>JADMNL010000024.1:71145000-76145000 GCA_016271365.2 Neoceratodus forsteri
ATTTACATGTATTTATATGTTTTATGATGAATGTTACCCGACCCTGTTCTAACCAGGTCCATCTTGTAAAAAGCTCTGCTCAATGATGTTCGCCTGGATAAATAAAGATTTTGATTGTCGCCCTCTCTCCATGACAAGGATTTCAAGAAAATTGACTTTATAGTAAAGAAAATGTATGCCACAGCTTCCCTGCTTCTCAGGCTTTCTTCTTACATGGCATTAGCAGCCAAATATCAGAAGCACTTTGGAAATCTGTCTAGGCTAACATCCATAGCGGATCAGATTCTATGGTGCAGGAGCTGGTTATCGTCCAAAACTGCCCTGGAAGCTACTATGTACTAATTCCACATATCGGATGACAACAATGATGCAGCCTCTAGGGCGAGGCCCATGCCATCTCTCCCAGACACTTCGCCTGGCTTAGAACAACCAGTCTGACCACAGACACTCAGAACAAGGCCATGGGTTTCCTGTGATCAAAATATGTGTTTGATTACAGAACCACTGACTACATGAAAAAGTCAGTGAGTACAAGGCCTCCTGGCAGAGCCACTCATCCAAGCCTAAACCCGCCACCCCTCAAGAGATCCCGTCCCAGGGGCAGAAGTTTTGTTCCCAGGCCTTACAATCCCTGTCCCCAATCGGACTTGAGGCAGTACAGGGGGTCTTTCAGAGGCAGGGGCAGAAGGGGCCAGAGAAGAGCCACCTCTACCCAGCCATCTGCATCTGTCTTAGTCCTGATGTGAGTGTCCAGGTCACTTCCCGCTTATGGTTGGAGCCAGACTCTCTACTATCTTCAGCACTGGTCCTCATCATGCCTGACAGGTGGGTGCTGGAGATGGTGGAGAAGAGTCTGTTATTACAGTTCAAGCAGCTGCCAGACCTCAAGCATACCCAGGTTTCAAGACTTCTGTCCCCAACACAGATACCGCTGTTGGAAATGGAGGTACAAAACCTTCTGGCTTTACAAGCTGTGGAGAGGGTCCCCACAGAAGGCGAGGCCTCTACTCTAGGTATTTTTGACACAAAAGAAAGGAGTGGCGACCTATCTTAGATCTCAGATATTTAAACAAACATCTGAAAATACTCAAATTCAGAATGGTCACTTTGTCACTGGTCATACAGCCCTTACAGCAGGGAGACTGGCTAGCCGCCCTCAACTTAAAGGATGCCTACTTCCACATACCCATAAGTAGATCTCACAGGAAGTTTCTCAGGTTCAGACTTCCTTCAGGTCACTGTCAGTTCACCGCAGTGCCCTTCGGTCTGTCCTCAGCCCCAAGAGTCTTTACCAAGTGTCTCGCAGTAGTAGCAGCACATCTCAGGAGACTGGGTGTCGCTCTCTACCCATATCTGGATGACTGGCTCATAGTAGCAAAGTCTTCTTGCCAGGTCAAGGAATCTCTTTCCGGCACAAAACGCACTCTGGAGTCTTTGGGTTCCTGGTAAATCTAAAGAAATCTCACCTGGAACCCACTCAGCTGCTCACCTTCATAGGGGCCCAGCTGGACACTCAGAAGGGATATGCCTTCCTCCCATAGGAAAGAATTCAGAGTTTCCTTTCAGTGGTAGATTCTTTCACCTAGGGACAGCCAAGACCAGCCAGACATTTCCTCAAACGTCTGGGACATATGGTCTCTATGACTGCAGTAGTCCTAGGGGGTCAGGTACAGGATGAGACTCTTGCAGGCCTACCTCAGAGCTCGCTGGTCTTGGAGAAGCAACACTTTTTCAAAGTCGATACCTGTGTCTGAGCAGTTCCTCCAAAACTTGCTGTGGTGGAAGAACCCTGCAAATTTGCAGGCAGGGATTCCCTTTCAAGCTCCTCTTCCCACAAAGGTGATCACCACGGATACCTCCCTTTTGGACTGGGGAGCTCATTTAGACGGTGCCTCAGTAAGTGGCAACTGGACTCCAAGAGTGCGAGTTGCACATAATCGTTGGAACTCAGAGCAGTCTTACTAGCTGTCAAGCTTTTGCTCCCAGCATAGAAGGGCAGGCATTTCAAATTTGACGGATAACACCACTGCAATGTTCTACATCAACAAGCAAGGTGGTATCAGATCAGAAATACTCTGTTTGGAAGCTCTGGCATCTAGCATTCTCCCTGATATTCAGCCTCTCAGCTATTCACCTCCCAGGCAAATTCAGTACTCTGGCAGGTGCTCTAAGAAACATAGAAACATAGACTTTGGCGTTGGATAAGGACCGCTTGGCCCACCTAGTCTGCCCGTTCTCACGTGACAGGATAAGCAGCAGATCCTAGTTAAACAACAGCTATTTCTTCCTACCTCCCCATAATAATTGCCTTATGACAGTCCCATGCATTTTGAATTCTCCACAGTTTTAGACCCCACAATCTCTTCAGGAAGGCTGTTCCATAGACACCACCCTCTCTGTGGAAAAAAATACTTCCTCACACTGTCCCTGAGCCATCTCCTTCTGTCTTCAAATTGTGTCCCCTTGTTCTTGAACATCTCTTTTTCTGAAATATGCTACCCTCTTGGACTTTGTTGATTCTACTGAGGTACTGAAAGTTTCTGTCATGTCCCTCTTCTCCCCCCCCCTCCTTTCCTCAAGTGTATACATATTAAGCTCCTTTAGTCTCTCCTCGTATGGCTTCTTTTGCAGACCCTGCACCATTTTAGTTGCCCTCCTCTGGACTGCCTCTATCCTGTCTATGTCCTTGTGGAGATGGGGTCTCCAGAACTGGACGCAGTACTCCAGATGGGGTCTCACCAACTGTCTGTACAGAGGGATAACAACTTCCTGTTTTCTGCTGGTGACGCCTCTCCCTGTACATCCCAGTATCCCCCCAGCCCTCCCTACTGCCTTCTCACATTGCTTGCCAGCCTTAAGGTCATCTGATATGATTACCCCCAGGTCCTTTTCCATTTTTGTTGTTACTGCCTCCCTTCCCATTGTGTAATCTTCCCGGGTTTTGTTTCCCAGGTGCATTATTTTGCACTTCTTTGCATTGAATCCAGGCTGCCATGCTTCTGACCATTCCTCCAACCTTGCCAAGTCCATTCTCATCCTTTCAGCACTCTTTGTGTATCAGCTCTGTTGCAGATCTTTGTCATCTGCAAAGAGGCATACTTTCCTTCCAGTCCCTCTGCAATGTCACTTATAAAGACATTAAAAGGATTGGAGCCAGTACTGAACCCAGTACCCCTCTAGTAACCCCCTCCTTTCTTCAGAGTGGTCTCCATTTACAATTGCCTTCTATGCATTGTTGTCCAGCCAGTGTTTTATCTAGGCTACCACCTTGGGACCCACTCCCAGGCTGGTTCATTTGATGATTATTTTTTTGTGTGGGACTGTGTCAAATGCCGTGCTAAAGTTTAGGTAGGCCATGTCCACAGCCCCTCCCTGGTCTACTACTTTGGTCACCCAGTCAGAGAAATCAATTAGTCATCTGACATGACCTTCCTGCTGTGAACCCATCCTGCCATGGGTCCTGCACCCCACTGGCCTCTAGGTACTTGACATTTTTTTAGTTCCAAAGTGATTCCATCACTTTCCCTACCAGAGGTCAGACTGATAGATCTGTAGTTTCCTGCCTCTGTCTTGCTCCACTTTTGTGAAGAGGCATCACATCTGCCTTCCTCTAGTCCTCCGGTACCACACCATCCTCCCATGATTTGTTAAAAGGGTAGTCAGTGGTGTCACTAGTTCTTCTCTTAATTCTTTTAGAATTCTGGGTGAATTCCGTCGGGCCCCATTGCTTTGTCCACCTTCAGTTTTAGGAGTTCTTGCAGAACCCTCTTCTTCTGTGAAAGGACTGGGATGGACTCCCCATCCAGAGTGCTTTTGTTAATTGGATTAGGCACCTCCCCCCCACCTCTTTTGTGAATACTGGGAAGTAGTATTCGTTCAGTATCCCTGCTTTTTCACTGTCCCTCTCTGCCCACCCACCATCTAGTCTATTCTATTCAGCCTCACCATCTCTCCCTTTGTCTTTCTACGCTCCCTGATGTACCTATAAAAGGGTTTAATCCCTCTTCTTAACTGAGTTGGCTATCATTTCCTCAGTTTGGGCCTTTGCTATTCTGACTTTCCTCCCTGCTTTCTTCTGCCTTAACTGGTACAGTTTTCTGTCCTACCCCTTCTGTGTTTCCTCATACTTCCTAAATGCTATCTTTTCCTAACCTTCCCTGCCACCTCTTTTGAGAACCATAGTGGCTTTGTTTTTTGTTTTGATTTGTTTGCTTCACACAAAAGCTTGTTGTCTCTGTGATGGCAGTTTTGATGTTTCCTCATTGTTGCTCCACCCCTCTTTCTAGCCTGTTTGCTAGTGCTTTTCTAAGGCACTCTCCCATTTTGCCAAAGTCAGCCCTCTTGAAGTCCAGTACCTTCACTTTTGTATGGCTTGACTCCGTAGCTGAGTTTATCGTGAACCACACTGTTTGGTGGTTGCTTTTTCCCACATGGCTACCCACTTCTGGATCTGAGATCCTCTCACTGCCCCCATTTGAGAGTACGAGGTCTAAGATTGCTCCCTTATGAGTGGGTTCCAAAATTAGCTGTCTGAGGCATGCCTCCTGTAGGGCATCGAGAATGGCCCTGCTCTTGGATGTGGCTGCAGCAAAGGTGCTTCAGTTAAAATCCGGCATATTCGGGTCACCCATCAACAGTATCTCCCCTTTGTCTGCCATCCTAATGATGCCTTCTGTCATATCCTTGTCCATTCCTTCCCCCGAGATGGGGGTCTGTATACAACCCCTGTGCGGATTGTGGTGCCATTTCCAGTCTCTAAGGTGACCCACAGTGCCTCCTCTCCTCCCTGTTTACTCTTTTATTCTGTTGCCTTTATCCCTTCCCTTACATAGAAAGCTACTCCTCCTCCTCTTCTCTCCTCCCTGTCTCTTCTGTAGGTTGTGTACCCTGGTGTGTTAACATCCCAGTCATGGTTCTTTCTGTACCATGTTTCTGTGACTGCTACGATATCCAGGCATCCCTCTTCCATCAAGGCCACCAGTTCAGGAGCTGTATCAGTCAAGGTCAGAGGCGAATGGACACTGAACAAGCAAGTACTAGCCACAGTGTTCAGGCAGTGGGGCACACCAGGCGTGGATCTGTTTGCCTTTCCCTCAATTTTCAACCTTCAGTACTGTTGCAGGCCCTCAGTCCCAGGAACACTTCCACTGGATGCCCTGATCCTGGACTGGTCAGGGAGGTTCTATATACATTTCCTCCATTTCCCCTGATATTCAGGGTTTTGCTGAAACCTCGGACAGCAGCCTGCATCGATAATCCTAGTGGCTCCGGACTGGCCCAGGCAAGCCTGGTACCCTCTCCTTCTCTGTGTCCTGCAACAGGCCCATTACGCCTGCCTCCGACTTGCTCCCTGCTGATCCTTCCTCAGATGGGAGTGCAGTACCCAGACATACACTCTCTTTATCATGAGGCCTGTTTTTGAGGGTTAAAGTTTCCATCCTCACAGTACTCTGAACAGGTCTTTAAGATACTGAGGATGGCTAAAAAACCGAACACTAAGAAGACTTATGAAGTCAAATGGAAAAGGTTTTCCCTCTGGTGCAAGAGTGAAAAGATCGAACCCCTATCAACTTCAGACCCTCAGCTGCTAGACTACCTGGTACACCTATAGGCGTCGGGCTTGAAACCATCTTCACTCAAGCTACACTTGGCGGCAATTTCAGCATATCTTTCGGTGGGAAAGAAGAAATAATTTTCCCACAACATTTTAAACAGTTTTCAAAGGCCTCTTGCCTCCAGTCTCCAACTAGGGAGCCTGTTCCTCCTTGAGCCTGAACCTTTGCATAGATGGTCTTATGAATCCACCTTTCAAGCCTATGTCCACGGCCCACATCAAGTTTGTAACTTGGAAGACCGTCTTCCTGGTAGCCATGACGTTTGCCAGGAGGACTTCAAAGCTACAGGCCCTGTGCACTGAGCCAAATTATATCATCCCTCACAATGATAAAAGTTGAGCTCCGGACAAATGGGAAATTTCTGCCAAAGGTGGTTTCAGAGTTTCACTTGGACCAGTCCATTACTCTGCCTGTCTTCTCTACTGAGCCATCCACTCCTGGCAAGCAAAAGCTCCCCGGCTTGGATGTCAAAAGAGCCATCTTTCTCTACCTAGAACATACTAGACAGTCCAGAGGCTCTTCCACTCAGTTGTTCTTCACCTACAGGATGTAGGCAGAGGAAGACCAGCTACCAAGAGAACTATTTCTCATTGGTTGGTCTCTTGTATTAGATTGTGCTATGAGAAGCTGGTCAACAACCAGCAGTGGGGCTCAGGGCCCATTCCACCAGGGGCAGTGCAGCCTCGCTTGCAGCAGCAAGGACATTCCTACTGGATGTCTGCAAAGTAGCTACCTGGAAATCTGCACCTTTGCAGAAACACTACAGTTTGGATGTGCATTCCAGATCTGATGCCAAATTTGGCGGAGTGATTCTGCAAAGCCTCTTTCCTAAGTAGGTTCTCTGCCTGCCTCCCACTTGGTACTGTTGGGTAGTCTGCAAAAGGTTACTGATGCTAAAGGACTTCTGAGGTAAGAAGAAAAAATTACTCACACAGTAATCTTCTTTCTTCAAGTCCTTTAGCATCAGTAAGCTCCCACCCTCCTCCCTGTTCACCTGTCCGAGAAGGGCTCTTATGTCACCTTTACCAAATTTGCAGTTTCTTATTGGTGAGTTTGCTCATATTGCTGCTGTTTCTATTTCCACTTTTGTGGATATTTACATATTTTTGAATCCTGTTGATTATTTTTGGGGGCATTTGCTCTTGTTTTTCCATGAAAAAATTGTGAAGCATTCAACAGCTCTCACTCAGCTCACACCCCCTCCTGTCTTTTGATTGGCTTGCCCCTACGTTCATTTAAATATCTCTTAAAGGCACACCTCCAGGGCAGTTGCACCTAGCCAGCTAAGTGCAAAAAAGTTACTGATGCTAAAGGACCTCTTGGAAGAAAGATTACTGCGGTGAGTAATTTTTCTTATGCGCACTGTGCAAATATGATGCGCTGGCACTTCTCCCCCAGACAGGGCTGAATACCAGGAATGGGAACTGCGCTGTGCACCAATTTCTGAAATTCAGCCAGCAGTATGCAAATGAGCCATAATACACGCAAGGTGCAGAAGGGGCCATTTGTATGTCATTATGGCCCCATTTACGTGTTGTTGCAGGGCAGGCTGGTGAATGCAGATGGCCCCTGCACAGCATGCGTGCTGCCGGGGGGTCTAGTGGCACCCTCCATCCCTCTTCCTAGCCCTGATAGCAAGAAATAACTTTAATAATTCCCTGGTAGTCTAGTGTGCGCCTTCCCTCCCTGTAGCCCCGATCACCGAGAAATAATAGTGAATAATTCCTGGTAGTCCAGTGGAACCCCAACCGACCCGTAGCTCCATTCGCATGAGTAATAGTAATAATTTCCTGGCAGTCTAGTGGAACCGCCACCCCTTCTGGAACACGGATCGCCTGTATGACCAACAGAAATGCATCCCTGGTGGTCAGTGGCACCCTCCCACCACACAAGACCCTTGCCCATCAGCTCCCAGTCATCGGCTGGCAGCAGCGACCACCACGCCTTGTCTGCTGGACCACCAGGGATGTATATCTGTCAGTTATATGGAGCGATCGGTGTTCGGGGAGGGGTGGGGGGTTCCACTAGGCTACCAGGGAATTATTAAACATTTATTCTCAGTGATCGTTGCTACAGGCAGGGTGGGGGAGAACCACTGGAGCACCGAGGATGTTATTGGGTGCTTGTGCACCCACTGCTGGCTTGACTGCTGTGATGCGCCATGAATTACCGCCTTCTAAACTGTGGGTGTGGCTACCATTTGAGCCTTCTTTCGGGCTTATCTGTGCCCTGGTATGTGGCGCATCTCATGATTGTGCCAACATATGTGCTCATCTCAGGCTGAATATTGGGATATGCGCATATGCATGGGTACCCCCTGGAGATGTCGCATACATTATATTGCTTCCCAGAGCATAAGAGTTGCGCTATGCAATTCTCCCCCTTGAATATTGCCCCGGGTGCATTTCTGGGTTGCGCTTGTGCACCTCAGTTGCACCAGGCGCAACACTTTGAATATCTAGCCCTTACACTTCCTTGGCTGTACTACAGTTTCTTTGTCTGTCTAAGTACCACGTGTGTGTGTGTGATAGATATATATAGATATATATATATATATATATATATATATATATATGTGTGTGTATATTCTATATAATGTACATATCGCATATATATATATATATATATATATATATATACACACACAGTATACATACGTGTGTGTGTGTATGTAGCGTATATATATATATATATATATATATGTGTGTGTGTGTGAGGAAACCGTACCATTTGTACATCATACACGTTAACATAATCTCATGTATGTGTAGGTAATGTATATCCAAGTATGTATGCTAAGAAGAATGCTAAATACGTTTATTACTCCCACTCCCCTTTTCCTCTAATGCAGTATGGACTCTCTGCTTATATCTGTTATTCTTATACATTTTAACCTAACATGTATGTTTATGTAACGTATATCTAAATATGTATGATGACTGTTAAATATGTTGTTCTGTGGGGGGTTGGGGAAATGATGCAGTGACAGTTGAGCAGCAGAAAGCAAAAACAAAAGTACAATGAACAAAAAACAGCTTTTTTTTTTTTTTTTGGCTTTTTTGTTAATTGAGCACATTTTGCTAGTCCACATGATCCAGCCTGGTACACAGATAAAGCTTGTTCATAACAACTAAAGGCGGTTTAGTGTTGTCATAAGTATACAATTTGTGGAGGTGGTTCTAATCATAGAGCAGAAGTCACCACCTCTTTAGTCCAACATGGGGTGATGTGGGATTAACATTAGAAGCTTGAATAGTTAACCCAACTTTCCCATGGTGTGTTACGAACACTGACTCCTAACTGAGCGGTGGAAGAAACCCAGGGGTGAGTCTATTGCCCTGTTCCCCCTCATGGGGGAGTGGGGATCTGAAAGGAGTTCATAGACAGTTTTTTTTTTTTTTGGGATGTTAAATTAACCAATCCATCTCCACAGGGTCCTGATGTACAAAATGTAGGGGTTGACCAACATTACTGGCAGGAATCATCAATGCTAGGGCATTATGGGACAAACTCTATGTCCTTATCCTTCACGAACAGAATCCATCCAGTACACCATGATCAGTAACGTTCTGATTGATTATTGAGATAATAGGATATTCTCTCCATTCTATAAATATCATTGACTGTAGTACGCCAATGAGAAGAACTTTGGGGTTGACCATGCTCTGGTTAGGAGTTTTTTTTGGCAACAGTAAGCAGCATACCTAACCAATAATCTGGTATTTAAGTCCCGGACCCCCCTGGGGAATTGAAGTAAAAGGAAACCCTCAGCTGTCAGGGTGAACGGTCTCCCAAAGAGTTCTTCTAATTCCGCTTGTAGGGACCGAAAAAAGGGGGTGAAGGTCAGGGCGTTCCCACATAACGAGTGTGGAAAGAAAAACAACTTGCATGCTAAACACAAAAAAGAAAGCACAGGAGATGCATAGGAAAAGTTTTAAAAAGCACAATTTTTAATTTTTTTGTACAAACACCATTAAAGTAAAAAGAAATATAGAAGTCAAGATAGCAACAAGTGCAAACAAACAGAATAGTAAGTTATTCTGTACCGTGGTCCGCTTCAGGAGAGGCTGGGATTGGCATGGTGGTAGGGAGGGCAAGGACAGTAGCTCAAGCTGCGAACCCTTCAGTACTAGCGGACTAGATGGACCAAATGGTCATCTTCTGCTGGCTTCTTCATATGTTCGTATGCATGTTGTTATAGTCACATTAACGCCCTAAAAATCCGACTCTAAACTCACTATGATCATATAAACAATAATGTTATCTTGAGTCCTTTGGACATAACCGATGCATTTAATAATTTATTTTGCTCTGTCTGTTTAAAAGCCAGAAAAGTTTATTACCAAAACATGCTCGATAAAATAATGGCCTTAAAATAGAGATTGAAGAAATAATAAAAAAAAAGAAACCTTGAACAATACAGTGCAGTAGGCCCAGACAGTATCACACCACAAATGCTTAAATTAATGACTGGAAGTAGCATAACCCATTAAAGATACTGTCTGGGAAGTCATTAAATGAAGGAAGAGTTCCAAAAACTGGAGAACGGCCAAAATCACTTCTATTTATAAAAAGGGAGCCAAACAAAACATTTGTCATTTGTACTCCATAAGCCTAACATCTGTACCAGGAAAAATCCTAGAATCGGAAATTAATGACAGATTTATAGCACACATGAAATAAATTATAATCTAGACTGGGAACAAGGCTGCTTCACCGCCAGTGTTGGAATTATGCTTTATGAGCTCTGGGAGCTAGGGTGGCCCATAAGGGCTCTATTTTATAAAGTGAGCTCTTCTCACCATTATAAGTCAGTGGCAGTGATGTGTGAGCTACTGAGCTCACTTCAGAGCTAGGAGTGGGGGGCAGGTCTGGCAAGCCCCTATAATTCCAACATTGGCTTCACTGCCAGACATTTTTGCACAACAAATTTCATTTGTTTTTTATGAGAAAATCATCAACATATTGGACAGGGGGCACAGCAGATATGGTTTTACTTGACTTCTTTAAAGCAGGTGACACAGTACCACACTGGGCAGTGGTTGAAAAACTGACAAGACCCAGCATTGATAAAAGCACACTAAGATGAGTTGCTGACTGATTCATGGATCAATTCCAGATCCAGTAGGTAACTGTAAGTGGTTGCCTCTCAGTGATTGGTACTAGGCCCAATTTTAATTCAGTTATTCATTGCCTATTTAAACAAAAGCATACAGAACAGGGTAACAAAATATGCAGATGATGTGAATCTTGGACCTAGTGATACTGTAATATAGTATAGTATAGTATAGTATGCCTCTTTGCAGATGACACAAAGATCTGCAACAGGGTTGATATACGGACGGGGTGGGGGGCGGAAAGGATGAGAAGGGACTTGGAAAGGTTGGAGGAATGGTCAAAAGTATGGCAGCTTAGATTCCATGCAAAGAAGTTCAAAGTAATGCACCTGGGAAACAAAAACCCAGGGGAAGAGTACACAATGGGGAGGGGGGTATTAACAAGAACACAAATGGAAAGGGACCTGGGGGTAGTCATATCAGATGACCTAAAGGTAAGCAAGCAATGTGAGAAGGCAGTAAGGATGGCTTGGGGGATACTGGGATGTATAGGGAGAGGCATCACCAATAGAAAACAGGAAGTTGTTATCCCTCTGTACAGACAGCTGGTGAGACCCCATGTGGATTACTGCATGCAGTTCTGGAGACCCCATCTCTGCAAGGACATAGACAGGATGGAGGCAGTCCAGAGGAGGGCAGCTAAAATGGTGCAGGGTCTGCAACAGAAGCCATATGAAGAGGGAGACTAAAGGAGCTTAATATGTATACCCTTGAGGAAAGGAGGGAGGGGACATGATAGAAACTTCAAGTACCTCAGGAATTGGCAAAGTCGAAGAGGTGGCATCTTTAAGAAAGAGGCGTGCAAGAACCGGGGACTGGTCGAGAAGATGGAGGAGGGAGGGGGATGGCTGGGGCAATGTGAAGAAGGATTTTTTTCATAGAGGGTGGTGGACGCATGGAATGGCCTTCCTGAGGAGGTTGTGGGGTCAAAAACAGTGGGGGAATTCAAGAATGCATGGGACAGACAAAAGGCAATTCTGGTGGGGGTAGGAAGAAGTAGGCTGTTGGTTAACCAGGATCTGCAGCTTATCCGATAGGTAGGGAAATGGGCAGACTAGGTGGGCCAAGCAGTCCTTGTCTGCCATCAAAGTCTATGTTTCTATAGAGAAAATAAATGGAATTCTAGCAGACTTGAACACAGTAACTAACCGGGCTTAGAAATGTGTCATGACATTCAAGTGCTGTGTCTTTCTTCTAGGACAAAACATGATTCCCCACCAGTATATATTAAGTAGCACAGTCTTGAAGGTTAGTAACAAAGAGAAAGGTCAAGGAATAATAACTTGTACCTTAAAAACCACTTTACCAGTGCTGTGTTGAGAGTAAATATGGTATTGGGTGCCATCAAGCAAAACATAAGCAGTCCTAATGCCTCCTGTGTCAGTCTTATGCAGGACTCCTTTTGTACTATTGTAGCCAGTTGTGCCCACACAGGAGGAGGAGGAACATAGAGCGGAGAGGGTGCAACATAGGACGACCAGAATAATATTGCAAATGAGAGAGTATAAAAAGAGACTTGGTAAACTAAAATTATATACATTAGAGGAATGTGGAAAAGGGAAAATATGTTGCTGTTTTATTATATAATTAATGACCCCTATTTCCTGAGCGAACTAAACATTCCATTTAAAGACATTAATTCAAAACCAGAGGACATCTACTACAGGTTGAAGCATGAAAGTTCAGAACAGATAAAATGAAATTTTTGTACAGAGAGAGTAGTTAATTTTGGAATAACTTACCTGAGAAAATAGTAATAAGTGACAAAGAGAATTAAAGAATAGATTGGATGATTGTATAAGAAATGGAGGTGAACTAAGATATTAAACTTGATCTACAGTATCGAGCTTGGACTAGTAGCTTCATCAGCTCCTTACACATTAATGAACATTAGTGAGTGGTGGGCTCTCTGTTCTGCATACCTCCAACAAAAAGTGTCCCCGGGGTAGATAGTGTGCAAGTATCAAATTAGTGTTTCCATGCATATTCTCTGCACTGGTGGGAGCTTGATGCCTTGGATGTGTTTTGACGGATTGCCGCCAGCTTTCCTGGGTAATATAGGTGCCCACCTCATCCTGCCAGTCAGCTAACCCCCATGGGTGGCATCCGATGTATGTGAGAAATCATACGAACACAGCATCTCATTTGGTGGAAGGTTACTACCATAGTGATGCGTTCTGGGTGGGAATCCAGGTGCTAAACCCTAGCGGGACTGAGGTATAAAAGTGCCATGGCTGGAGAACTCTATAACATTTAGTCTGACAAAAGCCATACTTGTCTTGGACCTCTAGACAAGAGTGAACAAAAACAGTTTTAGTACTACAGCACAAATACAGCGCAGTAAATGCTGATAAAGTGAACTGTGGCCAAATGGCAGGCGGCAGTAGCAGCAGAAAAAATCAAGGATAAATGAGGATTGATTATTTGGCTGGGTTTTGTTGGCCGTGAAAGGCATGCTGGGCAATTCTGCCTATTTTCAGTCTTGTCCTAGGGGTGTATTTGGAGATACAGATAAATTGGGTTAAGCAGTTGCTGATGCTTATACAGAGCAGTACAGAAACTATGCAATTAATAATGATGGTGAATATTCAAAATTGCAAGAGACCAAGACGAGGGAGAACCATAGTGCTGTGCCTGGGACAGTTATGTACAGGCGCAGACATGGACAGTATGGCTTGAAGCAGTTCTTTTAAGGGGCAGAGAGAGGTCACAGAGCAGACAGGGGAAAGGAGATTGGACCAAAGATTGGGAAGTATGTAAGAGAAACGGAGACCAGCAGTGGTTTTGTACCCTGGGATGAAAAAGGAGCAAAACGCTTGAGTAGAGTGGAGGGAGTTAGAGTGTTTGGGGGGCAGGACAGGATGGAGCTGAATTAGCAAGGGCAACAAGTGCACCAGAAGCTGGATAATGAGGGAGGTACAGGGAGCAGTCATGGGTGTGGGAAGGGCGGGCAAAGTGGCAGAAGGAGTGAAACGGGGGGTGGGGTTTCCAGCCTGCTAGGGAGGATTTAGGGATAGTGCTAAACAATAACGTGGTCTTCTTTTGTCTGTACACGACATCCTTGACTCTAAAATATTTTCCTATCTGTATACACACATACACCTTGACTGTATAATATCCTGTATTCTGTGTGTAAATAGGCGGTCCTTGGTTGCAATACATTGTATTATGTCTGTACGGTAGGGTTTGATTGTAATACTGTACATTGTATTTTCCTGTCTGTACAGGCCTTGGCTGTAATGCAGTGTATCCTATCTGTACACACACACACACACACGGGCCTTGGTTGTAGCACATTGTGTTCTGTCTGTAAACACACAGTCCTTGACTCTTTTTTTTATACATTGTATTCTGCTATCTGTACACATCCCTGGGCTCGTACATTGTATTCTCCTGTCTGTACACACACAGTTTTCCTGTATTCTCCTGGCTGTAATACATTGTACACTCACACACCCTTGGCTGTAATAAATTGTATTTTGTCTGTACATCGAGGCCCTGGCTCTGAACGACCCTGACCTCAGGCATGAAGACCTGAATTTTCTGTCCCGCAGTGAGCGTTATGAGGTGGCTTTGCGGAAGAGTGCCCTGCTGTTTAAGAAGATTAAGGAACATGGTATCTCCGACCCCGATGAGATTTACTTCTATAAGAGGTATGGGGAGCACTGAGAAAAGTAAACAAAAACATTTGTTATCAAGTTGTTTGATATTTTTCCTCAGTTGTACTTTCAGGAATTTTGTGTGTGTGTATGCAGTTCTGGAGACCTCACTTTAGGAAGGACACAGCATTGTTGGAGAGGGTTCAGAGGAGGGCAACCAGGATGATCCGGGGCATGAGTGATAGGACCTATGAGGAAAGGCTGGAAGTCCTTGGGATGTACTCGCTGGAGGAGAGGAGAGAGGGAGACATGATTGAGGGTATTCAAATATGTGAAAGGGATTAACGGGCAGAACCAAGACATGTTCAGGCTAAGGAAAGGGAGCCTGATTGATTGCAAAATAAATCCCTGGTCTTGGAATCGTAAAACAAAAACAGAAATCATCCAACGGACACCATCAGTTGCTCCCTAATGTAAAAGGCACGAAACCCGGAAGCACATGTTGACATCAGCTCTCACACTGCACTGTGCAAAGAATCTCGACTGCCATGCTGTGTGTGTGTGTGTGTGTGTGTGTGTGTGTGTGTGTGTGTGTGTGTGTGTATGTATGTATGTATGTATATATATATATATATATATATTAATATAATATAAAACATAATGTGTATGTGTGTGTGTATATATATACCTAAACCTTCACTGTCTCTCTTGAAAACAAAAAAAACTCACACTAGTGTGTATCTGTGACACTGTAATGACAGAATACGAGTGGGGCAGTACCCTCCTACATACATATGCTACCTAGCGACAGGGAACTATTCAGTTTACAAAAGAAGGATACCACAGTAAAATCAATAAAAAAAATTTTTTTGTAACTTTTTACTTTTTTTTTTTTTAATCTAATCCTTCAGTTCCTGGCCATTGTATGATTGCAGTAAATCACTCCAGGGTGTGGGTTATGCTGGGATTTACCCACTTGTGGTGTAAGTAAATCTCAGCATAACCCACACTGTGTAGAAACATAGAATTTGACGGCAGATAAGGACCGTTTGGCCCACCCAGTCTGCCCATTTCCCTACCTGATGGATAAGCTGCAGATTCTAGTTAATCAGCAGCTTACTTCCTCCTGCCCCCCACTAGAATTGCCTTATGCCTGTGTTGTGTTTTTGTTGCTTAAATTACCCTCTGTGGCACTGGGTGGGGGCTGGGTAGTAACAACTGTGGGTAGACTTGATGGGCCATTGGTCTCCTCCTTACGTCGGATTGTATGCTTGTCATTCTTTAGCCCCTATGTACTTACGATAAGAAGTTCAAAGTATTTGATTCTGTCTCTTACTAACCAATCATTTGCAGCATAGAAACATAGAACATAGAAACATAGAATTTGACGGCAGATAAGGACCGCTTGGCCCACCCAGTCTGCCCATTTCCCTACCTGATGGATAAGCTGCAGATCCTAGTTAACCAGCAGCCTACTTCTTCCTACCCCCACCCCCTAGAATTGCCTTATGACTGTCCCATGCATGCTTGAATTCCACCTACTGTTTTTGACTCCACAACCTCCTCTGGAAGGCTGTTCCATACATCCACAACCCTCTCTGTGAAAAATACTTCCTTAAATTACCTCTGAGCGCCCCTTCTATCTTCAAATTGTGCCCCCTTGTTCTTGCACACCTCTTTTTTTGAAAGACGCTACCCTCTTGGACTTCGTTGATTCCTTGAGGTACTTGAAAGTTTCTATCATGTCCCCCCTCCTTTCCTCGAGGCTATACATATTAAGCTCCTTAAGTTTCTTCATATGTCTTCCGGTGCAGACCCTGCACCATTTTAGTGCCCTCCTCTGGACAGCTTCCATCCTGTCTATGTCTTTTCGGAGATTGGGTCTCCAGAACTGCATGCAGTACTCCAGATGTGGTCTCACCAGCTGTCTGTACAGAGGGATAATAACTTCTTGTTTTCTACTGGTGATGCTCTCCTTATGCATCCCAGTATCCCCACAGCCCTCCTTTTGCCCTCTCACATTGCTTGCCACCTTTAGGTCATCTGATATGACTACCTCAGGTCCCTTTCCATTTTTGTTGTTGTTGTATCTCACCCCCATTGTGTACTCTTCCCTGGGTTTTTGTTTCCCAGGTGCATTACCTTGCACTTCTTAGCATTGAATCTAAGCTGCCATACATTTGACCATTCCTCTAACCTTGCCAAGTCCCTTCTCATCCTTTCCACCCCACCTTGTGCATCAACTCTGTTGCAGATCTTTGTGTCATCTGCAAAGAGACATACTTTTTCCAGGTCCCTCTGCAATGTCGCTATAGACATTGAAGAGGACCGGTTCTAATACTGAACCTCAAGTGGCACCCCACTGCTAACCCCCTTTTTCAGAGTGGACTCCATTTACTATTACTCTCTGTGTCCTATTCTCCAGCCAATTCTTTACCCAGGCTGTCATCTTGGGACCCACTCCCAGGCTGGCTAACTTGTATATAATCTTTTGTGTGGGACTGTGTCAAATGCCTTGCTAAAGTCTAGGTGAGGCCATGTCCACAGCCTCCCTGATCAACTACTTTGGTCACCCAGTCAAAAAATCTATCAGATTTGTCTGGCATGACCTTCCCTTTAATAGTCCATGCTGCCTTGGGTCCTGTGCCCTCTGGCCTCTAGATACTTAACAATTCTTTCCTTCAGAAGTGATTCCATCATTTTCCTACCACTGAGGTTAAACTAACAGGTCTGTAGTTTCCTGCTTCTGCCTTGCTCCTACTTTTGTGAAGGGAATCACATCTGTCCCTCCTCCAGTCCTCAGGTACCACCCCATCCTCCCATGATTTGTTAAACAGGGTAGTCAGTGGTGTCACTAGTTCTACCCTTAGTTCTTTTTGAATTCTGGGATGAATCCCATCAGGCCCCATTGCTTTGTCCACCTTCAGTTTTAAGAGCTCTTTCAGAACCCTTTCTTCTGTAAATGGGCTGGTATCAACTTCTGTATCCAGAGTGTTTCTACTGTTTGTTTTAGGTATCCCTCTCTAACTTTGTAAATACTTGAGCAAAAATATTTGTTTAGTATCTCTGCCTTTTCACAGTCACCCTCTCTGCCCACCTCCTCCCTTTATTAAGCCTCACTATCCCTCCTTGGTCTTCCTTCGCTACCTGATGTACCTATAAAAGGTTTTATCCCCCTTCTTTACAGAGCTGGCTATCTTTTCCTCGGTTTGGGCCTTTGCTGTTCTGACTGCCTTCCCAGCTTCCTTTTGCTTTAACTGATACAGTTCTCTGTCCTGCTCCTTCTGTGATTCCTTGTACTTCCTGAATGCTTTCTTTTTCTCTTGAACCTTCACTGCCACTTCCTTTGAGAACCATAGTGGTTTCTTACCTCGTTTCGTTTTGTTTATTGTGATGTATGATGCAGGTAATAATTTTGGGCAGGGGGGTCTTCACTGATTTTTTTTTAACTGGCTACATAACTACTGCCAACATCAGATGACCAAACATGTCTAGCACAAAGCTGCTAACAAGATTACTGTCAATTGCAGATTATTAAGCATGCTCGCTCAGTGTGTGAGTGTGAGTGGAGACAAGAGGGTTAACTAACATACTGTGTTCTTGTGAGGCATTATGGCAGTAATAACAAATATTTGTAAAATTCTGTTGATTTTGTGTTGAGCAAGGAATCATTTTGATTACCAAAATGCCAAATCAAGGCAGTGACCAGTGCAGCAGGTATCTTTAGTACAATAAGCAGTTTCAGAGGAAATGCATTGGAGTCAGGCTAAAAGCACTTAAGATAGAACAAATGCATATAGTTTTGGAAAATCTATACAGATTTGTTGTATAAAGTCACAGATTATCCACTTGGAGGTAGATAAAATAAAATATTGCTGTTTGCGGACGATGTGTTAGTTACTTCCTTGGAAGTTTCCATTCCAGCAGTTTGGAAACACCTTTGGGAGTTTGGTGACTGGGCGCGTTATAGATCAGACACTCTTAATACAGAAGTACTTAACTCTACAACTATACTCCCTCACCACAGTTGACGAGAACCTTCCCTTTCACATGGAGGCCATCAGATACCTGGATAGTAAAATCACAAAAAATCTAGATCACCTTGAACTTCTTAGCTATGAACCTCTAACCCAGCCGATCACAGCAGATCTTTCTCACTGGACATCTCTTACGCTTGGGCTTTTCAACCGAATAGAGGCCATGAGACAAAACATCCTTCCCTGAATTCTGTACTTCCTTCAAACCCTCTCAGTTATGCCGAATCAAGCCTACTTTAGGGCCTGGGGTAAAGTAACCTCTAGGTTTATATGGCAGGGCAAGCCTCCACAGATCTGTTACTCCATGCTACAGCTCCCTAGATATAGGGGAGGAGTCAATTTACCTAATTTAACTTGGTACGCCTTAGCAACCCACCTTCGAATCATATGCCTCTGGATCGCTCCATCTTATCACTGTTATTGGAAGTTGATTGAATACACACTAAATGATACCCAAGACCACGACCACTGCCTATTTGGTAATCCACCAGCGTGTACCCCTCTTTGAAAATTCTGTAGATACACAGCAGAGTATCAGCAATGGCTATTTCTACGAAAACATTTTCTCGCCCCTACCGATCAGCTCTACTTCCAGGCTATAGCACACAATGGAGCCTTTCTCCCAAATAAAGTGGATAAAGCATTCCAGGCGTGGCACAAATATGGCATCAGATATGTTTTTCAGTTGGTCACGCCAGCGGGGATTGTATCATTCGTGACCCTTCAGGCTTCATTCCATCTTTCATCAGCTGAATTCCACCAATATCTACAAATTAGTGCTTCCCTTCGGGTAAGGGAAGAGAACCTCACCTGTGTAGTGGAAAAACTGCCCCCAATTTTACACCTGCTCAAATCCTGCCTAGCAGGAAACACAGGGGTTCACCTCATCAGTCTTTTTTATATAATGCTTTACAAGCAAACACCATGACATCTACAGGTTCTGTATTAAACAGATAGAATGAGGAACTCGACACTACTCACTGTATAGAGCAGTAGCATAAATACACACCCTCCTGCCCACAAGGTCACGCAGCCTTCTACTGGAGGAAGTGCTACCTGAAATAAATTCTGCAATCAACACTGATGTGCAAAAATATCCCCCGGCTGGAAGTTGCTGGCACAAATGTGGCGATAAATGGGCAGGTAAATCGCATATCCTGTGGGCACGTCCATCCCTTCAACCCTACTGGCAGGATGTAATCCATGAGATCGAGAGCATTTTTGATTGCCCAGCTACGATCATCTACTTCTTCATCCGTGCAACGATTCCCACAGTTCCCTCTACACTAAATTTGCCCTTTATAAAGCTTACCAACCTATTGATTCTAGTGGCCAAAAAAGCCATAACCAGATTGTGGCACACCGAGAAAATTCCAGCCTGTAGTATTTGGCTGGAACTTGTGATCGAACTATGCACACTGGAGAGGATATCTGCAAGGATTTCAAATACTATTCCTCTTTTGAAATCAAGTGACGTAAATGGGTGGTGTACCAGTTGAACAGTTGTTCAGATTTTGTCCCATAGGGTCTCTTCCCCCCATAAGCTTTCCTTCTCTGACTTATTTTATCAATCTAATCTTACATGAATAGACTCCATTGGGGCTTCTCAAACTCAATCTACTTAGATACATTTTTCCTCCGTTTTCTCTCTTTCTTAAATATAGCCTTCCTTATCAGTCAATATACAGTACTACTTCACCATTACTGTAATAGAAAATTTATACTTGGTTTTGATTATATGTATATAACTGTAGACTTTTTTTTTTTTTAGATGCAATAACTCTGTTTCAGATCACTCTCAGCAGGCACCAAGGACATCTCTGGGATCGGACGATAATGCATGTAATTTGCTGTGATACCGAATTACACAGCATACAATTCATTATATCTGCAATCTAAGGGGTTTACATTATATTCTATGTAAGAAATAAGAGATTGTCAAAGCGTATACACTGCTGTGTTATAATCTTACTCTGATCTGTTACTGAGTATGTAATGGAAGCTGTATTTGCTTTTTGAGAAACAAAATAAAAATACATTTAAAAAAAAAAAGTGTAGATTATGTACAGAGAGAAACTAAATAAACCGGTTTAATGGTTACAATTGCATTGGACTGCAAAGGGAGACAACAGAGATCTCTCAAACTGCTGTTTATTAGACAATACTTTTAACCAGTTAGTATCCTTGACAGCAAATGGCCTCTTACCCAGCTGAGTACACTGGAAAGGAGGCTTAAGGGCTTCCCTCTCTATATTCTTGGCGTTGTTTTGTTTGGAGACTGTGCGGAAGCAGTTTGTTAAAGCAAGGGGTGTTAGGCCCAAGAGTGCCTTTTTGGCTAGCAGACAGGTCTGGAGCTTTATGCTGCTGGGTAAAGGTAGCCAGTTAGTGAGTGTGTAAAGGGTACAACTGAGTGCGGTTATCTGCGATAAGTACAGAGCAGTACACCTTATTACAGATTAGCTTTACTCTGTTTGCCACCATGTCACAGCTAGCTGCATAGACAGGAATCTCTTACTTAAAGTACTCTGACTGGATGTGACTCTCCCACGAGTCATACCTTTTTGCTATTTTTTTTTTCTCCTTCAAATATTATTTTTGAAATCCTGTATTTGCGTGAGTCATTTTGTCTCTGTGACTAGGACAAGGTAGCTGTAGATGTGTTAAATTCATATTGAGACTACAGTACGTACTAGTGGTTAGGCAGCATGAAATCCTAACCGCTTACCCAGCACGTTAATGATTATCCATGAGACGTGGTTTAAGTCAGGTGCAGCTGATAACTTGCAGTACATCTTTGACCTGTCATTGCACTTTACCCCAAAACCTTTCCCCTCGAAACACCACACAGACCAAGCATAGGCTAGGTTATATGGGAAAAGACTTTTGTGCTGTATACAGTTCTCAAGTAACTGGAATGGCCAAAAAAGTAATGTTTTCTTTCCAGTGCGAGTCCCCAGCTGTCTGTGAATGGGGCAAAAGTGTGTTGTAATTGAGGGTACTGGGTCCAGGTTGGGAGGCTAAACAGGAATCTTGCTTAATGTTGAAGCTAGAAAGGTTCACAAGGGTGCAGAACCTGTTGGTTACCTAGGGGGCAGAACCTTTTGGTTACCAATGAGGTAGTAGTAGTGTGGCAGGGAATTGGGGGAGGCGGGATCGAGGCGTATATCCCGTCTAGGCAGTTGGTCATGCAGCATGGTAGGGTAACAGAATAGGGCAGACTGAATGGACCAGTGGTCTTTTTCTTTCCCTGCCGACAGTGTCTGTGTTTCAGTGTCAGTGTCTGTGCGGAGAAAGCATAGTATTGGCTGGGGGGTAAAGGTCACCATTTCAGAAGAAGAAAAGGACTTGGGTGTAGCTATAACCAGTAACCTGAACCCCTTCTGTGCAATGCAGAAGAGCAGCAGCTAAAGAAAACTGGATGTTGGGGTGCATATTTGGGGGGGGGGGGTCTCACTTGCAGAAAGAGGGAGGTTATCTTACCACTGTACTGATCTGTGATGCATCCACACATGGTGTACTGTGTGCAGTTTTGGAGTCCCTGCCTAAAGAAGGACATAAAACTGCAGGAATCAGTGTAGAGAGAAAAAAAAAAAAGCTACAAATATGGTACAAGGTAGCACGCTCTCCCGTATTCAATTCAATTCAACTTTATTTTTATAGCGCCTTTCAAAATCAAGGCGCTTAACATAAAAACAGGCAACCAGGATAAATAACATTAAAATTACATTATAAATCACTTGGGAAAGCCAAATCAAATAAATAAGCTTTTAACTCAGTTTTAAATCTACTGACGGTTGGGCATTCTCTCAACCGATGAGGTAGAGAATTCCACGGGGTCGGTGCTGAAAAAGCAAAAGCACGAGAACCAGACATCTTTAATCGTACCCTGGGAATCTCTAGCAGTCCCTCGTCGGGGGGGCTGTAAGATACCAGGAGATCTTTAAGGTAGCCGGGGTCCCTGATCGTGTAGGGCTTTAAAGGTTAGCAAGCCAGCCTTAAAGGTGATCCGCCACTGAATAGGCAGACAGTGCAGCCCGTGGAGCACAGGCGTAATATGACTGGATCTAGATGTCACAGTCAGAAGCCTGGCTGCCACGTTCTGCACCAGCTGCAAGCGGCGGATATCAACCCCTGGAAGCCCTAGGTAGAGACTGAAGAATCCTTGTATTCACTTGGAAGAGACGGAGATGGAGGACATGATGGAGATCTTTTCTTTTCGTTCTATTTATGCCCCTTTCTCTTCAGCCCCTCCTAACTCTTAGGACCTCCAGGCACCTCCCGGTACCCATACTGCCCCCAGCCACAGCCACCTATCTCCATGGAGCCTTGGATGTACCCCGGTGGGGTCAGGGTAGAGGGATGTACTCCAGACTTCTTCTGGTTTCATCATGTGGTGCCATGCTCTGGAGAGGCGGGGACTCAGATAAATGGGGTCCGTCATGGAGGTGCTGGGGCCATTTTCCCTGTTTGTCTTCCCATTCCTTGGGGATATTGCATTCGAGGACATCAAGGCGTGCCCACACACACACACACAGACTGTGCTTGTATCCGCCAGCCAACATTAGCAATGTCCCCACTCTCCCCTCGGTCCTCCAGTCCCATTACCACCTGTGGGCATGGCATAGGACGGAATCCTCCCTGCCACCTCCCCCCCAACCCCCAGCTTTCCCCCGACAATCTGAGCTCATTCCTGAACTCGGGTCACCAGTGTTGTAAGTGGTTGCGCTACCGCTGCAGCAACGAGCTGGCGACTTAGAGATTTAAAGTCCATCAAAGGAATTAACAAGGTTGAGAGAAATAATCTCTTTAGTTTAAGTGAAATTCAAACCACAAGTGGGGCACACACATGCACTTTCAGGAGGAAGATCCAAGAAGGATGTCAGAAGACATTTCTTTGTGGAAAGGGTTGTGGTTGGGTGAAATGAACTTCCAGGTGAGATTGTTAATCAGAAGACAGTATTGGCTTCAAGAAATGGTGGGATAGGGTCAAGGGGGGGGAAGAGGGCAAGGGGATAGGGGCAGGGCATCATGTAACACATTCATGTGCGCTTCACCAAGCACACTTGATAGACCAGTTGGTCTTCTGCTGGCATATTCGTATGCTTTTGTGTTTCAAATACCTCGGCAACCCCGACTACAGTTACCACTTAAATAATTACACAGCGCACAAGTTCTAATGTAAATGCAAGATTACATAGGAGGACCATAAGATGCTGTGCAAAAAGCAGTCGTGTGGTGCAAGAACTGGGCAGCTACATAACAAAAAATATACTGACTTTTTAAACCAAAATAATGTGCAGTTCAAAGCATATGTGTGGGTCACTTGCACAAAAATACAGTGCAGTTGGTCAGATTCAGCTTTAGTGCAAGTAGAGCCTCTGTGTGGGCCGGCAACTGCACCTGTTCAGTACATGTGTAACCCCCACCCAGGTATGCTGTTTCCCATCTTGACAGCACTACCTGGTGGGCTGAGTTCGGGGAGAAATGTATCAGTCAGCACATTGGCTAGGTTTGGCTACTCTGCAACAGGGGCACCCAAGTAACTCCGGACAAAGGAAGCAATAACTGTAATGTCCAGTACCAGAAGTGGGATTCTAAAGTGTGGCTTTTATTCACTTCCAACAGAATAAACAAAGCATAACTGGACCCCCATGGGGCTACACTCCTGGTAATGCAGATTTATGGAGATCAGAACACACCCTATTCACTTTAGCCCTCAGGCTCTGAAACACACTGGGCACACAGCCCGAACTTGTACACTGCTCTGGGTTTTCCCTGGCTTCGGCTCCCTTGCCAGCCACTTGGACACTTTCCATTTAGCATGGAAACATTTACTGGTGGCTCCCTAAACCACCTATGAGCACTCCTGCTCCATCAGGGAATCTTCCTCATCAATCCCATGTCTGGGTACTTTCCTCAGGCACTGGCCAAGTACCTGAGGGAAAGCGACAGGTGTCCCAGAGCAAACCTGTAGAGGTGAATTTGGTTACTACTGATGGGGAGTCTCCCACCTCTCGCTCCCATAATTCATACCCGGCCATTTCTCTAGACTGTAACACCTCATCCTTTAAAACACGTTGCTGTGTAGATTCTATTTAAATGTATTCACATTCAATCTACTGTCTTTACATCCCATTTGTGCTGAACTTGAACATACTTAATAAGTGGCTGTGTCCATTACTCTAGACCTCCCACAGAGTTAAGCAGTCCAATCCCCACATCTTCCAAACTGTACTTGGCTGTCTTTTCCTCACCCCACAGTAACAGTCTCTTTAGTTTCATCTTGATTCAGGTGAAAACACAATGGCCCTTTAGCAGAGCGAACTTCACCCCTTGGTTGCAGGTGCCCCACAGGTGTTTTCTCCTCAAAAGAAATCTCATCCAGAACTTCTGGTGCCTCAGCACAAACTTAAATCAGGCAGGACCAGGAGGGGTTGCCCCTGGAAACAGGCTGATTCCTTCCCCCATCCCCGCAGGGATGGGGCCCTGAACCACTGAAAGCGGTCTCTACCACTTCAGTGTGCTCTTGTTGTGTTCCTCTTCAGGTGAGAACACACACCTATAAAACAAAAAATAGCTCTTTGATAGAGCTTAGAACTCTGAGGGCCTGCCTACAGCAGAAAACCTCTTTCAGACTGCACAGACTCTACTCAACTCACTTCAAATTCCCCGTTTTACTCTAACCTCCAACTGCAACATTCCAGTGTGGCTTATGCAGCTGCGACAGTTCTAAAATAATGTCATCCCTCAGTCTCAACTGAGACTGAGAACAGAGTGAGACAGTGTGAAATCCATTTAACTGGAGTTTCACAAGCTGCCTTCCCTGCCTACCACTAGGTCTTACTGGGATTCTAGTAACCCCGGGTAACGGGGGGGGTTTACATGTGTAAGCAGAAGGCTTTTAAAGATAAAGATGGAACTGGAATCTTTAAGCTCAGGGGGGAACTGAGTTCCAGAGGGCTGCTAAGCCTGTAGGAAAAGACAGATTCTCCAGCGGCACTAGTATGGAACAGGGTTTGGAAGCAACTGGACTTCAGTGGAATGGATAAGAAATTAGGGTAGGGACTATTAGGCCCTGTCCATACTATCGGTGTGTTTGGAAACCATTCTGAAAATCGTTTTGTATAACAGTTTTCAGAGCGGTTGTCTGTCGGTCCACACTAACAGCCGACTTTAGAGACTGCCCGTTGGAGCTCCCAGGCATACTTGCAGCAGTCCCACAAAGCATTGCGGGTGCCCAAATGCAGGCTAGAATACTCTGTAACTGGCATGTTAACCGATTTGGGCTCAAAATAGCACTGATCAATTTGGGATCCCATGGCGAGGACAGGGATGTAAGTATATGTATCCCCTTTTATTTTAGGAGGACAACATTCACTAAAACAGCCCACAGAAGTTGCCTTAAACCGCTTTACAATTCGGCATGCATCCGCACTGTTAAAACAGTTTAAGGCAACCGTGTTGGGCTGCAACTGTGCTCAAAACCTGCTCTGATCAGGTTTTGAGTACGGTTTCTTAAACAGGTTCCGAGCACGGAAAAAGCGTGCTGTAGTGTGGACGCAAACCATGTCTGCAGGTTTTGTAACGTTACAGACCAACTGTAACGTTACAAAACCCCTAGTGTAGACAGGGCCTTGCTGTCCCCTCAGCTGTGCTTCATCAATCTTGCCTGGGCTTCCAGCAACACATGTAAGCCCCACAGTCCTAGGTAATAGGAGAGCACATCCTTTTGCATGCCATGGCAAGATCAGGAAGCTCCTTTGCTACTTTGTTATAATTATGACTTCCCAAGAATGGCACTGGAGTTCAGACTAAGTGCTGCAACAACATAACTCCCTGACTAAATTTATACCTGAATTCTGTTAGCAAGTTCTACATATTGGTTATAATATATATATGCCTGTATTGGGGGTGTCAGAATTTGACGTTATGATTTTTTTCAAGGTTATCTCCGGTTATACTCTGATATTATGGTGTCTGGGTTTGGTTTTGGTGGGAGGTTCCTCTGTACTCTAAATTTGGGGATGGTAGTCTAGGTAGTGAACAGAAAAACTGAATTTTTCCACTTTTTACTGCGACATCTATTGGTAAACTGTGAAAAACTGTTATCGCATTGTAAGAAAACGGGCACAATATGTGTATCGTTCGTGAAAATGTTCATAGTGTTTGTAAAACATGGCTATCGTGACACCCCTAGTCTGTATATAATGAAAATGATGTGTGTAAAATGCTTTCTGTTTTTCTTTAGCTTTTAACTATGCTTCTGTAATGTCTCCCATGACCCTGTCATAAAATAATTGCACCTTAACAAGGTCATGCTGTTATGCAAATTTATAAATAGGGGATACTCGCTGTCCCGGCATGTGATACACTGTCACAACGAGTGGACAGTGACCTTGTGAAACCTCACGAGTGGCGGAGCATAGTGGAGTGCTGGTTTCCGAGGTCACTGTCCATGAGTTGAGATGCATGGTGTGTCATACGCTGGGACATCGCTTACCCTATTTATGCAGTAGGGGTTTTAGCTTCTGATTTAGTTTTCTTTTCTTTTTGTTTGGTTCAGCGGCATGGCATGGCGCGGCATAAGGAACAAGATTTGAGGGGATTGATGTGTTCGCTACATGGATAAACGGCGATGATGTGTACACTGTGCGTATAAATTCCTGGTATTTTCACAGTGTACGTCATCTTCCATTTATCGCACGGGGGTGAAGATACAGATTTATTGTACTGTGTATCAGCTCATCCCTATTGTATAAATGCATTTTTGCCTCTTGTTACAAGAGTTACTCTTGTTACTCTTGTTACAAGAGTAACAGCTACCCAGCTGTGTGTTTGATATTACACACTCCTTTTTAAGAGATTTTTTTCACTCCTGCCTTAGTGGACAAATGACAGTGTTTACATTGTATGTTAATAATCTACCTTATGCAATCTTCAGCGGGTTTCTTGGGGTCAAATATAGAATTTAGATGAAAGTGTATCAGTGCTGGACTTTGATAAAAGTTGAGCTGTGAATGATTTTTATCAGTTAGTCTCTGACAAACTGTAAAGTGGAATGTGAACCTTGTAAGTAGGCCAGAGGGTAAGGAGTACCAAGAAATTGGAGGAGATAGTGTTGTCAAGGCATACAGTGAAGAACTAAGAGCCAGGAGGTCCTGGATTGGTTCCCACTTTGGCTACTAACGTATGATTTTTTTTTTGGGGGGGGGTGTGAAGACGCAGGAGACTGACTGAGAGAGAGAGAGAGAGAGAGAGACGGAGGCAGACACAGAGGCAGACCAACACAGATGTAGATGCACACACACAGACGCGCTCTCTCTCTCTCTTTCTCTCTCTCTTTCTTTCTGTCTCTCTCGCTCTCTCAGCACCAAGAGTCCCACACCCAAGTGTGGGTCTGGTTCCAGTTTGCACTTTGTGTGCAAAAACAGGTTTTTCTTTTTCCTTTTCGTACTGTTTACTTGCTAGATTGGACACCCCCTGTAATGCCTTCTGTTTCGCTACCAGCTCTGTTTATTTTGTTGAAGTTTTGTTGACTGGGTAGGGCCGCTGAGACTAGAAGATCTTACTTCGAGAGGGCTCTTGCAGTAGGTAAATACATATAGGAGTGATGCCGGCCGGCGTCGGGACCCAATGGAAAAATTTCTAGCTAGCAATCTCTGCCGGGGGACCGCCCCCATGTCAGGTGACCAGCATCAGTATAAAGGGTGATCCCCACACCGCCTTCCAGTTCTTTCCGCCGTTAGCTCATGTCGGCCTCGCTGAAAAGTTCAGCAGCTTCGTTAGCTCTGTCACCGGTAGTATTTACTGTCGTTTTTTTCGAGTTATTCGACTTAGTCGTCAGCCTTTCCATGGTGTATGTCGTCCCCTACACTCTCCGAGCACAAAAATAAGTGCGACTCGTGCGGCGCTCAACTCCCGCACAAGGACGTCCATTCCCAGTGCCTCTTCTGTCTGGGCCCGGACCATCAGGTGGAGAAGTGCCAGCACTGCCTTAAATTTAACGCCGCCACCTGCAAACGGAGGCACCAGTTCCTGGAGGCCCATATCCTCAAGAAGAAGATGTCCTCCATGGAGAAGGAGTTGGAAAAAGCTCCGGCAGGCGTCCACTTCCCCCAAAGGCCATTGTAAGAAGAAGGACCAGGAGAAGCATCGGGACAAGGGCTCCTCTTCTACTGTGACTCCAGCTGGAGTCGCCGTGTTCCAGGTAACGTCCCCTCCGGGGGACCACTCCATGACAGCTGTCTTGGAAGTTTCCAAGGCGGCGTCTGCCCGCCTGTCTGGCTCGTGCTCGGGCCCTTTGGGCGCCTCCGGGCTGTTGGAGGTCTTCGCTCCCGGTAAAGCCATCACTGTGCGGCCTACTGGTTCGAGCGGCTCTGGCAAGCCGAACGTCGGCCTCTCTGATGCCCGCACGGAGACGGTCGATAAGTCACTCGACCCTTCGGGGTGGCGCATGGCCACTTCCTCTCCCGACCAGGCCGCCCCTACTTCGCGACCTGCCTCGGGCAATGGGTCCGCTAAGTCAGACGTCGGCTCCTCCGACGTCCGCCCGGACTCCGCTGGTAAGTTGGACGTCGGCCAACTCTATGTCTGCGCGGCGGCTGAGCCGACGTCTGACCCTCTTATGGCCGCCATTCCTGGCTCTCCACAGCCTTCGCTGCCCTCCAGGGACCCTGGGTCTCCTCAGCCTGACCCCGGGGAATTTTCCCCACTATCCCCAAGCGATGCAGAGGTTCCTGCTGCGCCTCCATCAGGCCTCCCTCCCGGTGGGACGGACAACCTGACGCCGGTTCCCCGGACGCCGTCTCCGACGCCGGGCAACATCCCTCTCCCGGATGCCGCTCCAACACCAGGCCCTCTGCCCACCAGGCCTTCTGCTCCAGGCCCACCCGCTGGGCTTCCGGCCAGGCCGTCTGCTCCGTCAGACCCCCCGGCCCATGGGTCTCCAACTCCGTCTTATCCAGCGCTGTCTTACCTGGCTCTGCAGTATCAGACGCCCCAGTACCCGACGCCGCAGTACTCGGTGCCTCACTACCCGACACCGGGTTACCTGCCTTTGGGTTACGGATACTCACCCTATGGGTACACTCGGTATCTGTATCCCCTTCCTCTTCCTCCTCCACCGCCCCCTCAGCTGCTGGTGGACTTGAAGGAGACTCTGGCCTCTTGGTGGGCTGAGGCCAAGGCTCAGCTCACCAGAGAGGTGGAGAGTCGTCTCCCAGCGACTGTTCCGGTTCCTGTACGCCCCAGACAACAGACTCCCTTCCCACCTCCGGATACCAGGGGCGAGCCTTCTGGTTCCAGGGTTGGGCAGGACACGCTTCCCCGAGGGCTTCCTAAGGGGTCTGTTCCTCCCCTATGCCAGGAGAGGGATTCTTCTTCCTCTTCCTCCTCCTCCTCCTCCTCCAACAGTTGTTCCGACCCAGACGACAAGCCACGCTCTCTGACCAAACTCAGGCCTAGGACTCCTCCGAAGTCTTCTCCGGAGGATCCTTCTTTCTCGGAGTTGCTGCGCAAAATCCAGGAAGTTCATCAGTGGTGCTCTTTGGAGCCGTACCCACAGCGTAAGAAACTCGCTGAGCACCTGGATCTGCCCGAGACCGCTCCGACCTTGGTGCCACCCTGGATTGAGCCTCATGCCGACCTTGTTTCCACCATTTGGAAGCAACTGTTGGCATTAGCCCCTCTTCCTTGGAAGTGTAGTAGGCTATACTAGGCTCCCGAGGGTGTTGACTTCCTTGATTCTCACCCTTGAGCTGACTTGGTGGTGGTTAGCGCCGCTCACGGCCGGTCAGCTAATCCGAAGCATTTGAGCTCGTCTCCACCTGACAAAGAATCCCATCTTCTGGACCAGTATGGCAAGAAGATCTATGCTTCTTCCACTCTGGGTATTAGGGCCCTGAACAATGTCGGTTACATGGGGGATTATCAGAAGGCGATTCTTAGTGAGGTGGAATCCAAGTTGGACTCCCTTCCTGACTCTCAGGTTAAACAGGAAGTGGCTGACCTTGTCCGTTCTGTTTGTTCGGCCAGTCGGCACATGGTTCGTACCACATACGATGCAGTGGACACTGCTGGTAGGAGCTCTGCTTTCACCGTAGGCTTACAGCGTCATGCCTGGCTCCATGTGTCAGGTTTGGTCCCGGAAGTGCAGTCCGCTATTCAGGAAGTGCCCTTCCGGGTTTCAGTGCTGTTCGGTGGTGATGTCAAGGACATTATCACCGATCTGCAGGAGAAGGGGACTGCACTGAAGTCTGGACTCCATGTACAATCCCCTTCCAGCGCAGCGTCGTCCCTTTCGCAGGCGGACTCGGCAAAGGGTGAAACCACAGGGAAAGCGAGCCAATAAACGTCGGTCCCCTCTGGCTACCAAGCCCCCACCACCCAAAAAAGCAGCAGGAGCTACAGCTGCGACGCCCCACACCACCTGACTCCTTTCCTCTCCCACAGCCCCTGGCGTTTCCAGAGGAACCAGTAGGAGGGAGGTTTTCCTTCCACCTCCCGGGTTGGGAGAGGATAGCGTCAGATTCCTGGGTGCTTCAACTCCTCGCAGAGGGACACTCAATAGAATTTCTACAGAAACCCCCTCGACACCCTCCCCCAAAGTCGTCGTACTCGTAGGAGCATCTTCTTCTGGTCCAGGAAGAAATTTTCTCTCTTCTCTTGAAGAAGGCGATAGAACCTGTCCCCATTCCTCTTGAGGGAATGTGGTACTATTCCCATTTCTTCCTGGTCCTGAAGAAAACGGGGGATGTGAGGCCGATTCTCGACCTCAGCTCCCAGAACTTGTTCATGGAGTACAAGAGGTTCAGGATGCTCTCGCTGCAGAGCCTCCTGCCCCTTCTCTGACTGGGACAGTGGCTGTGCGCTTTGGATATGCTGCATATCCCTATCCGCCCTTCCCACTGCAAATACCTGCATTTTGCGTTCCTGGGGGACCACTACCAGTTCAGGGCCCTCCCATTTGATCTTTCCTCTGCACCCCGGGTGTCCACCAAATGCCTTTCGGTGGTAGTGGCCTACCTGCATACCCAGGGAGTGCAGGTTTTCCCGTACCTGGATGATTGGCTCCTGGCGGCCCCGTCCAGGGAGGAACGCCTGCGCTTCCTCTCCCTTACCCAGCAGGTCTTTACCTGCCTGGGTATTACCATCAACCAGGCCAAGTCACATCTGATCCCGTCCCAGAGGCTCCAGTTTATTGGGGCAATCCTGTACACGACCTCTGGCATGACCTTCTTACCACCGGACAGGGCGGCCACTCTCCAGGCTCAGGTCAGCCTGTTGTCTGGCCGCAGGCGGGTCAGCACCAGGTTAGTCCTTCGCCTCCTCGGGCTAATGGCAGCTACGATTCCGACAGTTCCTCGCGCTAGGCTCCACATGAGAATCTGTCAGTGGACGCTTTGGTCTCAATGGGATCAGCTAGTGGACGACCTAGATCAACTTATCCTGGTCTCCATTCCCATGGCTCGGGACTTGCAGTGGTGGATGGTTCAGGAGAATCTCTGCTGGGGAGTTCCCTTCGGTCTCCCTCCCTCCTTGCAGACGTTGACTACGGACGCCTCCGGCAAAGGTTGGGGAGCCCATCTCGGTCCTCACAGGACCCAGAGCTCCTGGTCCAAGCTCGAGAAGTCCCTTCACATCAATGTGCTGGAACTAATGGCAGTACTGTATGCTCTTCAGGCTCTGCATCTGTATCTGTCTCCCGGTCACCTAGCTGTACAGACTGACAATATGTGTGTGGTCTGGTACATCAACAAACAGGAGGAACTTGTTCCTACCCCCTTTGCAGAGAGGCGACACGAGTCTGGGATTGGGCAGTGCAGCACAACCTTCACCTCACGGCATCTCACGTCCCGGCGGTTGAGAACACACTGGCAGACAGGCTCAGCTGGTCATCTGCTCTAGCTCACGAATGGGAACTGGATCAGGGGGTCATAGATGACATCTTCCTGCACTGGGGAACTTCATAGGTAGACCTGTTTACATCCCCTCAAAACACAAAACTTCCCGTCTTCTGCTCGCTCGCTCCAAGGCGCGGCATTTTTTTGGAGAGACGCTCTGTCTCTAGACTGGAAGGGCAGATTCGTCTGTGCCTTCCCCCGATTCCACTGATTACGAGGGTCTTGCAGAAATTCTGTTTGGAAGGAACTCTAATGATTCTGATCGTTCCTTTCTGGCCCAGGCAAGTTTGGTTCTCTCTTCTGCAACAGTACTCAGAGGAACCTCCTCTTCCTCTGTCACTATTTTTGCTGACCCAGGATCAGGGGACCCTGGTCCATCCAGGCCTCAAGTCCCTTCAGCTGCACTTGTGGCTCCTGCAGATGTAGCTCAAGCCCAATTTGCCCCCCTCCCCCCGAGTAGCTGAGATTCTGGTGGAGGCCAGGAAACTCTCAACCATGCCATGAAATGGAAGCGGTTCTCTATTTGGGCTGCCTCAAATGATGTCGAGCCTTTCTCGTGCTCTGTCGGCCGACTTCTGGATTACTTGCGACACTTCTTCGATCTGGGTTTCAGCCATTCATCCTTAAAGGTTCACATGGCAGCCATTTCGGCCTATCATGTCCCCTTGCAGACGGAAAGTTTGCTCAGCTGGAGGTCTCTAAGACCTTTTTGAGAGGGGTCCTTCACTTATGACCCCCTATCCGGGTTCCTGCCCCTCCTTGGGATCTGAATTTCATTTTAGAGAAGTTTACTCTGCCTCCTTTCGAGCCGGCAGCCTCAGCGGACCTAAAGTTCCTTTCTTGGAAGACTCTCTTCCTAGTGGCCATTAATTCTGCTCGATGAATTTCTGAGCTCCAGGCCCTGATGTGTAAAATCCCGTATTTGATTTTTCACAAGGAACGTGTGGCTCTATGTACCAACCCTAAGTTTCTCCCTAAGGTGGTAGCGGAATTGATGCTGAATCAATCCATAGAGTTGCCTGCCTTTTTTATGCAGCACTCTAATCAGGGAGAATACCTCCTGCATACCTAGGATGTTCACCGGATTCTGAGATACTACACCAACAGGACGAAGGATCTCAGAAAGACTGATCAACTGTTTGTCTCTTTTGCTCATAAAAGAGAAGGCAATGCTGTTTCTAAGCAACGCCTATCGAAATGGTTGGCTCATTATATCACTTTCTGTTATGACAAGTACAACAAGACCCTGCTGGGTCAAGTTAGACGACACTCCACCAGAGGAGTCGCTGCCTCTGCTGCTTGTTTCAAGAATGTCAGTGGCTGACATTTGTGCAGCTGCCACTTGGACTTCTGTCCATACCTTTACAAAACATTACAGTTTGGACATTGCCTTTTGCCATAGAGCAGGCTTCGGGCTGGCTGTTTTGCAAGGCCTCCTTTCCTAAGGCCTTCACAACCAGAGGGTCTACTTCTGAGTAGCTTTCCTCCTCCCGTTTGCTTCTTCTTGTTCCAGACTGCTTGGGACTCAGTCCTATATGTAATTAACTACTGCAAGAGCCCTCTCTAAGTAAGATAGTACAATTACGTAAAGAACTTACCGTAACAGTAGATCTTGGAGAGGGGCTCTTGCAGTAGGTAATACCTTCCCGCCCTCCATCCCCCTAAGCATTTTCAGCTCCTTTTCCAAGAGGGGAAATATCCGCTTCCTCTCGTCTTGCCTTTTGGTCTTTGGTAGGAAAGAACTGGAAGGCGGGCATGGGGGACCGCCCCTTTATACTGACACCGCATGACGTCGGTCACCTGACATGGGGTCGGTCCCCCACCAGAGACTGCTAGCTAGAAATTTTTCCATTGGGTCCTGACGCTGGTCTGCATCAGTCCTATATGTACAGTAATTACCTACTGCAAGAGCCTCTCTCGAAGATCTACTGTTACGGTAAGTTCTTGCGTAACTGTACTTTCTTCAGCTGTATTAAAGGAAAACATGGGTTATGCCTAAAGGGGAGAAAGGGAACATTGTTTAACCAGGAGTAGCACACTAAGCTGAAGCATATTTTCAGATGCGACCTGGGAGCACAAGGAAGTTAAGTGACTTGCTCAGGATCACACAGTATGCACCTAGGTGGCTGTGGTATTCAAACCTAGGTCTCCAGATATGCAGCTCAGAGCCTTAACCCACTGCGCTATACTGCCTCATGCCTAAATCTGCAGCAGTTGCTGCAGAAATACCTGAGTAGGCCTTTTGGCAATTAAATAAAAAAATAAAAAAAATTGGGGATACATGTGACAAGTAGTTGTGCATTAAAGACTGGTCAGTTAAGACGCCAAATATCAACAGGATATCGCCCTGTGTTTTCCTGCCCTCAAGCCTCAAGAGAGAGACTGGGATGGATATATGGGGAAGATAAATGTCATGGAAGGAGGAGAGGAAAGAGATAGAAAGGTAGGGGAGGGGGAACAGGGACATTAGCCTGAACTGAGGACCCTGCACAACGACGAGCAGACTGGATAGACCGAAAGGTCTAATTCTGCTGGCTTCTTCATATGTTTGTATGTAACTTTAATGACTTTGTTTACCAGACCCAGACGTAACATCACGTGCACACCTGGCAGCTTCCTTCGCACTCAATATGTGAATTAATGCCACCAAATAATGACAGCATTGGTAGCACTCATTTTTTTATACAATAAACATAACTGTGCATAAACGATCACAAGAAACAAAACAATAGTTACAGCACTGATTAGTATATCCAATGTGAAGGCAGCTGCTGGTGTGCATGAGATGGCTGCAGTCAGGTCTGGAAACCGAAAAGTCAGTGGGGTTCTTTTTGGAAGTAAAACTACTTGTCATGGGTATCAAAAAATGTTTTTATTGCAAAAGGTCCTAATCGGCGTTTCTGCAGCAACCGCATCAGTTTTAGGCATAACTTTAATTTCCCTTTAAAGATAAAAGGAAGTAGGGATGTGGTATTATTAGGCTACAAGAAGGAGGAAGGTGCTAGAAGAAGATAAACAAAAAGCAGTCATCCCTAATACTTCTGCTCTTGTCTTCATTTTTTTTTTTTTAATCATATCACTATTTTTGCCCTCCCGCAGCCACTGACCTGCCTTGTAATCCAGCCACCACTTCCATCTCCACCACCAACCCCGGAGTTGCATGCCCAGCTGGCATATGCAGCTATACCTGTCAGAGGGGCACCCCCGATTGCCCCCGCGCCCAGCAAGGGTCCAATACCGGCACACGCCATCCAGGCATCACCGGCTGATGGAAGTAGCGGCCATCAAGCTGCCGCAGTCTGTGCTGCCATTTTTCCTATGTTCTTATGTCCCAGGAGTGCAGCGTGCAATGACATCGGGCACATACGCACCTATACCTGCCGCACTCCCCTGCTCGCCACAGTCCCTAGTAGTGCCCCGGTTGTCACCAGGGGCCGCTACAGAGCGGTGGCACCCTGGATCCCACCCTGGGATAGGAGAGCAGTCCTCCGAATGCTCAATCCTATCTTCCCCCCTGCTGACCCGCGCTTGCGTCCAAACCTGGGTCGCCAGCATGGCGCGATGTGTGACATTCAGCGCCTCAACCCTAAGCACCACCGGGCCGGCTACTCTTGTCATCTTAAGGGAAGAAAGTGGGCTTTTTTTTTTTTTTTTAAACTGGCATGAGGGCAGCTGTCAGGAGCATTCCTGAAATGAGGCAGCTAGTGTTGACCAGAAATATGTTCTGGCAGGGGTTAGGCTTGAAGCCCTTAAGATAAAGCCCCAGGGCTGGATGTGATTCACTTAATGGTGCTCAAGGAAATGGCTGCAGAACTGCTGGAACACCTAGTAGGGCTATTAAATAGCTAAAATCAGGCGGGGTAGTTCCGAAAGACTGGGGGTAATAGATGCAATCCTGCTACGTAAGGGAGGTGAGGTGGGGTGGGGGACAAGGAGCAATGGGGAATTACAGACCTGTGAGCCTTACCTCTTTAGTGGGTAAACTGATGGAGTCACTGATCAAAGAGGACATTGTGGACTACCTAGAGAGCAGCAGGACTACAGGATAGTAAACAGTATGGGTTTGTGGCAGGACGGTCTTCTCAGACAAACCTGTTAGTTTTCTTTGACTGGGTAACAAAGGTAGTACAATAAGGGCCATGCGGTGGAATCATGGTGCTTCAATTTCAGCAAGTCTTTTAACTCAGTGCCATACTGAAGAATGCTGAAGAAGCTGGAAGACTTGGGTGTGGCTAGGTATATATTTAGATGGGTAGAAAACTGGTTGAAGGAGAGACAGCAGAGGGTGGTAGTAAATAGGGTAAAATTGGAAGAGTGTAAGGTATCAAGTGGGATGCTGCAGTGATCTGTCGTGGTTCCTGTCCTCTTCGGTATGTTCATCAGCGACATTGGAGAGGGCATCCGGGGCAGGTTGTGTCTCTTGGCAGACGTCATGAAGTTCTGCGGTAGTATAGATAGTGGGGAATGGATCAAGGAGATGCGGAGAGATCTGCAACTTGCCCCCAGTGCCCCCTCCAAAGTGTCTGATGAACATACCGAAGAGGACAGGATACACAACAGATTATGTCACTGGTGAGTCTGCAGCTGGAATACTGTGCTCAGTTCTGGAGTCCTCACCTAAGGGAGGACAAGGACAGGCTGGAGATTGTGCGGTGCCTGGTGACCAGGATGATTCATGGCCAGTAGGACAGATCTTCCGAAGACCATTTCAAGGCACTGAACATGTACTTACTGGAGACTAGGCAAGATGGGTACTGCTGTGAGGCACATGTGCTGTGAGGGGATGCAAGTCTCTTGAAGTGTTTGTGTGTGCATCAAAATGTATGGCCTCTCTGGGTGGGGAGGACTCACTTTGATGGCTTTTCCAATGGCTGAGTGTAGTACACTTGACTTTCTTTTTGCCCTGTGCCGCATAAGCGGCATTTCTTTAAAAGTGAATTTGCCACTTTTAGGAAAGCGGTATATTTTGTAAATTTTTTCTTTTTATTCATTGCTGGGTTCATTTACATGGAAACAAGAGCCTTGCCTCCTTCAGCTACTCTGCTTCTCCTGTTTAATCCTTTGCTGATGTCACAGTCGTCTGTTTGTGACATCATAATTTCCACAGCTACAAACTCTGATGTCACAGACAGGATTGTAACTTCAGCAAAGGAGTAGGCAGCAGACACGGATGAACTAATGTACCAATGAAATGCCCCCCCAAACTGTTGTACTGCACGTCCTACCTCCCACTATTACCCACCTGAGGGTCTGGCCGACCATACATGTAGGCTTCTGTTGACCATGCCGGTGCCACACTGTTTCCTACCTCCTGTTACAAACGCACATGATGCTGTTGCCTGTACCCTGATCTGCCTGATCCCGATGCTTTTTCACCTTGTCAGTCTACTGGGTCTCCTGTAGACGTCTGTCACCCATGCCTGTACTTCGACGCTTTTTACCTCATGATGTAATCTGTGTGTCTGATTCTGATGTAATCTTTGTACCTGATTCTAATGTATGTTACCCTGTTTCTGCCTGATGTTCATGTATTTACTATTGCAACCCTGCTTTTGCCTAATGTTCATGTATGCACTGTTGTAACCCTCCCGGGTTGCACCTGAAAATAGGCATTTGGTTGTGTAGTGTGCTTACCTGGTAAACAAAAGCAAACAATAATAATAACTCTAGGGGACAAGGATCTAGTTTCCATGCAGATTAACTGAGTAATGAAGGACAAAGGGAGGAGACATGCTGGAAATCTATCAAATATACCCACTGAATTTTATCTAAATGTTGCGTTCTTCTAGGTTATCTCCAATGTGGCCGATTTTTAAAGTAGCAGTATGTGTGTTGTTCACCATGTATTTTTTTTTCCCCCCACAACGTGCACTTCTGGCGAAAACATTAATACTTTATATTAATTTTTCATTTCATTTTCTTTAATTCCTGAACTGTGCTAAAAGATTTTACAATTTTTAAAAGTTGACACTCCCGTGCCATGCCCAAAATGGCGGGGGGACCTCTTGGTGTGTCACTGTGCTTTTTACTACCAGAAGCATGTGACGGGACCAGCGTAATGCATCTGTAAGATGAATATCATATGTATATTGAAAAGGTAACCTCAGCAGAAAAGATTTTTTAATATTACGTGTAGAGGCCTTTATTGTTTTGACATTAATTACAAAAAAAACTTATAAAAGCTGTTTTAAAAATGTCTGAGGGAATTACAGATCTAACTTCGAGCGTGGAGCTCTTGCAGCAGGTAATAACCATTAGGATTAATGCCGCCAGGTATTAGGACCCCACGGAAAACTTGAATTTTTATTTATTTATTTATTTATTGAGAACTAGGATTAAACACCTTTGAGCTGGGAGCTCGTTTACAAAGGTTCCACGTCAGTGGTAGGGAAGACAGTATTACTAAGGATTATACAACACAGAGTATAAAACATGGACAGTAATTACAGTGGTTTATACAAGCAGGTATATACATGCAAAACATAACAATAAAAGGTAAGATACCCTTGGTTTGCTTATATAATAAGTTAGCAGAGAGAAGAGTTGGAGGTAGGCAAAAAAGAGTTAGACAGGGGCTAAGGTGGCAGTAGGTGGGGGAGGGTGGTGAGGTGAGAAGCTAGCTAGCAGGTCTGTGGCGGGGGACCGCCCCCGTCGTAGTCCAGCGTGGGATAAAGGTGACTGCCCCCTGGTGCCATCCCAGTTCTTTACCTGCCGTTGACCCCCATAGTTCGGCTCCATGGATGCCTTCTTCAGCAAATAGACAGCTTTCAGGAAAGTTCTTTGAAAAGTCGCCTTTTCTTCCATTGTTTGTATTTATCCTTCGCCTGTGTATGTCGTCGCCTTCTCCACCACAGCGAAAATCAAACTGTGTGTGTGGGAAGCAGATCCTGGCAAAAGACTGCCACGTGACCTGCCTCATCTGCCTAGGCCCTGACCACTGGCCTGACGCCTGCCCGCATTGCCAGAGGTTTAATCGGAAAACTTCTAATAAGAAGAGCCGATGCACTCAAAGCCTACCTTTTAGAAAAGAAAGTGGCGGCTATGCAGCACGGTTCAGGGGCCAGCTTATCTTGTTCCACCAGGGATTCCCCACCCGAGGAGAAGTCGTCTGGTGGGAAAAATCACCAGGATAAAGATAGGGCCAGGTCTGAATCCCGCCCAAAGTCGTCCTCCAAGCAGACTTCCTTTTCTTAATCGACCTCTGGCCGGAGGTCGGTTCAGTCCTGGCTCATTCTACCGAATCGTCCCACAAGAGTAAGTCCACTCCCACCTCTTCTCAGGGCAAGCACTGGGAGTCTGCCTCTTCTGGGCATCAGTCTTCCCTGGCCCACCGACCCCATAAATACTTCTCGGTGTCGATCCAGGAAGGCCAGTCCACTAAATCCAGGGACAGGCCAAGCTCGTCTGAGAAAAGGAAATGCTCTGAGTCAGAAGGTAGGCAGGAGGTCACCCGGGCCCGGACGCTGCCTCCAGCTAAGGTTCGCCTCCAGCTGAAAAGCAAAAACCCACACAGTTGCCTTCACCGGTGTCCCGAACCCTGACGCCTGTTAAGGGGCAGATGCAGGTGGAGGTTTGGATGCCCGCCTCCCTCGGGAGGTCAGTTGCCCGCCAGGCCTGTGCCTACTCCGGACATCAGCTTCCCAGGCAAAGGAGACACTGAACACCTGGATCCTGGCACCAGCTTCGAGGATCTGATGCCGGACCCCCCAGATGCCCGGTCTGATGAACCAGACGCCCGGTCCAGCGGTCGTCCCAGTGGCAGACATCGGGTGCTTATCTACAACCTGGTGGAATACTGTCAAAGGGGATCTCCTCTACAGACCCCCAGATCCCACCCCAAGTCCACCACCGATGGGTCCTTCCCCACTCCTGCTGTTCCAGTTGGGGATGAGAGCCCATGCCCAGATCCTAAGGACAAAAGGAGATGCCAGACATCCCTCGTTCCTCCTTCTACTGGCCGGTCCTCCTCAGAGGAAGGGGATGCAGGCCCCTCATCACCTGATTCTTCGGACGAAGAATTATTTCCTCCATCTCTGGGACCCAAAAATTCTCCAAGGTCCCCTCCGGATGATCCCTCTTTCCTACACATGAGGCACATCCAGACGACATAGGAGCGGGGCACCGAGGATTTGGACCCAGAGTGGAAGCGCCTGTCCAAGTTCCTGGGCAGTAAGGCGCCAAAGCCTTTTGGTTATCCCTCCCTTGGTTGAGCCATTCCAGGACATGACTCGTCTGACCTGGTGTACACCTTCCTCTGTTCCTGCAGTACCCAGGAATGCCAGTAGGCTTTACAAGCCGCCCAGAACAGAACCCTTTATTGCGGAACAACCCAAGGCGAAATTCACTGGTTTTGCCTGCCGCCCATGTCAGGGTCTCCCAGCCAAAACACCTCAGTTCCCAACCTCCAGACCCAGTCTCCAAGAAGCTGGATAACTGGGGCCGGAAATTTTGTCTGCCACAGGTGCCGTTAGGTCTCTTCATTTTTTGGCACACATGGTTACATACCAACAATCCTTATGGCAGAAAACCATGGAAGTAGTTCAGTTTATGCCGGCCTCTGACTCTAAAGAGGAGGTGCTTGCCTGCGCCCAGTCAGGTCTGGACATAGATAAACATGTCCTCCGCTGTTCTTGTGATGCAGTGGACATGGCCTCTAGGGCTGCAGCCTCAGGGGTTTGTCTGAGACGACAGTCATGGCTCCAACTCATGGGTTTCCAACCTGATCTGCAAGATTCCATTTTGGATTCCCCTTTTCAAGGTCCTGTTCTGTTCGGCCCAGAGGTCGAATCTCGGGTCAAACAGTTGCAAGAATCCAGTAAAGCGGTGGCAGATGTACACCGCATGTACAAGTCTCAGCCTCAAGAACCCCGTCACCATCCCTTTGGTAAAGGACCGGGACAGGGAAGTAAACATCCCCAAGGCAAGCGGTTCAAGAGGCGGGGTCACCCTGCCCCCCAAGGTTCCCAGGTCCCTAAGCAACCAAAAGCTCCCAGGTCCTGAGGAACCACTACTCCCACTGTCTGACTTGCTGCTTCTCCCTCCTGTTTTTTTGGGAACAACAGTTAGAGAAGGTAGGAAGGAGACTTGCTTTTTACCCGCTCGAATGGTCCAGCACCGCCTCAGACCAATGGGTGCTGGACACCATTCGAAAAGATTATTCCATAGAGTTCCTCTCTATTCCACCAGACAGTTCCCCCCCTTCCGGTCTGTTGTCCACCGGCTCACGCACGTCTCCTAGCCACGGAAATTCAGCAGCTCTTGGAGAAAAAGGACATCCAGCTGGTTCCCCAGGCCCAGCAGGGCAAAGGCCATTATTCCCAGATCTCCCTCATTCCCAAGAAAATGGGAGACCTTCATTCCATTCTGGATTTAAGCCAGCTCAATCTCTTGGTCAAATACCAGAGATTTCTGATGGTAACCCTGGCAGGTCTGTTCCCCTTGCTCCATCAAGGAGACAGGTTATGCTCCCTAGATATGCAAGACACCTACATGCATATTAGGGTCGTGAAATCTCACAGAAGGTTTCTTCAATTCAGCTTTCAGGATCAGCATTACCAGTTAAGGGTACTTCTCTTTGGCCTTTCTTCTGCCCCCAGTTTTCACCAAGTATCTAGCAGTGATAGCAGCCGCACTCCTGGAGGAGAGGCCTCTTCGTCTACCCCTACCTGGATGACTGGCTTCTCTGTGCCTCATCGGAAGAGCATTTTCAGATCGCCCTGAAAGAGACACAAGGACTTTTCCATTCTCTGGGAATTACTGTGCACTGGCCAAAGTCGCAGCCTTGGCCATCCCAAAGGCTACAGTTCATAGGGGCAATTCTGGACGCCAGGCAGGGAAGAGCCTTTCTGCCCTTGGATGGATTAGAACGCCTGTGGGCGCTGGCAAGCAGAGTTCAATTGGCCTCCTCTCTCCCTGCACGAATTTTCCTTCAATTGCTAAGCCACATGTCGACCACCACAGCCACAGTCCCCTGTGCCAGGTTGCATATGAGGGTCCTTGAGTGGCACCTCAAGGTCCAGTGGGACCAGGCAGTGGATGACCTGGATCATCATCATCTGGATCTCTCAGGCGGTTAATTGATCCCTCAAGTGGTGGCTCTGCCACCACAATCTGCAGGGAGGAGTCTCCTTCTGGAGGCCGATACCACCCCAGACTCTAACTACAGATGCCTCTGACCAGCTGGGGGGGGGCTCATTTAGGGGATCACAGGACCCGAGGATCCTGGTCTCTCACAGAACGTTCTCTGCACATCAGTGTTCTGGAACTAAGAGCAGTTCTGAATGCTCTTCACGCATTCCGAGACCAACCTTCCCCGGGTCCTCTGCTGGTGCAGACAGACAACACATCTGTAGTCTTCTACATCACCAAGCAAGGGGGGACTCGCTCTTACCCCTTTGCAGGGAAGCCATGAGAGTGTGGGATTGGGCAGTAGAACATTGTGTAGACCTCATTGTGGTGCACCTCCCAGGGGTCCAGAACATTCTCATCGACAGTCTGTCACTCTACCTCTCCGAATCACTAGTGGGAATTACTTCAAGAAGTTGCAGACTACCTCTTCGGTCACTGCAGCCATCCAGAGTTGGACTGCTTTGTGTCCCCGTGCAACTGCAGATTGCAACGTTTTTGCTCGCTCACTTCAGGGCCTGGTGTTTTTCTGGCGAGATGCATTGTCTCTGTCCTGGACAGGGAGGTTCATGTATGCATTTCCTCCCTTTCACCTCCTTCAGAGAGTGTTCCCCAAACTGCAGTCAGAAGGAGCTAGGATGATCTGATAGCTCCCCTTTGGCCTCGGCAGATCTGGTATCCACTGCTCCAGCAGTTGTCTTTGGAACCTCCAATACAAAATGCTGCTCTCCACCCACTTGCTCTCACAAGAGCAGGGAACTCTCATCCATCCTGCTCTTCACTCTCTTCACCTGCACGCCTGGCTCCTGCAGTCCTAACAGAAGAGAGACTAGGAGTGCCAAGCAGGGTGGCAGAGGTTTTGGTTGCAGCAAGGAAACCTTACAGTAGAGCTATGTATGCCATGAAATTGAAGCGTTTCTGTCTCTGGGCTGTGGCATGTGCCCTAGATACCTTGGATTGTCCAGTCAGACATGTACTAGACTATCTCCTTCACCTACTGGACTTAGGACTGATCTATTCATCCATCAGGGTGCACATGTGTGCGGTTCCGCATATCATTAACCTGTCCGGGAGAGAACGCTAGCACAATTGAATGTCTGCAAGACCTTTCTCAGAGGGGTCTTACACATCAGACCTCCCAGAGGGGTCTTACACATCAGACCTCCCAGGAGGGACCCTGTCCTCCATGGGACTTGCTTTTGCATTCTGGAGAAGCTCACCCTTCTGCCCTTAAAGCCAGACGCTTCTTGTGAGCTATACTTTCTCTTGAAAAGCTCTCCTCTTGGTTGCCATTACCTCTGTTCGAAGGGTTTCCAAGCTCCAGGCATTAATGTGTAAGGAATCTTACATAGTTTTCCATGAGGACAGGGTGACCCTGCGTACAAACCATAAGTTTTTACTGAAGGTGATGTCCGTACTGACACTTAACCAGGACACCAACCTTCTGGTTTATTACCCCGAGTTTGCTAACCAAGGTGAAACACTGTTGCACACCTTGGATGTTCATAGAATTCTGAGATTACCTCCACAGGACTCGTTCCTCCAGAAAGACAGATCAGTTGTTTGTCCTTTGTAAAAAGGATGACAGGGGCTCCTGTCTCTTAAACAGTCACTAACCCGTTGGCCAGTGCACTGCATTTCCTTTTACCAGCATCATGGCAAACCACTTCCGGGTCCCGTTAAGGGCCACTCTGCTAGGACTGTGGCTACCTCTTTTGCTTCTCTAAGAAACTTCTCATCAGCAAACATTTGTGCTGCTGCAACATGGAGCACCGGCTACACCTTTCTCAGGCATTACAGTCTAGACATTGCTTCTAGGAAGAGAGCAGGTTTTGGACTAGCAGTCTTACAGGGCCTACTCTCGTAAGATTACTCAGTAACTTAATAAGTTTCATATCCTCCCCACCTCCTCTTCAGACCTGGGCCTATCTTTGGGTACTGCTTGGGACTCGGTCCTAATGGTACTATCTGCTGCAAGAGTTCCACCCTCGGAATTAGATAGTACAGTTACGTAAGAACTTACCGTAACAGTAGATCTTCGAGAGGAGCTCTTGCATCAGGTGGCTTTCCCACCCTCCATCCCCCCAGGACTAGGAGTTGTTGCACCTGTATAAGGTTGGGGAGTTCCTGCTCAGTTCTCCATTGTTTTTAGCTGGGTCTCCGGTGAGAGAACCGGGATGGCACTGGGGGACCACCCCCTTTATACCACATTGGATGTCAGGTGGTGCCCCCCCCCCCGCCACAGATTGCTAGCTACAAGTTTTCCGTGGGGTCCTAACGCCTGGTGGCATTGGTCCTAATGGTGTTACCTGCTGCAAGAGCTCCACAAAGATCTACTACTATTACGGTAAGTCCTTACGTAACTGTACTATAACACAAATGATCTAAAGATGTCAGAAATACATTTTTGTTAGGAAAAAACTGTATTATGAAATTTTTGGCCGACTAACAAATAACTTTGCTGCTTTAAGTGCAGTCTTAAATCTTCTTTTCTTTGGCCTTGATTGCTTTCCTGATTAGCTGAAGCAGCAGCCCTATACCCAGTTTCTGTTGCCTCTGCTGTTGCCCTTGCATAATCTTTCCCACTCATATTTCTGTCTGCAAGCTGCAGAAGTCAGTTATTAACGAGTTTAGCCAGGGCTGTCAGTTTGAGCTGAATGTAGCTCTTTAAAGAGCTGCTGATACGCTTTTGTGCTCCAGGCAGTCAACTCGTACTGTGTAGTTGCCTGCTCTAGGAGCTTTTTTTCAGCCATAAATGAACATTTTCTGTTCAGTGGTTTTAAAATTATTTCCCTAGTAAAGGCGGGCTTGCCGAGTGGCCGCGGAGCGCTGCAGCCCTGCCCCTATAAATAGCATAATTATGACGCGAGGTAGGGAATGGGGCTGCAGGCACTCTATGGAGAATGTAATGGGAGGAGGGCTGCCTAAATGTACCTAGATTATCTTTGTGCAGGCATGTATGCATGTATGGGGCTCTGTATACATGCCAGCAAAGATAATCTAGGTACATTTAGGCAGCCGCCTCCAGTGATTCCATTACATTCTCCATAGAGCGCCTGCAGCCCTGCCTATAATTGTGCTGTTTTTTTGGGCTGCAGCGTCCATGACTGCTTGGCACATAAACAGAAGTTACAAGCCAGGCTTTGCAAGTGAAAATAATTTTAAAACCATTGGACAGAAAATGTTTATACGCTGAAAAAGCTCCTAGGGCAGGCAACTACATAGTATCTGTTGCCTGCCTGGAGCACACACGTATCAGCAGTTTTTTTAACAGAGTTTCAACATTACAGTACAATTTTAAAATGATCACAAATGGATTTTGAAGTAAAGGAATTAAAAACAGCTCAAAAGTAACAGTATTTTCTGTCTGATTTCCAACAGTAAGAAATTCCATGTGGAACATTAAGGGGCTATTAAAGGAGAACTGCACTGAACCAGTAAAGTAATTTTTCCCGTGAAGTCGTTTTTAAATACTGGCTCCCATTCTATTATTTATTCTTCCTTTACTTGCCTTTTAGAAAACACAGTGGGTGCTGCTGATTTGCATACAGGTGGAGAGTGCCATTTTGGAAGTATATGATGTAGTTTATGGCCCTTTCAATCATCGAGTTCTATCACAGGACACATGAATTGAGACAGCATTGTAAGAGCTGAACAAGGACATATACACTACACCATCCAGTTCTAAAAAATGTTTTCCCCACTAACAGTTTAATCCAAAGCTCCCACTGAGTTTACTAGTATAGTCCAATAAAGACGGAACAAAAACAGCTGGAATCGGTATTTGGAACCCAGTTTCTACTGGAAAAATGGCTTACAGGTTCAGTACTGTTCTCCTTTAAAGGAGTACTGCAGTCAAAATTTGCAAAAACATATGCTGTGCAGAGTGGGTTTTTTTTTTTGTGTGTTGAGAACTGATGTCTTTCCCTTTATCTGCTACTAAGATTTGTTTCTAAATATGCCTGCTAGTTTTATGGCCTCTGGGGATCTCCATGTTAGAATGGGGTATCGCTCTTCTTTGTCCTACAGTGCCTCCTGTCTCATGACAGTGATGCATCCAGGACCACCGATTCAGTGAGGGGAAAATACTGCAGCAGTAGTCTGAAAATGGAAGCCTGATATTCTGGCCTCAGCTAAATAACTCTTAATTCATTATTTTTGTTTTCCATATGTTTATTTTGGTCTAGCTGGCAGGACTAAGTATTTTGCTTTTAAAGGTTTTAATTTCATCAGACTACACCCAGTCATAAAATGCACACAAAATCAATCACCCTAGGTCATCAGTGCTATAATTAGTAAAGACTCTAGCTGTTTTTTTTTTTTTTTTTTTACAGACTACCTTCTTACAGAGTGCCCACTCAGTTAGACTTCCACAGCCTTCAGTGCTTACAGGATAAGGAAAATGACTTCAAATCACAGCTATACTGCTTTAAAATTGACTGGAAACCATTACTTGGCGAATCTGTGGTCCCGGCCGCATCACTGTCACATGAGACGGGAGGCGAAGAGCAATAAACCATGGTAACATGGAGATCTCCAGAGGCCGTAAAAGTGTAGCATTAGAGGTCCTAAAACGAGGCAAATTGAGAAAAAGCTCCTAGTAGCAAACAAAGGGAAGGACACACCAGGACTAAACACACAGATCAAAACACTCTACATAACATATGTTTTTGCAAATTTTGGCTGTAGTACGCCTTTAAATAAGTAACTATGGCATAGCATCCAGAGTTGAAGGATTTATTCCCAGTGGTGTTCCACATTTTCTGAGTACATGAAATTGATTAGATTGGCTTCTGATCTGTTCTGGAAAACCCAAGTTTAAGTCCAAATCCCCTTTTTTCCTTTCTCCTGTAGAGCATGTGCATACAACAGACCGGAGCCCCTCAGCCTCCACTATGGCATGTACATCCACGCCCTGCATGCCCAGTGCACCCCCAGTCAACTGGAGAAATGGCTGCCCCTTGCCAAAGAACTACAGACGATCGGCACCTACGCCCAGACCGAAATGGGGCATGGTTAGTCTGCTTCTGGGAATGCTGGGTAACATGTGTCATGGGACTTGGGCAGTGGGGGGGACCTGTAATGCTTATGGTGTTTGTTTCAGAGCCGCAGGAGCTCCTGGAATGTGAACGTTTGCAGACAGCACCACATTGTGAGAGAATATCTGGCTGCTGTACTAGCGATTAGGAGGAACCTGTTTGGGGGGCAGCAGGAAATTAGAGCTGTGCCAAATTACAGCAAAATTATTTTCAAAGACAGATATTAAAAAATCTTTAAAAAAAAAAAAAACCTAATTGGATTTGACATTTCTTTACTAAAAGTGGTAATTACAGTTTTTTCCTCCACAATTTGAAAATTGTGGAAGAAAAACTCCTCAGACTGCATACCTGAAATTCGTTTAACCAACATAATGAATTTGACGAATTTTGTGGAGTTTTTTTGCAGCATTTTCATGAAACTTGGGAAGTCAGAAATGTGCAGCTTTTACTCTGCTGTAGTTTTTACTGGGCATAGCAGATAGGGCAATGCAGACTGCCCATTGTAAGCCTGCAGCCCCAGATGCAGTTCTAAAAGAGCTTCAGGGCTACAGTGTGATGGTGACCAGAATTTCATTCTGACCACGAACATCCACCCCTTCCTGTTGGTTATGTGTAGCAGGTTGGGATAGCCTGACAGTGCTAATGTGTTTTAGCGTTAAGGTGACCTTAGCTAGGTTAATAATTGAATGACTATGACTGCACACTCAAATAAAACCATAAAAAATGTGATGCTTCCAGGGCTTGGTGGGCAAAGAGCCTAAACAAGTAAAATCACCACTAAAAGGCAATTTCACCCCCTCCCGCAGTAAATAGGACAACATAATTGCAGTCAAAATAACTTAATGTCTGTAAATTAAAAGTTAAGAGTTGCTTGTAAAATGGGATTCAGGCTACCAGAAACTCGCAGTTGGCATTGGCAGAACTCTTACATAGTATTGCAAGAAGCATAGCGTTGCAAGGTGTTCTGTACTTCAGTTTCCTATGTGAGACCACAATGACGCTGGGACACTCATGCCTTGGGTTAGGTTTTACTGCTCTCCTCAGATGTTTATCTCTTGACTGCTTGTTTTTTTTTTTTTCACCAGCTCAGGGTGGTACTTTGAATCAGGGGTGGAAATTTAAGCTTTAAAGGAGAATAGCTGACTCGCCTGTAACAGCCATTACTGAAGAGATCGGGGGCTTCAGTAACAGGATCGCCTTTGCAGGTGTAACCTTCATGCTATGTGTAACGGAGCTCTTTCAGAAAACGATAAAGATTCAGCAGACAGTCGTGTTATTCTGTACGCACACTCTTCCCGTCCCACCGATTGTGCTGGACGAGAATAGTAATACCTCTGTATGATGACACACGACTGACTGCCCTTTTCAGAGCAGTGCCCTACATACAGAGATTTCACATGGTCTGTATAGGCTTAGTCTTGGTAAATACAGCAGGGAACAGAATAAACGCCATGTTAACTGTAAACATTAACATGGCAGTAAGGCTTAGTCTTGGCAAATACAACAGGGAATCGGATGGATACAGTATGTAGAATCTCTGTACAAAAGGCCTTGTACTGGAAGGGAAAACCATGTATGATGGTAGCGATATTACCACTCTCACCAGCGTAATCTCTGGGATGTGCAGAGGCACAGCACGAAATGCCTGCCTGCTGAATCTCCCATCAGCGTGTCTTTGTGAGGGCTCCGTTTGGACATACAAGGTATGAAGATTGCACCTGCACAGTCAGTTCTGTTACTGAAGCCCCAGTCTCTTCAGTAATGGCTGTTATGGGTGAACCAGTAGTTCTTTAAATTATGTTCATTCAGGTAATGTAATGTGCACAGAGTAAGAAGACAAAGAAAAACCATGCACACACCAGATATTGCAGACTGTTAATTTATTGGTGCAAGAGCAGGAATAGCCAAGCAACTACTCCTTCGTGAGGCATCTTCAGGGGGTCCTCTGCAGGGGTAGTTAGTCGGCTGTTCTGTTCACTCGCACTAGTAAATTACTAGTCCACAGTATCTGGTGTGTGCACTGTTTGTTTTCTTTGTCTTTTGTTGCTGAACTGCACAGTTGCAGCTTTGGGACTGTGGCGTGCTCTCACCCTTTTGTGTTTTCCCTAATGTATACAGAGTAGGCTGTTTGGGATGAAACAGTTTACCTGTTGATGATGATGATGGTAAGAGGTACACATTTACAAAAAAGATACAAAAGTATAAGCACACAGGTATTGTAAATGAAGTATTAAAACATGTACAAATCATAGTATAAAACACATTTTGGATCACATATTCTGTTTTCTTCATTTGGGACTGTTTTTCTGTCAGGGTTGGGTCCAACACTTTCCAGGAGAATTTGGGACAGGGGAAGCCAGTGGAATCTATGGGGAAAAGGGGAGCTGTGGGACCAGACAATTCACTGTTTGATTTCTTTTTTGATCATCGATGGGTTACTAGTATGACTGAGCGGTGAAACAAAGTGGAAACATTTCACAGAGTCAAGAGTAGTGATGGCCACCCATTAGATAAAGTGGTTAGCTCTGGATCTCCTTGAGCAGCACAACCCTGACCCACAGCACCTCGACTCAACTTTACATCATTCACGGAGGCAAAGAGCAGAACATTCAACATATTGTACAAAGTAAATTATGTTAAGTGACTGAAACTGTGCGCCGGCCTGGTGTTGCTGCTGCCCACCATGCCAGCGACCTGGGAGCGGTCTCTGGTTGCTGGGGGCTGGTCAGGGGGAGAGGATCGAGCATCCGCTGGACTGCTCTCCTCCTCCGGGAAGTGAGGGTTGCTGGCTGCGCTGCATGACTGCCACCAAGTGGTGGCCTGTAGGTAGGACGGGAACTGCACAGTAGGGAGGGAACTGCAGGACTTTTGTGGTGTGTGCTTGCCTCCACTTGCACAGAAAAAGGAGTTGGGATGGGCTTCATGAAGCCGTGCCCGCTCTTCTCCAGCTGGACTGTCACCTGCCCACCAGCATCTAGATTTGTGTGTACGAAGTGGGGGAGAGGACGGCCCTCCCTCTCTTGACTTTGCCATGGAGGGCAGTCTGCGAGGGATGCTCCGGTGGCTGGGGGAGGACTGGGAGAGTGCCGGTGGGGGGTGTGGGGAGCAGGGACATGGCCGATAAGCCACTCACGTGCAGCCAACGGGGGGGAAACACCTTTATGGCAAAAAAAAGTACCTTAAAACCACCCCCTGCCACATTCTTCCTTGTGAGACACACTTTTCTGCTAGCGGTACTGCGTCGTGGGCTATCCTCACTGAGTTTTGCAAAAAGGTCTTGCCATCCCTGAGTCTGTTTCTAGTACTAATTGGAGTGGGACTGGGGGGTTGCAGAAGCAAACTCTAATGACCAGGTATATTCTAGGAAATTGGAGGGAAAGGATCCTACTGATTGTGGATCCTGTTAGTGTGGGCAGGATAAAGTGGTTGTCATCCAACAGGGCTGACCCATTCCCTGCAAGATGGAGGCTGATTATGTAGTGTGCGGCCTAGTGCTAGGAGGCAGCCATGTAACCAGACCAGTGCCACCCCCCCCCCAAAAAAAAATGTCATCCTCTTCTGATGTCTTCTGCTCCTGACCTCCCTGACTCACAGATTGAAACTGGGTCACCAAATGAACACATGGTTCTCTGCTTTTCATTGTCAGAGGGCGGGCCTATCACTTTTATACCCCAGCCAAGTATACCTTTTACTCTGTCCAGTGCTGTTGGGGGGGAGAAACTGTAGCACTGGTGCAACCAAATGTCCAGGTAACAGGAAGGTACAGCAGTAAACCATAAAAGAGACTGCACAGTAGACTTGGCGAAAGCATATCATGTAATAAAAAAAAAATCATTCCTTGAACAAAGGAAGCCGTGGTCTGCCAGACAAGCAGATACCATTCAGGCCCTGTCCACACTACACCAGAAAATCCCTCTGTAATGTTACAGAGGGTCCAAACCATTACCATAACCGTTTGCATTTACACTGGTAATGTTATAGAAAGCATTTTCAAAACTGTTGTTGAAAACTTAGGCCCCATCTGCACTGCCCTGAAACTCTAACGTTTTGAAACTGTTACAGACTGAAAACGCTACAGTGCAGCCAAACTACCACTGAAAACGTTTTGAAAATGTTTTAAAAACGTTACAGGAGTTTACTTGTGGAGTGTGGACAGGGCCAAACAGAATTTTGAAACCGTCACAGAAACCGTTGTTGAAACCACCTCACAACAGGTTTCTGTAATGGTTATGAAAACACTTTCTGTAACCCAGTGTAAACGCAAACCATTACGGTAACAGTTTGGACCCTCTGTAACATTACAGAGGGGAGTTTCAAGGGTAGTGTAGACAGGGCAGTTTCAACAACGGTTTCGAAAATGCCTTCTGTGACGTTACAGGTGTAAACACAAACCATTACGATAATGGTTTGGGCCCTCTGTAACGTTACAGAGGCATAGTGTGGACAGGGCCTTTGAGTAAGATGGAGTATTTTAAGGTACATGTATACAACAACCCCCTTCCACCTGTAGGCTGAAAAGGTTGTTGATCACTGAATTCCCAGCTTAACACTGACCATCTAATGTTGGCTATGAGGGGATAGCTTGGTAGGAATAGCATAGTGTAGAAAAGGAGGGTGCCCTCTTTTCACCATGGGGACACACATGGATAGGCAGACAGAGAGAAAAGGAGTTGATTGTGCTTGGAGTCTTCAGAAGGTTTGTCTACCGGATTAAGTTTTTTGGAGAGGCGGAGGCTGCACCAGCGCTTGAGGTGCTGGATAGCTGGTCTTGGGCCCATTTATGGTGGATCACCAGGAAGTAAGTAGTGAGGCCACCAGGAGGGTGAAGGAACCCCAGTGGGATTCCCCTCAAGGGAAATAACCTGATGTTTGGCAGACCTGTGGTGGGTTCCCTAAAAGTCATTGAGGGAGACCGGGGGGGGGGGCTTATAAAAGTGCCCATGCAGAAGTCTCAGCGCCCGAAGATAACGGGCAAGACTCTGGCAGGAAGAAATGCTGCCATACAAGGTAGGAGACTCTTCTCCAGCATGTATGAGACAGTGTGAAGTTATGGTCTCGCTAGAGCATGGAAACATAGGTGGGCAGCCACACACACAAGCACTGGGCCCTTGATCACTTTGCCTGGGAGTGTGAAGTGGGAACAATAGAATCTGTGGCTTGTGCTTACATGGTGAGGCAGCATGCTGGAGCAAGGAAAATGGAAAGTACAATGTAATATTTTGCAAACTGTAACCCCCTGTTGGGAAGTATAGTAGTTTTAAACCAGCAGTTTTGCAAACTGCAAAACCCTGTTTGGGGGCCAGCCTTGTGTATGGAGGGTTGAGACACTGAGCGGCTTGCGTTCTGCCACGCCGGTGACCTGGGTTCAGGAGCATACTTGGGTCATTGGGAGTCAGCGGGGTGGGAGAGGATAGTGTGTCTCGGGGACTACTCTTCTTTCCCGGAGAATGGGTAGCCAGTCGACTTAGCCTGTGACTGCCACCTAGTGGAGGACTAGTGGTACTGTAGGTCCTGTGTCTGGAAGAGCAGGCCACAGTTCTGTAAGCCATGCACGCCTCCACATGAACATGCTGATGTGTCCTCATGGCAGGGGAAGGGAGAGCAAACAAAACTGGGGAAGGCAGGCTCATGAAGTACTGCTCGCTCACCTGCAGCCTGTGCTGCCTGACTGACTGCAAGAGCCATTCTGGATTGTGTACCTGGAGGAGGGGAAGGGGCAGGACAGACCACCCCTTCCAGGCCTGCCACAGGGTGAAATCCCTGGGGGACTTTGCTGTGATAAATCAGAGGAGGTGGGCATCTGTTGTGGGGCAGGGCTGAGAGCCTGCCTCCTTCTCAGGGGTGGGGGGGGAGAAAGTAATATGGAGAGAAAGAAGAAAAAAAAAAAAAACATTTTGGAAGGCAGGAGATGGGAGTTATTCTAAAAGCTAAGAGCAGTATTGGTACAAGCAGAGAAGAGGGGTTCTTGGGTTATTTTGGACTCCTGTACATAAAGGAACAGGGAGTGTTGAGGTACATGTGTAAAAATATCTGTTAGACCGAGCCAGCCTACAGACAGTGTCAGGACTTGGATATGGGCCCACTGTGAAATGCATAGTACTTTGAAAGAGGAGTGAATCACCGATAACATAGCCAATGATCTCCAGATCTCCTAAATGAACTTGTACAGTTTAATGACCAGTAAAGGACTTGGGTGCTCAAAGATGTTGGTGTATGTGACTAACTTAGTGAACACCCAAGTGGGTCTCTGTGTCTGTCTGGTGGAGCTCTTGCCCAGGCAAGGTTAACGCAAGCAGGTGAAATTGTAAAGGACTTTTCCAGTGAGCATAAAAATACTATACCCCTAGATGCAGGAGGTTCCTTGGACCATGCCTGCTCTGCTTCCAGGACTAGGGGGCGAGCGAGGGGTTACATATATTTAGAATGTTTTGTGCCATCTCCCCTCCATCCCTCACAGATGTCCGGTGTGTAACAGAGAATTACAGACTCTAAAGTTTGACATTCCTTACTAAATAGGTGCAGTGTTGTAACCTACACTGAATGTCCTCAGGGCTGGGCTGGACTTTCCCATTCACACTTGAGCATCTAACTGAATAATCCTGAAATGTGTGTTGCGGAGTCAGTATTAAAGGCATACATTAGTCATTGGAGGACAGAGGAATGTGCAAATGCAAGTGGGGTGCTCTGGCAGAACACACTCCACGAGTCAGATGCTGTTAAATATACAGGCAGGTCTGCTTCTTATCCTAGTCAGTATCGTGGAGGCCCTGGCTGTCTTGGGAAACTACTCACTGTTGCTGCTTGGTGGGTTACAGTGGCTCTACAATCTGCACAGATCTCCTCGGATCGTATGAGGGAGCTGCGGGACTGCAGCAGGAATGAGTTGATGGTCCCCCGAGGTGAGAAGCTGTTGTATATATCCCAGGACTGCATGCACCTCTTCTGTAATGAAAAAATCACCTCAGGGGTTAGAAGCTGTTGATTCCTCACAATAATTATTGCACCTCTTGTAACAGCTGATGTTCACTACCCTTGCAGCTAGTCCTAGCACAGTAATTTGAAGCTGACTAACTCCTGCAAATCAATCTGTGTTTGCATGGTATCTGGAATCCTTGGCAGTTTGTTTGCTTTCCTTTTTTTTCCTTAATTTTCTTTATTGCGTTTTAGTATTATTACAGTAAAACAATACCACATAGAGGTGAATCACTCATGATAGCAATAGAAAACTAAGTTACAACCCAGGATAACTATCACCCCTCTGTCTGTGTTACATCACTGGAGACGTCTTTTTTTTTTTTTTTTTTTTTAATAACTAGTTAACAGATTGATATACGTATCTAAGGATAGTCAGAAATCGGCTTCTCCAAAATAACATTCTAGTATTAACAGGGAGTCATGCCCCCAAATAACATTGATGCCATCTTAGTCTAAATGTACCTTTTTTATACAATGTATAAAATGCTCTGTAAAGGCATTCCGAAAGGCAGGTCTTGGTTCACGTAGAGTTTGGGGCAGGGTCAGCTTCTCAAACACAAAAGCATGGGTTGGGGGTAATATTTACAGCACTGGAGGACTTCATCAAATAGTTGCATTTCTGGCGGCTGGCAGGTACTGTTTGTAAGCCCGTGTAATGATGACGGACAGCAAACTGTTGCAGTCTGGAAAGCAGAGTTGGAGACTTCAGTTTGCCCTGCAGTGATAGGCATGGTGTCAGCAAACCAAGTACTTTCATTAACCAGGTTTAAAATGGAGCAGAAGGAGGGGGTGGGGTGCAGTGTAGGTTGTGGCTCAGAGGGGTCCTGCTGGAAGTGGTTAGGTTTTGAGGCCTTACAGGATATGGCAGAGAGGGTCCTGAAAGAGATGGCTTGGTGGAGACGGGGACCTCCAGGAGCTGTCTGGCTTGATGAGTCCTGTGGGGGTGGGGGTGGGGGTCCTGTGAGTGATGGCTGTGTAAGGTGGCCTGCAGTAGGAGGTAGGGTTGCAGGGGCCTGCAGAATGTGTTGACAAAAAAACAAGCATTACAACCTGGGAAGCACAGACTCCAGGACTTCACTTTACTGTGCAATGATAGGCGTGATGCTAGAAAACTGGGTGCTCTCACTAACCACGTTGGAACTGGAGCAGGAATGGCCTGCAGAAGGGTAGGGTGCAGTGTAGGAGGTAACCTGGAATGGGTTCTTCAAACAACATGAAGTCTTACTGTATTCTGACTATATGCAGTTGGCCCCAGCACTTGAACCATACCTCTCAACCTTTTGTCCCCCAGATGTGGAACATTGCCTGTCAAAATGGTAGGTAGGTACAGTTTATTTTTTATACAGGTAATACATGTCATTTGGACATAATCCAGTTTACAAGGCAGACCTGTGTAAATTCCTAACTAGTCATATACAAATAAGTTCCATGTTAAATACATATAAATACAAACACCACAATATACAAACAACACGGTATACCTAAAAGATTTACAATAGCTAAATTATAAAATCTCAAAATCCCAAGGAACCTTAGAGAAAAAAAAACATGTAACACTCACAAATGTGAGCATATAGCTCCTTTATAGTATGAGTAAACAATGAACAATTTGGAATTTCTCTTACCTCATCAGGAAGAGAATTCCAAAAACTAGCAGCAAAAAATGTGGAACAAATGGGCAAAATGTGGAACACTTAATCAAATCTTTACCTAAGAAGCTCAAAACACTGTTAAAATGTTGAATTTATGTTCAGAAAGTCTGTTGCTAATTGAATAATATATATTTTGCATCATTTACTATGGATTTTGTGCTTTAAAATGTTGACTTTGAATGTGGAACAAGTCCTCAAAATGTGGAACATGGAGCTTTTGTGAGGTAAAATGAGGAACGTTCCTCGTAATGTGGTACAGTTGAGAGGTATGACTTGAACTGCTGTGGAGAGGAAAGGGTTAACTCTATGCCAAGGCATAAAACGTCCAGCTCGAGCTGGGTTTTCAGACCTCTGTCCCTTGTACTCCTCAGTGTAACCGTCAGATTCTTTACTCCGCCTAACTGTGAAGTCGCTCCAGAGGTGATCTCCTTCGCTTCGGTTCGGTTCAAGTAAAAATTGGTCAGTTTATCAACCGTTTTCTTATTTTTACGGTATTCAGATCTGTCTACAGTACAGTAAGTGTATTTAGTAGGTAGGTAGTTTTGTTGGTAAAAATTCTTTTTCGTTTGGTTTCTTCCCGGTCTGTTCGGTTGGGAACCGAAGCAAATTCTGTATTGGTTTTTCTTTGTATTTTTTTCTGCCTTTTGTACTGTGGTTTCCGGTACCTATCGGAGCCTAAAAAAAATCCAACATTGTCTAAGAAAAAACGCAAGTCAGCCGGTTTGGATCCTGGTCCCCATGTTCCGACCGCTGAAGAAATAGCTGAAGCGATTATTGTTATACAGTCGCTTTACCCGGTTCCAACTGAACAGACACTGACTCAAAGACGATCGGTTTGGTCGGAAGCTTCTGCTTCTGAATATGATCCTGACGCAATTTTATGAGGGTGATTTGGGAAGGAGAAGAAAATTAGGAAGAAGAGGATTATGAAGGCCTAGATGAGCCAGTAGAGCCTGACATCTCCCAGACAGGCCTTCTAATGTGTCTCCTCCCAGAATTTCTGAGTCCCCCTCCCATTTCTTGTGCTACAAGAAAGTGGCTGATACTCTTCAGCTTCCAGCGGAAGGGGCTGAACAAGATCAGGAGGAACCTGACTATGTTGAGATGAAGGATGTCCCAGAGTCCAAAAGGGTGGCTATCCCTCTGCATAAATCCCTGAGGAAACTGACACAAAAATTTCTTCAGTTTCCAACATCCATACCCCCTGTGGATAAAAAGATGGACAGGAGGTATACCTTGTCAGATCCTGGGACGGAATTCCTTACAAATCATTGCAGCCATGTTGGGGTAGTGCAAGCTGGAGCCTGTGACAAGGTTAACATTTCTCTGGTATCTCCCCCCACCCCCTGATAGGGATTCCAGGAAAGTGGATGCAGTGGCAAAGAAACAGTACTTGGCATCCTCTTTGGGGTTCAGGCAAGCTACTTACATGGCATATACAGCCAAATACCAGAAATCTATGTGGGGTACGATTCTGGAGCTGGCTAAGAATGCCCCTCCCCAGCTGGCCAAAGAGCTGGAGCAGGTGACTGTGGATGGTATTGAGGCATCCAAGGTCCAGTTTCACGCTGCTGTCGACTTGAATGATGTACATTCCAGGGTTATGGCTACATCTGTCTCCCTGAGGAGATTTGCTTGGCTCAGATGTACCAGTCTATCACAGGATACCCAGACCAAGGCCGTGGATTTTCCTGTCATGGGTGATTCTCTTGTTTGAGGAGCAAACAGAGGCTTATATGAAAAAGATGGATGAATACAGGACCACTTACAGGAGTGCTGCAGCCAAGGAAAAGCAGGTCACTCCTCAGCAGCAGCAATCTAGGGCTGGCAAGGGCAGGACTTTTCATGGTCCTTTTTACCAAGCCCAGGCCTCCTCTTCTTTCGAGCAGAGGGGGTTCTTTAGGGGAAGAGGCAGAAGGGGGATGACCAGGACTCCATCCTCCACTCAGACTAAGCCCCCTGCCAAACTGACACCCTGAGGGGTCAGTCAGGGTCGCCTCCTCAGTTCCAGTAGGGGCCAGACTGGCTCATTATTTCCAGACCTGGAAGTCTATTACTTCAGACAAATGGGTCCTGGAAGTAGTGAGCCAGGGACTTGCACTCTGTTTCAAAAGGTTCCCAAAAATGAGAACGAAGTCTTTCAGTCCTCCCTCTCCCTTGGAGATAAAGGTCTTAGAGGCAGAAGTCTCCTCTCTACTACTTCTACAAGCAGTAGAGAAGGTACCTCTTTGTCACGGGGAAAAGGACTGTATTCCAGATACTTCGTTACCCCAAAAAAGACAGTGGAGAGGTGACCCATCCTAGATCTAAGATACCTAAACAAACATATACTGCAGCCAAAGTTCAAAGTGGTGACTCTGGGAATAATTCTTTCCTCTTTGAGACCAGGAGACTGGCTAGCCTCCCTGGATCTCAAGGATGCCTATTTCCACATACCTATCAGACATTCCCACAGAAAGTACCTTGGGTTTGAGTTGCCCTCAGGTCACTACCAGTTCAGAGCAATGCCTTTCGGCCTAACATCTGCTCCAAGGGTGTTCACCAAGTGTCTGGCAGTAGTGGTGGCCTTTCTCAAGAGACCACGCATCTTACCGTTCCCTTACCTGGACGACTGGCTAATAGTGGGTCAGTCCTCGGACCAAGTCAGGTCCGCTCTAGAGGTCACTTAAAAGCTTCTGGACTCCTTAGGATTCGTCCTAAATCTAGAAAAATCTGTTCTGGAACCAGCCCAGCTTCTCACATTTATAGGGGTGGAACTGGACACTGTCCATGCAAAGGCCTTTCTTCCTTTTTAGAGGGCACAGTCCCTCATCACCCTGGCTTCCTCTTTTCGTCCACTAGTCTCTTGACCAGCGAGGTACTTCTTACAGTTGCTAGGCCACATGGCAGCTTCCACTGCAGTAGTGCAGGGGGCAAGATTTCAAATGAGAGATATTCAGTTTCATTTAAAATCTTTTTAGTCTCAGAAAAAAGACCCTCTCTCCAAGTTAGTTCCAGTGTATCAAACTTTGGTTCAGGCTCTCCAGTGGTGGCTAGAGGAGGACAGTCTAAGGCAGGGTGTCGCTTTCCTCAGTCCGGTTCCTGCGGTGATTTTCACCACGGATGCTTCACTACTAGGATGGGGAGCCCATCTGGTCCAGCTCACTGTTCAGGAAACATGGTCTCATCAGCAGTCTCTACTGCACATAAATCTTCTCGAACTCAGGGCTGTTTTTTTAGCACTTCAGACATTCTCAAACACAGTTCAGGGGAAAGTGGTGTAGATCAAGGCAGCATGGGTTCACAGCGGGAAGGTCATGTCAGACGAATCTAATAGATTTTTTTGACTGGGTGACCAAAGTAGTAGACCAGGGAGGGGCTGTGGACATGGCCTACCTAGACTTTAGCAAGGCATTTGACACAGTCCCACACAAAAGATTAATAGTCAAATTAACCAGCCTGGGAGTGGGTCCCAGGGTGGTAGCCTGGATAAAACATTGGCTGCACAACAGGACACAGAAGGTAATTGTAAATGGAGTCCACTCTGAAGAAAGAGGGTTACTAGTGGGGTACCGCAGGGTTCAGTATTGGGTCCAGTCCTTTCTAATGTCTTCATCAGTGACATTGCAGAGGGACTGGAAGGAAAAGTATGCCTTTTTGCAGATGACACAAAGATCTGCAACAGGGTTGATACACATGGAGGCATGGAAAGGATGAAAAGGGACTTGGCAAGGTTGGAGGAATGGTCAGAAGTATGGCAGCTAGGATTCAATGCAAAGAAGTGCAAAATAATGCACCTGGGAAACAAGAACCCAGGGGAAGAATACACAATGGGTAGGGAGGTAGTAACAACAACAAAAAAGGAAAGGGACCTGGGGGTAATCATATCAGATGACCTTAATGTTAGCAAGCAATGTGAGAAGGCAGTAGGGAGGGCTGGGGGTATACTGGGATGTATAGGGAGAGGCATCAGCAGCAGAAAACAGGAAGTTGTTATCCCACTGTACAAACAGTTGGTGAGACCCCATCTGGAGTACTGTGTCCAGTTCTGGAGACCCCATCTCCGCAAGGACATAGACAGGATAGAGGTAGTCCAGAGGAGGGCAACTAAAATGGTGCAGGGTCTGCAAGAGAAGCCGTATGAGGAGAGACTAAAGGAGCTTAATATGTATACCCTGGAGGAAAGAAGGGAGAGGGGGGACATGATAGAAACCTTTAAGTACCTCAGTGGAATCAACAAAGTCCAAGAGGGTAGCATCTTTCAGAAAAAGAGACTTGCAAGAACAAGGGGACACAATTTAAAGATAGAAGGAGGGTGGTTCAGGGGCAATGTGAGGAAGTATTATTTCACAGAGAGGGTAGTGGATGCATGGAACAGCTTTCCTGAGGAGGTTGTGGGGTCTAAAACTGTGGGAGAATTCAAGAATGCATGGGACAGACATAAGGCAATTCTTGTTGGGGTAGGAAGAAATAGGCTGTTGGTTAACTAGGATCTGCGGCCTATCCTGTAGGTAGGGAAATGGGCAGACCAGATGGGCCAAGCGGTCCTTATCTGCCGTCAAAGTCTATGTTTCTATGTTTCTAAGATCAAGACAGACAACACCACAACCATGTGGTACATCAACAAGGTGGGAGGCACTCGGCCTTGTGCACTGAAGCCATGAAAATATGGTCACTAGCTTATTCCCTTCAGGTTTTCCTGATAGCTGTGCATCTCCAAGGGAAGGACAGTGTACTGGCAGATGCTCTCAGCAGGATTTCTCAAGGTCACCACGAATGGGCCCTGAATCCTCTAGTTCTTCAAGTTTTTTTCAAGAGTGGGGCATTCCAGAGATGGACTTTTTTGCAGCCCCGGACAATCACCAACTTCCTCTATTCTGCTGCAGACCTCTTCTTTTGTGGTCTGTTCCTCAAGATGCTCTCCTATTGAATTGGACAAGCAGGTTTCTGTATGCTTTTCCTCTGATATTCAGAGTTCTGGTCAAGATCAGATCTCAGCCTTGCACAGTGATCCTAGTGGCTCCAGACTGGGCCAGGCAGCCATGGTACCCCCTACTGTTGTCAATGTCGGTGACAGTTCCACTTTGTCTTCCTGGACAGTACAATCTCCTATCCTCCTCGCAGTGGAGGATACTCTATCCCAGCCTTCAGACTCTCGGACTCGAAGCTTGGCTGTTGAGCTAGAATATGCAAGCCTGCATCTTTCCCAGTCAGTCTTGGACATTCTTAAGGTTAGTAGAAAACCTACTACTAGAAAAATTTACAATTCCAAATGGAAGAGATTTGGTTTCTGGTGTGCTCAGAGGCATATTCAGCCAGATTCAACTGACATTGCCACTGCCTTAGACTATTTGGTGCATCTTAACAGTTTAGGCCTCAGGCCTGCCACTCTCAAAGTGCATTTGGCAGCCATCTCTGCCTTTCATTCAGCTGAGAATGGCTCTTCCTTAGCCTCCCATCCAGTTTTCAAAGGTCTGGTTCATATCAATCCTCCCTTTAGGGACTCTACTCCTGTTTGGGATCTGAATATCTGTATTGCACAGCTTATGCAGCCCCCAATTGAACCATTATCTTCAGCTGAGCTAAAATTCTTGACTTGGAAAACTGTGTTCCTGGTTGCCATTACTTCTACCAGAAGAACTGGTGAATTACAGGCTTTATCAGTGGAACCCGATTTCATTTTATTTCACAGGGATAAGGTGGTCCTTCAAACAAACAGGAAGTTCCTCCCCAAGGTGGTATCAGACTTTCATTTGAACGAATCTCATTGCCTGTATTTTTCACTGACCATTCTTCCTCTGGGGAGAGAAGACTACACATTCTTGATGCAAAGAAGGCCCTTAGTTATTATTGAGAACATACTAAGGCCCATAGAAATGACTGTTCACAGCTGTTTCTCACTTATGGAGAAGTGGGAAAAGGTATACCTGCCACCAAGAGAACTATTGCCAGGTGGATTGTCTCCTGTATCCAGTCCTGCTATTCGGAGTTGGGGAAAGAGCCACCCTCAGGCCTGAGGGCTCACTCCACCAGAGGTACAGCTGCTTTGGTCACAGCAGCCAGAGACATACCTTTAGTGGAAATCTGTAAAACAGCCACCTGGAAAACTGCTTCGCACATTTACCAAGCATTATTCTCTTGGCATCCAGTCAAGAAGTGATGCTTGGTTTGGCACAGCAGTGCTGCAGTGCCTGTTCCTAAAATAGGTTCTGTAACTCCCTCCTCCAAGGGGGTACTGCTTGGTAGTGTGCATATAGTCAGAATACAGCAAAACTTCATATTTGAAGAAAAAAATTACTCACCATAGTAATGTTGTTTTTTCTAATGGAGTCTTGCTGTATACTGACCTCCCTCCCTGTCTCCCCTTCTGGAACCTAGGTTGTTTTGGGATGTAGGTTGGCAGGTGCAGTGCTGCACCCCAGAGGTGTGCCTGGGTTACCTCTTCTTAGGATTAGATTTTCGTTGTTATTGTTTTAAATATGTTATTAAGTTTTACTACTGACTTGGATTCTTTTGGGGGTTCTCGACTTGAGTCTTTGGACCCTAAAAATCTGTTTATTGCCTTTTGGCACAAAATTTAAAAAACAAACAAAAAAATGTCTATTTAATAGTTAGTTAGCATAATGCTCATAAGAGTCTGACTGTTACACTGAGGAGTACCAGGGACAGAGGTTTGAAAACTGAGCTTCAGCTCAACGTTCTATGCCTTGGCATAGAGTTGACACTTTCCTGTCCGGAGCAGTTCAAATGCTGGGGCAAACTGCATATAGTCAGAATACAGCTAGACTCCATTAGAAGAAACAACATTACTATGGTGAGTACAGAAGCTGTCCAAATGACAGGTTGTACAAGAGCTGGGTGCACGTGGGGTCCTGCAGGTGTCTGGGTACTGTGTCTTGCAGGAACACTTAGAAACACCATTTTATCTCTTTGATAATTGTGATAGGCTCTGTGCATGCAGTGTAGCTTTACTAGCAGTTTTACAGCGTTCTGTGCTTATTTACAACAGATTTTCACAGTGCAACAACAAACAAAATTGTTACTTGGCTTTTCTATAAATCTGATTGATCCTGCTATACCAGATCTTCTTCGAGATACAGCTCTTGCAGCAGGTTACACCATTAGGACTGAAGCTGGCAGGCATCAGGACCCCACGGAAATTTTCTAGCTAGCAGTCTTCAGCGGGGACCGCCTCCGACATCGGTCCCGCCCCCGACGTCAGGCGTAGTACATAAGGAGGCAGTCCCGCCAGAATCCCCAGTTCTTTCCCGCCGTCGACTTGCATGTCTCGACCTCTGGGTTAGTCTGCCGCGTGACGACCAGGAAAACTTATGAAAATTTAGGAAAAGATCCACTCTTCAGCCGTTTTTCCGTCTGATGTCCTCCCCAACTTCAGTGGAGGGCCATTCTTCGAAGTGTGCCTGTGGGAAGCAGATTCCTTTCAAAGACCCTCATTCGGCCTGCGTTCATTGCCTGAGCCCGGACCACAACACCCAGGCTTGCTCCTTCTGTCAGGGCTTTAATAGCTGAATGAGAATCCACCGACAGAAGGTCCTCCAGGCTTTCCTTCTTGAAGAAAGACTTAAGGCCATGGAACCTTCCTCCAGAGGGGAATCTTCCGGGAAGTCACACAGGCAGCATGAGAAGCACCGGGAGAAGGTGAGACCCAGATCCCCCTCCAGGGCCTCGGATTCCCGCAGCTCCGGCTCCAGGTTGGACCGCTCTCCGTCGAGGGCCCACTCTCAGCCTCCCCCGATTGTGGTTAAATCGGCCAGTGGTTCTTCTACTCTACGGCCTGCCAAGACCTCCAGGCCCGTTTCCTCGGCTAAGGCCTCGTCCAGGTCTGGGGAGTCCCACATGTCGTCTTCCCGACATTTGGCCTCCGACGTCCAGTCAGTCTCCCTGCCACCGCCACCCCAATGCAAGACCAAGGAGCTGACTTCCCTTAAGCGGACGTTGGACCCGACGTGGGCCCACCTGACATCGGCCAAGGTACACAGGCACTCCAGGGAACCGGCGACCGTTCGTCACCCGTTGCTGGTCAGGCATTCACCCCCCAGGACGCCGGCAGGGGGACTGACGTCAGATACTGCAGTCAGGAGGACCACACCACTGCCTATCGACATTGGTCGGGAGGCACTGTCGGAGGAGGAGTCTACCCAGCCCGAAGACCAGGCGGGCGATTCCGGACCCATCTAACTCCCACGGGAGCCCTCTCCAGAACCAGAGACCCACGGGGAGCCGATGCCCGGCCCCGATGACAGGCCACCGGCGCCCGGTCCGTCGTCGAGCTTAAACTTGGCAGAAGTAAAGGAGCTCTTCACCTTCTGATGGGACACCGTCAAAAAGGATGTGGTCACCACGCAGCCTCCTCCCACACCTGCAGCACCACCGACACCTGCACCCCCTCCTTTACCCAAGGGGCCAGCAGGACGAGCACCTTCCCCCCAGGAGCCAGCAGCACCTCCTAGGGGTAGATCTTTGGAAGAGAGAAGGCCTCCGTCAAGATCCTCTTCAGGGTCACCCAGCCCCAAGAGACCCAGAAGACGCCGGTATTCACCGTCCACGGAGGATTCCAGATCTGACATCTCTGAATGCTCCAGGTCTCCTTGACCAATCAGCATCCCCTCTCCAGACCCACGTGACCTCCCTAGGTCTCCTCCGGATGACCCCTTGTTCTCCAAGGATAATGAGACACATTCAAGAGAACATGGGTTGGGATGCTGAGGAACTCGAGCTCGAAAGACTATGCCTTGCCCGCTACCTTCGGCAAAAAGACCCCAAGCCTGTGGTAGTGCCACCCTTGGCAGACACCTTTGTGGACGTCACCAAGGCAGCGTGGAAGCGTCCACATTCGACCCCAGCAATGCCGAAAAAGGCTGACCGCCTGTACAAGGCCCCAAGGGAGGACCAGTACTTGGCTAACCATCGTCTGGCTGACTCCCTGGTCATTACAGCCTCTCATGACCGGTCTCAGAAACCGCAACATTTGAACACGCAGCCACCGGACCCGGAGTCCAAGCAGTTGGACGTGCTGGGCAGGTGAAGGTACGAGGCCGCAACTTGCGCCATTAGATCATTGAACTACCTGACCCACATGGTTCAGTTCCAGAATGCATTGTGGGAACAGGGACAGGATCTGGCGGAGAAACTGCCAGACGGTGGCCAAAAAGAAGAACTCCTGCAGCTCCTCCATACGGATTCAGACGTTGGGACCCAGGTGCTCCGAGCCGCATATGACTCTGCAGACTCTTCGGCCAGAGCGGCAGCCTCAGGCGTGTGTCTCCGGAGGCACTCATGGCTCCGTGTCTCCGTGTTTACCCCGGACATCCAGAAAAGTATCATGGACGCTCCTTACCATGGCGAAGTTTTGTTTGGTGAAGCCTCGGAGAACGTGATCACCAAATTGCAGGAAGCCGGGAAGGCTGTTAGATCTGTCCATGCCATGTATAGATCTAGACTTGGTTCCTTTTGTAGGAACCAGAGTCGCTTTCACAGCCAGACCCAGAGGCAACATCCTCGTTCTGGCCAGCAACAGAGCGGTTCCTTCTCTCTGAAAGCCCAGGCTAAGACATCCTCAGGCAGAGGCCAACGAGCTACCAAGTCGGCCCAACCTGCAGGATCCAATGCTGCCACAGCATGACTCCTTCCCGGCCCCCGCCCCTCCTCAGGATCAATGGGAAATGAAGGTCGGGGGTCGCATCGAGGACCACCTGCCAGGGTGGCGGCTTCGATCACCACTGACAGGTGGTGCTACAGTTGGCTCGAAAAAGGCCATTATATAGAATTGGTAGACAAACCCCCCACAAGGCCTCCTCTGCTCTCCTGTTATTCGGGTCAGCACGCCCTGCTCATAAGGCAGGAAGTGCTCACGCTTCTACAGAAAGAAGCTTTGGAGCATGTTCCAGGGAACCAGAGAGGAGCAGGTTACTATTCACACTTCTTCCTGGTTCCAAAGAAGACAGGGGACCTCCGTCCAATCTTGGACCTAAGCGACCTCAGTATGTCGGTCATTTACAAGCACTTCCGCATGGTAACCCTCCCGGGACTAATCCCCATGCTGAAGAAGGATGCTTTCTTGGCGTCCCTAGACATGCAGGACGCTTACCTGCACATCCATATTGCTCAAGCGCACAGGCGGTTCCTGCGTTTCGAGTTTCTCGGCCACCATTATCAGTTCCGAGCGCTTCCTTCCTTTTGGGCTATCATCAGCACCCAGGGTATTCACCAAGTGCATGGCAGTCGTGGCAGCGTCTCTGAGGAGACAGGGCCACTATGTGTTCCCATACCTGGACGACTGGCTTCTCATGGCCCCCTCCAAGGAGGCATTGCTGTTGGCCATTCAGCATACTCAGGCCCTTTTTCAGTCTCTGGGCATCCTAATCCACTACAAGAAGTCTCTCCTGGTACCATCCCAGAAACTGCAGTTCATAGGGGTAGTTCTGGACACCATCAAGGGGAAAGCCTTTCTTCCCGAAGACAGAGCAGAACGCATCCGATCCCTCATAAGGGAACTATCAGCGAAGAAGATCGATCCAGCCAGATTGGTCCTTTACCTGCTGGGACACATGGCTGCAGCCATTCCAACAGTCCCGATGGCAAGACTCCACATGCGGATAACCCAGTGGATGTTAAGAGTGCAGTGAGACCAAAGGCAAGACCATCTGCAGCATCCAGTCAGAATCACGAAGGCCGTGGTTCGGGACTGGCAATGGTGGCTAGATCCGGGAACCCTCTCTGTGGGGGTCCTCTTCTCAGCGCCGTCCCCAGTGATAACTCTCTCCACAGACGCCTCAGGGCTGTGGTGGGGAGCTCACTTGAACGGGGTGAGGTCTCGGGGAACATGGACTACCTAGGAATCTCATCTCCATATCAACATATTGGAGATGAGGGCGGTTCTTTATGCCCTGCAAGCCTTCCAGTCGGAGATTCCACCGAGTACTCTCCTGTTACAAACAGACAACACTGCGGTGATGTATTACCTCAACAAACAAGGAGGCACACACTCCTACCCCCTTTGTAGGGAGGCCATGAGGGTGTGGGAATGGGTAATACGACATGGCACAAACCTCATTGCAGTTCACGTTCCCGGGGTGGACAATACTGTCACAGACAGCCTGAGTCATTCCCAGGCCAGAGTCCACGAGTGGGAACTTCTACGGGAGGTGGCAGAGGATCTGTTTTACGGATGGGGCATTCCAGAATTGGATCTATTCGCGTCCCCATCCAGCGCAAAACTGACCAATTTTTGCTCGCTAGATCCAGGGCCTGGTGTTTTCTGGTGAGACGCATTGTCCCTGTCCTGGGCTGGCAGATTCCTCTACGCCTTCCCTCCTTTCCTGTTGACCCAGAGAGTCCTTCTCAAACTTCGCAGGGAGTACGCAGCGCTTATTTTGATAGCGCCCTTTTGGCCCAGGCAAATTTGGTTCCCGCTTCTGGAACAGTTGTCCCGGGAAACTCCGCTTCCCTTGCCAATCAGCTCCCACCTGTTGTCTCAGGAGGCGGGTTCACTAGTCCACCCGGACTGACATTCATTGAACCTACATGCTTGGCTCCTGGAGACATAGCCATGATGCGACACGGGGTCTCGCAAGAGGTGGCAGACGTGCTGTCTGCAGCCAGAAAACCCGCAACACACACAACATACGCCATGAAGTGGTTCAGGTTTTGCCTGTGGACTCAAACATGCGGTTTCTCACCCTTAGACTGTCCTGAGAAGCTGGTTCTGGAGTACCTGCTTTCCCTTTTTCAATCTGGGCTAGCTTACTCCTCGATCAAAGTGCACCTTTGTGCAATCTCGGCTTACCATGCCCCCATAGGCCATTGCATGGTGGCTCAGTTGGATGCTACTCGTGCCTTTCTAAGGGGGGTTCTCCACCTTAGGCCACCCATTAAGGAGCCCGTTCCTCCTTGGGACCTGCCCTTCGTCCTGGAGCAGCTTACACTGCCACCTTTGAACCAGCCATGGATTAAGTAGCTTGGTTGTGAAAACGTTTTTAGTTGCTGCTACTTCAGCGAGAATAATCTCCGAATTACATGCTCTCGTGTGCAAGGAGCCTTATTTAATTTTCCACCAGGATAGGGTATCCCTGAGGACAAATCCTAAGTTCCTGCCTAAGGTGGTTTCAGCCCTTACTCTTAATCAGGACGTCGATTTACCAGTGTACTTTCCTAAGTACACCAATCGAGGAGAAGCACTGCTTCACACCCTGGATGTTCACAGGTGTCTCAGATATTATCTGACCAGAACCAAACAGCACCGGAAAGCGGAGCAGCTGTTCGTATCCTTCGCTGAGAGGATGAAAGGGCCCCCGTTTCGAAGCAGACCCTTTCACGCTGGCTCATTCAGCGTATCTCTTTCTGTTATGACAAATGCAGAAAACCCTTGCCAGGAGCGGTCAAGGGCCATTCCACCAGAGGAGTGGTTACCTCCTTCGCAGCACTGAAAAATGTGTCCACTTTGGCTATCTGTGCTGCAGCCACCTGGAGCTCGGTGCATACTTTTATCAGGCATTATAGCCTGGACATCGCCTCAAGGCGAAGGGCTGGTTTTGGCCTAGCCGTCCTCCAGGGACTTCTGTCTTAGGCTCAGAAGGGGCCGTAATCTCCGTCTTTCCTCCTCCCTATGGCTTTACAAAGGCGCCATTGCTTGGGAATCAGTCCTAATGGTGTAACCTGCTGCAAGAGCTGTATCTCGAAGAAGATAGTACAGTTACGTAAGAACTTACTGTAACAGTAGATCTTCGAGAACAGCTCTTGCAGCAGGTACCTTCCCGCCCACCATTCCCCCTTGGAGGAAGTAGGTTCTAACCTAACACCCATCCTTCGGATCGGAAAGGTCTGTCCTTAGTCTTGGCCATCTGATGGCGGGTCCTCGGTCTCCTCTTCTGATGTCATCCAGCGGCCGGAAGTCTCCGGCGGGAGAACTGGGGATTCTGGCGGGACCGCCTCCTTATGTACTACGCCTGACGTCCGGGGCGGGACCGATGTCGGAGGCTGTCCCTGCTGAAGACTGCTAGCTAGAAAATTTCCGTAGGGTCCTGACGCCTGCCGGCTTCAGTCCTAATGGTGTAACCTGCTGCAAGAGCTGTTCTCGAAGATCTACTGTTACAGTAAGTTCTTACGTAACTGTACTTTATCAGTGTTAGTGGCTCAGTAGTTAGGACACTTGCCTCTGGTCCCAGAAGATTGGAAAGTTGTTTGTTCTAACCCCAGAATCCCACACTTGAGATGACTGCATACACATTTGTCTGTGAGTAATGCCCCCGCGATTAGGACCTGTCCCAATTTTAGAGTCTGGAATGTAGGTTCAAACTGTGCACCCGCGCTCCACTGTAGCCTGGTTGTGCCTGATCTCTTTCTCCAACTAAAGAGAGCATTCACCCAGTAGTGAACTCCGGTATCTGCTGGTTCTCCAGTTGGGTTCCTGATTTTGTAGTTTATTTAAAAAGTGTTCCTTGTTTTTTTTTTTGTTTGTTTGTTTTTTTCAGTTACTCTGCGTTTAGCCAGGCTTTTAGAGTGATATATGGTTTCTCTGGTTCACAGCTGATTTTCTGGGAACGAGAATATATTGTAGCTGGTTACCATTTTAATTTTAGTCTAATTCGGCTGTTAAGCTACTTCTTTTCTTGAAATTATCAGTGTTTACTATTTTTATACAATTCAATTTACAGAGTGTGGAGCACTTTTACGTTTCATTTCTGAATGTGCCCTTTCACCTTAATTAATCCGTTCCTGTTACAGGAACTGTGATTTGAACTTTGGCACAGTTTCTCTTTGTACCAGAGCCACTTTTACTAGTTGACTTTTGTACTGCAGTGTTTTTGGGAATGGTTTTCTTATTTAAGATTCTCTCATATTGGCATGTCAGAGAGACCTTGTGGACCTTCAAGAAATCATAATAATTGTTTCCGGGTCCTAGCAAGGCAGTCTTCTACAAGCTTTGTTCTAAAGTGTCTAGGTCCACAACACGACTTTGTAAATTTTAAGTCCTGGCATATTTTTTGCCCATAAACCTCATTAGAATGGGTGAAAAAGGTAAAAAGTGTATCTTCTCAGTCTGCCTCCATGTCACCTAAAAATAATCAAAAAGACTCTGAGGGTGTTCCCAGCAATGGTGGAAAGCACACATCTGAAGGGTCCATCTCCTCATGTACAGCAGCAAATAATGTTAAAGGTGACAAGAAAAAGATAAAGCTGCACAGCCATCAGATAGGCATAGTAAAGATGGTTCAGACAAAGGGAGCACCCTGAATCCGGTGATGGCAAAAATATTGTGGCGGAGTTAGGCTACACCTTCAGCTGTGACTGATGGACCACTTTTCTATCTCCTTATTTCCTAGCTAACAAAACTTACGTTGCACAACAGTTAATGCTTTTCTCTTTCCTTTTCTTCTTTTTGCCCCTGCCGTATGTCGACCACCTAGCGTTACTCTTTACTATCCCTACTAAACTTCCTACTAGTTATCTCTTTTCATTCTTTTTCCATTTCCATCCATTCAGTCCCTGAAATGATGCCAAACACTCAGAGGTGTTCTATGAAGTGCGTAAGTGCATTTCTAGGATTGTGGATATGTTGTTCATCCACACTTCTTGGCATGTCTCTTTCCCCTTTAAGAATCGCCGGAAGGTCTTCAGGCTGGCTTCTCCCACCCGCCCCATGACTGCAGATCTTCCTTTCCACTGGAAGATTCAGGTTGCCTCCTCTTTGCTTACTCTTTTAGTAGGCCCTGGCTTCTAACCCTTCGGTTCTTCCAAAACTCTGACTCGTTCAAGTTAGCGACAGTGACTCTCTTCACTCTACCGTGGAAGATGAATTTTCCCCAGATTTCGCCGGTGACCGTGCAGCCAAAAAATGTCACGCCCCGACCTACATGCCACGTGCATTTACTGTCTGGGTGTTGACCATGGCACCACGACTTGCTAGATGTGTCTCACTTTCCAACCAAACATCCTTGATTGCCTGGCATGTCTCAGATTGGGCAGGCCCGAAAAACGGAGTCCTCTGGTGAAATCAAAAGAGGGCCGGAGGGCAGGTTCCGCAGCTGCGGGATCCACCGAGCAGCTGGAGCGAATGCAGATGTTCAAAGAAGAAGCGGCGCAAGCCGCAGAGTCTTCCTCTCGGTCGTTGTTCATTCCTCTCAACTTGGGCTCTGCTTTTTCAGGCTCCTTCCAGGATCTGTGCCAGTCTCTCCCTACTAAGGGCGAGGGACCTGCTGGTTCACACTCCTCTCTGTCCCAATAAAGGGAGAAGGACCCGAATCTGTCTGCGTCTCGGTGAAGACGCTTTTGGGATCGTGAGCAATCTCTGTCCCAGGAGCAGGCAGTTTCAGCTTTGGTTGAGATTGCCTCCTTGGCTGCTGGCTTCTCAGTCTTGCTCTCTGGCCAGTCGACCGAGGTCTCGATCGACGAGGTTGAGATCATTCTCGATCCCATTGATCCGTTGTTGCCCGATCCAAGCGATGACTCTCTTAATAGGACTCTGGTCCTGTTTCTTCATGATGAGGAGATCCAGCCAGCTGGGAAACTCATTGAGGTACTGGTCCCTGATCCCGGGAAGTCACCGGTCCTACTGGTGTCTCCCGAGCGACCGGCTCGGCCAGTCTGATCTAGGTCGAGATGTTGGACCCCCTCGGCCAACAGGCCGAGGAAGGCGCCCCAGCGCTCCAAAAGGAGGAGACTCCATCGGTCATCCTTGTCATCCTCGGATGAGGAGAAACTTCAGCGGAAACTTTGTCGACACTATGAGGATCTCACGTGGCAACAGCTGATCCTGTCCAGACAGAAACCGACCCCAGTCTTTACTCCGGCCATTACTTGGCTGTCGCCTACCAAGCCGAAGTAGACTCCCTTGGAGCTGGTGATATTGGTTTCCCTGCCAGGCTAAATCCGCTCCGGTTCAGCCAAAAACAGTTTCTCCACCGATAGTGGTGGAGCCATTGCGTAAACAGCCTTTGGGAAGGGCTCCTATGAAGGAAGCTTGGACAACCCTGGGTCTTCCTCATAGGATCTCTGTCACCCTCACGTCTGACTGCCCCAGGTGTGTGGAGGGCGACTTTGGCGGTCGACCGGTATACCCGGATTCTTCGGATTCCAAAGACACTGGCCTTTACTCTAATCCACGGGATGATGAGTCGGCTGGTGATCTGTTGACGGAGGAAGGCCCTTCGTTGTTTCAAGGGATTCTCTGCCTTATCACCCGCCTTGTCTCCGAATCCACGGGGATGCCCCTGGAACCTATTCAGAAATGAATGGATATATACTCGAGAGGGGATACCCTGACTGAAGCCTTTCCTGTGGCCGAAGCCATTGTTGGCCCAGCCTTGGACCTTTGGCAGCATCCTGCCTCCTGCCCAGCTTCATCTGCCCATATGGGCTGCAAGTATGCCATGCCAATTGGGTCCCTTTCAGGATTCACAGAATATCTCTTGGCTGAGAGCTTTGTGACTGCCTCTGTGTTCAGACATACAGGCAGTTCTGCTGACACTGATTGACCCCCAGAGAAGGAGTCCAAAAAATTGGACCATTCTGCCAGAAAGGTCTGTGCGGCCTCCTCCTTTTTAGGCCTTCATCAGGCGAGCTCGACCATCATCAGGGCGCACTTCTCCCATGCCCTTCTTGGATCCTTGGATGAAGTTCTCCCACATCTCCCTGCGGACCTCCAGACTGTGGTCAAGCAGGTCTGGGACCAAGGCCGTGCATTGTCAGGCAGCAACTCCAGACAGTTCTGGACACTGGGGACTCATGCGCCTGTTTGGTGGCTTTCCTCATGCTGCAGGGCTTGGCTGAGGCTTTCCGCCTTCATGGCGGATACCTAGCACAGACTTGCTGATGTTCCTTTCCTGGGCACCGATCTCTTCCCAGGTGTGGATGGTCACCTTCAGCGAATCGAGCAGTCCAGTGCCACCTTGGTCTCTGCCACTTCTTCTCAAAGTGCCTCTGGCCCTAAAAAGCTGTAGCAGAAGAAGCCTTTTTGGCACCCTGCTCCTGCGGCCCAGCAATCCTTCTTTCAGGGTGGGCAGTAGCAGCAGCAGGCACAGGCTTGGCGCCCCTGGCCAAAGCCCGGTTCTTCCCAGGCCCGCTAAGGAGGTCGGGGCTCAGGTCCTGGACCCTCTTCTGCCAAGCCTGCCCAGTTATGAGATAAGGGTTGCTATCCCTATCCCTGTCACGTCAGCTCTGGGTCTTCCCGTGGGGGGTCGGCTCTGCCACTTCCTTTCCACCTAGTCTGCTGTTACCATGGACAGGTGAGTTCTAGAAGTGGTCGGCCAGGGTCTGCCTCTAGAATTCGAGCAGTACCCACCCAGTCGAACCCATGCCCCACAGGAGGAGAGAGTATAAGCCTGCACTAAGTCTGCTCTGAGACACGACATAGCCCAGCTCCTCCTCAAGGAGGCTGTGGTCAGAGTGGCAGATCCTCCAGTCAACCCAGGGTTCATTTCCAGTTACTTCCTGGTTCCAAAGCAGCCAGGGGGCTGGCGCCCCATTCTAGATCTGCATGACCTGAATAAGTATCTCGGGCCACGCACCTTTCGGATGGTAACTCTGTCCCATGTCATACCATCCTTAGGGCAAAACATGGTTCTGCTCAGTGGATTTCCAAGACGCATTCTTTCACCAGCAGTTCCTCCTCTTCAGAGCAGAGGGTACCCTTTACGAGTTCCAATCTATGCCATTCGGCCTGTCATCGGTCCCATGGGTCTTCAGATGCATCGCAGTGGTGGCAGCCCATCTTGGACGTTGAGGGGTCAGAATATACCCTTATCTTGACGATTGGCTCTTAGTAGGTTCCAACTAGCAAGAGGTGGAGAGGTCCAGGGGCCTGGCCCTCCAGACCTGCTCTCAACTTGGCCTCCTGATCAACGAGTCCAAGTCTGAGCGTGTGCCATCTCGGGTGATATGCTTCATCGGGGCAGAGCTTGACTTTTGCCTATTCAGAGCTTGGTTTCCAGCGGACGGGGTGGAGGTTCTATCCTCCTTTGCCCAGTATTTTCTGGTTGAGCAATTGCGCCCTGCCCGGGACCTTTTTGCACCTTCTGGGTTATATGGCGGCCTGTACCACTGTGGTTCGTTGGGCCAGGTGGCACATGCACCCCCTTCAGTGGGAGCTGGCCGCCCAGTGGACTTGGCACCTAGGTCATTTCGACCAGCTGATCACTGTGACCCAGAAGTTGTGGGACACTCTCCAGTGGCGGACCATCCTAGATCAGTTGCAGGAAGAGATCCCATTTGTCTGCCCAAGCCGACGGTCGCTCTTACGACCGATGCCTGTCTCATGGGCTGGGGAACTCACATGGGGGACAACAGAGCCCACAGGTTCTGGACCCCCAAGGAGTCCTGTTATCATATCAACCTGTTGGAGCTCAGAGCAGTCAGACTGGCATTGGCAGCATTCGCTCAGCAGCTTCCATGTAAAGTGGTTCAGGTTCAGACGGACAATACCACGACCATGTGCTACCTCAACAAACGGTGGCATGCACTCATGGCTGCTGTGCAAGGAAGCGCTCTGCTTCTGGACACTTGTGAGCTGACTGGAGGCAGATAGCTCTACTAGCCATCCATGTGGCAGGAGCTTCCACTCAACTGGCTGATGCTCTCAGCCGTGTAGATGAGACATCCCACGAGTGGTCTCTCCACCCAGAGGTAGCTTACAGCATGTTCTCCCACTGGGGCAAACAGATGGTGAACCTGTTTGCCTCCAGGGAAAACACCAAGCTGAGGTTGTTGCATGCCGACCCCCCCCCCCCAGCAGGGATCACTGCAGGGGGATGTCTTCTCGAGGCTGTGGACCCCAGGCCTCTTCTACGCCTTCCCTCCATTTCCCTTGATCCACAAGGTGCTCCTCAAGGTGAGGGACAAGGCACAAGTGATCCTGGTAGCCCCAGACTGGCCCCGCCAGTTCTGGTATCCAGATCTCCTCAGCCTCAGCAACAGCCTCCCCAGGAGTCTTCCAGCATGCCCTGACCTGATCTCAGTCAATCAGGGGAAGGTTCCTCACCCAGACCTTCAGTCCCTGCACCTGACAGCCTGGTACCTGAGTGGCTAGAGTTCCAGGCTTGGGGCCTCTCTGAGGATGTACTCACAGTAGTGGAAGCATCCAGGAAAGAGTCTAACAGAAAGTGCTGTGCCTTCAAATGGAAAAGATTTTTCATTTGGTGTCAGGGCAAGGGCCTGGACCCTCTGTCCTGTGGCTAGCATTTTAGACCACCTTTTTTTCTCTGTTCAGAGGGGGTCTTCGACCCTTAAGATGCACCTGCCCACCATCTCTGCTGACTGGGCGCAGGCTGGTCAGCAGATGGTGGCGCAGGAGAAGGTGGTCTGGTACTTTTTCAAAGGCCTTGATCACATATCCCCTCCGGTGCATGACCCTCCACCTCTGTGGGATTTACTGCTGGTCTTGGCAAAGCTCATGGGTAAGCCATTCAAACCAATGCACAAGTGTGAATTGTCACATTTGTGGAAGACTGCCTTCCTGGTGGCTGTCGCGCCTGCCAGAAGGACAGGGGAGCTCCAGGCGCTCTCGGTGGACTCCCCTTATCTGGCCTTCCACAGGGACAACATTGTCTTGCGCCCCCACCCGAAATTCCTTCCGAAGGTGGTGTCAGAGTTTCACCTTAACCAGGTATTGACTCTGCCTGTGTTCTACCTGAACTATACCTCGGATGCCGAGTACAGGCTCCATACTCTGGATCGGAGACGAGCTCTCTCTTATTATAAGGAGAGGACGGTGGAAATTCGGGGAGAGGTTCAATAGCTGTTTGTCACTTATGCTGAAGCCGCTTCTGGCAGATCTGCAGCAAAGCGAACAATGGCAAAATGGATTACATCTTGCATTAATCTCTGCTACAGGTTAGTGGGCAAGGAGCCTCCCAAAGGGATAAGAACTCATTCTACCTGGCATACTGCTGCATCAGTGGCTGCTTCCAGGGACATCCATATCCAGGAAATCTGCCGGGCTGCTACCTGGAAGACAGCAAACACCTTCATCGTCCACTACCACATCGACCTTGAGTCACACTGGGTTGCTGCTTTTGAAATACATCAGGTGGACATTAATTCTCAAGTAATCCATGGTTACTTGAGAATTAAGCAGTGGTAATGTACCCCCATGTTAGTTTCCTGACCACGCTGTGGTCAGTGGTTGCAGTACCAACAGTCGCCATAGTCGCGAGTGGCAGTCCCCTGTCCCCAGTAAAATGCTTCATTTTGCCGTGTCACAGTGGCCTGTACGGTGTCCTGCTCTCTATGTACCTTACTCATTTACCCAAGCAATGCTGTGTAGCATGACTTACCCTATTTTTTCCCCCCTGCAATGCTCTCTGATACAGTTACTTGCCAGGTCCAGTCATTCTGTTATTGTAATGGCATGCTTCTGATGAGGGTAGTGCGGTGAGCAGCATAAATGTTTCCCGGGACGTTCAGTGACAGCATTGCATTGCCACAGTCACCCAGCGACTCACATTTTTTTTCTTATTCTTTTACAAAATTTCCGATGTAGCCTGGCATAGTACATTGCAGTTCAGTGTTGTCACACCCAACTGTGTCCCTTCCATACTCGACATTGCAAATGTGACCACTTCAGCAGTTACACAGTGTTGTTGCAGACCAAAGTAGCCATCATCAGCGCTTCCTCCGCCGCTGCACCGATCGAGCTGATGGCTCTGGTATTTCAGTGTGGTCCCACAAAGCTGACAGATGGCATGAACGGAGACACAAACTTCAGAAAAGGTATCCAATGAGGTAGCATTGTACAAGCAAACAACTTTTATTGCTGTTTCTTGGCATTTCTGTCCTGTTCCACAATCAGTTGCTTGTCCTGCGCTTCTCCGTCGGACCACACACATTGGAAATGAAATGTCCGACCTGTCTGACGGCGGAGCACGACAAGGAACTTAAAAATACAACAGCAAATGCTTTGAAATGTGATTTTTGCGACCATTACCACTTACTGTAACATGGAGAAGAGAAAAACCAAAAGGGAGCCGAGCCCTTTCTCTTCCCCATGTTACAAGTGAATTGACCAACTCCAGAGCGTGGGTCTACTTGGGAATTAATCCACAGCTGAGTGGTTGGAGCCACTTGGCCTTCAGCCTCATGGTCTTCTCCTCCCCCAGCCATGGATTCATTCCCAAGTAGACCCACGCTCTGTTGTGGGTTAATCCTTACTTGATCTACACTGCAGATGATAGGGTGAGTTATCGAGTGGTGCCTTCTCCCTTTTTAGGGCTGTGGGCAGAGCCTACAGCCATTTTGTGAGAGCCTTTGTGCTCTGAAAACGGTCTATCTCACAACCTCTTCCATTGGACTTTTGGAATTATTCTTCTGAAATTCCTCTGCCGCTATCGGTGTATGAAATAACAACCGCACTATTTTGGCTGTTACTTTTGCATTCCAATGCATGCACTGTGCATGCGCACGAGTTGTGTGCATGCGCAGTGCTGTGGTGCCAGCATGTTGCGAATGGCACAACGCCATTCTCTAGTTTGTGCCCCCCCCCGCCAAAGTCATTCCCAAATCACGATGTTGTATCGCAACACTGGGAGCCCACCCCAGTGTTTGAAATTTGGTTTTCTCTGTTTTTCTCTGTAAAACAGGAAACTGCCCCTTGTCGCATTTTTGTCCTGGTGCCCCCTGCCCACACCATGCCCGACATCGGGGTGCCTAGTTCCCATGTCGACATTCATGTGGCACACTGGAAGCCCACCAGAGTGTGCTTAAATGTTTAGTTTTCCTGTAAGTTAGAAAACGGTCCCTCGTAGTTGGTTTGTTTTCCCTGCAAAACTGAAAACAGTCCCTCGTCATCGCTGCGGTCACCCTCCCACTGAGCACCCACTTACCCACACCCCCCCACCCTATACTTGCCTCTGGAGCTTGGCGCTGTCATCTTCTCTAGACCGGGACACATCTGCACTCTGCAAAGCCCAACCATGAACTGAAGAATTAAAAGGTAAGCGTGCTATACAGCCATTCAGTGGAATTTTCAACTAATGCCCATATCTCGGGCATTTATTTATTTATTTTTTAAATTTTTGCTCAAAATTTTTAACATGGGGTTCTTGGGACCCCACCTTGTGAAAACTGTCACTGTCATTTTGTTACTCAGTCCGGAAAGGTGATTTCGCGATCAGCTTGTCTCCAATGAAAATGGGCAGTTCTGCTCATCTTTATTTACAAGTATAAAAAATTAAAATGAAAAATGAAATCGCCATTCAGGAATGATTCACAAAATGACAGTGCCACTGTTCATGAGATGGGGTCTCAAAAAGCCCATGTTGCAAATTTGGTGAAAAAATTCCAGAAAATTACACTGTTACAAGCGTGCATTGTGCAGTTTCTACGCATGCTCCTAACGTCGCTAATTTTTTATATTTTCACTCCACATTTGTAACATTGCCATTTTTGCACACCCTTCTTCACAACAGTACATCTGTCATTTTACACAACCTGCCCGAAACATGTTTTCGCACCTGTGGCACAGAATTGCGCGTTTGCTCTGCGCAGTCACCTTTTGGGACAATTAAATAAAATGACACTGGCACTGTTTATGAGGAGAGGTGCAAAAAAGGCCACGTTGAAAATTTGGTGAAAAAATTCCCCAAAAAATGACTGTGTTCTGAATGTGCGCTGTGCAGTTTCTATGCACACTCCCAACGTCGTCAATTTTTAATATTTTCACTTCACATTTTTAACATAGCCATTTTTGTACATCTCACCTTTCGGGACAATTAAACAAAATGACACTGGCACTGTTCATGAGGAGAGGTGCAAAAAAGGCCACGTTGAAAATTTGGTGAAAAAATTCAAAAAAAAAAAATGACCATTAAACAAAATGACACTGGCACTGTTCATGAGGAGGGGTCCAAAAAAAGACCATGTTGAAAAGCTGGTGCAACACCTCCAATATATGGCCAAGTTACACCTGGGCGTTAAATATTTTCTACACACGTGTAACTTTCGTCACTTGGTAGCGCTTCACAGCCCTATCAGCTCTGGCCAGAGTTTGTTACAAGAGCAAGTGATAAAAAGCATGACTGAGCCATGTCACACGGTAGTGGTGGGAAAGCTGAAGCACATACATTATCTGAGAAACACTTGTGTCATAGAGAAACAGGGCTTGTGCTTAGCAGTGCACTGACTCTATGCATGGATACTACTAGATTCCTCTCTTGGTGCTGTGTGGAACGGACTAGAATAAGACACTCTAACCCACTCTGCAAGATGGGTATCAGGAGGGGAACTAGACATATGCTGCCATTGACATGTGCTGTGTGCATGTGTGAGTGTATTTATATCGCAGAATCCCCCAACTGTGTTAGTCTCCTGTAGCGGTAGAAGTGGATCATGGCTTCCATGCAAGCATGCCTCTCGTGTCTCTCTCTCATTTTTAGATGTCTCCCGATTTTATGTGAGAAATGTCCTCTGTCCCTCCTAAATTTTGGTATTTCTGTTGCATTAGAGTAGGGATTTAAAGCAGGAAATTATGCCAGACATTAGTGGTATAGTCTCACTGTCCTTCAGAAGACTCATTTCACGTTTAAACTGGGCATTTAAACAGCCTCTTGAGCTTCTGTTACCATGTTATGGAACTTGTCCTGATTGGGGTAACGTTTCTGATATTTTTGAATCTCATCCCTTAGTGAGCAGGAGGTTGAGAGGTAGGCATGCAAGTACAGGTATTGGTGCCCATAGGTAGACTTGCACTTTGCTTCAGGGAGGGTCCAGTAAACATACACTCTCCTGCGCTTTTTCAGCACTCAACCTTCCAGGTTTCTCTGCACTTGCCAAACTCATCAGCCTACTCTCACTATACATGCATCCTACAATATAATTCATGGCTTGCTTCCTTTCTTTGATTGCACTGTGTAGTCTGTTGACTAGGTTTCTGTTATTGCAGCTCCTTGTGTAGCATCTGTAGGGCTTGGTCACCACTTCATTGTTTTTGAAATCCTGGGTAGAACACGATGACCTGTCACATTTATTGTGCCCCTCTTTGCCCCAGTTACCCCTAACAACCAAATAACTCCCACTGCTCAGCCGATAAGTTTCAGGGTTTTAAAAAAGTAAGAGAGGAGAGACCGAATTCTTCTGATGACAGATTTGATTGGTTCGAAGATCTAAGTTACTTTTCTAGTAAGCCATTGTGGCTGCCAAATAGCTTCAAGACTTTAGGAACTACTCCAGACTAGTTTAAACATTTGTCCAAGTGATAATAGGGTATAACAGTGACTGTTCTAAATAATGCCGCTTCAGAAAATGCATGTGATTTTGTCTGTCTTGTCCTGCATGTTGGGCTATAAAATACAGTAATTTCTCTGTTTTCTTTTTTCCTAACTATGATTACCAATCCTGAACTTGTTTTTGCTACCAATCCACTCATGCCTTATGCCTCCCACATCGGCATTTTCTTTACAGATCTGTGCACCTTGGACGGCCCGAACCCCTGGACCTGCACCTGGGCATGTTCCTGCCCACCCTTCTGAGCCAGGCCACCCCCGAGCAACTGGAGCGTTTCTTCATGCCTGCCTGGAATCTGGAGATCATTGGCACTTATGCCCAGACAGAGATGGGCCATGGTATAGTACTGTAACTTGTGGCCATGACTGGCCCCTTAGATCTGTGCATGTGTGTAGAATCTCTCTTCGGGGGACGGGGGCAGCAGTTGGGTGATTAGGTATTGAGATTTAAACGTACTGATTCAGATAGACAAGTTGAGATAATGTACAGAGAAAGTGTCTCTTCCCGTCTCAGATAGTAGACAGGATTTACCCTTGTCTGCCTTTTGCAAAGCAACTTTAAAAGGTAAAAGGAGGATGGCAGCCTTTCCAATTTTTACTTCTTACTACCAAGATTTCTGTTCACACCCACACTTAGGCAGTGCTTCTCAGAGCATGATCGGTCACTGGGGCAGTCTTAAAGCTTGACTCCTCCTACCAGTCAACAACGTGGCCATCCAGCTCTAGCCCATAGCCAGGTGATCATCTTTGAGGATATCTCTTCCATTACGCCACACCTTTGGGCATACAGATGTCTGCTACTAGGACCACACAAACTTTTGCTAGCCAGGGGTCGCCCATAATGTCATATGTAAACATGAGCGGCCCCATCACTCTGCAGTTCTTTTCCAGTGTTGATCATTGTTGTTGGACCTGCTGAGGAAACACTGTCAACTAGCCATTGCCATTTACTCTTCTTTATTTTACCACAGTGTTTTCATAATTTCTGCATGCCTCCAAAATATGCAGCCGTGTTATTTCCATATTGTAAGTGTGGAGACAAAATTTATAAAGAGAACTTACGCACAGTTTGTGTGTGCTGTTTGAGCTGTCTGACAACACGGGGACTTGTGTGATCTGCCACAGTTTCAGTCAAGCAACAAGGCGATACTGTAAGAAAGCTTTAGGGACTTTCTCCAAAAAGCTTTAGCAGCCATAAAGGAGGAGCAAGGCCCACACTTCTTGTTACCATCCATGTTCGGCAAGATGCAGCCGCTGAAGTCAAAGGACTGGGACAGGGAATGATCATTGTCATAGCCTTCCTAGTCATTGGAACACCAGGATAAACATAGAGACAAGGAGAAGTCTGCTTCCCCAGCAAGATTCTAGCCGTCGTCGAGACCAGATAATCATTCAGTGTCATCACCCACTCTGACGGTGTTGACTTCACCCCCCCCCCCCCAAAATCGTCATGGAGACACCAAGGTCGGAGTCTGGCTTAGGCGCTGCTGTGCCTGCTGTAGTGGTATGATGCCATTGTCGCCAGGCTAAGGCCTGTCATCGATACAAGTGGTCACGACCCTGGCCAGCACATCGACTGTCAGGCTGTGCTAGTGTCATTTACAGAGATGGTACGTTGCATTCTGCCAGGCTTACCTATGCAGGCTGTTATTCAGTAGGCGGGGTTGTCTGGCCCTCCACTCTCATCCATGACTACTCACAGCACATTCCTCCTTCTCAGATGCCGCCATTATCTCCGGCGACTTTCGCGGCTCCCATCGTAGACAGGGAGGTCGATCAAGGGGAATATAATCTTAAAGTTCTACCAAAGGTGGTATTTGAATTTACATTGAATCAAACGCTACACCTTCCTGTTTATTACCTCAAGTATGCCAATCAGGGTCGAGCATTGCTCCATGCTTCAGATGTACATAGAACACTGAGATATTATGTGACTCGCACCAAGGCCTGCATAAAGTCCTCTCAGTTTTTTGTTTTGTATGCCCCTGAGAAAGAGGGCGCTCTTATGTCTAAACAATGCCTGTCCAAATTGCTGGCACATTGTGTTAGGTTCTTTTATAGGAAGTGTGGTAAGGAATTTCCTGCTACAGTTTGTAATCATTCCATGAGGGGGATGGCCACCTCTACTGCTTGTTTCAGAATTAATCCTGGCTTGCTGGCATTGGTGCTGCAGCCATATGGAGCACTGTCCACACCTCCACTAAATGTTACAGTCTGGACATCGTCTCTCGTAGACGTGTTGGCTTTTGGCTTGCTGTACTGCAAGGCCTCCTGTCTTGAATGTGTCAGACTGTACCAGCCTCCCAGTGCCTTTTGGGACTGCATAGTGCTTGTTCCAAAGGTGTGATCTAAGGGAAGACATATCCTTGAAGAAAATGAAACACTTAACATTCCTACCATAACAGCATATCTTCAAGAGAATCCCTTCCATTAGGTCATGCCATCCCTCCCTCCACTCCGCTTCTGATTTGGTGATGATGGCATCAGATGTTGTGCCTGATCCTAATCCATGCTTGTTATATCCAGCACAGTGTGTGTGTATATATATATATATATATAACCTTTGTTTTACCAGGAGAGACCCACTAAGCTAATAGCTTGTTTACAGGTGCAACCTGGGAGCACAAGGAGGTTAAGTGACTTACTCAGGGTCACACAGTATGCAAGTGGGGGCTGTGGGATTCAAACCCAGGTCTCCAGGTTTTCAGCTCAGAGCCTTAAACCACTGCACTGTACTGCCTCCTTATATGCATGTTGCTGGTCTGAGCTCCTCGTTCCCCAGAGGTGGCAGTCCTTCAAGCCTAATCTTCAGTGGGGAACTGAGGAGTGATAGGACCGCCCACGTTTATGTAGTCACTGATGCATAATATTGTAATGGGCGACCCCTGGCTAGCAAAAGTTTCTGTGCAGTCCTAGTACCTGACTGCTGTAGTTCCAAGGGTGTGGCTTAATGGAAGAGTCTCTCTCGAAGATCTACTGTTACAGTGAGTACATAACTGTTCTTTGTACTTCTTAGTCTGCTTCTCAAAGCTTACTTCAGAGGCTGAGCATGTGCTCCATATGTTGGGCTTCTGCTGGGGACTCCTTTACTACAAGGAGTACATCCTTTATTACAAGGAACACATGGCAGGCGTTTGCAGCGAGGCTCACCAGCTGTTTGTCACCTACACTGAAGCTGCTGCAGGCAGATCGGCATCCAAGCAGATGATTTGTAGGTGAATCGCATCTTGTATCAATCTGTGTTATAGGTTTGTGGTGGGAAGCCACCCAAGGATTTTAAGGCCCATTCCACCAGGCACTCTGCTGCCTTTGTTGCTGCTGCCAGGCACATCCCAATCGAGGAGATCTACAGGGTTCTGTTTGGTGTCTGTGTATGATACAAGACACAGGACACACACACGTCACACACACACTTTAATTTCCCACTACAGCATTGATGTACTCTGTTGTGATACTGCATTTGGGGCCGCAGTCTTCCTGTCTCTTTTCTCCAAGTAGGGGTGCATGCCTCACCTCCTCCTCCCAGAGGACTGCTAGGAGTCTGCCTAAATGTGGATAGTGAACTGAATCTGGATTGACAGAAACAGAGGTTACATACCTGTTAATCATAGGGCTGCTACCAGTATTTAGTTCACAGCTACACAACCCATCCAACATCCCCTGGCAAGTGTTGCATGGTTACTTGCTTCCAGCATGCAAGGTCTGATGTCGGACAGGGCGGAGCCGGAGGATGACACCACTGTTGATGGAAGGAGTCAAGCTTGAAGGTATCAGAGCTACACCCAGCATTCTGCGTAAATGTGGATGTGAATTGAATACTAATAGCAGAACTGTGGTTACAGGTCAGTAACCTCTGTTATCTGACCCCTAGTTATCTTTACATTTGTCTTTTCTTTGTTTTTTTTCCTTTTTTAGCCCCATGGTCTTTAAAACCATTTTGGTATATAGCCCTGCTATTGCACTGTTATAGGTGACGTCATTGGCTGCAGTCAGCAGTTGATTTGTGATACTGGAACTGCTGCTTGTATGGGTTGCTACACTGTTGAAAATGGAGCAGGCTCTGGCTGGCCTGGTAGTGCAGCTATAACACTATCACTAAAGCTGCATCCTAGAAAACACACAGAACTTAGATACAAAAGCCAAATGACATCACAATTACTAAAACAATTCCATTGGTGAACCAATAAAATAGAAAAATTAACCCTTTTTAAACATGCAGTGCTACAAAACACATATAAAAACTTTCATTATAAATATCACATTATTATTGCACTACAAAATTTTATCTATATTCCAAATAAGGTTTTAATTCCAAATGAGCATTTAAACCTGGTTTCTGATATGCTTTAACCTTAAAATCCATTCATTTTCCTTTTTAAAATTTTATTACGAAAATTTCCACCTCTGGTCCATTATATTTTCTCTATGCCCAAAACTTAAACTCATGGTTCTCCTCATCATTTCTATTTTCATTAATATGTACCGAGTTGCATATGTTAAATCATTTTATTTATTGCTCTTATGTGTTCTAACACCCTTATCTTAAAAGCTCTCTCCGTTTTACCTATAAGAAAGCCCCACAGTTACATATAGCTAAGTATATCACACCTTAGTATTACAAGTGATAAGATTTCTAATTTCAAACTTCTTATCACATCTGTTAACAACACTAAATTCTTTACTTTTCTTTATATGTTGACTAAGCATTACAATTTTTGCATTGTTACAGCCAACAGGTTCTCTAGCCAATTGTTGGTGTGTCTCACTGGAGTAGTAAAATGGCTGTGAACCAACGAATCCTTTAAAGTTGGGGCATGTCTATAGGTCATAATAGGTGGTTTTTCATTACATCCTGCAGGCCTATCTCAATGATAATACATGCAATGTTTCTTAATAATTCTCTACTTCATAACTTTGGGCACTGTAAGTAGTAATGTAAATAAAACCATTCTCTTTATTATTGACCTCATTTTTATCAACCATTAAATCACCTCTGTCCATACTGGCAGCAAATTGATAACCTTCCTCTATTACTTTTTCAGAGTAACCCCTATTTTCTAAACGATTTTTTAATGCCATAGCCCCTTTTTTAAATTCTTCTTCTTTACTGCGGTTACGTTTAATTCTGCAAAATTGACCCTTGGGGATATTGGCTATTATATGTGGGGGATGACAGCTCTGGGCTAATAACAATGTATTGCCATCAGTATCTTTTAAATAAATTAGTGCTGATCTCACCCCGCTGGACCTGTAAGTCTAAATAATTCACAGACTCACGGTTAGCATTAAATGTAAATCTAAGATTTTGATTTGTCCCATGTAACCATTTAACGAATTCTTGCAGCATGACATTATCTCCCTTCCAAATTAATAACACATCGTCAATAAATCTTTTCCACAATAAAATATTATAGAAAAACGGGTTCCTGTCCATATTAAATACTGTTTCATTTTCCCATTTCCAACATACAAACTACACATTGTAGGCATGATAGCCCCATAGTAATCCTTACCTTCTGTCTATAAATGACACCATCAAAAGGAATATATTTTTCCCAGAACATGCTCCAATAACTTTAAAATTACAGCAGTCTCTTCATCATTTCTTTCCCCATTACTATTCAAAAATTCAGCAGCTGCATCCAACGCTCCTTCATGGGGAACATTGGTATAGAGAGACTCAATATCTAATGTCACTAACAAACAATTTTCTCCTACTGTTAAACCATCCAAAATTCTCAGAACATCCTTTGTGTCACGAATATATGATTTCAATTTCTTGACATAGTTACACAAGGTGGAATCTACAAAATGAGACAAAAGTTCTATTAAACTACCCAACCCACTTACTATTGGGCGTCCAGGTGGATTTTCCAAATTCTTATGTACTTTTGGTAACATATAAAATGTTGGTTTTACTGGGTACTCTGTTTTTAAAAATTATTTTGTTTGTCCTGAAATAACTCCATTCTCAAATGCTAAATCTATAGTATAGTCAATGCATGACTTAAAGTCCCAAGTGGGGTCCATATTTAATTTTTCATAATATAAATCATCATTTAACTGTCGCATCACTTCTGTTTTATATTTAGCCACGTCCCATAAAACAACGCAGCCACCCTTGTCAGCAGATTTTATCACAAATTCAGGGTTAGACTGTAAACTTCTCAAAGCCTGTCTTTCATGGCTGCTTAAATTATTATAATGTGGACGTTGAAGAGACTGCTGTAATTTTAAAGTTATTGGAGCATGTTCTGGGAAAAATATATTCCTTTTGATGGTTGTCATTTATAGACAGAAGGTAGGATTGCTATGGGGCTACATGCGCACCTACAGTGGCTAGTTTGTATGTTGGACAATGGGAAAATGAAACAGTATTTAATATGGACAGGAACCCGTTTTTTCTATAATATTTTATTGTGGAAAAGATTTATTGACGATGTGTTATTAATTTGGAAGGGAGATAATGTCATGCTGCAAGAATTCGTTAAATGGTTACATGGGACAAGTCAAAATCTTAGATTTACATTTAATGCTAACCGTGAGTCTGTGATTATTTAGACTTACAGGTCAACTGGGGTGAGATCAGCACTAATTTATTTAGAAAAGATACTGATGGCAATACATTGTTATTAGCCCAGAGCTGTCATCCCCACATATAATAGCAATATCCCCAAGGGTCAATTTTGCAGAATTAAAGCGTAACTGCAGTAAAGTAGAAGAATTTAAAAAAGGGGCTATGGCATTAAAAAATCGTAGAAAATAGGGGTTACTCTGAAAAAGTAATAAGGAAGGTTATCAATTTGCTGCCAGTATGGACAGAGGGTGATTTAATGGTTGATAAAAATGAGGTCAATAATAAAGAGAATGGTTTTTTCGTTTACTACTTACAGTGCCCAAAGTTATGAAGTTAGCAGAATTATTAAGAAACATTGGCATGTATTATCATGTGAGATAGGCCTGCAGGATGTAATGAAAAAACCACCTATTATGACACCTATAGACATGCTCAACTTTAAAGGATTCGTTGGTTCACAACCATTTACTACTCAGTGAGACACACCAACAATTGGCTAGGAGAACCTGTTGGCTGTAACCAATGCAAAAATTGTAATGCTTGTCAACATATAAAGAAAAGTAAAGAATTTAGTGTTGTTAACAGATGTGATAAGAAGTTTGAAATTAGACATCTTATCACTTGCAATACGCAAGGTGTGATATACTTAGCTATATGTAACTGTGGGGCTTTCTATATAGGTAAAACGGAGAGAGCTTTTAAGATAAGGGTGTTAGAACACATAAGAGCAATAAATAAAAATGATTTAACATATGCAACTTGAGGGTACATATTAATGAAAATAGAAATGATGAGGAGAACCATGAGTTTAAGTTTTTGGGCATAGAGAAAATATATAATGGACCCAGAGGTGGAAATTTTCTTAATAAAATTTTGAAAAGGAAAATGAATGGATTTTAAGGTTAAAAGCATATCAGAAACCAGGTTTAAATGCTCATTTGGAATTAAAACCTTATTTGGAATATAGATAAAATTTTGTAGTGCAATAATAATGTGATATTTATAATGAAAGTTTTTATATGTGTTTGTAGCACTGCATGTTAAAAAGGGTTAATTTTTCTATTTTATTGGTTCTCAATGGATTATTTTAGTAATTGTGATGTCATTTGGCTTTTGTATCTAAGTTCTGTGTGTTTTCTAGGATGCAGCTTTTGAGAAAAGATTTTGTCGAAGCAGCGTCAAAGCGCATCTTAGTGTTCAATAAATGGATTTTTAAAGTTGCTCCGTGTCTGAATTTTAGTGGAGTAGCGTGTGCTTTAGCTTGTTTTAAACAAGTTTGTTCATTTGGCTAGATGCACGCTAAATCCCTTTGCTGCAGTTCGTTTGTTGGAAGAATAGCACTATCACTCCCTACACTGGTGACCCGGGTTTGGGAATGTACTCAGTAGTGCGAGGTCCTGATCTCGGATGCTGATACTTGCGTGCCCCCGCATGCACGTGTGGTGCAACATTGCATGAAGGGCAGCCTTGGGGAGCAGACCAAGCCAAATGATGAATGTCCGCAGGCCCCGCACCACAGAATTTAGACATCTCGTCCAAACATTTGGATTTTGCTGTGGTAGGGTAACCCTTCCAGCCCTGCTGTGGGAGGTAATTTGTGGGGGACTTCGCAGAGTGAAGAAGGTAAGCTCTGGGGAAGGGGATAACAAAAGCTAGGAGGGCTGGGACAGAAGGGGGTCCTGGCCTGCATACTGAGAAGACAAATGATTGTGGGGGTTGAGCAGGTCCACGGTGTGCTCAATTTTCAGCCCATGCGAGTAGCATTAGCAGTATCAAGAGCCAATGACTGATCGCAATTGATGATGTCAGCAGTTGTAATACCTACTTTACCCAACAGGAGCTACATACTGAGTGAGTGGTTTTAAAGACCGGGGTGACGGGCGGAGGGGGTTAAAAAGAGACTTGCAACAAGGGGACATTGGTTAAGCAAATATGACTTGGCAGTGCTTCTCTTCCCCTTTAAATCAGTTCTTGATGTTAAGTGTTCTATATCTGAGTAGTCCTTTTATTTTAGAATGTATCAAGAAAACCTGTAGTTTGCAGAAAGCAATTGTAGTTTGCCTCTGTGAGACAGAGACACTGGCTATTAAGAGCTGCCAGCATCGCCTGTGTCCCGAAGTGGTTGTGTAACTGGATGGTGAGTGCAGAAGTAAACCCTGTTAATTTCAGCAAGTGCTTTTTAAACTGAAACCTAGTTATTTAAAGTGTAGCTTGATTTAGCTGATAAAACTGTCCTTTAAAGGAAACCCCAATGTCCCAGCTATTTCTAGTCTGAGAACATTGGGGGGGGGGGGCAGGATTTGACTCCATTATGGCTGCCAGATAGCTTCGAGAAGGGTTTGGTAACTGGCTCACTGTATTGCATTGGGGTCAGGCAGGTTGAGACAGCTGCCACACGGCATTGCATTTTGGCCAGTGAAGGCTGGCTGCGGGCTCTGCCACCGCAGGGGACACCCTGTGGCTAACCCAGGAAGCTTGCTTCTGCTGCAGTGAGGACGCTGTACCTGAGCGAGGCTAACATAGGCATTGGCCCATGCCTTGCTGGTGGTGGGGGAGGGGGAGTAAATGTGGGAGAAGACGCAGGTTGGTGTCTGCATCACTACTGAGATCTCCTTAACGTGACTAAGATACAGCCCTTATAACAGCATATCCCTGCAGACAAACAGCTGTTTGGGGCTGAAAAATCTGTTTAGAAAAAGTGTCCTTTGTTACAACATACTCCTGAATGAGGATTTCTCAGTACATACCCTGCAGTGACATAATCTTTTAACAAAAAAAGGTACGCTAGTGATTGTGAACATTCAGGTTGCGTAAACGAAAGGCTCTGTCTGTAGTTCCATGGCTCCATTTGTTTGCTCTGGACCGTATCTCAGCATTTCAAGAGGAACCTGCTTTGCTGCACTCAGCATGGGCAACTCTCCCTGAAAGGGATGGGGACCCTAATGCCCCTCCGTGGGAGATCCTAGCTTGGATGGAATGGTCTTGAAGCTGTAGCAGCAGGACTCCTAGAACTTGATAGACATGGGAGGCCCTCCCAATATACGAAATTATTTCCCACATGTTTCTCCCTATCACAAGTGTCTCATCAAGCTTCGCTTAATAGTTAATATAGATGCCAAGGGACGTTTACACTCTTTCAAGACTGCTACCTCATGTAGCCTTCGGGTTGAGAGGACCATGAACTGAAGTGAGCGGTTCTGGCACCCATCAGACCCAAGTGGCAGCATTTCTTGAAGAGTTTGGAGATGATTTGGCATCTGGGTCACTGGTTTATCAACAGTAATGTAAAATATTTATTAATGTAAAAAAATAAAGATTTAAAAACAAAACTGTTTTTCCCCCATTTAAAAAGTGGAACAATCTGCAGTTTCAAAACGTGCCTGTGAGGACCTCTTGTTAGATCAGGAGATCCTCACAAGTACATCCCAGTGTGCTGACTAGATGCATTGGTACCTGGAGTTTAGAATTCACACACCTGCTCACCAGTGGGTATACAGGAGAAACAGTGCTGTGACTGGATTGGCAGTCTGGGTATAGGGTGGCTAATACTGCAGGGTGGAGAGCTGTGCACAAAGTACTTACGGATACATCATTTTATTAATATGTACCTGGTATAGAGATTCTGAAGCAGTGCATGTTCACATTAGTGTTGTCATTTGCAGGAAGCCACTTACGAGGTCTGGAGACAACTGCCACCTATGACCCCTCAACACAGGAGTTCGTCTTAAACAGCCCGACTGTGACATCAATCAAGTGGTGGCCAGGCGGACGTACGTAGAACTTGTACAAATGCCAGCCATTTTATTTTTGACTGATTCTTAATTTCTTTCAGGGCTACTTGCCTTCGTATGAAAAAGAAATAAACTGTCTGCCTGACAGGATCTGCAGTCAGATTTCTTTACCAAGAAAAAAAATTAATTTATTGGTCATTCACGTGAAGTACAGAACAGTACCCCAGTGTGTCACTCTCTGCGTGGCTCCATGGGGAGGCCCACTGAAGAAGTGCAGGAGTATCATGCTGTATGTCTTGTGACTGACTATTAAGTGGGTGTTTTGCTGCAGCAAGTGTGCATCCTCTTAGTGTTTTTCTCCTGGTTAAAGTGTTTTTTTTAAGTGGCACTGAAATGCGAGCCAGAGTGCAGAGTGAACTTCAAGAAAGGTCTGTCAGATTTGGTTTGTACTGCATTTTGGTTCTTCTTTCAGCTTCATTGTTAACAGAGTGTGTGGTACCTGCCTTCAGCCTGTTAATATTCTGTCCGGGGTCTTGTTTGTTGGTCTTACTTTGCACAGTACTGCTTTTCAGATATCTAAAAAGACAAACTTGGCACAAGACCTGCTGCTGATAGTTATTCCGACATTGATTATGATGTTATTTTGGCTGCCTTTTATCCAACTCCATTTAAGCCTGTAGCATACTAGCCTGTTTAGTGAAGGTGTTGAATTGCCATGACCTGTAAACTGTACAATATGGTCCAGGACTGCAGTTGTATTAAAAGACATAAAGAAAAACACAGCATGCATTTATTGGGTTCTAGCCAAAGATAACATACCATTGATATTGTTACAAACTTCATTCACCCATCCTCTCTAGATGGAGTAGTTTCTAGACGGTGGGACAGTCCTGAAAAGCAGCAGTCTCACCTGTTTGGAATGTGAGAAAGTGGAAGCTCTTTGCACAGTTTAGTACTGCAGCTAAAATATAGGGAATATGTGTGTGAGAGAGAGAGAGAGAGAGAGAACACGAACTGATCTGTTTTGTACTGTTCATTCATGTTGCAGTTGGAAAGACCTCAAACCATGCCATTGTGCTAGCTCAACTCTACACCCAGGGCCAGTGCAAGGGGCTTCATGCTTTCATCGTGCCGATCCGCAAACTGGGGACCCACGAACCTTTGCCAGGTAAGTCTTTGGGGGGGGGAAATAAGCCACAGTCAGTGGTTGGGGAAATGGTGGAAGCAACCCTTCACCACCACCGCATAACCCATTGTCAGGTGGAGGTGTGAAAAAAATGGATCCACAGGTCGTTGCTAGCTAAGGTTGCTGAAACAAATTAGCCACATATTTTTACGGGGTAAGAGAGTGGGAACTAACTGCTAGCCACAACTTGTTAATGGGTAAGCTAGCTAGCACAAATTAGTCACAATTCACTACTAGGTAAGTCTGTTAGAATATACTAGCCACTAAAAGTTGCTGGGTAAGGAAAAGAATAAATTAGTCACCAACTAACACCGTGAAAGAAAGCAGGCGTAAACAAGATGCAAATTGTTGAATAAGTATACTTGAACAGACGAGACGGGCTGAGTGAGGAATGTGGGAGTAAAGGAGACGCACAGTATTTATCGAGTGAGAATGAACACAAGCCACAAACTGTTATAGAGCAGGATTATGACAACAAACCACGAACTGTTGTTGAGTGAGATCATGAAAACACGCCTCAAGTTATGCTGGAGTGCGATTGTGACATGAGCTATTGTCGAGTGAATATGTGAAAACAAGATGAAAACTATTGAATGAGAAGTGGAAAGCCAGAAACTTATCTTGTGAGAATGTGAAAGAAAGCCACATACTATTATCAAGTGAGTTTGGGAAAACGGGCCTCAAACTATGATTGAATGCAGTTGTGATGACAAGCCACGCACTGTCGAGCGAGAAGTGAAAAGAAGCCACAGCCTTATCGAGTGAGAATATGAAATCAAGCTACAAACTGTTGCAGAGTGAGAATGTGAAAACCAGCCATAAACCATCCCATGTGGCAGTGCTACATCTGGAACCATAGATTCAGCAAGTAAGAAAACAGCTGACGTCTTCACTGATTATAGCATTGATGACCTGGGGTGATCTGTGTGCTTTTTATGGCTGGGTGTAGTTTTGATGAAATGAAAAGCCTTAAAAACAAAACATGTACTCCTGCTGGCTAGACCTAGACACATACCTAGAAAACAGAAAGATTTAATGTTATTTAGTTGAGGCTTCTAACAGTAGATTGCTGCTACAGTAACTTACCCTCACTGAATCAGTAGTCCTGGATGCTTCACTGTTACATGGGGGGCAGGAGGCATTGTTAAGAAAAAGACCAATAAACAGTGCTAACTTGGAGATCCCCATGGCCCATAAAACTAGTAGGCAGATTTAAAAAAAAAAAAAAAAAAAAAACTTCTGGTGGCAGACAAAGGGATGGCTGCACTAGGACTACGCACGCAAATCAACATGCAGAACGTTTTTGCAAATTTAACTGTAGTACTCCTTCAAGTGCCTAATTCGGCAAATCTTTATTCTAACCCCAGGAATCGCTCATTATTAAACTGATGCAGTTTGCCTCCTGTGTTGAACTGCCCGGAGAGATGGAATCATATGCAAATTATGGAACTCTCAGTTGAATCATGTACCTTTCAAACTGCTGCACTCTTGAGTGCTTCAGATTCTTTACTCAGCGTGCCTATTAAGGACATTCCGGAGAGCAGTTCTTGAACTGTCTTCAGACTAAAGTTATCTGTTTGATAAGTACTCATTTTTAGTTTAATTTTAAATTGCTGCTTTAGAACTTTGTTTAATATAGTTTATTTAATGTTGTAGCAATTTTTTATACTTATTCGCGGTTCCCTCACGGTTCCTTGGTTCTGCATCTATTTGTGAGGTTTACCTCATATTTCTTTATAAATTGTACATTTAGCGGTCAGTTCCTTGAACCACTTTAGTTTTGTTTAAATTTAGTGCATTTCTTGGTTCCCTTTTCTTTCAGGAACCAAGTAGCGGTAGTTATTTAAAAAGAAACCTCCGGTTCCGAGGTATTTTGAATAACTGTTTTGAAAAGTGATCTTTTTGTCTGACTTCAATGTCAGAGGTCCATTTGGATAAACCTAAAAAACGCACAGGACCCACTGGTTTTAAATGTTGTGAGTCTTGTAGGCAGCTTATAGCAAAAGCAGATAGACATTCTCTGTGTATTTCTTGTTTGGGTACAAGTCGTATCTTTGCCAGTTGTGATATTTGTAGGACCTTTTGTCCTAAAACATTAAAGAAAAGGACTAAGATTTTAGAAGAGATGGCTTCTGCTTCTAGTGTGGATAATTCTGCTTCTTCCTCTTCCCATAAAAAGGATGGCGGTAAAGCCAAGGATCCTGACAGGAGTTCAGAAAAAAATGAACAAGGTAAAACAAGAGTTGTGGAAACAGGCTTTGAACCTGTTCCATTAAAGGAAACATAAACAGGGGTCATAATCAGGGCACAGAAAACCACAGCAGTGTAGATTGTTGGCTTACCTACAAAACACTGTGCTCCATTTACTTCTAAATGCTGTCATTTGTGAGTCACTAGATTGTAAAAGTCCTGGCACAATATAAACAAATACCCCAATCTGTATTGAAATCTGCGGCTCCTGTAGCTTACTAAGATAGGTACGTCTGTACGTGTTGATGTAATCTGAGCGACAGCGCTCCTGAGGGTTAATATACAGTCGTGGCCAAAAATATTGGCGCCCTTGCATTTTTTTCTAATGCAACATTCCTTCCAGAAAATTGTTGAAATTACAAAATATTTTGGTATCCACATATGTATTTCTTTGGTTTGCAGTGGAATAAAACACAAAAAGCAGAAAAATTTACTAAGTCTTAGCTTATTCCACACAGAAATCCTTAAATGGCCCGGACAAAATTATTGGCACCTTTTTAGAAGTAGTTAGAAATAATTAGATTCTTCAAGCAGGTGATTCTCCTTCACTTTGGAATTGAACTCACCTGTGGTGAGTTGCAGGTGCCTGCAATATAAAAATCACTCATTCAGCCAGTTTGAATAGAGAAAAGGACTCATTCTCCTGTTTTGTGACACTGTGTGTACCGCAATGAGCATGGAGAAAAGACAGCCAGAGAATTTTCTGAGGCGGTCAGACAGAAGATTGTAGCCAAGCATGGACAAACTCAAGGCTACAAATCAATCTCCAGAGACGTTGATGTTCCTGTTTCCACTATACATAATGTTATCAGGATGTTTAAGGCCCATGGCACTGTAGCCAACCTCCCTGGACGTGGCCGCAAGAGAAAACTTGATTGAAGATTGCAGCGCAGGATTGTTCGAATGGTGGAGAAAGCACCTCGATCAACTGCCAAACAGATTCAAGCTGACCTTCAGACACAAGGTACGACAGTTTCAATTCACACCATCCGTTGCCAACTTATTGAAAGGGGTTATATGGTAGGAGGCCCAGGAGGACCCCACTGCTGAGAGAGAGAGACATAAGAAAGCCTGACTGGGGTTTGCCAAAACACACCTGAACAAGCCAAAATCCTTCTGGGAGAATGTCCTGTGGACAGATGAGACCAAATTAGAGCTTTTTGGTAAAGCACATCATCTCTATGTTTACAGAAAACAAAATGAAGCCTTCAAAGAAAAGAACACCTTCCCTACAGTCTAACATGGAGGAGGTTCAGTGATGTTTACGGGTTGCTGTGCTGCCTCTGGCACTGGGTGCCTTGAACGTGTACATGGCATCATGAAATCTGGAGATTACCAGGCCATTTTGGAGCACAATGGTGAACCCAGTGTCAGAAAGCTGGGTCTCCGTCGAAGGTCATGGGTCTTCCAGCAGGACAATGACCCCAAACACACTTCAAAAAGCACCCAGGAATGGTTCAAGACAAGACGCTGGACTGTTCTGAAGTAGCCAGCAATGAGTCCAGATCTAAATCCCATTGAAAACCTGTGCAGAGATCTGAAAACAGCAGTTGGGAGAAGGCACCCTTCAAATCTGGGAGAACTGGAGCAGTTTGCACAAGAAGAGTGGGCCAAACTGCCAGTAGAGAGGTGCAGGAAGCTCATCCATGGCTATAGGAAGCGGTTGATTGCAGTTATTTTGACCAAAGGCTATGCTACCAAATATTAAGTCTAGGGTGTCAATAATTTTGTTAATGCCATTTCTTTTCATTTTCTGATTTAAAAGGATATATTAAATTCTGAATCAAAAACAAGGTTCTGTAATATTAACAGAGAAATAAAGAATTGTGGAGACCAAATACTGTACTGTTGTTAATTTCAACTTATGTTTAGAGGAACTTGTGAGTTATTTGAAAAAGTGCAAGGGCGCCAATATTTTTGGCCACGACTGTATGCGATATGGGGACCTTATAAATTACAAGTATAAATTTTATTAAAAAAACACTTCTGCATAAAAGCTTTACAGTGTAGGTGTGACAACCTTTTCACACCTGCGCAGTAAAGGATTTTATGCAGAAGTGCTTTCTTAATAATATTTCTATATGTAATTTATAAGGTCCCCATATCACATATATTAACCCTCAGGAGCGCTGTCACTCAGATTACATCATCACGTACAGACGGATCCGCCATCTTAGGAAGCTACAGGAGCAGCCGATCGGGGGATTTGTTTATATTATGCCAGGACCTTTACAATCTAGTGACTCACAAATGACAACATTTGGAAGTAAACTGAGCACAGCATTTTGTAGGTAAGCCAACAACCTACATTGCTGTGGTTTTTGCAGGCTGTATTCTGAATAACTTCTTTACAGGTCCAAGAAAAACATGTCGCTGCGCCTCTGGCTGAGATGGCTAAGGAGCTCCCAGAAGACAAGCATAGTATGCCCTTGGCTGAGGACATTGCTAAAGCCTTACAGATTTAACAAACCCTATAGGGTGCAATCCCGGTTCCTACACCAGCTGTCCTGGTTCCTTCTCCAGCTCCTGCAAGGCAGGAATTGCTGGAAGTTTATGGTGAGGAGGATGAGGATGACTTCAATGGGGAACCTATAGATCCAGAGGTCTCCGCAAAACAAGAGTTTGGGTCTCCTCCTAGGGGTCCTGAGAAATGGTCTTCCCACTATGCCTTTGTTAAGAGCATGGTGGAGACCCTTAACCTTCCTCTAAAGGAAACAAAGAGGATATGGAGGAGGCGGATATTATCTGTGTCAGTCTTCACCATTCATCACAATTGGGTACATGGCGGAGGTCATGACCCTGAGTACTCTTTTTTTTTTTTTTTTTTTGTAGGTGGAGCGGCCTCCATCAGTGCCACCCACCGAGCCAACGCATTGCGTGGCACTTTCAGAGTTGGCGATAGGCGCTGTGACTCCACCTGCCTGCCAGTTCTTCGTCTCCCACCGTGGGAAGCTCTGCAGAACTTGAGGCCTACCGCCTACGCAGTTGCGACTTTCATTCCATATTATTCCTCCGTGCCGCAGTCCGTTGTCTCCTTTCATGCCAATTCTAGTTGCTTTACTCGACGTCACTTGGTAAGACCTTTCCATTTATTTTTATTCTTGATGACGTCAAGTCTGTTTTTGGTGTATTTTTTTAATTTTTCTTGTAGGTCATGTCTGGGTCGGAGGGCAAGAAGACTTCAAAGATGGGACGGCCCCGCATGCGACGGTGCCCTTGCGGCCATAAATTTTCCGCCACCGACCAGCACGACCGTTGCCTTACTTGTCTTGCCCCGCTTCACGACATGGATTCATGCAACGCCTGTTTCTCCATGGACTGCCGGGTCATTGAGCAACGCGCATGGAAAGTGGGGTGAGCTCCGCCAACTTTTGTGGGTCGGGTGCGCACTCGTCAGGCCAAGCCACGTACTGTTGGCCTTTCCTCCGGATCCCCGTCTGGTACTACACGGACCGAGGAGGAGGGAGCCTCTGCTTCTAGTATCCTGGCCGTTGCTGAGGCTCCTTCCGCGGTGCAGGAGGCCCGTCCCGCTTCTTTCGGGGCCGGTGGGGGGCGCTTCTAAAGCAATCTCCCCTTTGGGGATGAAGGCTCCCCCTGGTGTCAGACCCGCGGTTTGCAGGGCCGGGTTGGTGCCGTCCTCGGCGCTGGCAGTCGGCGCTGTTTTGACCTTAGCACGGTGCTTCTTGCGTGGTCCCTGATGGAGCCGTCATCGGTGCTAGTTTATCGCTCGGCGCTGTGGCTCCTGTCGGCACCGTTCGCGGCACCAATGATGCTAGCGGCGCCGTTGGAGTCTCTACAGCGCTGTCTTTGTCCTCTTCTCACCTCTGCACCGTTCATGGCACTGAGGTTGAGCACGGTGCCGTGTCCGGCTCGGGACGTGGTGCCATGGGGGCTTCGGTTCTGCTGTCGATTGCCGCAGTGCCTGGCGCCACAGAGCCAGGCAGGCGCCCGATAGCACCGTTAGGCGCCGTGGGGCGGATGGTGCCATGACTGGTTCTGACTCCGGGGCTGCTGTTCGGGCCGGAGCCGTGTCCTCTGCAGATACCGTTCACGGTGTGCGGGAGGCACTGGCTCGGGCGTGGTCGCAGTTTCTGGCACTCCATTTGGCAAGGATGGCAGCAGGCACCCTCCTACGGTCTGGCACCGGGCCTCAGCCTCTACCTCCTCGGAGTGAGACTCTGAGTCAGACGAGCAGTCTGACTCCTTGGGGTTGACTGTTGGTGTGGGCAGCCCTGTAGTGTCCTCGACAAGCCAGAGTCGGCCTCCTTCTGAGGTGGGGTCGGTGGCTGCCGAGACTGGGGTCAGGGGTGCTGACCAGCAGGCAGTGGTGCAGGCCACCATTACTCTGCAGCCCGGTCTTGGTGGGTTCACTGATCCCTCTGCAGTGGTATCCTACCTGTGGTGTGCCTGGATCGCCCAACTTTGGGGCCGATCAGGACACCTACGGGAGGGGAGAGTACTGTGCCCTGGATAGCTCCTTCGGGTGCTGGCCAGGGCTGTCGGCTATCTAGGCTGGCCCTCTTGAGGAGGAAGGGCTCTCTTTGATTCTGAGGGGTCGAGGGGCATGGGGTCTGCACGGCGACCTTTTTCTGGGGCCCACCCGGGCTTTGAGAGAAGCCGTAGTGTGGATCTCCGCTCTTCCTCCTCGATCTCTTTGAGAGAGCCCCATTCTTTTGAGATAGGGGGCCGTCCTTCTGGACCTATATGGCCCGGTCACCTCACAGGGGGGATTTTTCCGGGAGCAGCCAAGGCAGTACCGATATGGTTGTTCAGCTGTCGGCTGTGGAGTCTTCCGGAGCACCTTCTTCTTTGGGTGCTCTTGGTCCACTCCCTAGCCCAGGCAGAGGTCAGTCGACATCTCTTCTCGGCTCTGTCCCTATTCTTCTGCCACATTCTCCTGCACTCCCAGGCATCCTTGGTCCTAGCGGGCCCCTCTCCTGGAATCAGTTAAGGCTGTGGTTGCTCGGTTCCCAGCTTACGTCGGGGCAGTGGACAGTCTGGTTTTTCATCCTCCCCCGAGCAGCCGCCCTCTGAGCAGTCTGTGCCCTGCAACTCTTCATCCCCCTCTTCTTGGGGAGAGGAGCTTTCTGTCCACATCTCTCCAGCCGTTGATCTCGCTGAGTATCAGCGTTTCCTCGTGAGGATTTTGGAGGACTTGCACCTCACCCCTGCCACTTTAAGCAATCCAGAGCACTCGGTGCATGCCTTTCTAGGCGACTTCAGCAAGGCCACCATTGTGGTGCCCCCCCGGCCTGCTCCCTTTCTGGAGGCGTTTTTGCGTTCCTGGCAGAGGCCCTTCTCCGGAGTTCCTGCCCCTAGGGATCTCTGCCAGCAGTACTAAGTGCCCCCCTCCTGGAGTCTCCAGGTTCCATGCCTCATCCGTAGTCCAGATTGACGCAGTTGGACACTCCTGATGGGTTTCGTGCCTTTCACCGTGACCGGCCCCCAGATGAAGACTTCTCGGATTTTGACTTCTGGGGTAGGAGGGCTTTCTACTTGGCACGGTTGTTGCTTTCTATTTCTGCACATCAGGCCCACTGTGCAGCTCATCAAAGGTTGTTGTGGTCCAGGCTAGGTCAGCTCCTAGCCTCGTTGCCTGACACGGAGCAAATCAGACGATCCATTGCACTCTCTGCGCGTGGCCTGGAGCTAGCAAGGCACCAAGCAAGGGCATCCCATGATGCCAGTGAGGTAGCTACCAGGGTCATAGGGAGAGCGATCTGCACTAGGCGGACGGCATGGCTGCGTCTTTCCCGGTTGTCACCCTTGGCCTGGCATAGGGTGATTAACTCCGCTCACCAGAGAACCTATCTCTTCTCCTATAGAGCGAGACAACGTTTGTTGGGGCAACTTCCTTCCCACTCCAGGGGGTCCCTGTCTCACTCTCCCCACTCTCTGGCCTCTCCAGGCCCTGAAGGTTCTCCCTCTTCATGTGTCACCCACTGAGAGCTAAGGGACTGTGTCCCTTAGGGTATAAAAGAAAAACCCCTTCGGAGGGGCTCGGCATTCACATAAAGGTGATGAATGGTGAAGATTGACACAGATAAGATATGAAAATTATGTACCTACCATAATTACGATCTTTCTGTGTACCTTCACCATTCATCACAGTCCCGACGTCCATCCCCCTGGGGCTTCAGTCTCTGGGTCCCCCTCCCTCTCTGTGCCCAACCTCTCCCCCTCCTTTCTTTGTCAGGAGTGGGGTAAACAGGGGCACATGGGGGGATAATGTTCTGGGGAGAGTGGTCAGCATGGGGGGGCACTCCTTCTCCATTGTGTTAGCTCCACCCCTGTGGGGTGGGAGTTGGCAGTTGCCCTCCATTCTGTCCTTCTCCTTGTTCCCGTCTATCTTATTTTCCCTGTTCTTTGGAGTATCCTTTTGTTACCGAAAAACAAACAAACAAAAAAATCCTTTTTCACCAAAAATCTTTCCTTGAGAGGGTGTTAATTCTCTGTGCCCTGTCCTTCTTCCAGAATAGCCGATTCTGCTCAAATGGAGTTTTTGCCAGCCATTCTGTGCCTTGAATTCTGGCAAGAAGCCTTTGGCTACTCCTTGCAGTTCCTATACAGTCTGGAGACGGACCAGGGTCTGGGATGTGTTTAACCTTCTCCCCTCTCATCCTGCTTCCTAAATTCTTTATCCCAACCTACCTCCCTCCTCTATTTCCAGAGATTGGGGACCCTCCCAATCCCTTTAGTTTCCGACTTCTTCCTCTTCTGTCCTCTCAGTCATTATTTCTCCTTTTAGTTTATATATCTTTTTTTCTTTTTCTGTCCCTCGGACTTCCTTGTCCCACTCTCCACTCCCTTCCTCTTACCTCTCTGTTGACTCAGAACTGGCAGGCAGGCGGCGTTTACTGCGCCTAACGACCAACCTGTGAGTGCCACGCAATGCTTCGGCCTCGAGGGCAGCGCCAATGGTGCATCGGCTACGCCTAACAAAAAAAAAAGTCTCGAGGGGTCATGACCTCTGCCATGTACCCAATTGTGATGAATGGTGAAGATACACAGAAAGATCATAATTATGAAAGATACATAATTTTCATGTTTTGGATATGATAGGGTTAACCCCCACAAAACTTCTATTCTAGGGACATGGATATGTTGTTCATCCACACTGTCTGGCAGGTATCCTTGCCGCTTTAAATCTTGCCGGAAGGTCTTCAAGCTGGCTCCTCCCACCCACCCGGGTGGTAAAACTCTCGGCTCCGCCCCATGACTCCAGATCTTCCTTACCGCTTGGAAGCTCAGGTTCCCTCCTTAACAGCTCTGCGTATAAGACTGGTTCCTAATTCTTGATTTCCGAATTTAAAAGTTTTGCATTATGACTTGGTCTTCTATCCCTCGCGGCTGTGATGGACAAATCGACTCGGTTTTCTACGGTGCCCTTGCGGACAGAAGATGTCTCTAGCGGATCCGCACTCCGTGTGTCTACTGTTTAGGCCTAGGCATGACCCGCAGGCTTGTGACCTGTGCTCTTCCTTCTCGACTCGTTCTCGAAGACCGTGCTGCCCGTTTACAACTGGGGCGCCCCGAGAAACGTTTTCCTCCGGTAAAGTCAAAAGAGGCCCGTTCGGCGGTTTCCGCGGCGGTGGGCTCGGCAGATCAGCTAGAGCAGATGGTCGCCCTCGAAGAGGAGGCGGCGCGGGCCGCATCTTCCTCGACCGCGGCATTTATCCCGCTCTCCCTGGGTTCCTCTTACACAGCTTCCTTTAAGGAGCTTTGTCTGTCCCTCTCACTAGAGGAGAGGGACCAACGTCTGCTGGACCTTCTTCTCGGTCCAAAAGAAAGACAAGGTAAGTCCCTCCGAACGCTCTTGGGGCGGAAAGGTCCCTCCCGGTTGTCAGCCATCGAGCGATTCGATCGTTCGACTGACCACTGGTCTCACGGTGTCCCGTCAGGTCAGTTGACTGAGACTCCCGTCGATGCAGTCGAGATCTTTCTCAACCCGTTGGGTGGTTGTCAACCAACAAAACCAAAATCCCTCTCCCGGTTGCCCGGTGGGAGTTGAGGATCCAGCAGGCTTGCCAGTGCCTCGGTTCCGGAGCCCTGGGTGAACCCTCCGAGCCGAGGGAGGGCGGTTCAACCGTCCCCCTCCCCGCACCGTCCTCGGAAGGCCAGGTTCGACGTGGACTTCTTGGCGGTCCAGCCGATCCGCCGTCATAGGCGGTCTCGGTCGGCATGCGTAAAGCGGCGCCCCGCTCGTCCCTAGTCCTCCTCTTCGGATGAGGAGACTCGACGTAAGTTACGTCGACGATCACGAGGACCTCATGTGGCAGCAGCTCCTTCTGACGGGAACAACCCGACACGTCGCCTTGTGGTAACCATAAGACTGTCACTGGAGCGGCAAAACAACCCCTCGTTTTACCCGAGACCTGTTCTCAGGCCGGTTGTTCGGCCAAAACCAGCTGCCCCACGATTCGGTGGGACCTCCCACCCTCCACAGCCGCTGTTTGGGGCTCCGACCAAGAACCTCTCGGTCGGCTCAGGGTCTGCCCGTGAACTGTCTGTCATCCTCACTCCCGATGCGCCTCGGCAGGTGGAGGGTGGCTCAGGCCTGAGGCAGCTCTTGCGGACTCTTTTGAGTCCAGCGGCCGATTCTCCCTTTTCTCCAAGCGAGTGGACTTGGAGTCCTCTGGAGGTCAGTCGCTGGACGGCAGCCCTTCGTCCTTCCTGGGTTTGCTCAGGCTCATCTTGAGTTCACGGGATGCAGCTCGAGCCCATGATCCAGCGGGCCAGTATCCCCTCATGGAGATATTGGACCAGGGGATTCCCTCTGGAGGCCTTTCCTGTGGCGAGGCCATTGTGAGCCCGGCCTTGGAGCTCTGGCAGCGCCTGCTTCCCTGCCCTGCGCCTTCCGGCCAGGATGGCCAGGAAGTATCGCGGTCCCTGACGGTTCCCTCTCGGTTTCTCGGAACATCCCTCAGCCGAGGGTTAGTTACCGACAGCGTTTTCGGTGCGGAAGCGCTGGAGGCGTCGGACAAACTTCCCGACAAAGGTCCGAAGATTGGACTGTGCCGGGTGAAAGTCTACGCTGCGTCCCCCCTTGGCCTTTGTCAGGCAAGCTCGGCCATGCTTATGGCACATTTCTCCCATGCCCTGTTGGGCTTCCTGGACGGAGGTAGTCCCTCATCGGCTGACCACACAGACCATGGTTAGGCAGGTGGGGACCAGGGCAGGGCAGTGGCCAGCAGTAACTTCAGACTGCTCTGGACATTGGAGACTCATCGCCAGGTCAGTCGGCGCGCGGTGGCTATCGCCCGTCGGGCATGGCTGAGGATATCCACCTTCACGGTGGATACCCAGCACAAATTGGGATGTCCCTTCCTGGGGACCGATTTCTTGGCCCTGGTGGAAGGCCACCTCAGAGGATCGAAAAGTCCAATGCCACCTTGGACTCTGTCTCATCCGCTCAGAGGGACAAGGGACGCGGACCGCCAGCCAAGCCCTTCGTCCGTCTGCGCCCGTCCGTCGGCCCAGCAACACCAGGGCCAGCAGGCTCGCGCTTAGCGTCCCAAACCCAAACCGCGGCTTCCTCCTCCAGGAAGCAGGGAGGTAAAGGCCAGGTGGTCCCTCGGCGGTCCCTCCTCCAAGCCTGCACAGTGGCCGGGTTGAGGGGGTGTCGCCCCAACCTTGTCACCTCACCCAGGTTTCCCCGTGGGACGGCTCCAGTACTTCCTTTCCGCCTGGTCTGCTATTACCACAGACTGGTGGGTGTTGGAAGTGGTAGGAAAGAGCCTGCCTCTGGACTCGAGGCAGGCCCCACCTTCAGACCATCGCCCTCGGGGGCCTCGGGGTCGAAGCCTCGCTGTCAGCTTGCCGAGCCGACACCGCTCCCTCCTCGAGAAGGAGGTGATAAGAGAGGTGGCGGACCCTCCCTCAAACCTGGGGTTCGTGTCCAGGTGCTTCCTGGTTCAGCGGACGGGGCTGGCGCCCATTCTCGACCTACACGACCTAAACAAGTTCCTAAGGTCTCGAACCTTCAGGATGGTCACTCTGGCTCAGATAATACCATCTTGGAACACGGCGTGTGGTTCTGCTCTCTGGACCTACAGGACGCGTTCTTTCACGTCCCTATCTGTCCGTCCCATCAAAGGTTCCTTCGCTTTCGAGCGGAGGGATCCCTTTTCGAGTTCAAGCCATGCCCTTGGATCATCTCCAGCTCCCAGGGTCTTCACCAAATGCATGGCAGTGGTGACAGCATTCCCTCGTGACACCGGTCGGGTTTACCTTCACCTGGACGATTGGCTGATAGCAGCCCCCTCGAGACAGGAGGTGGAGTGGTCCAGAAAACTGGCCCTCCAGGTTTGCTCTCAGGTCGGCCTCCTCATCAACGAGGCCAAGTCGGAACTCGAGCCGAAGCAGGTGATTCTTTTCATTGGGGCAGAGCTCGACTCTCTTCGAGCCAGAGCACGGCTCCCGGCAGACTGGGCCGAGGTTCTTTCCTCCATTGCCCAATCATTTCTGGTTGGCAGTTGCGCCCTGCCCAGGACTTCCTGCGCCTCCTGGGTCTCATGGCGGCCTGTACCAGCATGGTCCGTTGGGCCCGCTGGAACATGCGCCACCTTCAGTGGAGGCTGGCCAGCCAGTGGTCCCAACGCTGCGATCCATTGGACCAGCTAGTGACAGTGACCCAGGGGATGTGGACCGCTCTCCAGTGGTGGACCGTTCCAGTTCATCTGCAGGAGGGCATCCCGTTTGTCCGCCCCGAGCCGACGGTCTCTCTATCGACCAATGCCTCTCTGATGGGTTGGGGTGCCCATCTGGAGGAACACCGAGCGCACGGCCTCTGGTCCCCGCGGGAGTCCCGATGCCACATCAACCTGCTGGTGCCCGGCGAGTCCGCCTAACTCTCCACCGCCTTTGCTCCGTTTCTTGAGAAGTCAAGTGGTCCGGGTCCCAGACGGACAATACCACGACCATGTACTATCTAAACCGCCAGGGCGGGGCGCTCCATGCTTCTATGCAAGGAAGGCTCTCTGCATCTGGTCACTCGTGCGCGCAGCCTGGGTGGATCTCCTAGCCATTCATGTGGCAGGAGCCTCCAACACCCTGGCCGATGCCCTAAGCTGGATGGGGCTGCGTCCCACGAGTGGTCTCTCCTGCGGAGGTAGTACAAGATCTATTCTCCCATTGGGACACACCTCAGGTGGACCTGTTTTGCCTCCAGGGAGAATGAGGCTGAGGCTGTTCCATGCCCGCCCTCAGCAGGGCTCGCTGCAGGGGGATGCCTTCTCGAGGCCGTGGACCCCGGGCCTCTTCTACGCCTTTCCCCCGTTCCCCTTGATGCACAAGGTGCTTCTCAAAGCAAGGAGGGACAAGGCGCAGGTGATTCTGATAGCCCCAGACTGGCCCCGCCAGTACTGGTACCCAGATCTCCTCAGCCTCAGCTCCAGGCTCCCGAGGCAGTTTCCAGCTCGCCCGGACCTGCTCTCAGTCAATCAGGGGAAGGTATTCCATCCGGACCTTCAATCCCTGCACCTGACGGCCTGGTTCCTGAGCGGCTAGAGTTCCAGGCCTTGGGTCTTTCCGGCCGAGGTCCTCAACGTGGTTGAGGTGTCCCATAAAGAGTCGACCAGAAAATGCTACTTCAAATGGAAGAGGTTTTCCATTTGGTGCCAGGAGCAGGGCCTGGACCCTTCCTCCTGTTCCTGGCGAGCATATTGGACTACCTTCGGTCCCTTTCTCAGCAAGGGCTTAGGTCGGCTGACCCATGGGGTGCACTGGCAGCCATCTCTGCTTACAGGCGTGGGCGGGGAAGCAGTCAGTGGCGAGGGAGGAAGGTGGTCTAGGCGCTTTTTCAAGGCCTTGATCACATTTCCGCTCCGGTGCAAGAACCTCCACCTCCGTGGGATCTACTGCTGGTACTGGCAAAGCTCATGGGCAAGCCATTCGAACCAATGCACAGGTGTGAACTCTCTCACCTGTCGTGGAAGACCACCTTCTTGGTGGCTATCACGTTAGCCAGAAGGATGGGAGAGCTCCAGGCGCTCTGCATAGAGTCTCCTTACCTGGTCTTCCACAGGGACAAGGTTGTCCTGCGCCCCCAACCGAAATTCCTTCCGAAGGTGGTGTCGGAGTTTCACCTTAACCAGGTGTTGACTCTGCCGGTGTTCTACCCCAATCACGCCTCGGAGGCCAAATATAGGCTCCATACTCTTGACCCTAGAAGGGCGCTTGCTTACTATAAGGAGCGCACGGCTGAAATTCGAGGAGAGGTTCGCCAGCTGTTTGTCACCTACGCTGAAGCTGCACCTGGCAGACCTGCAGCCAAGCGGACGATAGGCAGGTGGGTCACCTCCTGCATAGATCTCTGCTATAAGTTGGCGGGCATGGAGCCTCCCAGAGGGATAAGAGCTCATTCTACCCGCCATACTGCTGCATCGGTGGCTGCTTCCAGGGACATCCCTATCCAGGAAATCTGCAGGGCTGCTACCTGGAAGTCAGCACACACCTTCATCACCCATTACCGCATCGACCTTGAGTCACGCCGGGATGCTGGTTTTGGGGCCCTCCGTTCTCCAGTCTCATTCCCCTAAGTAGGGGTGTGCCTTGCCTCCCTTCTCCCAGAGAACTGCTAGGAGTCTGCCAGACAGTGTGGATGAACAACATATCCATGTCCCTAGAAATACAGGTTACTCACCTGTAACAGGAGTTCTAGGAATGGTATATGTTGTTCATCCATCTACGACCTCCGGCTTGACGCACAACCTGAGCTTCCAGCGGGCCAGATCTGGCGTCATGGGGCGGAGCTGAGAGTTTTACCACCCGGGTGGGTGGGGGGAGCCAGCTTGAAGACCTTCCGGCAAGATTTAAAGCGGCAAGGATACCTGCCAGACAGTGTGGATGAACAACATATACCATTCCTAGAACTCCTGTTACAGGTGAGTAACCTGTATCTTTTGCCCATGCTAAGTCCTTAAAGGCTGGATTACAGATTTTTAAAACTCCAACTTCTGTCCCTGGTGTGGATAAGAAAGCTGACAAGAAATACCAGCTGGATAGAACTACAGTTGATTTTCCTGTTTACTCATCCTGACCCTGAAGGGGTAGTCCAGGCTGCTGCCTGTGACAAGGCCAGGATCTCCTTGGCTACCCATCCACCAGACAGACTCAAGGAAAATGGATGCCATGGGAAAGAAAGGGTACGTGGCTGCCTCTTCATTGGTTAGGCAGGCCAATTACATGGCATATGCAGTACAGTACCAGAAGGCTGTCTGGAACACTGTTCTAGCCCAGGCTGATAGTGCCAGGTGAAGTGGCTGCAGATCTGCAGGATGCAGCAAGGGCTGCACTTGATGCTACCAAGTATCAATTTCATATGCCAGTGGATGCCAATGATACTGCATCCAGATTAATGGCTTTGTTTGTTTTGCTTAGGAGGTTTGCATGGCTTAGAGCCACTAACCTGACCTTAGACACCCATGCCAAAATGATGGATTTTCCCCTTGAGAACATCTCTTTGTTTGGAGATGAGAGTGAATCATATATGAAGAAGGTGGAGGAATATAAATCCACCTATCGAAGCAATTCAGAAGATAGGCCTTCCACCTCTTATAGGCCCCTGAGTAGGGAAGGCAGGGGTAGGGGGTTTTACCCCAAACTATTCTTTCAGGCATAGGCCTCTCAACCTCAACAGCAGGCCAGGGGTTACTTCAGAGGAAGGGTCAGGAGAGCCATGAGAAGAGCTGCTCCTGCATCACAGGTTCAGGCATAGCCCACACAGAACCCCTGACGGGCTAGTGCAGGCCGCATACCCTATTGTACAACCACCAGTGGGTGGCAGACTGGCGCACTACCTTCATGCTTGTCATTCCATCACTATAGACAAGTAGGTATTGGAGGTAGTGAACCAGGGCCTGGCACTCTGCTTCAACTCATTCCCAAAGCCGAGAACAAGAACCTTAGCTCCAGTAACATCTGCAGACAGAATTCTGTTGGAAGCAGAGGTAAAGCATCTGCTGGCAATCAAAGCAGTGGAGACAGTGCCTCTAGTAAGCAGGGGCAAAAGGTTTTATTCCAGGTACTTCCTCATAAGGAAAAAAAACTGGGATTGGTGACCTATTTTGAATCTAAGAATTCTGGACAAACACATTTTGAAACCAAGGTTCGAAATGATCACTCTGGCAATAATCATTCCTTTTTTACAAAAGGGAGACCGGCTGGCCTCCCTAGATCTAAGGGATGCTTATTTTCACATTCCCATCAGACCATCTCATAGAAAATTCTTGAGCTTCAGGCCATTATCAGTTTGCAGCACTCCCTTTTGGACTAAATTCGGCACCAAGGGATTTTATAAAGTGCCTAGCAGTGGTGGTAGAGTTTCTGAGAAAACGAGGGGCAACAGTCTTCACCTGCCTGCACGACTGGTTAGTAGTAGTAGGACAGTCTCTGCAGCATGCAGAACAGTCACTGGCACTAACAAAATCTACACTGGAGTCCCTGGGGTTTCACCTGAAGAAGGGACCTGTGTGGCCCCGAAAGCTTGTGTATAATTCCATCTTTGTACAAAACACTTGTTGGTCCAATAAAAGGTATCAAACCTTCCACCTTCTCCTGTTTTACAAGGACCAATACAGCCGAACTCTCTTTTTACAAAACAATGGAAGATGCCACAAATCGCCATCTGAAATGGCAGCTCTGCAAAATGAAGGAAAAGGAAGCCAAATTTGACAGTGACATCTACTTTCTAACTGCATGCAAAAAACAGAACATTATTCTTAAAGGACTTCGGATCTACAACCCACTGCAAACTGCATACAATTCAAGGTATGCAGAACAACTTTGTCGCAGGACATCTGAGAAATTTAGGAATCACCTTATTTGTCAAGATTTATGCTAGAAAATCTCACCTTAAAAATAGATTTTCTGAACTTTCACACACCCTTCAAGGAAACAGCAATGTATTACCAGGATTTACCTGTGATCTCCAAACACATTATCAAAAAGCTCTCCAGGCAGTGCTATCACAGAAGAGGAGGAAACTCTGAGAACAAGACAACAGCTACAACAACATCTTTACTCATACAGGGGAAGTAAACCACAGCACTAACACTAGTGAACAAGATAATGCACTGCAACAACCACCAGTGATCAACCTATCTAATAAAGAACTTACACGGGCTGAAACATCTGTACTATCCAAGGGCTTAACTTTCTGCCCCACACAGGAATTTGATAACATTAGATTCTGTAGGGAGATAGAAGAATTTTTTAGACAGCTTTGTCTAAAAGAATATTTCTTTGATAAAAGCTACACACAAACAGCACATTATGACGGCACAAAGAAAACATCAGACTGGACCCCTCTGATTGGACGCAACCCCAAGTTAGATGCCTACATCAGTTGTTTCCGTGGAAGAATAAACTCCCAAATCCTTAGCAAACAGCAGAAACTCCTGTACGGTATTGCACCACTAGAAAAGAGGGCAATGCAAACTCTGAATAACAATCATAACATCGTAATAAAACAAGCTGACAAGGGTGGAGCTGTGGTTGTGATGAACACAGCAGATTACATTAAAGAGGCACAAAGACAGCTGTCAGATACAGCTTACTATAGAGAACTCACTGAAGACCCTACTATTATATACAGAAGAACTTAAACAAATCATCATGTCTCTACCAAACAACATCCAAGAATAGTTAAAAATACTAATTCCAAACAAACCTACTCCAGGGACATTCTGTATCCTACCCAAGATGCACAAACCAGGGATTCAAACAACATGAAGTCTTGCTGTATTCTGACTGTGCAGTGATCTCCAACCTTTGAACTGCCCCGGAGAGGAAAGAGTTAACTTTCCATGCAAGGCATGGAACGCTGAGCTCGAGCTCGGTTGAGCCTCTGTCTGCTGTTGTTTGAACCCCAACCGTCAGATTCTTTACTCCGCCTCACTGAACAGTTGCTCCGGAGATTTCTCCTTCGATCGGTTCAAAAAAAGTCGGTTAAAGTGTTGTTTTTTTTCTCTCGGTTTCAACCGAATTTCTACAATCTAACCTGTTGGTTAAGTCTCTGTCTGTGGTACCGTGAGTACTAGTTAGGTTTCTATATTAGTTTTCTGTGTGGAACTTGTAAACCATTGGATCGGTTCGGTTTGAACCGATCAGGTTTGTGAAAGTTTTTTCTGATTTATTAGAGTGTGGTAACCGGTCCGTATCAGTTCTAAAAAAAAAACGGATTTCATTCGTTTTTCCAAGACCAATAACTACGGTCAGGAACCAATAGGGTGTCTTGCCTGGCGGTTGCTGAAAAAGGGTAAGTTTGGTTAGGACTGGCCATGTCTGAAAACCCAAGGAAAAAAGGGCCCACTGGGTTTCAACACTGTGTGTGTGTGGGGGAAGCCTTTGCTAAGGCTGATCCCCACACCACCTGTGTTATTGTCTGGGATTTGACCACCTCGATTCAGACTGCCAGATTTGCAGAAAGTTTTCCCAAAGCTACCCTGGATAAGAGAGTAGGTAGACTGAGGGAAAAGGAGGCCGAAAGTCCACTGACCAAGGATAGCCAGCCGGGTTGGTTCCGACCGAACCAGAAGGAGTGCCCTCTGACCAGGGCGAGACTTCTTCGGGCAAAAAGAGTCGGTTCCGGTTAAAAGAAAAAGAAGGGATAAGGCAGCCGGTTCAGATCCACAAGTTCTTTCTCCGACCGCTGATGAAATAGCCAAAGCGATAAGGATTGTTCAGTCGCTAACTTCGGTTCCGACTGAACAGGCACCATCGGTTAGGGGCTCGGTTCGGTTGGTTCCCCTGGTTCTGGATTATAATTTAAAAGAATTTTATGAGCCGGAGGAGGGAGAGTATGAAGATAGTGATGGTGATTATGAAAGTCTGGATGTGCCCATTGACCCGGACATCTCCCCAGGCAGACCTTCAGGTGTTTCTCCTCCTAGGCTTTGAGTCCCCTTCCCACTTTGTTTTACAAAAAAGTGGCTGAAACCCTCCAGCCTCCTGTGGAAGAAGCAGTAGAGGATCAAGAGGAGCCTGATTACGTTGAAATGATGGACATCCCAGAGTCCAGGAGATTGTCTGTTCCCCTCCATAAGTCTTTTGGGAAACAGACATTTAAAATTCTAAACTCCTAATTCCATACCTCCTATGGACAAGAGGTATACTCTTTCAGGCTCAGATACGGAGTTCCTTTCCCAGCAGTGCAGCCAAGTTGGGGTAGTGCAGGCTGCTGCCTGTGATAAGGCAAATATACCCTTGGCTTCACACACCCCAGATAAGGACTCCAGGAGGATTGATGCCATGGCAAAGAAACAGTACACGGCAGCATCTTTGGGACTCAGGCAGGCTAATTATATGGCCTACACAGCTAGATACTAGAAGTCCAGGTGGGACACTGTGATAGCTCTAGCTAAACAGGTCCCTGACCAGCTTGCCAAGGAGCTGGAGCAGGTGGCTGCAGATGGGATTGAGGCATCCAAGGTGCAGTTTCATGCTGCTGTGGACTCCAGTGATGTTTCATCTAGAGTCATGGCTACATCTGTGGCCCTTTGAAGGATGGCTTGGCTCAGATGTACTAGCCTGTCACAGGATACCCAGACTAAGGCCATGGATTTTCCTGTCATTGGTAATTTCTCTGTTTGGAGAGCAGACAGAGAACTACATGAAGAAAATGGATGAGTACAGGACCACCTACAGGAGTGCTCAGGCCAAAGAAAGGCAAGCCACTCCCCAGAGGCAGCATTCCAGGGGCAGGGGCAGGCCTTTTTACCAAGCCCAGGCCTCCTCCTCTTCTGCCTTTGCTCAGAGGGGGTTCTTTAGAGGGAGAGGCAGACGGAGTATGAGCAGGCCTGCTTCCACCCCTCAGCCTAAAGCCCCTGCCAAGCAGACACCCTGATGTGTCTGCCCGGGCCGATTCTCCACTACCTGTAGGGGGGCAGGCTGGCTTACTTTGTCCAGGACTGGAAGTCTTTAACATCAGACAAGTGGGTCCTGGAAGTAGTAAGCCAGGGACTGGTTCTCAGCTTCAGAAAATTCCCCAAGATGAGAACCAGATCTTTTCCACCTGCAAATCCTTCAGAGGCCCTTGCCCTAGAGGCAGAGGTGTCTTCTCTCTTGGCTCTCAGAGCCATAGAAGGGGTTCCACCCTTACACAGGGAAAATGGATTGTACTCCAGGTACTTCCTAACCCCGAGAAAGACAGGAGAATGGCGGCCCATCCTGGATCTAAGATATTTAAACAAGCACCTTTTAAAGCCAAAATTCAAAATGGTGACTCTGGGAATAATTCTGACCTCTCTAAGGCCAGGGGACTGGCTGGTCTCCCTGGACCTCAAGGATGCCTATTTTCACATTCCCATCAGGTGCTCCCACAGAAAGTACCTCAGGTTCGAGTTGCCCTCAGGCTACTATCAATTCAGAGCAATGCCCTTTGGCCTAACATCAGCCCCAAGGGTGTTCACAAAATGCCTGGCAGTAGTGGTTGCTTTCCTAAAGAGAGAAAAAAGATCTCAGTCTTTCCATACCTGGACGACTGGCTCATAGTGGGTCAGTCTCCAGACCAAGTCAAATCACATCTCCAGATAACTCAGCAATTGCTCACTTCCTTAGGATTCCTCCTAAATCTTTCAAAGTCAGTTCTGGAGCCAATACAGCTCATCACCTTTATAGGAGCAGAACTGGATACAATAAGGGCAAGAGCCTTCCTTCCCCTGGACAGGGCAAGGACCCTTACGAAACTGGCCTCTTCATTCACCCTTCAGGTGTCTCGACCAACAAGGCACTTTCTGCAGCTCCTGGTCCATGGCAGCCCCTCGGCAGTGGTCCAGGGAGCAAGGTTTCAGATGAGGGACATTCAGTTCCACTTAAGAGCCTTCTGGTCCCAGAGAAAGGATTCTCTGACCAAACTAGTCCCTGTGACTTGAACCCTGATCCAGGCTTTGCAATGGTGGCAGGATCAGGACAATCTGAGGCAAGGAGTTCCTTTTGTCACTCAATCTCATTCCCTAATCCTTGCCACAGATGCCTTCCTCTTGGGCTGGGGAGCCCACTTGGGGAATCTGGCCACCCAAGGACTATGGTCACCTCAAGAATCTCTGCTTCACATCAATCTTTTGGAACTCAGAGCAGTGTTTCTGGCACTGCAAGTTTTTTCCAAGTCTGTTCAGAACAAAGTAGTCCAGATCAGAACAGACAATACCACCACAATGTGGTACATCAGCAAGCAAGGGGGCACTCGGTCTACAGCCTTGTGCACAGAAGCAATGAAGTTGTGGTCTCTGGCCTATTCCCTGCAAACTTCTCTGACAGCAGTGCACCTCCCAGGGAAGGACAATGTCCTGGCAGATGCTCTCAGCAGGATATCTCGGGGCCATCATGAATGGCCCCTAGATCCCCTAGTTTTGAAGGTGATTTTCTCCAGATGGGGCACTCCACAGATAGATCTTCTTGCAGCCCCAGACAATCATCAACTCCCCCTTTTTTGCTGCAGACCCCCAGTATTGGGCTCGGTCCCCCTGGATGCTCTAGTTCTCAATTGGGAAGGAAGTTTTTGTATGCTTTCCCCCTTCCCCTCCTGTTCAAGGTACTAGTCAAAATCAGGTCTCAACCCTGCAAAGTGATTCTGATTGCTCCAGACTGGGCCAGACAGCCGTGGTACCCACTGTTGCTGTCCTTAGCAGTCCACCTCCCTTGTCTCTTCCCAGAATTACAACCTGTTGACATCCTCTCAGGGAGAGTTTGGTATCCGATCTCAAATCTCTCAATCTCAAGGCCTGGCTCTTGAAGAGTTAGAGTTTGCTGATTTGCATCTCTCAAGGTGTTTTGGATATTCTAAAGGCTTCTCGAAAGCCTTCCACCAGAAAGACTTACAACTCCAAATGGAAAAGGTTCACTATTTGGTGCTCTGGTAAGCATATTTCTCCAGAGTCTGCTGGGTTGCCTACAGTTCTGGACTATATGGTTCATCTCAATAGCTTGGGACTCAGATCAGTTACACTCAAAGTACATTTAGCAGCTGTTTCTGCTTTTTTGTCAGTAGGTAAGCCCTCTTCTCTTTCAGCTCATCCTGTACGTTGTAAATTCTTCAAGGGTTTGTTGCACACCAATCCTCCCTTCAGGGACCCTGCTCCTGCTTGGGACCTAAATGTTTGCATTGCTCAGCTTATGCAACCTCCTTTTGAGCCTTTGTCCTCAGCAGAGCTTAAGTACTTGACTTGGAAAACTGTGTTCTTGGTAGCCATTACTTCTGCCAGACGCATCAGTGAGTTACAGGCCCTGTCAGTGGAGCCTGATTTTACCTCTTTTCATAGAGATAAGGTGGTCCTAAGAACTAATAGGAAGTTTTTGCCTAAGGTGGTCTCAGAGATTTCCACCTTAACCAGTCTGTCTCGTCCTGTTTTCTTCACTGACCATTCCTCCTCTGCAGAGAGGAGGCTGCACAGCCTGGACGTGAAAAGGGCCCTTAGCTACTACATAGAGCGCACCAAGGGTCACAGGTTTGACTCCCTTCAATTGTTCCTCACTTATGGTGAGGTCGGTAAAGGAAAACCTGCCACTAAAAGATCTATTGCCAGGTGGATTGTCTCTTGTATACAATTCTGCTATGAAAAATTGGGTAGGACTCCACCCTCAGGCCTGAGAGCTCACTCTACTAGAGGTACAGCTGCTTCCCTGGCTGCTGCCAGGGATATTCCTATCTTAGAGATATGTCAAGCAGCCACCTGGAAAACAGTCCATACTTTTACCAAGCATTACTCTCTGGATATCCAGGCTAGGAGTGATGCTCTGTTTGGCACAGCAGTACTTCAGAGCCTGTTCCCAAAGTAGGTTCTGTCCCTCCTCCATAGAGGTACTGCTTGGTAGTCTGCATATAGTCAGAATACAGCAAGACTTCATGTTGTTTGAAGAAAAAGTTACTCACCTTGGTAATGTTGTTTCTTCTAATGGAGTCTTGCTGTATTCTGACCTCCCTCCCCTGCCTCCCCTCTCAGAACCTGTCTTTGGGATGTGGGTGGGCAGGAGCAGTGTTGGCACCCTAGAGGTGCCTCCTTTTCTCACCCTCTTAATTTTTGGGTGTGTGTTGTGTTTTTTTGTTTTTTGGGTTTCCTGACGAGTCTTTGCTTTGAAACCAAAAAAAAAACCCTTTTATTAAATTTAGTTGCCAGTTGGCTAGTGTGAGTTTACAGTTTCCACACAGGACGCCCAGTGAGTATAGCTTGTAAAGATCTGGCGGTTGGGGTTCAAACAGCAGACAGAGGCTCAACCAAGCTCGAGCTCAGTGTTCCATGCCTTGCATGGAAAGTTAACTCTTTCCTCACTGGGGCAGTTCAAAGGTTGGAGATCACTGCACATAGTCAGAATACAGCAAGACTCCATTAGAAGAAACATTACTAAGGTGAGTAATTTTTTTCATCCAGGATGACCCATCATCCCTGACATTGGCACACTCACTGAAAACATTTCAGGACTTATTGAATCCATTTTAAAACCACTAGTAAGAGCTACTAACAGTGTTATTCAGGACACCACCGATTTCCTCAGGAAACTGAAACAAATTGGTCAACTGCCACCGAACACTATCCTAGCCACAATGGATGTCACTGCCCTGTACACCAACATCCCGCATGAAGATGGCATAGCAGCATGTCAGAAATTTTTAAAGGAAAACGCATCCACAGGAGATATTGCAGAAACCACCATCAGCACCCTAATAAAATTCATTTTGACACACAACTTCACTTTTAATGGAAAGCACTTTTTACAGATCATGGGGACAGCCATGGGCACTAAAATGGCAGGCACCACAATATGCCAATCTTTTCATGGCCTGCTTAGAGGAGGATTTTTTTTTTTTTTTTTTTTTAAACACTACCCTTATAATCCATCTGTCTACCTCCAATTTATTGATGACATATTCCTGATTTGGACAGAAGGTGAAGATTCTCTCAAAAAATTCCATCGTGATTTTAACAACTGTCATCATTCTATACATCTCACTATTGAATACTCCACCACCAGCATACATTTTCTTGACACCACAGTCAGTATCACTAAAAAATGGACATATACAAACTGCTCTTTACAGAAGACTCACTGACAGACACCGCTACCCGCATAATTCCAGCTTCCACCCTAATCATACAAAAAAATCTGTTACCTACAGTCAGGCGATTCAATACCATTGAATCTGCTCTGATGAGAGAACAAGAGACAGACAGCTCTCCACACTTCGGACTTCCCTAATTCAACAGGGCCACTCTCCAAGACAAATTGACAGAGAATTTGAACGGGCCATACAAATACCATGAGGCAATCTGCTCGAATACAGGCAAAGACATCAAACTGACCGCATACCCCTAGTGGTCACTTACAGCCCCATGCTAAAACCCTTCAGGAAATTATCAAAGAGCTACAACCCATGCTGAGAGAAGATAAAACACTGAAAGACATCTTCCCTGAACCACCTGTCATTGCCTATAAGCAGCCCCCCAGCCTCTCGAACATAATGATTAACAACAAACTCCCAGCAGATCAACACCATGCAACATGGCAAGATGTAAGACCTGCACCCACATATGCGTACAGAGCACCATTAAGACAAGCCAGAACAACATAATACAAATTGATGGATCCTTCACATGTCAATCCAGCAATGTGGTTTACCTAATGCAATGCAAGAAGTGCACAAATGGTTGCTATACTGGGGAAACTAGCCAACCACTGAAAACCAGGATGAATCACCACCGTCACACTATAGTAAACCAGATTATCAGCACTCCAATAGGAAACCATTTTTCACAAACAGATCACTCTCTTTTGGATTTATCTGTCTTGATACTAAGAGGCAACTTCAGAAACACACAGGACAGAAGGACATGGGAATTGAAATAAATCAAACAATTTAAATCTAACATTTCTGGACTGAATCGGAACATCGGTTTCATGACCCACTATGGTAAACTGTAGTTCTTTTTTATTGTATACTAAATCATGTCTCTATTTATCACACTTTGGTTCTGTATCTGTCTTATTATTATATTTTTTTCTCTGAGTTCTGCCTGTTCTGTTTTTTTTTTTTTTTAACCTGTTCCTCGCATCCTCCCTGCCTCTCCTATTAACTCCTGAGCTCAGTCCCACTTACTACCTCTTGTTTTCACACCTGTTTATCTAGGCCTTTCTTCTTTTGTTTCTCCTAATTTCTTGATTTCCTTGCATCTATTAGGAATCTCCTGTCCATTCTACCCTTTCAGCCAGCCTTTGATCTCATGCTTTTGTCTTCCCTTTAGCTTCCTTTCATCTCCTACTGATCTGTTCCTACTACGCCCCTTCCCATTTCCTCTCATGTTTTTATTTTTTGCTTCTTAGACTTTCATCTCTAGTCCTCTTTATCCCCTTTCTACTTCACTTCCTGTTTTTTTTTAATGCTCCACAGTGGATATAAATGCTGCTTGTTGCTCAGTTTTGCTATTCACCTGAAGAAGGGACCTGTGTGGCCCCAAAAGCTTGTGTATAATTTCATCTTTGTACAAGACACTTGTTGGTCCAGTAAAATGTATCAAACCTTCCACTTTCTCTTATAAACGAAGAGAAATCTCAGCAGGTGCCACTTCAGGTGCTGGAGTTTATTGGAGCAGAATTAAACACCAGACAGGGCAGAGCCTTCCTGCCACAAGACAAGGTGAAAAGCGTTTTGCAAATTGCAAGCTCCTTTCTCTTAGGGAGACCCAAACCAGCCAGAGAATTTCTCGAGACTACTGGGCCACGTGGCATCTGCCACTGTAGTGGTAATGGATTTCTAATGAGATATTCAGTTTCACCTAAGACAGTACTGGTCTCAAAGGACAGATGTTCTGGTCAAATTGGTTCCAGTCACAAACAGCTTAAGTCCAGGCATTGCAATGGTGGCTGAACGAGCACAACCTGAGAGTGGGCGTACCTTTTATAAGGAAACAGCCCTCAGTAATTCTCACAACAGATGCTTCTCTTTTAGTTGGGGGCTCACATCTTGGAACACACAGCAAGTGGCACATGGTCCCCCCAAGAGTCTCTGTTGCACATAAATCTTTTGGAGGTCAGAGCTGTCTATCTGGGTCTAAAGGCATTTGCTCCTTACCTTCAAAACAAGGTGGTGCAGGTCAGAACAGACAACACAACAGTGTATTACATCAACAAACAAGGGGGTACCAGGTCAACCCTACTGTGCACAGAAGCAATGAGACTGCGGTCCCTGGTATACTCGATGGGAGTATCCTTGTCAGCCATACACCTTCCAGGGAAGGACAGTGTATTGGCAGACTCTCAGCAGGATAAGTCGGGACCACCATGAGTGGTGCCTGAACCCTCAGATACTCAGTACAATTTTCAGGAGGTGGGGCACTCCAGAGGTGGATCTCTTTGCCTCCACAGAAAATCACCAGTTATCAATGTACTGTTGCAGGCCCCCTGTAAGAGGCACAGTCCCCCTGGATGTGATGGCCCTGGATTGGACAGGGAAATTTCTGTATGCATTCCCTCCTTTTCCTGTGATATTCAGGACCCTGCTGAAATTGAGGTCCCAACCAGCAACAGTGATACTGGTGGCACCGGATTGAGTGAGCCAGCAGTGGTACTCTCTTCTGCTGACTCTGTCAGTAGTTCCCCCAGTCCATTTGCCTAGGAGGCACAGCCTGCTAACCTCCTCTCAGGGCAGGATCCTGTACCCCTATCTCAAATCACTGAGGCTCAAGGCATGGCTCTTGAGGATTTAGAATTTGCTAACCTTAAGCTATCAGAGCAGGTGCTGACAGTGCTTAGGGGTACCAGCAAGCCTTCTACTAAGAAAACATATTCTTCTAAGTGGGAGAGATTCTCCATATGGTGTGCAGGTAGTAGTAATATTTATTGATTGACTTATTCAAGTCATTACAATTAAAATGTATATTTTAAAATTCCATTGAATACACATCTTTACGATTTCCATATTAAAACATCCATCTTTCTTCATCTAAACATTAAGCTTCAATTTTACATTCATCTATATAGTGTCCACACTTCTAAATATATATCAACATATTAAACAAAATATAAGCAACTTAGCCCATCCCCTTGAAATGAGCATTTCTTACATGTGATTTCTTCTGCTCGATTATTTTTAGAAAGGAGGCCACAGCGTGTAGTATTTTCAAATTATGAGATTTTAACAAAAAATGTAACGTTTCTGGATCTAATTCAAGTTTACTCAAAATCTCCCCCAATATTTTTCTTCTATCTTTCTCATTTAGAGGGCATATTATTAATAAATGTCTAAGTGTATCTTTATCTATTCCACATTTACACAATAAATCCCCTGCAATTTTCTTTTTGCTATATACATTTAATTTCCAGTTAGTTGTTATAGTCTCAAATCTTGCTCGGGTTAATAGTTTCCTAAGTTCAGGATTAGTCACCATTCTCAAATAATATTCTAGTTCATGCAATTTATTTTTTACCATCCATTTACTCACTTTATATTGTTTACACAATGCCAAGTCTCACTGGATAAAATAATCTCTAACCCTATCTTTAATTCTTGATTTCAGTGTATCTACTGATTACTGAACAAATCATACTCTCAGGAATTATTTCTAACAACCCCATTGGTTTTATTATTTTCTCCACTATTGCCATACTTGGGAATAACCTATCATATTTACTATACTCTATTGCCTCCTCCATACATAATCTAGGAATATTTTGGTTATTCATGTTATACACCTTCAACCAGTAATTCATTTGTCTTATTTTTATTTCACATCCCAATTGATATTGTCACAATTCTGTCCTAACCATTGCTGATGGCGTCCCAATGGGAAGACCCAAGATTTTTTTTATAAAATTTGTTCAAAATACTTTCTAATTTAGAAAAATCTCCAAATCCCCAAATTTCTGCCCCATAAAGTAATTGAGCTTTAACTTTTGCATTTAAAACCCTCAGGTTTCCTTTTATTGACTGCCCTCCATATGTATACGCAAATCTATTCATAATTAACATAAATCTGTTAACTTTACTATATGTTTCTTTTATATGTTTGTTCCATGTTCCATCTTGGGAAAAAAACTATTCCTAGGTAGCAAAATTCTTTAACCACTTCCAATTTGTATCCATCTATTTTGTATTGATATTCTTTTTTATTCCCTCCAAAAATCAATACTTTTGTTTTTTCATAATTTTAATAATAAATCTGCCTTCTTACATTCTTCGACAAATTTATTTAACATCCTATTTATGCCAGTGAAGCTTGTTGATAATAAGGCTACATCATCCACAAATGCCAAATAAGCACAATACCTCTCCTATTCTAGGCAGATGGAAATCTAAATCGTATAATTTACTTAATATTGTTTGAAAATATAAATTGAACAACAATGGTGAGAGAGTACATACCTGCTTTACCCCCACTATTGGTTTGAAACCATTGTGTCAACTGTCCCTTTGTTGAATATCTTATACTTGTATAATTACCTTGATATAATCGCTCAATCATTGTCACCATATCCCTATCTGTTCCTAATCCTTTTAATCTTTCCCATAACATACTGCGATTCACTCGCTCAAATGCTGTTTTTAGGTCAACAAATATATATAATATAACTTTTGTTTTTTTAGTCTTGGTATACTTGTAAATTAAATGTGCCAATGTCCAACATTGGTCTAATGTAGATTGACCATTTCTAAATCCTGCTTGAGCTGTATCAATAATATTATTTCTTTCAACCTATGTTGTTAATCTATTATTTAGTATACTAGTAAATATCTTTTCCGTACTATCTATTAAACTGATTGGTCGGTAACATTCTGGGTCCCCCCCCCCCTTTTTAAATATTGGAACAATTATATTAAGTTTCCAGCTAGCTGGTATTATTCCTTTATCCCAAATCTTGTTAAATAACATTGTCAGATAAGGAACCCAGAATTGAGCTGTATAAAAAAAATAACATCTATAGGTATCCCATCTGGACCTGGGGCTTTATGCTTTTTTAAAGGTATCCAAAACTCTCCATATATCCTCTTCCGTGATTAATTTATTATTGACCAATTCTTGATTTTTGATGTCAAACCCATTCTCCTCATGTTTTTCATCGATATTTTGATTCCTTTTATTTGTTGTATAAAATACATCTTTATAATATTGTACCCACACATCTGGCTCAATTAATGAAGTTATTCTATTATCGTAATTTTAATGTACCATTATTAACTATACTCCAAAACTTCTTGGAGTCATTTGATGTTACAGCTTCCTCTAGTTCTGTCCATAATTTAAGTTGGTATTTTTCTTTGTTTATTTTCAATATAGTATTATACTCTTTTCTTAATTTATTTATTTCATTACTCTTATTTCCTACCAGACTTCCTTTTAAGGCTCTCATTAACCCATTAAGTTTCCTCTTTGCATCCCTACATTCTTTATTATACCATGCCTGTCCTTTCCTTACTATTATAATTTGTGGTCTAGAAATAATCTGCCTAACATTGGCCATATTGATATTATATTCCAATAATATTTCTATATCATTTTTATCATCAGTACAGTTATTTATTTTTTCCAATATACCTCCATCATACATTAACTGGATAAGTTTCTCACTTTCTATAATATTCCACCCTATAACATTCTTTCTTATCGATTTCAGTGTATCAGGTCCCACTTGGTCAACAACAAAGTTTGCCTGGTCCTTTTCCAACACTAGTTCTATAGAAGCATGTTGGCTCTCTAAAGTTGTCTTAATCCTCATCTCAACACATTTTGATAGCAAATTTATATTAACCCAAACATAGTCTATTGTAGATGATCCTCAACCCCCTTGGTATGTATAATTACCCGGGATATCGCCTTTAATTCTCCCATTTAATCAAAGGAAATTCTTGTCACACAACATCTTATAAACGAGAATTCTCTTATTATTTACTGTATAGTCCATCACTTCCCTATTGATCAACAAATTCTTCTCCTCCAAGAGAGAACAACAAGATGTGGTTTCTTCTGTTGTTCCTTGTAAAGTACCCAATCTTGCATTAAAATCTCCTACCAATATTATTTTACTAGTAGGATATTCAAATGTCAATCTTTCTAGTTCTCTTGACAATTTTTCCAGCCAATCCTTATCGCCATAAGAACTATTAGATGGAGGTGCATAAATATTTATTAATATTAAATCATCTTCTCCTTGCTCCTGTATATGCAGTATTAATATACTCTCGCTATCAATCGGTATCTCCTTTGTTTTCACTTGATTTTTTAATTTACAAAAAATTTGAAGACTTCCTGCATTCCTTCCAAACCGTTTCAACTTCTCAGCTTTTTTCCAATATGACATATATCCATCTAAATACACATCATTCATCATCCATGTTTCATGAATACAAATATACTCAAACATTTTTAGGTGTTTTACTAAATCGGGTCTCCTAGTCTTTCCTGTAATCCTGAGGAGTTCCAAGTAAGAATTTGTATCTTATCCTTTAATTCTATCATTTTCTCATTTTGGTCTCTCTCGTATTATCTCTTTAGCTCTTATATTAATGTCTGGTATCTGTGGCCTCATTTCATTACTTTTTACAGGCAGTCACTGATCGAAATCTGTTAACAGTGTGTATCTATTTGATGTCTCTATCATTACTTCCCATACTCTTGATTCCTTGTGCTTTTGAACTCCTTGATCTGTCTCTCCTAGTTCCATACAAACATATACACCAAGATCATCCAACAGTGTCTGTCTCTGTTTTAACAGTTCAAAACTAGTCCCCTTTTTCATCTTTACCAAAATTTGACCATCCTTTTCACAACGAATAGCCTGAGATACTTCATGGATGCAGCCCTCAATGCCCAATAGTATATTTAGTAAGTCGGCCACCTTGCTCTTAAGATTCTTCCTATTTTCCATGTAAAATTGCTTTAAACCATATATTATGATCTCTCTCTTGTTTCCCCTCTTTTTTCCAAAGTCTCATAGTATTCTGGAAACAATTCTCCCGAGGTTACCAAATCTCCAACTTGAATTCCCATTTTCCTTATCTCTTTCACTTGATTTATCAATAGCTTTCAAAACATAATACTGGAAGTCTTTGTTACAATTCTTAAGATTTTCAGTGCAGGAAGAGTTTAAACCTTGGGCTAAGAATTTGTCATAAATCCTGAAATAAGTGCAGGTACAGGTTGTGTATTTGACCCAGACAGGTGCCCTAAGGGGTGGAAATTGTTTTTTGTGTATCTGTGTATGCCTTAAAAGGAAATTCCAGACTTTAGCAGGAAGTGCTTACGACACAGCTACTTATCAGCCAATAGCTTTGGTAACAGACCTGAGAACAATTGTATTATAAGCAAGTGTTTTATAGCAAACTCATCAGAACAGCTAACATTTTTCAAGTCAGACTATCTCTGGCTGGAAGCTGCAATCCTGAACATAGGATTTGCAAGAAAGTGAGTTGTGCTCACAACAGAGGGAGGTGAACCTTACAGTTGTCTTTGGTTTGGAGCAGATATTCTGCAGGTGGAGGCTACTTCTAACTGAAATGTGAAATAAGGAACTTAGAATTATCAGGAAAAGACAATCTTTGTTACAATTCTTAAGATTTTCAGTACAGGAAGAGTTTAAAGCACAGCTGCCTTATTTTGGGGCTGACTGCTTTCAGAGCACAAACCACCAGACTATTTTGGGGCTGGGGAGGTTTTACCTGTGTCTGACTTGGATGTCTGGATTTTTCTCTGTTTGATTAACAGGGTATTTTCTCTGTCAAATTGTTGTGTAGGGTATCTTGCTGACAGGAAGGCACTCATCGCAGCGGTGGGTCAGAGCTCTTAGCTGATTGTTTTGTGAGGGCACAATTTAGGTCCAACCCTTCCCACCCCTCACCCCACCCACCCTTGGAAATAGTTCCTTTATACCTGGGGTTCTGACATCATTTCCTCAAGAGTGCAAGTCATATCACTGACATATCCTCTCTAGCACATTGCACTGATAATACAAGCATACACATTGTATAATATATATATATATATTTATATGTGTGTATGTGTGTGTGTGTGTGTGTGTATGTGTGTGTGTGTGTGTGTATATATATATATATATATAATTTATTTATTTAACAAACCAATCACACATACAAACGCACACAAATTAAAAAAAAAAAAAGTAGATAAACATGTGGGGAGTAGAGCAATGTAATGGCTGTGGGGCAGCAGTCTTCCGGGAGTCTTTCTGGAGGCTGAGATGCTTCCCTGTTTGCAGACAACTCTTTGCCCTGAGGGAAGAAGTTGCCCGTCTTCAGGCCACACTGGACAGTAGGAAGAGAACCTCCCCCATCCAGGGAGCACCAGAGCCACCACCACTACCTCAGAGGTTGCGTAGAAAGCACAGTAGTTGGACTACAGTGGGCTCAGGGAGAGTGAGGATGGTAGAACAGAGGCACACCCAGTCAGTTGTTCCACTCCACAATCCATACACCATTCTGGGAGAGCATAGCTCCCCTATGGATGCACCCACAGAGGAGACTAAGGAGGCTGAGGACAACTATCACAAGGGAGGCCCACAGGAAGGAGGCAGAGGACACCACAAGGAAAGGAAGCAGCTCCTGCTGGGGGACTCAATTATTAGGGGGATAGAACTGGGGGGAGCAGGGAAAACTGAAGTAAGGTGCCTGCCTGGTGCCATGGCTTGGAGGGAGAGGAAGCGCATCCTCAGGATCACAAGAACAGCTGTACAGGAGTCGGAGCTGGATGTCATTGTCCACCTAGGGACAAATGACTTGGCTCAACATGAGATTAGAGCAGTGCAGAAGGACTTTGTAGAATTGGGGAGGGGCCTAAGACAAGTAGCACACACAGTATCCTTCTCAGAGGTGCTGCCTGTCCATGGCATTAGTGAGGCGAGGGTACTTTGCACCATGCAGTTTAATGAATGGTTGAAAAAATGGTGTGGAGAACGGGTTTGGCTTCATTGGGGACTGGGGTTCCACCTGGAGGGACACCAGCCTATACTGGCAGGATGGTCTGCATCTGTCCAGGAAGGGAACAAGTCTTTTGAGCAGTAGGTTTAAATGCTTCATTGGCAAGCTTTTAAACCAGGCAAGGGGGGAGGCAGTGATAGCAGCAGGAAAATCCCAGCCTCCCCTACAAAACAGGGTACTAAATGAGAAAAGACCAAGTAGCAAGGTCAGTGGGGATGCTGCAACAGAAGGTAAAGCCATCAAAAATGGAGAGCAATGAGTACCAATGCCCGTAGTCTGAGTAACAAGCTTCCTGAATTAGTGGCCTTGATGGAGGAGGAACATCTGATATCATGGCAGTCACAGAAACATGGTACACACAAAACCATGACTGGGACATAAACATACCAGGATACACTATCTACAGGAGGGACAGGGAGGGTAAAGAGGAGGAGGAGTAGCTCTTACATAAGGAAGGAATCAAAGCAACAGAACAAAAGGAAAACAGGGAGGAGAAGAAGCACTGTGGGTAAATTTGGAGACCGCAATGGCAATTCACAATTCGCACGGGTTAGATACAGATCTCTTCTCAGGGGAGGAAAATGGACAAGGAAATGATAGAAAAGTATACTTAGAATGACAGAAAAGGGGAGATATTGCTGATGGGTGATCTGAATATGCCAGATGTTAACTGGAGTGCAGTTGCAAGCAACCACTCAAGAGTGGGGTTATTCTAGATGCCCTATAGGGGCATGCCTTAGACAACTATATTGGAGCCCACTCGAGAGGAGCAGTCTTAGACCTGGTTCTCTCAAATGGAGATGAAGAGAGGATCACAGATGTAGAAGTGGGTAGCCATCTGGGAACTAGCGACCATCGAACAGTATGGTTCACAGTAAACACAGCAATAGAGTCAAGTCATACAAAGGCAAAAGTACTGGACTTTAGGAGGGCTGACTTTGCCAAAATGGGTGAGTGCCTAAGGAATGCACTAGCAAATGGGCAAGAAGGAGGGGTGGAAGAACAATGAAGAATAATAAAAACTGCCATCACAGAGGTAACAAGCCTTTGTGTGAAGCAAATAAACAAAACGAACGATGTAAGAAACCACTATGGTTCTCAAAGGAAGTGGCAGTGAAGGTTCAAGAGAAAAGAAAGCATTCAGGAAGAACAAGGAATCACAGAAGGAGCAGGACAGAGAACTGTATCAGTTAAAGCAAAAGGAAGCTGGGACGCAGTCAGAACAGCAAAGGCCCAAACCGAGAAAAAGATAGCCAACTCGGTTAAGAAGGGGATAAAACCTTTATAGGTACATCAGGAGCAAAGGAAGACCAAGGGAGGGATAGTGAGGCTTAATAAAGGGAGGGAGGGTGGGCAGAGGGTGACTGTGAAAAGGCAGAGATACTAAAATATTTTGCTCAGTATTTACAAAGGAAGAGGGAGGTACCTAAAACAAACAGTAGAAACACTCTGGATATAGAAGTTGATACCAGCCCATTTACAGAAGAAAGGGTTCTGAAAGAACTCTTAAAACTGAAGGTGGACAAAGCAATGGGGCCTGATGGGATTCATCCCAGAATTCTAAAAGAACTAAGGGTAGAACTAGTGACACCACTGACTACCCTCTTTAACAAATCATGGGATGATGGGGTGGTACCTGAGGACTGGAGAAGGGCAAATGTGATTCCCTTTCACAAAAGTGGGAGCAAGGCAGAAGCAGGAAACTACAGACCTGTTAGTTTAACCTCAGTGATAGGGAAAATGATGGAATCACTTCTGAAGGAAAAAAATTGTCTATTATCTAGAGGCCAGAGGGGCACAGGACCCAAGGCAGCATGGATTCACAGCGGGAAGTTCATGCCAGACGAATCTGATAGATTTCTTTGACTGGGTGAACAAAGTAGTAGATCAGGGAGGGGCTGTGGACATGGCCTACCTAGACTTTAGCAAGGCATTTGACACAGTCCCACACAAAAGATTAATATACAAGTTAGCCAGCCTGGGAGTGGGTCCCAAGATGACAGCCTGGATAAAGAATTGGCTGGAGAATAGGACACAGAGTAATAGTAAATGGAGTCCACTCTGAAGAAAGGGGTTACTAGTGGGGTACATGAGTTCAGTATTAGGACCAGTCCTCTTCAGTGTCTTTATAGCGACATTGCAGAGGGACTGGAAGGAAAAGTATGTCTTTTGCAGATGACACAAAGATCTGCAACAGAGTTGATGCACAAGGTGGGGTGGAAAGGATGAGAAGGGACTGGCAAGGTTAGAGGAATGATCAAATGTATGGCAGCTTAGATTCAATGCTAAGAAGTGCAAGGTAATGCACCTGGGAAACAAAAACCAGGGAAGAGTACACAATGGGGGTGAGATACTAACAACAAAATGGAAAGGGACCTGGGGGTAGTCATATCAGATGACCCAAAGGTGGGCAAGCAATGTGAGAGGGCGGCAAGGAGGGCTGGGGGGATACTGGGATGCATAGGGAGAGGCATCACCAGTAGAAAACAGGAAGTTATTATCCCTCTGTACAGACAGCTGGTCAGACCCCATCTGGAGTATTGCGTGCAGTTCTGGAGACCCAGTCTCCGCAAAGACATAGGATGGAAGCTGTCCAGAGGAGGGCAACTAAAATGGTGCAGGGTCTGCACCGGAAGACATATGAAGAGAGACTTAAGGATCTTAATATGTATAGCCTCGAGGAAAGGAGGGAGAGGGGGGACATGATAGAAACTTTCAAGTACCTCAAGGGAATTAACAAAGTCCAAGAGGGTAGCATTTTTCAAAACAAGAGGTGTGCAAGAACAAGGGGGCACAATTTGAAGATAGAGGGGGTCGGCTCAGAGGTAATTTAAGGAAGTATTTTTTCACAGAGAGGGTTGTGGATGCATGGAATAGCCTTCCGGAGGAGGTTGTGGAGTCAAAAACAGTGGTGGAATTCAAGCATGCATGGGACAGTCATAAGGCAATTCTAGGGGGTGGGGGCAGAAAGAAGTAGGCTGCTGGTTAACTAGGATCTGCAGCTTATCCATTAGATAGGGAAACGGGCAGACTGGGTGGGCCAAACGGTCCTTATCTGCCGACAAATTCTATGTTTCTATGTTTCTGTGGTCTGTAACCACCAAAACCGATTCCAATTCCATAATTGGCCTAACAATACTAATGCTATTCAGTATTTGCATCCATTCAGTACACTATCTAATAAATTCTTAATCATATTTGACAGGATTTCTTCCGTTTCATTGGGTAAACATGCCATTTTATATAAAGGTAAAACAAACTCATTTTTTTTTTTTTTTTTATATATCGTTTCAATATTTCATCATGTTTCATATCCTTCCCTCCACCATCCATCGTTGTTTTTTCAAGGTCATTTCTCCCTAAAATTCCTTTATCCACCTTCTCCTCCACATTGTCATTCACTTCTCCCCTATCGTCTTCTACTTTTCCACATCCTTTTTGTCCTAATTGTCCTTTTTTACTCTCAACTGTATTAGTCGCTTTTCTTCCGTCTTCTATTACCTTACTTTTTACCTTATTCTTCCCTTCCATCACTCTCTTTCCACTTATATTTTTGCTTATCTTCTGGATATTTTTTTTTAACCTTTTTTCCCTTTTCCTTCTCCTTATCATTTATTCCTTCTAAAATCACTCCAGATGTTACCCTTTCTATTTGCCTTCCTGTAATATTTTTCCTTTGTCCTTTATTATCAAACCCCTTCCTTATACTGTTTGAACCTTCTACTACCAGTTCCTTCTCTCTCTTTTTTTTTTTTTTAGCATTAAACCTTCTAACATCTTTACTGATTACTTCATCCTTATTCACATTCTCTTCTTATAACTCCTCCCTTTCCTGTTGTTCACCTTTATCCCATATATCCAGAAATCTATTCTTTAAATCCATACATATACTTTCTTCCCTAAATATTTTGTCTGGGAGCATTACATATTCTAATAAATCCTCCCCAGCACTTACTTCTTTTTCATCATATTTCTTGATTTTATCTGTTTTCTCATCTAATTTGTGTCCTATCTTGTTGAGTTCCAAAATTGTTTTTATCTTGATTTTCAACTAGATAATCTAGTCTTATCTTATTTTCAATCATTATACCTTTTAGGAATGCCAGCTCCTTTTTAATTTCAGTCAACTGTTGATAAATCAAAACATTAGATTGCATTGGGTCCCTAAGTGCTCTTCCTACTTCTTTTGTTATCCCATCTAAGTCTAAATCCATCATTGAGATACTAATTGAGTTTTGAGACCACAATGGTTCATCCTCTGTCCAAGTCTGTTGAGTTTCTAAAGAGCTCAACACCTTGTTTGTTGTTGTTGTTGACTTTTTAATTTTAACATTCCTATCTGTATCACCTTTATTGTTTGTTTCTTTAATTTTTGATTCCATCAATGAATCCAATACTTCCATATCATTATTTTTTTCCTCATCTTCTTGATCCCCCTCATTAGATCTTAAACATTTAGTTTCCTCCATCTTGTCCAAGCTTGATCCATCAAGTCCTAAATCAGTGTTAATATTTTTGTCCATTTTAGTTACCTTCAAAAATTTTATAATATCTCCATTTGGAGTTGAAGTACAAACTAATTCCTTGTTATTCATTGTTTTTAATATTTCTTCTTTTTTTAGTTTTGATCTATCTAGAATTATTTTACTCCTTCGTTTACTTTGCATTTTTCTAGCCATTAATCTTATTAAGGAACTATCACCCCCTCTTTCTGATCACTTTTGTTCTTGGCTTTAACCTCAATTAGTTTAGCCCCTTGTTTACTTCTGGTCATAACAGGCATTTACTCTAAGCAATAAGTATGTATAAAAATGCTTTATCAATTAATCTTAACACAAAAGTTGTTAGGCTGATCAATCTCTATCTAAAATTTCCAACTTCAGAAACTTTCCTATACAAAACTTACTGCAAACATTCCAAACAATTAGTTATTACACTACAATAATAAATAACTAGATCATAGTCAATTACTTAACATGGGAGTTGAAGGAAAAATTTAATTTAAAATTGAAAATTACATCACCCCTTATCCGGCTCAAATTCTAAATAATTTACAAGTACTAGGCAAAATAATTTTAATATGCACTAGAACCTTATTAAACTTTTACTCAAAACAATCGAATATTTTCAAAATTTCAAAGAATATAAAGATTTGTAAAAGCTCCAAGTAGTCTCGATTAGATATGTCCCGGAAAAAAGTTCTTTCAGCAGCTTAGAAGTTTCCAAAGCCCTACATAAACTTGTAGAGGAATCTTTGAAAGTAACTTTGGTAGATCTTTCTTTCCTTCCTTCCTTCCTTCATCAGAAGAAATAGACCCTTATTCCTGAATTAGAATCGCATGCCTTTAAGATGCTATAAAAAGAAGGCCACCATTCAAAGTTCTTGTAAAGTCCTGTAATGAGAACAATAATTCCCAGTTCTCCCAAAGTGACCAAGAGTTCAAATACTGTCGCTTCCTTTTCCAGCGATGTGATCTCCACTATAAAGTAAAAAAAAAAAAAATCTAAAAGTAAAATTGCTTATCTGAAATAAAAAAAATCCAACACCTAAATGCACGTATGTGTTTGCCTATGTATCTACTTATTTGCAAGCTACCTACTTAAATAGTTCTAAACATGCTAAAAACAAAATGCCAAAAAAAATAAAAACGAGCATTAAAATCCATAATTAGTACTATAATACTGTGATACAATAGCTAAAGTATAAGACACTTATTTTTTCCAAACTTCAAAAGAATATATTTATATTACAGATCTGTTTGCTTTTATAGATCCGTGATAGTCATCAATTTTACAGCTTTTTGGCTTTTCAGCTTTTCCGCTTTCCAGCAGCTTGTCGGCAGAATAAAGCAGACTGGTAAAACAAAGGGGTTACTTGAAATTGTTTAAACTATATCCCCCAGCCAATATCCATGGTTTTCATAACATTTAGATAGCAATAAAAGCTGATTTCCTGATTTCAGCATAAACCATCTGTTTCCTTTGAAGACTACGTCTGCTTCAGTCTATACTGTACTATATTTCTGTCTTGAGCTGTTCGATGAAAAGCGTGTAGCTTATCGATGCTTGCTGGTGCTTACTGGATAGAAAGGAGTTCTAATACTACCTTCCAGTCAGGTGATATGCTTTAATTTAAACAACAGCATGTGGATTTTAATAACATACAAATTTCAATTAAGATTTCTAATTGGGATTCCAATTAAAAATAATTGGTTGCTAGAATGAACCCCAAAAATCAAATCTCAATCAAATCTTAGTCCCAAAAAAATATATAAATATGAAGTGCCTAAAGTTCTGGGACAATGTAGATTATCTCAGATTCTCAGTATCTTATAACTTAATTCAATACGCAGTCAATCATTATTAAATGCCCAATTAATCCAGCGTTTAGCAAGTATTTAACTAGCCTACTAATCAAAAAACATTTTAAATTTCAATGGCTTTTTTTTTTTAAAGAAAAAAACAATTAAAGCGTATTCATTTGCTCATTTTGCTTGTTTGCTCATTTGTTCATTTGCTTGTTGCTAACCTACTACTTTGTTTGTTGGTTTCAAATACCAAGAGCAACAAATTAAAGCGTATTCATGTGCTCGTTTGCTCATTTGTTCATTTGCTTGTTGCTAACCTACTACTTTGTTTGTTGGTTTCAAATACCAAGAGCAACAAATTAAAGCGTATTCATGTGCTCGTTTTGCTCGTTTGCTCATTTGTTCATTTGCTCATTGCTAACCCGCTACTTTATCTGTAGGCTTCAAATACCAAGAGCAACAAAGCACTACAACAATCTGAGCAATCTAGGCAATTTAAATAATTTAAAAAAGTAATCAAATCATACTACTGCTCGCTCACACATAAGCTTGCACAGAAGACGCACAGGGATACAATGTATCATATAAATGTAAAATACGAAGCGTAATAGAAATCACATCAGTGAAGTACATAAATTTCAATAATAAAATTTCAAACCAAATAATATCATCGTATAGCAAAATGCATTCATAAACACTAAAATTAAATCAATCTAAAATAACAAATAACAATGTCTCTTATAAAGCAAAGCACTCAGCCAGGAAGGTTTTTATTAAACTTTTGGCTATCCTCTTGACAGGCTGTGGCATACAGATCACTTTCAGATCAATCAGTCCTGGTCTTAGTACGACCAGCCACCACTGAGACACCCTCGAGGATATTAGCTCCAGATAAGCTTTCTCTGCCAAATAGGACTCCAAACTTTCCAGGGGCAATATATTTCTGCAGAAAAAACATCCCATAGGAAGCAGTAGGAGCCAGCAACACAAAAAACAAGAAGAGTGTTGAGAACCCTCACTAGTTTATAAATGCAGTCGATTGAATCTCAAGGATTTTATACAGGTAATGGTGGCATACCTGTTTTAAACTAGGGGGAAGCTTTTCAACACTCGTACTCCTTCTCTTCCTCCACAAGAATAATGCTCAGTCACACAGGTTTCCCAGCATTTAGCCGTCCACTTCTGATGTGCAGGTAAGGGTATGGACCCCTACAGGGCTGACTTGGGTATTCTCCTGGATTACCTTACACACTTACATTCCTTAGGCCTGAAGCTTTCAACCCTCATGGTCCACTTGGCTTCAGTCTCTGCTTATCTGTCGGCTGGCAAGAGAGATCCATGGCCTCTCATCCAGTCTTCAGAAAATATTTTAAAGGCATCAACCTTCTGCATCCTTCCCTGAGAGAACCGGTCCCGGCCTGGAATTTTAAATATCTGCATTGCTAAGCTCATGGATGCACCATTCGAACCTATGGCAACTGCAGATTTGAAGTATATCACTTGGAAAACAGTATTTCTGGTTGCTATTACTTCAGGCAGAAGGCTCAGTGAATTACAAGCCCTGTGCACAGATGTGGACTACATTTCCTTCCACAGAGATAAAGGGTTCCTCGGGACCAATGGAAAATTCCTTCTCAAGGTGGTATCTGATTTTCACTTAAATTGGTCTATCACTCTACCTGTCCTTTTTACAGAGAACTCCAGTTCTCCAGAAAGGAGCCTTCACTCCCTTGATGTCAAAAGTGCGCTTAGCCACTATATTGACAGAACCAAGTCTTACAGATCAAGTCCGACACAGCTCTTTCAAACAACATGAAGTCTTGCTATATTATGACAATAGCAGTTTGTCCCACCACTAGAACTGCTCCGGACGTGAAATGGTTAATACCATTCCAAAATAGAACTTTGAGCACGAGCTCTAAGAAGCAGCTTTATCTGTGTAATTTCAAACCTGAACTGTCAGATTCTTTACTCCGCCTCAGTGAACAGTTGCTCCGGAGATTTCTCCTACTGCTCGGTTCATTTCTCGGTTTAAACAGTGTTTTCTCGGTTCAATTCAACCGAGAATAGTTTTATTTTAACCGCAAAACCGCTCGGCTCAAGCTCTGTCTGTGTGTAATCAAGTAAATTAAAGGTTTTGTCTGTGTGGAACTTGTAAGTTTATTGGTTTGGTTTTGAACCCATCAGCTGGGTTTAAAACTTATTTACTTTAAAGTTTAACATTTTAGAGTCAGGGTTCCGGTTCTTATCGGTTCTAAAAACGGATTTTATTAGCTTTTTCCAATACCTTGACACGTGTTAGGAATCGATAAGGGTGTCTTGTCTACACTGCTGTTTAAAGGGCAGTTTTTCTGGTTAGGCTGGCATTATGTCTGAGAAACCCAAAAGAAAACCGGGCCCACTGGGTTTCAACACTGTGATGTCTGTGGAAGTCTTTGCAAGGCTGACCCACACACCACATGTGTCTATTGTCTGGGGTTTGACCACCTCCAGTCAGACTGCCAGATATAGAAATTTCCTGCAGCCACCCTGGAAAAGAGATTGGGCAGGCTCAGGGACGAGAGGCCAAAAAGTCCGCTGACCGGATGGCCAGCCCGGTTCAGTGCCAACCGAACTGAGGAGTGCCTCTGACCAGGGCGAGACTTCCTCGGCAAAGAAAAGCTGGTTCTGAGGAACCAATTCCAGTAAAGAAAACAAGAAAGTCAGCAGGTTTGGAGTCCAAAACCCTTCTCCAACTGCTGCAGAGATAACAAAAGCCATACAAATTGTCCAGTCACTGTCTCGGTCCGTCCGAACCGCCACTATCTGGCAAAGGTCGGTTCGTCCGGTTCCAGTGGTTCAGGAATATGATGTTGAGGAATTTATATGAACCAGAGGAGGGAGGATGATTATGAACAGTATGAATGTGGCTGGGAAGATCTGGGTGTGCCCATTGAACGGACATTTCCCAGACAGACTCTAGAATCTCCCCTATGCTGTCTGAGTCCCCATCTCATTTTATGTTTTACAAAAGTTGCTGAAACCCCAGCTTCCCTTGGAAGAAGCTGTGGATGAGCAAGAGGAGCCTGATTTTGTAGAAATGATGGATATTCCAGAGTCTAGGAGATTGTCTATTCCTTTGCATAAGTCTTTTAGGAAGCAAACAATAAAAATTTTAAAGCTCCTAATTCTGTGCCTCCTGTAGATAAAAGATGGACAGAAGGTACACATTGTCAGGTCCTGATACAGAATTCCTTTCTCAGCAATGCAGTCATGTTGGGGTAGTTCAGGCTGCAGCCTGTGATAAAGTTAATATCCCCTTGCTTCATCCTCCTGACAAGGATTCCAGGAAGATTGATGCCATGGCGAAAAAAACAGTATATGGCAGCCTCTCTGGGACTCAGGCAAGCAAATTATTGGCTTATGTCGGCTAGGTATCAGAAATCTAGATGGGATACTGTTATGGAATTAGCCAAGCAAGCCCATGGACAGCTGGCTGCAAACTAGAACAGGTGGCTGCTGATGGCATTGAGGCTTCATGGTACAGTTTCATGCTGCTGTGGATGTTAATGATGTTTCCTCTAGGGTCATGGCCACATCTGTAGCTTTTCGTAGGTTGGCCTGGCTCAGGTGTATTAGTCTGTCACAGGATACCCAGACTAAGGCTATGGATTTTCCTGTGGTGGGAAATTCTCTGTTTGGGGAGCAGACAGAGAATTACATGAAAAAGATGGATGAATATAGGACTACTTACAAAAGTGCCCAAGCTAAGGAGCGGCAAGCCACTCCTCAGAGGCATACCCCTAGGGGTAGGCCTTTTCACAGGCCTTTTTACCAGACTCAGGCCTCCTCTGCCTATGCTCAGAGGGCTTCTGCAGAAGGCAGGCGGGGTGGGTAAGCCTGCTCCCACCCTCAGCCTAAAGCTCCTGCAAGCAGGCACCTGATGGGGTGCCCAGGGCCGATTCTCCTTACCGGTAGGGGCAGGCTGGCTTACTTCAGTCAGAACTGGGCTTCTTTAACCTCAGACAAGTGGGTTCTGGAAGTAGTAAGCAGGGTCTGGTTCTCAGCTTCAAAAGTTTCCCAAGTTGAGAACCAGACTTTTCTACCTACAGTGCTTCAGAGACCTTTGCTCTGGAAGCAGAGGTCTCAACCCTGTTGGCTCTCAGAGCAGTGGAAGGGTTCCTCCCTGCACCAGGGCAGGGGTCTGTATTCAGATACTTCCTTACCCCAAAAAAGACAGGAGAATGGCGGCCCATATTAGACCTCAGATATCTGAACAAGCATCTTTTGAAACCAAAGTTCAAAATGGTAACTCTGGCAATGATTTTACCATCCCTAAGGCCAGGGGACTGGTTAGCCTCCCTGGACCTCAAGGATGCCTATTTCCACGTCCTAATCAGAAGCTCCCATCGAAAGTACCTCAGATTCGAACTACCTTCAGGTCATTACCAGTTCAGAGCAATGCCCTTCGACTTACCTCTGCCCCAAGGGTATTCACAAAGTGTCTAGCAGTGGCAGTGGCTCACTTAAGGAGGCAAAGGATTGCTGTTTTCCCTATCTAGACGATTGGCTCATTGTAGGCCAGTCCCCAGAACAGGTAAAATCTCACCTGCAAGTTACCAGCAGCTTCTCACCTCCTGGGCTTTCTTCTAAATCTACCAAACTGGTTCTGGAACCAGTCCAGGTACTCACCTTTATAGGGGGAGTTGGACACAAAGCTAGCTAGAGCTTTTCTTCCCTTAGAAAGGGTGACTAATTTAGTGACTCTGGCCTCCTCCTTCACCTGCAGGTCTCGACCAGCAAGACACTTTCTGCAGCTCCTGGGATACATGGCTGCATCCACAGCTGTTGTGCAGGAGCAAGATTTCAGATGAGAGACATTCAGTTTCACTTGAGAACCTATTGGTCTCAGAGAAGAGACCCTTTCCAAGTTGGTCCCAGTGACTCGAACCTTGATCCAGGCCCTCCAGTGGTGGCAGGATCAGATCAATTTAAGATTGGGTGTCCCCTTCATTCCCCCTGCTCACAATTTGACTCTCACTACAGATGCTTCCCTTCTGGGTTGGGGAGCCCACATGGGCGACCTTTCCACTCAGGGGTGGTCCCGGGAATCTCTGCTCCACATCAATTTGCTGGAACTCAGAACTGTCTTTTTAGCTCTTCAAGCATTTTCTGCATCTGTCCACAACAAGGTGATACAAGTCAGAACAGACAACACCACAACAATGTGGTACATCAACAAACAGGGGGGCACTCGGTCTTCGGCCTTGTGCACCGAGGCAATGAAGTTGTGGTCTCTGGCCTATTCCCTGAACACTTCCCTCATAGCAGTTCATCTTCCAGGGAAGGACAGTGTCCTAGCGGATGCTCTCAGCAGGATTTCCCAGGGCCATCACGAATGGTCCCTGGATCTTCAAGTGCTGGGGATAGTCTTTGCCAGATGAGGCACCCCTCAGATAGATCTTTTTGCAGCCCCAGACAATCACAAACTTCCTCTGTTCTGTTGCAGGCCTCCAGTGTTGGGCTCAGTCCCCCTGGATGCCCTTCTCCTGGATTGGGAGGAAGTTTTTTATGTTTTCCTCCCTTCCTCTCCTGTTCAAAGTATTAGTCAAAATCAGATCTCAGCCTTGCAGGGTGATTCTGATTGCCCGGATTGGCCAGGCAGCCTGGTACCCACTCCTTCTGTCACTGACAATCCATCTTCTCCTTTGCCTCCCAGGATTCACAACCTGTTAACTTGTGCCCAGGGAAGGGTTTGGTATCCGGACCTCAAATCCCTCAACCTCAAGGTCTGGCTCTTGAGGAGTTAGAGTTGCAGATTTACACCTCTCTCAGGGTGTTCTTGAAATCTAAAGGCTTCCAGAAAGCCTTCCACTAGGGCTACTTATAGTTCTAAATGGAAAGGTTTTCCATTTGGTGTGCTGAAAATATTTCCCCAGAATCTGCTGATTTGCCCATTGTATTAGATTACATGGTCCATCTTAATTCCTTGGGTCTCAGACCAGCTACCCTGAGAGTCCATTTGGCAGCTGTATCTGCTTTTTGTGTCAGCAGGAAAGTCATCCCTCTTCCACTCACCCTGTGTTTTCCAAGTTTTTAGGATTACTCCATACTAATCCACCTTTGGAACCGCCCTGCCTGGGACCTTAATGTTTGTATTGCCCAGTTAATGCAACCCTTTGAACCTCTGTTTTCTGCAGAGCTTAAGTATCTAACTTGGAAAACTGTTTTTCTGGTGGCTATCACTTTTGCTAGATGCATAAGTGAGTTGCAAACCTTGTCAGTGAAACTGACTTTATTTCTTTCCACAGGGATAAGGTAGTCCTTAGGACTAATAGGAAGTTTTACCTAAGGTGGTTTCAGATTTCCATCTTAACCAATCTATCTCCCTTCAGTATTTTTCACTGATCACTCCTCTTCTGGTGAGAGGAGGTTGCACAGCCTGGATGTTAAGAGAGCTCTTAGTTACTCTATAGAGCGTGCAAAAGGTCACAGGTTCGAATCCTCCAACTTTTCCTTACCTATGGTGAAGTTGGGAAAGTCTAACCTGCCACTAAGAGATCAATTGCCAGGTGGATTGTCTCTTGTATCCAATTTTGTTATCAGAAACTGGGCAGAGATCCCCTCTGGCTTGAGGGGTCATTCTACCAGGGTAACAGCTAAGGCTCTAGCTGCTGCCAGAGACATCCCTATATTAGAGATACAGGCTGCTACTTGGAAAACGGTGCACACTTTTGCAAGCATTACTCCCTGGATGTCCAGGCCAGGAGAGATGCTCGGTTTGGCACAGCTGTTCTTCAGAGCCTATTCCTAAGTAGGTTCTGCCCTCCTCCATGGAGGTACTGTGTTCGTTAATATATATAATATAGCAAGACTTCATGTTGTTTGAAGAAAATTACTCACCTTAGTAATGTTGTTTCTTCTAATGGAGTCTTGCTGTATTATGACCTCCCCCAGCCTGCCCCTCTCAGAACTTCTACTTGGGTGGGATGGGCAACTTAGTGTGGGCACTATTTTATGCCCTTTAGCGTTTCTCCTTTTGGGAGTTTGGGATGTGTGTTTTTATTATACTGTTGTTTTATTCTCATGTTGTTAGAATTGTGTTAGTAGTTCTGGTCCCTGACTTGAGTCTTGGGTGTTGGGACCAGCAATGGTTGTTAATATTTAGGTAGCCATTTGGCTGGTGTAGGTTACAGCTTCCACACAGACCTTAGTGAGTTTTTGCTCAGAAGATCTGACAGTTCAGGTTTGAAATTACACAGATAGAGCTGCTTCTTAGAGCTCGTGGTCAAAGTTCTATTTTGGAATGGTATTAACCATTTCACCTCCGGAGCAGTTCTAGTGGTGGGACAAACTGCTACTGTCATAATATAGCAAGACTCCATTAGAAAAAACAACATTACTAAGGTGAGTAATTTTTTTTTCTCAGCTATGGTGAAGTTGGTAAGGGCACAGCTGTCACAAAACGTACAGTTGCTTGCTGGATAGTGGCATGTATACAGTTTTGTTGTAGAAAGGTGGGCAAACGGGCACCCCTGGGCCTGAGAGCACACTCCACCAGGGGTAAAGCTGCTTCAGTGGCAGCTTCAAGAGAAATTCCACTACTGGAAATCTGCAAAGCAGCTACATAGAAAACTGTACACACCTTCACAAAGCATTACAGCCTGAATTTGCAATCCAGAGGTGATGCTAGGTTTGGTACAGCAGTACTGCAGAGCCTGTTTCCAAAATAGGTTCTCTGCCCAACCTCCAAAGGTACTGCTTGGTAGTCTGCATCAGTTTAATCAGAATGAGTGATTCCTGGGGTTAGAAGAAAAAATTACTCACCATAGTAATCTTGTTCTTCAAAAGGATCGCTCATTATGATTAAAGACCCTCCCGCCTTCCTTTCTAGAACCTATAGAAGTTGCACTGCATCCCTGCATTGAGTTTTTTTCCTATATAGGTTAAGGTAGAGACTCACTTTGTTTAACCAGTTGGTGTCCAGGTGGCCTTGAGTTTCTTAGGTTTGTTTGTTAAGGATGTTGGACCTGAAAGGACAAAAATATTATTTTTAATATTAATAGAGAATACTGGATGGGCAACTATGCAGAACCAGTGTGTTCTGCCCAGAGGGGTTCTGATTCCCTCTGATCTCAAGAGCGAAGCTCGAGAGGTCCATGGGGATCAGAACCCCGAGGTAGCAAAACACACTGGTTGTACATAGAGTTGCTCATCCTGTATTTTTTTATAGTGTATAGTACTGTGTGAAATATGTGTTTGTGAGTTCTTTTGCTTTCAAAATGAAACTGACTCATGCAGTCTCTAGAGGTTCTAGAATGCTGTTCTACCACAGTAGGGTAGAATCACATTCCATGAGCTATGAACTGTGGTACAATAGCATTTTGAAAGGGATGGAATTCTATACAGAACAACACTCCACTATACACTATTTAGTTTTAGCTAGTGGGTCTTATACCCAGTTAGGCTCCGTAAGAATCTGAAGCACTCGGAGTACAGCAGTTGCTAGGGCAGCAGCTTGAAAGTGGCATGAGCCATTTGAGAGTTCCATAATTTGCATATAATTCCATCTCTCCGGGCAGCTCAACACAGGAGGCTGACTGCATCAGTTTAATCATAATGAGTGATCCCTTTGAAGAAACAAGATTACTATGGTGAGTAATTTTTTCTTCTGAACCACAGGCGGGACAATACACAGTTTTGGTTCCACTCGAGAAATCCAGTTTCTGGGCTGCCTGCTGGGCCATTGATTGCACGTCACACTTTCATGTCACTGAGCCAGATTTGAGAGCAGACCTGGGAAATTGCAGACTAGAAGGGGAGGAGCTGAGTTCCGCTACTGAAATGACCCCTGCTGTGGGCCATGGAGCTTGCTTCTCCACGTGGAGGTTGTGTGTGTGTGTGTGTTGTGAAAGCTGTGTGCATGTGTCATTGCCAGGGTGGTTGGGGGGGTGGGCACAGTGTCAAGTTTAATCAGGGAAGAAAATCACAGCCACCAGGTTGATGACACCAACACTCTCTGGCCCCTTGCTCCTTGATGGTTGTGCACATCTGATTGTGTCCCAGAAGGGAGTAGGTACCTCCCTGAGGCCTGGACCTGTCATGGGAGCTAGTCCAGGAGCCCTCTGGAGTGCTGGTAGGGGTACATTTGGGGTTGGTAGGTTGCCAGAAAAGAGACAGATTAAAATAATTGGCCAAAGAGAAAAAATACCATTATTAGGGGAGGGGCAGTTCTCTGACCCTTTCTGGTTTGACCTTCCCTGTTTTCTGTTGCTTCATTAGGGACTCAATGTAGTCAGCTACCCACTGGGAGGTGGCCAAGTCTGTTGTGCCCTGCTTAACTGTTACATGTAGCAATGTGGTAGCCTGGCTTTTTAGTCTGAATCCTGGCTGCCTATCATCAGCAGTCTCGTTCTGTGGCTGCATTTAACTGGTGAGGATGCCCGCCATCTTTAATGCCTCACATGCCCAATAAGGCTGATGAACATCTCTGAACCTTTTACAAGGTCAATGCAGGTTTTCCCCAGCATAGAGTGTGACGTGTCATGTCTGTGGCCCAAAGGGCTGCCCAGGTTTAAAAACCCTGAAATACTCCCTCACTGAGCCTCACATGCTCAGCATCACACTCTGATCTCTCTCGTGTTGTGCCCCACACTCCGAATTTTCCATATTAAATAACCCATACTCACTTGAATCCCCTGCATTCCATTTCCCATGCTGAGTCAAGTCTCCCACACTCACTCCCATGCTCTGATCCATTTCCCATGCAGTAAAACTTAAAATTGGCTTATGTCCTGGCATCTTGGACTTAGTTTCCTTTAAACTCCGGGGTGACGGAACGCAAGACAGGGAGCAGAGTGACTTCTTAAGTTTGGCAGCATAATATTATTTGAAATTGTATCATGAATTGATATCTTGTATCATAGTGAGGAGCTCCTTAAAATGTAAAGGTTAATAGCTCTGTGGTCTCCCACCCCTTACTAAGCCTGTCATGCTCAAGCTGTCCCCTTTTCATTGGTTCTAATGCAGGTGTTGAGGTGGGTGACATTGGGCCAAAATTTGGATATGATGAAGTAGACAATGGCTTTCTGAAGCTAGACAACGTCCGCATTCCTCGAGAAAACATGTTGATGAAGTACTCCCAGGTAAGCGACAATGTCCTTCACATATATGTGTCATCCAGGTCCAGGTGCCCTCAATGTCTCTCTCAGTTTGGTTTCCACAGCTGAGTACAGAAAGCCGAAAACTGGAAACCTGGGAGTTGGATAGAAAAGTAAGGACTTGTGGTCCACAAACCACTGCCACTCCCCCTTGAATGTGGCACAAGATGTGTGTTTTTTTTTTTGTTTGTTTTTTAAAGACATTTGTTGGTTACCTGCAGTTGCAGCACTACTAGATGTGTAAACATATATGCTTAAAGCTGGTTAATATATGATGAAGTACACCACAGAGCACTCTCTGATCAGTGGGTACACTTTTGCCACAGTTTTTAGTGCTGTTCAGCATGCTGGAAACTCTGGGTCCAGATGTGTGAGTAACTGACCACTCATGTCACATGGACATACAAACATACGAAGAAGCCAGCAGAAGGCCATTTGGTCTATCAAGTCTGCCCGTATTGCAGGGTCCACAGCTTGAGCTAATGTCCCTGCCCTCCCTCCCCACTCCTCCCATCCTCTTTACCCATGATCCTTACCTTCCCCCATTCCTATCCCAGACTCTCTTAAAGCTGCCCACTGTCTTCAATGAGATGACCTCTTCTGGCAGCACATTCCAAGTGTCCACCACCCTCTCTCTGAAGAAGTGCTTCATGACCTCCCTCCTAAACCTCCCACCCTCCAGCTTAACACTATGCCCCCTCATGTCAGTCAGCATGCCAGAATTGTCATTAAATACATTCAGATCTGCAAGAAGTAATTGTCACATATATATTCAGAGCTGCAAATTCAGAGGCTTTTATAAAAAATTTGATTGGCTTAGTGCTCCTGAAAGCACTTGCATCCGTGGCAGAAGCAGGCACCAGCTTGTAGCTCCTTATTGGGTATAGGTGCAGGCACACTTGAGGTCCCTGAGTTCCTTCACTAATGCATCTCAGTATTGACCCGGAAGGGCAATCCTTCTGTTGTGGGAGCACAGAAGCAAAGACTGGCTGGACTGATAAATACATGGAACTACAGTAGTTATGTTTTATTTATTTAACAGACTTTAGGATTACAACCTTTGAGTCAGGGACTCATTTACAAAGGCTCTGCATCAGAAAAAAAACAAATACAAACACTTACTACATATAGACATAGAATAGCAGCTAAAGGTTACAGTTTTTTTAGTTATACAATATTGCAGAATCAAGATCAGCTATACATTGCATTGAACATGTTACCGAGAGCTGTATTTTACAGTTTTCAAGAGAACAATAAGTTTGCTGATAGACGGAGGGAGTAACAAGTTTGATATTTACAGCTAAGTAGAGAATTAGACAGATATCTTGTGAGTGCGGCCAATGGAGGCATTGTTAATAGGTAATGTTTGGTAGCCCTATCGGTAGAAGCTCAGTGACGGGGTGGTCCCGTAAGATGATAGATAGATGACCCGGCACTGTGCTCTATGAGGGCTGACTTGAAACGTCCTAATTTGAAGATGGAGGAGACATTGGAGGGGAGTTCGTTGTACCAGACTGGTTCCCTGTGTAGGAATGACCTTTGGGCTAAGGAGGTTCTAACCCATGGGATGGACCACACCTGTCGGTTGACAGTGCGGGTGTTCACTGAGGTGTGGGAGGATAGGAGAGAGGCAGAAACCCTCAAGGGGGTAAGTCCCAGGTGTATTTTCTTTGTGAGGAGACATGTTTGATAAAATAGCCTTTCATCCAGGGTGAAGAGATTTGTCAGGGCGTATAGGGTACAAGTATGGGTACACTTGTCTGCCCCGGAAAGGAGTCTGTACACTTTGTTTATGGCCAGGTGGATTTTGTTAAGGGCTGTGTGGTCAGCAGCCGAGTAGATAGTGAGCCCATAATCGACTAGGGAGAGGACTGAGGAGGTGACGGCCAGATTAAGGGCTTCCGGAGGTAGGCAGTCCTTGTGCTGATACAATAGGCCTATACGGACATTTATGGCAGATGATAGAGTGTCAATGTTGAATGGAAGAAGAGGCTGGAATCAAATGTAAGGTCCAGGTATTTATAAGTATGGGCCTGTTCTAGAGGAAGGAGAGAGTGGGAGAGGATTGATAGCAGCGCATTCTTGGCCTTATTCTGTCAGTGGGCAAAGAGCATGGTCTTTGTCTTTTTTACATTGACCACAAGTCTTTGGTCTATGAACCAGTTTTCAATCTGGTTAAATGCGTGTTGGAGGGAGGACTGCAGTACTGTGGGCTCTGGGTGCAGGGCAAAAAGAACCATGTTGTCTGCATAGAGTAGTAGGTTGCTGGAGCAGGAATTGGGCAAGGTGTTTAGCAAGATGCTGAATAATAGAGGGCCTAGGATGGAGCCCTGGGGAACCACAGAGTGGACTGGCAGGGTGGTTGAGAGGGTGTTTATTTTGTCACATTGTGATCTAGCTGAGAGGTAAACCAGGAGACTGGTCCTTGGGACAGTCCTGTGTGGCAGAGTGTGCTTAAGAGTAAGGGGTGGGAGACTGTATCGGAGGCCTTTGACAGGTCGATGAAGACCGCTCCAGCTAGGTGTTTTCTATCCAGGGCAGCATGAATAAAATTAGAGAACTCAGTGAGAGCTGTAGTTGTACTGTGCCCAGATCTGAAGCCATGCTGCTCCCTGCAAAGTAGGTTATAAGCAAGCAGGTACTCAGTGAGTTGGGTGGCTATAATTTTTTTTGAGGGCTTTCGAGAGTGGTGGGAGAATGGATATGGGACGGTAGTTATTGAGGGAGGTGCTGTCACCACTCTTCAGTATTGGGGTGACTGTCGCAGTCTTCCAGGCTGCCAGGAACTGCCCCAGACTTAGGAAGCGGTTAATGAGGTCAGTCAGTGGGGAGAGGACTGTATCTAGAACTAGATATAGGATTCTCATATCAAAAGAATCTTTGCAATAGCAAGAGCCACTGAGTGCTTTAATGAGATAAGGCCTTGCCCCATTCGTAGAGATCACCCTGAGATGGAAGGGGGGGATGCTAGGTGTTAGGGGGTGGGGTTTGCAGGAGTGGGGTCTATACAGTGCATAGAACGTTGAGCTAGAGCTTGGTTGAGGTCTCTGTCTGCAGCACTTTGAAACCCAACCGTCAGATTCTTTACTCCGCCTCACTGAACAGTCGCTCCGGAAATTTCTCCTTCTGCTCGGTTCAAAGTCGATTAAAGTTGTCTGTTTCATTCCGAATTTAATTCCGCATTGTCGGTTCAGGCTCTGTCTTTGGTACCGTGACTACTTAGTTTCTTTGATTATTGTGGAAATTGTAAACTTGTATTTCGATCGGTTCAGTTGAACCTATCCTTTATATTGAATTCTTGTGTTCTTTATTAGTGTGTGGTTACCGGTCCTTATCGGTTCTAAAAAAAAAAAAAAAAAGTTTCAACGTTTTTTTCCAATACGTGTAACACGGTTAGGAACCAATAAGGGAGTCTTGCCTGGCGGTTGCCGAAAAAAGGGTAAGTTTGGTTAGGTTGGTCATGTCTGAGAAACCCAAGAAAAAAAAAACGGGCCCACTGGGTTTCAACACTGCAGTGAGTGTGGGGAGGTCTTTGCTAAGGCCGACCCCCACACCACCTGTGTTTATTGTCTGGGGTTTGACCACCTCGATACAGACTGCCAAATATGTAAAAACTTTTCCTAAGTCTACCCTGGAAAAAAGATTAGGTAGACTTAGGGAAAAGGAAGCTGAGAAGTCTGCTGACTTGGATTGCCAGCCCAGTTCGGTTCTGACCAAACCAGAAGGAGTGCCCTCTGACCAGGGCGATACTTCTTCGGGCAAGAGGAGAGCCGATCCTGAGGGATTGGTTCCTACAAAAAGAAAACGCAAAGAGAAATCGACCGGTTCGGATCCAGAGGTTTATGTTCCGACTGCCGAGGAAACAGCCAGAGCGACTTGGATTGTTGAATCGCTTCGCCCGGTTCTGACCGATCCGGCACCTTTTGGCAAGGGTTTGGTTTGGTCGGTTCCCCGGTTCAAGATTATACCCCTGAAGAATTTTATAACCAGAGTTTGAGGAGGAGGGGGATTTTGAAGATGATGGTGAAAGTCTGGATGTGCCTGTGGAACCGGATATCTCCCCAGACAGACCTTCTGGTGTTTCCCCTCTTAGGCTCTCTGACTCCCCTACCCACTATCTGTTTCACAGAAAAGTGGCTGAAACCCTCCAGTTTCCTATGGAGGAGGCTATGAAGGATCAGGAGGAGCCTGATTTTGTTGAAATGATGGACATCCCAGAGTCCAGGAGACTGTCTGTTCCCCTTCATAAGTACTTTGGGAAGCAGACACAACAAATCCTGAAGTCTCCTAATTCTGTACCTCCTGTTGACAGAAGGATGGACAAGAGGTACACCTTATCAGGCTCGGATACAGAGTTTTTATACCAGCAATGCAGCCATGTTAGGGTAGTGCAGGCTGCAGCCTGTGACAAGGCAAATATTCCCTTGGCTTCACCCCCCACCCCAGACAAAGACTCCAGGAAGATGGATGCCATGGCTAAGAAACAGTACATGGCATCCTCCTTGGGACTCAGGCAGGCTAACTATATGACCTATACAGCCAGTTACCAGAAGTCCAGGTGGGACACTGTACTGCCACTGGCTAAACAGGCCTCGCCCCAGCTGGCCAAGGAACTGGAGGAGGTGGCTGCTGATGGGATTGAGGCATCAAAGGTACAATTTAATGCTGCTGTGGACTCCAGTGATGTGTCATCAAGAGTCATGGCTACATCTGTGGCTGTTCAGAGGATGGCTTGGCTCAGATGTGCTAGCCTCTCACACGATACCCAGGCTAAGGCCATGGATTTCCCTGTAGTGGTTAATGCTCTGTTTGGGGAGCAAACAGAGAATTACATGAAGAAAATGGATGAATACAGGACCACTTATAGGAATGCTCAGGCCAAGGAGAGGCAGGCAACTCCTCAAAGGCAGCAATCTAGGGGCAGGGGCAGGCCTTTTCATAGGCCTTTCTACCAAGCACAGGCCTCTTCTCCCTTTTCACAGAGGGGGTTCTTCAGAGGGAGAGGCAGAAGGGGGATGAGCAGGGCTACATCCACTCCTCAGCCTAAGGCCCCTGCCAAGCAGATACCCTGATGGGTCTGCCCGGGTCGACTGTCCTATCCCTGTAGGGAGCAGGCTGGCTTACTTCGTCCAGGACTGGATGTCTGTTACTTCAGACAAGTGGGTCCTGGAAGTAGTAAGCCAGGGACTGGTTCTCGGCTTCAAAAAATTTCCGAAGATGAGAGCCGGATCTTTTTACACCTGCAGGTCTCTCCGAAACCTTTGCCCTAGAGGCAGAGGTTTCATCTCTTCTGGCCTTAAAAGCCATAGAGAGAGTTCCTACCCTACACCGGGGCAAAGGTCTGTACTCCAGGTACTTCCTTACCCCACAAAAAGACGGGAGTGGCGACCCATCCTAGATCTAAGATACCTGAACAAACATCTTTTAAAACCAAGGTTCAAGATGGTGACTCTGGGAATAATTCTTCCCTCTCTAAGGCTAGGGGACTGGCTAGCCTCCCTGGACCTCAAAGATGCCTACTTTCACATCCCTATCGGGTGCTCCCACAGAAAGTACCTCAGGTTCAAGTTGTCCTCAGGCCATTATCAGTTCAAAGCAATGCCCTTTGGTCTAACATGAGCTCCAAGGGTTTTCACAAAGTGCCTGGCACTAGTAGTTGCCTTTTTAAGAAGGCAAAAGATTTCCATTTTTCCATATCTGGATGACTAGCTCCTAGTGGGTCAGTCTCCAGACCAAGTCAAGTCAGACCTGCAAGTGACCCAGTAAGTGCTCACTTCCCTGGGATTTCTTCTCAACCTCCGCAAGTCAGTTCTCGAACTGGTGCAGCTTCTTACCTTTATAGGGGCAGAGCTAGGTACTGTTAAAGCAAGAGCCTTTCTTCCCCTGGAAAGGGCAAGAGTTCTTATAGAACTGGCTTCTTCCTTCAGGTGTCCCGACCAGCAAGGCTTTTCCTTCAACTCTTGGGCCACATGGCAGCTTCTACAGCGGTGGTCCAAGGGGCAAGATTCCAGATGAGGGACATCCAGTTCTACCTGAGGGCGTTTTGGTCCCAAAGAAAGGATCCTCTTACCAAACTGATTCCAGTGACGCTGACACCGATCCAAGCTCTTCACTGGTGGCAGGATCAGGACAATTTAAGGCAAGGGGTCCCATTTGTTATTCAGTCTCATTCGGTGGTCCTTACCACGGATGCTTCCTTTTTGGGGTGGGGAGCCCATCTGGGGGCTCTCACAGCCCAGGGACTGTGGTTCCCTCAGGAGGCCCTTCTACATATCAATCTTCTGGAACTCAGGGCAGTTTTTCTGGCCCTGCAAACTTTCTTTCAGTCAGTGCAGAACAAGGTGGTTCAGGTCAGAACAGACAACACCACCACCATGTGGTACATGAACAAGCAGGGAGGCACTGTGTCCACGGCCTTGTGCACAGAAGCCGTGAAATTGTGGTCCCTGGCTTATTCCCTGCAGACCTCTCTGATAGCAGTCCACCTTCCAGGGAAGGACAATGTGCTAGCAGATGCACTGAGCAGGATCTCCCAGGGCCATCATGAATGGTCCCTGGACCCTCTGGTGTTAAAAGTGATTTTCTCAAGGTAGGGCACTCCAGAGATGATTCTCTTTGCAGCCCCAGACAATCACCAACTTCCCCTGTTTTGTTGCAGACCCCCAGTCTTGGGCTCAGTTCCTCTGGATGCTCTGATGTTGAACTGGGAAGGGAAATTTCTCTATGCCTTTCCTCTACTGTTCAAGGTTCTGGTCAAAGTGAGGTCACAACCCTGCAAAGTGATTCTGATTGCTCCAGATTGGGCCAGGCAGCCCTGGTACCCCCTCTTACTGTCCCTAGCAGTTAATCTTCCCCTGTCTCTTCCCAGGAATTACAACCTGTTAACCTTCTCTCAGGGGAAGATTTGGTACCCCAATCTCCGGTCCCTCAGTCTCAAGGTATGGCTCTTGAAGAGCTAGAGTATGCAGATTTGCATCTGTCCCAAGGGGTTCTGGATATTCTCAAAGCCTGCCACCAGAAAGACTTATGACTCCAAATGGAAAAGATTCAGTATTTGGTGTTCCAAGAAGCATATCTCCCCAGACACTGCTGATTTGCCTACAGTTTGGATTATATGGTCTATCTTGATGGTCTAGGCCTCAGACCAACTACTCTCAAGGTACACTTGTCAGCTGTTTCTGCTTTTCCATCAGTGGGAAAGCCTTCCTCACTGTCATCTCACCCTATATTTTGTACGTTTTTCAAGGGATTGCTTCATACCAATCCTCCATTTAGGGATCCTGCCCCTGCCTGGGACTTAAATGTTTGCATTGCGTAACTTATGCAACCCCCATTTGAGCCTACATCCTCAGCAGAGCTTAAGTACTTGACTTGGAAAACTGTGTTTTTGGTAGCCATTACCTCTGCCAGACGTATCAGTGAATTGCAAGCCGTCAGTGGAACCTGATTTTATCTCTTTCCATAGAGATAAAGTGGTCCTTAGAACCAATAGGAGGTTCTTGCCCAAAGTGGTTTCAGACTTCCATCTGAATCAGTCCATGTCTCTCCCTGTTTTCTTCACTGATCATTCTTCCTCAGGGGAGAGGAGGCTACACAGTTTAGATGTTAAAAGAGCCCTTAGCTACTACATAGAGCATACCAAGGGTCACGGTTTGATTCCTCCAGTTATTCCTCACTTATGGGGAAGTGGGAAAGGGCAAACTTGCCACCAAAAGAACTATTGCCAGGTGGATCGTTTCTTGTATACAATTCTGCTATGAGAAACTGGGAAAAATTCCACCCTCAGGCCTGTGGGCTCATTCCACAAGAGGTACAGCTGCTTCCCTGGTTGCTGCCAGGGACATCCCTCTCTTAGAAATGTGTCAAGCAGCCACCTGGAATGCAGTCCATACCTTTTCCAAGCATTACTCTCTAGATATCCAGGCTAGGAGTGATGCTCGGTTTGGCACAGCAGTACTTCACAGCCTATTCCCAAAGTAGGTTCTGTCCCTCCTCCATGGAGGTACTGCTTGGTAGTTTGCAGATTGTCAGAATACAGCAAGACTTCATGTTTGAAGAAAAAATTACCCACCTTAGTACTTATGTTTCTTCTAATGGAGTCTTGCTGTATTCTGACCTCCCTCACTGCCTCCCCTCTCAGAACCTGTTTTTGGGAAGTGGTGGGCAGGTGCAGTGTTGCACCCCAAGGGTGTCTTCAGCACATTCTCCTTCTTACTTGGGTGCTTATATTATAATCTTTATTTTGGATAGGTTTTTGGTTTCCTGACTTGAGTCTTCCTTTGGGAATCCAAAACTTTTGGTTGCCAGTTGGCTAGTTAAAACATTTTACAATTTCCACATAGTTAGTGAGTGTTTGCTTGTAAGAATCTGACAGTTGGGTTTCAAAGTGCTGCAGTCGGAGACCTCAACCGAGCTCAAGCTCAACGTTCTATGCACTGCATAGAAAAGTAATCCTCTACTCTCCGGGGCAGTTTAAAGGCTGGGGCTAACTGCTGCAGATTGACACAATACAGCAAGACTTCATTAGAAGAAACACAGTTACTAAGGTGAGTAATTTTTTTATCTGTTCTAAGCCCGTGGTGCAAGAGGCTAGGGCTGGGCGAGACGGGGCCTGGGTTAGGATGAACATTTCCTGAAATTAGTAGGAGTATGGCAAAGACTGCGAGGAGAGCAAAATACATTTTCTTATTATCAAGGATAGCTGCCGCCTAGGTATAGTGCGGGTAGTACATGGGATGGCCAGGGTGAAAAGGGTTGGAAAGGATAGGAATGTCATCTGACATGGAGGTTGATGGTGTCACATGACTGCAGGGAGATATGTGGGATGCATGACAGGCAGTGTGGGTGGCAGTTGGTGATGGTTCGTGGGGTTGGAGGTGTGGGAAGAAGACCCTTTAGGGCAGGGCAGGGCTGAGGGGTCCAAGAAGTAGGATAGTAATAGCAATCAGTAGGAGTCTGGGTGGTCCGTGTGACAGTGGGTGCCCAGCAAGTGGTGATAAGGGGACAGTGGCCCAGTGTCGGTATGGGGGGCACTCCGATACCCATAATTGTGGTGGTCTCTATGGCACAGCGGTAGGGTGACAGACTATGGTTTGTTAGGGTTTAGTCATTTGCTTTAGGTAGGAAGGACCCAGGATGAGAAGTGTTAGGGGAAAGCAGTGGGAAGAGGAATGCAACCTCCAGGAGTTGTTGCCCTCTAGTGGCTTTGCAGAATAATTTGCAAATGAAAAAGTAGAAAAGCTAGAAAAATTAACAGTCCTGTTCCACAAAACAGTTGGTACTGGTAAACTCGGCATTAGCAGTTCTTGTACTAAAAAAGACAGCTCAGGGTGGGTAGAGGCAAGAGCCAGTAAGAGAAGGGGGAATAGCGTTATGCCTTATCAGAGCTCAGGAGCAGTAATAGTGCAGCTGAATGGCCTGAAAGGCAAACAGCGTCAAGTTCAATCCCGTTGGTAGCTGTGGGCTGCTCTTCAAAGTGTGTACCTGGTTGTAGGCCAAGAAGCAGGCGGGTCAGCGCAGGACAGCGCTGGGTTCACAGCAGCTCCTGCAGCTTGCAGGAGGAGGCAGTCTCCCATACTGGGCAGGGTGCCTGTGGAATGGAGAAGTGTCTGTTAATTTAAGGCCAACAGGGACAGTGGGCACTAGAAGCCTCGGCCCCAAGCAGACAGGGAGATAATGGCAGGGGGAGGTTTTCAGGACAGGGCAAACGGATTATTAATGCAGCTGAACACCTTCACAAAAGAGCTGTTACACTTGGGGGAAGGGGTGCTTACTGTAGCTAGCTGCAAAGCCAGACAAAAACCCCAAAAAGCACAGGACATGGAGAAGAGAGAGGATGCACACAAGAATTGTGGTCTGATAGTTCAGAAGAAAAATAGTATTGGACCCAGGGACTAGCGCAATTAAGATCAAGCAATTCGTTCAAGCAGTTGAGTCCTTAGGGTGCCTTACAGCCCACTTTAGACACAGACAGGATTTGTAGAGTAGGACAGGGGAAAAATAATGCAGGTGTCTATAGTTGGTTAGTGGAAGAAGAAGAAGAATGTAAACAGTCTATGCATTAGTACTGTATAATTATTAGAGTAGTACTGTAGCAGTTGGATGCAGGTATTGGAATATTACCACTGCCGAGTATTCTGGGAGTAGCAGAGGATGTAGTGATTCACAGTAAAATTGTAATTTTAGCAGATTCTTACATCCATCATGCCACTTTTCTTTAGGTTGAGCCAGATGGTACGTATGTGAAGCCCCCCAGTGACAAGCTGACCTATGGGACCATGGTGTTCATTCGCTCAATGATTGTTGGAGACTCGGCGCACATGCTGTCCAAGGCCTGCACCATTGCAATCCGCTACAGTGCAGTCCGACACCAGTCGGAGCTCCGACCAGGGTAAAGAACAGTCTGAAGATAATGACCACAATATGTTGAGTTTCTGTTTTGCCACTGTTTGATTTACTTTTTTGATTTTGCATAATATTTTCTGTGGCTGAAACAACCAGCTTTGTCTTAAAATAATAAATGAGGTGGGCCCACGAGATACTCCGGTTCATGTGCAAAACCTGGAGAGTTGGACGGCTGGGTGGGGGAATGAGCATCCCAGAGAATACTTGCCAGGGAGGGTGGACTGCAGGCTCCACAATATTACCGCCACCTGGAGGCTTCATGCCAGAGGTAGCATGCCAGCTGACTGTGGCAGCACACTGCACATGGCTCACTCTTTACTTTGAGGTCACGGGAGGGACCCTCCATAAGTTGCAGCTGGTGCAGAATGCAGCGGCTTGGTTACTGACGGGCCTGACTAGGTCCAGTCACGTGACCCCAGTCCTGCAGGCTCTGTACTGGCTGCCTATCAGTTGGAGGATCCTTTTCAAGGTGGGCTTGCTCACCTGTAAGGCCCTATACAGGCTGGGCCTGAGCTCCTGACACCTGCAGCCTCTGTCTGCTCCTTGTTTAGGGGACTCCTGAATGTTCCCAGGGTTTGGCTCAAGACATCAGGCGACCACGCTTTCAGTGTCGTTGAGCCAACCCTGTAGAACTTGCTTCCATCTGCAGTCCAGGAGGCCCCTTTTACTGAGGTATTCAAGCAGAGGCTAAAAACCCACCTCTTTCGCCTGGCTTACTCCAAGTAGATTTTTTCCACCCAGCTGCCTGAGTTACAACACCTTTGACCTGTGTTTTTGATTTTGAATTTTAAGATTTTATAACTGTGTATTAATGCTCTTGTTTTAGTATCCTCTTTAATTGCTATTTTCCATATTGTTTCTCTTGTTAGGCACCCAGAGCCTATGGGATTGGGTGTCATAAAAATAAAATTTGCCTTGCCCTTGCTGCAAGTATCGTGCATGGGGAGGGGAAAGGGAAAAACAAAGGAAACTGCAGTGGGGGTTGTGACTGAGGTCACCATTATGGCAGATGGGAGCTGAGACTGTGAGGTCACCATTATGGTGGGTGGGAGCTGAGACTGTGAGGTCACCATTATGGCAGATAGTGGCCGGGACTGCAAGGTCACCATTATGGCAAGTTTGGGGTGGGACTATGAGATCACTATTATGACAGATGGGAACTGGGACTGAGAGTCACCATTATGGCAGATGGGGGCTGGGATGGTGAGGTCACTGTTGTGGCAAATGGGTTCCGGGACTGCGAGGTCACCATTATGGCAGGTTGGGGGTGGGACTATGAGGTCACTGTCATAGCATATGGGGTCTGGGAGTGCGAGGTCACCATTATGGGTCCGGGACTGTGAGGTCACTGTCATGGCAGATGGGGTCTGGGACTGCGAGGTCACCATTATGGCAGATGGGGGCCGGGACTGTGAGGTCACTGTTATGATAGAAGTGGGCTGGGTAGGGCTGGCGAGAAGCATAAGAAATAAATGTATTTAAAAAAAATAAATAAATACGGGCCAGCTCCTGTTGTCTGTACTCTGCACTCTTTATCCCTGCTGGCCTGCTGCAGTATTATACGTTTACATGTGCAGTTTTTTATTTATTTATTTTTTTATTTATTTATTTATTTATTTATTGAATTGATTCATCAGGAAAGGCACACTGAGCAAATATATGCTTGTCTCCCGATGCGACCTAGGGGGAAGGTACAAGGGGTGGATAACATGCAGGTTATCATTTAACATAATAACAGTTGTCAGTTTACATAGTAAGAAAGTATAACTTGGATCTTACTTCGAGATACAGCTCTTGCAGCAGGTAACTCCATTAGGACTGAAGCCGGCAGGCGTCAGGACCCCACGGAAATCTTCTAGCTAGCAGTCTTCAGCGGGGACCGCCTCCGACATCAGACATAGTACATTAGGAGGCAGTCCCGCCAGATTCCCCAGTTCTTTCCCGCCATCGACTTGCATGTCTCGACCCTTTGGTTCGTTTCTAGCGCACGACGCCTGGTTAAGTTCTTCCTTCGGGAAAAAGTTTGTTTTTTCGGCTCAGTTTCTATGTGATGTCCTCTCCAACCTCCATTGAAGGCCATCCTTCGAAGTGCGCCTGTGGGAAGCAAATCCCGTTCAAAGACCCGCATTCGGCCTGTGTCCGGTGCCTAGGCCCAGACCACGACACCTGGGCCTGTTCCTTCTGCCAGGGATTCAACAGCCGGACCCGGATCCGTCGCCAGAAGGCCCTTCAGGCTTTCCTGCTCGAGGAGAAGATTAAAGCCATGGACACAGCCTCCAAGGGGGAATCTTCTGACAAGGTCCGGAGACACCTAGAGAAGCATAGGGAGAGAGTGAAATCCAGGTCCCCGTCTAGGGCCTCTGACTCCCGTAGCTCCGGCTCCCGGTCCGACCGCTCCTCCTCCGGAGCCCGCTCTCAGCCTCCCCCTGCAGCGGTGAAGACCTCCTGGGTTCCTCTCTTTCGATGAGGCCAAGACCTCCAGACCTTCTTCGTCTTCAACCACCAAGGCCCTGTCGAGGTCAGGGGACCATCACCACCATCACAAGTCCGGTTCTCGCCATTCGAACCCCGACGCCAGGTCAGTCTCTTTGCCTCCTCCTCCCCAGCGGAAGACCAAAGAACTGACTTCTCTCAAGAGATCGTCGGCCCCGACACCGGCCCCTCCGACGTCGGCCAAACACCATCGGTCCCGAGCACCGACGACCGCCAGACACCCGTCGCCGGTCAGGCCTCGCCTCACGGACGCCGGCCGGGGACCGATGTCCGCGATCTACAGAGAAGAGGACCCCCGCCTCCCACTGACGCCGGGTCAAGAGGCGATCACTGAGGAGGAGCTGACCCAGCCCGAGGACCAGACAGGCAAACCGGTCCTGTCATACCCCCAGGGAACCCTCGCGGAACCTGAGGTCCCTGAGGGAGCCGACGCGGAACCCGGCGACCGGCCTCCGGCGACCGGGTCCGTCGTCGGGCCTCAGTATATCCGAGGTCAAGGGAGTTGTTTTCTGGTGGACACCATAAAGGGATGTGGTTCCCACACCACCACCACCTCCTCCTCCTCCTCCTGCTACTCCGCCGGCCCCCGCCCCTACCTCACCCAGGGATGCGGGCCGAGTACCTTCCCCCCAGGAGCCTACTGACCCTCCTAGGGGTAGATCACGAAATAGGAGACCTCCGTCCAGATCTTCTTCAGGGTCACCCAGCCCCAAGAGACCCAGAAGACGCCACCAGTTCGCCTTGGACGGAGGACATGGGATCGGACTTCTCGGACGGATCCAGATCCCCCTCTCCAATCAACGTCCCTTCTCCGGACCCACGTGAGCTCCCAAGATCTCATCCGGATGACCCATCGTTCTCAGAGATTATGAGGCATATCCAGGAGAACATGGGCTGGGACGCAGAGGAACTAGACCCCAAGAGATTACGCCTTGCCAAATATCTTCGGCAAATATCCTAAGCCTGTGGTGGTGCCACCCTTGGTGGACACTTTCGTGGATGTCACCAAGGCAGCGTGGAAACATCCACACTTGCTTTCGGCGATGCCGAAGAAAGCTGACCGCCTGTACAAGGCCCCTAGGGAGGACCAGTACTTGGCATCACATCCTCTGGCCATTACAGCCTCTCATGACCGGTCCCAGAGGCCACAACATTTGAGCACCCTTCCACCGGACCCAGAGTCCAAACAGCCGGACACTTTGGGCAGGCGCACGTATGCCTCCGCTACCTGCGCCATCAGATCCCTCAACTACTTGACCCACATGGTACAGTTCCAAAACACATTGTGGGAGCAGGGACTGGATCTGGCAGAAAAGATGCCAGAAGGTGAGCAGAAGGAGTTGCTACAGCTCCTTCGTATGGGTTCGGACGTGAGAACCCAGGTGCTGTGAGCAGCGTATGATTCCGCGGACTCCTCGGCCAGAGTGGCAGCTTCAGGCATATGCCTCCGGAGACACTCATGGCTCCGTGTTTCCGGATTCACCCCAGACATTCAGAAGAACATCCTGGACGCCTCATTTCATGGAGAAGTTCTTTTTGGGGAGTCCTCAGAGAAGGTCCTCACCAAACTTCAGGAGGCCAGGAAGGCGGTACGGTCTGTCCAGGCCATGTACAGACCCAAGCTTAGTTCCTTTCGTAGGAACCAAAGCCGTTTTCGAGGCCGGATGCAGAGACAGCGGTCCCGTGCCGGTCCTCAACAGAGGGGCTCCTTCTCCCGTAGAGCCCAGGGGAAGTCGTCAGTGGGCCGAGGTCAACGACCAGCTAAGTCGACCCAGCCTGCTGGACCCTCAGCCGCCACAGCATGACTCCTTCCTGGCCCCCGCCCCTCAGGATCAACGGGACACCAAAGTCGGGGGCTGCATTGCGGACCACCTGCCAGAGTGGCAGTCCATAACCACCGACAGGTGGGTCCTTCAGTTATTCAAAAGAGGCCACTTTATAGAATTCGTGGACAAGCCACCCACAAGGCCTCTTCTGCTCTCCCGTTACTCGGGTCAGCACAGATCACTCATCAGGCAAGAGGTACTCACGCTCCTGCAAAAGGGAGCGGTGGAGTATGTCCCAGAGAGCCAGATAGGATCCGGATACTATTCCCACTTCTTTCTGGTTCCGAAGAAAACAGGGGACCTCCGTCCAATCCTGGACCTCAGCGACCTCAACATGTCGGTCGCTATAAACGCTGCATGGTGACCTCTCCAAGGACTCATTCCCATACTGAAAAAGGACGCCTTAGCTGCCCCTGGACATGCAGGATGCCTACCTGCACATCCCAGTAGCTCAAGTGCACAGGAGGTTCCTGCGCCGAGTTTCGGCCACCACTTTCAATTCCGGGCCCTTCCGTTCGGACTGTCTTCGGCCCCCAGGGTCTTTACCAAGTGTATGGCAGTCGTGGCAGCGTCTCTGAGGAGACAGGGCCACTACGTGTTCCCGTACCTGGACGACTGGCTTCTCATGGCCGCCTCCAAAGAGGCACTGTTGATGGCTATTCAGAGCACCCAGGATCTGTTCCAGTCTCTGGGGATTCTTTCAACTACGAGAAGTCTCTTCTAGTACCATCCCAGAAGCTGCAGTTCATAGGCGCAGTTCTGGACACCGTCCAAGGGAAAGCCTTTCTTCCCGACAAAAGAGCGGAACACATCAGATCCCTCATCAGGGATCTTTCAGCAAAAAAGACCGTCCCCGCCAGGTTGGTCCTTCACTTGCTCGGACACATGGCTGCGGCCATTCCAACCGTCCCTTTGGCAAGGCTCCACATGCGGGTAACTCAGTGGATGCTAAGGTGCAGGGACCAAAGGCAAGACCACATGCAGCATCCGGTCAGAATCATGAACGCCGTGATTCGAGACTGGCAATGGTGGCTAGACCCAGGGACACTTTCTACGAGTGTCCCATTTACCGCACCGTCCCCGAAGGCAATCCTCTCCACAGATGCCTCAGGGCTGGGATGGGGAGCGCACCTGAACGGGGTGAGGTCCCAGGGAACATGGACCCCTCAGGAAGCTCACCTCCACATCAACGTGCTGGAGATGAGGGCGGTCCTTTACGCCCTGCAGGCCTTTCAGTCAGAAATACCGTCGAGTACCCTTCTGCTTCAGACAAGACAACACGGCGGTGATGTATTACCTCAACAAACAAGGAGGCGCACACTCTTACCCTCTCTGCAGGGAAGCTATGAGGGTGTGGGATTGGGTAATCCGACACGGCGTGAGCCTGATTGCAGTTCACGTTCCCGGAGTGGACAACACAATCGCGGACGGCCTGAGTCATTACCAGGCCAGAGTCCACGAGTGGGAACTTCTTCAGGAGGTAGCAGAGGATCTGTTCCTTCGATGGGGCACTCCAGAGTTGGACTTATTCGCTTCCCCATCCAACGCAAAACTGCCCAAATTTTGCTCGCTAGATCCAGGGCCTGGTGTTTTCTGGCGAGACGCGTTGTCCCTCTCCTGGGTGGACAGATTCCTCTATGCTTTCCCTCCCTTCCCGTTGATCCAGAGAGTTCTTCTCAAACTGCGCGAGGAGCACGCAACAATGATCCTGGTAGCGCCTTTCTGGCCCAGGCAGATCTGGTTCCCCATGCTGACGCAATGTCCCGGGAACCTCCAGTTCCGTTGCCTTTCAGCTCCCACCTATTGTCTCAGGAGGAGGGTTCACTAGTCCACCCGGACTTACGCTCACTGAACCTGCATGCATGGCTCCTAGAGACATAGCCATTATGCGATATGGGGTCTCGCAAGAGGTGGCGGAAGTCCTTTCCATGGCCAGAAAGCCGGCAACGCATGCGACGTACGCCATGAAATGGTGCCGTTCTTGCTTATGGTCGCAGGCACGCGGCCTTTCCCCTTTAGAATGCCCGGTGAAAGGGGTGCTGGAATACCTTCTTTCCCTATTCCATTCGGGCTCAGCCTACTCCTCCATTAAAGTGCACCTCTCGCGATCTCTGCATATCACGTCCCGTGGACAGCGCACAGTGGCACAGCTTGATGCCTCGAGACTTCCTGAGAGGGGTGTTACACCTTAGGCCACCCATCAAGGACCCCTGCTCCTCCTTGGGACCTACTTTGTCCTGGAACAACTCACGCTCTCCCCCTTTGAACCTGCCGGATTAGCAGCATGTGCTTCTGTCGTGGAAACGTTATTTTTAGTTGCTGTCACGTCAGCAAGGAGAGTTTCTGAGCTTCACACTCTCGTGTGCAAGGAGCCTTATTTAATTTTTCACCAGGACAGAGTGTCTGAGGACGAATCCTAAATTCCTGCCTAAGGTGGTCTCTGCCCTCACTCTCAACCAGGATATCGATTTGCCTGTGTATTTCCCCAAGTACTCTTAATAGAGGAGAGGCGCTGCTTCACACCCTGGACGTTCACCGCTCCTTAAGGTTCTACCTGAATAGAACTAAACAGCTTTGCAAGTCGGAGCAACTATTTATTTCCTTCGCTGAGAGGATGCTGGGCCAACCAGTCTCAAAGCAGACCCTTTCTCGCTGGCTTGTCCAGTGTATTTCATTTTGCTACAACAAGCATAAGCCTCCCAAGTACAGTCGGGGCCACTCGACAGGGATGCTGCCTCCTTTGCAGCACTCGTAAACGTCTCCACCTCGGCCATTTGTGCTGCAGCTACTTGGAGCTCTGTGCACACATTTATTAGGCACTGTAGCTTGGATATTACATCACGGCGGAGAGCCGGTTTCGGCCTGGCCGTTCTACAGGGTCTCCTGTCCTAGAGTCAGGACTTGTTCAAGATCTCTCCTAATTTCCTCCTCCCAGAATGCTTACAGGCGCTATTGCTTGGGAATCAGTCCTAATGGTGTTACCTGCTGCAAGAGCTGTATCTTGAAGTAAGATAGTACAGTTACATAAGAACTTACCGTAACAGTAGATCTTCGAGAACAGCTCTTGCAGCAGGTACCTTCCTGCCCACCATTCCCCCTTGGAGGAGGTGTGGCCTACCAGGCCTTGGCAGGAGCTTTTGCTCTATTTCTTCTGATGGCGGATCCTTGGTCTCCCCTTCTGATGTCATCCTGCGGCCGGGAGTCTCTGGCGGGAGAACTGGGGAATCTGGCGGGACCGCCTCCTTATGTACTACGTCTGACGTCGGGGGCAGGACCGATGTTGGAGGCGGTCCCCGCTGAAGTCCGCTAGCTAGAAGATTTCTGTAGGGTCCTGACGCCTGCCGGCTTCAATCTTAATGGTGTTACCTGCTGCAAGAGCTGTTCTCGAAGATCTACTGTTACGGTAAGTTCTTACGTAACTGTACTTTCACAATATGCAGTCAGCAAAAAGCAAGCGCTCGCGACTAACAGGTAGCAGCTATACATACATACATACAATGTTTGCATACATTTGTGGGGTGCAGGTTGGTGCTGTAGAAAGCCCCATGGGCTAGAAACAAAAACTAGGGCTAACAAAAAGAAGAAACCAAGACTGGCCAGAGAGCCCAGGGTGTGGGCGAGCAAGTGGAAAAATGTTTTTTGTATGTGTGGTTAGAATAGAAAGGCCAGCTACCAAGCTACCGCTGGGCTGACCAGGAATTTTGGGGAAAAGAAGGGGATTGATTGCTAAGCGAGGCACAGTTTACAGTGAAGTAGTTTGACAGTGCAGTTGCTAGGGAATGGGTAGAGGAAGAGTGGCAAATTTGAGGGGGGAGGGCATTCCAGAGTTTCGGGAATCTGTGCGAGAAGGCAGTTTGTCCACCGGATGTCTTTCGGCTGGGAATGTTTAGAAGTTGGGTGTCAAAGGACCAGAGAGCATGAGGAGGGGTGGGAGTTGGCAACAGCATTGAGGAAAGGTGGGGGGGAGAGTATCAAGCTAACATTTTGAGACAAACTTGGAGCAGTGCAGTTTTCGGCGATTCTTTAGGTAAGGGAAGGCAAGGGAGCGGTAGAGGTCATAGTGGTGGGAGCGGGGTGTGGCATTGAGAGCGAAGCGGCAGAAAGCGTTGAAGATAGGATCTAGTTTAGCCAGGGTGGAGGGCGGTGCCACAGTATAGACTATGTCACAGTAGTCTAAGGAAGGTACTATGTCTCATATGGTTATAAGAATACGTTCTAGAGTTCTTTGGGTGAGAGAACTGTGAAGTGAAGCTGAGTAGCTGTGGCACACAAAGGACTTGAGAAGAAACTCTTACACTATAAATCATGATAAATGGAATTTTGGCGGCCCACCATCAGCCTGGGTTCACGAATGAGCTTGGGTCATAGGAGGGCCGGCCGGGGGAGGTTGGCTGACCATCCAGTTGATGCTCACCTCCTCCAGGGAGGGAGGGAGTATGGTCTCCGCTACCACACCGCCACTTGGGTGACCACAGGTGGTGGTGGTGCAGCTGGAGCCATTGACTGAGGGAGGGGGACATCAGCAGTGTGATGCGATGGATCAGCAAGGCCTTGCCGACGTCGGGAGTGGGACAGAAAATGCAGAAAAACACCCCGACTGTAGCAAGATGCCATCTGCCACAGGCCCCACACCGCTGACTGGGTTCTTCCTCGCTGACCGGCACTACGCCTTTGTCCCAGTTGGGGGGGGATAAGGGCCAGCCCCCTTAGCAGCCCTTCCATGTGGAGTTATTCATGGGGGGTTCTGTGAGTGAAGGTAGCCCCAGAGATGGGTGATGGGGCTGGGTGGATTGGCAGGATTGATGGGGCCAGTCAGGCAAGATGGGAATAAAGTGTAGTAAATGTAAAAAGTAAAAAAAAAAAAAGCGGGGGTTTTGAAATTAGTCACATTTTTCTGTAATATTTTCATTGATTTCAATAATAAAATACAGTACATTAGGAAAGACAGCTTGGTTAACATACAGGGTAGACAAACCATTCTGCATTTCATTCCATCTGTTCACTGGTACAACATGAGCATTTTCAGTGCAGTCCCTCTATAAACATCTCAGCAGGTAGTTTCATGTCTGCTGTGGGGAAGTATAGGGAGGCAGTATAGCGCAGTAGTTTAAGGCTCTGAGCTGCAGATCTGGAGACCTGGGTTTGAATCCCACAGCTCCCACTTGCATACTGTGTGACCCTGAGCAAGTCACTTAACTTTCCTGTGCTCCCAGGTTGCACCTGTAAACAAGCTTTCAGCTTGGTGTGTCGCACCTGGTTAAACAGTTGGAAGAAAAGAAAAAAGTATAGGGCTCCACTTACTTGGTTCAGCCCTTCTCTCAGTTACATGGCTTCAGCAGGGGGAAGGGCACCCAAGAATGTACCCCAGCGTCTGCTAAAGAATTCCTCCCTCCCTTTCAAAATATACATGTGGCCTAATGCCAGGGATTGGATAGCCAATGTTTTCCACTGAGTTAAAGAGCAACATTGCAGCTCCCACCCCCCACCCTGGAACAGTAGAAGCCTTACCTGGCCCCTTTTCATATGCCGCTGGTATTTTCATTTTTAAGTGTCCCTGTTTTGGAAGGGAAGTGGTCGTTTCTGACCCCAGTAATACTCATTTATTCATAACTTTCTGCAGTAAGCCTGGAGGGTTGGACTGCCCATAGAGAATGGAACATATGCAAATGATGGAATCATCTGCACGTGACAACTTTTCAAATGCTGCCCTATATTAACTGCCAATGTTCTAAACCTCCTCAGATTTTACTCTCTCCGCCTGAACAGTCTGGTCGCTCGGAGTGTCGCTCTTTAATGAACTGCTTGACGTGAAGAAACTTATAAAAACATTTAAGTATCGTTTCTGTTTCATTTGCTTAATTGTTTTACTTTAGCTAAACTTTAGTTTTATAGTTGTTTTTTTGCCGGTTCTTCTCGGTTCGGAATACCAGGAGGGAACCGGGTTAGTTTTTCATATTTTAGGGTTTTTATGACATGACACAAAAGCTGCTTTCTTGTGGTTAAATTTAGTTTAAAAGTGTTTTTTTTGTAACCATAGATCCTACTTCGAGGGGGCTCTTGCAGTAGGTAATTATATATAGGACGGATGCCGGCAGGCGTCAGGACCCCCCGGAAAAATTTCTAGCCAGCAGTCTCTGGCGGGGGACCGCCCCCACATCAGGTGACCAACGTCATGTGACGTCAGTATAAAGGGGCGGTCCCCCACGCCCGCCTTCCAGTTCTTTCCCACCAAAGGCGAGACGAGATAGAAGCAGATATTTCCCAGCCTGGAAAAGGAGCTAAAAAGCTTAGGGGGATGGAGGGCGGGAAGGTATTACCTACTGCAAGAGCCTCTCTCGAAGATCTACTGTTACGGTAAGTTCTTACATAACTGTACTATCTTACTTTGAGAGGGCTCTTGTAGTAGGTAATTACATGTAGGACTGAGTCCCAAGCATTCTGGAACAAGGAGAAGCAAACGGGAGGAGGGAAAGCTACTCAGAAGTAGATCCTCTGGCTGTGAAGGCCTTAGGAAAGGAGGCCTTGCAGAACAGCGAGCCCGAAGCCTGCTCTACGGCGAGAGGCAATGTCCAAACTGTAGTGTTTCGTAAAGGTATGGACGGAAGTCCAAGTGGTGGCAGCGCAGATGTCTGCCGCTGACACATTCTTGAAACAAGCCGCGCAGAGGCAGCAACTCCTCTGGTGGAATGGCCTCTGACTTGACCCGGCAGGGTCTTGTTGTACTTGTGATAACAGAAGGTGATACAGTGAGCCAACCATTTAGACAAGCATTGCTTAGAAACAGCATTGCCTTCTCTTTTGTGAGCAAAAGAGACAAACAGTTGATCAGTCTTTCTGAGATCTTTCGTCCTGCTGGTGTAGTATCTCAGAATCCATTGAACGTCCAGAGTATGTAGGAGATACTCCCCTTGATTGGAGTGCCGTGTAAAGAAGGCAGGTAACTCTATGGACTGATTCAGCGTAGATTCTGCTACCACCTTGGGGAGAAACTTAGGGTTGGTGCATAGAGCCACACGTTACTTGTGAAAAATCAAGTACGGGATTTTACACATCAGAGCCTGGAGCTCGGAAATCCTTTGAGCAGAAGTAATGGCCACGAGGAAGAGAGTCTTCCATGAGAGGAACTTCAGGTCTGCTGAGGCTGCTGGTTCGAAAGGAGGCAGAGTAAGCTTCTCGAGGATAAAATTCAAATCCCAAGGAGGGGCAGGAACCCAGATAGGTGGTCTCAAATGGAGGACCACTCTAAGGAAGGTCTTAGAGACCTCCAGCTGAGCAAATGTTCTGTCTGCAAAAGGGGCATGGTAGGCTGAGATGGCCACCATATGTACCTTCAAGGAGGAATGACTGAGACCCAGATCAAAGAGGTATCGCAGGTAATCCAGAAGCCGTCCAACAGAGCACGAGAAAGGCTCAAAATCTTTTGAACGGCCCAGATAGTGAACTGTTTCTATTTCATGGCATAGGTAGATCTAGTGGAGGGTTTTCTGGCTTCCACCAAAATATCAGCCACTCGGGCTGTGTGACAGATACCTCCATATACCAGGCAAATCTAATTTTTTTTTAAGACTGTTGCAACAGCCCTTTTTACTCTCCTCCTTTCTTGCTGTAATTTCTCATCTTTCTTTCCACGTTATATAGGCAGGCCACCTATAGAACGTTCTTTCTATCCCTTGTGTATTCCTGCCCTGGTATATGAAGATCTGTACAGCCCTTTCTTTAGTTGCCCCCCCTTCCCCATTTCAGAACCTTCCTAATGTGAGGTATGCAGAAATAAAATAGTTGTTTAAAATGAGTATTTCATTTCATTTGGATATGGGAATTGTAAGCACTTAGTTATATCCATGGTGTGGGTCTTGTAATGACCCCTTTATGTATTCAAACCTTTGTTTGGTTTTGGTTTGCTTTCCGTTTAGTGTTAGGTACCCCCCCCTTTGGTCCCCTCCTTGTAAATATATAGAGTATAAGCCAGAACTGCTTTACAGGCTAGTTGTTCTGTGGAAATAATGTAATTTCAACCCCAAATGTTTTCAGAGCAACTGCGAGGCAGAACTAGCCTGTATAAGTTAGAGTGGCGGCTCCTCGATCGTGCGAGCAGCCTGTGTGGCGGAAACCGCCCTCTTTACCTGGTCAAATACACTGAATGCCGCTTTAGAAGTGTTCCTGCCTCCCGAGTGTCCCAAACGCTGAATATCCCGGTTTGGTGCGTATAAAACCCCTTTAAAGTGTCTTTCAACCTGTTTGCAGTTAAGAAGGGGTCCTTCTGGTTTGGAACTCGTTCTAAATGGCAGCAATAACGAGCAAAGCGCTTCATATTGAGTAAATAAATAGCCTGCATTTTACTCTATTTGCAGCATACAAAAAGGAATTCATTCAGTAGAGACTTCAAAATGACTATTTCATGCCCTAAACAAGCTACAAAAAAGAAAGAAGGCCTATAAAAACGAGTTGTACAGCACTGTGGTTTGTTTGGCCTTAAACCCCTCCCCCATTTCCTGTTAAACAAAGGTTAAACAAAAGTGTTTTTTTGTTTTTGTTTTGTTTTTTGTGTTTAGTTAAAATGCTTCTAGAAAGTGGATTGAATGCCTTTAATTCATTCTTTTGGAATAATTTATAAAACAAATGTTTACCTCATAGAAGGGTGGGAGATGGAAGACCTGGACCCTGAAAGACAGCACCTCGCAAGATACCTCAGGTGGAAAGATCCTAAGCCTGTGGTGGTCCCACCGCTGGTGGACACCTTTATGGATGTCACCAAAGCAGCATGGAAACATCTGCATTCCACTCTAGCAGTACCCAAGAAGGCTGACTGTCTTTATAGGGCACCCATGGAGGACCCTTACTTGGCACAACAGCCCTTGGCCGACTCTCTGGTCATTACGGCCTCAACGACCTCAGCACCTAAGCACTTGGCCACCAGACCAGGAATCTAAATGGCTAGACTCACTGGGGAGGCGCATGTACGTGGCTGCTACAGGCTCCCAGGTCTCTCAATTACCTCGAGCACATGGTGCAATTTCAGAACGCCCTGTGGGAACAGGGCCAGGACCCCCTCAAGGATTTCCCGGAGGGCGAGAAGAAGGAGGAGCTGCTGAACCTCCTCCGCACTGGGTCAGACATGGGGACCCAAGTCCTTTGAGCCGCTTATGATTCATCGGACTCGGCAGCCAGGGGCACTGCTACAGGCATTTGCCTCCGGAGACACTCCTGGCTGAGGGTCTCTGGATTTACCCCTGACATTCAGAAGAATATCCTGGACATCCCATATAATGGCTCGGTCCTGTTCGGTGAAGACTCAGAAAGGGTCATCACCAAGCTACAGGACGTCGGGAAGGCAGTCAGGACTGTACAAGCCATGTACAGAACCAAGTCTGGTTCCTTTCGTAGGAACCAGAATCATTTTTGTGGACAACAGAAACTCTCACGTTCCGGCCAGCAACCAAGGGGCAACTTTAACAGAAAGAGTCCATCCAGATTCCCCGCAGGCCAGGGCCAGAAACATCAAAAATCTGCCCAGCCCACTGGAACCAGCACCACCACAGCATGACTCCTTCCCGGCCCCTGCCCCACCTCTGGATCAGAGGGAAGGAAGGGTTGGGGGTCGCATCTCTCACCACCTATCAGGGTGGCAGAGGATAACCTCCGACTTGTGGGTTCTTCAACTAGTACGTCGAGGACACATTATCGAGTTCCTCAACCGCCCACCACCAAGGCCTCCTCTGCTCTCCTGTTATTCAGGTCAGCACGCCTTGCCCATACAGCAAGAGATCTTGGCACTCCTGGACAAGGATGCCATAGAACCAGTGCCACAGAACCAGAGAGGAGAAGGATATTCTTCACACTTCTTCCTGGTTCCAAAAAAGACAGGGGACTTGTGCCCAATCCTAGACATCAGCAACCTCAACACCTTCATGTTGTACAAACGCTTCCACATGGTCATCCTTCTGGGTTTCATTTCCATGCTCAAGCAAGGCGCATGGCTCGTGTCGCTGGGCATGCAGGATGCATATCTCCATCTCCCATAACTCGAGCATGCTGGAAATTCCTACGCTTCAAGTTCCTGGGACGCCATTATCAGTTCCGAGCACTCCCCTTCGGGCTGTCCTCGGCGCCTTGAGTCTTCACGAAATGCTTGGCAGTCATGGCAGCGGCCCTTAGGAGACAGGGCCACTATGTATTCCTGTACCTAGACGACTGATTCCTCATGGCCCCCTCTTGGGAGGCTTTGATAACAGCAATTCAAGACACTCGCTCCCTCTTCCAGTTGTTGGGCATTAGTATCAGTCAGAAGTTGTGCCTCATCCCTTCACAGAGGTTGCAGTTTATCGGTGCAGTTCTCGACACCTGTCCAGGAAAAGCTTTCCTGCCCCAGGACAGGGCAGAATGCATCCGATCCCTCATAACGGACATCGGGAAAAGAGGTTGGTCCCAGCCAGGACCATTCTTTGCTTTCTCAGACACATGGCGGCAGCCATCGTGACTGTTCCATAGCTTGGCTTCATATGAGGATTACCCAGTGGATGCTATGAGCACAGTGGGACCAAAAACAGGATCAACTGCATCAACTAGTCCAGATTACGGATGCTGTTATCTGAGACCGGCATTGGTGGCTCGTCCCAGAGCACCTTTCCAGAGGAGTCCCCTTCTTAGCACCTGCTCCAACTCTGACTCTCTCCATGGACGCTTCGGGGTCCGGCTGGGGAGACCACCTGGAAGGAGTGAGGACCCAGGGATCCTGGTCGACCCTGGAGTCTCACCTCCACATCAACATCCTCAAAATGAGGGCAGTCCTGTATGCTCTACAGGCCTTTTAGTCAGAGATCACACCAGGTCTGCTGTTGTTACAGACAAACAATACCTTGGTGATGTACTGTATCAACAAGCAAGTAGGCACTCACTCTTACCCTCTGTGCAGGGAGGCAAAGAGATTGGGTATTACAGCTCAGCGCAGAGATCACTGAAGTGCATGTTCCTGGCGTGGACAACACCATCACAGATTGCCTAAGCCGGTCGCAGGCCAAGGCTCACGAATGGGAACTACTGCATGAAGTAGCAGAGGACCTATTCCACAGATGGGAGCACCAGATATGGACCTTTTCGCGTCCCCATAAAACCAAAACTGCCCAATTTCTGCTTGCTGAATCCAGAGCCTGGTGTTTTCTGGCGAGACGTGTTGTCCCTCTCTAGGATGGGCAAGTTCCTCTATGCCTTTCCCTTTGATCCAGACGGTTTTACTAAAGCTCCGTGAGGAGGGAGCATCAATGATCCTGGTGGCACCTTTTTGGCCCAGGCAAATTTGGTTCCCACTCCTGCACCAGCTGGCCCAGGAACCTCAGTTTCCTTTGCCGGTCAGCTCACACCTGTTGTCCCAGGAAGCCAGCTCCCTTGTCCACCTGAACCCCAGGTCACTGAACCTGCACGCCTGGCTCCTAAGGACATAGTAGTCCTTAGACACGGAGTTCACAGGAGGTGGTGAACATATTATTAGCAGCAAGAAAACTCTCTACTCCTGCCACCTACACCATGAAATTGCTGTTTTGTCTTTGGGCTCAGGCCCGCAGCTTAACCCCACTTGACTGTCCCAAGAAGTCAGTGCTGGACTACCTCCTATCCGTGTACAAATCAGGGCTAGCATATTCCTCCATAAAGGTACACCTCTGTGCCATTTGGCATACCATACCCCGGTAGGTCAGAGGTCTCTAGCACAGCTAGAGGCCTCCCGTGCTTTCCTGCACGGCATCCTCCATTTGTGACCTCCTATCAAGGACCCAATTTCCCCCTTGGGATCTTCTTTTCATCCTAAAGCAGCTCACGCTGCCCCTGTTTGAACCAGCCGTGGATTGCGAGCTGCGTCTCCTCTCTTGGAAGGCACTATTTTTAGTGGCAGTTACCTCTGCTAGAAGGATTTCTGAGCTTCATGTGCTCATGTGTTTAAAAAAAAAAAACATTACTTGGTTTTTCACAAGGACAGAGTGTCTTTAAGGACAAACCCTAAGTGGTCTCGACCTTGACTCTCAGTCAGGATATTGACCTTCCGGTGTACTACCCTAACCACTCTAACAGAGGGGAAGCTGTCTTGCACACATTAGACGTGCACAGGATCCTCGGGTACTATCTAACCAGAACCAAATCCCATTGCCGGTCAGATCAGCTCTTCCTGTCATTTGCTCACAGGATGTAAGGAGCACCTGTATCGAAACAAACTCTCCAAGTGGCTGGTTAAAAGCATCACATTCTGTTACCAAAAGCGCAACAAGCCTTTGCAGGGATCAGTGAAAGGACATTCCTCGAGGGGGCTGGCTGCCTCTTAGCAGCGCTTAAGAATGTCTCTACATCGGCCATTTGCACGGCTGCTACTTGGAGCACTGTACATACCTTTATCAGGCATTACAGTTTGAACATTGCTTCAAGACATAGAGCTGGTTTCGTCCTTTGTCCTAAATATGGTTCACTCTAGGATCCCTCCTATCCTCCTCACGAACAGGGTCATTTTGTTCCCTTACTGCTTGGGAATCTGTCCTTTCGGTGTAACCTGCTGCAACAGCTGTTTCTCGAAGTAAGATAGTACAGTTACATGAGAACTTACCATAACAGTAGATCTTCGAGAACAGCTCTTGCAGCAGGTAGTTTCCCTCCCACCTTACCCTCAGGAGGTTTGGTCTTCAGACTTGGCGTCTCAGACGCAGTCAGATTATTGTTTTTAGGAATCTTCCTTTGGAAGCAGATTCTTGGTCTCCCTGTCAGAATCCACCTTTATGCCGGGAATCTCTGGCGGAAGAACTGAGGGATGCTGGGGGACCGCCCCTTTCATGTGATGCCGGACGTCTGGGGCAGAGCCAACGTTGGGGGTGGTCCCCTGCTGGATATTGCTAGCTAGAATTTTTCCGTGGGGTCCTGGCGCCTGCCGGCTTCAGTCCTTATGATGATGTAACTTGCTGCAAGAGCTGTACTCGAAGATCTACTGTTACGGTAAGTTTTTACGCAGCTGTACTTTCTAGGATCGTGGATATGTTGTTCATCCACATTTATTGGCATATCTCTTTCCCCATTAAGATCAGCCAGAAGTCTTCAAGCTGGCTTCTCCCACCCACCCGGGTGGTATATACCTCGGCTCCGACCCATGACCCCAGATCTTCCTTTCCGCTGGAAGATTCAGGTTGCCTCCCTTGTGCTCGCACATTTCGTAAGCCCTGGCTTTCAAACCTTCGGTTTTACTGAAACTTCGTATCTCTCAAGTTAGCGATCGCAAGTTTGTCGCTTCGATCATGGAAGACAAGTCTTCCCTCGGAGTTCGTCGGTGCCCTTGCGGCCAGCAGATGTCACGCACCAATCCCCACTCTGTGTGCATTTACTGCCTCGGTGTCATCCATGACACCTCTTCATATAGTTTGTTAGGCTTTCCATCCCAACTTTCTTGACTACCGTCTCACGTGCCTGAAGCTGGGGAGGCTGGAGAAGAACCCTCCGGTAAAATCCAAAGAGGCCTGGTGGGCGGTTTCCGCGGCTGTGGGTTCCGCCAAGCAGTTGGAGTGCATTCAAGCGTTTGAGGATGAAGCGGCTTGTGTGGAGTATTCTTCTCAGAGCTTTTTCATTCCACTCAACCTGGGCTCCACCTTCTCGGGTTCCTTCTGGGAGTTGTGCCAGTCTCTCCTGACCAAGGAAGAGCGCCTGTGATTTCAGCGCCTCACCGATCCCATAGCGGAGAAAGGACCTGGAGTCGTCTTCATCGACAGGAGGCGTTCTTGGGAAGCGGAGAGATCTGGTCCCAAAACGCGACAGTCTCGACTTCGGTCGAGATCGCTTCTTCAGCCTCTGGCTTTTCGGTCTTGCCGTCTGGCCAGTCGACCAAATTATCTGTCGATGAGGTTGAGATCGGATTGATCCGATATCACCGACTCTGGTTGACGTTTCCCTTGATCGAACACCTAATCTGTTTTTTCCAGATGACTGAGACCCAGCCTGCTGGGACTCTAGTCGAAGATGTGGTTCCCGATCCCAGGAAATCACCTGTCCCGCCGGTGTCTCCCGAGCGACCGAGTTGGCCCTCCTGATCTTGATTGAGGTCTCAGACCTCCTCGACCGACAGGCCGAGGAGGAGCCATAAATGCTCTAAAAAGAGGCGACACCATTGGTCGTCCTTGTCCTCCTCAGATGAGGAGAAGCTCCGGCGGAAACTCCGGTGTTACGAGGACCTCATGTGACAGCAGCTGATTTTGACTGGGCACAAACCGACTCCGGCTTCCACCCCGGCCATTACTTGGCTTTCACCTCCTAGGCTGAAGCCGACTCCTTCGGAGCCGATTAAAATGGTTCCCCAGACCGCAGAGCTGGTAAAACCTCCAGTTCGGCCCCAACCAGCCTCTCCACCGATCGTGGTGGAACCGCTGCCCAAACAACCTGTGGGAGGGGCTTCTTCCAAAGGAGACAGACCAGGCACTGGGCTTCCCTGGTGTCTGTCGGTCACAGTCACCCCGGACCGCCCTCAGCGGGTCGAGAACGACCTGGGCGACAGGCTCTTATACCCGGATTCTTCCAATTCGGACGTCACTGGCCTGCACTCACATCCAGGGGATGATGAGTCCGTTGGCATAGAGAAGGAGGAAGGTCCCTCTTCTTTTCAAGGGATCCTTTGCCTCATCTCTGAATCTAGAGGAATGCCCCTGGAGCCCATCCAGAAAAAGGCAGAGCACCCTCTTACGGACACCCTTAAGAGAAGGAATACCCCGACTGAGGCTTTTCCTGTGGCTGAGGCCATTGTTGGCCCAGCCCTAGAACTCTGGCAGCGTCCTGCTTCTTGCCCAGCACAGTCTGCCCGCATGGCTCTCAAGTACACGGTGCCCATGGGGTCCCTTGCGGGGTTCACAGAGCACTCTTTGGCCGAGAGCCTGGTGTCCGCCTCTGTGTTCAGGTGTACTGGCAGTTCTGCTGACACTGACTGACCTCCTGTTAAAGAGTCCAAGCTTTTAGACCATTCAGCCAGGAAGGTCTATGCGGCGTCATCCTTGTGCCTTCATCAGGCAAGTTCGGCCATCATCATGGCACACTTCTCTCACGCCCTTCTAGGGTCGCTAGATTAAGTCCTCCCACATCTTCCCACGGATATGCAGACCACGGTCAAGCAAGTCCGGGATCAAGACCGAGCTGTTGCCAAACAGCAGCTTCAGACAGCCCTAGACATTTGGGATTCTTGTACCCATTCAATGGCTGCTGCAGTTGCCTCTCATCACAGGGCTTGGCTGAGGCTCTCCTCCTTTCAAGCGGATACCCAGCACAAACTAGCTGACGTGCCCTTCCTTGGGACCAACTTGTTCAGCCCGGGAATGGCCGGTCATCTTCAGCGCCTCGAGCAGTCCAGTGCCACCTTGGACGCTACTTCTGCCAAGGGTTCTTTGGGCAAGAACCAACAGAAGAAGCCTTTTTGGCAGTCTTCCCCTGCGGCTCAGCAGTCCTCCTTCCAGGGTGGACAGCAGCACCAACATCAGCAGCAGGCTCAAGCTTGGTGTCCTCAGCCCAAGGCCGGGCCCCAACAGGCCCGTAAAGGAGGCCGAGGCTCAGGTCCTGGAGCCTTCTCCTCCTCCAAGCCTGCTCAGTGATAGAACGAGGGCTGCCAACCCCTCTCCCGTCACGCCAGCTCTGGGCCCTCCCGTGGGGGGGGTTGGCTCTGCCACTTCCTTTCTGCCTGGTCTGTTGTCACTTTGGACAGGTGGGTTCTCGAAGTGGTCGGTCAGGGACTGCAGTACCCTCCAAGCCAAGCCCACGCCCCTCCGGAGCAAAGAGTATCCTCTCAGACCCAGTTGGCTCTCTGAGACTATATTGCTCAGCTCCTCCTCAGGGAGGCAGTAGCTCCAGTGGCGGATCCTTCAGCAGACCAAGGCTTTGTCTCCAGGAATTTCCTGGTGTCCAAGTGGATGGGGGGGGGGGGGCTGGCACCCCATTCTAGATCTGCACGACCTGAATCAATATCTCAGGTCACGCACCTTTCGGATGGTCACTCTGTCCCACATCATACATTCCTTGAGTGAAACATGTGGTTCTGTTCACTGGATCTGCAGGATGTGTTCTTTCACGTCCCAATCTGTCCGTCCCATCAGCGGTTCCTCTGCTTCAGGGTCGAAAGGACCCTGAATGAGTTCCGAACCATGTTGTTTGGCTGGTCATCGTTCCAGCGGGTCTTCACCAAATGTATTGCAGTGATGGCAGGCCATCTCTGGCGTCGGGGGGAGGGGTCAGGATTTACCCCTACCTCGACGACTGGTTCCTAGCAGGTTCCACACAACAGGAGGTGGAGAGGTCCAGGGACCTGGCCCTCCAGACCCGCTCTCAGCTTGGCCTCCTGATCAACGAGGTCAAGTCGGAACTCATGCCTTCTCAGGTGATGGGCTTCATCGGGGCAGAGCTCGACTCTTGTCAAGCCAGAGCTCGGCTCCCAGCGGACAGAGCAGAGGTTCTTTCCTCCTTTGCCCAATCATTTCTGGTTGGGCACTTACGCCCTGCCCGGGACTTTCTGCGCCTTCTGGGTTACATGGCGGCGTGCACCTCCAGTGGTCAGCTGGGCCCGGTTGCACATGTGCCCCCTCCAGTGGGAGCTGGACACCCAGTGGACTCAGCACCATGGTCAATTCGACCAGCTGATCACTGTGACCCAGAAGATGTGGGATGCCCTCCAGTGGTGGACTGCCCCAGACCGGTTGCAGGAAGGGATCCCATTTGTCCGCCCGAGCTGACGGCTGTCTTTACGACCGATGCCTCTCTCATGGGCTGGGGAGCCCAAATGGGGGGGCCGAAAGGGCCCTCGGCCTCTGGACCCATGAGGATTCCCAGTGCCACCTCAACCTGTTGGAGCTCAGAGCAGTCAGACTGGCACTGTCAGCTTTTGCTCCTCAGCTCCGGGGTCAAGTGGTTCAAGTCCAGAAGGACAATACCACGACCATGTACCACTTAAACAAACAGGGCGGCACGCACTCCCGCCTGCTTTGCAGGGAGGCGCTCTGCATCTGGACCCTCGTCAGCTGTCTGGAGGCGGATCTCCTAGCCATTCATTTGGCAGGAGCCTCAAACCATCTGCCGGATGCTCTCAGCTGCTTAGGCGAGACATACCACCAGCGGTCTCTCCATCCAGAGGTAGCTTACAGCCTGTTCTTGCACTGGGGCAAAGCATTGGTGGACCTGTTTGTCTCCAGGGAAAACACCAAGCTGAGACTGTATCATGCCTGCCCCCCTCTGCAGGGCTCGCTGCAGGGGGGATGCCTTCTTGAGGCTGTGGACCCCAGGCCTCCTTTACGACTTTGCTCCATTTCCCTTGATCCACAAGGTGCTCCTCAACGTGCGGAGGGGCAAGGCAAAGCTGATCCTGGTAGCCCCAGACTGGCCGTGCCAGTTCTGGTATCCAGGTCTCCTCAGCCTCCGCTGCAGGCACCCGGAGCGGCTTCCAGCATGCCTGGATCTGATATCACTTAACCAGGGGAAGGTATTCCATCCGGACCTTCAATCCCTGCACCTCACAGCCTGGTACCTGAGCGGCTAGAGTTCCAGGCTCTGGGTCTTTCCGAAGATGTCTGCACCATGGTGGAGGCATCCAGAAAGGAATCAACCAGGAAATGTTATGCCTTCAGATGGAAAAGGTTTTCCATTTGGTGTCAGGGCAAGGGCCTGGACCTTTTATCCTGTCCAGTGGTTAACATTCTCGACTACCTTTGGTCTCTCTCCAAAGGGGGTCTGCGGTCATCGACTCTTTGGGTGCACCTGGCAGCCATCTCTGCTTACCGGGTGTGGGCCGGTCAGCCGACAGTGGTGCAGGAGACAGTGGTCAGGTGCTTTTTCAAAGGCCTGGATCACATGTACCCCTCTGGTATGTGAACCTCCACCTCCGTGGGATCTGCTGCTGGTACTGGCAAAGCTCATGGGCAAGTCATTCGAACCATTGCACAAGTGTGCTTTGTCACACTTGTCGTGGAAGACTGCCTTCCTGGTGGCTACCACATCTGCCAGAAGGACAGGGGAGCTCCAGGTGCTTTCGGTGGACTCCCCATATCTGGTCTTCCACAGGGACAAGGTTGTCCTGTGCCCCCACCAGAAATTCCTTCCGAAGGTGGCGTCCGCGTTCCACCTTAACCAGGTGTTGACTCTGCCTGTGTTCTACCCGAACTACACCTCGGATGCCGAGTACAGGCTCCATACTCTGGACCTGAGATGAGCTGTCTCTTATTATAAGGAGAGGATGGTGGAAATTCGGGGAGAGGTTAAACAGCTGTTTGTCACTTACGCTGAAGCCGCTTCTGGCAGACCTGCAGCAAAGCAAATGATGGCAAGATGGATTACATCATGCATAGGTCTGTGCTATGAGTTGGCGGGGCAAGGAGCCTCCCAGAGGGATAAGAGCTCATTCTACCCGCCATACTGCTGCATTGGTGGCTGCTTCCAGGGACATCCCTATCCTGGAAATCTGCCATGCTGCTACTTGGAAATCAGCAAACACCTTCATTACCCATTACCACATCGACCTTGAGTCACGTCGGGATGCTGGTTATGGGGCCTCAGTTCTCCAGTCTCTGTTCCCTAAGTAGGGGATGTGCGCCTTGCCCCCCTCCTCCCGGAGAACTGCTAGGAGTCTGCCAGTAAGTGTGGATGAACAACATATCCATGCTCCTAGAAAAACAGGTTCTAGGGACGTGGATATGTTGTTCATCCACACTTATTGGCAGGTTCCTTGCCGCTTTAAATCTTGCCGGAAGGTCTTCAAGCTGGCTCCTCCCACCCACCCGGGTGGTAAAACTCTCGGCTCCGCCCCATGACGCCAGATCTTCCTTACCGCTTGGCAGCTCAGGTTCCCTCCTTAGCACTCTGCGTTTTCGACTGGTTTCTGAAAATTTTCGGTCTTCGAAATTATTTGGAAGTTTTTTCTGTAACTTCGATCCTTCTCCTTCGCTGCGGCAATGGCTCATTCCTTTTCCGGCCCCGGGAGGCACCCGGTTAATTCCTCCAGGGGAGACCCGCACTCCACGTTCATTTATTGCCTTGACCTGGATCATGATCCTCAGCTTTGCGAGTTTTGTTGTGCCCTTTCGGCCAGCTGTCTGGAGGACCGCGCGGCCCGGGCACCCGGTAGTTTTTCCCGCTCCGGAGAATCCTCGATCGTTGGGCAGCGTCCGCTTCGGCTGTTTCTGTGCAGCTCGATCCTCCTCCTGCCGGGGGGGGCGGCTCCCCATCCCTCCTCCTCGGTCGCGGCGCTTATCCCGCTGTCCTTGGGCTCTACTTATGCAGCTTCATTCAAGGAGCCACAGTCCCTTTCCCCGAGGCGAGGGACCCTGGGGACCTGCCTCGGCCCAAGTCAAGGTGCCGCGAGGCGGGTCCCTTCGTCGGCCCGGCGGAAGGGAAAGTCCCCCGCCGCTTCGGTCGAGGATGCGGCTTCGGCCACTGGCCTCATGGTGTCCCCGTCAGGTCAGCCGGCCAGGATCCCTGTCGACGTGGCCGAGCCTCTCGGCCCGTCATCTGGGCTGTCTCCTGCTAGTGCCGCAATCCCTTCGCTGGTTCCCCCAGCGGGGGCTGAGGTTCTGCCGGTACCTTCAGGTCGACAGTCCTCTGCCTTTTTCTCTGAGCCGAAGGAGGAGCAGGCGTGCTCCGCTCCCTCCCAGGCCCGCCCTCGGTTCCCCCGAGGATTCAGGTCTCGGTACTTCTCTCGGTCTAGCCGCTCACGCCGACCTCGGCGTTCTCGGTCGGGCACGAGTCAAGTGGCGTGCCGTTCTTCTCGTCGTCCCCTCCCGGATGAGGGGTAGCTTCGTTAGCGTCGGCGTTACGTAGGAATTTATGTGCAGCAGCTGTTGTCCAGGAATCAGTCGACCCCGGTTCATTCTCCGGCTAGTAAGCAGCCGCCGCCCGGTCGGCCGACGCAGCCGCTCGAGGCAGTCGAGGAGTCCTCTCCAGGGCCGGTTGCTTGTCTGATCACTGCTGCCCCGCTGTTCTCGGCGGAACCTGGGCCGGGTCTTGACCTGTCGGCAAGTTTCTCGGTCCCCTCACTCCCGCCCGCGGCAGACGAAGAGTGTATCAGGCCTGCGGCAGCTTTTTGCAGACCCCTTGGAGCCTGAAGTCGGCTCTGTTGTGTTTCCTAGCAGGGAGGACCCATGGTCTTCCCCGGAACATTCAGTGGACGACAGCCCATCGTCCTTTATGGGTCTGCTCCAGCTCATCTCTGAATTCACCGGGATGCAGCTCGAGCCCGTTTCCAAATGGGCACCTTACCCCCTTACGGAGATTCTGGACCGAGGGGGCTCTCCCTCGGAGGCCTTCCCGGTGGCTGAGGCAATCATGAGCCCAGCCTTGGAGCTCTGGCAGCGGCCTACTTCCTGCCCTGCGCCTTCGGCCAGGGTGGCCAGGAAGTACCCTGTCCCTGTCGGTTCTCTGCCCGGTTTCTCGGAGCACCCCTCAGCTGAAGGGATAGTCACCAACAATGTTTTCCAAAGTTTTGGAAATGCCAGGGATGTGGATAGGCCCCCTGACAGAGTCCAAAAGGATGGACTATGTCGGGCGCAAGGTTTACGCCGTGTCCTCCCTAGGCCTCTGTCAGGCCAACTCGGCGGCACTGATGGCACACTGTTCCCACGCCCTTTTGGGCTCCTGACGAGGTCCTCCCTCATATCCCGGCCGACCTGCGGACCATGGTCCGGCGGGTGCGGGACCAGGGTAGGGCGGTGGCAAAACAGCAGCTCCAGACGGCTCTGGATCTGGGCGACTCCTGTGCCAGATCGGTTGCGGTCGCAGTGGCCATGCGCCGCAGGGCATGGCTGAGGTTATCCTCCTCCTCCTCCTTGGAAACCCAGCACGAGTTGGCGGACATCCCCTTCTTGGGGACTGACCTTTTCGGCTCTGGAGTGGAGGACATATCCAGAGGCCCGAGAAGTCCGATGCCACTCCGGACTCTCTCACTCCCGCCCAGAGGGACAAGGGCAGCCGTCAGCCTTTGCGTAAGCCCCTTTGCACCCCGGCCCCTGCGGTTCGACTGGCCCAGCATGAGGGCCAGCAGGCATGCGCTGGGCGGCCTGTCGCCAGACCAGCATCTTCCTCCAAAAGGAAGCAGGGAGGTAGGGATCCGAGAGCCCCCTCAGCCTCTTCCTCCGCCAAGCCTGCTCAGTGACGGGCTAAGGGGCGCTGTCTCCGGCCCCGTCGCCCCTGCCTGGGTTTCCCCGTGGGGGGACGGCTCCGCACCTCTTCCTCTTGGGTGGTGCTAAGGGTAGTCCTGTCGCGATTGCAAGCAGGTTTCCCCCTTTTGAGCAGTTGCCCCACGGGGATCTTGGGTCCACAGACTCTTCGTCGGACTGCTGAGCTGACTTGCCTGGCCCTCTAATTAGAGGTGATCAGGGAGGTGGTGGGCCCTCCTTCTGACCCTGGGTTCGTGTCCAGGTACTCCTGGTCTCAAACGGACGGGGGCTTGCGCCCATCCTTCTGCACGGCCGGATGGTCTTTCTGCAGATATCCCATCCTCAGATCGAGGCGTGCGGCTTCTTCCTGGGCCTCCAGGATGTACTTACTCCTCGTTCCGTCCGTTTCTTGGGAGACCCCTCCCTTTCCTAAGTGAGAGATCTCCTTACGAGTTCCTGGCCAGGCCCTTCGTTCTCTGCTCCGCAGTTTCTGCGGCATTGAAGGGTCCGGGCGTAACCCCACCCAGATGGCGACCTGATTAAAACCCTTCCAGGCTCGGATTGGTCTCCCTTTACCGGAGCCACGTTGGAACTCGTGCCTTAGCGGGTGAGGTTTCTTCGGGACTAGGCTTGACTCTCGAGTCCGAGCTCGGCTCCAGGCGGACAGGGCTGAGGTTCTTCCTCCCTTACCCAGTCAGGTTTGGCCGGGTAATTGTGCCCTGCTGGGACCTCCTGTGCCTCACGACGGCTGAGTTTCTCAGACGAGTTCGTGACTCCAGCCCAGGAGTTAGGGGAACGCTCCCCATCGGACCGTTCCAGCTCCTGCAGGAGAACATCCTGTTCGTCCCCCGAGTCGACGGTCTTCTCCGACTGATACTTCTCGGATGGGTGGGGGTGCCCATCTAGGGGAATACAGAGTGCTTCGCCTCTGGTCCTCTCGGGAGTCCCGATGCCCTTACTACCCACTGGAGCTCCAGGCGGTCCGCTTAGCTTGCACCACTCGCTCCGTTTGTGCGGGGTCTAGTGGTTTAAGTCCATGCGGACAGCACCACAACCATGTGCTACCTACCCTGCCAGGTTTGGTCGAACCCCTTGCCTAGGCGTAAGGAGGTCCCCACATTGGGTTTTTCGCGCAGTCGGAGGCGGGTTCCCAGCCATTTGATGGCAGGAGCCTCCAACTCCCTGGCTGCTGCCCTAAGCCAGACATAAGCTGCGCCTCACGAGTGGTCTTCCCTGCCGGAGGTAGCACAGGATCTTCTCCCTCCTCCCTCCAGGGAGAATACGTGGCTGAGACTGTCTCATGCCCGCCCCCTCAGCAGGGTTTGCTGTAGGGGATGCCGTCGAGGTCGCGGACCCCGGGCCTCCTCTACGCCTCTCCCCCATTTCCCTTGACCCGCAGGCAAGGCAAGGAGGGACTAGGCGCAGGTGATGCTGGTAGCCCAGACTGGGTTTCCAGCTCTGGTATCTAGCTCTCCTCAGTCTCGGCCCCAGGCTCCTGAGGCGGCTTCCAGTCCGCCCGGTCCTGATCTCTGTTTTTAGGGGAAGGTTTTCCATCTGGACCTTCAATCCCTGCACCTGAAGGCCTGGTCCCTGTGCGGCTAGGGGCCAGGCCTTGGGTCCTTCGGCAAGGTCCTCGACGCTTCGAGGCATCCTACTAGAGGTCGGCCAAACATGCTCCCCATTTGATGAGGGGATAGGACCTGGCCCTCTCCTGTCCCTGGGCGAGCATTCCGGACCATCTGTGGTCCGTTCTTTGAACTAGGGCTTCAGCCGACGACCCTCTAGGTGCTTCTGTTGATCACCCCTGTCTTCCGGGCGCGGGCCGGAAGGCAGTCGGTGGCGCAGATAAGGTGGTCTGGCCCCTTTTTAGGCCCAATCACACCTCCCCTTTGGGGGAGAGTATCCATCCACTCTGTGGGACCTGCGCTGGTATGGGCTTAGCTCATGGGCAAGCCGTTCGAACTGTTGCACAGGTGCGAGTTTCTCTCACCTGTTGTGGAAGATCACCTTCTTGGGGCTACTCTGCCATCCAGAAGGAGGGGAGAGTTCCAGGCGCTCCTTTGAATCTCCCTATCTGGTCTTCCACAGGGACAAGGTTGTCCTGCGCCCCACCCGAAGTTCCTTCCGAAGGCGGCGGTGGAGTCTTCCCTAACCGGGTATTGTCTCTGCCGGGGTTCATCCCCATTCACACCTCGGAGGCCGTATGTAGGTTCCATGGGACCCTATTTATCGCTCACCTACCCAGGGAGCGTATGGCTGAAGTTTGGGAAAGGTTTGCCAGCTGTTTGTCATCTACGCTGGAGCCGCACCTGGCAGACCTGCAGCCTAGCGGGCGACGAGCGGGTGGGTCACCTCCTGCATAGGTCTCCGCTATAGGTGGGCGGGCATGGAGCCTCCCAGAGGGATAAGTGCTAATTTTACCCACCCTTCCGCTGCACCGGTGGCTGCTTCCGAGGATACTCTGGCTCAGGATATCCGCGGGGCTTCTGCCCGGAAGCAGGCTTACCGTCTCCCCTTCCACATTGACCTTGGGTCACGCCGGGATGTTGGTCGGGGCCTCGGTTCTCCAGTCTTTCTCTCTTAAGAAGGGGGTGTGCGCCTTGCCTCCCTCCTCCTGGAGAACTGCTAGGAGTCTGCCAGTAAGTGTGGATGAACAACATATCCATGTCCCTAGAAATACAGGTTACTCACCTGTAACTGGAGTTCTAGGAATGGTATATGTTGTTCATCCACACGACCCACCCGGCCTCCCCAGCTTCGACGCACAACCTGGCTTCCAGCGGGCTAGATCTGGCGTCATGGGGCGGAGCCGAGAGTTTTACCACCCAGGTGGGTGGGAGGAGCCAGCTTGAAGACCTTCCGGCAAGATTTAAAGTGGCAAGGAACCTGCCAATAAGTGTGGATGAACAACATATACCATTCCTAGAACTCCTGTTACAGGTGAGTAACCTGTATTTACTCACCTCTAACAGTAGTTCTTGGAGTGGTATAGGTTCACACGGACCCATCCGATCTCCCCGGCTGCGGATGCACACAACCTGGTTTCCAGTGGGCTAAGATCTGGTGTCATGGAGCGGAGCTGAGGTATATATCACCCGGGTGGGTGGGAAGAACCAGCTTGAAGACTTCCGGATGATCTTAAAGGGGAAAGGGACATGCCAATAAGTGTGGCTGAACAACATATACCACTCCTAGAATTACTGTTACAGGTGAGTAACCTGTTTTTTCTGACCTATGGGGATGTGGGAAAAGGTAATCCAGCTTCTATGAGATCTGTTTCTGCTGGATAGTCCAGTGTATTCAATTCTGCTACACAAAAGCTGGTAGGGAATCCCCAACAGGGTTGAGGGCGCATTCCACCAGGGGAACAGCTGCTACTCTGGCAGCTGCAAGAGGTGTTCCACTGGTTGTTATATGTAAAGCAGCTACTTGGAAGTCAGTACACACCTTTACAAAGTGATACAATCTGGATATCCAGTCTAGAAGTGATGCTAGGTTTGGCACAGCAGTCCTGCAAAGTCTTTCCTAAGTAAATGTTCTGTGCCCACCTGTAGTGGTAATGCTTTGTAGTCTGCAGAAAGTTATGAATACATGAGTATTACTGGGTTAGAAGAAAAAATTACTCACCTTAGTAATCTTGTTTCTTCCCAGTGATACTCAGGTATTCATAAATTCCCACCCTACCTCCCCTTCAAGAACTCCAGCCTCTGCACTCCTGCATGCTGTGCTACCACAGAAGGGTACATCACTATGACTGTATATATGTTGCCACATCGTGGTACAAGTTGGTAAACAAGGCTTATGGTCTTTACCTGTATTCAGGTGTTTCTGAGATGCTGGTTCTTTAAAATGTATGTTTTTCTCCAGTTGGAGGTTTCTTCTTATTAAAATTGGGGTTATTTTGAATTCTCTCTCTAATCATAAATACTTGCAAAATTTTACCACATGGCTTTGCCTATTCAGGCTCCTAGGAAATCTGAGGAGGTTTAGAACATTGGCAGTTAGTATAGGGTAGCATTTGAAAAGTTGCCTCGTGCAGATGATTCCATCATTTGCATATGTTCCATTCTCTTCTGGCAGTCCAATCCTCCAGGCTTCCTGCAGAAAGTTATGAATACCTGAGTATCACTGGAAAGAAACAAGATTACAAAGGTGAGTAATTTTTTCATTTTGGCTCTTGTAGCTGGCGCTTGTCGCTTCACTTTCTGGTACCTGTTGAACTTGATCTGCCCCGCCGCAGTTAAGCTTTTCTGACAAACATTGATTCGACAGCACGGACAAGATTACAGATGAGCGAATAGCTGTTGAAGTTCATTTGGTATTAGATGGTTATCGCGGAATCAAGGGAGCGCCGCGCGAACCAACAAGGTCCTTGTTAGTTGAACAGCGCCTTTGATTTGTTCAATGGCGGCCATCTGAAATACCAAAACGGACTTTGGAAAGCTGGCTCATTCACGCCTATGAAGTGTGCCTTACGCTGTCCATATAGTGAAACATGCTAGTGCGGGGCGGATCAGTTTCAGCAGGTACCAGGAAGTGAAAGGGATTGGTGTGGTGTGGCTCCACTGGGTCAAAATACGATCCCTTCCCTTCCAAAATAGGGACACTTAAAAATGAAAATACCAGCGGCATATTAAAAGGGGCCAGATAAGGCTTCTTTTATGTTCTTGGGGGAAATTTTTAAAATACTGGGATAGTTACTCTTTAAAGGATACCTAAACAAGCAGTTTTTTAAACTGCAAACTCCAAAATCTGGCTTCATAATGAGGTATAGTAAAGGCTAGTGTTTACATTTATGCTAAAACTGCATTTATGTAAATAACATAAATGCAGTTTCGTAGCTTTTGAAAAATGTAAACATCAGCCTTTCACTAACAAAAAACAGCCTTACCTTCTCCCCAAGATGTCTGCCAACTGTGTTATGTGATGAGTCATGATGACATCATCGGAGCCAGAGCCAGAGACCAATATAGATTCCTATAAGCTAACTAGTTCTTCTTTCCCTATTTGTTTTGAATAGTTTTACCAGATTGATCAACACCATGTGTTAACATGTTGATTATTTTGATCAGTACACGTTAGGCTGTGATTTTGTTCATTTTATTTACTTTAACTTGCTGAAAATGTTTTGCAGTCTAGCTGACTTTCTCTGGCAAACCGCAGAACAGTACAGCACTTCAAATACCTGATGATCTAGTGGTTATGTGATGCCCTGAATTTTTTTTTTGTTAACCAGGAGAGACAAACTATGCTGAAACCTTGTTTACAGATGTGGCCTGGCAGCACAAGGAAGTTAAGTGACTTGCTCAGGGTCACACTGTGAAGTACCGGTCTGGTCCTGTTCCAAAGCTCATGCATTCTTGTTAATCCACAAAAAAAGCTTCTCTTGTATTCTTTTTTCCAAGTGAACCCCCTGCACCTAGTCTGGCTTCTGTTGAACACCCCACCATCCATACCATGTCCTTAGTACTGCCTGGGGCTGCATTTTTTATTTTATTTATTTTATTGAATACAGTCGGAATTAATACCTTTGAGTCAGAGACTCCTTTAGAAAGGGATCTTGTACTAGAACCTGGCTCTCCATCAGTTCCCCAGGAGGAGGTCCTCTGTTAATGAGTCTCCTGCGGGGGAACTGGGGAGAAAGGCATGAGAACCTCCCAACGTTATATAGGAAGGGCGTGGGTGGCCTAGTAGACTGCTAACTAGAAAGCTTTCCATGTGGTCCTAGTGCCTGGTGGCTATAGTTCCGTAGGTGTGGCTTGATGCAAGAGATTCTCTCGAAGATCTACTGTTAAGGTAAGTTCTTTTTACGAAACTGTACTTTATTACAGTATAACCATACACCATTTCAGGTGTTATTGCTTACCTATCACAATACTGTGTTCCTTTGAATAAAGAATAGATAATAAATAAGAATGAATATGGCTTTGTAAACGAGCAGTTCCTGCTCAAAGGTATTTGTAATCCTAGATTTCAATAAAATAAAAAATAAAAAGAATACAACTTTAAATTCATTAGATTGTTAGCATACTGGAGTAAAGCTTCAGCTAGCTCAGTCACAGGTACTTAACTAAGCTGTTAATCTATACAGATACCAGTGGTAGATATAAATACGTAGTTGTAGTACAGGGGTAGAACAATTTCATTTAAATAGAGAAGTGATTTTGATGTCTCTCTTTCTTTTTCCAAGGGAGCCGGAACCTCAGATCTTGGATTACCAAACACAGCAGTACAAGCTTTTCCCACTGCTGGCGACTACGTATGCCTTCCACTTTGTCGGACAGTACATGAAACAGACCTACCACCGCATCACTGGTGAAATCAACCTGGGCGACTTCAGCCAGCTGCCAGAGGTATGGGTCTGTTCAGGGAGCTAGTCACCACCAACTCTGTTTTGCCTGAAGCCTACTATTCGCTGCTAACTAAACTGAGTATTATGTATCATCAGTGCTGATTCAGCCATTCAGCACTGTGGATTTGCCTACACATGGTCTCATGCGCAGTATGAAAAGGGGTAATGTTCCACTTTTGGAAACATGGTGTCTGTTTCTTTTATATTTTTCCCCCCAACTTTATCTTGTGCTCATGCAGGGATATACCCGTTTCAGCTCCTGGACAGCCTACCTGGCATTCCCCCCAAGCCATCCAGACAGGGTGAGGCTCACAATGTACCCCCTGCGGCTGTGTTCCTGAAGATGGAGACCAAGATTTACCTGAGGCCCTGCTGAGGCGTGTGAGGGAATTTTTATGTATGCCTTTTTTATATATCCTAAAGCTATATTTGCTATTATATGCTATTATATGCCTTGAAGTTATGCTTGCTTTGAAAGCCATGCTGTAACAAAGTCATAATGAATGTAGTAGAAATTTCTGAGTTCATGTTTTCTTTTTTAAAGGGGTATAGAATATGTACTGAGGTTACTTGAGGTACATTTGTAAAACAGAAAGCTAGATAAAACTGAGCAGGAACTGGTTGTACCAGCCTGAATAACAGGCTCGGACAAAATATAAAAGATAAGAAACATGCCTGGGCAAAATATAAAGATAACAGCACGTGGTAGCATTGAAGGCAAGCTGCCGTTGCTATGGTGTGAGTGAAACTCATTGTCTCTCTCAGGTCAGCTTGACCCAGGCATATGTATCAAGCAGTATTGGAAAAAAAATGAAATAAGCAGTGGAAAAGTACCTCACACATATCAACGTTTTTCTTTTACATTGCTGAAAACTTGTTATTCTGTTTTGTGATTGGCTTATACTGAAATGTTGGTATTTTTCAAGATAAAAAGTGCAGAATCTAGCTTATAAAAAGCTGCTGTAAATTGTAGTCGGAGACCTTCTCTTTTGTAGAAGTCCCACATGCATGTGTAAGATTTGATCAAATAAAGCGACGTTAAGACAAAACCCAGTGGTGTGGTTTTTGCCCCGTGACGACGGGAGTGGTTGCTCAGGTAATACTTACAGTGAGAGAATTTGCGATCACAGTTTTGGCGTAGTCTGCAGGATGAGTTCTTCGGTCCATGTCATCCTCGTGATTGGTGTTGTTGCCCATGGACAAAAGGACATTTTGTGGAACCCATCAGGACGTGGCCTAGGGGCAGCGACACTCATCATCACTGTAAAATACAAAGAATACCCTTGAGCTGAAGTGTGCACTATAAAGGACAGGTCTAGATAATATGGGAAACAAGGGAAAAAAAAAAATAGCTGGGTCCAGAGTTAGTATTATCTGGACCGGCAAAATCTATGTTTGACAAGTTTGGTCAAACAAATTACAAGGGCAACTGCACTGCCCTTTGTACTTGTAATTTGTGCTTGCTGCAAGTATATACTGTTAGAGCCAATGATGGCTTTCACAGTTCAGGCTGCTTTGGGAGAAAACAGCGGCTGATTCAAGTAATGTTAGATAAGCAACATCTAGAGAAGAAAAATAAATTACACTGTGAATGTACACAGTAGACTACAGACGGGATGATTTGAAAATCCTCCCCATGTTACCCATCTGTGTAGTTTCAAGTTTTTCTGTATCAATTTCAAGTTCCCTTGCCTCCTATAGAGGCTGAAACATTTGATCCCAAACCCAAGTACTGGGGACCTCTACCAGATGGATCTCAACCTAGTACTGTTAGAGATTTTTTTTGTTTTGTTTTTAAACTGCAAACCAGAGCTCTGGAAAAAGACTTGGTTTGGCAGGTTACTAAAATGGCCAAAAGAAAACCTTTGAAAGGGTTAATAGCTACAGTGTTTGAAAATTATCATGAAGGTCCTGCAGTCACTTTTCTTACTCAGACTAGTGTATCGGAAAAGAAGAAGAAAAATACCTTGGCACCGGGTAAGTCTAAATTTTTTATTCAAAGTTGTTTTATGTCTGTTTATTTTATTTCTGTAATACATATACTAAACAAGGTAATGCTCCATCTTTCTCGTGCATATTTTCTAGCTTATATCTGTGTTCTGTAATTATGTTCTGTTGTCAAGGTTGCGAGATAGGATTGACTGCCTTCGGTGCACAACATGTTACAGTAAAAAAAAAAAGAAAAGCTTCTTTGCCTCATAGCTGTCTGTTTTAATTGGTTTTATTTTTAATGAAACATTTGTGCTGCCTAGATAGGGTCAGTGAAGAACTTTTGTTTGTAGTTGTTGGTTGGAGCAGGTAGTGTTAATGGTGAAGAGTTATGACGTCATATATTGCAATGTGCAAAAAGATTTGTAGTTTGCTAAGCAACGTGTAGCCACTGCTAGGTAAAAATGTAATGTGTTAACAGCTATGAATGGCTTTATCATACTTAATTGAAACCAAAACTTTTGCAAAATGGCAGAGTGCCATATTTTGGCTATGCCCCAGAAGGTGTAATCATGTTATACTAGATGTGTTTACTTACAAATGGTATGTTGTGCTAAATTTTTATAAGGAGTTGGAAGGTGTTTAAAAAAGAGTTGTGTTCTGAAAAGATTTGGCATGGAGATATGTATAAATTTGTTGGTTTAACAGGTTGTCAGTGTTACAAGACGGGCAGGAGACAGCACATATATCTAAAACACGTACAGTTTTCTAATGAAACTATGGGCATTACCTCAGCAAATTGGTGTCAAATAATGTCAGTCTTATTTTGTGTTAAGTATTTCTTTTTGTGTATGTGTATGTGTGTGTATGTGTGTGTACTGTCTTGGCCAGCAGTTTTATTGTGTGCTCTATTATTATTTAAAGATATTTAATATCAGTAGTGTTCAAGGACACTAAAAAAAATAACTGGGTTTGAATGACCCTTGCATGCACACTGTGACCTTTTGCACGTTATTTGACCTTCTTGTGTTTCAACATTTTATGTTACTACCAGTTCAAACCTGATGTGTATTCCATACCTAAAGCAAAACTTTTCACACAAAGTGTATGTTTTCATGAAAGCACACCAAGAGTGAATCATGTAATTTGATTTTTATTGCAAAACTAGTATTCTAAGTGAAGAGGAACAAACTTTTCTTCTCCTCTCACTGCTTCTGACTTGCAGCCAACACAGGCAATACTCCAGCTGGAAGGGGAGAATTATTCATCATCTCCCCATATTTTTATTATACATATACAGTACGCTTTGAAAAAAGGACTATTACAGCTGTTTTTGAGAGTTTACCATCTACAGTTAAAAACAAGTTTGCAGTTAAAAAAAACAATGGTTTTGGTTTTTATGTATGGTCGCTACTGGCATATGCCTTTGTAGGCACTCCTGGCTTCGGGTTTCTGGATTTGCAGCTGATGTGCAGAACAGGGTGCTTAATGCCTGTTTTAATTGCACCAAGCTTTTTGGCCCTGATGTCCAGGACCTCATAAATGACCTGCAGGCCTCGGGCACAGCCATCAAATCTGTCCATTCGTTCTACCACACTCAGCCTCAAGGTAAAGGACGGTCTACCTTTCGTAAACGGGACAGTACGCCAGAATCGGCTCCCCTTGCCCAGGGCAAACGTAGAGCCCAGGATCACTTGCCTGCCACCTCCAATGCTGGAATGGCGGCCAAGCATCCCAGACATGACTGATCAGCATCTGCAGCTGGTTCCATCTCAGCTTGACTCCTTGCCAGACCCCCCTCCTTAGGTTCAGACCCAGAAGGTGGTGGTTGGAGGTCGTTTCTCCCTCCATCTGAATCAGCGGAGAACCATATGTAACTTCAGATGCTTGGATTCTACAGATCATAGAGAAGGGTCACACCCTGGAGCTTATCCAGCAACCTCGAGACACCCCTTCCCCACCTTCCAGCTATCCCCTGGCCCACATGTCTGTTTTCTGGGAGGAAGTAGTCTCTTCTGTGCAAGCAGGCAATCAGATTGGTGCCACGGCAACAGAGAAATCCAGGTTTTTCCTGGTCCCCAAAACGACTGGAGACCTGAGGCCCATTTTAGGTCTAAAGGACCTCAGTCTCTTTGTCCAGTACAAAAAGTTCCGGATGATAACTCTGCCAGGCCACATGCCCCTCCTCAAGACTGGGGACAGGCTTTGTTCACTGGATATGCAGGACCCTTACCTGCACATTTCAGTCTTTCATCTTCACAGGAGGTTTCTTTGCGTTGCCTTTCAGGGTGAGCATTACAGTTCAAAGTGGTGGCCTTTGGCTTATCCTCTGTGCTGCTTGTCTTTACCAAGTGCTTGGCAGCGGTTGCAGTAGCTCTCGGGAGAGAGAGACTGTAGGTCTTCCCTTACCTGTACGAGTGGCTTCTCAAGGCCCCATCCAGGGAACAGCTGATCTTGCTTCGAGAGGGAGCTCTTGCAGCAGGTTACAGTATAAGGACTGAAGCCGACGCCCAGACCCAAATGGAAAACTTATAGCTAGCAGTATACAGCAGGGGACTGCCCTCTGACATCGGCCTGCCCCCAACGTTGGGCAGTGGTATAAAAGGGGTGGTCACCCAGCCCTTCCTCAGTTCTTTTCCCACCGTCAACCCACGCACATCGGCTCCACGGACGCCTTCTTCTCTAGTCAACTGCTATTTTTCGCGTTTACCCATGTTTTATTTTGCTGAAAAATTAGATTTTTCTTAATTTTTTTTCTGCATGTCTTCATCTCTGACCTAATCAATGGAACTACAGCGGTCTGTGTCCTTGCGGCAAGCAGATCCTATCTACGGATGGCCACTCTCTCTGCCTCTTCTGCCTAGGCCTGAAGCATGACACTGAGGCCTGTGAACACTGCTAGAAGTTCAATCAGAGGACCAGGATCTGCCAGCAGAAGGCCCTGAAAAGCTTCTTGCTTGAAAAGAAGGTTGCAATGATGGAGAAATAAATCCAGGGCAAAAGTTCCTCCTCCTCCCCTATTTCTGGAGCCTTCACCTCTCTATTCTCCCACTAGGAGAAAAAGTCAGATGGGAAACATAGACACGTGCAGAAGCATAAGGACAAGTCTTCCTCCCATTCCCGGTCTCCTCATTCCAAATCAACCAGCTTGGAGTCCTCCTCCAGTTGGCAATCAGACTCTGTACCCGCAGCAGCCCTCTCTCTTTCCAGACTCCCCATGGTGAAACCTCCCGCCCTCATTCAAATGTCTGGCGGAGGTTCGTTGGGGTCAGGGACTTCGTCCTCCACCTCACAGCCCCTGTTGCTCTGGTCCTTTCACCAGCCTTCAGAGCAGCAGCCAGGTGGCTCGGCTGAGTCTTCCTTGGGCAGCAGGTCCTTGCCCATCATCCACCCAGCTATGGCGTTCATTAATTCTGCCCTGGGCTCCAGGGTCGACCCCACTTAGCGGCGCCAGTGGCATGTATCTGCCTCCTCAGGCAAAATGATGCCTCCACCCCTTTCGAGAGTTAGCTCCCCTAAGCAAGCGCCCTCCAGGCTGATGCCGGAGGCATCCCCCTACTGGCACCAGTCCACAACTGTACGGTCGACACCAGCCACACCTACATCGCCAGTGGACCTGTCTACTGCTGATCACTCGATGCCAGAGGGCCTGCCGTCGGACCTGACATCACCCACCAGGCCGACTCCAGATACCCTGACGTCTGTTGGGCCTACTCCAGTCAACCCGACTCCACAGGACTCAACACCCGGGTTGCCGCCTCCGAAGGGACCGACACAGGTACGTTCCAGCATCCCCCAACCGATGCTGGCTAACCCTGCTACTCCGCAGAATTCTCTGCCAGATCTGATGGCCCTGTCCACCTCATGGTGGAGTGCGGTCAAGGGCGACCTGCTTCCGCAACTGGCACCTCCTCCTAAGGATCTTACACCTTCGGGGGTTCTGCCTCCAGCTGCTCCTCGAAAGCCTTCTCTGCAGCCTCAGGAGCCTACCCTGCAACCAGATGATACGGACATGGGTTGGTCCAAGCACCATGGGAAGAAGCACCGCCACTCATCTTTGAGATCCTCTGACACGCACAGACGTCAGTATCATGGCTGTAGGCACCGATGTTCGACCTCGAGGTCTTCTTCCTCAGGGGAGTCGGGCTGCAGCTCCTCCTCCTTGGCGTCATCTGAATCAGGGTTGTCTCCCTCTCCAGTGGGACCCAAAGGACACCCCTAGGTCACTTCCAGATGTATGTTTAATTGATACTGGTATAAAAGGAATGACATTACAACAGGTTATGATGAAGCCTCATATGGCAAAGCGTTGGGGTACCTGTTACTAGACAGCAACTTGGTGTGCTTAATCAGATCGACAAAATAAACTGATTTATCCTTAAAAAAACTTTTAGGAGTTTGTCTTCACTGGAGTGGCCCACCAGCCACTCCTGGCTCTGGAGTGCAAGGGAATTCTTTGGTGGTGTTACGGTATTCAGGCAGGCCACCCGCACTTGCACCCTGCCCCAGTCCATGAGTGCAGCACCCTTCCCTGAGGTCCAGTACCAGACCGCCCTGTGGGAAAAGGCCATGGAATTGGTCCAGACTTGGCAGGATGGCCACCAGAAGGCTGAGCTGCTGCACATTTTAAAATCTGGCTTGGACGTTGGCACCCATGTCTTGCGTTCCTCCTATGACACGGCAGATGCTGTGGCTAGGGCATCAGCCTCAGAAATTTGCCTCCACCGCTGTTTCTGGCTCCCTGTCTCAGGATTTACTCAGGACATCCAAGCGAAAATTATGGAAGCCCCTTTCAAGGGATCTGTCCTTTTTGGTGAAGACTCCAAGAAGATCGTCACTAATCTCCAGGAGTCGGGCAAGGCTGTCAGATCTGTACAAACCATGTGGAGATCCCATCCAAAGCAGAACAGTCATCGACCTTTTCATAGGTCGTCCGGAGGCCAGCAAAATAGAGTGACATTTAAGTATAAGGCCACCACCCAGGCCTCTGGAGGTTCAGACCCCAGAGCCCATAAAACTTGTCCCTGGTTCCTCGACCTGACTCTTTACCTGACCCCCCTCTCCACCAGCAGAATCCCTGGGGGAGGTAGTAAGGGGTCACTTTTCTCTATATCTAGAGGGATGGCACAGCATCCCGATGGATCATAGGGTTCTTCATTTGATAGAGAAAGGACATGTCCTGGAGTTCATGGAGATGCCCTCGGACAATCCTCCCATAAACTCTCATTACCTTCCATCACACCTCTCCCTTATCCAATAAGAGATGCAGGCGCTCTTGCTGAAGCAGGCCATAGTCAGTTCCTCCAGCTCAGAGGGGAAAGGGATTTTATTCCCTCTTTTTTCTGGTCCTGAAGAAGACAGTGGACTTATGGCCCATCCTGGATCTCGGCCACCTGAACAAGTACATAGAGTACAAATGGTTCAGAATGGTCACCCTTCCATGCTTGCTCTTCCCCCTTCATCAAGAGGACTGGCTGTGCTCCCTGGACATGCAGAACACGTACCTCCACATTTTGGTGTTCAGCACCACAGGAGTTTACTTTGTTTCCACTTTCAGGGCAACCATTATCAATTTCACACCCTGCCATTTGGCCTGTCCTCGGCTCCCCGAGTCTTTACAAAGTGTCTGGTAGTGGTGGCTGCAGCCCTCAGAAGAAAGGGTCATTACGTCTTTCCCTACCTGGACGACTGGCTCCTGGCAGCTCCGTCCAGGGATTGGCTGCTCAACACCGTGGAGGACACCTTTACTTTGTTTCCGGACTTGGGTATAACCCTCAACCTCCTGAAGGCCTTCCCGTGGCCCAGTCAGAGACTGCAGTACATTGGGGCAGTTGTGGACACCGCCAAAGGCAAGGCCTTTCTGCCCCCGGACAGAGTGGAACGCCTTCAGGAACAGGTTCGCCTAGTTTCCTCGGTGTGCCAGGTCCCGACCACAGTATTTCTGCGGCTGCTAGGGAACATGGCATCAGCCATCGCGATTGTTCCTCTGGCACGCCTGCACATGAGAGTTCCCCAGTGGACCCTCAGAGTCCAGTGGGATTAATGCACAAACGAGTTGGAGCAGCAAGTGACAGTCTCCACTCCAGTGTGCCAGACACTGGCTTGGTAGTTGAACCTCCTCCAATCTTTCCACAGGGGTCCACTTTAAACAGAAGTCTCCTTGTCAGGGCCTAACGACGGACGCATCTGCCTGGGCTGGGGTGCTCATTTCGCAGACCATCACACGCAAGGCGCTTGGTCTCCCCAGGAGCAACATCTTCATTTTAGTGTTTTGGAGAAGAGGATGATTCTTTATGCCCCCCAGGCCTTTCAAATGAATCTGCTGCCAGGCCCCTTCTTATCCAGACAGACAATATGTCTGTGGTCTTCTACATAAACGGGGGGGGGGGGCTCGCTCCTATCCCCTCTGCAGGGAGGCCATTAGAATCTGGGATTGGACAGTCAAGCATCATCTGGAACTTACTGCCGTGCATGTCGCAGGCGTACAAAACACCTTGGTCGACAGTTTAAGCTGGTCTCTGTCCAAGGTGCACAAATGGGAACTTCTCCAGTCTGTGGCCAAAGAGCTATTTGAGAGATGGACTGGCCCGAGTTGGACCTCTTCTCGTCCCCGCTCAATGCCAAATTGTCCAGTTTTTGCTCGCTAGATCCAGGGACTGGTGTTTTCTGGCGAGACCCATTGTCCCTCTTTTGGAGAGGGAGGTTTCTGTATGCCTTCCTGTTACTGCAGAAAGTTCTTCTCAAGCTGCAGTCAGAAGGAGCAGGGATGATCCTGATAGCTCCTTACTGGCCACGTCAGATTTGGTTCCCACTACTTCAGCAGCTGGCACTGGAACCCCCAATATCCCTGCCCCTGCACTCAGGCTTGCACTCCCAGGAGCAGGGTACCCTGGTCCATCCGGACCTCAAGTTGTTGCATCTGCATGCATGGCTCCTGCAGACCTAGCCGTGGCTCGGTTTGGGGTTCCCCCAGAGTGGCAGAGGTCTTCATGACTGCTAGAAAACCTTCCACCAGGGCCACTTACTCTATGAAGTGGAAGCGGTTTTGCCTTTGGGCCTCCGCTCACCATCTTGATCCGTTCACATTTCCGGTGAACTCTGTTTTGGAGTACCTCCTTTCTCCGTCGGACTCGGGGCTGAGCTACTTCTCCATTAAGGTTCACTTCTTACCCCAGGCGTCTTTTAGCATTAGTAACTTTAGTAGTTAGTTGGCTAGGTGCAACTGCCCCGGAGGTGTGCCTTTAAGAGAAATTTAAATGAGCTTAGGGCCATAGCCAGTCAGAAAACAGGAAGGGGAATGAGCTGAGTGAGAGCTGCTGAAGGCTTCAGAATATTTTTTCCACTGGACTGAGCAACATTGCCCCTGAGGTGCTTCTCAACTTTCCTTGTTAACAGCCTTGTAGTGCTTATCTGGGTAAAGTTTTCCTCGTATCTCTTTTTTTAATAGTGTGCTGAGTGAAAGTTTTACAGATTCATTAGCGCTCTGCTGATTTTTTATTTTTTTAATTTTAGCGCAACTACGTTATTTTGACTTTATTTTTACTGTGACTGTTCATTTTAAATGCTAAATGTATTGCTGGTGCTTCATTTTGATGGTTCCTGTCTTTTTTGACCAAATTCTGGTGGGAACCATCTAATTGGGAACAGTTGCCTTTTTTTTTACCTCAAACCTCGTAGATTTTACTGTGATGCACCCCAGTAGAATTCAGATCTTAACAGTGCCTGGGGTTTCTCTCAGGATTGGCAAATTAAGAGAAATATATATATATATATATATATATATATATATATATATATATATAATACACACACACACAAGGGTGAGAAAGAATAAGTGCCTCAGCTGGGACATGAACCCAGGCCACCTGGAATACCATTCCGATTGCGCTAACCAGCTGCGCCACCGAGACAACTGGAACCTGGGGTGTCCCCGAGCACATTACTCTCCCAGCTGAGGCACTTATTCTTTCCCACTCTTGTTTGTATGTGTTCTGTAAAGTGTGCACACCACACTTCTGTGTGATTGTTAGAAGATATATAGAGGGAGAACCTCCTTGGATACATAGGGTTCTAGACCCTCCACAGTCATGTCAGGGGCATCATAAAAATTCTCATCATCTGTATCTCCCTCACAGTCTCTGGGGAGAGAACTATGGAAGAGTGATGTAGCCCCCTGTAAGCAGGGGCATCATGAAATTATTTATCATGAACTGTATCACACTCACAGTCTCTGGGGCGAGAACTGTGGTAGAGTGTTAGCAGCCCCTGTAGGTAAGGGCATCATAAAATTACTTATCAACTGTATCACTCTCACAGTCTATGGGAAAGGAAACTGTGGAAGAGTGCTTGACAGCCCCAGTAAAGAAAGGACCCATCTTTTGTAGGGTCTGAAACAGTTGGCATTCTTTTTCCATATTTTGCACAGTTGGAATACTGCGCAGATTTTGCAAGTACTTTGTTTTTTCTGTATGCTTTAAGCTGCCTGTTTTCTCGCTATTGACTTTCCCAGGAGCTACAGGAGCATTTATGTCTAGACAGAGTTTCTTTTTAGCCACTTCATCAAGCGACTTGATCAAGCTTCCTTCCTTCTTCACTTCTATTATTTTTTTAATTTGTGAGGAACTTCATATTTTGAAGCTTTATATTTGGCTGGGATCTGGAGGGTTCCTCAGCACCTCCCTTATATTTTTATTAGTAGTACTTTTGAATGGCCACTAGTTGGAAGCCTTTGATGTGTCCTCAGCCATAATAATCAAAGGTTTGTCTGCTGTGTTTGTCGGTTTAAGCAAAGTAAATCAGTCCTGGACCTTACGAACTGAGTGCATGTTTCTTTGAAAACACCACCAACCAGTCCTCCCCCAGTTAATTAGCTCTGTCTGTTGCAAGTGCTTTTTTATGTTTGCTTGAGCATGCGCAAGAAACATGATGTGACAGCTTAGGAGAGAAGCGGGTTGAGGAGGTGCGGCACTGTGTCAGCCAGCACTGACACTGCATTTGTGGGCTTTGCACTGTTCACCCAGTGCAGGCCCAGTCTCCTAATGACACTGGTTCTGCATAAGTGCCACCAAGTTGAAACAATTTGGCCGCTGCAACGAGGGGCCGCCTCATCATTGCAGCATCAGCCATTCCGCTGCAATGAGGGAGCGACCCATCATTCCAGGGCGGTACCTTGTCTGGTGCAACATGTCACCAAATATGGTGGCTGAGGGAAAGCTGACGGACTGGGGTGCCCAGTCTCCCTGTCGCCATTCCACTGGCCCAGTTAATTTGTCTGTATAATGCGCACCCCCCCAAAATTTGTTGTGTGCGAGGGGGGTGACCAGTCCCCCTCGCATGCAGTTATTCTTTGCTGACGGGGGCTAATCCCTCGCCAGCTTAATTCTCCCCACCTCAGAAAGACAGGTGGCATACTGGGAGCCCACCCAGTGTGCCGAAAAGAAGCTGCAAAAAAATAACTCAGCGACATTTTGTTTTTGTTCGCCTTTTGTTTTTGCCCTGTCCCCGAAAAGAAAGGAAATAGTCCCACGGTTGGGTCCCCTCCCCAACCCACACTCACCCACGGCGACCCGATCTCCCCACACCCCACCCCCACCCCACACTTGCCTCCGGAGCCCAGCGTGATGATCTTCCATCCGGGAACACGTCTGCACTCTTCAAAGCCAACCGCAAACTGAAGAAATGCTGGTAAGCTGTATAATGGCATAAATAGTTTTTTTTTTTCAACTTTGGTGCATATTTCGGGAATTTTGGCACCAAATTTTCAGCATGAGGTTATTGGGACCCCTTCTCATGAATTCGGTCACTGTCATAGCATTATTCGGTCCCAAAAGGTGATTTGGCAGTCACTGCTTGGAATCACCTTTTGCGACTGATTAATAAAGTGCCACTGTTCATGAGATGGGCTCTCAAAAAGCCTATGTTGCAAATTTGGTGAAATAAATCCAAAAAATGTTTTTACGAGCATGCATTGCGTAGTTTCCACGCACACTCGTAACTTCGCGAATTTGTAATATTTTCACTCCAGATTTTCAACATTGGCATTTTTGCACACCTCCTTATGAACAGTACAGCTGTTATTTTTCACATCCTGTTCGAAATGTGTTCTTGTACGTCCGGCGCACAGTAGCGCAGTCACTGTGGGAAGTCAGGGTTCGGGACAGATTAAAAAAAAAATCACAGTGACACTGTTCATGAGCAGAGGTGCTAAAATGCCTGTGTTGAAAATTTAGTGATAAAAGTTCATAAAATGACTGTTACAAGCGTACGTTGCGCAATATCCATGCACCCTCGTAACTTTGCAAATTTGTAGTATTTTCACTCCAGATGTTCATTATTTGCATTTTTTTTTTCAGACCTCCTTGTGAACAGTACAGCTGTAATTTTTCACACCCTGGCCAAAATGCGTTCGCACTTCCGGCACACAATAGCGCAGTCACTGTGGGAAGTCAGGGTTCGGGACAGATTAAAAAAAAATCACAGTGACACTGTTCATGAGCAGAGGTGCTAAAATGCCTGTGTTGAAAATTTTGTGATAAAAGTCCATAAAATGACTGTTACAAGCGTACGTTGCGCAATTTCCATGCACACTCGTAATTTCACGTATTTGTAAAATTTTCACTGCAGATTTTCAACATTGGCATTCAAACAACATGAAGTCTTGCTGTTTTCTGACTATTGCAGTTGGGTCCTGCCTTTCAACTGCCCCGGAGAACAAAGAGTTAACTTTCCATGGCCAGCATGGAACATTCAGTGTGAGCTCGGTTGAAACCCATGTCTGCTGTTGTTTAAACTCCAACCGTCAGATTCTTTACTCCACCTCACTGAACAGTCACTCCGGAGATTTCTCCTTTGCACGGTTCGAAAAAGTCGGTTAAAATATCATTTTTTCGCTCGGTTTCTACCGAATTTCTGATACCGAATCTGTCGGTTTAAGTCTCTGTCTGTGGTACCGTGAGTACTAGGTAGGTTTTACATTTAGTTTCTGTGTGGAACTTGTAAATTTGGGATCGGTTCGGTTTGAACCGATCAGATTGGTCTTAAAAAGTTTTGAGATTTATTAGTGTGTGGTAACCGGTCCGTATCGGTTCTAAAAAAAACCAGATTTAATTACGTTTTTTTCCAAGACCCGTAACATGGTCAGGAACCAATAGGGGTGTCTTGCCTGGCGGATTGCCGAAAAAAGGGTACATTTTGGATAGGATTGGCCATGTCTGAGAAACCCAAGAAAAAAACATGCCCACTGGGTTTCAACACTGCAGTGTGTGTGGGGAAGCCTTTGCTAAGGCTGATCCCCACACCACCTGTGTTTATTGTCTGGGATTTGACCACCTCAATTCAGACTGCCAAATTTGTAGAAGTTTTCCCAAAGCTACCCTGGATAAGAGAGTAGGTAGACTGAGGGAAAGGGAGGCCGAGAAGTCCACTGACCCAGATGGCCATCCCGGTTCGGTTCTGACCGAACCAGGAGGAGTGCCCTCTGACCAGGGCGAAACTTCTTCGGGCAAAAGGAGAGCCGATTCTGAGGAGTCCGTCCCGGTTAAAAGAAAGAGAAGAGAAAAATCATCCCGTTCAGATCCACAAATTCTTTCTCCGACCGCTGATGAAATAGCCAAAGCAATAAGGACACTTCAGTCGCTAACTTCAGTTCCGGCCGAACCGGCACCATCTGTCAGGGGCTCAGTTTGGTCGGTTCCCCTGGTTCCGGATTATACATTAGAAGAATTTTATGAACCGGAGGAGGAGGAGGGAGAGTATGAGGATAATGATTATGATGGTGATTATGTTAGTCTGGATGTGCCTATTGACCCGGACATCTCCCCAGACAGACATTCAGGTGTTTCTCCTCCTAGGCTTTCTGAGTCCCCTTCCCACTTTATGTTTTACAAGAAAGTGGCTGAAACCCTCCAGCTTTCAATGGAAGAAGCAGTAGAGGATCAGGAGGAGCCTGATTTTGTTGAAATGATGGACATCCCAGAGTCCAGGAGACTGTCTATTCCCCTCCATAAATCTTTTGGGAAACAGACATTTAAAATTCTAAAGACTTCTAACTCCATACCTCCTGTGGACAGACGAATGGACAAGAGGTATGCCCTTGCAGGTTCGGACACGGAGTTTCTTTCTCAGCAATGCAGTCATGTTGGGGTAGTGCAGGCTGCTGCCTGTGATAAGGCAAATATCCCCTTGGCATCACACCCCCCAGATAAGGACTCCAGGAGGATTGATGCCATGGCAAAGAAGCAGTACATGGCAGCATCTTTGGGACTCAGGCAGGCTAACTATATGGCCTACACAGCTAGATACCAGAAGTCCAGGTGGGACACTGTGCTGGCTCTGGCTAAACAGGCCCCTGACCAGCTTGCCAAGGAGCTGGAGCAGGTGGCTGCGGATGGGATTGAGGCATCCAAGGTGCAATTTCATGCTGCTGTGGACTCCAGTGATGTTTCATGTAGAGTCATGGCTACATCTGTGGCCCTTCGGAGGATGGCTTGGCTCAGATGTACTAGCCTATCACAGGATACCCAGGCTAAGGCCATGGATTTCCCTGTCATTGGTAATTCTCTGTTTGGGGAGCAGACAGAGAATTACATGAAAAAAATGGACGAGTACAGGACCACATACAGGAGTGCTCAGGCCAAAGAAAAGGCAAGCCACTCCCTCAGAGGCAGCACTCCAGGGGCAGGGGCAGGCCCTTTCAAACGCCTTTTTACCAAGCCTAGGCCTCCTCTTCTGCTTATGCTCAGAGGGGGTTCTTCAGAGGGAGAGGCAGACGGGGAATGAGCAAGCCTGCTTCCACCCCTCAGCCTAAAGCCCCTGCCAAGCAGACACCCTGATGGGTCTGCCCGGGCTCATTCTCCCAATACCTGTAGGGGGCAGGCTGGCTTACTTTGTCCAGGCCTAGAAGTCTCTGACATCAGACAAGTGGGTCCTGGAAGTAGTAAGCCAGGGACTGGTTCTAAGCTTCAAAAAATTTCCCAAGATGAGAACCAGATCCTTTCCACCTGCAAATCCATCAGAGACCCTTGCCCTAGAGGCAGAGGTTTCTTCCCTCCTGGCTCTCAGAGCCATAGAAAGTGTTCCTACCCTACAGAAGGGCAAATGATTGTACTCCAGGTACTTCCTAACCCCCAAGAAAACAGAAGAATGGCGGCCCATCCTGGATCTAAGATACCTGAACAAGCACCTTTTAAAACCGAAGTTCAAAATGGTGACTCTGGGAATAATTGTGCCCTCTCTAAGGTCAGGGGACTGGCTAGCCTCCCTGGACCGAAAAGATGCCTACTTTCATATTCCCATTCCCATCAGGTGCTCCCACAGAAAGTACCCAAGGTTCGAGTTGCCCTCAGGCCACTATCAATTCAAAGCAATGCCCTTTGCCTAACTTCAGCCCCAAGGGTGTTCACAAAGTGCTTGGCAGTAATGATTGCTTTCCTAGGGAGAAAAAAGATCTCCATCTTTCCATACTTGGACGACTGGCTCATAATGGGTCAGTCTCCAGACCAAGTCAAGTCACATCTGCAAATAATTCAGCAAGTGCTCACTTCCTTAGGATTCCTCCTCAACCTTACAAAGTCAGTTCTCGAGCCAGTACAGCTCCTCACCTTCATAGGGGCGGAGCTGGATACAATAAGGGCAAGAGCCTTCCTTCCCCTGGACAGGGCAAGGACCCTTATGGAACTGGCCTCTTCATTCACCCTTCAGGTGTCTTGACCAACAAGGCATTTCCTGCAGCTCCTGGGCCACATGGCAGCCTCTACAGCAGTGGTCCAGGGAGCAAGATTTCAGATGAGGGACATTCAGTTCCACTTAAGAGCCTTCTGGTCCCATAGAAAGGATTCCCTTACCAAACTGGTCCCAGTGACTCGAACCCTGATCCAGGCTTTGCAATGGTGGCAGGATCAGGACAATTTGAGACACGGAGTTCCTTTTGTCACTCAGTCTCATTCAGTGATACTCACCACAGATGCCTCCCTGCTGGGCTGGGGAGCCCACCTGGGGGATCTTACCACCCAAGGGTTGTGGTCACCTCAAGAATCTCTGCTTCACATCAATCTCTTGGAACTCAGAGCAGTGTTTCTGGCACTGCAAGCCTTTTTCCAAATCTGTACAGAACAAGGTGGTCCAGATCAGAACAGACAATACCACCACAATGTGGTACATCAACAAGATGTTAAAGGTCTACGGCCTTGTGCACAGAAGCAATGAAGTTATGGTCCCTGGCCTATTCCCTGCAGACGTCTCTGATGATAGTTCACCTCCCAGGGAAGGACAATGTCCTAGCAGATGCTCTCAGCAGGATATCCCAGGGCCATCACGAATGGACCCTAGATCCCCTAGTTTTGAAAGTGATTTTCTCGAGATGGGGCACTCCAGAGATAGATCTTTTTGCAGCCCCAGACAATCACCAACTTCCTCTCTTTTGTTGCAGACCCCCAGTCTTGGGCTCAGTCCCCCTGGATGCTCTGATTCTGAATTGGGAAGGGAAATTTCTGTATGCTTTCCCCCCCTTCCCTCTCCTGTTCAAAGTGTTAGTCAAGCTAAGGTCACAACCATGCAAAGTGATTCTGATTGCTCCAGACTGGGCCAGACAGCCCTGGTACCCACTGTTGCTCTCCTTAGCAGTCCACCTTCCCCTGTCTCTTCCCAGGAATTACAACCTGTTGACATCCTCTCAGGGGAGGATTTGGTATCCGAACCTCAAATCTCTCAATCTCAAGGCATGGCTCTTGAAGAGTTAGAGTTTGCTGATCTGCACCTTTCTCAAGGGGTTCTGGATATCCTTAAGGCTTCTCAAAAGCCTTCCACCAGAAAGACTTACAACTCCAAATGGAAAAGGTTCACTATTTGGTGCTCTGATAAGCATATTTCTCCAGAATCTGCTGGGTTGCCTACAGTCCTGGACTATATGGTTCATCTTAATGGCTTAAGACTTAGGCCAGCTACACTTAGAGTGCATCTGGCAGCTGTTTCTGCCTTCTTGTCAGTAGGCAAATCCTCTCCTGTGTCAGCCCATCCTGTGTTTGGTAAGTTCTTCAAGGGATTGCTGCACACCAATCCCCCTTTAGGGACCCTGCTCCTGCTTGGGACCTTAATGTTTACATTGCTCAGCTTATGCAACCGCCCTTTGAGCTTTTGTCCTCTGCAGAGCTTAAGTACTTGACTTGGAAAACTGTATTTTTGGTAGCCATTACCTCCACCAGGCGTATCAGTGAATTGCAAGCCCTGTCAGTGGAGCCTGATTTCATCTCTTTCCATAGAGATAAAGTGGTCCTAAGAACAAACAGGAAGTTTTTGCCTAAGGTGATTTCAGATTTCCACCTTAATCAGTCTGTGTCTCCCTGTTTCTTCACTGACCATTCCTCCTCTGGAGAGAGGAGGCTGCACAGCTTGGATGTTAAAAGGGCCCTACTACATAGAGCGCACCAAGGGTCACAGGTTTGAGTCCCTCCAGTTATTCCTCACATATCGAATGATCGGTAAGGGCAAACCTGCTACTAAGAGATCTATTGCCAGGTGGATTGTCTCTTGTATACAGTTCTGCTATGAAAAGCTGGGTAGAACCCCACCCTCAGGCCTGAGGGCTCACTCTACTAGAGGTACAGCTGCTTCCCTGGCTGCTGCCAGGGATATTCCTATCTTAGAAATTTGTCAAGCAGCCACCTGGAAAACAGTCCATACCTTCACCAAGCATTACTCTCTGGATATCCAGGCTAGGAGTGATGCTCGGTTTGACACAGCAGTACTTCAGAGCCTATTCCAAAGTAGGTTCTGTCCCTCCTCCATGGAGTACTAGCAGTAGTCTGCAATAGTGAGAATACAGCAAGACTTCATGTTGTTTGAAGAAAAATTACTCACTGTAGTATGTTGTTTCTTCTAATGGAGTCTTGCTGTACTCTGACCCCCTCCCTCTCAGAACCTGGTTTTTGGGATGTGGGTGGGCAGGAGCAGTATTGGCACCCTAGAGGTGCCCCTTTTTCACCCTCCTTTACTTTGGGTGTGTGTTGTTTTTTGGGTTTCCTGACTTGAGTTTTTGCTTTGAAACAAAAAAAAAACCCTTTTTAATAAATTTAGTTGCCAGTTGGCTAGTGTGAGTTTTACAGTTTCCACACAGAACTTCTAGTGAGTATTGCTCGTAAAGATCTGATGGTTGGAGTTTAAACAACAGCAGACAGGGTCTTCAACCGAGCTCGCGCTGAATGTTCCATGCTGGCCATGGAAAGGTAACTCTTTGTTGAAAGGCAGGACCTAACTGCAATAGTCAGAATACAGCAAGACTCCATTAGAAGAAACAACATTACTAAGGAGAGTAATTTTTTTCATTTTTCACACCTCCTTATGACCAGTACAGCTGTCATTTTTCATATCCTGACCGAGATATGCGTTTACACATCTGGCGCAGAATAGCGCGGTCGCTGTGGGAAATCAATGTTCGGGACCGATTTAAGAAAGTCATAGTGACAGTGTTCATGAGCAGAGGTCACAAAATGCCTGTGTTGAGAATTTGGTGAAATAATTCAATTAAATGACTGTTGCACGCTTGCGTTGCCCAGTTTTCATGTATGCTCGGAAATGTGAGCATTTTTAATATTTCCACTACAGATTTTCAACACTGCCATCTCTTCACACCTCCCTGTGGATGGTACAGCTGTCATTCTTCACATCCTGCCTGATCTGTGTTTTCATACATCTGGCGCCCAGTGGCATGGTCGCTGTGGGAACTCAAAGTTTGGGACACATTAACAAAATCACACTGCCACTCTTAATGAGAAGAGGTCCCAATGCTTTCATGAGGTGGGGTCACAAAAAGGCCGTGTTGAAAATTTGTAGTGCAAATACCAATGAACACCTGCGGCGTTAGGGTTTCTAACCATAACGTCCCACTCTGTACAGACTGACAGGCATCAGGGGTGTGCCTTTGGATTACCGACTGTAATACTCATGCCATCCCCCAACCCCAGCCGGTGACAGGCGTCGAGGTGTGCCTTGGACTCTTTGGCCCCAGAGTTCACCCCATTCTCCTGTACTGCACCCATTTCAGCGTATGCCCTTATGGAATGGGGTGACTGTAAAGCTGAACACCCCAAGGCACACCTCAACACGTGTTGGTATGTGCAGGATAGGGTGAGGTGACATGGCATGAACGTCATGGGTGACGACCCAAACGCATACTCCAATGCATGTCCGTTTCTGCAGGGTGGAGGTGGGCTTGGCGTGAAGTTCAGTACTTCACTGCCATTCCTATTCTGCATCTGTCTAACTTCTGCATTTCCAGTGCTAATACCAGCAAGCAAACATTCAGCATTGACAAATGCTTGTTTTTCTTTTGGTTGTGTGTGCAAATATATTTCTAGGGACGTAGATATGTTCAATCCACACTTACTGGCAGGTTCCTTGCTGCTTTAAATCTTGCCAGAAGGTCTTCAAGCTGGCTCCTCCCACTGCAGGTGGTAAAACTCTTGGCTCCGCCCCATGACGCCAGATCTTCCTTACCGCTTAGAAGCTCAGGTTCCCTCCTTAGCACTCTGCGTTTTAGGCCTGGATCCACACTCTTCGGTTAACCCGAAACTAATTCTCAAATTTACAAGACTTCAGTCTTCTTTTTCCCTCGCGGCTGCGATGGACAATTCGACTCCCGGCTTTTGTTGGTGCCCCTATGGGCAGAAGATGTCCCGGACCGACCCGCACTCCACTTGCTTCTACTGCCTAGGGCTTGGCCATGATCTGCAGGCTTGCGATTTGTGCAAATCCTTTTCAGCTTCGGTCTTGGAGCACCGCACTGCTCGACTTCTTCTGGGGTGCCCTGAAAAATGGTATCCGCCGGTCAAGTCGAAGGAGGCCCGTTAGGCGATGTCTGGCGGCGGGCTCCGCGGAACAGCTGTAGCAGATGATCGACCTCGAGGCCGCATCTTCTTTCTCCTCGGTCGCGGCACTTATCCCGCTCTCCTTGGGCTCTTCATATGCAGCTTCTTTTAAGGAGCTTTGCCATTCCCTCTCCACCAAGGGAGAAGGACCATCGGGACATTCCTGTCGGTCCAAGAGGAAGGACTGAAAAGGTAAGTCCCACCATCAACGTTCGTGGGAGCGGGAGAGATCCCCTTCACCGGATGGTAGACTTTTGACTTCGGTCGAGGTTGCGGCTAAGGCCGCTGGCTTCACAGTGTCCCCGTCAGGTCAGCCGGCTGAGACGCCCATCGACGCAGTTAAGATTTTTCTTGACCCGTCGGACGGTTTGTCGACTGGTGATGCCGACTACCCTTCTTCAATGGTTCCCCCGGTGGAAACCGAGGACTTGCCTGTGCTTCCTGTGCCGGAGTCCCCGGTTAAGGTCCCTGAACCGAGGGAGGAGCAGGTTCCCCCGTCCCCTCTCTGACCCACCCTCGGAATCCCCGAAGGTCTCTGTCTCTGACCTCTTCCAGGTCCTGCTGACGTCGGCGGTCTCGGTCTCAGCACCATGGAAAGCGACATCGCTGCTTATCCTCGTCGTCCTCTTCGGAGGATAGGCTCCAGCGCAAGTTGCGTCGGCGCTATGAGGATTTAATGTGGAAGCAGCTCTTATTGTCCGGGAATAAGCCGACTCTGTCGCCTTCTCCGGCCATTAAGTGGCTGTCATCTGAGCGGCTGCAATAACCCCTCGTAGTCGAGGAGCTGAAACCGGCACTGGTTGTTCGGCCAAAACCGGCTGCTCCACATATTGTGGTGGAACCTCCGCCTCCACAACTGAAGACTGGGGCCCCGACCAAGGATTCTCGATTGGGTCAGGGCTTGCGCCATAGATTGTCAGTCACCCTCACTCCCGATCGACCTCAGCAAGTGGAGGGTGGATCAGGCACTCGGCTGCTGTTCGCAGACCCCTTGGAGTCTGACGACGACGACTCCTTGTTCTCCAGGCCGCTAGACCTGGAGTCTGCAGGAGGTCTGTCGGTGGACGAGAGCCCATCCTCGTTTTTAGGAATGCTTCGACTCATCTCAGAATCCACTGGGATGAAGCTCAAACCCGTTTCAAAATGGGCCAAGTATCCCCTCACGGAGATACTGGACCAAGGGTATTCCCCTTCGGAGGCCTTTCTAGTGGCCAAAGCCATTGTTGGCCCGGCTCTGGAGCTGTGGCAGCGGCCAGCATCTTGTCCCGCACCTTCAGCCAGGATGGCTCGAAAGTATGCAGTCCCTACTGGTTCACTCTCCGGTTTCTTGGAGCACCCCTCTGCGGAGGGGTTAGTGACCGATAGCGTTTTCCAGCATTCCGGGAACGTTCGGGATGTGGACAAACAGCCCGATAAGGAGTCCAAGAAATTGGACTATTCAGGGCGGAAGGGTATATGCTGCTTCCTCCATGGCCTTCATCAGGCTAAGCTCGGCCGTTCTGATGGCACACTACACGCCCTTGTAGGCTCCCTGGATAAGTGATTCCTCATCTCGGCTGACCTTCAGGCGGCGGTCAAGCAAGTCTGCGGAATGAGGGAAGGGGCAGTAGCTAAACAGTAGCTCAAACTTTGTTGGACATTGCTGATTCATGTGCCCGGTCAGTAGCGGCCGCAGTGGCCATGCGCCGCAGAGCTTGGCTGCGGGTCTCCACTTTACGGCTGATACCCAGCCCAAGCTGGCAGACGTCCCCTTCCTGGGTACCGACTTGTTCGGGCCCAGGGTGGAGGGTCATCTCCAATGGATCGAGAAATTCAACGCAACCTTGGACTCGGTCACGTCTGCCCAGAAGGACAAAGGCCACCAGCAGCAGCATAAGCCCTTTCGTCCTTCAGCCGCTCCAGCATGTCCAGACCAGCAACACCAGCATCAGAGCCAGCAATGCTTTGCACCCCAAAGCCAAGCCTGTTGCTTCCTCCAGCAGGACGCCTGCAGGAAAAGGCCCAGGTGGCTCCTTGGACGTCCTTCCTCCAAAGCCTGCCCAGTGGCGGGTTGAGGGGTGCCGCTCAACCTCGTCACTCCTCCCCGAGTTCCCACCGTGGAGACGGCTCCACCACTTCCTTTCTGCCTGGTCCGCTATCACAATGGACTGCTGGGTGTTGGAAGTGGTAGGCAGGGTCTGCCTCTGGAATCGAGCAGATCCCCCCAATCGAAGCTGTCGCCTCACCAGGGGCCACGGGTTCCACAGCCTCTCTGTTGGCTTGTTTAGCCGACATTGCCTTGCTTCTCCAGAAGGAGGTGATCAGCGAGGTTGCGGATCCCCCTCCAGACCCAGGGTTTGTGTCCAGGTACTTCCTGGTCCCAAAACGGATGGGGGGGGGGGGCTAGTGCCCCATTCTCGACCTGCATGACCTGAACAAATTCCTTAGGTCTCACACCTTCAGGATGGTCACTCTGGCTCAGATCATTCCATCCTTGGAATGAGGCGTGTGGTTCTGTTCTCTGGACCTTCAGGACGCGTTCTTTCACGTCCCAATCTATCTGTCTCACCAGCAATTCCTCCGCTTCAGAGTAGAGGGATCCTTTTACGAATTCTGGGCCATGCCCTTCAGCCTCTCTCCAGCTCACAGGGTCTTCACCAAATGCATGGCAGTGGTGACAGCATTCCTGTGGTGCCGAGGCATCCGGGTGTACCCTTACCTGGACGACTGGCTGATTGCAGCCCCCTCCAGGTTGGAGGTGGAGCGGTCCAGGGATCTGGCCTTCCAGGTCTGCTCTCAGATCGGCCTCCTCATCAACAAGGCCAGGTCGTAACTCGTGCCATTGCAGGTGATTCAGTTCATCAGGACAGAGCTCAACTCTCTTCGAGCCAGAGCACGGCTCCCGGTGGACAGGGCCGAGGTCCTTTCCTCCTTTGCCCAATCATTTCTGGTTGGGCAATTGCGCCCTGCCTGGGACTTCCTGCGCCTTCTGGGCCTCATGGCGGCCTGCACCAGCGTGGTCTGTTGGGCCCGCTGGCATATGCGTCTCCTGCAGTGGGGGCTGGCCCGCCAATGGATACAGCGCTCCGGTCCTCTGGACCTGCCAGTGACAGTGACCCAGGAGATGTGAAACGGCCTCCAGTGGTGGCTCATTCCAGCTCATCTGCAGGAGGGTATCCAGTTTGTCCGCCCGAGCCGACGGTCACTCTGATGACTGATGCGCCTCTGATGGGTTGGGCTGCCCATCTGGGGGAGCTCAGAGCCCACAGCCTCTGTTCCCCTCAGGAGTCTCCATGCCACGTCAGCCTGCTGCAGCTTTGACCGGTCCGACTAGCCGTCACCATCTTCACTCCATTTGTTTGGGGTCAAGTGGTCCAGGTCCAGACGGACAACACCACGACCATGTAGAATCTCAACCGACAGGGCGAGATGCACTCCTTGGCCCTGTGCAAGGAGGCTTTCCGCACTTGGTCTCTCGTGATCAGCCTGGAGGTGGATCTCCTAGCCATCCATGTGGCAGGAGCCTGCAACAGTCTGGCCGATGCCCTCGGCCGAATAGGCGCTGCATCTCACGAGTGGTCTCTCCTGCCGGAGGTAGTACAAGAGAGGGTAGTACTACAGAGAGGGTTGTGGATGCATGGAACGGCCTTCCGGAGGAGGTTGTGGAGTCAAAAACAGTGGTGGAATTCAAGCATGCATGGGACAGTCATAAGGCAATTCTAGGGGGTGGGGGTAGGAAGAAGTAGGCTGCTGGTTAACTAGGATCTGCAGCTTATCCAGTAGGTAGGGAAATGGGCAGACTGGGTGGGCCAAGCGGTCCTTATCTGCCGTCAAATTCTATGTTTCTATGTGTGTTTCTAAGATCTGTTCTCCCACTGGGGCACCCCTCAGGTGGACCTGTTCGCCTCCAGGGAGAATGCGAAGTTGAGGCTGTTTCACGCCCCCCCCCCTCAGCAGGGCTCGCTGCAGGGGGATGCCTTCTCGAGGCAGTGGACTCCAGGCCTCTTCTACGCCTTCCCTCCATTTCCCTTGATCCACAAGGTGCTTCTCAAGGTGAAGAGGGACCAGGCGCAGGTGATTCTGGTAGCCCCAGACTGGCCCCACCAGTTCTGGTATCCAGATCTCCTCAGCCTCAGCTTCAGGCTCCTGAGGCAGCTTCCTGCCAGCCCGGACCTGATCTCAGTCAACAAGGGGAAGGTACTCCATCCAGACCTTCAATCCCTGCAGTTGATGGCCTGGTTCCTGAGCGGCTAGAGTTCCAGGCCTTGGGTCCTTCCGACGAGGTCCTCGAATAAGGAGCCGACCAGAAAATGCTATGCCTTCAAATGGAAGAGATTCTCCATTTGGTGTCAGGGCAAGGGGTTGGACCCTTCCTCCTGTTCATTGGCTAGCATTCTGGACTACCTGTGGTCCCTTTCTCAGGGCTTCGGTCGACGACCCTTAAGGTGCACCTGGCAGCCATCTCTGCTCACGGGGCATGGGCCAGGAAGCAGTCGGTGGTGCAGGAGAAGGTGGTCAGGTGCTTTTTCCAAGGCCTTGATCACATATTTCCTCCGGTGTGAGAACCTCCACCTCCATGGGATCTACTGCTGGTATTGGCTAAGCTCATGGGCAAGCCATTCGAACCGATGCACAGGTGTGATATGTCACCTGTCATGGAAGACTTCCTTCTTGGTGGCTATTACATCAGCCAGAAGGATGGGAGAGCTCCAGGCACTTTCCATCAAGTCTCATCTGGTCTTCCATGGGGACAAGGTTGTCCTGCGCCCCCAACCGAAATTCCTTCCGAAGGTGGTGTCAGAGTTTCACCTTAACCAGGTGTTGACTCTGCCAGTGTTCTACCCCAATCACACCTCGGAGGCCGAATATAGGCTCCATACTCTGGACCCTAGAAGAGCGCTTTCTTATAAGAAGCGGACGGCTGAAGTTTGGGGAAAGGTTCGCCAGCTGTTTGTCACCTACGCTGAAGCTGCACCTGGCAGACCTGCAGCCAAATGGACGATAGGCAGGTGGGTCACCTCCTGCATAGATCTCTGCTATAGGTTGGCGGGAATGGAGCTTCCCAAAGGGATAAGAGCTCATTCTACGCACCATACCGCTGCTTCGGTGGCTGCTTCTAGGGACGTCCCTATCCAGGAAATCTGCAGGGCTGCTACTTGGAAGTCAGCACACATCTTCATTACCCATTACCACATTGACCTAGAGTCATGCCGGGATGCTGGTTTTGGGACCTTGGTTCTCCAGTCCTTATTCCCTAAGTAGGGGGTGCGCACCTTGCCTCCCTCCTCCCGAAGAACTGCCAGGAGTCTGCCAATAAGTGTGGATTGAACAACATATCCACATCCCTAGAAATACAGGTTAACTCACCTGTGACAGGAGTTCTAGGAGTGGTATCTATTGCTCATCCACACAACCCACCCGACCTCCCCGGCTTCGACGCGTAACCTGCCTTCCAGCGGGCTAGATCTGGCATCATGGGGCGGAGCTGAGAGTTTTACCACCTGGGTGGGTGGGAGGAGCCAGCTTGAAGACCTTCCGGCAAGATTTAAAGCGGCAAGGAACCTGCCAATAAGTGTGGATGAACAACATATACCACTCCTAGAACTCCTGTTAAAGGTGAGTAACCTGTATACGTGTATGTTTGTATATACTGTATCTATCTATATTTACACACACACACGTATACATATATACACACATACATAAAGGAACTGGACCTAAGGTATCATCTGTCGCAGAACTGGTCCAGCAGCCACCTGTGGCAGTTGACCAGTATTTTTTTTGTACTTGTTAGATTTCAAACCATTATAAAACAGCTTCCAATCTTAACACTTAGTTATATGGTAAACATGTTTGATAATAGACATTTGTAGAGTTATAATGCTTAAAAGCTCTAAGGCATCAATTTTTCAACATTTCTACTTCAATTCCACTAACAGAACCTAAATTAAAATAGAACAAAAAAGGAAAAAAAAACAAACAAAAAGGGGGAACTATGTACCATACAGTTAATTCTATTAAGTGAAAGGGGGGGTCATTTTACCACATCTTTATACATTTCCTATCTAGTCCATCTGTTTTAAAGCATTTCTGTGGTTTGTTGCAAAGGTGATGCGCTCCATATTTTGGATTTGGGTAACAATGACAGACCAATCAGCAACCTCTGGAGGTAACTGCTGGAGCCTTCTTTTGGTGATGGCTTTAAGAACTGCAACAATTAAGATCGCCCATAAATATCAACCCTCTTTCCCTCTCACTTCTTTTGGGTAAATGCCCAATATCAAGTTCTCAGTGTATCAGAATTGGTCCCTGAAGTACAGTCCGCTGTACAGGATGCTTCCTTCAGGGGTTTGGTGCTGTTTGGGGGGTGATGTCAAGGACATCATAACTGAACTGCAGGAGAAGGGCACTGCACTAAAGTTGGTCCAGACTTTGTACAGGCCACCTCAGGGACAGCGATGTCCCTTTCATCATCAGACCCAACAAAAACAAAAGCCCAGTCAAGGAAAGCGTGCCAGCAAACAGGCCCCTCCAGCAACCAAGACTCCCCCTGGCAAAAAGTCCATGGGACCTTCTACTGCTGAGCTGCCCCACACCTCCTGACTCCCTGCCTCTGCCCCTGCCCATTCCAGAGGAACTGGTGTTTTGGGGGGGGGGGATTCTCCTCCCATCTACCGGGTTGGGAGAGGATAACATCAGACGCTTGGGTGCTCCAGCTGATATCGGCAGGACACTCAATAGAGTTTCTACAGAAACCTCCCCGAAAACCACCCCCTCAGTCGTCTTACTCCCCGCAACATCGTCCTCTGGTTCTAGAAGAAATCCTACCCCTTCTGTTGAAGGCGGTGATAGAGCAAGTTCCCACTCATCTTTGGGGGACAGGTTACTATTCCCATTTCTTTCTAGTTCCAAAGAAGACTGGAGACTTGAGGCCAATCCTAGACCTCAGCTCCCCGAACATGTTCGTGGAGTGCAGATGCTTCAGAATGCTCTCCTTGCAGAGCCTTCTACCCTTACTCTGGCCGGGACAGTGACTGTGTGCTCTGGAAATGCAGGATGCATACCTGCATATCCCCATATGTCGTAACCACTGCAGATACCTCTGTTTTTGCTTTCAGGGGGACCACTACGAGTTCAAGGTCCTCCCATTTGGTCTCACATCAGCCCCCTGAGTGTTTACCAAATGCCTGTCAGTGGTAGCAGCCCACCTGCATACCCAGGGTATGCAGATCTTCCCGTACCTGGACGTTTGGCTCCTAGCGGCCCCATCCAAGGAAGAACTTCTGCACTCCCTTTCCCTTACCTTGCAGGTTTTTACCAGCCTAGGTATTACCATCAACCAGGCCAAGTCCCACTTGGTCCCTTGCCAATGCCTCCAGTTTATAGGGGCGATACTGGACACAGCCATAGGCAAAGTCTTTTTGCCTCTGGACAGGGTCGAGACCCTTCAGAACTAGGCTCGTCTTTTTTTTTCCGGTTGCAGACGGGTCAGAGCCAGGTCAGTCCTCCGCCTCCTTGGGCACATGGCGGCTGCCATTCCGACAGTCCCGTTCGCTCGGCTCCAAATGAGGATCTCCTAATGGACGCTTCGGTCGCAATGGGACCAAACCATGGATGATCTAGACCAGGAGGTGCTAGTGTCGGATCCCATGAGCAGGGACTTGCACTGGTGGATGGTTCAGGAGAACCTGTGTCTGGGAGTTCTGTTCTGCATCGCTCCTCCTTCCCAGACGTTGACAGCGGATGTATCGGGAGGGCTGGGTTGCCCACCTAGGGTCTCTCAGGACTCTGGGCAGCTGGCACCTGTTCGAGCAGAAACTGCACATAAATGTGCTCGAACTGAGAGCTGTCTAATATGCCCTACAGGCTCTTCTTCCCTTCATTCTTCCCCCGGTAGTCTTCTCGTCCAATCAGACAACATGTGTGTAGTCTGGTACCTCAACAAACAGGGAGGAACACGTTCCTATCCCCTGTGCCGGGAGGCGATGAGAGTCTGGCACTGGGCAGCTCAGCACGACCTTCGCCTGACCGCAGTTCACGTTCCGGGAGTGGAAAACATCCTGGCAGATGAACTCAGTTGATCCTCAACCAGGGCTCACAAATGGGAGTTAGACCAACAGGTCATAAACAAAATCTTTCAGCAGTGGGGGACACCTTGGGTATACCTCTTCAGCTCTCCCAAAAATGCAAAACTTCTGCTTTTTGCTCATTCACTCCAGGGTGAGAAGTTTTCTGGTGGGATGCTCTGTCTCTCTGTTGGAGGGACAGATTCGTTTATGCCTTCCCTTCAAACAACATGAAGTCTTGCTATATTTTGACATATGCAGTGAGTCCCAACCTTCGAACTGCTCCGGAGGTGAAAGAGTTAACTTTCCATGCCAAGCATGGAACACTGAGCTTGAGCTCGGTTGAAACTCTGTTGTTCTTCAAACTCAAACCATCAGATTCTTTACTCCGCCTCACTGAACAGTCGCTCCAGAGATTTCTCCTTCTACTCGGTTCATTTTGTCGGTTAAAGTATTGTTTTTCTCGGTTTTCGACCGAATTTAAATCGCAACCGGTCGGTTCAGACTCTGTGGTATTTGTGAGTACTAGATAGGTTTACATTAATTCTCTTCTGTGTGAAACTTGTAAACTGTTTATCGGTTCGGTTTGAACCGATCAGGTTGTTTAAAATATCTTAATCTGTGATTTAGAGTGTGGTTACCGGTTCTTATCAGTTCTAAAAAACGGATTTTATTACGTTTTTTTCCACGACCCGTGACACGGTTGGGAACCGATAAGAGGGTCTTACCTGGTGGATTGCCATAAACGGGTAACTTTGGTTAGGGCTGGCACTATGTCTGAGAAACCCAAAAGAAAAACCGGGCCCACTGTGTTTCAACACTGCAGTGTGTGTGTGGGGGAAGTCTTTGCCAGGCTGCCCCACACCTGTGTTGTGTCTGGGGTTTGACCACCTCAGTGCAGACTGCCAGATTTGTAAAAATTTTTCTGCAGCTACCCTGAAAAGAGAGTTGGTAGGCTCAGGAAGGAGGCCAAAAGTCAGCTGAACCGGATGGCCAGCCGGTTCGGTTCAACGAACCAGAGGGACTGCCACTCTGACCAGAGGCGAGACTTCTCGGGCAAAGGAGAGCAGACACTGAGGAGTCGGTTCCAGCAAAAAGGACTAGGAAATCAGCTGGTGTGGAGCCAAAACTTTCCTCTCCAACCGCTGAAGAAATAGCAAAAGCGATTAAAATTGTCCAGTTGCTTTCCCCGGTTCCACTGGTTCAAGAGTATGATTTAGAGGAATATTATGAACTGGATGAGGGGGAAGAGGAGTATGAGGAGAGTGAATGTGGATTTGAAAGTCTGGATGTGCCCATTGAACATCTCCCCAGACAGACCTTCAGGAGTGTCTCTTCCTAGGCTTTCTGAGTCCCCTTCTCATTTTATGTTTTATAAAAAAGTGGCTGAAACCTCCAGCTCCCTATGGAGGAAGTTGTGGATGATCAAGAGGAGCCTGACTATGTGGAAATGATGGATATCCCAGAGTCTAGGAGACTGTCTATTCCTTTGCATAAATCTTTTGGGAAACAGACATTTAAAATTTTAAAAACTCCTCACACTATACCTCCTGTGGATAAGAGAATGGACAAGAGGTACACGTTGTCAGGCTGTGATACGGAGTTCCTTACACAACAATGCAGCCATGTTGAGGTAGTGCAGGCTGCAGCCTGTGACAAGGCAAATATTCCCTTGGCTTCACACCCCCCGGACAAGGACTCCAGGAGGATTGATGCCATGGCAAAGAAACAGTACATGGCAGCATCCTTGGGACTCAGACAGGCAAATTATATGGCTTATGTTGCTAGATATCAGAAATCCAGATGGGATACTGTTATGGCTCTAGCGAAACAGGTCCCTGGCCAGCTTGCCAAGGAGCTGGAGCAGGTGGCTGCTGATGGTATTGAGGCATCAAGGTGCATTTCCATGCTGCAGTGGACTCAAATGATGTGTCATCAAGAGTCATAGCTACATCTGTGGCACTTCATGAGAATGGCTTGGCTCAGATGTACTAGCCTGTCACAGGATACCCAGACTAAGGCCATGGATTTTCCTGTTGTGGGTAATTCTCTGTTTGGGGAGCAGGCAGAGAATACCAAGAAAAATGGATGAGTATGAGGACCACCTATAGGAGTGCACAGACCAAGGAAGGCAGGCCACTCCTCAAAGGCAGCTTCCGGGGCAGGGGCAGGCCTTTTCATAGGCCTTTACCAAGCCCAGCTTCCTCTTCTGCTTATGCCCAGAGGGGGGTTCTTTAGGAGGAGAGAGGCAGGCGGGGTACAAGCAGGCCTGCTTCCACCCCTCAGCCCAAAGCCCCTGCCAAGCAGGCACCCTGATGGGGTTGCCAGGGCCGATTCTCAGCTACCTATAGGGGGCAGGCTGGCTTACTTTGTCTAGGACTGGGAGTCTCTGACATCAGACAAGTGGGTCCTGGAAGTAGTAAGCCAGGGACTGATTCTCAGCTTCAAAAAGTTTCCAAAGATGAGAACCAGATCCTTTCCACCTGCAAATCCACCAGAGGCACTTGCCCTAGAGGCAGAGGTCTCTTATCTCCTGGCTCTCAGAGCTGTGGAAAGGGTTCCACCCCTACATCAGGGCAAAGGGTTGTACTCCAGGTACTTCCTTACCCCAAAAAAGACAGGAGAATGGCAGCCCATCCTGGATCTCAAATACTTAAACGAGCACCTTTTAAAACCAAAATTCAAAATGGTGACTGGGAATTATTCTACCCTCTCTAAGGCCTGGGGACTGGCTAGCGTCCCTGGACCTCAAGGATGCCTACTTCCATATTCTCATCAGAAGTTCCCATCGAAAGTACCTCAGGTTGAGCTGCCCTCAGGCCATTACCAGTTCAGAGCAATGCCCTTTGGCCTCACCTCTGCTCCAAGGGTATTCACAAAATGCCTGGCAGTAGCAGTTGCTTCCCTAAGAAGGCAAAAATTGCCATCTTCCCTTACCTGGAGCGACTGGCTCATAGTAGGCCAGTCCCCAGACCAAGTCAAGTTACACACCTACAGATAACTCAGCAACTGCTCACCTCTCTAGGTTTCCTTCTGAATCTTTCAAAGTCAGTTCTAGAGCCTGTCCAGCTCCTCACCTTCATAGGCGCAGAGCTGAACACAGAAAGCCAGAGCCTTCCTTCCTTTGGACAGGGCAAGGACCCTGGTCTCTCTGGCCTCCTCATTCACCCTGCAGGTCTCTCGATCAGCAAGGCATTTTCTACAGCTCCTGGAGCTCATGGCTGCTTCTACAGCAGTAGTGCAGGGAGCAAGATTTCAGATGAGGGACATCCAGTTCCATTTGAGAGCCTTTTGGTCTCAAGGAAAGACCCTCTAACCAAATTGATCCCAGTGACTCGAACCCTGATCCAGGCCCTACAGTGGTGGCAGGATCAGAGCAATCTCAGACAAGGGGTTCCTTGTCACTCAGTCTCACTCCTTAATCCTTACTACAGATGCATCCCTCTTGGGGTGGGGGCTCACATGGCGACCTCACTACCCAGGGGTTGTGGTCCCCTCAGGAATCTCTGCTCCACATCAGTCTGTTGGAACTCAGAGCAGTTTTCTAGCTCTTCAAGCTTTTCCAAATCTGTTCAGAACAAAGTTGTACAGGTCAGAACAGACAACACCACCACAATGTGGTACATCCACAAGCAAGGGGCACTCGGTCTACGACCTTGTGCACGAAGCAATGAGTTGTGGTCTGGCACACTCCCTTAACACCTCCAGGCAAGGGACAATGTCTGGCAGATGCTCTCAGCAAGGATTTCCCAGGGCCATCACGAATGGTCACTGGACCCCTAGTCTTAGAGGTGATATTTGCCAGATGGGGCACCCCACAGATAGATCTTTTTGCAGCCCCAGACAATCACCAACTTCCCCTTTTCTGCTGCAGTCCCCCAGTGTTGGGCTCAGTCCCTCTGGATGCCTTAGTTCTCAATTGGGAAGGGAAGTTTCTCTATGCTTTTCCCCCCTTTCCTCTCCTGTTCAAAGTGCTAGTCAAAATCAGATCTCAACCCTGCAAGATGATCCTGATTACTCCAGATTGGCCCAGACAACCCTGGTATCCACTCCTACTGTCCTTAGCAGTCCATCTTCCCCTGTGTCTTCCCAGGAATCACAACCTGTTAACCTGTGCTCGTGGGAGGTTTTGGTACCCGAACCTCAAATCTCTCAATCTCAAGGCCTGGCTCTTGCGAGTTAGAGTTTGATGATCTACACCTCTCCCAAGGTGTAATGGATTTCCTGAAGGCTTCTAGGAAACCTTCCACCAGGGCTACTTATAATTCCAAATGGAAGAGGTTTTTCCATCTGGTGCTCTGGAAAGCATATTTCCCAAGATCTGCTGATTTACCCACAGTCCTGGATTATATGGTCCATAAATACCTTGGGGCTGAGACCAGCTACCCAAAAAGTGCATCTGGCAGCTGTGTCTGCTTTTATTTCAACAGATAAGCCCTCTTCTCTTTCAGCTCATCCTGTATTCTCCAAGTTTTTCAAGGGATTGCTTCACACCAACCCTCCATTCAGGGATCCTGCCCTTGCCTGGGATCTTAATGTTTGCATTGCTCAGCTTATGCAACCCCACTTTGAGCCTTTGTCTTCAGCAGAGCTTAAGTACTTGACTTGGAAGACTTGTGTTTCTGGTAGCCATCACTTCTGCCAGATGCATAAGTGAATTACAAGCTTTGTCAGTGGAGCCTGATTTTATCTCCTTTCATAGAGATAAGGTGGTCCTCAGGACTAACAGGAAGTTCTTGCCTAAGGCGGTTTCAGATTTCACCTTAATCAATCTATATCTCTTCCAGTGTACTTCACTGACCATTCCTCCTCTGGAGGAGGCTGCACAACAGATGTGAGAGAGGCCCTAGTTACTACATAGGCGTGCCAAGGTCACAGGTTTGAATCCCTCCAACTGTTCCTCACTTATGGTGAGGTTGGTAAAGAAACCTGCCACTAAAGATCCATTGCCAGGTGGATTGTCTCTTGTATCAATTTTGCTATGAAAAACTGGGTAGGTTCCTCCCTCAGGCCTGAGGGCTCACTCTACCAGAGGTACAGCTGCTTCCTGGCTGCTGCAGGGACATCCCTATTCTAGAGGTATGTCAAGCAGCTACCTGGAAAACAGTTCACACTTTGCAAGCATTACTCCCTGGACATCCAGGCTAGGAGTGATGCTCGGTTTAACATGGCTGTGCTTCAAGAGCCTATTCCTAAGTAGGTTCTGTCCCTCCTCCATGGAGGTACTGCTTTGTAGTCTGCATATGTCATAATATAGCAAGACTTACATGTTGTTGAAGAAAAATTACTCACCTTAGTAATGTTGTTTCTTCTAATGGAGTCTTGCTATATTATGACCTCCCCCATGCCCCTCTCAGAACCTCTGTTTTTGGGATGTGGGTGGGCAGTGCAGTGTTGGCACTTAGTAGGTGCCCACCTTGTTGTTTTCACCCCTCCTTTCTTGGGGTGACTTGGTGTTGTGTTTTTTATTTTTGGGTCTCCTGACTTGAGTCTTTGTTTTGGGACCAAAAAATGTGTTCTTATGTTTAGTAGCCAGTTGGCTAGTGTGGTTTAGCTTCCACACAGGACCTCAGTGAGTTTAGCTCGTAAAGATCTGACGGTTTGAGTTTGAAGAACAACAGACAGAGTTTCAACCGAGCTCGAGCTCAGCGTTCCATGCCTGGCATGGAAAGTTAACTCTTTCACCTCCGGAGAAGTTCGAAGGTTGGGACTCACTGCATATGTCATAATATAGCAAGACTCCATTAGAAGAAACAACATTACTAAGGTGAGTAATTTTTTCTTCCATTCCTTTGATTCTGAGGGTTCTTAATAAACTCAGGTCAGAAGGGGCTCTGATGATTCTCATCGCCCCCTTCTGGCCCAGGCAAGTTTGGTTCTCTCTTCTGCAACAGTTTTCCGAGGAACCTCCTCTTCCTCTGTTACAGCACTTGTTGACCCAGGATCAGGGGACCCTTGTTCACCTAGGCCTCAAATCACTTCATCTCCATGCGTGGCTCCTGCAGATATAGCTAAAGCCCGCTTCGGAGTCTCTCGTTTAGTAGCGGACATTTTGGTGGAGGCGAGGAGGCCTTCCACCAGTTCCACCTATGCTATGAAACACAGAAATTGTCACAGAAACACAGAAATTGTCGGCAGATAAGAACCGCTAGGCCCATCCAGTCTGCCCGTAGGCCCTATGCATTGTATGTGGCCACTGACCCTATGTGATCAATGGCTTTTCATCGCTCCCTTCCCTGTTAAGCTTCTCTTGTGCCTGTCCCAGGCATGCTTAAACCCCTCCACTGTGCTTGCTCCCATTACCTCCTGTGGCAGACTATTCCAAGCATCGACTACCCTTTCTGTGTAGAGAAACATCCTCACATTACCTCTTAATCTACCCCCTTCCAATTTCATATTGTGCCCCCTTGTTCTAATACTTTTTCTACATTAGAAATGGACCCCCACCTGTACCTTGTTTATGCTCTTGAGGTGCTTGAAAGTTCCAATCATGTCTCCCGCTCTCTCCTCTCCTCCAGTGATTACATATTGAGGTCCCTAAGTCTCTCATATGTGTTGTGGTGCAAGCTCTGCACCATCTTTGTTGCCCTTCTCTGGATAGTCTCCACCTTATCTATGTCCTTGCACAGGTGTGGCCTCCAGAACCGCACACAGTACACCAGGTGAGGCCTTATCAATGTTTTATACAATGGCATCACCACCTCTCGCATCCTGCTAGTGATACACCTGCCTATGCACCCCAGCATGCCACTGGCCTTCCCTGCCGCCTTTGTGTACTGCTTTGATACCTTAAGGTCATCAGAGATGATAACCCTTAGGTCCCGTTCCTCTTTGGTGACAGTCAGCTCCCCCCACCCAACCTGTAGCGCTCCCCAGGGTTCCCTCTACCCAGGCGCATTATTTGCACTTCTTTGCAGTGGACCTCAGTTGTCATATCTCCGACCATCTCTCAAGCTTCTCCAGGTCGCTCTTCATTTTCTGCACTCCTTCTGGAGTATCCACCCTGTTGCAGATTTTGGAGTCATCTGCAAACAGGTAGACCTTTCCTTCCAGCCCCTCTGCAATATCACTAATGAAGACATTGAACAGGACTGGTCCTAGTACTGATCCCTGGTCACTCCCCTCTCCCCAGATTGTACCCCATTTACCACCACCCTCTATCTCCTTTCTGTTAACCAGTCCCTAACCCAGTTCACCACCTTGTCTCCCATGCCCAGACTACCCATCTTGTTAATCAGCCTTCTGTGTCGGATGGTGTTGAATGCTTTGCTGAAATCTAGGTAGGCGACATCTACTGCCCCGCCCTGATTTATTTACCTAGTCTCCCAATCAAAAAAATCTATTAGATTAGTTTGCCATAACCTTCCTGCTGTGAATCCATGTTGCCTCAGATCCTGAGCACTGCTGGATTCCATATGTGCAACTATCCTTTCTATCAGCAGTGTCTCCATGATTTTTCCCACCACTGAGGTGAGGCTGACTGGCCTGTAGTTCCCTGCCACCTCCCTACTGCCACTTTTGTGTAGTGGGACTACATGTGCCCTCCTCCAGTCCTCTGGAATGACACTCGTGTTGAGTGACTCTGTGAACAGGGCCGCTAGAGGCACTGCTAGTTCCCGTCACACTCCTTTAATATCCTTGGGTGGATGCCTTCTGGCTCCATCGCCTTATCCACCTTCAGCTTTGTGAGTTCTTCTAGAGCTCTCTCCAACGTAAATGGACTGGTGTCCACTCCACCCCCCTCCATTGCCTCTGCAACCCAACTGTAGTCCTTGACTCCCCCTTCTTAGTGAATACTGAGCAGAAGTGTTTGTTCAGTATTTCTGCCTTCTCCAGATCCCCTTCCTTACACTTTCCCTTCTCCCCTTTGTGCCTCCAGCCACCCAGATTTTCTTCTTTCACTGATATAACTACAAAATGCCTTATCCCCTTTGTTTACAGACCATGGTAAACCCTCTTCTACCTGCGCCTTCACCCTCTTAACAGCCTTCCCCGCTTCCCTTAGACATTCAAGCTACACCTCCTTGTCCTCCTCACTTTGGCTGACCTTATATTTCCTGAAACTCAGCCTTTTAGCCCTGACTTTGTCCCCAACCTCTTTGGAGAACCATAGTGGTTTCCTTTTTCTTTTCCCTTTGGCCACTATCCTAACGCATTGGTTTGTTATATCCACTATGGCTCCTTTCAGTTTCTCCCATTGTTCTTCCACCCCCTCTATTACCTCTCTCTTCCTCAGGATTGCTTGTATACATCTACCCATTTCAGTGAAGTCTGCCCTCCTGAAATCGAATACTCTTGCCCTCGTGTGGCTTAATTGAGTCTATGTCTTCATGCTGAACCACACCATGTGGTGGCCACTAGACTCCAGCTGCCCTTCCACCTGTATTTTTTTGACTCTGTTCCCATTGGTCCATGCCAGGTCCAGAACTAACTTGTCCCTGGTTGGCTCATGCACCAGGTGCCTGAATCCAACCCCCTGCAGGGATTCCAGGATGGCTGTGCTTCTGGCTGAAGCAGCCACCTGGGTGGCCCAATCCATGTCTGGCATATTGAAATACCCCAGTAGCTGGATTTCACCTTTAGCTGCCATGTCGACTTTACTGTGAACCATTTGCATATCTCCTGAAAATCATACTCTAAACAGGTGGCCAACTGAATGCTGGCTCCATAGCATTCTAAGAGGCAGCCTGCAGAGAGCTCTTGAAGAGAGAGGGTGAGCTGTGACTTTCTCTCTGTCCTGAGACTTTTCTCTGCTGTGACTGAGTGACCACTTCCAGCCTGATGTGAAGTGGTGGGGCTGTTTCAACAGATTCCCAGCATTAGGAGTAAAGAGATCCAGTCAAGACTGTCAAGGTTCTGTGAGCACAACTCAGAGACTTGTAGTTCAGGGATGCCCTAGGTAGCTCTAATGAGAGGAAGAAAACTACTGTGTGCCACAGGAAGCTAGTTTCTGGCAGAGGTGAAGCCCATGACATAGATGGGAGCAAACCTTTCTTTAGCAAAGGAGGAAATTCCTTAGGAGACAAAACAGCCTGTCCCGGATGCCAAGGTGCCCACTCCGAAACAAGGCTGTAAGGAAAATCTGTATTCTGGTGATCTCAGGGGGTTTGTAAGTCCTTCGGGGCTTCCACAAATGGATCTCCAGTCTACCTGCCAGAAAGGGGGGTAATGGGCTATGAAGAGAATGTACAAAGAAATTTATATAAAGTGTAAATAGTAGATACCAGTCTAAGAATCGAGCAGCTGCTAAAAGTAAATTTGGACAATGTGCATGTGTGCGAAGAAAACTGTCTGGAGAAATTTGTGTAGTAATAAATATGCCTACTGCTGGCACTACTACTGAGATGAATATTACAACTATTTAAATGTGACAGTGTGAAAAAGTGAAAAAAATGAGGTGGAAACAGTTTCCCATCTGGGCATATTCTAAAGACTTGGAGCCTTTCTCGTGCCCAGCCAACAAAGTCCTGGATTACATGCGTCACCTCTTCGACCTGGATCTCAGCCATTCCTCTTTAAAAGCCCATATGGCAGCTACCTCAGCCTACCACATTCCCTTTGAAGACAGGATTTTTGCTCAGTTTAAAGTCTCCAAGATTTTTCTTAAAGGGGTTCTCCACCTGAGACCCCCCCATCCACAATCCTGCCCCTCCATGGGACTTGAATTTTATCCTGGAGAAGCTCACACTGCCTCCCTTTGAGCCTGCAGCAGAAGCAGACTTAAAGTTCCTTTCTTGGAAGAGACACTTCCTAGTGGCCATCACTTCTCAGCATATTTCCGAGCTGCAAGCCTTGATGTGTAAAATCCCATATTTGATTTTCCACAAGGAACATGTGGCTCTATGCACCAACCCTAAGTTTCTCCCTAAGGTGGTGGCTGAATGCACGCTGAATCAATCCATTGAGTTACTGGTTTTCTTTACGAAACACTCCAATCAAGGGGAGTACCTCTTATATATTCTTTGTTCACAGAATCCTGAGTTAGTACACCAGTCTGACTAAGGATCTCAGGAAGACTTATCAGCTTTTTGTTACTTTCGCTCACAAATGAGAAGGCAATGCTGCTTCCAAGCAGTGCGTTTCCAGATGGTTGGCCAATTGTATCACTTTTTGTTACGACAAGTACAACAAGACCCTTCCGGGTCAGGTCAGAGGTCACTCCACTCGGGGAGTAGCTGCCTCTGCTGCTTGTTTCAGGAATGTGTCTGCAGCAGACATCTGCGCAGCCGCAACCTGGACTTCGGTCCATACCTTTATGAAACACTACAGTTTGGACATTGCCTCTCGCCACAGAGCAGGCTTCGGGTTGGCTGTTCTGCAGGGTCTCCTTTCCTAAGACCTGCTCAGCCCTGAGGTTATGTTGTGGATGACAATCCTCCTTCCGGTTTTCTCTTTGTTCCAGACTGCTTGGGACTCATTCCCAGATAGGACAATCTACTGCAAGAGCCCTCTCGAAGTTAGGTAGTACAGTTACGTAAGAACTTACCATAACAGTAAATCTTTGAGAGAGGCTCTTGCAGTAGGTATTAACCTTCCCACCCTCCATCACCCTAAGTCTCTTTTCTTCCTTTCCATGGGGGGCATATCCTTTTCTCTCTTGTCTTGCCTCTTTTGGCCTTTGGTAGAATGACCTGGAAGGTGGGTGTGGGGACCGACCCCTTTATACCGACGGCCGTCTGATGCTGATTAACTGACATGGGGCGGTCCCCTAGAGGTCTCCTAATAGAAAGTTTTCTGTGAGTCCTGGCGTATGGCGACTTTGTCCTAACAGAATACCTGCAGAGCCTCTCTCAAGATCTACTGTTCACCAGACATGTAAAATTTGCCAGCAGATAAAGGCCTAGAGGTCTATCAGTCTGCTCGAATGTGCAGCTAGCACCCTTACTGTTCAGTTGCCCCTCCCATCCACCCTTCCCTTCATTGACCCTCCTCCTTGTCCTGTCCCATCCCCTTTTGAAGCAGTCCACTGTTGTACTGCATACCACTTCTGCAGGCAACGCATTCCACCCAGCCACCACCCTCTCTGTAAAAAAAAAAAAAAAGTGTCTCCTCATCTCCCTCCTGAACCCTCCTCCCTCCAGTCTCATATCATGGCCCCTGGTGTCCCTCCCCTCCCTTACTTTGAACAGCTCCTCTGTACCTGTCTTGTTTATTCCTTTCATGTACTTAAAGGGTTTCAATCATGTCCCCCTGTCCCTCCTCTCCTCCAGCGAGTACATGTTCAACTCCCTCAGCCTCCTCTCGTGTGATAGAGTCCCCCAGCCCCTTGATCATCTTTGTCGCCCTGCGCTGCAACCCCTTCAGTAACTTAATGTCCCTCTTCAGATACGGGCGCCAGTACTGCAATCAGTACTCCAGGTGCGGTCTAACTAATGACCTATACAGTGGCAGAATCACCTCCTCCCTCCTCGAGGATATACACTTTGCAATACAACCCAGCATTTTGTTGGACTTTACAGCTGCTTTTCTACATTGTGCCGAGTTGTTCATTGAACCTGTAATGAGCACCCCCAAATCCTTCTCCTCCTCCTCTGTCTGGGCTAGCTGCACTCCCCCCAGCTGGTAACTCCTCCTTGGGTTCTTCATCCCAAAATACAGCACCTTGCACTTTTTGGCATTAAACCCCAGTTGCCAGGTGTCTGACCAGGTTTCAAGCTTTGCCAGATCATCCTGCAACCCCTGCCATCCCCCTAGGTCATCCACCACTGCTCCTACCTCGATATCATCAGCAAACAGACTGATCTTGCTCTTGATGTCCAATGATATGTCTGCAGTGAATATCCCAAACAACACTGGTCCCAGCACCGAGCACTGTGGAACACCGTTCGTCACTACCTTTGGGTGTGAGAGCTCCCCACCCACCAACACCCTCTGTTGCCTTCGCTGTAGCCAATTCCCTACCCATCTCACTAGCTTTGCACCCAACCCTGTGCCTTCCAGCTTACTTTCAGGCCTTCCATGCGGCACCGAGTTGAATGCCTTACTGAAGTCAAGATACAGGACATCCACTGCATGGCCCCTGTCCAGTTGCCTAGTTACCCAGTCATAGAACTCAACCAGGTTGGTTTGGCAGGATCTGCCATGTATGAAGCCATGCTGTCTGCTGTCCTGTAGTCCTTTGGCCTCTAGGAGGGCCACCAGCCTTTCTTTCAGGATAGTTTCCATTAGCTTACCCATGATGGATGTGAGGCTCACTGGTCTGTAGTTTCCCGGTTCATCCTTGGGGCCACTCTTGTGGAGGGGCACCACATGAGCCATCCTCCAGTCCTGAAGTACACACCCCAAATGTAGTGAGGCATTAAATAGGTCTGCCAAAAGTCCTGCAAGGACTTCTGCTAGCTCCTTCAGTACCCTGGGGTGGATGCCATCTGGGTCTGACACCTTGTCCACCCTCAGTGCCTTCAGACTGTCCTGAACTCTGCCCTCCATGATTTACCCATCTGTCACCCCCTTCCCCCCCCGTTTCTGCCATTCTTCCCCCCTTTGGGTGTCACCCCCCTCTTTTCCTTAGTAAATACTGAGCAGAAGTAATCATTTAGTGCTTCTGCCTTATCGCACCCTGTTTCCACCCAACCCCCCTCCGTCCTAATCCTTACTATGTGGTCCTTACAGATCCTTTTCTTCCTGATGTACCTAAAGAAGTCCTTCTCCCCCTTCTTAATGCCTTGTGCCAGCCTGAGTTCCGTAGATGCCTTGGCTCCCCTAACTGCCCTTGTCACCTCCTTCGATTCCATCAAGTACTCCTCCCTGTCCTCCCCTCTCCCTGTTTTCTTGTACCTCCTAAAGGCAGCTCTTTTCCTCCTTACCTTTTCCATGACCTCCTTGCTCAACCAGCTCGGTTTCCTAGCCCTAGCCTTCTTGCTCTGGGCCTTGCAGCAGGTTTTGTTGCCTCCACTATCCCCAGCTTTATGAGCTCCCACCTCTGGTTAGTGTCCATACTAGATTGAATTCTGTCCAGGTACCCTTTTACCACTTCCCCCATCCTCCCAAAGTCGGCCCTCCTGAAGTCCAACACTCTTGTGCCAGATTCCTCCTTCCTTGCCCATATCCAGTGTGAGCCATATTGAGTGGTGGTCACTCCCTGACAGTGGTTCCTCCACTGTAAGTTCTCTCACAAGTCCCCATTTGCCAGCACAAGGTCAAGGGTATTCCCTAACCTGGTTGGTTCACTGACCATTTGCAGCAGGAAGCTGTCCTGGAAGGCATCCAGCAGTACCTGCTCCCTTCTGTTCCTGGTTGTTGGGGTACTCCAGTCCACTCCTGGCATGTTGAAGTCCCCCACAATCACCACACTACCCTTCTCGCAGGTCCTCCTGATCTGTCCCGCTAGTCCCCTGTCTAACTGTTCTGTCTGAGATGGCGGCCTGTACACCACTCCCATTTTGAGAATCCTGTTCTTGGAATCCTGGATTTGCATCCAAAGCGACTCCGTACTACCCTCCTCCCCTTCCTCCCTTACACACTTCAGTCCTTCCTTCCTTCACGTATAGTGCCACATCCCCTCCTTTCCCAGTCACCCTGTCCCTACGAAATAACCTGTACCCTGGTACAGACAGGTCCCAGTCATTGTATTGGGTGGCCCATGTTTCTGTGATGGCTGCAATGTCCACCTCTCCCTCTGCCATGAGCACCTGTAACTCTGCAGTTTTTCTTCCAAGGCTCCTAGCATTAAGGGTAACCACCTTCCACCCTTCCCCACCCCCATCCTGACCCCCTTTACTAGCATCACCAATAGTACTTGCCATTTGTCCTTTGTCACTGTTATGGGGTAAGCTCATATGGTTTCCCAACCTGTGGTCTCTGTATGTCTCTTGCCCAATTGCCACCCCCTGCTCCTAGTTTAAATTCCCAACTTCCTCTGTGTACTCCTCCATCCTCTGTTTCAACACTTTCTTTCCCTCCTCACTCAAGTGTAGTCTGTCCTTGTCCTAGAGACTACTGTCCTCCCAGGTCCCTCCCCACCCCTCCAACAGCCCATACCCTTTAGCACAACACCATGTTCTTAGCCATCCATTAAATTCCTCTATTCTTAGCTTTCTTGTTTTGCTTGCCTTGGGCACTGGAAGTATCTCTGAAAAAGTTATTGATCTACCTGCCCCCTCACATAATTGTCCTAGTTCCTCAAACCTCCTCTGGACTATATCTACTGTCTTGTCAGCCAGGTAGTTCGTCCCAAGATGTATAATTAAATTAGGCTTGTCCCTACCCCTTCTAGCATATTTCAGAACAGATTGTCCCACCCTTTCCGCTGTAATTCCTGGCATGCCCTCCACCCAAATGTGACTATTCCTCTCCCCCTTGCTACCCACCTGACTCCTCTTAGTATTGAGTCCCCAGCACTAAGATTCCACCCCTCTTACTCCCTGCTTGCTTCCATTCATCTCCCTCTCTCATTTCCAGCTCCTCGTCTTCCTCCTGCACATTATTTCCCCCTTTTGCCCCTGTTGCAATTCTCCCAGCAGAACTTCCCCCGCTCCGGTTTGGTCCAGGCATTTATCAATTACTCATCTAATGGCATCATTTCCCTTCTCCTCCTTCTTCCTCTCTAGCAGTGCAAAACTATTTTCTGAAGACCCTTCACAAATGCCCGCTCCCTCTCTCTTCATAGTAACCTGTTCTCTCCTTTCCACTCCATAACTTTTGCCACTTCTTCCCCTCCCCTCACAAGTCCCCATCTCCTCCTTCCATTTGTCTTTTATCTCCTGACCTGGTTTCCCCGGCAATTGTTCTTCCTGGCCTGGGCCCCTTTGTCTCTGCTTTCCTTCTTCTGACCCTCTCCTCACCACTGTTGTCTCAAATCACCCTCCCTCATCTCCCCTCCTTCCTCCCTCCAGTATTGGGCTAAACCCAGCCCCAATCTGCCTTGCCTGTCTTAGTTCCTCCTGCAGACCCACAATCTCCTTTGAGTTTCTCTATGTGGTTGCACACTAAACATGCTCCACACTCCAGGCAGTTTTCAGAAAGATTGGTGCACCGCAGTTGTTGCAGCCTACCACCCTACCCATTGCTGTTGTTGCCCACCAGCGACCCCCCACCCCTCCAGATGAAGGATACCAGACACTCCCCCAAGTCTCCCCTCTCCCACCGGTGCAAAACATTCTTTTCTTAATTTCCCTTACCCCCTTTGTTGTACACGTTTAGATAGATTGAGCAACTGCTTTTTATATTCCTATCCTTCCTATCCACACCCAAAAATAGACTTTAAGTAGGTATTGCACAACCTTTTTCAAACTCCTACTCATCCTTTCCACAATGCAACAGAAATGCAAAGAAATAACAATGAAAGCTCCTTGATTTGCAGTTGCTTCCCTTCCATTGAGATAACAGTCACCTCTTCACTCGCTGCTTGCTGTTCCTTTTCTGGATTTCTGCTTCTGCTATGACAGGTGCATATCCTTTGCCCGTTTGAGGAAGTGATGTCAGAACCCCTGGTATAAAGGAAATAACGGACGGGCGGTGAGGGAGGGGGTTCGGCGGGGTTGGACCAGCCCAAGTCTTCCAGAAACAATCAGGTAGCGGAGGCCCCTGGTCAGAACATTAGCACCCTTCTCCCCACTATGCACTAAACTTTGCAGCTAGTGAAGCCAGCAAAAATGAATCACAATTCTACTCAAAGCCCCCAAAATAGGTTTGCTACCAAAAGAAACAGGTCTGCACTTCAAACAGCTTCACCAACACCACATCAAATATAGACTTGAAATTAGAAGATATAGGTCTCCAATTCAAAGAAACAGCCCCAATTAAATCATACCAAATAGGTTTTAAATCAGAAGAAACAGGCCTCCACAAATGCAGCCTGCTACACAGTGAAACATCAAACAAATGAGCAAACTTATAGCCACCAAAACAGGTTTCAAAATTCCAACAGCACCAAAACAATACTCTGCTAGCCCCTTAGAACTAGTAAGAAAGAAAAATAAATAATCTTCTACCAAGTAAAATCTACAAGAAACAATGTAAAAACAACAAGAAACTGCTGTACTGGAACGGATCTTATCCTTTCCCCTTCTAGTTCCTTCACAGACTGAAAAAGAATGTAATGCTTATCCAGCAAGTAAATCATGCCCCCTACTGCTCAGCAAAAAAAGGTTCAGACAACCTCTGCCAGACCCCAACTGCTTCTGCAGTTAACAGACCTCAAATGCAATGTCCAGCCCACAGAAATGGCAGCTAAAAAGAATACTTTAAATCGACTTACAAACACACTCAGCAGCTAAAGGCCCTTTCTCTCTCTCTCCTCTAGCTGAACTGTACTTTTTCTTGCTAAGGGCAGCAATTTGTGGACCAATTGTTGGGGACACACACACAAGGTGTTTACTTTATCCTCCTGGATAGGGTATATTCTATCCAGGCTTCTTTTCTTGGCGATGTGCCCTGGTTCCGGGGACTCCCATTCCTTGGTGAATATATCGTCATTGGCTGGGCAGACTGGAAATGTTTCCTTGACCAGTGGTTTTTGTTGAATCATCGGGTCAAGCTTGGATTCTGTTTTGGCCAGCTCTACCACAACTCCCTTAGTGGACTTTATTGCCTTCATGAGTACTGGAATTAGGTCAAAGGAACAGAGTTTGGAGGGAAGGGAAGGGATGGACTGTGTGACTTCCGTCTCTTCCTCATCGGAGACTGGCTCGTCCCCATCGTCCGGGATCTCCCTGTCCCCTTGACCATCATCTGGTTGCGGGAAAGTGAGTTCTGGAACTGGGGCATCCATGTTGTGATCGCCAGGAGGGACAATGGGCTCGGGCCTTGGGGTCTTTGGTGCCGGAGCCTTGTTTTGGGTTAATGCCTCCAGATCTTCCCTTGTCAGTCTTCACCATTCATTACTGCTTGGGTGTAAGCGAGCGCGCACCTGCTGGGGAGTTTTTGTTTTTTGAGGAGGAGTGTCGCTGGCCAGCTGCCTAAGAATGACTCGCTGCATTGTGTGTGAGGGGCAGCCGTTAGGTGCCGCAGACTCCTCCTCCATCCCAGTTCTGTTTCTCCCACCGTTGAGGCTGCACCTGCTGCGTGAGTTAGTGTGTTTTGCGATTACGCCATTAGGCCTACCTCTCTTAGACTGTTTTTTCGACGACTCCTCATCCTGGTTCTCCATCCCTATGCTGTTAGTGGCCGGTAGGTCCGTTCCATTTATTTATTTAACGGCCCAGTGATCTTTTGCTGTGTTTTGTTTAATTTCACATCATGTCTGGTTCGGGAGCCAAGTGTAAGTCAAAAGCAGGCATGCCCCTATGCGTCGGTGCTCTTGTGGGCGGCATTTTTCCGTTTCGGACCGGCATGATTCAAACAACATGAAGTCTTGCTGTATTCTGACTATATGCAGTTAGCTCCAACACTTGAACTGCTCCGGAGAGTAAAGGGTTAACTCTATGCTAAGACATAGAACATTGAGCTCGAGCTCTGTTTTCAATCCTCTGTCCATAGTACTCTGAAGTGTAACCATTAGATTTCTTACTCCGCCTAACTGTGAAGTTGCTCCGGAGATCCCTCCTGTGCTTCTGTTCGGTATTAGTTGGAATTGGCTGGTTTATTCAACCGTTTTCTTATTTTTTGGTATTCTTACCTCTGTCATGGTACAGTAAAGTGGTAGTGTAGTAGGTAGTGTTGTAAATTTATTAAAATTGTTAGAAATTGTTTATCATTGGTTCTTTCCTGGTCGGTCCGGTTGAGAACCGAAATCTATTGCTAATTGTTTTTTTCTGTCATTCTTTAGTGGTTTTCCGGTACTTATCCGTTTCTAAAAAAAATCTGGACTTTAATAGGATATTCTTAACCGACCCATGACACGGTTGGAACCGATAAGTGTGTGTTACCTGGCTTAACGCTGTGAAGGGTAACTTTTTTTTGAATCCGGCATGTTTGAGAAACCCAAAAAGAAAACCGGTCTCACTGGGTTTCAGCACTGTACTGAGTGTGGGGAGGCCTTTGCTAAGGCTGATCCCACCTCGTATGTGTGTATTGTCTGGGGTTTGACCACCTCAAGGAAGACTGCCAAATTTGTAAAAACTTTCTCAAAGCCACTCTGGGAAAACGTTTGAGTAGGCTGAAGGAAAGGGAGGCCGAGAAGTTGGATGGCCAGCTCAGTTCGGTTGCGACTGGACCTGAAGAGGTGCCCACTGACCTGGGCGATACCTCTTCGGGCAAAAGGAGAGCCGACTCTGTGGAGTCGGTTCCGTCAAAAAGAAAACAAAAATCAGCCGGTTCGGATCCTACACCCCATGTTCTGACTGCTGAAGAAATGGCGAAAGCGATTACAATAGTTAAATCACTTTGCCTGGTTCCGACCGAACTGACATTGGTTCAAAGGCGATCTGTTCGGTTGGAAGTATTTGCTTCTGATATAGATCCTGAAGCACACTATGAGAGCGATTGGGAAGCCTTCCAATGTTTCTCCTCCCAGGCTTTCCGAGTCCCCTTCCCATTTCTTGTTTTACAAGAAAGTGGCTGAGACTCTTCAGCTTCCTATGGAAGAGGCTGAGCAGGATCAAGAGGAACCTGATTATGTGGAGATGATGGATGTTCCAGAGTCAAAGGGAGTGTCTATCCCTTTACACAAATCCCTGGGGACATGGACACAAAAAATCATACAGTTTCCCACATCTATCCCGCCTGTGGATAAAAGAATAGACAGGAGGTATGCTTTATCAGGTCCTGGTATGGAATTCCTTTCTCCCCGCTGCAGCCTGTGACAAGGCTAACATCCCCCTGGCATCTCGCCCCCCAGATAAGGATTCCAGGAAAGTGGATGCCATGGCAAAGAAATAGTACTTGGCATCCTCTTTGGGACTCAGGCGATCAAATTACATGGCATATGCAGCCAGGTACCAGAAGTCTATGTGGGATACGGTTCTGAAGCTGGCTAAGAATGCCCCTCCCCAGCTAGCCAAGGAGCTGGAGCAGGTGGCTGCAGATGGTATAGAGGCATCCAAAGTGCAATTTCATGCTGCTGTAGACTCGAATGATGTACAGTCCAGGGTCATGGCTACATCTATCTCCATGAGGATATTTGCTTGGCTTAGGTGTACCAGTCTTTCACAGGCTACCCAGACTAAGGCCATGGGTTTTCCTGTAACTGGTAATTCTCTGTTTGGGGAGCAAACCCAGAACTACATGAAGAAGATGGATGAATATAGGACCATCTACAGGAGTGCTGCAGCCAAGGAAAAGCAGGCCACTCCTCAAAGGCAGCAATTTAGGACTGGCAGGGGCAGGCCTTTTCACATGCCTTTTTGCCAAGTTCAGGCCTCCTCCTTTTCTTTCCAGCAGAGGGGGTTCTTTAGGGGAAGAGGCAGGCATGGGGTGACCAGGACCCCATCATCCACGCAGTCTAAGCCCCCTGCCAAGCAGACACCCTAAGGTGTCAGTCAGGGTTGCCTCCCCAGTTCCAGTAGGGGGCAGCTTGGCTCACTGCTTCCAGGCCTGGAAGTCTATTACTTCAGACAAATGGGTCCTGGAAGAAGTGAGCCAGGGACTTACTCTCAGCTTCAAAAGATTCCCAAAAATCAGAGCAAGGTCCTTCAGTCCTCCCTCTCCCTTAGAGACAAAGGCCTTAGAGGCAGAAGTCTCCTCTCCTCTCCTCTCTTCTGCAAGCAGTAGATAAGGTACCTAATTGTCACAGGGGGAAAAGGACTGTATTCCAGATACTTCCTCACCCCAAAAAAGACGGGAGTGGTGACCCATCCTAGATTTAAGGTACCTAAACAAACACTTAACAAAACCAAAATTCAAGATGGTGACTCTGGGAGTAATTCTTCCCTCTGTGAGATCAGGAGACTGGCTAGCCTCCCTGGATCTCAAGGATGCCTATGTCCACATACCTATCAGACATTCCCACAGAAAGTACCTCAGGTACGAGTTGCCCTCAGGCCGTTACCAGTTCAGAGCTATGCCTTTCAGCCTAACATCTGCTCCAAGGGTGTTCACCAAGTGTCTAGCAGTATTGGTGGCATTCCTCAGGAGACAGGGTATCTTTCTGTTCCTATACCTGGATGACTGGCTCATCGTGGGTCAGTCCTCAGACCAAGTCAAGTCAACCCTAGAGGTCACTCAAAAGCTTCTAGACACCTTAGGTTTCATTCTGAACCTAGAAAAGTCTGTTCTGGAACCAGCTCAGTTTCTCACTTTCATAGGGGTGGAGCTAGACACTATCCAAGCAAGAGCATTTCTCCTCCTCTCAAGGGTTCAGTCCCTTGTCACTCTGGCTTCCTCTTTTCGTCCTCTAGTTTCTCGTCCAGCCAGACATTCTCTACAGTTGCTGGGGCACATGGCAGCTTCCACAGCAGTGGTCCAAGGAGTAATGTTTCAGATGAGATATTCAGTTTCATTTCAGATCTTATTGATCTTAGAAAAAATACTCTCTTTCCAAACTGGTTCCAGTGTCTCCAACTCTAGCTCAGGCCCTCCAGTGGTGGCTGGAGGAGTACAATCTTCGACAAGGTGTCCCCTTTATCAGTCAGACTCCTTCAGTGATTCTCACCACAGATGCCTCTTTACTGGGGTGGGGGGGCTCATCTGGATCATCTTACAGCTCAGGGAACCTGGTCTCACCAGGAGTCTCTTCTACACATAAACCTTCTCGAACTCAGAGCTGTCTTTCTAGCACTTCTGACATTCTCAACTGCTGTTCAAGGGAAAGTGGTGCAGATCAGGACAGACAGTACTACAACCATGTGGTACATCAACAAGCAGGGAGGCACTCTGTTCTCGGCCTTGTGCGCAGAGGCCTTGAAAATATGGTCTCTAGCTTATTCGCTTCAGACTTCCCTGATGGCTGTGCATCTTCCAGGGAAGGACAACATTCTAGCAGATGCTCTCAGCAGGAATTCTCAGGGTCACCACGAATGGACCCTGAACCCTCTGATTCTTCAGGTCATTTTCAAAAGGTGGGACACTCCAGAGATGGATCGCTTTGCAGCCCTGGACAATCACAAACTTCCTCTCTTTAGCTGCAGACCGCCTCTTCTGGGCCCTGTCCTTCAGGATGCTCTCTTGTTGAACTGAACAAGCAGGTTTCTGTATGCATTTCCTCCTTTTCCTCTGATATTCAGGATTGTGATCAAGATCAGCTCCCAGCCTTGCAAGGTGATTCTAGTGGCTCCAGACTGGGCCAGACAGCCTTGGTACCCTTGTCACTATCTGTGACAATGCCTCTGTGTCTTCCCAGATGGTTCATTCTCCTCACCTCCTCACAGGGTAGGATTCTTTTTTCATCTTACTCTGATTTTAGCCTCCTGCAGCCACTGACCTGCCAATTTTCCAGCCACCGCTGACCCCGGAGAGGGTCGTGCCCAGCTGGCATATGCAGCTGTACCCTCAAAGGTGACCTCCCCATGTCCCCATACCAGGCCAGGATCCAATACCGGCACGCGACGATCCAGGCATTGTCAGCTGGCGAAGTAGTGGCTATCAAGCTGCAGGAACAGTGCCGCCATTTTCCTCTGTTTTTGCCTCTCGGGTGCAGGCGTGCAATGATGTCAGGCACTCGTGCCCGGTCTGCGCATCCTCCCGCAGTATCACTCTGACAGTACCCCCTGGTGATCCACCATGGGCCGCTGCAGGCGGTGGCACCCTGGAACCCTCCCTGGGATAGGAGAGCAGTCCTCCGGATGCTCAATCCTATCCCTCCCCTGATGACCCAGGCTTGCGTCCGAACCCGGGTCACCAGCGTGGTGCGAGGTGTGGCATCCGGCACCTTAACCCTCAGTGCCACCAGGCCAGCTACAGGGGAGGATACCTAATCCCAACCTTCAGACTCTTGGGCTCAAAGCCTGGCTCTTGAAGAGCTAGAATATGCAAGCCTGCATCTTTCTCAATCAGTCTTGGACGTTTTAAAGGTTAGCAGGAAACCTGCTACTAGAAAGTCTTACAACTCCAAATGGAAAAGGTTTGGGTTTTGGTGTTTCCAGAGGCATATCCAGCCAGAGTTGGCTGATATTGCCACTGTGTTGGACTATTTGGTGCATCTTAACAGTTTAAGCCTCGGCCTACTACTCTCAAGGTACATTTGGCAGCTGTTTCTGCCTTCCTTTCTGCTGGTAAGGGCTCCTCCCTAGCATCTCATCCAGTTTACAAGAAATTTTTCAAGGGTATAGTACATGTTAATCCTCCCTTTCGGGAGCCTGCCCCTTCTTGGGATCTGAATATCTGTATTGCACTGCTTATGCAGCCCCCTTTTGAACCTCTGTCCTCGGCTGAGCTGAAGTACTTGACTTAGAAAACTGTATTCCTGGTAGCCATTGCCTCTTCCAGGAGAATCCGTGAATTACAGGCTTTATCAGTGGAACCTGACTGTATTTCATTTCACAGGGATAAGGTGGTCTTTCGACCCAACAGAAAGTTTCTTCCCAAGGTGGTATCAGACTTTCACTTGAATCAGTCTGTCATTGCCTGTGTTTTTCACTGATCATTCTTCCTCTGGGGAGAGATCACACAGTCTTGATGTAAAGAGGGCTCTTAGTTACTATGTAGAACACACTAAGGCCCATATAAATGACTGTTCTCAGTTGTTTCTCACTTATTGAGAAGTGGGAAAGGGTAAACCTGCTACCAAGAGAACCATTGCCAGGTGGATTGTCTCCTGTATCCAGTTCTGCTATTCAAAGCTTGGGAAAGAGCCTCCCTCAGGTCTGAAGGCTCATCCTACCAGAGGTACAGCTGCTATGGTAGCAGCAGCTAGAGATATACCCTTAATGGAAATCTGTAAAGCAGCCACCTGGAAAACTGTTCACACATTTATCAAGCATTTCTCTGGACATTCAGTCAAGTAATGTTAGGTTTGGCACAGCTGTGCTGCAGAGCTTGTTTCCAAAATAGGTTCTGTGACTCCCTCCTCCAAGGGGGTACTGCTTGGTAGTCTGCATATAGTCCGAATACAGCAAGACTTCATGTTGTTTGAAGAAAAAATTACTCACCATAGTAATGTTGTTTTTTCTAATGGAGTCTTGTTGTATTCTGACCTCCCTCCCTGCCTCCCCTCCTGGAACCTAGTAGTTTTGGGATGCGGTTTGGCACACACAGTGCTACACCCCCGAGGTGTACTTGGTATACCTTTATCTTATTAAGGGTTTTCTGGTTTTTATTATGAATATTTTGGTTGTTTCACTACCTGCTTAGATTCTTTTTGAGGTTCTCGACTTGAGTCTTTCGACCCTAAAGATCTATCTTATTGCCCTTTGGCATAAACATTTTAGAAACAATTTCTACTTATTGAGTTAGCTAGTTTAGTGCTTGTAAGCATGTGATGGTTACACTTCAAAGTACCACAGACAGAGGTTTGAAAACCGAGCTTGAGCTCAACGTTCTATGCCTTGGCATAGAGTTAACCCTTTACTCTCCGAAGTAGTTCAAGTGCAGGGGCTAACTGCATATAGCCAGAATACAGCAAGACTCCATTAGAAGAAACATTACTATGGTGAGTAACTTTTTCTGTCTGTCTGCAGTGCCTGGGACCTAACCATGATATGGATAGATGCAGCGCCTGTTTTTCCATGGATTGCCATGTTCTGGAAATCCGAGCGTTTAAAGTTGGCAGGGCCCCGCCAACTTTCAGAGGATGACGTCACTCTCGGGCCTCCCAGGCCAGGTCTTTAGACCCTTTCTCCAAGTCCCCTCCATGGCCTGTACGGTCTGGTGAGGAGGAGGCCTCCTCATCTTCAAGCCTTGCCGAGGAGGAGGTTTCTTTTGTGGTGTCGGAGGAGCAGTGTGGCTCTCCCCGGGGTCGCGTCGTTGACATTGCCTCGGTAGTCACCTCTCCTGAGGTGCAGGCTCCCCCAGTGTCATGCCCCACGGTTGCTGGGTTCAGCACTGGTGGACCCTTGATGCTGTCTTGCGGCGCCGGTGATTGAGGTGGTGCTAGTTCAGTTCTCAACACCGGCGCCCTGTGCGACTCCAACGGTGCCGTTTCTGGTTTGGTGCCGGGGATCTGGCTGGGGCCATGGTTGGGTCAGCGTTTGGTTCCGGGGCTGTGGGTGGTGCGTCTCTCAGGATGTTCTCAGGGTGGCCAGTATCGAGGTCCTTCTGGTCAACTCCTCTTCGGAGGGCGACGACTCCATGTCGACCCGAACTGGCTGCCCGATTCCTCGGAATCGGAAATCTGTGGGACGCAGTGTCAGGCGGCCCAACACCCCCATTCCCGAGTCTCTGGAGTAGTCTGCCTCCGAGGATCCCTCGGCTGGGGGGTAGCCTGTGGTCCATTGGGGAGGACAGCTCGGGTTGGGGAAGGGGTTGTCTCCTCCGGAGGGGCTGCGGCAGCTGCCAAGCTTGGTGCTGCTGTGCCCTCCTGGGGGGAACTGGAGACCCTAGCTTCAGTGGCCTCCCTCAGGAGGCCTCTGGATCAGGGGACTCCATTGCTGGGGTCGAGGAGGAGGGCATCTGAGGGGTTGGGGCGAGGGGCGGCAGCACTCTGCCACCCTGCGGGGCGCAGGGAGGAGCCGCAGCGCCGAGCCCCATCTCTCTTCGGGTTCCAGGGTTCCCTCAGGTGGCAATGCTGAGGGTTGCCCTTCTGGACTCGTGCAACCTCAGGCACATCACGGGAGATTCCCCTTCTGGGCTCTTCCGGGATTCGCATCCCCAGGATTTCGCCCTGTGACCCGGTTTAATCTCAGGGATCCCTCTAGCTCGGGCACCGTTCCCTGGATTCCAGAGCCCTGGCAGAGGACAGGCACCTCCCTGTAGGTGCCCTTCTCCTATTCCTCTGCAGCCAGCCCCTTCTCTCCCAAGCCACGTGGGTCCTTCGGGGCCCTTATCCTGTGAGACGTTCAGAGGCACTGCGGAGGCCTTCCCGTCATATGCTGGGTACATGAATGAACTGGTCTTTCACCCTGTCCCCACCGCCGCATGAGTCTTCTGGTCAGTCGAGTTCCCCATCCTCCTCGACTCCCTCCTCGGAGGAAGAGGAACCTACCATTCACCTTTCTTTCGACGCTGATTTCGCTGAATATCAGTGCTTCCTATCGAGGATTGTTCGGGACGTCCATATCTCTTATGTCAGAGGGGACAATACCGAGCGGCAGACGTGTGAATTCCTCACTGAATTCAGTGCCCAACACCTGGTGGTGCCATCCTGGTCTGTCCCCTTCCAGGAAGTGTCTAGTCGCATCTGGCAGTCTCCATCGGACCCTTTGCCAGCCCCGGCAGACTGCAGGAGGAGGTATTATGCTCCACCGGCATCTCTAGGTTCTCTCCCTCTCCCTCTCCCTCCTTCAGGCGTGGCATTCCTAGAGACCCCTTCCAGGCGTCGGCTCCTGGTGCACAACCGACCACCATACTCTGATTTCCTACAGTTCGATGGGTGGGGGCGAAGAGTTTTCTCTTCTTCTTGTGCGATGTTGTGCATTGCATCACATCAGGCACACCATGCTGATAGGCACTTTTGGTCAGTGCTGGCTCGGGTGCTGGCATTGATGCCTGATTAGGAGCAATCTCAACAGTCCATTGCACTCTCCACCTTAGGCCTGGAACTGGCAAGGTACCAAGCAAGGGCATCTTATGATGCCAATGAGGTGGCATCCAGGCTTGCGGGGACAGCGATCTGCATTAGACAGATAGCGTGGCTTCATCTATCGAGGTTGTCACCCCTGACCCGGCGTAGGGTGATCCACTCCGCCTTCCAAGGGACCCGCCTTTTTTCCAGCAGGGCTAGGAGGCTTCTGCAGGGGCTTCCTCCGTCCCCTCGTCTTCAGGGGACACCTTCTAGCTCTCCTCGGCCTTAGACTTTCCAGTCTAGTATAGCTAGGGTCTCTGCCTCCTGTTTTCCACCATCAGGAGGCTGAGGCTCTTGTTCCCTCAGGGCTGTGCTAGTCCCTGTTTGAGGGGACTCGGTACTCACCCAAGCAGTAATGAATGGTGAAGACTGACAAGGGAAGATATGGAAATTACATGCCTACAGTAATTGTTGATCTTCTCTTGTATCTTCATAATTCATTACTGAATCCCATCCACCTTCCCCTCATGGGCCTCATTTCTTGGGCGTCTCCCCGCCCTGCTCGCCCCGAGGCCGTGGGGCTGCTATCCCTGTTCCTCGGGACCTTCTGTTTGTCTCTAAAAAAAAAAAAAAACAAAAAAACAAAGGATTTGAAGAAGGAGAAGAGCGAGTGGAACTTCGTCCTTTCCATCTAAGGGAACTCTTTCTGATTATCCTGGAAGGTGTTCCCTTCGAGATTTTTCCTTCAGGCCAGATTAGTTTAATCACCAGCCATCAGGGCTAGTTTCTGAGATAGTCCTCTAATCCTTGGTCTTCGGACCTAGCTGGTGTCCCTGAATCTTGCCTTGTATATACCAGATCTGGGCTAGTTACCTCCTCTCTAGCCCGATTCGACAGATTAAAAACTCTTAAATGAGTGGTCTGGTATCATTGATCCCTGTCTTCTCCAGGGAGTCGGAAGGAGTTTCCTTCTCTGTCTCTGTCCATCTTTTCAAAAGAGTTTGCCCTTCCTTGAGGCTTCCCCCTCACACCTCTAGTACTGTCTTACAGCTATGTACTAGTAGGACCTTTTTTCTCTTGCCTAGTTGGGGGCTCTCTCCTCTGGAACAGATGATTTGCCTTTGGCATTATGTGAGCTCTCAACTTGAGTGATGGGTAACAGGATAGCGGGATGTGTAGGGAAATCTGCCTCTCTCATACAGAGCTGTGCAGAGGGTTCGGTTGAACCATCTAGACAAGTTTTTGTCTAAAGGGATCCTTGCTCCCTTGCTTTTAAACTCCGAGCTGATCAGCTTCAAGCCAATTTCCCCAAAATTGTGGCAGAATTTTTCCCTCCTCCCAATATCCTTTTCTTCTTGCTCTTCCTTCTCACTTCCTCTCCTTTTATCTGTTCCTCCCTCAGAGCTGTCCAAGGAATGAGGTCCTGCAGTCCCTTAGGGTAGGGTTCTCCTCTTTCCTGTCCTTGTTTCGGCTCATTCCTTTTTCAGTTTGTTTCCTTTCCATTATCTATCCCTTGGCTCTCTTGCCTCACTCTTATCTTTCTAAATTCTTTATTTCACCTCTCCGGCTTACAGAACTGGGATGGAGGAGGAGTCTGCAGTGCCTAACGGCCTCCCCTCGTGCACCACGCAGTGCATCATGCGACGACTCCTCCCTTCAAAAAAAAAAAATTCCTGTAGCGGGTGCGCGCTTCCAGCTTACACTCAAGCAGTAATGAATAGTGAAGATATAAGAGAACATGAACAATTACAGTAGGTACGTAATTTCCATTTTTTCCATGACCTTCAGCATGAAATTTTGCTAGCTTTCCATCATAGCTACTGTGGCTTGTTGATTTTGTAGGAGGAGAGCCCCCAGGTTGGCCCACGTAGCACCACTGGTTCCTGGATTGCTTGAATCCAGTGAGAGGGACTGCTCCAGAGAGAGGTCGTCCTTGTGTAGACAAGCTGCACACTGCAGTCCCGAATTGTGGGGGAGCAGTGTAACACTACACGTGGTGCATTTCTTAGTCTTGGCCATCTGAAAGACACAAGGGGAGACAAAGGAATGGGATTAGGAGTTGGTCACATTGAGCGTCCAGGTACGTGAGACTAGGTTGAAGCACCTCCTGGAATCTCCCATCTAATAATACATCTTACTTCGAGAGTAAGCTTTTGTAGCAGGTTCCACAATGAGGACTGACGGCACCTGGTGGCGATTCCGGCAACTCTTTCTCCAGCAGTACCGACGTGGGAACGCCCCCTGCCGACGTCTGCTTCACCCCCGACGTCGCCCATATATAAGGGAGGAGTTCCCCACGTGCTCCAGGTCTTTCCCGCCGCACGGTCAGGATTAGTTCGCTCGGTTTCGGCTCAGTACCGATCGATTCTTCTCCACCAACAGAAAGTCGTGTCTTTTGCTAGGTTTTTGCTTCTATGTCCACTCATCTTAACAAGTGTGCTTGTGAGCATCAGATACCCGCCAAAGACGGTCATTCGGTGTGTCTCTATTGCCTGAGGCACGACCACGACACTGGCGCCTGTCCTCATTATCAGGCCTTCATTATGAGGGCCATGGGATCAGGCGCCAAGTCTCTCGCGGCCTACCTCGCTGAGACCAAACTCGCCGCCATGGAACGGGCCTCCTCCTCGGAGAAATCTGATCAGCCTCCAGCCCACAAGATTCATAAACACCGGGAGCAAGACAGGAGAAGTCTCATTCTGAACATAGGTCTTTGGGGCATGAATCTTGCCTCACCACCCTTGAACCCTCCTCTGCTGTCTCCAAGCCTTCTGGATCCACCCTTCAGCTGCTGAAGGTTCTTCCGCCCACCAAGAAACTCCTCTCGCTCGGCCTCTTCTTCGAAGGCTGACTCCCGGGAATTGAGCAAGGCCTCCAGATCTTCTGGTGGCAGGGTTTCCTCCTTGCCACCAAAATCTAGGGACTCCAGTCGGCACCCGCCCCTGCCGGCCACAAAGCCAACCGTCACAAGGCTCACGCCTCTGAAAGACTCCCGTCGGCACACAAGGATAAGCGGACACCAGACCGACGTCAGCCCGTGGCCCCACTGGCCTCTGTCCCAACGACGGTTATACCGCCACCGGTTGTCGTTCATCTGCCGCCTGTTACCCCGGCACCCCCTGACGCCATCTCGGCACCCTTCTCCCGTTGATGGCCCGGCTGACGCCGCCCTGATGTCCCCCCTTAGGCTGATGCCAGTCGGCACGGGTGCGGACCCGACGCTGGTGCCCCCTGATGATGGCTGAGGCGCCCATTCGGGTTCGGGCGCTCCTCCTTCTCCCACACTGGGTTAACCTAAATTGAACCTATCCCAAGTAAAGGAGTTCTTTTCCCACTGGTGGGACACAGTGAAAAAGGATCTCCCAGCGGGCGCACCCCCTCCTACTCCGATCCCGGTTCTGACCCTGTCAGTGTCGAACCAGAGGTGGTAGGGCGGAGGAGACCCCCCCCCCCAAGAAATGCTCCAAGAAATCTAGGAGGGACAGGACCAGTAGTTCCTCCCGCTCTCCCTCTCCCTTGCCAGACAGGCGCAAAAGGAAGAGACATAGTCCTTCTTACTCTTCCACACCGGACTCCTATGTAGAATCGGATTCCTCGAGTCCAGACTCCTACATAGAGCCTCACCTAGGGGACTAAGAGGGGCTCCTCAAATCACCCCCTTACAACTCAAGCTTCATGGAGGTAATGAGACACATCCAGGCCAACATGAACTGGGATACTGAGGCCCTGGATCCCAAGCGACTGCGGTTGGCTAAATACCTCCGCCTAAAAGACCTGAAGCCGGTGGTCATTCCTCCCATGGTCGACACCTTTCAAGATGTCACTTGTGCGACCTGAAAGCAGCCTCATTCCTCCTCCTCTGCGGTGCCTAAAAAAGGCCCATCGACTCTACCGGGCACCTACAGACCATCCCTTTTTGGTCGAACCACCCGCTGTGGACTCTCTGGTGATTTCAGCGGCTCATGACCATTCACAGAGGCCCAAACATCTGAGCACCCAGCCGCCTGATAGAGAATCGAAGCAGCTGGATTCTATGGGCCGTAAGGTGTACTCTGCTGCCACCTGCAGTATCAGGAGTCTCAGCTTCCTGACACATATGGTCCAATTCCAGAATGCCCTTTGGGAACAGGGATGGGACATTGTGCAGAGCATCCAGATTGCCCTCAGCGGCACACAGCTGGCTGCTTTTACAGACTGCTTCAGACGGGCACCATGTCTCCATGGGTCGCCCATGACTCTACGGACACCTCTTCTAGGGCGGCCACATTTGCAGCAATTGCCTCCGACGCCATGCATGGCTTTTGGTTTCTCTGTTCAATCCAGATGTACAGAGCAACATACTGGATGCTCCCTTTAAAGGCTCCGTGCTCTTTGGCGAGGACAAGGAACGGATAATCACTAGGCTGCAGGACTCCAGCAAGGCTATCCGATCCATGCAGTCCATGTACTGCCCGAAACGGGCGAGCTCGTAAGCCTCATTTTCTTGGCCGTGGGGGACATCAGCCTCAGCAGCCTCGCTTTCAGCAGCAAGGCGGCTTCAGTCACAGAGGAGGAGCCAGAGGATCTTCTGCCTCCACCTCTAGACAGGCCAAAGCAGCCACTGCCACCCTTCCTCCCCCTCCCACCGCCTGACTATCCAGGCTGCCCTCCTTCCCTAGACGTCCAGTCAGGGGAGCCGGTCGGAGGCTGCTTTTCCCTTTACTTGGATGCGTGGGGTCAAGTAACCTCTGACCACTGGACCTCAGCGATCTAAATCAGTGGGTCTCTTACTGGAGATTCAGGATGGTTTTCCTTCCCACTCTCCTTCCGCTTATATCGGCGGGAGACTGGCTGGCATCTCTGGACATGCAGGACGCCTACCTGCATATCCCTATTGCCAGGAACCATCAAAGATTCCTAAGGTTCAGATTCGAAGACGAGGACCATCAATTCCGAGTCCTTCCCTTCAGGCTCTCTTCAGCCCCCAGAGTCTTCACCAAGTGCCTGGCTGTAGTGGCCGCGGCACTTCAGAAGTGGGGCCACTTTGTGTTCCCCTATCTGGACGATTGGCTTCTCCTGGCCCCCTCCAGGTCTCGCCTGTTGGAAGCTGTCACGGACTCCATCTCGCTGTTTCAGCAAATAGGGAATCACCATCAACAGGGACAAGTCTCAATTGCTCCCAGACCAGATTCTCTAATTCATTGGAGCTCTTCTGGATACCACTCTCTGGAAGGTTTTTCTTCCCTCCGACAAGGCAGGTCGCATTCAGGTCCTGGCGTCCCAGATCTCCTCAGCCTCAAAAGTGCTGGCAAGGCTTCTTCTCAGGCTGTTGGGACATATGGCTGCCACCATAGTCTCTGTTCCCTTCGCGCGCCTACGCATGAGAACCATTCAGTGGTCCTTAAGAGTCCAATAGGATCCGACAGTCTGGATGCCTTGTTCAGGATCTCGGAGCCAGTCCGCAGCGAGTTACGTTGGTGGATGTTGTCCAAAAATTTGCTGGTGGGCATCCCCTTCCACACAGGGGCACCATCCCAGGTTCTGACCACAGACACGTCGTCCGTGGGGTGGGGCGCTCATTTGGGGATTCATCGCACCCAAGGTTCCTGGTCCCCAATAGAGGAATATCTGCATATCAACGTCCTGGAACTGAGAGCGGTCCTTTATACCCTTCAAGCTCTGGTCTCGGTCCTAGGGCCGGGCCATCTCTTGGTACAGACAGACAACACTTCAGTGATGTTCTACATCAACAAACAGGGTGGCACACACTCTTACCCCCTCTTCAGGGGGGCCATGTGAGTGTGGGACTGGGCTCTGGAGCACCAGCACTTTCTGACGGCGATGCATGTTCCTGGGGAACAAAACATACTAGTCGATACGCTTAGCAGGACGAAATCACAAACCCACGAATGAGAGCTGCTTCAAGATGTCACAGATCACATCTTCTGTCAGTGGGGGACACCAGATGTAGACCTCTTCGCGTCATGATTCAATGCAAAACTGCCCAGTTTCTGCTCGCTAGGTCCAGAGCCTGGAGCTTTTTGGCAAGACACGTTGTCCTTCTGCTGGAATGAGAGGTTTCTATATGCGTTCCCTCCCTTCCCACTTTTACAGAAGGTCCTCCTCAAAGCGTAATCAGAACCCTCCACTCTCATTCTGATCACTCTGCTATGGCCTTGTCAGATTTGGTTTCCCTTACTCCAGCGTCTAGTGGCAGAGCCTCCGCTGCAGGACAGTGGGTCTCTGATGCATCCGAATCTGCGTTCCGTTCACCTGCATGCCTGGCTCCTCAGGACCTAGCTAAAGTGAGATTTGGGGTGTCCGATCAAATTGCACAAGTACTGGTAGAGGTGCGCAAACCTGCCACCAGGGCCACTTACACTCTGAAGTGGAAACGCTTTTCTATCTGGGCCACAGCCAAAAGGGTGGACCCGTTGGTCTGCCCAGTTAATTCTGTCCTGGAATATAATATCTACTTTCTCTTTTAGAGAAAGGTCTCAGCTCTTCCTCCATCAAAGTACACCTGGCCGCCATCTCTGCTTATCACTTCCCTGTTGCAGATAAGACGGTGGCTCAAATGGAGGTTTCCAAGGCCTTTTTGCGCGGAATCCTTCATATCAGATCTCCCATTAGGGACCCTGTTCCCCTCTGGGATCTCCTTTTCATCCTGGAGAAGCTCACTCTTCCTCCTTTTGAACCAGCTATGGAGTCTGAGCTCCGTCTTCTATCCTGGAAGACTTTGATTTTGGTAGCTACCACTTCAGTGAGGCGCATTTCAGAACTTCAGGCCCTCGTGCAAAGAACCTTACCTTGTCTTCCACAAGGATAGGGTGGGTCTCTGCACTAATCCGAAGTTTCTGCCGAAAGTCATTTCTGAGCACACTCTGAATCGATTGGTTCAGCTCCCAGTATATTACCCGGAGCATTCCAACAGGGGGGAGACCCTGCTCCACTCCTTGGACATTCACAGGGCTCTCCAATGTTACCTGGCTAGAACCAAGGGGGACAGAAAATCTGATCCGCTTTTTGTGTCCTTTGCCCAATGGTCCTTGGGTCGCCAGTCACCAAACAGACGCTTTTGCGCTGGTTGGTTCATTGTATTACCTTTTGTTATGAGAAGCACAATAGGTCAACCCCGGGGCCAGTTAAAGCTCATTCTACTAGAGCTGTCGCTGCTTCTTTTGCGGCATTGAAGCGGGTACCGGCAGCCGATATCTGTGCAGCCGCCACCTGGAGTTCCATTCATACCTTCGTCAGGCATTACAGCCTCGACATTGTTTCCAGACGCAGAGCAGGGTTTGGCCTCACAGTCCTGCAGGGCCTAGTTTCCTGAGGGACCCTCACTTCTCCTGCTGTCCTTCCTTTGCTGTCCCCCCCCCCCCGGGGTTGTTATATGTTTATATTGGGACTCAGTCCTCATTGTGGAACCTGCTGCAAGAGCTTACTCTCGAAGTAAGATAGTACAGTTACGTAAGAACTTTGAACAGTAGATCTTCGAGAGAAGCTCTTGCAGCAGGTATATTTCCCACCCTCCTTCCCCCAGGGATCGGGTCCTGTTCAGGCCGATCTTTCCTCTCTTGAGGGATTATTCTATTTCATCGTACTTCTGGCCATTGCCTGTTTCTAAACTTTGCCTGACGGGGGGCATTCAAGAACTGGAGCATGTGGGGAACTCCTCTCTTATATATGGGCAGCGTCGGGGGGTGGAGCAGACGTTGGCAGGGGTAGTTCCCACGTTGGTACTGCTGGAAAAAAAGTTGCCGGAACTGCCGTCAGGTGGTGTCGGTCCTCATTGTGGAACTTGCTGCAAGAGCTTCTCTCGAAGATCTACTGTTACAGTAAGTTCTTAAGTAACTGTACTATACTGGACGCCAGAGGGCCCAATCCTATGGCCTTCCAGAGAATCATTGAGTCTGCATCCTGTGATTATACCTGTAATGAGCATATTGTCACCTCCCCCACTGGTACCTGTTCGGTAAGGAGTCACAGATACCCTTTCTTGATCCGTGCTTAGAGGAATCAAGAAGCATTATGTTTATGCTCTACAGTTCTGTTGAAACTGACCTCTGTGTACCCGCTGTGAGAGGGGGTCGAATGGACCAATACATCGAGTTGCTAATCTCGATCCGCTGAGTGATGTGATAGAGATTAATGCGAGGTTGTCTGAAATGGCCACCTTGTGCTCCAGTCCTGGGGTGGAGCCCACAAAATGGCATCCACATATTCGTAAGGCGAACTACCAAAATGGCCACAATTTTTTTCCTCTTTCTTATACAGGGCATCGCCAGGCACAAGGACTGCCGGCTTTTCTCGCTCCTGTCTCCATTCCCTCCTGACTGAGTGACCCGCAGCATAACGGAAGGTAGCGCCACGTGGGCATTCCTCTCTGATCCAGCAACGCTAGTCATTAAGGCGTCCTGTACCAATTGGCCCTAAATCGCCACCTGAGATAGGGTCGGGCATAAAAAGACCTAAAGGGTTCCCATTGGATTTCCAGAGGGAAGCGTGGGAAGTGTTTAAGTACCACGTGGGTGTGAGGTGGCCTAGGAGCCCATCCTCGCGCTTCACAAACAGAAATGTCTCTCTGCGTCCTAAACAGAACGGGCCCAAGCACAGCGCGACCCAGCGCAGCAGACGGAATTCCAGAGCGCGAGAATTAAATGTGCTCTGAACACCTGCAGAATGACCACGTGCTGCCGCCAGCAAACAAAGCAATGCTATGGGAGCATCGTAGCCTGCTTAAACAGAGACTCTGTTCTAACCAACACACTACTCCAACATAGTGACTAGCAACAGTCTTTGTAACGCACTGTGTAATCGGTCACAATTTTCTCAGCAGTTACAAGAATTTCAGTTACGGCAAACCTAGATTTTGCCTGCCCACGCTACAACAAATTCTGTCCTATTGCTTTTGCATTTAAAAAAACATTTAAACATACGCCATTTAAACATTTAAAATAGCTGGAGAATGAGAAGAATCCCCCTAATGGAATACAGAATTCAGAAACATAACTGCAGAGGAGCCAGATTAAATCCTCGTGGCTTACCTTGATTCACAGATTTCTTAGGCAGGGACTCCTGATGTGCTAGATTTCAGATGCACAAGAGAACTGAGGGGCAGGGACTCCTGGGACCAAGGTATACTGTGGAATTTGATCCTGGGTCACATGTGCATCACTAACCTATCAGGTGGGCTGTAACCCATTATGTAATGTCTGGAGTGCCATGGATACCCAACATAACACAATTACTATAATCTATTTCCCATGATTGATTATCATGCCTATGTATTTATCTGAGTGCTATAACAGTATATATTTTTGAACATGTACTTTGTGTATAAATACCCTTGTTTTAATATAAACTTAGGTTTAAAAAAAAAAAGCCGTGTTTCTTGACTCTTCCCCAAAGGTTAAAAGGTTCTGCCAAGATTTCAGTGGCTCAACCTTAGATGGTGTCCAGCTAGAAACAGTCATGGAATTCATAGAAACATAGAATTTGACGGCAGATAAGGACCGCTTGGCCCACCCAGTCTGCCCATTTCTCTACCTAATGGATAAGCTGCAGATCCTAGTTAACCAACAGCTTACTTCCCCCTACCCCCAACCCCTAGAATTGCCTTACGTCTGTCCCATGCATTCTTGAATTCCCCCACTGTTTTTGACTCCACAACCTCTTCAGGAAGGCCATTCCATGCATCCACAACCCTCTCCGTGAAAAAATACTTCCTCATATTACCTCTGAGCCGTCCCCCTTCTATCCTCAAATTGTGCCCCCTTGTTATTGCACATCTCTTTTTCTGAAATATGCTACCCTCTTGGACTTTGTTGATTCCCTTGAGGTACTTAAAAGTTTCTATCATGTCCCACCGTCCCTCCTTTCCTCGAGGGTATACATATTAAGCTCCTTAAGTCTCTCTCCTTATGTCGTTTGGTGCAGACCTTTCACCATTTTACTTGCCCTCCTCTGGACAGCTTCCATCCTGTCTGTGTCCTTGCTGAGATGGGGTCTTCAGAACTGCACGCAGTACTCCAGATGGGATCTCACCAGCTGTCTGTACAGAGGGATAACAACTTCCGGTTTTATACTGGTGATGCCTCTTCCTATACATCCCTGTACCCCCCCCCAGCCCTCCTTACTGCCCTCTCACATTGCTTGCCCACCTTTAGGTGATCTGATATGACTACCCCAGGTCCCTTTCCATTTTGTTGTTAGTATCTCACCCCCATAGTGTACTCTTCCCTGGGTTTGTTTCCCAAGTGCATTACTTTGCACTTCTTAGCATTGAATCTAAGCTGCCATACATTTGACCATTCCTCCAAGCTTGCCAAGTCCCTTCTCATCCTTTCCACCCCACCTTGTGTATCAACCCTGTTGCAGATCTTTGTGTCATCTGCAAAGAGACATACTTTTCCTTCCAGTCCCTCTGCAATGTCACTTATAAAGACATTGAAGAGGACCGTCCTAGAACTGAACCCTGTGGTACCCCACTAGTAACCCGCCTTTCTTCAGAGTGGACTCCGTTTACTATTACCTTCTGTGTCCTGTTCTCCAGCCAATTTTTTACCCAGGCTACCATCTTGGGACCCACTCCCAGGCTGACTAACTTGTATATTAATCTTTTGTGTGGGACTGTGTCAGATGCCTTGCTAAAGTCTAGGTAGGCCATGTCCATAGCCCCTCCCTGATCTACTACTTTGGTCACCCAGTCAAAGAAATCTATTAGATTTGTCTGACATGACCTACCCTCTGTGAATCCATGCTGCCTTGGGTCCTGTGCCCCTCTGGCCTCTAGATGCTCAACAGTTCTCTCCTTCAGAAGTGATTCCATCATTTTCCCTATCACTGAGGTCAAAAAACAGTTCTGTAGTTTCCTGCCTCTGCCCTGCTTCCACTTTTGTGATGTGGAATCACATCTGCCCTCCTCCACTCCTCAGGGACTACCCCATCCTCCCATGATTTGTTAAAGAGGGTAGTCAGTGGTGTCACTAGTTCTACCCTTAGTTCTTTTAGAATTCTGGGATGAATCCCATCAGGCCCCATTGCTTTGTCCACCTTCAGTTTTAAGAGTTCTTTCAGAACTCTTTCTTCTGTGAATGGGCTGGTATCAACCCCTCTATCCAGAGTGTTTGTTGTTTGGTTTAGGTACCTCCCCTTCTTCACGTGTGAATACTGAGCAAAAATACTTGTTTAGTATCTCTGCCTTTTCACAGTCACCCACTGACCACCCCCTTCCCCTTTATTAAGCCTCACTATCCCTCCCTTGGTCTTCCTTTGCTCCCTGATGTACCTATAAAAGGTTTTATCCCCCCTTCTTAGCTGAGTTGGCTATCCTTTCCTCGGTTTGGGCCTTTACTGTTCTGACTACCTTCCCTGCTTCTTTCTGCTTTAACTGATACAGTTCTCTGTCCTGCTTCTTCTGTGATTCCTTGTACTTCCTGAGTGCTGTTTTTCTCCCTAACCTTCCCTGCCACCTCCTTTGAGAACCAGTGTTTTTTTAAATATCGTCTTGCTTTATTTGCTTCACACAAAGGCTTGTTGCCTTAGTGATGGCAGTTTTGATTATTCCCCAGTGTTCTTTCACCCCTCCTTCCTGCCCATTTGCTAGTGCATTCCTTAGGCACTCACCCATTTTGGCAGAGTCAGCCCTCCTACAGCCCAGGACCTTTGCCTTTGTATAGCTTGACTCTACTTCTGTGTTTATCATGAACCATACTGTTCGATGGTCGCTAGTTCCCAGATGGCTACCCACTTCTACATATGTGATCCTCTCTCCATCTCCATTTGAGAGTACCAGGTCTAAGATTGCTTCCTCCCGAGTGGGTTCAAGTACTACTTGTCTAAGGCATGCCCCCTGCAGGGAATCTAGAATGACCCCGCTCTTTGATGTGGCTGCAGCAAATGCACTCCAGTTAACATTAGCAGTGTCAGTGGCTCAGTAGGTAGCACACTCGCCTCTGAGGCCAGGAGATCAGAGGGCTGTGGGTTCAGTTCCCACATCTGGCACTTGGGTTAATATCCCAGTACTGACACTGTAATGCAGCATGAGAGGGGTGCTGTATTTCTGAGGTGCCGTCTTTCGGATGAGACGTTAAACCGAGGTCCCATCTGCCTGGATTGGTGGTAGTTCAGGTGGATGTTAAAGATCCCATGGCACTTATCGAAAAGAGTAGGGATTTTCCCGGTGTCCTGGCCAAATTTCCCTCATTCACTAAAAATACCACCAACAGCTTAATCTGGTTCAAGGTCAGTTGCCATTCATCTGTATCCCCCTCCCCCCGGGTCGTGCCTCAAAAATAGGCAGGATTTGTCTAGTGCACTTACCCGGTCAACAAAAGCTAAATAAATAAAAAATAAACATCTGGCATATTCGGATCCACCATCAACAATATCTCCCCTTTTTCTGCCATTCTAAGGATACCTTCTGTCATTTCCATGTCCATTCCCCCGAGAGGGGGTCTGTATACAACCCCTCTGCGGATTGTGATGCCATTGCCTTTATCCAAGTTGACCCACAGTGCTTCCTCTCCTCCCTGTTTAACCTTTTGTTATGTTGCTTTGATTCCTTCCCTTATGTAGAGAGCTACTCCACCTCCTCTTTTACTCTCCCTGTCCTTCCTGTAGATAGTGTACCCTGGTATGTTTACATCCCAGTCATGGTTCTGTGTGTACCATGTTTCTGTGACTGCCACGATATTCAGATGTTCCTCTTCCATCAAGGCCAGTAGTTCAGGAAGCTTGTTACCCAGACTACTTGCATTGGTACTCATTACTCCATTTTTTTATGGCTTTTCCTCTTGTAGCCCCATCCCTGCCCAAACTGACTTTGCTTTCTCCATTTACCCCAGTCCTGCTTGCTCCCTACTGACCTTTTTACCTTGGTCTTTACCTCATTTAGTACCCAGTTTTGGAGGGTGATGCTGGGAATTCCCTGCTGCTTATCAGTGCCTCCCCCTTGGCTAGTTTAAAAGCTTGCCAATGAAGCATTTAAACCGATCACTGAGGAGACCGATTCCTTTCCCAGACAGATGCAGACCATCATGCCAGTATAGGTGGGTATCCCTCCAGGTGGAACCCCAGTCCCCAATGAAGCCAAAACCCTGTGCTCTGCACCAGTTTCTTAACCATTCATTGAACTGCATGGTGCGGAGTACCCTCACCTCACCCATGCCATGGACAGGCAGCACCTCCAAAAAAAAGGATACTGTATGAGCTACTTGTCTTAGGCCCCTCCCCAACTCCACAAACTCCTCCTGCACTGCTCTAATCCTTTGCGTGGCCAAGTCATTTGTCCCTAGGTGGACAATGACATCCAGTACTGTCTCCCTTGCAGCTACTGTTGTGATCCTTGGAATTTGCTTCCTGTCCCTCCAAGCCATGGTGCCAGGCAGGCACCTTACTTCACTTTCTCTTACCCCCTAGTTCTGTCCCCCTGATAATCGAGTCCCCCACCAAGAGCTGCTTCCTTTCTCTGCTGTGTCCTGTGCCACCTTCCTGTGGGCCTCCCTTGTGATGGTTGCCAGCAACCTCAGTCTCCACCGTGTGTGCCTCCATAGGGGAACTATGCTTCACCAGAATGGTGTATGGATTGTGGAGTGGTAAGTCTGAAGGGGTGCTAGGTGTTATGTCAACCACTGTCTCACCTTTGACAACCATATGATTAATACTATCAGATCTGTTCATCAAAAACTGGGATTACTCTACTGAATATCAAAGTACTTGACACCTGACACAAGGATCAGCTTTTGATAAAGGGTCAGAAGTGATCCGAAATGCATCAAGTGGTTTGCCCCATGGGTTGTCCTGTGCTTTAAATAGGGTTTTTTTTTATTCTTACCAAGAGGTTGGAGTCAGAGTTTATAATTGCTGGTGAGTTCCCGAATCAGTGAATTGGATGAATATCAAAATACTTGACACCTGGCACAAGGATCAGAATCGCTCAAAGCAACATTCTTTCCCCCCTGATCAAATATGGCTGTATTTTAACTGGCCCCAAAAAAGGAAAAAGAGAGCCTTAACCTGTAAGGTTGCCAAATTTGCATCCTACCAGGGCCCATCACTGTACCAGCTTCAGTCGCCTTAAATAGCTACAACCTGAACGGAGAACCCAGTTAACCTTAGCCAACTTCATGTCTAAAATTCTACGTGGTAGTGCACCCCAGTGCCTCACCAAAGCTCTTCATGTTTGTGGGCAACCCCGCCTCTTACTCCTCTGCAAATAAACTATTAAGAGGGCTGTCCATGCTCATGGGTATGAGTCAGAATTCATTCAGCAACAGAGCAGTATCTTTGTGGAATACCATTCCTGCCTCAGCTAGACAAGTTTCTAGCTCTAAAGCTTTCTCCACTAAACTGCAAGAACATCAACAGTCTAACATTTGTACCTGTTTTGTAGAACGTTCCAATCTCTGCTGGTCCATTGTACATGTTTGAATATTAAATTCTTGCACCATGTCACTTTATTATATGTCACATATATTTTGTAATATGTCTCAATGTCTTGACTTGTACTGTGTAGTACCTGGGTCCTGCCTGAAAGACACCCCTTGGCGCGAGTGCTCCTACCGGGTTATCAGAATTCGTAAAGAAATAAAGAAAATGCTAAAGTTCCATTTTTTTATTGTGAAATGTTTGATAATTGGGGTCTGCTGATGACGACTGCGGTTTTGTTTGTGCCAGTGACTACAGCTCTCAGTTCATGGGCTGGCCTACTAGCACGGAGGCGATGGGCACTGCTCACCATGCTGATGACCCGAGTTTGTGGTCTGTGACGTTGCTGCAGGGCCAGCAGCAGGAGGATTAAGCATTCCAGGGGACGCTCACTGTTGCGTGTGTGGGTCACATTCCCACGGTGATGATGCTAGCTGGGTGAGCAGAGGGGGGCATAAGCCAGTGTATCAGACTTGTAAGTCATTTGTGACTCCTCGAAGGAAGGAGAAAAACTAAAGTTTGGAGAAAGAGGGGTTGGTCACCATCTGGAACAATGATGCCGCAGCCCGACATCCACCAAAATCCACATTTTATTGAAATAATGAGGACTAAGTACTGTGTCTCATTATATTGAAGTACAGCTTTAACTTTCAGTTTGTGTGCTGTAGAGGAATGAATACTTGGGGATAAAGTGGAAAAAAAGGCGCTGTAATAGCAGGCACAGGGAATGAGAAGTGATGGCGGGAAGTAGGTTTACTATAATATGTGATTTTCAATTTGTGGGCTGTAGTTTCTAAGTATGTGTGATCATCAGCTGCTATCTGCTGCTGTCAGATCCACACGTTCAGCTGCTTTGCTGCTGTTGCAGTGCAGAACCCACCAGCGCAGGAGAGACAAGGCTCCTGGCTCACAAGAAAGGTTCCCAGGTCAATAACCTATTCAGTCTGTACACACTGATGGTTTTCGGGGAACATTTGGTTTGTTTGCAATTCTGACCCAAGCTTTTTTTTTTTTTTGTAGCTCCACGCCCTGTCTGCTGGGTTGAAGGCATTCACTACCTGGATATCTACTGCTGGGATCGAGGAATGCAGGATGTCATGCGGAGGGCACGGCTACTCTCGCTGCAGCGGTCTCCCTGACATCTACGTCACTTTCACCCCCACCTGCACATATGAAGGGGAGAACACTGTCATGATGCTTCAGACAGCCAGGTGTGTGTGTGTGTGTGTGTGTGTGTGTGTGTTTTTTTTTTTGTTTTTTTTATCAGGATCTAGTGAGGACGAGGTGAGTGCCAGTTTCTTGATCTGCTTCTGAAAAACATTTCAGTATTTCCCTGCTCGTGTCATTTTGGTTTATAGTATTTACCCAGGGTAGCCCAACTGAAATGCAACATCTCATTTATATTGAGTGTCTGCCTTCTGCCCAGTGTGATTCCTGGAAATACTAAAACACAGGTAAGTTGTGTGACTTGCTCAAGGTCACACAAGTTCTGCTCTGATAGAACACCTCCGTACTAACCTGAAGAGCTGCCTCACTGGGGTGACATGATACAGGGATTCATTGTTGTTCATTTACAGTTTATTTACTCTGGATAGCCCAGCTGAAAGTGCAACATCTCGTTTTCAGTGAGGTCTTGCTTTTGCCCAGTTTTACAGCTGGGATCTCTGTGTATAACCTTGCATCTTCCATCATTTTCTTTCCTAACTGGAGAGAGGTGCCTATAAATGTTACCTAAACTACACTTACAACAGTAACACTTTATGGTAAAATAGCCCCCTTGCATGACACAAAATGCCAGATGGAAGTTCAGTCAGATTAATTGTTTTTTATTATTATTATTATTTTGGGGCTGTGGCCCTCATTTAACCTGGCCACAGGCACCATTGCATAGCTGCTGGGAACCTAGCCTTGTCTGTAGATGTTCCATGACAATGCTCCTCCTTATCAGCATCGGTCAGGGCATGCTGTGCTCCCCCAAGGCTGCCATGGAATAGTCAAGACATTGGCTTGATTCACTTGCCATCCCTAGAGGAGGAGGGCATCCTTGGGTTGTTCCTCACATCTCTTCCTGCCCCACAGGAGCAGGAAACCCGCCTGGATCTACAGCATGAAACTGGGCACCCACACCGCAGCATTGTTGCATCAGCTGGGTTGGAACTATTCTGTGTCATGGTTCCATTTCACAGTACATGATGGCATTAAAAAAAAAAAAAAAAATCAATAATCTTGTTCCTGCTGCCGAAATCTTGCAAGTATGAAAGGATACAGTCCACGAATCAGTAAAATGATTTTGGGGGGCATCATTATATAAGATGCTTAGGATTTCATAATTTGTGGTTATTTCAGGTTTCTAGTTAAGAGTTACACCCAGGCCAGCTCAGGGCAGCGGGTCAGCGGAATGGTCTCCTACCTGAATGACTCCTCTTTGCGTCGAATCCAGGCCCAGCCAGTGGCTGTTCGACCCACCGTGGTGGACATCAATGACCTGTCAAGCCTGGTTGAAGCATACAAACTAAGGGCAGCAAGGTGAGTTGAGCTTTGAGTTGGAACATTGATATCTAAAACAAGCACTCTTGCATTTGGAATCTGTCAGTCAAGGTAGTTCTGAAAAGTCCTGTTTAGGAAGCTGTGTTTTGGTTTATGTATTTTTTGTTTTACAGTTGTATACCCAGGATAGCCAAGCGGAGATGCAGGATCTCATTTTCAGAGGGATTCTGCTGTTAGCTAGTTTTGCAGTTTGGAGGAGCGAAGCTCAGGAAGTTTAAGTGACTTTGGTGGGATTTGAACATGGGTCTCCTAGTTTACTAACTTGCACTTAAGCCACTTTACCAACCACCCTGCCTCTGTTTTGCATTGTGTACAGTGTTGGGTAAGTTACTTTTTCTATTACTTTCTATTACTTTTGAAAACTTGTTCCAGAAAGCTCTGTGCAGTCACTAGCAAGGATGGAGAAGTACTGGAAAATGTAATACACCTTACAGTTACCTTTACTTATGTCAGTTTATACAAAAGAAATATGTAACGGTAATTGATTATTTATTTGAAAGTAATTAGTAACTAACCTATTACTTTCAAAAAAATGTAATGTATTATAGTTATTTATTATTTTTGTATTGTTTTTGTATAAAAAGAAATAACTATAATTGTAAGGTGTATTACTTTTTCTAGTACTTATCCATCCTTGTTGGTGACTGCACAGAGCTTCCTGGAACAAGTTTTCAAACGTAATAGGAAAAGTAACTTACCCAACACTGACTGTGTACAGGTTTTGCTCTATATGCTAGTGTGTTTCACAGTATATGCACACACAGTGTTCTGCATAACAAAAAAAAGGTTCACACTACCTGGATTTCCCTCACTGTCCACACAGTCTTCCACGGAGCTTGCTGAGTCACTGGAACAGTCTTCAAGCTGGACTCTTCTGCCACACAACCATGTGGCCTTCTAGCTCTCTCCCGTTTGCCTTCCAAACTTTTCTTCACTGGAGGAACAGGTCTCCACCTTCACACCTTGCCATAGTGAATTAGGATTCTGCTAGTTTTCAGGTTTATTTAGTGAGTTTTGCTTCACTTTTTAATTCACATCGGTACCCTCACCATTGGCTTCCTGTTCCAGCATTGCAATTTGCTGTGGAACGGCAGATGCCAGGATTTACAAGGTACTGTTCGTGCTGGTACCCAATACCTGCAACGGACAGACACCACGTTCTGGCATGCAGATCTAAGCACAAAGGGGGAGCAGAGCTGGAGGACCACATGGTTGGGTGTGGTAAGAGGAGGAGTCAGGCTTGAAGACTGTTCCGGTGAGTGAGCTTGCTCGATGGAAGACTGCCCGAGTGTGGGTTTGAACTGAATACTGCTAGTAGAGCTCTGGTTACAATTAAGTAACCTGTATTTACAATTTAGTTGTTTTGCACTATACTTGCGTGTTACGCGGTATCTAGTCTTATTTTACAGGGAAGATAAGGGAGAAAGAGGGGTATAAGGGAACACATGATCAGTAGTCGGATGGAAGGGTGTCTGCCTTAGCACCAGGGATCTGGATAATAAAATCATCGAGCTCCAGGCAGTGATGGTAGATACTGAAATGGACTTCATAGCCATCACAGAAACTTTGGCCTCAAAAATTTTTTTTTTTTTTTTGTGTAAAATTTTTAATTGCATTTCCAAACACTTGCAACAAACAAGTGAACAAATATTCGTCACGTTTCGCCACAGGCACAGTACTATAGCAGACTGACAGATTTCATACTCCATCACAGAATCTAGTATCCAGTTAGCCATGTAAATTCAGTGGAAAGCTCAAAACCCAGTGGCACTGGTCATTTCCATAACCAAGAGAAAAAAAACCCACCCCTCTCTCCCCAGAACAATATCATAAACTATTTACACTGATCCATATTTCATATAAACTGCAAGGCAATAATGAATCCCTAGTCTGGTTGCTTAAAACAGGAAGAGTGCCAATCCATGGGGCCGGGCCAGTATGTCAAAAGGGAAAGTGCCTGGGGTCCGGTGCCAGTTCACAGGCCTCCAAACAAGTATCCTCATTTTTCCACCCCTTCCCTTCTCTATGCCCTTTAATTATGCTGAGAAATAGCTGAGAGGAGCGGATTCCATATAACTCTGAAAATCTCTGCTCTTTCTTGGATCTGGTAGGCCCTCCTCTCCATAGCCAGTGCAGACACTACCAAGGCTTTCCATTGAGTGAGGGTGGGATCTTGTGCAGAAATCCACGTGTTTAAGATATACTTCCTAGCAATTGCTAAGGCCACCCTCAACCACTTCCTGTGCATACTCCCATCGCCGCCAACCTCCCACTCAATTCCGAATAGTATTTCTACCGGGTACATGGATAACCCGGCCTCAGCTTTCTCATTTAAGAACCCCACCACTTCCTTCCAAAAGCTCTGTAGATGGGGGCACTTCCAGAAACCATGAAAATATGTGCCCACCTCCTTATTACATCGGGGGCAAACTTCTGAGACCTCCGAGCGGCTTTTATGAACCATGACCGGGGGGTAGAAGAGCCTGTGGATAAACCTATAGGCCGACTCCTTATATTTGTTTGATAGCAGTAGGCCCATATGTGTCTCCACAATTAACTCCCAATTCGATTCTGAGATCTCGACCCCCAGGTCCCTCTCCCATCGTGTTCTTCTGCTCGAGCTATCCTCTATCAAACCTTCTCTCAGAATACGCACTACAGCGCCTATTATTCCTTTAGGGTTACTCCGGGCCTTACAGATTGCCCCCTCCAAGTTCATCTGACGCATGGGCTGAGAACTTGGTTTCCCCAGCCTACGAGCAAAATCTCTCACCTGTAGAAACCTAAATGTGTGGCTGACTGGGATCCCCCACCTTGTCCTTAACTCCTCTAAGGAGGAGACATGCGGGCCCTTATAGAGGTCCTTCACGCACTGGATCCCTCTTTTCTCCCATACCCGGAAACCCTGGTCCTCCAGTCCCGGCAAAAAGAGGGGATTACCACTCAGGGGGAGGAGTAGTGTCTCCGCTTTGTCGCCCCCGACCCTTGCCCTTATCTGTTCCCACCCCTCCAGGGTCCAAGCTACCAACGGGCTGGGGCGTGGTTGGTGTGAATATGCCCTCCTCCCTTCCTCAAAAGGCTGAAAGTTCGCCATTCGCCCCTCCCTTCCAGATCTAACCAGCTTGCTGCCTCAGGGCGCGCGACACCAGTCTTTAATTATCCTTGCCTCGAGAGGCTAAAAAGTAGCTTTTAACATCTGGGAAGCCTAGCCCCCCTCTTCTTGTCTCTAATTTCAGTCTCTGCAGGCTAATTCTGGGCTTTTTCCCTTGCCACAGCTACCCGGAGAATCCCCTATCCAATCTCTTCATGTCCTTTTTAGTGAGACCTACGGGCAGCATCTGTAAGAAATACAAGATCCTGGGTAGGATATTCATTTTTATAATGTTCATCCGGCCTAACCATGACATCGGATACGTCCTCCACCTTTTCATGTCCCTTAGCACCCCCTCGATCATTGGCATATAATTCAATCTATATAGATCAGTTAGTGATCTTCCAATACTGACCGCCAGGTATTTCGAGGCCCCTCTCGCCTCCCGCAGCCACCATTCTTGTAGGCCTACTGGCTGACCTCCACCCAAGCACATAGCCTCTGATTTTGCTAAATTTATTTTGTAGCCAGAGAACAGTGAGAAGCTCTCAATTAAATCTAGCACTGCAGGTAGGGATTCTTCTATACGACTCAAATACAGAATCATATCATCAGCATATAGAGATAGTTTATGTTGCCCCCCCTCCTAGAACTCCTTTCACCCTCTCACATTGTCTGATGGCTACCGCCAAAGGCTCCAAGGCGAGGTCAAACAGCAAAGGAAAGAGAGGGCATCCCTGCTGCGTCCCCCTAAATAATTCAAAAACTTGCGAAAGGCCACCATTCACCACCACTGCCGCTTTTGGTGACCGATACAAGGCCCTCACCATATTAAGAAATCCCTGACCAAGCCCATAGCGTCCTAAGGCCTCCATCATATAGTCCCACTCGATCCGGTCAAACGCCTTCTCAGCGTCCAGCGCCAAAACTAAAGTGGACCCAGGACGCCGAGAAGAAACATGGACCACATTCAGCAATCTCCGGACATTGTGATATGAATGCCTCCCCTTTATGAATCCAGTTTGATCTGGGTCCACTAGGCTGGGCATCAGTGTCTCAAGCCTACCTGCCAGTACCTTCGCATATATCTTGGCATCCACATTCAGTAATGAAATAGGGCGGTATGCTGCGCACTCCCTTGGATCTTTACCCTGCTTAGGGATCACACATATAGTCGCCCTTTCCATAGATGGTGGCAGGGATGCCCCCTCCCTAGTACCCCTAAATACATCCCAGAGCAGATCCACTACCTGATGGCTCACAGTCTTATAAAATTCAATAGGGAGCCCATCTGGGCCAGCTGCTTTGCCTGACCTGATACCCTTGATGGCCTTCCCTATTTCCTCCTTAGTAATATTCGCCTCCAGGGCTGCTCTTTGCTGTTCAGACAGCTACCTTAACCTAATCCCGTCAAGAAACTGTTCCATCTTTCCCTTAGTCCCTTCTGCCTCTCTTTGATATAGCTTACTATAAAATTCCCAAAATCTTTCCCTAATGGCCTGGGGGTCCCTCGTTACGTTCCCATGCCTATTCCTTATTTCCAACACCCTAGCTTTCCCCCTTCTACCTTTAATCAAATTAACAAGGAGGGGGCCAGGTTTGTTCCCCCATTCATAGAATCTCTGCTTCACTAGCCATAATTGTCCACTCGCCTGTTCCTCCAGCATATTATTCAGCTCCCCCCTAGCTGCCGCTAACACCGGTTCACTAGCTACATCCCCTTTAAGTATCTGACCCTCCAGTTCCTTAACCCTTTGGAGTAGGATCTCATATTTCCTGTTCCTTTCTTTTTTATACCCCGACACAAAGCCAATAATTGCCCCTCTCAAATAGGCCTTCCCCGCATCCCATAATATCTGTGGAGAGGGAGCCATTTCCTTATTTAAATCTACATATCTCTTCATCTGTGCATCCAGGAACTCCCTAAAATTCTCATTCCCCATTAAGTATGAGGGGAACCGCCACATCTTCAGCCTCTCCCCTGAGTCTTCCATTTCTATCGTCAAAGTGACCATGGCATGGTCAGATATGTGAATAGGTTCATGTCGTACTTCAACAACCCCTTGATACCATCCCCTCAATGTAGATATGATCTATCCTCGACCATGTCTTATGGGGATTTGAAAAAAAGGTATATTCTCTTATTTTTGGGTTCGCCGTCCTCCACACATCTATTAAGTCAAGGTCCAACAGCCCCTCTCTCCATTCCTTTAAAAACTTGCCCCCCCTTGCCCCTGCCCTTCGAATGGTCCATCACCGTGTCAGGGGTGCAATTAAAGTCTCCTCCCAAAATTAACCCCTTAAATTGTTCTTTTCGCCATAACTTCTAGCAAGTGTCTGTAAATTGAGGGTTCAGTAACACGCCAGGCGTACACACACCAAACGTAATCGGATTTCTTCCCAACATCCCCTCCACAAACACATATCTACCCTCCCTCCTGTCGGACACCGTTCTGGTTACCTGAAAAGGGAGATTCTTGTGGATAATAACTGCAACCCTCCTCTTACTCGAGGAGAAGGAAGCTGCATATACTTCCCCTACCCAATTCCTAACTAGCTTCCTATGCTCCGTTGGAGTCAGATGTGATTCTTGCAAAAGGCCTACCTGTGCTCCAACCCTCCTTAACGCAGTAAGAAGCGAGGTCCTCTTGATAGAACATTCCATGACACTACTTTTACTTTAGCTTTAGTAGCCATCAACCCTGTAACCTTCTTTTGATTCCCTCCCTTCCCTTTCTCCACTTTACTTTCAGCCCTTCCTGTCCAGCAACCTGATATCTCATCTCCCTTTGATATGTGGATCGAATACAACAATTTTTAACACAACAATCCCCCCAACCAACAATAAACCCCCACAACTTATTTACAGTATATCCCCCCTCGAACTCATACAAGGCGTACACACCTGCTCGCCAGTATGCTCCCCCCAAGAACAGAATAGGGCTTGAACCATAGAAAATAAAGATTCTCTCGTTCAACCTTCCCCCCTTCAGCCATTGACAAATTTGTTTCCGACACATAAATCCACACCCTTCGCACGGACATATGTAAGTCTCCCCCCGCCCTCAAGCTGTGGAACAACCTTTTTTTAAAAAAAAGAAAAAAAAAAAACAGTGTTTGTTTTGTTTTGTCTTTTAACTTATGGGGAGATCTGGCGCAGCTCTATAGGGTCTCCTGTACTAGTCCTTCCTTGTCTCTTTGTGAACGCCAGACTCATCCACACTGTTTCCACAACAGGGCAGACCATGAGGATACCTCAGGAGGCCAGACTCCTAACCCACGCCGCGAGGCCCCCGAGCACCCCCATGTTCTTCCTCCAATATTCATGTCCACTTCCACAGTCTCATACATAGTTCCACATAATGGGGTGGGATCCCGTCACAAACATCCCGCTCATAAAATATCTGATCCAAATGAACCTCATACAAAGGAAATTCAGTCGCACGCCCTCCGGTACACCACTGCAAGGCACCGAGCTCTTCATAGGTGCATGAAGTAAATAAAGATGATCACTGGACACAACCCTGGTTACCCCATTTTCTTTTGGAGCTCTGCCACAAAGCTCTTCGCCTTTTCCACCTCCCAGAAGCTGTAAGTGGCCCCCTCATGTTTGATTTTCAGTATGGCTGGAAACACTATAAACCACTCCACACCCAGCCTCTGGCAGCTCGCGATCACATCATTGAATTCCCTTCTCTTTCTTCCAATTCGGGGCAAGTAATCTTGAGAGAGAAATAAACGTGCTCCCTCATATTGAAGCTCAGGGAAAGATTTATATGCTCGCCACATGTCCTGTCTGTCCTGATAGTTATGAAGCGTATAATCACTTGCCTGGGTGGCTGGCCATTCTGAGGCTTGGGTGGGACCGCCCGGTGTGCCCTCTCCAGCTTCAACCTTCCTCCTTTGGCTGCAATCCTGGAAGCATAGGCAGGGTTTTAGCACAAAAGCCCAGGATATCGGGCCTTCTTTTCCTTCTGGTAGTCCCTCAACCTCAAATTATCTCTCCTCAGATAATTCTCCTGGTAATCCAGTGCTTCCTCATTTCTGCCACCTGTTTCTCAAGTTCGTTGATCCGTCTGCCGAGAGGGCTCAGTTTATCTTCTGCTGTCGCAATTCGGCCCTCCAGCTCCTCGAACCTCTCGTTTTGCCTCTCAACCTGCGATTCCACCAATGCAAGCCGCCCTTCAATTTTATTCTCTAGGCTCTCTAACTTGGGTGCGAGAGCCGCCATGAGCTGATCTTTCAGCTCGCGCCCCAGAGCCGACATCTCAGCAGCCGAGAGGGAAATCAGGCCTGCATAGTTCATCGCAGGCCCCGTTCGCGGCCTTTCTGCTGCTTTTGGCCGGTGTTTTCTGCGTCTTAGATGCCGTGGTGACCACAAAGTCGTCCATGCTGGTTTCCGGTTCGCTCAGATTACGTTATTTAGGTGTCAGTAGCAATTTTTCAGCAGTTTAACTATCAAAATTAAGCCCGAAGGAGGGAGCGCTAAAAAGGCACGTCTTCACTCCATCTCGCGGTCACGTGACCCCTTTTTTTTTTTTTCCTTCAATTGTTTAACCAGGATTGGCACACTAAGCTGAAAGCTTGTTTACAGGTGCGACCTGGGAGCACAAGGAAGTTAAGTGACTTGCTCAGGGTCACACAGTAGGCAAGTGGGGGCTGTGGGATTCAAACCTAGGTATCCAGATTTGCAGCTCAGAGCCTTAAACCACTGCGCTATACTGCCTCCCTATGACTGGGACCTGACAGTTCCTGGCCACACAGTGTTTAGGAGGGGTAGAGGAGGAAAGGGGTTAGTGGCAGTGTAGCCCTTTATGCGAGGGAAGGCATCAAGGCTGTGGAAGATAGATGTGTCAGGGGAAAGTCATGGGGAGACAGAGTCGCTGTGGATGCAGCTGATGGCGGCCTAAGGCATGAAACTGCAGTTGGGGGTGATCTATAGACCACCTGAACAAGGGGATTAGCAGGATAAGGAGTTTTTTGAAAGAACTGGGAAGGAGAGTGGCCCAGAGGGAGGTAGTGGTGGTGGGCGATCTGAACCTGCCGAATATCGATTGGGATTTTGTGAAGCTACCAGGAGCACCAGTCAGGCCCTGCTGGATACATTCCAGGACTGTCTGCTGATGCAGCTGGTTAAGGAACCCACCAGCCAGGCTGCCATTCTCGATGCAGTGCTACCAGCTAGGAGGTGGTAGGAGGTGTGTGAGTATGGGGAGCCTCTAGGGTCCAACGACTATAACTCTTGTTTGGCTCGAGATGGCCCTTGGGACCAGAAAGCCCAAATCAAGAGCTGAGGTCCTTTATTTAGGAGGAAGTAAGTTGTTGGTTGACTAGGATCTGCAGCTTATCCGTTGGGTAGGGAAATGGGCAGACTAGGTGGGCCAAGCGCTCCTTATCTGCCGTCAAATTATATGTTTCTATTGCAGAAGGGTGGACATCAACAGTATGAGGAAATTGGTTAGCATCAGAGATGTGAAGGAAAGATGGGAGCAATTAAGGTGACCATTTTTGAGGCATCCGAGTTGTGCATTAGAATGGTAACCAAAAGAAACCAGTACAAGAGACCAGCATGATTCTCCGAAAGGGTCAGGAAAGCAGTAAGGGCCAAAAAAAAGGCCTTCACTAGGTACAAAGAAATGAGGGGAAGAAAGAATGGGGAGAATACCAGCTGAGAACCAAGGAAGCAAAGAGGGCAGTTAGGGAGGCAAAAATTTTACTTACATATTTTTTTATTTATTTTGTTCTTGGATTACACCCGTGAGTGGTTGCTCATTTACGGGTCCCATGTCGTTACAAGGACAGAGGTACATCAAAACAGTAGTACATGTTTTGGACAGGGTTTAGATATAGTAATGCAGTAGTACATTTTTAGACAGAGTTCCTATAATGAACACACCAAATTTAGGATCATAGGCAGCGAGTAATTTGCCTGAGTCAAAGTTAGGGCACCCTACTGGGTTGCATGAGAAGAGATGATAGTAGAAGGGTGGTGGTAAGGGTGCTGGAAGGTGGGTAGGGAGTGGGTGGAGTATACAGAATTGGTGGGGTAGAGGTGACAAAGGTTTTGAAGTAGGGTGGTGACCTGGAGTGCTAAGGATAGGTCATGTCTGACGAGTAGGTTAGACATGAGATAACAGTGCTAGGGTGCCCTTGAGACACAGGAGGAGTGTTAGTGGAGGCAACCACAGCCGCTGGTTGAGATAAGGTGCTGTCGTAGTTTGTATTTGAAAAATGCCAATAGTTGCAGCATTGGAAATGTCAGGTGGTGAGACATTGGTCCAGTGAGGAGCACTGTAGCAGAATGCGCGTTGTGCCAAGGCAGTGCGGACTCTAGGAATTTTGTAGATCTGGGTGGCCGAGTTCCTTGTGAAATGGGAACTTGAGTGCATGGTTAGGAGTTTCTGTACCAAAGCCGGTAGTAGATTGAGAGAGCATTTCTTGGCGTGGAGGCAAGATTGGTATCTTATTCTTTCCTTTGGTTGGAGCCAACCGGCCTGTGAGTAGAGGTCACGGGTGTCTGCGAGTCTTGCAGCACCTGTAAGAAGGTGACATGCCTTATTAAGCGCTATGGAAATGTGTTGTAGGGCAGTGTCAGTTGCCTATCCATAGATAGCCAGTCCATAATCGACAAGGGAGACTGTTGAGCTGTTGATGGCCAGATTCGGTGCCTCATAGGTTAAAAAGTGCTTGCGGCAGTAAAGAATCCCTATTTTTGTATTGATAGCCTTTGCAGTGTTATCAATGTGTTGGACATAAGACAGAGTGGAGTCTATTGTGATACCCAGGTATCTGAAAAATGACGTGCTCCAGGGTGTCACCGCTTTCATTTCTGATCGCAAGGGGTAATGCTTTGAATTTACTCTAGGTGCTGGAGTACAGCATTATCTTTTTACAGTTCATGATTAGTCTGTGCTCCTTAAACCATTCCTCTGCGAATGAGAATCCCCTTTAGAGTTCTGCTGTTAGTTGTTGCGGATGGGGGTTTCTGGTGAAGTTAACCGCATCGTCTGCATAAAGGAGCATCTGGGTCAGACAGGAGGCCGGCAGTTGATTTAAGAAAAGGTTAAATAGTAGGGGCCCCAGAATTGACCCCTGTGGGACCCCAGAACGGACAGGTCTGCTAACAGAGATGGTGTCTCCTAGCCTGACCTTTTGCATTCGGTTGTGAAGATAACTGTTGAACCATGAAATGGATTCTGGAGAGAGCCCAGCAGCAGACAACTGATTCAGAAGGAGCTCATGGTACACTGTATCAAAAGCTTTTGATAGGTCAGTAAATAAAAGTAGACACTGAGCTGCATATTGCAGAGGGGATCCGGGGAAGCAGTTCATCGGGGATATTAGAGAGAAGAGAAAGGAGGAGGAATTGCTAGACGATCTGAGGGAGATAGGGTAATATAGGAGGACGTGCAAAAGGCAGCTGTCCTTAATGATTACTTTTGCTCTGTTTTTACAAGGGGAAACAAAAGGTCACTGCCAGAGAGAATAGCATCGAGGCAGCCATAAAGGGGGGCCCTGGAGATAAAGTAGCCAGTGTTTACCAGCAAAAGGGTATGGAAAGAACTAGCAGTCCCAAAGATAGGTAAGGCCCCGGGTCCTGATGGGATGCATTAATTAGAGGGTACTCAAGGAACTGTCTGAACTCCTGCTAGGGCTATTCAGTAGCTCATTACAGATGGGGTGGTTTTGAAAGACTGGAGGGTAGCAGACGTAGTTCCGTTTCATGGTTGGGGGGACAAGAAGCAAGCATGGAACTGCAGACCTGTCAGTCTTACCTCTATTATGGGTAAACCGATGGAGCCACAGCTCAAAGAAAACCTTGCAGACTGTGTGTAGAACAACATACTCCAGCAGGGGTTGATGGCAGGGAGGTGTTGTTAGGCAAGCCTGATAGTTTTCTGTGGCTGTGTGCCGAGGGTATTTGACAGGGACCACAACGTGAATTCATTCTGCTTCAGCAAAGCTTTTGACTGTGCCTCACAGAAGATTGCTGAAGAAGATGGAAGATCTGGGGTGCGGTAAGGCACATAGTAAGATGATAGGAAATTAGTTGAAGGAAAGGCAGGAGAGGGTTGTGATTAATGCTGTCAAATCAGAAGAGGGAGGTCGCAAGTGGGGTGCCAGAGGGATCTGTCCCGAATCTTGTCCCTTTCAGTATGTTCATCAGTGACACTGGAGAAGGAATCCAGGGCAAGTTACGTCTCTTTTGCAGATGACACTAACCTCTGTGGGAGGGTGGATCTTGGCAAGGGAACTGGGGAGATGTAGAGTGACCTGCAAAGACTAGAGAGGCGGTCTAAGGTTTGACCATTGAAATTTAGTGCCAGAAAGTGCAGGGTGAGGCACCTAGCTATGTTCCCGCTTGTCCTGCCACATTCTGCTCCACCTGGTGCTAGCTCATGAGCTTCTAAACTTGTTACAGTGACAGTGCCCATTCTCCAGTGGCAAATTATTTGTGTGTGCCTACGTTTCCTGTGCCACGGATTCAAAAATGGATATTTTATTTAAACTTATTTATTTCAGTTTTTGACTATTTAGGACACACAGAGCAGTGTTACAGGTAATCATCACTGTGAATCGATGGGTAGAAATCTTTGCAAAAGGCATTTCCTACACAGGCAGTAAATGAGACTAATCACATACAAGAGAAATATGCATATATGTAAATCAATTGCCATTCGGATTTTTAGCTACAGTACATAGTTTAGAAATAATTTGGCAGCGTATATTGTTCTGTGGCTCATATTTTTGCATAGTGGCAAAGTGTTTTGAGGTCACTTAAGCCACAATATCAAAATCCTAGTGGGAACATAGCCAAAGGAAACAAGAATCCCAGAACAGAGTACTGGGTGGGCAGGGTAAAGCTCAGCAGTATGGCTGAGTAGAGAGACCCAGGAGTCGTCATTAGTGGCTCCTTTAAACAATCAAGCCAGTACAGCAAGGCCTATAGTAAGGCATATAGGATGCTGTGATGTGTCGGAAGGGATATTGACAGTGGAAGAACAGAGGTATTACATAGAGAATAAAGGATGGGGAAGTGTGCGATACAAAAGTTTTAAAACACTCCTGAGTTGTGGGATGCTACATAAATCCTGAGCTTGGCTCTCGGGGTTTATAAAAGCATCCCACACCGAGGGTGTGCATTAAGTTCAAGTGTCAAACATTACCCCCCTCTTTTAATTTTTATAATTGCTAGTGAGAAACTTTTCCAGTCCGAGTCTTGTGACTGTGTGTGACACAGAGACACACACACACACACACGCAGGAGTTGGTGCCGCGGCTGACGCACTGCGTGAAGCATGCGGGTTGGCCAGTAGGCGCCATAGACTCCTCTTCCATCCCAGTTCTGTTTTTCCGGCCATCGAGGTTGCACCTGCTGCACAAGTTACAATGTAAAGTACGCCATTAGGCCTTCAACTCCGTTGACGCCTTTGATTCGTTCTTTCATCCTGGTTCTCATCCCGACTCCGTTGAAGCAGTTAAGACGGTTCCTTGTTTTTTGTCAGTGGATCGGGATCTTTGCTAAGTTGTGTTTTATTTTGCATCATGTCAGGTTTGGGGGTGAAATGTAAATCCAAAGTGGGCCGTGTCCCCAAGCATCAGTGCCCCTGTGGCTGGCATTTCTCTGTCTCAGACCAGCATGATGTTTGCCTTCAGTGCCTTGGACCCAACCATGATATCAACAACTGCGACTGCAGTGTCTTGGAAATCCATGAGTTTAAATTCGACAGGGCCCCACCGACTTTCGGAGGACGTCGCTCGAAAGTTTCCAAGGCCAGGACTTTAACCCTTCCTACAGGGCCCCTCCCGGATCTGTACGACCCGGTGAAGAGGGAAGGCCTTCTCCAGTTCCAGCCTTGCTGAGGAGGAAGCCTCCTCTGCTGTTGGCGCCGCCCCGGCAGTCTCCTCTTCGGAGGTGCAGGCTCCCCCAGTGTCACGGCCCACGGCTGCTGGGTCCGGCACTGGTGGAGTCTCTGCGCCGTCCTGGATCCTGGTGCCGTTCACTGTGACAGTGATCAGGGTGGTGCTGCATGCGGCGCAGTGTCCTGCAGTGGCTCCACTTGCAGTGCCGCTGCTCAGAGTTCTCCTGGGGTCGCCAGTATTGAGGTCTGCCTGGGAGCCTCCTCTTTCGAGGAGGATGACTCTGAGGAGGACACGGACTGGAGGTCTGGCCCTTTGGAGTCGGAGAGCCCTGTGGGATGCGGCCCAGTGTTCATATCCCTGAGTCACCGGAGCTGTTTGCCCTGGTGGATCCTTCGGCTGGGGGTGGCTGTGGGTCCACTGGGGTTGATGGCTTGGGAACTCTGGACAGGGTATTCCTCTCTGTGTAGGCCTGGGCAGCTGACACTTCTGGTGCTGCTGGGACCCTTCGTGGGGGGGGGATCCTCGCTTCTGTGGCCCACTTCGGGGGGGTCTGTGGGATCAGGAAACACCATCTTGCTGGGGCCGAGGAAGAGAGCTGCTTCGATTCTGAGGGGTTGAGGGGCCAGGGTGAGGTGCAGCTGTCCCCTTCCACCACCTTGCGGGGAAGGGGGAGTCGTCACAGTGCTGAACCTCGCCTTTCTCTTAAGGTCTCAGAGACACCCTTAGGTGGCAGCTCAGAGGGTTGCCCTTCTGGAAACATGCAACCCCAGGCATATCACAGGGGAGACTATCCTTCAGGGCTCTTTTGGAGTTTGCCTTCCCAAATTCAGCCCTCACAACCTGGTTTGGCCTCAGGGCCCCTTCTGCGGTGGACTCAGTCCCGAGGTGTCAGAGCCCTGGCACTTTCAGTACGGTGCCCATTGCCCATCCTTCTGCAGACAACCCCCTATTCTTCAAGGCCATGTGGGTCCTACGGGGCCCTTTAACCTGGCAGATGTTCAGAGCCACTCCAGCGGCCTTTCCTACTTGCGTTAGAGCCATGGACGAACAGGTCTTCTGCCCGTCTCCCCCGCCGCAGGAATCCTCTGGACAATTGAGATTCTCCTCCTCCTCGTCTCCCTCTTCTAAGAACTTACCGTAACAGTAGATTTATGAGAACAGCTCTTGCAGCAGGTAGTTTCCCTTCCACCATCCCCTCTGGAGGTAGAGTTGTTCCGTTATCTCTTTACCTAGGAGCAGGTGTTTCTAACACCGCTCTGAATACCTTTTTGATGGCGGATCCTCAGTCTCCACTTCTGATGTCATCTAGCAGCCGGGAGTCTCCGGCGGGAGAACTGGGGATTCTGGGGGACCACCCCCTTTTATATGATGCCTGGCGTCGGGGGCAGGGCCGGCGTCAGGGGCGTCGCTGGATACTGCCAGCTGTAGGCCTCCATGGGGTCCTGGCGCCGCTTCAGTCCTAATGGTGTAACCTGCTGCAAGAGCTGTTCGAAGATCTACTGTTACGGTAAGTTCTACGTAACTGTACTTTACTCACCTGTAACAGTAGTTCTAGGAGTGGTATATGTTGTTCATCCACACGCACCCACCCGACCTCCCAGCTTAAGCCGCACAACCTTGCTTCCAGCGGGCTAAGATCTGGCATCATGGGGCGGAGCCGAGGTATTTACCACCCGGGTGGGTGGGAGGAGCCAGCTTGAAGACTTCCAGCAAGTTTAAAGGGGAAAAGGACATGCCAGAGAGTGTGGATAAACAACATATACCACTCCTAGAACTACTCTTACAGGTGAGTAACCTGTTCTTCCCTACCACAGTCAGTCCTCCTCCCTTCTGATATGGGCCTATTTGGGTTACTGCTTGGGACTCTGTCCTAATGGTATTACCTGCCGCAAGAGCTCCAACTCGAAGTCAGATAGTACAGTTACGACCCATCCTCGACCTGAGCAGTCTCAACCTGTTCGTCGAGTACAAAAAGTTCAGAATGCAGACTCTCCAAAGCCTTGTTCCTCGCCTTCTGGAGAACCAGTGGCTTTGTGCTCTGCACATGCAGGATGCTTACCTGCACATTCCAGTCTTCCCCAGCCACCGCCGGTTCCTGTGGTTTTGTTTCCAAGGCGAGCATTTCCAGTTCTGGGCCCTCCCCTTTGGTCTTTCTTCGGCCCCTTGTGGCTTTTAGCGTTTACGGCGGTGGCGGCTCTTCTGCATTGCCAGGGCATAGCAGTTTTCCCTTACCTGGATGACTTGTCTGATCTCAGTCCCTTCCAGGGATTCTCTCTCGGAGGCTCTGACTTTCATTCTGGATTTGTTTTCCAAGTTCAGGATTACTGTCAATTTCCCTTCATTAATAACCCATTATAATCCATTACCAGTTCATTCAAACGTTGCCAGTAAATAAACATAGTGCACAACAGAGCACATGTAAAAAGCTTTGGGTTGGCCAGTACCGTGACTGGGGAGCTACTTGCCAGTTTGGTGACCCGATTTCATTGCGTTGGGCCAGCAAGAGGAGGTGGAACGAGCATCCCTGAGAAAGCTCTATCGCTAGAAAGGGATAGTAGCAGCACCAGCAGTTTTACCGCAACCTGGGGTAAGCACAGGTGTCTGTGCAGTTCTAAAACTATGCTTCTGAAAATTGTGCAAATGGTATGGCAGTGCGTTATGCTGGCTAACATGCTGCGCCCATGTGGTCAGGGATTCAGTGTGGACAGGATGAGAAGTCATAGGTGGATACCGTCACCCTGTGTTCCTGGGCAAGTCCACACTGTCCCAAGGTCACTTTACCATCTCCTTAACCAAATCCTGTACCGGCATCTTTCTGGGCCCATCCTGAGTGTTCCCTGTAACTCGACCCACTTTTTCACCAGATCCTGTACCCATGTCTGCCAGGGCACACCCACACTGTCCAGGTTATTTTGTCCTTTCCCTTACCAGTCGCTGTACTCGCATATGCCAGGAGAGATCCACAACAGCAAGATCTCTCCACCCTCTCACCAGATCTTTTATAACCCCTTCTGCCGGGGCCTATCCAGTGTTCCAAGTCATTCATCCCACTTAATCACCAGATCGTGTACCCATGTCTGCTACGGCCCATCTGCCTTGTCAAGGTCACTTTGCCTTCCCCTCAACAGATCATTTACCCACGTCTGCTGGGGCAGATGCAAAGTGTCCCTGGTCATTCTGCCCTCCCATCACTAGACCCTGTATCCATGTCTGCCAGTTCACACTGTCCGAGATCACTATGTTCTATTCCTCTCTTCCTCACCAGATCCTGTTTCCACATCTTTCTGGACTCAGCCACACTGTCCCAGGTTACTCTACCCCGATGAGATCTTGTGCCCATGTGTTCTGGGGGCCCAAGCACTGTCAAAGGTCATTCTGTCTTTTCCCTCATCTGGTCGTTCCCCACATCTGCTGGGGCATATCCACACTGTCCCAGGTCATTCCAGCTTGTCACTAACCAGAGTCTGTCCCCAGGTTCTCCGGGGGCCCATCGACATTATCCCAGGTATCTCTGCCCTCTTCCCCTACAAGATTCTGTACCCATGTCTTCTGGAACCTTTCCAGACTGTCCCTGTTCACTCTTCCCTCCCTCACTAGATCCTGGACCCACTTCTGCCAGGGCTAGTCCACACTGTCTTGGGTTATTCTGCCCCTGTTTCACCTGATCCTGTATGTCTACTGAGGGCTAGCCACATTGTATCAGGTCATTCCACTCACTCACCAGATACCCTCAGTAACAGCGATACCCATATCCTCCAGGACCATCCACACTGTCCCAGGTTGCACTGTCCTCCCTCTCACATTGCATCCTCTTCCCACATCTGCTACACCCCAGCCACGCAGTGCCAGGTCACCCTGCATTCTGTCACTAGATCCTCCGCCCACGTCCACCAAGGCTCATTCACACTGTCCCAGTCATGCCGTCCTCTCCCACACCGGATGCTGTATCCACAGGGGCCCTCTCCCTGTCCAGCTATTCAGCCTTCATGTTTACCAGATTCTGTAGCAGACCAGCAGGCGGAGCAGGTTGTGTCTTGCCTTCCTTGACAAGCCACGCAGGTTAAGAGGAGGAAGGAGGTGAGTCACACACAAGAGCTGGATATAAGTTCAGAGACCAATGGGGAGGCTGAAGGGGTCCCTAGACACTCCCAGAAATACCAGAGGTGCTGAAAGGGAATTTCAGAAAAGCTTTGTGTGGGTTTTCCGAAATGTGATTTGCACTATAAATTAGTGGCTGTGAAGTAAAACCACTAACTCTTCTTTGTGCAGACTAGTAGAAGGAGCAGTGAAGAACCTACAGGCAGAGTTGCAGCGCAGAAAGAGCAAGGAAGATGCGTGGAACAGCACCTCCATTGACCTGGTCCGAGCTTCTGACGTAAGTACATTCTCTAGGACCAAATTCATTTATACAACAGGGTACCTGATTCTACAGAGGATTCATCAGATAGTCCAAGCCCTTATGGTGTGCAGCATCTGAATTGGGATAATGACCCCCCCACCCCCCAAAAAAATATACACAACACCTGTTGCATACAAGAAAGGCAGCCTGTGCAAAGCAGTGCAGTAATTCAGCATAATTATAACCGTGAGAGACCTCTAGTGCGGATCCATGTTATAGAATATAGCAGAGTCAATGGAGCACTCTTGACTTCCAACTAGGGCGTGGTACTTCTTATTTGAACAAGAATTGTTGCTTTCCAGGCTTTTTTTTTTTTGTCAACATAATTTTATTGAGACGCAGGAGGAGGGCAGAACAGTGTACATAGAATACGTGAAACATTATAATCTGAAGCACATTGCAGAGTAATCGGGATATCCTTCAGTGTTCCACATAGCCATTACAGATATCATGACATTGAACTGATTAATAGAACATCATACTTAAAGGTACGTAGCCGTAGGGCCCAACAAAACAAGCAGGGGACAGATTTATGAACATGGAAATGTATTGGCCTCAATGGCAGCTGCAAGCGGGCCCCACAGATCCAGGAAAACCCTCTGGTATGCCAAAGCCGAATATTGTGCCCTCTCAATTGACATACGGGCCTTCAGGTTATTGACCGACTGCTGAATGGTTGGGGAAGAGGAGGACATCCAGGCCTGTGCAATAGTCTTCTTGGCATTTACCAGTGCTAAAGACCAAAGGGCACCCGTACCCTTCCCCACTGGGTGGTCAGGATCCACCCCAGTAGAAGTTCCTCAGGTCTAGCCAGAGGAGCAAAGCCCAGCACCTGCGTCATAACTGCGTGAACTTCATGCCAGAAGGGAGCAACCTTAAGGCACAAAAGGGCAAGATGGATGAAGTCCCCAGAGCTCCACAGCATTTGGGACAGGTGTTAGATTTTATGGGGTCCATCTGATGCAGTTTAATTGGAGTGAAGGAGGCCTGGTGTAAGAAATTAAGCCGCACTTGCCATAGCTTATTGCTTCTGAAGCAAACTGCCAGATGCCTACAGGCTCCGTTGCACTAATGAGCATCAACTTCACACCCCAGAGCCACCCCAAAGATGATTTTCTTTAGTGCCTCTCATTCTGCACCCCTAAGAGAGCAATAAAAGATTGATATCTTGGCACCTGGTTGTGGGTGAAAAAGGCCCTCTTCAAATAGTGAAAGTGGCGCCCAGCCATCTCCCGAGCCCAGTGTTATGCCAGATTAATTCCTCAGTCTAAGGTAAAGAAATCTCCTCTGGGAAGTTTTCAATTTGTGCACAGCTAATTGAAGCTCAGTAAATGATCCCCCTCATATAACTGACCCACCCACCTCAGGCCCCTATGATGCCAGTCATTCAGCCTTTGTACCATAGCCACAGTAGGAGAACCTTTTAGCTTTATCGCTTCTACTATAAGGGTCTGCCTGGTAGGGGCCCGTTGTCTACAAATAAAGATCTTATCTGTGTCAGTCTTCACCATTCATCACTATTGGGTTATATCGCCGGAGCTAGGACCCCGTAGGAGACTTTTTTTGGTATGAGCGGAGTCGACAGAGGGTCAGCACTGCCCTTGAGACCGGCGTTTCACGTGGGCGCCGAGGGTTAAATGTGGCATTTTATCCAACATCGACTTCGCCCCAACTCCAGTTCTTCCTTTCCCACCGTCGATTGTGATCCCTGCTAGTGCTGGCTCTGATTTTGCGGCCTAGTCTGTCGGTTAGTAAGTTACTCGATTCTGCTTCGCCTTTGCTCGACGTCGCTGGAGTCCGGTAAGAAATGTCCTTATTTTTAGTGGCGTCGAGTATTGTTTTTGGTTATTTTTTCATCCAGTCATGTCTCATCCTGGCAAAAAGTCGTCGAAAACAGGGCGGCCCCCAATGCATCGGTGCCCCTGTGACCACCTTTATTCCGTTATGGACCAGCATGATCATTGGCTCTCCTGCCTCGGCCGTAGTCATGATATGGACACTTGCGACATCTGCTTTTCCATGGACCGCCATGTCCTCAAAATTCGCGCATGGAAAGTCTGACATGCTTCCCCGGCTTCTGGAGGACGGATTAGTTCGCACAAGGCCAAGTTAAGGACTCTCGGCCCTTCCTCCAGGTCCCCTCCCGGTCCTCCATGGCCCAAGGAGGAGGGAACCTCCACCTCTTACAGCCTTGCTGCAGCTGGGGTTTCTTCCACGATGCAGGAGGCCCAGGCTGACCCTCTTGGGAGTCAGTCAGGAGGCACCATTCTGGCATTCGCTACTCCGGTAGCGAAGGCTCCCTCTGTGTCGTGCTCCGGGTCCCTCGGGACCAGACCAGCACTGTTTTCAGTGCTTTCCGCCAGTGTCGCTCTTGGTCCAGGCGCCGTGAGCTTGGAGAGCGATGCCACGGTCGGCGTCGGTCTCCTCGCTGCCGCTTGTTGCCCCTGAATCTGCTTGCGCATCGAGCTCCTGGCAGCATTGGGGAGGGTGCTGGGGGGTTCTGAGCCTGATTCTGTGCCCAGCATCGCTTGCGGTGCTGGGATGGAGTCCGACGCTTGCTGTTCCCTGTGCCGCCTCAGCACGGGATGATATCGCTGTGCTCGGTGTCGACCCTGCCTCTGCGCCATGGCTGGCACGGGAATGGTGCATGGCATCGCGCTCGGTGCCATGCCAGACTCTGATGTCACTCGCGGCACTGGGGCCACTATCGGCGTCGAGTATGTGCCGTACCGATTAGGTTCTCTGGTGCTGGGAGCGTCTGGGTCGGCGCCTGGTGCTGCGCCTGACTCCAGCACTTCTCTGCGCCGAGGAGGGTGTCACGTCTGGCTGGAGCCTCTGCTCTCCTCTGCTGCTTCTGGGGACGTTGAATCCCAGGGTGCCCGATCTCAGGGTCCAGGAACTGGAGGGTCCCATGGGGTGGTCTGGCACCGAGCCTCTGTTTCTACCTCTTCGGAGGAGGATTCTGGGTCAGACCCAGACTGGCTGCCTGGTTCTACTAGGTCTTAGGATCTTTCCATCTCTAGCACCTCTGCCCCCACTCTCCTCCCTTCTGGGGCTCAGCCTTCTCAGATGGTCTTTGGGGTCAGAGAGTCTGACCAGTCAGCAGGAGCCCCTATGGCCACTGCTGTCCAGCCTGGAGCTACCAGGGAGGCTGCTTCCTCAGTTGGGGTACCCTCCTCCTTGGTGTGTTTGGACAGCCCAAGTTTGGGGCAGCCCAGGGCGCACCTGGAGGATGAGGGTACGGTTCCCTGGGTGGACTCCTCGGAGCCCACTTCAGCTTGCCAGTTGCCTAGGTTAGTGGTTACAAGGACAAGGTCTTTCTCAGACTCGGAAGGGTTGAGAGATGGGGCTCGCTGTGCCACACCTCTTTCTGTGGCCCAGCCGGGCTCTGGCAGGAGCCATAGTGCAGGCCCCTGTCTTTCCCTTTCGGAGTCTGCTAGAAGGACCATTTCTTCAGAGGTCAGGGGCCATCCTTCTGGACTCGCATGGTCCCAGTCACCTCGTGGGGGGATTTCTTCCGCAGGGCACAGCTCCGTCTGTTCCGATCCAGTTGAATGGCTGTTAGCTGCGGTGGCCTTGGTCTCCCCTTCCTCTCGTAGGGGATCCTGTTGGCCCCCTCGCCCTGACAGAGACCGCTGTCCTGCTTCCAGGAGCCTGTCCTGGTAGTCCCAGGTATCCTAGGCCCTCGCGGACCTCTTACCTGGGAACAGTTCAGGGGTTCTGCTGCTTCTTTCCCCTCCTACCTCCATGCCCTGGGCCAACAGGTGTTCCACCATGCCCCTGTGCAGCAGGCCCCTGAACCTGGCAGCTTGTCCTCTTCCTCTTCTCCCTCTTCCAAGGGGGAGGAACCTTCGGTCCTCCTTTCCCCAACATCTGATTTGTCGTCTTATCAATGCTTCCTGGTGAGGATGTTGATGAGCTTCACTTGACCCCCGTTCCCATAAGCAATCCTGAGCATGTGACCCGCGCCTTTTTAGGCGAGTTCAGCGCGGCCCACTTGGTGGTTGCTGCCTGGCCTCTTCCTTTCCAGGAAGTGTCACATCGGCTCTGGCTTCGTCCCTTCTCCACAGTGCCAGCCCCTAGGGACTTATGCCACTGGTATTGCGCTCCCCGGAGTCTCCAGGTGCTGTGCCTCACCCAGTTTCGGGTTTGACCTCCCTGAATACTCCTGAGTCTCGCGCCCTATACCGTGACTGCCCTCCAGATCTGGACTCTGCGGATTTCAATTTCTGGGGGAGGCAAGTGTTCTACTCTGCGCGGATCTCTCTGTCGCAGCACATCAGGCCCACTATGCAGCCTGTGATAGGTTCTTGTGGTCTAGGATAGGACAACTCCTAGCCTCGATGTCTGATTCGGAGCAAACCGGGCAAGCCATCGCCTCTCTGCACAGAGCCTGTAGCTCACAGGGCACCAAGCAGGGCATCTTATGACACCAGTGAGGTAGCTTCCAGAGGGGTAGGGACAGCGATCTGCCTTCCGCAGACAGCATGGCTTTGCCTATCCTGGTTGTCACCCTTGGCCCGGTGTAGGGTGATTTACTTCGCCTACCGGAGAACCCATCTCTTCTCCTCTAGGGTGAGACGGCGACTTTCAGGGCACCCTCCTTCCCCCATTGGGGGATTTCCGTCTCACCCGGGATCAGTCTCGGCCTCGCCCAGGCCTGTAGGTGGTTCTTTCTTCCAGTGCCTCACGACTGGAAGCTAAAGGACTTAGTCCCTCAGGGTTTCAGAATACCCATACCCCTCTGTTCAGAGGGGTGGGCTTGGTATCATTTCATTAGTGATGAATGGAAAGACTGACACAGATAAGATATGAAATTACGCACTCACCAGAATTGTTGATCTTCTGTGTATCTTCACCATTCATCACTAAATCCCACCCTCCTTCCCCCAGGGCCTCAGTCTCTGGACTCCTCCCTCCTCCCCCGTGTGTCTTTCTCTCCTTCTCCTCTCCTGTTAGGTAGACGGGAGGGCGTTGTGAGGACACATGGGGTAATCCTCTGTATTTCTGAGTTTGGGAAGAACCCTCCATGTGTTCCCCTCCAAGGGGTTGTGGAGTATGAAGAGGGACACGTTTTTTCCCTTCCTTGTATTTTTTATGAGTTCTTTGTATATTTCAATATATATCTCAATTTGAGGCACCCTCTAAATTTGATGGGGGGGTTGGATTGAGACACAGCCTCAGTCTCTCTCTTTTTTTTTCCTCACGTGGTCTCCAATCCTTGCTGCTGGCTTTACTTGCAGCCAGTTTCTTTCCAGGCCCAGACATTATGCCTGAAAATGGGGTCTCTATAACGCAGTGGTTTTAGGCTCTGAACTTCAAATCTGAGTTCCAACAGTCCAGACCTGGGTTGGGCCCCACGGCTTCCACTTGTGCTGTGTGGCCCTGAACGCTTCTCTTAACTCCCTGGGCTCCAGGTCACGCCTGTAAACAAATAAGATGTGGTGAATTCTGATGTTGTGTTTCTCATCCTTCCCTCTTCTCTCACTCTTTTCTTTTCCCTTGTTTCTCTTATCCTTCTTCTCCTTCCAGAGATTGGGGCCCCTCTTCTTCTCCCCAATTTTTTTTTCTAAAATTTTCCTCCTCTGTCGTCTGTTGTTTGTTGGTTGTCTGTTTCCTTTTAGTTCATTCTTCTTTTTCTTTTTATCTATCCTTTAGGCTCTCTTGCTTCATCCCACCCTCCCTTCCTTACACTCTCCGGCGTTGCAGAACTGGAGTTGGGTCAGAGTCGACGTCCAATAACTGCCAACCCTTGAGCGCCACGTAGAATGTCTGTCTCGAGGGCGGCGCCGAACCTCTGTCAACTCCGCCCATACAAAAAAAAAGTCTTCCACAGGGTCCGAGCTCCGGCGCTATAACCCAATAGTGATGAATGGTGAAGATGCACAGAAAAATCAACAATTACGGTAGGTACGTAATTTTAACTTATGTACAGTATACCATGCCCTGATGGTAGCTGATATAAAGGGATTGGGATGCTCGGGCTCCTCTCCTGTCCACAGCACCTTAGCAAGCAGCCCCCCCTTGGAGCTCCTTTCACAGCTCGCTTCCTCTATCACCATCCACCCTAGTTCTTCATCTTCCAGCCCCGTGGGAATAGCAGCAAGCTGAGCCGCCAGGTAGTACCACCACTGAAAGTTTGGGAGGCTCAATTCCTCCCCGCCCCCCAATTCTGCAGCAGCTGAAAATTACCTTGCTTACTGTAGCCAGTTTGTCCGCCCTACCGAGATCTGTGTATTCAAACAACATGAAGTCTTGTTGTTTTCTGACTATATTCTGGAGGTCTCTCCTTGGCTTCGGTTTGGTAAAAGTGAAGAAAGCATTCAGTTGTTCAACCGATTTATAATTTTTCAGTATCAGGTCTCTGTCTATGGTACAGGTAGCATTGTAGATGGGTAGTGATATTGGAAATTTGAAATTGTTTTTCTTTGGTTTCCGCTTGGTCAGTCCGGTTGGAAACAGAACCATTGTTTATTTTTGAATTTGTCCGGGACTTAGTAGTGGTGTTCGGTTCCTATTGGTTTAAAAACAAAAATTGACTTTTCCTGTTTTTTTTTTTCCACAGCCCGTGACACGGTTGGTAACCAAAAGGGGAGTATTACCCGTCATGAAAGCTGTAAAGGGTAATTTTTATAGTGTGGCTATGTCTGAGAAACCCAAGAAAAAAAAGGGTCCCACTGAGTTTCAACACTGTTCTGAGCGTGGGGAGGCCTTTGCCAAGACTGACCCCCACCTCACCTGTGTTTTTCTGGGGTTTGACCACCTCAAAACAGACTGCCAAATATGTAAACATTTTCCCAAAGCCACTATGGAAAAAAGATTGAGTAGGCTATAGGAAAAGGAGGCCAAGACGTCTGCTGATCTGGATGGCCAGCCCGGTTCGGTTTCGGCCAAACCTGAGGAGGTGCTCACTGACCCGGGCGACGCCTCCTAGGGCAAAAGGAAATCGGACTCTCGGGGGTCGGTTTCAGCTAAAAGGAAGAAGTCAGACGGTTCTGATCCAGTACCACAGACTCAACTGCTGATTAAATAGCCAAAGTGATCAGTACCATCGGATTATGATACGGATGCATGTTATGATGTGGAATAAGAGGGAGATGATTATCCCGAGGATGAAGATACGACTTTGGAGGCCTAGATGTGCCTATTGAACCGGACATTTCCTCAGACAGGCATTCCAATGTCTCTCCTCCCAGGCTTTTGAGTCTCCGTCCCACTTTTTGTTCTACAAAAAGTGGATGAAACTCTCCAGCTCCCCATGGTGGAAGCTGCTGAGGAGGAAGAGCCTGATTTTGTTGAAATGAAGGACATCTCAGAGTCCAAGAGATTGTCTATTCCTCTTCATAAATCTTTGGGGAAGCAGACAAAAAAGATTTTGCAAATGCCTAACTCCTTGCATCCTGTGGATAAAAGAATGGACAGGAGGTACATGTTATCAGGCTCAGGTACGGAGATTTTATAAAATCATTGCAGCCATGTTGGGGTAGTGCAGGCTGCAGCCTGTGACAGGGCTAAAATTCCTTGGGCTTCACACACCCCAGATAAAGACTCCAGGAAGGTGGATGCCATGGCCAAGAAACAATATTTGGCATGTTCCTTGGGGCTCAGGCAGGCTAAATTATGGCCTCCACAGACAGATACCAGAAGTCCAGTTGGGATACGGTTCTGGAACTGGCCAAAAAGGCTCCCCCCCCCCCCAACTGGCCAAAGAGCTGGAGGAGGTGGCTGTTGATGGAATTGAAGCATCCAAGGTACAATTCCATGCTGCTGTAGACTAATGATGTGGCATCAAGAGTCATGGCTACATCTGTGTCTCTCAGGAGATTTGCTTGGCTCAGATGTATTAGCCTTTCCCAGGACACTAAGGCTAAGGCCATGGATTTCCCTGTGGTGGGTAATTCTCTGGGGAGCAGACAGATGCTTACATGAAGAAAATGGATGAATACAGAACCATCTACATGAGTGCACAGGTCAAGAAAAGGCAAGCCACTCCTCAAAAGCAGCAGTCTTGGGGCAAGGGCAGGCCTTTTCACAGGCCTTTTTACCAAGGTCAGGCTTCCTCTTCTTTCCCACAGAGGGGATTCTTTCGAGGGAGAGGTAGGAGTGGGATGAGCAGGGCTGCATACTCTTCCCTGTCCAAGGCTAGTGCCAAACAGACACCCTGATGTGTCAGCCTGGGACATCTCCCCTTTTCCAGTAGGAGGAAGGCTGGCTTACTACTTCCAGGCCTGGAAGACTTTTACGTCAGACAAGGGGGTCCTGTAAGTAGTAACCAGGGACTGGCTCTCTGTTTCAAAAGATTTCCAAAAATGAGAGTTGGGTTCTTTCCACCTGCAACCTTCTCAGAAACCATTGCTTTTGAGGCAGAGGTTTCTTCTCTGCCGGCTCTCAGAGCTGTAGAGAAAGTTCCTACACAGCACATGGGCAAAGGTCTGTACTACAGATACTTTCTTACCCCAAAAAAGACAGGGGAGTGGCGACCCATCTTAGACTTGAGGTATTTCAACAAATTCAGAATGGTGACTCGGAATAATTCTTCCCTCTCTAAGGCCAGGAGATTGGCTAGCATTCCTGGACCTCAAGGATGCCTATTTCCACATTCCTATCAGGTGCTTCCACAGAATGTACCTCAGGTTCGAGTTGCCTTCAGGCCATTATCAGTTCAGGGCCATTGTAAAGGGTTCTTATCCAGGAGATAAACTGAGAGCCAAACCCTAGTTTTCCCAGGATGGCAAAGAGATACCCCCACTCCACCCGGTCAAAGGCTTTCTCCGCAGCAGGTGCCAAGACATCAGCCTCATGTTTTTTTACTAGTTTTCCTCCAGTGATGAATAACATTCAGTGTTCTCCTTATGTTATGCTTTCCTTGCCTTCCCTTCACCATTCCAGTTTGATCTTGGTGTGCTAAGTTAGGAAGCAGAGGGTCCAATCTAGAGGCCAAAGCTTTAGCCAGCACTTTATAATCTGCTGTTAAGAGCTATACAGGCGTATAAGAGGCACACCAGACTGGATCCTTGCCAGGTTTTGGGAGAACTGTAATAATGGCGGACCGGGTGGAGGGGGCAGCTCACTAGTAGCCAAGCTGTCTAGCAACATATCCCCCCAGAGGTTCAAGCAATAGATCGTGGCATTTGAGGAAATCCACGGGGATACCATCAGGCCCAGGTGCTTTTCCTCCCCTCAGAGCTTTAATAGCCCTTCTGATCTCCTCCCCGGACAGTGGTGATTCAAGTTTGTCCACTTGCTTTTCACTAATAGAGCTCAAGGGGGCCCTGTACAGAAATGTGTGTATTCTCTCCAATGGAGTGGAAACCTTAGAGGTATATAATCCCTTATAAAAGTCTCCAAATGCCATTTCCACCTCCTCCGGATCCTCCACCACCATTCCAGCCGAGTTATGAATCTGGTGCACCACCCTCTCCCCTCCTTTGTACGTAGCTGCCAAGCCAGCAACTTCCCTGCTCGATCACCCTCAAAATATGGGCCTGTATGGGAGAGCAAAATCGTTCTTTACAGTCGAGCACCACAGATGGCATTATACTGCCATTTTAACTTCTGAGCTATGATACAAGGCCTGAGTGGGGTTTACCTTATGAGCCTGCTCATATGCCTCAAATTTGGACCGCAAGGCCTCAGTTTCTTTATTAGATGCACGAGCCTCGTGCACAGCAAAGCAGATTGTCTGGCCATGGATGTAAGCTTTCAGTGCCTCCCATCTAGTTTTATGGGAGGTATCCGCCTTTCTATTAAAGGACAGAAACTCCCAAATACAATCTACCATGTACTCCATATATGTTTGGTCCTTCAGTAAAAGTGGATCCAGTCTCCAGAGTCTACTCCCAGGACCCCCCTCCCCCCCCCAAGAGACAACTCCACAGTCAGAAAAACATGATTTGACAGGAGGACAGGAGAATACACCACCCACCTGAGGGCTGGTAAGAGAGCAGGGCTGATCAAAATTGGGTCTATCTTGGCATAGGATCTGTGTGCATGGGAATAAAAACTGTAATCTCTCCCGGACGGAAACAGATGCCTCCAGGCATCAAGCAGGCCCTCTTCCTCCAACGCCCCCAGAGCCCTTGCATTTTTAGAGATTGGGATAGGGTTAGTGCTAGATCTGTCCAAAATCACATCTCGCACACAGTTATAGTCCCAACCCAGGACCCACATACCAGCCCAGGAGACGAGCTCCAAAGTGAACTTTTGAAAGAACTGAGCATCCTCTAAGTTAGGTGCGTACACCGAACCCAGGTTAATGGCACCATGCCCAGGAAACTCAACCCTGCCAAGGGGTGTATCTGCCGGCCTGATCCACCTGCCTATCCAAAACCATGGCCTGTGACCCCCAAGGCAACCAAATCGCAGCACGTCTAGCCTTGGCCGAAAAGGTGACGGAAATCCAAATCCCTCCCAGTGAAGCTTCTGTCCTGAGGGCCTCCTTCGTAGACATATGGGTCTCCTGGACCAAAACAATCTGCCACCTGGCGTGGTTCACTTCAGTGGCGAACCTTTTACGCTTCACCACTGATTTCAACCCATTGATGTTCCAGGTCGACACTCTTAAGATATTAGCCATGCTAGGAATTTATTCAGGCAACCAACTAACTTGTAGCAGCCACTCATGAACATCCCTCACATGTTCAGCCCAACTAGTTAGCCACGCATCAGTCCCCCCTTCCCCGTGTCTAGTTTTAAATTTAATTTTCCTACGTCCCCATCCCCACTGAGGCGTTAGACCCCTCCAATCCAGGGGATTGGCCCCCAGAAAGGTTGCCCATCATTGCCTGGACAAGAGACAAGCCCACACAGAGAAATGGTCTGTCTCCCAAACGGGTGGCACCCCACAATCCCCCCTCCGACACCAACATACCCACCTCCCCACCCACCCTCCATAGGAACCACAAACCTAGTGAGGAGACAAAAAATACATTCTGGGGTCGTGGATATGTTGTTCATCCACACTTACTGGCATGTCCCTTTCCCCTTTAAATCTTGCTGGAAGTCTTCAAGCTGGCTCCTCTCACCCACCCGGGTGGTATATACCTCGGCTCCACCCTGGGACGCCAGATCGTCCTTTCTGCTGGAAGATGCAGGTTGCCTCCCTCGTGCTCACGCATTTCATAGGCCCTGGCTTTCGAAACTTTGGTTTTACCGAAATTAAAACTTGTTTGAGTTAGCGATCACATTTTCGCGTCGTCGATCATGGAGGAGAAATCTTCCCCTGGATTTCGCTGGTGTCCTTGCAGTCAAAAAATGTCACGCACCGATCCCCACCTCATGTGCATCTACTGCCTCGGTGTCGGCCACGACACCTCGTCCTGTAGCTTCTGTTTGGCCTTCCATCCCAGCATCCTGGACGACTGCTTCGCACGTCTCAAACTGGGGAGACCGGAGAAAAGGAACCCTCTGGTGAAGTCCAAGTAGGCTAGGTGGGCAGTTTCCTTGGCTGCGGGTTCTGCCAAGCAGCTGGAACGCATGCAGGTGTTCGAGGAAGAAGCCGCTCATGCTTCAGACACTCAAAGGTTCTTCATTCCACTCAACTTGGGCTCCACATTCTCTGGCTCTTCAGGGAGTTGTGTGAGTCTCTCCCCAACCAGGAAAAGGCGCCCGCAGGCTCACACTCCTTCTGATCCTGCAAGCGGGAGAAGGAACCAAGCAAGCCTTCGTCTTGGCGAAGGCGCTCTTGGGACCGAGAGAGGTCTCAGACACAGGAGCATGTGGTCTCAACCTCGGTCGAGATCGCTTCCTGGGCCGCAGGCTTCATGGATCTTCCATCAGGCCAGCCGACCGAGGATACGGCCAGCGAGGTCAAGATTGTTATCAGTCCAATCGATCCACTGTCGCTGGCCCCAGTCGATGACTCCTTGGAAAGGACTCTGGTCCTTGTCTTCCCCGATGAGGAGACCCAACCCACTGGTGTCCCCGTTGAGGAACCGGTTCCAGACCCCCCCGGGTATCACCGGTCCCGCCGGCGTCTCCCAAGCGACAGGGTTGGCCTGCCCAATCTCGGTCGAGGTCTGGAACCCCCTCGTCCAGATGGCGGAGGAAGAGTCATAAGCACTCCAAAAAGAGGCGATGCCATTGGTCGTCCTTGGATGAGGAGAGGCTCCGGCGAAAACTCCAGCGCTACAAAGACCACATGTGGCAAAAGCTGATATTTTCCAGGCACAAGCCGACTTCGACTCCTAACCCGGCAATTACTTGGCTGCCCTAGGCTGAAGCCAACCTCTTGTTTCAAAAGCTTCGGGTTCCCCTGCCTGTGGGGCTGGTGCGACTGCCTGTTCGGCTTAAGCCGGTCTCTCCACCAATAGTGGTGGAACTGCCGCCTAAGCAACCTGTGAGAAGGCTCCTTCGAAAGAGGTCCAACCAGACACCGGGCTTCCCCAACATCTGTCACAGTCACCCCAGACTGCCCTCAGCGGATCAAGGGTGATTTGGGCGGCACACCTCTGTACCCCGACTCTTCGGACTCTGATGTCACCTGGCTTCACTCTCATCCTGGGGATGATGAGTCATCCGTTGGCCTAGGGATGGAGGAAGGCTCTTCCTCCTTCCAAGGGATTCTTTGCCTCATCTTTTGAGCCACAGGGATGCCCCTGGAACCCATCCAGAAAGAGGCGGAGTACCTTCTCACGGACATCCTTTATTTATTTATTATTTATTTATTTAGCTTTTGTTGACCAGGTAAGTGCACTAGACAAATCCTGCCTATTTTCAGGCATGACCCAGGGGAGGGGAAAACAGATGAATGCCAACTGACCTTGAACCAGATTAAGTTGTTTGTGGTATTTTTTTTTTTAGTGAATGAGGGAAATTTGGCCAGGACACCGGGGAAATTCCTCTACTCTTTTCGATAAGTGCCATGGGATCTTTAACATCCACCTGAACTACCACCAATCCAGGCAGATGGGACCTCGGTTTAACGTCTCATCCGAAAGCGGCACCTCAAATGCAGCACCCCTCTCATGCTGCATTACAGTGTCAGTACTGGGATATTAACCCAAGTGCCAGATGTGGGAACTGAACCCACAGCCCTCTGATCTCCCGGCCTCAGAGGCGAGTGTCGCTACCTACTGAGCCACTGACACTGCTAAAAGAGGGGATACTCGGATGGAGGCTTTTCCTCTGGCCAAGGCCATTGTTGGTCTGGCACTCCAACTGTGGCAACGTCCTGCCTCATGTCCAGCAGCGTCTGCCCGCATGGCCTGCAAGTATGCGGTTCCCATGGGGTCCCTAGCTGAGTTCACAGAGCACCCTTCGGCCGAGAGCCTGTTGACTGCCTCTGTGTTCAGGCATACTGGTAGTTCTGCCGACACTGACCAACCTCCCGACAGAGTCCAGGCATTTGGACCACTCGGTGCGGAAGGTCTATGCAGCTTCCTCCTTGGGCTTTCGTCAGGCAAGTTTGTCCGTTATCATTGCACACTTCTCTCATGCCCTCCTCGGATCATTAGATGAAATCCTACCACATCTCCCTGTGGACATGCAGACCACGGTTAAGCAGGTCCGAGACCAGGGCCAGGCTGTTGCCAAACAGCAGCCCCAGATGGCCCTGGACATTGAGAACTCCTGTGCCAGCTTGATGGCTGTCGCAGTTGCCTCTCACCGCAGGGCTTGACTGAGGCTCTTCTCCTTCCCGGCGGATACTCAGCACAAGTTAGCGGATATGCCCTTCCTTGGGACCGACTTGTTTGGCCCAGGAGTGGCCGGTCACCAACAGCGTATAGGACAATCCAGTGCCACCTTGGATGTCACTTCTGCTTCTGGGCAAGAACTAGCAGAAGAAAAAGAAGCCTTTTCGGCACTCTTCCCTGTAGTTCAGCAGTCCTCCTTTCAAGGGGGACAGCAGTATCAGCAGCAGACTGAAGCTTGGCGCCCTTGTCCCAAGCCTGGACCCCAACAGACCCACAGAGGAAGCCGAAATTCAGGTCCTGGAGCTTCCTCCTCCTACTCAGTGACTGGGTGGGGGTTGCCACCACTATTCCCATCATGCCAGCTCTGGGTCTTCCCATGGGGGGGCCGGCTCCGACATTTTCTTTCCACCTGGTCCGCTATCACCATGGACAGGTGGGTTCTCAAAGTGTTTGGTCAGGGACTGCCTCTAGCATTCGAGCAGTACTCTCCCAGCTGAGCCCGCACCCCTCGGGAAGAATGGATTTCTGCAAACACCCAGTCAGCTCTTCGAGGCGACATCACTCAGATGCTCCTCAAGGAGGCAGTGGCTCTCATGGCAGATTCTTCAGCAGACCAAGGCTTTGTCTCCAGGTAATTCCTGGTGCCCAAGTGGGCGGGGCCAGCACCCCATTCTAGATCTCCACAACCTGAACCAAAATCTCAGGTGACGCACCTTTCAGATGGCCACTCTGTCCCAGATCATACCATCCTTGGAGCGAAACGTGGTTCTGTTCACTGGATCTGCAGGATGCATTCTTTCACGTCCTAATCCATTCGTCCCATCAGTGGTTCCTCTGCTTCAGGGTCGAAGGGACCCTGTACAAGTTCCGAGCCATGCCGTTGGGCCTGTCATCGGCCCCACAGGTCTTCACCAAATGCATTGCAGTTGTGGCGGCCCATCTCCGGCATCGGGGGGGGGTCAGAATTTACCCCTACCTCGATGATTGGCTCCTTGCAGGTTCCACCCATTGGGGTGGAGAGGTCCAGGGATATGGCCCTCCAAACCTGCTCCCAGCTTGGCCTTCTGATCAGCGAGGCCAAGTCGGAACTCGTGCCTTCTCAGGTGATGGGCTTCATCAGGGCAGGGCTAGACTCTTGTCAAGCCAGAGCTCGGCTCCCGGTGGACAGGACAGAGATTCTCTCCTCCGTTGCCCAGTCATTTCTGGTTGGGCACTTGTGCCCTGCCTGGGACTTTCTGCACCTTCTGGTTACATGGCAGCGTGCACCTCAGTGGTCCGTTGAGCCCGGTTGCACATGCGTCCTCGCCATTGGGAGCCGACCACCCAGTGGACTCAGCGCCATGGTCTTTTCGACCAGCTGATCACTGTAACCCAGAGGATGTGGGATGCTCTCCAATGGTGGACCTCCTCAGACCGGTTGCAGGAAGGTATACAGTTAGTCCTCACAACCGATGCCTCTCTCATGGGATGGGGAGCCCACATGGGGAACAGGGCCCACAGGCTCTGGACCCCCGGGGAGTCCCGATTTCACATCAGCCTGCTGGCGCTCAGAGCAGTCAGACGGCACTGTCAGCTTTGCCTCCTCAGCTCCAGCGTCAGGTGGTTCAAGTCCAGATGGACAATACCATGACCATGTACTACCTCAGCTAACAGGGCGGCACACACTCCTGTCTGCTGTGCAAGGATGTGCTTTGCATCTGTAATTGTGAGCCGATTGGAGTCTGATCTTCTAGCCATCCATGTTGCAGGAGCCTCGAACCAGCTGGCGGATGCTCTCAGCCACATAGGCCAAACATCCCACAAGTGGTCTCTCCACCCAGAGGTAGCTTACAGCCTGTTCTCCCATTGGGGCAGACCAATGGTGGACCTGTTTGCCTCCAGGGAAAACACCAAGCTGAGGCTATTTCATGCCCGCCCCACTCAGCAGGGCTCGCTGCAGGGGGATGTCTTCTCGAGGCCGTGTACCCAACCCCCAGGCCTCCTTTACACCTTCTCTCCATTTCCCTTGATCCACAAGATGTTACTCAAGGTGAGAAGGGACAAGGCAAAGGTGATTCTGGTAGCCCCAGACTGGTATCCAGATTTGCTTTTACATGCACGGACCTGATGTATCTAAATCAGGGGAAGGTATTCCATCTGGACCTTCAGTCCCTGCACCTCACAGCCTGGTACCTGAGCGGCTAGAGTTCCAGGCTTTGGGTGTTTCCGAAGATGTCTACACTATGGTGGAGGCATCTAGAAAGGAATTGAATAGGAAATGTTATGCCTTCAAATGGAAAAGGTTTTCCATTTGGTGTCAGGGTAAGGGTCTGGACCCCTTATCATGTTCTGTGGCTGATATTCTCGACTACCTTTGGTCTCTCTCCAAAGGGGGTCTACGGTCATCGACCTTTAGGATGCACCTGGCAGCCATTTCTGCTTACCGGGGCGGGCTGGTCAGCCAACGTTGGTGCAGGAGACAGTGGTCAGGTGCTTTTTCAAAGGCCTGGATCACATATCCCCTCCGCTGCGTGAACTTCCACCTCCGTGGGATCTACTGCTGGTACTGGCAAAGCTCATGGGCAAGCCATTCGAACCCATGCACAAGTGTGAACTGTCACACTTGTTGTGGAAGACAGCCTTCCTAGTGACTATCACTTCTGCCAGAAGGACAGGGGAGCTCCAGGCGATCTCAGTGGACTTTCCTTATCTGGTCTTCCACAGGGACAGAGTTGTCCTGCGCCCCCATCCAAAATTCCTTTTGAAGGTGGTGTCAGTTTCACCTTAAACAGGTGTTGACTCTGCTGGTAAACTACCTTAATTACGCCTCGGAGGCTGAGTACAGGCTCCATACTTTGGACCTGAGACGTGCTCTATCCTATTATAAGGAGAGGACGGCAGAAATTCGTGGAGAGGTTCGTCAGCTGTTTGGCACCTACACTGAAGCTGCTTCTGGTAGACCTGCAGCCAAATGGACCATTGCGAGATGGATTACATCATGCATTGGCCTGTGCTATGAGATGGCGGGCAAGGAGCCTCCCAGAGGGATGAGAGCTCATTCTACCCGCCATACTGCTGCATTGGTGGCTGCTTCCAGGGACATCCCTATTCAGGAAATCTGTCAGGCTGCTACCTAGAAGTCGGCAAACACCTTCATCGCCCACTACCACAATGATCTTGAGTCACGCTGGGATGCTGGTTTTGGGACCTCTGTTCTTCAGTCTCCATTCCTGAAGTGGGGTGTGTGTGCTTCTCCTCCCTCCTCCCAGAGAACTGCAAGGAGTCTGCCAATAAGTGTGGATAAACAACATATCCATGATCCTAGAAGAACAGGTTACTCACCTGTAACAGTAGTTCTTGGAGTGGTATATGTTGTTCATCCACACAGACCATCTCGACCTCCCTGGCTGCGGACGCACACAACCTGGTTTCCAGCTGGCTAAGATCTGGCGTCATGTAGCGGAGCCGATGGAAATACCACCAGGGTGGGTGGGAGGAGGCAGCTTGAAGACTTCCGGCAAGATTTAAAGGGGAAAGAGTCATGCCAATAAGTGTGGATGAACAACATGTACCACTCCTAGAACCACTGTTACAGGTGAGTAACATGTTCTCAGCCCCTACAGTGAGAGAACAACAAAAACCACTTTCCCGAAGGGCCATAACCGACCCTACCCAGAATCTCCTACAAACTAGTGGCGAACCTTGTAATTATTATCAAATTTGTATTGCACTCCTGGAAACCAAACACCAATACATAAGAGTACCCCCAATGACAGGAACAGTAAACATTTTAAACCATATGCTACCAACGGGGAGCGAATGCGCGTCGTCGGAGACCCCACCTTGAACAAGTCCCATGCTATTGCAGTGATAAAACAGCGTTCTAAAACAGTGTGGACAACAATAGCAATCCATCAGGGCACGACTGTATCAAGGCAGTTCAGATGCGGTAGACGATACCCCCGCTGATATCCTAATCCCCAGACCAGGTCAGGGGCTGACCTGCACATAAGCAGGCAGTGTGGTGCACGTTTGAGATCCAATCCAAAGCCATAGAGCCCATGCCTTCAGTTAACGTCTAACAGTCCATGTGTTTTAGAAAACAGTTTCGGACTCTCTGAGACAAATCCACCAGGTAGCTAGGAAGTAGCCTCCCAATGCATAAACATGCCAGTAAGATGCACTTTCTCATGGCATTTACACACCACCGTCCCAAGGCCACTCTTCTGACTGCCACCCGGAATGTAGATATCAACCACCCCACTGGTACCCTGATCCCCAGATCAGGTCAGAGGAGAACCATTAAACAAGCCCCTGGACCCACATACATCTGTGGGCAGTCTACCCCCTAAAAGCCACACCAGTGCCTTGCAGAATAAGCGGGGGCTGCCTGGATCAGCAAGGCCTCTGTAGAATGGTGGAGCTCCAGGTCACACAGTGCGGAGAGCCCATCTAGGCTCAGACTAACAGGAAACCATAACAGGTGAAGGGGGCTAATCCCGGAAAAAAAACAGCAGCTCATTCCCACCACCAAACATTACAAAAATAGCAAAATATGGGGCAATCCAAATAAGTAGATAAGTACCTGAGAGGTTAGCGCTCCTCTTGCTCCCGACATTGTGGCAAGTGTGCTCCATCCTCATCCCTGGCCACTTCATCCACCCATTTCATTGCTTCATGAGGGCAGGTGAAAAAACGCGGAGTGCTACCATGCCGATCAATTTTTAACTTGGCTGGGTAGAGGAATGCAAAGGCCCAACCCATTTGGTGCAGACAGCTCTTGATCTCATTGAACTTTTGCCTTCTTTGCTGTAGCTCCCTGCTATAATCTTGAAACATGTAAACTCTGCTGCTGCCCACCACAATCGAACCCTTTTCCTTTGCCTTCTTCAGAATAGCCTCCTTATCAACATACTGGAGGTACTTTATTAAGCAGTGTCTTGGATACGAGCCTGTAGGGGGTTTAGGGCCCACTCAGCCTCGCAGTTTTGCAAATCTGGAGGTAGATTCGGGTGTTCCACTAACCAGGCATGAAGTTCCCTTTCCGGGTCATTCCCCTCTGCCCCCTCAGGGGAGCCAATTATTCTTAGGTTAGAACGTTGCAGCCTGTTTTCTTGGTCATCCACCCTCTCAGAGTTCTCCACCATTTTCTTTAGATCCTGTTTTTTCCTTGTAGTTTTTGTCGGAGATTCCTCCAGTAGTCCCACGCCGTGCTCCAACTCTGCGATCTGGTTTGTGTGGGCACCTCTCGTCTCGGATAACCCGGTCACAACCAATTGGAGGTGGGAGATCTGCAAAGTTATGTTGACAAAACCTGCCTTCATGTCATGTTGTATGAGGGCTAACATTTCAGGAACTGTAGCCAGAGACCTCTCAAATTCGAAGTGCCTTCCTGCGCCATTAATGAGTGGCGTGGGATAGAAGAGTCGTCTAGGCTGCGATGTTGTTGTTTAAGCTGCTCAGTAGCGCTGAAATGTAGCTTGGTCTGCTTATTGTTGCTCCTGCCTGATGCCATCAGGTTCAACCAGTGATGCCAGCTGAAAGATGACTAGGATACACAAGGAGTACTCCTGTTAGACGCAAAATAAGCTGAGTGCATGCAGGAGCTTGGCGAGGCTGCATCTGCCATATTGAGCTGCAAGCCCCGCCTTCCAGGCTTGGGGTACCAGGATTGATTCCTGGCCAGGGCTGGAGGTGTGTACCCAAGCAGAGTAAATGGATGTAATGCTGGAAATGTTTCTTATTAGACCAAAAGCTGACACACCTCTTAGACTACTGAAGGACACTTTTGAAGGTTGCTTGTTATTGATCACTGCGAGGGTAAACCATTTAGTTTCCTAAGAAAGTATCTTGGCATACTGAAGTGGTCTGAGGCTAGATGCAGACCTGAGGAAGATACTGATATCAAAAAACATGAAATAATTCTCCAAGTGGGGTCTTCTTGACAGTTCTGTAGTGGTTATGTTGACTAAATCTAATCTGCAGTCCGTATATGTCGTTTTAAATATAGTTTCTGAAACGTGTCAGTGAAAAACATTTGTGTAGGTGTGTGTAGGAGAATTTTATCTTAAAATGAAATCTGTAAGCCAGTCGTTGTGCAGCCATGTGGGCAACTCATGTTCTTTCTTGCTTTGATCTTCCTGGATATGAAGTCTCCACCACTCGTTCACACTAATGGGAGTATGCAGGAGGCGCTAGGACCCAGAGGGAGCAAACTTTTTCAGGAGGGCCAGTGCTAAAATGGAGCCACGAGGAAGCAGCACCATGAACCAGGTGCGTGCGGTGTAGACTATCTTGGCATCAACCCTCCAACCGCCTCAGTTCCTTTTTTCTTACTGTCAAGTGCGCTTCAGTGATGACGTTGCTCGCCCGCTGGGAGTCAAACTTCAAACTAGCAACTTTAGTTTTCAGTTTATTATTTTGTATCTTGTATCGAATAGTACCGATTTACATTTTAATATATTACTTACTAGTTCGAGAAGAAGTCTTCAGCCCTCCATTGACTGAGTTGACCATGAGCGGGGCAGGTGACTGTAGGGAGACTTCAGATGAAAGCAGTTTAGTCAGCCGGGCTGGGTCTGGTCCACTGCCCTCTCCAGAGGGGGGTCTGAAATGGATGGTTCAGTGCTGGGGGGGTGGGCTAGTCCCCCCGAAAGCATAGAAAGAAATGGTCCCGTTCACTTTAGAGTCCTTCCTCAGCCCACCAGTCGAAGAAGAAACAGCATCACTCGAGGTCGCCCTCTGGTATGTCTGTGTGTAAACGGTCGATTATTAGGGTCCGGAGCCGGTCTCCTCCTCTTGCAGAATTGCTGGTTTCGGTCTCTGGTAGCCAGCCTCTTCGACACCGGAGCCCCTCTCTGCCTACTAGAGGGGCTTCCAATGAGCAGTTTCACCATTAGGCCGCTCTTATGGAGCAGTGAACTCAGAGGTTGTCTTGATCGCCCGAGCCAGCCAGTCTGTCACCGGGGCCTTCAGGTCTGTCTGTTTTGAATCGGCAGGCACGGCAGTTAGGACTTCTAGTTGTATGGCTCCTTCTTTGGTGCCATCAACTCTGCGCTCCAGTGTCTATTTCCCTCACATGGCTGCACCACAGGGGTCCACACCGATGCCTTTATCTCCTGCCAGTTTTCTTCCTTTGCTTTCCAATCGCAGTTTTCAGACTTCTGATATGGTGCCGTCACCACTGGTGCTGGCTTCCTCGGTGCCAAGATCCTTTTCAGCGCTGCCACAGGTGTTGGCACGGTCATCGTCGCCACTTGTCTTCACCGTGGGGGGGTTTCGGCACCGTGTGCGGCGTTACACTACTCATCTGTGCATAGTGCAGCACCACGGGCCCTGTTGGCACCATGCATGGCACCGTTTTCTGTGTCAGCGCTGTTATTCTTGGTGGCATTTACCTCTGCGGCGCCGGGGACATGTACAGCGCCTCATGGTTCCCAGAGGTTTTCAACTCTGATTCTTTCTCCTCCTCTTCTTCCTCCTGGTTTTCACTTCTTTCTGGTCCATGTAGTCCCTCCTGGACTGTCAGGATACGATTTTGAGCCCAATCCAGATCTTCGGCTGGGTGATGATGTTGATGCTGATTCTGCCCTGGGGGCAGGGATCAGTCCTCCTGCACAGCCTATTGTTGAGGACCTTTCCTTTAAGTCTCTGCTTAAGAATTTAAATTCTACTCATTCTATCCAGCCCACGGAAATAGATCCTGGAAAGCTTCTGCACCTACAATATCTACAGTACATGTTCTGGAAATCTCTGTGAATTTAACCCCTCTGGTACAGCCTTCTTTTGAGACTCTTTCCCAGATGGTGTGTAAGAGTCCAGCGCTTATTCCTTCTGTGGCCAAGTCCATATACAGGAAATATGACCCTCCCAAGGATCGCCCCATTGTGGCCTCTCAAGCTTATCTACAGCCCGTCCTAGAAACAAATAATCTCGCAAGATAGACATCTTGGATAAGAGGGTCTTTGCTGCCTCAACCCTAGGCATGCGTATTGCCAGCTACCAGGGCTATTTTTCACAATATGATTTTGTTCTTTGGCATTCACTCAAAGCAACGATAGAAGCTCTGCCTGAGTCAGAGGTTAGCTCAGAGCTACTTCAGACCATTACTAGGGGTACTAAGTCCAATAACCAATAGGTTAAAGTTGCAATGGAGAATTTTGATACCGCTTCCCGGGTGGCAGCGGCTGGCATTTGCACCCATCACCACTCTTGACTGTGTACCTCTGGCTTCATGAATGACTCCCAACATCAAGTCACGGCCTTACCTTTCAACAGCATGTATCTGTTTGGGCCTTGGGTGGAATTAGTGCTAAATGCCACATGGAAGACTAGATCTGCCATTAAGACAGCCAGACCTCCGCCCACTCCCTCTCGAAGTGGGTGGGAACAAGCATCAGTTTCACAATGGTCAGTCCTTTCGGGGGTAAAGGCAGAGGAGGTTTTAACAGAAACCAGATCCCTCAGCTGCAAAAGAAAACACAGCAAATGGCACCAGGCCCAAAAGCGCCCAGTGCCACCTTTTGAGTTTACGGCCAAGGTCCCACCTCAGCTGCTCGAGGAGGACTCTTCCTCGACAGTGGGAAGATGTCTGACTCCGTTTATTCGACCAGTGGAAATCTGTTAACATTGGACAAATGGGTCCTAAGGATAATCCGCGAGGGGTACTCTCTCAACCTGTCGGAAACCCCTCTGGATCGTCCTCCCAAAACGATGGCCCAGGCTGTCTGTAGCACAGTCACACTTTCTTGCTTCTGATGTACAAGGCTTTCTGAACAACAGGGCAGTAGAAGTAGATCTTAATTAGAGAGGATTCCTTCAGTAGGTCATCACATATAGGACTGGCACCACCTGGTGTCTGGCCGCACGATAGACTTTTTTAGCAATCCCTGATGGCGGACCGCCCACCTGACATCACGTGACCAATGTCAGCATGACTGTATATAGTGGGTGGTCCCTATGCCCACCTTCCAGTTCTTTCCCGCCGTCGCCTCGTGTCAGTCACATTGCAGACTTCCATACAGTGATTGTCATGAAAAGAGTTTTGCATCGGATTTTTCCTGCGCCAGATTTTTTCCATTTTTGTACCTTGTACTTGATGTCTTCACCCAAGAAGAGCTTGTCCTGTGGCATGCAGATTCCGCACAAGGACGGTCATCTTAAGTGTGTCCTCTTGTCTGGGCCCAGACCACCCTGTCTCTTCCTATCAGGAGTGCCAGACCTTTAATCAGGCCATTAAGAAAAGGAGATGGCAGGCTTTCGAGGCCCATCTCTTAAAAGCCCGCCTGGCTTCACTCGAGAAGAAGACGGATCAATTAAGAGAGTCCTCATCCGATAAATCTTCTCCTTCGAAGAGACAGAAGGAGAAATCTTGGAAGCGGAAGCGCTCCGCAGACGACACACAGCCCTTGACGAACAAGGCCCAGCTGCCACCAAAGAAATCTGACAGTAAATCTGGTAAAGCCGTAGCGGATCAGTCGATCATCTGCCTCTCTGACGATCACACTGCGCCAGCCAATAAGTTGGCCCCCCCAGCTCCTCCGGGGACCATGCGGCCATCGGTAAGCCTGCTCCCTAGCCTGTGGGGACCCACCCGACACCTGTCAATAAGTCAGACGGGCTCCTCCCCCGCCTGCCCACCGCCACCTGTTAAGACGCCCATCCCTGATGGCTGCTCAGGTGTGGTTCTCCCATCATGACCTAGTGGCGCTTCACCCAACAACCGGCGCATCCGGGGGGGGAGTAACCCCTCTCTTCCCTCTTCCTTCACCTGTACCCTCCCCTTCTCTGGCAGGTACATGTGCAAAGACAGCGGAGAACCCCTAGACGTAGTCACATCTTCGGGGTCTACTTCACACACTCCCCTTGGGGTCAAGGGGAAGGAGGCTTCTCCTCAGCTGGCTAGCCTAACAGTGGAGGCCCCTCCTTCTCCGGGCAGGATCCCTGTAGAGCAGATACTGGCCAAGATCCCGCCGTTGGACCAGGCGAATCCTGCTTCGATTCCCGATGTCTTGACATTTCCTCAGCTGGGATCCAGCGATCGGCCTCAGCCGTTGGCTTCGACGCCGGACGTCCCAACGACTGTTCCTCAGCCAGGACCCAGTGACTGGCCCCAGCCATTGGCTCCAACACCAGATCCGGTCCTGCCGTCAGGTCCCCTTCATTTGGCTTCGAGGTAGGACCCAGTCCCGTCGCTGGATCGGGTGGTGCCGATCCCGACGTCTGTCCCCCTGATGTGGGCTGTCCCAACGCCAGACCACCAGCCTATTTATACTACTGTGGGTCTGACATGGGTACCCCTGCCACCAGATCTGATGACGGGGATTTACTCTAGACCCTGAACTGTCCCCCCATTACCCGCTAGGGTTCCCTGGGGACTATTACCGGCTGGCCCCCCTCCGGACTAGAACCCTTATGGACAGTTTTACCCTGGGTTCAATCCCTACCCTCATTACCAGGGATTCCAGGGTTACCATTACCCACCACCACCAGTGGTGCCACCTCCTCCTCCTCCACCCCCTCAACCCCAGCCTCCTCCGCCTCCACCTCCACCTACTTCGGTTACACCAGACTTCAAGACCCTTATCCAGTCTTGGTGGCAGGGGGCTCGGTTGCAGTTGGTGTGACCTGGAGATGAGACTCCCTCTACCATGGTCTCTGAGGTCTCCGTCCCCGAGTAGTTCTTCAGTTGCTACTGTACACGTTTTGGGGAAGACTCGACAGGATGTTGCACTTCCTGATATCCATCACTGTTCTGACGAAGGGGCAGAGGATGATGATGAGGGGGCGGGCGATTCAGTGGAGGATGTATTGGAGGAGCCTGAAGGCCCGTCAGGCAAGGTTTCCCCCTAATCTCTACCAGATGGCCCTGCCTCTTCGGACTTTTGAGGTCAATGAAGGATTTCTTTGACTGGGAGGATCAGGATTCTATGAGACAGAGGCTCGCAGAACACCTGGACGTAGAGACCATGTCTCTGGTCCCCATTCCTCCATGGATTGAACCTCATCAGGACCTCACCTCTACCATCTGGCAGATGCCTCATTCCTTCCCGGCTGTCCACCGGGAGGGCAGACAGGCTTTACTGGGCGCTGAAGGATGTCCCTCTCTTGAAAGTGCATCTTAAGGCCAACTCTGTTGTCCTTTCTGCTGCTCATGACCACTCTGCTGCACCCAAGCACATGAGCACCTCTCCTCCGGACAAAGAAGCGAGGCAGATGGACTAGTACGGGAGAAAATTTTATGCGTCGGCCACATGCACTCTCCAGTACCTTAACTATGTGACCCATATGGTGTCCCACCAGAAAGCTACCATAGCCAGGTTGGAAGCTTGGGTCTAGTCCATGGAACCCTCGAGTTTGAAGGAGGAGCTTGTCAAGGATCTTCACCTTTCCAAATTCTCATGTAGGCATGCCTTGCAAGCTACATATGACTCTATCGATTCTGTAGCCCGCACCTTGGCAACTGCCATGACCCTAAGATGGCATTCCTGGCTTCGCCTCTCAGGACTTGCTAATGAAGTCCAGTCGACGATCCAAGACTGGCCCTTCCGGGGTTTGGTGCTTTTTGGAGGGGCCACCATGGACATTATCACTGATCTCCATGACAGAGGTCTTGCCCTTAGGTCAGTAAGGTCCATGTATCGTTTGGGCACTCAACAGCAGCAGTCCTTTTGAAAACGGACTTGGAGGCAGAGGAAGCAGGCCCCGGCTAGATGCCAGGGCAAATGCAAGGCCATGGGTTCCACCATACCTCTGGCCTCCAAGAACCAGAGACGAGCAGGGGGCCCTCGCCCTACTTCCTTAGCCCTACAGTGAGGAGCACGTGGAAGGGAGGTTTACCCTCCATATGCAGGAATGGAGGACGATAACCTTATGTGGATGGGTTCTGCAACTTGTGTCCTTCGGACACACCATAGAGTTTCTGGAATTTCCCTCAGAATCTCCACCAGACAGGTCTTCCTACTCCTGGGAACAGGCTCTTCTCATCAGAGAAGAGGTTCACATCCTCTTGCTCAAGGAAGCAATAGGGTGCATTCCCCTCCGGCAAAGGGGCAGGGTGTTCTACTCCCACTTTTTACTGGTTCCAAAAAAGGCAGGAGACTTCAAACCCATTCTGGACTTAAGCAGCCTAAATCAGTATGTCGAATACAAAAAGTTTTGGATGCTGACGCTCCAGAGTCTCCTTCCACTCCTTCTGGAGAATCACTGGTTGTGTGCTCTGGATATGCAGGATGCTTACCTGCACATGCCGATTTTCCCCAACCACCACTGTTTCCTGCGGTTCCAGTTCCAAGGGGGAACAATTCCAGTTCCGAGCGTTCCCCTTTGATCTGTCTTCAGTTCCTCGAATATTTACCAAGTGCCTGGCAGTGGTGGTGGCTTTCTTACACTGCAGGGGCATTGCAGTTTTCCCTTATCTGGACGACTGGCTAATTTCATCCCCATCCAGGGACTCTTTACTGGAGGCTCTCCCTTTCACCTTGGACCTCTTCGGTAGACTAGGGATTACTGTCAATATCCCCAAGTCATCCATGACCCTGTCCCAGAGACTACAGTTCATTGGGGCAGTCTTGGATATGGTCCAATGCAGAGTCTTCCTTCCTCCAGACAGGGTGGAGACCCTGGTCTGTCAGGCTGCCCAGGTGGCTTCATCCAGGACCATCCCGGCTCAGGAGATCCCATGCCTTCTTGGCCTGATTACAGCCTCTGTCACTACAGTCCCCCTGGCAAGGCTTCACATGAGAGCTGCTCAGTGGGACCAACTCCTAGATGACCTGAACCATCTGCTTTGGTGGATGGACCCCTGCAACCTTGCTCTGGGTCTTCCTTTTCAGAACCCTGCTCCCTCGGCATCCCTAACAACAGATGCATTGAACATGGGATGGGGAGCACATCGAGGGGAGCACCAAGCTCAAGGATAGTGGTTCAGCTTGGAAGAATCATTACACATCAATGTTCTGGAGATGAGAGCGGTCTTGTACGCCTTGCAGGCCTTCCAGACCCTCCTTCCCAAGGGATCACTGCTGGTCCAGACGGACATGTCGGTAGTCCGGCACCTGAACAAGCGAGGGAACCCGATCGATGCCCTCCCCTGCCCCGTGCAGGCGCTCGCGGGTGTGGAACTGGGCAGTCCAGCACAGTCTAGCACTTGTGGCCATGCACGTTCCAGGCGTCCGCAACGCCACGTCCAGGCCACGTCTTCTTCTTCTCCTCGGCCTTGACGTTTATCCCCCTATCTTTGGGCTCCTCCTACACTGCTTCCTTCAAGGAGCTTTGTCAGTTCCTCTCCACCAAGGGAGGACCCTCGGGACACTCGAGTAGGTCGAAGAAAAAGGAACCAAAAGGTAAGTCCCACCGCAACATATGTGGGAGGCGGGAGATCCCCTTCACCAGACCTCGGCTCTCGACTCTCGGCCTGCGTGCGTGTCCGGTCGGCTTCACGGTGTCCCCGCCCAGGTCAGCCAGCCGAGACACCCCGTCGATGCGTAGAGATTTTTCTCGACCCATTGGACGGGTTGTCGACTAGAGAAGCAGACAACCCTTCTTCACCGGTTCCCCCGGTGGTAACCGAGAACTTGCCCGTGCCTCCTGTGCCAAAGTCCGTGGTCAAGGACCCTGAACCGAGGGATGAGCGGGTTTCCCCCTGCCCCTTCTTCGAAGCACCATCAGCGACCCTGAAGGTCTCGGTCCTCTTCCATGTTGGGTAGATCCCGCTGACATCGGCGGTCTCGGTCCCGGCATCATGCAAAGTGACATCGCTGCTCGTCCTCTTCGGAGGATAGGCTCAGACACAAGTTGCATCAGCGCTATGACGACATGATCTGGCAACAACTCTTGTTGGCCGGTAGTAAGCAGACTCCGTCACCTTCTCCGGCCATCAAGTGGTTGTTGACTGAACAACCGAAGCAACTCCTCGTTGTAGTCGAGGAGCCGACCCAGGCACCAGTTGCTTGTCCAAAACCGGCAGCTCCACCCATTGTGGTGGAATGACTGCCTCCTCAACCTAAGACTGAGGTCCCGACCAAGGATTCTCGGTTGGGTCAGGGCTTGCCCCACAGGTTGTCGGTCACCCTCACTCCTGATCAACCTCGGCATGTGGAGGATGGCTCAGGCACTCAGCAGCTGTTCGCAGACTCCTCTGAGTCCAGCGACTCCTCCTTGTACTCCAGGCCCCTCAACGTGGGATCTGCAGGGGGTCAGTCGGTGGACGAGAGCCCACTGGGATGCAGCTCAAACCCATAGAGAAATGGGCCAGGTATCCTCTCACGGAGATACTGGACTGAGGGGATTCCCCTACGGAGGCCTTCCCTGTGGCCAAAGCCATTGTTGGCCCGGCCCTGGAGTTGTGGCAGCGGCCTGCATCCTGTCCTGTGCCTTCGGCCAGGATGGCTTGCAAGTACGAAGTGCACACCGGTTTCCTCTCCGGTTTTTCGGAGCACCCCTCTGCGGAGGGGATGGTGACCAATGGCACTTTCTGGCGTTCCAGGAATGCTTGGGACATGGACAAACCACCCGACAAGGAGTCCAAAAAGATGGACTACTCGGGGCAGAAGGTTTACACTGTTTCCTCCCTAGGTCTTCGACAGGTGAGCTCAGCCATGCTGATGGTACATTTTCCACGCGCCCTAATGGGTTCCCTGGATGAGGTGATTCCTCATCTCCCGGCTGACCTTCAGATGACGGTCAAACAGGTGCGGGATCAGGGAAGGGTGGTGGCCAAACAGCTCCAAACTGCTTTGGATATTGGTGACTCTTGTGCCAGATCAGTAGCAGCCACAGTAGCCATGTGCCGCAGAGCTTGGCTGCGGAGCTCCACCTTCACGGCAGATACCCAGCACAAGCTGGCAGACATTCCCTTCCTGGGCACCGACTTGTTCGGGCCGGAGGTGGAAGGCCTTCTCCAGAGAATCGAGAAGTCCAGTGCCACCTTGGACTTGGTCACGTCTGCTCAGAAGGACAAAGGCCACCAGCAGCAGAGTAAGCCCTTTCGCCCTTCCGCCCCTGCGGCACATCCGGCCCAGCAGGCTCACACTTGGCGCCCTAAGGCCAAGTCTGCCGCTTCCTCTAGTAGGAAGCCTGAAGGGAAAGGTCCAGGCAGTCGCTTGGCAGGCCCTTCCTACAGGCTTGCCTAGTGACAGGTTGAGGGGTGTCGTCCCCAACCTCGTCACTCCTCCCCAGGTTTCCCCCCGTGGTGGGACGGCTCCGCCACTTCCTTTCCGCCTGGTCTGCTATCACCATGGACCGTTGGGTGTTGGAAGTGGTCGGCAGGGGTCTGCCTCTCCTGTCTGTCGGCTCGTTGAGCCGACATTGGTCTGCTCCTCCAGAAGGAGGTAATCGGCGAGGTGGTGGATCCTCCTCCAACCCCAGAGTTTGTGTCCAGGTACTTCCTGGTCCCAAAGCGGACGGGGGTCTGGCACCCCATTCTTGATCTGCATGACCTGAACAAGTTCCTAAGGCCGCGCACCTTCAGTATGGTCATTCTGGCTCAGATCATTCCATCCTTGGAACTAGGCATGTGGTTTTGCTCTCTTGATCTCCGGGATGTGTTTTTTCCCGTCCCAATCCATCCGTCTCATCAGCGATTCCTCCGCTTCAGAGCAGAGGGATCATTTTAGGAGTTCCGGGCCATGCCCTTCGGCCTTTCTCCAGCTCCCAGAGTCTTCACCAAATGCATGGCAGTGGTGACAGCATTTCTGTGGCGCCAAGGGGTCCGGGTGTACCCTTACCTGGAAAACTGGCTGATTGCAGCCCTCTCCAGGTTGGAGGTGGAGCAGTCCAGGGATCTGGCCCTCAAAGTCTTCTCTCGGATTAGCCTCCTCATCATCAAGGCCAAGTCAGAACTCGTGCCATCACAGGTGATTCAGTTCATCGGGGCAGAGCTCGACTGTCTTCGAACCAGAGCCCAGCTCACAGCGGACAGGGCTGAGGTCCTTTCCCCCTTTGCCCAGTCATTTCTGGTTGGGCAGTTGCGCCCTGCTCGGGACTTCCTGCACCTTCTGGGCCTCATGGCGGCCTGCACCAGCGTGGACCATTGGGCCCACTGGCATATGCGCCCCCTGCAATGGGGGCTGGCCCCTCAGTGGTCACAGCATTCCAGTCCTTTGGACCAGCCAGTGACCGTGACGCAGAAGATGTGGGACAGCCTGCAGTGGTGGCTCGTCCCAGCTCATCTGCAGGAGGGTATCCAGTTTGTCCGCCCGAGCCGACAGTCACTCTTACGACCGACACCTCTCTGATGGGTTGGGGTGCCCATCTGGGGGATCTCCGGGCCCACAACCTCTGTTCCCCTCAGGAGTCTCGATGCCATATCAACCTATTAGAGCTTCAAGCAGTTCAACTAGCCCTCACCACCTTCACTCCGTTTGTATGGGGTCAGGTGGTTCAGGTCCAGACAGATAACACCACGACCATGTACTGTCTCAACCATCAGGGCGGGACGCACTCCTTGCCTCTGTGCAAGGAAGCTCCTCGCATTTGGTCGCTCGTGATCAGCCTGGAGGCGGATCTCCTAGCCATCCATGTGGCAGGAGCCTCCCAACAGTCTGGCAGATGCCCTCAGCTGGATAGGCGCTGCATCTCACGAGTGGTCTCGCCTGCCGGAGGTAGTGCAAGACCTGTTGTCCCGTTGGGGTACCCCTCAGGTGGACCTGTTTGCCTTTAGGGAGAACACGAAGCTGAGGCTGTTTCACGCCCACCCCCCTCAGCAGGACTCGCAGGGGGATGCCTTCTCTAGGCTGTGGACCCTGGGCCTCCTTTACGCCTTCCCTCCATTTCCCTTGATACACAGGGTGCTTCTCAAGGCGAAGAGGGGCAAGGCGCAGGTGATTCTGGTAGCTCCAGACTGGCCACGCTAGTTCTGGTATGCAGATCTCCTCAGCCTCCGCTCCAGGCTCCTGATGTGGCTTCCAGCCCGCCCGGACCTGATCTCCGTCAACAAAGGGAAGTTTCTCCACCCGGAACTTCAATCCCTGCACCTGATGGCCTGGTTCCTGAGCAGCTAGAGTTCCAGGCCTTGGGTCTTTCTGACGAGTTCCTCAGCATCATTGAGGCATCCCGTAAGGACTTGACCAGAAAATGCTACGCCTTCAAATGGAATAGATTCTCCATTTAGTGGCAGGACAAGGGGTTGGACCCCCCCTTACAGTCCATTGGCTAGTATTTTGAACTACCTGTGGTCCCTTTTTCAGCTAGGGCTTCGGTCGACGACCCTTAAGGTGCACCTGGCAGCCATCTCTGCTTACCAGGCGCGGGCCGGCAAGCAGTCAGCGCAGGAGAAGGTGGTCTGGCACTTTTTCAAAAACCTAGAATACATATCCCCTCCGGTGCGAGAACCTCCACCTCTGTGAGATCTACTGCTGGTATTGGCTAAGCTCATGGGCAATCCATTCGAACCGATGCACAGGTGTGACATTTCCCACCTGTCGTGGAAGACTGCCTTCTTGGTAGCTGTAACGTCAGCCAGAAGGATGGGAGAGCTCCAGGTGCTTTCTATCGAGCCTCCCTACCTGGTCTTCCACAGGGACAAGGTTGTCCTTTGCCCCCACCCGAAGTTTCTTCCGAAGGTGGTGTCGGAGTTTCACCTTAACCAGGTGTTGACTCTGCCAGTGTTCTACCCCAATCACACCTCGGAGGCCATATAGAGGCTCCATTCTTTGGACCTTAGAAGGGCGCTTGCTTATTATAAGGAGTGGACAGCTGAAGTTCAGGGAGAGGTTCACCAGCTGTTTGTCACCTGTGCTGAAGCCGCACCTGGCAGACCTGCAGCCAAGCAGACGATAAGCAGGTGGGTCACCTCCTGCATAAATCTCTGCTATACCGGCCCGATGGCGCTGAGGGTTGAGGCGCTGGATGCCACATTTCGCTCCACGCCGGCGACCCAGGTTCGGTAGCAGACTCGGGTCGTCGGTGGGTCGGCCGGGGGGAGATGGGCTTGAGCGTCCAACGACAGCTCGCCTTCTCCGGGGAGGGATTCAGCCATTGCCCGACACCTGCACGACCCCGAGCAGAGGCTCGAGGAACTGCAAGCTCCACCTGGGAGATGGGCGGCTGTTGAGCAGCACGGACGTCGGCGTCATGACGTCGGGGAAGGTATTTGCTGCTCGGGAGGGAGAAAATTGTGGAAACAAGCCTGCCACACCCGGGAAGATGGGGGGACCATGGCCGTGCCCACATTTGCCTGCTGTGCCTGCCCAGCAGACCACAGACCCGACCTAACGTAAGTAATGGGGTTTGACCCTCACCTCATCCCCGTCCGGGGGGTAATCCAAGGCTCCATGGGGCTAGTGGGTCTGTGTGGGCAGGGTTCCGGGCAGTGGGATGTCCAGTTGTCCCCCCTGAAGGGTCGGAGGTGGCAGGCTGGGAGGAGAAATAAACAGTAATTTCAAAAAAAAATAAATAAATAAATCTCTGCTATAGGTTGGCGGGCATGGAGCCTCCCAAAGGGATAAGAGCTCATTCTACCCGCCATACTGCAGCTTCGGTGGCTGCTTCCAGGGACGTCCCTATCCAGGAAATATGCAGTGCTGCTACCTGGAAGTTAGCACACACCTTTATTTCCCATTACCACATTGACATAGAATCATGCCGGGATGCTGGTTTGGGGCCTCTGTTCTACAGTCCTTATTTCCTAAGTAGGGGGTGCACGCCTTGCCTCCCTCCTCCTGGAGAACTGCTAGGAGTCTGCCAAACAGTGTGAATTGAATAACATATCCACGTCCCTAGAAATGCAGGTTGCTCACCTGTCACAGGAGTTCTAGGAATGGTATATGTTGTTCATCCACACGACCTCCCCGGCTTTGACGCGCAACCTGGCTTCCAGCAAGCTAGATCTGGTGTCATGGGGCGGAGCAAAGGGTTTTATCACCTGGGTGGGTGGGAGGAGCCAACTTGAAGACCTTTCGTTCAAGATTTAAAGTGGCAAGGAACCTGCCAGACAGTGTGGATGAACAACATATACCCCTCCTAGAACTCCTGTTACAGGTGAGTAACCTATATTTTTTGCTCGCTCGTTCCAGGGCATGGTGCTTTCTGGCATGATGCGCGGTCTGTCTCCTGGACACACAAATGTTTGTACACCTTCCCTCCGTTTCCCATTCTGCAGAGGGTCCTTCTCAAGCTTCAGGCAGAGAAGGTGAGGATGATCCTCGTCACTCCTCTCTGGCCCAGACAAATTTGGTTTCCACTGTTACAACAGTTATCTGGTTCAAGGTCAGTTGGCATTCATCTGTATCCCCCTCCCCCGGGTCGTGCCTGAAAATAGGCAGGACTTGTCTAGTGCACTTACCCGGTCAACAAAAACTAAATGAATAAATCCAAGGAACCACCAGTTCTGCTTCCATTGACCCACGACCTCTTGACCCAGGATCAGGGTCATCTAGTACATCGGGGCTCGGGGCTCTGCACCTCCATGCTTGGCTCCTGCATACATAGTGATTTCTCGCTTTGGGGTTTCCTCCTGAGTCGCTCAAGTCCTTTTAGAGGCTAGAAAACCCTCTGCTCATTCCACTTATGCCTTGAAGTGGAAGCTGTTCTCTACATGGGCGACTTCCAAGAGTTGGAACCCTTTTTCTTGTTCGGTCCCTCAAATAATGGAATAACTTCTTCATGTGTCTGACTCCGGTCTGTCATATTCCTCCTTGAAGGTCCACCTTTCCTCACTCTCGGCGTACCACGAGCTGGTGGATGGTAAACCCGTGGCTCAGTTGGAAGTCTCTAAAACCTTTCTGAAAGGGATACTCCATCAGAAACCCCCTCATCCACAGCCCTACTCCACCTTGGGAGTTGAACTTTGTGTTAGAGAAGCTCACCCTTCCCCCTTTTGAGCTGGCTATGAGCTGCGATTTGTGCTTCCTGTCCTAAAAGGCATTATTTTTGGTTACCATTACATCAGCCTGAAGGATTTCGGAGCCTCACGCTCTGGTTTGTAAAGAGCCTTATCTAATTTTCCATAAGGACCGGGCGGTCCTCAGGACAAATCCTAAGTTTCTTCCCAAGGTGGGGCCCGAAACCACACTGAACCAGTCAGTAGAGCTTCTGGTTTATTTTCCGTCCCCTTCCAATAGAGGTGAGGCACTCCTGCACACCATGGATGTACATCGGATTCTTCGGTGCTACACTCATGGACTAAGGAATTCCGTAGCTGTGATGAGCTTTTTGTTTCTTCTGCCCCCAGATTGAGGGGCAAACTGGTTTCCAAGCAAGACCTTTCCAAATGGGTAGGCAACTGCATTAGATATTATTACCAGAAGTATGAAAAACCTCTGCCGGGTACTATGAGGTCATTCTACTAGGGGCATGGCTGCTTCCGCTGCCTTTTTGCAAAATGTCTCCACGGCTGATATCTGTGCCATAGCCACTTGGAGTTCTGTCCATACCTTTACCAAACACTACAGTCTGGACATTGCTTCTAGGTGGAGGGCTGGTTTTGGCCTAGCAATGTTACAGGGCCTTCTGTCCTAGGCTGGGTCCATTCTGGATTCCAGTTAGTTCTGTTGGAGTTATTTCTCTTGCTCCATAGTTTCTCTTGGTCTCTCTTTGGAGGGACTGCTTGGGACTCTGTCCTATATGTGATGACCTACTGAAGGAATGCTCTCTAAGTAAGATAGTACAGTTATGTAGGATTTTACCGTAAGTAGATCTTCAAGAGAGGTTCCTTCAGTAGGTCATATTTTTTCCCTCCTTCCCCTCCCTCATTTTATTTACAGGGACTCCAAATCCTGTTGGTTCCTGCTGTCAGGCCTGTTCCTGGCTCCGCCGGGAGATCTGGATGGCTGGTGTGGGGACCGCCCACTATATACAGTCATGCTGACATCGGTCACGTGATGTCGGGTGGGCGGTCCCCCATCAGGGATTGCTAGAAAAGTCTGCCGTGTGGCCCGATGCCAAGTGGCGCCAGTCCTATGTGTGACCTACTGAAGGAACCTTTCTTGAAGATCTACTGTTACGGTAAGTTCCTACGTTTATGTACTTTCTGCTAGATCAATGAAGCACAGGTTTCTACTCCCGTTAATTTCTGGTCCAAAAGAAATCTGGCGGCCTTCACCCCATTCCGGATCTCAGAAAGTTGAACAAATTCCTACACAAGAAAAAGTTCAAGATGTTACCACTCAGTACCCTGCTGCCGTTGATTCATCAGTACGATTGGCTAGCCTCCCTGGACATGCAGGACACCTACCAGCACATTCTCATACACCCAAATCACCACAGACACCTAAGGTTCGTGGCATTGGGTCAACACTATCAATTGAGAGTCCTCCCCTTTGGACTGTCCTTGGTACCTAGAGTTTTTACAAAGTGTTGTACAGTTCTTGCGGCGAATCTAAGTATGCCCGTATCTGGACAACTGACTTCTAGCAAATCCATCCAGGCAAGAGACTCTGGAGGCCATGGCCACGATCTCAGACCTCCTCACGTCTATGGGAGTCCTGCTGAACTTCAGGAAGTCACAGTTGCAGCCCTCCCAGAAGCTCCTCTTCATAGGAGCTCTTCTGGACATTTCCTGTGCAAAAGCTTTTCTTCCAGAGGACAGAAGGAGTGATATCTTAAAGATGGCCCAGTTCTTCAGAGAACACAGCTTAGTTCGAGCTCTCTTGATGCAACGGATGCTGGGTCTCATGGTATCCTCAGTGTTCACTGTACCCTTGGCTTGTCTTCACATGAGAACCTCTCAGTGGATGCTCAGTACTCAGTGGTCCCCAACTACTCACCTTTAGTCCTTTCTCATCAAAGTGGCGGAACCTCTGAAGAGGTCACTCACCTGGTGGTCTCAGAAGGACAACCTTCTGGAAGGATATCCCTTCGCCCCCCTGGATTATCAGATCTCCATTACCACAGATACGTCCATGATGGGTTGGGGAGCTCACTGCCAGAATCTCCACATCCAGGGTACGTGGACTTGGGACAAGTCTCAACTTCACGTAAACGTCCTGGAAATGAGAGCCATCCTCTGTGCAGTCCGAGCTTTGAGGGACATACTCTGTCACAAGAACATTCTCCTTCAAAGGGACAACAAGGCAGTGATGTACTACATCAACAAACAGGACAGTGCATACTCCTAATGCATTATGCAGGGAAGCAATGAGAGTGTGGGAATGGTGCCTGGAGTACAAGGCTTTGATTCAGATGGTTTACCTGCCAGGAGTACAAAACGAGCTGGCAGTCCATCTCAGCAGAACGGAGACAGATCCTCATGAGTGGCCTCTCGACTCAACCGTCGTTCAGTCACTCTTGAAAGAGTGGGGAACTCCACACTAAGCTGAAAGCTTTTTTACAGGAGCGACCTGGGAGCACAAGGAGGTTAAGTGACTTGCTCAGGGTCACACAGAATGCAAGTGGAAGCTGTGGGATTCAAACCCAGGTCTGGTCTGCTGGATGCGTCCCCACTCAACTCAAAACTTCCTCTCTTGTGCTGCAGAAATCCAGTACCTGGTGTTTTTTGTCAGGATGCATTCAGGCTGCGGTGGACAAAACGCTTTCTATATGCATTTCCTCCTCTTCCCCTAATTCAGAGGATACTGCTCAAACTGGAGTCCCGGGGGGCAGAATGATTCTCATTGCCCCCTTCTGGCCTCGGCAGATATGGTTCCTGTTACTCAACAGGCTATTGAAAACCTCCCCAAAACCACTTTCCCTTAATGTTTCTAGTAGAGTTTCAGATACTCTTTTGGCCGCGCACAAGCCGGCTACCAGAAAAACCTACACAGCTAAATGGAAGTGCGTCTCTATCTGGTGTGCAAAATCCTCTTGGGATCTTTTTTCTAGGAGCGTGGATATGTTGTTCATACACACTCTTTGGCATGTCCCTTTCCCTTTAAATCTTGCCGGAAATCTTCAAGCTGGCTCCTCCCACCAACCCGGGTGGTATAACTCAGCTCCGCCCCATGACACCAGATCTTCCTTTCCGCTGGAAGATTCAGGTTCCCTCGTGCTAACTCTAGCAATCGTAGGCCCTGGCTTTGCAATGTCAGTTTTTACCGCATTTATTCCTTAAACTCATTCGAATTGTTGATTCCGATAACAGTGCATCAGATATGGAGGACAAGTCGCTCCCCGGATTTCGCCGGTATTCATGCAGCCAGAAAATGTCACGCACCGATCCCCACCTTACCTGTGTGTACTGCCTAGGTGTCAGTCATGACACCACCACCTGCACCTTTTGCTTAGCCTTCCATCCTAACGTTTTGGATGACCGCATGGCGTGCCTTAAGCTGGGGAGACGGAGAAAAGGAACCCGCCGGTGAAATCAAAGGAGGTGAGGTATGCGGTTTCTGCAACTGCAGGATCCGCTGAACCGCTGGAGCAGATGAAGGCTTTCAAGGAAGAAGCTGCTCAGGCTTTGGCCAGCCGAAGTTTTTTCGTACCTCTCAACCTTGGCTCCACCTTCTCAGGTTCCTTCACGGAGTTGTGCCTGTCTCTCCCCACCGGGGGTGAGGCACCCTCGGTCTCACACTCCTCCCGCCCTCACAAGAGGGACAAGGATCCCATGTCTTCCTCAAGAAGACACTCCTGGGACTGAGAGAGGTCCGAGTCTCAGGAAATGGCGGTCTCGACTTCGGTCGAGATTACTACCTCAGCCGCCGGCTTTACGGATCTTACGTCTGGCCAGGCGGACACCGAGGCATCAGCTGAACTGGCCAAGATTTTTCTCGAGCTGATCAAGCCACTTTCGCCGTCTCCGGTCAATGATTCTTTGGAGAGGACACCTATCCTCTCTTTCACCGATCACGAGACGCCTCCTGTGGGTGTCTTGATCGAGAAAATCGAACCAGAACCTCTATTCGCACCCCCCCCCAATCAGCCTAACCGACCCCGTCGGTCTCTATCAAGGACTCTTGTCTTTTTCGACCTAAAAATCAAAGAAAAGCCACCAGCATTCAAAAAAGAAGCGCCGCCGCAGATCCTCATCCTCCTTGGATGAAGAGGGGCTTCGACGGAAACTCCGATGCTATGAGGAGCTCATATGGCAACAGCTGATTTTGGCCGGGCAGAAGCCGGCTACATCGTCTGTCCCGGTCATTACTTGGCCTGCGCCTCAAGGGCCTACACCGACCCCTCTGGAACCGAAGGTTTCAGTTCCTCCACCTGGGGGGCTGATCCGTATCCCGGCTAGGCCCCTACCGGTCTCACCACCTATTAGGGTGGCGCCACTGCCTAAGCAGCCCGCCCGTGGGGCTCCCTTTAAAGAAGACCATCCAGACACTGGGCTTCCCAGACGTCTGTCCATCACAGTCACTCCAGATCTCCCTCGGCGGATCGACGGGGACATGGGCAGGAGACCACTGTACCCCGACTCCTCGGATTCGGATACCACCGGTTTGCACTCCCATCCTGCTGATGAGGAGCTACTCTCGGCGGCCTTGGAGGAAGGTCCCTCCTCCTTTCAAGGCATTCTCTGCCTTATCTCCGATTCTACCGGTATGCCCTTGGAGTCCATCCAAAAAAAGGCAGAGTACCTCCTTACGAGTATACTTAAGAGGGGGGATACCCCGACGGAGGCCTTTCCAGTAGCAGAAGCCATTACTGGTCTGGCCCTTGAGCTTTGGCAGCATCCAGCTTCCTGCCCAGCACCATCTGACTGTATGGCCCACAAGTACGCGGTGCCTATGGGATCTCTGCCGGGATTCGCGGAGCATCCCTCGGCTGAGAGCCTGGTGACTGTTTCCGTCTTTAGACGTACTGGTAGCTCAGCTGACACCAACTGACCTCCGGACAAGGAGTCCAAGAACATGGACCACTCGACCTGTAAGGTCTACGCAGCCTCTTCCTTGGGCCCTCATCAGGCCAGTTCAACTGTAATCATGGCACACTTCTCCCATGCCCTCCTAGTGTTATTGGATGAAGTACTTCCTCACCTCCCTGCGGACATGCAGACCACGGTCAAGCAAGTCCGTGATCAGGGCTGTGCTGTTGCCAAACAGGAGCTCCAGATGGCCCTGGACATTGGGGATTGTTGTGCCCATTCTTTAGCAGCCGCAGTGGCCACCCACCGCATGGCCTGGCTGAGGTTATCCTCCTTTCCAGCAGATACCCAGCACAAGTTAGCTGATGTGCCTTTCCTTGGTACCGACTTGTTTGGCCCAGGAATGGCAGGCCACCTTCAGCATATCGAACAGTCCAGTGCCACCTTGGACGCCACTTCTACTAAGGGTTCCTCGGGCAAGAACCAGCAGAAGAGGAAAAGGAAGCCTTTTCAGCAGTCCTCCCCTGCAGTCAGGCAGCCCTCCTATCAAGGAGGTCAGCAGCACCAACAGCAGCAGCAGGCTCAAGCTTGGTGCCCTAGGCCCAAGCAGGCCCCCAACAGCCCCGTAAAGGAAGCCGATGCGCTGATCCAGGAGCTTCCTCCTCTTCCTCTAAGCCTGCTCAGTGACAGGTTGGGGGTTGCCACCCCTACACCCATCACGCCTGCCCTAGGTCCTCCCGTGGGGGGTCGGCTCCGCCACTTTCTTTCCACCTAGTCCGATATCACTTCGGACAGGTGGGTTCTAGAAGTGGTAGGGCAGGGACTGCCTCTGGAATTCCAGCAGTACCCGTCCAGCCGAGCCCGTGCCCCTAGGGAGGAAAGGATCTCAGCTCACACGCAGTCGGCTCTCCGAGACAACATAGCTCAGTTGCTCCGCAAGGAGGCGGTAGCGCCAGTGCCGGATCCGCCTGTAGACCCAGGCTTCGTATCCAGATACTTCTTAGTGCCTAAGCGGACGGGGGGGTTGGCACCCCATCCTAGAGCTCCACGACCTGAATCAGTATCTCAGGTCTCACACCTTCCGGATGGTAGCTCTGAACCAGATCATACCATCCCTGGAGCGAAACATGTGGTTTTGTTCACTGGATCTACAGGATGCTTTTTTTCACATCCCAATCCGGCTGTCCCACCAGCGATTCCTCTGCTTCAGGGTCGTAGGGACCATGTACGAGTTCCGAGCCATGCCATTCGGCCTGTCATCGGCCCTACGTGTCTTTACCAAATACATTGCAGTGGTGGCAGCCCATCTTCGGCGTCAAGGAGTTCGAATTTACCCTTATCTCAACGACTGGCTCTTGGAGGGTTCCTCCCTTCAGGAGGTGGAGAGATCCAGGGACCTGGCTCTCAGAACCTGCTCTCAGCTTGGCCTCTTGATCAACGAGGCCAAGTCGGAACTCTTGCCATCTCAGGTAATGGGCTTCATTGGGCAGAGCTCGCCTCTCGTCCAGCCAGAGCTTGGCTCCCGGTGGACAGGGCGGAGGTTCTTTCCTCCTTTGCTCGATCATTTCTGGTTGGGTTTTTGCACCCTGCCAGGGACTTTCTGTGCCTTCTGGGTTACATGGCGGCATGCACCTCAGTGGTCTGTTGGGCCAGGTGGCACATGTGCCACCTTCAGTGGGAGCTGGCCACCCCGTGGACACAGCGCCATGGTCATTTCGACCAGCTGATCACTGTAACCCAGAAGATGTGGGATGCTCTCCAATGGTGGACCGCCCCAGAACGGTTGCAGGAGGGGATCCCGTTTGTCCGCCCTGAGCCGACGGTGGTTCTCACAACCGATGCCTCTCTCATGGGCTGGGGAGCCCACATGGGGACAACAGGGCCCATGGGTTCTGGACCCCCGAGGAGTCCCGATGCCACCTCAACCCTGTAGGAGCCCAGAGCAGTCAGACTGGCACTGTCAGCATTCACTCCTCAGCTCTGGGGTCAAGTGGTTCAAGTCCAGACAGACAATACCACGACCATGTACTACCTCAACAAACAGGGCGGCACACACTCCCGTCTGCTATGCAAGGAAGCACTCCGCATCTGGACCCTCGTCAGCTGGCTGGAGGCGGATCTCCTAGCCATCCAGCTGGCGGATGCTCTCAGCCGCATAGCCAGACATCCCACGAGTGGTCACTCCAAATAGAGGTAGCTACGGTCTCTTCTCCTGTTGGGCAAACCACAGGACCTGTTTGCCTCGAAGGAGAACGCCAAGCTGAGTCTGTATCATGCCCTCCCCCCCCCCTTCAGCAGGGCTCGCTGCAGGGGGGATGCCTTTTCAAGGCTATGGACCCCAGGCCTCCACTACACCTTCCCTCCATTTCCCTTGATCCACAAGGTGTTACTCAAGGTGAAGAGGGACAAAGCAAAGGTGATTCTGGTAGCTCCAGACTGGCCACTCCAGTTCTGGTATCCAGATCTCCTCAGCCTCAGCTGCAGGGCCCTGGAGCGGCTTTGTACACGCCCGGACCTGATATCACTGAACCAGGGGAAGGTCTTCCATCCGGATCTTCAATCCGTGCACCTTACAGCCTGGTACCTGAGCGGCTAGAGTTCCAGGCTTTGGGTCTTTCCGAAGATGTCTCCACCATGGTGGAGGCATCTCGTAAGGAATCGACCAGGAAATGTTATGCCTTCAAATGGAAAAGGTTTTCCATTTGGTGTCCGGTAAGGGTCTGGAACCCTTATCCTGCTCTGTGGCTGACATTTTGGACTACCTTTGGTCTCTCTCCAAAGGGGGTCTACGGTCATCGACTCTTAGGGTGCACCTGGCAGCCATTTCTGCTTACTGGGCCCGGGCCGGTCAGCTGACATTGGCACAGGCGAAAGTGGTTGGGCGCTTCTTCAAAGGCCTGGATTATATATCCCCTCCGATGCGTGAAGCTCCACCTCCATGAGATCTCTTGCTGGTTTTGGCAAAGCTCATGGGCAAGCCATTCGAACCCATGCACAAGTGTGAGCTCTCACACTTGTCATGAAAGGCGGCCTTCCTGGTGGCTATCACGTCAGCCAGGAGGACAGGGGCGCTCTATGCTCTTTCAGTGGACTCCCCTAATCGGGTCTTTCACAGGGGCAAAGTTGTCCTGTGCCCCCACCCAAAATTCCTTCCGAAGGTGGTCTCAGAGTTTCACCTTAATCAGGTGTTGACTCTGCTGGTATACTACCCTACCTACACCTCAGATGGCCAGTACAGGCTCCATACTCTGGACCCGAGACATGCTGTTTCCTATTATAAGGAAAGAACGGCGGAAATTCGTGTAGAGGTTCGCCAGCTGTTTGTCCCGTACGTTGAAGCCGCTTCTGGCAGACCTGCAGCCAAACAGACCATTGCAAGATGGATCACGTCATGCATAGGTCTGTGCTATGAGTTGGTGGGCAAGGAGCCTCCCAAAGGGTTAAGAGCTCATTCTGCCCACCATACTGCTGCATCAGTGGCTGCTTACAGGGACATCCCTATCCAGGAAATCTGTCGGGCTGCTTCCTGGAAGTCAGCAAACACCTGTATTTCCCACTACCTTTGTGGCCTTGGTTCTCCAATCTCTGTTTTCTAAGTAGGGAGTGTGCACATTGCCTCCCTCCTCCCGGAGAACTGCTAGGAGTCTGCCAAAGAGTGTGGATGAACAACATATCCATGCTTCTAGAAGAACGGGTTACTCACCTGTAACAGTAGTTCTAGGAGTGGTATATGTTGTTCATCCACACGCACCCACCCGACCTCCCCGGCTTTAAGGCGCACAGCCTTGCTTCCAGCGGGCTTAGATCTGACATCATGGGGCGGAACCGAGAGTTATACCACCCGGGTGGATGGGAGGCGCCAGCTTGAAGATTTCTGGCAAGATTTAAAGGGAAAGTGACATGCCAAAGATTATGGATGAACAACATATACCACTCCTGGAACTACTGTTACAGGTGAGTAACCTGTTCTTCCTGCCCACCGGATGAAGTCTTGGAGCATCTCTTAGACCTCTCAAACACAGGTCTGCAATGCTCCACAATCAAAGTTCATCTTTGTGCCATTTCAGCATATCATGAGCTGGTACTTTCCATGTCACTGGCTCAGCTGCCTGTAGTTAAGAGGTTTCTTAAAGGGATTCTACATACTAGACCTTCTATTAGACATCCAGTTGCAGCCTGGGACATTAACCTTGTGCTAGACATGCTCGCTCGTAAACTTTTCGAGCCTCTAGCTACTTGCGAGTTGAAGTTCCTCACTTGGAAAATGGCTTTTATGGTGGCCATTACTTGTGCTCCTAGGGTTTCTGAAATACACACCCTGGTCACAGACACACCCCACACCCCCGCCACGTATACTGTATTTCACAAGGACAAAGTAGTTCTTAGGACTTATCCTAAGTTCCTGCCTAAGGTTGTCTCAGAATTCCATCTGAATCAACCTTTAGCCCTTCCTACCTACTTTGCAAACTTCCAGAATGAAGGGGAGCATACTCTTCTTTCACTGGACATAAAGAGAGCATTGCGGTTCTATCTTGATAGAACGAAGGAAATTCGCAAGGCTCAACAATCAGCACGACCTGGCTAGGTCAGCCTTTTGCTATCAGGTGCATTTCAGCGTGGCTTGTGGCATGCCTTCACCACTGCTATTCTATGGCCACAGGTCAAGCTGTAAGGCAGAGTGTATGCTCACTCTACCAGAGCAGTCGCGGCATCTCTGGCGGAAATCCATAACGTCCCCATTGCAGATATTTGCAGTGCAGCTACCTGGAGCTCCGTGCATACATTTAAGCACTGTGCCTTGCATGTCCATGCCAGATGACATCAGTCATTTGGCAGGACCATTCTTAATGGACAACTGTCCTAAGCAAGTGAGCTCCTTTCTCTCCTGCCGCCTGTCTCGGTGGGGGGGGTGTTATTTAGCTCGGTACTCTCCTATTAGTGTGAATGCGTGGTGGAGATTTTATGTCCAGGATGATATGGAAATTATGTACCTTCCGTAATTCTTAATCTTCTTGGACGAAGTCTCCACCACTCATTCACACGCCCACCCACCATCCCCAGAGCTCACTTCTCTGTTTCTGGTCTTCACTCCCTCAATGGTTGAGCTGTGGAAAACTTTGTTGTTGACCCTTCTTACACGGGCCATTCAGACTTTCTTGTCTGATTTTTAGGTTAGTCCTCTTTAGGTTAGTTATGCTGCATCTCCTCCGGGGGGGGGTACTGAGGCGGTTGGAGGGTCGACGCTGAGATAGTCTATACTGCACGAGCCTGGCTCACAGTGTCGCTTCCTCGCGGCTCCATCTTGGCGCCGGCCCTCCTGAAAAAGGTTGCTCCTGCTGGGTCCTAGCACCTCTGGCATACTTCCATTAGTGTAACTGAGTGGTGAATTATGGAAGGTATGTAATTTCCATTTCCCAGCTCCGTAGCAAAGGGATAATGGGCCAGCAAGGCTTGTATTAGCATTAGTAAAGTGGGAGTCCGTTTGACCCTCTGCTTCAAATGTTGTGGGTCAAACCAGAAAATTTTAGGGGAAGAAAATTTTGGAATGGCTTCGTACAACATTATCTGACACTTTTTCTGCTAAGGGTATCTGTGCAAACTTTTCAATGTACAGGGTCAGTGCCAAAGTACTGCTTCTATCTTTGTGCTTCAGAATTCTCAAAAATCCCATTTGGGAACTTCAGCAGGGGGTTAATGCAAGCCCTGGGCCAGAGAGTTAGACTGGGAGCAGTCTCAAGTCTGCCTGGGAGAGAAAGATGAGAAATGTTTACATCGGTGGATGAAGGGTAAATTAAAAATATAAGTTTTTTTTAAATCTAAATTGTTCTAGAGCACACTGCCACATTAGAACTGATCTTCTTCGAGGTACAGCTCTTGCAGCAGGTTACACCATTAGGACTGAAGCTGGCAGGCGTCAGGACCCCACGGAAAATTTTCTAGCTAGCAGTCTTCAGTGGGGACCGCCTCCGACGTCGGTCCCACCCCCGACGTCAGGCGTAGTACATAAGGAGGCGGTCCCACCAGAATCCCCAGTTCTTTCCCACTGTCGACTTAAATGTCTCGACCTCTTCGGTTTAGTCTAGCGCGTGACGACCAGGAAATCTGTTCAGAAACTATCCAAACTTCGGAAGAAATCCTTTTTCAAGCCCTTTCTTCGTCTGATGTCCTCCCCAACTTCAGTGGAGGGCCATTCTTCGAAGTGTGCCTGTGGGAAGCAGATTCCTTTCAAAGACCCTTATTCAGCCTGCGTTCGGTGCCTGGGCCCGGACCACGACACCCAGGCTTGCTCCTTCTGCCAGGGCTGTAATAGCCGAACAAGAATCCGCCGACCGAAGGCACTCCAGGCTTTCCTTCTTGAAGAAAAGCTCAAGGCCATGGAACCTTCCTCCGGGGGATCTTTGAGGAAGTCGCACAGGCACCACGAGAAGCACCGGGAGAAGGTGAGACCTAGATCCCCCTCTAGGGCCTCGGACTCCCGCAGCTCCGGCTCCAGGTCAGACCGCTCCCCGTCTAGAGCCCACACTCAGCCCCTCCGGTCAAATCAGCCAGCGGTTCTTCGACTTTGCGGCCTGCCAAGACCTCCAGGCCCGCTTCTTCAGCTAAGGCCTCGTCCAGGTCAGGGGAGTATCACAAGTCCTCGTCCCGGCACTCTGCTTACGATGTCCGGTCAGTCTCCCTGCCGCCGCCTCCCAACGCAAGACCAAGGAGCTGACCTCCCTTAAGCGGACGTCAGCCCACCCAGCGTCGGCCAAGGTACACAAACACTCCCAGGAACCGGCGGCAGTTCGCCACCCGTCGCCGGTCAGGCATTCACCCCCCCCCCGGACACCGGCGGGGGGACCAGCGTCAGATACCGCAGCCAGAAGAACCACACCACCCCCTACCGACATCAGTCAGGAGGCGTTGTCGGAGGAGGAGTCCACTCAGCCCGAGGACCAGGCGGGCGATTCCGGACCCATCGAGCTCCCACGGGAGTCCTACCCAGAACCGGAGACCCCCGGGGAGCCGACAACAGGCCACCGGCACCTGGTCCGTCGTCGGGCCTCAACTTGGCAGAAATGAAGGAGCTCTTCACTTTCTGGTGGGACATCATCAAAAAGGACGTGGTCTCCACGCATCCTCCTCCTCCCGCACCCGCAACACCACCGACGCCTGCGCCCCCTCCTTTGCCAAAAGGGGCAGCAGGCTGAGCACTTCCCCAGGAGCCAGCAGCACCTCCTAGGGGCAGATCTACAGAGAAGAGAAGGCCTCCGTCTAGATCCTCTTCAGGGTCACCCAGCCCCAAGAGACCCAGAAGACGTCGGTATTCACCGTCGACGGAGGATTCCAGATCTGACATCTCTGAATGCTCCAGGTCTCCTTCACCGATCAGCATCCCCTCTCCGGACCCATGCGACCTTCCTAGGCCTCCTCCGGATGACCCCTCGTTCTCCGAGATAATGAGACACATCCAAGAGAACATGGGATGGGATGCGGAAGAACTTGACCCCGAAAGACTACGCCTTGCCTGCTACCTTCGGCAAAAGGATCCCAAGCCTGTGGTAGTGCCACCCTTGGTGTCCACCTTCGTGGATGTCACCAAGGCAGCGTGGAAGCATCCACATTTGACCTTGGCAATGCCGAAGAAGGCTGACCGCCTGTACAAGGCCCCAAGGGAGGACCAGTACCTGGCTAACCATCCTCTGGCCGACTCCCTGGTCATTACAGCCTTTCATGACCGGTCTCAGAGACTGAAACTTCTGAGCACGCAGCCACCGGACCCAGAGTCCAAGCAACTGGACGTGCTGGGTAGGCGCACTTACGCGGCCACGACTTGCGCCATTAGATCGTTGAATTGCCTGGCCCACATGGTTCAGTTCCAGAATGCGCTGTGGGAACAGGGACAGGAACTGGTGGAGAAATTGCCAGACGGTGGCCAAAAGAAGGAACTCCTTCAGCTCCTCCGCACGGGTTCAGACATAGGGACCAGGTTCTCCGAGCGCGTCATTTCTCCATGGACTTTTGGCCAGAGCGGCAGCCTCGGTGTATGTCTCGGAGACGCCATGGCTCCGTGTCTCCGGGTTTACCCTGACGTCCCAGAAAAACATTATGGATGCTCCTTTTCATGGCAAGTTTTGTTTGGTGAAGCCTCGGAAAAGGTCATCACCAAATTACAGGAAGCTGGGAAGGCTGTTAGTTCTGTCCGGGCCATGTACAGATCTAGACTCAGTTCCTTTCGTAGGAACCAGAGTCGTTTCCACAGCCGGACTCAGAGGCAACAACCTCGTTCCGGCCAGCAACAGAGGGGCCCCTTCTCTCGGAAAGCCCAGGTCAAGATGTCCTCAGGTAGAGGCCAACGTGCTACCTCTGCTGCCACAGCATGACTCCTTCCCAGCCCCCGCCCCTCCTCAGGATCAACAGGAAACAAAGTTTGGGGGTCGCATCGCAGACCACCTGCCAGGGTGGCGGTCAATCACCACCGACAGGTGGGTACTACAGATCTTACTTCGAGATACAGCTCTTGCAGCAGGTAACACCATTAGGACAGAAGCCGGCAGGCATCAGGAGCCCACGGAATTTTTCTAGCTAGCTATCTTCAGCGGGGACCGCCCCTGATGTCGGTCCCGCCTCCGATGTCAGGCGTAGTACATAAGGGGGCGGTCCCACTAGATTCCACAGTTCTTTCCCGCCGTCGACTTGCATGTCTCGACCCTTCGGCTCATTTCTAGCGCGCGCCGCACGGTTAAGTCCTTCCTTTGGGAAACGTTCGCTTTTTCAGCTCAGTTGTTGTCTGATGTCCTCTCCAACCTCCGTTGAAGGCCATCCCTCGAAGTGCGCCTGTGGGAAGCAAATCCCGTTTAAGGATTCGCATTCGGCCTGCGTCCGGTGCCTAGGTCCAGACCACGACACCCGGTTCTGCACGTTCTGCCAGGGGTTCAACAGCCGGACCCGGATCCGTCGCCAGAAGGTTCTGCAGGCATTCTTGCTTGAGGAGAAGATCAAGGCCATGGACACCTCCAGAGGGGAATCAGCAGAGAAGGGCCGGAAACACTCTGAAAAGCACAGGGAGAAGGTTTCCTCCAAGTCCCCGTCTAGGGCCTCCGACTCTCGTAGTTCTGGCTCCCGGTCCGACTGTTCGCCCTCCCGGGCCCGTTCTCAGCCTCCCCCCGCTGCGGTGAAGAAACCTTCAGGATCCTCTTCCTCCTCACAGGCCAAGACCTCCAGGCCCCCATCTTCGTCTTCCAAAGCCCTGGTTAGGTCTGGGGACCGTCGTCATCACCACAAGTCGGGTTCCCGCCATTCCAAACCCAATGTCAGGTCTGCCTCCTTGCCTCCTCCTCCCCAGCGGAAGACCAAGGAGCTTACCTCCCTCAAGAAACTGTCGGATGCGACGTCGGCCTCTCATCACAGGTCCCAGGAGCCGTCGACCGCCAGACGTCCGTCGCCGGTCAGGCCTACATCCCCTCGGTTGTCAGCAGGGGGGCCAACGTCCGCACCAGTACGTGTCGAGAAGAGGACCCCGACGCCTCCTACCAATGTCGGTCAGGAGACTATCGCGGAGGAGGAGTTGACGCAGCCCGAGGACCAGACGGGCGAACCCGGTCCTGTCGCACCACCCAGGGAACCCTCTCCTCAGCCTGAGGAGCCGACACCGGAACCCGATGACTGGCCACTGGTGCCCGGTCCGTCGTCGGGTCTTTGCATTTCTGAGGTTAAGGAGCTCTTCACTTACTGGTGGGATACCATTAAAAAGGATATGGTTCCCACACCACCTCCTCTTCCTCCTCCTCCTTCTCCTGCGACTCCTCCGGCTCCTGCGCCCCCCCACACCATCGGGGGCTGCAGGCCGAGTACCTTCTCCCCAGGAGCCTACGGACCCTCCTAGGGGGAGACCAGACAAAAGGAGACCTCCGTCTAGATCTTCTTCAGGGTCACCCTGCCCCAAGAGACCCAGAAGACGCCGCCTTTCGCCTTCAACGGAGGACGCGGGTTCAGAATTCTCAGGATCCAGATCCCCTTCTCCGATCCACATCCCCTCTCTGGACCCACGTGAGCTTCCCAGATCTGCTCCGGATGACCCATCGTTCTCAGATGATATGCGACATATCCAAGAGAACATGGGCTGGGATGCGGAAGAAATAGACCCCAAGAGACTACGCCTCGCCAGGTATCTTCGGCAGAAAGATCCTAAGCCTGTGGTGGTACCACCCTTGGTGGACACTTTTGTGGACGTCACCAAGGCAGCGTGGAAGCGTCCACACTTGCTCCCGGTGATGCCGAAGAAAGCTGACTGCCTGTACAAGGCTCCTAAGGAGGACCAGTACTTGGCTCAATATCCTCTGGCCGACTCTCTGGTCATAACTGCCTCTCGTGACCGGTCCCAGAGACCGCAACATTTGAGCACCCTGCCACCGGACCCGGAGTCCAAACAGCTGGACGCTATGGGCAGGCGCACATATGCTTCTGCTACTTGCGCCCATCAGATCCTTGAACTACTTGACCCACATGGTGCAGTTCCAAAACTGTAGGAACAGGTACTGGATCTGGCGAAAATGCCAGAAGGTGAGCAGAAGGAGGAGATGTTGCAGCTCCCTCCGCACGGGTTCGGACGTGGGAACCCAGGTGCTGTGAGCCTGTTATGATTCTCTGGGACTCCTCGGCCGAGTGGCAGCTTCAGGCATATGCCTCCGGAGACACTCGTGGCTCTGGATTTACCCCAAACGTCCAGAAGAATATCATGGACGCCTTTTTCGAGGGAGAAGTTCTCTTTGGTGAGCCCTCTGAGAAGGTCCTCACCAAGCTTCAAGAGGCCGGGAAGGCGGTGAGGTTGGTCCAGGCAGTGTACCAACCGAGGCTTAGTTCCTTCTGTAGGAACCAAAGCTGTTTCCTGGATGGACGCAGAGACAACAGTCCCACACGGTCCACAGCAGAGGGGCTCCAGTTCCGCGAGACCAAGGTAGACAGCCCAGCGGGCGAGTCAGCGCTAGCTAAGCGTCCCAGCCGCGGGTCCCTCCCGCCACAGCCTGACTCCTTCCCGGCCCCCGCCCCTCAGGATCAACGGGACATCAAGGTGGGGGTCGTATTGCGAATTACCTGCCAGGATGGCAGTCTATAACCACCGACAGGTGGGTTCTTTAGTTGGTGGAAAGAGGCCACTTTATAGAATTCGCAGACTAGCCACCCTCGAGGCCTCCTCTGCTCTCCCATTACTTGGGTCAGCACAAACTGCTTATCAGGCAAGAGATACTTGCGCTCGTGCAAAAGGGAGCGGTAGAGTATGTCCCAGAGAACCAGAGAGGGTTCGGATACTATTCCCACTTCTTTCTGGTTCCGAAGAAAGCAGGGGACCTCCGTCCAATCCTGGACCTCAGTGACCTCAATCTGTCGGTCACCTACAAGCGATTTCGCATGGTGACCCTTCAAGGTCTTATTCCCATGCTAAAGAAGGACGCCCTCTTAGCGTCCCTAGACATGCAGGACGCATACCTGCATATCCCTGTAGCTCCAGTGCATGGGAGATTCCTGCGCTTCGAGCTTCTCGGCAACCATTTCCAGTTCCGGGCTCTTCCGTTCAGACTGTCATCGGCCCCCAGGGTCTTTACCAAATGTATGGCAGTCGTGGCAGCGTCTCTAAGGAGACAGGGCCACTACGTGTTCCCGTACCTGGACGATTGGCTTCTCATGGCCGCCTCCAAAGAGGCACTGTTGATGGCTATTCAGAGCACTCAAGAAGTGTTTCAGTCCTTGGGCATCCTCATCCTTCCGGTGAAGTCACTCCTCGTACCGTCCCAAGTTGCAGTTCATAGGAGCAGTTCTGGACACCATCCAAGGAAAGTCTTTTCCCCGACGACAGAGCTGAACGCATCAGATCCCTCATCAGGATCTTCAAGAAGAAGACTGTCCCCGCCCAGGTCGGTCCTTTGCTTGCTTGGACACATGGCTGCGCTATTCCAACCATCCCTTGGCAAGGCTCCACATGCGGGTGACTCAGTGGATGCTCAAGGTGCAGTGGGACCAAAGGCAAGACCACATGCAGCATCCGGTCAGAATCACTGCTGTGATTCGAGACTGGCAGTGGTATAGACCAGGAACACTCTCTGCGGTGTCCTGTTTATAGCGCCGTCCCGAGGTAATCCTCACCACAGATGCCTCGGCTTGGTGGGTGCAAACCTGAGCAGGGTGAAGTCCCGGGAACATGGACCTCAGGAGGCTCACCTCCATATCAACGTCCTGGAGATGAGGGTGGTCCTATATGCCCTGCTGGCTTTTCAGTCAGAGATCCCGTCGAGTACTCTTCTGCTTCAGACAGACAACACGGCGGTGATGTATTACCTCAACAAACAAGGAGGCGCACACTCTTACCCCCTTTGCAGGGAGGCAATAAGAGTGTGGGACTGGGTAATCGGACATAGCGCAAACCTGATTGCAGTACACGTTCCCGGTGTGGACAACACAATCGCAGACAGCCTGAGTTGCTCCCAGACCAGGGTCCATGAATAGGAACTCCTTCAAGAGGTAGCGGAGGATCTGTTTCTACGATGGGGAACTCCAGAGTTGGACTTGTTCACTTCGCCATCCAACGCAAAACTGCCCAATTTTTGCTCGCTAGATCCAGGGCCTGGTGTTTTCTGGCGAGATGCGTTGTCCCTCTCCTGGGCGAACAGCTTCCTCTACGCCTTCCCTCCCTTCCCGTTGATCCAGAGAGTTCTTCTCAAACTGCGCAAGGAGCACGCAACAATGATCCTGGTAGCCTCTTTCTGGCCCAGGCAGATCTGGATCCCCTTGCTAACGCAGCTGTCCCAGGGAACCTCTGCTCCCGTTGCCTTTCAGCTCCCATCTCTTGTCTCAGGAGGAAGGTTCACTGGTCCATCCGGACTTACGTTCACTGAACCTGCATGCATGGCTCCTAGAGACATAGCCATTTTGCGACACGGGGTCTCACAAGAGGTGGCGGAAGTCCTTTCTGTGGCCAGAAAACCGGCAACGCATGCAGTGTACGCCATGAAATGGCGCCGTTTTTGTTTGTGGTCGCAAGCACGTGACCTTTCCCCTCTAGGTTGCCTGGTGAAAGCAGTGTTAGAACACCTGCTCTCCCTTTTCCAGTCGGGTCTTGCCTACTCCTCTATTAAGGTGCACCTCTGCGCTACTTCTGCTTGCCACTTCCCAGTGGGACAGCGCACAGTGGCACAGCTTGATGCCTCTCGAGACTTTCTGAGAGGGGTATTGCACCTTAGGCCACCCATTAAGGACCCTGTCCCCCCGTGGGATTTGCTCTTTGTCCTGGAACAACTCACGCTCCCCTCCTTTGAACCTGCCGCAGATTGCGAGCTGCATTTTCTGTCATGGAAAACATTATTTTTAGTTGCTGTTACATCAGCAAGGAGAATTTCCGAGCTTCACGCTCTCATGTGTAAGGAACCCTATTTGATTTTCCACCAGGACAGTGTCTCCCTAAGGACGAATCCTAAGTTTTTGCCTAAGGTGGTCTCCACCCTTACTCTCAATCAGGACATTGACCTGTCTGTCTATTTTCCTAAGTACTCTAATAGAGGAGAAGCGCTGCTTCACACCCTGGATGTTCACCGCTGTCTAAGGTATTACCTAAACAGAACTAAACAGCTTCGAAAGTCGGAGCAACTCTTCGTTTCCTTTGAGAGGATGATGGGCCAGCCAGTATCAAAGCAGTCACTTTCTCGCTGGCTTGTCCAGTGTATATCATACTGCTACAATACCAAACAGAAGCCCCTCCCGTGTACAGTCTGGGGCCATTCCACAAGGAGGGGTGGCTACCTCCTTTGCAGCACTTCGTAACGTCTCCACCTCTACCATTTGTGCTGCAGCTACTTGGAGTTCTGTGCATACTTTTATCAGGCATTATAGCCTGGACATTGCTTCACTGGCGAAGGACGGTTTCGGCCTGGCGTGCTACAGGGTCTCCTGTCTTAGAGTCAGGACTTGGTATGGGTTTCTAGTTCCTCCTCCCAGAATGCTTACACGTTGCTACTGCTTGAAATCAGTCCTAATGGTGTTACCTGCTGCAAGGCTGTATCTCAAGTAAGATAGTACAGTTCGGTAAGAACTTACAGTAACAGTAGATCTTCGAGAACAGCTCTTGCAGCAAATACTTCCGCCTACCTTCCCCTTGGAGGGCATGGCTTTCGAGGAGCTCTTGGGCGGGGCTTCGCCCTTTATCTTCTGATGGTGGATCTCTGTGTCTCATTCTGATGTCAGCCTGCTGCGGAAGTCTCCGGCGGGAGAACTAAGAATCTCGCGGGACCGCACCCTTATGTACTAAGCCTGGCGTCGGGAGGTGGGACCCGTTCTTGGAGGGTCCCCGTTAGAGATAACAAGCTAGAAGATTCGGGGTCCTGACACCTGCGGCTTCTGGTCCTAATGGTGTTACCTGCTGCAGAGCTGTTCTCGAAGATCTACTGTTGCGGTAGGGTTCTTACGTAACTCACTTTGGTTGAAAAGGCCCTTATAGAATTCCTAGACAAGCCCCTACAAGACCTCCTCTGCTCTCCCGTTACTCGGTCATGACACTCTGCTCATAAGGCAGGAGATTGCTCCACGCTTCTACAGAAAAGCTTTGGAGCACGTTCCAGGAACCAGAGGAGCAGGTTATTATTCACACTTCTTCCTGGTTCCAAAAGCACTGGACCTCCGTTCAATCTTTGGACTCTCCATGACCTCAGTATGTCCAGTCATCTACAGCACTTCCATGGTGACTCTCCGGGACTAATCCCCATGCTGAAGAAGGATGCTTTCTTGGCGTCCCTAGATATGCAGGCGCCTGCGCTCAGGCTCATTGGTGAGGTTCCTGCGCTCGATTTCTCTGGTTCGCCACTACCAGTTCCAAGCACTTCCTTGGACTGTCATCAGCACCCAGGGTATTCACCAAGTGCATGGCAGTCATGGCAGTCTCTGAGGAGACAGGGCTCCTCGTGTTCTGCATGCCTGGACGATTTAGTCATAGCCTCCTCCAAGGAGGCATTGCTAGTTGTCCATTCAGCATACCCAGGCTCTTTCAGTCTCTGGGCATCTTAATCAACTATGAAGTCTCTCTCCTGGTACGTCTCATGCTGCAGTTCATGGGGCAGTTCTGGACACCGTCAGGAGGGCTTTCTTCCGAGGCAGACGGGAACGACACGATCCTTCGCAAGGGATCTGTCAGCGAAGAAGACCGTCCTGCCAGACTGGTCCTTCCGCCTGCTCGGACACATGGCTGCGGTCATTCCAACAGTCCCGATGGCAGATTCCCACATCAGCGGGTAATGATGGATGTTAAGTGCAGTGGGACTGAGGCAAGACCATCTGCAGCATCCAGTCAGAATCACAAAGACCGTGGTTCGGGACTGGCAATGGTGGCTACATCAGGAACCCTCTCCATGGGGTTCCTTCTACGCCGTCTCGGTGATAACACTCTCTGGAGATGCCTCAGGGCTGGGGTGGGGAGTACACTTGAGCGGGTGAGGTCTCAGGAGACATGGACTACCCAGTGAATCTGTCTCCATATCAACATATTGGAGATGAGGTGCTCCTTTATGCCCTGCTAGCTCCAGTCGGAGATTCCACGAGTACTTTCCTGTTGCAAACAGACAATACTGCGGTGATGTGTTACCTCAACAACAAGGAGGCACACTCTCCGCTTTGCGGGGAGGCTGAGGGGTGTGGGACTAGATACTGCGCTGAAACCCTCATTGCAGTTCCGTTCCTGGGTGGTTCCGTCACTGTGAGACAGCCTGAGTCGTTCCCAGGCCAGAGTCCACAGTGGGAACCACAGGAGGTGCAGATCTGTTCCACGGATGGGGCACTCAGGGTAGATCTATCCCGCATCAGCGTAAAACTGCCCAATTTTGCTTGCTAGATCCAGGGCCTGGTGTTTCTAGCGGACACGTTGTCCCTCTGCTGGTGGGCAGATTCCTCTATGCCTCCTCCTTTCCCATTGATCAGTCCTTCTCAAACTTCGTAGGGAGCATGCAGCGCTTGTTTGATAGCGCCTTTTGGATCAGGCATTGGTTCCCACTTGAATCAGTTGTCCCAGGAACCTCTTCCTTTAAGCCCCGCCTGTTGTCTCAGGGGAGGTTCCTATCCTGGACACATTCACTGAACCTGCATGCCTGTCCTCTAGATAACCAGTTGCAACACAGGTCTCGAAGAAGTGGCAGAGTACTGCCACCAGAAAGGCGGTGACACCAGCATGCGCCATGGTGTCGCGGGTTTGTCTGTGGTCTCAAACCGCGGTTTCACCCTTAGACCGTCCTGAAAAGCGGTTGGGTACTGCTTTTCCTCTCAATCGGGTTGCTTTTTCCCATCAGTGCACCTTGTGCGTCTCAGCTATTATGCCTCTATACACGCAGTAGCCAGCTGATACTACCCGTTTCCTTTTTAAAGGGTGCTCCACCTTGGCCGCCGATCAGTGATCCTTCCTCCGGGATTTACCTTCGTCTAGCAGCTTATGCTGCTACCCTTGAACCTGCTGCTTGGTTGGGAATACGTTTCTGTCATGGAAAATGTTCTTTGGTTGTGATATTTCTGCCAGAATCTCCAATTACATGCCTCATGCAAGGAGCCTTATTTAATTTTCATCAGGACAGGTGTCCCTGGGGCTAATCAAGTTCTACCTAAGGTGGTTTCAGCCTTACCTAACCAGACATTGATTTACATTGTGCTTTCCTAAGTGCCTGTCGAGGAAAGCTGCCCACACCTTGATGTTCACAGGTGTCCGGTATTATTTGACCCGAACCAAACAGCACGGAAAGCAAGTAGCTGTTCATTTCATTCCTGAGAGGATGAAGTGCTGTTTGAAACAGATCCTTTCACGCTGGGTTTTCAGTGTATCTGTTTTGTTACTTATTGTTTAAGAAACCCTTACCAGGGTGGCTTGGCCATTCAAGAGGAGGCTACCTCCTTTGCAGCACTGAAGAACGTGTTTCATGTCGGCTGTTTGTGCTGCAGCCACCTGAGTTCGGTGTCTTACTTTTATCAGTGATTATAGCTCGATATCGCCTCAAGGCTTGAGCTGGTTTCAGCCCTGCTGTTCTTCAAGGCCTCCTGTCTTAGGCTCAGGCTGGTCTGAATCTCCATATTGCCTCCTCGATGGCTCCTCGGCGCAATTGCTTGGGAATCAGTCCTAATGGTGTAACCTGCTGCAAGAGCTGTATTCAGATGATAGTATAGTTACGTGAAGAACTTATTTGTAATAGTAGATCTTCGAGAACTGCTTTCCCAGCAGGTACCTTCCCACCCACCATTCCCCCTTGAGGAAGTAGGTTCCAGCCTTACACTATCCCTTAGGTTCGAAAGGTCGGATCTAGTCTTGGCCATCTGATGTGGTCCTCTGTTCCTTTCTGATGTCATCCAGCGATCGGAAGTCTCCGGCGGGAGAACTGGGGATTCTGGCGGGACCGCCTCCTTATGTGCTACGCCTGACATTGGGGGCGGGACCGACGTCGGAGGTGGTCCCCGCTGAAGACTGCTAGCTGGAACATTTTCCGTTGGGTCCTGACGCCTGCCGGCTTCAGTCCTAATGGTGTAACTTGCTGCAAGAGCTGTTCGCGAAGATCTACTGTTACGGTGAGTTCTTATGTAACTGTACTTTCAAACAACATGAAGTCTTGCTGTATTCTGGCAATAGCAGTGAGTCCCAACCTTCGAACTGCCCTTGGAGATGAAAGAGTTAACTTTCCTGCCAGGCTTGGAATGTTGAGCTCGAGCTTCGGCTTCGTTCTGTTATTGTTTGAACTTCAAACCGTCAGATTATCTTTATTTACTGAACAGTCGCTTTCTCCAGAGATTTCTCCTTTGCTCGGTTCTAATTTGTCGGTTAAAGTCCGGTTTTTCTCGGTTTTCACCTGATTTAAACCGCAGCCTATCGGGTTCAGTCTCTGTCTGTGGTATTTGTGGAGTACTAGATAGTTTATATTTGTTTTTTCTGTGTGGAACTTGTAATCGTTTCATCGGTTCTGCTTGAACCGATCAGGTTGTTTAAAAATCTTTTATTTCTACTTTTAGAGTGTGGAGTATTGGTTCTTATCGGGTTCTAAAAACGGATTTTACTACGTTTTTTTTCCAGTACTGTCAGGAACCGCTAAGAATGTCTTGTCTGGCTGATTGCCATTAAAAGGGTAAGTTTTGTTAGGATCATGTACTTCCGCGTCTGAGAAACCTAAAAGAAAAACGGGCCCACTGGGTTTCAACACTGTAATGTGTGTGGGGAGTCTTTACATATTGACTCTACACCACCTGTGTTTATTGTCTGGGGTTTGACCACCCTCTATTCAGACTGCCAGATTTGTAAAGATTTTTCTGCAGCTACCCTAGAAAGAGAGTTGGTAGGCTCAGGAAAGGGAGGTTGAAAAGTCCGCTGACCCGATGGTTAGCCTGGTTCGGTTCAAACCGAACTAGAAGGAGTGCCCTCTGACCAGGGCGAAACTTCTTGCGGAAAGGAGAACCAATTCTGAGGAGTCATGTTCTGGTTAAGAGAGCAAGAAGGATAAATCTAGTTGATGTGGATCCAAACATTTCTTCTCAAATCATTGATGAAATAGCCAAAGCGATAAAATTGTTCAGTCGCTATTCACTCGGATCGAACTGCACCATCAGGAAGGCGCTCGGTTCGCCGTTTCCGGATTATGATTTGGAGGAATTTACTTAACTGGAGGAGAAGGAAGGAGAGTATGAGGGAAAGTGAATGTGATTATGAAAGTCTGATGATGCCTCATTGACCCGGATATCTCGCTAGACAGACCTTCAGGAGTGTCTCTCCTAGGCTTTCTGAGTCCTCCTCCTATTTCATGTTTACAAGAAAGTGGCTAGAAACTCCTTCAGCTTCCTATGGAAGAAGCTGTGGATGACTAGTAGAGCTTCTACTATGTGGAAATGATGGATATACCAGAGTCCAGGAGGCTGTCTATTCCCCTACACAAGTCTTTTGGGAAACAGACATTTAAGATTCTAAAGACTCCTAATTCTATACCTCCTTTGGATAAAAGAATGGACAAAAGGTATACTCTGTCAGGCTCAGATACAGAGTTCCTTACCCAGCAATGCAGCCATAGTTAGTAGTGCAGGCTGCAGCCTGTGATAAGGCTATTATACCCTTGGCTCACACACCTGTGATAAGGACTCCAGGAGGATTGATGCCATGGCAAAGAAACTGTACATGGCAGCATCCTTGGGACTCAGGCAGGCCAATTATATGGCCTATACAGCCTAGATATCAGAAATCTAGATGGGACACTGTCATGGCTTTAGGCCAAACAGGTCCCTGGCCAGCTTGCCATGAGCTGGAGCAGGTGGCTGCTGATGGTATTGAGGCAGCCAGGGTGCAATTCCATGCTGCAGTGGACTCTAATGATGTTTCATCTAGAGTCATGGGTACATCTGTGGCCCTTCGAGAATGGGTTTGCTCAGATGTACTAGCCTGTCTCAGGATACCCAGATTAAGGCCATGGATTTTCTTGTTGTGGTAATTCTCTGGGGAGCAAACAGAGAATTACATGAAGAAAATGGATGAATACAGGACCACCTATAGAGTGCTCAGGCCAAGGAAAGGGGAAGCCACCCCTCGAGGCAGCATCCCAGGGGGGCAGGGGCAGGCCTTTTCATAGGCCTTCTACTAAGCCCAGGCCTCCTCTTCTGCCTATGCTCTGAGGGTCTTAGAGGGAGGCAGAAGGGGTACAAGCAGGCCTGCTCTACTCCTCAGCCTAAACCCCTGCCAAACAGGCACCCTGATGGGTTGCCAGGGCCGATCTCCACCACCTGTAGGGACAGGCTGGCTTACTTTGTCCAGGACTGGAGGTCTTTAACATCAGACAGATGGGTCCTGAAGTAGTAGGAGCCAGGGACTGGTTCTCAGCTTCAAAAATTTTCCAAAGAGGGAGAACCAGATCCTTTCCATCTGCAAATCCTTCTAGAGGCACTTGCCCTAGAGGCAGAGGTTCTCTTCCTCTTGGCTTCAGAGCTGTAGGAAGGGTTCCACCCCCACGCAAAGGGAAAGGGCTGTGTCCCTGTAATTCCTCACCCCCAAAGACACAGGAATGGCATTCCATCCTGGATCTCAGATATTTAAACAAGCACCTCTTAGCCAAAGTTCAAAATGGTGACTGTGGGAATAATTCTACCTTCTCAAGGCTAGGGATCATAGTCTCCTGGACCCGCGGGGATGCCTATTTCCATATTCTCAATGGAAGCTCCTGCTGAAAATACCTCAGGTTCGGGCTGCCTCAGGCCATTACCACCAGAGCAATGCCCTTCGCCTAACTCTCTGCTCCAAGGGTGTTCACAAATGCCTGGCAGTAGTAGTAGTTGCTTCCTAAGAAGGCAAAGGATTGCCATCTTTCCCATACCTGGACGACTGGCTCATAGTAGGCCAGTCCCCAGACTAAGTCAGGGTTACACCTACAGATAACTCAGCAACTGCTCACATCTCTAGGTTTCCTCTCTAAATCTTTCAAGTCAGTTGTACAGCCTGTTCAGCTCCTCACCTTCATAGGCGTAGAGCGATGATACAGAAAGGCAAGAGCCTTCCTTCCTGGACAGGGCAAGGGGTCTATCACACTGGCCTCTTCATTCGCCCTACAGGTGTCTCGACCAGCAAGGCATTTTCTGCAGCCTTGGGCATGACTGCCTCTACAGCAGTGGTGCAGGAGCAAGATTTAGATGAGGGACATTCAGTTCCACTTGAGAGCCTTTTTGTCTCAGAAAAAGGACCCTCTGACCAAACTGATACTAGTGACTTGAACCCTGATCCAGGCTTTGCAGTGGTGGCAGGATCAGGACAATCTAAGACAGGGTTGTTTTTGTCACTCAGTCTCACTCTTAATCCTTACTACACATGCCTCCTCTTGGGGGCCACTTGGGAGACCTGACTACCCAAGGGTTGTGGTCCTCAGGAATCTCTGCTCACATCAATCTTTGGAACTCAGAGCAGTGTTTCTTACTTTAAGTTTTTCCAAGTCTGTTCAGAACAAAGTTGTTCAGATCAGGACAGACAATACTGCCACAATGTGGTATATCAACAAGCAAGGGGGCAATCGGTTCACGGCCTTGTGCAGAAGCAGTGAAGTTGTGTCTCTGGCCTCTTCTCTGAACACCTCCTTACAGCAGTACATCTCCAGGCAAGGACAATGTCCTGGCAGATCTCCTCAGCAGGATATCTCAGGGCCATCATAAATGGTCACTGGATCTCCTAGTTTTGGAGGTGATCTTTCCAGATGGGGTACCCTTCAGATAGACTTTAGCAGCCCCAGACAATCACCAATCTCCTTTTTGCTGCAGGCCCCCAGTAAGGGGCTCAGTCCCCTGGATGCCCTGGTTTTCCATTGGGAAGGGAAGTTCCTGTACTTCCCCCACCCCTTCCCTCTCCTGTTCAAGGAAGAGTCAAAATCAGGTCTCTACCCTGCAAGGCGATTCTGATTGCTCCAGACTGGGCCAGACAGCCCTGGTACTCTCTCCCTGTTGTCCTTAGCAGTCCACCTTTGTCTGTCCCCAGGAATTAACAACCTGTTAACCTGTGCTCGGGGAGGTTTGGTATCCTAATCTCAAATCTTCTCAATCTCAAGGCCTGGCTCTTGAAGAGTTAGTTTGCTGATTTACACCTCTCTCAAGGTGTTGTGGATATTCTAAAGGCTTCTGAAGCTTTCCACCAGAACTACTTATAATTCCAAATGGAAAAGATTCTCCATATGGTGCTTTGGGAAGCATATTTCCCTGAGTCTGCTGACATTGCCCACAGTCCTTGACTATATGGTTCATCTGAATAGCTTGGGACTCAGACCAGCTACACTATAGGTGCATCTGGCTGCTGTCTCTGCTTTTTCTTTCAGCAGGTGCTTCTTCTCTTTCAGCTCACTCTGTATTCTCCAAGTTTTTCAAGGGATTGCTTCATACCAATCTGCCATTCAGGGACCCTGCCCCTACTTGGGACCTTAATGTTTGCATTGCTGAGCTTATGCAACCCCCTTTTGAGCCTTTTTCCTCAGCAGAGCTTAAGTACATGACTTGGAAAACTGTTTTCTTGGTGGCCATCACTTCTGCCAGGCGCATAAGCGAGTTACAAGCCCTGTCAGTGGAGCCTGATTTTATCTCTTTCCATAGAGATAAGGTGGTCCTCAGGACTAACAGGAAGTTTTTACCTAAGGTGGTTTCAGACTTCCACCTTAACCAATCTAGGTCTCTTCCTGTGTTCTTCACTGACCATTCCTCCTCTGGTGAGAGGAGGTTGCACAGTTAGATGTGAAAGAGCCCTTAGCTACCATAGAAGCATTACCAAGGGTCCTGAGGTTTGACTCCTCCAACTGTTCCTCACTTATGGTGAGGTTGGTAAAGAAAACCTGCCACTAAAGATCCATTGCCAGGTGGATGCGTCTGTTGCATTCAATTTTGCTATGAAAACTAGGCAGGATTCCCACCCTCCGGCCTGAGGGCTCACTCTACCAGAGGTACAGCTGCTTCCTGTCTGCTGCCAGGGATATTCTATCTTAGAGATATGTCAAGCAGCTACCTGGAAAACAGTTCACACTTTTTACCAAGCATTACTCTCTGGATATCCAGGCCTAGGAGTGATGCTCGAAAGCAACACAGCCAGTGCTTGCTTCAGAGCCTAATATTTCTAAGTAGGTTCTGTCCCTCCTTCATGGAGGTACTGCTTGGTAGTCTGCTATTGTCAGAATACAGCAAGACTTCATGTTGTTTGAAGAAAAAATTACTCACCTTAGTAATGTTTCTTCTAATGGAGTCTTGCTGTATTGTGACCTCCCCGCCTTCCCGTCTCAGAACCTTTGTTTTTGGGATGTGGGTGGGCAGTAGCAGTGTTGGCACTCAGGAGGTGCCCCACCTTTTTTATCATCATCCTCTTTTCTTTGGGTGAGTGGGTGTTGTGTTTATTTCATTTTTTGGGTTTCCTGCTTGTCTTTGTTTTGGGACCAAAAAATCTTTTTATTATATTTAGTAGCCAGTTTGGCTAGTGTAGGTTTACAGCTTCCACACAGGACTCTCAGTGAGTTTTAGCTCGTAAAGATCTGACGGTTTGAGTTCAAACAGCAACAGACAGAGTCTCAACCAAGCTCAAGCTCAGCGTTCCATGCCTGGCATGGAAAGTTAACTCTTTCATCTCCGGGGCAGTTCGAAGGTTGGGACTCACTGCTATTGTCAGAATACAGTAAGACTCCATTAGAAGAAACGACATTACTAAGGTGAGTAATTTTTTCTTCTGTTAGATGCTGCGGCTACATGGAGGCAAGATGCAGCACAGCAAACCACACTAAACTGCAAGTACCAGTGCAAAATGTTGGTCAGTTTGGTGTGGCTTGCTGTGCTGTACCATTATCTGTTTTATTATTTTTATGAAAAATAATCTTGATACACTTGTCTGTCTGTGTAGAATGGCTATATGGGTACTGAGCTCATTTGTTTCTGTTACCTTGTGCACCTACGCTGATCACACCATGTGAAGGAGCAGCCTTCTTTCCCTGCCTGCCCTGAGATGCAGCTGTGCGGATCCAGAAAATCAAGCTGTATCATTGGTACCCGAGACCAAGTTCTGAATCTGGCAGAGGACGGAGCCAGATTCAACCATTGGTACCAGTCACGGAACCCCTCTGTGATTTGATGAGTGCCGTCACTGTTTTTCGCGAATCCGCACAGCTCTGTCAGGACTGTGCTTTGCATTGGGTCGTCTTCTCATAGGTTTTCACTATGTTATTTTATCTGCTGTTTTGCTCATTGTTGCTGTAATGAGGTCACCTGCATTACGTTTGTTGTACTTTGTTTTCTAGGCACATTGTCACTATGTTGTAGTGAAGCTTTTTACGGCCAAATTGTCTGAGGTCGCAGACACAGCTGTCCACAGCATCCTCAGCATCCTTTGCCTCATGTATGCACTTCATGGAATCAGCAAGAATACTGGGGACTTTCTGCAGGTCAGTGAGCTATTCAGCCACTCTTTCTCGCCTGAAGACAACCACGCAGGTGGATGTTGAAACCTTTAGGGACACTTGGACTGGACACAGAAGTCCATGAAGGACATATATCTGGGTAAGGGGATCAGTGAGTGTGATGTGATTGTACTCAGGGATCAGAAAGGGCCAGGTGACTGGACATGGGGAATAAGTGAGGAACAAGGGATGACTGGGGGCTGATGACAGTGAGGGTCATGTGTTCTGTCTCCCATGTGTGAAGGTCATCTGGACATTTGTATGAGTGGGGTCACAGTACCAGACAAAAGGGATTAGGGAGGGCCAAGTGACTGGTCACAGTGATATGTAAGACACACACCTGGACATGTGATGAATTGGGGATCAATAAGGGAAATACGACTAAGCAGGGGGCACTGTTACGGTAATCTGTCTGAAGGACAAGGTACAACATAGAAATCAATAAGGGATAACTGACAAAATGAGAATTAGTGAGGGTTGTGTGGTGATACAGGCGCCATTGAGGGATAAGTAACAATACAGGGAACAGTGGTCATGTGACTGGGTCGATCAGGGAGACTTGAAGTGGAACAGTGATTAACGTGATGGCACAGAGATCAGTGAGGTAATATAACTAGACATGGGATCAGTAAGGACATTCAGATCAGTGAGGGCATGCAGCTGCACACAGGAATCTGAGGATATGCAACTGGGCACAGGGATCAGGGAGAGCGTGCAACTGGGCGCAGGGATCAGGGAGAGCGTGCAACTGGGCGCAAGGATCAGGGAGAGCGTGCAACTGGGCGCAGGGATCAGGGAGAGCGTGCAACTGGGCGCAGGGATCAGGGAGAGCGTGCAACTGGGCGCAGGGATCAGGGAGAGCGTGCAACTGGGCGCAGGGATCAGGGAGAGCGTGCAACTGGGCGCAGGGATCAGGGAGAGCGTGCAACTGGGCGCAGGGATCAGGGAGAGCGTGCAACTGGGCGCAGGGATCAGGGAGAGCGTGCAACTGGGCGCAGGGATCAGGGAGAGCGTGCAACTGGGTGCAGGGATCAGGGAGGGCATGTAGTTGGGCACGGGGATCAGTTGGGGCTTGCAGCTGTACACAGGAATCGGGGAGAACATGCAGCTGGACAAGTGGATCAGTGAGGGCATGTAGCTGCACACAGGAATCGGGGAGAACATGCAGCTGGGCCTGGGGATCAGTGAGGGCATGCAGCTAAACCCAGGGATAAGGGAGGGTAGGCAACTAGACATAGGGGTCAGCAGGGGAAGCCAACTGGACATGGGGATCTGTGAGTGCACTCAACTGGACATGGAGAGAAGAGCAGGCACACAACTAGACATGAGCAGTGCGGGCATGCAACTAGACATGGGGAGCTGTAAGGGCAGGCAACGGGATATGGAGATCAGTGAGGGCAGGCAACTGGACATGGGGAGCACCCAGGGCAGGCAGCTGGGCAGTGGGGATCAGTGAGGACAGGTAATGGGACATGGGTTCAGTGAGGACAGGCAGTGGGACATGGTAATCAGCGAGGACTGGCAGCGGGACATGGGGATCAGGGAGGACAGGAAACTGGACATGGGGATCAGCAAGGGCCGGCAGTTGGACACTGGGATCAATGAGGGCAGGCAGCTGGACACTGCGATCAGAGAGGGCAGGCAGCGGCACGGGGATCAGGGAGGGCAGGCAACTGGACATGAGGATCAGGGAGGGCAGACAACTGGAGATGCAGATCAGCGAGGCATGCAACTGGACTTGGGGATCATGGTGGGCATGCAGCTGGACTTGGAGATCATGGTGGACATGCAGCTGGACATTAGGAGCAGTGAGGGCAGGCATCTGGACATGGGGATTAGTGAGACTATGCAGCTGGACACGGGGATCAGTGAAGGTAGGCAGCTGAACATGGGGAGCAGCGTGGGCACACAGCTGGACATGTGGATCAGCCAGAGCCCACGGCTGGACACAGGGATCAGGTAGGGACACGTAACAAGTTGAGTGAATCATTTAGAGACATCACTGAGATAAGAGACAACCAACAACATGGGGATCAGCACTCGAGTGTTGTGATGCATGGAATTCTGCTCTTCTGAAAATTAATTAATCTCTTTCACAGGCGGGAGTACTTACGGAGCCGCAGGTTATACAAGCAAACCAACGAGTGAAGGAGCTATTAGCAATCATCCGCCCTAATGCAGTGGCACTGGTGGACGCATTCGACTACAAGGATGAACAGCTGAACTCTGTGCTTGGACGATATGATGGAAACGTTTATGAAAACATGTTTGAGTGGGCAAAGAAATCTCCTCTGAATAAAACCCAGGTAATCCTCAATTGTAATTTTCCCTTATACTCTTCTTCTCTATCACCACTCACACTCATGAGAAAGTGACACTGCTTGATCTTCTTTGGGGGTATCTGTCATCAAGTCACACTGTGGGAACTTCACCGTCAGTGAAGCAGGAGCCACACGGAAGGTTTCCCAGCAATACAACTGAGGCCTCCCATGCCGACATCATAAACCCTATAAAGGCATGAGCGGCCTTGCTCCCTTCTCAGTTCTTTCCCACTGTCCGCTCCTCTCACATTGGGTCTCTGCAGAAGCTTAGTCACAGTTTGCGCCATTTTTTGCCTACGCTTTTCTTTACCTTTGTGAATCTCTTTTTAACAAGAGATTCTTTTACTTTATGTCGAGAGTTAATCCTTCCACACCTCTGCTGCAGAAAGAAGATTGCTTCTTCAGAACACAGCCTCTGTGTCTGCTGTCTTGGGCTAGACTGTGATGTTTCAGACTGTGAGGTCTGCCAAAAAATGTAATTTAACAATCTTTAGGCAATGCAAAAAGGCTTTGAAGAAACTTCTCATTGAACAACAGGTAGCCAGTTCTGGGCAGGGTCCTCTGGGATCTGTCTTACCAGTCGTCGGTGGGATCTGCCTCGCTCCCAGGTCTCTAAGGCCTGAGACAAGTCCTTGGGGGGAGGGGTCTTAAAAAGACCAAGATTGGGACTGCTTCCCCAGTGGCACTCCCATTCCCTGATGGCTTCTTCATCTGGGGGTACTGTGTCAGCAGCCACCCCAACACCTTCTGCTGTCCAGGCCTGTACCCCTGCCCAGCCCCTACTGACAGCACCTCCTCCCACTTCTCAGGGAGGCCGGCTGTCAACCCTTGGGTCATCGATTCCAGCCCCTCTTTTGAGGCCTGATGCTTCTGCAGGCCCTCAGATGCCAGGGCCTTCCGGCTCCCAAGGCTCGTTGGATGGTTTGCCATGCCCTATCCCTTCGACTCCTCTGCTGTTGATGCAGCCGTTATCTGCCATCGACCTAAACACTGTTCTGACCCAGTTGACCACGGCTTTGGTGCACCAGTTAGGTGCACACAGACCTGTCTCTCCAGCGCCATCGGTCGCTCCATTGTTGTTGACACCAGTTTGACCTTCTTGGCCTGTGCCCCTCATGGGGGACGGGGTGTCAGTCCCTCGTTCATCATGCCCTGAGTTAGGATGGATGTCGAAGAGGAGTACCATCCTGACCTTATTCTCCCTGAGAAAGAGGAGGAGAAGAAGCCTCTCTCCTCAGATGGCTCTACTGCTTCTTCAGTGAGTGAGGACTTGGTTAAATATACTCCCAGGTCCCCTCCTGAAGACCCTACCTTCTTCAGTGTTATGAAGTAGCTTTCTACAGCCATGGGCTTCCACACTGAGGAAGAGGATGCCACCAGAAGAGAGTTGGTAGACTTTTTGGAGATCCCAAAATCTACCCCCAAGGTCATTCCTCCCAATTTGCCGACCCTGAGGAATGCCACATCTTACTTCCTTCGAGACACAGCTCTTGCAGCAGGTTACACCATTAGGACTGAAGCCGGCAGGTGTCAGGACCCCACGGAAAAATTCTAGCTAGCTATCTTCAGCGGGGACCGCCCCCGGCGTCAGGCGTGGTACATAAGGGGGCGGTCCCGCCAGATTCCCCAGTTCTTTCCTGCCGTCGACTTGCATGTCTCGACCCTTCGGTTACAGTCTAGCGCGCGACACGTGGTTAAGTTCTTTCCTTCTGGAAATTTGGATTTCTTCTAGCAAGTTTTTCGCTGATGTCCTCTCCGACCTCCGGTCACTCCTCCAAGTGTGCTTGAGGGAAACAGATCCCCTTCAAGGATCCCCACACGGCCTGCTTCCGGTGCCTAGGCCCAGACCACAATACCCGGGCCTGCTCCTTCTGCCAGGGGTTTAACAGTCGAACCCGGATCCGACGTCAGAAGGCCCTTCAAGCTTTCTTACTGGAAGAGAAGCTAAAGACCATGTCTTCCAAGGGGGAATCTTCTAAAAGACCCACAAGCACGGAGAAACGGGGGAGAAGGCCCTTCCAGGCTCCCTCCAGGGCTTCGGACTCGCAGCTCTGGTTCCAGGTCCACCGCTCCTCCAGGGCAGCTCTCAGCCTCCCGCTGCGGTCAGGAAGTCCTCTTCTCAGGCCAAGTCCGCCAGGCTGTCCTCGCTTTCGCCCCTCCAGGGCCTTGGGCGAGTCTGGGATCGCCATCATAAGTCGGGTTCCCGCCTTCGGAACCCGACGTCAGGTCAGCTTCTTTGCCTCGCAAGACGCTGGAGCTTACTTCCTTGAAGAGACCAGGATCAGACGCCAAAAGGCCCGCCGCCAGCCTCTTGTCATGCATCCCTGGAGCCGCCGTCAGCCAGACGACCGTCGCCGGCTAAGCCAACTCCTCAGCGGACGCTGGTAAGGGGACCGGCGCCTGCTCCTCCTAAGAAGAGGGCCTTGACGCCTCCGACCGATGTCTGTCAGGAGACCTTAGCCGAGGAGGATCTGACGCAGCCCGAGGACCAGACGGGCGACCCCGGTCTCGTCGAGACTCCCAGGGAACCCTCGCCGTTACCCGAGCCCCCTGTGGAGCCGACGGCGGGACCCGACGACGCGCCGGACCGGCCATCGGCCTTTTTAGCGGATGTGAAGGACCTCTTCACTTACTGGTGGGACACCATAAAGAAGGACATGGTTCCACTCTTCCTCCTCCTCCTCCTCCCGGTTCCTGCACCCTCGCCATCGGGGTCGGCAGGGCCGCCACCTCCTCCCCGGGAATACGGAACCCCTCCCAGGGGGAGACCAGAAAACGGAGACCTCCGTCTAAATCCTCTTCTAGGTCACCCAGCCCCAAGAGACCCAGGAGACACCAGTGATCGCCTTCGACGGAGGACACGGGATCAGAGTACTCATCATCCAGATCCCCATCTCCCCTCTCCATCCCTTCTCTGGACCCACGTGAGATGCCGAAGTCTCCGGACGACCCTTCGTTCTCGGATATTATGAGACACATCCAAGAGAACATGGGATGGGATGCGGAAGAGCTAGACCCCGAAAGGATACGCCTAGCCAAATATCTTCGGCAGAAGGACCCCAAGCCTGTGGTGGTGCCACCCTTGGTTGACACTTTCATGGACATCACCAAGGCAGCGTGGAAGCGTCCACATTCGCTCCCGGCAATGCCGAAAAAAGCTGATCGCTTGTACAAGGCTCCTCGAGAAGACCAGTACTTGACTCAGCAGCCTCAGGCCGACTCTCTGGTCATCACAGCCTCACATGACCGGTCACAGAGACCGCAACATCTGAGCACCCTGCCACCGGACCCAGAGTCCAAGCAGTTGGACGCTATGGGTAGGCGCACATATGCTTCCGCTACCTGCGCCATCAGATCCTTGAATTATTTGACCCACATAGTTCAGTTCCAGAACGCCTTTGGGAACAGGGTCTGGAAGCGGCTGAAACCGCCGGAAGGTGAGCAGAAGGAGGAGATGCTTCAGCTCTCCGCACGGGTTCAGACGTGGGAACCAGTGCTACGAGTCGCTGCGACTCACCGCTGGACTCATCGGCCCGAGCAGCAGCTCTTCATGAGTGCCTCCGGAGGCACTCTTGGTTACGCATTCCGCTTTACCCCGGACGTCCAGAAGAATATCATGGACGCTCCATTCGAGGGAGAAGTCTTGTTTGGTAAACCTTCGGAGAAGATTATTACCAGACTTCAAGAGGCCGGGGAGGCGGTGAGGTCGGTTCAGGCCATGTACCGACCCAGGCTTAGTTCCTTTCGTAGGAACCAAAGCCGAATTCGTGGGTGGATACAGAGGCAGCAGTCCCGCTCCGCTACACAACAGAGGGGCTCCGGCTCCCATAGAGCCCAGGGGAAACAGCCCGCCGGCCGAAGCCAGCGTACTCCTAAGCCGGCCCAGCCAGCGGGACCCTCAACCGCCACAGCCTGACTTCTTTCCGGCCCCCGCCCCTCAGGATCAATGGGAAATCATGGTCGGGGGTCGCATTGAGAACTTCCTGCCGGGATGGCAGGCTATAACCACCAACAGATGGGTTCTTCAGTTGGTCGGAAGAGGCCATTATATAGAATTCGCAGAAAAGCCACCCTCGAGGCCTCCTTTGCTCTCCCAGTATCCGGGTCAGCACAAATCTCTGATCTGGCAAGAAGTACTCGCGCTCCTGTAAAAGGGAGCGATGGAGTACGTCCCGGAGAACCAGAGAGGGCAAGGATATTATTCCCACTTCTTCCTGGTTCCAAAGAAAACAGGGGACCTCCTTCCGATTCTGGACCTCAGCGACCTCAACGTGTCGGTCGCCTACAAGAGATACCGCATGGTGACTCTTCTGGGTCTTATTCCCATGCTGAAACAAGACGCCTTCTTAGCGTCTCTAGACATGCAGGACACATACCTGCACATCCCTATAGCTCAGGCGCACAAGAGGTTCCTGCGCTTCGAGTTCCTCGACCACCACCTTCAGTTCCGAGCCCTTCCTTTCGGACTGTCATCTGCACCCAGGGTCTTTACCAAGTGCATGGCAGTTGTGGCAGCGTCTCTAAGGAGACAGGGTCATTATGTGTTCCTGTACCTGGACGATTGGCTTCTCATGGCCGCCTCCAGAGAGGCGTTGTTACTTGCGGACCAGAGCACCCAGGACCTGTTCCGATCTCTGGGCATCCTAATAAACTACGAGAAGTCTCTCCTGGTACCGTCGCAGAAACTGCAGTTTATAGGTGCAGTACTGGACACCGCTCAGGAAGAGCTTTTCTTCCAGGCGACAGAGTGGGCGCATCAGATCCTCATCGGGAGTTGTTAGCCAACAAGACCGTCTCGCCAGGTCGGTCCTTCGCTTGCTCGGACACATGGCTGCGCTATTCCTACTGCCCTTTCACAAGGTCTACATGGTAACTGTGGATGCTCAAGGTGCAATGGGACCAAAGGCAAGACCACTTGCAGCATCCGGTCAGGATCACGAACACCGTGATTCGAGACTGGCAGTGGTGGCTAGTCCCAGGGTCGCTCTCCATGGGCGTCACATTCGTAGCGCTGTCCCCGGAGGTAACCCTCACCACAGACACCTCGGGTCTAGAGGGGGGGGCACACCTGGACGGGGTAAAGTCCCAGGGTACGTGGACCCCGATGGAAGCTCATCTCCATATCAGTGTTCTAGAGATGAGGGCGGTTCTCTATGCCCTGCAGGCCTTTCAGTCAGTAATCCCACCGTGTACTCTTCTGCTTCAGACAGACAACACAGCGGTGATGTATTACCTCAACAAACAAGGAGGCGCACACTCTTACCCCCTTTGCAGGGAGGCCATGAGGGTGTGGGATTGGGTAATCGGACAAGGCGCGAATCTGATCACTGTGCATGTTCCCGGGGTGGACAACACAATTGCAGATGGTCTGAGTCGCTCCCAGGCCAGAGTCCACAAGTGGGAACTTCTTCAAGAGGTAGCAGAGGATCTGTTTCTTCGATGGGGAACTCCAAAGCTAGACTTGTTTGCTTCCCCATCCAACGCAAAACTGCCCAATTTTTGCTCGCTAGATCCAGGGCCTGGTGTTTTCTGGTGAGACGCGTTGTCCCTCTTCTGGGCGGACAGATTCCTCTACGCTTTCCCTCCTTTCCCGTTGATCCAGAGAGTTCTTCTCAAACTGCGCAGGGAGCATGCAATCATGATTCTGGTGGCCCCGTTCTGGCCCAGACAGATCTGGTTCCTTTGCTGATGCAGCTATCCTGGGAACCCTGCTTCCGCTGCCGTTCAGCTCCCATCTCTTGTCTCAGGAGAAAGGTTCACTAGTCCACCCGACTTGCGCTCACTGAACCTGCATGCATGGTTCCTAGAACATAGCCATCTTGCGGCCACGGAGTCTCGCAAGAGGTTGCAGAAGTTCTTTCTGCAGCCAGAAAGCCGGCAACGCATGCGACGTACGCCATGAAATGGCGCTGTTTTTGTTTATGGTCGCGAGCACGCAATTTTTCCCCTTTAGGTTGCCCAGTGGGAGTGGTGTTGGATTACCTGCTCTCCCTCTTTCATTTGGGTCTAGCCTACTCCTCTATCAAGGTGCACCTTTGTGCCATCTCTGCCTACCACCTTCTGGTGGGACATCGTACAGTGGCACAATTAGACGCCTCTCAGGGAATTTCTGAGAGGGTGTTGCATTAGCCACCCATTAAGGACCCTGTGCCTCCATGGGATTTGCTCTTTGTCCTGGAACACTCACACCCCCCTTCGAACCTGCCGCGGATTGCGAGCTACGTTTTCTGTCGTGGAAAACGTTATTTTTGGTAGCTGTTACTTCAGCGAGAAGAATTTCTGAGCTTCACGCTCTCATGTGCAAAGAGCCTTATTTAGTTTTCCACCGGGACAGAGTATCCCTGAGGACGAATCCTAAATTTTTGCCTATGGTGGTCTCTTCACTCACTCTAAATCAGGACATTGACCTACCAGTCTACTTCCCGAACTACTCGAATAGAGGAGAGGCTCTGCTCCACACCCTGGATGTTCACCGCAGCCTGAGGTATTACCTCAACAGAACTAAACCTTTTCGTAGTTCTGAGCAACTTTTCGTTTCCTTCTCTGAGAGGGTGATGGGCCAATCTGTATCCAAACAGTCCCTGTCTCGCTGGCTTGTCCAGTGTATTTCATACTGTTATGATATCAAACAAAAGCCCCTCCCGGGAACAGTCCGGGGTCATTCTACTAGGGGTGTGGCCACCTCCTTTGCAGCACTCCGAAACGTCTCCACCTCTGCCATATGTGCTGCAGCCACTTGGAGCTCTGTGCATACCTTTATCAGGCATTATAGCCTGGACATCGCCTCTCGGCGAAGAGCCGGTTTCGGCCTGGCGGTGCTACAGGGTCTCCTGTCCTAGGTCCAGGACCTGGAATGTATTTCCTATTGTCCTCCTCCTGGAATTTCTGGCAGCGTTACTGCTTGGGAATCAGTCCTAATGGTGTAACCTGCTGCAAGAGCTGTGTCTCGAAGTAAGATAGTACAGTTACGTAAGAACTTACCGTAACAGTAGATCTTCGAGAACAGCTCTTGCAGCAGGTACCTTCCCGCCCACCTTCCCCCTTGGAGGAGGCATGGCTTAGCCTTTTCTTACAGGGATTTTTCCCTTATTATCTTCTGACGGTGGATCCTCGGTCTCCCATTCTGATGTCATCCTGCGGCCGGAAGTCTCCGGCGGGAGAACTGGGGAATCTGGCGGGACCGCCCCCTTATGTACCACGCCTGACGTCGGGCGGTCCTCCTGAAGATAGCTAGCTAGAATTTTTCCGTGAGGTCCTGACGCCTGCCGGCTTCAGTCCTAATGGTGTAACCTGCTGCAAGAGCTGTTCTCGAAGATCTACTGTTAGGGTAAGTTCTTACGTAACTGTACTTTTGGCAGCATGACATCACCCTGACATGGTTCCTGCCACGTCCTGGAGGGCAGATAAGCTCTATCATGCCCCCAGGGCCTGCCTTATTATGCTGCCCTACCAAAGGCGCACTCTGTAGTTATCAAAGTGGCGCATGACTTGACCAAGGTGCCCGAGCACCTTGGCTCACTTCCCTTGACAGGGAATCCAGAATGATCGACCTTTGGGGTAAGGGAGTCTATGCATCTTCCATTCTGGGATTTCAGATGGCTAATTATTTGTCTAATATGGTTAAATACCAGAATACCATATGGAAGAAGGTCAGGGATGCTGACCATGCCCTCTCAGAATGTCCCCCAAAGCAGGAGGTCCTTAAGTACTCTGTGCTGGGACTAGTGCTATTCACCATCTATGTAGCTGATATGTCAGTTGTGGTTCAGAGTCGGATGAGTATGTTTGCTGATGATACTAAATTGGGTGCAGTGGTGGATGGGGGGGTGCTGCAGAGGGACCTAGAAACCTTGGAGAGGTGGTCAAGTACCTGGCATTTGGGCTTCAATGCTAAGAAGTGCAGGATTATGCTCTTTGGAAACAAGAATCTTGAATTTAGCTATAAGCTGGGAGGTGTGCAGTTATTGGTATCCCTTGAGGAGAAAGATCTGGGTGTGCTAGTCACAGGCCATGTGAATCGCTCTGCACAGTGTAGGGAGGCAGCGAAGGCTAATGGGGCGCTGGGGTGTATAGCAGAGGGGAATGGCCTCATGGAGTGAGGATGTGATCCTGCCACTGTACAGGGCATTGGTGCAGCCTCACTTGGAGTACTGTGTGCAGATATGGTGTCCATACTTAAAAAAGGACATCAGACTATTGGAGGGGGTACAGAGGAGAACAACCAAGCTGTTGAGTGGGATGAGGAAAAAGCCCTATGCAGAGAGGCTACAGATGCTCAATATGTACTTTCTTGAGGACAGAAGGGACGGGGAGATGTGACTGAGGCATTTAAATACTTGAAGGGCTCTAACAGGGTAAGTCATGAGGGTCTGTTTAAAGTTGGAAAGGAAGGGATTGCAAGAGGGCATAGTATAAAGTTTGGGGGGGGGGAGAGGTCCAGAAGGGAGATGAAGAGGCAGTTTCTCATTGGGAGGATGGTGACGGCATGGAATGCTCTGCCAGAGGAACTGGTTTCGAGGGCATCAGTGGAGGGATTTAAGAGGGGGTGGGATAAACTTGAGGGCGAAATCAAAATGGAGAAGAGGGACCGGGTAAAACAGTGGAATCGGCTGGTGGGAGGGGAGGGGGCAGCATCAGTGCACAGCACTGAGAGCTGCACACTCAAGCAGACTTGATAGGCCATTAGGCCTTTTTCTGCCAGCTTCATCATATGTTAATATGCAAGTCTCTCCAGTGGATCTTGTATGACATGTCTGACACCATGGCCAGGGCTGCTGCCACAGGCATTTGCCTTCATCGGCACACCTGGCTCAGACTATCGGGGTTTCGCGGCAGATTTCCTGCAGAAGGTGCGTAATGCCCCCTTTAATGGCTTAAAGCTTTTTGGACCTGACATCCAGGACATCATTAATTGGTTACAGGCCTCTGGCAGGGCTGTTAAGTCTGTTTATTCGCTCTACCACACCCAGCCCAGGAGCAGATCGCGCCCGTCCTTTCCAAAGGTGTCCCTCCAGTCTGGTGCAGGCTCCTGTCTCCAGAGTATATGGAAGGCCAGTTCTGCCTTACCTACCCCCTCATCTTCCTCGGGCCCTGCCGTGACGGATGAGCCCCAGCAGCCGGATCTGGCTCTGCCTGGCTCCTTGCCACACACCCCTCTTCCGGTCCCCTACCAAAAGGTGGTGGTCAGAGGTCCGTTCTTCCTCCATCTCAGTCAGTGGAGAACCATAACTTCAGATGCTTGGGTTCTTCAGATTATAGAAAAGGGTCACACTCTGGAGCTTTTGGGACACCGTTCAGAGACTCCCCCGATACCCTCCATCTGTCCTCCAGACCATTCAGTGGTCCTTCGGGAGGAGGTACACTCCCTTATGTGAAAAAGGGCAATCGAGCCAGTGCCCACATGACAGAAGAACAAAGAGTTTTATTCCAGGTTTTTCCTGGTCCCCCAAAGAACCAGAGACCTGAGGCCTCTTCTAAATATGAACATACGAATGTGCCAGCAGAAACAGACCACCTGATTTATCTAAGTCTGCTCGAGTGTGCAGTTAGCACCCCTAGTTTGCAACTGCCCCACCCCCCCTTTGTCATCCCACTGCCGCCCCCACCCTCACTCTCCTCTGTTTCCTGTCCCATGCCCTTTTAAAACTGTTCACATGTTTACATGATACCACCCATTCTGATAGTGTGTTCCATTTTGCTACCACCCTCTCCATGAAATAGTCTCTTCATTTCCCTCCTAAATCTTCCTCCTCTATTCTTAGCCCGTGCCCCTGGTGTCCGTCCTCCTCCTTGGCTTAAAGACCCGATCTGCCCCATCCTTATTGATTCCTCTCAGGTACTTGAATGTCTCTATCATGTCTCCCCCGTCCCTTCTGTTCTCCAGGTTGTACATATTTGGGTCTCCTAGCCTGCTGTCATAGTCTCTCCCCACCATTTCACTTATCATCTTCGTTGACCTCCTGTGCACCCCTCCACTAGCTTGATATCACGCTTCAGGTATGGCCTCCAAAACTGTACACAATACTCAAAAGTGCAGCCTTACCAGCGACCTGTAAAGGGGTAAGAGCACCTCTCTTCACCCGAATGAAAACCTCCTCGCTATGCACCCCCAGCATTTTGTTTGCCTTTGTAGCCGCTCTTCTGCACTGGGCAGTGTTGTTCATGGTCTGGTCCCTGTTACCAATACTTCTAGGTCCTTCTCCTCAGTAATCCCCAGCTTAACACCCCCCCACCCTGGCCAGTGTTCTGTCCTTTGGGTTCTTCGCCCTGAAATGCACAACCTTACACTTCTTTGCATTAAACCCCAGCTGCCACCTCTCTGACCACTCCTCTAGCTTGCTTAGATCCCCCTGCAGTTGCTTCCATCCCTCCCCTCCATCCACCACTGCTCCCATTTTGGTGTTGTGTGCGAACACTTGACTTGCTTACCACCCTGTGCGCAATGTCTGATATGAAGAGCCCAAATACTACTGGTCCCAGCACAGAGCCCTGTGGCACCCTGCTCGTCACCAGCTTCTGAGTTGAGAGCTCCCCTCCTGCCACCACCCACTGCAGCTTCCCACTCAGGCAGCTTATAACCCAGTTCATCATTGTTGCCCCTACCCTTACACTAGTTAGCTTCCCCTCAAGCCGCCCATGAGGCACCGAATCGAAGGCCTTGCTGAAGTCCAAGTAAAGAACATCCAATGCATGACCCTTATCCAGCTCACCTGTCACCCAGTCATAATATTGTATCGGGTTGCTTTGACAAGACTTCCCTTAAATGAACCCATGCTGCCTCACATCCTGGAGGCCGTTGACCTCCAGGTACGACACCAGTCTTGTCTTTTAGTATAATTTCCATGAGTTTGCACACTATGGAGGTGAAAATTACCGGGCGATAATTACCCATTTCGTCCCTTGGTCTACTCTTGTGTAACGGCACTACATGTGCCATCCTCCAGTGCAGTGGCACATCCGCCATCTCCCCTCAGCACCGAGAGGTGGATACCATCTGTCCTGGTGCCTTGTCTACCCTCAGTGCTTCAGTCCTTCTGGGACTCCCTTCCTCAGTTCTTCCATCTGTCACTTCTCCCCTCCCCACCCTCCCAGCCCATGGTGGTAGCGTAACTTTTCTTCCATGGAAACTGGTGCAAAGTATCCTCCAGTGCTTCTGCCTGTTCCTCCCTTTCTGGCCACTCCTCCTTTTCCTCACTGTTGTCTCCTTGCCTCTTTTTCCCTGATGCCTAAAAGCCCTCGGTTAATTCCCGTGTCGGTCTGCCCCTCTGGGCCTTGGCTTTTCCTCACTTTTGGTCACCCTGGAACATTTTGCACTTCACCTGTTCCTGGCTCCATCCTCTATACCTCTGGTGCGCCTGCTTTTGCTCTCACCACCTCCACTACCTCACTGTTCAAGCAGCATGGTTTCCTTGCTCTGCTCCTCTTACTCTGTGTCTTGGTGCAGGCTTCTGTTGCCTCTGTAATCCCCCATTTAATAATATCCCATTTCTGCTCCACATCCATCTCCTGCCTTATGCCCTCCAGTTCCCCTTTCAGTACTTCATGCATCCTCTCAAAGTCCAACGCCCTGAAGTTTACCACCTGGGTTACTGATTTCTTTTGCTCGCCACACATCGTGATATTACACCACACCGTTTGGTGATCGCTGTCAGCTAGTGGGTCCTCCATGCTTATTTCTCTTACTGCCTCAATACCAGATCTAAAGTGTTTTTTAGCCTAGTAGGTGCACTGACCAACTGCATCAGGAGACCCTTCTGGATTGCATCCAGGAGCACTTGCTCCCAAGCACTGGAGGTGACCGGAGTGCTGCAGTCAACCCCCGGCAAGTTGAAATCCCCCACGATGACGACCTTCCCTTTTCTACATACCTTTCTGACTTGTCCTGCTAATTCCCTGTCAAGCTTTTCGGACTGGGACGGCAGCCTATATACCACCCCAAACCTCAGTTTCTAGGGGCGTGGATATGTTCTATCCACACTGTCTGGCAGGTACCTTGCCGCTTTAAGATGGGCCGGAACGTCTTCAAGCTGGCTCCTCCCACCCAACCGGGTGATGAAACTCTCGGCTGCACCCCATGATGCCAGATCTTCCTTACTACTTGGAAACATCAGGTTCCTTCCTTAGTGCTCTCGTGTTTTGCAGGCCCTGGCTCTAAAAACTTCGGATTTTTTTCCCAAACTTACTTTAAAACTGGTTCGAGTTCAGTCTTCACCCTCTTCCCTCGCAGCTGCGGTGGAGGACAAGACTGTTCCCGGGTTCCGCTGGTGTCCCTTCGGGCAGAAGATGTTGCGTACCGATCCCCATTCCTCTTGCATTTATTGCCTTGGGCACGACCATGATCCACAGGCTTGCAAGATGTCTGTCCTTTTCGCCGTCGGTGCTCGAAGATCGCGCTGCCCGACTCCAGCTGGGGCAACCGGGAAATGGTACCTACCAGTTAAATCGAAGGAGGCCTGTTGGGTAGTGTCTGCGGCGGCGGGCTCTGTGGAACAGCTTGAACAGCTCACGGACCTCAAGGAGGAGGTGTCCCAGGCCGTGGCGAGCTCCTCTTCGGCTTCAGCCTTTATTCCACTCCAACTGGGCTCTTCTTACATGGCTTCCTTTCGGGAGCTGTGCCAGTCCTCGACTAAAGTGGAGGGCCCTTCTGGGTCTCTCACCCCTCGGTCCTGAAAGAAGGATCCGAAAAATGTAAGACCCACCATCGGCGCTCTTGGGAGAGATCTCGTTCTCCGGACCATCAGCTCTCGACTTCGGTCAATGTTGCAGCCTGGGCTGTTGGTTTCACGGTGTCCCTGTTGACGCGGCCGAGATTTTTCTCGAGCCCACAGACAGATTATCAACCGAGAAGGCTGACAACTCTCTCTGTCTGACACTGGTGCTTCCGGTGCCTTCCAAGGACTTGCCTCAGACCATTGAGCCGAAGTCCCCGGTCCAGGACCCTGAACCGGAGGGGCAGCGGGTTTCCCCCGCTCCTTCCTCAGCCCGCCACCGACAGTCGAGGTCTTGGTCCTCCTCCACTTCAAGGAAATCCCACCGATGTTGGCAGTCTCTGTGCCAACATCACGAAAAGCGGTGCCGCCATTCTTCTTCCTCGTCCTCCTCTACTGAGTAGAGGCATCAGTGCAAGTTGCGTCGGTGCTATGAGGATCTAATGTGACAACAGCTCCTTGTGGCTGGCAGCAAACCGACGCATGCTTCCACACCAGCAGTTAAGTGGCTGTCGCCCGAACGGCCGAAGCCAACTCCCGCCGTTGGTTCCCTGGTCGAGGACCCGGTCCCGGCGCCAACAGCTCAGCCAAAACCCGCTGTCCCGCCCATTGTGGTGAAACCGCCGTTTCCCCAGCCGAAGAATGGGGCGCTGACCAAGGATTCTCGGTCAGCTCAAGGTTTGCCCCATCGGTTGTCAGTCACTGTCACCCCCGCTGGCCCTCAGCAAGTGGAGAGTGGCTCAGGCGGTCACCAGCTGTACATGGACTCTTCGGAGTCCGAAGACTCCTTGTTGCCTTCCCGTCCAGTTGACCTGGAATCCTCAGTGGGGTCTTTCTGTGGACGAGAGCCCCACCTTGTTCCTCAGTATCCTTCGGCTCCTCACGGAGTCCACCGGGATACCGCTCGAACCCGTGCAGAAAGGGGCCACATATCCCCTTACTGTGATTTTGCACAAGGGGGACTCCCTCCACAGAGGCCTTCCCAGTAGCCAAGGCCATTGTGGGCCTGGTGTTGGAACTCTGGCAGCGCCCATCCTCCTGCCCAGTGCCATCGGCCAGGATGGCCCACGAGTACACAGTGCCTGCTGACTCTCTCTCCGGCTTCTCTGAGCACCCCTCGGCTGAGGGGTTGATGGCAGATTCTGTCTTCAGGCACTCTGGCAATACGAGGGACGTGGACAAGCCCCCAGATAAAGAGTCCAAGAAATTAGACTACTCAGGGAGAAAGGTGTACGCTGTAGCCTCTTTGGGCCTTTGACAGGCCGGCTTGGCTCTTATTATGGCACACTTCCCTCACGCCCTGTTAGGCTCCCTGGATGAGGTGCTCCCTCATCTCCTGGCCGACCTCCAGACCACGGTCAAGCAGGTCGAAGATCAGGGAAGGGAGGTGGCAAAGCAGCAGCTCCAGACAGCTCTGGACATTGGAGACTCTTGTGCCCATTTGGTAGTGACTGCAGTGGCCATGCGCCGCAAGGCTTGGTTGCGGATCTTGACCTTCACAGTAGACATCCAACACAAGCTTGCAGATGTTTCCTTTCTGGGCACTGACCTGTTCAGGCCTGGTGTGGAGGGCCGCCTCCAATGCATTGAAAAATATAGTGCCACCCTAGATTCAGTCACATCTGCACAGAAGGACAAAGGCTGCCATCAGCAGCATAAGTCTTTTTGTCCCTCCGCTCCTGTGGCTAGACCTGCCCAGCGGCACCAGCAGCAGGGCCAGCAAGCTCAAACTTGGCGCCCTAGAGCCAAGTCAGTTGCTTCCTAGGTCAGGAAGCCTGGGGAAAAGGGCCCCTGCAGCTCCTCAGCCGGTCCCTCCTCCTCCAAGCCTGCCCAGTGACGGGTTACGGGGGGCCGCCTCCAACCTCGTCTCACCTCCCCTGGGTCCCCCTGTGGGGTGCTGGCTCAGCCACTTCCTATCCACCGGGTCCACTATCAGCACAGACTGCTGGGTGCTGGAAGTGGTCATCGGGGCCTGCCTCTGGAGTTCGAGCAGGTCCCTCCCTTTTGAGCCCGTGCCCCGCTGGGGGATTACCGGGTCCACAGCCTCCCAGTTGGCTTTCCGAGGTGACATCGACAAGCTCCTCTGCAGAGGGGTAGTCAGCAAAGTTGCAGATCCTCCTCTGTGCCCAGGGTTTGTTTCCAGGTACTTCCTGGTTCCAAAACTGACTGGGGGCTGGCGCCCCATTCTTGATCTGCACAACCTGAACAAGTTCCTAAGGCCACGCACCTTTCGGGTGGTAACCCTGGCTCAGATAATACCGCCCCTGGAGCAGGGCATGTGGTTCTGCTCCCTGGACCTCCAGGACACGTTCTTTCACGTCCCAATCCGTCCATCTCATCAGCGGTTCCTCCGCTTTCGGGCAGAGGGAACCCTCTACAAGTTCCGAGCCATGCCCTTCGACCTCTCATCAGCTCCCAGGGCCTTCACCAAATGCATCACAGTGGTGGCAGCATTCCTACGGCATCGAGGGGTCCCGGTCTACCCTTACCTGGACGACTGGCTGATAGCAGGTCCCTCCAGGTTGGAGGTGGAGTGGTCCAGAGATCTAGCCCTCCAGGCTTGCTCTCGACATGGCCTCCTCATCAACGAGGCCAAGTCAGAACTTGTGCCCTCGCAGGCGATTCAGTTCATCGGTGTGGATCTCAACTGTCTCCGAGCCAGGACAGGGCTGAGGTCCTTTTGTCCTTTGCCCAGTCATTTATGGTTGGGCAATTGCTCCCTGCCCAGTACTTCCCGTGCCTTCTGGGTCTCATGGCGACCTGCACCAGTGTAGTCCGTTGGGCCTGCTGGCATATGCACCCCCTGCAGTGGGGGCTGGCGCACCAATGGTCTCAGTGCTCGGGTCATCTAGACCAACCAGTTTCTGTGACCCAGGAGATGTGGTACAGCCTGAAGTGGTGGCTCGTCCCAGCTCATTTACGGGAGGGAATCTCGTTCGTGTGCCCCGAGCTGACAGTCATCCTGACTACCTACGCCTCTCTGGGTTGGGGTGCCCATCTGGGGCAACAGAGAGCCCATGGACTCTGGTCCCCTCAGGAGTCCCGATGCCACATCAACCTGCTGGAGCTCCGAGTGCTCCGGCCAGCCCGGACCGCCTTCACTCCATTTGTTCGGGTTCAAGTGGTCCAGGTCCAGGCGGACAACACCATGACCATGTACTGTCTCAACAGAGAGGGCAGGATGCACTCCTTGCCTCTGTACAAGGAAGCTGTTCGCATTTGGTCTCTCATGCTCAGCCTGGAGGCGGATCTCTTACCCATTCATGTGGCAGGAGCCTCGAACAGTCTGGCCGATGCCCTCAGCCAGATAGGCGATGCATCTCACGAGTGCTCTCTCCTGCCGGAGATAGTACAAGACCTGTTCTCCCATTGGGGCACACCTCAGATGGACCTGTTTGCCTCCAGGGAGAACGCCAAGCTGAGGGTGTACCATGCCCGCCCCGCTCAGCAGGATTCACTGCAGGGGGATGCCTTCTCTAGGCCGTGGACCCCGGGCCTCTGCTGTACCTTCCCTCCTCTGCCCTTGTTCCACAGGGTGCTCCTCAAGATCAGGAGGGACAAGGCGCAGGTGATCCTGGTAGCCCCAGACTGGCCTCGTCAGTTCTGGTATCCAGATCTCCTCAGCCTCAGCTCCAGGCTCCTGAGGCAGCTTCCAGCCCATCTGGACCTTCTCTCCATCAACAAGGGGAAGGTATTCCATCCGGACCTTCAATCCCTGTACCTGACGGCCTGGTTACTGGGCGGCTAGAGTTCCAGGCCTTGGGTCTTTACAAGGAGGTCCTCAGTGTCATTGAGGCGTCCCGCAAGGAGTCGACCAGAAAATGCTGTGCCTTCTAATGGAAGAGATTCTCCATTTGGTGTCAGGGCAAGGGGTTGGACCCCTCATCCTGTTAGCTGGTTAGTATTCTGGACTACCTGTGGTCCCTTTCCCAGCAGGGGCTTTGATCAACGATCCTCAAGGTGCACCTGGCAGCCAGCTCTGTTTACCGGGCGCGGGCTGGCAAGTAGTCTCTGGCACAGGAGAAGGTGATCTGGTGCTTTTTCAAGGGCCTAGATGACATATCCCCTCCAGTGCGTGAACCACCACCTCCATGGGATTTACTGCTGGTATTGGCCAAGCTCATGGGCAAGCCATTCAAACCGATGCACAGGTGTGACATCTTTCACCTGTTGTAGAAGACCACCTTCTTGGTGGCTGTCATGTCAGCCTGAAGGATTGGGGAGCTGCAGGCACTTTCCATCGAAGCTCCCTACCTGGTCTTCCACAGGGACAACGTTGTCCTGTGCACCCACCCAAAATTTCTCCCAAAGGTGGTGTCAGAGTTTCACCTGAACCACGTGTTGACTCTGCCGGTGTCCTACCCCAGACACACCTCGGAGGCCGAGTACAGGCTTCATACTTTGGACCTGAGAAGAGCGCACTCTTACAACAAAGAGCGTACAGCAGAAGTTCAGGGAGAGGTTCGCCAGCTGTTTGTCACCTACGCTGAAGCCTCACCTGGCAGACCTGCAGTCAAGTGGATGATTGGCAGGTGGATCACTTCCTGCATTGATCTCTGCTATAGGTTGGCGGGTAGGGAGCCTCCCGTGGGCTTAGGGCTTATTCCACCCATCATACCGCTTCATTGGTGGCTGTTTCTAGGGATGTTCCTATCCAAGAAATCTGCAGGGCTGCTACCTGGAAGTCGGCACACACCTTCACTTCCCATTACCACATCGACCTTGAGTTACGCCAGGATGCTGGTTTTGGAACCTCGGTTCTCCAGTCCCTGTTCCCTAAGTAGGGGTGTGCGCCTTGCTTCCCTCCTCCTGGAGAACTGCTAGGAGTCTGCCAGACAGTGTGGCTAGAACAACATAACCATGCCCCTAGAAATACAGGTTACTCACCTGTAACAGGAGTTCTAGGAGTGGTATGTGTTGTTCATCCACACTGACCCACCCGTCCTCCCCGGATTAGGAGCACAACCTGGCTTCCAGGGGGCTAGATCTGGCGTCATGGGGCGGAGCCGAGAGTTTCATCACCCAGGTGGGTGGGAGGAGCCAGCTTTAAGACTTTCCAGCCCATCTTCAAGCGGCAAGGTATCTGCCAGGCAGTGTGGATGAACAGCATATACCCCTCCTAGAACTCCCGTTACAGGTGAGTAACCTGTATTTCCTTCCCCTTGAGTCTAGGAGCTGCAGCCAGATTGCCTCTCTTCTCCTTTCCTCCCCCTCGTCCCTTGTACATTTGATCCCATACTCACATAGACTGCCACCCCACCCCTCCTTACGGTCCTTCCTGTATAATTTGTACCCTGGGATCGCCAGATCCCAGTCCCGGTGCTCTGTTGCTCATGTTTCCATGGCAGCTGCAATATCCACCCTCCACACTGCCAAGAGTGTCTGTAGCTCAGCTGATTTGTGCTAAGCTTCCCTGATTCAGCAGACCACCTCCATCCTTTCACTCTTCCCTTCATTGCTCTCCATCTCCTCCCTTCTACTCCGTCCCTTTTCCGCCACCCCAAGTCCTTCCCTGCTAGCTTGAGGGATAGGCTATGACTCCACTCTTATCTGATCCCTGCCTACCTGCTGTCCACTTGCCATGCCACCATCTAGTTTAAATCAACCTTTGTCGCAATATACCTCCCCAGTCTTTGCTTTAACACCTCCTTGACCTCCCCGCTCAGGTGCAGCCTGTCCCTTGCAAACAGATTGATACTATCCCAGGTACTGTCCCAGCTGCCCACAACCCCATACCCCTTAGTTTGACACCATTTTGCCAACCATGCGTTCAACTCCCCAGTCCTCTCCTTTCTCACTGTGCTTGTGCAGGGTACTGGGAGCACCTTCAAGAAGGCCACATACTCCCTAGTCTCCTCGCACACACTTCCCACTTCCTCAGACCTCTCCCTTCTTACTTCCACCATTTTCCGTGCTAGGTCATTTGTCCTGACATGTACCACAATGTGTGGTTTCCTCCTACCCCTTCTTGCACACCTTAGGATTGCCTGTCCTGCCTTGTCTGCCCCCGGTATGGACTCCACGCATATTCGACTGTGCCTCTCCCTCTTGCTGCCCCATCTGATCCCCTTGAGTATGGAGTCCCCCAACACTAGTACACCCCCCTCCTCTTTCCTTGTGCCCGTCCCCACCTCCCAACCCAGGTTCTCATTCCCTGGGCCACTCAAGATGGTGCTTTTACCATTGCCCCTCTGTCTTCCCCCTCCGCCCCTCTCAGTTGAGACCCCTCCTCCTGTTTGACTACCAACCTTCCTCTCCCTTTTCCCCTCTCTGAGTATTATCCCTTCCCCTGCCACGCCATGCTCAATCTCTCCACTAGTAATGCCCCTCACTCCCTCCTCTTCGTGAGTACTATCCCTTGTACAGTCTCCTCCTGCATCCTCTTCCCCATGTGTCGCTAGTACAGCAAACATGTCCCCTACCCTCTTTGCATTACTGTGTGTTTTCTTCTCCCTTCTGCCTGTTGCTGCTGCTCTTTTGCTAGGCCCTACTATAGTCCATTTGGCTTCCTGTCTAGTTTGCCTCATCCCCTGACCCTTGACCCACTGTTCCTTCTCTGTGGTGCCCCCCCAATACTCTCAGATGTCAAACCTTCTACCAGCACAACACTTCCCTCACCCCTCAACCTCCCCAGCTCCCTGTGGCATATTGGGCACCCTCCCAACCTCAATAGTATGTTCATCCACACTGCTGCCCCACAACCATTGCACCCCACAATCCTACCCATGGTTCACACTGCCTATTCAGGACAGTGAAATACAGTTTCTCTGTAATGATTGCAGTTGTTTACGGACACAATTACAAACCCACCAATAGCATTCTCAAGTCTCACAAACACATACGGTCCAGAAATTAGATGTTTGCCCCAGGTCTTCTTTACCCCTCTTCCCCACCCATCCGACTTTTAAGTGGGGCTGTTGTGCCCCCATTGAGCTTAATTAAAAAATCATAGCCACAGAAACCTTAAAGCTAAACAAACAAAAAAAAAAAAGTAAGCCGGTGCAGAGGGTTGAGGCGCTGGATGCCACACCTCGCAACACACCAGAGACCTGGGTTCAGGAACGAGCCTGGGTCATTGGAGGTTGGCACGGTGGGAGGGTGGAGCTGCCAGCAGGCAACTTTCCTCTCAGGGGGTGGTGGGGCAGCATCCCTCGGCTAATGACTGCCCCGGTGGAGGCCAGGAGACAGCACAGGCTGTAGGGGTGCCAGGCACTAGGCCAATGAGGTGGGCGGAAGGGAGCCATTACTGGGGCTGTAAGGTGCATGCGCCCTTCTCCTGGGACCCTCAGGAGAAAAAAGGAGGAGAAAATACCGGTGGCTGGATGATGACAGACTCCCCACAGGCGCTGCTCCCGCGCCAGTCATAAGGTAAGCCCCGGTAATTCTGGGAGACGTGGCTGGGGGAGTCTGTAGGATAGGTGCAAACCAAAAAAAAAACTAGCAAACATACAAAAGTCCTCTCCACACTAACTTTCTTCACAGCTAGTAGAATGTGCTAATCCTTCTCTCCTGCAATTTGATGATTCTGTCAGAATTTAAAGGCTTTATGGGTAGCCAAGTCTGGGCATGTCTTGTTCAGTCTCTCCAGCCACAGAAACCTTTAAGCTAAATTCTACTTTAAGCTAAAGAAGAAAAAAAAAAAGACAAAACTTACAAAAATTCTCTTCACACTAACTCTCTCTAGAGCAAATATAATTAACTAATCTTTCTCTCCTGCAGTTTGAAAAAAAAATAGCAAAACTTACAAAAATTCTCTTCTCACTAACTCTCTCTCTCTAGAGCAAATATAATTAACTAATCTTTCTCTCCTGCAGTTTAAAAAAAAAATAGCAAAACTTACAAAAATTCTCTCCACACTAACTCTTTACACAGCAAGTAGAATAAACTAATCCTTCTCTGAATGTAGAGATCTCAAAGACCTCGATCTCTACATCCAGTACAAAATATTGTGCATGGTCACTCTCCCAGGGCTGCTGCCCCTGCTCAAACGGGGCAACTGGCTGTGCTTCCTCGGTATGCAGAATTCTTACCTGCATATTTCGGTGTGCCCAATGTACAGGCGGTTTCTCTGGTTTCTTTTCCAGGGTGAACATTACCAATTCAGAGTCATGCCCTTTGGTTTATCCTTTGCGCAGATTTTTACAAAATGCTTAGCAGCCGTAGCTACTGCTGTCTGGCAGGAGGGCATGTACGTCTTCCTCTACTTGGACGAGTGGCTCCTCAAAGCCCCATCCAGGGATCAGCTTCTTGGAACCCTGGAGGGGACTGTCCAGTTGTTCCATTCCTTGGGCATCACTGTCAACCTGCCCAAGTCTGTTTTGGTCCCATCCCAATGGTTGCAGTATATAGGGGCGGTTCTGGACTCGGTGCCGTCTCAGCTGCTTGCACAGAGCCGTTATGTTACCGCGAGGGTTTACTTGAGGCTCCTAGGCCTCATGGCTGTGTCCATTGGCACTGTGCTCCTGGTCCAGACTGCACATGCAAGTGCTCCAGTGAACCCTCCAGGTGCAGAGGAACCAGCACACAGATGACCTGGAACAGCTAGTGTTGATCTTCTCTCTGATCCGCAGCAGCGTGCTTCAGTGGTGGATGGATCACCAAAATCTCTTAAGAGGGGTCCCAATCCTGGCCTCATCTCCCTAGCAGATGCCTCCAGCATGGTCTCGGATAGACATCTCTCCACATAAACGTCCTCGAGATGAGGGCGGGTCTGTACACCATGCAGGCCTTCCAAAACCACCTCTTTCTGGGCCAGTTGTTTCAGTCAGACAATCTCAGTGTGTTTTACTATATCAACAAGTGGGGAGGGGGTGCATTCATATACCCTCTTTGCAGGGAAGTGGTGAGTGTCTGGTACTGGGCACTGGACCACAGCCTGGGGCTCCTGGCAGTCCATGTCCCAGGCTTGCTGAACACCATGTTGGACACAGCTTAAGCCAGACTCCATCCAAGATGCGTGAGTGGGAACTTCTGTCATCTGTCGCAGAAGATCTGTTTGACAGATGGAGTCTTCCAGAGTTGGACCTTTTTGCGTCCACACTCAATGCAAAACTGCCCAATTTCTCTTCGCTAGATCCAGGGCCTGGATTTTTTTGGCGAGATGCATTGTCCCTCTCCTGGAGCGGGAGGTACCTTTGTGCCTTCCCTCCATTTTCTCTGATTCAGATAGTGCTAATCATGCTGTAGATGGAGGGAGCCAGCATGATTCTGGTTGCACCCTACTGGCCTCAGCAGATATGATTTTCATTACTGCAACAGCAGAGGAACCCCTGGTCCCTCTGCACCTTTGCAGGGATCTGCTGACACAGGCTCAGGAGACCCTGGTCCATCCACACATCAAGTTCCTTCATCTGCATGCCTGACTCCCAACAACATAGCCACTGCCATATTTGGAGTACCTCGGGAGGTAGCGGGTGTCCTTGTGGCAGCTCAGAAACCCTCCATTAGAGCCACATGTGCCGTGAAGTGGAAGAGGTTTGCCACCTGGGCTGCCAGACATCTGGACCCTTTACCTGTCCAGTGAGCCAGATTCTGGACTACCTGATATCACTGTCAGACTCTGGCCATCAGTACTCCTCCTTCAAGGGGCACGTTTCGGCTATCTCTGCCTTTCATGAGCAGTGGACAGCCATACTGTGGATCAGTTGGATGTGTCCCTTACTTTTCTTCGGGTCATTCTGCACCTGAAACCTCCAATCCATACCCCTGTCCCGACTTGGGATTTAAATTTTGTTTTGGAAAAATTGACCCTGTCTCCATTTGAGCCAGCTGTGACTTGTGAGCTCTGTTTTCTTTCGTGGAAAGCATTATTTTTAGTTGCCATTACTTCTGCTCGAAGGACTTCTGAGCTTCAGGCTCTCTGGTGTGAGGAACCCTATTTGATTTTTTACAATGACAGGGTGTCTTTGAGCCCGAATCCTACGTTTCTTCCTAAGGTGGTATCTGAGTTTACCCTTAACCAAACTATCCATCTCTCTGTGTATTTTTGAGAGCATGCCAGTCCAGGGGAAGCACTGCTCCATACTTCAAATGTGCGCAGAATTCTGAAATATTATCTGCTGTGAACTAAGGACTGCAGACAGACAAAACTGCTTTTTGCTTCTTTCACCCAAGGAAGAGAGGGCGTTCAGGTTTCCAAACAATGCTTGTCCAAATGATTGGCACATTGTATTGCATTCTGCTACAACAAGCATGGCAAAGAGTTGCCAGGGGCAGTGAAAGCCCACTTCACAAGGGGCATGGCTACCTCTGTGGCTTGTTTCAAGAGGGTCTCAGCCATTGATATTTGCTCTGCTGCCACCTGGAGTACTATTCATACTTTCACTAAGCACTACAGTCTGGACATTGCTTCTAGAGCCTGAGCAGACTTTGGCTGGGCTGTTCTGCAGGGCCTCCTGTCCTAGGCCTTGGTTTGTCCGCCTCCCAGGCTGTTCTGCAGCACTTGTGACTGCTTGGGCTTGTTCCTGTTGCGTGACCTGACTGAGATACCCCAAAGAAGATAGAATAGTTACATAAGAACTTACCATAACAGTAGAAAGTCGTCAGGTCTGCCTCCCTCCCCACAACCACCACCATCCCCTTGTTTGAGTCTTTGTCTCAGCCTGGCTATCTGGTGTAGCCAGCCTTTTATTTAGGCCTGGGCACACCTCTTGTCTCTCCTTGGTCCCCCATGACATGAGTTTACTCCCTTAGTCTCCGGGGGAAAGAACTGAGGAGGGAGTGGGACCACTCACACCTCTATAGGGTTGATGACATCAGTAGGTGACGTCAGCATGGGCAGCCCCAGTTGTACTACTGGAAAATCTTCTGTGTGGATCCTACTTCACCAACAGCAAAGGTTCCTACAGTGTTCCCTGATAACTGAGATCCCCTCAAAGATCTACTGTTATGGTAAGTTCTTATGTAACTGTACTTTATGCAAGAACTTACTGTAACAGTAGATCTTCGAGAGGAGCTCTTGCAGCAGGTAATACCATTAGTACTGAAGCCATCAGGTGTCAGGACCGCACGGAAAACTTGTAGCTAGCAGTTCCCTGGCGCCACCTCAGTTCTCCCGCTGGAGACCCAGCCATAAACAAACTGGAGAACCAGCAGGAAGTCCCCACCATGATGTGGTGATATAAACACCAAAAAAATACTATCCTGAGGGATGGAGGGTTGGGAAAGCCACCTGCTGCAAGAGCTCCTTTTGAAGATCTACTGTTATGGTAAGTTCTTATGTAACTATGCTGTCTGTCTTCGAGGGTGGAGCTCTTGCAGCAGGTAATACCATTAGGACTGAGTCTCAAGCAGTACCCAAGGATAGGCCCAGGTCTGATAGGGTGGTGGGGAGATATGCTGAACAACAGCTGATGAAAAGCACCTATGAGAGAACGCCCTGTAGGACTGCTAGTCCGAAACCTGCTCTCCTTCTGGACGCAATGTCCAGGCTGTAGTGCCTGATGAAAGTGTGGACTGAACTCCACGTGGCTGCAGCAGAAATGTCAGCTGAACAGACATTCTTGAGCACTGCAAAGGAAGAGGCCACCGCTCTGGTAAGAGTGGCCCCTAATTGCACCTGGAAAAGGTCTGTTATGGTGCTGATAGCAGAACAAAATACATTGTACCAGCCAGTGTGCTAGTGGCTATTTGGAAACAGGAGCTCCCGGCATTCGCTTAGCGAATGAGACGAACGGCTGGTCCAGCTGTCTGGAGGAGCGAGTCCTGTGGAGGTAGCACCTCAAAATCTGGTGAACGTCCAAGGTGTGCAACAGTGCTTCACCTTGGTTAACAAACTCTGGATAATAAACCAGAAGGTTGATGTCCTGGTTAAGGGTCAGCACGGACACCACCTTCGCGGCGTAAACTTAGGGTTTGTGCGCAGATTTACCCTGTCCCTGTGAAAGACTATGTAAGGTTCCTTACACATCAGAGCCTGGAGCTCAGAAACCCTTCGAGCAGAGGTAATGGCTACCAAAAGGAGGGTCTTCAATGAGAGGAAGCGCAGCTCGCATGAGGCTGCTGGCTCGAAGGGAGGAAGGGTGAGTTTCTTCAGAATGAAAAGAAGGTGCCAAGGAGGAACGATGTCCCTCTTTGGGGGTCTGACATGTAAGACCCCTCGAAGAAAGGTTTTGCAGGCATTAAGCTGTTCCAGAGTTTTATCTCCGATAGGATCATGATATGCGGAAACTGCACACGTGCACCTGGATGGATGAATAGCTCAATCCTAAGTCCAGAATGTGTCAGAGATACTCTAGCACGTGCCTAGCCGGACAATCCAAGGGATTTAGAGCATGGGCCGTAGCCCACAGACAGAAGCGTTTCCATTTCAGAGCAGAAGTGGCCCTGGTGGAAGGCTTTCTCACTGCAACCAGTATCTCAGCCACCTTGCTTGACACTCCTAGTCTCACCTCCGCTAGGACTGCAGGAGTCGTGCATGTAGGTGAAGAGATTGAAGTGCAGGATGGGCAAGAGTCCCCTGCTCTTGTGAGAGCAAGTGGGTGGAGAGTGACAACTGAACTAGAGGCGCCAGAGACGGTTGCTGGAGCAGTAGATGCCAGATCGGACGAGGCCAGAGAGGAGCCACCAGAATCACTCTGGCTCCCTCTGACTGCAATTTGAGCAGCACTCTCTGAATGAGGGGAAAAGGAGGGAAGGTGTACAGGAACTTCCCTGCTCAAGAAAGGGACAATGTGTCATGCCAGAAAACACCAGGCCCTGGAAAGAGCGAACAAAAACTTTGCAGTTTGGCGTCGCACAGGGACGCAAAGAGGTCCAACTCTGGACGTCCCCAGCGACCGAACAGGTCGTCTGCGACATCTTGGACCAGTTCCCACTCGTGGGTCAGAGAGGTAGAGCTGCTGAGACTGTCGGCGAGAATGTTCTGAACCCCAGGCAGATGGACTGCGATGAGGTCCAGTCGGTGTTCCATTGCCCAGTCCCACACTCTCATGGCCTCCCTGCAAAGGTGGTACGAATGAGTTCCCCCTTGTATGTTGACGTGGAAGACTACTGGTGTATTGTCTGTCTGCACCAGGAGAGGAACCAGCGAGAGCTGGTCTCCGAATGCAGTTAGAGCATTCAACACTGCTCATTTCCAGAGCACTGATATGTAGAGAGCTCTCTGTGGCAGACCAAGACCACTGGGTCCTGTGATCCCTTAAATCAGCCCCCAACCGGACAGAGAGGCATCTGTGGTTAAAGTCTGGAGAGGAGAAGGTCTCCGGAAAGGAATTCCTCCTGCTAAACTGTCATGATGGAGCTACCATTCGAGAGAACGATGTACCGCCCTAGAGATCCGGATTCAGAGATCCAGATCGTCCACAGATTGATCCCACTGAACCTTGAGGTGCCATTGTAGAATACTCATATGGAGTCTGGCTAAGGGTACTATGGCTGTGGCCGCCGTCGTATGGTCTAAAAGTTGTAGAACCACCCGGGCAGGGGAAGAGGGCGTCTTTTGGAGCCCGCTGGCCAAAACCCAAAGGCAGTCTGCCCTGTCAGGAGGCAGAAAAAGCTGTCCTCTGTCTGGTGTCCAGGATAGCCCCTATGAACTCCAACCTTTGTGTTGGTTAGGGGTGTGACTTCAGCCAATTTAATGTAATCCCCAAGGGAGAAAATAGAGCCTGCGTCTTTTGTAGGGCGATTAGGAGCTCCTCCGACTGAGCGGAGAGGAGCCAATTATCCAGGTAAGGGTAGACAAAGAGGCCTTCCCTGCAGAGGTCCGCCGCTACCACCACCAGGCACTTGGTGAAGACCCTGGGGGCTGAGGAAAGGCCAAAAGGGAGTACTCGGAATTGGTAGTGCTAGTCTCTGAAGCTGAATCGCAGAAACTTTCTGTGGGTCTTCAGGACCTTGATATTCACGTAGGCGTCCTGCATATCTAGGGAGCACAGCCAGTCCCCTTGCTGAAGCAGGGGAAAGAGGCCTGCCAGAGTAACCATGCGAAACCTCTGGTATTTTACTGAGAGGTTGAGCTGGCTCAGATCCAGAATTGGACGAAGGTCTCCTATTTTCTTCTGGACTACTCAGATTCGGGAGTAATAACCTTTCCCTTTCTGTGCCTGCAGAACCTTTTGTATGGCCCTTTTTTCTAGGAGCTGTTGAATCTTGGCTTCTAGGAGAAGGCTGTGATCCAGTGGACAGCGTACCGAAGGGAGTGTGGGTTGTCCAGTGGGACAGAGATGAACTCTGTTGTATATCCTTTCCGAATGGTGTCCAGAACCTACTAGTCTGCAGTGATACTGGACTATTCGAGTGGGTAAAGCACAAACCGCCCTCCTACCTTCTTGCTCTGCCTGTCCACTAGGGGAGGAGGGCAGCAGAGGGAGAGGGGGTGGGGGGGACCTTAGGAGTTTTGGGCTGCTTGGGGCCCTGGGAACCTTGAGGGGCAGGGTGACCCTGCCTCTTAAATCCCTTACCATGGGGCTGCTTACTCCCCTGAGCCTACCCTTGACCTCTATGAAGAGGGTGCCGGCAGGGTTCCTGAGGCTGGGATTTGTACATGCGGTGCACGTCGGCCATCACTTTTCCTGACTCCTGTAGTTTTACCAGTTGCTCGACTTCAGGGCCGAACAACATGGGACCCTGAAAAGAGTAATCCAGGATGGACTCTTGCAGGTCCAGCTGGAAACCCATGGTCCGGAGCCAAGACTGCTGTCTCATGCAGACTCCTGAGGCGGCTGCCCTGGAGGCCATGTCTACAGTGTTGTACGAACACTGGAGAGCATGTTTGTCCACATCCGAGCCCAACTGGGCACACGATAGAATTTCTTCTTTGAAGTCTGAGTCAGGCATAGCTTCCACGAGGTCCATCGTCTTTCTCCATGGTGACTGTTGATATGTGATCATGTGGGCCATAAAGTTCAGGGACCTGATGGCCCCAGTGGCTAAGGAGAAGACTTTACGACCCCAGCCATCAAACTTCTTGGAGATGGGATCAGGAGGTTGGGAGCGCAGATGTTTTGGTTGAGATCCCCTGCCATGGGCAGCTCTGAGTACCAACGAACTGGCCTTTGGCTGTTCGGCCAGGAAGGGTTCAGACTTTGGGGGCTTATAGAGTCTGTCCGCCTTCCTAGGGACTACCGGAATGGAGGATGGTGTCCTCCAGGTCAGCATGTCACATCTTGAAATGGTTCCACTAACGGTGGACTCACCAAGGGTTTGGGTTCCTTTTCCCCTGTGGAACTTGGTCAGGCATTTATGCTGTGGATCCAGATCCTCTGTGTCCCACTCATATATGGTCTTTCAAACAACATGAAGTCTTGCTGTATTCTGATAATTGCAGTTAGCTCCAGCACTTGAACTGCCCCGGAGAGTAGAGGGTTAAATTTCTATGCAGGGCATAGAACGTTGAGCTCGAGCTCATTTGAAGACTCTGTCTGAAGTGCTTTGAAACTCAACCGTCAGATTCTTTACTCCGCCTCACTGAACAGTTGCTCCGGAGATTTCTCTTTCTGCTGGGTTCAAAGTCTGTTAAAGTTGTCTGTTTTATTCCAATTTATTTTCCACATTGTTGGTTCAGGGTCCTGTCTGCGGTACAGTAAGTACATTAGGATCTCTGTCTCTTATTGTGGAAATTGAGAAATTGTATTTCTCGATCGGTTCGGCTGAACCGATCCATTAGTTTAAATCTTTTAGTATGTGGTTACCGGTCCTTATCGGTTTAAAAAAAAACAAACATAATGTTTGCCTCCCTCCCCATAACACGGTTAGAAACCGATAAGGGAGTCTTGCCTGGCAGTTGCCTTATAAAGTGTAAGTTTGGTTAGGTTGGCCATGTCTGAGAAACCCAAGAAAAAAAAAAACAGGCTCACTGGGTTTGAACACTCTAGTGAGTGTGGGGAGGTTTTTGCTAAGGCTGATCCCACACCACCTGTTTACTGTCTGGGGGGTTGACCACCTTGATTCAGACTGCCAAATTTGTAAACATTTCCCCAAGTCTACCCTGGAAAAGAGGATAGGTAGACTTAGCGATAAGGAGGCCGAGAAATCCGCTGACCTAGAAGGCCAGCCCGGTTCATTTCCCACCGAACCAGAAGGAGTGCCCTCTGACCAGGACAAAACTTCTTCAGACAAGAGGAGAGACGATCCTGAGGGATCAGTTCCTACAAAAAAAAAAACAAAGAAAAATCGACCGGTTCGGATCCAGAGGTTCATGTTCCGACCGCCGAAGAAATAGCCAGAGCGATTCTGATTGTTGAATCGCTTCGTCCAGTTCCGACCGATCCGGCGCCTCTCGGCAGGGGGTCGGTTCGGTCTGTTCCCCCGGTTCAAGATTATGCCCCCCGAAGACTTCTATGAACCGGAGTTTGAAGAGGAGGGGGATTTTGAAGAGGATGGAGATGATTATGAAAGTCTGGATGTGCCTGTGGAACCGGACATCTCCCCAGACAGACCTTCTGGTGTTTCCCCTCCTAGGCTCTCTGAGTCCCCTCCCTACTATCTATTTTACAGAAAGGTGGCTGAAACCCTCCAGCTTCCTATGGAGGAGGCTGTGGAGGATCAAGAGGAGCCTGATTTTGTTGAAATGATGGACATCCCAGAGCCCAAGAGACTATTTCCCTTCATAAGTCCTTTGGGAAGCAGACACAAAAAATTCTGAAGTCTTCTAATTCTGTACCTCCTGTTGACAGAAGGATGGACAAGATGTATACTTTGTCAGGCTCAGATACAGAGTTTTTCTACCAGCAATGCAGCCATGTTGGGGTCATGCAGGCTGCAGCCTGTGACAAGGCAAATATTTCCTTGGCTTCACATCCCCCAGACAAAGACTCCAGGAAGATGGATGCCATGGCAAAGAAACAGTACATGGCATCCTCCTTGGGACTAGGGCAGGCTAACTATATGGCCTATACAGCCAGGTACCAGAAGTCCAAGTGGGACACTGTACTGGCACTGGCTAAGCAGGCCTCCCCAGCTGGCCAAGGAGCTGGAGGCGGTGGCTGCTGATGGGAATCAAGGTATCAAAGGTACAATTTCATGCTGCTGTGGACTCCAATGATGTGTCCTCAAGAGTCATGGCTACATCTGTGGCTCTTCAGAGACTGGCTTGGCTCAGATGTACTAGCCTCTCACAGGACACCCTGGCTAGGCCATGAATTTCCTTGTGGTGGGTAATTCTCTGTTTGCAGAGCAGATAGAGAATTACATGAAGAAAATGGAAGACTACAGGACCACTTACAGGAGTGCACAGGCCAAGGATAGGCAGGCAACTCCTCAAAAGCAGCAAGCTAGGGGCAGGCCTTTTCACAGGCCTTTCTACCAAGCACAGGGCTGTTCTCTCTTTTCTCAAAGGGGGTTCTTCAGAGGGAGAGGCAGAAGGGGGATGAGCAGGGCTGTATCCACTCCTCAGCCTAAGGCTCCTGCCAAGCAGACACCCTGAGGTGTCAGCCCAGGTTGACTCCCCCATCTCTGTAGGAGGCAGGCTGGCTTACTTTGTCCAGTACTGGATGTCTGTTACCTCAGACAGGTGGGTCCTGGAGGTAGTAAGCCAGTGACTGGTTCTCAGTTTCACAAAATTTCCGAAAATGAGAGCCAGATCCTTTCCACCTGCAAACATATAAGAAACTCTTGCTCTGGAGGCAGAGGTTTCGTCTCTGCTGGCCTTAGGGGCCATAGAGAGAGTTCCTACCCTATACAGGGGCAAAGGTCTGTACTCCATGTACTCCCTTACCCCAAAAAAGACAGGGGAGTGGCAACCCATCCTAGACTTAGGATACCTGAACAAACATCTTTTAAAACCAAAATTCAAAATGGTGACTCTGGGAACAGTTCTTACCTCCCTCTCTACGGCCAGTGGACTGGCTAGCCTCCCTGGACCTCAAAGATGCCTACTTTCACATTCCCATCAGGTGCTCCCACAGAAAGTACCTCAGGTTCGAAATTGCCCTCAGGCTTTTATTAGTTCAAAGCAATGCCCTTTGGCCTAACATCAGCTTCAAGGGTGTTCACAAAGTGCCTAGCAGTTGTAGTGGCTTTCTTAAGAAGAAAAAGGATTTCTATTTTTCCATATCTGGACGACTAGCTCATTGTGGGTCAGTCCTCAGACCAAGTCAAGTCAGATCTGCAAGTGACCTAGCAAGTACTCACTTTCATGGGATTTCTTCTCAGCCTTCCCAAGTCCATTCTCGAGCCTGCACTGCCTCTCACCTTTGTAGGAGCAGAGCTGGATACTGTCAAAGCAAGAGCTTTCCTTCCCCTGGAAAAGGCAACAGCCATTATACAGCTGGCTTCTTCCTTCCGCCTTCTAGTTTCTCGACCAGCAAGGCACTTCCTCCAGCTTTTGGGCCACATGGCAGCTTCCACAACAGTGGTCCAAGGTGCCAGGTTTCAGATAAGGGCAATTCAGTTCCATCTGAGGGCCTTTTGGTCCCAAAGGAAAGATCCTCTTAACAAATTAGTTCCGGTTACTCAGACTCTAATCCAGGCCCTTCAGTGGTAACAGGATCTGGACAATTTAAGGCAGGGCATTCCATTTGTCACTCAGACTCACTCTGTGGTCCTCACCATGGATGCTTCCCTGTTGGGGTGGGGAGCCCATCTGGGGGCTCTCACAGCCCAGAGACTGTGGTCCCCTCAGGAATCCCTCCTTCATATCAATCTCCTGGAGCTCAGGGCAGTTTTTCTGGCCCTGTAAGCTTTCTCTCAGTCAGTGCAAAATAAGGTGGTTCAGGTCAGGACGGACACCACCACCACCACCACCACCATGTGGTACATCGACAAGCAGGGAGGCACTCGATCCACGGTCTTGTGCATGGAATGAAATTGTGGTCCCTAGCTTATTCTCTACGGACCTTCCTGGTGGCAGTCCCACCTTCCAGGGAAGGACAATGTGCTAGCAGATGCACTGAGCAGGATCTCCCAAGGCCATCACGAATGGTCTCTGGACTCTCTGGTGTTGTCATCTTTTCAAAGTGGGGCACTCCAGAGATCTCTTTGCAGCCTCAGACAATCACCAGCTTCCTTTGTTTTTTGTTGCAGACCCCCAGTCTTGGGCTCAGTCCCTCTGGATGCTCTGATTTTGAACTGGGAAGGTAAATTTCTTTATGCCTTCCCTCCGTTTCCTCTACTCTTCAAAGTTCTGGTGAAGATAAGGTCACAACCTTGCAAGGTGATTCTGATTGCTCCGGACTGGGCCAAGCAGCTTTGGTACCTCCTGTTGCTGTTCCCTAGCAGTCCATCTTCCCCTGTCTCTTCCCACTAATTACAGCCTGTTATCCTTCTCTCAGGGGAGGATTTGGTACCCCAGTCTTTGGTCCCTCAATCTCAAGGCTTGGCTTTTGAACAGTTAGAATATGCAGACTTGCATATGTCCCAAGGGGTTCAGGATATTCTCAAAGCCTCTCGAAAGCCTGCCACCAGAAAAACTTAACTCCAAATAGAAGAGATTCAGCATTTGGTGTTCCATTAGGCACATATCCCCAGACACTATTTGTCTAGTCCTGGATTATATGGTTCATCTTAATGGCCTAGGCCTCAGACCAGCTACTCTCAAAGTACGTTTGTCAGCTGTTTCTGCTTTTTTTGTCAGTGGGAAAGCCTTCTTCACTGTCATCTCACCCTGTATTCTGTAAATGTTTTAAGGGATTGCTTCATACCAATCCTCCCTTTAGGGATCCTGCTCCTGCCTGGGATTTGAATGTTTGCATTGCTCATCTTATGCAACTTCCCTTTGAGCCCATGTCCTCAGCAGAGCTTAAGTACTTGACTTGGAAAACTGTGTTTTTTGGTAGCTATTACTTCTGCCAGATGTATCCGTGAATTGCAAGCTCTGTCAGTAGAGCCTGACCGTATTTCATTCCATAAAGTGGTCCTTAGAACCAATAGGAGGTTCTTACCCAAAGTGGTTTCGGATTTCCATTTAAACCAGTCTGTCTCTTCCTGTATTCTTCACTGATCACTCTTCCTCAGGAGACCAGCTACTCTCAAGGTACATTTGTCAGCTGTTTCTGCTGTGTTTTTGGTTGCTATAACCTCTGCCAGACATATCAGTGAATACAAGCTATGTCACTTGAACCAGACTTCATCTCATTCCATAGGAACAAGGTGGTCCTTAGAACCAGTAGGAGGTTCCTACCAAAAGTGGTTTTTGACTTCCACTTGAACCAATCCATGTCTCTTCCTGTGTTCTTCACTGATCATGCTTCCTCAGGAGAGCGAAGGTTACACAGCTTAGATGTTAAAAGAGCCCTTAGTTACTACATAGAACGTACAAAGGGTCACAGGTTTGACTCCCTTCAGTTGTTCCTTACTTATGGGGAAGTAGGTGAGGGCAAACCTGCCACCAGGATAACTATTGCCAGGTGGATTGTGTCCTGTATCCAGTTCTGTTATGAGAAACTGGGAAAAATTCCTCCCTCAGGCCTGAGGGCTCATTCCACTAGAGGTACAGCTTCATCTCTGGCTGTGGCTAGGGATATTCCCTTGTTAGAAATTTGCCAAGCAGCCACCTGTAAAACAGTTCATACCTTCACTAAGCATTACTCCCTAGATATCTAAGCTCAGAGTGATGCTAGATTTGGCACAGCAGTACTTCAGAGCCTATTCCCAAAGTAGGTTCTGTCTCTCCTCCTTGGAGGTACTGCTTGGTAGTCTGCAGTTGTCAGAACACAACAAGACTTCATGTTGTATGAAGAAAAACTTACTCACCTTAGTAATTGTGTTTCTTCTAATGGAGTCTTGCTGTATTCTGACCTCCCTCCCTGCCGCCCCTCTCAGAACTTGTTTTTGGGAAGTGGGTGGGCAGGTGCAGTGTTGCACCCCAGGGGTGTCTTCAGCACACTTCCTGTTGGGTGCTTTAGTTTGGTTTTTAAGAATTTGTTCTGCTTTATTACCTGGTTTTTGTTTGGTTTTTGGGTTTTCTGACTTGAGTCTTCATTTGGGAACCTAGACCATTAGTTGCCAGTTGGCTAGTAGAAATTGTACAATTTCCACATTCTGATAGGTCAGTGAGTTTTTAGCTCGTAAGAATCTGACGGTTTGGATTCAAAGTACTGCAGACAAAGTCTTCAGTCGAGCTCGAGCTCAACGTTCTATGCCCTACATAGAAATTTAACCCTATACTCTCCGGGGCAGTTCAAAGGCTGGAGCTAACTGCAATTGTCAGAATACAGCAAGACTCCATTAGAAGAAAAGCAATTACTAAGGTGAGTCATTTTTTCTTTTTGCTTATGGACAGGGTGGAACACCTGATGGCCCAGGCCTGTCTGTTGTCCTCCAGTCGCCAGGTTCCTGCCAGGGAATTCCTGCACTTTCTGGTTCATATGGTAGCAGCCATTGCCACGGTTCCCCTCGCCCAGCTGCACATATGGGATCCTCAGTTGACATTGAGGGTCCAATAGGACTAGCACACAGATGACCTGGACCCAGATGGTCATGGTCTCCAACGTGGTCAAGAGAGTCCTGTCATGGTAGCTGGAGCTGGCCAACCTTCTTCGGGGGTCTCCTTTCAACTCTCGGCCCCTCATCAGATTCTCACAACAGACATCTCGAGTCTGGGCTGGGGAGCTCATCTAGCCAATCACCAGACTCTGGGCACTTGGATGGAAATGGAACAGGGTCTCCATATCAGTGTCCTGGAGATGCGAATGGTTCTAGTATCGTGAATATATTGTTCTATCCACACTGGTTGGCATGTCCCTTTCCCCTTTAAATCTTGCCGGATGGTCTGAAAGCTGGCTCCTCCCACCCACCTGGGTGGTATATCGCTTGGCTCTGCCCCTTGACACCAGATCTTTGGCTCGAAGATTCAGGTTCCCTCCTAATCGCTCCTGCGTTGAGTAGGCCCAGGCAAACAAATCCTCTGATTTACCTAAAATTAAACTCATTTGAGTTTCTCCGCATCGTTTTGTGATTGCAACCGCAATGGAGGACAAGTCTTCACCCGAGTTCCACTGGTGCCCTTGCGGGCAGATGTCTCGCATGCCTCGTGCGTCTACTGCCTGGGCCATGCCCATGACACCAGGCTTGCGACATTTGTCACACGTTCCAGCCTAATGTGCTGGATGATCATCTCTCATGACTTCAGCTCAGCCATCTGGAAAAACAGAACCCGCTGGTCAGATCGAAAGAGGTCTGTTGGGTGGTCTTCTCAAGTGCAGGGTCTGCTGGTTAACTAGAGCAGATGAAGGCTTTCAAGGAGGAGGTAGCTCAGGGTGCTGATAGGTCCTCTCTTTCAGGCTTCTTCAAGGAGTTGTGTCCATCTCTCCTGACCAAGGGAGAGGGCCCTTCGAACGTGCATATCTCCTGTTCCCATAAGGAGGATAAGGAGTCGAAAGGGTATTCATCTTGTCTACGACATTCTTGGGTTAGAGAGAGGTTTTGGTCCCAGGAATCTGCTGTCTCGACTATGGTTGAGATTGCGGCCTTGGCCACTGGCTTCACGGTACCCTCGTCAGGCCAACCAGCCAAGACACAAGACGATGACCCCATCAAGATTATAATCGACCCCGTCGACACGTTGTCTCTCGATGAGGCCGGCAATTCCTTATTCTGGGCCCCTGTCCTGACCAGACTTACTGAGGAGGAGGAGGAGACCCAGCTTGCTGGGAACCTCCTCATGGTCCCTGTCCCTGACCTTGAGCTTCCGAGCACCCCCGTAGGTCCCCCCCTCCCCAACGGTCGAAGTCTCTGACACCTTTGACCGACAGGCCAAAGAAACTTCATAAATGCTCTGGGTGTTCTAAAAAGCAGCATCGCCGCCATTCACCCTCGTCCTCCTCAGATGAAGAGAGGCTTCGACACGGACTCGTCCAGCTCCCCGAAGACATAATGTGGCTGACAGTTGATGGCAGGTTCGAGTCATTCCTGGCTTCCACGCCAGCCATCGCTGTTGCCGCCTTCTCCTGGCTGACCCCTCCGGAGCCAGTCGACACCGTCCCTCCACCCAAGGAGCTGGTGCAGGCCCTCCCGGCTCAGCCAGAACCGGCCTCTCCATCAATCTGGGTGGAGCAGCCACCTAATCAGCCTCCTTCCAGGGCTCCTGCCAAGGAATTACGGCCAGTTAGGAACCTTCCACATAGGCTGTCTGTCACACTCACTCCCAACTGCCCTCGGCGGGGCGAAGGTGACATTGGTAGTCGGTCAGTCTGTCTGAACTCTTCGGAGTCAGAGGACTCCGACTGGCATTCCCGTCCCTTGAACGAGAAATCCATCAGGAGTCTCTCATGGAGGAAGGTCCCACATTCTACATGGGCATCCTTTGTCTCATCTCCGAATCTACAGGGATGCCCTTGGAGCCCATTCAAAAGCGTGACAAATATCTCCTTACTGATAACCTTAAAAGAGGGGAGTCTCCGACAGGGGCTTTCCCTGTGGCTGAAGTCTTAGTTGGCCCAGCCTTGGAACTGTAGCAGCACCCAGCCTTCTGCCCTGCACGTTCAGCCCGCATGTCCCACAAATACGCAGTTCCCATCGGCTCCCTTTTGGGATTCAGAACACCCCTTGGCCAACGGGTTGGTGACTGAGTCTGTGTTTCAGCGTTTGGGTAATTTGGGAGACACTGATAGACCCCCGGACAAAGAGTCCAGAAAACTGGACCATACTGCCAAGAAAGTCTGTGCTGCCTCTTTGTTTGACCTTTATCAGACGAGCTCAGCCATCATCATGGCACTTTTTTCTTATGCTCTCTTGGGCTCTCTGGATAAGGTTCGTCCTCATCTACCCACAGACGTCCAGACCAGGGTCAGGAGGTTACAAAACAGCAACTCCAGACAGCTCTGGACGTCGGGGATTCTTGCACCTGCTCAGTGGTGGCTGTGGCCATGCCCCGCAGAGCTTGGTTGAGGGTCTCGGCCTTCACAGCGGACACCCAGCACAAACTAACGGATGTTCCCTTCCTAGGCACCGATCTTTTCCGACCTGGAGTGGACGGTTACCCCCAGCACATACAGAAGTCCAGTGCCACCTTTGACTCTGTTACTTCCACCCAGAAAGAATCCCAGGGTTCCAAATAACAGAAGAAAAAGACCATTTGGCCTTCTGCCCCTGCGGCCATGCAGTACCAGGGCAGCAGCAGGCTCAGCCTTGGCACCTTCAGCCCAAACCAGGAGCCCCAGCGGCTCATAAGCCCGGATGGAAAGGTCCTGCTGGTCCCTAGGACGGAGCCTCCTCCTCCAATCCTGCACAGTGACAGGATGGGGTTGCCAACCCCATACCTGTCACGCCCACTCTGGGTCCTCCTGTGGGGAGCCGACTCCACCACTTTCTTTCTGTGTTGTCCACTGTCACAACAGACAGGTGTGTCTTGGAAGTGGTCAGCCAAGGACTGCCTCTGGAGTTCAAGCAGTACCCACCAAGCCGAGCCTGCGCCCCACAGGAGGAAATGGTTTCCTTGCACACTCAGTCAGCTCTCCAAGACGGCATTGCCCAACTCCTCCATAAGGAGGTAGTGGTCAGAGTCACAGATCCCCCTGTCGACCCAGGGTTCATTTCCAGGTACTTCCTGGTCCTGAAACAGATAGGGGCCTGGTGTCCCATTCTAGATCTGCACGACCTGAACCAGTTTGTCGGGTCTCACTCCTTCAGGATGATAACGTCTCGGATCATACCATCTCTCGAGCAGAACATGTGGTTCTGCTTCTTGGATCTGCAGGATGTGTTCTTTCATGTCCTGATCCATCCGTTTTACCGAAGGTTCCTTCGCTTCAGGGTGGGGGGAACCCTCTACGAGTTCTAAGTCATGCAGTTCAACCGGTCATCAGCCCCCAGGGTCTTCACTAAATGCATAGCAGTGGTGGTGCTCCATCTTCGGCGTCAAGGGATCAGTTTACTCTTATCTCTGCGAATGGCTCATAGCAGGTCCCTCCAGACTGGTGGTAGAGAGGTCCATGGATCTGGCCCTCCAAACGTGCCTCAACTTTGGCCTCCTGATCGAGGCCAAGTCAGAACTCGTGCCCTCGCAGGTGATAAGCTTCCTCGGGCAGAGCTCGACTCTTGCTGAGCCAGAGCCAAGTTCCCAGCAAACAGGACAGAGGTTCTTTTCTCCTTTGCCCAATCATTTCTGGTTGGGCACTTGAGCCCTACTCGGGACTTACTGCGACTTCTGGGTTACATGGCGGCCTGCACCTCTGTGGTGTGATAGTCGCTGCATCCACTGTAGGGGGCGCATATGTCACTGGGCCTAAGTCATTTCAACCAGCTGGTCACTGTGACCCAGAAGATGTGGGGCACTCTCCCATGGTGGACCGTCCTAGAACATCTGCAGGAAGGGATCCCATTTGTCCGCCCTGAGCCAGCAGTCATCTTGTCAACCAGCGCCTCTCACAGGCTGGGGTCCCCACATGGGGGACCACAGAGTCTACGGGCTCTGGACCCCCGAGGAATCCTGATGCCACATCAACGTGCTGGAGCTCCGAGCAGTCCAGCTGGCGCTGACTGCATTCACTCCATTTCTTTGGGGGCAAGTGGTTCAAGTCCAGACAGACAACACCACAACCATGTACTGTCTCCACAAACAGGGCGGCACACACTCCCAGCCTTTGTGCAGGGAAGCTCTCCACATCTGGACCCTTATGAGCCGACTGGAGGCAGATCTCCTAGCCATTCATGTGGCAGGAGCCTCAAATCAGCTGGCAGATGCCCGCAGCCATGTAGGCAAGGTGTCCCACGAGTAGTCTCTCCATCCAGAGATGGTGCACAGTCTGTTCTCCCAGTGGGGCACCCCTCAAGTGGATCTGTTCGCCTCCAAGGAGAATGCAAAGCTGAGGCTATTTCATGCCTGCCCCCCTCAGCAGGGCTTGCTGCAGGGAGATGCCTTCTTAAGGCCATGGATCCCAGGCCTCTTCTGTGCCTTCCCTCCAGTTCCCTTGGTCCACAAGGTGCTCCTCAAGGTCAGGAGGAACAAGGCACAGGTGATCCTGGTCACCCCAGACTGGCCCCGCCAGTTCTGGTATCGAGATCTTCTCAGCCTCCGCATCAGGCTCCCAAGGCATCTTCTAGCATGTCTGGACCTGCTCTCCATCAGTCGGGAAGGTATTCCACCTGGATCTTCAGTCCCTGCACCTGACAGCCTGGTTTCTGAGTGACTAGAGTTCCAGGCATTGGGTCTGTCTGGCTATGTCAGGACAAGGACCTGGACCCTGTCTTCTGTCCGGTGGCTAGCATTCTTGACTACCTTTGGTCTCTCTCTCCAAAGTAGGTCTTCAGTCTACAACCCTTAAGGTGCACCTGGTCTCCATCTCTGCCTACTGGGCATGGTCCGGTCAGCAGATGGTGGCACAGGAGAAGGTGGTCTGGCACTTTTTTCAAGGGCTTTGACCACATTTCCCCTCAGGTGCATAAACTACCACCACTGTGGGATCTACTGCTGGTATTGGCAAAACTCATGGGCAAGCCATTCGAACCAATGCACAAGAGTGAGATGTCACACCTGTCGTGGAAGATTGCCTTCATGGTAACAGTTACATCAGCCAGAAGGATTGGGGAGCTCCAGGCGCTCTCTGTCAGGTCTCCCTGTTTGGTCTTCCTCAGGGACAAGGTTGTCCTGCACCCCAACCCAAAGTTCCTTCCAAAGGTGGTATCGGAGTTTGCCAGGGTGCTATCCCAATTACACCTCTGAGGCTGAGCACAGGCTCCATACTTTGGACCTGAGATGAGCACTCTATTATTATAAGGAGCGTACGGCTGAAGTTTGGGAAGAGGTTCTCCAGCTGTTTGTCACCTACACTGAAGCTGCACCTGGCAGACCTGCAGCAAAGCAGACGATTGACAGATGGATTACATCTTGAATTGATCTCTGCTATCAGTTGGCGGGAAAGGAGCCTCCTGTAGGGATAAGGGCTCATCCCACCTGCCATACTGCTGCGTTGGTGGCTGCTTGTAAGGATGTCTTTATCCAGCATATCTGCAGGGCTGCTACCTGGAAGTTGGCAGACACCTTCATGCTGGTTTTGGGGCCTCAGTTCTCCAGTCTCTGTTTCCCAAGTAGGGGGGTGTGCGCCTTGCCTCTCTCCTCCTAGAGAATTACTTGGAGTCTGCCAACCAGTCTGGATAGAGCAACTTATCCACGATCCTAGAAAATACAGGTTACTCACCTGTAACAGTAGATCTTCCACGAAGTGGTCTCTGGCAGTAGGTAATACTTTTGGGTATCCAGCAGAGGTTGCTGTGGCACATGGCAGCTCTTCTAGCAGTTTTTCACCAGTGTCCACCCACACATGACATCTGCTTCCTGTTTCCTATATGAGTGGGCGGTCCCTGGTATCCTCGGTTCATTTTCCCGCTGTCTTCATCTTGTGCAGCATCTAGTGCGACTTTTGTGCAGCAGTCATCGATAAGAAATTTGAAACTAAGATGAATGTCTACAGATTCTTCAACAAAGCAAGCAGTATTTCATTCCTGCCATTGCAGTAGGAAGATATACCGCTTTGACAACCACACAGTTTGTGTAAGGTGTTTAGGGCCCACACAACACCAATTCCTGCACTTTATGTCAGGAATTTAATCAGGCAACTCATCGAAGATGGTTGCTTCAAATTAAACAACTTTTGATGGAGCAGAAAATGTCTCTCTTAAAGAACCAGGGGGCTCGTACAAAGGGCTCCCCCTCTACTGGTTTTCGTTCCAGGCAGAAAAAGGAGAAGGAGAAACCCTCTTCACACTTCGGTCCTGTCGCCCGTCGACGACCACCGTTTCAGGTGTCCCTCCTTCGATAGGGCATCCTCTAAACACTTCTTCATCAACGGGGGCTCATACCCTCTCATCAACGGTGCTTTCCAGTGGTTTAAATGCAGTTCAAATTGTAACTGCTTCGTCGATAGAGGCTTATATCCTCTTGTCGACGATGCTTTACATGCAGCTAAATATACTGTTGCTGTGTCGATGGGGACTCCTCTCCCACTGACAGCATCTGACAGTTTACGTGAAACATAGAAACACAGACCTTGACAGCAGATAAGGACCGCTTGAGCCACCTAGTCTGCCCATTTCCCTACCTACAGGATAAGCCGCAGATCCTAGTTAACCAACAGCCTATTTTTTCCTTCCCCCCACAAGAATTGCCTTATGTCTGTCCCATGCATTCTTGAATTCTCCCACAGTTTTAGACCCCACAACCTCCTCAGGAAAGCTGTTCCATGCATCCACCACCCTCTCTGTGAAAAAAATACTTCCTCACATTGCCCCTGAGCCGTCCCTCTTCTTCCCCTGTGGGCTTGTCGACGAGACCCCGCATTCCTCAGAGGAAGCCTATGGCTTATGCCTCACTGACTGCCTCTCCGCCTTCACAGGTGGGTATAGGGGTCAGGCGGACAGAGATCAGGACCCTGGTCTTTACCAGCCAGGGGCAAGACCTGCTCATGTTACTCATCTCATCCCCTCTATTATTCCACTTGTGTCCCAGCACCCCCCCCCCTTTCTTACCCTCCTCCTTTTTCTCAAGAAAGGGGCATCACCAATGTAGTACAACATGTCTTGCATGCCATCCAGCACTCCCAGCCCTCTAAAGAGCTGGATGATCCTCCCCGATCTCCTCCTCCTCCACCACCTAAATGATTCCATACTGACAGGGATACCATGCCACCCTGTTCTCCTCCTCCTTTCATGGAGGACTGTTTGTCAGATGACCAAGAATTGCCACCTGATTCCTCTGGTGATCTTGAGGATGAAGAGTTACAGGATCTGGATTTTCCCAATCCTAAATCTCCCTATTCAGAAATCTCTTCTCTGGATGAGGACCTGCCTATGCCTGCCGCAGCCTGTCCTTCAGATGATCCGACCTTTAGTGAGATGATGGCTCAAATACAAAAGGTCATGGGATTCTCGACTACTGAACATGACAAACACCGTAAGGATATGGCAGAACACCTGGAATTACCTGAGGAGCCCGTTTTGGTGGTTCCCCCACTAGTACCAACCTACCAAAATACCATTCTTGGCATCAGCCTTCAGCTATTACAGCTGTTCTCCGCAAAGCGGATCGTCTATTCCAGGCACCTCTGAACCACCCCTTTCTGTCTACTGTTAAACCAGAGGCAGATTCTGTGGTCATTACTGCTGCTCACGACCGTACCAAAAAACCCAAGCACATGAGCTCCTTACCCCCTGATAAGTAATCCAGAAGAATAGACTATCTGGGGAAAAAGGTATTTTCCTCAGGTGCTATGAATATCAGAATCTTGAACTAAATGGGTCATCATTAAATATCGGTGTACCCTTGGGTCCTCTGCTGTTGAGCTTATCAGTAAACTCCCTTCCTCTCAGGAAAGGGATAAATTATTGGCTACAGTGACAACTAGTAATTCTAGCTCGCGTCATCTGGGGTTGGGATATGATGCCGTAGATACCTCAGCCCGACTATTAGCCACTGGTATCACCTTACATTGCTATGCTTGGCTTCGCGTTTCAGGCTTTGCACCTGACATACAACATAAAGTAGCTAATCTTGAGGCCTGGCAAATGATCACTTCAGATAAATGGGTACTTCAGATTATACAGAAGGGTCATACTCTAGAGTTCCTCTCCACCCCCATGCCCTTGCCCTCCATGGAAGATTAACTATCTTCCCGATCATATACCCATCTTACAGAAGGAATTGACGCCACTTTTGACCAAACAGGCTGTTGTCCCAGTGCCACTTCTGGAACATGAAACAGGATTTTATTCCCACTTCTTTCTTTTCTCCAAACAAATGGGAGACCTCAGACCAATACTGGATCTAAAACAACTGAATCTTTACATTCAGTACAAACATTTTCATATGATCACCATACCTGCCATCATGCCAAACCTAAAACAGGGCAATTGGCTTTGTGCACTAGATACGAAGGATGCCTACCTACATATCCCCATCCACCCTGCCCATGACAGATTTTTGCGATTCCACCTACTGGGTAAAAATTGCAAGTTTCGTACACTCCCTTTCAGCCTTTCATCAACCCCAAGAGTGTTCACCAGGTGCCTAGTGGTGGTGGAAGCAGCCTACGAAAAAAAGGACACTTCATCTTTCCATATGTAGATGATTGGCTAATCAAAGCAGACTCCAAGGTAGTTCTGCTTGCCTCCCCAGATGCTACCCTGAACATGTTTGCAGATCTGGGGATCACAGTCAGTTGGCCAAAGTCCAGTCCAAATCCAACACATTCTCTCCAGTACATTGGAGCAGTCCTAGATACAGTTACAGCCAGGTCTTACCTCCTGCCTGCCTGGCAGGATGTGCTTATATCTCTGGCGTCACACATACAGACTCAGAAAATAGTCGCAGCCCAACAGATGCTGCGCCTTCTGGGTCACATGTCCGCTGCCATCGCTATGGTGGCATTCGCCCGTCTCCACAAGACCTGTCCAGTGGACCCTCTAGAAACAATGGTCCCAAAAAACAGGACAGTTTGAAGACAAAATCAGGGTCACTTCCTTTCTGAAGTCAACCCTAACATGGTGGACAATCAGAATTAAGGAATGCCTTTCCGGTTCCCCTCCTATGCAGATATTAATCACATATGCTTCCCTACAGGGATGGGGTGCGCACTTTGGTCCTTATCAGACCCAAGGCCGGTGGCCTGCTTCTCCCCATCAGTTTCACATCAGTCTCCTAGAAATGCGAGCGGTCCGTCTAGCTCTTCAGGCGTTCCGGCCCTACCTCACCCCAGGCTTGTTACTGATCCAGTCAGACAACACTACAGTAGTGTTCTACCTCAGCAAACAAGGGGGCACAAAATCTTGCACCCTATGCAAGGAGACCCTTGTGGTTTGGCAAGAAGCCATCTGGCAGCACTTTATGCTAACAGCTGTCTACTTACCGGGACATTGCAACCAGTTAGCCAACTGGCTGAGTCGCCAGTCCACAACTCACGAATGGACACTTCATGAGCAAGTGCTCCAAGAAATCTTCAACCTGTGGGGCACTCCACAGCTGGATCTGTTTGCCTCCCCAGTGAATTATCATCTTCCCAGGTATTATCCATTATCCTGAACAAAAAGAGACAGTGTATAGATGCCCTCTCCCAACCATAGACAAGACTCTTCTTAGATGCTTCCCCCTTCCATCCCCGCCCTGCAACGGACTCTACTGAAACTACAACTGGAACCAGCCACAGTGATACTCATAGTCCCAATGTGGCCTCGCCAGACGTGGTTTCTCCTACTCCTGCAGTTATCAGTATGGGACCCTGTTCGTTGCCAGTCAGACCGGACCTTTTGACTCAGGGTCAAGGGTCTTTTCTACATCCCAACCTGAAGGCTTTACACCTTCATACTTGGCTTCTGAGGACGCTTTCATAGCTAGACTACAAGTGTCCTCTCCTGTTGCCAGTATTCTCTTGACCTCCCATAAGTCAGCAACAAGAGCAACTTACAATTCCAAATGGAAATGCTTTTCCATATGGTCAGCCTCTCAATCTTTGGACCCTTACTCCTGTCCACTGACGAAGGTTCTAGACCACCTGTCTTCACTATCCGAGTCTGGTTTAAGTTACTCTTCCATCACAGTTCACTTGGCCGCCATGTCGGCTTTCCATGAACCTCTGTATGGCAGGTTACTGTACCAACATCATCTAGCTAAAATGTTTTTGAAAGGAATGTTACGTAATAAATCTCTTATTAGAAGACCCACTCCTCCGTGGGACCTCAATTTTATGATAGAAAAATTGACCCTTGAGCCTTTTGAACCAGCAGCCAAATGTGATCTTCATTTTCTATCATGGAAAACCTTATTTCTGGTGGCTGTCTCTTCCACTCGAAGTATTTCCGAGCTTCATGCCCTCATGTGTAAGGAACCTTACTTGATTTTCCACAAAGACAAGGTGGTCCTTCGTACCAACCCTTCCTTCCTTCCTTCCTTCCTAAAGTAGTCTCCAAACATACTTTAAATCAGTCCTTGGAGCTTCCAGTCTACTATCCTGACTACTCCAATCAGGGTGAACATCTACTACATTCTGTAGATGTCCATCATGTATTATGTTGCCATACTAATCGGACACAATTGATTAGAAAAACTTATCAACTGTTCGTCTCTTTTGCCTCGGGTCATGACGGCCTTCCGATTGATAAACGTACTCTTTCATCCTGGTTGGCAAATTGTATTACATTTTGTTACAAAAACTACAACACGCCTTTACCTGGACCTGTCCAAGCCCACTTCACTAGAGCTATGGCCACCACTGCGGCTTGCTTTAAGGGAGCCTCCATTCCAGATTTCTGTAGTGCATCTATCTGGTCCACGATTCATGCATTCACAAGGCACTACAATCTGGATATTGCCTCACAACGTCAGGTGGCCTTTGGTCGTGCGGTCCTGCAAGGTCTCCTGTCATAACTGTCCTCCCACATGGGCTTTACTGCTTGGGATTCGTACCGAAAGTATTACCTACTGCAAGAGACCACTCTATGGAAGACAGTTACGTAAAAACTTACCGCAACAGTAGATCTTTGAGGAGTGTCTTTGCAGTTTTATTACAACCCCCACCACCACCACACCACCACCTCTCTTTCTCTAAGAGAGCAAAATTCTGGTCCAGTTACTTTGGGTTGGGACTCCTTCGGTACCTTGGCTTCCCATCAGTCTTCACTTTGCGAGCTGAATCCGGCGGGGGAACTGAGGCTAAAAGGAACCGCCCACTCTTATATAGGAAACAGGAAGCTGATGACGTGTGGGCGGTTCCTGGTGAAAAAACTGCTAGAAGAGCTGCTATGCGCCACAGAGACCTCTGCTGGATACCCAAAAGTATTACCTACTGCAAAAGACACTCCTCAAAGAACTATTGTTACTTTTTGCGTAACTGTACTTTCTAGGAGTGGTATATGTTGTTAATCCACACGAACCCACACGACTTCCCCAGCTTCGACACACAACCCTCTGCTTTCAGCGGGCAAGATCTGGCGTCAAGGGGTTGAGCCGAGGGATATACCACCTGGGTGTGTGAGAGGAGCCAGCTTTCAGACCATCCGGCAAGATTTAAGGGGGAAAGGGACATGCCAACCAGTCTGGATGGACAACATATACTACTTCTAGAACTACTGTTACAGGTGAGTAACCTGTTTTTATGCTCTGCAGTCCTATGAGACTCCTCTGTTCTCCGGTCTACTGTTTAGTGCAGATGGACAACATGTACATGGTGTATGACATCAACAAGCAAGGGGGCACCCACTCTTACGCAAATGGTTACCATCCCTACCTACTGTCTCCTTTGAGCAGATAGGCCCTGTAGGGATGGTGGAGTGGCTAGCTATTACAAAGATAAAGTTAAAGTAACTAATACCTGGACTTCATCAGAGCCCAAAGAATTTGAACGTGTCCTTAAAGTTCCACCTGCCATCATCTGAAATTTTTCATATAATCTGCTGCTACAGGCCCCCCTCTGGGGGCAACGCAATACTTTCTACCCTCAAATCCCAAATAGCGCTCAACAGCGGCAACACCATCGTCTTGCGTAATTTAAACCTCAACTAGATCCAAATCAAATAACTTAAAAGAACTCTGCAACAAACTCTGATTCACCCAGCTTATCACTGAACCAGCCAGGGAAAATACCAAGAACTATAGCCATAGCTCCATCCTTGACATTATCCTCTTGAGCCACCCACATAAAATTCATAATACTGCTGTGTTTCACAATGACATGATCAATCGTGGTATTGTAGTTTGCTCTAGAGCCCAGGTGGCAGGTCCCTCATCAACCAAATATTCCATGAAGTGCAGATCTAACTTCAAGGTGGAGCTCTTGCAGCAGGTAATATCATTAGGACTAATGCCGCCAGGGATTAGGACCTCACAGAAAACTTGTAGCTAACAGTCTATAGCGGGGGACCGCCCCTGACGTCAGCTACGCCTGATGTCAGACGTGGTATAAAGGGTGAGATCCCCTGGTGCCATCCAGTTCTTTTCCCGCCGTCGACCCGCATAGTTTGGCTCCACAGACTCCTTCTTTGCATTTGACAGCTCTGAAGAAAAGTTCATCGAAAATATTGTCTTTTTCTCTCATAAAATCTACGATTCAAACAACATGAAGTCTTGCTGTATTTTGACTATATGCAGTTAGCCCTAGCACTTGAACTGCCCCGGAGAGGAAAGGGTTAACACTATGCAGCAGCATAGAACGTTAAGCTCGAGCTCATTTTTCAGATCTGTACCTCTGGTACATCTCAGTGTAACCGTCAGATTCTTTACTCCGCCTAACTGTGAAGTCACTCCAGAGATCCCTCCTTCAGTTCAGTAAAGTGAAGAAAGCATTTGGTTGTTAAACCAGTTTCTTATTTTTCGGTATCAAATCTCTGTCTACAGTAGAGGTAGTGTTGTAGCTAGGTAGTGCTATGTAAATTGTTGGAAATTGTTTTTCTTCGGTTTCTGATTGGTCGATCCGATTGGAAACTGAACCATTGTTTATTTTTGAATTCATCTGGGATTTAGTAGTGGTGTCTGGTTCCTATCAGTTTCAAAAAAATGGACCTGATCTGTTTTCTTCCACAGCCTGTGACGAGGTAGATAACCAGTAGGGGAGTATTACCTGGCGTGAAAGCTGTAAAGGGTAATTTTTGTAGTGTGGCCATGTCTGAGAAACCCAAGAAAAAAATAAGGGTCCCACTGGGTTTCAACACTGTTCTAAGTGTGGGGGAGGCCTTTGCCAAGGCTGACCCCCACCTCATCTGTGTTTATTGTCTGTGGTTTGACCACCTCAAAACAGACTGCCAAATATGTTTAAAAAAAAAAAAAAAAATTCCCAAAGCCACTCTGGAAACAGATTGAGTAGGCTAAAGGAAAAGGAGGCCGAGTAGTCCGAGGATCCGGATGGCCAGCCCGGTTCAGTTTCGGCTGAACCTGAGGAGGTGCTCACTGACCTGGGCGATACCTCCTAGGGCAAAAGGAGATCCAACTCTGAGGGGTCAGTTTTGGCTAAGAGGAAGAAGTCTGCCAGTTCAGATCCAGGACCGCATACTCCGACCGCCGATGAAATAGCCAAAGCGTTCAGTATTGTTCAGTCGCTTCACCCGCTTCCATCCAAACAGTCACCGCGGGTTAGGCGGTCGGTTCGGTCAGATCAGACTCCATAAGATTATGATCCAGATGCATATTATGGTGTAGAATGGGAGGGAGATGAATATTATCCTGAAGATGATGGCAGTGACTTTGGAGGCCTAGATGTGCCTATTGACCCAGACACCTCCCAGACAGGCCTTCCAGTGTTTCCCCTCCCAGGCTTTCTGAGTCCCCTTCACACTTTTTTCTTCCACAAAAAAGTGACTGAAACTCTCCAGCTCTCAATGGTGGAAGCTGCTGAGGAAGAAGAAGAGCCTGATTTTGTTGAAATGATGGACATCACAGAGTCCAAGAGATTGTCTATTCCTCTTCATAAATCTTTGGGGAAGCGGACAAAAAAGATTTTGCAAATGCCTAACTCCTTGCATCCTGTGGATAAAAGAATGGACAGAAGGTACATGTTATCGGACTCGGGTACAGAGTTTTTATAAAATCATTGCAGCTATGTTGAGGTAATGCAGGCTGCAGCTTGTGACAGGGCTAATATTCCTTTAGCTTCACACACCCCAGATAAAGACTCCAGGAAGGTGGATGCCATGGCCAAGAAACAATACTTGGCATCCTCCTTGGGGCTCAGGCAGGCTAATTATATGGCCTACACAGCCAGATACTAGAAGTCCAGTTGGGATACGGTTCTGGAACTGGCTAAAAAGGCTCCCCCCCCCCCCAGCTGGCCAAAGAGCTGGAGGAGGTGGCTGCTGATGGAATTGAGGCATCCAAGGTACAATTCCATGCTGCTGTAGACTCTAATGATGTGGCATCAAGAGTCATGGCTACATCTGTGTCTCTCAGGAGATTTGCTTGGCTCAAATGTACTAGCCTTTCCCAGGACACCCAGGCTAAGGACATGGATTTCCCTGTGGTGGGTAATTCTCTGTTTGATGAGCAGACAGAGTGCACAGGCCAAGGAAAGGAAAGCCACTCCTTAAATGCAGCAGTCTAGGGGCAGGCCTTTTCACACGCCTTTTTACCAAGCCCAGGCTTCCTCTTCTTTCCCACAGAGGGGATTCTTTCGAGGGAGAGGTTGGAGGGAGGATGGCAGGGCTGCATCCTCTTCCCAGTCCAAGGCGCCTGCCAGACACCCTGATGTGTCAGCCCGGGTCGCCTCCCCTATTCCAGTAGGAGGCAGGCTAGCGTACTACTTCCAGGCCTGGAAGGCTGTTACCTCAGACAAGTGGGTCCTGGAAGTAGCAAGCCAGGACTGTCTCTCAGTTTCAAAAGATTTCCAAAAATGAGGGTCAGGTCCTTTCCACCTGCAACTATCTCAGAAACCATGCAAGGGCAAAGGTCTGTACTCCAGATACCTCCTTACCCCAAAAAAGACAGGGGAGTGGCAACCTATCCTCGACTTGAGGTATTTGAACAAACACATGACAAAACCAAAATTCAGAATGGTGACCCAGGGAATAATTCTTCCCTCTATAAGGCCAGGGGATTGGCTAGTGCCCCTGGACCTCAAGGATGCCTACTTCCACGTTCCTATCAGGTGCTCCCACAGAGAATACCTCAGGTTCAAGTTGCCTTCAGGCCATTATCAGTTCAGGGCCATGCCCTTCGGCCTAACATCAGCTCCAAGGGTGTTTACAAAGTGCCTTGCAGTATTAGTAGCCTTTCTCAGAAGGCAGGTTATATCTATCTTCTCCGACCTGGACGACTGGCTCATTGTAGGTCAATCCTCCGACCAGGTCAGGTCAGCTCTGGAAATCTCTCAGAACCTGCTCAGTTCCCTGGGGTTCCTCCGCAATCTTCCCAGGTCAGTTCTTGAACCAGTACAACTCCTTACTTTTATAGGAGTAGAGTCAGATACTGTCCAGGCAAAGGCCTTTCTTCCATTAGCAAGTGTAAAGGCCTTTACAGATCTCGCTTCCTCATTTCACGCTCTGGTCTCTCATCCAGCAAGACACTTTCTTCAGCTCCTAGGCCACATGGCAGCTTCCACTGCTGTGATGCAAGGAGACAGGTTTCAGATGAGGGATATTCAGTTCCACCTAAGGTCGTTTTGATCTCAGAAAAAGGACTCCAACCAAACTGATTTCAGTGACTCAGACTCTGGTCCAAGCTCTCCAGTGGTGCCTGGATCAGGACTATCTCAGACAAGATATCCCATTCCTCAGTCAAGCTCCCTCAGTGGTCCTAACCACAGATGCTTCTCTCCTAGGCTGGGGAGCCCTCTTGGCTCAGGGTGTTTGGTCTCAACAAGAGTCTCTCCTTCATATCAATCTCCTAGAACTCAGGGCAGTATTGCTATCCCTTCAGACTTTCTCAGAGTTAGTCAGAGACAAAGTGGTGCAGGTCAGGACAGACAACACCACCACAGTGTGGTACACCAGCGAGCAAGGGGACACTTGATCCACGGCCTTGTGGACAAGAGCCATGAAACTGTGGTCCCTAGCCTACTCCCTCCAGGCTTCCCTGATAGCAGTCCACCTTCCAGGGAAGGACAGTGTGCTAGCAGATGCTTTGAGCAGAATTTCCCAAGGCCATAACAAATGGTCCCTGGATCCTCACATCCTGAAAGTAGTCTTCACCAGATGGGGCACTCCAGAGATAGATCTCTTTGCAGCCCCAGACATTTACCAACTTCCCCCTGTTTTGCTGCAGACCTCCAGTCTGAGGGACTGTTCCTCTGGATGCTTTCATATTGGATTGGAAGGGCAGGTTTGTCTATGCTTTCCCCCCTTCCCCTTGCTGTTCTAAGTTCTAGCCAAAATCAGGTCCCAACCCTTTACAGTGATACTAGTGGCTCCAGACTGGGCCGGAGCCAGACAACCTTGGTACCCTCTGCTGTTGTCCCTAGCAGTCTCACTCCCCCTGTCTCTTCCCAAGAGAGACACTCTCCTAATGTCCTCTTGGGAGAATTTGGTACCCCAATCTCCAGTCTCTCAATCTCAAAGCCTGGCTCTTCTGAAGATCTCTAGGAAACCTACCAGAAAAACTTAAAAATTCCAAATGGAAAAAGATTCAGTATGTGGTGTTCTCAGAGAGGCATACAGCCAGATACTGCAGACACTGCTACAGCCTTAGATTATCTGGTTCACCTTAATGGCCTAGGCCTTAGGCCTGCAACACTGAAAGTTCACCTGGCAGCTGTATCTGCTTTTCTTTCTGCAGGGAAAGACTCTTCCCTGGCATCTCATCCTGTTTTTAGTACGTTCTTCAAAGGTTTGGTTCACATCAACCCCCCTTTTTAGAGAGCCAACTCTGGCTTGGGATCTAAATGTCTGCATTGCTCAGCTTATGCAGCCACCCTCTGGAGCCTTTAGCTTTTGCCGAGCTTAAGTACTTGACCTGGAAAACTGTGTTCCTGGTAGCTATCACTTCTACCAGGCAAATCGGTGAATTACAGGCCATGTCAGTTGAACCTGACCTTATTTCATTCCATAAGGTAAAGGCGGTCCTCAGGACGAATTGTAGGTTCTTACCCAAAGTGGTGTTAGATTTTCATCTGAATCAGTCTGCCTCTACGTGTATTTTTCACTGATCATTCTTCTTCAGGAGAAAGAAAAGTGCACAGTTTGGTTGTTAAGAGGGCACTTAGCTACTTACATAGAGCACACTAAGCCACATAGAAATGACTGTCTTCAACTATTTCTCACTTATGGGGAAGTGGGGAAAGGTAAACGTGCTACTAAAAGAACTATTGGCAGGTAGTTTGTCTCATGTATACAATTCTGTTATGCCAAGTTGGGCAGGGAGCCCTCTTCAGGCCTGAGGGCCCACTCAACTAGGGGTACAGCTGCCTCTCTGGCTGCTGCCAGAGATATACCCTTGGTAGAAATCTGTAAAACAGACACCTGGAAAACATTCCATACATTCACCAAGCATTACTCCCTGGATATCCAGGCTAGGAGTGATGTTAAGTTTGGTACAGCAGTATTGCAGAGCCTATTCCCAAAGTATGGTTCTGTGCCCCCTCCTCCTGGGGGGAACTGCTTGGTAGTCTGCATGTAGTCAGAATACAGCAAGACTTCATGTTTGAAGAAAAAAATTACTCACCATAGTAATGTTTCTTCTAATGGAGTCTTGCTGTATTCTGACCTCCCTCCCTGCCTCCCCTCTCAGAACCTAGGTTTTGTGAAGTGGGCTGGCAGGTACAGTGTTGTACCTCAGGGGTGTACCCTGGTACCCCTCCTCTTCAGGGTGGGGTAGTTGTTGTTGTTTTTGGTGTTATTTATTTGTGTATATAAATATAATATACAATCACTACCTTTTGTTCTTGGGTTCTCGACTTGAGTCTTCTGGACCCAAGTTTGTTGCCTTTTGGCCTAAAATTAAACACTTTCCATATCTTAGTTAGTTTGCTCATAAGAATCGGACGGTTACACTGAGATGTACCAGAGACAGATGTCTGAAAACCAAGCTCGAGCTCTATGTTGTACGCTGCTACATGGAGTTAACCCTTTCCTCTCCGGGGCCATTCAAGTGCTGGGGCTAACTGCATGTAGTCAGAATACAGCAAGACTCTGTTAGAAGAAACAACATTACTATGGTGAGTAATGTTTTCTTCCCTTGCATCTAATCCTGTTTTCAAAAAGTTCTTTAAAGGGGCTCTGTCACTTGCATCCTCCTATTAAAGAGCCAGTCCCTGTATGGGACCCGAACATTTGCATTGCGCAGCTCATGAAACCTCCCTTTGAGCCAGTGTCATCAGTTCATCTGCAGTATGTCACCTGGAAAACTGTGTTTTTGGTGGCAGTCACTTCTGCTAGGAGAATAAGTCAATTGCAAGCATTATGTGTTGAAAAGGATTATTTATTCTTTCATGATGATAAAGTAGTACTTTGAACTAATAGGAGGTTTGTTCCTAAGGTGGTTTCTGATTTCCGTTTAAATCAGTGCATAACACTGCCAGTCTTCTTCACAGAACATGCCAGTTCAGGGGAGCGTAGACTCCATATTCTGGATGTAAAAAGGGCATTGAGTTACTATCTGACCCATACCAAGGATCACAGATGTGATAAACAGCAATTTCTTCTCACTTATGAGGATGTGGGAAAAGACTCTACAGCTTCCACAAGATCAATATCTCGCTGAATAGTTCAATGCATTCACCTTTGTTACACAAAGTCTGGAAAACGGGCCCCAGCAGACTTCAGGGCCCATTCTACTAGGGGCATGGCTGCTTCCATAGCAGCTTCAAGGGATATCCCTTTCGTGGAGATCTGTAAAGCAGCTACCTGGAGAACAGTACACACCTTTACATTACAGTTTGGACTTGCAGTCCAGGAGTGATGCCAGGTTTGGCGCAACAGTCCTGCAGAGCCTCTTTCCTAAGTATGTTCTCTGCCCACCTCCATAGGTACTGCTTTGAAGTCTGCAGAGAATTGTGAATATTAGAAGAATACATGGGGTTAGAAGAAAAATTACTCATATTAGTAATCTTGTTTCTTCCAATGTATTCTTCCATATTCATAACTCTCCTTCCATGCCTCCTCTTCCAGAACCAGAGCCTCTGCATGGTCTTCTAGCTATTAGTCCCAAACACAGGTTCACATACCTTTTAATCCTGTGGGGTTTTAATTTATCCTTTCTTTTTCCTAGGTGATTCTGGCTATTATGAAAGTCATGCTGTATTAGGCAGCATTTAGGTTTAAGTAGTTTGAGATGGGCTGCCTTGTGGGCTTCCTAGAAATATGAGACGTTGATTGAACATGCAGCAGATGAGGGCAGCAATCTGAATATTGTCATGAGCCAATGATGATTTCATCATTAGCATGTAGTTCCATTTCTCCGGGCATTTCTACTGAGCAGGCTAACTGCAGAGCATTATAAATATGGAATACATTGGAAAAAACAAGATTACTAAGGTGATTAATTTTTTTTCTTTTCAGCCAGCCACCTTCATTTGAATCTCTGGCAGCGGCTCCTCAGAGCTTCGGCCTTTGTTCCCTGCCTCCCAGCCCCTGATGCTTAGGCCCTTACACCCAGCAGGTCCTCAGCCAAGTGGCTCGAACAGGCTCTCTTCCATGGGCGGTGGGTCTTTGCCTGTTGCTGTCCTGGTCCTAGTGTTGCCCACATCGGTTCACGACTTTGGGATTGGCGCCTCTTTACAACACCTGGAGCAAGCGCTCGCCTCTTCTACACAGGCATCACCTCTGCCTCCATTGGGAGCTAGCTCCCCTGTGCAGGTTCTGCATCCCCATTGGGGCCAGTGGCACCTGTCTCACTGGACCAGCATCAACCTTCACCCATCCGACTGATGCCTGCTGTGCCGGTGTCTACACTGACGATGTCTCAACCGTCATCGCCTCAACCTCAGCCAACGCCAGCTGGTCCTTCAGGTGATCCCCAGCCGGTGCCTGAGAGACAGATTCCCGGGTTCCAGATGCCTCAGAGACCAATGCCAGGGAACCCGATGCCTCAAGGGCCCATGCCTGGTTACCTGGTGCCTTTAGGATGCCGGGTAGCCAGGCGTCCTAAAGACACTGACACTGGGATACCCGATGCTGTCTCCTCTATCTCTGTAGCCACCTTATAACCCACCTCCGTTGGATTACAGTGCGCTTTTCTCAGCCTGGTGGGCTTCCATGAAGGATAAGGAGACCCCCAGGAGGTCCCCAACTCCGCCTGTTCTGGACTCTGGCTGGGCTGGGCCTAGCCAACCCCAGTCTCCAGGACCATCTCTGGCTCGAACGGAGTGATGCAAGAAGGAACATTGCCAATCCCAGAAAGTGACCCGTCTGGCAGGGATTCCTCCTCTTCCTCTTCGGAGGACTATGATTCCATGGGGTCTTCTGACAATCCAGAAACCCCTAGGTTCCCCCTGATGATCCTACATTTATGGACATCATGAGGCATATTCAGCACTTGTTGGGCTAGAAGACGGAAGAATTGGACCCTGAAAGTCACAGTCTGGCGGTCTATCTCCACAGAAAGGAGACTCTTCCTTTAGTGGTGACACCCTTCATTGGGTCATATGAGGACATTACCAAGGACACCTGGAAGAAGAAAAATAAATTCTCATCTGCCATCAACTGAGTCATCCTTAAACAGTAGCTGTGACAATAGGAAGACTTTGTTTGAAAGTTGTTATGGCAGAGGGGCTGTATTCGGTCCGCCGCCCTTCGCTAAGGGTGGGGGGAGGGGGTCCGACCATGAAGGGGGGGGGAGAGACAGTCCACCAAAGCATGACTCTGGTGGTTCTGGGGATCTGGCTCCACTTAACCTCGAGCTCTTCTTCCTCACTGGGGGAAGAAGAATCTGTGCCACTCGAGGTTGCCCTCTGGTACGTCTGCCCAAGGGTTGTCAGTTGGGAGGGGCGATAGGCCTGAACTGACTTTGTGGGTTCCCCTTGGCCCCACTCTTAATGGCCGCATTCTTCGACTCCGGACTCCATCTCTGTCCTCGTTGGAGTTCCGGTGAGCAGTATCACTTCTGAGCCACTCCTGTGGAGCAGGGGGTTCGACTTCTGTCCAATCTTTCTGGCCAGTGTTCCTAATTTGGGGACCTCGGAGCCACTGGACTGGGTTGATTGGATCAGAATGTGTGCGGTGCTCTCTTGGTGCCTTTTGTCGTTGCATCGACCCCTCGTGCCTGCCCCCCTCCCTTATGCAGGGGCCGCATGGGCACCACTTTTTCTTCTCCCCTCCTCCTCAGGATTTTCACTGTTGGCGCCACTGGCATTTCCACATGGTGCCATTGGTCCTGGTGCCACAGATAACTCCTTTGGTGTCGGGGCCATGTGGCGGCGCCACTGGAATTGTCAGCGCCGTGGGTGGTGCTGTTGCTGCCGTGCGGCACCCTGGGAGCCATTACTGATGCCGTTAGTGTCGCAGGCAGCAGCGCGGGTGCCCTCAGGTGTCGCCCAGGATGGCATCGGTGCTGCTTGGTGCCATCCTGTGGCACGGGTGATGCTGGTGCCATGGGGGTGCCCATTGGTGCTTTCTGGCAGAACTAGTGGCAGACTTTTCCTTCCACAGACCTTTTCTTCTGTGGAAGTTGTTGCGAGATGTTTTCTGTGTTATGAAGTCCTGTTCTGCTGATTAATTTTCCACAAATCTTAGTGAGTGGAGGTCCGCGTGGGATCTTGTGATATCCAGCGGTTTTCCGCTGATAGAACTCTTCTGTGCTGTTCTGCCAGCGGAATTCCTCATTCCACTAAGCACTTTGTCGTCTCCTTATGTGGTGTCGCTCCTCAATACCTTTCCTGGTGGAGAAGTCTCTAGTGACTGTGACCTAGACCTCCCTTTGGGGGTCCTTCTGGGGTAGAAGTGCATCTGTGTGAGTCTCTCCCTGTCCTACTTGTCGGTGATACAGCAGATGACTCATTTTGTAGACTGGAGGGCAAGCCTTCTCTATCACCAGAGTCCATGATGGAAGATCTTCTTTTCAGTTTTTCCTCAGTGATGGGGTCCACTATAGTATTTCGGACTGCATTCATGGACCAAACGCTTCTGCGCGTAGACTCTCTTCAATTGTCAGGACAGTTACACTCAGTGGAACACTAATTCAATGGTCAGGAGCCGTACGGGCTCTTCCGCTCCTTTGATAGGGGTATACAGCCCCCCTGTGATACTGCCCCTTCGGTGGCTTCATCGGCAACAGGTGGTTAACATCTCTTCAGCTGTGATTATTGGTCTGGCCATGATTTCAGTAATGGACACTCAGGCTCCTCCTGCCTCTCAAATGGATGACATCTTTGTCATTCTTGTATCAGGCGGTCCTTTCGAGATAGTAGCCTGAAATCCTTGTCAGGCTCGGACTAATTGTAAAGAAAAAAAAAATAAATCACAGCACAGGGCCTAGCCCAAAATTACCCGATACCATCCTTCTGAGGTGGTCGTCTCTAAACTACAGTGGAGAGTACCTGACTTATTCTGCCCCTAGGGGAAGTCCAATCCAGTGGAGGTATGGGCCATCTCATTTCTCCAATGGAGATTTCTGTTATTTAGAAATATTCCCTAGACCTAGACGGCAACCCAGTCTGTTGGTTTTCCTTTTTTATCAGGCTTTTCTTCTCTTGATCAGAGCAACAGAAGTGACTCCATGGCAAGTCGGAACTCAGGTTTCTAATTCCTTGCTTGCTTCAGGTTAACAGACAGCATGCTCCTTTCTTGACTGTAGATCAAGTAGGTCCTTGTTCGGAGATGGCTTCTCTGTATTCACACCTTTGGTTCCTGTGCACTGGTTCCATGCTAGTCGCTCATGAAGTTACCTGCTTTCAGTGGGTGACGAAACATTGATGTTCGTTTCTCATCAGCAAGCAAACTAGAGTCCTTTCCTACTCCTTTTCGGGAAGGCCGGAACAAATGATGCCTCATAATGTTGTCACTTCTGCCGTTGTTCAGTCACTTTCAACTTAAGGGTTAGCCCGAACTTGGTTCTGCTGTGTCGTCTTTCGACATAGATCTGCCTCTATTTGCCTTAGAAATCCAGACCCTGTTTTTTTTTTTTTTGGAATGTTTTTCCGTAGTGGACACATTTTCCTGTACACTTTCCCTCTCTTCCCTTAGTTCAGAGACTGCTACTACAGTTGTAGGCATGCAGGGGCAGAATGATTCCTTTTTGAAATATGAAGTAAATAGGCTCTGGTTCTGCCAGACCACCACAAGAGTCTTCTAAGTCGTGCTTTGGTCTTTCATCAGGAAAGTTTCCGTGACTAAGTAGAAACCAATATCCTTGATGGGCTAATCCCACCTGGACCTCCATTTGCTCACCAAGTAAAGGGTTCAAGTGCTGCTGGACCTGTTGTTCACAGGTCAGCCATACTTAGTAGTGAGGGTATCCATCTGCTTTTCGGTCTGCCCTGAACAAGTAGACTTTACCTCCAGCTCTTTCAGTTCCTGAGGTCTTTTTACGTTAGAGTAGTAGTCTTTGACACTATTAATTTTTGTCCTAGACTAAATTGTGAGGTCGGATTCTCGCCGCTCTCCTAGAGTGGTTGCGACCTCCTGGCAGAGTTTCATTTTGTGTCCATTGCAGTCTTCTTCAAAGTGGTGAGTTAGAACTCAAGTGCTTATCTTGTAAGCACTATGTTCTAGATGCTCTTTCCAAGACAGCTCTGTTTATTAGCAGGACAGTCCTTGGACGTCCTTTCTGAGTGAGTCCTATCTCCTACCACCCTACTCGGGGTTGTTGGTTCTAGCTGGGTACTCTCCCACTAGTGTGAATGAGTGGTGGAGATTTGAGCCCAGGAAGATATGGAAATTACATACTTAGCGTAATTGTTGATCTTCTTGGACACAGTCTCCATCACTCATTCACATGCCCACCTACCCTGTGCTCACTTGTTGTCTTTCTTGCCCTTCGCAGTCTTCTGGTTCTGGCTGTGAAGACATTGTTCTTTGACCCCTTTTTGCAAGGGTCATCTGGGCCTTCACAGGCCCGTAAAGTTAGGATAAGTCATTAGTTACGCTACACCTCCTCGGTTGAAAAGGTACTGAGGCAGTTGCAGGGTTGACGCCGAGATCGCCTACACAGGTGCGAGCTAGTCTTTGTGGTGCCGCACATGCGTGGTCCTGTCTCGTCACTGGCCCTCCTGAAAATGTTTGGCTCCTGCTTGGTCCTAGTGCTTTCGGCGCTATCCCACTAATGTGAATGAGTGATGGAGACTATGTCCAAGAAGATCAACAATTACAGTAAGTACGTAATTTCCATATCTTCGAGAGGAGCTCTTCCAGCAGGTGCTGCTTTCCCTTCCTCCTGCCCCTGTTTGCTGCTTCTCCTTCTTGGCTTCTCTGCTTTCCTCAGTTATGGGGAGCCACCTCTGTTCTGTCTTTTTCTGGGCATACCGGGGTCTCTGGCAGGAGAACTGAGGTGGAGCTAGGGGACCGCCCCTTTTATACCATAGGCGAACAAACGTCAGTGAGCCGATGGGGGCCGTCCCCCACTGTAGACTGTTAACTAGAAGTTTTCCATGTGGTCCTAGCACCTGGCAGCTTAGTCCTACCAGTGTTGCCTGCTGCAAGAGCTCCTCTTGCAGATCTAATTTTAGGTAAGTTCTTATGCAACTTGTAGATCTTTCAGGACATAAAGTCTCCACCACTCATTCACACTAATGGGAGTACGCTGGAGGCGCATGGACCCAGCGGGAGCAAACTTTTTCAGGAGGGATGGCACCTGAGATGGAGCCGTGAGAAAGCGGTACCGCAAGCCCAATGAGTGCGGCAAAGACCATCTCTGTGTCGACCCTCCAACCGCCTTTTTTCCCGCCGTTGATTGCACTTCAGTGATGATGTCACTCGGCCACCAGTGGTCAAACTTCAGACTAGCAGCTTAGTTTTCAGTTTATTATTTTGTATTTTATCAATGATAAGTACCGATTACAATTTAATAAATTCTTATTTATACAGAGAGAAGTCTTCAGCACTCCATTGACGGAGTTGACCATGAGCGGGACAGGTGATGGTAGGGAGACTTTATATGAAAGCTGTCCAGTCAGCTGGATCGGGTCTGGTCCGCCGCCCTCCCCGGAGGGTGGGTCTGACAACAGATGGTCCAGTGCTCAGGGAGATGGGTGGTCTCCCCGAAAGCATAAAAAGAAATGGTCCCATTCTGGGCACCATTTGTCCTCAAGTTCTTCTTTGGCACACACGTTGAAGAAGAAACTGCATCTCTCGAGGTCGCCCTCTGGTACGTCTGCACATAGACGATCAGTTATTAGGGCCAGGCGCCGCTCTCCACCTCTGTTGGAGTTGCCAGTTTGTCTCTGGTGGCCGGCTTCTTCGACACCAGTGCTTCTCTCCACCTATTGGAGGAGCTTCCGATGAGCAGTTTCATCATTGGGCTGCTCTTATGGAGCAGTGGGCTCGGAGGTTGGCCCGATTGCCCAAACCGGCTAGTCCGACACTGAGGCCTTCGGTTCTGGAAAGGCAGGTGGGGCGGTTAGGTCTTCCTAGTTGCGTGGTACCGCCTTCAATGCCATCAACTCCACGCTCTGGTGTCTATCCCCCTCACATGGCTGCAGCGAAGGGGTCTACACCAATGCCGTTATCTCCTGCCATTTTTCATTCTGTAACTTCAAATCGCAGTTCTCAGACTTCTGTGATGTTGCCGTTGTCTGTGGTGCCAAATTCTCCAGCGCTGAGGTCCCTTGTGGTGCTGCTAGTGCTGGCGGCACCACCGGGCGCAGCACCACACTATCCATCGGTGCTGGTGCCATCTACGGTGTCACGGTGTTTGTTGGCACCATGTGCGATGCCGTTTTCTGTGACATCTCCTTTGTTCTTGGCGCCATTTGGTTCGGCGACAGGAATGGGTGTGGCACCATCTAGTTTTCAGAGGTTTTCGAATCTGATTCTTTCTCCTTTTCTTCCTCCTGGTTTTTACTACGTTCCTGTCTATACAGTCCCCCCTGGACTGTCAGGAGATGATTTTGAGCCCGATCCAGATCTTCGACTGGGTGATAATGTTGATGCCGACACTGCCCTGGGGGCAGGGATCAATCCTCCTGCAGAGCCTGTTATTGAGGACCTTTCCTTTAAGTCTCTGCTCCAGAATTTAAATTCTACTTTCTCTCCAGACCACAGAAATCGATCCTGGGATGTTTCTACGTCTCCAATATCTTCATGTCCCAGAAATCCATATGGATTTAACCCCTCCAGTACAGCCCTTTTTCAAGACCCTTTCACAAATGGTGTTGAAGAATCCGTCTCTTATTCCTTCAGTGGCCAAGTCCATAGATAGGAAATATGCCCCTCCCAAGGGTCATAAAAACATAGACTTTGACGGCAGATGAGGACAGTTTGGCCCACCTAGTCTGCCCATTTGCCTTCCTACAGGATAAGCTGCAGATCCTAGTTACCCAACAGTCTGTTTCTTCCTACCCCCACAAAAATTGTGTTATGTCTGTCACTTGCATTCTTGAATTCTCTCACAGTTTTAGACCCCACAACCTCCTCAGGAAGGCTGTAGACATATGTCAACCACCCTCTCTATGAAAAAATACTTCCTTTTAGTGCCCCGAACCGTCCCACCTCTGTCTTCAAATTGTGTCCCCTTGTTCTTGCACATCTTTTTCTGAAAGATGCTACTCTCTTGGACTTTGTTGATTCCACTGAGGTACTTAAACGTTTCTATCATGCCCCCCTTTCCTCAAGGTCCAGTGCTTAGGGAGATGGGTGGCCCCATCTTGGCCTCTCAAGCCTTTGCTGATGCCATAGTGGCCCTGGCAGAGAATAAGGCTGTTCTCCCTCAGGAATCTACAGCCCGTCCTATAAACAAAGACTCTCGCAAGATAGACACCTTAGGTAAGAGAGTCTTTGCTGCCTCAACCCTGGGCATGCACATTGCCAGCTACCAGGGCTATTTTTCTCAGTATGAATATGTTCTTTGGCATTCGCTTAAAGCAATGGTGGAAGCTCTGCCCGAATTGGAGGTTAACTCAGAGCTACTTCAAACCATAAATAGGGATATAGAGTCCATTAACCAACAGGTTAACACAACAATGGACGCCTTTGATACTGCATCTCGGGTGGCGGCTGGCACCTGCACCCATTGCCATTCTTGGCTGTGTACATCAGGCTTCATGAATGATGCCCAACAGCAAGTCATGGCCTTACCTTTTGATGGTATGTATCTATTTGGACCTCAGGTGGAGCAAGCACTAGAGGCCAGACCTACACCCACCCCCTCTCGAGGGGGTGGGAACAGGCACCAATTTTACAACCATCAGTCCTTTCGGGGCAAAGGCAGAGGAGGTTTTAACAGAAACCAGAACCCTTAGCCGCAGAAGAAAGCACAACAGAAGGCACAAGGTCCAAAAATGCCCAGTGCCCACCTTCCAAGTTTCTGGCCCAGATCCCACTTCAGCTGCCAGAGGGGGACTCCTCCTCCTCCTCAGCAGTGGGAGGGTATCTGACTCAATTCTACAACCAGTGGAAATCTAATGACATCAGATAAATGGGTCATTGGGAAAATCCACGAGGGGTACTGTCTGTCAGAAACACCTTTGGATCATCTTCCCAAATGACAGCCCAGGCTGCTGGCGGCACAGTCAGACCTTCTTGCTTCCAAGATACAAGGCCTTCTGAACAACAGGACAATAGAAGTAGTTCTGCTGGATCAACGAAACACAGGTTTCTACTCCCATTACTTTCTGGTCCCAAAGAAAACTGGCGGCATGCGCCCCATTCTGGATCTGAGAAAGTTAAACAGGTTCCTACACAAAGAAAAGTTCAAGATTATATCACTTGGTACCCTGCTACCCTTGTTTCATCAGCACGATTGACTAGCCTCCCTGGACATGCAGGATGCCTACCAACACATTCTCATACACCTAAAGCACCACAAATACCTAAGGTTTGTGGCGTTGGGTCAGCACTATCAGTTCAGAGTCCTGCCCTTTGGGCTGTCCTCGGAGCCTCAAGTTTTTACAAAGCATTGTGCAATTCTCGTGGCGCACCTCAGGAAAATTGGAATACAAGTATTCCCATATCTGGATGACTGGCTTCTACCAAGTCCCTCCAGGCAAGAGACTCTGGAGGCCGTGGCCACGGCTTCAGACTTCCTCACGTCCATGGGAGTCTTGCTGAACCTCAAGAAATCGGAGTTGCAGCCCTCCCAGAAGCTCTTCTTCATAGGAACCCTTCTGGACACCTCCTGTGCAAAGGCTTTTCTTCCAGGGGACAGAAGGAGCGATATCTTACAGGTGGCACGTTACATCAGAGAACACAGCTTGGTTCGAGCTATCTCGATGCAACAGATGCTGGGCTTCATGGCATCCTCTGTGTTTACTGTACCCTTGGCTCGCCTTCACATGAGAACCTCTCAGTGGTCCCTAACCATTCACCCTCAGTCATTTCCCAGCAAGGTGACAGAACCTCTGAAAAGGTTACTCACCTGATGGTCTCATGAGGACAACCTTCAGGAAGGATATCCCTTCGCACCTCTGGACCATCAGATCTCCATTACCATTGATGCGTCCATGATGGGTTGGGGAGCTCACTGTCGATCGCTACACCCAGGGTACATGGACCCCCAGGACAAGTTTTAGCCTCACATAAACATCCTGGAAATGAGAGCCATCCTCTGTGCATTCCGAGCTTTGAAGGACAGACTCTGTCACAAGAATATTCTCCTTCAAATGGACAACAAAGCAATGATGTATTACACCAACAAACAGGGTGGCACATACTCTTACCCATTATGTAGGGAAGCAATGAGAGTGTGGGAATGGTGCCTGGAGTACAAGGCTGTGATTCAGGTGGTTTACCTGCCAGGGGTACAAAACGAGCTGGCAGACCATCTCAGCAGAACGGAGGCAGATCCTCATGAGTGGTCTCTCGACTCAACCGTCATTTGGTCACTGTTCAAAGAGTGGGGAACTCCAGACCTGGACCTTTTTGCGTCCCCACTCAATGCAAAACTGCCTCTCTTCTGCTCCAGAAATCCAGGACCTGGTGTTTTTTGTCAGGATGCATTCCGGCTGTGGTGGACAAATCGCTTTCTTTACGCATTTCCTCCTCTTCCCCTAATTCAGAGGGAACTGCTCAAGTTGGAGTCGGGGGGGAGGGGGTGATTCTCATTGCCCCCTCCTGGCCTCAGCAGATATGGTTCCCGTTACTCAACAGGCTATCGGAAACCTCTTCCCTTTCAGACTAACCTTCTGACTCAGGGTCCTGTGGTCCATCCCAACGTGATGTCACTTCACCTTCACGCTTGGTTCCTGAGGAGATAGAGGTGAAGAGGTTTAATGTTTCTCATAGAGTTTGATATCCTTTTGGCCACGTGCAAGCCGGCCACCAGAAAAACCTACACGGCCAAATGGAAGCGTTTCTCTATCTGGTGTGCAAAATCCTCTTGGAATCCTTTTTCCTGCCCACCGAATAAAGTCTTGGAGTATCTCTTAGACCTTTTAAACACAGGTATGCAGTACTCCACAGTCAAAGTTAATCTTTGTGCCATTTCAGCATATTCTGAGCTTTCTGTGTCTCTGGCTCAGCTGCCCATAGTCAAGAGGTTTCTTAAAGGTATTCTGCATACTAGATCCCCTATTAGACGTCCAGTTGCAGCCTGGGACATTAACCTTGTGCTAGACATGCTCACTCGTAAACCTTTCGAGCTTCTGGCTACCTGCGAGTTGAAATTCCTCACTTGGAAAACGACCTTCCTGGTGGCCATTACTTCTGCCCGTAAGGTGTCTGAAATACACGCCTTGGTCACAGCCCCCTAATACACTGTATTTCATAAAGACAAAATAGTTCTTAGAACTCATCCTAAGTTCCTGCCTAAGGTTGTCTCAGAATTCCATCTGAATCAACCTTTAGTGCTTCCTTCCTACTTTGTGAACTTTCAGAATGAAGGGGAGTGTACTCTTCATTCACTGGATGTAAAGAGAGCCTTACAGTTCTATCTAGATAGAATGAAGGAAATTTGCAAGACTCAACTGTTTGTTTCCTTCAGCACGACCCGGCTGGGGCAACCTGTTGCTGTTAGGTGCAATTTACCATGGCTAGTGGCACGCCTTCGCCACTGCTACTCTATGGCAAAGGTCAAGCTGGAAGGCAGAGTGTACGCTTATTCTACCAGAGCAGTCACAGCATCTCTGACGGAAATCCATAATGTGCCCATTGCAGATATTTGCAATGCAGCTACCTGGAGCTGTGTGCATACCTTTGTTAAGCACTATGCCTTGGATGTCCATGCCAGACATCATCAGTCATTTGGCAGGACAATCCTTAACGGATGTCTGTCCTAAGCAAGTGAGCTCTTCCTCTTCTGCCGCCCGTCTCGGGGATTATTTAACTCTGTACTCTCCCATTAGTGTGAATGAGTGGTGGAAACTTTATGTCCAGGAAGATAATGGAAATTATGTACCTACTATAATTCTTCATCTTCTTGGATGAAGTTTCCACCACTCATTCACACGCCCACTCACCATCCCCCGAGCTCACTTCACTGTTTTTGGTCTTCACTCCCTCAGTGACTGGGCTGTGAAGACTTTGTTGTTGACTCTTCATACACGGGTCATTCGGACTATCTTATGTCCGATTTTTAGGTTAGTCCTCTCTAAGTTAGTTGCACTGCACCTCCTCTAAAAAGAAAAAGGTACTGAGGCGATTACAGGATCGACGCTGAAATAGTCTTTACTGCACACGCCGAGCTTGCGGTGCTGCTTCCTCGCGGCTCCATTTCAGGCACCACCCCTCCTGAAAAAGTTTGCTCCCACTGGGTCCTAGCACCTCCGGTGTACTCCCATTAGTGTGAATAAGTGGTGGAGACTTCATCCAAAAAGATCAAGAATTATGGTAGGCATGTAATTTCCATTTTTCTACCTAAGGTAGTACTGTATCAGAATTTACGGTAAACCAAATAATACAGCTTTCTAACCCCAGTAATGCTCAGAATATTCATAACTTTATGCAGTTAACCTGGAGGGGTTGGACTGCACGGAGAGATGGAACACATGCAAATGAGTAGAATTCTGTGCACGTGAGCATCTTTCAAATACTGCCTCTACCAACTGCAGTGTTCTAACCTCTTCAGATTTTTCTCTCCGCCTGAAAGTCTGGTCGCTCGGAGTTCCTATCATCCTCTTTCACGTGAAGAAAGATAAATTAAATATATTTGTGATTTTTATTTTTTTTATTTGATTGCTTGTACGTATTGTCAGTCTAGATCTTTATTATTTAAAATGAGTTTTTTCTTGGTTCCTTGCGGTTCGGAATAACCGTGTGGGAACAGAGTTGGTTTTAAGTTACTTCGGGGTTCTCTGACTAAAGAACCTTTATTTTGGTGTATATTTAACTGTTTTTCAAATTGTATTTGTAATGGCTTTCTCTGTTACGGAACTGGTTCGTTTTCACATCTCCTGGTTCGGTTCTGGAACCGACCGTGCCCAAAAAAAGGTGTTTTTTTTTTTCCTGCTTTGGCTTCACCATGGCAGAGAAACCTAAAAGCAAACTGGAGAGCCCGGTTTTAAAAATTGTCTGAAATGTAAAGATATGTTTCCTAAGGCAGACAAGCACACCTTATGCATAGCTTGTCTGGGTTTTGAGTATCTTGACCAAGAATGCAACATATGTAAAACTTTCCCAGATAAAACTGTGGAAAAACGCCTTGAAAGACTGAATAAAAAGTTTCCTAGGGGGTCCCTCCGGCTCTGACCAGCCGACACCCCAGTCTGTTATGGCTGAATCCACAGGTGTACTTACCTCTGCCCCTGATAAGGTGAAAGAGGGACAAAAAGAGGCAAAGAACCGGCTGACTCCCTGGTTCCTTCAAAAAAGGCTGAGAAGCTTAAGCATGCAGAACCCTCTCCTGCTAAACCAGGGACTTCTGTGCAGGTGTCTGCAACACCTTCTCAGGAGATAGCCCAGGCATTCAAGTGTATTCAAGCCCTGCAAAACATCATCCCTCAGCCTTCTGCCCCTTCTCAGGGCCTCAGGCTGGTAGTGGTGTGTTGCCCTCTTTACCAGAGCAACAGAATTTTGAGGAGGAGGATGAGCCATACGAGGAGGACAAACCTAAGCTCCCCAGAGGTGTCCCCTGAGCAGGACTTTGGTTTGCCTCCCAGGGTGTCTGAAGACTTCTCACTTTTTTCTTTCATGAGGAAGATGGCAGATGCTCTGGATATTGCCACAACAGAGCAAGTGGAGGATGAGGAGAAGATTAAATATTTGAATATGATGGGTTTAACACCCACAAAGGCCCTCCTCCTGCCAGTCTACAAATTTTTTAAGAAGGATGCCTTAAAGCTTCTGCAGACCCTTAACTCTATTCCTCCCATTTAAAGGAGGATAGATGACAAATACCAGCTGGATAGGGAGGGAGATGATTTCCTCTTCTCCCATCCAGACCATCAAAGGGTAATACAACAGGCAGCCTGAAAGTCCCTCTGTCCTCACACTTTCCGGACAAGGACTCCAGAAAAATGGATAGTATGGCCAAGAAAGGCTATTTGTCAGCCTTCTTGGCCATGAGACAGACTACCTTCCAGGCTTATGCTGCCCAGTATCAAAAATCCCTGTGGCAGTCGGTACTGGCAATGTCTGTGAAAGCCCCCGCACCCTTATCAGATGACCTGGCTGAAACTGCCAGATTTGGGCTAGAGGCAGCTAAGTACCAGTTCCAAATGGCTGCAGATTCTAAGGACACTGCAGCTAGATGGATGGCTAACACAGTGGCACAGAGGAGGTTTGCTTGACTTAGGGCCACAAACCTCACTCAAGATGCTCAATCTGAGGCCTTGGATTTTCCATTGGAAGGAAATTCTCTTTCTGGAGAATACACTGTTGCTTATATGAAGAAGGTGGATGAATAAAAGGCTACTTATAGAAGCAAACTCTGCCAAGGAGAGAGCTTCTTCATCCACCAGGCCCTGTTGGGTGAGAGGTCTGTCCTTTATGACCAGACCTTTTTTTTCAGCCAGTAGCTGTGCCCCAGTATCAGCAGTATCCTCAACAGGGATACTCTAGGGTAGGGGTGGGAGGGTCTCAGGCACAACCTCAGCCCCAGCCTAAGCAAAACCCCTGAGAAGCAGGCCGCCTCCTCCCTGTCGGAGACGGACTGACCCACTTCCTCCACATTTGGCTAACCATCACCACAGACAAGTGGATGTTGGAGGTAGTGGGCAAGGGTCTGTCTCTGGACTTCAAATCTCTTCCTCCACAGAAGTCCAGGGTTTTCCTTTCTCCCTCCCTAGCAGAAACAGCACTGCTAGAGGCAGAGGTTCAAAAGCTGCTACATCTCAGAGCAGTGGAACCAGTTGCTATCACCCCCAGAGGAAGAGGTTTTTGCTCCAGGTACTTCCTAACAACAAAGAAAAGGGAGGAGTGGCGGCCAGTATTGGATCTCAGAGCTTTAAACAAGCACTTGAAAAAAAACAAAGTTCAAATTGGTAACTTTGATTCGGATTCTGCCAACAATCCAAGAAGAGGACTGGCTGACATCACTGGATTTGAAAGATGCCTATTTCCACATCCCCATAAAGGAATCTTTCAGAAGATATCTCAGATTTGGGCTCCCAAAAGGTCATTACCAGTTCTCAACCCTACCCTTCGGCCTTTCCTCAGCACCAAGGGTATTTACAAAATGCCTAGCACCTGTGGTGGCATTTTTTCCAAGGCAGGGGGTGACTGTTTTTCCACACCTAGATGACTGGCTGGTGGTGGTGCGCAAATCACCAGACCAAGTCAGAAATTCCCTAAAGCTCACCCAAGATCTGGTGGAATCCCTGGGTTTCATAATAAATTAGAACAAATATGTCTTAACTCCTGCACAGAATTTAAAGTTCATAGGGCAAAGATCAGCACTGTTCTGGGCAGAGCCTTCTTGCCCCTAGACAGGGTGCACAGCCTTCAATCAGTAGCAAACTCTCTTACTCTGCACAACCAAAAACTGCCAGGCAGTTTCTGCAGCTCCTGGGCCATATGGCTGCAGCCACAGGCACAGTACAGGGTTACAGGTTTCATATGAGAGACATCCAGTTTCATCTCAGGACTCATTGGAGTCAGAAAAAAAGACCCCTTTTCAAAGCTTATTCCGGTAACAAGGGCACTGTTACAGGCCCTTCTGTGGTGGAAAAAGGAATCCAACCTAAGGCAAGGAATTTCTTTTCAGAAAGAGAATCTCTCACTAGTTCTCACAACAGATGAATCACTTCTGGGCTGGGACACCCATCGGGGGAGCACACGACCCAGGGTACCTGGTCAGAAACAGAGCCCCTTTAGCATATAAACTTGCTGGAACTCAGAGCAGTGTGTCTAGCCCTAAAAATGTTCTCTTCTTTGGTGATGGGCAAGGTGGTACAGATCAGAACAGACAATACCACCACAATGTATTACATAAACAGGGAGGTACCAGATCAAGCCTTCTCTGCACAGAAGCCATGAAAATCTGGACTCTGGCTTATTCCCTAAGGGTATCCTTGCAAGCAATCCACCTGCCAGGAAAGGACAATACCTTGGCAGATACACTGAGTCTGATCAACCAGGCCCATCACGAATGGACACTAAACAGGCAAGTGGTGCAGGTAATTTTCAGAAGGTGGGGAACTCCAGAGGTGGACTTGTTCACATCCCACCAGAACCACCAGTTGCCTCAGTGTTGCTGCAGCTCACCAGCTCAGGGCACAATTCCCCTGGATGCTCTGATGCTAGACTGGTCAGGCAGGTTCCTCTATGCTTTCCCCCATTTCCTCTGATTTTCAGAGTGCTATTGAAGCTCAAATCCCACTTATCTTCTCTGATCTTGATAGCTCCAGATTGGCCCAGGCAGCCATGATACTCTTCTGTTCTCCATGTCTGTGAACAAACCAATAAAACTGCCTATCAGGCACAATCTCCTGACCTCCAATCAGGGAACATTGTTGTACCCAAATCTCCAGTCCCTCCACCTTAAGGCATGGCTTTTGAGGAATTAGAGTATGCAGACTTAAACCTTTCTGAAGCAGTATTAGCCACCTTAAAAGGTTATAGAAAACCTTCCACTAAGAAACCTGTTCTTCTAAATAAGAGATTTTCTCTTTGGTGCTCTGGTAGAAATGTCATCCCAAATAATGCAGGAGTATCACTTGCATTAGAATATCTCACTCATTTGCATTTACAGGGCTTACAACCCAGTTCTCTGAAAGTTCATCTTGCAGCTGTGTCTGCCTGTCTTTCTGCTAGGGCAAAGGTGTCGGTAGCATCAGATCCCATTTTCAAAAGGTTCTTTAAAAGTCTGATGCATTTGCATCCCCCTCACCGAGCACCAGTCCCTGCCTTGGGATCTTAACGTGTGCATAGCTAAACTCATGGGGCCTCCTTTTGAGCCCATGGCAACATCTCATCTGAAGTGTGTTACTTGGAAAACAGTTTTTCTAGTAGCAGTTACTTCTGTAACACGAATTAGCGAGCTTCAGGCTCTCTGTATCAACCAGGACTATATATCATTCCACAGAGATAAGGTAGTCCTCAGAACAAATAGACAATTTCTTCCTAAAGTGGTTTCAGACTTCCATATGAACCAATCAATCACTCTGCCTGTCTTTTTACAGACCATGCGAGTTTTGGTGAAGGAAGACTCCATAGTATGGATGTGAAAAGAGCTCTTGGCTGTTACATGACAGCTACTAAAGGCCATAGGCAAGATAGAAAACAACTTTTCCTTACATATGGGGATGTAGGAAAGGGCAAAGCAGCCTCAGAAAGATCAATTTCTCAATGGATTGTCCAGTGTATTCAATTCTGCTACACTAAAGCAGGTAGGGATCCCCCAGCTGGACTGAGGGCACACTCTACAAGAGGAACACCTGCTAGCCTTGCACCTGCCAGGGAGGTTCCCTTAGTACATATTTGCAAAGCAGCTACCTGGAAATCAGTACACACCTTTACAAAGCATTGCAACCTGAATATTTTTTCCAGAAGTGATGCCAGGTTTGGCATAGCAGTCCTGCAAAGTCTGTTTCCAAAGTAAGATCTTACTTCGAGAGGGTTCCTTCAGTGGGTCATCACATATAGTACTGGTGCCACCTAGCGGCGGGCCCCACGGCAGACTTTTCTAGCAATACCCGACGGGGGACTGCCCACCCGACTTCACGTGACTGACATCAGCGTGAGTGTATATAGTGGGCGGTCCCGACGCCCACCCTCCAGTTCTTTCCTGCCATCGCCTTGTGTCAGCCACATTGCAGACTTCCATTTAGCGATCGTCGAGAAAGTGCCTTGCGTCGGAATTTCCTTCGCTATTTTTTCCAACTATTTCATTTTTATTGTTAATGTCTTCACCAAAGAAGTGCTCGTCCCTGGCTTCCCTTGAGAAGAAGATGGATCAGCTTAGACATTCTTCATCTAAAAAGGCTTCTCCTTCTAAAAAACATTAGGAGAAATGTAGGGAGTGGGAGCGCTCCGAGGGCGTGCAGGCCCTTATGGCGAGGCCCAGCCCTGCTCGGCATGGACGGTAAGTCTGGTAAATGTTGATGCCTCGGGGTTTGCTCTGCTGTCCCCTCGCAGGGTCAAGGAGAAGGAGGCTCCTCTTCAGCTATCTGGCCTTACTGTCGAGGCCCCTCCTCTGCCTTCCGGCGGGCTCCCGGTGCCTCCGACGCCGGCTGCGGGACCGGTTGTCCAGCCTCTGCCTGTGGTCCAGACGCAGGATCAGGTACAGTCACCAGGGCCCCTTCATCCGGATCCAACGCCGGACCCCCTTCTGGCGCCGGATCGGGTAGTGCCGGTCCCATCGTCTGTTCCTCTGACGTGGGCTGTCCCGACGCCAGACCCTCTACTGATTTATACAATGGCAGGTCCGATGTGGGTACCTCCGACGCCAAATCTGATGATGGGGATTTATACCAGACCCCACACTGTCCCGCATTACCCGCAAGGGTATCCTGGGGGCTGCTACCCGGGGGAGTGGGGGGGGGTCACTCCAGACTGGAGTAATTTTGGGCAGTTCTACCCTGGACCCAATCCCTACTTGAACTTTCAGGGATTCCAGGGTTATTACGCTCCACCGGTTCCTGCTTCTCCTCCTCCCCCTCAGCCTCTGTGTACTCCACCACACCCCCCCTTCCCCAGTCACCTCAGATTTTAAGGCTTTAATCCAGTCTTTGTGGCAGGAGGGCACAGTCAGAGTTGGTCTCTGACCTGGAGACTAGGCTTCCACAGCCATGGTCTCCCAGGTCTCTTTCCCTGAGCAGTTCTTCCATTACCACTGTCCACATCTCTGGGAAGACTCGTCAGTAGGTTTCCCTTCCGGATACCAGACGTCGTCCTGTCGAGGAGGTGGGTGACAACAGTTCAGAGGGGGCGGACGATTCTTCAGAGGAGGTTCCGGAGGACCCCAAAGACACAAAAGGCAAGGAGTCCCCAAAGTCTCCACCAGAGGACCCTGCCTTTTCAGATCTGTTGAGGTCCATGAAGGATTACTTCGACTGGGAATCTGAGGAACTGGACCCTATGAGACTGAGACTTGCGGAGCATCTCGACCTAGAATCTCTGTCTCCAGTCCCCATTCCTCCCCGGATGGCACCTCACCAAGAACTCACCACTACCATCTGGCAGATGTCTCATACCCTCCCGGCTGTCCTCAAACAGGCAGACAGGCTTTACTAGGCGCGGAAGGATGACCCGTTCTTGAAGGTTCATCCCAAGGCTGACTCTGTGGTCATCTCGGCGGCTCATGATCACTCCTCAACACCAAAGCACATGAGCACCTCTCCTCCTGACAGAGTTGAGGTAGATGGACCAGTTTGGAAAAAAGATATATTCATGGGCCACATGCGCCATTCGGTCCCTCAGTTACATGGCCCACATGGTGTCCCATCAGAAGGCTACCTTGGCCAGGCTAGAAGCACGAGTCCAGTCCATGGACCCTCCCCTTTGAAGGAGGAACTTGCCAAGGATCTCCACCTCTCCAAAGTTTCATGTAGACATGCCTTACGCGCCACCTGTGATTCCATCGACTCAGTGGCTCGTACCTCGGCAACTGCTGTTGCCCTTAGATGGCATTCCTGGCTTTGCTTTTCTGGACTAGCCAACAAAGTCCAGTCGGCGATTCTGGATGCCTGTTTTAGGGGCTCTGTACTTTTTGATGGGGACACTAAAGACATTATCACTGATCTACAGGACAAGGGCCATCACTTAGGTCTGTGATGTCAGTGTACTGATCAGGCACCCAGCAACAGCAGCAGCCCTTTCGGAAAAGGACCTGGAGACAGAGAAAGAATGCTCAAGCGTGCCGCCAAGAGAAGCATATGGCCACGGGTACAGCCACCCCTCCTGCCTCCAAAAATCAGAGACGTTCAGGAGGCCCTCCCCCTGAACGTCCCATCACTTCTTGACTCCCTGGCCCCACTGCCCCCTCAGCCTTGCAACGGGGAGCAGGTTGGGGGGAGGTTTGCCCGCCACGCGCAGGAGTGGAGAGCTGTCACCTCAGACGAGTGGGTCCTGCAACTAGTGTCCATTGGACACACCATAGAATTTCTGGAAATCCCTCCGGAAACTCTACCACAGAAGTCCTCATATTCTCGGGACCAAGCTCTCCTAGTTCGAGAGGAGGTAAATTTGCTCTTGCTCGAAGAAGCAATCGAGCAGGTCCCCTTCGGGCAAAGGGGAAAGGAATTTTACTCCCACTTCTTCCTGGTTCCAAAAAAGACTGGGGACTTCAAACCCACACTCGACCTAAGTCACCTGAATCAGTTTGTCGAATACAAGAAATTTCAAATGCTGACACTCCAGAGCCTCCTCCCTCTCCTCATGGAGAACCACTGGCTCTGCACACTTGATATGCACGATGCCTACCTGCACATCCCCATCTTCCCTTGCCACTGCCAATTCCTGCGCTTTTCGCTTCCAAGGGGAACACTTCCAGTTCCAAGCGCTCCCTTTTGGTCCCCTTTGGCACCACAGGTTTTTTACCAGGTGCCTGGCGGTGGTTTCTACGCCACAGAGGTATTGCAGTTTTTCCTTACCTGGACGATTGCTTGATTTCAGCCCCATCCAAGAATACTTTGCTGGAGGCTCTTTCCTTTACCCTGGACCTTTTCAGCAGACTGTTGATCACAGTCAGTGTTCACAAATCATTCTTTATCCCTGCCCAGAGACTTCAGTTCATTGGGGTAGTCCTGGATACAGTCCAGTGCAGAGCCTTCCTGCCTCTAGACAGGATGGAGACCCTTATCTGTCAGGCCTCCAGAGTGGCTTCTCGCAGAACCATCTCAGCTCAGGAGGTCCTATGCCTTCTGGGCCATCACAACTGTTCCCCTAGCAAGACTTCACATGAGGGTCACTCAGTGGTCATTGTGGGTGCAGTGGGATTAGCTCCTGGATGATCTGGACCATCCAGTTCTGGTCTCCTCTGTAGTTCAGAAAGCATTGCAGTGGTGGATGGAGTCTCAGTCTTTCTGTGGGACTTCCTTCCGGAGCCCTGCACCACTAGATACCCTCACCATGGATGCCTCGAATATGGGGTGGGGATCTCGTCTCGGGGAGCACCAAGGCAAGGGACTATGGTCCGGCATGGAGACTCATTTGTACATCAATGTTCTGGAGTTGAGGGCGGTCTTGTACACCTTACAGACCCTATTTCCAAAGGGATCACTGTTAATCCAAACAGACAACATGTCGGTAGTTTGGTATATAAACAAACAAGGAGGAACCCGGTCATACCCCCTGTGCAGGGAGGCGACGCGGGTGTGGAACTGGGCAGTCCCGCACCATATGGTCCTCATGGCTGTACACGTCCCGGGCATTTTAAATGTCCTGGCAGACGGTCTCAGCAGATCTCGGACCCTAGCTCATGAGTGGGAACTGCATCAGGAAGTGGCGGATTCCATCTTCCAACATTGGGGGCATCCGGAAATCTACCTCTTTGCCTCCGAAGCCAACGCAAAGCTTCCCAGCATTTGCTTGCTCCTTCCAGAGTATGGTGCTTTCTGGAATGACTCATTGTCTCTATCTTGGGCAGAGAAATTTTTGTATGCATTTCCCGTTCTGCAGAGGGTTCTTCTCAAGCTTCAAGAGAAGAAGGCAAGGATGATCCTCATCGCTCCTCTCTGACCGAGACAGATCTGGATCTTTCTTCGAGTGGGAGCTCTTGCAGCAGGCTATAACACTGAGGACTGTGCCACAGGCACTAGGACCCTCCGGAAAAACTTCTCAGCCAGCAGTACCAAGCAGGGACTGCCCCCGTCAGCCCTGGTACAAAAGGGGGCCGGCCCAGCTCCACCTCAGTTCTTTTCCCACTGTGTCCCGCGCACATGAGAAAAAGCCTATGCTACTCAGCTTGCCAGGAAGAGCTAAAACTTTACTTTTCCCCATTTTTATGCTGTTTTTCGGCGTTTTTTTCAGTACTTCCCGATCGGATGTCTTCACCATCGTTGGTCTCTTCGGTGCTACACCAGAATAAGTGTGACTGCAGATGGCAGATCCCTTCCAAAGACGGGCACAAGTGCTGCGTCTTTTGCCTCTGGCCAGACCACGATACCGCAGCCTGCTCAGCCTGACAGGCGTTCACCAGCCGGACCTGGATCTGACGTCTCAAGGCCTTGAAGGCTTTTTGTTGGAAAAGATGAATTTGCACACTTGGGAGAAGGGGAAGCACAAGGAGAAGACCAAGCGCCACAGGAAAGACCGTAGTTGGTCCCAGCACCAGTCTCAGTCGCGGTCCCATTCTCGCTCGTGGTCCTCTCCCAAGAAGGCTCGTGTTTCCCAGAGCCCAGGTGAGCGTCCAAAGTCATCTCAGGCTAAGGCCGGCCCATCGGGGGAGAAGCCGGCCAAGCCCAAGGCAACCCTGCCAAGAGTCTCCACCAAAACCTTGGAGGTGAAAGCTTCAGCCCCACCTCCCAAGGCACTTGTGCCTCCTGCTAAAGGTGTGCCTCCATAGCCGAAGGACTTTCCAGCACCCCATCATCAGCCCCACCACCAACGCCGGTTGGAGGGGTAAAGGGTTTGGTCGCGGCCACAGAAGAGCCGGAGTCCCCATCTCCCAAGACCTCCTCCTCCCCTGGGCTCCCAGGAAGGCTCCCCTTCAAGGGCTGATGTCCCAGATACTCCCTTTCTGGGCTGAGCAGCTGAAATTTTCATGAAGGACAAGCTGCAGGAGTTGTTCTCCTTTGGTGGGGGCAGGTCCAGAAGCAGCCCACCCCCACCCCAAGCCAGCCCAGTCGCTGGTACCAGACCTGGCGGGCAAATCACAGCCTGGAGGTGAGCCTTCCCCGGGCGGCCGCCTACACCTCCACCCAGGGCTCGTTCCTGCTCATGGTCCAAAGACCACCACCGACGCTCCAAGGACTCTGGAGACTGTCTCCGTTCCCGGTCTTGCACTCGCAGCCCTATTCGTTCTTTTGGACGAGAACGTTCCCGACGTCTGTCCACGCTCTGTCGCTGGTCTCTGGACCGGAGCCGGTCTTCGGACCAATGTCAGTCCCCCAGCTACTGATGACAGAGGGAGACTGGTCACAAGGAGAGGTCAGACTATTCCAGACCTGGTAGTCAGTCCTCCTCTTCTTCATCAGCATCCTCTTCCTCTCTTGGGATCGGAGGATCCCCGGTAGAGAAGGACCAGCCTCGCTTGCCTCCAGACGATCCGACCTTTATGGACATCATGAGGCATAGCCAGGCCTCCAGTGAGTGGGAAATGGAGGACCTGGATCCAGAACACCGAAGGTTGGCCAAATACCTGAGGCAAAAGGTACCAAAACCATTGGTGGATACTTTCCAGGCCCTGACCCGGACTACCTGGAAGCATCCGGCCTCCATCCCAGCTGTTTCAAAGAAATCTGACAGGCTGTATAAGGCCACGAGGGCAGAAGCCTTTTTAGCAGAAAATCCTCAGGTGGACTCTTACAAGGCTGCCCATGACAAGTCCAAGCAGCTGAAACACCTTAGCTCGCAACCTCCCGATCCAGAGTCTCGGTATTTGAACCAGGTGGGTAAGTAGGTTTACTCTGCCTCCACCTGCTCCATCTGGTCCCTCAACTTCCTGACGCACATGGTCCAGTACCAGAATGCTGTGTGGGAGAGGGAACAAGAGCTACTGAGAGCCATGCCAAATTCCGAGCAGAAGACAGAACTTCTGGACATACTTAAATCAAGCTCCAACATGGGCTCTCATGTTCTGAGGGCCTTGTACAACACTGCAGATATGGCAGCCCAGGCGGCCGCTTCAGGGGTCTGCCTTCGGCGCCATGCCTGGTTAAGAGTTTCGGGCTTTCAGCAGGATCTGCAGTTCAGTATCAAGGATCTGCCATTCCAATGTACCGTGTTGTTTGGGCAGGAGATGGAATCTCTTATTCAAACAACATGAAGTCTTGCTATATTATGACAATTGCAGTTTGTCCCACCATTAGAACTGCTCCGGAGGTGAAAGAGTTAACTCCATTCCATGAATGGAACTTAGAGCACGAGCTCTAAAGAGAAGCTCTGTCTGTGTAGTTTCAAACCTAAACTGTCAGATTCTTTACTCCGCCTCACTGAACAGTCGCTCCGGAGATTTCTCCTACTGCTCGGTTCATTTCTCGGTTTAAACAGTGTTTTCTCGGTTCAGATCAACCAAGAATATTATTATTTTAACCGCAAAACCGTTCGGTTCAAGCTCTGTCTGTGGTATCGTAAGTAATTTAAGTTTATTTTCTGTGTGGAACTTGTAAATGTTATCGGTTCGGTTTGAACCGATCAGCTTGTTTTAAACTTGAATTGAAGGGTTTTAGAGTGCGGTTCCTGGTTCTTATCGGTTCTAAAAAAAAACGGATTTCATTACGTTTTTTCAATACTTCCGTGGACACGTTAGAACCGATAAGGGTGTCTTGCCTGGCACTGCCGTTTAAAGGGCAAGTTTTTCTGGTTAGGCTGGCATTATGTCTGAGAAACCCAAAAGAAAAACCGGGCCCACTGGGTTTCAACACTGTGATGTCTGTGGGGAAGTCTTTGCCAAGGCTGACCCACACACCACATGTGTTTATTGTCTGGGGTTTGACCACCTCCATTCAGACTGCCAGATTTGTAAGAATTTCCCTGCAGCCACCCTGGAAAAGAGATTGGGCAGGCTCAGGGAACCAGAGGCCAAAAAGTCCGCTGACCCGGATGGCCAGCCCGGTTCGGTGCCAACCGAACCGGAGGAGAATAACCCTCTGACCAGGCGAGACTTCCTCGGGCAAGCAAGCTGGCTCGGATGAACCAGTTCCAGTAAAGAGAATAAGAAAGTCAGCAGGTTTGAGCCCAAAATTCTTACTCCAACTGCTGCAGAGATAGCAAGAGCTATTCAGATTGTCCAGTCACTTTTCCGTCCCGTCCGAACCGCCACTATCTGGTAAAAGGTCGGTTCGGTCGGTTCCATCGGTTCAGGAATATGATGTTGAGGAGTTTTATGAACCAGAGGAGGGGGAGGATGATTATGAACGTGACTTAGAGGGTCTGGGTGTGCCCATTGAACCGGACATCTCCCCAGACAGACCTTTAGAATCTCCCCCTATGCTTTCTGAGTCCCCCTCTCATTTTATGTTTTACAAAAAAGTTGCTGAAACCCTCCAGCTTCCTTTGGAGGAAGCTGTGGATGAGCAAGAGGAGCCTGATTTTGTAGAAATGATGGATATACCAGAGTCTAGGAGATTGTCTATTCCTTTGCATAAGTCATTTAGGAAACAAACAATAAAAATCTGAAAAACTCCTAATTCTGTGCCTCCTGTAGATAAAAAGATGGACAGGAGGTACACACTGTCAGGTCCTGTTACAGAATTCCTTTCTCAGCAATGCAGTCATGTTAGTAGTTCAGGCTGCAGCCTGTGATAAAGCTAATATTCCTGGCTTCACATCCTCCTGACAAGGATTCCAGGAAGATTGATGCCATGGCAAAAAACAGTATAATGGCAGCGCCCTGGGACTCAGGCAAGCAAATTATATGGCTTATGTAGCAAGGTATCAGAAATCTAGATGGGATACTGTTATGGATTTAGCTAAACAAGCCCCTGGCCAGCTTGCTAGTGAGCTGGAGCAGGTGGCTGCCGGTGGCATTGAGGCTTCTAGGTGCAGTTTCATGCTGCTGTGGATTTTAATGATGTTTCCTCTAGAGTCATGGCCACATCTGTAGCTTTCGTAGGTTGGCCTGGCTCAGGTGTATTAGCTTGTCACAGGATACCCAGACTAAGGCTATGGATTTTCCTGTGGTGGGAAATTCTCTGTTTGGGGAGCAGACAGAGAATTATATGAAGAAGATGGATGACTCGGGTCTCGGGGGGTCGGCAGGGGAAGGGCAGGATCGAGCGTTCGACGGACTGCTCTCCTGTCCTGGGTGGGTTAGGGAGCATCTTCGCTCATGCAGCGGCCCCCAGTGGAGACTGGAGGCACTGCAAGTAGCGACGCAACAAGGGGGAACAAGAAAAACGAGAAAATCCGCTCCGGAAGTTAACCGGATGACGGACGCCGGCCCCGGACATCCCTGAAGACTCCCTGAGAGCCACAATTGCCTCAGCAGCTCCGAGGGTCCGAGAAAGTAGTAGTGTGCTGGTTCGCCCCGCTGGTGCCTTTCCCCTCGGAGGAGGGGGACCCATCCGGTGCAGGGTTACACCGGACTAGCCCGAGGAAGGCTGCAGATATGAGGTAAGTGGCTAAGGGGAGCTAGTAGGGGAGTGTCCGGGCCCATGACGGCCTGAAGGAGAGGTAACTCTGGGGCACGTAGGAGGGAAAAAAAAAAAAAAGAAGATGGATGAATATAGGACTACCTATAAAAGTGCCCAAGCCAAGGAGCGGCAAGCCACTCCTCAGAGGCACACCCCCAGGGGTAGGGGTAGGCCTTTCCACAGGCCTTTTTACCAAACCCAGGCCTCCTCTGCTTATGCTCAGAGGGGGTTCTTCAGAGGCAGAGGCAGACGGGGCGTGGGCAGGCCTGCCCTCAGCCCTAAAGCACCTGCCAAGCAGGCACCCTGATGGGGTGCCCAGGGCGATACTCCTTTACCAGTGGGGGGCAGGTTGGCTTACTTCAGTCAGAACTGGGTGTCTTTAACTTCAGACAAGTGGGTTCTGGAAGTAGTAAGCCAGGGTCTGATTCTCAGCTTCAGAAAGTTCCCAAAGATGAGAATCAGGTCTTTTCTACCTGCAAGCTCTTTAGAGACCTTTACTCTAGAAGCAGAGGTCTCAACCCTGTTAGCTCTCAGAGCGGTAGAAAGGGTCCCTTCCCTACACCAGGGCAAGAGTCTGTACTCCAGATACTTCCTTACCCGAAAAAAGACAGGAGAATGGCGGCCCACTTTAGACCTCAGATATCTGAACAAGCATCTTTTGAAACCAAAGTTCAGAATGGTAACTCTGGCAATGATTTTACCTCTCTAAGGCCAGGGACTGGCTAGCTCCCTGGACCTCAAGGATGCCTATTTTCACGTCCAATCAGAAGCTCCCACCGAAAGTACCTCAGATTTGAACTGCCCTCAGGTCACTACCAGTTCAGAGCAGTGCCCTTCGCCTTACCTCTGCCCCCAGGGTATTCACAAAATGTCTGGCAGTAGCAGTGGCTCACTTAAGGAGGCAAAGGATTGTTGTTTTCCTATCTGGACGACTGGCTCATTGTAGGCCAGTCCCCAGAACAGGTAAAATCTCACCTGCAAGTCACCCAGCAGCTTCTCACCTCCTGGGCTTCCTACAATCTACCAAAGTCGGTTCTGGAACCAGTTCAGGTACTCACCTTCATAGGTGCAGAATTGGACACAAATCTGGCCAGAGCTTTTCTTCCCTTAGAGAGGGTAAGGAACTTGGTGGCTCTGGCCTCCTCCTTCACTCTGCAGGTCTCTCGACCAGCAAGACACTTTTTGCAGCTCCTGGGGCCCATGGCTGCATCCACAGCTGTAGTGCAGGGAGCAAGATTTCAGATGAGACATTCAGTTTCACTTGAGAGCCTATTGGTCTCAGAGAAAAGACCCCCTTTCCAAGTTGGTCCCAGTGACCCGAACCTTGATCCAGGCCCTCCAGTGGTGGCAGGATCAGAGCAATTTAAGACTGGGGTCCCTTCATTCCCCTTTCTCACACTTTGACCTCACTACGGATGCTTCCCTCCTGGGGTGGGGAGCCCACATGGCGACCTCTCCACTCAGGGGTGTGGTCCCCCAGGAATCTCTGCTCCACATCAATTTGCTGGAACTCAGAGCTGTCTTTTAGCACTTCAGCGTTTTCTGCTTCTGTCCAGAACAAAGTGGTACAAGTCAGAACAGACAATACCACACAACAATGTGGTACATCAACAAGCAGGGGGGCACTCGGTCTTCGGCCTTGTGCACCGAGGCAGTGAAGTTGTGGTCTCTGGCCTATTCCCTGAACACTTCACTCATAGCAGTTCACCTTCCAGGAAAGGACAATGTCCTAGCAGATGCTCTCAGCAGGATTTCTCAGGGCCATCACGAATGGTCTCTGGATCCTCAAGTACTGGAGATAGTCTTTGCCAGATGGGGCACCCCTCAGATAGATCTTTTTGCAGCCCCAGACAATCACCAACTTCCACTATTCTGTTGCAGGCCCCCAGTGTTGGGCTCAGTCCCCCTGGACGCCCTTCTCCTGGATTGGGAAGGGAAGTTTCTTTATGCTTTTCCCCCCTTTCCTCTCCTATTCAAGGTGTTAGTAAAAATCAGATCCCAGCCTTGCAGGGTGATTCTGATTGCCCCAGATTGGGCCAGGCAGCCCTGGTACCCACTCCTTCTGTCCCTGATAGTCCATCTCCCCCTGTGTCTCCCCAGGAATCACAACCTATTAACCTGTGCCCAGGAGAGAGTTTAGTATCCGAACCTCAAATCCCTCAACCTCAAGGCCTGGCTCTTGAGGAGTTAGAATTTGCTGACCTTCACCTCTCTCAGGGTGTTCTTGAAATCCTAAAGGCTTCTAGGAAGCCTTCCACTAGGGCTACTTATAATTCTGAGTGGAAAAAGGTTCTCCATTTGGTGTTCTGGGAAACATATTTCCCAGAATCTGCTGATTTGCCCATTGTGTTAGACTACATGGTCCATCTTAATTCTTTGGGCCTGAGACCAGCTACCCTGAGAGTTCATTTGGCAGCTGTCTCTGCTTTTGTTTCAGCAGGAAAGCCATCCTCCTTTCCGCCACCTTGTATTTTCCAAGTTTTTAAGGGATTACTTCATACTAATCCACCTTTTCGGATCCGCCCCTGCCTGAACCTTAATGTTTGTATTGCCCAGTTAATGCAACCCCTTTGAACCTCTGTTTTCTGCAGAGCTTAAGTATCTAACTTGAAAACTGTTTTCCTAGTGGCTATCACTTCTGCTAGACGATAAGTGAGTTGCAAGCCTTGTCAGTAGAAACTGACTTTATTTCTTTCCACAGGGATAAGGTAGTCCTCAGGACTAACAGGAAGTTTTTGCCTAAGGTGGTTTCAGATTTCCATCTTAACCAATCTTATCTCCTTCCAGTGTTTTTCCTGGACATTCCTCTTCTGGTGAGAGGAGATTGCACAGTTTGGACGTTAAGAGGGCCCTAAGTTACTATATAGAACGTACTAAGGGTCACAGGTTCAATCCTCCAACTTTTCTCACTTCTGGTGAGGTTGGGAAAGGAAACCTGCCACTAGAGAGATCAGTTGCCAGGTGGATTGTCTCTTGTATCCAATTTTGTTATCAGAAACTGGGCAGAGATCCCCCTCTGGCTTGAGGGCTCATTCTCACCAGAGGTACAGCCGTGCTCTAGCTGCTGCCAGAGACATCCCTATATTGGAGATATGTCAAGCTGCTACTTGGAAAACGGTACACACTTTCACCAAGCATTACTCCCTGGATGTCCAGGCTAGAGAGAGATGCTCGGCTTGGCACAGCTGTGCTCAGAGCCTATTCCCTAAGTAGGTTCTGTCCCTCCTCCATGGAGGTACTGCTGTAGCTGTATTGAAACATAATATAGCAAGATTATGTTGTTTGAAGAAAATTACTCACCTTAGTAATGTTGTTTCTTCTAATGGAGTCTTGCTATATTATGACCTCCCCCCCCAGCCTGCCCCTCTCAGAACTTCTACTTGGGTATGGGGTGGGCAGCCTAGTGTGGGCACTATTGTATGCCCTTTTTATGTGTTTTCACCCCTTCTTGGGGTTTGGGGGTCTGGTGTTTTTCATTTTTTCCTTATTTCTCTCATATTGTTAAATTATACTATTAGTTCTGGTCCCCTGACTTGAGTCTTGGGTGTTGGGACCAGCAATGGGTGTTAATATTTAGGTAGCCAGTTGGCTAGTGTAGGTTACAGCTTCCACACAGACCTTAGTGAGTTTTTGCTCGTAAAGATCTGACAGTTTAGGTTTGAAACTACACAGACAGAGCTTCTCTTTAGAGCTCGTGCTCTAAGTTCCATTCATGGAATGGAGTTAACTCTTTCACCTCCGGAGCAGTTCTAATGGTGGGACAAACTGCAGTTGTCATAATATAGCAAGACTCCATTAGAAGAAACAACATTACTAAGGTGAGTAATTTTTTCCTTCACGTCTCCAGGAGTCGGGCAAGTCCATCTGGTCAGTCCACCAAATGTACCGCGGCAACCAGCGACGGAAACGGCCTTTTTGCAAGCCCTCAGGTGGACAAACCCATGGTAACCAGCAGAGTCAGAAAGGTGGCTTCCCTAGGAGAGCAGGTAACCAGCAACCTGGAGGCGCTCCTAACCCTGGGCCTAAGTCCTCCCAGGCCTCTCTGCCTACGCCCGGCTCAGCCCAATGACCCCCTTCCGGCCCCTCCTCCTCCAAAGGAAGACTCCGGGGAGATGGTCAGGGGCCGCTTCTCCCTTCATCTCGAAGGGTGGAGCTCGATAACTGCGGACCAATGGGTCCTGGATATTATCAGGAGAGGGCATACGCTAGAGTTCACTGAGTTCTCTCCAAATACTCCACCAAAGTACTCCCATTATCCTCTTTCTCACATCCCACTGATAGAAGGAGAAATTAGACCCTCTTGCAGAAAAAGACAATAAAGGCAGTCTCCTTGCATCGGCAGGGAAAGGGGTTTTATTCCCACTTCTTCCTGGTCCCAAAAAAGACGCAGGATGTTTGACCCATTCTGGACCTCAGCTCTCAGTCTCTTTATAGAGTACAAAAGGTTCAGGATGGTGACCCTTCCAGGTCTACTTCCCCTGCTGCACCAAGGAGACTGGCTCTGCTTCCTAGACATGCAGGATGCAAATATGCATATCGGGGTCTTCCCTTCCCACCAGAAGTTTCTGAGGTTCCACTTCCAAGGGGAGCACCATCAATTCAGAGTTCTTTCGTTCGGCCTCTCCTCCGCTCCTCGGGTCTTCACAAAGTGCTTGGCAGTGATGGCTGCGGCTCTTAAGGCATCGGGGCACTACGTCTTCCCCTACCTTGACGATTGGCTGCTCACGGCCCGTCCAGGCCAAGCCTGCTTCAAGCTCTCGGAGACACCTATACTCTGTTCCAAGAGCTGGGGAATCACCCTGAACCTTCAGAAATTGTCCCCTGAGCCCAGTCAAAGACTCGTCTTCATTGGAGTGATCCTGGATTCTGTCCAGGACATGGCCTTTCTACCCCCGGACAGGGGCGATCGCCTGCAGGAGATTGCCAAATGGATCTCAGTAACTCCTCAGGTTCCAGCAGGGAACTTCCTCAGGCTGCTGGGGCACATGGCGGAGGCCATTCCGGTCACTTCTCTGGCCCGTCTCCACATGCAGGTCCCACAATAGTTGCCCAGGGTGCAGTGGGACCAGGGCTCCGATGATCTAGGCGTTCTGGTCAGGATCACCGAGCCAGTGAGGAGAACCTTACTTTGGTGGATGGACCCCCAGAATTTTGAGAAAGGGGTCTGGTTTTGTCCGGAGCCACTAAGTCAGACCTTTACGACAGATACTTCAGCTCTGGGATGGGGAGCACACCTGGGTACTCGACAAACACAAGGGGTTTGGACACCCGAGGAGCGAGCTCTCTATATCATTGTGTTGGAGAAGCAAGCAGTTCTCTATGCCTTACAGGCATTTCAAGAGGACCTAGTGCCAGGATCTCTCCTAATTAAAACAGACAATATGGTGGTCGTCTTTTACCTCAACAAGCAAGGGGGCTCTCATTCGTATCCCTTTTGCAGGGAGGCGATGAGAGTCTGGTACAGGGCACTGGAATGACACATTCTGCTGTCAGCGGTGCACATTCTAGGCATCCTAAACAATCTGGCCGACAGCTTAAGCAAGTCTCAATCCAGAGCACATGAGTGGGAGCTGTTACAGTCTATAGCAGATCAGCTCTTTGACAAGTGGGGTAGTCCAGAGCTGGACCTTTTTGCATCACCATGCAACGCCAAACTGCCACTTTTTTGCTTGCGAGAGCACATGCCTGGAGTTTTCTGGCCGGACGCGTTATCCCTTTGCTGGGCAGGGAGGTTTCTATATGCCTTCCCCCTCATTCAGAGAGTCTTGTTGAAGTTGCAAGCAGAAGAGGCTCGAATGATTCTAGTAGCCCCCCCCCCGGTGGCCTCGGCAGATTTGGTTCCCACTTTTGCAGCGGTTATCCAGGAAACTCCCAACCCCACTGCCCATGTGCTCGCAGTTGCTATCCCAGGAGCAGGGATCGATGGTTCATCTGAACCTCCGTTCCTACATCTGCATGCTTGGCTCCTGCAGACGTAGTCCAACAGAGATATGAGATCTCCCCGGAGGTAACGGCAGTCCTAGTGTCAGCGAGGAAGCCCTCCACCCGCTCCGCCTATGCTATGAAATGGAAGCAGTTTTGTTTATGGGCCTCGTCACAGCATTTGGACCCAGTCACCTGTCCAGTGAACTCAGCGTTATAGTACCTTCTCTCCTTGTACCAACATGGCCTGAGTTACTCCTCCATTAAGGTGCACATGTGGGCTGTCTCTGTCTGTCATGCTCTGATTGGAGACAGGGCTTTAGCACAGTTAGATGTAGCCCGCACCTTTCTGAGGGGGATTTTGCAAATGAGACTTCCCATTAAGGATCCTGTCCCACCCTGGGACCTCCTTTTTGTGTTGGAGAAGCTTACCCTCCCTCCTTTTGAACCAGCAGCGGATTGTGAGCTGGATTTCCTGTCCTGGAAGGTTTGTTTTTTTTGGTTGCTGTTACCTCAGCTCGAAGATTCTCTGAGCTTCAGGCTCTGATGTGTAAAGAGCCGTATTTGGTTTTTCGCAGGGAGAGGGTTTCCCCTAGAACAAATCATAAGTTTCTTCCAAAAGTGGTCTCGGAGTTGACCCTCAACCAGTTGGTTGACCTTCCAGTCTATTTCCCTTCCCCTTCTAATTGAGGGGAAGCTCTCCTTCACACATTGGACATCCACAGGACACTGAGGTATTACCTCAAAAGGAAGGCTGTGCATCGTCAGTCAGAGCAACTCTTTGTGGCCTTTGCACCGCAATGCTTGGGCAAACCGGTGACCAAGCAGACTATTTCGAAGTGGATCGTCCAGTGTGTATCCTTCTGCTATGAGAAGCACAACAAACCCCTACTGGGTCTGGTCAGGGGTCACTCCACTAGAGGAGTGTCTGCATCTTTTGCTGCCCTGAGGAATGTTTCCGTAAGGGACATATGTGCGGCCACTACCTGAAACTCGGTGCATACCTTTGTCAAGCATTACAGCTTGGATATAGTTTCTAGACGCCGTGCCGGTTTTGGTCTGTCTGTTTTGCAGGGACTTTTGTCCTAGGCCTCTGGAGTCAGTAATTTCCACCTCCCAGGGTTGACTACCTCTTTGGCATGGGACTGCTTGGCATTCAGTCCTGAGTGTTATCTCGAAGTAAGACAGTACAGTTACGTAAAAACCTACCATAACAGTAGATCTTCGAGAGGAGCTCTTGCAGCAGGCGTTACTTTCCCACCTGCCTTCCCCATCGAGGTGTGCAGCTCTTCATCTTGTGCTTCATCTCCTTCTCTTGTCAGGGCTTGTTCGAGGGCCTTGGCGGGGGAGCTGAGGTGGAGCTGGGTCTGCTCCGTTTTGTACCAGGGCTGCTGAGAAGTTTTTCCGGAGGGTCCTAGTGCCTGCGGTATAGTCCTGAGTGTTACAGCCTGCTGCAAGAGCTCCTTTCGAAGATCTGCTGTTACGGTAAGTTCTTGTGTAACTGTACTTTCCCGCTGCTGCAGCAACCTTCCAGGAAACAGTCGGTTCCACTTCCAGTGACTCGCGACCTCCAGACCCAGGATCAAGGTCAACTGTTGCACCTGGATCTCCCTTTCCGGGGTTTCCTCCAGGGTTGCTCAAGTCCTCATTGAGGCTAGAAAGCCCTCTCCTCTACCCGTTCCACTTATGTGTAGAATGGAAGCGGTTTTCCATTTGGGCGACCACTGAGGGTTGGAACCCCTTTCTTGCTCGGCCCAAGTCATGGAATACCTCCTTCACTTATCAGACTCCGGTCTGTCCTACTCTTCTTTGAAGGCCTATATCTCTGCCATCTCAGCGTACCGTGAGCTGGCGGATGGTAAACCCGTGGCTCAGGTGGAGGTCTCAGACCTTTCTGAAAGGGATTCTAAATCTGGAAAACCCCCATCTGCAGCCCAACTCTGCCATGGGACTCGAACTTCGACTGGAAAAGCTCACCCTTCCTCTTTTCGAGCCGGCTATGAGCTGTGATTTGCGCTTCCTGTCTTGGAAGGCACTTTTTCTTGTGGCTATCACATTAGCCTAAAGGATTTCGGAACTTCACACTCTAGTCTGCAAGGAGCCTTATCTGATTTTCCATAGGGACCGGGCGGTCCTCAGAACTCATTCGAAGTTTCTTCCCAAGGTGGTGTCAGAAGCCACGCTGAATCAATCAGTAGAGCTTCCCGTGTATTATCCATCCCCCTCTAACAGAGGTGAAGCACTCCTGTGTACAGTGGATGTCCAGCGGATTTTCCAGTGTTACACCCACCAAAGAGTTCCGCTGTTGCAACCAGTTGTTTGTCTCCTTTGCCCCGATATCGAAGGGCAAGCCTGTTTCTAAGCAGGGCCTGTCCAAGTGGTTAGGCAACTGCATTAGATTCTGTTACTAGAAGTACAAAAAGCCTCTGCTGGGTTCTATCAGAGGTCATTCTACTAGTGGTATGGCTGCCTCCGCAGCCTTCCTGCGGAATGTTTCTGCGGCCAGCAAATGTGCTGCTGCTACTTGGAGTTCTGTCCATACCTTTACCAAGCATTACAATCTGGACATTGCTTCTAGGCGGAGAGCTGGCTTTTGCCTAGCCATCCTGCAGGGCCTTCTGTCCTAGACTGGGTCCATTCTGGACTCCAGTTTTTTCCTTTGGAGTTAGTTTTCCTCCTCCCTAGTTTCTCTCTGTCTCTCCTTGGTGGGACTGCTTGGGACTCTGTCCTATATGTGATGACCTACTGAAGAAACCCACTCGGAAGTAAGATAGTACAGTTATGCAAAAACTTGCTGTAACAGTAGTTCTTCAAGAGAGGTTCCTTCAGTTGGTCATATTTTTCCCTTCCTCCTTCCCCTCATTTTGTGTTTTACAGGGACTCCAAATCTTGTTCGCTCCTGCTGATAGGCGTCGTCCTGGCTCTGGCTGGAGAACTGGAGGGCGGGCGTGGAGACCGCCCACTATATACAGTCATGCTGATGTCGGTCACGTGACGGGTGGGCGGTCCCCTGTCAGGTATTGCTAGAAAAGTCTGCCGTGAGGCCCGACACCAGGTGGCGCCAGTGCTATATGTGATGATCTACTGAAGGAACCTCTCTCGAAGATCTACTGTTATGGTAAGTTCCTACGTAACTGCACTTTCTGTGCCCACTTCCAGTGGTACTGCTTGGTAGTCTGCATAAAGTTATGAATATCCTAAGCATTACTGGGGTTAGAAGAAAAAATTGCTTGACGTAGTATTCTTTCTCCCTAGTGGTGCTCAGATATTCATAACTTCCCTTCCCTTCCAGAACTTCAGCCTCTGCACTCCGTATGCTGGTGCCACCTAGCCATATCCTGTTATGGTTTATTTTCTCTATGCTTAGCTAATTTTAAGCAGAGTTTTCTGTTTTCTCGTTACAGTTTCTCTGATGCTGTTTTGTGAACACCATTGTTGTTTATTCCTGTTTCTCCTTTTTGGAGGTTTTTGTTAATTCTGTATTTACTGGGGGTAAACCCAAGTTATAATTGTTAGGATTTTTCCTAATGCCTGACTTCCAGGCTTCTTACAAATCTGAAGAGGTTAGAATGCTACAGTTGGTAGAGGCATTATTTGAAAGATGCTCACGGGCAAATAATTCTACTAATTTGCATGTGTTCCATCTCTCTGGGCAGTCTAACCCTCCAGGCTTACTGCATAAAGTTATGAATATCTGAGCATCACTGGGAAGAAAGATTACTTGGAGTAATTTTTTCTTCCTGTTTATCCAGAACATGTCAACAGGGTGAATCGCCGCTCCATAAACTAGATGTACAATATACTATATTGAGCTACCAAGAACTGGAAGAAGTCCTTTTTTAGCTTTTTATTCCATTCATCCTTGGGAAAAGAGGACACTCCTTCGTCTGCTGTCCAAGTGGTTGGCACGTTTTATTACATTCTGTTACTGGAAGTACAGTAAGGAACTTAGTGGTGCTGTTCATGGTTACACCACTAGGAGTGTGGTTGCTTCTGTTTATTTCAAAAATGGCCTCCTGCTGATATGCACTGGAGCCACATGGAACACTGTTTGCACTTTCCCTGAACATTAACGTCTGGACATTGTCTCTCATCAGCAAACTAGTTTTGGGCTTGCTGTTCTGCAAAGCCTCCTGTCTTGATCACATGTCAGACTGTTATCTTCCCTGTTGCTTTGTAGTCATTCCAAAGGTGTGGCCTGATTGAGATATCCTCAATGAAGATAGATCTTTGAGGGGTATCTCTTCCATTAGGCCACACTGTTAGAACTATAGCCATCAAGCACTAGAACCACATGGAAACTTTTGCTAGCCGAGGGCTGCCCACCACAACGCCATGCGTCCGCATATATGTGGGCAGCCATATCACTCGTCAGTTCTTTTCCTGCTGTTGGTCACTTTCATGGCACCGGCTGAGGAAATGCCATCGACTAGCCATGGTATTGCAACAAAAAATAAGGACACCATCCACCGTTTTAATTTCTAAACACTGCGTTTATTGTCGAAGTAAAACAAAAGCAAAATGAAAACAATAGCAAAGTATCAGGTAGGTGCTACAAACTCCATAACTCCCGACCGGTTTTGCATATGCGCGCTTCCTCAGGGACGACTAGCCATTGCCATTTACTCATTCTGTAGCTTTTACAGTATTTTCATTGCCTCTGCATGCCGCCAAAATTTCCAACCATGTTATTTTTGTATTGTAAGTGTGGAAACAAAATTTATAAAGAAGACTTACCATTTATGTGTGGTGTTTGGGCCTATCTCACACCATGAGGACTTGTGAGATCTGCCAGGGTTTCAATCAAGCAGCAAGGTGACGCCGTAAGAACACGCTAGAAACTTTCCTTCTCCAACAAGCATTAGCAGCAGTGGAAGAGGAGCAAGGCCCAAAATCACTGTCCCCATCCACGTCCGCTGAGAAGCGGCCACCGAAGTCGAAGGACGGGGGCAGAGAATGGTCGTTGTCACAGTCTTCTTCATCTTTGGGTCACAAGCTTAAGCATAGAGACCATGAGAAGCCTGCTTCCCTGGCAAGATCCTGGTTATCATTGAGATCAGGTCATTATTCAGTGTTATTGCCTGCTCCAGTAGGATTGACAGCAGCCCTTCTGACTGTCGCTGAGACACCAAGATCAGGGTCTGGCTTAGGTGCTGCCACACCTGCTATGGATAGTACAGTGCCTTCATTATCAGGCCAAGGCCCATTGTCAGTACACGTAGTCATGGGTCCTGGTCAGGGCGTTGTTGACCCCTAGGCTGTGCTGGCATTGATTTCAGAGATGATACGATGCATTCTGCCTTGGCTGCTTATGCAGGCTGTTGTTCCATCAACAAGGCCATGAGACACTTTGCTCCCATCAACAACTATTTCCAGCACACAGTAAATTCCTCCTCCTCCTCCTCAGTCGCTGCCATTATTTGCAGTGATTTCTGCATCTCCCTTCATCGACAGGGAGGTCGATGATTAGATGGAATATAATCCTTACCTCATGGTATTAGAAGAGGATTTAGAGAAGGATTATGAGGGAGAACAGTATGTTGCAAGTCATTCTAGTTCTACCCTCTCATTCTGCAGTGAGAACTGGGTGTATACCCTGAGATCTCCTCCTGTGGATAGCATTGCTCTTAAAAACATAGCCATTACATGTTTTGGGGCATCCCCTAAAGTTGCTCATGGTTTGGTTGCAGCTAGAAAGCATTCTACCAGACATACGTATCTCTTGACACGGAAACGGTTCACTTTGTGGGCTGCTTCTAAGAATTTGGACCCATTCACGTATCCTGTAAATGCAGACCTAAAATACTTGCTGTCCCTGTTAGATTCTGGTCTGCAGTATTCCTCCCTTAAGGTGCATTTGGCCGCAATATCAGCATTCCCTGCCCTTATCGATGGTCACATGGTTGCACAACTGGAGGTGTCCCATACTTTTTTGAGAGGTATTCTGCATATGAAACCTCCTGTTTGTACTCCAGTCCCTTCCTGGAACTTGAAATTTGTGCTTGAGAAATTTATGTTGGCTTCATTTGAAGGGCCGAAAGTTGTGGCCTACATTTTTTGTCTTGGAAAACATCTTTAGTTGATATTACTTTTGTGCGAAGGATTTCAGAACTGCAGGCTATAATGTGTGAGCCCCGTCATTTGATTTTTCACAAAGATAGTTTATTTGCCTACAAATCCTGAGTTTCTTCCAAAAGTATCAGACTATAACTGGGTCACCCCTATTTGACATAGGGAGACCGCGACATAACTTGCCATTATAAAAGAGCATTTATAACGGCAAACGCACACACGGTTCTCCTCCCTCTGTGCATGCGCCCACGGCAGTCTCTCTCTCTCTTCCTGGCTCACCGCTTCCTTCTCGCCTGCAACCCAGCCGCCAAAGAAACATGGTGGTAAGTTGCATCAGAAACAAAAAAGTTAAATTTTTTACAGCTAGGGGGGATAGAAAAATATATGTATATAAAAAAAAAAAAAAAAAAGTGAAACCTCCGAGAATGAAAATCTGCAGACTGGACGGAAACTGAACTGGAGCACAGCTGCACCAGGACTGCTGCTATTTTGATACAATTGCTCTGGCCAAAAAAGGGGGAACCCAGCAATTATATAAAATAAATATGGGGTATTGTGTGTAAACAAACCCCTTGAGCTTCATTCGGGGTTCATGTAGCCTCTAACCCCTCGGGGTGTGTAAACTTCTCGGTACACCCACCGCTCCTTACTTTATTCTATATTTACACTGAATCAAGTGATAACTCCTTCCTCCCGAGTATACGAATCAGGTTGAAGCACTGCTCATACTTTTGATGTACTTAGAATACTGAGATATTGTATGAATTGCACCGTGGACTGCAGAAAGTCTTCTCAGCTTTTTGTTTACATTTGCTCCTGGGAAACAGAGTGCTCCTGTGTCTAAACAGTGTCTGTTCAGGTGGCTGGCACATTGCACATTATGTTCCGTTATAAAATGGGTAAAAGAAATCCTTCACCCTGATTGGTCAAAAGGCGTGTCCTTACCTGTCAACAAACTGAAAGGTGGCACTACTTTCCTAATACCTTAACCTCCATAGGTGAAAGGGCAGCAATATCATTGAGTAACTGATATCTTCCATCAGTCCCTCTGCAACCAGAACTGATCTTCCATCACAAACATGGCTGTTACTTTTACACTGTAAAAACCTTCAGCTGGGCCCTAAAAATAAAACTACCTTAAATAAAAAATCAAAAAATTAAGTAAACGTTTCCCTGATCATCACACTCTCCTTGGCCGCCACCACTCATTGTCACTTCACTACCAGTCTAGCATTGCTTGTAAAGCACTTTGGGATACTGTGTATGAAAAGCGCTTTATAAAATGGATAGGCTAAATTAAGCAATGTGATTGGCTAGTTACCCATGCATGAAATATGTTCCATGCATGGGTAAAAAAAGGGGCTGGCAGTAAAAAGGCCAATATCCATAAGCCATGGAATGTTGGCGTTTTTACTGTCTGCCATCTTTGTATTTGACAAGCGTGAGGAAAACCGAGTTGAATTATTCAGCCTACCCGTTTTATAAAACAGAACGATGTTTAGAGCAAACAAAGTGGATTTTAATATTAGCATGTCAGATGAGGAGATGGAGAGGATTTTAACACAGCCACTTTGGCTGAATGTAAAAAAAACTGTTGTGTTGTGGACCAAAGTGTCAAAATGAGCCCTGCTGTAGTAGTTTGCTTGGGATTACGGGACATCCGCTCTGTTTAAAAACAAAACAAAAAAGTTACTGCTTGTGCTGCGATCCTTGCCCGCTCCATTTAAAAAATGTTGCTTTCTTGTCCTGCCATCCTTGCCAGTCCCCAGACCTATCCTCGCCCTCTCCGTTTAAAAAAAATGTTACTCATCAGCTCCATTTATAAAAAAAAAAAAAGTGCTTTCTTGTCCTGCCATCCTCGCCCATCCCCAGACTAAATTCAGTTCTCCCAACTCCATACTTCTGCTATCGGTTGCAGCTTAAATGCCAGTGTCAGTGGCTCAGGAGGTAGCATACTCGCCTCTGAGGCCAGGAGATCAGAGGGCTGTGGGTTCAGTTCCCACATCTGGCACTTGGGTTAATATCCCAGTACTGACACAGTAGTGCAGCATGAGAAGGGTGCTGCACTTCTGAGGTGCCGTCTTTCGGATGAGACATTAAACAGAGGTCTCATCTGCTTGGATTGGTGGTAGCTCAGGTGGATGTTAAAGATCCCATGGCACTTATCGAAAAGAGTAGTGGAATTTCCCCCGTGTCCTGGCCAAATTCTCTCATTCACTAAAAATACCACCAACAGCTTAATCTGGTTCAAGGCAGTTGGCATTCATCTGTATCCTCTGGTTGTGCCTGAAAATAGGCAGGGTTTGTCTAGTGCACTTACCCAGTCAATAAAAACTAAAATAAATAAATAAATTAATTAATTGATTCATTAATCAGAAAAAAATCTTGCCCACTTCCTCATCTTAGTACAACTACAGATCCCAATGGAGGACAAATGTACTACAGCAATTACCGAACACAAAGGCGGAAGGACTATTTTACTATAAATACACTAACTTATGTCAGTGTATTCCTATCTAAATGTGTGTTTAACATAAAAAATCGTTAAAAAATAGCCTATTTTATAAGCGCAATAAGACACTCCAGGTGTGTGCATGGAACATATTTTACCGCACGCCAAGGCCTCGTGCCTTATTACACCCCTGGCCATGCTGTAAAATATGTTCCATGCACACCCTGTCATGTCTTATTGCTTACATATAAATGCTGATTATTATTCTTTTTCATTATACACATAAACAAATTAGAAACATTAAGTACTGTTTATAGTTTTCATTACAACTGTTTCTTTACTAACAGTGAAAATCACCCTTCTGTCTTTACCTGCTCATCAGGGAAATCTCTTCTGCTTGCCTTGACAGTGAGATAATTGAGTCACTGGCTCTAAAACAGGCCTTTGTTGTCTGTATGTACAGTATGTTGGGAGAGTAACATTCTACCAGTGAAACTGAGCAGAATTTTGAATCCCTGTATTCCATGGTAAACATTCCATGATAAACATTCTGTGTCTTGAATGAGGGAAAAAACAGAAGGAAAAAAACAGGATGAAGAAAGTAGGCAATACAGTAATACTTTATAAACAAAAAGAAAAGGGAAAACACAGTTACAGAGGCAGACCCAAACTGCTCAAATAATAGTGCTGTCCCTCCAACTCACTGGTTTAGCATTTTTCAGTGAATTGTTGTTCAGTCAATTTTACCACTCCTCTACCCAAGTCTGGGGACTATTTTTCACCATATTTAAATAAAATAATGTACTATTATTACATTTTTAATAATGTGTCCAGAGTTTTGTTTGATTGTTATAAAAATAGTTGTTACCCATCTTATAAGAGCAATAAGACACGACAGGGTGTGGGTTCTTGATTGATAAGAGCACTACCCAGCTGCTGTAGTCACTCGGCCCAAGCGCCTCGTGCCTAACAACACACCTGGGGTGTGCTCTTATCAACCAACAACCCACACCCTGTCATGTCTTATTGCTTTCTTATAGGAAGTATGGTAAGGAACTTCCTGGAGCAGTTCATGGGCATTCCACAAGGGACATGACTACCTCTACTGCTTGTTTCAGAAATCTCCCTGCTGCTGGTATTTGTGCTGCAGCCACGTGGAGCACTGTCTGCACTGTCACTAAACATTACAGTCTCGACATCACCTCCTTGTTCTGGCTTTGGGCGTGTTGTACTGTAAGACCTTCTTTCTTGAATGTCTGACTATACCAACCTCCCAGTGCCATTTGAGACTGCTTGGGACTCGTTCCAAAGTGTAGCCTAATGGAAGCGATATCCTTGAAAAAGATAAAACAGTTGCGTACTTAATGTAACAGTAGAAACAGTTATCTACTTTCTGTAATAGTAGATCTTTGAGAGAATCTCCATTGGGCCATGCCATACCCTCCCTCCTTCCTTCCCCATTTTGATTTCATTGAGGTTTTGCAGAATAATAATCTGCATTTCAAATAAACCGTGGATGATTCTTCTGCTGTCCGTGGAAAATTACTCTGCAGTTTGCACAGAAATGCTTTCTGAAATTCTGTGGAATTTAAAAAGAAATTCCCCAGAGCATTTCAGAAGTGGAATTGCCATTCCACAGCAGTTCTGATAGTGGAGTGCCGCATTCCGCAGAGCCCTAATAGCCTCCTGTTTCCTCACAGTTAGGGTCCCTCAGAGGCTAATCTCCATCAGGGAACTGAGGAGTGAGGGGGCCACCCACTTTGTGCACGCATTGATGCTACACATCATTGTGGGCAGCCTCTAGCTACCAGAACGTTTCCATGTGCTCCTGACACAGACGTCTTACAGTAGCAAAGGTGTGGCCTAATGGGAGTCTCTCAAAAATACGAACATATGTTATGGTGAGTTCTTAGTAACTATTCTGTCAGTCTGATGACTGTAGTGGGGGACTTTATTAGAGACCTTAATAAAAAAGAGGATAGTGCACTTCCTGGGGGCAAACAGACTTCAGGATATCGGACAGCATGGGTTTATGCAGAAAGGTGATGTCAGACAAACCTCATGGACTTCTTTGGTAGACATATAGTGTACCTTGACTGCAGCACAACCTTTGACTCCATATAGATGGTTGGACAAAGTGGGTGACCGGGGGTGGGGGGGGGTCAAAAGATGGGTAGAAAATGGCTAGGTGACAGAACCCAGAAGGCTGTCCTTAATGGCAAACATGCAGGGGTTCAGGAGGTCACCAGTAGTGTGCTACAGGGCTCTGTCTTGGATCGAGTTCTCTTCAACATCTTCGTCTGTGATACTGGAGTATGGTTTCAGGGGACGGTCTCCCTCCATATGAACAGTACTGAGATCTGTGGAGGAGTGGATAGTGAAGAAGAGGGTAAGAAATATGAGAGGACCTGGAAAGATTAGAGAAGTGTCCAAAGGTGTGTCAGTTGAAATTCAGTGCCAAGAAGTGCAAGGTAATACAGATAGGCATAAAAAATATCCAGAATTAGAAAACAGAATTTGGGGAGGGGGGATAAATATGGAAAGTATGACTTAGGAAAGGGATGGGGGGTGTAGTAATACTGGACAAAAAGAAAGACAGGATGCAGGCGATGCAGAGGATGGTGACCAAAATGATCCAGAGTCAGCTGGAAAAGGCTTACCACAACATATATCCATTGGATATAAGAAGAGAGTGGGTGGACATGATAGAGACATACAGATACCTCCACTGGATAAAGTAAATAGTTGTTCACACTGAGTGGGAACTCGGGTACCAAGAGAAACTCGAAGAAGCTGGGTGGGAGATCGAAGAGGGACATCAGAAAGCATTTCTTCATGGAGCGGGTGACAGAGGGGTGGAATAAGAGGTAGATTGTGCAGAATCAATAGGGGAGCTCAGACATTGGTGGGACAGGCACATGAGGTTGGCAAAGACTGTGACGAAAGGGGAGAATGGTAAAGAGTGACAGGCCCCCGTCCCAGTCAACAATAGGTCAGCAAGATTTGGCAGACTTAATGGAGTGATTACAGGGACTTTATTCTGCTGACACCTCTGTGTTTCTATGTTACTGGTTTCGAGTATTTCTCCAGTTCGTCTTGAGGCCAGTGTCTTACAAGAACTCTACGTATAGCAGTGGATGAAGGGGCAGAACAATTAAAGCTCTGTTGATAGTGAAATGTAAAACTTCATTGCTTCCCCACTCTAATGCTCCTTTTCTCTCTCCTCCTTCCCATTTAGGTTCACGAATCATACTACAAGTATCTGAAGCCCCTGCAGTCCAACTTGTGAAGAAATGTGGTTTCTGAAAGTCATTTTCAGTTTCCAGATGATGATGTTGCCCTTTTGACCACAATTAAAATCTCTTAAAGAGCTACTGATGCCTCAAAGAAAACTTTTAAAAGCATAATGATTAGGTACAATTCTGCCTGCATTCCATTTATATTTTAAATATTTCTCCTCCCCATTATTTATTACTTATCAAATTTGCATGAATATATGATCTTTATTCTTTAGAGTTTCTTTACAGTCTATCTGTCTCTATAGCTTACTCCCTACTTCAAGTCATAATCCTCTGTTGTGACATCACAATGTGTTGCCATGGGAGTAACTGTGCGGTCATAAGCAGTTCCCTATGACTTCAGGTAGAGAACAAGCAGCAGGAATAGACAAACTCTTCAGAAGCCAAGATCCTGTTTTCATACAGATGACCTCGGTAATAAATAAAGGAGAGGAATACAGCGCTAATGTGAAATGCAAGCTGGACAGTGCCTAAATATTAGGTTTTGTTAAACTTCTCCTGAACATGTCACCAGCTCTTTAAAGTGTTTTCATATAATTTCAACTTCCTAATATGTGCAGAATTTAATAAGGGAAAGTCTAATTTACTTTATGAAGTTTGGATTGTGCATTTTAGCCTCATTGGTTAGAGGTTCTCCAGTGTCTGAAATAATACAGTATCTTAAATCATCGATATTTGCACTGGCACACAGCGTATGAGATATGTTCTAACTGAACTAAGTCAGTCTTGTTATGTTTCTCTTTGATTGCCCCTGATCTGCCTCTTAGCAAAAACATCACAGGTTTTGAGTAATTCAGACTTGTGGTTTCCCAGAACCCCATATACTGTGGGCAGAGCAGAGATGTTCCTTGTATACTGTGCTGGATGTCCATCCGTGCCCAAGGCACCTCATCTAGCCATGCTCCAGGCACTATATCGTATGCCCCAGCACATTGCTGAACTGTGCCTTGTGTGCTTTGCCCGTTGTCAGGCAGTGCCCCAACCAGCCCTTCCCTACACCTATCCGTGCACAGTGTCCTTCGTCCAGCCATGCCCTGTGCTCAGTACTCAGTTGGGTCTCATGCACTGTACGCCACATCTACCCATGAAGTAGGCACTGCTTCTTGTAGCCAGCCATGCCATGAGTATTGGGACCAGTACCTAGCTGGGTGTTGGGTCTGACACCCAGTGCACCCAGGCATTATGCTGTGTACCCAACTGTGCCCTGAGCACTTCTGCTCTTCGTTAGTTTAGGTCTGAAAGCAGTACAAAGAATAAAATGTTCGTAATGGAGAGGTGCCAGCAGTTGAATTGGATTATACACTGAGAAGAAGGGAATTGGCTTGAAGCCCAGCATCTTACCAGGAAACAACTGAATCTGATTAGTCCATTAAAGTACCATTTTATTCTCTCTTCTCTAATGGACAAGTTTCCTGGGAATCTGTTTGTAACTTCTTTTTCCCCCCCAGTCACTGAGCTCGGGGATCTCCCTCAGACATCACCAGTGGCTCTCCCACCTGGCTAGAGACACCCCACTATGGGTCCCCTCCCAGAGCTCCGAACATCCAAAGCCTTACCTGCTTGAGACCCCTTGGCTTGTACCCCACCACATGGTGCTCCTCAAATCCATTTTCCAGCAGGCAGGATGTCCCGATCCGACAGTGGTTGTGGGGCCGTGGTGTATCATCATCCTCGCTCAGAATGTTTCCTTTGTTCTGGCATAACACCCTTCCTCCCTCCCCAAATGGCGAGAGGGGATGTGCAGTGACATCCAGAGAGGCGCGTGCGTACTTTCGTCGGCATGGTGCACATCTGCCGTAGCCCACATCCCACTAAATGGAAGGTAGATGGCTCAATACCTCCCAGCCACCGCTGGGAGGCATACTGTTGCTGACATCTTTGACCCTCCCTTACCCGGAAAAGGTGAGCCGTCGTCTGACATTCAAACCTTCTCCAGCCCTGCCAACCTCCAGCACCTCAAGCCCACTCCCAAACTCGGATCACCGATGTGGTGCGAAGTGTGGCATCCAGCAGTTCAACACTCAGCACCACTGGGCCGGCTACTGCTGGGAATTGCACGCTAAAACTATGGAAGCCTGTCACAAGCATGGTCTGGACCGTTGATTTTAGAATTTCTAAGGTGCCTTCCTGTAAACCTTTTTCCCAGCATTGGAGCTGTGGCACGCATGGCTGGCTGGTTTCTGTTCTTTTTGTCACTAACCCGGTTTGCAGGACCTTTGGTCTCATCCTATGACTGGCTAAATATATGTATTTATATGTATATGCCACCTGAAACCTCTGAAGGCAGTGACTGTGAAATAGGCCAGAGACCAGGGGGTGTATCTCGTCTAGGGGCTGGATTATTAAAACAGGCTGCAGTATGAAAGGGCCATTCTTTCTTAGTAATTCCAGATCTTACTTCAAGAGGGCTCTTGTGGTAGATACTAACCATCAGGACTAGAGCCGTCAGGCACTACGACCACACAGAAAACTTTAGTAGTGTCTGGCAGGGGACCGCCCACCCGACGTCACGTGATGGATGTCAGCATGACACTATATAGTGGGCAGTCCCCATGCCTGCCCTCCAGTTCTTTCCCGCCATCGACCTGCGCATGTCAGACCTCGCAGAGAACGCTGCTTCAGTCAGTCGCTGTTTTCGGATGAGTATTTTTTTTCTTTCTTTCTATAAATTTTTGAAAAGTATTACCTTTTTTGTGCATCTCCGCTTCAATGCCTTCCGAGTCGCATAAGAACAAGTGTTCCTGCGACACTCAGCTCCCTCACGAGGACGGCCATTCCCTCTGCCTCAACTGCCTGGGATCAGAGCACAAGACCGAGGACTGTGAGGCCTGCCAGAATTTCAGCCAGGACCCATGGAAACGCTGCAAGCAGGCCCTGAAAGCCCACATTCTCAAACGAAGGATGGCTTCCGTGGAGAAGGAGCTTCAGAAGCTGCAGGAATTGTTGTCCTCTCCAGGGAGTTCTTTAGACTCCCATAAGAAGAAGACGAAGGAGAAGCACCAGGACCGCGATCAGTCTCTTTCCCGCCTCATGACCTCCCCAGGGGTCAAGAGGGTGACGAGCGCTCCTGCTGACAGGAGTACCACTTTACCACCCAAGCCTGCCCCTCCTTCTGAGGGGCAGCCCTTGGTCCACCTGCCTGAGCTGGTCACAGTTCAGGTGGGCACCTCCGATCCTTCGGAGAGCTCCACCATCCCTAGGCCCCACAAAATGCCAGGGCCTAAGTCTGGTGGTGCGACTGATAAGTCATTCAGCCCCTCTGACAAACGCCTGGTCCAGGTTGATAAGCCACACACCAGCTCCTCTGGCGTCCGCCCAGCCACTGCGCTTCCTTCGGGCCCTAATAACAGGCCTGATACCGATCCTCAGGATCAGCGCATACTGCCACTCTGGCCACAGCCCTTCCCAGAGGGTTCTCCCTCTTGAGATCCTCCGCCACCTCTCCTGGTGGTGACTCCTGTCTCTGCTGCACATTTTGAGACTAAGTCGGAGGAGCATCCGCCCGACACAACCCTGGAACACCTGACTCCGGACCTCCCTCGGGAGCCGTTGTCTCCTGCACCGCAGGCTCCCCCATCTGGGACAGCTCCCCCATCCCAGACTCTGGTGGGACCTTCTGCCCTCTTGGGGCAGGTGCTGGAACCTCCTTCAGACAACCCAGCATCAGACCTGACGTTACCAGGCCCTTCAAACCCTCCATCAGGGTCTCTGTCAGGTCCTTAGGCCCTTCCCCTTCGGGTTCTACGCCAGGTTACCCACCTTCAGGGCCTCAAGCAGGTCCTTTGGCTCCACTTTCTGGGCCCTTTGCCAGGCCTTCCAATGCCAGGCTTCCCTGCACCTCACTAGCCTTCGGCAGGGTAGCTGCCACCTGGGTGTCACATGCCAGGTTACCCGACACCGGGGTATCCAGTGCCAGGCTGTTCACCCTGTGGGACGCTGGGCTACCATTACCTAATGCTGGGCTATACGACACTGGGATTTACCTTCCAAGGCTTACCCTCCCATCTTATCAGCCCCCCCCTTCCTCCTCCACCTCCTCCACTACCTCAGCCTCGGTGGATTTTGGGGAGGCATTACAGTCTTGGTGGTCAGAAACCAAGATACAGCTGGTCTCTGAGCTGGACCAGCTTCCACGCCGGCCCACTTGGACCCTACTTTGAAATCCCTTTCCCCAGTTGAGTTTCTCCCCCTCTATCTCGGGACAGACCTTGTGTCCTGCCGCTGTAGCTGGTATCGGCAGGGGCCTTGCAGTCTCTCTGCAGGAGCTTCCACTCCCATGAGCTCTGTCTCCAGACAGAAGCCTGTCATTGACTCGGACTCCACAGACTCCTCTGCCTCAGGATTTCATACCCCCTCTCCAGAAGATCCAAAATCCAAAGACTCTCCCAAGTCCCCTCCGGAGGACCCCACCTTTACAGAGATCCTCCAGAAGATACAAGAGGCAGACGGGTGGAAAACGAAGGATCAAGATCCCCAACGCAAGAGGTTGGCAGAACACCTGGATACGCCAGAACTGTCCCTTTTGCTCATTCCCCATGGATCGGAGCACATGAGGATCTGGCCTCTACGGTCTGGCAACAACCTTCGTCGGTGGCCACAGTCGCCTAGAAAGCTAATAGACTGTACCGAGTCCCCGAGGATAAAGACCACCTTAGTTCTCACCCAAAAGCAGACTGTCATTAATGCAGTCCATGACTGTACGGCTAAGCCTAAACATATGAGCACCTCTCCTCCAGACAAGGAGTCACGGCAGATAGACCAGTTTGGATGCAAGGTTTATTCCTCCTCCACGCTGGCACTCGGAGCTTTGAATTATCTGGCACACGTGATTGTGTACTGGAAATCTATCCTGGGACAGTTGAAGTCGGAATTCGAGGCTTTGCCCGATTCCAAGGCTAAAACCCAAATTTCCCAGACTTGTCAGGACAGCAGAAATCTCCTGCTGTCATTCCCTCAGAGCGACCTATGATGCGGTAGACGCCTCTACCTGGAGTACCGCAATGATTCAGGATTCGGATTGGTCCAAGATGTCCCGTTGTCCATCCAGGATGCCCCTTTCAGAGGACCTGTCCCCTTCAGAAGTGACGACGTCAAGGATTAATCACTGAGCTCCAGGACAGTGGCAAGGCACTGCGCTCTGCCCAGTCTATGTTCTTCTCTAACACCAAGCTAAAACAGCCTTTTCTTCACCAGCAGCGGCGCCAGAATAGGCAGTAGTTAGCCCAATGTCAGAATAAACATTGGGCCCTGTCCGCAGGACCCGCTCCTCCAGCCAAGTCCCAAAGGGCTGCTGGGATGGCGCTCCCCCACACCCCTTCTGCCTCCTGACTTGAGGCAGGCCACCAGTTCCAGAGGAACCGGTGGGGGGCAGATTTGCCAACCACCTGGCCAGGTGGGAGGCGATCACTACAGACTTGTGGGTCATTCAGCTCATTGCTCAAGGTCACGCCATCGAATTCACAGAAGGACCTCCAAGAAATTCCCGTCTCGCTTAGTACCCAAAATACCACATTTCTCTCATGAAGGAAGAGATCCAAGCTCTTCTGATGAAATCAGCTATAGAGCCCGTTCCTCAGACCCAGAAAGGAAAAGGGATATTACTCTCACTTCTTTCTGGTCCCCGAAAAGACAAAGGTTTGAAAACCGAGCTCGAGCTCAACGTTCTATGCCTTGGCATAGAGTTAACCCTTTAACCTCCGGATTAGTTCAGGTGCTGGAGCCAACTGCATATAGTCAGAATACAGCAAGACTGCATTAGAGGAAACAACATTACTATGGTGAGTCATTTTTTTTCTTTTGTTTTATCAAAAATATAACAATTCCCTTCCAGGGGAAGTCAAGGGCATTCAACCAGAAGCATGGCTGCATCTACTGCTTGTTTCAGGAATGTTTCTGCTGTGGACATTTGTGCGGCAGCCACTTGGAGCTCTGTCCACAACTTTACCAAACATTATAGTCTGGACATTGCCTCTAAACGCAGGGCAGGCTTTAGACTAGCCGTCCTTCAGGGCCTCCTGTCTTAATCTGGTATGTAATGCAGACTTTCCTGCCTCCCTTGCTTTAGCTTTTGTCTGAATTTCACTGCTTTGGACTCTGTCCTGATGGTCAGTACCTACTACAAGAGCCCTCACAATGTAAGATAGTACAGTTACATAACAGTAGATCTTCGGGAGAGGCTTTTGCAGTAGATACCTTTTTCCCTTCCCACCTTCCCCCTGCTTCTGAGGCTACTTCTTTCTAGCCTTGAGCCCACTCCTTTCTCCTGTCGCACCTTCTTAGGTCTCCAGCGGGAGAACTGGAGGGCGGGCATGGGGACCGCCCGCTATATAGTGTCATGACGTGACGGGTGAGTGGTCCCCCACCAGATACTGCTAGCTATCGTTTTTTTGTGTGGTCCTAGCACCTTATGACTATAGTCTTAATGGTTAGTACCTATTGCAAGAGCCTCTCTCAAAGATGTGCTGTTGTGGTAAGCTCTTACGTAACTGTACTTTTTCTCACAAGTCCATACTCTCAGATATTGCCCTGGACTTACTAAATAGCTCACAAGAGGTATTTACTTCTGTTCAGTCACATAACGCCTTCCATGTGTCCAAACACCCCCAAAAAAAAATGACTTAGGCCTGCTCTGGTAAAAATATTTGAGTACTTCGTCCATTTTCTAACTGGGATCTCCAGCAACACACTACCACCCTACTGGTGTGACAGCCCTGATGTTGCCTTGTTCTCACCATCTCTCCTGTTTGTCATACCAGCAGTTGGATGTCTTCTGCTCCATTTCTGTTTCAGTTCTGAGGCCTGAATGAGCCAGATTAATTTTTTGTTCAGCTTGTAGATATTGAAAGCTTACAAATAACATGTCTATGACTAGCGAAGTCGTTGAGTGTACTAATTATTTGAAAAGACTAAACTTTCGGCTTGGGCTTAAGATTTTAGAGCCAGTTACAAATGCACTTAGATTCTAAATGTTCTCTGCTTACAAATTCAGTGTGAAGATGGCTAAAACAAAGAACTCTTAAGACAGCCATTGGTGGACATTACTACTATGTAATTTTCAATGATTTTGATGCTTTTTACCCATTGCATATTAACGTACTGTAGAAAGCCAAACATTCTAAGGAAGGAACTTCTAACTGTGTTGCAAAGTCTTTTCCCAAGAGGGCTGGCCAGGTTATAGTTCTAATTTTTTCAATGAGTATTAGGTTACCTTTCTTAGCCTGGAAGACAATGATAGTCTTTAGTGATGGGGAAAAGTATTAATCTTTATGGATTGCTGCTGCTTTTTTAAAAATATGTTGTTGTTTTGAGAATTTAAAAAAATTCTAATCATTCCTGAACACTAGCTTAATCCTGCCATTGTTTAAAATCGTCCTAACTAAACTTCAGCTAGTTTTTAATGTGCATGTTGTTTTAAAGATGAGTGTTTTTAGAACTGTCTGTGTGTGTGTGTATACTGTATGCTCACACACACGGACAAAGGATGCTGTTTCAAAATAAAATTCATGGGAGTGATTGAAATGTAGTTCACTGATTTCATGCTGTCATGTGCTCACAAAATGCAGTATCGGAGCTGTTCACACCTGCTCTTGGTTATAGTTGCGTGCCCATGGCAGTTTCTGTGCAGTCAGTGTGCACACATACTCTCATTTACAGTCATATTAACATGGTTATTACCATGCTATTGGTGCTGTTCCCACTTGTTCCTGTTTAGAGTACCATAGACATGGCCATTTTGTGTCATGTCAGTATATTTCACTCATTCCAGTGTACCTTGAGAAGTTGCGTTTTATGGCAGTTTGATGACCTCCTGCCTCTGAAGTTGGGAAGCTAAATATACAGTTTATTACAGGACAGGACATGGTTATATTAGCACCTAAGTGACGTATGGCAGTTATAAAAAACTTTGATATTCCTTGGGAAAATAAGAAACCAGCCTCCAGTTCAAAGGAAAGGCTTAATTGAAGACTGTCCTAATTTGGGAAATTAGTTTGTGCTGAAGTCACATTTTTTAAAATACCTCCTGATAGGACATCCTGTTTGTATTTTTTTTTTTATATTCTAAAAGGAGGCTCTAGATGACTCACAGAAGGGGTGTGGAGAGACGCAGTTTAAACTAATACTGGTGTCTGATCTTTGTGACATATTATTTTGGGACTCCCAAGAGAAACTAACTGAGGCACTTGTAAAGGTAATACATTGGATAGAAAAGGTCTAACTATTGTGGTAGGATTGTTTGTGTTGTACTTTGCCCTTGTTCTTTTAAGTGATTGTATGCTCTTTGATATATTGTTCTGTGTTTACATTTTACATATTTTTATCCATTTTTTAGTAAATATTTTATTCAAAAGACTGCCTGGGTGTCTGCAAGTTCTTTTTTTGTATGTGACGTATAGATGGTTAAGTTTGACAACTGTTAAAAAGCTTGATGGTGTTACTTAAACTGGAAAAAGGTAAGAATACACCTAAGGTCTTTTATAGAGTTTTAAAAGGTTCATTTTGGATACCTGGTTAGGTACCCTTAGGCGAAAGATACATTGCATCCCATGAAGGGAATATTATCTGAGCCTGTACATTTGGGTAAGCTAGCATAAGGTTCACAATTTGAATCCCCCCAGAACTTGAGACTAAAGGTGATTCGGACCCACACGCAGACAGGAGGGTTACCCTGCCTGTTACCTGTTCACATTACTACACTTGGAGGTTGGCACTGTGGGAGCAGAGGGCCTGACCTGCTGAGTGCGTTTGTGACAGATTTGGTTGGCAGCGGTGCAGATAAAATTGGTAACACAAGCTTTAACTGTTCAGTGTGTCAGCTTAATACTGTACAGCTCACTTGCAAAATAAGGCAGTTATTTATTTTTAAAAAAGGAAACAACTGTATAATTTCGCTTACAGTCAAGTTCCTACCTATTTTATTTTTTTTCTAAAGTGCAAGTTAGAGTAGCCGTAGTAGGGAAGATGGTGGCTTCCAACTACAGTGGGTAGACTGCAGACTACTTGAGGCAGTTGTGCCAGGACAGAGGAGTCCTGCATGAGGTGAGAGCCACCAAGCAGAACCTTGTGGGTGCCCTGATGACAGAAGATGCCCAGAGCATTGAGTCACAGACTGTGACTGGAAAGGACCAAATGGGCATGGAGGGGCTAGCGGCCAGTGCACTGTCCAGATCCGGTGAGGAGGGCCAGTGCAAGCGAAGGGCCACAGCAGCAAGGGAAAGTCACCAGCATTCTGGAGCCAGAAGCAGTCGGGCTGCAGATTGAGTTGCGCAGAATGGAGTTGGAGTTCCAGAGGGAGGCTGAACGGGAACAGCGAGAAGCAAAGCGAGAACGGCAAGAAGCGGAGCGAGAAAAGTGAGCCACAGAGGAGAAGAGGGAGCATGAACAGCGAGAGGCAGACCTAGAGGAGCGAGAGCGCCAGAGGCAACATGAACTGGAGAAGCTACAACTCCAGCCATCACCACCAGAGAAGGTAAGTGGCTTGGGTTTAACTGGAACTGCAGGACTGGGTTACAAATTGAATTCCAAATTGATAGCTGAATTTAAAGAGGGGGAGGATATTGATGCCTTTTTAAATTCCTTTGAAAAAGGTTGTATTCGGGCAGAAATTCCTAGAGGGTCCTGGAGCTTCCATCTATCCCCGCTCCTTAAAGGGAAAGCTCTGGATGCCTTGGGTCAAATGGACAAAGAAGACAGTAATGATTACAGAAAACTTGCAAAGCTATACTTTTAAAAAAGTTTGATTTAACTGCAGTAGCATACAGAGCTAAATTTCGTAACCTCAGGAGAAGCCCTAGCTACGAAGGGCTAGCCACGAAACAACGTCAATGTTTAAAACGTTGGTGGGAGGGAATTGAAGCAAACTCTGTAGGTAAAACTGAAAATGCTATTTTGTTAGAACAGTTTTTCTGGGTATGCCCAGCAGAGCTGAAAACCTGGCTGGAAGACCAAGATCCCAAAACAGTGCAAGAGGCTGCTGAACTCTCTGTTTGCTATGTGAAGAGCAGACCTGCTGTGAGAGCGAATGAGGCGGGCGTGACAGCGCAGAAAGAGAAAGGCGTACCTTCAGGGCAGCTAAAACCCTTACTGCCTCCACCGAAACCAGTTAGCCCCAGGTTTCAAACAAGAGTTCTCTAAAAAAACAAACTAATGTTGGGTTTGTAAAGAAACTGGGCATATTGTCAGACAGTGTCCCAAAAGGATGAGTAATACGCAACATGGGGCTAGGAAAGAAGTGGGTTGTTTGTGTCCCTGGGAGCATACCTGTGAACATGATGGAACACATAAACACACTCATGGTGAATGGTGTACAGACACAAGGGTTAGGGGACACAGGGGCATCCCTGACTTTGGTAAAAGGGGATCTGGTAGAGCCTGGTCAGCTTTATACTCAATGAATTTGTAACTGTACAAGACTTTACTGGTGAGGAGAAAACATTGCCCCTCGCTAGTGTTCTCCTAGACTGGGGTGAAACAGGGGAACTGTGCAACAGATGGCTGTAGCCAAAACTTTAGCAGTTGACGTCATCCTTGGCAACAGTCTCAAATGGGATGGCATGTGCAGTTACCCATAGCCAAGCGGCAAGGGAAAATTTTAGTTCCCTGGACCCCACAGAAACCATTGTGGAAACCACTGGGAGGCTGGTTCCCTAGCCTGTCTCCCCTGATATGGAGACTATTGAAAAGGGGGTAGAAATTCCCCCAGTAGCAGTTAACCACACAGCTATGGAGGGTTACTCTGAAGAAGGAGGGGTGACCCATTGTCAGAGGGTTAGGAATTACAGTGATCCTGAGTGCCCTGATGCTAGTGCTAGGGACCCTAGTTTAGAGACTGAAGGGGACCTGTCCCATGCCTTGGGAATATGTAAAGAGTTTTCAACTGCTCAGAAAAGCGACCCTAGTCTAGAGAAGCTGAGGACTTGGGCAGACTGATGGAGCACAGGGAGGTGACGGTAAACATTATGGTTTATTGGGAAAATGGACTGATGTATACTCAGGATGTGAAGACAGAAGGAGGGGTGATGGGCAGGCACCTTGTCGTTCCCCAGGGATATCGTGAGCAGTTGCTCAAGATTGCACATGATATTCCCTTGTCTGGTCATCTGGGAATCGTGCGCACTATGCAGCGGTTGGCCCAGAATTTCTGTTGACCTAACTTCACCCAGCAGGTGAAGGAGTATTGCAGGTCTTGTCACCGGTGCCAAGAAATGGGGAAGGCAGATAAGAAAACACTAATTCCATTGACCATCGTGGAGGAGCCATTCCAGAGGGTGGGAATGGATATTGTGGGGCCCTTAAATACCCCCAGCTCCTCTGGGAAGAGGTTAATACTGACTGTGGTTGATTATGCCACCCGGTATCCAGAGGCAGTTGCCCTATCTTCACTGAGGACAGAGAAAGTGGCAGATGCCTTACTTGAGATTTTCTCCTGTGTTGGGTTTCCACAGGAGGTTATCACCGATCGAGGGGGTTCCTTCATGTCGGACCTGATGAAATGTTTGTGGGGGAAGTGTGGGGTGTTGCAGGGATGCATTACACCTTAATGACCGCCATCCAGTGGGCTTATGGAAAGATTTAATGGTACCCTGAAGTCAGTGCTTCTAGCATTTGCTGAACAGCATGGGAGGGACTAGGAGAAATACTTGCATACAGGAAGGTGCCCCAAAAGTTGACAGGATTCAAACAGCATGAAGTCTTGCTGTATTCTAAGTGCAGTTAGCCCCAGCACTCAAACTGCCCCGGAGAGTAAGGAGGTTAACTCTATGCTGAAGCATAGAGCGTTGAGCTCGAGCTCGGTTTTCAAATCTCTGTCCGAGGTACTTCCCAGTGTAACCGTCAAATTCTTTACTCCACCTAACAGTGAAGTTGCTCCGGAGATTTCCTCTGCTCGGTTTGGTAAAAAGTAAAGCATCCGGTTTTAAAACCTTTCTGTTTGTTATTTTTCGGATTTTCAGCCTCTGTCTATGGTACAAGTAGTGTTGTAGATAGTTAGTGACTGTTTATTTTGAAAAGAAGTGTGTGGAAATTGTTTTTCCCTCGGTTTCTTGTCGGTTGGTCCAATTAGGAACCGACCTTGTAATTTTTCTGTGTTTCTAAATTGATTTTTTCTGGGATTAGAGTGGTTTTCCGGTACTGATCAGTTTCAAAAGAACCGGAACCTTTTCTGGTTCTTTTTCAAAACCCATGACACAGTTTGTAACCGATCGGTTATTTTATTATCTGGCTTGAAAGCTGCTATAGGGTAATTTGGTTGGTTGGCCATGTCTGAAAAACTCAAAATGAAAATCAGTCCCACTGGGTTTCAACACTGTACTGAGTGTGGGGAGGCCTTTGCCAAGGCCGACCCCCACCTCATCTGTGTTTATTGTCTGGTGTTCGACCACCTCAAGTCAGACTGCCAAATTTGTAAAAGCTTTCCTAAATCCACTCTAGATAAAAGAATGAGTAGGCTGAAGGAAAGAGAGGCTGAGAAGTCCGTAGATCCGGATGGCCAGCCTGGTTCGGTTGTGGCCAAACTTGAGGAGATGCCTACTGACCTAGGCAATACCTCCTTGGGCAAGAGGAGAGCCGACATTGAGGGTCCGGTTCCGTCAAAAAGAAAACGTAAGTCTGCCAGTTTGGATCCTTTACCACATTCTCCAACTGCGGACGAAATAGCCAAAGTGATTAGTATTGTCCTGTCACTTAGACTGGTTCCATCCGAACCAGTACTGCCGGTTAGGCGGTTGGTTCGGTCAGATCCGTCTCCTTCGGATTACAGTCCTGATGCTTTTTATGGGGAGTGGGAAGGAAACGAAGACTATGATGATGACGAGGGGGATCTGGATGTGCCTGTTGAACTGGACATCTCCCCAGACCCTCGGATGTCTCCCCTTCCAGGTTTTCTGAGTCCCCTTCACACTTTTTGTTTTACAAAAAGGTGGCTGAAACCCTTCAGCTAACTTGGTTGAAGCTGCAGAGGAGGAAGAGCCTGATTTTGTGGAAATGGACATCCCAGAGTCCAAAAGGCTGCCCATCCCTCTTCATAAGTCTTTGGGGAAACAGACCCAAAAACTTTACAAACTCCTACTTCAGTACCTCCTGTGGACAAAAGAATGGACAGGAGGTATATGCTATCAGGCTCAGCTATGGAGTTTCTTTATAATCATAGCAGCCATGTTGGGGTAGTGCAGGCTGCAGCCTGTGACAAGACTAATATTCCTTTGGCTTCACACACCCCGGACAAGGACTCCAGGAAAGTTGATGCCATGGCCAAAAAACAGTATTTGGCATCCTCTTTGGGACACAGGCAGGCAAACTGTATGGCCTACATAGCCAGGTACCAGAAGTCCAAGTGGGATACAGTTCTGGAACTGGCTAAACAGGCCTCCCCCAGCTAACCAAAGAGCTGAAGGAGGTGGCTGCTGATGGAATTGAGGCATCGAAAGTACAATTTCTAGGAGCGTGGATATGTTGTTCATCCACGCTCTTTGGCATGTCCCTTTCCCCTTTAAATCTGGCCAGAAGTCTTCAAGCTGGCTCCTCCTACCCACCCGAGTGGTAAATACCTCAGCTCCACCCCATGACGCCAGATCTTCCTTTCCGCTGGAAGATTCAGGTTCCCTCATGCTACTTCTGCAGTACCTTAGGCCCTGGATACTAATTGACAGTTTTCACCACAATCGCTTTCTTTGAAACACGTACGAGTTTATGATTCCGATCCAAGCGCCTCAGACATGGAGGTCAAGTCATCCCCCGGGTTTCGCCAGTGTCCCTGCAGACAGAAAACATTGCGCACCAATCCCCACCTCTCGTGTGTTTATTGTTTGGCTGTCATGCATGACACCCTCTTCATGCACCTTCTGCTTGGTCTTCCATCCCAACGTTCTGGAAGACCACAGGGCACACCTTAAGCTGGGGAGACTGGAGCTGAAGGAGGTGGCTGCTGATGGAATTGAGGCATCGAAGGTACAATTTCATGCTGCTGTGGACTCTAATGATGTGGCATCTAGAGCCATGGCTACATCTGTGACCCTCAGAAGACATGCTTGGCTCAAATGTACTAACCTCTCACAAGATACCAAGGCTAAGGCCATTGATTTTCCTGTAGTGGGTAACTGGGGAACAGACAGAGACTTACATGTAGAAAATGGATGAATACAGGACCACTTACAGGAGTGCACAGGCCAAGGAAAGGCAAGCCACTCCACAAAGGCAGCAGTTTAGGGGCAGGCCTTTTCACAGGCCTTTTTACCAAGCTCAGACCTTCTCTCCCTTCCCACAGAGGGGGTTCTTCAGAGGGAGGGGCAGGAGGGGGATGAGCAGGGCTGCTTCCTCCTCCTTCCAGTCTAAGCCTCCTGCCAAGCAGACACCCTGACATGTCAGCCCGGGTCGACTCCCCAAACCCAGTAGGAGGCAGGCTGACTTACTACTTCCAGGCCAGACAAGTGGGTCTTGGAAGTAGTAAGCCAGGGACTGGCCCTCATCTTAAAAAAGTTCCCAAAAAAGAGGGCCAAGTCTTTTCCACCTGCATCATTCTCAGAAACCCTGGCCCTAGAGGCAGAGGTTTCCTCTCTTCTAGCTTTCAGAGCTATAGAGAAGGTTCCTACTCAGCACAAGAGAAAAGGACTGTACTCCAGGTACTTCCTTACCCCCAAAGAAAACAGGGGAGTGGCGACCCATCCTAGACCCAAGGTACTTGAACAAACAAATTTCAAAATGCAAATTCAAGATGGTAACTCTGGGAATTATCCTTCCTTTTCTAAGTCAGGAGATTGGCTAGCATCCCTGAACCTCAAGGATGCCTACTTCCATATTCCTGTCAGGTGCTCCCACAGAAAATACCTCGGGTTCAAGTTGCCTTCAGGCCATTACCAATTCAGAGCCATGCCATTCGGCCTAACATCAGCTCCAAGGGTGTTCCAAAGTGCCTTGCAGTAGTGGTGGCTTACCACAGAAGACAGGGTATCGCCATCTTCCCATATCTGGATGACTGGCTCATTGTAGGCCAGTCATCTCAACAGGTCAGGTCAGCTCTGCAAACCACGCAGGACCTGCTCAGTTCCTTGGGGTTTCTTCGCAATCTTCCAAAGTCTGTTCTTGAACTGGTTCAACTCTTCACCTTTATAGGAATAGAACTGGACACTATCCAAGCAAAGGCTTTCCTTCTCCTGGCAAGGGGAAAGGCCCTGGTAGATCTTGCTTCATCTTTTCGATCTCGGGTCTCTTGTCCAACAAGACAGTTCCTCCAACTCCTGGGCCACATGGCAGCTTCCACTGCAGTGGTACAGGGAGCAAGATTTCAGATGAGGGACATTCAGTTTCACCTAAGGTCTTTTTAGTCCCAGGAAAAGGATTCTCTGGACAAACTGATTCCAGTGACTCAGACTCTGGTCCCAGCTCTACAGTGGTGGCTGGATCTGGACAATCTCAGACAAGGAGTCCCATTCCTTCCTCATGCTCCATCAGTAGTTCTGACTACAGGTGCTTCTCTCCTAGGTTGGGAAGCACACCTGGGAGCCCTGACGGCTCAAGGGGTCTGGTCTCCACAGGAGTCTTTCCTTCACATCAGTCTTTTGGAACTCAGGGCAGTGTTCCTGGACCTTCAGTGCTTCTCAGATTCGGTCAAGGGCAAGGTGGTCCAAGTCAGAACAGACAACATGACCACAACGTCGTATATCAACAAACAAGGAGGCACTCTGTACATGACCTTGTGCACAGAAGCCATGAAACTGTGGTCTCCGGACCATTCTTTTCGGACTTCCCTGGGGCATCTCGAATGGTCCCTGGACCCTCTCATCTTGCAGGTCATCTCCAGATGGGGCACTCCAGAGATAGACCTCTTTGTAGCCCCGGACAATCATGAACTCCCTTTGTTCTGTTGCAGACCTCCTCCACTCCTGGGGACTGTCCCCCAGGATGCCCTGATTTTGGATTGGAAGAGCAGGTTCCTCTATGCCTTCCCTCCGTTCCCTCTGCTGTTCAGAGTCCTGATAAAAATCAGAACTCAACCCTGCACAGTGATACTAGTGGCTCCAGACTGGGTCAGACAGCCTTGGTATCCTCTGCTGCTGTTCCTGACAGTGTCATGTCCCCTCTCCCTTCCCCGGAGACACAATCTTCTGTCCTCCTCTCAGGAGGATCTCGTATCCTAGTCTCTCAATCTCAAGGCCTGGCTCTTGAAGAGTTAGAATATGCAGGCCTGCATCTTTCTCAGGCAGTTCTGGATATCTTGAAGGTTTCCAGGAAACCTTCTACTAGAAAGAACTATAACTCCAAATGGAAGAGGTTTAGCATTTGGTGTTCTCAGAAGGGCATTGTACCTGATTCTGCAGGCATCTCTGTGGCCTTAGATTATCTGGTTCAGCTCAATGGTCTAGGCCTTAGGCCTGCAATCCTGAAGGTTCACCTAGCAGCAGTTTCTGCCTTCCTTTCAGCAGGGAAGGGCTCGTTCCTGGCCTCTCATCATGTTTTTAAAATGTTTTTCAAGGGTCTGGTTCGCATAAACCCTCCATTTAGAGAACCGACTCCTGCTTGGGATCTCAATGTCTGCATTGTACAACTTATGCAGCCCCCCCTTTGAACCTATGGCTTTGGCCGAGCTGAAGTACTTGACCTGAAAAACTATGCCTGGTAGCCATTACTTCTGCCAGACGGATTAGTGAGCTGCAGGCCTTGTCAGTTGAACCGGACTTCATTTCCTTCCACAGGGATATGGTGGTCCTAAGAACCAATAGGAGGTTCTTGCCCAAAGTGGTGTCAGATTTTCATCTGAACCAGTCCATATCTCTCCCTATGTTTTTCACTGACCATTCTTCTTCAGGGGAAAGAAGGTTACACAGTTTTGATGTTAAAAGAGCTCTTAGCTACTACGTAGAGCACACTAAGGCTCACAGGAATGACTGTCTTCAATTATTTCTCGCCTATGGTGAGGTGGGAAACGTTAAACCTGCCACTAAAAAAACTATTGCCAGGTGGATTGTCTCTTGCATACAATTCTGCTATGATAAATTGGGTATAGCACTCCCCTCAGGCCTGAGGGCTCACTCGACTAGGGGTACAGGTGCTTCTCTGGCTGCAGCTAGAGATACACCCTTGTTAGAGATCTGTAAAGCTGCCACCTGGAAAACAGTACACACATTCATCAAGCATTATTCTTTGGATATCCAGGCTAAGAGTGGTGCTTGGTTTGGTACAGCATTACTGCAGAGCCTGTTCCCAAAGTAGGTTCTACATTCCCTCCTCCATAGGGAACTGCTTGGTAGTCTGCACTTAGTCAGAATTCAGCAAGACTTCATGTTGTTTGAAGAAAAAATTACCATAGTAATGTTTCTAGGAGCATGGATATGTTGTTCATCCACACTCTCTGGCATGTCCCTTTCCCCTTTAAATCTGGCCAGAAGTCTTCAAGCTGCCTCCTCCCACCCACCCGGGTGGTGAATACCTCTGCTGTGCCCCATGACGCCAGATCTTTCTTTCCGCTGGAAGATTCAGGTTCCCTCATGCTACTTGCCAGATTCGCAGGCCCTGGATTCTTAACGTTGGTCTTCACTGCAAATTATGTTGAAACTCATCAGAGTTCACGATTCCGATCTCGGCACATTGGACAAATCGCGCCCAGATTTTGTTGCTGTCCCTGCAGCCAGAAAGTGTCGTGCACCAATCCCCACCTCTCGTGTGTCTATTGCCTAGGTGTTGGTCATGACACCACGTCTTGCACCTTCTGTTTGGCCTTCCATCCCAACGTTCTGGACGACCGCAAATCGCGCCTAAAATTGGGGAGACCAGAGCTCAGAAACCCACTGGTGAAATCTAAGGAGGCAAGGTGGGCAGTTTCTGCGGCCATGGGATCCGCCGAGCAGTTAGAGCAGATGGCCGCTTTTGAGGAGAAAGCGGCTCAGGCTTCGGCCAGTCGCGGGTTTTCGTTCCTCTTAACTTTGGCTCTACCTTTTTCGGGCTCCTTTAGGGAGTTGTGCCAGTCTCTTCCCACCAGGGGTGAGGCACCCTTGGGCTCGCACTCCTCCCGCCTTCAGAAGAGGGATAGGGACCCCAAGTCTTCTTCTCGAAGGAGATGGTCCTGGGACTGAGAGAGGTCCGAGTACCAGGAACATGCGGTCTCTACTTCTGTCGAGGTCACTTCCTCGGTCGTCTGCTTCACAGACCTTCCATCTGGCCAAGGCACTGAGACCAAGGAAATGGCTGAACCGGCTGAGATTACTCTTGACCCAATTGAGCTGTTGTCGCCAACTCCAGTCGCTGACTCCTTAGAAAGGACGTCTGTGCTTTCCTTTTTCCGACAAGGAGACATTGCCCTCGGGTGTCCCAATTGAGAAAAAGGTACAGGAACCTTGGTTTCTAGGGACATGGATATGTTGTTCATCCACACTTATTGGCAGGTTCCTTGCTGCTTTAAATCTTGCCGGAAGGTCTTCAAGCTGGCTCCTTCCACCCACCCGGTTGGTAAAACTCTCGGCTCCACCCCATGACGCCAGATCTTCCTTACCGCTTGGAAGCTCAGGTTCCCTCCTTAACGCTCCGCGTTTAAGACTGGTTCCTAACTCTTCGGTTTTCCGAAATCAAACTTTAGGTTTTCTTGACTTTGGTCAACTATTTCCCTCGTGTGGCTGCGATGGACAAATCGACTCCCAGTTTTGAGATGCCCATGCGGGCAGAAGATGTCTGAATAGTCCGCACTCACGTCGTCTGTGGGCTTTGACACGACCGCGGAGCTTCGCGACCTGTGCTCTTATTTCTCGGCCTATGTCCTGGAAGACCGTCCTGCCCATCTGCAACTTGGGCGACCCAAAAAGCGTTACCCTCCGGTTAAGTCGAAAGAGGCCCGGTTAGCGGATTCTGCGGCGGCGGGCTCGGCAGATCAGCTAGAGCAGATGATCGCCCCCGAAGATGAGGCAGCGCAGACCGCATCTTCCTCGGCCGCGGCATTTATCCCGCTCTCCCTGGGATCCTCATATTCTGCTTCCTTTAAGGAGCTTTGTCCGTCTCTCTCCACCAAGGGAGAGGGACCTTCATCTTCTGGACCTTTCTCTCGGTCCAAAAAGAAGGACAAGGGTAAGTCCGACCGTCGACGCTCTTGGGAGTGGGAGAGGTCCCCCTCCCCGAGTAGTCGACCATCGACTTCAGTCGATCCTTCGGCTTCAGCCACTGGTTTCACGGTGTCCCCGTCAGGTCAGTTGACCCGAGACTCCCGTCGACGCAGTCGAGATCTTTCTCGACCCGTTGGACAGGTTGTCAACTGGCAAAGCCGAAAATCCTCTCTCCCCGGTTCCCCCAGTGGTGGTTGAGGATCCCGTGGACTTGTCAGTGCCTCCGGTTCCGGAGCCCTTGGGTGTTCCTTCCGAGCCGGAGTGAGGGCAGGTTTCCCCCGCTCCTTCCCTGCACCCTCCTCGGAAAAGCCGAGGTTCGCGGTCTTGTACTTCTTCACGGTCCAGCCGATCCCGCCACCATAGGCGGTCTCGATCTCGGCACCATGGCAAGCGGGCGTCACTCCGTCCTCTTCCTTGGACGAGGGAGGCTTCACGAAGTTGTGTCGATTATACGAGGACCTCGTGGCAATAGTTTGCTGGCCGGAACAAGCTGACGACATCACCTTCCCCGGCCATTAAGTGGCTGTCACCGGAGTGGCTCAAGCAACCCCTCGCTTTAGCCGAGACGCCTGTTTCCAGGCCTGTTGCTCAGCCGAAACCAGCTGCTCCACCGATTATGGTGGAACCTCCACCTCCACAGCCGTTGTTTGGGGCTCCGACCAAGAACTCTCGGTCAGCTCAGGGTTTACCCCATAGGCTGTCTGTCACCCTTACTCCCGATCGCCCTCGGCAGGTGGAGGGTGGCTCAGGCCCGAGGCAGCTCTTTGCGGACTCTTCCGAGACGACGATTCCTCCCTTTTCTCCAGGCGAGTGGACTTGGAGTCCTCTGGAGGTCATTTGCTGGGCGATAGCCCTTCGTCCTTTCTGGGTTTGCTTAGGCTCATCTCGGAGTCCACCGGGATGCAGCTCAAGCCCGTATCCAAGTGGGCCAAGTATCCCCTCACGGAGATATTGGACCGGGGGATTCCCCTTCAGAGGCCTTTCCTGTGGCCATGCCACTGGGCCCGGCCTTGGAGCCTGGGCAGTCCCTGCTTCCTGCCCTGCGCCTTCAGCCAGGATGGCCAGGAAGTATCGTGGTCCCTACCAGTTCCCTGTCTGGTTTCTCGGAACACCCCTCAGCCGAGGAGTTAGTTACCGACAGCGTTTTCCAGCGTGCCGGAAATGCTAGCGACATGGACAAACCTCCTGACAAGGAGTCCAAGAAATTGGACTATGCCGGGCGAAAAGTCTATGCTGCGTCCTCCCTTGGCCTTCGTCAGGCCAGCTCAGCCGTGCTTATGGCACATTTCTCCCATGCCCTGTTGGGCTCCCTGGACGAGGTAGTCCCTCATCTCCCGGCTGACCTGCATACTACGGTTAGGCAGGTGCGGGACCAGGGCACGGCAGTGGCAAAGCAGCAACTTCAGACTGCTTTGAACATTGGAGACTCATGCGCCAGGTCAGTTGCGGCCGCAGTGGCTATGCGCCGTCGGGCGTGGCTGAGGATATCCACCTTCACAGCAGATACCCAGCACAAAGTGGCGGATGTCCCCTTACTGGGGACAGACCTCTTCGGCCCTGGAGTGGAAGGCCACCTCCAGAGGATCGAAAATTCCAATGCCACTTTGGACTTGGTCTCATCCGCTCAGAGGGACAAGGGCCGCAGACTGCAACCCAAGCCCTTTCGTCCGTCTGAGCCCTCGGCACGTCCGGCCCAGCAACATCAGGGCCAGCAGGCTCGCGCGTGGCATCCCAAACCCAAGCCTGCGGCTTCCTCCTCCAGTAAGCAGGGAGGTAAAGGCCCAAGAGGTCCCTCGGTCGGTCCCTCCTCCAAGCCTGCACAGTGATGGGTTGAGGGGTGTCGCCCCCAACCTCGTCACCTCACCCCAGGTTCCCACCCATGGGGGGATGGCTCCGGTACTTCCTTTCCGCCTGGTCTGCTATTACCACAGACTGGTGTGTGTTGGAAGTGGTAGGAAAGGGCCTGCCTCTGGAGTTTGAGCAGGCCCTGCCCTTCAGAGCCGTCGCCCCCAGGGGGGCCTCGGGGTCCACAGCCTCGCTGTTGGCTCGCTGAGCCAACATCGCTCTGCTCCTCGAGAAAGAGGTGATCAGAGAGGTGGAGGACCCTCCCTCGGAACCGGGGTTTGTGTCCAGGTACTTCCTGGTCCCAAAACAGGGGGGGGCTGGCGCCCCATCCTCGACTTACACGACCTAAACAAGTTCCTAAGGTCTCGAACCTTCAGGATGGTCACTCTGGCTCAGATAATACCATCCTTGGAACGTGGCGTGTGGTTCTGGTGTTTGGATCTACAGGACGCATTTTTTCATGTCCCTATCCGTCCATCTCACCAAAGATTCCTTCGCTTTCTAGCGGAAGGATCCCTTTTCGAGTTCCGAGCCATGCCCTTCGGCCTGTCTCCTGGACCCAGGGTCTTCACCAAATGCATAGTAGTGGTGACAGCATTCCTGCGGCGCCGAGGGGTCTGGGTGTACCCTTACCTGGACGATTGGCTGATAGCAGCCCCTTCCAGACAGGAGAAGGAGCGGTCCAGAGATCTGGCCCTCCAGGTTTGCTCTCAAGTCGGCCTCCTCATCAGCGAGGCCAAGTTGGAACTCGAACCGAAGCAGGTGATTCTCTTCATCGAGGCAGAGCTCAACTCTCTCCGAGCCAGAGCACGGCTCTCGGCGGACAGGGCCGAGACTCTTTCTTCCTTTGCCCGATCATTTCTGGTTGGGCAATTGCGCCCTGCCCGGGACTTCGTGCGCCTCCTGGGTCTCATGGCGGCCTGCACCAGCGTGGTCCGTTGGGCCCGCTGGAACATGCGCCCCCTTCAATGGGGGCTGGCCAGCCAGTGGTCTCAACGCTGCGATCCATTGGACCCGCTAGTGACGGTGACCCAGGGGATGTGGAACGCTCTCCAGTGGTGGATCGTTCCAGCTTATCTGCAGGAGGGCATCCCGTTTGTCCGCCCCATGCCGACGATCTCTCTGTCGACAGACGCCTCTCTGATGTATTGGGGTGACCATCTGGGGGAGCACAGAGCGCAGGGCCTCTGGTCCCCGCGGGAGTCCCGATGCCATATAACCTGCTGGAGCTTTGAGTGGGCCACCTAGCTCTCACTGCCTTCGCTCCGTTTCTACGGGGTCAGGTGGTTCAGGTCCAGATGGACAATACCACGACCATGTGCTACCTAAACCACCAGGGCGGGACGCGCTCTATGCCCTTGTGCAAGGAAGCTTTCCGCATTTGGTCACTTGTGCGCAGCCTGGAGGCGGATCTCCTAGCCATTCATGTGGCAGGAGCCTCCAACACCTTGGCCAATGCCCTAAGCCGGATAGGGGCTGTATCCCACGAGTGGTCTCTCCTGCCGGAGGTAGTACAAATCTGTTCTCCCAGTGGGGCATACCTCAGGTGGATCTGTTTGCCTCCAGGGAGAACGCGAAGCTGAGGCTGTTCCATGCCTGCCCCCCTCAGCAGGGCTCGCTGCAGGGGGATGCCTTCTCGAGGCCATGGACCCCGGGCCTCTTCTACGCCTTTCCCCTATTTCCCTTGATCCACAAGGTGCTTCCCAAGGTGAGGAGGGACAAGGCGCAGGTGATTCTGGTAGCCCCAGACTGGCCCCGCCAGTGTTAGCATCCAGATCTCCTCAGCCTGATTTCCAAGCTCCCGAGGCAGCTTCCAGCTTGCCCGGACCTGCTTTCAGTCAATCAGGGGAAGGTGTTCCATCCGGACCTTCAATCCCTGCACCTGACGGCCTGGTTCCTGAGCGGCTAGAGTTCCAGGCCTTGGGTCTTTCCGACGAGGTCCTCAATGTAGTTGAGGCATCCCGTAAGGAGTCGACCAGGAAATGCTATGCTTTCAAATGGAAGAGGGAAGCAGTCGGTGGCGCATGAGAAGGTGGTCTGGCGCTTTTTCAAAGGCCTTGATCACATTTCCCCTCTGGTGCAAGAACCTCCATCTCCATGGGATCTAGTGCTGGTACTGGCAAAGCTCGTGGACAAGCCATTCGAACCAATGCACAGGCGTGATCTCTCTCACCTGTCGTGGAAGACCGCCTTCTTGGTGGCTATTACGTCAGCCAGAGGGATGGGAGAGCTCCAGGTGCTTTCCATCGAGTCTCCTTACCTGGTCTTCCACAGGGACAAGGTTGTCCTGCGCCCCCACCTGAAATTCCTTCCGAAGGTGGTGTGAGTTTCACCTTAACCAGGTGTTGACTCTGCCGGTGTTCTACCCAATCACACCTGAGGTCGAATGTAGGCTCCATACTTTGACCTAGAAGGGCGCCACTTACTATAAGGAGCGACGGCTGAAATTCGGGAGAGGTTCACCAGCTGTTTGTCACCCACGCTGAAGCTGCACCTTGCAGACCTGCAGCCAAGCGGACGATAGGCAGGTGGGTCACCTCCTGCATAGATCTCTGCTATAAGGTGGCGGGCATGGAGCCTCCCAGAGGGATAAGAGCTCATTCTACCCACCACTGCTGCATCGGTGGCTGCTTCCAGGGACGTCCCTATCCAGGAAATCTGCAGGGCTGCTACCTGGAAGTCAGCACACACCTTCATCACCCATTACCACATCGACCTTGAGTCATGCCGGGATGCTGGTTTTGGGGCCTCGGTTCTCCAGTCTCTTTTCCCTAAGTAGGGGGTGTGCACCTTGCCTCCCTCCTCCCGGAGAACTGCTAGGATTCTGCTAATAAGTGGGGATGAACAACATATCCATGTCCCTAGAAATACAGGTTACTCACCTGTAACAGGAGTTCTAGGAATGGTATATGTTCATCCACACGACCCACCCACCCTCCCGGCTTCGACGCACAACCTGAGATTCCAGCAGGCCAGATCTGGCGTCATGGGGCGGAGCCGAGAGTTTTACCACCCGGGTGGGTGGGAGGAGCCAGCTTGAAGACCTTCCGGCAAGATTTAAAGCGGCAAGGAACCTGCCAATAAGTGTGGATGAACAACATATACCATTCCTAGAACTCCTGTTACAGGTGAGTAACCTGTATTTTCAGCGACTCCAGTGTCCCCCGATCGAATGGACTGAACCCATCGGTCTCGATCGAGGACCAGGACCCCTTCAGTCGAACGGCCGAAAAAGGGCCATAAATATTCAAAGAAGAGGCGCCACAGTAGGTCCTCCACCTCCTCTCGAGATGATGGGGAGGCCCGTGGACTCCGTCAATGCTATGAGGACTTGATGTGGCAACAGCTAATTCTGACTGGGCAGAAGCCATCTGCCCCAGCCATTGCTTGGCTCCCACCTCCTAAGCCGACGCTGACCCCTCTGGAACTGAAGGCCTCGGTTGCACCTCCTGTGGGGCCAGCGCGCATCCAGGCTCGGCCTACTCTGGTTTCTCCGACGATTGTGGTGGAGCCACTGCCTAAGCAGTCTCCGGGAGGGACTCTGTCAAAGGAGGACCATACAGACACCGGCTTCCCCAACGTCTGTCTATTACAGTCACCCCCGACCGCCCTTGGCGTATTGAAGGGGACTTAGGTGGTAGGCCATTGTACCGACTCTTCAGACTCCAATAACACGGGGTTACACTGTCACCTAAGAGATAATGAGTCGTCCATGGCCAGATTAGAGGAAGGCCCTTTCTCTTTCCAGGGCATTCTCCGCCTGATCTCAGAGTCCACCAGAATGCCCCTGGAGCCTATCCAGAAAAAGGCGGAGTACCCCCTAACGGATATCCTCATGAGGGAGGATACACCGACAGAGGCCTTTCCAGTGGCCGAAGCCATCACTGGCCCGGCCCTTGAGCTTTGGCAGCACCCTGCTTCCTGCCCAGCTCCGTCTGCCCGCATGGCCCACAAGTACATGGTACCACGAGGTCCCTGGCAGGGTTTACAAAGCATCCTTCAGCTGACAGCCTGGTGACTGCTTCTGTGTTTAGACATATTGGTAGCTCGGCCAACACAGACAGACCTCCGGACAAGGAGTCCAAAAATATGGACCACTCTGCCCGCAAGGTCTATGCAGCCTCTTCCTTAGGCCTTCATCAGGCCAGTTCGGCTGTCATTATGGCACATGTCTCTCATGCCCTCCTCGGGTCATTAGACAAAGTCCTCCCTCTTCTCCCGGCGGACATGCAAACCACGGTCAAGCAAGTCCGTGATCAAGGCCATGCTGTTGCAAAACAGCAGCTCCAGATGGCCCTGGACATTGGAGATTCTTGTGCCCATTCTTTGTCAGCCGCAGTTACCACTCGCCACAGGTTTTGGCTAAGGTTATCCTCCTTCCCGGTGGATACCCAGCACAAATTAGCTGACGTGCCCTTCCTAGGCAGCAACCTCTTCGGACCAGGAGTGGCTGGTCACCTCCAGCACATAGAGCAGTCCAGTGCCACCTTGGATGCTACCTCTGTGAAGAGTTCTTGCATTTCTGCTGGTTCTTGCCTGAAGAAACCCTTTCGGCACTCTTCCCCTGTGGTTAGTCAGCCCTCCTATCAAGAAGGACAGCAGCAACAGCAGGCTCAAGCTTGGCACCTCAGGCCCAAGCAGGGTCCTCAACAGCCCCGAAAAGGAGGCTGAGGTGCCAGTCCAGGAGCCTCCTCCTCTAACCCTGCTCAGTGACTGGTCGGGGGTTGCCACCTCTACACCCCTCGTGCCAGCTCTGGGTCATCCCGTGGGTGGCTGGGTCATCCCGTGGGTGGCCGGCTCCACCACTTTCTTTCCACCTGGTCCGATATCACCTCAGACAGGTGGGTTCTAGAAGTGGCCGGCCAGGGACTGCCTCTGGAATTCGAGCAGTACCCTCCCAGCCGAGCCCGCGCCCCTCAGGAGGAAAGGATGTCAGCTTGCACTCAGTCGGCTCTTCGAGATGAACTAGCTCAGCTCCTCCACAAGGAGGCGGTAGCTCCAGTGCCGGATCCTCCTGCAGACTCAGGCTTCGTGTCCAGGTACTTCCTGGTGCCAAGCGGACAGAGGGGTTACATAGAAACATAGACTTTGACGGCAGATAAGGACTGCTAGGCCCATCTAGTCTGCCCATTTCCCTACCTACAGCATAGGCCGCAGATCCTAGTTAACCAACAGCCTATTTCTTCCTACCCCCCACAAGAATTGCCTTATGTTTGTCCCATGCATTCTTGAATTCTCCCACAGTTTTAGACCCCACAACCTCCTCAGGAAGGCTGTTCCATACATCCACTACCCTCTCTTGAAATAATATTTCTCACATTGCCCTGAACTGCCCTCCTTCATCTTTAAATTGTGTCCCTTGTTCTTGCAAGTCTCTTTTCTGAAAGATGCTACCCTCTTGGACTTTGTTGATTCCACTGAGGTACTTAAAGTTTCTATCATGCCCCCTCTCCCTTCTTTCTCAAGGTATACATATTAAGCTCCTTTAGTCTTTTCCTCATCGACTTCTCTTGCAGACCCTGCACCATTTAGTTGCCCTCCTCTGGACTGCCTCTATCCTGTCTATGTCCTTGCAGGAGATGGGGTCTCCAGAAGTGGACACAGTACTCCAGATGGGGTCTCACCAACTGTCTATATGAGGATAACAACTTCCTGTTTTCTGCTGATGATGCCTCTCCCTATACATCCCAGTATACCCCCAGCCCTCCCTACTGCCTTCTCACATTGCTTGCTAACCTTAAGGTCATCTGATACGATTACCCCCAGGTCCCTTTCCTTTTTTGTTGTTGTTACTACCTCCCCACCATTGTGTATTCTTCCCCTTGGTTCTTGTTTCCCAGGTGCATTATTTTGCACTTCTTTGCATTGAATCCTAGCTGCCATACTTCTGACCATTCCTCCAACCTTGCCAAGTCCCTTTTCATCCTTTCCACGCCTCCTTGTGTATCAACCCTGTTGCAGATCTTTGTGTCATCTGCAAAAGGCATACTTTTCCTTCAGTCCCTCTGCAATGTCACTGATGAAGACATTAAAGAGGACTGGACCATACTGAACCCTCGTGGTACCCACTAGTAACCCCTTTATTCAGAGTGGACTCTATTTACAATTACCTTCTGTGTCCTATTGTCCAGCCAATGTTTTACCCAGGCTACCACCTGGGTCCCACTCCCACGCTTGGTTAATTTGACTATTAATCTTTGTGTGGGACTGTGTCAAATGCCTGCTAAAGTCTAGGTAGGCCATGTCCACAGCCCTCCTGGTCTACTACTTTGGTCACCCAGTCAAAGAAACCAATTAGATTCGTCTGACATGACCTTCCCGCTGTGAACCCATGCTGCCTTGGGTCCTGTGCTCCACTGGCCTCTAGGTACTCAACTACTCTTTCCTTCAGAAGTGACTCCATCACTTTCCCTACCACAGAGGTCAGACTGACAGGTCTGTAGTTTTCTGCCTCTGTCTTGGTCCCACTTTTGTGAAGGGGAATCACATCCGCTTTCCTCCAGTCCTCGGGTACCACACCATCCTCCCATGATTTATTAAAAGAGTAGCCAGTGGTTTCACTAGTTTCTCCCTTAATTCTTTTAGAATTCTGGGGTGAATTCCATCAGGACCCATTGCTTTGTCCACCTTCAGTTTTAGGAGTTCTTGCAGAACCCTTTCTTCTGTGAAAGGACTGGGATCGACCCCCTATCAAGAGTGCTTCTGTTAATTGGATTAGGCACTTCCCCTCTTTTGTGAATACTGAGCAGAAATATTCGTTCAGTATTCCTGCTTTTTCACTGTCCCCTTCTGCTCACCCACCGTTCATTCCATTCAGCCTCACTATCCCTCCCTTTGACTGTCTACGCTCGCTGATGTACCTATAAAAGGTTTTATCCCCCTTCTTAACTGAGTTGGCTATCTTTTCCTCAGTTTGGGCCTTTGCTATTCTGACTTCCCTCCTGCTTCCTTCTGCCTTAACTGGTACAGCTCTCTGTCCTGCTCCCTCTGTGTTTCCTTATACTTCTGGAATGCTATCTTTTTCTTCCTGACTTTCACAGCCACCTCTTTTGAGAACCATAGTGGCTTTTTCTTTCGTTTTGATTTATTTGCTTCACACAAAGGCTTGTTGCCTCTGTGATGGCAGTTTAGATAATTCCCCATTGTTGCTTCACACCTCCTTCTAGCCTGTTTGCTAGTGCTTCTCTGAGGCACTCTCCCATCTTGCCAAAGTCAGCCCTCCTAAAGTCCAGTACCCTCACTTTTGTATGGTTTGACTCTGTAGCTGAGTTTAACGTGAACCACACTGTTTGATGGTCACTTGTCCCCAGATGGCAACCCACTTCTAGATCTGAGATCCTCTCTCTGCCCCCGTTTGAGAGTACGAGGTCTAAGATTGCTCCCTCACAAGTGGGTTCCAAAGCTAGCTGTTTAATGCCTGCCACCTGTAAGGCATCAAGAATGGCCCTGCTCTTGGATGTGGCTGCAGCAAATGTGCTCCAGTTAACATCTGGCATATTCAGGTCTCCCACCAACAGTATCTCCCCTTTCTCTGCCATTCTAAGAATGCCTTCTATCATATCCTTGTCCATTCCTTCCCCCTGACATGGGGGTCTGTACACAACCCCTGTGCGGATTGTGGTGCCCTTTCCAGTCTCCAAGGTGACCCACAGTGCCTCCTCTCCTCCGTTTACTTTTTTGTTCAGTTGCTTTTATTCCTTCCTTTACATAGAGAGCTACTCCTCCCCCTCTTCTCCCCTACCTGTCTGTCCTGTAGGTTATGTACCCTGGTATGTTAACATCCCAGTCATGGTTCTCTGTGTACCATGTTTCTGTGACTGCTACGATATCCAGGCATCCCTCTTCCATTAAGGCCATCAGCTCAGGGAGCTTGTTGCCCAGACTACAGGCATTGGTACTCATTACCCTCCATTTCCTGATGGCCTTACTCCCTTTACCCCATCCCTGTCCTTCTTGCCTTTGTCACTTTCTCCATTTACCCTGCCCTTCTCCCTACGGCACCTCTATGTTAGTGTTTGCCGCACTTATTACTGTGGATTATTGGGGGCTAGGATTTTCCTGCTCCTTTCCAGTGCCTCCCCTTGGCTAATTTAAAAGCTTGCCAATGAAGCATTTAAACCTATCACCTAGGATCCTGGTTCCCCTTCCGGACAGATGCAGCCCATCATGCCAGTATAGGCTTGCATCACTCCAGGTGGACCCCCAGTCCCCAGTGAAGCCAAATCCCTGAGCTCCACACCAGTTTTTCAACCATTGATTGAATCCCATGGTGCGGAACACCCTAGCCTCTCCTATGCCATAGATGGGTAGCACCTCCGAGAAGGTTACCGTGCGTGCTACTTGACTAAGGCCCCTCCCCAATTCCACAAACTCTTCCTGCACTTCTCTAATCCCATTCTTAGCCAGGTTATTTGTCCCTAGGTGGACAATGACATCCAGCTCCTCCCTGTGCAGCTGCTCTGGCAGTCCTGAGGATTCGCTCCCTGTCCCTCCAAGCCATGGCGCCAGGCAGGCACCTTACCTCCCTCTCCCCTTCCTCCCCCAGTTCTACCTTCCTAACAATGGAGTCCCCCACCAGGAGTTGTTTCCTTCCCCTGCAGGGTCCCCTGCCACCCTCCTGTGGGTCTCCTTTGTGGAGGTTCCCAGCATCCTCCTTGGTCTCCACTGTGGGTGCCTCCGTAGAGGAACCACACTTTGCCAGAATGGCATAGGAATTGTGGAGAGGTACAGTTGGAGGGATGCGCCTCTGTTCCACCGCCCCCACCCTCCCTGAGCCCACTGTGGTCCAACTGCTCTTCTTCTTGGCAACCTCTGAGGCAACGGCAGTGGCACTGGTGGTCCCTGGATGGAAGAGGAGGTCCCACAAATCCTGGCCAACTCAGCCTGGAAATGAGCAACCTCCTCCCTCAGCCCAGAGAGGTGACTGCAGATGGGACAACACCGCATCCTCCAGAACATCTCCCGGAAGACTGCTGCTCCACAGCCCCTGCACTGCACCACTCCAATCATGTCTTATTTCTGGCCCCTTAACTGTTTGCAATCCTTACTCTTTCCTCTGTTTTTTTTCTCTCTCTCTCCTTACTTTCTGTCCATGTGCCCTTTAAGCTCCTGATTGTCCTGTTCTGAGACAAGAATATCCTATATTTCTTAGTAGACCACTTACTTGCTCAGAGGCAGACCTCCAGCAGCTAGAGGGGGCCAGAGAGCTACTCTTGCCCTTCTAGGATGGTGGGTCCTTGGTGGTTCTGTGATCACTCACTTCCTGCCCCTAAACAGGAAATTCCTATTGTCAGTCAAACCCTGTGCCTATAAAAATAGAACTAGCTTTGGTTGGGGGTTGGAGGGGAGGGAAGGAGGGCAATATATTCCCAGCAGAGAAGTTCAGTCATACAGTAGTCCTTTCTCCTGGTGTCTTCTGCCAAGCTGCTAGCAGAAACTTTCTAAGGCAGTCTTTAAAATGTAGCTTCCTTCTAGCTAAGTCACTCCCCCTACTTACCAGATCTTTCTACAAGTAATTTAAACCTCACAGCAGTTAAGTCCTTTCAGTCACCTGAGATTTACACCTAGATAACTCTTCAGATACCCATTCAGTTCAGCTAACCCAAACACACTTTTTTTTTGTATGTTAGTTTTTTACCGTAAATTAAAGGTCCAAGTACAAAGTTCTTCTACTTTAGTCCCAGCAGAGAAGTTCAAGTCACACAGCAGTCCTTTCTCCTGGTGTCTTCTGCCAAGCGCCCCATCCTAGAGCTCCATGACCTAAATCAGTATCTCAGGTCTCGCACTTTCCGGATGGTAACTCTGAACCAGATCATACCATCCCTGGAGCAAAACATGTGTGTTCTGTTCACTGGATCTACAGGACGCGTTCTTTCACGTCCCAATCTGTCCATCCCATCAGCGTTTCCTCCGCTTCAGGGTCGAGGGAACCCTGTACGAGTTCCGAGCCATGCCATTTGGTCTGTCATTGGCCCCTCAGGTCTTCACCAAGTGCATCGCAGGGGTGGCAGCCCATCTCCGGTGTCGAGGAGTTCGAATCTCCCTGTATCTCGATGACTGACTCTTGGCAGGTTCCTCCCTCCAGGAGGTGGAGAGATCCAGGGATCTAGCTCTTCGAACCTGCTCCCAACTAGGGTTCCTGATCAACGAGGCCAAGTCGGAACTCGTGCCCTCTCAGGTGATGGGCTTCATTGGGACAGAACTCGACTCTCGTCAAGCCAGAGCCCGGCTCCCGGCGGACAGGGCAGAGGTTCTTTCCTCCTTTGCCCAGTCATTTCTGGTTGGGCACTTGCACCGTGCCCGGGACTTTCTGCACCTTCTGGGTTACATGACAGCGAGCACCTCAGTGGTCCGTTGGGCCAGGTGGCACCTGCGCCCCCTCCAGTGGGAGCTGGCCGCACAGTGTACTCAGCGCCACGGTCATTTCGACCAGCTGATCTCTGTGACTCAGAGGATGTGGGACGCTCTCCAATGGTGGACCGTCCCAGACCGGTTGCAGGAAGGGATCCCATTTGTGCACCCCGTGCAGACGGTTGTTCTGACCGATGTCTCTCTCATGGGCTGGGGAGCCCACATGGGGGACAACAGAGCCCACGGGTCCTGGACCCCCCCCGAGGAGTCCCGATACCACATCAACCTGTTGGAGCTCAAAGCTAGTCAGACTGGCACTGTCAGCATTCGCTCCTCAGCTCCGAGGTCAAGTGGTTCAAGTCTAGATGGACAATACCACGACCATGTACTACCTCAACAAACAGGGTGGGACACACTCCCATCTGCTGTGCAAGGAGGCACTCCACATCTGGACCCTCGTCAGCCGGTGGGAGGCAGATCTCCTAGCCATCCATGTGGCAGGAGTCTCAAACCAACTGACGGATGCTGTCAGTCGCATAGGCCAGACATCCCACAAGTGGTCTCTCCATCTAGAGGTAGCTTACAGTCTGTTCTCCCATTGGGGCAAACCGTTGGTGGACCTGTTTGCCTCCAAGGAAAACACCAAGCTGAGACTGTACTATGTCTGCCCCCCCCAAGCAGGGGGATGCCTTTTCGAGGCCATGGACCCCAGGCCTCCTCTACACCTTCCCTCCATTTCCCTTGATCGACAAGGTGCTTCTCAGGGTGAGGAGGGACAAGGCGATGGTGATCCTGGTAGCCCCAGATTGGCTACGCCAGTTCTGGTATCCAGATCTCCTCAGCCTCAGCTGCAGAGCCCCGGAGCGGCTTTGTACACGCCCGGACCTGATATCACTCAACCAGGGAAAGGTCTTCCATCCGGACCTTCAATCCCTGCACCTCACAGCCTGGTACCTGAGCGGCTAGAGTTCCAGGCTCTGGGTTTTTCCGAGGATGTCTACACTGTGGTGTAGGAATCTCGTAAGGAATCGACCAGGAAATGTTATGACCTCAAATGGAAAAGGTTTTCTGTTTGGTGTCAGGGTAAGTCTGGACCCCTTATCCTGTGGCTAACATTCTAGACTACCTTTGGTCTCTCTCCAAAGGGGGTCTACAGTCATCGACCCTTAGGGTGCACCTGGTAGCCATTTCTGCTTACTAGGTGCGGGCCAGTCAGCCAACTTTGGCACAGGAGACAGTGGTTGGGCACTGCTTCAAAGGCATGGATCACATATCCGAGCGTGAACCTCCACCTCCATGGGATCTCTTGCTGGTTTTGGCAAAGCTCACGGGCAAGCCATTCGAACCCATGCACAAGTGTGAGCTCTCACACCTGTCGTGGAAGACTGCCTTCCTGGTGGCTATCACATCAGCCAGAAGGACAGGGGAACTCCAGGCGCTTTCGGTGAACTCCCCTTATCTGGTCTTCCACAGGGACAAGGTTGTCCTTCGCCCCAACGTGAAATTCCTTCCGAAGGTGGTGTCAGAGTTTCACCTTAACTAGGTGTTGACTCTGCCGGTATACTACCCTTATTACATCTCGGTCACAGAGTATAGGCTCCATACCGTGGACCTGAGACGTGCTCTGTCCTATTATAAAGAGAGAACGGTGGAAATTCAGGGAGAGGTTCGCCAACTGTTTGTCACCTACGCTGAAGCTGCTTCTGGCAGACTTGCAGCCAGACTATTGCAAGGTGGATTACATCATGCATAGGTCTGTGTTATGAGATGGTGGGCAAGGAGCCTCCCAGAGGGATAAGAGCTCATTCTACCCACCATACTGCTGCTTCCAGGGACATCCCTATCCAGGAAATCTGTTGAGCTGCTACCTGGAAGTCAGAAAACACCTTCAACACCCACTACCACATCGACCTTGAGTCACGCCGGGATGCTGGTTTTGGGGCCTTAGTTCTCCAATCTCTGTTTACCAAGTAGGGGGTGTGCACCTTGCCTCCCTCCTCCCAGAGAACTGCTTGGAGTCTGCCAGAGAGTGTGGATGAACAACATATCCACGCTCCTAGAAAGAACAGGTTACTCACCTGTAACAGTAGTTCTAGGAGTGGTATATGTTCATCCACATGCACCCATCCGACCTCCCCGGCTTTAGGCGCACTACTTTGCTTCCAGTGGGCTAAGATCTGGTGACATGGGGCAGAGCCGAGGTATTTACCATCCGGGTGGGTGGGAGGAGCCAGCTTGAAGACTTCCGGCCAGATTTAAAGAGGAAAGGGACATGCCAGAGAGTGTGGATGAACAACATATACCACTCCTAGAACTACTGTTACAGGTGAGTAACCTGTTTTTCTTCTAATGGAGTCTTGCTGTATTCTGACCTCCCCCGCCTCCCCTCTCAGAATCTAATTTTTGGGAAGTGGGCTAGCAGGTACAGTGTTGCACCCGAACCCTCCCTCTTGGGTGAGGTACTTATTGACTTCTGTTGGTGTTTAAAAATCTGTTTAGTGTTGTCACTACCTTTTTTCTTCTTGGGTTCTCAACTTGAGTCTTCTGGGCCCAAATTATTGCCTGTTGGCTTGCACTCACACAATTTCGATATACATTTATGCTCAGTCAGTTAGTTGCTCGTAAGAATCTGACGGTTATACTGGGAAGTACCACAGACAGAGGTTTGAAAACCGAGCTTGAGCTCAACGTTCTGTGCTTCAGCATAGAGTTAACTCCTTACTCTCTGGGGCAGTTCGAGTGCTGGGGCTAACTGCACTTAGTATACAGCAAGACTCCATTAGAATAAACAACATTGCTATGGTATTTTTTTCTTTTCCCCCTTCAAGCTCTTATATGGACCTCTAGACTTGATCTGCGAGGACTGGGAAGGCAAGCACGCCACCCAGGGAACTCCCATAGTGGATTACGTCCTTGGGTTTAGGGAAACACTGAAGGAACTTATGAGGACAGCCCAGAGTAACCTGGCAGCTGTCCAACAGAAACAAGTGTAGTACGACCGCAGAGCTCGCTCATACACAGTGGGTCGTGAAGTCATGGTCCTTATTCCAGTCTAGAAAGACTAGCTGCAGGCTGAGTGGGCAGGACTGTACAAAGTAGTTAAAAAGGTAAATGACGTGACCTATATCATAGTTACCTGACAGAAGACAGACAGAAAGAATGTACCATGTCAACATGATGAAGCCATATGCTAATAGGGCTGACGTGGTGTTTGCAGTATGTAGTCCTGGGGAGGGGACGGACGAAGGAGACCCCCTTCTGGACTTGCTGGAAGAAGGCAAGCAGGAGTCCTCTGTGGAGGCAGTTAACTCATTCATGCCCCAAGAGCTCTTTGAGACTTTCACCACTTGTGCCCTGTATGCTCTTCGCACTGCATCCTGGGCCTTTCTAAGCAAAATCAAGCCGTAATCAGCATGCCACAAACAAATGTGAATACCTCTTGAACCGTAAGTGCTACACACAAAGTACGAGTGGCAATGTTGTTCAGCACAACATTACCTTTCCAATGGTGGTATGTAATCAATTTAGTTTTTATTTAATAGTAGCTGAAATACAAAACAACTGTATGTTTTTTTTTTTTTTTCAGATTTATTCAAGGTACCTAGGTGAGGCTTGAGACAAATATCAGCCATGCACACCATGCAAAACAAATGCGAATAACTCTTAAAGTATACATGATGGACACAAAGTATCAGCAGTAAAATTGTTCAGCGCAAAATTACCTTTCTAATGGTGCTATGCCATCCATTCTAAGCAGTTCAGTTTGTTAAAGTAAAAACTGAGGATTTCCTCAGACGTTTCTAGGTCTGAGTGAAGGTCAGCTGAGTACATCTACAGCCATTATTGTCCTGAGTGGCTATGCTTTCAGATGCCACCTACAGGCGTATCTAGACCTGAATTAAATTGTCTCCTCAGCTAGTCCTGGACACGTTCCAGGAAGTAAGGGAGGTTTTAGCAGACTTTGCCCCACTATTTAGCACCAAGCCTGGACTTAATCCCCTTAGCGACGCACGATGTGGAGACAGGGACACAGATGCCCATATGGTAGACAACATATCGGGTGTCTGAGGCTGTCCAAAAGGACATTAGGAGGGAGGTGGGGGAAATGCTGTATTTAGGGGCAATCCAGAGATCCCACAGCCCCTGCACCTCACCGGTAGTCCTTGTGCCCAAGCCAGATGGCTCTACTCATTTCTGTGTGGACTAAATGCAGTCATGAATTCAGGCACCCACCTAATGCCCCAGACAGATGAATTCCTGGACAAGTTGGAAGGGCGACCTACCGTGCGACTATCGACCTGACAAAGGGGTATTGACAGGTAGAGTTAACTGACAGAGCTAGTAAGAGGCCGGCCTTCATCACTCCGACAGACTTATTTGAATTTAAAGTAATGCCTTTCCGAATGAAGAACGCCCTGGCCACTTTCCAAAGGTTGGTGAACCAGGTGTTAAATGGTGCTGAGGAGTACACTGTGGCGTACCTGGATGACATTGCCATCTTTAGTGCCAGCTGGGAGGAACACCTGTCCCACCTTAGGGAAGTGCTGGGCAGGATACAGAGGGCCGGGCTCACTGTCAAAGCTGAGAAGTGCCAGGTGGCCATGGCTGAAGTGGCATGCCTCTGGCATGTTGTAGGCCAGGGACAGCTCCATCCTAACCAAGTAAAAATAGAAGTGATCAAGGCATGGCCCAGACCAGAAATGCAGAAGCAGATCAGGAGTTTTCTAGGGACAGCAGGGTACTATAGGAAATTTGTACCCAATTACAGTGCCCTGGCTGCTCCCCGTCTGACCTGGTAAAGAAAAAGATGCCTAAGAAAATTACTTGGGAACCAGCCTTCGAAAAAAGCTTTTACCAGACTGAAGGAGGCACTGTGCAATGCTCCTGTATTGACAAGTCCTGACTATAGCAGACCCTTTGTAGTCCAGACTGACACCTTAGACTTGGGTGTTGGGGTAGTACTAAGTCGGATATCCAACCAAGGGAAAGATTACCCTGTAGTGTACCTGAGTAAAAAGTTACTTCCCAGGGAGCAGGCATACTTTATTGTGGAAAAAGAGTGTCTTGCCATAGTGTGGGTCCTAAAGAAGTTAGAGCCATACTTATATGGGCAGCATTTTGAGGTACAGACAGACCACAACACCCTGATTTGGCTGACCCAAATTTGAAAAACTAATGGTAGACTATTAAGATGGAGTCTTGCCTTGCAAGGGTATGACATGACAATCTTACATAGGGCTGAAGCGACCAATCAGAATGCCAGTGGCCTATCGCATCTGTATGAGGAGTGAACGGACTTTGAAAGCTCATCCCATGCATGGGATAGAGCCCCCAAATTCAGTCTGGGTGGGGAGGATTGTGACGCTTGGCCAGCTGATTATGATTGCTGTACAATATTTGTAATATAAAAATACAGTATGTGAGTCTGTGCTCCATGTGTGCCACCCCCACCCCCAGGTTTCTGTTACAGGAACTGACCAGGAGATCTCTTTAATGTAATTAACTTCCTTGAGAAGTTGTATTTTATGGCCGTTTTATGACCTCCTGCCTCTGAAGTTGGGAAGCTAAATGTACAGTTTATTACAGAACAGGACTTGGCTATATTAGCAACTAAGTGATGTATGGCAGAGTTGTAAAAACCTTTGTTCCTTGGGAAAATAAGAAACCAGCCTCCAGTTCAAAGGAAAGGCTTGATTAAAGACTGTCATAATTTGAGAAATTAGTTTTTGCTGAAGTCACATTTTTTTAAAATACCTCCTGATAGGACATCCTGTTTGTATTTTTTTTGTATTCTAAAAAGAGGAGCTAGATGACTCACAGAAGGGGTGTGGAAAGACACTTTTTAAACTAATACTGGTGTCTGTTCTTTTTGACATATTATTCAAAAGACTGCCTGGGTGTCTGCAAGTTCTTTTTTTACATGTGACGTATAGATGGTTAAGTTTGGCAACTGTTCAAAAGCTTGGTGGTGTTACTAAACTGGGAAAGGTAAGAATATACCTAAGGTCTGAGTTTTAAAGGGTCCATTTTGGATACCTGGTTAGGTGCCATTAGGTGAAAGATATATTGCATCCCCCAAAGAGACTATTATCTGTGCCTGTACATTTGGGTGCACTAGCATAAGGTTCACAGTTTGAATCCCCCCAGAATTTGAGACTGAAGGTGATTAGGACCCACAAGCAGACAGGAGGGTTACCCTATCTGTTACCTGCTCACATTACTGTGCTCGGAGGTTGGCACTGTGGGAGCAGAGGGCCTGACCTGCTGAGTGCATTTGTGACAGCTATTACTATGCGATTGCTGCTGATCTTCCTAGACATAAAGTCTCCACCACTCATTCACACTGATGGGAACTACGCCGGAGGCGCTAGGACCCAGCAGGAGCAAATTTTTTTGCAAGAGGGCTGGCGCCAGAGATGGAGCCATGAGGAGCGGCGCCGCGAGCCTCAGCTCATGCGGCAATGACTATCTCGGCCTCGACCCTCCAACTGCCTCAGTTCCTTTTTTTCCCCCCACTGTCAAGTGTGCTTCATGATGTCGCTTGCCCGCCGGGAGTCAAACTTCAAATTAGTAGCATCGTTTTCAGTTTGTCTTGTAATTTATCTCGAAATAAGTACCACTTACTTTTAAGTTTACTTATTAAGAAAAGAAGTCTTCAGCCCTCCATTGACGGAGTCGACCATCAGCGGGTCAGGTGATGGTAGGGAGACTTCGTGTGAAAGCTGTTCAGTGAGCTGAGCTGGGCTGAGTCCGGTCGCTGCCCTCTCCGGGGGTCTGACTCGAGCGATCCGATGCTGGAGATAGGTGTGTCCCCAGCATAAAATAAAACTGTCCCATTCTCGGCACCGTTCAGCCTCAAGCTCTTCTTCAGCCCACAGGTAAAAAAAGAGAAGGTATCACTCGATCGCCTTCTGGGTATGTCTGCTCATCGATGGTCGTTGGGGCCAGGTGCCGGTCTCCTCTGGAGCCACAGGTTTCTGTCTCCGGTGGCCGACCTCTTCGACATCAGAGCCCTTCCCTGCTTATTGAAAGGGCTTCCAATGAGCAGTTTCATCAGTGGGCCGTGGGGCTCGGAGGTTGGTCCAGCTGCCTGGTCTGGTCACTCTGAGGCTTTCGTGCCTTTTGGGGGGAGCAGGTAGGGTGGTTGTACCTTCCTAGTCATGCAGCTTCTTTGGTTCTGTCAACTCCATGCTTAGGTGTTTGTCCCCTCACATGGCTGCGGCACAGGGGGCTACACCGATGCCTCTTATCTCCTGGTATTCCTCATCCTTTTTCTTCAAATTGCAGTTTTCAGAGCCCTGAGTTGCTTTTGGCGGTGTCAGGGATGCTCTCGGCACCGATGCGTCTGTTGGCACCACCCTCAGCGCCGCTGATGTCTGCACCATTGGGGTTGTCTGCACTGGAGGGTCTAGTGGCACTGCGGGCTGTGTCGGTGCCATCTGCGGTGCCGCGGGCTTCTTCAGCACCATGGTTTGTCGGCACAGTGTGCTGGGCTGTTTCCAATGGCATCAGCTCCCTTGCCTTCAGTGTCGTGTTTCTCTTCGGTGCCGAGGCTTGATGTGGCACTGTCCAGCCTTCAGGGGTTCTTGACTCTGATTCCTTTCTCTTCTTAGTTTCCCAGTGATTTTCACTCCTTTCCTGTCCATACAGCCCCTCCTGGACTGTCAGGAGATGATATGCAGCCTGACTCAGATCTTCGGCTAGGTGATGATGTTGAAGGAGTAGGGATCAATCCTGCCACAGAGCCAGTGGTTGAAAACCTGTCATTTAACATTCTGCTGAAAAATTTAAATTCTACTCTTTCTCTCCAGACTACAGATATCAATCCTGGAAAGCTTTTAAGACTCCAATACGTACATGTCCCGGAGATCCCTATGGATTTAACCTCTCCGGTACATCCATCCTTTGAGACACTCTTTCAGATGGTATGGAATAATCCCACTCTTATCCCTTCTGTGGCTAAGTCCATAGACAGGAAGTATGCTCCTCCCAAGGATTGACCCATTTTGGCCTTCCAGGCCCTTCCTGACCCCATTGTATCCTAGCAGAGAATAAGGCCATTCTCCCTCAGGCATCTACAGCCTGGCCTATAAATAATCTCATAAGATAGACACCTTAGGTAAGAGAGTCTTTGTTGCCTCCACCCTGGGTATGTGTATTGCCAGCTACCAGGGCTATTTCTCTCAATATGCGTATATTCTTTGGCATTCGCTCAAACAGACGGTGGAAGCTCCTAAGTCAGACACTAGTTCAGAGCTACTTCAGACCATAACCAGGGGTATCGAGTCCAACAACCAGCAGGTTAAAGCAGCTATGGACGCTTTAGATACTGCTTCCCAAGCGGTGGCAGCAGGAATTTGCACCCGTCGCCACTCCTGGCTACGTACTTCGGGCTTCACGAATGATGCCCAGCAGCAGGTCATGGCTTTACCCTTTGGCGGTATGTATCTGTTCGGACCTCAAGTAGAGCAAGCTCTGGAAGCCACACAGAAGACTAGGTCTTCAATTAAAATGGCTTGACCCACTCCCACCCCTTCTCAGGAAGGGGTGTCAACAAGCATCAATTTCATAACTGTCAGTCCTTTTGGGGCAAGGGCAGGGGAGTTTTTAACAAAAACCACAACCCCCCCAGCCTCAAAAGAAAATGCAACAGAAGGCGCAAGGGCCCAAAGTGCCCGGTGCCACCTTCTGAGTTTCTGGCCCATGTCCCACCTCAACTGAGAAGGACTCTTCCTCTGCAGTGGGAGGATATCTGACTGTTCTACAACCACTGGAAATCCATAACATCAGACAAATGGGTCCTCCGGATAGTCCGCGAGGGGTCCTCCCTCAACCTTTCGGAAACCTCTCTGGATCATCCCCCCAGCGATAGCCCAGGCTGTCGGCAATTCAGTCAGACCTTCTTGCCTCCGAGGTACAAGGCCTTCTGAACAACAGGGCAATAGAAATAGTTCCACTGGATCAACGAAACGCTGGTTTCTACTCCCATTACTTTCTGGTCCCGAAGAACACCAGTGGCATGTGCCCCATTCTGGACCTCAGAAAGTTAAACAAGTTTCTTCTCAAGGAAAAGTTCAAGATGATATCACTAGGGATCCTGTTACCTTTGCTTCATCAACATGATTGGCTAGCTTCCCTGGACATGCAGGATGCCTACCAACATATTCCTATACACCCAAAGCACCACTAATACCCAAGGTTTGTGACACTGGGTCAACATTATCAGTTCAGAGTCCTGCCCTGTGGGCTATACTTGGTACCATGAGTTTTTACAAAGTGTTGTGCGATTCTCGCAGCGCATCTCAGGAAAATCGGAATTCAAGTGTTTCCACATCTGGACGACTGGCTTTTAGCAAATCCCTCCAGGCAAGAGACTCTGGAGGCCTTGGCCATGGCCTCAAACTTTCTCACATCCATGAGAGTCCTGCTGAATATCAACAAGTCGCAGCTGCAACCCTCCCAGAAGCTCCTCTTTATAGGAACTCTTCTGGACACTTCATGTGGGAAAGCCTTCCTCCCAGAGGACAGAAGGAGCGATATCTTACAGATGGCCTGGTACAACAGAGACAGCAACTCAGTTCGAGTTATCTCGATGCAACGGATGCTGGGTCTCATGGCATCCTTAGTGTTCACTGTACCCCTAGCACGTCTCCACATGAGAACCTCCCAGTGGATGCTTAGTACTCAGTGGTCTCCAACCACTCATCCTCAGTCCTTTCTCATCAAGGTGACAGAACCGCTAAGGAAGTCTCTCACCTGGTGGTCGCAAGAGGACAACCTTCTAGAAGGGTATCCGTTTGCTCCTCTGGATCATCAGATATCCATCACCACGGATGCGTCCCTGATGGGGTGGAGTGCTCATTTTCAGAATCTCCACACCCAAGGCACGTGGACTCACGTAGAGTCCCAACTTCACATAAACGTCCTGGAAATGAGAGCCGTCCTCTATGCAGTCTGGGCTTTGAAGGACATTCTCTGTCACAAGAACATTCTCCTTCAAATGGACAACAAAGCAGTGATGTACTGCATCAACGAGGAGGGCGGTGCACACTCTTACCCTTTTTGCAGGGAAGCAATGAGAGTGTGGAAATGGTGCCTAGAGCACAAGGCTCTAATTCTTGCGGTTTACCTGCCAAGGGTGCATAACGAACTGGCAGACCATCTCAGCAGAACGGAGACCGATCCTCACCGTTGGTCTCTCGACTCAACCGTAGTTCAGTCACTATTCACAGAGTGGGGAACTCCAGACGTGGACCTTTTTGCATCCCCACTCAACACAAAACTGCTTCTCTTCTGCTTCAGAAATCCAGGACCTGGCATTTTCTGTCGGGATGTGGTCAGGCTGCAGTGGACAAAACGTTTCTATACACTTTTCCTCCTCTTCCACTAATTCAGAGGGTACTTCTCAAATTCAAGTCTCAGGGGTACAAAATGATCCTCTTTGCTCCCTTCTGGCCCCGACAGATATGGTTTCCACTACTCAACAGTATGTCAGAAACCCCTCCGAAGGCACTTCCCCTTCAGATGAACCTTCTGGCCCAGGGTCCCGTGGTCCATCCCAATCTGAGGTCGTTTCACCTTCACACTTGGCTCCTGAGGAGATAGAGGTGAATAGGTTCAATGTCTCTGAGAGTTTCAGATATTCTTTTGGCTGCGCGCAAGCCAGCCACCAGAAAAACCAACACAGCCAAATGGAAGCGTTTTTCTCTCTGGTGTGCAAAATCCTCTTTGAACCCTTTTTCCTTCCCACCAAATAAAGTCTTAGAGTACCTTTTAGACCGCTCAAATTCAGGTCTACAATACTTTGCGGTCAAAGTTCACCTTTGTGCTATTTCAGCTTATCAAGAGCCAGTACTTTATCTGTCACTGGCTCAATTACCTGTAGTTAAGAGGTTTCTTAAAGGTATTCTGCATACCAGACCTCCTATCAGACATCCAGTCACAGCCTGGGACATTAATCTCATGCTAGACATGGTCACTCGAAAGCCCTTCGAGCCTCTAGCTACCTATGAGCTGAAATTCCTCACTTGGAAAACAGCCTTCCTGGTGGCCATTACCTCGGCTCGCAGAGTCTCTGAAATGCATGCTTTGGTCACAGACCCCCCTGTACACTGTATTTCATAAGGACAAAGTAGTTCTTAGGACCCATCCTAAGTTTCTTCCTAAGGTTGTCTCAGAGTTCCATCTAAACCAACCTTTGGCCCTACCTACTTACTTTGCGAACTTTCAAAATGGAGAGCATACCCTTCATTCTTTAGATGTTAAAAGAGCACTGCATTTCTATTTAGATAGTACAAAAGAGATTCGCAAGGCTCAACAACTGTTTGTTTCTTTCAGCGAGACCCAGCTGGGTCAACCTGTTGCTATCAGATGCATTTCAGCATGGCTGGTGGCATGCCTTTACCACTGCTATTCTATGGCACAGGTTAAGCTGGAAGGTAGAGTGGATGCTCACTCTACTAGAGCAGTCGCGGCATCTCTGGTGGAAATCCGCAGCGTGCCCATTGTGGACATTTGCAGTGTGGCTACCTGGAGCTCAGTGCATACTTTCATCAAGCACTATGCCTTGGATGTCCATGCCAGGTGACATCTTTTGTTTGGCAGGAGTATCCTTAACAGACTTCTGTCCTGAAAATGTGAGCTCTTGGTTTCTCCTACCACCCTATCAGGGGATTATTAGCTCGGTACTCTCCCATCAGTGTCAATGAGTGGTGGAGACTTTAGCTCCAGTGAGATATGGAAATTACATACCTATGTAATTCTTGATCTTCTTGGACAAAGTCTCCACCACTCCTTCACACGCCCACCCACCATCCCCCGAGCTCACCTCTCTGTTGTTGGTCTTCATTCCCTCAATGGCTAAGCTGTGAAGACTTCTTGTTGACCCTTCTTATACGGGTAGTTTGAACTATCTTATGTCCAATTTTTGTTAGGCTAGTCCTTCTAGGTTAGTTATGCTGCACCTCCTGGGGGGGAAGGTCCTGAGGCGGTTGGAGGGTCGACGCAGAGATAGTCATTGCCACACAAGCTGAGGCTCGCGGCGCCGCTCCTCACAGCTCCATCTCTGGCACCGGCCCTCTTGCAAAAAAGTTTGCTCCTGCTGGGTCCTCGCACCTCCAGCATAGTCCCATCAGTGTGAATGAGTGGTGGAGACTTTGTCCAAGAAGATCAAGAATTACGGTAGGTACGTAATTTCCATTTCTCACTCATTCCCGTCTAGAGTACCATAGACATGACTGTTTTGTGTCGTGTCAGTATATTTCCCACTCATTCCAGTGTACAATACCATGAACATAGCTGCTACTGTGCAGTGTCAGTGCTGTTCACACTCATTCCCATGTACAGTACAGTACCATTAACATGGCTGCCACAGTGCAGTGCTGGTGCTGTTCACACTCGTTCCAGTGTACAGTACAATGAACATGGCAGCTACTACTGTGCAGTGTCAATGCTATTTACACTTACTCCAGTGTACAATACTGTGAACATAGTGGCTACTGTGCAGTGTCAGTGCTCTTCTCGCTCATTCCAGTGTACGGTACCATGAACATATCTGCTACTGTGCAGTGTCTGTGCTGTTCACACTCATTCCAGTATACAGTACCGTGAACATAGCTTCTACTGTGCTGTGCTAGTGCTGTTCACATTCATTCTAGGATCGTGGATATGTTGTTCATCCACACTTATTGGCATGTCCTTTTCCCCTTGAAGGATCGACGGAAGTCTTCAAGCTGGCTCCTCCCACCCACCCGGGTGGTATATGCCTCGGCTCTGCCCCGTGATGCCAGATCTTCCTTTCCGCTGGAAGATTCAGGTTGCCTCCCTCGTCCTCACACATCTTGTAGGTCCTGGCTTTCAAACCTTCGGTTATTCTGAAAATTCGTATTGTTCGCGTTAGCGATTGCAAGTTTGCAGCTTCGCTTATGCAAGACAAGTCTTCCCCCAGATTTCATCGGTGCTCTTGCGGCCAGAAAATGTTGCACACTGATCCCCACACTGTGTGCATCTGTTGCTTCGGTGTCGACCATTACACTATGAAATGCAATATGTCTCTCCTTTTATCCCAATGTCCTCAATGGCTGTCTCGCATGCCTGAAGTTGGGGAGGCCGGAGAAGAGGAACCCTCCAGTGATATATAAGGAGGCTCGGTGGGCGGTTTCTGTGGCTTTGGGTTCCGCCGAGTAACTGGAACACATGCAAGTGAGCGTTCGAGGAGGAAGTGTCTCATGCTGCTGAGACTTCTCAAAGCTTCTTCGTTCCACTCAACCTGGGCTCCACCTTCTCGGGTTCCTTTCTGAGAGTTGTGCCAGTCTCTCCCAACTAAGGGAGAGACGCCTGTGGGTTCACACTCCTCTCAATCCCGTAAGTGGGAGAAGGATCGGGGATAGTCTTTGTCTCGACGGAGACATTCTTGAGAGCAGGAGAGATCTTGATCCCAGGAACATGCAGTCTCGACTTCGGTCGAGATCGCTTCTTCGGCTACTGGCTTTTCGGCCTTGCTGTCTGGTCAGTTGACCGAAGTTTTGATCGAAGATGTAGAAATCATGATCGATCCCCTAATCTGGTCTTTCCAGATGACGAGAACCAGTCTGCTGGGACTCCCATCGAAGAAGTGGACCCTGATCACGGGAAATCACCGGTTCCGCTGGTGTCTCCCGAGCAACCGAGTCGGTCCGTCCGATCTCTATCGAGGTCATGGACCCCCTCAACTGACAGGCAGAGGAACAGCCATAAACTCTCCCAAAAGAGGCAATGAGGGGGCATGGCTAACAGCCGAGCTAGAAGTAGCGCTTTATATGGGCTCTGATAAAGAGAGAACTTTTTAAAAGAATTAGAAAAGCAAAACTTCTTTGAGAAAAGAAATACTAATATATCTCGAGAGAGTTCACAGTCCTGAATAGATCGCTACCATTTTCTATGGATTAGTGCTTGAATTCTCGATGTTATGGGCAGGACAAACGAGGCAGTGCCAGGTGGAGAGGGGGGCCGAGCAAAGGAATCTAAACCCAGACAAAGCAGGAAATTGAATGTGGGGGCAGCTGAAGAGATTGTTCGGCCTTCCAGTGCCGCACTCCTTAAAGCCATACTAAAGCTTGATGGAAAAATGAAAGAGCTTACCCTTCAATTCAAGACTGTGGATCTCAAAATTAATAAAGTAGAAGAAGACACCAGAGCGGCAGTTAAGTCTGCTAATATGGCAATGACAACTACCTCCGGACTAGTGAAAGAGAATGGGGTACTGCGATGGCAGTTAGAAAATCTAGAAAACCTGTCCAAAGCAGCCAATATACGGATTCTGGGGCTTCCAGAAAGGAGATGAAGTTGATAATTTGTCAGGATTCATAAGTTCTGTGCTTAAGAATATTTTTCCGATTGAAGAGCAGTTCACAGTGACTAAGGCCTACTGAATTACTCCTCGTGGGTCAAGGCAGCGCATGGCCGTGGGCCAGTTTCCACCTCACACCATTCTCGCAGTACTCGGGTTTGTGGTCTAACGGGACTTAATAATAGCACAAGCAAAGAGATGTGGTACGATGGAATGGGAAGGCAGTAAAATTCATGTTTCCAGATCTGAGTTATGCGACGAGGCAGAGGAGGTGAGGTTTTGATGCTGTGCGAGCCCATCTGCGACAACTGGGGATTCAGTACATTTTGGTGATGCCAGCCAGCCTGCGGATTTTCTATGGGGGAAAAATTTTCAATTTTCAGATCCTGTGGAAGCAGGTAAATTCACCAATTGTCCGGAGAAAGAATTCAAAGCAAAGGAAACTGAATTTAGCAGTGAGGAGGATGGGGATTGATCAAGAGACTGGTAAAAGGGTCTTACAGGAGTCGTTATTTCTTTCTTTTAGGGACGGGATGGATCCTAAGAGATAAAAACACTAATTACTACTTTTCTAACAGATAAGGACATTGGTAAATTAATGGAAAGATTACAGGTTGAATGTAATGAGAAACTATGTATACTTAATAATACCTGATCTTAATTTCAGAAGTGTAAACTGAAATGCAACTTTTTTGAATTAGAATAAGCTTGACTATATAAGTGAACTGGTAGGGAGCTTATTTAATGTTGCTGTATTATCTATGTAGAGGGGGATATTACTATCTAACATGATAGGGAAATGACGTTTAGTTGCTTAAAAATATGTTGATTAATCCCTGTTCATGGCGGCATAAAGCCAATCTTTAGAATTGAGTTATAAATAGAATTTAGCTAACCCCCAGTGTTGTACTATGTTTTAGGGGCCTTAAAATTGAGTTAATGTAAAACTGCTGTGTCACATTACTGTAATGAGATGAAAACCATCTGTATGTGTACCTATAGGGATGCTAAACTGTATGTTTAATGCAGTAAAATAAATTTCAAAAAAAAAAAAATGAGGCAACGCCATCTGTCATCCTTGGATGAGGAGAGGCTTCAGCTGAAACTCTGTTGGCGCTACGAGGACCTCATGTGACAACAGCTGATTTTGACCAGGCACAAGCCGACATCGGCTTCTACCCTGGCTGTTACTTGGCTTTCACCTCCTAGGCCAAAGCAGACTCCTTCGGAACCGATCAAGTCAGCTCCCCCACCTCCGGTTCAGCCAAAACAGGTCTCTCCACCGATTGTGGTGGAACCAGCACCCAAGCAGCCTGTGGGAGGAGCTTCTTCTAAAGAAGACAGGCTGGTCACTGTCACCCCGGACCGCCCTCGGCAGGTCAAGGGTGACCTGGGCGGTCCACCCTTGTACGTGGGTTCTTCAGATTCGGATGTGACTGGCCTTCATTCTCACCCTGGGGATGACCAATCGGCTGGTGGGTTCGAGACTGAGGAAGTTCCTTCGTCTTTTCATGGCATTCTTCATCTCATCTGAGTCCACAGGGATGCCCCTGGAGCCAATCCAGAAAAAGGCAGAGTACCTTCTCACGGACATCCTCAAAAGAGGGGATACCCTGATGGAGGCCTTTTCTGTGGCTGAAGCCATTGTTGGCCCTGCCCTAGAACTATGGCATCGCCCTGCCTCTTGTCCAGCACCTTCTGCCCGCATGGGGTCCCTTTGCGGGGTTCACAGAGCACCCTTCGGCCAAGAGCCTGATGACCGCCTCTGTTCAGGTGTACTGGCAGTTCTGCTGACACTGACCAACCTCCTGATAAAGAGTCCAAGCTCTTGGACCATTCAGCCAGAAAGGTATATGCAACTTCCTCCTTGGGTCTTCATCAGGCAAGTTTGGCCGTCATCATGGCACACTTCTCCCACACCCTTTTAGGGTCGCTGGATGAAGTCCTCCCACATCTCCCTGCGGACATGCAGACCACAGTCAAGCAGGTCCGGGATCAGGGCCAAGCTGTTGCCAAACAGCAGCTTCATACAGCCCTGGACATCGGGGATTCTTGTGCCCATTCGATAGCTGCCACATTTGCTGCTCGTCGCAGGGCTTGGCTGAGGCTCTCCTCCTTTCTGACATACATCCAGCACAAACTGGCTGATGTGCCTTTCCAAGGGACTGACTTGTTTGGTCCAGAAGTGGCTGGTCACCTTCAGTGCATCGAGCAGTCCAGTGCCATCTTGGACGCTACTTCTGCCAAAGGTTTTTCGAGCAAGAACCAGCAGAAGAAGCTTTTTCGGCATTCTACCCCTGCAGCTCAGCAGTACTCTTTTCAAAGTGGACAGCTGCAACAGCAGCAGGCTCAAGCTTGGCATGCCCGGGCTCTCCCAGGCCCGTAAAGGGGGAAGAGGTTCAGGTTCTGGAGCCTCCTCCTCCTCCAAGCCTGCTCAGTGATGGGGTGGAGACTGTCAACCCCACTCCTGTCACCTCGGCTCTGGATCCTCCCGTGGAGGGCTGGCTCTGCCACTTTATTTCCACCTGGTCCATTATCACCACGGACAGGTGGGTTTTTGAAGTGGTTGATCAGGGATTGCCTCTGGAATTCGTGCAGTACCCTCCAGGCTGAGCCTGTGCCCCTCTGGAGGAAAGAGTATCCACCCAGACTTGGTTGGCTCTTCGAGATGGCATCGCTTAGCTCCTCCTCAAGTAGCTCCAGTGGCAGATCCTCCAGCAGACCCAGGCTTTGTCTCCACATACTTCCTTGTGCCCAAGCGGGGGGGGGGCTGGCTCTCCATTCTAGATCTGCATGACCTGAATCAATATCTCAGGTCACGCACCTTTTGGATGGTTGCTCTGTCCCAGATCATACCATCCTTGGAGTGAAACATGTGGTTCTGTTCACTGGATCTGCAGAACACATTCTTTCATGTCCCAATCTGTCCGTCCCATCAGCAGTTCCTCCACTTCAGGGTCAAAGGGACCCTGTAGGAGTTCCGAGCCATGCCATTCGGCATGTCATTGGCCCCATGGTTTTTAACAAAATGCATTGCAGTGGTGGCGGCCCATCTCAGGCGTTTTTGGGGGGGGGTCAGGGTTTATCCATACCTCGATGATTGGCTCCTAGCAGGTTCCACCCAAAAGGAGGTGGAGAGGTCCAGGGACCTGGCCCTCCAGACCTGCTCCCAAGATGGCCTCCTTATCAACGAGGCCAAGTCAAAACTCGTGCCTTCATCAGGGCAAAGCTAGACTTTTGTCAAGCCAGAGCTCGGCTCCCGGCGGACAGGGCGGAGGTTCTTTCCTCCTTTGCCCAATCATTTCTGATTGGGCAATTGCGCCCTGCCCGGGACATTCTGCACCTTCTGGGTTACATGACGGCTTGCACCTCAGTGGTCCGTTGGGCCTGGTTGCACATGCGCCCCCTCCAATGGGAACTCAGTGACACTGTCATTTTGACCAGCTGATCACTGTAACCCAGAAGATGTGGGATGCTCTCCAATGGTGGACCGCCCCAGGCCAGTTGCAGGAAGGGATCCCATTTGTCTGCCCTGAGCCGATGGTCGTCCTCATGACCAATGCCTGTCTGATGGGCTGGGGAGCCCACATGGGGGACAAATGGGCCCATGGCTCTGGACCCCCGAGGAGTCCCGATGCCACATCAACCTGTTGGAGCTCAGAGTAATCAGACTGGCACTGTTGGCTTTCGCTCCTCAGCTCTGTTGTCAGGTGGTTCAAATCCAGATGGACAATACCACAACCATGTACTACCTCAACAAACAGGGTGGCATGCACTCACATCTGCTGTGCAGAGAGGCGCTCCGCATCTGGACCCTCATGAGCCGTTTAGAGGCAGATCTCCTAGCCATCCATGTGGCAGGAGCATCAAACCATCTGGTGGATGCTCTCAGACGCTTAGGCTAGACATTCCATGAGTGGTCTTTCCATTCAGAGGTAATTTACAGCCTGTTCACCCACTGGGGCAAACTGATGGTGGACCTGTTTGTCTCCATCAAAAACACCAAGCTGAGGCTGTTTCATGCCCGCCCACCTCAGCAGGGATCACTGCAGGGGGCTGCCTTCTCAAGACCATGGACCCCAGGCCTCTTCTACACCTTCCCTCCATTTCTCTTGATCCACAAGGTGCTACTCAAGGTGAAGAGGGACAAAGCTAAAGTGATCCTGGTAGCCCCAGACTTGCCGTGCCAGTTCTGGTATCCAGATCTCCTCAGCCTCAGCTGCAGGCCCTTGTAGTGACTTTGTACACGCCCGGACCTGATCTCTCTCAACCAGGGGAAGGTATTCCATCCGGACCTTAAGTCCCTGCACCTCACAGCCTGGTGCCTGAGCGACTAGAGTTCCAGGCTTTGGGTCTTTCCGAAGATGTCTACACTGTGGTGGAGGCATCCAGAAAGGAATCGACCAGGAAATGTTATGCCTTCGAATGGAAGATTTTCCATTTGGTGTCAGGGCAAGGACCTGGATCCTCTGTCCTCTCCAGTGGCTAACATTCTTGACTACCTTTGGTCTCTCCCCAAAAGGGGTCTACGGTCATCGACCCTTAGGGTGACCCTGGCAGCCATCTCTGCTTACCGGGCACAGGCCGGTCAGCCGACGGCACAGGAGAAAGTGGACGGGCACTTTTTCAAAGGCCTGGATCACGTATCCATTCTGGTGCGTGAACCTCCACCTCCGTGGGATCTACTGCTGATACTGGCAGAGCTCTTGGGCAAGCCATTCGAACCTATGCACAAGTGTGCCTTGTCACACTTGTGAAAGATGGCCTTCCTGGTGACTATCACGTCTGCCAGAAGGACAGGGGGCCTCCAGGCACGCTCGGTGGACTTCCCTTATCTGGTCTTCCACAGGGACAAGGTTGTCCTTCTCCCCCACCTAAAATTCCATCCGAAGGTGGTGTCAGAGTTTTACCTTAACCAGGTGTTGGCTCTCTCGGGATACTACCCTAATTACACCTCAGAGGCCGAGTATAGGCTCCATACTTTGAACCTGAGATGTGTTCTCTCCTACTATAAGGAGAGGACAGCAGAAACTTGGAGAGAGGTTCACCAGCTGTTTATCACCTACGCTGAAGCCGCTTCTGGCAGACCTGCATCAAAATGGACCATTGCAAGGTGGATTACATCATGCATAGGTCTGTGCTATGAGTTGGCAGGCAAGGAGCCTCCCAGAGGGAGAAGAGCTTATTCTACCCGCTATACTGCTGCTTCCAGGGATGCCCCATCCAGGAAATCTGCCGGGCTGCTACCTGAAAGTCAGCAAACACTTTCATTACCCATTACCACCTTAAACTTGAGTCATGCTGGGATGCTCGTTTCGGGGCCTCAGTTCTCCAATCTCTTTTCCCTAAGTAGGGGTTGTGCGCCTTGCCTCCTTTCTCCCAGAGAACTGCTAGGAGTCTGCCAATATGTGTGGATGAACAACATGTCCACGATCCTAGAAAAAACGGATCTTACTTCGAGTGGGAGCTCTTGCAGCAGGCTATTACATTCAGGACTATGCCGCAGGCACTAGGACCTTCCGGTGAAAAACTTCTGCCAGCAATACCAGCAGGGACCGCCCCCAGTGCCGGCCCTGCCCCAACGTCTGTCAGGGTACAAGAGGGGGCGGACCCAGCTCCACCTCAGTTCTTTCTTGCCGCATACTCGCGCGTGAAGCCTGCTTCTGTCTGCGATTTCAGCGAAAAGAACTTCTAGCAAGATTCCTGCTGTTTTTTTTTTTTGACGGTTTTGCCGTTTACGTCAGTTTGCTGCCGTCGTCTCATTGTTTGTTCCCGCTTGAAGCACTGATTTTTTTCTCTCACCTTTGCCGCTTACAGTACCGACGTCAGCCCTCTTCTTACCCGGCCGGGTTCAATGTCTTCCCGGGCTTCAGCGTCACCCGAACACTTAAATAAGTGCGACTGCAGGCGGCAGATCTCTGCCAAGGACGGACATTGGTGGTGCGTCTTCTGCCTGGGTCCCGACCACGACACCGCCAACTGTGCAGACTGCCAGGCCTTCACCAGTCGGACCTGCATCTGCCGCCTGAAGGCCCTTAAGACCTACCTGTTAGAGCAGAAGATAGATCTGCACTTCTTGGAGGGGAAGAGGAAGGAGAAGTGCCACAGCAAGGACCGTAGTCGGTCCTGTCACCAGTCCCAATCTTGGTCCAGATCACATTCACGGCCTTCTCCTAAAAAGGCCTGTCCTTCAGGGTCTAGAGAACCGCCGAAGACTCCGCAGGCTAAGGCCGGCCCGTCGGGGGAGAAGCCGGCCAAGCTGAAGGTGACTCCACTCAGGGTCATCGTCAAGTCCTTAGAGGTACCTGCTTCGGCCCCACCTGCTAAGGCACCAATGACGCCTGCTAAAGGAGCGCCTCCGGAGACTAAGGACTCTCCGGCACCCCCTGGCATCACCCCATCATCGGTCCCTACACCAACGCCTGTCGAAGGACACGGGGTCGGTCGTGGAGATACCGACATCCCTGTTGCCCAAGTCCTCCTCCCCCCTGGGCCCTCAGGAGAGCTCTCCTTCGTGTCCCAACGTTCCAGAGACTTCATTTCCGAAGCGAGCAGCTGAAACTTTCTCCAAGGATGAGCTCGAGGAGCTCTTCTCCTTTTGGTGGGGGCAGGTCCACAAGTGGGCCTCCCGTCGCCAGCCCAGACACCGGTACTAGACCCTGCAGGAGAACCACAGCCAGGGGGGGGTGAGACTTCCCTGTGGAAGTCACCGGAGCGCCAGCCTTCACCCCCCCTCCAGGGCTCGTTCCCACTCTAGGTCCGAGGACCACTGACGTCGCTCCAAGATTCTTCCAAAGGTGGTCTCAGAATTGACCCTCAACCAGTCTGTTGATCTTCCAGTTTATTTTCCTTCCCCTTCCAATAGAGGGGAGGCTCTCCTCCACACATTGGATGTCCACGGGACTCTGAGGTATTACCTCATGAGGATGGTTCAGCACCGTAAATCGGAGCAGCTCTTTGTGGCTTTTGCACCACATTGCTTGGGGCAACTGGTGTCCAAGCAAACTATCTCTGAATGGATAGTCCGCTGTGTCTTGTTTTGCTACGAGCATCACAATAAACCCCTGCCGGGCCCGGTTGGGGTCACTCCACCAGAAGAGTGTCAGCTTCTTTCGCCACTCTGTGAAATGTCGCTATTCAGGACATTTGTGCGGCCGCGACCTGGAACTCTGTGCATACTTTTATCAAGCATTACAGCTTGGATATCGTCTCCAGACGCCGTGCTGGCTTCGGCCTAGCAGTTTTACAAGGGCTTTTGTCCTAAGGCCTCTGGAGTCGGTATATTCTTCCTCCCTGGGTCGGCTACCTCCATGCTGTGGGACTGCTTGGGACTCAGTCCTGAATGCAATAGCCTGCTGCAAGAGCTCCCACTTGAAGTAAGATAGTACAGTTACGTAAGAACTTACCGTAACAGTAGATCTTCGAGAGGAGCTCTTGCAACAGACGCTACTTCCCTCCCGCCTTCCCCCTCAAGGTATGCAGATCCATTTTCTTTCTTCTCTAATTTTATTCATGGTAGACTTCACCTCCTTCTCTTGTCAGGCCTTCTGCTGGGTTCTGGTGGGAGAACTGAGGTGGAGCTGGGTCTGCCCCCTCTTGTACCCTGACCGATGGGGCGGGGCCGGTGTCAGGGGTGGTCCCCACTAGTATTGCTGGCAGAAGTTTTTCACGGGAAGGTCCTAGTGCCTGTGGTATAGTCCTGAATGTAATAGCCTGCTGCAAGAGCTCCTCTCGAAGATCTACTGTTACGGTAAGTTCTTACGTAACTGTACTTTACTCACCTGTAACAGTAGATCATCCACAGAATGGTCTCTTGCAGTAAGTCATTACTTCTGGGAGTTCCCAATAGGTGGCACTCTAACACAGCAGTTTCTTCCAGCATTCTCCGTAACAGGGCCCACCCACAAGACCTCACTTCCTGGGCTGTGCCTATAAAAGCGGGTGGTCCCTGTTAATCTCCATTCATTTTCCCACTGGCTTCAGCTGTGCTAGCAGCTTATTTTTCTGCCAGCAGTCTACGACATGGATGGAACCCATAGCTTGGGGTGCCTGGGCTTCATACATGGCACCATATTACTGTGCTCAACCAAGAGTTTTATAATGGATGTTTCCCTGTTACAGACTCGGGGTACTGGATCAAAGGGGCTCTAAAACTTCAGAGTCCTCTTCAAGAAGCAAAATAGGGAAGGAAATGCCTTCTCCTAAAGTCCTGCCTGACTGTCCTTCAATGATCATATCTCCTAAACGTGTATCATCAAGAAAACATTCCTCAACAAGTCGAGCTTACGGCTGAGATGGTGCTTATGGCCATCTACCCGGATCTCTCCCCCCCTTGGACAAAGACCCTGCTTCCCATTCTGCTGTTGGCTGCAAAAAAATATTTGACAGGGAAATGGATGACGAAAGCTGTACCAAGTGTACAAGATTGGAGACAAATTGTGTATGGTATATATCAGATGGAAAACATCACAGCGAAACTAAACAATCAGATAAGATGGTTTTGCTGTCCTACGGTGGAGATGGACAGTCAATCAGGCAAGAATTGATCCTGATTTCTGCCTTCAGGGAATAGATCTTCGAGATAGAAAAAGAAAAGTGAGTGGGGCATGGACAGGCCTGATTCTATATTAGATAAGGAAAGTTCGGTTTTGGTCTCAACCTGTAAAAATGCAAGAGAAATATATGCACTGCTTTCTTGTATAATAACAAATCTGAAGTAATCATAGAAAATCTTCTGTTTGTAAAATGTCTCCTGATGTAAAAGTAAAGAAAAAAAAAACATTCTTCATCAACGGGCCATATTCCCCCTATCGACGGCAGACACTTCTTCATCAAAAGAATATAGAAGTTCAACTTCACTTAGAAAAGAATGTTCATCGTCGACAGGATGTCATTCCTCAGCTCCCCCATCAATGAAACCCCATGCACTATGGATGACGGAGGTCCTGTTACATTCATTGTCGATGGGACACGCTCCCCCATCCATGAGAGGACTCCACAAGACATTCTCATCGACGAGAACAACACCTTCATTGACAGAGCACACTCTACCTGCTTCATCATCAATGGGGCTACCTCCTCCATCAACGGGACATGCTCCGAAACCTCCATTGTCTACAAGAAGTCTGCCACCTTCGACGGAGCATGCATTTGACTTCTCATCATCGATGACGCACTTTCCATAGTCAACAGAGCATGTACCTATTGTTCCATCATCAATGAAGAGCATCCCACCATTGACGGAGCATGCACAGACTCCCCATCGTCGACGAGGAGTATTTCACCGTCAATGGAGCATGCATTCACTTATCCATCATCAATAAGACACATTACAACATCGATGGGGCATGCTTTTATTCCTCCTCCATCGGCGAGCCTGATTCCACCGTCGACAGAGCAGCCCCTGCATCATAGAACAGCACCTTTAGCAGCATAACACATTTATGGAAGATCTTTATAAAAACTGTAACCATGAAAAGCCATGAAGCTTCTTATAAATAGGTATCTAAAGATACTTATGGGGCTGCATCACCACAAAATAAAGGATAACATATTATGGAATGCAGAGGCAAACCAGCCTCATTTGCACTCATGTATGGTGCTCAGACACCAGTCCGTGATGAACAAAAATTTCAAAGACTCACCGGATCACTTTATTGGGAGGCACAAATTGATCCCCCGATGCCATGCATGCATGCAGGACTCAGAACCTGCTTACATGGCAATTCCATCCTCACAAGTTCCAAACATAGATGAAATTGTAAATAATGTGTTGAATTCTATGGGTTTTGACTATACATCTACTCCAGAAAAAAAAACGCAATCACAGACCGTCTCCCCACCCCCATCAAAACAAGCACGCACAGAGCCAGAACGCTCACCATTTATGCCTCCTCATGAATATTCTGAGGAAATTTGTCAGATTCTCATATAATTTCAGAATATTCCAAAGACACAAATTATGATGGTTCCCCTACCACAAGGGGATAGGACTTCCGATATTCTGTACCATCATACTGAGACGAAGAAATATTACAACCACTAAAGGTCATTTCACCACTGGATGACCCATCATTCCCAGAAATGATGTTACAAATACGAAAAACAATGGGGTTTACCACAACAGAACAAGACAAAGTAAGTAATTATATGGCTGAATATCCTGACATCCCAGAAGAACCTATCCGGGCAGTCCCTTCTTTTATACCAACATTTAGAAATGTGATTACTGAAGCATGGGCTCAACCCGTAGCGGCACAGGAGCTACCTAGAAAAGTGCATAGGCTTTATCAGGCTCCCCTTGATTATCGATATTTAACAAATATTCCCACTGTGGATTCTGTGGTTATTGCAGCCGCTCACAACCGCACTGGCAAACCCAAACATGCAAGTACAGTACCTCCCGAAAAAGACACTAAACGTTTTGATTATATGGGGAAGAAAGTGTTTGCTCTAAACACATTAAATATTAGAATACTGAATTATATGGGACATATGCTGAAATACCAGCGTACAGTGGGCACCTCTGCTGGGGACATAAGTGAACTACCTACATCCCCTGAAAAAGAGCAACTCACATGAATAATAAACACACGGTCTTCCCTCTCTAGACATTTATTAAGATAAGGATACGACATTGCCGATGCTTCGACTAGAGTCTCTGCAGTCGGTATTCTTATATGCCATCAGGCATGGCTCTGACTCTTAGGGCTAGCACCTGATATTCAACAAAAAGTGGCTAATGCCTTTTTTTCTGGTGACTATCTCTTTGGCCCAGGGGCACAAACAATACTGGACAACCTACAAGCCTCAGGCAGACAACTAAAAACAGTACAATATGTGTACCACAAACCACGTGCTCAGTATAATTATTCATACGAAACTGGAAATTATTATAACCAGAGAGAAAACTCTAGAGGCAAAGAATGAATGACAGACAATATATCTAAACCTACCTGTGGCCACTCCTCAGGACGACCGAGTGCCTCTTCCTCTCATTAAAAAACTTCAGTCTACGCCCCGGTCTCCTCTTCTAGGCCTCAGAGACCTTGTTCTGGGGCTTCGATTCAAAATTATACTGAGGCCATTCCCATGAGGCTTTATACATCTAGCCACTTTTTTGAGATCACTGTTGCAGGCCATTACGGTCAATCCATCGAGGTGCCTCTCTGCCTGTTGTGCGCCAGACCATTGTGTCCCTCCCACGAACAGGACCTGTTACTACTCACATGCTGAGAAACTATCAATATATCCTGATAATATTATAATATGGATCATAATATTTTTGCCAAACTTCTACTGCTACATGCAGTCTTCACCTGGCCTTAGATAAAGGCCGCAGAGACAAGGGTGAGTACATATATTGTACTAACATTTCAGGTTTACACCCAAGGTTACAGGCCCTGGCATACATGGGACCCCCTTGCAAATGAGATTACTAATGCACAATAGACCTGCCAACATCACTCAGTTGCATTCCAGGTCTTTACCTTAAAAGGAGTACGATATTGACTATAACAATACTACTGACTCTTAACAGCCACTGGATTTCATTATGAAATGGATAGATTCATTGTTTCATTTCACATCAGTTTGCTAATTATGTAGCTTATTTAAGCCAAAATGGATACATTTTCTAATGACTTGACAAGACGTGAAAAAAAAAACTGTATTAACTTGCTACATTGTAGCACCACAAAATAATAACATTGTATTATTTGGGTTACTATTCAAAAACTCAGAACCTAATAGGCTTTGACATATACTGTCTTTTCCAGTGCATGCCACTGAGACCGACAACAATTACTCCATTATATGGCTGAAATCCTTCTTATTTATCACACTATCTGATCTACAAACCCTGATCGGGTTGACATCTTATTAACTCATCTGAATATACCCAATAATAGCCTGTCTGGCTTGCCTTTCAACCATAAAATGATAAAGAATACTATAATAGAGTATTTACAGATAGAAGACAAAACTCTCTTTATACTGTATGCTGATACACTGCTCTCAGCACCTTTTTGATTCTAAAACCATACTATATGTACAGCAGAATGCCATATCTGGCCACCCCACTGCCATATTAGTGCGTTGGAATCTCCCAGAAGTAATGACTTACTGCAAGAGACCATTCTGTGGAAGATAGATCAATTATGCAAAGACTTTTGTCGTACCAGTAGATCTTCTAGGTATGTCTCTTGCAGTAAGTAGCTTCCCTCACTCCAACCCCCGGCCATTCTGTAACAGGGAAAATGATGTAAGGTTGGGAGGCTTTGGTACCTCTTTTCCCTCTGTCCCTTGCTTTCATGAGCTGAAATTGGCAGGGAACGGAGAATCTTACTTCGAGAGGGCTCTTGCAGTAGGTAATTACATATAGGACTGACGCCGGCCGGCAGCAGGACCCCACGGAACAATTTCTAGCTAGCAGTCCCCCATGTCAGGTGACCAGCGTCATATGACGTCAGTATAAAGGGGCATTCCCGGACACCCACCTTCCAGTTCTTTCCCGCCGTTAGCTCATGTAGCACCTCGCAGTAAAGTTTGTGCTTTGTCAGCCCTATCTTTCGTCGGTTTTACCGAAAATTAGTTATTTTTTCTTATAACGTCAGGTCATCATCGGTGTATGTCTTCCCCTACACCCTCCAAGCACAAAAACAAGTGCGACTTGTGCGGCGCCCAACTGCCACACAAGGACGGCCATTCCCTGTGCCTTTTCTGCCTAGGCCCCAACCACCCATTCGAGAAGTGCCAGCACTGCCTTAACTTCAACGCGGCTAACCGAAAACGGTGCCAACAGTCCCTGGAAGCCCATCTACTCAAGAAAAAGATGAGTTCTATGGAAAAGGAGCTAAAAAAGTTAAGACAGGTGGCCACTTCCCCCAAAGAACATTGGAAAAAGAGGGACAAGGAGAGGCACCAGGAGAAGACCTCCTCTACCGCGTCTCCCGGGAGACGCAGGGACTCGGGTAACATCCCCCCCTGGGTGTCCGCTCCTTGACTGCCGCCTCGAAGGTTTTGGAGGCGGCGTCAGCCCGCCCATCTGGCTCGCACTCAGGTCTTGCGGGCACCTCCGGGCTTTTGGAGGCCTCCACCCCCGGTTCAGCTGCAGGCTTGCGGCCTACCGGTGTGGGCAACTCCACTAAGTCGGACGTTGGCTCCTCCGACGTCCACATGGAGAGGGTCGGTAAGACGTCCGACCCTTTGGGGCGGCACGTGGCCTCCACCCCTCCGAACCCGGCCAGTCCTTCCTCTCGGCCCATCTCTCTGGGGATGGCTCCAGTAAGCGGATGCCAGCTCCTCCAGTGCCATGAGAGCTCACCCTCAAACTTACAGCCAGCTCCTCCAGCTCGGCCCAGGGAGGCGGAACCGATGGACCACCCCATGTCCGTTGTACCCGTTCCCCACAGCCTTTGCTGCCGTCTGGGGGCCCAGAGTTGCCCCAGCCTCACCCCGGGGATTTCTCTCCTCCATCCCTGGATGATGCGGAGGATCTTCTTTCTCCGTCAGACCCTCCTCTGTTGGAACTGGATCTGATGTCGGCCCCCCAGGCACCGGCCCCGACACTGGTACCTTTGTCGGTACTTCTGACGCCGGCCCCGACGCCAGTTCTGCCAGCACGAGACATCCTGCTCCCGGATGTCCCCCTTCCGATGGGCCCTCCGCCTTCCGGGCCCTTCAATGTGGACCTGCCCAGGAGGCTGCTGGCCGGGCCGTCTGCTCCGGCAGCCCCCCAGCTCCCAGGTACCCGCCGTCTTATCCGACGCCATCGTAGCCGGGACCACAGTATCCTGTGCTGCAGTACCCGATACCAGTTTTCCCGATGCCATAGTACCTGACGCCACAATACCCGATGCTGGGTTTACCGCAGCCGGGTTTCGGATACTCTCCCTACGGGCATAACCCATACACTTTTCCCCCACCTCCTCCACCCCCACTGCCACCGGTGGATCTGCAGGAGACTCTGGCCTCCTGGTGGCCCGAGGCCAAGGCTCAGCTCACCAAGGAGGTCAAGAGCTGCCTTACGACAATGGTGCCGCCCCAGGTTCCCGTACGTCCGAGGCGGCACACTCCCTCTCCACCTCCGGACTCCAGGGCTCTCCCGTCTGGGTCCAGAGAGGGGCAGGACATGCGTTTATGGGTACCACCCAAGGAACCCGTTCCTCCCCCGAGTCGGATAAGGGAGTCTTATTCTTCTTCTTCTTCTTCTTCCTCTTCACTCTCAGATTCCTTGGACTCTTCCGAAGGGTGTTCCGAGAGAGAGAGATGATGAGCCCTGCTCTCCGTCGAAGCCCCAGCCGAGGACTCCTCCAAAATCTCTTCTGGAGGATCCATCTTTTACGGAGTTGCTCAGAAAAATCCAGGAGGTGCATCGGGGCAGTCTTTGGAACCAGATCCTCAGCGACTCAAACTCGCTGAACATCTGGGTCTGCCCGTGACAGCTCCTACTTTAGTGCCACCCTGGATAGAGCCTCATGCCAACTTTGTCACCACGATATGGAAACAGCCGTCGGTGTTAGCGCCACTTCCGAGGAAGTCAAACAGGCTATACCAGGCTCCTGAGGGTGTTGACTACCTAGATTCTCACCCTCGGGCCGACTCAGTCGTGATCAGTGCCGCTCATGGCCGGTCGGCTCACCCAAAACATCTCGGCTCGTCCCCTCCTGATAAGGAATTTCACCTTCTGGACCAGTATGGACGAAAGATTTACGCTTCCTCCACACTGGGAATTTGGGCCCTGAACTACGTCGGCCACATGGGGGATTACCAGAAGGCTGTCCTTACTCAGGTGGAATCTAAGCTGGACTCCTTGCCTGACTCCCAAGTCAAACAGGAGTTAGCCGACCTCGTCCGTTCTGCTCGTTCAGCCAGTCGCCACATTCTGCGGGCGACATACGATACAGTGGACACTGCCGGGCGGCGCTCCGGTTTCGCTGTGAGTCTATAGCATCATGCCTGGTTCTGCGTGTCAGGGTTGGTCCCGGAAGTGCAATCCACCATTCAGGAAGCACCTTTCCAGGGGTCGGTGCTTTTCGGTGGTGATGTCAAGGACATCATCACCGATCTGCAGGAAAAGGGGACGGCCGTGAAATCAGTGGATTCCATGTACCATCCCCAACAACAGCAGCGCCGTCCCTTTTGCAGATGGATTCGGCCAAAGGCGAAACCACAGGGAAGGCGGGCCACCAAACATCGGGCCCCCGCAGCTGCTAAGCCCCCCCGCCCAAAAAAGCAGCGGGTGCTTCAGCTGCCACGCTGCCCCACACCACCTGACTTCTTTCCTTTCCCACTATCTCTGGACTCCCCAGGGGAACCAGTAGGAGGGAGGTTTTCCCTCCATCTTCCGGGATGGGAGAGGATAACCATGGATTCTTGAGTGCTCCAGCTTATAGCGGAAGGGCATTCCATAGTTTCTTCAGAAACCACCCCGCCACCCACCTCTGAAGTCATCCTATTCAAGGGAACATCTTCCTTTGGTCCGGGAAGAAATCTCGGCTCTTCCCATGAAGCAGGCGATAGAACCCGTCCCCCTTCATCTTCAAGGGACGGGTTACTATTCCCATTTCTTCCTCGTCCCAAAGAATATGGGAGATGTCAGACCTATTCTAGATCTCAGTTCCCTGAATCTTTTTGTAGAATACAAAAAGTTCAGAATGCTCTCTCTGCAGAGCCTTCTGCCCCTCCTTCGGCCGGGTCAATGCTTTGTGCACATTCCCATTCGTCTTTCTCACCGCAAGTATCTTTGCTTTGTGTTTCAGGGGGACCACTACCAATTCAAGGCGCTCCCCTTTGGTCTCTCCTCGGCCCCCCGAGTATTTACCAAATGCCTGGCTGTGGTAGCGGCCCACCTGCGTACAATGGGAGTACAGGTGTTCCCTTACCTGTACAACTGGCTCCTGGTGGCCTCGTCCAGGGAGGATCTCCTGTGTTTTCTCTCCCTCACCCAGCAGGTTTTCACTTGCCTGGGTATCACCATCAACCATTCCAAGTCTCATCTGGATACTTCCCAGAGGCTACAGTTCATCGGGGCTATCCTCTATATAACCGTGAGCAAGGTCTTCCTACCTCTGGACAGGGCGGCCTCTGTTCAAACCTAGATTTCTCTGCTATCAGAACGCAGGAGGGTCTCGGCAAGATCGGTCCTCCGTCTTCTGGGACTCATGGCAGCCGCTATTCCGACGGTCCCCCGAGCTTGGTTCCACATGAGAATCTCTCAGTGGACTCTTCACTCTCAGTGGGATCAACTTGTGGACGACCTAGATCAATTAGTTCTGATCTCATTGCTGATGGTGCGAGACTTGCAATGGTGGATGGTTCGAGAGAACCTGTTTCAGGGGGTTCCTTTCTTTCATCCTCCCCCCCTCCCAGACTCTGACTATAGACACATCAGGTGAAGGTTGGGGAGCCCATCTAGGTCCTCATCGGACCCAGGGCTCCTGGTCCAGGCTGGAACAAGCTCTCCACATCAGTGTGCTTGAGCTTCGAGCTGTGTTGTACGCTCTACAAGCCCTTCACCAATACATCCTTCCTGGCCACCTAGCTGTCCAGACGGACAACATGTGCGTAGTGTGGTACATCAACAAACAGGGAGGAACTCGGTCCTACCCTCTATGCAGGGAGGCAATGAGGGTTTGGGATTGGGCAACACAACACGACTTTCACCTAACGGCGATTCATGTTCCAGGAGTTGACAATACTCTGGCAGACATGCTCAGCCACTCTTCTGCCCTGGCACACGAGTGGGAACTGGACCAAGGGGTACTCAACAATATCTTTCAGCTTTGGGGGAACCCGCAGGTAAACCTGTTCACTTCTCCCCAAAACGCAAAACTTCCCATTTTTTGCTCGCTCATTCCAGAGCGAGGTGCTTTCTGGAGTGACGCTCTGTCTCTAGACTGGAAGGACAGATTTGTCTATGCTTTTCCCCCAATTCCTCTGATCCCACGAGTATTGCAGAAACTAGCCTCAGAAGGAGCAAGAATGATTCTGATCGCTCCTTTCTGGCCCAGGCAAATCTGATTCTGTGTTCTACAACAATATTCAGAGGTTCCTCCTCGGCCTCTTCCTCTATTTCGAGGTTTGCTGACCCAGGATCAGGGGATCCTGGTTCATCCAGGCCTCAAATCCCTTCAACTACATGCGTGACTACTGCAGACTTAGCCCAATCCCATTTTGGAGTGTCTCCAAAAGTGGCAGAGATTTTAGTGGAGGCTAGAAAGCCATCCACCTGGTCCACTTATGCCATGAAATGGAAGAGATTCTCTATTTGGGCAGCCTCCAAGAATGTGGAGCCTTTCTCCTGTTCACCGGCTTTTCTGCTGGAGTACTTGCATCATCTGTTCGACCTGGGTCTCAGTCACTCCTCCCTGAAGGTTCACATGGCAGCTATCTCAGCCTACCATGTTCCCTTCGCAGATAAAGCTTTTGCTCAACTGGAGGTCTCTAAGACCTTTCTCAGAGGGGTCCTCCATTTGAGACCCCCCATCCATACTCCTGCTCCCCCTTGGGACTTGAATTTTGTTCTCGAGAAACTTACTCTTCCTCCCTTCGAACCTGCAGCTTCTGCAGATTTGAAATTTCTTTCATGGAAGATGCTCTTCTTGGTGGCCATTACTTCGGCTCGAAGAATCTCTGAGCTTCAGGCCCTGATGTGCAAAATCCCCTACTTGATTTTTCACAAAGAACGAGTTGCTCTTCATACGAATCCTAAGTTTCTACCTAAAGTAGTAGCAGAGTCTACCTTAAATCAGTCCATAGAGCTACCTGTCTTTTTTATGCAGTACACTAACCAAAAGGAATATTTACTCCATACGATGGATGTTCACCAGATTCTGAGATACTACACCAACAGGACAAAAGGATCTCAGAAAGACTGATCAGTTGTTCGTCTCTTTTGCCCACAAAAGGGAAGGTAATGCTGTTTCCAAGCAATGCCTGTCTAAGTGGTTGGCTCATTGCATCACTTTCTGTTATGACAAGTACAACAAGACCTCCCGGGTCAAGTAAGAGGTCACTCCACAAGAGGAGTAGCTGCCTCTCGTGCTTGTTTCAAGAATGTGTCCGTGCAGACATATGCTGCCGCCACCTGGACTTCTGTCCATACCTTTACAAAACACTACAGTTTGGACATTGCCTCTCGCCGTAGAGCAGGCTTCGGGCTGGCTGTTTTGCAAGGCCTCCTGTCTTGAGGCTTGCATGGCTAGTGCTACTTTTTCGAGTAGTTCCTCCTCCCGGTGCCTTTCTTTGTTCCAAACTGCTTGGGATTCTGTCCTATATGTAATTACCTGCTGCAAGAGCCCTCTCGAAGTAAGATAGTACAGTTACGTAAGAACTTACTGTAACAGTAGATCTTCAAGAGAGGCTCTTGCAGTAGGTAATACCTTCCGCCCTCCATCCCCTAGGCTTTTTAGCTCCTTTTCCAGGAATGGAAACATCCACTTTCTCTTGTCCGGGCCTTCCTGGCGGTGGCGGAAAGAATTGAAGGAAACTGGGACCCCTTTATACTGACGCTGTATGACGCCGTCACCTGATGTGGGGGTGGTCCCTCGCCAGGGACTGCTAGCTAGAAATTTTTCCATGGGGTCCTGCTGCCGGCCAGTGTCAGTCCTATATGTAATTACCTACCGCAAGAGCGCCTCTTGAAGATCTACTGTTATGGTAAGTTCTTACGTAACTGTACTTTACCAGGAACCACCCACTTTTATAGGCTCAGCCCAGGAGGTGAGGTTGTGTGGGTGGTCCCTGGTATGGAGACTGCTAGAAGAAACTGCCGTGTTAGAGTGCCACATATCGGGAACTCCCAGAAGTAATGACTTACTGCAAGAGACATTCCTAGAAGATCTACTGTTACGACAAAAGTCTTTTCGTAACTGATCTTTCTATGAGTGGTGTATGTTGTTCATCCACATGAACCCACCCGACCTCCCTGGCTACGGACGCACAACACCTAGCTTTCAGCGGGCTAAGATCTGCCATCATGGGGCGGAGCTGAGGCATATACCACACGGGTGGGTGGAAGGAGCCAGCTTGAAGACTTCCGGCAATCCTTAAAGGGAAAGGGACATGCCAATAAGTGTGGATGAACAACATATACCGCTCCTAGAACTACTGTTACAGGTGAATAACCTGTTTTTCCTGCATACAGTACCATGAACATAGCTGCTACTGTGTAGTACTTGTGCTGTTCACACTCATTCTGGTGTACAGTACCATGAATATAGCTGCTACTGTGCAGTATTGGTGCTTTTCACTCTCATTCCGTTATACAGTACCGTGAACATAGCTGCCACGATGCAGTGTCATGAATTTAGTTTATAGTTAACCAGGCTAAGGCACTCGGCAAAGCCTGATCATTTTTTTTTTTTGATTGTTTATTCACCCCGGAGGACAGGGCATCCTTCCGGAGTACTTAATGGGCTAGGGTCTCTCACTCCCTGCCTAAACCCCCACATCTTGGATCTCCCCACCTGCACTGTCCAGACCAGACTCCTGCCCCCGGCTTAGCTGGGATCTGTGCAGCCTACGGGTTGGCGCCCGGGAAAATCTCAGCAAGCTGGACTGGCGTTGGGATGTGGGACATGCCATGGAGGTCCCCTTCATCTCCACAGTCCTCCAGAGGGGATTTTCTTCCCCTATCCCCCCCCCCCAGAGCGACGTGCAATGACATCATGGCAACCCTGCCGCCGCTGCTGTTTTTCTTGCCCTATATTACGAGCTGGTTGTCCTGCAGTACCCCCGATCTCCATCGGGGGCCTCTGGGACACCAAGCAGCCTTATACCCTCCCCCCAGGAGAGGAGAGGAGAGCATCCCATCAGATGCTCCATCCTTTCCCTCCCCTGCCGACCCCTGGAAACCCGAGTCCACTACCGAACCCGGGTTGCCGGCATGGCACAAGGTGTGGCGTCCAGTGCCTCAACCCTCCGCACCACTGGGCTGGTCAAAGCCTGGTCTTCTTTGTGGGTATCTCAGTCATCCGTCACACCATAGGAATTCTACCATTGGTGAATCAGGATCGACACCGAAGGTTTTCCAGCAGTCCCACTGGGGCAACCCATGCAGGCATCACCTGCCGACATCACCAGCCCAATAAAGGCGTGAGCGACCCCCGCTCTCTCCTCAGTTCTTTATCACCATCAACTCTGATCACATGGGTCTCTGGGGAAGCTCGTACACAGTTTGCGCCATTTTTGCCTACAATTGTTTCTTCTACCCTAATTTTCAGAATCTCTTTTAAACAAGAGATTCCTTTACCCTGCTATTACTTCTTCTCAAAAGATTTCTGAGCTTTAGGCTCTCTGGTGTGAGGAACCTTATTTGATTTTGCACAAATTGTGAGTTTCTCTCTAAGGTGGTGTTTGAGTTTATCCTGAGCCAATCTATCCATCAGCCAGTTTGTTTTCTGGAGTGTGCCAAGTCCAGCAGAATCACTGCTCCATACTTTAGATGTGCGCATAATTCTGGAATACTATCTGCTCCAAAGTAAGGACTACAGAAAAACAAAACAGCTTTTTGTTTCTTTCACCCCAGAAAGAGAAGGGTGTTCAGGTTTCAAAACCATGTCTGTCCAAATGGTTGGCCCTTTATATTGTTTTCTGCCACATCAAGCATAGCAAAGAGTTGCCGTGGCAGTGAAAGCCCACTCCACAAGAGCGTGGCTAGCTCTGTGGACTGTTTCAAGGGGGGTCTCAGCTGCTGGCATTTGTGCTGCTTCCACCTGGAGTACTGTCCAGACTTTCACCAGGGACCACAGTTTGGACGTTGCTTCTAGAGTCCCCAAGCAAGCTTCAGCCAGGCTGTTCTGCAGGGCCTCCTGTCTTGGGCTTTGGTTGGCCTTCCTCTCAGACTGTCTCTGCTGTACCTGTAACAGCTTGGGACTCATTCCTACGGTGTGACCTGATGACTGAGATACCACTGAAGAAGACAGAACAGTTATGTAAGAACTTAACCATAACAGTACATCTTTGAGGGGATCTCAGTCATCAGATCTGCCTTCTCTCCCACCCCCCTTTTTGGGGTCATCTACTCAGACTGGCTACATGGTGTATCCAGCCTTTTATTTAGTCCTGGGCACCTCTCTCTCTCTCTCTCTCTCTCCCTCCTTGGTCCCCCTCAGCATGGGTTTGCTCCCTTAGTCTCTGGGGCAAAGAACTGAGGAGGGAGCAAGGCTGCTCATGCCTTTATAGGGTTGGTGACATCAGTGTGGGCTGCCCCAGTAGCACTGCTGGAAAATCTTTCATACGGATCCTGCTCCACTGACAATTAATTCCTTCAGTTTGACCTGATGCCTGAGATCCCCTTGAGGATCTACTGTTATGATAAGTTCTTACATAACTGTTCTTTTTCAGGGCCGTCCTGTATGTACACATAATATGCATAAAGTTGCATAAAGAGCAAGAATACAATGCATGAAACATTAAAAATTAATAAGCACAGAATCAAAAAGCCGGCACCGGTAAATACAGACCGCTCCAAATGAGGTTTGAATCAGACACAGGGAAGCTCAAACTCTGGGTGCTAAAAGTGCTTCATTTTATTCAAAAACACCCTGCTTCCACATCCAGCTAAAAGACCACCATCTTACCAACGCGTTTCATGCCTCCTGGCGCTTAATTTCACCCATTGGGTGGAATCCACATAGCAGCTTGAACAGCTTAAGGCCTTAGAGAATGAGGTGGCTGAGGCTGCGGCCTTTGTTCCGCTCCAATTGGGCTCCACTTATTCGGCTTCCTTCAAAGAGCTGTGCCAATCCCTCTCCACTGAGGGGGAGGATCAAGGCTGACGTATTACGTGGTGCTCATACTTTGGCCAGTCACAGTCATCGGCCCCTCCTCAGCCCCAGTTCTGCTTCTCCCACCATCGAGTGAGCACGACGTCATGTGTTGAGCACCATTATTCTGTGGCCTAGTCTGTCGGTAGAAAACAGTCCCAGCTCTGCTGCTTCATTCCTCAGTATCGACTGGTAAGATCTTTCCTTATTATTTCTCCCGTACCGGGTGCTGATTTTGGTATGTGGTTTTCCATCCGGTCATGTCTGGTTTGGGGGACAAGAAAAAAATCTTCGAGGGCGGGGCGGCATCCGATGCGTCAGTGTCCCTGCGGCCGAATGTACTCTGTCATGGATCAGCATGACCGTTGCCTTAACTGCTTGGGACTGAACCATGACATGGACAGATGCGATGCCTGTTTCTCCATGGATCATTTGTTTGAGTTGCGCACATTGGAGGTCAGACATGCATTGCCGTCTTTCAGGGGACAGGCACGTACACAGGTCACCAAAAACGGGTTTCTTGACCCTTCCTTTGGATCCTCTCCTGGACCTATACAGCCCCTGGAGGAGGGTTTTCCACCCATTCTAGCCTTGCTGTGGTGGGAACCTCTTCCACAGTGCAGGAGGCCCGGCCTGGCCCCCTTGGGGGTCAGACAGGAGGCACCGTCCAGGCAGTCGCCTCCTCCTGCATTGCAGTCTGAGGCCTCTGAGCTGGTGCCGCCCCCAATTCTGGCACCAGGGATAGGGGCGGTGCCGTGGGTGGAATGGGCTGACCTCCAGTGCCATTCGTGGTGCCAGGGATGGGGTGGTGCCGTGGGCAGCATGAGGCCAGTTCATGGTGCCACTCGCAGCACTGCGAATGAGAGGGATCTGGGAGTGGTCTGGGTTCGGGCCTCCTCTGGGAGGAAAATTCTAAGGCTGACCCAGACTGACTTCCAGGTTCTCAGGACTCCACTGATTCTTCTTCTTCCAGTGCAGTGGCTCCAGTTCAGTCCCCTTTCTATGGAGTGGATGGCTTCGGCCTATTCCAGGGTCGGTGGCACCAACCAGTCCTCTGGTACCCTGGGTGGTGCCACAGGGCAGCCTGGAGTTGGTGATCCATCTGCCACCTTGGGAGGCTTACTGTCTCCAGTGGTAGTTCTTGCTGGCCCTACTTCTAGGCTGGCTGCAGCACCTCAGGTAGGAGAGGGCACTCCACCTCCAGCTGTATCTCTCAGAAGTCAGCTGTGGGGCATCAGTTGCCTCACTTGATCACTAAGAAGATGACTCTCTCGGAGTTAGAAGGGTTGAGGGGGTTGGATTCAGGGTGACGCCCTTTCCTGGGAACCTGCGGGGGTTCAGGGAGGAGTCACAGTGCCGGTCCAACCTTCTCCCCTTATGTCTCCTTGAGAGGGACCTTATCTGTGGAGGTTAGGGCCGCCCTTCTGGGCTCATGCGGCCCCAGTCACCTCACGGGGGAAATTCTCTTGTCAGGCTCAGCTCTGGCCGCTGCAGCTCAGTTGAGTGGTCTTCATCTGCTGGAACCACCGGATCTCCTCCTTCTCCTTTGAGGTCTCTTGGCAGGTCCCCTAGCCCGGGCAGAGGCCGTGCCTTTCCTCATAGGTGCTTGTCTTCTTTGCCTCTGCCAACCCCTCCCTCTTTCCCAGGTCACTCCAGTCCTACGGGGCCCCTCACCTGGGAACAGTTCAGGTCCACAGCTGCACTGTTCCCTGCTTATTACCAATCCATGGACCAGGAGGTGTTTCACCACGCCCCTGTGCAGCCAAAACCTTACTCTCCAGGCTCGTCAGCTCCCTCATCTTCCTCCTCTGAGGGAGAGGAGTCTGCTGTCCACCTTTCCCCAGCTGCTGATCTGTCTAGCTGTTAGCACTTCCTTCTGGGGTTGCTCGACGAGCTCCGTGTTTCTGCCATAGGCGACCACAATCCTGACCGGTCGGCATGCGCCTTCTTGGGCGAGTTCAGTACGGTTAACCTGATGGTTCCCACTTGGCCTAATCCATTTCAGGAGGCATTGTACTGGGTCTGGTGACATGCTTCAACCCTAGCATCTGTCCTGAGGGACCTCTGCCAGAGTTATTGTGCACCCCTTGGGTCCCCTGGTGTCTTGCCTCACCTCCCCTGACTCTCCTGGACATACCCACTGGGCATAGGAGCCCAAAGCGTGATCAGCCCCCAGAATCTGACTCAGCTGAGTTTGATTTTTTTGGGGAGGAGAGCATTCTCATCAACACACCTCCTTTTGTGTATTTCTGCTCATCAGGCCCGCCATGCTGCCTGTAACAGGCACTTGTGGTCTCTGCTAGGTCAAATCCTAGCTTCTTTTGCCTGACTCAGAGGCAACCATAAAGGCCATTGCCCTCTCGCACAGGGCCTGGAGCTAGCAAGGCACCAAGCAAGGGCATCGTACGATGCCAATGAGGTGGCTTCCAGGTGGGGGGGCAACTGTCTGCATCAGGCAGATGGCATGGCTTTGTCTCTCCCGGTTGGCGCCCCTGGCCTGGCATAGGGTGACTGCCCTCTCTTTCCGGGCAACCCATCTTTTTTCCCGTAGAGTAAGGTGAGAGCTTCAGGGGCGCCCTCCTTCTTCTGCTAGGAGAATCTTGCCTCACCCAGGCCAGCCTCAGGCCTGCTAGGGTTCCCTCCTCTGGTGTTTCCCCCACTGGAGACTGAGGGACTTTGTCCGTTAGGGAAGTTCTGGGCCCCCTTCGTGGGGGCTCTGTAATCACCCAACAGTGAAGACTGACACAGACAAGATATGAAAAGTACTTACCCACCATAATTCCTGATCTTTCTGTCTATCTTCATTCAACACTGAATCCCGCCCACCTTCCTTTCTCAGGCGTCAGTCTCTCAGCGATTCTCCTCCTCCCTGTTTATCTCCCATTTGGATTTTGGTCCATTTCTAGCACCTCCTACCCTCCCTCTGGGGATCGGGTTTTTTTTCCTCTGGTGGCCAGACAGGGATGGTCTCTGCTGTTGGGAATTTCCAGAGCCCCCTCTCAGCCCAGGTAAGTCCTGGGATTTTTCCTGGTTCCTCTAGTCCTTCAGATAGTCTGGTAGCAGGAGGGGGCTCTTGTGATTCCCTCAGTTGTCCTTCCAACCTCTTTGTGCCTCCATTATAGTTGTTCTCCCCTCCTTTCAGGAAAATATATTAATTCACCCCTCCAGTTCCTCCTCTGGAGGTGCCCCCCCAATAACTGTATTTCAGTCCCCTGGGGTTGTTCTCCAGCTATGTTTAAGGTGGTTCTTCTGCCTCAATCCACCTCGCAAGAAGGAGACACACCAACCTGTCCTTAGTCCTCTGGACTTCATCTACTCCTCTAAATGGGGGCCATTCTCTGCTCCAAGCCTTGTTTCCACCTCTGGCCTGTCTGGTTCGACCTGTGGCAACTCTCCAGAGCAATCCAGGGCGATGCCTCGGAGGCAGTGTCTCCTCTTCCTCCTTCCTTTCACTCTCCTCCTATCCTTCCCTCCTTCACCACTTCCTTCTTGCCCAGAGATTGGGGCCCTCCTGTCCAAATCCCATAGGCTTCTTCCTTTCCTGTCTTCCCTTCGGGTTATTCTTCCTTTTAGTTTTACATCATTTCCTTTTGCTGTCCCTCGGGCTCCTTTGCCCACCCACCCCGACCCTCCTTATTTCCAGGGCCCTATGTTTTCAGTTATTCTGCAGTTGCAGCAGTGGCCGCAGAAATCAGGGCTGACTGCAGAAATCGGTGCTTGCCGCAGAAATCAAGAAAACCAGCCACACAGATACAGAAATGCTAGCTATGCTATGCAATCACAGAAGGCAAGGGCATATGGCATACATGCTCATTAGAAGGGGCAGCAAACCAATGCCGTCTGCTGCAAAGCTGAAAAGCTAGTGGCTGCATGGCATCTTGACTTGTGCTAGTTCTTGTTACATAACTGCATCCAGCTAGTATTGTGGGGGGAGGGGGGGAGGGACTGACGCAAGAGTAGCAGAGCTTGATTAGGTCCACAGCAATTATGATTTGCTGCTGTGTAGGTATGGGTAGCTCAGCCATGTTAATTTTTCATTGTGAGGGTGCTCATGGTGTATACCGAGTCCCTGGAAGATGAATTTGGAAGAAAGAACCGGAAGGTGAGCTCTAGTTAAGAAGTGAGAAGATTCATTGGTGCCCGTGGAGGTGGAATCGATCTCTGTGTGGTGACAGGTATCAGAGGAGGAGCCGTTTGCAGAAACATGGAGCTGGCTGAAGACTGAGCAGGGGACTCAGTCCACACTGGTGGATCTCGATCACAGTTTTAATCTGTGGGCTGCAGTTCTGTACCTGCAAGTGTGAGAGTAATTTCTTGGCAGATTTGAACCTGCAGCCTAAGTGGTGGCATCAAGCTCAGTTCTTAAGACAGGCAAGGTGCCCAGCTGCAGCAATGTTGGAGACCAGGGTATACTAGAACTGAAGCAAGCAGGTATGGAAAAAAATTGGAACGGAGAGTTTGATTGCTGCTATACATAAGTGAAATGAGAAGAAGAAGAAGAATCTGTATTTATATAGCGCTTTTCATACATCCAAAGCGCTTTACAAGCAATGCTAGACTGGTAGTGAAGTGACTGAATGTGTGGTGGCGGCCATATCGCACATCATCACCCACACACAGCCTGGGTAATTGCATGAACCCGTTTATGGGAAGGGGAATGTTGGCCAGAACACCAGGAATGTTCCCTACTCTTTGCGAAGAGTGCCCTGGGTTCTTTTACTTCCACCTGGACACCCACCAGGACAACACCAGGATGGGTAGAAGAGACCTTGGTTTTTAACGTCTCATCCGAAGGACGGCACCCCCCAATACTGCACTCAGATGCCAGCGATTTTTAGGTGCAAGTCCAATCCCGGTGTGGGACGAGAACCCACAACCTTCTGGTCCAGAGGCGGATGTGCTACCAACTGAGCCACGCTGAAATGAGGATCACTGCTTGAAGAACACCACCACCCTCTGACTTGCAAGGAGAATAGAACATGCTAACCAAGGTTACTACAGCTTAATAAGAATGACTTGCTTGCATTTTGTAGTGTGTGTCCTGAAGGAAAAATCAGGAGTCAACAGATCCTACAGACACTGCAAGTTACACCCTCCTTGACTGTTATAGGAAGACATCCCCCCCCCCCAACACGCAGATTTGCACACTGCTCTCAACATGTTTGTTGCAAGGCAGTTGGGGTATTCCTAGTTTTAAAAAATAATAATATAAAAGATCACTAATCAAAATCAGAAAAAAAATGGCTATCAAGTTGGAGTCTCTTTACAGCTGTTAACTAACTATAAACCAGAAGAAATATGAGCAGGTTTTGCCTTTTGTATAGTTTTAGCTAACAGTGTGTGTCCTCCTCTGATTATTTATTTAGTTTTTGTTAACCGGGTAGGTGCACTAGCGAACAGGTGACTATTTTCAGGCACGACCCCTGGGAGACACAATTACAGTACAAAATAGGTCATAACCTAGTAAAACAGCAAAGGCCACCAATTTCCAGAAGAACAGGTGAGCCATCAAATTCAGGGTGGGAAGGAACATTCATTAAAAGAGAACACATGCCCATGGCTGTGCCAGGTTAGGGTCACTGTGGTTTAATATTTGTGATAAGAAGACCACACACTGTTAAATGGCCTGCTGTTCCTCTTTCAGTGTAGCAGAGTGGTTGCATGAAGGCAGTCAAAGGGTTAACTAAGGCTCACTCCCTTTGAAGGTATGCTGTTCAACCACAATTTATCTGCCGCAGAATGGTCACAGAATCAGCAACTGTTCTGCCACAGAAAGTATGAGGTCCTGCCGCATAATGCTAGTCCACTTTGCCGCAGTAAACATGGGGCCCTAATTATTTCTGTCTCTCTCTCCGGTGTGCAGAACTGGAGCGGAGGAGAGGTCAAAAACAATTACTGGCCAACCCACGAGCACCACGTAATAAGTCTGCCTCGAGGGCGGCACCATCCCAATGTTGACTCCTCCTATCGCAAAAAAAAAAAATGGTTCCTGTGGGGTCCTGATCCTCCGGCTCACTACCCAACATTGATGAATGATGCAGATACACAGAAAGATCAGGAATTACAGTAGGTGTGTAATTTTAATTTTTGTGTTCTCGTAAGAAGGAGTCGAAATAGGAAACAACTCCATGTCGACACTCTTGGGATCAGGAGCGGTCCCATTCTCAGGAGACTCCAGTTTCAACTTCAGTCAAAGCTGTGGCCGCTGGTTTTACAGAGCCCCCATCAGACCAGTTGGCTGAGACGCCGGTCGGTGTGGCTGAGATTTTTCTCTAACCGATTGACAGGTTGTCATCCAAAGAGATTGATAACTCTGTTTTTTTGGACTTCAGTGATTCCAGTGTTCAGGTCAGCTAGAAACATAGACTTTGACGGCAGACAAGGACCACTAGGCCCATCTAGTCTGCCCATTTCCCTACCTACAGGATAGGCTGCAGATCCTAATTAACCAACAGCCTATTTCTTCCTACCCCCCCCCACAAGAATTGCCTTATGTCTGTCCCATGCATTCTTGAATTCTCCCAGTTTTAGACACCACAACCTCCTCAGGAAAGCTGTTCCATGCATCCACTACTCTCTCTGTGAAATAATACTTCCTCACATTGCCCCTGAACCGCCCTCCTTCTATCTTTAAATTGTGTCCTTTTGTTCTTGCAAGTCTCTTTTTCTGAAAGATGCTACCCTCTTGGACTTTATTGATTCCACTGAGGTACTTAAAAGTTTCTATCATGTCCCCCCTCTCCCTTCTTTCCTCAAGGGTTTACATATTAAGCTCCTTTAGTCTCTCCTCATACGGCTTCTCTTGCAGACCCTGCACCATTTTAGTTGCCCTCCTCTGGACTGCCTCTATCCTGCCTATGTCCTTGCGGAGATGGGGTCTCCAGAACTGGACACAGTACTCCAGATGGGGTCTCACCAACTGTCTGTACAGAGGATAACAACTTCCTGTTTTCTGCTGATGATGCCACTCCCTATACATCCCAGTATACCCCAGTCCTCCCTACTGCCTTCTCACATTGCTTGCTAACCTTAAGGTCATCTGATATGATTACCCCAGGTCCCTTTCCTTTTTGTTGTTGTTGTACTACCTCCCCACCCATTGTGTATTCTTCCCTGGGTTCTTGTTTCCCAGGTGCATTATTTGCACTTCTTTGCATTGAATCCTAGCTGCCATACTTGACCATTCCTCCAACCTTGCCAAGTCCCTTTTCATCCTTTCACGCCTCCTTGTGTATCAACCCTGTTGCAGATCTTTGTGTCATCTGCAAAAAGGCATACTTTCCTTCAGTCCTCTGCAATGTCACTGATGAAGACATTAAAGGACTGGACCCATCTGAACCCTGAAGTGCCCACTAGTAACCCCCTTTCTTCAGAGTGGACTCCATTTACAATTACCTTCTGTGTCCTGTTGTCCAGCCAGTGTTTTACCAGGCTACCACCCTGGGTCCCACTCCAGGCTGGTTAATTTGACTATTAATCTTTTGTGTGGGACTGTGTCAAATGCCTTGCTAAAGTCTAGGTAGGCCATGTCCACAGCCCTCCCTGGTCTACTACTTTGGTCACCCAGTCAAAGAAATCTATTAGATTCGTCTGACATGACCTTCCCGCTGTGAATCCATGCTGCCTTGGGTCCTGTGCTCCACTGGCCTCTAGATACTCAACAGTTCTTTCCTTCAGAAGTGATTCCATCACTTTCCCTACCACAGAGGTCAGACTGACAGGTCTGTAGTTTCCTGCCTCTGTCTTGGACCCACTTTTGTGAAGGGGAATCACATCCGCCTTCCTCAGTCCTCTGGTACCACACCATCCTCCCATGATTTATTAAAAGAATAGCCAGTGGTTTCACTAGTTCCTCCCTTAATTCTTTTAGAATTCTGGGGTGAATTCCATCAGGACCCATTGCTTTGTCCACCTTCAGTTTTAGGAGTTCTTGCAGAACCCTTTCTTCTGTGAAAGGACTGGGATCGACCCCCCTATCAAGAGTGCTTCTGTTAATTGGATTAGGCACTTCCCCCTCCTCTTTTGTGAATACTGAGCAGTAATATTCGTTCAGTATTCCTGCTTTTTCACTGTCCCCCAGCTAAACCCGCTGGGTCAAACCCACCAGTCCTAGACCCTGACCTGGAGGAGCCGTGGGGCTCCCCGCCTCCTTCTGATGTTCCCCTTGTCGGCCCCACCAATGGTAGAGATGGAGGTCTCTATCTTCTTCCTCTGAGTCGGACAGACCTTGCTATCATCGTCAATCTCGTTCCCGGCATTATGGCAGGTGGTGACACCACTACTACTCTTTGTCCTTCTCGGCTGAAGAGAGGCTCCAGTGCAAATTGCACTGGCGCTATGAAGACTAATGTGGCAGCAGCTGGTCTTGTCAGGTCCAAATCCGACCCTGGTTTCCACCCCGGCTATCAAGTGGCTGTTGCCCGAACGACCGCTGTTAACTCCTGCCACCGCCACCTCCTCAGAGGTACCACCGCAGACTCAGCTGGCTCATCCGAAGGAGGCTTCTCTGCCAATTGTGGTAGAGCTGCCACCTGAACACCTGAAGTCCTGGGCTCTGACCAAGGAGTATCAGCTGGGCAGAGGGCTGCCCCATCAGCTGTTGGGTCACCCTCACTCCCGACCACCCAAGGCAGGTTGAGGGTGACATGGGTGGACACCCACTTAACGCAGACTGCTCGGAGTATGAAGACTCCTCGCCGCGTCCATGTCCTATTGACGTTGAGTCCTGGGGGGGGCTTTCCATGGACGAGGGACCCACCTTGTTCATGGGCACTCTTAGGCTCATCTCTGAGTCCATGGGGATGGATCTGGAGTCAGTCCAGAAATGGGCTCGATATCCCCTTACAGAGATTCTGGACAAAGGGGACTCCTTCTACGGAGGCCGTCTCTGTGGTTAAGGTTATTGTCAGCCCAGTCCTGGAGCTTTGGCAGCATCCCGCCTCTTGCCTGCACCCTTGGCCCAGGTGGCTTGCAAGTACACTGTTCCTACTGGTTCCCTTTCAGGGTTTGTGGAGCATCCCTCGGCTGAGGGACTGGTCGCTGACTCCATTTTGTGGTGCTCAGACAATACAGGAGATGTCGATAGGCTGCCGGATAAAGAGTCCAAGAAACTGGACCATTCAGCTAAAAAAGTCTATGCTTCCTCGTCACTTGGCCTTCATCAGGCGAGCTTGGCTGTGCTGATGGCACACTTCTCCTATGCCCTCTTGGGCTCAATGGCGGTAGTCCTCCAGACCATGGTCAAGCAGATCCGGGACCAGGGGAAGGCAGTGGTGAAGCAACAACTCCAGATGGCTCTGGATATTGGCGATTCATGTGCCTGCTCTGTCGAGGCCGCAGTAGCCATGTGCCGTAGGGCTTGATGTTGAGGATCTTGACCTTTACGACAGATACTTAACACAAGTTGGCGGATGTCCCCTTTTTGGGCATCGAATTGTTCGGGCCCAGTGTGGAGGGCCAACTCCAATGCATTGAAAAGTCCAGTATCACCCTGGACTCTGTGACATCTTCCCAGAAAGACAAGGGCCCCAAGCACCAGAAGCAGAAGGCCTTTTACCCTTCCACTCCTGCGGCTAAACCAGCCCAGCAGCAGCAGGGCCAGCAGGCTTAAACCTGGTGACTGCGAGCCAAGTAAGTGGTCTCATCAGTCAGAAAGCCTGGAGGGAAAGGACCTTGTGGCCCCTCTGCTGGCTCCTCCTCCTCCTCCAAGCCTGCTCAGTGACGGGTTGGGGGTTGCCACCTTCAATCCCGTAGTACCTCCCATGGGGGGCCGGCTCTGCCACTTGCTTTCTGCCTGGTCCGTTATCACCATGGACAGGTGGGTACTGGAAGTGTTTGGCCAGGGTCTGCCTCTGGAATTCAAGCAGTAACCCCCAAGCTGAGCCCATGCCCCAAGGGAGGATTTGGTGTCTGCTGTTACTCAGCTCTTCGAGTTGACATCGCTCAGCTCCTCTGCAGGGAGGTTGAGCGCAGAGTTGCGGAACCACCGATAGACCCAGGGTTTCCAGGTACTTCCTGGTACTAAAACGGACGGGGGGGCTAGCGCCCCATTCTCAATCTGCATGACCTGAACAAGTTTCTAGGTCTCACACCTTCCGGATGGTAACACTGACTCAGATTGTACCATCCCTGGAACAAGGCATGTGGTTTTGCTCCCTGGATCTTCAGGACGTGTTCTTTCACATCCCGATCCATCCATCCCATCAACGGTTCCTCCACTTCTCGAGCCAAGGGAACCCTCTATGAGTTCCAGACCATGCCCTTTGGATCGGTCCCCAGGGTCTTCACCAAATGCATTGCAGTGGTGGCAGCTTTCTTGAGGTGCCAAGGGGTCCGGGTTTATCTCTGCCTGGATGACTGGCTCATAGCAGGTCCATCCAGGCAGGAGGTGGAGCGGTCCAGGGATCTAGCCCTCCAGACTTGCTTTGAACTTGGTCTCCTGATCAATGAGGCCAAGTCTGAGCTCATGCCCTCACAGGTGATTCATTTCATTGGGGCAGAGCTCGACTCCTGCCGAGCCAGAGCTTGGCTCCCAGAGGACAGGATGGAGGTTCTCTCCTCCTTTGCCCAGTCATTTCTGGTTGGGCAGTTGCGCCCTGCCCAGGACTTCCTGCACCTTCTGGGCTACATGGTGGCCTGCACCAGTGTGGCCCGATGGGCCCACTGGAACATGCATTCCCTTCAGTGGGAACTGGCCAGCCAGTGGTCTCAACGCTCAGGTCACCTCAACCAGCTGGTCACCATGACTCAGGATGTGGGACAGCCTCCAGTGGTGGCTCATCCCAGCTCATCTGCAGGAAGGCATCCCATTTGTCTGTCCCAAGCTGATGGTCATCCTGATGACCAACACCTCTCTGATGGGTTGGAGTGCCCATCTGGGGAAGCACAGAGCCCATGGGCTCTGGTCCTCTCAGGAGTCCCATTGTCACATCAACCTGCTGGAGCACCAAATGGTTTGGCTAGCCCTGACTGCATTCACTTTGTTCATTATAGGGGTCAAGTGGTCAAGTCCAGACGGACAATACCATGACCATGTACTATCTCAACAAGCAGGGCAGGATACACTCCTTGCCCCTGTGCAAGGAAGCTCTCTGAACTTGGACCCTTGTGCTCAGCTTAGGGGGCAGATCTCCTAACCATTCATGTGGCAGGAGCCTCGAATCAGCTGGCCGATGCTCTCAGCTAGATGGGCAAGGCATCTCATGAGTGGTACCTCCATCCAGAGGTAGTACAAGATCTGTTCTCCTACTGGGACACCCCTCAGGTGGACCTGTTCACCTCCTGGGAGAATGTGCAATTGAGGCTGTTCCATGCCCACCCCCCCTCAGCAGGGCTCACTGCTGGGGGATGCCTTTTTGAGGCAGTGGATCCCAGGCCTCTTCTATGCCTTCCCTCTACTTCCCTTGATCTACAAGGTGCTCCTCAAGGTCAGGAGGGACAAGGCACAGGTGATCCTGGTAACCCCAGAATGGCCACCCCCAGTTCTGGTATGCAGATCTCCTCAGCAACAGGCTCCCAAGGCATCTTCTAGCACGCCCGGACCTGCTCTCCATCAGTCAATGGAAGGTACTCCATCCAGACCTTCAGTCCCTGCACCTAACAGCCTGCTTCCTGAGTGGCTAAGAGTTCCAGGTTTTGAGTCTCTCTGACTAGGCCCTCACAGTTGTTGAGGTATCCTGTAAGGAATCGACCAGAAAATGCTATGCCTTCAAATGGAAAAGATTTTCCATTTGGTGACAGGGCAAAGGATTTGGAGCCCTTGTTCTCTCCGGTGGCTAGCATTTTTAACTACCTATGATCCCTCTCCCATCAGGGACTTCAGTTGACGACCCTTAAGGTGTACCTGGCAGCCATCTCTGCTTACTGGGTGCGGGCCGGTCAGCAGTCGGTGGCACAGGAGAAGATGGTCTGGCACTTTTTCAAGGGCTTAGATCACATATCCCCTCCGGTGCATGAATCACCACCTCTGTGGGATTTACTGCTGGTTTTGGCAAAGCTCACGGGCAAGCCATTCAAACTAATTCACAGGTGTGATATCTCCCATGTGTCATGGAAGATCACCTTCCTGGTGGCCATTACATCAGCCAGGAGGATTGGGGAGCTCCAGGTGCTTTCAGTGGAGTCTCCTTACCTGGTCTTCCATAGGGACAAGGTTGTCCTGTGCCCTCACCCAAAATTCCTTCCAAAGGTGGTGTCGGAATTTCACATTAATTGGGTGTTAACTCTGCTGGTGTACTACCCAGTTACACCTCGGAGGCAAAGTACAGGCTCCATACTTTGGACCTGAGACAAGCACTCGCCTACTACAAAGTGCATATGGCAGAAGTTCGGGAGATGTTCACCAGCTGTTTGTCACCTATGCTGAAGCCGCATCTGGCAGACCTGCAGCCAAGCAGATGATTGGCAGGTGGATCATTTCCTGCATTGATCTCTGCTATAGGTTGATGGGTAGGGAGCCTCTCGTAGGGCTTAGGGCTCATTTCATCCACCATACTGCTGCTTTAGTGGCTTCTTCTAAGGATGTCCCTATCCAGGACATCTGCAGGACTGCTACCTGGAAGTCAGCAAGCACCTTCATTACTCATTACCACATTGACCTAGAGTCATGCTGGGATGCTGGTTTTGGGGCCTCAGTTCTCCAATCTCTGTTCCCTAGGTAGGGGGTGTGCACCTTTCCTCTCTTCTCCCAGACAACTTCTAGGAGTCTGCCAGAAAGTGTGGCTAGAACATCCCTAGAAACACAGGATCTTATTTCAAGAGGAAGCTCTTGCAGCAGGTAAATGCATATAGTACTGATGCCGGCCAGTAGCAGGACCCCATGGCAAACTTCTTTCTAGCAGTACCTAACGAGGACTGCCCCTCGCTGACTGCTCTGCCCCCAAAGTCCCACCCAGTATATGAGGCAGTACCAGCGTGCTCCAGTTCTTTTTCTGCCGTCGCACGCACTCGGCTCTTTGGTCACTTCTGTCGCCAGTACCAACTGCTGCAACTGTTTTTTCTCCATTATTAATCGTATTATTAATCGTATTTCCTGCTTTTCACCCCAGGAATACTCCAATATTCCTAACTCTTTTGCAGTATACCTTTAAGGTCAGATCTGCCCGGAGATAGAATGCTATGCAAATGATAGAATCATTGGCATGAGCCACTTTTCAAATGCTGCCACCTATCAACTGCCTACATTCTAACCCTCAGATTTCTTTCTCTACCTGTCAGGACCAGATGATCGGAAATTTCCTCATCATCATCATCTTATCAGAGTAACCTAAATTAATAACAAATATTTAAGTATTATTTATTTTCATTTGCTACCTCTTATCAGTGTTACTTTAATAACCGTTAGATCTTACTTCGAGAAACAACTCTTGCAGCAGGTTACACCATTAGGACTGAAGCCAGCAGGCACCAGGATCCCACGGAATAATTCTAGCTAGCAGTATTCAGTGGGGGACCGCCCCCAACATCAGGCATCATACAAAAGGGGGCAGTCCCCCAGCATCCCCAGTTCTTTTTCCGCCGTCAACTCGCCAGCATCACCCTCACGGACGCCTGCAACAACGAACGACACGTGAATTCTTTCAACTTTTCAAGATTACTTCATGTCTGCTTCTCCTACCCCTTCTCTCAAAGGACACCCCTCTAAGTGTGCCTGAGGCAAGCAGATCCCTTTTACTGACCACCATTTGGCCTGTGTGAGGTGTCTGGGCCCAGAGCACAATACCCGGCCTGTTCTATCTGCCAACAGTTCAATAGCAGAACTAGGATCTGCCGCTAAAAGGTCCTGCAGGGGTTCCTTCTTGAGGAGAAATTAAAGAAAATGGAGAAACAACCTTCCTCCAAAGGGGAATCTTCCCATAAGTCAGGGAAGCACAGGGACAAGCATCGGGACTCTGATGGGATGATATCCCCCAGCCGGGCGTCAGAGTCCAGGGCCAACTCCAGTTCTACACGGTCTGACGGATCTCCATCTCGGGCCCATTCCCAACCTCCCCCCCATTAAGGTAAGGTCCGCAGGGGGCTCCTCAGCCTCTTTGCACCCGCTTAAAACTTCTTGGGTGCCCGACTCCTCCTCCAGGCCTGATCCTTCAGACAGGCAGAAGAAGTCTTCCTCCAAACCCAGCCGGGCGTCAGACCGATGCCGGGACACCGACCCCCAGTCCATCTCCCAGCACCCAACAGGTCCCAAATGGAAGACAGTGGAGCTGACATCCCTCAAGTGGCTGTCTGAGTCTAGGAAGGTGCTAGACTCGGTACCTGCAAAACTGACACCTGTGGCACCAACGCTGGTTGACACCGGACATCAGGGGTCCTCAGGAGAAGAGGCTACTGTGCCGCCGGACGACCAGATGGGTGACACGGAGGACGCTGGCTTACCCAAGGATCCATCGCCGGACCCAGTGACTCCTAGGGGCCTGACCCTGACATCAGACCTGCACCGACGCCAGGCCCGTCATCGGGCATGAATATACAGGAGGTCAAAGATCTGTTCACCTTCTGGTGGGAGACCATAAAGAAGGATGTGGTTCCCCCTACGCCTCTTCCAACTCCACCACCTCCACCCCCTCCTCGGGGCATGACACTTTCAAGATCCCGACCCCTAAGGAGCCAATGCTGCCTCCTAGGGGCAGATCTAGGGAATGCAACAGATGCCCATCAAGGTCTCCCTCAGGGCCTCCAAGACCAAGGTGACCCAGGGGCAGACAGCACTTGTCGGGATGATTCCAGACAGGACACATCAGATACCTCCAGGTCTCCATCTCCAATTAGTCCCCCATCACCAGACCCACGAGACCTCCCAAGGTCACCACTGGATGATCCCTTTCTCAGAGATCGTGAGGTACATCCAGGAGAATATGGGATGGGAGACGGAAGATTTGTCCCCCCCGAGAGAGAACGCCTTACCCGTTACCTCCGGCAGAAGGATCCGAAGCCTGTGGTGGTCCCACCTCTGGTGGACACCTTTACGGACGTCACCAAGGTGGCTTGGAAGCGTCCACACTCAACACCGGCTGTTCCAAAGAAGGCTGACCATCTCTACAGGGCCCCTATAGACGACCTGTATTTGGTGCAACAACCCCTGGCCAATTCATTGGTCATCACAGCATCTCATGATCGGTCTCAATGGCCTCAGCATCTGAGTACCCAGCCTCCATACCAGGAATCTAAGCAATTGGATTCCATGGGAAGACGCATGTATGCAGCTGCTACATGCTCAATAAGGTCTATGAACTATCTTACGCATATGGTGCAGTTTCAAAATGCTCTCTGGGAACAGGGCCAAGACCTTTTGAAGGACTTCCTGGATGGTGAAAAGGAATTGCTGCTTAACCTCCTCCAGACTGGATCAGACATGGGGACCAGGTCCTCTGAGCCGCTTATGACTCAGTGGATTTGGCAGCCAGGGGAGCAGCCACAGACATTTGTCTCCAGAGACACTCGTGGTTGAGGGTCTCCGGTTTTAACCCAGATATCCAGAAGAATATCCTGGACGTTTCTTACAACAGAGCTATCCTGTTTGGTGAAGAATCCGAGAAGGTCACCAGATTACAGGACACTGGGAAGGCAGTCAGGACTGTACAGGCCATGTACAGACCCAAGTCTGGTTCCTTTCATAGGAACCAGAACCGCTTTCGTGGCCAGCAACAACGGCAACAGCCACGTTCTGGCCAGCAACCTAGGGGCAACTTTGGTCACAAAGGCCAAGCCAGGTTCCCAGCAGGCTAGGGTCAAAAGCATTCCAAGGCAGCCCAGCCCGTGGGGTCCACTACCACCACAGCATGACTCCTTCCTGGCCCTGCCCCTCCTCTGGATCAAAGGGTCGAGAAGGTCGGGGGTCGCATCTCTCATCACCTTTCGAGATGGCAGAGGATAACCTCTGACTGGTGGGTGTTTCACCTGGTAGAGCGAGGTCACTCTATATAGAGTTCCTCAGCTGCCCACCATCCAGACCTCCCCTTCCTTCCCGTTACTCGAGTCAGCATGCCCTGCTTATCTAGCAGGAGATCTTGGCCCTCCCAGACAAGGAGGCCATAGAATATGTTCCACTGAACCAGAGAGGAAAAGGTTACTATTCTCACTTCTTCCTGGTTCCAAAGAAAACAGGGGACCTGCACCCAATCTTGGACCTCAGTGACCTTAACACCTTTGTGTTGTACAAGTGCTTCCACATGGTGACCCTCCCAGGTCTTATTCCCATGCTCAAAGAGGGCGCATGGCTAGCTTCACTGGACATTCAGGACATTTATCTACATCTCCCGATCACATCAAAAGTTTTTGCGTTTTGAGTTTCTCGGAAGCCACTACCAGTTCCGAGCTCTCCCTTTTGGACTGTCCTTGGCACCTCGCGTATTCACGAAATGCATGGCAGTCATGGCAGCAGTTCTCAGGAGACTGGGCCACTACGTGTTTCCGTACCTAGATGACTGGCTCCTCATGGCTCCCTCACGGGATGCCCTGATGTCCGCAATTCAGGATACCCAATCCCTCTTCCAATCGTTGGGCATCAACATCAGCCAGGCTAGGAGAAGTCAAACCTTGTCCCATCTCAGAACTTGCAGTTTATAGGCGCAATTCTGGACATCATTTGAGGAAGAGCTTTCCTTCCCCAGGACAGGGCAGAACGCATCAGATCCCTTATCAGGGATGTAAAGGAAAAGAACACAGTACCAGCCCGGACCATTCTTTGCCTGCTCGAGCATATGGTGGCTGCCATTGCGACGGTTCCCCTAGCTCACTTCCATATGCGGGTCACCCAGTGGATATTACGGGCACAATGGGACCAAAAGCAAGATCACCTGCAGCATCCAGTCCGGATCACGAATGCCGTAATCCGAGACTGGCACTGGTGGCTCGTCCCAGACCACCTTTCAACGGGAGTCCCCTTCATTGCACCACCTCCTTCAGCGACTCCCTCCACAGATGCCTCGGGGTCTGGATGGGGAGCTCACCTCAACGGGGTCAGGACTTAAGGCTCCTGGTTGTCTCTAGAGTCCCATCTTCACATAAACATCCTGGAGATGAGAGCCGTCCTGCACGCCCTATGGGCCTTCCAGTCGGAGATTCCACTGGATACCTTTCTGGTACAAACAGACAATACCACAGTGATGTACTATCTCAACTAACAAGGAGGCACTCATTCCTACCCCCTTTGCGGGGATGCTCAAAAGGGTTTGGAATTGGGCACTACAACAAGGTGCAGATATCATTGCAGTGCATGTTCCCAGAGTGGACAACACCATGGCGAACAGTCTAGGCCGATCACAGGCCAGAGTCCACAAATGGGAACTGCTTCAGGAAGTCATACAGGACCTGTTTTGAAGATGGGGGACACCAGAACTAGACCTCTTTGCATCCCCATCCAACGCAAAACTGCCCAATTTCTGCTTGCTAGATCCAGGGCCTGGTGTTTTCTGGCAAGACACATTGTCCCTCTCTTGGATGGGCAGGTTCCTCTACACATTCCCACCCTTCCCTTTGATCCAGAGGGTTTTATTGAAGCTCCGACAAGAGCGTGAGTGTCTCATTCTGGTAGTGCCCTTTTGGCCCAGGCAAATTTGGTTCCCTCTCTTACATCAACTGACCCAGGAACCTCCAGTGCCTTTGCCATTCAACTCTCACCTTCTGTCCCAGGAGGCAGGCTACTCAGTCCATCCAGATCTTCGGTCACTGAATCTGCATGCCTGGCTCCTAAGGACATAGCAGTCCTGAGATACTGGATCTCTCAGGAGGTTGCAGACATTCTGGTGCCGGCCAGAAAACCCTCCACTCATGCCACTTACGCCATGAAGTGGTGCAGATTTTGTCTCTGGGCTCAAGCTCATGGATTGACCCCATTTGATTGCTCTGAGAGGTCAGTTTTAGACTACCTCCTATCCCTCTACAAGGCAGGTCTTGCCTACTCCTCCATTAAGGTCCACCTATGCACCATCTCGGTGTACCATTCACCAATAGATCACAGATCTCCAGCTCAACTAGAGGCTTCTCGTGCTTTTTTGCACGGCATCCTGCACTTGAGACCTCCCATCAAAGACCTGGTTCCACCTTGAGATCTTCCTTTCATTCTAGAGCAGCTTACGCTGCCTCCATTTGAACCAGCCGTGGATTGTGAGCTGCGTCTCTTTGCTTGGAAGATGCTCCTTTTAGTTGCAGTTACTTGTGCCAGAAGAATTTCTGAGCTTCATGCACTAATGTGCAAGGACCCTTATTTGATTTTTCACAAGGACAGGGTGTCCTTAAGAACAAATCCTAAGTTTCTGCCTAAGGTAGTCTCGGCTGTCGCACTCAACCAGGATGTAGACCTGCCTGTGTATTATCCAAATCACTGCAACAGGGGAGAAGTCCTGTTACATACTCTGGATGTGCATAGGAGTCTCAGATACTGTCTGACTAGGACCAAGGCCCATCGCAGATCCGACCAGCTCTTTGTTTCCTATGCACAAAGAATGCAAGGGGCTCCTGTCTCCAAGCAGTCGCCCTCTAGATGGCTGGTCAAGTGTATTTCGTTCTGTTACCAGAAGCGCAACAAACCTTTACCAGGACTGGTAAAAGCTCATTCTGTGAGGGGGGAGGTGGCTACCTCCTTCGCTGCCCTTAAAAATGTCTCCACTTCAGCCATCTGTGCGGCAGCAACCTGGAGCACTGTGCACACCTTCTTCAGGCACTACAGTCTGGATATTGCCTCTAGACGCAGAGCTGGTTTCGGCTTGGCGGTCCTTCAAGGACTTTTGTCCTGAACTCTGTAGCATCTCTCCTAGCCTCCTCCCGATTTCACATTGTTCCCTTACTGCTTGGGAATCGGTCCTAATGGTGTAACCTGCTGCAAGAGCTGTTTCTCAAAGTAAGATAGTACAGTTATGTAAAAACTTACCGTAACAGTAGATCTTTGAGAACAGCTCTTGCAGCAGGTAGTTTCCCTCCCACCTTCCCCTCTGGAGGTTGAGTCTTCTGACCTAGTTTCTAGGCTACAGCATCTTTGATGCCATCTTTATGCAAACCTTCCTTTGGAAGCGGATCCTCAGTCTCCCCTTCAGATGTCACTTTTGGGCAGGAGTCTCCGGCAGGAGAACTGGGGATGCTGGGGGACTGCCCCCTTTGGTATGATGCCTGACATTGGTGGTGGTCCCCTGCTGGATACTGTTAGCTAGAATTTTTCCATGGGGTCCTGGCGCCTGCTGGCTTCAGTCCTAATGATGTAACCTGCTGCAAGAGCTGTTCTCAAAGATCTACTATTACGGTAAGTTCTTACGTAACTGTACTTTTTGTGTTTTTTTTTTTTCTCGGTTTCTCACAGTTCAGGATAACTGCTGAGGAACTGAGGTAGTTTTAGTTCGTTTTTGGGGTTTTCCCTGTTTATTTACTGTTTCCTGTCAATTTTAAGTTTTAAAATGATTGTTTTTGTTAAATAATAACTTCAGTTTCTGAACCGCTAACCCCATTTCCATTCTTATCGGTTCCCCATCCCACTTGGTTTCTCCAATCTGTTCCTGAACCGACCGCAACCGATAAAGTTGTTGTTTTTTGAATTAAAACTCTAGTGTTTTGAGGTTGCGTCTTTTCTTCAATATGTCAGAAAAGCCTAAAAAGAGAACCCGGTTTTAAAAACTGTTCTGAATGTGGTGATGTTTTTGCCAAGGCAGATAAACATTCCAGTTGTCTTCTTCCTTGGCTTTGATAATTTAAAAAACTGTTGTGAAATCTGTAAATCTTTCCCTGAGAAGATGCTTGAAAAATGTCTGGAGAGATTAAATAAAACTTTAGGGTCCCTCTGACTCTGACCAGCTGAAATCCTCAGGCTAAGGTGTACCTTCCTCCAGACCAGCACCAGCCTAGCCGGTCACTTACCCCATCGACCTGCTCCCCGACGCCAGACATGGAGCAGTCACCGGATGAAGACCAGCCATCTGCCCCTCCTCCGAGGGACCAGACGCCTGACAAAGCCACACCAGACACCAGAGCTTTGGATGAAAGTGATACCGGTAATCAGCCTACTGACGCCAGGGTCCCTGACCCGACGCCTGCCGAGCCAGAGCCCCAGACGCCCGCACCTAAAGACCCGATGCCCGGCCCCTCAAACCCAGTGCCAGCCCCTGCAGTTGTCCTAGTAGCAGACATTGGGAGTCCGTTCACTACTTGGTGGAATACCGCGAAAGGAGACCTCCTGTATAGACCCCCAGACACGGTCCCTCCTCCACCACCCATGGGCCCCCCACCCACCCCAGAGCCTCAAGAGAGCCAGAGTGCACACTCAAGTCCACATCCTAAGGAGAAGAGAAGGAAGTGGCCTTCATCTCCATCTCCTTCGTCCCCTCCTGTCACGTCCTCCTTGGATGAGGGCAGCGTGGATTCAGATTTCTCAGATGGGAATTTCTGCCCCCCCGAGCCTAAAAATTCCCTGCAGTCCGCTCCGGATGATCCCTCATTTTTTGGACATTATGAGGCACATCCAGGCCATACATGAGTGGGACACAGAGGATCTGGATCTAGAGTGTAAACACCTGGCCAAGTTCCTCGGAGAGAAGAAACCCAAACCTTTGGTGATTCCGTTTGAGGAACCGTTTCAGGATGTAACATGCCTTACCTGGCATACACAGTCTTCCATCCTGGCAGTCCCTAGGAAGGCAGACAGACTTTATAAGCCTCCAAAGTCTGAACCTTTCCTGGCCAAGCAACCAAAGGCAAATTCGTTGGTTTTCATGGCTGCCCATGACAGAGGGTCTCAGCCAAAGCACTTGAGTTCCCAAACCTCCAGATCCCATCTCCAAAAAGTTAAATGGTTGGGGCCGTGACGTCTTCTCAGCCACTGGGGCCATCAGGTCATTGAACTTCATGGCCCACATGATACCTACCAACAGTCACTGTGGAGAAAGACAACGGATCCCGTGGAAGCTATGCCTGACTCTGACTCCAAACAGGTAATTCTAGCATGTGCCCAGTCGGGTTTGGATGTGGACAAACACATTCTCTGGTGTTAGTATGACTCCGTAGATGTGGCCTCCAGAGCAGCCACCTCAGGGTCTGCATGAGATGGCAGTCTTGGCTCCGGCTCACAGACTTACAAGAGTTCATCCTGGATTCCCCTTTTCAGGGTCTCATGTTGTTTGGCCTGGAAGTTGAATAAATGGTAAAACAGCTTCAGGAGTTGGGGAAATCAGTGGCTGACATGCACCGCATATACAAATCTCAGCCTCAGGATCCCTGCCGGTGCCCTTTTTGCAAAGGACAAGGGCAGGGACAGGGGAATAAACAGTCCCACAGTAAGGGATTCAAAAGGCAGGGTCACCCTGTCCCTCAAGGTTCCCAGGACCCCAAGCAGCCCAAAACTCCCAGGGCCTCCCACTCCCTTAGCCTGACTCCCTCTGCCGCCCTCCTCCCCCATGGACAGGCAGAGTGAGAAGGTATTAGGGCGGTTTGCACTTTACCCACTCCAATGGTCCAGTATCATTGCAGATCAATGGGTTCTGGATACCATTCGGAAAGGGTATACAATATAGTTCATCTCTATCCTGCCGGACAACCCTCCCCCCCCCGCCTATTATCCACTGGAACACAGTCTTCTTATAGAAGTGGAGATTCAACAGCTCCTAGAAAAAAAGAGCCATCCAAAAGGTTCCACAGGCCCAGAAAGGGAAAGGTTATTATTCCTGTTTCTTCCTGGTCCCAAAGAAAACAGGAGACCTTCATCCAATTCTGGACCTGAGCCAGCTCAACCTCTTAGTAAAATACCAGAGGTTTCGGATGGTCACTCTGGCAGGTCTCTTCCCCCTACTCTAACAAGGGGACTGGCTGTGCTCCCTACCTAGGTATGCAGGATGCCTACATGTATATCAAGGTCCCAAAGTCTCACAGAATGTTTCTGCACTTCAGCTTTGGAGACGAACACTACCAATACTGGGTACTTCCTTTCAGCCTTTCCTCAGCTCCCAGGGTCTTCACCAAGTGCCTGGTGGTGGTAGCGACGGCCCTCTGCAGAAGAGGCCTCTTTGTCTACCCTTACCTAGATGATTGGTGCTTCTCCACTCGCTCGGAGGAGTGTCTAATCACCCTATGAGAAACACAGGCTCTATTTTCTTCCTTGGGGATTTCAGTAAATTGGCCAAAGCCACACCCCTGGCCAACACAAAGGTTGCAATTCATAGTGGCTGTTCTCGACACCAGATAGGGAAGAGCCTTTCTGCCTCCAGACAGGGCAGACCACCTTCGGAATTTGGTCACTGGGCTCCAAAAGGCCCCCCTCTTCCCCTGCCTGGGTGGTTCTACAGCTTCTAGACCATATGGTGGCAGCCATAGCCACAGTACCCTTAGCCAGACTCCAAATGAGGACCCTACAATGGCACCTCAAGGCCCAGTGGGACCAATCGGTGGACAATCTGGATCTCCAAATCTGGATCTCTCGGGCAGTACATCGTTCTCTTGAATGGTGGCTCCATCATGACAGTCTAGCGGGAGGAGTTCCTTTCCGGAGTCTTACTTCTCTCCAGACTTTAACCACAGATGCCTCTCTGTCTGGTTGGGGGGCTCATTTAGGGGATCACAGGACCCGGGGGTCTTTGTCTGCCACAGAGAGCTCTCTACATATCAATATTCTGGAAATGAGAGCAGTGTTGAATGCACTAACTGCATTCGGAGACCAACTCTTACCGGGTCCTCTCCTGATGCAGACAGACAACACACCAATGGTCTTCTTCATCAACAAACAAGGAGGAACTCATTCGTACCACCTTTGCAGGGAGGCCATGAGAGTGTGGGACTGGGCAGTAGAACACCGGCTGGACCTCATCGCAGTTCATCTGCCTGGGGTTCAGAACATTGTCGCTGGCAGTCTTAGCCGCTGTACCTCTCTGAACCATGAGTGGGAACTGCTCCAAGATGTCGCAGATGACCTGTTAGGTCCAACTCTGGAAGGGCCCCCGTGACCAATTTGCATCCTCATACAATGCCAAACTGCAACATTTTTGTTTGCTTGTTCCAGGGCCTGATGTTTTCTGGTGAGACGCATTGTCCCTCTCTTAGACAGGGAAGTTCCTGTATGCCTTCCCTCCCTTTCCCCTCAGAGAGTACTACTCAGATTGCAGTCAGAGGGAACCAGAATTATTCTGGTGGCTTCTCTGTGGCCTCATCAGATCTGGTATCTGCTACTCCAGCAACTGCCTCTGGAGTCTCCAGTTCAGTTGCCACTTTCCACCCACTTGCTCTCACAAGAGTAGGGGACTCTCGTCCATCCTACTCTTCAGTCTCTTCACCTGCACATGTGGCTCCTGCAGTCTTAGCAGAAGAGAGACTAGGAGTGTCAAGCAGGGTGACTGAAATACTGGTTGCAGTGAGGAAGCCTTCCACCAGGGCCACTTATGCTTGAAATGGAAACGCTTCTGTCTGTGGACTATGGCCCGTGCTCTAAATCCACTGGGTTGCCTGGCTAGTCACGTGCTAGAATATCTCCGTCATCTTCTGGACTTAGGACTGAGCTGTTCATCCATTATGGTGCACATGTGCGGTATCTGCATATCATGATCCTATCGGAGATGAAACACTAGCACAGCTCAATGTCTATAAGACATTTCTTTGAGGGATCTTACATATCAGACCTCCCAAGAGGGACATCGTTCCTCCTTGGGACCTACTTTTCATCCTGGAGAAACTCATCCTTCCTCCCTTTGAGCCAGCAGCCTCCTGTGAACTGCGCTTCTTCTCATGGAAGACCCTCCTTTTGGTAGCCATTACCTCCGCTCGAAGGGTTTCCAAGCTCCAGGCCCTGATGTGTAAGGAACCATACATAGTTTTCCACAGGGACAGAGTGACCCTGCGCATGAACCCTAAGTTCTTGCTGAAGGTGGTGTCTATGCTGACTCTTAACCAGGACATCAACCTTCCGGTTTATTTATTTAGCTTTTGTTGACCGGGTAAGTGCACTAGACAAATCCTGCCTATTTTCAGGCATGACCCGGGGGAGGGGGATACAGATGAATGCCAACTGACCTTGAACCAGATTAAGTTGTTGGTGGTATTTTTAGTGAATGAGGGAAATTTGGCCAGGACACCGGGGAAATTCCCCTACTCTTTCGATAAGTGCCATGGGATCTTTAACATCCACCTGAACTACCAATCCGGGCAGATGGGACCTCGGTTTAACGTCTCATCGAAGGCGGCACCTCAAATGCAGCACCCTCTCATGCTGCATTACAGTGTCAGTACTGGGATATTAACCCAAGTGCCAGATGTGGGAACTGAACCCACAGCCCTCTGATCTCCCGGCCTCAGAGGCGAGTGTGCTACCTACTGAGCCACTGACACTGCTATCTAGAGTTTGCTAACCAAGGTGAAGCACTGTTGCACACCTTGGATGTTCAGTGCATTTTGAGGTATTACCTCCACAGGACTCACTCATCCAAACAGTCAGACCAGCCATTCATCTCATTCACCAAGCGAATGTTGGAAGCTTCTGTTTCTAAACAGTCACTAATTCATTGGCTGGTGCAATATATTTCGTTCTGCTATCAGCATCATAACAGACCACTTCCAGGAGCAATTAGGGGCCACTCTACCAGAGCAGTGGCCTCTTCCTTTGCAGCACTCAAAAATGTCTCTTCAGCAGACATTTGTGCTGCAGCTACTTGGAGTTCAGTCCATGCTTTCATCAGGCATTACAGCCTGGACATTGCATCCAGAAGGAGAGCAGGTTTCGGACTAGCAGTCCTGCAAGGCCTACTCTGATATGTGTCTTTCATCAGCTGTTTTCAGCATGTCTTCCCCCACTCTCTCAGACCTGGGCCTATCCTTGGGTACTGCTTGGGATTCAGTCCTAATGGTATTATCTGCTGCAAGAGCTCCACTCTTGAAGACAGATAGTACAGTTACGTAAGAACTTATAACAGTAGATGTTCGAGAGGAGCTCTTACAGCAGGTGGCTTTCCCACCCTCCATCCCCCAGGATGGTATTTTGGTTTTTATATCACCAGATCATGGTGGGGACTTCCTGCTCAGTTCTCCAGTTTTTGTTTCTAGCCAGGTCTCCAGTGGGAGAACTGAGATGGCACCAGGGGACTGCCCCCTTTATACCATGCCTGACGTTGGGCAAAGCAGACTTCGGGGTCAGTCCCCCGCCTCAGACTGCTAGCTACAAGTTTTCTGTGGGGTCCTGATGCCTGATGGCTTCAGTCCTAATGGTATTACCTGATGCAAGAACTCCTCTCAAAGATCTACGGTTATGGTAAGTTCTGGTAAGTTCTTACGTAACTGTACTTTGTGGACCAGACAAGGGTCCTTTGAAGGGTCTCCCATGTATTTTCTTTTTTTGGAATTTCTATTTTTTTCCCCTACTGCCCCAGAAAAGCCTCCACATCAGGAGATGCCCATGAACCTCCTGCCTGCCACCAGTTCACCCCCCATACCTGGATTCCTCCATCCTGCCTCTGTTTGTCCCCCGGGCGGGGTCGGGAGGTGGACCAAACCCCCGAATCTTACATACGCGTCAGGTCTCCAGGCAGTGGGTGGCTTGGTGGCACATCAGGACATGATTGGTGCTCCATCTTCCTGGCTCCACTGAGGCATTTTCTCCTTTTCTGTGTGGAATCTGTATGCCCTTGACGTCGGGCGTAAATACTGCCATACTTAGCTTCCACCCTTCCCCAACAGTGCCACTCCAGAGTGAATTGGTCCACAGACCTCTGCCTGTGACCAATCCAGCTTCTGAGGTGTCGATGTGGTGACTTGCCCCCAGCCTCTGCCAGGGGTCAGCGCATGCCAGGATAAACCCCATCCCTCCCACTGGAGAAGACAAGCTGTCGTTGGACGCTGCAGCCTATCTCCCCCCGGCCGACCCCCGGCATCCCGAGTCCGCTACCAAACCCGGGTCGCCAGCGTGGCCTTCCATGTATTTTCAGGTGACGCCTTCTCCAGGGTCCTCCTGCCTCCAGCTGTGGTCCCATACAGCTTGGAGGACTTTCTAATCCATTAGGCTCCAGGGTCCTCAGAGTCCTACTATTTTCTTGTACAAGGTTTTGTTGACTTTGTTTCCCTCCTCAGCCCCAACCCAGGTTAGGGCCTATCCCTATCCTGCTCGGCCTATGCCCGGACTGACACTTCAATGGGGAATATTTTACTTGGGTGGGGGGGCTCCTCTACATTACCCTGCAAGACAGGTGCACTCTTGGGCATATACACCCACTGGATTATACCATTAAGTAGCCCTCTACTCCTTTTCCTTCGCTCCATGAAGGATGCCACTCAGGGGTTCAGCCATTTCCTCTGCAGACTTCTAGGTCAAGTCTACGGTGGCTGTCTGCTCGGCAGCCTCCTGTTTTTTTGCCCTCTCTTGCTTTCGGCAAGGCAATTGGAGAGCTACTCTCAGCACTCAGGGCTGACGATGAACCACAGGCCCTCTTGAGCCTCTTGTCCTTTCCTGCCTACTGCAATCCTTTATCCTCCTTCTCCTCCTGAGGCTTCTTTCTCCTTCCTTTCGACACTGCTTGGGACTCTGTCCTAATGGTGTTGCCTACTGCAAGAGCCCCCTTGAAGTAAGATAGTACAGTTACGTAAGAACTTACCTTAACAGTAGATCTTCAAGAGGAGCTCTTGCAGTAGGCAGGATTTGGCCCAGTGACACTGAGGGTTGAGGCACTGGATGCCACACCTCACTCCACAACAGCAGCCCGGGTTCGGGAACAATCCGGTCGTCGAGAGAATTGAGAATCCAGAGGATTGCCTCTCTCCTGGGGGTGGGTGGGTTGGGTCTCCTGCAGTACAGCAACTCCCAGTGAAGACTGAGGGTACTGCAACCAGCGGAAGCCTAGTAGCAGGGTACGGGGGCTGTGGCGGACGTCCTGTGGGCGGTTGTGGGAGCACACCAGTCGCACACTGGATGTCATTGCACGTCCATGTCCCTGGGGCACTAGAGAATCAGGAAAAACCCTGGGACCTAGGTAGGTGAAGGCCTGGCCATGGACAACACCCCACGCTCATCACCGGACCCACCCCGTCCAACTTCCAGCTCCTCTCCTCACTCTGGTGGCCCACTAAGTTGTAAGATAGAGCATCAAAGGAGCTGGCGGCCCCACTGCCGGGGGGGTCTGCTTAGCTGGAGGTGTGGAGATGGAATATCCTGGGATGGAGGTACGGCCAGTGGGGGTCTCAGGCAGGGCAGGATAGCATGTTGGATCCAGACAGCCCGAGCTGGAGAGTTCTAAGGGGCTAGCAAGACAGGGGCTTAAATAAAATTGAAAAAAAAAAAGTAGGCAAGATTTTCTCTCCCTCCAGCCCCCTGTTCTCTATCTTCATCTCGGCCTTCTGTAGCTCCAGGAGTCCTCTCTCTCTCTCTCTCTCTCTTGGATCTTCTCACAGGTCTCCAGCAGGGGAACTGAGATGAGTGTGGGGGCCCACCCCTCTTATACCATTGGTGGATGTTGGCGGGCAGTCCCCCATTATAGACTGCTGTCTAGAAGTTTTCTGTGTGGTCCTGGTGGCTTAGTCCTGATGGTGTTGCCTGCTGCAAGAGCTCCTCTCGAAGATCTACTGTTACGGTAAGTTCTTGCGTAACTGTACTATATTTGAAGGTATCTGTCATGTCCCCACCTTTCCCTCCTATCCTGCAGGGAGCACGTGTTGAGCTCCCTCAGTCTCTCCTCATAGGGTTTGTCCTCCAGGCCCTGGATCATCATGGTCACCCTGTGCTGCAACTCCTCCAGTTGTCCTGTTTTTTTTTTTTTTTATCATGACATTATTTGTCACCACCTCTGTGGACCTGGCAGGGGCTACGACCCCCTCTCGGAGGGGTATGTCCTCTGGCACATCTGGGCCATCATGGGTCCTGCCAGGTACTGGTATTTTGTCCTCTGTTTTTCTCCCCTGTGCCCGCTTCCATGCAATGGGTGCAGCAGCTGTCTCTACCTCCACAGAGGCAGACTAGCACCTTGGGTGTGGGCCTAATCCCTCTTTGTTGTGCTGGTGCTTGCAGCACGAACCCCCCCCTCCCCAAAAAAGGAAAGCAGTTCTCCAGATGCTCAATCCTTACCTCCCCAGCTGACTCCTGAATGAACGGAGTCCACTCCTGGGCCTGGGTCACCGGCGTGTTGCAAGGTGTGACATCCAGTGCCTCAACCCTCAGTGCCACTGGGCTGGTCCAGTTATCCTTCTGTAAATATGGGCACCAGAACTGCACATAGTACTCCAGGGATCTGTACAATGGCATGATGACTTCCTCACTCCTTGAGGTGATGCCTCTGGCGATGCACCCCAGCATTTTGTTTGCTTTGGCTGCTGCTTTACAGCACCGAGCTGAGTGTTTCATGTCCCCCGTGACAATCACCCCTAGATCCTTTTCTTCCTCTGAAGTGGCTACCTGCACCCCCCCAGTAGCCAATCCTGGGGTTCTTGGATCCCAGGTGCATGACCTTACACTTCTTTACATTGAACCCCAGCTGTCAGATGGCTGACCATCATTCAAGCTTAGCCAGGTCCTTCCAGAGCTCCTGCTTCCCTTATTCACTGTCCACTAATGTACATATCTTAGTATCATCTGTGAATAGGTAGATTTTACTGTTGATTCCTTCTGATGTGTCCCCAGTGAAGATGTTGAATAGCACTGGACCCAGCACCAAGCCCTGTGGGACCCCACTTGTTACAGGCCTGGGTTTCGATAATTCACCATCTACGGTTACCATCTGCACCCTCTTCCGCAGCCAGTTCTTGACCCATTCCATCAGATCTTACTTTGAGGGGCTCTTGCAGCAAGTAACATGGGTAGGACTGAAGCTGCCAGGCATCAGGACCACATGGAAAACTTCTAGCTAGCAGTCTATCATGAGGTACTGCCCCGCCAACATCAGCATACTGATGTCTGCCTATCCTATAAAGGGGGTGATCCCCTAGACCAACCTCGGTTCTTTTCCTGCCATTGATCTGTGCACATCAGACCTTCACGGATGTCTGCTTCAGTTGACTGCCATTTTGTTTGTTTACCCACGATTAGCTGCCCTTGTTTGGGTATTAAATGACCTCCTAATTGCGAGAGATCGAAAGGCTTGTACCATCTTGGTCCTTCTCGATCTCTCAGCAGCTTTTGACACTGTAGACCATGAGGTGCTTTTGGAAACCCTGCGGTTCCTTTGTGGACTGTCAGGTACAATCCTCGAATGGTTTCGATCTTTCCTCGTAGGCGGGTCTCTGAGGGTGGTCACTGGAATTTATTACTCTGATGTTCTCCCCTTGTCCTGTGGGGTGCCGCAGGGCTCCATATTGGTGCCCATGTTGTTCGCAGTGTATATGCTGTCATTGGGAGATATCATCAGGTGATACGGCTTGGGTTTTCACTGCTATGCAGATGATACTCCGCTGTATATATCCTTTGTACCTGGACAGGTTGATGTGCTCTCTATGCTAAATAGTTGTCTCTGTGAGATCAAAGACTGGATAAGCTCGAGTTGGTTGAGTCTGAATCTGGATAAGACTGAGGTGTTGGTTGTGAACCCGGGTCACCCGGGGGGTGGGTTTTGGGGCTGGGCACATGTCAGACCTATGGCTTGATGGTGTCCAGCTCATTACCTCAGATTGGGTGTGTAACCTGGGCATTATCTTTGACGATGGCTTGACCCTGAAGTCTCAAGTGTCAGCTGTGGTTAAATCCTCATTTTACCATCTGAGGAATATCACCTGGGTGAAACACCTGATTCCAGTGGATGACCTTCCCACATTGGTCCATGCCTTCATCACCTCCCGCCTTGACTACTGCAATGCCGTCTAGCTAAGGGCTGTCTGGGATTGATATCCGCTGCTTGCAGCTAGTGCAGAATGCTGTGGTCAGGCTGCTGACTGGTACCTCCAGGACCAGTCATATCACACCTGTGCTGTGCGAACTGCACTGGCTGCCAGTTCAGTGGTGGATCACCTATAAGGTGGGTTTGTTTACCTTTAAAGCCTACACAAACAGGGACCAGACTACCTGAAAGATCTCCTGACTCCCTACTTCCCCAATCGCCCTCTAATCTGATCCGCTGACGAGGGATTGCTAAAGATTCCCAGGGTTCGTCTTAAAACATCTGGTGATTGTGCTTTTTCATTTGCGGCACCAACCCTGTGGAATTCTCTACCTCATCAGTTAAGAGAATACCTGACCATTAGCAGTTTTAAATCTATGCTGAAAACGTATTTATTTTCTTTGGCCTTCCCTGACTAATTGACTGATTTTAAATAATTTATTACATTATCTGTTTTTACAGTAATTTATATTATGTTCAGTACCTTAATTATGAAAGGCACTACATAAAGTTTGCTTATTTCCTTTTTCTCTTTTAGTATTAACATCAATTTTCTGTGTTTTTACCATCTCATTTTTCTTCTTCTCCAGCCCCATCTTCCAACCGGCCCGTGAAGTGTGCCTGCGGCAAGCAGATATACACCAAAGACAGTCATTCTTCCTGCCTGTTGTGCTTAGGCCTCAGCCATGACACCGAGGCCTGCCAGCACTGCTAGAATTTCAACCAGGCCACACAGAGATGTGGCTTGAAGACCCTTTGAAGCTACCTGCTTCAGCAAAAATTAGCAGCGATGGAGAAGGAGCTTCAGGATAAAAGCTCTTCCACCTCCCTGGCTCATCTTGGCTCCATGGCTTCTTCTTCTTCCCAGAAGGAAGAGAAGTCTAGCGGGAAGTATAAGCACCGGGACCATCCTCAGTCAGCCTCTCACTTGCTGTTACTGCATAGACTGGCTTCCGCCTAAGGGTCTTCCTCCTGCGGGCAGGTGGCCCCTCCTTCCTCAGCAGCCTTCACTCCCTCTGGGTTGCTCTATTATGGGTGGCAGGCCTTCTAGGCAGCAGACTTCATCCCCTGCCTTTTAGCCCTTGATGCTCAAGCCCTTAGTTCCCACGGGTCCTCAGCCAGGCAGCTTGACTGGGGTTGGAGCCTCCAGTGGTGGGTCTTTGCCCATTGCCCTCCCCCGTCGAGGCTTTGCCTTCATCGGTCCCCGACTCCAGGGCCAGCGCTAGCCCTCCCAGGTATTCCCCTGAACAAGTGCTTGCCTCTTCCTCCACACAGGCAATGCCTCTGCCCCTGCCTTGGGGGAACTCCCCCTGCAGGTGCCAGCCTTGCCTCTGGGGCCAACATCAGCTACTTCAATGGACTGACACCAGCCTTTGCCTGTCAGGCCAGCTACGCTGATGCCTCCTCAACCAACACCCATTGGCCCTACTAGGGACCCCCAGCCAGCACCTGCCGGACCAATGGCAGGGTACCCTACACTGGCTCTGCCAGTGATGTACCTGTATCCTCCTCCTCAATATCCATATCCACCCTGCAATCTTCCTCCACCGGTGGATTATGGTCTGGTGGACCTTTATGCAAAACAAGGATACACCCAGGCAGCCTTCCCCTCCTCCTCCTTCCTGAGACCCCCCTCCTTGGGACCCAGACCAGGCAGGACTAGCAGCCCTCACTCCACATGGGCTTCTGGGAGTGACGGGGACCTCTGATCAGCATATGGATGACCGTCTCCCACAGATGCCAGTCCTGGACAGCGATCAGTCGGGGGACGATTCCTCCTCTGAGTTGCCGGAGGATTTGAGGGGCTCCTCTGATGGTCAGGAGCCTCCTAAGGAGATCCCCAAGTCTCCCCTGATGATCTCTCCTTCCTTGACATGGTGTGCCATATCCAATCCCTTGTGGGTTGGGAGACAGAGGAGCTTGGTCTGGAGTGCCGTCATCTGGCTATTTACCTCCAGAAGAAGGAAACCCTTCCTTTGGTGGTGCATCCTCTAATTTATTCCTATAATGATGTTACTAAGGTAGCATGGAACTACCCCTCATCCACCCCAGCCTTAGCCAAGAAGGCGGATCACTTTTACCATGCACAGGTAGGTAAATCTTTCTTTGGCGAGCACCCCATGGCTCACTCACTGGTCATGAACACAGCCCATGACCACACCAAGGAGCCCAAACATCTTAGCACCCAACCTCCAGACAAGGAATCTCGCCAGCTGGACCAGTTGACTAAATGGGTATATTCCTCTGCCTGGCTGGCCATTCGGGCCATAACTATCTGGCTGTTATCTTACAGTACCAGATTGCCCTCTGGGATCAGGTGAGAGATTTGGTTCAAACCCTTCCTGAAGATCCCACTAAAATGCAGTTGGCCTATCTTTTGAAATACGGATCAGCGGTGGGTAACCATGTGCTGAGGGTAGCATACGACACTGTCAATGCTTCTGGGTGTGGGGTGGCAGCAGGGATCTGCATTCGCTGCCATTCATGGCTCAGGGTGTCTGGTTTTGCACCTGATGTTCAGGCCAAAATCATGGAGGCCCCTTTCCAGGGTCCTGTTTTGTTCGGAGGAGATGCCCAGGATATCATCTCCCACTTTCAGGGACTGGGCAAGGCCCTGAGGTTGGTACGTTCCATGTTCGGTCCCAACCACAGTTGTCCCATCAGTCCTCTCGACAGCTCTCCGAGGGCCAACAGTCGAAAGGGCCCTTTAAGTGCAAGGTTAACACCCCACCAGCTAGTTGATCTGCCCCTAGGGCCCCCAGAGCTCCCACAGCCACTGACTCCTTCCCTTCCCCCCCCCAGCAGAGGCCTTGGGGGAGGTGGTTGGGAGTCGCTTCTCCCTATACCTTGACGGGTGGTGCACGGTAACCTCAGATCAGTGGGTGCTGCAGAATATTGAAAGGGGTCACACCCTCTAATTTCTGGAGCTCCTCCAGAAAGCCCTCTCTCACTCTTCCAATATCTTCAGGCCCACATCTCCCTTCTCCAGGAAGAGAGTCAGACTCTCCTGCACAAACAGGCCATAGAGCCTGCTCCCAACCAAAAGAGGAAAGGGGGATCTTACTTCAAGAGGGCTCTTGCAGTAGGTAATTATCTTGAGGACTGCTTCCCCTGGTGTCAGTACCACACAGAAACGTTTAGCTAGCAGTGTCTAACGGGGGACCACCCACCAACATCAGCGTGACACTGTACAGTGGGCGGTCCCCATGCCCACTTTCCAGTTCTTTCCCACCATCGACCTGAGCATGTTGGACCTCATGGAGATTGTATGCTGCAGTTCAACTACTTTCTTCAGATGAGCATCTGTTTTCTTTCTTCAAAAATTGAATTTAATCAGTTTTTGTGCATGTCATCGACATCTTCTGTCGAGTCACATAAAAATAAGTGCAGTTTGTACGGTGCACAGCTACCGCACAAAGACTCTCACACACTCTGCCTCTTCTGAATAGACCCAGAGCACTAGGTCGAGGATTGCGAGGCATATTCCAGCTTCAATCAGGCCACACGGAAGCACTGCCAGCAGGCCCTCGAGGCCCATTTGTTGAAACAGAATGGCCACGATGGAAAAAGAGCTCCAAAAACTCCATAGCTCTTCCTCCTCCCTGACTCATACTTCCAGGCAGAAGAAGAAGAAGAAGAAGAAGGAGAAAGAGGAATTTCTTGCCCCCGGAGTCCTTTAGCATCAGTAACTTTTTTGCACTTAGCTGGCTAGTTACAATTGCCCCAGAGGTGTGCTTTTAAGATATATTTAAATGAGCTTAGGGCCAAGTCAATGAAAAGACAGGATGAGTGTGAGCTGAGTGAAAGTTGAAGGCTTCAGAATTTTTTCTCCGCTGGACTAAGCAATATTGCCTCTGAGGTGTTTCCCAATTTTCCTTGTTGACAGTCCTCCTAGTGCTTATCTGGGTAAAGTTTTCCTCATAAATTTCCTTTAGTTGCTGAGTGAAAGTTTTACTTCTAGGAGCATGGCTGTGTTGTTCATCCACACTCTTTGGCATGTCTCTTCCCTTTAAATATTGCCGGAAGTCTTCAAGCTGGCTCCTCCCACCGACCCGGGTGGTATAACTCTCGGCTCTGCCCCATGACGCCAGATCTTCCTTTCCGCTGGAAGATTCGGGTTCCCTCATGCTACCTCTAGCAGTCATAGGCCCTGGCTTCGCAACATCAGTTTTTACAGCATTTATCTCTTAAACTCGTTCGAGTTGTCAATTCCGATAATAGCACATCGGATATGGAGGACAAGTCACTCCCCGGATTTCGCTGGTGTTCATGCGACCAGAAAATGTTATGCACCGACCCCCACCTTACGTGTGTGTACTGCCTAGGTGTCGATCATGACACCACCTGCACCTTTTGCTTAGCCTTTCATCCCAACGTTTTGGATGACCGCGTGGTGCACCTTAAGCTGAGGAGACTGGAGAAAAGGAACCTGCCGGTGAAATTGAAGGAGGCGAGGTTTCCGTGGCCATGGGATCTGCTGAACAGCTAGAGCAGATGAAGGCTTCTGAGGAAGAAGCTGCTCAGGCTTCAGCCAGCTGAAGTTTTTTCGTTTCTCTCAATCTCGGCTCCACCTTCTCAGGTTCCTTTAGGGAGTTGTGCCAGTCTCTCCCCACCAGGGGTGAGGCGCCCTCGGGCTCGCACTCCTCCTGCCCTCACAAGAGGGACAAGGATCCGAAGTCTTCCTCCAGAAGATGCTCCTGGGACTGAGAGAGGTCCAAGTCCCAGGAAACGGCGGTCTCATCTTCGGTCGAGATCGCTACCTCAGCCGCCGGCTTCACAGATCTTCCGTCTGGCCTGGTGGACACAGAGGCATTGGCTGAACCAGCTGAGATTTTTCTCATGCCGATTGAGCCACTTTTGCTGACTCCAGTCGATGGTCCTCTAGAGAGGACACCTATCCTTTCTTTCCCGATCACGAGACACCTTCTGTGGGTGTTTTGATTGAGGAATCGAATCAGAACCTCGACTCCCGAGTCCGGTTTCCTCCGATCGACCTAACCGACCCGTCGGTCTCGTCCGGACTCAGTCTTCTTCGACCAGAAATCAAAGAAAGGTCACTGGCATTCTTCAAAGAAGAAGCACCACCGCAGATCCTCATCCTCCTTGGATGAGGAGAGGCTATGACGGAAACTCCATCGATGCTAGGAGGAGCTCATGTGGCAACAGCTGATTTTGGCTGGGCAGAAGCCGGCTGCACCATCCGCTCCAGTCATTACTTGGTCTGTGCCGACCCCTCCGGAACCGAGGGCTTCGGTTCCTCCACTTGGGGGGCTGGTCCGTATTCTGGCTAGGCCCATACCGGTCTCACCACCTATTAAGGTGGAGCCACCGCCTAAGCAGCCTCCCAGTGGGGCTCCCTCTAAAGAGGACCATCCAGACACCGGGCTTCCCCAACGTCTGTCCATCATGGTCACTCCAGATCACCCTCTGTGGATCGAAGGGGACATGGGCAGGAGACCACTGTACCCTGACTCCTCGGATTCGGATACCACCGGTTTGCACTCCCATCCTGCTGATGAGGAGCCACTCTCGGCGGCCATGGAGGAAGGTCCCTCAGCCTTTCAGGGCATTCTCTGCCTTATCTCTGATTCTACTGGGATGCCCTTGGAGTCCATCCAAAAAAAGGCGGTGTACCCCCTTATGAATATCCTTAAGAGGGGATCCTTAAAAGGGAGGGATACCCTGATGGATGCCTTTCCAATAGCGGAAGCCATTCCTGGTCTGGCCCTTGAGCTTTGGCAGCGTCCATCTTCCTGCCCAGCACCATCTGCCCATATGGCCCATAAGTAAGCAGTGCCTATGGGATCCCTGCCAGGATTCACAGAGCATCCCTCGGCTGAGAGCCTGATGACTGCTTCCGTCTTCAGACGTACTGGTAGCTTGGCTGACACTAACAGACCTCCGGACAAGGAGTCCAAGAATATGGACCACTCTGCCCGTAAGGTCTACACAGCCTCTTCCTTGGGCCTTTGTCAGGCCAGTTCAGCTGTAATGATGGCACATTTCTCCCATGCCCTCCTAGTGTCATTGGATGAAGTACTTCCTCACCTCCCCTTGGACATGCAGACCACAGTCAAACAAGTCCATGATCAGGGCCGTGCTGTTGCCAAAGAGTAGCTCCAGACGTCCCTGGACATCGGGGATTCTTGTGCCCGTTCTTTAGCAGCCACAGTGGCCACCCGCCACAGGGCCTGGCTGAGGTTATCCTCCTTTCCGGCGGATACCCAGCACAAGTTAGCTAATGTGCCTTTCCTTGGTACCGACTTGTTCAGCCCAGGAGTGGCAGGCCATCTTCAGCGTATTGAACAGTCCAATGCCACCTTGAATGCTACTTCTGCTAAGGGTTCCTTGGGCAAGAATCAGCAGAAGAGAAAGAGGAAGCCTTTCTGGCAGTCCTCCCCTGCGGTCAGGCAGCCCTCCTGTCAAGGAGGTGAGCAGCACCAACAGCAGCAGCAGGCTCAAGCTTGACACCCTAGGCCCAAGCAGGGCCCTCAACAGCCCCGTAAAGGAGGCCAAGGTGCTGGTCCAGGAGTTTCCTCCTCCTCTTCCTCCTCTAAGCCTGCTCAGTGACAGGTTGGGGGTTGCCACCCCTACACCCATCACGCCTGCCCTGGGTCTTCCCATGGGTGGTTGGCTCCACCATTTTCTTTCCACCTGATCTGATATCACTTCAGACAGGTGGGTTCTAGAAGTGGTAGGGCAGGGACTGCCTCTGGAATTCCATCAGTACCTGCCCACCCGAGCCCATGCCCCTCGGGAGGAAATTATCTTAGCTCGCATACAGTTGGCTCTTCAAGATGACATAGCTCAGCTCCTCTGCAAGGAGTCAGTAGCTCCAGTGCCAGATCCACCTGTAGACCCAGGCTTCATATCCAGGTACCTCCTAGTGCCCAAGTGGATGGGGGGGTTGGTGCCCCATCCTAGATCTCCATGACCTGAATCAGTATCTCAGGTCTCGCACCTTCTGGATGGTAACTCTGAACCAGATCATACCATCCCTGGAGCAAAACATGTGGTTTTGTTCACTGGATCACAGGATGCATTTTTTCACGTCCCAATCCGTCCGTCCCACGAGGGGTTCCTCCACTTCAGGGTTGAAGGAACCCTGTACGAGTTCCAAGCCATGCCGTTTGGCCTGTCATTGGCCCCTTGGGTCTTCACCAAATGCTCTGCAGTGGTGGCAGCCCATCTTCAGCATCGAGGAGTTTGAATTTACCCTTATCTTAATGACTGGCTCTTGGTTGGTTCCTCCCTTCAGGAGGTGGAGAGATCCAGGGACCTGGCTCTCAGAACCTGCTCTCAGCTTGGCCTTCTGATCAACGAGGCCAAGTCAGAAGTCATGCCATCTCAGGTGATGGGCTTCATCGGGGCAGAGCTCGACTCTCGTCAGGCCAGAGCTCGGCTCCCGGCAGACAGGGAGGAGGTTCTTTCCTCCTTTGCCCGATCATTTCTGGTTGGGCTCTTGCACCCTGCCCAGGACTTTCTGCGTCTTCTGGGTTACATGGTGGCATGCACCTCAGTGGTCCATTGGGCCAGGTGGCACATGTGCCCCTTCTGTGGGAGCTGGCTGCCCAGTGGACTCAGTGCCATGGTCATTTCGACCACCTGGTCACGAAGATGTGGGACACTCTCCAGTGGTGGACCACCCCAGAACAGTTGCAGGAGGGGATCTCGTTTGTCTGCCCTGAGCTGACGGTTGTTCTAATGACCGATGCCTCTCATGGGTTGGGGAGCCCACATGGGGGGACAACAGGGCCCATGGGTTCTGGACCCCCGAGGAGTCCCAATGCCACATCAACCTATTGGAGCTCGGAGCAGTCAGACTGGCACTATCAGCATTTGCTCCTCAGCTCCGGGGTCAAGTGGTTCAAGTCCAGATGGACAATACTATGACCATGTACTACCTCAACAAACAAGGTGGCAAGCACTCTCGTCTGCTGTGCAAGGAGGTGCTCCGCATTTGGACCCTCATCAGCTGGTTGGAGGTCGATCTCCTAGCCATCCATGTGGCAGAAGTCTCGAACCAGCTGGCGGATGCTCTCAGCCGCATAAGCAAGACATCCCATGAGTGGTCACTCCATCCAGAGGTAGCTTACAGTCTGTTCTCCTATTAGGGCAAACCTTTGGTAGACCTGTCTGCCTCCAGGGAAAATGCCAAGCTGAGTCTGTCATGCCCGCCCCCCCCTCCTCAGGGCTCGCTGCAGGGGGATGCCTTTTCGAGACCATGGACCCCAGGCCTCATCTACACCTTCCCTCCATTTCCCTTGATCCACAAGGTGTTACTCAAGGTGAGGAGGGACAAGACAAAGGTGATTCTGGTAGCCCCAGATTGGCCACGCCAATTCTGGCACCCAGATCTCCTCAGCCTCACCTGCTGGCCCCCGGAGCAGCTTTGTACACACCCAGACCTGATATCACTGAACCAGGGGAAGGTCTTCCACCCAGACCTTCAATCCCTGCACCTCGCAGCCTGTTACCTGAGCGGCTTGAGTTCCAGGCTCTGGGTCTTTCCGAGGATGTCTACACTGTGGTGGAGGCATCTCATAAGGGAATCAACCAGGAAATGTTATGCCTTCAAATGGAAAAGGTTTTCCATTTGGTGTCAGGGTAAGGGTCTGGACCCCTTATCCTGCTCTGTGGTTAACATTTTAGACTACCTTTGGTCTCTCTCCAAAGGGAGTCTATGGTCATCGACCCTTAGGGTGCACCTGGCAGTCATTTCTGCTTACCGGGTGCGGGCCAGTCAGCTGACATTGGCACAGGCGACAGTGGTCGGGCACTTCTTCGAAGGCCTGGATCACATATCCCCTCCGGTGCGTGAACCTCCACCTCCATGAGATCTCTTGCTGGTTTTGGCAAAGCTCATGGGCAAGCCATTCAAACCCATGCACAAGTGTGAGCTCTCACACTTGTGGAAGACTGACTTTCTGGTGGCTATCACGTCAGCCAGAAGGACAGGGGGAGCTCCAGGCACTTTCGGTGGACTCCCCTTATCTGGTCTTTCACAGGGACAAGATTGTCCTGTGCCCCCACCCGAAATTCCTTCCGAAGGTGATCTCAGAGTTTCACCTTCATCAGGTGTTGAATCTGTCGGTATACTACCCTAACTACACCTCTGATGCCAAGTACAGGCTCCATACTCTGGACCTGAGACGTGCTTTCTCCTATTATAAGGAAAGAACGGCAGAAATTCATGGAGAGATTCACCAGCTGTTTGTCACCTACATTGAAGCTGCTTCTGGCAGACCTGCAGCCAAACGGACCATTGCAAGATGGATCACATCATACATAGGTCTGTGTTATGAGTTGGTGGGCAAGGAGCCTCCCAGAGGGTTAAGCTCTCATTCTACCCGCCATACTGCTGCATCGGTGTCTGCTCCAGGGAAATCCCTATCCAGGAATTCTGTTGGGTTGCTACCTGGAAGTCAGCAAACACCTTTATTTCCCACTCCCACATCAATCTTAAGTCACGCCGTGATACTGGTTTTGGAGCCTCGGTTCTCCAATGTCTGTTTCTTAAGTAGGGGATATGCGCCTTGCCTCCCTCCTCCCAGAGAACTGCTAGGAGTCTGCCAAAGAGTGTGGATGAACAACATGTCCATGCTCCTAGAAGAATGGGTTACTGACCTGTAACAGTAGTTCTAGGAGTGGTATATGTTGTTCATCCACACGCACCCACCCGACCTCCCCGGCTTTAAGGCGCACAACCTTGCTTCCAGCAGGCTAAGATCTGGTGTCATGGGGCGGAGCCAAGAGTTATACCACCCGGGTGGGTGGGAGGAGCCAGCTTGAAGACTTCTGGCAAGATTTAAAGGGAAAGGGACATGCCAAAGTGTGTGGACGAACAACATATACCATTCCTAGAACTACTGTTACAGGTGAGTAACTTGTTCTTTCTCCTTAGTGACGTGCACATTTTTTATTTTTAGCGCGACCGTGCTATTTTGACATTATTTTTACTGTTACTATTTAGTTTAAAGCCTAATTTTTTATTGTGGGTGTTTATTTTCGATGGTTTCCTTCATTTTTGGGAAAATTCTTGTGGGAACCATCAAACTAGGGACAGTTGCCTTTTTTTTTTTTACCTCAGATCTCGTGGGGTTTATCGTGAGGCACCTGCAGTGGATCTCAAATTTAAACAGTGCCTGGGATGTTTCTCTCTAGATTGTCAATTACGAGGATACCTTTTTTGTTGTATTACTGGACCTTGGTATCTATGTCAGGACTGTCTGTAAGGGTCCAGCCGCCACCTGTGTGCAGTTGAGTATTACTGGGTTTCTGTTAAGACTGGCACTTGTATAGATCCCAGTTCTGCAACCTAAAAAAAAAAAACTAGTAACAGAGTTTATTAACGGGGCCAGAACTGGCCGGTGGCATTTTCACAAAACCTGCACTCAGTTCGTAGGTCCATGACTGGTTTGCTTTGCTTAAATTGACAAACATAGCAGACAAACCTTTGATTATTATGGCTCAGGATAAATCAAAGGCTTCTGACTGGGGCCATTCAAAAGTACTAATACCAAAAGCAGAGGTGCTGAGGAACCCTCCAGCTCCCAGCCAAAAAATAAAGGTTCCAAAGATGAAGTTCCTCACAAAATAAAAATTAAGAGTGACGAAAAGAGGAAGCTTTATCAAGCCTCTGATGAAGCGGCTAAAAAGAAACTCTGTCAAGACAAATATGCTCCCATTGCTCCTGGGAAATCAAATTAAATCAAACTTTATTTTTTAGAGCACCTTTCAAAACCAAGGCACTGTACAACTTATAAATTATAACATAAAACAGAAATTATAATAACATTTTAAAATCAATTCAGTTGCTCCGGTAAGGCCAAGAAAAATAAATGTTTTCAACATAGATTTAAAACTGCTGTTGGTCAGGCATTCTCTTAACCAACGAGGTAGAGAATTCAACAGGGTTGGTGCTGCAAATGAAAAAAGCATGAGCTCCAGATGTTATAAGATGAACCCTGGGAATCTCTAGCAATCCCTCATTGTCGGATCGGAGAGGGTGACTGGGAGAGTAGGGAGTCTGAAGTTCTTTGAGGTAGTCGGGTCCCAGTTCAAGTAGGGCTTTAAAGGTAAGCAAGCCTACCTTATAGGTGATCAGTCACTGAACTGACAGCCAGTGCAGTTCGCGCAAGACAGGCGTACTATGACTGGACCTGAAGATACCAGTCAAAAGCTTGGCCGCAGCATTCTGCACCAGCTGCAATTGGTAGATATCAACCCCAGACAGCCCTAGGTAGAGGGCATTGCAGTAGTCAAATTGGGTAGTAATGAAGGCGTGGACCAATGTTGGAAGGTCACCCGGGGGGAATCAGGTGTTTCACCTGGGTAATGTTCCTCAGGTGGTAAAATGAGGATCTGACCACAGCTGACCCCTGAGATTTCAAAGTCAAGCCATCATCAAAAACAATACCCAAGTTACACACCTGATCTAAGGTGATGAGGTGGGCACCATCAAGCCAAAGGCCCGACCTGTGCCCAGCACCAAAACCTGCCCCTGGGTGGCCCGTATCCACAACCAACACCTCAGTCTTATCTGTATTCTGTCTCAACCAGCTCAAGCTCATCCAGTCTTTGATCTCAGAGAGGCAGCTATTTAGCACGGAGATCGCATCAACCTGTCCGGGCACAAAGGATATATACAGCTGAGTATCATCTACATAGCAGTGAAAACTTAAGCTGTATTGCCTGATGATATCTCCTAAATGCAGCATATACACTGTGAACAACATGGGTGCCAATATGGAACCCTGCGGTACCCCGCAGGACAGGGGGAGGGCATCAGAAGAATAAATTCCAGTGACCACCTTCTGAGACCTGCCTACAAGGAAAGATCAAAACCATTCAAGGACTGTATCAGACAGTCCACAAAGGAACTGCAGGGTTTCCAAAGGCACCTCATGGTCCACAATGTCAAAGGCTGCTGAAAGGTCAAGAAAGACCAAGAGGGTATAAGCCTTTTGATTTCTTGCCATTAGGAGGTAATTTAATACCCGAACGAGGGCAGTCTCTATGCTATGCCTCTTCCTGAATCCAGACTGGAGAGCTTCATAGACATTGTGAGTTACCAAATGATTGTCCAGTTGCAACGCAACCACCTTCTCGATAACCTTCCCCACAAAGGGAAAGTTAGAGACAGGTCGGTAGTTAGCTGGATCGACTGGATCCAAGGAGGGTTTTTTAAGGAGTGGTCAAATGACTGCCTCCTTTAAGGGGTCCGGGAAGATTACCCTTTCCAAGGATCTCCATAAAATTTCAGCTAGGATCGGGCAGATAACATCTACTCATCCCACCAAAAGGGAGGTAGGGCCCAGATCCAAATTACAACAGGTTGGGTGCAAAGTCTGGACAATCTTCACAATGTCCATGAATTCAGGTTGGCTGAAATCCGTCCAGACAGACCAGGCACTCACCACCTCCCATCGACCTCCGCAACCCCTCATGGATAACAAATCACACACGCACGCGCGCGCGCGCGCACACACACACAAATACAATAAAAAAAATAAAAACAACTAGATAAACGTGGGGAGTAGTGCAATGTAATGGCTGTGGGGCAGCAGTCTTCCGGGAGTCTTTCTGGAGGCTGAGATGCTGCCCTATTTGCAGACAACTATCTGCCCTGAGGGAGGAAGTTGCCCATCTTCAGGCCGCACTGGACAGTACTAAGGAAACCTTCTCCCAGGCCACACTGGACAGTAGAAAGGGAACCTCCCCCATCCAGGGAGCACTAGCACCACCACCACTACCTCAGAGGTTGCGAAGAAAGCACAGCAGTTGGACCACAGTGGGCTCAGGGAGGGTGAGGAGGGTGGAACAGAGGCACACCCAGTCAATTGTTCCACTCCACAATCCATACACCATTCTGGGGGAGCATAGCTCCCCTATGGATGCACCCGCAGAGAAGACTGATGATATCTGTCACAAGGGAGGCCCACAGAAAGGAGGCAGAGGGCACCAAAGGGAAAGGAAGCAGCTCCTGGTGGGGGACTCAATTATTAGGGGTATAGAACTGGGGGGAGCTGGGAAAAATGAAGTAAGGTGCCTGCCTGGTGCCATGGCTTGGAAGGACAGGAAGCGATCCTCAGGATCACGAGAACAGCTGCAAGGATTCCGAGCTGGACAATTGTCCACCTAGGGACAAATGACTTGGCTCATCATGAGATTAGAGCAGTGCAGAAGGACATTGCAGAGTTGGGAGGGACCTAAGATGAGAGTACAGACAGTATCCTTCTCAGAGGTGCTGCCTGTCAAAAGCATGGGGAGGCGAGGCAATTGGCACCATGCAGTTTAATGAATGGTTGAAAAATGGTGTGGAGCACAGGGTTTGGCTTCATCGGGACTGGGTTCCACCTGGAGGGACACCAGCCTATACTGGCAGGATGGTCTGCATCTGTTCAGGAAGGGAACAAGTCTGTTGAGCAATCGGTTTAAATGCTTCATTGGCAAGCTTTTAAACTATTCAAAGGGGGAGGCACTGACAAGCAGCAGGAAAATCCCAATCTCTCCCTACAAAACAGGGTACTAAATGAGAAAAAGACTGAGGTAGAACGGTCAGTGGGGGATGCTGCAACAGAAGGTAAAGCCATCAAAAAATGGAGAGCAATGAGTACTAATGCCCGTAGTCTGGGTAACAAGCTTCCTGAATTAGTGGCCTTGATGGAGGAGGAACATCTGGATATCGTGGCAGTCACAGAAACATGGTACACACAAACCATGACTGGGACATAAACATACCAGGATACACTGTCTACAGGAGGGACAGGGAGGGTAAAGAGGAGGAGGAGTAGTTCTTTACATAAGGGAAGGAATAAAAGAACATAACAAAAGGGTAAACAGGAAGAGAAGAAGCACTGTGGGTAAATTTGGAGACAGGCAATGGCACCACAATACGCATAGGGTTAGATCTACAGACCTCTTCTCAGGGGAGGAAATGGACAGGAAATGATAGAAAGTATACTTAGAATGGCAGAAAAGGGAGATATTGCTGATGGGTGATCTGAATATGCCAGATGTTAACTGGAGTGCAGTTGCAGCTGCCATCAAGAGTGCAGTTATTCTAGATGCCCTACAGGGGCATGCCTTAGACAACTAGTACTGGAGCCCACTCGAGAGGGAGCAATATTAGACTTGATTCTCTCAAATGGAGATGGAGAGAGATTACAGATGTAGAAGTGGGTAGCCATCTGGGAACTAGCGACCATCAAACAGTATGGTTCACAATAAACACAGCAATAGAGTCAAGCCATACAAAGACAAAAGTACTGGACTTTAGGAGGCTGACTTTGCCAAAATGGTGAGTGCCTAAGGAATGCACTAGCAAATGGGCAGGAAGGAGGTGAAGAACAATGGGAATAATAACTGCCATCACAGAGGTAACGAGCCTTGTGTGAAGCAAATAAACAAAACAAGACGATGTAAGAAACCACTGTGGCTCAAAGGAAGTGGCAGTGAAGGTTCAAGAGAAAAGAAAGCATTCAGGAAGTACAAGGAATCGTAGAAGGAGCAGGACAGAGAACTGTATCAGTTAAAGCAAAAGGAGGCTGGAAAGGCAGTCAAAACAGCAAAGGCCCAAACCGAGGAAAAGATAGCCAACTCAGTTAAGAAGGGGATAAACCTTTATAGGTACATCAGGGAGCAAAGGAAGACCAAGGGAGGGATAGTGAGGCTTAATAAAGGGAGGAGGGTGGGCAGAGGGAGACTGTGAAAGGCAGAGATACTAAACAAATATTTTTGCTCAGTATTTACAAAGGAAGAGGGGAGGTACATAAAACAAACAGTAGTAACACGCTGGATACAGAAGTTGATACCAGCCCATTTACAGAAGAAAGGGTTCTGAAAGAACTCTTAAAACTGAAGGTGACAAAGCAATGGGGCCTGTTGGGATTCATCCCAGAATTCTAAAAGAACTAAGGTAGAACTAGTGACACCACTGACTACCCTTTTAACAAATCATGGGAGGATGGGGTGGTACCCGAGGACTGGAGGAGGGCAGATGTGATTCCCTTCACAAAAGTGGAGCAAGGCAGAAGCAGGAAACTATAGACCTGTTAGTTTAACCTCAGTGATAGGGAAAATGATGGAATCACTTCTAAAGGAAAGAATTGTTGAGTATCTAGAGGCCAGAGAGGCACAGGACCCTAGGCAGCATGGATTCACAGCGGAAGGTCATGCCAGATGAATCTGATAGATTTCTTTGACTGGGTGACCAAAGTAGTAGATCAGGAGGGGCTGTGACATGGCCTACCTAGACTTTAGCAAGGCATTTGGACACAGTCCCACAAAAGATTAATATGCAAGTTAGCCAGCCTGGGGTGGTCCCAAGATGACAACCTGGGTAAAGAATTGGCTGGAGAATAGGACACAGAGAGTAATAGTAAATGGAGTCCACTCAGAAGAAAGGAGGGTTACTAGTGGGTACCGTGAGGGTTCAGTATTAGACCGGTCCCCTCAATGTCTTTATGTTTACATTGCAGAAGGGTTGAAGGAAAATATGTCTCTTTGCAGATGACACTAAGATCTGCAACAGAGTTGATGCACAGGGTGGGGTGGAAAGGATGAGAAGGACTTGGCAAGGTTAGAGGAATGGTCAAATGTATGGCAGCTTAGATTCAATGCTAAGAAGTGCAAGGTAATGCACCTGGGAAACAAAAACCCAGGGAAGAGTACACAATGGGGGTGAGATACTAACAACAACAAAATGGAAAGGGACCTGGGGATAGTCATATCAGATGACCTAAAGATGGGCAAGCAATGTGAGAGGGCAGCAAGGAGGGTTGGGGGATACTGGGATGCATAGGGAGAGGCATCACCAGTAGAAAACAGGAAGTTATTATCCCTCCTGCTCAGACAGCTGGTGAGACCCCATCTGGAGTACTGTGTACAGTTCTGGAGACCCAATCTCCCCAAGACATAGACAGGATGGAAGCTGTCCAGAGGAGGGCAACTAAAATGGTGCAGGGTCTGCACCGAAGACATATGAAGAGAGACTTAAGGAGCTTAATATGTATAGCCTCGAGGAAAGGAGGGAGAGGGGGACATGATAGAAACTTTCAAGTACCTCAAGGGAATCAACAAAGTCCAAGAGGGTAGCATCTTTCAAAAAAAGAGGTGTGCAAGAACAAGAGGACACAATTTGAAGATGGGGGGGCTCAGAGGTAATTTAAGGAAGTATTTTTTCACAGAGAGGGTTGTGGATGCATTGAACGGCCTTCCGGAGGAGGTTGTGGAGTCAAAATCAGTGGTGGAATTCAAGCATGCATGGGAGAGTCATAAGGCAGTTCTGGGGGGTTGGGGTAGGAAGAAGTAGGCTGCTGGTTAACTAGGATCTGCAGCTTATCCAGTAGGTAGGGAAATGGGCAGACTGGGTGGGCCAAGCGGTCCTTATCTGCTGTCAAATTCTATGTTTCTATGGAGAGAGCCGGGCCAATTCCAGACCTGATGCCGGCAACCTTATCTGCAAAAAACTGAGCTAGCTCATCACACTTAATTTGTGAAAAAGCTCTTCTGGACTGGAAACAGATTGATTGATTGCACAATCTATCAACAGTGCAAAAGAGTTGAGCTGGTCGGTTCTGTGCAGCAGAAATCTCCCTGAACAGGAATTCTGCCTTCTTGCGGGTGATTTCTGATTGATAGCCCTTATAATGTCCACCAATCTAAGCCTGTCTGCATCCAGGCCAGACTTCCGCCAGGCTCTCTCCAGCCTTCAACCAATCCGCCTCAACTCCTTCAAGCACCCCTCATACCAGGGGGACCTTGGGCGATAAGTGAGTGGTCAAACACAAACAGGAGCAGTCAAGTCAAGGGCATCTTCCACTGCTTATAGGCTAGTATGAGGTCCCCTGGACTTGTGCTTTCACCCAGCAATCCCAATAGGTCCAGCACCGCTGATGGACCATCTGGGGTAACTCCCCTCAAAGGTCGGTACCGGACCATCTACACAGGGGTAGGTCCATTTGGGGGGGCCCCAAAACTGAACCCTATGGAGTGATGGTTGGACCAACTGACTGGTTCTACCCCCAAATCAGTGATCTCCATCCCCAGGAGGAACACCAGATCCAATGAGTGACCTCCAATATGAGTAGAGGTAATTACCTGTGTAAGGCCCAGCATTGTCATTAGCTGGAGGAGATTTTGACCAAACTGCGAGAGTTCATCGTTGAGCCTGGCATTGAAGTCCCCAGAATTATCCATCTGGGGGACTCCAGCACCATGTTGACGATGAAGTCCGCTATCTCCTGCAGGAATAAACCCCTATCACCTAATGGACAGTAGATGAGGAGTATCTTACAGCCTACACCCTCACCTATAAGGCACTCAAAAGATCTGGTGGTTTCCACCGGAACATCCACAGGCCAAGTTCAGTCTTAAAAAAGATGGCTACACCCCCACCCTTGCGATCCAACCTCGGGCGGTGAATCACCAAGAACCCAGCTGGAACTGCAGAGGCCAATACTGGGCCTGCATTTTCATCGAGCCAGGTCTCTGTGTTGCATACCAGGTCCACCGTTTCAATGGGCCTAGCATTATATTACACCGCCCGGGGTTGGATGAGGTGCTGGGGAAGACCTCGACTCCTGTCCAGCATCAGTTTCTGGACCCTTGGGTATGGGAACAAGACAGGGATTACCCCTGTCCTGACACCATTTTGCCCCAGGGCATTGCCTGGTCCCCACCATCTCAACACATTCCCCCCCCTTTCCATTCCCCCACCAGGCCCAGCCCTGTCCCTCTTCCTATGCCTCCTAGCAATCCCTAAGGATTGATAACATTTGCACGTCTCTGTTGAAAAAGACTGGCAATCAGAGGGGCGCAGTTCCCTGAGCCTGGTGGGGTTATACTGCCTGACCATCCTTGGACCCTCCCTACACATTCTTCTATCTACAGACACCCAAAAATAATAAACCCAAAAACAAACCCCACCCCACAACTCTCACTTGTGGGAACTATAGCACAAATAATTACACTTCTCAGACTACTGTAATGTTCCAGTCCAGAGCACAAAATGTCAATTGGGAAAGTCAGTCTGAATGAGCAATTCCAGAATCTGGAGAAAAGTTTGTGTCCCAGTCAGCAGAAGATTGTCAGATAAAAATGGCAAATAAAAAAATAAAATAAAGCAAACTATTAAACTAACTAAAACTGTCAATATATGAAAATTAAGAAATGAAACTAGAGTAATCCCCTCTCACTGGATACAGGAGCTAGTAAATAAAATCTGATGGAATTCAAACCAGGCACTTTCACTACCTAGTAATGCTGACAAAAACCATGGCGCACTCACTGCCAAAATAAAAGTTGACAAAAATTCAGGGTTTAACCATACGTTCTTCAGTGGATTCGGCTCCAACAAGGACATCCTGCAGGTGTTCAGATCCAGCACAAACAATATCAAATTCCTAGGAACCCTGTCTGCAGTGGGTGCCACCAGGAATGTCTGCTCCACAACCACGGCCCCTCGTTTGGGTCAGCCCACCAGCTGATCCAGTAAAGGGTCTGAACAAACCATGTGCCCACTGGCTGACTCCCTGACCAGATCAGGCCTGGTCTACCCGAGCAGGGCAGATTCCAACTGGCAGGCCAAACACAGTGTCAGGGTCCAACTGACAAACAGAGGAGAGTCAAACTATTCCCATCAGGAAACGCTCAAATAACCATATCCAGTCAAAGCTTCTTTCAGAACACAGGAATCCTCGACTGATCAGCTGGACAAGCTGAACACAGAATGTAATCAAACTTCAAACCACAGTGCAGGGTCCACTCTGGTCACTCAACTGGGAACTCTATTCCCCAATAGTTGGTCCTCCTTCACTTAACCAAGCATTTTCGTCACCTCTGCTTACATCAGCTCCACACAGCAGCCTTCTTTGTTCCCTACCACAAAGATAGAAACACAGAGCAGTGGATAAAGCTTCCCCAGGGAGTCCCTCCAGCAATCAGTCGGAGCAGTAGTGGGGGCAAGCTGATAGCCCCGATGCACACTTCGGAATTAAACGACTATGACCTCGATAACGATTTGAAAGCTCAATGTGAATAAGCAATAAAACAAACAAATGAGTAGTCCATAGATAAATAGACAAATGGAAAAATAAGCTAAAACGGCTCAAAGGAGCCGACAAACAAAAAACTGCTCACAACACTTCACAGCACGCCCAGCATGCCAGCCATAGCTGGGCGTCCTATGGCAGTCATGCCAAACAAAGCCAATAGCTATACAACAGGCAGCTTAAAGCAAACAGAAAAAACAAAACACAAACTGTGCAGGTTCTTCCATCAGTACAAGATATGGAAAAAGCATGGCAACTGTTTTAGACCCTTCAAAAGATGGGTCCTTGATTTACTGGGGCTGGCAAGCGCCCTTCTACAGTTCTCTCTTCTGTAGACTGAGGGTGATGCAGATGATCAATTTTATGATGCCCCTGATGTGGATTTTAAGGGCCTTGAGTCCCAAGAGTCCCCAGACCCTCATCTTGGAGATCCCCTGGGTGGCCTCGAGGATCTTTCCTCTGTTTACATGTATACAAAATATGCTGAACACCCTGGACCTCCCTATGCAGGAACCCAACCGGGATGTCGATGAAGATTATATGGAGATGAAGGGTCTATCATCCACAAAGCCCCTTGTCGTCCCTATCTATAATGCATTTAGAAAAAATACCATGAGGGTGCTTCAACACTCCACTTCAGTATCAGGGGTTGATAAGTGGCTTGAGAGAAAATATAAATTGTCTAAAAATGGTGCTGAGTTCCTGTATGCACACCCTCGCCACTAGAGTATAGTGCAGCAGGCAGCTTGTGAGAAAGCTGGAGTCTCCTTGTCCACCTCTCCCCCTGACAAGGATTCCAAGTAAATTGACTTTATAGCAAAGAAAATGTATGCCACAGCTTCCCAGCTTCTCAGATGTTCTTCTTATATGGCATTCACAGCCAAATATCACAAAGCCCTTTGCAAATCTATCCAGGCTATCGCCCGCAATGGATCAGATTCTATGGTGCAGGAGCTGGTGGATACGTCAAAAACTGCCCTGGAAGCTACTATGTACCAATTCCACATCGCAGACAACAACAATGATGCAGCCATCTATGACGATGGCCCATGCCATCTCTCTGAGACACTTTGCCTGGCTTAGAACAACCAGCCTGACCACAGACACTCAGAATAGGGCCATGGATTTTCCCTGTGATCAAAATATGTTGTTCAAACAACATGAAGTCTTGCTGTATTCTGACTATGTAGAACATTGAACGTTGATCTCGAGCTCGGTTTTCAAACCTCTGCTTGTGGCACTCTGAAGTGTAACCGCCAGATTTCTTACTCCGCCTAACTGGGAAGACGCTCCGGAGATCCCTCCTGCGCTTCAGTTTGGTACAAGTTTGAATCTGTCGGTTTATTCAATCGCTTTCTTATTTTGTCGATATTCTTACCTCTGTCACGGTACAGTAAGTGGTAGTTTAGTGGGTAGTGTGGTTTTATTGATAGAAATTGCTTTTCTTTGGTTCTTTCCTGGTCGGTCTGGTTGGGAACCAAAATCTTTTACTAACTATTTTTTCTGTGTAATTCTGTAATTCTTTAGTGGTTTCTGGTACTTATTGGTTCCTAAAAAATACGGCTTTAATAGGATTTTTTTAACCGACCCATGACACGGTTGGAACAGATAAGTGTGTGTTACCTGGCTTAATGCTGTGAAGGGTAACATTTTGAATCCGGCATGTCTGAGAAACCCAAACAGAAAACCAGTCCCACAAGGTTTCAGCACTGTACCAAGTGTGGGGAGGCCTTTGTTAAAGCTGATCCCCACCTCGTCTGTGTGTATTGTCTGGGGTTTGATCACCTCAAGGAAGACTGCCAAATTCCTAAAAACTTTCCCAAAGCCACTTTGGAAAAACATTTAAGTAGGCTAAAGGAAAGGGAGGTCGAGAAGTCCGTTGACGCAGATGGCCAGCCCAGTTCAGTTGCGACTAAATCTGAAGAGGTGCCCACTGACCTGGGCGATACCTCTTTGGGCAAAAGGAGAACCGACTCTGTGGAGTCGGTTCCATCAAAAAGGAAATGCAAGTCAGCCAGTTCGGATCCTTGGCTGAGATTCTTCCAACCGCTGAAGAACTAGGGAAAGCGATTACAATTGTCCAGTCGTTTTGTCCAGTTCCAACTGAATCGATATCGGTTCAAAGGCAATCAGTTCATTCGGAAGTAGTTGCTTCTGATATAGATCCTGAAGCATTCTATGACGGTGATTGGGAGAAGGAAGAAGATTATGATGAAGGTGAGTTTGAAGGCCTAGACAAGCCAGTAGAGCCTGACATCTCCCCAGACAGGCCTTCCAGTGTTTCTCCTCCCAGGCTTTCTGAGTCCCCTTCCTATTTCTTGTTTTACAAGAAAGTAGCTGAGACTCTTCAGCTTCCGATAGAAGAAGCTGAGCAGGATCAGGAAGAACCTGATTATGTGGAGATGATGGATGTTCCAGAGTCAAAAAGAGTGTCTATCCCTTTACATAAATCCCTGGGGAAACTGACCCAAAAATGATGCAGTTTCCTACATCCATCAATCCTGTGGATAAGAGAATGGACAGGAGGTATGCTTTATCATGTTCTGGTATGGAATTTCTTTCAACTCATTGCAGCCATGTTGGGGTAGTGCAAGCTGCAGCCTGTGACAAAGCTAACATCCCTCTGGCATCTCACCCCCCAGACAAGAATTCCAGGAAAGTGGATGCCATGGCAAAGAAACAGTACTTGGCATCCTCTTTGGGGCTCAGGCAATCAAATTACGTGGCATATACAGCCAGGTACCAGAAATCTATGTGGGATACGGTTCTGGAGCTGGCTAAGAATGCCCCTCTCCAGCTAGCCAAGAAGCTGGAGCAGGTGGCTGTAAATGGTATAGAGGCATCCAAAGTGAAATTCCATGCTGCTGTAGACTCGAATTATGTACATTCCAGGGTCATGGCTACATCTATTTCCATGAGGAGGTTTGCTTGGCTTAGGTGTACCAGTCTTTCACAGGATACCCAAACTAAGGTCTTGGCTTTTTCTGCAACTGGTAATTCTCTGTTTGGGGAGAAAACAGAAAATTACATGAAGAAGAAGGATGAATATAGGACCACCTACAGGAGTGCTGCAGCTAAAGAAAAGCAGGCCACTCCTCAAAGGCAGCAATTTAGGGCTGGCAGGGGCAGGCCTTTTCACAGGCCTTTCTACCAAACTCAGGCCTCCTCCTCCTCTTCTTTCCAGCAGAGGAGGTTCTTTAGGGGAAGAGGCAGGCGTGGGATGACCAGGACCCCATCATTCACTCAGTCTAAGCCCCCTGCCAAACAGACACCCTGAGGTGTCGGTCAGGGTCACCTCCTCAGTTCCAGTAGAGGGCAGGCTGGCGCACTATTTCCAGACCTGGAAGTCTACTACTTCAGACAAATGTTTCCAAAAAGGAGAGAAAAGTCTAAGTCCTCCCTCTCCCTTGGAAACAAGGGCTCTAGAGGCAGAAGTCTCCTCTCTACTTCTCCTTCAGGCAGTAGAGAAGGTGCCTACATGTCACAGGGGAAAAGGACTGTATTCCAGATGCTTTCTTACCCCAAAAAAGACAGGGGAGTGGTGACCCATCATAGATTTAAGATACCTGAACAAACACTTATCAAAACCAAAATTCAAGATGGTGACTCTGGGAGTAAATTCTTCCCTCTCTGAGACCAGGATACTGGCTAGCTTCCCTGGATCTCAGGGATGCCTACTTCCACATACCTATCAGACATTCTTACAGAAAATACCTCAGGTTCGAGTTGCCCTCAGGCCATTACCAGTTCAGCGCTATGCCTTTTGGCCCGACATCTGCTCCAAGGGTGTTCACCAAATGTCTAGAAGTAGTGGTGGCATTCCTCAGGAGACAGGGTATCCTTCTGTTCCCATACCTGGACTACTGGCACATTGTGGGTCAGTCCTCAGATGAAGTCAGGTCGGCCATAAAGGTCACTCAACAGCTCCTAGACTCCTTGGGATTCATTCTGAATCTAGAAAGTCTGTTCTGGAACCAGCTCGGCTCCTCACCTTCATAGAGGTGGAGCTAGACACTATCCAGGCAAGGGCAGTTTTCCCTCTTCCAAGGGTACAGTCCCTTATCACTCTGGCTTCTTCTTTCTGTCCTCTAGTATCTCGTCCAGCCAGACACTTTCTACATGTAACCCCTAGGTGGCACTATCCCAAGGGCTACTACTTCTGCCTGCTTGGCTAGTAGCAGGTTAAGGGGCCTGAGTTCTGAAAGGGGTGCCTCCACCTGGAGGTCAGGGTTGGTAGTGGTCAAGCTAACCTGGGCACAGCCCTCTGGGACACACTAACCCCTCTCCTTTCCTCTCTAGTGGCCTGAACACTGTACTATAATCACTTTCACAATACCCCTGGTACACCTCACAAGCACCCACACTGTTTGAATTTACCACCAGGGCTGATTCCTCTGGCTCAACCCTGGAGATCCCCTGTAAACGAGGCTAAGCACAGCAAATAGCAACAGTACAGTACTTTGAGCACAAACTGGAACCACAGTCAGATTACATGCAGAAAATTTAGGTCTGATTTATTCAGGGGACTTGAACAAGGGAGGGGCAAAATCAGGTTAATTAGCTCAAAGGTTATAGCAATCAAGCAGTTATGCATGCACTTTGAGTCCCCCCACACAGTCCACCTTTGGGTACCCACATAGAGAAGAGATGGGCTAGCCAGGACAGTTGCCCGGGGTTGCAGCTGGTTGGGGTCCTATAATGGAAAGCACAACATGCACAGTACACAATATTTGTAATCCGGAGCCAGAGGGCTCAGTTCGTAAATGAAATGAAACAACAAGACAATCAGATGATGCACACAGATTAAGCTGTTGTTGTAGGGAGCTACCCTGGTATTTACTCACGATACCCAAGACTGGACACAGGCTGGACGAAAATCGAGACTGCAGGTGGTTGATCTGGAATGCCAGGAGAAGCAGGGCCCACATAAGTCGCAGAGGTGTCATTCCTGTTCAAGCGTGGAGTAGGGGGCTGATCCCCAGGCAGGTCTCATCGATGGCTTCTCTGTGCAGTGGGTAGTCTAGCTGGGCCAGTCTGGTAAAGCCCAGACCACATGGAGACAAGTTCGGAAGCAGTCCATTTTGGGCTGAATACAGCTTCCAGCAAGCAGAACACAGTTCACACAGTGGGGAACTAACTCACAACCCACTAGCAGCTCATAGCACATTTACATGTACGGGAATTCTACTGTACCAGGCAAAGCGCTCCCTGGGCACAATTGCAAAGTCTGTACACACACCGGGAGCTCAGGGGTAGCTGCAACTCCTGACAGGCTGATCGCATTCAGCAAAAATATTCGGTCTTCTTCAGGTTGAGCCTGGCCCACTTCAGTAGCTTACTTTAGTCACACAAACTTGGATTTAGCCAAAAAAATTTTCTTCTGTCCCTCTCAGGAGCAGCAGGCAGACATGGAGGCCAAACTCTCAGCCTTTTCATAGTTCTCCCATGCAAATCCACTCAGGATTGCTCTCAGAATCACTTCAGCGCCTTCTTGCTCAGCTTTCAGCTTAGTTCTGACTGAAAACTGCAAGCAGCCCGGGACTTCCCCAAGATCCAAAATATTTGGTTGGCTGATTTGGTTGTCAGTCAAAGCAAGAGCCCCCCCCTTCCGTTGCAAAAAAGGTGCAAAAAAGCTCCAAACTAAAGCTCCTACAGATTTTGAATTCAGACAACTCCTGTAGTCCGGCTACATTTTAGGTCCCACCAGTACTGTTTGGTCCAATTTGCAGTCCAGGACCACGATAGTGGAGACAAACAAAACAGTCCTTGCTACAAAGAAAGCAGGTTAGACAAACTACATTATCATTATCACTCTAAATGATTTTCAGTAAATAGTTACATCTTTCAACAGAGCTTCCTCTCAGATTACTTAAGCTGCAATTAGGCAGCTCTTAAAGAGACATTACACAGAGGCTATACAGGCTCTGGGAATCGCATTTAAACTGCTAAAATGCAGGACACTAGCCTGGCAGTGAGCATTAAGGCAAGCTCAAGGAAGACTTTTTGGGAACCCCCATTTGTAGGGGGGGTTTACATACAGTTGCTGGGACACATGGCAGCCTCCACAGCAGAGATCCAGGGAGCAAGGTTTCAGATGACACATATTCAGTTTCATCTCAGATCTTATTGGTCTCAGAAAAAAGGACCCTCTCTCCAACTTGGTGTCTCAGACTCTAGTTCAGGCCATCCAGTGGTGGCTGGAGGAGTACAATCTTCGTCAAGGCGTTCCCTTTTGCAGTCAGGCCCCTTCAGTGATCCTCACCACAGATGCCTGTCTACTGGGTTGGGGTGCCCACATAGACCAGCTTACAGCTCAGGGAACCTGGTCTCATCTGGAGTATCTCCCACACATAAACCTCCTAGCACTCAGAGCTGTCTTTCTAGCTTGACATTCTCAACTTCTGTTCAAGGGAAAGTGATGCAGAGTAGGACAGATAGTACCACAACCATGTGGTACATCAACAAGCAGGGAGGCACTTGGTCCTTGGCCTTGTGCACAGAGGCCATGAAAATATGGTCTTTAGCTTATTCCCTTCAGGCTTCTCTGATGGCTCTGCATCTCCCAGGGAAGGACAACATTTTGGCAGATGCTGTCAGCAGGATTTCCCAGGGTCACTACGAATGGACCCTGAACCCTCTGGTTCTTAAGTTCATTTTCAAGAGGCGGGGCACTCCAGAGATAGATCTCTTTGCAGCTCCATACATTCACCAGCTCTCTTTTGCTGCAGACCACCTCTTCTGGGCTCTGTCCCTCAGGAGGCTCTCTTATCGAACTGGACAAGCAGGTTTCTGTATGCATTTCTCCCTTTTCCTCTGATATTCAGAGCCCTGATCAAGATCAGGTCTCAGCCTTGCAAGGTGATTTTGGTGGCTCCAGACTAGGCCAGACAGCCTTGGTACCCTCTACTATTGTCACTGTCAGTGACAATGCCTCTGTGTCTTCCCAGACAGTTCAATCTCCTCACTTTCTCACAGGGGAGAGTTCTGTATCCCAACACTCAATCCTATCCCTCCCCTGATGACCCAGGCTTGCGTTCGAACCCGGGTCGCCAGCGTGGTGCGAGGTGTGGCATCCAGCGCCTTAACCCTCAGCGCCACCGGGCCGGCAATAGGGGAGGATTCTTTATGCCAACCTTCAGACTCTTGTACTTAAAGCCTGACTCTTGAAGAGCTAGACTATGCAGGCATGCATCTTTCTCAGTAAGTCTTGGACATGTTGACGGTTAGTAGGAAACCTGCTACTAGAAAGACTTATAACTCCAAATGGAAGAGATTTGGGCTTTGGTGTTCTCAGAGGCATATCCAGCCAGAGGTGGCTGATATTGCAACTGCTTTAGATTATTTAGTGCATCTTAATTTAGGCCTCAGGCCCACTACTCTCAAGGTACATTTGGCAGCCATTTCTGCCTTCCTCTCTGCTGGGAAGGGCTCTTCCCTAGCATCTCATCCAGTTTTCAATACCTTTTTCAAAGGTCTGGTACATATTAATCCTCCCTTTGGGGAACCTACTTTTTCTTGGGATCTGAATATCTGTACTGCACAGCTTATGCAGCCCCCTTGAACCTCTATCCTCGGCTGAGCTGAAGTACTTGACTTGGAAAACTATTTCTGGTAGCATTACCTCTGCCAGGAGAATCGGTGAATTACAGACTTTATCAGTGGAACCTGACTTCATTTCATTTCACAGGGATAAGGTGGTCCTTCGAACTAACAAAGTTTCTTACCAAGGTGGTATCATACTTTCATTTGAATCAGTCTGTGTTATTGCCTGTATTTTTTACTGACCATTCTTCCTCTGGGGAGAGAAGATTACACAGTCTTGATGTGAAAAGGGCTCTTAGTTACTATGTGAAACACACTAAGGCCCATAGAAATGACTGTTCTCAGTTGTTTCTCACTTATGGAGAAGTGGGAAAGGGTAAACCTGCCACCAAGAGAACCATTGCCAGGTGGATCATCTACTGTATCCAGTTCTGCTGTTCAAAGTTTGGGAAAGAGCCTTCCTCAAGCCTGAGGGCTCACTCCACCAGAGGTACAGCTGCTTCGGTCGCAGCAGCTAGAGATATACCATTAGTGGAAATCTGTAATGCAGCTACCTGGAAAACTGTTCACACTTTTACCAAGTACTGCTCTTGACATTCAGTCAAGAAGTGATGTCAGGTTTGGCACAGCTGTGCTGCAGAGTCTGCTCCCAAAATGGGTTCCATGACTCCCTCCTCCAAGGGGGTGCTGCTTGGTAGTCTACATATAGTCAGACTACAGCAAGACTTCATGTTGTTTGAAGAAAAAAATACTCACCATAGTAATGTTGTTTCTTCTAATGGAGTCTTGCTGTATTCTGACTTTCCTCCCTTCCTGGAACCTAGTAGTTTTGGGATGTGGCTTGGCAGGCACAGTGCTGAACCCCAGAGGTGTACTTGGCAAACCTTATCTTGTTAAGGGTTTTCCGGGTTTTATTATGAATATTTGGTTGTGTCACTACCTGCCTAGATTATTTTTGGGGTTCTCGACTTGAGTCTTTTGATCCTAAAGATCTGTTCTATTGCCTTTTGGCACAAAAATAAAAAACTAAAAAAAATTCTACTTTATTAAGTTAGTATAGTGCTCGTAAGAATCTGATGGTTACACTTCAGAGTACCACAGACAGAGGTTTGAAAACCAAGCTCGAGCTCAACGTTCTATGCCTTGGCATAGAGTTAACCCTTTACTCTCTGGAGAAGTTCAAGTGCTGGGGCTAACTGCATATAGTCAGAATACAGCAAGACTCCATTACAAGAAACATTACTATGGTGAGTAATTTTTTCTTTGATTACAGAGCCACTGACTACATGAAAAATGTCATTGAGTACAAGGCCTCCTGGCAGAGCCACTCATCCAAGCCTAAGCCCACCACCCCTCAGAGATCCCATCCCAGGGCGGTAGGGGCAGAAATTTTGTTCCAATGCCTCACAGTCCCTATCCCCAATCTGACTTTGGTCAGTACAGAAGGGGGTCTTTCAGAGGCTGGGGCAGAAGGGGCCAAAGAAGAGCCACCTCTACCCAGCCATCTGCCTCTCAATTTAAGTCCTGATGTGAGTGTCCAGGTTGCCTCCCGGCTTCCAGTTGAAGGCAGACTCTCCTACTATCTTCATCACTGGTCCCTCATCACGTTGGACAAGTGGGTGCTGGAGATAGTGGATAAGGGTCTTTCATTACAGTTGAAGCAGCTGCCAGACCTCAAGCGTATCCAGGTGTCAAGACCTCTGTCCCTAAAGCTGGCCCGGTGGTACTGAGGGTTGAGGCACTGGACGCCAGACTTTGCACCGCGCTGGTGACCTGGGTTCGGGAACTGACTCGGGAACTGGGGGTTGGCAGGCAAAGGGTTGAGGACTGAGCGCCCTTGTGGTGCTTTCCTCCTCGGTCCAAGGGGATGGGTTGACCCGGCATGCCAGGGACCCCGGTGGAGACCGGGAGTACTATAGCAAGCCAGGCAGCACGTATTAGCATGGCCGATGCAGGCAGGGTTGCTGTGCACCAGAAGCATCAGGGCATGCCCATGCATGGGGGAAGAAACCACAGAACACGGAAAAACTCAGTTGTAGGGATAGGCGACAGCACCAGTCCCCATGCCCACTGCCGGGTCGGTCCTGGCCAACATTCAGGGATCCTATGCCCAGGGCCCACATCTGTGGCTGGAGACTATGTGTGCAAGTGTGCCCAAGGTAGGAGGGGCAGCCCACTCTGGAGGGATTAAGCCAGGGTGCCACCTGCGAGGCGGGGTGGGGGAGAGGAAGGCTCAGTTGCTGGGACTCCAGACAGGGCAGGATTCAGGTTGGAATCTGGGCAGGGGAAGACTTCTGTCCCCAACACAGATACTGCTATTGGAAATGGAGATACAAAACCTTCTGGCTTTATGAGCAGTGGAGAGGGTCCCCACCCACGAAAAGGGCAAGGGCCTCTACTCCAGGTATTTTCTGACACAAAAGAAAACTGGAGAGTAGCAACTTAGCTTAGATCTCAGATATATAAACAAACATCTAAAAAAAAAACAAATTCAAAATGGTCACTCTGTCACTGGTCATACAGTCCTTACAGCAGGCAGACTGATTAGCCTCCCTAGACTTAAAGAACGCCTACTTCCATATACCCATAAGGAGATCTCACAGGAAGTGTCTCAGGTTCAAACTTCCTTTGGGTCAGTATCAGTTCACCGCAATGCCCTTCGGTCTTTCCTCTGTCCCAAGAGTCTTTACCAAGTGTCTCGCAGTGGTAGCAGCGCATCTCAGGAGACTGGGTGTCGTTCTCAACCCCTATCTGGATGACTGGCTCATAGTAGCAGAGTCTCCTTGCCAAGTCAAGGAACCTCTTTCCTTCACAGAACGCACGCTGGAGTCTCTGGGTTTCCTGGTAAATCTAAAGAAATCTCACCTGGGACCCACCCAGCTGCTCACCTTCATAGGGACCCAGCTGAACACTCAGAAGGGATATGCTTTCCTCCTGCAGGAAAAAATTCAGAGTTTCCTTTCAGTGGCAGATTCTTTCACCTGGGGGCAGCCAAGACCAGGCAGACATTTCCTCAAACACTCTGGGACATATGGCCTCTGTGACTGCAGTAGTCGCAAGGGTCAGATACAGGATGAGACTCCTGCAAGCCTACCTCAGAGCTCGCTGGTCTCAGAGAAGAAACAAATTTTCAAAACTGATACCTGTGTCAGAGCAGTTCCTCCAAAACTTGCTGTGGTGGAAGGACCCTGCAAATTTGCAGGCAGGGGTTCCTTTTCAAACGCCTCTTCCCACAAAGGTGATCACCACAGATGCCTCCCTTTTGGGCTGGGGAGCTCATTTGGACAGTGCCTCAGTAAGCAGCAACTGGACTCCCGAAGAGTCACAGTTGCATATAAATCTTTTGGAACTCAGAGCAGTCTTACTAGCTCTCAAAGCTTTCGCTCCCGTCATAGAAGGGTAGGTGGTTCAAATTCGAATGGACAACACCACTGCAGTGTTCTACATAAACAAGTAGGGTGGTACCAGATCAGGAATATTATGTTTGGAAGTGCTGAAGCTCTGATCTCTAGCATTCTCCCTGGAAGTCAGCCTCTCGGCTATTCACTTCCCAGGCAAACTCGATACTTTAGCGGATGATCTAAGCTGCATCAGTCAAGACCCAGGCGCATAGACACTGAACAAGCAAGTACTAGCCACAGTGTTCAGGCGGTGGGGCACACCAGACATGGATCTGTTTGCTTCTCCTCTCAGTTTTTAGCTTCCTCAGTACTGTTGCAGGCCCCTAGTTCCGGGAACACTTCTCCTGAATGCCCTGATCCTGGACTGGTCTGGGAGGTTCCTATACGCATTTTCTCCCTTTCCCCTGGTATTCAGAGTTTTGCTGAAACTCAGTCAGCTGCCTGCGTCGATGAACCTAGTGGCTCCGGATTGTTCCAGGCAAGCATGGTAACCTCTCCTTCTCTCAATGTCCTTCAACAGGCCCATTCGCCTGCCTCCGACTCGCTCCCTGCTGACCCATACTCAGACAGGAGTGCAGTACCCAGACAAGCACACTCTGCACCTCAAGGCGTGGTTCTTGAAGAGCTAAGAGTTTCCATCCTCACAGTACTCTGAACAGGTCCTTAAGATACTGAGGATGGCTAAAAAAACAAACACTAAGAAGACTTATGCAGCCAAATAGAAAAGGTTTTCCCTCTGGTGCAAGAGTGAAAAGGTTGAACCCCTGTCAGCTTCAGACCCTCAGCTGCTAGACTACCTGGTACACCTACAGGCGTCAGGCTTGAAACCATCTTCACTCAAGCTACATCTGGCAACAATTTCAGCCTACCTTTTGGTTGTAAAGAAGAAATAATTCTTTTCCCCACAACATTTTTAAACAGTTTTTTAAAGGCCTCTTGCACCTCCTGCCTCCAACCAGGAAGCCTGTTCCTCCTAGGAGCCTGAACCTTTGCATACATGGGCTCATGAATCCAACCTTCCAGCCTATGTCCACGGCCTACATCAAGTTTGTAACTTGGAAGACTGTCTTCCCAGTAGCCATTACGTCTGCCAGAAGGGTTTCAGAACTACAGGCCCTGTGCACTGAGTCGAATTACATCATCCCTGACAACGATAACATAGAAACATAGACTTTGACGGCAGAAAAGGACCGCTAGGCCCATCTAGTCTGCCCATTTTCCTACCTACAGGATAGGCCACAGATAAAGTTGAGTTCAGGACAAATAGGAAATTTCTGCCAAAGGTAGTTTCATTGTTTCATTTGAATCAATCCATTACTCTGCCTGTCTTCTTTATTGAGCTATCCACTCCTGGCGAACAAAAGCTCCATAGCTTGGATGTCAAAAGAGCCATCTTTCACTTACCTAGAGCATATTAGGCAGTCCAGAGGCTCTTCCACTCAGTTGTTTCTCACCTAGGGGGATGTAGGCAGAGGAAGACCAGCTACCAAGAGAACTGTTTCTTGGTCTCGTGTTTATTAGATTCTGCTATAAGAAAGCTGGTCAACAACCTCCAGTGGGGCTCAGGGCCCACTCCACCAGGGGCACTGCAGCCTCGCTTGCAGCAGCAAGGGACATTCCCCTACTGGATGTCTGCAAAGCAGCTACCTGGAAATCTGTGCACACCTTTGTGACACTACAGTTTGGATGTGCAGACCAGATATGTTGCCAAATTTGGCTGGGTGGTTCTGCAGAGCCTCTTTCCTAAGGTTCTCTGCCCACCTCCCACTTGGTACTGCTTGGTAGTCTGCAAAAAAGTTACAGATGCTAAAGGACTCCTGGGGTAAGAAGAAAAAATTACTCACCGCAGTAATCTTTCTTCTGAGGGGTCCTTTAGCATCAGTAAGGTCCTACCCTTCTTCCCCGTTTCACCTGTGGGAGAAGGGCTCTTTATGTCACCTTTTACCAAATTTGGAGTTTATTGATGAGTTTTTGGCTCATGTTGCTGTTTCTGTTTCCACTTTTGTGGACATTTGCATGTTTTTTTGAATCCTGTTGATTCTTTTTCAGGGCATTTGCCCTCGCTTTTCCTCAAAAAATTCTGAAGCCTTCAACAGCTCTCACTCAGCTCATACCCCATCTTGTCTTTTGATTGGCTTGGCCCTAAGCTCATTTAAATATCTCTTAAAGGTGCACCGCCGGGGCAGTTTCACCTAGCCAGCTAAGAGCAAAAAAGTTACTGTTACTAAAGAACCCCTGGGAAGAAAGAAGACTACTGTGGTGAGTAATTTTTTAAATCAGGACCAGGACAGGTCCCTCTCTCACCCTCAGCCACGCTTGGACCCCTGGGGTGAGTGGTGGCCTTCTTCCTCTGGGAAGTCAGCTGCTGCGGCCAAGCCTGCTCCGCCCCAAGAGCAGTCCTTAGGCTTCCTGCCACCACTGATCACAGTGGCCATGGGCACCTCAGCTATATCTGAGGCATCTGCTGCTCTTAGGCTCCATTCCACCAGCAGGTCTAAGTTGTCTGCCGGGGCCAATAAGCTTCTTGACGGACCTTCTGTCGAGCACCCAGCCAAAGCTGTGTTGTCGGGTTCTGGAGACCCAGAAGTCTGCCCAGTTATGGTCGATAAGTCGGGCATCAGTTTACCTGATGTCAGCCCAACTGATCTGCGTTGGAGGCTGGCAAGGGCCCCAATGATTCCCAGTTGCCGGACTTGCCACAACTTTCCCCAGTTGGGTCCCCTCACCAGATCACTTCCTCTGCCCTCCCTAGACAAGGGAGGGGCAGACAATAAGGGTCATCAGTCAGATGGCACCTTCTTCTACTCACCTCTGGATCTAACGTTGGCTGTCCCAGGTAACCTTCAGGAACCCCTGCCACCAGATTTTCCAGCAGGAACACCAGCTCCAACACCACGTCTGCTGCTTACTGGTCTGAAGTTCAACTTGATTCTTCCAGGTCCTTAGGGGCTGGGCTTTAAGGTTCCTCAAGGGGCCCCCTTCGGGCCCTCCGGCACCACCATCAGGTCCTCCATTGGGCTACATGCCACCACACTTTTCAACATACTCCACACAGGGCTACCCACCATCAGGATACCAGACGCTGGGATATTTGCCCACTTATCCTCCACCAGGTTACCTGATGCAAGCTCATCATGCAGGGGGTTCCCCAGGATCCAGTGGCTCAGCCTCCCAGGCCTTCCTCGATGCTGGACTCTCATCAACTGATGGGTGCTCAGAAAGAGCCTTCATTAGGGCGAACACCAGATAGAGTGACCCCTGACACCTGTGAGTCTTCTCGGCCTGACATCCAGTCCTTGGACTGGGATCTGGACTCAGACTCCAACACCTCTTCCTCATCTGCATCGGCGTTCAAGACAACTCCCACAGAGGAACCTCAACCTAAGGAGTCACCAAAGTCTCCACCTGAGGACCCTTCTTTTACAGACCTCATTAAGTAAATTGCGGAGGTCTGCTAGTGGAAGTCCGATGCCCAAGATCCTTAACGCCAAAGGCTATTGGAGCATTTGAACTTACAGAAAGCATCTTCTGTTGTCACTCCTCCTTGGTTGGAGCCACATGAGGACTTGGCATCCACTGTTTGGATGATGCCCTCTTCGATACCGGTGGTTGCCAAAAAGGCTGACCAGACATATCTGATGCTAGAGGGGAAAGACCACCTTAGCATGCCTCACAAGTAGTCATAGCAGTGGCCAGTGGTAGGTTGTCCAAGCTGAGTCATATGCGCACCTCTCCTCCTGACAAGGAGTTGAGACAGCTGGACCAGTTTGGGAGGAAGTTTGTTCCTCATCAACACTGGCCATGCATGCCTTGAACTATGTAGCCCATATGTTGGTCTACCAAAAGTCTCTTTTTAGTCAGCTGGAGCCAGCCGATGTGCAACCCAACTCCAAGTCCAAATCCATTCAGGCAGACTCCATTAGGTCCACCAAGGTTGCCTGTAGGCACTTTTTAAGGGCCACCTATGATGCCATGGAATCCTTGGCCAGGGGTGCTGCCACGGCAGTTACTTCAGGAGATTTTCCTGGCTTTGAGTATCTGGGCTGGTGCCAGATGTTCAAGTGGCCATCCAGGATTCTCCCTTCAGGGGCTCGGTCCTTTTCGGGGGTGATGCCCAAGACATCATCTCCAGCATGCAGGATAGGGGTCAAGCCCTTAGGTCAGTCCCTACAATGTACCACCCTAAGTTCCAGGCCAAAAAACCTTTTCATCACCCAGCGAAGTGGCAGATAAAGCAACAGAAGATGTTCAGACAGCCCAAATGTCTGTCTCCATCAGCTACAACCATCCTGCCTACAAAGGCCCAAAGAGCCTCTGGTGCAGCTCTCCCCAACCCCCTCTCGCTTGACTCGCAGTCCACCCTCCCTCCTCCATGTCTTTTGCAGGAGCCAGTGGGCAGAAGGTTCATCAGTCATCTGCAGGGGTGACGGACAGTGACTACCAACTTATGGGTCCTTCAGTTAGTAGGGCAGGGCCACACTCTGGAGTTTCTGGAGAAACCTCCAGATAGGCTCCCAGTAGTGTCCCACTATCCAGAGGTGCACATCCCTCTCTTAAGAGAAGAAATCTAGGCTCTGTTACAAAAGGAGGCAATAGACCCTGTTCCATTTGGCCAGGTAGGAAAGGGGTATTATTCCACTTCTTCCTGGTCTCCAAACAGATGGGAGACTTTTGTCCCATCTTGGACCTCAGCACTCTAAATCTGTACATAGAGTACAAACGGTTTTGAATGCTGACCCTCCCAGGCCTGCTGCCCTTTCTGCAGGAGGGACAGTGGCTCTGTGCTCTAGATAGACAGGGTGCCAGTCTGCATATCCCAATCTTCCAGGGTCATTGCCGCTACCTCTGATTCACCTTTCAAGGGGAGCACTACCAGTTCAAGGCTCTCCCCTTTGGCCTGTCCTCGGCTTCTCGAGTATTCACCAAGTGTCTGGCGGTGGTGGCGGCGGCCCTGAGGCACCAGGATCACTGTGTGTTCCCCTACCTTGACGACTGGCTTCTGTCAGTTCCACTGAGGGAGCAGCTGGAACTTTCCCTCTCAGCTACCCTGGACCTTTTTACACAGGTTGGGATCACTGTAAACCTCCCAAAATCCCAACTTGCTCCTTTCCAACACCTCCAATTTATTGGAGCAGTAATGGATAGTATCCAGGGTATGGCTTTCCTCCCTCTGGACAGGGCGGAAACACTGCAGAGGCATGCTCATCTGATAGCCTCCAGCAGGTGGGTATCAGCTGGTTGATTCTTCGACTGCTTGGCCTTAAGGCTGTGGCCATCCCTACTCTTCCTTTAGCTAGGCTTCACATGCGAATTTCACAGTGAATACTCAGGGCACAGTGGGATCTGAGGTCAGATGATCTAGACCACTTGGTCATGGTCTCCAGTTTGATGCAGCAGGATCTTCTATGGTGGCAGGATCTTAACAACCTCATCAAAGGGGTTCCCTTCCAGTCTTCTCCTCCCACCCAGACCCTGACTACAGATGTATCAGGGACGGGTTGGGGCGCTCACCTTGGGAGCCACAGGACTCAAGGGCTGTGGTCTCCGTCAGAGCTCTCTCTGCACATAAATGTGTTGGAGATGAGGGCAGTGCTGTATGCTCTTCAAGCCTTCCAGCACCTGATCCACCAGGGCTCACTGTTAGTCCAGTCAGACAATATGTGTGTAGTCTGGTACCTCAACAAGCAAGGAGGCACTCGCTCGTATTCCCTCTGCAGGAGGGTGATGTGGGTGTGGAATTGGGCAGTTCTGCATCGGATTCACCTCACAGCCATTTACATTCTTGGCATGTAAAATGTCCTAGTGGACAGTCTGTCACACCTGTGTAAGAGCCTATGAATGGGAGCTTAAGCAAGAAGTGATTGACCACATTTTTGACCTATGGGGACATCTGGACCTGAATCTGTTCGCCTCTTTTTAGTTGCTGTCACTTCTGCTCAGAGGATTTCCAAGCTTCAGGCCCTAATATGTAAGGAGCCTTATTTGATTTTTTACAGAGACCAGGTGGCTCTGCATACCAGTCCTCAGTTTTTACCGAAGGTGGAGTCTGAATTCACATTGAATCAGTCGATTCAACTGCCAGTGTATTACCCCGAGCATTCTAATTGGGGGGAAAAGAGATTCTGCATTCTAACATACTAAAATGCCAGCAGAATAGGCCTAATGGTCTTTCGCGTCTGCTCATTTGGTCAGCCCCCACCCTGGAAGCTGACCTTGCTGCCCCCCTCACCTTCTCTGGCTTCTCCCTTCACAGTTCCGGATATTCCCACTGCATTGGATTTTGCTTCCAGAACCCTTCCCCTGTACCTGTCCCACCCCATCTTGAACCCCTCCACCATCTCTGCCTCCACCAACCCCCTAGGCAGCACATTCCATGGCTCCACCACCCTCTCAGTGAAGTAGCACCTCCTCCTTTCTCCCCTGAATCTTCCCCCTCCGGCTTCCACCCATGCCCTCTAGTGGCCCTCCTCCTCCTTCCTTCAAAGCATCCTGACCGTTCCTCTCCTATTTACCCCCTTCATGTACCTGAAGACCTATATAATGTCCCCCCGGTCCCTTCTCTCTTCCAGTGTGTACACGTTTAGCTCTTTGAGCCTCTCCTCATAGGTCCTGTCCCCCAAGCCCCAAATCATTTTGGTTGCCCTCCTCTGGACCCTCTCCAGGAGTTCAATGTCCCTCTTTAAGTGTGGCCTCCAAAACTGCATGCAGTACTCTAGGTGCAGCCTCACCAAGCAGTTATACAGAGGGAGTATCACTTCCCTCCTTCTGGAGGTGATCTCCCTAGCGATGCATCCCAGCATCTTGTTGGCCTTGGCTGCTGCCCTCCTACAAGTCTCCAAGTTGTTCATCTTGACATCCACCACCACCCCCAGGTCCCTCTCATACCTTGGATGTTAATAGAATCCTGCATTATTACACTAACAGGACCAAGTCTGTCCGGAAATTGGACCGACTTTTTGTTTCTTTTGCACCGAAGAGAGAAGGTGCAGCAGTTTCCAAACAGTCTTTTTTCCAAAGGTTTGGCAAACTGTATTGCTGTATTGTTTTTCTGTTACTAGAAGCATGGCAAAACTCTCCTGGGGGAGGTTAAGGGGCATTCCACCAGAGGCATGGCTGCCTCTGCTGCTTGTTTCAGAAATGTCAGCCACTGACATTTGTGCCGTGGCTACTTGGAGTTCTGTCCACACTTTCATAATGCATTACATCTGGACATTGCTTCTAGGTGTAGGGCAGGCTTTGGCCTAGCAGTCCTCCAGTGACTCCAGTCCTAAACTTTCTGCTCTCTTGCAGATCCTCTTCTGCCTCCCGTGTTTGTTTCTTCTGATTCACACTGCTTGGGACACACTCCTCAAGGTAACTGTCTACTGCAACAGCCCCTTGAAGTAAGATAGTACAGTTCTATAAGAACTTACTGTAACAGTAGATCTTCGAGAGAGGCTCTTGCAGTAGGTAATCTTTTTCCCCTCCCTTCATCCCCAAGTTTCTTTGCTGCTCTTTTGCTTTGAGCTCATTCTGGGCTCCAGGAGCTTCTTTTCCATTCTGCAATCGCCCCTACTTGGAGGAGTGATTGGAAAATGCTCCTCCTTGGAGGTCTTCGGGAGAACTGGAAGATGGGCATGGGGACCACCCACTATATAGTGTCATGCTGACATCGATCATGTGACATTGGTGGGCAATCACCCATCAGACACTGCTAGCGAAATGTTTCCATGTGGCCTCACTCCTGACACCAGGGGGTGCAGTCCTTAAGGTAACTAGCTACTGCAAGAGCCTCTCTCGAAGATGTACTGTTACGGTAAGTTCTTGCGTAACTGTATTTTCTACTTCCACTTCATCCTCGTCCCCAAGAAACAGGGGACCTGAGGCTGATCCAGGACCTCAGCCATCTGAACCTCTACATAGAATTCAAACATTTCAGGTTGGTTACCCTTCAGGGGCTGTTGCCCTTCCTTCACCAGTGGGACTGGCTCTGTTCACTGGATATGCAAGATGCCTATTTCCATATCCAGGTTTTCCCATCCCACCGCTGCTTCCTCCACTTCTACTTCTAGGGGGACCACTTTCAGTTCCGTGTTCTCCCTTTTGGCCTTTGCTTGGCACCTCAGGTTTTTACCACGTGCCTAACAGTGGTAGCTGTGGCTCTGCAGAGATAGGGCATTTGTGTTCCCTTACCTGAATGACTGGCTGCTGACAGCCCCCTTCAGGGATCTCTTGCTGTGAACCCTGGAAGGCACAAGGCTGCTCTTCCAGGCCCTAGGGATCATGATCAACCTGCCAAAGTCTTGTCGCTCTCCGAGCCAGTGCCTCCAGCGTATAGGAGTGGTCCTGGCCTCGTCCCAGGGCACAGCCTTCCTGATGGTGAACAGGGCAGAGTGCTTCATAGCACAGGCCTGGTTGGTATCCTTTAGTCATCAGGTACCAGCCAGAGCATTCCTTCATTTGTTTGGGCCTATGGCGGCTATAGCCATGGTTCCCCTAGCCTGCCAGTATGTGAGGGTTCCCCAGTGAACCCTTTGGGTCCAATGGGACCAGTGCACCCAATTACCTGGATCAGCCAGTGATAGTTTCTGACCTGATGAGGGGAATCTTGGAGTGGTGGCAGAACCCTGCCAATCTCCTGAGAAGGTGCTGTGTCCCCACAGCAGATTCTCACTATGAACACCTCAGACCTCAGCTGGAGTGCTCACTTAGCCGACCGTCAGACCCAGGGGCTTGGTCTGAGTCTGAGCAGCATCTCGACATCAATGTGCTGGAGATGCGAGCAGTTTTGTATGCTCTGCAGGCCTTCCAGACCCACATTCTTCCCAGCCCACTATTGGTACAGACGGACAACATGTCTGTGGTATACCCCCTCAATAAACAGGGGGGAACTCACTCCTACCCCCCTTTGTTGGGAAGCCATAAGAGTCTGGTACTGGGCCATGGAGAATGACCTGGAACTCTCAGCCGTCCATGTTCCAGGCATCCAAAATTCCCTGGATGACTGTCTCAGCTGGTCCAGGTCGAGAATGCACAAGTGGGAACTCCTATCCTCTGTGGTCAAAGACCTCTTCGACAGGTGGGGTCATCCAGAGTTGGACCTTTTTGCATCCCTACTCAATGCAAAACTGTCACTTTTCTGCTTGCTCGATCCAGAGCCTGGAATTTTCTGGCACAATGTGTTGTCCCCCTCTCTTGGAAAGGGAGGTTTCTGTATGCCTTCCCTCCCTTCTACTCCTGCAGAGGTTTTCCTCAAGCTTTAGTCGGAGTGAGCAGAAGTAATTCTCATAGCTCCCTACTGGCCGTGACAGATTTGGTTCCCCCGCTGTAGCAACCTCCAGTACTCTTGCCCCTGTGCACCAGCTTGCTCTCCCAGGAACAGGGCACCCTGGCCCATCCAGACCTCAAGTCTCTGCATCTCCATATGTGGCTCCTGCAGACTTAGCTATTGCTCTCTTTGGAGTTTCTTCCAGGGTTGTTGATGTCTTGGTGGCTGCCAGGAAACCTTCCATGAGAGCCACCTATGCCATGAAGAGGGAAGTGCTTCTCCATGTGGGCCACCGCTTGTCACCTGGATCCCTTCCCCTGGATCCCTTCACCTGCCTGGTGAATCTGATTCTGGAGTACCTCCTCTCCCTTTCAGACTCTGGTTGGGGGTACTCTTTGCCTATGGTGCACCTTTCTGCTATCTCTACATACCGTGCACCTATTGATGGCAAATCTGTCACCCAGCTGGTGGTATCCCGCATGTTATTGCGGGGTATCGTACAATTGAAACCTCCCATTCGGAACCCCATCCTCCATGGGACCTTATTTTTATGTTGGAAAAGCTCACTCTGCCTCCTTTTGAGCTGGCCGTGAGTTGCGAGCTGTGCTTTCTGTTATGGAAAATGTTATTTTTAGTTGCTGTTACTTCCATTCAGATGATTTCTGAGCTTCAGGCTCTGATATGTAAAGAGCCTTACTTAGTTTTTCACAAAGACAGGGTGTCTTTATGTACTAATCCTAAGTTTCTGTCTAAGGTGGTGTCTGAGTTCACTCTAAATCAATCCATTCAACTGCCCATTTATTTTCCTAAATATTCTAATCAGGGCGAGGCCTTACTGCATACTTTGGATGTTCATAGGGTGCTCTGTTATTATATGAATCGCACCCAACCAGTTAGAAAGACCAATTAGGTGTTTGTTTCATTCACCCCCCCAAAGAGAAAGGGGCACCTGTTTCGAAACAGTGTTCGTCAAAATAGTTGGCAAATTGCATTCTGTACCATTACCGTATGTATAACAAGCCCTTGCCTGAGGCAGTCAAGGGGCACTCCACCAGCAGTATGGCTGCCTCCATTGCCAGTTTCAGGAATATGTCTGCTGCAGACATCTGTGCATCTGCCACTTGGAGTTCGGTTCACACCTTTGTCCGTCATTAGTCTGGATATTGTTTCCAGACACAGGGCCAGTTTTGGACTAGCTGTCCTTCAGGGCCTTCTTTCCTGAGCAGTCTGCTCTTGTTTTTTGCCTCCTCCCGGCTGACTTATGGTTAGTTCTGGTACTGCTTGGAACTCAGTCCTACTGGTCTTGCCTGCTGCAAGAGCCCCCTTGAAGTAAGATAGTGCAGTTATGTAAGAATAGTTTGCTGAGCATCCTACCATGGGGCACCATCGAATGCTGTCCTTAGATTTGGAGGCAATATAGCGCAGTGGTTTAAGGCTCTGAGCTGCAAATCTGGAGACCTGGGTTTGAATCCCACAGCCCCCACTTGCATACTGTGTGACCCTGAGCAAGTCACTTGACTTCCCTGTGCTCCCAGGTCACACCTGTAAACAAGCTTTCAACTTAGTGTGCCACTCCTGGTTAAACAATTGGAAAAAAAAAAGTACTGTATTTTTCCTCAGCTCTGAGGAACTGCCTCAGTTCTCCATTTTTGCTGTCTGTGCCAAGGTCTCGGTCAGGAGAACTGAGGTAGGTCAAGGGGACCACTCCCTTTATAGGATAAGCAGACATCAGTGTGGTGACATCGGTGGGGGTGGTTGCCCATGATAGACTGCTAGCTAGACGTTTTCCATGTGGTCCTGGCACATGGTGGCTTCAGTCCTGCTGGTGTTGCCTGCTGCAAAAGCTCCTCTCAAAGATCTACTGTTCTGGTAAGTTCTTGCATAACTGTACTTTTCTCACCTACCCCCAGGTTTGATAGTTTGCTGACCTACCATGGGGCACTGAGTCAAATGCCTTGCTGAAGTCCAGATACAGGACATCTACCACATGGCCCCCATCCAGCAACTCGTGACCTAATCAAAAAAAATGTATTATGGTCATCTAGCAGGATCTCCCTGAGACAAAGCCATGCTGCCTGTCATCCTGGAGACCACTGGCTTACAGAAAATACACCAGTGTCTCCTTCAGAATGGCCTAATTAACTTCACCATGATGGAGGTAAGGCTGACCGGCCTGTAGTTGCCTGGATCATCCCTTGGTCCGCTCTTGTGGAGTGGCACTTCATGTGTTACTGTCCAGTCCTGAGGCATGTGACCTGACTTAAGTGAGGTGTTGAACTGGTCTGCCAGAGGGCCTGCCTGGACCTCTTCTAATTCCCTCAGGACTCTGGGGTGGACGTCATCTGGTCCTGGTACCTTGTCTACCTGCAGAGCCTTAAGGCCCTTTAGAACTCTGTCCTCTGGGATTTCCCCATCAGTAACCCCACACCCCTTCCTGCCGCCCGTTATTCCCTGTGGTCTGGGGCCATCCTTTTCACTACTGAACACCAAAAAAAAGTACTCTTTCAGTGCCTCTGTCTGGTCCACCCCTCTTTCGAACCACCCCCTCCCTCTTAATCCTGACTATCCCATCCTTGCAGCTTCTTTTCTCACTTATGTACCTGATGAAATCCTTCTCCCCTACTCTGATCCCTTGTACCAGTGTTAGTTCCCTCATGGCCTTAGCCGCCTTGGCTATTTTGCTGACTTCCATGGATTTCCTCGAGTGCTCCTCCCTGTCCACCTCCCTCATAGATCTTTTATATCTGCAGGATGCCACTCTTATCCCTCACTTTCTCCACCACCTCCTTGCTGAGCCAGCTAGGCCTTTTGAACCTGGACGTCTTACTCTGGGTCTTAGCATACATGTTTGTGGCGTCAATGAGTCCCAGTTTGATTTAACCTGGTTTAACTTGGTGTATTTGGACAAAGGAGGCGAGATACCCATTAAATTGTCTCCCACTCATAGTGGGGTTATCTATTCAATCTATTACTCAATAGGTACTTGTCTAGCCTTTTTTTGAAAGTTTCCATAGTAGGCGCCTCAACAATATTTCCAGGTAGGCTGTTCCATAACTTCCATTTCTGATCCGTATCCATCTCTGGGCAGATTTTGGCTGTGTGCTTTGCTAGGGTGTCGCTCATCCTTCCAAAGTCAGTTCTCCTGAAGTCCAGCACCTGGGTCTTGGTCCTGACTGCTTCCTTGCCCAAGCTGAGGGAGAACCACATCGTGTGAACTAGAATATGAACAGGAGTTGTACAGACATTGTTACCCTGGGCAAAGGGGCTAGTGGCAATGGGACTAACTGCACAAGAAAATTTAAATACAAGCTCGGTGCTGCAAAAAGGAGTGCAAAAACAGGGTGCTGAAGAGTCATGCAGTCAAAGGCAGTAACAGATTTCTGTGGTGTGGTCCCTGAGGAAGGATTTCAGAGCAGTGTAGGAAAAGGAGTGGATAAGGAGAGGCAGAACAAAGCTGGGGAAGTCTATAAAAAAAAAAAAGCAGCCTTCTGCACTTAGGTCTTGGCATGAGGCAGGGAGAAGATGTGGGCGATCAGAGTTTCTGAGGTGATAGGAGGAGGGAAGGGAACAGGACAGGATGGAGCTGAGATATCCAGATAGGGTCCTGAAGCAGAATTTGGAAGCGAGTGAGGAATAGTGAGAGAGGCTTGAAACCCCTCATTCCATGCCTCCTAGTTGTTCCACAGCAGGGAATCTTCCTCATTTGCCCCTCTATCTGTTCTTCACTGGCCAACATGAGGAGGGAAGTCCCTCATTTTATGATTCAGAACCTTTGATCATCTCTCTCAACTGTCCCACGGGAGACATCACTCATTTTGCCACCAAGACTCTCTGCCCATACTGTACATCAGTCCCATATTAAGAGAGATGCCACTAATTTAATGCCTCAAAACTCTGCCCATGCCTCTCAGTTGTCCCACATGAAGTGGGAGTGTCCCTTATTTTACCCCTCAAGACCCCTCTGTCTATACTTCTGAACTGTAGTACATTATCAAGGGATACCTTCCTCATATTACCCATCAAAACCTCTCTGTCTGATTCCCCCATGTGGTGCAACTGAGAGGTACATTTTTCTCTCAGAACCCTCTCCATACCGTTCAACTCTCTTGCATTATAAAAAAAGAGTTTGAGAAATAGAGCTTCTTGATTGGCTGTATGCATTCTAGCAGCCTTGTGTTAACCTCTGGTTAACATCATGTAGAGCATAATTATATGCTGAACATGGGTAACACTAAATTCCCATCTTACTTCGAGAGGAAGCTCTTGCAGCAGGTAACAATAAACACAGCCATAGAGTCAAGCCATACAAAAGCAAGAGTATTGGACTTTAGGAGGGCTGACTTTGGGGAAAATGAGAGAGTGCCTCAGAAAAGCACTAATAAACTGGCAAGAAGGAGGGGTGGAGGAACAATGGGGAATAATCAAAACAGCCATCACAGAGGCAACAAGCCTTTGTGTGAAGCGAATCAACAAAACAAAAAGAAGGAAAAAAACACTATGGTTCTCAAAAGAGGTGGCAGGGAAAGTTAAGGAGAAAAGGATAGCATTCAGGAAATATAAGGAAACACAGAAGGAGCAGGACAGAGAACTTTATCAGTTAAAGTAGAAGGAGGCAGGGAAGGCAATCAAAATAGCAAAGGTCCAAACTGAGGAAAAGATAGTCAACTCTGTTAAGAAGGGGGATAAAACCTTTTATAGATACATTAGGGAGTGAAGAAAGACCAAGGGAGGGATACAGAGACTTAATAAAGGGGAGGGAATGTGGGCAGAGGGTGACCATGAAAAAGCAGAGATACTGAACAAATATTTCTGCTCAGTATTCACAACAGAAGAGGAGGGGGAGGTACCTAAACCAAACAAGACAAACACTCTGGATAGGGGGGTCGATACCAGTCCATTCACAGAAGAAAGGGTTTTGAAAGAACTCTTAAAACTGAGGGTGGACAAAGCAATGGAGCCTGATGGGATTCACCCCAGAATTCTAAAAGAAATAAGGGTAGAACTAGTGACACCATTAACTACTCTCTTTAACAAATCATGGGAGGATGGGGTTATACCTGAGGACTGGAGGAGGGCAGATGTGATTCCACTTCACAAAAGTGGGAGCAGGGCAGAGGCAGAAAACTATAGACCAGTTAGTTTGACCTCAGTGGTAGGGAAAATGATGGAATCACTTCTGAAGGAAAGAATTGTTGAGTACCTAGAGGCCAGTGGGGCACAGGACCCAAGGCAGCATGGTTTCACAGCAGGAAAGTCATGTCAGATGAACCTAATAGATTTATTTGACTGGGTGACCAAAGTAGTAGACCAGGGAGGGGCTGTGGATATGGCCTACCTAGATTTTAGCAAGGCATTTGACACAATCTCACAAAAAAGATTAATTTACAAGTTAGCCAGCATTGGAGTGGGTCCCAAGGTGGTAGCCTGGATAAAAGATTGGCTGGACAACAGGATGCAAAGGGTAATAGTAAACTGAGTCCATAGTGAAGAAAGGAGGGTAACTAGCAGGGTACCACAGGGTTCAGTACTGGGACCGGTCCTCTTTAATGTGACATTGTGACAAGTGACATTGGAGAGCACCTGGAAGAAAAAGTATGTCTCTTTGCATATGACAAAAATATCTACAACAGGGTTGATACACAAGGTGGGGTGGAAAGGATGAAAAGGGACTTGGCAAGGATGGAGGAATGGTCAAATATATGGCAGATCAGATTCAATGCAAGGAAGTGCAAGGCAATGCACCTGGGAAACAAAAACCCTGGGGAAGAGTACACAATGGGGAGAGAGATACTAACAACAATAAAAATTGAAAGAGACCTAGGAGTAGTTATATCAGATGACCTAAAGGTGGGCAAGCAATGTGAGAAGGCAGAAAGGAGGGCTGGGGGGATACTGGGATGCATAGGGAGAGGCATCAACAGTAGAAAACAAAGTTGTTATCCCTCTGTACAGACAGTTGGTGAGGCCCCATCTGGAGAACTACGTGCAATTCTGGAGACCCCCATCTCCACAAAGACATAGACAGAGTGGAGGCTGTTCAGAGCAGGGCAACCAAAATGGTTCAGGGTCTGCACCAGAAGACCTACGAGGAGAGACTAAAGCAACTTAATATGTATACCCATGAGGAAAGGAGGGAGAGGGGGGACATGATAGAAGCTTTCAAGTATCTCGAGGGAATTAACAAAGTCCAAGAGGGTAGCATCTTTCAGAAGAAGAGATGTGCAAGAACAAGGGGCCACAATTTGAAGATAGAGGGGGGTTGGCTCAGAGGTAATGTTAGAAAATATTTTTTAACAGAGATGGTTGTGGGTGCATGGAACAGCCTTCCTGAGGAGGTTGTGGAGTCAAGAACAGTGGGAGAATTCAAGAATGCATGGAACAGACATAAGGCAACTCTAGTGTCGGGTAGGAGGAAGTAAGCTGTTGCTTAACTAGAATCTGCAGTTTATCCATCAGGTCGGGAAATGGGCAGACTGGGTGGGCCAAGCAGTCTTTATCTGCCATCAAATTCTGTGTTTCTATGTAACACAAGTAGGACTGATGTCACCTGGCGGCGGTTCTCGGCAAATTCTTCTTCTAGCAGTACCGACGTGGAAACACCCCCACCGATGTCGGCTCCACCCCCAACCACCACCTTATATAAAGGGGAAGTTCCCCATGTGCTCCAGTTCTTTCCCACCGCACAGTCTGGGTTAGTTCGCCCTTGGTTACTGCATGTCAGTACCGATCGCTCTCCTACTTTTCTCCACCACTTTCTACGGATTTTCTTTTGCCTATGTAATCATCCTTGAAGGGGCACATTAACAAGTGCTCTTGTGGGTGGCAGATCCCCTCAAAAGACGGCCATTCCACATGTCTTTTTTGCCTGGGATCTGACCTCAACACCGGTGCCTGTCCTCACTGCTAGACCTTCAACTCTTGGACACTCATCAGGCGATAAAAGTTCTTTTTCTGCCTTTTTTGCAGAGTCCAAGTTGGCCGCCATGGAATGTGGATCATCCTCAGGGAAATCAGAGCAACCACCCACCCACAAGAAACACCACAAACACCTGGAGCACCGGGAGCGAGAAAGATCTCAATCTAGGCACAGGTCCTCGAGCTCGAAGTCTGGGTCTTCGGGGCATTATTCCCACTTCACAGCCCTTAAGCCATCTACCACTGGGTTTGTGGTGACTAAGTCCTCCGAGATCACTCTCCAACCACTGAAGGTGCGCCCTCCTGCCGAGAAGACTTCCTTGGCAGGCTCAGGTAAGTTCTCCTCCTGCTCGGCCTCTGCCTCCATGGCTGACCTCCGGGAGTCGAGCAAGGCCTCCGGGTCTTCTGGTAGCAGGGCGTCATCTCTGTCACCCAAGTCTAAGAACTCTGACTGTCATCCTCCTCCGGTGACTGATCAAATTTCGGTCGAGAAGTCCTCCAAGCACCACAAACATTCCGACCATCTCAAGGCTCATGCTATAGGGGGACGTCCATCGGATTCAGGGGACAAATGGATGCTAGACCGACACCCGGCCACCGCTCCTCTGGCCTCCACCCCATCTCCGTTGAAGGCTGTACCACCGCTGGTTAAAGTGGTCCCAACACCGGTTACGCCATCTCCACCTGACGTCAGTTCTGGGCCCCCCTCTCCACAGCAGATGCCAGTCCACCTGACATCAGAGCCTGACGATGGGGCAGCTGACGCCCCTCCGTCATTGCCTCAAAGACAGACACTGGTGCCCCCGGACACTGGCACTAGTGGTTTGGACCCGACGCCGGCACCCTCTGACGACGGGGCTGGCACCGGCTCTGGTGCACCTCCTCCTCCTCCTGTACCTGAGTCCCCAAAATTGAACCTTTCGCAGGTTAAGGAGCTTTTTTCCCCACTGGTGGGACTCTGTAAAACGTGATCTCCCAGTGGGTGTTCCTCCTCCCATGCCTTAGCCCACCCTGGTTCCACATGCTCCAAGGGGCTCTGATCCAGACCAGGCCCTCAGTTTCGGAGCCTTCAGATCATGAGGCAGGGAAGGAGCCTTTAGCACCTAAAAAGCACAAGGATAAGAGATGCAGGAGGACCAGGTCCAGTAGTTTCTCCCACTCTCCCTCTCCAGATAAGAGGCGTTAGGAGGAGACAACACAGATCCCCATCCTCTTCCTCCTCAGATTCTTATGTTGACTCCAACATTTCTCTGCCCGACTCGGATGTCGAACCTGATCTAGGGGACCCCGGAGGGGCATCCCAAATCCCCTCTTTATGACCCCAGCTTTATGGAGCTGATGAGACACATCCAGGCAAACATGGGTTGGGACACTGAGGCCCTGGACCCTGAGCGATTGCAATTAGCTAAATACCTCTGCCAGAAAGATCCTAAGCCAGTGGTCACCCCCCCCCATGATAGACACCTTTGAGGATGTCACTTACGATACCTGGAAGTGTCCTCACTACTCCTCTGCCATGCCCAAGAAGGCTCACCGGCTGTACCGGGACCCTAAGGACCACCCCTTCTTGGCTGAACCACCTGCAGCTGACTCAATGGTGATTTCAGTGGCTCACGACCATTCACAGTGCCCCAAGCACCTGAGGACCCAACTGACTGACAGGGAGTCTAAGCAGCTGGATTCCATGGGATGCAAGGTGTACTCTGCTGCCACCTGCAGTATCAGGAGCCTCAGCTTCCGGATATATATGGTCCAATTCCAGAACACCCGCTGGGAACAGGGGATGAACATTATGCAAAGCATGCCTGATTGCCCTCAGTGGACCGAGCTTGCCAAACTGCTTCAGACCAGCTCGGACGTGGGTACTCACATTCTGAGGTTGGCCTAGGACTCTGCAGACACCTCTTCAAGGGTGGCCACTACTGGCATTTGCCTCCGACGCCATGCTTGGCTTCAGGTCTCTGGGTTCGATCCAGATGTGCAAGCGAACATTCTGGACACTCCCTTTAGGGGCTCCATGCTCTTTGTGGAAGACATGGAGAAGATTCTTACCATACTTCAGGACTCCATTAAGGCTATCTGAACTGTGCAGTACATGTACCGCCCAAAATGGGTGACCTCACGAGCCCTGTTTTCATGGCCGTGGGGGACATCAGCCTCAGCAGCCTCGCTACCAGTCCCATCCATAGTGAGGCAGCTTTAGTTGTAGGGGCAGGGCAAGGGGTTCCTCTGCCTCCTCCTCTGGCAGGCTAAATCAGGAGTCACCGCCCTCCCTCCCCCACTGCCTGACTACTCAGGCAACCCTCCTCTCCTGAATGCCTTGTCAGGGGAGCCAGTCAGAGGCCGCATTTCTCTATACACAGATGCCTGGAGTCAAGTGACCTCTGACTAGTGGGTCCTCAAACTCATGGGGTTTGGGCACTCCATAGAGTTTGACACCATCCCTCAGACAAACCACCACCCTATCCTGCTCTCCGAGGGAACACCGGGTTCTGATCCAGAGGGAGATCTGATCTCTGCTGGTCAAAAATACCATTGAGCTGCTGCCCTGGCCAAAAGAGAGATAGGGTTCTTCTCACACTTCTTCCTGGTCCCAAAGAAGTCAGGATACCTCAGACCCATTCTGGACCTCAGCGAACTGAACCAATGGGTCCCGTATCAAAGATTCCATATGGTCTCCCTCCCTCCCCACTTTACTGCCTCTTAATTTTGGCAGGAGACTGGCTGGCATCTCTAGATATGCAGGATGCTTATCTGCATATCCTCATTGCCAGGGGTCAGATTCGAAGGCAAGGGCTACCAATTCAGAGTCCTCCCCTTCGGTCTCTCTTCAGCCCCCAGAGTATTCACCGAGTGCCTGGCGGTGGTCATTGTGGCACTTCGGAGAATGGGCCACTTCGTGTTCCCTTATCTGGACGACTGGCTCTTCCTGGCTCCCTCCAGGTCCCGCCTGTTGGAGACTATCAAGGAATCCCTCTTGCTGTTTCAGTGCCTGTGAATCATGGTAAACAGGGCCAAGTCTCAACTTTTCCCATCCCAGAGGCTTCAGTTCATAGGAGCTCTTCTGGATACCACTCTCAGGAAGGTGTTTCTTCCTTCCGACACAGCAGGTCACATCCAGGTCTTGGCATACCAAGTCTCTACAACATCAAGGGTTCCCACAAGACTCCTTCTCAGGCTGCTAAGGCACATGGCAGTCACCATCGTTTCAGTTCCTGTAGCGCGGCTGTAGCATCCAGTGGTCATTGAATCCAGTGGGATCAGACACAGAGCAAACTGGACACCTTGATTCGGATCACTGAGTCGATCTGCCGGGAGTTGCACTGGTGGATGTCATCACAAAATTTGCTGGCGGGTCTCCCCTTTCAAGTTGGGGCCCGACCCAAATTCTGACCATGGATCCATTGTTCTCGGGATGGGGTGCCCATTTGGGGACACATCATACTCAAGGGTCTCAGTCCCCAGTAGAGGAGGATCTGCATATCAATGTTCTTACCCCAGGAATACTCCAATATTCCTAACTCTTCTACAGTACACTTTTATGGTCAGATCTGCCCAGAGATAGAATGCTATGCTAATGATGGAATCATTGGCATGAGCCACTTTTCAAATGCTGCCACCTATCAACTGCCTACATTCTAACCCTCAGATTTATCTCTCCGCCTGTCAAGACCAGATGCTCTGAGTTTTCTTCCTCATCATCTAGTCAGAGAAACCTTAATTAATAATAAATACTTGGGTATTATTCATTTATTTTCATGTCTTGCCTTGGACATCCCTACCTCTGAAGCTGTAGAGGATGAGGAGGAGGCTGAATATTTGGAAATGATGGGGTTGACTCCTACTAAAAAGCTGTCACTCCCCATAAACAAGTTCTTTAAAAGAGATATTTTAAAACTCTTCCAAGCTCCTGGGACTGTCCCTACTTTGGACAAAAGGTTGGATAAAAATAACCAGCTTGACAGAACAGGGGCTGAATTCTTGTTTTCACACCCTGACCACCAGGGGGTGGTGCAAGCTGCAGCTTGTGACAAGGCAAAAGTCCCACTGACTTCCCACCCTCCAGGGAAGGACTCCCGAAAAATTGATAGTATGGCCAAGAAAAGTTACCTGTCAGCCTCTCTGGCCATTAGGCAAGCTAACTATCAGGCCTATGCAGCCCAGTAACAGAAGGCTCTCTGGCAGTCTGTCCTGTACATGGCTGAGAAAGCACCTTCTCCTCTTTTGGCAGACCTAGCAAAACTGTTAGGTTTAGCCTGGAAGCTGCCAAATTCCAGTTCCAAATGGCAGCAGACAGTAATGAGACTGCTGCAAGTTGGATGGCAAATACCATTGCACAAAGAAGGTTTGCCTGGTTGAGAGCCACAAATCTCACGCAGGATACCCAGAATAAGACTCTGGATTTTCCTATGGAGGACACTTCTCTATTTGACAGCTATACAGAGGCCTATATGAAGAAGGTGGATGAGTATAAAGCCACCTTCCGTAGCAGTTCTGCAAAAGAAAGACCCTCCACCTCCTCCAGACCTTTCAGTAGGGGAGGCAGGGGCAGATAACTTCATTCCAGGCCTTTTTATCAGGCCATGGTACTTCCTCAGGCACCCCAATACCCTGAGCAAGGGTATTTCAGGGGCAGGAAAGGTGCCAGGCGTGGTGCCCAGTCACAGCCCCAATCCATGCAGGACTCCTGACTTCATCGATCGGGCTGCCTCTCCTTTGCCAGTAGGGGGAAGGCTGACCCATTTTTTCCAGAACTGGAAAACCATCCCATCCCCACAGATAAATGGGTTCTGGAGACAGTGAGTCAGGGCCTGTCCTTAAGTTTCAAGTACTTCCCTTTTCAAAAAAGAGTTTTCAAACCAGCCTCCCTTCTGGAAAGCAAAAGGCTGGAAAAAAGAGGTGAAACACCTTTCACTAAAGGCAGTGGAACCAGTGCCTCTACATCAAAGGGGAAAAGGACTTTATTCAAGGTATTTTCTCACACCATAGACAAATGGAGCGCTGTGGCCTATGTTGGATCTCAGGGTCCTCAACAGGTTCCTAGCAAAACCAAAGTCCAAAATGGTAACTTTGTCTCCGATTCTGCCAGCACTCCAAAAAGGAGATTGGCTGGCATCATTGGACCTAAAAGATGCCTATTTCCACATCCCCATAAGTGAGTCTTACAGAAAGTATCTCTGGTTCAGACTCCTTTGAGGTCATTATCAGTTCTCAGCTCTACCTTTTGGTCTCACTTCAGCACCAAGGGTGTTCACAAACTGGCTGTGGTAGTGGCTCACCTGTGAAGACAAAGTGTCACAGTATTCCCCTTTCTAGACAATTGGCTGGTGGTGAGAAATTCACCACAACAGTTAGCAGAACACCTGCAGCTCACTCAGCTGCTTCTGCAGTCTCTGGGTTTCCTTCTAAATCTAAAAAAATCAGTTTTTCTTCCTTCCCAAATTCTGCAGTTTATAGGAGCATAATTGAATACCAAAGTGGGCAGAGCTTTTCTACCCAGTGACAGGGTAAAAGCATCCTGCAGCTGGCAGGTTCTTTGAGGCTCAATGTCCTAAGGCCTGCAAAGCAATTTCTTCAACTTCTGGGCCACATAGCAGCTGCAACAGGCACAGTGCTAGGCTCCAGGTTTCAGATGAGGGACATCCAATTTCACTTAAGAGCCCATTGGTGCCAAAGAAAGGATTCCCTGTCAAAACTCATTCCTGTAACAAAAACATTTATCCAGGCTGTTCAGTGGTGGAAAGAGGAAAGAGGAAACCAACCTCAGAGAAGGGGTTCCCTTCCCAAAAGAACTTCCATCAATGATTCTCACAACAGATGCATCCTTTTTAGGCTGGGGGGCTCATCTAGCAGAGCACACTACCCAGGGCACTTGGTCAAGTGCAGAGACTGTTTTACTCATTAACGTGTTAGAGCTCAGGACAGTGTTTCTGGCAATGCAAGCTTTCATGCCGCTGATGCAGGGAAAGGTAGTGCAAGTCAGGACAGACAACACTACCACCATGTACTACATAAGCAAGGGGGAACAAGGTCAAGCCTCCTTTGCATGGAGGCTATGAGAATTTGGACCCTGGCTTACTCACTGGGCTCCTCACTACAGGCCATTCACCTGCCAGGCAAAGGCAATGTTCAGGCAGATGCCCTGAGCCAAATCAGCCAGGCTCATCACAAATGGTCCCTGAACAGGCAAGTGGTGCAGACCTTATTGAGGAGGTGGGGCACTCCAGAAATAGATCTCTTTGCCTCTCATCAGAGTCACCACTTGCCACAGTTCTGTTGCAGACCTCCAGTAGTGGGTCAGTTCCTCTGGATGCCCTTATTCTGGATTGGTCAGGGAAATTCCTGTATGCATTCCCTCCATTTCCTCTGGTATACAGGGTGCTGTTGAAACTCAGGTCTCAGCCAGCAACAATGATTCTGATAGCCCCAGACTGGGCCAGGCAGCCATGGTACTCCCTATTGCTATCCATGCCAGTGGAAAACCAATACACCTTTCCAGGAGGTACAATCTTCTGACCTCCAACCAGGGGAGGCTCCTGTACCAGAACCTCAAGTAACTCAAACTCAAACTTGGCTCTTGAAGACCTAGAGTATGCTAGTTTACATCTTTCTGAACTAGTTATGGATGTTTTACGAGGATACAGGAAATCATCCACTAAGAAAACATATACTGCAAAGTGGAAGAGGTTTTCTATTTGGTGCTCTAGTAGGAGTGTAGTGCCAACCCAGGCAGGAGTGCCGTTGGTACTGGACTACCCAGTCTATTTACATTCCACAGGTTTACAGACTTCTACACTAAAGATTCATTTGGCTTCAGTCTCAGCCTGTGCATCTGCAGGCAAGACTGTTTCTTTGACATCAAACCCCATATTTAAAAGGTTTTTCAAGGGCCTTTCTCATATGTATCCACTGGTGAGGGAACCGGTGACAGCTTGGGACCTTAATATCTGCATTGCTTAGCTTATGGTCCCTCCCTTTGAGCCTATGTTTTCAGCACCTTTTAAGTATGTCACAAGGAAAACAGTGTTTCTAGTGGCCATTACTTCAGCTAGAAGGATTAGTGAGCTCCAGGCTTTATACATTGAAAAGGACTATATTTCCTTCCACAGGGGTAAGGTAGCCCTCCAGACAAATAGGAAATTCCTTCCCAAAGTGGTTTCAGACTTCCACTTGAACCAATCTATCACATTGCTAGTGTTCTTCACTGACCATTCTTCTTCTTCTGGTGAGCGTAGGCTGCATAGCCTGGATGTCAAAAGAGCTTTGAGCTACTACATGACAGCCACTAAGCCCCATAGGCAGGACAGAACACAACTTTTCCTCACTTATATGGATGTGGGAAAGGAAAATCCAGTATTGAAAAGGTCCATTTATCATTGGATTGTCCAGTGTATTCGATTTTGCTATTCAAAGGTGGGCAAGGAAGCTCCAGCAGGGCCTAGAGTCCACTCCACAAGGGGTACAGCTGCCACACTGGTGGCTGCAAGGGATGTCCCCTTAGTGGATATTTGTAAAGCAGTGATCTGTCGAACAGTACACACATTTGTCAAACATTACAGCATGGATATGCAGACTAGTACTGTTGCCAGGTTTGGTACAGCTGTCCTGCAGAGCCTGTTTCTAAAATAGGTTCTTCCCGCCTCCTAAGGTACTGCTTTTTAGTCTGCAGAAGAGTTAGGAATATTGGAGTATTCCTGGGGTGAGAAGAAAAAGTTACTTACCATAGTAACCTTGTTTCTCCCAGAGGATACTCCAATATTCATAACTCTCCCACCCTACCTCCCCATTTAAGAACCAGTGGCCTCTGTATTCCATGCTGTACCTCAGTGTTTGCATGCCACATTCTACTTTTATTGGAACTTATTATTTGGTTTTCTCCTTTTCATGTGATTCTGACATAGGAGCTTGTGGGATCGTTTATGATAAGTTTATATTTCCTCCAGTTGGAGGTTTGGGTGAGTAATTTTAAAGTTAAATCTTACATATTTAAATTTTGGGCCCTGTCTTTCCAGGTGTCCACGAAATCTGATGGTTAGAATGTAGGCAGTGGCAGCATTTGAAAAGTGGCTCAAGCCAATGATTCCATCATTAGCATAGCATTCTGTCTCTGGGCAGATCTGACCTTAAAGGTATACTGCAGAAGAGTTATGAATATTTGAGTATCCCCCGGGAGAAACAAGGTTACTATGGTTAGTAACTTTTTCTTCTGGAACTGAGGGTGGTCCTGTATGCTCTTCAGGTCCTAGCCACGGTCCTAGTGCTGGGTCACCTGTTGATTCAGATGGACAACACTTCCATGATGTTCTACATCAACAAACAAGGTGGCACACACTCATACCCCCTCTGCTGGGAAGCTATGAGGGTGTGGGACTGGGCTCTGGAGCATCAGCTCTTCTTGGTGGCTGTTCATGTTCCAGGAGAACAGAAAGTGTTAGCCGACATGCTCAGTAGAACCAGATCACAGGATCATGAATGGGAGCTGCTTCAGAAAGTCACAGATCAAATCTTCTGCTGGTGGGGGACACCAGAGCTAGATCTCTTCACGGCACAATCCAATGCAAAACTGCCCAATTTCTGCTCGCTAGGTCCAGAGCCTGGAGCTTTCTGGCAAGACACATTGCCCCTCTTCTGGAAGGGGAGATTCCTCTATGTGTTCCCTCCCTCCCTTTCCATTCCTGCAGAAGGTGCTTCTCAAGGCACAGTCGGAACAGTCCAATCTCATCCTGATAGCCCCGCTGTGGCCCCGTGAGATTTGGTTTCCATTGCTTCAGCGTTTAGCAGCGGAGCCTCCGATGCCTCTTCTAAATTCATCTCAACTTCTGTCTCAGGACAGTGGGTCCTTGGTCCATCCTGATCTGTGCTGCCTTCACCTACATGCCTGGCTCCTCAACCTAGCCAAAACCTGGTTTGGAGTGTCTAATAAGGTGGCGTACGTTTTGGTTGAGGCGTGTAAGCCCGCCACCAGGGCCACTTAAGCTACAAAGTGGAAACGTTTCTGTATCTGGGCCACAGCCAAGAAGGTGTATCCCTTGGTCTGTCTGGTCAGTTCCATTTTAGAATACCTGCTTTCACTTTCGGAATCAGGTCTCGGTTATTCCTCCATTATGGTACACCTGGCTGCCGTCTCTGCTTATCACATGCCGGTTCAGGGTAAGATGGTGGCTCAGATGGAGGTATCTAAGGCTTTTCTTTGCGGTATTCTTGATATCAGACTCCCAATCCGAGATCCTGTCCCTCCTTGGGATCTGCTCTTTGTCCTGGAGAAACTAACGCCCCCTCCCCCGAACCAGCCATGGAAGCTGAGCTCCATTTCCTATCCTGGAAAACTCTGCTTTTGGTAGCTATCACTTCGGCGAGGCACATTTCAGAGCTTCAGGCACTCATGTGTAAAGAACCCTCTTATTTTTCATAAGGATAGGGTTGACCTTCTCACTAACCCGAAGTTTTTGCCGAAAGTAGTTTCGGAGCTCACCCTCAATCAGTCCGTTCAGCTTCTGGTGTCTTACCCGGAGTACTCGAACAAAGGGGAAGCTCTGCTTCATTCCTTGAATATACACATGGCTCTTTGTTGTTACCTGGCTAGGACCAGGGGGGACAGGAAATCTGATCAGCTTTTTGTTTCATTTGTGCAAATGTTCGTAGGTTGCCCAGTTACCAAACAGATGCTTTTGCGCTGGTTGGTCAACTGCATCACCTTTTGTTACCAGAACCACAAATAGGTCTGCTCCTGGGCCAATCAAGGCTCATTCTACCAGGGCAGTCACCACTTCCTTTGCAGTGCTAAAAAGGGTCTCAGCAGCTGACATTTGTGCTGCCGCTACATGGCACTCGGTTCACACATTCGACAGGCATTATAGCCTGGACATCACTTCCAGACACAGAGCAGGGTTTGGCCTCGCAGTTCTGCAAGGCTTGGTCTCTTGAGGGATCCCTCCTACTCCTGTTTTCTCCTGACTTCTTTTTCCCCCTCCCAAGGGTTGTCTTGAGTTTATACTGCTTGGGAATCGGTCCTACTTGTGTTACCTGCTGCAAGAGCTTCCTCGAGAAGTAAGATAGTACAGTTACATAAGAACTTACCATAACAGTAGATCTTTGAGAGAAACTCTTGCAGCAGGTATGTTTTTCCTGTCCTCTTTCCCCCAGGGACCAGGCCTTTTCCAGGTCAGTCATTTCCTCTTCTGTGAGAAAAGATTGTTTCAGATTCCTGAATTTATCACCTCTTGCGATCCGTTTGCCTGTTGGGGGCATGCAGGAACTGGAGCACGTGGGGAACTCCCCCCTTTATATAGGGTGACGTCGGGGGTGGAGCCGACACCGGCGGGGGCGTTTCCACATCGGTACTGCTAGAAGAAGAATTTGCTGAGAACCGCCACCAGGTGGCGTCAGTCCTACTTGTGTTACCTGCTGCAAGAACTTCTCTCGAAGATTTACTGTTACAGTAAGTTCTTACGTAACTGTACTTTTTTATTCTAATAACAATAAGGCACTCCCAGGGGTTATGTTAATTGTACATTAACGTTACATCCCTACAGGATGATTAACAGACCAGTAACATAATCCTGGATTGTGCCTTACTTGCTTGAGTAGCTGGGATGTCCCTCATTCTGCCACAGGCTACGTTGTCCATAACTCTGTTCCTCTCTGTCCCTATTGTCTGACATGGGAAAAAGTTTATCATTTTACCCCTTAAAACTTCTCCTTCCATACCTTTGAATCATACCGCATATGTAGGGGTGACACTCATTTTACTCCTCAGAACATCTACCCTTATCCACAGTGCTGCACTCTCATAGTTTATTTCACTTATTAATTTTGTTAACCGGGTGGGTTCACTGAGACAATGCCCCTTTTTCAGGAGCGACCTAGAGTTAGTTACATTAAACATAGCAAATAATATACCATTATACAGGAGACAAAGTTCAATATACAACAGGTATTTACAGGAAGGAGGTCAGCTGAACATACAGAACAAAAACAGTTCAGTGAGTTACATTAGGATAGTCCAGTACATTACATGATACAGATAGTTTAGAAACTCTAATGGTAGTGAGATGCACATTGTGGTGGAAGCATTTACTGAGGCTGCTCCCACATCTATCTTATGTGTAAGTGTAGGTTGTTATGGGTGGGGGGGGCAGTTCTCTTTGAGGAGATTTTTAAATGATCCTAGAGAAGTGCATCCCTGTGCAAGGGTTGGAAACTCATTCCAGAGCCATGTGGCTTTATTTGGGAAGGCTCTTTGGCCAGCTGAGGAACTCTCCACTCTGGGAACTTCCAGGAAAGGCTGCGTGGAAAGTCAAAACGTTAATTTTTAACTCCGTTTTCAGCGTGCATTTAATATAACCATTTTGTTTTGCTTGGAGATCTCTTTTGTTTTTTTGACTGCCATATCGTTCAGGCTAGTGTGGGAGTTTCTTAGACTTTTGTATGTCCGGCAGAGCATAACGTAGCTTAACTTCTCTTCCAGGGTGGACCAGTTAAGGAAGGTAATTACCATGCAGTGGTGTTCCTTGCTATCAGTTCCTGCTGCAAACCTGCCTGTTCTGTGGTAGAGTTGCTTGGCTCTGTTTAGCTCAATTTCTCTTAGTGTGGTGAGGATGGGAGCTCCGTATAATAGTACAAGGAGAAGTAGAGAGTTGGTTATTGAGAGGCAGGCCTTTTTTTGTGAGGTAGGGCTGGAGCCAATAGAGTAATCCAAGTTTTTGAGAGACTGTGCTAGTTATGTGGTCCACTTGGGGTCTAAGAGAAAGTTCTTGATCAGTAAGGATACCTAGGTACTTGATGTCATTAACCACCTCAAGTTTAGCTCCTCTGGTAGTGACTATGCTGAAGGATTCTGCTGTATCAGTGCCTAGTTTACAGGATCCAAGGAGCATTACTTTTGGGGGGTGGGTTGGGTTTTTTTGGAGTTCAGGACAAGTTGGTTAGCCAGTAGCCATCCTTTCAATGGAGCAAAGTCAGCATTTAGACCAGTTTCTATTGCTTTCATGTTGATGTTGGTTCTGTATAGCATAGTATTATCAGCATATAACAATGCTTGGGCCTGGCAGCAGTTAGTGCGCACAGTGGCGGAGCCAGAGGGGGGCTGGGGGGGCGGTCGCCCCCCTCCTGGCTGCCCCAGTGTGAGTAGTGGCACCCTGCCACCATCTTTATTCACTGTTTAGTGCCCATTGTGGAGCCTGTCATTGACTGAATGGCCCTCCCTGGCTCCCAAATGATCCCATACCTGGCTCCGCTTCTGAGTGCGCAGTTCATTAATAAATAGAAGAAGCCCTAGTATGGAGCCTTGTGGGACTCCATCACATATATCATGCATTGAGGACAGGTTTCTTCCCCATTTTACGGATTGGGTACGGTGAGAGAGGCAGCTCCTCATCTGAGATTAGGATAGCTGATCAAGCCCCAGATTCTTTAATTTGGCATGGACAAGTTTGTAGTTTACCAGATAAAAGGCATTGGTTAAGTCTACAAAAATTGCTCCAGTGGCTTTTCCTTTGCCAGTGGCCCTGGAGATGTCTGTGGTGAACCGTACAAGTGCTGTGTCTGTTCCATGGTGCTTTTAGAAGCCATGCTGGGCATTGGTAAGCAGGGAATAGGTTTCAGCAGTTTGTTGGTTGGTTGTAAATAAGTCTTTCCTGTGTTTTTTGACAGAGTACTTAGTAAAGAGATGGGGTGGTAGTTCTCTGTATGCCCTTTACCTCCTCCTTTGTGAACTGGGACTACGTAGGCTACTTTCCATTTCTGGGGAACCTCCCCTTGGAGGAGGGACAGGTTAATATTTCAGTCAGAGGGTAGGCCAGTACTGGGGCAGCAAGTTTCAGAAGTCTAGGTTCCAGGCCGTCATGGCCTGCTGGTTGGTTAGGTTTTGTCTTAAGTAGCTGCCCAAGGACTTCCTTTTTTGTAATCGGCATGAAGTGGAAATTGTGGTGATTGATCTGAGGAGTGGATGCAGGGGAAGTTGGGTTGGAAGCTGGGACTTTGAAGGCATCCAGATTTATGAAGAATTTGTTGGCTTCTTTGATTTGTAGAAGGTCACTGACATATTCATTATTAATCTGGATTTCCTGTGGTGAGGAGGCTATGCATCCTTTCAGTAGATGATTAATCTGAGCCCAAAAGCGTGTGGGGTTTTGGAGATTATTCAGTTGCTGATCCTTCCTGTAGTTCCTTTTGGATTTCTTTGGGGATGACTTGCATTTATTCTGCAGCTACCTGTATGTAAGCCAGTCTTATAGCTGTCCAGAGGTTTTATGGGCTCTCCATCCCCCTGTCCTTTCATTAACTTACGAAGGGTCAGCCATTTAGAGCAGAGGCCTTTAAATCTTCTTTGTACTCATGGCATGTGCTTATTCACTGTAGTGATGAGGTTGTTAATCAGAAATTCAAGAGCAAGCTTGATGTCCTGTTCGGTATCTATGCTTTTCCAGTTCACGGGAGAGAGATCTTCTAGGAAGGCATCGATGTTTAGCTTTGAGTAATCCCTAGTCAGAGTAATCCTAGGGTGGACCCTAGGGAACATATATTCATTCGGAAACAACCTTTGAGCAAAGAGCTGTTTTACAAAGATTCCATGTCTGGGGACATAGTACAATGCATAGATATAAAGTAACACAAATATGCATCAGTCTAGTTCATTACAGAAATTATTTGTCAAGGAACATAATAACTGCAACACTCCACAGTATACATCAGACTTAAATTGTTACAGCAGCCTGTTGGAGAAAGGTTATTACAACAGCTGTACTCTGGCAAGGGGAGTAGAAGGGTAAGCAACAGGGAGCAGCCTCGTGACTAAGACCTTGTCCACAGAGAAGAGAGGTGGGGGGAGATGCAGAGAAGGAAGATCTTGGGAGGGATTGGAGCAGGAGGACCACAGGGCTAGATTAACAGGTGAGGCAGGGAGAGGAGGGTACAGTGGGGGCAGGGCACAGGAAGAATGGGAGCAGGAATTGGACAAGGACAGGTAGGGGGTGATGGAGGAGACCAGGCAGAGAGCTAGGATAGGCAACACAGCGGGGGGCAGGGGGAGACAAATAGACAGGGGATCCCCTAGCCAAGGAGGGGAAAATTGTAGCAGTGGTAAGGAGCAGCAGGGGAAACATCAAGTGCTCTGCAGGCAAGCGCACTCACTACTGGAGACAAGGTACTGTTAAGTTCAGACTTGAAACCAAGGCTTGAAGTATTGTGCGTGTCCACCGGTAACTCATTGAGCCAGAGGAGGTCTCTGCAGGAGAATGAACATTGCGCAAGTGCAGTTCTACGAAAGGGTACAGAGTGTGCTTCCTGCTTACGACCTCTGGTTCCATGCAGAGAGCCGGCCTGGGAGAAAATTTCTGAGATGCAAAGGGGGGGAGGAGCTTGCCAAAAAGAGCCTTCCTACCAAGGAGACAGGTTTGGAACTTGATTCTGTTCCCAATGTTCCAGATAATGTATACCAGGAGTAGTCACTGAGAGATTCTTGAGAGGATTCCCGCTGCTTGGGTTCTGTCCGTTCAGGTCCTCAATAAGTTGGTGGAGTTGTGCATCACTTAACTATACTTTTGGAAGCACCAAGGCCCTTCTCCAGCCAGTTTAGGTTGAAATCGCTGAGCAGTAGAAGTTCAGAGAGAGGCATCACCCTTATGCAGTCTAGGAGAGCACTATGTCCTGTTTTGGCTTCGGGGGGGCCTATAGTTGCAGCCTATGAACAGAGGTTTTGTGTTTCTGAGGAGCAGCTTAATAGTGATACAGTCACAAGAGGGATCTGGGGGTAGGGGAATTTCTGTTACCGGATAGAGGTAGGGTTCTTCTGTGAACCGAACCTGAACTGAACTTGAACTTTTAGATTTTCGACCAATTCAAACTGAACTTGAACCCTAAGGGAAAAAAAAGATGACCCCCCCCCCAACTGAACTTGAGCCCATACAATGTGAGATGAGGAGAACTCGCATGGAGGCAGTAGAGAGACATCGTCTTGAACTCGAACTGAAAAATTACACAAAAAAAACTTGAACCAAACTGAATGCGAACCCAAACTTCTACTTATCAAATCAAACTGAACCAAACTTGAACTATACCTTGCTGAACCCGAACCAAACTAGAATCATAGAAAACATGTCAAACCCTCCCTCTAGTTACGGGTATATATGAGCACTCCCTCTCCTTTTTTTCTTCCCTTTTCAATCCTTCCTGAATATGTTGTAACCAGGTAGGTCAGTTTCAGTATACAGTACATAGGGCCTGAGCCAGGTGTCCGTAGTAGTAAGGACATAAGGAGAGTATAGGTTTACCCATGCCTCCAACTCAGGCATCTTGGTCCACAGGCTGTTGATATTCTTATGTACAATTTTTTTGCGCCTTGCAGCTTTTCCAGATGGAATCTGTGGGGGAGAAGATTCTCGCACGCTTATAGGTTGGGCCTGCGTGGATCTCAGTGATACCAGCACACATCTACAGAAGCGTAAGAGATCTTAACAAGCCGGTCTGGTGGTGCTGAGGGTTGAGGTGCTTGGATGCCTTACCTCACGCAACGCTGGTGACCCAAGTTTGGGAACAACCTTGGGTCGTCAGGGTGCCAGCGTGGGGGGGGGAGCAGGATCGAGTAGAGCTGGTTGGCTGCTCTCCTCTCCTGGGGGTGGGTTGTTGCCCTTCCGTAGTTCCGCTTCCACTGGGTGGAGGTCCGGTGGGATAGCGGAGGGGCGGCAAGGACAGGCGGGTGGAAGGGGCTCAGCTGGTGCCACAGAGTGCATGAGTGAGTGCGTGCCTCCACACACACACATACGGCCGTGTGCTGGGACCTCGGGTGGGGAAAGTGGGACAACCTAGAAAGAAAACCCATAAAATAAATATATGTAAAACAAAGGCCTTATGTAAAACTTGTTTCTCTCCTTGTACCTGCTCATTAGTAGGTGACTAAGATCAAAGTATACACCTTTCCCACTGCCGTGGTGCATTAGCATTATATTAGGGGTCCATACTGATATAGCTATTACCATCCAGGCTGAGGGTAAAAGGAACTCTGAGTAGGATCCCCTGGAGGGTAAGAGGATCCATGCCAAAGGTTGAGAAGAATAGGATAGTTAAAATAAATGAAGCAAGTGCTATGCCTGGAAGTCCCGCACACTACCATTCACTTTTGGAAACCTTCTGTCCATATTGTTCAACTCTACTGTTCTGGCCAACTCTGCCAATCAGTTTCAGAATATCTGTGTGCATTCCTCAACAATTCCACATTCGGGGGCACATTTCTCATTTTTTTATCTTGCTCTGTCCATATCTCTCAACTGTGAAGACATGAGGGTGGGGAGATTCCTCACTTTTACTGATCAAACCCTCATGTGCCTCTAAGTTGCCCAGCAAGGGGGTGTGTTCCCTCATTTTTACTCCTCAGTACCTCTCTGGCCATTCCACTCAACTCTGTCATAATAGGAGCTACTTCCCTCACTCTACCACTCACTCTCAAAATTCCTGTGTTTATCCCTCTCAATAGTCCTTTCATGAGAATGTCCCTTATTTTATATCTCTGTACCCCTTGGTTCATGTGTCTCAAATGTCTGACATTGGGGGTGCCATTCTTCATTTGTGTGCCTGCCCTTGAGGGTAGGCAGCAAGTGGAATGGGCTGTTTTACCTTCTTAGCTGGGACAGATTGAAACTTGTGCAGGGGCATTCCTCATGTCTCCCTTTAAAGCCTATATCCAGATGTTTGACTTATTCCACATTAGGGGGAGTCACTTATTTTACTCCTTAAAACTGCTCTGTCCATACTTCTCAGCAGTCCCAGTTTATGGTTAAAAGCTTTATTAAGTTTTCTTAAAACAAAAAAAAAACACAGCAATGCACATACATTGCATTACATGAGATCTTGCATGTACCACAATATCTGGAGCGCAGGTTATGAGGCTCACAATCTTGATCCACCAAGTGGTGAACTCAGCCCCCTTAACTCAGGCCAGTAACAGCCTCAGGTAGGGAGACCCTTATCTGATCATGGAGTCGATGGTAGAGGTGACCATACTCCCCCTGATGGCGGGCTGGTACAGAGAGGTGAGTTCAGGTAAGGACCCAAGATAGACTGACAAATACACAGTTGCCCGGTGCTCTAATATGCGAGTTTGTGAGGCTAATGAAAGCTCCACAGCTTGGCGCTTCAGTATGTGTTGTTCGCGTGAGGCTGAAAGCAGTTCACCAGGCCATCAGAATCTGCCTTTTGGCCTCCACACCACCAGCCTGCATTCCATATGTCTTATGCTGCTAGTGAAGTAGGATATGTCACCCAAAATATAGATTTGGGTGGAAAAAGAGTTTATCTTCTGACAAGCCTTACTGACTGCTAACTAAAATGGTGTTACCTATGGGCAGGACCACAGAATATAGGCCAGGGTTCCTCTAGGGGCCCCACAACAGCTGGGGTGTCCTGTACCAGTGATGCAGTACCTCATATTGGATCAAGCGAGTTTTCCCATCTCTGCACGCTCTATAAGCCATCCCTTTTACCAGGTCTCTGGTGTGATATTATTCCCTAGATCCTTTCCCTTCCTAGCCTTGGGAAAGACCTCCCTCATCAGCTGGTATGTTAAAACCACCCTACCCCTGGACTGTTTAATCCACATGGAGATTGCATCACCCTGTAGCTGCTGAACCTCACCTTTGTGTCACTTCAGTAGTGCCAGGGCCACACTTCTTACCTGCAGGTACCTCCAGAAATCTTGTGCTGGGAGATGGTAATGTGTACCAAGGGCCTCAAAGGTTTGCACGTTACAGTACTGGTGATCGGTAACAGCAGGTCTTAAATGCAGAAGTACCCTTGCCCTCCTTGAGGACCTGCTCAGCATTTTATTAACAACCTGCACACACTTACTCCCCCATGGAGGGGCTAAGTGGGCAGGAGGAAGAGGAGCTTAATGAGCCTCTTGACAGTTTTCCAGCCCTGACATGAGGCCCTAAGTCTGGGGTGTGGGAATAATTGAAGGGGAGAAAGTTGTAGAGAAGATGGGAGGGAGAGAGAGAGAGGGAGGAAATGACTGGGACTTTCAAGTACTTGAAAGGGATAAATAAGGTTGATAAGGAGAATCTCTTTAAGCTGAGTGGCAACCGTAACACGAGGGGCCACAGTCTTAAGCTGGAAGGTGGGAGGTTTAGGAGGGTGTTCAGGAAACACTTCTTCACAGAGAGGGTGGTGGACACTTGGAATGCACTGCTGAAAGAGGTCATCTCATTGAAGACAGTGGGCAGCTTTAAGAGAGGCTGGGATAGGCATGGGGAAGGTAAGGATCATGGGTGGGGAGTGAGGGCAGGGACATTAGCTCAAGCTGTGGACCCTGCAATACAAGAAGACTTGATAGACCAAATGACCTTCTTCTGCTGACTTCTTTGTATGCATCTGTGGGTGGGGAGTGAGGGCAGGGACATTAGCTCAAGCTGTGGACCCTGCAATACAAGAAGACTTGATAGACCAAATGGCCTTCTTCTGCTGACTTCTTTGTATGCATGTAGAAAGGTGCTTGAGGGGGGGCAGCTCCCACCATGACTGATTTCATTTGCAACCATTCTGGCAAGGAAGGGATACTGTCAACAAACCACTGTAATGTTTGTGAGCCCAAGAAGGCATAATGGTGTCCCCTTGAGCCTGGGAAGCCCCTTGGCTCCAGTGTAACCTCAACTTGCCTCTGTTAAAATGAGGAGGACCTTCTCATAAAAAGGAACCAAACAGAGAATCTGTCTTGTGGAACCACCTGTCTGGGACTGATATTGACCAACAAGCAAGACAAAAGATGGGATTAGCTGCCACGACCATCTTCAGGGCATCTGTTTTCTCAACCAGGGATAGATTGAGATGGCACAAGCAGCCACATTCCTCCTGCAGTTCAGTGAGAAGGTTGTGAGATATAGGGATATAGCTTGTTTTTAGTTGGATGTGAGATGGATCCCCAGGTATTTGATAACCCTGAGTGGCCCACTCGAGGCAGGCCTAAACACACTGTGACCATGTGCAGCATTTAGTTAATTGGAGGACCTGTATATTCCTGGAGTTAATTTTGAGCCCAGATCACTGTGAGAACTGAAATATGTGTGTAACCCCAACCCCCCTTTTTTTGTAACTCAGACAAGGCAACGACCACAGTTGGCAGAAAAGGTATCACCCCTAGCATTAGGGCAACACCTGGCTCTGGCATCTCAGAGGTCAAGGGGAAGGGCACAAAACATTTCTGTTTTTACCCAGGTCTGGGGGAGAGGTGTCAGGTCTATGGTGTGTCTCTTATCTGGGAGCCCCAAAACCCACACAGGTACTCAGTGATGGAATGTCCACAACCAGAAATTGGGATTTTACTGTATGGCTTTATTTCTGACAGAATGGTACCAGAAAACGGTGGTGCCACCAGGCCTTGTAGCTGTATGAACAGATGGCACACTTGTAGCAGGCAAAAACATTTCACAACTCTTTCTGGCAGTACTGAGACTTCTCACAAGAACACTTCCCACAAACGTCCATCCCTTTGATTAGGGATCTCTGAACTTTACCAGTGCATTTGTAGTGGTTGATGTCACAGCACTAAATTCAAGCACCACTAGGTGAACTAAGTTAACACCTTAGACCCTTCCTTGTAACCAGTTGGGTCCCCTTGAAACCTGGATGAGGGGTCAGCTCACTCCAACCAAAGCTAGACTCTCTCTGCCATTACATTTTAGGAAAACCAGATTCTCTAGCCACACAGGGGCCACACATTCTTTGTGCCAAGGTTCTGAGTACCTGCATATTACCCTGAATAGGCTCCTAGCAAGGTGCCAGCCAACCCACAGTTGAACACCAAATGAACCTTGTACGTACAGCATGATGTGCCCCCAAGGCATTTGTTAAAACACTTGAAATTCCACAGTTCTTACACACAATCCATAGCTTTTGGTAAACACACAGTCTCTACATTCTGGGCAGTTATGTTAGTTCTCACAGTCTTTTGGGGATTGCCCCAAACTACTCACTGAACCTTCACTCCCATTTCTCCTACCAAGAAAATCTTCAACCCCCTCAGGGCTTCACAGGATCTGGTAGCCACCACGTCCCACGAAACTGGCCACTGGTTACTGTACATGGGCAAGAAAATAAACTGAGGGTCCGTCCCTCTGGCCTTGGCAAAGCACCACCTGCCTGTAGAACTCTCAACTTCACTCTCCAACTTTAGACTTCAAACTGACTCACAGAAGTCAAGCAACAGCAGAGCACTGTGTCTTATGCTGCTGTGAGAGGTCTAAATTCCATCACCTCATCCCCTGCCCCAGCAGAGCTAAGCAGGTGATGATGTAATGTTTTTTTTTTTCTCAGAGAGCCTTACATCCTCTAGAACTGCCCAGGCTACCTGCCTGATCTAAAACTGATGGGATCCTAGTAACCCCAGGCACTGGCTGGTTACATGTGTGAAAGGAGAGATGAGACTGACCTATCCAGATTTAATAAGTGGACCAGACTGTCATCCACATGTAACATTGCTGGGTATTCTAACCCCAGGAAATCTTACTGTGTTCTGACACATGCAGTATTGTCCCACCACTGTATTTCCCCAGAGCTGAAAAGGTTAATAGAACCTATGTACATGAGAGAATGCTAGGCTTTAGCTTGGTTTTCAAATCACTGTCCCTGGTAAACAATCCATCAACCGTCAGATTCTTCACTCCGCTTGACTAGTCAGACGCCTCGGAGAATACTCTGCATCTTTACTCAACTTGCGTTTATTTTTCTCGGTTATTCAACCGCTTTTAGTTTAAAATTTTTAAACCGCTGTCTCTAGTTCACAAAGGTAAACTAGTATAGATAGAAAGATTTCGGTAAGTCCTCGGTTTCTGTCCGGTTGTCCGGTCAGGAACCAATATCATTTCTTATTTCTGTAAGTATATATTTCTCACATTTCTCTTTGTGGGACATTACTGGGCTAAACCCTGGTTCATTCTCTGGTCCTTAAACCGACCCAAAAAAAAAAGAGATTTTACTTGGGGATAGTGGCCTTGTCTCAGACACCTAAGAAAAGAACGGGCCCTACTGGTTTCCAACACTGCACTTAGTGTGGGGAAACATTTGCTAAAGCTGACCCCCATTTGATGTGTGTTCTCTGTCTCATGTTTGAACACTTGGAAATAGATTGTGAAATTTGTAAAAAAAAAAATTTTCCTCAGTCCATCCTGGACAGGCGATTGAACTTACTGAAGGAGAAAATGTCTGAAACAACCTCTGACCCGGTTACAGACACATCCTGTAATCAAAAACTGCTGTTGAACTGAACGAAACACCCTCTGACCAGGGTACTGGTTCACAATCTAAGAAACGCATTGCTGATCAGGCTATTGAACCGGTAACCATGAACAAGAAAAAGGAAAAACGCAGAGAACCGCAACCGGTGAAACCATCGGTTCCTACTGCGGAAGAGATTGCTAACGCTATTCAGATTATTCAGTCCCTTCAGTCTCCCCCGCTTCAGGTTCCATGGTCCTCTGTTAAGTTTCCTGTGGTTGTGCCCCCAGTTTCTTTTCCTGTTACTGGTCCCCTCAATCCCAGTTCTGAATACCTAGAGGAGGAGGAGAGGGATGTGGATTATGGGGAAGAAGAAGAAGAAGAAGAGGAAGAGGGCTATGGAGAACTGGTAGAACCAGAGGTTTCACCTGACCCTCATCATTCAGATTCCCCTGGTAAGGGATCTGAGGACTTTACCTCCCTGTTTTCTTTTATACAACAGGTGGCACTGACTTTAGAACTTCCTACTCAGGAGACTACAGATGAGGAGGAAGAGGCTGATTTTGTTGAAATGATGGATGTGGCTCCAGCTAAGAAGCTGCTTTTTTCCATCCATAAAACCCTATAGAAGCATGTGTTCAAGGTTCTGCAGACACCCACTTCAATTCCTCCAGTTGATAAGAAACTGGATCGGAAGTACTGGCTAGCCAAGTCTGGTGCTGAATTTTTGTTTGCACATCCCAGCCATGAGGGTATTGTTCAGGCTGTAGCCTGTGAGAAGGCTAGCATATCTCTGGCATCCCATCCCCCTGACAAGGACTCCAGAAAAATGGACTCTCTAGCCAGAAAATCTTATCTGGGTTCTTCCTTAGCCATTTGACAAGCCACTTATATGGCTTATGTGGCCAGATTTCAAAAAAGTCTTTGAGATACAGTTTCAGAGATTGCAAAATCCTGCCCTGAACCTATGGCAGCTGATTTACAAGAGGCTGTAAAAAGGGGTGATGAAGCATCCAAGATTCAGTTTAGAATGGCTGTGGATGCCAATGACACTGCAGCCAGGCTTATGGCCAATTCTGTTTCTCTCAGGATATTTGTTTGGTTGAGAACCACTAATTTATCCCAGGATACTCAATCAGAATCCTTGGATTTTCCCTGTGACCCCTCATCCCTTTTCGGCCAGCAGACTGCAGCCTATATGAAAAAGATAGATGAATACAAAGTGGCATACAGGAGTGCAGCAGCCAAAGAAAAGGCAGCCACCCCCTCAGAAACAACAGTCCAGGGCTGGCAGAGCATGACCTTACCATAGGCCTTTCTTCCAGACCCAGGCCCTTCCAACCTACCAACCTCAGAGGGGCTATATTCAGGAGCAGGGGTAGAAGGGGTACTGGCAGAGCAGGTCCAAGCCCTCAGCCTACCCCACAGGTGAAGCAGAACCCCTGAAGTTCCAGTCAGGGTCACCTCCCCTCTTCCTGTAGGGGGGCAGGCTCGCCCACTACCTCCAGGCCTGGCAGTCTATAATTACAGACAAGTGGGTCCTGGAGGTAGTAGGCCGAGGCTTCTCCCTCAGCTTCAAGGTCTTGCCCAAGCTCAGGACAAGAGTCTTCAGTCCTCTCTCCTCGACAGAATCACAGCTACTGGAGGAGGAGGTGCAGAAGTTGTTACTGGACAGGACAGTAGAACCAGTTCCAACCCTAGACAGGGGGAAAGGGTTCTACTCCAGGTATTTCCTAACAGAAAAAAAAGACAGGGGAGTGGCTACCCATCCTGGATCTCAGACAACTAAACAGATATCTGACAAAAACAAAATTCAAGATGGTCACTCTGGCCACCATTCTGCCTTCACTCAGACAAGGGTGATTGGCTAGCCTCACTAGATTTAAAGCACGCCTACTTTCATATCCCCATCAGGCCATCACACAGAAAATTTCTCAGGTTCAGGCTCAGATCAGGCCACTATCAATTCAGAGCAATGCCCTTCAGCCTTTCTTCGGCCCCAAGAGTATTTACCAAGTGCATGGCCGTGGTAGTGGCATATCTAAGGAAGCAGGCTGTCACAGTCTTCCCCTACCTGGATGACTGGCTGCTGGTGGGTCAGTCCCCCCAGCAAGTGCTGGATGCCCTAGCTCAGGCTCAAAGCCTCTTTCAGTCCCTATGGCTTCTTCTAAATCCCAAAAAGCCAGTCCTGGTCCCAGTTCAGCTTCTGGATTTCATAGGAGCAGAGCTGGACACACTACAAGGAAAAGTCTTTCTTCCACCAGCAAGGGTGGATACTCTCGTTCAGCTGGCCAGCTCCTTCCAGTTATCCTGCCCCAGGCCAGCAAGGCATTTCCTACAACTGTTAGGACACATGGCTTGCAGCCACAGCAGTGGTGTCGGGAGCCAGATTTCAAATGAGGGACATTCAGTTTCACCTCAGATCCTTTTGGTCCCAAAAGAAGTGCAAGTTCTCTGCCCTGGTACCAGTCACCAGGCTATTGCTTATGGCCCTGCAGTGGTGGTAGGACAGGGAAAACCTAAGACAAGGCATCCCTGTTTTCAAAGGTTCTGACCACAGATGCTTCCCTCCAAGGGTGGGGAGCACACACATGGGACTGCACAGCTCATGGCACCTGGTCCAGAAAAGAGACCTTCCTGCATATCAACCTGCTGGAGCTCCCAGCAGTGCGCCTGGGGATTCAGTCCTTTGCTTCAGAGTTTGCAAACCAGGTGGTACAGGTCAGAACAGACAATACCACCACAATGTACTACATAAACAAGCAAGGAGGGCACTCGGTCCTCCCCACTGTGCACAGAGGCCATGTTAATATGGAAGTTGGCCTACTCCCTAAATCTGTCCCTCACGGCTGTGTACCTGCCAGGGAAGGACAACACCCTAGCAGATGCACTGAGCAAAATCAATCAAAACCATCACGAATGGACTTTGAACAGACAGCTGTTTCTAACAGTGTTCAGAAGGTGGGGTACCGCAGAGGTGGATCTCTTTGCTCAACCAGACAACCACCAGCTGCCACAGTACTGTTGCAGGCCTCCCACAATGGGCACAGTGCCAGTGGATGCACTACTGTTGGATTGGACAGGGAAATTTCTGTATGCATTTCCTCCTTTCCCTCTACTTCTGAGTTTTGAACAAACTCAGGTCTGTCAGCCACCATGATCCTCATAGCCCCAGCTTGGGCCAGGCAACCACGGTACTCCCTGCTTCTACTCCTGTTTGTCAGCCAGCCGATAGCCCTACCATGCAGGCACAATCTCCTCACTGCCTCACAGGGCTGGATTCTCTGTCCCAACCTACAATCTTACAAACTCAAGGCCTGGTTCTTGAGGACTTAGAATTTGCCAGTTTGGGGTTTTCAGACAGGGTGCTCCTGGTTCTTAGGAGTTCCAGAAAACCCTCCACACAGTTAACCTATTCCTCCAAATGGAAAAGATTTTCTTGCTGGTGCCAGCAACAGGATATGATTAACACCCAGGCAGGGGTATCTCTGGTGCTAGATTACTTGGCATACCTCCATTCACTTGGTCTTAAATTCTCTTCACTAAAATCTAGCAGCAGTTTCAGCCTACCTTTCGGTTGGCAGGAAGCCTTCCTTGGCTTCTGAGCAGGTGTGCAAGAAATTCTTCAAGGGCCTTCTGCACCTGGATCCTCCTCACAGAGAGCCCACCCCAGTGTGGGATCTGAACATCTGTATTGGTCAGCTGATGCAGCCACCCTTTGAGCCCATGTCATCAGCATGTTACTTGGAACTGTCTTTCTAATAGACCTCACTTCAGTCAGAAGGATCAGTGAATTACAGGCCCTGTGTACAGATCCAGACTGCATTTCCTTCCATAAGGATAAGGTAGTCCTGAGAACAAACAGGAGATTCCTTCCTATGGTGGTGTCTGATTTTCACCTTAATCAGTCAATTACTTTGCCTGCCTTTTTCACTGATCATTCATGTGTAACCCCCCTGCAAATGGGGGTTCCCAAAAGACTTCCAGGAGCTTGCTTGAATGCTCCAAGCCTGAATGGTGTTTGGCGTTTAAGCCATTTATCAGTGAGTGTTTTTAGAACCTCTGGTACTGTCTCTTTAAGAGCTGTCTGCTTGCAGACATAATTAGTTTGTATGGGGGACTGTGTGTTTCTTTGATTGAGTACCACTCGGGCTGCTGCCAATTCACCCCATTTTTGCGGTCGCTAGGAGTGCAAGGGGAACCTGTCTGAAAGATGTAACTGATTGCCAGAAATCATTTACAGTGATAGTGGGGTTACAGTTTGTCTGGCCTGCTTTCTTTGCAGTCAGAACTGTCTGCCTGGTTCCCCATTCTGGTTTTGAACTGCTGAACTGGACCGGTCAGTGTGGGGTAGACTAGCTCTAGGGTGGTGCCTTGGACGAATCAGAACTTGGGACTCATGGTCTGAGCCAGCCACAGGAGGATTGTATGGGCAGTGACTCTGGGAGATGTAGTTTGGACTTCGGTGCCTTTTTGGACCAACAGCAGCAGTCTGTTGTGAGTGACAGCCAATCCAGTCAAGAACTGGGAGGAACTCAAAGGAAGTGCCCGGTTTTTGTCTGTTGGGAGTTTCAGTTTGAGATCTGAAAGTGAAGGGGAAGGAAACCCTGTGCTCCTTCGTGCACAGTTTCAGTCAAAAACGTTGCAAGGCCCAGAGTTCCGTCTACAACTTGTGTAACTGCTTGTTAGGACTGAATCATGTCCTGTGAAAAGAATCAAAGGATCTCTGAAGAGTAGAAACCAGGCTCACCCTGTAGAAGACTGAAGAAATTGTTGAATTACACTCGGTCTGTCAGGAACTGAATCTGCTGTGTGTTCTCCTGGTTATTGTGCAGTAATTGGATTGGGATACAGATGCAGCCTGCCTGGTATAGTGCTTTCTTTTTTTACCATATAAATGTGTGAGGAGTCTCTTGAGATCAAAAGTAGCCCTGCTGACATTGAAGGACCATATCTTCTTTGGAGGTCGTGAGTACTAATTCGGGTCGCTCCTGTTGAATTGCCACATTAAATCCAAATGGAATTACTGTACTGCTGACTGTTTAATTTTCCTTTCTCTGTGTGAAAGGGCCCCTACCAGCTGCCACGGTTTGGACTAGCCACTAGGCCTGGGTACCCAGGGACAGTAACTGGTAGGGATAGGCCTGTGCACAGAGCCATAGGTAGATAGTAAAGTGATAAGCTAATTAACCTGATTTCCCCCTGTCCTTGTTATATCCCCCTAAATAAATCAGAGCTGTTTGTTTCAACAAAGTTATACTGCCTGAGGTATTTGTCTATGTTAAAGTACTGTACTGTGATTGTTGCACTGTATCTTATTTTACAGGATGTCCCGGTGCCTGAACCAGCCTTGGTAAGTGTATACTGTGAAGGTAATTCTGCTATATTGTGTGGGCCACTAGTGGGAAGAAAGGGGTTGCAGTGTCCCAGAGGGCTGTGACCAAGTAAGTTTAACTATTGCAACCCTGACCTCTGGGTGGAGGCACCGCCATTGGATCCAGGCCCCTCAACCTGTTAGTGGCAAATCAGGCAGGGTAGTAGCCCCTGGATAGCGCCATCTAGGGGTTACATTTGGAGGCACCGCTGGGTTGTGTGTCCTCTAGTGGCCATATTTACAAACCACTGTTAAGGAAAATAAATAAATAATAAATAAATGGGTACCCGACAGAAGTGGCTGTGCACCGCTGGTGGAGGGTGTACTGGGGAGGAGATCGACCCCAAAATGCTATGCTTATCCTGGACATCCCCTGGGTATCAATACGGACACTGTGCAGGAGTACTTTCCAAGGTGGAAGGTTTACAAAACCCTGTGGTGGTGGGTCGGCATGCTAATCTGCTCACCCACACTTTCCTGGCCCTAGTAGAGTTTAAGGATCCCATAGATAGCTCCAAAGTACCACAGACCATTACCCCAGAGGGAGCCCTCACTGCTTGGAGAGTGATAACTAAGGACAGTAAAGACCCGGGGGGGAATGAGCCCCCACCACTATCTGAAACTTTTGAGGAGAAATTTGCTAAATGGTTGCTGGGAGAAGGGAAAACTGTGGAGGACTTGAAGAAACTATTCTTGCCACCTGGGGGTGTTCCTCCCCCAACACCCTCTCCTGCTCCAGTACCCGTAATGGTGGCTGAACCAATGCAGACTCCTATTTCTGCACCTGCCATTAGTCACGACTCTTACCGAAGGTTGAGGATCTTCTCTGGCACCCTCCCCACCCCCCAAGGGGAGGATGACTGGGAGACCTGGATAGACTATGTTGCCCCCCAAGTGCTAGAATGGCAATGCTGGAAGCCGGGGTGCTAAAGAGGGTTAGTGAGAGCCTCCGAGGTCCTGCCCTGGCTACCATCCGCAAGCAACGGCCAGTAACCCTGAAGCGACTGCACAAGCCTATCTTGAGGCCTTGGAGAATGTGTATGGGAGCCCAGATTCTGATGAGGACCTATGGTGGAGAGTAAGAAATGCACAACAGTACCAAGGGAGTTGTTGTCTGTGTATGTCTCGGCTGGAAAAATTGTTGCAAGAATGCCTCCAGAAAGGGTGGTTTGTCAGCGATTGAACTGGACCAACCAGACTGGACAGAATCCTAAGTCTGCCCCTTCTCAGAACTGCTGTTGCTTCAGTTACGCCTGGCAATCGACTGAATCCCCACCTCCTATGATGAGTTAATGAGAGAAATTCGAGGAGTTGAGAAAAGGCGACCTCGGAGGGACCTGCACCAATAGCTGTGGCTATGACCGAGTGACTGAGGGTGGCCCATCAAGTGAAGTTCTAGGGCAGAGGTTGGCAGTCAATGAGTGCTCTGATAAGGAAAAAGATATGCCACAATGGGGTGAACTGTTGAGAGAGATCCGGAATTCAAAACAGTCCTTTATGAAGGCCACGCCTGCAAGTACGGGCCCGACCTATATCCGACTGCATCTGCTATGGGGTGGGGATACCCACCCATGTATCTCCTGCTGATAACAGCTCCAAACTCAGTTCCTTGACCATGGAAGTGGAGAAACTGACGAGATGTCTCCAAATGCTTATCACGCCGCAGACAGAGATGGCACCCAGGTTTCCAGTTAGTAATACCCCCACCCTGGCTCCCAGTGTGGCGCCTCGGCCAGCTCAAACTCCAGAAAGTATGTTTTGCTATAATTGTGGGAAAGATGGGCACATGAAAAGGGAATGCCAGTCCCCAAAAGACACTGACAAAGTTGCATATAGGCTACAAGGAGAGCTTCGGAGAAGAAATCAGTGGTTAAGAGGTGCACGACATGATCCCCAGTGAGGGCACCAAAATGCTAATTCACGTCCTTTGTGGCAAGGTCAGCTGCCCAGGCCCCACCACTGCCTCTCCAGACTGGTCCAGAATAGTGGGTCCCTACATGGAGACCACTGTAAAGGTGAATGGAGTGTCTACAAGAGCTGTATTAGACAGTGGCTCCCAAGTGACAATTATGTTCCAGGATTGGTATCAGAAGCATTTGTCAGACGTACCCTTACAACCATTAGAAGGACTGCATGTATGGGGTTAAGTGGAGAAGGCCTACCCTATTCCGGTATATCCGATTGGCTGTCTCTTTCCCCACCTCCGTGGCTGGAGTGGCGAACAAGTAGAGACCCTAGCCTTAGTGTGTGTCCCCCCACTGGACTGTATGATGGTGTCCCTTTGTTGATTGGAACAAATGCTCATATGTTCGGAAGGCTGGCACAGTTGTGTTATGAAAACAGGGGTCAAAGACTAGTAGAGCTTTAAGAGTTCCGCTTTAATTAAGAAGGCCTATGAGGCACAGAGAGATGCTGAAAAAACAGAACCAGAGGAACCGGTCGGAATTGTATGGAAGAAGGATCCTGAGTCTCTGATCCTGGCGCCAAATGCCCAGTGTACCTTACAGGGAGAGGTCCGTATCAGAAAGGATGTTAAGAATAAAATATTAATGTTGGATGCACCAGGCGATGGAAAATTGCCAGAGGGACTGCTGGTCAAGCCTAGTATTTTGCCCGCTAGAGCCCATGCTTATGCCAGAAGGGTAATGGTCCAAGTTCATAATGTGTCTGAAAGAGACATTCAAGTAAATAGAGGTTGCATCCTGGCTAATGTGCATTGTGCAGACACTGCAGTGCTACCCAGCAGCAAGAGTTCAAGGAAGAATGACAGAGTAACGCCTGACTTGTTTGATTTCGCAACTCCCGCTGCCAGCTGAATGGAAAGTGAGGATCAGTGAGAAGCTTGCCCAGAGAACCAGGTGTTTTCTTTAAAGGAATGGGACGAGGATGTGCAAGGAGCTGAGCACAATATCCGGCTGCATGACGAAAAGACCATTTCGTGAGAGGTCTCGACGCCTGGCACCTGCTGATATAGATGATGTGAGACGGCATCTGCAAGAGATGTTAGCGCTGGTGTAATACAAGAATCCAGAAGCCCTTATGCTTCCCCATTGTGGTAGTGAGGAAAAGAATGGGACAGTAAGGATGTGCGTGGATTATCGCACCTTAAACCGCGGACTATCCCTGATCAGTACACAATGCCCCGCATTCAGGATGCTTTGACTGCCTAAACGGGAGCAAGTGGTTCTCTGTGCTGGATCTCCGCAGTGGGTACTACTAGATCCCGATGGCCCCAGAGGACCGTGAGAAGACAGCCTTTATCTGTCCGCTTGGCTTTATGAATTCATGAGGATGCCTCAAGGGATTTCAGGTGCCCCAGCCACTTTTCAACGATTGATGGAGCGTGCAGTGGGGGACATGAACTACTAGAGTGCCTGGTATACCTAGATGATGTTATTGTGTTTGGCAGCTCACTGGAGGAACATGAGAGCAGATTATTTAAGGTATTGGACCGACTGGAGGACTTTGGCCTTAAACTGTCCATTGATAAGTGTCAATTCTTTCAAACATCAGTAAGTATGTGGGACACATAGTATCCACCGAGGAATAGAGACCGACCCAAGTAAAGTTGAGGCCTTGACCACCTGGCCACAGCCCAAAAATCTAAAAGAACTGCAAAGATTCCTGGATTCTGTGGTTATTATCGGCGCTCATCAAGGACTATTCAAGAGTGATCCGCCCTTTACTTAACCTTACTCAAGGGTATCCCCAACCCACAAAAATACCAAAAGTCAGCGTCTCAAGACTGAAAGAGTGTATTTTCATCCGGTGAGTAGTATTTGGGGCCCGCTGACTCCTGATTGTGAGACTGCTTTTCATGAGATCATATATCAACTTACCCATGCTCCAGTGCTGGCCTATGCCGATCCAAGAAAACCTTACGTCCTGCACACTGATGCTAGCTTGCAAGGGTTGGGGCTGTGTTGTACCAAGAGCACGAGAATGGCCTGAGACCAGTGGCCTTTGCCAGTAGAAGCCTGACCCCATCCGAAAAGAACTATCCTGTACATAAGTTAGAGTTCCTAGCTTTGAAGTGGGCTATTGTTGACCAATTCCATGAGTACTTGTATGGGGCTAAAATACTAGTAAAAACTGACAATAATCCTTTGACCTATGTGCAGACCTCAGCTAAGTTGGATGCCACTGGCCACAGGTGGCTTTCTGCATTATCTACATATGACTATGCTCTCGAATACCGAGCAGGTCTGAACCACATAGATGCTGATGCTCTCTCCCGGAGGCCTGTTCCCCAGAATGATTGGGTCCGATTGGCAGAACCTGACATTCGGCACTCTGCCGGAAGTTTGACAGGGAGGAACAATGTCCACGGACGCAGTGGACTGCATGGTGGATTGCTTGGGACCCTCTGAGAATTGCATACCTGCTGCTTATTGCCACTTTTCTGCAATAGACATTGGTGCACTGCCTCAGCTGGACAATGACAGTATTCAAGTGGCTCAATCTCACGATCCTATGATCAAATCAGCTTTAGAAGCCCTCTATGCAGGAAAAGATGTGTCCAAATTACGCCCACTGATTTGAGAACTGCACTGTTATACAAAGAAGGTCCTAAGTTGAAACTGATCAATAAACTGTTATATAGAGAAACAGTAGACAGAGGGGACAAGTAGACAAACAACAACTGGTGCTGCCCACTGCCTTCGAGACTCAGTATTGAGGTCCTTGCACAACCACATGGGGCACCTTGGTATAGACAGAACACTTGACTTGGTGAGATCCAGATTCTATTGGCCTAAGATGGGGCTGATGTGGAGCAACACATACGAATCTGTAGTCGCTGCTTACAGAGGAAAGCTTTGCCCCAGAGGGCTGCCCTTGTTAACATAACCACCAGTGCACCCATGGAGCTGGTCTGTATTGATTTTCTGAGTTTGGAGTCAGATCAAAGAAATATCAGTAATGTGCTGGTGGTCACTGACCATTTCACGAGATATGCCCAAGCTTTCCCACCAAAGACCAGAAAGCATCCACTGTAGCCAAAGTACTGTGAGAAAACTTTTTTGTTCACTATGGGGCTCCACAAAGAATCCATTCTGATCAAGGAGAGACTTTGAGAGTCGTCTGATCAAAGAGATGCTTTCTCTGTGGGGAGTGAGAAAGTCCAGAACCACTCCTTACCACCCCCAGGGGACCCACAGCCTGAACGTTTCAACCGAGACTTTGCTAGATATGCTAGGCACCCTGCACCCAAAGGACAAGCCTAGATGGAGCCAACAAATTAGCACCCTGGTACATGCTTATAACTGCACCAAAAGTGATGCCACTGGTTCTCCCCTACCGCCTGATGTTTGGAAGAGAAGCTCGACTACCGGTAGATGTGTGTTTTGGGGTCTCTCCTGATGGGGTTCAAGCTGACAACTATTTACAGTATGTGCAAAGTTAAAGGCCCAGCTAACTCATGCGTACTCAACTGGCTCAAACCATGGCTGCCAAAAGAAATCTGGCCAACAAAGAAAGGTATGATAAAAGGTGAAAGCACAGGAACTCCAGGAGGAGATCGGTATTGCTAAGAAATCTGGGACTGCATGGCAAGCACAAGATTGCTGACAGATGGCACCATCTCCCTCACATTGTAGTGGGCAAACTAGATGATCTGCCAGTGTACAAAGTAAGGCCTGAGAACAATTCAAAAGATGTAAAACAATGCATAGAAATCATTTACTACCCATTGGACAAATCCTGATTGAGTCTGAGCCCCAGAAGATGCCCCTCTGGACCAGTGACTAGAGCTGCTGCTAAGAAAAGATCAAGGAAGTCTGCACCAGAAGCAGAGTTAAAGTGTTCCCCGCACAAGTCCCAGTTGAGCATGACTGTCAGTCCATATCAGAAGAAAGTGAGAGTGACTTTGAATACTATCCTTCTTACGAACTGAGTCAATTGTTTCGGGGCAATCCCCTAGTCAATACTGGAGACAAAGCTGGGCCTTCTGGACTGTCTATGCCCCCAGCTTCATCCCTGGAGCCAATGCTCCCAGAAAGTGAAGTGCAAAGCATCAGATCAGATGAAATGGAATCATTGTGCATGGTTGAACTGTTTGAGCTTTCAGGGGAGGAAAATGATAGATTGGGGCAGACTGGTGATACACCCGAACAAGAAGAGTATTTTGAGTGCCCTGACAGTCCACTGCCAGTGTCTGAAAGCTCTCCATGCGAGCCAAATGTTGTGGACTCAGAAACTGTAACTCCTGGAGCTGAAAGTGCCCCAAGTTCTAGCCTCTCTACCCCATGGAGACTCCCCTGACAAGTGAGAACAATGCTGAAAATGAGGCTCAGAGTGCAGAGACTGTAACAGCTCCCCTAGAAAGACTGGTCGAGCTGTAAAGCCTGTGGTGCACCTCAGTTATGATTCCCTGGGCCGCCAGTGGACCTGCCTCTCAATGTTGTCCATAAAGGAGTGTATGTGTCCCTCAGCTCATTGCCCAAACTGAGCGTTAGTGCTAACTCCAAGTTACTTGTGTTGCCCTCTAGAATGGTGCCCTTGCCCTGTCCAGCCCCAAGGTAACTGATAGGGAAGGGTCCCTCTCTCTCAGGTTTCATGTACAAGAGGTAATAACTTGAGTTATGGTACAATGTGTGTGTTATACTGTGTAAAGAGGACGACTGCAATGTTTCAGAAATGGTTCTTGTAAAATGATGTATTGACTGATGATTACATGTGTGAGCCTAATGCAAATGTATATGGTTGCAGTTGAAACTTATGGGTACTTGCTTGACGCGACGCCAAGCTTTTCCCAGGCCAGGAAGGGTGTAACCCCTGCAAATGGGGGTTCCCAAAAGACTTCAGGAGCTTGCTTGAATGCTCCAAGCCTGAATGGTGTTTGAGTGCTAAGCCATTTATCAGTGAGTGTTTTAGAACCTCTGGTACTGTCTTTTAAGAGCTGTCTGCTTGCAGACATAATTAGTTTGTATGGGGACTGTGTGTTTCTTTGATTGAGTACCACTGGCTGCTGCCAATTCACCCATTTCTGGGTCGCTAGGAGTGCAAGGGGAACCTGTCTGAAAGATGTAACTGATTGCCAGAAATCATTTACAGTGATAGTGGGGTTACAGTTTGTCTGGCCTGCTTTTGCAGTCAGAACTGTCTGCCTGGTTCCCCATTCTGGTTTTGAACTGCTGAACTGGACCGGTCAGTGTGGGTAGACTAGCTCTAGGGTGGTGCCTTGGACGAATCAGAACTTGGGACTCATGGTCTGAGCCAGCCACAGGAGGATTGTATGGGCAGTGACTCTGGGAGATGTAGTTTGGACTTGGTGCTTTTTGGACCAACAGCAGCAGTCTGTTGTGAGTGACAGCCAATCCAGTCAAGAACTGGGAGGAACTCAAAGGAAGTGCCGGTTTTTGTCTGTTGGGAGTTTCAGTTTGAGATCTGAAAGTGAAGGGGAAAGAAACCCTGTGCTCCTTCAGTGCACAGTTCTCAGTCAAAAACGTGTGCAAGGCCCAGAGTTCTGTCTACAACTTGTGTAACTGCTTGTTAGGACTGAACTGTCCTGTGAAAAGAATCAAAGGATCTCTGAAGAGTAGAAACCAGGCTCACCCTGTAGAAGACTGAAGAAATTGTTGAATTACACTCGGTCTGTCAGGAACTGAATCTGCTGTGTGTTCTCCTGGTTATTGTGCAGTAATTGCGATTGGGATACAGATGCAGCCTGCCTGGTATAGTGCTTTCTTTTTTACCATATAAATGTGTGAGGAGTCTCTTGGAGATCAAAAGTAGCCCTGCTGACATTGAAGGACCATATCTTCTTTGGAGGTCGTGAGTACTAATTGGGGTCGCCCTGTTGAATTGCCACATTAAATCCAAATGGAATTACTGTACTGCTGACTGTTTAATTTTCCTTTTCTCTGTGTGAAAGGGCCCCTACCAGCTGCCACGGTTTGACTAGCTACTAGGGCCTGGGTACCCAGGGACAGTAACTGGTAGGGATAGGCCTGCACAGAGCCATAGGTAGATAGTAAAGTGATAAGCTAATTAACCTGATTTCCTGTCCTTGTTATATCCCCTAAATAAATCAGAGCTGTTTGTTTCAACAAAGTTATACTGCCTGAGGTATTTGTCTGTTAAAGTACTGTACTGTGATTGTTGCACTGTATCTTATTTACAGGATGTCCCGGTGCCTGAACCAGCCTTGGGGGTAAGTGTATACTGTGAAGGTAATTCTGCTATATTGTGTGGGCCACTAGTGGGAAGAAAGGGGGGTTGCAGTGTCCCAGAGGGCTGTGACCAAGTAAGTTTAACTATTGCAAACCCTGACCTCTGGGTGGAGGCACCCGCCATTGGATCCAGGCCCCTCAACCTGTTAGTGGCAAATCAGGCAGGGGTAGTAGCCCCTGGGATAGCGCCATCTAGGGGTTACACATGCTCAAGCGAACGTAGATTGCATAGCCTGGATGTAAAAAGAGCTGTCAGCTACTACCTAGAGCACACCAAGTGCCATAGGGAAAACAGGACCCAGCTGCTCCTCACTTATGGAGAGATAGGGAAGGGTAAACCAGCTTCAAAAAGGACCATTGCTCACTGGATTGTGGCCTGTATCCAGTTTTGCTATAGCAAGGCTGGTAAAGAGCCTCCTGTGGGCCTTCGAGCCCATTCCACAAGAGGCACTGCTACTTCAATAGCAGCCTCAAGGGACATACCCTTATTGGACATTTGCAAAGCAGCTACCTGGAAAACTGTTCACATGTTTGTCAAACATTATAGCCTGGATTTACAGACCAGGAGGGATGCTAAGTTTGGCACAGCAGTACTGCAGAGCTTGTTTCCTAAATAGGTTCTGTGCCCACCTCCAAAGGCACTGCTTGGGTAGTCTGCATGTGTCAGAATACAGTAAGAGTTCCTGGGGTTAGAAGAAAACACTACTTACCATAGTAATCCTATTTCTTCCAAGAGAATCTTACTGTATTCTGAACGCCCACCCTCCCTCCCTTCTAGAACCTGGGGCACGGCACTACAGCTTTGTGGTGAACTCCTAGGCCGTTTTTTTACTTAGGCTATCTGTGAATTGAGTCTTTGGGATAAGGCCTATTATTGGAGGAGAATTTGGGGGTTGGGAGTGTATGATATTATTATTGTTTTAGATTAACATTAGTTAGCTTCCCACGCAAGCTTCGTTAGAATCTGACAGTTGATGGATTGTTTACCAGGGACAGTGGTTTGAAAACCGAGCTCGAGCCTAGCATTCTCTCATTTGCCTAGGTTCTATTACCTTTTCAGTTCCGGGGCAGTACTATGGTGGGACAATACTGCATGTGTCAGAATACAGTAAGATTCCCTTGGAAGAAACAGGATTACTATGGTAAGTAATGTCTTCTTCTAAACCTATAGGAGTACCTGTGATGTCTGAGGCCATACATTATCACAGTCACCAGGGGTTCCACAGCCAAGATGGAAGGCAACAGGGAAAGAGGGCAGCCTTGCCCCGTTCATTTTTGAAGTCAGCCTAGAGGACACTATTTGTGAGAATATGGTCAGACAGGTCATTATAGCTTTTGAATGAGGGGCTGACCCCAAAGGCCAAAAGGGTTTGCAGAAGGTATCCTCACTCCACCAAGTCAAAGGTCTTTTCAAATTGTATGGCCAGTGCTGTGGCTGGAGTGGGGGAGGCCTCCACTGCTGTGATATTACAAAAGGAACAGATCTGATCCTAACCTCCCAATAGTCCCAGTTTATGAGGACATCCTCAGTTGTCTCCTACTTTACCACTGAGAATCTCATTATCCATACAACTCATCTATCCCACATTAGGGGGCATGTCCCTCATTTTATATCTCGGAACAGCAGTGTTTCCTGTCAAGAAGGTTGGGTTGTTTGAGTAGATAGTTCTCTAGGGCACTGACGGTCTCAAGTTCAGTATTGTCCTCTGCCACCCACCTGGTGGAGGTGGGGACTTCCTGCAGGAGTTTGAATCCAAGGCCATACCTGACAGCTTCTCAGCAGAGATGCCTGCTTCTCAGTGATTTCATTGTGAGGGTTGATGACCCCCTAGATTAGTTTACTTCCACATTCGGCCAGCACACTAAGGAACTGGGTCTCAGACAAGATATTTTTGCAGCCATGCCACATACTTGGGGTTACACACTGACCTCATCTTTTCATCTGGGTTGGAGAGCAACAGTATCTCAATGGATTCAGTCTCATTTGGTTGGACCACTGCACCACATTACTCAGATGCCCTTAAGAAGTCACCTCTAACTGTGAAGGTTGTGCAGTGTTGTTCAGAATGGGACCTGGATTCCAAGAGATTTCTAGGTTTTTTGGACACCTCAGGCCTTATTGAGGCCTCTACCAGTGGGTGCGTCCTATAATACAGCTTTGACTGCTGCACTGGATACCCTGCTACCAGCTCATTCCCACCCCATGACCTCACACCAAAGTCCCTCTATGTTTTCAGTAAGTTGGAAGTTGAAGGTCAGGGCAGGAAACTTGAGCTCAGGTGGAAGGAATTGTAGGAGCATACTAATAGGCTTGGCTTGGAAGGGCTTTACAAAATCAACAGGAAGGCAACTGAAAAGATGAAACAATACTTCTCTAGACCGATTGCAGCCAAGAGGAGCAAACAGACTGCACTTGTCTGCACCATGGGTAGTTTTTTCCATCTTGCAGGGAGCCTGCCTGCTTAGAGATGTCCGAATGGTTTAGGAAGATCTTAAAGACTAAGGTTGCTGTTATCCAGGACAGTATTCTACCACTGCCATTATTATTGGTGGCAGGATATTCTACCACTGCCATTATTATTGGTGGCAGGATATTCTACCACTGCCATTATTATTGGTGGCAGGATATTCTACCACTGCCATTATTATTGGTGGCAGGATATTCTACCACTGCCATTATTATTGGTGGCAGGATATTCTACCACTGCCATTATTATTGGTGGCAGGAATTAGTCAAGGAGGCACAAGGCGTGATCGGATCCTGGGAAGGGGTTCACCACTTGCGTAGGGCAGATGTCCACAAGGTGGTTTCTAGTATGCACTGCAGCACCTTGGCTGGAGTCAGCCTTGACACAGCTGCTTAAGGTTCAGCTGGATGATGTGGTTCTGGTCATTATGGGCATTAGTGTCTCTCTCGAGTGAGGGTCTATTGCCAGCAACCCTACAAGGGACAGTGATAAGGCCCCTGCTTAAGAAAGTCTTGTTAGAGCTTGTTGAACTTCCAAAATGTTGACCTGTCTCCAGCCTCCCATTCCTGCCAAAGGTTATTGAAAAAGTGTAGTAGTAGTTATTTATTTATTAAATGTGCATTTCATTAGTTCAGTGTGCTTGCACAGGCAAAAGTCAAAATAAAATGGGTTATTTCACAAACACACAATACACTGATGAAAACATACACAGTAGAAGAAATACGAAAGGAAAAAAAGGATTTACTCTTGAGTGTTTGTTCTCCTAAGACTTTCTGTTAGGAACATGCTTGGGCATAGCCCTGTTGCTGTTTGTATTTATCCTGTCCATACCTTTAGCTTCTGCAGCAGTGCCTGCTCTGCACATGATACTTGGTTTTTACTTCTGTATTGCGTTTTTGTTTTTTTTTGCCCCACGCTATCTATGGAACCGCACAATTTTTTTTGAGGGTATCTCTCATCAGGTGACTCCTATGGGTACTCTAAGTTGCCAAGTGCTTGAACCACACAAACTTTTGCAAGCAGTCCACCAGGGGCTGCCCAAGACAACGTCAGATGCGGGCAGCTACACACAGATGGGTGGCCCCTTCCCTCCTCAGTTCTTTTCCTGCTGTCAATCATATTTGGACCACTTATGGAAACACTGCTGCAACTGCTTAATTTTTTTCTCTATAGCGCTGTAATCACTTTTACAAGTGATTTTTGATAACCTGTATGTCATCGAAGAATCACCGAAACTGTTTCAGTACTATGAATGCAATGAGAAAATCTACACAGGCCAAATGTCATCCCAGCCATACCAAGGAAGGTGGACAAAATGTACATGGCTTCTTCTATGAAGCCCTTCTTTGCCATTCAGCCTGAGGCAGACTCTGTGGTTATTAATGCTGCCCATGATAAGTCAAGGGCACCTAAGCCCCCAAGCTCCTTTTCTCCTGATAGAGTCCAGGAGGTTGGATGTGCTAGGCAAGAGGACTTTTACCTCAGCTTCCCTGTGCCTTTGGATTTCTAACAATCAGGCCCACATGATTAAGTAGATTAAAGGCCAAGGCAGCTATACAAACCTTACCAGACAGAACTCCCAAACAAGAGCTCTTTAAGGCTCGCACAGCTGGGGTTGATGTGGAAAACATTTGCTTTGCTCGGCCTATGATGTTTTAGATGCTTCTGCCAGGGCTGCTACCTCAGGCGTCTGTCTGGGAAGGTACTCCTGGCTCAGGGTGGCAGGGTTTGCAAATCACATGCAACAGTTTATTCTCAATGCCCTTTTAGAGGACATAAACTATTTGGCTCTGATGTCCAAGGAATTCTTTCTAATGTTCAGGCCTCAGGCAGGATGCTGAAGTCCATGCACTCCCTCTACTGCACCCAATCAAGAGGTAGGTAAAGGGCACCCTTTTGTCCAGCTGGTACTAGAAATCGTCCAGCCACCAGACAGCAAGGTAAGAGCAAGGGAGCAGGAGCCTTGCCAACCCCAGGCACCACCCCAGGTGCCCATTCAAAAGCCCCTAGATGTGGTGTAGGAGTAGCTGCCACAACCAGCTCCACCTGACTACTTGTACATCCTCCAACCACCATTACCTTCACAGGTGGTTGTAGGAGGTCGTCTCTCCCTTCACTCAACTTGTGGAAGGTGGTGACAGCAGGTGCCTGGGTTCTGGAAATCACAGAACAAGGACATGCTCTCGAAGTTTTGGACACACCTCCAGATCATCCACCAGTGCCAACTCACTATCCTCCAGACCGCCTTCCTCTATTCCTGGAAGAAATTCAGACTTTGCTTCAAAAGAAGGCCACAGAACCTGTGCTGTTCGAACAAAGAAACACAGGGTTCTGTTTTCGCTAGTTCCTAGTCCTGAAATGGACAGCAGACCTGAACTTCTTCACAGAGTACAGAAAGTTCAGAATAGTCACCTTGCAAGGCTTACTCCCGTTGCTGCAAGCAGGGGATTGGACCTGTTCCCTTGACATAACAGTTTGTACAACTTGTGTTGTATTGTAGATAATACTCCAAGGTTAGAAACTGATTCCCGTCTTTATGCCTTGTTTGATTCTAAAATTCAAAGTTGACAATTTAGATCCATGGGAACGCATATGTTATCAATTCCAGCTACCAAAACTGTTATGGGTGAATGTGCCTTTTCTGTCTGCACTGCTTAGTGTTGAAATAATTTACCAGAATTGTTTATGAAATAAAAAGCCATATAATTTTTAAGCAGCAGTTAAAAATGCACTTTTTAAAACAATTTCAATGTAAATGTTTTTTTGTAGTCGCACATGTTTGTTGTGATTACATTTATCCTGCATGTTGCCTATATGTATTTTAGTATTCTATTAACATTTTGGCTGTTTGTAAACACGGCCCCGGGTCATTCATGAAAAAGGGCCTTTGGCTCATTGTACTTACCTTGTGAACAAAAGATAGATGGATACATAAATAAATAGTGCCTACCTTCTTAACAAAATTTGCAAACCTCACAGAAAATATCTGAGGTTCCTCTTCCAGGGGAAACACTACCAATTCGATTATTGCCTTTTGGCTTGTCCTCTGTGCCATGGACTTTTACCAAATGCTTGGCAGTGGTGGCAGTAGCCCTTCGCAGGGAAGGTCTCTATGTCTCACCCTACCTGGACAACTGGCTATTGAAAGCCCACTGCAAGGATCAGCTCCCTGTACACCCTAGCTCAAACGAGGTAGCTGCTAGATACTCTGGGGGTTACTGTCAACATACCCAAGTCTGTGCTGACACTTTCTCAATGCCTGCAGTACATAGGCGCAGTCTTGGGCACAGCTCAGGGCAGCCTTCTTGTCCCTGGACAGGGCTGAATGCCTGATTGCCCAAGCCCAGCTGATACATGACAGCTAGTATGTCTCAGCCAGGACATTCCTTTAGCTCCTGGGCATTATGGCAGCAGCCGTTGTCACAATAGCCTTTGGCCAGGCTGCACATGAGGATCCCTTAGTGGACACTAACGGTCCAATGGGACCAGCCCACAGGTGATTTAGAACAAAGAGTTCTAGTCACTTCTGTACGCAGAGTGCTCCAGTGGTGGATAGAACCCATCAATCTGTTAATAGATGTTCCCTTTCTGATCCCCTCTCCTCACCACATTTTAACAGCAGATATTGAGGAGGCTGTATGCCACTGTGGTTTAGGGCACTGAGCTGCAAACCTAGAGACCTGGGTTTGAATCTCACAGCCCTCACTTGCATACTGTGTGGCCCTGAGCAAGTCACTTAACTTTCGGTGCTCCCAGGTCACACATGGAAACAAGCTTCAGCTTGGTGTGCCTTTCCCGGTTAAACAATTCCCTCCTATTTCCCCATACCTCACGGATGGGCTGGGGTGCACACTTGGGCCCCAGTTAGATGCAGGGTACATAGACCCCAGTAGAGAGCACCTTAGAGAGCACCACATAAATATTCTGGAAATGTGAGCTGTCCTGTATCGGTTACAAGCCTTCCAGACTCATATGTCCCCAGATCCTCTGCTAGTACAGACAGATGTCAGTGTGATGCATTACATCAAAAGCAAGAGGGAACTCACTCTTACCTCCTGTGCAGGGAAGCGATGAGTTTGGTATTGGGCTGGCAGGTCACAGTCCAGAATGCAGGAATGGGAACTGCTGACCTCAGTTGTCATGGATCTGTTTGACAGATGAGGTCATCCAGAGTTGGACCTTTCTATGTCCCCACACAATGTAAAACTGCCACTTTTTTGCTCACTCGTTCCAGGTCCTGGAGTTTTCTGGTGAGATGTGACCAGAAGAGATCACACTCCTCCCACTTTCGACCGCTCAAAGACTTTTGAGTGCTGAGCATTGGCTGAGCAACATTTCGTTGAGGGGCAGGTCACTAGCTCCATGATATTCCCCTGAGGCTTGAGACCTTGACACTGTTCGACCAGGCAGTGAAGATTTTTCTTGACCCTGCTGACCTGTTAGAAGCATTGTCAGAGGAGGTCAACAATGAGTCAATCTCCAAGACCCTGGTCCTCACTCCAGAGGATGTGGTTGTCACAAATGCACTCAGCCTTCCCTGTTTCTTAGCACCGGTGGCATGACCTACAATACTCCTTCACCTGCTGGGTGAAGTTGGGCCAATAGAAATTCTGGGCCAACTGCTGCATAGTGCATGTGATTCCCAGATGACCAGACAAGGGAATATCATGTGCAATCTTGAGCAACTGCTCAGGATAGCCCTGCAGAATGACAAGCTGCCTATCACCCCTCACTCTGTCTTCATATCCTGAGTATACATCAGTCCATTTTCCCAATGAACCTTATGCTTACTGTCACCTCCCTGTGCTCCATCAGAGTCTGCCCAAGCCCTCAGCTTCTCTAGACTAGGGTCACTTTTCTGAGCAGCTGCAAACTCTTTACACATTCCCAAGGCATGGGACAGGTCCCCTTCAGTCTCTAAACTAGGGTCCCTAGCACTAGCGTTGGGGCACTCAGGATCACTGTCATCCCTAACCCTCTGACAATGGGTCACCCCTCCTTCTTTGGAGTAACCCTCTGTAGCTGTGTGGTTAACTGCTACTGGAAAAATTTCTACCCCTTTTTCATTAGTCTCCATATCAGGAGACACAGGCTGCAGAACCAGCCTCCCAGTGGTTTCCACAATGGCTTCTGTGGGGTCCAGGGAACTACAGTTTTCCCTTGCCACTTGGCTATGGGTAACTGCACACACCATCCCCTGTTTGAGATTGTTGCCAAGGATGACATCAGTTGCTAAAGTTTTGGCTACAGCCACCTGTTGCACAGTTCCACCAGTTTCACCTCAGTCTAGGAGAACACTAGCGGGTGGCAATGTTTTCTCCTCCCCAGTGAAGTCTTGCTCAGTTACGAATTCATTAGGTATAAGCTGATCAGGCTCTACCAGATCCCTCTTACCAATGTCAGGGATGCCCCTGTGTCCCTTAACCCTTGTGTCTGTATACCATTCACCGTGACTGGGTGCATGTGTTCCCTCATGTTCACAGGCATGCTTCTAGGGACACACAAACAACCCACTTCTTTCCTAGCCCCATATTGCGTATTGCTCATCCTTTTGGGACACTGTCTGGCAATATGCCCAGTTTCTTTACAAATCCAACATTTGTTTCTTTTCTCAGAGAACTCTTTTCTTTGAAACCTGGGGCTAACTGGTTTCGGTGGAGGCAGTGAGGGTTTTAGCTGCCCTGAAGGTGTGCTTTTCCCTTTCTGCACTGCCATGCCTGCCCCATTCGCTCTCAGAGCAGATCTGTTCTTGGCATAGTGGTCCAAGAGTTCAGCAGCCTCTTGCACTGTTTTGGGATCTCGGTCCTCCAGCCAGGTTTTCAGCTCTGCTGGGCATGCCCAAAAAAACTGCTCAATAACAAAATAGCATTTTCAATTTTATCTATGGAGTTTGCTTCAATTCCTTCCCACCAATGTTTTAAACACTGACGTTTCATGGCTGGCTCCTCGTAGCTCATGTCAGAGCTTCTCCTGAGCTTATAGAATTTAGCTCTGTATGCTTCTGCAGTTAAATCAAACTTTTTTAAAAGTGCAACTTTAAGTTTGCTGTAATCATTACTGTCCTCATTGTCCAGTGTGACCCAATAGAAACAGAATTTGACGGCAGATAAGGACCGCTTGGCCCACCCAGTCTGCCCATTTCCCTACCTGACGGATAAGCTGCAGATTCTAGTTAATCAACAGCTTATTTCCTCCTGCCCCCCCACTAGAATTGCCTTATGCCTGTCCCATGCATCCTGAGCTTTCCCAGTAAGTAGCGGGGATAGCTGGAAGCCCCAGGACCCTCTAGGAATTTTTGCCTGAATACAAACTTTTTCAAAGAAATTTAAAAGACATCCATATCCTCCATCTCTTTAAATTCAGCTATCAATTTGGAATTTAATTTGTAACCCAGTCCTGTAGTTCCAGTTAAACCCAAGCCACTTACCTGCTCTGGTGCTGGTGGCTGGAGTCGTAGCTTCTCAAGTTCATGTCGCCTCTGGCGCTCACACTTTTCACGGTCAGCCTCCCGCTGTTCTCGGTCAGCATCTCGCTGTTCTCGCTCCCTCTTCTCCTCTGCGGCTCGCTGGCAGTCTCGCTCTTCCCGGTCAGCTTCTCACTCTTCTCACTCCCTCTTCTACTCTGCGGCTCATTGGCACTCACGCTCTTCACGGTCAGCTTCTCGCTATTCTTGCTCCCTCTTCTCCTCTGTGGCTCATTTCTCTCGCTCAGCATCTCTCTGGAACTCCAGCTGCATTCTGCGCAACTCAATCTGCAGCCTGATTGCTTCTGGCTCCAGAATGCTGGTGACCTTCCCCTACTGCTGCTGTGGCCCTTCGCTTGCACTGGCCCTCCTCAAAGGATCTGGACACTGCACTGGCTGCTAGCCCCTCCACACCCAAGGTTTGGTCCTTTACAGTCACAGTCTGTGACTCAATGTTCTGGGCATCTGCTGCCATCAGGGCATCCATGAGGTTCTGCTTGGTGGCTCTCACCTCATGCAGGACTCCTCTCTCCTTGCACATCTGCTTCAAGTAGTCTGCAGTATGCCCACTGTAGTTGGAAGCCATCTTCTTCCCTAACTATGGCTACTCTAACTTGCACTTTAGAAAAAAAAATAAAACAGGTAGGAACTTGACTGTAAACAAAATTATATAGTTCTGTTTCCTTTTTTAAAATAAATCACTGCCTCATTTTGCAAGTGAGCTGTACAGTATTAAGCTGACTCACTGAACAGTTAAAGCTTGTGTTACCAAATTTTATCACACTGCTGCTAACCACATCTGTCACAAACTCACTCAGCAGGTCAGGCCCTCTGCTTCCATAGTGCCAACCTCCGAGTACAGTAATGTGAACAGGTAACAGACAGGGTAACCCTTCTGTCTACTTGTGGGTCCGAATCACCTTTGGTCTTAAGTTCTGAGGGGATTCAAACTGTGAACCTTATGCTAGCTTACCCAAATGTACGGGCTCAGATGATATTCTCTTCGGGGGATGCAATATATCTTTCGCCTAAGGGCACCTAACCAGGTATCCAAAATGAACCCTTTAAAACTCTGTAAAATACTTTAGGTATATTCTTACCTTTTCCCAGTTTAGTAACACCATCAAGCTTCTGAACAGTTTTTGTCAGTCTTAACCCTCTATACATCACATGCAAAAAAGAACTGGCAGACCCAGGCAGTCTTTCAAAATACAGGGTACTTTACTTAAAGATGATAAAAACATGAAAAATGTAAACACAGAACAATATATCAAAGAGCATACAATCACTTAAAAGAAAACAAGGAAAAGTACAAAACAAAAACTCCTACCACGATACAGTTAGACATTTTCTATCTAATGTATTACCTCTATAGTGCTTATAGTTAGATCTTGTTTCTTAAGAGACCAAAAAGATATGATTACCCAGTTCAGACACAGTACTCAGTTTTAAAACTCTGTGGGTGGGATATTCAAAGGGGTTGCGCCATGCGCAACCCACTGATGTGCCCCGGCATGATATTCAAAAGGGAATGTTGCGCTGCGCAAATCCTGATGCGCCGGGGCGCACCAGTAATGTATGCAGCGCAAGTGTGGGGGGGCGTGCCCATGCATATGCGGCACATCCCGATATTCAGCCTGGGGTGTGTGGCGCATATGCAGGCACAAACTTGCCATGTGCTGCACAGGGAGGCACAAAGATCCACCCCTGAATAGCAGGAGCAAGTCCTGGCCACCCACAGGTGAGCTGCCATATTGCAGGGCGCAACACTGCAGCCGCCAGCTGTGGGTGGCCAGCCGACCACCCCAGACACAGGCCAGGCATCGTGCCCCCCCGAATGCGGGCGTAAGGAATATACATCTCTGGTGGTCCAGTGGACCCTACCCCCCTGCCCGATCGCAGGCATAAATGTGGGTAAATACCCTGGTGGTCAGGAGACCTGATTTCCAGCCCAATCACGGGCATCAGTTGTACAGAAATGCCCAGGTGGACCATCAGTACCCCCTCCCCACCCGGCCACTCAGACCCGCCACCCCATTGCCCCCCCAGTCAGTGGCGGGCGGCAGCTCCCCACCCGCAAACCGCCCGGCCGCCTGCCAACTGACAGCGTACAGTACGACTGTACACCCATTGGTCCACTGCATGGGCCAGTGGTTGTGCAGACCGTACTGTACTACACAGTCCCAAAATGTGAAAGACCTGGGGGCGGGTGGCCGAGGTCTGGAATGGGGAGAAGAATACCGATGGCTACCGGGCATTTATTTACAACTGAAGCCCACGATCAGGCTGTGGATCAGGTCCACTGGACCACCAAGGATTTCATTTCTTTATTTGCCCGCGATCGGGCAGGGGAGCAGGTCCACTGGACCACTAGGGTTTCAGTATTATACGCCCATGATCGGGCGATGGGGTAGGGTCCACTGGACCACCAGGGACTTTATATTTAACCACAGGCCACGATCGGGTGTTGGGGTGCGTTGCCCCCGAGGGGCAGGGGGCGTCTGTCCCCGACGGCCGCAGCCTGGCAGGGCACTAGGTGCAAGTCACTGGGGATCGGCACACCTGCATGCAAATGGGGCCATAATGACATGTAAAGGGCCCCATTTACACCTTGCATGCATAATGGCCTCATTTGCATACCCAGCATTGAATATTGTGGTTGCTGCGCCTAGTGCACCCACACTTGCACTGGCGCATCCCCCTGCTCCTCACTTGCTACTTGCACAGTGCGGGCAGCCCCAGTGACATGTTCAGTGGTGCTGAGCCATGGCGCGGCACCATTGAATATCGTCGGGGCTATGACCTGGCGCATCCCAGTTGCGCTGCACCCAGGTTTGTGCCCATGCCTGGCGCATTTCTGAATATCCCACCCTGTATCTCCACACCCCTTCTATGAGTCATCTAGCTCCTCTTTTTAGAACCAAAAAAAAAAAAATACAAACATGATTTCCTGTCAGGAAATACTTTAAATAATGTGACTTCAGCAAAAACTAATTTCCCAAATCATGACAGTCTTTAATCAAGCTTTTCCTTTGAACTGGTGGCTGGTTTCTTATTTTCCCAAGGAACATCAAAGGTTTTTACAACTCTGCCATACGTCACTTAGGTGTGAGATAGCCATGTCCTGTCTTGTAATAAACTGTATATTTAGCTTCCCAACTTCAAAGGCATTAGGTCATAAAGGCCATAAAATGCAACTTCTCAAGGAAGTTAATTACAGAGATCTCCTGGTCAGTTCATGCAACTGAAACCTGGGGGGGCACCTATGGCACAGCTGCCTTATGTGAGATAATCACATACTATTTTTGTATATTACAAATATCATAGAACAATCATAACCAGCTGGCCAAGCATCACAGTGGTGTGGTTATTATCACTGACTGTTACCACTCGGGATCGGCCTCCACCGAAGGTCGTGCAGTTGAACCTGGTGCCTGTTGCGTATACAGCACTTTTGTCTGCGTCTCTGCAACATTGGCCACTGGATCAGTGGTTGAGGTACAGGTTGAAAGGCTCCTTGAGTTCTCGATCCCACTTGACCAAGAGGCATCGCCATTGATACTTCTTGTCCCCTTCATCCTCGGATGATGAGAGTCTCCTCTGGCAGCTGTGGGCCTCTGGGGGCAGGGTAGGGCTCTACCCCCGACCCCTATGGTCAACTGGCTGGTGCCAGTGTAGCCCTTCCAAGACAACTGTCGCTGACACGTGTCTCCCCACCCTTACTGGTGGAACTGCCTTCATAGCAGCCCATGTGGGGAGCAGCAACTAAGGACTCCCATCTGGAGACCAGCTTGCCAGGCTGGTTAGCTGTGGAAATCACCTATGCAGATGATTCTTGAGTAGTTCATGATGAGAAAAGATCGAGGGCCATCTTCAAGTACATGGATGACTCCTATGGGCCCTCTACCCAATCCTCGAGAATTGATACACTCAACTGGGAATCTGTTGAGGAACTGACCACCGACCATGGGCCAGAGTCATTTTGGGATTTTCTTCAATTCATGTTGGAGTCCTTGAATGTTGCTCTAGAGCCTTTTCAAAGAAGGGCTAAATACCCTTTTACTGACATCCTGGATAAGGATGAATCCTTGGGAGTTGCCTTTCCCATGGCTGAGGCCATTCTGGGACCAGCTCTGGAGCCTTGGCAGCATCCACCATCCTGTCCAGCACCCTCAGCCCATACGGTCCACAAATATGGAGTCCTTACCAGTTCTCTGTCCAGATTCTCTGACCACCCCTTGGCCAAGGGTCTGGTCTCTGACTTGGTCTTCTGTAAGTCTGGAAATACTGGGCAAATGAATGCGCCCCCGACAAGGAGTTGAAAAAGCTTGACCACACACCTAAGAAGTTGTACACCGCTTTCTCTCTTGGTTTCTGTCTGGTGAATTACACCCTGATGATGGCTGACTTTGTTCACTCCCTGTTGGAGTGCTTTTTTTTAATTACACTTGCTGTTTATGCCCCCTTCCGCACCATGTCTGCTGGGAGTGCTTAACACTGTCCTCCCTTACCTGCCTGCTGATAAGCAGCTACCTGTCAAGGTCACCAGAGCCTTCAGTCCCTGCACCTCACAGCCTGGTTCCTGAGCAACTAGAGTTCCAGGCCTTGAGTCTAGCCGAGGATGTTCTACATGTGGTGGAGGCATCCAGAAAGTAATCAATTTGTAGGTGCTATGCCTTTAAATGGAAGAGATTTTCCATTTGGTGCTGAGGCAGGGAGCTTGATCTTTTTGCCTGCCTGGTGGCTAGCATCCTGTACTACCTGTGATCCCCTTCCCAGCTGGGACTATGAGCGACAACCCTTAAGATGCACCTGACTGGCAACTCTGCCTGCTGGGCACAATCTGGTATGCTGATGTTGGCCCAGGAGAAAGTGGTCAGGCGCTTTTTCAAGGGTCTAGACCACCTGTCCCCTTTAGCATATGTACCACCTCCACCATGGAATTTACTGTTGATGTTGGTTATGATCATGGGCAAGTCTTTAGAGCCTGTGCACAGGTGTGAGATGTCACACCTATCGTGGAAGACATCCTTCCTAGTGGCCATCACATCAGCCAGAAGGATTAGTGAGCTCCAGGTGCTTTTGGTTGAGTCTCTTTATCTGGTCTCTTATAGGGACAGAGTCGTCTTTCACCCCAATCCAAAGTTCCTCCCAAAGGTAGTATTGATGTTTCTCCTTAACCAGGTGATTAACATACCGGTATACTTTACTAACCGATCTTTGAAGGCTGACCACAGCCTCCATACCCTGGACTTGCGGAGGGCACCCTCTTATGTTGAGCGCATGGCTGGAGTTTGGGGCAAGGCTTCCCAGCTGTTTCACTTACCTGCGTCTGGCAGACTGGCAGCACAGCAGACAGTTGTCAGGTGGATCACATCCTGTATCAGCTTCTGCTATAGGTTGTTTGGTAGGAATCCTCCTGTAGGGCTCAGAGCTCATTCCACCAGAAATATTACTATCTCAGCTGCTTCCAGGGGATGTTCCTATCAAAGAGATCTGAAGGGCTGCTACCTGGAAGTCACCACACGCCTTCTTTTCCCACTACCACATTGACCTTGAGTCATATCGGGATGCTGGTTTTGAGACAGGGGTTTTCCAGTCTCTGCTGGTCAAGTAGAGGTGTGTACCTTGCCCCCTGCACCCTGAGACATGCTAGGAGTCTGCTGGAGTGTAGATAGTGAATAATATCCACATCCCTAGAACAACAGTTTACTAACCTGTAACTGTAGATCTTCCAAGGAGTGGTCTCTTGCAGCAGGTAATACACTTAGGTCGTCGCCAGAGGTCGCTGTGGTGCATGGTAGCTCTTCTAGCATTCTTTTTCTGGGTCTGCCCACACATGACATCATCTTCCTGTTTTCTATATAAGTGTGGCCAATTTCTGGTATCCTCAGTTCATTTTCCCGCCATCTTCAGCTCACACGCAGCAGCTAGAGCAACTTCAAACAGCAGACGAGAATTTGAGCAAACAGCAAATGTCCAAAGAATCTTCAAGCAAGATAGCGTTATTTCATTCTTGCCATTGTGGTAGGAAAATCTACCACTTTGACAACCACACCATTTGTGTAAGGTGTCTGGGACCCACACACGACACCTCTTCCTACGTACATTGCCAGGATTTCAACCAGGCAACCCGCTGACGATGACTGCAGGAAATCAAAAACCTTTTAATGGAGCAGAAATTGTCTTTCATGGAGAATTGGGGCTCTAGCCAAGAGTTCCCCATCCACCGATTCCCTTAAAAGGTACGAGAAGGAGAAGCCCTCCTCAACCTCCTTGCCTCGATGCTCATCGGCCACCATCACAGGTGCTCCACCGTCAACAGGCATTCTCATACTGCCTCTTCGTCAATGGGAGGTTATACCCTGTCATTGACAATGCTTTCCAGTGCATTGACAACAGTTTATGATGAACCTTTTATAGGTTCCATCGATGCCCCATTGACAGAGGCTCCTATCCCATCAATGGGACTGTCATTTTCAATGCATTCTACTGTTTCCCCAGTGGTTCTATCAATGATGAGCCACATTCCACTGGGGAAACCTGCTGCATTTGCTATGCATATTTCCCCTCCACCCTCACAGGTGGGTACCCATAGGAGCCAGGCGGACAGGGATTGGGACCCTGGACTTTACTCCCAGGGGCAAGACCTGCTCAGGCTACACATCCAATCCTGTCTATCCTCCCCTTGGTTTCCAAGAACCCCCACCCTTCTCTACCCCCCTCCTTCTCAACTGGATGTTACTTCAGTAGTACAGCACGTCTTGCATGTCCTCCGGCATGCTCAACCTCCGATCCAGGAGAGCCAAGCCACCCATCCCACTCCCCTACTCCTCCACCAAAACAATTTCAGGGTGACAGGAACCCTTTACCACCCAGGTCACCTCCCTCATACATGGATGACTACCTATCAGATGAGCCTGACTTTCAGGGAGATTTTACCGGAGATCTGTAGGACAAGGACTTCCCAGATATGGATTTCCAGCCCCAATCTCCCCTATCGGAGATTTCCTCATTAAATGAGGACCTTTCCAGGCACACATCTTCCTCTCTCCCAGATGACCCATCTTTCCATGAGATGATAGTCCAAATTCAGAAAATGATGGGATTTTCTACTACCAAACATGACAAACAATGTAAGGATATGGCAGACTATCTAGAGTTACCAGAGGATCCAGTCTTAATGGTATCCCCACTAATTAAAACTTACCAAAATGCTATGTTGGCAGCCTGGCATCAGCCTTCCTCTGTTACGGCTGTTCTCCACAAGGCGGATCGCCTCTACCAGGCTCCTCTAGATCACTCCTTTTTATCCACCACTCCTGAAGCAGATTCAGTGGTGATTGCTGCCGCTCATGATCATACTAAACGACCAAAACACATGAGCTTCTCACCTCCTGATGATGAATCCCATAGGATAGACTATCTGGGGAAAAAAGGTATTCCAATCAAGTACCATGAATCTCAGAATCCTAAATTATATGGGACATATGGTCAAATACCAGTGTACACTCTAGTCCTCTACCATTGAATTAAGAAACATAGAAACATAGAATTTGATGGTGGATAAGGACTGCTTGGCCCACCTAGTCTGCCCATTTCCCAACCTAACGGATAAGCTGCAGATCCTAGTTAACAAACAGCCTACTTCCTCCTATCCCTCACTAGAATTGCCTTATGACTGTCCCATACATTCTTGAATTCCCCCACTGTTTCTGACTGTACAACCTCCTCAGGAAGGCTGTTCCATGCATCTACAAGCCTCTCTGTGAAGAAATACTTCCTCACATTACCTCTGAGCCATCCCCCCTCTATCTTCAAATTGTGCCCCCTTGTTTTTGCACATCTCTTTTTCTGAAAGATGCTACCCTCTTGGACTTTGTTGATTCCTTTGAGGTATTTGAAAGTTTCTATCATGTCCTCCCTCTCCCTCCTTCCTTTCCTCGAGGCTATACATCTTAAGCTCCTTTAGTCTTTCTTCATATGTCTTCTGGTGCAGACCCTGCACCATTTTGGTTGCCCTCCTCTGGACAGCCTCCACCCTGTCTATGTTTTTGTGGAGATGGCGTCTCCAGAACTGTACACAGTACTCAGATGTGGTCTTACCAACTGTCTGTACAGAGGGCCAACAACTTCCTGTTTTCTACTGGTGATGCCTCTCCCTATGCATCCCAGTATCCCCCAGCCCTCCTTACTGCCTTTTCACATTGCTGGCCCACCTTTAGGTCATCTGATATGACTACCCCAGGTCCCTTTCCATTTTTGTTGTTGTCAGTATCTCACCTCCCCCCCCATTGTGTACACTTCCCCTGGTTTTTTGTTTCCCAGGTGCATTACTTTGCACTTCTTTGCATTGAATCTAAGCTGCCATATGTAACCCCTTGTTACCTGGGGTTACTAGAATCCCAGTAAAACCTAGTGGTAGGCAGGGAAGGCAGCTTGTGAAACTCCAGTTAAATGGGTTTCACATTGTCTCACTCTGTTCTCGGTCTCAGCTGAGACTGAGGGATGACATCACCAATAGAACTTTCTCAGCTGCATAAGCCACATTGGAATCTGCAGCAGAGGGAGTTAGATAGAACGTTGGGAGTTTTCAAGAGTAGTAGTCAGTGTCCAGTTTGTCTTCAGTAAGTGAAGGTGTGCTCAAGTGGTGGAGACCGCTGTTCAGGTCTCAGTGCCCTTCCCTCCGGGGGGAATGTAAAGATCCCCATGCAGACTCCTGGGGCAATCCCCTTAATTCTGCCAAGAGGAAGAAAATCTGCCTGTTCAGTTCAGTCTTTGTTTTGAAAGTTGGAAGATTTGTGATTCGCCTGTGGGGCACCTGCAACTAAAGGGTGAGTGTCTGCTCTAACAAAAAGGGCAAAATGTTTTCTACACCCTGGGACATGTGTGGGGATCTAGGAATTGAGCTACATTTTGGGAAGCCTATAGGACTAGGCCAAACAAGTGGAGTAGTGTCAAATGCATGCTAGAGTGCTGTGTGATTCAAGTAATATGTAGAGGAGATGTGCCAGATCATCTACCATTTAATCTACATTCGGAAGTTCAGTTTTCCCAGGGAAATGGCCTGGTATGGGCTGTGGGAGCTGGAGGTGGGCAAACCCCCATCTTTGGTAACCAGGTCCACCTCTACGGATTTCTGCTGTGGTTGCTACTTTGCCTCATGCACTTGGCCAGTGATGGGGGAAGTACCCAGATGTGGGGTTGCAAAGGAAAATCTCTCTAGAGTCGAGGACTCTAAGTGTGGTGGGAGCCACAACCAGGTAAAGAAGAATTCTCTTTGTGAGATGGGGAGTCAAGAAGTAAGGAAGAAATCTCTCTAGGAGTCGCAGACTCTAAGTGGTGTGGGGAGCCGTGAAAGGATAATTGGTTCATTCTTCCAATGAACCGTGGATCAAGTGGCTAGCGGGGGAGCCGGGCCAGTCGGGCTGTGTACCCAAAGCACGTGCAAATCCAAGCTTTGTGCCTGGTGGGTCCAGAGCCTGAAGACAGTATAATTGGTTCATTCTTCCAGTGGACCGCGTTGTAGTCTCTAATCTGCATTACCAGGAAATGTAGCCCTATGGGGGTCCATCTATGCTTTGTTTTGTTCAGCTAGTTTGTGAATAAAAGCCACACTGAAGAATCCCATTCCTGGTTCTGGACATTACAGTTATTGCTTCCTGTGTTTGGATTTACTTGGGTGCCCCTGTCCAGAGTAGCCAAACCTAGGCTCCCTGTGCAGAGTAACCTCATCCTCCTGAACCCAGGTCCCCACCAGGTATTGCTGTCAGCTTCAACAGCATGCCACCTGTTGTTTTGGCAAAAAGGCAGGGTGAGGGGTTAAAAATGGGGCACCGCTGATTTTGTTCGGAGAAGGAAGGTGTTAAGAAGGGGGCCAGCGTTGGCTATCTGGCAGAGGGTATCCCAAAAAGCTGAAGCAATTTCCCTAGTGTGTGTTGTGAATCTTGTGGTGTTGTTTAAAATTGCCAACTGTTTACTAAGGACAGTAAAGCCAAAGAGTGTGCCCTTGTCCTGCATCAGAATTGTTTACAACGTTGGAAATGCTTTTAAAAATAAACTGTTGTGAAGAAAAGTGTGGAAGACTAGGGGTAGCAACAGGAAAATTGTGCCCTGGACGTTTGAAATGCTTTTAAAATGAACTGTGGTAAAGAAAAAAGTGTGGAAGACTAGGGGTAGCAACAGGAAAATTGTGCCCTGGACGTTTGAAATGCTTTTAAAGTGAATTGTTGTGAAGGAAAGTGTGGAAGACTAGGGGTAGCAAAAGGTAAATTATGCCCTGGACGTTGGAAATGCTTTCTGAGTGAATTGAGAGACTGCAGAGTAAATGGCTATGTTGAATGGCTGAAATGGGCTTCCACCGTGGAGTCAGTTGGAAAAGGAAAAAAGTTGCATTGTGCAGTTTAAATTTTCCTGCTCGACGATCGCCATGAGGAGAAGAGCCCTCGCGAGGAAGAAGAGGCTCATTTGCATGGTGTCGTGTGGTTGGTCAGGCTGCAATCAGTCCTGTCCCTCAGCCAGCTCTACAGAGACTGCCCCAGCATTCGAGAGGGAGTGAGAGTGCAGTGCGTGTACTGGCAGTGGAGGAGCGTCGAGGAGTGTTCAAAGCATTGTAAACAGTTCAAAAATAGACTTTTTAGTTTAAAATCGGGCTCAACCCGCTAATCGATCGTGGAAATTGCAGAAGTGGTGTTTAAAATGACGATCGCTAGGACTGCCCGCCCGTTTGTGTACCGAGGCCTCTAAGAACTGGCTGCAGGCCGTTTTTCTCCATCGCAGCAAGCTGCTACTGATAACAATAAGTAAACATTCATAAAACTGCTCAAACAGTGATTTTCAGCCTATGCCATATAAAATGTGTGTGCAGCAGTGTAGTCGCTTTGCAAGTAACGACTGTGTGAAGTCCTGCCAGCAATTGCAAGTCTGTTAAGCCATTGACTGTGTGCATAGTAATGAAATTAGCCTCAGTTTAAAGTTTGCAGCCAGAGAGAGACTGTGGGTTGTAGCAAAATGCAACACTAGTAAAAGCAGGCAATCCTGTGCTAAAAACCTGAAGCTTTCAAGGGACTGTGAATAAAATAAATGTTACTAGCATGTAAAAAGTCCAAGGACAATCCTGTAAATGTGTTTGGAGCTAGATCAGAGCAAGTTGTGCAGTTTGAGTAAAAGTTATCAGTAGCTTGTGTAAATCGGGTGCACAGTGGCTGACCCAGATTCTAAATGTTGATGCACAAGAGTGCTGCCGCCGCCATTACAGGGTGGGGTAGTAAAGTAAACACAGCAGCAGAGGAGCCATTTTACAACTAAAGGGTGTGTTCAATAAAGTGAGACTTTCAGTTACAGTGAACTTTTGTTAATTTTTCTGCAGTTATGGCCTCAGGACCAGCTCGTTACCCAGATCATGCCTGGGTTGCAGTAACAGCAGCAGTAAATAGACTGAGAGATATTGAAAAGTGGTGCTATGGAGGGCAACTGCCTCCTGATGTGGCGATTCCTAATTATCCAGTGAGTGTATGCCAAATATGCTTGAGTGCTGGAAGGGATGTCTTCATGATTCCTCACTGTGCTGGATGCCTACAAAAATATGGCTTGTATAAAGTGCCTCCAATTCATTTGGCCCCCCACATGGACAAAAATTCAGGAATCTGCAGTTGGCAGCACACAGCACCAGGCAGAACCTGTGGAGGAAGGTCCCTCGGGGGAGTGTGGCACAAAGCTAGAGGGTGCAGAGTTAGAGACAGAACCAGAAGTTGAAGTTTCGGATGCTGGATCCCAGAAGGAAAGTTCGGATAAAGCATCAATAGACCCCTGGGTGGGGGGGCCTAGCCCGAGTCTCTTAGGTGAAGATGCGATGCGGGAGGCCTTTAAATGGGAGGTGTCGACCTCCGCGCCTAGTGATGGGTGGATAGTCTCAGGAGTGAGGACGACTGCTCACTCCTGGGCTCAGATCCTCAGTGAAGAGGAAGATGAGGGGGAACCTATGTGGCCTTGTGAAAAAGGAACGGGTACACAGCCTCAAGATCTTGCCTCGGAGGAACTTATGGAAGAAAGTGGTGATGCCACTGCCCTGGCTTTACAGGAGGAAGAAGTCAGGGATCCGTTTCTAATTTCCTTAAGGATGCGAAGCTGGCAGAACCAGGACTGGCCACCCCCCCAAGCCAGGCCAGCGGTCTCAGATTGACCAAAGCAAGTAAAGAGGAGAGACTGGTTCGTAGAAAGGCAAATGAGATCTATGGTATGACCTTTCCTACCTTTCCTCGAAAAGTCTGGGAGGAGATTGAGAACTGCAGGAAATCCTGGATCTGGGATGAAGCAATGAAAAGTGTGCATCCTGGGGCCAACCAGCATGTAAAGAATAGACTGTTCCACGAAAAGTATACCCAGTGGAAGAGAGGCAGGACACTGTTTATGGACAGAGTGAGAATAGTGGACGGAGAGGGACGTGAAATCTCCCACTGTGTGAATTATGTGCGCCCAGACGGGGTAATAATTCAAGCCCCTGATCCCCGGTGCTATTGGCCTCAGTGCAAGGACCTCTCAGCAAATGTGCCCGTGCCTACAAAATGGAGAGCCGAGCAGTGGTAGTCAATACTGCCACACCAGACTGTGAAGTGCCTTTATTGCTCCGCCAATATGAATATCCAGGACTCAGGTGCCCCACATTCATCAGTTTACAGTGTACTATCCTGTCCAGCATCCATCAACTGGCCCACCAGATGACTTCAGATCCAGAGAGGACACCATCCCAGCTGTATCCTGTTCATCGTCTGGTAATCGGATGACGTCGGACCAGCTGTTTTCTTTTTGTTCCTGTTCTAAGGTTCCATCTCCACAGATGACATCAGCCCAGCTGTTCCCAGATGTGCCCTCCTGTGGTTCCCGGAAGATGTCCTCCCAGCTGTATCGGAAGAAATGCTGCCAGGGAGAGTCTTCGGCCGAGGTGCAGGTTGGTGCCGAGTCTTGTACTACAAGTGGCTGGTAAGTCCGAACTTTTCTATCTTTATGACATTGCAGTATACACCCTACACTACAGACTTCAAAATGTGTGAACTGTCCGCAAAAACTCTCCCCTTTGGGACTTTGGCCTTTTAGAACTGTGTTTCATGGGGCGCCAGCCCAGGAGAGACTCTTTATTGGACTTGCCTTCAGGCCTTATGGTCATTAGTTGGGACTTTCGGGGCACTCCATCCCCCCCAAATGTGTATTGTAAGTAATGTCGTTGTTTTCTAATGTAAATACTGTTTTTCTACCTTTTTTCTAAAAAAAAAAAAAAAAAATCTTTTTGGGATTCTGCAGTATTTTGATGGTAGGGGTTTTAGATAGACTGTGTATGCAGATTAGGAGAGTGTGTTTTGTCTTTCTTTTTCTTACAGGTGTTCCTGGGAAGACAGAAGAGAAGACAAGAAGAGGAGGAGGGGCTCATCGGAGTTCCTCATCAGTGCTTTATTGTGTAGAAATTTAAAGTACTGTGGTGTTATCGTTATGGTTATTGCTGTATTAACCCTTTCCTTCTACAGGTGTGGTTGTGGGGGTAGGGAGGAGGCAGTAATTTGGTATTTTAATGGTGTGTGGTTGCAGGTTGCCCAAGGTCGGGGAGGTCCCCGGGTTGTTTTTGTTTTTGTTTTGGAATATTATGTTAGAGGCAGATAGGTTTTCCCTAGAGGGTTAGGGGGGATAGACAGGCTGTGGTCCTCAGTGGCCATGGGGACCGCAGTGCCAATCTATCAGGGCTATGCTCTGGACAGTTCTACCAGAGCCACTAGGTGTCCATAATAAGTGGATAGAGTAGAGGCTGACATGTCAGCTACAGACCTCTAGGCCCTTAGTGTTACCTGCCTGTGCTTGCACATGGTAGGAGGGGGCCTGATCACCCCTCCACAGGTAGCACATAGGTGGGATGGCTCAAGTCCGGGGTAAATAATGATCATGTGACAGTCATTTTCCTGGTTAGGGGTGAGTGTAACCCTTGTTACCCGGGGTTACTAGAATCCCAGTAAAACCTAGTGGTAGGCAGGGAAGGCAGCTTGTGAAACTCCAGTTAAATGGGTTTCACACTGTCTCACTCTGTTCTCAGTCTCAGCTGAGACTGAGGGATGACATCACCAATAGAACTTTTGCAGCTGCATAAGCCACATTGGAATCTGCAGCAGAGGGAGTTAGATAGAACGCTGGGAGTTTTCAAGAGTAGTAGTCAGTGTCCAGTTTGTCTTCAGTAAGTGAAGGTGTGCTCAAGTGGTGGAGACCGCTGTTCAGGTCTCAGTGCCCCTCCCTCCCTCCGGGGGGGATGTAAAGATCCCCACGCAGATTCCTGGGGCAATCCCTTTAATTCTGCCAAGAGGAAGAAAAGCTGCCTGTTCAGTTCAGCCTTTGTTTTGAAAGTTGGAAGATGGGGGAAGTACCCAGACGTGGGGTTGCAAAAGGGAAAATCTCTCTAGGAGTCGCAGACTCTAAGTGGTGTGGGGAGCCACAACAAGTGTAAAGAAGAATTCTCTTTGTGAGATGGGGAGTCATAAGAAGTAAGGAAGAAATCTCTCTAGGAGTCACAGACTCTAAGTGGTGTGGGGAGCCATGACAGGATAATTGGTACATTCTTCCAATGGACCGTGGATCAAGTGGCCGGCGGGGGAGCCGGGCCAGTCGGGCTGTGTACCCAAAGCGCGTGCAAGTCTGGGCTGTGTGCCTGGTGGGTCCAGAGCCTGAAGACAGTATAATTGGTTCATTCTTCCAGTGGACTGCATTGTAGTCTCTAATCTGCATTACCAGGAAATGTAGCCCCATGGGGGTCCGTCTATGCTTTGTTTTGTTCAGCTAGTTTGTGAATAAAAGCCGCACTGAAGAATCCCATTCCTGGTTCTGGACATTACAGTTATTGCTTCCTGTGTTCAGATTTACTTGGGTGCCCCTGTCCAGAGTAGCCAAACCTAGGCTCCCCTGTGCAGAGTAACCTCATCCTCCCCGAACCCAGGTCCCCACTCAGGTATTGCTGTCAGCTTCAACAGCATGCCACCTGTCATTTTGGCAAAAGGCATGGGTGAGGGGTTACACATACATTTGACCATTCCTCCAACCTTGCCAAGTCCCTTTTCATCCCTTCCACCCCACCTTGCATATCAACCCGGTTGCAGATTTTTGTGTCATCGGCAAAGAGACATACTTTTCCTTCTAGTCCCTCTGCAATGTCACTTATAAAGACATTAAAAAGGACCGGCCCCAGTACTGAACACTGCGGTACCCACTAGTAGCCCCCCTTTCTTCACTGTGAACTCCATTTACTATTACCCTCTGTGTCCTGTTGTCCAGACAGAGTTTTACCCAGGCTACCACCCTGGGACGCACTCCCAGGCTGGCTAATTTGTTTATTAATCTTTTGTGTGGGATTGTGTCAGATGCCTTGCTAAAGTCTAGGTAGACCATCTCCACAGCCCCTCCCTGGTCTACTACTTTGGTCACCCAGTCAAAGAAATCAATTAAATTTGTCTGACATGACCTTCCTGCTGTGAATCCATGCTGCCTTGGGTCCTGTGCCCCACTGGCCTCTAGGTACTCAACAATTCTTTCCTTCAGAAGTGATTCCAACATTTTCCCCTACCACCAAGGTCAAACTGACAGGTCTGTAGTTTCCTGCCTCTGTCTTGTTCCCACTTTCATGAAGAGGAATCACATCCGCCCTCCTCCAGTCCTCAGGCTCCACACCATCCTCCCATCATTTATTAAAAAGGGTAGTCAGTGGTGTTACTAGTTCTTCCCTTAGTTCTTTCAGAATTCTGGGGTGAATCCCATCAGGCCCCATTGCTTTATCCACCTTCAGTTTTAAGAGTTCTTTCAGAACCCTTTCTTCTGTGAAAGGGTTAATATCAACCCCTATCCAGAGTGCTTCTATTGACTGGATTAGGTATCTCCCCCTTCTTTTCCGTTGTGAATACTGAGCAGAAGTATTCGTTCAGTATCCCTGCTTTTTCACTGTCGCTCTCTGCCCAACCACCTTCCTTTTTATTCAGCCTCAGTATCCCTGCCTTAGTCTTTCTTTGCTCCCTAATGTACCTATAAAGGGTTTTATCCCCCTTCTTAACCGAGTTGGCTATCTTTTCCTCAGTTTGGGCCTTTGCTATTCTAACTGCCTTCCCCGCTTCCTTCTGCTTTAACTGGTACAGTTCTCGCTCCTGCTCCTTCTGTGTTTCCTTATATTTCCTGAATGCTATCTTTTTCTCCCTAACCTTTCCCGCCACTTCATTTGAGAACCATAGTGTTTTTTTTCTTTCATTTTGATTTATTTGCTTCACGCAAAGGTTTGTTGCCTCTGTGATGGCAGTTTTGATGTTTCCCCATTGTTGCTCCACCCCACCTTCTTGCCTGTTTGCTAGTGCTTTTCTGAGGCACTTTCCCATTTTGACAAAGTCAGCCCTCCTGAATCAAGTACCTTTACTTTTGTATGGCTTGACTCTACAGCTAAGTTTATCGTGAACCACATTGTTTGGTGGTCTCTTGTTCCCAGATGGCTACCCACTTCAAGACTGGAGATCCTCTCTCCATCCCCATTTGAGAGCACCAGGTCTAAGATTGCTCCCTCCCGAGTGGGTTCCAAAACTAGCTGTCTGAGGCATGCCCCATGTAGGGCATCGAGAATGGCCCTGCTCTTGGATGTGGCTGCAGCAAAGGTGCTCCAGTTAACATCTGGCATATTCATGTCCCCCATCAGCAATATCTCCCCTTTCTCTGCCATCCTAAGGATGCTTTCTATCACTTCCTTGTCCATTTCCTCCCCCCGAGACGGGGGTCTGTATACAACCCTTGTGCGGATTGTGGTGCCATTTCAGTCTCCAGGGTGACCCACAGTGCCTCCTCTCCTTCCTGTTTATCCTTTAGTTCTGTTGCTTTGATTCCTTCCCTTACATAACGAGCTACTCCTCCTCCTCCTCCTCTTCTTCCCTCCCTGTCCCTCCTGTAGGTTGTATACCCTGGTATGTTGACATCCCAGTCATGGTTCTCTGTGTACCATGTTTCTGTGACTGCCACACACATTAGTCAACAAACTCCCTCCTTCACAGGAAAGGGAATAATTACTGGCTGCAATATCTACTGGTAACTCCATTTCCCAACACCTACTTTGTTCAGGATATGATGCGTAGATACTTCAGCCTGCATGTCAGCAAACGGCATTACCTTGCGTCACCATGCTTGGCTTCACATCTCATGTACAGCATAGAGTAGGTAACACCCCCTTTAATGGGTCCAAACTATTTGGGCCAGGTACCCAAACATTGACAGATGATCTCCAGGTTTCAGGAAGAACCTGCTTACTGTACAGGGCATGTACCATACTTCTCAGCCACCCTACCATTCCCAATCCTCTTTCTATATGAAAAGAGGTTGTAAATACAGAGGCTCAAATAGGGGCAGATTCCAAGGTCATTCCCAGCCTACCAGAACCAACACCTCTGCCGCCAAGGGTTCCCGCTCCCACCCCCTGGTGGGGCTGGTCAGCCTGCCTCCCACTGACCTACTGGGCCCTGTCCACGTTTCCTCGACCAGATCTCTGAAGCGGTGGGCAGTCATTTTGCCCTCCATTTGGAGGCCTAGAAAATGATCACATCAGACGAGTGGGTACTCCAGATCATTCAGAGAGGTCATACTCTGGAGTTACTTTCCAGACTTCCCCCTCATCCCCCCCTGGTTAGTCCATTACCCACCCAACCATATTCCTATTCTCCAAGAAGAATTACAGGCTCTTCTAACCAAGAAGGCCATTTACGTGGTACCAAAAGGGGATTTACTCCCACTTCTTCCTGGTACCCAAACGAACTGGAGATCTCAGACCAATAATGGACCTCAGTCAATTGAACCTATACATCCAGTACAAAAGGTTCTGCATGGTCACCTTAAACTCCATCATGCCAATACTGAATCAAGGGGATTGACTTTGTGCCCTAGACATGAAGGATGCTTACCAATATATCCCCATCTGTCCCGCCCACCACAGATTCCCTCATTTTCACCTGTTGGGTCAACACTATCAATTTCAAGCACTCCCATTCAGTCTCTCATTGGCCCCAAGAGTGCTCACCAAATGCCTAGTGGTAGTAGCAGCAGCCCTACGACAGAACGGGCACTTTGTCTTCCAATACCTGGATGATTGGCTCATCAAAGCAGAATTCAAAACTGCTCTGCTTTCTTCCCTAGAAGCAACCTTAACCTTGTTCCAAGCTCTAGAGATTATGGTCAATAGGCCGAAGTCCAATCTGACCCCTACACAGTCACTCCAATATATAGGAGTGGTCCTAGACACTGTCTCCGCCAGGGCTTACCTTCCAGCCAACAGGCAAGATGAGCTTCTATCTCTGGCATTGCAGATACAAGCCCAGAAAGGTGTCATAGCCAGATGCATGTTATGCCTCCTAGGTCACATGGCCACTACCATCCCTATGGTAGCTTTCACTTGTCTTCATATAAGACTAGTCCAATGGGTTCTCCAGAACCAGTTGTCTCAAAGAACAGGAAATTCTGAAGACAAAAATCAGAGTCACTTCCACATTGTGATTCACCCTGGTGTGGTGGATGCTCCGAGCCAACCTATGTCAAGACATGCCCTTCCAGTCCCCACCACCCCAGCAGACATTGACCACGGGTGCATCCCTAGAAGAGTGAGGTGCACACCTGGGTCCTTACAGGACACAAGGCAAGTGGACCACTTCTATTCCTCATCCTCACATCAAACTCCTGGAGCTAAGAGCAATTTGCTTAGCCCTCCAGACTTTTCAACCTACCTGTCTCTGGGACCATTGCTGATTCAGTCAGACGACACCGCAGTAGTATTCTACCTCAACAAACAAGGAGGTACAAAGCCCCATACTCTGTGCAAAGAAACGCTTGCAGTCTGGCAGGAAGCCACTTGGCAGCACCTTGTACTGATAGCCGTCCATCTGCCAGGATGTTACAACCTCTTGGCCGACCTTCTCAGTCACCAGTCCGCACAGGAGTGGACACTTCATTACGAAGTGCTTTCAGAAAATCTTTCATCTCTGGGGGAACCTGTAACTGGATCTGTTTGCCTCCCCAGTCAGCCACAGTCTCCCCAGATAGTATTCCATTATCCCAAGCTAAAAGGGATGGTCTGTAGATGCCCTGTCCCAACCATGGACAGGACTCTTCTTATATGCTTCTCCCCCGTTTCACTCCTGCAATGAACTCTGCTAAAAATATAACTCAAACCTGCCACCATGATTCTCATAGCTCCTCTTTGGCCTCGGCAGGTGTGGTTCCCCCTACTTCAACAGTTCTCAGTAGAGGAACCTGTTCCGTTGCCAATCAGACCCGCTCTCTTAACTCAGAATCAAGGGACCCTTCTACATTCCAACCTGAAGGCACTACACCTTCATGCTTGGCTCCTGAGGATGCTTTCATAGCACATTTACAAGTGTCTTCTCCTGTTATCAGTATATTTCTTGGCATCAAGTAAGCCAGCAACCAGGGAACTATATAATGCCAAATGGAATCGTTTTTCCATCTGGGCTGCTTCCCAATCACTGGATCCCTACTCCTGTCCACTGACAAAAGTCTTGGATTACCTAGCCTCGATTGCCTATACAGGATTAAGCTACTCCTCCATCAAAGTATATTTGGCCTCTATTTTGGCCTTCCATGAACCTCTGGATGGCAGATTACTGTATCAACATCATCTAGCCAAAATGTTTCTAAGAGGAATGTTACATCTTAAGCTACCTATCAGAAGACCCACTCCTCCATGGGATCTCAATTTTCTAATACAGAAATTAACTCTTGAGCCCTTTGAACCAGCTGCTACTTGTGACATCCATTTTCTTGTATGGAAAACACTGTTCTTAGTGGCTGTCACTTCAGCTCAATGAATTTCTGAGCTTCATGCCTTCATGTGTAGAGAACCTTACTTGATTTTTCACAAAGACAGAGTGGCACTTCGTACCAACCCTTCCTTCCTTCCTACCTACCTAAGATAGTGTCTGAACACACCTTAAACCAGTCCCTGGAGTTACCAGTATATTATCTTGAGCACTCCAATTGAGGTGAATACCTCTTACATACTCTAGATGTCCTTCTTATATTACGATACTATACTAATCGAACTAAATCGATTAGAAAGACTTCTCAACTTTTTACCTTCGCCTCAGGCAGGGAGGGTCTCCCAGTCACTAAATGGACCCTCTCCAATTGGCTGCCACACTGTATAACATTTTGTTATTCAAAGTATATCAAGCCATTACCAGGACCTGTCTAAGCCCATTCTACCAGAGTTATGGTTACCACTGTGGCCTGCTTTAAAGGGGCCTCTGTCATGGATATCTGCAATGCAGCTACCTGGTCCATGATTCATACTTTCACGAAGCATTACAACCTAGGCATTGCTTCACGCCATAGGATGGCCCTTGGCCGAGCAGTCCTACAAGGCCTCCTGTCAAAATTCCACCCTTCTTGGGTTTACTGCTTGGGATTCATCCCAAGTGTATTACCTGCTGCAAGAGACCACTCTGTGAGAGATAGTACAGTTACAGAAGACCTTACCATAATAGTAGATCTTTGAGGAGTATCTCTTGCAGCAGGTACGATCCCACCCTCTGTCCCCCTCCTTCTCTAAGAGAACAAATTCTGGTCCACTGACTTATGGGTTGGTCTGGTACCTTGGCTTCCCCTCGGTCCTCGCTTAGCGAGCTGAATCTGGTGGGGGATATTGAGGATACCAGGGGACCACCCACACTTATATTGGAAACAGGAAGATGATGTCATGTGTGGGCAGCCAATGGAAAAGACTGCTAGAAGAGCTGCTATGCACCACAGCGACACATGGTGATGACCCAAGTGTATTACCTGCTGCAAGAGACAGTCCTCAAATATCTACTGTTATGGCAAGGTCGTACATAACTGTACTTTCTAGGAGGGGTATACTGTTCACATCCATATGACCCACCCAGCCTCCCCTGGCAAGTGGCTCACGGATCCCTGTTTCTGTCATGCAAGATCTGACATCTTGGGATGGAGTCAGGGGATATACTGTCTGGGTGATGGAAAGAGCTTAGCTTAAGAACATCCGTCCAATCAGACTGTTAACAGTGAAACTCTTAAGAGTTTAGCTGTGAACCATGTACCACTCCTAGGACTATAGTTACGGGAGCGTAACCTACTTTTCTTTGTGTTTTTGATTAATCTGGATGTTTTACTTTGTCCTGGTTCCTGTACAGCAGTTTGATGGCTTATGGAGGTTGTCACACTAGGCATTTTTGTGTAGGATGTTTTTTTGTAATTGTGTTTTAATAAGATGGTGTTTCTCTGATATGATGTACCAAAATATCGAAAGAAAATCCAATTAAAAAAAAAACATGGAAATTCACTTTAATAATAAAATCTTGCTGTGGGCTGATGCAATCAAAATATTTCTATTTTTTAATGTTACATTTTTTTATGAATCAGTTTTTGTCAACTTTTAAAAGTAAAGCAGTACAACATGTGTAATGGGTACAATAACATCAGAAAACAAACAAACGTCACATATACCGAAATGAAGGAAAGTCTGAACTACAACAGAAAGCATTAGGTAGATGGTAAACCTTCCTGAGAAAGGAATGCAAAACATAAACCATTAAACAGTTGTAATAGTTACAATCTAATGAATTTTTCAGGAGAGAGAACAAAACTTTTTTATTACAGAGGTTTACCTTGTAGGGACAACTGAAGATACAGCCCAAAGATTTACTGTGTGCCTCTAGGCGTCACATGGCCTTGTAGGACATCCTCTCCATAGAAGCCTGGTGTCCCACTGCCTGCAGCAATTTTGCTGAGGAGGGAACCACATTGAATACATATTTGTATAGTTAAATATGTCCTTTCATGTGTACACCTTTTGTTTAATACAATGATTAGACAATGAACACTGAAGTATGAAATAAAAACAGAACTTTCTGCAAATATGTTTTCCAAATTTTAATTAGTGTTATCTCAGATTTTATTTTATAATATAACAAAGCACCTGCGAGATGCTGGTAGATAATGATTGTAAAACCCCCAATGGTTGTGTCCTTACAACTATTATACCACAGCGTCACTGGGTATGTGAGAGGGGAGCCTCGTATCATGGTGTGCTCAGGGGCAAGATACTCTTTCCTGCAATCAAGGTTGCCTCAAAGACAATGCTGTCCCGTTGCATTTTTTTCCTCATTAAAAAAAAGCTCCCTTCTCCAATATTTTTATTATTCTGACTCCGTGTCACCATGGATTACCAATTGAATGAGAGAGCAGCCAATTTTTTTTTATTTTACTTTCCTACTAGGAATCAAACTTCTTGTGGATAAAATAGTAAATATATGTTCTCACCAGGAATAAAACCTCTGAGCTTTTCTCAGCTGGACTCCATTTTTTCACTTTTATTTCTGTAGTTTGTATTCATTTTTCTTTTCTTTATCTCTGCTGGTGTAGTTGTGAGTTACTTTACTTTTAGCTGTATTTACAGGGTTACTTGGTTTGTTGTAGACAGAAGATGTGAGCCTATCATGACTGTCTCCCGCACTGTGTGGCCAAATATAATTAGAACCCCACATAACCAATCAAGATGGTCAACAACTTCAAATATCTAGGTGTTACCCTAAATAGCCCCCTCTCCTACTCCACCCATATTTACCTAATTGCCAGGTCAGACTGTCATAAGCTTGGTCAGCTATATCGGCACCGTCACCGTCTAACTGGTGCAGCCCTACAACTAGTCATTTCTAGCTCGGTCTTCTCTGTCATAGATTATGGCCTTGTCATTTACAGTGCAGCCTCTGATCTGACCCTTAAATGTATCTCCACCACCTTAAATAAAGCCTGCAGATTAGTCCTGAGTGCGCCACACCTCACTCACACCTGTCACCTATATACTCAATCGGGCTGGCTGGACCTGGACAACAGAATCCACTACCAAGTCTGTCTCTTAGCCCAAAAAAGGTGTCTTGGGCCTATTGCCAGTGGGAGTACAATCCTCGCTCCACCCAGCTGAAACAGTAAAACCAACCAGAGCTTCTAACAACCCTTTAGAGGTCTCTTTCCATTGTACCACTCAAGGCCAGAGATCCTTCAATTACCGTGCCCACTCTGGCTTAACTCCCTCCATGCTGATCTACTCACCAAACCAAAAATTTGTCCTTTTAAAACCAAACTTCATGAACACCTCACTTTGCAAAAGAAGTGTACTTGCCACAAATAACATACGAACACATACGAACATACGAAATTTGCCAGTAGATAAAGGCCTAGAGGTCTATCAAGTCTGCTCGAATGTGCAGCTAGCACCCCTTATTCTGCAGCTGCCCCTCCCTTCCACCCTTCCCCTTCATTAACCCTCCCCCTTGTCCTGTCCCATCCTCGTTTGAAGCAGTTCACTGTTCTACTGCATACCACTTCTGCAGGTAACGCATTCCACCCAGCCACCACCCTCTCTGTAAAAAAGTGTCTCCTCATCTCCCTCCTGAACCTTCCTCGCTCCAGTCTCATATCATGGCCCCTGGTGGCCCTCCCTCCTTACTTTGAACAGCCCCTCTGTACCTGTCTTGTTTATTCCTTTCATGTATTTAAAAGTTTCCAATCATGTCACCCCTATCTCCTCTCCTCCAGTGAGTACATGTTCAACTCCTTCAACCTCCTCTCGTATGATAAGTCCCCCAGCCCCTTGATCATCTTTGTCGTTCTGCGCTGCACCCCCTCCAGTAACTTAATGTCCTTCTTCAGATACAGATGCCAGTACTGCACGCAGTACTCCAGGTGTGGTCTAACTAATGACCTATACAGTGGCAGAATCACCTCCTCCCTCCTCGAGGATATACCCCTTGAAATACAACCCAGCATTTTGTTGGCCTTTGCAGCTGCCTTCCTACATTGTGCCGAGTTGTTCATTGACCCTGTAATGAGCACACCCAGATCCTTCTCCTCCTCTGTCTGGGCTAGCTGCACTCCCCCTAGCTGGTAACTCCTCCTTGGGTTCTTCATCCCAAAATGCAGCACCTTGCACTTTTTGGCATTAAACCCCAGTTGCCAGGTGTCTGACCAGGTTCAAGCTTTGCCAGATCATCCTGCAACCCCTGCCATCCCCTAGGTCATCCACCACCCAGCCAACCTTGGTATCATTAGCAAACAGACTGATCTTGCTCTTGAAGTCCCATGATATGTCTGCAATGAATATCCCAAACAACACTGGTCCCAACACTGAGCCCTGTGGGACACCGCTCGTCACTGCCCTTGGGTGTGAGAGCTCCCCACCCACCACCACCCTCTGTTGCCTTCCCTGCAGCCAGTTTCCTACCCATCTCACCAGCTTTGCACCCGCCCCTGTGCCTACTAACTTCCTTCCCAGCCTTCCATGTGGCACCGAGTCAAATGCCTTACTGAAATCCAGATACAGGACATCCACTGCATGGCCCCTGTCCAGCTGCCTAGTTACCCAGTCATAGAACTCGACCAGGTTGGTTTGGCAGGATCTGCCACGTATGAAGCCATGCTGTCTGCTGTCCTGTAGTCCTTTGGCCTCTAGGAGGGCCACCAGCCTCTCCTTCAGGATAGTCTCCATTAGCTTACCCACGATGGATGTGAGGCTCACTGGTCTGTAGTTTCCGGTTCATCCTTGGGGCCACTCTTGTGGAGGGCACCACATGAGCCATCCTCCAGTCCTGAGGTAACACACCTAATGTAGTGAGGTATTACATAGGTCTGCAAGGTCCTGCAAGGACCTCTGCCAGCTCCTTCAGTACCCTGGGGTGGATGCCATCTGGGCCTGGCGCTTGTCCACCCTCAGTGCCTTCAAACCCTCTCAACTCTGCCTCCATGATTTCCCATCTGTCACCACCTTCTGCCATTTCTTCCACCTTGGGTGTCCCCTCTTCTCTTTAGTAAATACTGAGCAGAAGTACTCATTTAGTGCTTCCGCCTTATTGTACCCTGCTTCCACCCAACCCCTCTCCTTCCTAATCCTTACTATGTGGTCCTTACAGCTCCTTTTCTCCCTAATGTACTTAAAGAAGTTCTTCTCCCCCTTCTTAATGCCTTGTGCCAGCCTGAGTTCCGTAGTTGCTTTGGCTCCCCTTACTGTCCTTGCCACCTCCTTCGATTCTGTCAAGTACTCCTCTCTGTCCTCCCCTCCCTGTTTTCTTGTACTTCCTAAAGGCAGCTCTTTTCCTCCTTACCTTTTCCATGACCTCCTTGCTCAACCAGCTCGGTTTCTTAGCCCTAGCCTTCTTGCTCTGGGCTTTGCAGTAGGTTTTGGTTGCCTCCACTATCCCCAGCTTATGAGCTCCCACCTCTGGTTAGTATCCATACTAGATTGAATTCTGGCCAGGTACCCTTTTACCACTTCCCCATCCTTCCAAAGTCAGCCCTCCTGAAGTCCAGCACTCTTGTGCCAGATTCCACTCCTTCCTTGCCCATATCCAATGTGAGCCATACTGAGTGGTGGTCACTCCCTGACAGCGGTTCCTCCACTGTAAGTTCTCTCACAAAGTCCCCATTTGCCAGCACAAGGTCAAGGGTATTCCCCAACCTGGTTGGTTCACTGACCATTTGCAGCAGGAAGCTGTCCTGGAAGGCATCCAGCAGTACCTGCTCCCTTCTGTTCCTGGTTGTTGGGGTGCTCCAGTCCACTCCTGGCATGTTGAAGTCCCCCACAATCACCACACTACCCTTCTCACAGGTCCTCCTGATCTGTCCCACTAGTTCGCTGTCTAACTCCTCCGTCTGAGATGGTGGCCTGTACACCACTCCCATTCTAAGAATCCTATTCTTGGAATCCTGGATTTGCACCCAAAGTGACTCCATTACTACCCTCGTCCCCTTCCTCCTTACACACTTCAGTCCTTCCTTCACATATAGTGCCACCCCCCACTTCCCAATCACCCTGTCCCTACGAAATAACCTGTACCCTGGTACAGATAGGTCCCAGTCATTATATTGGGTGGCCCATGTTTCCGTGATGGCTGCAGTGTCCTCCTCTCCCTCTGCCATGAGAACCTGTAACTCTGCAGTTTTCCTCTCAAGGCTCCTAGCATTAAGGGTAACCGCCTTCCACCCTTTCCCCCCTCTCCTATCCTTCCCTCCTTTCCTAGCATCACCAACGGTACTTGCCATGTGTCCTTTGTCACTGTTATGGGGGGTAAGCTCATATGGTTTCCCAACCTGTGGTCTCTGCATATCTCTTCCCCAACTGCATAACCCCTCCCCTCTCTTCGCTTCTCCATCACGTTTATCTTAGCACTTCTTTTCAACACCTCGCTCTGCCACTTACCCCCTTCTCCTTGTCGCTTGCTCCCCACCCCCTCTCATACTTCTACCTTTGTGTTCTCACCGCACAACCCTCCCTCCCACCTTACCATCTCCACTGCCTCTCTCCCCATCCCCCTATCTATATCTTGACAATGGAATCCAGTTTCTCTGGCCTGCTGCACTATCTATGCTTGCTCCTTCTTCCTACAATTTGTTACTGTCCTGCCTTGATATTCCTCTTGCTCACCTTATCTTGTTTTGTTACACTACCCCTTTCAACCTGATTATATGTCTACCTTATTACAAGCCATTGTCATGTTTTATCATCCTTGTTCATTGTAATTGTGTCTAGTTATTATAAATGTATGCTTTTTCATGATGTGGAACCTTTGCAAATGAGCTTTAAGCTCAAAGGTTACAATCCAAGATCTCAATAAATAAATTAAATAAGTAAATTTATCGAGTTCTCTTTTAAAATGATCAAAGTCATTTATGTCCACCAGATACTGAGGCACTTTGTTCCAAAGTCTTGGGGCCCTACTAATAAAGAAATTATATATTTTCTAGAATATTTGTAGTGTTTGTTCTGCATACTTCAACTTGTTTATTATGGGACCTAAGAGCAAGAGGCTTAACATGGGGAGTTTTCACATTTTTCTCTGGTTCCTTAGCAGTAACCGGGAACTGGAGATACTGCCTGAGTTTGCTTCATGGTCTTGTTTCAAACCGCAGGTTTTTCATTATTTAGCTTACTTTTTCCTCACATTTAGTTGTTTGTGTATTAATTTCAGTGCTTTTTCCATGACCTTAACTTTGGTTCCTGATTTCTCGGAACCAAGCCACCTTCTGTTGTATTTGTAGTGATATGAGGAAATTAAAAAAAAAAAAAAATGTGTTTTCTTTCTTTAGCTGTTCATTCCTACTGGGAACTGGACCACAAACCTGTATTTCCTTCCTCTAGGAAGACTCTTATTTTGGGATCTGTCTTTTATTGGCATGTCATACAGACCCCCAAAAAGAGAACAGTACCTACTGGTTTTAAAAATTGTGTAAGGTGTTTCAGACTCTTAGTGAAGACAGACTGCCACGAGTTGTGCTTAAGGTACCTGGTTCCTGACCATCTTTTCTCTGATTGTGAGCTTTGCATCAGGTTTTGTTTAAAAGCTGTCAAAAAGAGAACCAAAAAGTTAGAAGAAATTATGGCTTATCAGTCTGCCTCTGTGTCACCAAAGCATTCCAAAGAGGGCCCTTCCTCTCATAGCAAACAAAAGAAAAGGTCATTCAAAGACAATACTGATTGTAAGCTTCCTGAAAAAGAGAACCCTGACATGGCCAAACATAAAAGATGATCCAAGCAGGTTCCAGACTCTCCTCCTGCTAAAAAGAAGCAAAAAGAGAAACATGTTGCTGCCCCTCCTCCTGAAGGAGGAAAGAAGCCGTCAGTGGATAGAACAAAAATGCCCTCTATGGAGGACATGACTAAAGTGTAGCAGTTTTTTCAAGCCCTTCAGGCTATGGGTATGCCGGTTCTCCCTGAAGCTTCTGTTCCCCCTCTCCCCCCAGTTCCTGAGGACCAGGAAACTGAATTTTACTACAAAGGGGAAGGGGAACCTATTGAACCTGATGGTTCCCCTGAACGAGAGTTTGGTTCTTCTCCTTGGGGACCAGAGGATTTTTCCTTCCATTATGCCTTTGTGAGGCAAATGGTAAACACCTTCAACCTCTCCACCTAGGAAACTATGAAGGATGAGGAGGAGGATGAAATGTTGGACATGATGGGGTTAATCCCAACCAAGAAGTTGCTTTTACCTGTGCACAAGTCCCTTAAGAAAGCAACTTATAGATTATTGCAAACCCCTACTTCTACACCGGTGATAGATAAGTAAATCAAGAAGTACTAGCTAGACAGATGTGACGCTGAATACCTCTATTTGTATCCAGACCATGAAGGAGAGTGGTTCAGGTGCCTGTCTGTGATAAGGCTAAGGTTCCCCTCTCTACCCAGCCACCAGATAAAGATTCCAGGAAGCTAGACAGTATGGGGAAGAAAGTTTACACCTCCGCCTCTTTACTGTTGAGACAGGTGGCATACATGGTCTACGCTGCCGAGTACCAGAAAGCCCTCTGAAACTCTGTGCTGGCCATGAATGAGAAGACCTCCAGGGACCTGGCTCAAGATTTGGCAGACACAGCTAAGACTGTTCTTGATGCTACCAAATACCAGTTCCATATGGCAGTGGCTGCCAGTGACACTGCTTCTAGGGTTATGACCCATGCCATCTCCTTAAGATTTGCCAGGCTAAGGACAACTAATTTGCCCCAGGACACCCAGGCAAAGGCCATGGATTTCCCATGTGAGAACAGTTCCCAATTTGGTGACAAGACAGAGGCATATATGAAAAAGGTGGAAGAATACAAAAGCAATACTGAGAAAGACCTCCACTTCCTACAGGCCTCATGGAAGGGGAGGTGGGGTAGAGGTTACTTCCCCCAGGCCTTCATACCCATGCTCTGTGATTAGTCTCAGATGAGAGGTTGCTTTAGGGGCAGAAGAGCTTCCAAACAGGTTGATCTGACCCCAGCTTGGAAGGCTTAGCCCAAACAGAACCCCTGATGAGCTGGTCCAGGTCGTCCACCCATTGCCAGTGGAAGGAAGGCTGGCTCACTTCTTCCAGGATTAGAAAAACATCACCACAGACAAATGGGTCCTGGAAATAGTGAGCCAGGGGCTCACAACACAGTTCAGAAGATTCCCCAAGCTGCAGGTTCACAGAAACTTCAAACCTCCTACTCCAGCAGAAAAGATTCTGCTGGAGTTGGAGGTAAAAAGTTGCTGCAGGCAAATGCAGCAGAAAGAGTTCCTCCCTTCCAGTGGGGAAAGGACTTTACTTAAGATACTCCCTCATTCACAAGAAAAATTGGGAGTGGTGGCCCATTTTGATTCTCAGGTTTCTGAACAAACATCTGAAAAAGTACAAGTTCAAAATGATCACTCCATCTATAGTGATACCATCCATGCAACAGGGAGACTGAATGGGATCTCTGGACCTGAAAGATGCGTATTTCCACATGCCAGTCAGGCCCAGTCACAGGAAATACTTAAGGTTCATGCTACCTTCTGGTCATTATCAATTCACAGTCCTCCCCTCTGGTCTCTCATCTGCTCCCAGGGTGTTCACAAAGTGCTTTAGCCATGGTGGCAGCACATCTCAGGAGGCAGGGAGTGTTGGTCTTACCTGGACAACCGACTAGTCACAGGGAAGTCACATCAGCAAGTTAAGGACTCTCTCCAGCTAACCTAGAGCACCTTGGAGGCAATGGGTTTTCCCATAAATACCCCCAAAGTCCCAAACAGAACCAGTACAGGTGCTGGAGTTCATAGGAGCAGAGTTAGATGCCCTCCAGGACAAGGCATTCCTACTTCTGGAAAGAATGGAAAGCCTTTTAAGCTTGGCAAACTCCTTCATCCAGAGTCAGCCCAGGCCAGCACAGCATTTCCTTCAGCTCCTGGGTCATATGGCTTCTGCCACAGCTGTGGTGCCAGGAGCCAGGTTTCAAATGAGAGACATCCAATATCACCTAAGGGCCTATTGGTCCCAAAAGCATCACCCTCTTTCAAGGCTGGTGCCTGTGACAAGAACTCTCTTGCAAGCTCTGGACTGGTGGAAGGAAACAGACAACTTGAGGGAGGAAATGCCCTTTCAACAACAGATCCCCCCCCTTCTAGGCTGGGAAGACAAACTGGGTGACCTAACAGTAAGTGGAATGTGGTCCACCTGGGAATTGAGAGAGCTCATAAATCACCTAGAATTAAGGGCAGTTTTCCTTGCCCTTCAGTCATTTGCTTCCCAGGTAAAGGGCCTGTCAGTCCAAGTCAGGACAGACACCACCACTACCATGTACATCAACAAGCAAGGCGGCACAAGATCCTCAAAGCTATGTGCAGAATCTATGAAGATCTAGAATCTGGCTTACTCCATGGAATTGCACCTATCAGCAGTTCATCTTCCATGGAAAGACAGTGTCCTGGTGGATTCCCCCAGCAGGATCAGACAGGAGCATCATGAATGGTCTTGGAACAAAAAGGTGCTGGCCACAATCTTCAGGATATGGGGCACTCAAGAAACAGACCTGTTTGCTTCCAAAGAGAATCACCAGCTCCTTCTCTTTTGCTGCAGGCCTCCAGCAGTGGGCTTAGTCCCCATGGACGACCTGACCCTGGACTGGTCGGAGAAGTTCCTGTATACCTTCCCTCCATTTTTCCTGTTACTTCAAATTCTCCTGAAACTGAGCCAACCTGCAACCATGATACTAGTGGCCCCAGACTGGGCCAGGCAACCCCGGTGCTCCTTGCTCCTTGCCCTCTCTACCAAACAGCCCATTCATCTCCCACAGAGACACAATCTACTGATCATGTCTCAGGGCAGAGTAACCTTTCCAAACCTCAAGTTATTACATCTCAAAGCTTGGTTCTTGAGGAGCTGGAGTATTCTGATTTCCAGTTTTCAGAGGAGGTCCTCAGGGTTTCCAGGAAACCTGCCACCAGAAAAACATAGGCTTCAAGTGGAAGAGATTTTCTCTGTGGTGTGCTCCTAAGTAGCTCAGTCTTTTTACAGGTAGATCTGCCGACACTTTTGGACTACATGGTTCACTTGTAGGCTCTAGGGCTTAGGCCTTCAACCCTTAAAAGTACACTTGGCAGCTATTTCTGCCTATATTTCAGCAGATAATGAAAAAATGGTGGCTTCACACCCCATTTTCAAGAAATTCTTCAAGGGACTGCTACATCTGGATCCCCCTGCCAGGGACCCAGTCCCTCCCTGGGATTTGAACCTGTGCATAGCCAAGCTCATGGGACCTCCCTTTGAGCCCATGGCTACTGTGGATCTGAAGTACGTCACCTGGAAGTCTGTCTTCTTGGTGGTCATAACTTCTGCCAGAAGGGTGTGCAAGCTGCAGGCCTTCTGCACTGACCCTAACTACATTATCTTCTACAGAGGCAAGGCAGTCCTTCGGAAAAATTGAAAATTCTTTCCTAAGGTAGTGTCTGAATTTCATTTGAATCAATCTGTCACTCTCCCAGTGTTCTTTACAGCAAAGTCCGGTTCTGGTGAGCAGAGGCTCCACTTTTTGGGCATTAAGAGGGCACTGTTATTATCTGAAACACACTAAGGATCTTTGATCTTCCCACTCACAACTGTTTCTCACATATGGTGAAGTGGGCAAGGGCAGGCCAGCTTCTAATAAGACCATTGCTCGCTGGATAGTTTCCTGCATCCAGTTCTGCTATACTAAAGCTGGCAAGCAGCCACAAAGCCTCAGGGCGCACTCCACTCATGGCACTGCTGCCTCAGCTGCAAGGGATATTCCCTTGTTAGAAATTTGTAAAGCAGCTACCCAGAAAACTGTACACACCTTTGCAAAGCACTACTGCCTGGATGTGCAATCCAGAAGAGATGCCAGGTTTGGCACAGCTGTCTTGCAAAACCTTTTCCCTAAATAGGTTCTGTACCCAGCTTCTCAAGGTACTGCTTTGTAGTCTGTATAAGTAAGCATAGTGAGGTATTCCTTGGGTTTGAAGAAAAATATACTTACTATAATAAAATTGTTTCTTCCAAGGGATCCCTCACTATGCTTAAATCTCCCACGCTACTTCCCCTTCCAGAACCTGGAAAGGTTCTACAAGAATCGGTGTTTTAGGTATTCACTTGCTTAAGCATTACTCATTCTTCTACTATCAGTTTTTCTGTTTTAGTCTGCCATAGCTTGGCCTGGGAGATCAATCTTTTATTGTTTTTTTTGGAAGTTTTCATTTTAGGTATATTTTAGGATAGGTTAGTAAGATTTGTGGTTATTGGCCTATAGGCTTTGAAATAGATCTGATGTTAGGCAGCAGAATGCAGCACCACCATGAGGCAGAGTTTGAAAAATGTGTTCTGTATTCCACAATTTACATAGATTCCACACGCTGCAGGACAGCTGAACCTTCCAGCCTTGCTGCATAAATAAGCATAGTGAGGAATCCCTTGGAAGAAACAATATTACTATGGTATTGTTTTCTTACAGTACATTGAATTTCCCTCCTGACAAGATCATAGAAATTGACCAGGCCTACCAAGCCCTAGGACTGAAGCCCAAAGGCCCTGACTCACATCACCAATTGGTCGTAATCAGATTTCTTGATAAAGAGGATGTTCTTCATACAGAGTGGAAAGCAAAGGAAGTTAGATTCTAAGACACACGCCTATATATTGATAAATGACTTTCTGCCCACTGTCACAGGCTCACCTTTGAGTTGCAGGATCCCCTGAGTGAAACCTTGCCATGTGGGTCAAGAAACCCCTCTCCTATCCTTCTAAGGCACTTGCTGGGTTAGAACTGAAAGTCCGCCAGAGGATCCCAGGGTCTCCTCTCTCTTTGTGAGGGGTGAAAATACAGTCTTGGGTCTGTGTTCCTGGGAGAGGATCCTATTGGCCACTGCACAGCTAACCAGAAAAGCCACAGGTGTGTATAGGTCTTCAGGGGGCCTGATACACCCTATATGTGTCTTTTCCCAAAGAAAATGCAGAGGCTGGTTCAAAGCCCATAGACCACTATGAGAGATCTTTGTATTCCCCCTCCTTTTGTCCACAAAGTCCCTTCTTGGATTCTGTCTCAGTAGTGTTTGGTCCTTAAGCTGTAGGTCAGGCAGAGTATTATGTCTGAACAAACTTGCCCAAATATTCACACATAATCAGACACTTACAGAAGTATGTTTAAAGTATGAAAAAAACTTTACTAAAAGAAATTATTAGATACTATAATAACATATACATTTAGACATTGGTTACAGGAAAATAAAGCCGGAGAATATACAGAAAAATATACTGTTAGACTCTAGTTCTAAAGTCTCTACCTTAGTTGTTTCCGGTTGATGAGAGTCCAAAGAAGTTAGCTTAAGAAAAACAAATCTCCCACTTGGATGGCTTTCAGATGGGGTCCAAGACTTCATCTCTGCTCTTCACAGGATGGCGTCCAAATGTGTCTAGCCAAGAACTGTGCCTCTGCAAGACTCTATCTGGCTTACAGAGACAGATTTTCAGGCTGTCCCTGACTTTTCCTGCTGTGAGTGGCTGGATGCTGTCACATGGCTGCTAGAGCCGATCAATTTCTTAGCTTTCATTTTAAAATCCTAACTGTCCAGTTCTGAGCCCCCCCCCCATGAGGTTAGAAGAAAAGAAAAAAAAAGTTCAGATTGTCTCTGTGACTGAGACATCATGTCCCTACCCCCCTGCTGGGTTAGCTAGTCCCAGGTCCCTTGTTCAGCTTCTGTTCCCAGCAACCGATTTAGACCTAAGTGGCAGCCCATTAAGCTGCAACTGCCTGATCCAGGTGCTGAAATCTGAAGAAGAGAACAACAACATCTTTCTGCATCTCTGAGCTCAGACTCTTTATGCAAATAGGTCCAGGAACCTCTGGGCTTTGCTTAATTTGCCGGCTGTTAATTCTTAACAACCCTATAATTTTGCCCAGCCTTGGTAACCCCAAAGCCGGTTACAAAATTCAAGAAATATTTCAGAGCAGCTAACAGGGGTTTCCTGCCCTAAAACACAGGGTTTTGTATCCTTCCATTGTCCCACATTTTCTTCCTTACCTACAACCCCTTGCAACTTAAACTTGACCACAGGAGCCCTCCTGGTGAATTAAGTAATAAAACAACATGAAATATGAACACTGCAATAGACATGGTGTAATCCTGCCACACGTACTACCATGTCTCGAAGAAAAGCCTACAATCCAGCAGTGAAAGCTCTCCACTCCCACCAGATTTGGTTCTGTGCACCCTACCCTGCCAAACTAGTGATGTTCTTTTGTGATGGGACCCAAACTTTTGAAACCGCCAAAGCAGCAAAAAGCTAAACCGCTCTGACATACTGTACCTGTTGCCCTCCCTCAACAACCTACACCCTAGTGACCCGTGCAGACAAACTCTTGCAATGACTCTAGAACATGGGTTACAAGAAATGAGCAACTCTGCCAACATGACCAACCACTCCAACAAACGGTTACTGAATTGAAGCAAGCACAACCTGCCTCCAGTCCACCAAGCACCCCACAAATGAGATACTTGATCTGGTTTGATTCACCACATAAGGTACTGCACAGTAAACCTTGGTCTCTCCTCCTAACCTCCTGCCTGAGGCCGAGTAAACACCCCGATTTCTCCCCTTCCGGTATCACTTGACCATGACCAAAGAAGTAAATCCCACCATGTAAACCCAGCTGTGTTGCAGCATACTGTCATACATGCAGGATCTGAAATCCTGCCACATGAAACAGCCACACTCTCCTACTTCTCCCATGTGCTATTGCACACTTATAGAATTCTCTGAGGTGCAGACCTTGTTTTCATCAATCTAAATCTTTAACCTACATCTTGAGGCAAAGTTTGAATGGTGGGCAGGGGCCTGGATCTGGGAAGGCCTCATGTGCAACCTGGACTTATGCTTACCACCCCCGTCAGGTCAATTATGCTGAGAGGGCTGCTCAGTGCATTTCCTCCCACTCAGGATGACTAAATGGTTATGGCCGGGCGTGCTACTCTGAGCACGTCCTTAAACACAAATAACTATTAAGCTGGTGCAATTAATAACAGCACAAGCAACCTTCAGCAAATGGTGAAGAGTCTCTCAGCCTAAGCTGTACCCTGGTTCAGTTGCTTGGAGTACTCAGTGCAGTGATGCAGCTATCACGTGGCCCACCCACAGGGGTGTCAGGGAGCCTGGATATCAAATGGATACCTTCAAGGGTAATGTGGGAGCCTCCATGACCATGTAAAGAATAAAAACCAGAAAATGAGGGAGCAGCCTGCTGCTATGAAATTCTCAACCCAACACAAAGTGGTATAGGAATTAGTGGCCACTCACCAAGTATTTATATAAAATATATAAGTTTATTCATGCACACACAGTTATGGAAAACTGCCATGTACCAACCTTTCCAGGTAAAAAGCAACTTCTCTGCCAGGGTGAAAACATACCTAAAAGCAAATATTTCAAAACTTTTTTCACTTAATTGCAAAATATCTTTAGAATACTGTACACAACTAACAGCACTCAAATCCAGCACCCAGACAGAAAAAAATCAAGGTGTGTATTCTTGTATTCATATCCATGCTACCTTAAAAGGTGTGCCACTTTAAGCTTGTAAATCTGATGTTTGGGGTATCTCTTGCAGCAGGCCACACCTATGGAACTACTGCTGTCAGGCACTGGGACCACCCGGAAACTATTCTAGCTAGCAGTCTAGCTGAGGGCTGCACACTCTGACATCGGCCAACACTATAACAGTGTGGGCAGCACCTGCTCCCTCTTCAGTTCTTCCCCTCCATCAACCAACACATGTCAGACCTCCAGAGACTGCTGCAAGCTTCAGTCACCCACCATTTTCCTTTGCATTTTCTTCAAATTTCTTTTTATTTTCACACCTAAACTGGCTGATGTCTTGTTGGTGGCCAGAAAGCCCTCCACCAGGGCAGCTTATTGCATGAAGAGGAAGCGTTTCATGCTCTGGGCTACTTCACACCAGCTGGACCCTTTCACGTGTCCTGTGTCTCAGATCTCTGAGTACCTGCTATCCCTTTTGAACTCTGGTCTGGGGTACTCCTTTTTTAAAGTGCACATGTCTGGCATCTCTACTTTCCATGTACCTGTTGATGGCCATACAGTGGCACAATTGGAATTGTCACATACTTTTTTGAGAGGCATCCTTCACCTGAAGCCTCCTATCTGCAATCCCATCCCTCCATGGGACTTGAACTTTGTACTGGAAAAACTTACTTTGGCTCCGTTTGAGAATGCTGCAACTTGTGAGCTATGCCTTTTGTCATGGAAAGCATTATTTTTAGTTGACACTTCTGTTCTTTCTGAGCTACAAGCGCTCATGTGTGAGGAATCATATTTGGTTTTCCACAAAAACAAGGTGTCTTTGCATACTAACCCCAAGTTTCTCCCAAAGGTGGTGTCTGAGCTTACCCTGAATCAATCCGTGCACCTGCCTGTTTATTTTCCCGAGTATGCCAGTCCAGGGGGAGCATTGCTCCACACTCTAGACATGCATAGAATTTTGCATTACTATGCACACTGTACCAAGCACTGCAGGAAGTCCAAACTGTTGTTGTTTCTTTCACCCCTGGGAAAGAGGGCAACCATGTTTCTAAGCAGGGTTTGTCCAAATGGTTGGCCAACTGCATTACGTACTGTTACAGGAAGTACGGCAAGGAACTTCCTGGGGATGTTAAGGGTCATTCCACCAGGGGTATGTATGGCTGCTTCAGTTGCCTATTTCAGGAACATCTCAGCGGCAGAGATTTGTGCAGTGGCTACTTGGAGTTCTGTCCACACCTTTACCAAGCACTACACTCTGGACATTGCATCAAGGCACAGGGCCAATTTCTGCCTAACTGTTCTTCAATGCCTGCTTTCTTAAGCTCTTGGTTCCTACCACCCAGTCTGGCTTTCCTGATGTCAGAACTGCATGGGACTCGTTCCACAGATGTGGCCTGCTGCAAAAGATACCCCCAAAGTCAGATAGTACAGTTTCGTAAGAACTTAGCAGATCTCTTGCAGCAGGCCATGCCATCTCTCCCTCTTTCCCTCTTGCTCTGGTAGATCATCTTTCTATTGCCTGTATATTCCTGTCTCCTTCTATGTTGGTGGGAACCTTTGGTACCTCCTTGGTTCCTCAGCAGGAGGAACTTTTACTCTGGTCTTCGGTGGCGGGAGAACTGAAATGGGAGTGGAGGCTGCCCATTTTTATAGGGTTGGCCAATGTCAGAGGGTGATGTCTGAGTGGGTGGCCCCCAGCTAGACTGCTAGCTAGAAAAGTTTCCAGGTGGTCCTAGTGCCTGATGATGGTAGTTTCATAGGTGTGGCCTGCTCCAAGAGATCCCCTTACAGATTTACTGTTATGGTAAGGTCTTACATAACTCTCCTTTTTTTTACAGTCGACAAACAATGATTATGGAACACAATGGAGTATCTACTTAGCCATGCACCATTGTACTTATGTACAAATGTACCACCACCAAAATGCCCCTGCACCTCTGTTACACACTTTAACTTCAAATAGAAAAGTACCTTTAAGCACTCTTATTTTCTCATGCCTTGCCAGAATTGGCTTCTGTGTAACAAACAATAACTGTTCTTAGAAACCCATTTCAGAAAAGTACTTTTAAGCACTCTTACTTTCTCATGCCTTGCCAGAATTAGCTTCTGTGGAACAAACGGTAACTGTTCTTAGAAACCCATTTCAGTGAACATTATTCATGTTTAAAACTCATTTTGAACATGCAGTTGCAGTCAGAGCAGTTAGCTGACTACCACAAATACCTTCTCAGTTACTAACTCGGGTACCCCTCAGCACATTCTCATCTTCTGCACTCACAACTCCCACTCTGACCCTATCTGTATGCTACCCCCCTACTGAAAACTCAATCTCTTCCCCACCTCCTCGTTCCCCCCTTCCTCCTTTCTCTTGTACTTCTGGACAACGCCCCCTGGGCTGATTTATTTTTGTACAGGCACCCTGCAAACTGTAATTTATGCTGTCTGTATCTAGAGTATGTTAAGCACTTACATCCTAGGCACTAACATGTTGCCACCCTAATGTCTTATCCACCATGACCACTGTATCCCCCCCCCCCTTGGCACTCTGTGATTACGTTGCTCAGAAGCTTATACCACTATGTACAATACCCAGATTTGTATAGATACACAGCTTTCATTCCATTGTATAATCTGCAGGAACCAGATTGTTGATATTGTATTGTACTGACTCTGTAACTCAACGTCGAGGAACCTTTGTAAATGTGCTCCTATCTCAAAGGTATATTGTAATCCAATGACTTGATAAATAAATAAATAAAATATTGAAGGAAACTGTACCATGGTTTGTGTTGCAAAAAAGGACTGGTCCCTACTTAAAACAGTATAGCTTTTCTGGCAAAATAATTTTCTGTTAGTATTTCTTACCTAGTATTTTCTAATGGCTCTTTTAACACTTGCTATAACAAAAAAAAAAAGAGCAGCGTGTGTTGTTTTCAGGCTTGATTTTGAATCGGAACAAGGGGTGGGAACAGCATTTCCCAAAACCCTGCAGCGCTTGACCCAGACCAAACATGTTTTGCAAAATCAAGTACAGTTTACCTTACTGGCATAGGCAGCATGCTTTATTCATAATGTGCAAACAGTACTGTACTTGTGTATTTTATTTCTATGTTCTTTGGTATCAGACTGTGACTTTCATAAGAACAGGCTGCTTCCTCATTCCAATGTTTCACCACCCTGTCTGTGAAAGAAGTATTTATTTATTTATTTCAAAAGTTTCACCAGAAGAGACATACTGAGCTTGTAACAGTTTGTTTCTAGATGTGTCCTGGGGAGATGGGGGAAATACCTGATGTGCAAGTGAAGGTGTATAACATAAGGTGCAGTAGTAGTAAAAATAAATACAGTAAAAAATGCTTACAATAAAATTACAGTGCTCAGTCACAATGTACAGGTAGGATATTCAGGGCCACACAAAATAAAAATGGAATATAATGCAAATTAAGGTATAAGTGCTACAGTATGCATATGTGCAGAGTCTTGGTTTTACTTTTCAAGCAGTGATTTCTATATGAAATACCACTCAGTTTAAAAAAACGACTGATAATTGCTAAAATCAGCACAGTTTCCTTAACAGAGCCAACTATTTACGTCATATACCACAAAAATCACCAAACTTGTTCATGCATAGGTTTGGCGGGATGCAGCGCCATATCTGTATCGGGAACACATGGAAAGGAGTGGATGGTGAAGGTAAGGTCAGGACGACTAAAAGTGAATTTTGGTATAAAAACACTGATTACAAGAAAAAACATACATTTCAATTGCCATGCAAGCAATTACATTATAGAGCTCCATTAACAGGCACAAACAGTAGAGGGGTCCACAAAACTGGTTGAAAAGCTAACAAAGTCCTTTTAAGTGACTGCTAAGAATCATAAAACAGTAAGAAGCATAGACTTTGACGGCAGATAAGGACAGCTTGGCCCACCTAGTCTGCCCATTTCCCTACCTGTTGAATGAGCTGCAGATAGTAGTTAACCAACAGCTTACTCCCCCACTAGAATTGCTTTATGTCTGTCCCATGCATTCTTGAATTCCCCCACTGTTTTTGACCCCACAACCACCTCAGAAAGTCCATTCCATGCATCCACCACCCTCACTGTGAAAAAATACTTCCTCACATTGCCCTTGAGCCACCCCCCGTCTTCAAATTGTGTCCCCTTGTTCTTGCACATCTCTTTTTCTGAAAAATGCTACCCTCTTGGACTTCGTTGATTCCCTTGAGGTACTTAAATGTTTCTATCATGTCCCCTCTCCCTCCTTTCCTCAAGGGTATACATATTAAGCTCCTTTAGTCTCTCTTCATATGGCTTCTGGTGCAGACCATGCACCATTTTAGTTGCCCTCCTCCGTACCGCCTCCATCCTGTCTATGTCCTTGCAGAGATGGGGTCTCCAGAACTGCATGCAGTATTCCAGATGGGGTCTCACCAACTGTCTGTACAGAGGAAGAACAACTTCCTGTTTTCTACTGGTGATGCCTCTATCTGTGCATCCCAGTACCCCCCCAGCCCTCCTTACTGCCTTCTCACATTACTTGCCTACTTTTATGTCATCTGATATGACTATTCCCAGGTCCCTTTCCATTTTTGTTGTTGTTAGTACCTCCCCCCACACTGTGTACTCTTCCCCTAGATTTTTGTTTCCCATGTGCATTACTTTGCACTGAATCTAAGCTGCCATGCTTTTGACCATTCCTCCAACTTGTTGCAGATCTTTGTGTTGTCTGCAAAGAGGCATACTTTCTCTCCCAGTCCCTCTGCAATGTCGCCTTTAAAGACATTAAAAAGGACTGGTCCCAGTACTAAACTCTGTGGTACCCCACTAGTAACCCCCCTTTCTTCGGAGTGGACTCCATTTACTATTAACCTCTGTGTCCTGTTGTCCCACCAGTGTTTTACCCGGGCTACAACCCTGGGACCCATTCCCAGGCTGGCTAACTTGTTTATTAATCTTTTGTGTGGGATTGTGTCAAATGCCTTGCTAAATTCTAGGTAGGCCATGTCCACAGCCCCTCACTGGTCCACTACTTTGGTCACTCAGTGAAAGACATCAATTAGATTCATCTGACATGACATTCCCGCTGTGAATCCATGCTGCCTTGGGTCCTGTGACCTACTGACCCCTAGGTATGAAACAATTCTTTCCTTCAGAAGTGATTCCATAATTTTCCCTACCACTGAGGTCAAACTAACAGGTCTGTAGTTTCCTACCTCTGTCTTGCTCCCACTTTTGAGAAGGGGAATCACATCCGCACTCCTCCAGTCCTCAGGTACCAAACCTTCCTCTCATGATTTGTTAAAAAGGGTAGTCAGTGGTGTCACTAGTTCTCCCCTTAGTTCTTTTAGAATTCTGGGGTGAATCCCATCATGTCCCATTGCTTTGTCCACCTTCAGTTTTAAGAGTTCTTTCAGGACCCTTTCTTCTGTGAATGAACTGGTATCGACCACCCTGTCCAGAGTGCTTCTATTGTTTGGCTTAGGTGTTACTCGATATTTGAAAGGTGGAAGGAGGCTCTAGGCCCATCATGACCACCTTTCCTGCACATGCAGGATAAATTTTATACTAGCCCAAAAGGAATCTATCTAATTCCATTTTACATGATTCTAGAGTGGTCATGTTTACAATATAATGGGGTAGGGAGTTCTAAAAGGATGCGGCTCGTATAGTAAAATAATACTGTATTTTCTTAGTACATGCCTTTGGAATCCTAATCTGTCTGTTGTGACATCTTAAGTTGTTTAGTTTAGATGCCATTTCAATATTAGAATTGTTCATAAGAGTTTTATCCTTCAGGATATTATAGAGAAGTAGCATATCACCCCACTGTCTTCTTAATTTGAGGTCATATAAGTCTAATGCTCCTAGTCTTTGTTTATATGACAAATGTTTCACTCTGGGTATCAATTTGGTAGTCCTCCTTTGCATACTTTCTACTAGTCTTTGATCTCTTTTGATATGCAGGGCCCAGATAATTTTATTTATTAAAAAATTATGGGGGACTAGATCAAAAGCCTTTTTGAAATCTAGATATATAATATCTACTGGAATGCTTCAATTCAGGCTATGACTGATTGTTTCATAAAAGGTAATCAAGTTAGTTGTGCACAATCTTCCTTTCTGAAAGCCATGTTGTGTTGTATCTGTTAAATCCAGAGGCTGAATTTCAATGTCTATTTTGTTTTTTAAAGGGAAACAATGGAAAAGACAAAGCTTTCCTCAGACACTACAGAAACTCTCAATTAGTGCTTTCAGACAGTAACAACTTTATTTAATGATTTAGAACAGCTACCCACAACTTCCACTTCTTGTTGCTGGCAGCAGCCATTTCATGAGCAGCAGTGAGCTTCCTGAGCTCACTGTATGCTAATATGCCTGTTTGACCTAAGCTATTGGTTGGCAGTACATATTTGCATAAAGTGAGTTCAGGAAGCTCTCTGCCACTCATGAAATGGTGCCTCCCAGCAATAGAAAGTGAAAGTTGAAGGCCACTGTTTAAATCACTAAAAAATCTATTAGAGTTATTTGTTAAAAAAGTGTTACTGTCTAAAAGCACTAATCAGGTATTTTTGTAGTGCCTGGGTAAAGATGTGCCTTTTCCACTGCTTCCCTTTAAGATTTTTTCCAATAACTTACAACCAATAGAAGTTAAGCTAATGGGTCTGTAGTTCTTGGTTAGTATTTTATTACTCTTTTTAAAAATTGGGACCACATGTGCCTTATGCCAATCAGCAGGAACTTCCCCAGTCATAAGGGATTTATTAAATATAATAGTTAAAGGATACACTAGTTCTTCTATGATTTCTTTAATCAAGTATGTATTCAGATTATCCGGCCCAGGTGAATTGTTTTCTAAAAGGAAAGAACAGCAGATTTTATTTCCTTGGGTGTAATTTGCTCATGATCATTTGGGGTAAGATCCTGGGGATGTGCATTAGAATCTTTCATTGAGAACACTGATCCAAAATACTCACTGAAAAGTTCTACTATTTTGGAAATATCATTTATGTCTTCTCCATTCTTTTGTATAGTTGAAATTGGGTTGGCTGTTTTTTATGAGAATTAACATATGCATAAAACACTTTAGTGTTCCCTTTGGAAACTGAGAGTTTGAATTCCATTTTTTTCTTTCAATTTTAATAAGTGCTTTAGTTTTTTTTTAACTTCTACTCTAAAGGATGAAAGAGTTTCAGTGTTTTTTTCCCCATTTTATTATAAGCTGTCTCCTTTCTTTTTATTTGCCTTATAATTGGTGCAGTGAGCCATAGGGGGATATTTCCCTTGTTATTATTAGATTTTTTCAGTGAGCTATGTAATGATTCTAAATCATGTATGATTCTTTTCATTAAATTCCAACCTTCATTCGCATTAAGGTCAGATAATGAGACCCAAATAAATTCAGATATGCTCTAATTTGATTATAATCACACCTAGGATAATTATACCTGAAGTTAGTTGATTTAGTACACAGCTTTGAGGTAATTAACTTAAATAATAATATATTATGGTGACTGTTACTAAGGGGATTGGTTACAATAATGTTATTGATGTCTGATTCAATATTGGTAAGGATTACATCCAGGATATTTTTATCCCTAGTTGGTTCAGTTACCAATTGGTGCAGGTCAAGAGTGATGACAAGAGCAACTTGATTCAACCTGATTATTCGCAATTAGAAGATCCCAGTCAATTCCGGGCAAATTTAAATCCCCTATAAGTAGCACCTCAGATTTATTAGCTAAGCCAGTAATTAGGGTGAGTAATCTCTCATTGTAACTAGCGTCCAGAGACGGTGGTCTATACAAATTCCCAATAATAAGAGGTTTCCCAGATTTGTTTTTAATTTGTACAAAACCACCCTGTATACTGCCATCTGAGGTATTAATCTCTTCAAACAAGATAGATTATTTCAAATAGAGACAAACACCTCCACCTCTTTTTACAGCCCTATTTGTACATACAAGGTTATAGCCTGGTATATTAACCCATGCAGATGAACTATCCCACCAGGTTTCTGTAATGGCAATGATGTCAATCTTTTTAGTACAGCTGATGGCTACAAGTTCACTTAGTTTAGTAATATTCAAACTTCTAGCGTTAGTGGTGAGAATAGTATTTATTTATTCATTTATTCAATTTTGGTAACCAGGTAGGCCCACTGAGCCCCGAAGGTCCCTTTTCAGGGGCAAACTGGAATTAGTTACAGAAGGATACAAGTACAATAATGGAACAAGGACACAGTACATAGTAACAAAAGGGAGAATTCAAGTACATGAATAAACAGTGCTGACATTGTGCCAAAATTAGTTACAGGAGAAGACAATTACATGAACAGTCAATGGTAGCAGTGATGCACTCAGGAGAAAAGGTAGTGTATAATACAGTAGTGCATAACTTAGGCTAGCAAGGACCTAGCCTTTGCATTTGGGTATGCCCCCTTATTGACAGGAGCAGACGTTAACTTCTGGTAAGTGAGCACAGAGTTCCTTGAGGAATGTTCCAAGATAGGGGGCTTTCTGAAGGGGGGAAGCTTATTCCATAGGGCAGGGGCAGAAATGGCAAAGGACTTACTGCCAGCAGTGGTTCAAACCCTAGGTTTATCTAGGAGGTTACACCCAGAGGTTCGAAGGGTACGTGATGAGCACTTGGGAACCAGGAGACTGGCCAGGCTATCTGGAGAACTGCAGTGTAGGAGCTTGTAGGCATTGCAAAGCAGGGGGTACTGAAGGTGACTGTCTAGGGACGGCCATTGTAGGGAAGCAAGGGCTTTGCAGTGGTGCCATCTTTTGTGAGACTGAGAAGCAAAGTGAGCTATTTTGTTGTAGAGAACTTGTAGCCTGCTCATCTCCTGTTTAGCCAACTCCTGAAGTATAGGGGCAGCAAAGGTCAGTGTAGAAAGGAGGAGACTATTGGCAATGGTGATTCTTGACTCGGGGATGAGCTGGTCATTCAGGTGATACAGCAGGCCCAGTTTGCAATGCACCATTTTGGTTACCTGGTCTAAGTGAGACTTGAGGGTAAACCCCTGATCTAGGGTTAACCCCAAGTATTTCTGTACTGTACTGTCTATGTATTTGAGGAAACTCACTACCTCAATGCGGCTACATGAGGATGAGGTCAGAGGGAGTAAGGCACTCCTGTCTGGGCCAAGGTTTCTCTGTCCAAATAGCATTGCCTTGGTTTTTGTGGTGTCTAAAACCAACTTATTCTCAGTAAGCCAGGACTCTTACTTGGCAAAGTCAGCTTGCAGATGGGGTCCCAGATCAGATGGGTTGCTCTGGAACCGATAGATTACAGCATCATCTGCATATTGAATGACTGAGCTGCCACCGCAGTGGGATTTAAGATCATTAACAAATAGCGAGAAGAGGAGGGGGCCAGGATGGAACCCTGAGGCAATCCCTCATTTGGGGGAGTGGATCTGAAGTCACCTTCTTCCACCTGACCTGCTGGGAGTGGCCAGATAGGTAACAGGTGTACTAGGAAAGGGGAATGCTGAACCAGGCCAGAGGAAACCAGTTTGGATAGCAGGAGTTTATGGTCTATTAGATCAAAGGCCTTAGATAGATCAATAAAGACAGCTCCTGTGGGGAGTCCTTTGTCCATGGCCCCTAGTACGTCAACTGTGAATTTTATGTGGGTTGTGTCAGTGCCATGGTTCTGCCTAAAGCCATGTTGGATGGTGGCTAGCAACCAGTTAGCTTCAAGGTGGTCACTGAGTTGACAGTACACTAGCCTTTCCTGAATCTTGGCCAGAGCACAAAGCAGTGAGATCGGCCTGTAGTTACTGATGGATTCCCTAGGACCCCCTTTGGGGATGGGGCGACAATGGCGCCCATTTCCAGGTATTGGGTACAGTACTTTCAAGCAGGGATCTGTTGATTAACCATGTGATAAGTAGAGTGATGGCTGGTGCTGCTGCCTTTAATAATTTAGGACAGATGCCACTGGGTCCTCCAGGACCTTTGGCTTTGATGATCTTTAAGAATGGGAGTACCTCTTTGACCTTAACTAATCACAGGTGAGAGAGAGGCCATGTGGGGCAATGTGCCTCAGAGCAGGGGGGCATAGAAGGGGTAGGAGTAAGGTTGGACTTGTAGCCGTCAAGGCTGGTGAAGTAATTGTTGAAGGCAGCAGCAATTTCATGGCTGTCAGTAGTCATAAGGCCATTGATATCAATAGGGCCAAGGGAGGGGTTCTTATTGCCCTTTAGCAGGTCATTGATGTGGGACCAAAATGACCATGGGTTGGCCAGAGTGGTTTGTTGGAGAAGCTTGATAAACTTTCTCTTTGCCATCTTAGGGGTATGCTTGCACTCATTCCTTAGTTTTTTATAGGCTGCAAGGTCTGCAGGCAAGGCAGAATGTTTGTAATGCTTCCATGCCTTGTCCCGGTTCACCATCAAAGATTTAAGCTCTGTGGTGATCCATCTATGGCAGCTGCCTTTTGTATGGAGTTTCCTAAATGGGGCAAACAGGTTAGCTGCAGAGTTGAAGGAGTTCTGGAAGAATTCCAGTTCTTCATCTAGAATTGGGAGGTGCCATGTCGGGGACCAGTCGAGGCTGCCAAGATACACATTGAAGGCATCCTCCAAGAATTTGAAGTAGTCTCTGGTAGAGCGTATCCTAGGAGGGACCCCGGAGGGGAATGATTTTTCCAAATACAGAACATGAGTTAATGGTCATTAAGAGCATCAGCAATGATACCAGTAATCAGAATGTTGGTGGGGTGAGACACCAGAGCCCAGTCGAGGGTTGTATGACTCCCTGTTTTGTAGTTGGCCCTGGTCTTTTCGGAGATGATTTGCTCCAGGTTAGCATCTAGTAGTAAGGCCCTGAGGGTCTGCTCTGAGTCCTGTGCCCAGTTGAGATTTAAGTCTCCCTTGATCAGGAGTTCCAAGGAGACTGTGTCAGCAAGGGCCTTAGTAATAGTTTCCAAGGCTTGTAGGGCCATCTTTGGAGGGTGGTAGAGGCAGCTGATCATAAGGTGTTTTGTGTTGCCATGGGTAATTCTAATAAAGACTGATTCACCACCGGAGTAATCAGTGCCAGGTAGGTGGGCAAGGGCTGCATCAAGGGAGTCCCTGGCATATATGAGTACCCCACCCCCTTTTTTTGCCCACCCAGTCCTTGCAGAAGGAGACGTAGCCAGACACTGCCATCTCGTGAGATAGGGTGTGAGGCTTAAGCCATGTTTCAGACACAGCCAGTATGTCTGGGTTGTAGAGAGACCTCCAACCCTGACCCTCCTGTATTTTTGGATGGAGGCTACAGACATTCATGTGGGCGATTTTTAGGCCCTTGGAAGATGCCTGGTGCAGGTCATGGGAGGGAGCTAAGTGTGATGTTGGCTACCAGAGGGCCAGGGTTACGTTCGATGTCACCTGCTAGAAGCAGCAGGAATTAAAGAAGAAATAGAGCTTTAGGGGATAGGGAGAGCAGATCCCCTCTGGGGTGTTTTGCATGGAAATGAAAGGCTAGGTAGCAGGCACCTTTTTTTTAGTGGGTATATGGGACACAAAGAGTGGTCGTACCCTCTGTTTGACTGGATAACCTGAAGTGATGGGAGGGGAGTGGATGTGATAACTGGGATCTGGGTACCCAGTCCTGGGAAGGCACATAAGCCTGTCAGCCCACGCAAGAGACAGAATGTATAGAGAAACCAGAATAGGGGCTCTGTAAGATAGCCCGGGGTGGTGCTTCCATTTGGGCATGTGAGAGTGAGCAGGGTGAGTGCAGGGGGTCCACAGGATCAAGGGACAGCATTTTGTTTTTGGGAGATAATTGAGGGGAGGAGGGAAAGTCAGATGGACTTGGTAGGGTGGGACATGGAAAAAGGTCAGTGGAGAAACTGTTTTAGACAGCACTGGAGAAGCAAAAGTTGGTGAATTTTTTAGTGCACAAGGTGTATCTGCTGACAAAAATAGTGAGAAAAAGGAAGGGAAAGAAGAAAAAATTGGGGATTTCTTTTTTTGTTTGTTTTGTTGTTCTACCACGTCTGCGCGTTCTTGGCCACAGTTGACTAACTGGAGCTCAGTGACTGTGATTAGTCATGCAATATCAGTGTGACCTCTAGTGGCAGCTTCTGATAAGCTGCAAGTGGAAAAGTAGGGTGATTGGCTCAGATGCCTATATCAGGAAAAGTCCACCAAGGGTGGTAGTGGGGGCAGTAGGGCAGCCAACATGGAGCGTCAGCGGTAAACTGCAGTCATCAATTAAGCATTCCCAATGAGTTAGACAATTAATATGTTTGTTTAATGTCCATTTCCCTAACCACTCATTGATGGATTTTATTTTGTTGTGTATTTGGTATTTGCTCTGGGTATTGACAAGATCTCTGAGGTTATAACATCACAACTCTTCTTTTCTAGTAATTCCACAAGGGAGATAAAACTATTCTTGAAGTCTTCAATTGTGAATTTATTTATGTAATTTGTTCCAGCATGGACCACCACCAAAGGGTTGTGGCCACCATTCGCCAAAATGTCCAGCACCATCCGTTCGATGTCTCTAATCCAGGCCCCTCGGAAGCTGGAACAAGTCCTGTTTTGTTTGTCGTTTTTACATATGTGGCCATCAATACATTTAATAATGCTGTCACCCAGTACACATACCTGTCCAGAAGGGGTAACATCTGTGATATCTATTGAGTCATCATCAAGGGGATGTTCATTAATTATGTCTTCCTCTATTACGGACACTGTGGGAAGAGGTAATAGTAGAGATTGTGTTGCTGGAGTGCTAGCTGTTGCATCGGGGAAATAATGTCTTTGACAATGGTCTCTGGGTCAGTATGCACCTGAACAGATATCACCTGAACTTTTTTGTTCATGGCTTTGGTGGTCGTTCCAACTTCTTGCCTATTTCTAGACTTACTAGTAGTGTTAGTTGCGGTAGTATTTGTGTCCACTATATCTGATTCTAACTCTACCAATGGAGTGAAGGCATTTTGTGTTGGGAGAGCAAATTCCATGGCTCTTCTTTCCCTTTTACATTTGTTTTTATTGGTCACTATTTGCCAGTCTTGCTCATCTTCACTATCCTCCTCCCTATCTGTTTTCTGGGTATCATTTTTTTCCACCGTGATATATTGTATGCTAAGTAAGGATATTTTTGGTTTAGCAACATATTTGCCTGCTGTAATTGTTCAATTGTGTTTTGTAATTCATGTAACGTCTCCTTTAATAATTCATTTTCTTGTCACTGATGGCATTTCAATCCCTCAAAGCCTGTACTGCTTTCTAAACAGAAGTTGTTACATAAGATACAAGCCATGGCAATTTTTCCTGTAGTAAGGGTCACTATCCCCTCATTGATATCCACATGTAAACAGTTTATTTATCACCATCTACTCACAGTATGCTATTCGGTTGGAGTACAGATGACCAACATCCCAGATGTCCCCAGCAGATACAGCAGACACGTGCAGGGATGTGGGTGTCACTACACACAGCCCCACGCACACTCACCCCACTCACTAGTATGTGGCCGGAATAATGCTGGTACCGGAAGTGGCAGTATTACCTTCTTCTGTGTACTCTGCAATGAAGTTGCTGAGAAGTCGAAGTTTAAATTACCCCCAAGTCAAAAATATAATGGTTCTACACAGCAAATACATTAAAAACTGTCTAGGAGCATGTCTGTGACTGTAAGACACAAAATAAACACGTCTGTCATAGTAATACAGTTAACAGTGGAGGAGGTCCTCCTAAATCCCACAGTGCTTCAGCAAGTTAGACAAAGAGTGTCAGTAGTGACAAGACACTGTCTGTGCAAGCACACACACACTGTGGTTGTAAATAAAGCACTATATACAATATACACTGTTAGCAGTGAAATAAATGTTTCATCAGGATGGGTGCCTCTCTCCAGAGGCAGGCTGTCTCCATACTGTCACCAGTTAGTTCTTGCCCCACTCGCTAGTATGGGGCTGAAATAGCGCTGGTACTGGAAATGGCAGTATTACCTTCTTCCGTGTACTTGATGATGAAGTTGCTGAGAAGTTGAAGTTTAAATGACCCCCCAAGCCAAATATACAATGGTTCTACACACCTCCCCCTCCTCTTCTTTTGTGAATACTGAGCAGAAGTATTCATTCAGTATCCCTGCTTTTTCACTGTCACCCTCTGCCCACCCCATCCTTTCCTTTTTATTAAGCCTCACTATTCCTCCCTTGGTCTTTCTTCACTCCCTAATGTACCTACAGTATCAAAGGTTTTATCCCCCTTCTTAACTGAGTTGGTTATCTTCTCCTCAGTTTGGGCCTTTGCTATTCTGACTGCCTTCCCCACTTCCTTCTGCTTTAACTGGTACAGTTCTCTGTTCTGCTCCTTCTGTGTTTCCTTATACTTCCTGAATGCTACCTATTTCACCCTAACCTTCCCTGCCACCTCTTTTGAGAACCACAGTGTTTTTTCTTTCCTTTTTTTGTTTTGATTTGCTTCACACAAAGGTTTGTTTCCTCTGTGATGACTGTTTTGATTGTTCCCCTTTGTTCCTCCACCCCTTCTTCTTGCCCATTTGCTATCGCTTTTCTGAGGCACTCTCCCATTTTCCCAAAGTCGGCCCTCCTAAAGTCCACTACCCTTGCTTTTGTATGGCTTGACTTTATGGCTGTGTTTATCGTGAACCACATTGTTTGGTGGTCCCTTGTTCCCAGATGGCTACCCACTTCTCTCTCTCTCTCCATCCCCATTTGAGAGTACCAAGTCTAAGATTGCTCCCTCCCGAGTGGGTTCCAACACTAGCTGTCTGAGGCATGCCCCTGTAGGGCATCGAGAATGACCCTGGCCTTGGATGTGGCTGCAGCAAAGGTACTCCAGTTAACATCTGGCATATTCAGGTCCCCCAGCAACAGTATATCCCCTTTTTCTTCCATTCTAAGGATGCCTTCTATCATTTCCTTGTCCATTGCCTCCCCCTGAGATGGGGGCTGTATACAACCCCATGTGGATTGTGGTGCCATTTCCTGTCTCCAGGGTGACCCACAGTGCCTCCTCTCCTCCCTGTTTACCCTTTAGTTCCATTGCTTTGATCCCTTCCTTTACATAGAGAGAGCTACTCCTCCTCCTCTTTTACCCTCCCTGTCCCTTCTGTAGATTGTGTACCCTGGTATGTTGACATCCCAGGCATGGTTCTCTGTGTACCATGTTTCTGTGACTGCTGTGACATCCAGGTGTCCCTCTTCCATCAAGGCCACTAGTTCATGGAGCTTGTTACCCAGTCCATGGGCATCAGTATCCATCACCCTCCATTTTTTGATGGTCTTACCCCTTTTAGCCCCACCCTGTCCTTACTGCCTTTTTCTCCATTTACCCCTGTCCTGCTTCCTATTGACTTCTCTACCTTGGTGTTTACCTTGTTAACTACTCTGTTTTGTGGGGGAAGGTTGGGATTTCCCTGCTCCTTTTGAGTGCCTCCCCCCTTGGCTAGTTTAAATGCTTGCCAATAAAGCATTTAAACCTATCACCTAGGATCCTGGTTCCCCTCCTGGACAGATGCAGACCATTGCACTAGTATAAGCCTGTATCCCTCCAGGTGGACCCCCAGTCCCCAATGAAATCAAAACCCAGAGCTCTACACCAATTTTTCAACCATTCATTGAATCCCATGATGCAGAGTACCCTAACCTCACCCATGCCATAGACAAGCAGCACCTCTGAGAAGGTTACCAGACGTACTACTTGTCTAAGGCCCCTCCCCAACTCCACAAATTCCTCTTGCACTGCTCTGATCCCATTCCAAGCCAGGTCATTTGTCCCTAGGTGGACAATGACATTCAGCTCCCTTCCCCATGCAGCTACTCTCATGATCCTGAGGATCCACTCCCTGTCCCTCAAGCCATGGCGCCAGCAGGCACCTTATCTCCCTCTCCCCCTCTCCCCCAGTTCTACCCCCAATGATTGAGTCCCCCACCCGGAGTTGTTTCCTTCCCCTGTGGGGTCCTGTGCCACCCTCCTGTGGGTCTCCTTTGTGGAGGTTCCCAGCATCCTCCTTGGTCTCCACAACACATACCTACATAGAAGAACCACTCTCCACCAGAACAGTGTATGAACTGTGGAGAGGTACAGCTGGAGGAATGTGCCTCTGTTCCACCACCCTCAGCCTCCCTGAGCCCACCTTGGTCCAACTGCTCCTCTTTCTTGGCAACCTCAGAGGCAGCAGCTGTGACCCTGGTGGTCCCTGGGGAGGAGGTTTCACGACTCCTAGCCAGGTTGGCCTGGAGATGGGCAACCTCCTCCCTCAGACCAGAGAGTTGTCTGCAAATAGAGCAGCATCACAGCCTCTAGAATGTCTCCCGGAAGACTGCTGCCCCACAGCCACTGCACTGCACCACTCCCATTATGTCTTATTTTATGGCCCCTCTCCTGTTGCTTTGTATGCTTACTCTCTCTCCTCCCTCTATTTATTTTTTCACCTACTTTCCTACTGCCCATGTGCCCTTACAGCTCTCTCCCTTCCTGTTCTGGGACAGGAACTTCCTGTATTCTTCGATAGTCTCCTTCATCCTTGCTCAGAGTCAGATCTCTAGCAGGTAGGGGGAGAGGAAGGGCTATTCTTTTCCTTCAAGGCTGGCAAAATGTATGTGTCTTGAGGGTGTGGCTAGCAGCCGAGCTGAAAGCAGCATTCCAATACAGCTCTTCACTCAAAACGTTTTATTTTATCATGTTTTAGCAGTAAAAGCAAAGTAATCGATTTCAGAGTTATATCTTTGGCCTCGGCTAACGATACAGAATTTGGACATACCAAAATATTGCCTTCTGCAATAATGGGTCATACAAAAATGACTGCTGGAGGAGACGGAAGTAAGCAGAAAGAAATGCGACAAGGCTCGGATAAAGAAAAGGATCCTACTGATCCTGCCTCAAGGCAGCCCACAAATGCTGTGCTGCTTAAAGCAATTCAATGCATAGATACAAAAACGGATGATTTTACCTCGCAACTGACCGTGGTGAAGCAAAGCTGACTGTGGTTGAAGAGGTAGCACAGGGGGCCAGTAAATCAGCAGAGATCTGCAGTTGCCACGTTGTGCCTAGTTAAAGAAAATTCCCTCTTCCATAGGAGCTTGGAAAACCTAGAGAATGGAGTGCAGACATCCCATATTCAGATCATAGGACTATCGGAGATGGAGGAAGATCTGCATAGCTTCTTAGGGCACTGGATTCTGGAACAGCCGCAGGCAGAGATACAGATATCGATTCAGAAGGCATATAGAGTGAATGTGCGAGGGGCCCATTTGCATCAAGACTCTGCCTATCCTCCAACACACGTGGTGCTAGTCATCTTGGGCTCCATGAAGGAGCGAGTTAGTATTTTACAAGTGGCATGGAAGCAGGGTCCCATACAGTGGCGAGGGGCTAATATCCACATCTTCCCAGACCTCAGCTACGCTACAAGGCAAAGGCACAAAGCATTTGATGAGATTTGGTTAAAGCTTCGGCAACGGGGGGGTCCACCATGTATTGTTGATGCCGGCAAGTCTGAATGTGGTGTATGGCAATAAAACCTTACATTTTACTAATCTGGAGGATGCGGGCAAATTGCTGAAAAAATTGAGCAAAATTCTGTAGCTCAAAGTCGACAGTCTGACTCCAAAGATGAGAGAGAGACCTGAAGCAAAAGGATTGAAATCTGTAAGTCAGCACATGACAGTGGCAATTAACAATAATGAGACCATTGCACCTTTGGCCTTTGGGACACTAATTTATACTGAGCATTGTAAAAGTTAAAATAATGTGCGTAACTGGAGTGTTCGGATGTTAGGGGCTTCTATTAGTAATGTAGGGTTCTTTTAGATTTATGCTGAACTGAATGGAGAATTGAGCTCAGGGAACAAGTTTTGGAGTTTGCCATCATGCAGTTTTGTTTTTTCCTATCGTATGTTTAAGCTAATTAACACAGCAATACTAGATAAGTGTTTGTTTTTCTATTATTAGGATCATTGCTTTAATGAAGAATTAAGCTGTTTTTGTTTAAGGCTATAGATAACATGAATATTGATAATGGTTCTGCCAAGATATACCATCTGTACAGCTGCTTAAAAATTGATATATTTATGTTTACTGCTTTAAAGTACCTATAGGAAGTGAGGGGGAGTTGTAGGGGAGTGTTCTGCTACATTAACATACTGTATGTTGGTTCACCGTATTCCTGGTTATTGGGGATGTTTTCACCTATCATAGGGGTCTGTTAATTGAAATATTATATATAGGATATCCCCACTCATGGCAGCGATTAGCTCTTGAATATTCTGTTTTAGTTAATAAGATGTCTTTCTTTTTAAGGTAACCCCCACAGGAACTAACAAGTTAGGAGTACTGCAAATACTAAGTGATCAGATATTGTAATGTTTTATTGTCAACTACTGAATGTACTGTCCTACGGGAGATGCTTGTATATACTGCATTTAAAATCAATAAATATAAGTTAAAAAAAAAAACTCGAGTCTCAGTGATCCTTCCCTTCTTACTGCCAAACAGGCAGTTCCTGTTGTCAGTCAAATCCAGTGTCTATAAAAGTGAAACTGGCTAAGGGTGGGAGGGAAGGAGGGCAACTAGTAAGAAAAGTTCTAGTTCTTTAGTCAGCTGCTCCTTGCTCTGAAAGCAAGATTGCTGTCTGCCAAAAGCTAGCAGCTGGGAACTGCAATTGGAGATACCTGGTTTTCTGCTGCCTAAGCCACACCCCCAATTAACTGCTCTCCTCCTGACTTAGCAAACAGAGAAGCTGATACAGCCCCCTTCCCCCAACACAGGAAAACACACTGACTTTTTTTTTACCCTGAGACCCCCCACTTCTAATAAAGTATCTGTTTGCTTAATCCCAAACAGACTCTGACTCCTGCTGAGTTAGAAGAGTTCTAGTAGTAAGAAAAGTTCTAGTTCTTTAGTCAGCTGCTCCTTGCTCTGAAAGCAGGATTGCTGTCTGTCAAAAGCTAGTAGCAGGGAACTGTAATTGGAGACACCTGGTTGGAGGAACCAGCTGCCTAAGCCACCCCCACCCATTAACTGCTCTGCTCCTGACTTCGCAAACTGAGAAGCTCATACATTCCCCTTCCCCAACACAGAAAAACATACTGAGTCTTTTTGTGTGTTCTCACCTGGATTCAAACTTCTGACCCTTTAACTTGACAAGCCAAGACACAACCAGCATGCTACATGAGACCTCTGACATGAATAGCTATTTTTGTCTACTTGTGTGTGTTTAGGACTATGCAAATACTGTTCAGGAATTAATTAGGGTAATGGGATGGTACTAGTGTATAGCCACTGTGTAATATCTGAGTATTGTTGATTTATTATTTTAATTTAATTCCAGGCAGATTGTGTTGGAATCCTAGCTATGGTACATTTCTCTTCTGTTTGTTTGGGCTCCAGTAAAGCTCCTCAGGTGGCACACTGGATGTATCCTTGCTTTACAAGCAAATGGTCAGAGGTTTGATTCTAGGTGAGAACACATATTTGCAATCTTATCAAGGATATTTATGAATAAAGACTAGATGGACCTTGATATCCCTGTCTAGGTTTCTAGATACTAATACAATGCAGTGGAGTAGTAGGTCTGGAGATGGAACATTTCTATGGCATCAGAGATAAGAACGTACACCAAAGGCTGCCATCCTCAATTATTACTTTTAATCAGTTTTCACTAGGGAGAAAGGTGGACCCTTGCCAGAGAGTAGCATCGAAACAGCCACTAAGAGGGCCCTGGAGTTGAGGCAGCCAATATTTACAAATGAAATGGTCCAGAAAGGGTTGGCAGCCCCAAAGGTAGATAAGGCCCCTGGGCCAGATGGGCTGCATCTGAGAAAACTTGGGGGGGGATGGCAGTGAAACTGTCTGAACTCCTTGTAGGACTTTTCAACAGTTCACTATGGATAGCGGGTAGTTCCGAAGGACTGGGAGGTGTCAGATGTAGTTCCACTCCATAAGATGGGGTGGGACAAGGAACAAGCAAGGAACTACAGACCTGTCAGTCTTACCTTTGTAGTAGGAAGTTGATGGAATAACTGGTCCAAGAGGACCTTGTGGACTACAGGAAGAGCAGTGGTCTCCAGGATAGTACCCAGCACAGGTTTGTGGCCAGGAGATTTTGTCAGACTAATCTGATAGTTTTCTCTGACTGGGTAATAAGGGCAGTCAATAGGGTATGCAGTGAATTTGCTCTACTTTTACTTCAGATTGACTTGGTGCCCTGCAGATGCTTGCTGAAGAAGATGGAGGATCTGGGTGCAGCTAAGGATATAGTAAACTGGATTGGTAACTTGCTAAAAGGAAGGCAGTGGAGGGTTGTGGTCAGTGGGGTTCAAATTGGAAGAGAGGGAGATCATGAGTGGGGTGCTACAGGGATCTGTCCTGGGCCTGGTTCTCTTCAATATGTTCATTAACAATGCTGGAGAAGGAATCTGGGGCAGGTTGTGTCTTCACAGATGTCACTAAGCTCTGTGAGAGGGTGGGTAGTGATGAGAAGGGAACCAGGGAAATGCAAAATAAAAGCTAGAAGGGTAGTCTGAGGTTTGGCAGTTGAAATTCAGCAGCAAAAATTGCAAGGTAATGCACCTAGGGAACAAGAACCCTGAGACAGAGTGCTGGATGGATGGGGTGAGACTCATCACTGTGGCTGAGGAGCATGACTATAGAGTTATTATCAGTGACACCCTCAACCACTTGAGCCAGTGAAACCAGGCATGTGGTAATGCATGTAGGATGCTGCAGTGTATTGTGAGGAGTATTGATAGCAGAAGGAAGGAGGTAACACTACACCTTTACAGATCTTTAGTGAGGCCACACCTGGAGTACTGCGCTTAGTTCTGGAGCCCTGACTTTCGGATGATAGTGACCAGCTGGAGACAGTGCAATGCAGGGTAACAAAGATAACCCACAGCCAAAAAGCAGGTCTTATGAGGAGCACCTCAGGGCACTGAACATGTACTCGCTGGAGATCATAAGGGAGAAAGGAGGTATGATACAGACCTTCAAGTACCTAAGGAATTAATAAGGTGAACTGCAGGAAATATTTAGCTTGATTAATAGTTCAATGTCACGAGGCATGAGTGGAAACTGACAGGAGGGAGGTTCAGGAGGGACGTGAGGAAGTATTATTTTACAAAAATGGTGGCAGATCTGTGGAACAGTCTGCCAGGTGAAGTGGTGGGCACTAAAACTGTTAATGGTTTCAAGAATGGTTGGGACAGAGTGAAGGGTATAGTGCTTACATGGGGTGACTGAAACTGGAGGGAGAATGGGGGGACGGGGCCGGCTAGGACCCTGGAGGGACAATCATTCTCAGGGGTAGATAGGAAACTCAGGAAGACTGGAGAGACCACTGGTCTCTCTTTTCTGCCATCATAGTCTATGTTTCAAGGTAATTTTTCAGCCCACCTGGAGTATTGTGTCCAGATCTTCCAAGAATCAGTCTTCACCATTCAGTCACACTGATGGGTCTAAGCCGGAGGCACCAAGACCCGGAGAGAACAGTCTTTTGCAACTAAGGCAGGAGACTGATGTCATTGCCGGTGCTGCCCATGAGGCAGATGTAGTGATGTGGATGTGGGCAGGCCAGTAACCAATGCCAGCTACCTCCCTGCCTCAGTTCTGTTTTCCCTTCTGGTAAATGTGCACCATTGGGGCAGTTACAGTTGACATAACTGTATCATTCCTTATTCATCAGCTTGTCACTACCTCTGTTTAATGCTGAACCTTTTCCAGACTGTTTTTTACCTAGTACCATCTCCCCTTTCATTAAGTTCAACACTGAACCTTTTCTCTACTGTTTTTCATTGTTTTTGTCTATTGCCATGCCAGATCCTAAGATGCAAAAGAAGTCTAAAAAGAAGAACAAAGATACTGCCCCCATGCATTGGTGCTCCTGTGGGAGCTATATCTCTGTCAAGGATTGGCATGCAAAATGTTGGACCTGCCTTAGTGCCGACCACAATATAAACCAGTGTGATACCTGTTTCTCTATGGACTGCCACACCCTCAAACTCCACACGTTGAGTTGGGGTCATTCGCCCCCTACTTTTGGAGGCAAACCTCGCACCAGGGGTGCCAAGGTAAGGTCTCTGGGCTCTTCTTCAAGCCCTTTCCCTGTAGTCTTGTACTGAGGAAGTCCAGGATCCTCCCTGCGCTCATCTCACTGAGACGGAGGTCTGGGGGAGGGGTGGTCTGGTGGACAGTAGGCTTCTTCTGTGGGGCCGGCTGGACACCCCCCAATCCATTGGCTCTTTGGGGGCAGTGGACACCTCCAGTGGTGAGGCCAAAGCTATATGCTTGGTCTACACCAGTGGGCACCTTGGTGTTACAGTCTGGTGCCACCCTGGTTCCTGGTACTAAGGCTAATACAGGTGAGCTGGGTGGTAGCCGCCGTGAGATTGGGTCCCCCTTCTGGCACTGCTTACAGTGTGAGGAGAGGGGTGGTTCTGGAACTGAATCTATCTCCGAGTCTGAGGTGGTTGTTAGCATCTCCCCTGAGCACTCTGGAAGGAGGATGATGACAACCTTGGACCTGGAGATGGGGCTGTGATGAGGGAAGCTACCCTTGGCCTGGTTCTGAGTCCCTCATCAGACTTGGTGTCTCTCCTGGGGTTGCCTCTAGGCTTGGCACTAGGGGTGGTACTGGGATGGGTTCAGGTGCTGTACCAAGTGCCGGGTCTTGTCCTGGTGCTGTTCACAGCACCAGGTCTGGTTCCAATGCCACTTGTGGTTCTGAGTCTGGGGTTGACTCCAGGGGTGCTTGTGGGTCTGGGTATTGGGCTTAGCCAGGGGCAGTGCCGGCCCTGGTGAAGGGATGAGGTGGGGTACTGGGCTGTGGCTGACCTGTGACTGGTACTGGGGGCAGCACTGGCTGGGGTTCCAGCACAAGTCTGGTGCCTCATTTCTCCCTGGAACCAGCTGGCTGTGTCACTAGTGCTGATTGGGGCTGCCCTGTGGGATCTGTATGGCTTGGCTCTCCCCACCTGAGTGTATCCCCCGAAGAGCACCATCTGGATTGCTTCCCAGAGATTAGTTGGTTCCTCATGAGTGAGTGTACCAGGCCCTTCCCCTGGGAGAGGCCCCCCTGAGCACTCTTGCATCTCTGGCAGAGGACTTGGCCTGGTCACCCACACCCCCCCTCCTCCTCCCCCTCCTCCCCTATCTCACAATGTATTTTGGGTCCTCTAGGGCCCATGACCTGGCAACAGTTCAGAACAATAGCTGGTGTTTCCCATCAGTTCCATGTTAAGTCAAACCTGGTCCAGTGCTGGCCTTTGGCCCTGGCACCACCATTTTCTGAATTCAGCGCCTCCTCTCCTACTTCCTCCTCTGAAGAAGAGAATTTTTCAGTCCACATGTCCTCAGATGCTGAACCGTCTGTGCACCAGCAGTTCCAGATGGAGATGTTGAAGGAGCTGAATATAGGGTCTTTTGTAGGTTGCAGTACTGCTACACTGGTGCTGAGATTCCTTGGGGATTTCAGCAGTGACACCGTTGGCATCCCTCCCTGGCTTCTGCCTTTTTCTAACCCCAGAAATCATTCATTATGATTAAACTAATGCAGTCAGCCTCCAGTGTTCGACTGCCCGGAAGGAATAGATTTATATGCAAATGATGGATCTCTCACTGACTCATGCCAATTTCAAACTGCTGCCCCAACAACTGCTGCACTCAGAGTGCTTCAGATTCTTTACTCTGCCTGCTTAGTGAAAACATCCCGGAGAGCTCTCCTTTAACTTACTTCCTATATCCCTTATTTGGATTGATAAGTATTTTCTTAATTACTAATTTTAGATTGTTGCCCTTATAGGTTAATTTAGTACATTTAATTTTAGATTGTTGCCCTTATAGGTTAATTTAGTACAAATTATTTAGTAGTTTATTGTTTGTAAGTGTTTTTTGCTGTTTCCTCACAGTTCCATGGAACCGAAGGATCTGCTATTCCTTTGAGGTTTTTACCTCAAAACTAACGTAATTTGTTGTTGTTAGACGGTTCTGTTCGAGATCCATCTATAATTTAAATTTTATTTTAAAAGTTTAATTTTATTGGTTCCTTTTCCTTCAGGGAACTGATTAATGCTCTGTTCCAGGAACTGTTAGCAGTTGCTTACAATTGATTTGGGTTGGTTCCGGGGAAACGATTATTTTTTTTTTTTGCTAGAGTTTAAATCATATTTTCTGCTCAATGTCAGAAGTCCCTGTTGACAAACCTAAAAAACGCACAGGGCCCACAGGTTTTAAATATTGTGAGTCTTGTGGCCAAGTTATAGCTAAAGCAGACAAGCATTCTCTGTGTATTTTTGACTGGGAACCAGCCATACTATTTCTGTGAGATTTGTAAAGTTTTTTGTACAGAAACTCTTAAAAAAGATCAAAGATATTAGAAGAAATAGCCTCTGCGTCTGCCAGTACTACAGAAGAGAACACCTCTTCCTCTGTTTCCAGTAAGGAAAAAAGTCCACAGATACTGAAAAAGTATCAGAAAAGAGTGAGCAAGGTAAATCCAAAAGGGCTGTGGAGACAGTGGCTGAAACTGTCCCACTTAAGAAAAAATATAAAGAAAAACATGTCACTATGCTTCTGGCTGAGAAGGCTAAGGAGCTCCCAGCAGACAAACAGAATACGTCCTCAGCTGAGGACATTGCTAAGGCTCTTCAGATTTTACAAGCCTTACAGGCTGTGGTACTGGTTCCCACACTGGCTACACGGTTCCTATGCAAGCTACAACACCATAGGAGCCCCAGCCTCTATTTGACAACCCGGAAGAGGAGGATACAGGGGGAATTGATAGAGCCAGAGGTTCTCCCAGAGTAGGACTTTGGCCCCGGGACCAGAGGACTACTCTTCGCATTATGCCTTTGTTAAAAAAATGGTAGACACCCTCAATCTCCCCCTCCAGGAGACTGAGGAGGATGAGAAGGAAGCAGATTTCTTAGATATGATGGGACTAGCAGCCATAAAACTCCTCCTGTTACCAATGCACAAATCTTTTAAAAAAGGCTGTGCTACAAATCTTAAAGCAGCAGTACTACCAAATCAGGAAGTGATCTATCAACATTCTGCTTTTTGGCTGTACACATGTGGCCAAAGTTCCAGTTTCCATACCTGCAAATATTTTTTTTCAGCCATCTTTAGTTTTTTAGATATTTGCAATTTATTTGAATTGTTGTGTCACCACAATAAATATGGCAGTTGACTAATTTTCAGCTGCACTTTTCCTTCAGGTCGCATCACGTCTTTTGACTGCAGCAGTGGGACCCTCTGCCGACCATTCCCGATGTCCCTGCAAGTCATACACATGTGCAGTTGGCAGCAGAGGGGATTCCAGTGCAACATGCTTTGTGGCTGAGATGTAAACAAAAGCAGAGGATAACTGAACAAATTACTCAGTGATAGTACAATGCTGGTGGGAAAGAGTACCAGGCATATGATCAACAGAGCACAGGGAATAAACTGTCCAAAAAGCGCAATTTTTTTTCCGTAGTACTGCTGCTTTAAAGACCCCTACTTCAATACCTGGAGAGGATGAGAAGATGGACAAAAAGTATCAGCTGGACAGAACCACTCTTGATTTTCTATTAACTCATCCTGACCCTGAGGGAGTGGTCCAGGCAGCTGTCTGTGACAAAGCCAGAATTCCTCTAGCAACCCATCCCCCGGACAAGGACTCAAGGAAGATGGATACTATGGGTAAAAAGAGGCATATGGCAGCCTCACTCATTGTAAGGCAGGAAAGTTATATGGCTGAAGCTGTACAGTATCAGAAGGCACTATGGAATGCTGTACTGGGTCTGTCAGATAAGGTACCAGGTGAAGTGGCAATTAATTTACAAGAAACTGCAAGGGCTGCACTTGATGCAACCAAGTATCAGTTTCACATGGCAGTGGATGTCAACGACACCGCATCCAGACTGGTGGCCTTGTCTGTCTCCCTTAGAAGGTCTGCCTGGCTAAGGGTTACGAATTTAACCCTGGACACTTAAGCAAAGGCAATGGATTTTACCTGCGAGAAAAATTCACTGTTTGGTGACAAAACTGAGGCATACATGAAGAAGGTGGAGGAATATAAGGCCGCCTGTAGAAACAATTCAAAAGAGAGGCCTTCCACCTCATATAGGTCCCAGAATAGGGGAGACTGGGGTAGAGGATCCTTCCCCAGACCATTTTTTCAGGCACAGGCTATGCAAGTCTACCAGCTGCTGAGAGGTTATTTCAGAGGTAGGGATAGAAGTTCTATGAGATGGGCTTCACCCTCACCACAGTCCCAGGCCCAGCCCACACAGAATCCCTGATGGGCTAGTACAGATCTCCTCCCCACCACCATCTCCACCATCACCCACAGTGGGTGGCAGACTGGCTCACTACTTCCAGGTTTGGCATACCATCACCACAGACAAGTGGGTCCTGGAGGTAATGAGCCTGGGGCTGTCACTCAGTTTCAAATCACTTCCCAAGCTGAGGACAAGAACCTTTGCTCCAGTCACCTCTGCAGACAGAATCCTGCTGGAAGTAGAGGTAAAACATCTGCTTTCAATCAGAGCAGTGGAACCAGTGCCCCTGAAGCAAAGAGTCAAAGGCTTCTATTCCAGATACTTCCTTACCAAAAAGAAAAATGGAGATTGGCAACCTATCCTGGATCTAAGGCTTCTAAACAAACACATCCTAAAGCCAAAGTTCAAAATGGTGACCCTATCAATAATAATCCCCCACACTACAAAAAGGGGATTGGTTAACTTCCCTGGATTTAAAGAATGCCTACTTCCACATTCCTGTCAGGTTAACCCACAGAAAGCATTTGAGGTTCAGACTAGCCTCAGGTCACTATCAATTCGCAGCACTCCCATTTGGCCTAACTTCTGCTCCAGTGGCGTTCATGAAATGCCTAGCAGTGGTAGTCGAATACCTGAGAAAATAAAGTGTGACAGTCTTCCCTTGCCTGGATGACTGGCTGGTTGTAGGCCAGTCCCTGCAGCATGCCAAGCAGTCACTGGCATTCACAAAATCTACTCTGGAATCCCTAGGATTCCACATAAATGATTAGAAATCACATCAAGATCCAGTTCAGGTGCTGAACTTCATAGGAGCAGAGTTAGATACCACCCTGGGCAGAGCCTTCCTGCCCAGGACAGAGTGGACAGCATCACACAGGTCGCAAGTTCCTTCATGTTGGGAAAACTCAAATCAGCAAGAGATTTTCTCAGGTTACTGGGACACTTGGCAGCTTCCACAATGGTGGTACCAGGCTCCAGGTTCCAGATGAGGGGCATACAGTTTCATTTAAGACAGTACTGGTCACAAAGGAGAGATCCACTGTCCAAACTGGTACCAGTCATGCACAGTCTATTGCAGGCATTTCATTGGTGGCTGGACGAACACAGCCTCAAGGTAGGTGTACCTTTTCTAAGGGAACAGCCATCAATAATTCTCACAGCAGATGCTTCTCTTCTTGGCTGGGGGGGCACACATGCTGGATCACACAGCAAGTGGCACATGGTCCCCTCAAGAGTCCTGTTACACATAAATCTGCTGGAGCTCAGGGCAGCGTACCTGGCTCTATTAGCTTTTGCCCCACATCTGCAAAACAAGGTGGTGCAGGTCAGGAAAGACCACACCACAACCATGTACTATATCAACAAACGGGGAGAAACCAGGTCCACACCACTCTGTATGGACACAATGAAGCTGTGGTCCCTGGCATGCTCCATGCAAGTATCTCTATTGGCCATACACCTTCCAGGGAAGGACAACGTACTGGCAGATTCTCTCAGCAGGATAAGTCAGGACCACCATGAGTGGTCACTGAATCCTCAGCTCCTCAATGCAGTTTTTAGAAGGTGGGGCACTCCCGAGGTGGGTCTCTTTGCCTCTGCAGAAAATCACCAATTGCACCTATACTGTTGCAGGCACCCTCACAAGGGTACAGTCCCCTTGGATGCAATGGCCCTGGATTGGTCAGAGAAGTCTGTGTATGCCTTCCCACCTTTCCCAATGATTCTCAGGACCCTAGTGAAATTAAGGTCCCACGCAGCAAAAATGCTTCTGGTGGCACCAGACTGGGTGAGGCAACACTGGTATTCGCTCTCGATGTCCCGGTCAGTGACCTCACCAATTCACATGCCCAGGAGAGACAACCTGTTAACTTCCTCCCAGGGCGGAATCCTGTATCCCAACCTCAAGTCACTAAGACACAAAGCCTGGCTCTTGAAGACTTAGAATTTGCTAATCTCAAGCTGTCTGAACAAGTTCTGACAGTGCTCAGGGGTTCCAGGAAACCTTCCACTAGAAAAACATAGTCCTCTAAGTGGAAGAGGTTTTCTATTTGGTATTCAGGTAAGAGTATTGATCCCCCCAGGGTAAACCTTGCTGTCCTGTTGGATTACAGGACACATCTCCACTCATTAGGACTGAGGCCCTCGACCCTTAAGGTTCACGTGGCTTCAGTTTCAGCTTATCTGTCAACTGCCTCTCATCCAGTTTTCAGAAAGTATTTCAAAAGTCTTAGCCTCCTTCACCCTCCTTTGAGGGAACCTGTTCCAGCCTGAAACTTAAACATCTGCATTGCCAAGCTGATGGAACCACCATTTGAAACCATGGCAACTGCAGATCTGAAGCATGTCACATGGAAGATGGTATTCCTAGTGGCCATTACCTCAGCCAGAAGGATCAGTGAATTGCAAGCACTATGTACAGATGTGGACTACATTTCATTCCACAGAGATAAGGTGGTACTCAGGACCAACAGGAAATTGCTTCCCAAAGTGGTATCTGATTTCATTTGAATCAGTCCATTACTCTGCCTGTTTCTTTACAGAGAATTTCAGTTCTTGTGAAAGGAAACTTCACTGCCTTGATGTTAAGAGGGCACTTAGCCACTACATTGACAGAACCGAAGCATACAGACCAGGACCTACACAACTCTTCCTCACTTATGGGGAAGTTGGCAAGGGTAGAGCTGCCACAAAACATACAATTACTCATTAGATAGTGGCATGTGTAAGGTTTTGTTATGAAAAAAGTGAATAAACAGGTGGGCACATTCCACAGGAGGTACAGCTGCGTCAGTGGCATTCTCAAGAGATATTCCACTACTAGAAATCTGCAAAGCAGCTACAAGGAAAACATTGCACACCTTCACAAAGCATTACAGCCTGGATCTACAATCCAGAAGTGATGCTAGGTCTGGCACAGCAGTTCAAGAGAACCTGTTTCCCAAACAGGTTCTCTGCCCAACTTCCAAAGGTACTGCTTGGTAGTCTGCATTAGTTTAATCTGAAGCACTCTGAGTGCAGCATTTACTAGGGCAGAAGTTTGAAATTGGCACGAGCCAATGAGAGTTCTATCATTTGCATATAATTCTATTTCTCTCTGGGCAGTCGAACACTAGAGGCTGACTGCATTAGTTTAGCCATAATGAGTGATCCCTTTGAAGAAACAAGATTACTAAAGTGAGTAATTTTTTTCTTTTGGAGGCATCCAGGAATATCTGGCTCCATCCCTATGCCCCTAGAGATGTCCAGTGCAGCTACTGCACTCCTGCAGAGTCTGCAGGAGTTATCCCTCACCCCATCTTGGGAATTTTGGTGTGGTAGATCCCTTCCCTGGGCCTAAGTGCCCTGTGCATGACCACTCCCCAACCCATGCCTAGGAAAGAAAGGTTTTTGCAGAGGCATGCACTCTGACGTGCATTGCTGCACATCAGGCAGATTACAGCAAGCACCTGTGGGCAAGCTAGGCCAGATCCTTGCTTCCATGTCAGATTGCGAGACAACCAGACAGGCCATTCACCTTTCTGCCCAGGGCCTGGAGCTGGCAAGGTACCAAGCAAGGACATCATATGATGTCAATGAGGTAGCTTCTAGGCTGGTAGGAACAGCAGTCTGCATTTGGCAGACAGCATGGCTTCCCCTTTCCCAGTTGGCACCCCTGGCCTGGTGTAGGGTGCTCAACTTGCATTTCCAAGGAACTCAATTCTTCTCCTGCAGGGTCTGGTGTGAGTTTCTGGGGTGCCCTCCTGCTGCCAGGCCACAGAAGCCACCACCTGAAAGTAGAAGAAGAAGAAGAATCAGTATTTGTACAGCACTTTTTATACATGCTGTATCCCAAAACACTTTACAAGCAATGCTAGACTGGCAATGAAGTGACTGAATGTGCAGTGGCAGCCATTTCACACATCAACACCCACACACAGCCTTGGACAATTGCATGAACTGGTTTTATGGGAAGGGGAATGTTGGCCAGGACACCAAGGAAATTACCTTACACTGATAAGGTGCCAGCTGTCAGCCTGTAGAGATGGTAGGGAAACAAAGAGAGGAATGGGAGTGACAGGGTAAGGGTAAGAGGAAAGTGGTCAGCCAGGCTTGCCCAATGCTGTCAAAAGAGCTGAAATGGAAAGGAGGCAAAATTGCCAGGGTACAGGGACCAGCTACGTTGCGGGAACAACCAGCAGGGTCCCTAGTCAAGAGCAAAGAAGTTCCAGGTGAAATGGTGACAGACTCTTTTCTGAGGCTGGGAATAACACTAATGCAGGAGCTCATGACCAAGTGCCTGGTAGTTCCAATGATGCCCCCCAGAGGGAGAGCAAGATCCTCTTATTCTTCTAACTATACAGAGCCTTCTCCTAGATAGTATGCAGTATGTCTGAGGTATAAAGAAGGGCTGGAAATATTCCCTGACAGGTTATATGTGGGGAGAAAGCTGTTGAAGGATTCACTGAGATTTATTGCATCAGAGATCTACGCGTTAATTCACATATCCGGTGAGGATGTATTCAATATTAGCTTTAGAGCAATGAGTGGTCTGGAAAGATTCTAAAATCCAACCAGCTTAAATTCTCCCCTCTATGGACCCCATTCATAGCCATTCCCCTAACTAAGTCTACCATAAAGACTATAACAGTGATGTTTAGAAATGAGTGTGTACATGCGAGTGCCATTACCCATTGGCTTAATCAAAGATGTATGGTGTTAAGCGCCCCAGAGGCTGTAATAGATTCAGAGTTTCTTTGGACTGGTGGCTGGTGGTTTAAAGTGAAGCTGCACCTCTCTGCAGAGGGGGTGGCCCAGATCCTGAATAGTTTATTTTTGGGTAGGGACAGAGGGGTATGCTTCTACCCCAGATAACCCAACGCATGCTACAGGTGTGGTTCTTGTGCACACTTTTCAAACGTATGTGACACTGTAAGATGTGGCTTATGTGGTGAATGTGGACAGAGTAATTCACAGTGTCGGAACCATGTTCATTGTAACTTTTGTGAAGAGTATGGTTACATGTACCAGAACTGCCCATGGGCCGCCAGGAACAATGCTCGAAGTATGAACCCTGCTGACCTAATAAAGAAAGCACAATAGGCAGATGTTGCCAGGGATCCAGATGCTCTGGCTGAGGAAGCCGAGAAATCGGAACCTGTTGTGCTCTCCACATCTGAGGCCCCAACTCAGGAGCCAGAAAGAAATCGGTACAGGAACAGGAGGTAAGGGAAGAGCCCACGGCTGGGATAATGGCTGAGGCAGAAAGTATGGATACCTGACAAAACTGTGAGTTAAGACAAGGAAGTCACAATGCCACCCCCCCCCATGCTCCAAGATAGTAACCCTGACTTGGAAAGAAGGACAAGTTTGTGCAGCCAAAAAGGGCTATCGACAGAACTCCCCCTTTCAAATCCTTTTGACGTTTTGGGCTCCCAGAAGGAAAGAGAATCAGACATGGGTGATAAAGATTCAGACTCTGCTTCAGTACATTCTGTTCATCAGACAGTTGTGAATAAAACAGAGAAGTTGAGCCAGGGGAGAAAAAAAAGAAAAGGAGAAAAGAATCTTGAATAAAACTGTAGTGATTGCAGGGGGTTTACATTAAATAAGCATCTGTCATTGCCAAATGTTTGCTTGCTGGTATTGGTATCTCTCTCCAGTGAGTCTATAGCCCTCTTTTACGACTACACTCTTTAGCACTTAAGACAAAAGAACTGCTGCCCAGCAAGTTCTTGCCGTCTTGTGTTTAGTATTAATTAATTATTTTACAGACTAAGGCCCTGTCTACACTCACAATCACAAGAGTGTACCGGTTTCTGTAATGGTTTCGCTCTTACCGTTACCGCGTGTCCACACTCTACCTTCAGAGTTCTGCCCAGAGGTGCACTCTCCATCATGCTGTGTCCACACTGGAGTCCTCTGGTGGTGAGTCCAACAGCCACCATCATCTGTATTCAGAGAAGCGTCACACAGAATCCCAGAATGCTGTGCATCACTTCTCGACATATCCCAGCACGCTGCTGCTCATTTCCATGGGCACAGTAAATGGAAACGAGCAGAACAGCATGCCATGGGGTCATTGATTCAGGATTATCATTAGCCCCTCCCCCAAGTATCCTGTATGGCTGTCTGGCTGGCAGGAAGCACATATCACCTGTGGCATCTGACCATTAACCCGCCTGTCATTTGCTCAGCATGTGAAGGTGCCACGCTCCATCATGGGATGGCTGATGCCACCATGGAGAACCTGGGTTTAGACTAACCTGCACTCGCCATCCATGCTGGTGAGTGCACTGCTGTGTAACCGTTTTCTGCTATCAAATGTTCCTGCTTCCGATCTCAAGACTACCTTCCACCAGGTCTCGAGATTGGAAGCAAAACCACATTGTGTACCGTTACCATTGTGGACATGCACCGTTTTTGTCAGGCTCCATAACAGTTGCACCCCACGGTAACAGTACAGACTTGTGAGTGTGGACAGGGCCTATATCATCCTCTGTTCCCTACCTGATTCACTCTATATCCTGTAGATTCTCAAGTTGTTCACTTAACAACCTGTCAACCTAGCCTGCTTTAAATTATGTGTCCGTATATTTTTACTTTTGTCATCCCTGTTATTGTAATTATGTAACCTCTGTAACCTGATGTATTCATGTATTTCTAGGCATGGAACTTCCTTGTATCTGCTTATGTACTTGTAACCACTGTAAATTATGTTGTGTCCATGTATTTAGCAGTGTCAGTGGTTCAGTAGGTAGCACACTCTCCTCTGAGGCTGGGAGATCAGAGGCCTGTGGGTTCAGTTCCCACATTTGGCACTTGGGTTAATATCCCAGTACTTACACTGTAGTGCAGCATGAGAGGGGTGCTGCACTTCTGAGGTGCTGTCTTTCAGATGAGACGTCAAACTGAGGTCCCATCTGCCTGGATTGGTGGTAGTTCAGGTGGATGTTAAAGATCCCATGGCACTCATCGAAAAGAGTAGGGGTGTTTTTATTTATAATAGTACATAAAAAAAAAAAAACACATGATCAACACTAGAAACACATGATCATCATACTAAACAAGGAAAAACTGTAAATATAAAAGGATAAAGGAAAAAAAATCCACCCCCCCCCCCACAATTCAAAACAGTAATATTCCCAAAAAGGTCACCTCACCAAAAAGGGGAGGGGGATTAACATCCAAGTTATTTATATTTAATAATATGAGAAAAAAAAAACTCCACCAGAATTTTACTTTATCTACATTATACATTTGTTCATCTTTTAAATAAACTTTCAACAATTCATTCTTGACATAGCAACAAAACCCTTCAACTGTACTCATTTTTTGATAAATTACCCACTGGCATCTTAATTGCCATAAACAAAATCTTAAACATGCAAAAAAAATTAGCAAAATTATTTTTTTATCATATATCTGCAGGTAAGGTGGCACTGCTCCAATAATGAAAGTCTCATAATTAATAAGAGACAACCAAGACATATTCCATCTATTAGCAGCATATCTCCATATTGATTTTGAAAATAAACAATACAAGAAAAAATGTTCCATGGTTTCTTCTTGGCTTATACAATCAGGAAAAGGGCAATTCCTCTCTCTCTGGCTTTATATTTAGCCGTACCCCTGACATTTAGGGAGGCAGTATAGCACGATGGTTTAAGGCTCTGAGCTACAAATCTCGTGACATCCAGCAGACCAGACCTGGGTTTGAATTCCACAGCTTCCACTTGCATACTGTGTGATTCTGAGCAAGTCACTTAACTTCCCTGTGCTCCCAGGTCGCTCCTGTAAAAAAGCTTTCAGCTTAGTGTGCTACTCCTGGTTAAACAACTGAAGTACAAAAAAAAAATAAAACAACCATAAATAATGAGCCACTGAGTTTCCCACATATGTATAGGGAGTATGGGGTTATTTAATTGGGCTAAAATATTATTATTACAAGCTATGGGGCAATTTTTAAAACATGGGTCTTTAGGATAGACACTAGACATTATAATCCTACAAAAAATTTTTGTGCCATTAGAAGAAATTTGTTCTTTTAACACTTGCCATTTATACAGCTTCTGTGCTGTTGGTCTAAAATAAGCTGGGAAATGAATATGTGAATGGATTGTAGGAGCATAACTTATCCAGGCCTTCATATATCACTCTAGGGACTGCCTAATCCAATACCCATCTTGACTTTCTGAATATAATAAACATTTCCTTAAATTATTTGAAATAAACAGTACATGACAAAATATAACCGGATCCAACATACCCAGACCCCCCTTATCTGTAGCCAGATATGTATAACCTCTCTTCACTGGATTCAGTCTATTCCCCATAGAAGTTGGAAGCAGCAACTATATATTCTGGCTTCATACTGGGTAGGTACAGGAAAGATTTGAGCAATCTATTGAAAACAGGGTAAAATAAATTTTTTAAGAACCTGGATTCTTTTGAGTTTGGAAAATTTAAACTGCTTCCACCTAGCAATTTGTTTTTCAACCTTTTTACATACCAGATCCCAATTTTCTACTGGAAGGTTCTGAGGCCCGAAAAGAATACCCAGAATAGTTAATGGCTCAGTTGAGAAATTAATATTATTTACAAAAATAGGTATATGATTAATGCTCCCCATCATTAAACCTCTGGATTTTGTGTGATTAAGTTTAGCTTTAGACAAGCTAGAAAAAAGAGAACATTTTATAAAAAAAACTCTGCTATCTTCTCCTGAGAATTAAAAAAAAAGGCAAAAATCATCAGTGTAAGCCTGTACAAGTAACTGATCATTAGATAGTGGTTTATGTAACCCTTCCCATCTAGGCGGAATAGTTAGAGCTCGTAATAAAGGTTCTAGTGAAAAAACATATAACAAGGGGCTAAGTGGGCACCCCGACGAACCCCTGTGTTTATTTCTATTCCTTTTGTTATGTTCCCTTTGATCACTGGATAGACTTTAGGTGATTTATATAAAGCCTGAATCATCCCTATAAATGAAGTAAGAATCCCGAAGAATTCCAAAACCTGAAATAAAAACACATGGTTAACGCTGTCAAAGGCTTTCTCCAAATCAATTGATAACAAAAAAACAGGTTTCCCTTCTAAAGATAAATATTCTGTTACCTCTCTAATTATTGTAAAGGGTGACTGGATATGCCTATCTGGGACTCCACAATATTGTAATGGAGATATAACTTTATTAGCCATTAATCGTAACCTATTGTTCAGCAATGAAGCAAAAATGTTATAGTCTGTATTTAAAATGGTAATGGGCCTCCAGTTCCTAATATCTCCTTTATCACCTGATTTAAATATATAAATCCACAGCCGTTCTGTAAAAAAAATGGAAACCATATTTTAGACACAAAAAATTGAAAAACTAAAAGTAAACACACCGTAATGTCTGTTTGAAAAGATTTATAAAGGGAATTAGGAAGGCCATCCAAACCTGGTGTGACATTATCTTTTAATTTTTGAATAACCTTTCCTATTTCTAGGCTAGAAAAAGGAACTACCAAACTGTGAATCTCCTGGGACTCTAGGAGATCAGGAGACACCCATAAGTAACGTGAGATATCAGAAATCAAAGGTTCAGAATTTGGTTTTAAAACATCAAAATGGTCTTTTATGATAGAGTTGATACCTTTGTTCATCCTCCACCTTAATCTGATTCCACATGAGATATTCCAAAGCTGTAGAATCTTCGAGTTTTTTACATAATTCGAAAGGATCCCCGACAACTGTTTTAGAAGAATGATTAGTGAGGATAGCTTACAAGGTCTGAGACCTATTATATTGATATAATTTCATTTGATCTTTAATGTGTTCAATTTGAGCAGAATAATCATACTTAGATGTGTTAGCTAGGGTAATCAAGTATTGTAATTGGGACCTTAACTTTAAATATGAAAGAAAACCTGAATTCCGTTTTTTTATACCATATTTTTTAAACCAGGAACAACAATCTTGCTTTGTTTCCAACCACCAAAGACCTAAGTCAGAATATAAAAATGCTGTTGAAAGTCTAGTCCATAATATAAGGGAAATATAATTTATTACTACAGCTTCTTTCAAGATGGAGGTATTTAGTTTCCATCTCGTAGATTTCCTCCCAACATAGGGGGAAGTGCCAACTTCAACCAGCACTAAGAGGTGATCTGAAATTTTCACAGGGACTATTTTAAATTTTCCCATTGTGATATTTTTTGAAAGGAATAAGTAATCAATTGTGGAACCTACTTTCCCTTTAAAAAAAAGTAAAATTAGAGTCTAATTTTACTGAACAGTTACAATTAACCAGAGCCCCTGTCTTAGTAATCGATGCTAAACAGTTTGAATCACAATACATTTTTTTGTTTAACCCACCTTTTATAGAGACTACAATTAAAATCCCCTTCCCAAAAATATTAAGGAAATAAATCAAAAAGGGCTGAATTAGTTTCATATACTCAGTTCTAAGGGCTTTTGTTTGGGGATTATAAGTATTAATAAATCTACAAGATCTAGAATGCCATAGACCATCAATAATTAGAATTCTCCCCGGAATTAATTCAATTAATTTGAATAAAACAAAATGAAAAGCATTAAGCAAAATACCTATCCCATCTGTGCTGTCACTACCAAAGGACCAATAAGATGGCCCCCATGGCCAATCCCGTTGGAAAGAAGTTATTTGTTCTTGGGCAAACATCCAGGTTTCTTGAAGAAAACATACACCTAAAGTTTGGTCTCTAAGAAACTGAAAGACAGCTTGTCTTTTAGCAGAACTGAGAAGACTATGTGTATTAAGAGAGCCCCATAAGAACCCAGCCATAAAGTTAACCAAAGGAAAAAGGGAAACCTTAGTCTATTTTTTCCTCCTTTTTTTTCTCCTTATAGTCTTCTATTGGGGAGCCCATACCACCTTGTGTGGATTTTTGGGAGTCTGAGTCTCCTACTTCCATTTCTGAATCCCCCAAAGAGGTAAACAGGGCAGCATATGAGTTAGGAGATTCAAAAGACTCACTCTTTGGAGCAACCACAGCCTTCACGTGCCTGTTGGACCATCATGGAGGAAGGGAAGACACTCCTAAGCTGTCCCTCCTAGCCTTTTCTGAATCTGTAGGATCATTGTAGCAAACTGGTTCTAGAAGGTTTGCCACCTCAGCTTCAAGTCTGACAATACTAGCTGAAACTTCAGAAGAGAGAAGTAAAGTGGAAGAGGAAGGGGGGCTGAAAGAGAAAGCAGAGTTTAATGACTCCTGCTGAAGAAGTGGAGCCATTACCTTCGTTTCCACTTGTTTGGAAACAGCGTCTTGGGCTTGCTGAATGATTAAGTCTGTGCTTCCACAAGAGGCTTTATTTTTTGCTGCCCATGGACAGTCTCTAAAGGCATGGCCAAAACTGTCACATAAGTCACACTTAGTGTGGTTCGCACACTGCATGGCTATATGGCCCACTTCACTACAATTGTCGCATCTAGGCTGGTCACACACACTAGAAACATGAGTTTTTGCCCCACACTTATAGCATGCCCTAGGTTGCCCACTATAAAAACACACTCCACAATCCCTCCCCAACAAAAAGGCATTAGGAATATGATCAATTCCTGAATCTGTTTGCCTGAGCTTCACCCTGTATTTCCACCCTCCTGTCCAAAACTGCTCAGAGTCCAAAATAGGGTCTGGATCACTTTGAATGTCACATTTTTGGGAAAGCCAATAGGCGATATCTTCCACATGGACCCCCTCATTTCGAAACATAACCCTAACATTTTTTATTAAAGGTTTAGAAAGTGGTATCACCAAGAAGGGGGTCCATATGGGAGAAAATTTAACTTGCCCATAACATTCCCAGAAAAGCTCTAAATTATAAGCTGAGTGAAAACTAATGTCGAAATTGTCTTCCCTTGAAATATTTATAAATGCAAACACATCTCTTGGTAAAAATTTAAATGATTCCTTAATTAAATATTTCCCCACATAATGTCTATCGGGCCTCACTTCCAGGCCACCTTTGTAGTGTATTCTCACTGCATTCCACCATGGTGCAGCTTCCCTTCTGGATTTTGAAAAAAGTTCAGATAATTGGGGCTTAGTCGTAGGCTATGGAGCCCCCTCACTCTCTAACTGTGCTGTAAAATGTGGCCCTGGAGCAATGTCCGCCCCTGGAAAAGTTTTTAGATCAGGTTCAGATGATTGTTTAGGTATAGCTGTAGCTAGATTAGTAGTAGGAATAATCTTTGAATCAGACTTAGGCCGCCACTCAGGAGACTTAAAATTAAATGTGGGATCCCAGGCTGAGTTCGGGGTCCAAACCCCTGATGGGCCCTTCTCCCATCCAGCTCCCTGTAACGCTTTCTGAGGGGACCAGGAATCGTCATGTATATCAGAAACACTGACACCCTGATTATTTGGAACAGCTTCTGAAATAACAGCACAAGCCTTTAACTGTTTGTTCTCATGCAATAAAGTTTTAGCCCCTTTTAGAGATGGCATCTGTGGTTTTGGGGTGACAGGTTTTGAAAAACTGAATTCAGTATCTCCTTTCTGGTCAGTAGCCCTTGTTTGATATGTTATCAAAAGGGGCTCAGTCCGTGCAGTACCAGAAGGTGGCTGCGGGTAAAACACAAAACCAGACTCTTTTGATAGAGTAATTGCTTCTTGGTACTGTGGGTCAGCTTGCTTTAGCAAGGGAGCCAGGGTAGGGCATTTAAAAACTTCTGAGCGAGCCGATACCTGCTCACAATCGACTTCAGTCACAAGAGGTGCACTCGGCTTTTGGCACTCACTATTTCCAGCAACTAAACTGCCAGCTGGCACACAGGTTTCAGTTTTCAGAGCCTTAAGGGTATCTTTAGAGCACTCTCCCATCTCCTTCAGAGGTAACCGATGTTCGACTTCCTCATTCCTTCTGTCAACACCTGTGGGCAGCTTGTCAGACCGCTCAGTTGAAACAGCAGATGACGTAGAGTGGAGTAGTGAGAGAGGCACTATCTTTGTAATTACCTCCTTCGACTCTTTTTCACCACTTTGAAAGCTTGCTGACTCTGATGTATCCACATTAGTTTTCACAGGTACCAAGAGCTCCAGTACTGATATAACTTCATGGAAAATCTCGTCTCCTTCATAATCCAAATTTATCAAAGAACATTCTGACAACTTTTCCTCTGCTAACAGTGAGGCCTTCCCCACCACTAGACTCACGTCCAGCTCCTTCGATAGCTCCCCCAGAGTGGCCATCTCGACGCAGAGACGGCCATCCACCTACAGGCGAGTAGGGGAATTTCCCTGGTGTCCTGCCAAATTTCCCTCATTCACTAAAAATACCACCAACAGCTTAATCTGGTTCAAGGTCAGTTGGCATTCATCTGTATCCCCCCTTCCCCGGGTCATGCCTGAAAATAGGCAGGACTTATCTAGTGCACTTACCCAGTCAACAAAAACTAAATAAATAAAATAAAATAAATAAAAATTACTACGACGTGGAACCTCTGTAAAACAGCCTTTGGCTCAAAGGTACTTCCTAGAAATAAATAAATAAAAATGCAGGAGTTAGACAGATGCAGAATAGGAATTGCAGTGAAGTATTTAAGTTCATACCAACCCCACCTCCATCCTGTACAGATGGACAGGCATTGGGGTAAGTGTTTGTGTCATCACCCATGATGATCATGCCATGTCACCTTACCGTATTCTGCAGACACCGACACGTGTTGAGGTGTTCCTTAGGGCATTTGGCTTTACAGTCTCCTCATTCCATAAGGACATACACTGAAATGGGTGCAGCATAGGAGAATGGAGTGAAGTCTGGGGCCGGAGAGTCCAAGGTACACCTCAATGCCTGTAAGTGACTTGGGAGTGAGGGTGGGATGGCATGAGCAGTACATTCGGCAATCCAAAGGAACACATAGAAACATAGAAACATAGAATTAGACGGCAGATAAGGACCGCTTGGTCTACCTAGTCTGCCCATTTACCTACCTGACAGATAAGCTGCAGATCCTAGTTAACCAACACCCCGATGTCTGTCAGTCTGTACAGGGTAGGACGTTATGGTTAGAAACCCTAACGCCCTGGGCATTTGTTGGTATTTACACTACAAATTTTCAACATGGCCTTTTTGGGACCCCACCTCATGAAAGCATTTGGGACCTCTTCTCATGAAGAGTAGCAGTGTGATTTTGTCAACGTGTCCAGATCATTGAGTTCCAACAGTGACAGTGCCATTCTGCGCCACATGTACGAAAACACAGATCGGACAGGATGTAAAGAATGACAGCTGTACCATCCATAGGGAGGTGTGAAAAGATAGCAATGTTGAAAATCTGTAGTGGGAATATTAAAAATGTTCGCACTTCCAAGCATATGTGGAAACTGAGCAACACAAGCGCATAACGCAGTCATTTTACGGACTTTCATCACCAAATTTTCAACATAGGCATTTTAGGACCACTGCTCATGAACAGTGTCACTGTGATTTTCTTAATGTGTCCCAAATGCTGATTTCCCACAGCAACCATGCTATTCTGCGCCAGAAGTGCAAAAACATATTTCGGCCAGGATGTGAAAAATGACAGCTGCACTGTTCATAAGGAGGTGTGGAAAAATGGCAATGCTGAAAATCTGGACCGAAAATATTTAAAATGCATGAAGTTACGAGCATGCGTGGAAACTGCGCAATGCACGCTCGTAACACAGACATTTTATGGACTTTCATCACCAAATTTTCAACATAGGCATTTCAAGACCTCTGCTAATGAACAGTGTCACTGGGATTTTCTTAATGTGTCCCAAACACTGATTTCCCACAGCAATCACGTTATTCTGCACCAGAAGTGTGAAAACACATTTTCGGCCAGAATGTGAAAAATGACAGCTGCACGGTTCATAAGAAGGGGCAGAAAAATGGCAATGTTGAAAATCTGGAGTGAAAATATTACAAATGTGCAAAGTTATGAGTGTGCATGGAAACTGCACAACGCACGCTCATAACACAGTCATTTTATGGACTTTCGACATCAGATTTTCAACATAGGTATTTTAGGACCTCTGCTAATGAACAGTGTCACTTTGGTTTTCTTAATGTGTCCCAAACACTGATTGCACAGAACGACCACGCTATTCTGTGCTGGAAGTGCAAAAACACATTTCGGCCAGGATGTGAAAAATGACAGCTGTACTGTTCATAAGGAGATGTGGAAAAATGGCAATGTTGAAAATCTGGAATGAAAATATTGCAAATTCGCGAAGTTATGACCGTGCGTAGCAACTGCACAACACATGCTTGTAAAACAGTCATTTCTTGGATTTTTTCCACCAAATTTGCAACATAGACTTTCTGAGAGGCCACCTCATGAACACTGGCACTGTTGTTTCATTAATCCATCCTGAAAGGTGATTCCACGCAGTGACCATGGAATCACGTTTCGGGACCGAATAACGCCATGAGAGTGACTGAATTCATGAGGAGGGGTCCCAATAACCCCATGATGAAAATTTGAAGCCAAAATTCCCCAAAATGCCTGTGATATGCACCAAAGTTGAAAAAACCCTATTTATGCCATTATATAGCTTACTGGCATTTCTTCAGTTCGCAGTTGGCTTTGAAGAGTGCAGACATGTTCCTGGTCCACTGAAGATCGTCGCGCTGGGCTCCGGAGGTAAGTATGGGTGAGGGTGGGAGACAAGGTGCGCAGAGGGTGGGTGTGGGTGGGGGAGGCAGCAGGACAGACCGCGAGGACTGTTTTCTGTTTTACAGGAGCAAAAAAAAAGAAAAAAACATCACAAGACTTTTTTTTTTTTAAACCGGAGATTTGGCAAGCGGGAGTGGGCTCCCAGTATGCCAACCAAGTGTTTTGTTTTGGGGGGTGGCTGTAGCCGATGGGGATTGGGCACCCCATTGGCACAAACCTACTTTTTGGGGGGGGACATTATACCGGCGGGAAGTTGGCTCCCCCATCGGTAAAGTAAACTGGGATCGGGCACATTATGCTGACGGGGAGTGGGCTCCCCCGACAGCACATCAAACTGGGATGGGACTGAAGCCAATGGGGACTGGGGCCCCATCAGCAAACAGACTGTTTTTTGGGGGGGGCACATGCTGTTGAGAGGGATTGGGCACCCCCTTGGCAGTGGGGGCTGAACAATATTGTTTGAGAACGTGGTGGCAAGCCACCACCATGTTCACAGACAATATTACACTAGGTAACGTTCCGCCCTGCAATGACAGGTCACTCCCTCATTGCAGCAGAATGGCTGACACTGCAATGACAAGGCGGCCTCTCATTGCTGCGGCAAAAACGTTACAAGTTGGTGGCACTTTTGGAAGCCAGTGTCATCAGCACACTGTGCCCCCATTGGTCCACCACTGCCAAGCCCTCAAATGCAATGCCTCCATTGGCTGCCACACTGCAGCGCCGCCACAACCCGCTTCTCTCCTAAGATGCCACATAATGTTTCTTGTGCATGCGCGCAAGCAAACATAAAAATGGTTTTATTTTCCTTAGCATCAGTTAACACCTGTAGTGTTCTGAATGGGAGGAAAAGGGAGGCTGTGTGGGTAGAGCTAAGGGATTTGGCTTGTGAAGTAATCTTCCTGCAAGAGACTTGGCTTAATTTGGTTCATTCGGCCTCTCAGGTTGAAAGGGGTTGGGTCTGGGGCCCCTTATATTGGTCCTTTGGACCCAATAGAGCAGATGGGGTGGGAATCTTGTTTTCTGGATCAGTTTTTAATCTCCAAAAATTGGTAGACATACAACCTGGGAGAGCTTTACTGGTGGATAGTTTATGGCATATTCAGCTAAGTAGATTTGTTGTAGCTTATGGTCCTCAGGTAAAGGCAGAAAGGGTCCATCTGTATGAATTAATACAGCCATAGTTATTGACTGCCAGGAATGTGTATTTTGGGGAAGATTTTAATTGCACTTTAGAAATACAAGAACATAGGAATATAGGAACGAAAGTTTACTGTGACTCTTTTGCTTTACAAAAATGCATTGAAACAGCAGAACTGATTGATTGTTTGGACAAAGCTAGACCCCCGGTTAAGTTCACCTTTAGGAAGGGGAAGCTGTTTTCAAAAATAGATTGTTTTTGTTTCCAAAAGGATTAAAGTTGTGCAGACATCTACAATTCTGGTGTTTTTTTTTCAGATCATTTGTTGGTTAAGGTGGTAGTGAGTACAGAGACAGGGAAGGAACAACCTAGGTTATGCAGGAAAATGACTACATCCAGCCTAGCGAAGGCTGAAGTTAAACTAGGATTGGCATCCTTGTTTCTCGCCAGGGCCTCAGTAATGGGATATATGATGACCTTTTCTAGTGGTGGGTGGACACAAGAAAAGAAATAGCAAAATGGATGCAGGATTTTGGAAAGTCCCAAGCAAAGAAAAACTTTCCGCAGTACTTGGGGTTAAGAGGGCAGCTAATGAGGCTAATAGAGGCCTCTTACATAGGTAGAGAAGACCTGTCTGATCAAACTGAAAACATAAAAAGCAAAATGAGGAAGGTGCAATATGATAGATCTGCTTCCTTCAAGTCAGAATTAAAGTTTGGCACCTCTTCTAGAAGACTATTCCAAGTGTCGCTCACCCTTTCTGTGTAGAAAAACTTCCTCACATTACCTCTTAATCTACCCCTTTCAATTTCATATTGTGCCCCCTTGTTCTAGTACTTTTTCTTCACTGGAGAAGGTCCCCCACCTGCATCTTGTTTATGCCCTTGAGGTACTTGAAAGTTTCAATCATGTCCCCCCTGCTATCTCTTCTCCTCTCCTCCAGTGAGTACATATTGAGGTCCCTTGGTCTCTCCTCATATGTTTTGTGGTGCAAGCCCTACACCATCTTTGTTGCCCTTCTCTGGATAGTCTCCACCTTATCTATGTCCTTATGCAGGTATGGCCTCCAGAACTGCATGCAGTACTCCAGGTGAGGCCTTACCAATGTTTTATACAATGGTATCACCACCTCCTGCCTCCTGCTAGTGATATCCCTGCCTATGCACCCCAGCATGTCAGTGGCCCTCCCTGCTGCCTTTGTGCACTGCTTTAATAACTTAAGGGTCATCAGAGATGATACCCCCTAGGTCTCCTTCCTCTTTGGTAATAGTCATCTCCCACCCAACCTGTAGCTCTCCCCAGGGTTCCCTCTACCCAGGTGCATTATTTTGCACTTCTTTGCATTGAACCTCGGTTGCTACATCGCCGATCATCTTTCAAGCTTCTCCAGGTCCCTCTTCATTTTCTGCACTCCTTCTGGAGTATCCACCCTGTTGCAGATCTTGGTGTCATCTGCAAACAGGCAGACCTTTCCTTCAGCCACTCTGCGATAAGCTAATGAAGACATTGAATAGGACAGGTCCTGGTACTTTGATCCCTATGGTGCCCACTGATCACTTGCCCCTCTTTCCCAGACTGTACCCATTTACCACCACCCTCTGTCTCCTTTCTGTTAACCGGTTCCTATGGACAGGAGACAGAGGGTGTGGTGGTAAATTGGGTACAATCTTGGGAGAGAGTAGTGATCAGTGGGGTACCACAGGGATCAGTACTAGGACCACTCTTATTCAATGTCTTCATTAGTGACATTGCAGAGGGGCTGGAAGGGAAGGTCTGCCTGTTTGCAGATGACACCAAGATCTGCAACAGGGTGGATACTCCAGAAGGGGTGCAGGAATGAACATTTAAGCAAAGTTAAGCAAGAGGCTAGGACACAAGAAGGGGACAGGGAAGGGTTTTTGGAAGAACTGAATATCCCAAGGATACAGGGCAATAAAGTAACAGAATTACAGGGGAAGATTACTGAACAAGAGGTTTTGTACGTCATTTAGGATTTAAAACAAGGGGTAGTCCCAGGAGTGGACAGAATACTGAATGAATTTAACCCTTAGCTATGACCATAAGACAGGATCCTCGGATAGAGAGTATCCACTTGGGTCAAAAAACCTATAAGGTATCCTTATTTGTGGATGACATTATTTTAACTGTTTTATCCCCTGAATCTTCTATACTGGCAGTCTGAGAGATCCTCAGGATCTATGAAAAGGTAGCACATTTTAAATTAAACATTGCTAAAACAGAAGCTATGATGTTATACTACAAACAAACACAAAAGTTGAACTCCCTGCCTTTAAAATGGAGGTGTACCAAATTCAAATATTTAAGTATTTATATCCCTTTAAACTTAGAACATCTCAAACCAGTTAACTATGAACTGGTCTCTCTTCTTATTCAAGAAGATTTATCTAGATGGTGTAACTTAAAACTAACTTTTTCTCAACGCATAATATATATATAATTATTGGCTTCCCCTTTTTTCCATAGGGAAACCGTGGCGTAATTTGCCGTTATAAAGGAGTGTTAATAATGGCAAACACGCGCACGGTTTCCCTTACTCTGTGCATGCGTCCTCCTGTCTTCCTGCTATTCCGACGCTGTCCGCTTTCCTTTTCGCCGAATTACGAACCGCCACTTGAACTCAGCAGTGTTTTTTACAACGCACATTTTCAAAACTTATACTAAAACAAACATATGCCTGCTCTACCAAATAAAAAAGTAAAAGATGTGTCATTCCTGATGGCAACCACGGACTGTGCACTGAAACTGGACCACGGTCACAGAGCAACAGCTTTTTATTTTATATATTTGCTGTGGCAAAAAAGGGAAACCCAACAATTATATAAAATAAAAAATGGGTCAGTGTGTGTAAACTCAAAGTTTACACACACCCTTGGGGTTAGATGCTTTTAATAAACCCCTTGGGTGTGTGTAAACTTCTTGTTACACACCCCGACCCATACTTTATTCTCTATATAATGAATGACTATACTTCCTAGACTACTATACCTATTTCAAAATATCCTGGTTTTTCCATCAACTTTTTATTTTAGATCCTGGAATGGGCTGCTTTCTTCTTTTATCTGGGACAACCAGAGACCGAGGGTCCGTCGCTCTTTACTGTCCCTCCCTCTGGATCAAGGGGGAGTCAATCTCCCTGATCTGAAAATGTAGGCAACAGCAGCCTTTCTAAGAATCCTGTTTCTCTGGCTCTCTCCGACTAATGTGCTGGCCTGGAAAGAAACAGAATTTCTAATAAACGGCCTCCATGATATTGAGAGTATTGCCTTCTTCTCCTCGGGATTCGCGCCCCCACTTCACGATTTCTCTAAATACACTGTCCAAGTACTAAAGATATGGAATAATATCAAACATAAAAAACCCTTCAAACAAATAATCTTCTTTTTCACATTAATATCTAGAGATGAATATTTTCACCCTGCCCTTTTTGACACTTTGTTTGAGTCTTGGAGGAGATTAAGACTTGGCTACTATTACCAACTGATTAACAACTCTGGCGTCCTACCTTTTATGGGCTTGCAACAAAAATATGCACTTCCCGATCGGGACATGTACCGATATGTCCAGGTGGGAAATTATATATTAAGACAAAAAGAATTTCCTACTTGTCATCCTTTTCCCTTACCTACTTTCTGGACCCTGTTCAGGGACACCCTTGATGGAGGTCTCTGGGGGAATCTTATAAGCCACCTATACAGAATAATATGAGACAATCTGGGGGATTCATCCTATTCTAAACTAGAGGCCTGGAATAAGGACTTAGAATTAGAAATCCTTTTCCCACTTTGGAAAGAAGCAACGTTGAAAGCAATTAAGATCACATCTTTAGGGACGTGGAGGGAGTTCGCATGGAAATCCCATTCCAGATACTTTCATTCTCCAGCAGTCTTAGCAAAGTATCTGCCAGCTTCATATGGAAATTGCTGGAGAAATTGTAACTGCAAACTTGGGACATGTCTTTTGGTACTGCCCAAGTTTGATGCCCTTTTGGTGTACTTTGCAGTTGGAGTTGGGGAAATATCTAGGTGAGACGATTGAACTGATAGCAGAGATGGTTCTTTTGTCCATCTTTCCACCCCATAGGCCAAGATGGGCCATTACCTTGCTCCCACTTTACCTATTAGCAACAAAAAGCCATTACCCACAAGTGGATGTCAACCTCGATTCCGGCAGTTTCAGATTGGTACCAAATAGTATTTTAGATTTACAAACTTGAACATCTGACAGCTAAACTTCATAATAAGCAGGATATCTTTATGAGGAAATGGCAGGGATGGATTTTGTACTTCTCCCTGGTTGATTCAGAATTTGTCTCCTAGTGAAGGTCAGCCCTTTGGGGAACCCCCTGCTTTGCTGGGGGGGCCCTCCATCTCTCCAGCTGTTAATGGGGGCTGTGAGGGGCACCCCTCTCTCAGGCACCTAATAAAAAATGTTGGATATTATGAGGTCCAACCACCTGCCCCAGGAAATCCAGGGTCGTCATGTGCAACCATTAGGGCTGCCTCAGAAGAAATGGTGTGTGATTAATTTTATTTTACGCTGAATATTATGTACCTGACATTAAACATTATTTCTATTGATCTGTATAACTATATAGAGATTTACTATGGTTGGGTAAAACAATCTAATGTATGTCAACTGTCTCTGCTAATAAAAATGAAATTAAAAAATAATTAATACTGAATGAATTTAATAACACTTTTGCAGGGGTTATGGCAGCTTTTTTTGTTATTTAATTTTCTCTTTCACATACATGTTATACCTCCAGAATTTACTTTAGGCTTGGTGATTTTTCTTTTTAAAGCAGGGGATTGGTGATCTGTGACTGTGTGAGACCAGCAAGAAGGCGGCAGGTGAGAGCTGCAAAAACGCCAAATAGAACCAGTTGGGACATTTTTGGGAGAACTGTTTTAGTAATCTGTATTGGTCTGCCTGAATCAATGTTTGTTCCCAGTTTTACATTTAAATCCTGCTGCAAACAGAGTGCTTGCTTTTACATTTGTCTGAATGAACTGCACCTGAAATAGTTGCCATTCTGCACGAGGGGGTTGGCAATTGAAGAACTAGGGGCTTCTGCACTATAAAGCCTTGCGCCGATCACGGGCGTGAGCGCTGTGACACGAGCATCGTGAGTAGCACGAGCGCCACTCGGTAGAGAAAATTTAGTTTGTTTGGTAGCAGAAGTTTTATTAAAATGGGGTATGTTTTGTGTACATGTTTGCGGGGTTGGTTTGTGTGGGGATTAATAAATATGAGTATCTCTGAAGCTAAAGAAGTTAGGGGTAATATGATTAAAATATCCGGTATGTACTCTGTGGGAAATGCTCTATTTATTTGTAAAGATAGTTTTGTTCAGAAAAGAAACCATTTTACAAGTGAACATCAATATTATGAAATTAGTTTCTGTGTTAAGTATGTGTTTTGTGAGTTAAAAATATCAGGGAGTACCAATATGTTATGCTTAATGTTGTTGATGCAAAGTGGAGATATTGAGTTTAATCTTGGTCCCGATTATAAAAAGATTAAACAGCTTTCGATGGTTCATGAAAATGTTAGGAGTATAGTACATAAGATAGACGAATATAGGGTATGGGCAGCTAAAACTGAGCATGATTTATTAGCAGTTTCGGAAACATGATTACATTCAGGCATAATGCAAGATGAAATTCAGCTTTCTGGATATTCTATAGAACATGCAGATAGAGGTAAAAGGGGAAGGAGGGTGATGTTGTTCATTAAGAGTATTCTTGGTCCTTATGAAGTATTGTTAAGTATAAATAAGGAAGGAATTGACTGTCTTATTATTGAATTAATTGCAATAAAATTAGTGATGGAAGTGTTTTATGCACCCCCTAAAACAAAAAATAAATAATTTGATGTGTTAGTAGAGTTAATTTCAGAAAAAATAAAGGATACGCAAGTGAGTTTAACAGGAGACTTAATGCAGACTGGTTCCAGACTAGAGGGAGAAAACTGGAGAGTAGTTTTTTCAATTTTGGGGTTAAATCAAATAATACAAAAACCTACAAGAAATACAAAAAATGGAAGCCAGGGTTCTCTCTTAGATTTATTTTTATATGTGTCCCAGGATATAGTTAAAACCTGTGAAGTATTACCTTTAAACTTGGAGGATCATAATCCCATTACTTGTACTAATGAGTTGCAACATTTTATTACTCAACAATTAAGTATGTATTGGTGTAGAGATTTTAAGGGGTTTAATGAGCAATATTTTGTAAATCACTTGAAGCAAATTTATTGGGATAGAATATACTTAATACCAGATATAGAACTGGCCATTCAGGAGTTTAATGATATGTTTTTGAATGTAATACAGTACCATGCTCCATTGATAAGAAATATTAAAAGGAATAAAGAAGATCCATGGATTACTGGCAAGATAAAAAAATATTTAAGGATTAGAGATAGAACATGGAAAAGGGCGAGAAAAACAAAAAAAAGATGAAGACTGGAATATTTTTAAGTTGTGTAGGAACAAATGTAAAAGTATAATCAAAAATGTAAAGAATAGATATTATCGGAATAAAATAAATAATACCTCTGATACTAAACAGTTTTGGAAACTTATTACAGATTTAAAATCCCCAAATAAAGTTATTATAAGTCCAATTTTGGTACAAGGCAAGAAATTAGTGACTGATACAAAGGATATAGCAAACATTTTTTATACATATTTTTTTGATTTACCGGACTTAAATTTGTCAGATTTAAATATTAATACAATGGACTCTTCTACTGTAGTAGATAAGATGGGAGTCCATGTAGGGATATTTAAATTTGAAACCTTAAAAGAGAGGGATATAATGAAAGAATTAAAAATTTTAAATGTAAATAAATCAGGAGGTATTGATGGAATTGAGGCTCAATTTTTGAAACTGGGTGCACATGTAATAGCCCCTGTTGTGACTTATTTGTATAATGGGAGTTTGAGTACTTCTACTGTCCCTGAAATTTGGAAGATGGGGAAAATTATTCCCATTTATAAGGCTGGTGATCGAACAATTCCTTCAAACTATAGGTCAATAGCTCTTTTGCTAATTTTATCCAAAGATTCTGGAACGTAAAGTACATGAGCAGCTAAATAATTATCTGGATTTAAATACTGTATTAACAGACAAACAACATGGTTTTAGGAAGGGGAGATCCACAAACACTGCCCTGTTGGAATTTAATGATTTGGTTGTTACATCTATGAACCAAGGGAAACATACTGGGGCAGTGTTTACAGATCTCAGTAAGGCTTTTGATTTGGTACAACATGATTTGCTTTTGATTAGGCTAAGGCCATGGGGATTCAGGGACAAATGTTAAAATGGTTTGAGTCATATCTGACAAATAGACAGCAATGTGTACAATGTGGGGTAACGGACTCGGGCCCTTGGAAACTGGAGAGGGGTGTTCCCCCAGGGCTCGATTCTGGGTCCACTATTATTTACAGTAATATATATGTTAATGATTTAGTTCAAATGATTGAATATAGTGAGGTAAGATTGTACGCAGATGACACTGTTTTAGTGGCATCTGCTGACAATCTTTTAGATATGGTGGACAAACTTCAAAAAGATTTGTTACAGATGCAAAATTAATTGAGTAATTCAGGTCTTCTTTTAAATGCTAACACGACACAAACGATGTTGTTTTCAGTCGGTTCATACAAAGGAAAAGAATCAAAGTTACAATTACATCTACAAGATGGTACAAAAATTGAAAATGTTTTAACATATAGGTATTTGGGGTTTCAAGTAGATGTTAGGATGACATATATAGAACATATATCAGCTCAGACAAATAAAGTGAATAGGAGATTAGGGGCCCTTAGAAGAATTGCTGGTAGTTTACCTTTGGTAGCAAAAGAGCGGTTGGCAAAACAGATGTTGTTACCAATATTGGAGTATGGTTCTATAATTTATATTAATTCAACTAAAACTGCATTAAATTTGGTTAATCAAACATATTATAGGCTAGGAAAATTTGCTTCTGGGAATATTAAAAATAAGCATCACTGTATAATTTATAATAAATTGAATTGGCTTCAACCTGAAGCAAAACAAAGCTATCTTTGGCTTATTATATGTCATAAAATAATTCATAGAAAGTATAATCATCCTTTGTATGAACAAGTAAAAAGAAAGTCAAATAAATATAAAGACTAGGAATGTATTAACTAATATTCCAATGTATAGAAGTTTTAATAGATTAGGGGATAGTATGCTCCAGAATAGTGTAGCACAAAGTTGGAATAGATTGTCTGAACTACAGAAATTAAACATAGATTTTTTTAAATTTAAAAATGATTTGTTTGACAGTTTGAATTCTTTATGTATGTGTTTTAAATAAGTGTGAATGTATTGTGTGATTTTATTTTGTGTTCATGTTTGTATTAGTTTTAGATAAATGTTAATTGTATTTGAAGTTACATGCAGGACTTTGTTGTAAATGGGATTTTGTCCCAACAAATGTTATTTACTGTGAAAAAATAAACTTTTAATCAATCAATCAATCAATCATAAATCAGATACAGGGAACTGGAGGCGAATAAGCGTGCTGAATGCAGATTTTAAAATTTTAACCCAGGTATTGCAGAAAAGGTTAAAAAAGGTGGCAACAGACCTAAATTCACAAGGTGCAGACTTGTGCAATCCTGAATAGAAATATACAAGAAAAGCTTGCTATTATAAGGGATGTGGTAGAATTTTCAGTTAGAAAAGGGAAGAAAGGGTGTTTAATATCCCTAGATCAAAGCAAAGCCTTTGACCATGTGAGTCATAAATACATAATACAGGTACTTCACATCTATGGGATTCCGGAAGGGTTTATAAGGTGGGTTAACTTACTGTATGAACATGTGGTAATAATACCAGAAGTGTGTTGGGGGGGCCCCTTATTACTATTAAAGCAGGTGGGAGGCAGGGGTGCCCCCTGAGCCCACTTCTATATGTCTTTTCAATTGACCCATTTATAAAATAGATTTTTCTGTTAAAGTAACAATATAAAGGGAACTAGCAGTGGACAGGTGGGGGATGAAATCAAAATTTCTGCTTACGCAGATGATTTGTGTGTATTTCTTTCTACAGAGGAAGACATTCCTGCCTTAATGAACATAATGGATAGATATTCAAAAGAATCAGGAGCTGTGGTAAAAGTGAATAAAAGTAGAGGGTTTTGGCTGGCCCAGCCTGCAGAAGGGAGGAAGGAGGTAAATGGAATCCAGATTACTGAGAAACCAAAAAGATATTTTTATTTATTTGACTTTCAGATTAACACCTTTGAGCCAGTGGCTCTTTTACATAAGTTACACGTCGAGACAAACACAGGCAATATGCAGTACAAGTAAATAAAATGCAATAAACAGTGCAAGTAAACAACAGTGAGAGATAGTAATATACAACATGGAGGCATGGGAGGGCAAAATTAACTCAATATGGCAAACACTAATATATTTACAGATAGGTGTGGCAGAAAGAGAGTGAAAAGCAGATATAACCATGGGAGTGCAGCCAGAAGGCCTTGTCAACAGAAGAGGGATGCGGGAGGAAGAGGCAGGAAGCCTCAAGCAACGGTACGTGCCAGGGGCAGTACAGGACAGCAAAGGGAGAGTGCTTAGCAAGGAAGGCTTTGTAGGGTTTGCAGGAAGTAAATTAGAATAAAAGTTAGCAGAGGGTTTGCAGGGGTAAATTAGAATACATGTTAGCAGAGGGCAGTTGGGGTATGCTAGAAGAGAGGAGGTGAGCCAAGTTAGCTTTTGGCTGAATTGTAATAAGGCGAAAATAGGGTTTTAGCAGGGTGGTGAGGGGAGGTGGGCAGGAAGGAGGAAAGACTAGGAGGAATAGAAACGGACGAATGAGTACAGCTGGAGGGGAGGGAAAGGGGGGTTATTGAAAAGTAGCCCCGTGGTGGGAGGGGTCATCTGATTAGGTGAAACAGTTGCAGGAGGCAAGAGCAACAAGGTAGTCACGGAGCTTCCATTTAAAAGGACCAAGTGTGGCAGAGTTTGCAACCTCACTGGGCAGGGAATTAAACAATTTTGGAGCTCTGAATGCAAAAGACCACTGTCTTTGAGATGTGCGACAACAGGAAACTAGTAGGGTGGAAGTATCTGAGCTTTTGGTGTGGTGGATATTACTGGATGGGCTGAGGAGATTCTGCACTCCAGGGGGCAGCAGACCAAGGGAAGCCTTCTTTACAACAAGGCAGGAGTGACAGGAAATTTGACCCTGTAAGTGTAACCAATCAGCCTGCTCATAGAGATCACAAGTGTGTGTCCGTGGTGCAGCTCCTAGGAGAAGATGGCAGGCTTTATTCAAAGCTTTAGATATATGCCTTAGTGCAGAGTCTGAAGCGACTCCGTAAATCACTAGTCCATAATCTATTATCGAGACAACAGCGCTTTGAACTGCTAGTTTAAGAGCTTGATCAGTTAAGCAGTGCATATGTTTGTAGAGGGGACCTAAGTGGGTATTCACCGATTTGGCAACAAGTTCAAATTGGTTAGTAAAGGGTAGGGTAGAATCCAGAGTGATCCCAAGGTACTTAAAAGATTCCGTCTGTTCCAAGACAAATCCAGAGCGGTTCCTATCAGCAGTTTGGCTTTATGCTTGCTGTGTGAGCCGTAGAAGAGCATAGATTTTGTTTTTTTATAATTAAGCATTAGCTTCATCCCGATAAACCAATCCTCAACCTCTGAGAAGCATTCCTGTAATTGGCTCTCCAGCCTGAAGTGGTCAGAGTTCTTTGTGAAGATTACCGCGTCATCTGCATATAGTAGAATTTGTTCCAAGCAGCAGATGGGGAGCTTGTTAAGAAAAATGTAAAAGAGCAACAGCCCCAGGATTAACCCTTGTGGAACACCGGAGTGAACAGGAAGCTTGGATGACAGGGCGTCGCCTATTTTCACCTGTTGTGTGCAGCCGGAGAGGTAGCTGCTGAACTAACCTAGGGTGTTAGTGAACAGACCTAGTTCAGCCAGCTGTTTGAGCAGTAGAGGATGGTTGACTATGTCAAACGCCTTGTAGAGGTCAATATAGGTGGCGCCAATGAGATGACCATTGTCCAAGGCCTGCTGGATATAGCTCATGAATTCCAGAAAAGCGGAGGTGGTGTTGTGTCCTTTCTTAAAACCATACTGGTGTGGACATTGAAGATCATACTTCTCCAGATACTCCCCCAGCTGGTCGGCAACAGTTCTTTCTAGTGCTTTGAATAGCAGGGTGAGATTGGAGATGGGCCTGTAGTTGCCACACTGAGCCTTGTCCCCACTCTTAAGTATGGGGGTCTCCTGGGGAAGCTTCCATTTGCATGGGAACTGGGAGAGCATGAGGGACTTGATGATCTTTGTAAGGGGAGGTAGAACTACATCTAGTGTGAGGGCAATGGGTTTTAAGTCAAGCATGTCTCCACTTGACCTGTTCTTACCAAGAACTTTAGTTAGATATTTTTTGGCTTTACGTTCAGTCACACCCCTAAAATAGAAACGAGGGTGTGCCGAGGCCGAGTCTTGCTGACCACTGGCTGCGTAACTGGTGGAAGCATCAAAAATGTTTGGAGGTAGAACATGGCTGAGGTCAGTAAAAGAATAGCTGAAAATGTTACTAATCACTGTGGGGTCAAGGGTTACTGTACCATCTAGATTCAGCATTGAGTGGGCGGTTCTGGAGTCTTTCGCGGTGATGTCCTTGAGGTTGCTCCAGAATTTCCTACCATCCTTCCATGTAATGGTAATGATATCTCTGTAATAGAGAGCTTTTCCTGAGTGAATGGCCCTGGAGCAGGCATTTCTGGTGGTTTTATACACCTGTACATCTGCTTGGTTGCCTGTTGCTCTTGCCCAATGCCACAGTTAGTCCTGGGATTTCATCTGCTGCAGGAGATCATAAGTTATCCATGGGTTATCAACTCCCCTGACCCTCCATTTTTTGAAGGGAGTGTGCACGTCACAGGCTGAATTAAAACTTGTGATGAATTCCAGGGCAGAGTCAACGTCAGCAGTGGAGTCTATCTTCGACCAAACTTTCAGTTGCAAAAGGTTTCTAAGTGGTTCGAGGTGCCCATGGATGAGAACCTGGCTATTCATAGTTTTAGGTGGTGTTTTAATGAATTTGTTGGTCCATAGACACAAAACTGAATGGTCACTTATAGTGTCAGGGAGTACCTCTGTGTGCGAGATATAGTCAGGGTGGTTAGTTAGAACCCAGTCCAGTAGGGTGCTGGTCCCATTGGCAGCAGTCAGAGCATCCTTGTAGGTGCTTGCAGTAGGTGACAGCCAATTTACATTGAAGTCACCAAGTAATATGACCTTGGAGTTGTGTTTGAGGTTGTGGATGCAGTTTAGAATAGAGTTGAGTCCACTAGTCTCAGTTTAGGGGGGATGTAGACTGACACTGAGACTGACACTATGGTTAGGGCTTTGTTGTGGGCTTCGAGGAGAAACTTGATGGCAAGGAAATGAATATCAGCATCAGTGCTAGGTAGTGTCAGAGCATGCCTGACAAGGGTCTCTTTCAAGTAAATGGCACAGCCTCCCCCTTTTTTAGTAAGCCTATCCAGCCAGAAGATGGTGTATCCCGGAATAGCAATAGCATTATCTGGGATGAGGGGAGACAGCCACATCTCCTGCACAGAGATGACATCTGGGGTATATTGCATGGCCCGGGTCATAAGTGCATCAAGTTTCTTGGGAAGGTTGCAGATATTAATGCTAGCCACGGAGACAGCCCCAGGTCTGTGTTTGTCATTGGCGATGTCACGAGGTGGACCTGGATTCAGGTGGATATTCCCAGAGATAAGCAGAAGGAGGAGTAGCAGGCATTTTAGCAACTAATATTGGGTATCCAATTTGGAAAAGAGGAAATGGGTAAGGTAAATTGGGAAAAGGCATTAGTTGAGGGGGAAAAGAAAGTGACTAGGTGGAAAGAATGGAAAATGTCTGCACTTAAACGGGTGTTTGTGGCTAAACAATTTCTTCTGCCTGTTTTCTTATATGTAAGAGCAATGTTCCCTCTACCTGTTAATATGGAAGCTAGATTTGTGGGTTTATTTGTTCAATTAATATGGAGGTGTCATTTGAACCCAATTAAAAGAGAAGTTACATACTTGGCTTGTAAAAAAGGTGGGCTGGGCATGATTAATCCAGTCCTGTTTTTCCATACATTGTTTTAGTACAAAAATGTATATATTTTATTGCAACAGGATCTGTCCCTGGTTGGAAAATGGGGGTGGAATGTTTTGGGTAAGTTTCTGGAAATTTTGGTGGAAGAAATGCCTGAAGGATTTAGGTCTCTGGAGATTCCAGTGCATTTTAAGGGAACATTACAAAAACTACAAAAATGGAAAATTAGAAAATTGCAGGTATTATAGTATAATAGAAGGAGCATGTAGTACAAGATCTTAGGTGAAATAGGTTTGAGGGATCCTGAAATTAAGGGATGTAACCCCAGTGAGAATAAATTTGTATATAAAATGCTGGGTAATAAACGAGTCCCAAAACAAATGTGGGATGTTCAATGGTTGATGGCACATGGGGGAGAACAGGAGTAAGAGGAAACCATAAGCATAAGGCAGTGGAGGAGAGGAATTATTTATATCTTAGCTGTGGGGCATCAGTGGAGACTCAGGACCGGTTTTTGTTTCCCTGTGTGTACGCAAGAGGATTATGGGTCTTCCTAGCAGGAAAATGGGGATTCCCGTGATTAGTAAAACTCAACTATAAAAACCTGGTGTTAAGAATTTTTCCTGACTTGATAAATCAGTTTCACAATAGCACATTGCATATTTTGTTTGCTTGTCTAAAACATTATTTGTGGCAGAGTCATTGCCAGCTATTACTGCAACAACAAGAAATTTTGTATGAAGGGGTTAGGAAACTATGTGAAGAAGCAATGCAGGAGGTATACAGAAAAGAATGTAAAGTCATCTGAGAAACAAGGTAACAATGTGGTGGAGAGGATTTGCATTTTTTTTTAAATATACGTAACTGAGGGATGTGTAGAGGGTGGGTAGAAGAGGACAAGGATTTGGTGTATAGAATTAGGGAATAATATGTAAAATGGCACATTGTTTTGGGGTGGGAGGGTGTTTTGGTGGTGGAAAAAGGGGTTAAGGGTAATTGGTGGTGATGATGTTTGTATATACGGTGATTTGTTTTTGTATTATGTTTGTTGTGGTCATTGAATAAAAACACCCCTACTCTATGGAAAAAGTGCCTTGGGTTCTTTTACATCCACCTGGACAGCACCAGGATGGGTATAAGGGACCTTGGTTTAAGGTCTCATCCGAAGGATGGCACACCCCAACAGTACGGCACCCCCCAATACTGCACTTGAATGCCAGCATTTAGGTATGAGCCCAATACTGGTGTGGGACTAGAACCCATGACCTTCTGGCTCAAAGGCAAATGAGCTACCAACTGAGCCACACTGACACCCTGCTGCTGACCAATCTCAGTTCCTGCCAGACCTGTGAGGACTCCCTGTCCTTCAGTGGTTATTCCCCCACCAGAGGGCTGAGGGATCATTTTTTCCCTCAGGGTGAGCCAACTCCTCCCCTTTTTGTGGGAAAGGTTGGTACTCTGACCCATCTGTGGTGAAGATTGATTCTTGGAGGATATGAAAATTATGTACTACCCATAATTCTTGATCTTCCCGAATATCTTCACCATTTAATCATGTGCCCACCCACCATCCTCCACTCAGGTACAGCAAGAGCCAGGGTCTCTGGGCAGCTTATCCTGTTGTTTTTGTACACTGGCACTTCTTGCCAGTCCCTCAGAGCTCGTCCTCTGTCTCTCTCTAAAGATTCAGCTCTCCTTTTCTTAATGTCTTCTCTTTCAGCCTTTCCCTTAGGGTGAAACTCCCCTTCAAAAATAAAAATTTGGAAGTGGGCCCCCTTGTCCTTTTCCTTAAAAAAAATTGGGCGTAGTTTTTTCCCTTCAGCTCTCCTCCTCCTTGTTGGGTTATCTCTGAGATGTATCCTTATGGTTGCTGTTGCAATCTGTTTACTTTGTTTATGCTTCTGAGCCTCTGTCATGTGGCAGTCTCTAGCCCTTGCAGCAAGGTGCAGCTCCAACCTTCCTCTACTGTAGGGAGAGGCAGGTGCAGTTGGGTGGTATGCTATACTTCCAGCCTGTGGGCTGGGTACTTATCCCACACCTTGATGTTGGGATTCATTTTCAGTACTTACTTCTGCATTCCTTGGTGTGGCAAGAATTGTACTTCTGGACTCTGTCCAATTACAGTTGCTTCCTGCTCCTCTAGAGCTCTTGGAGTTTTTCTGCACTAAATTCTTGTCCTCTGGGGAGCACAAGTAGTTAGATTAAGTTGGCATGCTGCCTTCTTAACTACACTGAAGTCCAGTGGGTCTCTTATACAAGCCAGAGCTATATGCCAGGGTTGTTGCCCCTTCCTCCTCAACACCTTCCTCTCCAGGTAGCTGAGCTAGGCTATGGCTCTTACATACACTATCCTTGTGCCACCCTTAGGCCCAACCTTTAATTCTACTAAGTCAGTAGTCGATTTTATTGTGTTTATTATTTTTATATCCTATATTCTTTTCTAATCCCATTGGGCTAGGAGTCCATAACCTTCTCTCTTTTTTCTCTCCCACTTGTTTTCTCTCCTGGCAAACAGAACTGAGGAAGGGGGGGCTGGTATCAGTTACTGGCCAGCCCATGTGCGTGACGTCACTACATCTGCCTCATGGACGGCGCCAGCACCAACATCGTTCCCCTTCCTAAGCTGCATAAGACTTTGCTCTCGCAGTGTCCTAGCACCTTCAGCTTAGACCCATCAGTGTGATTTAATGGTGAATATATTCTGGAAGATCAAGAATTACGATGAGTATGGAATCTTCATTTCTGGAGGCCACACCTCTGAAAGTTCATAGAGAGGGTGGAGGCAGTAGAAGAAGAATCGACATTTATATAGTGCTTTTCATAAGCACTGTATCCCAAAGAGAGCTTTACATGCAGTGCCAGACTGGTAGTGAAGTGACCGAACGTGTAGCGGCAGCCATTTTGCACATCAACACCCACGCACAGCCTTGGACAATTACATGAACCGGTTTTATGGGAAGAGGAATATTTGGCCAGGACACCAGGAAAATTCCCCATCTCTTGCAGTAGGGGGACCTTTGCATTGTGAGGATGTTGTTCACTTCTTGCCAGACCTTGCTGGGAGAAGGTTGGCAGCTCTGGCTATGATGGCCCAAGAAAGTATGGATCCACTATTGATTCCGCAGGATAAGGGATCTGCTGCAGAGGCGGCTGGGATGCACCTGATGGGTGGCCAGCATATCGCCCAAGTCAGTGGTCCCTTTGAGATAGTGGAACAGAAACGGTTAAGCTTGGAGGAAAAACACCAGTGTTTGGAGGCGGAGTTGCTTAGAGTAAGTGAGCTGCTTACAAAGGAGAGCCGGAAACAGGAAGAAGAGAAAAAATGTAAACGCACTGAGAATTCACCAGGCTGTGCAGGATTGGAGGGCCCGATTAAAATCCATGCGGCTGACAAGCGGTCTGGAGTGCTGATACATGGCGATGAGACACCCCCTCAACGAGATTTGGGAACAGCAGTGGAAGAAGCTTGGTCACCAGACAAGGCCCTGCAGGATGCAGGATAGATTCCTGTGTCGGATGGGCACTGGAAACCAAAAGATGTTTTGAGCGAGATGGAAAACAGACCTCCTTCACAGATAAGTACTGACACCAGTTTGGTAAATGCAGTAGAAAATAGCAATTGTGGGGCTCCTTCAGAGACTGGATCTGCCCTTATGTTAGGACTAGAGGATAGGCCGAATAATGATCAGGTTACGAACCCTGATGCTCCTGGCCAAACATCCTTCACTAATATTGGGGAACCAGAAAAGCTGACTTACGCGAGTCATTTTCGACAAACTGTGGAACTGGCAAAGAGACTCAATGCTATTCATCTCAGATACAGTATGTGGGTCACCAAGATCACCCCCTGACAGGTTTTATGTTGGAAAGATTTTGCTTAAAAAAAGTATGGGGTTCTCTCTCGTGGAAGTGTATGCACTAATTCATGTTCAGGGGGTGTTCACTTTTGATGTAAGTTTTCATACACCAGCTTTGCTGGAGTCCTTTTGGTGTAGATACATCAACCTCAAAACTAATCCCCTTTGGTCGGATTTTATAGTTCTTCCCTTGACAAAACAGCCATTTCGTGTAATAACGATCCTTTTTAGGAATGAGGGTGTTAATATTGTCGATACTGTACATTGGTTTGAGAAAAGGTGTGATATTCAGGGAAACCCCATGCCCATTATGGACGCAGAGGGCTTTTGGAATGGGGGGTGGAGATTTACAGTGAAATTGCACCACACAGAGCTGGACCTTGTTCATTTGCCGAACTGTTTTTTCATTGGGAGGGATAAGGGTTTCCTTTTCTACCCCGGACAGCCTAGAGTCTGTTTTAAATGTGGGTCTATGAAACATATCAGCACTTCATGCGATGTGCTAAAATGTACGCACTGCGGGGAAACGGGTCACCCTAGTGTGCACTGTTTTCAGATGCCAAAATGCAACCTTTGCGACGATATGGGGCATACCTTTGAAATGTGTCCCATAGCTGCGAAAAATACTGAGGAGGCAGATTTTGGGGTACAAGATCATTATATTCGGCTGGCAGTGAAACAGAATCAATCTTCCCTTGGGAGAGGCCCTCCTATACCACTTTCGAAAGGTTTCCAGGTTGTACATCAGAACCCTGAAGATGTAGGGAGTCAAGAACTTGATAAGGATCCTTTAAACCCCAACCCCTTGGTCATGGATCCAGGGGTGAGGACAGCAAGTGATTCCGATACCCCCCCATCCTCCGGGGCAAAATTCACCTAATGGGGAATTTACTTTGGTAGTAGGAAAAAAGGGAAAACTGCCAAAAACAAAATCCAAACAGAAAAAAAATAATACTGTTGTAGAAACCAACCTCTGTGGAAGACCTGAACTTGTACAATGTTTTGATAAAAGAATACAATGGATACAGAGGACGGGGGCATGCCCACTTTTGCACCCACGGGGCCTGAACCTATGGGATTACAAGACGGCCAAGTGGACCCTAGGCCTCAGGATACTAAAAGTGGTCGGGTGACGAGAGCATCTAGTAAAATAAAGTGAAGATACTTTTTCTACCTTTTGGAATATGGCCCCTTTTCGATTTAGTATGGCATCTTTGAATGTCAACAGTATTAAATCTCTGACTAAATGTAAAAGTACTTTTGCTCATTTTATACACAGTAATTTGGATTGTGTGTTTCTACAGGATGTTAGGTTACACTCTCCTGCTGAGATGAATGCAGCAACTAATGGATGGATATGGGGGGGACTGCTTTTGGTCTCAGGGAGAGGATTTATGTTCTGGGGTAGGAATTTGTTTTTTTTACATTTCATATTCAGGTGATCTATCAGTTAGAGCTGTTGGCAGACAGGGCCTTGTTGTTAGATATAAAATTGGGGAACCAAATTATTCGTTTAATTAACCTGTATGCCCCCCAACTTAACTAGGATAAAGTAACTTTGTTCAAATCCCTATACACATGTTTGTGCACCACTTATCCGGTCATTTTGGGGGGGAGATTTCAATGTTTCCTTACTATCCCTAGCTTTGTCTGCCTTGGGGAAAAAGACCTATTGTGAAGCAAGATGCGCCCTACTCTGGTGGTAACTGTAATACATATTTTTGTGGAACACGGGCGTCCAGAATAGATTATGTTTTTTTGTCTCCTTCCATGGTGGTACAATTAAAAGCACTACAAGAAGTAGCTACCTTGGATCATAGGCTTTTGACACCGGTACTAGGTGATTTACCAGAAGCACAGAAAGGGCCTGGGGTATGGAAACTGAATGTTACATTGTTAAATATACCCCGGGTAAGGGAGGGGTTTCACCCTCTTTTACATGCCCGCAAATCTTTTTTTTTTTTTCTTTATGAAAATTCTAAACAATGGTGGGAGGACACTGAACAAGAAATGAGAGTTTATTTTCAGAAAATTGGCCGAATAAATGGGAAGTTTAAGTATAATGAGTTAAATTACATTCGGAAACGTATAAAGTTTTGGACAAACTTTTGACAGTGTTTAGGGACTGATTGCTACAGACTGCTTAAAGGATTAAAAGCTGAATTAGCTAGGTTACAGTTAGAGGTGTTGAAAAATATGGAGAAGAAACATAAATATGGGATAAATGGGAAATCAAAAGATACATTGCCCTTTGAATCTGTACGGCTTTTGAGGGAAGGCTGCAGCATGACATATCTGGATACCACAGACAGAGGTCGGGTTACAGATAATGTTGGAATTATAACTGAAATACATGCTTATTTCTCCAAATGTTTCACTAGCAGATCACCCCCGTTGGATGCCATGCATAATTGGTTGTTGCAAAGAGAGTTGCCTCAGATAGCACCAGAACTTAACACTGTCTTGATTAAACCAATTATGCAGCTGGAATTAAGGTCAGTAATTTGGTCATTTAGATTGGGAACAGCTCCAGGTTCTGACGGTCTCCCACATGAGATATATAAGGAAATCTGGGAAATTTTAGGGGTTGAGCTTTGTGAGGTCTTTAATAACTGTTTGACAGGCGGAAAACTCCCTGATAGTATGCTTCAAGGACTGTTGCTATTAATTTTTAAAGGTGGAGATAGGGGTGATTTAAAAAACTGGAGACCATTGTCATTGTTAAACACTGATTACAAACGTCTGATGAAAATTTTAGGTTACCGTCTGTGGACAGTGTTGGATGACATTATCCATTCCTGTCAGTATGGTGGGATCCCTAAAAGACAGATACAGGATGCCCTTATTCTTCTTTGTGAAATCATACATAAGGGGGACTCACGAGAACTATTTGGGCATCTTGTCTGTCTTGATCAAGCAAAAGCCTTTGATCAGGTAGAATACACATACCTTTGGAAAACTTTACAGTGTTATGGGTTGCCTTCCTGTTTTATAGATTGGCTAAAAACATGTTATAGAGGCATCAGTCTTTTACCAAGCATTAACGGTTGGACAGGGAAAGCTATTATGATACATAGGGGTGTAAGACAGGGTTGCCCCTAAGTCCCTTGCTCTATGTATTGTCCTTAGACCCTTTGTTGCATGCCTTGATTTCAACAGATTTGATCACTGGTCTCTCAGTTGGTTGTGCAGATAGACATATTATTACTGTAGCTTATGCTGATGATTGGGTTCTAGTATTGGCAGATAAATCTTCAGCTCTGGGTGCTAAATCTATTTTATAGGATTTTTCATCAGTTTCTGGATCAACAATAAATACTTTGAAGAGTGGTATTTTGCCATTAGGTTATGATGCGGCTGATGTTGCTTTACTCTGGGATATACCAGTAGACTTCAGTTATAGGAAGATATTAGGTATATACTTTGGTGGTATAGACCTTCAGACATATAACTGGAATATGCAACTGACAGCAGCTCGAGACAGAGTGGTTACATGGAATAAATGGCAAATGACAAAAGCAAAATGCATTTATTTAATTAAAACCTATCTGTTGCCTTACTTTTTGTTTGTAGCAGCAATATTTCCTCCCCCACAATCCTTGGAAACTTCAGTATATAGTGTTTTTTTTCCAGTGTCTGTGGGGTAGTAGACTGAACCCGATAAAGCAAGGTATAACTTATTTACCCATACATGAGGGTGGTTTGGGGATGCTGAATCCAATTGTGTTTTTGTATATCACCTTTATGTTTTACAATTTAGTACCTGTTTTGAAGGACATACACAAGGTTTGGACCCCATGGGTGGAGGATGGTATAGGCCCTTTTTTGAACAAATGGGAATCCACTACTTTTCTTTCTCGCCAAACAAAGATGTCAGGATTACCAGAACATTTTCATGGGGTGATTGGAAAACTAAAATTATGGAAAATTGTTAAAGACTTTCTTTGTTCCTCCTCCCGGAAAGTGGTATATACAAGGGTAATAGAATCATGTTTTTACATAGACCCTTGGTACCACGATTTGCCTACTGCAGACCAAAACTCAAAAATAGTTTTTTTAACTAGTAAAAGAATACCACACTATTTATGGGATTTTTTATCGTTATGTACACATAAAAACCTAGGGGTACGGGGTAACTTAAAACACAAAGAAACTACGGAACGTTTCTGTCCAAGACATGAGACATGCATGGGGATAATCGAGACACTCACACATTTTTTACTTAATTGCCCTTATGCTATTTCCTTTTGGTCAAGTTTTCATGTAAAATGGCCCCTGAATCCTTTTAAAGGACAGTCACCAGATATATGGATTGAGGGTATACTACCTGGCTCTTGGGTCATATATGATGCAACTACAATTCACCTTTTGATGGGTTTCATAAGCTACCAGCTGTGGCAGGCTCATTGTGGTTTAACCCTAAGACAACAGTTGAAATCTGAATACCAGGTTTTATTGAATATACAACGGGATGTTAAGAAATGGCAGACATTGGAAAAAGACAGAGTACACCCAGATTTATATAGACTTTCGTGGAGACAGATGTCCTGGTTAGATACTGGTTGAGTGGAGGGTTTGTGTTAATAGGATAAAAATGATCCTGCCTCCTCACAAGCTGATGCATTAGAGAGGCAAGGAGGTGGGAATGAGGGGAATTTTCTTGAATAGATTAAAACTTATTTACGTCTTATTTCCTTTTCTTTTGTTATTTTTTCTTGTATGACGTAATACTGATCTGGATATAATTGACATTAACAAGGGGGGTTAGCATCAATTAACACAGTTTAGGATTACAAACACGAACTGCTGTTTTGAATGTATGAGGAAATATTTAGTTATGTTTCTTTTTATTTTTGTATTTTGATTTGTGTGATATAACACCGTTATATAAATGATTTACTTTTGGATTGCAATAAACAAAAGTCCCCTACTCTTTTAGTGGGGGCGGGGACGACGACCATTTTATGTATTAGGCTTTGGTTTAGGTTGTTATTAATTTATTTTTAGACAATGTATGACTTTAATACTTATCTGATTTTCTTATGATGTGTATTTTTCTTTTGTGTGAGTTTACACTGTTTGCGTTTGTTTGATTTTTGTAGTTTATAATACAAAATTCCCCATCTCATTTAGTGGGGGTGGGGGGATCTTTTTATGTATTAGGATATGCTTTAGGTTATTATTAATTTATTTTCAGACAATGTATGACTTTAATACTTATTTGATTTTCTTATGATTTGTATCTTCCTTTTGTGTGAGTTCACACTGTTTGTATTTGTTTGATTTTTGAAGTTTATAATAAAAAAATCCCCTACTCTTTGTGAAAAGTGCCCTGGGTTCTAACCCCAGTAATACTCGGATATTCCTAACTTTCTGCAGTGTCCCTTTAAGCCAGAACTGCCCAGAGAGGATAGAACACATGCAAATGATGTAACTCTTTGCATGTGACAACTATTCAAATGCTGCCTTGAACTAACTGCCTTAGTTCTAAACCCCCCAGATTTCACTCTCTGCCTGTAAAGTCTAGTTGCTTGCAGTTTCACTCTTCAACTTGTACCTGTGTCATGAAGAAACTTATAAATTCATATAAGCATCTTTTTCTTTCATTTGCTGCCTTTTACTCATTGTTACAGGTATTTTTAGCTAAACCTTAGTTTTAGTGTTAAATTGTGTGTTTTTATCGGTTCCTTCCGGTTCGGTATAACTGGTGGGGAATCGACTTAATTTTGTTAATTCCAGGGTTTTCTGACTTAAAAACCCTGTTAGTTTAGTTTAATTTTATTTTCAATACTTTATTTTAGTAACTGCTTTATCAGTTACTGAATCGATAGCCTCGGTTCAATTTTTCCCATCAGTTCTGGTTCCCATTGGTTCCTTATCGGTTCCGGAACCGACCGCAATCGCTAAACTTTTGTTAAAACTTTTAAATTATTTAGCGGTTCACATTTTTATCAGTTCCTGATAAAATGTCAGAGAAATCTAAAAAGAAAACCGGCGAACCTGGTTTTAAAAATTGTGCTGATTTTGGGGAAGTGTCTGCTAAGGCAGACAAGCATAGTTTATGTGTTGCCTGCCTGGGCTATGATCACCTTCAGGAAGAATATGATATCTGTAAAACCTTTCCAGAGAAAACAGTGGAGAAATGCCTGGAACAGCTTAAGAAAAAATTTCCTCCAGCTAAGGGTCCCTCTGGCTCTGACCAGCCAACATCCTCTTCTGCTGTGGGTGAAACCACTGGTAATATAAATTTGTTGATCAGTTTTTTCAACCATTACAACATAGAACATTTAAAATACAATAAAATACATTAGTCCACATTTGAACTCTACACTGATATCCAATAACTCCAGCTACAATAGACACACAGCATCTCTCCTCATAATTAAATCCATTTTTAAAAAGCAGGATAATCATAATTAATGAATCACAGATTCTTATTTAAAGTGGTCTCTCTTGATCTCATTCCTCTCATTTAAGTCTTTCTTTATTCAATTTAACCATAAACCCAAGCAGGCCAACTTTAATGACTTATAAGCGGCAGCCTACCTGGGTTCTCCCTAGGAGTCACATGCCACTCTCAGTTGTGCCTTCCTTTTCAGTAATCCCTCATTTTACCGAGCTGGAAACAAATTTGTATAATGAACACTCAGCTTTACTCTGAAATCTATTAGTCAGCATTTCTATGGCTACTTTAACCCAACTATGGATTACTAGGTCACTGTCACAGGACCCAGATAGGACCCATGGGTACTGCCAGCTAGTCCCTACCCTGGATCCTAATGGAGATGCCCCGCAGCGCATGCTGCCCCGTACTCCTCTTAATAGGGCCCAGATCAGGCACCTTTTACCAGCTTGTACTATGCTCCTCAATTACCAGGTCAAGGATCTGGACCCATAGTTACGTATTAGGTTGGTTTGCCACATATGCTAAGCCAGACCTTAGGAGCAGGCCAGAGTAGCATAATCCAGGTATTATCTCCTAGCTATATGGTCCATGATACACTTACTATAGGAATTAACATCCTACTCGTGTCAAGCCTCTGCGGGTATACCCGGATGACCACCCCCAGTTCACCATGGAGGTCCACAATATTATTTTATCTAAAACTTCCCAGTCAGGTTCTAAATTGTTCAGCCAGTACATTCAAATTGAACTTTTCAACACATATTGCTTGCTTAATATTATAGAATTTATAGAACTTACAATTACAAAGGTGGACTTAATTTACCTTAGTAGATCCCGAAAAGTATACAAATCTGCTAATACTAATAAAATCTTACACAGAGTATAAATTATTCCTCTAAAGTTTCATACATTAAAGCAATCATCTGGTTCCCTACTCAATGGACCATAAGTGACCCTCACGGGAGGTGGCAGGCCAGGTCCTAGGCCATAAACCACACAACCAGAAAATGGTGTTTCTACATTGATTACTATCCCAGAAGGATTTATAGGACTTTAGCTGATGGGCCCACAGTGCTCCAACATGTGCTTCTAGCTAGAGTTCACCATAAGGGGTCCTAGTGGTGCACCTCATAGCGCATGCTATCCTGTGCTCCACAAAGTATCCCCTAGTATAGGCATTCACCCTCAACTGTTATGCATACTGGGATCACATATAGGTCCCTGCTACCAAGTCCAAATCCTCCAGTCAGGTCTTTTCATCTTCTGTAAGTTGGATAATCAGTATCAGCTAAAAGCCATGACTCCATAGCCCCCACCCTGACTCAGGGCTCCAGTAAGCCCATATGGAGGAAAACAAAAGTTGCTAGGCATAAGCATCTAGGGGGTCTTCATACAAAAAGAGGCAACATTTGTTCCATAGATATTATCCCTGGCTAAACGTCTTCCAAAATTACTACTAAGCATAACCCCTAGTACATACAAACTATAGATTCTTAGCAAATAAATTAGGTGAATATTACGATATCAATAAATTGCAGACTGGCTAAAAGTATTACAAAATAGCTGTGTGTTAAATAAAGATAAGTGGTTATAATACAAGAACGTCAGACCACATATATAAAAATGGCCAAAATGAGCCAATCTGCTCCTTTTCCCTTTGTCACTGGATCAGCGTCCCGCTTATATCAGCCATGTACTTCAAAAGAGTTAACCTCTGAGAGTTACAGTAATATGTTGAAGATTCATAGTACCCCTTGGGCAGGTGTTTTACCCCCTTGAAGAAATATGTGCAAAGAATTTATATAATCCCCAAACAGGGTCTTTTTACTGTGGAAAAGGCTCTTCTCACAGAAGTCCGAAAATATCTTTATCATTAGCTCCTTGCAGCCCATGCTGTCCTAAATGAAGTTTCCACCGCTTTTCTTCACATAATCTGAAAGGGGGAGCACACTTGTGCATTCAAACACCCACAAAGTTTCACTCCACTGAGCATAGTAACTTAGGGGTACCATAAACAGACACTTCAAGTTCAACCCCCCTAGGTAACAGTGGTATACCTTTAAGTGTACAAAAACAGGCTTATCAGCGCTGAAGTGCTATGCTGATCCCAGTAATCTCCATCGAGAGTCCCAACTCCACTCCATATCACCACACACTGAGTGCTCATTCACCAGGGCTACAAACTGCAAGGCTGCGGCTACATCTTGTCAGTGATCAGACACCGCCAAAACTGTCCAAATGCCAGATGCCGACCAAATGGCTGAACCAGCACACCGCAGAACAATATACCCAAGTGATATCTGTGAAACAGACTAAATATGAATCCAGATAAATTTTAATTCATCGATTTGATGGTTGAGACTGAAAATCAGAGTTCCAGGGAAGAACTACAGAGACAGAGCAACGAAGAGCGGAGCAGCACCGCAGCCATCTTGCTGCTCCACCTCCTGCCTACCAACTGAGTCAGTAAACCACTGCAGTTACTATTTCCACCCCTGAGATGGGTGATAAGGGCACTAAGAGGCTTGCTGAACTGACTGACTCCCCAGTTCCCTCTAAAAAGACAAAGAAAGTAAAGCACACAAAACCCCCTACTGAAAAAAAGGGGACTTCTGTAGGTGCTCTGGCTTGTCCTTCTCCTCAAGAAATAGCCTAGGCTTTTAAAGTGGTGCAAGCCTTACAAGGTCTTTTCCCGCTGGCCAGCAGCCACCTGTCCAAGTCCCAGCTGGACAGACTGGCAGCACAGGTAAATCCTCATTTATTGAAGAAGAGGATTATGGTGAATGTGAGGAGGAAGATGAAGGGGAACCTACTGAACCTGAGGTCTCCCCTGAGCAGGATTTCGGTTCACCTCCTAGAACCACTGAGCATTATTCCTCACATTTCACTTTTGTGAGGAAGATGGCTGATGCCTTGGACATCACCACAAGTGAAGAAATAGAGGATGAGGAAGAGGTGGAATACCTCGAGATAATGGGGTTAACCCCCACAAAGAAGCTCCTCTTCCCTGTAAATAAATTCTTCAAGAAAGATGCACTTAAGATTTTACAGACTCCCAATCCTGTCCCCTCTCTTGACAAGAGGCTGGACAAGAAATACCAGTTGGAAAGGGAAGGTGCAGAATTTCCGTTTTACCACCCTGACCACCAGGGGGAGGTGCAGGCGGCTGGCTGCCTGTGACAAGGCTAAGGTGCCCCTTGCTTCTCACCCACCAGATAAGGAGTCCAGGAAGAGTGATAGTATGGCCAGAAAAGGATACTTGTCAGCTTCCTTGGCTATCAGGCAGGCTAATTTCCAAGCCTATGTGACCCAGCACCAAAAGTCTTTGTGGCAGTCCGTACTGGCCATGGCAAACAAAGCCCCTTCACCCTTGTCTAATGACCTTACAGAAACTGCCAGGTTTGGCTTAGAGGCAGCCAAGTATCAATTTCAAATGGCTGCTGATACCAAAGATACAGCAGCCAGGTAGATGGCAAATACTGTTGCTCAACATAGTTTGCCTGGCTAAGAGCCACAAATCTTACCCAGGATACCCAAACAAAGACTCTGGATTTCTCTCTGGAGAGTAATTCCCTTTTCAGAGAAACAACAGCGGCTTACATGAAGAAGGTGGATGAATATATAGCCACCTTCAAAAGCAATTCTGCTAAAGAGAAAGCCTCTCCATCCACCAGACCCTATAGAAGGGGAGGCAGGGGCAGGTCCTTTCACACTAGGCCCTTTTTCTAGGCAATGGCTGCACCCCAATACCAACAGTATCCCCAGCAAGGGTACTTCAGAGGTAGGGGCGGGAGGGGTGCCAGGCAGGGATCTCAAACCCAGCCTCAACCCCAGAGCAAACACCCTGACATGTCTTCACAGGCTACCTCCTCGATTCCTGTCGGAGGCAGACTGTCTCACTACCTCTAGGCTTGGCAACAGATCACCACAGGCAAGTGGGTCCTGGGGGTAGTGAGTCAGGGACTGTCTCCGAGTTTCAAATCCCTTCCTCTTCTGAGAACCAGAGTGTTCATACCATCCTCCCTCTCAGAGAAAAAGCTACTGGAGGCAGAGGTTCGAAACCTGCTGCTGTCAAGGACAGTGGAACCTGTCCCAACTCAGCTGATGGGAAAGGGGTTTTACTCAAGGTATTTCCTCACTACAAAGAAAAGTAGGGAGTGGTGGCCTATCTTGGCCCTCAGGGTTCTGAGCAAGCATTTGACAAAACCAAAGTTCACAGTGGTAACTATGGCATTGATTCTGCCAACACTCCAAAAAGAAGACTGGTTGGCATCACTGGACCTAAAGGATGCCTATTTCCACATCCCCATAAGGGAGTCTCACAGAAAATATCTCAGATTTAGACTCCCATCAGGTCATTGCCAGTTTTCAGCCCTGCCATTTGGCCTCACTTCAGCCCCAAGGGTATTCACAAAGTGCCTGGCAGTGGTTGCAGCACACCTTCAAAGACAAGGTGTCACGGTGTTTCCATACTTGGACAACTGGCTGCTGGTAGGAAAATCACCAGAGCAAGTCAGACAGCATCTGCAGATCACCCAGGGGCTCCTGGAGTCCCTGGGGTTCTTGATAAATAACAACAAATCTATCTTTCTACCTGCACAGGTGCTGCAGTTCATATGAGCAGAGATCAACACCCTGCAGGACCTATCTGCCTTTAGACAGGGTAAGAAGTATCCAGCTGATGGTAGACTCATTCAGCCTGCACAAGCCAAAAACTGCAAGACAGTTCTTACAGCTTCTGGGCCACATGGCCACAGGCACAGTCCTAGGCTCTAGGTTCCAAATGAGAGACATCCAATTCCACTTAAGGGCACACTGGTGCCAAAGAAGAGATTCCCTCTCAAAACTGATTCCAGTAACAAAAACCTTGTTACAAGCACTTAAGTGGTGGAAGTAGGAACCCAACCTAAGGGAAGGGGTTCCTTTTCAACGAGAGACCCCATTGGTTGTTCTCACAACAGATGCATTTCTACTGGGGTAGGGTGCCCATTTGGGGAACCACGCAACCCAGGGCACTTGGTCAAGTGCAGAGTCACTCCAGCAGATAAATTTTCTGGAGCTCAGAACAGTGTTTCTAGCACTAAAGGCCTTCATAGCACTGATACAGGGAAAAGGTGGCACAGGTCAGAACAGACAATGACACCACAATGTACTACATAAACAAGCAGGGAGGTACCAGGTCAGGTCCTCTCTACACAGAGACCATGAAAATATGGAGCCTGGCTTACTCCTTGGGAGTTTCCCTACAGGCAATCCATCTGTCAGGGAAAGACAACACCCTGGCAGATGCTCTGAGTTGAATCGACCAGGCCCATCACTAATGGACCCTGAACAGGCAAGTGGTGGAGGTAATCTTCAGAAGGTGGGGTACACTGCAGGTATACTTGTTCACATCCCACCAGAACCACCACCTACCACAATACTGTTGCAGACCACCAGATCGGGGTACACTACCTCTGGATGCTCTGGCTTTGAACTAGTCAGGGAAGCATCTTTATGCTTTTCCTCCCTTCCCTCTGGTGTACAGGGTATCGGCTCAAGCTCAGGTCAGCATCAATGATCTTGATAGCTCTAGACTGGTCCAGGCAGCCATGGTACTTTCTTCTGCTCTCCATGTCTGTAGCCAAGCCAGTACACCTCCCTCGGAGGCACAGTCTGTTAACCTCCAACCAGGTGAGACTCCTGTATCTGAATCTCAGGTTTCTCAATCTCAAGGCTTGGCTCTTGAAGACCTAGATTAGGCAGGCTTACACATCCCTGAAGCTGTTTTAGACATCCTAAGAGTTACAGGAAGCCTTCCACTAAGAAAACCTACACTTCAAAATGGAAACAGTTTTCTATTTGGTGTTCAGCTAGGGAGCTGGTACCAACACAGGCTGGGGTTCCAGCTGTTCTTGATTACCATTCTTATTTACATTCCCTGGGACTGCAGTCCAGTACCCTCAAGGTCCACCTTGCTGCAGCATCTGCTTACATTTCTGCTGGAAGAAATGTGTCTGTAGCTTCAGACTCTATCTTTAGGAGGTTCTTCAAGGGTTTGGCCCATTTGCACCCCCCTTATAGGGAACTGGTGCCAACATGGGACCTAAATGTGTGCATAGCTAAGTGCATGGGGCCTCCCTTCGACTCCATGTCTTCAGCTTATCTGAAATATGTCACTTGGAAAACAGTTTTCCTAGTGGCAATGACTTTTGCAAGAAGAATCAGTGAGCTCCAGGCTCTCTGCAGTGAACATGACTACATCTCATTCCACAGGGATAAGATGGTCCTGAGAACAAACAGAAAATGTCTCCCTAAGGTGGTCTCTGATTTCCACCTGAACCAAACCATTACCCTACCTGTCTTTCTCAGTGAGTATTATACCTCTGGTGAAAGAAGGCTTCACAGTCTGGATGTCAACAGAGCTCTCAGCTACTATATGACAGCCACTAAGGACCACAGGCAGGACGGAAAACAGCTGTTCCTGATTTATGGGGATGTGGGAAAGGGTAACCCAGCATCGAAAATGTCAATTTCTCGATGGATAGTCCAGTGTATCCAGTTTTGTTACATTAAAGCTGGAAGGGAACCCGCAACAGAATTGAGGGCCCACTCCACAAGAGGGACAGCTGCTTCCTTAGCAGCTGCCAGGGATGTTCCACTAGTGGACATCTGTAAAGCAGCTACCTGGAAAATAGTGCACACCTTTACAAAGCATTGCAATCTGGATATTCAGTCCAAGGGTAATGCTAGGTTTGGCACACCAGTCCTGCAAAGTCTGTTTCCAAAATAAGGTTCTGTGCCCACCTCCAAAGGTACTGCTTCATAGTCTGCAGAAAGTTAAGAATACCTGAGTATTACTGGGGTTAGAAAAAAAAATTACTTACCATAATACTCTTGTTTCTTCCCAGTGAAACTCAGGTATTCATAACTTCCCACCCTGCCTCCCCTTCTAGAACCTTTAGCCTCTGCACTCCTGAATACTGTGCTTTCAGGGGTATGCATGCCACTTTCTGGCACAATTTGGGTAAACAAGGTTCATGTTGTGTTTCCCCCCTTTTTAAGGTGATTCTGACATTTTTTTGGGTATCTGTCTTGTTATTCCCCTACAGTTGGAGGGTTTATTTGGGGAGGTTATGAGCTTAATTATCACTATTTTCATTACTGATTATTACTGATTATTATAGCTATTCAGTATTCATAGTCCTTGGGGGTCTGCCTTTTCAGGCATCCAAGAATCTGAGGGGGGTTCGAACTAAGGCAGCTAGTTCAGGGCAGCATTTGAATAGTTGTCATGTGCAAATAGTTCCATCATTTGCATGTGTTCTATCCTCTCTGGGCAGTTCTGGCTTAAAGGGACACTGCTGAAAGTTATGAATACCCGAGTATCACTGGGAAGAAACAAGATTACTATGATAAGTAATTTTTTCTTCTTTTACTTCCACCTGGACACCCACCAGGACAGCACCAGCACCAGGATGGGTAGAAGGGACCTCAGCTTAACATCTCATCCAAAGGATGGCACACACCAACAGTACAGTAGAAAGGAAAACTAGAATAGTGCAGGGGTTGCATCAAAAGCCTTATGAGTAGAGACTGAGGTATCTCAACATGCACACCATAGAAGAGAGAAAGAGAGAGAGTATGAGACTGGACATGGTAGAGACCTACATGTACCTCACTGCGGTGAACAAGGTACAGGAGGGGAGTCTCTTTAAATGAGAAAGAGCCCCAGGACCAGAGGGCATGTGATGAAGCTGGAAGGGGGGAAGTTTAAGAGGGATGTGAGAAAGTACTACTTCACTGAAAGAGTGGTAGATGCCTGGAGAAGACTGCCAGCAGTGGTGGAGTTGAAAACAGTAAGGAGCATCAAGCGTGCATGTGATAGACATAGGGGAATATTAGGAAATAGGTGGCGAGGAGGAAGGGTCACAGGAGATGTATTATGATCTACGGAGTTGGAATAGGCAGGGACCTTTTGGGCAGAGAGGGTGGGACAATCGGTCTTTTTCTGCTGACAAATTCTATGTTTCTATGTTTCAGTCATCCCTCACTTATGCTTGATCTACCCCCCCGCCTTCTTGGCTCCTCCCCATCATCTTTGCAAGCCCCATGTGTCTTTCCCACTCTTTCTTGAAACTTTCAACTGTGTTTACATTGACCAGCTCCTCTGGTAGACAATTCCATTGTTCCACCACCCTGTCTGTGGAACAGATGTCTGTATTTAAAACTTCCATAGTTAGCTTTTGCAAGAGAATAGCAAGAGGAAGGAGGCAGCTGCTAGAACTCTTTTGCTGGGACTAAAGAACTAGAACTCTACTACCGGAACCTTCAATTAGGGTAAAAAACAAACAAACAAAAAAAAAACAAGAGTTGGTGTGCTTGTCTGAGCTGGGGGAAAGGGACTGTTATCTGTGCTGTTAGCTAGGTGAAGAGAAGACCTGCAAATTGGGGGTGTGGGGGGTGGCTTAGGCAACAGAAAGCCAGATGTCTGTATTTTAAACTTCCCTAGTTAGCTTTTGGCAGAGAGCAGCAAGAGGAAGGAGGAAGCTGCTAGAACTCTTCTACTGGGACTATATAGCCCTACCCCCCCCTTTAGCCAGATCCACTTTTATAGGCACTGGATTTGACTGACAACAGGAACTTCCTGTTTGGAAGAAGGAAGGGAGTGATCACAGAAGCACAAAAGACTCACCATCCTAGAAGGAAAAGAACAGCTCTCCCTCACCCCCTAGCTGCTGGAGGTCTGTCTCTGAGCAAGTAAGAAGGAGACTACTGAGGAATACAGGAACTTCCTGTTCCAGAACAGGAACGGCAGGAGCTGTAAAGGGATGGAGGCAGTAGGAAAGTAGGCAGAAAAAGAAAAGTAAATGGAGAGAGAAAAGAGTAAGCATACAAAACAACAGTCGAGGGGCCACAAATAAGTCATGATGGGAGTGGTGCAGTGAAGTGGCTGTGGAGCAACAGTCTTCCGGGAGACATTCTGGAGGATGTGGTGCTTTCCCATCGCAGGCACCTCCCTAGGCTGAGGGAGGAGGTTGTTCGTCTCCAGGCTGAGTTGACCAGGATTCAGGGGACCTCTTCTCCCACCCAGGGACCACCAGGGCCGATGCTGCTGCCTCAGAGGTTGCCAAGAAAAAGGAGTGGTTGGACCATTGTAGGCTCAGGGAGGGTGATGGTGGAGGAACAGAGGTGTATCCCTCCAGTTGTACCTCTCCATAATTCTTATGCTATTCTAGCAGAGCATGGGTCCTCTAAGGAGGCACCCACAGTGGAGACCAAGGAGGATGCTGGGAACCTCCACAAAGGAGACCCACAGGTGGGTGGCATGAGACCCCACAGAGGAATGAAACAACTCCTGGTGGGGGACTCAGTTGTTAGGGGGATAGAACTGGGGGAGGAAGGTAAGGTGCCTGCCTGATGCCATGGCTTGGAGGGACAGGGAGCGAATCCTCAGGATCGTGGAAGCAGTTGCAAAGGGGAAGGAGTTGGACGTCATTGTCCATGTAGGGACAAATTACCTGGCTGGAAATGGAATCAGAGTGGTGCAGGAGGAGTTTCTGGAGTTGGGGATAGGCCTTAGACAAGTAGCATGCATGGTAACCTTCTCAGAGCTGCTGCCTGTCTATGGCATGGGTGAGGCTAGGGTGCTCCACACCATGGGATTCAATCAATGGTTGAAAAACTGGTACAGAGCTCAGGGTTTTGGCTTCATTGGGGACTGAAGGTCCACCTGGAGGGATACAGGCCTATACTGGCGCGATGGTCTGCATCTGTCCAGGAGGGGAACCAGGATACTAGATGATAGGTTTAAATGCTTCATTGACAAGCATTTAAACTAGTCAAGGGGGGGGGCACTGAAAAGGAGCAGGGAAATCCCATCCCCACCACACAAAAAAAATCAGGGTAGTTAGTGAGGTAAACACCAAGACAGAGAAGTATATATGGAGAAGGGCAGGGGTAAATGGAGAAATAGGCAAAGGCAGTAAGGACAGAGATGGGGCTAAAAGGGGTAAGGCCATCAAGAAATGGAGGTCAGTGAGTACCAATGCCCACAGTCTGAGTTACAAGTTCGCTGAACTAGTGGCCTTGATAGAAGAGGGACGCCTGGATATCATGGCAGTCACAGAAACATAGTACACAGAGAACCATGACTGGGATGTCAACATACCAGGTTACATAGTCTACAGGAGGGACAGGGAGGGTAGAAGAGGAGGAGAAGCAGCCTTCTATGTAAGGGAAGGGTTCAAAGCAACAGAACTAAAGGGTAAACAGGGAGGAGAGGAGGCACTGTTGGTCACCCTGGAGACAGGAAATGGCACCACAATCCGCACGGGTATTGTATACAGACCTCCATCTCAGGGGGAGGAAATGGACAAGGAAATGATAGAAGGCATCCTTAGGATGGCAAGAAGAGGGGAGCTATTGTTGATGGGGACCTGAATATGCCAAATGTTAACTGGAGAACCTTTGCTGCAGCCACATCCAAGAGCAGGGTCATTCTCGATGCCCTACAGAGGACATGCCTCAGACAGCTAGTGTTGGAACCCACTCGGGAGGGAGCAATCTTAGACCTGGTACTCTCAAATGGGGACGGAGAGTGGATCTCAAATTTAGAAGTGGGTAGCCATCTGGGACCAAGTGACCACCAAACAGTGTGATTCACGATAAACACAGCCATACAGTCAAGCTATACAAAAGTGAAAGTACTGGACTTTAGGAGGGCTGACTTTGTCAAAAAATGGGAGAGTGTCTCAGAAAAGCACTAGCAAACAGGCAAGAAGGAAGGGTGGAGGAATAATGGGGAAACATCAAAACTGCCATCACAGAGGCAACAAGCCTTTGTGTGAAGCCAATAAATCAAAATGAAGGAAAAAAAAACACTATGGTTCTCAAAAGAGGTGGCAGGGAAGGTTAAGGAGAAAAACATAGCATTCAGGAAGTATAAGTAAACACTGAAGGAGCAGGACAGAGAACTGTACCAGTTAAAGCAGAAGGAAACGAGGAAGGCAGTCAGAATAGCAAAGGCCCAAACCGAGGAAAAGATAGCCAACTCAGTTAAGAAGGGGGATAAAACCTTTTATAGGTACATTACAGAGCCAAGAAAGACCAAGGGAGGGATAGTGAGGCTTAATAAAGGGGAGGGTGGTGGGCAGAGGGTGACAGTGAAAAAGCAGGGATACTGAATGAATACTTCTGCTCAGTATTCACAAAAGAAGAGGAGGGGGAGGTACCTAATCCAGTCAGTAGAAGCACTTTGGATAGGGGTTGATACCAGTCCATTCACAGAAGAAAGAGTTTTGAAAGAACTCCTAAAACTGAAGGTGGACAAAGCAATGGGCCCTGATGGGATTCACCCCAGAATTCTAAAAGAACTAAGGGAAGAACTAGTGACACCACTGACTACCCTTTTTAACAAATCATGGGAGGATGGTGTGGTACCTAAGGACTAGAGGAGGGCAGATGTGATTCTCCTTCACAAAAGTGGGAGCAAAGCAGAGGCAGGAAACTATAGACCTGTTAGTTTGACCTCAGTGGTAGGGAAAATGATGGAATCACTTCTGAAGGAAAGGATTGTTGAGTACCTAGAGGCCAGTGGGTGACACGACTCAAGGCAGCATGGATTCACAGCGGGAATGTCATGTCAGACAAATCTAATTGATTTCTTTGACTGGGTGACCAAAGTAGTAGGCCAGGGATGGGCTGTGGACATGGCCTACCTAGACTTTTGCAAGGCATTTGACACAGTCCCACACAAAAGATTAATAAATAAATTAGCCAGCCTGGGAATGGGTCTCAGGGTGGTAGGCTGGGTAAAAAGACTGGCTGGACAACAGGACACAGAGGGTAATAGTAAATGGAGTCCACTCTGAAGAAAGACAGGTTACTAGCTGGGTACTGAGTCTGGCCCTTGTTAATGTCTTTTTAAGAGACATTGCGGAGGGACTAGAAGGAAAAGTATGCCTCTTTGCAGATGAGACATAGATCTGCAACAGGGTTGCTACACAAGGGGTGGTGAAAAGGATGAGAAGGGACTTGGCAAGGCTGGAGGAATGGTCAAAAGTATGGCAGCTTAGATTCAATGCAAAGAAGTGCAAAGTAATGCACCTGGGAAACAAAACCCCAGGGGAACAGTACACAATGGGGGTGGGAGGTACTAACAACAATAAAAATGGAAAGGGACCTGGAGGTACTCATATCAGATGACCTAAAGATAAGCAAGCAATGTGAGAAAGCAGTAAGGAGGGCTGGGGGGATACTGGGGTGCATAGGAAGAGGCATCACCAGTAGAAAACAAGAAGTTGTTATCCCGCTGTACAGTCAGTTGGTGAGACCCCATCTGGAGTACTGCGTGCAGTTCTAGAGACCCCATCTCCACAAGGACATAGACAGGATGGAGGCAGTCCAGAGGAGGTCAACTAAAATGTTGCAGGGTCTGCACCAGAAGCCATACAAAGAGAGACTAAAGGAGCTTAATATGTATGCCCTCGAGGAAAGGAGGGAGAGGGGGGACATGATAGAAACTTTCAAGTACCTCAAGGGAATCAACAAAGTCCAGGAGGGTAGCATCTTTCAGAAAAAAGAGTTGTGCATGAGCAAGGGGGCACAATCTGAAGAAAGAGAGGGGACGGCTGAAGTGCAATGTGAGGAAGTATTTTTTCACGGAGAGGGTGGTGGATGCATGGAATGGCCTTCCTGAGGAGGTCGTGGGGTCAAAAACAGTGGGGGAATTCAAGACTGCATGGGCAGACATAAGGCGATTCTGTTGGGAGATAGTAAGAAGTAGGCTGTTGGTTAACTAGGATCTGCAGCTTATCCAACAGGTAGGGAAATGGGCAGACTGGGTGGGCCAAGTGGTCCTTATTTGCTGCCAAAGTCTATGTCTGTGTCTTATTTCAAAAGTGTCACCAGAAGAGACATACAGAGCCTTTAACAGCTCGTTTCCAGATGCATCCTGGGGAGATGGAGGAGGGGTGTATACAATACATGACGTGCAAGTGAAAAAAATGTAAGATGCAGTGGTAATAAAATACAATAAAAGATGCATACAACAAAATTAAAAACTAAATAGTGCTCAGCCAAAATTTACAGGTATAATATTCAGGGCTACACAAGATAAAGATAGGATATACTGTAGTGCAAATTGAAGGTGTATGTGCTCTACAGTACAGGGTGCAAAGCCAGATAACAGATTACCACCCCCCCAGACTGCTAAGGTGGGAACTAACAGGCCTGTGAAGGAGATAGGCTTAGAAGCAGGCTATTACTAGATAAGATGAATTGATTTAGGTGCAGTTAGCCTAGGAGGATAGTGATTGCTCACAGCCGGGGGATGGGGACAAGAGGGACATCAGCAATATGGAAGTAAGGAATACAGGGATTAGAAGGAAGAGGATTATGAAGAAGTACTACTTCACTGAAAGAGTGGCGGACGTCTGTAACAGACTGCCAGCAGAAGCGGTGGCAGCAAAAACAGTAAGGGGCTTCAAACATGTATAGTTTCAGTTTATTGTTTTACCAGGATAAGGGTCCATTGAGCAAGCTCATTTACAAGGAGGTCCTGGGAAGGACAGCATAATAATACAACAGTCGCAGTAGAGAATAGTAACTAATGAAAATCAGTACGTAGTAATAATAAATGCAAGGACATTACCATTGATAAGATATAATTTGATGCGGTGCAACAGTTAATGCATAGAAACATAGGCTGACAGTAGTCTTTTGATGAAGTGCTGCGTTGGTAAGTCTTAGGTGAAACAAAACATACGGATACACAAGGTGGCTCTTTTGGTTTTAGTGGTACATCATAGGTAGTATAATGTTTAAGTAACTGCATCATTACACATACATGGGTTTATACAAAATTTGTCAATCATAGTTCTGAACAAATGCTGACCAACTACACTGGTGAGTTTAAAGGCTTTCTGCAACATATTCCATGATACTGGAATAATACAGCTTATTGCCTTTTGCCATATTTGGTGTGGATTTTTGGAATGTCATATAATAAATAGCTATTCTTTCTGAGTGTATGTGTGCTGTGTGGTATTTTGAAGAGTTCTGAAATGTATGCTGGTATGTCATTATTGAATATTTTAATATTTTAACATCTATACATGTGTTTTAATCTTCTTGTGCTTAGTGATGTCCATCCTATAGTGTTGTATAAGGTGCAATGATGTGTTCTAGGTTCTAGTTCGGTGATAAATCTGAGGGCTGTGTAGTATAAAACATTCAACTTGTGTAAATAAGTTGGTGAGCAGCTACCATACATGGCATCAGCGTAGTCCAGTAAGGGAAGGAATATGACCTGTAGTAAGTTCTTTCTTATACTCTGTGGTAAACAGTTTTTGTTACAGTAAAAAAAAAACTAATCTGCTTCTCAGTTTGTTACATAAGGTCTTGACGTGTCAGATGAAGGATAATTTGTCTTCGATCCAAAGGCCAAGATAAATGATTTTGTTTTCTAGTTGTAATTTGTTGCCTAGTAGTGTGAATAATATAGTTGGAATTTGGGCAGTTGTGGGGGTTGAGTTATTGGGGAGGAAGATCATGATTTTAGTTTTATCTGCGTTTAGAAGTAGTTTATCTTGGTTGAGGTTCAGTTGAAGTTGCTTGAACTGTATTTGGAGATCGGAGAGCAGTTCTGGTAGTGCTGGTTTGGAGACATATAGAGCCATATCATCGGTGACTAGGTGCATGGACGCATTTGTTATGTATCTATTTAGGTTGTTGGTATAGATCATGAAGAGCAGTGGCCCTAGAATTGACCCTTGTGGTACTCCTTTTAACAATGTTGTACTGGCTGAGGAGGATCCATCTGCTTTGTCCTGTTATTGTCTGCTGGTCAGATAACTGGTGAACCATAAGTGGGCAGTGCCACCCACTCCTAAGACTACTAACTTGTTTATAAGGATGTTGTAATCGACAGTGTTGAAGGCTTTGCTATGGTCGAGGAATATGTCACCTGTAGCATGTCCGTTGTCTAGGGATGAGAGACAGTCATTAGCAACTTTTGCCAGAGTGGTATCTGTGATGTGTTTGGCCCTAAAACCTGACTGTCGAGGACTGATTAGATTTGCATTCTCTAGGTAGTTCCTTGATTGAGTGTTTACACGTTTCTCAAGTAGCTTCGACAATACTGGTAGTATAGAAATGGGCCTGTAATTGATTAGTTTGCAGGTGTCCCCTGACTTGAACAGTGGTATAGCGTGTGCGGATTTCCAAATTGATGGGAAGATGCCACTGAATAAGGAAAGGTTAAAGATGTGGGTTAAGGGTGCTGTGAGTTGCTTATAACCAAGTTTCAGAAAGTAGGGATGCAAACTATCTGCTCCTAGACTTTTGTTTACATCTAGTCCTAGGAGGAGGTCCTCGACTTCTTTGTGGGTGATAGTCTGGAATGTGAAACGGTATCCTCTGGCGTTAGTTTTGGCAGTATGTTCTGATGGGGGTTAGAGGTAGGTTTCTGCTAGTGAGGTTACGAATGCTAGACATGCCTTTGTGAAATGAGAATTTAACTCTTTCATTATTATTTTTTTGTTTATTATTGGTCCTTGAGATTTAATTGTAGTTGGTAATGATGAGTTTGGGTTATGGCCTTGCATAGATTTGATTGTATTCCAGAATTTTGCTGGGTTATTTTTGGAGTTTTCAAAGGTGTCGAGATAAAATTTTGATTTTGTTTCTCTTATGAGTTTAGTACATGTTTCGCATAATTTTGAAGTTTGTCCAATCAGACTCTAATTTGGTCTCCCTTGCTTTGGACCATGCAAGCTCTTGATTAGGTATTCAGGATCACCTGAAATAGGAGTGACCTTTACTGTGTACTGTTTCCTGCATCTCTCTGGTCATAGGCCTCAGTACTGTAATGTATATAATCTGTAGCTGTATCTTACCATCATTTGACGTGTACAACTGCCTGTAGAAATGCACTTTACCTTGTATGCTTTTTTTCCGTATATTAATCCTGTATGATGATCTTGTAAGTGTCTGAACGTGTAAAATATGTTTGTATTCCCTCTCCCCCTTCCTCGAGGGCGTAACTGGGATCGAGCAGTAGTCTGCTCAGCATGCCTTCCTGTTTAAACCTTTTAATAAATAAAATAAATAAAACAGTTTGTCTCTCTTTCTTAGTGCCTTTTTAAGATCATGACTAAACCACGGATAAGGTTGGGTTCTCACTCTTCCTTTTTGAAGTGGGGCATGTTGTTTATTAATGCCGGAATCATTTGGTTAAAAAGATGAAAGGCTTCATTTATGGTGGCAGTGAGATAGAACTGTTGCCAGTTTAGCTGTTGTACATCTGCTAAGAACTTTTGGGCAATTAATTTTCTGAAGCATCTTTTCATGTTATATTTGATGTTTGAGTTAATCTTTGCAGGTCCTCTAATGCATGATACCAGAGTATGGTCACTGAGATCATTGTGGAAAACAGTGGTGTGGGTTATTTTCTGTGGTCTAATAGAGAGTTATTGGATCTAAGATAGTGGCATTTGAAGTTTTTTGGAGGGTTTGGTCTGGTAGGTGCGTTGGATAATTGCACTGGACCTAGATCTTCACACAGAGTTTTGAGGGCTTCAGCTTTATTGGAATGCCAAGGTAGACTGCAGTCCCCTTATATGATGGATTCATCTGAGTGCGAAGTTAATGAGGATGTGATATGCTTTAAAAGCTGTAACCCCCCCCCCCTTGGAGGTCTGTGGCATCCTTTGATATTGATAGATTCTACCTTTGATAGTCTGATGTACAATATAAGACATTCAAATTAATTTAGTGTGGAGATGGAGCTAAATGGGAGGCAGTATAGCGCAGCATTCTAAGGCTCTGAGCTGCAAATCTGGGCACCTGGGTTTGAATCCCACAGCCCCCACTTGCATACTATGTGACCCTGAGCAAGTTATTTAACTTCCCTGTGCTCCCAGGTCACACCTGTAAACGAGCTTTCAGCTTAGTGTGTTTCTCCTGGTACAAAAAAAATAAATAAATTCAGTTGTGTTGAGTTTGTTGTTGACATATGTGGCTACTCCATCTTCTCTGGATTGTCGATCAACTTGGAAGTGATTATAGTTGGATATGGATATTTGGTTTTGACTTACAGTGTTGTTTAGCCATGTTTCTGTAAGTACGAGTATGTCTGGTTTAGTATGGGTGAGCCATGATTTAACCCCATCTAGTTTTTTTTTAATAAACTGCACACATTCAGTAACAGGAATTTTAATCCCTTTACTGATGTGAAATCAGTAGGTGAATCATTGATTTTGGATCGGCCGGGGTTTATTTCAACAGTACCAGAACATATTAGGAGCACTGATATCAGCTGTTTGCACATCCTGAATTTGGGTTTGAGCTTTGTCCTAGGAATGTAATATTTGCACTTGGTATTTAAAGTATATTGGTGGGTTGATTTAGTTTTATGCTATAGCTGGTGTTTGAAGAGCAGCAATAGAGCTCTGAGGGAGAATGGTTCCTTAGAAATATCATGTCTCAATGAATGGAATCCTGTGTTGAGGAAATTCTAGGTGTTGTTTTTTTTTAATGTGTAGGTCGATATATGTGTAATTAGGATAGACATAGGGGAATATTATTAAATATGCAAGGAGGGTCACCGAAGAACAGGTATGGTCTGCGGAAACAGACTAGGCAGGGATGATCTGGGCAAACTGGGTGGACCAAGCAGTCCTTTTCTGTCGACACATTCTGTGTTTCTGTATAACTCCAGGGCAATTTTCCTGTGCTTTCCTGTAGATAGCATTATTTCCTAAGGCAGCCAAATTGCTCTGTTTCCCCATGTAACAAGGGGGTCCAGTCTGGCAAGGGTGGACTTGGAAGAGGCAATGTTAACAATGTCATCATAGTCGAAGATAGGAAAGATTTCCCATATAAGTCGTGTTGGGTTACTACCTTTAAAGAAGCCCAAATCAGGATATTTCATACTGAAACATGATTTTCACAGGACACTATGTAACCTTGACCATTGCAACAGACATCTTTTCTCCAAGAAATAAGAACACTAAGTATTTTAGTTTTATAGATCATATTGTTTCTTATCATTTTGAGGTATTTTACTTAAAGGAAAAGAGCGCATAATGCTAGCATTTCACTCTGAACCATAAACCCCCAATTAGGGTTTCTATAAATACATTTTTTAATCTTATTATAGTTTTTTTAGCCATTTATTTCATCTTGCTGAAACTTCTAATTTACACAGATGCCCGCGACCACCTCACGCACAGAAGCCGGCTTCCTGAGCATCCAATATGCTAATTTGTGCTGGTGACCTCTGCCATTAGTTGGCAGCACAAATTAACGTAATGGGTGTATTATAGATCATGGGAACATCATGTGACATTCCCCGACCAATAACAGCACTTCCTTCAATAGTGCTTGAGGCACTCTTATTGCTATAAGAGTACCTCATACACTCATACTAATGGGCTTCTTGAAAACTGCCGCAAAAGTGGGCCGCAAATAAAGTTTTTTTTTTATTGTGCCACAATCTATAATAATTTTATAGGGGCACTAGGAGGGCCTCTTATAGTTATAACAGTGTTGCCTCTTGCATCCTTAGGGCACTAGAACTACTATCTTTCGTTTTATAGGTCTCTTGCCCTAAGAACGCATGAGGCAGCACTGTTACAGCCATAAAAACAGGCCCTTCTAGTACCCCAGTAAACTTATACAAGAAGTTGGCTTTTATGTGTGGTTGGCAGCACAAATTAGCATATTGGATGAACAAAAAGCTGGCTTTTGTGTGTGGGAAGCCACAGGTGTCTGTGTAAATATAAAGTTTCATACAAACAAACAAAAAACCTATAAAAAATTAGGGTAAAAAAGATTTATAGAACTCCTAATATGGGGTAACAGGTCAGAGTGAAGTGAAATACCAGCAATATGTGGTTCCCTTTAAGGTATCTTAGTTTCCTGTAACTTCTGCAGCAAAATAAAAAAAAAATTGGTTTAAGATCAGGACATTTTTTCATTTTCCTGTTTTTTGGCTGGACACCCCCCCACCCCAAACCAGAACCGTCCTGATGAAATCAGGACAAGTGGTAGTGTAGTGGCTGAAATTTCAGTCACATTGGGCGCTCTGCCAGAAGTAAGTGGGTGTCCCGTCAGCGGCTCTGGCTGTTGCTGTCATGGTTTGAATTTTTTTTAAAGAAATAAATATGTATATGCATGGTGTAAGGTTGTCAGGGAAAGACTGCTTTTATCTTCCCCGACCTCATAACTGTAATTTAAAAGTGAAAGTGGGGACATCCTGTCGATGGCTGTGGTGCTAGCTGCTGACTTTTCTTTTTATTAAAATGTAAAGGGCAGATAAAGGGGGTCGGGATGGACTGACTTCACTTTTCCCGACCGCCTTATTTGGGGGCAGACAATGTAATTTAAAAGTGAATGTGCTGCCCGCAGGAGTCACAATCTAGCGGCTCCTGTGGTGGCACATCAGAGGCAGCACAGCTGTCAGTGGTTTGAACAGCTGAATGGCAGTTAAAGCTGTTAGGGTGCACTCGAACTGGGGAGGCACCACGAGGGCTGGGCAGCAGCTGTCAGTGCTGATTGGTTTTGCAGTCAAGCCCTTGATTTGCATAACCAGTCAGCACCGCACCCTTAGCATCCAGTCAGGGGGTCCCAGGGTAGCCACACCCCCTAATTTAAGCATAAAAGGAGATTGCCAGGGGGCTTAAAAGCAGTCAAGAGGGGGAGTCTGGAAGGGGAGTCCAGAGTAGGAGCCCCTGGAGGGGTGCCCCTGGAGAAGCTCGCTGGAGAAGAGCTCCTGATGAAGGAGCTCACTGAAAAAGTGCTCCTGGAGAAGGAGCGCGATGGAAATGGAGATCGTATGGAGAAGTGAGGGGTTAAAGAGGGACCCTGAAAAAGAATCTCAGGAAGGAGCATCATGGGACCTGCAGGGACAGCTGGGAGAGCCCTGCCAGCCTTGCTTTTAAAAGGGGGCTTAAAAGAGTTGTATCACTCAGGCTTGGCATTTGACTCTGTGCCCTCGCAAGTACCCGGTCGGAGACTTGGCTAGCAGGTTGGCTAGTGGTGCAGCACCTTGGTAGACTCTGCTAGCAGGTCAGCTAGCGGCGCAGCACCTTGGGAGACTCAACTCGCAGGGTGGCTAGTGGCGGAGCATCTTGGGAGACTCAGCAGGTCGGCTAGCAGCAAAGTACCCTTGAGACACTCAGTTAGCAGGTCAGCTATTGGTGAAGTACCCTTGGGAAACATGGCTAGCAGGTCAGCTAGCGGCGAAGCAATCACTGCAAACTTGACTAGTAGGGTGGCTAGCAGTGCAGCACCTTTGGGACACTCGGCTAGTGGCACAGCACCTTGGGACACTTGGTTAGCAAGATGGCTAGCAGCGGAGCTCAGGCCTTTATTCTACTGCAATTCTTGCAGCAGTCCTTGGGGGGAAGTGCGGCCCCCCAGGGAGGGAGCCCTGGGGTGGTGGTGTGTTAAAGTTCTTTATTTCTAAAGTTACATTGATTTTGTTACAGTTACAATGATAAGCCATTCACATTGATTTTGTTAAAAGTTTGCGATGAGCCTTTTACAGTAATAACACTTGTCTGCTGTTAATGTTGATGATAATCCTGTTAGTAATGAAGATTTTGTATAGCTTTGCTGTTTATTTTCTAATAGTAAATGATCTATTTTACTTCATTCTGTCTACAGGTGGTTATTTGTAGCAGGTCTTGTGTCCCTTTTTAGTCTGTTTCTCTGGGTGGTGGCAGTGGTATCTTTTCAGGGGGAACAGTGCCTCCCCCTTATTAAGGCACTTTTTCATTCCTGCCAGTGGTTGACTCTGCACCACACTTTGGGCATCCAGCTGTCGGGCTGAACAACCAGACATTATCTTATGTAGTGGATGTGAGCCCTTGGATGGTGGTGATACTCCAAAAATAGCATATATTTGAAGTCTGGTGGAGAGCACTGACCCTTGCTACGGAAATGTTGAACAAAGCAGTCCTGACACACAAAAGGTGTTTGATGCAGTGTTTATTCACCCATTTTTTTAACACTTGTTTACAGGTGTGGCCTGGGAGCACAAGAAAGTTAAGTGACTTGTTTAGGATTACACAGTATGCAAGTGGGCGATTCAATCCCAGGTCTCGAGGTTTGCAGCTTAGAGCCTTAAACCACAACACTATCTCTCATTTTCGTCAGAACAAGATAGCAAACATCCCGGGTGTACATACAGAAATGGCAGTGCAACGCACCTTTGGCTGAAGCCTCTTGGTGTCAGCAGACAGGTATACTTATTTTATTTTTATTTATTTGTGTCCAGGATTACAAAGTGCCTTTGAGCCAAGGCTCTTTTACAAAGGTTCCACATCATGCTGGTTACAGGGTAACAGACACTAAAACATAAAACAGTTACGGGTACATGGTTTTAGACAGTAACTTTGTTTGACAAAAATCAGACTGAGCAATGAGTAACTCAAGAAACAATAGGAGGAACAGGGCAAGAAGGGGAGAGGGCTGAGGGTAGGGGAAGGCATAGGTGTAGAGGGTCAGATTGAGGCAGCCGAGGGGCCTTGTCAGGACAGACACAGGGCAAATGCATTAGAAGTTGCATTGGACAGGTAAGTGCAAGAAGACAGGGCAGAAACTGACACCTATGTCAGAAGCAGTGTAGGGAATGAAGATGTTATGGGGTGCAAACACAGGTTGAGGTGCCAGTTACGGAGTGGCAGAGCTTTTTTTTTTTTGAACGCTTCAGAACAAAACAAGTTTATTTAATAGTAGATAGAAAAAATATATTTGTGTAACCCCTTTGTTACCCGGGGTTACTAGAATCCCAGTAAGACCTAGTGGTAGGCAGTGAAGGCAGCTTGTGAAACTCCAGTTAAATGGGTTTCACACTATCTCACTCTGTCCTCAGTCACAGCTGAGACTTGAGAGATGACATCATTATAGAACTGTCGCAGCTGCATGAGCCACATTTGGAATCTTCAGCTCAGAGAGTGAAGTTTAGAACTTTGGGAATTTCAAAGTGAGTCTTCCGTTTGTCCTTAAGCAAGAAGGAAGCATTAGTGTGCAGTGTGATTTCTCACTCAGAAAAAAGGAAGTGTTCCTGTATTTTACCTTTTTAAAGTGGTGGAGACTGCTCCCCCCGGTCCAGTGTCCCCCTTCCTCTGGGAGGAAAGTTCTCTGTGGGTTCCAGGGGCAATCCCCTTCTCCCACCCTGGGAAGGAAGCTGCCTGATTTAATTTCAGTCTGTTCATGTATAACAGCAAAGGTTACAGTACTTCGCCTGTGGGGCACCTGCAACGAATGGGTGAGTGTTTGGCTCCATTGGAAGAGGCAAACAACTTCTTTTCTTCAGTTGGATTTCAAGTAAATGTGGGCTGCTATTTGGGAGGACTATGTCAACTAGGACAAACAAATAGAGCAGTCATCTGTTTAAAGTGTTAATGGATTTAAAGTTCACTGTAGAGGGGGTGCTTCAGGTCATCCACCGTTCAATCTACATTTTAAAGTCTAAAGTTTTTTGTGTGTCCAGAGAAATGGCCGGGTATGGGCTGTGGGAGCTGGAGGTGGAAATTCTCATCTTTAGTAACCAGGTCCACCTCACGGATTTCTTCTGTGTTTTTGCTACTTGCCTCATGCGCTGGTCAGTGATGGGTGGGTACCCAGACGTGGTCGAATTGAAAAATCTCTATGAGTCGCAGACTCTAAGTGGTGGGGAGCCACAGGATGGGAAAATTACCCTTGTTGGATGGGAGTCTCCTTGTTTGATGGGAGTTTCATTGGAAGTACGAAACAAAATCTCTCTAGTAGCAGACTTCAAGTGGTGTGGGGAGCCACAGTTTGGGAGCCTCCTTGTTTGATGGGATGTCTTTCCAAGTAAAGTTTGGGTTCATTCGCCAAGTGGACCGTCATCGAAAGTGGCCGGCAGGGGAGCCGGGCCAGTCGGGCTATGTATCCAATGCGCATGCAAAGTCCGGGGCTGAGTGCCTGGTGGGTCCAAAGCCAGACATCTGTAGTAATGTGTTCATTCCTCAAATGGACCGTTGTGTTTAACCTCTAATCTGCATTACAGTAACGTAGCCCTTTGGGGACCATGCAGTGCTTTGTTTATGTTCAGTGAGTTAATAAATAAAGCCACACTGAAAAATCCCAATTCTGGTTCTGGACATTACAGTTATTGCTTCCTGTAGTTGGATTTACTTGGGTGCCCCTGTGCAGAGTAGCCAAACCTAGGTCTCTTGTGCCAGGTAACCTCATCCTTCCCCGAACCCGTAGATACATATGTATACCCATGTTACAGTAGGTAACCAGTAATGACACATGCGTCCCTTTGAAAATGGAAGATTTAAAGAGCTGCTGCTTTGGGAAACGGGAAAATGTTTAATAAAGAGAGGCACACTAAGTCAAAGCTTGTTTTTAGGTGTGACCTGGGAGCACAAAAATGTTAAGTGACCTTTTAGAATCATACAATATACAAGTAGAGACTGTGGGATTCAAACCTATTTCTTTTGGATTATAGCTTGTAGCTCAAACCCTTAAATGACTGCGCTATACTGCCTCTATACAGATTGTAGTGCCTTGCTGTCATCAATTAGTCGTGGAGGTACTCAATAAGCTACGTGCATCTGTTCAAGTCCCATTCTCATTTCACCTTTTAGGCATACCTCTCAACTGTCCCTAATTTTCAGGGACGTCCCTGATTTTGCCTCAAAATGTTACTCTGTCCCTCCTAAACATTGTATTTCCATGATCAATCAGTGGGGGTTGTAAGCACAAAATAATGTCAAACATTAAAGTTAAAGACTTGTTCTTCCTTAGAAAATGTATTTTACACTAAGCCCCTTATTCTACCAGCTTCCCGAGTGGATAACACCAATTTTGAAGATGTGCCCCCGATGTTGGTGCTTTATCCCTGTTTTTTTAAAACTTTGTCCCTGATTTAAGAGGCAGGAGGTCGAGAAGCATGCTTTTAGGGCTGCCGCTTCAGCCAATATAGCCGCTCGAGCTCGGGCTCCCAGAATGCCATAGCGCACAAGACTACATTTCCCGGCATGCCCGCAAAGCGACTCCGGCTACCCGGAAGTCATCCCAAGTATCCAACGGAAGTGGGACGGCCCGAAAAAGGGAGATAGTCGTACATGCTGAAGATTGGAAGGAGCATGCTTGGAGTAGCTCTGGGGGGTTTAAACGGTGAATGGTGAACTGGGCGGGATGCGTGGGGGTTTTGTCTGGGGAACGGAGCGAATGGCTGCAGTGGCTGACCCTCTATCGGTAAGTGAGGCTTGGCGGGACTGGCAGCGGGAGGCGGACAGGGCGCGATGTATGGGGCGGGTCAAAGGCTGCCATGGAAACTGGGGACGCTACTCCGGTAAAGATGCAAGACAGGGGACCATACCTATTAAGCTTTTGGCAGTGACATGTGAAACTTGGAGAAGACGCGGGCTGAGAACATTGTGCAAACAAGATCTTTATTTGTGCAACGTTTTATTGAGCTTTGCATTGCAGGGCTTTAGGAGATAGGGGTTCCGCTTTAAAGTCTGAGTTTACAGTACGTTTACGGTTAGAGGTGGGCAAGACAAAATGTTTATTTAGAACCACCAAGTTAGTGCCGAGCCAGGGGTCTGACTGAGGCTGACAGCCAAATTTTGAGTGGAGCCATGGCTGTTGCAGGCTGTTCTCTACATTACTGACAGTGTCCCATATGAGTTGCAGGAGAGGAACTGGAAAGTAGCAACCCGTGCTTTTCCTGCTGAGTCTGACTGACGCTGGATTTGACTACAACTGACTTGGTTTGATCATGGCTCTCAGTTGCTTATAAAGGTCCAGCCAAATCAGTAACTAGGCTTTATTTTTTTCAACCAGGAGAGACACGCCAAGCTGAAGTTTGTTTATAGGTGCAGCCTGGAAGCACAAGGAAGTTAAGTGACTTTTCAGGGTCACACAGTATGCAAGTGGGGGTTGTGGGATTCAAACCCAGATCTTTAGGTTTGCAGCTCATAACCTTAAACCACTGTGCTATACTGCCCTACTTTTAACGGTGATAGTGGAGAATACTGGACCACTGCTGCTTGCGTAGCATAAAGCTTTTGGAATACAGCGCAGCCTTGTGCTTGTTGTTAATTTTGGTTTCAGTTTGAATTGGGGGACTTTGCCCCCCAACCCCCCCCCCTTTTTTTAAAAAGAGGTGTGGGGTAAAGCCTCCTAACTCAAATAAACTAATACAGAATAACTGAAAGATAGTTTTGAGACAGTAGCATAACTTGAACTCTACGCTAATACTGTAGGTCTGGCAGTGGTCCACTGTCACTGCTTTAGCCAGGCTAGAGCCTGCTTGGGCTTGCTCATCACTGTTCTCTGCGTTAGACAGCACTACTTCACTGTTGGACAGAGCAATTCTGAGGGACAAAATAAGGGCTATCTTTATAAAGTGGAATGGTTTGAGGTGTTACGGTAAGGGGACTGTGGGGTAGGTGTGTATTATCTGGGTTATAAAATAACAGAGCATGGGTAACTGCCCAAAAGGTGTGTGTGATACAAGGATCTGAGAGGGTTATTTATGGGGTAAGTGTGTCCTACCTCAGGGAAAAGGGAAAGGGGTAACTATGGAGTATGTGTATATTTCTAAAAGTAAAGGGACAGATATTGTAACAGTGGGGAACGCATTACGTGGGGGTAAAGGAACAGAGAAGGGGAAGTTGTAGGGTAGGTTTGTGTTGCCTGGAATAATGGAACAGAGAGGGTAGGTGTGTTTTACCTGGGATAAAGGGAAAGCGGACTAATTCAGAATATATATATATATATATATATATATATACGTGCGTGTGTGTATATTATCTGTGTTAAGGGGAATGGGAGGAGGGAAAGGGAAGATAACTGGGGGTATATATATGTATTACTTGTGTTTGGGGGGGGGGGTAACTGTCAATTGGCACCATTAGTGAGCCCTGAGACTCAATGCTGCTTTTTTGATACATTAAATTATAATGCGTTTTATATTTCTATTATAGGTACTGAAATCCATAAACCTATGGTCTCCATTGATGGGCTGCCTTTCCAAATAATCTCTGGTGCACTGGCCTGCATCCTGAGGCTAAACAAGCCACAAACTAGTAGACTAGTTCATGGATAGACATGGATTCTTTGACTTTCTCATAAGTGGAGCTTGAGATTTGGCAGTGAATGGAGTGCTTTGTGCTTGGATGTTGATCTGAGTCAGATGAACAACACTGTTTCCTAGTCTGAAAACAAAGGCGCTAAATGACATGTTGATGGAAATTTCACATCACTAAGGAACAGTCCAGCAGTCGGGAAGAGCAAGAAGTCACCATCATCCTGGTATGCGTTCAGAATAAAGTGAAGAGTAGATATGTTCAGCAGCATCAGACACAAAGGAAGAGAGCTTGCCTATGGTTTGTAGATGGTAAGTGATAGTGTATCAGGTCAGGATATGCTTAAAGCTGAAATACAAATGCTGAAAGAAGGAGTATTGGCACTTTCAGAACAAACTTAGGGGAGCACCATTAGTTTCAGGTGTGCCTGTTCAGACATGAAAGAGTTCCTCCATGGACTGAATCTGCCATCTTCTTATGTTTCTCTGTGACTTTTGCTCTGTGATGCCTGTCTTGAACATGGTGGGCTCGGTGACAACTGTCTCACGTTGTGACTGTTGCCCGTGTCTCTAGCAGGGTGGGCTCTGTGATTCTTTCTCAAGCAGGGTGAGCTTTCTGATTTCTGATTCAAGTAGGGCGGGCTCAGTGAGTCTTGTCGCAAGCAAGGTAGGCTGTTTTTACTCCAGTCTTAATCTGGGTGGGCTTTGTGACTCCTGCCTCAAGTTTGCTGTGCTTTTGTGAGTCCTCTCTCAGGCTGGGCCTGGTCTTGTGATTCCTGGGCTCTGCGACTTCTCTCTCAAGTTGGGTGGACTTTGCGATTCCTGTCTCAAGCTGGTGGGCTCTGCAACAGCCATATTTAGCTAGTGGGCTCTGCAGCAGCTGTCATTAGCTTTCCTGTTTCAAGCTGGATGGGCCCTGGGATTCCTTTTGTAAGCAGGGTTGACTGTCCAGTCAGTTCTTTTCTTGTGCTGTTGGTCTGTGTGATTCGCGTCGCAAGCTGGGTGGACTCTACGATTTCTATCTCTAGTTGAATGGATTCTGAGTTTTGTCTTTAAGCTTTGTGGGCACTGTGACATCTTTCTCATGCCGATTGTGCTCTGTAACTCCTGGATGAATCTAATGGCCTCTCCGACTCTTGTCTCAAGCTGAGTTAATTGGGGATGCCTGTCCCAGAGTGGGCTCTTGTGACTCCAGTCTCAAGCTAGGTAGGCTGTTGTGACACTCATGCCTCAAGTTGGAGGTCTCTGTTGTTGCTGTCTCAAGCGGAGCAGTGTGTTTGGTGTTTTGAGCCGGGTAGTCTCTTAATATTATTGCCAGTTGGATGGTTTGTGTGGCTGTTGCTTTGAACTGGCAGTTCCCACAACTGTAGTGTGGCTAACTGCTTCAAACACCACAAGGGTAACTGAAGACTGGTATATGCATGCTACAGGGGTTATACTTGTAAACAGGACATTAATGGCTGTAAGTAGGGTAAGAAGGGCAACAATGAATGTAAACTAGTCAGCAGTGACTATAAACAGGGTCTTAGTTTATTTATTGAGATGTATTTAACTCAAGCAGGCATGTATAGACTGACAACAAATCCAGCTCCCAGTTGCAGTCGGCAGTAGGGGAAGGTGATCAAGGACCTTGCAGAGGAAAAAGGTGTGGAATAAAAGAAAAATATCACGCAAAATAAAGTGTGTATTACAACTGATAGCCAAATCATTCTCCCTGCTGCATGTTACTGACTCTGTCTTCAGTGGGATGGATCAGGGACACATCATCTTCATCGACCTTTCTATGGCTGATTTGGAAGCTCAACACCTTCTTCTGGAGAAGCTGAGATCCAAAGGTCTCTCCGTTCCAGCAGTTGGCTGGTTCAGAGCCTAACTCTCAAGCCATCTCCAGTCGGTGCAGGTCGGCGATGCCTTCTCCCCTACCTTTCCTATCCAGTCCGTGGTCCCCCAAGGCTCCATCCTGGGTCCCATTGAATTCTCCATTTCTGTGTTAACTCGCATATTCACATTTATGCAGACAACACTGTGTTCTTTGCCTCAGGCACCCTTGTCTCAGCCCTGGAATCATTGCTACAGTGTGACTTATAACAATATCCAACACTGGTTCCACTCATGTCAACACAAAGTAAACTGTGTCAGTGAGCTTTGGAACCAGCCAAATTGCCAGGCTGTCTTCCTTTACTGTCTTCTCCCCTGGATGGCACTTCCTAGAGGTTGTTCCCTATTTCAGATATCTTGGTGTGTGGCTTGATAGTAGGCTTGACTTCAAACAACAGGAATCCAACAATGCTGACTTTTAAGAAAGCATCGTCCCACCAGAGTGTGATGCCCTGGAGATAGAACTTTATGCTTAATTTAGAACTTAGAATACAGGTTCAAACTCTGGACTGTGGTCTTGCTCCCTCTAGTGTTCTAACTTGTTTCTCCACTGAAGGGGCAGTCATCCCAAAGTCCGCTCCAGCCTTCTGGTCAACAAAACATTCTTATCTTACTTATTTTTATTAGTTTTACTAAGTTGTTAGTTTTCAGTACTCTGCATTAGTTAGGGTGCTCTTCTTCGAGGATATCTCTCGCCACTGAGCCACATCATGGAATTGTAAGCTGTCAGCATCAGGGCTACCCACAGATTTTTGGTGTCTGGGGCTGCCCACATTGACATACCTCATCAGTGCCTATATAATGGGGCATCCCCAACTTGTCACAGTTCTTCCCCTGCCATCAACTGCTCGTTGGTCCTTTGCTGCTGAAGAACGCCATGGAACATGGAAAGTTTCACAGTCGCTACTCATTGAAGTTTATCATTGTAAACATATCTTTTTTTGTGCAGTTAATGCTGTTTTTCTCCACCCACCATGGTGTAGTCTTAGCCCTCTCACAAACCCCCCGACACCCGGCATCTCAAGGACATAACTCTGTCTCAGTGCTTCCCTCACAGCTAGCCTCCCGTGGTGGGGGTCAACAGTTGGTGCCTTAACGCTGATGAATGGATCCGGTTTCTGGGAGAGGACCCTGTAGCCAGTGCAGAACCTGTGAGGGGTCGGTGTCATCCCGCACTGCACCCTGCCTTTTTCCCTTTTTCCTCCCCTGCTGGAATGGTTGCACAGTGCCATCCAGACATGTGATATTGTTTATGTTACGTCCACGGCTGCCGTCCCTCCATGCCCCCAAGTTGCCATCCTTGGCTGCCTACCTCCAAACCTCCGCTAGAGGCCACACAAGTGCTGGGATGTGCTGCCCTCCCTTCCCAGAGGAGGAGAGTAGTTCACCAGATGCTCAGTCATCCTCTCCCCGGCCAGCTCCTGTGACCCGAGTCTTTCCCTAAACCCGGGTCACAGGTGTGGCGGCAGGTGAGACATGGGAGCCTCTGTCCTCTGTGCCACTGGGCCGGCACTAAACTTATCTTTTATGTTGCCACAAACAGAAAAGGAGGTGCTGTTGCTGCTGCAGGAATGTTAAAATTTATAAAGATGACCACGCCGTTTGTATCCATTGCCTTGATACAGACTGCAGTATTAAAGCCTGCTCAGTCTGCTAGAGCTTTAACTAGGCAAACCAGGAGACATCGCAAAAAAGCTTTGGAAGTGCACCTAAAGCTAAAAGAAATGGAGAAACAGGTTGTGGTGAAGGTAGCTTCACCATCGTCGGCTGCTTCTCTTCCCAGTTTGCTGTTAGCCTGCCATTCCCCAAGGTCAATGGTATCCATTGGTGACTGGTTGAAGAAGAAGGATAAGTCCTCAAAGTCAGTAGAAAAACACCTCCACTGTGAGAAGGAGAAGTGGTATAAGGAGAAGACTGCTTCCCCAAACTGTTCCCGTTTATCTTTAAGAAGAGGTAAATCTGTTGAAAAAGATGTGTGCCAGGCTCTGGACATGGTTTTTGCCGGCCCCCACTATCTCTCGGATGCCAAGGTCGGGGTCTGGCGTTGACTCACCTCCCCGACTGGGGGATTCACAGCCCATACTGCCGTCAAGCACAGTCCCATTGACGGTTCCGCCGTTGATGACCCCTCCAGGGCCAGTTGACGCACAGCTCCTATACCAGACAGTCTTGGAGCTGTTTCAGCACCTATTGCCACTGCCATCACCATTGTTGCCACCTATGGCACAGTTGGCTGTGTTGTCATCAACTTTACCATTGATGTTTCAGTTCTCAGCCTCCGCCATTGTGTCGGGCACTGAATGGCCTCCGTTGACAGGATTCCTGTCAACAGCTCCTCCTTCACTGTCTCCTCATCCTGTTGACCCTCAGGCAATGAGGGTTGATGTCGACGGTGAACTGGAATGTAATCCACAGTATATGGAAGAGGAGGAGGCCATAGATGAAAAACAGGAACCAACGCCCACACAAAAGATTAATAAACAAATTAGCCAGCCTGGGAGTGGGTCCCAGGGTGGTAGTCTGGGTAAAACATTGGCTGGACAACTGGATGCAGAGGGTAATAGTAAATGGAATCCACAGTGAAGAAAGGTGGGGTCACTAGTGGGGCACCACAGGGTTCAGTACTGGGTCCGGTCCTTTTTAATGTCTTTGTAAGTGACATTGCAGAGGGACTGGAAGGAAAAGTATGTCTCTTTGCAGACGACACGAAGATCTGCAACAGGGTTGATACGCAAGGTGGTGTAGAAAGCATGAAAAGGGACTTGGCAAGATTATGGCAGCTTAGATTTAATGCAAAGAAGTGCAAAGTAATGCACCTGGGAAACAAAAACCCAGGGGAAGAGTACACAATGGGGAGTGAGATACTGACAACAAAAATGGAAATGGACCTGGGGGTAGCTATATCAGATGAGCTAAAGATGGGCACGCAATTTGAGAAGGCAGTAAGGAGGGCTGGGGGATATTGGGATGCATAGGGAGAGGCATCACCAGTAGAAAACAGGAAGTTGTTGTTCCTCTGTACAGTTGGTAAGACCCCATCTGGAATACTGCATGCAGTTCTGGAGACCCCATCTCCGCAAAGACATAGACAGGGTGGAGGTTGTCCAGAGGAGGGCAAACAAAATGGTGCAGGGTCTGCACCAGAAGACATACGAAGAGAGACTAAAGGAGCTCAATATGGAGACCCTCGAGGAAAGAAGGGAGAGGGGTGACATGATGGAAACATTCAAGCACCTCAAGGGAATCAACAAAGTCCAAGAGGGTAGCATCTTTCAGAAAAAGAGATGTACAAGAACAAGGGGGCACAATTTGAAGATAGGGGGTGGACGGCTCAGCAGTAATGTGAGGAAGTATGTTTTCACAGAGAGGGTTGTGGATGCATGGAACAGCCTTCCTGAGGAGGTCATGGAGTCAGAAACAGTAGGGGGAATTAAAGAATGCATAGGACTGACATAAGGCAATTCTAGTGGAGGGTAGGAGGAAGTAGGCTTTTGGTTGACTAGGATCTGCAGCTTATCCATTAGGTAGGGAAATGGGCAGACTGGGTTGGCCAAGCGGTCCTTATCTGCCATCAAATTCTGTATTTCTGTGTAATTGATGTAGCAGGCTCAAGGGAACCATGGACAGACTGGATGGACCATCAATCTTTTTCTGCTGTCATTGTCAGTATGTATCTAAGCTCTACTCTTTTTTCCTGCTCAGGGGAAGAGTGTGAAAATCACTCTTGGGTGTCTACCTCAGGATGCCTTCTTTCAGGTATTCCTTTAACAGGTACAGGTTAAATTGGGGTGTCAGGTTGAGGAGAAGGATTTATCCAAGAAAAATCTCTGAGTTCTTGGAAGTCTTTGCCTCCCAGACTATTATTCCTCCTGTGCATTCAGCGTTGGAGGATGCCACTTGGCTGCCTGGTATAGGCCAGCTCAGTTGCCTGTGGTTCCCAGAAAGGCTGATAAACATCTGGCCTCAGCTGCAAAGCTGTGTTGAGTTCTCAGCAGTCGACCCAGGGATCTCCCCTTCCTGTCACCACATGGTGTGCTTTAGCACATATAAAAAGGGGAAGTCCTTGATACTCCTCTGTTCTTTTCAACCTTGACCGAGTAAGCATCACGTTCCCCTCCAGAGTCCAGCTTTCTTCAGTTCATTGACGAAGAGTTCTACCAACTAAAACTTCATCTACAAAGTTCTTGTACTGATGTCTTTGGATCCCTTATTCTAAAGTGTTCCTGTGGCCACAGAATCGCAACCAAGGACTTCACTAAGTGTGTGTTCGGTGCCTTAGTCCTGAACGTGACACTAGGGTGTGTGTCCTCTGTCAGCGATTCAGTAAGGCTACAACACGTCAAAGGCTCCAGCAACTCGGAGAGTTTTTGGTGGAGCTGAAGGTTGCCTTTTTGGAGCAGCTGCAACATGGGGGAGTCTTCGGTGTCCTCCTCGGGGTCCTGCTGGTCAGGTGGCGAGCCCTCCTCTTCGACAAACCGTGAGGCTGGAAAAAAACAGTCCCCCAAGACAAAACATGTTTCTCCCGTGCCACCATCTTTGTCATTGAAGACCCCGAGTTCCACTAAGAAGGTGAGTATTAGGAGGGATCTCACTGTATTGCCGTCTTCTCCTCCTCTGTCGATGGTAGTGGGTCCCTCTCTTCCTTTGTCAACGGCCCCTCCCTCGACAATGACATTTGGGATTAATTTGCAGCTACCACCGCTGCCTCCTCCCACTTGTCTTTTGGCCCATCATCTGTTGACGATGGCCGCGGCGCCCCTGACGGTTCTTCTGTCAGCGGTGCCTTCTGTTATGTCGACAGTGGCTTCTTATCCAGCCACCATTCTCTCATTGGTGGTGTTCCTGTCAATGGGTGCTTCTGCACTGCCATCGACGTCTTCGTTGATGCCTGGCCAGGTGTTAAGGAGCTCTGTAATGGCTCCTCCATCATTGATGGTGTTGGGGTCTTATGTACACCCCTCATCGTCGATGGGACAGTTGACTCCTGTACCTTCTGCCATCCCTTTTGTGGTGCCCATTCATTCCATGATCCCAGCCTCCTCTGGTGGACAGCTGGCCATGATGGACATTCAAACTTTGGTCCAGTCTATTATGGGTCTTACTAGATCCTCCCCTTGCCCATCTAGAGAGGTGGTAGTCCTGGCCTCTGCTCCATCCAGACCTTATTCAGCCTCCAGGACAGAGAGCTCCTCTCCTGCCTCTCTGGGGTACCATCCCAGGGAGAACAGTCTGGATGATTCATTCCTGCAGGAATGGGACGTACGAACGTAAGAAATTTGCCAGCAGATAAAGGCCCAGAGGTCTATCAAGTCTGCTCAAATGTGCAGCTAGCACCCCTTATTCTGCAGCTGTTCCTCCCTTTCACCCTTCCCCTCTATTGACCCTCCCCCTTGTCCTGTTCCATCCCCTTTTTGAAGCAGTCCACTGTTCTACCGGATACCACTTCTACAGGTAACGCATTCCACCCAGCTACCACCCTTTCTGCAAAAAAGTGGCTCCTCAACTCCCTCCTGAACCTTCCTCCCTCCAGTCTCATATCATGGCCCTGGTGTCCCTCCCCTTCCCTTCCTTGCTTTGAACAGCCCCTCTGAACCTCTCTTGTTTATTCCTTTCATGTACTTAAAGGTTTCAGTCATGTCCCCCCGTCCCTCTTCTCCTCCAGTGAGTACATGTTCAACTCCCTCAGCCTCCTCTCATATAATAAGTCCCCCAGCCCCTTGATCATCTTTGTCGCCCTGCGCTGCACTCTCTCCAGCAACTTAATGTCCCTCTTCAGATACGGGCGCCAGTACTGCACGCAGTACTCCAGGTGTGGTCTAACTAATGATCTACACAGTGGCAGAATCATCTTCTCTCTCCTTGAGGATATACCCCTTGCAATGCAACCCATCATTTTGTTGGCCTTTGCAGCTGCCTTCTTACATTGTGCCGAGTTGTTCATTGACCCTGTAATGAGCACCCCCAGATCCTTCTCCTCCTCTATCTGGGCTAGCTGCACTCCCCCAGCTGGTAACTCCTCCTTGGGTTCTTCACTCCAAAATGCAGCACCTTGAACTTTTTGGCATTAAACCCCAGTTGCCAGGTGTCTGACCAGGTTTCAGGCTTTGCCAGATCATCCTGCAACCTCTGCCAGCCCCCTTAGGTTGTCCACCACCGCTCCCATCTTGGTATCATCATCAAACGGACTGATCTTGCTCTTGATGTCCAATGATATGTCTGCAATGAATATCCCAAACAACACTGGTCCCAGCACCGAGCCCTGTGGAACACTGCTCAGTACTACTACCCTTGGGTGTGAGAGCTCCCCACCCACCACCACCCTCTGCTGCTGTGGCAGATTTGAGTGAAGATGAGGATACAGATCAGGGTCATGAGTCCCAGGTGCCCTCCTCGGAGGCTTCTTCCCTTCAGGGGGGGAACCTACGCTGACTTGCCCGGTTCTCCCCCAGATGACCCTTCCTTTTTGGATATGGTTCATCTACAGAAAACCTTTGGATTCCAAACTATGGAACAGGATGCCTCCAGGAAAAAGTTAGCCCAATATCTTGGTATTCTTGATAGTCCCACCTTAACCGTCCCTCCTCTTGTGGATTCTTTTTGAGGAGGCCATTTGGGCGGCTTGACAACAACCATTCAAGATTCCTTCTAATCCCCGGAAGGGGGACTGCCTTTACTGGGCATTGGTGGATCACCCGTATCTTACTTCCCCACCGCAGGCAGATTCTGTGGTTCAGAATGCTGTGCATGATCGGTCTGCTAGACCACAACATATAGTATGAGTGTTGAACCCCCTGACAAGGAATCCAAGAAATTGGATGTCATGGGAAAACTGGTCTATGCCTCGGCTACGGTGTTCCTCCATATCCTCAATTATATGGGTCACCTCCTTAAATATCAGGAGGAAATTCTTAAAGCTACTCAGGAATCCATCCAGTCCCTTCCAGCTGGTCAGCATCAAGAGGATCTCAATGCAGAGCTTTCCACTGCTGTGGCTGTCTGTCGCCACCTGCTCCGTGCCACATATGACACCATGGATTCTTCAGTTAGGGCCTCATGTGTGGATATTTGCCTCAGATTCCATGCTTGGCTGAGGGTTTCGGGATTCTCCCAAGTTGTGCAGCAATCCATTCTCAATGCTTCCTTTAAGGAAGACAAACTTTTTGGACCACAGGGCCAGGACATTCTGAAGGACTTACAGGACTCCGGTCATACCCTCCCGTCTGTTCGGACCCTTTATCGCCCTAACGTGAAGTCTGCCTACAGGAGATCCTTTCGGGGTCACTCTAGCTGGGGTAGACTTAATACTCAGAGGCAGCCCATTAGTAAGTGAAAAGCTCCATTAGACTTGCTGAGCCCCAGAAATGCCCCAAAGACTTCCTGATATGTCCCTGCTGCTCCTCAGCAGGGCCATCCTTCAGCCTGAAGGTCTCTCTCTGGCAGTGGGGGCAGAGACCCCCTCCATGGCCGTCGGGGGCAGTTTACCCTGCACCTCACAGGGTGGCATGGGATCACTTTGGACCTCTGGATCCTTCAGGTGATCTGATACATTCACACATTGGACTTAATCAGTCCTTCTCCTCCCATGCCACCCTGGATCTCTCATTACCCTCCAGACCACGCTTTGGTACTGAGGGAGGAAATAGATGCTCTGTTAAGAAAGCAGGCCATAGAACCAGTTCCCACTCCTCAGAGGGGCTCGGGATATTACTCCCAATTTTTCTTGGTTTCCTAAATGGATAGGATACTTATGCCCCATTCTGGATCTTAGAGGTCTCAACCTCTAAAAAAATGCCAAAAATTCATGATGGTGACTCTCGCAACCCTGCTCCCCTTGCTGAATGCAGAGGACTGGCTCTGTTCCCTGGACATGAAGGATGCTTACCTTCATATATTGATGCACCCTGCTCACCGGCGATTCTCACACTTCCGGTTTCAGGGCCACCATTTCCAGTTCCGGTCCCTATCCTTCAGCTTTTCATCTGCCCCATGGGTGTTTACAAAATGTTTAGTGGCGGTGAAGACCTTTATGTCTTTCCGTACCGGGACGACTGGCTCCTCAAGGCATCATCATACCCCTTGTTGGAACACACCCTGGCTCGTACCTTCCGGCTGTTCTCCTTGGTGGGTGTCATGGTTATGCATCCAAAATCCATTATGGTCCCTTCAAAGACTCTCCAATATATAAGAGCAGTACTGAACACCTCTCTGGGCATGACTTTTTTTCCCAGGGCTCAGGTAGATGCTATTCTTACCCTAGTATTCTGGCTGGAGGCTTGTCGGTATGTCTCAGCCAGAGACTACCTTCTCCTCCTGGGACATTTGGCGGCTACCATCCCCACTGTCCCCCATGCCAGACTCAATATGAGGGTTCTTTGGTGGACCCTCAGGCTCCAGTGGGATCAGAGGATCAATGACTTTGATGCCCCTGTCCTGTTCTCTTCCCTGGCGCTTCATGCCTTACAATTGTGGAAGTCCATAGACAATCTACTACGAGGCATGTCATTCCATCCCCCTGTCCCGGATCTCATACTGATGACGGACGCTTCCTTGATAGGCTGGGGTGCCCATCTTCACGGAATTCAGTCCCAGGGCTGTTGGACGAAGGTGGAAGGTCATCTTCACATCAGCGTCCTGGAAATGAGGGCTGTCTTATGTCTTACAGGCGTTCGAGAGCTTGCTCCCTCAGGGTAGCCTTCAAGTGCAGTCAGACAGTTTGGCGGTAGTTCACTACCTGAACAAACCATGTGGTACCCAGTCATACCCTCCCTGCCGAGAATCCATTAGGGTGTGGTATTGGGCATTCCAGAGGAGCATTCACCTTCTGGCAGTCCACATTCCCGGGGTGTCGAATACCCTGGCAGATGCCCTGAGCAGATCCACTGCCCGGGTCCACAGGTGGGAACTCCACTCAGATGTCTTAGATGATGTGTTCCGCCAGTGGGGTTTCCCGGATTTGGACCTCTTTGTCTCTTGGAAAAATGTAAAACTGCCTCTCTATTGCTTTCTTAAGCAAGATCTTGGAACTTAATTTATTTATTTACGAGTTTTACCAGGAAAACATACTGAGCAACATGCTCGATTCCAGATGCGACCTGGGGGCCTAGATCCACATACATAGTTGGTAATGCATAGACAGTATAAAAATGAACAAAGGCTTGTACATAAACAATTTGGGAGAAAAAATTGCAGACAAGGTTAGGATACATACAGTGTAACGACTCAGAGAGTAGAGTACTATACAATACATTTTAGGCTGGATCCCTTATCTCTTTCCTGGACAGGACCATTTCTTTACGCTTTCCTGCCCTTTCCTTTCCTGCAGAGAGTACTTCTAAAACTAATCAAGGATGGGGCATCTATGATTCTCATAGCCCCCTTCTGGCTGAGGTAGATCTGGCTCCCCCTGCTTCTGCAAATCTTGGACCAGGATTCTCTTCCTCTACCACTTTGCCTGGCTCTCCTCTCACAGGAGCGTGGCACCTTGCTGCACCTGGACCTTCGCTCCCTGCACCTGCACGCTTGGCTCCTGAGAATGTAGTCCTCTCTTGCTACAAAGTGTCCCCCAGGGTAGCAGAGATCCTGCGGGCGGCTCAGAAGCCCTCTACCAGATCTTCAGACTCCATGAAGTGGAGACGCTTCTCTGTGTGGGCCTCTTCCAGGGAACAGGATCCCTATGAGTGTTCTCCACAGATCATCCTAGACTACTTTCTCTCACTTTCTGAGGGTGGCACGAAGCATTCTTCTGTCAAAGTCCACCTGGCAGCTATTTCAGCTTTTCACTTACCTGTGGACAATAAACCATTGTCCCAGTTGATTCTGATCAGAACCTTCTTGAAAGATATTCTGCACTTACAATCCCCTATACGGGATCCAGTCCTGGTGTGGGATTTGAATTTCGTACTTGAAAAACTGACTGTGAGTCCTTTTGAGCCCGTGGATACATGCGAGCTCCGATTTTTGTTTTAGAAAATGATTTTTCTGGTAGCGATTATGTCGGGCAGACATATCTCAGAGTTACAGGTGCTTATGTGCAGACCACCTTACCTACAGTTTCACAGAGATCCGGTTTCCTTACATCCTAACCCCTCCTTTCTATCAAAAGTGGTGTCTGAATTTACTCCGAATCAGTCCGTTCAATTACCTGTGTATTATGCAGAGCATGAGAATCCAGGGGAAGCTCTGCTTCATACTCTCGATCTGCATAGAACATGGAGAACTTATATTCTCTGCACTGAACAGTTGCGAAAAAACTGAGCAACCTTTTGTTTATTTTGCCCCTGGATGACAGGGCGTTCAGGTTTCTAAGCAGTGCTTGTCCACATGATTGGCCAGCTGCATTGTGTTCATCTATAACAAATACGACAAACCTCTCACAGGGACTGTGAAACCCCACTTCACTAGAGGCATAGCTACCGCCATGGTGTGTTTTCGAGGCATCTCGGACATGGAAATTTGCAAGGCCATCACCTGGTCTACCATACATACATACATTCATTATAGTCTAGACATTGCTTCCAAAAAGCGGGCCAGTTTTGGATGGGTTATCCTACAGGGCCTCCTGTCTTGAGGGTCTACGGTTCGCTTCCTCCTCCTCCCTTGAGCATGATTACTGCTTGGGATTCTTCCCATGTGTTATGATCCGCTGCAAGAGATTGGCTTGAAGAAAATAGTACAGTTGCGTAAGAACTTACTGTAACAGTAGATCTTCGAGAGTATCTCTCGCAGCAGGTCATGCTGCCCCACCCGCCTTTCCCCTTGCTGCTATTCCAGAAGGGTACCTTGCTCCAACCTTTCATGGACGCCTCGAGGTGCTACCTTTTTGTTGCTCTCCTCGGTTCCCATTGGAGACCAGTGGGTATCTTCTCATACTTGTCGCTAAGATGGAAAAGAACTTAGGAGTACCAGGGACCTCCCCTTTTTATATGTGCTGAAGCACACCACGTGGTGACAGGAAGGGGAGGTCCCTGGGTCGACTGCTGAGAAGTCATCTGGAGGATTTGATGCTTGCTGTTGATGATATCCTGTGTGTTATGACCTCCTACAAGACATACTCTGGAAGATCTACTGTTACAGTAAGTTCTTACGCAACTGTACTTTCTTTTCCTCCTGATGAGGACTTGAGAAAGCTGGACATGATGGGAAAGAGGACTTTTGCTTTTGTGTCCCTTGGCTTAAGGATAGCAAATTATCAGGCTTACATGATAAAATATCAGAATTGCCTGTGGAAGACTATGGCCTCCTTGGCTGGTAAAATGCCAGAGGGCCAGGACAAAACATTGGCTCAGCAGACTATTGCTCAAGAACAGGAAGCAGGAACTCACCTTCTTAGGTCTGCATATGATACTTCAGACAATGCTGCCAGAGATGCTGTCTCTGGAATCTGCCTTTGCCACCTTACTTAGCTAAGGGGGAGGGGGGCTGGTTTTGCCTGTGATATACAACATTCTGTGCTAAATACTCCCCTAGATGGAAGCAGCTGTTTGGCAGTCATGTAGAAAATGCACTGAAGGATTTACAGTCCTCAAGAAAATTATTTTAAGGTCCTTGCATACTTTGAACCCTAAACCCTGAGGAAGGGGTAGTGGTTCTTTTCGAATGCCTTATGCCTGTCCTGGCCATGGTTATTCAAGAGGCCCAGGATGTGGTTCCCAGTTACCTCAGCCTTTCACTTTCTAAACTGTAAACCTTCTTCTTGGTGCCTATGCCAGACTTGCAAAAGGTCAGACCATTATTGGCATCCACGCCACTCCTGATACTTTCTGGCTCCCCTTCACCTTCCTGCAGCCTCACTGCCTCAGGAAGTTTTGATGGGAGGCCGGCTCTCCCTCTTCTGCAAAAAGTGGAGGGAGATCATTACAGATGGGTGTGTCCTAGAGCTGGTTCAGGAGGGGCAAGCCCTAGAACTCCTTACTGTTCCTCCAGAGACCCCTGTCCCAGTTGTCTAATGGATATCCTCCAGGGCATCTTGCCTGCCTTCTGGAGGAGGTTCAGACCCTCCTTCCCAAGAGGGCTGTGGAACTTGTCCCAGTTTCAGACTGGAACCAGGACTATTCTTCCTGATACTTTCTAGTCCCAGAAGGGCCGGGGATCTTTGGCTCATACTAGACCTTCAAGGACTGAATCTGTTCATCGAATACAGTAAGTTTCAAGTGGTTTCTCTGCAGTCCGTCCTCCCCCTCTTGCTAAAAGGGAATAGGATGGTTGCTGTGGATATGAAGGACAAATATCTTCAGGTCAAGATCTGAAAGTTGCACAGACGATAACCCACTTTTCTTGCTTCATGGTTCATACTACCAGTTTTGTGTCTTGCCCTTTGGTTTATGCTCTGCACCATGTGTACTTACCAAAGTATTTGCTGCAGTGACAGCTGCCCTTCCAGGGAGGGCCTCTTTGGTTTCCCAGACATAGATGACTGGCTGTTGAAAGCCCCATCTCAGGATGCCATAGTTTATACACTATTTTAGACCGCTTCAGACCCGACAGCTCTTTGACCAACTGGGTATACTGGTCAATGAACCAAAGCTGGTCATTAACCCTTGCTAGCGGCTCCAGTACATAGATGCAGTTCAGGCCTAGGATGAGCATTTCTGCCCTCTGATTGAGCTACAGCACTTGTGACCCAGGCACAGCTAGTGTCATCCAGCAACTATATCTCGGCCAGATATCTCCTAAGGTTAATTGGCCTGGTGGCAGCTGCCATACTGACTGTCTCACTACCTTGCCTCCACATGAGAATCCCTCAATGGATTCTCACGATGGAGTGGACACAGCATTCTGACGAGTTGGAATGTTTAACACAAGTGACTCTTTCACTCTATCTCTCCCGGCTGTGGTGGTTGGAGCGCTTCAACCTAGAAACGGGGTCCCCATTTCTTGGCAGTTCTCCCTCCTGGTGATGACTTAGAATGCGTTGGGTTCCGGTTTGGGTGCCCATGTGGGCACCTTCAGAAGTCTGGGCCAGTGGACCCCTCTCTATGGTTCTGCACAGCAGCACCCTGGAGGTGAAGGCTGTTCTGCATGGCCTACAGGTCTTTGCCACCCTTCGTCCAGGGAGCCAGCTGCTAATCCGTACAGACAATATTTCATTGATGTATTACATAAGCTGTCAAGGATGGAGAAGTGCATTGCACACTGCCTGCAGACAGGCGATGAGAGTTTGGCACTGGGTGGCAGAATGAGACATATTTCTGTCCACAGTGTTCCTACCCTCTACCCTGAATGCACTGGTGGATCACCTCAGTTGATCCCATGTGATGTGCCTTGAACAGGAACTCTCACTCTGTCATGGATGACCTTTTCAAAAAATGGGGTCGTCCAGACATAGATCTGTTTGTGTCTCCATGCAGTGCAAAACTGACGCATTTCTGTTCACTCGCTCCAGGGCCTGGAGTTTTCTGGTGAGACATATTGTCCCTCTCCTGGAAAGGGACATTTCTCTATGCTTTTCTTCCATTTTTCCTGATACAGAGAATTCTGGCAAAGCTACGGGCTGAACCAGCCTCCTTTATTCTAGTGGCCCCTTATTGGCCCAAACAAATGTGTTTTTCTCTGCCTCCAGCAACTGGCAGTGGACCCCTCCCCCCATCGCACTCCCCCTGTAAGCAGGACTTCTGACACAGAAGCAGGGTGCTGTAGTGCACCTGGATCTGTGATCCCTGCACCTCCACGCATGGCTTCTGAAGACATAGAGCTGTCCTGCTTTGGGGTCCTCCCAGTGGTTGCTGATGTTCTACTGGTGGCTAGAAAGCCATCTGTGTGGTACACATACTTGCAGAAATGGAGATATTTTACAGTTTGGTGTACTGCCTGTGCCCTGGATCCCTTTATGTGTCCAGTTCCTAAAGTGCTGGAGTACCTCTTGTCCCTTAAGGACTCTGGACTGGGGTATTTCTGTATTAAGGTTCACATGGCTGCAGTGTCAGCTTTTCATGCTCTCATGGAAAGCAAGACAGTGGCCCAGAAATTAGGTTTCCTGTCAGTTGCTAACAGGCATTCTATTGTTGCACCCACCCTGTCTGCATATGGTTCCGACGTAGGACTTTAATCTGGTCTTTTATTTTTTTAATTTAGTATGATTTTTGGGTGTCAGTCCTCAGAGCTCAGCCCCATACTCCTCTAATTTTTGCCCACCCCCTGGACTTGCTTGGAGTGGCGATCCACCCAGGCTTGCCTCCTCTGGGTGGGGCTGTCGGGCAGGCATAACCCCCATGGAAGACTGTACAAGTTTCTCGGCAGAAGAACCACTGGGAGGCCCGCCTGGCTTACCTCCCAAGGCAGGACCGCGGGGCTGGGTAGCACCTGTAGAGACTCTCGTTCAGTTGCCGGCCAGGCATCATGGAGAATGGCATGGGGGCCAGAGAGATGGGGCATCATGAACGGAGCTGGCAGCAGTTTTTTCCGAAAATGGGCTTCCCGGGAGACCTGGAGTGCAGTAACGTATTTTGCAACATGTGAATGGCCGGCATGCCATCCTGACAGCTCGACGCCAGCAGCTGTATACCCCCTGGCCACCACCTGGGTTAGCCACGTGCTAGTCGCTACCCTCTACCCCCGGCCAACACCCAAGACCATGTGTTTGAAAAACTTATTTGGGTCCTACCCACCACTGTGTGCAAACAAAGGTATGTTTACATAAAAAACCCGGCCGGGGGAGAAGGATTGAGCATCTGAGGACTGCTGTCCTTCTCTGGGGGGAAGGGGTAGTGTGGTAGTGTGTTCGGCACAACACGGACACCTAGCGGAGGCTGGGTGTACTGCGCACACCGACGCCAAAGTGTTTGGGGGGAGCGGGGTTGACGCTGGTCGTCATTGCATGTCCCTGCCCCATACCTCAGGAAAAAATGCCGCCAGCTGCCCCGAATGAAGCCTGCCCTTGACTTGCATCACTACCAGGTCAGACCGTTGACCTATCCCGATGTTGCGGCACCTTAGGGGCCGCTGCCACGACCCTGGCCTGGGGTTAAGCCGGGGGTATCGGTGAGGCGCAACTGAGTGCAGAAGCAGGGGTCCATAACCGGGCGGCCGGAGGCAAGAAAAAGCATACTAAGTAAAAAAACAAAAAAACTATTTTTTTGCAAAAAATAATGTTGTGTTCGTTTGTATAAAATGCCACCCGCTTCCCACCAGGATAATTATTTGACTTGGTGGACTCTAACAAAAATCCCTCTGGCACACAGTAGAGGATTGGAGGCAAGCAGGATTCTGGTTGCTGCTAATGAAATGGGGCAGCAGCTTGAAATTCTAGACTGTGAGAGGACAGTTTAACTCCACCTACCTGGATTCTTTCCCACAGCTCTTGATGAGGCGTTGACTCCTGGCTAACTACCCTCTGCCTCCTACCTCAGTTTCTTGCAGCAGATGAGGTGTTGTGCGCCTTGTGTGAGAGCCAGTGGAACTGTAAGCTAATAGAGGAACCAGTGGCACAGTGTTCTGTATTGTGGTGGTTTGGGGGTATGATCAAGTAAGTTTGGGATGTGAGAGGTGGTGGTTTCAAGCTGAAAGATGGGTCAGTGGCACATCGCTTTTTTCTCCAGAAAGCAGGTTGGCGTAATTGTTAAGCTGTCTCTGAAACTGTTCGTCACCCGGTACCCTGGTCAGAATCCCATGGGAACATGTGCAGGATTACTATGTTTTGCCTGCCTGTTCCTTTAGTATGACACCAATCAAGGCAAGGCATAAAATAAGCAGGTTCGCATTGCAATTTGCGACCCAAAAAACACGACTTGTGAATCAGTTACAGTCTTGATTAGCAGCAGTTGCTAATCACTAAGCAAGTACTGTGTGTTTAAAACGCAAGCCCATTTTTGTTTTCCCTGCGGCAGCTTGGCATACGCTACTCTGCCCTCTCCTCATTCCACAAATTGCAACATCCGTCATACGTGGAGGCAGCTGTGCAGCAGGACATCACGACACGGAAGAGAATGAGCGGATTGATCTGCACATGGCTTGACTGAAAGTGTAGTGAAGAAAAAAACCTGCATGTGTGAACACAGAAACTGGCACACTCAGTTTGTAAGTTTGTGTGGGTTTTATTTATTTATTTTTTTTGTTACCTCAAAGCTGAGAGTGCAACTGGCTTCTTTGTTTTCTCTTCTGGTCTGCTTTATGGTCGGCACTGGTTCCATCCCGTGAGCACATTTATTTTTTCATGCACTCCAGGATTCATGGTGAGCCAGTGACTGACTTTATGTCTATACTAAAGGTAACAGTTGTTTATGGCTGAGACACACAAAAACCAAACAATGTAGACATTTTCTCTCTATATCATTTTCAGTACCCTACATACTGCTGTTTTGTCACTAAATGTCTGCCAGTGAGATGGTCACAAGTTGCTTAATGCTTATGTCCTTAACACTGAAGCGTGTACGCACACACGTCTTGGATAAAGCAGTAGTACATGTGCCATCAAAAATTCATTTTAAGGATATAAATTGCCAGCTCCCTTGAACATTCTCAACTGTGTGGAACTTAAAGGAGAAAGAAAATGTAACTGATCTGTTATTGGGGGTGCCTGCACAGTAGCAGTGTAGGATTAAATTAAATGGAGAATAAAGTATGTTTATGGGCTGGCAGTATAGCTTAGAGGTTAGGGTATGTTAATGAGCATTGTACATCCAGCAGACTTGGGTTTGGTTCCCAAAACGTCCACTTGCGTACAGTATTATGAGTTTAAAACTGAGTACTGTATGTGACATTAATCCTGCATGTACTTCATGTATGGCTTACGTATGGCATGTGACGGAGAGGTGTGTATTGTTTCTTGTGATTCCAGATATGAGACCAGAAATTTTGGGGCCAAAAGGTTATATATAAATAAAAAACACAACAGTATTCAATTTTTCAACCTTGAGATAAAAAGTCTGTGCAGCAAAACCAGGGCTCGAAATAACTTGACTCGCCGTCTGTCCCAGACAGCCAGTTTTGATCTCAGACAGCTGTTTTGCTATTCTTGCCTGTCAGCTGCCATTACCAGTACAGGGTTTTATTTAAGTCTAAAAATTGATTAGCATTTTGCTTATAAAAGTGCTAAAACATTGTGAAAATGCATAGCACTTGCCACACCGTGTTTAACAAACATAACACTTATAGAAAACCTATATAAATACTTTCTGTACAGTTGGTATTGTCCCAAGAAAAAAACCTGCTAATCAGTTATTTAAAACCCTGCAGTACACTGTAAATGGGCACTAGGACCCAGCGGTAGATTGCTTTACACGGCTGCTGCCTGAGATCGGGGTGTGAATTGCACTTCCGGGTAACACGACCTCATGTACTGCAGTTGTGCCGCATGATTCCCACAGAACTATGAGCAGGTCTGTGCAGGCAATGAGTGACGTGACTATGTTGGTGGCTATATTCAAATGCACATGCTTAGTTTCCGATTCTCAATGGTCGCCGCGTTTGAGCGCCAACATTTTGGAGGGAGGCAGTGCGATCAGAACGCTAGAGAGGTAATGTGCTTTTTTTTTATCAATAAGGTTTTTTATTGAGTTTCAATAATTAACACACAAAACATTACACAAGTATGATTTGCTTCAGCTTAGGTGGTTACAATACACCACACGTAAGTTAAGAAACCAATAACATCTGTATAGTTAGCATTGCTGAAAGTAATTACAACACTGTAAGAGAATTATTTTATATCAGTGTATGCAATAGCAAAGCTTATTAGGATAAGTTGTACTTATATTACATTGCTCAACAATGTAAACTTTGTTTTGTACTCTTAGGGTGGGATATTCAAAGGAGTTGCGCATGGTGCAACAGGGTTACGCCGTGTGCAGACCACCAATGCGCCCGGCGCGATATTCAAACGGGCGGGTTGCACTGCACAACCCCCGATGCGCTGGGGCGCACCTGCAGTGTATGCGGCGCAAGTGCGGGGGGCGTGCCCATGCATACGAGGCACATCACGATATTCAGCCGGGATGTGCGGCGCATGTACAGGCACAACCCCACCTTGCGCCACTCAGGGGGGTGCAGTGTTGTGCCCGTTCAAACAGGGAACAAGTCGGGGACACCCACAGGTGGGCTGCCGTATTGCTGAGCGGAACACAGCAGCCGCCTGCCGTGGGTGGCCACCCGACCTCCCAAAACACTGTCCCATGCCCCCTGCCCTGGGAGCGTTGTGCCCCCCGCCCCGTCGCCCGATTGCGGGCATCGGTAATAGACCTCTCTGGTGGTCCAGTGGACCAATCCCCTTCACCCAATCACGGTCATGTATGCAAAACATCCCTGGTGGTCTGGTGGACTGCTATCCCATGCCCGATTGTGGGCATGTATTAGAAATGTCCCTGTTGGTCCAGTGGACCGCTATCCCCTGCCCGATCGTGGGCATGTATAATCAAAATCCCTGGTGGTCCAGTGGACCGATCACCTTCGCCCGTTCGCGGGCGTTTGTCAAACTCCCTGGTGGTCCAGTGGTACATCCCCTCCCCACCGCCCTCAGTCCCCACCACCCTGCCCCCCAGGTTAGCGGGGCAGCAGCTCCTGCCTAAACCGCCGCCACGACTGACAGCATACTGTGGGGCTGTCGTCTGTCGGTCCACTGCTTGAGCCACTGGGCATGCAGACCATACAGTACTACACAGTGCTGAAATGTGAATGAGTGTTTATTCACATATCGGGACTGTATAGTTCAGTATGGTTTGCATGCCCATTGACCCACGCAGAGACCAACAGGCATACAGCCTCACAGTACACGGCGGCGGCCGGGCTGCTTGGGTGGGGAGCTGCCTGCCGCTGACTGGGGGGTTCAGGTGGTGGGGACTGAGGGCGGGTGGGAAAGGGGTTATCACTGGACCACCAGGGAGTTTGACAAAAGCCCGCGAGTGGACGAAGGTGATCGGTCCACTGGACCACCAGGGATTTTGATTATACATGCCCTCGATCGGGCAGAGGATAGCGGTCCACTGGACCACCAGATATATATTTAATACATGCCCACAATCGGGCGACGGGGATTGGTCCACTGGACCACCAGGGAGTTGTTATCCATATGTCCGCAATCGGGCGAAGGGGTAGGGTCCACTGGACCACCAGGGTGTTTTTAACATATGCCCGTGAACGGACATTTGGGTGCGGAGCCCGCCGAGGGCAGCAGGGCGTCTGTCCCCGACGGCTGCAGCCTGGCAGGGCACCAGGCGTAAGTCACCGGGGATCGGCGCACCGCATGCAAATGGCCCCATTTGCATGCTTACGGCTGAATATCGCTGTTGCTGTGCCTAGCACGACCACACTTGCGCTGGCACAGCCCCCTGCTCCCCTGCTGCCACTTGTGCTGGCGCAGTGCGAGCCCACTCAGTGCCAGAATCAGTGGTGCTGAGCCATGGCGCAGCACCGTTGAATATCACCCGGACCATGCCCTGGCTCATCCCAGTTGCACTGCGCCCAGGCTTGCGCCCTGCCTGGCGCAGTCTGAATATCCACCCTTAAGAGTATCGAACATCAATCCCCATATACAACTGGCTGATGTCACTAGCTAATTTCCTAATAAAATGCTTTTCAGACCACAGCAGCTATCAATATGGAGCTGTGAAAAGGGGCACTGTGTTGTTGTAGGGTAAGAGGAACAGCAGCTAGGAGTAGCAGTACAATTCTGTCCCCCTTATATATTTAGTTTTTGGTTACCGGGTAGGTGCACTAGCCATAGAGATACTGTAACTATTTTCAGGCACGACCCGGGAGGTTACAAGGAAACATTACATGTATACTGATCAACAAATCTAAATAAATAAATAAATAACAGATGACAGGTGAGAACAAGATATGAAACAAGATATTATACATATGTTGTGCAATAATTAACAACATGTAATTCAGGTCAAAGCATTCACAACATAAAATGCAGTAATTAACAACATACAAGTCAGGTCAAAGCATTCCAACAAAAATTCAAATCAAAGCATCAGGACAGTCAGTCAGGCTACAGCAAGGCAGTGCAGTTAAATTATAATCTTGAACAAGCTCTAGAGACTTTAAGCAGTACTAAGAGAAAGTAAAATACAGCGGGTATAATCCTGCAAGACACGACAGATGGATCTTAGAAGATACATTACAAATAACTAATAAGTGCGAGGGGGATATGAAGCGGGGGAAGGAAAAACTGCAACCGCTGAGGTACAGTAGGGTGCTAGGTTCAGAGATGGGGTCAGACAAGGGGATTAGAGCAGCAACAAGGAGAGGGGGAGATAAAGGTAAAGGGTGGAGAGCCTGTGGACAGGGCAGGGAGTGTTACCTAAAAGGAGTTTTAAAATTAGGCTGTGCTGGGCCTCCTAATAGTTGGATAGACAGTTAGATAAGAAGGGAAATAAGTTTGAGAGAAACAGCAGGGAGAGAGAGAGAGACAGAGGGTGCTAGGTAGAGAAGTTGAGGGGCTGAAATCCAGGCAGATTTGCAGGGCTGTAAGGGCAGGGAAACTAAGGTGGTTTAAAACGGGTGCATATTGCAAAGTCAGCAAGCAGGGTGCGATGCCTCTTTTTAAAGATGTGGTGACTAGGTGCCTCAAGGACCTCGAGCGGTAAGGAGTTCCAGTATTTGGGAGCAGCATGGGAAAAGGCACTGGTACCTTTAACAGTTTTACATCTGGGTACTTGTAGCAGAGATAAGTTCGGGGGGCGCAGGCCGTACAGTGAGATCTGGGGGTGAGCAAGGAGGCAAGTGACAAAGGAGTATTTGATCTAAGGATACCATTCAATAGGGACCCTAGGGCAAGTAGCCGATGGGAGACCGAAGAGGGCCAGCTGAAGTCAACATAAAGCTGGCAGTGGTGTTTTAGACGGGGAGACGCAGAGGCGTAACGACAGATGTTATTGTAGGTAACATCCCATTTACGGAGAGTGGCACTGGAAGCATTCATGTAGATGATAGATCCATAGTATAGAGCTGGAAGAAGAATACCATGGGCAATCATAGTCTGGCCGAGGGCGTGAGAGCATAGGAAAGGGAAAGGGAAAGGGAACATTGTTTAACCAGGAGTAGCGCACTAAGCCGAAGCTTGTTTCCAGGTGCGACCTGGGAGCACAAGGAAGTTAAGTGACTTGCTCAGGATCACACAGTATGCACCTTGGCGGCTGTGGGATTCAAACCCAAGTCTCCAGATCTGCAGCTCAGTGCCTTAACCCACTGTGCTATACTGCCTCCAAGCATGACAAGTTTTGTAGGCCACCCCCAGTTTGCTGTTAACCAACTTACAAGTTGTCTGGGTATGCAGGTCAAAGCTGAGAGTGGCTTCAAGGAGAACTCCCAGATATTTAATGGAGGTAATGGTCATGAGGGAGGAGCCATTGGCACAGGTTACTGTGAAATGCTCGCAGCAGTCTTTCAGTTTGGCAGCTAATCCAAATAACATAGCCTGTGTCTTGGCCACATTGAGAACTAACTTATAACTAGCTAGCCAAGATTGGATTTCCTGAAAGGCAGTGGAGACGTTATGGTTAATATCAGACACACTCCTGACGCTAGAGTACAGGGCCAGGTCATCCGCGTAAAGGATAGAGGTGCAGGGGTGGGTGCTGAGGGATATGTGATTTACAAAGATAGTAAAGAGGAGAGGGCCCAAAATTGACCCCTGAGGGACACCAGTGTTAATAAATGTTTGTTCAGATAGAGCACTGTTGAATTTTACCATTTGTATCCTATTAGATAGTTTTGGAACCAAGCCACAGATTGGGTTGAGAAACCAAGGGATAGGAGATTTTCCAGGAGGAGAGGGTGATCAATGAGATCGAAAACTTTTGTCAAATCTATAAAGATAACACCCGTAAGTAGGTTGTCATTCATAGCGCATAGTATGTCATTTTTTTTTTTTTTCCAATTGTTTAACCAGATGAGACACACTAAGCTGAAAACTTGTTTACAGGTGCAACCTGGGAGCACAGGGAAGTTAAGTGACTTGCTCAGGGTCACACAGTATGCAAGTAGGGGCTGTGGAATTCAAACCTAGGTCTCCAGATTTTCAGCTCAGAGCCTTAAACCACTGTGCTTTACTGCCTCCTGTTAGTTGAACCAGGGCAATAGAGGTGCTATAGCACTTCCTGAAGCCATGTTGGTTAGGTGACAAGAGATTATATTTGGTGAAGAAATCAGTCACTTGCATCGATCCCAGTTTCTCGAGTATCTTACTCAGGATTGGTAATATTGCAATGGGCCGGTAGTTAGCAATGTCTTTTTTATCCCCTTTTTTAAGGACTGGTCTAATACTGACAATCTTCCATATGTCAGGAATGTGGCCTTGGCACAGAGATAGTGTGAATATTCTGGCCAGGGGGAAGCAATGGTGGGTGCAGCCAACTTTAGGAGCCTAGATTCTAGGCCATCTGAGTCTATTTTGGTACTGTCCGACATATGCCCAAGCAGCTTTAGGACTTCCAGTCTGGTAACAGCCTTAAAGTAAAAAGGGAGATGACTAGACTGAAAGTATAGTGGTGGTTTTGCGAAGGGCTGGACAGCCCTGCCATTTGGAAAGGAAGATGTATATTTACAGAGGTCAGAGACGAACCTGTTGATGGAGTTGGTAAAGGCATTTGGGTCATTACAGTGGGCGCCATCAAGTAAAATATCATTCATGGTGTGGGACTGAATAGCACCCAGAAAAGTTTTTATATGTGACCAAAATTTTTTGGAGTCACCTGCTGCATCCAAGAGCAGGCCTTTACAATAGGAGCTTTCTGCCAGCCTAATTTGTCATTTACAGTGGTTTCGCTGGGCTCTGTAATTATCATAATCTGATAAGAGGCCTGACTTTCTGTATTGTCTCCAGCTCTTGTCCCAGGAATGGAGTTGCTAGAGCAGGTTCTTATGTAGCCATCTAGTCTGCTTGCCACGTACCCTTCTGGTGCAAAATGGTGCATGATCATCCTGGATGGACATGAAGCTAGACAGAAAAAGGTGTAGTGCAGTTTGAGTATCTTTAGCCTGATAGAGAGGGTACCAGTCTATCAAGGATACATCCTGTGTGAATTTAGTAGGGTCCAACTTAGCATAGTTCCGAAACGTGAGGTGGGGAGAGGGGACAGTGGAGGGACCCTAGATGCAATAGATTGGATTGTGGTCACTAATTGCATCAAGTAGCATCCCCGCTTCTATAATTCTATGTACTTGGTTAGTTAGGATCCAGTCAAGAAGGGTGCTAGAAGTAGAGGAGGACAAAGTCCTAGTGGGGTCAGTTATAATTTGGTGTAAGTTGTGACTCTGGATAAGTGAGAGAAGGGTATTGTGGGTGTGTCCCAGCCAGTTCTGGTTCATATCGCCCAGGCTCAGTAGTTCATTGTGACCAGCTATGATGGTAGACATATTTAGGAGCTCTTCAAGCCCAGTTTAGCCAGATTTTGGCAGATTATAGCCACAGATATGATATGTAGCTTTTTAGAAACCAGAGACAGTAGGACATGAAGAGATTCACAGGAAGATACTGTGGTACCTGGTATGATTGATAGATTCATATTGGCTTTGTAGTAGTTAGCAACTCCCCCACCTCTCTTAGAAGATAATCTGTCCTGTCTGACCAGATTGTAGTTAGGTAAGGAGCAGGGGGAATCGGGGATAGCGGGCCTTGAAGTAACTAAAGGATAACAATCCAAGTTTGAAGGCTGAGTTAGAAAAAGGAAGACAGAACACACTTGCCTTCTGCCAAATAGGACATCACTGTAAATGGGACTTTGTCCAATGACTTATATTCCTAAAATAAATTAATGTTAAAAGCTGTAATATCCCATCCCCGAGGTGGTCTAGTACAAAACAGAGATGTTCTGGAGTCCTTAATTTGGGGTTAGTGGAAACTCGGTCAGATTCAGTATGCAAAATCAGTGGGTAGAGGGGACAAAACCTTTTACAGGTACATAAGTGAAAAAAGGCAAAGGGAGGGGATAGTGAGACTGAAAGGGGGAGGATAGGGGCTGCGTGGAGGATGACAACAGTAAAGCTGACATACTGAACAGGTATTTCTGCTCAGTCTTTACTGAGGAAGAGGAGGGTAATGGGTCTGAAGGGAGTACAAGGCGTGAGAATGGTGCAGAAATGGACACAAGTCCCTTTACACTAGAAAGGGTCCAAGGAACTGGAAGTAATAAGAGTTGATAAAGCAATGGGGCCAGATGGGGTGCTCCCAGGTCCTTAAAGAACTAAGAGAGGTGGTGGCTGAACCTCTGGCTATCCTGTTTAGCCGATCACTGGAAACAGGGAGGTACCCAAAGACTGGAGGACAGCAGATGTAGTCCCTATACAAAAGTGGGAACAAAGAGGAAGCAGGGAACTAACAGACCAGTCAGCCTCACCTCGGTAGTGGGGAAGATCATGGAAGCACTACTGAAGGAGAGATTGTGAACATCTGGTTGTCAATGAACTACAGGACCTCAAGGCAGCATGGTTTCACCAGGGGAGGCTGCAGTCAGACCAACCTCATTGAATTTTTGACTGGGTGACTAGGGAGGTGGATCAGGGAGGCAGTGGACATGGCCTATCTGGACTTCAGCAAGGCCTTGACACTGCCACATAGAAGACTATTACACAAACTGGGGAATGGGTGTGGGTAGGACAGTAGTGTGTTGGGTAGGTAACTGGTGGGTGGCAGGACACAGAGGGTGGTGGTAAATGGCTGTCACTCCACAGAGGGAAGAGTGACCAGTGGGGTACCACAGGGATCAGTGCTGGGACCGGTCCTATTCAACATCTTCATCAGTGACATGGCGCAGGGACCTAGAAGGCAGAATTTCACTGTTCGCTGATGACACAAAGCTCTGTAACAGAGTAGACACACCAGAGGTGTAGGCAGAATGAGAGCTGACCTGCAGAAACTTGAAGAATGGTCAGGGTTTGGCAGTTGAAATTCAATGCAAAGAAGTGCAAGATAATGCATATGGGGCACAAAACCCTGGCACAATGTATCAGTTGGGGTGAGGATATAGCATGCACCAAGCAGGAAAGGAATCTTGGGGTTATCATCTCTGATGACCCAAGGTAGGGAAACAGTGGATAAGGCAGCAGGTAAAGCAACAGGGATGCTGGGATGCATAGGCAGGGGCATCACCAGCAGGAAAAGGGAGGTCATAATTCCACTATACAAGACACTAGTGAGGCCCCACCTGGAGTACAGTGTACAGTTCTGGAGACCACACCACGTAAGGACATAGACAAGAGAAGGTTCAGAGGAGGGCAACAAAGATGGTGCATGGATTGCATCACAAGTCCTATGAAGACAGGTGGAAGGAACTGAACATGTACTCCCTGGAGGAGAGGAGGGAGAGAGGGGATATGATAGAGACATACAAGTATCTTACAGGGAGGAACAGGGTGCAGGAATACACTATTTTTAAGCAAAAAAGATGTTCCAGGACTAGAGGGCATAGGATGAAGTTGGAGGGAGGACGATTCAGAGGAAACGTGAGGAAGAATTTCTTCACAGAACGGGTGGTGTACAAGTGGAACACCCTGTCAGAGGAAGTGGTGGGGGCTGAAACAATCACGGGATTTAAGAATGCATGGGATAGACATAAAGGAATTCTGGAGGTCAGGGGTAAGGGGCAACAGACTTCTAGGAAAACATAAACTGAACTTACAAGCTCAAATGGGCAGACTGGGTGGGCCATAGGCCCTTATCTGCCGACACTGTCTATGTATCTATGAACTTATCCAGAGCAGCTTGTTCAGTTAAGAGGTAAACTCGTTGATACAGTATGTGCACTCCCACTTAAACCAACATTTTGTAGTATGCACATGAACAGTGTGAAAAGAGGACACTTGTGTGATTTGTTGTTGAGATGTTTTTAAATTGTTTAACATTTGAGGCTGCTTGCACAGCAGGATGACCATGCAGTTCCTTGAAGTTATTGTTGTACTTTGACCTGGGTTTGCACAGCCCCATCAAAGTCCTGCTCGCTAAGGTGAATTCACTGGGGGATGTTTTCTGTTTGAAAATATTTTAGCCATTATGGTGGGAGACGGAGTCCACTGTGGAATTGCCTAAACTGTGATGATTTGGACCACTATAGACTTTTCCTGCAAAGCGGTTTTGATAATAAGGAAGAAAAATGTCAGTCACTGAATAACTGTTCAGTGTACCAACCTTTGAGTCATGTATACTTGCAGCTGCAAAAGAGAAGAAGCAGAGCACTCTATCTTGAAAATGGCCAAATGAAAATCAGCCCTAGAATCTTAACTGGTGTTTTGCCAGTAGCTGTAGACATAAGCGGGGGCGTGTACGTTTTAAAAATAATTATACAAAAATAAAAGAAACAATTATTAGCACAGAGTGCAGCAGGGGGGAAGTGGGGGAGCACCAGTTACTAAGACCCACCAGCTCTAATTCACATCGACATTTAAATTATTTACCCCCAAAAATTGAATGTACAGGCAAATTCTGTGGGACAGGCAAAATTTACATTCCACTTGTCCCTTGGACAGCCATTCCTAAAAAAAAATTATTTCTGGCCCTGAACAAAACAAACAGAGAAATGACACAAAACATTGCCTTGTATGATTATTTTATCGATGGATACAGAAAACATTCAAGTTTGATATGCCACAGTGAAAAATAATGTTAAATTGCTAGTCAAACCTCAGTGTTTGCTAATCAAACTTTTTTTGATTAGCAAACACTGCTAATCAAGCTCCAAACACTAAGTTATGCCTAGCAAGGGAAGGCACAAAAACCACAAGGTGCCAGGAGAGTACTTTTAATAGCTGATGGCACCCGTCCGACAGAAAATCTGCTTGCATTTTGCAGGTGGGCCAGTTTCAAACCCTGAATTAGTAAAAATAGTAAGCAAAACATCTACCAACTTTAATCCTCCATAATCCTTTGATCTTACCAACTTGCTGTATACCAGTCTGCGTCTTTTATTGGACCATATAGACTTTGTTATAAATTTATTTATTTATTTGCTCTTTTGAACCGGGTAAGGCACACTAGACAGCCATGTGCTTATTTTCAGGTGCGACCCGGGAGGGTTACAAAGGTAGATGCATACAAGAACAGTGAAGGAGTCAATTAACATACAGTGAGATAACAGGCTTAACAGGGATTGGGTAGGTAGCTGACAGCTTGAATCAAATTTAACATACAGGAAAATAACAGGCTTAACAGGGAATGAATAGGTAGCTAACAGCAGTAGAGATGATATAGCACATGATAAATACAGTTGTGGTACATACAGGGTGAATTCGGCAGTGAGCAGCAAAATACATAAACAGGTTTGATCAATGCAAACAGAAGTAGGTGCCAGCAGAGGGGGGGGTGGCAATGGGGGGGTTACACTGGGCAAGGAGGAGGAAGGGTCTAGAGGAACAGGTGAACCCTTAGGGAAGGAGGACAGGGAGTGAGCATGGTGCGAGGATGTCCAGTACTAGTTTCACGACCAGTTACAGGAGGATAAGTGCAGTGGACTCTGAGACACCCCAGCATACCAGGCACTAGTGCGCTATGAGGTACAGGGACATGTGGAGGATAATTTCAGGAAGTTCCACAGGGAGGCTTTGAAGCCAGGATGGGAGGGGGAGGACCGGGTAAGGGCTGGGAGCGAGTTCCATATTTTTGGGGCATAGGTGGTGAAGGCCCGATCCCTCGCAAGGGAGTGTGTTCTAGGAACCAGGCGATCCAGCGTCGCCCTCGACCTAAGATGGTAGGCTGGGGTGCCAGGGTTAAGGGGAAGGGCGAGGGCAGAAGGGGTGGCCGATCTGATGATGTTGTTGATGAAGTTCCCAAGTACGAAGGTGTGGTGCTTCTCTGGAGGGAGCCAATCCAGGCGTGTATAGAGATCACAGCGGTGCGTGAGGGGAGGGGCGGAAAGCGTAAAGCGGCAGATGTTGTAGGCCGTGTCCCATTTCAAGAGGCTGGATTTAGGTACTGGGGCAAAGGTTACTAGCCCATAGCAGAGCGTAGGGAGGAGGACCCCCCTGGCTAGGGCCATATGAGCTGCCGGAGTTAAGCAGTTTTTGGTTCTGTAAGCGAGACCAAACTTACCATTAGTTGCCTTGCAGACATTCCGAATGTGTAGGGAAAGATCAAGCTGTGGGTCCAGAGTGATGCCCAGATACTTGACAGCGGCCACCGTCTGCAGGGGGGAGCCGTCAGCCATGTAGATTTGTAGGGGAGCAGGGCAGGATTTGCCTTGTTCTGGGAACCAAAAACATGGCTTGGGTTTTCTTGAGATTGATGGTAAGTCTGTGCTACACCAGCCAGGATTGGATGCGCTTGAAGTCAAAATTTAGTTGGGAGTTAATGGCGGCGATGTCCCGGGCACTGGCCAAGATGACAAGGTCATCCGCATACAGGGTGGTATGCCCATGGACAGTGATGGACGGCAGTTCATTAATGAAGAGGGAGAAGAGGGTAGGACCAAGGACAGAACCCTGACGGACCCCGCAACGGACTGATGAGGGGTTGGAAAGGGTCCGATTAAAGTTGGTGTACTGCTGCCTGCCAGAGAGGTAGTTGAGGAGCCACGCATGGGTGGGGGGGAGAGAGTCCAAGGGAAAGAAGAGTGGAGCTGAGGAGTGAGTGATCGACCCTATCAAAGGCTTTGGAGAGATCCACAAAGATAGCTCCAGTAAGGTTGCCTTGGTCAGCAGCAGTTCTGATCAACGAGGTGACTACAGCGAGGGCGGTGGACGTGCTATGCCCTTTCCTAAACCCATGTTGTGCTGGAGAGAGGAGGTTGTGGTTCTGTATTTACTGGGATGGCTGAGAGGCCACAACTTTTTCCAGAATCTTGGAGGTAGCAGACAGAATGGCGATGGGTCGATAGTTCAGAGGATCTTTAGGGTTACCTTGTTTTAGGACAGGGACAACCTTGGCCACTTTCCAAATGTCTGGGATGATCCCGGAGTTAAGGGAGGTATTGAAGATGTGCATGACGGGCCTGGCAAGGAGGTGGGCCCCTGTCCTGAGCAGTTTTGTTTCAAGGCTATCGTGCCCTGCCCCGCTATGAGGGGGAAGGCTGGCGAGCAGCTTCTGGGTCGCTTTTACTGACACTTGTTGTAGGTAGAAGGGGGGTCGGGAGTTGGGTCCGAGTGGGGGGGGGGTGCCAGGGGACTTGGGGGCAGAGGACAGGGAAGGAGGGGCCGACAATTCGGAAAACACGGAGTTAAAGGCATTTTAAATGGTATGGGGGTTATTGCAACTGACCCCGCCAATGAGCAAGTCAGTGACTTGCACTCTGGCGGACCCACCAACCACGCTTTTGATATTCTGCCAGAAACTCCTCAGGTTGCTGGCAGAGGAGAGCAGGGCAGATTGGCAGAACTCGCTTTTTGCTGAGCGGATGGCTTTTTTACAGGAGTTTCTGAGGCGCCTGTAAGCTAGGAGGTCAGTGTTGCTTTGGGAGGCCTTGTAGGTCTCTCAGCATTTGTCCCTGAGTTTCATATGGGAGAATAGGTCCCCATGAAGCCATTTGGTAACAGCGCCCCTCACCCTCCTTCTAGTGAGGGGGGCATGTTTGTTCTGCACGGGGATAAACTTAGTTAAGAATTCTTCCAGGGCTCGTGCCGGGTCATTTAAGGCAGTGACCCTTGACCAGTCAACTAGTATGAGGTCATAGAGGAAGTCATGTATGTTAAATTTCAAGTAATCCCTCATCTGGATCACTTTACTGGGAATTTTAGTCTGTGAGATGCCCCATGTGCAGTAGATAGGCGAGTGGTCAGAGATGGCATCTGGGAGAATACCTGAGGATGTGATGCTGTCGGGTCTGTTGGTCAAGATCCAGTCGATTAGCGACCCTTTGTCCCCCCTGGGAGGAGGGCCTTGTAGGTTCAGTGATAATTTGGCTTAGGGCAAGGCCCGAGAGCAGTGGCTCATATAATTTGCGATTGGATCCCATCTAGTTAAGGTTGAAATCACCTATGACGAGGATTTAATTGGGACCCACTTTGTCACTAATACCACAGAGAAGTGAGGAGAGTCCAGGCAGTCCGCCCTTAAGAGGGTTGTAGGTACAGATCAAGTGTATTTTCTTTGTGTGCCCAAGCAGGAGAAGGGCGTGCAAGAACTCACTTGAAGGGGAGGTATTTGGTGAGTGATCAATGGTGGACACGTTTTGGTGCACTTTATAATAGAGTAGCACCCCGCCACCTCGTTTGTTCCCCACGCGATCACGTCTGATGTGGCTGTACCCCGGGAGGGTTCACATGGCATCAGGAATATGAGGCTTCAGCCAAGTTTCCGAGATATCCATGATATCCGTCTTGTAGTGGGCCACCCAGGCAGTAAGCTCTGCAAGGTTGGGTAAGAGGCTATGAACGTTTAGGTGGACAATTTTTAGCCCTTTTGAAGAGAGTCATGCAGGGGGGACTTGAGAGAAGGCAGGGTGGCAGGCTGGCTGGTTAGGGTGGCCGCGCCCCTGGAGTGTCTGGGGGGGGGTGGGGGAGCAGTCATGATGACTGGGGGTAAAAAGAACTCCCTGATAGGACCGGAGGTAAAAAGAACTGCCTGATAGGATTGCCAAGGGGCGAGAGCTAAAGGAGAGCAGAGAGCAAAGCAAAGGCCAGGATATTGCAATAATAAAGGATACCAGAGGGAGTGACAGCGGCTGGGTAGCACAACCACCCCTTGAAAACAGTACAAGGTGCTGTAAGATATGTCACAGAGTGGCAGCTGAGTCTGTAAAAAAAAATGAATGAGAATCTGCAGAGTAGCAAGCCGGAAGGCAGATAAGAGGGAGTAGAATATGCTGGGCTAGAAGGGCGGCCGCTAGTGGTGGGAGAAAATAACCTGCAAATGGGAAACAGGGCTGATGGGTTATTTTCAGCCTCACGTGACATCCACTAGCCTATTTAAGGGAGAGCCAACCAAGGGCGGTGGTGGGGGAGGTGGGGAGCCGAACGCATAGCGTTCGGCAGGGCTAGACCTTCTGCACCGATGTAAAGACACTGCTGCAGCTCCAAATTAAAGACACCAGCAGGATTAGGCAAGGTTGTTTGATTTGTTACAGTCCAGATACTGAATGCGCCACGGAGAAGTTTTAAATGTTAAAGGCACCAAAGAGCAAGGAGCAGGCTTTTGAATCCGCAGGCGTGCAGGGCTGGGCTGTTACCTGGGCTAACTGGTTCAGTTACTGCGGCGGATCCTTCTGCTTTGTGGGAGGGCTGTGGAGAGCCTCGACTCGGCCTCCTCGGGATCTGGGGTCTGGGCTAACTGGTTCGGTTACTGTGGTGGATCCTTCTGTTTGTGGGGAGGGCTGTGGAGAGCCCTCACGACCTCTGGCCTCGGGGTCGGGGGTCTGGGCTAACTGGTTTGGTTACTGTATGGGATCCTCTCGGTTTTGTGGGGAGGGCTGTGAGAGCCTCGTGACCTCGCCTCCTCGGGTCCTGGGGTTTGGGCCAACTGGTCTGCCACGCGGATCCTGCCATTCTTGTGGGGAGGCTGTGGAGAGCCTCACACCCCGCCTCCTCGGGGTCTGGGCTAACTAGTTCGGGTTACTGCGCGGATCCTTCCGCTTGTGGGAGGGCTGTGGAGAGCTCGTGACTCGCCTCTCGGGGTCTGGGCTAACTGGTTTGCTACTGCAGTGGATCCTTCCGCTTGTGGGGAGGGCTGTAAGCCCTCGCGACTCTCCGCCTCGGGGTCTGGGGTCTGTAAACCACTAATCTGTAATATAAAGAAATAGCATGGAAAACGTATAAATAGCTCTCGGTAACTTGTTCATCTTTATGGCCTATGTTTTGCCCCACAGACCTAGTGGACGTTTGTTCCTTTTTTAAAATTTAACTTTTCTTTTTAAATCTACTTCTGCATGCAGATGATGCTGTTCTCCATAGAAGCTGCACTGATGTAAATTTCAATTCCCAGCTTGCCTCTGATTTCTCTACATTTGAGAAGTGGTTCCATGACAACAGGCTTGTCCTAAATAAAAGTAAAGCAGTTCTCTTTGGCCCCAAGCACCTTGGCCCGGACAGGCGACACTTGCTCTCGCATACCGCCTCAGCTGGTGTACAGATTGAGGTGGTTGACAAAATGAAATACCGGGAGGTATACATCGACCAAGAACTCTCCTTTACTCCCCATGTAAATGTTTCAAGTCTCAGTGGCTGAGAGGGACCTGGGGGTGGTGGTGGTGGATGTCAAGATGAACAACTCGGAGACTTGTAGGAGGGCAGCGGCAAAGGCCAACAGGATGCTTGGATGCATCGCTAGGGGGATCACCTCCAGAAGGAGGGAAGTGATACTCCCACTGTATACCTGCTTGGTGAGGCTGCACCTAGAGTACTGCATGCAGTTTTGGAGGCCACATTTAAAGAGGGACATTGAACTCCTGGAGAGGGTCCAGAAGAGGGCAACCAAAATGATTTGGGGCTTGGGGGATAGGACCTATGGGGAGAGGCTCGAAGAGCTAAATATGTACACATTGGAAGAGAGAAGGGACCGGGGGGACATGATAGACATCTTCAGATACATGAAGGGGATAAATAGGGGAGGAGCAGTCAGGGTGCTCCGAAGGAAGGGGGGGCAACTAGAGGGCATGGGTGGAAGCTGGAGGGGGGAGATTCAGGGAAGAAAGGAGGAGGTGCTATTTCACTGAGAGGGTGGTGGAGCCATGGAATGCGCTGCCCAGGGGGCTGGTGGAAGCAGAGATCATGGAGGGGTTCAAGAGGGGGTGGGACAGGTACAGGGGAAGGGTTGTGGAAGCAAATACCAATGAAGCGTGAATATCCGGTATTGGGAAGGGAGAAGCCAGAGGGGGAGAGGGAGACAGCAAGGTCAGCTCCCAGGGTGGGGGCTGACCAAACGAGCAGACACGAAAGACCGTTGGACCTATTCTGCTGGCATTTTAGTATGTTAGTATGTAGATCACATCACCAAATCTATATGCCAGAAAGTTGGTCTACTATATCGCCTGGTTAATGCTCTCATCAATGAATTTAGGCTTGCCGTTTCAAACTGTGTCTTGCTCCCCGCCCTACTGTATGGTGCCCCTTCATTCCAGTTCTTTAGTAACTCCAAGACTAATAGGTTCAGTAGGACAAAATTCGCCATTTTGCAATCAAGGCCCCTCCCAGGAAACATCACTGTGAGATCCTCTCCTCCCTGAGTTGGTGCTCCCTGGAGGGGGTATGATGTACACCCTGTTATTCCTAGCATTCAAGTTCATCTCAGTTTTTAACCCCCCCCCCCAAAAAAAAAAAAAACTTTCTGGTTTATTAGCTCCCAAGCCTGAAAGGCTCTTACTCCTGGACTAAAGTTGTAACTTGCCTGAAGTACCCTTCCTGCTGAGCTGCAAAACTCCTCCCTTGGGGGCTTTAAGAAAGGCCTAAAAACCTTTATACTCGAAAGCTGTCACTCTTCCATGCCATCGTTGAAAGACTGCCTTGTTCTGCACTGTCTCCCCATTTTATAATGTCAGCTGTGCTTGTTTTTCTGTGAGCAGGATTCTCAAAGAACAGCAAAAATCCTGCAGCTGTGGGGAAAAAGGCTTGCAGCACTGCGGAAACGCAGCTGCACCTTATTTTGAAAGAAAAGTTGCACAGTTGCAGAATTCTGCAAAAAGTCCTGCAGTTGCAGGATTCCAGCAGCTGTGGGAATTCCGCAGGTACTGTGGATCTGCAGCTGTGGAGATGGCTGAGGAGGCACAGCAATAGTACAACCAAGTAGCTGAAGCAGCAGACATTAACATTGCTGCCATAGTATGAGACTGACAGCACCCACAGAGATACCAGCAACCAGTCTCTCAACTGGGACCACTGCAGCACCACAGGTACCAGCAACACCATGGCAATACAGTGGCCGACTGTCACCGCTGGTCGTCCCTCCCTTGGGTGTTCCTGTTGCCTGCGGGGTACCACTCGCTGCTGGCTGGTCAGGCTCTACTGCTTGTGGGGCTCTGACATGGGCTGCACTGGGTCTAGTGGTTGTTGCCTGTTGCCATATCATGGCAGTGTGAGCTTCTGTAGCTGTGACATCAGCCACTGCTATACCCACTGGGATGCTGTTACCTGTGCCTCACCTCCACCTTAATTGATTCCAATTTTTGGGGCACTACTGCAGTTTGCTGAGGGAGAGTTACACCTCATTCTAATGTAACATTTTTTCTGCAACTTCGGAAAAAACCTGGCTGAGAATAGCCTTTCAGGGGCTGTGCCTTACTTATCTCACACCTTTTTTCCCTCTGGGACTTCTGCAGCTGTACTTTTTTCCCACAGCCTGTAGTGTTTTTTTCCAGCGGAGGTTTTGTGATTAGCACTTAGAGCAACCCCCCCTTTTACCGTAGCTACGGCAGTTTTTGGAACTTAGGAAAGCTTTTGCACCTCCTGAAAGCATTGTGAATCTAGCCTCTTGTGTTTATGTCCCTCCAGTAATTTGCTGTCATGTATGTTTTGTGGCCATTTATTTAGTGCTGGTCAATTAATTTATCTTATATAATCTATTCACATTATTTCCATCCACTGTTTATGTATCTATGTGTACTTAAAGAGCAGCTGACATCTTCAGGATTACTTTACCAAAACATAATATTTAGACCCAGTCCAGCTTGTATTTCCCATTAGTTCTGTATTCTTCCTCCCCATTATTTATTACTGAGGTCATCTGCATGAAAACTGGATCTTTACTCCTGAAGAGTTCATCTGTTCCTGTTAGTTTCTCCCTACCTGAGGTCATAATGCACTGCTTGTGGCTTCAGTTACTCCCATGGCAACAGACTGTGATGTCACAACAGAGGATTATGACTTGAAGTAGGGAGTCCACTATGGAGGCAGGTGAACCATGAAGGATAAAGATAATATATTCTTGCAAATGTTCTATAATAATAAATACTTGGAAGGAGGAAATTTTAGAATATATATGGAATGGAAGCTGAATTTTACCTAATTATTATGTTTTTCAAAGTTTTTTTAAGGTATCAGCAGCTCTTTAAGCCTGTACCTTATGAAGTATTGTATTCAGTGTACCTGCTCACTGTCTGAACTCTTGCCTGTAATTAATTCCAGGTTGCTTCTGAAAAAGGGACCTCTGGTTCCAGTGGGACCACCCGGTTACCAAAATTCAATCAATAACTTAATCGTGACATATAGGATGAAATACTCTCTGAAGGTATCTTGTATAGTTTTATACCAAGGTGTAGTCAGTGTATTTCTTTACTATAGAAATATATCAAAATTGTCTATCTTTTCAATTCTGTATCTATTCTTAAAGAGTAGAATTACAGACTTACTGTATTTTTGTTTAATTTGTAGCCTGATACCGTGCCTAACTCTTTTAAAAAAGACATTATTTCTGGGAAAGAAGGCAGTGGTTCTAAGCATTGTCAGGGTAGAAGGAAACCAGGTATTTTTTGCCAAAAGCTTCAAAGCCCAATTTATTTTCTCAGATGACAGCAATTTATGAATCAGAGGGTCTAATGTAAGAAAGAGAAGGGGTTGTCCACTTGCATGAATAGCGGGGATAGGCATTGGGGAACACTTCCATGTAGATTTTTGTTAATGAAATTCAGTAGGGTTGTAACCAACTAAGTCATTCAAAGTTTGTGCAGTCATGGGACCGTGACCCTGCGAGGATGCAAATTGGGTAACCTTCTGGGTTAAGACGCTGCTCTTTGCCCAGATCATGAGGGAAGTTGCATTTGTAATGATGTTGCCATACTCAATCAGGGGAATATGCAGCTTTAGGTGATTCTGACTTTAATGTCGGGTGCTAGTTGCTTTGCAGTATAGCCGAGTAGACCTAGTTTTTGATTAACATTTCTTACAGTGTTGATCATAAAAGTGTCAAATGTGAATTAGGGATCAAAGGTAACACCAAGGTATTTGAATTCATGAACTAGTTCCAGTTTCACTCCATCTAAGGTTGACATAGGGAAGTCTTGGGAAAATCTTCTAACATTTTGGAGATGAGCCAGGTTAAATGGCTTTTGTTTCTGGAACATTTGGGACCAATTTCTCATTTGTGAACCACTGTTTAAAGAGCAGCTGACATGCTTTTATGCTCCAGGAAGGCAACTTCTACTATGTAGTTGTGTGGTCTAGGAGTTAATTGGACTATAACATTAATTTTTGTATCCGAGGAATAAAAAGTTCTTGGGACATGCATATGATGTTCTATCCACACTGTCTGGTAGTTACCGTTCCCTTTAAGATAGGCTGGAACATCTTCAAGCTGGCTCCTCCCACTCACCCGGGTGGCAACTCCCTCAGCTCCGCCCTGTGACACCAGATCTTCCTTTCCGCTGGAAGAAGCAGGTTCCCTCTTTACCGCTCTCATGCCAAGTGGGGTCTTTGCTGTAAATCTTCAAATTTCCTTCCAGACCATTAAAAACTTTTGTCTTCAGGTATGTTCTTCACGCCGACTGACATGGACTACGAGAAATCTGCTGCGGGGTTCCAGAAATGTGTTTGTGGGCATAAGATGTCTCGGATGGATTCGCACACTGAATGCGTGTATTGCATGGGCCACGAGCACAATCCCCAGGCCTGCAACATCTGTCATACCTTCCATTTGTCCATTCTCGAGGACCGCTGTGCCCGCTTGCTTTTGTGCTGTCCGAGTGAATGGTACTCGCTGGTCAAATTGAAGGATGCCTGTCGGGTGGTCTCCACGGCTATAGGGTCCGACGAACAGCTAGCGGCTTTCGAGGAGGCGGCAGCTCAGGCCTGCTCGGCTTCGGCCTTTTTGCCACTGTCTTTGGGTGCCTCCTTCACGGGGGTGTTTAAAGATTTGTGCGAGGCTCTCCTGACTCATGGCCAGGGCCCCTCGTCGGCACACAAATCTAAATCTAAAAAAAGAGGCCAAAAACCAGTCTTGCCGTCGATTGTGGGATTGGGAATGCTCTTGGGCTTCCGATTCCCGCGCTTCTCCAGCTCCGACTTCAGTCAGATTTTCAGCCCAGGACACCGGCTCCATGGTATCCCCGTCAGGCCAGTTGGCTGAGACACAGGTCGATCTTCCACCTGAGACTTTTCTTGAACCAGTTGATCAGTTGTCACCCGAAGGGGCCGAGACTTCTTTGTCCAGGACTCTGGTCCTGACTCAGACCCAGGGAAGGACAGATCAGTCTGCTGACCCGTCACCTCTGTTTATTGACCAGAATCTGGAGGTGCCTTGGCTCTCGCTGACAGCCTCCAAGGCCCGCTGCTGGTCCCCCGGCGGTCGAGTTCAGGGTCCCAGTCTTGTTCCCGTGGGTCAAACGGCTCGTACTGACATTGGTGATCCCGCTCTTGGCACTCAGGAAAGCAGCGCTGTCACTACTGTTCGTCCTTGTCCTCTTTGGGTGAGGAGAGGCTATGGCACAAGTTGTGTTGATGCTACGAGGACCTAATGTGGCAACAGCTGGTATTCGCCGGTATGAAGCCAGTCCCGGCTTCTACCGCGGCCATCACCTGGCTTTCGCCACAGAGGCCAGTGCCTTCCTCGCCTCCGCAGGAGCAGACCTATAAAATGGCCCCGGCTCGGCCTCCGCCAGTCGCTGTAGAGCCACCCCCAAAACAGCTGATATCCGGTGCTTTGATTAAGGAGTCTCAGCCGGCTTTTGGTCTTCCCATAAGCTGTTGGTCAGCATCACCCCGACAGTCCATGGAGGGTCAGCAAGGATTCAGGTGGTTGACCCCTCTTTGACGACTCCTCGGAGTCGGAGGATTCTTCCTTGCACTTTCGTCCAGTGGACATGGAGTTGTCTGGGGGTCTCTCGATGGATGAAGGCCATACTTTCTTCGTGGGTCTTTTCTGCCTTATCTCAGAATCCACAGGTCTTAAGATGGAGCCCATTCGGCCAGCCTGGTGGCGCTGCGGGTTGAGGCGTGGACGCCACACCTTGCGCTGTGCCGGTGACCCAAGTTCGGGAGCGAGCTTGGGCACCAGGGGTCAGCAGGGGCAGGTGAGGAATGAGCACCCGCAGGGCTACTCTCCTCCTGGGGGGGAAGGATAGGGCATCACTTGGCATGCCAGCGGCTCTCGGTGGAGACCGGGGGTGCTGTAGCACACAGGGCAACATGTACATAGCATGGCTGATGCTTGGCAGAGCTGCCATGTGCCGTTAGCATCAGGACGTGCACCACGCATGGGAGGGAGGGTGGGAGTGAGCACCAGAACAGGGAAAACACTGGTTTGTGGGGTAGGCAATGGCACCTGCCCCATGCCCATGGCCGGGTCCATCCTGCCTGGCCTTCCAGATTCCTCCACCCAGGCTCTCACCCACAACCAGAGACTGACTGAAAGAGAGCACCCAAGAGGAGGGGTGACCCCACCCTGATGGGTTAAGCTGGGAGTGCTGATTGTGGGATGAGAGGGAGGAGAGAGGAGGCACATTTTGGAGGACTTCAGACAGGGCAGGAACAGGCAGGATGCCTGAGAGAGGCCCCGCAGACTGTGACCGGAGGAAAATACAGTTGAGAAAGAAAGAAAAAAAAAAAAGATGGAGCCCATTCAGAAGCAGGCGCGATACCTCCTTACCGAGATCTTGGATCGGGGTGACTCCCCTGGGGAAGCCTTCCCAGTAGCAGAGGCCATCCTTGGCCCTGCTTTGGAGCTCTGGCAGTGCTCTGCCTCCTGCCCAGTGCAGTCGGCTCAGATGGCCCACAAGTATGCGGTTCCCACCGGTTTCCTTTCAGGGTTCACAGAATACTCCTCGGCTGAGGGCTTGGTGGCAGATTCTGTGTTTCAGCTCTCTGGCAACGTAGGAGATGCTGACAAACCACCTGACAAAGAGTCCAAGAAATTGGACCATTTGGTGAGAAAGGTTTACACTGCCTCTTCACTTGGCCTTCACCAGGTGAGCTCAGCCCACCTGATGGCCCACTTCTCTCATGCCCTATTGGGCACTCTGGATGAGGTGCTTCCACATCTTTCTGCGGACCTCCAGACCACAGTCAAGCAGGTGCAGGACCAGGGTCAGGCTGTGGCAAAGCAGCAGCTCCAGACAGCCATGCACATTGGGGACTCCTGTGCCCGCTCTGTCGCGGCCGCAGTGGCCATGCACCACAAGGCTTGGTTGTGGATCTCAACTTTCATGGCAGACACCCAGCACAAACTGGAGGATGTTCCCTTCCTGGTCACTGACCTGTTCGGGCCTGGGGTCGAAGGGCACCTCACCCATACTGAAAAGTCTAGTGCCACCTTGGACTCTGTGACATCCTCCCAGAGGGACCCCAAGGGTTCCAAACAGCAGAAAAAGAAGCCCTTTCAGTCCACCTCCACTCCTGCAGCCAAACTAGCTCAGCCCCAAGCTGGGCAGGAGGTTCAGGCGTGGTGACCTCGGCTGAAGTCAGTGGCCTTGGTTGTCTGTAAGCCTGGAGGACGAGGCGCCGGTGGTTCCTCAGCTGGTCCCTACTCCGCTTCCAAGCCTGCCCAGTGATGGGATGAAGGATGCCTGCCTCATGCCCATCACGCCACCGCTGGGTCCTCCTGTTGGAGGCCGGCCCCGCCACTTCCTTTCTGCCTGGTCCACTGTTACCACGGACAGGTGGATTCTCAAAGTGGTTGGTCAGGGTCTGCCTCTGGAATTCAAGCAGTACCCACCTTGCCGAGCTTGTGTCCCACGGGAGGACATGATATCTGCAGACATTTTGTCAGTCGTTCGGGATGACATCGCCCAGCTCCTCCGCAAGGAGGTCATGGTTCCTGTTGCAGACCTTCCAGAACACCCAGTGTTTGTCTCTAGGCACTTTCTGGTGCCAAAACGGATGGGAGGCAGGTGCCCCAACTTAGATCTGCATTACCTGAACAAGTTCATTTGGTCACACACCTTCAGGGTGGTAACTCTGTCTCAGATCATACCATCAGTAGAGCAAGACACGTAGTTCTGCTCCCTGCATCTACAGGATGCATTCTTTTACGTCTCGATCCGTTGGTCACACCGGCGGTTCCTTTGCTTCCAAATGGAGGGAACCCTTTACAAGTTCCAGGCCATGCCATTCAGTCTGTCTTCAGCCCTCAGGGTCTTCATCAAGTGCATTGCAGTGGTGGCAGCCCACTTGAGGCACCGAGGGGTAAATGTCTACCCCTACCTGGATGACTGGCTGATTGTGGGTCCCTCCTGGCAGGAGGTGGAGCAGTCCAGGGACCTGGCCCTCTAGACCTGCATTTTTCTTGGCCTTCTGGTCAGTGAGGCCAAATGGGAACTCATGGTCTTGCAGGTGATCAGCTTGATTGGGGCAGAGCTCGACTCTTGCAGAGCCAGGGTCTGGCTTTCGGGGGATAGGGTGGAGGCTCTCTCCTCCTTTGCCTGATCATTTCTGGTTGGACAGCTGCACCCTGCCCGGGACTTCCTGCGCCTCTTGGGTTACATGGGGGCCTGCTGGAGTGTGCGCTCTCTGCAGTGGGAGCTGGCCAGCCAGCGGTCTCAGTGTAGGAGTCACTTCAACCAACTGGTCACTGTGACCCAGCGGATGTGGGATGCTCTCCAGCAGTGGTTAGTCCCGGCATATCTGCAGGAAGGGATCCTGTTTGTCCACCCAGAGCCAACGGTCAACAGCTGATGCCTTTCTAGTGATCTGGGGTGCTCACCTGGGGGTACACAGAGTCCACAGCCTCTGGACCCTCAACGAGTCGTGGTGCCACATCAACCTGCTGGAGCTCTGAGCAGTTCAGCTGGCGCTGACTGCCTTTGCTCCACACATTCGGGATCAGGTGGTCCAGGTCCAGACGGACAACACCATGACCATGTACTACGTCAACAAACAGGGCAGGATGCACTCCCTGCCTCTGTGCAAGGAAGCTCTGCGTGTGTGGACCCTCATGCGCGGCTTGGAGGCCGATCTGGCCGTCCATGTGGCCAGTATCTCCAGCCAGCTGGTGGATGCTTTCAGCCATGTGGGCAAGGCATCTCATGAGTTGTCTCTCTACCCAGAAGTAGTGCACAGTCTGTTCGCCCAGTGGTGCACCCCTCTGGTGGATCTGTTTGCCTCCAGGGAGAACACAAAGCTGAGGCTGTATTGTGTCCACCCTGCTCAGCAGGGAACACTGCAGGGGTATGCCTTCTCTAGGCCCTGGATCCCAGGCCTCCTCTATGCCTTCCCTCCATTTTCCTTGATCCACCAAGTCTTGCTCGAGGCAAAGAGGGACAAGGCACATGTGATCCTGTTGACTCTGGACTGGCCACGCCAGTTCTTGCACCCTGATCTCCTCAGCCTCAGCAGCAGGCTCCCGAGGCATCTTCCTCTACACCCAGACCTGCTTTCCATCAATCAGGGGAAGGTATTCCATCCGGACCTACAATCCCTGCCCCTGACAGCCTGGTTCCTGAGCGGCTAGAGTTCCAGGCTTTGGCCCTCTCCGCACATGTCCTCAATGTTGTTCAGGCTTTTCGGAAGGCGTCGACCAGGAAATCATATGCCTTCAAGTGGAAGAGGTTCTCCATTTGGTGTTACGGCAAGGGGTTGGACCCTCAGTCCTGTCCAGTAGCTAACATCATTGACTACCTGTGGTCCCTCTCTCAGTTGGGCCTTAGGCCAACGGCCATCAAGGTGCTCCTGGCAGCCATCTCTACCTACTGGGCATGGGCTAGTCGGCATTCGGTGGCCCAGAATGTGGTCTGTCGCTTTTGTAAAGGCCTTGACCACATTTCCCCTCCGGTGCGTGAGCCACCACCACCTTGGGATCTGTTGCTGGTTTTGGCAAAGCTCATGGGCAAGCCATTTGAACCAATGCACATGTGTGAGATGTCTCACCTGTCGTGGAAGACCGCCTTCCTGGTGGCTATCACATCAGCTAGAATGATTAGTGAGTGTGACAGGGAGCTCCTGCCACTCTTAAGGATTGACCTTTTCTTAAATCTGTTGCAGCAGTTCTTCTGTTTCTTAGCCTATCTTTACAATTTCTAGTCCATAAGGTTGGCCACCTATGGGCACCCCTTCCCTTTCTTGACTATTCTGTAGTGTTCTCTTTAATTTTCCTTTTCCCTCTCAGGTCCTCGTACAGGGAGGTTATTGTTTTGACCTCCGATCGTATGTAAAACAGGTTGTGTTTATCATTGTTGGATTTAGTATGTAGTAGCACTACTATGTCATAAAATACTTTAATGTATATATCTTATGTGTATAAAACCTGTATGTATGATGTTGTGTTTCTTTGAAGCTTGGCTTATTGTCAATGCTCTTTGGGGTAACCCATGTTTCGGTGCTTCTGCACTGATGTTCTTTGTCTTTGGCCTTTTATTTTTTTTTATTTGAGCCCCCACCACCCAAGCAGACAAGGCCAGCATAGGGATCGAGGCTGAATATCAACAGCTAAGTTAGATAAGAGATCAGTAAGTCAGTAGGTGCTGGCTAAGTGCAGAGAAAGGACATAAATAGTCTGTTGCTGCAAACTAATGATCTGAAGAAGGGATCTGCCATTGTTTAAGGTTATCGCTTGCATTTTGAATAAACATTACACAGAGACTGTGTGTTGAATTCGAAGTTTGGTGTCTGGTCCATCTGTTATCCCACAACCCCTCCACAGGCTTGGTGTCAGCAGTGGGATAACTTACTGGAAGCATCTGGACTGGCCAAAGAGGGATGTTTTCCGGTTGGTATTGCCCAGATATCCCAGGTGGACCGATGCACCAGGAGTTGCCAGAGAAGAACCCAGAGAAGAAAGTCTGTGGCGTTCTGAACAGAACCATGGCCGAGACTGGTAGAGAAGCTGCTGCCTGGACTGGACTTGGGAGCTCGGAGGACGGCCTAGCCTGAAGATGATGAAGAGATGTAAGGGGGACGAGGAGCTACCGTGGGGTTGAGGCAGACCAGAGATGCAAGACGACACCCAATGGTGGAAAACCTGATGAGGCTAACACTGTGGATGAGTGGGCAATGGCTGGAGGCAGACTGACTATGCAGAGGCGCGGAACACTGATGCCAGGTTCTCAAGAGGTCTCTGCTTGAGAGTTTGGATAAAGAATCGGAGGAGGATTTTTCATGGGCTCATCTGGAGCAGGACTCCCTGACTGAGACGGATATTCCTTTTTTGCCTATGTTCCCAGGATGCTACCTGTTGGAGGTCAGAGATGCAAGTATGGAACTTGAATGTGAGACCCCAGGTAAGGCTGTGCCTAGTGATATTGTGCTGGGGTTGAAGACTCCAAGCAAGCAAGAAGAAGCCTATGAGGCTGAAGGAACTTTTTCTTGTATTGATACAGCTAAATCTATTAACAGTATTGACTCGGGTATACTGCAGGCTAAAAATGCTAATGTTACCAAAATGTTACAATTGTTAAGATCAAGGAAGTGGTACATGTGTTTTATTTTATTTTTAATTTTTTGATGGAAAACCTAAAAAGGAGGAGGTGGGTAGAAAATGGATTGGAACCTGTGTTGGGGTAACATCAAAAGATTGTCTACCGTCAGGTGTCTATCAGTAGCAAGTGAAATGAATGAATCGAGACATAGTGGGTATATGTTATAGAGGGATTGAATCTAGGACTGGGCCCCTGCTTAAAACCGATATGTTTGGTGGGGTTGGGGCAGGTAATTACTCACCCCAGAGTAAGTCTTTCTGTGGTACTGGACTTTACAGCCATCCAGATTTTTGGTTAAGAAATATGATGTACTTTCCCTAAAAGTAGATGGGAAGGTAGCGTTGGTCTCTGTTGAGAAATGTGTTAATGCCTCAGGGTTGAAAATGATGATATCCACTATGTTTATGATGGAATGTTTATCGTTAATAGGGACCCTGAGACTGAGCTTCTGAAGATGGATGGGTGGAAGCTCCATCCCTACCTGGGACAGGAAGGTGGTAAGCAGTCTGCAATAACTGCTTCCCTCTTAAGGTGGGGGATATGTGACAGGGAGCGTTTGCCACTCCTGAGGACCAATCTTTTCTTAAATCTGTTGCAACAGTTCTTCTATTTCTTAGCCTATCTTTACAATTTCTAGTCCATAAGGTTGGCCACCTATGGGCACCCCCTGCCCTTTCTTGACTATTCTGTAGTGTCCTCTTTAATTTTTCTTTTCCCTTTCCGGTTCTTGTATAGGGAGGTTATTGTTGTGACCTCTGAGCATATGTAAAACAGGTTGTGTTTATCATTGTTGGACTTAGTATGTAGTAGCCACTACTATGTCATAAAATACTTTAATGTATATACTGTATGTGTATGTGTATAAAACCTGAAAATGTTGAAAATATCATGGCACTATGTCTGTGTTTTTGATAAAGGGAAAAAGTATTTGGTGACTGGATATTATAGAAATGAAGTAAGTTGTGCTATTTAAAGTGCATGTAAATTGCTGTAAGTTGAACAAGTCTGAAATGTCATGGTGATTTGCATATATCTCATGATGTTTTGCATTATGGACATATGTGTGATGTTGTGTTTCTTTGAAGCTTGGCTTATTGTCAATGCCCTTTGGAGTAACCCATGTTTTGGTGCATCTTGTCTTTGGCTTGTTTTTTTTTATTTTATTTGAGCCCCCAACACTCAAACAAACACGGCTTGCATAGGGGTGGAGGCTGAATATCAACTGCCAAGTTAGATAAGAGATCAGTAAGTCAGTAGGTGCTGGCTAAGTGCAGAGAAAAGATATGATTAGTCTGTTGCTACAAACTGATGTACTGAAGAAGGGATCTGCCATCGCTTAAGGTTATCTCCTGCATTTTGAATAAACATCACAAAGAAATTGTGTGTTGAACTTGAAGTTCGGTGTCTGGTCCATCTGCTATCCCACAGCCCCCCCACTGTGAGCTCCAGGTGCTCTCGGTGGAATCTCTTTACCTGGTCTTCCACAGGGACAAGTCCTTGGCCCCAACCCGAAGTTCCTCCTGAAAGTTGTGTCTGATTTTCACCTTAACCAGGTAATTAATCTCCTAGTGTAATTCACCGACCATAACTCGGAGGCTGAGCACAGGCTCCATTCTAGGGACCTGCGGCAAGCAGTCTCCTATTACAAGGAGCGCATGGCTGGAGTTCCGGGAGAGGTTCACCAGCTGTTTGTCACCTATGCTGAAGCCACACCTGGCAGACCGGCAGCTAAGCGGATGATTGGCAGGTGGATTGTTTCCTGCATCGACCTCTGCTATAGGTTGGGTGCTTAGGGCTCATCCCACCCTCCATAATGCTGCCTCGGTGGCTGCTTCTAGGGATGTCCCTGTCCAGGAAATCTGCAGGGCTGCTACCTGGTAGTCAGCACACACCTTCATTTCCCATTACCACATCGACCTTGAGTCACACCGGGATGCTGGTTTTGGGGCCTCAGTTCTCCAATCTTTGTTCCCTAAGTAGGGGGTGTGCAACTTACCACCTCCTCCCAGGAGAACTGCTAGGAGTCTGACTGACAGTGTGGATAGAACATCATATCCATGTCCCTAGAAAAACAGGTTACTCACCTGTAACAGTAGAGCTTCCACAGAGTGATCTCTTGGAGCAGATAATACACTTGGGTCATTGCTAGAGGTCGCTGTGACGCACGGCAGCTCTTCTAGCAGTCTTTTTCCAGGGCGCCCACATATGACATCAATTTCTTGTTTCCTGTATAAGTGTGGACGGTCCCTGGTATCCTCAGTTAATTTTCCCGCCATCTTCTGCTCGCACGCAGCAGCTAGTGCAACTCCGTAGCAATCATCAACAAGAATTTGAGCTTAGAACTGGATTTTTTCCATTTCACATCGATGAATGTCCAAAGAATCTACAAGCAAGGTAGTGCTATTTCGATACTGCCATTGCGGTAGGAAACATCTACCGTTTTGACAACCATACCACTTGTGTAAGGTGTCTGGGACCCACACACGACACCACCTCCTGCTTACATTGCCAGGATTTCAACCAGGCAACCCGTCATCAATGGCTGCAGGAAATCAAAAATCATTTAATGGAGCAGAAAATGTCTCTCATGGAGAATCAGGGGGCTTGTCCCAAGAGCTTCCCATCCACTGATTCTTACAAACAGCACAAAAAAACAGAAGGACAAGCCCTCCTCAACCTCTGTGCCTAAACGCTCATCGACGGCCAGCATTACAGATGCCCTACTGTTGATGATGCATTCATATACTGCCTCCTCGTCGACGGGAGATTACACCCTCTCATCGACTGCGCTTCCTAGCGCGTTGACGGTAGTCTATGATGAACCCCTTGTGAGCTCGCCGATGTCCCATTGACGGGGGCTTCTCTCCTGTCGACAGTGACTTCATTTCAAAATTCTACTCATGTTTTCCCAGTGGCTCCATCGACAAGGAGTCACATTCCATTGGAGAAACCTACTGCATTTGCAGTGCATACTGCCCCTCCACCCTCACAGGTATATTCCCACAGGGGCCAGGCGGACAGGGATCGTGAGCCTGGGCTTTACCACCCAGGTGCAAGACCTGCTCAGACTACACGTCCAATCCCCTCTACAATCCCTTTGGTTTCCCAGAAACCCCCCTCCCTACCCCCCTCCTGCTTCTGTGGATGTTGCCTCAGTAGTTCAGCAGGTTTGGCATACCATCTGGCATACTCGGCCCTCCGATCTAGGGGAGCTGAGTCGCTCATCACATTCCCCTACTCCTCCGCCTAAACGTTTCCAGGGTGACTGAGACCCTTCACCACCCTGGTCACCTCCCTCGTATGTGGATGACGATCTATCAGACGAGGCTGAATTTCCGGCAGATTTTACCGGAGATCTGGAGGATAAGGAATTCCAGGACCTAGATTTCCAGCCCCAGTCCCCTCTTTCGGATATTTCCTCCTTAAATGAGAATTTATCCCGGCCGGCGGCTGCCTCTCCTCCTGATGACCCATCCTTCTATGAGATGATGGTCCAAATTCAAAAGGTCATGGGATTCTCCACTACCAAACATGGCAAACAACGTAAGAATATGGCAGACTATCTAGAACTACAAGAGGAACCAGTCTTAGTGGTACTCCTACTTAAACAAACTTACCAAAATGCTATGCTTGCAGCCTGAAATCAGCCTTCCACTGTTACGGCGGTTCCCTGCCTCTACCAGGCTTCTCTGGACTATCCTTTTCTATCCACTACCCCTGTAGCAGATTCAGTAGTGATTACTGCCACTCATGAGCATACTAAATGACTGAAACACTTGAGCACCTTACATCCTGATAAAGACTCTCGGAGGATAGACTATCTGGGGGAAAAAGGTATTCCAAGACAGTACCATGAATCTCAGAATCCTAAATTATATGAGACATATAGTCAAATACCAGCGTACACTCTGGTCTCCTGCCATTGAATTAATCAATAAACTTCCTCCTTCGCAAGAAACGGAACAATTACTGGCTACAATATCTACTGGCAATTCCATCTCCCGACACCTATTTCATTCGGGATATGATGCGGTCGATACTTAGGCCCGCATGTCAGCAACCGGCATTACATTGCGTCGACATGCTTGGCTTTGCGTCTCAGGCCTTACACCAGATGTACAGCATAGAGTGGTCAATGCCCCTTTAATGGATCTAAACTTTTCGGCCTAGGTACCCAAACTCTGATAGACTATCTCCAGTCTTCAGGATGGACGCTTCGTATGGTACATGGCATGTACCATACATCCCAGCCATCGTATCATCTTCAATCCTCCTTTTATTCTAAAAGAGGTGGAAAATACAGAGGCTCACATAGAGGTGGATTCCAATGTCGTTCCCAACCTTCCAGAACCAACACCTCTGCCGCCAAGGGCCCCTGCTCCCACCCTCCTGGTGGGGCTGGTCAGCCCGCCTCCTAGTAACAAACTGGGGCTGTGCCCACGCTTCCTGCACCAGGCCTCAGAAGCCATGGGCAGTCATTTTACCCTCCACTTAGATGCCTGGCAAATGATTACTTTGGACGAGTGGGTACTTCAGATCATTCGGAGGGGTCACACTCTGGAACTTATTTCCATGCCTCCCTCTCATCCCTCCCCACTCTGTCCATAGTCTGCCTGACCACATTCCTGTTCTCCAGGAGGAATGACAGGCCCTTCTGACCAAGAAGGCCATTTATCCAGTACCCCCGGCAGAACACCAAAAAGGGTTTTATTCCCACTTCTTCCTGGTACCCAAATGAACTGGAGATCTCAGACCAATACTAGACCTCAGACAATTGAACCTACATGCCCAGTACAAAAGGTTCCGCATGGTCACCCTAAATTCCATTATGCCAATGTTAAAACAAGGGGATTGGCTATGTGCCGTAGATATGAAGGATGCCTATCTACATATCCCCATCTATCCTGCCCACCACAGGTATCTCCATTTTCAGCTGTTGGGACAGCACTACCAATTTCAAGCACTCCTGTTCGGCCTCTCATCTTTTTTTAATTTTATTTTTTACCAAGTACCTAGCGGTAATGGCAGCTGCCCTACGACAGGATGGGCACTTTGTCTTACCATATCCGGATGACTGCCTCATCAAGGCAGGGTCCAAAACCTCTCTGCGTTCCTCTGTACATGCAACCCTAACTCTGTTCTACTCTAGGGATTACAGTCAGTTGGCCGAAGTCCAATTTGATCCCCACACAGTCGCTCCAATATATAGGAGTGGTCCTAGACGCCGTCTCCGCCAGGGCTTACCTCCCGGCTGACAGACAAGTTAATAACTCTGTCTTCTCAGATACAAGCTCAGAAAATAGTCACAGCCAGACGGATGTTATGCCTTCTAAGACAACATGGCCTCTACCATCCCTACAGTGGCACTTGCCTGTCTTCATGTGAGACCAGTACAATGGATTCTCCAGAACCAGTGGTCTCAAAGAACAGGAAATTTTAAAGACAGAATCAGAGTCACTTCCACGTTGTGGTTCACCCTAGTATGGTGGACCCTCCCAACCAATCTATGTCAAGGCATGCCCTTCCAATCCCCCCCCACTCCAGCAGACGTTGACCACGGATGCATCTCTAGAAGAGTGGGGTGTGCACCTGGGTCATTACAGGACACAAGGCAAATGGATCAGTTTTACTCCTCCTCCTCCACATCAATCTTCTGGAGATGAGGGTGGTCTGCTTAGCCCTCCAGGCTTTTCAACCTCACTTGTTCCCGGGACCGTTGCTGATTCAATCAGACAACACCTCAGTAGTGTTCCTCCTCAACAAACAAGGAGGTACGAAGTCCCATTCTCTATGCAGAGAGACAGTTGCAGTTTGGCAGGAGGCCATACGGCAACACCTTGTACTGACAGCCGTCCATCTGCCAGGACACCACAATCTCCTGGCTAACATTTCAGTCAGCAGTCATCTACACACGAATGGACACTTCACCACAAAGTGCTTCGGAAAATCTTTCATCTGTGGAGGACCCCGTAACTGGACCTGTTTGCCTCCCCAGACAATCACTGTCTCCCCAGATACTATTCCATTATCCCGAGCAAAAATGGGTGATCTATAGATGCCCTGTCCCAGTCATGGACAAGACTCTTCTTATATGCTTCCCCCGTCCCTCTCCTGCAATGGATTCTACTGAAATTACAGCTCAAACCTGCCACCATGATTCTCATAGCCCCTCTGTGGCCTTGGCAGGTGTGGTTTCCCCTCCTTCAATAATTCTCAGTGGAGGACCCCATCCTGTTGCCAATAAGACTAGAACTCTTGACTCAGAATCAAACTACCCTCCTACATCCCAGCCTGAAGGCACTACACCTTCAAGCTTGGCTCCTGAGGACGCTTTCATAGCTCGTCTACAAGTGTCCTCCCCTGTTGCTAATATTTTACTGGCCTCACGTAAACCAAACGTTTTTCCATTTGGGCTGCCTCCCATTCATTGGATCCTTATTCTTGCCCACTGACGAAAGTCTTGGATTACCTGGCCTCGATTGCCAAGACAGGCTTAAGCTATTAATCTATCAAAGTCCATTTGGCCTCCATTTCAGCCTTCCATGAACCCCTAGATGGCAGATTACTGTATCAACATCATCTAGCTAAAATGTTTTTCAGAGGAATGTTACATATTAAGCCACCTATCAGACGACCCACTCCTCCGTTGGATCTCAATTTTCTAATAGAGAAACTAACTCTGGAACCCCTTGAACCGGCGGCCTCTTGGGACCTCTGTTTTCTTTCTTAGAAACCACTATTCTTAGTGGCTATCACTTTGGCTCAATATATTTCCGAGCTTCATGCCCTCATGTGTAGAGAACCTTACTTAATTTTTCACAAAGACATAGTGGCACTCCGTATCAACCTTTCCTTTCTACCTAAGGTAGTGTTTGAACACACCTTAAACCAGTCCTTGGAGCTACCAGTATATTACCCTGAACACTCCAGTCGAGGTGAATACCTCCTACATACTTTAGATCTCCACAGTATATTGAGATACTGTAGTAATTGAACTAAATCAATTAGGAAGACCTCTCAACTTCTTGTTACCTTCGCCTTGAGCAGGGAAGGTCTCCTGGTCACTAAATGGACCCTCTCCAATTGGCTAGCACATGGTATCACATTTTGCTACACAAAATACAACAAGCCATTACCAGGGCCTGTCCAAGCCCATTGTACTAGAACTATGGCCACCATAGTGGCCTGCTTTAAAGGGGCCTCTGTCACGGATATCTGCAATGCAGCTACCTGGTCCACAATTCATACTTTCATGAAGCATTACAACTTAGACGTTGCCTCATGCCATAGGACAGCCTTTGGCCGAGCTGTCCTACAAGGCCTCCTGTCTTAATGACCACCCTTCTTGGGTTTACTGCTTGGGATTCATCCCAAGTGTATTACCTGCTGCAAGAGACCACTCTGTGGAAGATAGTACAGTTACGTAAAAACTTACCATAACAGTAGATCTTTGAGGGGAGTGTCTTTTGCAGCAGGTACGATCCCGCCCTCCATCCCCCTCCTTCTCCTGGAGAACAAATTCTGATCTAATGACTTATGGGTTGGGATACCTGTGGTACCTCGGCTTCCCCTCGGTCCTCGCTTAGCGAGCTGAATCCAGCGGGAGAAACTGAGGATACCAGGGATCACCCACACTTATATAGAAAACAGGAAGATGATGTCATTGGTGGGTGGCCCCTGTAAAAAGACTGCTAGAAGAGCTGCCGTGCACCACAGCGACCTCTGGCAATGACCCAAGTGTATTACCTGCTGCAAGAGACACTCCTCAAAGATCTACTGTTATGGTAAGTTTTTACGAAACTGTACTTTCTAGGAGTGGTATATGATGTTCATCCACACGGACCCACTCAACCTCCCTTGGCTGCGGTGCATCCTTCTGCTTCCAGCGGGCAAGATCTGGTGTCACAGGGTGGAGCTAAGGGAGTTACCACCTGGGTGGGTGGGAGGAACCAGCTTGAAGACGTTCTGGCCTGTCTCAAAGGGAAAGGCACAGACAGTGTGGATGAACATCATATACCACTCCTAGGACTACTGTTACAGGTGAGTAACCTGTTTTTATTTACCTTGCAAAACTCTGCTCATAACTTCTAGATATGAACTGAGCCACCGCGTGCTGCAGCCCTGCCGCTAAAAACAGCATTATGATGACACGTAGTGGGGAACGGGGCTGCAGGCACTCTTTGGAGCTACTACAAGGCTTGGGTGAGCGAGGCTGCCTACATGTACTAATGTTATCTTTATAGGCGTGTAAATATGTATGGGATATATGTGTGTGTGTGTGTGTGTGTGTGTGTGTGTGTGTGTGTGTGTAGATATATATAATATGTAGGCACCATACATGCCTATAAAGATAACATTAGTACATGTAGGCTGCCCCCTCGATCCTCGTGGTAGCTTCATAGAGCACCTGCTGCCCTGTTCCCCACTACGCGTCATCACAGTGCTGTTTTTTAGGTGCAGGACTGTACTGCTCGGTGGCGATTTGGCTTGTATCAGGAAGTTGGAAGCCAAGCTTTGCGAGGTAAATAACTTTTTATTCCTTGGATAAAAAATTACTTTTATAGCTCAACTAGTCCCTAGGGCAATGCCTGCCTGGAGATTGTCAGCAACACTTTAAGGGAATGGAAGCTGTGCCTAAGGACTTTGCTGGTAGTGATAGTGTCTATCCTATGCACAAAGATGACTGCATTGTCTGCATACAGCAGAGCCTTGGCAGTATTACAGATCTTGGTTAGGTCATTGATGAAAATAGTAAATAGGAGAGGGCCTAGAATGGATCCCGGGGGATCTCACAGTATGTATTGCTCGCCCTGGGCAAGACTTTACCAGTTTTGGCAAACTGTGACCTGTCTTGCAGGTAGCTGGGGAATCACATAGTAGCTGGGACCTCCCATCCCCAGTCTCAGCCCAGTCAACTTTTGTATGAGCACATTGTGGTCCACCAAATCAAAGGCCTTGGTCAGGTCCACAAACATAGCACGGTCATCAGGCCACTGTCCATAGCATGGTAGACTACGTCTGTAAAGCTGACCAGTGCTGTGCATGTTTTGTGACCCTTCCTGAAGCCTTGTTGTTCCATGCAGAGTAGCCTGTGCTGGTCTAAGTAGGAAGTGAGCTAATTATATACTATCCTCTCCTCTTCTGCACTTTAGCTAAAGTCGATCGTTAGAAATAGGCCTGTAGTTGTCCAAGACAGTTTGCTTGCCCTTTTTGTGCAGAGGCCAGTTTCTAGATATTAGGAATTTGTTTTGGACTCAAATGAAAGATTAACAATTTTGGAAATGGGGAGAGCAATTTGTGTGGCTAAGGTTTTAAGGACTTTGGGAATTAGGCCATTGTAGCCAGATGATTTGTCAGCTTCTAGATGAAGCAGCAGTTTGCGGACTTCCTTGACAATGACATTATTAAGATAAATAGGGGTGGCTTGGCCATGAGTTAGGCATGCTGTAATCCGGAGCACATACTGTGTCACACGAGGGGTGTCTATATTTCTGGGGGGTGCAGAAGAGGTCATTGAACAAAACCCCAACAGATTTGGGATCACCGTGCTTGAGGCCATTCACTTCAAAGAAGGGAGAGGAGGTGGTAGTTCTGGGGTTGAGCAAGGAGTTTATGCAGTTCCAGAATTTTGGGGGGGTCACTGAGATTATCTGTCTGCTGCGCTTTGAGATGTGCGTGGTTGACCATGCTGAGCTCTCGTTTGCATTTATTCTGTAAATATCTGTATGCAACACAGTCCGAGTGCAAGTTTGTTTTCTTGATGGTACCCCAAGCAATGTCTCTGCCCTTCATTAAAGGAAAACTGTACCCTCGTATCTTGTAAATTTTGTTTCTATGTCAACATACAACTCTTTTCCTGTAGCTGTTGGTGACATACATGTTTGCTTTACTTTTTTTTACAGTCCATGTTAGTCATCTGTAACTACCCTGGGGGGTCTCCATTTTATGGCTGTTGAAATCTCATTGTCCGTGAGAGCTGCATTAGCGTCTGAGAACACAATGTCACAGCAACCATTTATTCCATGTTTCTATATGCCAAAAGCACAAATATCCTTAAAAAACTCTGTGGAAACACATACATTGAATGCAATTTACATGGAAAACCCCTGCATTACAACTCCGACAGTTTGCAAAGCGAACTGAAGGTAAATGTGGTGTTTCATGCCTTTCTTCAGCTTGTTTTGTTGAACTCTAATTAAGCAGAGACGTATACTGTGGAGTCTAAAGGGTGCTGACACATCCTGTTCTCATATGCAAGAAGCCGTGTGGAGAACATGACCTCTACCAAGCACCTAACTGCATCCTCCCCTCTCCGCACTGCTCCCTATTAAAGTGGCACCGAAGCCCACCCCCAGAGAGGAGAGCTACCATGAGATGGCTCAGTCCAGCTCCCCCCCCAACGGCCAACCCCCAGGAACCTGGGCCCATTCCTGATTCCGGGTCCCTGACGTAGTGCAAGGTGTGGCGTCCAGCTCCTGAACCCTCAGCACCTCCGGGCCGGCCAGGATAAAACTATTTTTTGTTCTGTTGGAACTATATTATGTTGGATTGGTTCTATGCAATGTAAATATCAAAGAAAGGTCCTGCTGCCACAGGATCTCTGGTAATGCTGGATCCACCACTGCATAATTAACTCAGCCCTGCCTAGGGTAGAAACCAGTTGGACCAAGACATTGAGGCCCTTGGGTCCAACCTTTGAAGAGTTGTATGTACAGCAGAAATTCAGTTTTTTGATACCCAGACTCAGTTGAATTAATAGCCATTCACAGTCAGTAGATGCTGAGTAATTAGGAGAGAGACACTTGGGGTCCAAATCAGACCTAACGTACCGTAGTATGCCCCCATCTTTTTTGGGGGTCTGTCCTTTCTACGGATTATATAAATTGGGTGGCAGCATTTCAGAGTCGCTGATGTAAGGCCTAACCAGCTCTCGGTGATGGCTAGCATGTGCAGATTATACACAGAGACCAAGGCCTGAATTGAGGCCAATTTAGAAACCAACCTACAAACCTTTAGGTGCGTTAACCTTTACATCCTTGAGGCAAGACCAGAGTTTGCTGCTGGCTAAATTTGCTTTAGACAGGCCAGGGTTACTCTGTGTGTTGCCAGCATTAACAAGCAAAAGGCAGATGTTGTATAAATGGAGACAATCAAAGCAAGCAAGTCCAAGCTGCATCTTATGCCCAAGCAGATAAAGGTGTTTTTTTAGATATTAGGCCTTGGAAAGGACGAGAGATTTGATAGAGGGCAATCACAATGTCATGGCTGGAAACATATATATGGTGTTTATGGCCTGAGCCTGACAAGAGGGAGATGCACAAACTGCCAAGCAGTAGGAATTAGGTATTTATTTATTTAGCTTTTGTTTACCAGGTTAGCACGCTGGACAGTCAAGTGCCTATTTTCAGGTGCGACCCGGAAGAATTACATAGGTATGGCAATAGCAATACAGAGGCATGGTAACAGCAAAACAACAAGGTACAGTAGACAACGCTAAAACAAAGACCTTTGAGTGCCATGGTATGGACCCAAGAACACTCAAGAAGTCACCCTATACACTACATGTAAAAAAGTAGACAATCTGATCAAATAAAAAAAAAAGATTCCTAATTAGGGAGCAGCCAAATAAGGAGTAATCAAAAATGCTATAGAAGTCACCTACACAGGTATAGCAGGTCTCCTATGCACAGGTCAGACAAAAGCAACACAGAAAAACAATGTAGTGATCACCTAGATTGGGGTGGGGGGGTGGAGAAGTACCTGAAAGTATTGTTACATCAATCTGAACAAGGTATAGCAGTCTACACCATGTGTAACAAACATCCCATGTGTAGAATATTCATAAGCAATGCTAGACAGACAATGCAGTGAGCACCCAGACAGATAACATACCAGAATTAATTGAGCACACAATTAACTAAACAGTTAAAACGACACTGTCAGCTTTGCTCTTCGTTTTTATGTCATATTTTATCAGTGCGCCTCTAGGTACATACTTATGAAATGGTTACTCTAGAATGCCCCTGTATATCACAAAATTAATCCGCTTACCTGTTTTATTCAAAATGTCATTATTTTCTTCAGGAGCAGTCCCAAGTAAAATCTGCTGTTCAGGGGCGTAGTTTGATTTTTTGACAGGGGGAGCAAAGACAGATAAAAGTCCTGTTCCGACCAATAAACACTAAACCAATAGGCCAGGGGTCTGGGGGCCACCTAGGCCCCCAGAAGGTATCAGGTTTTAGATGCATCCTGGTGCATTTTGAGGGTCATTTTGAAACGTTTTGGCTGCTTTTAAAGATTTCTTTGACTTGCTGTAAACAACATATATCACTACCAAAATGATTAACTTCACTGTGACTAAGGTCGTCACCATGTTGCCCATTTTATTTTTGGTCACAGGCTGAATTTGGTCAAAGATCAGCTTACTTTCTGTCACTAACAATACATTTTTTAACCGTAAAGAACACTACAAGAGCTAGGGCACTCCGTGAGGAATAACTTGGGCCCACTTGTAAAACTGAGGCCCAGATATTCAAAAGGGATGTACAACCCACTGATGCGCCCCGGTGCAATATTTAAAAGGGAAAAGTGCACCTTCACAAATCCCGATACGCTGGGGCGCATCAGTAATGTATGCAAGCACAGGTGGGGGGGTGTGCCCATGCATAAACTGCACAGCCCGATATTCAGCCCGGGCCCTGCAGAGTTATGCAGGCGCAACCCCTACCTGCGCCTGCACAAAGTTACGCTGAAAAAAAAAAAGAACAAGTTGAGGGCCACCCACAGGTGAGCTGCCGCATTGCAGGGCGCAACACAGCAGCTGCCACCTGTGGGTGGCCCTGGACTTGTTCCTGCTACACCTGATGGCACCCCCATGCTCTGATCGCGGGCTGAAGTGTCACCCCACCGAGTAGCCGATCGCGGGCATAATGGAATTCCTCCCCACCCCCGAGTAGCCCGGTCGCGGGCATAATGAAATTCCTCCCCCACCCCAGTAGCCCGATCGCGGGCATAGGATTCCTCCCCCACCTCTTAGTAGCCCGACCGCGGCATAATGGAACCTCCCCAAGTAGGCATCCTCACCCCCCACGCCGGAAACTCTGGTGATCTAATTCATTCACATATCTGGCTGACTTAGAGGTATGGGCTGCACACCCATTGGCTCATGCTCTGGACCAACGGGCGGCAGCCCTACCGAGCTGTCAGGGGCGGGCGGCAGGCGGGTGGGGTGCTGCCGGCTGACGGGGGAGCGGTGGGGTCCGTGGTGGGTGGGTGAGCCTAGATCACCAGGGATTCCATGTGGGGTGAGGATGCCTCACATCAGGCTTCTCGCAGTCCACTGGACCACCAGGGATATTGGACTTTGGGGAGGTCTGCTGCCTGCGAACGGGCTACTCGGGGTGGGGAGGAATTCCATTATGCCCGCGATCGGGCTACTCGGGGTGGGGGACGTTTCGTTATGCCCGCGATCGGGCTGCTGGGGTGGGGTGCCTGTGATCGGCTGCTTGTGGGGGAGTATTGTTCGGCCCAAGATCGGCTGCTAGTGGGGTGCCTGTGATCGGCTGCTTGTGGGGGAGAATACTGTCTCGCCCGCAATCGGGCTGCTGGGGTGGGGAACACTACTGTTCTGTCCGCCGACCGGGCTGCGGCGCGCCGGTCTCGATGGCTGCTGCCTGGCAGGGCACCAGGCGCCAGTTGTCGTGGATCGGCGCACCTGCATGTTAATGGCATGCAAGTGGGGCCATAATCAGATGCAAATGACCCCCCCTGTGCCTTGCATAAATTATGGCCCCATTTGCATGTCACCCTTTGAATATCGCAGGTGCTGTGCATGGCGTAATGGAACTTGCGCCACCACATCTCAATGCTCCGCTCTGACCACTTGCACTGGCGCAGTTCCACTGCGCCATGCACAGTGGGTGTGGCCAGGGGGTGATATTCAAAGATGTTGCGCCATAGCGCAACTCCGTTGAATATCACCCTGGCCACACTCCTGCGCAACTATTTTGAGCAGCGCAGGGGCTTGCGCCACAAAATGGCGCAGTTTGAATATCTGGGCCTGAGTGCCTGAGGCAGTATCAGGCTGAGGCACTCACTAATGCCGGAATACATCAGCAGCTCAGCAGGTCATTAATTCCCCAGGAAATGCTCTAGACTAGATATTTTTCCCCTACGAACTGTTTTCAGTGCGAACAATAAAATTACCTGTTTAAACACAAGTAAGTGTGCATGTGTGTGTTTAGGCATAAACCATTAAAATTAGGTTGCAGCCTTATGTGGCGCATAGGCACTTGAAAGCCCCATGGAAGCAGACGCAATGAGTTACTGCCCCCCCCCCACCACCAGAGGCAGAGAATACCCCAGGAAAAAAAGCATACAAGGTGGGCACTAGCTATCTCGCTTTTTATTTTTCAGTCACAGTTTATCCAGTGGAGCCCAGCTGAGATGCAACATCTAGTTTCTAGTGGGGTCCTGCTTCCACTCCACTGCAGTAGCTGGGTGTATGGGACAGAGCACTGTGAGAGATTATGTGAGCGGTTCAAGATCACAAGGCAAGTCTCTTGCGCTAGTGAGGTTTGAACCTCAACCTGCAATTCCATTGTTACCGTGTCCAATCTTTAGACCCCACAGCAAATGTTACTGAATTAATGACCTGTAAGGCACCCAACCAGACTGCCTACTGCTATGGGAGCACTCAGACAGAAGGCCTTTGCAGACAGGCTGTTGTTCAAAGGGTCAGCGATTGTTCTTCAGCAAACCTTAGTACAATGAGGCTGCAAACTACAGTGCCCCCCCCCCCAGACTACTTTTTCTTACAAAGGTGTATTTTTTTTTTTTTTTTAATTACAAAAACAATTTTGCCTGTATTTGGTTTTTCAGATTTCTCTGCTGTCTCATGTTCCATGCAAGCAGTGAAGAGGTCAAGGATTTCTGATGGTAGAGCCTCTCAAACAAACAGTGTTTTTACAATGCCACATTCAATTTGTCATGTTTACTAGTGTAACATACTGTATATCATTTTTGGATCGTGATCCTATGCTTTAAACTGAAACATCATCACTTGTGATGGGAGTCTAAACCCCCCATCCCATTTATATAGATCACAGAGTGCAAACCACATATTACAGTAAGTTATATATGTTTCCAGATTACAGGATTCCTCTACCAGATAAAATGTCCCAAAAATATCACTTTTATGTATTTAAGTTTGTAAGTCCAAATAGTTCCACAATCACCAACATATGGACCAGTCACACTCCTCATTTAGTCCTGTGTCTTGATCCAAGCAGGCTAATCAAGCAGCCCATAGTAGGAACATAGGAATGTGTCGACAGAAAAGGACCTCCAGGCCCACCTTGTCTGCCCATTAGCCTAGCACCCCTAGGCCTGCCCCTGATATCCCACCCACCTTTCATTTAAACAGCCCTCTGTGTCTGCCCCACACCCTCTTGCCTCCCCAACTGAATTTTCTCCCACTACTTCCCTAGGCAATCCATTCCAGGAGTTCACCACCCTTTCTGTAAATAAGTTCTTCCTGATGTTGCCCCTGAACTTGCCTCCCTCCAGTTGGAGATCATGACCCTTTTTTCTGGGGCACTTTCATCTGGAAGGATTTTTCCAGGAGCCATCTTGTTTATCCCTTTCAGGTACTTGAAGGTCTCTATCATGTTCCCCCCTCTCCCTCCTCAACTCCAAGGAGTACATATCCATGGCTCCCAGACTCTCCTCATATGGCAGGTGACTAAGCCCCTTAACCATCTTGGTTATCTTCCTCTGTACTCTTTCCACCCTCTCCACATCCTTCCTTTGGTAAGGCCTCCAGAACTGGACCCCATACTCCAGATGAGGCCAGACCAGCTGGATGTACAGGGGGATCAAAACCTCTTTCCTCCTGCTGGTGATCCCTCTCCCAATGCATTCCAACACTTTACTGGCTTTTGCCACCACCCTACCACACTGCCCGGCCACCTTCAAGTCCTGAGTGATGATGACACCCAGGTCTCTCTCCTCCATGGTAACAGCTAGCGGCTCGCCCCCAGCCTGTATTCCATTCTCCCATTCTTTCTTCCCAGCTGCATGACTTTGCATTTTCGTCATATTGGGAGATAATTTCCACTTCCCGGCCCACTCCTCCAATCTCCCTAGGTCTCTCTGCATCCTTTCCAATCCACCCTGTATGTCTACTCTATTACCGATTTTGACATCATTGGCAAACAGGCTAACTCTACTCTCCAACCTCTCCGCAGTGTCACTTACATAGATGTTAAACAGCAGGGGTCCCAGCACCAACACCTGAGGCATGTTACTCGTGACTCCCACCTCTCCTGAGGGGACCCAGTTTATCAACACCCTCTGCGTTCTCCCCGCCAACCAGTTGCGCACCCACGTAATAACTACCTTCCCTAGCCCTAGCCTTGGAGGAAGTATAGCGCAGTGGTTTAAGGATCTGAGCTGCAAATCTGGTGACATCCAGCAGACCAGACCTGGGTTTGAATCCCACAGCTTCCACTTGCATATTGTGTGACCCTGAGCAAGTCACTTAACTTCCCTGTGCTCCCAGGTCACACCTGTAAAAAAGCTTTCAGCTTAGTGTGCTACTCCTGGTTAAAACAACTAAAATAAAAAAATAAAAATAGCCATTCCATTTTGTGCACCAGACTACCATATGGTAACGTATCAAAGGCTCTCCTGAAATCTAGGTAGGCTATGTCCACTGACCCACCCTGATCAACCACGCTAGTGATCTCATCAAAGAACGCTACCAGATTCGTCTGACAAGATCGCCTTGGGTCAAGCAGGTCACTTGTCTCCAGGTAGTCCGTAATTCTGTCCTTGAGCAGCCTCTCCATGAGCTTGCCTGCCACTTAAGTCAGACTCACAGCCTGTAATTGCTCAGATCCTGCCTTCCCCCTCCCTAATGCATGGGGAGCCCATCTGCACGTTTCCAGTCCTCCGGGACTACCCTCATTCATCAGGAATCATTGAATAGATAGGTCAGAGGAGCCATTAGCTCCTCTCCCAGCTCGCGCAATACCCTAGGGTGAATCCCATCCGGCCCCATGGCATTGTCCACCCTCAGGCCCTTAAGCTCCTTTGAGATCTCCTCTTCCTGGAATGGTCCCACATTCACCCCTCACTTCCCACTGGACCACTGACAGCCCCCCCCCACCGTAAATACAGCGTTAAAATAACTATTCAGTAATTCAGCCTTCTCTTGGTCCCCTGCTACCTTCTCCCCTGCCTCCATCCGCATGCCCAGCAACCCAGTCCCCCCTTTCCTCTGCTCTCTTATATACCTAAAAAAGGTCTTGTCCCCCTTCCTGACACCCTTGGCTACACTCTCCTCTGTTTGCGCTTTAGCCAGTCTGACCACCCTCCTGGTTTCCTTCTGCTTATCCTATTAAGCCTCGCAGTCCAGCTTGCTCTCTGTCATCTTGTACTGCCTGAAAGCCCACCACTTTGCCTTGATGCTTTGCCCCACTTCCCTGTTGAAACAGAGTGGCCTCCTCCTGCTCTTGCTTACCTTCTTTGAACAATGGTCCATGGCCCCTATGATTGCCCCCTTAATTTTGGCCCAAATATCTTCCACCCCCTACATTCCCCCACCCCTAGTGCCCGTCTAGTTTATTTCCACATCTTTCAAAAATCTGCCCATCCGAAATCTAACACCTTCTCCTTAGTCTGATGGCATGAGGCTGTTGCGTGTATCATGTACCACACTGTGTTGTGGTCACTGCTTCCAGGGTTGTCCCCTACTGTTACCTCACCCACCCTGTCACCATTCGTAAGTACCAGGTCCAGTACCGCACCCTCCCTAGTGGGTTCCTTGACCAGCTGACTTAGGAATGCTATCTGTAGTGGGTCAACAATCGCTCTGCTTCTGGATGAGGAGGCAGACAGCATTTGCCACTCCACATCCAGCAAATTGAGATCTCCCAGCAGCAGTACTTCCCTCTTAGCCGCCATCCTACAGTAAGTATCTCCTCAACCATCTGGCTGTCCACGTCTACAGTTTGCCCTGGTGGCCTGTACACAACTCCCGTTCACACCACCTTGCCCTTCTCCGTGGCCAGCGAGACCCATAGGGCCTCAGTGTCCCCCCACCTGCCTTGTGTTTCCAATGCCTGGATCCCCTTCCTCACGTAGAGCGCTATGCCCTCCCCCTTTCCTTCCAACCCTGTCCTTCCTGAACAGTGTATAACCCGGAATGTTCCTGTCCCATTCCTGCCCATCATGGAACCAAGTCTTCATGATCCCCACTATGTCCAGCTCCTCCTCCGTCATGATTGCCGCCAAGTCTGGGACCTTGTTGCCCAGGCTCCTGATGTTTGTGCACATGGCCCTCCATTTATACCCTTCTCTAACCCCCACCTTCCCTCTCCTAATGGGCTTTGCTTCGTATGTGGCCACAGATCCTGTTCCCGCCAGTCCGCTTGCTTCTTGGGGGGGCAGCTGTCCCCCCCTGCTGAGTTCACTGTTAGGTGACACTTGCAGCTCCCCCTCCATATCAGTTTAAATTATACTACTCTCTAAAGAATTCCCTCAATTTACCCTTGAGCACCACCTTGCCCGGACTGCTGAGGTGCAGCCTATCTGGGGCATAGAGGCTGTCATCTTGCCAGAGCGACCCCCACTGGCCCACTACCCCATAGCCCTTCTGTGCACACCAACCCGAGAGCCAGCAGCTGATCTCCTTTATCCTCTGCTGCCTATCCGTCCTAGCTCTAGGGACAGGAAGCACCCCTGAAAATGCCACTAAATTGAAGCACAGGTTGCTACAGAACCTTGATAAGGTCTCAAACCTCGATTGCACTTCCATCAGGCTGTACCCAGCTAGGTCATTCATTCCCAAGTGAAACACCAGGTGGGTCCTCCTATCTTGCTGCTTCCCCATGACAGAATACAATGAATGACCTCTGCAGCTGTCACGCCTGGCAAGCAACTGACCCTCATCTTGCTACCCCTACTCCCCTTCCCCCCTCAGGTGATGCCCATGACCATGGAATCCCCTACTCGCTCAACCTTTTCCTCAATCTTGCCTGCCCCAGCCCCGCCCCAACCTGTTCCCCTGCTTCCCTAACTGACTTGACCATGTCCTCATCCTTGCCTGCATTGGCTCCTTGCCCTACCTTGTCCCCGGTGTCCTCACCATTCTTGCGCCCCGCTCTCCCAGCTGCAATAACCTTCCTCCTAGCCACTGGCTCACTCCATTTTGTTTCCTCCGTAGGAAACCCCCTGGTGGTAGCCTCCCAGGCCTTCTGCCTTTGACTCTGTGGTCCTGGTGCCTCCCTTAACCTCTAGCTCCCCATTCTCTCTGCCAGCTCCTGTCCCCAACCCCTGATCCTGTGTGAACACTGCTTGTGCTGTAGCTTTGGTCATGTCCAATCCTGTTTGCAGGGCTGTGACGTCGCCTCCTGGGGTGACATGCACCTTGCTCCCTCTGGCTCCTTGTGCTCCCCAGGCCCCTGCACCTCCCTCAGGTCTGGTCCTGTCAGGTGTGCCCCCCGCTCTCCCCCCTCAGTCCTACAGGCCTCCTTCGCTGATACCCTCTCTCCCCCTCTCCTTGGAGGGCACCCCACTGCTCCTTCCTGCTTGCCCTCTGCACCACCCTGGCAGACACAATTCTCCAACCCCCCTTCCCTCCACCTTTTCCTCCTCTAAACTAGCTACTACAGCTCCCTTGTCCTTCCATAGAAGTAGTGGCATGAATCTATTCCTAATCTCAATGTTCAAGTCCTTCCTATCCCCAGAAGGTACCCCCTCTGTAGCTCCTGAACTCGCCCCCACTTGTCACTTTCCCCTAGCCATCTGCCAGCTGCTGCACGACTCCCTGCCTTGAACCCCGCATCTACCAGTGCCCTCCTTCGCTCCTCCCCTACCAGGACCCTCCTTTCCTCCCTGCCCTCTTTACTGCACAAGTCACTGAGCCTGGGGTTATCCTCTGTCCCCAACTGGCCTGCCGCTCTGTTCCTCCCCATGCCCCCTTCCCCACCTCCCCCTAACTTGATAACCCTGGTGCCTCTCCCCTGCCTGTTCCTGAACCCAAGTTCAGCTACAGGACCTATTGGACAAGTCCCTCTTCTCCCCCTCCCTTTGCAGTGCTGTCTCTGTCCTCCTCTACCCCCCCTGTACCTCCTTAGCCTTGATATCTCCTCCCGAAGTTGAGCCAACTGGCCCCATACCATACATCCCCCCCATTCTCCAAGCCCAGTCCAGTATCATGGTGGACCCACATCCTGTACACCCCACCACCCTGCCAAAAAGGCCAGGCCTAGTGCCCTGCAGTCCCTGCCACACCCTAGCCCCATCCTGTGAAGGTCCCACAGGAAAATTGTAGCTTTTAGGTGTAGCACTTTCCCATCCCTCTCACACTCACGTACCCTTGCTTAGAGTCAAGCGTAGCACCTAAAGTGTCTGCGCTACTCAGTTCTCTATAAGCATAAGCTCAGGGCACCTTTGCTTCTCAATTCTCTGTGAGCATAAGCTTCAGCATGAACAACATGTATTACCCAACTTCCCCTTAGCTAGTACTATAAACACAGAGGTATTCATTCACTTAACAGAGTCCTTATGAGCTTAAACTCAACTCACTCTCCTCTTAATTACAAGGCTACCCTATAGGTGGAAATGTAAGATTCCCCCCCCCCACAGTGTCCTCCACTCGATCTGATCCCATAGCCAATGTCCCGCTTCCTCTAAGCAGTTCTTTGGTTGTTCATCCATCAACCACTCTCCTTCACATGCCACAATCTAGGGTGGTCCCACCCTTTACTGGCTCACCCAGCCCTTTAAAAAGGGAGGTGGTGCGGCGTCGGTGGGAGAAAATTCATGTCCACTGAGCGCTGCTGGGCCCTGCTTTACAGGCCAGCAGCAAGTTTCAACTTTTGCACCTCTAGCTCTGATAGGCTGCTCGGTCAGGGAGCCTCCTCTGCCCCTCCTGGAGTACTGCTGCTGATGCGGCCTAAAATCCTCCCTCCCTCCTTGTGCCCTTGTGCAACCGCTGAAGCAGATTGCAAAATTCAAGTACAACTACATCCCTTTATTACAACACATAATTGCTATTGGGCTGGCACCAGAACGGGAGACACTGTGTGTGGAAGAGTGAAAGCATTTTCGAAGGAGTGTGAGTGTGGGGCTTGGAATAAAACTGCAGAGTCTGACCTGCCTAAACACTCAGATGACAAGACAAACTATTTACCTTGAGTTGTTACGTTGAGTTGTTGTTCCTTCCACTCACTGCCACCTGGCTTCCAGATTGCTGTATCAAGCTGCTGCAGACAATCGGACACTTCTGGCTGAACAATGATGCGCGGCGCAACACACATGCAGCCCCGATGACCTGCATCACAAACAGAGTCAGTCTGACACAAAAAAAAAAACAACATGGAGCCACTATGCTTCTTGCCGGCAGGCACGCTCTAACAGCTGTTGCCGCTCAGGCATGAGTTTGACCCACGACCGGCCATACTTGTGCTTCAGTTCGCTAATGAGAATAGTGATTGCAGCCAATCAAGGGGAAATTTCAGGGCTGGAAATTTTCCCTTGATTGGCTGCAATCACTGTGTTATATATCCGGGGACATTTAAAGCTGCAGTACAAAGAAGGGGATGGCAGACTCAGCGGACTCCGGCATGTCCTTTCATGCCTTCCCCGAAAATCTTGTTGTGAGTCCAGATTCCTGCACCCAATGCAAAAAAACCAAAAACTCGGTACTACAAAAGTCCCACTCTGATTGCTCAGTACATCAGAGAGGGGGCAGCTTGCCCCCCCAATAATCTACCCCACTGCTGCTGTCCACCGGAAGCATATCAATGCCGAGAACGCTCATCTGCTGGGGAGCGCTGTCCTGAAGTGCACATTGTTTACACATCCATTGCAAAACCCTTTTAATTCAGTACGTTGTCTCATACTGGAACATCCCTGGCATCTTTAAACGAAAACCGAGCACTGGCTGTGCCACAAAATGCATTTTAAATCCGGTGCTGAAATGGTCTCCAGGACGACAGGCAGCATAGGTTTGTCAGGGGGAGAGCTTGTCAAATCAACACGATTGACTTCTTCGACTGGGTTACAAGGTCGTTGGACAGGGGACAGGCTGTGGACATCCTGTACCTGGACTTCAGTAAGGTGTCTGATTCAGTGCCACATGGCAGGCTGATCAGCAAGCTGAGGGATCTGGGAATATGGGTCAAACTGTTGGAGTGGGTCAAGAACTGTCTGCAGGATAGGAATCAGAGTGGTGGTGGTGAGCTATCCAAACCTCAGCCTGTAACCAGTGGGGTCCCACAGGGCTCAGTACTTGGACCTGTGCTGTTCAACATCTTTAGTGGTGACATAGCAGAGGGGGGTCAAAAGTAAGATCTGCCTATTTGTGGATGATACCAAGCTCTGTGGGAGGGTGGACACAGTGGAGGGGAGACAGGAATTAAGGGAGGATCTGGCTAGGCTGGAGAAATGGTCGGGCATCTGGCAGTTGGGTTTCAGTGCCAAGAAATGCAAGGTCATGCTCCTGGGTGCCAGGAAGCCAGGGGCCAGCTACTGGCTGGGGAGAATACAGGTGGCAGTCTCAGAGAAGGAAAAGGACCTCGGGTGATGGTCAGTGGAGACATGAAACACTCAGCTCAGTGCCGCAAGGCAGCAACCAAAGCAAATAAAATGCTAGGCTGCATTGCCAGGGGAATAACCTCTAGGAGGGAGGAAGTCATTTTGCCACTGTACGGGTCACTGGAGAGGCTGCACCTGGAATATTTTGTGCAGTTCTGGTGCCCCATCTGAAGAAGATTAATCAAGCTACTGGAGGGGGTCCAGAGGAGGGCGACCAGGATGATCCAGGGTATAGCAGATAAAACACATGAGGAGAGGCTGAGTGAGCCAAACATGTACTCCCTGGAGGATGGGGGACATGATAGAGACCTTCAAGTACCTTAAGGGAATAAACAGGGTAAGATCAGAGGGCATCTGTAACTTAAGGAAGGAGGGTACAACAAGGGGGTACAGCCTGAAGGTAATGGGGGGGGGTAGATTTAAGTAAATGAGGCACTTTTTCCCTGAAAGGATGGTGCCGGGGTGGAATGAGTTGCCAGAAGAGGTGGTAGTGGTGGTGAATACTGTGGCTAGTTTTAAGGGGGGATGGGATAGGGTGAAGAAGAAAATTAGGGTAGGTGTACCTGTGATGGGGAAGGGTACTAGGGGGGATAGTTGACTCCGGGGGGGGGGGGGGCAGCTCCAGGGAACTAATTAGAGCTGCACACTCGAGCAGACTTGATAGACTATTATGGCCTATTTCTGCTGGCAAATTCGTATGTTCATATGAACTGACCTATACTGTGACAACTATCACACTAGACTGCGTGAGGTGCAGGTACCAAAGTCAGTATATATAGTGAGAAGTCCGTAGAGCAACTTACCAAGCACATTGGGTCACTAGCTGACAGTGAGACATGCTCCAACCCTTGCTGCCACGACTGACTCTGCAGACACGCCATTTGGCTCATGCCAGTCAGTGCTAGGCTGCGTGGGGGGCTGTTAAGGGAGTGAGACTATTAACGTCCAGTGAGAGGATTGAACGTTTCCTCCACAGCCAGAGTGGCTGGAGCAGGGGAAGGTGCCAAGTTCAAAAATGTACTGCTGTTGATGGTTGGGGGGAAGGGCTCCACTGCCATCATGGACCCCTTGCAGTTGAGCAGCCGGGTTGCCACTGGTGGCCTTGGTGAAGGGGGGGCATGTTGGGTATGTGGTTGCCGCCGCCTTTTGTAGAGGGATTCCTGTTGTTGGTGGAGGGACTCCTTTTATTGGCGTTAGGGGGTGTTGCTGCTGGTGGCCTTTGCGCACAGGTGTGTGTGTGTGTGTGTGTGTGTGTGTGTGTGTGTATGCCAGCAACAAAGCACTTCAACAAACACAATAGCAGGTGAGCTACTTCAGGGAATGTAAGTCTAGATATGTAATATCATGTCTTGTTTAAGAGACCAGGATCAAAAGAGTGAAAAGTAGTCAGATCTTGATGAAATGGAGAACTGTTGAGGTCCAGTAAACTGTTGCTGCTGTGGATCAGAGTCACAGAATGTATTAACTTCCCGAAGGTGATGAACTGTGGCCTGGGGCATGAGCAGGATGTGAAAACCATTTGTCAGTATCTTCCCTTTGTTCTCCAAATTGGTTGTGAATAGCCCTTAGAGACAAGTACAGTTCCTTTATTTAGTTTATTTATTTTTATTTAAATTATGGTAACCAGGAAAGGCACACTGAGCCAAGGCTCGTTTCCAGGTGCGACCCTGGGACATGGGTACAAAGGGGAAAATTCAGAGAACTCAAACTGTAGAAGCAAATGCAGATAGGGAAATTTGACAAGATATAACAATATGCATGTGTTAACCCCTTACAAATAGGGGTTCCCGAAAGTCTTCCTTGGGTGTGCTTAAATGCCCACTGCCAGGCTGGTATCCTGCGTCTTAGCGTTTTAAAAAGAAATTGTGTGAGAGTACCCAATAGCCTCTGTGTTCAGTTTCTTTAAGAGCTGCCTATATCGCAGTGTGTAATTAATTTGGGTGGGGGCCGAGTGTGTCTAGGCTCGAGTCTCGCCTGGGCTGCCACCATCACTAGTTGCGCAGAGAGAGCTCCGTTAGAAGCTGTACTTATTTGCTAATTATCTATTAGAAAAGTAATGCTGTTGTAGTTTGTCTAACCTGCCTTCTTTGCAGCATGGACAGTTCTGTTTATCACCACCATCTTGGTCCTGGAGTGCTTATTTGGACCAGTCGGTACATTTGGGGGCCCTAAAATGGAGTCTGCCGCCAGGGGTCTTGTGGGAGTGAATTTCTGTAGGAATTGTAGTTTTGAGACTTTGGCCCCTAAATACACCTGGAGGGGGAGCCCTTGCTTTGACATACTGATGGATCAGCCAACCAGAACCTTTTGGACCGAAGGGAAATTCCCAAGCTGCCTGCTGCAGTGAGTCACTTTGGAGTTAGAGTTTGCAGAGTAAACAGCTTGAGTGATTCAAGCAGCAGCTCCTGTGTGCTTCGCGCAGGAGTTTGGGGGGAAGGCTGAATCTGGCCTGTCTGCCTGCAGTCCCTCGAGAGGAAATCCTTTGAAAGGCATAATACTCCGGATTGTGTCCGAATTAAGTGAGAGAAAAGCCACTGAAGTGTGACCAGGCTTAAACCTGAAGAAGACCGAAGATTTGCTGTATGTGATCAGCGTGTCAGGACATCCATTCACCATAGAACTCCTGGTTTTGCTCAGCGACACTGATATTGCTGCCGGACTGCTATCCGCTTTGTGGTATGGTGATTGCTTTACTATAAAAGTGCTGTGTGCTGTTAGTAGGTCGCGATTTGGTTCCCCACTGTTTAATTGTGCCACGCATGCTGGAAGCTGCATCCAGCTTCTTGGACTGATTTCTGAACTGTTTTACTCGGCCTGGGCTCTGCCACATTGGCCCAGCCAGCTACTGTGCTTCGGGCGCAGAGCACACCATCGACGAGAGACTCACCTGGGGATCAGTCCCCTGCTCAACATCTCGAACAGGAATGACACCTCGTTGATTCGTGTGGGCCCTGCTTCTCATGGCATACCAGTTGTCAACCTGCAGTCTCCATTTCGTCCCTCCTGTGTCTCGTATTGGGTAGCGTGAGTAACAATCAGGGTAGCTCCCTGCAACAACAGCTAAATCTCAAGTGTTGTCATCTGATTGCATTGTTGTTTTTCCCTTTCACGAACTGAGCCTTCAGGCTCTGGATTACAAATTGTGTGTGGTTGTGCATGCCTTATCTTTTCATCACAGGGCCCCAAACAGCTGTGACGCCGGCCTACCGCTGGCAACTTTCCAGGCTATCCCACCTTACATCCAACTGGGTACCCAGAGCGTGGGACTGTGCAGGGACTAAAAGTGCATGCATAATTGCCTGACTAGATCAGTTTTCGAATCGGTCACCCTGATTACGCCCCTCCCTTGTTCAGTTCCCCTGCATAAATCAGATCTAATTCTTTTTGCATTTAACCTGACTGTAGTTCCAGTGTGTACCAAAAGCACTGTACTGTTATTTGCTGTGCCTAACCTTATTTTACAGGGGATCTCCAGGGTCGAATTGATGGAACCAGCCCTGGTGGTAAGTGCAAACAGTGTGGGGATTTGATTGCTGAATAGGGGCTACTGTGAAAGTGTTTGTTGCATATTGTCTAGGCCACTAGAGGGGAAAGAGGAGGGTTACAGTGTCCCGGAGGGCTGTACCCAGCTTAGCCTTGTTACTTACAACCCTGTCCTCCGGGTGGAGGCACCCGTTTCAGTACCCAGGCCCCTTAAACCTGCAGCTAGCCATGCAAGCAGGGGTAATAGCCCTTGGGATAGCGCCACCTAGAGGTTACACATGTGCAGTCACAGATTTTATATTAGAAGTTAACACAAGTTACAGATAAGTTTGTAATTCCTTAGGGAAGTACAATCATCTATGAGGAATAATATGATAGTTTCAAAAGACATTCCTGAATATCTGGAGAACACACCAGTAATATCAGAGGTGGCTAAGGGGTAGGGTAGAGGAGGAGGAGGAGGGACAAGAGCAGGGGGAGGCAGGAAGAAGGTGAATAAGTCTTTTAAGGGTGTGGAAAGAGGTGGCATTTCTAAGGTAGGGAGGGAGAAGATTCCAAAGGAGAGGGAGGCTGTGGGAGAATCCAGACTGGCCAGCAGTAGAGTGGGGATGGGGAATGGAAAAAGAGTGGGGGTCCCAGGAACACAGTGCGTAGGAGGGGTGAGTAGTGGGGGATAGTTCAGAGGAGGGGTGGGGGGGTAACTCAAACCAGTATTTGGCAGTGAAAGACAAGGCGTGGATATGCCTCCTGTGGGAGAGGGGCGAGATGGAGAGAGCGGAGTAAAGGGAGCAGTGGTGAGTTCGGGGAAGGGAATTTGTGGCGAACTGATAGAAAGAGTTAAGTAGGGTGTCCAGTTTAGAGAGGGAGGTAGCAGGGGTAGTGCCATAGACCACGTTACCGTAATCAAAGATTGGGAGAACCATTTTAGATACCAGCTCATGACGAAAGGGGAGGGAGAGTGCGTCTTTGTTACGATAGAGAATTCCAAGCTTGGGGCAGAGGTTGGAGCACATGGTGTCTGTATGGGTGGAGAAATCAAGGTGGCTGTCTAGCCAGACCCCAAGGTATTTGAAGGCAGGAAAAGTGTCAAGAGGGAAGCCTTCCAGGGTGGAAAACACCGGTAGGGTATAGAGTCTGGATAGTTGCTGTGCAGAACCGAAAGTCATAGAAACTGTTTTCTTAATGCTTACTTTTAAATCATCTGCCTAAAACTAGGTCAGGACAGTGCTGAAGTCATGTTGGAGAGGAGCTTGTACATCAGCTGGGGTGGGCCCGGAGGCAAAGATAATGGAATTGTGCGCATACGTGTGAATGAGGGAATTTGTGCAGATGGAGGGGAGATAGTATATGAACAGCAAGAATAGCACGGGGCCAAGGATGGACCCTTGAGGAACACCAGCGAGGATAGGGAGAGGGGGTAGAGAAGTTGCCCACCAGCACTGACTGCTGCCTACCAAGGAGATAGGACCTGAACCAGTTTGTGGTGTGGGTTGCCGGGCCCTCTGGAGCTTTTTTAGAAGGAGTATGTGTGAGACAGAATCAAAGGCCTTAGCCAGGTCGATGAAATATGCAGCAGTAATTTGACCCTGATCCATGGCTGTGAGAATGGAGTTGGTGACACGCAAGAGGGAGAAGATGGTGGAATGATGTTTCCTGAACCCTGACTGGAAGAGGGAGAGAACACTGGATGAGGTTAGGAAATCCAAAAGTGTAGAGTAGACAAGGGATTCCTTCCGCTTGGCAAGAGAAGGGAGTAGAGAGATGGGCCTGAAGTTTCCAGAGGAAGATGGGTCACCCCCCCCTTTGTGGAGGGGTAGAACGTTGGTGACTTCCCAGTTTTTAGGTACAATGCAAGTGGAGGAGGAGGAGAGTTTGAGGAGGTGTGCGAGGGGAGTGGCTATAGCCAGGGGAGAGAGGCAGAGTAGTTTAGGGTAGAGACCATCTGGGCTGGACTTGTTGGGATCTTGTGAGTTCAGTGCCCGGAAGACTTCCAGAGGGAAATTGGGGAAAACAGTAGCCATTGGGTGAGAGGGAAAGGGAGGGTCGGGATGGGAGGGAGGGAGGGGTGGTCAGGGAGAGCACAAGTAATGAAAAACTTATTAAAGATTTCAGCAGCAGAGGACGGATCGGAGATGGGAGAACCATTTATCTTTAGAGTTGGAGGCGACAAGTGTGCTTGAGGGTCTATGAGGGAGTGGACCACTTTCCAGAAGGAGGCAGGCAAGTTGGAGTTGGTGTGCAGATGTCTTTTAAAGTATTGAGATTTGGCAAGGCAAATGGCCTTAGTGCAAGCATTCCTGAGGGTTTTGTAATGCTGTAGGTTGGAGGGTGTCTGGAAGGATTTAAAATGAGCCCAGGCATGATCCTGGGATTTATACATGGAGAGGAGGTCTGGTGAAATCCAGGGATGATGAAGTCGCTTGACTCTTGACTTTTCTAAGAGGGGCATGGTAATCCTAGATTTGGGTAAGGTGGTTGTGAAGTGGTCAAGAGAGGAGTCAACATCGGTGGTGGAAAAGACTGGAGACCAGTCAGCAACTACTAGGTCGTGAAGGAGGACATCAGAGTCCAATGTTCGGAGTGAACAAATGCTGATATACTTGGGGGCTGAGTGGGGCAAGAGGACCTCTCTTGTGCAACAGGTTATACAGTGGTCGCTGAGGGTGTCTCGAAGGACACCAGCAGCAATGATGCGATGTTTGTTTGTTTATTTTATTTTGGTCTTTGGTAACCGGGTTAGGCCCGCTAGGCACAAGTGCCTGTTTTCAGGGGCGACCGGGGAGCACTGGGTGGTTAAGTGATTTGCTCAGAGTCACGCAGTATGCAAGTGGAGGTTATGAGAGTCAAACCAAGGTCTGGTCTGCTGGATGTACCAAGTTCGTTCACAGCTCGTTATTCTAACCTCTGGGCTATACTACCAGCCGCTGTGGGTGAGATGAGAGTGTTCAATCTATGAGGGAGTGATTGGGGGAGTGAGGATTGTAGCAGGTGGGTTTGGTTACCAGCTGTGTAAAGTTGAAGGACTCCATCTTAAGGATAGATGTCTTAAAGGAGAGGGTGAGCCAATCCAAGTTGAAGTCTCCTATCATAATAAGCTCACCATCAGAAGCTAGGGAGACGATTGAGTAGATACATGTAATGAGGGAGTCTGGGGTAAGTCCAGGGGTGGAATAGAGAACACTGATATAGATCGGGAGGGAACAGGGCAGGGACAGAACAGTGATTAGAAGCTCATGGGAGCCTGGACAGGATTCACTAAAGGAAATGGAGCAGGAGATGGAATGGTGGACATAAAGGGCGACGACACCACCTCATTTTCCACAGTTCTGGTGATAGAGGGAGAAGTCAGTGATCACAAAGGAGGAGTCATGGATCCTGGCACATAGCCAGGCCTTGGATGCACACAGGACATCAGGAGAGTGGAGGGCCATTCAGACTTTTAGAGTGTCCAACTTTGTGTGGAGGCTCCTGGCATTTATTTGTTTATTTATTTTAGAATTCTGTTTTTTCCTCCAGCCAGTGGAACTCTCTGAGGCATCCTGTAGTACCCCCTGACTCTACCTCCGTACCTGAGAGGCCTCCTGAAACCTGGCACCAGCTCGGCTATCCCCCTGGCTCTGAGCCCCCCAAGGTAGGGCCGCCCTATCCACCCAGGGCGCTCTATCTACAAATTTGGGCTGGCTGGGCTCGGCCCAGGTAAGGAGTGCCCCCGACGGTGGAGTGTGGTCCTGGTGGATACAGGTGCCATCGCCTATCCACTTGGCTGGGTATTTTTGCTTTGTCCCTACCCCCTTCCTCTCCCTGACGGAGTCCGGCATGCAGTGACGCCAGGGAACGTCTTGCCATAACTCCGCAACCCTCTATTTCTGGCTCTGAGCGTTGTGGTATCTCCGGTCTCCACCAGAGGTCGCCATGGTACTGGGCGGAGAATCCCTACCCCCCGAGGAAGGAGAGCTGTCCTCCGGATGCTCAATCCTTCCTCCTCCTGCTGACCCCCGGCGACCTAGGCTCACTCCCGAACCCGGGTCGCTGGCGTGGCACGAAGTGTGGCGTCCAACGCCTCAACCCTCAGCGCCACCGGGCCGGCGTCGGCTCTTGCCATTTCTATGAAGGAGACTGAGTCCTTTTGGAGAAGAGGAGGGGAAGGGAGGGCCTGGGTTAGATTCCACATCTTCAGAGAGAAGCAGGATGAGAAGCAGGATGAGAAAGAGGATAGAGCAGGGTATTTACACAACTTGGAACAGCGGAAGGAGTAGGGGGAGGGAGAGTAGGGGAAAGGAAGGGGAAGAGAAGGGGAGCTGAGACCTCAGCAGCCCAGCATGGAGGTAGGGCAAAGGTAGGAGAGAGGCTTCTGGAGGCCAAGGGTTGTGGGGGAGGGCAGGGGGTGTGTAGGATGAGGGGAGAGTGGTAGCGGAAGTTGAAGACAAGACTGGGGAAGATGTGATGGTGGGGGGAGAGTAGCCAGGGAGAAGAGTGAGGGAAGAAGGTAGACGGTAACAAAAAGCATGTAAGAGCTGTGAATAGGAACAGTCAGGAGGGCTGATAAGAGCAGTAGTGTGACAACTGGTCGATTAAGCTGAGAAGCAATAGACTGTAGCAGGGAGGGTGAGAAAAGCTGCAAGGCGACTACTGGGCAGTTAAGCTGAGAAGCAGTGGGATGTTGCAGGGAAGGTGTAGAATACCAGGACAGAGAGAAATGCTGAAGTAGCCAGCACTGGGTAGGACAGGTGAGGGAAACCCTTTCTATGCTCCAGCTCAGTTGTATGCTGTGGAGTTGTTCCTCTTCAAATTGCAGATCGCTAGTGAGACAGGCGACAATTATCCAGGGTTCGAACTGGACTGCCACAAGCAGAGCTTGGTCAGTAGGCAACAAGAAGTGTCAGGTTGTGGGCTGACCAGGGAGTGTCAGTTTAATTAGGAGCAGGTGTAAACTCTTGCGGAGGGGGCAAACAGGAAGTCAGGATAGTATTCAGGTGCATAAATAACCATGCGTGGGAGGGTGGGTTATACCGCTGCGGCACTGCATTACTGGTGCCACCCACATGCCCAACAGGTACTCGCCTGCATGGTACCAGGGGCTTTTTCTCAGTGGCAAGGTGTGGAGGGCAGTAAGCTGAAGGAGCCCTCTCGACCCTGGAGAAGCAGTGACTGGCCCAGTGAGCTGGAGGGAGAGAGCACAAAATCAGTTGGCTGTTCTGGTGAATACAGAAGTTAGAGACAACAGCCAGTCGAGAACAGGGAAAGGCCGGAAGGGCAGACTGAAAGCTGAGCAGTATGGAAATAGTAAGAAGGCAGGGGGAGCGAGTGGAGCAGAATGTAACAGGCAGAGCAGAATGGACAGGGAGCAGGAACACAGCGGAGGAGCAAAACACAATGTAGGAGCAAGCTAGCACAATCTTAAGTCAGCATTGTATCAGAGAACACTATGTGAGCAGACTTGTTACACAATACTGGTCACCGAAACAGTCAGTGAATATATACTGACACAAAATTACACCCTTTACAAATTAAAATGACTGCACTGTAATTGAAAGGAGTCCATAAATGGAAGTAGCAAGTAGCAACTTGTGACTGGTCCGCAGATGTTCCAAAATGGCGCCACACACTCAACTGGTGTTCATCTGCATGGTACCTGGGGCTTTTCTTTGGGGGTGAGGTAGGGAGGGCTGTAAGCTAAAGGAGTCCTCTCGATCCTGAAGCAGCAGCAACTGGTCCGGCGAGCTGGGGCTTTTCCTCTGGGGTAAAGTGGGGAGGGCGGTAACCCGAAGGAGCACTGTCGGCCCTGGAGAAGCAGCAACTGGTCTGGTGAGCTGGGCCTTCTCCTCAGGGGTGCAGTGGGGAGGGTGGTAAGATGAAGGAGTCCTGTAGACTGTGGAGAAGCAGCAGCTGGTCCGGTGAGCTGGGCCTTTTCCTCAGGTGCGCAGTGAAGAGGGCGGTAAGCTGAAGGAGCCCTCTTGACCTTGGGGAAGCAGCAACTGGCCTGGTGAGCTGGGGCTTTTCTTTGGGGGCAAAATGGGGAGGGTGGTAAGGCGAAGGAGCCCTCTTGACCCTGGAGAAGCAACACCTGGCTTGGTGAGCTGGGGCTTTTCCTCGGGGGCAAAGTAGTCAGGGCGGTAAGCCAAAGGAGCTCTCTCGATCCTGGAGAAGCAGCAACTGGCCCGATGAGCTGGGGCTTTTCCTCATGGGCACAGTGGGGAGGGTGGTAAGCCAAAGGAGCCCTCTCGATCCTGGAGAAGCAGTAATTGGCCCGGTGAGCTGGAGGGAGAGAGCAGGTGCAGGTCAGATGAAAATGTGGATTCAGTGCTGGACACAGCATCTCAGTTTGCTAGACTTAGTTTTGCTTGAGATGTCTTTCAAGAAGTTGATTTAAAATGAAAATGCTGATGCCTGGTGGCTGTGCTCCAGATAGGGTGTTCACAGGCCCTACTTACGCTTCCACAAAGGGCATTTATGTTTTGTATGGTTTTTGTACTGTATATGTGGGTTTCATAGTACTTAAACTCCTCACTGAGTGCTGTTCATCTGTGTCCTATCTTTATTATTGTCTCTCCTACAGAGTCGCACTTCATGTCCAGAATTTTATGTCCCAACTTGTCAACTGTTTTTTTTCATTTTTCTGACTCCTTGCTTTCCTCACAGCCACACCTTCTGTCAATTGATTGGACAGTCTTCTTTTTTTTTTATTTTTTCCACATGTGCCTGTCTTTTTCTGTGCTCCTGTGACTAATGTGCTCATCCCTTCCTGCTGCAGCGCATGTGCATATTGGTCATTTTGTCGTTTAGAGCGGGAGCAGCATGAGCAGACAAGCTAGGGTGGGCTGGCTGGTGAGTGACCAGAGTCCCCGAACACCATGGTCAATGACCGGTGAAGACTGTGATATTGTGGTGCACTGTATTACGCAAGGCAGCGCAGGCATTAGCCTGCATTGATGGCTTGATGAGATGAAGAATGGAGACACAGAGCAAGTTGGAGATTGTGGGATTAGAAACTGGAGGGAGGGTAAGTCCATACACTTGGTGGCCATGTAAGGAGAGAGGGGGGGAGTATGTGTCAGATACGCAGTAGAACAGCTAGGCAGGATATTCTGTCAACCTCTGAATTTAAAATGTTATTGAATTTAAATAATAGCATACCACTGGGCTGTGCACACTGTATTGACTAAGGCACTTTGTTTACACTGTGGTTTTTAATATGCTACTGCTGCAGCTTGCAGTATATATGAGCATACGAAAAGAGCCAGCAGAAGGAGACCATCTGGTCTATCATGTCTGCTCGTAATGATGCAGGGTCTGGTCTTACACTTATGCCACTGACCCTCCTCCTCCCTCAACCGCCCTTCCCTGTCCCCCCTTCTCACTGTTCCTTGGTCCCAAGGGGTTCCCTTTGTATTTGTCCCAGGCCCTCTTGAAAGCTCACACCATCTTTGCTGATACCACCTCCTCTGGCAGCTCATTCCAGGTGGTCACCACTCTCTCCATATAGAAATCTTTCCTTACATCCCTTCTGAATCCCCTCCCCCCATCAATTTTAGGCTGTGCCCCCAGTGGTGGTGTTTTCACTCATTTTAAAGAGATCCTCCTTTTGCACTCTGTTAATTCCCTTTGTGTACTTGAAGGTCTCTATCATACCCCTTCCCTCTGACTCCTCTCCTCTAGGGAGTACATCCCCAGGGCTCCCAGCCTCTCCTCATAGGACCTGTCTTGTAGGCCCTCTATCCTCTTGGTTGCTCTCCTCTGGACCCCTTCTAGAATGCTGATGTCCTTCTTAAGGTATGGATGCCAGTACCTCACCCCATATTCTAAATATGGTCTCACCAATGACCTATACAGTGGTAAAATGACCTAATTCCGCCTGCTACTGAATTCCCTTGCAGTATACCTCAGCATCCTGTTAGCTTTCACCACTGCCTTCTTACACTGGGAGGTGTGTTTCAGGTTACTTGTAATCACCACTGCTAGATCCTTTTCCTCTTTGGGAGCATTTATCTGAATCTCTCCTCTCCTCTGTAATACTCTGTCCGAGGGTTCTTGGCCCCTATGTGCATCACTTTGCACTTTTTGGCACTGAAACCAAGTTGCCAGATTCCTGACCATCTCTCTAGTCTGACAAGGCTCTCCCTCCAGTCCTGTATCCTCTCCTTGGTGTCCACTCTCCCACAGAATTTGGTGTCATCCGCAAACAGGCATATTTTTATTATTAGATAAAATTAGACACTGGCAGGCAGTCTGAGCTGAAGTAGGTGTGTGTGTGTGTGTGTGTTTGTTTGTTTTTTGAGGGGGGATTGGGGGTTGGAGACCAACATTGTATACCAAAATGTGAGGGGAAAGAGAGACTAAAAGAAAGTGAATGAGTGAAGAAACCAAAAAGCCAAGGTAAGAAAGCTAAAAATGCAAAACCGAAGATTAAAATATGCAAAATGTTAATAAACCCTGAACAAGGGAAGAGTGAAGCAAATAGAAAAAAAATCACTCCGACACTGGTATCTTCAGACAGTAATTTTTAAATATTTATATATAGCTCTGACACACCTTGGTAGTGGCACTTTTGCTACTGCATTACAAAAAAAATACATTGTTAACAAAAAGTACTCTTCTGGTTAAACTTTTTATCATTTGTACACACACAGATTCAAACAACATGAAGTCTTGCTGTATTCTGACAATTAGCAGTGAGGTCCAACCTTTGAACTGCCCCGGAGATGAAAGAGTTAGCTTTCCATGCCAGGCATGGAACGCTGAGCTCGAGCTCGGTTGAAACTCTGTCTGTTGCTGTTTGAACTCAAACCATCAGATTCTTTACTCCGCCTCACTGAACAGTTGCTCTGGAGATTTCTCGTTTGCTCGGTTCAATTTGTCGGTTAAAGTACCGTCTTTATCGGTTTTCGACCGAATTTAAACCGCAACCTATCGGTTCAGTCTCTGTCTGTGGTATTCGTGAGTACTAGATAGGTTTATTTTTGTTTTTATTCTGTGTGGAACTTGTAAACGTGGGATCGGTTTGGTTTGAACCGATCAGGTTGTTTAAAAGTCCTTATTTCTACTTTTAGAGTGTGGTTACCGGTTCTTATTGGTTTTAAAAAAAGCGGATTTTATTACATTTTTTTCCACGACCCGTAACACGGTCAGGAACCGATAAGGGTGTCTTGCCTGGCGGATTGCCGAAAAAAGGGTACGTCTTTGGTTAGGACTGGCCATGTCTGAGAAACCCAAAAGAAAAACCGGGCCCACTGGGTTTCAACACTGTAGTGTGTGTGGGAAGTCTTTGCTAAGGCTGATCCCCACACCACCTGTGTTTATTGTCTGGGGTTTGACCACCTCGATTCAGACTGCCAGATTTGTAAAAATTTTCCTGCAGCTACCCTGGAAAAAAGAGTTGGTAGGCTCAGGGAAAGGAGGCCAAAAATCCGCTGACCCGGATGGCCAGCCTGGTTCGGTTCCAACCGAACCAGAAGGAGTGCCCTCTGACCAGGGCAAAACTTCTTCGGGCAAAAGGAGAACCGATTCCGAAGAGTCGGTTCTGGTTAAGAGATCAAGAAGGGATAAATCAGCCGGTGCGGATCCAAAAGTTCTTTCTCCAACTGCTGATGAAATAGCCAAAGCGATAAAAATTGTCCAGTCGCTATCCCCGGTTCCGACCGAACCGGCACCATTAGGAAAGCGCTCGGTTCGGTCGGTTCCACCGGTTCCGGATTATGATTTAGAGGAATTTTATGAACCGGAGGAGGAGGAAGGAGAGTATGAGGAAAGTGAGTGTGATTATGAAAGTCTGGATGTGCCCATTGACCCGGACATCTCCCCAGACAAACCTTCAGGAGTGTCTCCTCCTAGGCTTTCTGAGTCCCCCTCCCATTTCATGTTTTACAAGAAAATGACCGAAACTCTTCAGCTTCCTACAGAAGAAGCTGTGGATGACCAGGAGGAGCCTGACTGTGTTGAAATGATGGATATCCCAGAGTCCAGGAGGCTGTCTATTCCCCTTCATAAGTCTTTTGGGAAACAGACAATGAACATTTTAAAGACTCCTAATTCTTTACCTCCGGTGGATAAGAGAATGGACAAGAGGTATACTCTTTCAGGCTCAGATACGGACTTCCTTACCCAGCAATGCAGCCATGTTGGGGTAGTGCAGGCTGCAGCTTGTGATAAGGCTAATATACCCTTGGCTTCACACCCCCCAGATAAGGACTCCAGGAGGTTTGATGCCATGGCAAAGAAACAGTACATGGCAGCATCCTTGGGACTCAGGCAGGCCAATTATATGGCCTATACAGCTAGATATCAGAAATCTAGATGGGACACTGTAATGGCTTTAGCTAAACAGGTCCCTGGCCAGCTTACCAAGGAGCTGGAGCAGGTGGCTGCGGATGGTATTGAGGCATCCAAGGTGCAATTCCATGCTGCAGTGGACTCCAATGATGTTTCATCTAGAGTCATGGCTACATCTGTGGCCCTTCGTAGGATGGCTTGGCTCAGATGTACTAGACTGTCTCAGGATACCCAGACTAAGGCCATGGATTTTCCTGTTGGTAATTCTCTGTTTGGAGAGCAAACAGAGAACTACATGAAGAAAATGGATGAGTACAGGACCACCTATAGGAGTGCTCAGGCCAAGGAAAGGCAAGCCACTCCTCAGAGGCAGCAACCCAGGGGCAGGGGCAGGCCTTTTCATAGGCCTTTCTACCAAACCCAGGCCTCCTCTTCTGCTTATGCTCATAGGGGGTTCTTCAGAGGGAGATGTAGACGGGGTACAAGCAGACCTGCTTCCACCCCTCAGCCTAAAGCCCCTGCCAAACAGGCACCCTGATGGGTTTGGCAGGGCCGATTCTCCACTACCTGTAGGGTGCAGGCTGGCTTACTTTGTCCAGGACTGGATGTCTTTAACATCAGACGAATGGGTCCTGGAAGTAGTAAGGCAGGGACTGGTTCTCAGCTTTAAAAAATTTTCAAAGATGAGAACCAGATCCTTTCCACCTGCAAATCCTTCAGAGGCACTTGCCCTAGAGGCAGAGGTCTCTTCCCTCTTGGCTCTCAGAGCTATAGAAAGGGTTCCACCCCTACAACAAAGGGAAAGGATTGTACCCAGGTACTTCCTCACCCCAAAAGACAGGAGAATGGCGGCTCATCCTGGATCTCAGATATTTAAACAAGCACCTTTAAAGCCAAAGTTCAAAATGGTGACTCTGGGAATAATTCTACCCTCTCTAAGACCAGGGGACTGGCTAGTATCCCTGGACCTCAAGGATGCCTATTTCCATATTCTCATCAGAAGCTCCCATCGAAAATACCTCCGGTTTGAGCTGCCCTCAGGCCACTACCAATTCAGAGCAATGCCCTTCGGCCCACCGGGGCTCTGGACACCCTCCTCCAGGATCTAGGAACCAGCCTTGGACTGAAAAGACGCCTCTGGGGTCCCCGCTCAACAAGCGGCCCCCACTGAAGACAAAAGCGCCCCTTCAGAAAGTCTGTTGCCAGGGGCCACACCGACTGCAAGCCACCCGGGGAAGGGAACCAGGAGCTCGGCTGCACCCTGGTACCTTGTGCTGCTAAAGGCGCAAAAGCCCGCAAGGATCCCTCCAAGCCCACCGGGGCTCTGGACACCCTCTTCCAGGATCTAGGAACCAGCCTTGGACCGAAAAGACGCCTCTGGGGTCCCCGCTTAACAAGCGGCCCCCACTGAAGACAAAAGCGCCCCTCCAGAAAGTCTGTTGCCAGGGGCCGCACCGACTGCAAGCCACCCGGGGAAGGGAACCAGGAGCTCGCCGCACTCTGGTACCTTGTGCCGCTAAAGGCGCAAAGCCCGCAAGGATCCTCCAGGCCCACCGGCTCTGGACACCTCCTCCAGGATCTAGGAACCAGCCTGGACCGAAAGATGCTCTGGGTCCCCGCTAACAAGCGGCCCCCACTGAAGACAAAAGCGCCCCTCCAGAAAGTCTGTTGCCAGGGGCCGCACCGACCGCAAGCCACCCGGGGAAGGGAACCAGGAGCTCGGCCGCACCCTGGTACCTTGTGCCGCTAAAGGCGCAAAAGCCCGCAAGGTATGTTTAACTCGACCTCCATCCTGCTGGCCCTCTCCTGCTGGGTTTGGGACTTTACCAAGAACCATTCTCCACAGAAAGCGGCTGTTCTCACTCTGTATTTTCTGGATTTGGACTACTATTTTGTACCCCCAGGGACTGTGAGCGCTGCCACTGCGGCCAAGTAATACAGCTCCCTGAAGCTAAATTTTGCTGCCTAGACAAACTATCTCCTGTAATCCTAGCTTATTAATTCTGTAGTACTGTAGCTAAGTTTTCTGCTTCTCTGCTGCCTATAGCGCTGTAGCTAATTTTTTCTGTTTCTCTGCTGCCTTTTACTGCCTTCCCGACTTTTTTTGTTTGAATCTCCTGAACTCCCTTTGTTCTATTAAAAGCTATTTCAAGTGCTGTCCTACTCACCTGCCTTAACTGAAGCCTGTAATCCTACTCCTCTACTTGCTAATCTCCTCCTTTCTATCACCTCGCTTCACCATTGTTTCTGCTGCCTTCTTAATCTGCTTCTCCTTACTCCCCTCAGGATCCTCCAAGCCCACCGGGGCTCTGGACACCCTCCTCAGGATCTAGGAACCAGCCTTGGACAGAAAGAACGCCTCTGGGGTCCCCGGCAACAAGTGGCCCCCACTGAAGACAAAAAGCGCCTCCAGAAAATCTGCTGCCAGGGCCGACCGCACAAGCCACCCAGGAAGGGAACCAGGAGCTCGGCCGCACCCTGGTACCTTGTGCCGCTAAAGGCGCAAAAGCCCGCAAGGTACGTTTAACTCGACCTCCATCCTGCTGGCCCTCTCCTGCTGGGTTTGGGACTTTACCAAGAACCATTCTCCACAGAAAGCGGCTGTTCTCACTCTATATTTTCTGGATTTGGACTACTATTTTGTACCCCCAGGGACTGTGAGCGCTGCCACTGCGGCCAAGTAATACAGCTCCCTGAAGCTCTCTTCCCGCCGGCACTTCGGTGCCGGCTCTTCCACCTCTCCCACCTCACCCCACCCTGGCTTACCCTTTAGCTTTATAGACATCAGGGGGTCATATGACTAAGTGTTTACTTTTCCATTGGCTCCTTATACTCTGCCTCCACTAGGGGCAGCTCACTATTCTTTCAAACTAACGGCTCTGTTATTTCTTTTACCAAGCCCGCCTTCTGGCCTGCATCACAGCGTCCTACTTTCTTTTCCTTACAAAGTATTTGCCCAGGCCTACCAGTATTTTCTCTCTATATCGCATTGCTGCACTTGGCACTGCTCTATCCAATACTCCTCCTTTCCTGTGCCCCTGCTACCTTCTCTTCCCATACTAAAATGACTCCTTATGTAACTATCTATCGCTCCAGCTTGGCTTCTTTTTTCTGCCTGTGTCTCCTGTATGGTCTAAGTAGTGTCTCCCTATCTGTGCCGCTTGTCACTAATCACAAGGTGGAATCTACAAAGGACTTTTTCTTCTCTAATCGTCTCCTTTCCTACCGTCACCCCCTTCCCGCTCTACATCATGCACTCCTGAAGAAAGGCTGTACCTACCTGTCACTCCTGTACTACCTACAGCATAGGGCTAGACATAAAAAACGTGACACTCTCACTAGAAACCTACTCAAGTTCCTAGCCCAAAGGCTGCTCCTGATAGCTGGTGACATCGAGTTGAACCCAGGTCCACCACATAATATCCCTATACCAACCTCAGCCAAAGCTAATAAAGGACTATTACTAGCCCATATGAATATAAGGAGTCTTGTGGGGCACCTGGCTGAGCTAGAAGCCTGGGCAAAACTGATTTACCCTGACATCCTGTGCCTTACTGAAACATGGCTCAAACCCAATATCCTAGATGCCCACTGCGCCCTGCCTGGATATGCCATCATTCGGCAGGATCGAAGTGGCTCAAAAAGGGGTGGGGGTATTGCCATTTATTACAAAAATCACCTCATTAAAAGCGGTTCCAAATCCTGGCCCCACATGCGCCTGTGAATCGCTACATGCTACACTGTCCCTTGAGCCAAACCTTGCACATCCTGTGTTTGTACAACCCACCCACTGGAGGTTTGGAAAGTCTCCAGATCTTACTACAACATGTATCTCAACTGTGAAACTGAATGAGTGTATCCTGTTGGGGGATGTCAACTTAAACTGGCTAGGCCCGAATCAAGGTAACCTTGCATCTATGGTCCAAAAATATAACTTTCATCAACCTGTAACAGAATGCACGAGAATGACTAACACGCAGACAGGAACGCTATTAGACTGGGTTCTCACCAACAGGCCTGACCATGTATCCAAAACCATTGTACTTGCGGACTCTCTGACAGACCACTCTCCCATGGTCTGTTACTGGCGTTTCTGTCAGCCGCCTGCTCCTCGGTCCCGCCTCATCACCCTTACCAACTTTGCAGCGCTTGATGTACAAGCATTTCTCAATGACATATCTATCATGGACTGGGCCGACATCTACAGTGCAACAAGTGCTGAGGCTGCCCTGGATGTGTTCCTCAGCAGGTTTGGGGAAGTACAAAGGAGGCATGTACCTAAGATAAAAGAAGAAGGGTGGCAACAAACTAGGTGGCTGGAGCAAAGATCTTTCCACAAGCTCAAACTCAGGGACAAACTCTGGAAACATTATAACTCACCGGGCTGCCCTGTAATCATCAGGCTTACAAACAGCATAGAAACGAATGTAAGAAATATATCGGGTTTATGAAGAGCAGATACTGCCAAGACCTGTTAACCAGCTCTGCTAATGATCCTCAAGATTTTGGAATCATATAAAACCTTCCTCGAACCCTCAACCCTTCACCCCCTCGGACATGCTACTACAAGGGGTCCACTGCAATGACTCCCTCACCATTGCCAATGCCTTAAACCAGCAATTCTCGGACCTATCTGCTATCACGTCCTCTTTAAAATCTCTGCCTGATAACTCTCAACTATACTCCAGCATGACAAGCTCCAATCCACAACTTGCCTCTAAAAGATTGTTTTACTTTAAAAGGGTTACTGGAAATCAAGTCGGCAAACTACTGTCGGGGATATCTGAGAACACTAGCCCGGGCTCTGACACCCTGAAACCTCGACTCCTGAAAATAGCTGCCACCTCATATCCGCCCACTTGCCAGGATTTTCACTTTCTCTCTCTCTGGTACTGTCCCGAGATTTGGAAGGCTGCCAGAATCACGCCAGTTTTCAAAAAAGGGAGCAAAAATGACTTGTCAAACTATAGACCCATTGCCATACTCTCGGTACTGAGTAAAATACTCGAAAAGATAGTAGCCACCCAGGTCACTGATTTTATTGGCTCCACTAATGCACTCTGTGAAGCGCAGCATGGCTTCAGGAAGCACCACAGTACTACAACTGCTCTGACTAAATTCACATTGGACGTTCTCTCAAATATGGACAGAGGGCAGCTAACAGGTGCTGTGTTCATCGACCTTACAAAGGCCTTTGACCTTGTTGATCATCCACTACTGCTTGCTACCCTCAAAAACCTATGCTTCTCACCCCCAGTAACGTCCTGGTTCAGTAGCTACCTCTCCAACAGGTCTCAGGCTGTAAAGATTAACTCAGCCATCTCTGACAGTACCACGATCAATATTGGTGTACCACAGGGCTCTATTCTTGGTCCACTCCTCTTCTCACTATTTATCAACAACCTGCTCAACGTAATAACGTCAGGCAACTCACTACTCTATGCTGATGATCTTGTTATATATGCTCACTCTGACAACATCTCTCACCTGAATTCCACACTGTCATCAGCCTTCCACCTTACACAGCACTGGCTTGAAGCTCATCGCCTCATACTCAATGCTAGCAAAACCAAGGCCATGCTCTTTGGATCAAATCATAAGCTTAGAGCCTGCACATCTCCACTGACAATTCCTAATATCAGTGGATCCACCCTTGAGATTGTAAGTTCTTTCCGCTATCTTGGGATACAGCTTGACCAAAATCTTGATCTGAAGCAGCATATCCAGGAGTCGTGTAAGAATGTCAACTGTAAGCTGGGTGCTGCCTACAGGACGAACTTTATGCTCACACCCACCGCCAAACTTGCTATTGCCAGGGGTATCCTATTACCCACTCTGTCTTATTGTGCACCTATCCTCACCATGGCAAATAAAACCGTTCTACAGAAATGGGACACTACCTACAATAATGTCTGTAGATATGCAGCAAAAGCACCACGTCTGACGCACCATTGCCAACTTTACAAAGGGTTAGGTTGGCTATCCCCTTCCTCCACGAGGTTATACTACCTTTGCAGCCTATCAGACTCCATAATCAGAGTGTCGAAACCGCCACATTGTCTGAACTACTCCAACCTGTAATACCATTGCGTGACCTGAGGTCGTCAGACAAGTCTTTTTATCAGTTTCCCACCGCCGCTCCAGGGTGCTGGTGCCCTCAGGTGCGCTGGCCCCTCCGCCTGAACTTACTGCCTGTGGATCTGAGAAGTGCTCCATCACAACTAGCCTTCAAGCGGGGACTTTGCTCGTACTTCTACTCTATGGACCATTGCACTTATTTTGATCCCACTTAAGCTTTGCAACCTGTCTAAATCAATCCTCCCTTGCCATATACTCAATAGCCTACCTCCCCTTGATTGCTCTGTCACCTGGTTTGTCTGATTGCACTTTAATGAACTGTCTACAAGACTGCCTGCACTTTCAATGTAATGCTTACAAACCTCTCATATGGACACTCTATTCCAATCATGTTTGCTGCCTAATTGCCTTAACGTTGTACTATGTATATTATTCTGACCTTTTATACTGCATATCCAACATTGTTTATTCTCTTCTGACTTTGTGTATAATTATGACATAATCCTTCTTTTGTTTTATCCTTCGTCAGTTCTACTGTGTAGTACTAAACCATAAGATGTATCTAATTGTTAATGGGTACTGGTCCCTCTTGCTTTCCCTCTCCCCTTCCCTCTCACTCCTCTCCCCCTCAGTCCTACCTGGTCTCAGTTCCATAACCCCTTTTGCCTTTCCCGCCAACCCGTATCTAGCCGCACTTTGCCATATGCGTCTCTATGCCCAGCCGAGTTCCAGTTCCATAGCCCAGGGTCCTTTCAGTGCCTTTTTCCGCAAAAGCTGTAACTAGCCATACTTTGCCGCATGAGTCCCTGAGCCCAGCCGAGTTTTAGTTCCATAGCCCCGGGTCTTCTTAGTGCCTTTTCCCGCTAAAGCCGTAATCGTGCCGCTCCTTGCCGTACGTGCCTTCAGCCTAGCCGCCTCTCCTGATCCAGCTCCATTGCTATTGGACCCCTTTGTGCCTTCCCACTAAATGCTGCACCTTGAAATTGTGTCCCTCAGCTCCTCCTTGCCCCTTACTCTCTGGTTTCATCCTCTTGCTTTTCTGCAACACTCTTCCCCCCCACCTGACGTTATCTAGCCGTACTTTGCCTTATGCGTCTCTGTGCCCAACCGAGTTGTAGCTCCATAGCTCCGGTCCTTTTAGCGCCTTTCCCGCAAAGTCGTGAATTCAGCCGATTACCGCATGAGTTCCTGAGCCCAGCCAGGTTTTAGTTCCACAGCCCTGGGTCTTCTTAGTGCCTTCCGGGCCAGTCGGGGACCACGCCTCCTCTGTCAGAGTGCTTTCAGCCCAGCTGCCTCCTGATCCGCCTCGTTATTGGATCCCTTTGTGCCTTCTCACTAAATGCTGCACTTTGAAATTGTGTCCTCAGCTCCTCCTTGCCTCTTACCCTCTGGTTCATCCTCTTGCTTTTCTGCAACACTCTTCCCCCCACTTGCCGCTCATCCCCCCTGCTCTGCCGTCCCTTGGTTCCGCAACCGCTGTGTATCCCTGCCCAGCAATCAAGGTCAAGTAGCTGCTATCTCCTCGTCCTTTTGATCATTGCCCTCCACCTCTCATCAGTTTCCCACACCCTCCCTTGTCGTCCTAAAACTCCCTTACCTTCCTTCCTCTCTCTCTCCCTAAATGTGATCTCCCCGCCAGTACCTCTGCTCTATTGAAACCGTGATGCCTGCCTTGAAAATCGTATGTCTGTACTTGTACCATTGTACCTTTGCCTGTATTATGTTAGCTAAACTGTCCTATTTTGTACTGTAATTGTGTCTCCCGGGTCGTGCCTGAAAATAGTCACCTGTTGGCTAGTGCACCTACCCGGTTAACAAAAACTAAATAAATAAGTAAATAAATAACCTCTTCTCCAAGGGTGTTCACAAAATGCCTGGCAGTAGTAGTTGCCTTCCTAAGAAGGTAAGGTATTTCCATCTTCCCATACCTGGACAACTGGCTCATAGTAGGCCAGTTCCCAGACCAAGTCAAGTTACCCCTACAGATAACTCAGCAACTGCTTACTTCTCTAGGTTTCCTTCTGAATCTTTCAAAGTCAGTTCTAGAGCCTGTGCAGCTCCTCACCTTCATAGGCGCAGAGCTAGATACAGTAAAGGCAAAAGCCTTCCTTCCCCTGGACAGGGCAAGGACCCTTATTTCACTGGCCTCTTCATTCACCCTCCAGGTGTCTCAACCAGCAAGGCATTTTCTACAGCTCCTAGGGCACATGGCTGCTTCTACAGCAGTGGTGCAGGGAGCAAGATTTCAGATGAGGGACATTCAGTTCCACTTGAGAGCCTTTTGGTCTCAGAAAAAGGATCCTCTGACCAAGCTGATTCCAGTGACTTGAACCCTGATCCAGGCATTGCAGTGGTGGCAGGATCAGGACAATCTAAGACAGGGAGTTCCTTTTCTCACTCAGTCTCACTCTATAATCCTTACTACAGATGCCTCCCTCTTGGGGTGGGGAGCCCACTTGGGAGACCTGACCACCCAAGGGTTGTGGTCTCCTCAGGAATCTCTGCTTCACATCAGTCTGTTAGAACTCAGAGCAGTGTTTCTAGCACTTCAGGCTTTTTCCAAGTCTGTTCAGAACAAAGTAGTTCAGATCAGGACAGACAATACCACCACAATGTGGTATATCAACAAGCAAGGGGGCACTCGGTCTACGGCCTTGTGCACAGAAGCAATGAAGTTATGGTCTCTGGCCTATTCCCTGAACACCTCTCTTACAGCAGTACACCTCCCAGGCAAGGACAATATCCTGGCAGATGCTCTCAGCAGGATATCTCAGGGCCATCACAAATGGTCACTGGATCCCCTGGTTTTGAAGGTGATCTTCTCCAGATGGGGCACCCCACATATATATCTTTTTGCAGCCCCAGACAGTCACCAACTTCCCCTCTTTTGCTGCAGGCCCCCAGTGTTGGGCTTAGTCCCCCTGGATGTGCCAAGGAGGTGACCTCAGCGAGGAAAGCAGTGGACCCCAGAGGAGGAGGAAGCGAATCCTGGTGGGGGACTCCATCATAAGAGGGATCCAGCTAGGAACACAGGAGGGGGAGGACAGGGAGGTGAGGTGCCTACCAGGTGCCACGGCATGGAGGGATGGAAGGAAAATCCTGGGGATCACTGGGAAGGCAAGACGGGAGGGTGAGCTAGATGTCATTATCCACCTAGGTACTAATGACCTGGCAAATGGGGAGCCAAAGGAAGTTCAGGAAGAGTTTAAGAAACTGGGAGGGGTCTCAAGCAAATAGCTACTCTGTCACTTTCTCAGAAGTACTACCTGTGAGAGGCAAGGGAGAGCATAGAGTGCATGCACCAGGAACTTTAACTCATGGTTGAAGAACTGGTGCTGTGAGGAAGGGTTTGGATTCATTGGTGACTGGGGACCCACCTGGAGGATGGAGGTTTGTTCAAGCCTGACGGCCTGCATCCATCCTGGAGGGAATCCAAGACTCAATGATAAGTTTAAATGCCACATTGACAAGCATTTAAACTAGCAAAGGGGGGTGACAGGCCAGCAAGGAGGGTACCTACTTGCTCACCCCCCACAGCTAGCAGTGGAACCAGTGAACCAGAGGAGTGGCTATCTCTGCAAAGCAGTGTGCAAAAGATGGAGATTAGTGCCCAAGAAGTGGATAAGCAGAAAAGGGGCAAAATTCAGCAGAAGGGCAGACAGCAAGGAGAACCAGGGATAAATGACAACCAAGGAAGGGGTTGTAGTAGAACAGTGAAACAGTCTAGGGAGGTAAAATCATGGAAAGCCATGTGTGCAAATGCCAGGAGCCTTAGCAACAAGATGGAAGATCTGGAGGCTGTCATGGTACAGTCAGACCTGGACATTGTGGCCATCACTGAAACCTGGTGTAATGATAACCACGACTGGGAGATGACCATACCTGGCTACAACATATTCAGAAGAGACAGAGCAGGCAGGAAGGGAGGAGGATGGCACTGTATGTGTAAAATGACATAAGGGCCACAGAAGATCCAGGAGGAACAAAATGGGGAGAGATACTGTGGGTTAAGCTGGAAAGGAAAATGGGACAGCCATCCAGACAGGTGTGGTCTATAGACCACCAACCCAGGAGGAAGAAACAGATAGGGAGTTGATGCTAGCCATCCAAAGGATGGCAGACAAGGGTGAGGTAGTACTGGTTGGAGACTTCAATATTCCAGACGTGGACTGGAGCATCCCAGCATCAACTAGGAGCAGATTTATCCTGGACTCCCTTCAGGGTGCCTTCCTCAAGCAACTGGTCATGGAACCAACTCGGCAGAAGGCAATACTGGACCTTGTGCTCACAAACAGGGACAGTGTGATGGGGGTAACAGTGGGGGAGCACCTGGGAAACAGTGACCACCAGTCATTGTGGTTTGAAATCACAGAAAGAGCAGAACCAAACCACACAAAAACACGTATCCTGGATTTTAGGGGGGCAGACTTTGGGAAACTGGGGAGATACTTGAAAGAGGCATTAAGGGGAATGGGACTGGAATCGGGTTGAGGAACAGTGGGCAGTATTTAAAATGGGGATTACAAGAACAACAGAATTATGCATTAAGCAGGTTAGCAAGAGGAAAAGGAAGAGGAGACCATTATGGTTTTCCAAAGAGGTAGCAAAGAAAGTGAAAGCCAAAAAGATTGCATTCAGGCAATACAAAAAGACACAGGCAGAAGGGGATAGGGAGAAGTACCAGGAGAAGCAAAGGGAGGTCAGTAAGGGAAGCCAAAGCTCAGACAGAAGAACACATTGCAAAATCAGTGGGTAGAGGGGACAAAACCTTTTACAGGTACATAAGTGAAAAAAGAAAGACAAAGGGAGGGATAGTGAGACTGAAGGGGGAGGATGGGGGCATGGAGGATGACAACAGTAAAGCTGACATTTTGAACAGGTATTTCTGCTCAGTCTTTACTGAGGAAGAGGAGGGTAATGGGTCTGAAGGGAGTACAAGGGTGAGAATGGTGCAGAATGGACACAAGTCCCTTTACACGAGAAAGGGTCCTGAAGGAACTGGAAGTAATAAGAGTTGATAAAGCAATGGGGCCAGATGGGGTGCACCCCAGGGTCCTTAAAGAACTAAGAGAGGTGGTGGCTGAACCTCTGGCTATCCTGTTTAGCCGATCTCTGGAAACAGGGGAGGTACCCAAAGACTGGAGGACAGCAGATGTAGTCCCTTATACAAAAGTGGGAACAAAGAGGAAGCAGGGAACTACAGACCAGTCAGCCTCACCTTGGTAGTGGGGAAGATCATGGAAGCACTACTGAAGGAGGATTGGTGGAACATCTGGTTGTCAATGGACTACAGGACCCAAGGCAGCATGGTTTCACCAGGGGAGGTCATGTCAGACCAACCTCGTTGAATTTTGACTGGGTGACTAGGGGTGGATCAGGAGGGCAGTGGACATGGCCTATCTGGACTTCAGCAAGGCCTTTGACACTGTGCCACATAGAAGACTATTACACAAACTGAGGAATATGGGTGTGGGCAGGACAGTAGTGTGTTGGGTAGGTAACTGGCTGGGTGGCAGGACACAGAGGGTGGTGGTAAATGGCTGTCACTCCACAGAGGGAAGAGTGACCAGTGGGGTACCACAGGGATCAGTGCTGGGACCGGTCCTATTCAACATCTTCATCAGTGACATTGAGAGGACCTAGAAGGCAGAATTTCACTGTTCGCTGATGACACAAAGCTCTGTAACAGAGTAGACACACCAGAGGGTGTAGACAGAATGAGAAGGGACCTGCAGAAACTTGAAGAATGGTCAGGGGTTTGGCAGTTGAAATTCAATGCAAAGAAGTGCAAGATAATGCATATGGGGCACAAAAACCCTGGCACAATGTATCAGTTGGGGGTGAGGATATAGCATGCACCAAGCAGGAAAGGGATCTTGGGGTTGTCATCTCTGATGACCTCAAGGTAGGGAAACAGTGTGACAAGGCAGCAGGTAAAGCAAATAGGATGCTGGGATGTATAGGCAGGGGCATCACCAGCAGGAAAAGGGAGGTCATAATTCCGCTATACAAGACACTAGTGAGGCCCCACCTGGAGTACAGTGTACAGTTCTGGAGACCATACCTCCGTAAGGACATAGACAGGGTAGAGAAGGTTCAGAGGAGGGCAACAAAGATGGTGCATGGATTGCATCACAAGTCCTATGAAGACAGGTTGAAGGAACTGAACATGTACTCCCTGGAGGAGAGGAGGGAGAGAGGGGATATGATAGAGACATACAAGTATCTTACAGGGAGGAACAGGGTGCAGGAAAACACTATTTTTAAGCGAAAAAGATGTTCCAGGACTAGAAGGCATGGGATGAAGTTGGAGGGAGGATTTATCAGAGGAAACATGAGAAAGATTTTCTTCACAGAACGGGTGGTGGACAAGTGGAACACCCTGCCAGAGGAAGTGGTGGGGCTGAAACAATCACGGGATTTAAGAATGCATGGGATAGACATAAAGGAATTCTGGAGGTCAGGGGTAAGGGGCAACAGACTTCTAGGAAAACAAACTGAACTTACAAGCTCAAATGGGCAGACTGGGTGGGCCATAGGCCCTTATCTGCCGACACTGTCTATGTATCTATGTATCTATGGATGCCCTAATTCTCAATTGGGAAGGGAAGTTCCTGTATGCTTCCCCCCCTTTCCTCTCCTGTTCAAGGTGTTAGTCAAAATCAGGTCTCAACCCTGCAAGGTGATTCTGATTGCTCCAGACTGGGTCAGACAGCCCTGGTACCCTCTCCTATTGTCCTTAGCAGTCCACCTTCCCCTGTTTCTCCCCAGGAATTACAACCTGTTAACCTGTGCTCAGGGGAGGGTTTGGTATCCGAATCTCAAATCTCTCAATCTCAAGGCCTGGCTCTTGAAGAGTTAGAGTTTGCTGATTTACACCTTTCTCAAGGTGTTATGGATATCCTAAAGGCTTCTCGGAAGCCTTCCACCAGAAGAACTTACAACTCCAAATGGAAAAGATTCTCCATATGGTGCTCTGGGAAGCATATTTCTCCAGAGTCTGCTGGCCTGCCCACAGTCCTTGACTATATGGTTCATCTTAATAGCTTGGGACTCAGACCAGCTACACTAAGAGTGCATCTGGCAGCTGTCTCTGCTTTTCTTTCAGCAGGTAAGCCTTCTTCCCTTTCAGCTCATCCTGTATTCTCTAAGTTTTTCAAGGGATTGCTTCATACCAATCCGCCATTCAGGGACCCTGCCCCTGTCTGGGACCTTAATGTTTGCATAGCTCAGCTTATGCAACCCCTTTGAGCCTTTGTCCTCAGCAGAGCTGAAGTGCTTGACTTGGAAAACTGTTTTCTTGGTGGCTATCACTTCTGCCAGGCGCATAAGCGAGTTACAAGCCCTATCAGTGGAGCCTGATTTTATCTCTTTCCATAGAGATAAGGTGGTCTTCAGGACTAACAGGAAGTTTTTACCTAAGGTGGTTTCAGACTTCCACCTTAACCAGTCTATGTCTCTTCCTGTTTTCTTCACTGACCATTCCTCCTCTGGTGAGAGGAGGCTTTACAGTTTGGATGTGAAAAGGGCCCTTAGCTACTACATAGAGCGTACCAAGGGTCATAGGTTTGACTCCCTCCAACTGTTCCTCACTTATGGTGAGGTTGGTAAGGGAAAACCTGCCACTAAGAGATCCATTGCCAGGTGGATTGTCTCTTGTATTCAATTTTGCTATGAAAAACTAGGCAAGAGTCCACCCTCAGGCCTGAGGGCTCACTCTACCAGAGGTACAGCTGCTTCCCTGGCGGCTGCCAGGGATATTCCTATCTTAGAGATATGTCAAGCAGCTACCTGGAAAACAGTTCACACTTTTACCAAGCATTACTCTCTGGATATCCAGGCTAGAAGTGATGCTCGGTTTGGCACAGCAGTGCTTCAGAGCCGATTTCCTAGGTAGGTTCTGTCCCTCCTCCATGGAGGTACTGCTTGGTAGTCTGCAAATTGTCAGAATACAGCAAGACTTCATGTTGTTTGAAGAAAAAATTACTCACCTTAGTAATGTAGTTTCTTTTAATGGAGTCTTGCTGTATTCTGACATCCCCCCCCCCTCCCTCTCAGAACCTTTGTTTTGGGATGTGGGTGGGCTGTAGCAGTGTTGGCACTCAAGAGGTGCCCCACCTTTTATTTATCACCCCTTTACTTTGGGTGAGAGGGTGTTGTGTTTGTTTCATTTTTGGGGTTTCCTGACTTGAGTCTTTGTTTTGAATCCAAAAAATCTGTTTATTATATTTAGTAGCCAGTTGGCTAGTGTAGGTTTACAGCTTCCACACAGGACACTCAGTGAGTTTAGCTCATAAAGATCTGACGGTTTGAGTTCAAACAGCAACAGACAGAGTCTCAACCGAGCTCGAGCTCAGCGTTCCATTCCTGACATGGAAAGTTAACTCTTTCATCTCCGGGGCAGTTCGAAGGTTGGACCTCACTGCAAATTGTCAGAATACAGCAAAACTCCATTAGAAGAAACAACATTACTAAGGTGAGTGATTTTTTTCTTTGGTTCTACTCACCTCATTTTAAAACGGAGTACAATACTCGTACCATAAAATCTTATCTGGAGGATTGCCTGGTGGTGACGTTTTGCAGAAATTCATTCCAGGAGACTTTCACAGATGTTGTGTACAAGAACGGTGTAGTTACTTCAAGCAGAAAAACATAAAAAATCCACAAAAAACTTATCTGCTGACAGAAACAGCCACCCACACAGGCCAAGGAGGCGAGGCTTACCAACACAGCCAACCACCCACACAGGCCAAGGAGGCGAGGCTTACCGACACAAACAGCCACCCACACAGGCCAAGGAGGCGAGGCTTACCAACACAGCCAACCACACACACAGGCCAAGGAGGCGAGGCTTACTGACACAAACAGCCACCCACACAGGCCAAGAAGGCGAGGCTTACCAACACAAACAGCCACCCACAGAGGCCAAGGAGGCGAGGCTTACCAACACAAACAGCCACCCACAGAGGCCAAGGAGGCGAGGCTTACCAACACAAACAGCCACCCACAGAGGCCAAGGAGGTGAGGCTTACCAACACAAACAGCCACCCACACAGGCCAAGGAGGCGAGGCTTAACGACATAAACAGCCACCCACACAGGCCAAGGAGGCGAGGCTTACCGACACAAACAGCCACCCACACAGGCCAAGGAGTTACATTGGTCCATCCATTCATACTGTTATGGGCCAGAAACCTGATCTGGTACATTGCTAGAATGAACTGTGGTTTTAAATATGTTGGAGTTGTGCTATTCTAGGTGTGTTGTACCATAGCCTATGATGACTTGAATAGGAGTAATCTGAGCTGTTGGACACCGTTCGCAACAGCTTCATTTACATCACGCAGAAGGGGCGAGAGTAGCCAGTTTCCAGAGGTAATGGTTTAGTATTGGCAATGGCCTGTTGACCAGAGGCTAGTAGCTGTCACATTGAGTGTGCTGTGGACTGACTGATCGTATCCTTGCTGATATGATCGGCTACCACCACCAGCACCATGCAAGGGTTGAAATTATGTTTTGCAGATACTAGCCAGCAGGTCTAGTGACTGAGAAACTCCATTGACCCCACAGACTTTTCCAGTGTCCCGACTGGTGTACTTATTGAAATATTACCTTCTCCGGTACAAGATAGCAGGGCTAATTAAATGAACATTTTGCTAACCAGATACAAAATCTACCCTCGCTTGGCTAATGGACCTGTGTCATGTCCCCCTGAATGTTAAACCTATATTTTTAAAAAGAGATTTTTGCATTTCTGAAAATAAGGGTGCTATTATGTGTCACTGCCTATTGGATAAGTAGCTTTTGTGGACTTTTAGTAATTGGGTCGCCTAACTTGTTTTTTTCACTTTTATTCTAGGCTGCAAAATCCAGAAAGGAACTGAGAAGTAAGTTCATATTGTTTTTGTTTTTTTTCGTACACGTTGGGAGAAAGCAGCTTCTGTGCATGATTGCATTAATTTTACATGTTTTTTGTTGTATTGAAATAAAATGTGAAAGTAAGGACAGAAAGGAGATGCTGGCTTTGTGAACTGTACCTCACATAGTGCAACAGGTCACCTGTGATACCCGAGGCACTCTGTGCTAAGCAGTAGCAATGCATGCACTCAGTGCCTTAAGTTAAAAAGCTAGCACTCCACCTGAAATTATTATTGTTGCTTTAACGTGTATAATCACTGTATAATATTCAGTTCTTTTTTTTGTTTTTTTAAAAACTTTATGCATATTATTTTCAAAAGTGAACATACAGTTGATAACATGACTGCAGTACAGTGTTAGATGGATCAGGTAGTCAGGTGGCTAACAGTCACTAAAAAAATTGATTTGGCTACAGGATGCTGAAAGTGACTGGCCAGCTGGCTACCTGCCCACAAAGTGCTTTTTGAGCCCATAAAAATGGTGGCCGCTAAAAAATATTGATTTGGCTACTAGATTTTGAAAACTAGTGGCTAAACTGATCACCAGCTCACAAACTGATTTGTTCCACCCTGCTGCAGCATAGCAATAACATGGCATAATAATAATGAGAAAGCTTATCTGTAAGAAATAACCCATGTTAGGGCGTGAGTGTCTAGAGAAATAATACATGCCTTTGGTGAACTGGAAGGCAAGAGGCTAGTGGCCAAATGCCTTTCAACACACTCGGGGAAGTGTATTCATTCTGAAGAAATGCATGCCCTGAAGTAGGTTACTGCACTTATAAAATGGAAGTAGACATTTTTTTAATGGAAAAAGTTTTATTTTTGAGTAGTTAGGCTGTTGCTTGGTAGTTTGTTAGGTTTGTGACAAGCCGTGCATTTAGTGGAAGTTAATGAATTGTCAGGTAATATGTTTTAACCGGTGAAGTTGCTAGGATTCCACAGAATTCTGAAGTTAGGCTGTTGCTAGATAGATTAGTTTAGATTGGTAACAAAGTGTGCATATAGGGATTAAATGCACAGTCTTGTGATCTTTTTTTTTTTTTAACATTTAACATTTTCTTCTGCAGCCATGATCCTCTTTTTTTTTACATCCAGCCACCGCTGCACTCTGCCGCCGACGCCGAAGTTGCATGCCCAGCTGGCAGACGCAGCTATACCTGCGAAAGGGGGGCCCCCCATAGCCCCCTGCGCCCGGTGAGGAACCAGTACCGGCACATGCCTCCAGGCATCGCTGGCCAGCGGAGCTGCGGCTATCAAGCTGCCTCGGACCCGTGCTGCGATTTTTCCTTGTTCTTTCCCCATTGGGACCACGGACGTGCAATGACGTCCATGCACATTCGTGCAGACGTCTGCCGTGGTCCCCCCTCCATTATACTGCTGCCTGCGGTACCTCCGGGCGTCCCCAGGGGTCGCCGCAGCGCGGTGTAAAGTCCCCATCCCACCCCAGGACTAGGAGAGCTGTCTCCCGACGCTCAATCCCAGTCCTCCCCTGCCGACCCCCGACAACCTGAGCTCATTCCTGAACCCGGGTCGCCGGCGTAGCGCAAGGTGTGGCATCCAGCGCCTCAACCCTCAGCGCCACCAGGCCGATGCAGTCTGGTGATCTTTTTAACCAATGACGCTTCTAGAATTTGTGCTTGAAAGCCATTTTATAATAGGGTGCATCACTCCAGAGTCCATGTGGTACTAAAGTGAAGGCAGTCCTTAAACACGAGAAAGTCCTAGAATGAGTCCCAAAAAGTGCTGCACAGCAACAAGACCTCACAGGAATGAACAAGATGCACATGTAGGGTCTATTTCAGAGAAAGGAAGGCACTAGAACAAGGGGGCATGCAGTGACGCTAAGAGGGGAAAGTTTAGGAGAGATGTGCAGAAATACATCTTTACAGAAAGGGTGGTGGATGACTGGTAGTGGGGGCAAAGACTATGGGGAGCTTCAAGCAAGCGTGGAATAGGCACAGAGGCATATTAGTTACAGGAACGGGGTGGGAGTGACACTTATGGCCAACTAGGGTCAGTGGTGACAGAATAGGCTGGGGCAGGGGGCAAACTGGATGTATGTATGTTAGCTGGCGATGTACTGGGAGTTGCAGTGCATGTGCCAACCCCAGCTTGCACAACTCTGGCCGAACTGAGTCAAACTTCTGACATCGTTCATAGTTGGCAAAGCTTAAATCAGGAAACAAGTACAGTTGATCCCCTGCTAGAGCGGAAAGACGTCCTGCTGCCCTCACTGCTTGTAGTTTACGATCCTGCTCAGGTATGCCTTAGGTTATGATGAGCAGTGTGCATGGTAGAGTGTTATCTGCAGGGTTTTTCCTTCAGGAGATCAGATATGTTCTCATGAAAAGGTTGTGCCCTCCATCTGTAGCAAATCTTCAAGTAAGTACTGAGAAAAAAGGGGCGAGCCTGTCCTTCATCACCTCTGGTGAGACGATTAATCATTGGTAGGGGTTTCTCACAGCATTCTCTAGGTGTTTTAATCTAGCGTGCAAATGTTTGTTCTCCCTCACCATCCCAGATTTGGCCATCAGTGCCTTGTTCGCTGTACCTACCACCTCTTTAGAGTCATCCCAATCTCCCTCTATTTTAGTCTCCACAAGGGTCAGACATGTGTTAAAGCTGTTCGTTTTATAGTCAAGATTTCTAACTACCCAAAGAATCATTTTGTTAGATAGTTCTTTTTCTCAGTCAGTTGAGGTTTCCTTCCCTCCCTGGCTGCGGGCAACAGAAGTCGTGGCTAAAGATTTTGATTTCATGGCCTAGGAAGTATGTTTAGGCCTAGGCATTTTCAACTCTTTTTTCCCCCTGGTAAAATTTGGTATCTTAGGCTGGCTCCGTGGCGCTGAGCTATGGGGCATTGCTCTGGAATGCTGGTGACCCGGGTTCACGCCCCAGGCCTGGGTGTCAGGAGTGGAGGCTGGTGGGGAAGGATTCAGAGCGTCCTTTGGATGCTCCCCTCCTTGGGTGGGTTGTTGCATGCCGCTGTGAGAGCGGCTCTTGGCAATGGCTTCATGGATGCTTTCTTGGTGGCATGGGTGAACACACACTGTTGAATGCCGCCGCCCCAGGACACAGTGAGCGGCTGCATACACATGGGAGGTGGATGGGGCCCAACACGGAAAATGCCTACCCAGCAGGCTGGATGAGAACCGCCAAGCTACCCCCTCACCACAAAGCCCCTTAGTACACCACTCTGCCCCCCCAGCCACTGCACTGTCGGAGGCTGTGGAACGTTTCTCCCCTTCCTTCCTTGCTGCCCCCAGTAGGGATACACTGGACTCCCAAGGCATGGAGGAGATGGCAGTGAGTACAAGTTGGCAGACAATGGGGCCAACAATGTGCAACCTGAAGGAGGGGCCGGTCAGGGGGCAGGGCAAGGAGCAAAATAAAAATCTAGTATCTACTGATGCAACTAAACTACTTCTAGCTGATAATGCAGTCCAAGCCGCCAAAATTGAAGTTTAAAACTAAGAACAGTACTATTTTCGGTAGCAACAGCCGGAGCTTTGAGAGATTTGGCTTACTCAGTCAGCTACAAGCTCTGCCACTCAAAAATAAGTTCTAGTGTTGTACCTTTATTCAAGTGCTCTGTTTATTTAAAGAAGCCTTAAGCCAAACCATGGATTGTGGAAATGTGGGAAAAGAGATGCTGACATATCTTTTTTTTTTTTTTTTTATTTAACTTATTATTTTATTAATTTTTGAAAGTAACATGTATGACAGTAGTAGTTTAGTTTAGTTTATTGGTCTAGGAATTAATACCTTTGAGCCAGGGCTCTTTTACAAAGGTTCCACGTCACAGAGAACATCAAACAATAACTATAGACATTACAGGTAATACAAAATGGAAAAGTTACATACTAAGTTTGCTATTTACAGTTTAAGGCAGAAAGTTATAGAGTTACATAATAAACATGCTTTTGACAGTTTCATGGGAGTAGACAATTTGGAAAATAAAGAAACTTCCAGGGAGAGGGAGATCATTAGGATCCAAAGGGAGGCAAGACAGGAGGGAAAAGCGGTGGGGAGTAGAGTGAGTGAGAGGGGACAGAAAAAGGGGGGGGGGGAGTGAGTTGGGTGGCAGACAGGGATAGTAGTGGTACGTGACGGCTCATTAGACAAGGAGAGTAGGCCTTGGATGTGAGGATGGTCAACGAGGAGGAGTAGTCTTTATCGAATGCAATCACAGTTGCTAGTGGTGGTGAGGTGGGCATAGAGCATGGTTTTGAATTCTCCGAGCGAGGTTGAGGATAGAGTAGGTGGACTTAGAGCATTGAACCATGTCGGGGCCCTGAATGCGAACGTTCTTTGTCCCTGTGTGGTCCGACATTTGGGAACCAGGAAAGGTTGGTGTTCAGATCTGGTGGAGGGTCGTAAGCCAGGATTTGGACGGAGTAGGTTTTGGATACAGAATGGGTTCAGTCCCAAGTTAGATTTTTTTGCCATTATGCAGGTGAGATAAATAAGGCGATTTGATAGTTGCAACCAGCCTGTTTCTTGGTAGAGCTTGCACGTCTGAGTCAGTCTTTGAGCCCCCGTGAGGAGCCGGCATGCCTTATTAAGAGTGATTGAGACACGCCTTAATGCCGTGGTGGTAGCTGAGCCATAGATAATAAGGCCATAGTCAATGATAGAGATTATGGAATTCTGTATAGCTATCCTCAATGCTGCTTGGTTTAGAAATTGACGGTTTCGAAACAGTATTCCAAGATGTTGGTTCACTGTTTTTGCCGTGTTGTCAGTGTGGGTTGCAAAGGTGAGCCCTTGGTCAAAAGTGATGCCAAGGTATTTGAAAGTATTTACTTGGTCCAGTGTATTTCCAGCAGAGGTTTGTATGGCGAGTGGAGTATTTCTGTTTTTGTTTTGGTGATTGGTAAAAAGCATGGCTTTTGTTTTTTTGTGGTTAAGCACAAGTTTACTATCCAGGAACCACTTTTCAACACTAGAGAAGGCAATTTGCAGGCTTTTTCGTAGGGAGTTTGGGTCTTTGTGAGAGGAGAGAATTACAGCATCATCAGCGTATAAGATTATTTTTTCTGGGCAGAAATCTGGGAGGGAGTTAAGGAACAGGCTAAAGAGGAGCGGGCCAAGAATAGATCCCTGTGGTACACCTGAGAGGACTGGTTTGAAGTGGAGAGTTTATTAGAGATTTTACAACCTGCAATCGATTTGACAGGTAACTTTTTCCAAGCACTGGGACCTTCAGTGAGCCTTGGCTGGTCAGTAAGGAGGTAATTAGGCTATGATGGACTGTGTCAAAAGCTTTAGTGAGGTCAACAAAGACCGCACCGGTTTGGCACCCTTTGTCCAGGGCTGAGTGGACTTCTCCAGAGAAGTCAAGTAAGGCTGTTGTAGTACTATGTCCTTTCCTAAAGCCGTGCTGCTGATTACAGAGTAGATTGTACTTGTCCAGGTAGTCAGAGAGTTGATCTGCCACTACACGTTCAAGTGCTTTGGAGAGGGGTGGGAGTTTTGAGATCGGTTGATAGTTACCTGTTGAGGTTTTGTCCCCCCCTTTGTGCACTGGCGTGACTATGGCAGACTTCCATTTGTTGGGAAATTGACTTTGGCAAAGGGACAGATTAAGAATTTTGGTAAGGGGGTGGATCACTTCGTCCAGGGTGAGAGACAGGATTTTTAGATCTAGGGTGTCACTACTTCTTCTAGATTTGGAGCAGGCCTTTTTTATGTATTTATAGGCTTCGTGCGCTTTGATTTTCTTGAAATAAAATTGTGGTTTGTCTCGAGGGGTGTTTTGTGATCCTAGTTTAGGCACAGGTAAGTCCGAGAAGAAATCTGGGGGGAGGACCCCACTGAGGTCTGTGAAAGTCTTATTTAGGGCATAAGCAATAGTCTTTGGGTCAAGAGTGGTGGATCCATCAACTTTCATAATGGTGGGTGACGATTTTGATTGCTTACCCATTATATTTCGGATGTTGTCCCAAAAAGCTCTTCCGTCACCGCAGGTGGATTCAAGGGCGTTTTTGAAATAGGAGCTCTTCATTTGCCTAATTTGTGTGGTGCATCTGTTTCGTGCCTGCTTGTATTTTAGGGTATCATGCGGTGAGCCTGTGTCCCTGGCAATGGCCCAGAGGTGGTCCCGAGCCTTGAGCTGGGCAAGTAGTTTGGCAGTGATCCATGGATTTGATAGTGCTTTGATTTTACGCTTTTTTACTGGGGCGTACAAATCACATGCAGTATTAAAGGTTGTGATGAAGTATTCAAGTGCAGCATTAACATCAGTCACTTCGAAAATTGGTGTCCAGTCCAGTTGCAGGAGATAGGTCTTTAATTTGATAAGATTCCCATGAGGCAATACTCTGCTTGATATAACTTTGGGGGGCAGCTTGAGAAATTTATTAGACCAGGTACAGGACACTGGTGAGTGGTCACTGAGAGAGTCAGGGAGAACTTTAATGTTTTTTATCCAGTCGGGGTGATTAGTGAGAACCCAGTCAGTAAGGGTGCTTGTACCAGTTTTGTAATTTTTCCTGGTGGGGGAGGTTACGATCTGCGTCAGGTTTGCTGCTAGGATGTCATCTTTGTAGGGCCAGTATTGGGGGTGAGCCAGTTTATATTGAAGTCCCCGAGGAGGAGGAGCTCATTTTCAGGGGTTGCAGGCTTACAAAACCAAGTACTGACTTGATACTGGTACGTGTGGTGTTTTGGAGGATATAGATCATGCCACTGTGAGAACTTTGTTTTGTGCACCGAGAGCAATTTGATAGGGAGAAGTTGCAACTGAGTATTTGTGGGGTGAAGCTGCCACGCTGACTGGAGAGGTTGTCCTTTATGTAGATTGCTACAGCCCCCTTCTTGCTTGCCCGGTCGAGTCTGAAAATATTGTAACCTTCAAGGAGACCGTATGATCCTGGTGCTGGGAGACAGCCAGGTTTCAACAATGGCTAGTATATCGGGATTATTTTGCCCAACGAGAGTTTGAAGAGATGCCAGTTTAGGAAGGAGGCTGCAGATATTTAGGGTGATAATGGAGAGACCACTACCAGCTTTCACTGTTTTTGTAGGCTTGAGCGTGACCGGGTCAGGGTTTGGGTGTATCCCACCAGACATTAGTAGCAGGAGGAGCAGGAGTTTAAGTGATGCCATTCGTAGTTCATAGTAGGTTGGAGTGAGCTTGTACTTTATTTGGTGATTGGATTTTCTTCTGGTGTCCCACTAGAGGTAGTAGTAGTAGTAGTTTATTGTTGGACTATTAAGTCATCCACAATTTCACAAACAATATAGACAAAATCCAATAATAAATAAAATCGCTTAAAAACAGTAGATAATTACAAGGTGCAAGAGTCAATTTCGTGTATACGATAATAATGAATTTCAATAATTGCATTTGAGTGCGCTCAATTCCTTTCATTTTATGTTTCTTAATTAGACTAATCTGATGAAAATATTTAGCCAAGCGTATAATAATATAATCGTCTTCAGAGTTCAATAGAACAACAGTCAAATATTTCTTATTCATTGTTTCCCATCCCTTAATTATAGGACCAAACCAAAGCGTTCTCGGTTTATGATACCAGTCACATTCCCAGAGCACATGTAATAAATCTTCCCTTTCCCCTGCAGGCAGAAACATTTTTGTGCAATGGCTGGTAGATTTTTATATCTAGCCTCATTCACATTATTGGTGAAGCACTTGAATTTATATTTAGTATAAGCTTTCCGTATTACAGGGTCAGTTAAGAAATCCAGATAATATTTAAATCCGTAACCTCCTTGATGAAGAACGAACCATGGGGAGTATCTTGAGCAATTTATGGCTTCTAAATCATTTTTAATCCAGATGTTCAATATCTTTTTCTTAACATACTTAGTATATTTCCAATTTATACTAATATTTCTGTCCCAATATTTTTTAATATAGAAAGATCATACTTTGTTAATAGACCTAATAATTTATCATACCATCTAGTGACATTTGTCATTTTTGTGCCAGTTTATTTTTTCCAGAAGGCACAGCCTAGTTAGCCTAGCATTAGACATTCTAGTAAGTTTTCCAATAATTGATTTTCTTTATGTCCACCAAGTCTTCAATATTTTCTAAGCCCAGCTCACTTCTTACATAAGCTAATGGGCAAGAAGTTGCTAACCCATAGAAATCCTTAGGATTTTATGTGTATTGGGACTAGTAGGCTCCTATAATTTCCATTATCACAGACTTTGCCCATACACAATTTGGGGAATAACTTACTTCTGATAGCTGTTAGAAGTGGTCTGAGGGAATTTCCATATATAATTGAATTTATTCAACCCAATGTTGTTTTGACAGTCCGATTGAGATGTTATTAAAATGAACTTTCCATGTTAGGTTAGAAGCAAAACTCAAACCCAAATATGTATACATATATCTGTATTTGGGAGTTTCTCATTACCCATAAGCCACTGACTATTTGATTTTCTCTGCCCCACAACCGTTATTTCAGACTTCTACGTATTAATCTTTAAACCTAGGACTTCCGTAGCCTCTTTCTATAATAAATGAAGTTGTTTTTGTAAGCCTGATTTCGATAAGGAAATCAAAACAATGTCATCTGCATAAGCTAGAGTTGAGCAGATTTCTTATCCTATTTTAGGTGTGTCAGAGACCAAATAAGTTCATTTCCTTAGTAGCCCATCAATGTATAACGCAAACAATGTAGGAGCCAAGACGCACCCTTGACATACTCCTTTGTTTATAGGAAATTTTTTTGAAACTTCTCCCTTTGTACATAGTCTAATCCTAGCCCAGTTATCCCTATATAAATTAGCAATGGTATCAATCAGGTCAGAATCAATCCTTTCTCATCAGTTGCCCAAGTTCCCTTATTATGGTATCTAAAGCCGATAAAAATCTATAAACGTGCAGTACAACTTTTGTTTTCTTTATCTTTCATATTTTTCAATAATGTGCAAAAGACAAAGCAATTGTTAATGGTAGAATAATTACCTCTGAAGCCCGCTTGTACTTCTATTAACCCTCCTAATGATTCTATTTAAAGTTTTAGTCTATCCAAAATAATTTTGGAAAAAATTTTCAAATTAACATCAAGGAGGCGGATTGGCCTGTACATTCTCGGGTCATCTTTTTTCCCTTTTTTATGGATCGTTATAACTAAAGCCCCCCTCCAGGTATCCAGGAAATATTGTCCTTGTATACTTTTATTATAGGTTTTAACCAACAGCTCACACCATCCCGGAGTATTAACTTGGTAAACTTCGGCTGGTATTCTATCCAGCCCAGGAGCTTTGTTTGATTTTAAGGATTTTATTGCTAGATAAACATCTTGTTTAGTGATCAGTATATTATTTTGATTTAATTCACCAGAGACATAGTCGTCATACATCTGTTCATCAAAAAAAGTTTGTGCAAAATACTCAATCCATTTATCTTCTGATATGCACATATATGGAGCAGATTTATAGGCATTTATTCCTTTAATTACATAAGTAAATTAAATTATGTTAGTGTCAGTAGCTCAGTAGGTAGCACACTCGCCTCTGAGGCTGGGAGATCAGAGGACTGTGGGTTCAGTTCCCATATCTGGCATTTGGGTTAATATCCCAATACTGACACTGTAGTGCAGCATGAGGGGGGTGCTGCACTTCTGAGGTGCCGTCTTTCAGATGAGACGTTAAACCAAGGTCCCATCTGCCTGGATTGCTGGTAGCTCAGGTGGATGCTAAAGATCCCATGGCACTTATCAAAAAAGAGTAGGGGAATTTCCCAGGTGTCTTGGCCAAATTTCTCCCATTCACTAAAAATACCACCAACAGCTTGATCTGGTTCAGTTTCAGTTGCTTACCTACTTTATCCCCCTTCCCCCCGGACGCCCCTGAAAAAGGGACTTCTAGGGACATGGATATGTTGTTCATCCACACTCATTGGCAGGTATCCTTGCCGCTTTAAATCTTGCCGGAAGGTCTTCAAGCTTGCTCCTCCCACCCACCCGGGTGGTATAACTCTCGGCTCCGCCCCATGATGCCAGATCTTCCTTACCGCTTGGAAGCTCAGGTTCCCTCCTTAACGCTCTGCGTTTGAGACTGGTTCCTATTTCTCCGTTTGCGGATTTAAAAATAAACTTTGCAAAAAGACTTCAGTCTTCTATCCCTCGCGACTCGCGATGGACCGTCGACTCCGGATTTGGAGATGCCCATGGAGCAGAAGATGTCGGGCGGATCCACACTCACGTGTGTCTACTGCTTAGGCCTTGAGCACGACCATGACACGACCTGTCATCTTTCTCAATACCTCACGTCCTCGAGGCCGTGCTGCCCGGTTGCAACTGAGGCCATCCCGAGCGTTCCCTCGGTGAAGTCCAAGGAGGCCGGTTGGCGGTGTCGCGGCGGCGGGCTGGCGGATCAGCTCGGCGGATGGTCAGCCCTCAAGAGGAGGCGGCGCGGGCCGATCTCCTCGGCCGCGGCATTTATCCCGCTCTCTGGGTTCTTCCTACACGGCTTCTTTTAAGGAGCTTTGTCTGTCCCTCTCCACTAAAGGAGAAGGGCTCGTGCTGCTGGACCTTATTCGGTCCAAAAGAGGACAGGGTAAGTCCCTCCGTCGGCGCTCTTGGGAGCGGGAAAGGTCCCTCTCGGGCCGTCGACCGTCGGCTTCGATCGATCGGCCGCCGCCACTGGCCTCACGGTGTATCCCGTCAGGTCAGTTGACCGAGACTCCCACCGATGAAGTCGAGATTTTTCTCGACCCATTGGACGGGCTGTCGCCTTTAGCAGCCGAGATTCCCCTCTCCCCGGTTCCCCCGGGAGGAGTTGAGGATCCCGTGGGCTCGCCTGTGCCTCCGGTTCCGGAGCCCTCGGATGGACCATCCGAGCCGAAGGGAGTGCCGGTTCCGGCCGACACCTCCCCGCACCGACCTCGGAAATTCCGGGACTCTCGGTCTCGGTCTCGGACCTCTTCGCGGTCCAGCCGATCCCACCGTCATAGGCGGTCTCGGTCTCGGCACCGCGGTAAGCGGCGTCGCCGCTCGTCCTCGTCCTCCTCCTCGGATGAGGGGAGGCTTCGGCGTAAGTGCGTCGGCAGTGCGAGGACCTGTATTTGCAACAGCTCCTCCTGGCCGGGAATAAACCCGACACGTCGCCTTCCCGGCATATAAGTGGCTGTCACGGAGCGGGTCGACACAACCCCTCGACTTATCCGAGGAGTCATACCCAGGCCGGTTGTTCGGCCAAAACCAGCTGCTCCACCGATTCGTGGAACCTCCGCCCACAGCCACCAATTGGGGCTCCACCAAGGATTCTCGGTCTGCTAAGGGTCTACCCCATCGGCTGTCAGTTACCCTCACTCCCGACCGACCTCGGCAGGTGAAGGGTGGCTCAGGCCAGAGGCAGTTTCGAGGACTCTTCCGAGTCCGAAGATGATTCCTCCTTTTCTCAAGTGACTGGACTTGGAGTCTTCAGGAGGTCAGTCAATGGACGATAGCCCGTCGTCCTTCCTAGGACTGCTTCGCTCATCTCGGAGTCTACCGGATGGAGCTCAACCCGCTTCCAAACGGGCCTGGTATCCCTCACGGAGATTCTGGACCGAGGGATTCTCCGACGGAGGCTCTTCCGTGGCCGAGGCCATAGTGGGTCCGCACTGGAGCTTTGGCAGCGCTACTGCTTCCTGCCCCGCGCTCGCCAGGATGGCCAGGAAGTATGGTCCCCTACCGTTCCTTGTCCGGTTTTTTGAACACCCTCTGCTGAGGGGTTGGTTACCGACAGCTGCCGCGCACGGGCAACGCCAGGGATTGGACAAACCTCCTGACAAGGAGTCCAAGAAATTGGACTATGTCGGCGTAAAGTCTACGCTAAGGCCCCTCTCGGCTCGTCCAGGCCAGTTCGCCGCCCTCATGGCACATTTTTCCTCATGCCCTGTTGGGCTCCCTGGATGAGGTCATCCCTCATCTTCCCGCCGATCTGCAGACTACGGTTAAGCAGGTGCGGGACCAGGCAGGGCAGTGGCCAAACAGCAGCTCCAGACTGCTTGGATATAGGGGACTCATGTGCCAGATCGGTGGCGGCCGCAGTGGCTATGCTGTCAAGGGCTTGGCTGAGGATATCCACCTTTACTCGGATACCCAGCAAAGTTGGCGGATGTTCCCTTTGGGACTGACCTCTTCGCCCTGGGGTGGAAGGTCACCTGCAGAGGATCGAGAAGTCCAATGCCACCTTGACTCGGGTCTCTTCCCCGCCAGAAGGACAAAGGCCGCAAACCACAGCCTAAGCCCTTTCGTCCTTCTGTGCCCCGGCGCGCCCGGCCCAGCAACGCCAGGGCCAGCAGGCCTGCCTTGGCATCCCAAACCCAAAGCCGGGCTTCCTCTAACAGGAGGCAGGGAGGAAAGGGCCCGGAGGTCCCTCGGCCGGTCCCTCCTCCAAGCCTGCCCAGTGACGGGCTGAGGGTGTCGCCCCATTCCCGCCACCTTACCCTGGGTCCCCCTGGGGACGGCCCGCACTCGTTCCCGCCTGGTCCGCTGTTACCACGGACAGGTGGGTCTTGAGGTGGGAAGAGGCCTGCCTCTGGAATTCGAGCAGGCACCACTCTTCAGGAGCCGCCGCCTCGGGGCTTCGATCCCCAGCTCACTGGCGCTCGTCGAGCCGACATCGCCTCCTCCTCCAGAAGGAGGTGGTAAGAGAGGTGGTGACCCTCCTTCAGACCCAGGGTTTGTGTCCAGGTACTTCCTGGTTCCGAACGGACGGGGCTGGCGCCCCATTCTCTACCACGCACTCTAAACAAGTTCCTAAGGTCTCGAACCTTCAGGATGGTCACTCTGGCTCAGATAATACCATCCTGGAACGCATGCGTGGTTCCTGCTTTCTGACTTACAGGACGTTTTCCACGCCCCTATCCGTCTGCTCTCACCAGAGATTCCTTCGCTTCCGAGCGGAAGGATCCCTCTTCGAGTTCCAAGCCATGCCCTTCGGCTTGTCTCCAGCTCCCAGGGTCTTCACCAAATGCATGGCAGTGGTGACAGCATTCCTGCGGCGCCGAGGGGTCCGGGTGTACCCTTACCTGGACGACTGGCTGATAGCAGCTTCCTCCAGGAAGGAGGCGGAGTGGTCCAGAGATCTGGCCCTCCAGGTCTGCTCTCAACTGGGCCTCCTATCAACGAGGCCAAGTCGGAACTCGAGCCAAGCAGGTGATTCTATTCATCGGGCGCAGCTCGACTCTCGAGCCAGAGCCGCCCCGCGGACAGGGCCGAGGTTCTTTCCTCCTTGCCCGATCATTTCTGGTTGGGCACTGCGCCCTGCCCGGGACTTCCTGCGCCTCCTGGGTCTCATGGCGGCCTGCACCAGCGTGGTCCGTTGGGCCCGCTGGAACATGCGCCCCTTCAGTGGGGACTGGCCAGCCAGTGGTCACAACGCTGCATCCCTTGACTAGCTTGTGTCGGTGACACAGGGGATGTGGAACGCCTCCAGTGGTGGACCGCTCCAGATCATTTGCAGGAGGGCATCCTGCTCATCTCCGCCTCCCGAGCCGACGGGTCTCTCTGTCGACCGATGCCTCTCTGATGGGTTGGGGTGCCCATCTGGGAACACTGGCTCATGGCCTCTGGTCCCTCAAGGAGTCCCATGCCACATCAACCTGCTGGAGCTCCGAGCGGTCCGCCTAGCTCTCACCGCCTTTGCTCCGTTCCTCCGGGGTCAAGTGGTCCGAGTCCAGACGGACAATACCACGACCATGTACTATCTAAACTCGCCAGGGGCGGGGCGCTCCATGCTTCTATGCAAGGAAGCTCTCGCATTTGGTCACTCGTGCGCAGCCTGGAGGCGGATCTCCTAGCCATTCACGTGGCAGGAGCCTCCAACACCCTGGCCGATGCCCTGAGCCGGATAGGGGCTGCATCCCACGAGTGGTCTCTCCTGCCGGAGGTAGTACAGCATCTGTTCTCCCTTTGGGGCACACCTCAGGTGGACCTGTTTGCCTCAGGAGAACGCGGCTGAGTCTGTTCCATGCCCGCCCTCAGCAGGGCTCGCTGCAGGGGATGCCTTCTCGAGGCAATGGACCCCGGCCTTTTACGCCTTTTCCCCATTTCCTTGATCCACAAGGTGCTTCTCAGCAGGAGGACAAGGCGAGGTGATTCTGATAGCCCCAGACTGGCCTCGCCAGTTCTGGTACCCAGATCTCCTCAGTCTCAGCTCCAGGACTCGCGGCAGCTTCCAGCTCACCGGACCTGCTCTCAGTCAATCAGGGAAGGTATTCCATCCGACCTTCAATCCCTGCACCTGACGGCCTGGTTCCTGAGCTGCCAGAGTTCCAGGCCTTGGGTCTTTCCGACGAGGTCCTCAATGTAGTTGAGGCGCCCCGTAAGGAGCTCCACTGAAAATGTTATGCCTTCAAATGGAAAAGGTTTTCCATTTGGTGTCAGGCAAGGGCTTGATCCTTCCTCCTGTTCCTTGGCAAGCATCTTGGACTATTTATGGTCCCTTTCTAGTCAAGGGCTTAGGTCGACTGACCCTAAAGGTTGCACCTGGCAGCCATCTCTGCTTACAGGCGCGGGCCGGGAAGCAGTCAGTGGCGAGGAGAAGGTGGTCTGGCTTCTCAAAGGCCTGATCACATTTCCTCCAGTGCGGGAACCCCACCTCCGGTGATCTACTGCTGGTACTGGCAAAGCTCATGGGGCAAGCTACTCAACCTATGCACAGGTGTGAACTCTCTCACCTGTCGTGGAAGACCGCCTTCTTGGTGGCTATCACGTCAGCCAGAAGGATGGGAGAGCTCCAGGCGCTTCCATCGAGTCTCCTTACCTGGTCTTCCACAGGGACAAGGTTGTCCTGCGCCCCCACCCGAAATTCCTTCCGAAGGTGGTGTCGGAGTTTCACCTTAACCAGGTGTTGACCTGCCGGTGTTCTACCCCAATCACACCTCGGAGGCCGAATATAGGCTCCATACTCTGGACCCTAGAAGGGCGCTCGCTTATTATAAGGAGCGCACGGCTGAAATTCGGGGAGAGGTTCGCCAGCTGTTTGTCACCCACGCTGAAGCCGCATTCGGCAGACCTGCAGCCAAGCGGACGATAAGCAGGTGGGTAACCTCCCGCATAGATCTCTGTATGTTGGCGGGCATGGAGCCCCCAGAGGATAAGAGCTCATTCTACCCGCCATACTGCTGCAACGGTGGCTGCTTCCAGGGATGTCCCTATCCAGGAAATCTGCAGGGCTGCTACCTGGAAGTCAGCAAACACCTTCATTACCCACTACCACATCGACCTTGAGTCACGCCGGGATGCTGGTTTTGGGGCCTCGGTTCTCCAGTCTCTCTTTCCCAAGTAAGTATTGGGGTGTGCGTCTTGCCTCCCTCCTCCCGGAGAACTGCTAGGAGTCTGCCAATGAGTGTGGATGAACAACATATCCATGTCCCTAGAAATGCAGGTTACTCACCTGTAACAGGAGTTCTAGGAATGGTATATGTTGTTCATCCACATTCTCCACCTTCCTCCGGCTTGACGCACAACCTGAGCTTCCAGCGGCCAGATCTGGCGCCATGGGGCGGAGCCGAGAGTTATACCACCGGTGGGTGGGAGAGCAAGCTTGAAGACCTTCCGCAAGATTTAAAGCGCAAGGATACCTGCCAATGAGTGTGGATGAACAACATATACCATTCCTAGAACTCCTGTTACAGGTGAGTAACCTGTATTTCTAGGCCTAGTGGGCTTACTGGGTCAACAAAATTCAATAAATAAATAAAAAATAAGTAAGTCCAAAACATTTTTAGGTTTTGGTTATGTAAGACCTCCAGCATTTTCTCCTATTGAAGTTTATAATATTGTGCTTTTTTGTGTTAAAAATAGTTTATAACTCTTTCGTTCTTGATTTAGCTCCTTAGTTAGAACTTTATCATTAGATTTTTTAATTACTCTCAGTTTTGCTCAAATGTATTTTTTAAAGTCTCTGCATTCTTTGGCAAACCAGCCTGAATCCTTATTTTGTTTATTTACCTTTGTTTATCTTTGTTCATATAAGTGATTGCAAAGGTCTGTAAAGAAAGGGACTAATTGCTCCCAAAGTGACCTAGCTGAGTATTGATTTACCTTACTAACCAGGTAATACAAATGCTGATGTATTACGAATTCTAAATTAACCATCCATAACACTCTTTTATTTTGAATGCTTTCTAACTGAACCAGAGTCTGAAGAGGACGATCACTGCTATATTTGGTTAGTCCTACTAACCAAACAGGAAAATGATCACTTTCTGATACAAGGAGTCCCAAAAATAGCTGTGTCCAGACCAAATGGCTAAATCCAGGACAGATTTACTTGTCCCATTTATATAGATATAATTACCAACTTTGTCTCTCCTAAGTCTGCCATTTAATGGATACATATCAAATTCCTCCAACAGCTTAATTAGTTTCTTTCCATAATTATTGTTTACCGTATCTTGTGTATGTCTATTATTACTAAGCACTAAAGAATCATCAGTCAGAAATACAGAGTTATCACAGTATCCATCAAAGTCTGCAATTCTGGAGTTTCAATCTCCCGATATCAAGATCTCAAAATCAGGTGAACCTATCCTGCACTCATGAAAAAGAGCCGTTAACCTGTCCCAGATATCTGGGAAACAGAATTTCGATGACTGAGGTGGAATGTAAATATTTAATAAGAAGATTTTCTGGATATCATTACTCGATTACAGGCAAATATGTCTATCTAAATATTTTAATTTTATAAGATGAAAAACTCCAATTCTGATGCATGTAATTAGAACCCTGGCTCTTCTTCCAAAGCTACAGAATTTCTCACCTTGAACATGATAATTTTCATATCCATTCAATAAAGTAAAATTCCCTTCCACATGCCAGGTCTCCTGTAGGCAAACAATGTCAGAACATCTAAGTAAACCAACCCAATCCTTGTCTACCAGTTTATGTTCTAAGCCCACAACATTCCAAGGTAGGGAACTAATATTGGGGGACTTCAGTTCACCTGGGGGAGAAGAGTTACAGTTCTGATCTCCAGGACGGTCTACTCGTCCTACATCAAAAATTGGAGAACTGGTGCTGGTTGTCTCTAGATCACTAAAATTAGGTAAAAGCGTCAGGAGTCCTTTCTTAGGATATTTATCAAGTCAACCTAAACCTCTGTCTAAATGGTCTTTAGAAACATTCTAAGATTCATCCATATATAAATATTGACCTTGACAATTATTCACATCATTAGGAGAGAGTTCCCCAAAAATCTTCTGAGATTTACACAGGTACAGGCCCAAAACATCTGATTTCGGGCTTTTCTCTAATAGGGAACTAGCAATTTCCTCGTACTGGACAAGGATATCTATCTGGGATGAATCAACTTTTCTTATAACCTTTTTGATACCCCAGCTACCTAATTTAATGTTCAAAAAAGTACTAAACAGGTTGCATATGGAACCCTGTAGTTTTCTTTTACTCTGTGTTTCTGTTCCATACCAAAAAGACTAAGTGTCACTGGTTCCGTCTCATCTATTTTTCGTATTGAATCCTGTATAAAAAAATTGCCTGTTTGGATAAGCAATAAAAAAAGCCCTTCTTCTCAGTTCTCTCTCCATTGTACCATATATCATTTGCTACTCTTGGTGATGCAAAATAAATTTCTCTAGAATTTATTTGACCATCCGAGGCATTCCTTACCTCAGGAATATATGGGATATACAATGGTGAGCTGTCAGATAAATGATTTATCTACACAAGTGCTGTTTGACCTCGGGTAACTTCACGAGTGGCGTAAGCCACGAGTGAGGTGTCCGAGGTCAAACAGTACAAGTGTAGATAAATCATTTATCTGACAGCTCACCATTGTATATTTCATTTATGCAATAGGGATGCTTCTTATCAAAAGGGAACATTTGGTTTTGACTGTTTATTTCTTTTTTTTTTTAAATGATAATTTCTGGACTTTTGGTTAACTTTCCTGGTGTATGTCTGCCTAGCGGTGGTTGCTATTAAATGAAACACCACTCATTTTGTAGAGAACTTCTTGCTGAACAAATGTCATGGTGACAGTATCATGCTACCTTTTTTGTTTTAAAGTTATTCGCATTTGTTTGATGAAAAAGTGAAACAAAAATTTAATTTCATACTGTGTTTTGCTAATTATAAAACAAACTAAAAGGTATTTATTAATGAAACACCACTCATTTTGTAGATATTTTCTTGCTGAACATTTTTTGTGCTCATAGTACCATGCTATCATTTTTAGTTTTAAAGTGATTCACATTTGTTTGTCGAAAAAGTGAAAAGAAAATTGAATTTTACGCTGTTTTTTGCTAATTATGAAAAAACTAAAAGGTATCTATGAATAAAACACCACTCATTTTGTAGATATTTTTGTGCTGAACATTTTTCGTGCTCACAGTACCATGTTATCATTTTTCATTTTAAAGTTATTTATATTTGTTTGTCTGAAAAGTGAAAAGAAAATAGGATTTTTTGCTGTTTTTTGCTAATTATAAAAAAAACTAAAAGGTATCTATAAATGAAACACCACTCATTTTGTAGATATTTTTGTCCTGAACATTTTTCGTGCTCACAGTACTATGCTATCATTTTTCGTTTTAAAGTTATTCACATTTGTTTGTCAAAAATGAACAAGAAAGCTTTGATTGACAGTTGTATTTATTCACATGTGGGATAAATCTAGGGTGGTTAGATTTATCCCACATATGTGGAAATAAATGGATTTATTCAATGGCTTTTGGTCTCACACCTATTGCATAAATCTGCCTTCAGAATATAAAGGCCCAATTCTTTTTCTAGCAGGTTAATTATAAATGTTATAAGGCTCTCCCACACATTGAGGGCCAGCCATTTATTGCCGTTATTCTTAAAAATGGTTAGGTACCAGTTAAAATGCCTATCCAAATTGTTAATTTTCTCACAGTGAGTTGGCATCTGGACTACTGGGGTAGTATTCTTTCTATTATTTTCCGGAGCAGGTAATTTATCTTGAAATTTGTCCTGACATTGTTCCACAGAGGGCATTTTAAGATCATTTTATAACAACTTAATTTCATTTTCTAAGGAGGCCAGGTGATTTTCCAAATCAGTTCTATTGCACTTAATAGGCGAAAGGGTCCCAGGTTTATCCATTATGCAACGCATCTTAGGGTTACAAATTCCATCACCATCACCAACTACTTTCTTAATTGTAACATGGACATTTTTAGGATAGGTTACCCCTATAGAAACAGAATTGGTCTCACTTAAATTCCCACCCAAGGGAGAAATAGATTCACTGTCACTGTCCTTGCTTTCCTTTTTATTCCTTTTTTTTCTTTTTTCCCTTTTTATATTGGGGAGTGGTGTATCTGGCATAATTAGAGAACTAAAGTCAGGCCTCTCATTCCTCAGACCCACCTCGGTTTCAGCCTCCAATCCAGGCTCCATCTCATCCTCAACCCAAATCACAGAATCTGACTGTTTAGGAGGGTTAATCACATCCAATTTCCTTAACGCGTCATCTAATCTAGCACCATTTTTAGCTATATCCTGTCTTGCCATTTCTAATTCGTTCTTATGTACAGTCATCTGTTCCATTAATAAGAGATTCACTATATACTGATTTTTTAAAGGGGAGAATCAAATCATTACTAAGACTACATGGGATATATAATCTACAGGATGCCCCGGGTGAAATTTCCCATTGTCCTGCAAGTTCATATCCACTTCGTTTTCTCAGCCCATCAATTATATATTCTAATTGTGAATTAATTAATTGCCAGTCATTGCCTGGAACAGCATCTTGATCATAACCATTACAATAATCGATCGCTTCCTCACTAGAGGATTTTAGTGAGGATCTAGATGACTCTTTTTGTGTAAACTCTACTGGGAGGTCTAGATAACTATTCTCCTTAGAAATAACCTCTAGGCTATCATTTGTACCATAGACCAAAGATACATTGTTGTAAGTATTTGACATAATCAGATCATTGGATACATTTAGGTCAATACCAGTCTGTCTCTTCGCACTACTCTCCAGGCCTACATCCCTCTCACAATTCTCACCATCTATTGGCACTGCAGAGAGGGGCAAAGAGGCACCCACCCTTACTTTAGGAGTAAATGTCCTATGCTGTTTGGTAGTCCCTAATGTATATTAATAGGGAAAAAAAGATCAGTAATCTTAGTCTGAATAGCTTAGCTGGAATATTTGCAGTGGGACTATAATTCTGCAGGAGAGATTTCTCACTATTCTGTCTTGTTTGTTTTCTTGTAACAACCATTTTGCTCACTAATCAGAAGAACAAAATAAACTCCAAATTATACAATTTTACACTAAAGACCCAAATATAACAGTGTATGTAGAAGGAGAGTCTCTAGTCTTGATAAGAACTGGAGTTTTGACCACGACGATACCATCCAGTATTCTGCCTGCTTCAGTAAATGTTCAGATGAAACTAAAAGTCTGCCCACACATTCAAAAGCCAAAAAGGGCATTTAAATGGATCTAGGCCTGCAAAGTCCTGGGTTTCTTTATAGCACTGGTAAAAATCCGGGATGAGAGGATCAACATTAACTCCCTTTTGCAAATCGCGCAATTGCTTCAATCTTAGCTTCAGTCTTAGCGAGTTTCTTTTTAAAAGCTTTGAATCAGTCTGGATCTCTTGCACCCTTCAAATAGACAAAATAAAAAAGGGTATAAAAGTATAAAGGTCCTCCTTCCAGAGATACAGTTAAAAGTAAGAAAAATCTATATATATTATTATAAAATTTCTAAAACTCTTAAGTGTCCGTCAGATTTTTTAACATACAAAAACATACAAGGGCCAAATCATTTATACATAGATTCCTAATTAAAAAAAGTCTTACTTACATGGGGATCATTTTGTAAAAGGCGGAGATAGCCTCCTCAGCCAGTAATCGACAACAGTCGGGTTTTATTATTACCACCCACTGGAGCACAAAAGTTGATAGCGCTTAAATTCAGCAGTAGGGCTTAAAATCAAAAAGCAGATAACTATCCAGTATAGCCCACCCCCAAATCTGTGCACCACTTGCATAAGCTATATAAACGTAAAGAAAAAAAAAGGGAGTCCCAAAAATAGCTGTGCAAGCGAACATGGTCCATTCTGTCTCCAAAATGGCGCATCTAAGGAGCAAAACGCCACGCATACACTTTAAATTCTGACGCAGACAAGCAACATTAGAGAAAAGGTGAGTATTAAGCGTAATTACAACTATGATTAATTAAGGTTGTTTAGATCCACAAGTATTTAAAAAAATTTAAGCTCTCTTAATTCAGAATCAGTCAGCTCCACTAACTTTAAAAGATTTTTAAAATAAAATTAGTAAGCAAACGAAATATAAAAGGTTCACAGAAGCAAGAAACCCAGCCATAATTTTCATTAATGCCCCTATCATAAAGCTAATATTCACCTAAACCCTGAATAGTCAACTAACCAGTAGATCAAAAGCAAAGAAAATTGTAAATATATGTGTGTGTGTGTGTGTATGTATGTGTATGTATGTGTGTATGTATATATGTATATATATATATATATATATATATATATATATATATATATATATATGCATACATACACTCCTCATTTTTTTTTTTCAAACAACATGAAGTCTTGCTGTATTCTGACAATAGCAGTGAGTCCCAACCTTCGAACTGCCCCGAGCTCAGTTGAGACTCTCTGTTGCTGTTTGAACTCAAACCGTCAGATTCTTTACTCCTCCTCACTGAACAGTCGCTCTGGAGATTTCTCCTTTGCTCGGTTCAATTTGTCGGTTAAAGTACCGCTTTTCTCGGTTTTCGACCGAATTTAAACCGCAACCTGTCGGTTCAGTCTCTGTCTGTGGTATTCGTGAGTACTAGATAGGTTTATATTGTTTTCTATTCTGTGTGGAACTTGTAAACGGTTCATTGGTTCGGTTTGAACCGATCAAGTTGTTGTAAAAATCTTTATTTCTACTTTTAGAGTGTGGTTACCGGTTCTTATTAGTTCTAAAAAAAAAAAACGGATTTTATTACGTTTTTTTCCACGACCCGTAACACGGTCAGGAACCGATAAGAGTGTCTTGCCTGGCGGATTGCCATTAAAAGGGTAAGTTTGGTTAGGACTGGTACCATGTCTGAGAAACCCAAAAGAAAACCCGGCCCACTGGGTTTCAACACTGTAGTGTGTGTGGGGAAGTCTTTGCTAAGGCTGACCCCCACACCACCTGTGTTTATTGTCTGGGGTTTGACCACCTCAATGCAGACTGCCAGATTTGTAAAAATTTTCCTGCAGCTACCCTAGAGAAGAGAGTTGGTAGGCTCAGGGAAAGGGAGGCCAAAAAGTCCGCTGACCCGGATGGCCAGCCCGGTTCGGTTCAAACCGAACCAGAAGGAGTGCCCTCTGACCAGGGCGAAACTTCTTCGGGCAAAAGGAGAACTGATTCCAGGAGTCGGTTCCGGCTAAGAGAACAAGAAGGAAAAATCAGCAGGTGTGGATCCAAAAGTTTCTTCTCCAACCGCTGATGAAATAGCCAAAGCGATAAAAATTGTGCAGTTGCTTTCCCGGTTCTGACCGAACCGGCACCATCAGGAAGGTGCTCGGTTCGGCCAGTTCCACCGTTTCAAGATTATGATTTAGAAGAGTATTATGAACCGGAGGAGGAGGAGTATGAGGAAAATTAATGTGGTTTTGAAAGTCTGGATGTGCCCATTGACCGGACATCTTCCCAGACAGACCTTCAGCAGCTCCTCCTAGGCTTTCTGAGTCCCTCCCATTTCATGTTTTACAAGAAAGTGGTCGAAACCTTCGCTTCCTATGGAAGAAGCTGTGGATGACCAGGAAGAGCCTGACTGTGTAGAAATGATGGATATTCCAGAGTCTAGGAGGTTGTCAATTCCTTACACAAATCTTTTGGGAAACAGACATTTAAGATTTTAAAGACTCCTAATACTATACCTCCTGTGGATAAAAGAATGGACAAGAGGTATACTCTGTCAGGTTCAGAATCATGCCTCTACACAGCAATGCAGCCATGTTAGTAGTGCAGGCTGCAGCCTGTGATAAGGCCATATTCCCTTGGCTTCACACACCCCAGACAAGGACTCCATGAGGATTGATGCCATGGCAAAGAAACAGTACATGGCAGCATCCTTGGGACTCAGGCAGGCCAATTATATGGCCTATACAGCTAGGTATCAGAAATTCAGATGGGACACTGTCATGGCTTTAGTTAAACAGGTCCCTGGCCAGCTTGCCAAGGAGCTGGAGCAGGTGGCTGCGGATGGTATTGAGGCATCCAAGGTGCAATTCCATGCTGCAGTGGACTCCAATGATGTTTCATCTAGAGTCATGGCTACATCTGTGGCACTTCGTAGAATGGCTTGGCTCAGATGTACTAGCCTGTCGCAGGATACCCAGACTAAGGCCATGGATTTTCCTGTTGTGGGTAATTCTTTGTTTGGGGAGCAAACAAAGAATTACATGAAGAAAATGGATGAATACAGGACCACTTATAGGAGTGCTCAGGCCAAGGAAAGGCTAGCCACTCCTCAGAGGCAGCATCCCAGGGGCAGGGGCAGGCCTTTTCATAGGCCTTTCTACCAAGCCCAGGCCCTCTTCTGCCTATGCTCAGAGGGGGTTCTTTAGAGGGAGAGGCAGGGGTACAAGCAGACCTGCTTCCACCCCTCAGCCTAAACCCCCCTGCCAAACAGGCATCCTGATGGATTTGCCAGGGCCAATTCTCCATCACGTGTAGGGGGCAGGCTGGCTTACTTTGTCCAGGACTGGAAGTCTCTAACATCAGACAAATGGATCCTGGAAGTAGTAAGCCAGGGACTGGTTCTCAACTTCAAAAAATTTCCAAAGCTGAGAACCGGATCCTTTCCACCTGCAAATCCCTCAGAGGCACTTGCCCTAGAGGCAGAGGTCTCTTCCCTCCTGGCTCTCAGAGCTGTGGAAAGGGTTCCACCCCTACACCAAGGCAAAGGATTGTACTCCAGGTACTTCCTTCGCCCAAAAGACAAGAGAATGGCGGCCCATCCTGGATCTCAGATACTTAAACAAGCACCTTTTAAAGCCAAAATTCAAAATGGTGACTCTGGGAATAATTCTACCTCTCCTAAGGCCAGGGACTGGCTAGTCTCCCAGACCTCAAGGATGCCTATTTTCATATTCTCATCAGAAGCTCCCATCGAAAGTACCTCAGGTTCGAGCTGCCCTCAGGCCATTACCATCCAGAGCAATGCCCTTCAGCCTAACCTCTGCTCCAAGGGTGTTCACAAAATGCCTGTCAGTAGTAGTTGCTTCTCTGAGGAGGCAAAGGATTGCCATCTTCCCATACCTGGACGACTGGCTCATAGTAGGCCAGTCCCCAGACCAAGTCAAGTTACATCTAGAGATAACTCAGCAACTGCTCACCTCTCTAGGTTTCCTTCTGAATCTTTCAAAGTCAGTTCTAGAGCCTGTTCAGCTCCTCACCTTCATAGGCGCAGAGCTAGATACAGAAAAGGCCAGAGCCTTCCTTCCCCTGGACAGGGCAAGGACCCTTATCACACTGGCCTCTTCATTCACCCTACAGGTGTCTCGACCAGCGAGGCATTTCCTGCAGTTCCTAGGGGCACATGGCTGCTTCTACAGCAGTGGTGCAAGGAGCAAGATTTCAGATGAGGGACATTCAGTTCCACTTGAGAGCCTTTTGGTCTCAGAAAAAGGACCCTCTGACCAAACTGATACCAGTGACTCGAACCCTGATCCAGGCCTTGCAGTGGTGGCAGGATCAGAACAATCTAAGACAGGGAGTTCCTTTTGTCACTCAGTCTCACTCTTTAATCCTTACTACAGATGCCTTCCTCTTGGGGTGGGGGGCTCACTTGGGAGATCTGACCACCCAAGGGTTGTGGTCCCCTCAAGAATCTCTGCTTCACATCAATCTGCTGGAACTCAGAGCAGTGTTTCTAGTACTTCAAGCTTTCTCCAAGTCTGTTCAGAACAAAATTATTCAGATCAGGACAGACAATACCACCACAATGTGGTATATCAGCAAACAAGGGGGCACTCGGTTCACGGCCTTTGCAGCACAGAAGCAATGAAGTTGTGGTCTCTGGCCTATTTCCTGAACACCTCCCCATAGCAGTACATCTTCCAGGCAAGGACAATGTCTGGCAGATGCTCTCAGCAGGATATCTCAGGCCATCACGAATGGTCACTGGATCCCCTGATTTTGGAGGTGATCTTCCAGATGGGGCTCCCACAGATTTATCTTTTGCAGCCCCAGACAATCACCAACTTCCCTGTTTTGTTGCAGACCCCCAGTGTTGGGCTCAGTCCCCTGGATGCCTTAGTTCTCATTTGGGAAGGAAGTTCCATGCTTTCCCCTTCCCTCTCCTGTTCAGAGTACTAGTCAAAATCAAGTCTCAGCCTTGCAAAGTGATTCTGATTGCTCCAGACTGGGCCAGGCAGCCCTGGTACCTTCTCCTGTTGTCCTTAGTAGTCCAGCTTCCCTTGTGTCCTCCCAGGAATTACAACCTGTTGACCTGTGCTCAGGGGAGGGTTTGGTACCCTAATCTCTCAATCTCAAGGCCTGGCTCTTGAAGAGTTAGAGTTTGCTGATTTACACCTCTCTCAGGGTGTTATGGATATTCTCAAAGCTGCTAGGAAGCCTTCCACCAGAATTACTTATAATTCCAAATGGAAAAGATTCTCCATATGGTGCTCTGGGAAGCATATTTCCCAGAGTCTGCTGACCTGTCCACAGTCCTTGACTATATGGTCCATCTGAATAGCTTGGGACTCAGACCAGCTACACTTAGGTGCATCTGGCAGCTGTCTTTGCTTTTATTTCAGCAGGTAGCCCTCTTCTCTTTCAGCTCACCCTGTATTCTCCAAGTTTTTCAAGGGATTGCTTCATACCAATCCGCCATTCAGGGAACCTGCCCCTGCTTGGGACCTTAATGTTTGCATTGCTCAGCGTATGCAACCCCCTTTTGAGCCTTTGTCCTCAGCAGAGCTCAAGTACTTGACTTGGAAAACACTGTTCTTGGTGGCCATCACTTCTGCCAGGCGCATAAGTGAGTTACAAGCCCTGTCAGTGGAGCCTGATTTTATCTCTTTCCATAGAGATAAGGTGGTCCTCAGGACTAACAGGAAGTTTTTGCCTAAGGTGGTTTCAGACTTCCACCTTAACCAATCTATGTCTCTTCCTGTGTACTTCACTGACCATTCCTCCTCTGGCGAGAGGAGGTTGCACAGTTTGGATGTGAAAAGAGCCCTAAGCTACTACATAGAACGTACCAAGGGTCACAGGTTTGACTCCCTCCAACTGTTCCTCATTTATGGTGAGGTAGGTAAAGGAAAACCTGCCACTAAAAGATCCATTGCCAGGTGGATTGTTTCTTGCATTCAATTTTTTTATGAAGAACTGGGTAGGATTCCACCCTCAGGCCTGAGGGCTCACTCTACCAGAGGTACAGCTGCTTCCCTGGCTGCTGCCAGGGATATTCCTATCTTAGAGATATGTCAAGCAGCTACCTGGAAAACTGTTCACACTTTGCCAAGTATTACTCTCTGGATATCCAGGCTGGAGTGATGCTTCGGTTTGCACAGCTGTGCTTCAGACCTATTTCCTAAGTAGGTTCTGTCCCTCCTCCATGGAGGTACTGCTTGGTAGTCTGTTATTGTCAGAATACAGCAAGACCTCATGTTGTTTGAAGAAAAATTACTCACCTTAGTAATGTTGTTTCTTCTAATGGAGTCTTGCTGTATTCTGACCTCCCCGCCTTCCCTCTCAGAACCTTTGTTTTTGGGTTGTGGGTGGGAGTAGCAGTGTTGGCACTCAGGAGGTGCCCCATCCTTTTTATTACCACCCTCTTTTCTTTGGGTGAGTGGGTGTTGTGTTATTTCATTTTTTGGGTTTCCTGACTTGAGTCTTTGTTTTGGGACCAAAAAATCTGTTATTATAATTAGTAGCCAGTTGGCTAGTGTAGGTTTACAGCTTCCACACAGGACCTCAGTGAGTATAGCTCATAAAGATCTGACGGTTTGAGTTCAAACAGCAACAGACAGAGTCTCAACCGAGCTCGAGCTCAGCGTTCCATGCCTGGCATGGAAAGTTAACTCTTTCATCTCCGGGGCAGTTCAAAGGTTGGAACTCACTGCTGTTGTCAGAATACAGCAAGACTCCATTAGAAGAAACAACATTACTAAGGTGAGTAATTTTTTCTTTTCTCCCACACCTCTGAAGTCTCTCCAGCGACCCTACCTTATCACACTCTCTACCTCCCTGCATGGCCCTGCTGTATCCTCCTCCGCTACTCCCTGGCACGGGCATCTCCCAGGTCTGCCTCAGGAAGGTCGCCGCCGCCCAGGCGCTCTTTCTAATAGGATTGAGACACCGGGCGAGAGGGGAAAGCGGTGAGGACCTCCAGGCTCGACTACGGGAGTGTGGAATGCAGAGGAAGGTGCCTTCGCCTATCAGCGGTGAGGGTTTTTTCTCTATTTTTCTACGTTGCTTGGAGCCATAGCTGCACCCCTGGCATACACCTGCGATGCTATGTTCTGCTCACCCCCCAGCCTTAGCCAGAGGTTCTCGTTGAGTGACCCGCAGCCCTAACCCACCCCGGGAAGAGAGAGCCTCCGGACGCTCAATCTCTCCCTGCTCCCACTAATCCCCAGCCACCCGGGGCCTTTCCCGAACCCGGGTCGCTGGTGTGGCGCGAGGTGTGGCGTCCAGTGCCTCAACCCTCAGCGCCACCGGGCCAGCGTCTCAGACACCCTCATGAGGACATAATGGGAGGAAAGGAACACATAACTTGCTTAACAGTGTTAACAGTGTTCACAGCTGCTCGTAGGTATATCGTCCGATGCTGATCAGCCCCCTGTGGGGCCTTCTGTTGCCCTCCCGTAGAATGGGTTATTTGGCCACCACAAAAACTCCAGGTCCTGTGTGAGAAAAAAGAAAAAAGCAAGGGGACAAATACCCGCTATCCGACACACAAGAAGTTCTGGTACGATTGCCAGACCTCTTAGAAGCCAGTAAACAGCCAAAAACACAGGCAACGGTGGCATGCCATACGTATACAAGAGTAAGGCGTTCTGGAAATCCTGCTCAAGCTGCTTCTCCACAGCAGCACAGCGTGAAGTGTCTCCCAATCCTCTCTCTGTGTAGTTCCAATACACAGTAGGATGGCCTCCAGTCCAGTACCATGAAAGAGCAGTATTCCGTACAAGAAAGTAAAAAACCAAAAGAGTTACTTAAATTAAGCAGTCCGCACCATGTTTGTTGATGAAACAGGCCTCAAAAATGAATTATATTTCCTCTTTTTTTTTTTTTACTCACTGATGCAAAGGGTGTGAATTACATCCTTTATCTGGTTACATTAAATATTACAATACAATAACTCATCTTAGTCATATTAGGAAAACCATAAAATGAAAAAAATAGATCGACACATGGCCAATATCTGGTATATAGTCCAATAAGTAGCACACTGGGAAGTCCAGCCTTAACAACTTTAAGTATTTTCACATCTCATCTTGTGCAAGAGCTAAAAGTTCTTTATTGGACATGTCTAAACTGCTTATCTGTTCTCCAAGTCAAAAGTGTTAGTTCTGAAAAACAGGGCTACTTGCCCCTGCAGTGGGGCACTGTGGATGGGAGCAGATAGGTGTTAATAACAAGCTTTCAGTGACCACTGTAATCCCTGAAAGGGGAACAGTTTTGATCTCTGTGGATAAAATGAGTTTATTCTGGCACTGTGAGGCTGAAGAGGGGGAGAACTCTTGAGTTGCATGTACCTGCATTCCTTCTTCCTACTGTAGCCACACTTGCCCAGTATACTGAGCATGTGTGAAGCCCTCAGAAAGACCATTGGCTCGCACCCCAGCTCCTCCCCTGTGTCTCACGTCCTCACTTTTGCATGCCTCTGATGTTTCTATCCACTGGGAAAAAATGTCACTCCTTTGTAGCTCTGCCCCAAGGGTCTTTCTTGAAGTTTCTTCAGACATTTTGTAGATTCTTTTTTTTGTGTGTGGTATTATTTTGTTACTACCTTAATTGTTTAGAGTTTGTGTCCCGCTTCACGATGCTGAAGATACTGCATATGTTTTGGTTATGACTCTACTGTGTGGTTCCAGATGCTGATGACATGGCTGACCTCTTGTTTTTAATGGGATGTAACAGTTGCAAGAAGAAATGTCGAGGACATTCCACACCACTTAAATACTAAGAAGCCAGCAAAAGAAGGCCATTCAGAGTATTCAGTGTGCTCATATTGCAGGATCCTCGGCTTATGTTACTGACCCTGTCTTCCCACCCCTGTACTCCCTACCTCCATCTGGCCCCCCAAGCCCCATGATTTCCTTATGCCTGTTCCAGCCTCTCTTGAAGCTGCCCACTGATTTCAAGACCACTTCCTCTGGCAGCGCATGCCAACTGGCCACTACTCTCCATGAAGAAGTGCTTCCTAACCCTCCCTCCTAAACCTCCCCTTCCAGCTTTAGACTGTGTCCCTCGTAGTGCTCGGCTACCACTTAGCTTGAGGAGATCCTCCTCATTCACCTTATTTATCCCTTCAAGTACTTGAAGGTCTCTGTCATGCCCTCTCCCTCCTTCAGGGAGTACATCCTCAGGACCCCAACCTTTTTCATATGTCTTACCCTGCTGACCTGCAGCCATCTTAGTTGCCCTCCTCTTGACCATGTCCAGAAGGTTGATGCCTTTCTTAAGGTATGGACACCAATGTCTTACTCTATACTCTAGATGTGGTCTCACCAGTGACCTGTACAAGGGCAGTATAACCTCCTTCCACCTATTGCTGATTCCTCTGATTATACACACCAGCATCTTATTTGCCTTTGCTGCTGCTTTTTTGCACTGCATGGAGCGCTTCAGGTCGCTAGTGATTATCACTCCCAGATCCTTCTCTTCCTGCTCCGTTGCTGCCACCTGCCCCCCCTCCAGGCAATACTTAGTCCTTGGAGTCCTGGCTCCACTGTGCATAACTTTGCATTTCCTGGCATTGAAGCCATGCTGCCAAATCCCTGACCACCTCTCACATTTTCTCATGTCTTCCTGCTGGTTTTGTATCCCTTCCACTGTGTCCAACCTCACACAGAGTTTGGTGTTGTCTGCAAATAGGCACATTTTGTCCTTAATGCCTTCCCCAATGTCACTGATGAAAACATTGAACAACACTGGCCCCAGCACTGAGCTCTGCAGGACCCCGCTGGTGACTTCCTTGGTGCTGGATAACTGTCCCTCTACCACCACCATCTGGGTCCTGTCCCTTAGTAAGTTTTCTACCCACCTGGTCATTTTCTGCCCAACTTTGAGATCTGCAGACTTCCTGATCAACCTCTTGTGGGGTACGGAGTCAAAGGCGTTGCCGAAGTCCAGATAAAGGATGTCCAATGCCTGGCCCTTGTCCACTGTCCTAGTGACCCAGTCAGAGAAGTAAATCAGATTCATTTGGCAGAGTCTCCCTCCCACAAACGCATGCTGCCTCTCATCCTGGAGACCATTCTCCTCAGGTACCCCACCAACCTTCCTTAGGTATGGTCTCCATGAGCTTGTACATGATTGAAGTCAGACTTACTGGCCTGTAATTCCCTGGGTCATCCTAGGGACCCATCTTATGGAGGGCACCACATGTGCTGTTCTCCAATCCTGCAGTACCACGCCTGACTCCAGGGAGCTATTGAACAAGCCCGCAAGTGACTCTGCAAACTCCCCTGCAAGCTCCCTCAGTATCCTTGGGTGTATGCCATCTGGGGCCACTTGTCTTTGTCTGCTGCATGACCAGAATACCGGCACTCTTTGTTTGACCAATCTGCAGGCCTTCTCAAAGTAGTGGGGCAAGTTGGGTAAGGCCTTCCTCCCTAAAGCTCTGCTTCATTTACCTCTTCCCTTGATAGAGAGTCCCCTGTGGGAGCCAAGAGCTCCAGACTAGGTGATTCTTGCTCTACACAGTTTTTTTTTTATTCTCCGTTTACATCCCCTTGTGCTGTAACCGCACCTTTACTCGGGGACTCCCAAGGTGTCCACAGGCTTTGCCAAACTGCCGAGTGTCCTAGCAGGACCAGCCCCATCCTGCTACAGTTTTCCTCCCCAGATGGGAAGGAGGAGTCCAGGCTTCCTCCTTCCTACACAAATCATGTTGGGCTGTCTCAGCTGAGAGATCAGGGTCGGTCCGTGGGCTCGCACTGGGGCCAGGCGTGGAAGTGGAGTCCATTTTACATTTTCCTGCTCGGCCCCCCTAGGATGGCGGCATTCAAGGAGGTCCAAGGAGATGTACGCACACTGAGACGTGCTGCCACTCTGGACCTCAGCTGATGTCCTCCACTCCCTCATGGCATTCCCAGCTGCACCTCCACCTATGTGCACCCAGGTGGTGGTATTGCAGTGGAAGCGGCAACCCTCCCTCCCCGGAAGAGGAGAGTGTCCCTAGGATGCTCGATCCTCCAACCCCCAGCCAGCCCTCCGACGACCTAGGCTGATTCCAGAACCCAGGTCACCAGCATCATGAGCGGTAGCTCTACTGCTACACTAGCGGGCCGGTGCTCTAGACAGTTTGAGGAGGAGGTTTGCTTTTGAACCCTTGTGGTGCACACTGTCTTCAAAGGCAATCCCCCCTGTTAAGTCCACCAAAATTTCAATTGGTGGTGCCTGTCTTTTTATTGAGTGGATCCTAACCCTTTTGGGGCTACTAAGCCGATTGTTGGTACTAAGCTGGTGGACCAATCTGTGGTTCATCTCCAGTCCCACCTCATAGAGCGGTAATCACTACACACCTCTTTTATGTGGACTGGAGCCCATGGCAGTCTCCTAAGCGAACCCTCTCGGGTCAGATGATGAGACCTTTGAGTTTGCTACTAATTTGAGAACTGAGTCCAGAAATTCTTTGGAGTCGAGGGCCTGGTCTGGAAGTCGTTCTCTTCATAGGACTTACCCTGTTTCCCTTTAGTTAGGTAAAAACTACTCTAAGTCTTAGACTTTGTAGGCTCTCAGTCTTTGACTTTGTAGGCTCTGTCATTGTCAAGCTTCTGGTTGGCCTGTAGCTCATCCTGCTTTTTTTGTAGGCGACCCAAGAAGAGGCTAAAGAGGAGAAGTTGCCACAGGTTCACAAATGTAAGCATGGGTGTCAGCCCCATTCTTGAACAGCTGAATGCTTTGTTCATGACAGGTCTGTTTGTTTGGAAGGTGAGTGGACCAGAACCCTGTAGATAATTTTGCTATACCCCAGCATGAAAGGGCTAAAGCTACCCCAGTTCTAGGTGCTGCCTCCACCTGTTCTCTCCCCCTAGGCTCACTGGGGTTACCACAGCAACACCACCACCACCACCCATTGTTGCTTCAGTAGTTGCTACTGCCACCCCTGGCCCCTTTGAGGTCCCTGCTTGCATGAGGTCTTTCAGGTTCTGTCAGCAAATCAATGCTAGATATGGAGACTGGCAGCTCGCAACCTGACAGGGGAGGTTCTGGGTTGAACTGTTTTTTGTCAGCAGCAGGATCTGGTCCTGTGTCCTGTCCTGCCAATGACATGGAGGGTTTACATGATTAGGAACTGAGTGAGGACCTGGAGTCCATTTCCCATCTTCTTCAGTGGATCTCTACTTCTCTTGATGCTTCTCTGATGGGGAAGTACAAGCATTTGGATATAATTTTGAAAGAATCACCTTAGTTTTTGTTTGCACTGCTGAGTGATGATGCTGTACCTTATCCAGTGAAGGCAGTGTCATCTCGCCTCCATTGACTTTGGCCCTCATTGTGAGGATCACCAGGATACAGTTCATTCTGTGGACTTAGACCTGTCAGCTGGTGCAGCTAAACAGCAAGACAGCTGGCACTCCACTTGCTCACCCTCAGAACGCCTTAACAAGTGGGTCCATAAGATGTACACAGTGGCTGCACTGGTGCATCAGACAAGTTACTCAGGCTACCTTGCCAGCAGTCATCATGCCCTGTGGACAGTGGCTAATGAACTAAGAGTTTCCCTTCCAATAGAGCATCATGAGAAGGATGCTTGTCTTATCAAGTGCAGCTTAGTGGTGGCCAAATACCAGCTGCTATTCACCATGGATCAGGCAGGGGAGGACTTGGGATGTACTGTATATCTGTAGGAGTAGTTTTCAGAAGGCAGAGTTGGTTGTGTTCCTCTCCCTTTCGCCAGAACATCCAACACAGAGTTCTAGATCCCCTGTTTAATTGCTCTGTGCTGTTCAGCCCCTAGGTGGAAGGCATCCTGAAGGAAACTGAGGTATCTGAAAAGTCAAAAAAAATGAGTTGTGACTACCCCAAGCAGTGGCAGGCACTGCCAGCAGCAGGGACAGTCATCCTCTTCCTTTATTTATAACTTTTTATTTAGAAGTTTATGCAGTGCAAAGTACATGACATAAACATCCAGTACAGAGTATGTAGCCCCCCCGACAGAAACTGTTCTGACTATATAATGCAGAAAAACTTCTTAAGGGGGCATGGCTAGCAGATATGCTGAAGGGACATTTTTGGAGCTCGTGTGAAAGTCTGAAAAGTTTGCTTAATTTAGTGTTTAAAATACTTTTTATTGCATACCATTTTGCATAGAACAAGTGATTACACTGGGCTGCATCTGACTGGTGAAGAACATTTCACAATGAGCAAAAATAAGGAAAAGAGGATTACTTTGCCTTGCTTGCAGGAGCCTTGTGGCAAGCCAGACGCCACGGGTGGAAATATGGGTGAGGAGTCTGCAGCGTCTGCATTGTTGGTTATAGTACAAAAATAACTCATCTGCATTTACTTCAACGGTATTACGCGATGATCACAGAAATTGACTGTTGGACCAAGGGTCTGTTTCTGTTCTGCTGCAGGGATCCGGATCAGTGGCTGACTGTTGTTGCATCTCTGTGTTCATACCATCTGCTCACCACCTCCAATGGGGAGGCAGGGTTCTGCTAATGACACAGCAGGAGCATTTCGCTTTGTTCTGTCGCCTCCTTTTGGCAAGGAGACGGGACCTAATGCTTGTAATACCTGGGTACTTACTATCACCTAGGAAAGACATTAAGCTGAGGTTAAAGATTGTTAGTTCTTAACTCAAGAGTTTTAGAGTTGTGTCTATTTTTCATGTTGTGTTGTGTCAAATGTAAGTTACTGTTGTATTGTTTTTTCACAGTTAGGTGCAAGGATGGCTCACTAGATAGACCACAAGGTAGATGTTGAAGAAGCTTTGGGCTACTAGAATGCCACATCGACAGATTCGTAACTGGGCACAGTGGGGTCACTTAAAATTGTGTCCTATAACACAAAAGGAATTAACTTTCCCATAAAGAGAGCTTGTATTCTACTGGAGTTAAAGCGTATGAAATGTGACATCGCCTTTTTACAGGAGATGCACTTAACACCAGCTGAACATCTTAAATTGTGAAGAAGTTGGGTGGGTGAGGTAGGGCAGCAGCTCCCATCCAAATGGGAAGAAGTCGGGGTTGCCAGTTTAATTAAAAGGGGTGTCCATTAGAGATCCTTTCCACAGTAACGAGTATGACAGGTAGGCTGGGCATTCTTACAGGTAGACTTCAGGTGAACTCATTCACCTAGTAAACGTATACACCCCAAATGAGAGGGCCAGCACTTTATTTGAGGAAATGGTTGGGACGGTGGCTTTGCTTCAAGGGGGCCAAATAGTTATGGCCTTGGGAGGTGATTTTAATTGTGCCCTATCCTCACGGGAAGATAGGGTCTCAGGGAATTTATTTATGAACAGATCTGCAGCCAAAAAGCTTAAGGCAGTAACCGAGGAAATGGGCCTGGTGGTTGTTTGGTGGCGGATGCATGTAGGTGAGCATGACTACATGTTCTGCTCCTACTCCCAAAAAGCTTACTCAAGAATTTACCTTTTTTCCCACACAGCAAAATCTGCTTTATCGAGTGGGGGTCAGCAGAGATCCCTTAAATATTTCATTAATCTAATCGTGCCCCTAGCTCCTGCAGTTACTCCTGAAGCACAAGACAAAAAGCCTCGCTATTTAATACCTCTTTTGAATGATTTAACTTTTCAAACACAAATAACTGGATGTCTCAAAGACACCTTTGATTTTTACTTGGACCCCACTGTAGGTATGGGAATTACATGGGATACTGTAAAGGCAGTGGTTAGGGGCAAACCATTATCCATGCTACCGCAAAGAAAAAGGTGAGGCTGAGAACCCGTAAACAGTTGCTAGATACAAAGCTGACCTGGAAAGACAACACAAATTAAACATGGGTAGTACCCGAGTTTTATCAGAATTAACAAAGGCGAGGCAGCAGTTACAGGGTTTAGAGGAAAGGGTAGCCGAAGGATACCTTCACTGTGCAGGTCATCAGTACTATGAAGTGGGAGGGGAGGAGCAAATAAATTATTGGCCTTTTGCCTAAGGAATATAAGAGCTATGGAGACTGTCGCCTTCATTAAGGATCCTCAGGATCCTTCTCAGACTTGGGTATATTGGCCATATTGCTCAGTGTTTTAAAGTTTTTTATCAAGACTTGTATGCTGGTGGCGCTGAGGGTTGAGGTGCTGGACGCCACACCTTAGGTGATGCCAGCGACCCTGCACCGGAACGAGCCCGGGCCGCTGGGGTCGGTGGGGGAGGATTGAGCATCCATTAGGACTGCTCTCTTCCCGGGAGAGTCGGGGAAAGTGCTCGCTCCTGGAGTGGCCTCTGACGGTGATCCGGGGGCGCCCAGCGTGGCGACGCAGCGCATGCACTAGGGGCGGAGTTGCGGCTTAACGTTGCCTTGCCTGCCGCACTCCGAGGGGACCAGCAAGAAAAGTTGAAAATGCCTCACACATCCTCGGTGAGATGACGGTAGCCCCAGGGGACTTCACCCACATCCCAAGCGCCTGCCCAACGCACCCAGGATCTTCCTCCATGGCTGACCCGACGACTATGAGGTAGGCACCTCACACTTAAGGAGTCAGCCGCAGCGGGAGGGCGGAATCAGCCCCGGAGATGGTACCGGGGGTCGAGCCTGCCTGGGGTCGTTCGGGGGAGGGGATCAGGGGAGAGGCGGGGGTTCAGGCTGGGAGTAGGGCGGACTCCGAGAGGGTTCATCTGAAGGATGCCCGAGGGTGTGGAAGAAAACAAAGTTAAAAAACAAACAAAAAAAAAGACTTGTATGCTGAACCTACCCCGCCAAACATCAGCACATCACACCCAAAATTTCCTTGAAGGTTTGAGATTAGAGGTATCACCCCAAAATCAGAGATGGGTTAGAGCGCTATTATGGATGCTGAGGTCACCAGAGAGTGATTAAAGACTCTAAAGGAGGGAAGGCCCCAGGGCCTGACAGCTTTAATGCCAGTTTTCATAAGGCTTTTACAGAAATGCTTTCCCCTGTGTTAACAAAGATGTTCGGTGCTTGTCTGAAAGAGGGTGAAATGCCTGACGTGGTAAGAGGCTCCGCTGATGGTCTTACCAAAGCTGGGAAAAAATAGGGAATTATGCGGAGCATTCAGACCAATATTATTAAATAAGGACATGAAGCACCTCACCAAAATCTTGTCTAATAGACTTAAGGAATCTATAGCAACCCTGATACACGCAGACCAAACTCGTTTCATTCCACAATGCCAACTATACAGTAATATTAGAAAATTGCTGAATATTTTGTCTCATCATAAGGATAGCTCACATTTGCAATTGGCACTATTCTTGGATGCCGAAAAAGCATTTGATCGCTTGAACTGGACTTACTTGCAACATGTGATGAGGGTGATGGGCTTTGGTGGGGACTTCATGTCCTGGATACAAATTCTGTATCCTAATCGCTCTGCTCCCCGACAGAAAGCCATGACTGCGGTGCAGGACGTACGAAGGGCGGCCAGCCCTTCACAGTGTAAACAACTTAGTCCAAGAAAATGCAACACTCAGGAAGAAATCACCGGACAAGATAAGCTGCAGATAGTTGCTTACATTTATTCCATCATAGTGTGTCCAGAAAACATAGCAGTGGCAATTTCAGTGGCAACTGCCAAGTATACAAGTAAGAGCTACAATAAGCTACTGGCCCTGGTGCTTCGGCTATCCCAGCCTTCCTCAGGGGGTGTGTCAGGAAAGGCTCGCATGCTACACTTATATAGCCAGCAAGCTGTGACGTCATTATGCATTTTAGTGAAAGTGCAAAAGTGCAGTACTGTGCCATAGAAAACAATAACAAAAAGTGATTGTGTAAACAATAATGCTTAACATATATCAAATGTACAAACAGTTGCAAAAGCTCATTGCAAATATAAAATTCATATCTTGTTCCTGATGTTTTATAAACCGATGCTGGCTAAATGTAAGCAACTATCTGCAGTTTATCTTGTCCGTGATTTCTTCCTGAGTTCTGCATTTTCTTGACTGAGTTGTATGCTAATCCCCTAGGTCAAGTGAGGGTTAATGGCACAATTCATAGAGTTTTAATATAGAGAGGAGGCCGGCTCCATGGCGCCGAGCGAAGGGGTTCGCGTTACATGCTGGCAACCCGGATTCATGCCCTGAGCCTGGGTGTCAGGAGTAGAAACAGGCAGGGAAGGGATTTAGAGTGTTCATTGGATGCTTCCCTCCCAGGAGGATGAGCAGGGCCTTGGCACCTGGAGGTGGATTGGGCAACGTGCAAGGAGCGTGAAGCCACGGCATGCCCCCGCACATCCCCACCTCAGGTTGCCATCCCACATTGGACACTCAGGGGTGAGTGGGAGAGCCAGAAAATGGTAAAATTGCCCCGATTGACCAGATGACAGCCTCTGGTCCCTGTCGTCACAAAGCCCCGGATTGCCTGGACTGACCTCCGCGGCACCCGGGTCAATAGAGTTGTGCCTGCCGGCCCTTCTCCCTCGTAAGAGGGGACCCGTCCAATGAAGCGATACGTTGGGTTTCCGGGGCTGCCAGTATGGGGTGGATGGTGACAGGGCTGAGAGGGGCGCGGGGTGCCCTAGGAGGCCTGAAGGAGTGGCTGGTCGGGGGTGCTCAGGAGGAGCAAAAAATAGAGGAACGCCGACAGGGTTGTTCCCTGTTGCCCCTCTTGTTTGCACTTAGCATGGAACCTCTTGCTTCTGATGTTAGACAGGAGGCTGAATTTCAGGGCATCCAGTCAATGGGTATGATAACAGGATCTCATTATATGCTGACGATACCTTAATTTACATAGATCATCCTCAAACATCAATACCTACTCTATTGCATCTTTTATGCAGTGCGGTGCTGCCCCATCTTTGTGTGCCTCTCTGGGTGGCAGAGAAGGTCTCTAGGCTCAAGGCCGTGTTGGCTTTGAGCTGGGAGGAGGTTACTAGACTTGAGGCCGTGTTGGCTGGAAGTCGGGGACCTTCTCTCCCACCCAGGAACCACCTAGTCTGCTATCGTTATCTCGTAGGTTGCCAGATGGGAGGAGCGGCTGGATTCACGGTGAACTTGAGGATGGAGTGGGTGGTGGGATCTGAAGGTTGTAGGGAGTCAGGGACATTCCCCAATGGGTTCCACTGAACAATCCCTACACTGCGCTGGCAGAGGGACTGCCAAGAGGCACCTGTGGAAGTGGCTGAGGAAGATGTGGGGGCCTTCCCAGGTGGAAGCCGCAAGGTGGGTGAAGGATGACCCTGGAGAAGGAGGAAGCAACTTCTGGAGGTGACTCAGTAGTCAGGGGATTGAGCTGGGAGTAGGAAAGTGGGCAGAAAGGAAAATCAGTTGCCTACCAGCCAGCTACAGCAAGGAGGGATGGGAAGCATATCCTGAGGATTGCTAGGGCAGTAGGTAGGGAGGGGAGCTGGATGTCATTGGCTATCTGGGGGATGAATGACCTGGCAAGGGATGGGCAGCCACAGTCCAAGGGGAGAGTTCATGGAGCTAGGAGGAAGTCTAAGGCGGGTAGCACACTCTGTAGTTTTTGCAGAGGTACTGCCTGTCTACGACAGGGGGAAGGAGAGGGAGCTCCGCACCAGCACCTTCAACTCATGGTTGAAGGAATGGTGCAGAGTGAAGGCATACAGCTACATTGGGGACTGGGGGCGCACATTGGAGGATAACAGCCTATACAGTGGGGATGGCCTGCATCTTTCCAGGAGAGGAACCACAGTCTTTGGTGGATGTTTAAACATTACTTCGACTAATGTTTAAACTAGCCGAGGGGGGAGGTAGAGACAGAGAGGGAGGCAGATTCTGTCTCCCCCAACAGACTGAGGTAGGATATTTAGGAAGCCCGGCAGGGGGCCCCGAGTCACACCACGGAGCAAGTAGGTCAAAATGAAAGAGGTTTAGTAAAGGGGGAAAGGGGTCAGAAGTAAAAGGGGTCAGAAAAGAAAAGAGGGGGAGACAGCAAGCAGTGTACTGACAAATTCTGGGAGACCATGTGCACCACTGCTAGAAGTCTGGGAAATAAGATCCCGGACCTAGAGGCCATCAAGGTGGAAGCAGACCTGGATATCTTGGCCATTACCAAGTCGTGGTACACAGCCAGCCATAACTGGGACATGGTCATGCCAGGATACACGTTGTTCAGGAGGGTCAAGGTAGAAGAAAAAAGGTGGAGGAGTAGTGCTTTATGTGAAAGATAGCATAAAAGTGACAGAAATACAGGGGATTCAGAGGAAGGCAGAGATGCTGTGATTTACCCTTGAGTCGGGTAACGGTCTCACTGTTCAGACAGAGGTGATCTACAGGTATCCAGCACAGGGGAGGACCTAGATAGAAATATGTTAGAAGCAGTTAGCAAGATGCTAACAAAGGGAGTGTTGCTGGTTGGGGACTTCAGGATGCCAGGCGTAGATTGGAGCCTTCCTGCAGCAGCTTCAGCTAGGGCAGAGACATCCTGGAATCTCCGCAAGGGGCATTCCTTTTAGGTTAGTTAATACTTTATTACTTAATATTGCAACCAGGCACAACAGTACAGGTTGGAAGTTCTATGCAGCATAAAAGATAAACATTTACATATAGCAGATCCAAAACAGAACATTATACAATTTTAAAACAAGAAAAGAATAAAAAAAAAAAAAAAATCATTTCCCCACAGTCAAATATTGCACAAAGATTTTCTGTAAGTTTGAGTTCTTACCACAGGTTTTTCCCCACTTCTCCTTACTTTGCAAATTATACCCAGACACATTCCTCGATATAAGTAAACAAAGCAATTTATGGTCAGGCTCACATTTTTTTTTAATAACCTCCTTAGTCATTTTTTCTCTTGAAGTATCTAACCTATCAAGCCCACATGTAATCAAGGCTTCCCTATAACTCGCATCCCACCCAACAATTACTCTTAGTGCCCTTTTTTGTACTCTTTCCAGATCTTCAGATTCACTTTTGGTGAGACCACTGTGCTACACAGCAGCTCAGATTCAACCACCGGTCTAACTGGCCTAGTAAAATAAACCAAATCTGATTCATTCAAACCTGCACGTCTCATAACAGTTAAAAAGTATAACCTACTGTTTGCTTTCTTTACCACGCTTAAAACCTGCTCTGCCCAAGAAAAATCATTCTGAAAAATAAATCCCAAATATTTCACTTTTCTTACTACTTCTGCCTCATCACCCCCGGAAGACGATCCTTTTATCTTAGTCCATTTATTCTGCTTACCAAAACGTCTGTCTTTGTTTTTTGCAGGAGTGATTTGCATAAAATTATTTTCAGACCACATTTCTATGTAATCTAAACAATGGAGGAGCTGGGGGGGCGGGGGGCGGTCGCCCCTCCTGGCTGCCCCAGTGTGAGTAGTGGTGCCCCACCACCATCTTTATTCACTGTTTAGCGCCCATTGTGGAGCCCATGATTGACTGAATGGCACCCCCAACCCCTGGCTCCCAAACCTGGCTCCGCCACTGAATCTGAATCACTTTGCATAGTGCTATCTTCAACGTTTCCCCAAATATCCAATACTGTAGTATCATCTATGTACTTTATACATGGGCCCTTTGTGTCTAGATCATTTATCATAATCAAAAATAATAACAGCCCAAATCTAGTTCACTGAGGGACCCCACCACACATACCCACAACCTCAGATTTCATGCCTTCCATCTCAATCCATTGTGATCTTCCCTGCAAAAAACTGGCCACCCAATTTACGATACACTCTGGCACGTGTAAACTTTGCAATTTTTGTATTGCCGTCCCATGATCAATAAGATCAAAAGCTTTTTCATAATCTACCAAAACAGCCCTTACATTATTTCCTTTATCCTAAGCTTTCCTACTTGGTTCCAAAAATTTTAAAGCGGCATCAATAGTTGAGCAACCCCCTCAAGGAAACAAACCGATTTTGTCCAAAACCCCCTCCATAACCTCCATAATCCATCTACATGTAACCCCAGCCCGGTTTGCCGTTTGTATCTGACAGCAATACCAGGTGGGGACTGGGTTCGGGGAGGAATAGGTCACTCGGCACAAAGGCTAGGTTTGGCTACTCTGCACAGGGGCACCCAGGTAACTCCGAACACAGGAAGCAATAACTGTAATGTCCAATACCAGAAGTGGATTCTTAAGTGTGGCTTTTATTCACATCCAAACAGAATAAACAAAGATAGATGGACCCCACGGGCTACACTCCTGGTAATGCAGATTAAAAGAGACCAGAACACATCCTCATCACTTTAGCTCTCAGGCTCTACCACACACTGGGCACACAGCTTGGACTTGTACGCTGCTTTGGGTTACACAGTCCAAACCTGTACACTGTTCTGGGTTCCTGGCTCAAGCTCCTTGCCAGCCACTTGGACACCTTCCATACTTCATGGAAACATTTTCTGGTGGCTCCTAAACCACCTAAGAGCACTCACGCCTCCATCAGGAATCTTCCTTTCAATCCCATCGTCTGGTGCTTTCATCAGGCACTGGCCAAGTACCTGGAGAGAAAGCAAAAGGTGTCTCAGAGCAAATCCGTAGAGGTGAATTTGGTTACTACTGATGGGGGGTCTCCCACCTCTCGCTTCCACAATTCATACCCGGCCATTTCTCTGGACAGAAAACACCTCATCCTTTAGCACTTTGCTGTGTAGATTCTTGCTAAATGTATTTCACATTCCATCTACTTGCATTGCTTCCCATTTGTACTGGACTTGAACATACTTATACGTGGCTTTGTCCATTACTCTAGACCCCCCACAAAGTTAAGCAATCCAGTCCCCACTTTCTTTCTTTCCCTTTGTGCTGGACTTGAACATACTTATAAGTGGCATTGTCCATTACTCCAGACCCCCCACTGAGTTAAGCAGTCCAATCCCCACATCTTCCAACTGTACTTGGCTGTCTTTTCCTGACCCCACAATAACAGTCCCTTTAGTTTCCTTCTGTTCAGGTGAAAACATTTGGCCCTTTTTCAGAGCGAACTCCCCCCTTGGTTGCAGGTGCCCCACAGGCATTTCCTCCACAAGGAATCTTCCTCTCAGAGCTTCTGGTGCCTCAGCACAACTTGAACAGGCAGCTTCTTTCCCTTAGCCGGACCCAGAGGGGGTTGCCCCCGGAAAACAGGCAAACACCTTCCCCCCCCCATCCCCTCAAGGATGGGGCTACTGAACCATTGAAAGCGGTCTCCACCACTTCAATTACCAGTTCCTGTGTTCCTCTTCATGTGGAAACACACACCTTACACAAAAGTAGCTCTGAAACAGAGCTTAAAGCTCTGAGAGCCTGCACACACTCTGCTGCACTACAGTCTCTCTCTAAGACTGCACACAGACTGGCTTCAAATTCCCCAGCGTTCTACTCTAACCTCCAACTGCAACATTCCAGTGTGGCTTATGCAGCTGCGACAGTTCTAAAATGATGTCATCCCTCAGTCTCAGCTGAGACTGAGAACAGAGTGAGACAGTGTGAAATTCATTTAACTGGAGTTTCACAGCTGCCTTCCTGCCTACCACTAGGTCTTACTAGGATTCTAGTAACCCTGGGTAACGAGGGTTACATACAAATAAACATTTCACGTACTTTCAAAACCGTACATTTTAAAGCAATTGGTCTAAAATCTGTTGACATATTTTTAGGTGTCACAATTTTAGGAAGGGAACAACCTTTGTCTGCTTCCACTATAAAGGAATTTCACCGCTCAGCATTGATCTATTAAAAATATGATACACCCATGGTGCAAGCAAATCAGCACCTTCCTTCTGTACCCAATTTGGAATAGCATCAGGGCCTACAGCCTTATTTATCTTAATCTTTTTTAATTCTTTTGCTGTGGGACCCCATTGTAAATGAGCATTTTGCTCAACTGGGCAGTCCTATTCCTTGGAAGTTCTTTCTTTTCAGGAATAAACTTTTACAAACAAACATTTCTTCCACAGATACTAAGTACTTGTGGGGACCATTACTCCTGAAATATCTTTATTTTCCAATGGTAGTAAATCTTTTCTTACTTCACCAAATAGTCTATTTAAGCAGGTCAAAAGAAAACACCTTTCTCCCTCTCTCAGGTAGCTAGTAAGTGAACCCACTCACAATGGGACAGTACTGAATCTGGTGCTTACAAATGGGGATAGGATTGAGGAGCTCAAGCCATCTGGCGACCAGTGATCATCGTACAGTGTGGTTCCACATAAGAACTGCTGTGGAATCCAGCTGCATGGTGGTGAGAGTCCTGGACTTCAGAAGGGCAGATTTCTTGAAAATGGGGGAATGCCTCAGAAATAGTGTAGCAGGGGGTGAGGACCTGGACGAGGTGGAAGAAAAGTGGGTCAAACTAAAAGAGGGGATAATGAGGGCAACAAACCTACGTACCAAGCAGGTAAGCAAACATAAAAGAAAGAGAAGACCACTGTGGTTCTCCAAAGAGGTGACTGAAAAAGTAAAAGCTCAAAGAATAGCATTCAGAAGGTATAAGGGGACCCAGAGGGAGGAGGATGTGAAGGTGCATCTGCTAAAACAAAGGGAGGCAGGCAAAGCCGAAAAGAGCACAAAGGCGTAGACTGAGGAAAGAATAGCTCAGGGAATAGGAAAAGGGGACAAGACAATTTCAGGTACGTGTGAGAGAAAAGGAAGACAAAGGGAGGGATTGTGTGGTTAAAGAGGGAATGGGGTGATTGTACAGATGGGGGTCAAGAAAAGACAGGCATCTTAAGTAAATATTGTTATCCTGGTTCGCCCCTGAAAAAGGGACCTTCAGGGCTCAGTGGGCCTACCCGTCACCAAAATTTAATAAATAAAATAAATAATATATACTTCTGCTCAGTATTCATAGTAGAAGTGGAGGGGAGGAACCTCAAAAAGCACCAGGGACTTTGGGGAGAGGTGGACACCAGCCTGTTTTCTAAGGAGGAAGTCCAAAGGCACTGGCTAATTTGAAGGTAGACAAGGCTATGGGGCCAGAAGGGGGGCATCAAGGGTGCTGAGGGAGGTGCTGACTGCACCTCTGACAGACCTGCTTAACAGATCACTGGAGACCGGTGTAGTCCCAGGGGACTGGAGAAGGACAGAGATAGTCCCAGTTCACAAAAGCGGCAGTGAGGAGGAGGTGGGCAACTATAGGCCTGTCAGTCTGATGTCGTGGTGGACAAGTTGATGGAAACACTTCTCAAAGAAAGAATAGTGTAATATCTTGTATTAAATAGATGACCGGATCGAAGGCAGCATGGATTCATGGAGGGAAAGTCATGCCAAACAAATCTGATAGATTTCTTTGTCTGGGTGACCAAGGAGTTGGATCAGGGTGGGGCAGTGGACGTGGCCTACCTGGACTTCAGCAAGGCTTTTGACATTGTTCCACACAGGAGATTGATAAGCAAGTTGGAGGGCTTAGTGATGGGTAATAACGTAGTAACCTGGGTAAAAAACTGGTTAATGGACAGGACACAAAGGGTAATGGTAAATGGAGTTCGCTTTGAGGAAGGTAGAGTGACCAGCAGGGTACCTCAGGGATCATTGCTGGGTCTGGTCCTCTTCAATGTCTGCATAAGTGACATAGCAGAGGAACCAGAAGGAAAGGTCTGTCTCTTTGCTGATGACACCAAGATCTGCAGCAGAGTGGACACTCCGTGGGGGATGGAAAGGATGGAGAGGGATCTGAAAAGACTGGAGGAGTGGGCAGTGGTATGGCAGCTGGGCTTCAGTGCGAAAAAGAGCAAGATAATGCACTTGGGTAATAGTAACCCAGGAACAGAGTACAAAATGGGATGGGTGGAACATTACTGGCAAAGACAAAGCAGGAAAGAGATCTGGGGTAATCATATCAGATGACCTAAAAGTGGCCAGGCAGTGTGACAAGGCAATCGGTAAGGCAAGTAGGATGCTGGGCTGCATAGGAAGGGATAGCACTAGTAGGAAGAGGGAGGTGGTGCTGCTCCTGTATAGATCACTGGTGAGACTGTACCTTGAGTACTGTGTCCAGTTCTAGAGACCACACCTCAGGATGGAGATAGAGTGGGAGGCAGTCCAGCAGAGAGCCACCAAAATGGTGCAGGGTCTGCATCATAAGCCCTACAAGGAGAGGCTAAGGAGCTAAACATGTACACACTTGAGGAGAGGGGTGGGATATGATAGAGACCTTTAAATACCTAACGAGGTTAAATAAAGTACAGGAGGAGAGTATTTTCAAAGCAAAAGGTGATCTAGAACAAGGGCATGCTGTGAAGCTGGAGGGGTAAGTTCAGGAGGGCTGTGAGGAAGTACTTCTTTATGGAAAGGGTAGTGGACCCCTGGAACAGGCTTCCAGTGGATGTAGTGGAATCGAAACCAGTGGAGTGGTTCAAAAATGCCTGGAACAGACACAGAGGAATTATAGGGCAAGGAAGAGGAACCACAGGGTGAGAAATGAAGGGAAGGGAGGGGTAGAGATGGTGCCGTTGATCAGGTGAGGTCTGCAGCATTAATTAAAAAAAATAAATAAAAAAATACAGTGGGTAAACTGGGTGGGCCCAGTGGCCCTTATCTGCCATCACATTCTAGGTTTCTGTGTTATGGTAGTTCGGCATAGCCTCAGGATTCAAAGTGAACATTGATAAAAGTGAAATTGTGGTGATTAATGGAACAGGGCTATCCGACCTGCAGCACATCATCCCCTTTAAATGAGTTAAAGGAAAAGATTGTTATTTAGGTATCCAGATACCCACTAATCTACACAACTTATACACAGTGGATTACAAAGCCCTTAACCAACAGGTAAGGGAAGATCTAAATAGGTGGAGTAACCTGCCCCTGTCTTTTGCTGACTGACTGGAAACAGTCAAAGTGAATCTACTGCTGAGGTACCTGTTCCTTTGCTCTATATTGCCAATTCCAGTACCACGAAAAGATTGGGAAAGAGCTCAAAAAAGCTCTCCAATTTTATTTGGGAGAGAAAACCTAGTATATGCTGGTCGATTTAACAGAAAGTACATTTAATGGGGAAGGTATACCTCACTTTCAACTTTTATACTGCTGCTCAATTCATTCAGATTATAGAAATGTTAAGGGGTTCAAGATGCCAGTTGGGTGACTATGGAGCTCAGTGCCCACGCTCATGTTCCACTGAAATGGCTCCATGGACAACCACAGCTCAGGAGCTCTGCAGCATTATGAACTGCAGGACAAAACATACCATGCAGGAATGACTGAGGGTGAAACACATTTTTTTTGTGGGGGGGGGCAAATGATCCCATTTGGTTGAAAATCCCTGTCTCTAGGCTCCCTCAGTTCCCACCAGCTAGATGTGACCACAGTTTCTGTTTATGGGCCAGGAGGGGACTGTTAACCCTGACACTGTTTGTGATGGAGGGGAATGTTATCAAACACTTCTAGCAGTTACAAGCAGAATTTGCACTCCTACCCAGGGTCCTCCTTCAGTATCTACATTGTAGAGACTTCATATTAAGAGGCCCTACTGTGGAGGGAATACGACAGCTTCCTCCACAGAGGGTGGAGCTTCTGTGTTCAGGGGCTCAGGTGCTGGAGCACAGGGGTCTCACCTCCTAGTTATTTACCCTATCGAAGGGAGACGAGGGTAAACAGGCCATAGCAAATCTTCAGTCCAAATGTTGGGAAGGAGAGCACTTTCCACCTCACCGGAGGACTAGATTAAAGTTTGACTGGGGTACATAAAACTACCACCTATGGCATGTACGCACTTTAGATGGAAAGTATGTGCTCGATTTTTTTTTTTTAATTACCCTGGTGATGTTTCAGCACCTTGATGCTAGGTCCACAGATTATTGCTGGAGAGGATGTGGGGAAGGGGTATACACCGTCATATTTTCTGGGAACAAGTATTAGAACAGCTCCTCGGCTAGTTGAAGTCTACCATGCCTATGAAGCCGAAACATTATGCGCCTCTTTTGTCATCATCTATTTTCTTTATAACAAATATTTGGAAATAATGTGTTACACATTTGCGTGAATTGTTTTCATCCTTGTACATTGGTTATATACTGTTGCTGTTGTTTTTAGATGGTGCAGTTCCTTTTGAGTATCACAGGTGGAACCAGCGCAGGGATGTAAGGGTTCTACTTTAGTCCCAGATGGACGGGGGTGAATTGGGTAAAGACACAACGAGAGTGGTCTGGGTGAACGATTGTTAGTACTTACGTATAGAAGTCATATTATGGTTATTAGGCCTCCAGTACAAGCTTTGAACATAGTATGTATGTAGTTACTGTTCTTTAATTGAATTCAGAAGGCTTGTATAGAATCAGTTGGAATTGTACTCTCTGCATAAACCAGTTATTTATGATTAATAAACTTTGCAAGCTTCAAAAAACTAAAATTAACAATTTCTAAGCAGTAGGCTACCCCCCATGGTGATCTTGTGAGTTGTGGCAGATTCAAACACGTGATGTTAAGGGTCCAGTGTCCCAACACAACTGACTTTCATCAGAGAAACATGGTTAGAGTATTCCTGGCAGGTCAGCCCACTCACTTGCATCATCGGCCCTGCCTATCTAACCTCACACCCTGGACATTTCTTTGAACGTGGGGCCTCCTACACCAGAACTGTTCCAAATTGGTTGTAAGTATTCAGGCTGTCTCCTATTGTTATCATGCCCGTACTTTCCAGCAGGTAGTATCTTACTTTGCTCGGCCACTGTTTACAATCAAAACACAAGGCTTTTTTGAAGAAAGGCACTCTGTTATCACAAAACAAAAGCCTTTAGATGGCAGGAACTTTTGCTGTCCACACCCAACTTGTGTGAGAACATTGGAATGCTGACACAAAAACCTGAAAGTGCAATAGAAGGCTATTCCAATTCCTCACATCCCACTTTTAACTATAATATTTTACAAAGAAAATAGTAAAATTAAAGAAAAATGCCCTGGGTGTTACATCTGTTACAATGCCGATAGAGGTATTTTAGTTGGGGTTCCGCATATTGTTTCTGCAAGTTTCACCTAGTGAAGCATTAATTAAGGGGCCCTATTGGCCTGGGTTTTACAGTTTTAAGTCACTGCCTCTGTCCCATTTTAGTTTAAGGCAGAACTGTTGAACCTGCTGCACAGAGCATCTAGCTGCGGGGTTATTTGGAAGGGTGCTAGCATACATTGTTAGTGCCTGTGATAGGTTTACTCTGGGGAAGATCTGCAGCAAGCTAGGGATATACTAAGGGAAGGGGAGCCGTCCTCTTGTGGAAGCACCTAGCTATGTGTGCGGAGTGCGTAGCACACCCAGAGTTTTTTTTTCCTTCCCTTCACTGCTTTGGCTGGGTTTAAAGTGCTGATGCACGATTACGTCTAATTGACCTATGTACTTTATATTGTACTTCAAGGAGCGTGAGATGAGTTGGAACTTCGTAATTAAATATCACTATATAAAGGATTTCAGGGCCGGATATCATTATTTCTTTCTCAAGTTAATGAAAGTATAATTATAGTGGTTAGCTGTAATTGACCAATTGAACACAATTTCTGGGATATTAATGTGATGGACCCCCTAATCTTGTACCACTTGATGCCTGAATCGAAAGATCTAATTATTGTAATGGGTTACGTTACATTTTGCAATACAGTGTATCCGGAATGATGATTTAATGTACTTTGCATTAAAGTCAATAAATAATAAGAAAAAAAATGTTGATCATTAACGGATAATAGTCAGCACTGACTGGGGACCACACTTAAATATAAGGATTATATGTCCAGCAAGATGAAGCCATAGAATAAGTCACTCTCACCACAAATGAAAGAACCAAAAAGTCTATTTGCTGGTCTTCCCAGCTCCTTACATGATAAAAGTAAGTGTGGAGAGCTGAACGCCTAAGAGACCAATACAGGATTACGAACAGATAGCTTAGGCTGTGTTAAGTTGCAGTATATCTAGCACATATATTTATTTGTCATTTTTTTTTTCAGTCATTTGTTTCTTGCCCCACCGGTCTGCTCGATGGCACCTCCCCCAGCCCTGCCACCGACCTTCTCACGGACTTAACGGTTATCCAACACTTGCTCAGAACCGCAATGGGTGGGTGTCCCACTGTGTTGAGCATGCAAGGGGTGCTGGCCACGGGCAGCCCGGCATCTTTTTCCTTCATTTTCACCCTCTGGGTTTTAGCATCAGGACATGTGTGTCGAGCACATTGTGCTACAGCCCTTTCCCTTGTGCTCTTCTGCGGCACTGCTGCCTATCCTCCACCAGGTGGCAGTCTCTGCAGTGGGACCTGGTGTCCTCCCTCCCTGGGGAAGGAGAGCTGCCGTTGGACGCTTGATTCTCCCTCACCCGGCCGTTCCTGAACTCGGGTCGCTGGCATGGAGAGTGGAAATGCTACTGCTCCTCCACTGGGCCTTTATTTGTAATTTTTGACCAGGAAAGGCACACTAATTTTATTATATATTGATCCCTCACCATAACAAACCGAATTAGAGCCATAACAAGTGTTCATTATAGCACCCTGTTCATTACATAGAGGGAGGCTGAAAAACAACCAGGGCACATAGTTCAGTAAAGCAGAACAGTATTCACCAGCGTGCCTCCATCCACCCCCCCAAAAAAAACACTGCTTCATATCAATTGTGTGCTTATATTGTAGAAGAGTAATATTTTAGTGCTGTATGAAACTTTATATTTGCCTGCATCTGCTCTGCCACTGAGCCTCCTGCATGCCCACACTACAGAGATTTTCCTCAGTCCCGACTGAACTTAAACTGTTAAACTGATGTGAATGTTGCTAAATGCTTAATGGTTGGTGGGATTTGGGCATATTGGGCCCTGTGCACATAAGGTGCGTAAACTTTCCTACATTAGGTAGCCACACATCAAGGGTCCTGAAGACCTCGGCAGCATTCACTGAAGGGGTGCACTCCTCTTCCGCACCCAATCTCCTGTCCTGCGTTAACGGACCAGGGGAGTGGCCATGCGGTATTCCCATACTAGTGTCAGTGGGTCAGCAGGTTGCACAGTCACCTCTGATGCCAGAAGATCAGAAGGTTGTGGGTTCAAGCCCCACACCAGGCACTTGAAACAGAATCCCAATACTGACACTGTAGTGCAGCATGAGGGGGTGCTACACTCCTGAGGTGCAGTCTTTCGAATGAGACTTTAAACTGAGGTCCTGTATGCCTGTTCTGGTGGTTGTTCCAGTGGACATTAAAGATCCCATGGTACTTCTCGGAAAGAGTAGGGGAATTGCCCTGTATACCGCTAAATTTCCCCATTCACTAATACCATCAACGGCTTAATCTGGTTCTGTTTCAGTTGGTTACCATTTGTATTCTCCTCCTCCTGGATGAGGTTGAAAATAGGCAGACTTGCCTACCCCTTCTTTCCCGCTCAACAAAAACTAAATTATCTAAATAAATAAATATTCCACACCATTCAGTAGGCGTGGAGTGCTGGGTGAGGGGGCGAAGGCTACATGAGCAGGGACCTTGCCATAGTCACTTGCATGGTTCCCACGAACAGCACCTGCTGGTCGCGGTGGGACTACCAACCACTGTTTGCCATGTGCCCCAACCCTCTGGTCAGGCAGAGTGGGCTGGGCAGCCATTGGGGTACTTGCCCAAATATTGTAACATTCGGATGTGCGGTGTCCAACAATGCCCTGTTCTGCAGAGCAGGATCCACTCTGGGGCCAGGACAGGGCATCTGATTGGATGCTCACCTGTGTCCCTGGACTGCCTCCCTCATGCACCAGTGTGCTGGTGGGGGGAGAGGGGCGAGGCCATGGATAGGTTGTCTGTAGTGGCTGGCGGTCATGAATGCCATGCCCTGTGTACCTGCCCGCAGGTATGGACGTGTGCAGGCCAGATATGTGCCTATTGTGCAAACCCAACTTATAGTGATGCATAAGCACCATTGTCCTCTATTGGCTGTATCTAACTTCCTGAACCCTTTTGGTCCACCCCATGGCTAAAGATAGATTATATGGTGAGATGTGAGGCACTATTTTTTTCCTGACTGCTTCCAAGTTATGACCCCTTTTCTTCTTCTCTGGTAGTGCTCTCTGCTGATTAGCCCTCCCTCTACCTACTGGAGCTGTGTCTTTCTGCCCCCTTCCCCATGCATTTAACTATTGAGCAGTGAGGCATTAGTCTGATCCTGAATCCTTCTGACTTACAACCTCTTCTCTTCTTCTCTGGTGGCAGCTCTGAGCAGATTTGCCCTCCCTATCCGTATTGGTTCTGTCGTCTTGCCTGTTAACAAAAAACAAAACACACACCCACAAACAGCAGAAACATCGGAGCCACTGTTTAAAAGAAAAATAACCGCTATTTGCAAAATCACTTGATCAACAGCTACTTCATTCATAATCTGAGCAAGTGAGTGCTTGCCAAAACCTGGATCAGGAGTACAGCCAATATTTTACTTGAGAATGCCAGAAATATCGGGAACCTCAAGAGGCATTCGTTATACCTGAGTTTTCATTATAGGATTTTTACTATAGGAAGGCAGCCCTGTAGCTTGTTTCCAAGTGCATCCTGGGGGGTTGGTTGCACGTGCCTGTTTTGTTGATGTGAATTTTGGTCATGACTGTGGGGAAAACTCCCCTGCTCTTCTTATAAGTACCATGGCATCTTTCACTTCCACCTGAATGGTGACCAGAGTTGGGGCAGAAGGGACCTTGGTTTAACGTCTCATCTGAAGGAGGACCCCTCACCATTGCAGCACCACCTCGTGCTTCACTACAGTGTCAGTTAAGGGTATTACCCCAAGTACCAGGTGTGGGGATAGAACCCAAAGCCTTCTGATATTCTGGCCCCAGAGGTGTGCGTGTGCTGCTAACTGAGCCCCTGATACTGATAATGACACATTCAGGTAAGTCAATAGAATTCTGTGCAAAGGGAAGGAATATAATTAGGGCAGTCGCAAACTGAAAGGGTGCACACGCAGCCAAATCAATAATATAATATTACTTAATAGGCAAACTAGGAAATTACGTAGGCATACAGAACTGCAGCACATAAATTAGTAAAGTGTTTCACAACTGCAAATCGAACATAACATTAAAAATAAAATATGTGCAGAATATCAATATAGAGTCAAACAGACAGCCTCCTTGGGATCAGCAGACCTGAAAGGCAGTGTAAAAGCACACTAGTGTTTTCCAGTACTCAGTCATTTTCCCACTCTGTCTTCTGCTCAGCTGTAGTGTCTTTAGCCTGGTGCTTTTCAGCAGAGGCCATGGCAGATGTCAGATCCATGTAAATGTATGTCATATTCTGAAATTGTATCTAGAGCTGAATGGGGAAAAAGCAGTTATGCCACAAAGCCTCTCTGAAAAATTATTTTTTTTTACTGCCTGTAATTGGTGCTTGTGGTCCTGAGTCTTGAGAGATATTGGGAAACAATACTAACTTCTCTTCAAGACAATGTCTCCCTGGCCCTTGCCTTGTGCAGCAACATAATTCTGCCCTTAAAACTGGAGAATGTGACAGTGGCCTTCAACGGTCATTGTAATGTCCCTTCCCGAGGCCTGGAACAAACTGGTGTATAGTGAAGGTTTTCATGATCCAGACACAGCATCTGAGGGTAAGAGGTACAGATCAGTAAAAATAAGTCCCTCCAATGATGGAATCAGCTCTAGAAGGCTGGCAAATCGTGGTAGAAAACCTACCACCTGAATATTGCTTGACACTATCTGTTATCCAACATTCCACTTTGGAGCAGAGAAAAGAAGTGTCTTCTAATTAATGTCACATTCACTGTGGCTTGCTTCTCTGCCCCACCTTCCAAGTCTGATATAGCAGCCTTATTATGGCTTTGGGTGGAGCCTACAGCCATATCGCTTGGCTTGAAAAGGGGTTTCCGTGGAACACATTTTTTAGTAGTTTTCAGTGTATCTCCATAACACTGCAAATCCTATGGCAGTTAAAAATACTCTTTCTTTCTGTTTAGAATAATGGTCACAGAACCCAAAGCTGTTTTTCTGTGATGCAAATGTACAACCTTCCAAACAAATCTAAATATATTTAAAACTATTCAAGGTGCAAAAAACAACTAGTGTGAAAGTTAAGGGCAGAAAGAGCTTTACATGAGGGTTGTCACTAATCTGAATTCTTTATATTTTGTAAAACATGGTCTTCAAACAACCTCATTTTTTCTCTTTAGTGAACACAGATGAGAGTCATGCCAAACAAATGTAAATATCTGGAAGAAATGCAAGTTGCAATATACAACCAACATGAAAGTTGTTCAGGACAAAATGAGCTTTCAAGTGAGGGTAGTCACTAATCTGAATTCATTAGATTTTTTTAAATATAGCCATCCAAAGGTGAAAATTGTGAGGAAAAATGAAAATTCAGGTAATCAGATGACCATAGTTTAAAAACATAATTAGTGCAGAGTAATGAATAGGCTCATTTGAAAGCTATTTTGTCCTGAACAACTTTCATACTGATGGGTTATGAGTAACTCCTATACCTTAGAGATATTTATATTTGTTTAGGATAACTCCTATTGAATGTCTGACAGCCTGATTTCTGAAACCACTACGCTGAGACCAGAACATATGGTTTATACCTTGTCATGCCAAATTTAATAGCAGATCCTGAAGTTATTCTAGGAATGTAGAACATGTCTATGGAATTCTTTAGTTCTTAATATGAGGAAAAAAAAGCTTGAAACAAAATGATCTGCTTATTGGGGGCACAATAGATCTTTTCAGGATGGGATCATGTTAAATCTTTTCAAGAAAAAAGCAGCAGATTCATTTTAGTAATTCTTAGCCAGCAATATCTATATGTGAAGCTGACACTGACCAGATGGGGGGAAGAAGGAAGACACAGAAGAAAACAATGCTCACACACATAAAGAAGATTTGGCTGTCTGTGAAACTTTCAGAAGCAAATGGTTTGATACCTTTTATGATATATGCTGCACCACAAATTTTTTCTTTTATTATGTCCTTCTGCAGCTTCTGTTAAACGCTGCTAAATGTATAGTTTCTAGGACATGGATATGTTATTCATCCACACTGTCTGGCAGGTTCCTTGCCGCTTTAAATCTTGCCGGAAGGTCTTCAGGCTGGCTCCTCCCACCCACCCAGGTGGTAAAACTCTCGACCGCCCATGATGCCAGATCTTCCTTACCGCTTGGAAGCTCAGGTTCCCTCCTTAATGCTCTGCGTATAGACTGGATCATAATTCTTCGGTTCGCCCGAAAATAGTTTTAAAATTCTCAAGACTTCGGTCAAATTCTTCCCTCGCAGCAGCGATGGACAAATCGACTCCTGGTTTTCGGCGGTGCTCAAGCGGCCAGAAGATGTCCAGGATGGACCCGCACTCCACGTGCGTCTACTGCCTCGGCCTTGATCACGACTCGCAGGCCTGCGAGTTGTGTAGATCTTTCTCGGCTAACGTCCTTGAAGACCACGCTGCCCGGTTACAACTTGGGCACCCCGGCAGCTGCCACTCACCGTGAAGTCTATGAGGCCTGTTACGGTGTCCGGGCGTGCTGGCTTGGCTGAGCAACTGGAGCAGATGATCGCCTTGAGGAGGAGGCGCCCAGGCCGCATCCTCATCCTCCTCGGTCGCAGCATTTATCCCGCTCTCTGGGATCCTCCTACACAGCTTCTTTTAAGGAGCTTTGCCAATCCTTTGCACGAAGAGAGAGGGGCCATCGGGACACTCTTCTCGGTCAAGGAAGAAGGACTCGAAGGGTAAGTCCCACCGTCGACGTTCGTAGGAGCGAGAGAGGTCCCCTTCCCTGGACAGTCTACTTCAGTCGAGGTTGCGGCTAAAGCTGCTGGCTTCACGGTGTCCCCGTCAGATCAGCCGGCCGAGACACCTGTTGACGCGGTCGAGATTTTTCTTGACCCGTCGGACGGGCTGTCGACTGGTGAAGCCAACAACCCTTCATCACTGGTTCCCCCGGTGGAAACTGAGGACTTGCCTGCGCCTCCTGTGCTGGAGTCCCCGGTCAAGGCTCCCGAGCCGAGGGAGGAGCGGGTGTCCCCCGCTCCCTCCCAGACCCACCCTTGGAAACACCGAGGGTCTCGGTCTCGGACCTCGTTTTGGTCCAGCCAATCCCGCCAACATCGGTGGTCTCGGTCTCGGCACCGAGGAAAGCGGCGGCGCCGCTCATCCTCGTCTTCCTCCTCGGAAGAGGAGAGGCTTCGGCGCAAATTGCGTCGACGCTACGAGGACTTAATGTGGCAGCAGCTCCTTTTGTCCGGGAACAAGCTGACGCCGTCGCCTTCCCAGGCCATTAAGTGGCTGTCACCCGAAAGGCCGAAACAACCCCTCGCAGTAGTCGAGGTGCCCAAGCCTAGGCCGGTTGTTCGGCCGAAACCAGCTGCCCCACCGATTGTGGTGGAACCTCCACCTCCACAACCGAAATCGGGGGTGCCGACCAAGGACTCTTGGTCGGGTCAGGGTCTGCCCCACCAGTTGTCGGTCACCCTCACTCCTGACTGTCCTCGGCAGGTGGAGGGTGGCTCAGGCCCCAGGCAGCTCTTCGCAGACTTCTCGGAGGCTGACGACGACTCCTCCCTGTTTTCCAGGCCCCTTGACCTGGAGTCCTCCGGGGGGCAGTCGATGAACGAGAGCCCATCGTCGTTCATGGGGTCTGCTTTGGGTCATCTCGAGTCCACTGGGATGCAGCTCAAGCCCGTATACAGTGGGCTGGCATCCTCACGGAGATACTGGACCGAGGATTCTCCCATCGAGGCCTTTTCGTGGCTGAAGCCATTGTTGGCCCAGCCTTGGAGCTTTGGCAGCGGCCAGCTTCCTGTCCTGCGCCTCGGCCAGGATGGCCAGGAAGTATGCAGTCCCTACCGGCTCTTTGTCCGTTTTTTCGGAGCACCCCTCTGCTGAGGGGTTGGTCACCGATAGCATTTTCCGGCACTTCGGGAACACTAGGGATGTGGATAAGCCCCCCGACAAGGAGTCCAAAAAGCTGGACTATGCCGGGTGCAAGGTGTACGCTGCGTCCTCCCTTGGCCTCTGTCAGGCCAGCTCAGCCATGCTTATGGCACACTTCTCCCACGCCCTCATGGGCTCCCTGGATGAGGTGATCCCTCATCTCCCGGCCGACCTGCAGACTACGGTCAAGCAGGTGCGGGATCAGGGAAGGGCAGTGGTGAAACAGCAGCTCCAAATGGCTCTAGACATTGAAGACTCCTGTGCCCGATCAGTAGCGGCCGCAGTGGCCATGCGCCGCAGAGCATGGCTGAGGATATCCACCTTCACTGCGGATACCCAGCACAAATTGGCGGACGTCCCCTTCTTGGGGACTGACCTGTTCGGCCCTGGAGTGGAAGGCCACCTCCAGAGGATTGAAAAGTCCAATGCTACCCTGACTGTGTCACCTCCTCCCAGAAGGACAAGGGCGTTGTCAGCAACATAAGTCCTTTCACCCTTCTGCTCCTCACGGCATCCGCCCAGCAACACCAGCATCCAGGGCCAGCATGCTCGCACTTGGCCTTTAAAGCCAAGCCTGCTGACACTCTAACAGGAAGCAGGGAGGAAAAGGCCCAGGAGGTCCCTCAGCCGGTCCTTCCTCCAAGCCTGCCCAGTGACGGATTGAGGGTGCGCCCCAGCCGCCGCCCCCTGGGTTCCACCTGGGGACGGCCCGCCACTTCCTTTCCGCCTGGTTCGCTATCACCACGGACTGCTGGGTGTTGGAGGTGGTAGGAAAGGGCTTCCGCCTCTGGAGTTCGAGCAGGCCCCACCCTTCCGAGCCATCGCCCCGCAGGGGCTACGGGGTCTGCAGCCTCCCTGTCGGCTCGTTGAGCCGAGATTGCCCTGCTCCTCGAAAAGGAGGTGATCAGGAAGGTGGTGGATCCTCCACCAGACCCGGGTTTGTGTAAAGGTACTCCTGGTCCCGAAGGATGGGGCTGGCGCCATTCTAGACCTACACGAGCTGAACAGGTTCCTAAGGTCTTGAACCTTCAGGATGGTCACTCTGGCTCAGATCATTCCATCCTTGGAACGAGGCATGTGGTTCTGTTCTCTGGACCTCCAGGATGCGTTCTTTAACATCCCAATCCGCCCGTCCCACTAGAGATTCCTCGGCTTCAGGGCATGGGGTCCCTCTACGAGTTCCGGGCCATGCCCTTCGGCCTTTCTCTAGCTCCCAGGGTCTTCACCAAATGCATGGCAGTGGTGACAGCATTCCTGAGGCGCCAAAGGGTCCGGGTGTACCCCTACCTGGACGACTGGCTGATTGTGGCCTTCTCCAGATTGGAGGTGGAGCGGTCCAGGGATCTGGCCCTCCAGGTTTGCTCTCAAGTTGGCCTCCTTATCAATGAGGCCAAGTTGGAAATTGTGCCAAAGCAGGTGATACAATTCATCGGGGCAGAGCTCGACTCTCTGCGAGCCAGAGCACGGCTCCCGGCGGACAGGGCCGAGGTTCTTTCCTCCTTTGCCCAGTCATTTCAAGTTGGGCAATTGCGCCCTGCCCGGGACTTCCTGCGCCTCCTGGGCCTCATGGCGGCCTGCACCAGCGTGGTCCATTGGGCCCGTTGGTACATGCGTCCCCTACAATGGGGACTAGCCAGCCAATGGTCACAGCGTCCCGATCCTTTGGATCAGCTAGTGACAGTGACCCAGGAGATGTGGAACGCTCCAGTGGCGGACTGTTCCAGCTCATCTGCAGGAGGGCATCCCGTTTGTCCGCCCTGAGCCGACGGTCTCTCTATTGACCAGTGCCTCTCTGATGGGTTGGGGTGCCCATCTGGGGGAGCACAGAGCGCATGGCCTCTGGTCCCCTCGGGAGTCCCGATGCCACATCAACCTGCTGGAGCTTCGAGCGGTTCATCTAGCTCTCACCGCCTTCGCTCCGTTTGTACGGGGTCAAGTGGTCCAAGTCCAGATGGACAATACCATGACCATATAGTGCCTAAACTGCCAGGGTGAGACGCGCTCCATGCCTCTGTGCAGGGAAGCTCTCCGCATTTGTCCCTCGTGCGCAGCCTGGAGGCGGATCTCCTTGCCATCCATGTGTCAGGAGCCTCCGACATTCTGGCCAATGCCCTAAGCCGGATAGGGGCTGTGTCCCATGAGTGGTCTCTCCTGCCGGAGGTAGCACAAGATCTGTTCTCCCACTGGGGCATGCCTCAGGTGGACCTGTTTGCCTCCAGGGAGAATGCGAAGCTGAGACTGTTTCATGCCCGCCCCCCTCAGCAGGGCTCGCTGCAGGGGGATGCCTTCTCGAGGCCGTGGACCCCAGGCCTCTTCTATGCCTTTCCCCCATTTCCCTTGATCCACAAGGTGCTCCTCAGGACGAGGAGGGACAAGGCGCAGGTGATTCTGGTAGCCCCAGACTGGACCATCAGTTCTGGTATCCAGATCTCCTCAGTCTCAGCTCCAGGCTCCCGAGGCGGCTTCCAGCCCACCCAGACCTGATCTCAGTCAATCAGGGGAAGGTATTCCATCCGGACCTTCAGTCCCTGCACCTGACGGCCTGGTTCCTGAGTGGCTAGAGTTCCAGGCCTTGGGTCTTTCCGACGAGGTCCTCAACGTCGTTGAGGCGTCCCGTAAGGAGTCGACCAGAAAATGCTACGCCTTTAAATGGAAGAGATTCTCCATTTGGTGTCAGGGCAAGGGCCTGGACCCTTCCTCCTGTTCCTTGGCAAGCATTCTGGACTACCTGTGGTCCCTTTCTCAGCAAGGGCTTCGGTCGACGACCCTTAAGGTGCACCTGGCAGCCATCTCTGCTTACCGGGCGTGGCCGGAAGCAGTCGGTGGCACAGGAGAAGGTGGTCGGGCGCTTTTTCAAAGGCCTTGATCACATATCCCCTCCTGTGCGAGAACCTCCACCTCCGTGGGATCTACTGCTGGTATTGGCTAAGCTCATGGGCAAGGCATTTGAACCGATGCACAGATGTGACATCTCTCACCTGTCATGGAAGACTGCCTTCTTGGTGGCTATCACGTCAGCCAGAAGGATGGGAGAGCTCTAGGCACTTTCCATCTAGTCTCCTTATCTGGTCTTCCACAGGGACAAGGTTGTCCTGCGCCCCCACCCGAAATTCCTTCCGAAGGTGGTGTCGGAGTTTCACCTTAACCAGGTGTTGACTCTGCCGGTGTTCTACCCCAATCACACCTCGGAGGCGAATATAGGCTCCATACTTTTGGACCCTAGAAGAGCGCTCGCTTATTACAAGGAGCGGATGGCTAAAGTTCGGGGAGAGGTTCGCCAGCTGTTTGTCACCTACGCTGAAGCTGCACCTGGCAGACCTGCAGCCAAGCGGACGATAGGCAGGTGGGTCACCTCCTGCATAGATCTCTGCTATAGGTTGGCGGGCATGGAGCCTCCCAGATGGATAAGAGCTCATTCTACCCGCCATACCGCTGCATCGGTGGCTGCTTCCAGGGACGTCCCTATCCAGGAAATCTGCAGGGATGCTACCTGGAAGTCAGCACACACCTTTATTACCCACTACCACATCGACCTTGAGTCACGCCGGATTCTGGTTTTGGGCCTCGGTTCTCCAGTCATTATTCCCTAAGTAGGTGTGCGCCTTGCCTCCCTCCTCCTGGAGAACTGCTAAGTCTGCCAGACAGTGTGGATGAACAACATATCCATGTCCTAATAGAGGGTTACTCACCTGTACAGGAGTTCTAGGAATGGTACATGTTGTTCATCCACACCTACCCACCCGCCTCCCCCGCTTCGACGCACAACCTGGTTTCCAGCGGCTAGATCTGGCATTATGGGGCAGAGCTGAGAGTTTTACCATCCGGGTTGGTGGGAGGAGCCAGCTTGAAAACCTTCCAGCAAGATTTAAAGCGGCAAGGAACCTGCCAGACAGTGTGGATGAACAACATATACCATTCCTAGAACTCCTGTTACAGGTGAGTAACCTGTATTTACAAAATCTTGACATTGGGTTAACTCTTCAATGACTCCTAAATAAGTTTTAAGCCATTCCCTTTACGGGAGGTCAAGACCTGTGCAAAAGGTCAAGGGCTATTTTTTTCATATTTTTAACCAATTTCCAAAGTAAAAGTTTGGAAAAATACAAAAGAATATACAACTAATCTCCTATGCTTTTTCAACTATGAGAGAAATTAATATTTGTGCAAAATCAAACCCAAAGTTTATACAGTTTTGTTCTAAAGTTATTTTATTCTAAATCTTATTGGACTGTTGAGTGTTATTGTTTCATATTTTTTTTTTACAAATTTCCGAAGTAAAAGTGTGGAGAAATACAAAAGTGTATATACAACTAATCTCCTGTGCATTTTCAACCCGGAGGGAAGTTAATAGTTGTGCAAAATCAAACCCAAAGTTTATACAATTTTTGTTCTAAAGTACTTTTATTCTATATCTTATTGGACTATTGATGAACTCAGCAAAGAAATGTTTGGAGAAAACAAATTGATGACTCCAGGATTGGTAGGTCATTAAAAATTGCAAAAGGTCAACTTATGAAACCTTAAATGCACTCATTAAGACCATTCTTCTTGGTGTGTAATTATAATGAATTAAAGACATTTGAATATAGACCTACAATTATACAACCATTGTGATACATATTTTTAGGATCAGAGGAATGGTGCAAGGTTGCCAAAATCGTGGTGGTCTCACTGCTTCAGTGCTTCAGTGTGTAGATCAAACCAAAAGAGCCATTATAAAGCTTCTATCTTTTCAAAAACAATTGTATTGTATTATTTGATTTAACCTGAAAATACAAAATAGCAATAAGGAAGTAAAACAATCAAGGTAAGATTTCAGTGTTCTCCAACCATACATTAAAGCTAAGCCATAATAAAGGCTTATATCTTCTTCAAAGCAATTATATTTTATTTATTTATTTTTTATATACTTATTTATCCTCCGTGGTACGCTGTATACCCCAGCTGTTCTTCTGCATCCCGTCAACTGGGAGTCTGGTCAGCCGTCCGCTCCTCGCCCAGGACCGCTGGCACCACTGTAGCCCCTGCGGCTTACCCCTGCCCACAGCGGAGTGGCAGGGAGCCCCCTAACTCCCTACACGAACGGATCCAGCTCGGGTGCCAGCACCCCGATGAACACTCGCGGACGGCCATCATGCCGTAGAAGGCACCACTTTTTCCTTGTTCCAGGAGTCCCCGAGTTGGTGGGCATGCAATGACGCTAGTGGTCGTGAGCGCACGTGCATCCACACGCGCCCACATCCAGGCATCTGCCCCCCCGACTCCTCCCCTAAGTACGGCGTGTGCCCCCACCTCCCAGCCTCCGCCAGGGTTTAGTCGGGCACCGACCGTCATGGACCCCCCCTCCCCGGAGAGGGAGAGCAGTCCTTCGGACACTTAATCCCTCTCCTCCCCTGCCAGCCCCCAGCGACCCGAGCTCGCTTCCGAACCTGGGTCGCTGGCGTGGTGCGAGGTGCTGCGACCAGCGCCTCTGTCCTCAATGCCACTGGGCCGGCTAATTATATTTTATTTTGATATATTTAATATTCTGTATCTAAGACACTAGGAAAAAAAAGTTTACTGGGTGTTTGGAAACAGGCAAATGCAACCAGACATGGAAGGAAGTTAAAAGAGAGTATTGGTTGCGGGGACTAGTAACAAGTCAAGGAGCTCACTTGACCACTCCAACGAGGGCTACCCACTGACACTACTGACCACTGGTGGGCACTGGTAGCAGAGGAGGAGCTGGGCAAATGCTGCAAGCAATGTAGTAGGAAGAGGAGGCAGATAGGAGGCTGCCTGCCATAGTCGGGCTCTTGTTTTAAATCCATTTTGGTGCCTGAGTGACTGTAGCAATCATCTGTGCAACAGCCCTCCATCTGTAGGGATTAAGGGGACTCAGTTTCGCTGCCCTGTTGTATTCAGGCAAGCTCGAGCTCCATTACAGCAACAGGTCCGACTGTAGCCCCAGACTCCCAACACTGCTACTTGTATAGGACTGACCCGCTTGAGAGTGAGGGATCCCGCTGCTTGCAAAGGAGGTGGGAGGGTAGCAGTTGGTGTTCATTTATTGCCGGTGCAGGCAGGGGGCTAGCTAGGCAGGGAGGAGTGCCTTTACAAGGATTGCATGTGTCTGAACTGTTGTAGATTGCATGGTGTGGCAGGGGGTACTAGGTGTTCAACCTCTCCGAAATTATCTCAGAAATTTTCAAATTCCTGTATTTTATTTTCAGGTTGGCTCAAGCTCAGCTGCTAAAACACTCAATGTCTCAGCAGTCTCCATAGCCTGAGCTAGCTGCAACACAAGTGGGCATGCATGGGACCGTTGATGGCTAGAGGAGATAGATACATCATCAACAGAGAGAGCGGGAGAAGCCTGGTGAAACAGACTAGTGAGCATGCTGCTGCGTCTGTACAGCGGCGAGTAAGTTATGGTGTCCCGTTGACTGTCGTGGTGGTAGAGTAGGACTGTGTGCTGCTCTTCTCTATCCTCAGTTTAACTGTGGGAGAACTTGAAATATGATTTGCCACAGAAAAAACAGACCCGTCTGGGTCCGAGCTGCGAGTAACACGCGGTGTGCCTTCTTGACTGCTGGACTGGGGGTGTGGTCCGAAGAGAAGACAGGAGAGGTCGAGGAAAAATCTGCCCTGGCCTAGTGGCCTGTAGTCCTGTGTTGGGAGGGGGGTGACTGTTAAGGCAAGCCAACAGGAGGCTAATCAGCAGAAAAGTGGTGAGTGGAGAAAAGAATAAAGATTGATTCGGGGGCGGGGACTTCTCTCATTAAGAGAGGTGGTGAGGGGTATTGGCACCATCTCCCAGGGCAACCCACACATTACATCTCAACCCCACTGATGTTCTGCCCAGCTTGGAGCTTATCATGTGGAGTGGGAATAGGTGTGGAAAGGCAGATGCCTAACTGACATCTTTGTCTCTAGCTGTCGCAGAGTTCTCGCGTGCGCGAAGGTGGAATGGGGTTAGGAGTACTCTCTATATGCAGAGGTGCGATGGTGGTAGAGGAGGAGTGATGCAAATGTGTGGAGGTGTCGCCATGTGTAGGAGTGGGATGGATAGGGAGCAATGCTCCCCATGTAGGGGCAGTGGGATGAAGGGTGATTGCTCCCCATGTACAGAGCTGATATAGTGGGAAGAAAGTCTCATGTGTGGAGGTTGAATGGAGGGGAGTAGTGCTCCCTGTGTCCCGAGGTGGGATGGTGGAGAAGTGCTCTCCATGTGGGGAGGTGAAATGTAGTGGGAGAAGCACTTGGGGGTCAGGGATCAGTGCTCACAAGTATGGAGGTGGAGCAGTGATACCTACGGTGGAGGTGGAATGGAGGGAAGAATGCCTCCATGTTCTAGTTTATTGTGAAGGATAAAATTCATTGAGGAAGCCTCATTTGTGAAGAGGTCCCTTGTACTAGCAATGATAAAAGACAATACATGGTGTGAGATACAGAAAGTAAGGACGCAATATAAATTAAAATAAAACAATTTTCTTTACATTAGTATATACGATGGATAAGATACGATATTGATTTATGAAAGTGCCCATTTCCTGGGACTCTGGGCGCTGTACAATACAAACAGCAAACAACAATATAAAATCATACGCCAAAAATGTATGTAAAATGCAGCTAGGAGCAGATTTAAAATGCATCTATCTATCCCACTAACATCAGACAATCAGTAAAACCTTGCTGGAACAGGTACGTTTTAGGCACTTCTTACAGGTTTCTACTGAGGGAGCCTCCTTGAAATAGACAGGAAAGGAGTTCCACAGGGTAGGCGCAACCACTGATAACGCCCTGTCCCCAGAATGCCACAAGCTAACCCTGGGAACTCCAAGGAGGCTTCCCCCGGCAGAACATGTACAATATTGAATTCAACAAGGATTGAGACCAAATATGATTACGTAACACACTATGTCCACTATGTGGCAGAGGGCTGGAGAAGGAGAATTGTTCCCCATATGCAAAGAAGGCATGGGGGGGGAGGAGTGTTCTCTATGTGCAAATGTGTAATGGAGGGGGAGGAGTGCTCCCTATGTATGGAAGTGGGATGGGGGAACAGTCACTTAGGGACTACCATCATAGACCTCACTTCAGCCTGTGGGTGAAACTGTTTGAAATGGGGACAGTTTATGATGGTGCAGATGTGCAGCCCACATCCCTTCTCTGGCTGCTGTCAAGTATTGGGTTGATAGATGCGGGTGCAAGAGGGGGCATTAGTCATGCAGGAGCACCCAGTGTATCTTGCCTCCCCACCCACCCAGCAGAGTGGGAACAGTTGTGAAAGGGCAGGTCAGGATCCACATTTTAATATCTCAGTACCTCAGAGTGCTCTCCATGGGCAGAGCACGTTAGGTGGGAGAGCCTCTGGCTGAAGCAGTGTTCTGCAAGTGTAGAGGTGTGGCATAGGGCGAGGAAGTGCCAGTCACACAAACCCACTTCAACCTTCATGCTAGCCCTGGTCTATGGACGGATATGAAGGGGCAGATGTGCAACTTGCATCTCTATCCATGGCTGCTGCATGGTGCTACCCTTGTGTGGAGGTGGGGGGATGGGGCATCATTCTCCCAGAACCACCTGCCTGAAGCCCACCCAATGCCAGTGCCAGCTTTCATGGAACTCAGATGGGTGAAGATGGACAGATGTGTGAATCATGTCTGTCATTGGCTCTTGCAGAGTGCTCCTCATGTTCAGGAGCTGGAATGGAAGGAGAAAATGCTTCACATGTACAGAGATGTGGAATGGTGTGTTGGGTGCCAATGGCCTTGGGCCATTCAGTGGATCTGGACCATGGCCCATTTCACTCACCTAGAGCCCACCAGGCTAGATAGAAACAGGTGTGGTGTGGCAGATGTGCAACTTACATTTCTCTCTGGCTGGGGCAGTCAATGCAGTGGTGAGACGGTTGTGGAGGGGCACCAATCACCAACTTCTGCCAGGCCACAGTCCACTATTTGCCTTGGGCTGCCCACCTGGAGGACATCTTGTCACTGTGCCAACCTGTGTGGAGTGGGATGGGTGTGGAGGGAAGATGAGTAACCTCGTCAGTCTGTGGCTACTGCAGATTGTTCCATATGTGCTAATGTGAGCTGGACGTGTAGGGGGCTGCAGCTGCCCAGGGGTGGTCATCCAGTTTCCACCTACACTGTGCTAGACAATCTGAAGAGGCAGATATGTGACACACATATCTGTCTCTGTTTGGGTGCTTCTGTTGTGCAATGGTGGAATAGATGCACCAAGTTTGTTTCACACTGTGTCTCTCCTGGCCTCCTCTCTCTCTCTCTGACCTCTGCTCCCCCACGGCGAAAGGAAAACTCTGCAGCACTGCTCTCTACGTCCCGGTCACGGCACTTTCGCTGCCATCTCTGCCTCTCTGTATATGCTGTCTGCTTCCACTGGGCTTCAGAAAGACAAACAGAGAGTCCAGCTGACAGCAAGGTGCTGGAAGAGTGAGTGGTAATAAAATGGATGGCTAAACTTGGCACTCTATACCGGCTCAAAGACCAGCTTATCCCAGAGGCCAGGCTAGCCATAGCCTCCAGTGTCCTTCTCCCAACTCTAATATCGCTGCCCCTGTTATTCAGGGAATGTCTAAGCAAGAGAGCAACCGGCTTCAGGTTCTGTACAACAGGTTGCACGGTTTGCCTACCCAGAGTCCCCCAAGAAGCCACCCCTGCAATACGCTTGCCCAGCTGCAGTGGCCGTCTTTTATGCCCCGGCCTTCAGTATCCCCTGCTCTGCCTTGCATCAAATTACAGTGCCCGGCTGCCCCTCCCAGCCTAAAGGACTATTACTCCCAAGCTCAACCTCCACGCTTAGGACCTCAGGTCGACTCTACTTGCAATTCCTAGAGTCAGGACAAACGCCGGCGTAAATCCTTCTCTTATACCGCTCCCCCACTTGACAGTCTCCCACTTTCAGTACAGGAAGCCGTGTCTCTTCAAAACTTTCGCATAAGGCTCAAAACCTACTTGCTAGACTCCAGCTCTTGTCACTGTCAGGGTATAGGATAGTCTTCCCTTGCCCAACTAACTACACCAACCATCTCCCTCTCTCACCCATATAGACCCATAGGTCATGGCTTGACTCATCCAACCATTGTACTTATGCCTAAATTTACCAGAATTTTGAATAACTGCTTATTTTGTAACCCTGCTATTATCTGTATGCCTAATTGTACCTGAATCTTCGAAATATTGTTCAAATTGTAACCCAGCTATCAAATGTTTTCTCTCTGTAACCTGCTGTAACTGACTGTCTGATACTGTACTGTATCCCGGGTTACCCCTGAAAAAGGGATCTTCGGGGCTCAGTGGGCCTACCCGGTCATGAAAATTCAATAAAGAGATAAATAAACTGAGCTCAGCTGCACACTGTACTCCACTTCTCTGTTTTAAGGGGTGGTTGACACCATCTCTGACTGGACGGATTGGACCTGCACATATGCTACACTGGGTCGTCTCTCTCTGTTGTGGTGTCTGCCTCGGGTTGGGGAGGAGTAGACACTGCTATGGGGAGGGCCACTCATTGAAATGAACATTTGTTCAGTTGCAGGTCTGGGAGCCACTGGTCATCGTGGTTATGGTCACTACATTGCACTGCCCCCAATTTCACACTGCCAAGGTGGTGCTGCAGTAGTGACAGCCTGTCACCTGGTGATCACTCTCATTCCGCTTACTCGTCACATCTCAGCATGTTGCTGTCACTTTTTGGAAACTCTTTCTCTGCTCTGTCCCTGACACTGGTGCCACTCACCACCTCTTTCAATCCTGTGCTCTTTTTTTTTTTTGGGGGGGGGTGCTGCTGCCTTTCCTTCTCAGTGTTTGCCCCTGCAACCCATGTCTCTCTTCCCACAGTCCATGGTTAAGCTACAGCTCTGCAGACAATACTGCCTCACTTCTCAGCACTCTCACTCCGATCCATGGGGTGGGTCAGTGGGTACCATCACAGAGAGCAATGCTCAGGCTAGCCATTGTGGCACAGATGAAGCACCGGAGAGAGGGGAGCACAGGGACAAGAACACGTACTCTCACACAGACACAGACGTTTGTCAGGGGAAGGATAAATTATATTTATTTGGTCTTTACTGCTAGGACTGTTTACTGTTTATGGCACACAGAGAGGGGGATGCAGTATATGACTGGGTACCTGGACATCTGCAGGGTGGGCAGGCAGATGAATGGTAAGATCAGTAAGGGGATGAATGAAAGGAATGAAGCGCTCTCATTGGAGTGCTTCATTTCTTTCAACTAGAGAATGGCTTCCAGCTGTGAAACTGTGACTGGTGTCACAGTCGGGTTGCATGCTTATTGGTCTGTCAGAGGCAAGCCCACTGTACAGTGCTGTGCATTGGACTCGTCCCTGACACACCTCTGAAATGTCGTTCTACCACAAGATGTGTCTCTTGCGCACATGCAAGGAAACATAAAAAACTGTAAAGAATTTAGATTAGTGACTACCCTCATTTGAAAGCCATTTTTGTCCTGAACACAAAAATGTAAAATAATGCACTTGGAGTACAGAAATCCAGGGGCAGAGTATAAACGGGTGGAGTGGTACTGACAACAGTAGAGCTTTTACATACAGTTGATTACTGTTTAACAACAGTATGCATCTATGGCTGCCACTGTACATCTGATGCAAACCCATAATCATGTTCCTCACTTGAAGTGAAGGGGGGGGCGGGGGTTTAGAGGCCATAGCTGACTCCTTGTTTCTGTGTTAAAGGGGTCAGTTTCGTTACAGCAAAATCAAGGAAAGGCATCATTTCTAAACTGTGCAGATGAGCATGGGGACCACTTTTTTCCAGAGCATGCCACCACCGGCTGCTACCACTTCAAGACTGCTACTACCCCCGCATACTACAATCGGCAAAGCCAGAAGTAGTCTACCAGCACGGAGCTCAATATGGTTAAGGCACATTTGCCAGAAATTACTGCTTAGAAAAGAATGAGAAAGTGACTGTAATGACAAGCAAGTCCCAGACCAGATCTCTAGTTTGTTAATAGACTCCTCCTGAGTCTGACATGTGCAGCTGCATGGGCCAAGCTCCATGGATGTTATGCCATCATCAGATTTGTATAAGATCAGTGTGGAAGCACGTAACCAGACTGCTGTCTGTGCTGCCACAATTCTCTGACATAGTTTCCAGTGATTCTGTTTATGCAGACCTTCCCCTCCATGGGCCACGTAAACATACCCACTTCCTGGCGCACTACATTTCTGTTGCGCAACTGCAGCAGAGTCGGCCACCGAGTGCAACATAGTGACATTGACTTAAACTGTGCATGCATGACTATCGTGCATGCACAGTTATGTCAGTACCACCATGTTGAGCAGGGCTGACTACAGGGAAAACTGCACATGTGCAAGTATCACACATTCGCAGTACTGTAATCGCTGCAGCATTACTCACGGCTGCAGCAAAAGCACCGCATATTCTTTTTCACGCTCTTGCCACTCCTAAAAGCTCTCCATAGCCATATTGGTTGTGACCAGATCTTATGTTTAGAAATGGGACCATCAAAATCACCAAGCCTTGCTTCCACTGCTACAAATCTTATTCATTTTGTTGTTAGTTGCCTGTATCCGTTGGAGCATGGCCATTATCTGTGCCACTGGAATGTGCCCACTTGAGCGCCCTTTCAGTCTGGTAGTGGTAGACATGGTGGACAAGAAGTATGTGTCTACGCTCTGAGCAGCATGTTTTGGATCTTTTTTTGGTGCCTTTTTGTAGTACAACACATGCAGCAATGATTCCTTACTAGGGACCTGAGTTTGATATGAAAGTATATAACATAAAAACAAATTATTGCTGTTGAAACCTGGAGCTCCCAAGAAGAGAATCTGACCTCCTAGCTGCTGCACAGCACCCCCCCCCACCTTCCTTTTTAAACTAAACTCGAGCATGTAGGCAGACAAAAGCTCTGTGACATCAGATGTGGCCGATTCAGTGCCGATGAACAAGAGGTCTCAGCAGTGGGAAAGACACCAGCAAACTCTTTTACTTTGTAGTATGAACTGGGACGGGCTCCAATACTTTCCTGCCCGCCAGTCCTTCCTTGACCTCCTGGTCAGAGGCCATCTGATATACTTCTGCCTCAGTGGTCGTGGATAACAACTGACTGATTGGTCTTGGAAATTAGACTGGGGTCTCTCACTAGACTTTGTGTCTGTGTCACCTGTACAGGGTGCACTCACTGGACCACTTTGGGTGCTCCAAAGGATGTATCTTCGTTTCTTGAGAGCATGTCGTTGAGTATAGCATGCCCTTTTTGCTCAACAGGAGTACTTTTACAGGTATTTCCTGGTCTCAGAGGGGATGAGTGGCTGGTGTCCTATCATAGAGCTACATGGACTAAATTGCCATATCGGATGTCAAGAGCTCAGTATAAAGGGTAAGATGATTCCCTCAGTGGAAAGGGGGACTGCCTCTGTACCTTGGACCTGAATGATGCATATTTTCTCATCCTGGTATGGCATTCCCATTGCCTATCCTGCGATTCTGTCAGGAGAACAGTCTGTTCCAGTTCAGAGCAATGCTGCTTGACCTCTCTACAGCACCACGGGTCTTTACCAAGGTTCTGAAATTGGCGGCAACCTACAGTGCCACCCCTACCTCTCCCAGGATGAAGCACAGTATCACAGTTTTAGCCAGTAATTGTGTGTAGAATACTGCAGGACCAGTATAATCCAATGGCAATTACTCACATTTGTCATGCAGGAAACTTAACATTTATTTTCAGAGTGCTTCATCCTGGTTAGTGGCCTTGTACTTTTGTCGATGCCAAAGCCACATACAGTATTCCACTATCTGGACGATTGTTTTCAATCAGTCAATCAATCAATCAAAATCTTTATTTATCCAGTTGAACATTGTTGAGCAAGCTCATTACAAGACGGACCTGGTTAGCTCCGGGTCAAATGGTTTTGGACTTGTTACACTTGGAGATACAGGTGGCCATGAAGACATCCATTCTAGGGTACATTCTGAACCCATAAAAGGCACTGCTAAACCTGTTGCAGTGTGTGGAAATTGTCTGGATACAGCTAGACTCCAGGGAGGCCTGAGCTCTGCTACCGACTCTAGAACTGATTGGGTGTGCCCACCTCTTCCATCTTTGGGACAAGCACCCATCTCAAGAATTTCCTCTGTCTTCTCAGTCTGATGGCATCAATGACCTTTAACATCCAGTGAGTCTTGACTTTAAATGCTGTGTCTCTAGTGGGAGCTCAAAGTGCAGTGGTCCTGGAATCAGTGCCCCTGTCCCAGCTGGTTGTGGTTACTCATTCCACAACCAAGGCTATCTCATGGTTGTTGCCTCTGGAGCACCTGTCAAAGGGTGTACCCTTTATCCAGCCAAAGCCGATAATATTCCTGACCACAGATGCCTCCCTCTTGGGTTGGGGAGCATCAGAGGGAGTCAGGCACATGGACTGTGGGCTTGTCAGGAGCAACAGTTAAACATCAGTGTATGCAAATTGAGAGCCATCTGTCTGGTATTGCAGCATTCTCTTTGATGGTGGCTGACCATTCCCTCATCATTTGCACAGACATGGCTTGCTGTAAGCCTTAGGACATGGCGGAAAGCTGTCAACTCTATGGTGTTCATTTCCCTGGCAGACTGTTAAGTCTTTACGCCAAGAAGCTGTGTGTAATCTTTTTTCAACACTGGAGGACTCCATGCATTGGCCTTTTTGCATCCTGGGAGAACAGTAAGCTGTCACACTTGTATGTCTGATGCCTGCTTCACAGCACAGTTCAGCATGAGGATTTTGCTCTGAAATATACCTGCAAGTTTTCCCCGGTGTACAAAGTTTTGCCGATGGCATGCTTCAAAGAGGCTGCTTTGATTCTCATAACCCCGGCGTGGCTTCACAGATTCTGGAATCAAGGTCTTCTTTGCCTCAGTGCAACGCGTTTGATCAGGTTCTCACTCAGGCTTGTCCATCTCTTTTGAGGAGGATTCTGTATACAAGCCTAGAATCTTGCACCTGATAGCCTGGTTTCTGAGAGGCTAGAGTTTGCATCTCTTGGCCACTCGGGAGGTTCTCATTGGGTGGCGATGTCTCATAAGTTGTACACTCAGTTGACCTGTGCTTTTAAGTGGAAGAGGTTCTTGATATGATGCCAGGAGAATGGCTTGGTGCCCATGAAGTGCACAGTTGGGAACACTGTTTAGTCAAGAGAGACACACTAAGCCGGAGCTTGTTTCCAGATGCGACCTGGGAGCACAAGGAAGTTAACTGACTTGCTCAGGTTCACACAGTATGTACCTAGGTGGTTGTGGGAATTTGAACTCAGGTCTCCAGATCTGCAGCTCAGAGCCTTAACCCACTGTGATATACTGCAAATTTGTGCTTAGAATGGTTTGAGAATTTCATTTATAACAATTCTTGAGCGTGTGTAATCAAGATGGCGCCACGCTGGGCAGCACGTCTGTAGGGGAGGAGAATCAAATAATCAAAGATTTTAGATTAAAGATTTTGGAAGATTTTGTTTCAGTACTTGACTGTCTTTTGACTTTGTCTGCCATGAACTTCTGAACAGCTTCATTAAATGTGCATTTGACTGCTGTAGTGGCATACTGAGGAAATGCATGGTTACTCTCTTAATGTCAGAGCAGGTGATTGGGTGCTTTTCAAAGGCCATGACAATATGTTCAAACTTCTTCACGAGCCTCCTACTGCATGAGATTAAAAACCTAGTTCTGGCCATGCTCACGGAGAAACCCTTTGAGCCCTCTGGCAACATGTTGGGACATCAAGAGCAAGATCAGTCTGTTTGCTGATGATACCAAGGTAGGCGCAGTGGTGGATGACCTAGGGGGATGGCAGGGGTTGCAGGATGATCTGGCAAAGCTTGAAACCTGGTCAGACACCTGGCAACTGGGCTTTAATGCCAAAAAGTGCAAGGTGCTGCATTTTGGGATGAAGAACCCAAGGAGGAGTCACCAGCTAGGGGAGTGCAGCTAGCCCAGACAGAGGAGGAGAAGGATCTGGGTGTGCTCATTACAGGGTCAATGAACAACTCGGCACAATGTGGGAGGCAGCTGCAAGGCCAACAAAATGCTGGGTTGTATTGCAAGGGTATATCCTCGAGGAGGGAGGAGGTGATTCTGCCACTGTATAGGTCATTAGTTAGACCACACCTGGGTACTGCATGCAGTACTGGCGTCCGTATCTGAAGAGGGACATTAAGTTACTGGAGGGTGCAGTGCAGAGCGACAAAGATGATCAAGGGCTGGGGGACTTATCATACGAGAGGAGGTTGAAGGAGCTGAACATGTACTCACTGGAGGAGAGACAGGGTGACATGATTGAAACCTTTAAATACATGAAAGGAATAAACAAGACAAGTACAGAGGGGCTGTTCAAAGTAAGGGAGGGGAGGGCCACCAGGGGCCATGATATGAGACTGGAGCGAGGAAGGTTCAGGAGGGAGATGAGGAGACACTTTTTTACAGAGAGGGTGGTGGCTGGGTGGAATGCGTTACCTCCTGAAGTGGTATGCAGTAGAACAGTGGACTGCTTCAAACGAGGATGGGACAGGACAAGGGGGAGGGTTAATGAAGGGGAAGGGTGGAAGGGAGGGGCAGCTGCAGAATAAGGGGTGCTAGCTGCACATTCGAGCAGACTTGATAGACCTCTAGGCCTTTATCTGCTGGCAAATTTTGTATGTTTGTATGTTCGTATGTCACCTTGGTTTCCATTCCTGGAAAATTGCTTATCTGGCTGCTGTCACCTCAGACAGATGGGTCAGTGAATTGCAAGAGTCTTAGTGTGTAATTCCTGTTTGATTTTCCCCTCAGGACGAGGTTCGTTGCAGAAAGAAATTTGTGCTTAGGGTGATTTAGAATTTCATTTATAACAATTCTTGGACCGTGTGTAATCAAGATGGCGGCCACGCTGGGCAGCACGTCTGTAGGGGAGAGGAGAATCAAATAATCAAAAATTTTAGATTAAAGATTTTAGAAGATTTTTAATCTTTTTTAGGTGCAGGGCTGGCTGGGTAGTGCTAGCAAGAGTAAAAACAGTAAGTTAGAGCTAGGAGTTTATTTATTTATTTTTTATTTTCAGATAGGGGTGTTTTTATGTGTTTATTTTATGCCCACTGCTTCGGCTCACCTCTGTGTCACTCATCGCTGTTTTGCTGCCTTTGGCTTCCATTTTGGACTGCTGCTGTGGATTCTTGCCTTGCCACGGAGTTGTGAACCTGCGAGCTTGCAGGGTTGTGTTTTTCCATCCTTCCAGCATTTGAATATTTCCAGAGTTCCTGTTGCAAGCCTGCAGGGTTGAGCTTTTTCATCTTTCCAGCATTTCGGAGTTCCTGCTGTTGCGGAATTTCTTGAGCTGCGTTAGCTTGCCTGGCGTAACCCTGCTATGCCGAGTCTTAAGTCAAAGGTTCTGACATTGTCCCGCTGGTTTTTCCGTTTGCTGGCTCATTTCATTTGAAAACACTGTACGCCAGTTGCTCTTTCTCTGGTTGGGAAACATTCAATTCTGATAGGAATTACATTTGCTAACTCTTGCAGCAGACAAAGTTATCACTACTGAAGCTGGATCTCTTCTTGTGTTGGCTTATTTGGCTGCTTTCTACACCTGGATAAACTTTAAGGACTATTGGTAGAGAGAGTGCCATAGCAGAGAATATCAAAGCTAGTTTGACTGTTGGTTTTTCATAGTCTATGGTAATCTAGTTTCTTGAGTGCGGTGAAAGAACCATGGGTCTAGAGTTTTGGACACTGCTTGAGCTTGGGAGGTGAGAGCTCCTGTGGTCCTACAAACTTTTCAGCTTGGGGTGTGAGCCTGTTTTTCCACATATTTAAAACTGTCCTGATTCTATGAACTTTTGTATTGCTGGTTTTCCTGGCTGTATTAAGGACATTCTAGTTTTCATCTATATTCACCAGTCAGATTTGTAAATTTATAGCTTTGCATTGTTTTGTGGGGTTAGGTATTTTTTTCTTAATTTTAGACCTGTTATTTGTGCTGGGGTGTGTGTGCATGTTCTGTGTCTGTGTTTAGTGTGTGTGTCTTATTTTGTGTCTTTATGTTATTTTATTATTTTATTGTCTTGCATCTTTGTACTATATGTAGAGGTGCTGAGGTTTTGAGGTCAGCCTACCGTGGACTTCCTGCGGTCATTTCACCCTTTCCTGGGGCTTCCTTTGTCTCTGCTGGCAGGGGTGCTCAGCTGCTGCTAGGAGTTTTGAGGGGGGTACTCACCACAGTGAGGGTCCTCAGTTTGGTGATGGAGAGGGTAGGACTGGTGTGATATGGTCCAGCAGATCTGCCCCTGACAAAGACCCGGATAAGGTTGAAGCGCCAGGGCAAGGACTCTAGTCATCTACTTTGAAGCTGCTGCCACAATAAAGAAGTCTTTATTTTAAACTGCCTTGGAGTCTGCTTTGGAGTACAGTCTACTCATCTTTGTGTTCATTGCTGGGCTGGCTGTCCTTCATTGCAGTCCCCTCAAATTTCATGAGCGTGACTGGTTTTGTTTTTCCATAGAGGACCATCATACCGTGTACCCTTCCCTTGGGCTCTGCCAAATGTCTCTGGGCAACAGGTGGTCCATCTGGCCTGCATGGCTCGACCCCTTCGGGTCATTCTTTGTAACGCAAGGTCAGTGAGGAACAAAACTGCGGTGATGGAGTCTTTCATTGTCGGCTCTTCAGCTGACCTTGTTTACATTACTGAGACTTGGGTGGGTGACGACGCTGGCCCTGTGCTGATGGCGTCTGTTCCCCCTGGTTATTCGATATTGCATTGCCTGAGGAGAGACCGTAGAGGGTGTGGGGTTGCCATGTGTTTTAGATCCGCCCTGGGTCCATACCTCTCAACCTTTTATCACCCAAATGTGTGACAAGATGTGTGACAACTGGACAAAATGTGTGACACATCATCAAACATGACATTGCCAGCTCAGAATATTGTGGAAATAAATGCACCAATGTTTATACTGTTTCCTGATAGCCTAGCATCTTAGATTATAATACATTTCTGCTTAAAAGTCTCAATGGTCAGTGTGGAATGTCACCTTCTCAGTGTGGGAAAGAGGGTTTCTGAGGAATAAAATCAGTGATGTACCTCGTAATGTGTGACAGTTGAGAGGTATGCCTGGGTCTCACTGCATTCACAGTGAGAACACCGGAGTCCTTTGAATGTGTGGTTGCCAAGCGTACCTTGGGAGTCAGTGGTAGGATAGTCTTCATCTGCCGGACTCTTTGGGGGGGTGGCGTCTTTTCCTGCGGGAGCTGGCAGATTTCATCGCCGAGCAGATGTTAAGGCCCCTAGAGTCTGGTTCTGGTTACTTAATGCCTGGATCAACAATGAATCCTGTCATTTTGGCAGAGCTCCTCCAGCTGATGAATTGCGCTGGGATTGTTTCAGGTGGTTACCTCCAAGAGCCAGCATACATGGCCACATTCTGGACCTAGTCTTCTCACTTGGACTTGACAGTACGGAGGTCAAGGTTGATCCGATCTGCTGGTTGGATCATCATGCAGTTGAGTTCCTGTGCGGGGCCCCCTATCAAATAACCCCTACTATGGAGACCATCTGGTGTCATCCGAAAAATAAACTGGAACCTCGCCAGCTTCAGGAGTCACTGGATGTCTCCAACTTGCTGCTAACCTGTGCTCAGGGTTCAGAGGCTGGTGTGGAGGCCTATTATATGACCCTGACTGATGCCGTGAACCTGATTGCACCTTTCCATGTTTGCCCCATGACCTCCTGTCATCGCTCACCATGGTACTGTGTTGAGCTCCGTTGGTTGAAGACCAAGGGGCATAGGTTGGAACATGCCTGGAGGAGGTCTTGCTCTGAGGAGGACAAGGCAGTGCTGGAGCTCCATTATTTGGAGTATCAGCAGGTAATTGATCTAAAAAAGATGGAATTTTTGTCTCAGTCAATTGCTGCAGCAAGGAATCATCTATCCATGCTCTTCCGCACTGTAGACGGTTGGCCGAATCCCTACTGTCTGTAGTCTGGGACAGCTTTTTTCCACAGAAAAGTGCAAGGAGTTTGGGCGCTTCTTTGCAGACAGGGTGTCCTCTATCAGGGTGAGTATTGCCTCCTCTGGTCCAGTTTGTGCTGGATGGGATTGGTCTGTTGGTGGACATCTTCTGCCGAGATGGAGTAAGTTTGGGCTGGTTTCAGCAGCTGAGGTCCTCCGTGTGGTCACCAGCTTGCATTCCACGAACTGTGTTCTGGACCCAGGTCCAACATGGTTTGTCATCAGCTGTGTGGATTTCCTGGGTCCAGTATTCATTGAGATCGTAAATGGGTCTTTAAGTGAGGGTTCTTTTCCTGCAGCCTTGAAATAGGCTGTGGTGAGACCACTCCTAAAGAATCCTTCCTTAGACCCTGATGTTCTATTGAATTACAGGCTTATCTCTAGTCTTCCCTTTTTGGGGAAGGTTATCAAGAAGGTGGTGGTTAACCAGCTGGTTGAACATTTGGAGAGTTTGTCCATCTTTGAACCTCTCCAGTTGGGTTTTTGGTCCCCGGCACAGCACTGAGATTGCTTTGGTCAGGGTGGCACATGATCTCTTCATGGTAAAGGACCAACGGCAATGTACCATCTTGGTACTCTTGAACCTATCTTCAGCTTTTGACATGGTAGATCACAGGGTGCTGCTGGATTGCTTGCAGAACTATGTGCGCACCACCGACGCAGTTTTGTGTTGGTTCAGCTCATATTTAATTGGGAGATCGCAGCGCGTAAGTCCTTGAGAATTTTTCCTCTGGACTTTTTGCACTGCCTTGTGGTGTTCTGCAGGGTTTTATTTTGGCTGCATGTATATACTGCCACTGGGGGAGATCATTAGGCGGTACAGTATGGTGTTTCACTGCTGTGCGGATGATATCCAGTTGTACCTGTCCTGTGCCCCAGGTGACCCCTCCGCCTCAGTTATGCTGAGCCAGTGTTTGGCTAAGATAAATGACTAGATGTCTGCAAACTGGTTATGTCTCAACCCCAGCAAGACAGAGGTTATGGTGATTGAGCCCGCGTGGTGGTGTTTCCAAACCCAAAGACGGGAGGTTGCTCGCCTAGTTGTTGGCGGCAGCAGCCCTGTCAGTGGTGAATGCGGTTAGGATTTTGGCATTTTCTGGATGACCAACTGACCCTTGAACAACAGGTGTTGTCGGTTGTTCTATACGGTTTCTTTCATCTCAGGAATATCGCCAGTATCGCTCTTGATACCTGAGGACCTGGCTACGGTCATCTATGTTTTTTGTCGCCAGCAGACTTGATTTCTGCAATGCTCTATACCTAGGGCTGTCTGGAGGATTGATGTGTCGACTGCAGCTAGTTCAGAATGCTGCAGCCAGGATGTTGACAGGTGTCTCTCTGAGGGATCATATCACTCCTGTTCTGCATGCTCTGCTCTGGTTACCTGTGAATTGTACATCACCTTCAAGATCTGCTTGTTGACATACAAGGCCCTATGTGATTTGGGACCTGACTACCTTAAAGAGCTCCTGGTGCCCTATAGGCCCTCTGCCCTCACGCCTGCTGAGGCTGACCTGCTTGTGGTGCCTTCTTCACGCCTCAGGAGATTGGCCGACAGAGCCTTTGGAGTTTCTGCACCAGTGCTCTGGAACTCTTTGCCGCATTACATATGTGTAGCCAGCTCGGTGAAAGCTTTTAAAGCCTCTTTTAAAACATTTCTGTTTGAAAAAGCGTTTAGCCTTATTTAATTGTTGATTTTTATCCTTGGTTTTTTTTTGTTCTTATTGTAAATAACAGAGACCTGGCTGGATGATAATCCTGTGCCAATTTTGGAGGCAGCAATTCCGGCTGGGTACTCTGTGGTATATACTCCAAGGAAGGATCACAGAGTTGGGGGAGTGGCCATGTGTTTTAAAGCCAGCCTGGGCCTTGTGATGCTACTGTTTGGTTCTACCATGTCTTTTGAGAATGTTGCTGTGTGAGGGGTCATAGAGCAGGCTACAGAATCGTTCTTATTTACAATCCTCCTGGCGGGGAGAGGGAGTTTCTGCAGGAGGTTGGGGAGTTTGTTGCCAGCCTGATGTTGGAATCCCCCAGATGGTTAGTTCTGGGGGATTTCAGCACTTGGATTGATGACAGACACTCACCTTTTGGGCATGACCTCCTCCAGAGTATGGAAGCGCTGGGCTTGTTGCAGGTTGTCACCGCAGTGACTCACTTGCACGGATACACATTGGACCTGGTGTCCACACTGGGTCTTGGGGTCGACAACCTCAGGATTGATCCAGTCATTTGGTCAGATCATAGCACCATTAGGGTTCATGTTTGGGGGTCCCCGGAGGATCTGTCCTCTGTGGAGATGGTCCGGTACCGGCCTTTATGGGGATTGTCCCCAACAAGACTCCAGGCGGTGCTGGACCTATTGGGTGTGGAAGCTGCTTGCGTGGTGGGAGCAGAGGAGGTGGTGGCAGCCTATAGCAGGGCTGTTATTGAGGCCTTTCACTCTATCATGCCTGTCCGTGTCCTTCCTTTATCTACTTGTTGGAGGCCCCCTTGGTTTGATGGGGAGCTCAGGTAGTTAAAGATGAAGGGACGGAGGTTGGAGCGATGCTGGAGGAGATCAGGACTGATTGAGGACAAATTGGCTCTGAAGTCACGTTATGCTATCAGAGGGCAGTCTCCCAGAAGAAGGTGGATTTTCTGTCAGAGGAGATTGCTGTGGCAAGGAATAGATCAGCTCAGCTCTTCCGTACGGTGGACAGCCTGTTGCACCCAGACTGTCTTCGTACTGGGAGAGCTAGTTTAACACATGGTGCGGATGAGGTTGCTCTATTCTTTGCAGAGAAAGTGCCCTCATCAGGACTGAGACTCTCCAGTGCTGCTCATGGATCTTGAGGGTTGGACCGGGGATGTGTTGGGCACCCCTCCTGTCTGGGATGATTTTGATCCAGTTTTCATGGAGGAGATGACGAGTTGGTCTACAGGGTGCGACCAACTAATTGCGATCTAGACCCAGGTCCAACCCAACTTTTGGTCGGTTGTGTGGACCTGATTGGATCTGTGGTTGCTGGGATGCGTCCGTGTTCTTTGAGGAGTGGGATCTTCCTAGTGGCCTTGAAAGAGGCATTGGTAAGAACCCTTTTGAAGAAACCCTCATTGGATCAGAACTGTCTCACCAAATACAGACAGGTCTCAAACCTCCCATTCTTAGGGAAGGTTTTAGAAAAAGTGGTGGCTGTTCAGCTTGAAGCCTTTCTTGCCTCCATGGCCACTTTTGAGTGCTTGCAGTCTGGATTTAGGCCTGGGCATAGCACGGAGACTGCCCTGGTGAAGGTGCTTAATGATATCCTAATAGCGAGAGATGGGGGAAGCGCACCATTCTTGTTCTCCTGGATCTCTCTGCGGTGTTTGATACCATGGATCCTGAGGTGCTATTGGACTGCCTGCGGAACTGGTGTGGATTAACTGGCACCATCATCAGCTTGTTTATATCCTACACTCACAGACAGAGTGCAAGGGTGAAGATTGGGTTATCCTCGTCTAACCCGATGCCTGTGCACTGTGGAGTTCTGCAGAGTTCGTTCCTGGCACAGCTGTTGTTCATGGTGTATATGCTGCCATTAGGGGATGTTGTCAGGCGGTATGGTTTGGGTTTTCATTATTATGCTGATGATATCCAGCCATACCTGTCCTGTGCACCTGGAAACCAGATGGCGGCCTCTGTATTAACCACCTGCCTGGCTGAGATCCAGAACTGGTGGACTCGTAACTGGCTACAACTCAACCCAGACAAGATGGAGGTACTGATGGTGGATCCTGGTTGGCGACGGGATGAGGGAGGTTTGGGGAATGATCCTGGCTTGAGGCTAGGGAGCATCCCTTTGATCCCCTCAAATCGGGTTAGAGATCTTGGCGTTTTCCGTGATGATGGTATGGCACTTGAAGTTCAGGTGTTGGCTGTCGTCCAAAGTGGTTTCTGTCATCTGAGGAACAATGCCTAGATCCGAGCCTATTACCGGCACGAGGACCGCGCCACTTTAGTGCATGCCTTTGTCACGTCAAGTTTGGACTACTGCAGTGCTCTCTACCTAGAGCTATCTGGAGGCAGTGTCCACCGTCTGCAGCTGGTGCAGAATACAGAGGCCAGGCTGCTGACTGGTGCAGCAGGGTTGGATCATATTACATCTATTCTCCGCAGACTGCACTGGCTGCCGATAAGGTGGAGGATTGTCTTCAAGGATGGGTTACTGACCACAAAGCCCTATATGACCAGGGACTGGACTACCTGCAAGACCTTCTGGTTCCTCACTGCCTGACCTGCTCTCTCCCTTCCTCCGAGAACTACCTCCTAGTGGTTCCCAGGGCTAGGCTGTGGCAGACAGGTGACTGGGCTTTTTCAATTGCCGTGCCAGTCCATGGAACTTACTGCCTAGTCATCTGAGGGAGGCACCCTCGGTAGAAACCTTCAGAAAGGGCCTGAAAACATTCTTATTTGGCCATGCATTTGAGCTGTATAATTAACGAGTATAATTATATGTTTTTATGACTGTCCTGATGATAGAAGTTTTCTGTTTTAGAGCTATCTCATTTTAATTGTTTGTTTTGATTTATTTTTTTTTCTGCAAGTTGATTGCTATTGTTCTTACTTGTGATGTTTTTATGAATTGTGAAGTGCTTTGAGCCTCCGGGAAGGAGCGCTATGAAAATAAAATATCTATCTCTCTATCTCTCTATCTATCTAAAGCACTTTGAGCCCTTGGATAGAGTGCTATAAAAATACAATTTGCCTTGCCTTGTCATTTGCCGTACCTGTTTATTTTCCCAGGCCACATGTTAGCATTGATGAAGAACAACTTCATCATCAGGATGTCAAGTGTGTTGTCCTTTCCTGTGTCAGAGAACTGAGGAATTCTGGGGCATCAGTTCTCAGTTGTTAGGGTCTGTGCTGCAAAGTCTTGAGGCCATCCTGCTGCCAAGCAGACCATTGCTCGATGGATCATTTCATATATTGAAAGTTGTTACCTGTTGGCCAAATGTATGCCACCTGTGGGCAGCTGTGCCCATTCCGTCTAGCATATGACCGCATCTGCTGTTTCCCTGGGTATCACGATCAGTGATGTTTTCCAAGCTGCCATCTAGTTATCTGCACATGCTTTCATGACCCATTGTAGCCTAGACCTCCAGGTTCACGGTGAGATGTTAAATAGGTCTATGTTTGGGTGCTACATCCCAAAGTCAGTCTTAATTAAGCTGAGATCCCTTTCAGCCTGGGCATGGCTGGTAGTCTGCACAAGTGCGACTACACTAAGACAAAGCTACTCATCTGTAACTTATTTTAGTACTGATATTCCTTCCAACAGTTACACTAGCCCACCTGACCTCACCTGGCTACTAGCTCTTGTTGGTTTGATCTAAGGCATTTAAGGGTGAGGATGTGAGTTACAGAGAAGGAGCTTGAGTTTTAGTCAGTGACCTTTTCGAGGACTTAATGTTATATTATACGAACATATGAACATACGAACTCGCCAGCAGAAACAGGCCATAATGGCCTATGTAGTCTGCTCAAATGTGCAGCTCAGCTAATTCATTGGAGCTGCCCCCTCCCCAAATTCTCCTGAAGTCAGCCTCCCTCATCCCCTTCTCTTCCTCTGTCCATCTCCCAGTAGTGTTCTCTATGGTCCTAATCCTCCTCTTCCCCCTATCCCACTCACCCTTGAAGCTGACGACTGTCTTTGCTGCTACCACCTCTTCTGGCAACTCATTTCACCCCTTCACCACCCTTTCAGTGAAAAAGTGCCTCTTCAGTTCTTTCTTGAATCTACCCACCACCAACTTCAGGCTATGCCCCCTAGTTGTCCCCTCCTTTCTTAAGCTGAAGATGCCCTCTGTACCAACCCTGTTTACGCTTCAAGGTATTTGAAGGTTTCAGTCATGCCCCCCTCTCACTTCTGTCCACCTGGGAGTGCATGTTCAGAACCTCAGCCTCTCCTCATGTCCTCTGTCCCCATACCCTTAATCATTTTGGTTGCCCTCCTCTGGACCCCCCCAGTAGTCTGATATCCTTCTTTAGGTACGGGCACGAGCACCAAATACAGCATTGCAGGTGTGGTCTCACCAGTGACCTGTACAGTGGCAGTATAACTTCCTCCCTGCTAGAGGTGATTCCCCTGGCAATCCAGCCCAGCATTCTGTTTGCCTTGCCTGCTGCTTTACAGCACTGTGTTGTGTGTTTCACATCACCCCTGACCATGTTTCCCAGGTCCTTTTCCTCCTCTGATACATTCACCTGAATTCTCCCCAAAGCCAATAACTGGGCTTTGGGTTTTTGGTCCTTTTGCATTACTTTTACATTTATTGGCATTAGCTCAACTGCCAGATGCCTGACCATTTCTCCAGCTTAGCCAGGTCCTCCTTAGCACCAGTCCTCCTCTTCCATGTCCACCCTCCCACAGAGCTTAGTATCATCTGCAAAAGGCTGATCTTGCTACTAACCCCTTTAGCAATGTCCCCAATGAATATGTTGAACAGTATAGGACTGAGTACTGAGACCTGTGGTACCCCACTGGTAACAGGCCTTGGTTTGGACAGTCTCCCCCTTTCCACCACCTCTGGCTCTTGCCCCTTAGCCAGCTCCTGACTCACTCCAGAATTTTGTCTCCTAAACCCAGGTTCCTCAGTTTACTGATTAGCCTACCATGGGGCATGGAGTCGAATGCCTTGCTGAAGTCTGGGTACAGTGCATCTATTGGCTGCCCCCAGTTGAGAGCCCTCGTCACCTAGTCGAAGAAGCCAATCATGTTGGTCTGACAGGACTTCCCACTGACAAACCCATGCTGCCTGTCATCCTGGAGATCATTGTCTTCAAGGAATGACACAAGCCTTTCCTTTAGAATGGTCTCCATTAGCTTACCCACTATGGAGGTTAGGCTGACTGGCCTGTAGTTGCCTGGCTCATGCTTCGGTCCACTTTATTGTGGAGGCACCACATGAGCTGATCCTCCAATCTTGTGGCACACACCTGTCCCCAGTGAGATGTTAAATAGGTCTGTCAGTGGCACTGCCAGTACCCTGCCAGTTCTTTCAGGACCCTTAGGTGTATCTCATCTGGGCTTGGTGCCTGTCCACCCTCAGTTCCCTGAGCCCTCTTAGAACCCTATCTACCTCGATCTCCTCCTCATACTTCTTCCCTCCCCAGGATCCCCAGTTTTACCCTGTGGCTTAGGCCTGTCCACTCCTTGGTGAAGACTGAGCAAAGTACTCCTTCAGTGCTTCTGTTTGCTCCTCCCTTCTTCTGCCCTCCCGCCCTCCTTATTTTAACTGTCTCATCCTTTGTGCTTTACCTCTCCTTGATGTATCAGAAGAAGTCCTTCTCCCTTACTTAATCCCATGGCCCAGCCTTAGTTCTTTCTCAGCCTTGGCTGCCCTGACCTCTCTGCATCCTGCTTGCAATTTTGCCGCATATGCCTCCCTGTCCTCCTCCTCCCTTGAGGTTCGCTTGTACTCAGGAAGGCTGCCCTTTTCCCTTATCTTTTCAGCTACCTTCCTGTTATACCAGCTTGGTTTCTTGGTTCTGGCGTTCTTCCTATGAGCCCTTGTACAGGTGTCTGTGGCCTCAGTTGTACCTCTCTTGATGATGGTCCATTTCTGGTCCGCATCCAACTATGGACCAAGCATTGCCAGGTGCTCCCTGCATTATGCTCCCCATCCTACCAAAGTCTGCCTTCCTAAAGTCCCCACTTTCATTTTAGACATGGCTGCTTCCTTCCCCATGTAGATGAAGAACCACACTGTGTGGTGGTCGCTGCCTGTTAGGGGTTCCTTCACATCCACATCCCAGATGCTCTCTCCATCCAATAGGACTAGGTCTAATATGGCATCCCCCCTAGCTGGTTCCATAACACCCTGTATCGGAGAACAGTCCTGAATAGCATCCAGGATGACTTGTTCCCTACTGCAGGAAGTAGCTGGGGGTGCTCCAGTTTACTCCAGGTAGATTGAAGACCCCTAGTATTGCAGTGCTCTCCCTCCTACCCTCCTTATTTGATCACCCAACTCCCTCTCCAGCTCTGTTTCCTGTGAAGGTGGTCTGTACACCACCCTCACTCTGACCTTTCTCCCAGTGGAGTTCTGAGTACCACGATATGGCTTCGCACTGCCCTCCTCTCCTCCTCTCTGCTGCACATAATCCTTCCCTTATGTACAGTGCCACCCCCCCCTTTGCTCTGTCCTTGCTGTGCAGTTGGTATTCAGGGATCAACAAGTCCCATTCATGGTACTGGGTAGCCCATGTCTCTATGATGGCAGCAATGTCTACGCGCCCCCCCTCTGCCATCATCGCCTGCAGGTTTGCTGCCTTGTCGGCCAGGCTTCTAGCATTCAAGGACACCACCTTCCAGTGCATCCCCGGGCCTTCATTGCCCCTGTTCTTTTTGCACATCCCCTCCTCCCAAGTCCCTTCTATCCCATCCCCTTGCTTTCTCCCTGCCTTTTTACTTCCATCTGGGGGTGGGCCCTGGGATCTCCCTTTCCAGTTGCTGAGTTCACACCCTTGTGCTATCCCCCCCCCGTTCAGTTTAAATGTACATATACCTTTCCAGCTTACTTTTTAAGACTTTTGTGCCCTCCCTGCTTAGATGCAGCCTGTCAGGTGCATACAGTTCTTTCTTGTCCCTTGTCCTACCCCACTCCCCCACCAGCCTGTATCCATTTGTTTTACACCATCACCCCAGCCATGAGTTGAACTCCTTGATCCTTCCTTCCTTACAGTGCGGGCCCTTGGGACTGGTAGTACTCTGAAAAAAGCTACCGTTTGTCCCCCTTGCAGACTTTACCTATCTCTATGAATCTGTTCTGCACCACTTTCACCTTACAGCCACCAGATCACTGGTGCCCCAAATGAACCACAATGTGCGGTTTCCCGTGCCCCACTCATTTTGGAGTGATTGCTCCCACCCTCCCTGCCGTCATGTCTGGTGTGCAGTCAACCCTTCTGTTGCTTTTCCCTCCATGCTTTTTTCCCTATCTTAATCCCTTTAGAATAGAGTCCCCTATTATTACCACTGCCTTCCGTCTTTCTTTATCCAGATTATCGTTGTGCTTTCTTCACTGTTCCTCTTTCTCATATTTCCTTCTACTATGTCTACCCCCCATTGCACCACCTTTTTCCTGATATGTGGCATTCCCCTTCCCATGAGTACCCCTTGCTTGGTCTCCCCCTTGGTCTGGTGTCCCCCCCCCATGGTCTTCCTTATTAGAGATGCCCTTTCCCCGCCCATGCATTTGTTTTCCCTGCCTCCCGCCCATGCTTGTCCTGACCTCCCTCCCCTGCTTCACTGCCCCATCCTTTTCCCCTTCCTGTCCACTGACCCTCCCTTTTCCCTGATCTCCTCACTCGGTTCCACCTCTGTATCCCCCTGCTTCCTGAACCCCCCTTGGTTACTCCAGCACCTGCTGAACTGTAAACCTGTTTGTGTTTTTGCTCCCCATCTGCCATGCCTTCAGCTACCTTTCTCTGCTCCCCATCCTTCCTCCCTGACCTGACTCTTTCCTTTCCTTCCTCTGCCTCCAGCCCCTACCACCTTGATTTCCCCTTCTTTCTCCTCTGGCTCCTTGGCTCTGGCATTCCCTGCTCCTGAGGTGTCCTCCCTATCCCCAGCTCCTCTGTCCATCCCCTCCCACAATCTTCCTAATTCCTATGCAGTAGAAGAAGCTTGTGTTAGTAACTCAGGGTAAAACCTGCACATTTCTGTTTGCTATTATAGATTGAAGGTGAGCTTCGATGGTTGAGATGATCCTTTCCCATGCAAGCGGACATTCATTCTGTAGAAGTGTCTCTCACACAGGTGCCCTGGAAATGGGCTTGTTCATGGTAGTTTTTTAAATATTTAATATAATATTGCTTGACCTCAATAAATGTCACATTAAAGAGCTAGTGTACTGCCTGGAATTAATAGTAATTTTCAGATGTAGTCAGCTATCACTTTTTATATCTGAAGTTTTTTTTTTCTTTTCTATTTGCTAATTAGAAGATTTTCTGCCTGGCAGTACTGGGGTGATGTGTTGCACAGCATTTTGTTTGGAGGCTAAAAAAAAGTCAGTTCTGTTCCTTCTGCTGCATCATCAACACTGAGACCACACTGACTGTGACATCACTAATAACCAAGGAGAACCATTTCCGTCTGCTGGATTATTCTCGTTCACATGAAGCAGTAGGGACTGGCTCTTCAAACAACATGAAGTCTTGCTGTATTCTGACTAACTGCAGTTAGCTCCAGCCTTTAAACTGCCCCGGAGAACAAAGGGTTAACTTTCTATGCAGTGCATAGAATGCTGAGCTGAAGCTCGGTTGAGGTCTCTGTCTGTAGCCCTTTGAAATCCAACCGTCAGATTCTTTACTCCGGCTCACTGAACAGTCGCTCTGGAGATTTCTCCTTTAGCTCGGTTCGAAAAGTCGGTAAAGTGTTGGTAAAAGTGGTCGGTTTTAAACTGAATTTGTTCCGCTTAGTTGGTTCAGCCTCTGTCTGCGGTACCATGTTTGCCGAACCGATCACTTTTAGTGAATTTCTGTTATTTTGCTTAGAGTGTGGTTACTGGTCCTTATCGGTTCTATAAAAAACGTGCTTTGAACGTTTTTTTCCAACACCCATGACACGGTTAGGAACTGATAAGGGAGTCTTGCCTGGTGGTTGCCATAAAAAGGGTAAGTTTGGTTAGGTTGGCCATGTCTGAAACCCAAGGAAGAAACGGGCCAGTGGGTTTCAACACTGCAGTGAGTGTGGCGAGGTCTTTGCTAGGCCGACCCCACCACCTGTGTTTACTGTCTGGGGTTTGAACACCCGATACAGACTGCCAAATTTGTAAAATTTTCCTAGTCTACCCTAGAAAGAGATAGGTAGAGTGAGGAAAGGAGGCAGAGATCTGCTGACCGGATGGCCAGCCGGTTCGGTTCCCGACCAAACCAGAAGGAGTGCCTCTGACCAGACAATACTTCTTGGGCAAGAGGAGAGGAGAGCTGATCCTGAGGGGTCGGTTCCTAAAAAAAGGAAATGCAAAGAGAAATCGACCGGTTTGGATCCAGAGGTGCATGTTCCGACCGCCGAAGAAATACCCAGAGCGATTTGGATTGTGGAATCGCTTCGCCCGGTTCCGACCGATCTGGCACCACTTGGCAAGGGTTCGGTTCGGTTGGTTCCCCTGGTTTAAAATTATACCCCTGAAGATTTTTATGAACCGGAGTTTGAGGAGGATGGGGAGTTCGAAGATGATGGTGAGGGTGAAAGTCTGGATGTGCCTGTGGAACTGGACATCTCTGAGATGAGACCTTCTGGTGTTTCCTCCTCTGCTTTCCGGGTCCCTCCCACTTTCTGTTTTACAGAAAGGTGTGAAACCTCCAGCTTCCTATGGAGGAGGCCATGAAGGATCAAGAGGAGCCTGATTATTTGGAAATGATGGACATTCCAGGGTCCAGGAGACTGTCTATTCCCCTCCACAAATCCTTTGGGAAGCAGACACTCAAAATCCTAAAGTCTCCCAATACTGTACCTCCTGTTGACAGAAGGATGGACAAGAGGTACACTATCAGGCTCAGATACAGAGTTTTTATACCAACAGTGCAGCCATGTTGGGGTAGTGCAGGCTGCTGCCTGTGACAAGGCAAGTATTCCCTTGGCTTCACCCCCCCCCAGACAAAGACTCCAGGAAGATTGATGCCATGGCAAAAAAGCAGTACATGGCATCTTCCTTGGGACTCAGGAAGATGAACTATATGGCCTGTACAGCCAGGTACCAGAAGTCTAGGTGGGACACTGTACTGGCACTGGCTAAACAGGCCTCCCCCCAGCTAGCCAGGGAGCTAGAGGAGGTGGCTGCTGATGGGATCGAGGCATCAAAAGTACAATTTCATGCTACTGTGGACTCCAATGATGTGTCATCAAGAGTCATGGCTACATCTGTGGCTCTTCGGAGAATGGCTTGGCTCAGATTTACTAGCCTCTCACAGGACACCCAGGCTAAGGCTATGGATTTTCCTGTATTGGGTAATTCTCTGTTTGGGGAGCAGACAGAGAATTACATGAAGAAAATGAACGAGTACAGGACCGCTTTTAGGAGTGCTCAGGCCAAGGAAGGCAGGCAGCTCCTCAAAGGCAGCAGTCTGGGGGCAGGGGCAGGCCTTTTCATAGCCTTTTACCAAGCACAGGCCTCTTCTCCCTTTTCACAGAGGGGTTCTTCAGAGGAGAGGCAGAAGGGGATGAGCAGAGCTGCATCCACTCCTCAGTCTAAGGCCCTGCCAAGCAGACACCCTGATGGGTCTGGTCGACTCTTCTATTCCAGTAGGGGCAGGCTGGCTTACTTTGTCCAAGACTGGATGTCTGTTACCTCAGACAAGTGGGTCCTGGAAGTAGTAAGCCAGGGACTGGTTCTCAGCTTCAAAAAATTTCCGAAGATGAGAGCCAGATCTTTTCCACCTGCAGGTCTCTCAGAAACCCTTGCCCTAGAGGCAGAGGTTTCATCTCTTCTGGCCTTAAGAGCCATAGAGAGAGTTCCTACCCTACACTGGGGCAAAGGCCTGTACTCCAGGTACTTCCTTACCCCCAAAAAAGACAGGGGAGTGGCAACTCATCCTAGATCTAAGATACCTCTACAAACATCTTTTAAAACCAAGGTTTAAGATGGTAACTCTGGGAATAATTCTTCCCTCTCTAAGGCCAGGGGACTGGCTAGCCTCCCTGGACTTCAAAGATGCCTATTTTCACATTCCCATCAGGTGCTCCCACAGAAAGTACCTCAGGTTCAGGTTGCCCTCAGGCCACTATCAGTTCAAAGCAATGCCCTTTGGTCTAACATCAGCCCCAAGGGTTTTCACATAGTGCCTGGCAGTAGTCGTTGCCTTTCTAAGAAGGCAAAAGATTTCCATCTTTTCATATCTGGACGACTGGCTCATAGTGGGTCAGTCTCCGGACCAAGTCAAGTCAGACCTGCAAGTGACCCAGAAAGTGCTCACTTCTCTAGGATTTCTTCTTAACCTCCCCAAGTCAGTTCTCGAGCCAGTGCAGCCCTCACCTTATAGGGCAGCGCTGAATACTGTCAAAGCAAGAGCCTTTCTTCCCTGGAAAAGCAAGAGTTATTATAGAACCGGCTTCTTCCTTCAGCCTTCAGGTATCCTGACTAGCAAGACATTTCCTTCAGCTCTTGGGCCACATGGCAGCTTCTACAGCAGTGGTCCAAGGGCAAGATTCCAGATGAGGGACATTCCGTTCCATCCGAGGGTCTTTTGGTCCCAAAGGAAGGATCCTCTTACCAAGCTGATTCCAGTGACTTGGACTCTGATCCAAGCCCTTCAATGGTGCCAGGATCAGGACAATTTAAAACAAGGGGTCCCATTTGTCACTCAGTCACATTCGGTGATCCTTACAGGATGCTTCCCTCTTGGGCTGGGGAGCCCATCTGGGGGCCCTCACTGCCCAGGGACTGTGGTCCCCCCAGGAATCCCTTCTCCACATCAATGTACTAGAACTCAGGGCAGTTTTTCTGGCCCTGAAAACTTTCTCTCAATCAGTGCAGAACAAGGTGGTTCAGGTCAGAACAGACAACACCACCACCATGTGGTACATCAACAAACAGGGAGGCACTCGGTCCACGGCCTTGTGCACAGAAGCCATGAAGTTGTGGTCCCTGGCCTAGTCCCTGCAAACCTCTCTGATAGCAGTTCACCTTCCAGGGAAGGACAATATGCTAGCAGATGCACTGAGCAGGATCTCTCAGGGCCATCACGAATGGTCCCTGGACCCTCAGGTTTTGAAGGTGATTTTTTTCATGGTGGGGCACTCCAGAGATAGATCTTTTTGCAGCCCCAGACAATCACCAACTTCCTCTTTTTTGTTTCAGACCCCCAGTCTTAGGATCAGTCCCCCTGGATGCTCTGACTCTGAACTGGGAAGGGAAATTTCTGTATGCCTTCCCACTTCTGTTCAAAATTTTAGTCAAGATAAGGTCACAACCTTGCAAAGTGATTCTGATTGCTCCAGATTGGGCCAGACAGCCTTGGTACCCCCTGTTGTTGTCCCTAGCAGTCCATCTTCCCCTGTCTCTTCCCAGGAATTACAACCTTATAACCTCCTCTCAGGGGAGAATTTGGTATCCCAATCTTCAGTCTCTCCATCTCAAGGCATGGCTCTTGAGGAGTTAGAGTTTGCAGATTTGCATCTTTCTCAGGGGGTTCTTGATATTCTCAAAGCTTCTGGAAAGCCCTTCACCAGAAAGACTTACAACTCCAAATGGAAGAGATTCAGCATTTGGTGTTCCAAGAAGCATATTTCTCCACATACTGCTGAATTGCCTACGGTTCTGGATTATATGGTCCATCTTAATGGCCTAGGCCTCAGATCAGTTACTCTCAAGGTACACTTGTCAGCTGTTTCTGCTTTTCTGTCAGTGGGGAAGTCTTTCTCACTATCTTCTCACCCTGTGTTTTGTAATTTTTTTTTAAAGGATTGCTTCACATCAATCCTCCCTTTAGATACCCTGCCCCTGTCTGGGATTTGAATGTTTGCATTGCTCAACTTATGCAACTTCCTTTTGAGCCTGTGTCCTCAGCAGAGCTTAAGTACTTGACTTGGAAAACTGTGTTTTTGGTAGCCATTACCTCTGCCAGGCGTATCAGTGAGTTGCAAGCCCTGTCAGTGGAACCTGATTTTGTCTCCTTTCACAGGGATAAAGTGGTCCTTGGAACCAATAGAAGGTTCTTACCCAAAGTGGTTTCGGACTTCCATTTGAATCAGTCTGTGTCTCTTCCTGTCTTCTTCACTGACCATTCTTCCTCGGGAGAGAGGAGGCTACACAGTTTGGATGTTAAAAGAGCCCTTAGCTACTACATAGAGCGTACCAAGGGTCACAGGTTTGACTCCCTCCAGTTGTTTCTCACCTATGGAGAAGTGGGCAAGGGCAAACCTGCCACCAAAAGAACTATTGCCAGGTGGATTGTACTCCAGTTGGGGCCTAACCAGTGTCTTTTAAAGAGGGATTATTACCTCCCTCTTCCTACTTGTGATACCCCTACTAATACACCCCAACATCTTCTGGGGCCAGAGCATTTATGTTTGTGGCCCCTACACTTTAGAATTCTCTACCTCGTCGGTTACGGGAGTGCACAACTGTGGAAGGTTTTAAGCTAGCCCTAAAGACTTTTCTGTGGCACCAGGCATACAGTGAATGATTATTTGATTAATGATGATACGATGATGTTTGATTTTATGATTGTTTATTAAGATCTGTTTTTTTTTATTTTAAATTGTACGGCACCTTGGCATTTGAAAGGCACCATAATAAATAAATTTATTATTATTATTCACAAAATGCCGTCTGCCACAGGCCGACTGTCTGCAGACACAGGTGGGCATCCAGTCAGATTCCTGTTCTGGTCCCAGAGCTGTTCCCCTGCTCCGTGTGAAGCAGGGGATTATGGAACGCTGCATGTCCTGGGATTTCGGTTAATGCTGGCGAGTGCCCCAGTGGCTGCCCCCAGCCCTTTTTGCCTGACTGGAGGGTCGGGGCAGCATGGCGGGTTGGGGTTGCTGCCCCATAGTGGCTGGCGAGCACCGTTCATGGTGTGCAGTCAGCACCCTTCCCAGCAGCTTGTCCCTTAATGAATGGCACAGAGTGTGGCAACACCCCGGGCCACTCCCCTAGTCTGTTCACACATGTAGCTGTGCAGATAGACAGGGGATCAGTCTTGGAAGTCATGTGTGCCCATTTGTGAATGCCGTGGTGGTCTCCTGCAGACCTCTCACTATACAGTGTAGGATGTGTGCATAGGCTTTTACACTGTATAGTGCATAGAGCCCAATATGAATACATATGTATTGAGACAAGTATTCAGGTTTGACATGAATATCCAGGTGCTGCTGGTATACTTGGGTGAAGAGTCCAAGAGTGCGGATTCTCTAAAGTTGATTAGGTGCTAGTGCTCACAAATTGGGCAGGTGCAAACAAGCTGCCTTGCCACTACTTGACACTTCATCTGGCTCAGTCTTCCTCAGGGGGGCATGGCTACAGGAGAAACAGTATCAGCTTAAATACATCATTGTATGAATATTCATAGTATATCAAAAGTGCAGTGTATACATTAAAACCCCAAACATTGATAAATTAGTTAAAAAGATTAGGTAAGAGGACTCTTGGCACAGATGTCCGTAAAGTGACCATGGTTGCATAGTATTTTTCACTCCACAACTTACAATTGTTCCTGCTCTCTGCCTAAATATTGGTGCTAGCAAATGCAATAAGTGCATATCCATTACCTCACATCATTTTTACTGTTTGTTGCTGAGATAAGTGTTCATGAGTACAGTTAAATTCATTACCAGACTGTGTCAAATAAAAGTCCATTTCCTACTCAGAAGACAGAATTGCTCAGATAAGATAGAAAATCTGGCATGCCCCGTGATCACCCAAACTAGTTGCTAGGAGGCTTCCTGTGTTCATGGGGATCAGATGGTTTTTAGCTTCCAGTTAAATCTGGAGAGAATTTGACAGATGAAGTCTGGAAATAAGAAAAGAGATACATGTTAGCAAAGTAGATTTGCACCAAAATGTGCTTCTTTAACTATGTAAAGCACAATTTGCTAATTGACCATTCTCTAACAACCTTGGCTGCTGAATTAAGTGGAGTTTTTTTTTTGGGGGGGTGATTATACATATGTCTCTGACTGCATACAAGTGATCAGAGGAAAGGCTTCAGATCCCACTGATCATTTAATCCCATCAGCTTTATTCTCTGTACCCAGAATATCCATTTACTCCCCTTTCTTAGAAGTGCGTTAAGCTGATCTCCCCCAATTTTAGGTCGTGGCATCCATTCCAGACCTATGAAACTGAGCCCCTCAGGGCTCGAGGCATGTGCCTCAGTGAAGTGACACCCCACTGGTGTATCTGTTTTACTGTTTGTGATCAATTGGATATGTTCTTGCATCCTTATTTTCAGGGTCCTTATAGGCCTCCCTATAGGAACCCTGTTATGGGGCACCAGAGAGCGTACACTACAAATATGGTGTCACAAGTTATGCATTCATGTACGTCAGCTGTAACAGCACTGTCTCGTGGGTGTTTGAATATTGCCTGGTTACCCTTGTAAAATCCTTTGGGTCTAGGTGGGAACCACTGTATCCCACCCCTTGGAGTACTCTCTGCCTCACCACGGCTGTGGACTAGCCTGTCTTTTTGGGTTATTAGCCCCACTGAACATGACGTGTGGTCTGCTGCCCACTGTTTGGCCTAACTCTGCATCCCTAAGCAAAATAGTCCAGTTTCGATGGATTATGTAACCAATCTGCCAGCCCAGTCATTATATTCTGTTACGAAGGTGATGAGACCAAACTCATTCTGTGATGTCCGATGACTGGCATTATCTACAAGGAGGTTACCACTGTGTAGTGATCTTGCGTTCTGTTTAGAATGAACCAACAGTTCTTTGGCATATCCCTTCTGTTTGAATCTATTCTCGAGTTCTGAAGCCTGTATCTCAAACATCTCATGTGAGCTGCAGTTTCTTTGCAGCCTCAGTAACTGACTGTAGGGAACAGATTGCTTAAGGGTTGGTGGGTGGGCACTGTCTGCATTTAGTACAGAGTTGGTGGCAGTGATCCTTCTGAAACACTTAGACTGAATTTCACTTGTTTGGTTAATAGAGACAGAAACATCCAAACAGTCTAAGCTCTGAGTGCTTGCTATATATATGGGTAAATCTCGGATCAAGACTGTTGTGATGTAGCCAGTTTATGAATTTAGGTATATCTGTTCCTTCCCAAATGCAGGTTATATCATTTATAAAACAGTACCAATGCCTTATATTCCCATAAAATAATTCTGGGTTCTTAATCTGAGTTGTTTCCCATAGTCCCAGGAAAAGGTTCACATAGCTGAGGGCCACAGTTGCCCCTATGGGTAACATTTACCTTCAAATTCGAAGGCATTGCATGTAAGTATGTATTTCAGTGCTTCAGTGATGAAATCCAGTGGGTGTCTCTGCACTACTGGGATGATTTTCCAAGAAAACCTTTTCTTCTTGTCCTTTCTCTTCGGATTTACCATGAGGTTGTGCCACTGTGCTTTTTCCACTATTGGTGCTTCCCTGGCCGCTCAGGTTCATATTTTGGTGATGTTGTTGCTAGTCTGTAGTCTCTTAATATATCTGCTCTAGTCCTGTATGAAAAAAGTTTGTCATTTTAAAAAGCAGTAACACAAATTTATAGTAACAGGATTACTTTTTTTGTACCAAGGTGTTCAATATAACCGTTTTTACAGGAGGAAAATTCTGCTCTGACTAAAATTTACGTCATACTGTTTCCCTCAGAAAGTTGTGAATCAGAGCTCAGGCCAAAGTGAGCAGTAATAAAAACACAATTCATCGGCACACGTCAACATTATTTTTTTAAATAAAGAGAACTTTGTTTATAAATACTCAAAATGCATGTTAATGATATTTTAATAAGTCCATGGCTCCACTGTCTTTTTATATTATTTCTAATTTGCAGTTCTGTGGTGCTCAGTTGAGTCAAATCCAGAAGGTAGTTTTTCATTAATACTAATTTTCAGGTCAACCACATTTTTTTTAATACTCCTGCTTTTGGAATCACAAAACATACAACTCCCATAATAAAAGATTACTCCCATAATAAAAGATATTTAAGTGTTTTGTTTATATTAAACAGGTTTTGATTAACAGAGCTCATGAGTACATACTCTGGGATTCTGGTTAGTTCTCATTACTGAGAAGGAAACAAGCACTGCCCCCAAGGAAACCATTGTGCGAAATGTTGGAGTCATTTTTAGCTGGTCCGTGTCCCTCTGGATGTGGGCTAGTGTTCTCTGTTTTTATTTTTGTAATTATTATTGTATTAACTGCAATTCTGATTGCCAGTACTGTGCTTTTTTTCCATGTCAGTTGTTGTTGCACACCACATGGCTCAGTCTGTTGTGGTTTTTTTTTTAGTTTTTTTTTTTTTCATTTTTTCCATTTTACTTCTCATTATTTATTTTTTTGGTAGTCTTTTTCACTCCAGTCGCCGGCGGTGGGGCATCTCTCAGGCAGGGCCTGCTCAGCCGCTCCTCTACTGCCTGAACTCTTTCCCCCGACCGAGGAATCGAGTGCTGGGTCTCCCCCCACCCCCCGCGCGGACCTCTTACAGCGAGGACCATGGAGAGTCAAGTCAGGGGTCAGACCCAGCACTTGAGCGTGTAGGAGCGGCCTTAGAGCGTCCGCCATCTCCTCCCCACCAACCAGGGTTTTCCACCTTGTGTTGTCCTGAGACACCGGATGTGCAGTGACGTCCTTAAGAGAGCCTTGCCTCATGGATGTGCGCCAGCATCTCCCTAAAACTGCACGCCTCCTTGCAGTACCTCCCGGTCTCCATCGGGTGTCACCGAAGAGCGAGGCATTCTGCTAACCTACCCCAGGAGAGGAGAGCAGTCCTCCGGACGCTTAATCCTCTCCTTCCCCTGCCAACCCCTGGCAGCCGGAGTCTGTTCCCGAACCCTGGTTGCCAGTGTGGTGTCCAGTGCCTCAACCCTCAGTGCCACCAGGCCAGCTTTTACTTCTGATTATATCTGCATGTGACCCTGAAAGCGTATGTACAGTATAAAGAATCTTTTGGTTAGTCAAATAAAAGGTATTATTGAAAAACTATACTGTTTATTATTTCTAAGTGTTCGTGATAGGACTAGCCATAGAACTGGGCCATTGCTGTGGAATAGCTATTCACTGTCTTGTTCTGCAGAAGATTATGTTGATGGTTGTCATTTGCCATGGCCCTACCTTTGTAAATAAAGCCTACACACCCAACTGTTTATCCTTGTTAAACATGGTATATAAAGTGAAGATCAGAATGACTTCAGTTACATCACATTCATACTGTAGTCTAATTATTGTGTTTGCACATAAAATGAAATGTGAAGCTTTGTGTTTTGCAGTTTTTGGTCTGTTTTAGCTCTTGTATCTTTCCTGACCTGTGCCCATTCTTTTATGCCTAGGCTCCATAGACGATGTCCTGGATGACCTCCTTGGAGACAGTGGTAATTATTTTTTTTCTGCTGAATTGAAGTCCAATGAATAGGAGACTTGGAAAAGAAATATTTCCAACCACAGCTGGTGACATCCAGTCAGTAGCTGCCCAGTTGGACAGGTGACCGTCAATCACTACCCTTCTGGACTAGTAAGAGCTAATCGCTCCCATTTAGCCTGCTGACGCTTGATCACTAGCTGTCCATTTGAGCTGGTGAAAGATGATCACTACCCATCTGTGATCACTACCCATCTAGACTGTTGACATTTGATCACTAGCTGTCCATTTGAGCTGGTGAAAGATGATCACTACCGATCTAGACTGTTGACATTTGATCACTAGCTGTCCATTTGAACTGGTGAAAGATGATCACTACCCATCTGTGATCACTACCCATCTAGACTGTTGACATTTGATCACTAGCTGTCCATTTGAGCTGGGGACAGATGATCACTACCCATCTGTGATCACTACCCATCTAGACTGTTGACATTTGATCACTAGCTGTCCATTTGAGCTGGGGACAGATGATCACCACATATCCAGACTGGTGACTGCTGATCACCACCTGTCCATTCTTGCTGATAACAGCTGATCATGACTTTATCTCTAGCACCTGTGCATAGCTGTTGTATGCACACTGACATGATTAGATGGGCATTAAAACGGTAGAAAGTAATATCACATAGTATTTAAAGAGGACTAGAAAAGAGATGGATAAAAAGCACCTATTTGCTTAAGAGAAAACTATCATAGTTTAAATCTCCCAAAGTCGTGCCCTCCGAGTTCTCGATTAGGCTTTTTGCAGTGTAAACATGTTTTTATGAGTTCTTACTTACTTTACTTTATTGTTGCAAAGTCGAGGGGTGCTTAACATGGCGGGCCTTCGTGGTTTGATTTCGGTGAAAGTGTGGAGCTGCACTGTCGTTTCAATACACTCATTAGCAAGAAAGTGCGGCGTACCGCAGTTTCACCTGAATGAAACCAGGCAGCATCTGCCATGTTACCGACCCCCAGACTTTGCAACAATAAAATGACGTAGTTAGAATTCATAAACAAACATGTTTACATTGCAGTGCATAACTGGAGGGTAAGGTTTGGGATTTGAAATTATAACAGTTTTCCTTAAGAGTATGAGTATAATAAAAAGAACCCGGCATTTTTGTGCCACTTGATGTCCTGTAATATGTCTCTGATGGAGAATATTTCACACCCTGAAGCCACAGGAAGACTTCAGACAGTGTTTGGAAACTGTTATGCAAATCACATAGCAAGTTTAGTCATGTATACCACAATGGGATGAGGTAGGGAACATTAAAATGTGACTGTAAGAGCCTGCCTGATAGCCCAGCTGCAAGTGCGTTGTGCTGCCATGTCGTTGACCCAGGTTAAGGAACAAATTCAAGAGGCTGGTTCTTGAGCAGCCAAAGCTTTGAGGAGCGTTAGCCACATCAGCACTTGCCTGCTGAGAAGGACTCTTGATGCGTTATAATGCTGCTGCAGTGACCCCCAATGGTGAGCCAGGTCCATTGCTCCTCCATCTGGGGCAGATATATATGTGTGAGCAGACTGTTTGTCACAGGTCTTCACCATTGCTAGGGTGTAGGGAAGGTTTTAAGGGACAAAAAGGGTAAAACCTGAAGCCCACTGCTGTCAGAATGCCAGACTCCTAGTGCACCCAGGCTCCCCACCATACACTAGCTCTGATGGCAGAATGAGTGACTCAGGGAGCTGGGTGGTCACGGAGCACTGACCCAAGAAAGGATAGACTGAGTACAGACACTAGAGCAAAAAGTAACATGGAAAACAAATGTGACTTGTGGAGACACAGATCAGAGCCTGATGTGTTCTTTGTACTTTTAACTGAAAAAGCTCAGAGGCCTCTGTATTTAATGGCCTACAGAGGGACTTGTATCTCAGTTGCATGTTAACGCTTAACAAAATTGGATGTCTGCTTTTATAATGCTTCTAACCACTGAAGATATTTCTTAAAGCCATTGTATTTTGATGTCCATGGAAAATACAACTATATCACCTCTACAGTATGAGACAGCAGTGACAGAGTAAATTGTATACTATAGATATACAGGGTAACTTGAAGTGTTCATTACAACCAGGTGTGAAAATCTGCTGTATCGGTTTGATACTGGCTGCCTCTGACCCATGACATTTATCTGTCCCTGTTGGGACTAGTAACAGCTAATCAAGACCTGCCTGGACTGGTGACATCTGTCTGAGTCGCCATTATTTTACAACAAGCTGATTTTACAGGTTGTCATTTTGATTGGTGGACTGAAATTTTGGGGGCTTGAGGCTGACAACTTTGCACATCATGAACTAGTGGACTGGTTTATTTTGGAGTTTTTTTTTGTTCATCTTTGACATTCCTCCTGTCCTCCACTTAGCACTGGGGCCACCATGGCTGCCCACTTCCTATGGCAGGGACAGAGGATGCACCACTGCCTTCAGTAACTGATGCTGATGCCAGTCCAAGGTCAACCAGCGGAAAAAAAAACCTCCCTCTGTCCCTGGGAGCCCAGTGTTTCGCCTCCATGACTTACTCTGCCACAGCTGATCAAGACTTTATCAAAGATTATCTTACTTCAAGGACATCTCCTCCCCTAAGCCACACCTTTGAAGCAACAGCTGTCGGGCATTAGGACAACATGGAAACTTTCGCCAAACTGGGGCCACCCATGTCGATGTCACACGTCAGCACATATATAGTTGTGGGTGGCTCTACCTCTCCTCAGTTCTTTTCCAGCTATTGATTAGCCTCATCTGACCTGTTGGGGAAACGCTATTGATATAGCATTTTTTTAATATAGAAATGTTTCTTCTTGTCGCCTCTGCATGACTTCAGACAACATGAAGTCTTGCTGTATTCTGACAAATGCAGTATTACCAACTGGTTCAGCTGCTTGGAGAACAAAGAGTTAAACTCTATGCAAATGCATAGAACATTGAGCTCGAACTCGGTTTTCAAACCACCATCCTTGGTACATGCTAGGAACTGATCAGAATCTTTACTCCGATCACCAGTGAAGACGCCTCGGAGATTGCTCCTCTTCTGCTTCAGTTCATGTTTAAATTTGTTGGTTTTTCAACCATCTGTTTATTACTTTTAGTGTTTATTTCAAACCTCTGTCTCGGTATAGCGTAGTTTTCTCGGTTGGGTAAGTTTTTCGATTTCCAGTCGGTTCCGTGGACTATGAGAAGACCGAATCTTTATTTCTTCCATAGAGTCAGGTAATTTAGTGTGTTTTCTTTAGTTTTGAGTACCGGTGCAAAGTTCTGACTGAAACCGAGTTTTCTTGGTTTTTGTTTCCAGCGCTGAACCATTGGTTGTCAGGACTTTGTCTTCTCTCTTCTTACCTGGCCTAACTAAGCAACCAGGGGTAAATATTTTTAAAAATGTAATCTTTTATTCGGGCCTGACTAAGCCATTTGCGGATAAAATTTCAATTTGGGCATTGCTTAACTGGCCTAACTAAGCCGTTGGGTTAAGCTTCAGCTTTGAAGGGTTATGTCACAGAAACCCAAGAGAAAAAAATGGTCCCACTGGGTTTCAGCGTTGCACCGAGTGCGGTGAGCAATTTGCCAAAGCCGACCCACACTTGGTCTGTCTGTACTGCTTGGGTCTCGACCACTTGCAAGCAGACTGTGAAATTTGCAACAACTTTCCCCAATCTACCCTCAATAGAAGGCTGAGTAAATTGAAGGAGAGAATGGAGAAATCCTTTCAGGACGTTGGGTCCGGTTCAACTGAACCGGACGATCTGGTTACTGACCCTGCCGACCAAGGTGAGCCTTCGTCAGGTAGGAGACGGTCGGAGTCAACCCCAGATTCTGCACTGTCTAAAAAGTCTATAAAATGTCCGGTTCGGAACTGCGCAAGCAAACGGTTGTGGTTCCAACTGGTGAAGAAATGGCAAGGGCTATTTGCATTGTGCACTCTCTGCAGCCCGGTTTCGGTGAACTGACTCAGCGACTGGTTGGGCAGCCACCGTTTCAGGTGTCTGCCGGTTCCACTCCCTTCTGGTCCCTTAGACCCTGAGGAGTACTATGAGTCTGAATATGAATATGATGATGAAGATGAGGATGAAGGAGAACTCGCTGAGCCTGAGGTCTCCCCGCTCATCCACAGTATGAATCCCCTCCTCGTGTCTCTTCAGAGGCTACCGCCCATTTCTCTTTTATAGGGCAGGTGGCAGAGACCCTGCAGCTGTCTGTCCAGAAGGCCAGGCAGGAGGAGGAGGAGGAGGAGGAGGAAGACTACAGAGAGATGATGGAGCTCCCTGTTTCCCAGGAACTTTCCATTCCCATTCATAAATCCCTGCAGAGACAGACCCTAAAGTTTCTTCAGACCCCCTTTTCTCTTCCTCCTCTGGATAAAAAGATGGACAGAAAGTATGTCCTGGCTGGCAATGGTACTGAGTTTCTATCCAGTTGTTGCAGCCATGTGGGTATTGTTCAGACTGCAGCCTGTGAAAAGGCTGGCGTTCCCCTGGCTTCCCATCCTCCTGATAAGGACTCCAGGAAGACTGACTCTCTGGCCAAGAAAACTTACTTTGCCTCCTCCATGGGTATCAGGCAGACCTCTTACATGGCCTGTGCCTCTTGATATCAGAAGTCCCTGTGGGAGGGGGGCGCTGTTGAGCCCGAGCTGAGTGGCAGCTGAAGAATAAAGCTCTTGACAAATAGCCTAAAAAAGAGAGATTTTTGACCTACCAGATTTAAAATTTCGGAGAAATTTTGACAGATTCAGAAAGAGCATCCTAAGAAGCATAAAATGGGCAACCCACGTAAAGAAAAGGGAGCAGGAACGAGAGGTAAATCAACTGGTTCGTCTCACCTGGGGAAACCTGAATCAACTACGCAGGCTACAGTCGCCGAATCCGAAGAGACTATGTTGTCCATTGGAATTAAAATACAGAGATTAATCACGGTTGTATCTGATTTAAACAACAAAATAGACTCTTTTGGCACTCACCTGACAATGGTGGAATCCTCGGTTGACCAAATAAAAATAAGAGGCAGGGGATGTAAAGCGCCAGGTAGAAACATCATCAGCGGACACGGCAACGCTAATTGAAGAAAATGCACACTGCAAACAACATGAAGTCTTGCTGTATTCTGACGTAATGCAGTTAGCCCCAACACTTGAACTGCCCCAGAGAGGAAAGAGTTATCTCTGTGCAGAAGCCAAGAACGTTGAGCTCGAGCTCGGTTTTCAAACCTAAGTCTGTGGTACTTCCCAGTGTAACCATCAGATTCTTAACTTCACCTAACAGTGAAGTCGCTCCGGAGATTCCTCTGCTCGGTTCCGTAAAGTTTAAAAAAGCGTTCGGTTTAAACCGTTCTATTTGTTATTTTTTTCGGATTTCCAGCCTCTGTCTATGGTACAGGTAGTGTAGTAGATAGGTAGTGACTGTGTTTTATTGTGGTAAAAGTTTGGAAATTGTTCTTTTCTTCGGTTTTTTATCGGTCGGTTCGGTAAGGAACTGACCTTATTTCGACTTTGTTTAAAATTTGAATTTTTCTGGGATTTGAGTGGTGTTCTGGTACCGATCGGTTTCAAAAGAACTGGGCCTTTTCTGGTTCTTTTTCAAAACCCATGACACAGTTTGTAACCGATCAGTTATTTATTACCTGGCTTGTAAGCTGCTATAGGGTAATTTAGTAGGTTGGCCATGTCTGAGAAACCCAAGAAGAAAACTGGTCCCACTGGGTTTCAACACTGTACTGAGTGTGGGGAGGCCTTTGCCAGAGCCGACACCCACCTCATCTGTGTTTGTCTGGGGTTTGACCGCCTCAAGTCAGACTGCCAAATTTTCAAAAACGTTCCAAAGCCACTCTAGAAAAAGATTGAGTAGGCTGAAGGAAAGGGAGGCCGAGAAGTCCGTAGATCCGGATGGCCAGCCCGGTTCGGTTGAGGCCAAAACTGAGGAGGTGCCTACTGACCAGGCGCGATACCCTAGGGCAAAAAGGAGAGCTGACTCTGAGGGGCCGGTTCGCCAAAAGGAAATGAAAGTCTGCCGGTTCTGATCCAGTATTGCATACTCCAATCAAGGATTCAGATAGCCAAAGCGATTAGCATTGTTCAATCGCTTTGCCCGGTTCTGTCCGAACTGGTACCGCTGGTTAGGCGGTTGGTTTGGTCGGCTCCGTCTCCTTCAGATTATGATCCAGATGCTTTTTATGAGGAGTGGGAGGGAGACAAAGACTATCCCGATGATGAAGACGAAGATGATAACCTGGGGAGTCTGGATGTGCCCATTGAACCGACATCTCCCCAGGCAGGCCCTCTAATGTCTCCCCTCCCAGGCTTTCTGAGTCCCCTTCACACTTTTTGTTCTACAAGAAGGTGCCCGAAACCCTCCAGCTCCCTATGGTTGAAGCTGCTGAGGAGGAGGAAGAAGAGCCTGATTTCATGGAAATGATGGACATCCCAGAGTACCTCTTCATAAGTCCTTGGGGAAACAGACACCAAAGATTTTACAAACTCCTAACTCAGTACCTCCTGTGTATAAAAGAATGGACAGGAGGTATATGTTATCAGGCTCAGGTGCGGAGTTCCTTTATACTCATAGCAGCCATGTTGGGGTAGTGCAGGCTGCAGCCTATGACAGTGCTAACATTCCTTTGGCTTAACACACTCCGGACAAGGACTCCAGGAAAATTGATGCCATGGCCAAAAAACAATATTTGGCATCCTCTTTGGGACTCAGGCAGGCAAACTATATGACCTACACAGCCAGGTACCAGAAGTCCAGGTGGGATACTGTTCTGGAACTGGCTAAACAGGCCTCCCCCCCAGCTAGCCAGGGAGCTGGAGGAGGTGGCTGCAGATGGAATTGAGGCATCTAAAGTACAATTTCATGCTGCTGTGGACTCCAATGAAGTGGCATCAAGAGTCATGGCTACATCTGTGTCTCTCAGAAGACATGCTTGACTCAGATGTACTAGCCTATCACAGGATACCCAGACTAAGGCTATGGATTTTCCTGTAGTTGGTAACTCTCTGTTTGGGGAGCAGACAGAGGCTTACATGAAAAAAATGGATGAATACAGGACCACATACAGGAGTGCACAAGCCAAGGAAAGGCAAGCCACTCCACAAAAGCAGCAGTCCAGGGGCAAGGGCAGGCCATTTCACAGGCCTTTTTACCAAGCACAGGCCTCCTCTCCTTTCCCACAGAGGGTTTTTTTTCCGAGGGAGGGGCAGGAGGGGGATGAGCAGGGCTGCTTCCTCCTCCCAGTCTAAGGCTCCTGCCAAGCAGACACCCTGAGGTGTCAGCCCGGGTCGACTCCCCAGTCCCAGTAGAAGGCAGGTTGTCTTACTGCTTTCAGGCCTGGAAGTCTGTGACCTCAGACAAATGGGTCCTGGAAGTAGTAAGCCAGGGACGGCCCCTCAGCTTCAAAAGGTTCCCAAAAAGGAGGGCCAGGTCTTTTCCACCTGCATCAATATCAGAAACCCTTGCCCTAGAGGCAGAGGTTTCCTCTCTCCTGGCTCTCAGAGCCGTAGAGAAGGTTCCTACTCAACACAAGGGGAAAGGGCCTGTACTCCAGGTGTTTTCTTACCGCAAAGAAAATGGGGGAGTGGCGACCCGTCCTGGACCTAAGGTATTTGAACAAACACATTTCAAAACCCAAATTCAAAATGGTAACTCTGGGAATAATCCTAGCATCCCTGGACCTCAAGGATGCCTACTTCCATATCCCTATCAGGTGCTCCCACAGAAAATACCTCCGGTTTGAGTTGCCTACAGGCCATTATCAGTTCAGGGCCATGCCATTTGGCCTAATATCAGCCCCAAGGGTGTTCACAAAGTGCCTTGCAGTAGTGGTGGCTTACCTCAGAAGACAGGGTATCAACATTTTTCCACATCTGGACAACTGGCTAATCTTAGGTCAGTCATCAGACCAGGTCAGGTCAGCTCTGCAAACCACCCAGGAGTTGCTCAGTTCTCTGGGGTTTCTTCTCAGTTTTCCAAAATCTGTCCTCGAGCCAGTACAACTTCTCACCTTCATAGGGATAGAATTGGATATTATCAAAGCAAAAGCTTTCCTTCCCCTGGCAAGGATGAAGGCCCAAGTAGATCTTGCTTCCCCTTTTCGACCTCAGGTTTCTCGTCCAGCGTGACAGTTCCTCCACCTCCTGGGCCACATGACAGCCTCCACTGCAATGGTACAGGGAGCCAGATTTCAGATGAGGGACATTCAGTTCCACCTAAGGTCCTTTTGGTCACAGAGAAAGGACTCTCTCACCAAACTGATTCCAGTGACTCAGACTCTGGTCCAAGCTCTCCAGTGGTGGCTGGACCAGGACAGCCTCAGACAGTGGGTTCCATTTCTCCCTCAAGTCCCATCAGTAGTTCTAACTACGGATGCTTCTCTCCTAGGTTGGGGAGCCCACCTGGGAGGCCTGACAGCTCAAGGAGTCTGGTCTCCACAGGAGTCTCTCTTTCATATCAATGTCCTGGAACTCAGGGCAGTTTTCATGGCCCTTCAGAGCTTCTCAGATTCAGTCAAGGGCAAGGTGATCCAAGTCAGGACAGACAACACCACCACAATGTGGTACATCAACAAGCAGGGAGGCACTCGGTCCACGGCCTTGTGCACAGAAGCCATGAAGCTGTGGTCTCTGGCCTATTCTCTTCAGACTTCCTTGGTAGCAGTTCACCTTCCAGGGAAGGACAATGTACTAGTGGATGCCCTGAGCAGAATTTCACAGGGACATCTCGAATGGTCCCTGGATCCTCACATCCTGAAGGTCATCTTCTCCAGGTGGGGCACTCCAGAGATAGATCTCTTTGCAGCACCGGAGAGTCATCAACTTCCTCTGTTTTGTTGCAGACTTCCAGTCCTGGGGGCGGCACCCCTGGATGCTCTCATTTTGGACTGGAAGGGCAGGTTTCTCTATGCCTTCCCTCCCTTCCCTCTGCTGTTCAGAGTTCTGATCAAGATCAGAACTCAACCCTGCACAGTGATACTAGTGGCTCCAGATTGGGCCAGACAGCCTTGGTATCCTCTACTGCTGTCCTTCACAGTGTCACATCCCCTGTCTCTTCCCAAGAAATACAATCTCCTGTCCTCCTCCCAGGGGTGGATCTGGTACCCCAATCTCCAATCTCTCAACCTCAAGGCCTGGCTCTTGAAGAGTTAGAATATGCATCACTACATCTCTCTCAGGGAGTTCTGGATATTCTGAAGGTCTCCAGGAAACCTTCCACTAGAAAAACTTACAATTCCAAATGGAAGAGGTTCACTATTTGGTGTTCTCAGAAATACATTGTGCCTGATTCTGCAGACATTTCCACAGCTTTAGATTATCTAGTTCATCTGAATAGTCTAGGCCTTAGGCCTGCCACTCTGAAGGTTCATCTAGCAGCTGTTTCTGCATTCCTTTCAGCAGGGAAGGGCTCTTCTCTGGCATCTCGTCCTGTTTTCAGGAAGTTTTTCAAAGGTCTGGTTCACATTAACCCTCCCTTTAGACAGCCTACTCCGCCTTGGGATCTTAATGTCTGCATTGCTCAGCTTATGCAGCCACCCTTTGAACCTCTGGCTTCAGCTGAGTTGAAGTACTTGACCTGGAAAACTGTGCTCCTGGTAGCTATTACTTCTGCCAGGCGGATTAGTGAATTACAGGCCCTGTCAGTTGAACCTGACTTCATATCCTTCCATGGGATAAAGTGGTCCTAAGAACCAATAGGAGGTTTTTGCCCAAAGTGGTATCGGATTTTCATCTGAACCAATCTATATCTCTCCCTGTGTTTTTCACTGACCATTCTTCTTCAGGGGAAAGAAGATTACACAGTTTGGATGTTAAAAGGGCTCTTAGCTACTACATAGAGCATACTAAGGCACACAAAAATGACTGTCTTCAATTGTTTCTCACTTATGGTGAAGTGGGGAAAGGTAAGCCTGCCACTAAAAGAACTATTGCCAGGTGGATTGTTTCTTGTATACAATTCTGCTATTATAAATTGGGTAGAACACCCTCTTCAGGCCTGAGGGCTCACTCGACTAGGGGTACAGCTGCTACTCTAGCTGCAGCCAGAGATATACCCTTGTTAGAGATCTGTAAAACAGCCACCTGGAAAACAGTACATACATTCACCAAGCATTACTCCCTGGACATCCAGGCTAGGAGTGATGCTAGTTTTGGCACAGCGGTACTGCAGAGCCTGTTCCCAAAGTAGGTTCTGCATTCCCTCCTCCACAGGGAACTGCTTGGTAGTCTGCATTATGTCAGAATACAGCAAGACTTCATGTTGTTTGAAGAAAAAAATACCATATTAATGTTGTTTCTTCTAATGGAGTCTTGCTGTATTCTGACCTCCCCCCTTCTTCCCCTCTCAGAACCTAGTTTTTGGGAAGTGGGCTGGCAGGTACAGTGTTGCACCTCAGGGGTGTACCTTGTACCCTTCCTCTAGGGTGGGGTAGCTGTTATTGTTACTTTTCTTGTGTTTTTATAGTTATATATTGTCACTACCTTTCCTTCTTGGGTTCTTGACTTGAGTCTTTTTGGACCCACACATTTTTTGCCCTTTGGCTATATGTTTTGAACAATTTCCATAGTATAGTACTTAGTTAGTTTGCTCGTAAGAATCTGACGGTTACATTGGGAAGTACCACAGACAGAGGTTTGAAAACCGAGCTTGAGCTCAACGTTCTATGCTTCTGCATAGAGTTAACTCTTTCCTCTCCAGGGCAGTTCAAGTGCTGGGGCTAACTGCATTATGTCAGAATACAGCAAGACTCCATTAGAAGAAACAACATTACTATGGTGAGTAATTTTTTCTTCCGAGCCCATCTGGAAACACTTGAGAACCAGGCTCACTCTTCCCATCACCGAATAATAGGACTGCCTGAGGGTGCCGAAGGGGATCACCCCCTCATGTTCATTCAAGACTGGCTCCAGGAGAAGCTCGAACTGGAGGGACATTTAACCCCTTTTGCCTTACAAAAAGCGTACAGGATCACTCCACGTGGCTACAGAGAGGATCCGACTAACCCAAGAACCTGCTAGTGGTGACCGACGGAGTTGGAACAAGAGATCAAGTTTTGAGGTTGGCCCACGTCGAGCAGGACTTCTAAAATACGAGGACAGAAATGTTTTTATATTCCTGGACATTAATTACGCCACACGGATGTGGCGGAAAAAGTTTGATGGAGTTCGCCGACAATTGCAGGAGATTTCTGTGCCACATGCAATGATCTACCCAGCGAGGCTACGTATCATGCATGATGGAAAGGTCTGGCTGTTTTCAGGCCCCAACGAAGCCGGAAAGTGGGCCTCCCATATCCTAGCGAGACACCGCGAGCAGAGTTCCTTGGAGGAGAGGGAAAGCAACGCGAGCGAGAACACTGCGGGGGTCTGACCCAGTGAGCTATTTGGTGATGTGCTCTTTCTTTGAACAGTTACTTTTTCCCTCAAAGTGACTTCCTCACTGTGTTATTGAAATAGCTGGATGTTTCTCGCTATAGAGATTTCAATGTAAGGGTTGAAATGGGTTTTTCTCACCAATAAATATTTGAATCTATGCTTGGATGGATAAGGGGCTGTTTCTGCCCCCTGTTTCTGTTTTTCCTGGTTAAAGGGACACTGTCAACCCCCTTAGGTCTCAAAGTGTCCCTAGTTTAAAAAACATATTTCATGATTACCAAAATTCTGTAAAGAATGTTGATGTAGCTGGTAGCTTGAGTCTAACTCTTATGTTCTTTAAAAAAGTAAAAAAACAAACTGCCCAACATACTGGTGTTATCACACCAAAACAGGTTTGTTTACGTTCCTTGGTCAACTCCAAATGCATCTTTCCTGGACTTGGAAACACCCACAAAACAGTCTAGCCCCTCATGATGCATTGGGAGATTAGGAGGCTACTGTATTATGAGTGACTGCACTGTCTGTGTGCGTTTCTAATGCTCAGGATATATGCAGTAAGAACAGAACCATGATTGTAAACAAAAACAAGGTTGTTTAGAAATATACATTGCTACCTATGCATTTCAGTTCTACTAAGCACAGCTACAGACAAAACAAACAGCAACATCAATGAATTTTAGAGAGGGTAAGCAATCATAAAATGTGGGGTTTCAACTAGAAATAATATGATGAAAAACAGGTTAACAGTGTCCCTTTAAGAGTTCTGGGGATGGGTTCTCTCCTTGAGTCTACCGATTAACTACACTAGCTTAAGTGTTTTAGCTCTCATTATTGTAGTGTGGGCTAATTGTTATAGAGTTATTATATACAAAAAATATATATTTTATGCTGCTGTATCCATATCTGCTTTTCTTTTCAGGCTTTAGTATGACGCCATTAGCCTAGACTAGGCAATGCAAATGCTGGACATTGGGATTTCTGGATTTTTAGATTAAGTTACCCAGTCATATTGCTCATGGACTCGTTAAACAGCAGGTTCAGTTAAATGCTTTAGAAATACTTTTGATTTTACCTCCCAATGTGCCATCAGCATATCTAAGATACATCTTTTCCTGTGATTAAGGGGGCTGCGTCCCCACCTCTGCATATTGTACTATGGCTTGTGTTGGATAAGGAAACTAAATAACTATGTTAAATAGTATTGAAACAATAAAAATAAAGTATATATAAAAAAAAGTCCCTGTGGGAATTAGTCCAGCAGTTGGCTTAGAAGGCCTCCCCTGAACTAGCAACTGACCTTCAGGAGATGGCCATCAAGGGAATTCAGGCATCCAAATCCCAGTTTCATATGGCTGTGGACACCAATGATGCAGCTTCTTGGGCTATGGCATCTGCCATTTCCTTTAGACGGTTTTTCTGGCTGAGATATACCAACCTCTCCCAGGATACCCAAAATAATGCTCTGAATTTTCCCCTCACACAGAATTCTCTGAGGAACAGACAGAAGCATATATGAAGAAAATGCATGAATACAGAGTGGCATACAAAAGTGGTTCTGCAAAGGAGAAGCCTGCCACTCCTCAGAGGCAGCAGGCCAGGGGGGCAAGGGTAGACATTACCCCAGGCTCTTCAATCAGGTCCAGGCTTTCCCTTCTTTTTTAGCAACTCGGGGGTTCTTCAGAGGAAGGGGCAGGAGAAGTGCTGGCCGAGCTGCTTCCACCTCACAGTCCTCTACTCCTGCTAAGCAGACACCCTGAGGAGTCTGCTTGGGCCACCTCCCCTACCACTGTAGAAGGCAGGCTTGTCTCCTATCTCCAGACCTGGCAATCCATCACATCAGACAAATGGGTCCTGGAGATAGTAGATCAGGGTCTGGCTCTCAACTTTTAAGTTTTTCCCAAAATTGGGAGCAAGGCCCTTCAAGCCTGCCAATCTTTCGGAAACAGCTTTGCTGGAGTCAGAGGTTTCCACCCTCCTTCTCTGAAAGGCAGTGGAGCCTGTGCCACCTCCGCACAGGGGAAAGGGGTTGTACTCCAGGTACTTCCTTGCCTTAAAGAAAAATGGGGAGTGGTGGCCCATCCTAGATCTCAGATACCTGAATAGGCATCTTTCAGAGCCAAAGTTCAGAATGACTGCTTTGGCTACAATCCTACCTACTGTCAGACAAGGGGACTGGCTGGCATCTCTAGACCTAAAGGATGCCTACTTTTACATACCCATCGGGCAGTCCCACAGAAAATACCTCAGATTTCGACTACCTTCAGGCCACTACCAGTTCAGAGCCATGCTCTTCGGGCTGACCTCTGCACCAAGGGTGTTCACAAAGTGCCTAGCAGTGGTAGTGGCATTCCTAAGAAAGCAAGGGGTCTCTGTTTATCCTTACCTGGACGATTGGCTACTGGTAGGCCAGTCCTCCCAAGAAGTGAAGGACTCTTTGGAGCTCACACAGATAACACTCCAGTCTCTAGGATTCTTAGTGAATTTCAGAAAATCAGTCTTGACACCTGTCCAGCTTCTAGACTTCACAGGGGCAGAGCTGGACACCCTCCAGGCAAAGGCCTTTCTGTCCCCAGGAAGGGCACAGGCCTTCATTCAGCTGGCAGGGTCCTTCTACCTTTGAGTTCCTCACCCGGCAAGGTACTTCCTGCAGCTCCTGGGACACATGGCCTCTACCACAGCTGTGGTCCCAGGAGCCAGGTTTCAGATGAGGGACATTCAGTTCCATTTGAGGTCCTTTTGGTCCCAGAGGAAGGATTCGCTGTCCAAACTTATCCCAGTATCTTCCGCCCTTCTGCAAGCTCTCCAGTGGTGGCAGGATATGGACAATCTCAGAGTGGGAGTCCCCTTTCTCCAGTAGGCTTCCTCTCTGGTGCTGACAACAGATGCTTCCCTGCTTGACTGGGGTGCTCACTTGGGAGAGAACACAGCTCATGGGGCTTGGCTTCCTCAGGAGTCTCTGTTGCACATCAACCTTCTGGAACTCAGTGCAGTGTTCCTAGCAATCCAAGCATTTGCCAGATTGTTGTACGGAAAGGTGCTGCAAGTCAGAACAGACAACACCTCTACCATGTATTACATCAACAAGCGCGGGGGGCAAGGTCCTCTCTTCTCTGCATAGAGTCCATGAGTATTTGGAGTCTGGCCTACTCCCCGGACATCTCCCTGTCAGCAGTCCACTTACCAGGAGAGGACAATGTCCTAGCAGATGCTCTTAGCAGGATCAGCCAGGACCATCACAAGTGGGTCCTGAACAGACAAGTCCTCCTGTCAGTATTCAGGAGGTGGGGGGTTTCAGAGATAGATCTCTTTGCAGCCCCAGACAATCACCAGTTGCCTCTGTATTGTTGCAGGTTTCCTGTTCAGGGCTCAGTGCCACTGGAGGCTCTGCTCCTGGATTGGTCAAACAGGTTCCTGTGTGCTTTTTTTTTCTCTTTCCCCTGATCCTCAGGGTTCTAGTCAAGCTGAGGTCTCAGTCTGCTACCATGATCCTCATAGCCCCAGATTGGGCCAGACAACCATGGTATTCAGTGCAACTGTCTCTGTCAGTGGCCAGTCCGATTTGCCTCCCCAGGAGGCACAACCTGCTGACATCCTCTCAGGGGAGGATCCTCTACCCCAACCTCCAGTCCCTCCACCTTACGGCCTGGCTCTTGAAGACCTAGAGTATGCAGGTCTGCATCTCTCGGAAAGTATGCTGGACATACTAAGGGTGTCCAGAAAGTCTTCCACCAGAAAAACCTATTCCTCTAAGTGGAAGAGGTTCTTCATTTGGTGTTCCCAACAGGGTCTAGATCCACTGCAGGCTGGTCTACTAATGCTGCTGGATTATCTGGTACACCTACAGTCATTACGCCTGCAGCCTTCTACCTTAAAGGTGCATTTGGCAGCTATTTCTGCCTGCCTGTCAGCAGGTAAGGCCCTTCCCTAGCTACACATCCCATCTTCAAGAAATTCTTTAAGGGGCTGTTACATCTCCATCCCCCCTCACAGAGAGCCCACTGCAGCTTGGGATCTCAATGTATGCATAGATCAGCTTATGCAGACCCCCTATGAACCCATGTCTTCAGCAGAAAGTACAGTTACGTAAGAACTTACTGTAATAGTAGATCTTTGAGAGAGGTTCCTTCAGTAGGTCATCACATATAGGGCTGGCACCACCTGATGGGGGACCGCCCACCCGATGTCACGTGACTGACGTCAGCGTGACCGTATATAGTGGGCGGTCCCATGCCTGCCACTCCAGTTCTCCCGGCGGAGCCAGGAAGAGGCCTGACAGCAGAAGTGAACAGGATTTGAAGACCCTATAAAACATAAAATGAGGGGAAGGAGGGAAGGGAAAAATATGACCTACTGAAGGAACCTCTCCCGAAGATCTACTGTTACGGTAAGTTCTTATGTAACTGTACTATCTAACTTTGAGAGGGTTCCCTCAGTAGGTCATCACATGTAGGACTGAGTCCCAAGCAGTCCCTCCAAGGAGAGACCGAGAGAAACTAGGGAGGAAGAAACAACTCCAACGGAAAAGAACTGGAGTCCGGACAGGGCCCAGTCTAGGACAGTAGGTCCTGCAGGAAGGCTAGGCCAAAGCCAACTCTCCGCCTAGAAGCAATGTCCAGACTATAATGTTTGGTAAATGTATGGACAGAACTCCATGTAGCGGCAGCACAGATGTCAGCTGCCGAAACGTTCCGTAGGAAGGCTGCGGAAGCAGACATGCCCCTAGTAGAATGACCTCTGATGGTACCCGGCAGAGGTTTATCGTACTCCTGGTAACAGAATCGAATACAGTTGACTAACCATTTGGAAAGGCCCTGTTTCCAAACCAGTTTGCCCTTCGATCTCGGTGCGAAAGAGACAAACAACTGGTCGCAAGAGCAAAGCTCCTTAGTCCGGTGGGTATAACACCAGAGAATCCGATGGACATCCATCGTGTGAAGGAGTGCCTCACCTCTGTTAGAGGGGGATGGGTAATACACCGGAAGCTCTACCGATTGGTTCAGCGTGGCTTCCGACACCACCTATGTGAGGAACCTCGGATGGGTTCTAGGACCGCCCAGTCGATGGAAAATCAAGTAAGGCTTCTTACAGACGGCTAGAGTCGCAGCTCTCCGAAATCGCCGGGCTGATGTGATAGCCACCAGAAAAAAGCGCCTTCCAGGACAGGCGCAGATTGCAACTCATAGCTGGCTCGAAAGGAGGAAGGGTGAGCCTTTCCGGGACAGTTCAGGTCCCAAGATGGAGTTGGGCTGTGGATGGGGGTTTCAGATGGATAATCCCTTTCAGAAAGGTTTTAGAGACATCCAACTGAGCCACGGGTTTACCATCCACTAGCTCATGGTACGCTGAGATAGCTGATATATGTACCTTTAAGGAAGAGTAGGACAGACAGGAGTCTGGCAAGTAAAAGAGGTATTCCATGACTTGTAGGGCCGAGCAAGAGAAGGGGTTCCAGCCCTTTGCGGTCGCCCATAATGAAACCCGCTTCCACTTCATAGTGTAAATGGAATGGGTAGAAGGTTTTCTGGCCTGAGGTAGGACCTGAGCAACCTGAGAGGAAACCCCGAAACGGGATGTTGCTATGTCTGCAGGAGCCATGCATGAAGATGCAGGGTCCTGAGCCCTGGGTGAACCAGACGCCCTTGATCCTGAGTAAGGAGGTCGTGAGTCACTGGAAGTGGAACCGGTGGTTCCCTGAAAAGCTGCTGTAGCAGCGGGAACCAGATCTGCCTCGGCCTGAGAGGAGTGATGAGGATCATTCTTGCCCTCTCCGCCTGAAGCTTGAGAAGAACCCTCTGCAGAATGGGAAATGGAGGGAAAGCATACGAAAATTTCCCTGTCCAATATAATAGAGACAATGCATCGCTCCAAAAAGCACCTTGCTCTGGAATGAGCGAGCAAAACTTGGGAAGTTTTGCGTTGGATTGGGAGGCGAAGAGGTCGATTTCCGGACACCCCCAACCGGAAGATGGATTCCGCCACTTCCTGATGTAGTTCCCACTCGTGAGCTAGGGTCTGAGATCTGCTGAGACTGTCTGCCAGGACGTTGAGAACGCCCGGCACATGCACGGCCACCAGGGCCAGATGGTGCTGGACTGCCCAGTTCCACACCATGATCGCCTCCCTGCAAAGAGGGCACGACCGGGTTCCTCCTTGTTTGTTGATGTACCAAACCACTGACATATTGTTTGTTTGGATAAGCAGTGTTCCCTTCGGAAGGAGGGTCTGAAAGGCCTGTAATGTGTGCATGAGCTCCAGAACATTGATGTGGAGAGAAATCTCCAAGCCGGACCAAAGTCCCTGGGCTTGATGTTCCCCCAGGTGAGCGCCCCACCCCATGTTCGAGGTATCCGTGGTGAGGGTAGCTGCTGGTGCAGGGTTCCGAAAAGGGAGTCCCAAGGAAAGATTGCGAGAATCCATCCACCATTGCAAATCCTTCTGAACCACTGAGGAGATCAGGGCCGGATGGTTCAGATTGTCCAGGAGCTGGTCCCACTGCACCCGCAAAGACCACTGAGTGATTCTCATGTGGAGCCTTGCTAGGGGAACAGTAGTGATGGAGGCCGCCATCAGGTCCAAAAGGCGGGGGACTTTCCAGGCCAGGATAGTCCTATTGGAAGCCACTTTGGAGGCCTGATGGATAAGGGTCTCCACCCTGTCTGGAGGGAGGAAGGCTCTGCACTGGACCGTATCCAGGACTGCCCCAATAAACTGGAGTTTCTGGGCAGCGATAAGGGATGACTTGGACACGTTGACCGTGATCCCTAACCGACTGAGCAAGTCCAGTGTAAAGGAAAGAGCCTCCAGCAAAGAAACCCTGGACAGGGCTGCAATCAGCCAGTCGTCCAGGTAAGGATTCCGCAATACCCCGATGGCGCAGGAATGCCGCAACCACCGCTAGGCACTTGGTAAAAACCCGTGGTGCCGAAGACAGACCAAGGGAGCCGAACTGGAAGTGTTCCCTTGGAAACTGAAAGCCTTAGGAATTGGCGGTGGCTGGGGAAAATGAGGGATATGTAGATGGGCATCCTGCATATCCAGGATTCGCGAGCCAGTGGTTCTCCATAAGGAGAGGAAGTAGGCTCTGTAGAGTCAGCAATCGAAATTTTTGTACTAGACAAACTGGTTGAGCTGACTCAGATCGGTATGGGTGGAAGTCCCGGTCTTTTTGGAACCAGAAAAAATGGGAGTAGAATCACGCTTTGCCCTGAGGGGGCGCACTCAATCGCTTCTTTTGAGCAAGAGCGGGTGCCTCCTCATGAGCGAAGTGCCTGGTCCGAGAGTATGAGGGACTTCCGCGGAGGATTTTCGGGAGAATCTCCAGGAGCTCTATGGTGTGCCTGATGGACACTAGTTGCAGGATCCACTTGTCGGAGGTAATCACCCTCCACTACTGTGTGTGGCTGGTGCATCTTCCCCCCACCTGCTCCCCGTCACAAGACTGAGGAGGCAGTGGGGCATAGGAGTCAAGAAGTGGCGGGATGTTCAGGAGGGCCTTCTGAACGTCTCTGATTCTTGGAGGCAGGAGAGGTGGCTGTACCCGTGGCCTTACGCTTCCCCTGGTGGTGCACCTGAGCATTCTTCCTCTGCCTCCAGGTCTTTTTCCCAAAGGGCTGCTGCTGCTGCTGTTGTTGAGCACCCCATCGGTACATAGACCTAACAGACCTAAGAGCAACTCCTTTTTCTAGGGACATGGATATGTTGTTCAATCCACACTTACTGGCAGGTTCCTTGCAGTTTTAAATCTTGCCAGAAGGTCTTCAAGCTGGCTCCTCCCACCCACCCGGGTGACAAAACTCTCGGCCCCGCCCCATGACGTTAGATCTTCCTTACCGCTTGGAAGCTCAGGTTCCCTCCTTTGCACTCTGCGTTTTAGGCCTGGATCCCAACTCATCGGTTAAACTGAAACTTATTTTAAAATTTACTAGACTTCGATCTTTTTTCTTCCTTTGTGGCTGCGATGGACAAGTCAACTCCCGGATTGGTGCGGTGCCCTTGTGGGCAGAAGATGTCACGGACCGATCCACACTCCACGTGCGTTTACTGCCTTGGGCTTGATCACGATCCGCAGGCCTGCGAATTGTGCAAGTCCTTCTTGGCCTATGTTCTTGAGGATCGCTCTGCCAGACTACAACTTGGGCGCCCCGAGAGGCGTGTTCCTCTGGTAAAGTCGAAGGAGACCCATTGCAGGCTCGGCTGAACAGCTTGAACAAATGATCGCCCTCGAGGAGGAGGCGGCCCAGGCCGCATCTTCTTCTTCCTTGGTCACGGCATTTATCCCGCTCTCTCTGGGCTCCTCCTACACAGCTTTATTCAAGGAGCTTTGTCAGTCCCTCTCCACTAAGGGAGAGGGGCCTTCGGGACATTCCTCTCGGTCCAAGAAGAAGGACTCTAAGGGTAAGTCCCACCGTCGACGTTCGTGGGAGCGGGAGAGGTCCCCTTCCCCGGATAGTTGACACTCGACTTCGGTCAAGGTTGCGGCTAAGGCTGCTGACTTCATGATGTCCCCGTCAGGTCCGCCAGCAGAGACACCCGTCGACGCAGTCGAGATTTTTCTCGACCCGTCGGACGGGCTGTCGACTGAAGAAGCAGACAACCCTTCTTCACCGGTTCCCCTGGTGGAAACTGAGGACTTGCCTGTGCCTCCTGTGCGGAGTCCCGGTTAAGGTCCCCAAACCCGATGGAGGCGGGTTTCCCGCTTCCTCCCAGACCCACCCTCGGCAACACGAAGGTCTCGGTCTCGGACCTCTTCTGCGGTCCAGCGATCCACTAACATCGGCGGTCTCGGCATCGAGGCAGGCGGTGCCGCTCATCCTTGTCTTCATCCTCTTGGGAGGATAGGCCGGCACAGATTGCGTCGGCGCTACGAGGATCTGATGTGCAGCAGCTCCTTTTGACTGGGAACAAGCCGACTCCGCCGCCTTCCCGGCCCGTTAAGTGGCTGTCACCAAGAAGCGGCAAACAACCCCTGTTGTCATCGAGCCGAAGCCGGCGCGGTTAGACTAAAACCAGCTGCACCACCCATTGTGGTGGAACCCCGCCTCCACAACCTAAAACTGGGGCACCAACCAAGGCTTCTCGGTCGGGTCAGGGGTTGCCCCATCGGTTGTCGGTCACCCTCACTCCCGATTGGCCTCGGCAAGTGGAGGGTGGCTCAGGCCCCCGGCAGCTGTTTGCAGACTCCCCGGAGCCGGACGATGATTCCTCACTGTTCTCCAGGCCCCTCGACCTGGAGTCCACTGGGGGTCAATCGGTGGACGAGAGCCCATCTTGTTCCTGGGAATGCTTGGCTCATCTCGGAATCTACTGGGATGAAGCTCGAACCCGTTTCAAAGTGGGCCAAGTATCCCCTCATGGAGATACTGTACTGAGGGGATTCCCTTACGGAGGCCTTTCCTGTGGCCGAAGCCATTGTTGGCCTGGCTCTGGAGCTATGGCCGCGGCCGGCTTCTTGTCCAGCACCTTCGGCCGGGATGGCCAGAAAGTATGCTGTTCCCAACGGTTCACTCTTCGGATTCTTGGAGCACCCCTCTGCGGAGGGGCTGGTGACTGACAGTGTTTTCCGGCGCTCCGTAGACGCTAGGGACGTGAACAAACCACCCGATAAAGAGTCCAAGAAACTGGACTACTCTGGGTGTAAAGTCTGTGCTGCGTCCTCCTTAGGCCTTCGTCAGGCCAGTTCAGCTGTTCTGATGGCACACTTTTCCCACGCCCTTTTGGGATCCCTGGATGAGGTGATTCCTCATCTCCCGGCTGACCTCCAGACTACAGTCAAGCAGGTGTGGGATCAGGGAAGGGCGGTGGCAAAGCAACAGCTCCAAACTGCTTTAGACATTGGAGGCTGTTGTGCCCGGTCAGTAGCGGCCGCAGTGGCCATGCGCTGCAGAGCTTGGCTGCGGATCTCCACTTTCACGGTGGATACGCAGCACAAGCTGGCAGACGTTCCCTTCCTGGGCACCGACTTGTTCGGTCCCAGGGTGGAGGGTCATCTGCAGAGGATCGAGAAGTCCAATGCCACCTTGGACTCTGTCACGTCTGCCCAGAAGGACAAAGGCCGCCAGCAGCAGCGTAAGCCCTTTCAGCCTTCTGCCCCCTGGCACATCCGGCCCAGCAACACCAGCATCAGGGCCAGCAGGCTCGCACTTGGCAACCCAAAGCCAAGCCTGCAGCTTCCTCCAGCAGGAAGCTGGGAGGGAAAGGCCCAGGAGGCCCCTCGGCCGGTCCTTCCTCCAAGCCTGCCCAGTGACGGGTTGAGGGGTGTCGCCCCCAACCTCGTCACTCCTCCCTGGGTTCACCCCGTGGGGGGATGGCTCCGCCACTTCCTTTCCACCTAGTCCACTATCACCATGGACCACTGGGTGCTGGAAGTGGTAGGAAAGAGTCTGCCTCTGGAATTCGAGCAGGCCCCACCCTATCGAGCCGTCGCACCACGGGGGGGCTACGGGGTCACAGCCTCTCTGTCGACCGTCAAGCTGACTGCCCTGCTCCTCCAGAAGGAGGTGATCAGGAGGTGGCGGATCCTCCACCAGACCCAGGGTTTGTGTCCAGGTATTTCCTGGTCCCAAAACGGACAGGGGGCTGGTGCCCCATCCTAGACCTACATGACCTGAACAAGTTCCTAAGGTCTTGAACCTTCAGGATGGTCACTCTGGCACAGATCATTCCATCCTTGGAACGAGGCGTGTGGTTCTGTTCTCTGGACCTTCAGGACGCGTTCTTTCACGTCCCTATCCGTCCGACCAGTGATTCCTCCGCTTCAGGGTGGAGAGTCCCTTCAGAGTTCGGGCCATGCCCTTCAGCCTCTCTCCAGCTCCCAGGGTCTTCACCAAATGCATGGCAGTGGTGACAGCATTCCTGCAACGCCGAAGGGTCCAGGTGTAGTACCCGTGCCTGGACGACTGGCTGATTGCAGCCCCCTCCAGACTGGAGGTGGAGCAGTCCAGGGATCTGGCCCTTCAGGTCTGCTTTCAGATTGGCCTCCTCAGCAACGAGGCCAAATTGGAACTCGTGCCAACGCAGGTGATTCAATTCATTGGGACAGAGCTCGACTCTCTTCGAGCCAGAGCACGGCTCCCGGCGGACAGGGCTGAGGTTCTTTCCTCCTTTGCCCAGTCATTTCTGGTTGGGCAATTGCGCCCTGCCCGGGACTTCCTGCACCTCCTGGGCCTCATGGTGGCCTACACCAGCGTGATCCGTTGGGCCCGTTGGCACATGCATCCCCTACAGTGGAGACTGGCCCGCCAATGGTCACAGCTCTCCGGCCGTCTGGACCAGCCAGTGACAGTGACCCAGGAGATGTGGAACGCTCTCCAGTGGTGGCTCGTTCCAGCTCATCTGCAGGAGGGTATCCCATTTGTCCGCCCTGAGCCGACGGTCACTCTAACGACCGACGCCTCTCTGATGGGTTGGGGTGCCCATCTGGGGGAGCTCAGAGTGCATGGCCTCTGGTCCCCTCAGGAGTCTCGATGCCACATCAACCTGCTGGAGCTTTGAGCGGTCTGACTAGCCCTCACTGCCTTCGCTCCATTTGTATGGGATCAAGTGGTCCAGGTCCAGACGGACAATACCACGACCATGTACTACCTAAACCGCCAGGTGGCGAGATGCGCTCCTTGCCAATGTGCAAGGAAGCTCTCTGCACTTGGTCCCTCGTGAGCAGACTGGAGGTGGATCTCCTAGCCATCCATGTGACAGGAGCCTCCAACACTCTGGCCGATGCCCTAAGCCGGATAGGTGCTGCATCTCATGAGTGGTCTCTCCTGCCGGAGTAGTACATGATCTGTTCTCCCACTGGGGCACACTCAGGTGATTCTGGTAGCCCCAGACTGGCCCCGCCAGTTCTGGTATCCAGATCTCCTCAGCCTCAGCTCCAAGCTCCGAGGCGGCTCACAGCCCACCGGACCTGATCTCAGTCAACCAGGGAAGGTTCTCCACCCGGACCTTCAATCCCTGCACCTGATGGCCTGGTTCCTGAGTGGCTAGAGTTCCAGGCCTTGGGTCTTTCCGATGAGGTCCTCAGCGTTGTTGAGGCATCCCGTAAGGAGTCAACCAGGAAATGCTATTCCTTCAAATGGAAGAGATTCTTCATTTAGTGTCAGGGTAAGGGGTTGGACCCTTCCTCCTGTTCCTTGGCCAGCATTCTGGACTACCTGTGGTCCCTTTCTCAGCTAGGGCTTGGGCGGCAGATCCTTAAGGTGCACCTGGCAGCATCTCTCCTTGCAGGCGCGGGCAGGAAGCAGTCGAGTGGCGCAGGAGAGGTGGTTGGCGGCTTTTTCAAAGGCTTGATCACATATCCCTCGGTGCAAGAACCTCCACCTCCGTGGGATCTACTGCTGGTATTGTCTAAGCTCATGGGCAAGCCATTGAACCGATGCACAGGTGTGACATCTCTCACCTGTCGTGGGAGAGCGCCTTCTTGGTGGCTATCCGTCAGCCAGAAAGATGGGAGAGCTCAGGCACTTTCCATTGGTCTTCCTATCTGGTCTTCCACAGGGACAAGGTTGTCCTGCGCCCCCACCCGAAATTCCTTCCGAAGGTGGTGTCGGAGTTTCACCTTAACCAGGTGTTGACTCTACCGGTGTTCTACCTCTGTCACACCACAGAGGCCAAATATAGGCTCCATACTTTGGACCCTAGAAGAGTGCTCTCTTACTATAAGAAGCGGACGGCTGAAGTTCGGGGAGAGATTCGCCAGCTGTTTTTCACCTATGCTGAAGCCGCACCTGGCAGACCTGCAGCGAAGTGGACGATAGGCCAGTGGGTCACCTCCTGCATAGATCTCTGCTATAGGTTGGCGGGCATGGAGCCTCCCAAAGGGATAAGAGCTCATTCTACCTGCCATACGCTGCATGGTGGCTGCTTCCAGGGGCGTCCTATCCAGGAAATCTGCAGGGCTGCTACCTGGAAGTGAGCACACACCTTCATTACCACTACCACATCGGCCTTGAGTCACGCGGGATGCTGGTTTTGGGACTTGATTCTCAGTCCTTATTTCCCAAGTAGGGGAGTTGATAGCCTCCTCCTCCGGAGAACTGCTAGGAGTCTTCCAGTAAGTGTGGATTGAATAACATATCCATGTCCTAGAAATACAGGTAACTCACCTGCAACAGGGTTCTAGGAATGGTGTATGTTGTTCATCCCACAACCATAACCTCTCAACCCGACGCTGTAACCTGGCTGGCGGGCTGAATCTGGCGTCATGGGGGCGGGCCGAGGTTTTATCACCCGGGTGGGTGGGAGGAGCCAGCTTGAAGACCTTCCGGCAAGATTTAAAGCAGCAAGGAACGTGCCACTAAGTGTGGATGAACAACATATACCATTCCTAGAACTCCTGTTACAGGTGAGTAACCTGTATGTCCTATAGGTCCATTATGATATCTTTGGTGTCCCCTCCAAAAAGGACAGAACCCCGGAAGGGTCATCTTGAATCGCCGACTGGACCTCGTTAGCGAGGCCCAAAAGGCGAAGCGAGAAGTGCCATCTAAGGGCAACGGCAGTTGCCGAGGTACGGGCTACAGCATCGACAGAATCGTAAGTGGCCCACAGAGCATGCCAGCAGGAGATCTTGGACAGACGGAGATCCTTGACAAGTTCCTCCCTGAGAGGTGAATGATCCATGGATTGGACCTTTGTCTCCAACCTGGCCATAGTCGCTTTTTGGTAGGACACCATGTGGGCCATGTAACTGAGGGAGCGAAGGGCACACGTGGCCGAGGAGTAGACCTTTTTCCCGAACTGGTCCATCTGCCTCGACTCCTTGTCCGGAGGAGTAGTGCTTATGTGCTTAGGAGCAGAGGAGCGATCATGAGCCGCTGAAATGACTACAGAGTTAGCCTTAGGATGAAACTTTAGGAGAGGTGCATCCTTCGGCGTCCGGTAGAGTCTGTCTACAGCTGGAAACAGCCGGAATAGACTGAGGCATCTGCCAGATGGTCGCGGTGAGGTCTTGATGGGGGCCCTTCCACGGAGGAACTGGGATAGGAGACAGAGACTCCAAGTCCAGGTGTTCCGTGAGTCTCTGTCTCATCGGGTCCTGTTCCTCCAACTCCCAGTAGAAGTAGTCTCTCAAGGCCCTCAAGTGGTCCGAGAAGGAAGGGTCCTTCGGCAGTGATTTCGGCGAGGCCTTGCCTTTCGGTTCCTTGAGGTCCTCCAGGATCTCCTCCTCTGATGAATCTTCCCTCCGGTCTGAGCTGTCATCATCCGCCTCCTCAACAGGACGATGAGAAAAATCCGGAAGGGAAACGTCCTGCTGAGTCTCCCCCGAGATGTGGACAGTCTGGGAGCGAGCTGCTCCAGGAAGGGGACCTAGGAAGCTGCGGTTGAGGGAGTCTAGTTTCCAGGTCCAAAACCAGCTCTGACCTAGCCCCCTGCCACCAAGACTGTATTAGGGTCTTGAAATCTGGAACAATGGGGGGGGGTGGAGCTGGCTGAGGCTGGGGGAGGAGGAGGAAGGACGACTGGTGGGGGATAGTAACCCTGGCTTCCCATGTAGTGGGAATAGTGGTTAAATCCCAGCTAGAACTGTCCCAGATGATTCCAGTTGGGAGTGGAAACCCCGGGTAGGGATCCCCAGGATACCCGTATGGGTAATGGGGGACAGTTCGTGGTCGGGTCTAAATCCCCGTCATCAGCCCTGATGTCAGGGGAACCCACATCGGACCCGCCGTAGTATAAATCAGAGGAGGGTTCGGCGTCGGGACAGTCCATGTCAGAGGAACCGACGTCAGCACCGGCGCTACCCGATCCGGCACCGGAAGGGGATCCGGCTTCAGAGGGGCCGGTGTCGGCACCGGACAAAGGGGCTTTGATGTCGGGGTTGGGTCCGGCATCGGGGCCAAAGGTAGAGGCCGGACAGCCGATTCCGACAGAGGGACTGTCATCGGGATTGGGGGCGTCTGAGGTGGGGCCGGCAGTCCGCCGTCAGGCTGCGGAGGAGCCTCAACGAAATGCCATCTGGCCAGGAGGGCCTCCAGACCTGGACCCGGGCAGGGAGCGCGAGAGGAACCCAACATATCAACAGTTTCAGGGGCGTCTCCGTCGCCGCCGTCAGATGTGTCCGGCGGGAGAATGCGAGGACACGGGAGAAGAAGGAGGGAGGAGGGAGAGGTTTCTCCCTCTGGTCCCGCGGACGTCGGGTGTGGCACGTTAGGCCCGATGGGGAACTGAGCCCGTGCGGTCGCCGGAGGCGGCCGACTTAGCCGGTGGAGTCGGGCGGTCAGGGGTGGAACCCTGGCGACTTACGACGGGCAGGCGGCTGCCCCAGCGGGGAGCCGACTTACCGAGCAGCCACGGTCTCCGAGGAGCAGGGCCGACTTACTGGCTCAGGCGGCATGGTCGCCAGAGGAGCCGACAATCGACTTATCCGCCGGAGTTTTGTCAGACTTACCGTCCGGTTTCCTGGGCGGCAGCTGGGCTTTACTCATCGAGGGCCTGACGTCGTCCGCATACCGAGCCCGCTCCCTAGACTTCTCCTTGTGTTTTTTTAGCAGGGGAAGATTTTTCAGACAAATCCCTAAGCCGATCCGTCTTTTTCTCTAGAGAAACTAAGCGGGCTTTGAGCAGGTGGGCCTCCAAAAACTGCTGTCTCCATTTTTTCGTGGCTTGGTTGAAGGACTGGCACTCGGGGCAAGAGGAGACTGGATGGTCTGGGCCTAGGCAGATGACGCACTTCGGATGTCCTTCTTTGTGCGGGATCTGGGTGCCACACGATGAGCACTTCTTCTTAGGAGAAGACATAAAAAAGTACAGAGTTTGGAGAATAAAGTAGCGAGGGATTACCGACGTGATGAACTTTCTCGACGATCGCAAATGGAGGTCTGCGGAGCGACTGACACGAGGCGACGGTGGGAAAGAACTGGAGGGTGGGCGTGGGGACCGCTCACTATATACAGTCTCGCTGACGTCAGTCACGTGATGTCGGGAGGGCGGTCCCACATCAGGGATTGCTAGAAAAGTCTGCCATGCGGCCCGACGCCAGGTGGCGCCAGTCCTATATGTGATGACCTACTGAAGGAACCCTCTCGAAGTAAGATCTCAAGTTTCTGACCTGGAAGACTATATTTCTAGTGGCTATCACTTCTGCCAGGAGGATCAGTGAGCTTCAAGCCCTGTCAGTGGAGCCCAACTACATTGCCCCTCACAGGGACAAGATTGTTCTCCGGACCAATAGAAAGTTTCTTCCCAAGGTGGTTTCTGACTTTCATCTTAATCAGTCTATCACACCACCTGTGTTCTTCACAGACCATTTCAATTCAGGTGAATGCAGGTTGCACAGTCTGGATGTAAAAAGAGCCGTTAGTTATTACATGGACAGGACTAAGGAACATAGACAAGACTGCTCCCAACTGTTCCTTACCTATGGGGAGGCAGGCAAGGGCAAGCCAGCCACTAAAAGGAACACAGCCAGATGGATTGTGGCTTGTAGTCAGTTCTGCTATGGCAAACTAGGGAAGGATCCCCCTTCAGGTCTGAGGGCCCATTCCACTAGGGGTACTGCTGCCTCAGTTGCAGCAGCCAGAGATATCCTCTTGCTGGATATCTGTAAAGCAGCCACCTGGAAAACTGTTCACACATTCACTAAGCACTACTGCCTGGATACCCAGGCCAGGAGTGATGCCAGGTTTGGCACAGCAGTGTTGCAGAGCCCATTTCCCAAGTCGGTTCTGTGCCCACCTCCAGGGGGCACTGCTTTTGTAGTCTGCATTTATCAGAATACAGCAAGACTTCATGTTCGAAGAAAAAATTATTTACCATAGTAATATTGTTTCTTCTAATGGAGTCTTGCTGTATTCTGACCTCCCACCCTGCCTCCCCTCCAGAACCTGGGGAAAAAGGTGGTCCTTTGCATTTTCAGTAAATTTCTTCACTCACCAATGGGTAGGGTGTTTTTTCCTGGGCATCAGTGACTTGAGTCTTCTCCATGCCCAGTTTAATTGTGGTGTTTGCCCCTGGTGGTGCTTAGGTCCGATTAAAAGTGTTTTTCCTATATTTTGCTATTAGTAGCTTTGTAAGAATCTGATCAGTTACCAGAATGTACCGAGGATGGTGGTTTGAAAACTGAGCTTGAGCGCAACATTCTGTGCATTTGCATAGAGTTTAACTCTCTGTTCTCTGGGGCAGCTGAACTGGTCAGTCATGCTGCATTTGTCAGAATACAGCAAGACTCCATTAGAAGAAACAATATTACTATAGTAAGTAATTTTTTTTTCCCCGCCATCGGCACTCTTCCGATACTTTGAGTGCGGGGAGAAGATTTTCAGGAACGAGACCTACGAAGTGCATGTCTGCTGCCTTGTCCTCTGACATAATGTCCGCGTCTGTGAGATTTGCCAGGGCTTTAACCACGCCACACAGCGATGCCATCGAAAAGAGCTAAAAACATTTCTGCTTAAGAAAATGTTGGTGGCCACCATGGAGAAACTCAGCTAGGGTGAAAAGCCAGCGTTACTTGCTCCTTCCATGAGCTCACAGTCATTGAAGGAGAATGACCACGAAAAACAGAAGTCTTTGTTGACTCATAAACACAAACACACTGATAAGGAAAGGGCACCCTCCCCTTAAAGACCCCGGTCGCTTTTGCAGCCTTCAGGTATGCCTTCTTTGTCTCCATCAGCTTCAGTGACAGTGACTACAGCCCCCCCGACCATCGATCAGACACCAAGGTCAGGGTCTGTCTTTGGCACTACTGGGCCTACTAGAGCTGGTGTAATGCTGATGTCTGGTCATTAACCATTGTGAGCATGGCCTCTGGACAGGGTGCTGTTGACTCACAGGCAGTATTGGCATCTTTCTCGAAGAGGATTCGACTCCTCTTGCCAGGCTTGTCATCGCAGCCCATGTTACAGTCGATGGAACCGCTGACCATTCCAGACCCGTCAGCTGATGCTTCCAGTTTACTGCCTGTTCCTTCCTCACAACCACTGACAGTATTGTCGGCCCGGTCACCCATCCCTGTCATTGACAGGCCTACTGATGATGATGTGGAGTATAATCCTGACCTCATGATGGAGGAGGAGGATTGGTGGATTATGGTGAGGAGGAAGAATATGGGGAACAACTACACAATCCCCATTCCAGTAATCCTTTGTTTTCCTGTAGCAAAGATTCTGTAGTATATACTCCAAGGTCTCCTCTTGAGGATCCCTCTTTTCAGTCTTTAATGCAGCAAATTCAGACTGAGCTGGGATTTGCAGTGGAGGAAGATGATTTACTAAAAATAATTTAATGGAGTTTTTAGAAGTGCCATAAACTGAGGGAAAAAAAGTTCCATGCAAAGCTGACAAGCAGTATCCTGCACCTACTGCTAAACATATTATGTTATCCAACCAGAAACAGATTCTGTGGTGGTTATGACTGCTCCTGACAGATCCAAAACACCTAAGCATCTTAGTTTCCTGCCACCTGATAGGGAATTTATGCGACTTGATGCCATGGGCAAAAGAACATGTGCCTCAGCCTCATTGAGCCTTAGAACAGCTAACTATCAAGCCCATATGAGTAAATATCAAATGCCATCTGGAAGAATGCCAAGGTGGCTACCAAGGCCTTACCCGATGGTTCTACTAAAACTAAATTACTTTAACAGTTAAATACTGGTGCTGAGGTAAGCAAGTATCTGCTACGCTCAGCCTGTGATGTCTTGGATGCTTCTGCCAGGGTGTCTACTTCTGGCATCTGCATGAGATGCTATTCACGGATGAGTGACTGGCTTTGCTACTGATGTCCAGTAGGCAGTGTTAAACGCACCATTCAATGGCAAGAAACTATTTGTGTTGAAGAAACTTTAAGAAGTCTTCAGTCATCCAGAATAACTCTCAGGTCAGTAAAGTCCCTCTGTACCACAACTGCAAGAGATTTAGGTAGAAGGTATTTTTGCGATACTGCTGTCAGAGGTAGTCATGCCACCTTCCGTCATCCCTTCAGATCCAGAGGTGGTGGTGCCTTGCCAGACACCCTCCCCCCCAGGTGCCCACTCAGAAGTACCAAAGACCATTGGAACTGGTGGCTCTGCCACCACTGTTTCAGTCTGACTTCATCTGTCATACACCCTAGCCACTTTTACCTCCAGGGGTGGCAGTAGGGGGTCGTATCTCCCTTCATTTTCCAAAAGGGGGGCAGATCACCACAGATGAATGGATACTGGAAATAGTTGCAAAGAGACATGTACTGGAGATTTTACATATTCCTCTAGTGCATCCTCTGCCTCTTTCCAGTGTTCCTCCAGAACATATATTGTTGCTGAAAGAGGAAATACAATCACTGATTCAAAAATGTGCCATAGAACTGGTTCCTCCAACTCAGAAGAATACAGGGTTCTATTCTAGGTACTTCCTAGTTTCCAAATGCACAGAAGATCTGAGGCCTGTACTATATCTGAGGGGACTCAACTTCTTCATAGAAAACAAAACGTTTTCTATGGTCTTCCTGCAGGCTCTCTTTCCCCTTTTACAACCTGGGGACTGGCTATGCTCCCTGTTATGAAGGACGCTTCATGTTAGGATCAGAAAGAATCACAGACAATATCTGTGCTTTATGCTGGAGGGGGAGCATTACCAATTTGAAGTGTTGCCTTTTGGCCTATCCTCTGCATCACAAGTTTTTACCAAATGCTTAGCTGTAGTGGCAGCAGACCTTCAGAGTTAAGGCCTATATTTTTCCTATACCTGGACGACTGGCTTCTGAAGGCTGGCTCCAGGTGACAGTGTTCTGGAGAACCTGTCTCGAATGAGACAGCTCTTCAAGCAATTGGGAGTCACAGTCAATATCCTGAAGTCAGGCCTAACACCATGTCACTGTCTGCAGTACATACTGTGGGTGCAGTCATAGACACTGCTGAGGGCAAAGCCTTCCTGCCATTACATGGAGCAGAATGCATTATTGCTCAATCCCAGCTTCTCTAACAGTCACAAAAGTCCCAGACAGATCTTTCTCGTCTCCTGGGTCTTATGGCGGTGGCCATTGTTACAGTACCTCTGGCATGCCTTCATATGCCCATTTCACAGTGGACTTTCTCTAAGAGTTCAGTGGACCCAGTCAGTGGACAACCTGGATCAGCTGGTCCTTGTCATGTCCTCATTGACAAAAACCCTGCTGTGGTGGATGGATCACACCAATCTGTTAAAGGGCGTCCCATTTGTGACCCAAATACCAATGCAAATCCTCACCATGGATGCATCTGGCTCCGGTGGGGAGCTCATGTGAGGCCCTATGAAACACAGGGCTTATGGAGCCAACAGGAGACCAGTCTGCATATCAATATACTGGAAATGGTTGCTATACTGTATGGTCTCCACGCATTCCAGCAGCGTCTAAAACGTGGCCCTCTGTTGATCCAGATGTACAATATTAATGTAGTCTACTACATCAACAAACAGGGAGGGACTCATTTCTATTCCCCATGCCAGGAGGCAATGAGAATCTGGTACTAGGCACTGGAACGTGGCCTGGAGCTACCAGCCATGCATCTCCCAGGTGCCCAAAATATGTTAGCAGAAAAGCTAAGCAGGTCGCCGTCCCGGACGCATGAATGGGAACTACTGACTGCAGTGACCGAAGACATATTCATAAAATGGGGTCATCCAGAGTTGGACCTATTTTGTGTCCCTATACAGCGAAAAACTGCCACATTTCTGCTTGCTTGCCAGGGTGGTATTAAGGATTTAGTGCAGTGTGCTCCTCCAAAATGGAGGAGAACAGAAAATCTAAATTGTACCCTAAAATATGTGCTCCTTCAGACTTTGGTCGTGCTCCTAACATACTAACATACTAATTGCCAGCAGATTAGGCCTCATGGTCTATCGAGTCTGCTCAAACCTCAGATCCCAAGTTGGGTACCGAGGCCCTCCCCACCTTGTGTTCCAGAAACCCCTATCATCCATCCCCACGCCCCTGGACCGGGCCATCATCTGATACATCCACTTTCTGTGTCTGTCCCACCCTCTCTTGAAGCCCTCCACTGTGGATCTCTGAATCAGCTCGCCAGGCAGCGCGTTCCAAGGATACACCACCCTCTCAGTGAAAAACCCTCCTCCTCTTTCCCCTCTCACCCTTCCAACTTCAAACCATGCCCTCTGGTGATACCTCCCTGCTTTGGTCTAAAGATCCCCTCCGTGTTTACCCTATTTATTCCCTTGAGGTACTTGAAGACCTCAATCATGTCCCCCCTGTCTCTCCTCTCCTCCAGTGAAAACAGGCAGAGCTCCTCAAGTGAGAGGGGAAAGAGGAGGATTAGGAAGGAGGGGGGTTGGGTGGAAGCAGGGTACGATAAGGCGGAAGCACTAAATGAGTACTTCTGCTCAGTATTTACTAAAGAGAAGAGGGGGGTGACACCCAAGGTGGGAGAAATGGCAGACGCAAGGGGGGAAGTGGTGACAGATGGGGAAATCATGGAGGGCAGAGTTCGAGAGGGTTTGAAGGCACTGAGGGTGTACAAGGCACCAGGCCCAGATGGCATCCACCCTAGGGTACTGAAGGAGCTGGCAGAGGTCCTTGCAGGACCTTTGGCAGACCTATTTAATGCCTCACTACATTCGGGGTGTGTACCTCTGGACTGGAGGATGGCTCATGTGGTGCCCCTCCACAAGAGTGGCCCCAAGGATGAACTGGGAAACTACAGACCAGTGAGCCTCACATCCATCGTGGGGAAGCTAATGGAGACTATCCTGAAGGAGAGGCTGGTGGCCCTCCAAGAGGCCAAAGGACTACAGGACAGCAGACAGCATGGCTTCATACGTGGCAGATCCTGCCAAACCAACCTGGTTGAGTTCTATGACTGGGTAACTAGGCAGCTGGACAGGGGCCATGCAGTGGATGTTTTGTATCTGGACTTCAGTAAGGCATTTGACTTGGTGCCACATGGAAGGCTGGGAAGGAAGTTAGTAGGCACAGGGCGGGTGCAAAGCTGGTGAGATGGGTAGGAAACTGGCTGCAGGAAGGCAACAGAGGGTGGTGGTGGGTGGGAGCTCTCACACCCAAGGGCAGTGACGCGGTGTCCCACAGGGCTCGTGTTGGGACCAGTGTTGTTTGGGATATTCATTGCAGACATATCATGGGACATCAAGAGCAAGATCAATCTGTTTGCTGATGATACCAAGGTTGGCGCGTGGTGGATGACCTAGGGGATGGCAGGGGTTGCAGGATGATCTGGCAAAGCTTGAAACCTGGTCAGACACCTGGCAACTGGGCTTTAATGTCAAAAGTGCAAGGTACTGCATTTTGGGATGAAGAACCCAGGAGGACTTACCAGCTAGGGGGTGCAGCTAGCCCAGACAGAGGAGGGAGAAGGATCTGGGTGTGCTCATTACAGGGTCAATGAACAACTTCGGCACAGTGTAGGAAGGCAGCTGCAAGGCCAACAAAATGCTGGGTTGTATTGCAAGGGGTATATTCTCGAGGAGGAGGAGGTGATTCTGCCACTGTATAGGTCATTAGTTAGACCACACCTGGTTACTGCGTGCAGTACTGGTGTCCATATCTGAAGAGGGACATTAAGTTACTGGAGGGTGCAGCGCAGAGGCGACAAAGATGATCAAGGGTCTGGAGGACTTATCATACGAGAGAGATTGAAGGAGTTGAACATGTACTCACTGGAGGAGAGGAGGAGACAGGGTGACATGATTGAAACCTTTAAATACATGAAAGGAATAAACAAAATAAGTTACAGAGGGGCTGTTCAAAGTAAAGGGAGGGAGGGCCACCAGGGGCCATGATATGAGACTGGAGGCGAGGAAGGTTCAGGAGGAGATGAGGAGACACTTTTTACAGAGAGGGTGGTGGCTGGGTGGAATCGTTACCTGCAGAAGTGGTATGCAGTAGAACAGTGGACTGCTTCAAACGAGGATGGGACAGGACAAGGGGAGGGTTAATGAAGGGAAGGGTGGAAGGGAGGGAAGCTGCAGAATAAGGGGTGCTAGCTGCACATTCGAGAGCAGACTTGATAGACCTCTAGGCCTTTATCTGCTGGCAAATTTCGTATGTTAGTAAGTCTGTCCCGCCATCAGATCCCTAGTCCTCGTATCATCTTAGTTGCCCTCCTCTGTACCCTCTCCAGAAGCTGTATGTCCCTCTTCAAGTGTGGTCTCCAGTACTGTACATATAGTACTCAAGGTGTGGTCTAACCAGTCCATTGTACAGTGGCAGAATCACTTCCCTGCTCCTAGAGGTGATCCTCCTCACGATGCATCCCAACATCCTGTTTGCTTTGCTAGCCGCTCTCCTGCACTGCTCAGAGTTATTCATACATACATCCACCATGACCCCTAGGTCTTTTTCCCCTGTTGAGGCCTCCAACGCCTCCCCTCCCAGGGTGTACCTGTGTTTAGTGTTTCCCCATCCAAGATGTAACACCTTGCACTTGGTGATATTGAAATTTAATTTCCATGTGTGAGCCCACCTTTCCAGGGTGTCCAGGTCCCCTTGCAGGGCAAACCTCCCCTCTTCCCCCTCAACTACTGCTCCCATCTTGGAGTCGTCAGCGAAGAGACTCATTTCACACCCTATACCCTCCCTGATGTCCGATATGTATGCATTAAACAGGATCGGACCTACGTTTTATAAAACAAAAGTATTTAAATTTTTTATATTCCAAAGACAACCTGTTGAAGGCAACAGGCAACTTCCTAAGAGAAATGGAATTACTCAACAGGCTTCCCTCGATTTATGCAGGACACCATGACAGTTAGTCACACTCCCTCTCTCTACTTTTTCTGGTAACCTATCTCTATGATCTGTCTTTTTCCCCTAGTATCTACCTTCTGTGATCGTTCTTCTTTTTTTCCTGTTTTGCCTCTTACTGTGGTCTTTTTCTCATATCTTTGCTGTCATTGTTTCATTTTCCTTTTGCCCCAGTTTTCTCTCTCGCTATTTAATCTGTTTTTATTCCTTCTTCTGTCTACTGACCATAAAATATATAAACTTTCCTTCCTTGCTCACTCACCCGGTTTTCATTCAGCTGTTGGCCCATAGTTGATATGATCATTCCCTGCCCACCGTCCTGCCACGCCAGTACACTTGTTTCCCACCAGCCTGCATGCTCTTACACAGCCACATAGTGCACATGCATTCGTTCCATGCCAGCCACTTGTCCACACATCTGTTTCCTATCTGCCCATAAACTGGCTCGAAACCACACACTGTCATCCATACCTGCCCGCCTATGGGGGCATTAGTCTGCCAGCTGCTATCATACTTATCCTCTGACTGCTTGCCCACGCACACACTAGTCTTTGATGGTTGCCAAGATGCTTGTTCCTTACCAGCTTGCTGACATGCTCACTAAAGTGTGGGATAGCCACACACTTGATCCCTGCTGACCCACCTACTAACTTGACAGCATCCGGGCTGCCCAGTGGCTTGACAGTCTAGCTTTGAGCTTTGTCCAGTTAATAACAAAAGCTTCATCTACATCCGTGTGTCCCCTCTGGACTCCCCCACCACCATTCCACTGCCTGGAACTCCTACCCATAAGTGCACTTCTGGAAGACAAGGGGAGCACAGATAACTGAATTTTCTACAAGGAAAATGTGCTTCTGTGATCATTGTCTGAGCTCAGAGCACAGAGAACACCCTTAACACTCCCCCTGTTATTCACTCCAAGGCCTGGAGGTTTTTGGCGAGATGCGTTGTCCCTCTCTTGGAAACGGAGGCCCCCCCCATGCTGCACTACAGTGTCAGTATTGGGATTTAAAGAACTAGTGGAGCCAAACCAGGCAGACAGGAAAATAATACAAATTTTAAGAAGTAGTCAGTTATAAAATGTTATTTCTGAAGTACCTTTCTTTTTCCTTTTGCCCATCAGAGAGTCTTCCATGTCATAATGTTGTGGTGGATGTGTGGAATAGTTCTTAGCATAGCAGCTGACATATCTAGCTCTACTGCCACTCACTACATCATCAGCATTGTGATTTTGCTGACAGTGAAATCACAGGTGAATGACCTGGCAGTCACTGAATTGCTGTTCCTAAGCAGCAGTGATGTCACAGTCAGTGAGGTCACAATGCTGGTGATGTAGTGGGGCAGCATAGCTAGCCATGTCAGCTGCCACACACAGTGCTTTTCCACACATCACACATATTAACATCAGGTAAACAATCTTCTAATTAAAGGGAAAAGAAAAAGTACCTCAAATATAAAAGGTAATGGTTGACTGCTTTTAAAATCTAATATCAGTTTTAGGCAGTACACTAGCTCTTTAACCCACATGCCTGGTGTGGGAATAGAACCCACATCCTTCTGATCTTCCAGTCTGAGGCCAGTGTGCAACCTGCTGAGTCACTGACTCTGAGATGAAATATGATATGATATGAATATATGAAATAAAACATCGCACTCATTAGTTCATGAACTATACACAAAATTAGTAATCACAAGTCAGCCAATCTTTCAAAAGATAATAGTAATGCCTGTAAACAAATTTGTTGCAAATGAGAGGTATATATATTTACTGTATATATGTACACATACACAGATGCCATTTTTTGCATCTTTCATTTGTTAGTTTTTACACCAATTCTCTCAGACTTTTTTCTGACCACCTGATGGAATCTTGAATGAGTTACATAAGTATTATTTTCTTCAAGGCCCTGACCCTGCAACTAAATACACACTCAGTACATCATATTATAAAATGAGTAAAAAACAGTCTTCTGTTTCCAGTTGTTTGATCAGGACCTTTTGTAGAAATTATGTAAGATTACATCACTAGTAAATAAAAATATTACTGTTCAGACCTTCTTACTGTGTAGATTGCTCATTCTAACCACAAACAATACATTTACGTTCCACTGGCTGGACTTACTGGCCCAAAACACAAGAAAAACTTAACTGTTGTCCCCTATAAACTTATGTCAGTTGTTTTCACTTTTTTATAACTCCATATGGGAACATAAGGAATCAGATAATTATACATGTACTTAAAATCAGGAGAACAAGAGGTGCTTTTTTTTCCTGAACTGTGAACAGTTAAACTTGTTTTGGCAGGTGTCTAAATAAATCCGGAGACCTCTCTTTCTTGACAGGCTCTTTATCTGTTATCTTTGTAGAACAGGTATTGCCCTTGCTGTGAAAGTAATTGATGGCTTTTGAGGAATGCTCCAGCATACTCAGCTTACGACATTTTATCTAATGTGAATAAGTGTTTGTTTTAAATTTACTGCATCTGGGCTTTAAATCTTGGGCAGCGGTTCCCCGTATAAATAAATAAATAAATGCAGTTTTCCTTCCCTATCCAGTTTTCAACCCATAAATCCTCTAAAATATGGGAATCCCTGTAGCTCTGGGAGCACTGTCATCAAAAACTGACGTGCTGCTAATTCAGTCCTCTTTGAATTTACTTAGAGTACATGCTGCTCTGTGTGTGTGTGTATGTGTGTATAGATTCCAGACAACATATAATGAGTTAACCCTAAGTTGTGGAAAGAAATGGAATAAATCTATTAGACTGAGCTGCACAGATGACAGAAAAACTGCCATGCTGCTAAATCAGTCCTCTTGAATTTATTTAGTCAGAGTAAATGCTGTGCACGTGTGTCTGTGTGTGTGCGCGCGCGCTTGCGTGCAACCTGTCCTGCCCTAGGAATGACAGCTAACAGACTGCAATTGCACTGTCTGTAATCTGACACTGAGTCTGACTTTCGCTTTCACAAAAGCCAGAGAAAATGAGTTAACCCCTAGGTTGCTGAAAGAAATAGAACAAATCTGTTAGACTGAGCTGGACAGATGATAGAAACAGCAGTTTAAAAAGGTTGTTTTGTTAATATCCTGAGAAGTTCTGAGGTACAGTACAGTAGCATCCCCCCCCCCGATGCCTTTAATATAGAGCAGCAAATAGCAAAAATCAGAGGGGAGTGCACTACTTTGCAGCTGTGGAGGAATACATCCAAATGTCTAAAAAGGGAGTGCCACGAAAAGCTGTTTTAGAGCTACAATCTGATTGATGACAGAAGGGCTATAGGCTCCGTCCACAGCCCTAAAAATGAGCTACTTATATCCAATTAAATGCTCTTCACAATACAGCCAAGCACTCACGGTGTGTGCCGCTGCTTGCTAGTTTGCACTGTGAAGAGCATTACATTGGAAAAAAATAGTTTATTCTAGCAGCATGAATTAGAACAGCCTAACTTGTGCATGAGCTCCACGAGGTGCATGATGCCCTGGAACATATAATATTTTTTCAGAGGTGTTTTCTCACTGTGCTGGCCTTGAGCCCCCCCATCATTCCAAAGGCAGAACTTTAGTTTCCATTGAAGAGAATAGTTGCCCCGGATGGTGCCCCCACCATTCGACAGGTAAATCCTAAAGACTTTATTATTTTAAAATAGTTAATAGTTATTTTAGTTAACTTGCTGTTGCTGTCATTTTCTGACTGTGTTTTAGGGCAAAAACAATATTTTGTCATCTTTTTTTACGGTTCCTAGACAGTACTGGGAAAGGTGGCCTAAACCGCAGGTTACACTTTGCTCACAATGACTGTGCTGGAGTTTATGATTTAGATCTAACAGCTGAGTGGTTTCGTTTTAAATGTCCCACATTAACAAATGAAGCAAAGAAGGTGCTTCTACCAAAATTGTTTAGCACTTTAGGATGTTTATTTCAGCTTATAATATCTGTGGTCAAACAATACAAAAAAATTACTGGTCAGCTCACAACAATTGTGATCAACATTTGAAACCGTCTCTCAATGACTGAGATTGTGTTTAGTATAGTGACAGTTCATGGCAGTGATACTCACTCATACTAGGCTTTGGAGCCACACATGCTACTTTTCTTGGCTCAGGAGCCACAACCAACATACACAGCATTTGGCAATACCGAAATAAAGTGTGCATACAAAACAAATTAATTTCAAAACAGTTTATTGCAATTAAATTAACATATAATAAACATACCGTTATACATTCATAAATAAAAGCATAAATATAACATTTACACAATTTTCTTATAAATAAATAGCAGTCAGTTAGATACATGGCACTCCTTCTTTGAAACAAGTGCTGCGAAGTCTGGCTGTAAGCTGGATACTGCGATTCTAAGGCATTCTTTTGTATGCTGGATACTGGGTCTATTTCTCTTTGTGTTTTTGATTTGAGACGTAGCAGAGAAGGCTGCTTCACATCTGCATGTGGATGGAAACATTGAGATTAGCCACCTAGCAAGTTTTGAAACATGAGGAAGATGGCTTACTAATTTCCATAAATTTGAACATCATTGTTCTTTTGAAATTGTCTGGAGAGCTCTTCAGAGCTCTTTAGTTCCACAAATTCCATGATGAGATCAGTGGAATCAGACATTCCATGAACAATGTCTTCAATTTCACTGACCTCCATGAGGAATGGGTTGTGCACCAAATGTAACAGTTTTTCTGATTTTTTTTTTTTTAAATGCCTGACTCTAGTGGCGTCATATCTAACCGGTCCTCAAGCAGAACAATGTCAGTAGTAGTTGATCACACAAAAATTAACAATTGTGGTATGTCATTAATCTCAAAAAGCCCCATACATTAACTAAAGTTTTCAGCTTCTGAAAAGAAGAGTACCTGATTTGATCTCCTTCTCACCACGATCTGTCCATGGCATACTCAGTGCAAGTAAGCAAAAATGCAAGTGCCGAGAGAACCTCCTATGTTGCTGGCATTCCACCACGAAGGACACAGAATAGCGAGAGACGAGAAATAGAACAAACACAAGCGAGATCATGAAACAAAAGCTGAGTTAGTACTCTGATGCAGTATTTATAGAAAATCTCATAAATCATATACTGCATTTCTGCATTCCTCACGTTGCTTAATTACCTGATTTTTCTGGTCCAGTTACCTTTCATGGCACATCTCATTAGTGAAATAATGCATTCCTCACATCGCTAAATTAACTGAGTTTCAGCGGTCACTCTGATTCATATTAGGATTCTAATAAAGCACGTTTCTCTCATGGATAATGGTTACATAGCTATGCATCTCATTAATGAAATAGTGCATTCCTCACATCGCTAAATTAACTGAGTTTCAGCGGTCACTCTGATTCCTATTATGATTCTAATAAAGCACGTTTTCTCTCGTGGAAAATGGTTATCTAGCTATGCTTCCCTGTGAACAAATGATTGTGCCATTTAACTCCCACGTTTACACATCATCTGTAATTAAATGAGATTAACTGCTCCCATTTAGCGCTATGTGGTTGTTGTCTATTTCGTTCATAATGAAACAAAAGAAACACTGAGCCACAGTATTAATAGTGTCACACACATCAACTTTCTAGCTGGCTAGCTGAATAGTTCTGTTTTGTGAATTGTTGTAGCTGCTGAGTTCTGTTTTGTGAATTTTGCGCTAGATAAAACAAAGATATAGAATGTGGTTCTGTTTTCTGTGCTTTGTAGGTTATCAGTATCAGTTCAAGCACAGAAAACAGAATCTGGACAGCAGCTTATTCAGTGTTGGATTACATAGTACTACTTATTATTAACCAGTACTGCAGCTTCGTCAGTGGTGCAAGTGCGATCTGTGGTAGTGGAGTGATGCTTTTGACTGGGAGGTGTAGAAAGAGCCGCATTGTAGTGTAAATGTTGAATAAATATAGGAGCCGCCAGCTAAGTCGTAAAGAGCCACATGTGGCTCGCAAGCCGCGGAGTGAGTAACGCTGGTTTATGGTCCCATGTCTGATTGAGAACTAAAACAAAAATCTAAGAAGAAAACTGGGCCCACAGGTTTCAAAAAAGGCCCAAAGTGTGGCCACTGTTTGCAAAAGGCAGCTTGACTTACAGGACTTGATTTTCAAAAGCCCTAAGAATGCCACAAGCCCCTGGTGTGCCGATAATACAGCACAAGGGACTTGCAGCATTCTTCCAGCACCAGTTGGGATTTTTCTCTCCCATGCACCAGATGCCGCAAGTCAGACCAGTTCCCCCTTGGTCTAACTTGCAGCATTCTGCGGACCGTTTTTACAGGACTTGCGACAAATATTTGGCACAGGCTGCTGTAAAGTGTGGAAAGTGTCGCAACTGCACTCGTTTTACTAAAATCGGGTGCAGTTGCATCAAAGGAGTTTGGCGCAGCTGCGCCAGACAGTGTGGTTGATGCCGGGGTTGACGCTAGCCCTGTGTCCCCTTGGAAAAATCGAGCCCACAGAGTTCTACAGTTGCTTGAGCATAGATCACAGCTCAGTAAACTGTGATCTGTGCAAACCTTTTATCCTAAGAAAGAAAAGGAGACAACGAGAAAGACAGTCTTTAGCAATTCCTTCCTTACGGTCTAGCTTCAAAGAATGGTCCCCTATTAAAATAGTTGAGAACATCTTTGGTGGAAATGTCTGCAGAAGCAGCTTCTCTTAAAGACCAGTGTAATGCTGTGTCTGAAAGGAAGCCTAGCCTGGAGCAGAAATCCTCGGCTGAGGGATGCTCAAATACATTTATTCTTAAGCGTTCTTGAAATTGTATTTTTTTATAAACTTATTTCCATATTTTTGTATTATTTAATATATTGTTCTTCGTTCTCTTCTCCTCTCCTCTCCTCCCAGGACACATCTGGAATTGAGCTGGTACCAGCTCAGTATGTATTTCCTGGTAAAACTTCTAAAATAAATAAAAAAAAAAAAAGACCTCCCCCCAAGAAAAGATATAGTGTAAAAACAGTTACAAAGGAAAGGCATTCAGAGCCTGAGAAAGAAAACGTATGTGTCCCTATTGTCCAGCCTGCTGGTAATGGTCGTATGCCCACTGTGGGGGAATTTAAACAAATGTGGCAATCCTTCTGCTCTATGAAGGAGGAAGCCACTAAGGTCCATTCCTCTGACATGCCTACAGTAGTGTTGTGGAGGAGCAGATGTACTGTGACGAGGAAGATGAGCCCATCACCCCAGAAATCACTTGCGATGAAGAGATAGGCTCACCCCCCGAGTAGTAATAAAGGATTATTCATCCTATTGTGCTTTTCTAAAATCAACAGGCTTCTATGAATAACATCCCCACAGCTGAAACTGATAGAGACGTTGGGGAGTCAGAGTTCCTGAAAATATTGGCTCTAACCTCAATTAAGAGTCAGCATACTCATTCATAAAACTTGTAAGAAAATGAATAAGAAAATCTTTCAATTTCCAGCTTCTGCAACAGCGACTGACAAGAAGCTGGAAAAGAGATATTTGGTGACTAGGCAGGGTCCCGAATACCTGTATGTGCACCCACAGAAGGGCTCATTCAAGTGTTGTTGAGGCACAGGTCAGGAAGCATAGGAAAACCAGGACCAGTTTCAAAATTCGCAAATAGCATTTTACTTTTCTCAATAACAGCAAAATAAAAAAAATTATTCAGTATAACTATTTACAGAGGCAGTACAAACAGAGAAAACTAAGTCCTTCTTCTGAGGGCATCTCTTAATTCCAAGTTTCAGTCTATCAGTCTCCCACTCTCCTTGTCTCTCTAGCAAAAACATTGCTGCTCTTTTTATAGGTCTCTGTCTGGGAACTCATTAAGAAAGCCTGCTTCTCATAGAATGTTCTTGCAAGTTTACAGAATGTTCTTATCAGTTTCGAAGCAGGTGCGGCAAAAAGAACACAGTGACCCAGAACTGACCTCTTGTTTATGGCTCTGCAAAAGGCTTAAAAACTGCATCTCAGGTAAATCCCTTGAGTTCCACATAGCTTTTTGCAGTCATTTCAACAGATAACCTTATACAGTTCCAAACAAAGGGATCCCAGTATCAGTGACATTTCTACATAAAGATTCACATATATTTTTATACTTGCAGATATGCAAGGGGGAAGAAAAGACAGAAATAGCAAGGGAAGGCAGAGAGATAGCGAGAGGCGGAGAATTGCTAAACTGCTGAAGTTGGATTGGCCCTAGGTCTCACAGGAAAATTTGGTTAAAAGAACCAGACAGACAAGAGACAGAAGAGGAGAGGATAGGACAGACCCTTGCGTTTAACCCTTTCTGCATAACAAATGGGACAGGGCCTTATTCAACCTTGTCACATACCCCTCTCTTTAAGAGGGAACCTGTTTTACAAAAAATGGTTTCCAAAACGTTCTGTTAAATTCCCGTCTAACATTAGCTTATAACCTTTACGGTTCAGTGCATATGCAGCATAGCAAACAGAGAAGTTTCAACTCACATTTTTTTTTAACCTTCGGAATTCTCAATTCCTGATCCATATCTTGACAGAAAATCAGCATTGACATTCTCTGTCCCAGATGTGTGTATCACTTTAAACTTAAATGTTTGCAGTGCCAGGTACCACTGTGCGATTCTAGAATTTTTATCCTTCATTTGGTTAATCCTACAGAGAGGATTGTGATCTGTTACAAGTCAGCTCCTAGTAAGTAAAACTTAAGGGACTCCATGGCCCACTTTTGCTGCAAGGCATTCCTTTTCAATGGTGGAGTATCTTTTCTCTCTGTCATGCAATTTCTTACTGATGTATAGAATAGGATGTTCTTTCCCATCTATATGCTGACTCAAAACTGTACCTAGGCCTACCTCTGCTGCATCATTCTGCAACAGAAACTGTTTCTCAAAGTCTGGGCTTCTTAAAACAGGGGCTGAACATAATGCAGCCTTAATGGCCCGAAAAGCGTTGTCACACTCTGGGGTTCATTTCACATTATTCGGGAACTGTTTCTTTGTGAGTTCAGTGAGGGGAGTAGCTAGGTTGGCAAAGTTGGGAACAAATCTCTGATAATAACCAGCCAGCCCTAAAAATTACCTGGCATGTTTCTTGGTTTTGGGGACAGGGCTGTTAGTGACAGCTTCTATGTTGGAAACCTCTGGCTTGACTTGTCAGTTTCCCAAAACATAGCCAAATATCTGGTTTCCTGCATGCCCAGTGCACACTTGGTAGGATTAATTGTCAGACCAGACTTTTTGATCGATTGGATAACCGCTTGTAGGTGTTCCAGATGGCTTTTCTAGTCTGGACTATATACCACAACATCATCCAGGTATGAAGCACAATAACCAGTGTGAGGGGATAAAATTACATCCATGTACCGATGGAATGTTGCAGGTGCGCTATGTAAACCAAACGGCATGCTGGTGAACTGATAGAATCCTGTAGGAGTGGCAAATGCAGTTTTGTCTCTGGATTCTTTAGCTAGGGGGATTTGCCAGTAACCCTTGGTGAGATCGAGGGTACTGATATACTTGGCACTCCCCAGTCTGTCCACCAAATTTTCTATTCTGGGCATAGGATAATGTCAAATTCTAACACTTGATTAAGTTTCTTAAAATCAAGGCAAATTCTTACACTCCCTTCTTTTTTGTTTACAATCACCATTGGTGATGACCAAACACTTCTCAACTTTTCTGTGATACCCAATTCTTTCATTTTTTGTATTTTCTTAACCACGTCTGCTCTTAACCGCTCTGGTAATCTGTATGCCTTTTGTCTAATAGGGCGAGCATTCCTTGTCATTGTTACGTGCTCGGCCCCTTTTGCTTGGCCTGGTACTGTGGTAAAAGTACTGTTAAATGTCTTTAGCAAGTTACAGATTTCTGCGGTTTGTTCGGGGGTTAAGGAAACATTCACCTTTACAGCATCAGCAGTTACAGTTTGTTCCAGTCTGTCATAAGCGATATCAATATCTTCTTTATCAGGTACTGGTAAAACCAGCAAAACCGCTTTTGGTGTTTTTTCAACCCATTTCTTGAGGAGGTTAGCATGGTATATCTTAGTAGGATTTTTCCTATCAGGGGTCTCAATCTCATAGTTAACTGTGCCAGTACATCTAAGCACTTTATAAGGCCCTTGCCACTTCATTAACAATTTATTTTCTGTAGTGGGTAACAGCAAGACCTTTTCACCTGGCTCAAAATATCTTTTACCCCATGGTCATAATACATCTTCTGCTGGTTTTGGGCCTCTTCCTGATTACTACGAGCGATTTCAAAATTTTTTGTCAGCTTCTTTCTCAGGGCACACATATAAGATGTAAAAGATTGTTTCTGATGGGGGTTATCTTCCATTTCTTTTATTACATCTAGTGGCCCTCTAGGTTGTCTACCATACAGCATTTAAAATGGTGAAAAACCTGTTGATACCTGTGGCACTTCTCTGTAAGCAAAAAGCAAGTAAGGTAAGTATTGGTCCCAGTCTTTCCCTTTCCCTTTTACAAACCTTTTTAACATGCGTTTTAGGGTTTGATTAAAACACTCAAGAATGCTATGTGTCTGAGGGTGATAAGGGGAAGTTCTTATGGCAGTGATGCCTAGTAGTCGGTACAGCTCCTTCAGTAATGCAGCACCAAAATCAGGGCCCCCTGTTCTCTGCGGCAAACTGATGTAACTTCTGTGGCACTGTTAGGTCAAGTTCTGCGGCAAGGTTTTAAAGTTCTGCGGCACATCTATATATAAATAATACAGAGCCTGCTTTACAGTTTTGGGGGACCCCAGCAAGGATGGCCTATGAGGAGGATCCCTGACTTCCACCACATAAATATCAGTTACATCATTTCCCTTAAACCTTCAGTTTTATTGTTTTGCTTTTCAGAAGCTGTTTTGGCTCTCCAAATGTATCTAAATCTATTTAGGGCTTACAATATGCAACATTAATGGCTACTGGTAGGCACCCCCTCAACGTACTGGCAACAAAGCAAATAGCTGAATAGTTGTTCTCCAAGGGACAACTTGAAGTAGCCTAGCCGTGGAGCACCCAATACTCCCATCCTCTGTGAACACCTATTAGGGTCCTGTACGCAGTTGTAGTCGGGGGTGGCAGGTTATTGGTGCATACAGAGACTCCCCAGGGTACTGCCACCCTGAAACTGCCATATATTAAAAATATAAAATATTAAACATCAATAGTGTCAGCATGATTATTTCTGTCTTTTTCTCTGTTTCACCCTTTCCTTGTTTAGTTGTCACATTTTGAATTAATAATCTTTAGCTTGGTTGCCATCTTTCTTATATTGGCTTCATTTTTTTTTTTAAATTTTCTTTCATGTGCACCTCACTCCCCTAGCCTGAAAGCCCTGGCATCTGCAACGCCCTCTGACCATGTGCTGTCCTACAGCAGGTAATCTCAGGATCGCACCTAATCATGGGTTGCCCTCATGGAACCTCGATGCACTACTACTGAACTAGTAGGGTGGCTCAGCTAGCTTTTTGTATTTTCCTTTTTTTCTTCTGCCTCTGTAGTCTCATTGTCTATGTTTCTAAGTCAGGCAAAGTTCATCTTCCTCCAGGGAAAAAAAAATGGCATCAGTGCTCCCACCTCCACTCCAGACCAGGGGTGTGCAAATCAAATTTTTAAACACTTGCCCAATGGCAAGTGACGTCGTAAAAATTACTTGCCCACAGTATGTCATACTTGCCATACCGCGAAAGATACTATACTGTAAAAAAACGTTATAACCACTAATGACCCCAAAAAAGTGAATTTTGTTCTTACTTTGCTTGTGTATGTAACCCCCATCGCAGTATATAGTGACTTGCGTAGAAAGTGCTGAATGAAGTCTGCTGGGCTTGGGTTGGCTGCTTGAAGTATTCAGGAATAAGCTGCTTAGGAAATATAAGCTGGTGCTGGAAAGGAAAGCTAGTTATGTAGTACAGATGGAGTCTCACCGCCACAGCTGGATCCATTGCAAAAAAAATTAAGAATGAAGCAAGCAGCCCAAGCATCATCATTGGACAGCCACAGTTTTGCAGTCTCACACCATCCACCTTAGCGGGCCTAGAGGGTGGGCTTCAACTCTTGTCTTAAAACAACATGGCAGCAAGCAAGGAGGTACAGACAGCCTCAGGAGACAGGAGTGGGACAAGACCGTCACTAAGAAAGAGTAGAGAGAGTAAGACAAACAACTCATTCTCCTATTTTCTCAATGCAGGTATGTACAACCCCCCCCCCCAGCTGTGAGCAGTCCCCCAGGCTAGGCCTGATGATGACGTCACATATCCAAGCCGCACCCCCCCAATATAGCACTGGCCAGACCACACACACAGACACAGTAGTAGCCAGCTTGCTGCTCCGGGACCTAGGCTGTGACTGTCTTAGTGAATTATTGCTCTTAATGGATGCCAGGATGCCTGGACCTCAGCTCAGACCTCCCCTGCCTAGCTCAGAAGACAGATCACCACAGATCACTAGACAAGTGTGATATCACTTGGTGCCTATATCTGGGCTATAGTCTAAAACTACACATGTTGTATCTGAGCAGCAGACTGTAGTTATACTCTAGTTCAACAATCGAGACAATTGACCTAGCCAGGCCAGACGCAGATGACCAGAAAATAAATCTAGAGTGACATACATGCACATGCTTGCACAACACATGGCTGGCTACACTAATATCCCATCAGTAATCAAGATTCTCTCACACACAGCCTCCCGTCCCGCCTCCAACACTGTTCAAATAAAACTCCAGAAGACGCTGTACAGGGGCGCAGCAAAGACCTTTTTATTACTAGATAGGCCAGTGATAACAGCTTACAGACCTTCCACTACAGCCACAGGAAGTGCTCACTCACAAAAACTTACCCCTTACTGGAGCACCTGAAACTAAGTCCCCAGGTACCGTAATTACATGTGTAAAAGGCTACTTAAAATAAAGTTAACTTAATAATCTCCCACTTTTCTTTAAAGACTTAAATTTTAGCCCCCCCTTTTATAATAGCAAAGTTTAATGTCCACATGGCAAAGTGTCTTCTTCCTCAAGCTGCCACATCCCTTTACTGAGTGCTTTTAGAAGCACAAGAGCCGATGCTCCCTTTTTTGTCAAGCAGTCAGCCAGTTGTTCCTTTGTGGTAGACCAGAGAACACATTGGACCCTCTTGGCCTGGATAAGTTCTTTAATGCCACTGATTTCAAGACGGAACCTTTTCTCTGAAACTGACTTGGTCGACTCGGTAGCATCAACTAGTGAATGACTGTCCACAACACATGTCACAGGTAAGATGTGTTTGGTACCACCGGTAGTGAGCTCTGAGTAGAGCATTGCCAGAAAGATGGCATTGTCAATTCCCTCAGCCAAAGCAAGGGTTTCCCCAGCAAGCGTGCTCTGACTACTCTTCTTATCCTTTTGACTGCCAAGAAAGTTGTGAAAAGCGCCTTCCTCACCCATTAAGATAATCAGGTGACCACCCTGAGTACCCCCATCCGGGAGGTTGCCTAATGATGCATCACTAAAAACTACCAATTTTAAGGAGGCATCTTTTCCCAAATATTGAAATTTCAAAGTCACTTGTTCGGATTTCAGTTTTCGAACAGTTTTGTTTGCCTCATGTATGGTTTGAACAGTGGCTTGTTTCGTGTTAGACACCAAGTTGCAAGCATCAAACATGACATCAGGTCTGCTCTGTCTAGCAACCCAGAGAATTTGGCCTGTTTTTGACCTCAGTTGATCCTTTTCACTTTCAGTGAGAGGATCATCACGGTGTAACGCTCTTGTGGAATCCATGTGGATGGGATGAAGATTTTGTATGTAGTGTTGCTGTTGTAACTGTACGATTTTATCAACTGTATTGACCTCCATGCCCACGTAACAAAAGCTGTCATGCTCCTCACGGCCAGTCTTAAAGGCATTTCTTAAGTGTGGTATTACTGTTGTGGCAAAGTTATGTGAGCCACCCCAAATGAAGTCATCAACATGGCAGGCAAGCACTCCAGCTACATTGCTATCTTGATCTAACCAGTAGAAGATGGCAGGATCCACTTGTGACATTTTTCCACCTGTATTCAGCATAGTTTCTTTAACTTTGTTGTACCAGTACAGAGATGCATCTGCCAGACCATAGACACACTTTTTAAGTTTTCACAGTGTTCCTTCACCTTTAGCTTCAGGTGGAGGTTTGATGTAAATATCTCAAGACAACTCTGTTCCTTGTAGGAAAGCAGATTTAATGTCCATGGAATGAAGTCTCCATTGTTTTTGACAAATTACAGTTAGAAGCAGTTTTAAGGACTCTCAAGCGCATGTTGGTGAGTCTTTTGGAAGTTCTTTATTGTCAAGTTCCTCAAAACCTCTGGCCACCAGACGTGCTTTTGGAACTATTCCATCCGAGGTTTCTTTTAGGGTACAAACTCACCTTGTAGAAATACACTTTTGTCCATTGTCTTTGACTACGTCAAACACTCCATTGCTCTTTCAGCTACTGACCTCATTTTGTTTTGCATAATCAAAAGATAATTCCTTTGTAACTAGTACATCATCTTCAGAGTGTTGCACTTGGTTGTCCATAGGTTCGATGTGAAGATTGTCTACACGTGACAAGTCAACTGACCCTGCTGTATCTGAAATGGCAGAGGGTTCCAAGTAGTGTAAATTGTACCAGTGTTTGTTTTTCCTTAACTTTTCCTGCACGTCCAAGAACTTTTGCTGTGTATGGAATCCCACTTTCTCTGTCTGTATATCTAACAATTTGTTCAGGTTTTAGATTGACACAGCCGTCTTGTCTTGACACATGGGGTTGTTGAATGTCCACTTCATCAGTATTTCCTGTGTCATTGGTGAAGTCCTCTACTTCATCATTGTCTGTGCCACTCATAGTGTCCACGTTATTGTGTTCAGCATCTGGTAAATCTGTCTCACCTTCTGCGACCTTTTGTGTAGCATGCTGATGGTCAGCCACTGCTTCTTCAACTTGCTTGTTATTCACTTTTCGTAACCTTGAATGATGCACCCGCATATAGGTGCCTCCATGTCTCACAAATATTACCACGCCATCCTGACCAATGACGACACCAGGTCCTTTCCACTCTGCAGAATTCATGCGTTTGTAATAGACTTTGTCTCCAGTCTCATATTTTTCATCTGTAGGACGAAGTTGTTTACGCAAAGCCCGGCGAATTCTCTCTGAGCATTCTGCTTAGGTGAATGCTTTTCTCACTGCATGCAATGCTGAAATATGCTGTCCTACCCATTCACTCATAGTCGTCCCTTCCAAAGCAGGTGGCTTATCAACCAGCATGGAGGGAAGATTAGGGTTCTGTCCAAACACTAGCTGGTATGGGCTGTAGCCATGGACATTCTGCATTGAGTTTTTCCATAAGTGCCCAATCTAGGGCTGTTTTCCAATCACATTGATTAGTTTTTTTTTTTTTACTTTCAATAGGATTTCAATGAGTGTTAAATTATGTCGTTCCAAAAGTCCATTGCTCCACGGACTGTACCCAGCAGTTGTCTTTACTTCTATATTAAAATTTTCTGCCATATCACGGATTTCATCATTGTTGAATTCTCCTCCATTGTCACTGTATAATTTTTTAGGTGGGCCATGCACACTTATCCAGGAATGAATAAACTGCTTCACAATTTCAGTAGGTTTCTTTGTAGTCACAATACCCCAGCACTGAAACGTGTGAAGTGATCAGTTATGTGAAGATACCACACACTTGGTCCTAACTCATGAAGATCCACAGCCACTGTTTCATTGTACTTGGAAGCCATTGGTTGCCTAACAGCAGGCTTGGGCTTGGGTTTGCTGTATCTCAGGCATGTCTCACAGCTGTTCACTATCTGTTGTAGAATGGAAACACTTCTCTTTATCATTATTACCAGAACTTCGCAGTAATTTCTGAAGCTTATCAACTGAAGCATGTCCAAATTGCTTGTGAAGTTTTAACAAAACTCTGTGCTTTTCATCTGTGGACATGTTCTCTGTCACTGTTAAAATCTCATTTTCACATGGACTCTCTGTAATGTCTTTGTCTAGAATGCTGACACAATAATGTCCTGAAGTAGTAAGCTCAAGTATGACTGGTTGTTTAAACATCACCGCTTTGTCATTTTTAATGTCTAGCACTGCCCCTGCCTTCTTTAAGGAAGTTTTGCTTAACAACAAACGAATATCTGCATGGGCAACCTCTGTTTCTATGTGACATTTTGTCTGACCTATTTTTGCTGGGATTTTAACTCTTTTGATAGAATGCACAACTCTTCTATCTCCAAATTTGAAAGCTCTGCAACTTGGTATGTCCACCATCTTGTGCACTACATCTTGTCTAAGTTCACTTACATAGCTGTCTAGCCATTTTTCTCCACAGACTGTGTGTGTACACGCAGTATCAATGACTGCAGATCCTAAAGACTCTACCATAAATACCTCTGCATCAGTAGTGAGCTCCTTTGAAAACAATGTGATGTTACGCTGCTCTACTTCATCTATGTTTGTTTTTTCCTCTATTAACTTCTCTTGTTCATTTTTGTGCTGGCAGTCTTTGGCCCAATGATAAGTGCTTTGGCAAATGGCACATTTTGATCTTCTCCCATATCTATCCAACGGATTTTTGCCAGGCAATGGCGCCCTCTTGTGGCCGTTTTGATAGCGCGCCATGCTATCCTGTTTTTTCTTTTGCTCAGTGAAATACGCTGCTTCTTGACCCATGTGAATTCCCTCTATGACTGGCACAATAGATGTCTTATCACCAAAGATCCTCTTTAATGCTGACTTCATTGATGCAAATGTCAGGCTTGTACAGGCAGTTAAAGCCAACTGTTTATCCTTCACATCTAAGCATGAAGTATCTAACAACTTGAAAGCTAGCACAGCATCTGGCAGAATCATATTATGTTTGCACATGACAGTGTACCTTTGCTCAAAGTCAACAATGTAGTCCGTCATGGACGTTGAACTGCCTCTAGCAGTCCGGTCAAAATTAGTATATGCGTCGTAAATCCGATCCCTCTCCTCCTTGAGAAGCACATCATCAAGTGCTCTGATTAACGCTCCATTCCTGTATCTTTGTTTAAATCTTTCTGCTGAAATTTCCAATCCAATGTCCTCGCTCTACCCTTGAGCGAAGAATCGACCACTAGGCGGCTTGTTTTTCTCCAGTTCGGGCAGCATTGCCATATTCCAACTTCATTTTTCCAGCTTACATGCCCTTTTCTTGTCAAATGCAGGCGGGACCCTGTAGTTGCTAACCATCCTCTGCTACCAATGTTCAAATAAAACTCCAGAAGACACTGTACAGGGGCGCAGCAAAGACCTTTTTATTACTAGATAGGCCAGTGATAACAGCTTACAGACCTTCCACTACAGCCACAGGAAGTGCTCACTCACAAAAACTCCCCCTTACTGGAGCACCTGAAACTAAGTCCCCAGGTACCGTAATTACATGTGTAGAAGGCTACTTAAAATAAAGTTAACTTAACAACGCGACGCCCTATTCCTGGATTATGGGAATGTGCATGGTGCCAGTTTAGCTAGCGGTGCTCAGATCAGGCAGCTCATGGTCGTTACACAGGGCCAGGCTCAAAAATAACAATGGCATGCTGCAAGCAGCACAAGCTGAAGCTAAAAGCTAGCACTAAGACGTCTGCGAGGTCCGAGGACCACGATCTGGTCTTTATTATCAAACAAAACAGACCCACACACCACAGTCTTTAATCAATGCATTGCAAACCAACCTGTGTTGTGAACTTGTCTCTGTGGGGTGGGGTTACTCAGTGGCCGGGATGCCGAGGGAGAAAAACAAGAGCTGGCATGCATTGCCAGGACGCCGGGGCAAAACAAAATATTTACACTGTGATCCTGACCGACCGACCGGCATACAGATATAACATGCAGCAGGCACTGGCAGCTCACCCAGCCCACAACCTTTTATATTACAGTCTGGGTGTCGGACTGAGTCTAACAATCATTTAACATAACACTGGTGCAGTCTGTGTACGCCGGAGTCCCAATCAGCAGCACCTTGATTGAACACTTTTAAAATACATAGCTACATGAGAAAGAACATGCTTTGCACAGTTAGTACCCACCTCTGTCATACTCAGCCTGCAGCGAAGACGAACTGGATCTTATGTGTTCCGTCCAAATTAAGCCCAGACCAGCAGCACTCTTCAGAAACTGTGTACAGCAGCAGCCGATGAGCTGGGGAAATAAACTATTTTTTATCACTTCTCGTATCAGAATAATTACAGTCGGTGATTGTCGTCGGCAGCATATGAACCGCATGGAAAGCATGTTTTTGCTCCTCTGTGGCGTGCAGCACTAAGTCTGTTCTTCCTGCGTGCACAGTGTGGTTCTCCTTGTCATTCATCCTCAGTCATTTTGGCCAATCAGCGCACTCCACGACCACTGTTGCTAGCCTGCATAAACGAATCAGAATGGCCAAAAGGACTGCAGGCTAGTGGGGTGGGGGTGGGGGGAGCTTTGAACTGTATGCTCAAGCTGGGGCGTGTCTTGAGGAACTGCGCGAGGAAAGGACCTGGTTCTTCTGATCAGCAAGGGACCTGTGCAAAGAAAAAAGACGCACATGCGCAGAATGAAAGTGGGGAAAAAAATAAATGACACAAAATCACTTGTCCAGTGGCTGTTGCGGGGAGATCAAAGGGTCTGCCCGACTGTGTAAATAGGTCGGCCTTTGGCATTGGGCAATGCAATTTGCACACCCCTGCTCCAGACCAAAAGGTTGCAATGCTCTCTGCTCTCTTTCTCCCTCTCCAAAACCTAGTAAAAGAAAAGCTTTTTCCTCCCCCACCTCCTACCTACCTAATGGCAGAAATGCTATCTCCTCCCCCAATCTGCATAATGGCAGCAATAATCTCTCCTGTCTTCTCTTCCCCAGACCTAATCACAGTCAATGCTCTCTTTCCTCCTCTTTCCCTATAATGGATGTAATGCTCTCTGCAACCTCCCCCCACCTTAGACCTAATGGCAGCAAGATAGTGATCCTGCCCCCAAAAGCCTTGCCTGATCCCAGTTTTTAAAATCTAGTGTAGCGCACCTCTGCCCGTCTCAGTGACTCTACCTACCCAGGAAGGAAAAGGATGGTATCTGCAATGCTGTCCAAACAATGTTATCACAGAATGTTAACACACTGGGGGCTGGCTGTCAGACTAGGGACGTAGAAGAGATAGGGCTGCCAGTTAAACAGAGCCACAATTTGATTTATTCAAATTGGAGGTGGGCTACACTGTATTTATTCTTTGGTAACTTTACCTGGTTAACAAAGAATAGAAAAGAAAAACTGCTGTATTGAACGGTCAAGCTATTTGTGCTTAAAAAAAAAAACAAAAAAAAACTTAGAAGCTGCACTGATGCTCTGAGTAAATCTACTTGTCCCTCAGTGGCATTTTTAATTGTAATGCAGTGAGCTTGAAATCTGTCTTGCCCACCTTTGCATATTGTCCTGGAGCAACATATAAATGTAAAAAATGTAAACATTTTTGATCTGCATTGTCATTATGACTTTCTCTATTTTCCCAATTTGTTTTTCTCTTCCCTTATTTAGTTTTCACATCTTATGTAAATAATCTTTAGCTTTTCACTTTTCTTATCATGGTTTCATTTTTTTAATTTCTTCAGTCTATCCAGCATTCTCTCATTCTCTTCCTGCCCCAACAGTTTTTTTTTTATTTACTTAGCTGTCCCTTTGCTTGCATTTTTTATAATTTAGTTTTCTTCCCTAGGCACCAGCATTGACCCATCAGGTTGGCAACCTCACAGCTCCATCCACGACAACCACTTGTGCTCTAAACCCCATAAGGATAGCAAATTGTCCCCCTCCCTCCGTTAGCACTTTATCCACTCATGGTTTTAGAACAGGTGAAACCCACCACTGCCCATCTCAACCCCACCACTTTCCTGACAAGCCTTGAGAATGCCACTGAGTGATCTTGTAGATTGAAATGTCTGTCATTATCCAGCCCAACACTGTGTAGTGATCCTCTGCCTCTTCCGGCCTTTAAAGTATTGTAAAGTCTCCTCTTAGACATTAGTCTGCCCCCTCATAAAACAAGAAATACCAACCACAGCCCTACATATCAAAGCCCCAAAAGTCATTCCACCCAAAGTCTCATTGAGTCACTCTGTTTTTTATATTGGCTCCCTTTTTTGGTCCAACAATGTAGGATAATCCTCTGCCTCTTCCTGTTACTGCTGGGCCCAAATGCTGGATTCATGTCCCAGTATGGCTTTGTGTGGGCCCTACAAAGCGCTACTGGATAAGAAAAAGCATTCTGGCCCACTAGCAGTGATAGGAAAAGACAATGGATCATCATGCAGCCTTGGACCAAAAATGGGGTGCGAATATAAAAAAATAGGGCGACTCAAGGGGGGCTCTCAGGGCTGGGTGGGGATGGTTTGAGGGGCTGAGATGGTTGGGGTGAATTTTAGTTCTTATAAAGCTACAGGCAGGCAGAGGAATTGCTTGAAAGAGGTGGTGTCAGCCTCTGTTTAACTTACTGGAGCAATTTCTGTGGCCAACCCCAAATTCTGCGGCAGATCATAATTTCTGCGGCAATCGCTGCATGCCGCAGAACTGCAGAAAACAGGGGACCTTGACCAAAATTACTACCCTGATCAGTAATAATATTTTTTAAGTGTGTCCACCCTGCTGGAAAATTTTGGCAAGCTGTGCTGCCACTTTTGGGGCTGTGACAGTACGCATTGGAACTGCCTCTGGGTATCGAGTAGCATAGTCACATACTACCAAAATGAATCAATTACCCTTTTTACTTTTGTCTAAGGGGCCAACCACACCCATTGCAATTCTCTCAAAAGGCACTTCTATCAAGGGTAGGGGCACCAGGGGCACCTTGTCTTTTTTAGTCACTGGGGGTACTTTCTGACACTCGGCACGGGAATTACAATAGGTAGCAACATCTTCACGAATTCCAGGCCAGTAAAATCTGTACAGCAATCTGGCAAGGGTGCGATCCCTCCCTGAGTGACCAGCCATAGGACTGTCATGTGCTATTGGTAACAACTGAGATCTGTACTTTTGTGGTATAACCAATTGTTCCATCTGGTCCTGTGTCTGAGGTTTAACCCATACTCTGTATAGTAGCCCATTACATTTTTTAAACGTAGGTTCACCCTGTTTTGGTTTTATCCCCTAACTCATTAAAATAACCCTGGAGAGAAACATCATTAGTTTGCTCTGAAAGAAAATCACAATCAGTTATCAGTTTAGTTTCAGTATTTTCATATGTTAACCCCTTATGTTCATCAGTCTTTGTTGCCACTGTTTCTTAAGGCATCGTCTTTCTTTCTTGGAATTCTGGATCTTGGAGCTGTGCTCAGACAAGTCAGAATCAAAATTAACGAAATGAAGAGAGTCCCCACCATCTGAGATTTTCTTTGCCTGAGCTCTTGTCACCACAGCTGCTGAAACATCAGGATTTACTCCCTCTTTGATTAACTCAGTAAATCCTGGACAGTCATTTCCAATAATCACAGGTACAGGTAACTTAGGTGCTACCCACACTTTCATTTGGTGTGACATCCCATTAATAGTCAGTCACTTGGCTGGTGGGATAGTATTGAGTGTCCCCGTGGATGCAGATGACACCAGTACCTGGTTCTTTTGGACATTGTTTTCCTAGCACTTCAGTATGGACTAGGGTCTGATTCCCGAATTTATAAGTCCCTTCACAGTCTTATCTCCCACCTTCACATCTGTTAAGTACTGGCCCCAATTTGCTAAGAACAAATCTGCTCCAGTGTCACTCCTCTTACTATGGCAGTTTCTTGCGATATGACCTGACTTTTTACAGTTATAGCAAATAAAGTCTTTGGGTGCAGGTTTGTTACCCCCCACCAGAGTTCTTATCAGACTTGGGAGTTTAAATGGGAAAAAGAGTGTCTTACCGGTGCTTGGCTGTTACCTCGCTGTTGTGGTGTCTGTCTGGCCATTTGGTAGTCTTCAGCCAAAGAAACAGCCTTTTCCCCACTTTCTGGTCGGTGTTCTTTTATCCAAAGCTATATGTCTGTAGGTAGGATGTTGATGGACTGCTCCATTACAAATGTGTCAGTGATCTGTGGGAGTGTTTTGCCCTCTGGTTGGAGTGATTTCATAAGGTGTTCTCCGAGTCGGGTGAAGGCTTCTCGAGGATTGTCGACTGAGTTGTACTTCAGGGAACGGAATCTTTGACTGTATGTCTCTCCTGAAATGTCATACCTTTTCAGGATTTCACTTTTCACCAATTCATAGTTTTCTGACTATGCAGTGTTCATATTGCTGTAAGCAAGTTGGGCTTTCCCTGTCAGGTAAGGTACCAGTCTGATTGCCTATCGCTGCTTTGGCCACTGGCAGGCTGTGGCAGTCCTTTCAGAAGTTGTCAGGTATGCTTCAAATCATTCGAGGGACACAACTTTGTGAGCCTAAGGTTTTCCAAATTGTTTGTGTCTTGTTAGTCTGCTGGGCCTGTGCCAGATCCTCCAGCTTTGATAACCTGCAATGCATCCATCCATCACTGCATCTCTTCTCATCTTTGCTGCTCCTGTCACTGCATCTCTTCTTTGTTGCTCTTGTCGCTGCATCTCTTCTTTTCTCTGCTTCTCGAGTTGTTGCATTTCTTCTTTTCTCTGTGCCTCTAAATATTGAATCTCTTTTTCTCTCTGCTGCATCTCCTCTCTTCTCTTCTCTGTTTCTCCATTTCTGTTTTGTTGTGTAGCTCACAATTTAAAAAAGGCAGTCAGGCTTTCAGGTTCTGTCACTGCCTGTTCTTTTTTTTTTCCATCACTGGTGCTGGCTGTACAGGCTTAGCTTGGACTTCTGTCTCTGCTAGTTTGGCTACCATTCTTCTGGTAATCACTCCAGGGCTTGCTATTGCAGAATCCATACCTTTCCTTTACTTCCTTGGTAGCAGGTCTAGTACCCATGCAGATCCCACTGCTGACACCATCTATTGTTGAGACACAGGTCTAGAAGCATAGGAAAACTAGGAGCAGTTTCAAAATTCGCAAATAGCGTGTTATTTTTCTCAATAACAGCAAAATAAAAAAAAAAGATTCAATATAATTATTTACAAAGGCAGTACAAACAGAGAAAACTAAGTCCTCCTTCTGAGGGTATCTGTTAATTCCAAGTTTCAGAGCCGGCCTGGTGGTGCTGAGGGTTGAGGCGCTGGATGCCACACCTCATACCATTCCGGTGACCTGGGTTCGGGAGCGGACTCAAGCTGTCGTGGGTTGGCAGGGGAGAAAAGGATTGAGTGTCTGGAGGACTGCTATCCTTTCCTGGGAGGGAGGGAGGGTAGTTGATCCTGGCACTTGGCGACTTCCAGTGGAGACTGGGGGTGCAGCAGTCTTCGGGATCTCTGGTAAGGGGATTGGCTGCAGCAGCGCTCCTGTAAGCGCACGCTTGCGCTAGTGCACATTGCACGACCAAGCCAATAGGGAGGGACACAAAAGCAGAAAAAAAAGCCGTGGATGCCTGATAGGCAAAGGTGGGTCTGGTGGACAGCCCCATGCGCAATGCTGGGTCCTCCAGCTGGTTCCTGGTTCTCCCTCCGCTCCCTGGTCACTCTGCTAGATTTGAGATAGAGCACCAAGTAGGAGTCGGCAGTCCCACCTTCGGGGGGCCCAGATCCAAGGGGTTGGGTGCCCAGTGGAAGCTGGAGAGGAGACGTCCCAAACCAGGAGTACGGCTGGGGACTTCAGATGTGCGGAAATAGGCTGGGTCGAGAGACCTTACCGGAGAGAGATATCAGGTAACCAGCGAGGAGGGGGTATAAAGAAAGTACAAAAAAAAAAAAAATTCCAAGTTTCAGTCTCTCACTCTTCTTGTCTGTCTAGCAAAAACATTGCTGCTCTTTTTATAAGTCTTCGTCTGGGGACTTGTTAAGAGAGCCTCTTGCTTCTCACAGAATGTTCTTGCAAGTTTACAGAATGTTCTTGTCAGTTTCGATGCAGGTGCAGTGAAAAGAACATAGTGACCCAGAACTGACTTCTTGTTTATGGCTCTGCAAAAGGCTTAAAAACTGCATCCCAGGATAACCCCTTGAGCTCCAAATAGCTTTTTGCAGCCGGCCCAGTGGTGCTGAGGGTTGAGGCGCTGGGTGCCACACCTCGCACCACTCTGGCGACCCGGGTTTGGGAACGAGCCTGGGTCGTCAGAGGTTGTCAAGGGAGGAGAAAGATCGAGTGTCCATCGGACTGCTCTCCTTCTCCGGGGCAGGGTGTGTGCTGCCGACAGTGGCCTCTAGCAGTGGCTGGGGGTGCTGCAGGGCACAGGCAGACTGTGGGGATGTGCTATGGCCGACGCTGGGAAGGAGTGTGCATGGTAGCGCATGTGCTCTTGTCCATTGGCGTCATTGCATGCCACACACGGCAAAAAAAGGGGAGAACACAGAAAAGGGCACCAGTCGCGGTGGCATGATGGCTATCTCTCGATGGGGGACATGCTTTGTGCTGAGGATACCCAGTAACACTGGGTCTGGTCCTGTGGTAAGAATGCGGGGGGGGCTGTCCACCTCCCCACTGCAGGGAGCAAGCCGTGGCGGAAAGCTGTGGGACCTGACATGGGCTGAGGAGTCCTTATGAGACGGCGGCTGGAGACCCCTGGAGGATGCCTGGATGTGTGAGGTAGGCAGACTGGATGCCAGGGATAAAAAAGCATTAACAAAAAAAAAAATTGCTTTTTGCAATCATTTCAACAGTACAACCTTATACAGTTCCAGACAAAGGGATTCCATTATCAGTGACATTTCCACATAAAGATTCACATATATTTTTATACCCGCAGTTATGCAAGGGGGAAGAAAAGACAGAAATAGCAAGGGAAGGCAGAGAGATAGCGAGAGGCGGAGGATTGCGAAAATGTTGGAGTGATCAGTTCCTAGGTCTCGCAAGAAAATTTGGTTGCACAACCAGACAGAAAAGAGACAGAAGAGGAGAGGATAGAACAGACCCTTGCATTTAAACTCTTTCTGCATAACAAATGGGACAGGGCCTTATTCAACCCTGTCACATCAAGCTATTGCATGTGAAAAAGATAAAACTACTTTTCAAATTAGTTCTTGAGCCCCTTGGCCTTTGTAGCTCAAAGATCCTCCATTGGCATGCTGGGGAGCTTAAGACCAGCACACATTCTAAGTTACGGAGCATCGTGCACCTTGCTAAAATGATGCACAACACTGACCAGCTGAGGCAGTTCTAATACATTAGCAAAAAAGATATTACTGCAGTGCGCAGTGCTCCATATAACGTTAGTACTCAAAGAGTAATGTACTCATCATTTTTAACATTAGGTGAGTAAATATAACTTTTCCCACTTGAGTAGGCTGTTGGTTAACTAGGATCTGCATTTTATCCATTAGGTAGGAAAATGGCCAGACTAGGTGGGCCAAGCAGTCCTTATCTGCCATCAAATTCTATGTTTCTGTGTTTCTATGTTTGAAGACTCTTGAGCTCATTCACTCCTACTATGCCTTTTCATACCCATTGTCATAGAAACATAGAAGTTGATGGCAGATAAGGACCATGCTGCCCAGCCAGTCTGCCCATTTTGCCTACCTATTTTGAAACCACAGATCCTAGCTGACCTGCAGCTCACCTCTTTCTTCCTATCTCTAAGGTACCCTTATGTCTGTCCCATGCATTCTTGAATTCCCTAACTGTATTTTCCCCCGCCACCTCCATAGGGAGGCTGTTCCAAGCATCCACCACTCTCTCAGTGAAAAAGTAGATCTTACTTCGAGGGGGCTCTTGCAGTAGGCAACACTTAGGACTAAGCTGCTAGGCACCAGGACCGCAAGGAAAAATTCTAGCTAGCAGTCTACAATGGGGGACCACCCCCTGACATCAGCATGTCGACGTTTGATCTGGTATAAGGAGCAGTCCCCCATGCCCACCTCAGTTCTTTTCCTGCTGTCGACTTGCACTCATCATACCTTGCGGATCAGTTCTGCAAGTCGACCGCCACTTTCTTTATTGTTTTCTAGTGTTCATAGTTTGCTTTTGGCTCCATGTTGTCACTGACTTCCTCTGCAGACTCCCTCAAGTTGAAGTGTGCCTGCAGAAAGCAGCTTCCCAAAAAGGATGGCCACACTACATGCATCATTTGCGTAGGCCTGGACCACGACACCAAAGCCTGCCAGAAATGCAATCCAGTCATGTGAAAAAGATGCCAGAAGGTTCTGGAGACCCATCTCCTCCAGCAAAGATTGGCTGCCTTGGAAAATGAGCTGCAGACCTGGGCCACAGAGAGAATTTCTGCAGAGACTCCATCTTCTAGGAAGAAACATAAGATGCACTGGAACCGGGAACAGTCTGCTACAGAGCTGTGGTTGCCTTTGGGGGGCTGCGGCAGATCCTGAGTCTTCCTCCCATGGGGAGGTCGACTTTTACTTCCACATCATCCCTATATCCTTCCAGGCTGCCTGTGGAAAAGCCTCCCACCATTGTTTCTGTGGCAGGTGGCGCTTGCACGGATTCAGAGGAGTCTTCCTCTGCCCTGCCACCCCTGTTGCTCAGGCCAGTCCTCAACAAAGGTCCTGAGCCAGGTGGCCTGGCCAGTTCCTCTGGTGTTGCTTCGGCTATTTCCACCTATCCAGCCTAGGCGTCTTTGTCGGAGCCCGGCTCGGGGCCCGACAATGGTCAATCAGACCAATGCCTGCTCTCGCCCGCTCCTTCTGAGCTGCAGCCTGCATCCGTGGGATCTCAACCCATGATACCTCCAGCTCCTGAGCCGCCACCGGTGGTCTCCTTTCCAGATACTACCTCACCAAGTGCTGGCAGGGCCTTCCTCCACTGGTCTCCCATTTGCTGACCTGGTGCCAAGTCGCCCTTCACCAGAACCTGCGGGTTCTCCTTCCCTGGGCTTGGCGTCCCTGACGTTATCACCTCCGGTTGCCGCCTCAGTTCACCAGGAGCCGGTTCCTACCTCGGACCAATTGGAGGTTTTGCCCGATCAACCGCAACAGCCAATCCTGATCTCGGGCCCCCCCCCTTAGACTCTTCAGTGTCGGGCTTGGACCTACAGTCCGCACCTTCTGGGCATTCAGTGGGCTTATTGAGTGTGGTATCAGGCCCTGTTTACGGCCTTCTGATGCACTACCCAGCACTGGATTGCTCTTTCCACCCAACACTCCTTTGCTGGACGTTGGTTGACTGTAACGCTCTTCTTAATGGGTGGTGGGTGTCTGCCCAAAGACTGGCCTCTGCTCAGCAGATGCTGGTATCTGCCTCTTCCCCGGCGAGGGACTCCCCATTGTCCAACACAGAGGCTCCTTCTCCAGTAATGGAACGTCAATTGGGGGCTGAAATGGTCATGACCTCTGGCCTGTCGCCACTGCCACACTCGGCCTTGGACTTGGAGGGATCATTACATGTTGTCTCAGACTCCCTGGAATCCCCAATCTCACTACCACATTCGCGCCCCCCCCGGGGAGATATGGATCAGGAAAACTCCTAAGTCCCCTCCAGAGGATCCCTCATTCCTGGTGGTGATGATTAAAACAATCCAGGCTTCTCAGGGGTGCCGCACTGAGGAGCAGGTCCCTCAAAGACGCCGTCTGGCACAGCATCTGTGCCTTCTGGAGGTCGAATCGGTGGTTATCCCCCCTTTGGTGGTACCACATGATGACATTTTGTCTATGGTCTGGCAACAGCCGGCGTCAGTCCCAGCCCTTCCAAGGAAGGCAGACCGACTATATCATGCCCAGGACAGCAAGTCTCACTTTGACTCCCCCTCAAGGCTGACCCTTCCATAATATCGGGGGTCCAGGTAGAGTGTGAGGGGTCCAGTAATCAGAGCGATTACCCTCCGGATAGGGAATCCAAACATTTGGACCTTCTGGGGTGCAGGGTCTATGCCTCTTCAACCCTGGCCATGTGGGCCCAGAACTACCTTGCGCTTATGCTGATGCATCAACAATTCCTTTTCAGGTCGGTAGGTAGGTAGGGGATTTGCTTCAAACCATGCTGGAGTCTACTGCTCGGTTTCAGATCGAGCAACTCTTAGGTTCTGCCTCTAATGTAGGCTTTCACACCCTCCATGCCTCATACAGCACGGTAGACGTTGACGCCCACAGCTCGGCCTCCGCCGTCTGTATCAGGCTTCATGCTTGGCTTTGCCTGACTGACTTTATTCCAGTGGTTCAGGCTTCCATTATGGATGCCCCTTTCCGGGGCCCCTTATTCAAGAAGGACATACAGGCGTTGTTATCCTCCTTGCAGGACTCCAAAACTTCCATTCGCACTGGTGCCCGTGGCCAACATGGCAGGTCACATCTGCCTTCTGCTCGCCTTCAGGGACAGTGACTCCAGAGTCCTCAGCTCTCTGGAAGGTGGGACAAGTGCCAGGCCTCCTTAGTCCCAGCTGCCCCAGCTGTTAAGGCCCACAGGGCAGAGGCACAGTTGGCACCTACCACTTCATTTTAAACCCCAGTGACCCTCTCTTTCCTCCTTTTTTCAACAGGCTGGAGGACAGAGAGAGGAGAGGGAATGCGACAAAGTGACAGAGCTTCCCCTCTTCCCTTTTGCGCCTTCCAGCTCCTGTTGTGTATGACCTACTAAGGATGTCCCTTCACAGGGCGATTGGCCTGAGGTCTCACCTGGTGAGGGGATGACCCAGACTCTCCTTAGGTGGGTTGAGGTTACACCCTACTCTCTCTTATTGTTTCCGGAGGTTCGGGTTTTACCTTCCCTCCTCCACGGCTGTCGGGTCTTATGCTCCTTTTGGCCCAGCCATTCCGGACCCATCGTTTGACGTGGATGGGGACACAACTCTACCGGTGTCTGTACTTCTCCTCTCATCCCCCTTCTTGGTCTGTGGGAGACGGCACCACCCTCAATGATGGTTAGGGCTGGAGCAGGCCTCACTGATCCTCCAAGCATGCCTAGGTGGGGTGTCCTTTTCCTCAATGTTACGCCCGTCCTTTCTGTAGTCTGCCATTTTTTCACTGGAATCACGCTGGGGCCAGACGTTGGCCCATTGCCCCCCCCTTATCGTTTCTGCCAGGGCGGTGCGACATAGTTCAGCAGTGGTGAGCTTCCGCCACTCCTCGTGTGGGAGGCAGTGGCTGCTCCTGGGGCAAGCTCAGAAGGATTTTCCTTATTCGTGTGCTCCTATGTTGGTCACTTCCTAGTTGGGCAGCAGCACTCTTTTTCAGGAGCATGCTTCTACCCCTACAGGACCCCCTTTTCCTTCAAGGTGGTTCCTCGGGGTGTGCAGACCAAGAGTCCTTCAACTTCGGCCTTAGCCAGCTCTTCCATGTCTGGACAGGATTCCCTTGGGTTTCCCTGGTTACTCCTCAATATGGAGAACCTAGCATGCTTGTGGAGCTTTACTGTTGCTGGCCTCTTAGAGCGTGCCTAAGATGGACCAGGTGGTGAGGGAGGGCCTTAGAGCCTCTCCGAGACAAGGGACGCCTAGAAAGGGTCCTCTTCCTTTTGAACTGGCTGTTTATGCCTCTGGCCCTTGGGTTAGACTTTCACAAGTTGGCCTTCCCGTTGCTGGGTACCCAGGGTGATTTGCCCGAACATCCCTACGCCAGTTTCAGAGATAAGGGGGTACTCTCTACTCAACCCCTACCCACGTCCATTTGTGACAGCTTGTCGCCCTCTCCCAATCAGGAGTTGTAGGGTGGCCCTGTAGGTGGGCTCCAGCTCTCGCTTCATGGATGTGTCCCCATGTTGTCCAGTGTTTGACGGACAACAGCGAGAATCTACTTCTTCAGGCCTGGCATTGGTCCTTGTTACTCTCGCCTGGGTCCTTCCTGTTAATCTTTGGAGGGCAACAGTCCGGCCTTTGGGTTCTCACTGTCCCCCAGGACCCCCCCCATTTTCCCCCATGAAGGATGAGACCCAGGGTCTTTTCGGGGTGTCCATCTCTTAGGGGAAAGTGAGCGGAGCATTTCTTCTGCCCTACCCAGTTGTTTTGAGGTTCCTTCCTGGGACACCTTGCCCCCTTTGCCTTTCCTAGGCAACCGGGAGTTGGGTCCTATGGGGGTCTCCCAGTATTTTCGGGGAAGAAAGGCCCCTTTTGATGGTCCTCTCTTTTTGGGACAAACCTTTCTGTTAGAACTCTCTGCCTTCAGGACTTCGGGGTCCTGAGGGCATGGGGGGGGGGGAAGAACCCCCTTTTTCTCTGCTTCTCAGAGTCATTTAGGCTTTGAGTTTGCCCTTCATTAAAGCTTTCAGATGTGAAAAGATACCTTCCCAGGTCGTCTTTTTTGATGCCTCCTGTCAGAGGTCCAGTTCCTTTCCTCTTACAGGATGGTTCCTTCCCGGGGCCCTCCTATCCTCGGGTCACTCCCGTGAAATCTCCACGGAGTTTGAGGAGTTACTTTGTACCTTGTGAACAGCCAATTTGGCTCTGAAGTATGACTGACGGGGGACATTGCTTTGGCCCAGTTGAGTCTACCTATTATTGTCTGTTTCCTCCGAAGGACAGAAGAAGGTTTTCTCCTTGGAGGAGATTAGACTGCAAGTGTGGTAGCTTTCAGGCTCAACATACTCTTGGTTATCCTATCCTTTGGTCTTCTTTGAGTTTGCCCTGGTCTATCCCTGACGGGGGCATTCCTTCTGCTAACCTCTTTTTTAGAGGGCTAGCCTCAGGCAAAGGGTTTGCTTAGGCCTCCTTTCCCTCTCTGCATATTGCAGGCATCTTTCCTCCTCCTGGTGGTTTTTACTCCCCCCCCCCCCCGATGGCATTGCTTGGGACTTGGTTCTAATGGTGTTGCCTTCTGCAAGAGCCCCCTTCAAGTAAGATAGTACAGTTATGTAAAAACTTACCGTAACAGTAGATCTTCAAGAGGAGCTCTTGAAGTAGGCATGTTTTCCCTCCTTCCAACCCCCTGCACTCTTTCCATCTTGACCTTTCTTGGCTACAGGAGTTCTCTTTTTCTCCTGTTGGACCGTGTCTCAAAGGTCTCCGGTGGGGGGAACTGAGGTGGGTGTGGGGGGACTGACCCTCTTATACCAGATTGAACATAGACATGCTGACGTCAGTGGGCGGTCCCCTGTTGTAGACTGCTAGCTAGAATATTTCCGTGTGGTCCTGGCACCTGGCGGTTTAGTCCTAACAGTGTTGCCTACTGCAAGAGCTCCTCTAGAAGATTTACTTTTATGGTATGTTTTTACATAACTGTACTTTCCTCATGTTGTCCCTGAACCCCCCCAACCTCATCTCATGCCCCTTGTTCTTGCACATCTTCTTTTTTGAAAGATGCTACCCTCCTGTACCTTGTTTATACCCCTGAGGTGCCTGAACGTTTCTATCATGTCCCCCCCCTCTCTTTCCTCTCCTTCAGGGAGTACATATTTAGTTCCCCCAGCCTCTCCTTGTAGGACTTTTCATGCAGACCCTGCATCATCTTTGTAGCCCTCCTCTGGATTGCCTCCATTCTGTCAATGTCCTTCCAGAGATGCGATCTCCAGAACTGGACACAATACTCTAGCTGAGGTCTCACCAGTGATTTGTACAGTGGCATAACCATTTCCATCTTTCTGCTGGTGATACCTCTCCCTATGCACCCCAGCATCCTACTGGCTTTCCCCACAGCCTTCTCACATTGTTTGGTCACTTTTAGGTCATCCAATATGAGTACCCCCAGGTCCCGTTCCTTCTTGGAGGCCTCCAGTACCTCCCCCCCATTTTGTACTCCTCCCTTGGATTTCTGTTCCCCAAGTGTATGACTTTGCATGTTTTAGCATTAAATCTTAGCTGCCATCCTTCAGACCACTCCTTCAATCTGCTTAGGTCTTTTGTCATTTTTTCTACCCTCTCTGGAGTGTTAACACTGCTGCAGATCTTTGTGTCATCTGCAAAAAGACGTACTTTCTCCTCCAGCCCTCCGTCGCTGATGAAGACATTGAAGAGGAGTGGCCCCAAGACTGATCCCTGTGGCACCCCGCTGGTCACCTCCCTCTCCTCCAGTTGAACACCATTTACTGGTACCATCTGTGTCCTTCCCCTCAACCAATTTCTGATCCAGTTTACCATCTGGGGGCCTACCCCTATGCTGCCTAACTTGTTTGCCAGCCTTCTGTATGGGACAGTGTCAAAGGCCTTATTGAAATCTAAGTAGACCACGTCCACTGCCCTTTCCTGATCTACCTCTCTGGTCACCCAGTCAAAGAAATCTATTAGATTTGTTTTACATGACCTTCCCATTGTGAATCCATGCTGCCTTGGATCTTGCGCCCCACTAGAGTCAAGGAATTACGCTAGACTCTCCTTTAACAGTGCCTCCATTAATATCCCCACTACTGAGGACAGGCTGACTGGTTTGTAGTTGCCTGCTTCTTCCCAGTTTCATCTTTTTTGTTTTCCATCTTCTGTTCTTCACTTGCCTATTATCACATTTGCTTCTAGATCCGCTCCCTATTTTCTTTCCTCACATATAGATCCCTTATTTCTCCTTACCTCTCCACTAACTTTGCTTTTTTCTGTAAGATACTTCATGAGGAAGACCTATGGTTGAAACGTCGATTCTGTTTTCTGTTTTAAACTTGCATTTAATATTACTATTTTGTTTTGTTTTTCATACCACACGCCGATGCAGCACCTTGTTTTTTTGTTCTTACAAAATATAATTTTAATGAGGAAAAGTGCTGAAAATTGGAAAAATCCTGCTCCTCTTAAAGCATATATGGAGCATTTCCAAGGGTTATAATAAGTATCGGTACTAATCAAAAACATTTTTTTTTTAAGTATTTCTGAAAAATTGTGGAGTAAAATAGGCCTGTACTCACCTTATCTGGAGCACTGATGGTGCATATCTGTTTTTCAGTCGAGCTATGTAATATCCCCTATTTATACGTCAGGTGAAAGAAAAATCAATTGTGCAAAACAGATGCGTTATCCGGGCACTCAGCTTTGCAGATAACATGTTATTTTGCAAGCTGGGCATATCACAATCACAATATTGAAAGTAAAGTGTATTACAGTGAACTACTGAACCAGTCAGTGAACAGCTTTGCCAATATCGATGCCATCACAGTAGCCACAGAACTGTAGCCAGCACTTCAACTCAAAGAGAAACAGTTAAATATTCACACAAACAGCTAATTTAAAAATAGTAAACCAATGTTGTATAAATTAAATATGCATGACCTGGCTCAAAACATGCTGTTTATCATCACTTGTGAAGCGGCGGGACTTTTATAACTCACTCATGGCTCTGCCACTCATGAGTTTATGGTCTTGCCACGTCACACTTGACAATAAAATAGAAACATGCTGCCGGCCCGGTGACGCTGATGGTTGAGGCACTGGATGCCACACCTCACACCACATCAGTGACCTGAGTTCGGGAACGAGCTTGGGCTGACGGGGGTTGGCGAGGGGAGAAGGCTAGAGCGTCTGATGACAGCTCGTCTTCTCTGGGGGAGGGTGGGTCCTCTAAACCGACAAGTGGTGACCCCTGGCGGAGGCTGGGGGCGCGACGGCTGCTGGAGTCACTGGGGCGTGATTGGTCGGGGGCGTAGGCCTTGGACCAGTCCGCTTCTGGGATGGGTTCTTAGTAGGGTGGGGGGACTTTGTGGGTGTCAGCGCCTACGCCTTGACGCCTGGGCACGCAGTCAGTACATCCTAGAAAAATGGAAAAAAAAAAAAGCCCCTCTGAAGTTGGGTAGATGGAGTGCTGAGCCGGGTCCCAATCTACCGCAGCCTGCCCAGCTTAGTCGGGGATCTGACGAGATCTGAAGGTTTGGGGGGTGGCTCTGACCCCGCGCATGGGGCAAACCACAGCAAGATGGAGGACCCCGATCAGTCAGGTAGAATGGGGTAGGGACAGGCTTAATTGGCTCTCCCAAAGAGGCGACTCCGAAGGGGAAGGAGGAGGATAAAAAATATATATATATATATATTTCTCTCTATATACATATGCACTGAATTTGCTAAAAGGCCAGTAAAGATGGAACAAGAATGGAATATGAACCATTATTTAAAAAAAAAGTTTCTACAGAAAATATAATCTTCCCAGATTCAATCTTGTCTGTTGAGTCCCACTAATGAGTCTGGTCTAGAGGCACGGGACCCCACGGGAGCAAATCTCTTGGCCAGGGGGCCGATGACGGTTACTAGGTACGGTGCCTGCATGACACCATTTGGTGTTGTGCACCTACTAATAATTATTGCTGACTCTCTCCCCTATTACCTATTTCAGTTACATTCTTCCTGCTGTTGAGTGCACATCGCTAGAGTATGTTGCTGCCTTAGTTCAACTGCATCACCATTTTTTCTTTGAAGTTTCTTCATTTGTCTTCTTTTTCGATATGCCTGGTTTGTCAAAGAAGGGGACCAAGAAATCCTCTCTTTTTTTGTTGGTGTCCTTGTGGAAAGAAAATCTTGTACGACGATTGCCATGATATTTGTCTTTCCTGCCTTGAGCCTGCCCATGAAATGGTCAATTGCGACACCTGCTTCTCAAAGAATTTCTGTACTGTAGAAGTTTGTGTATTGAACTGGGGTCTTCTCACACCTACCTTTGGAGGCAGGCATCAAAATGGGGCATCCAAGGTGAGGAAACTGCATCCTTCCCTGAGTACCTTCCAGGACCTTCTTGATTATCAGATGTGCAGGGCTGTCCCCAACATCACTGTGCTGAGGATTTGGAGGCCCTGGTGGCAAGGTCGGGTGGGCGGTCAACTCTTTCTGGGCAGTCAGTTGAGAAGCTACCAGTATGTTCATCCTGAGCAACTGACATCTCCGGTGTTGGAGCCGCAGCTGTATTCCCATTCCACATCGGTGGACCCCTCAACACTGTCCTTTGGCGCTGCCCATGCTGTTGTCACCATTCATGGTGTCAACTCTGTGGGCAGGGCTAGAGATGGTGCCAGGCCTCCCTCTGTCACCATTTGCAGTGACAGGGTCAGTTCCAGTACCAAGGCCATTGTCAGCATTGATGCTGGCTAAGCACCTGTTCCTGACTTTGGTATCACTAGCAAGAAGGACAGCACTGGGCCGCGCATCAACGTTGAAGATGATCATAGTGCCAGGATTAAGCCAGGCACCAGGTACGATGCTAGCAGAGATGTTGGCTCAGCATCAGTCCATGACCATGATGCTGATCATGGCTTTGAGGAAGGGACAGTGCCAAACTTGATGTTAATGTCAAGCACAGTGTTGGACTATGGAGATGGTGATGAGAGGAGTCTGGTTCCTGAGGACCTTGCCAGTCCTGAGTTTGGTGCTGGAGGTGGAACCAGCTTGGAGCAGAGTGACAACCCTGGGCCTGAATTTTCCCTTGAGTTACTTCCAGATGTCGGTCCTGGTGAGAAATGAGGTCTCCCTGTGGGGCCCCTTCAACTCTGATCTCCTCACCTGCAGGACTCCCCCAAAAGACATGGGTCATGCCACTCCTTAGATGTAGGTGAGTCATGATTGGGCAGCTTTGTTCAGCCCTCCACTAGGGGAGGGCACCGCCAGAGTTTCATAGCCTGGGAGGGATAGTGAGGCTGAATAGAATGGATGGTGGGTGGGCAGTGAGGGACAGTGGAAAAAGCAGGGATACTGAACGAATACTTGTGCTCAGCATTCACAAAAGAGGAGGAGAGGGAGGTACCTAATCCAATTAATAGAAGCAAAAGGGTTCTGAAAGAACTCCTAAAACCGAAGGTGGACAAAGCAGTGGGGCCTGACGGAATTCACCCCAGAATTCTAAAAGAATTAAGGGGAGAACTAGTGACACCACTGACTACCCTTTTTAACAAATTATGGGAGGATGGTGTGGTACCTGGGGTCTGGAGAAAGGTGGATGTGATTCCTCTTCACAAAAGTGGGAGCAAGACAGAGGCAGGAAACTATAGACCTGTCAGTTTGAACTCTGTGGTAGGGAAAAGTGATGGAATCACTTCTGAAGGAAAGAATTGTTGAGTACCTAGAGGCCAGTGGGGCACAGGACCCAAGGCAGCATAGGTTCATAGCGGGAAGGTCATGTCAGACAAATCTAATTGATTTCTTTGACTGGGTGACCAAAGTAGTAGACCAGGGAGGGGCTGTGGACATGGCCTACCTAGACTTTAGCAAGGCATTTGACATAGTCCCACAAAAAAGATTAATAATGAAATTAACCAGCCAGGGAGTGGGTCCTAGGGTGGTAGCCTGGGTAAAACATTGGCTGGACAACAGGACACAGAAGCTAATTGTAAATAGAGTCCACTCTGAAGAAAGGGGGTTTACTAGTGGAGTACTGCAGGGTTCAGTACTGGGTCCAGTCCTTTTTAATGTTTTTATAAGTGACATTGCAGAGGGACTGGAAGGAAAAGTATGCCTCTTTACAGATGACACAAAGATCTGCAACAGGGTTGATAGACAAGGAGGCGTTGAAGGAATGAAAAGGGACTGGGCAAGGTTGGAGGAATGGTCAGAAGTATGGCAGCTTGGATTCAATGCAAAGAAGTGCAAAATAATGCACCTGGGAAACAAAAACCCAGGAAGATTACACAGTTTGGGGAGGTAGTTACAACAACAACAAGCATTTGTCAATGCCGAATGTTGGCTTGCTGGCATTGGCATTGGTAGTGCAGGAGTTAGACAGATGCATCATAGGAATGGCAGTGAAGTATTGAACTGATGCCAACCCACCCCCACCCTGCAGAGAGTGACAAGCATTAGGGTGTCCCTTTGGGTGTTTGGTAGTGCAGTGCGGAAAAACATGTTGGGCAGGATGTGAGAAATGACAGCTGCACAGTTCATAAGGAGGTGTAAAAAAATGCCAGTGTTGAAAATGTGGCAGTATACGTATACCAAATTCATGGACTACTAGGGTGTGAGAAATATGCAATGCACGCTTGCAACACTGCCATTTTATGATCGCTCGTACCAAATTTTCAACATAGGCATTTTAGCACCTCTGCTCATGTACAGTGTCACTGTTATTTCCTCAAAGTGTCCCAAGAAGTGATTTCGCACAGCGACCATGCTATTCTGCGCCGGAAGTGCGAAAACACATTTTGGGCACGATATGTCAAATGACGGCTTTACTGTTCATCAAGAGGTGTGGAAAAATGGCAATGGTGAAAACCCAGACTGAAAATATCACAAATGCACAACAGTACGAGCGTACGTGCAGTCTGCCAATGCATGCTCATAGCAGTTATTTTGTGGAGTATCATCACCAAATTTTCAACATAGGCATTTTAGGTCCTCTGCTCATGAACTGTGTCACTGTCATTTTCATAATCTGGCCCAAACACAATTTCCACAGCGACTGCGCTATTGTACCGAAAGTGCGGAAACACATTTCGGCAGGATGTGGAAAATGACAGCTGTACTGTTCACAAGGAGGTGTACAAAATGACAATGCTGAAAATCCGCAGTAAATATTATGAATGCGCGAGGTTACGAGCTCGCGGTAACCGCGTAACGCATGTCAGAACAGGAGTATTTGTTGGATTTTTCCACCAATGGAACTTAGGCTTTTAAGAGGGGCACTTATTAATGACCGCCCACCGTCATTTCCTCACACGGGCCCTGAAAGGAGATTTCGCGCAGTGACTGCGAAATTATCTTTCTAGGCTGAGAAATGCCATGACAGTGACAGAATTCATGAGGAGGGGCCCCAAAAACCCCATGTTGAAAATTTGGTGCAAAAATTCCAAAAAATGCCTGAGATATGCAACAAAGTTGAAAAACCCTTATCTAGCCCATTATACAGCTTACTGGCATTTCCTCAGTTTGCGGTTGGCTTTGAAGAGTGCAGACATATTCCAGGTCCACTGAACATCGTCGCGCCAGACTCCGGAGGTATGGGGTGAGGGGGTGGGGAGGCAGGGTGCGCAGTGGGTGGGTGCGGGTTGTGAGGGGGGCAGGAGAAGCGCCTGTAAATGCTTTTAATTTACAGGTTAAAAAAAAAAAAGATGACGTTGACGTTGCCACGCTGGGTGGGCCCCAGCTGCAGAAGGACGGCTGAGGGGGGCGTGGAGCTGACGGGGATTGGCACCCCGCTATTATGGCATCAGCTGCCAGCTGGGGTGGCTCCCAGCGTGGCACCCTGTACTCGGGTGGGGGAGAGCGTGGAGCTGATGGGGATTGGGCACCCTGTCGGCCTGGCATCAGTTGCCACGCTGGGGTGGGCTCCCAGCGCGGCACCCTGTACTCGGGACGGCACGACGGAGGCGTGAATATCTGTGCCACTGCATGACGAGCTTGTCTCGATTGCAGCGCACTTTGTTTAGAAGTTATGTCCACTTTACATAATGTTGGTGTCAGCGCTAGCATGCTGGCTTATTGGGGAATGAGGGACGCACCTACTGATGCGTGCCCTACATTCGCCCAACAGCAGCCGCACCCCCAAAGCTGCACTCTCCCACAATGTTGACTGCCGCGCAAGCGCGGCAAGCCAACATAAAAATGAAAAGGGACCTGGGAGTAATCATATCAGATGACCTTAAGGTTGGCAAGCAATGTGAGAAGGCAGTAGGGCGGGCTGTGGGGATACTGGGATGTTATAAGGAGAGGCATCACCAGCAGAAAACAGGAAGTTGTTATCCCTCTGTACAGACAGTTAGTGGGACCCCATCTGGAGTACTGCGTCCAGTTCTGGAGACCCCAGCTCCGCAAGGACATAGACAGAATGGAGGCAGTCCAGAGGAGGGCAGCTAAAATGGTGCAGAGTCTGCAAAAGAAGCCATACAAGGAGGGACTAAAGAAGCTTACTATGTATACCCTTGAGGAAAGGACGGAGGGGGGGACACGATTAGAAACTTTTAAGTACCTCAGTGGAATCAACAAAGTCCAAGAGGGTAGCATCTTTCAGAAAAAGAGATGTGCAAGAACAAGGAGGCACAATTTGAAGATAGAGGGGGGACGGCTCAGGGGCAATGTGAAGAAGTATTTTTTCACAGAGAGGGTGGTGTACGCATGGAACAGCCTTCTTGAGGAGGTTGTGGGGTCTAAAACTGTGGGAGAATTCAACAATGCATGGGACAGACATAAGGCAATTTTTGTGGGGGGGTAGGAAGAAATAGGCTGTTGGTTAACTAAGATCTGCAGCTTATCCTGTAGGTAGGGGAATGGGCAGACTAGGTGGGCCAAGTGGTCCTTATCTGCTGTCAAAGTCTATATTTCTGTGTTTCTATTTTTATATGGGACAAGGCCCACAAGGCATTCAGGGCCTTATTGAGACATATCCTTGCCACACGTCCCATCCCCAGGGACCTCCATGTGTGGTTTTGTGCAGTCACTGGATCTGAAGGAGATGTACCTTACCCCTTTTCAGGTACTGCATGCCCTTCTGGGCTACCGAAAACCCAAACGTATGGAGCGTCACTGGTCAAAGGGTCGGTGCTGTTTCAAAAAACAAGGCATGATACTCAGCACAAAACAAAACGGCATTCTCAAGTCAAATAAAATAAAGAAAGAAACCAAATGAATGGTTTTCGACTGCTAGAGCCCGCGGCTACAAACCCAGCTTTTCGAGTTCAAGGCGTAACTCTTCATCAGTGGGTGACACCTCTACCCAGAGGCTCTAGCAGTTGAAAACCATTCATTTGGTTTCTTTCTTTATTTTATTTGACTTGAGTGCCATTTTGTTTTGTGTTGTGTATCATCCTTCTGGGCTGCAGAGCCTCCAGTGTGACTGATCTCCCGTTGCAGACTCTGCTCACTTAGATGCCTTGGGAAGGAAGGTTTTCACTTTGTTGCATTCCCTTATGTGCATTGCTGCACACCAGACTGATACGGCAGCCTATTGTCGTTGCCTCTGGTTGCAGCTTCGTGTTCTAGTTGCAGTGCCTCAGAGTGAGTTAGTCAGGCAGGCAATTGACCTTTCTACCTGGGGCCTAGAAGTAGCACGGCACCAATCAAAGGCATCTTAGGACACCAGTGAGGTGGCCTTCTAGGTTAGTGGGAATCTCAGTCTATCTCAGATGGGCAGCGTGACTTTGCCTATTCTGACTGGCACTGTTTGCCCAGCGAAAGGTGATAAACTAACACTTCTGAGGTGCTCATGTCTTCTTCCCTCGGGTCAGGTGGGAACTTTTGGGGAACACTTCTGCTCCTGTGCCACAGGAGTGCCCACCTGGACCAGGCCCATTACAAGACTCTCCAGACCTGAAAGAGTCCTCAGGTGTTCTCCCCCACTCAGAGGGTTGAGGGTGTTCTGTACCCTCAGAGGAGCCAACTCCTCAAGGAAGCTTGGTACTCTTATCCATTAGTGGGACTCAGTGGAGAAGACTGATTCTGGGAAGATAAGAAAGTTACATACTTACCGTAACTGGTGATTTTCCACAATATCTTCTCAACCGAGTACCACAGTTGCCCACCATCTCCCTCTCTCTCTCTAGGGTTAGGGCCTCTGAGCAGCTGACCCCTGGGTATGCACCTACCGGGTCAATATCGTGCATGAAAGACAGCGTGATGAATACCGTGCTGTCTATTGAGCGTATGTAGTTTCAGCGACAGGGGTAGAACAGCACTGATAAAAGAGTGCTACCTCTGTCGTTGTACGCTTTTACCTGGCGTCGTCAAGTGGCCGTGTGCTGGGGGCGTGGTCAAGCTGCTCCCCCTGTTGTTTTTTTTTTTAAATAAAAACAACTTTCCCTCCAGCAGTGTCTCCCGGAGTTTGTTATTTAAATTCTTGGGGTGGGGCAAAGCCTCACAAAACAAATAGCCTGATAGACTGCGCAGTTGCTTGTGTTCGCCTGTGTTTTGCCCGACGATATTGCAGCACACACTGTTATGGTTGAGGCATTAAGGGCCGTGTGATATTTCTGCATGCAGTGATGACCCCATGCTGGGTATGCAGGCCTTGGCTGCATAAGTTTTTGTTGACCAGGTAAGTGTACTAGACAATTGAATACCTATTTTCAGGCACAACCCATGAGGCTACATAGGGTCAGTCAACAAGTTACAGTACAGCAACAGTAAGTGACATTGACAACAGCATATATAACAGATTAGGTAGCAAAGGCAGTACCTAGACAAGCAAAGGTCAAGATTACAAGGCACTGGAGGAGCAAGCCAACTACTTATTAACAAAACCAGACAAATACAAATAGTATGTATGTACCCTGTATACTGTATATGTACATATTGCTGTCGCTCTTCCTTACCTCTGCCTGTCTGTGTTAGGGTCATTTTTTTTTGCAAAAATATAAAAAGGAAAAACCTACTCGAGCAAAAAAAAAAAAAGTTTCCTCTTTTCTGTCCTGGGTTCTCTCCATTACCTTGGGTTTATCCCTATTAGTTGCTAAGTGCAATTTGGCATACAGCTTGACTCCCTCTGGGTGTCTCTCCTCAGTCCCTACTCCACTTGATGGTAGCTCTGTCCGTATGACGTGTACTGCATGAGCACAGGAGTGCCTTAAGCTCCAGCAGCAGGATACATCTGTGTGCTTTACCGTGAAATGACTACCATCTGGTCCTGTAGTTTTTTCTTGCATGTGTTTCTAGTTTGGTTGCTTCAGCTGGCAGCTGTTTTGTCCTGATTAGCTTGCTGCCATTCCTGCACACCTTCTGGCTCAAAAGTCGGTGGGAAAGGGGCACATTCTCTTATTACCCTAACAGTATTCAGTAGCCTCTAAGTTGTGGTGCCACATCCACCAGCACTTATTCTTTTTTCTGCCCTCTCCCCCAAGGAGGGCTACTTAACTGTCTAAAAACCAAAAAAGTCACACTTGTCTTGTGACATAAGGCATATAGTAGTTCCACTGGTTACCTTGCCACTCTTGGGTCTGGCACTGTTATGCCAAGTCATATGCAAAGGAGTCTCACTGTGGGCTACACCCCTACTTTTGTGCTAGTCAGAGCCTGTATGCATGGAGAGCTGCTGCTTTTTCATACCACCTAGCCTTATTAGCCTGACAAATGTCTGTTGGGCAGTGGGATGAATTTTTCTGAGGCTCTTGCTCTTATCCCAGACCACCTTTTGTGCCCCACTATAGGTGCACCATTTTCCTTTCTCACTCTGTGTGAGAGTTTGTAGTCTGTTGTTATTTATTTGTTTATAATGTATGGTAGAACATTGTTATCTACCAAAATCTATCTTTTATCAGCATTGTTATACCATCGATATGACGTCACTTTGTTGTTAACACATCGATGGTACGTCACATTGATGGTATAACAAACTTGCGCACACACACACACACACACACACACTGCTGTTACCATGACTCCTGCCCCAAAGGACATTCACAGGCTTTCAAACCACAGTCCAAACTGACAGTTTTACCATTTAACAGAGCAAGCAGCAAAACAGATCTCAAAATGGCATCACACAATGCCAGCATAAAGTTTCTCGAAACTGGAGTGTACTGACCGCATGACTTTCATACAGCAACAGTTCCCCCCGGCCCCGCTGTCTATCACAAACAAGCCTGCACTCACCCCCTCTCAATATCCCGCTGCTGTTCACAAAGTCATTTAAAAAGTAAGCAGTGTAAGGTAGCTATTGAAAACTGTTTTGTTTTCTCCTGTTTTGTGCCATTGCAGTTTGCAGCATACTTCAGCACATCACGGCACTTCTAGCTGGTCCATCAACCCACATGACCAAATGACAATAGGGACTCAACTGTTTTGTTTATGACTTCATGTTATAGTAAATAGTGTTTGCTGCTTAAAATTTTAAAGCAAGGTTCTTGTTTTGTTTTGTTTTGTCAGCTGTTTTTGTCATTTAAAATGTCCATTTTCACAGCTCCGCAATGCCTCTTCTCCTGTGCACAAGGTAACAAGCTAAAGCTCTATTGTCTTGGCTACAAATGGCACAGGGTAGTAAGGTGTTGCAGTGTTTATGTAAAGCAGCTTAGGCACTTCACCGATGACCAAACACTATAAAAGACAATGTATGGCTATCGATGAACAACCTCACTAAGCTTGCTTCTTGTGGTTCCCATGGCAACTTTGGTAAACCTCTCGAGCTGCGCTCTCGAGGTTTACCTTGGTTGCCATGGGACCCACTCGAAGCAAGTATAGTGTGGTTGTTCATCGATGGCCATACATTATGCTCTATATTTTAGTTCCTGTATCCTTTTCCTACACATTTGGGCTAGCTTTTTCACAAGCCCCAGCTTGTGTTATTCCCGCTTTTGCTGCTCTCGTGGGAACTCAACTGAGGTAGGTGAGGGAGCTAATGACAGTTGGTAGGTGCACAGCACCACACGGTGTCAGGCAGGCACTGTAGCCAGTAGTCATCATCTGCCTCCGGGACAAAGATTTGCTCTGAGGGGTCCTAGTGCCTTAGGTGCAGACCCATTAGTGGTACTCAACAGAGAACATACCAGTATTCTGAAAGATCACCAGCTGCGGTAAGTTTACCAACTGCCCATAGAGTGTAGGCAGATGTCTGAAGTTGTTGACTCAAAATGTACACAGGTGTCTGCTGATTCTGGAGATGAGTTTTGAGTAGTCTTTAGGTTTTTGATTGCTACAGTGTCTTAAGGTGTTTGACCCTGTTTTTGCTACTAGTTAACCATGAGAAGAAAAGAATGTGATTCTTTGAGATCTCTTTTTAGATGCTCCATCTGCGAAATACAGCAAATCTCCGGTACGTAGCACAGCAGGCCCGAGTAGCAGGCCAGGAGGACTTGTCTCCAGACCTAGCAAACGGTGAGTACATGAAAATGAAGCACAGCAAGCTCTACAGGTAGAAGAGAGGATTGTGTATCGAGGCCTTGCATGTGGTTAGTACATGTACAAGTAGCACAGGAGGCCCTACACTTAGAACAGAGGGCATTGTATTTGGACCTTGCACATAGTTAGCCCATATATACGTAGCACAGTAGGCTCTATGGGTAGAACAGTGGGTAGTGTAGTGTAGTAAGACCTTGCACATGGAGTTAGAACATGAGGTGCTGTACCAAGACCTTGCACGTGGTTAGTCTTTGTATATGTAGCACATCAGGCCTGACAGATCGGGGGTAGTATAGTAAGACCTTGCACATGGTTAGCATATGTATATGTAGCACAGCGTGACTTACAGTTAGAACAGGGGATATTATATCAAGACCTTGCACATGGTTAGTACACGTGCATATACTACAACAGGCCCCACAGGGGGAACAGGGGGTGTTGTATCAAGACCTTGCACATGGTTACTACATGTAGCACAAAAGGCCCTACGGGTAGAATGGGGTGATTGTACCGAGACTTGCACGTGGTTAGTACATGTACATGTATGACATCAGGTCCTACTGTTGGAACAGGGAGTGTTGTACCAATACCTTCCACATGGTTAGCACATGTATATCTTGCACAGCAGGGGTTATTGTATCAAGACCATGCACATGGTTAGTACTTGTATATATAGTACAGCAGGTCTTACAGGTAGAACAAGGGGTGTTGTATTAAGACTTTGTACATGGTTAGTCTATGTATGTGTAGCACAGCTGGCCCTACAGTTAGAACAGGGGGTGTTGTATCAGGACCCTCTGCATGGTTAGTACATGTATATATAGCACAGCAGGCCCTACAGGTATAATGGGGGAGTAATGTATTAAGACCTTGCACATGGTTAGTATATGTAGCACAGCAGGCCCTACAGTTCCCAGTTAGAACAGGGAAAGTAGTGTATTAAGACCTTGCACGTGGTTAATGCGTGTATGTGCAGCACAAAAGGCTCTACAGTTAGAACAGAGGGAGTAACTTATTAAGACCTTGCACGTGGTTAGTACATGTATGTGTAGCACAAAAGGCTCTACAGTTAGAACAGGGGGAGTAATGTATTAAGACCTTGCACATGGTTAGTACATGTACGTGTAGCACAGCAGACCCTACAGTTAGAACAGGGGGAGTAATGTAGTAAGACCTTGCATGTGATTAGTACATGTATGTGTAGCATAGCAGACCCTACAGTTAGAACAGGGGGAGTAGTGTATTAAGACCTTGCACGTGGTTAGTACATGCATGTGTAGCACAGCAGGCCCTATAGTTAGAACAGGGAAAGTAGTGTATTAAGACCTTGCACGTGGTTAATGCGTGTATATGCAGCACAAAAGGCTCTACAGTTAGAACAGGGGGAGTAGTGTATTAAGACCTTGCACATGGTTAGTACATGTACGTGTAGCACAGCAGACCCTACAGTTAAAACAGGGGGAGTAATGTATTAAGACCTTGCAGGTGGTTAGTACATGTATGTGTAGCACAAAAGGCTCTACAGTTAGAACAGGGGGAGTAACGTATTAAGACCTTGAGCGTGGTTAGTACATGTATGTGTAGCACAAAAGGCTTTACAGTTGGAACAGGGGGAGTAGTGTATTAAGACCTTGTACATGGTTAGTACATGTATGTGTAGCACAGCAGACCCTACAGTTAGAACAGGGGGAGTAATGTATTAAGACCTTGCATGTGGTTAGTACATGTATGTGCAGCACAAAAGGCTCTACAGTTAGAACAGGGGGAGTAACGTATTAAGACCTTGCACGTGGTTAGTGCATGTATGTGCAGCACAAAAGGCTCTACAGTTAGAACAGGGGGAGTAACGTAATAAGACCTTGCGCGTGGTTAGTACATGTATGTGTAGCACAAAAGGCTTTACAGTTGGAACAGGGGGAGTAGTGTATTAAGACCTTGCACATGGTTAGTACATGTACGTGTAGCACAGCAGGCCCTACAGTTAGAACAGGGGGAGTAATGTATTAAGACCTTGCACGTGATTAGTACATGTATGTGTAGCACAGCAGACCCTACAGTTAGAAAAGGGGGAGTAATGCATTAAGACCTTGCACATGGTTAGTACATGTACGTGTAGCACAGCAGGCCCTACAGTTAGAACAGGGGGAGTAACGTATTAAGACCTTGCACGTGGTTAGTACATGTATGTGCAGCACAAAAGGCTCTACAGTTAGAACAGGGGGAGTAACGTATTAAGACCTTGCGCGTGGTTAGTACATGTATGTGTAGCACAAAAGGCTCTACAGTTAGAACAGGGGGAGTAGTGTATTAAGACCTTGCACATGGTTAGTACATGTACGTGTAGCACAGCAGGCCCTACAGTTAGAACAGGGGGAGTAATGTATTAAGACCTTGCACGTGATTAGTACATGTATGTGTAGCACAGCAGACCCTACAGTTAGAACAGGGGGAGTAATGCATTAAGACCTTGCACGTGGTTAGTACATGTACGTGTAGCACAGCAGGCCCTACAGTTAGAACAGGGGGAGTAGTGTATTAAGACCTTGCACGTGGTTAGTACATGTATGTGTAGCACAGCAGGCCCTACAGTTAGAATAGGGAGAGTAGTGTATTAAGACCTTGCACATGGTTAATAATAATAATCTTTATTTTTATTGCGCCTTTCAAAAAATCAAGGCGCAGAATAGGCTTTAAAATACATCCAAATAACATATCATAAAATTCAATAGAATAAATAATGACATCCACATGATAAATAATAAAATCAGATCGACTCAATATCCTCCCCAAACGCTTTTCTCCATAAAAAAGATTTCAAAGCTTTTTCAAAGCGCCCCACCGTCATGCACGCTGTAATCCAATGGGGTAGAGAATTCCAAAGGGTTGGTGCTGCGAATACAAAAGCCCGAGCACCGGATGGTTTCAAAACTACCCTTGGAATCTCTAGCAACCCCTCGTTGGCCGAGTGGAGCTGTTGCTCCGGGATGTAAGGCACCAGAAGCTCTTTCAGGTAGTCAGGGCCCAGACTGTTCAGGGCTTTATAAGTCAGCAAGCCGACTTTAAAGGAGATCCGCCACTGAACCGGCAGCCAGTGCAGACCCCGCAACACTGGAGTAATATGGGAAGAATGAGGTGTCCCAGTTAACAACTGGGCTGCAAAGTTCTGCACCAGCTGCATGCGGAGGATATCAACCCCTGGAAGCCCAAAGTAAAGTAATTGCAGTAGTCCAGGTGCGAGGTCACAAAAGCATGGATCAACATAGGTAGGTCTCCGGACGGAACAAGGTGCTTGATCCTAGCAATATTCCTGAGATGGTAAAAGGATAGCTTAACGACCGCCGACACTTGCGCATGCAGTGTCAGCCGATCGTCAAGAAGTACCCCTAGGTCGTGTACTTGTTCAGAGATAGGAAGCTCAACCGCCCCCAGGAATAAACCTGAGGGATGGTCTGTCCCCCACCCCCCTATCCACTGACCTGGATCCATGACCATCACCTCCGTCTTTCCAGAATTCAGTTTCAGCCAGCTGGACCTCATCCATCCTTGGATTTCCTCGAGACAGTTATTAAACACCGAGAGTGCTCCATTCTGGTCGGGTGCAAAAGACAGGTAGAGCTGAGTATCATCGGCATAACAATGAAACTCCAGCCCATACCGTCTTACAATGTCTCAGAGGGGAAGCATGTACACTGCAAACAACATGGGGGACAGCACCGAGCCCTGAGGAACCCCACAAGACAGAGAGATAGGGTCCACACCACTCTCTGTGTTCTACCAGTGAGGAAAGACGTAAACCATCTGTGGACCAAACCTGAAAGCCCACAGATGTTTTTCAGATGCTCAAGCAGTACCCTATGGTCTACAGTGTCAAATGTTGATGACAAGTCCAGCAGGATCAAAATGGACTGTTTTTTCTGGTCTCTCGCCATCAGGAGATCATTGAGCACCTGAACCAGCGCAGTCTCGGTGCTGTGCCTCTTTCTAAAACCGGTTTGGAGAGGATCGTAGATGCTATAGATGGACAAATGGTTGTCCAACTGAGTAGCCACTACTTTCTCAATTACCTTCCCAACAAAGGGAAGGTTTGAGATAGGTCTGTAGTTAGTGAGGGAGTCGGAGTCCGAAGAAGCCTTCTTCAACACAGGTGTCACCACAGTCTCCTTCAGGGAGCTGGGATATTCACCAGAGTCTAAGGAGCACCAGACTATCTTCGCTAAGACCGGGATGATGATCTCCCCACAGCCCATAATCAGGGCTGTGGGGCCCGGATCTAAACTACAGGATGTAGTGCGTATACCTTGGACAATGCATGTATATGCAGCACAAAAAGCTCTGCAGTTAGAACAGGGGAGTAATGTGTTAAGACCTTGCACATGGTTAGCACATGTATGTGTAGCACAAAAGACTCTACAGTTAGAATGGGGGAGTAATGTATTAAGACCTTGCACGTGGTTAGTACATGTATGTGTAGCACAGCAGGCCCTACAGTTAGAACAGGGGGAGTAATGTATTAAGACCTTGCACATAGTTAGTACATGTATGTGTAGCACAGCAGGCCCTACAGTTAGAACAGGGGGAGTAATGTAGTAAGACCTTGCACGTAGTTTGTACATGTACAGTATGTGCAGCAACAGCAGGCTCTACAGTTAGAACAGGGGGAGTAATGTAGTAAGACCTTGCACGTGGTTAGTACATGTATGTGTAGCACAGCAGGCTCTACAGTTAGAACAGGGGGAGTAGTGTATTAAGACCTTGCACGTGGTTAGTACATGTATGTGTAGCACAGCAGGCCCTACAGTTAGAACAGGGGGAGTAATATAGTAAGACCTTGCACGTAGTTTGTACATGTATGTGTAGCACAGCAGGCCCTACAGTTAGAACAGGGGGAGTAATGTAGTAAGACCTTGCACGTAGTTAGTACATGTATGTGCAGCACAGCAGGCTCTACAGTTAGAACAGGGGGAGTAGTGTATTAAGACCTTGCACGTGGTTAGTACGTGTATGTGTAGCACAGCAAGCCCTACATTTAGAACAGGGGGAGTAATGTACTGTATTAAGACCTTGCGCGTGGTTAATGCATGTATGTATAGCACAAAAGGCTCTACAGTTAGAACAGGGGGAGTAATATATTAAGACCTTGCACGTGGTTAGTACATATATGTGTAGCACAAAAGGTTGTACAATTAGAACAGAGGTATTATATCGAGACGTTGCACATGGTTAGTACATGTACATGTAGCACAGCAGGCCCTAGCAGACAAGCCATCTCCTTTTTATAACAACAACAAAAAAAATACAAACTTGAACTGCAACACTGTTCTGAAATCACTTGTTCCTGAGGCTACTGCTGGTACATCCTGTTTAGGGTAGCAAAGTCCTGCTTCTGCTTAGACTCAAAGGAATCATCCCGTTAGTGCCTTTGGCTAGGTCTAACATCGAGGTATACTTTCTCGCGCACCCTAAAGGTGGGCAGTTATCAAAGCCCACAGAATTCTGTGATTCTGTGGCCTAAGTGTAACCTCCCCCCAACGGCCCCCCTTGTTTCTACTAGCAGGGCTGCTCCTATCACCTCTAGGTGTCACCGAGAGGGGTGGGGGTAGTCATTACAGATATCTAACAGTTTCTGTATGACCCATTACTTTTGCTACGGAGCCTGCCATCCTCAGACAGGCAAACCAAGTGTGGCAACTACCTGGCTCACACCTGGGGGGACCATTTTGAATGGCCATCAACCTAGGTCCCTGGGAGAAAACGTTTGCTCAGCATTATGCTAGGTTTGTTCTTCTGGTCAGGGGCACCCAAGTAAATCCAGACACTGGAAGCAATAACTGTAATGTCCAAACCAGGTTGGGATTCTAGAGTGTGGCTTTTATTCATGTAACACAGAGAATAACAAAGCAAAGATGGACCCCCCACAGGGCTACTCTCACTGGTAATGCAGATTACAGAGGTACAGAGCACACTTCCTCACAGCGAACACTCAGGTTCTGAATGGATCTGGGCACACACGGCCCAAACTGGTATGCTTCTCTTCTTTTTCCTTGACTTGGCACCCCGGCCAGTACTAGGACACTTTTCCATATTGCATTGAGGTTGATGGTGGCTCTCTAAACCACCCACGAGCACATTCCAGCTCTCAGGGAAATCCAAAAATCCCACTTCTGGGTGCTTTCCTCAGGCATTGGCCAAATGCGCCGAGAGAAAACAGGTGCCCAAACTGAATCCGGAGAGGTAAACCTGGTTACTCCGGTTGGGGGGTCTCCCACCTTTCGCTCCCAAATCTATACTCAGCCAATCATCTGGTTACAACACCTTTCTTCGAAACACTGTTTGTAGATGGTCTCTAGAAATGTTTTGCACATTTAGCATTCTGCAGTTCACTCTACAGAGGTGTCCTGACTTTAAAAGTTCTGTAGTGGCTATGTCTTTACCGTAGACCCCCACGGTTGCAGATGCTTTTAAGTCATACACAATCTAAAAGTTCTGTACTTGGCAAGTCTTCCTTTGACCCCACAGTAGGCAGACACTTTTACTTAAACAAGGTCTTAGTGAACATATAGTCTCTTTGTCAGAGCAAAACTCATCACAGTATTACAGGTGCCCCCGGGCTTTTTCCACAGAAAGTCTCGGTACTCACAGAACAAAATGACTCTCAGGCAGCTTCATCCTCTCCAGGTTGGACCAGAGGATTGCCCCTGAATCCTGGAATCCTTCCCCATCCCTCTGGGGATGGGGCACTGGAAAACCTCCCAGGAACGGTCTCTACCACTTCACACAACTGGTCTTCTGTGTTCCTCTCTAAGGTGAGAACACACAGCCCCTTCTTCTGAGATAGCTCTCTCTCAGAGCTAGGTTTGAGGAGCTACACACTGTAGCACTCCTCACTCTCCTGAGTCTCTCTCGAAACTGACTTGAATCTCCCAATGTTATACTGCTAACCCCTGCAGCTAGCATTCCATTGTGGCTTATGCTGCTGTGAGAATTCTAAGTTGACATCATCACTCCAGCTCAGCAGAAACTGAAACAGAGTGTGACAGTGTGAAACCCATTTAACTGGCATCTCACAAGCTGCCTCTTGCTGCCTGTCACTTAGTGGGATTCTAGTGACCCCTGGGAACAAGTGAGTTACATAAGGACTAACTGTTGAATAAACATCTTGAAGCAGAACATGTGGGTTTCTGCAGAATTCCCCATTTTGGTCATATTTTTATTTAAAAAAAAAATGCTACTTTCACAGAGTGTCTGGAACCAGTTATTTCTTAATCATATGTTTATATGAGGTATTACCACCTTCCACAAGTGGATAATGTGTCTGAAAGATGTAGTTAACTTCTGTATATATCTGTCCTCCATGTTTGACTGTTTGCAGGCTATTTCAGCACAGATATTATTGTGATTTACTTGATCTGTTTTACGCCCATTTTGTAGTAACATAAGACCAACATATGCTGTAACATAGATACTTAGACAGCGACGGCAGAAAAAGACCAGAGGTCCATCCAGTCTGCCCAAGTTCCCTATAATTCCTGGAACCTACTGTTCCTGCAGAGTACTAACCCTCCCCGTCCTTTCTCTATTTTCCGCCTTGGTCCTGTCACCCCCAGTAACCACTATTCCCTTCATTATCTCCCAGCACTGCTTGAATCCTCTGACTGTTCGCATCACCATTTCAGCTGAAACTGTTCCAAGGTTCCACCACCCTTTCTGTAAAGTTGTACTTCCTCACATCCCTCCTGAACCAACCTCCTGTTAATTTCCATTCATGTCCACGTGACTGGGAATTGGTATTCAGGCTAAATAGTTCCCCGCAGTTCACTTTAATTCCTTTAAGGAACTTGAAGGTCTTTATCATATCTCCCCTCTCCCTTCTGGTCTCCAGTGAGTACGTATTTAGTGCATTGAGGCGCTCCTCATAGGATCTGCCATGCTGCCCCTGAATCATTTTTGTCACTCTGCGCTGCACTGTCTGCAGCCTATTATTATCCTTTCTGAGGTGAGGTGAGGTGAACATATGTTGTATCAACTCTCATGACTGACTGAGTTCAAGGCTTGTATTGCATTGTTTTATAAAATAATAAAATACAAGTTAAAAAAAATACCTTCTACAATTCCAGACTGGCTACCCCTTTTTATTTGTCCTGAAACCACTCCCCCATGCTCATTACCTGATGTCTTTAATGACATCACATGGTATATTAGCCAGTGTCACAAACCCACTTAGCAGGTCAGCCCTCTACTCCCAAAGTACCAACCTCCGAGCGCAGTCTTGTGAACAGTTTAACAGAACAAGGTAACCCTCTTGTCTGTTTTGTGAGTTCGGATCAACTTTTGGTCTCAAGTCTTGGAAGGATTCAAACTGTGAACCTCTTGCTAGCGTACCCAGTGCACAGGCTCAGATAATTCTGTCTTCAGGGGACCATATATCTTTGCCTACGGGCACCTAACCAGGTGTACAGAAATTAACCCTTAAAAACTGTAATAAAGACCTCAGATTTAAAACGCTTCTCTTTCCAGTTTGGTATCACCATTCAAGCTTATGCCTAGTGTCTGCTATAACCATATATACTTTTCTTGCAAATGAAAAAAAATCAAAGACAGACCAAGTAAGTTCTAAAAAGAGTTGTACTAAAATAGATAAAAATATGTAACGCATAAAATACAGAACTATTATATCACAAGACATGCAAATATTTTAAAAGAACAAGGTTTAAACAGTACAGTTCCTACCTACAGTAGATTTGTCTTTTCTCTCTAAATACCTGCTTACAAGTGCTCAAGGATGTTTCTTGGTCAGAGTCTAGATAAAAGTGTCTCTGTGAAGTAAAACAGAATAAATTAAAAGCTGGCTTTTACCCCACCTCTTTGCAGGAGGTCACCTAGCTCCTCCCTGTCAGGATATATAATATATATATAATACACATATAATACACATATACATACATACAGTGTGATATATATATATATATATATATATATATATATATATATATATATAAAAGGATGTCTTTCCAAGTATTAAATTCTGCAACCTCAGCATACTCATGTTTCTCTTTTAATGACATCTCTTTGATCTTAATCAGTATCCTCTCTCACACACAGGCATCAGAGGAACATTTTCAACTTCGCACCAGTTTGCTAATCCTGGTTTCCCCTTCTAACGTCATAAACTTTTTTTATGATTTCTCTCTTAACAACATCATCTATAATTAAATTAGGAAAGTCTGTAAATAGCTTCTGGCCTGCCATGTAACACCTGGTATCTAAAACCGGTGTGTGTGTGTGTGATCTCACATGCTGTTTCAGTATTTTCTCATGGCTTTCATCTTTCAGCCGAAACCTGGGGGGGGGTCACTCCAAGAGCACCAGATTCCAGCATCTCTCATGACAGACTGTCCATAACCCATTTTGATATTACAAAGATGATACTACAGCACTCAGAACTGGCTGTCCACATCACAGACAGTAGCTGGACAGAAGGTCAGAACAGAAGTAAATAATGTATGCCACAGAAGCAAAACAGATTTGCTGTAGAACTTTAGGAGAGTTTGTGTCTCTTAAAGTCTGTGCAAAAACCTAGCTGCGCATCCTTGGCACAGTGACTACCAGAGAGCTGTATTCACTCTTGGATTCCTTGGCTACACCCACCTCCCTACAGGGTAGATCAGGAGGGAGTCTTTCAAACCTCAGCATTTGTGGAGTGCTGTCACACACACACGCACACTCACACATTCAGTTCAAAGACCCGTGGATCATGATAAAGCTCTGACCAGCCTTGTTTGTAACTGCCTTTTTTTTTCTTGGGCTCTTTTCAGGTCACTGTTGGATGATGACTTCTTCAGTAAGCTAGCAGAGGAAGCTGCCAAGGATGAGGTGAGAATAATATGAATAATGAATTATATAATAAATAGGAGGTAGCAGCCCAGTGTGGGGTTGTCTTTTCAGCAGCAGTCTTTTTGGAAGAGTTTTGGATTGCACTACATGGTGAAAGAAAAAGATTTTTAAGCTACGACTGAATAAAGAGTTTTTAAGAAGAGTTCACTGTGTTGACGCTGTCTCTTCAGTGAGCAGCGTACATTGTTACACCCCTGTAAGTAGGTGCCAGCCCCTATGGACTTGCTTCACTGTTGGATGATGACTTCTTCAGTAAGCTAGCAGGGGAGGTTGCTAAGGATGAGGTGAGAATAAAAAGCTGAATCCGATACAGCCTTGGATCTGGTCAGGTTGTCGTGTCCCCCCCCCCCTCAGTTTTTGAGGCTGCTTTGCTAAGGCAAAGTTGATATCTTGTGGTACGTATACAGGTGAATACAGGGCACCGGACCAATAAACCCTGCATTACCCTGTGGTTGCCTCTGTTGCCCAGCACATTACACATATATGCCTAATTTGCAGCATATACAAGGTAATTCTATAGAGTTTAGTCATCTATAGAGTTGCCTTGTATGTACTACTTTCAGTAAAAAAACTTTTCCACTCCCTCTGTGTGCATTGCCAACCTTCACCCTCTGGTTCCTGTCAGTGTTGATCTTTGTGGAGAGAAGAAAAACCTCCTGCACGCTCTGTGTGCTTTCCACCCCCACCCTCTGTTCCTGGTCCCGGTATGGTGTCAGAAAAAAACCAAACCTCCGGCTCCTGGGCTGACCTGTCGGTGCTGCGGTAGGGCTTCCCCTTTCGATGCTGGTGACTTGGGTTTGGGGTGGGGGGCATCAGGGGAGAGGAGGATTGAGAGTCCCTGTGGATGGTATTTTAGGTGGCCTGGGTTCAAGTTCCAGCTGAGGCACTTACTTTTTTCTCTTTTCTGTGTGTGAAAGTCCCTGTGGACAATCTCCTCCTCTCAGGAGGGAGGGTCTCCGTCATCGCTGCAATACTGCCAGCTGGGTGACCACAGCTGGCAGTGCAGGCAGGGTGCCATGTGGGTGGGGGAGGACGCTGGTCAGGGATCTGTGCCGTGCATGCATTTCATGCACTTGCACTTTGGTCCCCTTCATGTGCTGGCCTTCTCCAGAGAGGCGGGACTGAGAACATGGGAAAGACTCAGGAAGCACTTCTGGATGAAGGGGCACACTTGGGTGTTGGCCCAGCTGACTGGCCACTCCCTACACTTGAGGTCCTTATCTGAGGACCAGCACCTCACCTGGATCACTCTCCCCCGCCCAGGTCTGCCCTGATTCGGGGGTACGCTAGAGGGTTGAACATAGGGGTTTAGTGGTGGAGAATGCCAGATATGGGGCTGCGTGGTAGCCAACTGAAGTAGGCAGCTCTTGAGAAGAAGCATAAAAAAATAAGTAACAAAAAAAGCCATTGCTGTCTCCCTCTGCGTGTTTTCCCAACCCTCACCCTCCGTTTCCAGTCCTGGTCTGTACTGATCTCTAAAAAGCAAAAAAAGTCCCTCCTTCTGTGTGCTTTCCCTGTCACACCTTCTGTTCCCAGTTTTGCATCTGGAAAAAAGAATAAAAAATAACATACTTCCCGCATCCTCCCTCTGCATTGTTCACCTCTCCATGCCACCCAGTTAATGAATCATGAAAGGTAGTCCTTGTCAACTTCCACCGTCCCATTCCTGGTACCAAGTCTCTAAAAAAACCTCTCACTCCCTTCTTCTGCATCCTTTCTCACCCTTTATTTCCAGTCCTAGTATTTGAAAAAAACAACATAAGTCTCCTGCACCCTCCCTCTGCACCCAGTCCTGGTCCCGATATCTAAAAAGGAAAAACATATCTCCTGCTCTCCCCCTCTACATCCCTTCCACTCTCACTCTCTGTTCATGGCACTCATTTTCCCAAAAAACACTCTTGCTCCCTCCCTCTGGGTCCTTTCCTACCCCCACCCTCTAGTTCTGATCCCAGTGTCTGTAAATAAACCATACCTCCCACTTCTTCTCTCTCTCTCTCTCTCTCTCTCTCTCTGCTTCCTTTCCCACCCACCCATCGTTCCTGGCCTCATTATAAGTATTAGAAGACAGACATCTGACAGACAACTATTTGTTTTTAAATTTTACTAGCTGTGCCAGCAGACATCCTGGGTGGCCTGGGTAGCATCACACTGTTTATTTCTAGTAGCTATCACCACCATGTCAGCGGGTCCATTGTCTTAGCCATCTTATCACCTGCTTCTGTTTTCCGTCTCTGCTTATCCCTCTCTTCAATGGTATTACTGCTCTTGTCTCTTTTGTCTGGCTGAAGATACCCTTCATTTAACCCCTTGAAACTGTGATGATCCACCAGCAAATGGAGGGAGCTGTACTACTGGGCCAGGCCTGCTGCAATGTATCGTAAAAACAAACTTTCTTCTGTGGTTGTTGGTAGATTCAAGGACTAAATTCAATGGTACCTTGCTATCTGCAGTAGATTTAAAGATGTCCTGGTAGTGGGCTGGCCCGCTGGCGCAGCGGTAAGGCGTCTGCCTGCAGCACCGACATCCCGGGTTTGGTGACAGACTTGGGAGTTGGAGGGCCGGCCGGGGGGAGAAGGATTGAGCATCCCAGGGACTGCTGTCCTCTGGGGGGGAGGGGGGAAGAGTGTCTGGTGCTCTGCAGACCTCTGGCAAGGGTTGGGGGGTAGCACCACTGCCGGCGCCACATGTTCGGAGGTATGGGACGGACTCTGGTGCCCTTGCACATCTCTGCCCCCAGGAATCCAGCATACAAAAAATTCTGGCTCCGTTCTTGACAGCCCCCGCCTCCGGGGCTGAGACTAATGCCTGCCGGGGTGGGGGGGGGCCCCGTTCCCATGGCCCCGCCCTGGAGAGTAAGCCAGGGACAAGAGACCAAATTCCTTAGGTTAGGGGTGCCCGCCTGATGGCCCCATCCGGGGCAGGTAAAGCCTGGGCATGGGGTGGCAGTGAGGGGTTGGGGAGCCGAACCCTCCGGCTCGGAGTGGAAGGAGACCACAAAAAAAAAAAAAAGATGTCCTGGTAAATAACATCAAAATACTGACCTCAAATAAACTAGTGCCTTCCTGTTCTGGGCCAGTAACACATCCCAGTTTCCAGACCCTCTTTACGTGATTCTAGCCATCTTTCTAGGTAGTCACATATGGCAATGATAAAGAAATATAGTTTAAAAAATTCTTTCCCAGTCTGATAATGCAGCATAAGCGCTAGTGCTCGTTATGTTGGTGACTTGGGTTTGGAAATGAAATTGGGTCATTCATTTGGTGGGGGGGGGGGTATTGAGCATCCCGTGGATAGCGCTCTTCCCTTGGGGAAGGTAATGCTGTGTCCCACTAGTTGACTGCTACTTGATGTAAACCAGACCGCAGCATAGCAAGAGCACCTTTACAGGGTGAGGGGAAGGTGTCGGATGCTAAGCACGCATATGTGCCGCTGCATGTATGTGTGCATGTCATTACACCACCCTCAGGGGAGAAAAACAGATGCTAGAGGAAAAGGCCTGGTGTGCTGTTGCACTGCCCCCCAGCCCGAAATTTCTAAAAAAAAAAATATAAAAGAAATGGACACCTCCATTTGAAAACAGGAACATTCCCTAGTCAGCCCCAGTGTGGGTGTAGGGTTCGTATGCAAACCCAGTCTCTTAGGTGGGCACGCAACATGCTGTCACCAGACCACGAGCCCTGAAAGGATGTGCCTTGTATCTTCAACCACCAGGAAGTGCAGCTATCACGGCATACCCTGGAGAGCAAAATTCTTCTTATAAACTGATTGAAACAAAATAAATAAAAAATCTCACAGGAAAAGATATTGTATTGTACTCAATGCCCCAATTTTTTCTGCGGCAATTTGGGTCTAAATTCTGGGGCAAGTCTCCTTGTTGCTGAAGAACTTCTGTGGCATTAGTTTAGTATTTCTGTAGAAATTCTGCAGTGGCAGTTTGGGGCTTTGGTAGCAGTCAGCAACCTCCCCCCAAGCTCCCAGATAGGGGAAAAATGTTTGTTTTAGGGCTGGGACCTGTAAGCCAGAGCAAGTTGTCAACTAACTCCTGAGTTCTTAGTATTAGAAAGTAAAAAATCCACCCCATCCTTCTCTGCCCCATCACCTTCCCCACCCCAGCCTGAAAGTCTCCAGGGCCACCCAATTTGAAGTAGTAATATGTTTAGCGACTGCCACACTGCACAGTGGTCCTTATCCTGCTAGTTTTATCATTGGGCCAGAATGCCAGTTTCTCATTCCTGGCTGTACTCAAAGCACTTCTGGGACAAGAACCCAGAATTCGGGTCTAGCGGTGAAATTGGAAGGATGAGGATTACTGCTCAGTATGGGACCTGATAAAAATATTTCTGCTTCAGATAAACGGACTCAGTGAGGTTCTCAGGGTGGGGTAGGTTGGGTGGTGGGACTGTGCTGGATTTGGGGGGGGGGGGAATTACCTGTTTTGATTTTTAAGGTAAAGCCCTAGAAGATAAACTAATGGGCAGGGGCTGTTCCAAAATGCTTTTGAGATTTTTGTCTTTAAATTCCACAGAATTCCCAAAATGCAGAATTTAATGTAAACTGTGAAATAGTTTTCTGGGGGTTATAAGATCCATGGAATAACCGCAGTTTATGTGATCTATGGAATAATTTTTCTTGGTCAGAGTCAATGTAAACTGCAGATTTGTTTTATTCGCAGTTTTATTTTATTTTCTTTATTTAAAAAAATATTTTTTTTTGGTCCAGCCCTGGCTCCGGTCCCTGGTCAACCCACTGCTCCTGCATCTCCAGGCTTCCCCCACGGACGGGGCCCGAGGCAGGACCCCTCCATGGGAACTCGGGTCACAAGCCCTGGCTGCCCCCCAGGGCAGGGTCACGGAGTGGGGCCCCAGTGGACTTCAGTCTGAGTGGGAGAGGCAGCTGAGGCAGGGCCATCATTAGTGGCCAACATTGTTTCCCAGTGCGTTTTCCCTCTGGGTCAGGGATGCAATGGCCTTGGCGTCCGCCCCACCCCACCCCTGATATGTGTGGTGCCTGCCGCGCGGGACCCCCCAGCCTCCACCAGAGGTCCTCATTGCGCCGGACACTGTTTCCCCCTTCCCCTGAAGAAGGAGAGCAGTCCATTGGACACTCAGTCCCTCTGCCCCCGGCTGGCCCTCCGACGCCCGGGTCCGTCCCAGAACCCGGGATGTTGGATCAGCAGACTGATGTATTGCCACTGCACCGGCACGCCAGCTTATTCACAGTTTATAATAACTCTTCAATATAAACTGCGGAATAATATTCCCCATTTCATGTAAACCGTGGAATAATATTCTGCAGTTCATGTAAACCATGGAATAATATTCCGCAGTTTATGTAAACCACAGAATAATATTCTGCAGTTCATGTAAACTGCAAAATAATATTCCATGGTTTTCTGTGGTTTATATAAAATTCTGCAGCAGTCTTTGCCATCGCGGAAAAATTGGGGCCTTGATTGTACTGTAATAACAGCACGGTCATGTGACAGCTGCTGCAATCACAGCACAGGATTTCTCTTACCCATTTGTGTTATTTAATATAATAAAATATGGGAGGTGGGGGCTACCCTGGGATTGTCGGTTGGAGGAAGCAACCACCATTGTCTTCCAGTCATTTACTGGTGAAGGCCCATTGAATAAGCATGTAACCTCAGGGGATCAACTGAAAATATGTTTTTGTCTCTTTTTTTTCGCAGGAGTCTGACATGTCTGAGGCAGATCCACAGGCTTTGCTGGAAAGCATGAAGGTAACTGACTGAATGTCAGAACAGGCTTGAGGATGCAACGAATGTAGAGGCCAAAACCATTAGATTAACAAACCTTATTTAGTTATTTATTTGAAAATTGGTGACTCTGAAAGACACATTGAGCCAAGGCTTGTTTCCAGGTGCAACTGGGAGGAAGGGAGCAGAGGATACATAATACATAGCACAGACACTGTTTTTGCAGTTACACTAAAGTGCACTCAGAGACATGGTTAGTACAGAGTAAGTTCAAAAATAAGCAAACAAGACATGAGCAACAAATGAGCGTTGGGAACACTTACACCTAGGTATGAGGCAGTTGCAAGGGGAGCAGCCAGGGAGGGGAAAACAGGAGCAGTTGGGGGGGAAGGAGTTTCAGCTGGTGCTTGAGGGAGCCAGGGGAGGCATTGAAGTGGAGGGAAAAGGGGAGTTGGTTCCAGAGTGAAGGGAGGTGACGGGAAAAGGTTGATTGCACAGCAGAGGAGCAGGGATGAGGAATGATTATGGTGCAAGGATCCCTGGAATAGAGGGAACAGGAGGCAGTGGGAATAACAGAGAGGAGGGAAGGGACCCAATCCAGTATTTGGAAATTGAATGAGGTGCAGTGGATCTGGCAACATGAAGGCAGGGAGAATGGATAAAGAGGAGTATAGTGAAAAATGAGGAGTATGAAGAAGGGAATTGGTAGCAGTGTGGCAGAAGGAGTTGCAGATAGTATCCAGTCTGGCCAGGGCAGTGGAAGGGGCATTGTCATAGACCACGTCCGCACAGTCAAAGACCTGGAGCACCACTTTGGTAACAAGCTCACAGGATCTGCGGAGACAAACATTCTTGATTGTGGTATAATGCACCAAGCTTAGGGTGGAGCTTGGCATAAGTGGCGTCAATGTGGGCAGAGATGGCACGTTTGTTGTCTAGCCTGACACAGAGGTACTTGAAGGATTAGACCACTTCTAGAGGGTTGCTATCCAAGGTGGTGAACATGGGCAGAATTAGGAGTCTGGCCACTTTCTGGCCCGAACCAAAGGTCATGGACACAGGTTTTTCTGTTGACCCAGAGTTCGTTTAATCGGAACCAGCGCTGAACACTGTGGAGGTCTTGCTGGAGCAGACCTTCCACAGCTGAGGTGGAGGGACCAGAGGTGTATGATAGTGTTGTATGCATGCATGCTAATATGAGAGTTGGCGCAGGCCAGAGGGCGGTCCTTAAGGAAGATGTACAAGAGAATGGGTCCCAGGATGGAGCACTGTGGGACTTCTTCCTGGATGGTAAGAGGAGGAGACAGGGTGTTACCAACCTGTATTGACAGTAGACTCCCCGTGAGGTAAGAATGGAACCAATCAACCACAGGAACTGAGAGGCCAGCAGAACTCAGCTTACGCAGGAGGAGTAAGTGGGACACTGTGTTAAAGGCCTTGATCAAATTGATGAAGATGGCATCTGTGATGTGCTCCAATTCCTCCCTGAGAAGAGTAAAATCAGTAACATGCAGCAGGGAGGAAATGGCGGACTGATGCTTCTTGAAGCCAGATTGGAACAGGGAGAGGAAGTTGGTGGAAGATAGGAACTCAGAGAGTCTGATATAGACAAGCTTCTCTCCTGCAGCTTTGCAAGAGAAGGGAGAAGGGAGACTGGCTGGAAGTTACTGGGAGAGGAAGGGTCCCCCACTTTGTGAAGTGGAAGAACTTTGGCCAACTTCCAGGAATGAGGGATAGCACTGAGGGGGAAGGAGTGGTTGAGGAGGTGAGACAGAGGAAATGGTATGGCAAGAGCAGCGAAATGCAGTAGTTTAGGATCCAGTCCATCAGGGCTAGATTTGTATAGGTTGAAGGAGAAAAGGGCTGTCAGGTTTTCCTTGGAAGTAACTGGGGGGGAGGGCAAGAACCCTGTGAGGGGAGAGGAAGGGAAGGAGAGGGAACCCCAGAAGGAGTGGAAGATGCTGGAGGGTGAGCAGGAGGGAGAGGACAAGTAGTGAAAAATTTGTTGAAGTGAGCAACAACAGAGGAGGGGTCAGACTCTGGTGAACCATTTACGTGAAGGAATGGAGGGGCTGATTGGGTGGGGGTCAAAGAGGGAGTGAATTATCTTCCAGAACTGAGGGGGGCAGTAAGGTTGTTTTGAAGGATGGCCTTGAAATATTGTGATTTTGCGATCCAGACAGCCTTTGTGCACGAGTATCTGATAGTTCTATAAATGAAGCAGTCACAAAGGAAGTGAGATGATTTGTAATGTGCCCAGGCAAGATCTCTGGACTTGCACTGATCAGTGTCATCTGTGGTAATCCAGGGGTGGTGGTGAATTTTGACCCTGGATTTTCGGAATAAGAGGAAAATTTAGAGTGGAACAGAGATCGAAGGCAAAATCAATATTAGTGGCAGAGAGTATAGCTGTCCAGTCTGTGGCAGTAAGGTCACTCAAGAGAGCAGTGGTGCCGAACAAGAGGAAGGGATCTAGTCCAAATGTATTTAGGGGTGGAGGGTGGATGCTGGATCTTCCTGATGCAGAACGTCATACAGTGGTCACTGAATGTAGCCAGCAAGATAACTACTGCAACAATAAGCTGAGAGAACCCAGTCCAGAAGGGAATGATTGTGAGAATGAGGTTGAACTGAGTGGGTTAGATGATAATCTTCATGAGGTTAAGGAACTCAGCCCTGTGGATGGTGGCTTGGAGGCTGGGGGAAAGCCATTTGATGTTGAAGTCTTCCAGCAGGATGAGTTCACCAGTGGAGGAATGTGAGGTGATGGTAGATAGTCAAGAAGGAGAAGAATATGCTTGGTGAGGCATAGAAGACCCCAATGAAGTTGGGCATAGAGGATGGGAATGATAGCCTGACAAGGAGAAATTCATGGGAGGAAAATATGATCTTCCTCTGATAACCAGGGTGAAACAGAGGCTTTGATGGGCATAGGTGGCAACACCCCCACACACACAAACATGTTTTCCCCTGTTCTGCCTGAAAAGATTATATTCAGGAAGGGGCAGGCTAGAGTCTTGGACCCTGAAGAAGAGCCAGGGTTCCAAGATACGGAGGATGTTGAGAGAATGTTGTGAAGTCCAGACAAACCGGAGAAAGCCTGGAGTATTGAGGTGAAAAATGCTGCGGCCTTTGGTAGCCGGGGAAGGGGATGTGGAGGTGGATGGAGGAGAGGGTCCAGGATAACCAGAGGTTATCCAGAAAATATTTAATTGTCATTGTTTGTTTGCTATTTCCCCTGTCTGATGTCTCAGTTGAGCCATAGTTACATCTGTAATCGCTGCTTATGTCAACAGAACAGTGATATCTAAGGTCCCCGACGTCACCCTGCTTACTGTGTAAGACTTTAGTGCCATGGTAATCATTGTTGGTGTCCGCCAACGAGAGCATGGTTCTTTTCTCAACCCTGCTTACTCTTTAGGACTTTGCTTCTGCAGTAACTGACGATGCTGTCCACAGATGATGGAAAGCATTTATTTTAAATTTGTTTACTGGGTCAGAGCACACAACCAAGGTTTTTTTTTTTTTTAGGTTCAAAGAGGGCCATAGGCACATAACTACAACACTATAGTATTAAAAACAACAAAATCGGGCCAGCCCCCTGGTACAGCGCTAGAGCAGCTGTTCACAGTGTTCCACAGCCTGGGCTTGGGGAACCAGCCTGGGCTGAGGGTTACTGGAGGAGGTGACCTGAGCATCCCAGAAGATGCTGTCCACCTTGGGAGGGGAGACACTCAGCATGCACTGTGCTACCACCACCTGGATGACCACAGGTGGCACTGCAAGCGGAGCTGTGGAACTGAGGATGGACGCAGAAAAGCTCGGATGCACAATGCAGGTGCATGCACGCCAAGAGCCCTTCTCAGCATCCACAGGGAGAAAAACAGAAAGAAGCATCAGCTGCTGCAGGAGGACGTCCACTCTTCATTGCAGGCCCCACACTGCTGACTGTTGTGCTTTCCCTGGATTGCCTACCCAGTCTCCCTCAGGAGGTCCCTCTCAGTGGCTGTGCCCTGGAGGGTAAGCCAGGGTGTAAGAGGGAGACAGTAAGTCCCAGAAAAGTTGGGTGATGTAGCTGGATGAGTTGGGTTGGACCGATGGATCTGGCTGATAGGAGAGATACCATACTAAATAAAAAAAAAAATAAAAATAAAGTAAATTTAGACAACTCAAGCAAATAATTACAAAAATGCAGGTTGAAAGTTGAGTACATTCCCCAACCCACCATACTGTCCATTAACTGATGCTGGTGTCTCCAGGCAATGGGGAACATAGTCCTCTTAACCCTGCTTACTCTTTAGGACTTTGGTTCTGCACTGACTGATGCTGGTGTTTTCAGACAAGTGAGAGCATGGTCCCCCAACCATGCTGCGTTAACTGTTGCTGGTGTCTGCAGACCAGTGCTAGTGTGGATCACTTGAGCCACCCTTGATTACTATGTAGGACCTTGGTTCTCTACCAACATTTCCTGTCTCTTTACCAGCACAAAGGGAATGTATTCATTCAGGAGCTATTCTTACATCCTATTCTATATATCAAGAATTAGAACTCAATATGGCTCTTCCTCCATAAGTCACGCACTTCCCACCATATGGAACAACCTCCAAAAAACCCTGAAACTATCTAACATCATTAGAATGGCAATCTACTCAGGCAGTCATTGAAGGGCACCTGTAATTGCTACACCTAAGCCCTCACCATCCCCTTCAAACCAGGCACCTCCCCTAGTTTTTTTCCTGTTAGCCATTGCACCCAAAACTGTATTGGGGTTGGCTGTGCCCTTCTTTCTTCTTTCTTCTATCCCATCTCTACTAATAATTATCAATAATTGCTTACAATTAAATTCTTCTTGTTAGGGCTGTGCCTTCCTATCTAAATTTTGTATTTTAGGCTGCCTTGTAGTGGGGCCTCTAGTACATTGCTGCTGCACAATTAAATGTGCCAAAATGAAAAAGAAATTGCTCTAACCCCTGTTGTGCACTAGTCTATCCCCTTCATGTATTTTTGTATGAGGATGTTCATTGTGTCACACATGTCTATTTTGTACCTGTATGCATCTGTTATATGATGTATGTTCATTGTATCATGTATGTCTGTTTTATACCTGTCCAGGTCCACCTTGTAAATGAGATTACTCAATGGTGTTTCACCTGGTAAAATAAAGATTGATTGATTGATCAATTGATAACCATTGTTGGTGTCAGTAGCTTAGTGTGGCATGTGACTGGTCCTTGCTGTAGTCCTGTGAGCCACATAAAACATGGCAAGAGCTGCCCTAAAGCTTGGTTTTCTGGGCCTCAAACTGCAGTCTCCCCTAGTCCTACAGCAGTCTTCCTTCCCCGTCTCATCTTCTCATACTTGGTCGTAGATGCCTGTTCTAAGATTCTCACTCACGCTTCACCCTTACTGGGTGAAATTGAACACTAAATGTAGGGGCTCTGCCACACACCCTGGCACTGTATTTGAACTTCTCATTGCTCTGCATTACAGGATATAGATGACATGGACGACGACCTTTTTGGGACAAAGAAGAAGCCCAGCTCAGCCCCCAGTAACTTAACAACGAAGGCCTCTGGGATAGTTGGACCAAAAGAGAACCGCCCCAAGACTGAAGAGAAACCACCACCAGCTGCCAAAGGTGGGAATTTACAGTGTATGGTTGGTGTGGCCACATAGACTACATAGAGTGCCAAACTTGGCCTCACAGGCACTACCACTTTTATAGAGGTTTACTTCTGAGGAGAGGGTGGGGTAGCCCCCAGTCCCATATTGTCACTGTGAGTTGCACTAAAGTATGGTACACTGAGTGTACTTAACCTACCTGTATATATAGATCCCTGATCCCATTTTAAACATCGCTATATTTCCTAACAGTCTACGCTCCAATCCTTTGTTTAGTTGTAGAAGGTCTTTGTGGGCCAAGAGGGAATGCTTTTTTTTCTTTTCAGTATATTTGCCCAAGATAGTAGGAAGCAGCATCCCACTTTCAGTAGGGTTTGTGCCTTCAACTAGTTTTGCAGCTTGGGGGGTTGGGGATGGCAAGACACAGGGAGGCCATGTACGTTGCTCAAGGCTGCACAGTGATTCATTGGCAGAGGTGAAATTTGAACCTGGGATAAACAGTGGCTAAAGTGGGATTCTGACCAGACATTATTCTTATCATTGGACATCACAGTGCATGGGAGCTGGGATTCAAACCAGGAATTTCTAACTCACTGTCCTTTGCTTTAATCCTTAGCATACACCACCTGGGACTTGGAACTGAAACCACAATTTTTAATTCCTCTAAGCACTAGACTGGGAGCTGGGATTGGAATTGGGATTTCCTGGCTCGTAGTCCTTTCCTCAAGCCCTTAGTCACTGCACTACTGGGACTGGAATCTGATTCTCCTGGCTCATAGCCCTGTGGTCTAATTGGCATAAGGACAGACTGTGAACTTGGAAATCGTGGTTTATAAGTTTATTGATGCAGTTGGAGGCCCTCTTATGGATATGAGTGTTGCCTCACGAGTTCTTAGAATGTGAGAACTGCGAAGCAAAGGTGAGTAGTTCTGGCATCCTAAGAACGCAAGAGGCGACACACTTGTATCCATATGAGGGCCTCCGACTGCACAAATAGAAACATAGAAACATAGAATTTGACAGCAGATAAGGACCGCTTGGCCCACCCAGTCTGCCCATTTCCCTACCTGATGGATAAGCTGCAGATCCTAGTTAACCAGCAGCCTACTTCTTCCTACCCCCACCCCCTAGAATTGCCTTATGACTGTCCCATGCATGCTTGAATTCCACCACTGTTTTTGACTCCACAACCTCCTCTGGAAGGCCGTTCCATGCATCCACAACCCTCTGTGAAAAAAATACTTTAAATTACCTCTGAGTCGCCCTCTATCTTCAAATTGTGCCCCTTGTTCTTGCACCTCTTTTTTTGAAAGATGCTACCCTCTTGAACTTTGCTGATTCCCTTGAGGTACTTGAAAGTTTCTATCATGTCCCCCCTCTTCCTCCTTTCCTCGAGGCTATACATATTAAGCTCCTGAAGTCTCTCTTCATATGTCTTCCGGTGCAGACCCTGCACCATTTTAGTTGCCCTCCTCTGGACAGCTTCCATCCTGTCTATGTCTTTGTGGAGATTGGGTCTCCAGAACTGCACGCAGTACTCCAGATGTGGTCTCACCAGCTGTCTGTACAGAGGGATAATAACTTGTTGTTTTCTGCTGGTGATGCCTCTCCCTATGCATCCCAGTATCCCCCAACCCTCCTTGCTGCCCTCTCACATTGCTTGCCCACCTTTAGGTCATCTGATATGACTACCCCAGGTCCTTTCCATTTTGTTGTTGTTAGTATCTCACCCCCATTGTGTACTCTTCCCTGGGTTTTGTTTCAGGTGCATTACCTGCACTTCTTAGCATTGAATCTAAGCTGCCATACATTTGACCATTCCTCTAACCTTCAGAGTCCTTCTCATCCTTTCCACCCCACCTTGTGCATCAACTCTGTTGCAGATCTTTGTGTCATCTGCAAAAGACATACTTTTCCTTCCAGTCCTCTGCAATGTCGCCTATAAAGACATTGAAGAGGACCGGTCCTAATACTAAACCCTGTAGTACCCACTGCTAACCCCCTTTTCAAGTGGACTCCATTTACTATTACCTCTGTGTCCTATTCTCCAGCCAATTCTTTTACCCAGGCTGTCATCTTGGGACCCACTCCCAGGCTGGCTAACTTGTATATTAATCTTTGTGTGGGACTGTGTCAATTGCCTTGCTAAAGTCTAGGTAGGCCATGTCCACAGCCCTCCCTGATCTACTACTTTGGTCACCCAGTCAAAGAAATCTATCAGATTTGTCTGGCATGACCTTCCGCTGTGAATCCATGCTGCCTTGGGTCCTGTGCTCCTCTGGCCTCTAGTCATAACAATTCTTTCTTTCAGAAGTGATTCCATCATTTCCCTACCACTGAGGTTAAACTAACAGGTCTGTAGTTTCCTGCTTCTGCCTTGCTCCCACTTTTGTGAAGGGAATCACATCTGCCCTCCTCCAGTCCTCAGGTACCACCCCATCCTCCCATGATTTGTTAAAGAGGGTAGTCAGTGGTGTCACTAGTTCTATCCTTAGTTCTTTTAGAATTCTGGGATGAATCCCATCAGGCCCCATTGCTTTGTCCACCTTCAGTTTTAAGAGCTCTTTCAGAACTCTTTCTTCTGTAAATGGGCTGGTATTAACTTCTGTATCCAGAGTGTTTCTACTGTACTGTTTAGTCCATGGTCTAATAAACTTATTAGAGATTGTGCAACTTTTTTTGTTTAAAACATTTTTTTTCTTCTGAATGCTGATGGCATGAGTGGTCAGCAAGAAGCTAGTTATGGGGGCTCCGTGCCCAAGGCACTCTTGCGCAGATAGGAGCAACTCTGGCTGAACTGAGGAAACGCTGTGATTGACCAGGAGTGTCACATGACACTCCCATGATCTATAATGACTTCAAGCAGTCTGGTGTCTGCTGGTCAGTCTCTCTTCATTCGACCACACTGTCTGAGAGCCTGGGTTCAAACCTAGCTCTCCTAAGTCACAATTTGTTACTTGAACCATTAGACCACACTGTCCTTTTGCATAGATGCTGACAGTCTTTCAGATGATGTCCTAGTTCTCTAAAACAAATGATCTTACTTCGAGACACAGCTCTTGCAGCAGGTTACACCATTTGGACTGAAGCCGGCAGGCGTCAGGACCCCACGGAAAAATTCTAGCTAGCTATCTTCAGCGGGGACCGCCCCCGACGTCGGTCCCGCCTCCGACGTCAGGCGTAGTACATAAGGGGGCGGTCCCGCCAGATTCCCCAGTTCTTTCCCGGCGTCGACTTGCATGTCTCGACCCTTCAGTTCGGTTTCTAGCGTGCGACGCGTGGTAAAGTGCTTTCCTACGGAAATTTGTTCTCCGAGTTCAGTTTTTTCTCTGATGTCCTCCCCGACCTCTGGTCACTCCTCGAAGTGCGCCTGTGGGAAGCAGATCCCTTTCAAGGATCCACACTCGGCCTGTGTCCGGTGCCTAGGCCCAGACCACGACACCCGGTCCTGCTTTTTTTGCCAGGGTTTTAACAGCAGAACCCGGATCTGTCGCCAGAAGGCCCTACAGGTGTTCCTGTTAGAGGAGCAACTCAAGTCCATGGCTTCCAAGGGGGATTCTTCGCAGAAGGCCCGCAAGCATGCTGAGAAGCACAGAGAGAAGGCCTCTTCCAGGTCCCCGTCTAGGGCCTCCGACTCACGCAGTTCTGGCTCCAGGTCCGACCGCTCTCCTTCCCGGGCCAGCTCTCAGCCTCCCCCCGCTGCGGTGAGAAAATCTTCTTCCTCTTCTCAGGCCAAGACTCCCAGGCCTTCCTCGTCCTCCAAGGCCCTGGCTAAGTCGGGGGATCGCCACCATCACCACAAGTCGGGTTCCCGCCATTCTGAACCCGACGTCAGGTCTGCTTCCTTGCCTCCTCGCCAAAACCAAGAGCTCACCTCACTCAAGAGGCAGCAGGACCCGGCTGCCGTTTGTCGGCGTCGACCTCTACGCCACAGGTCCCCAGAGCCGTCGTCTGCCAGAAGACCGTCGCCAGCCAGGCCTACTCATCACCGGACGCCGGTAGGGGGAACGGCGCCCGCTCCAATTGAGAAGAGGACCCCGACGCCTCCGACCGGCGTCGGTCAGGAGACCATCACTGAGGAGGAGTTAACCCAGCCCGAGGACCAGATGGGCGACCCCGGTCCTGTTGAGACTCCTAGGGAACCCTTGCCGCAACCCGAGCCCCCTGTGGAGCCGATGCGGGTCCCGGCGACCGTCCACCGGTACCCGGACCGTCGTCGGGCCTTTCCTTTTCAGAGGTGAAGGAGCTTTTCACTTACTGGTGGGATACCATCAAAAAGGACATGGTCCCCACTCCACCTCTGCTTCCTCCTCCTCCTCCTCCTCCTACACCGGTTGCTCCTCCGGTTCCTGCGCCCCCGTCTCCATCTGGGTCTGCAGGCGGTTACCTCCTCCCGGGAGCCCAGGACCCTCAAGGGAGAGACTTCGATAAAGGAGACCTCCGTTCAGATCCTCTTCTAGGTCACCCAGTCCCAAGAAACCCAGAGACGCCGCCCGTTTGCCTTGACGGAGGACACGGATCAGAGTTTTCACATCCAGATCCCCATCTCCCTCTCCATCCCTTCTCCGGACCCACGTGAGCTGCCAAAGTCTCCTCGGATGACCCTTCGTTCTCGGATATCATGAGACACATCCAGGAGAACATGGGATGGGATCGGAAGAGTTAGACCCGAAGGCTGTGCCTTGCAAAGTATCTTGACAGAAGGACTCAAAGCCTGTGGTGGTGCCACCCTTGGTAGACACTTTCGTGGAGCGTCACTAAGGCAGCGGAAGCGCCACATTCGCTCCGGCGATGCCAAGAAGCTGACCGCTTGTCAAGGCTCCAAGAGAAGACCAGTACTTGACTCAGCATCCTCAGGCCGACTCTCTGGTCATAACAGCCTCTCATGACCGGTCCCAGAGACCGCAACATCTGAGCACCCTGCCACGGACCCAGAGTCCAAGCAGCTGGACTCCATGGGTAGGCGCCACGTATGCTTCTGCTACCTCGCCATCAGATCCCTGAATTATTTGACCCACATGGTGCAGTTCCAAAATGCCCTGTGGGCAGAGGGTCTGGATGCGGCTGAAATTGCGGAGAAGTGAGCAGAAGGAGGAGATGTTACAGCTCCTCCGTGGGTTTGGATGTGGGAACCCAGGTGCTACGAGCAGCGTCCGATTCGCGGACTCCTCGGCCCGAGCAGCAGCTTCAGGCGTATGCCTCCGGAGGCACTCTTGGCTCCGTGTCTCTGGTTTTACCCCGGACGTCCAGAAAAACATCATGGGCGCCCATTCGAGGAGAAGTTTTGTTTGGTAAACCCTCAGAAGATAATTACCAAACTTCAAGAGGCGGGAATTGCGGTGAGGTGGGTTCAGGCCATGTGCCGACCAAAGCTTAGTTCACTTTCGTAGGAACCAAAGCCAATTCCGTGGACGGACAGAGACAACAGTCCCGCCCGCTTCACAGCAGAGGGGCTCCGGCTTCGTGAGAGCCCAGGAAAATAATCAGCAGGCCGGAGCCAGTGCGGCCCTAAGCCGGTCCAGCCAGCGGGACCCTCAGCCGCCACAGCCTGACTCCTTCCCGGCCCCCGCCCCTCAGGATCAACGGGACGTCATGGTCGGGGGTCGCATTGCGAATTTCCTGCCGGGATGGCAGACTATAACCACCGACAGGTGGGTTCTACAGTTGGTCGGAAGAGGCCACTTTATAGAATTCACGGAAAAGCCACCCTCGAGGCCTCCGTTGCTCTCCCGGTACCTGGTTCAGCACAAGTCATTGATCAGGCAAGAAGTGCTCACGCTCCTGCAAAAGGGAGCGATAGAGTACGTCCCAGAGAACCAGAGAGGACACGGATACTATTCCCACTTCTTCCTGGTTCCAAAGAAGACAGGGGACCTCCGTCCGATTCTGGACCTCAGCGACCTCAATTTGTCGGTCGCCTACAAAAGATTCCGCATGGTAACTCTTCCGGGTCTTATTCCCATGCTGAAGCAGGACGCCTTTTTAGCGTCTCTAGATATGCAGGACGCTACCTGCACATCCCTATAGCTCAAGCGCACAAGAGGTTCCTGCGCTTCGAGTTTCTCGGCCATCATCTTCAGTTCCGAGCCCTTCCATTCGGGCTGTCATCGGCACCCAGGGTCTTTACCAAATGCATGGCAGTCGTGGCAGCGTCTCTAAGGAGACAGGGCCATTATGTGTTCCCGTACCTGGACGATTGGCTTCTCATGGCCGCCTCCAGAGAGGCGTTGTCACAGGCGATCCAGAGCACCCAGGACCTGTTTCGATCTCTGGGTATCCTAATCAACCACGAGAAGTCCCTCCTGGTACCGTCGCAGAAACTGCAGTTCATAGGCGCAGTACTGGACACCGTTCAGGGAAGAGCATTTCTTCCAGACGACAGAGCGGAGCGCATCAGATCCCTCATCAGGGAGCTTTCGTCGAACAAGACCGCCCCAGCCAGGTCGGTCCTTCGCTTGCCCGGACACATGGCCGCGGCCATTCCTACTGTCCTCGCGAGGCTCCATACGCGGGTGACTCAGTGGATGCTCAGGTGCAATGGGACCAAAGGCAAGACCACATGCAGCATCGGTCAGAATCACGAATACTGCGATTCGAGACTGGCAGTGGTGGCTAGACCCAGGGACACTCTCTATGGGCGTCCCGTTCATAGCGCCGTCCCCGGTGGTAATCCTCACCACAGACGCCTCAGGTCTAGGGTGGGGAGCACACCTGGACGGGGTGAAGTCCCAGAGTACGTGGACCCCTCTGAAGGCCCACCTCCATATCAACATCCTAGAGATGAGGGCGGTCCTTTATGCCCTGCAGGCCTTTCAGTCAGAAATCCCACCGAGTACTCTCCTGCTTCAGACAGACAACACGGCGGTGATGTATTACCTCAACAAACAAGGAGGCGCACACTCTTACCCCCTTTGCAGGGAGGCCTTGAGGGTGTGGGATTGGGTAATCCGACACGGTGCGAACCTGATCACAGTACATGTTCCCGGTGGACAACACGATTGCAGACGGCCTGAGTCGCTTCCCAGGCCAGAGTCCACGAGTGGAACTTCTCCAGGAGGTAGCAGAGGATCTGTTTTCATGGGGAACTCCAGAATTGGACTTGTTCGCCTCCCCATCCAACGCAAAACTGCCCAATTTTTGCTCGCTAGATCCAGGGCCTGGTGTTTTCTGGCGAGACGCGTTGTCCCTCTCCTGGGCGGACAGATTCCTCTACGCTTTCCCTCCCTTCCCGTTGATCCAGAGAGTTCTTCTCAAACTGCGCAGGGAGCATGCAACAATGATCTTGGTGGCCCCATTCTGGCCCAGGCAGATCTGGTTCCCTTTGCTAATTCAGCTGTCCCGGGAACCTCCGCTCCCGTTGCCATTCAGCTCCCACCTCTTGTCTCAGGAGAAGGGTTCACTGGTCCACCTGGACTTACGCTCACTGAACCTGCACGCATGGCTCCTAGAGACATATCCATCTTGCGCCATGGGGTCTCGCAAGAGGTTGCGGAAGTCCTTTCTGCAGCCAGAAAGCCGGCAACGCATGCGACATATGCCTTGAAATGGCGCCGTTTTTGTCTATGGTCGCAAGCACGCGGCTTTTCCCCTTTAGGTTGTCCGGTGAAAGCTGTGTTAGAGTACCTGTTCTCCCTTTTCCGTTCGGGTCTCGCCTACTCCTTGATTAAAGTGCACCTATGTGCCATTTCAGCTTATCGCCTCCCGATGGGACAGCGCACAGTGGCACAATAAGATGCCTGCCGAGAATTCTTAAGAGGGGTGTTACACCTTAGGCCGCCCATTAAGGATCCAGTGCCTCCTTGGGACTTGCTCTTTGTCCTGGAGCAACTCACGCTCCCCCACTTTGAACCTGCCGCGGATTGCGAGCTGCATTTTCTGTCGTGGAAAACGTTATTTTTGGTTGCTGTTACATCAGCGAGAAGAGTTTCTGAGCTTCAGGCTCTCATGTGCAAAGAGCCCTATTTAATTTTCCACCGGGACAGAGTATCCCTGAGGACGAATCCTAAATTTTTGCCTAAGGTGGTTTCCACACTCACTCTCAACCAGGATATTGACCTGCCGGTCTACTTTCCTAATTACTCTAACAGAGGAGAGGCGCTGCTTTACACCCTGGATGTTCACCGCAGCTTGAGGTACTACCTGAGCAGAACTAAGCAGCTTCGCACTTCGGAGCAGCTTTTCATCTCCTTTACCGAAAGGATGAAGGGCCAACCAGTATCCAAACAGTCACTGTCTCGCTGGCTTGTCCAGTGCATCTCTTACTGTTATGATATCAAACGAAAGCCCCTCCCAGGAGCAGTCCGGGGCCATTCCACTAGGGGAGTGGCCACATCTTTTGCGGCACTTCAAAATGTCTCCACTTCTGCAATTTGTGCTGCAGCCACTTGGAGCTCTGTTCATACTTTTATCAGGCATTATAGCCTGGACATCGCTTCACGGCGAAGAGCAGGCTTCGGCCTGGCAGTGCTACAGGGTCTCCTGTCCTAGATTCAGGACCTGGAACGTTCTTTCTTATTTCCTCCTCCCAGAGTGTTTGCAAGCACTATTGCTTGGGAATCAGTCCTAATGGTGTAACCTGCTGCAAGAGCTGTGTCTCGAAGTAAGATAGTACAGTTACGTAAAACCGTAACAGTAGATCTTCGAGAACAGCTCTTGCAGCAGGTACCTTCCCGGCCACCTTCCCCCTTGGAGGAGGCATGGCTTAAGCCTTTGTTAACAGGAAATTTTTCCCGTTTGTCTTCTGACGGTGGATCCTTGGTCTCCCATTTCAATGTCAGCCTGCGGCCGGAAGTCTCCGGTTGGAGAACTGGAATCTGACGGGACCGCCTCTTATGTACTACTGACGCCTGAGGCGGGACCGACGTCGGGCGGTCCCCTCTGAAGATAGCTAGCTAGAATTTTTCCGTAGGGTCCTGACGCCTGCCGGCTTCAGTCCAAATGGTGTAACCTGCTGCAAGAGCTGTTCTCGAAGATCTACTGTTACGGTAAGTTCTTACGTAACTGTACTTTACAAAGAGAATGCCATGGTTTTTCTGTCCCTGACCATCAGTTTACAGTTGTTGCTTGGTTCTTTACATTTTACTTAGTCTAATGCTGCTTTTTATTCCAATGCTGGGCTCTGTGGCTGGTGTAGGACCCAGATATGAACTTAAAGGAGCCTCATTACATGGCTAAAACTTGCCTGTAACATATGCTGCCTAATTGCTGTTTCTCAGATCCTGGGAGTGTCAGTACTGTGACGATCAGCTAATGTAGCGCAGTGCCACAACCTACACGGTTGCAGCCGTCACCACCTCCACGGTACCATTAACATAATGTGTGGTAAAATACCTGACTTCCTCATTCTGGATGCTCAATTCTCTGTTGACCATTAGAGAGCCGTGTGTGTTGGTTTCAGCGATTTTTGTTGTTGTATGCTTCTTGCAGAATCACCTGTGTTGGATGTGCAGAAGAAGCCCCTCTCCGCTCCAGCAGGGTCTGAGCGTCAGTACAAGAAGTTCTCCTTTGATGGTAAGCTCTCTTGTTATATTCTTGTAGTGAAGGTTCTAGACAGTTACCCAGTTTATATGGAAATTTACATACTTATAATGACAAATGGGGGGCTAAAAGCATAGACTACGTGAGATGTTAGCTGAATTGTGAATGCAGATGTTTTGGCAGTTTCACCTTAAGGCATCAAAGGCTGTTTAAACAGATGTAAAGTTTAGGCTCTTTGGTGCATCACTTGGCATTCTGGTGACCCAAATATGCACCCTGAGCCTGGGACGTTACAGGGCCTAGCAGAGGAGAATTGAGGGTGTGATTGAACACTCACCTCTCTCAGTTGGAGGGATAGCTCACTCCGCTACATGGTTGCCTCCTAATGCTAGACAGGAGACAGCACACAGAGTCAGCGGGTAGATCTGGATGCAGGGAGCTGCAGACTCAGAAGAGCAGCTTGAAGTTATGCCCAATGTAGCAAAGCGTGGGGTAAAGCTGTCCTCGGTGTCAGATGACAGCCGCCTAGACCCTGCCCACACCAAGAGTTCTGTCTTCAACATTGCCCTCCTTCTCTGATGTTCTGGCCTATCCTCGTGCCCCTCCTATTCTTTTCACCTCCTTGTGTGTCCTACACATGTAGGGAGTGCGCACTTCCTTCCCTTTACAGACAAATGCATAGTCAGGAGACTGGTGGGGACCTCTCAGAGATAAAGAGGAAGCTAACCCTGGGCACAAGTAGCCACACCAGGAGTTGGGGTGTTGACTAGGTCGAAGAAGTGACACTGAGGAAAAGCACTGGAGCTAGAAGAAGAACTACTTAAAGTTGTGCACAGCAGGGCACATAAATGTAACTTGTGAATGAATTTTGTTTGCATGAATGTATACTTTGTGTGATTGCGCTGTTGTCACTTGTCCCCTAACCAGGATGGACTTGGAAATGAGATTCTGTGTATTTAGATGGACCTTTCTAACACCAGAAATCCATCACTGATGCTTTACAAGTGTCATTCTCCCAGTAGATTGTGAAGCCCCGGAGACAGAATGGTTTGCCAATTATGGAACTTTAAAATGAAGTTCAAACTACACTGAGGTCACGCTCTCTTGTAGCTTCTAATGTTAAATTTGTTTTCTCCGCCTGAAGAGAATAGTCACCCCAAAGTACAGCTCCAGTATTCTGATCTTCAGATGCTTTATTTCTTATTTCAGTGGCTCAATCAGTTTTCTCGATTACTCTGCATTAGTTTGTTTAAAGTTTTTATAACATTTGTGATTCTCCGGTTCCCAGTCAGTTCTCAGAAAATGGAGAAGGCAATAGTTTAGGCCATTTCCTGTCTGAAGGGAACTGCTTCAGGTTTTAAATTCCTGCCTGAATTGAACCACTTCAGATTTTAATCAGTTTCCTGCAGTTTTGTGTAAAAACTGCTTTATTCACTTTTTTATAGATTTTGAGTTAAAAAAAAATACAACCATACAGCATAGTCACACAGCTGACATTTTTAACAAACACTTTTCATATACATGTTCAGTACCCATGTTTGGTCACCGTGATTCATGCCATAACTTGTAGGTTTCTATTTAAAGCTGTGATCCAAGACTAACAATGGTAACCTTATCCTGTACAATATACGTGTAACATCTGGTTAAAAAAAAAAGACAAAACAAACCTAGAACTATGTTACTCATTTTTTTAAAAGGTGGTTTTTACTAAGTTGTGGTTCCTACCGAGAGAACTGGACCGAAATGTCTTAGTCTACCTTCCTAAATTCCAACCCTACCTCTAAAATTTAAGTGTTATGCATTTTTATTTTGAATGATTTACTCACAGTTCTTGGTAGAGGTAACCGTAATTTAAATATTTTTTCCTCAGAATCGAATTTGTCTACACAGGTTCTGTAAAACATATTTTTATGCTGTTCTGGGAACTGAGAGAAAATTTGTCTAAGGTCTTCAGGATTTGGCATGACTGATAAACCTAAGAAAAAGAGAACAGGACTCACAGGCTTTAGAACGTTTACTAATCATTTTCAGCTCCTGGGAAAGGCAGTCTGCCTTGAGCTCTGTTTAAGGTACCTGGTTCCAGATCATGACTTTCAAACAACATGAAGTCTTGCTATATTCTGACAGTAGCAGTGAGTCCCAACCTTCGAACTGCCCCAGAGATGAAAGAGTTAACTTTCCATGCCAGGCATGGAACACTGAGCTCGAGCTCGGTTGAGACTCTGTCTGTTGCTGTTTAAACTCAAACCGTCAGATTCTTTACTCCGTCTCACTGAACAGTTGCTCCGGAGAGTTCTCCTTCTGCTCGGTTCAATTTGTCTGTTAAAGTACCGCTTTTCTCGGTTTTCGACCAAATTTAAACCGTAACCTGTCAGTTCAGTCTCTGTCTGTGGTATTTGTGAGTACTAGATAGGTTATATTTTATTCTGTTCTGTGTGGAACTTGTAAACGGTTCATCGGTTCAGTTTGAACAGATCAAGTTGCTAAAAAATCTTTATTTGAATTTCTAGAGAGTGGTTACCGGTTCTTTTTGATTCTAAAAAAAACCGATTTTGTTACGTTTTTTTCCACGTATCATGTGACACGGCCAGGAACCGATAAGAGGGGTCTTGCTCATGGATTGCCATAAAGGGTAAGTTTGGTTAGGACTGGCACAGTGTCTGAGAAACCCAAAAGAAAAACCGGACCCACTGGGTTTCAACACTGCAGTGTGTGTGGGGAAGTCTTTGCCAAGGCTGACCCCCACACCACCTGTGTTTATTGTCTGGGGTTTGACCACCTCAATGCAGACTGCCAGATTTGTAAAAGTTTCCCTGCAGCTACCCTAGAAAAGAGAGTTGGTAGGCTCAGGGAAAGGGAGGCCAAAAAGTCCGCTGAACCGGATGGCCAGCCCGGTTCGGTTCAAATGGAACCAGAAGGAGTGCCCTCTGACCAGGGCGAGACTTCTTCGGGCAAAAGGAGAGCCGATTCTGAGGAGTCGGTTCCGTCTAAAAGAACTAGAAAAGAAAAATCAGCTGGTGTGGAGCCAAAACTTTCCTCTCCAGCTGCTGAAGAAATAGCCAAAGCGATCAAAATTGTTCAGTCGCTTTCCCCGGTTCCGACCGAACCGGCACCATCAGGGAGGCGCTTGGTTCAGCCGGTTCCACCGGTTCAAGAGTGTGATTTAGAGGAATTTTATGAACTGGAGGAGGAGGAGGAAGAGGAGTATGAGGAAAGTGAATGTGGATTTGAAAGTCTGGATGTGTCCATTGACCCGGACATCTCCCCAGACAGACCTTCAGGAGTGTCTCCTCCTAGGCTTTCTGAGTCCCCCTCCCATTTCATGTTTTATAAAAAAGTGGCTGAAACCCTCCAGCTTCCTATGGAAGAAGCTGTGGATGACCAGGAGGAGCCTGACTATGTGGAAATGATGGATATCCCAGAGTCTAGGAGGCTGTCTATTCCTTGCACAAATCTTTTGGGAAACAGACATTTAAGATTTTAAAGACTCCTAACACTATACCTCCTGTGGATAAAGAATGGACAAAAGGTACACATTGTCAGGCTCAGACACGGAGTTCCTTATACAACAATGCAGCCATGTTGGAGTAGTGCAGGCTGCAGCCTGTGATAAGGCAAACATTCCCTTGGCTTCACACCCCCCGGACAAGGACTCCAGGAGGATTGACGCCATGGCAAAGAAACAGTACATGGCAGCATCCTTGGGACTCAGGCCAGTTATATGGCCTATACTGCTAGGTATCAAAAATCCAGATGGGACACTGTTATGGCTTTAGCAAAACAGGTCCCTGGCCAGCTTGCCAAGGAGCTGGAGCAGGTGGCTGCTGATGGTATTGAGGCATCCAAGGTGCAATTCCATGCTGCAGTAGACTCCAATGATGTATCATCTAGAGTCATGGCTACATCTGTGGCACTTCGAAGAATGGCTTGGCTCAGATGTACTAGCCTGTCACAGGATACCCGGACTAAGGCCATGGATTATCCTGTTGTTGGTAATTCTCTGTTTGGGGAGCAAACAGAGAATTACATGAAGAAAATGGATGAGTATAGGACCACCTATAGGAGTGCACAGGCCAAGGAAAGGCAGGCCACTCCTCAAAGGCAGCTTCCTAGGGGCAGGGGCAGGCCTTTTCATAGGCCTTTCTACCAAGCCCAGGCCTCCTCTTCTGCTTATGCCCAGAGGGGGTTCTTTAGAGGAAGAGGCAGACGGGGTACAAGCAGGCCTGCTTCCACCCCTCAGCCCAAAGCCCCTGCTAAACAGGCACCCTGATGGGGTTGCCAGGGCCGATTCTCAGCTACCTGTAGGGGTCAGGCTGGCTTACTTTGTCCAGGACTGGGAGTCTCTGACATCAGACAAATGGGTCCTGGAAGTAGTAAGCCAGGGACTGAATCTCAGCTTCAAAAAGTTTCCAAAGATGAGAACCAGATCCTTTCCACCTGCCAATCCATCAGAGACACTTGCCTTAGAGGCAGAGGTCTCTACCCTCCTAGCTCTCAGAGCTGTGGAAAGGGTTCCACTCCTACACCAGGGCAAAGGGTTGTATTCCAGGTACTTCCTTACCCCAAAAAAGACAGGAGAATGGCGGCCCATCCTGGATCTCAGATATTTAAGCAAGCACCTTTTAAAACCAAAATTCAAAATGGTGACTCTGGGAATTATTCTACCCTGTCTAAGGCCAGGGGACTGGCTAGTGTCCCTGGACTTCAAGGATGCCTACTTCCATATTCTTATCAGAAGCTCCCATCGAAAGTACCTCAGGTTCGAGCTGCCCTCAGGCCATTACCAGTTCAGAGCAATGCCCTTTGGCCTCACCTCTGCTCCAAGGGTATTCACAAAATGCCTGGCAGTGGTAGTTGCTTCTCTAAGAATGCAAAAGATTGCCATCTTCCCTTACCTGGATGACTGGCTTATAGTAGGCCAGTCCCCAGACCAAGTCAAGTCACACTTACAGATAACTCAGCAACTGCTCACCTCGTTAGGTTTCCTCCTGAACCTTTCAAAGTCAGTTCTAGAGCCTGTCCAGCTCCTCACCTTCATAGGCGCAGAGCTAGACACAGAGAAGGCCAGAGCCTTCCTTCCCTGGACAGGGCAAGGACCCTGGTCTCTCTGGCTCCCTCATTCACCCTGCAGGTGTCTCACCAGCAAGGCATTTTCTACAGCTCCTGGGGCACATGGCTGCTTCTACAGCAGTAGTGCAGGGAGCAAGATTTCAGATGAGGGACATTCAGTTCCATTTGAGAGCCTTCTGGTCTCAAAGGAAGGACCCTCTGACCAAATTGATCCCAGTAACTCGAACCCTGATCCAGGCCCTACAGTGGTGGCAGGATCAGAACAATCTGAGACAAGGGGTTCCCTTTGTCACTCAGTCTCACTCTTTAATCCTTACTACAGATGCTTCCCTCTTGGGGTGGGGGTCTCACATGGGTGACCTCACCACCCAGGGGTTGTGGTCCCCTCAGGAATCTCTGCTCCACATCAATCTTTTGGAACTCAGAGCAGTATTTCTAGCACTTAAAGCTTTTTCCAAATCTGTTCAGAACAAAGTTATACAGGTCAGAACAGACACCACCACCACAATGTGGTACATCAACAAGCAAGGAGGCACTCGGTCTACGGCTTTGTGCACCGAAGCAATGAAGTTGTGGTCTCTGGCTTACTCCCTGAACACCTCCCTCATGGCAGTTCACTCCCAGGCAAGGACAATGTCCTGGCAGATGCTCTCAGCAGGATTTCCAGGGTCGTCACTAATGGTCACTGGACCCCTGGTCTTGGAGGTGATATTTTCCAGATGGGGCACCCCGCAGATAGATCTTTTTGCAGCCCAAGACAATCACCAACTTCCCCTTTTTTGCTGCAGGACCCCAGTGTTGGGCTCAGTCCCCTGGATGCCTTAGTTCTCAATTGGGAAGGGAAGTTTCTCTATGCTTTTCCCCCCTTCCCTCTCCTGTTCAAAGTGCTAGTCAAAATCAGATCTCAACCCTGCAAGATGATCCTGATTGCTCCAGACTGGCCCAGACAGCCCTGGTATCCACTCCTACTGTCCTTAGCAGTCCATCTTCCTCTGTGTCTTCCCAGGAATTACAACCTGTTAACCTGTGCTCAGGGGAGGGTTTGGTACCCGAACCTCAAATCTCTCAATCTCAAGGCCTGGCTCTTGAAGAGTTAGAGTTTGCTGATTTACACCTCTCCCAAGGTGTAATGGATATCCTGAAGGCTTCTAGAAAACCTTCCACCAGGGCTACTTATAATTCCAAATGGAAAAGATTTTCCATATGGTGCTCTGGAAAGTATATTTCCCCAGAATCTGCTGATCTGCCCACAGTCCTTGATTATATGGTCCATTTAAATAGTTTGGGGCTGAGACCAGCTACACTGAAAGTGCATCTGGCAGCTGTGTCTGCTTTTATTTCAGCAGGTAAGCCCTCTTCTCTTTCAGCTCACCCTGTATTCTCCAATTTTTTTAAGGGATTGCTTCACACCAACCCTCCATTCAGGGACCCTGCCCCTGCCTGGGACCTTAATGTTTGCATTGCTCATCTTATGCAACCCTCTTTTGAGCCTTTGTCTTCAGCAGAGCTTAAGTACTTGACTTAGAAGACTATGTTTCTGGTAGCCATCACTTCTGCCAGACGCATAAGTGAATTACAAGCTTTGTCAGTGGAGCCTGATTTTATCTCCTTTCATAGAGATAAGGTGGTCCTCAGGACTAACAGGAAGTTCTTGCCTAAGGTGGTTTCAGATTTCCACCTTAATCAATCTATGTCTCTTCCAGTGTACTTCATTGACCATTCCTCCTCTGCTAAAGGAGGCTGCACAGTTTAGATGTGAAAGAGCCCTTAGCTACTACATAGAGCGTACTAAGGGTCACAGGTTTGACTCCTCCAACTGTTCCTCACTTATGGTGAGGTTGGTAAAAGAAACCTGCCACTAAAGGATCCATTGCCAGGTGGATTGTCTCTTGTATCCAATTTTATGGAAAACTGGGTAAGGTTCCTCCCTCAGGCCTGAGGGCTCACTCTACCAGAGGTACAGCTGCTTCCCTGGCTGCTGCCAGGGACATCCCTATTCTAGAGACATGTCAAGCAGCTACCTGGAAAACACTTCACACTTTTACCAAGCATTACTCCCTGGACATCCAGGCTAGGAGTGATGCTCGGTTTGGCACAGCTGTGCTTCAGAGCCTATTTCCTAAGTAGGTTCTGTCCCTCCTCCATGGAGGTACTGCTTTGTAGTCTGCTACTGTCAGAATATAGCAAGACTTCATGTTGTTTGAAGAAAAAATCACTCACCTTAGTAATGTTGTTTTTTCTAATGGAGTCTTGCTGTATTCTGACTGCTCCCCCTGCCTGCCCCTCTCAGAACCTCTGTTTTGGGATGTGGGTGGCATGCAGTGTTGGCACTCAGTAGGTGCCCACCTTTTGTTTTCACCCCCTTCTTTTTTTGGGGTGAGTTGGTGTTGTGTTTTCATTTTTTGGTCTCCTGACTTGAGTCTTTGTTTTGGGACCAAAAAATGTGTTTTACGTTTAGTAGCCAGTTGGCTAGTGTAGGTTTACAGCTTCCACACAGGACCTCAGTGAGTTTAGCTCGAAAAGATCTGACGGTTTGAGTTTAAACAGCAACAGACAGAGTCTCAACCGAGCTCGAGCTCAGCGTTCCATGCCTGGCATGGAAAGTTAACTCTTTCATCTCCAGGGCAGTTCGAAGGTTGGGACTCACTGCTACTGTCAGAATATAGCAAGACTCCATTAGAAGAAACAACATTACTAAGGTGAGTAATTTTTTCTTCTCAGTTGTGAGCTCTGTAAAACGTTTTGCCTTAGAACCCAAAAGAAAGGGCTAAAAAAGATGTTATGGCTTCTCAGTCTGCCCCTGTATCACCACAGCACACTAAAGGCTCTGAGGTTTTGATCCTGACGATGGTGGAAAGTACTCATCGGAGGGGCTGTCTCCTCACAGACAGCAGTAGTGCCTGTTACATGGGACTGAGATAAAGGAGGAAGCTGCCCAGCCATCAGGAATGCATATTAAAGATGGTACAGATACCATGGGGGTCCCCAGGGACCCCATGGGGCCAATGATGGCAAAAATACAAATAAGAGGCTTAGGGCAGACACCGGAAGCAGTGGTTGCCAAGAAAAAGCAGAAAAGGATGTCCTTGCCACTCATGCAAAGGAAAAGGAGCAAGCAGTGTACTTAAGACAAATGCCCTCAGCAGAGGACATAGCAAAAGTATGGCAGTTTTTCCAGGCCTTTCAGGCTATGGAGAATTTTATTAATATGCCACCCCCCTCCCCCCCCGGCTAGGACTCCAGATCTCCTGATCATCTGCCCGTGAAGAAGGAGAATGTATATTATGAGGAGGAGGAGGAAGATGACCCTGTTGAACCAGATGGTTCACCTATACAAGAGTTTGGTTCCCCTCCTAAACCTTCAGAGGATTGTACCTCATATTCCCCTTTCCTCAGGCAAATAGTGAGCACCCTCAGCATCCCTACTTTGAAAACAGAGGAGGATGAGGAGGAAGCGGAATTTATGAATATGATGGTGCTGGCTCCTACAAGCAGGCTGCTAGGTCACTAGTAAGACCTCATCTAAAATACTGTGTCCAGTTCTGGAGACCACATCTCCAGAAAGACATGGACAGAGTGGAGGCAGTCCAGAGGAGGGCAACTAAAATAGTGCAGGGTTTGCAACAAAAGCCCTTCAAGGAGAGAGTAAAAGACCTCAATATGTACATTGTGGAAGAGCATGTGTGGGGGGGGGGGGGGATATGATGGAGACCTTTACTTCACAGGGTAAATAAGGTACAGGAGGGAAGAATTGTTACGAAAAAATGTGCTCAAGAACAAAGGGGCATGCTATGAAGCTGAAGGGGCGTAGATTCAAGAGAGATGTGAGAAAATACTTCTTTACAGAAAGTGTGGTGGATTCCTGGAACAGTCAAAGAAGCAAGGGTTCCGAGGAAAATCACAATTTTCTTATTCAGAGTTCTATGGGGTGGAGCTTGGTCGCTCGTGATGTAATAATTCCAGGAAATGTGATGGTGCGACCACTCTGTCTAACAAATAGTGTGACACAAAAATCAGTTTTGAAAATGTTCTCTTTTTATTCAATATTTTACAGATTCACCCCAGTGTTTCACCTTATTCAGCTTCTTCTGGGGAACTATAAATAAATATTAAAACAAATTTTCAATAAACATAATATTTATGCAGTTTTTTTTATTTTTCTTTATCTAGATCCTAATTATTATTGTAATTGTGATAAACTTTTTGTAAAATATCATGGTTCATCAGTTTATACTGATTAATTATACATGAACACATATAATTAAATATCTAGTACTTCAAACATCTACATCTAGCATACTGTAATCACATGTGCCAATAGGCTACCTACTATGTTTCCGGGCTGTCGACTCCATTGGCTGCCACAATTATTTCCTCATGAATTGTTCCATCTTTTGTTAAAAGTATTACATACTAACATACTATTTGCCAGCAGATTAGGCATTACGGTCTATCGAGTCTGCTCGAACCTTAGATCCTTAGTTGGGTGCCGAGGCCCTCCCATCCCTTGTGCTCCAGAAACCCCTATCATCCATCCCCACCCCCTCCGGGACAGGCCATCATCTGATACATCCACTTTCTGTGTCTGTCCCAACCTCTCTTGAAGCCCTCCACTGTGGATCTCTGAACCAGTTCGCCAGGCAGTGCATTCCAAGGGTCGACCACCCTCTCAGTGAAAACCTCCTCTCTTTTCCCCTCACCCTTCCACCTTCCAACTTCAAACCATGCCCTCTGGTGATACCTCCCTGCTTTAGTCTAAAGATCCCCTCCATGTTTACCCTATTTATTCCCTTGAGGTACTTGAAGACCTCAATCATGTCCCCCCTGCTCTCCTCTCCTCCAATGAAAACAGGCAGAGCTCCTCAAGTCTGTCCTCATACGTCAAATCCCCTAGCCCTCATATCATCTTAGTTGCCCTCCTCTGTACCCTCTCCAGGAGCTGTATGTCCCTCTTCAAGTGTGGGCTCCAGTACTGTACACAGTACTCAAGGTGTGGTCTAACCAGTCCATTGTACAGCGGCAGAATCACTTCCTTGCTCCTAGAGGTGATCCCCCTTACGATGCATCCCAACATCCTGTTTGCCTTGCTAGCCGCTCTCCTGCACTGCTCAGAGTTATTCATACATGCATCCACCATGACCCCTAGGTCTTTTTCCCCTATTGAGGCCTCCAGCGCCTCCACTCCCAGGGTGTACCTGTGTTTAGGGTTTCCCCGACCAAGATGCAACACCTTGCACTTGGTGATATTGAAATTTAATTTCCACGTGTGAGCCCAGCTTTCCAGGGTGTCCAGGTCCCCTTGCAGGGCCAACCTCCTCTCTTCTCCCTCAACTACTGCTTCCATCTTGGATTCATCCAGCAGAGACTCATTTCCACCCTATACCCTCCCTGATGTCCGATATGTATGCATTAAACAGGATCGGACCCAGGACCGAGCCCTGCGGTACCCCACTACCAACCTCAGTAGGGTTCGAGAGCTCCCCACAGACCAATACTCTCTGGGTGCGTCTAGCTAGCCAGTTTTCAATCCATCTGACCATCAAAGGGCCTATTCCTAACCCCATCAGTTTCTCCACCAGACCATTGTGGGGGGACAGAGTCAAACACCTTGCTGAAGTCCAAGAATAATACATCCACAGGCTTTCCCCTGTCCAGTTCTGATATTACCCATTCGTAGAACTCCACAAGATTGGTTTGACATGATCTACCTGGCACAAACCCATGTTGCCGACTATCCAGACCTCCCACCTCCTCCAAGTACACCCCCAATCGTTCCTTTAGTATACTCTCCATTAATTTTCCCACCACCGAGGTCAAACTGATGGGTCTATAGTTACCTGGTACTTCCCTTGACCCCCCCTTTATGGATTGGCACCGCATGTGCCTCTCGCCAATCCCTAGGTACCCTCCCTGTCTCAAGTGACCTGTTGAAGAGCTCCGCAGGGTGCAGCCAGTATGTCCGCCAATTCCCATAGTACTCTCGGATGAATGCCATCCGGCCCAGGAGATTTGTCTTTCTTTAGGGCCTTGAGGGCTAACCACACCCTTTTGGAAGAGATAGCATCATCCGTCCCCTCCACCTTACTGGCCTTTTTATCCTTATCCAGATGTGACACCCTTGGGTACCTCTCCCTCCCTCTTGCTCCATTTCTGTTGCTCCCCTGATCCCACTCACTGCCACTTCTATCCCCTTCGTGCCTTGCTTTGTAGATATCCCATCTCCTCCCTAGTGAACACAGAGGAAAGTACTCATAATACCTCTGCCTGGTCCCTCGCCTCTTCCACCCACCCCTCCTTCTGATCTCAATCTGCTGAGATGGCCCTTAATTTTCTCCGCCTCCGCAATGTACTGGAAGAACCCTTTTCTCCATGTATCCCTGTGCCAGCCGCTGCTCTTTTACTGGACTTTGCTCCCTCACCATACGGGTGACTTTTCTAGATGCAAGGTGGTACATTTCCTTATCCCTATTCCTCTTGTTGTTTTATATTTTTGTAGGCCTTCTTTTCTCTGACTGCTACCTGTACCTCACTGGACCACCAGCATGGTTTATGTGACCTTGCTCCCTTACGCTTCAACTATAGCAGATCCTGACCGCCTCATGAAGTCCCCGCTTTATGACCGCCCATCTCCTTTCCACACTTGTCATTGATATAATCCCTTCAAGTGATCCTTGAGAATATTTCCATGCCCAAAAGTCTGCCCCTGAAGTCCACTGCCAGTGTCCTAGATCTCCCCTCCCCATGCTTATTTGAAACCAGACAGTATTGTGGTCGCTCCCAGTCAGGGGTCCTGTACAACCAGGTCCCTTACCAGATCCCCATCTGCCAGAACCATGTCCAGGACATGCCCCTCCCTTGTGGGCTCCATCACATGCTGTGTTAAGAACACATCCTGGAAGCTGTCCAGCAGCCTCTGCTCCTTGGCCACCTTAGAGGACATGGTTCCCCAGTTTGTACCTGGCATATTAAGGTCCCCCATAACACCACTCCTTCCTCTTTTGGTCCACACTGGGCAATGATGTTGTCCAGCAAACCACCCTCTAGAGCATCACTCATCCCTGGGGCCATATACTACACCCAGCTTGACCTTATCTCCTGCTGGGGATCGAGGTGACCCATAAGGCCTCCAAGCTTCCTCTGCCTCTTCTACCCTAGCAATTTCTATGTCATCTCTAATGAACATAGTCACTCCACCCTTCTGCCCTCCTTTCTGTCCTCCCTAAGCATAGTGTGACCCGCACGTTTAGGTCCCAGTCATGGTTTTTGTTGGCCCATGCCCTGACCACGCCACATCCACCCCCACCCCTGAACAGCATGGCCTGGAACTCTGGGCAACTTGTTTCCAAGCTCCTGGCATTTACTAACACCAACCCCACCCCTTATCCCTGATCCTCTTTGTCGAACCCCACCCAGGTTCCTTATACTTCCATCCTCCCTCTGCTCCTCCTGAAACCTCCACCCCTAGTCTGTTTCCCTCCCCTTGGGCTTGAAGGCTACTCCTCATCTGAGGAGAGGGCTCTGGTCAGCCTCCCTTATCCCTTCCCCGCCTCACAAGTTTAAACCCACCTTCTTGAATGTAGTCAGCCATCCCTGTTTAAGGACTTCCTTCCCTAATGGGGCAAGATGAAACCTGTCCTTGGCATATAGTCCTTATCCTCCCAAACTCCATTCCAGTTCCCTAACACCCCCAACCCACTCTCTTCACCCCACTTCCTGAGCCAGTCATTAACCTTGTGAGCTTCATTTTTTCTCCACTGAGGCCTTTGGTACTGGCAATATCTCCAAAAGGAAATGTTGCATCCATTATCCGGCAGACTCTGGCAAGTTCTTGGAACCTTGCTTGGATTTCCAAACGCTGTTTCCTAGATCGTTAGTTCCCAAATGCACCAGGAAATTCGGTTTCTCTCAGAACCCTAACCATTTCATACACCATGAACTTTGCTCTGTGCACTGTCAGCCCAGAGATACTCACTACCTTCACCTGGCTATGGCATCCACCCCTGTCCCTCCCACTGATACCCTTTTAATCATCGAGTCTCCCAATAACAGAACCTTAACACCGCCATCATCCTTATGGTTACCTCCACTATGCCCTCTCAGCCCCCATCCCCTTATTCATGATCTCAATTCCATGAGAGTCTTCCTGCCTTATTAGAGACCCCTTGTCACCCTCCCTTTCTGCCTCCCTCGTTATTTTGCCCACTTAACTCAAACCCCTCCCTTTAACCTCTCTTATCCGAACCATTTATCCTGGCCTGATGGTTTCCTTCCCCCACCGCTATCCCCCTTTGTAATAGTACCTGCCTCTAGAGGCTCTCTGTAGGTCCCCTTCAGCTAGGTCCCATCCTGGTACTGACTCCTGCTGAAGGGGCCTCTCCACCTCCTTGTCTCCCAGTTTCTCCAATCATGCCTCTCCCTCATGTCTGCAATATGTTGCATCTCCCCATTTGCTTAACATTTATGTTTCCTTCTCCCTCTGGGACTATTTCTATTCTTTCCATTGCTGGTCTGTGATGCCCTATGGGTATCCAACTCCCTCCCGCCTCTGTATAAGTTTCCTCATTTCCACCAACCCCTTCCTCCCCCTTTAGGTTGCTTAGTAGCTCAAATTTATTGTGACACTCTATGTCAGCTTCCATCAAGTAACCCGAGTTTCCCCTGACTGCACCTCTAAACTGTCCCTCTTCTTCCCCTCTTGCTCTGTTCACCTTAGGAGCTCCTTCCCACAGTCTGCTGTTTTAGGCTTCTGCACATGGCCCCTCCTGACTCTTCCTCCACTCTCTTTGTATTCAGAATGTTCACCCCTGACGCTTTCCCTTAGTGTCAACATCCCTATCTAAGGGTCCTCTGTCCCTAATATCCCCCTCCTGCTTGCTGTAACATAACGTCCTGTAATTTCAGGCGCTGCCCAGCCTCCCTCAGCCCCACCCTTCTGCTGCCCATATCCACACCCTTATCCTGGACACCCCCCAGCTCCCCAGCTTACTCCTTAACCAATATACCTCACTCCTGATACAAGATAGCTGTCTACAGAGTGGGAGCCTCCCTCTCCAGGCCCAATTGAGAATTATTGCCATCCCACAGCCTGTGCAGCCTACAACCCTTCGAAGATGCCTGCCATGGTGGAATATGGCCACCTGTTTATCCTCTGTTTTATAATGGCACACCCTTTTCTCAGTCCCTTTCCTGGAGTACAGTTTCTCTCTATACTGACTGCAGTTATTTACAAACCTAATTTCAACCCCACCAATAAAGTTCCCAAGTCTCACAAACACATACAGTCCAGTGTGTGTTCAGTCCCACTAACAGTGTGTGTATGCAGACATCAGGTACCGTATGATGTTACAGGCCCACCAGCTCCTGTTGCTTTGAATTTCAGTCCCAAACAGAAATACTCAGCCCTTCAATCCCAACCCCCAGTGGCTTTTCAGTATTTAAGCCTACAAAACGGGGTGGGTGGGAAGGGTCGATGGAGGGCTCTTACCAACACCAGGCAAACAACACATTTAAATTTCACTCTGATTATCACTGCCAAACAACTGTTCCCAAGCCTCAAAAGTTACAATATCACAGCCCAAGTAACAGTTCTAACTCAAGGTAATAATTTTTAACACATAGAACTAATTTCACTTACAAAACTATTCAAATATTTCAGTTAAAACAGAATATAACCCCAGACCTCTGTCCTTACCAGCCTCCTGCTTATGTTCCCAAGTGAACAATTTTGTTAATTTCCTTACATGGCCTTCTTGAGGTTTTCAATCTAACAGTATTTGTGTTACAGTGTTAATATAGGTCAAACTTCAGTTGTTTTATGCAGTTTTTTTAACATTCTTTCAGTATGCAAACATACTGGTATTTGAGTCATTTACAACATTTTTATATAACTCACTTTTATATTATTAAAAGCATATTTAGTCTTTTACCATTCAGAGCCGTATAACATGTATTGTGTCAATGACTATAAAGTATGGAAACATAGACGTTGACGCAGATAAGGACTGCAAGGCACATCCAGTCTGCCCATTTTGTCTACCTTATGAATGTGCCATAGGCCTTTACTCTGTCAATGGCCTATCTGTTCATACTCATATTCAGTGTCTAAACTCCTGTCTTCCATTTTTTGATCTTGTACCATTAGCGTGCCATCCTGACTGTGCCTAATATGGTGTGCATTCCCCTTATGACGTTTTACTAATTTACTCTTATGAGTGTAAACATGTTTCCAAACTAATTAGGCTCTCAGTTCTTACTTTGTTTTACTTCCTGGTCAAACTTCATTATATTCTGATAATATTCTCAAGCTTTTTCGTATCTATTGGAGTTAAAATGCACAGTTTCAGTGTTTTAACAGTTTCTACATTTCTTAATACTGAAAATAGTTCTAAAGTGCTTCCATGGCAACGTTTGCCAACCCGGTTGGCACATGACTCTAAACAGGTACAAGAGGGCTGGGCTTAGCGCCTGTCTCTTGCTGCCACTATAGAGAAGAACACCGAAAGGAACGGAACAGGAGCTCCAGTCAAAGTAAGGAAGCACTTTTGAACCGTTTTAAGTATTAAGAAATGTCCTGTTATGTAAAAGAGCTTGTGAAGACATAGAAATGAAATATTGTATTCTGTGTCATTTTCTTTTGAAACAGAAAAGGTTTCAAACCGCAAGGAAAGCATATAAGGAGTGGGAGCTCCAATTAAAAGTAAGCACCTTTATAAAAAAAACTACTAGAAGTCAGTGACCATGAATCAGTGATGCACATAAAATAGAAACTGTTAAAACAATAAACTATGCATTTTAGGGGGAGAAGGGGTAATTGTTTAACCAGGAAAGGCACACTAAGCCAAAGCTTGTTTCCAGGTGCGACCTGGGAGCACAAGAAGTTAAGTGTCTTGCTCAGGGTCACACAGTATGCAAGTGGGGACCATGGGATTCAAACCCAGGTCTCCGGGTTGGTAGCTCAGAGCCTTACACCACAGTGCTATACTGATTTTGCCATTGCCAGGTATGAGGTGTTCAGCAGAATAGCATATGTACTGGTGGCTGCCCGAAAGCCTTCCACTCGAGCCATGTATGCCATGAAGTGGAAACGGTTTGCCATCTAGGCTGCCAAACATAATCTGGACCCTTTCACCTGTCCAGTGAGCCAGATTGTGGACTACCTGATCTCTCTGTCTGACTCAAGTCTCCAGTACTCCTCCCTCAAGGTCCACCTTTCGGCTGTTTCTGCCTTTCATGATCCCGTGGGTGACTGCATGATTGCTCAGTTGGATGTCTCCCATGCAGTACATTTTTAAGGGGCATCCTGCATCTGAAACCCCCAATCTGTTCTCCCATCCCAGCTTGGGATTTGAATTTTGTTTTAGAGAAATTGATCCTGTCTCCTTTTGAGTCAATCGCCACGTGCAGGTTTCGCTTTCTCTCTTGGAAAGCGTTATTTTTAGTTGCCATTACTTCTGCTCAAAGAATTTCAGAGCTTCCGGCCCTCTGGTGCGAGGAGACTTATTTGATTTTTCACAAAGACAGGGTGTCTTTGTGCACAAATCCTAAATTTCTTCCTAAGGTGGTCTCTGAGTTTACACTCAACCAATCTATTCACCTTCCTGTTTATTTTCCTGAACGTGCCAATCCAGGGGAGCACTGCTCCATACGTTATACATGTGTAGAACTTTGAAGTACTACCTGCTTCACACCAAGGAATGTAGAAAGTAGAAGCAGTTATTTGTTTCCTTCGCCCAGGTAGAGGGCATTTCAGTTTCTAAAGCAATGTTTTTTTTTTTTTTTTTTATTCCTATTTTATCTGCCCCAGGCACCGGAACTCTCTCAGGCCTATCCGCTTGCCTATGCCGCTCTACCACCCACTGTGAGCCCGGTCATCTACAAGAGCGTTACTTTCTCCCCAAGCTCCGAGGAGTCTGAAAGGGCAGTGGCAGGGCTTCAGTGTTGGGCGTGTGGCGGTTCAGCACTGGGATGGCCGTCGCCAATCCGGGCTGGTGGGGCTTTTACGTAGTTTACGCCCCAGACGTGGGATGTGCAGTGCTGTCAACCAACCCACGACGGGTGCTCCCACCACGCGTCCAGAAGGCAGCGCCCAGCGCCTTCCCCAGATACGAACCCCTGTGCACCGCAGTGCCGCCGGTCTCCACTGGGGGCTGCTGCTGCACCAGGCTACCCCTTGATCCCTCCCTGAGAGAGGAGAGCAGTCCTCCGGACACTCAATCCTCTCTCTGTCTCCCCTGCCGATCCCTGGCGGTCCGGGCCCATTCCCGAACCCAGGTCACCAGCGTGGCGCAAGGTGTGGTGTCCAGCACCTCAACCCTCCGCGCCACCGGGCCGGCCCCTCTAAGCAATGTTTTTATCCAAATGGTTGGCAAATTGCATTGTGCTCTGCTACAACAAGTACAGCAAAGAATTGCCTGGAGCTGTCAAAGCTCATTCCACAAGAGGCATGGCTACCTCTGTGGCTTGTTTCCAAGCGGTCTCAGCCACTGACATCTGTGTGGATGCCACCTGGAGTACTGTCTATACCTTCACCAAGCTCTACTGTCTGGACATTGCTTCACGAGCCCGTGCAGGTTCTGGCAGAGCTGTGCTGCAGGGCCTCCTGTCTTTAGTTTATGATTGTCCTTTCTCCCAGACTGTTTGTTTGCACCGAAGATCTACTGTTATGGTAAGTTATTACGTAACTGTTCTTTAATGCGCTAGTTAGGGCTAAACCAAAAAAAGTAGGGAAATGTGCCGTTAGAGTTTCCAACCCTAACACCACACCCCGACCTTGCAGGCAGCAACAGCAAAAACCATCGCGGTTTGACCTCTCCTGAATCTTCGCAGATCAGGTGTGGGATGTACCTTAGGGATGTCACTCCTAACGCTCACCCCAGTCCATAATTAAAGAAGCTGAGATGTGTAGAGTACCTGAGAATGGGGTGGGGCACATCCCACACCTGATTTGCGAAGATGCATGAGAATGTCAAACCGTAATGGTTTTTCCTGTTGCTGCCTGCAGAGTGGGGGTGTGGTGTTAGGGTTGGAAACCCTAATGCTTCATATTCCTACTTTTTTTGGTTTAACACTAACTTAGTGCATTAACAAAGTATTTTGCAATGAATTTCCTTACTTTTTGAGATAGTATAATTGTATCCTCATTTGCCTAGGGCCCTGTGCCCCCATCCCTCCATGGATAGGTATATGTATATTGCTGTGGAAGTGCATGGCCCTCCATTGCCTGTGGGACCACAGGACCCTCTGGGCCCTGTGCTCCCATCTCTCCATAGATGCGTACATGTATGTTGCTGTGGAAGCACGGGACGCTTGCATTTGTTCCAAAACAGCAATTTCTTTCCTTCATTGTATGGCTTGGTAAACTTCCAATGTTATCCTAAAGGAAAGTGCATTTTTTTATTTTTATGCATTTTTTATATTGTCCCTAAATACTGGGTGGGATATGTTTTATCCTTGTAGAACTCACTAAGACATTTGTTTTGATATATAGATTGCCCCTTAAGTCCAAATATTGAGGGAGTTATAGCTTCTTAAAGTGCCAGTGTCATCCTATGGGAATTGACATTTTTTTATTTGTGTTCTTTTTAATATGGCCCCTAGATTTTTTTTTGGGGTGGGGATTATGTGTTATTCTTGCAGTAGTAATTAACACCTTTGTTTTAATACATAGATTGTCCCTTAAGTCCAAATTATTTATTTATTTAGTTTGTGTTTACTGGGTGGGTGTGCTAGCCATAGGAATGACTATTTGCAGACACGACCCAGGAGGTTACCAGCAAGGCAGTACAGCAGCAAAATACAGGGTGGGATTACAATAACAGGATACAGCTTCTGACAGTGAAACATGGTACAAATAATGGATAAGGTAGACAATCATAAAAGCATAGCAATCAAGAAATAGTACAAATTCAAGGTACGTGACAAAGACAAAAACATTAGGATGTATAAGAGCTAACAGCAAACAACTAAGTCCAATTTATAATTTGACGAGACCAAGTAGTGGTTGATAGAGGGCATAGGGTTAGGTCACAGCGAGAATGGTAGAGTGACAGTGAAGGAAAGTCTTGGAAGGAGCATGGTAAAGCAGGATAAGGAGTGGAAAGGAGCAGGAGTGACAGGTTATGAATAAGGGGAGACAACTTGTAGCCAAGTGGTGGCAGTCGAGAGCAATTGGGATTAAAACATGTGCATGGGGTAGGTTTAAATAGGTGAGACCGATACACTTTTTTAAAAAGGGGATGATTTGGTGCAAGCCTGACAGCTAGGGGAAGGGAGTTCCAAAATTTAGGGGCGGCATATAAGAAAGCACAGGTTCCCTTGGAGGTTTTACATCTAGGGACGTGTAGTAGGGATTGATGGGTGGACCGAATGCCGGAGGAGGAGGAGGAGGTCTGGGGAAGAAGAAGAAGAAGGCAAGTGATACTGGGATATTAGCTCTAATAATGGTGTCCACCAGTGAGCCAAGGGAGAGAAGCAGATAGTTTGAGGGGGAAGGCTTGTTTAAGTCGGTGTAGAGCTGACAGCGATATTTGAGCTGCGGGGATGCTGAGGCGTACCAACAGATGGTGTTATATGTTCTGTCCCATCTGTGTAGGGATACCTTCGACGCATTAAGATAAAATCTTACTTCGAGAGGGCTCTTGCAGTAGGTAATTATATATAGGACTGATGCTGGCAGGCATCAGGACCCCACGAAACATTTCTAGCTAGCAGTCTCTGGTGGGGACCGCCCACGTCAGGTGACCGGCGTCATGTGACGTCAGTATGAAGGGGGCGGTCCCCCATGCCCACCTTTCAGTTCTTTCCCGCTGTTAGCTTGTGGAAGTGCCTTGCGGTAAAGTTCACTGCTCGTCAGTCTGTCGTTGGTAGTTCTACCATCGTTTTTTTCTCAGTTTAATTCAACTTTTAGTCAGTTTTTAGGTGGTGTATGTCGTCCCCTACACCCTCCAAGCACAAGAATAAGTGCGACTCGTGTGGCGCCCAACTCCCGCTCAAGGACGGTCACTCCCAGTGCCTCTTCTCTCTGGGCCCAGATCACCCTGTAGAGAAGTGCTAGCATTGCTTGAAGTTCAACGCCGTCACCCGCAGACGGAGGCAGCAGTCCCTGGAGGCTCACATCCTCAAAAAGAAAATGACCTTCATGGAGAAGGAGTTACAAAAGCCCCGTCAGGTTTCAACTTCCACTGCGGGCTGTCGTAAGAAGAAAGATAAGGAGAAGCACCGGGACCGGGACTCCTTGTCCACCGCGACTTCAGCTGGAGTCGCCGTTTTGAAGGTAACTCCCCCCCGGGGGACCGCTCTGCAGCCTCCAAGACGGCATCCGCCCACCCGTCTGGCTCGCGCTCTGGCTCTTTGGGTGCCTCCAGGGTAAAGGAGGCCTCCACTCCCAGTAAGACCACTACCACGTGGCCTACTGGTGCAAATGGCTCCGGTAAGCCGGGCGTCAGCTCCTCTGACGTCCGCCTAGAGAAGGCCGCTAAGTCGCTCGACCCTTTGGGGCAGCACATGGCCCCGTTCTGCCTGACCAGACTGCTCCCCCGTCACGGGCTGACTCGGGCGATGGTTCCACAGACGTCAGCTCCTCCGATGCCCGCCCGGACTCAGCCGGTAAGCCAGACGTCGGACCTTCCGACGCTCGAGCGGCGTCAGAGCTGACGACAGACCCCAAGCTGTCTGCCTTTCCTGGCTCCCTGCAGCCTTCGCTGCCCTCTGGGGACCCAGCGTCTCCTCAGTCTGAGCTTGGGGAATTTTCTCCTCCTTTCCCGGGCGATGCCTGGGATCTTACCATGCTACTGTCAGGTCTCCCTCCCGCTGGGCTGGGCAACCTGACATCAGTTTTCCGGACGCCAGCTCCAACACCGGTCCTCCCATTGCTGGAGCGACATCCCTCTTCCTCTCCCGGATGCCGCCCCCACACCAGGCCTGCCGCCCGCAGGGCCTCCGCTTCCCGGCCTGCTTTCTGGGCACCCTCCCAGGCCATCTGCCCTGGCAGACCCCCCTGGTTTCTGGGTATCCGACCCCGTCATGTCAGACGCCTCGTACCCGGGTCTGCAGTGTCCGGCGCCCCAGTACCCGACGCTGGCCTATCTGAAGCTGCAGTACACGGTGCCTCATTTACCCGATGCCGGGTTTCCCGCCATCAGGTTATGGATACGTGCAGTACGGATATGCCCAATATCCATACCCTCCTCCTCCACCGCCCCCTCAGCTGCCGGTGGATTTGAAGGAGACTCTAGCCTCCTGGTGGGCTGAGGTCAAGGCTCAGCTCACCAGGGAGGTGGAAAGTCGTCTCTTGACGATGGTACCGGTTCTGGTCCCCGTTCGTCCAAGACATGAGACTCCTGCCCCATCTCCGGATACCAGAGGCAAGCCCCCCGGTTCCAGGACGGGGTAGGATACGCTTCCCTGAGGACTTCCTAAGGGGTCTGATCCTCCCCCGCACGGGGAGGTGGAGGCTTCTTCCTCTTCTTCCTCCTCGGACACCTCGGATGACTCCGATGGTTGTTCCGACCAGGATGATGAGCCTCGCTCTCCAGATAAGCCCAGGCCGAGGACTCCTCTGAAGCCTCCTCCGGAGGATCCTTCTTTCACGGAGTTGCTATGCAAAATCCAGGAGGTTCATCAGTGGAGCTCCTTGGAGCCGGATCCACAACATAAAAAACGTGCGCACCTGGATCTGCCTGAGACCACTCCAACCTTGGTGCCACCCTGGATTGAGCCTCACGCCGACCTTGTTTCCACTATTTGGAAACAACCGTTGGCGATAGCTCCACTTCCTAGGAAGTCAGACAGGCTATACCAGGCTCCCGAGGGTGTTAACTCCCTTACTTCTCACCCTCGAGCTGATTCGGTTGTGATTAGCACCACTCACGGCTGGTCAGCTAACCCAAAACACTTGAGCTCATCGCCACCTGACAAGGAATCCTGCCTTCTGGACCAGAATGGGAAGAAGGGTTACGCTTCTTCTACTCTGGGTATCAGGGCCCTTAATTATTTCAGTCATATGGGGGATTACCAGAAGACGATTCTTAGTGAGGTGGAATCCAAGTTGGACTCCCTTCCTGATTCTCAGGTGAAGCAGGAAGTGGCTGGTCTTGTCCGCTCTGCAGATTCAGCCAGTCGGCACACTCTTCGTGCCACGTATGATGCAGTGGACGCTGCTGGTAGGAGCTCGGCTTTCGCTTTGGGTTTACAGCATCATGTCTGGCTCTGTGTGTCAGGATTGGTCCCGGAAGTGCAGTCCGCTATCCAGGATGCACCTTTCAGGGGTTCAGTGCTGTTCGGTGGTGATGTCAAGGACATCATTACCGATCTGCAGGTGAAGGGGACTGCACTGAAGTTTGTGGACTCCATGTACAAACCCCCTCAGAGACAGCGTCGTCCCTTTCGCAGACATAATCGGCAGAAAGCGAAACCTCAGGGAAAGCAGGCCAATAAAAGTCTGGCCCCTCCAGCTGCCAAGCCCCCCCCCCACCCAAAAGCAGCGGGGGCTTCAGCGGCAACGCTGCCTCACACCAACTGACTCCTTTCCTCTCCCACAGTCTCTGGGGTTCCCAGAGGAACCAGTGGGAGGGAGGTTCTCCCTCCATCTTCCGGGCTGGGAGAAGATAACTTCAGACACTTGGGTGCTCCAGCTGATTGCAGAAGGACACTTAATAGAGTTTCTTCGGAAACCTCCTCGAAAACCATCCCCCAGGTGATCGTACTCATTAGAACATCATCTTCTGTTTGAGGAAGAGATTTCCTCACTTCTCTTGAAGGAGGCGATAGAGTCCATCCCCTTTTCTCTTCAGGTGACGGGGTACTGTTCCCATTTCTTCCTGGTCCCAAAGAAGTCAGGAGACATGAGGCTGATTCTCGACCTCAGTTCCCTGAACTTGTTCGTTGAATACAAAAGGTTCAGGATGCGCTCTCTGCAGGGTCTCCTGCCCTTCCTTCGGCCGGGACAGTGGCTGTGCGCTCTGGATATGCAGGATGCTTACCTGCATATCCCTATTCACCCTTCCCACCGCAAATGCCTACATTTTGCATTCCAGGGGGACCACTACCAGTTCAAGGCCCTCCCATTTGGTCTCTCCTCAGCGCCCCGAGTATTAACCAAATGTCTGTCGGTGGCAATGGCCTACCTGTGTACCCAGGGGGTGCAGGTTTTCCCGTACCTGAACGATTGGCTTCTGGTGGCCCTGTCCAGGGAGGAACTCCTGTGCTCCCTCTCCCTTACCCTACAGGTTTTTGCCTGCCTGGGTATTACCGTCAACCAGATCAAATCCCACTTGATCCCATCCCGGAGGCTCCAGTTTATCAGGGCGATCCTAGACATGACCTCAGGCATAACTTTCCTGCCACTGGACAGGGCGGCCACACTCCAGGCTCAGGTCAACCTGTTGTCCAGCTGCAGGTGGGTCACTGCAAGGTCAGTCCTTCACCTCCTCAGGCTCATGGTGGCTGCAATTCCGACAGTCCCTTGTGCTCGGCTCCACATGAGAATTTCTTAGTGGATGCTTCGGTCTCAGTGGGATCAGCTGGTGGACAACCTAGATCAACTTGTCCTGGGCTCCACTCCTATGGCTTGGGACTTGCAGTGGTGGATGGTTCAAGAGAACCTTTGCCGGGGAGTTCCCTTTTGTCTCTCCCCTCCCAGACGCTTACTACGGATACCTCGGGCGAGGGTTGGGGAGCCCATCTCGGGCTCCTGGTCCAAGCTTGAGAAATCTCTCCACATCAGTGTGCTCTAGCTTCGGGCTGTGTTGTATGCTCTTCAGGCTCTGCATCTACTTCCCGGGCATCTGGCTGTCCAGTGCACAACATGTGTGTAGTCTGGTACATCAACAAACAGGGAGGAACTCATTCTTACCCCCTTTGCAAGGAGGCAATGCGAGTCTGGGATTGGGCTGTGTAGCACAACCTTCTCCTCACGGCTATTCACATCCCAGGGGTCGAGAACACATTGGTGGACCCCCTCAGCAGGTCGTGTGCTCATGCTCATGAGTGGGAACTGGATCAGGGGGGTAGCAGACAATATCTTCCTATGTTGGGGAACACCACAGTTGGACCTGTTTGCATCCCCTCAAAGCACAAAACTTCCCGACTTCTGCTCGTTCGCTCCAGGGCGAGGCATTTTTTTGGAGAGACGCTTTGTCTCTAGACTGGAAGGACAGTGTAAGAGGTCTAAACCTCACTTTCAGATTCTTGATGATATTGGGAATGCAAATAATCACAAACAAGTTGCATTCGAGTAATAAACAAGTTTATTACTACAAAAGGGATAAATCACAGTTGCCCTAAGCAGTTCTTACCGATACGAACCGGGAGCCAGTGCTAAGCATTCCCTACACCTCGAGGTTTCTCTGTAGTCTCTTGGGATCTCTCAGGTCTCCGAGGTGTAAAGCCTGTGCATAACATTATATACCTGTGATAATTACTATGGTTGCTAAAAGATAGAAACATTTCTAGTTACAGAGATGAGCCCTATTGGCTAAATTAGAGGTGGCTCCACGGTCCAAGATAACATTATATAATTCTGTAAAGTCATCAGTTTTAGAACAAAGAAGTTCTTATACAGAATCTTACATAACAAAGTGTAGTGGTGCACATCACCAAAGGATGGCAATGTTGCCTTACATATTATAATTACTTCAAGGACAGGTGTCTTGGCATCTGACAAGTAAGAAATAGACAGAAAATACATGGTATAATATGTGTGCATTAGCAAGCAAAGTGGATTACAACAATATGCATTCATATCCTGACATCTACTCTTGTACGGTAGATGCCCTTAGCCCTTTGTATTAGTATAACCCATGCCTAAGCATTAGCTGTCTACGGTGTACCTCTGAGGGTATCAATTAGGGTGCAGGGACCTCGTGTAACAATTCCCCCCTTGTTGCCTCCAAGGGCAACACAGGCAAATCCAAGAAAAGGACAGGAGCAGTGGTCGTCTACAATCCCGACACGCGAGCCTTGTAAAGGAACTCAAGCTGCTCACGGTGTTGGCGTAGTGTACGTCGTAGGCGGCAAAGCATAATAATCAAAGTGAATATCAAAAATGCTTGTATAATAACAAAATCTTTAAAAGTAATCTCTAACCAGGTGTTAGTTAACGCATTATTCATATCTCCATCGTTAATCAAATCAAGAACTGCTTCATTGGCTTTGGTTATATTATTGCTGATGTGGATGAGATGTGTGTCCTTTCTATCTAAAAGGGATTTCAGTGTGAGTGTAAGTGGGTCTGTGTGTACGTTAAAGTATGGTAGGTATTCTGACAATGTGAGTAAATAATCAGGGTTACCATCAATAATGTCTGCATCCATAAGGGGGACGGGGGTTATTACGGTATGTCCAATAACAGTCTTCTGGTGGGGAACAAAACAGAAGTTGGGGTAATCAATAGCACAAGTAACAGAACCATATGTATATGATTTATAGTTAGTAACGATATAGTATTCACCGTCAGAGTTGTACTGTGAGCGTACAGTAGGCAGTCTCCACTTTTGCAACTGGACAGGGCATGTATAGGTCGTCTTCGAGATCTGCGTTGACAGACGATGAGCTTCCTCACGATAGGACTGGTAGAGCTGATCAGGAGACAAAGTCGAGTCAAAAGAGTTGATGCCATTATCAGTGATGTCATCATCCATAGTGAAAGTCCAATAAATGCTGTCTGGAGAGTAGCCACAAACCGGGCGTATGACATCAAACACATCACATCGGCACAAGTAGATGTGTTGCTTTTTCGCACAGCAGTCCGTGTGCGGTGCCACCCAGGCATCCAGGAAAGAATGGTAGACCAGTAGAGGTGGTAGATCCAGGTGTTCTCTGTAGATATCGTCATCCAAATGCCCAATGGAGTGCGCCAGTGCAAGCTTGTCGAATAAAGCTGTAGTGGGATCAAAACGTGGTAAGGAGACAGTAAAAGAGACAAACATGGTATCTGTTATGGAACATTTCTTAGTAGAGAAACAAGGACCAGTATTAGGGTGTCTGGTCACAAACCTCATATTTCTTGCTGTGGAGAGAGGAATAGACAAAGTCTGTTGCATACACATGGAAACACAAGTAGGTAGTTTACATTTGGGACAATACCATTTGGAAATGCGTCTATCATGTATGATGTCAGGGATTCTTCCAGTTTCTAAATCACGGAAGAGGTTGTTGATGGTAGTGAGAATGTATGAGCCATAAGTGGAACAAAGTATTTCTCTACCAATATATTGTTTTTCAGCTTCTCTATTGTTCTGTTGTATGAGTGCGTTAATCTATCTTTTGAATCAGTGAATGCTTTAGCAATGTCATGCATGTTGTATACAGTGTATCTTTCTTCCTGACTAAGACCATCCACACCATGCAATAATGGAGGTAAAACGTTATTAACCAAACCAGTGGAGAATTTCGCAGAATGACTTTTGATAGCAGCAATGTCTGCTTTATTCCAGATAGATATAGCAGTACCAAAAAGACCTGTGACAGTACCGGTAGCACCTGTAACATCAGAACTGTCAACTTCACGTTTGTTACGTTTATAATTCAAACTACCAGGAGGAGTTTTCCTCCTAAAATTACCTCTATGTTCAGTAGAATAAACCCCAGTAAAGGGATCCTTAGTACGAATCTGAAATGCAGCTAAACTATCAAGTAATAATGTACTGTAAAAAGCAGAAGTATTAGTATTGTGACACATACCAAATTCTTTCATGTTCCAGTAAGTAAGGTTAAACAAAACAGGTATATGCATAAACTGTAAATTATTAATCAAAGAACCTGGGAGGCAGTGGCTGTGAGACCACTACGGGACCAGGGTTATGTTTGGACATTCAAAAAGTTGTTTTCAGTGGGCTGTAAAACAGAGATACATGGCAGCAGAGGCCATGTGGTGTACAGCACAAAATCTGCGAGCGGAATCTTTGGAGAGAGAGTTACAGTAAGAAGGATCTATTAAAGCAGTAATGTTGTACAAACCACAGTGTCTCAGTGCTGTTTGTAACAAGGATAGTGAACCATTTGGGGATAATTTAGCATTGGGCCAACCCTGAAAAGTTCCCTTGACAGGGTTTTAAATAATTGATTAGCAGTTTTTTTCTTGGGACTATACTAACTGTACAGAAAGTACTTATATAGATTTTCTTGAAGTGCTGTGTTTATTAAACACAGAGAGGCAAGAGCTATGCATTTTCACAAAGATTTAGCAGTTTTATGAGCAAAACGCTAATCAGTTTTTAGAGTTAAATAAATCCATGCTTGGAGAGTTTGGCCGCAGAGAGAATTTATCTTTGTGATGTGGTTTGCCACTCAATTTGAAGGGTAGATTTGTCAGGAGCAACGACCGAGGCAGTGAGGTAAGCATCGGAACCTTCCTGGACAGTGATCATAGTATCTGGTATTTTGATGGAAACTCCCTCTGTAGGAGGTGCTGGAGGATCCAGTTGTCGGAGGAGGTCCGGTACCGTGCCTTGGATGCAGGGGATCACTCCTGCAAGGAGGAGGTATAGGAACAAGATAGTCATCTTGTCAGTGTATCTGAAAAGGAAGATCAAAGATTAGTATAGTAGTACAATTCCGCCCAATGGGGTTAGGAAAAGTAAATTAAGATCTTACTTCGAGAGGGCTCTTGCAGTAGGTAATTACATATAGGACTGACACCGGCCGGCGGCAGGACCCCACGGAAAAATTTCTAGCTAAGCCGCACGTCAGCCCCTCCTGGCGAGGGACCGCCCCCATGTCAGGTGACTGGCGTCATCGGCGTTGGTATAAAGGGCGGTCCGGGCGCCCGCCTTCCAGTTCTTTCCCGCCATCAGCTCGTGCAGCGCCTCGCGGTTAAGTTCTTATTGCTCAGTCCTGTTACTTCGTCGTTTTTTTCCGAAAAAGTTTTCAGTATTGTATTTTATATTTTCTATCATCAGGTGAACGTTGGTATATGTCGTCCCCTTCAAAAAATAAGTGCGACTCGTGCGGCGCACAACTGCCTCACAAAGACGGTCACTCCCTCTGCCTTTTCTGTTTAGGCCCCGACCACGTGGTCGACAAGTGTCCACACTGCCTACGTTTCAACGCGGCCACCCGCAGACGACGCCAGCAGTCCCTCGAAGCCCATCTCCTCAAGAAGAAGATGTCCACGATGGAGAAGGAGTTGAAGAAACTTTGGCAGGCGTCGACCTCCCCTGAAGGGCACAAGAAGCGGGACAAGGAAAGGCACCGGGAGAAGGCCTCCTCCTCCGCGACTCCGGCGGTCACGGGCAGGTAACTTATCCTCTGGGGATTGCCCGATGGCAGCCTCAAGGCTTTGGAGGATCCGTCGGCCTGCCCGTCGGGTTCGCGCCGAGCCCGCCGAGTGCCCTCCGGCAAAGGAGGCTCCAGCCCCGGTACCGCCCGAGGCTTGTGGCCTATGCGCGGGCGCCCCCATAAGCCGGACGTCGGCTCCTCCGGCGTCCACCGGAGAAGGCGCTAAGACCTCTGACCCTTGAGCGGCACGGCATTGTCCCCTCGGACTGGGCCTCTTCCACCCTCGCCCGTCTCCGCCGAAATGACCTCAAGTCGGACGCCAACCGATCACGGCCCCTAAGCCGCACGTCAGCCCCTCCGACGTGCACCGGGCCTCGGAACCTATGGCAGACCCTGCTTCGTCTGTCGTACCAGATTCCCCGCAGCCTTTGCTGCCGTCAGGGGAGCCCGAGTCCCCCCCTGCCCGACCCTGCGGATTTTTCCCCTCCATCCCCGGACGAGGCTCAGGATCCTGGGCTACCGTCTGATCCTCTTCCTTCAGAGCCGGATCTGACGCTGGCTCCCCTGACGCCGGCTCCAACGCCGGCCCCGGTGCTGGCTCCGACACCGGCCCCACTGATGCCGGTTCCGACACCGGCCCCTCCAAATGCCGGTGGGGGATATTCCTATTCCATCGAGCCCTCCACCCCACGGGCCTATCCCAGCTGATCCGCCCGTGGAGTACCCGGCTGGGCCGTCTGCTCCGGCAGCTCCTCCAGTGCCTGGGTATCCGCCGTCCTATCCGACTCCGGTTTTCCCAGGTCCTCAGTATCCTGCGACCGCAGTACCTGGCGCCGACTCCTCCGACGCCGCAGTACCTGGCTCTGGTATTCCCGCAGCCGGGTTATGGATACTCTCCCTACAGATTTAATCCTTACAACTATCCCCCTCCTCCTCCTCCTCCACCGCCCCCTAGGCTGCCGGTGGATCTCCATGAGACTCTTGCCTCCTGGTGGGCTGAGGCCAAGGCTCAGCTCACCAAGGAAGTCGAGAGCCGTCTTACGGCGATGGTGCCACCACCAGCTCCCGTACGCCCCAGACGGCATACTCCCTCTCCACCTCCGGATTCCTGGGCTTTGCCCTCGGGATCCAGAGAGGGACAGGACACGCGTCCTGGGATTCCCCCTAAGGAACCCGTTCCTCCCCCTAGACGAGCTTGGGAGTCTTACTCTGCTTCCAATTCCTCTTTTTCTTCTTCTTCTCTCTCGGACTCCTCGGAGGCCTCCGATGGGTGTTCCGAGAAAGATGACAAGCCGTGCTCTCCGTCCAAGCCCCGGCCGAGGACTCCTCCGAAATCTCCTCCGGAGGATCCTTCCTTCACGGGGTTGCTCAGAAAGATCCAGGAAGTCCATCAGTGGCACTCCTTAGAGCCAGATCCTCAACGGGTTAAACTCGCCGAACATCTGGACTTGCCCCTTACGGCTCCTACCCTAGTGCCACCCTGGATCAAGCCTCATGCCCACCTTGTTTCCACTATTTGGAAACAACCGTCAGCTTTAGCCCCACTTCCTAGGAAGTCGAACAGGCTATACCAGGCTCTGGAGGGTGTAGACTTCTTAGACTCTCACCCCCGTGCAGACTCGGTTGTGATTAGCGCCGTTCACGGCCGGTCCGCACACCCGAAACAATTGAGCTCGTCTCCCCTGGATAAGGAATCTCGCCTTCTGAATCAGTATGGAAGAAAGATCTATGCTTCTTCCACACTGGGGATTAGGGCTCTGAATTATGTAGCACATATGGGGGATTACCAGAAGGCTGTCCTTACCCAGGCGGAATCTAAGATTGACTCCTTGCCTGACTCTCAAGTCAAGCAGGAGTTAGCCGACCTGGTCCGTTGTGCTCATTCGGCCAGTCGTCACATTCTGAGGGCGACCCACGACGCAGTGGACACGGGGGATGGAGCTCTGTGTGTTCGCCTGTGTGTTCGGCGTCACGCATGGCTCCGTGTGTCAGATCTGTTCCCGGAGGTGCAGTCCGCAATTCAAGAAGCGCCTCTCAGGGGTTCTGTGCTTTTCGGTGGTGATGTCAAGGACATCATCACTGACTTGCAGGAGAAGGGGACGGCACTTAAATCTGTTGATTCAGTGTACTGTCCCCATCCCCCACAGCGCCGTCTCTTTCGCAGATGCAGCCGGCCTCAAGTGAAACCTCAGTGAAGGCGGGCCACCAAACGTCGGGCCCCCACAGCTGCCAGGCCCCCGCTGCCTAAAAAAGCAGCGGGTGCCCCAGCTGCGGCGCTGCCTTACACCACCTGACTCCTTCCCTCTCCCACCGCCTCCGGACGCCCCGGAGGAACCGGTAGGAGGGAGGTTCTCCCTCCACCTTCCGGGTTGGGAGAGGATAACATCAGATTCATGGGTGCTTCAGATCATAGCAGAGGGGCACTCCATAGAGTTTCTGCAGAAACCTCCACGTCACCCCTCTCTGAACTCCTCTTACTCAAGGGACCATCTTCCTTTGGTCAGGGAAGAAATCTCTGCTCTCCTTGCGAAGCAGGCTATAGAGCCTGTCCCCCCTCACCTCCACGGGACGGGTTACTATTCCCATTTCTTCCTCATACCAAAGAAGACGGGAGATCTCAGACCCATTCTCGATCTCAGCTCCCTGAACCTATATGTGCAATACAAGAGGTTCAGGATGCTCTCCCTTCAAACCCTGTTGCCCCTGCTCCGGCCGTGCCAATGGCTTTGTGCACTGGATATGCAAGATGCATACTTGCACATCCCCATTCGCCCTTCGCACCGAAAGTACCTCAGATTTGCATTCCAGGGGGACCACTACCAATTCCGGGTGCTCCCTTTTGGTCTTTCCTCGGCTCCCCGAGTCTTTACCAAATGCCTGGCGGTGGTAGCAGCCCATCTGCGTACTTTGGGAGCTCAGGTTTTTCCCCACCTGGACGACTGGCTCCTGGCAGCCCCGTCCAGGGAGGAACTCCTGCATTTTCTCTCCCTCACCCAGCAGGTTTTCACTGGCCTGGGTATTACCATCAACCATTCCAAGTTTCACCTGGATCCTTCACAGAGGCTCCAGTTCATCGGGGCAATCCTCGACACGACAGTGTGCAGGGCCTTCCTGCCTCCGGACAGGGGTGCCTCCCTCCAGTCCCAGATTTCCCTTCTATCGGAAAACAGGAGGGTTCCGGCGAGGTCAGTGCTCCGTCTACTGGGGCTTATGGAGGCGGCCATCCTGACGGTTCTGTGCGCGCGCCTCCACATGAGAATCTCTCAGTGGACTCTCCGATCTCAGTGGGATCAACGGGTAGACGACCTTGATCATCTCGTTCTGATCTCCTCGCCGATGGTAAGAGACTTGCAATGGTGGATGGTTCGAGAGAACCTTTTCCGGGGGTCCCCTTTTTTCATCCTCCCCCCGATCAGACTCTGACCACGGACGCTTCAGGCGAAGGTTGGGGAGCCCATCTGGGTCCTCACCGAACCCGGGGCCTATGGTCAAACTTGGAGATAGTCCTCCACATCAACGTGCTCGAGCTTCGAGCAGTACTGTATGCTTTCCAGGCCCTTCACCAATTCATCCTTCCCGGTCACCTAGCTGTCCAAATGGACAACATGTGCGTGGTGTGGTATAGCAACAAGCAGGGAGGGACTTGGTCCTACCCGCTGTGCAGGGAAGCGATGAGAGTTTGGGAATGGGCAATGCTTCACAACCTTCACCTCACGGCGATCCATGTTCGGGGAGTCGACAATGTCTGGCAGACAGACTAAAGTCGCAGCGTCGGCTCTACCACACAGTGGAACTGGGCCGAAAAAGTTCTAAAAGCATCTTCCAGATTTGGGGACTCCTCAGATAGACCTGTTCGCCTCCTCCCAAAAGCATAAGCTTCAATCTTTGCTCGCTTCGCTCCAGCGGCGCTTTCTCTGGGCGATGCTCTATCTCCCTAGCTGGAAGACAGGTCGTCTGCTTTTTCCCCCAATTCCTCTGGTCCCTCGTGTGCTGCAGAAGCTTGCTTTGGAAGGAGCGAGAATGATTCTAATCGCTCCTTTCTGGCCCAGGCAAATCCGGTTCTGTCTTCTACAACAATGCACAGAGGTTCCTTCTCTTCCTCTTCCTTTATCTCCAGGGTTGCTGACCCAGGATCAGGGGACCCTGGTCCATCCGGGACTCAAGTCTCTTCAACTTCATGCATGGTTCCTACAGACCTAGCTCAATCTCGTTTTGGCGTTTCTCCTAAGGTGGCCGAGATTCTGGTGGAGGCTAGAAAATCCTCCACTAGGTCCCCCTACGCCATGAAATGGAAAAGATTTTCCATCTGGGCTGCGTCCAGGAATGTGGAGCCCTTTTCCTGTCCTGTGACCACCATTCTACTTGAGTACATGCGTCATCTTTTAGAACCTGGGTCTCATTCCTCCTCTTTGAAAGTCCATATGGCGGCTATTTCAGCCTACCATATCCCTTTCACTGATAAGGCTTTTGCCCAGCTGGAGGTATCAAAACTTTCCTCAGAGGTCCTTCATCTCAGGCCCCTGTCAGTTCAAGCTCCCCATGGGACTTGAACTTTGTCCTAGAAACTTACACCTTCCCTCCTTGTGCCTGTAGCTTCCATGAACTTGAAGTTTTATCGTGGAAGGCGCTCTTCTTGAGTAGCCATTACTTCTGTTCTTAGAATTTCCGAAACTCAGGCCTGATGTGCAAATCCCTTATCTGATTTTTCACAAAAAGAATAATATCATACGAATCCTAAGTTTCTCCCGAAGGTGGTAGCGGAATCTATCTTGAATCAGTCTATTGAATTACCTGCCTTCTTCACGCAGTACTCCAATCAAGGAGAATACCTGCTCCATATCATGGATGTTCACAGGATCCTGAGACACTACACCGATAGAATGAAGGATCTCAGAAAGACTGATCAGTTGTTTGTCTCTTTTGCTCACAAAAGAGAAGGCAATGCTGTCTCTAAGCAATGCCTATCAAAATGGTTGGCCCATTGCATCACTTTCTGTTATGACAAGTACAACAAGATCCTACCGGGTCAAGTCAGAGGTCACTCCACTCGTGGAGTAGCAGCCTCTGCGGCTTGTTTCAAGAATGTGTCTGCGGCAGACATCTGTGCTGCCACCACTTGGACTTCAGTCCATACCTTTACTAAGCATTACAGTTTGGACATTGCCTCTCACCGTAGAGCAGGCTTCGGGTTAGCTGTCTTGCAAGGCCTCCTTTCTTGACACCTGCTAGAGTATTTGCTACTTTTTGGAGTAGTTCCTCCTCCCGGTGCCTTTCATTTGTTCCAGACTGCTTGGGATTCTGTCCTATATGTGATACCTACTGCAAAGAGCCCTCGAGTAAGATAAGTACAGTTACGTAGAACTTACCCGTAACAGTAGATCTTTGAGAGAGGCTTACAGTAAATATCCCACCCTCCATCCCTAGGCTTTTTCAGTTCCTTTTCCATTGAGGAAATATCTGCTTCTCTCTCGTCCGGGCCTTCCGGACCTGTGGCGAGGAAAGAACTGGAAAGCGGGCGTCCGGACTGCCCCTTTATACCGGCGTCGTATAGCCGCCGGTCACCTAACGATGAGGCGGTCCCTCACCAGGGACTGCTAACTAGAAATTTTCCACAAGGTCCTGCCGCGGCCGGCGTCAGTCCTATATGTATTATTACTGCAAGAGCCTCTCTCGAAAATCTACTGTTACGGTGAGTTCTTACGTAACTGTACTCTCTTATATAATTTCAACTGGTTTGCATGTAACCATTTGTCAGTCAATTTATTGTTGTGCAGGAGTCTAACTTGATAGACTGCCGGACTGAGCTTGTTGACAATGGGGTATGGACCTTCCCACTTGTTGGAGAAGGAGTGGGTGGGATGTGCAAATTGAAGTACCATTACCTGATCTCCAACCTGCCAATCCACTTCTTGTGCGTGCTTGTCAAATTGTATTTTGGACTGTTGCTGGGCTTTGCCCATGCAGTTTGCAGCATACAAGTATGTGTGTATGAGGTCTTTTCTGAGTTTTTCCACATACACATGGGGGTGTGCAGGTCAAACAGTAAGTGTTCAGGTAATCTCATCTGTCTTCCAGTCATCACCTCAAAGGGTGTCAGCTGGGTAGTGGCTGAGGGTGTGCCCCTGATTACCATAAGGAGTAAAGGCAACAGGGAATCCCAGGTTTTGGGATTATTCTGAGTGAATTTGGAAAGCATTTGCTTAATCCGTCTATTGGCTTTTTCTACTTGACCTGAGGATTGAGGATGATAAGGTATGTGGAACTTTTGTTGAACTCCAAGGAGTTCAAGGGACTCTTTCATCAACTCACCTGTGAAACTGGTTCCTTTATCGGAGTCTACCTTGAGAGGTAGGCCCCACCTGGAGAAAATCTGTTCTACCAGGATTTTGGCGGTTGTCTTTGAGGTGCATGTCTTAATGGGGAAAGTCTCAACCAACTTAGAGAATAGGTCAGTTACCACAAGAGCATACTTGTTGTTTCTACTGGTATTGGTCAGGGGGCCAATAAAATCAATTTGGATGGCATGCCAAGGGCCAGAATGTTTTTGCAGTAAAAGTTTGGCATTTCGTTTTGTACGTATGGGATTATTTTGTGCACAAACAAGGCAACTGTCTATGTATTGTTTAACATCTTTGGTAATACCAGGCCACAAAGCGGTCTTAAGGCGTTGGAGAGTGTTTTCTACTCCTTGGTGTCCACCAGTAGGAGTATCGTGTACTTGGTACAAAAATTCAGATCTTAGGTGTCTGGGGACTACCCACAATTTGGTGGTAGTGTCATCTGGTTGAAACCAAATGAGCTTGTCGTCGGGGATAAGTGTAACTTACCTTCATGTCTTTGGCATGGATTATGTGTAGGAAGTCTTTCTTCAGTACCTTTGTCAAGGAATCTGAACACCTCTCTCAGTTCAGTGTCCAGGTGTTGGGCTGCTGAGAGGTCCAGGGGAGAAAAAGACTCAGATTTCTTCTTGAGGGCTGCAACATGTACAGCTGCATTAGCTTCTGGATGGTCCATCATCCAGACGCCCCCCCCCGGGCCCCTTCCTTAGCAAGGGTGTCTGCGGTGTCATTGAAAGCATGATAGGGGTCATGAACAGAGTGGGCTTTGACCTTGTGCACATAAAGTTTGTGTGTGTTTCTGTGCCAATGCATGTATGTAGATTACCAATTCTTTGTATTTCACTGGGCTACCGTCAGAAAAGAGGAAGGAGTTATTCTGCCAAAAGGGAAGAAATTCTGTAAGGGAGCAACAAACCCAATTAAAGTCTGTAAAAATGATGGTATCCTGAGTTCCATGTTGGATGAACTCGAGGGCACAGACCACCGCTGCCATCTCTGCATATTGCGATGAAGCTACACTACAGCGTTTCGATATCTTGACAGTGTTCCCATAAGGATAGACTACCAAGATACCTATCCCTGCCATCTGTTCTCCCTGATAGTATGATGCTAAACCATCAGTAAAAATATGGCTAGAGAGGTACTCTTAGACTTAGTATGTGTGGCAGGAGGAAAGGACCTGGATCTGGGAGGTCGGGTGACTGCAGTGTACAGTCATGGGGTTCTCCCTGGAAAAGGAGACCATGAGCTAGTAGAGATGGAACTTTGGTCTGGCAGACCTGGATATCTCTGTCCTGGAGGAGAAGTGACCAATGTGTCAGCCTAGTGTTAGAGACTGACCCATCCTTCACTCTGTCTGAGAGTAGAAAGGTAGTAGCGTGTGGTTAGTGTTGAGGATCAGTGGTGAGTACCCAACGAGTATACAGAAGGTATGACAGCCCAGTAGGTAGCCGAAGGTTCCTTTCAGAAGGTCATACTTCTGTTCCACTGGGGTCAAGAGCTGTGATGCATATGCAATGGGTCTCAAGGTGCCTGCACCTTCGCCAGGCACTGCTGACATGGCAATGTCAGAGGTGGCACACTCCAGATGGAATGGTAGTGCTGCATCGGGGTTGACCAGTGCTGGGGCGGAGGCCAGAGCCTGCTTCAGTGACGTCACAGCCTGGATGTGAACAGGACCCCAATTCCATGGAACATCCTTTTTGAGTAGATCATACAGAGGGCGACTTTCTGAGCAAAATCAGAAATAAAATCTCTCGAATAATTTACCATACCTAGAAACCTTGAAGAGTTGCCACACTGGTGGGCAATGGCGAATCTTATAATCCCTGTATCTTTTTCCAGGTAGGGCTTCGGCCTTGGTCAGTTATTTTCAGACCCAGAAAGAGTACTTCCTTCTGACATAACTGTGCTTTTGCTGGGTTACATTTTAGGCCTGCTGTCTGGATGAGAGTCAGTAGTTCGTCCAAGAGATCCAGGTGTTGTTCCTGCATGGCTGTAGCCAACAACAGGTCATCCACATATTGTAAGAAACATTGGGGGGCTGAGAAACTCTGTAGGGTGTCCGTCATGTGGAGATGGAAGAGGGATAGACTGTTATGGAATCCTTGTGGCAAGCAAGTCCACGTGTATTGTCGTCCTTCAAAGGTGAAGGCAAACTTATATTGACTCTTGAGGGCCAATGGCAATGACCAGAAACCATTGGAAATATCCAGGGCACTGAACCATTTCTGATCAGGTGTTAGAAGTTGGAGCACATCTGGTGCCGATGCCACAGTTGGGGAACAACTGGGAGTGACCTGATTCAGTTTCCTGTAGTCAATAGTAAGTCTCCAAGTGCCTGTGGGTTTCTTCACGGGCCAAACGGGAGAGTTGGCAGCAGAAACACAAGTTCTGATTACTCCTTGTTTAAGGAGTGACTTGATCGTTTCTCGGAGGGAGGGCAAGGCCTTAGTTGGAAAGGGGTATTGCCTTTCATGTGCCGGGCCTGGCACCTCAATGACAGTATGCATTCTGCCACAGTCATGCTTGTTAACTGCAAACACTTCTAAATGTCGTTGCAGAATAGGTAAGAGTTTCGGAAAAAGTTCATGATTCTTGAACAAATCTATGACGTCATACTCTTGTTATTGATAGATATTGTTGCCACAGCATGTGAATCAGGAATCAGGATGGTATGGTATTGGCCCTGGATCTGTATCAGCAGCATGTTAGCTAGATCCACCACACAGCCGTGTGGTGCAAAGAAATCAATGCCGTTGATACTAGGATGATCATGCAGTACCATTAGTTGAAGCGCATGTGAGGCCTTCAGATGGCCTAGCTCTACCGGTAAGGGTAGAGAAGCGGTATGCAGGTAGCCTAGTACCATCGACTCCTGACATATTGGTCTTCCATCCAGTAGACCAAGGGGACGTGTCCGGGTGTTCATCAGGTAACACAGATATAGCTGCACCTGTATCTAGTAAGACTATTAGTTGGCGACCCCCGACCTCGGCCTCGGTGCAGGGCCTTCCGTTTGTATACAAGACCAGTTTGTTTACAATACGGACTGGGGCCTGTAATTGTCAATCCGTATTGCCGGAGGCATGCAGGGGTTGGGCCTGACTTGCATGAATGACTTCACAGTGCTGTACTGATGTGATATAGGGAGGAGCTTCTGGGTTCAGGCTTGTGTGGGCCTGAGGGCTTGTACTTCCGGTGTCTCCATGGCCAGTAGTGGCATGGGCCGCCGGTTGTACTGCCACAAGGGTCTGTGCGGGGACAGCATCCGCTACAGAGCGTACTTGTCCCAGGAGCTCTCGGAATTTTTGGTTTTCTTCAGCTATCTCCTTATATAAAGGACCCGTTCTCTGTAATGTTTTCCCTCTGCCCTTATGCCTCCTGTTTTTGGGCCAATTCCGGTTCCCACCCCACTGTTGTTGTTGGCCTTGTTGGGGGTTTTGTGGGTTACTGGCTGGAGGGGCCGACGGATGTTTAGTTTGGTGTTGTTGGGCCTGCCCTTCCACTGTATAGTGTGTCGCAGTCCCGGAGGCGGGTTCCGCAGCAGCGACTTTCTTGGAACCGGAACCCAAGTCACGGATGTACAGTTGATACACCCTCTCGGTTTTCCGAAGAATATCGGCAAACCTATCCGTGTTTGGGTAGGTGGTTGGCTCTTCCTTTTCTCTTACTGCTGGGATCATGTTCCTAAGGAACAGGGTCTTATATTCAATAAGATCTACATCCGCAGCTTCTTGTGCCAGGTGTTTTCCTGCTTGGTAGGCCATCCAGAGTCTCTGATAGTAGGTTGCTGGGCTTTCTTTTGCATTCTGCTTTACTGGGTATGCCAGCATCACTCCTACTACACCTGGGCTCTGAGCGGAGATGAGCTCAGCTGCAACCTCGTCAAAGGTAGTGTTCGCATCCTGGCGAACTGCTTCGGGGAGTTTGGCCCATAAACCAGGATCGTTGGTCTGGCGTAGTATTTGGACCTGATATTCTGCAGCGAGGCTAAGCATCTCGCATTTAGAGCGCACCTTTTCCAAGTGACAGCTGAGGTTGTCAGATGGGCTCATCCGACCGATACTGTCAGCAATTTGCTGAACAGAGTAGGCCATTTGTAGGGATTAGAGGCTGTGGTCGATCAGGCAAGGTACGCATCGCGCACCGTCAAGGCTGCACAAGCTGCAGCTTGGCTGCAGGTGTGGACAACACCTTCCTGAGTGCCAGCTTCTTGAAAAATTTGTTGAATCTGACTTTTAATGGCTTTCATGCTCCTTTCAGAAAGGAACATTACCCAATGCTCTATCAATCATGGTTTCAATCTCTTGCCTGTCTTCCACACAATGCCAGCTACCGGGCGCCGTTGGGACCAGCGAAGCCTGCTCCCCCTATCATGGGCGCCGCCATGTTGGCGTTTCCCATGATGAGCGTCACGACGTCGTCGACATGTGACCTTGGAAGTTGTGGGCGGGGACCCGCCATACTGTGGATGGCTGGGTGGAGATTGTGGGCCATAGTAGGGGCGTGACTGGGCATTGTACTGTGAGACGTCATCATCAGATAACTCCCCTTCTGATGACGGGTGAAAGGCAGAGGCTACGCCTCCCATTGCCTTAATGTGACCAGCCAAAACCTCTCGATGATGGCGCAGTTTGTCCATCTTAGCTCTACATTCATCATGATTCACACTTGCAACATTCATATCAACCTGATCCTGTTTCTGTTTCTGCAAAACACTGTACGCAGCGCTCAATTCGCGATTATCCCTATAGGCTATTTCTAAATCATTACGTACCTGGTTGATCTCGTCCTGTAGCTCACCCATTTCATCACTCAACTGTACATTTGCAGCACTCAACAAATCATTCATTTGCACAACCTGACTCTTATCCTGTCTCAAACTTTCACACTCCTGTTTCAGAGTACACATTTCTTGTTCACCAGCCTATGCTGAATGATGCAATAGTGAATCCTTTTCATTTCGCAGAGTTTGGAGCTCGGACTCCAAGTTCTGCTGTATTCTAATACATTCAGTTTCCTGTAAACCCATCTCTTGCTTAAGAGATGCGATCTGCAGATCAAGGTGCGAAACCTCGCTTCGGAGGCTTCAAAGCAGCGTAGAGAGCGGTGACCATCAACCCTTTAGCGCAACGCTTATTGGTTGACTGTCGCGTCTCTGCATACTGGGTTGAAATCCCCAGTACAGGGTTGTCGGATTGACTTGCGTCCCACGTGAAGTCAGCCCATCCTCCATGGGAGGTAAGGAAGTTAGAGACATCGAGTCTCAGTTCTGCGCAGATATCTGATACTGTCGGCCATTGTGTGGGAGGGAATGAAAATTCAAACTGTGAAAAAGACAGCGTGTTGTGTATCGATCCACAACACGAGTACTTTAAACACAGCCGGGCTACTGTATAAGTTGTAGGCTTGCAATTCAAAGCTGCTATGGAGTGGGTCGAGACGGCATCGACCACACCAAAAGTCAGCCAAACTTTGCAAGTGACCTGAAGCGGGTAGGACAAGCGGGAGAGGTGATACGGGGTGTACACCTACAGTCCCGTGGTGAATAGAAAAGTTTCAGCAACAAGTGAAAACTTACAAACACCAAATATACGCCTGCGAGTGCCAATTTGTAAGAGGTCTAAACCGCTTCAGATTCTTGACGATATTGGGAATGCAAATAATCACAAACAAGTTGCATTTGAGTAATAAACAAGTTTATTACTACAAAAGGATAAATCACAGTTGCCCTAAGCAGTTCTTACTGTCTGAACGGGAGCCAGTGCTAAGCATTCCCTACACCTTGAGGTTTCTCTGTAGTCTCTTGGGATCTCTCTGGTCTCTGAGGTGTAAAGCCTGTGCATAACATTATATACCTGTGATAATTACTATGGTTACTAAAAGATAGAAACATTTCTAGTTACAGAGATGAGCCCTATTGGCTAAATTAGAGGTGGCTCCACGGTCCAAGATAACATTATATAATTCTGTAAAGTCATCAGTTTTAGAACAAGGAAGTTCTTATACAGAATCTTACATAACAAAGTGTAGTGGTACACATCACCAAAGGATGGCAGTTTTGTCTTACATATTATAATTACTTCAAGGACAGGTGTCTTGGCATCTGACAAGTAAGAAATAGACAGAAAATACATGGTATAATGTGTGTGCATTAGCAAGCAAAGTGGATTACAACAATATGCATTCGTATCCTGACATCTACTCTTGTACGGTAGATGCCCTTAGCCCTTTGTATTAGCATAACCCATGCCTAAGCATTAGCTGTCTACGGTGTACCTCTGAGGGTATCAACTAGGGTGCAGGGACCTCGTGTAACAACAGATTCATCTGTGCTGTCCCCCCGATTCCCTTGATTCTGAGGGTCTTACAGAAACTCAGCTCAGAAGGAGCTCGCATGATTCTGGTCGCTCCTTTCTGGCCCAGGCAAGTTTGGTTCTCTCTTCTGCATCAGTACTCAGAGGAACCTCCTCTTCCTCTTCCTCTGTTGCAACTTTTGCTAACTCAGGATCCGGGGACCTTGGTCCACCCAGGCCTCAAGTCCCTTCAGTTGAACGCGTGACTTCTGCAGACGTAGCACAAGCCCGGTTTGGGATTTCCCCCTGAGTGGCTGAGGTCCTGGTGGAGGCCAGAAAACCCATCACTAGGTCTACCTATGCCATGAAATGGAAACATTTCACTATCTGGGCCACTTCTAATGATCTCGAGCCTTTCTCATGCTCTGTGGGGTGGCTTCCGAACTACTTGCGACACCTCTTTGACCTGGGTCTCAGTCATTCATCCTTGAAGGTTCACATGGCAGCCATTTCCGCCAACCGTGTCCCTTTCGTAGATAGGACGTTTGCTCAGCTAGCGGTCTCTAAGACCTTTCTTAGAGGGGTCCTCCATTTGCGACCCCCTATCTGGGTTCCTGCCCCTCCTTGGGATCTGAATTTTAATCTTGAGAAGCTTACTCTGCCTCCTTTCGAGCCGGCAGCCTCAGCAGACCTGAAGTTCCTCTCGTGGAAGACTCTCTTCCTCGTGGCCATTGCCTCTGCTCGAAGGATTTCCGAGCTCCAGGCCCTCATGTGCAAAATCCCGTACTTGATTTTTCACAAGGAACGTGTGGCTCTGCGTGACAACCCTAAGTTTCTCCCCAAGGTTGTAGCGGAATCTACACTGAATCAATCCATAGAGTTATTTGCTTTCTTTACGCAGCACTCCAATCAAGGAGAGTACCTCCTGCATACTCTGGATGTTCATCGGATTCTGAGATACTACACCAACAGGACTAAGGATCTCAGAAAGACTGATCGACTGTTTGTCTGTTTTGCTTATAAAAGAGAAGGCAGTGCTGTTTCTGAGCAATGCCTGTCTAAATGGTTTGCTCATTGCATCACTTTCTTTCATGACAAGTACAACAAGACCCTGCCAGGTCAAGCCAGAGGCCACTCCACCAGAGGGGTTGCTGCCTCGGCTGCTTGTTTCAAGAATGTGTCAGTGGCTGACATTTGTGCAGCTACAACTTGGACTTCTGTCCATACCTTTACGAAACATTACAGTTTGGACATTGCCTCTCGCCGCAGAGCAGGCTTCAGGTTGGCTGTCCTACAAGACCTTCTTTCCTGAGGCCTTCACAGCCAAAGGGTCTACTCCTGAGTAGTTTTCCTCCTCCCGTTTGCTTCTTGTTCCAGACTGCTTGGGACTCAGTCCCTGCTGCAAGAGCCCTCTCGAAGTAAGATAGTACAGTTATGTAAGAACTTACCATAACAGTAGATCTTTGAGAGAGGCTCTTGCAGTGGGTAATACCTTCCCACCCTCCATCCCCCTAAGCTTTTTCCGCTCCTTTTCCAGGATGGGAAATATTTGCTTCTCTCTTGTCTCACTTTTTGGTGGGAAAGAACTGGAAGGCTGGCTTGGGGGACCGTCCCTTTATACTGACGTCGCATGACGTCAGTCACCTGACGTGGGGGCAATCCCCCGCCAGAGACTGCTAGCTAGAAACTTTTCCGCGGGGTCCTGATGGCTGCTGGCATCAGTCCTATATGTAATTACCTACTGCAAGAGCCTCTCTCGAAGATCTACTGTTACGGTAAGTTCTTAGGTAACTGTACTTTACAGCACCATAGGTCAGAGAAGGGAGCAAAATACCTCTGGCAATGGGCAGTCAAGCAGAAGGCGTTAAGAAGTTACATAGTCCTATAAGCAAGCCCGATTTTAGAGTTCACGGACTTACATGTTACATTCCCGGGTCACCCCTGAAAAAGGTACCTTTGAGGCTCAGTGATCCTTCCTGGTCACCAAATTTTAAATAAATAAAATAAATAATGTGGGCAGGATGCGTTGGTCAAAGTCAAGGGACCCATCAGGCAGAATCCCTAAGTATTTGAAAGAGCTCACTGTCTTCAGTGGAGGATCATCGTGGCAGAAGATACTGAGTTGACTTTGAGCTGACCTGAACTTGGCCGCGGTGCCAAAGACCATAGCCTGAGTTTTCCTCATATTAAGTAGGAGCTTGTGTCTGGAGAGCCAAGACTGGACATCATGAAAGGCAGATGAGAGGTTAAGGTCTATCTCGGATATACTCTTGGAGCTGGAGTACAGGGCAAGGTCGTCCACCTAAAGGACTGACAAGCAGTGAGGGATATCCTGAGTAATGTGATTGATAAGAACAGAGAAAAAAAGGGGACCCAGGATGGATCCCTTGGGAACACCTATATTGATAGATGCTTGATCAAATAAGACAGAATTCAATTTCATGACTTGAAATCTGTTCAAGTAGTTATTAAACCAGGATGCAGATTGTGGCGAGAAGCCAAAAGATGAGAGACTGGAGAGCAGAAGAAGGTGAGCCACAAGATCAAAGGCTTTCATGAGGTCAGTGAATACAGCTCCTGTCAGAAGACCGGAATCCATGGCACAGAGCACATCGTTGGTAAACTTGAGCAGAGCATTGGTGGTAGTATGCCCTCTGCGGAAGCTTATGACTTTTTCAACTGCCAGTGTTATCCTATGGGAATTTTCATTTTTTAATGTTTGTGTTTTTTTTATATGGCTCTTATATATTTTTTTGGGGATTATGTATTATTCTTACAGTACTCATTAAGACATTTGGTTTGGTATATCGATTTTCCCTCAAGTCCAAATATTGAGGGAGTTATGGCTTGATGAAGTTCAAATGTGTAAAAGAAATCTAAGTCCAAAATCCTTTTTTGTATGAAAGAATCCTTTTTCATATGAAATGAAAAACCCATACGAAAAAAGAATGCCTTCATATGAAAAAGAATGGGTAAAAAACTAAGGATTCTTTTTTCATACGAGGGTATCCGTTTTAGTATGAATTAAAAGCATATGAAAAACACCCCCCAAAAAAAGGTCCAAACTTCTTTCTTGTATGAAGGATCCTTTCTCATATGAACGAAAAGACGATATGAAAAAAAGAATCGGGGAAAAAGCTAAGTCCAGAATCTTTTCTTGCAAGAGGGGATCCTTTTTCGTATGGATGAAAAAAACATACAAAAAAGGATCCCTTCATCCGAAATAAGAATCCGGGAAAAAACTAAATCCAAAAATCTTTTTTTATGAAGGGATCTTTTTTCAAATGAACTAAAGAAGCATACAAAAAAGAATCAGAAAAAATAACTAAGTCCAAATTCTTTTATTGTATGTGGGCATCTTTTTTCTTATGAACAAAAAAAGCATACAGGAAAATACCCCTTCATACGAAAAAAGAATCTGAAAAAAAAAACTTAAATCTCAATTCTTTTTCAAATGAAAGGATTCTTTTTCATATGGCCAAATTCTTTTTCCACATGGCCACACGAAAAAAGCAGAAGCTAGTCACAAAAAAGGATGTAAAAATGTAAAAAAAAAACACATTTGGGGGTCATTTTTCCAACAACTAAGTGCATAATCCACCTAATGGAGCCCTGATGACCAAGATACACAAGTTGGTGTCTCTGCAGGGTGTCATTTTTGGGGGTTTTGAAAATATTTTTTTGGAAAAAAAAAATGGAAACAGGATGGCCATATGAAAAAAGGAATTTTTCCTCACATAAAAACGATTGACCCCATATGAAAAAGGATCCTTTTTCGTATGGACCAAATTTTCTTTTCATTCCAAGCAGATATCCAAAAGACTGTACTGAGCATGCTCAGAACCAAAATGTAAAACTGTAATAACTTTGGAACAGATTGATATTTTTTTCACCAAACCAGCGGAAGGCACATTTGTGGGCCACACCCTTTCTACCCTGAAAATTTCAGATCAAAATTCCGAACTGTCTGGGTGCAAGGCAATAGCTAAAACCAGAACCATGGAAATCATGCATGCAAGATTTCATGAAAATCCGTTGAATGGTTGTGAAGACATTAAAGTGCAAAATTTGTGGTTTAACATAGAAACCCCTGCTTAACCCTAAATATAGTGGTACTACCACGTCACTGTAATTAGACTATATTCTGCAGAATGAGCCAAGACTTCCAGGAGAGGCCCCATTGACAATGTTGAAGCTAACAGAAAAGGAAATTATGAAGAAGTTTCTCCTTTCTGTAGCACTCCCCATTTTCAATGGGTAATAATATGGGTTCTAAGAAGCAGTACCCATTTTCCCAACAGGGTGGGGGAGAATATTATCCCATATATAACCCATACCGGTGAAAAATAATTAAGCAATATAATGCCTGACAGGTGTGTGTCGTGCTGGGATAACGTCACGCCTCAGGTGGTTGAGCGCGGGCCGTGGGCGAGTACGTCCAAAGAGGTGGCGTTATCCCACCACGCAACCCTGGAGGCATTATTACTCTATATACTTTCGTTGTTATATACAAAATAAAAAAATAATTTTAAAGAATGTTTTTATTAGTGTGGAAAAATATTTTTGTTTCTTAAGAGGAGATGCAACAAAAGAGAAATGGTCATCATGGTCATGCTGGTCATCATCCAAATGGGTTCACAGTGAGGCTGAGGCTAGACCCGTGATGTTGTGCTGGGATAACATCACGGGTCCAGTCCCAGACTGACCAATCAGAGATCAGGAAGTTTTCTTGCCATTGTATAATTATCTGATAACCACTGCCAACAGAGCTCTGTGACCAAAGGCCACATTGGTGGAACTTTGGACATCCAGTCTGTAGTGCTTAATGAATGTGTGGATGGAGGACCACATTGTTGCCTTGCACAATTCTAACACTGATGCCTCCCCTCTTTCTACCTAGGAAGTAGCCAGAGCCTTGGTAGAATGAGCCTTGATAAGAGCTGGAGCTTTCTTTTTCTGCCGTATAGGTTTCAGGGATAATGGCCTTCACCCACTTGGCCAAGGAGTCCTTGGAGGCTTTTTGGCCCTTCTTAGCTGCTCTGAAGAGAACGAACATGCACAGATTTTCTGAACTCTGCAGTTTGTTTGAGGTGTGTCCTGACTGCCCTGTGCAAGTCTAACTTGAACAATTCATGCTCCTTTTAATTTGCTGGCTTAGGATAGAAGGATGGCAGATAGATTTCCTGATTTACATGAAAAGCTGTAGGAATTTTAGGAACAAAAAACGGAACCGTTCTGAGGACTACCTTTTCCTTATGAATGATAAGGTAAGACTCTTTGTGAGACAACGCCTGAAGTTGGCCAGTCCTTCTGGCTGAGCACATTGCAGTCAGAAAACACACCTTATATAAAAAATGTCCAGCGGCACTAAAGAAAGAGATTTGAATGGTGCTTTACTCGGAGCATTCAACCCCAGATTCAGGTCCCGGGTGGTACTGACCATCGAAATAACGGTCTACTTCTGCTTACTGTTCTTAGAAAACAAATCACCTTCCAGTTCATTCCCAGGGAGGTTCCCAGTACTGCTTCCAGTGTCAAGACCTGAGTCCTCTCAGGGTACTCCGTGCTAGCCCTTTATCTACTCCTGCCTACAAAAAATCCCAAATCTGTGGAATTGTAGCTTCAGAAGGCCTGATACCTCCATTTGTGACCCAAACCGAGAAGGTATTCCGCACTCGATCATGAGTTGGAGACGTAGAGACCTTCCTGGCAACTATCAGGGTATCCACTACTGTTCTGTAAAAAACAGCTGTATCATCTCCAAGTTTGGATGCAGCATGTGTCCTTGGGAGAGAGTGTCTCCTGGAGTGGGAGCTGGAATGGTGCATGTTGAGCTTGATTCACTAGGTCTGAGAACCATGGACTTCTTGGCCACTCTGATGCTATCAGAAAAAAATTTCCTTTTGAGTGTCTTATTTTGCGAATGATCTTGGGGAAGAGTGACGGAGGAAGAAACAAATATGCTCTGAAGAAATTCAACGTCTGGGACAGAGCATCTACCGCTTCCGCCTGTGGACACCAGTACTGACTGAAGAACCTCAGTACCTGAGCATTTTGATATGAGGCGAATAGGTCAGTCTGAGGCTGACCAAACCTTCTGCACAGAAGGTCAAACACTTCCTGATTCATCTTCCATTCCCCTTGACGAACAGTTTCTGGACTCAGCCAGTTGGCCTAGATGTTCCGTTCTCCTGCCAGGTAAACTGCTGAGAGAGATAGAAGGTTTTCCTCTGCCCACAGCAGCACTTCAGTTGCTTCCACTAGCATCTCCTTGCTTCTTGGGCTTCCTTCGTTGTTTATCCAGAAGCAAATGATTCGATACCTTTTAATGGACCAACAATGATGTAACAACAAGAACAAAGTGCTGTAGCTTTCGGATGAACCAGCCCTTCTTCAGAAGCGTAATGGCAGTTATTTAGAAAAAACAATACTTTTAACAACTAGATCATGTAGAAAAAACAGAAAAATCCCAATTGGTTTAAAATACTCATTTAAAAAATACAGATGATGATGTCAGAGAAATTTAACAGTACCATGTTACCTTCAGCTCGGAGGGTCCCCAGGTCACAGATGCTTGGTGCAAAACACATACAAAGAATCGTACTGCATATAAATTTAATTGACATAGAATAACACTGCTGGAGCAGATGACTCTTAAATCAAGCTATGAGTGTCACATTGTGTATAAGAATGTGGTTACTGAAAAACAACCCCCACCCAGAATAAAGACACACTGAGACTGTATTAGGACTCCAAGAAATTTCAATGTATTCATTATAGACAAGAAATTACCAGCAAAACTGTCTTAAAAACATCAGTGCACACTGTATGATGTGTGAAACTTAGCTGGACCTACCACTCAGCTATACTCTCCAGCTAGATATCATGCCCCATAAACTTCAGAAACCTCTAGTGTAGTGACAGGACTTTATGAATGATAATTTAAATATAAATTGACAATGTTAGTGTCAAACAAAAAACTCTTGTCAAGGACCATCAAGGAATTAAGACCATGTAGCCTGATATGTACTGATGTAAATAAATTCTCAGTGTATAACAACTTGATGTAATAGAAGTGTCTAAGGAATCTGAAAAAGAGATAAAAATTTAATTTCCCTCTTCCTCTTCACACAAACAATACACCCTACCCCACCCCACATCCCCATAATGCGGGGGGGAGGGGTGGTTAACTAGCTTTAAGGAGATACTCTCTCACACACACATACTCTCCTAATGAACCTTCATTCACATCAGTCACTGCAATTGTTCCCCAAAGGAATTCAACTTGTCATGAAATCCTAAGTAAAAGGGATCATGTATCCTAATTCCTACAGAGCAGAAATGTGATACTATTTAACCTTACTCCTATCTGTGTAGTAACATTTCCAAGGATTCTGGATAGAACCACAATGAACTAAAACTGCCACCCTCCCCAGGGTAAGGTAACTAGAAGTAAATATTAAATACGTGTGTAAGTCCAGAGGTCTAACATACCTACATTTCCACAAATCACTACAATACCAGCCTAATGTAAAAAGATCTGTCCAGGACCCACATGCCAATGAGATCTCGCACCCCAATATGTTCAGTTAAAAAAACATATGTGACAGTCTATGATAACACTCCTGTATGTACAGTAACAGGCTAGGTAATCTGAATATGGCACAGTGGAATCAACCCCACTCCCGGGTGAAGGTAAAAAGTATGGAGGAATTAATAATCATTATGTGTGTGAAGTAAGAGTAGTAACACACTGTAACTCCATGTGACAGCAAGCCCCACACCTGCCATATTCACATACCCACACACATACACACCCACACATGTGGAAGTCCTATAATATGCCAGTCTGAAGAAGAAGAGGTCTGTGGATGTCAATGTCTGTAATGTCCCATAAAACCCAGATCAATGTTCATCCCGTCTGCTACCATATTGAGATGTAAAATAAGTTTAATCTCAAAAGCTCATCTCTGTTGTGTGTTTTGAGATGTTCTTTTAAGACTATTACTGACATATCTGAAATTGAGTGGTCAGGCTGGGAGAAGTGGTGCCTCACTGGTTTTTCAGTCTTCTTTGTTTTAATAGCATGTCTGTGCGAGTCCATCATAGTGCGGAACTGTTGGCTTGTGTCTCCAACATAACCTGTTTGTGGACATCTCTTGCACTGAATGAAATAAACATGTTGTGATGTGCATGTATAACTCCCATGCACCTTGAATTGTCTGTTTTGTGATGTAACCACACAGTCCGAGGTAGAAATGAGCTCACAAGTCTTACAGGTGCGTTGGTTGCAGGGTCGTGTGCCATTGTGTGACATGGTATTCTGTTCTGGTGAAAGCTTGCTCCTAATAATCAGGCTGGCTAAATTTGGTGGTGGTTTAAAAGATAGTAGTGGGAGTTCCTTAAAAATACAATTAAGGGTTTCATCCTCACTAAATATTGGGTGGAGGTCTTTAATAATCTTACGCAGAAGTTCAAGGTCTGGATGATATGTGACTACTAAAGGTATTCTGTCTGTAGCTGTCTTTTCTTTATATTGAAGTAGTTCTTGTCTTGGTACTTGCGCTGCATGTTCTGTTATCCTGTCAATTTCTCTGGAAGAGTGTTCCTGCTCAATAAAGGTGTTTTTCAATATAGCCAAATGTGTATCTCAGTCATCCTCATTTGAACAAATATGGTGACGGAGTGCTTGACTATACATGACAGATTTTTTTGTGTGGTTTTGGGTGATTACTTTTCTTGTGCAGGTATCTCTGTCTGTCTGTTGACTTCCTGTAAATACATATATGTAAGGTTCCATCCTTAATGGTGACTGTGGTGTCCAGAAAATTAACCTTGGTGGTAGAATACTACAGGGTAAGTTTTATGGTAGGGTAGAGGTTATTAAGTTCTTGATGAAAATCTTTTGAGTGCATCTGTGCCCTCTGTCCAGATGATGAACAAATCATCAATGTAACAGAAATAAGCTAGTGGTTTATGGGGGACAGTGCCTTAAAAAGTCCTCCTCCAAGTCAGCCATAAACAGGTTAGCATACTGTGGTGCCATCTTGGTGCCCATTGCTGTTCCCATAGTTTGAACACAATGTTTAGTATTGAAGTTGAAGTTATTATGTGTCAAAATGAATTCCATAAGTTCCCCCACCACTCCAGGATTGATGTTTTGTTCCGGTCCTTTCTCCTGTATGTATTTAAGCCTTGCCGTAATGCCATCCGTGTGTGGAATATTAGTGTAGAGGGATGTTACATCCATTGTCACTAAAATGGTATCAGGTGGTAAATCCTTATAACCAGAAAGTACACGCAAAAAGTGCGTAGTGTCCTGGATATAACTGTTTCTTTCCATAACCAGCAGTTTCAAAATGGTGTCTACAAACCCTGAGATCCCCTCAGTCAAGGTACCATTACCAGAGACTATGGGTCTTCCTGGATTGCCAGGTTTAAGTATTTTAGACAGCATGTAGAATGTCCCTGGCCTGGGTTCAGCAGGGATGAGGTCAGTTACTTTTTCTGGACATGGTCTGGAAAAGTTCCAATCAAGTTACGTAGTTCATTTTTATATCTTGTAGTGTGGTCTCTCTCTAGTTCTCGGTAGTATGTAAGATCTGTTAGCTGTCTATTAGCTTCATTAATATAATCCTGTCTGTTTAGAATCACCACTGCAAAGCCTTCATCAGCTTTTTTGATGACAATGTTGTGGTTTGATTTCAGTGTCTGTATAACTCTCCGTTCCAGTGGAGAAAGGTTATAATGGGCCTGTTTTTGCCTAGTAAGGATCTGACCACTGACTTGTTGGCGGAAACAATGAATGTAATTCTCTAGGTTTTTGTTACGCCCACTTGAGGAGATAAATTCAGATTTCTTTTTCTTATTCATTAAATTATTACTGACTGTGATGTCTTCGCTACCAGAGATTTCTTCCTTGCCATGAAAGAATTCTTTAAGTCTCAATCTACGGAAGTATTCCTCCAGTTCACCACAAAACTGTATTTTATCCAGTGGTTTTGTTGGGCAGAAAGTGAGGCCCTTTGAAAGACACAACACAGATGAGACAAAACGTATTTTACATCTCAGTATGGTAGCAGATGGGATGAACATTGATCTGGGTTTCATGGGACATTACAGAAACTGACATCCATAGCCCCCTTCTTCTTCAGACTGGTATATTATAGGACTTCTGCATGTGTGGAGTGTGGGTGTGTATGTGTACGAGTGTATGTGTTGTGAGGTATGTGAATATAGCAGGTGTGGGGCTTGCTGTCACACTGAGGTAGGCTTCTGTTTAGACACATGGAGTTACAGTGTGTTACTACTCACACATAATGAATAATAATGTATGGTAAGTGCCTATTAACCACCATAATCAGCAGTCACACAGCTTTGTTTTGCATTGTTTAGAATTTTAAAAGTTGTTAACCACACTTCAGAACTTCCAAACAGTGGCATAACAAAAAAGAATGCACCAGAGTTCCATAATTCTCACACATAGAATGCAAACAGTGTTTTTTGACCATACACTATAAAAGATGATGGCTGAGAATCGGGTGACAACCACACACAAAATCGCCGTCTGGTAGGTTGCTAGGGCTCTGTAAACCTCTCGAGCTGCGCTCTCGAGGTTTACCATGTTGCCCTAGCAACCACTCGAGGTGATTACAGTATGGTTATCACCCGATACCCAGCCATTATCCTCTATTTAATTCCTCCTTACTTTTTACCTTCATTGGGGAGTGGGGTTGATTCCACTGCGCCATATTCAGATTACCTAGCCTGTTACTGTACATACAGAAGTGTTATTATAGACTGTCACATATTTTTATTAACTCTGAACATATTGGGGTGTGAGATCTCATTTGCATGGGGGTCCTGGACAGATCTTTTTACATTAGGGTAGTATTGTAGAGATTTGTGGAAATGTAGGTATGTTAGACCTCTGGTCTTACACACATACTGTACTTACTATTTACTTCTAGTTACCTTACCTGGGAGAGTGGCAGTTTTATTTCATTGTGGTTCTATCCAGAATCCTTGGAAATGTTACTACACAGATAGGAGTAAGGTTAAATAGTGTCACATTTTTGCTCTGTAGATATTAGGATACATGATCCCGTTTACTTGGGATTTCATGACAAGTTGAATTCCTTTGGGGAACAATTGCAGTGACTGATGTGAATGAAGGTTCATTAGGAGAGTGTGTGTATGTGTGTGTGAGATAGTATCTCCTTAAAGCTAGTTATCCCCCCCCTTCCGCATTATGGGGATGTGGGGTGGGGTAGGGTGTATTGTTTGTGTGAAGAGGAAGAGAGAAATTAAATGTTTATCTCTTTTTCAGATTCCTTAGACACTTCTGGTACATCAAGTTGTTATACACTGAGAATTTATTTACATCAGTACTTATCAGGCTACATGGTCTTAATTCCTTGGTGGTCCTCTACAAGAGTTTTTTGTTTGACACTAACACTGTCAATTTATATTTAAATTATCATTTATAAAGTACTGTCACTACACTAGAGGTTTTTGAAGTTTATAGAGCATGATATCTAGCTGGAAAGTATAGCTGGGTGATAGATCCAGCTAAGTTTTACACATCATACAGGGCACACTGATGTTTTTAAGACAGCTTTACTGATAACTTCTTTTCTATAATGCATACATTGAAACTTCTTGGAGTCCTAAGACAGTCTCAATATGTCTTTAATCTGGGTGGGGGTTGTTTTTCAGTAATCACATTCTTATACACACTGTGACACTCATAACTTGATTTAAGAGTCCTCTGCTCCAGCAGTGTTATCCTATGTCAATTAAATTTATATGCAGTAGGATTCTTTGTATGTGTTTTGCACCAAGCAACTTTGACCCTGAGACCCTCCCAGCTGAAGGTAACATGGTACTGTTAAACTTCTCTAACATCACCTGTATTTTTTAAATGAGTATTTTAAACCAATTGGGATTTTTTCTGTTTTTTTCTGCATGATCTAGCTGTTAAAAGTATTGTTTTTTCTAAATAACTTCCATTATCCTTCTGAAGAAGGACTCGTTGGTCTGAAAGCTAGAGCACTTTGTTCTTGTTGTTACATCTATGTTGGTACATTAAAAGGTATCAAATCATTTGCTTCTGGATCTGTTCTTGCAAGGACCAATATGGCAAATACCAGACCGTAATTGTTTATGTAAGCCACTATGACGGCATTGTCTGACCCTACTTTTATGGCTTTTGACCATACCAGATTGTGACTGAAGAAGAGTAAGCTGTACTGCCCTCATCTCCAGTACATTTATCTGTAGCTGTTACTCCTGCGCAGTGCAAATGCCCTGGACTGGAACTTAGTCCTGGACAACGGCCCAGCCCAACAGGCATTGGTCATCAGGATCAGCTCTGGTGGGGATTCTAAGAGGGCTCCCTTGCTTAGGTTCTCAGGACACAGGACCCAAGGCAGCATGGTTTCACAGCAGGAAGGTCATGTCAGATGAACCTAATAGATTTCTTTGACTGCATGACCAAAGTAGTAGACCAGGGAGGGGCTATGGATATGGTCTACCTGGATTTTAACAAGGTATTCGACACAGTCTCACACAAAAGATTAATATACAAGTTAGGCAGTCTTGGAGTGGGTCCCAAGGTGGTAGCCTAGATAAAAAACTGGCTGGACAACAGGATGCAAAAGGTAATAATAAACGGAGTCCACAGTGAAGAAAGGTGGGTAACTAGCGGGGTACCGCAGGGTTCGGTACTGGGACCGGTCCTCTTTAATATCTTAATAAGTGACATTGGAGAGTACCTGGAAGGAAAGGTATGCCTCTTTGCAGATGACACAAAGATCTGCAACAGGGTTGATACACAAGGTGGGGTGGAAAGAGTGAAAAGGGACTTGGCAAGGTTGGAGGAATAGTCAAATATGTGGCAGCTCAGATTCAGTGCAAAGAGTGCAAGGTAATGCATCTGGAAACAAAAGCAGGGGAAGAGTACACAGTGGGGGTGAGTTAATAACAACAACAAAAATCGAAAGAGACCTAGGAGTAATTATATCAGATGATCTAAAGGTGGGCAAGCAATGTGAGAAGGCAGTAAGGAGGGCTGGGGGGATACTAGGATGCATAGGGAGAGGCATCAACAGTAGAAAACAGGAAGTTGTTATCCCTCTCTACAGACAGTTAGTGAGACCCCATTTGGAGTACTGCATGCAATTCTGGAGACCCCATCTCCGCAAAGACATAGACAGAGTGGCAGCTGTTCAGAGGAGGACAACCAAAATGGTGCAAGGTCTGCACCAGAAAACATACGAGGAGAGACTAAAGCAGCTTAATATGTATACCCTTGAGGAAAGTTGGGAGAGGGGGGACATGATAGAAACGTTCAAGTGTCTCAAGGGAATTAACAAGGTACAAGAGGGTAGTATCTTTCAGAAGAAGAGATGTGCAAGAATAAGGGGGCACAGTTTGAAGATAGAGGGGGACGTCTCAGAGGTAATGTTAGAAAGTATTTTTTCAGAGAGAGAGTTGTGGATGCATGGAACAGCCTTCCTGAGGAGGTTGAGGAGTCAGGAACAGTGGGAGAATTCAAGAATGCATGGGACAGGCATAAGGCAATTCTAGTGGGGGGCAGGAGGAAGTAAGCTGTTGATTAACTAGAATCTGCAGCTTATCCATCTGGTAGGGAAATGGGCAGACTGGGTGGGCCAAGCAGTCCTTGTCTGCTGTCAAATTCTATGTTTCTCTGTTTCTATGACTCTCCCACCAAGTCAGTGACTGTTTGACAGATTGTGGGAGTGCTATCCGGGCTTGGTAGTCTTCTGAGGCTGGATTCCAGGTTGCTGGCACCCTGTTCTGGAAAGGCCGCATGTGCAGGCTTGCCCGCAGCACAAGATCTATCATTGCTGTCATCAGTGCCAGAATCTGGAGCAGTCTGGGAGGAGAGGACAACAACTGGCTTCTCAACCACTGAACCTCCTGTCTCAGGGTCCCCTTTCTGGCTAAAGAGAGGAAAACGTTCCCTTTGTCTGTCCTGAACACCACTCCCAAGTGTTCCAAACTCTGTGACAGGCTGAGGAGCTCTTCTTCTGATTGAGTACCCAGCCATGTATCTCCAGCACCTCCAGGGTCCTGGTCACGAATTTCCTCCTTGTCTAGACAGATGGTACTTGGATGAGTAGGTCATCCAGGTGGGGATATACGTGATGTCCCTCCTGTCTCAGTTGTGAAACAAGTACTATAAGGACCTTGAGAACACTCTGGGTGCTGTTGCCAACCCAAAGGGTAGCACCCTATACTGGAAGTGTTGTCTCTGAATCATGAACCTCAGAAACCTCTGGTAAGACTAGTGAATGGGGATATGGAGATATACAGTTGTCAGGTCTCTGGATGTTAGATAATCCCCTGGCTGGACAGCCCTTATGATTGACCTCAGGGACTCCATCTCACCTTTAAGGTTGTGTGGTGGATAAACTTGTTTAGGTGCTTCACATCCATAATTGGTCTGAAACCCCCTTACTTCTTGGGAAACACAAAATAAATTGAATAGACTCTCTGTCCTTCCTTGCTGAAGGGCACTGGAACAACTGCCCTAATCTGGCTGAGGTGATCCAAGGTTTGAGACACTGCCTGTCTCTTCACTGAATCTTTTGGCACAGGGGATTGCAACAAATACCCCTTTTTGTAGGTACTGTTGCAAATTCTGTTGTGCAACCAAGTGCCATATGTATTAATTACCCATTAACAATATCGGAGCTAACAGAAAAGGAGATTATGGTAAGTATGAAGGAATTTCTCCAGTGATCTGGGTAGTTTGTCTGGTTACAGAGTGGGATGTTTATGATCCTGGGGCTTTGTTCTGTGTTACAGAGTTGGATGATCCACTTGCAGGGATTCTCTCTGATGAAGAAGAGGGGAAGCACAAGAAATCACCTCCTACCGTGAAAAGAAACAGCCACCCTAAATCAGATGCAAAGATACAGAAGAAAGAAGAGACAGGCAGTGGTAAATAATGTCCTGATTTCTGTTAATGAAACATAGTGTCTGTTCTCATTTCTGGGGTCTCCAGCAGGTGACTGATTCGACTGATCTAGTGGGGGTGGTGGATTCTCTTGAGGATGGGGACAAACTTCAGGAGGACCTAAACAAGCTGGGCGACTGTTCCAAGTCCAGGAGTCTCAGTCAGTGTTGCCAAACATGAGGTGCTACACTTGGGAAGGAAAAACAGAGGTAGGATCTACATTTGTGGAGCTCCTTTTGCTGCAGTTGTGGAAGAGAAAGGCCTGGGGCTAAATGAGTTATAATAGAAACAGGGCTGGAGCATGATAGGCAGTGTGTGGTCACTGTCAGGATTGCCCTCAGAATGTAAGGGTGCAGGAAAAGGGAGGTGATCAACAGAGAAGATGTATTCCTGCCACTATACAGGATCCTGGCGAGGCTCTAATAGCATACATGGCTGCTCAGGGAGAATGCTGTACTTTTTTTTTATTTATTTGAAAATTGGTAACTGGGAAGGGCACACTGAACCATGGCTCGTTTCCAGGTGCAACCCAGTGGGGAAAGGGGAAGAGGAATACAGTAGTACAACTATTAGCAGCAATGATTAAGTACAAAATAAGATGCATAAGAGTGTACAACTAACAGGATAATTTTTTATGCGGAAATTCTCACGTTTGTCTGGCACAATATGAAGTCTTTTCAATAAACTTTGTGTTTTTCCCAATAAGTTTTTTTTTTTTTTTACCAGTGGAAAGTGAGTGTGAGGACTCCTTGTTTGGTTAGCGCTACTAGCTGGGCAGATATTTTTTCCAGGGCTATATGCTTCCATTCAGGCTCTAGATCTTTTCCTCCACTAAACTCTGTGAATCCTTCCTGTGTTTTGGAGATCTGTTTCAACTTCAGTTTATTTATTTATTTCACATGAAACCCTTTAGGCTGTGCCTGTTTTCAGAGGGTTTAGGGTCAGGTACAACAGAGGACGGCAACATGCAAGTGAATAGTATACAAGTACATACAGGACTGGGAGATACTAACGTTACAGTAGGTACAGTGAGATACTAAGGTAACACTGGGGATCTAGCCATGAAATTATCATAGCTGATCTAATCTAGTTGATCTAATGCAGCCAGCAGTACAATATACCCAGCGAGATGCAGGGAATTCCTGAGAGATGGGGCTTAACTGAGGTTAGTAGCAAAGGTTTACAGTGGGTTGACTCAGGCAAGTGCTCAAGGAGAGATGTCAGATGGGGAGCAGGTTACAGGTCAGCGATAGCAGTTACAAGGACTAGGAGGATTGATTGACAAAGGAAGCTGAGATTTAAACATATTGATAGAGCCAGTGGATTTTATAGTGGGGAACAGACCATTCCAGAGTTTGGTGAATCTAAAGGAGAAGCAGGCTTGGCCTAAAGCTGTTTTCATGTGGGATAGCACCAGGGCATTTTGTTTGGCACCCCTTGTGGCATATTTTTGTTCAGCTGGGCAGAGCAAGGGCTGGACATCAGGGAACAGCAAGCCAAGATGGGCTTTCTTGCTAGTAATTAGGGTGCAGTATTGTACTCTCAAGTCAAGGTTCAGCCAACCAAGGTCACTATAAAGTACACAGGGGTGGGAGTCCTGCCTTAGGGTCGAGTACTGTAAGGGAAAGGGAATGGGGAAATTGTTTAACCAGGAAAGGCACACTAAGCCAGATCTTGTTTCTAGGTGTGACCTGGCAGCACAAGGAAGTTAAGTGACTTGCTCTGGGTCACACAGTATGCAAGTGGGGGCTGATGGGATTCAAGTCCAGGTCTCCAGCTCTGCAGCTCGGTGCCCTTAACCACTGCACTATACTGCCTCCATGATGACGGGGACCCCTACTGCGTTAACCTCTGGCCACAGGAAGGACCATTTTACACAGTAGTAGGTGTCATCAAGGATTCTGTGTTCCTTCCCCTTTGACAACACTTTCCCAGTTGGGTACTACCTGGGTACAGTACCTTACCTCCCCAACTGGTGTAGCTAAGAGCTGCCAAGGGTAGGGAATGCTGCACCAAACTGACCTGGTGACCTGCAGGAATGTGAGACACTGGCTGTGTAAGCAAGGACACTGACACTTGGATTGTTGAAGAAAAAGGTAAATTTTTACTGAAAAAGGTAAAAAAAAAATAATTCTGAAACAGCCACGAATGGCACAACACACCCTGTAAGTAAATGGCAAGAATACACACAAAATAGCAGTACGTTTATACACTTTACTTCTTTCCCAGCAGGGCACACCACCACACTAACCTTCTTATTTTCCCTGGAGACTGCAGGCACTCACCACCCACCAGCCCTTCAGCTGCCAAACAAGCTAGTCCCAGGATAAGCGCACTCACTCTGGCCTTAATCCATGAGCCTTGTTCACATTGAAACCATAAGGGCGGGCAGTGACTACTAGGCCTTTTCCTACCTCAGTCAGCCCACTGACCCCTTCTGCCAGATACCCACCCTGGTATCTCTCACACAGTTACGATACTTATCACCATACTTTAAAAACAATTAGAAATCACTAGACATGTCTACACATAAATTACTGTAAAAAATTAATTCAGGAATGATAGTGGCATAAAACATATTGCATACTGCTATATTAAAAGCTGTGGCATTATTCCGCCCCTCCCCCTCAGTCTTGCACTGTTCAGTCCTTCAGATGACAAACATCTCTTTAACTTCTTCAAGACTGAGGTAAATTCTCTGTAAAACCAATCTCACTTGACTTTTAAAATAGTCCCCAAACTGTATCAATAAGGTTTTGTACAATACCACACTCCATTGGATTTTCTCAAGAAATTGTTTTGTTGAAATTGCTGACGAATTGTTGAAGGTTTGTTGGAGGGCCCTCTTGAATCGGCAGTTTCTTGGTGTAATCAGGAGAAGCAATGAATTCTTCAGGTTGCAGCTTTTCTTCTGTGAGGAAAACTTGGCATAACAGGATTATCACTAGGGCTGCTGGAAACTTGCAACCGCAATTGTTCCGCAATATCCATCACCATTCTCCACACAAAATCCACAATTTCTTGCAATTATTTACTTTTTGACTGAAATTGTATAAAAATATTAGAATTCTCAAGGAAATCTACTCAAATATGCTAGCAGTGTAGTACACAGACTTGGATTTGCTAAGCAGCGTGCGACTGACAGAAGTGTACTTCTATGAAGGTGGGCGGAAGATGGGCAGACCAGCTAGCGTGGGTGGGTTATCCTTCCAGAAGGCAAACATTTTCTTATTTGGCTTTTGCGCTGGACCACTGCTGTGCATTGCAGAAGGGGACAAAGCCACTAGACCACCAGGTATTTTACAAGTCTGAATTTGCATTGTAGAATGCTGCAAATGGACAGGGATAGTTAGTGCGGTGGTATTTACTATCAGAAACCATACAGGACATTTTATTTAAAATACAGACAACATAGTACTACTTCACTTTGGATGTTGCACCGGACCAGTGCTGTGCTGTGGAGACCGGGAAAATGCTACTAGACCACCAGGTATTTTACAGGTTTTGTACTGTGGTACGTGTAAAGGGATTTTGCAAAAGAGATGGAGGCTTATATTGTAGCATGATTTCAGCTGACTAAGAGATCAAAATCATAGCCTAATGTGGATTTAGAAAAATAATACACGTTAAGTCATGATTTTGGTAATTTTAGGGAAAAATGCTAAACTGAGGCCATAACAAATGAGCACTACTTAGCACTGTACAGAGCAATGTAGCTCTGTGCCTCTCGCTCCTATCACATGATCATGTAGCATGTTCAGTGGCCATCTTAGGGAACTGGCAGAGTGGGTTTCTTAAAAAGGAAATGTTACTGTTTACATTTTTCAAATGCTATGAAACTGCATTTATGTCAATTATATGAATGCAGTTTCAGCATCAATGTAAACAGTAGCCTTTCCTTTACTTCTCTGTGAAGCCAGATTTCTGAAATGTTTGTTGTTAAAAAAGCTTGCTTAGGTGTCCTTTAAGAGATAACATACCACAGTAGATGTCACCCAGCTCTTCCCAGCACTCACAACAGGAAGTCTTTTAACCAGGCATGTCTCATATCAGCGTCTTCATCAGCAGCACAACTCAACTTGACCATAGAAAGACAGTTTGACAAATGCCATAAAGCACACTGGCTTGTTCAGTCAATCAATGGTTTATTGTTTGGCGGTTTAGGCAATTACAATTTAACATAAAAGACGTACAAAATAAATCATGTAAACATTTTCAAAGACGAATTTCCATATTAAAATGCTTCTCAATACATGTTATCTATATGTTAAAAAAAGTATGTACCGGACCACCAAGTATAACTATATTTAAAGACCTGGAAAGTCTTAAGCAACATTCCCTTCCTAATTTACATTGGCTATGCATCCCAAAGCATAACAAGCATTTGTCAATGCCGAATGTTTGCTTGCTGGCATTGGCAGTGGTAGTGTAGAAGTTACAGAGCTGCGTAATAGGAATGGCAGTGAAGTATTGAACTGAAGCCAACCCCACCACCACCCTGCAGAGAGTGACAGGCATTGGGGTGTGCGTTTGGGTCGTCAGGCATAACGGCCACGCCATTTCACCGCACCCCACCCTACAGACACTGACAAGTGTCACGGTGTTCCTAGGGTCTTTTGGCCCATGCACCCCATTTCATTAGGAAATACAGTGAGATGGGTGCGAATAGGAGAATGGGGTGAACTTTGGGGCTGAAGAGTCCAAGACATACCTCGATGCCTCTCACTGGCTGCAGGGTGTGGAATGGTATGAGCATCACAGGCAAGAATCCCAAGTCACACCCCTGATGCCTGTCATTCTCTACAGGGTTGGGCGTTATGGTTGGAAACCCTAATACCTCAGGCATTCATTGGTATTTTCACTCCAGATTTTCAACATGTTTTTTTTGTGACCCCACCTCATGAACAGGGGGAATATCAGTTTGTTAGCCGAAAGCTGCTTATGCACAGTAACTATGGCATTTAGCACCACAGGTGCAAAAACATTCCGAACAGGATGTAAAAAATGACAGCTGTACTGTTCATGGGGAGGTTTAAAAAATGGCAATGTTGCAAATCTGCAGTAAAAATATTTAAAAAAATGGTGAAGTCACGAGCGTACATAGAAACTGTGCAGCACACCAGTAATATAATTAGGTTGGGATTTTTACAGCAGATTGTCAACTCAGGCATTTTGGTGCCTCCGATCATGAACAGTGTCACTGTGATTTTCTTTATCTGTGCCGAACAATGATTTCCACAGCGAACACGCATCTCTGCGCTGAAAGTGTGAAACACACTTCAGCCATGTTGTGAAAAATGACAGCTGTACTGTTCATAAGGAAGTGTGGAAAATGCCACTGGTGAAAATCTGGACTGAAAATATTACAAAGTCATGAACTTACGAGGTGCGTGGAAACTGCGCAATGCTCACTTAACACAGTCATTTATGGACTTTTGACACCAAATTTTCAACATAGCCATTTTAAGACCTCTGCTCATGAACTGTGTAACTGTGATTTTCTTAATCTGTCCTAAACATTGCTTTCACACCAACAGCACCATTATGCGCTACATATGTAACACACATTTTGGGCTACATATGAAAAATTGCAGCTGTACTGTTCATAAGGAAGTGTAATAAATTGGCAATGTTGAAAATCTGGAGTGAAATATTAATTCGCAAACTTACAAAAGGCATAGAACCGCGCAACGCATGCTCAGAAAACAGTCATTTTAGGAATTTTTCACCAAATTTTCAACATAGCCATTTTAAGACCTCTGCTCATGAACAGTGTCACTGTGATTTTCTTAATTTGTCCTGTACATTGATTTCACACACCGACTGTGCCATTGATCGCTACATGGGCGGAAACACATTTTGGGTGAGATGTGAAAAATGACAGCTGTACTGCTCATAAGAAGGTGTGGTAAAATGGGAATATTGAAAATCTGGAGTGAAAATATTGAAAATTCGCGAACTTACGAGCCTGCGTAGGAACTGCGCAATGCACGCTCAATACAACAGTCATTTTGAATTTTGCACCAAATTTTCAACATGGGGTTTTTGGGACCCCTTCTCATGAGTGATGTCACTGTCATGGCGTTATTCAGGCCCGAAGGGTGATTTCGTGCAGTGACTGTGAAATCACCCTTTGGGCCCAAATAACACCGTGACAGTGACATCATTCATGAGAAGGGTCCCAAAAACCCCATGTTGAAAATTTGGTGCAAAAATTCCAAAAAATGCCTGAGATATACAATAAAGTTAAAAACCCCCTATCTAGCCCATTATACAGCTTACCGGCATTTCCTCAGTTCGCGGTCAGCTTTAAAGAGTGCAGACTTGTTCCCGGTCCACCGAAGATCGTCGCGCCAAGCTCGGAGGTAAGAATGGGGTGAGGGTGTGTGGGGAGGCAGAGTGCGCAGTGGGTGGGTGCGGGTTGTGGGAGGGCCGTTTTTTCTTTACAGTTTTTTTTTAAATGACGGCGGGGCGTTTGCCATGCGGGTGGGCTCCCAGCATGGCACAGAGACTGATTGAGGCGTTCAGCCGGCGAGGGATTGGGCACCCCGTCGGCCAAACATCACTTGCCACGCTGGTGGGCCCCAGCGTGGCCACTACTCTGGGAGTGAAGCCGATGGGGGATTGGGCACCCCGTTGGCGATAGCATGGGGAGGGAGAGACAGTGAAGCCGGCGGGGATTGGGCACCCCCGTCGGCTATACCATCAGTTGCCATGCTGGGGTGGGCACCCAGCGTGGCATTTGGGGAAACTTTGGGTGGGGAGCACAGCTGGCCGGCCGGGGGGATTGGGCACCCGTGCGGCTATAGAAGTGTGTGCATGGGGGCAGCACGCGGTATGCGTGCGTGTGTGGTGTAGGGGGAGCTGCGCATGAGCAGGCGATATCTGATCGCTGCTCACTGAAGCGTAGCTCCCCCTTTCAACTGTATGCCACTGCATTTTGGAGCTTGTCATAGACAGCTCCAGCATGCATTGGCTTACAGGTGCCGCGCCTGCCAACACACTGACTGAATTGGAGGAGGAGGTGACACACCTCCAAAATCTCAGATGATGGCACTATGTTTCTTGCACATGCGTGCAAGCAAACGTAAAAATCACACAGTATCAAAAATAGACAGTCAATTCGAATTGGTCTTATCATTTCTCCCTGTAGTACTGGTATAGGGTATGTAAAAGAAATAACCAATCACCAGTCACTCTGACTTGACCATCCAGACTCAGCTATCCAGTACTGCCCATATATTTAAGAGAAATCATGTAGTGAGCACCTAAAGGCTCACTTATTTAAAAAAAAGTTACACCTTTCCTAAAAAATTTCACTGTTCATGTTCCAAAACTAAGACGCAATACATTAAAGCTATAACAGGCTATCAGCAATAATTTCATTGGCTATCAACACTCTTACTAATTAAATATGAATTACCAATTGAGCTACAATAAAAAAACTGTTTAAAACTAGCTCTGTTAAGGGATAAGTCGTCCATAATAGGTTATTAAATTGTAATTAGTTCAAACCGCAAATTGCATAAATATTTGGTAGGTATTAAACAAACATATGGACAAAGATGACATTTGCATAACATTTAACAGGTTATATTAACAATAAGCCTTAGCTCGGCAGAAGTGGGGCTCCATTACAGTCAGAAGTCCTTTCATTTTTATGTCAAACGTTCAAGGCTCCATTGGCGGTGAAGTCCCACAGTTGATGTGTGGGCTATAACGCTCCGTTCGAGTTCTGGAGTCCATTACATTGTGAGCAAAGGCAGATGAAGAGCAGAAATGCCATTCAGTTACCTCCTCCATTGAAGATGAAAAGAGAAGAAAAACATGATTCCAGTAGCCGAGAGTCGCCTAAAACAGGTATGCTAGCACAAGCAGACAGAACCTTGTGAAACAGTTTCAGTTCTAGCACACACATCAAGTATGCCAAAGTATCACTAGATCTTACTTCGAGAGGGCTCTTGCAGTAGGTAATTACATATAGGACTGACGCCAGCAGGCGGCAGGACCCCACAGAAATATTTCTAGCTAGCAGTCCCTGGCGAGGGACCGCCCCCACGTCAGGTGACCGGCGTCAGGAGCGTCGGTATAAAGGGGTCCCGGACACCGCTTTCCAGTTCTTTCCTGCCGTTAGCTCGTGCAGCGCCTCGTGGAAAAGTTCGTGCTTCGTCAGCCCTGTCTTTTGTCGGTTTTACCGAAATTCATTGTTTTTTCTTTTTCATATAACGTCAGGTCCATCGTCAGTGTATGTCATCCCGTACACCCTCTGAGCACAAAAATAAGTACGACTCGTGCGGCGCCCAACTCCCGCACAAGGACGGCCATTCCCTGTGCCTTTTCTGCCTAGGCCCCGATCACCCGGTTGAGAAGTGCCAGCACTGCCTCAGCTTCAACGCGGCTACCCGGAAAAGGTGCCAACAATCCCTGGAAGCCCATATTCTGAAGAAAAAGATGAGTTCTGTGGAGGAGGAGCTCAAAAAACTGAGGCAGGTGTCCACTTCCCCCAAAGGACATCGGAAAAAGAAGGACAAGGAGAGGCACCGGGACAAGACCTCCTCTACTGCGTCTCCCTCGGGAGCCGCCCGGACCTGAGTAACGTCCCCTCGGGGACTGCTCCCTCAGCGGCATACCGAAGGTTCGGGCGGCATTGACTCACCATCTGGCTCGCGCTCGGGCCTTGCGGGTGCCTCTGGGCAATTGGAGGCCTCTGCGGTTCAGCCGCGGGCTTGCGGCCTACTGGCGTGAGTGACTCCAGTAAGTTGGGCGTCGGCTCCTCCAGCGTCCGCATGGAGAGGGCGATGGCAGCCCGACCAGCACTGAGGCGGCCTTGCGGCCTCACTCCCACCAGACCTGGCTGATCCTTCCCTCAGCCCACCTCCGGTGATGCTCCCTTAAGCGGATGCCGGCACCTCCGGCGCCGCCGGGAGCTCACCCTCAAGCCTCACGTTGACTCGTCCAATGCTCGGCAGGTGATGGAACCGACGGCGGACCCCCCCACGTCCGTCGTACCCAGTTCCCTGCAGCCTTCGCTGCCGTCCAGGGACCCAGAGTCCCCTCAGCCTGACCCTGGGGATTTTTATCCTCCATCCTCGGATGATGCTGGGGATCTTCCTCCTCTGTCAGACCCCCCTCCGCTGGCTGAACCGGATCTGATGTTGGCCCCCCGGGCGCCGGCTCTGACGCCGGTACCCCTGAAGCCAGCCCCGACGCCGGTTCTACCGGCTCTGGGAGACATCCTGCTTCCGGATATCCCCCTTCGATGGGCCCTCCGGGCCCTCCAGTGTGGACCTGCCCGTGAGGCCGCCGGCCGGGCCGTCTGCTCCGGCAGCTCCCCCGGCTCCCGGGTACCCTCCGTCTTATCCAACGCCGATGTACCCGGGACTGCAGTATCCGGTGCCGCAGTACCAGACACCGGTCTTTCCGACGCTGCAGTACCCGACACCACAATACCCGGCGCTGGGTTTTCCGCAGCCGGGTTTTGGATACTTTCCATACGGGTATAACCCATACCCTTTTCCCCCTCCTCCTCCACCTCCACTGCCCCCACAGCCGCCGGTGGATCTGCAGGAGACTCTGGCCTCCTGGTGGGCCGAGGCCAAGGTTCAGCTCACCAAAGAGGTCGAGAGCCGCCTTCCGACAACGGTGCCGTATCAGGTTCCCGTACGTCTGAGGCGGCACACTCCCTCACCACCTCCGGACTCAAGGGCTCTCCCGTCTGGGCCCAGAGGGGGGCAGGACACGCTTCCCCGAGGTCTTCCCAAGGGGTCCGTTCCTCCCCCGGGTCGGGAAAGGGAGCCTTTTTCCTCTTCTTCCTCCTCTTCACCCTTGGATTCCTCGGACTCTGCCAACGGTTGTTCCGAGAGAGACGACGAGCCACACTCTCCATCGAAGCCCAGGCCAAGGACTCCTCCGAAGTCTCCTCCGGAGGATCCTTCCTTTACGGAGTTGCTAAGGAAAATCCTGGAGGTTCATCAATGGCACTCCTTGGAACCAGATCCTCAGCGTCTGAAACCGCTGAACATCTGAATCTGCCCGTGACAACTCCTGCCTTGGTGCCACCCTGGTTAGAGCCTCACGCCGACCTAGTTACCACCATATGGAAACAGCCATCGGCTTTAGTCCCACTTCCTAGGAAGTCAAACAGGCTATATCAGGCTCCAGAGGGTGTCAATTTCCTGAATTCTCACCCTCAGGCTGACTCGGTCGTGATCAGCGCCGCTCACGGCCGGTCGGCCAACCCAAGACACTTTAGCTCGTCACCACCTGATAAGGAATCCCGCCTTCTGGACCAGTACAGGAGGAAGATCTAAGCTTCCTCCACGTTGGGGATCAGGACCCTGAATTACGTCAGCCATATGGGGGACTACCAGAAGGCCATTCTGACCCAGGTGGAAGCCAAATTGGACTCCCCTGCCTGACTCCCAAGTCAAGCTGGAGTTGGCTGATCTGGTCCGCTGTGCTTGTTCGGCCAGTCGACACATACTTCGTGCGACGTACGATGCAGTGGACACCGCTGGACAGAGCTCAGCTTTCCTGTAGGTTTACGGTGGCATGCTTGGCTCCACGTATCAGGGTTGGTCCCGGAGGTGCAATCTGCTATTCAGGAAGCACCCTTCCAGGGGTCGGTGCTTTTTGGGGGTGATGTCAAGGACATCATCACCAATTTGCAAGAGAAGGGGACGGCACTGAAGTCAGTTGATTCCATGTACCTCCCCATCAGCAGCAGCGCGATCCCTTCATGACGGAATCGCCCATGGCGAAACCCCAGGAAGGCGGGCCACAAAACGTTGGGCCCCCACAGCTGCTAAGCCCTCCTGCCCAAAAAAGCAGCGGGTGCTTCAGCTGCGGCGCTGCCCCACACCACCTGACTCCTCCCCTCTCCCACAGCCTCGGGACTCCCCGGAGGAACTGGTAGGAGGGAGGTTCTCCCTCCACCTTCCGGGCCCCCTTCATCTACAAGGGACAGGTTACTATTCCCATTTCTTCCTGGTCCCAAAGAAGACAGGAGATCTCAGACCAATTTTGGATCTCAGTTCCCTGAATCTTTTCGTAGAATACAAAAGGTTCAGGATATTCTCGTTGCAGAGCCTTCTGCCCCTCCTCCGGCCGGGTCAATGGCTGTGTGCTCTGGATATGCAGGATGCTTACCTGCACATTTCCATTCACCCATCCCACCTCAGATACCTTCATTTTGCATTCCACTGCCAATTCAAGGCACTCCCGTTTGGTCTATCCTCAGCTACCTGGGTATTTACCAAATGCCTGGCAGTGGTGGCGGCCCACCTGCGTACCCAAGGGGTGCAGGTTTTCCCATACCTGGACGATTGGCTCCTGGCGGCCTCGTCCAGGGAGGAACTCCTGCGCTGCCTCTCCCTTACCCAGCAGGTTTTTGCCTGCCTGGGTATTACCATCAACCATTCCAAGTCTCATCTGGTCCCATCCCAGAGACTACAGTTTATTGGGGCGATTCTCAATACAACCACGGGCAAGGCCTTCCTGCCTCCAGACAGGCGTCCACCTCCAGACCAAATAGCTCTGTTGTCCGATCATCGGGAGGGTCTCTGCAAGTTGGTCCTTAGCCTTCGGGCTCATGGCGGCTGCTATCCACAGCAGTTCCTCGCGCTCGACTCCACATCAGAATTTCTCAGTGGACTCTACGCTCCCAATGGGATCAGTTAGTGGACGCTCTAGATCACCCAATTCTGGTCTCCTCGCCGATGTTTCGAGACTTGCAGTGGTGGATGGTTCGAGAGAACGTGTTTCGGGGAGTTCCCTTCTTTCGTCCTCCCCCCCTCCCAGACTCCACCTACAGATGCCTTGGGTAAAGGTTGGGGAGCCCATCTTGGCCCTCATCGGACCCAGGGCTCCTGGTCCAAGCTGGAGCAAGCTCTTCACATCAATGTGCTTGAGCTTCGGGCAGTGTTGTACGCTCTCCAAGCCCTTCAACAATACATTCTTCCCGGCCACCTAGCCGTCCAGACGGAGAACATGTGCGTGGTCTGGTACATCAAAAAACAGGGAGGGACTCGGTCCTACCCTCTTTGCAGGGAGGCAATGAGGGTTTGGGTTGGGCAACACAACATGACCTTTACCTCACGGCAGTTCACGTTCCGGGGGTCTTCACCACCCTGGCAGACAAGCTAAGTCGCTCTTCTGCTCTGACTCACAAGTGGGAACTGGACCAAGGGGTTCTAGACAATGTCTTCCAACTTTGGGGAACACCACAGGTCGACCTGTTTGCATCCCCTCTAAACGCAAAACTTCCCGTGTTGTGCTCGCTCATTCCAGAGTGAGGTGCTTTTTGGAATGACGCTCTGTCTCTGGATTGGAAGGACAGATTCGTCTGTGCCTTTTCCCCAATTCCACTTATCCCACTAGTCTTACAGAAACTAGCTTCAGAAGGAGCACGAATGATTCTGATTGCTCCTTTCTGGCCCAGGCAAACTTGGTTCTGTCTTCTATAACAATATTCAGAGGATCCTCCTCCTCCTCTTCCTCTTCCTCGAGGTTTATTGACCTAGGATCAGGGGACCCTGATCCATCCAGGCCTCAAATCCCTTCGACTGCATGCATGACTCCTGCAGACCTAGCCCAATCCCGTTTTGGTGTGTCTCCCAAAGTGGTGGAGATTTTAGTGGAGGCCAGAAAACCCTCCACCAGGTCCACTTATGTCATGAAGTAGAAAAGATTCACTATTTGGGCCGCTTCCAAAAACGTGGAGCCTTTCTCCTGTTCAGCGGGGCTTCTGCTGGAGTATTTACGTCATCTGTTCGACCTGGGTCTCAGCCATTCCTCTTTGAAGGTACACATGGTGGCCATCTCGGCCTATCATGTTCCCTTCGTGAACAAAGCTTTCACTCAACTGGAGGTCTCTAAGATCTTTCAGAGGGGTCCTCCATCTGAGAGTCCCCATCTGTACTCCTGCCCCTTGGGACTTGAATTTTGTTCTCAAGAAACTTACCTTCCTCCCTTGAACCTGCAGCTTCTGCAGATTTGAGATTTCTTTAAATGGAAGGCGCTCTTCTTAGTGGCCATTACTTGGCTGAAGACTCTCCGAGCTCCAGGCCTTGATGTGTAAAATCCCCTACTTGATTTTTCACAAGGAGGGATTGCTGTTACTTGAATCTAGGTTTCTACCTAAAGTAGTAGCAGAGTCTACCTTAAATCAGTCCATAGAGCTACCTTCCTTTTTACATGAGTACTCTAACCAAGGGAATATTTACTCCATACTATGGATGTTCATGAGTTCTGAGATACTACACCAACAGGACAAAGGATCTCAGAAAGACTGATCAGTTGTTCGTCTCTTTTGCTCACAAAGGAAGGCAGTGCAGTTTCAAGCAATGCCTGTCTAAGTGGTAGCTCATTGCATCACTTTCTGTTATGACAAGTACCACAAGACCCTCCCGGGTCAAATCAGAGGCCACTCCACAAGAGGAGTAGCTGCCTCTGCAGCTTGTTTCAAGAATGTGTCTGGGGCAGACATATGCGCTGCCGCCACCTGGACTTCCGTCCATACCTTTATGAAACACTACAGTTTGGATATTGCCTCTCGCTGTAGAGCAGGCTCCGGGCTAGCTGTTTTGCAAGGCTTCCTGTCTTGAGGCTTGAACGGCTAGAGCTACTTCTTGGAGTAGTTTCCTCCTCCCGGTGCCTTTCTTTATTCCAGACTGCTTGGGATTCAGTCCTATATGTAATTACCTGCTGCAAGAGCCCTCTCAAAGTAAGATAGTACAGTTACGTAAGAACTTACTGTAACAGTAGATCTTCGAGAGAGGCTCTTGCAGTAGGTAATACCTTCCCGCCCTCCATCCCCCTAGGCTTTTTCAGCTCCTTTTCCATATAGAGAAATATCTGCTTCTCTCTTGTCCGGCCTCTTTCGGTGGGAAAGAACTGGAAGGCGGGCGTCCGGGACCGCCCCTTTATACCGACGTCTCCTGACGCTGGTCACCTGACGTGGGGGCAGTCCCTCGCCAGGGACTGGTAGCTAGAAATTTTTCCGTGGGGTCCTGCTGCCTGCCGGCGTTAGTCCTATATGTAATTACCTACTGCAAGAGCCTCTCAAAGATCTACTGTTACGGTAAGTTCTTACGTAACTGTACTTTATTTTACATGCCAAAACTTTCATCAGTCACTCAGAAGGCCATTTAATCGTAATACTTCTTGAACATTCCCTGAACATACCCTCCGGTCTCCAAGACTGCATTAGCGAAGTTTGCACCATTCCACATAAAAGTTTGCACCGTACTATCGTAGTGAGATTTGCACCTTTTTCTTTCAAAATGTTTAGCCATTTTGGCTGAAGATTAACATACTGCTCCTCTAAGAAGGAGTCTCTGTCTCCTGCGTTCCAGAGGGCTGGCAGCGTGCACAGTTTGTCCCACCTAGATGGTGCCCGCCTGGATAAATAAAGATATTGATTGATTGATTCATATGTGTTTATTCAGACTAAAACAGTCAGGCAATCTGGGGAGAGATAAAAGACAAGCACCCCACTCAGCGTAATAAATTAAGAAAAACAAAGGTAATACTGAGGCCCACCCAACCCTAGGCAACGTCAGCATACCTTTTTTTTTCATGTAGAGCAAGCATTTCAGCACATATTGTACACCACTGCATCTCATCCTCCTTGCGGTCTCTGGTTCCTGGATCCTGATATGGGTCAGGTGACTGGCTGGGTCAATTTTCAGTAATCCTCCAAACACCAGATTCGGCTAAAGATCTTAAACAGTCTGCCAGCTCTGTTGAAAAACTATGCTCAAAATAAACAACGGGGAAAGAAGCCTTCCAATTCAGCCTAGAACAAGGGGCTACATGTCTCCCAGGAACACAACTTTGTGGCGGGAGACTGCAAGGTTCAGAGTTGCAAGACCAAGTTTAAAATAACATTAGTTTCATTCATCCTGTTCAAAAATAATGTGAATGTAATTAAATTTAACAAAGAGTTGTCGGCTGCTGAAGCATAGAAACATAGAAGTTGACGACAGATAAGGACCGCAAGGCCCATCCAGTCTGCCCATTTCTTTTTCTACCTTATAAATGTGCCATCTGCCTTTGCTCTGTCAGTGGCCTATCTATTCATAGTCATTTGTATTGCTCCCTTATGCCTATCCCATGCCTGTTTGAAGCCCTGCACTGTATTCATAGCCACCACTTCTTGTGGTAAGCCATTCCATGCATCTACCACCCTTTCTGTGAAAAGAATTTCCTCACATTCCCCTTAATCAGCCTCCTCTAATCTCATGCTGTGTCCTCTTGTCCTGCTATTTTTCTTATATTTAAACATGTTAGACTCTTTCACCTTGTTTATGCCCTTAAGGTGTTTGAATGCCTCGATCATATCACCTCTCTCCCTCCTTTGCTCAAGGGTATACATATTGAGCTCCGTTAATCTGTCCTCATATGTCTTCTGATGCAGTCCCTGTACCATTTTGGTTGCCTTCTCTGGACTGCCTCAATTTGGTTAATGTCCTTGTGAAGGTGTGGCCTCCAATACTGCGCGGTACTCAGATGGAGACCTAACCAGTGTCTTGTACAGAGGGATTATTACCTCCCTCTTACGACTTGTGACACCCTACTAATACACCCTAACACCCCCTAGCCTTACCTACTGCTTTAGAGGTCTGCTTGGATGATTTTAGGTCATCAGTGATGATGATGCCCAAGTCTCTTTCTTCCTTTGTGACTGCTAGCAACTCCTCCCAGCCTATAGGTGGCTTCAGGGTTTCTCTTCCCTATGTGCATGATTTTGCACTTCTTTGCATTAAATCCCAGTTGCCACTCTTCTGACCATTCTGCTAGTTTATCCAGATCTCTTCTCATTCTGCCCACCCCATCTGGATCATCTACTCTGTTGCAGATCTTGGTGTCATCTGCAAACAGACAAGCCTTACCCTCTAGTCCATCTGCAAGGTCACTAATGAAGATGTTGAAGAGGACTGGCCCCAGGACTGATCCCTGAGGTGCCCCACTTGTGACTTGCATCTCTTCTGACTGTATACCATTTACCACCACTCTCTGTTTTCTGCCCGTCAACAGTTTGCCACCCAGTTGACCAACTTCTGCCACCCGAGCCTACCCAGCTTATTTATCAATCTTCTATGTGGAACAGTGTCAAAAGCTTTGCTGAAGTCAAGGTAGGCGACATCAACTGCTCCCCTTGGTCCACCACTCTGGTTACCCAGTCAAAGAAATCTATGAGATTAGTTTGACAGGACCTTCCTTTGTAAACCCATGCTGTCTTGGATCCTGTGCCCTATGTTCCAGGTGTTGCACTATCCTTTCCTTAAGGAGTGCCTCCATAATCTTGCCCACTACTGAGGTAAGACTGACCGGTCTGTAGTTCCCCACCCCTCCTCCCTGCTGCCACTCTTGTGAGGCGGGATCACATGAAACCCTTCTCCAGTCTTCTGGGACCTCTCCTGTGCTCGCTCAGAGACTCACTAAACAATTCTGCTAATGGCTCTGCTAGTTCCTCCTTTAGCTCCTTAAGTACCCTGGGATGTATGCCATCAGGTCCCATTGCCTTATCCACCCTGAGCTTTCTTTTGTGAAGGGAGTAGTGCTCACCTCCCTCCCCCCTGTGTCCATGATGCTGAGCTGTGGGCCCTGCCCTACCTTCTCTTCAGTAAATACTGAGCAAAAGTATCTATTTAGGATAGATGCCTTTACAGGGTCCTCCTCCTCACATGCTCCCTTTCTCCATTAAGCTTAGCAATACCCCCTCTGGACTTTCTTCTTTCACTAATGTATCTATAGAAAGTCTTGTCACCTTCTTTTACTGTTCGTGCTAGTGTTTCCTTAGTTTGGGACTTTGCCTGCCTTACTGCCTTACCTGCTTCCCTTAGGGCAGTTTGGTATGCCTCCCTATCTTCATCCCGCTGTGTTCCCTTATATTTCCTGAAGGCCAGCCTTTTGGCTCTGACCTTTTCTGCTACTGTATTTGAGAACCAAAGTGGTTTCCTTCTTCTTTTGCACTTCCTTTTCTGTCTAACACAATGGGATGTTGCTCCAAGTATTGCATCATTAATGCTTGCCCACTTTGCCTGTACCCCCTCACCTGTGTTTCTTTTTGCCAGGGCTAGCTTAACTCTGTTGGCCATCTTATCAAAGTCAGCTCCTCTGAAGTCCCATATTTTTGCCTTGGAATGGGATGATTTAGATGTAGTAGCCAAATTGAACCATACCATGTGATGGTCACTGGCCCCAGGTGACCTTCTACCTGGAGATCTGTGATCCCTTCTTTGTTAGTCAGTACTAGATCTAGGATAGCCCTGTCTCTTGTGGGTTGCTGTACCAGTTGTTTGAGGCCCTCCCCTGCAGGGAATCCACTATGAGTCTAGTTCTGGCAGATGTTCCTGCTGGTATTGACCAATCTGTATCCGGCATGTTGAAGTCTCCCATTATCAGAACCTCCCTTTAGCTGTCATGTTTTGTATATCTTCTAACAGTAATGTGTCTGTGTCCTCCCTCTGGTCTGGGGCCTGTAGACAACCCCAGTTCTTATGGCTGTCCCATTTCCTGTTTCCAGGGTGACCCACAGTTCTTCTGGCTCCTTATGTGTATTCTGAATTTCTGTAGCTTTGATATTTTCATTAACATACAGGCCACTCCTCCCCTTTTGCACCTCGGTCTCTTCTGAACAATACATAGCCAGGTACTGAAGTCTCTCAAGTGTGGTTACTGGTAAACCACGTCTCACTAATTGCTACTACGTCCAGTTTAGCCTCTGACATTATTGCCTGCAGGTGTGGGATCTTATTACCCAGGCTGTGAGCATTTGTGTACATGATTTTCCATTGGCCAGATTTTGGTGTGTTAGTTGTTGGGTGAAGTGTGGCATTACCCTGTCGTCGTATGGGAGACAAACCTTTTTTTACCTGGTGATGCAAATGAGCGGCAAACATGCTGAATTCCTGTTTGACCACTAGCTGAGGGGAGGTGTCCTTCCCATTCGGCGTATGGGGTGCACCCCTCTCCCCATTTGCTAGTTTAAATATTCTGCAAAGGCGTCAAACTTCTGCCCCAATGCATGACTCCTCTTTAGTCAGATGCAGTCCATCAAATTTAAAGAACTTTCGCTCCCAGAACTGTTGCCAGTTCCTACAAATCTGTGTCCTTTTTCCTGGCACCAGCCCTTGAGCCACGTGTTTAGCTCCCCTATCTCCCTTCTCTGACCTTCTGTCCATCTCTCCCCTCTCCCAGACTGGCAGGATCTCAGAGAAGGAGATGCCGGACGAAATAGATGATAGTTTGTCACCCAGCCTAGTCAGGTGTTCCTTGGTCTCCACAACTGCCGGCTGGTGAGATCGATAGTCCCTATGTGTACTAGGACATCAGTGTTTTCTCCTGCTTTGTGAACAATTTTAGCATATGCGGTCAGTGTCTCTCCATGCTGATGTACCTGGGAGACATCTGACCATCACCCTGGCTGGAGATGGGTATCAACTTCCGAATCATGGAGTCTCCTATGATCAGAAGTTTTTGGATTTCCTTTGTGCTTGTTTTGTTTTGGTTCCTGATTTGGGTGAGTTTGTGCTAGCTCCTGTGCCGCAGTGTCCTGCTCTGCAGTGTCTTCTGCCTCTTTATTTGATTTCAGAGATAGAGGCAGATACCTGTTTGTAGTGTTTATATGGTTTTGGAGGTAATGTGTTGGAGAGCAGAGAGTGATGGGGCACCTGATTTGCTCCTCCTAACCACCTGCCAACCTCCTGGACCAACTACCCTCTGCGGTCGAGATTTTTCTGTTGGATGCTGGGGAAATGGCGGGTGGTTCTTATAATGTATTTCCTCTTCAATATGAAATTTAGGCGTGCAATCTCTGCCCATGCTGCCCGGAGCTGAGCCCTAAGATCTCCAAAGGCCCAGCATGTAGGACAGTGTCCTAAATCCTGTAAGACTGTCCTTCTGAAAATTGTTCCACAGTACCTGCAGTTAATGAAATCCATTCCAAATAAGTTGCTGGGTTTGTAACCTAGTCAGAGTAATAAGAAGGAAAAAAAAAAGAAAAAAAAATGCAAGTAATGGTTTAATTGTGCTTTGTTTAACTTTGTTTAAAAGAATGAAGCAGCGTGGAACGGAGCCACACCATAGCCATCTTGCGGCTCTGCCCCTCGGGCAGACCACTCTGGCTAGTTATAAAATTCACAAATTAACATCACTTGTTTAGGAAACTGCTTGGCTTTAAGTTTTACTCCATGGAGAAGTCCAAAAATGTCTTTTATTTGAGAACTGAAAAACTTAATGTGTAAAATAAAAGAGAAACAGCTAATAAGACCTCCAATGAAGCCACGGACATCTCAAAACTTACATGAACCACTGAAAGTCAGGCTACAAACAGCATACTGGAGAAAAGATCATTGATGTTGGTCTAATAAAAAATGCTGTATTTCAGCAAGCTTTAAAACATAGCAAGCAGCACCCTCACCCTCGTGGCACGCACATACCATACCACATACCACGTGGTATGTGGTATGTGCGCACGAGGTGAGGGTACTGCTTGCTATGTTTTAAAGCTTTCTGAAATAAAGCATTTTTCATTAGACCAAGATCAATGATCTTTTCTCCAGTACGCTGTTTGTAGCCCGACTTTCAGTGGTTCAAAACTTAATGTGTGTTATTTATTGGTAATAGATGTGAAAAATAAAACTGAAAGCCTTTATGATATGCTGCTGTCATTTTATGAAATATCCTGATTTGGATGTCTTGAAATGTAGTACCCCCCTGCCCCCCAGCTGCACATGTAAAAGTTAGTGCGACCCAGTCAGGGTGATGGCTTAGTCCATGCACAACTTATCTCATATGAGCAGCACCCCATAGAAAGCCAAGTCTAAGCGAACTGCATAGTGACCTTCTCAGGAAGACAAAGTGAGATCCTTATCTGCTGACGGATTCTGTATGTCTGTGTTTCTGTGTAACAGTACAACAGTGTGGGGCAGCAGCTAGCAGGGCAAACAAAATCACAACGTGCATAAAGTGCATCCCAGGTCGCCCCTGAAAAAGGGACCTTTGGGGATTAGTGGGCCTACCCAGTCATCAAAATTCAATAAATAAATAGAGAAAATCCACAAGCAGGTCAAGAGACATTAACAATATTCCTTAAGGATCCTTGTTCAGGCTCCACCTCAAATGAGGTGCGTAGTTCTGGTCCCCATGCCTGAAGAAGGGTATTGATATGCTTGAACAAAATACAGAGATCAAAATGGTTGCAGTGCAGGAAACCCCGACATGATCAACAAGGACCAACTGACAGAACTGGAGTTATTTACCATGAACAAAATAAGAATCAGAGTGGATCTTATCACAGTCTTGAGACATCTAAAAGGGATAGCACCATCAGACCAAATGATGCTGTTCAAGATGCACAAGGATGAGAGATCACGGGGACAAATAATGTAGTTGAAAGCAGGACGATTTAAGGGAAATGTCAGGAAGCATTAGTTTGCAGAATGAGTGGTGGACACTTGGAATTACCTTCCAGATCAGTTGGTGTCCGCTGATTTTGTAAAGACCTTCAACCTCAGACTCAGCCAGTGCCCTGAAGAAAAAGTGATGACCAGGTATTCTGACTGAGTTGGTGGGATGGAGTAACTTGATGCACCAATGGCTTGCTTGCTTTGCTTGCTTGCTTGCTTTCTTCCTTCCTTCCTGATGTATGTATAGCATGTAGGTATGTATGTATGAGAAGATAATGGGTAACCCAAAGTTTGTTGTTTTTCTGTTCACTTTTAAGATTAATATTAATGTTGAAATGGACCACTGTACTGTGTTTGTGTTACTGTTGTCCCCCAAAGCTATCGTAGTGACAGCAGTCCTTGGGAAGGGGTACAATGCCATTTTAGGCTCAAAGTTTCCTCCGTTACTCACTGTGTGACCATGAGCAAAGCACTTAAGCCTCCACCCCACAATGCTTCAGTCCTCCTGGCTGTTAATCTGGATTAAAGGAGGACCCTACTGAAAATAAGATCTTCGAGGATATTTCTTACAGCAGGTCACACTAGGAACCTCTGATGTCAGGCACCAGAATCACACATAAGCTTTTTTCCTAGTCTGCCTGGAGCCGCCCACGACGTTGACATCACCATGTCGGTGCTATCCTATATAGCCATGGGTGGCCCCTCTGCACTCCTTAGTTCTTTTCCCACTGTTGACCATCACGCCTCGGAGTCACGGAGCACTGTCGCTACAGTCAACTGCCATTCTCTAAGTGACTTGGTTTGTTATTTATTTCATCCTAGTTTCCTCATCACTTTAGTCCCTAAAGTGATTCTTCTCTGTTCCTCCTTCCTTTATGTCAGATTCTCTTTTTTGACGCTGTCGGTGCGGATAGAAGATCTTCGATAAAGTTCTCCATGACGCCTGCATTCGTTCTCTGGATGTGGCTCGCAATGTTCAGGCCTGTGAAATTTTCTGTGGGTTTTACAAAGCCACCTGCCAACATCATTTGAAGAAACTTAAGGCCTTCTTGGTGGAGCAGAAGATCGCCATTCTGGACAAGGAGCTTCAGGCTTGAGGCTGTCTCGGTTCCCCGGCTCCGTCCTTGAACTCCCTTTCCTCCAGGGCCCAGAACAAGTCATTATCAGGGAAGCAGTGCTATCGGAAGAAGGATTGGAAAAACTTCTGTGAGCAGTCTCGGTCACCACGCTGACCGCTTTTTGGTCATTGTCAGGTGCGACTATCCCCTCTGCTTCTCTGGCCCTCTTAGCCAATATGAGATAGTAGGGCATTGCTGGCATCTCTCTCTCTGTGGGGGCCCCTCAGTCTGGTGGTACTTCGTCGTTGACGGGCTTGCCTGGTCTCCCACCAATGAGCCCCACTGCCTCCCTCACCCTGTCTGACACGGGGGACATTGGCAGTGCAGCCCGTGGGACCTGTCAACCCTGGGCCCTCGTCATTGGGGCTTCCCCCTCAGATGCCCCCAGCCCTGTTTAATGCCCCCCTCCTCCTCAAGGGGTGCACTGAAGTGTCAGTACTGGCCCTTTGTTGGCTGGCAATGGCCATTCCATGCTGGGCGTTCGACTAGCTTTGTTGTCGCTCTTGACCGTCCCTTCGATGATGGGGATGCCAGTTCCCCAGCCGGTGCCCCAACTGGCCCCCATTTAGTTGATTTTATTTCTGTCCTTTCACCAGGGCCACAGTACCCCCCTTCTCAACCTCACAGGATCCTGCCCTTCTCGGTGATGGTGGATGTCCAGACCCTGTTTTCTTTGGTCCTGGACCCGGTTCAAAAGGTGCTCCTCCCCCTCCAGCGCCTTCCCCAGCAGGACCTTCTCGCCCAGTGGTGCCGCCACACTACTCGTCTATTAGATTGGTCTCTTCACAATCATCCTTGTCCTCGGTCCCTCCTCCTCATCCTGGAGGACGACAGTGAGGATGATGAGGATGCGGGAGCTAGAACCCCTCCAGCACCTCCACAATCCCTTCTGCTGGGGAGGACTGCCCTAAATATGTTCCTCGGGCCCTCCCCTGACAACCCTTCTTTCTCCTCGGTTATGCTCCAACTTCAGGTGGCCGTGGTTTTTGAGTCTGCTGAACAAGATGTGTCCAGGCAGAACCTGGCACATTACTTATGCCTGCTAGAGTTCCCACCCCTCATCATTCCTCCCATCATAGATGCCTATGAGGATACCATCCTAGCCACCTGGTACAGACCTCATCTAGTTCCCCCCATGCCTAGGAAGGCGGACAGACTGTACCAGGCCTCTTTGGGGAGACCCTTTTTCTCTGGGCCCCCACAGGCGGACTCAGTTGTCATAAATGCAGCTCATCATCGCTCTGAAAGGCCTCAGCATCTTAGCTCCCTCCCTTCTGACAAGGAGTCAAGGAAGCTAGACTTGATAGGGAAGAGGATTTTTGCCTCCTCTACCATGGCCATCAGAGTCGTAAATTATATAGGTCACATGCTGAGGTACCAGCATGGCCTTTGGGATGCAGCTAGAGCAGCTGCACAATCTCTCCCAGATGGGCCTCAGAAACAAGAAATGCTCAAGACCCTTCAGTCTTGCGGAAGTTGGGAGGCATCTGCTGAGTGCCGCCTGTGACATAGTGGATGCGTTGGCTAGGGCTTCGGCTCTGGGCATCTGTCTCAGGAGACACTCCTGGCTTAGGGTTTCAGGATTTACACCTGATGTTCAGCAGTCGATCCTAAATGCCCCTTTCAGGGGCCATAAAGTATTTGGGGGTGATGTACAGGGCATCCTCAATGACCTCCAGGCCTTGGGCAGAACCCTTCATTCTGTTCACTCTCTATCACACTCAGCAGAAGAGTGGACAGTGTGTGTCCTTTCAGCGCACTGCGCCCCGCCATGCGCTCCTCCTTGAAGCAGCCTAGCATGCGCAGAGGTTCCACGGCCCTCCCTTCACCCCTTTCCACCACCACAGAGTCCTCCCAGGGTGGTGGTGCAGCCCCAGCCACGGGTCCACCCTCAGCCTGACTACTTGTCTGACAGTGCCCACTTGGGCCCCCAGGATGCGGTGTCCGGGGGTCGTTTCACCCCTTCACCTAGATGGGTGGCGGGACATCACCATAGATGCCTGAGTGTTTCAATTGATAGAACAGGATCACGCTCTGGAGTTCCTCGAGATTCCTCCAGACTTTCTTCCAAAGCCGTCTTTTTATGCCCCAGCCCACGTACTGCTGGGAGAGATAACCATGTTGCTTCACAAATGGGCCATAGAACCGGTCCCGGAAAACCAGCGGAACCATGGATTCTATTCCCATTTCTTCCTTGTCCCCAAATCCTCCAGGCAGCTATGACTCATCTTGAACCTGTGCAATCTGAACCTCTTCATGCAGTACAAGAAGTTCAGGATGGTCACCCTCCCAGGCCTGTTACCTTTGCTAAGGCAGGGAGACTGGATCTGCTTCCTGGATATGTAGGACGCATACTTGCACATCAAGATTTGTCCTGCTCCCCGGAAGTTCCTCAGGTTTCAGTTTCAGAACCAGCATTTCCAGTTCAGGGCCATTCCCTTTGGCTTATCCTCTGCACCGCAGGGCTTTACCAAGTGCCTGGCCATAGTGACAGTGGCCCTCAGGAGGGAGGGCTTCTGTGTCTTTCCTTATCTGGCTGATTGGCTGCTCAAAGCCCCATCCAGGGAACAGCTGTACATGATCCTGACACGTACTCTACAGTTGTTTGCCAAACTGGGGATCACTGTAAGTCCCTCCAAATTGGTGTTATCCCTCAGTCTGCATCTCCAGTATGTGGGGGCCATACTGGACACGGCCCAGGCCTATGCCTTCCTTCTCCCAGACAGGGCAGATCACCTTATGACACAGGCACGGGAGCTGTCCAGCAGTCAGTATGTCATGACCAGGACATATCTCCAGATGCTAGGCCTGATGGCAGTGGCTATCACCATGGTCCCTCTAGTGCCCCTCCTCATGTGCATTCCCCAGTGAACCCTAAGGGTGCAGTGGGACAAGAAAACCAATAACCTGGAGCAGTACATCCTGGTGCTGTCTGCAGTGAAGAAGGTTCTCTGATGGTGGATGGAACTCAACCATTTTCTAAAGAGGGTTCCTTTCCTGATTCCGTTCTCTCATCAGGTCCTTACCTCGGTTGCTTCAAGAATGGGCTGGAGGGCACATTTGGGCCATTACCAGGCTCAAGGGACGTGGATGTATGTGGCGACTTCCCTCCACATCAGCGTCCTAGAAAGGAGGGCCATCCTGTATGCTCTGCAAGCCTTCCAGAAACACCTATCCCCAGGCCCTCATCTTGTGCAAATGGACAACATGAGCATGGTTCACTGTATCAACAAGCGGGGGTCCCACTCTTACCCCCTATGTAGGGAAGGGATGAGAGTTTGGTACAGCTGTACATGTTCCAGGTACCCAAAATGTCTTGGCAGGCAGCCTAAGCAGGTCATAGTCCAGAACACATGAGTGGGAGCTGCTGACCTCAGTCATATATGACCTGTTCGAGTGGTGGGGTCGTTTAGAGTTGGACCTTTTTGCGTCCCCACATAATGTAAAACTGCCGCTTTTCTGCTCGCTCAATCCAGGGTCTGGTGTTGCATTGTCCCTCTCGTGGAAAGGTAGGTTTCTCTATGCCTTCCCTCCCTTCCCCCTAATTTAGATGGTGCTTCAGATGGAAGGAGCCACTATGATTCTGGTGGCCCCCTTCTGGCAACGCCAGATTTCAATATCAATATCAAGTTTATTTTATACTGGAAAAGTATGTGAGCAAAAATGCCCATTTTCACAAACATCCAGTTGTACAAGTAATGCAGAGATGCAAGATAAATGAAAATACAGAATACATGGTACAAATTACACAAAATACATAATACATAAAATATACATGTAGCAATAGCATCCTCCTCATCATCATCATCACTAGCCGGATAGCAGCAATCCTGAGCATATTACATATATACATATATACATGAGTGCAACGAATTTCAGTGATAATCAGTACAGTAGGGCTCTATGTAGAACAAAGGGTAACAAGGAGCTGTACAGTTAGGTTAGGTAAGATTTGGTTTCTGCTGTTCCAGCAGCTGGCTGCAGAGACTCTGGTCCCCCTACCCCTGTGCCTGGGCCTCCTGTCTCAGGATCAAGGGACTCTAGTTCATCCAAACCTTGAGTCTCTTCCTCTGCATGCCTGGCTTCTGAAGATGAAGCCATTGCTTGGTTCGAGGTCTCCCCAAAGGTAGGTAAGGTCCTGGTGGCTGTCAGGAAGCCGTCCACCAGGGCGACTTATTCTGTGAAGTGGAAGTGGTTTGCCTTATGGGCCGCTTCCCAGCACTTGGACTCATTCACCTGCCCTGTGAATCAGATCCTAGACCACCTGCTGTCCTTATCGGACACTGGCCTGAAGTATTCCTCCCTGAAAGTGCACTTGTCTGCCATTTCGACTTTGCATGTGCCCCTCGATGACCGTATGGTGAGCCATACTTTTCTAAGGGGTGTCGTTCACTTGAAGGCTCCCATCCATAGCTCTGTCCCGGCATGGGACTTTAACTATTTAGAGAAGCTTACTTTAGCTTCCTTCAAGCCCACCACTTCTTGCGAGCTCCGCTACCTGACGTGGAAAGCCCTATTTTTGGTTGCTATCACTTCCGCTCGGAGGATTTCCAAGCTACAGGTGCTCTTGTGCGAACAACCTTACTTGATTTTTCATAAGGACATGGTGTCCTTGGCAATAATCGTAAGTTTCTGCCTGAAGTGGTGTATAAATTTACCCTAAGCCAAACCAACCACCTTCCAGTTTATTATCCAGAGCATGCCAATCCAGGAGAAGCATTACTCCATACTTTAGATGTACATAGAATTCTTCGATATTATGTTCACCGCACAAGGGACTGCAAGAAGTCCTCGCAGCTCTCGTTCCTTCATCCCTGGGAGAGAGGTTGTTCTAGTTTCTAAGCAGTGTCTGTCCAGATGGTTGGCTAATTGTCTTCTGTTACAAGAAGTACGGCAAAGCCCTTCTGGGAGCTGTTAAGGGCCATTCTACCAGAGATATGGCCGTTTCGGTTGCCTGTTTTAGAGGGTGTCCACAGCTGAGATTTGCACCGCAGCCACATGGAGCACTATCCATACCTTCACTAGACATTACAGTCTGGACATCCGCTCTAGACAATGAGCAAACTTCATCCTCGCAGTACTTCAGGGTCTTCTCTCTTAGGTCCCAGTCATCCACCCTTCCCCCGCTCGCAGTTCAGTGCATCACTGCTTGGGAATCGTTCCTAATGTGTGACCTGCTACAAGATATATTCTCAAAGAAGATGGAACATTTATGTAAGAACTTACCATAACAGTAGATCTTCAGGAGAATCTCTTGCAGCAGGTCACACTTCCCCCCCTTCTAACCCCTTGGTCTCCCCTCCTGTCCTGCGGATGGTCAGCCTTCCGTTTCTGAGCTCCTCTGGGCAGTTTCTGTGGCTGTCCTTGGTTTTCTCTGGAGCTTGTCCTTGCTGGATGGGCTCTGGTGGGGAACTGAGGAGTACATGAGGCTGCCCATGGCTATATAGGGTAGTGCCGATGTGGTGACGTCAGTGTTATGCGCGGCCCCAGGTAGACTGCTAGCAAAATGCTTCCATGTGATCCTGGTGCCTGATGGTATAGGTTCCTAGTGTGTGACCTGCTGCAGGAGATTCTCTGGAAGATCTACTATTATGGAAAGTTCCTGTAACTATTCTGTGCTACACCTCCCCTCTGGCTATCCTGGTAAATAAATTATAAATAAAATACCATCATCAAACTGTTGTGAGCCAGAAAGATCAGAAAAGGAAGCACTGAAAATGCAGACTGACACAACCTTTAGAGTAGAGCTGACAAGGTATGGGGCGAGGAGACAAGTGGATGAACCCCATTTTACTGCCTTTATTTCATCTTTTCCAGGGTTGTCTGGCCCCTCCCCGGCTCAGCCTGTGCTTGCATCACACAAGAAAGATGACTTGACCTTTGATGATGATGGCGATGACCTCATGGAGGCTTTGGGGTTTGGGGAAAGTCCTAAGACACACAGAAAGGAGGAAAAGCAATCTGAAACGTAAGTGGTGGGGCTTAGAGCACACAAAATCAACACTTGCAGTGTGTGGTATTCTGAAGAGCTGATTTTTTTAATTTGCAAAGATTCTGGTTTTACATTTTTCCACTTTACCTGGTGCTATCCCTCTCCCTCTAACGTCAACCCCACTCTGATCTCTCTTACTGGAAGAGTTGGGCAGACAGATGTGTTTTCAGTTGTTGTCTGTAACTCATAAATTGGTGGCCAGAGGCCACATTTCCAGCTATTCCCAGTGGTGCATGAATTAGCAGTCAGATGCCATGTTCCCATTTCTTGCTAGTATGCCATGAATCATTGGGGATGCTTAGCATTCCAGGTATCACTCATTGCCACATGAGTCATTGGGCAGGGCCACAGTCTCATCTGATATTAGTAGTCTTTGAATTGGCAGACATGGGCAGTGTTCTGGTAGTTGTCAATAGCCCTGTCCCAGTTGTTGCCAGTGACCAGTGAATCGATGGGAAGGATCCAGATTCCTAATTATTGACAGTGGACCATGAATCATTAGAAAGGGGCCACATTCCTAGCTGTTGTAGATGTCATGTGAGTCCATGCGCTACCAACATATTGTTATCTTTTCCTAGCGGTGTATAAATCAACTGGCAGGATCTGTGTTCTCGACTGTCACCAGCGGTGCAAGAATCAGCAGTTGGGGCCATGGTTTAGTCTGCTCCATCTCCCAAAGAGTGGGCACATCATCTCATGTTTTGCATAGTCTTTGGAAGTTTGGATCTGGGACTCTGAATCCTTTCCTGAACCCGGCTTTCCCTGACTAGAGTTCACTGCCCTGTGGCTGTATCACTGACGTCATTCATTCATTCAGTAGACTAATAAGAAAATCAATAAGACTCCAGTTTAAGATGTCACAGGCTAACATCCAGTAACAAGAGAGGCAAATGCAATTTCAAAAGTCCAAATTGTTACTCCACTAGATTGTATAATGTCACTTATTGTGATCAGCTGAGGCTAGTGAACACTGTAGTCAAATCCCAAAAGTTCTGGTACTACCCACATAGGAAAATGTTTCAGAAAATTATTATATTTCTTTTCTACTAAGTAGACCCTCATTACATCAAAGCCCAACGTTTCACCCATATGAGCTTCCTCAGGGAGATAAAGCCTATACAAATTGATACAAATTCATTAAGAAACATTTCTATGTATACATTAATACTAACATACTAAAATGCCAGCAGAATAGGCCTAATGGTCTTTCATGTCTGCTCGTTTGGTCAGCCCCCACCCTGCGTGCTGACCTTGCTGCCCCACTCGCCTTCTCTGGCTTCTCCCTTCCCAGTTCCGGATATTCTTGCTGCATTGGATTTTGCTTCCAGAACTCTTCCCCTGTACCTGTCCCACCCACTCTTGAACCCCTCCACTGTCTCTGCCTCCACCAGCCCCCTAGGCAGCGCATTCCATGGCTCCACCACCCTCTCAGTGAAGTAGCACCTCCTCCTTTCTCCCCTGAATCTTCCCCCCTCCAGCTTCCACCCATGCCCTCTAGTGGCCCTCCTCCTTCCTTCGAAGCACCCTGACTGTTCCTCCCCTATTTACCCTCTTCATGTACCTGAAGACCTCTATCATGTCCCCCCGGTCCCGTCTCTCTTCCAATGTGTACATATTTAGCTCTTCGAGCCTCTCCTCATAGGTCCTGTCCCCCAAGCCCCAAATCATTTTGGTTGCCCTCCTCTGGACCCTCTCCAGGAGGTTAATGTCCCTCTTTAAGTGTGGCCTCCAAAACTGCACGCAGTACTCAAGGTGTGGCCTCACCAAGCAGTTATACAGAGGGAGTATCACTTCCCTCCTTCTGGAGGTGATCCCCCTAGCGATACATCCCAGCATCCTGTTGGCCTTGGCTGCTGCCCTCCTACAAGTCTCAGAGTTGTTCATCTTGACATCCACCACCACCCCAGGTCCTCTCAGCCATCGAGACTTGTAATTCCCCCAGGGTGTACACTTGGCCGGGTTTCTGGCCCCAGGTGGAGTACCTTGCATTTCCCTGCATTGAACCTCAGCTTCCACTTTCTAGACCATCTTTCCAGAGCCTCCGGGTCCCCTGTAGCCACCCTCCCTCCTCCCCATCCACCACCGCCCCCAGTTTCGAGTCCGCAAAGAGACTCATCTCACTCCTGATTCCTGTCCTTATGTCAGAGACATAGGCGCGGAAACAGAAGGGGCCCAAATTAATGCATTATTTAGTTAAACTATGTGTATATGACTGTATTGTTTGATTCACACGTACCTTTTACTCACTCTAGACTGATTTTCTGTCTCTATATTTTCATATTAATATTCTCAATCCATGCTTATATTATCAAAGCAAAACAGAATATGTTCATATATACACAGTTCTTTGTGGGTTACATGCTATTCAACTCATCCTGTTTTCATAATGTTAGTAATCTTGCATTTATAACATACATGTTTTTAAATAGCCATGCTCATCTCAGACTTATATCTTAGTTAAAAACACTATATTTAATTCCCATTAATTGAAAAAATATTCAAGCCATATTGTCCCAAGGTTTTCACACTTTTACATTTACTCTTAGAACATATACCATTCTAAATTAGTCTAAACTGCTTGCTTCGCTCTCAGTTAAACCTCACAATCATATATATCCTCATACCTTAGCACTATGGATCTTCAGAGACATCTCATGCTTTAAGTCCTGTAGAACATATCATATTTATTTAAAATACATATATATATATATATATATATGTAAAATAGTTTGTTTACATCGGTAGTAATTATGTATATTTTACTATGTCATCATTTTTATACATCCATTATGTATATTTCTGAAAAAGTTATCTTCAGTCATATGCTTGCTTTTTATTTCTCATTAATATGTTTTGAAATGCTATCACCCTGTTCATTTACATGTACTAAGTGCCTGTTACTGTGTTACCTTCCATGTAAAAAAAAAATTTTTATGTAAATTTCAGAGCATAACTATTTAAATGCTTCATAGTTTACACACCATTTAAACTGGCAGCATTTCACCTGCTGGCAGGGTTTTCCCTATGGGCGATGTCTTCAGAAGCTGTCTCCTTATGTATCTGGAGTAGGAGAGATTATCCTGCGTGTGCACCAATGATGGATCATGTCCGCCGACTGTCAGTCAAGACAGCATGATGACGTGACCCTTGCCTACGTTCCAGCTCCTCGGCCATTGCTAGGCAATGGTAAACATTGGCTCCCAAAGTGGGCCACCTGGGTGAAAGCCCGTCCACAACATAGGAGTTATGCTACTCACCTTCCTTTCTTCAGCTGTTGTGTAAAAATACGGTGTGCTCGATATTAGGGTGGATATTCATTCACCTATTGGAACTGTAATTCAAATCTGTGAGTCAAATTGCATTAAACAGGAGAAACATCTATCTACAGTTACCTGTATTCTCCAGTCTGTATCCATTTTAAAATGTCTGTTTTGTTCTATCCTCATTATACATCATGTCATACTGAGATTCCCTAGTAAACCACATATATTTGTTCTCCGCTTACAGCACCTGCTGGTCTCTAATATAACAAAAACTGCTTCCACTTGTAACTATAACTCCAGCTGTTAAGGTTTAGTATTTTAAGTCCCTGGGTACTTGGATTGAGTTCCGGTTGTCCCGCCCCTAATGTTGGATAATTTTAACTTAACCACTCAACTTTACCATTTTTAGGTGTATATGTCAATTAATTCAGGAGGTATCTCGATAGTTGTCATTAATCATGTGATCCCTTCCGTTCTAGTGACTGTTTCATTATAAATAAATTCTCCTTGTGGTCTTGAATGTGTCATAGCTTTAGTGGTCTTTTGGAGCATAGTTCCAGGGTGCTGGTTTCAAGTCTCACCTGCGTCATATATTTGTAACTGTTTTCATTTTTACTTATCTTAGCAAAGAAGTTTTTTATTGGTTATAATGTGTGATTTACTGTATCTGGCAAGTGGTATGACTACTTTTGTCTAGATGTACCCCAATTACCTGTAGTTTCCAGACCAGATTGGTGCTAGCATTGGAAATCACAAATGTCATTGTTCAGCGCTGGGTTTCAACGCTAGAAAATGCAAAAAAATAATGCTCATGGGGTATGCTCAAAACAGGAAAGAGACCTGGGAGTAATCATCTCTGATGACTTGAAAGTATCAAAGCAGTGTGACAAGGCAGCTGGGAAAGCTAGCAAGATGCTGGGATGCATTGGCAGGGGAATCACCAGCAGAAGAAAGGAGGTAATAATCCCACTATGCAGACCATGTGAGACGACACCTTGAATACAGTGTTCAGTTCTGGATGTCCCATCTTTGAAAGGACATAAACAGTGTGGAGGAGGGTCCAGAGGAGGGCAACCAAAATGGTGCAGGGCCTACACCAAAACCATATGAGGAAAGGCAAGGAATCGCACATGTGCTCCCTGGAAGAAAGGAGGGAAAGGGGATATGATTGAAACATTCAAATACCTCACAGACAAGAACAAAGTACAAGAGGTACCTTTTCCAAGAAAAAGATGCTCAAGGACGGGGATCACAATATGAAGTTGGATGTGGGGAGGGTCAATGGAAATGTAAGAAGTACTTCTTCACGAAGAGGGTGGTAGACAGTGGAACAGCCTACCATTGGAGTTGGTGGGGGCGGAAACAGTTACAGGAGTCAAGAATGCATGGGATAGACACAAGGATCTTGGACATTAAGGAGTGGGGACCTTTGGCTAATTAGGGCAGGCGTGTCACTGTAGGTAGGAAAAATAAGGCAGACTAGGTGGGCCTGGAGGCCCTTATCTACTGACAACTTCTATGTTTCTATAAAACCCTGGGTATATATTACAATATAAGTTCTCCATATCCACTATTCTCCATATTCCTATTATCTGCTTTTAGCAGGATAGTAGGTTTGGCCTCTGGTGGATGATTTTACAGTGGTTAGCGAGGCTGTCACATTTATATTCTACCAGCATACCATCCAGTTCTCTTCCTCCTTCATACCCACATGCACATCAAGGGTATTGGAGGTGTAAATCCAGAACATCTCCCTACAGTCAAATTTTTTGTCCCAATCCCCTCCTCGTGGTGGTACTCTTTTCTCTTTCTCCAAAATCACAAGCTAGTTATAGAGTGACTGGCAGATTGAAAGTGCCTAGAGACTGGTAAATACTCCAATTTGTTCCTTATTGCACTTTTGTGTTTACATATTCTTTGTTTCAGCTGTCTAATAGGTTTTCCAACATAAAGTTTGGAGTATGGGCATGTCAGGATGTAAATGGCATGGCTTGATTTACAAGTAAGTGTGTTTTTTATGGTATATGTACAGTGGCCACTAGGATTGCTGTCTTTTCTTCCTTGTGGTGTTATTGCAGTGGGCACATCTGCCACACGTGACCATCTCAGGTGACCATGATTCTAGTAATAGCTGTGTTTCAGTTTTCTCCTTGCTTTTGTATTCACTGTGTACTAGTTTTGGTTTTAAAGCAGCCACCATTTTTTAATGCTGTTATTGGCTGCGTACTAAAGTCAGGTACATTCAGACTGGACAGTGGTTCCCCTTCATTAGGATACTCTAAACATACAGAGGATATATGCAGGATTAATCAATTAATCAATCGTTATTTATTGATAAAATAGCGCTATTCCAAAACCATAGAGCTAGTACATATCCATAAAAAGATAAAATTACACATATAAAAACATCTGCAGCATATCACATAAAATGAGAAAACGCCAAAGCAAATAAATGGGGTTTTAATGCAGATTTAAAGCTCTCCACCGACAGGCACTATCGAATCCGACCAGGTAGAGAATTCCACAGGGATGGGGCCACAAATTCAACCGCACGGGCCCCAGATGACTTTAATCGAACCCTAGGAATCTCTAGCAATCCCTCATCGGTTGAGTGAAGCGGATGGGAGGGGTGATAGAGATGAAGAAGATCTTGTAGATAACTCGGTCCCTGTCTGAATAGGGCCTTATTGGTCAGTAAACCGATCTTAAAGGTGATCCGCCACTGAATAGACAGCCAGTGCAGATCGCGCAGCACCGGTGTGACATGACCGCTACGAGGCAGCCCAGTCAACAGCCTAGCTGCCGCGTTCTGCACCAGCTGCAAGCAACGGGTATCACCCCCTGGTAGCCCTAGGTACGGGGCATTACAGTAATCAAGGCGAGAGGTTACAAAGGCGTGAACCAAAACTGGTAGGTCATTGGGCAGAACTAGGTGCTTGATCCGGGCTATATTCCTTAGATGGTAAAAGGCAGTCTTAACAGTGGATGACACCTGATGTTTTAGCGTCAATCTGTCATTAAGAATCACACCCAGATCCCTCACCCGCTTCAGAGGTCATCAGCTGGCAACCACCGGGCCAAAGTCCCGAGGCTCGCCCCTCTGACGGCCCCTCTAGCCGACGGCCTGGGTACACCACCAAAACCTTAGTCTTATCTGGGTTCAACCTCAGCCAGCTGGCACTCATCCAGTCCTCAGTCTTGGAAAGGCAGTCGTTAAAACACGAGACAGCTCCCCCCGATCGGGCACAAAGGACAGGTAGAGCTGAGTATCAACTGCATAACAATGAAAACTCAGCTCATACCACCTTACAATGTCTCCCAACGGCAGCATGTACACTGCGAACAACATGGGGGACAGTACAGAGCCCTGTGGAACCTTACATGGCAGGGAGACCTTGTCAGAGGAGTAAACCCCACAGACAGCTCTCTGAAACCTGCCAGTGAGGAAAGACTAGAACCATCTGAGGACTGTACCAGACAGTCCACAGATTGACCACAGGTGCCTGATCAACACCCCATGGTGCATAGTGTCAAATGCTGCCAAGAGATAATTTACAAAGCATTGGAAGATATTGTCGGCACCAGCGAACATACGCTTTGTTTCAACTGCCTTGGACCTTGAAGCCTGTGATAATTGCACTCCATGTGATATCCAGATATTGGAGTTTTGAGCTGTGAAGATCAGGCAGTTTGTCCCAATCTTTGGGAGCAGACAAGATACAGGCAGTCTCAAGGTAGGTCACTGGACCATTCCCCCAGTCCTCTCACTGCTGTTTGGATCCGGTGGAGGTTCTGAGCTCTCCCTCCTCCCACTGAGTTGGGATCATGACAGTCTTTGGTGGTGGTGTTGGGCGAACCTTTGACAACTTCTGAATGGTTGCAGAAGCCCCCACCAGCTTCTGGTAGCCATTAGAAGTGGACTACCCTGTCACTGGGGTTATCTTTGTCTTCGGTGTCAACCACTATCACAACTTTAATGTTGAACATGGGTGCCGAGTCTTGGCATCAGTTGCGCTTGCAGTGCCGTATCAGTGATGTGACTGGCATTGGGGTCAGTGTGGTGATTGGTGCTGGTGTCAGCATGAGCCTGCCATGGCTAGTGTCCCTGTCGTTGGAGTTGTCAGCCCGTTGTTGGTGCAAACCTTGGTGCCGATATCGCTCACAGTGTCACAGCTGGTGTTGATGCTGGCACCAACCCCAGATCTGGAGCAGGTTTTGCAGTAGGGTCTTCTGGAACTGACCAACTCTCATCCAGCCAGGAGCTCCCCCATGAACACTCTTCCACTAGACACCACTGGAATTGGTGCTATTGGTTTGGGAGGCTTCACCTGCTCCTCCTTTCAAGCAAGGTCTCTAAGTGAACCACAGGCCCTAGACTGGGCACAAATTTGGTGGATCAGCAGGCTACCAATGTCCCAGTCAGGTTTCTGCCTTAAATGCCTCAGCTTCTTTGTGATAGGGTGACTGAGACCCTCAGGTCTCCAGGCTAATTCTTCCAGCAGCAGTTCTGCCATTGGATGGAGAACATGCAGTACTCATTCAGGGAGACTGACATGGAGTGCATTCCAGTGCCTACCACATCTCCACCCTTGGGCAGGTCCTGGCCTCCTCTTCCTCAATATCCTTCTCAGAGGATAATGATTCTTCAGTTCGCATCCCCTCTGTCATGAAAGACATACTCTTCCATTGATTCATAAGGGAGATGCAGGAGGCACTGAACTTTCCTTATTAGTGGGCAGAAACCTTAATGCCATGCCACTGGGCTTCTTGACATTGCCCAGTCAGGACACTTTTAGTTGTCTCTCCCTAGCATGCTGTACTGGGAGAGGCCACCATGGTGGTCTGGGGGCAACTCACCCCTATTCTGAGGGGCCTTCTAACTAGGTACTTAGCTCTGAATGGGTCTCCTGGAGAGATCAGTCACCCACTGTGTGGTTAATGACCCTCCTGATGCTCATGGGATGCAAACCCGCATTCGTCACTTGGCCATACCCAACATGGCTAGACTGTAAGTGACTGGGTGCATTGAGGAGGAAGATGTTTACTGTAACTCAGTCATCACTGACCACAGTGTCACACTAGGCCCACATGATGGCTTACCAGTGAAGCCTGTGGTCTCAGATGCATGCCTTGCTGTCTGAGATGCCTACAGGTGACAAAGTGCAGGCTGGCTGCGTAGTTGCTAAAGGCATCGAGGCAGCTCAGCACCAGACAAGAGCATCTTATGATGCTTCTGAGGTACTCTGTCTGTAGCAGCTGCCATCTGCGTTGGGTGGATGTAATGGCTACACCTGTCCCAGTTAGGTCTGGTTGTACACCACAAGGCCTAGAATGCCCCATTCCGTGGAATATCCCCCCTTTTCACAGCTGGTAGTGCAAAAGCTGTCAGAGCTAGCTACCGTTCTGGCCCCTCAGGATCAGGTATGCTCACCCATTCTGCCTTTGGGTGAGGATGACCCGGTAGGCCCGGTGCCTCCAGTCCATTTTTCCCCACTGAGGACTAGGCTCTAATGCCTCTGAGGTTGAGACTGCTCCTACCTCTTAATGGGATGCTTGCTGTTCGTCCAAAGAGTGCGGCTCTATGGAGGAGTGAGTCTTGAAAGATATAAAAAGTACTGTAACTCCCAATCTTCAAAAATGTCTTCCCCATAGAGCCACACTCAATCACCCACCCACCACCCATCCCCCCTTCTTTTTTATAGGGACCCAAAGTCAGGGCTGTTGGCTGTTTATATTCTCCCTCTTGGGCAGTATGCCCGCTTAATGGGCACTTTTTATTTCTTTGGAGCCTCAGCCTGATACCTCTCAGATATCCTACTCCTTCCTTAACCTGCTTGTCATTTGTTAGCCCATATGGGCACTTTTAAATCAAAACCAAAAAATTAGCATAATAAAAACAAAAAAATATATAAACTATGTTAATGCAGACATTAGGGTTGAAGAATGCAAAGTGCACTAAGTAGGAAAATTAAAAATATTAGGAGTTTTGGGTCTCCTGAGTCTTGGCAAATTAGTGATGGGGTCTTCCTTGGAGTTGTCAACCCTAATACCCACCCACTCCCCTGAGCAAACAATTTCAGGCCAGATATGAAAAATTTCACCTCCCTTGTTCGTGAGATGGGGTCAAAAAACACTGTGTTGAAAATAGGGTGTCGAAATATTGAAAAATAATGAAGTTATGGGTCAACATTGAAAGATTTCAGTGTTCACTCAGAACTTATTTTGCCATATTTTTTCACCAAATTTTCAACAGTCATAATGTTTCAAATCCCACCCGGAAGGTGATTTCACAGAGTGACTGAGAAATCACCTTTTGGGCGGATTTGAAGAATTTCACCGACCTTGTGTACGAGGTGGGGTCTCAGAAAGGCCATGTTGAAAATCTGGTGCAAAAATATTTTAAAATGACAAAGCTAAAGGGGAGGTTCTGATAATGGGAGACTTCAACATGCCGGATACAGACTGGTCAATACCAGCAGGAACATCTGCCAGAACTAAACACATGGTGGATTCCCTGCAGGGGGAGGGCCTCAAACAACTGGTACAACAACCCACAAGAGACAGGGCTATCCTAGATCTAGTACTGACTAACAGGGAAGGGATCACAGATCTCCAGGTAGAAGGTCACCTGGGGGCCAGTGACATCACATGGTATGGTTCAATTTGGCCACTACATCTAAATCATCCCATTCCAAGGCAAAAATATGGGACTTCAGAGGAGCTGACTTTGATAAGATGGCCAACAGAGTTAAGCTAGCCCTGGCAAAAAGAAACACAGGTGAGGGGTACAGGCAAAGTAGGCAAGCATTAAGGATGCAGTACTTGAAGCAATATCCCATTGTGTTAGAAAGGAGCGCAAGAAGAAGGAAACCACTTTGGTTCTCAAATACAGTAGCAGAAAAGGTCAGGCCAAAGGCTGGCCTTCAGGAAATATAAGGAACACAGCGGGATGAAGATAGGGAGGCATACCAAACAGCCCTAAGGGAAGCAGGGAAGGCAGTAAGGCAGGCAAAGTCCCAAAATGAGTAAACACTAGTACGAACAATAAAAGACGGTGACAAGACTTTCTATAGATACGTTAGTAAAAGGAGAAAGTCCAGAGGGGGTATTGCTAAGCTCAAAGGAGAAAAGGGGGCATGTGAGGAGGAGGACCCTGTAAAAGCATCTGTCCTAAAAGATACTTTTGCTCAGTATTTACTGAAGAGAAGGTAGGGCAGGGCCCACAGCTCAGCATCATGGACACGGGGGGAGGGAGGTGAGCACTACTCCCTTCACAAAAGAAAGGGTCCTACAAGAGCTCGCTAAGCTCAGGGTGAACCAGGCAATGGGACCTGATGGCATACATCCCAAGGTACTTAAGGAGCTAAGGGTGCAACTAGCAGAGCCATTAGCAGAAGACTGGAGAAGGGCTCATGTGATCCCGCTCCACAAGAGTGGTATCAGGGAAGAGGCAGGGAACTATAGACCAGTCAGTCTTACCTCAGTAGTGGGCAAGATTATGGAGGCACTCAAGGAAAGGATAGTGCAACACCTGGAATCCATAGGGGCACAGGATCCAAGACAGCATGTGTTTACAAAAGGAAGGTCCTGTCAAACTAATCTCATAGATTTATTTGACTGGGTAACCAGAGTGGTGGACCAAGGGAGAGCAGTTGATGTCGCTTGCCTTGACTTCAGCAAAGCTTTCGATACTGTTCCACATAGAAGATTGAGAAATAAGTTGGGTAGGCTCGGGGTGGGTCAGAAGTTGGTCAACTGGTTGGCAAACTGGTTGACAGGCAGAAAAAAGAGAGTGGTGGTAAATGGTATACAGTCAGAAGAGATGCAAGTCACAAGTGGGGTACCTCAGGGATCAGTCCTGGGGCCAGTCCTCTTCAGTATCTTCATTAGTCACATTGCAGATGGACCAGAGGGTAAGACTTGTCTGTTTGCAGATAACACCAAGCTCTGCAACAGAGTAGATGATCCAGATGGGGTGGGCAGAATGAGAAGAGATCTGGATAAACTAGCAAAATGGTCAGAAGAGTGGTAACTGGGATTTAATGCAAAGAAGTGCAAGATCATGCACATAGGGAAGAGAAACCCTGAAGCCACCTATAGGCTGGGAGGGGAGTTGCTGGCAGTTGCAAGGGAGAAAGAGACTTGGGCATCATCATCACTGATGACCTGAAATCATCAAGCAGACCTCTAAAGCAGTAGGTAAGGTTAGGGGATGTTAGGGTGTATTAGTAGGGTATCACAAGTCGTAAGAGGGAGGAATAATCCTCTTTACAAGACACTGGTTAGGCCCCATCTGAGTACTGCATGCAGTACTGGAGGCCACACCTTCACAAGGACATTAACCAAATTGAGGCAGTCCAGAAGGGCAACAAAAATGGTGCAGGGACTGCATCAGAAGACATATGAGGACAGATTAACGGAGCTCAGTATGTATACCTTGAGCAAAGGAGGAGAGAGGTGATATGATCAAAACATTCAAACACTTTAAGGGCATTAATAAAGTGAAAGAGTAACATGTTTAAATATAAGAAAAATAGCAGGACAAGAGGACACAGCATGAGATTAGAGGGAGCCGATTAAGGGGAATGTGAGGAAATTCTTTTACAGAAAGGGTGGTGGATGCATAGAACGGCCTACCTCAGGAAGTGGTGGCTATGAATACAGTGCAGGGCTTCAAATAGGCATGGGATAGGCATAAGGGAGTAATACAGATGAGTATGAATAGATAGGCCATTGACAGAGCAAAGGCCGATGGCACATTTATAAGGTAGAAAAATAAATGGGCAGACTGGCTGGGCCTTGCGGTCCTTATCTGCTGTCAACTTATACGTTTCTATGTTTAAAAGTTCAAAACACATTGAAAATACATTCATGCACTTAAAGTGCTTCCTCACTTCACGGTCGTGCTTCAAGGAGGAGGATGTCTTTTTCAGTGAGAGGGGTTCTCTGCTGAGGGACTCTCTGTAGGTGAGTGAGGGTGTGGGTGTGGGGTGGTGGGTGCTGAGTTGGGGGTTTGGAGGGTTAGAGGTCGACGAGGGACTGTTTTCTTCTTGACAGTTTAAAACAAAAGTAATATCTTCAAGGGACAGTTTTCTTATTTTCAGAGGTACTGACACTGTTGATTTGGCACCCCATATCAGCAGAGTCTTTGACGGCATTGGAGGTGGGCACTCTAGTGTTGCCAGCTATGTGTGAGGGGTGGGTGTCGGGTTGAAGATGGGATGGGGTCGTTTTCAGCAGTACTGACGGTGGGCACCTCAGTCTTTTTCTTGTTTGGAATGAAGATTATCTCAGTGGGTACCGGGTGTGGGCACCCCAGTATCTGTTTCTACATATGTGTAACAGCCGGCTGGATTGGGCACCCTCCAGCCATTTTTAGTTTTTTAAAACATGGATTGGGAGGGAAGGGGGATAATGGTAGTGGGATTGGCACCCACTGTCTGGTAATATAAAATGAAACATGGTTTGGGAGGGGGGGATACTGGCAACTGAATTGGCAGTTGCCATCGAGTAATTGTAACAGTGGCAGGAAGGCATTCAGGGGGTTGCTGTGCACTAACAGTGTGAGTGAAAGTGATTCCCTTCACACTGCTTTGGTCAGCTGGCTGAGGAAAGCAATGTGAAGGAAGTCACTTCTGATTTCCCTCAAACTGCCAATGCTAAACTCCAGCTATCCTTAGAGGGGTCATGTTTTTCACTGAATATGCTCAGAAGATTTAAAACTATGTAAGTTAAAAACTTCAACCTTGCAAAAACTTACACTTTGGGCCAGGCTGTATCAAACCTATAAGTTTCAGGTTAAAAACAAATTAACATTTTTTATAGTTACAGGTGAGAGAAGAACTCTCAATCTGAGTGAATATTTAACATGTTTGCACCTCTGTGACTTTTCCCCTACCCCGCCCCAAACTGATTCAGACAGCATTTTCGGGGTCCAGAGACCCTGGCCCAGACTTCACGCATATCAGATTTCGGCAAATGGGTTGAATGGGGGGTTACTACAGTGCAAAAATTGGGTTTTGATGTAGAAGTGCTTACTCACCCCTAATGTACGTATTTTGAGACTGGAAGTGAGATACATTTTCTCACCTACCTTCCAATTCCTTGTTTATAATCATTTATGACTGACATACTGATCCTTATCTTTCTGTCCCAGTGGGGTACATCATCAGATTTTTTCTTTCCTCCTTTTCTGTATCTGATCTCTGAACTGGATTTGGTTGCCAGTGTAGCAGCTAGTTATCACCTGATTGCCGTGACCATCTGACGAAAGTGTCAGTGTGGGCATTTAGCACTACACCCTCAGTGGTCTTGCTGTTGCCACCACTGTCTGAGACCCTATTTTATAGAAACATAGACCATGATGGCGGAAAAAGTCCAGAGATCCATCCAGTCTGCCCATATTCCTCACAATCCCTGGAAATTTCCCTGGGGCCTGTTGTTTCTCCAGGGTACTAACCCTCTCCATTCTATCCCCATTCTCCTCCCTGGTCTTGTTGCTCCAGACAACCACTGTTCCCTTCATTCTGTCCCATGCCTGCTTGAATCCTGTGACTGTGTTTGCACCCAGCACCTCAGCCGGCAGACTGTTCCAAGGTTCCACCAACCTTTCCATAAAGAAGTACTTCCTCATGTCCCTCCTGTTAACTGCCACTCATGACCATGTGACCTCGAGTTGGTATTCAGGGTAAATAATTCCCCACAGTTTACCTTGTTAACTCCTTTAAAGAACTTGAAGGTCTCTGTCATGTCTCCCCTCTCCCTTCCAGTTTCCAATGAATACATATTTTTTTTTGCTTCTCTCTTTATCCCCCCCTCTCCGGCAGCCCAGGATTGGAAGGGAGCCCCAGCTCTGTCCCCCCCCACCGATGTCTACTGGCTGGTGCTGACCTTCTTCCCCCAGAGCTTGCCCCCTGGCAAGGTCGTGAGGTACCCAGAGCCCCACTGAAGATTGGATCCAGTTCAGGTTGGTCCTAGCTGGTCGAGGAGTGGGACCCAAAAGACCATCTGTCATACAGCCGCCGGAGATCTTTTTCTCGTTTTTCTTGCCTGGAGGTGGGGCATGCAATGATGCCAATGATGGTGCCACGCACGCTCCCGTGCACATCCTGTCAGGCGTCTGTCCTACCTCCGCCCACTGTGGACAGCATCAGTGCACCAGCCCCCAGCCTCTGCTAGGGGCCAGGCAAGCACCGGCCACTGATCACCCCCTCCCCAGCGAAGGAGAGCTGTCCATGGGACTCTCAATACTTCTCTACCCCGGCCGACCCACTCACACCGTGAACGTGGGTCGCAGGCGTGACAGGAGGTAAGGCAGGATGCCTCAGCTCTCCACACCACCGGGCGAGCTTGATGAATACATATATAGTGCCTTGAGATGCTCCCATAGGATCTGCTCTGCTGGCCCTAAATCATTTTTATTACTCGTCCTCTCTGAGGTGAGGGCTCCAGAACTGAACACAGTACTCCAGGTGAGGCCTCACCAGGGATATGTATAGCGGAAGTATTACCTCTTTTCTTCTGCTATCAATACCCCTCCCAGTACATCCCAGCATCCTGTTAGCATTGCTATAGGCCTTGTTACACTGGCTTGTTTGTTTAAGGAAGTTGATGATAACTCCTAGATCCTCTTCCTCTTCATTAGTACTAAGTCTCACCCCACTCATCCAGTACTCTGGCTTGGGGTTTCTTTTCCCTAGATGCATTACTTTGCACTTTTTGGCATTGAATTTTAACTGCCAGACCTCTGATCACCCCTCTAGTTTTTGTAGATCTTACTTCAAGGGGGCTCTTGCAGTAGGCTGTTAGGACTAAGCTGCCAGGCGCCAGGACCCCACGGAACAATTCTAGCTAGCAGTACCAAACAGGGAACACCCCCTGATGTCAGCATGTTGACGTCCGTTTCAGTATAAAGGGGGTGGTCCCCCACACCCTCATTTCTTTTCCCGCCGTCGACCTGCTCTTGTTGGACTTCTCGGATCAATGCCGCTACAGTTGACCGCCATTTTTTCTCCCCCTTCGGGGTTTTGCTATTAGTATTTACAGTTATCTTTCGACATTATGTTGTCGCCGCACTCTTCTACTGAGACCCATAAGTCCAAGTGCAACTGTGGGAAGCAGCTCCCTGAAAAGGATGGCCACTTTGCATGCATCATCTGCTTAAGCCCGGATCATGACACCAAAGTCCGTCAGGCCAGCCAGAAGTTTAATATGGTCACGTGGAAAAGGAGGCAGAAAGTCTTGGAATCACACCTCCTGCAGCAGAAGCTGGCCACCCTAGAGAGAGAGCTGCAGTCCTATTCCATGGCCGGGATTTCTGGCGATCCTCCCATCGTCATCAAAAAAGAAGCACAAGAAACATTGGGCCCGGACTAGTCCACCCTGGAGTTGCAGTCTTCTCTTGGGACTGTGACAGCTGCAGAGTCTTTCTCCAGTGGGGGGTTGACTTCTTGGTTCATGCCAGCCTTCTTTCCTTCAGGGCTACCGGCGTACCCGCCTCCTGCATTTCTCACTGTGACAGATGGTGCTCCTATGGGCATGGAGGTTCCTTCCTCCACTCCTTTGTCCCTGCTACTCAGGCTGGTCCTCGTGCAAGGCCTGATGCAGGTGGTCGGGCCAGTGCTAAGGGTGAGGCTGCAGCTGATTCCACCCTTCTGGCCTTGATGTCTTCACTGGACCCTGGACCACAGCTTTCTTCTGCAGAGCAGCCACCCTTGGGGCTCCAATGTTCTGGGCTGTCACTGGGGGCGGCCTCCCAGGCTTCCCCCTTCAGTCCCTGACGAGGCCCTTGTCTCCCACACCTCCTGCCTGGGGCCCAATGCCCGATGGTTCCAAGCCACAACATCCGCTGTCCCTGGACCGGTCAGTCTTCACTCAGCCTGTTTTGGAGCCTACAGCACTTCCTAAGGTTTCAGCCTCTGGGCTAGGCCCATCAGATGCTTTTATAGAGGCTGAACAGCCAGCTTCAACCTCTGACATGGATTCAGGTGCCATCGCAGACTCAGCCCTTCACATGGTGTTCTCTGGACGAGCTCTGAGTACAGAGACGGTACATCGTCAGGCCAGACATTGGATCACCTGGTGCACTATTGGGCGTTCGCTTGCACCTTTCAGCCGGTGCTTCTCTGCCGAATGTCGATGGACTATGGGGCCTTATTGAATGCCTGGTGGTCATCGGGTCCAAGGCTTACTTTGGCCTCTCAATCCATGGTACCTTTGTCTTCCTCCAGAAGGGACACCCAGCCTTCAGACCTAGATGACTCCCCCTGGATCAGGGTCCACATCAGGCAGCGAATCAGGAAGTAACCCCCGGGGTCTCCCCTTCGCCAGATTCGGCAGTGGATTTGGAGCAATCCCTACATGTGGTCTCCGATTCCCTGGGCTCTCCTTCTCCACTTTCATCCCCTAAGGAACTTTGGATTCAGGATATGCCCAGATCACCCCCTGGAAGATCATTCCTTTCTGGAAATGATGAGGGTGATATAAGCCCCTCAGGAGTGGTGCACGGAGGATCAAGACCTCCAGCGGTGGCACCTTGTGCAGCATCTGCGCCTTCCTGAAGTAGATGCACTTGTGATCCCACCCCTGGTTCCTCCTCATGACAACATATCCTCCATGGTGTGACTACAACCAGCATCGGTTCCGGCCACCCCACGCAAGGCTGATCGCCTTTATCATGCCCCGGATGGTAAGGAACTCTTCGCCTCCCAGCCCAAGGTGGACCCCTCTGTACTTGAGGGACTTCCATCCATGGGAGAAGGCCCGGGTTTTTGGGACTGCCTATCAGACCAGGAGTCCAAGGTTCTGGACTTCTTAGGTCATAAGACTTATGCCTCCGTGACCTTAGCCATGAGAGCTCAGAATTATTTGGCCCATATGCTGGTACACCAGCAGTCCGTTTTGGGTCAGATTGGGAATTTGCTACATTCTGCGGGGGATTCTCTTACCCAGTCTCAACTGGATCACCTCCTTACCTCGGCTTCTGATGTGGGGTTCTATGCCTTATGGGACTGATATGGTACAGTGGACACGGCAGCCCAGAGTGCTGCCTCTGTCGTTTGTCTCAGACGACATGCATGGCTTCATCTGACAAACCTTAACGCTGTGACCCAGGCCTCCATTTTGGATTCCCCTTTCTGAGGTCCTACATTGTTTGGGGAAGATATTCAGGCTGTCATGACTTTCCTCCAGGGCTCAGGAGCCCCTCTTCGACCCATATCTAAGGCGTACTGGGTCATAATGTCGCACGCTAATAGCATACAGCATTACAGCGAAACCTGGACCTGTGCACTCCCCGAGTTGAACTCTTCTTCCCCAAGTTGAGAGTCCTTAGTGGGGGGGTCCGGGGGCACAGCCTCCCATAACGAGGTGTGGGAGTGGAGCCCCCCACAGAACAAAGACATGATGTCTCATGGCATTAATCGTGCAGCGCGATAGTGCCATGTGGCATTATGTCTTGCGACGTAATGACCCCGTGCCCATCTAAAGGGCATCAGGGTGGTTCACAAGCACAGCCCTACAGCCTTCCCAGACATCACGCCTGACATCCAGATCTGCAGGGCAAGTGTAAGACTCCGTGGCTGGCTGCAGCCTCAAGGGATGCGTCAGCCGTGAAGACCCACAAGGCGGTAGGCACCCCGGCATCAACGCCAGATCCATTGCTCTAATCTCAGCGACTTTTGCCTTCCTCTGCACCTTCGGTCTTCTAAGAAGCTTCTAGGAGAAGAGGCTGTCTTTTGACAGGGTGAGGGATACCCCCCATATACACACACTCAGACTTTTCTGTCCTTTTCATCAGTTTTTCTTCAGGGTTCCTCCCTTTCAGGAGCTCCCCTGGAGGGGGAGGGGTGCCAAGGTCAGACTGGCTTACTCCACCTTCTCAACAGACTTCTAGGCTATTTCCTGGGCCTCCTGACTTGTTGGTTGCCTTCGGTCCTCTCCTTGTCAGAGTCTCTTACCTCTGATCACCATCCTTGGGTAGGCGGGGCAAGGAATGGAGATCCTTTATCCCCAGGCTTACAGGATGGAGAAATCCTCTCCTCCTTATAGCAACCAGGACCGGCGTCTGTTGCCCCTCAGGTTCGACGCGGTAAAGCCAAATGCTGCTTCTCAGGTTCCCTTGGTTCCCAGAATGCATCGGGAATTTTCCCTTTTTAAGGGGAGCAAATCTCCCCCCCACCACCACCATTTTAAACAGCTCCGGCCTCTCGGGTTCTTTCCGGTGTCCTGCCTGCATTTACAGATGTTTGTTGGCTCAAGGTAGTGGAGGCGATACTGGCCACTTGCGAGTCCATAACCTATACGGCTTCATGGATTTTTGGAAGGTTGTCTGACTGTCTCAGTCCTTCCTTCTGGTCCGAATAAGTCCCTTCAGTGAAGCGACCCCTCCATAGGGATCATGCTACCCTGATGGAACTTGCCACTTATTGAGACAGTTGGCCCATGCTGCCTGCCTCTGGTGTTGACCCTCACGTTACACTGTCGCTGGAAAAGCCCTGCGGGTTGCCGGGTACTTAGGATGTCCCACGGACGTCCCCTATTTTTGGACATTGGATCGGACCTCGGTATTCCAGGTGTCTTCTGTGGCAGCCTTCAGGGCCATTCCAGTTGCAGGGCCTTCCTCACTCTGGAATTCCCCCCTTCTGCTTTCCCCATTGGGATGGGGTCCCATTCCTTACTTGCCCCCTGTGTTTCCACGCAGATGCTGGTTTCAAGATGGGTATCAGTTTTTCCTCTATCCCTGTTCGCAGGGGCCCTTTTTGTTGCTCCATGATATCTGTGGGCCTTGGCGGGCGACCTACCTGGTAAAGACAGATTGCTGTTTCATCTGGGTATTTAGGATCCCACCTCCTTTCTGAGGTTGATGTTTGCACCCCCCCAAAACAATAAAAATAAATATATATAAATGGTATGCCGACCGTATGTTGACACTGCGACCTCGAAAACCAACACAGCAACAGATTTCCCCTGAAATCGTCGGTCGCATGTGCTGGTCCCTGCAGACCCCGAAATGCATTTCACAGTGTTGGGCCCTTCCCGAGACAACTCCGACTCTGAGTTGTATAGTTAGAAACCAGGGTTTCAGGGGGCACAGCTCCCATTAAAGCATGTCGACATGCCTGACAGTACAGTGCAGACACTCAGCATTATGTCTGTTGCTGTGCTATAGTAAAACCTATACACACATACATATACAGGAATCCTCTCCCCCTGGGCAGACAGCTGGTCTTTTGCTCCCTCGCTCTTTGGGGTTTTTGCCTTCCCACATGATGTTTACCGGACCGGCGGTGGGTTAGATTTCTTCATCCCTCTTCCCACGGGATAGAGCGAGATGTGGGGTAGCAGAGAGATAGGGTTCTCCCTCTTGGGAGATATTCTTTCCTCCTTTCTGTCTAGAATTTCCATTCCCCCTCTTGGGGATGGGCCTCCCTTTGGCCTTATTGGACCTTTTAGGTCGGACACCTTTGGTCCAGTCTGACTTCGATCTTTCCTGCTCCTGTCTTAGCCAGATTGCAGCAAGCGTCATCTTTGAGTGGCTCCCTTAGCAGAGCGGTCTGGCATCTTTCTGGATTACCTCCTTCCCTTTCCTCTCCTATCAGTCATTTGAGGTTTTTTCTTCAGCCAGATTGGTGGCCTTCTAGAAGGTCACTGAGACTATGGGATTTGGCCTTGTGGGTTGTAGGGTCCCTTCTTCCTTTCCCTGTGCAGGGTTTGGGTGCTCGGATTGAATCCAGATCCGAGAGGATTTCTGATGTCCTTCTCAGCTACAAGTGAGATTCGGTTATTGCCTCTTCCTTTCTTTGAGGAGGCTGACAACAGCTTTGTCACTGGCCTTCTTTTCCCCGACCCCTGGTCAGAGCCGACTGAAGAATGCTTTATTTGACTCAGACTCAGTCAGGTGTAGTCACTTGTTCTTTTCTTTGGTCTACCCTGTCGGAGGCACTCCTTTATTTTTTTTCTAGCATGCTCTTCAGGCTCCCAGTGTGTGTCTTTCTGACATCGACCTTCTGTCTGATGTCAGCCCTCTGGTGGAAGTTGCCTTCCTATCTTTCTTCCTGCTGGATATTTCCATTTGGGTACTGCTTACGACTGTCCTAACGGTGTTGCCTACTGCAAGAGTCCCCTCAAAGTAAGATAGTACAGTTACGTAAGAACTTACCGTAACAGTGGATTTTCGAGAGGAGCTCTTGCAGTAGGCACCTTTTTCCCTCCCTCCCTCCATCCATCCTCCTGCTGTGTCTCTATCTCGGCCAATTCAGGCCTCAGGAGTCCTCTTTTTCTGTTGTTGTATCTTGCTCCAGGATCTCCGGCGGGGGGAACTGAGGAGGGTGAGAGGGACCACCCTCTTAATACCGGAACAGATGTGGGACGGCCCCCATTTGGTACTGCTAGCTAAAAGTTTTCCGTGGTGTCCTAGTGCCTGGCGTCTTAGTCCTAATGGTGTTGCCTACTGTAAGAGCGCCTCTTGAAGATCTACTGTTACGGTAAGTTCTTATGTAACTGTACTGTCCCTCTGCATATCCCTTATTCCCTCATCACTGTCCACCCTACCAAATAGTTTTTTTCAAAAGGAGACTGTTTTTCTTGTCATTGTTTTCCTTGTTTAGGGCTAGACTTGAGTTGCTTTCCCTTTGGTGCCCAATTGCCTACTAATATTCACATATTTAAAAGACAGTACTGATAAAATCTAACATGACATCTTCGGCAGTACCCAGCTTTCTCTGTGTTTTCATGTGTATGGCTAGATTTCCCACCACGGTACTGAGGATGAAATGCCTAACATATTATAATTAGAATTTATGCCCGCCCCTCCTTTGGTGGATGCTTGATGCCAAACTTATTTCAGCCAGCCCTATTTTTTTCTACTTGGGATAATTTTTATGGACTTGGTGATAATCAAGTGCACCTAGCCATTTAAATGTTCTTTTCTCTCAGTTTAGTGGTTCTGGTTTACATCCTTGTTCACCTTATTGGTGGGTGGTTGGTTTTGTCTTTTTCATTCCCTATGGGGTATCAATTGCACAGGCAAGATGCCGATTTTTTTTTCTGTCTGTCACTAAGATGTATGGTTTTCTAGCAAAGTCTCTTGGTGCTCTTCTCCTAAATTGTTTCCTGTATTGGGAGTCTGGATTGACTGGATTGTCTAAATTTTCTCTCCAACACTTAGATGTCCCACATCTGTAAGGGAGAGACACACACACACCAATTGCCTTGGTGCTCCACACTCAGATTGCCCTGGGTATCCTTAGACTACTGCTGCATGCCTGTGGCACAATATATTCTGCCTAGATAGCATCTTGAGGGCAACTGTATGGAGTCGTTTCCTTTTCTCCCTAACCTTGGGCTTTGTGGGTGATAGCTCTGACTCGGGACTTCCTGTATATTGTTTATATGCAATCTGCCTGTTCTTCAGGGGGGCAGTAGTCTGGGGGAGAGAAGCTTTCCCTCCCTCCCTTCCTGTTAGGTTGATATTTATTTCAAGTTCATCATTTTTTTAAAATCTCTTTTCCTTGTTTTTTTTAAAACTTATTTTTATTGAAGAAAGCGAGTGTTAACACTTGTACAATTCGTGGAGTCTTCACCAAAAAACAACATAAGTACATCAACTGTAATTAGGCTATCTACAGTAAATATGATTTGCCATATTATAGTACCCATTGTTTGATTCTCCTATTAGGTGATAAGGTCCTATGAATTTATTCATGCTCTGTAATTGTTTCAGTTGATCTGAGCCCTGTACATTCTGCCGCCTTCTCTAAAACCTCCATTTTCACGTTGTATTGTCCACAGGTATGTCTTCTTATGTGACAGTCTACATATCTTCAAGGATTTTGCTCACAACATAAAAAAGAACAATCGTAACAAGATGAAACCAATAAAAAACTATTTACAATCAACTTTGCACTGGTCTCTGTGTGCCTTCTCCATTTGCTCCTTTCTGTGTTTGTTTCCTTTTGTTTATTTATTTACTCTTTTTTTTTTTTTTAACAAAGGCCCCTATTTTTCACTGTCAGGCTCACCCCCTAGTAGTCCTTACCCCTGTAGGTGGGGGGGTTGTTTTATTAAGGCCCCTCCAGGAGACTGTATGGGTTATGGGATCTGGGGCCCAGCGATCCTTCCTCACAATCCCCATGTGACCTTCTAGGATTATTTAGCCATTTACCCCATATCTCAGCATGTCTCTCCAACCAAAGTCTGAGCCTTGCTGTGAGGTTTCCATTCTCACCATGCTGTCCACCCTTTGTACCCATGCTTCTACTGAAGGTGTAGTGCGGTTGAGCCAGTTAACTGTAATTTCCTTCAAGGCTGCAATGCACACCATTCTGAGTAACTACTGGTCCACGGGGTCCCTCAACTCCTGTATCTTCAGACCCAAGACCAGGTGCTTAAATTCTCTGGGTGCCAGTGAGCCCCAAATGCCTGTGAGGTTCAAGTGGACCCCTTCCCAAAATTTCACAGCTCTTAAACAGTCCCAGAAAATGTGGCAGTGGGATCCCTTCTGGCCACAGCTCCTCCAGCAGGGGCCGTGCCTTGGGCGTGAAGTGGCAGGTGATGGTAGGTGAATGGAAGACTCTAGTCCAAAATTTCCATCTGAATTCTCTCCAGCCTGGACGAGGCCATAACCTCCACCCTTGCTCCAAGGCTCTGAAAGTCACGCTGCATAATGATACGCTCAAGAGGTTGGGTATGGCTAAACCTCCTGTTTCCCAGGGAAGAGTAAGGACCTTTACAGAGGCTCTGTGTCTTCCTCTTTTCCAGATGAATTTCATTATTGCTTTGCTAGACTGTTTTCAGAAAGATCCTAGAATTGGGATGGGCAACGCCTGGAACAAAAACAGGAGTCTTGGGAGTATGTTCAATTTGAAGGCGTCCATTCTCCCGGCCAGAGACAGGGGCAAGGTGTCCCACCTGCACATGTCTGCTTGGATCTCTGTCCAAAGTGGGGCAAAGTTCAGTGCAGATAACAAGCCGCTGGTGGGGGGGTCACCCTAACCCCAAGGTACTGCACCGTGTGGTTAGGTGCCCATCTGAACAGCATGTTGGGAAACCTCCCTCTAGGGGCCGCTCCTCTGAACGTCATCACCTCAGATTTCTCCAGGTTCACTTTGCAGCCTGAAAGGTTGCCAAAAATCTCAAGTTCTACCAGGAGCTCTGGCACTGAGATCTCCGGGGAGGTCAGGAAAAAGAGGGTGTCATCCGCATATAAGGAAATTTGATGTTCCACTCCTTCCGCCTGGATTCCCCTAATATTTCCATTTCTTCTCACTAACACCGCCAGCGGCTCTATACATAGAGTGAAGAGGAGGGGAGAGAGCAGGCATCCCTGCCTAGTGCCCCTTTGGAGGTGGAACCTATCAGAGGTCATCCCATTGACCCTAACAGTCACTTGTGGGGAGGCATACAAGGCCCTGATGCTGTCCCTGAACCTCACTCCCAGACCCATCTCCTCTAGTGTCCTTTAGAGGAATCCCCAGTTCACCTGGTCAAAGGCCGTCTCGGCGGCCATGAAGATTGTAAGGACAGGGTCATTGTTTTTTGCTGCCAAGTAATTAAGTTTAGAAGACGTCTTATGTTGTCATATATCAGTCTTCCCCTGATCAAACCTGTCTGATCCGGATGAACCAGGGTGTCTATCACCTCCTGCAGTCACCCTGCCAGGACTGATGTAAATATTTTTTGATCAATGTTAAGTAGAGAGACGGGGTGATACGGACCACATAAGGTAGGGTCTTTGCCCACCTTATGTATAACCAAAAATTTGCATGTACTGCCAGCTGGGTGGGGCCTGTCTCCCTCCTGAACTCCCCCACCCTCCCCAGGTGTGGGGCCAGCTTCCCCAAGAATATTTTGTAAAACTCTGCGGGGAACCCATCTGGGCCTGGTGCCTTTCCCCCTTTGAAGTTTTTTATAGTCCCTAGTATCTCCTTCTGTATTATTTATGCCTCTAGTTGTTCCCTCTGGGTGACGTTCAGTTTGGGGAGGGTCAGGTTTCCAAAAAATCCATGAACCCTCTCCGCCATGTGATCCATCTGATTCCCCTTGTACAGTTCTTGGTAAAAGGCTTGAACATGTTTCACAGTCTGTGAGGGATCAGAGTCACCTTCTGTGGCCCCTGCATGCTTCCTGATCCTCATGACCACCCTCCCACTGCTTCTCTGTGCAGTTGCCATGCCAGCAGCTTGCCAGCCCTATTTCCTGCCTCATATATCTCTGACATGAGTATCTTAGTGCTCCCTCGATTTTGCCATCTAAGAGCCTGTTCAGTTTGGCCCTCTATGCCTCCAGCTGTTGTTTTACTGTAGGGTCTAGTGCCATCTTGTGTTCTGCTTCTAGGTCAAAAATCTTTCCTCAAGGGCAGTTTGTTCCTCTCAGTCTCTCCTGCTTCACCCTTGCTGCATGGCTGATCAATCTCTCCGTCAGCACTGCCTTCCATTCATTCCACCATGTGGCCACTGGGTAGTCCTCGGGGAGGGGGGGGTTGGACCCCGTGTACTCTGCTAGGCACCTCACCATTGCTCTGCACTCTATGTTGTTTAGCAGGGATATGTTAAGCCTCCATGAGGAAGACCTCTGTGTGGGCTTGAGGGATAGGGACATTCCCACCACCCTGTGATCCGAGACTTTTCTTGGGTAGATCTGAGCTGAATCCAGAGCTTGCACCAGTTTAGCCAAGCTTAGGAAGAAATCCTTACTAGAATAGGCCTGATGCGGTGCTGACTAACAAGTATAATCCTGCACATTGGGATTCGACCATCTCCAGACCTCCACTAGTCCCAACTCCTTTATCAGTCCTGCTAGGCATTTCACCACAGACCTTCTGTGCGTGGAGTTGCCCCGACCTGTCAGGGCTGGATTCAGGGCAGTTTAAAATCCATCCCCCCACCAGGAACATCTGCCCAGGTGGCGGTGCGAATCTGGTCAGCACTTGATGGTAAAACTGAACCCATTCTGCCTCTTGATTTGATGCGTCCTAATTTACCAGGGTGCATGGGACCGTCCACCAAGTGCTCCTCACCATCATGAATCTACCCATCAGGTCCGGCTTGGGTGTCAACGACCTCAACAGACAGTTTTGTTGACCAGACTGGTCACTCCTCTCTTATGTGTCTGCGCCTGGCATGTGGGCGATACACCTATCAGACCCACCCCTTTTTAGTTTGGTTTGCTTTGTCTGGTGTGAGATGGGTCTCCTTGAGGAATGCCACCTCTGCACCCCACTTTTTAGTCCATTAAGAACCCTCGTTCTTTTGGTGTAGTTGTTTAGGCCCTTAACATTAAATGTTGAAATCGTGCCTTCTGCCATGACTTTGCCTCTGTTGGGTGTACTTGCATAACATCCACATGACCAGTGCTGTAACCTTTCTTAACTGTAACATCCTTATCAACATACAAACTGTATAATACAAAACATTTTACAACCCTTTGCTTCCTCGTCTAACACACCCCACCCCTCACTTTAAATGGCCACTGGAGGGATGGGTGAGGTCCTACCCTGGACAGTGCACTTGACCTGCACTTCAGAGCCCCTATCTTTCCAGCCTTTATCCCTGTAGGTGGCTCTCTCCTCTTGGATTAGCCCTCTGTGTTTGTGTGCAGACCGTGTTGTAAGCAGCACAACACCTGGCTGTAATCCACTCTCAAACTCTACTCCCCCCCCGTTTTGTGAGCCATCCCGACGGGTTCCCCAGACCTTCGAGGACGTTTCCATGATAATCATTTTCTGTTGCTCCACGCAGGTGATCCGCCCTCCCTTCATCACCCATGCACAGGTCCAGGGAGGGTGGGGGGAGGTGGATGACCAAACTCCACCTCAACTACAGGTTCTAAGCCCTCACACGAATTCTGTGTATCTATCACCACCTGCTGGCCCCTCCCCGCCCATGGGGTCAATTATTTAACCTTAAATCAGGTGACCATGACTACCCAGACCCTGAATCCTTTCTAACGTCCCTTAGTGCTCCGGCTGACCTACAAGAACAACACCTTATCTGCTACTGGCATCTTGCAGATCCCGGCTTCTCTGTGTGGGTCCCCCGAGCACACAAAGCATTTCCCCTTCTCCTCCAGTCAGAGCACGGTCGTCATGGCATACTCACTGAAGCTCCTGCATGTGCTCTCTCCTTGAGGGACGCCACGTCTGGCCTCTAGATCCCTAGAAAAGCAACCAAGCAGACCATTAAATGATTCCCCGGAGACAGGGGCAATCCATCCCACTGCCCCCAGCCACGCTATTTTCAAGTTTCCTCCCTTTTCCGGTGTCCCCGATTGCTCTATGCCTAATTACCTGAAGCCACCCCCAGCCAGTAGACATTGATCAACCCCTAGGATCGATTTCCCAAAGTCCATTTCTGTCCAACAGTATATAAAGTTCCCGTTTGTGGGGGCCTGCATCCTTGCAGCAAGATGGCATGTTTCCCCTGCACTCTGTTCAACCGTCAGCGGCTCCTGGGCAGGCCACGTTGGAAGCGGCCATCGGATGAAAACTGTAAGTACTCTCAGCCTACCCCTTTCAGTCTTTGGAGGTGCGGGAGTTGGGGCTGATCTGTCCTGGTTGTTGGCTGTGTCCTTTTGCCTTGTAGCCCTATTCCTTCTCCCATGGGCTGGTGCTGCGATCAAGGATTGCTTTCTCACGCTCCTGCAGGTTGGTTTCTTCCGGCTTGGGTACTTCTCTGGTGGCACACCGAGCTTCTGCAAGGGTAGGTCTCGCTTCCTTCAGCATGCGACGGAAGACTGGCTTATAGGCAGGAAAAAGTATCATCTGGGCTGGGGCGATGAGATGCATCTTCTCTTTTTGCTGCTAGGAATTTCTTTATTGTGAGGAGGGTACGCCGCTTCTGCTGTATTAGCGGCGTAAAGTCTTGGTCAAAGTATAGTCGCTTGTCCCTGAAAAAATTTATTTTTTTGCCCAGGCTTTCTGTAAGACCCTCATCTTTACCCTGTAGTCTAGGAATTTTATGACTATTGACCTTGGGTTTGCTTTAGGGTCAGAAGGCTTCTTAGCAGGTGCTCTGTGCACCCTTTACAATATTAAAGTCCATTTCTGGTGGGAAGTCAAGGAGCTCTTTTAGGAAAGATTCCATACATCCCGATTCAGTATCCTCAGGCAGGCCATATTTCCGCAAGTTGTCTCTTCGTGCTTGCAGCTCTTGGTCATCTAGCTTATCCGTCAACTCCTTTTCTCTTCTCAAGAGATATTGAAGAGTTGCTTCATGCCTATTAACAGTCTCTGCCATTGAAGTAAGTCCTGCATCTAGCTCTGTTGTCTGCTTCGTCACTTGGAGCCCTTTGTGTTGATTGTGGTGGTTTGTTCTAATCTGGACATTGTGCTACCTATTTTTGCTAGCTCCTTAAAGAGCCTTTTGAAGTGAATATGAAGTTTTCTGACTTTCATCCTCACTCCCTTCACTGCGGGGAGCCTGATGCTAGCGGGGCAGGTCTAGAGTGGCCTGCGGCCCTGGTATCCAGCTGCTCCATTCTGTTAATTGGTTTTAAATATTCCAGCAGGGAGTCCTGTTGCTTTTCTTTTGGCGGCATCTGTTGTTGGAACAGATTTTTGAAGAATCTTGGCTTGTTTGAGAACAGCTTCCAGGTGGATTATAAGCGAAAGCCTGAGTGGGGTTGTAGAGCCGATCAGACTCATGTCTCCATTCAGAGAAGGTGGAACCGGAAGTCCTCTTCCCTTGTTTTGTCCTACTACAAGCACGGCACTTCTTTCTACTCTCCTTGCTAACTGTACTGAGGCAGTTAGGGCATGACTGACTGTTCCTAGCTCCAGCCTCCGTTATTGCACATTCGCTGGTACCACCACGTTGTTGTGCCCTAGCAAAAAAAAAAAAAGTTTGCTCCCATAGGTTCCTAGCACCATCACCCCTAAGACCAAAGAGTGTGGCCATACAGAGAGATAGCTGTGGAGATCTGGAGTTACATTAAGTACTTTTTCTTTCTGTTGTAAGTAAGTGAATTCTGAATAATGTGGACAAAAACAGGATCTAGTTCTGTATGAGCTGATTCACCTAAGAATAGTTGCCCAATGCAGAAGTACAAGTAGTGGAAGACTACGTTTGCTGGCAAAGGTACCTAGCTTCACCTGAGCTCTTTTCTTCTAGGTTTGCTTGTAAGGACAGAGCAAGGAAAAAGATTAAGGCTTCGTTTGGCTAGGCAGATTTACTGTGTGTTACTATTTTCTTTTGTGCTCACAGGTTTTGTTACTGTTTTTGCTAACATTTTACTGCTTTATTGTTCTCTGATTCAAGTTGCTGTTGCAGGGTATACTTTCTGCTGCATTATTACAGGGTGTGCCTACAGGTTTGTTACTGTTTTGTGCTTACAGGTTACTGCTGTAATCTTCTCTGATTCAGATTGTTTTTTGCAAGGTATATCTTCTGTTACTGCTTTATTTTTCTCTGTAGCAAAGTGTTTTTTGCAGGGCATATCTTCTGTGAAATTGTTACAGGTGGTGCTTACAGGTTTTGTGACTTTTTTTATCTATCATTAGGCTAAGCTAAATTACTGTTTGCTACTATTTAGTTTTATTTTTTTGCTGAATGGTTTTGGGTTTGGTCTCAAAGGTGTTGCAGTTTCCTTCTCACGTTGAAGGAGCTAATTGCTTTCCTCCCACAGCTCTTCCAGCGGATTAGGGGTGTAACTGGGGGAGGTCCTGACAAAGTCTTAGTAACTTCCAACAGATGGCAGAGTTAAAAGGTCAGGTTAGTTGGTGTTTTTGAGGTGGAAGACTAGGTTTGCTGGCAAAGGCACCTAGCTTCACCTGAGCTCTTTTCTTCTAGGTTTGCTTGTAAGGACAGAGCAAGGAACAGCATATCAGAGCAAGGAAAAAGATTAAGGCTTCTTTTTGGCTAGAGCAGATTTATTGTGTGTTACTATTTTCTTTTGTGCTCACAGGTTTTGTTACTGTTTTTGCTAACATTTTACTGCTTTATTGTTCTCTGTTTCAAGTTGCTGTTGCAGGGTATACTTTCTGCTGCATTATTACAGGGTGTGCCTACAGGTCTATTACTGCTGTAATCTTCTGTGATTCAATTTGTTTTTGCAAGGTATATCTTCTGTTACTGCTTTATTTTTCTCTGTAGCAAAGTATTTTTGCAGGGTATATCTTCTGTGAAATTATTACAGGTGGTGCTTGCAGGTTTCACGGTTTTATCTATCATTAGGCTAAGCTTTCAAGGCTACTGCGTTTGCAACCCCAATGCTGCACTCCTTTTATAGAGTAGCACAGTTGTGACATTTCCTGTAGCAAAGCAGGAAGGGGAGGATAGTGGGAGTATCCACACAGTGACCTCACTTACAGAGGCACAAGTAATTTAACGATTATAAAAAGTTATACAAAACAAACAAAAAAACTATTAAAAAATCTAACTTTTGCTTTCATTTTCCTTCTAATTATTCGGACCAGGTTATAAACTTGGCAGCTCAACTGGAATGGATATTATTAAGTGCAGGCACTGTGGGACACTTTTCAAAGGGCAGTTATACATGATTTGAGGGCTGTCCTATATGCTGAACCATCGGAGATCTAAGGGCTCAGTTCCAGGCAGCATGAGCAGAGATTGTGTGCCTCAAATCGCATATTCAGGCAGAAATATATTACAAGAACCTGTCTGCCGTTTCCCCAACATCCAACAGAAGCACCTCGACGCAGAGTGGTAGTTGGTCAGGAGGTTGGCAGGTGGTTAGAAGGGCAAATCGGTGCCCCATCACTCAGTGCTCACCAATGTATCACCTCCACAAACCATATAAGCTACAAACGGATATGTGTCTCTGTCTCTGAAATCAAACAAAGGGGCAGAGAACACTGCAGAACAGGACACTGCAGCACAGGAGCTAGCGTTACAGATCTCGCTAAAACAGGAACCAAAACCAAAAAAAAACAAAGGAATCCAAAACACTTCTGATCATAGAAGACTCCATGATTTGGGGAGTTGATACCTACCTCCGGCAGGGGGTAATGGTCAGATGTCTCCCAGGTGCATCAGTGTGGAGAGACACTGACCGCATTGCTAAAATCATGCAGGAAGCAGGAGAAAACATCAACGTCCTGGTAAACATAGAAACATAGAATTTGATGGCAGATAAGGACTGCTTGGCGCGCCTAGTCTGCCCATTTCCCTACCTAATGGATAAGCTGCAGATCCTAGTTAACCAACAGTCTACTTCCTCCTAACCCCCACTAGAATTGCCTCATGTCTGTCCCATGCATTCTTGAATTCCCCCACTGTTTTTGACTCTACAACCTCCTCAGAAAGGCTGTTACATGCATCCACAACCCTCTCCGTGAAAAAATACTTCCTCACATTACCTCTGAGACGTTCCCCCTCTATCTTCAAATTCTTTCCCCTTGTTCTTGCACATCTCTATTTCTGAAAGATGCTGCCCTCATGGACTTTGTTGATTCCCTTGAGGTACTTGAAAGTTTCTATCATGTCTCCCCTCTCCCTCCTTTCCTCGAGGGTATACATATTAAGGTCCTTTAGTCTGTCTTCATATGTCTTCTGATGCAGACCCTGCACCATTTTGGTTGCCCTCCTCTGGACAGCCTCCACCCTGTCTATGTCTTTGCGGAGATGGTGTCTCCAGAACTGCATGCAGTACTCCAGATGGGGACTCACCAACTGTCTGTACAGAGGGATAACAACTTCCTGTTTTCTACTGGTGATGCCTCTCCCTGTGCATCCCAGTATCCCCCAGCCCTCCTTACTGCCTTCTCAGATTGCTTGCCACCTTTAGGTCCTCTGATACAACTACCCCAGGTCCCTTTCCATTTTTGTTGTTGTTAGTATCTCACCCCCATTGTGACTCTTCACTTGGGTTTTGTTTCCCAGGTGCATTACCTTGCACTTCTTAGCATTGAATCTAAGCTGCCATACATTTGACCATTCCTCCAACCTTGCCAAGTTCCTTCTCATCCTTTCCACCCCACCTTGTGCATCAACTCTATTGCAGATCTTTGTGTCATCTGCAAAGAGACATACTTTTCCTTCCAGTCTCGCATATCACTTATAAAGACATTAAAAAGGACCGGACCCAGTATTGAACCCTGCGGTACCCCACTAGTAACCCCCCTTTCTTCGCAGTGGACTCTGTTTACTATTACCCTCTGCATCCTGTTGTCCAACCAATGTTTTACCCAGGCTACCACCTTGTGACCCACTCCCAGGCTGGCTAATTTGTTTATTAATCTTTTGTATGGGACTGTGTCAAATGCCTTGCTAAAGTCTAGGTAGACCATGTCCACAGCCCCTCCATGGTCTACTACTTTGGTCATCCAGTCAAAGAAATTGATTAGATTCATCTGACATGACCTTCCCTCTGTGAATCCATGCTGCCGTGGGTCCTGTGCCCCACTGACCTCTAGGTACTCAACAGTTTTTTCCTTCAGATGTGATTCCATCCTTTTCCCTACCACTGAGGTCAAACTGACAGGTCTGTAGTTTCTTGCATTTGTCTTGCTCCCACCTTTGTGAAGGGTCACATCCACCCTCCTCCAATCCTCAGGTAGCACACCATCCTCCCATGATTTGTTAAAAGGGTAGTCAATGATGATCTTACTTTGAGAGGCTCTTGCCGCAGGTACCACAATTGGGACTGATGCCACCTGGCGGATGGTTCTGGCAGTTTTCTTCCAGGAGTACCAGCATTGAGGATACACCGTGACCTCAACTTCACACCCTGGTGTCACCCTATATAAGGGAGGAGTTCCCCACATGCTCGATTCTTTCCCTTGCGGTCAGGTTAATTCCTTGGCTACCGATTCGTAGTACCGATTGCTTTCTTGTCCACCGTCGAGTTTTCGCATCTATGTCGCCGACTTCTCATGTTAATAAATGCGCTTGGGTGACAGATACCCACAAAGAGCGGTCATTGATGCGCTCTTCTGTCTCGGGCCTGACCATGATGCCGACGCCTGTCCCATTGTCAGGCCTTCAACTCCTGCACCAGGATCAGGTGTCGAAATTCCTTTCTGCCTACCTTGTGAGTCCAAATTGGCCGCCATGGAGCGGGCCTCTTCCTCGGGGAATCCGACCAACCTCCTGCTCATAAGTCACACAAACACAGAGCACAAGGACAGAGGAAGGTCTCACTCTAGGCCCAGGTCTTTGGACTCGAAGTCCAGGTGACTCCCGCCTCATGGCCCTTAAACCATCTTCCGGGTCTTCTGTGACCAAGTCTCCTGCAGCTACCCTTCAACCCTTGAAGGTACATCCGCCCGCCGAGAAGGCTTTCTCACCGGGCGCAGGTAAGGCCTCCTTCCTTCCACTCGGCCTCTCTTTCGAAGGCCGACTCCTGGGAGCTGAGCAAGGCCTCCGGGTCTTCTGGCAGCAGGGCTTCTTCCTTGCCGCCAAAATCACGTGACTCCGACCGATGCCCGCCTCCGGCGACTGACCTGCACTTGGTCGAGAAGTCCACATCTCATAAGGCCGACCGCCTTAAGGCTCACGCCTCTGCAGGATGTCCGTTGGCCTACAAAGGCCTCCAAAGGCAAGCAGACACCGGACTGACATCCGCCCGGGGCCCCACCAGCCACTGACCCGGCGAAGGTCATACCTCCACTGGTCACGGTCTTGCCAACACCGGCTACACCTGAGCCTCCTGGCGTCAGTTCTGGCACCTCTTCATGTTGGTCACCTGCCCATCTGACATTTGGAGCCTGATGACAGAGGAGCTGACACCCTCTGCGCTGCCCCTTAGGCCTGCATCAGTGGATAAGAGGCGTGGGCCCGACACGGACTGACAGGATTGGCGCTGGCTCAGGCTCGGGTGCTCCTCCACCCCTGTGCCTGGTTCACCCAAACTGAACTTATCGCGAGGTCAAGAGCTTTTCTCCCACTGGTGGGACGCTGTAAAGAAGGACCAACCAGTGGGGGCGCCCTCCCATAATCGGTTCAGTTCCAGTACCTGATACTCTGGAACCGTTGGATGTTGGAATGGAGGAGGTACCAGCACCCAAGAAGCACAAGAATAAAATCAGGAGGACTAGATCTAGTAGTTCCTCCCCTCTTCTTCACCGGACGGGGCGCAAGAGGAAGCGGCACAGATCCCTTCCACACCAGACTCTTATGTGGACTCTGACACCTCACGGGCAGACTCTGGCGTAGAGCCAGACCTGGGGACATGGAGGGACTCCCAGATCCCCTCAAATGACCCTAGCTTCATGGAGGTGATGAGGCACATCCAGGCCAACATGGGCTGAGACACTGGGGCCCTGGACCCTGAGTGACTGGTGGGCTAAATACCTCCGTCAAAAAGACCCTAAGCCGGTGGTCATCCCTCCCATGATTGACACATTTGAGGATGTCACCCACGCGACCTGGAAGCGCCCTCACTCCTCCTCTGCCATGCCCAAAAAGGTTCATCGGCTTTACCAGGCACCTACGGACCATCCCTTTTTGGCCGAACCACCCGCAGTGGACTTAGTGGTGATTTCGGCAGCTCACAACTGTTCGCATAGGCCTGAACACCTGAGCATCCAGCCGCCCAACAGAGAATCAAAGCAGCTGGATTCTGTGGGCCGCAAGGTGTAATAGGCTGCCACTTGCAGTATCAGGAGCCTAAACTTCCTGGCACACATGGTCCAATTCCAGAACGCCCTTTGGGAACAGGGGTTGGATATAGTGCAGAGCATGCCCGATTGCCCTCAGCTGGCAGAGCTTGCCAAGTTACTGCAGACCCGGCTCAGGCGTGGGTACCCACGTTCTGAAAGTCGACCTGTGACTCTGGACACCTCCTCTAGGGTGGCTGCCACTGCATTGCTTCCAATGCCATCGTGGCTCTGGGTTTCTGGGCTCGATCCAGATGTACAAACAAACATACTGGATGTGCCCGTCAAGGGCTCCATGCTCTGGCAAAGACACAGAGGGATCATTACTAGGCTGCAGAACTGCGGCATAGCAAGCGACCATGCAGTCCATGTACTGCCACAAAGAAGAAGAAGAAGAAGGAGAAGGAGAATAATAATAATAATAATAATCTGCATTTATACTGCTTTTCTTGCATCAAAAGCGCTTTACAAACAATGCTAGACTGGTAGTAGAAGTGACTGAATGTGTGGTGGCGGCCATATCGCACATCATCACCACACACAGCCTGGATAATTGCATGAACCGGCTTATGGGAAGGGAATGTTGGCCAGGACACGGGAATGTTCCCTACTCTTTGCGAAGAGTGCCCTGGGTTCTTTACTTCCACCTGGACACCACCAGGACAACACCAGGATGGGTAGAAGGGACCTCGGTTTAACGTCTCATCGAAGGCAGCACACCCCAGCAGTACAGCACCCCCCAATACTGCACTCGGATGCCAGCGATTTTTAGGTGCAAGTCCAATCCCGGTGTGGGGCGAGAACCCACGACCTTTTGGTCCAGAGGCGGATGTGCTACCAGCAGGCCACGCTGACACCATGAAACAGGGGCGAGCTCGTAAGCCTTGTTTTCGTGGCCGTGGGGGACATCAGCCTCAGCAGCCTCGCTTCTAGCAGCATTCGCAGCGAGGAGGCTTCAGTTGTAGGGGAGGAGCCAAAGGATCTTCTTCCTCCTCCTCTAGACAGGCCAAAGCAGGCACTGCCTCCCTTCCTTCCCCTCCCACCGCCTGACTATCCAGGCTACCCTCCTTCCCTAGATGTTTAGTCAGGGGAGCCATTCGGAGGCCGCTTTTCCCTGTTCGCGGATTAGTGGGGTCAAGTGACCTCCGACCAGTGGGTACTCGATCTTGTGGAGTTTGGGCACTCCATAGAGTTCGACTCCATTCCTCGGACAGACCACCGCCCATCCCGTTATCCAAGGGAACACGGCGCTAGTCGGAAGGAGATTTTATCCCTTTTGGACAAAAGGCCATCAAGCTAGTTTCTCCAGCGAGAGAGAGAGAGGGTTTCTCTCACTTCTTCCTAGATCTGAAAAGCGGGAGACCTCAGACCCATTCTGGACCTCAACGATCTGGACCAATGGGTCTCCTACGAAGATTCAGGATGATATCTCTCCCCACTCTCCTACCCGCTCATCTCGGGGGGACTGGTTAGCATCCCTGGACATGCAGGATGCTTACCTGCATATCCTATTGCCAGGAACCACAGAAGATTTCTCAGGTTCAGGTTCGAAGACAAGGACTATCAGTTTAGAGTCCTTCCCTTCAGTCTCTCTTCAGCCCCAGAGTCTTCACCAAGTGCCTGGCAGTAGGCAGTATGGAGCGGGGCCACTTGTGTTCCTTATCTGGATGATTGGCTCCTCTTGGCTCCTCCAGGTCTCGCCTGTTGGAAATTATTCAGGATTCCATCTGCTATTTCAGCACCTGGGGATCACCATCAACAGGACAAATCTCATCTGATCCCAGCCCAGAACCTCCAATTCATGGGCTCTTCTGGATACCACTGTCGGGAAGGTGTTTCTTCCCACCGACAGAGCAGGTCGCATTTAGGTCTTGGCATCTCAGATCTCTTCAGCCCCAAGAGTCCCCGCAAGACTCCTCAGGCTGTTAGGGCATATGGCCGCCGCCATAGCTTCGGTCCCTCTAGCACGCCTCGCATGAAACCATCAGTGATACTAAGGGTCTAGTGGGATCAAGCGTTAGACAACTTACATGCCTCAATCTGGATCTCGGAGCCTGTCCGGGGAGTGCGCTGGTGGATGTAGTCCAAAATTTGCTACGTGGGCATCCCATTTACGTGGGGACACTGTCCCAGATTCTGACCACAGACCGTGCGTCTGCTGGATTAGGCGCATCTGGGGACACATCGCACTCAAGGTTCTTGGTCCCCAATAGAGGAAGGTCTGCATATCAATGTTCTGGAGCTGAGAGCGGTTCTCTATGCTCTTCAAGCCCTGGTCATGGCCCTAGTGCTGGGCCCTTCTTGGTTCAGATAGACAACACTTGGTGATGTTCTACATCAGCAAGCAGGGTGGCACACCTCTTATCCCTCTGCCGGAAGCCATGCGAGTGTGGGACTGGGCTCTGGAGCACCAGTTCTTGTTGATGGCGGTACACGTTCTGGGGAACAAAATGTACTGGCTGATATGCTCTGCAGGCCGAGTCGCAACCTCATGAATGGGAGCTGCTTCAAGAGGTATGAATCACATCTTCTGTCAGTGGGGATACCAGACTTGGATCTCTTGAGTCATGCTTCAATGCAAAACTGCCCAATTTCTGCCAGCTAGGTCCAGAGCCTGGAGCTTTGGCAAGGCGTGTTGTCCCTCTGCTGGAAAGGGAGGATTCTCTATGCGTTCCCTCCTTTCCCGCTGTTACAGAAGGTCCTCCTCAAAGCGCAGTCAGAACCTTCCACCCTCATTCTGATCGCTCCTCTATGGCCTCGTCGGATTTGGTTTCCCTTACTCCAGTGTTTAGCGGCAGAGCCTTCGCTGCCTCTTCCACTATCCTCTCATCTGCTGTCTCAGGACAGTGGGTCCCTGATACACCCGAATCTGCGTTCTCTTCACCTGAATGCCTGGCTCCTCAGGACCTAGCTAAAGTCAGATTTGGTGTGTCCGATCATGTAGCGCAAGTTCTGGTAGAGGCGTGCAAGCCTGCCACCAGGACCAATTATGCTATGAAGTGGAAACATTTATGTGTCTGGACCACAGCCAAGAGGGTGGACCCCTTGGTCTGTCTGGTTAATTCAGTTTTGGAATACCTGCTTTCTCTTTCAGAGACAGGTCTCAGCTATTCCTCCATCAAAGTGCACCTGGCTGCCATCTCCGCTTATCACTTGCCTGTTTCGGATAAGACGGTGGCTCAGATGGAGGTTTCCAAGGCCTTTTTGCATGGTATTCTTTATATCAGATCTCCCATCAGGGATACTGTTCCCCCCTTGGATTTCCTTTTCATCCTGGAGAAGCTCACTCTTCCTGCCTTTGAACTGGCCATGGAGTCTGAACTCTGTCTTCTATCTTGGAAGACTTTGCTTTTAGTAGCTATCACTTGTGGTCGCATTTCAAATTTCAAGCCCTCATGTGTAAATAGCCTTACCTTGTCTTTCACAAGGATAGGGTTGATCTTCACACTAACCCAATGTTTCTGCCAAAAGTAGTTTCTGAGCTCACTCTGAACCAATCCGTTCAGCTCCCGGTATATTACCCGGAGCATTCTAATGGGGGGAAGCCCTGCTTTACTCCTTGGACGTCCACAGGGCTCTCCGATGTTACCTGGCTAGGACCAAAGGAGACAGGAAATCTGATCAACTTTTTGTATCCTTTGCTCAACGGTCCTTAGGTCGCCTGGTCACCAAGCAGATGCTTTCATGCTGGTTGGTCTATTGCATTACCTTTTGTTATGAGAAGCACAATAGGTCGACCCCAGGGCCGGTTAGAGCTCACTCTACCAGATCTGTCGCTGCTTCTTTCATGGCAGTGAAGCGGGTACCAGCAGTCGATATATGTGCTGCCACTACCTGGAGTTCTGTTCATACCTTCGTCAGGCATTACAGCCTTGACATTGTTTCTAGATGCAGAGCAGGGTTTGGCCTTGCAGTTCTGCAACGCCTGGTTTCCTGAGGGACCCTCCTTTTTCCTGCTGTTCCTTTCCTTACTGTTCCCTCTCCCAGGGGTTGTTTTATGTTTATACTGCTTGGGAATCAGTCCTAATTGTGGTACCTGCAGCAAGAGCTTCCTCTCAGTAAGATAGTACGATTACGTAAGAACTTAACCGTAACAGTAGATCTTGAAGAAGCTCTTGCAAATGTATTCCTGCCCTCCTTCCCCAGGGATCAGGTCCTTTTCAGGCTGGTCCTCTCCTTGTGAGGGAATAATTTTTAGTTCGTACATCTGACTGTTGCCTGTTACCATCTTCTGCCTGATGGGGCGTACAAGAACTGGAGCACATGGGGAACTCCTCCCTTGTATAGGGTGACACTGGGGGTGGAACCAACGTCAGTGGGGGGACGTTCCCACGTCGGTATTGCTGGAAGAAAAAATTGCTGGAACCGCCGCCAGGTGGTGTCAGTCCTAATTGTGGTACCTGCTACAAGAGCTTCTCTCGAAGATTATCTGTTACGGTGAGTTCTTACAAATGTACTTTACTAGTTCTCTCCTTAGTTCTTTTAGAATTCTGGGGTTAATCCCTTCAGGCCCCATTGCTTTGTCCACCTTCAGTTTTAGGAGTTCTTTCAGAACACTTTCTTTTGTGAAAGGACTGATATCGACCCCCCCATCCAGAGTGCTTCTATTGACTGGATTAGGTACCTCCCCATCTCTTCTTTTGTGAATACTGAGCAGAAGTATTCATCCAGTAGCCCTGCTTTTTCACTGTCCCTCTCTGCCCACCCACCCTTATTTATTTATTTATTTATTTATTAAATTTTGGTGACCGGGTAAGCCCACTGGGCCCCGGAGGTCCCTTTTTCAGGGGCGACCCGGGATTTACATGGAACAGCAAAGTGAAATAGTGCGCATGATTTACATGTATTCCAGGCAAGATATGGTATGGTTCAGCATGGTGAAGCAGTGAGCACGAATTACATGTTTTACCAGCATGATGCATGAAAAGTAAAATAGGGGGAGCTGCAAAGTCGATAAATAGTACTGGACCTACCAGAGTCAGGATAGGTTCAGGGAAACCTTAAATCTGAGGCTGGTCTCAGGGTCGATGCAGTGGCAGGTGCTGGCTATCACCATGTGGGCCTTGAACCTAGTGCGGAAACTTTTGATAGAGGGTGCTTCCTGCACACCGGGATGAAGTGTGTTCCACAGGGTGGGAGCAGTGTGGGCGAATGAGTTGCCGCCCGCCTTGGTTCTTACTCTGGGGACTTGTAGGAGAGTTCATCCTGCTGTGCGGAGAAGCCGGGGATTGGACTTTAAAGCGATGAGTCCAGAGACACTAGGGGGAGGAGCCGGGCTGATTAACTTGTAGACTAGGCATAGCAGTGGGTACTGGAGGCGGGTGTCCAGTGAGGCCAGTTGAATAGGGTTAGGTGTCACAGTGGTGATTCCTGGGGTTTGCCAAGGAGGCAAGCGCGCCACCTTGTTGTACAGTACTTGGAGTCTGTTCTTCTCAGTCTTAGCCAGCCCATATACGACTGGGGCGGCGTATGTGAGTGTCGGGAGGAGGACGCTGGTGGCGATAGCGACCCTGGCTTCCGGTATGAGCTGGTCTTTTAGTCGATAGAGGGTGCCTAGTTTCTCATATATAGTTTTGGTAACTTGGTCCACATGGTTCTTAAGAGTGAGACCCTGGTCCAGGGTGAGGCCGAGGTATTTTAGGGAGGGCACTACTTCTACGCAGGTGCCAGCCGCGGAGGTGAGATGTAAGTGTTGTTTTCTGTCCTGACTGAGGAATCTAGGACCAAACAACATGGCCTTGGTTTTGTTACGTGTTAAGAACCATTCTGTTCTCGAGGAGCCAGTTCTCAAGGGATTGTAGATCATCTTAGAGTAAGGGACTGAGGTCTGCCAGGTTGGCAGTAGATCGATAGATGGCAGCGTCATCCGCATACTGGACGACACCATTCCCGCCACAGTGGTTACTTAGTTCGTTAGTGAACAGGGAGAAGAGGAGGGGGCCGAGTATCGATCTTTGAGGCACCCCCTCTTTTAGTGGAACTGAGTCAGATATGACATCCTTCCATTTTACCCTCTGTGTGCGACCGGTTTGGTAGCTTTCAAACCACTTTAAAGCATGGCAGTCGAGGCCTATGTTGCCCATCTTGGCTAGGAGCAGGTCATGATTGATCAGATCGAAGGCCTTGGAAAGGTCTATGAGAGACCTGCTCAGTAGGGGACCCTTGTCCAAGTCTCCGAGTACTTCAGTTGAGAATTTGGTCAGGGCAATATCAGTCCCATGCCTGGTCCTGAAGCCATGCTGGGAGGGTGCCAGAAGTTGATGGACCTCCAAGTAGTCTCGGAGTTGTCCATAGATCAACCTTTCCTGGAGTTTCGATAAAATGCAGAGGAGGGAGATTGGCCTATAATTGCCAATTGACTCCCGGAGGCCACCCTTGTGGATGGGGACCATATGGGCCTGTTTCCACTGTTCAGGGACTGCACCCTTCTTCAAGGAGCAGTTGATGAGCCAAGACAGGGGTCTAGCCAGGGCAGGAGCACCGTCCTTCAGCAGCCTGGGGTGAATCCCATCTGGTCCCCCGGAGCCCGAGGTTTTTAGGGTCTTTAGTAGTGGGAGAACCTCTTTTGGCTTGACCAGCCTAAGGTGAAAGGATGGGCGTCCAAGGTTTGGAAGTGCCCGTGTTGGGGTCAATGTTGAGGGTGGTAGACCAGCCTTATGCGAATTAAGGTCGGTGAAGTGGTGGTTTAGTGAAGTGGCAATTTGGAGCTCATCTTTTAACATTTGTCCGTTGACTTCGTTAGGGACCGGGTTCGGACTTGCCTTTCACTTTTAACAGCTAATTAATGTGAGCCCAGAAAGTCTAGGGTTTCCTAGATTTTTTTCGAGGGCATGACACACTCCCTTTTGGCGGTTTTATAGCCAGTTTACACTTGTTCCTCAGGGTTTTGTAATTCACGAGGTCAGCAGGTAGGGAGGGTGCCTTGAACTCTTTCAAGCCTTGTCGTGGTTAGTCATCAGGGCCTTTAATGGAGGGTTATCCATTTGTAGCAGCTTCCCTTAGCACAGAGCTTTTTCATAGGTGCGAAAAGGTTAGCTGCCGTGGATGACTGATCGCTGGAAGAAGGCAGCCACCTCATCAGATTGGGAAGAGTTTGATTGGACTCCAGTCTAGTCTGCTGAGGTGGTCGAGTGAATAGTTCAGGTGAAAGTGGGTGTAATCCTGTGTGGACAGGATTCGGTGGAACCCTAGGCGCCTTGTTCTCCAGATGCAGAATATGGGGAGTGGTCACTCAGGGCATCAGCCATAGTACCAGCAGTCAGAATATTGCACTGGGTTGTTCACCATGGCCCAGTCAAGGGTGGAGTGATTACCAGTTTTGTGGTTCAGTCTTGTGGATATGGAGATGACCTGAGACGAGGGTTGCTTCTTGGAGCAGTCCCTTTAGAGACAGGTTTGCGTCCTGGGCCCAGTTCAAGTTGAAGTCTCCCGGGATGAGGACCTCCTTGGAGACCTCCTTGGCTATGTCCTTTAGGACTGCCTCCAAGGATTGGAGAGCGATCTTAAGGGGGTTGTATACTCAGCCAGTGGTGAGATGCTTGCAGTGCCCAAGGGTGATGCGAACAAAAATTGATTCGCTGACAGTGCAGGCATTGTACTGTAGGTTGACCGTACTGAGTTCACAATATCATTTACATAGATTAGGACCCCTCCCCTCTTTGTTGGTCCTATCTCTTTGGTGGGATGATGCAGAGGGCATCAACCTCATGTGAGTACTTGTGGTTTGAGCCAGGTCTCCGAAACAGCCAGTACGTCTGGTTGGTACAGGTCCAACCATGCTTGTACTTCTTGCATCTTGGGCCGCAGGCTACAAATGTTCATATGATCAATCCGCTTACCCTTCGAGGACACCCAGTGAGGGTCCTGTGGTGAGGATAACAGGAGGTTGTCAGGAGGAGGACCTGGGTTATGTTGTATATCTCCTGCCAGGAGCAGGAGGGTGGTGAGGAGGCAAAGTGACGTGGGGCTGGGGATTGGAGTAGGTCTCTTCTGGGAGTCCTTTTGCATGGAAAATGGTGGCATACTAAATGCCTTTCTTGGTAAGTTCGTGGGCTATCAAGAGGGACTGGAGTCTACCCTGGGAGGAATAAGTAATAAGAGTATGGAAGGTATCAGGCTTCTGGGATCCTTCAGAGTCTGGCCCTGTACAGGTGAGCCTGTCCACCCAGAGGAGGGATGGGATGTATATGATGGCCAGGAGTAGCCCTCTGTTGGGCAGATAATGGCAAGGATACCCTGCTTTAGAGTCATGGTTGTGGGTAGGGGACCTCTCGTTAAGGTGAGGGTAACCTTAAGGATACCTAGGTTTGCTTATCTTATCTTATTTAGCCTCAGTATCCCTCCCTTTGTCTTTCTTTGCTCCATAATGTACCTATAAAAGGTTTTATCCTCCTCCTTAACCGAGTTGGCGATCTTTTCCTCGGTTTGGGCCTTTGCTATTCTTATTGCCTTCCCTGCTTCCTTCTGCTTTAACTGGTACAGTTCTCTGTCCTGCTCCTTCTTTGTTTCCTTATACCTCCTGAACGCTATCTTTTCTCCCTAACCTTCCTCTACCTCTTTTGAGAACCATAGTGTTTTTTCTTTTGTTTTGATTTGTTTATTTGCTTCACACAAAGGCTTGTTGCCTCTTTGATGGCAGTTTTGATGTTTCCCCATTGGTGCTTCACCCCTCCTTCTTGCCTGTTTGCTAGTGGTTTTCTGAAGCACTCTCCCATTTTGACAAAATCAGCCCTCCTGAAGTCCAGTACCTTCACTTTTGTATGACTTGACTCTACAGCTGAGTTTATTGTGAACCACACTGTTTGGTGGTCACTTGTTCCCAGATGGCTACCCACTTCTATGTCTGAGATCCTCTCTCTGTCCACATTTGAGAGTACCAGGTTTCAACACTAGCTTTCTGAGGCATGCCCCCTGTAGGGCATCGAGAATGGTCCTGCTCCTGGATGTGGCTGCAGCAAATGTACTCCGGTTAACATCTGGCATATTCAAGTCCCCCGTCAGCAATATCTCCCCTTTCTCTGCCATCTTAAGGATGTCTTCTATTATTTCCTTGTCCATTTCCTCCCCCTGAGACAGGGGTCTGTATACAACCCCTGTGCGGATTGTGGTGCCATTTCCAGTCTCCAGCGTGACCCACAGTGCCTTCTCTCCTCCCTGTTTACCCTTTAGTTCCATTGCTTTGATCCCTTCTCTTACATGAGAATACTCCTCCTCCTCCTCTTCTACCCTCCCTGTCCCTCCTGTAGATTGTGTACCCTGGTATGTTGACATCCCAGTCATGGTTGTCTGTGTACCATGTTTCTGTGACTGCCACAATATCTTGGCATCCGTCTTCCATCAAGGCCACCAGTTCAGGGAACTTGTTACCTAGACTACAGGCATTTGTACTCATTACCCTCCATTTTTTGATGGCCTTACCCCTTTTTTCCCCATCCCTATCCTTACTGCCATTGTCTTTTTCTCCATTTACCCCTGCTCGTCTCCTTATCGACTTCTCTATCTTGGTGTTTACCTCACTAACTACCCTGATTTTTTTTGGGGGAGGGTGCCTAGGATGTCCCTTCTCCTTTTCAGTGCCTCCCCACTTCTCTAGTTAAATGCTTGCCAATTAAGCATTTAAACCTTTCTCTAGGATCTTGGTTCCCCTCCTGGACAGATGCAGACCTTGCGCCAGTATAGGGACGCATTGCTCCAGGTGGACCCCCAGTCCCGAATGAAGCCAAAACCCTGAGCTCCACACCAGTTTTTCAATCATTGATTGAATCCCATGATGCGGCGCACCCTAGCCTCACCCATGCCATAGACTGGCAGCACCTCCAAGAAGGTGACCATGCGTGATAATTGTCTAAGGCCCCTCCCCAACTCCACAAACTCCTCCTGCACTGCTCTGATCCCTTTTCCAGCCAGGTCATTTGTCCCTAGGTGGACAATGACATCCAGCTCTCTTCCACCGTGCAGCTGCTCCTGCGATTCTGAGGGTTCGCTCCCTGTCCCTCCAAGCCATGGTGCCATGCAGGCACCTTACCTCCCCTCCCCTCCCTTCCCAGTTCTACCCTCCTAACAATGGAGTCCCCCACCAGGAGTTGTTTCCTTCCCCCGTGGGGTCCCATGCCACCCTCCTGTGGGTCTCCTTTTTGGAGGTTCCCAGTATCCCCAGGAAGGGAGTAATCACAGAGGCACAACAAACTCATCATCCATTTGTCTGTTTGCTGAGAACACCAAGATCTGCAACAGAGTAGATGATCCAGATGGGGTGGGCAGAATGGAGAGAAGAGATCTGGATAAACTGGCAAAATGGTCAGAAGAATGGCAACTGGGGTTTAACGGGGAAGAGAAACTCTGAAGCCACCTATAGCTTGGGAGGAGTTGCACGACAATCACAAGGGGAGAAAGAGATTTGGGCATCATCATCATCACAGATGACCTGAAATCATCCAAGCAGACCACTAAAGCAGTAGGTAAGGCTAGAGGGATGTTGAGGTGTATTAGTAAGGGTATCACAAGTCATCAGAGGGAGGTAATCATCCCTCTTTACATGACACTGGTTACGCCCCATCTGGAGTACTGCATGCAGTACTGGAGACAAACCTGCACAAGGACATTAACGAAATGGAGGCAGTCCAGAGAAGGACAGCCAAAGTGGTGCAGGGACTGCGTTAGAAAACATACGAGGACAGATTAATGGAGCTCAGTATGTATACCCTAGAGCAAAGGAGGGAGAGAGAGGTGATATGATCGAAACATTCAAACATCTTAAGAGCATTAACAAGGTGAAAGAGTCTAACATGTTTCCATATAAGAAAAATAGCAGGACAAGAGGACACAGCTTGAGATTAGAGGGGGGCCGATTTAGAGGTAATGTGAGGAAGTTCTTTTTCACAGAAAGGGTGGTGGATGCATGGAACGGCCTACCCCAGGAATATGAATACACTGTAGGGCTTCAAACCTGCATGGGATAGGTGTAGTAGTGGGTAAAGCACTGACACAAGGAGTAGGTGCAGATGTGACTTTATTTACAAAAAAAATAACTTTCAGAGAAAAACAAAATTCAAACAGCCATTACACAGTCTGGACCTAGCATTAGTCCACCCTCTGTGCTTTCTCAACCTGTTCCAAGGTTGAACTGATCTGCTCTTAGACTGGAGAGTGATTCTTTCATACAGAATTGTCACATGATCATGGGGCTCCGCCTCTAGTCTAATACAAATTGTTTCCTAAGCTAAGAAAATAGTAATATACATAATATAATGAATAACAGCAATAATACTTTGTACTGGTGGTATTTCATATGAACAATAACATAACTGAACAGTTTTAGCAGCATTTTCACACTTGTAGCTCCACCCATATACTGTGGTGACAGTTCATCCAGGATAAAAACAGTAGCACATTGGCCTCTAAGAGAAGGCCTGCAGAGAACACCCAGGTGAGGCTACCTGAACTACAGACTAAGGAAACATTTGTTTCTCAGGAATTTCTAGGCAATATTTATAGAATTGCAGTCCCTGCTACAGCTTCAGAAAGAAAAGAAAACTGCAAGAGTTTCTAGTTTACAGCTGGGCTTTCCTGTTGCTGAAATATATATATATATATATATATATATATATATATATATATATATATATAAAGGACTGTTTGCAGAGAAACATTTTACAACAGATAGACTGAACTGAGAAGGCACAGAGGAGTTCTTATGGTTGCAGTACTTTTAGCATGAAAACTCTTCATTACAATGCTTGCTAAAGTTTCTGTTAACATAATTTTGTTCTGCAAACTTGCAGGTGTTTTGGCGCCAAAAACAAAAACACTGGCAGGGAAAAAGGTAATAGAAACAAACAAGAAAGAGCTCCTGTTATTTTTAATATCGTGTGGAATTGTTAACTGCTGTTGCACTAATCTGGAGGCACTTTAAAGGTTTTTAGAAAGAAAATAGCAAGTGTCAGCGTCTGCCTAAAACACAGCTCCCGGGGCAGAGCTTAAACCTGCAGTGTAGTGCTGTAAGCAGCAGGCTGTAGCACAGAAAACCCTTTTCTTTAGGTTTTGTGTACTTATTTGTGGTCAGACTCTTAGGCCCTGTACACATCAGGCTAGTTAAAACATTTTAAGGTGCTTAAAACGTTTTAACTTTTATAGACTCACTGTAAATCCGCATTTTAAACACGGTTTCAAAGCATGTCAAAACCGTGCTTAAACCTACTGTGAAACTAGTCTCAAGTCCGTTTTAAAAGCGGTTTTATGAGAAAGCATGTTACCCTGTAGTGTGGACGGGCGCCTGCATATTGCTCCTCAGGAGGCGTGTTAAGGTCGTGGAGAACCCGTTTTAAAAAACGTTACTGGAGGCAGATGCAGACGGGAGTCGGCTTTGGTATGACCGAGTTAAAACTCGGTTGAAGACTGATCTGGACGGGCTGCTGTGGTGAGTTTAAAAACATTTTTAAAACGTATTTTAAACCGGTGCAAATCTTCAGCTCTAATGTGTACAGGGCATTAAGCTAAAGGAAACCAATGGCTACTTCTGAGAGAGGAGCAAGGAAGATTAAGAACAGCTCCTTATCGCCTTACAGGGGTTTTGCAAGGCTTATAAATAAGAGTTTGCCTAAGAGCTCTGTTTCTAGTGCTCTAAAACAAGGCTTGACAAATTGATTTTACTAGCATAACAAACATTCAGTCAGGCAAACCCGGGTGGTAGGCAGTGCTCTCCGTAGCAAAGGGAGAGACAGAAAGGAAAACAAGAAGGAGGATTTGTAGGTGGCCAGCCTACATGATAGTAAAGAAAAAGAAAGAAAGGTGCTGTTGCGCAACCGACTTAAAGGAGGATATAAAGAAGACAGTACAGAGTCTCTTCCCTCAAACCCAAACCGGGGGGGGGGAGAGGGGCACAGCACTACCACAATAGGCATAAGGGAGCAATACAGATGAGTATGAATAGATAGGCCACTGACAGAGTAAAGGCCGATGGCACATTCATAAGGTAGAAAAAAATGGGCAGACTGGATGGGCCTTGCGGTCCATATCTGCTGTCAACTTCTATGTTTCTATGTAAGTATAAAAATATGGAGGGGTGCTTCATTTACAGTAACAATCAAAGTGTTAGCCTAAAGTTTATGCCTAGAACTTCAATAAAGTATTTGACTCTGTTATTCACTTGCAGTGGAACTCCCGACCTGCTCGTACCAAACTGGATGAGTTAATGAGGAGAGGTACAGCAGCAAAACTACTGGGCGCCACCAACAGGGAGCAGAAGGAGTTCAAACTAGACAAAAAGTACCAGAAATCCCAGGGTAAGAGACAAAGAAGTACCTGTCATCTTATGTAAGAGACTAAAACTACCTGATGACCCAGGTAAGAGACTAAAAGTACCTGATGTCCCGGGTCAGAGACTAAAAGTACCTGATGCCCTTACGGAAGTTACGAAAAGTACCTGATGCCCTGGGTAAGAGACTAAAAGTACCTGATGCCCCTATGTAAGTTACTAACAGTACCTGATGCCCTGGGTAAGAGACTAAAAGTACTTGATGCTCTTGCATAAGTTACTAAAAGTACCTGATGCCCTGGGTAAGAGACTGAAAGTATCCTGATGCCCCTAAGTAAGTTACTAAAAGTACCTCATGGCCTGGTAAGAGACTAAAAGTGCCTAATGCCCCTATATAAGTTACTAAAAGTACTTGATGCCCTGGGTAAGAGATTAAAAGTACCTGATGCCCCTGTGTAAGTTACTAACAGTACCTGATGCCCTGGGTAAGAGACTAAAAGTACCTGATGCCCTGGATAAGAGTTTAAAAGTACCTGATGTCCCAGGTAAGAGACTTAAAGTACCTGATGTCCTGGAAAAGTGGTTGAAAGTACCTGAGGAGGAAAGGAGTGCTCCGATTGGTCAAGAGCACTCCGTCAATCTATAATGAGGAATAAAAGAAAAAAGAAACACAGAAAATGATGGCAGAAAAGGACTTGGTACAACCTGTCATTCCTGTTAAAGAAACAGTGGTACAGAAAATCTATGAAATAGAAACTAATTTATGTCTAAATATTATTTTTTCAAACCTCAACAAAACTGACTTTGAAGACTGAAAATGTATTGATGTTTTCTACTGGTGTTTTGGGGTGTTTTGCAGAGAAGGATGATTTTCTGGCTGAAGAGGATTTTACCTTTGGTGCCTACCAACCACCGTGGTCTCTACTCCGAAGGTCGACAGTCCCGCGTCAGTCTGTCAGGTACACACAGATAGATACCAGTTTGTAAGAAACAGTGGCTAAAGCACCTGGAGTATTGTGTGCAGGTCTGGACTCCCCAATGCAAAAAGCACATTGAGGCAGTAGAGGGTGCAGCAGAGGGCTACCCAAATGAAAAGGGGTATGGCGGATAAAAGTTGTGAGATGAGACTGTAGGGAGGGCCTTAACATGTTCACCCTGCAGAAAGGAGGCTAAGAGACATAATCTCAGTCTTCTCAATGCAGAAAGGTATCAGCAGGGTCAAAGAGATGGAAGTGTGTGATCTGATGTGTCCAACAGGACCCAAGGACACTCCTGATGCTAAAAGTTGTAAATTTAGGGATGACACCAGGAGGCTCTTCTTCCCAGAGGGCGGTAAACTTATGAAACAGCCTACCAGTGGAGATGGTAGACATGAAGACAGTACATGCCTTCAGAATAAGCCTGGGCAAATTTCTTCTTACCAAGAGATCCACTGGATATCCTGGGTGGGTGAGAAATGTCTGTAACTTAGTAATTATTTACACAGCATACTTGTTGTTCCCTGCTTATGAAGCAAGGGTGGTGCCCATTTGATAGATCTGCTACCCCTTCTGACCTTAAATATGTATATTTTGCATTAAGATGTTTAGTGTTTTCATGGTGGGTGTGGCAAAAGTAAGAACTTAAAAACTTTGGCTCCATATTTGGTCCAGTAATGAATTATGGGCAAATGGAGGAGCGACACACTAAAGGGGTTGTGGAGGAGAGGAGAGGGTTAATAGGGTAGTGGAGTCATGGCTGATACCAGTGGCCATCTTCTCTGGCAGTCAAGTACCCAGGTCAATGTTCCCACAGGGCGCTGAACTTTACTTCCAGAAAGTGGTATCTTTATGTTAGACTAACAGTGCTAAGTTGTGTTTTCCAGTGTTAACCCACGTTTTTTTTTTTTGACAAAGTTGGTCTGTTAAAATTTTATAAGATTCCACAGTTGGTGAGGGCAGAGGCATTAATGGGTCAGCAGAACATCCTACAATCATTGAGCTAACTGTATGAACTTATACAAGTGTAGGACTGTTGTCTCAGTGAGTAAGAGATGTCTGTATTGTTTGCGTCTGTACCCCAATGGCTAATCTGTGTAACAGACAAACTTAAAGACACTTGTCTTTGTATTTTTGCTGTCATTCAACAATAAAATTGAGTTAAACAAAGAAAAGTTGAATGGGTATGTTGTTGATCTCAGAATCAGTCTTCTTCATTGAGCCCCATTTATGGGTCTCAGCCAGAGGCAATAGGACCTCATGGGAGCAAATCTTTTGGTCAGGGCACTGGCGATGGCTACTGGCTATGCACCTGTGCAATCTCGTGTAGTGGAACACACCTACCAGTAACTGTTACTGACTCCCTCACCTACCTCAGTTCTGTTCTTCATGATATCAAATGCGCACTATGGGAGCAAGTTGCCTCAGGTTTGGAGTAAAAGGGGTCACAAGTTCTTTACCGCCAGAAGTCTTCTCCTTCTCATTTTATTATTTTCCTTGACAATGCTCAGGTCTACATGAAAAGGGCTAAGCCAAAAAAGCCACCATTCATCCATCTGTGCTTCTGTGTAAATAAAATGGCTTCCAGTGATTGGCGTTATCTCTGTTTTTGGCATTGGAGACACTGGTGGCTAGGCCTGGCTAGGTCTGGTGGACATTCAACTCTTTGGAGAACTTGCCACACTCTGCTCACCCTGGGTGGCAGCCATCCCCAGTACTTGACCTCTGGCCTTGTTTTTGCTGGCTGACCCCTCGATGCTGGCCTCTGCTGCTGCTTTCTCTGATGTTGTCCCCATTCGCAGGGACAACACTGTGAGTGATGATGCAGGTGACTGGTGCCGAACCCTCTGCCAACACCGCTTGTGGTGTTGGTGAAGGCCTCTATGCCAGGGGAGGTGCTGATGTTAGTGTCTGTCTGGGGTCTGTCTCTAACCCCAGTGTCGCTAGCGAAGCAGAGGATGGGGATGACACTGGATCTGATGTCATTGCTGGTGCCAGGGACATGCCTGATACTGGTTTCTGTGCCGCTGCACCATACAGGGGACTAGCACTGGGTTCAGTGTTGACATTGGTGCCACGTCTGGTGTTGAGGACAGTGATAGGATTGACTGTGAGGAGGGACTCTCGTCGAGCCTGTTGACCACTTTGATATCTGTGCTGGCGGTGGTGTCAGCTGGCTCAGGGGGATGGGCCCGATACAGAGTTCTACCCAGGGCCATCCTCCAGTATCGAACCAGGTGACAAATGAGGCCTCCAGTAGAGGCCAACTCTGCAGTGAGAGTCCTCTGCTCACTCAGGGGTCCAGCACCATGACCACAGCTCTGTCAACTCCCTTGGTGAGGGAGTACCAGCAGCTGGAGCATCTGCCCTATCCTTCGCTTGGGCGCTTGTGTTGCCAAAGACTTGTGGCCTGGACTGAGGCTTAAAAGGCCTGGAGTCTCAGCCACTGCCAGTATTGCAGGGGCCTCTGCTTATGTTTGAGAGGCTACACACATTCTTCAACTGTCCGGGGCCTTGACATGCGACCAGTACTGGGTTTGGGCTGTTGCCATGAAGCAGTGTTGCTGGAAGACAGAGCCCAATTCAGGGCACCTTAACCAGCACTGGACCCTCCCAGACCTTTGCCTCCTTTCCATCAACATCCTCTTCTGAGGGTAAAGCATCATCACTCCCTTGACCTCTTCTGCTGATTACATTTGCAGCAGTGATTCATGATAAATATACTTCAAGCAATGGACCTCTCTGCTTTCACAAGCCAGTCCGGTTGCCCTGTCATTGGGACTCCTCGGAGTTGCCAAAACCGACACTGCAGTCGCTCCTTCCCAGAGCTGTGGAGGAGGTGCCCAGGGCCTTGTGAAGAAACTACATCTCTGTTTATGGTAGAGAAGCTGGGAAGAGGAAGGGGAAAGGAAATGGGTCGCAAAGGGGCCAGAGACCAAACAGGATCTGCAGTGATACTACAAGCAGGGAAAAATAGGCAGACTAAGTAGTGCAACCAGTCCTTATCTGCTGGCAGATTCTGTTTCTGTGTTTCTAATTCTTTGTTTCCACCTGTCCCCAATGACATTCATGTATGGTATCACGCACCCATTCTGCCGGAGATGTAACTCACCTTACGTCAGGGCTTCAGGTACTGCAGATCCTCGTGGGACTTCAGTGCCCTCAGCGTGACTGACCTTCCAGCTTAGACTCCACGGAGTACTGTTCCCTGGGAAGGAAGGTTTTTACCTTGGTGTGCTCTTTTATGTGGATTGCTGCATAACAGGCTCACTTGGCTTCCTACAGTTGCCATATATGGTTGCTGCTGCACACTCTATTTGCCATACCGCAAAACAAGTTAGCTAGGCAAGCCTTGGACCTTACCACTCAGGGACTAGAAGTAGCACAGCACCAAATGTGGGCCTCCTACAGTGCCAGTGATGTGACTTCACAAGTAGTGGGAACAGCAGTCTGTGTCAGACAATGGCATGGCTTCACCTTGCCAGACTGGCCTTGCTGACCTGGTGAAAGGTGCTGATCTTGAACTACAAGTTGCTCACTTCTCTCTCAGGTCAATTGACAGTTTTCATGGAACCCTCCTGCTCCTGTGCACAGGAGCATCGCACTGTGGCTGTCTCACCTGACCTGCAGGAGCCCCTTCCTTCAGATGTGCTCCTGCGGCAGAGGGCTGAGGGTACACTGTACCCCAGGGTGAGCCAGCTTCCCCATATAAATAGGGAGGCTTGGTACTCTGAACCATAAGAGGGACTCAGTGAGAAGATTGATGCTGGGAAGATATAGAGGATTATGTGTAACCCCTTGTTCCCAGGGGTTACTAGAATCCACTTAGAATCCGTGGCAGGCACGGAGAGGCAGCTTAGAGATGCCAGTTAAATGGGTTCACACTCTCACACTCTGGTTTCAGTCCCTGCTGAGCTGGAGTGATGATGTCACCTTAGAATTTCGCAGCAGCATAAGCTACAATGGAATGCTAGCTGCAGGGGTTAGTAGTAGAATGTTGGGAGAGAGAGAGAGAGAGAGAGTAGTCTGTGTGGAGAGTCTGGAGAGTGAGGAGCTGCTGAGTGCAGCTCCTCAGACTTGTCTCTGAAAGAGCTACCTCAGGAGAAGGGGCAGTGTGTTCTCACCCTAGAGAAGAACACAGACGACAGTGAAGGAAGTGGCAGAGACTGTTCCTGGAAGGTTTTCAGTGCCCCATCCCTGGAGGGATGGGGGGGGGGATTCCGGGATTCAGGGGCAATCCCCTGGTCCAGCCTGGAGAGTGGTGAAGCTACCGAGATTTGTCTCTTCTGTGAGTACCTGAGACTTTTGTGTGGGGAAAAAGCCCTGGGGCACCTGCGTTCCTGTGGTGAGTTTTTCTCTGACAAAGGGTCTCTGTCACCAAGACTGTGTTTCTGTTAAAAGTTTCTGCCTACTATGGGGTTCAAGGGAGACTAACCAAGTACAGAACTTTTAAGACTGGGTTTCGAGTAAAAGTGTCTGCCTACTGTGGGGTCCGAGGGAGACTTGCCAAGTACAGAACTTTTAGTTCGTGTCTGATTTAAAAGCATTTGCAAAAGTGGGGGTCTAGAGTAAAGACATAGCCATATACAGAACTTTTAAATTTCATGATACCTCCGAGGTGTGAGAAGTAGAATGTTAAATGTGAAAGACATTTCAAGAGAGCATCTACAAGAGTGTTTCAGAGAAAGGTGTTGTTATCCAGATTAATGGCCGAGTGTAAATATTGGAAGCAACAGGTGGGAGACCCCCCATCTGGAATAACCATGTTTACCTCTCTCCGGTTCAGTTTGGGCACCTTTATTTTCTCTCAGTGCATTTGGCCAGTGCCTGAGGAAATACCCAGACGTGATTTTGGATTTTCCGTGATCCGGAATGTGCTCAGATGGTGGTCGAGGAGCCAGCAAGAATTCCTCATGATATAGGGAAAAGATTCCTAGTACTGGCTGAGAGTGCCAAGTCAAGGGAAAGAAGGAAGTGTACTAGTTCGGCTGTGTTTGCCAGTCCATTCAGAACCTGAGGATTCGCTGTGTGTGTGTACTCTGTACCTCAGTAATCTGCATTACCAGTGAGAGTAGCCCTGTGGGGTCCATCTTCCCTTTGTTTATTCTCTGTGAATGTGAATAAAAGCCACACTCTAGAACTCAGCCTGGTTTGGACAGTATTGTCTGGATTTATTTAGGTCCTTGACCAGAAGTACAAACTTAGCATAATGCTGAGCAAAAGCTTTCTCCCTGGGCCCCGGGTTGATGGCCATGCTAAATGGTCCCCAGGTGTGAGCCAGGTAGTTGCCATACTTGGTTTGCCTGTCTGAGGATAATAGGCTACGAGGTAGAAGTAATGTGTCAACAGAACTGTTCAATGGCTGCTGTGTGAGAGGAGCACAGCCCTGCTAGTTGGACGGGGAGGTGTGGGGAGGCCACATACGTACTTACCATCAATGCTGATCTTCCAGAATATCTTCTCCTTTGAGTACCACACCTGTCCACAATCCCCCTTTTCAGCAGAGCCAGGACCTGGGCAGCTCATCGTGACGGTGCCAAGGCATGGCAACTCCAGCAACTTTTCCCTGTTACTCTCCCCCTTTTTTCTTCTTTCTTGCCTTTCCCTTTTGGGACCTAGGCTTATGGAAAAACACAGATACCAGAGTGCGCACTGGGACTGTGGCGCTCAGAAACCAACAGGCAATGTAAAGAAAAAGGTTCCAAGCACCCACACACCTGTAAAGAGGGACACTGTAGACAGGTCTTAGTTGTTTATAAAATCCATTTACTCAAAGCAAAACAGACTCAGACTTGGTCTTGCCTGACATGTTTTGGACAGTCAGTCCTTTCTCAATGGTTGAAGAACAGTGTGAAAACCAACACATCTATAGGGTAAATAGCCATGTGACAGTTAAACATCATGTGACTACATGCACTTCAATTGGTTAAAAAATATTTAAAAAATATTAAACTTTAATATATCCTCTTAAAATCAGTATACAAAAACATTCATTAAAGCGTTTAACGCAAAAGAACCTACAACTGTACCAGTCACCTCATTAGCATAAAAGGTCAAAGTAGAGTATCATAATTAGGCTGTCTCTGATCTCCAGGGTAAGGACTTGGGGAGGAGACATAGGTACAAGGTATACTGAATACAAATAATTGATATTGCCATATTTACTGGCATATTCCGAAACAAATTACATTAATTCACCCAAAGGAATCAGTGAGAGAGAGAGAGAGTAAACACTTAAGACTGTATACTAAATTACACCAGCATATTTGTATCAAAATTGATTCATAACTGTAAGACTGTAAATCACACTTTAGCCGCTCTTTTAAGATATGGTCACAAGTCCATTGCAGAGTTGAGAACTGGGCCCAGATATTCAAGGGGTTGCATAGCACAACAGTGTTCGCCATGCACAACCCACTGATGCGCCCCGCACAATATTCAAAGGGAAAAGTGCGCTATAATCCCGGCGCTCCGGAGCGCATCAGTAATGTATGGTAAGACAGGTAGGTGGTGGTCCATGCATAACCTGCACAGCCCAATATTCAGCCCGGGATGTGCAGAGTCACATGCGAACTCTACCCGCGCCTGCACAAAGTTAAGCCCAAAAAAAAGGAATGTGATGGCCACCACAGGTGAACTGTCAAGACAGTAGGCGAACACGGCAGCTGCCACCTGTGGGTGGCCACCGAGTTCCTGCCCCCATGCCCCATCGCTGGGCATCCATGTAGCTTAAATCCCCTCCCATATCCCTGGTGGTCCAGTGGAACGCGACTTGCGCCTGATCGCTGGCATCGGTAATATACCCCCCACATCCAGTATCCCTGGTGGTCCAGTGGACTGATCACTGCCTGATCGCGGGCATCTGTAACTCATAAAATATTCCTACCACCGTGGTGGTCTCAGTACCCCTCCCCACTCGCCACTGAGCCCCCACCGCTCTGCTCCCCGCCAGCCAGCGATGGAAGCACTACCCACCTGCCGCCCCACCGCCTACCGACTGACAGCTCGGTAGGGCTGCACGCCCACTGGTTCACAGCATGAGCAATCGGACCTGCAGCCCATACCATAGCTTAAGTCCAGATATGTGAATGAATTCATTCACATCTGGACTGTGTTAATGGTATGGGCCGCCATTTATTGGCTCACGCCAGAACTATCGGCGCGGCAGCCCTACCGAGCTGTCAGTCGGCGGGCGACGCGGGTCACAGGCGGTGGGGTGCTTGCTGACGGGGAGCGGGGCGGGCCTCGTGGGCGGTGGGGAGGGGGGCACTAGACCACCAGTGTAGTAGGAGTATTTTATGAGTTACAGATGCCTGCATAGGGCAGTGATCAGTCCACTGGACCACCAGGGATATTGGATGTGGGGGTTAGATACCGATGCCCGACATAGAGTGCGTCCACTGACCACCAGGGATATAGGACGGAGCTTATTCTATAGACAAATGCCCGATCGGGTACATAGAGGTCCACTGGACCACCAGGGATATTGGATGTGGGGGAGATACCGATGCCCGCGATCGGGCAGAGTGCGTCCACTGACCACCACCAGATATAGGACGGGCTTATTCTTTAGACAAATGCCCGCGATCGGCACATAACGGTCCACTGGACCACCAGGGATATTGGACGGGGGTTCTTTAGACAAATGCCCGCGATTGGGCTGCAGGGCGTCGTCCTCAACGGCTGCTGGCCTGGCAGGGCACCAGGCGCAAGTCGCTAGATCGGTACCTGCATGCTAATGGTAAGCAATGGGGCTATAATGAGATGCAATGGCCCCCTCAGCGCCTTGCATAAATTATGGCCCCATTTGCATGTCCCCTTTTGAATATCGCAGGTGCTGTGCATGGCACAGTGGCACTTGCACTAGTGCATCTCCATGCTCCACTCTGGCCACTTGCACTGGCGCATGCACAGTGGGGGTGGCCAAGGTGTGATATTCAAAGCTGCTGCACCATAGCGCAGCTCCGTTGAATATCGCCCAGGCCACACCCCTACGCAACAAAGTTGAGCTGCGCCCAGGCTTGCGCCACAGCCTGGCGCAGTTTGAATATCCGGGCCCTGGTGTTTTATTGGCCCTTAAAGTGAGAATCCAAAAATTCTCTCAAAGCAGCATCAGGTTCTCGAAGTCCCCACCACGGTGATTCCGGCATACCTTGTCTGTAGTCCAAAACCTAAAAAAGGTGGGGTACATCATCAGTAGCTTCTGTTATATGGAGCACTGTCGCATAGGTACAGTCTTTTCTTTGAATTGCTCTGACGTGTTCTCCTACTCGTGTCTTAAAACAACATCTCATTTTCCATACATAAAAGGCTTGCACTTACAGACTGGTAGGTAAAGTACCCCTTCAGTATCATACGTGATGCATTGTCAAATAGAATACATTTTTGTAGTATTACAGCTTGTAAATTCCTTACTCGGAGTTGTATGCTCACAAACGACATACGTTTTGTATTGAAAACAGCCACTAGATTTGCTTAACCAGCTACCTTGACTCCAATTCATAAAGTGGCTATGTACTAGTAAATCTTTAAGTACCGGTGCCTGTTTATAACACATTCTAACGGGATTACTGCTTAGTTGCTTTAAACCTGGCTCTGCTGCTAAAACGTGCCAATGTCTTTTAATGATGATCTCAAGTTATTTAGCCTGCGCTGAGTAGCTAATCATGAGATTGAATCTGTTATCTGTTACTGAACCGCTGCCTCTGTTTTAGTTTTGAGAAATTCTTCCCTCTCAGGTCTTCTAGCCCTCTCTTTGGCTTGTTCTATTTTGTTTCTATTGTAACCTCTCTGTTGAAGTCTCTGAGTCAGTTAGGTAGCCCCTCCCTCAAAACTGGCTTCTGTCAAACAGTTCCATTTAGGCCTTAGGAACTGTGCGATCAGTATGTTTTGTACCACATGTGTTGGGTGACAACTGTTTGCAAACAAGATGATATTATCATCCACTGTTTTGTGATACATATCGCTTTCCAGTTCCCCCTCCTGATGTTTGCTAATTCTAAGATCCAGGTATGTGATCACATTACTGTTACTCTCAAAGGTAAATCTCAGATTGGGATTAGTTGAATGCAGAAAATCTGTGAAGGACTCAAACTTTGTTAAATCTCCCTTCCACACAAAAAAATACGTTGTCTAGATACCGTTTCCATATTATTAGATTGTTGGCACACATATTCACTGCTCAAACAACATGAAGTTTTGTTGTATTCTGACTATATGCAGTTATCCCCAGCACTTGAAGTGCTCTGGAGAGTAAAGGGTTAACTTTATACAGAGGCATAGAACGTTGAGCTCGAGCTCGGTTTTCAAACCTCTGTGGAACTCTGAAGTGTAACCGTCAGATTGTTTACTCCACCTTACTGTGAAGTCGCTCTGGAGATTCCTCCTGTGCTTCGGTTTGGTCTAGTTCGAATCGGTCGTTTTTTCAAACCGTGATCGTCTGCATTTCGGTATTCTTACCTCTGTCTTGGTACAGTAAGTGGTAGCTATAGGTAGTGGTTAGTTTTCTGCGTTGTTCATTAAGAAATTGTTTTTTTCGGTTCTGTGTTGGTCGGTCCGGTTCAGAACCGAAGCTTATCTTTATAGTGATTATTATTACTGTTTGAGTGTTTTTTTTTCCAGTACCCATTGGTTCCTAAAAAAATCCAATATTTTAGGATTTTTTAACTGACCTGTGACACAGTTAGAACCGCTAGGTTTGTAATGCTCTAACCGCTGTGTATAAGGTGATGATTTTACTGGATTAGGCATGTCTGAGAAACCCAAGAAGAAACCGGACTCACTGGGCTTCAGCACTGTACCGAGTGTAAGGAGGCTTTTTGCTACGTCGACTCTCACCTCATCTGTGTGTACTGTCTGGGTTTGACCACCTCAAGGAAGACTGCCAAATATGTAAGAACTTTCCTAAAGCCACTCTCGATAAACGTTTGAGTAGGCTAAGGGAGAGGGAGGCCAAGAAGTCCACTGACCCGGATGGCCAGCCCGGTTCGGTTGAGGCCGAAACTGAAGAGGTGCCCACTGACCTGGGCGATACCTCTTCGGGCCAACGGAGAGCCAATTCTGCTGAATCGGTTCTGAGCAAAAGAAAGAGGAAATCAGCTGGTTCGGATCTTCCCATGGTCTGACCGCTGATGAGATAGCGAAAGCGATTTCAGTAGTTCAGTCGCTATGCCCGGTTCCGACCGAACCGGTTTTGGTTCAGTCCCGATTGGTTCGGTCAGAAGTATTGGCTTCAGATATAGATTCTGAAGCATACTATGAGGGCGATTAGGGAGGAGGATGAAGTCTATGAAGAAGATGAGGGCTCAGATGAGCCAGTAGAGCCTGACATCTCCCCAGACAGGCCTTCTCAGGCTTCTCCTCCCAGGCTTTCTGAGTCCCCTTCCCATTTCTTGTTTTACAAGAAAGTGGCTGAGACTCTTCAGCTTCCAAGGAAGAGGCTGAACAGCATCAGGAGGAACCTGACTACCTGGAAATGATGGATGTCCCAGAGTCTAAGAGGGTGTCTATCCCCTTACACAAATCCTTGGGGAATCAGACACAAACAATGTTAGTTTCCTACATCCATTCCTCCTGTGGAAAAAAGAATGGACAGGAGGTATGCTTTGTTAGGTCCTGGGATGGAATTCCTTTCAAATTACAGCAGCCATGTTGGGGTAGTACAAGCTGCACCCTGTGACTAGGCTAGTATTCCCCTGGCATCTCACCACCCAGATAAGGATTCCAAGAAAGTGGATGCCATGGCAAAAAAACAGTACTTGGCATCCTCTTTGGGACTCAGGCAATCGAATTACATGGCATACACAGACAGGTACCAGAAATCTGTGTGGGATACGGCTCTGGCCCTGGCTAAGGATGCCCTTCCCCAGCTAGCCAAGGAGCTGGAGCAGGTGGCTGCAAATGGTATAGAGGCATCTAAAGTGTACTGTAGTTCCTTGCTGCGGTTGATTCCAGTGATGTTCATTCCAGGGTCATGGCTACATTTATCTCCATTAGGAAATTCGCTTGGCTTAGATGTACCAATCTCTCTCAGGATACCTAGGCTAAGGCCGTGGATTTTCCTGTAACTGGTAATTCTCTCTTTTTGGAACAAACAGAGAATTACGTGAAGAAGATGGATGAATATAGGAGTGCTGCAGCCAAAGAAAAGCAGACCTAAATCTCAAGGATGCCTACTTCCACATAACTATCAGACATTCCCACGGACAGTACCTCTGGTTCAGGTTGCCCTTCTTATCTCTTACACCCTCCATATAGTTGTGGTGTCATTGATGAGCACAGAACTGGTAAGAGTTCAGAAAGGCTTTATTGCCCTCATGCACCCAAATCGTACTCTTGATCCAAGGATTTTAAACCATCATACTGAGTGTCATTCATTAAATTCTGCACATTATGAAGTTCTGGAAGCACAGATGTGTTGCCTTGAGCTGCCAAAAATGAATTCCAAAACGTATTTGTACTTTTGATACGAATCACATTTGTGTCTTCCATTTATTTTTCCTATAGTTAAAAAATAATGCTTAATGTAAATTTTAGTATCCATCCACCATTCTCTATAGGTATCACAGAGGCAGACAACTGACTTGTGAGCCTCCAATAAAGCTATGAAACCTTCTTCTACCGTGGGCAGGTGTAGAAGGCCAGTATTCAGCCTCCAGTACCCTGGACCACGATGCATAGGTTCGTGACTGGCAACTGTGACAGTTAGCATAGCATGATCAGAAGGGGCCACAGGCATAGTTGTGGCATCAACAACTTTCAAGGATGGAGATAAAAACCAAAAATCAATCCGGGTAGCTTTAGTTCCTTGAAAAAAAGTTTTGTTAGAGGTACTAGAGAACTCAAAGGCATCTATCAACCCAGTCTGATTCAATAAGGCATTCAAACAGTTAGCATCACAAAATAGTTTTGTAGTGCGGAGGCCTCTATCTTTTGTATATCTACTACAATTGAAGTCACCTCCTAAAAATACATGTTCAGCCGTAAATAAATATGGCTGAAGAAGCCGAAAAACATAGATCCTTGCCGACTTAGTCTGTGGAGCATAGACATTTAAAAAACGGCACTGCAAACCACTAACAACCAGATCCAATAATAAAACATGGCCGGGACCACATCCATAAAATTGCAAATAGTTTAGCAGGGGGATTGTTAACTCAGTACCCACACCACTACAAACCTCATCACGCAACGACTGATAGGTAACCCCCAACACCAACCAATCTGAGCACCATCCAAACCTCTTTAGAGTGTAATCTCATATCCTGAAAACACAATATCTAGCTCACTATGCTCAAATAATGAATATATCAACAGTCTCTTCCGTTCAGACTGAATACTATTCACATTTAATGAGGCGATAGAAATATTATAAATCTCCTGCATGCAACAAGAGAACAAAAGAAACAGCATCTCCCATAAAGAAGGCAACAGTACATGCAACTATAAGTCTCATTTCTTTTTACTCCACTTTCATGTCCCTAGTCTGTTCTTTTTCTTTTTAACAGTATCAGGGGTGTCCAGGGGTTGGTCTACATCAGACAGCCCCTCAGGCTGAGAAGACTGCACAGACGTAGAGTCAAATTCAGTACCAACATCATCCTGCAACACCTGAAAGGTATTTTGCAAGGAGATAGAGGGGAGCACAGGGCTGGTCATCCCCAGATTCCAAGACTGAAGACTACTTTGCCTGTTGGAGACCAGAGTGAAATCCTCATCTGGGGGCAAAGGTGGGGGCATCGATGCTTTAATGGGAATGGGCTCTTGGGTATAATTACGGTGTCCACAGCAGAAGGAACTGCCGGAACAACAGGAGAGGGAGGGACAGATATCCCAGTGTTTTGTACTGCAAACCCTTGCCGATCAGCCCAGGCAGGTATCAGAGGTCTCCCAGGGGGAAGGGGTGATGGCTTCTGACGCAAAGCAGCTTTAACTGCCATGTTAATATAAAAGTCCCGTACACAAAAATCCCCATTTGATTTATTCTGGGTAGCCCTGAGGCAATCAACATAAGGTTGCTCCGCTTCACAAAGGGAGCATTTCACAGGGTGATGGCAGTCCATCTGAAGGTGCCCTAATTCACCACACTGAACACATTTAATGACGTCACAAGTCCTGCTGAGATGTCTAGGTGAGCCACATTTATAACAGAGACGAGGCTGGCCAGGGTAGAAGACAAAACCTTTATCCCTTCCTAAGTAAAAACAGCTAGGCAAATGTTGCAAGCCTTCATCCGTCTGTAGTAAATTTACTTTATCTCTCGAGCCACCATTCCAAAACCCTTCTGTGTCTAAAATGGGTTCAGGATTGCCCTGTATTGTACATTTGTTCTCAAGCCAAAAAGTAATATCCTCGACGTTTAACCCCTCATTCCTAAAGAGAACTGTAATCACTTTAAATGACTGTTTAGTAAGGGGATGGCCTGAAAATCAGACCATGCCGGATTCTTTTAAGTAAAGCATACTTCATCCAAAACCGATTAAGCAAGTCCGGGTCCAAAACTAATGTCAAAACATTATCTCCAGGTGTATGAATAAGTATAGACTTCGCTGGGAGAAAAACCCAGCAATTGTTTTATCAAACCTGCTAACATAAACCGGTTAGGCATATTGTCAGTAGACCCCAAAACGCAACCTCACAGCATTTCTACACTTAGCTAGTGAGACAGGCTTCTTAAGAGGCTAGCAAAGGTGGCTGGAGGGACAGTTAAAGCAGGGTGATCTGTATCATCCTGAATAGGTGGCTGGACCATAGTGGTAACATCCCCCACAGCAGAAGTATCAGGGGCAACCTGAGCTACAGCTGGATCCGAATCAAACAAAGGAGAAAAGGAAATACTGTCAGAGGAAGGTTCAATGGTTGGCACAGCTAATTGTTCAGGGGAAACCCCAGCGATAGCGTGGGAAGGGTGGTCTACAATCGGGATGTCCCCTGGTGCAAGAGACTGCGATAACGAACCAGCTGAATCCACAGCAGAGCCTTGCAAGGTAACATCCTTAGAAAGAGTCTCATCCAATTTCAATTTCTCACCCACCCCAGATACCCCAGGAATCGGAACGGCAGGGTCTGCAATCCATTCACCGGAATCAAGTTGGAGCCAATCTGCACTTACAAGTGCCTTTTGTGGAGACCAGGAAGCCTTGTCAGTGTCTGCCTCGGGGAGCAGGGTCTGGGGTGGGGAACAACAGTCCCCTGAAACAGCAGGGACTACAGTTTTTAATACTTTAGATCCAGTACCTGTGTGGCCTGAGGGAGAGTCAACCTCAGGCTGTTTTCGTTTCTTGAAATCTTCTTCGGCCTGCAATTGGGCCTGTTGATAGTCAGCAATTGCTGCCTGCAAAAGTCGCCGTATTTCCTCGAGTCTACCGCGCACACCCTCCTATCCAGAAAGTAGAGTGGCACCATCAGGCATATCCGACAAAGCACCATGAAGTTCCACCAGAAGAACCGGGCCGTCTCTCATCTCGTAACTACCGGCGACTCCTGCTCCATCTGAAGAGACCGCCTGTCGCGCGAGGGATGCGGCACGCTCTTCTGGCCACCACTAGGGTGCATTCTAGCCGTACCTTCCCCCTCGCATAGGGCCTCCATGAACTGGCTCACAGCCGTCCGGTCTCCTCCACTGTTAGCAGCCATCTGAAACACCACACACTCTCAGCTGGCTCCAGCGCGCCCACTGCTGATGAGTAGGAGAATTTCCTGGTGTTCTAGCCAGATTTCCCTCATTCACTAAAAATATCACCAATAGCTTAATCTAGTTCAAGGTCAGTTGGCATTCATCTGTATCCCCCTCCCCCGGGTCGTGCCTGAAAATAGGCAGGATTTGTCTAGTGCACTTACCCGGTCAACAAAAAATTAACTAAACTAAGCCAGAGCTGGCTGACATTGCCACTGTTTTGGACTATTTGGTACATCTTAATAGTTTAGGCCTCCGGCCTACTATCCTTAAAGTGTATTGCCAGCTGTGTCTGCTTTTCTGTTGGCTGGTAAGGACTCTTCCATAGCTTCTCATCCAGTTTTCAAGAAATTCTTCAAAGGCTTAGTTCATGTCAGTCCTCTCTTTCGGGAGCCTACTCCTTCCTGGGATCTGAACATCTGTATTGCACAGCTTATGCAGCCCCCTTTAGAACACTTCTCTTCAGCTGAGCTGAAATACTTGACTTGGAAAACTGTATTCCTGGTGGCCATTATCTCTGCTAGGAGGATCAGTGAACTACAGGCCTTATCAGTGGAACCAGATTTAATTTCCTTTCATAGTGATAAGGTGGTCCTCCATACCAATAGAAAATTCCTTCCAAGGTAGTGTCAGATTTTCATCTGAACCAGTCTATGTCTCTGCCTGTCTTTTTCACTGATCATTCTTCCTCTGGAGAGAGGAGGTTACACAGTCTGGACGTGAAAAGGGCTCTTAGTTACTACATTGAGCATACTAAGGCCCATAGGAAGGACTGTTCTCAGTTGTTCCTCACTTATGGTGAGGTGAGAAAGGGCAAGCCTGCTACCAAGAGGTCTATTGCTGGGTGGATTGTTTCTTGTATTCAGTTCTGCTACTCTAAACTTGGGAAGGAGCCTTCCTCAGGCCTGAGGGCTCATTCTACCAGAGGTACAGCTGCTTCGGTCGCAGCAGCTAGAGATATACCTTTAGTGGATATATGTAAAGCAGCTACCTGGAAATCTGTTCACACCTTCACCAAGCATTACTCTTTAGACATTCAGTTCAAGTGATGCTAGGTTTGGCACAGCTGTGCTGCAGATCCTGTTCTGAAAATAGGTTCTGTATCTTCCTCCTCCAGGGGTACTGCTTGGTAGTATGTATATAGTCAGAATACAGCAAGATTTCATGTTGTTTGAAGAAAATTACTCACCATAGTAATGTTGTTTCTTCTAATGGAGTCTTGATGTATTCTGATCTCCTCCTCCTGCCTGCCTCCTGGAACCTAGTAGTTTTGGGGATGTGGTGGGGCAGGCACAGTGCTGCACCCTAGAGGTGCTCTGGACATGCCTCCATCTCTTGGGTTTTTTTTCCTTTAGTTTGGGGAATCACTTCCTGTTGTGTTCTTTTTGGGTTTTTCGACCTGAGTTTTTGACCCTAAAACTCTATTTTTGCCACTTGCCACAAAAATTTTGAAACAATTTCTTACTTGAGTTAGTTAGTTAGGGCTCGTAAGAATCTGACAGTTGCACTTCAGAGTACCATAGACAGAGGTATGAAAACCAAGCTCGAGCTCAACGTTCTATGCCTTTGCATAGAGTTAACCCTTTACTCTCCGAAGCAGTTCAAGTGCTGGGGATAACTGCATATAGTCAGAATACTGCAAAACTCAATTAGAAGAAACAACATTACTATGGTGAGTCATTTTTTCTTCTGTTATATACAACATCCTCCTCCCACTTCCCAGCATATAGGTTCACGATAGAAGGGGCACAGATTGCCTCATCGCTGTACTGTTGACTTGCATAAACATTTCATTTTTCAACAAAAAAATTACTTTTCAGCACATATTCTTAAAGTTTCAGTAAAAAGTCAGCGTGGGGTGGGGGGTTGGGATCCCATGTTGTTATTCAAGAAATATGCTGCTGAGTCTAATGCTCCTTCATGTGGGACACTTGTATACAATGATTCAGTGACCAAAGTTATTAAATACATAGCACTTTCAGGTCTCAGTGTGGAAATCAAGTTCAACATCTCCTTTGTGTCCTTCAGGTAGGAAGGTAAATAGGCTACTAATGGCTTCAGGAAAGAGTCACAATATTGATACAGGGGTTCAGTCAGTGAGCCTATGCTGCTCACAGTGGGACATGTCTTGTGAACCTTGAGGGGCACGTCAAAAGTGGCTATCACTGGATCTAATGTTATTAAAAAATCCTTAACTTTATTGTCAATATCCCCTCTTTGAAATGCTTGCTTATGGTTTCATTGATACAGAATTTTAAATCCACTGTGGAATCTTGTCTCACTTTCTGATAAAACTCACAGTTTCCCAGCTGTCTGTTAATTTCTGCAATGTACATTTCCTTATCAAGTAACACCACTGCTTCTCCTTTGTCGACTTGTTTGATTACCAACTCTAAGTCCCCTTATAATGAAGATATTCCTTCTCTCGCCTCTCTACTGATATCAGTAAAAAAGTTAAAATGGGGAGTTTGGAAGAATTCTTCTAGGTCGTGTTCAGCTTACTGTTTGAACACAGTTACTGCTGGGGGGGCAGTATGTGAAGGGATACTTAAGTGTGTCAGTGTTGCTGCTGCCTTCATTTTCATTCAAATTTCTTTTGTGAAAGAAGGCTTTTAAATTCAATATGCGACAGCTAAGATTAAGATCCTCTAGTGTTCCCACTCTCTCCGTAGTTCTAGTCATTGCAAAACTTAAACCTTTTTTTAAGTAGTTCTGTTTCTGACTGTCATGTCCCCGTAAGGTCTCTGTTGGAATTTCCCCCTGTTGCGATTGTGTTGGAAATTGTCTTGGTGGCCATATTCACCATCGTCTCCCCCACCTTGTTCTCCTCCTCTTACTCCAAATTGTTGCAGTTGTTCTTTTAGTATGGGGCTGCATTGGGGCAGTGGAGGTGGAGGTTGCAATTGTTGGTAATAGTGTGCTGATGTTGTTTGATGGTATCCTGCCAGTTGGGGGTCCGTATTCCTCTCTCCCAATCTCCATTATCCTGGATGAATTTTGTCTTTTTTAAGGTTTTAAGGTCGTTATCCAGTTTCGCAACGGAGTCTCTGAGTTTCTGGTTAAGACTATCAAATTTTGCATGGTCCTTAAATTTTTGCACTTCCAATTCCTGCTTTTTAAGATCTTCTCTTAGATGACATTCTTTTTCTTTATCATATTTAATAATCTGCTAAATCAATTTAAAACTTGCTTCTAATAAAATCGCTTCCCATTCTTTGATGAAATTTATATTCTCTGTTCAACATGCTGGATTTAGTGAGGCATAATCCTCTTGGAACTCGTGTAACTTGTATGTATGCTTCCAAATTGGTGGAGTTCTAAACAAATACGACGTAACTGAAGGGTCAACTTTTCTAATCCTCTAAAAGCTTCAAGTAATGTTTTTGCTTCAAGTGGGACAGACATTGGTTGGCCACCTTCTAGTATAAATGGATTGGCAGCTACAACTGCTTCTAGTGGACGGTCTGTATACACCATTTGTGTATATTGTCTGGGGTTTGACCACCTCAATGCAGACTGCCAGATTTGTAAGAATTTTCCTCTGCCACCGTGGAAAAAAGAGTTGGTAGGCTCAGGGAGAGGGAGGCCATAAAGTCCGCTGACCCAGATGGCCAGCCCGGTTCGATTCCAACCGAACCTGAGGGAGTGCCCTCTGACCAGGGCGATGCTTCCTTGGGCAAACGAAGAGCCAGCTCTGAGGAGCGGTTCCAACAAAGAGCTAGAAAGTCAGCTAGTTTTGGGCCAAAATTCTTTCTCCAACCGCTGAGGAAATAGCCAAAGCTATCCAAATTGTCCAGTCTCTTTCCTCAGTTCCGTCCTGAACCAGCACCATTGGGCAAGCGCCCGGTTCAGTCGGTTCAAGATTATGATTTTGAAGATTTTTGTGAACCAGGGGAAGGGGAGGAGGGGTACGAGGAGAGTGAGTGTGATTTTGACAGTCTGGATGTGCCCATTGAACCGGACATCTCTCCAGACAGACCCTCAGGAGTATCACCTCCCAGGCTATCTGAGTCCCCTTCTCATTTTTTGTTTTACAAGAAAGTTGCTGACACTCTGCAACTCCCTGTTGAGGAAGCTGTTGATGATCAAGAAGAGCCTGATTTTGTGGAAATGATGGATATTCCAGAGTCTAGGAGACTGTCTATTCCCTTGATTAAATCTTTTAGGAAACAGACAGTAAAAATTCTGAAAACTTCTCATTCTATCCTCCCTGTGGATAAAAGGATGGACAAGCTTTATCAGGCTCTGATACAGAGTTCCTATCTCAGCAGTGCAGCCATGTGGGGGTAGTGCAGGCTGCAGCCTGTGACAAGGCTAATATTCCTCTAGCCTCTCACCCTCCTGAAAAGGATTCCAGGAGGATGGATGCCATGGCAAAAAAGCAGTACATGGCAGCATCTTTGGGACTCAGACAGGCAAATTATATGGCTTACGCAGCTAGGTACCAGAAATCCAGGTGGGATACTGTCCTGGCCCTAGCAAAACAGGCCCCTGAACAGCTTGCCAGGGGGCTGGAGCAGGTGGCTGCGGACGGTATTGAGGCATCCAAGGTGCAATTTCATGCTGCTGTAGACTCTAATGATGTTTCATCTAGAGTTATGGCTACATCTGTGTCTCTTCACAGAATGGCCTGGCTCAGATGTACTGCCCTGTCACAGGATACCCAGTCTAAGGCTATGGATTTTCCTTGTTGTGGGAAATTCTCTGTTTGGGGAGCAGACAGAGAATTGTATGGAAGAAAATGGATGAGTATAGGACCACCTATAGGAATGCACAGGCCAAAGAAAGGCAAGTCACTCCTCAAAGGCAGCATGTCAGGGCAGGCCTTTTCATAGGCCGTTTACCAAGTCCAGGCCTCCTCTTCTGCTTATGCCCAGAGGGGGTTCTTTAGAGGAAGGGGCAGAAGGGGCTCTAGTAAGCCTGCTTCTACCCCTCAACCCAAAGCCCCTGCAAAACAGGCTCCCTGATGGGGTAGACAGGGCCGATTCTCCACTACCGGTAGGGGGCAGGCTGGCTTACTTTGTCCAAGACTGGAAGTCTTTAACATCAGACAAGTGGGTCCTGGAAGTAGTAAGCCAGGGACTGGTTCTCAGCTTCAAAAAATTTCCGAAGATGAGAGCCAGATCTTTTCCACCTGCAAACCCATCAGAGGCACTTGCCCTGGAAGCAGAAGTTTCTGCCCTCCTGGCTCTCAGAGCCGTGGAAAGGGTTCTACCCATACACCAGGGCAAAGGTTGTACCAGGTACTTCCTTACCCCAAAAGACAGGAGAATGGCGGCCATTCTGGATCTCAGGTATCTAAACAAGCACCTTTAAAACCAAAGTTCAAAATGGTGACCCTGGGATTATTTTACCCTCTCTAAGGCCAGGGGACTGGCTAGCCTCCCTGGACCTCAAGGATGCCTACTTCCATGTTCTCTCAGAAACTCCCACGAAAGTACCTCAGATTCGAACTGCCCTCAGGCCATTACCAGTTCAGAGCAATGCCTTCGGCCTCTCTCGGCTCCAAGGGTATTCACAAATGCCTGGCAGTAGCAGTTGCTCATTTAAAAGGCAAAGATTGCCATCTTTCCTTATCTGGACGACTGGCTCATTGTAGGCCAGTCTCCAGAACAGGTCAAACTTCATTTTACAAGTAACCCAGCACCTGCTTACATCTCTAGGTTTCCTTCTCAATCTTCCAAAGTCAGTTCTGGAGCCTGTCCAGCTTCTCACCTTTATAGGCGCAGAACTGAACACAAAAGAAGCCAGAGCCTTCCTTCCTCTGGAGAGAGCAAGGACCCTGGTGTCTCTGGCTCCTCTTTCACCCTGCAGGTCTCTACCAGCAAGGCATTTTCTACAGCTCCTGGGGCACATGGCTGCTTCTACAGCAGTAGTGCAGGGGCAGATTTCAGATGAGGGACATTCAGTTCCATTTGAGAGCCTTTTGGTCTCAAAGGACGGATCCCCTAACAAATTGATTCCAGTGACTCGAACCCTGATCCAGGCCTCCAGTGGTGGCAGAATGAGAACAATCTGAGACAGGGGTTCCCTTCACTCCCCAGTCTCATTCCTTGACCCTACTACAGATGCATCCCTCTTGGGGTGGGGAGCTCACATGGGCGACCTTTCCAACCAAGGGCTGTGGTCCCTCAGGAATCTCTGCTCCACATCAATTTGCTGGAGCTCAGAGCAGTTTTCTAGCACTTCAGGTTTTCCATAGCTGTCCAGAACAAGGTAGTTCAGGTCAGAACAGACAATAACACTACAATGTGGTACATCACAGCAAGCAAGGGCACTCGGTCTCGACCTTGTGCACGGAAACAATGAAGTTGTGGTCTCTGGCATATTCTCTGAACGCCTCCCTTACAGCAGTTCACCTCCCAGGCAAGGACAATGTCCTAGCGGATGCTCTCAGCAGGATTTCCAGGGCCATCACGAATGGGCACTGGATCCCTAGTACTGGAGGTAATATTTGCCAGATGGGGCACCTCGCAATAGATCTCTTTGCAGCCCCAGACAATCACCAACTTCCCTTTTTGTTGCAGGCCCCAGTGTTGGGCTCTTCCTCTGGATGCCTTCCTCTCAGTTGGGAAGGAAGTTTCTCTATGCTTTCCCCTTCCCTTCTTTCAAAGTGCTAGTCAGAATCAGATCTCAATCCTGCAAAATGATCCTGATCGCTCCAGATTGGGCCAGGCAGCCCTGGTACCACTCCTCATGTCCTTAGCAGTCCACCCTCCCTATGCCTTCCCAGGAATCACAACCTGTTAACCTGTGCCCTGGGGAGAGTTTGGTATCCAACCTCAAATCTCTCAATCTCAAGGCTTGGCTCTTAAAGAGTTAGAGTTTGCTGACCTACACCTTTCTCAAGGTGTATTGATGGATATCTTGAAGGCCTCTAGGAAGCCTTCCACCAGGGCTACCTATAATTCAAAATGGAAGAGATTTTCCATATGGTGTGCTGGTAAACATATTTCCCCAGACTCTGCTGGTGTGCCCACGATCCTGGATTATTTGGTGCATTTGAATTCCTTGGGGCTGAGACCAGCTACCCTAAAAGTGCACTTGGCAGCTGTGTCTGTCTTCTTGTCAGCAGGTAAGCCCTTTCTTTATCAGCTCACCCTGTGTTCTCCAAGTTTTTTAAAGGGTTGCTTCACACCAACCCCCCGTTCAGGGATCCTGCCCTGCTTGGGATCTTAATATTGTATCGTTTCAGCTTATGCAACCCCTTTGAGCTTACTGTCTTCAGCAGAGCTGAAGTACTTGACTTGGAGAACTGTGTTTCTGGTAGCCATCACCTTGCCAGGCGATAAGTGAGCTACAAGCCTTGTCAGTGGAGCCTGATTTTATCTCCTTTCATAGAGATAAGGTAGTCCTCAGGATTAACAGGAAGTTTTTGCCTAAGGTGGTTTCAGACTTTCACCTTAATCAATCCATGTCTCTTCCTGTGTACTTCACTGACCATTCCTCCTCTGGTGAGAGGAAATTGCACAGTTTAGATGTCAAAAGAGCCCTTAGTTACTATATAGAATGTACCAAGGGTCACAGGTTTGAATCCCTCCAATTGTTCCTCACTTATGGTGAGGTTGGTAAAGGGAAACCTGCCACTAAAAGATCCATTGCCAGGTGGATTGTCTCTTGTATCCAATTCTGTTATGAAAAACTGGGTAAGGTTCCTCCCTCAGGCCTGAGGGCTCACTCTACCAGAGGTACAGCTGCGTCTCTGGCTGCTGCCAGGGACATTCCTATCCTAGAGATATGTCAAGCAGCTACCTGGAAAACAGTTCACACTTTTACTAAGCATTACTCCTTGGATATCCAGGCTAGGAGTGATGCTCGATTTGGCACAGCTGTGCTTCAGAGCCTATTTCCCAAGTAGGTTCTGTCCCTCCTCCATGGAGGTACTGCTGTGTAGTCTGCATATGTCATAATATAGCAAGACTTCATGTTGTTTGAAGAAAAAATTACTCACCTTAGTAATGTTGTTTCTTCCAACGGAGTCTTGCTATATTATGACCTCCCCCCCAGCCTGCCCCTCTCAGAACCTCTATTTTTGGGAGGTGGGTGGGCAATGCAATGTTGGCACTTCTTTGATGCCCACTTTATTTCACCCTTCTATGGTGCTTAGGTGTTATGCTTTAGTTTCTTCTTGAATCCCCCGACTTGAGTCTTTGTTTTGGGATCAAGATCAAAAAGGTGTTTTTGTAGTTAGTAGCCAACGGCTAGTGTAGGTTTACGGCTTCCACACAGAACCTTAGTGAGTTTTTGCTCGTAAAGATCTGACAGTTTAAGTTTGAGCTTCAACAGACAGAGTGTTCAACCGAGCTCGCGCTCAAGATTCCATGCTCTGCATGGAAGTTAACTCTTTCACATCCGGAGCAGTTCTAACCTGGGGTTATACTGCATATGTCATGATATAGCAAGACTCCATTAGAAGAAACAACATTACTAAGGTGAGTAATTTTTTCTTGTCTTCCCTTAGCCGTAACCTGTACATTTCATTCTTAACCAAGACCACAGATATTAGAGTGAGCACTGGGACCGTGGTACTCAGAAACCAACAGGCAACGTAAAGAAAACGTTTCCCAGCACTCACAAACCTGTAAAGAGGGACGCTGTAGACAGTTCTCAGTTGTTTATAAAATCCATTTGTTCAAAACAAAACAGATCTAGACTTGCTCTTGCCTGCCATGTTTTGGACAGTCAGTCCTTTCTCAAAGGCTGAAGACCAATATGAAAACCAACACATATATAGGGTAAATATTACCATGTGACAGTTAAACATCATGTGACTACGTGCACTCCAATTGGTTAAAATAAAAACAAATGTATCTTTAATATATCTTCTTAAAATCAGTATACAAAAACATTTATTAAGGCATTTAATGCAAAAAGAACCTACAACTATACCAGTCACCTCATTAGCATAAAAGGTTAAAGTAGAGTATCATTATTAGGCTGTCTGTGATCTCCAGAATAAGGATGGGGGAGAAAAGACATAGGTACAAGGTATATACTGGAATACAGATCATTGATATTGCTATATTTACTGGCATTGTGTTTTGCTACAGCAAGTAAAGCAAAAAATTGCCTGGAATGGTTAAAGCTCATTCCACAAGAGGCATTGCTACCTCTGTGTCTTGTTTCCGAGGGGTTTCAGCTTCTGACATCTATGCGGCTGCCACCTGGAATCGTCCATACTTTCACCAAGTGCTACAGTCTGGACATTGCCTCTAGAGTCCATGCAGGTTTTGGCAGGGCTGTGCTGCAGGGCCTCCTGTTTTAAGTTTAAGGTTGTCCTTCCTCCCAGACTGTTCACACCTGTAACTGCTTGGGACGTGTTCCTACTGTGTGACCTTGTCTTTGAGGCACAGGTCAGGAAGCATAGAAAACCCAGGAGCAGTTATAACATTCCACAAAACTGTTTATTTGTAGTTGCAGTAACATCAAATAAAATAAACCTGTTCAGAATAACTACATATAGAAGCAAAATAAAATCTTTCTTGTAAAATCTCCGTTGCAGCTCAGCTTAGCTGTTTTGTAAGTCTCTTTAACCCCATCGGTAGCAAGCATCCTGTTCTTTGTAAATTTCAAGAGCTGCTAGAACAGGGTGTGCTTTTAGGTCCTTTGCAAAAGGTTCAACATTTGTACTCATAACCTCTAGGTTTCTGTAATTATCTCAAATTATGAATATATACACATTTCAACAGTAATACTAAATATTTTCTAAACAAAAGTGATCCCATTATCAGTTTCATTCCATACATTGATTTACATATAATTTTATATTAGCTGACATAGATATGCAAGGAAGAAAAACAGGCAGCTAGAGAAAACTGAGAGACAGAGAGAGACAAAGAATTGCAAGACTGTTTGGGTTGATCAAGTCCGAGGTCTCACAGGAAAATTTGGCTGCGCAACCAGACAGAGAAGAGAGAAAAGGAAAAAACTAGATCCTTGCATTTAAACACTTTCTCCAAAACAAATGGGACAGGGTCCTATTCCACCCTGTTGCAAATACCCCCCTCTTTAAGAGGGAACCTGTTTTATTAAACAGGTTTCCAAAACTTTCTATTCTGTACTAACATTTTCTACTTTCAACAATTAAGTACATTTGCATGCATTTTTTTTTATAACAGTACAGCAAAATGTACGGTTTAAACTAATAAATTATTTTTTTTACCCATCTGAACCCTCAATTCCTGATCCACGCCTTGACAGAAAATCAGCATTGTTATTCTCTTTACCAGATTTGTGAATCACAGTTAAATGGCTGCAGTGCCAGGTAACACCGTGTGATTCTGAAACTTTTATCTTTCATCTGGTTAAGCCAACAGAGAGGACTGTGATCAGTTACAAGAACAAATTCAGTTCCCAGCAAATAAAATGTCAGGGACTCCACGGACCACTTTGCTGCTAAGCAGTCCTTTTCGATAGTGGAGTACCTTTTCTCTCTCTCATGCAATTTCCTACTTACAGTATACACAGAATAGGATGTTCTAGGGACATGGATATGTTGTTCAATCTACACTTATTGGCAGGTTCCTTGCCGCTTTAATTGTTACCGGAAGGTCTTCAAGCTGGCTCCTTTCACCCACCCGGGTGGTAAAACTCTCGGCTCCACCCCATGACGCCTGATCTTCCTTACCGCTTGGAAGCTCAGGTTCTCTCCTTAGCGCTCTGCGTTTTAGACTGGATCCTAACTCTTCGGTTCGTCCGAAACTGGTTTTGAAGTTTTCTAAACTTCGATCTTCATCCTCTCTCTCTCGCGGCTGTGATGGACAAATCTATTCCCGGCTTTCGGAGGTGCCCTTGCAGGCAGAAGATGTCCAGGACGGATCTGCACTCCACGTCCGTCTACTGCCTAGGCCTAGATCACGACCTGCAGACCTGTGAGTTGTGCCATTCTTTCTCGGTCAACTTCCTGGACGATCTCACTACCCGATTGAAGCTCGGGCACCCCGAGAAGCGTTTTCTGTTGGTAAGATCAAAAGAGGCTCATTGGGCGTGTCTGCGGTGGCTGGCTCGGCTGAGCAGCTTGAGCAGATGATCACCCTCGGAGGAGGCAGCCAGAGCGCATCTTCCTCCTCCTCGGCGTGGCATTTATCGCGCTCTCTGAGTTCCTCTTACTCGGCCGTTCAAGGAGCTTTGTCCAGTCCCTTTCCACACGAAGGAGAGGGGCCTTCGGGACATTCTTCTCGGCCCAAGAAGAAGGAGTCGGAAGGGTAAGTCCCACCGTCGGCATTCATGGGAGCGGGAGAAGTCTCCTTCCCTGGACAGCCGACTGTCGACTTCTGTCGAGGTTACGGCTCAGGCCACTGGCTTCACGGTGTCCCTGTCAGGCCAGCCTGCCGAGACTCCCGTCGACGCAGTTGAGATTTTTCTTGATCCGTCGGACGGGCTGTTGACTGGTGAAGCCGACAACCACACCTTCACGGTTCCCCTGTGGAGATCGAGGATCTGCCTGTGCCTTCGGGGCGCAGTCCCCGCTTAAAGTGCCTGAACGACTGAAGCAACTGCTCGTCCCAGTCGCAGTTGCTCCGCTCCAGGGCGGTTATTCAGCCGAACCAGCTGCTCCACCGATTGTGGTGGAACCTCCGACTCCACAACCGAAGTCTGGGGTACCGATCAAGGATTCTCAGCCTGGTCCTGACTTGCCCCACAGGTTGTCGGCCACCCTCACTCCCGACTGTCCTCAGCAGATAGAGGGTGGCTCAGGCCGAGGCAGCTCTTCGCAGACTCTTCAGAATCTGATGACGACTCCTCCCTGTTCTCCAGGCAGGTCAACCTGAACCTACGGGGGCTGCTTCGACTCATCTCGGAGTCCACCGGGATGCAGCTTGAGCCCATGTCCAAACAGGCAAAGTATCCCCTGATGGAGATACTGGACTGAGGGGATTCCCCCACGGAGGCCTTTCCGGTGGCTGAGGCCATTGTCGGCCCAGCCTTGGAGCTCTGGCAGTGGCCTGCTTCCTGTCCTGTGCCCTCGGCCAGGATGGCCAGGAAGTATGTGGTCCCTACCGGCTCTTTGCCCGGTTTCTCGGAGCACCCCTCTGCTGAGGGGTTAGTCACCGACAGCATCTTCCGCATTCGGTAACGCTCAGGATGTGGATAAGCCCTTGACAATGAGTCCAGAAAGCTGGACTTTGCCTGGCACAAGTGTGCGCTGCGTCCTCCTCGGCCTCCGACAGGCCAGTTCGGCCGTGCTGATGACACACTTCTCCCACGCCCTCTTGGGCTCCCTGGATGAGGTTGTCCTCACCTCCGCCGACCTGCAGACCACGGTCCGCCAGGTGTGGGACCAGGGTAGGCGGTGGTGAAGCAGCAGCTTCAGACTGCTGTGGACATAGGTGATTCCTGTGCCAGGTCAGTAGCACGCGGTGGCCATGCGCCACAGGGCGTGGCTGAGGATATGCACCTTAGCGGATACTACCCAGAAGGGCACAAGTTAGCGGATGTACCCTTCTTGGGGACTGACCTCTGTGGCCGTGGAGTGGAGGGACACCTCCAGCGGATCGAAAAGTCCAATGCCACTCTGGACTTGGTCACCTCCACCCAGAGGGACAAAGGCCGCCGTCAGCAACAGCATAAGTCCTTTCGTCCTTCGGCCCCTGCAGCTCGACCGGCTCAACAGCATCAGCAACTGGACCAGCAGGCTCGAACTTGGTGTCCCAAATCCAAGCCGGCGGCTTCCTCCAACAGGAAGCAAGGAGGTGAAGGCCCAGGAGGTCCCTCAGCCGGTTCCTCCTCCAAGCCTGCCCAGTGACGGGTTGAGGGGTGCCACCCCCAGCCTCGTCACTCCCCCCTGGGTTCCTCCCTTGGGAGGACGGCTCCGCCACCTCCTTTCTGCCTGGTCCGCTATCACCATGGACCGCTGGGTGTCAGAGGTGGTAGGAAAAGGCCTGCCTCTGGAGTTCGAGCAGGCTCCTCCCTTTCGAGCCGTCGCCCCTCGGGGGGCCACGGAGTCCGCAGCCTCGGTGTCGGCCCACTGAGCTGATATTGCCCTGCTCCTCAAAAAAGAGGTGATCAGGAAGGTGGCGGATCCTCCTCCAGACCCGGGGTTTGTGTCCAGGTATTTCTTGGTCCCCAAACGGACGGGGGGCTGGTGCCCCATCCTCGACCTGCACGACCTGAACAGGTTCCTAAGGTCTTGGACCTTCAGGATGGTCACTCTGGCTCAGATAATACCATCCTTGGAATGAGGTGTGTGGTTTTGTTCCCTGGACCTCCAGGACACGTTCTTTCACGTCCCGATCCGTCCGTCTCATCAGAGATTCCTCCGCTTCAGAGCGGAGGGGTCCCTTTACGAGTTCCAGGCCATGCCCTTCGGCCTCTCTCTTGCTCCCAGGGTCTTCACCAAATGCATAGCAGTGGTGACAGCATTCCTGCGGCGCCAAAGGATCCGGGTGTACCCCTACCTGGACGACTGGCTGATTGCAGCCCCCCCCAGAGCGGAGGTGGAGCGGTCCAGAGATCTGGCCCCCCAGGTTTGCTCTCAGATTGACCTCCTCATCAGCGAGGTGAAGTCGGAACTTGTGCCAAAGCAGGTGATACTCTTCATCAGGGCAGAGCTCGACTCTCTTCGAGCCAGAGCTCGGCTCCTGGCAGACAGGGCCGAGGTTCTTTCCTCCTTTGCCCAATCATTTCTGGTTGGGCAATCGTGCCCTGCTCGGGACTTCCTGCGCCTCCTGGGCCTCATGGCGGCCTGCACCAGCGTGGTCCATTGGGCCCGTTGGTACATGCGTCCCCTCCAATGGGGACTGGCCAGCCAGTGGTCACAGCACTGTGATCCATTGGACCAGCCTGTGACAGTGACCCAGGAGATGTGGAATGCTCTCCAGTGGTGGACCGTTCTGACACATCTGTAGGAGGGGCAACCTGTTTGTCCGCCTTGAGCCGACGGTCTCTCTATTGACCGATGCATCTCTGATGGGTTGGGGTGCCCATCTGAGGGAGCACAGAGCGCATGGCCTCTGGTCCCCTCGGGAGTCCCGATGCCACATCAACCTGCTAGAGCTCTGAGCGGTCTGCCTAGCTCTCTCCGCCTTCGCTCCGTTTCTACAGGGTCAAGTGGTTCAGGTCCAGGCGGACAATACCCACGACCATGTACTATCTGAACCGCCAGGGCAAGACGCACTCCATGCTGTTATGCAAGGAAGCTCTCCGCATATGGTCTCTCGTGCGCAGCCTGGAGGCGGATCTCCTAGCCATTCACGTGGCAGGAGCCTCCAGCACCCTGGTCGATGCCCTAAGCCGGATAAGGGCTGCATCTCACGAGTGGTCTCTCCTGCCGGAGGTAGTACAAGATCCGTTCTCCCACTGGGGCATGCCTCAGGTGGACCTGTTTGCCTCCAGGGAGAATACGGAGCTGAGTCTGTTCCATGCCCGCCCCCCTCAGCAGGGCTCACTGCAGGGGGATGCCTTCTCAAGGCCGTGGACCCCGTGCCTCTCCTTCGCCTTTTCCCCATTTCCCTTGATCCACAAGGTGCTTCTCAATGCGAGGAGGGACAAGGCGCAGGTGATTCTGATAGCCCCAGACTGGCCCTGCCAGTTCTGGCATCCAGATCTCCTCAGCCTCAGCTCCAGGCTCCCAAGGCGGCTTCCAGCCCGCCCGGACCTGATCTCAGTCAACCAGGGGAAGATATTCCATCCGGACCTTCAATCCCTGCGCCTGACGGCCTGGTTCCTGAGCGGCTGGAGTTCCAGGCTTTGGGCCTTTCCGACGAGGTCCTCAACGTCATTGAGGCATCCCGTAAGGAGTCGACCAGCAAATGCTATTCCTTCAAATGGAAGAGATTCTCCATTTGGTGTCAGGGGAAGGGCTTGGACCCTTCCGCCTGTCCCTTGGCAAGCATTCTGGACTATCTGTGGTCCCTTTCTCAGCAAGGGCTTCGGTTGACGACCCTTAAGATGCACCTGGCAGCCATCTCTGTTTACCAGGTGCGGGCCGGGAAGCAGTCGGTGGCACAGGAGAAGGTGGTCGGGCGCTTTTTCAAAGGCCTTGACCACATTTCCCCTCCGGTGCGAGAACCTCCACCTCCATTGGATCTACTGCTGGTATTGGCCAAGCTCATGGGCAAGCCATTTGAACCGATGCACAGGTGCGATATTTCCCACCTGTCGTGGAAGATCGCCTTCTTGGTGGCTATCACGTCAGCCAGAAGGATGGGAGAGCTCCAGGCGCTTTCCATCGAGTCTCCTTATCTGGTCTTCCACAGGGACAAGGTTAGGTTGTCTTTCGCCCCCACCCGAAATTCCTTCCAAAGGTGGTGTCGGAGTTTCACCTTAACCAGGTGTTGAATCTGCCAGTGTTCTACCCCAATCACACCTTGGAGGCCGAACATAGGCTGCATTCTTTGGACCCTAGACAAGCACTCGCTTATTATAAGGAGCAGACGGCTGAAGTTCGGGAGAGGTTCGCCAGCTTTTTGTCACTTACGCTGAAGCCGCACCTGGCAGACCTGCAGCCAAGCGGACGATAAGCAGGTGGGTCTCCTCCTACATAGAGCTCTGCTATGGGTTGGTGGGCATGGAGCCTCACAGAGGGATAAGAGCTCATTCTACCCGCCATACCGCTGCATCGGTAGCTGCTTCCAGGGACGTCCCTATCCAGGATATCTGCAGGGCTGCTACCTGGAAGTTGGCACATACCTTTATTACCCACTACCACATCGACCTTGAGTCACGCCGGGATGCTGGTTTTGGGGCCTCGGTTCTCCAGTCCTTATTTCCCAAGTAAGTATCTGGGGGGGGGGTGCGCCTTGCCTCCCTCCTCCCGGAGAACTGCTAGGAGTTTGCTATAAGTGTGGATTGAACAACATATCCATGTCCCTAGAAATACAGGTTACTCACCTGTAACAGGAGTTCTAGGAATGGTATATGTTGCTCATCCACACGACCCACCCGACCTCCCTGGCTTTGACGCACAACCTGGCTTCCAGGTGGCTAGATCTGGCATCATGGGGCGGAGCTGAGAGTTTTACCACCCGGGTGGGTGGGAGAAGCCAGCTTGAAGTCCTTCCGGCAACAATTAAAGCGGCAAGGAACCTGCCAATAAGTGTGGATGAACAACATATACCATTCCTAGAACTCCTGTTACATGTGAGTAACCTGTATTTCTTTCCCATCTATATTTTGACTTAGGACTTCACCTAGGCCTACCTCAGATGCATCTGTCTGTAGCAGAAATGAATTCTCAAAGTCTGGACTTCTAAAAACAGGTGCTGAACATAATGCAGCCTTCATGGCTTGAAAAGCTTCGTCACACTCTGGAGTCCATTTCAGTTTATTTGAGTACCGTTTCTTTGTGAGTTCAGTGAGGGGAGTAGCTAACTCAACAAAGTTTGGAACAAATTTCCGATAGTAACCAGCCAGCCCTAAAAATGACCTGACATGTTTTTTTGTTTTAGGTACAGGGCTGTTAGCTACAGCTTCTATTTTAGAAATCTCTGGTTTGACTTCTCCATTTCCCAACACATAGCCCAAATGTCTGGTTTCCTGAATGCCCAATGCACATTTAGTAGGATTAATTGTCAGACCTGCATTTCTGATAGCTTGGATAACTGCTCGTAGGTGTTCCAGGAGGCTTTTCCAGTCTGGACTATACACCATGACATCATCCAGGTATGCAGCACAATAACCAGTGTGATGTGATAAAATTACATCCATGTACCGCTGGAATGTAGCTTGAGCACCATGTAAACCAAATGGCATGGTGGTGAAATGATAGAATCCTATAGGGGTGGCAAATGCAGTTTTGTCTCTGGATTCTTTAGCTAAAGGTATTTGCCAGTAACCCTTGGTGAGATCGAGGGTACTGATATACTTTGCACTCTCCAAGTCTGCCCACCAAATCATCTATCCTGGGCATAGGATAACTGTCAAATTCTGACACTTAAGTTTCCTGAAATCAAGGCAGATTCTAATACCCCCTTCTTTTTTGTTTATAATTACCATGGAGATGACCAAGTACTCCTCAACTCCTCAGTGATACCCAGTTCTTTCATTTTTTTATGTCCTAACCACATCAACTTTTAACCGCTCTGGCAACCTGTATGTTTTTTGCCTAATAGGACGAGCATTCTTTGTCACTATTACATGCTCAGTCCTTTTGCTCGGCCTGGTACCGTAAAGTACTGTTAAATGTTAAATGTACTGTTAAAAGTACTGTTAAATGTCTTTAGCACATTACTTAATGTCTGCAGTTTATTCTGAGGTTAAGGAAACATTCACTTTTACAGCATCAACATTTACAGTTTGTTCTAGTCTATCATAAGTTACATCAATATCTTCCTTATCTGTTTCTGTAAGAGCAAAGAAGGAGGAAACCAATTTGTTCTCAAAAACAGAAGCAGGAAAGGTCAGAGCCAAAAGGTTGGCCTTCAGGAAATATAAGGGAACCCAACAGACAAAGGGAGGCATACCAAATTTCCCTAAGGAAGCAGGGAAGGCAGTAAGGGAGGCAAAGGGCCAAACTGAGGAAACACTAGCATGAACAGTAAAAGAAGGGGACAAGACTTTCTATAGATACATTAGTGAAAGGAGAAAGTCCAGAGGGGGGTATTGCTAAGATCAAAGGGGATGAGGGGGAGTGTGAGGAGAAGGATCAAGGAAAGGCACCTATCCTAAATAGTTAAGTAGTAAATCATTTTTTATTCATTCAAGAATAAAGGATACATTCAATTGAGCAAAGCTCACTTTTAATGAAGTTCCTTGTTACATTAGAATAAAACAGTTCCACATTATACAGTAATACACCAAAAACACACATTACACACCATTAAAGAACGCATATGAATAAAAAAAGATGATACAAATAAATAAAAAGAAACGATCTTTCACAAGCAATACTAAATTTAAAGCGCTAACAGTTATTGCAAGTTGTAATATTATTTAAACAGGATGTGCACCATTTTATTAATTCTACTTTATTATTGTAACCCCTGCTACTCAGGGTTACAAGAATCCCAGTAAGACCTAGTGGTAGGCAGGAAGGCAACTTGGAAACTCCAGTTAAATGGATTTCACACAGTCTTTTCTGTTCTCAGTCTCAGCTGAGACTGAGGGATGACATCATTTTAGAACTGTCACAGCTACATAAGCCACACTGGAATGTTGCAGTTGGAGGTTAAGTAGAATGTTGGGGAATTTGAAGTCAGTCTGTAAGAGTCTGTTGCAGTCTGTAGTAGAGGAAGGAGATGCTTTGCTGTAAGCAGGCCTCAGAGTTCTAAGCTCTGTTCAAAGAGCTTATTTTTGTATAGGTGTGTGTTCTCACCTGAAAAGGAACACAAGAAGAGCCAAGTGAGTGGTAGAGACCGCTTTCAGTGGTTCAGGGCCCCATTCTTGTGGGGATAGAGGGAAGGAATCAGCCTGCTTCCAGGGGCAACTCCTGGTCCGACTAGGGAAAAGAAGCTGCTTGAGTTAAGTTCATGCTGAGGCACCAGAAGTTCTAGACAAGATTTCTTTGAAGAGAAAACGCCTGTGGAGCACCTGCAACTAAGGGGTGAGTTCGCCTGCTAAAGGGCCAATGTGTTTTCACGTGAAACAAGATGAAACTAAAGTGACTGTTACTGTGGGGTCAGGAAAGACAGCCAAGTACATTTTGAAGATATGGGATTGGACTGCTTAACTCTGTGGGGCCTAGAGTAATGGACACAGCCACTTATTAAGTATGTTCAAGTTCAGCACAAATGAGATGTACAGACAGTAGATTTAATGTGAATACATTTAAAAATAATCTACACAGCAAAGTGTTTTCAAGGATGAGGTGTTACAATCCAGAGAAATGGCCGGGTATGAATTATGGGAGCGAGAGGTGGGAGACCCCCATCAGTAGTAACCAAATTCACCTCTACGGGTTTGCATTGGGACACCTTTTGCTTTCCCTCAGGTACTTGACCAGTGCCTGAAGAAAGTACCCAGACATGGGATTGATGAGGAAAATTCCCTGATGGAGCCAGAAGTGCTCATAGGTGATTTAGGGAGCCACCAGTAAATGTTTCCATGGTATATGGAAAGTGTCCAAAGGGCTGGTGTGATTGCCGAGCCATGGAAAGAAGGTAGTCCAGGTAGCTGGCAAGGGAGCTGAGCCAGGGAAACCCAGAGCAGAATACAGGTGTGGGCTGTGTGCCCAGTGTGTTTCAAAGCCTGAGGGCTAAAGTGAAAATGAATGTGTTCTGATCTCCATACATCTGCATTACCAGGAGTGTAGCCCTGTGGGAGTCCATCTATGCTTTGTTATTCTGTTGGATGTGAATAAAAACCACACTTTAGAATCCCACTTCTGGTATTGGACATTACAGTTATTGCTTCCTGTGTCTGGAGTTACTTGGGTGCCCCTGTAGCAGAGTAGCCAAACCTAGCCAATGTGCCGGTGACATATTTCTCCCTCGAACCCAGCCCACCAGGAGTGCTGTCAAGATGGAAACGGCATACCTGGGTAGGGGTTACATTATGTTTAGTTCTATAGCTTCTCAAATCTGAGGGGATTTATTCCATAAATGAATTCCTCTAAAAGGAACTGATGATCTTCCTATATTCAAGTTGCATCTAATTAAAGCAAATTGGGTTCCAACAGAAGCTCTCAGACTTTCCTTTACTTTCCTAACTTCGAAGAGATCAATAATATAATCAGGGACCTCCCTATTCCAAACTTTAATCATAAACTGTAATAAGTGTGAATTTCTTCTAACTGAGGATTTAAGCCAATTTACTTCCCTAAATAGCATACACCTATGAGTTCTATAAGGTGCATCCAGTACAAAACGGGCCAATCTGCAAAACACCAGATCTACTTTATGTATATGCCTTTCAATAGCTCCTCCATAAAACAGATCGCCATAGTCGATTACTGGACATAAAAGGGAGTTAACCACACTCAGTCGCACCTCACTAGTCATAATAGATACTTTTGCTAAGTATTTACTGAGGAGAAGGTAGGGTAGGGCCCACAGCCCAGCACCATGGACACAGGGGAGGGAGGAGGTGCACAAGTCCCTCTCACAAAAGTAAGGGTCCTGCAAGAGCTGCAAAGCTCAGGGTGGACAAGACAATGGGACCTGATGGCATACATCCCAGGGTACTAAAGGAGCTAAGGGTGAGACTAGCAAAGCCATTATCAGAACAGTTTAGTGAGTCTCTGAGCACAGGAGAGGTCCCGGAAGACTGTAGAAGGGTTTATATGATCCTGCTGCACAAGAGTGGTAGCAGGGAGGGCAAGAAGGAACTACAGACCAGTCAGTCTTACCTCAGTAGTGGGCAAGATTATGGAGGCACTCCTTAAGGAAAGGATAGTGCATTACCTGGAATCCATACAAGCACAGGATCCAAGACAGCATGGGTTTACAACAGGAAGGTCCTGTCAAACGAATCTCATAGATTTCTTTGACTAGGTTATCAGAGTGGTGGACCAAGGGGGTGCAGTTGATGTCACCTTCCTTAACTTCAGCAAAGCTTTCGATACTGTTCCACATAGAAGATTGATTAATAAGCTGGGTGGGCCAGAAGTTGGTCAACTGGGTGGCAAACTGTTGGCTGGGCAGAAAACAGAGAGTGGTGGTAAATGGTATACAGTCAGAAGAGATGCAAGTCACAAGTGGGCTACCACAGGGATCAGTCTTTGGGCCACCCTCTTCAATATCTTCATCAGTGACATTGCAGATGGACTGGAGGGTAAGGTTTGTCTGTTTGCAGATGACACCAAGATCTGCAACAGAATAGATGATCTAGATGGGGTGGTCAGAATGAGAAGAGATCTGGATAAACTGGCAAAATTGTCAGAAGGGTGGCAACTGGGGTTTCGCATAAGAAATGCAAGATCGTGTACGAGGGAATGAAACCCTGAATCCACCTATAGGTTGGGAGGGGAGTTGCTGGCAATCACAAGGGAAGAAAGAGACTTGGGCATCATCCTCACAGATGACCTGAAATCATCCAAGCAGATCACTAAAGCAGTAGGTAAGGCTAGAGGGATGTTGGGTGTATTAATAGGGCTATCACAAGTCGTAAGAGGGGGTTAATAATCCCTCTTTACAAGACACTGGTTATGCCCCATCTGGAATACTACGTGCAATACTAGAGGCCGCACCTGCACAAGGACATTAATAAAATGGAGGCAGTCCAGGGAAGGGCAACCAAAATGGTGCAGGGACTGCATCAGAAAACATGCGAGGACAGATTAACGGAGCTCAGTATGTACACCCTAGAGCAAAGAAGTGAGAGAGGTGATATGATCGAAATATTCAAGCATCTTAAGGGCATTAACAAGGTGAAACAGTCTAACATGTTTCAATATAAGAAAAATAGCCGGACAAGAGGACACAGCATGAGATTAGAGGGAGGCCGGTTAAGGGGTATTGTGAGAAGTTCTTTTTCACAGAAAGGGTGGTGGATGCATGGAACAGCCTGCCTCAGGAAGTGGTAGATAGGAATACAGCGCAGGGCTTCAAACCAGCATGGATAGGCATAAGGGAGTGTAAGGGTGGGAAATACAGATGGACACACACACACACACACACACACACGATTTTTGGTGCAACCCACTTTTTCTAAATGGGATGTTTATTTTGTAATCATAAACAACAGCTTTTGCACCATATGATGTAAAAATAAAACAAAACAATTCAAAAGAAAAGACTTGTAAATAATTTTCACAGTGTTCTCCTTAGTGCAGCACAGGACTCTCCTAGTCCTTCACCTACACTCAGTCAGAAGACATGAACCCTATTTGCTGGCTCAGGCAGTACTATTTATACCCACCCACCTGGGTCAGGTGACCAGGCATCATCATGGCCCTTCATTTAATTAAATAACCGGCTAAAAGGATGTAGTTACCCTTCTGTAATGAGGAGAAGCTTTAGATAATAGAAGGGACTTTCCCAGAAGGATTTTCCCCTTTTTAAAGGTGGAAAACTTTTCACTGGGACTTGAGTGACAGACAGCGTCCTATAAAAAAGGGAGTACTAGGGGCCACTGTTCCTCTACAGACGGCATTTCATTCTTTCGCCTGCTTTAGGTAAGGACAGATTTAATTTATTCCTTCTCCTTCAAGAAGTACATTTGTTTAAAGCATATTGTGTTGCCAGAAGAAGGTTTGTGTTCACTTTACCTCCTTTCAGTATTCTAGTCTGTAGGTTTTCACTATGTTTATGCCAGGTTTATCTCTGATGCAGCTAAGTAAAGTGCTTTGCTTATTAAAGGGTAATCACTTCTTACAATTGGGCTCTGGAACCTATTATGGCATAACTACAACAGGGTTCCTTCTAATTTCTACCTATGCAACTATAGTTTAACAGCAGCATAATGCATCTAATAGATAAACAGTAATTCAGTGCAGGTTATAACATTTCCATGGCGCAGCAGGGTTACAGAAAATAAAAAGGGAACGGGGTTTGCCCTTACCACCCTTGGCCAAAGATCCCTCTCCTACTGTGGGCCTAAATGGTTCAATGATCTGCTGGCATACCTTGCCAACTTGGCCAATTTAAAAATGGGCTTCGACTCTTTTCGCCAGCAAATCTGACCCGCCAGTGTTTCTGTTAACCTCATGGCCTCTGACAGCCATTCTTGCACCTGTCAAACACTACCCTTTCTCACTTCCACCTCCTGTTCCACAGCTGCCCACCCCCCACCTCCCACCACCTACTGCCTCCCTTGACATAGCCTCACTTTGGCTGCTAAAACTGCATTTCTGCAGAATGGGAGTGCCCTGCCTTAACTGTAACATGATTGTTAAACACGGTACCGCACTTAATTAGTGCTGCATTAATATGTTTCTCCGCAAGTGTAGTCCTGTTTCTCCTCACTTGTTGTACCCTGCTTAGTGTTGTAACTGCACACTAATACTACTTGTTAGTTGATGTTCTTTCTGTTCTGCAATGTTTCATCACCTGTAAATGTCTTCTATTCCTTGTTGACTTGGAGCCTTTGTAAACGACCCCGTCAAAGGTATTAATCCGAATTTGAAATAAATGAAAAAAAAATAATACTAATGTGCAGGCAGGCTAGTCATGTAGGTCCTTCTCTGCCTACACACTAAATAGCCACTGCATCCCTTTTGATTAGGGTGCTTTACTGTATACAATCCATATCTTTAATTCTAGCAAAATAGCTACCCATTCTATAGAGCTATAGCTATTTAACTATTCTATTTTATTGTCCCATTCTGTCTGGGAGCTCGAGGTCACTGGAAGTTGGCCTCCATACACTCTGGACCCATGAAAGGAAGAGAAAAGAAAGTTAAAGAGAAGTACAGAGGGTTGTCTGGAGGTGGCCTGCCTCCAAACAGGAAATAAAAAAGGATAGCCGTAATAGATGAGTATAGAAAGAGAAGTTGCAGCCGTAGCAATTTAAAGGGGTCCTGTTACAGTGGCAGGGACGTACCCTGTCACACAGATGAGTATGAATAGATAGGCCATTGACAGAGTAAAGATCTATGGCACATTCATAAGGTAGAAAAAATGGGCAGACTGGATGCGCCTTGTGGTCCCTATCTGCCGTCAACTTCTGTGTTTCTATGGTCGTGGGACTGGGAAAGCTGTCATCGAGGGCTTCGATTCCCATGCTTTTCAGATCCGACTTTGGTCGAATCTCAGCCCATGTCACTGGCTCCATGGTAACCCTGCTGGGCCAGTTGGCCGAGACGCTGGTTGATCTTCTGGCCGGTATTTTTCTCGGTGGTCGACCAGTTGTCGCATCAAGAGGTCACACTTCTCTGTCCAGGACTTCGGGTCCTGACCCAGACCATTTCAGGAATGGATCAGTCCACTGATCTGGTCATCGATCAAGACCTGGAGGAGCATTACGCCACTGACTTCCTCCGAGCCTTGCCGCCGGTCGACCCCGAGGTCACGGTCGAGGTCTCGGGTCCTGTTCCCAGGGGCCGAGTGGTTCTCACGACGCTGGTGCTCCTGCTCTTGATGCTTTGGGAAGCGCCACTGCTACTCTTCATCCTTGTCCTCCTTGGCTGAGGAGAGGCTTCGCAAATTGCATCGACGCTATGAGGATCTCATGAGGTAGCAACTGGTGTTCACCAGTATGAAGCTGGTTCCGCTCCTACGCTGGCCATCACCTGGCTCTCACCTAACAGGCCGATGCCTTCTGCCCCAGGAGTTGCCTGACTGTCCTGCCTGGCTGCCGCCTCGGTGTCTTCACCGATCACCATGAGCCGCCACCTGTGCAGCTGAAGATCGGTGCTCCAACCTAGGAATATCGGCCGGCCTAGGGGCTTCCCAGTTGGCTGTCAGTCACCATCACGCCTGAAGAAGAAGAAGAAGAAGAATCAGCATTTATATAGCGCTTTTCATACAAACAAAGCGCTTTGCAAGCAATGCTAGACTGGTAGTGAAGTGACTGAATGTGTGGTGGCGGCCATATCTCACATCATCACCCATACACAGCCTGTATAATTGCATGAACTGGTTTATGGGAAGGGGAATGTTGGCCAGGACACCGGGAATGTTCCCTACTCTTTGCAAAGAGTGCCCTGGGTTCTTTTACTTCCACCTGGACACCCAACAGGACAACACCAGGATGGGCAGAAGGGAGCTCGGTTTAACGTCTCATCCGAAGGACGGCACACCCCAGCAGTACAGCACCCCCCAATACTGCACTCGGATGCCAGCGAATTTTAGGTGCAAGTCCAATCCCAGTGTGGGACGAGAACCCACGACCTTCTGGTCCAGAGGCGGATGTACTACCAACTGAGCCACGCTGACACGGAGGGTCAGTGAAGACTCTGGTGGTCACCTCTTAACAACCACTGTGAGTCAGGGGTTCATCCTGCACTCCCGCCTGGTTGACATGGAGTCGGGGGATCCCTGATGGACTAAGGCCCCACATCTTTTATGGGCCTTCTCCACCTGATCTCAGACTCCACGGGTATGAAAATGGAGCCTGTCCAGAATGGGCTCAATACCCTTTGAGTGAGATCCTGGACTGGGGAGGCCTTCCTGGTGCCATTCTTGGCCCTGTCTTGAGCTTTGGCAGCACCTCACTTGCTTCCTGTGCCCTTGCCGGATGGCCGCAAGTATGCGGTACCTACCAGTTCCCTGTCGGGATTCACAGAACACCCCTCGGCCGAGGGGCTGGTGGCAGATTCTGTGTTCAGGCACTCTGGCAACATTGGGGATATTGACAAGCCACCTGACAAAGAGTCCAAGAAGTTGGACCATGCGGCTAAGAAGGTCTACGGTGCCTCCTCGTTTGGTCTTCGCCAGGCGAGCTCAGCTCTCCTTATGGCCCACGTCTCCTATGCCCTGCTGGACACCCTGGATGAGATGCTTTCTCATCTGCCGGCAGATCTCCAGACCACGGTCAAACAGGTCTGGGACCAGGGGTAGGCTGTAGCTAAGCAACAGCTCCAGACAGCCATGGACACTGGGGACTCCTGTACCTGCTTCATGGTGGCCATAGTGACCATGTGCCGCAAGGCTTGGCCGAGTATCTTGACCTTCACGGCTGACAGTCAGCACAAGCTGGCAGATGTTCTGTTCCTAGGTACTGACTTGTTCAGGCCTGGGGTCGAGGGCCACATCACCCACATCGAGAAGTCCGGTGCCACATTGGACTCCATGGCATGTGCCCAAAAGGACCCAAAGGGCTCTAAGCAGCAGCAGCAGAAAAGGAAGCCCTTTCCGTCCACCTCTACTCCTGCAGCCAAACTAGCCCAGCCTCAGGCTGGTCAGCAGGCCCAGTCCTGGTGACCTTGGCCAAAGTAAGTGGCCTCGGTCGTCTGTAAGCCTGGGGGAAGAGGCTCCAGTGGCTTCGTGGCCAGACCCTCCTCCTTGCCCAGAGACGGGATGAGGGGTGCCTCCCTCATGCCCGTCACATCTCCCCTGGGTCCTCCTGTGGGGGGCCGCCTCCATCACCTCATTTTCGCCTGGTCTGCTGTCACCATGGACAGGTGGGTTCTCAAGGTGGTTGGCCAGGGTCTGCCTCTGGAATTCGAGCAGTACCCTCCTTTCCAAGCCTGCGTCCCACGGGAGGACTTGGTATCTGCAGACATTCTATTGGTTCTTCGGGACGACATTGCCCAGCTCCTCTGCAAGGAGGTTGTGATTCCTGTCGCGGATCCACCGGAACACCCAGGGTTTGTCTCCAGATACATCCTGGTGCCAAAACGGATGGGGGGCTGGCGTTCGAAGGCTGATTTGGGGTAATTCTGTAGGCTTCTTATCCTTATCTTGGCCTTGTCGCGATTCCTTCAGCTTACCTCCATCGCCTCCAACTGCCGTTTTTGGACGACCCATGGTTTCAAAGGGATTATCTTTTAATATGTCCAGAGTCAATGATGGTAGCTGAAATGAAGGGAGGAGGTTCTGAGCAAAATACTTTATTTTTCCCGGCCAAAAGTTATAAAGGATATAGTCTGGGTTAAGAGCTGCTGTAGAGTGTTGCTTCCAGCTCGGCTGCTAGCCACTACCCCCCAGAACATGTGGTTTTGCTCCCTGGATCTTCAGGATACGTTCTTTCACATCCTGATCCATCAATCTCACAGAAGGTTCCTCCACTTCTGAGCAGAGGGAGCCTTCTGTGAGTTCCAGGCCATGCAATTCGGCCTGTGCTTGTCTCCCAGGGTCTTCACTAACTGCATTGCAGTGGTGGCAGCCTACCTGAGGCACCAAAGGGTCCGGGTTTACCCCTAGCTGGATGACAGGTGAGCAATCTGTTTTTTTTTTTTTTTTTGCTACCAGTCCAAGAAGGGTTTTTTTGTAACGTCATAAGCTCCACAGCATTATATCCACCACTGGTTTGTTTACTTCTGCCCCACCCCACCAGCTCAGGGGCGGGCAGCTTGTCCTTTAAAAAATGATAGTCATATATCTGCCTGGTTGAATGAAGCCTGCACAGTCCTGAGGGTTACCTGATTTTATAGAGGGTCTGGCACATATCCTGTACTTAACTTAGTTAAGAGGGGGGTCTCACCTTTGGTTACCCCTCTTTAACCTAATACCAGAGCCTGTATGCATGCAGGGTTGCTTCTCTCTTCCCACTGCCCCTTTTACCAGCCTGACAGATGCTTGCTGGACAGTGGGGTTTTTCTTCTTGAGGCTGTGGCTTATATACCCACGCTACCTTTCCTCTGTGCTCACCTTAGGTGTGCCGTCCCCTTTCTGTTTCTACGAAAGTTGGTAGTCGGGTTATATTTCTTTATTGTATTTCCTAGATCCTTTATCCTTTTGGGCTAGTTTTCCACAAGCCCTTTTTTTTTCTCCCACTTTAGCTTCTCTCCTGCCAAACAGAACTGAGGTAAGTGAGGGAGCCAGCAGTCATTAGTGATAGGCATGTGCCACACTGGGTCACGTGGGCACCATAGCTAGTAGCCGTTGCCAGTCCCCTGGCCAAAAGATTTTCTCCCTTGGAGTATGATCACCACCAGCTCAGACCCATAAGTAGTACTCAGTGGAGCAGATATTCTGTATGATCACCAGTTATGGGCTTCATTGGTTGCTAGAAATATTCTTATTACTGCACTCTTTGTATTTTAGCAGAGATTTTGCAAAACCATACAGAACTCTAACCTGTTCTGTGTACTGTATCGTAATGAGTACAGATTGCACCATACTGAATGCATTTCAGTGAGGTAAGAGCTAGACTGCTCATTGTATTCGACATTTGGGCTGTATTGCAGTCCTTCAGACAGGGTAGAGTATTGTTAGTTACTTGTGGATTCAAATACATTGGGTACAGTTAACATAGAAACATAGACAGTGATGACAGAAAAGACCATTGGTCCGTCCATTCTGCCCGTATACCCTAACAAACCTATTTTTCTTACAGGGTTCTGACCTACATCCACCCCATTCTCCTTGCCTACTGCTACCACCCCGTCAACCACTAAGTGCTTCATTCTATCACAGACGTGTTTGAAATCATTGATAGTTTTGGTGCCCATCACACCAACTAGCAGATTGTTCCACGCCTGCACCACCCTTTCTGTAAAATCCCTGGCTCTCCCGTCACTTGAAAATAGATGCCTGCATCATTGTGCCAAATTTGTCCCTAAATTCTGGTTTGGTTCTCTTCCCTCCTACCTCTTTTCCCTCCTGTCAGTCCCCCACCACCACCATCCTCCACTCCCTAAAATCTATTGACTCATTCCTTGGCAATCCCCTACTGGTCTACCTCTGCTGGTAAGAATGCTTTCTCGTATCGTTTCCCGCACCTCTGGAGCCCATTCCCCCTAGAGATCCGCCACTCCTCCTCCTCCTCCTCCCCCTTTTCCATATCCTCTTCCTTACATAACTTCCTCTCAGTAAATTGCTCATGCATTTAAACTCCCCCCACACCCCTGTACCTGCAATCTACTGCTCCTCTACATGTATCCCCATTACGCCCCTTTCTCCTCCCCTCCCTAAAAATTTCTTCTCTCCTACCTAATCCTACTCCTCCTTACCACCCCTCCCTTTTCCCTAACTGCCTACTACTTGCATCCTCCTGATGTGCCTACTCCCCCTCGCTGCCTACTACCTGCTTCCCTCCTGATGTGCCTACTCCTCCTCACTGCCTACTACCTGCTTCCCTCCTGATGAGCTCCACCTCTGCCTTGTGCAGGCAGGTTTTCAACATCCTGGAGGGGGCAGACCCTGTCAGACCCTCTCCGCCTCACTGCCCCCCATCCTCCTCCACTACCTGCCCGGACCCCCTACTCCTTCTCCACTCCTTTACTAATTTTCTTCTCTCCCAGCTTAATCCTACCTCCTTTACCACCCCCACCCTCCTCCTCCTCCCCCTTAAACTGCCTGTGCCTCCTCCTGATATGCTCTACCTCTGCCTTGTGCAGGCAGGGTTCTCAACATTCTGGAGGGGTCAGACCCTGGCAGACCTCACTCCTACTCATCTTCTTTCCTCTCCTCCTACCCCAAATTGTTACTGCACTTGTAGGCTGCTTGCACGTCTGGTATAGTTTAGTTAACTTGTACTGTCTGTGTTACTTTTCACTTGCTTGACCTTAGATCTAACTACTAGTTTTCCATTCAGTCATTTTCTACACGGTTAGGAGTCGCATGTGCTTGCTTACTAATGGAAATTTTGTGACATTGTGTCTATTTTAGTTGTTCATCATTCTGCTCCCTAGTTCATAACTATTAGCATTCCGCTATTTCATTGCTCACTGTACAGTCTACTTGCTCATAGTTGCCTGTATTCAAATGTAAATCTTTGTTATCTTGTGGTTTTGTATCAAATCCTTATATTCAGCTGGCCAGATAGTGCTGAGGGTTGGCGCTGGACGCCCTCGCGCCACACCGGCGACCGGGTTGGGAAACGAGCCGGGTGGTAGTAGCTGAGAGGAAGGGAAGAGATTGAGCATCCGTGGGGACTGCTCTCTCCTCTTGGGAGGGTTAGGGTACAACACTCGCTCAAGGAGCAACCTCTGGGGGTGGCTGGCGTAGCCAAAAGCAGCGGCAGTACATTGCCATGACAAGCCGAGCTCCACAGGGGATCCACATGAATAAAAAAAAAAAAAAAACTCCTGCTGATAGGCGTTGGCACCTCCTTCCACAGTCCACACTCCTGAAGTCGGGCTCGGCCCCCCTGCTCTCCCCTCTCTGGCCCGGTGTCTCAACACTATGAGAAAGAGCACTCTGGGTGGGGGTGACCCTTCCCTGGAGGGCAGACCCGGGGAATGCCCGGTGCCAGAGAGGAGCTGAAGGGGTAACCGAGTCACGCAAGGAGGTAGAGATGGTGGATATTGAAGGTTGTCAGAGAGTGTTCAGTGGATTAGGTAGGGGGTGCAAAAATAGAGTTTGAAAAAAAAAAAATCCTTATATTCAATCCTCATGTTCCCCTTCCCCCCAGGTCGCACCGGGAGACGAGCAATGTGTTGTTCAGTATGTCTTCTTGGTGAAACACTTCAATAAATAAATAAATTAAATTAAACTTTCTCACTTCCCTCTTGAACCTCCACCCCCATCAGTTTCCACTTGTGCCATTGTGTTCTTGATCTGTTACTTGTGCCAAATAGTTTCTTGCAGTTTACCTTGTTCATTCCTTTCAGAAACTTGAAGGCACTATCATAACCCTCCTCTCTTGTCTGTCTTCCAGTGAGTACATGTTCAGTACCTTTAGACAATTCTCTTGAACTTTGCCTTGCTGGTCCTGTATCATTTTGGTCACCCTACGCTGCACTGTCTCCAGCCTATCATTATCTTTCCTTAGATGAGGACTCCAAAACTGGGCACAGTACTCCAGCTGGGGACCTCCTTCCTTCTGCTGTCAGTACGGCTTCCTGTACCCCCTAGCATCCTATTTGCCTTGCTGTAGGTCTTGTTACAGTGCTTTAATTGTTTTGGGAGTCACTGATGATGACCCGTAGATCTTGCCTCAGGTTGTGCGCAGCTTTACCACTCCCCCCCCAATCCAGTACTCTGTCCTTGGGTTTTTGTTCCCCGTGTGCATCACCTATCTCTTTTTGAAATTGAATTTTAACTGCTAAACCTTTGACCAACCCTCTAGACTTTTACAAGTCTCTCTGCCTCTCCCTAACCCCCTCCTCACTGTCTACCCTGCCAGAGAGCTTAGTTTTATTTGTAGAGACACAGCTTGCCCTGGATTCCTTCTCCATGTCACTGATAAATATATTAAAAGGACTAGACCCAGGACCGATCCTTGTGACCTCCTTTCTTCTGATTTGACTGTTGTTACCCACAACCTCTGCTGTCTCCCTTGCAACTAGTTTCTCACCATTTGTGTCCTTTGCTGCAACCAGCTCCTTTAGCTTCTTTAGCAACCTTCTGTGAGGCAGCAGTCTAAAACTTGCTGAAATTAAAGTAGAGTAAATCCACAGCATGGTCCTTATCCACTATACTCACTACCCTCCTTGCCACAAATATATGCTGTTTGTTCTCCAGGTAGTTCTTAAGATCTTTTTAGCTAGTGTCTCCATCAGTTCATCCGCAATAGAGGTAAGACTGACAGGTCTGTAGTTACCCAGTTGCTTGTTGTAGCTCCACCTTAATGGAGTGGCACAACGTCCACTACTCTCCAGTCTTTGGAACTCTCCTGTATGAATTGAGCTATTGAATAGCCTACCAGGGCTTCATTTAATTCCATTGCCAGTTCCTTGGGCACCCTTGGATGCATCTCATTTGGCGACTGGGCCTTATCCAGCTTATGGGTAGCTATAGTCTTTCTGAACCCTCTTTCACTGATAAATACTTGCTGCCTCATCTCAGGGATCCCTCCTCTTGCAGCTGCCTTAATGCCACCCAGTGGCAGAGGCCATCTGTCTTCCCCTTTTCTTGTGAAGACAGAACAGAAGTAGTCATTAAGAACGGCTGCTTTCTGCCCATCCTTCTCAAACTGTGTTTCTTTGTTTATATGCAGGATTGCAGATGGTGGCTGAAGGCTGCTTTTTCCAGTCCTCTGCGTTTATACATGAGAGGAGAGCCACAATACTAACATCCTGTTGTTTGAATACAGTTTATACAACAATGCTCTGACTTAAAAAATGCACCTGGTACAATACCACAGAGGTTTTAAACAGCTGACCACCGTTAGGTGCAAACTGTATTGCGCTGGTGCGGTGGACACGTCTACATTATATCCAGTCCACACCTGCACATACTGCACAGAGTATTCCGTATATGATACAGCACAGGGGATTGTCTTTAAGTATTCATTTGTCTTGTGGAGAGTGACCCAGGGAAGGATTTGTGCACTGTGATGGTATTTCTAGCACTGGAGTTTCTTCACTGCAATGTTAGAAATTATCACTGAGGTAGAATTTGGGAAAGAAGTGACAGGAAATAACTGGTAAGTTGGCAGGACCAGTGCAGATCCTGTTTACCACCCATTCTCCTACTGTTTATTTTACAGATTTTCAACGGAAGATGTAAGTGATCTTGTACCGGATCAAAAGCCAAAACCATCTACACCTACAACACCAGGGTCAGCACGTGCCACTAGAAGTGGAGCTGATTGGCTTGGGCTGAAAGATGATGATGTTACAGATTTCCCAAGTCAAACCCCAGTGAAAGAGAGCATAAAGACTTCAGCTTCGTTGTCCATCAATATACCATCAAGCCCATCACCTGCTAAGAAGCCCCCATTAGCCAGCCGACCCTCTTCCGGGGTAAAGCCAGCAGAGGAGTTAACAGCCAGGCCAAAATCTAGCCAGTCAGGCTCAAGGGTTGAAATACCTGTAAATAAAGAGGAAGATGACTGGTTGGTTGGTGCGCTGTCCCGAAAGAAATCTCAGGTTACGGGGAAGACAGATGAAAGGAAGACAGATGAAAGGAAGACTGGTTCGGCTGATTTTCTTGGTCTTGGTGATGAGGTGGATCCAGACACGCTTGTCCAGTAAGGATGATTAAGACTTTTCTTCTGTTGAACCACATTAGGAATATTCTAGCTAGTTAATCTTTTGGTCATTTTTGGACACCACTCCTAAAACCACATTTGTAATGTTTGTCTTTGCCTGTCATTTACTTTGTGTTAACCACTGCAACATTATCCCTCAGACATGCTCACTTTGCCACTTTATTCCTGTAGTCCTCTTCATATGTGTCAGTCTCCTAACCCCCCTGCAGTGGAACCTTAATACTGTGAAACAAGTACTTCTGAATGTACAGCTTCACTTGCTGTCTCCTGTCCAGTCTGACTCTATCCTTTACTGGGTTATCAACATTTGGCTGTATTAGACTGGACTAATACCACACTTGAGCTCTCTTTAAGGTGACAGAAATGCAAGTTATACAGTGGGGGACAGATGTGGAACACACTTGTGGTGGTGGTGGGGTGGCCTGAGTTTCTGAAATACAGGTGGTTGCATTTATTTATTTATTTGGTTTTTGTTTACCGGGTAAATACACTAGACGACAATGTTGCCTATATTCAGGCACAACCCGGGAGAGTACAGACAGGGGAGACCAGAGTCAACATTAAAGAGTATTTCATGACGCAGCATGAGGTGACAACAAACATTTGAACAGTATACAGCCAGGTACAGCATTATCAGTGATGACAAAGAGAAACAGATAACATTACATTAATTATTTTCATCTGATGATACATCATGACTAAATTGAAGCGACAAACTGCAAACTAAACTTAAATGAAGTAGCATTATAACAATAGGATGTCTGCTGGATGTGGGAAACTTTCAGATTTTGAAGACCAGCAGGAAATCAGTAAGTGCCATAGGGAGGAGAAAATGCTAGGAGAGAGGCTCAAGTTACAGCACAAGAGCAGCAGTCGGATTCTAATAGGTGTGCCTGAAGAACCAGTTTAAAGGCCTTGTGGGATTTGGAGAGTTTGATGTGGGAGGGAATGGAGTTCCAGGAGCGGGGGCAGATATGGAAGATCGTTCTCCTTTTTGCGAGATATCTGGGAATTTCAGTTGGGTTTGAGCAGATGCCCTGAGGAGGTATGCTTGGGAGGCTGAGTTAATAGTTGCAAGGCATTTAGGGGACCCGTTCTGATCAGATATCAATTGTACAGCCCAGAATAGTGTCTGAGCGAGTCTGGGAGAGCCAATATAGTTTCAGTAGAGCAATGATGGGTAAGTCTGTGAGCTGAGAGAGAAAATCTGCATATACTGTTATAGCAGGTGCTCCATTTCTGGAGTGCTCCTTTGCTAGCTTTAAGGTAAACCTGAGAGCAATATGTCAGAGCAGGGAGGAGAAATCATTGTGCAATAGCAAGCTGGGCAGCATCATTGAGGGAGGACCTAATTTTAAAGGCAAGACCAAGTTTTGAGTAAACTGTCTTACATGTAGCTGCAATGTGGAGGTTAAAGTCAAGAGATGGGTCGAGAGTGACTCTTAGATACCTGAAGGAGGTAACGAATTCAAGAGGGGAGTCATCTACAGAATGTATCAATAAGTCTGGAGTAAGAGATCTGATTCTTGACGGGGCCAAAAAGCATAGTTACGGTTTTCTTAGCATTCATTAAGAGCCTGTTCTGTAGTAACCACTCCTGCAAGCAGTTGAAGTTTGCTTGAAGATGTGCTCTTACTGATAAGGGATCTTTACCACTGGAGAGAAGCACCATGTCATCTGCATAAAGGATCAATGAGGAGGAGCAGGGAAGGGAAGGCAAGTTGTTAATGAAAAGGAGAAAAGTAGTGGCCAAGAATAGATCCTTGGGGACTCCAACAGAGGTAGGGGAAAGATTTGAGACGGCGGACTCAATTTGGACAAATTGCAACCTCCCTGAGAGGTAGCTATCGAACCAGGAGATGGTCGACAGGTCACAGCCAAGGTGGGACAGTTTGGAAAGTAGCAGAGAGTGATTCACAAGGTCAAATGCCTTTGTGAGATCGATAAATATGGCCCCAGTGAACAAGCTCTTATCCATCGCTGTAAGGACTACATTTGTCTGCTGAAGTAGAGCAGTTGTGGTGCTGTGTCCTGTTCAGAATCCGTGCTGGGTAGAGGATATAAGGTTGTGAAGGTGCAGGTAATTTGTGACCTGAGTAGTGATGGCCTTCTCGAAGTTTATTTAGGGTAGAGAATGGCAATCGTCTATAGTTTGACATATTTTGGTATCCCCTTTTGTGAACAGGGACAATGCGACAGTTTTCCACAATGTTGGTATCGTTTGGGTTATTATGGAAGATTAAAGATTCTTGCGGTAGGAACAGCAAGGGCAGGGGCTGCCTGCTTCAAGAAGCTTGCAGTAGCCCATCCGGGCCAGCAGATCCATAGGTGGATACTGATTTGAGGAGATGCAGCACTTCGGTGGAGGAGACTAATGTGAGACGAAAAGGGGTTTCATGAGAAAGTTGCACCTCAGGAGGAGGTGAAAGAGGTTGGTTGAATTTCTCAGTGTATTCTGAGAGATCTGAGAATTGTGCATTAAGAGCATTAGCAATAGTAGGTAACTTATTACAGTTTGCGTCATTCATGTGTAGGGGAAGCATGGAAAATGTAAAATGTTCATACCAGGGGCAGCATCATGCAGGTGGTAAGTAGCATTCATGATAGGGAGAGAAAGCGAGGTGAAAAATTGTATCCAAGGTGGTACAGTAAAGAATTGGAATGTTTCATACAGCGAGATCCTTCTGTGGACCACTGATGATGTGGAGAAGTGGAACGTTCTCTGCTGTGAGAAGCTTTAGAGAAGGGAGACATTGCCTGCTGGAGACGAGCTCCGGAGAGGTAGAATTTTTTTTTTGTGCTGAGAGAACAGGAGAGGTGGAATGTTCCATGCTTGATGAGCACTGTAGAGGTGGGCCACTTCCTTGATAAGGGATGCATTTGAGAAATGGAACGTTCCATGCTGATGGGAGTATGGGGATTGCCATATTTGGGGAACACTGGGAATATGGAAGGATTCATCCTGGAGGGCTGAACATTTACGAACTGGATGTAGCATTGCAGTGGTGAAATGTTTCACATATGGGGAGCACTAAAGAGATGTAATGTTCCATACTGGTGGGCAACAGAGTGGTGAAACTTCCCATGCTGGGGGGCACTAGAGAACTAGAAAGTTCCCTGCTTGGGGGGCACAGGAGAGGAGAGATGTTCCCTGCTTAAGTAACTTCGAAGAGATAGATTATTTCCTGTAAAGAAGGGCACTGGAAAGGTAGGGTGGTTCATGTTTGGATGGAAGTAGAAGCGGTAAAGCATATTTTCTTTAGGGACATCTCAGTCCATAGAGCCACACCTTTGGAACTGTTACATTGTCGTTGTTATGACCACTTGGAAACTTTTACCTAGGTGGGGTTGCCCATGGTGGCATACATCAGCATTACTATTTGACGTGGTGGCTCCATACCACTTTAGTTTTTCACCTGCTGTCAACCACTGTAGGATCTTGGAAACGTCTTCATCGATTGAAGTTCCATTTTTGTACATTTTACTTAATTTTTTTCATCTTTCATTTATCCTTCCCAGTCAGATGTCAGGTGTACATTTTCACACCTTAGAAGCATGTAGCCTGTTCAACCCCACCATTGTCTGTTTCCTCTGCTCCTGTGGATTACTCCACATAGCAGATTCAGAGAGAAGGGTAGGCACCCCTACTCCCATTTATTGGAGCGCATTCTAGTGAGGGAGCTACTAATATAGGGCACAAGCAGGCTGCTGCCATCATGTAGATGGCCTCCATTGTCTGTGATGTTATCTTGGTAGCTTGGCTACCATTTCCTCAGCACCGGGTTCCCTGTTACAGTCACATTTCAGTATTTGCTGTGCCTTGCTACCTGAACTCTTATATTGTTTAGTCAGGTGTGCTTGGTCTATCTCTTGTCCTACTTGGACTCTGGATTTGGGTGCTCTTCAGTGCATGTACATCCTCTGGTTGTTTCCACCTTTCATGCCCTCTCCATGGGCACGGTTGTGGCTCAGTTGTTAGTGTCCTGTGGGTTCCTCACACTGCTCCTGTGTTATTATTCACAGTCAACAGACAGGTTATGATTTGGGACTTTCCTTTGGTTTCAGAGTCTCTAACATGGGCTCTGTTGGTATCTGCCGTTGCTTATGATATGTGGTTCCTTGCATTTTGGGAACTTTTGTCTGGTTGCCATCCCTTTGGCCCACCAGGGATTCAGGGCTGCAGGCATTGGTTGTGGATCCCTAGTTCCATATTGTTTTCCAGGTTCTGGTTTTCATGCTATTCTCCTCCTTGATTCCTTCACAAAGTACTGTCTGCATTTGTGCTGTTTCAGGTCACTGCTTTCTTGTATATATTTCCGTTCCCTCTGAATTCAGGCGTAGTTATCCTCCATTCTCAGGATGCCAAAGGAGCCTTTCTCTTCTGTTTGGCTTGCATAACTGACTGCATGCAGTCATCATATTTTTTGTTTAGTTCGTTACCAGGATGGTAAGTGCCCATTTCTGTGTGCTGCTCTTCCAGCATGGTTAACATCTTGCATTTCGTTTTGTTTCTGGAAGCCTAGTAAGGTGGTACTTTGTCCTGTCCAGTGGTATGTCACCTGTGGCATGTTTTCAGTGCATTTTACCAGCGGCTGTATGCTGTGCCCACATATTGATTATGATCCATCTTTTCCCTACAATGTTGTTTGACTTTGTGTCTCATAGATGGACTGGCTTTGGCCTTGCTATCCTCCAAACCCTGCTGTCTTCCAAGACTCTATGTCCCACCTGTCTGACCTTTCTCCCATTCAGCTGTCTGGTGCTGCATGGGAATCAATCTAAAGGTGTGGCTCTATGGAGAGAGATGTCATCGAAGAAGATAGGGTAGTTAATGATCAGCAACAGTAGATCTTTGAGAGAATGTCTTCCACAAAGTTCTGTATTTGCAGATGGTATACTTGGAAGCCATTCCTGTTACTGCATGCTTTGTCTTCTCTTTATTTACATTCTTTCAAAGGGCTTTTCTTTCTGGAACGTCCGCCTCTTCTGTTGGTCTGAGCATGGTTCCAGACTCCTGTTTCCTGTCAGTGTAGAACAATTCTGAGCTTGTCTCCAGTAGGTAAACTAAGGACAGCACTGGAGAGGTAGAATGTTGCATGCTGGCGGTAGCACTGGAGAGGCAGAATGTTGTATGCTGGAGGTAGCACTGGAGAGGCAGAATATTGCATGCTGGAGGTAGTGGAGATGTAGAATATTGCATACTGGAAGCAGCACTGGAGTGACAGAATGTTGCATGCTGGAGGTAGCACCGGGAGGTAGAGGTTACATGCTGGAGGTAGCACTGGAGAGATAGAATGTTGCATAGTGGAGGCAGCACTGGAGAGGCAGACTTGTATGCTGGAGGCAGCACTGGAGAGGCAAAATGTTGCATACTGGGGACACACTGGAGAGGTAGAATGTTGCTTGCTGGCGGTAGCACTGGAGAGGCAGAATGTTGTATGCTGGGTAGCACTGGAGAGGCAGAATGTTGCAAGCTGGAGGCAGCACTGGAGAGGCAAAATGTTGCATGGTGGTAGCACTGGAGAGGTGGAATGTTGCATGCTGATGTAGCGCTGGAGAGGTAGAATGTTGCATACAGGAGGTCGCACTGGAGAGGTAGAATGTTGCATGGTGGAGGCAGCACTGGAGAGGCAGACTTGCATGCTGGAGGCAGCACTGGAGAGGTAGAATGTTACATGCTGGAGGTAGCACTGAAGTGGCAGAGGATTGCATTCTGGAGGTAACACTGGAGTGGCAGAATGTTGCATGCTGGAGGTAGCGCTGGAAAGGCCGAATGTTGCATGTTGGAGGCAGCATAGGAGTGACAGATTGTTGCATGCTGGAGGTAGGACTGGAGAGGTAGAATGTTGCATACTGGAGGTAGCACTGGAGAGGTAGAATGTTGCATGCTGGAGGTAGCACTGAAAAGGTAGAATGTTGCTTGGTGGAAGTAGCACTGAGAGGCAGACTTGCATGCTGGAGACAGCACTGAGAGGCAGACTTGCATGCTGGAGACAGCACTGGAGAGGCACAGTGTTGCATGCTGGAGGCAGCACTGGAGAGGCAAAATGTTGCATGGTGGTAGCACTGGAGAGGTGGAATGTTGCATGCTGGATGTAGTGCTGGAGAGGTAGAATGTTGCATGCTGGAGGCAGCACTGGAGTGGCACAATATTGCATGCTGGAGGCAGCACTAGAGAGGCAGAATATTGAATGCTGGAGGCAGCAGTGGAGTGTCAGAATGTTGCACGCTTGAGGCAGCACTGGAGAGGCAGAATGTTGCATGCTGGAGATAGCACTGGAGAGGTAGAATGTTGCATGCTGGGGGTAGGACTGGAGAGACAGAATGTCGCATGCTGGAGGTAGCACTGGAGCATTAGAATGTTGCATGCTGGAGGTAGCACTGGGCCATTAGAATGTTGCATGCTGGAGGCAGCACTGGAGTGGCAGAATGTTGCATGCTGGAGGTAGCACTGGAGAGGCAAAATGTTGCATGCTAGAGACAACACTGGGAGGCTGAATGTTACATGCAGGAGGTAATACCGAAGAGGCAGAATGCTCTGTATTGGAGTGTAGCACTGGATTGGCAGAATGTTGCATGCTAGAGGTAGCACTGAAGAGGCAAATGTTCCATGCTGGAAACAACACTGGAGAAGTAGAATGTTTCATGCTGGAGGTAGTGCTGGGGAAGCAGAATAATTCATGCTAGGGTAGCACTGGATAATTAGAATTTTTCATTCTGATGGTGCTCTGATGAGTCAGAATGTTTCATGTTGGGTGAGCACTGGAGAAGTGGAGCATTCCATGGTGGGGATTGCACTGGAGAAGTAGCATATTTGCTGTGGTATTGGAGGTAGAACATTCCATACAATGGTAGCATTGAAGTGATAGCTTGCTTGCTGTGGTACTGGAAGTGTCACGTTCCATGCGGGGGTAGTACTGGATAAGTAGCATGTTTACTGTTGTACTGGATGTGGATTGTTCCATGTTGGGGGTACCACTGGTGAGATAACATGTTTGCAGTGGTACTGGAGGCGGAATATTCCCTCCTGAGGTTAGCGCTGGAGAGGTAGAATGTTTGCTGTGGTACTAGAGTTGGAATGTTCCATGCAGGGTGTAGTACTGGAGGTAGGATGTGTGCTATGGTAGTGGAGGTGGAATGTTCCATGCTGGGTAACACTGAGAGGTAGTATTTGCTGTGGTATTGAAGTTGGAATGTTCCAGGTAGGGAATAGCACTGGGAGATGGAATGCGCATGGTAGGGGGATGGAATGATTCATGCTGGGGGTACACCAGAGAACTGGAACATTCCATGGTGGGGCGGCACTGGAGAAGTGACATACACTGCTGTTTTGCTATGAAGAACCTCTCTGTAACAAACTCCGCCTTGTAGTGAACACCTTTGATGGTCCCATTGTTCACAAAGTAGGCATACTCTCAGCATAGGGAACATCTCAGCTGGCTTCAGAGGTGTTCATTATAGAGAGGACCACTGTGTTTGCTATGGTACTGGAGGTAAATCGTTTACAATGTGTGGCACAGAAATGGTGGCATGTTTGCTGTAGTACTGGAGGTAGAATGTTCCATGCTGGGGTAACACTGGAGAGGTAGTATATTTGCTGTGGTATTGGAGTTGGAATGTTCCAGGTAGGGAATAGCACTGGGAGATGGAATGCTTGCTATGGTAGTGGAGATGGAATGTTTCATGCTGGGGTACACCAGAGAACTGGAACATTCCATGGTGGGGACAGCACTGGAGAAGTGACATACACTGCTGTTTTGCTATGAGAAGAACCTCTGTAACAAACTCCGTCTTGTAGTGAACACCTTTGATGGCTCCCATTGTTCACAAAGTAGGCATACCTCAGTATAGGGAAGACCTAGCTATAGGGAACATCTCAGCTGGCTTCAGAGGTGTTCATTATAGAGAGGGACCACTGTGTTTGCTATGGTACTGGAGGTTAATCTTTCCATAATGCGGTGGCACAGAAATGGTGGCATGTTTGCTGTAGTACTGGAGGTGGAATGTTCTGTGATGGGGTAACACTGAAGAGGTGGATTGTTCAATGTAGTACTGAAGTATTCTATGCTGGGGGTAGCACTAGAGAGGTAGCATGCCTGCTGTGGTACTGAAGGTTTGAAGTTCTATGCTGGGGAAAACACTAGGGAGGTAGCATGTTTTCTGTGGAGCTGGAGGTGGAAACTTCCACGATGGGTGTAACACAAGAGAAGGTAGCATGTTTGCTGTGGTACTGGAGGTATACTGTTCCATGCTGTGGTTAGCACTGGAAAACAGCATGTTTGTTGTAGTATTGAGATGTAATGTTCTGTGCTGGTGTAGCATCGGAGAAGTAGCACGTTTGTTTTCTGTGGTTCTGGAAGTGGAAATTTGTGTGCTGAGGGCAGCAGTGAGAGGTAGCATGTTTTCTGGAGTACTGAAGGTTGAAAGGTTCTTGTTGATGGATCACTGGAAGGGTGGAACATTTCATGCTGTGTGAAGCACTGGGGAGGTGACCTATTCCATGTTTTAGGGTAAAGTAGGGGGAAATGGTTCAGTGAGAGGGTAGCGATGGAGAGGGTAGCGATGGAGAGGCATAGTGTTTCATGCTGGGGAAGCATTGGAAAGGCTGGGGGAAAGGAAGTAGCAGGAGGGGAACGTGATGAAGGTTCTTTGCCTGGGGTGGCACTGGAAAGATTGAATGTTTCATGTTGGGGGTAGCACTGGAGAGATAGAATATTACATGTTGAGGGGTAGCACTGAAAAGGTAGAATGTTCCTTGCTGTGGAGTAGAACTCAAGAGGTAGGATGTTCCATGGTCCATGTGAGGGCAGCACTGGAAAGTTGAACTGTTCCTTTCTGGATAGAGCAGAATAAAAAGTTCCAGACTGGGGTTAGCACTGAAAGCAGATTGTTGCCAAACTCTGAGGCTATTTTGGTTGTTCCCAGTAGGACCCCTTCCTCACCAGGTGCACACCGATGGCCTTCACACACCATGACTATGAACAGTACAACTGAAGACAAGTCAGTGGAGTCAAGAGTCACTAGGTATGTATCATTTTACTTTACTCATTTACAGAATGTGTAACTTCTTATGCTTTATCTTACACATTTCCGGGCAAGCAAATACTTTCAGAACTGTAAGTAGTTAAACATTCCTGTCAAGTAGTTGAGCAGTTAAACTGTGAAACATGATGAAAGGGTGAGTGGCAAAAACATACATGCCATGGGTTTAAAGCAAGGTTTTCTCCAGTGTCAACACTGCAACATGTAAACAGAGGGAACTCTAATTACGGATTACAAATGTGTACTGATTGACACTTTACAGAAGGAAATAGCTATACTACATCAAAGAGTGGAAACACAGGCTGAGATAGTAACCTTGGAACAGCATATCGACCAAGTATCAAATGAAATGGTGCCATGTCAGATCACAAATGAAAGTCCCCAAACCTCTAACATAGTCGAAATGGGAGATAGGACTGTAATGCCACAAGGGTATGATGAGGATGTAGCAGAATGGTCCTTAGTCAAACCAGGCACCAAAAAGAAAAGGGGAGGACAGATCTATAGTACAAGACCTATTGTATTAACAAATAGATTTGAAAGCCTGACCCCAGAATCAGAGGGAGTTATAAATACAGAGGAAATGTTAACTAAAAATATGCAGAAGGACATTACAAAACATAAAATACCCCATAGGGAAATCCAAACTGGAGCTACAAATGGATTTGAGGATATAGTTCTGTATCCGACCACACCAACAGCTACTGGAAACCAAAATCAGACCCAGCCAAGAGAAATAATTGTTATAGTGACTCAGTAATCGGGAATAGATTCAGAGATATGTAGGGAAGAAAGGAGCATACTATGGTTAGCACACTCCCGGGGCAAAGATAAGTGACATTACAAATATGTTGGACGGCCTGGTAGGTCACCTAGAAAATCCCCTGGTGATTTTACATGCAGGAATAAACGATGTAAAAAAACGTAAAATGGAGGATATAAGTAGGGTCTTTGAGGCAGTAGCAGTAGATATTTTGCAAAGAGGACAGATTTGTATCTCTAGCATCCTCCCTACACGCGGTCCCAATAACTACACAATGGACGATATAGTTATGATAAATAGGAGACTAAGTAATATGTGTAAACAAAGGAAATATACATTTTTAGATAATGGGGATATATTCAAAAACAGAAACTTGTATGGACCGGATGGTTTGCACCTTAACAAAATGGGTAAAAGGGTTGTTGGCTAAGCGACTAAATGAAGCAATAGCTTACAGTTTAAACTGAATTCAGGGGAGACAAGGGAGTATAGGAGGGATACCACAGAAAATATGACATCTCCTAGTCTGGATCACTCTAAAAGTCAGTTAAACTGTAAAGGTACTGTATTTTATTAAATGCTAGAAGTTTGTTAAAAAAATGGAAAAACGAAAATTATTAATGGTAACAAACAATGTACAAATCTGTGCTGTGACAGAAACCAGGTGGGAGGAGACAGATACTTGGAACCAAAATATAGAGGGATATAATTTATTTTCAACTTCTAGGAAATATAGAAAGGGTGGAGGAGTAGCTGTCTACATTCATGAGGACATAAAATCCCAAGAAATTCCGATCACAAAATCAAACTTAGAACATATCTGGATAAAACTATCCTCATTAAATAAACCTAAAATTATATTAGGTGTAATATACAGACCCCCTTCTATTTCAAGAGAGGATGACTGTGCTTTAGTAAAACATCTCCAGGAATTAGATCCAGCAGCTAGATTAATAATCATGGGCGATTTAAACTTACCAGGAGTAGATTGGATTAAATTAAATGAGTCAAGTAGTATTGAAAACACCTATCTAGAGGTATTTGACCATATGGGCCTCGATCAGAGGGTACAAGAAGCAACCAGAGGGACAAATACCCTTGATTTAATTTTCACCAATCAAGGTGATACATTAACAAATTGTCGTATAGCCCCTCCCCTTAATAAGAGTGACCACGCTGTGGTTTAGTTTGAACTTAAAGAAAATCTCACCAATCAACTGGGTATTACTAAATCCTAGACTTTAATAAGGCAGATTTCAGAAATTAAAAGACATTGTGGCCAAATGGAATTGGGGTATAGAGCTTCAAAATAAAACAATGCAAGAAATATTGAATATTTTAGGTAATAAACTGGTTCTGGTCAGTAACATTGAGGAACAAAATAAAGTGGACAAAAATAAAGCGGCAAAAACAGTGTCATCAGTAATATTGGCAGCACAAAATGTAGCTTTCCAGAACAGTGCAGGCCACACAACACGCAGGTAGCAAACAACATCCACTGCATGGAGACACTGTACTGAAACACACAGCAGCAGGCACTCATGCACAAGAAAAGCACAGGGGTGCAGGGAGATGGAACAGGGCAGGGTGCAGCAAGTAGCCCATGACATGGGCGTCGGCAGTTGGGCACCCGCACATGTCATCGGGGCTAGCGACTGGATTGGGGGGAAGGGGGTCGGTGAATATAGCAATGGGATGTCACTATATGTACGTGTGCGGGGGCGGGCATGCACAGCAAGGGTGGGAGGGATTGTGAGGGGTGGTGCCTCAGTGAGTTGCTGAGCTGGCCCTATGACATGGTCAGTGTGGTAGGCAGGGTGCTGGGTCCGTGTCAAGGCGCTATTGTGTGTTTTTGTTGTGCTCGGTCCAAATACTTTTTTAAATGGTCTTGCGCCTCCGGTTGAGAATCCTTAAGTAGAGGGGTGTGGTGCCGCGGTGGGTGCAGGGGGCATAGCCCCCCTGCATAAACCATTTAGAAGATAAGTCCCTGGCACAGTTTTGCTCTGCACTGGGGAGTCAGAGTGCCAAAACTGATTTTCGGCACTCTCGCGTTGCGATAATGGCGATCGTCTTTAGGCTTTTGCAGTTATCACATAAATCCATGCAACCACCACGGGGGGGGGGGCAGTAGGCTACTGGACACCTACCATGGTAGTCTAATGGCACAGGTACCTACATGGTGGGGTACCCACAACCAGAATACTGAGTGATGGAGAAAGTGCACCGGGGTAACTGCTGGAGAACAGGTGGAACATGGCCACCATGTGGATGGCTGTACATAATGCAAGGGGCCAGGAGCACAAGCCAGTATGTCCACAGTAATACACAGGACAGGAAAGACAGCATGCTGGCTTGTGCTTCTGGCCCCTTGCATTATGTACAGCCATCCACATGGTGGCCATGTTCCACCTGTTCTCCAGCAGTTACCCTGCACTGTCTCCATTGCTCGGCATTCTGGGTTCGGGTACCCCACCATATGAGTGCCTGTGCCATTAGATTACCATGGTAAGTGTCCAGTGGCCTGCTTCCCCCAGTGGTGGTTGCACCCTGCCCTGTTCCATTTTCCTGCACCCCTGTGCTGTTCCTGTGCACTGGTGTCTGCTGCTGTGTGTTCCAGTGCAGTGTCTCCCTGTGGTGGGCATTGTTTGATACCTGCGTGTCATGGCCTGTATTGTTCTGGCACACCACATTTTGTGCTGTCAATATTGATGGTGACACTGTTTTTGACGCTTTATTTTTGTGTACTTTATTTTGTTCTGCGATGTTACTGGCTGGATCCAATAAACTAGAATTAGAAGTAAGTAAATGTATCCCTATGAGATCTAAATATAGAAATCAGGGGAAAACATCAAACTGGATGACACCTAAAATCAAAGGACTAATAAAGAAAAAAAATGGGATGTTCAAAATGAACAAAGGAAGGAGAGATACAAAACAACATATGGTTTATAGGGAACTAAACAGAAAGTTAAAAAATGAGATAAAGAAAGCAAAATCAGCCTTTGAATTTAAAGTATCAACAAAAACCAGAGATAATTATAAAGCCTTTTATACACTTATTAATAAAACAAGAAACAAATAATATGGTAGGCCTCCTAAAAAATAAAGATAATGAAATAATAAGTGATTTACATCAAATGGCCAATCTGCAAAATAAATACTTTACTCAATATTCAGCCCTAAGGATCCTGTCTGTGTAAAAGATGATATTGATAAATCAACCATCCCAATACAAGTATGCATTAAGCCATGATGAAGGTGGCATCTAATGGGGAATTAATGCATGGTTGGGATCGTTGTGGCACGAGGCCGAAGGCCAAGTGCCTGCAATGTAACTGTGCATTAATTCCCATTGAATACCACCTTCAGAGTACAATGCTCTATGTAACATGGCAAGTGCTAAGTGGGTAATGCGTTCAAGTGACTGTCATGAGGATATTAATGGACAGCAGGTTACAACACTGTTCAATAGAATACTGACTGCTGTTCTAATGTGTACTTTTGTATAGCTCTGCATGTGTAATGAACGCATGCATGCTAGAAAATCACTATCAATTTATATTGTGCCAGCTCGTTTATGTAGATTTCTAACTTCTATGGAGAAAGATGTTACCGACACATCTGACGGAACAGAGTTTCTTATTCTTGTATCTATATGGCTGTTTTCACTCGGTTTCTTCTTTTCAATTTGTGGTGGAGTACTGCATTCTGGGGAATATCATGAATATCTGTATATCTTTCCTTTTACTCAATTTTCAATCTCAAGTTATGCAAATATTACTCATATCCCCAGAATGCAGTGGTGCTTACGAGCAAAACAGCTCCGGTGAGACACTAACAGCAGTCACGGCATGGTTGTTGACCTACCTCCATCAGAGACTGTATGCAGTAACAGACTTCTGTCTTACTTTATCGGAAAGCACACAATGATTTTCATGCAATGAACAGCTCACTCTCCACTGCAGTCCATCACCTGTAACCCTTTCTGTCGTTCGCTCCACCTATTGGTCGGATTTGGAGGATTCGGATATTCACAGAGCCTTGCATTTCAGTGTCTGTGCGTCGCACCACCTATTGGTCAGAATCGCCCTACACTTCAGAATACTAAATTTCATCTGAGAGAAGCTTATCTGTGTACTTATCACAGGTGTCAGAAGGGAATTGTTATCTGTGAAATTAGCTAAGTGTAGAAAGATTTACAAAGGGGGAGTGGCTTAGCTAGAAGGAGCCAGGTTAAAACCAGATTTAAACACTGCCCTAGATAGCTTCTGCCAGAGAACAGACAGAACACCAGGAGGAAGGAGCTACTGGTATAACTAAACTTCCTACTGGGACTATATTGCCTCCTTCCCTCCACCCCCAAACGCTAAACCAGTTCTACTTTTTATAGGCACAGGATTTAACTGACAACAGGAACTTCCTGTTTAGGAGCAGGAAGTGAGTGATCACAGAGCCACCAAAGACTCACCATCCTAGAAGGGCAAGAGTAGCTCTCTGTCCCCCCCTAGCTGGTGGAGGTCTGACTCTGAGCAAGTAAGGAGACTACGGAGAAATATAGGAACTTCTTGTCTCAGAACAGGAAGATCAGGAGCTAAAAGGGCACAGAGGCAGTAAGTAAGTAGGGAGAGAGAGAGAAAACAAAAAAAAAATAAACAGAGGAAAGAGTAAGTATTCCAAACAACAGTTGGGGTCCAGAAAAAAGACATGCTGGGAGTGGTGCAGTGCAGTGTTTGTGGAGCAGCAGTCTTCCGGGAGATGTTCTGGAGGATGCAGTTTTGTCCCATCTGCAGGCACCTCTCTGGGCTGAGGGAGGAGGTTGCTCATCTCCAGGCTGAGTTGGCCAGGATTTGTGGGACCTCCTGTCCCACCCAGGGACCACCAGAGTCACTGCCGTTGCCTCAGAGGTTGCCAAGAAGGAGGAGCGGTTGGACCACAGTGGGCTCAGGGAGGGTGATGGTGGTGGAACAGAGGCACTTCCCTCCAGCTGTACCTCTCCACAATTTCTATGCCATTCTGGAAAAGTGTGGTTCCTCTATGGAGGCACCCACAGTGGAGACCAAGGAGGATACTGGGAACCTCCACAAAGGAGACCCACAGGAGGGTGGGATGGGACCCCACAGGGAAAGGAAACAACTCCTGGTGGGGGACTCCATTGTTAGGAGGGTAGAACTGGGGGAAGAAGGGGAAGGGAGGTAGGGTGCCTGCCTGGCGCCATGGCTTGAGGACAGGGAGCGAATCTCAGGATTGCAGGAGCAGCCAGGGAGGGAGCTGGATGTCATTGTCCACCTAGGGACAAATGACCTGGCTAGGAAAGGATCAGAGCTGGGAGGGGCCTTTTAGACAAGTAGCATGTACGTTAACCTTCTCGGAGGTGCTGCCTGTTTATGGTATGGGTGAGGGAGGTGCCCGCATCATGTGGGATTCAATCAGTGGTTGAAAAACTGGTGCGGAGCTCAGGGTTTTGGCTTCACTGGGACTGGGGTCCACCTGGAGGATGCAGGCCTATAGTGGTGTGATGGTCCACATCTGTCCAAGTGGGGAACCAGGATCCTAGATGATAGGTTTAAATGCTTCTTTGGCAAGCATTTAAACTAGCCAAGGGGGGACACTGAAAGGAGAAGGGACCCTCCCAAAAAATCAGGGTAGTTGGTGAGGTAAACACCAGGATAGAAGTTGATAGGGAGAGGGCAGGGTAAATGGAAAAAGACAAAGGCAGTAAGGACAGGGATGGAGCAAAAAGGGGGGAAGGCCATCAAAAAATGGAGGGTAATGAGTATCAATGCTCGTAGTCTAGGTAACAAGCTCCCTGAACTAGTGGCCTTGATGGAAGAGGGATGCCTGGATATCGTGGTAGTCACAGAAACATGGTACACAGAGAACCGTGACTGGGATGTCAACATACCAGGGTACACAGTCTACAGGAGGAACAGGGAGGGTAGAAGGGGAAGAGGAGTGGCTGTCTATGTAAGGGACGGGATCAAAGCAACAGAACTAAAGGGTAAACAGGGAGGAGAGGAGGCACTGTGGGTCACCCTGGGGACTGGAAATGGCACTACAATCCGCACAGAGGTTGTATACAGACCCCCATCTCAGGGGGAGGAAATGGACATGGAAATGATAGAAGGCATCCTTAGGATGGCAGAGAAAGGGGAGATATTGCTGATGGGGGACCTGAATATGCCAGATGTTCACTGAGCACCTTTGCTGCAGCCACATCCAAGAGCAGGGCCATTCTCAATGCCCTACAGGGGCATGCCTCAGACAGCTAGTGTTGGAACCCACTCGGGAGGGAGCAATCTTAGACCTGGTACTCTCAAATGGGGACGTAGAGAGGATCTCAGATCTAGAAGTGGGTAGCCATCTGGGAACAAGTGACCACCAAGCAGTGTGGTTCACGATAAACTCAGCTGTAGAGTCAAGCCATACAAAAGTGAAGGTACTGGACTTCAGGAGGGCTGATTTTATCAAAATGGGAGAGTGCGCCCTGAGGCGAGAGGACTGAGGCGCTGATGCTACACCTCAACCATGCTGATGACGCTGGGTTCAGGAACGGACTCTCGTGACTGGGGGCTGGCAGGGGAAGGGAGAGGATCAAGCATCTGAAGGACTGTCCTCCTCTCCTGGGGAGGGCTGGGGTAGTTCTGTTTGTAGTGGCTCCTGGTGAGACCAGGGTACTACAGCGCAGAGGGACTATAAAGAAAGCCAGAAAACAGCTTCGGCGCCACCAGATGATGCTGCCATTCTCCATGCTCCTGAACCTCCAGGAGCCTCCTCCAACACAGCAGTGGCCCAGAATGTGAAAAAATAGTGTGCAGGGCTTGCTCACCCACCTGTGCCTTCCCCTCAGAGGAGGGGATACGCCGAGGCAACTTGGGGATCGGCTGGTGTGTAAGGGAGAGAGTCTGAGAGACTGCTGGGGCATGGAGCACTAGGGGCTCAAGAAGAGGCAGATGCCGGAGTGTGTAGGAGGAAGGTAAAAGATCACTGCCAAAAAAAAAAAAAAAATGAGTGAGTGCCTCAGGAAAGCACTAGCAAATAGGCAAGAAGGAGGGTGGAGCAACAATGGGAAACATCAAAACAGCCATCACAGAGGCAAGCTTTGTGTGAAGCAAATAAACAAATCAAACAAAAAACAACACTATGGTTCTCAAAAGAGGTGCGGGGAAGGTTAGGGAGAAAAAGATAGCATTCAGGAAGTATAAGGAAACACAGAAGGAGCAGGACAGAGAACTGTACTAGTTAAAGCAGAAGTAAGCAGGGAAGGCAGTCAGAATAGCAAAGGCCCAAACTGAGGAAAAGATAGCCGACTTGGTTAAGAAGTGGGATAAAACCTTTTATAGGTACATTAGGGAGCAAAGAAAGACAAAGAGAGGGATACTGAGACTGAATAAAGAGGAGGGTGGGCTGGCAGAGAGTGACAGTGAAAAGCAGGGATACTGAATGAATACTTTGCTCAGTATTCACAAAAGAAGAGGAGGAGGGAGGTACCTAGTCCAGTCAGTAGGAGCACTCTGGATAGGGGGTCGATATCAGTCCTGTCACAGAAGAAGGGTTCGAAAGAACTCTAAAACTGAAGGCGGACAAAGCAATGGGGCCTGATGGGATTCACCCCAGAATCTAAAAGAACTAAGGGGACCTAGTAACACCATTGACTACCCTTTTTAACAAATCATAGGAGGATGGTGTGGTACCTGAGGACCGGAGGAGGGCAGATGTGATTCCCCTTCACAAAAATGGGATCAAGAGAGAGGTAGGAAACTACAGACCTGTCATTTTGACCTCAGTTGTAGGGAAAATGATGGAATCTCTTCTGAAGGAAAGAACTGATGAGTACCTTGAGGCCAGTGGGGCAGAGAACCCAAGGCAGCATGGGTTCACAGTGGGAAGGTCATGCCAAATGAATCTACTCCATTTCTTTGACTGGGTGACCAAAGTAGTAGATTAGGGAGGGGCTGTGGACATGGCCTACCTAGACTTTAGCAAGGTATTTGACACAGTTTTGCACAAAAGATTAATAAACAAATTAGCCAGCCTGGGAGTGCTGGTTAACCAGGATCTGCAGCTTATCCATTAGGTAGGAAATGGGCAGACTGGGTGGGCCAAGCGGTCCTTATCTGCCTCAAATTCTATGTTTCTATGTTTCTATGTCCCAGGGTGGTAGCCTGGTAAAACATTGGCTGGACAACAGGCCACAGAGGGTAATAGTAAACGGAGTCCACAGTGAAGAAAGGGGTATTAGTGGGTACTGCAGGTTTCAGTATTTTGTCTGGTCCTTTTAATGTCTTTATAAAATGACATTGCAAAGGACTGGAAGGAAAAGTATGTCTCTTTGCAGATGATACAAACATCTGCAACAGGGTTGATACACAAGGTGGGGTGGAAAGGATGAGAAGGGACTTGACAAGGTTGGAGGAATGGTCAAATGTATGGCAGCTAAGATTCAACGCAAAGAAGTGCAAAGTAATGCACCTGGGAAACAAAAACCCAGGGGAAGAGTACACTATGGGGGGTGAAATACCGACAACAACAAAAATGGAAAGGGACCTAGGGGTAGTTCTACCAGATGACCCAGTGGTGTGCAAGCAATGTGAGAAGGCAGTAAGGAGGGCTGGGGGGATACTGGGATGCATAGGGAGAGGCATCACCAGTAGAAAACAGGAAGTTGTTATCCCTCTGTACAGACAGTTGGTGAGACCCCATCTGGAGTACTGCATGCAGTTCTGGAGACCGCATCTCTGCAAGGACATAGACAGGGCGGAGGCTGTCCAGAGGAGGGTAACCAAAACGGTGCAGGGTCTGCACCAGAAGACATATGAAGAGAAACTAAAGGAGGTTAATATGTATACCCTCGAGGAAAGGAGGGAGAGGGATGACATGATAGAAACTTTCAAGTACCTCAAGGGAATCAACAAAGTCCCAGAAGGTAGCATCTTTCAGAAAAAGAGATGTGCAAGAACAAGGGGGCACAATTTGAAGATTGGGGGGGGGGAGAGAGATGGCTCAGAGGTAATGTGAGGAAGTATTTTTTCATGGAGAGGGTTGTGGATGCATGGAGCAGCCTTCCTGAGGAGGTCGTGGAGTCAAAAACAGTGGGGGAATTCAAGAATGCATGGGACAGACATAAAGCAGTTCTGGGGGGGTAGGAGGAAGTAGCCTGTTGGTTAACTAGGATCTGCAGCTTATCCATTAGGTAGGGAAATGGGCAGACTAGGTGGGCCAAGTGGTCCTCATCTGCCATCAAATTCTATGTTTCTATGTAATTGCTTCTCAACCTGCTCTGACCAAGGGGGCCCAGTTGACAACCGGCCCACTAGCCCAGTTGTTGGTGGAGATCACCTAGCCCAAGCATAATCAGGTAGTCTGCAGTGAGAAAAGGTCGAGGGCCATTTTTAAGGAGTCTTTGGATCATTCATCCATGGCCTCCTCCGGGACTCACATCCTTGACTGGGGCTCAGTTGAGAAGTTGACCACCAACCGTGGGCCGGTATCTTTTGGGGCTCTCATTCCAGTCACTTTGGAGTCCATATATGTCCCTCTGGAGCTTGTCCAGAAAAGGGCCACGCATCCTTTCATGGACATCTTAGACAGGGATGAATCCCTGGGTTGGTCTTTCCTAGGGCTGTGGCCGTATTGGTACTGATCTTGGAGCTATGGCATCATCAAGCATCCTGACCAGCACCCTTCACCCATGTGGTCTGCAAGAATGCAGTCCCAAGTGGGTCTCTTTTAGGGTTTTCACACTACGCTTCAGCCAAAGGGCTGGTCTCTGACTTGGCTTTCCGCAAATCAAGGGACCAATGGGACATGGACAAACCTCCGCGAAGGAGTCCAGAAAGATTGACCACGGGGTAAAGAGATGAAAACTGTAGCATTCCTGGATCTCCATCAGGCAAGTTACTCCATCATGATGGCCAACTATGGTCACTCCCTGGTGGGAGTCCTTGACAAAATCTTCCCTCACCTTCCTGCTGACCAGCAGTTGCTGGTGAATTTAGTCCGGAACCAAGGTCCATCGCTGACTGAACACCAGCTCCAGACGGCTTTGGATATGGGTGACTCCTGTCCCCGTGCCATGGCAGTGGTCGTGTCCATGCATCACAGGGCCTGGCTTTGTGCACCTTCATGGCGGATGCCTAGCTTAAGCAGGCCATTGTCCCTTTCTTGGGCACTGATCTCTTTGGCCTTGGGGTAAAGAGACATCTCACACACATAGAGAGGTTCAGTGCCACCCTTGACTCTGTGACATTGTCCCAGAAAGACGAGAAACAAAAGCTTGAGAAAAAAGGTTTTCAGTTTCAGCCCTGTGAGCCACAACCCCCTCAGCAGCAGCCCTAGCAGGGGCAGTAGCAGGTCTGGCACCTGAAACCCAAGTTTGGTGGCCAGGGCCCCAGGAGAGGTGGAGGTAGGGATGGTGGTGCCCCTCCAGCCACAGCAGCCGTACCCCACAAAAGCTGGGCAGTGACGGGTTGGGGAGTTGTCATCCCTCCCCCCATTCTGTCCCTGTCTGCGCTTCCTGTTGGGGGTTGGTTAGGTCACTTCTTGTCACATTGGTACACTATCACAATGGACAAGTGGGTGTTAGAAGTGGTAGACAGAGGACTGCCTTTGGATTTTGAGGCTCTCCCACCTTACTGACTCCACGCTCCTCAGGAGTCTAGGATATTGCAGGTCACAGTGTCCGATCTTCAGGAGGACATCTTTCAGCTCCTCACAAAAGTAGTCATAGGCCATGTCCTACATGTGCTGGCCAGTCAGGGTTACATATCCAGGTACTTTCTGGTTCCGAAATGGACAGGGTATGTGGCCCCATATTGGATCTGCATGATTTGAACCAGTTCATGCAGAAGTGCAAGTTCCAGATGGTTACCCTGAATCAGATCATTGCACCTCTGGAGCAGAGGAAAAAGTTACTCACCGCAGTTAATGTTACTTCCAAAGAGAGCTTAACAACTGCAATTATTCCTCTGGAATGAGCCAACTTGGAGCTTAGAATTTTATGCTAATTAGAGAATGTTAGAATGAAATACAAAACTCTGATGTGTGGTCATGCTTGCTCTTACATTCTAACAGCAGATTTGTTTCTAAAGCTAGGGTGATTAGTGACCATTAAACTAGTGTAACCCCCCCTGCAAATGGGGGTTCCTGAAAAGTCTTCCATGAGCTTGTCTAAATGCTCACTGCCAGGCTGGTGTCCTGCACTTTTGCAGTTTAAATGTGATTGCCAGAGAGTGCCTATATAGCCTCTGTGTACTGTCTCTTTAAGAGCTGCCTTGATTGCAGTCGTAATTAATCTAAAAGGGAGCTCTGTTAGAAGATGTGCTTGTTTGCTGATTATTTGTTAGAATAGTAATAATATTGCAGTTTGTTCTAACCTGTCTTCTTTGTAGCACGGACAGTTCTGTTTGTTTTCATTATCTTGGTCCTAGACTGCTGAAATGGGCCAATCAGTACATTTGGGACTCTAAAATGTAGCCTGCCTACCGCAGCTTGGTGGGGACAAAACTTGTAGAAATTGTAGTTTGTGCATTTTGGCACCTAAAATAACCTGGAAGGGGAGCCCTTGTTGTGACTGACAGACAGATCAGCCAACCGAACCTTTTGGATCTTGAAGAAGTCCCACACTGCTTGCAGTTTCAGTTAGATCTGAGTTGGGAAGTGATGAGATAACAGCTTGAATGATTCAGTCAGCAGCCCCGGCGTAGATTCGCCCGGGAGAATGGTGGGATGGCCTGAGTTTTGGCCTGCATGCCTGCCTGCTGTCCCTGAGAGGGAACTTGTGCCTTTTTCTGACTGAATACGAACTTGGAGAGCAAAGTGAGCCACTGAATTGTGACCAGGCTCCTGCCTGAAGAAGACCGAAGATTTGCTGAATGCGATTGGCCTGTCTGGACCTCCAACCACCTCTGAACTCCCGGATTGTGCAGAGACTCTGTAATTGCGACCGGAGAGCCTTTTGCCTGGTACAGTGGAATTTCCTTACATGTGAATGTGTTGTGTGCTTATAGTGGGTCGTGATTTGGTTCCCCACTGTGGTTTGAATTGTGTTCCACTTGCTGGAAGCTGTATTAGAATTTCCTTACGTGTAAATGTGCTTTGTGCTGCTAGTGGGTTGCGATTTGGTTCCCCACTGTGGTTTGAACTGTATTCTGCTTGCTGGAAGCTGCATCCAGCCCCACGGACTGAATCCAAAATCATCTCCATTGGTCCTGGGCCTTTCCACACTGGCCCAGCCTGACTACCCGCTGCACCAAGAAAGCCATCGACGAGAGACCTGCCTGGGGATCAGTCCCCTGCTCAATACTTGAACAGGAACAACACCTCGGTGATTCATTTGGGCCCCGCTTCTCCACGCACTCCAGCTCAACAACCTGCAGTCTCGATTTCATCCTGCCTGTGTCCAATATTGTGTATCATGAGTAAATATCAGGGTAGCTCCCTGCAACAACAGCTAAATCTAAAGTGTTGTCATCTGATTGTCTGGTTGCTTTTTCTTTCACGAACTGAGCCCTCCGGCTCCGGCTTACAAATAGTGTGTGTTGTGCATGTTGCTTTCTTCCATCACAGGGCCACAACCTGCTGCAACGTTCCTGGCTAGCCCATCATCTCACTACTTGGGTACCCAGAGGTATGACTGTGTGGGGACTTAAAGCGCATGCATAACTGTTTGATTAATATAGCCTTTAAGTCAATCAACCTGATTACACCCCTTCCTTGTTCAAGTCCCGTGAGTAAATTAGATCTGACTTTTTCTGCATTTAACCTGACTGTGGTTCCAGTTTGTGCCAAGAATACTGTACTGTTGCTATTTGCTGTGCATAACCTTGTTTTACAGGGGATCCTCAGGGTCAAGCCAGAGGAACCAGCCCTGGTGGTAAGTGCAAACAGTGTGGGTACTTGTATGGTGTACAAGGGGTACTGTGAAAGTAATTATTGTATATTGCTCAGGTCACTAGAAGGGAAAGAGGGGGGTTACAGTGTCCCGGAAGGCTGTGCCCAGGTTAGTTTGACCACTAGTAACCCTGACCTCCGGGTGGAGGCACCCGTTGCAGATCCTAGACCCTTTAACCTGCTACTAGCCAAGCAGGCAGAGGTAGTAGCCCGTGGGATAGTGCCACCTAGGGGTTACACTAGCTAAATGGCTGTCAAAAATACTTAAACATTTTTTTCATTTTTAACATTTTCAACATGCCAGAAGAATTTAAAAATGTTATGAGTAATTTAAAAAGCTCAGATCACTGAGTATCAATTTTAAAGGCACTGTAACAAGTAATGCTCAAGCAAACGAAAATAACTGATTCTTGTTTGAACCTTTTACCTAGTTCTGGAAGGAGAGGTAGGGATTAGGGTTGTTAAGCATAGTGAGAGGTCAGTTTGGAAGAAACAACATTACTGCGGTGAGTATTATTTTCTTCAGACCTCAGGAGTCCCTCACTTATGCTTAACAACTGCAGACTCCATAGCAGTGCCTTGGGAGGCTGGGTACAGAACCTATTTAGGGAAAAGATTCTGCAAGACAGCAGTGCCAAAGCCGGCATCCCTTATGGACTGTATGTCCAGACAGCAGTGTTTTATGAAAGTGTGTACTGTTTTTCAGGTAGCTGCTTTAGCAATTTCCTGCAGGAAAACACCTCTTGATGCTGCCACAGAGACAGAGGTGCCCCTGGTGGAGTGTGCCCCATGGCCTTCAGGTGACAGATTGCCTGCTTTGCCATAACAGAACTGTATGCAGGAAACTATCCAACGAGAAATGTTTCTCTTGGATGCTGGTTTACCTTTCTACACTTCACCATAGGTGATGAATAACTGAGTATTAGTGGACCTTACATCCTTTGCATGGTCCAAGTGGTAGCTCAGAGTCCTGTTAACATCCATACTGTAGAGCTTATGTTCTCCTCTGCTGGATTTTGCTGTAAATAAAACTGGCAGTGTAATAGACTGATTAAGATGAAATTCAGACACACTTCAGGGAGGAATTTTCTGTTAGTTTTTAGAACTACCTTGTCCCTGTGAAATGTGATATAGTTGGGGTCTGTGCAGAGGGCTTGCAGCTCGCTCACCCTTCTGGCATATGTCAGTTCCACCAGGAAAACTGCTTTCTAGGTGACATACTTCAAAGCAGCAATTGCCATAGGCTTGAAAGGAGCCTTCATCAGCTTGGCAGTGCAGAGATTCAGGTCCCATGGGGAACAGGATCCCTTACTGGATGATACAATGATTAAGGCCTTTAAAGAACTTTTTGAAAATGGGCTGTGAGGCAGCTGACTTGCCAGATAAAGCGTATGCTGACAGTGCTGCCAAATGAACCTTCAGGGTTGAGGGCCAGAGCCCCAGGGACTGGAGGTGGACCAGGTAGTCTAGGGTTGAAGCTAAACTCACCTGCAGTAGGCTTATCGGTCTAGAATAACACCAAAGGGAAGATCTTTTCCACTTTGAGACACAAGTTGTTCCTTGTTGCTGGTTTCCTGGAAACATTAAGTACTTCCATAACCTTTTCAGAAAGATTTAACCCAGAGAGCTCTAGCTCTTCAAGTACCATGCTCTGAGACACAAAGTTCTTGGATGTGGAAATGTTATTCTACCCTGAGACAATGTCAGGAGATTGTATTTCAGAGGCAGGTTGATAGGATGTCTGCTGGAGAGGGATAGGAGCAGGGAGTACCAGATCTGCCTTGCCCAGTATGGAGCTATGAGAATCTTTGTTGCTGCCTCCCTTGTCCATTTTAGAAGTACTTTCAGCAAAAGTGGGAAGGCATACAGAAACTTCCCTAAGCAGTTGAGCACGAGAGCATGCTCTGGGACCGTACCAACTGATGGGGGTCTGCAAGAAACAGTGAGAGCTGTTTTTTCCCTAGGACGCAAACAGGTCTGTCTCTGGTGTACCCCACCTTCTGAGCACTGTTACAAGCACCTACTGGTTTATTGTCCATTTGTGGTTTACTTGTGCTGATCCTGCTCAAGGAATCTGCTGGCAGATTGTCCTTCCCTGGCAGGTGTACTGCTGAAAGCTGGACCTCCAAGGAGTATGCCAAGTTCCAGATCTTCGTTGCCTCTTTGCACAGTTTTGAAGATCTTGTTTCCCCATGTTTATTTCTGTAGTACATACTTGTGATATTGTCTGTCCTGATCTGGGCAGACTGACTTCTCTGATGTGGGAGAAGAAGGCATGAATTGCCAGGCATACGGCCCTGAGCTCCAGGAGATTTATGTATTGTTGAGTCTCCTGTGTACTCCACGTGCCACTTACGGTGAAGTTCTCCAGATGGCACCCATCTCAGGAGAGAGGCACCTGTTGTGAGTATGACCGTAGGTGATTGCTGAAGGATAGGAGCCCCCTCTCTGAGGTTGCATTCCTCCTTCCACCATACCAGTGCCCACGGCAGAGACTTTGTGACTGGAACTAGTTTTGAAAGAGGTTCCCACCTTTGGGACCAGTGTTTCCCCAGGTGTTATTGGATATCTGTCATTTGGGACCTGGCACCGCTGTGGTGAATGATGCCATGTGGCCTAGCAAGCGCAGGAAATCCCTTGCAGGTCTGGGCTGATCTGCCTTAAAGGATTTTACAGTTGTAATCAGATTTACCACTCATGCTTCCCCCTGCAAGGTATCCAGTTCTGCATGTAAACAGTCCTGGATCTGAACAGGGTCTGATTTAAACTTTTGTACATTTATGCGGAAGCCCAGGTCCTCCAGGGTGCCTTGTGCCAGAAAAAGAGAGGATATGACGTCCTGGTAAGATTTTCCTGAAACTAGCCAGTCATCCACATAGGGAAAAATACCACCCCTTGCCTCCAGAATTTGCTGCCACTATGTCTAGGTACTTTGTGAACACCTTTGATGCTGAGGGTAGGCTGAAGTGAAGGGCTATGAATTGGCAATGGCATTTCCCTTACTTGAATCTGTGGTACTTTCTGTGACTGGACCCTGACTGGTATGTAAAGGTAGGCCTCTTTAAGATTCTTTGACCCCAGCCAGTCTCCTTGATGCAGAGATGGAATCACTGAGCCCAGTGTTACCATCTTGAACTTTTCCCTCTAAATGTTTGTTCTAGGGACATGGATATGTTGTTAATCCACACTGACTGGCAGGTATCCTTGCCGCTTTAAATCTTGCCGGAAGGTCTTCAAGCTGGCTCCTCCCACCCACCCGGGTGGTAAAACTCTTGGCTCCGCCCCATGACGCCAGATTTTTCTTTACTTGCTTGGAAGCTCAGGTTCCCTCTATGCGCTCTGCGTATAAGACTGGTTCCAATTCTTCGATTTTGAATTTAAAAGTTTTTGCTTAAAAGACTTCTGTCTTCTCTCCCTCGCGGCTGCGATGGACAAATCAACTCCCGGTTTCCGGAGATGCCCTTGCGGGCAGAAGATGTCTCGGACGGATCCACACTCCACGCGCATCTACTGTCTAGGCCTGGAGCACGACCTGCAGGCCTGCGACCTGTGCTCTTCCTTTTCGGCCTATATCCTCGAAGACCGTGCTGCCCGTTTACAACTGGGGCGTCCCGAGAGGCGTTTTCCTCGGTGAAGTCAAAGAGGCCGGTCGGGCGGTTTCCCACGCGGTGGCGGGCTCGGCGGATCGCTCGGTGATCAATCCATCCCTCGAAGAGGAGAGCGGCGCGCTTCTACCTCAGCTGCGGCATTTGTCCCGCTTTCTCGTGCCTCTTATTCAGCTTCTTTAAAGGAGCTTTGTCTGACCCTCTCTACTAAAGGTGAGGGACCAACTTCTGCTGGACCATTTCTCAGGTCAAAAGAGACAAGGGTAAGTCCCACCGTCGACGCTCTTGGGAGCGGGAAAGATCCCTCTCCCCAAGTTGTCGGCCGTCGACTTCGGTCGACCACTCGGCTTCGGCCACTGGTCTCACGGTGTCCCCGTCAGGCCAGTTGACCGAGACTCCCGTCGATGCGGTCGAGATTTTTCTCGACCCGTTGGACGGGTTGTCGGCAGGAGAAGCCGAGAATCCCCTCTCCTCGTTCCCCGGTTGGAGTTGAGGACCCCGTTGGCTTGTCTGTGCCTCCGGTTCCGGAGCCTTTGGTTGAACCCTCCGAACCGAGGGGAGTGCGCGTTCCCATGACACCTCCCGCACTGTCCTCGGAAAGCCGAGGTTCTCGGTCTCGTCTCGGACTTCTTCGCGGTCCAGCCGATCCCACCGTCATAGGCGGTCTCGTCACGCGGCAAGCGGCACCGCCGCTCGTCCTCTTCCTCCTCCTCGGATGAGGGGAGGCTTCGACGTAAGTTGTGTTGACGATATGAGGACCTCATGTGGCAACAGCTCCTTCTGACCGGGAGCAAGCTGACACCGTCGCCTTCCCCGGCCATTAAGTGGCTGTCACCGGAGCGGCCGAAACAACCCCTCGTTTTATCCGAGGAGCCTGTTCCCAGGCTGGTTGTTCGGCCAAAACCAGCTGCCCACCGATTCGGTGGAACCTCCGCCTCCACAGCCGTTATTTGGGGCTCCGACCAAGAATTCTCGGTCGGCTCAGGGACTGCCCCATAGGCTGTCTGTCACCCTCACTTCCGATCGACCTGCAGGTGGAGGTGGCTCAGGCTCGAGGCAGCTCTTTGAGGACTCTTCTGAGTCGAGGCGATTCCTCCCTTTTCTCCAAGCGAATGGACTTGGAGTCCTCAGGAGGACAGTCGGTGGGCGATAGCACTTGGTCCTTCCTCGGATTGCTCGCTCATCTCGAGTCCACCAGGATGAAGCTTGAACCCGTTTCTAAGCGGGCCAGGTATCCCCTCATGGAGATTCTGGACCAAGGGATTCCCCTACAGAGGGCCTTTCCAGTGGCGAGGCCATAGTGGGCCCGGCCTTGGAGCTCTGGCAGCGCCCTGCTTCCTGCCCTGCGCCTTGGCCAGGATGGCCAGGAAGTACGCGTCCAGCCGTTCCTTGTCCGATTTTGAACACCCCTCGGCCGAGGGGTTAGTTACCGATAAGCGTTTTCCGCGCCAGGAACGCTTAGGGATGTGGACAAACCTCCGACAAGGAGTCCAAGAAATTGGAATATGCCGGCGAAAAGTCTACGCTGTGTCCTCCTCGCCTTTCGCCAGGCCAGTTCGGCTGTCCTCATGGCACATTTCTCTCACGCCCTGTTGGGCTCCCTGGATGAGGTCCTCCCTCATCTCCCCGCGGATCTGCAGACCACGGTTAGGCAGGTGCGGGACCAGGACAGGGCAGTGGCCAAATAGCAGCTTCAGACTGCTTTGGACATTGGGGACTCATGTGCCAGGTCTGTGGCGGCCGCAGTGGCTATGCGTCGTCGGGCTTGGCTGAGGATATCCACCTTCACTTCGGATACCCAGCACAAGTTGGCAGATGTCCCCTTCTTGGGGACCAACCTCTTCGGCCCTGGGGTGGAAGGTCAACTGCAGAGGATCGAGAAGTCCAATGCTACCTTGGACGTGGTCTCATCCGCTCAGAAGGACAAAGGCCGCAAACCACAGCCTAAGCCCTTTCGTCCCTCTGCGCCCGCGGCACGTCCGGCCCAGCAACGTCAGGGCCAGCAGGCACGAGCTTGGCATCCCAAGCCCAAGGCGTCGGCTTCCTCTAACAGGAAGCAGGGAGGTAAAGGCCCAGGAGGTCCCTCGGCCGGTCCATCCTCCAAGCCTGCCCAGTGGCGGGTTGAGGGTGTCGCCCAACCCTGTCACCTCACCCCAAGTTCCCCGTGGAGACGGCTCCGTCACTTCCTTTCCGCCTGGTCCGTTGTACCACGGACAGGTGGGTGTTGGAGGTGCTGGGAAAAGGCCTGCCCTTGGAATTCAAGCAGGCCCTGCCCTTCAGAGCCGTTGCACCTCGGGGGGCATCGGGATCCGCAGCCTCACTGTCGGCTCGCCGAGCCGACATCGCTCTCCTCCTCCAAAAGGAGGTAATCAGGGAGGTGGCAGACCCTCCCTCAGACCCGGGGTTTGTGTCCAGGTACTTCCTGGTTCCGAAACTGATGGGGGGCTGGCGTCCCATTCTCGACCTACACAACCTAAACAAGTTCCTAAGGTCTCGAACCTTCAGGATGGTCACTCTGGCTCAGATAATACCATCCCTGGAACACGGCGTGTGGTTCTGCTCTCTGGACCTGCAGGACACGTTCTTTCACGTCCCTATCCGTCCGTCACATCAGAGATTCCTTCGCTTTCGAGCGGAGGGATCCCTTCGAGTTCCGAGCCATGCCCCTTCAGCCTGTCTCCAGCTCCCAGGGTCTTCACCAAATGCATAGCAGTGGTGACAGCTTTCCTGCGGCGCCGAGGGGTCCGGGTGTACCCGTACCTGGACGATTGGCTTATAGCAGCCCCCTTCAGACAGGAGGTGGAGGCGGTCCAGATCTGGCCCTCCAGGTTTGCTCTCAAATCGCCTTCTCATCAACGAGGCCAAGTCGGAACTCGAGCCGAAGCAGGTGATTCTTTTCATCAGGGCAGAGCTCGACTCTCTTCGAGCCAGAGCACGGCTCCCGGCGGACAGGGCCGAGGTTCTTTCCTCCTTTGCCCAGTCATTTCTGGTTGGACAATCGCGCCCTGCCTGGGACTTCCGGCGCCTCCTGGGTCTCATGGCGGCCTGCACCAGCATGGTCCATTGGGCACGCTGGCACATGCGCCCTCTTCAGTGGGGACTGGCCAGCCAGTGGTCACAACGCTGCGATCCATTGGACCAGCTAGTGACGGTGACCCAGGGGATGTGGAACGCTCTCCGGTGGTGGACCGTTCCAGTTCATCTGCAGGAGGGCATCCCGTTTGTCCGCCCCGAGCCGACGGTCTCTCTATCGACCAATGCCTCTCTGATGGGTTGGGGTGCCCATCTGGGGGAACACCGGGCTCACGGCCTCTGGTCTCCGCGGGAGTCCCGATGCCACATCAACCTGCTGGAGCTCCGAGCGGTCTGCCTAGCTCTCACTGCCTTTGCACCGTTTCTCCGGGGTCAAGTGGTCCGAGTCCAGACGTACAATACCACGACCATGTACTATCTAAACTGCCAGGGCAGGACGTGCTCCATGCTTCTATGCAAGGAAACTCTCCGCATTTGGTCACTCGTGCACAGCCTGGAGGCGGATCTCCTAGCCATTCATGTGGCAGGAGCCTCCAACACCCTGGCCGATGCCCTAAGCCGGATAGGGGCTGCATCCCACGAGTGGTCTCTCCTGCCGGAGGTGGTACAAGATCTGTTCTCCCATTGGGGCACACCGCAGGTGGACCTGTTTGCCTCCAGGGAGAACGTGAAGCTGAGGCTGTTCCATGCCCGCCCCCCCCTCAGCAGGGCTCGCTGCAGGGGGATGCTTTCTTAGGGCCGTGGACCCCGGGCCTTTTCTACGCCTTCCCCCCATTTCTCTTGAAACACAAGGTGCTTCTCAAAGCAAGGAGGGACAAGGCGCAGGTGATTCTGATAGCCCCCGACTGGCCCCGCCAGTTCTGGTACCCAGATCTCCTCAGCCTCAGCTCCAGGCTCCCGAGGCAGCTTCCAGCTCGCCCGGACCTGCTCTCAGTCAATCAGGGGAAGGTGTTCCATCCGGACCTTCAATCCTTGCACCTGACGGCCTGGTTCCTGAGCGGCTAGAGTTCCAGGCCTTGGGTCTTTCCGACGAGGTCCTCAATGTAGTTGAGGCGTCCCGTAAGGAGTCGACCAGGAAATGCTATGCCTTCAAATGGAAGAGGTTTTCCATTTGGTGTCAGGGCAAGGGCTTGGACCCTTCCTCCTGTTCCTTGGCAAGCATCTTGGACTATTTATGGTCCCTTTCTCGTCAAGGGCTTAGGTCGATGACCCTAAGGGTGCACCTGGCAGCCATCTCTGCTTACGAGGCGGGCCGGGGAGCAGTCAGTGCAGGAGAAGGTGGTCTGGTGCTTTTTCAAAGGCCTTGATCACATTTCCCCTCCGGTGCGAGAACCTCCACCTCCGTGGGATTTACTGCTGGTACTGGCAAAGCTCATGGGCAAGCCATTCGAACCAATGCACAGGTGTGAACTCTCTCACCTGTCATGGAAGAACGCCTTCTTGGTGGCTATTACGTCAGCCAGAAGGATGGGAGAGCTCCAGGCGCTCTGCATCGAGTCTCCTTACCTGGTCTTCCACAGGGACAAGGTTGTCCTGCGCCCCCACCCGAAATTCCTTCCCAAGGTGGTGTCGGAGTTTCACCTTAACCAGTTGTTGACGCTGCCGGTGTTCTACCCCAGTCACACCTCAGAGGCCGAATATAGGCTCCATACTTTGGACCCTAGAGGCGCTTGCTATTAAGGGCGCACAGCTGAAATTAGGAGAGGTTCACCAGCTGTTTGTCACCTACGCTGAAGCCACACCCTGGCAGACCTGCAGCCAAGCGGACGATAGGCAGGTGGGTCACCTCCTGCATAGATCTCTGCTATAAGTTGGCGGGCATGGAGCCTCCCAGAGGGATAAGAGCTCATTCTACCCTCCATACTGCTGCATCGGTGGCTGCTTCCAGGGACACACCTATCCAGGATATCTGCAGGGCTGCTTCCTGGAAGTCTGCACACACCTTCATCACCCATTACCACATCGACCTTGAGTCACGCCGGGATGCTGGTTTTGGGGCCTCGGTTCTCCAGTCTTTATTCCCTAAGTAGGGGGTGTGTGCCTTGCCTCCCTCCTCCCGGAGAACTGCTAGGAGTCTGCCAGACAGTGTGGATAAACAACATATCCATGTTCCTAGAAATACAGGTTACTCACCTGTAACAGGAGTTCTAGGAATGGTATATGTTGTTCATCCACACGACCCACCCGACCTCCCCGGCTTCAACGCACAACCTGAGCTTCCAGCGGGCCAGATCTGGCATCATGGGGTGGAGCCGAGAGTTTTACCACCCGGGTGGGTGGGAGGAGCCAGCTTGAAGACCTTCCGGCAAGATTTAAAGCGGCAAGGATACCTGCCAGACAGTGTGGATGAACAACATATACCATTCCTAGAACTCCTGTTACAGGTGAGTAACCTGTATTTCCAGTATCTCAGGTCTAAAATGGGTCACCAGTATCTGTTTATCTTGTGGGTCAGGAAGTATCTTGAGTAGTGTCCATTTCCCCATTGTGAGGGAGATACCTTTTCCCCATTGTGAGGGAGGTACCTTTTCCCCTGCATTTGCTTGCAGCAATTTTTTTTACCTCCATCTCCAACATGAGTCTTTATCAGTTGGAGTGTGGGGGTGGAAACCATTGTGATTCTGCAGTCTTGGGAATTTCCTGAACTGTAGGGACAAACCCTGACTCACTGTTTCCAGAACCCATTTGTCTGTTCATTTTTGTCCAAGTCTGAAATCAGTGAGTCTGTCTTCCCTCCACTGGCAATGGATGGGCCACCAGTGCAGACTTGACAGGGGATTTGCTTAGCCTGAGCCTTGGGGCTCATCTTGCAATTGCATGCCTGGTGACCTTTCTACCCCTACCTCTGAAGAAACCCCTTTGTGGAAGGAAGTCATAGGAAAGTATACTCTACCCCTACCTCTACCTCCCCTTCTGGAAGGCCTGCAGGAAGAGGAGGCCTTTTCCTTCTCAGTGTTGCACTTGTAGGTGGTTTTGTATTCGTCCACCTTTTTTATGGCTGTGGGCGGAACCTACAGCTATCTTGCTGTCTGTAGCTAGAAAAATGCAGCATCGTGGAACACATATTTTGGAGTTTTCAATGTATCCTTCCACATCTACAAATCACTATGCCAAATGAAATAATATACTCCCTTCTTTCTCTTTAGAATGTTGGAGACATAACTCCAAGCTGCTCATCAGATGGCCATTAAGAAACTGAAACAGCTTGTTAAATATTGGTTGCCTATTAAACTGTAGATTTGTTTAACCTGTTCGAAATGCAACAACTTGCACATTTAAATACTTAGCATTTAAACATTTTCTTGCTATACGTTTCAGTTGGACAGGTATTGTCTTTCAAGAAAAATTCATACCTCATAAATGTCAACCTTTCCCACCAAATCTAAAAAGATTTGCAGTTTTTTTAACCTCTTAAGACACTATGTGATAAGCACCGTCTCAGACATATGCCAGATCTTCTGTGAACTCTCCAGGTGAAATATATAGCAATCAGCAGGCATTTTTTACTGTGCTTTTTGGGGAAAAGATATATTGAGTTACAGCAAACACACGCGTGCGCACACACACACACTGTACACACCATCCTCATGGCCACAGCATTCAAAATAAATACTGCAATCTAATATGTAATAAAACAATAAAGAAACTGTTTATGCCAGTGAACACAGTGACATTCAGTTTACAGTAGATTTTCTTTAAATATTTCTTATCCTATATTTTGTATCCTGGATAGCGCATGGGAGATGCTACATCTCATTGTCATAAGGATCTTCATTTACACATTTCTACACTGTATTTACTCAGGCTGTCCCAGATTAGATGCAATATCTTGTTTTCAGTGGGGTCATGATTTGTATCATTTTTATAATGTATTTATTTAGGGTAGCCTAGTCCAGATATAAAATATTGTTTTCAGTGTGTTCTGATTTTACGCAATGCAGCATAATACTGTGTAGATATAGAGCCCTGCTGAAAATTGAGATGCCATTTCTTGTGTGAACTGTCCAGGCTAAATATATAGTAATTAGCAGGCATATTCCAGGAAAACATGTTGTAAAAATGTGTAAAAGGCTGGCCACATGGAAACTGCCTCTCAGCAGATCTACTTTGTGCTGATTCATTAGAGATAATGGGCAAACAAACCAAAAAGCTCTCCACAGCTATTTTGGCTGTGACCAGAGTTTATGTTTGCCGTGTGTGCATACACAGTGAACATTTTGTTAGGAGAGTGGCTTTTTTTTTTAAACTCTTTATTTAAAATATTTTCAAACAAGATAAACATGAATACATTGAAAACATTCAGTTAATCGAACACTATGCAATTAGTGCAGCCAGTTATAGTCAGACAGTCATGCTTGCATTACATAATTCAAATAATCACCATATACGTTTAACATAGATAGTGAAAAATAAACCTAGGAAGATACACACATATTTGGAATTATTTATATAATTAAAATACATATATATATAATTAAATATAAATGGAGTGCTGCCCCAAACGAATAAGAAATATAAACCCCAAGTCTGAAGTGTGTCTTCATATGTAAATTGATTACCCTTAATAGTATTTAATAATCTCATTTAATATCGTGTGAGGAGAGGGAGGGGAACAGATAGAAAGGGACCTAGGTCAGGCAATTCTCCCATGAGAGGGAAGGGGGCCCCTAACATAGTTGGCTATCCTCCCCAAAATGATAAGCTTGGTTATGATTAGCATCATAACAGCTGCTTCCCTGTCTTCATCACGGGACAAAACTAGGCCGGTACCGCATCACATATAAAACCCATCTTCTCCATAATGACTCAAACCTGTCTTTAGTACGTCGGGTCAAGGCCGTTATCCACTCCATATGATAAACTTCTGTTGTGATGTGCTGTCAGCCTTGTATGGTTGGGTGGGGGCCTCTGAGAGCCACTGTCTAGTAATAGCTTTTTTAGCTGTGACGAAGCTAATACATTACAATCCCCTAGAGGTCTGGTCACTCAACCCCTCTGGGAAACCATTAAATAAAATGAAGGTCTCAGAGAGCTGTACCGGAGTCGAGAATATTTCAGTCAGAACTATCTCTAACTCCGCCATAAAAAGCCATAGAGCCAGGCAGCTCCAAAAGATGTAGCCATGCATGACAGGAGAGAAACCACATCTCCTCCAGCAATCTACTCCATGTGCAGATATATATTTGGTCTGGATGACATGTGTTCTGAAGAAGTGAAGTAATAGCTTCCTTGAAAATTCCTTCCATTCGTAGGAAGCCGTGGCCGAGTGTAGGCCCCTAGCACAGCTATCTCAAGTAGACTCCGGGATCTTCACCTTCAGATCTGTCTCCCATCACTGCTTAAGCAAACCAGATGAGTCCCCCTTCAAGGCTATCAGCGCTTCATATACATATGATATTACATGTGTCAGCGGAGCCACTCCCTCCAGTGCTCTTCCCAAAATATCAGTCACTAGGGCTTGATAACCTTCCAGTGGCTGGTGCCAGGGGAAGGTTCGCATAAAATTAGCCGCTTGTAAATACCGGTATCTGTCCCGTGGGAGGAGGCCATATAGCTTCACCAGATCATCAAAAGGGCAGAGGAGTCCATCCTTCAATAAATGCCATAAAATTATATTTCCCTTTTGTTCCTAGGCTACAAACCCATTGTCCAGTCTGGCTGGATAAAAAGACCGGTGCCAAGCTAATGAAATAAAAATAGGTCTAATACCCCTTAATTGTTGGGAAGTCAGAAGGGCACCCCAACACCACAATGTGTTATGGGTATATGGATTATCAGTGACTTCCTCGCACGGGACACCCTGACATGCCAAGAGTACCTTATGAAGATCTAAAAGATCCTCCCCTTTCAATTACAACTCCCTCCATTTGGAGTAACAACGTTTCTGCAGCCAAAAGAGAACATTCCTTATCTATGCTACAACACAATATTGAGAAAAATCAGGGAAGGCCAGGCCTCCTCTTCTCTTAGGGAATTGCAAGGTGGAGTACTGGATCCTGGGAGGGCTAGAATCCCAGATATAATGGGAAATCTTTTTATTAAGATTGTTAAAGAAAGCCTGAGGGGGAGTCAGGGGTAGTGTCTGAGCCAGGTATAGCACCCGAGGGAGAAGGTTCATCCAAATGGAATCCACCTGCTGAATCAAAGGGAGAGGCACAGTTTTCCATCACTGCGTATCAAGGTGCAGTTGGTGCAAAAGGAGTTAATAATTATCTTTATATAACTGAGTGTGGACCCCTAAATATCTTAAATTGGTTAGGTCCCAGCGGAATGGGTACTCCCTCTTAGTCCGCTACAAGGGGGAGTAATTTAGTTGGAGCACCTCTGTTTTAGTCAAATTAACTCGATACCCCACTAGCCTACCATATCTATCTAATAGGTGCTACAAAGGGGGCAATGAGGCATCCGGGAAAGTCAAATAATCTAAACAGTCATCGGCATAAAGAGCCAATTTATGGATTTCCCCAGATACCTCCATTCCCATAATAGTGGGCTCCTGCTGAACTGCCTGTACAAGGGCTCTAAATGTGAAAGCAAGGAAGTGGGCATCCTGCCTTGTGCCCTGGGTAATGGATTGGGTTCAGACAGAGCCATTTTATGTATGCCATGGGGCAATCATAAAAGCAAGCAATCCATTGCTGAAATTGCAAAGAAAAACCCTATAGCCCCAATGGTCGCTGTCAGGTAGGGCCATGCCACCCCGTCGAAGGCCTTCTCCACTTCCAGGCTCATCGGGAGAAAAGGGGCCCCTGACCGTGTGACGTAATGCAGGGTCCGTTTTATGTTGTCCTGAATCTGCCTCGAAGGAACAAACCCACATTGGTCTTTGTTAATGATGGAAAGTAGTACCCCTCCAGGCATCCAGCCATCGCCATTGCAAAAAGCTTATAATCTGTGTTCAAGGCCAAAATAGGTCTATAAGACACAAGGATAAATTCTTCCCTGTTTTGGGACACTTGAAATAATGGCGAGAAATGCCAGAGGTGGAATTCAACTTTCGCCCAATATAATCACTTTAGCATGCTGCCTCTGGGGGCAACAGGCCTTTAAAAGCTTTGTAAACTCGCCCATGAACCCATCCGGGCCCAGGCTTTTACCTGTTTTTAATTTCTGGACTGCCACTTCCCGCTCCTCCCTCGAGATAGGCGAGTCTAAAAGCGCCAAATGTTTCAATGAAAGCCTCAGAAGCCTTAACCCTTCTAAAAATGTCTGGGCAGCCTGCAAATCAAACGGCACCTCCAGGGAATATAATTTTTGATAAAAATCCAGGAACGCCTCTTGGATCTTAGAAGGGGAATTTGTCACATTGCCCAGAGCTAGAGATTGTATCTGGGTGATGGTATTTTGAACCATTTTATGTCTGTCTGTGTGCCAAAATACATGCCACTCTAGGACATCCATCATAATAACTTTGTTTAAGGTACTGAAGTGCCTGCTCAGTTTTCAAGTCTAGTAAATATTGAATTTGTTGCCGGGTAGCCTTCAGAAGTGGGAGGGCTCCCTGGTCCCTCCACTGCATGCTACTCCTGAAGTTCACGAAGTTGCCCCTGAAGGGTCTCCAATCGAGCCATCTGAGTTTTCTTATAATGAGCAGCGAACTGTAGTCCTCCCCAGACCACGGCTTTAAGGTGTTCCAGAGTATCCCAGACAGCAACCCCTTCATGTTGTCAACAAGAATCTCTGGAACTTGGTTTTAAAGAAGCTGTCTTAAATAGAGCTCCCGCCCTGCAGAAATCTACCCGCGGTTTAGCTTCTTATATGAAAAACAGCATTTTTCTCATGCTGTAAAGTACTATTCTATTTTGTAGGGAAAGTCTGCTACCTGAAGTATGGTGGACAGCGGGGGCTCATTAACTATAAAGGTATGGCGCCACACTGCTCGCTTCAATACATTTGGGAGCCCCATTTGAAGACAACTTTCTTTTAATCATCTCCTGAAAGTCAGGTAAATTCAGTAAAACAAATTATTAAAGCGCCATTATGTTTGTTTCTTATCTACCTGCCAATTCCGAGTTAGAAGCACCAGAGAGTGGTCTGAGGGGGTAAAAGGATGCATATCACAGCTGTGTAACAGATGGACATGTTCTTGAATGATATGACAGAGATCAGTTCTTGTATAAATTTTATGATGAGCAGAATAGTGGGAGTATGCCCTTCCCCCCCTTATGTGAATAACGCCAAACATCCATCTATTGAATATCTCTAATGTTTGTAGAGGCTGTTCTTTGTGCTGGAGTCCTCCTTGGGGGGAGGGAGGCTTTGGGTTAGTGGTGTCTTTGGGGTCATAAGTCATGTTGTGGTCACCTGCCACTATCAAGACCCGTCTCTGATGCTCGGTAATTTTCTGTAATAATGATCGGACCCTAGTAGGCTCGGTACCCGGAGGGATGTACAGGCTCGCCAAAGTGAGTGGAGAACCATCCAAATTACCTACCACGATAACTAAACATCCCTCGGGGTCCAAGTAAGAAGAGAGGAGATGAAATGCAGTGGAATGGGACACCAAAACTGCACCCCCCTTCCCTTCTTTTACCTCCCCTATATGAGGATGCCACTACTTGTTCATACCCAAACTTTGAGAGTTTTTGATGCTCCACCCGACTGAGGTGTGTTTCCTGCAAAAGAAGCCCGATATTTCTTAAGAAGTGAGAGGACTTTATACCTCTTCACCGGGTTGTTTAACCCATTCACATTTAGTGAACACTTTATCTTAGAGCTGTGAGCCATAATCTGTTTTACCTAGGGGGAACTCAGTTATGAAATAAGCCCAGACTAAAATCTGAGGCACTCGAGAGCATACGAGGGAGGAGTCGGAGGAAGGGGAGGTGGAGGCATCATGCGTTCAGTTAAGGTCCAATAGAGGGAGAAAGGTGAGGTTGGGGGTGGTTTACAGACCACCCGATCAGGATGAGGAGAGGGATGGGGAACTGAGCTCACAAATATTGGAAGCTGCGCATAAAGGAGAGGTGGTAATTTTGGGGGACTTCACCCTGCCCAAGGTGGACTGGGACATATTCCACAACATGTACTAGGAGTCAGGTGATCCTGGAAGGACTGCAGGGTGGGTTCCTGACTCAGGGCGTCACTGAACCACCAAGAACTGAGGCCATTCTTGATCTGGTGCTCACAAATGGGGAGCATGTACAGCAAATAATGGTCAGGGAGCCACTGGGTGGAAGTGACCATTGCACAGTGTGGTTCCAGTTGGGTATGGGCAGGGAAAGCATCCCTACTAAGACCAAAATCTTGAATTTCAGGAGGGTGGACTTCAAGAAAATGGGCGAAGTGCTAAGGAGCCATCTGTCGGGCATCAAAGCAGATATGGGGGTGGACCTAAGGTGGTCAATCATTAAGGAAGTAATACTGGTTGCCACAGATGAGTGCATTAGGCTCAGGGATAAGAACACAAGTGCCAAAGCATCCAGCTGGTTCAGTTCTGGGGTTGTCCAGGTAGTATGGGAGAAGAGATTGGCCTATAGAAAATTCAGGAAGACCAAAAGAGAGATGGATAGGGAAAACTACCTAAAGTTGTCTAGTGAGACAAGTCAGGAAGTCTGGTGAACAAAGGCACAGAAGGAGCTGCAGATAGCTGAAGGAATTAAGAAGGGGGAGAAGGCTTTCTTTCGCTATGTAAGTGAGAAAAGGGACAAGAAGGAAGGGATTGTTAGGCTTAAGAAAGGGGTGGAGTAGGTGGAGGATTATGGGGGGGAAAGCAGAGATGCTAAAGGAATACTTCTGTTTCATCTTTACCAGGGAGAAGGACGGACCAGTGCCTTCAGGAGGGAAACGAGGAGCAGGGAGGGAGGGGAACACAGATGTAGTGATAGAGAAGAGCAAGGTGAGGGAGGGGCTGCTGGCATTGAAGATAGACAAATCACCAGGCCCCAACAGAGTACATGAAAGGGTACTAAAGGAACTGGCTGATGAGCTGGTAAGGCCACTGGCTGACCTATTTAATAGTTCACTTAAGTCAGACGTGGTACCACGGGACTAGAGAACAGCACATGTAGTGCCTCTCCACAAAAGCGGTCCTAAGGATGACCCAGGGAATTACAGACCAGTCCTCTGACCTCCATTGTGGGCAAGCTCATGGAGACCATACTAAAGGAAAGGTTGGTGGAATATCTAGAGGAGCATGGTTTCTAGGATGTGAGGCAGCATAGGTTCATGGGGGGAGGTCGTGTCCAACGAATATGACTGACTTCTTTGACTGTGTCAGTAAGACAGTAGACCAGGGCCAAGTGGTAGACATCCTCTATCTTAATTTCAGCAAGGCTTTTGACTCTGTGCCCCACAAAAAGGTTGATCAGGAAGTTGGGGAATCTTGGGGTTGGGGAAAAGATGGCCAGATGGGTGAAAAACTGTCTGAGGGACAGAACCCAGAGGATGGTTGTGGGGGAGAGTTATCTGGCATCAGAGAGGTAAGCAGTGGGGTCCCACAGGGCTCAGTGCTGGGGCCAATGTTGTTCAGTGTCTTCATCAATGACATTGGAGATGGCATTAAGGGCAAAATGTGCCTATTTGCGGATGACACGAAGCTCTGCAGGAGAATGGACCCAATTGAAGGGATACAGGACATACAGGAAGAGCTGGTAAAGCTGGGGAGGTGGTCCAGGATCTGTCAGCTTGGCTTCAATGCCAAGAAATGCAAAGTTATCCATATTGGAGCCAAGAATCCCAGGACAGAGTACTACCTGGGTGGAGTCCGAGTATCTTCATCAGAGGAGGAGAAGGAACTGGGAGTGATGATCACTAGTGACCTGAAGCACTCCACGCAGTGCAAGAAAGCAGCAACAAAGGCAAACAAGATGCTGGGATGCATATCTAGTGGGATCAGTAGTAGGAGAGAGGAGGTTATACTGCCCTTATACAGCTCAGTGGTAAGGCCGCATCAAGAGTATGGAGTTCATTGCTGGTGCCCACACCTCAAAAAGGACATTAACCTGCTGGAGAAGGTCTAGAGGAGGGTACAAAGATGATAGTGGGTCAGCAGGGTAAGGCATACGAGGAGAGGTTGAGGGCACTGAACATGTGCTTCCTGGAAGACAGGAGAGAGAGAGGGGATATGGTTGGGACCTTCAAGTACTTGAAAGGGAAAAATAAGATTGATAAGAAGAGTCTCTTTAAGCTGAGTGGCAACCATAACACTAGGGGGCACAATCTTAAGCTGGTGGGTGGGAGGTTTAGGAGGGAGGTCAGGAAGCACTTCTTCACAGAGAGGGTGCTGGACACTTGGAATGCACTGCCGGAAGAGATCATCTCATTGAAGACAGTGGGCAGCTTTAAGAGAGGCTGGGATAGGCATAGGGAAAGTAAGGATCATGGGTAGGGAGGATGGGAGGAGTGGGGAGGGAGGGAGGAGGCAGGGACATTAGTTCAAGCTGTGGACCCTGCAATATGAGCAGACTTAATAGACCAAATGGCCTTCTTCTGCTGGCTTCTTTGTATGTTCGTATGGAAATTGTCATCGACCCAATCGACCCATTGTCACCGACTCCGGTCGACAATTCCCTCGATCGAACTGCTATTCTTATTTTCCCCGACCAGGAGACCCAGCCTGCTGAAACTCCCATCGAGGAAGTGGTCCCCAACCCCGGGAAATCACCGGTCCCGCCGGTGTCTCCTGAGCAGCCAAGTCGGCCTGTCCGATCTCGATTGAGGTCCCAGACCCCCGCAACTGAAAGGCCAAGGAAGAGCCATAAATGCCCTAAAAAGAGGCGATGCCATTGGTGGTCTTCGTCCTCCTCTGATGAGTAGAGGCTTCAGCGGGAACTCCGGCGCTGCGAGGACCTCATGTGCAGCAGCTGATTTGAATGGGCACAAGCCGACCCCAGCTTCCACCCGGCCATTGCTTGGCTTTGCGCCACCTAGGCGGGAAACCGGCTCCCTTAGGAGGCAGTCAGAGTCGAGTTCCCCACCTGCGGAGCAGCGAAACCTCGGTTTGACCTAAACCAGTCTCTCCACCGATAGTGGTGGAACCACCCCCCAAGCAACCTGTGGGAGGTGCTCCTTCTAAAGAAGATAGGCCAGACACTGGGCTTCCCTGGAGTCTTTCGGTCACTGTCACACCGGGCCGTCCTCGGCAGGTTGAGGCTGACCTGGGTGGTCGACCATTGTATCCGGATTCCTCGGATTCGGATGTGACCAGCCTGCATTCTCATCCTGGGGATGACGAATCGGCCGGTGGGTTAGAGATGGAGAAGGTCCTTTGTCCTTTCAGGGCATTCTTCGGCTCATCTCTGAGTCCACAGGGATGCCCCTGGAGCCAATCCAGAAAAAGGCGGAGTACCCTCTCACGGACATCCTCCAGAGAGGGGATACCTCAACAGAGGCTTTTCCTGTGGCCGAGGCCATTGTTGGTCCGGCCTTAGAACTCTGTCAGTACCCTGCCTCTTGTCCAGTACCGTCTGCCCGCATGGCCTGCAAGTATGCAGTGCCCATGTGGTTCCTTGCAGGGTTCACAGAGCACCCTTTGGCTGAGAGCCTGGTGACCGCCTCTGTGTTCATGCGTACTGGCAGTTCTGCCAACACTGACAGACCTCTCGGGAAAGAGTCCAGGCTTTTGGACCATTTGGCCAGGAAGGTCTATGCGGCTTCTTCCTTGGGCCTTCGTCTGGCAAGTTCAGCCGTCATCATGGCATACTTCTCCCACGCCCTCTTGGGACCTTTGGATGAAGTCCTCCCACATCTCCCCGCGGACATGCAGACCATGGTCAAGCAGGTCCGGGATCAGGGCCGAGCTGTTGCCAAACAGCAGCTTGAGACAGCCCTGGACATTGGAGATTCTTGTGCCCGTTCGATGGTAGCCGCAGTTGCCGCTCATCGCAGGGCTTGGCTGAGACTCTCCTTCTTCCCGGCGGATACTCAGCACAAACTAGCTGATGTGCCTTTCCTGGGCACTGAGCTTTTCGGCCCAGGTGTGTCGGGTCACCTTCAGCGCATTGAGCAGTCCAGTGCCACCTTGGATGCTACTTCTGCTAAGGGTTTTTCAGGCAAGAACCAGCAGAAGAAAAAGAAGAAGCCTTTTCGGCACTCTTCCCCTGCAGCACAGCAGCCCTCCCTACAAGGAGGACAGCAACAGCAGCAGGCTCGAGCTTTGCGCCCCAGGCCTGTAAAGGAGGCCGAGGTTTGGGTCCTGGATCATCCTTCTCCAAGCCTGCTCAGTGACGGGGTGGGGGCTGCCTCCTCCTCTCCCGTCACACCATCTCTGGGTCCTCCCGTGGGGGGCCAACTCTGCCAGTTCCTTTCTGCCTGGTCCACTGTCACTTTGGACAGATGGGTTCTCGAAGTGGTTGGTCAGGAACTGCCTCTGGAATTTGAGCAGTACCCTCCAAGCTGAGCCAAGCCCCTTGAGAGGAAAGAGTATCCACTCAGACTCAGTTGCCTCTCCGAGACGACATTGCTCAGCTCCTCCTCAAGGAGGCAGTAGCTCAGTGGGTGGGTCCTCCCAGCAGATGGCTTTGTCTCAGGTACTTCCTGGTGCCACGGACAGAGGGCTGGCGCCCCATTTTAGATCTGCACGACCTGAATCAATATGTCAGGTCATGCACTTTTCAGATGGTCACTCTGTCTCAGATCATACCATCCTTGGAGCGAAACATGTGGTTCTGTTCACTGGATCTTCAGGATGCGTTCTTTCACATCCCAATCCATCTGTCTCATCAGCGGTTCCTCCGCTTCAGAGTCGAAGGGACACTGTATGAGTTCCAAGCCATGCCGTTCGGCCTGTCAGCGGGCCCACGGGTCTTCACCAAATGCATTGCAGTGGTGGTGGGCCATCTCAGGCGTCAGTGGGTCAGGATTTATCCCTACCGTGACGATTGGCTCCTAGCATGTCCCACCCAACAGGAGGTGGAGAGGTCCAGGGACCTGGCCTTCCAGACCTGCTCCCAACTCGGCCTCCTGATCAACGAGGCCAAGTCAGAACTTGTGCCTTTTCAGGTGAATGGTTTTATCGGGGCAGAGCTCGACTCTCATCAAGCCAGAGCTCAGCTCCCAGCGGTCAGGGTGGAGGTTCTCTCCTCCTTTGCACAACCATTTCGGGTTGGGCAATTGCGCCCTGCCTGGGCTTTCTGCGCCTTCTGGGTTACATGGCAGTGTGCACCTCAGTGGTCCATTGGGTCTGGTTGCTTATGTGCTCCCTCCAATGAAAGCTGGCCACCCAGTGGACTCAGCGCCACGGTCATTTCGACCAGCTGATCACTGTAACCCAGAAGACGTGGGACACTCTACAGTGGTGGACCGCCCTAGACCGGTTGCAGGAAGGGATCCCGTTTGTCCTCCTCACGCCGATGGTCGTCCTCACGACCGATGCCTCTCTCATGGGCTGGGGAGCCCACATGGGGGACAAAAGGGCCCATGGGCTCTGGACCCCTGAGGAGTCCCGATGCCACAAGGACCTGTTGGAGCTCAGAGCAGTCCAGCTGGCACTGTCAGCTTTCACTCCTCAGCTCCGGGATCAAGTGGTTCAAGTCCAGACAGACAATACCACGACCATGTACTACCTCAACAAACGGCACCACACACTCCCATCTGCTGTGCAGGGAGGCTCTCCGCATCTGGACTCTTGTGAGCCGTTTGGAAGCAGATCTCGTAGCTAGCCATGTGGCAGGAACTTCAAACCATCTGGCAAATGCTCTCAGCTGCTTAGGCGAGACATCCCATGAGTGGTCTCTCCATCCAGAGGTAGTTTACAGCTTGTTCTCCCACTGGGGAAAACTGATGTTGCACCTGTTTGCCTCCAGGGACAACACCAAGCTCAGGCTGTTCCATACCCGCCCCCCTTGGCAGGGCTCGCTGCAGGGGGATGCCTTTATCGAGGCCATGGACCCCAGGCCTCCTGTACGCCTTCCCTCCATTTCCGTTGATCCACAAAGTGCTTCTCAAGGTGAGGAGGGACAAGGTGAAGGTGATCCTGGTAGCCCTAGACTGGCCGCGCCAGTTCTGGTATCCAGATCTCCTCAGCCTCAGTTGCTGGGCCCCAGAGCGGCTTCCTGCATGCCCAGACCTGCTGTCTCTCAATCAGGAGAAGATATACCATCCGGACCTTCAGTCCCTGAACCTCACAGCTGGTACCTGAGCGGCTAGAATTCCGGTCTTTGCGTCTTCCCGAGGATGTCTTCACTGTGGTGGAGGCATCCAGAAAGGAATTGACCAGTAAATGTTATGCCTTCAGATGGAAAATGTTTTCCATTTAGTGTCAGGGCAAGGGCCTGGACCCTTTGTCCTGTCCAGTGGCTGACATCCTTGACTAGCTTTGGTCTCTCTCCAAAGGGGGTCTGCAGTCAACGACCCTTAGGGTGCACCTGGCAGTCATCTCTGCTTACCGGGTGTGGGCCGGTCAGCCGACGTTGACGGAGGAGACAGTGGTCGGGTGCTTTTTCAAAGGCCTGGATCACATATCCCCCTCCAGTGCATGAACCTCCACCTCCATGGGACCTTCTGCTGGTGCTGGCAGTGCTCTCGGGCAAGCCATTTGAACCAATGCACAAGTGTGCTTTGTCACACTTATGGACGACGACCTTCCTGGTGGCTATCATGTCTGCCAGAAGGACAGGGGAGCTTCAGGTGCTTTCAGTGGACTCCCGTTATCTGGTCTTCCACAGGGACAAGGTTGTCATACGCCCCCACTCAAAATTCCTTCCGAAGGTGGTGTCAAGAGTTTCACCTTAACCACTTTTTAACTCTGCTGGTTTACTACCCCAACTAGACCTCGGAGGCCAAGTACAGGCTCCATACTTTAGACCTGAGACGTGCTCTCTCCCATTATAAGGAGAGGATGGCGACAATTCAGGGAGAGGTTCGCCAGCTGCTTGTCACTTATGCCTAAGCCGCTTCTGGCAGACCTGCAGCAAAGTGGAAGATTGCAAGATGGATTACATCATGCATAAGTCTGTGTTATGAGTTGGTGGGCAAGGAGTCTCCCTGAGGTATAAGAGCTCATTCTGCCCGCCATACCGCTACATCGGTGGCTGCTTCCAGGGACATCCCTATCCAGGAAATCTGCTGGGCGGCAACCCGGAAGTAAGCAAACACCTTCATCACCCAGTACCACATTGACCTTGAGTCACGCTGGGATGCTGGTTTTGGGGCCTCAGTTCTCCAGTCTTTGTTCCCTAAGTAGGGGATGTGCACATTGCCTCCCTCCTCCTGGAGAACTGCTAGGAGTCTGCCAAATAGCGTGGTTGAAGAACATATCCACGATCCTAGAAAAACAGGTTACTCACCTGTAACAGTAGTTCTAGAAGTGGTACATGCCGTTCATCCACACGGAGCTACCCAAACTCCCTGGCTGCAGATGCAAAACACCTGGCTGTCAGCGGGCTAAGATCTGGCGTCATGGGTTGGAGCCGAGGGTTATACCACCCGGGTGGGAGGGAGGAGCCAGCTTGAAGACTTCCGGCAAGATTTAAAGTGGAAGGGGACATGACAAAAGGTGTGGATGAACAACATATTCCACTCCTAGAACTACTGTTACAGGTGAGTAACCTGTTTACCTGGGTTTTTTTTTTTGTTGCCACGCCGTTCTCAAAATTAGCTCCTTATCTTTAAAACTTACAAACTTAATTACCATTGAGCATGGGCGGGCATTCGGATCTGTTGGTTTTGCTATTAATGCTTGTGCGCTCTTTCAGTCCTGAAGGTGAAGGAAGTCGGAAGGTCCAGGACATGCTTCAATAAATCATCTATGAACTCCGACATGTTCAGAGTTTTGGAACCCTCTGGGAGACCATAGAGGTGGAGGATCTGGTTTCTAAATCCAAGCATTTAGACTGGAGTACCTCCGCTTAATTAACTAAATACTCCATGGCCTGGTGTAGCTGGAGAATGCCATCCTCCGGTTTCTCCATGTGCTCCTCCGCCATCTCAATGTGTGCCTCCACCTTTGCCAGTCTGGAATGGGGACTTTTAAATTCTTGTTTGGTCTTCATTCTAAAATTCCTTATTTCGGTCAGAAGAGTTTCAAATCTTGACTGGGTGAATCATTCCTGTTCTATATCTGTGTCCATATTTGTACCATCCGCACTTTGTGGAGAATCAGTGCTTTCACATAGGGAACTAGCTGGGCTCAATCCGTGTTCATCTGGGCTCTGTTGGCGATGTTTGGAGCATGACCTCGTAGTTTTCTCCTTTCCACCTTGTCTAGATGCCATCTTAGCTGTTTTGTTGTAGAAGTGCTGTGTGGAAAAGTCTGTTTTATCCAGGCAGGGAAGAAGCTCAACAGTCAACCCGCCATTTAGGTAGGTGAAGTCACCAGAAGTCCAGGAGAGTGGCATTTGATGGGTGTGACACTGTCAGTCCAATGCAGAGTGGTCCTCAAGGGCCTCGTCAGTGCCACACCAATCATCAGCCAGGCTGATCATGACACTGTTCTGGCTTGCTGGGCGGAAACTTCATGTAGTTCAAAGAAGAGAGCTGACCCAATCGTAGGTCAGTTCTTTCCTTTGATCTACATAACCGCTTGTCCTGTAAGCACAGTGGATCTGTCATGATCAGCCTGCGGAGGTTGAATTACACCCAGTAACAAAGAAAACCATCCATCGTTGTCTGTTGCTGCCTCCACCGTTACTGTTCCCCCACCCTACCCTCCCACTCCATACCCCACCACCACATACCCCCCTCCAAACATAACACTGACACTGGGGTGCCTGATCCCCCATGTTGCCACTTGAAATAAAGAAAACTCCCTTGTAGTTTTTTTTTATTATACCCTGTAACAAAGAGAACCGGCCATCGATGTCTATTGCTGCTGCTGCCATTACTGTTCCCGCACCCGACCATTCCACTTAGCACCCGCCACTCCACCCCCCCACAAACATAACACCAACACTGGTGGTACCCAGTGCTCCAGTGTTGCCACTTGAAATAAAGAAAATTGTCCCTAGTAGTTTTTTTTTAAATATACCCTGTAAAAAAGGAAAACGTCCATTGATGCTGTTGCTGCCGCCACCATTAGTCGTCCCCCCAACCGTCACAATCAGCCCCCCACTCCCCAAGCCCTTACTTACCCATGGGGGTACAATGCTGTAATCCTGTCTGGACCATAGACAATTCTTCACTGTTCAACGCCATACCGCGAACTGAGGAAATCAGGCATGTGGTTCAGTGTATTTCAATGGGGTTTTGAACTTAGTGACATAACTTTGTCATTTTTTTTTATATTTTTGCCCCAGATTTTTAACATGCTTTTTTGGGGACCACACCTCATGAACAATGACAGTGAAAGTAGGAGAATCTGTCCCATAAGGTGAGTTTGCGGTCGCTGCACAAAATCACCTTTCAGGTAGTAGTTGAAAATTTTTTTCACCCTTGTTCATGAGGTGAGGTCATAAGAAGGCTATGTTGAAAATATGGGGGTAAAGATATTCAAAAACAACAAAGTTGTGAGTTGAAATTTTCAAATGCAGGCTCGTAACTTTGGTAATGTTCAATATTTTGACCTCACATTTTCAACATAGCCATTTCTTCACAGCGCCTCTTTAATGTGACAGCTGTCATTTCTCAAATCCTATCCAAAACATGTTTTAACACTTGTGACTCAAAATGACGTTTTAGCCAGTGTTTTATAAATGACACCTGTCATGCTCAGAAGGAGTGATCATAAAAAGATTATGTTGAAAATATGGGGTAAAAATGTGAAAAATCAACTAAGTTCTGAGGAAGCAAATTGTCCCAACATTTACTCATAACTTTATTTTTTGCAGATTTTGGCCCCTAATGTTGAACATATCCCTTGTGGTACCAGCCTCCTAAATATGTCAGGTGACATTTTTAAGTCCCTTCTGAAACTTGTTTCCACGGTCGCACAGCGAAATCACCTTTCGGATGGGATTTTAAAAATTCCACCTGTCTTGATCATAACGTCAGGTCATAAAGACTGTTAGACATTTGGTGCAAAATGTGGGAGCCCACTTAGAAGTAGATATTGTCTCTCAGCTGCCCTGTCCTGGATAATTGCAATCTAACAATGTGTAAAAGCAGAAGACAACTGAAAATGAGACACTGCATCTCATCTGCTCTATCCTGGGTAGATATGTATAGTTAAAATGTGTACAAGCAAGACTTGGTACAATGGCAATACCAGCAGTGAACATTCAACATCGACAAATGCTTGTTCATGTAATCCTCTGTCTTGCCACCAAACAGTGAATTTCCCTTGCAGGGGAAATCCATTGCTTTTGCCTAAGTGTCGTGGGATAGGTTAACAGTTCTAACCCAGGCAAGCTTTCTTAATGACACTGCATGGGTCATGACCCTGAGTGTACTGTCCTTTGTGTCATCTGCCTTATGGAACTGTTATTTTGTGGCATTAGTAGTTGCTCTTGCTGTGTCAGCCAAATTTTGTGCCAAGTCACCAGTAGACCTCTTGCTCTTTGCCAATATTGAGCTCCAGAGGGCATTTTGGTATAGAGCTATGTAAGATACGTTTGCCGCCTGTCGGTGAAGTATAAACATTTTTGCCCATATTATCCAGCTTCCGAATCATTTTTAGGAGGCTGAGAGGAAAGGGGCATCTTTGCCCTGTCACAGACAGCAGCCTGGACCATTCCCTCATGATCAGGTTGAGAATATAGGTATTCAGAAACCTGTTTATCCACCTGGCACTTTTTCTCAGTTTTCTCATCTGTGCCAGCAACTGAAGTGGGTGCTGACATGATTCTGCAAGCGGCCTTTGTGAGGGACTTGTGACAGGGCAATAACAACCTCTTTGTGGGAGTTAAACCCATCATATCCAAAAATTCCACCTCATCCTCTACATTTACCTGTGAGGTGATTTTGAGGGTATTTACCGTATGTCTTAGAAAAGTATATTGTGAGGTATAGTCATGTAAGAGTCTAGGTGGGGCACCAGACTCTTGTTCTGGAGAATCATCTGGTTCTATGGGTTCTCCTTCATCCTCCTCCTCCTCCTCAAAATACAATTCAGCCTCCTCCTCCACAGGCATTGGGAATAGAACCAGAGCCGGGGGCAGCATATTCATGAAATTCCCCATAGCCTGGAATGCCTGGAGGAATTGCCATGCCTTAGTCGTCCTCTGTTGAGGGCATTTTGTTTATGTCTTCTGGCGGCTCCTAGCCTTCTTCAGGAGGAGGGACAGTGACATGTTTTTTGGTTTGGTAGGGCTGTAGTGGGTATAGGCCTGCGGATCTCTAACTAGAAGAAAAGGACACAGTGCATTCCTTCCAACTGAACAACATGTTGGAGTTGCTACACAGTCGCCTCTGCGTCTGTGAAACACTCCACTCACTGTCTCCATGGGCAGTGCACTATTTTAACTCAGTTGGTGGTCATGGCAGAACACGGCACACTCTGCTGTGTGCAAGATGGCCACAGCTCTCTACTGCGCATGTTCTAGGAGCCGTGCATGCACAGTAGAGAGTGGCAGCCATCTTGGACACGGCAGAGTGTACGATGTTCCGCTGTGATCACCAATTTTTTTTTTTAGGTTATGCATACCCCCACCCGACCCTCCTCTCAGAATCCACCCCGAGCATTAACATTACTGGGGTGCCCAATCCCAGTGTCGCGATCGTGTTCCCTGTGTTTTTTCTTTTTTTTTAATATATATTTTTCTCTCCCGCCATCCAACCCGCCCTCTCAGCCCCACCATCACACACATAGCCAGAAACATAACAGTGATACTAAAAATTTTAACCCCTGTGTCGATAATCGGGAATTCCTCGGTCCTGACTTTTTTTTTTTTCACCTGTTAAAAACCCTGTCCATTGATGTCTTTTGCGCATTACACTCCCCCACCCAACCCTCCCACTTAGCACCCTGCATGCCCTCCCCAAGCCCTTACTTACCCATCAGTGAGGTTCAACGCTGTAATCCTCTCTGTTTTATTATTAGTAGGCATTGTCTCCAGTGTTTGCTTAGAGGCTATTTTATTTTTATTGAATTCAGGACTCACCTGTTCTGAACCATCCTTAGCAGCCTTTTCTTTCTTATCTGTCCTCTTTGACAGGGACTGCTGCTTACTTTGAGGGGCTGGACCCTCCTCTGAGCCTGTAGGTGACATGGAGGCAGACTAAGCAGCAATAATGTCTTCTGTTTTTTAGCCCTTTTCTTTTGCATTTTTGGGCAAAACTTAATACAAAGCTCATAGTTGACAGAAACGTGATCTGGATCCAGGCACCTTAAACATGACTCGTGGCAGTCTACCTTTGCCAGGAGTTGGAAACAAACTTTACAATTTTTAAAGCCTGTGGGCCTCCTTTTCTTTTTGGGCCCGTCAGTCATGCCAAATACAGACAGCTACTTAAAAATGTTACGGTACCCTTCCCCCCCTCAAAAAAAACAGTAATTTGCTAAAGAAGTAAACTCCTATTTGGAAAAAAGGTTTTAAAAATAACAAATGCAGTTCAGTTCCTTTTTTTTTTTTTGTTAAATATACAGCCACAATATAAAATGAAAACCTAATGGCATTCGAACAGAACTTTTAGCCTTTCACCATTTCGATCCCTGAAAAAGGGAACCAAGAATAGTCAAACAGAAGTACACCAGAAATCGGTAATTCAAACAGCAAGAAACCTTTTTTTTTTTTTTTTAAGAAAAAAGCAGTTTGCTAAAGGTGGGAACTGCGCTGCAAAACGTCCTTCTCTGGTTTCTGGAAACTGATATAGAACCAGAGAATCAGTAAAAATTAAGCTAAAGTAAATCCTAACTAATGCAGTGTATCAAATAATAACTGAACAAATAAAAGTTAATAAAATAATAAAGCAATAAGCCGTAATTGGCTCTGAATGATGAGAAGACTTCAGGGTGAATGCTTTCTTTAGGTGGAGAAAACAGTATACCATTAGAATGTGAGGATGATCGTGACCACACAGCAGAGTTTTGACTTTGTCTAGGATTCTGTAATTAGCATAACATTCTAAGCTCTGGGGTGGCTCATTTCAGGGGAAAGACTGCAGTTGTTAAGCATAAAGGAGGGATTCTTGGGGGTTGACCATGTGGTTCTGCTCCCTGAACCTCCAGAATGCGTCTTCCACATCCCAGTCCATTCATCCCACCACTGGTACCTCCAGTTCCAGGCAGAAGGGGTACTGTACCAGTTCCAAATCATGCCTTTTCATCTCTCGTCCATGCCCAGGGTCTTCACCAAGTGCATGGCAGTGGTGGCAGCTGTCCTGCAGTGCAAGAATGTCAGGGTGCATCCCTACCTGGACGACTGTCTGATAGTTGGGCCATCCAAAGAGACCATTGAGAAATCCAGGGATGTTGTTCTCCAGAACTTTCAAGACTTGGGCCTTTTGGTTAACCTGGACAAGTCTGAACTGGTCCCCTCACAGGTGATCAAGTTGATTGATTGGGCAAGAACTAGACTCTCTGCAGGCCAAAGCCTTCCTCTCTGTAGGCTGGGCACTGGAGCTTACTCCTATGCTTGATCATTCATTTTTTTTTTCACAGTTCTTTTTCTAGCTCTGCTTTGGTCCCGGAAAGCTCTCTCGGGCATCCACTTACCCTCAGCTCTGCCTCTGGGCCTGAAAGTCCTCTTCTCCTGGCACCAGCCTGGCTATCCCCTCAGCTCTGAGCCCCCCGAGGTGAGACCGCCCTATCCGCCCCGGGCACTCTATCTAGCATTCGGGCTGGTCTGGGCTCGGCCCAGGAGCTGAGTGAGTCCGGCCCATGGAGGGTGGCTGAGAGGGTGGTGCTGTCGCCTATCCCGTGGAGCGGGGATTTTCTTAGTTACGTCCCCTCCTCCTCCCCCTTGGCAAAGCCTGGACGTGCCGTGATGCCAGGCATGTCTGCCACGGCTCTACATCCCCCTTTACTGTGCCCTAGGCATTGCAGTGCCTCCGGTCGGCACTGGGAGCTCCCGGATCCACCCCCTCAAGAGAGGAGAGCAGTCCTCCAGATGCTTGGTCCTTTCTCTCCCCTGCTGACCCCCGGCAGCCCCAGCTGGTTCCTGAACCCGGGTCATTGGCGTGGCTCGAGGTGTGGCGTCCAGTGCCTCAACCCTCAGCGCCACCAGGCCGGCATGCTTGATCATTCATGTTGTGCTCTCGCACCCTGCCTGGGATTTTCTAAGGCTGCCAGTGTACATGACATCCTGCACCAACGTGGTCTGTTAGGGCGGCTGACAGATGTGCCTCCTGCAGTGGAAGTTGGGCCATCAGGGTTCCAGCGCCCGCTGGTACCGGCCGTCTCGGTGACCCAGCCGATGTGGGATGCTATCCAGTGGTGGCTAGTCCTGTAACACCTGGAGGAAGGAATCCCATTAGTACACCCAGAGCGGACTGTCACGCTCGTGACGGACACATGTATGGTGGGTTGAGGATCACACCTGGGAGCCCACAGAGCCCACGGGTTCTGGTCACTCCAGGAGTTCTTCCGCCGCATAAACCTGCTGAAGCTCTGTGTGGTGGAGCTTGCTCTGAAAGGATTCAGTTCTCTAGTCAGGGGTCAGGTTGTGCAGGTCCAGATGGACAATACCATGACCATGTTCTACCTAAACAGGCAAGGCGGAACACACTCCCTTCCTCTATGTTGGGAGGCCTTCTGAAACTGGACTGTCCTGCACAGCCTAGTGATTCATGTTGTGGAAATTCACAGTCAGCTGGAAGATGCTCTCAGCCAGGTAGGAGAGATGTCACAGGAGTGGTCCCTGAATCACAAGGTAATTAACCACCTTTTCTCCCTGTGGGACACTTTGCTGGTGGATCTGTTTGCCTCCTGGGAGAACACCAGACTGAGGCTGTTTTGTACCCTACCCCCACAGTCCAGAACTCTGTTGGGGAATGCCTTTGTGAGGCCTTGGACCCCAGGCCTCTTTCATGCCTTCCTTCTCTTTCCCTTTTTTTTTTTGTACCTTATGTTTATTGGTTATCCATCAAACATACAGTAAATTTCCAACATTCAGTTTTACAATTATGGACATTTATCAACCCATGAGGGCGCCACTCCTCCTAATATTCTCACTAGGTCCACTAAATTTAAAGATATGTCTCTGAGGGGTATAACTAAGGGTACGTACAACTGTCACAAAACTACTGTTGCTGTAAAGGAACCCATGAGCTACATGGTGATTAATACAGTATAAGTATAAAAGGGGGAGGGGAAACGTGCACCATGTTTCAACCTAATATTTGCACTATTTGGTGCTAAACATATATTGATCTTCTCACTGATATAGGGATATTACTATTAAAATCATAACAGGCAGCACTCAGTAAAGAAATATTTCACTACTTATTTGTGGACCAAAATATTTTTTTTAAACACTAATTAAGGCGCACGTAATCACAAGCGTTTCAGACGTGTGTATTTAATATACAAATGCCCTAATTTTAACAGATCATCTTTACTGGCAAAACTATAATAATATTAGGGGAAAGCGAATGAAAGTCCAAGGTCCCTAGTCCACCAACATAGGTACATATTAACGTACTTCAAGAAAAAGAAAAACATTGTCCCCTGGACATAAACAACCCTCTTTTTCCCCCCTCTCTCCTCAGGACAAGGAGTATTTTGTAAATAGAAAAGGTACAGACTAAGTTCAGGGAATATCATCCTCCGATGGGACTTGAGGTCGAGGAACAGCATGTCTCCGGCACCACTTCTGGGCCTCTTCAGGGTCAGAAAAAATGTAGATTTTACTGCGGTGCACTATGCGAAGACGGGCCGGGAACACTAGGCCATGATGAATGCTCGCCTCTCTTAACATTGCCGAGCTCCATCGAAATGCTTCCTTTTTTGTCGCGTAGCATAGGACAGGTCTGGGAAGATCCGTATCGGATGACCATCATGCAACAAGGTCCATTTTCGTCTGGCAAAAGCCAGCAGGTGATCTCTTGATCCAACGCCATCTGTTACAATTACCACCATTCTTGGGGCATCAGGGTTGTCTTGGTGGCCCCGAGGTGTCACCCTGTAAGCTTTCTGAAAGTTCTTAACGGGGCTGCTTCTTCCCCAAGTTGCTGAACCATCCATTCTTGTACGAACAACATAAGGTGGTCCACTTCAGAGCCTTCCTTAAATCCGAGAAGCCTGAGATTATTAGCTCTCGCTTGGTTCTCTAAGGTTTCGAGTCGAGAACGGAGATGTGTGTTTTCTTTAATCACCACGTTAACCGTTCCTAATGCTGCTTTTGAATTTTTCTTTGAATCTGCAGCAACTGTAGTGATCGTTTCCACCTTAGTTTCTACCTGGACCACTCTACTTGTAAGAGCTTCAAATTTATCAGCTAGTCCAGACATCGATGCTGTCATACGGTTCATCTTTGCTCCTAGCGTTTGAAGTGTTTCTTCTTGGGATCCTTCTTCTGGTACAGGCTCGCAGCCCTGTGTGACCCGCATGGTGATAGAGGCTCCAGAGGTGGTTTTTCTTTTAGTACCATCCCCAGAGGTTTTATCTCCTCGAGAGTTCCCCATCTTAATCTGGAGGTATACTGCTGCAGTTGTATTATAGTTAGGTATGCCGTCTCTTAAGATAAAGTTTTCCAGCTATTTTGTTAATTCCAGACACAGAGCTCGATCAAGTTGTGGCCATCTTGCTCAGACTCCACAGTGCCCCCCCTTCCCTTGATCCAGAAGGTGGTGGTCAAGGCCTGGAAGGACAAGGCACAGACTATCCTGATAGCTCCACACTGTTCCAGGCAGTTCTAGTACCCAGTGTCACAAACACACTCGGCAGGTCAGGCCCTCTGCTCCCACAGTGCCAACCTCAGAGTGCAGTAGTGTGAACAGGTAACAGACAGGGTAACCTTCTTGTCTGCTTTTGGGTCTGAATCACCTTTAGTTTCAAGTTCTGGGTATATTCAAACTGTGAACCTTATGATAGTGTACCCAAATATACAGGCTCAGATAATATTCTCTTTGGGGATGCACTATACCTTTCGCCTGAGGGCACCTAACCAGGTATCCAGAATGAACCCTTTTAACTCTATAAGAGACCTTGGGTATATTCTTACCTTTTTACTCAAACTCAGTAACACCATCAAGCTGTTGAACGGTTTCTTCAGTCTTAACCCTCTGTACATCACATGCCAAAAAAGAACTGGCAAACACCCAGGCAGTCTTTCAAATAAAAGGTACTGTACTAAAAGATGATAAAAATATGAAAAATGTAAACACAGAACAATATATCAAAGAGCTCACAATCACATAAAAGAACAAGGGCAAATTACAATACAAAAACTCCTACCACAATACATTTAGACCTTTTCTATCTAATGTATTACCTTTGTAATTGCCTTTAAAGTTAGATCAGAGAGCTGTGTCTTTGAGTCCCAAAATAATATGACAACATTTCAGACACAAGTATCGGTTTAAACTGCCTCCACACCCCCTCTGTGAGTCATCTAGCTCCTCCTTTTAGAATCAAAAAAATACAAACATGATGTCCTGTCAGGAGGTATATTAAATAATGTGACATCAGCAAAAACTCATCTCCCAAATTATGAGTTTTTGATCAGCTAGTTCCTTTGAGGATTTACAACCCTGCAGTCCATCACCCAGGTGTGAGGTAACCAACAGGAATCAACTTAATGATGTCCTGTTTCTGAAGTCATAAAGTCACATTTAGTTTGCACTTCAAAAAGCATAGGCATGTCATAAAAGTAATCAAATGCAATTTCTCAAGGAGGTTAATTACATTACAGAGATCTCCTGGTCAGTTTACATATCCTGTAGCTTCACTGAAACCTGGGGGGTGGCACCCATGGAAGCACAAACTCATATACTATATTTTTATATTACAAATATCATACAAGAATCATAACCAGCTGGCCAAGCGTCACAATCCTCCCCACCTAGACTGAATTTGGGAGCTCTATCCCCTGCATGGGATGAGCTCCCTGAGTCAGTTCACTCCTCATATAGACACGATAGGCCATCTGCATTCTACCCTTGCAAGGCAAGACTCCATTGTAATAGTCTACCATTAGTTTTTCCCATTTGTGTCAGCCAAATCAGGAGTTATGGTCAGTTTGTACCTCAAAATGCTGCTTATATAAGTATGGCTGTAGCTTCTTTAAGGCCCACACTATGGCAAGACACTCTTTTTCCACAGTAGAGTAAGCCTGCTCCCTGGGAAGTAACTTTTTACTCAGGTACACTGCGGGGTGATATTTCCTTTCGTTGGATGTCTGACCAGTACTGCTCCAATACCCACGTCTGAGGCATCAGTCTGGACTATAAAAGGCCTGCTATAGTCAGGACTTGTCAATACAGGAGCACTGCACAGTGCCTCCTTCAGTCTGGTAAAGGCTTTTTCACAAGCTGGTTCCCAGGTAATTTTCTTAGGCATCCTTTTCTTCATCAGGTCAGATAGGGGAGCAGCCAGGGCACTGTAATGGGGTACACATTTCCTATAGTACCCTGCTGTCCCTAGAAAACTCCTGACCTGCTTCTGCATCTCTGATCTGGGCCATGGCTTGATCACCTCTATTTTTAGTTGGTTAGGACAGAGCTGTCCCTGGCCTACAACATGCTCGAGGTATGCCACTTCAGCCATGGCCACCTGGCACTTCTCAGCTTTGACAGTGAGCCCGGCCCTCTGTACCCTGCCCGGCACTTCCCTAAAGTGGGGCAGGTGTTCCTCCCAGCTGGCACAAAAGATGGCAGTGTCATCCAGGTATGCCACAGCATACACCTCAGCACCATGTAACACCTGATTTACCAACCTTTGGAAAGTGGCCAGGGCATTCTTCATTCCGAAAGGCATTACTTTAAATTCAAATAAGCCTATCAGAGTGTTGAAGGCCGACCTCTACCTAGCTCTGTCAGTTAACTCTACCTGCCAATACCCCTTTGTCAGGTCAGTAGTTGTAAGGTAGGTCGCCCCTCCCAACTTTTCCAGGAGTTCGTCCGTCCAGGGCATCAGATGGGCGTCTGACTTTGTGACTGCATTCAGTCCATGATAGTCCACACAGAAAAGAGTAGAGCCATCTGGCTTGAGCACAAGGACTACTGGTGAGGCCCAGGGGCTGTGAGATGTCTGGATTACCCCTAAATCCAGCATTTCCTCCACCTCCCTTCTAATGTCCTTTTGGACAGCCTCTGACACCAGATATGCTGTCCGCCGTATGGGCTTCTGTGTCCCTGTCTCCACATCATGCGTTGCTAAGGGGGTTAGTCTAGGCTTGGCGCTAAACAGTGGGGCAAAGTCTGCTAAAACCTCCCTTACTTCCTGGATCTGGTCCGGGGCCAGCTGGGGTGACAATTTAACTGCCTCCACAGAGGACTCCCACTTGTTTTCTTCCAGCAAGTCCAGAAGGGGATCTCCTTCGTCCGTCCTCTCCTCAGGCCTGCATACTGTGAACACTATGTCAGCCCTATTAGCATATGGCTTTATCATGTTGACATGGTACATTCTTTATCTATGTCTTCTGTCAGGTAAGTCTATGATATAGTTCACGTCATTTACCTTTCTGACTGCTTTGTACGGTCCTGCCCACTCAGCCTGCAGCTTGTCTTTCCCAACCGGAATAAGGACCATGACTTCCTGACCCACTGTGTATCAACGAGCTCTGGCTCTGCGGTCGTATCACACTTTTTGTTTCTGTTGGGCAGCTGTCAGGTTGCTCTGGGCTGTCCCCATAAGCTCCTTCAGCCTTTCCCTAAACCTAAGGATGTAATCCACTATGGGAGTGCCTTGGGTGGCGTGCTTGCCTTCTCAGTCCTCCCGGATCAAGTCTAGGGGCCCATATACACAGTGTCCATATACAAACTCGAAGGGGGAAAACCCTGTTGACTCTTGGGGCACCTCCCTGTATGCAAACAACAGGTGTGGAAGGTATTTCTCCCAGTCCCTCCCATGCTGTTCAGCAAACGCTTGGAGCTTTGACTTTAGGGTACCGTTAAATCTTACTACAAAGCCCATTGACTTGCGGGTGATAAGGTGTTGTGCATCTCTGCACCATCCCACACTTCTCCCACAAACATTTCATCAGGTCCAACATGAAGGAACCCCCTCGATTGGTGATAACCTCCCGTGGAAACCCAACACGGGAGAATTAAGGAGGCAGTATAGCACAGTGGTCTGAGGCTCTGAGCTGCAAATTTGGTGACATCCAGCAGACCAGACCTGAGTTTGAATCCCACAGCTTCCACTTGCATACTGTGTGACCCTGAGCAAGTCACTTAACCTCCTTGTGCTCCCAGGTCAGTCCTGTAAAAAAAGCTTTCAGCTTAGTGTGCCATACCTGGTTAAGCAACTAAATAAAAAAAAAATCCCAAGTAAGGCATCTGCCACCTTCTGTACTCGGTGAGGATAGGGTGACTGCCTGTGGATACTGGATGGCATAATCCATCACAGTCAGGATGAACCTCTTCCCAGAGGAGCTGGAGGTATATAAAGACCCCACAATATCCATTTCCACCCTCTGGAATGGCTCCTCCACTATGGGCAATGGAATTATGGTGGCTTGGGTTTTCTTACCCACCTTCCCTATTTCTTGGCACCAGTGACAAGACGTGCAGTACTCCTTCACCTGCTGGGTGAAGTTGGGCCAATAGAAATTCTGGACCAACTGCTGCATAGTGCGCACAATTCCCAGATGACCAGACAAGGGAACAACGTGTGCAGTCTTGAGCAACTGCTCACGGTACCCCTGGGGAACAACAAGCTGCCTGCCTATCACCCCTTCCTCTATCTTTACAGCCTGAGTATACATCAGTCCATTTTCCCCAATAAACCTTATGTTTGCTGTCATCTCCCTGTGTTCCATCAGAGTCTGCCCAAGCCCTCAGCTTCTCTAGACTAGGGTCGCTTTTCTGAGCAGCTGCAAACTCCTTACACATTCCCAAGGCATATGGGACAGGTCCCCTTCTGTCTCTAAACTAGGGTCCCTAGCACTAGCGTCAGGGCACTCAGGATCACTGTCATCCCTAACCCTCTGACAATGGGTCACTCCTCCATCTTCGGAGTAACCCTCTGTAGCTGTTTGGTTAACCGCTACTGGGGAAATTTCTACCCCCCCTTTGATTAATCTCCATATCAGGGGACACAGGCTGGGGAACCAGCCTCCCAGTGGTTTCCACAATGGTTCTGTGGGGTCCAGGGAACTACAATTTTCCTTTGCTGCTTGGCTACGGGTAACTGCACACACCATCCTGTTTGAGATTGTTGCCAAGGATGACGTCAGCTGCTAAAGTTTTGGCTACAGCCCCCGTTGCACAGTTCCCCCTGTTTCACCCCAGTCTAGGAGAACACTAGCAAGTGGAAATGTTTTCTCCTCCCCAGTGAAGTCTTGTACAGTTACAAATTTATTGGGTATAAGCTGACCCAGGCTCTATCAGATCCCCTTTTACCAATGTCAGGGATGCCCCTGTGTCCCTTAACCCTTGTGTCTGTACACCATTCACCATGACTGGGTGCATGTGTTCCCTCATGTTCACAGGCATGCTTCCAGGGACACACAAACAACTCACTTCTTTCCTAGCCCCATTTTGCGTATTGCTCATCCTTTTGGGACACTGTCTGGCAGTATGCCCAGTTTCTTTACAAACCCAACATTCGTTTCCTATCTCAGAGAAATCTTTTCTTTGAAACCTGGGGCTAACTGGTTTCGGTGGAGGCAGTGAGGGTTTTAGCTGCCCTTAAGGTGCGCTTTTCCCTTTCTGCACTGCGACGCCCGCCTCATTCGCTCTCAGAGCAGGTCTGCTCTTTTCATAGCGGTCCAAGAGTTCAGCAGCCTCTTGCACTGTTTTGGGATCTTGGTCCTCCAGCCAGGTTTTCAGCTCTGCTGGGCATGCGCAAAAAAACTGTTCTAACAATATAGCATTTCCAATTTTCTCTAGAGTTTGCTTCAATTCCTTCCCACCAACGTTTTAAACACTGACGTTATTTCGTGGCTAGCTCCTCGTAGCTCATGTCAGGGCTTCTCCTGAGCTTACGAAATTTTGCTCTGTATGTTTCAGCAGTTAAATCAAACTTTTTTAAAAGCGCAGTTTTAAGTTTGCTGTAATCATTACTGTCCTGATTGTCCATTTGACCGAATGATCCCAAGCTTTCCTGGTAAGTAGCAGGGATAGCTGGAAGCTCCAGGACCCTCTAGGAATTTTTGCCTGAATACAAACTTTTTCAAAGGAATTTAAAAAGGCATCCATATCCTCCCCCCCCCTTTAAATTCAGCTATCAATTTGGAATTCAGTTTGTAATCCAGTCCTGTAGTTCCAGTTAAACCCAAGCCACTTATCTGCTCTGGTGCTGGTGGTTGGAGTCGTAACTTCTCCAGTTCATGTCACCTCTGGTGCTCATGCTCTTCATGGTCCACCTCTCGCTGTTCTCGCTCCCTCTTCTCCTCTGTGGCTCACTTCTCTCGCTCAACCTCTCTCTGTTCTCGCGCCTGTTCTCCTCTGCAGCTTGTTTCACTCGCTCCGCTTCTCGACGTTCTCGCTCACTGTTCTCTAAAGCTCGCTGCTCTCACTTCTTTTCTCTCTGGAACTCCAGCTCCATTCTGCGTAACGCCGTCTGCAGCCTGATTGCTTCTGGCTCCAGAATGCGGGTGACCTTCCCCTGCTGCTGAGCACAAGCTCCACACTCTGGACCTGTGGAGAGCACTCTCTTATGACGAGGAGCACACAGCTGGTGTTTAGGGTGAGGCTTACCAGCTGTTTTGTCACTTAAGTTGAAGGCACACCTGTCAGACCGTCAGCAAAGCAGATAGTTGACAGGTGCATAACAGATTGCATTGACCTCTGCAATAGGTTGACTGGTAGGGAGCCACCTGTAGGGCTTAGAGCTCATTCCACCAGACATACCACTGCCTCAGTGGCTGCTTCTAGAGACATCCCTATCCAGGAGATCAGCAGGGCTGCTACATAAAAGTCAGCAGACACCTTTATATGCCACTACAGCATCGATCTAGAATCTGTCAGGATGCTGCTTTTGAAACCTTAGTTCTCCAATCTCTGTTCACCAGGTAGAGGTGCCTGCCCTACCCCTTCTCCCCAAGAACTGCTAGGAGTCTGCCAGAATGTGGACAGTGAACTGCATCCACATACCTAAATAGGTTACTCACCTGTAACCGTTCTAGGAGTGGTATACATTTCACATCCACAAGGCTACCTGGCCTTCCCTGGCAAATGGCATACAGATCCCTGCTTCCAGAATGCAAAGATCTGACATCACGAGGTGGAGTCAGGGAGTATACTGCCCCGGGTGGTGGGAGGAGCTTAGCTTGAAGGTATCTCATGGAAAGCTTGTTCCAGAGGAACTGCCAGAGCGTGGATGTGAATGTTATACCACTCCTGGAACAACAGTTACAGGTGAGTAACCTATCATTTATCAACATGACAGGTTCAGCACAGACAGTCATTGTGCAGGCTTCCCCACAGTACCCCACCAAAGTGCCTCAACCATGCTATGGAGGGACCACCACATAGGTGAGAGGGAGTACAGACTCTATGCCCATTAAATCTTTAGCCTCTCATGTGAGTCTGACAACAAGGGGGCCAATCAGCGCCAGTAGTGTTGGTGGTTTTATGATGTGGACACCTGCTCACTGGGAACTGGACTGAGATGTCCATAACTCATTTCACTTAGGCAACTGAACAACCCTCAGGTGATAATGGCTTTCTACCAGTACTGACCTGTACTGGATTTGAACCTGTGACCTAAAGGTGAAAGGCTCCTTAACTCACTACCAAGCCACTGAGCCATCCAGTTCCCCTATTTATTTTGTTTAATTTATTAATTCATTCATTTAAAATGCTGTTAACTGGGTAAAATTCACTTGAGAATTAGTCTCCTTTTACAGGAATGACCTGGGGTAAAAAAAATACTAAGACGACATGAAATAGAGAAAAGCACATGGTTTAAAAAAGAAACCAGACAGTTGTGTACCATAATAACTACATTGTGAGTTACATTTATCAGTATCTTCTCAGTGATGCAACATTTCCTAAACCTAGTCTGAAATGCATCTGCATCACAGATAGTAAGGCCAACAGCGCAATGAAATTTGGGCAAAAAATATGACCCTACCGGTTTTAGACTATTAAAGATTCCAGGCATCTTCCAGTTTTATTTGGGGGCAAACTGTTCTAGTTCCACTAAAATCTGAGTATTTCATAAAGGTTCTAATTATTTTTTTCTCAAGAAAAAAGATGGCTGCCACATTTGACTTAGAAATAGCATTGTAGACCTGCTAAGGGTTAAAATTGAGAAAATAAAAAACTCATTGTGCGCAGCATAGGAGGAACCTAGAAAAGTAGATTTGAAAGGTGTGCTAATTTTTATGGCTTCATTGTGCATAGCCCTGCAGACATCTTGTGAGCACAGTAGAGAAAAGGAGGATTACCAGATACCGACTAGACTAATAAATTGTGGAGGTGAACGGCAATCACTTCTCGTTCACTACACTATTTAAAAGTCTGGTCAGTAGAACACAGCATTGTCTGCTGCGTCCAAGATGGCTGCCAGAGTTTTCTGTGCATGTGCGATGACTTGCGCTTGCGCATTGAACTCCTGCAGCATAGTCTGCCATTTCCAAGATGGCCACCGGAGTTTTCTGCACATAGAAACATAGAATTTGACGGCAGATAAGGACCGCTTGGCCCACCTACTGGATAAGCTGCAGATCCTAGTTAACCAGCAGCCTACTTCTTCCTACCCCCCCCCCCCAGAATTGCCTTATGACTATCCCATGCATGCTTGAATTCCCCCACTGATTTTGACTCCACAGCCTCCTCCAGCCAGGCTCCATGCATCCACAACCTCTCTGTGAAAAATACTTCCTTAAATTACCTCTGAGCTGCCCCCTCTATCTTCAAATTGTGCCCTCTTGTTCTTGCACACCTCTTTTTTTGAAAGATGCTACCCTCTTGGACTTTGTTGATTCCCTTGAGGTACTTGAAAGTTTCTATCATGTCCCCCTCTCCCTCCTTTCCTCGAGGCTATACATATTAAGCTCCTTAAGTCTCTCTTCATATGACTTCCGGTGCAGACCCTGCACCATTTTAGTTGCCCTCCTCTGGACAGCTTCCATCCTGTCTATGTCTTTGCGGAGATTGGGTCTCCAGAACTGCACACAGTACTCCAGATGGGGTCTGACCAGCTGTCTGTACAGAGGGATAATAACTTCCTGTTTTCTACTGGTGATGCCTCTCCCTATGCATCCCAGTATCCCCCCAGCCCTCCTTGCTGCCCTCTCACATTGCTTGCCCACCTTTAGGTCATCTGATATGACTACCCCCAGGTCCCTTTCCATTTTTGTTGTTGTTAGTATCTCACCCCCCATTGTGTACTCTTCCCCTGGGTTTTTGTTTCCCAGGTGCATTACCTTGCACTTCTTAGCATTGAATCTAAGCTGCCATACATTTGACCATTCCTCTAACCTTACCAAGTCCCTTCTCATCCTTTCCACCCCAACCTGTTCATCAACTCTGTTGCAGATCTTAGTGTCATCTGCAAAGAGACATACTTTTCCTTCCAGTCCTTCTGCAATGTCGCTTATAAAGACATTGAAGAGGACCGGTCCTAATACTGAACCCTGCGGTACCCACTAGTAACCCTCCTTTCTTCTGGTGGACTCTCTGTGTCCTATTCTCCAGCCAATTCTTTACCCAGGCTGTCATCTTGGGACCCACTCCCAGGCTGGCTAACTTGTATATTAATCTTTTGTGTGGGACTGTGTGAAATGCCTTGCTAAAGTCTAGGTAGGCCATGTCCACAGCCCCTCCCTGATCTACTACTTTGGTCACCCAGTCAAAGAAATCTATCAGATTCGTCTGGCATGACCTTCCCGCTGTGAATCCATACATACGTAGAAACAGAGAAACATAGAAGTTGACGGCAGATAAGGACCGCAAGGCCCATCCAGTCTGCCCATTTCTTTTTCTACCTTATAAATGTGCTTTCAGCCTTTGCTCTGTCAATGGCCTTTGTATTCATACTTATCTGTATTGCTCCCTTATGCCTATCCCATGCCTGTTTAAAGCCCTGCACTGTATTCACATCTACCACTTCCTGAGGTAGGCCGTTCCATGCATCCACCACCTTTTCTGTGAAAAAGAACTTCCTCACATTATCTCTTAACCCGCCTCCCTCTAATCTAATGCTGTGTCCTCTTGTTCTGCTATTTTTCTTATATTGAAACATGCTAGACTCTTTCACCTTGTTAATGCTCTTAAGGTGTTTGAATGTTTCGATCATATCACCTCTCTCCCTCCTTTGCTGTAGGGTACACATATTGAGCTCCGTTATTCTGTCCTCATATGTTTTCTGATGCAGTCCCTGCATCATTTTGGTTGCCCTTCTCTGGACTGCCTCAATTTGGTTAATGTCCTTCTGAAGATGTGGCCTCCAGTACTACACACAGTACTCCATATGGGGCCTAACCAGTGTCTTGTAAAGAGGGATTATTACCTCCCTCTTCCAACTTGTGATACCCCTTCTAATACACCCTAACATCCCCCTAGCCTTTCCTACTGCTTTAGTGGTCTGCTTGGATGATTTCAGGTCATCGGTGATGATGATGCTCAAGTCTCTTTCTTCCCTTGTGACTGCCAGCAACTCCCCTCCCAGTCTATGGGTGGCTTCAGGGTTTCTCTTCCCTATGTGCATGATGTTGCACTTCTTTGCATTAAAACCCAGTTGCCACTCTTCCGACCATTTTACTAGTTTATCCAGATCTCTTCTCATTCTGCCCACCCCATCTGGATCATCTACTTTGTTGCAAATCTTGGTGTCATCTGCAGACAGACAAACCTTACCCTCCAGTCCATTTGCAATGTCACTGATGAAGATATTGAAGAGGACTGGCCCCAGGACTGATCCCTCAGGTACCCTACTTGTGATTTGCATCTCTTCTGACTGTATACCATTTACCACCACTCTCTGTTTTCTGCCCGTCAACCAGTTTGCCACCCAGTTGACCAACTTCTGACCCACCCCGAGCCTACTCAGCTTATTAATCAATCTTCTGTGTGGAACAGTATCGAAAGCTTTGCTGAAGTCAAGGTAGGCGACATCATCTGCTCCCCCTTGGTCCACCACTCTGGTTACCCAGTCAAAGAAATCTATGAGATTAGTTTGACAGGACCTTAATTTTGTAAACCCGTGCTGTCTTGGATCCTGTGCTCCTATGGATTCCAGATGTTGCACTATCCTTACCTTAAGGAGTGCCTCCATAATCTTGCCCACTACTGAGGTAAGACTGACTGGTCTGTAGTTCCCTGCCTCCACCCTGCTACCAGTCTTGTGGAGTGGGATCACATGAGCCCTTCTCTAGTCTTCTGGGACCTCTCCTGTGCTCAGAGACTCAATAAACAGTTCTGATAATGGCTCTGCTAGCTCCACCCTTAGCTCCTTTAGTATCCTGGGCTGTATGCACATGTACACTGAACTTCGGTGGCCATCTTGGAGACAGCGGACTGTACTGCCAGAGTTCAGTTTGCATGCGTGAGTCGTCGTGCATATGCAGAAAGCTCCAGAGGCCATCTTGGACATGGCAGACATTGCTGTATTCCTCGGAAACCTTGGATGCAGCTTATCAGTTCTCACCACTAGCGGCCCCTACAGCTAATTGCTGCACTAAATCCCCCACTCTAGCAAAGCCATGCTGCACATAGCCTATAAATCTATTTTAGGGATAGCCTTTCTTACCACATTAGCATCCCTCCTGCCTAAATGACATCTTAGTCCCCAGTAGTCACTTCACAAAACACCCACACTAGTCCCTGCTCCACCTCCATGTTTGGACAGTACCCCCTCGGCCAACACTGCTACTGGATTCCTGGTCCGTCCGTCCTCCCCCGATCTTTTTACGCCGGGCTGACAGTGCTGGAAACTCCCGTGTCAAGTTATTTGTAGCCCCGGACTCCCTCTGCCCACCGCAGGCCAAAAAATTTTCTGACAAATTCAAAACTGGTACTAACCTTAGTACTCCTCCTTACAGGTAATATCGAGCTAAACCCCGGACCAGCCACCCACACTAGCCACTGAACTGAACATGTACTCCCTGGAGGAGAGGAGGGAGAGAGGGGATATGATAGAGACATACAAGTATCTTACAGGGAGGAACAGGGTGCAGGAATACATTATTTTTAAGCGAAAAAGATGTTCCAAGACTAGAGGGCATGGGATGAAGTTGGAGGGAGGACGATTCAGAGGAAACGTGAGGAAGAATTTCTTCACAGAATGGGTGGTGGACAAGTGGAACACCCTGCCAGAGGAAGTGGTGGGGGCTGAAACAATCACGGGATTTAAGAATGCATGGGATAGGCATAAAGGAATTCTGGAGGTCGGGGTAAGGGGCAACCGACTTCTAGGAAAACATAAACTGAACTTACAAGCTCAAATGGGCAGACTGGATGGACCATAGGCCCTTATCTGCCGACACTGTCTATGTATCTATGTAACCCCTTCCCCACTGGCAAACTACCTGGAGGCCTAAAAATAGCCCACCTAAATATACGCAGCCTCCTACAGAAACTGCCCTTGCTACAACCACTAGTATTATCACTGTGTCCTGACATCCTGATTATCACTGAGACCTGACTGAAACCACAAAACCTGGATGCAGAAGTAGCTATTCCTTGTTACTCCATCACTCATCATGACCACCCGGGCACCAAGAGAGGTGGCGATATAGCCATTTACATATCATCCCTGATAAATTTCTCGCCGGTCTCACTATCCACTCTCCCGGAAACCATCGATGCCTTACTAATAAAAATCTCCTTACCCCACTCAATCCCCATATTTATAGCAGGCTCCTATTGTCCCCCAGACTCCCAACTAAACTCAGTCACAGTGCTCTTGGACACCCTAAAAACCATTAGTTCAGGAGGGGAGCTCCACATCGTTAGTGATTTTAACCTGAACTGGCTCTCTAGCACCAGCACCAAACTCCGAAACCACGTGACAACATTAAATCTGTCTCAACAGATCACTGAGCCCACGCGTCTAAACCACAAAACTCTGAACCACTCCTGGCTGGACTGGGCCCTCACTTCTCACCCGCACAGGATAATAGCCTTTGGCCTCCTTCCAGACTCCCTGAGCGATCACCATATGATATACATAGTAAGAAAAATATTTAAAGCCAAGTTACCCCCACCAGAAACTGTCCTCATCAGGTCATATAAATCCCTTAATCTTGTAGGTCTCCTAAATGATTTGGCAAACTTGGACTGGTCTTACATCCTCAGGGCCACCTCCATGGACTCCGCCCTAGACTTCTTCAAGTCGAAATTTCTTGCCGTCTGGGACCACTATGCCCTACTCAGAAAGGTTCGAGTAAGGGGAGCCCATCTGCCATGGATCACTGCAGACCTCATGGACCACCTCCATGCCAAGGACCAGGTGTGGAAAGCCTACAAATCATCAGAGATGCACGCCGACCACCTACACTATCAAATGCTTAGAAATGCCTGCACCAGGCTTATCCGTCAGGCAAAAGTCCACTACTTCACATCGTCCTTCCAAAAAAATCTAAATCATCCATCCAAGTTTTGGAGGTCAATCAAATCACTTTTCTCCCCTCCCAGCCAGCCCCCCACCCCTACCCTTGATGTAGGCGGCTGCACCTTATCGGAACCACATTCGTTTGCCATGGTTTTCAACACGGTGTTCACTAACAGTGGGTCCTCTCACTACACTAACCCACCGCCCGCCACACACCACCCAACATCCACGTCCCTACCCACTCAAATCCCTCACCCCGCTTTCTCCTTCTTCCTGGTTACTCCATCCGAAGTACTCAAAGCCCTGTTTGCCCTAAATCCCTCTAAGGGTAAATGTCTCTCAGGTTTGGATGCCAAAATGCTCTACCTTTCTGCCCCAGCAATCGCCATGCCTCTAGCTTCCCTTTTTAACCTTTCCTTCACTACAGCCTCTATACCCTCAGATTGGAAGCATGCCTCAGTCATCCCCCTCCCTAATGGCGGCAACCCATCCTCCCTCAGAAACTGCCGCCCCATCTCCCTCCTACCCATTCTGCCAAAATCCAGCAACAATTAGTCTTCTCACAACTTACCGCCTTCCTTGACTCCTCCTCTTTCTTTACTCCAAACCAGTCGGGTTTTAGGATATCCCACTCCACTGTCACTTCCCTCCTTAGACTCACTGACTCCATCCTGACAGGCATGGACAAAGGTCACATCACATTTGCCATTTTTATTGACCTAGCTAAGGCTTTCGACACAGTCTCACATGCCCTTCTCCTGTTGAAACTCTCCAACGCAGATCTCTCCAGTGCGGCCATCAGCTGGTTCAAATCATACCTGGCAGACAGGTCCCAATCAGTAAGAATTGGTGCCTCCACCTCCAGTCCCCTCTCTGTCACCATTGGTGTCCTCCAAGACTCCGTCCTTGGCCCAGTCTTGTTCTCCATTTTCTTCAACGACCTGCCATCAACCTGCCCGCATACATCCATTCACATGTACATAGACGATACAGTACTGTATACCTCATACCACTCCCCACTGGAAGTAGCATCCAGACTCCAGTAAGATTTCACCGAAGTTCAGCTCTGGTTTCGCGCTAATCAACTTATTCTCAGTGCCAAGAAAGCTGTCTGTTTAAACTTTGGCACAAGACAGAGATTCTTCCGACTCCCTGCCTCCCCTGCCTTCAAAACCCTTGATGGGACCCCCTTAGAAGTTTGTACCTCCTTCAGATACTTAGGGGTCTGGCTGGACCAACACCTCGACTTTTCTACTCACATCGAAGCAACCCACAAAAAGTGCACCCCAAACTGGGCACTTTATACCGGAACCATAGCTGCATTCCTCTGCCAGCCAGCAAAGAAATACTGCTGAAAATTATCCTCCCTATTTTTGACTATGGGGATGTAGTATTCAGTGCCGCCACTAAATCCACCCTGGCTAGACTGGATTCCTTTTTCAACTCCTTCTGTCGTTTCGCGCTGGACTGTCCACCCTCCACCCACCAATGTGACCTCTACAGATCCCTTAACCTCCCCTCACTTTTTGACAGACGCCAGTACCACTGTAATAGACTCACAGCCAAATTCTGGGCCCAGTTGTTGCCCTCCTACCTCACTTCTACCCTAACTGCTCAAACACCATCTACATACTCACTCAGAAATTTCGACTCACGGCTCCAAGTCCTGTACATGGCGACCTCTGCCGGCCAGTCGGCTTTTAGAGCCCGACTACCAAAACTATGGAACTACCTGCCTGCGGACATCCGGCATGCCCCCTCCTCTTGGCAACAAATTTCCCTCCTTAAAGGGCAGGTATCCACAAACTGCTCATGCGGTCTAGACTCACACTAGAATGACCAGCTTGCCAGCTGCTACTACTGTGGTTCACTCGAAAGGTTTAACTCTGTCCCAGTTAGTTGTCACTGCACTTTCTACAAATTACTGTCTGTTGCCTTCTGTGTTCATTCTTTTTATATTCCTATATATATTTTTTGCATATAATCTATGAAATTTCGATATTCTGTATTTTGTGTATCTGTTTTTCACATGTATGTATCATCCCGTGCCCAACAACCCACAGGACGCATCTGGAATCGAGCGGTACCCTGCTCAGTATGCCTTTCTGGTAAAACTTTTAAATAAATAAATAAATGATACTGGCTCTGTCCAAAATTTGTTTTTATTAGCTGTAGCTGAAACTAGCTTTAAAGAAAAACATCGTCCATTGAATTGCTGCTTTAAGTGATCTAAAATGTCTGAATAGTTACTCTGCAGCTACGTTTCTAACCCTTTACATTTTTAAGGGCAGTTCTGAGATGGTAGTAATTCGTAGAGTCAAGTTGATGTCTTGTACTTTACTAGTTTTTCCAGTATGTAGATTCGGTGGAGCATGGAACTGATGACCAGCATTTTGGAGCATTGTAAATCTTCACAATGACTGTTTGGCAGTTGAATCTCCTGCTGCTTATCTTAATGATACCAGTTGGGGGCTTACTGGGATGTTGCATGATTGGCTGTTAATTATGTTATGGTTGGAAGAGGGTTGGTGGTTTGTCAGATATCGGAGGTAATTAATGTTACAAAGAATAAGCATAAAATCTTTTTTTTTTTTAATTTTTATGTGCCCAGCCTACCGCCAGGCATCCACCCGGTCACGGATCCTCACGGCTGCGGCTTCCCCAAATTAGCTGCCCTCCTGGGACCCCTTGGATTGCCCCCCAGGGTGGAGTCATGGCACGTGGCCCTAAGGTGCCACAAATGACGGGATAGGGCAGGAATCGGCCGGGGGGAGCTGAGTGCAGCCGGGGGCAGGCTTCATAGAGGCAGCAGGTGGGCAGGTTTTTTCTTGTTGGGGGCGGGAATGTGCAATGACGCCAGCGTCCGTCCCGCCCCCTGTCCTCCTTGTTGGTGCCATCTGCTGTGGGACCCCTGCTCCGGTGACGTCCCATTCCTCCCCGGAGAAGAGGCAGTCCATGGGACGCTCAATCAATACCCCTCCTGGCCGGCCCTCGATGACCCAGGTCTGTTCCCGAACCGGGTCGCTGGCGTTGGGAAATCCAACCGCTGCGCCGACGGGCTGGTGAATAAGCATAAAATCTGAAAAGTGGCCACGTGGGACTGACATTAGCTGTGGGGCTACATAACCAAGTGGCGGGCTTTACAAACTTTGTGTATATTCTGTAGGTCTCCAGTTCTCGGGGAGAATCCTCTTAGACAAGCCACTCCTACTCCCACATCCGACAACAGAAGAGAGGATCTAGTGAAGGACTCCAACAAAAAAGGTGAATTTTTTTGTTATCTTGGCATGAGATGAGGTGCTGTAAAAAAAGGCATTTGTACTTAAAGCAGCAATACTATAAAAAGAAAACCGGATCTTTTGCAGCAGTTTGTTTCCTGTACTCTGTTGAGCACTTACCTGATCATCTTTCTTGTTTTCACTGTACTCTCACCCTGTAATAGTTTTTGTTTACATTTCTCCCACCCACCATGTTGAACTGGAACCCTCTGCTGCCAACCGCATATGCGCACGACTCGCAGCACTATACAGGGACAGCGGAAACGTGCAGCCCAGGGTCCCACAAAAGTAAACAAAAGACGTGATGCGATGTGAGGGGGGAGTTCAGCTGGAAATTAGGTAGCAGCCATATTTACTGTGGATCCACAACAATGGAAATACATTTTAAATATCTAAAAAACTAAAGATCACTAGAAAAAAATATTTACAGATGTGGGAACCCGAACTTGGCTGCATGCTTCCAGCCAAGAAACAGAATTTTGATGATCACCTCCTGATTATCTGGTACTGCTGCTTTAACAAGGCAATGGGTCATGGGCCTCAAAATTCACTAGCCGACCCCATAAATCCAGCTATAAATAATGAAAATGCACAGCAGTTGCATAGATGAGTGATACAGTGGAAATGATTCCATTTATCATTAGAATAATATGAAGGGTATTCTGATTTTCAGCATGGTTGTGGAGTTTGAAACAAGTTAGAAGCTCCTGTCTGTCTTTCATTCAGCTAAAACTAAAGTACAGTTACGTAAGAACTTACCATAACAGTAGATCTTCGAGAACAGCTCTTGCAGCAGGTTACACCATTAGGACTGAAGCCGGCAGGCGCCAGGACCCCACGGAAATTTTCTAGCTAGCAGTATTCAGCGGGGACCACTCCCGACGTCATACGCAGTACATAAGGAGGCGGTCTGCCAGAATCCCCAGTTCTCCCGCCGGATACTCCCGGCCACTGGATGACATCAGAAGAGGAGACTGAGGATCTGCCATCAAATGGCAATCAGAGATGCTGAGAACACCTGATCATAGGAGAAGGATGTCGGAATGCTGTTCTCGAAGATCTGCTGTTAAGGTAAGTTCTTACGTAACTGTACTATTTTACTTCGAGAAACCGCTCTTGCAGCAGGTTACACCATTAGGACTGATTCCCAAGCAGTAATGGAAATCCCACACCATTGGGAGGAGGGAAGGTAGAAACCCTTAATGGAACTAAAGCCTAGGACAGAAGTCCCTGAAGGACTGCTAGACCAAAACCTGCTCTTCGCCTCGCTGCAATATCCAGGCTATAATGCCTGATGAAAGTGTACATGGAGCTCCAAGTAGCTGCAGCACAGATGGCCGAGGTGGACACATTCTTTAGGGCCGCAAAGGATGTAGCCACCCCCCTTGTGGAATGACCCTTGACCGTGCCCAGTAAGGGTTTGTTGCGCTTCTGGTAACAGAACGTAATACACTGAATGAGCCACCTGGACAGCGACTGCTTGAAAACAGGAGCTCCCATCATCCTGTGGGCAAAGGAGACAAAAAGCTGGTCCGATGTTTGGTTCTGGTCAGGTAGTATCGTAGACACCTATGCACATCTAAAGTGTGCAACAGGGCCTCTCCTCGATTTGAATATTTAGGAAAGTACACTGGTAGATCGATGTCCTGATTAAGGGTGAGAGCTGAAACCACCTTAGGCAGAAACTTGGGATTAGTCCGTAGGGATACCCTGTCTTGGTGAAAAACCAAATAAGGCTCTTTGCACATGAGTGCATGAGGTTCAGAAATTCTTCTGGCCGAGGTAACAGCAACTAAAAACAACGCCTTCCAAGTAAGAAGATGTAGCTCGCAATCCGCGACTGGTTCAGAGGGTGGCAGCGTAAGCTGCTCCAGGACAAAGGGTAGATCCCAAGGCGCAATCGGATCCTTAATTGGAGGTCTAAGGGGGAGAAAACCTCTCAGGAAGGCTCATGCCGTGTCCAACTGAGATATGGTGCATTGGCCTATAGGACAATGATAGGCTGAGATGGCACAGAGGTGTACTTTGATCGAGGAGTAGGCCAAGCCTGTCTGAAAAAGAGACAGGAGGTAGTCCAAAACCGACTTTTCTGAACGGTCTAGAGGTGAAAACCCCTGCGCTTGAGCCCATAGGCAAAAACGACGCCATTTCATGGCGTAAGTAGCATGAGTGGCCGGTTTTCCCGTGGCCACCAGAACGTCAGCTACCTCTTGCGAGACTGCATGTCGCAAAATGGCTATGTCTCTAGGAGCGAAGCGTGCAGGCTCAGCGAACGAAGGTCCGGATGCACCATGGAGCCCTCCTCCTGAGACAACAAGTGAGAGCTGATTGGCAGAGGCACTGGAGGTTCCCAGGACAGCTGATGTAGTAGAGGGAACCAGATCTGCCTGGGCCAGAACGTCGCGATAAGTATCAGTGTCTCTTGCTCTTTACGAAGTTTCAGAAGAACCCTGTGGATCAATGGAAAGCGGGGAAGGCATAGAGGAATCTGCCTGCCCAGGAGAGGGACAACGCGTCTCACCAGAAAACACCAGACCCTGGATCTAGCGAGCAAAAATTGGGCAGTTTTGCATTGGATGGGGATGCGAAAAGGTCTAACTCTGGTGTACCCCATCTGTGAAACACATCCTCTACTACCTCCTGGAGTAGTTCCCACTTGTGGACTCTGGCTTGAGAGCGGCTTAGGCCGTCTGCAATGACGTCCACTCCTGGGACATGAACAGCAATGAGGTTTGCGTTGTGTTTCAAAACTCAATCCCACACCCTCATGGCCTCCCTGCAAAGCGGGTAGGATTGAATGCCTCCTTGTTTGCTGAGGTAATACATCACCGTGGAATTGTCTGTTTGTAACAGAAGAGTACCCGGTGGAATCTCAGACTGGAAGGCCTGCAGGGCATAAAGAACTGCTCTCATTTCCAGGATATTTATGTGGAGATGAATCTCTTGGGCTGTCCACAGGCCCTGAGACTGGACACCGTCGAGGTGTGCACCCCATCCGAGCCCTGAGGCATCTGTGGAGAGTGTCACAATCGGAGACGGTGCAATGAAGGAGACCCCTGGGTGTCAGACTGGCTCAGTTGGTAGCACATCCGCCTCTGGACCAGAAGGTCGTGGGTTCTTGTCCCACACTGGGCTTGGACTTGCACCTAAAAATTGCTGGCATCTGAGTGCAGTATTGGGGGGTGCTGTACTGCTGGGGTGTGCCGTCCTTCGGATGAGACGTTAAACCAAGGTCCCTTCTGCCCATCCTGGTGTTGTCCTGATGGGTGTCCAGGTGGAAGTAAAAGAACCCAGGGCACTCTTCGCAAAGAGCAGGGAACATTCCCGGTGTCCTGGCCAACATTCCCCTTCTCATAAACCGGTTCATGCAATTATCCAGGCTATTCAGTCACTTCACTACCAGTCTAGCATTGCTTGTAAAGCGCTTTGGGATACTGTGTATGAAAAGCACTATATAAATGCTGATTCTTCTTCTTCTTCTTCTTCTTCCCTGCCAATAGATTCTTCAGATCTAGCCACCATTGCCAATCCTGGATTACGGCCTTCGTGATCCAGATTGGGAGCTGCAGATGGTCTTGCTTTTGATCCCATTGGACCTGTAACATCCACTGGGTGACCCGTATGTGGAGACGAGCAAGTGGGACTGTTGCAGTGGCCACGGCCATGTGTCCGAGCAGGCAAAGGACCAATCTGGCAGGAACGGTCTTCTTCGCCAAAATGTTCCTGATGAGGGATCTGATATGTTCCGCTCTGTCCTGGGGAAGAAAAGCTTTCCCCTTGACGGTGTCCAGAACTGCGCCTATGAACTGCAGAGTCTGTGACGGAACCAGGCGTGACTTCTCTTGATTGATAATGATGCCCAGCGTCTCAAACAGAGACTGAGTATAATGAATGGCGGACATCAGGGCCTCCTGAGAGGGCGCCATGAGGAGCCAGTCGTCCAGGTAGGGGAACACGTAGTGGCCTTGTCTCCTCAGAGTTGCCGCTACAACTGCCATACACTCCGTGAATACCCGAGGTGCCAATGACAGTACGAAGGGGAGGGCTGGGAACTGATAATGGTGGCCCTGGAACTCGAAGTGCAGAAACTTCCTGTGCACTTGAGCAATGGGTATATGCAGATAAGTGTCCTGCATGTCCAAGGACGCTAGAAAGGCGCCCTGCTTGAGCATGGGAATCAGACCTGGTAGGGTCAACATGCGGAAGCATTTGTACAGGACTGACTCGTTGAGGTTGCTGAGGTCCAGTATCGGACGGAGGTCCCCTGTTTTCTTGGGAACCAGAAAGAAGTGAGAATAATACCCTGTACTCCTCTGGTTCCGTGGTACGTGCTCTATCGCTTCTTTTCCCAGAAGCACGAGCACCTCCTGCTGTATGAGCAGGGCGTGCTGACCTGAGTAACGGAAAGCAAGGAGGTCTTGCGTGGGTGGTTGAGAAATTCTATGAAGTGACCTTTCTTGACCAATTGGAGAACCCACCGGTCGGTGGTAATCGACTGCCACCCTAAAAAGTGGATCGCGACCCCGACCTTTTGTGCCCGTTGATCCAGAGAGGGCCGGAAGGAGTCATGCTGTGGCAGCACTGGTCCCTGCAGGCTGAGCCGTTTAGTGTAGCGCTGGCCTCTGCCTGGGGACAACTTAGCCTGGGCTTTACGTTGAAAAGTGCCCCTTTGTTGCTGGCCGGAACGTGGCTGCTGCCTTTGTTGCTGGCTGCGAAAATGGCTCTGGTTCCTATGAAAGGAACCAGGCCTGGATCTGTACATGACCTGTACAGACCTGACTGCCTTCCCAGCGTCCTGGAGCTTGGTGATAACCTTCTCCGAGGGTTCACCAAAGAGTACTTCGCCGTTGTAGGGGACGTCAAGAATGTTCTTCTGTACATCCGGGGTGAAGCCGGAGACACGGTGCCAAGAGTGTCGCCGGAGACAGATGCCTGAAGCTGCAGCTATGGCGGACGAGTCCACAGAATCATATGCAGCTCGTAGTGCTTGGGTACCCACATCAGACCCTGTGCGGAGAAGGTTTAGGAGCTCCACCTTCTGATCGCCATCCGGAAGTTTATCGACCAGATCCTGGCCCTGTTCCAATAGGGCGTTCTGAAACTGTACCATGTGGGTTAGGTAGCTCAGGGACCTGATGGAGCATGTAGCAGCTGCATACATGTGTCTCCCCAGGGCATCCAATTATTTGGATTCCTGGTCTGGTGGCTGTGTGCTCATGTGTTGCGGTCTTTGGGAACGGTCATGTGAGGCCGTAATGATCAGGGAGTCTGCCAGAGGTTGTTGAGCCAAGAACTGGTCCTCTCTCGGGGCCTTGTACAGGCGGTCAGCTTTCTTCGGCACCGCAGGAGTGGAGTGCGGACGCTTCCATGCAACCTTGGTGACATCCGCAAAGGTGTCCACTAAGGGTGGCACTACCACAGGCTTTGGGTCTTTCTGACGAAGATAACGGGCAAGGCGCTGTCTTTCGGGGTCAAGGTCTTCAGTGTCCCATCCTATGTTGTCCTGGATGTGCCTCATGATCTCAGAGAAAGAGGGATCATCCGGAGGAGACCTGGGCAGGTCATGTGGGTCAGGTGATGGAATGCTGAGTGGAGAAGGAAATCTGGAGTAATCCGAGGTATCCGATCTGGAGTCCTCCCCTGATGGAGTATACCAACAACGTCTGGGTCACTTGGGGCTGGGAAACCCTGATGGAGATCCTGAGGGAGGCCTTCTCCGATCCTTGGATCTACCCCTGGGAATTGGAGTCTGCTCCTTAGGGGTTGGTGGTCGTCCTGCTGGCCCCTGTGGTGGAGGTGAAGGAGTAGGAGGAGGAGGAGGTGGAGGAAGTTTTACAGGGACCACATCCTTTCGGATGGTGTTCCTCCAGAAAGTAAAGAGGTCCTTTACTTCTTGCAGGTTCATGCCCGACGACAGGCCTGGCACCAGTGGTCTGTCGCTGGGGTTGGGCGTCCGGTCTGCGGGTGTCTCCGAGGGGGGCGCAGGTTCCCTCGGGAGCCTGGCATCCTCAGTATCGCCTGCCTGGTCTTCGCGCAGCGTCTTATCCTCCTCCGTTGAATCCCTGTGACCGGTGTCCACCGGTGACTGGGGGGTGGTCTTCGGCTCCGGTGAATGCGAGGTCAACGTTGCTCGCTTGGCCGACGACTTCAGGTCCGCGAATGCCCGGCTGGCGTCTGGTGCCTGGCTGGTATCCGCGGCTCCGGTGAACGTCTGGCTGACTTTGTATGCTTGGCCAACGTCGGGTCCGACGTCTGCTTTAGGGACGTCAGGTCTTTAGTCTTCCTGGGTGGTGGATCCGGACCTCTGGGAGGCTGGGAGACTGACCTGGAGTGGGGGCCACGACGTCGGGTCGATGAGGAAGACGTGGCGTTCTGAAGACTTGGAAGAGGCCCAAGAGGGAGTGGAGGAAGCCGAGGGCCTTGAAGTCTTGATGGGCTAGAGAGTCGAAGAGCCACCTGTGGCTCAGGCTTTGACTGGAGGGGGCTAAGAGCGAGCCCTGGAGGGAGAGTGGTCCGACCTGGTGGAGCCTGAGCTACGGGAGTCTGAGGCTTGGTTCGGGGAGCTGGACCTGGCTTTCTCCCGGTGTTTGTCTCGGTGTTTTTGGGCCTTGGAAGAAGAATCGCCCCTTGGGGAAGGTTCTTGGTCCATCCTACTAAGTCTTTCTTCCAGCAGGTAAGCCTGAAGTGCCTTCTGACGGCAGACCCTGGTGCGGCTGTTGAACCCTTTGGCAGAAAGTGCAGGCCTTGGTGTTGTGGTCCGGGCCTAAGCACCACACACAGGAGGAATGAGGATCCATAAAAGGGATCTGTTTTCTGCAGGCACACTTGGAAAGGTGTCCCTCAAGTGAAGGAGTTGAAGAGGACATTAGTTTGGAGAAACTCTTGAAGTTTTAAGCCGTCGTGCGCTAGGTAGAGACCGAGAGGCCGATGCTGGCGAGTCAATGGTGGGAAAAGAACCGGGGATTCTGGGGGCCGCCTCCTTATATACTGTGTCTGACATCGGGGGCAGTCCCTGCTGAATACTGCTAGCTAGAAAATTTCCATGGGGTCCTGGCGCCTGCCGGCTTCAGTCTTTATGGTGTAACCTGCTGCAAGAGCTGTTTCTCAAAGTAAGATCCTGGGATTCCTAACGCCAGAGCTTGATTTTCCCTCAGTTTTCAGCTGCTGTTGGATGCCAAGTGGTTGTTACTTCATTTATTGTTTGCCGTCATTCAGTTCTGTGCCACCCACGCCCAGTATTTGACAGCAGGGTTGTAGCTGGGAAATAAGATTTGTATGGAAGAACCTAGTGAGGCTTGGATGGTATCCTACCAATTTGGATACTATGGCTAGCGGGCAAAATGTCAGATTTTAGATGTCATTAAGTAGTGATGGCATCCAAGAATGGATCCGATAACTTCTGATCTCATCCATAGATCCAGTGGACCCGATCAAAATAGTTGGATCCATTGATCGGATCCATGGATCCAACCAGCGATCCGAGGATCTGACCTTGGAGCTAAAGAATCTGACCTTGGATCAGAAATCTGTCCTTGGTTCCAAAATCTGAATTTAGTCAGATAAATACCAGACTCTGAGCTAGATACTAACACTGCCTATCAGAGGACAGTTGCATCCTCAAATGCACTGTCAGAACATCACTAGCAGAATCCTTTTTTGTACATCCTCCTCTAGCTGTATATACAGTATACCCCTGTTTGTTGCCCTGCCCTCTTGTATACATCATGTTGTAGGATGTGCATAGTAAGATCAGGAAAAATCTGCATCCGTACTTAGTTTTAAACATTTAGCATAATGTTTCATTCAAACCCAGCGCAGAAATCACGTTATGACATCAGTAAGGATGGGGATCAGGCAGTGGAAACAATCAAAATCAGTGCCCCTCATCAACACAGAAGTCGCTGTATGTGTGACATATTTATTCAGTTATTTTTTTATTCATTTATTGACCAATTTTGGCCAGGAAACTTCACTGAACCAGTATCTTGTAGTGTCCTGGTACATCCTGAGGGAGGGTGAAACAGGAAAAATGAGCACAAAGGGGAAGGGAATCGAGGACAAAAGCTAGAAGCAGTAGGTATAACAAGTGTAACTATAAACTGTGTACTGCAAAGAGAAGGTATTATTAAACAGCGATTACAGTAGCAAGATAGTGAGGTGGGTGCAGCAAGCAGTTGAGGTGTTGAAGGTTTAACATCAGGACAAAAGTGTAGAACAGTGCATTTCGGCCGGCATGGTGGCGCTGAGGGTTGAGGCACTGGACGCCACACCTCGTGCTACGCTGGCGACCTGGCATGCGAATAAGTCTAGGTCATTAGGGTCAGCTGGGGGAGGGGGAGGCGGGATTGAGCTGCCGCAGGAAACTTTCCTTGCCTGGGAGGGATCTGGTCACTCCCACTGCATGACTATCCCCAGGTGTAGGGCTTGTGTAGTGCAGGTGGGGAGTGGCAAGAAATAGGGAGGGCACTGTGGATTGTGGCATGCGTGTGCCTCCATATGTGCGTGCATGACTGCGACAAGAGGAAGGGAGGACATTGGAGCTGGCAGGTTTTGTGAAGGTCTTGGCAGCGATCCCAGTGATGGGGATGCTGGCTGAGAATGGATACGAGCCCCCGGGAGTGGGTCCAGAGCCCACCTGCCAGCTCCGAAAAATACCGGGGGCATAAAATGTAAATAAAAAAAAAAAAAGAGAACAGTGCATTTCAAGAAACCGTTTTGACAGTAGTACAGAACAATGTCTACAAAATGATAATGCCACATAAGTGTGTGAAAGCACATAGGGAGCCATTAGGTAGAGGTACAATGAGGAATATCGCCAAAGAATCCATCTTCACCATAGATCTCCACTTTCTGTCTTAAGGCTGGAGGTATTCAAACCCCACAGGAGTCAAACGTTTGCAGCTGGAGACACTATGCATGTGCACACAGGTAAGCCTGGTGCCATGCACTGATAGTATAAATAGTGCCACCAGCCGCAGCCGCCTTCAGTTCCTTTTTTCTGCCTTCAAGAGTGCTGCTTCATCAGGGGATCATTAGAACTTTGGGTTTGCCTGCATAGGCCTGCAAATAGTTTCTTTTTTTAATAATCTTTTCCATTCAAGTATGGCTTACTGTCACGACTGTTCAGTTATACTTATTTATTTTTCTTAGTTCTTCGACGACTGCTCAGTGACCGTTCGACTATCATGTAAGATAGGATCTACCTTTGCTGCTTCAGCAGCGAGGCAGTTTTGGACCATCACTCCTCTTTGGGATAGTGTCTTCTACGGGGTAATCTCATGCCCAGGAAGAAACATAGAAACATAGAATTTGACGGCAGATAAGGACCACTTGGCCCACCCAGTCTACCCATTTCCCTACCTAATGGATAAGCTGCAGATCCTAGTTAACCAGCAGCCTACTTTCTACCCCAGAATTGCCTTATGGCTGTCCCATGCATGCTTGAATTCAGTCACTGTTTTTGACTCCACAACCTCCTCCGGAAGGCCGTTCCGTGCATCCACAACCCTCTCTGTGAAAAAATGCTTCCTTACATTACCTCTGAGCCGCCCCCCATCTTCAAATTGTGCCCCCTTGTTCTTGCACACCTCTTTTTGAAAGATGCTACCCTCTTGGACTGTGTTGATTCCTTTGAGGTACTTGAAAGTTTCTATCATGTCCCCCCTCTCCCTCCTTTCCTCGAGGCTATACATATTAAGCTCCTTTAGTCTCTCTTCATATGTCTTCCGTTGCAGACCCTGCACCATTTTAGTTGCCCTCCTCTGGACAGCTTCCATCTTGTCTATGTCCTTGTGGAGATTGGGTCTCAGAACTGCACACAGTACTCCAGATGGAGTCTCACCAGCTGTCTGTACAGAGGGATAATAACTTCCTGTTTTCTACTGGTGATGCCTCTCCTATGCATCCCAGTATCCCCCAACCCTCCTTACTGCCCTCACATTGCTTTCCCACCTTTAAGTCATCTGATATTACTACCCCAGGTCCCTTTCCATTTTTGTGTGTTAGTATCTCCCCCCATTGTCTCTTCCCTGGGTTTTGTTTCCAAGGTGCATTACCTTGCACTTCTTAGCATTAAATCTAAGCTGCCATACATTTGACCATTCCTCTAACCTTGACAAGTCCTTCTCTTCCTTTCCACCCCACCTTGTGCATCAACTCTGTTGCAGATCTTAGTGTCATCTGCAAGAGACATACTTTCCTTCCAGTCCGTCTGCAATGTAACCTACAAAGACATTGAGAGAGGACAGTCTAATACTGAACCCTCGGCACCCACTAGTAACCCCTTTCTTCAGAGTGGACCCCATTTACTGTTACCTCTGTGTCCTATTCTCCAGCCAATTCTTTACCCAGGCTATCATCTTGGGACCCACCCCAGGCTGGCTAACTTGTATATTAATCTTTTGTGTGGGACTGAGTCAAATGCCTTGCTAAAGTCTAGGTAGGCCATGTCCACAGCCCTCCCTGATCTACTACTTTGGTCACCCAGTCAAAGAAATCTATTAGATTTGTCTGGCATGACCTTCTCGCTGTGAATCCATGCTGCCTTGGGTCCTGTGCCCTCTGGCATCTAGGTACTCAACAATTCTTTCCTTCAGAAGTGATTCCATCATTTTCCCTATCACTGAGGTTAAACTAACTTCTGTAGTTTCCCTTCTGCCCTGCTCCCACTTTTGTGAAGGGAATCACATCGCCCTCCTCCAGTCCTCAGGTACCACCCCATCCTCCCATGATTTGTTAAAGAGGGTAGTCAGTGGTGTCACTAGTTCTACCCTTAGTTCTTTTAGAATTCTGGGATGAATCCCATCAGGCCCCATGGCTTTGTCCACCTTCAGTTTTAAGAGTTCTTTCAAGACCCTTTCTTCTGTAAATGGGCTGGTATCAACTTTGTATCCAGAGTGTTTCTATTGTTTGTTTTAGGTACCGCCCCTCTTCGTTTGTAAATACTGAGCAAAATATTTGTTTAGTATCTCTGCCTTTTCACAGTCACCTCTGCCCACCCCCTCCCTTTATTAAGCCTCACTATCCCTCTATTAGTCTTCCTTCGGCTCCTGATGTACCTAAAAAGGTTTTATCCCCTTCTTAACTGAGTTGGCTATCTTTTCCTCAGTTTGCGCCTTTGCTGTTCTGACTGCCTTCCCAGCTTCCTTTTGCTTTAACTGATACACTTCTCTGTCCTGTTCCTTCTGTGATTCCTTGTACTTTCTGAATGCTTTCTTTTTCTCTTGAACCTTCACTGCCACCTCCTTTGAGAACCATAGTGGTTTCTTACATCATTTGTTTTGTTTATTTGCTTCACACAAAGGCTTGTTACCTCTGTGATGGCAGTTTTTATTATTCCCCATTGTTCTTCCACCCCTCCTTCCTGCCTATTTGCTAGTGCATTCCTTAGGCACGCACCCATTTTGGCAAAGTCAGCCCTCCTGAAGTCCAGTACTTTTGCCTTTGTATGGCTTGACTCTATTGCTGTGTTTATTGTGAACCATACTGTTTGGTGGTCGCTAGTTCCCAGATGGCTACCCACTTCTACATCTGTGATCCTCTCTCCATCTCCATTTGAGAGGACCAGGTCTAAGATTGCTCCCTCTCGAGTGGGTTCCAATACTAGTTGTCTAAGGCATGCCCCCTGTAGGGCATCTAGAATAACCCCACTCTTGGAAGTGGCTGCTGCAACTGCACTCCAGTTAACATCTGGCATATTCAGATAACCCATCAGCAATATCTCCCCTTTTTCTGCCATTCTAAGTATACTTTCTATCATTTCCTTGTCCATTTCCTCCCCCTGAGAGGGGGGTCTGTATACAACCCCTGTGCGGATTGTGGTGCCATTGCCTGCCTCCAAATTGACCCACAGTGCTTCTTCTCCTCCCTGTTTACCCTTTTGTTCTGTTGCTTTGATTTCTTCTCTTATGAGAGACTACTCCTCTCTTTACCCTCCCTGTCCCTCCTGTAGATAGTGTATCCTGGTATGTTTATGTCCCAGTCATGGTTCTGTGTGTACCATGTTTCTGTGACTGCCACGATATCCAGATCTTCCTCCTCCATCAAGACCACTAATTCAGGAAGCTTGTTACCCAGACTACGGGCATTGGTACTCATTGCTCTCCATTTTTTGATGGCTTTACCTTCTGTAACAGCATCCCCCACTGACCTTTCTACCTTGGTCTTTTTCTCATTTAGTACCCTGTTTTGTAGGGGGAGGCTGGGATTTTCCTGCTGCTTATCAGTGCCTCCCCCCTTGACTAGTTTAAAAGCTTGCCAATGAAGCATTTAAACCGATTGCCAAAAGACTTGTTCCTTCCTGGAGAGATGCAGACCATCCTGCCAGTATAGGCTGGTGTCCTCCAGGTGGAACCCCAGTCCCCAATGAAGCCAAACCCTGTGCTCCACACCATTTTTTCAACCATTTGTTAAACTGCATGGTGCAAAGTACCCTTTGCCTCACCCATGCCACTGACAGGCAGCACCTCTGAGAAGGATACTGTGTGTGCTACTTGTCTTAAGCCCCTTCCCAACTCTACAAAGTCCTTCTGCACTGCTCTAATCTCATGATGAGCTAAGTCATTTGTCCCTAGGTGGACAGTGACGTCCAGCTCAGACTCCCGTGCAACTGGCAGACTGGCAGTTTTTTTCTGATTTTGTCTGTTGATATTTATTAAAATATTAAAAATATCAACGGACTAAACAATCAGAAAAAGAAAAAATTTACTACAAGTTCGAAAATGGAACCATTGGTTCCAATATGTTACGTCTCAGAATCTAGATTTGGCACTTTAAATCCATCAGCCCCAAACATGGATTAGATATTTGTGGAATATCCCTGCCCTATATTACTTCCTTACCTAGCTGTGGACCCACGGCTACACCCACAGGATAACTATAACCAACAGAATGTGTCTCTTGCTATTTCTTCAGTCAAGCATTAACCACCTATCTGTAATTTTATCATACAATCTATGTATCTACCTGATACAGCATTGTCCATTGTGTAGTAATGTAAAAATCTTTTGAATAAAAAGAAATTAAAAGAAAAAAAGAAAAAAAAAAAGTTATTTTTACAATATTGTCCAAGATAAAAGAGTAAACATTTTAGCCATTCAAGAAATGCATTTAGATGTAATAAATAAAAAACTAAAAAGATTTTGGGTAGATCACATGTATTTCTCCCAAGGTACAACAAATTCTAGCGGGGTTGCAATATTAATCTCAAAAAATACAGATTTTAAGTTTATTAAACAATGGCAAGACAAAGAAGGAAGAATTATTCTTGTAAAAGGTAGATTATGCAGTATTAAAACTATAATAGGTTCAATATATGGTCTCTTTTTGGGTTATGAAACATTTAGAAATCAAATATCACAAGCCATTCTGGAATTAGACGCAAATAACATTTTTCTTGGCGGGGACTTCAGTGCCCTACTAAATCCAACAATGGACAAATTGTCTCAACCATTTCAATCAGATAACAGAGTATCAACCATTCTAAATAACTTTTTAAAAGAACACAATTTATGTGCTACATGGAGAAATAAAAAAAAAACAAATAAAATTAAATATACATTCAAAGCTGAGCATGTAAATGTATATTCAAGAGTGGATTATATCCTCTTAAATAAAGAATCCATAAATGATATTACTAAGACAGAGATACATGAGATATCAATTTCAGATCATGCTTTAATATCCATTAAATTTGTTCCATCAATGGAGAGGAAAAGACTACCGCAGTGGAGACTGCAGAATAACTTACTCCAAGACTTAAAACTTTGTTGTACACCTGAAAAAACATATAATAGAATTTTGGGGACTTAATTATAAAGGTCAAAAGGTATCCAAGATATGGGATGCCTTCAAAGCTACTATATGGGGGCATATTATATATAATCATATTCAAATACATAAACAACAAAGTGTAAATTCAAAGAAATTGGATAAAGAGATTTTAGAACTACAAGAAAAAGAAATGCAGAACCCCACAAAATATAAAGAAAAATTAGAACAAAAGGTAACAGAAAAGAAGCTTAACCTCACAAAAAAGTAGAACAAAATTTAATGAGATTAAAGAATAACATTTACTTTTTTGCAGATAAATCTGGTAAGTTATTGGCGCATGCTTTGAAAAAACAGAGAGAAAGAAACATAATTACACAAATTAAAACCAGCACACAAAAAATAGTAACAAGTGATATTGATATTGCACAATTTTTTAAACATATTACAGTTCCATAAATAACAAGTCTAAGTCAGACAATCTAAGTAGACATAATAGAGAAGAATACCTTAAAAACAGCAAGCTGCCTAAAGTACAAATAAACTCAGTCTCTAAAACCGAGACAATAGAGGCTATTAAAACAATGAAAAATAATTCTTCTCCTGGCCCTGACAGCTTTACTAGTGATTTCTATCAAACCTTTGAACAAGAATTGTTCATATGGTTGTTCAGATTGGCAATAGAAATGTCTGACGGGTTTGAATTACCGAAATCATTATATGAAGCAGATATCATTCTGCTGCCAAAAGAAAGCAAAGACCTACTGTTACCTGAAAATTACCGGCCAATGGCACTTTTAAACAGTGATTCTAAAATAATAGCCAAATTAATAACTTTAAAAATCCAAGATCAGATACTAAATATAATTCATAAAGACCAAAAGGGCTTTGTCAGAGGAAGGAATATATTTGAGGGGCTGGGTGAAATTCAAGCTGGTTTTACTTTAGTATCTGATAATGATTCAGAAACCATTGCTCTAGATCTGGATGCAGCCAAGGCTTTTGATCTAGCCAACTGGGAATTTATGTTTCATGTTCTGGAGGTATGGGGATTCCCAGACTTCATTATTAAATCAGTTCAGTCCTTATACAAATGTCCCACTGCGGTATTTAAAATAAATCAATATAAATCGGACCCTATTAAAATGAGCAATGGTGTGAGACAAGGGTGTCCCCGTCCCCTATTTTATTTATACTAACATTGGAACCATTATTGAACCATATAAGAAATAACGATAAAATACATTATGCAAGAGAGGGATATCTCTTTAGACTAAATGTGTATGCAGATGATATTATGATTATAATTTCAAACCCCAAGAAGACATACCCTGAACCTTTACAAGAATTTAATACATATTCGTCCTTTTCAGTTTTACAATGAATAAATCAAAATCTATGATGTTATGCATAAACAATATAACTTAACAAACAGAAGGGGTAATTAATGAAATAAAAATACAAAAATCAATAAAATAACTTGGGATTCAGTTAACTAATAATATAGAAAAAAACAATTGAAATAAATTTAAATAACTATAAGGAAAAGATGGTTAATATGCTTATGATATGGCAAGATGAAGCTCTATCATTGTGAGGAAAAATCAAAGCCCTTAAGATGATGGTGATGCCCCATCTTATGTATTTATTTCAAGCCATCCGAGGTGACATCTCAATTACATGGTTAGAACAGATGAGAAGAATATTTAGAAAGTTCATGTCACGAGGCTGAGTGCCAAGAATTTCCTGGAATAAATTAACTCTGTTAAGAAAAGAGTGGAATGGGTTGCCCCAGTCCTATTTGCTATTATCTGGTTGCAAAAATGAAACAAGTAATCACATGGATAAAAGTAAGTAAAAATGAATTTGAAGTCCCACCACGAATCACACCATTAACGGTTAGAATGGTTGAGTATAAACAATCCAATCTTAAAATTCAGGATGTACTTGCTTTCCCACAATTATTTGAAAAGTGTCAAAATCCCATTATCGTGGCCTTACATAAGACCTGTAAACAAATGAAAAAAACTTGCTCACAAAATAACTTTGAAATATGCGCAAGTATTAATGGGAATCAAAAAATGTGGAATAAATATAATGCCAATTTGTTGACAAATTTTAATCTAGACAAATTAAATATATTCTATTGGTTAGATTGCTTACAGAAAGATACCTTTGTCACCAGAGAAGTGTTTATTAGTAAATGTCATAAATATGCCATTCCCCAAGCTTGGATTAAATATAATTTGCTTAAAAATAAGTTTGATACTTTTATTGGGAGGACGATAGGCAGTCTTCCCAGTGTTGCAGATAGGTCCTAATTCCACTAATGCTTGGTGTCAGACCCCTGGGACTGTTTGATTGGAAATCCAGGCCTTTTAGACTGGGGTACCAAGTGTGTTCCAGCCCTTCTCCTCGGGCTACTGCTTGTGCCTGAATTATCATCGTGGTCCCTCTGGTAGGGGCTCCGCTGTCAGTTTCCCTTGGCATGTGGGCTGGCATCTCAGTCTCTGATATCCATGTCAAAGATGAGTGGTTGAGCCTTGGACTTTGGGTCTTGCCAGCGGTCCTTCTGGGCATCTGCCACCTAGCCTGATTCCTGTAGTCCACTTTGGCAGGGTCCTCAGGTTCGCCTTGCTCAGTCAGGTGGCAACTTTCCTCTCGGCCAAGTCTTTTCTTAGGCTTTTCCATGGCACAACTTCCAGGTTTGGTGCAGCTGTGGGTTGGAGTTGGCATTGTGCCTTCTTTAGTTTCGGCCTAGTAGAGGGGTTGTTACCACTTCAAGTCTAGGATGGGTATTGACTTCTTTTGGTGTCAGGGTCAGCGACCTCAGTGCCGGTCTTGGTGTCAGTCTGTGTACCAACTCAGTGTTGTTTGATGTCCTCGGGGCCAGCCTGGTGCCCATCTTGGTGCTGAAGATGGTGCCAGTGCTACCTTGACTCTGAGACGGCATTGTTTTTCTCTGCTGTATTTTCCTGGTTTTCTGCTCCCCTAACAAAAAAAACCAAAAAAGAAAAGGGGAGGACACAATTCTAAAAAGTTATATCGTCTTTCGTCTACAGTATGCCTAGCATATGTGGTGGTTGAAGTGTGGAACTGTTTGTCCTGCCATCCATCCTGTGTTTGGGTCCAATGTGGTTTTTGGTATGTTGTGTTCCCCTGAGCAGGGTTTCACCCTTCTGTCTTCATCCCTTTTGGGTCTGTTTACGTACCTTGTCCCTTCCCTTTCTGAAATTAATCTCTTGACTTGGCTCCAATGGTAAAGGACAAGGGAGGTATCTAGCTACTCTTCAGGAAATAACTGGCCTATGACGTGTGCTTCCTACTGACAGCTCCTACTTTTTAGAAAAAATACAGAATAAGAATTATACTTGTATATAAAGGTGAGAGGAAGCAAGAGGGTAACAAGTGGTCTAGTGTTCCACATCCTTTTTAGAGCTGTGGGTGGAGCCTACAGCCCTACTGGGATTGAATCGTAGGTCTAAAAATGGCCGATCATGGAACCTTCTGTTGGACATTTGGAAGTATCCTTCTGAATGTCCAGTGGAGCTTGAAACCCTTCGCCACAATCGGCTGCTACGGAATAACAGCCACACTATTTTGGCTGTTACTTCCACATTCTGTTGCATGAACTGTGCATGTGTGACTTGTGTTCTTGCGCAGTTCCGCTGGAGCCGTCATGTGAATGGCAAAATGCCATTCACACACTCCCACTGCTGCTGTCCTCCTTCGCCAACATAGGGGTCCACAAGCCCTGTGTCGGCATTATGTAGCCCGCCCCTCAACTCATGTGGCACACTGGGAGCCCACCCCATTGTGCCCAAATGTACTTATTGATTTGCTCTGCACCAACATCGTGGTGCCCAATCCTCGTGTTGACACTGTGTGCCCCCCCCCACTGATGTGGCACACTGCGAGCCCACCCCAATGTGCCCAAATGTTTGATTTTCTTCCCCCCACCAATATCGGGGTGCCCAGTCCCCGTGTTGGCATCAAGTATCCACTACCCCAACTCATGTAGCACACTTGGAGCCAACCCCCTGGTGCCCAGATGTGTAGATGTGTGTGTGTGTGTATATATATATATTTTTTTTTTCTGTAAATAAAATAAAGAAAACATTCCCCGACATGTTTTTAGTTTTTAACCTGTAAAAAAGAAAATGGTCCCTCATTGTCGCCTAAATGTTTGTTCTAGGAGCGTGGATATGTTGTTCATCCACACTGTTTGGCATTGTCCCCTTCTACTTTAAATCTGCCGGAAGTCTTCAAGCTGGCTCCTCCCACCCACCCGAGTGGTATATACCTCCGCTCCGCCCCATGACACCAGATCTTCCTTTCCACTGGAAGATGCAGGTTGCCTCCCTCGTGCTCTCGCATTTCGTAGGCCCTGGCTTTCAAATTGTTAGTTTTACCGAAGCCCAAACTCATTCAAGTTAACGATCGCACTTTTGCAACATCGATCATGGAGGAGAAATCTTCCCCGGGATTTCGCCGGTGTCCCTGCGGCCAGAAGATGTCGTGCACTGATCCCCACCTCACGGGCGTCTACTGCCTGGTGTCGGCCACGACACTGGCCGTAGAAGCTATTGCTTGGGCTCCTCCATCCCAACGCCCTGGATGACCGCAAGGCACGCCTGAAGTTGGGGAGGCCGGAAAAAAGGAACCCTCCAGTGAAGTCGAAGGAGGCTAGGTGGACGGTTTCCACGGCTGCGGGCTCCACCGAGCAGCTGGAACAGATGAAGGTGTTCGAGGAAGAAGCCGCTCGTGCTTCAGCCAATTGAGGCTTCTTTGCTCCTCTGAACCTAGGCTCCACCTTTACGGGATCTTTTAAGGAGTTGTGCCAGTCTCTCCCCACCCGGGGTGAGGCGCCCTCGGGCTTGCACTCCTCCCACTCTCGGCAGAGAGATAAAGACCTGTTATCTTCATCTCGGTGAAGATGTTCCTGGGACCGAGAAAGGTTTGAGTCCCAGGAACAAGCGGTCTCGACCTCAGTCGAGATCGCATCCTTGGCAGCTGGCTTCACGGATCTTCCATCTGGCCAGGGTACCGAGGAAGTGGCCAAGACGAGGTCGAAATTATCCTCGACCCGATCGACTCTTTGTTGCTGGCCATGGCCGACGACTCATTAGAATGGACTCCAGTCCTGGTATTTTCTGATGAGGAGACCCAGCCCGCTGGTATCCCCATCAAGGACCCGGTTCCGGACCCACGGGTTTCATCGATCCTTCCGGTGTCTGTTATCTGGGCATTTTGAATGTCATATTCTCAGCATATGTACCCTTTCATATTATAATAAACTTTTTGAACATAAATGCCAGCAACCATTCGTTCAACACTCCGTGGAAGACAGGGGGGAGAGAGGGGACATGATTGGGACCTTCAGGTACTTGAAAGGGTAAATAAGGTTGTTAAGGAGAGTCTCTTTATGCTGAGTAGCAGCCATAACACTAGGGGGCACGGCCACAAGCTGGAGGGTGGGAGGTTTAGAGGAGGTCAGGAAGCACTTCTTCACAGAGAGGGTGGTGGACACTTGGAATTCACTGCCGGAAAAGGTGATCTCATTGAAGACAGTGGGCAGCTTTAAGAAAGGCTGGGATAGGCATAGGGGGAGAGTAGGGATCATGGGTAGGGAGGATGAGAGGAGTGGGGAGGGAGGGCAGGGTCATTAGCTCAAGCTATGGACCCTGCAATACGAGCAGACTAGATAGACCAAATGGCCTTCTTCTGCTGGCTTCTTCGTATGTGTCTCCCGATCGACCGAGTCAGCCTCCCCACTCTCTGCTGAGGTCTGGGACCCCCGCCGACCCACCGGGAAGAGCCAGTAGTTCTAAGCAGGCGACGCACAGGTCGTCTCTCATCCTCCCTCGGATGAGGAGAGGTTCTGGCGCTATGAGGACCTTATGTGGCAGCAGCTGATCTTGACCGGGCAGAAGCGCACCGCCGCCTACCCTGGCTATTACTTGGCTTTCGCCTCCCAGGCTGAAGCCGAACCCTCCAGAACCGAAGCCTCTGGTTCCTTCGCCCGTGGGGCTGGCCCGTCCCCCAGTTCGGCCTATTCCGGTCTCCCCACCCATTCAGTTGGAACCACTGCCTAAGCAGCCTGTGGGAGGGGCTCCCTCGAAAGAGGACCGACTGGACACCGGGCTTCCCCAGCGTCTGTTGGTTACTGTCACCCCAGACTGCCCTCGGTGGATCGAGGATGATTTCGGCGGTAGACTGCTGTATCCAGACTCTTCTGACTTGGATGTCACCAGGCTGCACTCTCATCCTGGGAATGATGAGTCGTCCGTTGGCACAGGGATGGAGGAAGGCCCTTCCTCCTTCCAAGGGATTCTCCGTCTCATTTCTGACTCTACTGGAATCCATCCAGAAAAAGGCGGAGTACCCTCTCACAGATATTCTAAAGAGGGGGAATACCCCGACGGAGGCCTTTCCAGTGGCTGAAGCCATTGTTGGCCCGGTCCTAGAACTCTGGCAGTGCCCTGCCTCATGTCCAGCACCATCTGCCCACATGGCCCCCAAGTGTGCGGTGCCCATGGGGTCCCTTGCGGGGTTCACAGAGCACCGTTCGTCTGAGAGCCTGGTGACTGACTCTGTGTTCAGGCGTATGGGCAGTTCGGCCGACACTGACCGACCTCCGGACAAAGAGTCCAAAAATATGGACCACACTGCCCGAAAGGTCTATGTGACGTCTTTTTTGGGCCTTCGTCAGGCCATCTCGGCTGTCATTATGGCACACTTCTCTCATGCCCTCCTTGGGTCATTAGATGAAGTCCTTTGTCATCTCCCCATGGACATGCAGACCACGGTCAAGCAGGTCCGTGACCAGGGCCGTGCTGTCGCAAAACAGCAGCTCCAGATGGCCTTGGACATCGGGGATTCTTGTGCCCGCTCGATGGCCGCCGCAGTGACCTCTCGCCGCAGGGCTTGGCTGAGGCTTTCCTCCTGCCTGGTGAATACTCAGCATAAGCTTGCTGAAGTGTCTTTTCTGGGGACTGACTTGTTCGGTCCTGGAGTGGCCGGTCACCTACAGTGTATAGAGCAGTCCAATACCACCTTGGATGCCACTTCTGCCAAGGGTTCTTCGGGCAAGAACCAGCAGAAGAAGAAGCTTTTTCTGCACTCTTCCTCTGCGGTCCAGCAGCCCTCCTATCGATGAGGTCAGCAGCATCAGCATTAGCAGCAGGCTCAAGCTTGGTGCCCTCGGCCCAAGACTGGACCCCAACAGGCCAACAAAAGAGGCCAAGGCTCAGGTCCTGGAGCCTCCTCCTCCTCTGAGTCTGCCCAGTGACGGGATGGGGGTTGCCACCCCTATTTCCGTCATGCCAACTCTGGGCTCTCCCGTGGGGGGCGGCTCCGCCACTTCCTTTCCGCCTGGTCCGCTATCACTTTGGACAGGTGGGTTCTCGAAGTGGTTGGTTGGGGACTGCCTCTAGAGTTCGAGCAGTACCCTCCCAGCCGAGCCCATGCCCCATGGGAGGAATGGATTTCTGCATGCATCCAGTTGGCTCTTCCAGATGACGTAGCTCAGCTCCTCTGCAAGGAGGCAGTAGCTCCTCTGCCGGATCCTCCAGCAGACCCAGGCTTTGTCTCCAGGTACTTCCTGGTGCCCAAGCGGACGGGGGTTGGCGCCCCATTCTAGATCTCCACGACCTGAATCAGTATCTCAGGTCACGCACCTTTTGGATGGTCACTCTGTCAAAGATCATACCATCCTTGGAGCGAAACCTGATTCTGTTCACTGGATCTGCAGGAAGTGTCCTTTCACGTCCCAATCTGTCCATCCCATCAGTGGTTCCTCCACTTCAGGGTCGAGGGGATCCTGTATGAATTCCGAGCCATGCCATTCAGCCTGTCATCGGCTCAACAGGTTTTCACCAAATGCATTGCATTGGTGGTGGCCCATCTCGGGGGGGGGTCAGGATTTATCCATACTTCGACGATTGGCTCTTAACGGGTTCCACGCAACAGGAGGTGGAGAGGTCCAGGGACCTGGCCCTCCAGACCTGCTCCCAACTTGGCCTCCTGATCAGCGAGACTAAGTCGGAACTCATGCCTTCTCAGGTGATGGGCTTCGTTGGGGCAGAGCTAGACTCTTGTCAAGCCAGGGCTTGGCTCCTGGCGGAGAGGGCGGAGGTTCTCTCCTCCTTTGCCCAGTCATTTCTGGTTGGGCATTTGTGCCCTGCCTGGGACTTTCTGCACCTTCTGGGGTACATGGCGGCGTGCACCTCAGTGGTCCATTGGGCCCGGTTGCACATGTGCCCCCTCCAGTGGGAGCTGGCCGCCCAGTGGACTCAGCACCATGGTCATTTTGACCAGCTGATCGCTGTAACCCAGAAGATGTGGGACACTCTCTGCTGGTTGACCGCCCCAGACTGGTTGCAGGAAGGGATCCCGTTTGTCTGCCCAGAGCTTTGGCATCGCTCCTCCCCTCCTCCAGCAGAGCTGCAGGGGGAGGCAGTACGAGGGAGATTCTCCCTTTTCCTCAGCAGTTGGTCCAGTATCACCACAGATCAGCGGGTTCTCTAGATTATATAAAGGGGTTACGCACCAGAGTTCACCCAGATCCCTCCAGACAACACCCCCGTTCTAGGGACATGTATATGATGTTCTATCCACACTTTCTGGCAGTTGCCTTTCCCTTTAAGACTTACCGGAAATATCTTCAAGCTGGCTCCTCCCACCCACCTGGGTGGTAACTCCCCGGGCTCCACCCCATGATTCCAGATCTTCCTTTCCGCTTGAAGAAGCAGGTTCCTTCCTTACCGCTTGCACGTTGAGTAAGCCCTGACACTTAAATCTTCAGATTTACTTCCAAAACTTAAACTAAAACTCATTTGAATTTCATCTTTACCTCAATCTTCAATTACGTCCACGATAGAGAATAAATCCTCGCCCAGATTTCGTTGGTGCCCATGCAGGCAGAAGATGTCACGTACCAACACCCACACCTTGTGTGTCTACTGTCTGGGCCGCAATCACGATCCGCAGGCCTGTGACACTTGTTGGTTATTTCACCTGATGGTCCTCAAGGACCACACTGCCCTTCTGAAGTTGGTTTACCCAGAGAAACGTTATACTAACATACTAAAATGCCAGCAGAATAGGCCTAATGGTCTCTTGAGTCTGCTCGATTTTCAGCACTCGCACTGAGAGCCGATTTTGGTGTCCCCCATTGGGTTATACTGTCCCCAGTCCCAGATGTTCCACCTGTATTGAGCCTGGTCAGTTTTACCATCCCTCTGTACCTGTCCCATCCCCTCTTACACCTGTCCACAGTCTCCATCTCTACCAGCTCCCTGGGCAGTGCATTCCATGGCTCCACCACCCTTTCAGTGAAATAACATCTCCTCTCCGAGCCTGTCCCATTTCAGCTTACACCCGTGACCTCTTGTTGCCCCACCCTCCTTCCTTTGGAGCACCCTGACTGGGCCTCCTTTATTGATTCCTTTCATGTACTTAAAGACCTCTATCATGTCCCCCCTTTCCCTCCTCTCCTCCAGAGTGTACATGTCGAGCTCCTTGAGCCTCCCCCTCATAGGTCCTCTCCCCCAGGCCCCAGATCATTTTGGTTGCCCTCCTTTGGACCCTCTCTAGGAGTGTAGTGTCCCTCTTTAAATATGGTCTCCAAAATTGTACACAGTACTCAAGGTGTGGCCTATCCAAGCAGTTGTTCAGTGGAAGGATCACTTCCACCTTTCTGGAGGCAGTCCCCCTGGTGATGCATCCCAGCATCCTATTTGTCCTTGCCGCTGCCCTCCTACAGGTCTTTGAGTTGTTCATTTTGACATCTACCGCTACCCCCAGGTCCCTGTCACCCTCCGTGACTTGAATCATGTCTCCTCCCAGAGTATACCCCTGGCCTGGATTTCTGACTCCCAGATGCAGAACCTTGCACTTCTCCACACTGAATTTTAGTTTCCATTTTCCTGACCACCTTTCCAGCGCCTCCAGCTCCTCCTGCAAGGCCACCCTCTCCTCCTCCCCATCCACCACTGCATCTAGCTTTAAGTCATCTGCAAAGAGACTCATCTCACTCCTGATCCCCCTCCTGATGTCTGAGATATAGGCGTTGAACAGGAGTGGCCCCAGCACTGGCCCCAGCACTGACCCCTGGGGAACACCACTAGTAACCCACCTTGGGGATGAGGCTAACCCTCCAACCACCACCTTCTGAGTACGCTCAGTGAGCCAATTTCTTATCCATCTTAGCAACTGTCTCCATACCCCCATTTTCTTCAGCTTAGCCAGCAGGCCACTGTGGGGTACAGAATCAAACTCCTTGCTAAAATCCAGAAAGAGGATGTCCCATGGCCTACCCTGTTCCAGGGCCCTCATCACCCAGTCATAGAACTCAGCAAGATTTGTCTGGCACGGTCTTCCCGTGACAAAGCCATGCTGCCTATTGTCCAAGTACCCAATTCGCTCCAGTAACCCCCCTAGCCTTTCCTTGATAATACCCTCCATCACCTTGCTGACCACCGATGTCAGGCTAACAGGCCTGTAATTTCCTGCCTCCTCTCTTGAACCCACCTTGTGGATCGGCGTGACATGGGCCACCCTCCAGTCTTGGGGCACCCACCTAGTCCACAGAGAGATGTTGAAAAGCTCCACTAGAAGAACTGCCAGGACATCTGCCAGTTCCCTCAGCACCCTGGGATTTATCTCATCAGGCCCAGCTGCTTTCTCCAGCCGAAGGGACCTGAGGGCTTCCCTTACCCTCTCTACTGGGATTTCAGCCTCATCCTCCCCTTTTCACCATGCACTGCTGGGCCCTCACCTGTCAGTGGTGGCCACTCCCTTTCCCCAGACCCATCAGGGCCCTTGGTCTCTACCGATCTCACCCCTTGCTCCAGTTTGCCTCTGCTCCCCTCGCAAGACATAGCCCCCTCCATCCCCCCGGTATAAACTGAGGCAAAGTACTCATTTAGGACTTCTGCCTGTTCCTCCGCCTCCTCTGCCCAACCATCCCCTACCCTTAGCTTGCTGATCTGCCCCTTACTCCCCCATGTAGCTAAAGAACCCTTGTCCCCCTCTGGACCCCACTGGCCAAAGACTGCTCCTTTTGCATTAGCTGCTGTCACCACCCTGGTGAGTCTCTTGGCTGTCAGCTCATATTCCTGCTGATCCCTTTCACTCCTTGACCACTTGAAGCGCCTATATGCTGCCTTCTTTTCCCTCACCACCTCCTGTACCTCCCGGGTCCACCAGCAGGGTTTTCTGGCCTTACCGAACTTACACCTTTCCCTTGCACAGGATCTGGTAACCTCCTGTATTCCCCTCCTAATGATCCCCCACCTGCTTTCAGCATCCAACCATATCCGGCCTTATCCTGTCTATATGATCTTTATGGATCCTTCCCATCTCCCTGAAGTCTGCACCCCTAAAGTTGGTTACTACCATCCTTTATCGGCCCCCCAGGTCCAGGAAGAACCAGACTGTGGCGTGATCACTTGCAGCCAATGGGTCCCTCACCTCTAGACCCCTAATCTGATCACTGTCTGCCCCTCCCTAGTAGGCTCACCCACCTGTTGTGTCAGAAATGCATTCTGGAAGACATCCAGCAGCCTCTGCTCTCTGGCTGCTGGTGATGTCATAGTCCCCCAGTCTGTTCCTGGCATGCTGAGGTCCCCCATTACTATTACCCTTCCCTTTCCTAATCTACAGTGTCCCTCGAGATTTGTCATCAAACTTTCTTCTAGGACCTCCACCAGTGCTGGTGGTCTGTATACCACTCCGACCTTTACTCTCTTACCCCCCTGCGTCAGCAAGGTGACCCAAATAGGCTCCACATTCCCCTCTGACCCTCCAATACCTACGCCATTTCTGACTAACAGTACTACACCACCACCCCTTCCCTTCCCCTATCTTTTCTGAGCATAGTGTAGCCTTCCAGAGTTAGGTCCCGCTCGTGCCCTTGAGTGGCCCAGGTCTCAGTGACTGCTGCCACATCTAGCTCCCCCTCAACTAGCATTGCCTAGAGCTCAGGCATTTTATTTCCTAAGCTCCTGGCATTTATCAGGACCACTCTCCACTCCTTTTCCCTCCCCCTTGAGCTCCCATTTCTCAGCTCCTGTACCCTACCTGGTGACCCAGTTCCATATCTCCCAGAGGAGTGGAGACCATGTCCCTCATTTATCGTATCTGTTGGCACTGCCCCTTTTTTGATCCCTCCCCCTTCACAAGTTTAAACCCCACCTTTCGCTGATGAACCCAGCTAGTTTGAGCTTTAGGATTTCTTTCCCCTCCAAATTAAGGCGGAGCTTGTCCCTAGCGTACAGCCCCTTACCCTCCCAGGTCTCCCCCTAGTCCTCCACCAGGCCATATCCCAATTCCCCACACCACTCCCTAAGCCACTGATTTATCTCCCTAATCTTCATCTTGTTTTCCCTACTAGCCCTTGGCACCGGCAGGATTTCTGAAAAGGAGATCTTACAGCCTATGGAAAGGCATACCCTAGCCAACTCCTAGAACCTTGCCTGAATTTCTAGTTCACTATTACCATTTATGTCGTTTGTCCCCAAGTGCCCTAGAATGTCCGGGGTCCCCCCGCATTCTCTTGCCAGTGAATACCACTCATGCTTGGCCTTGTGCACTGTCAGGCCTGGGTAGCATTTGGTTCTGATCAGATAGCCTTTACCTTCCTCCTGTCCCTCCCACTGTATGCCTCTGATCATGGAGTCCCCCAATAGCAGTACTCTAACTTCCCCCTTGCCTTCCTGTTCACCCCTCGGGTTCCCCCTCCTTCCATGCCCTTCCTCATCCCTTCATCCGGATTGTCCCCTCAACCGGCTCCTCGCACCTCCCACAATCTGGGTGTTGAAGTTAGCCCCTTCACTATTGTCCCTGGTCACCTCCTCTACCCGTGTCCTGGCCTTCTTTATCCTCCCCCACCCGAGTATCTTTCACTGTATCTCTTTCCCCACTCCTTACTAATCCATCCGTCCTATCCGTTTGCCTATTTGGCTTTCTGCTCGCTATCATCCCATTTACGTCCTGCGCCTTCCTGCCTGTCGTGCTCCCCTGTTCCATACCATCAGCCTCCTCCTTGTTCCCCTGATCCTCCTTTTTCTTCTCCCCTCCTACCCCTCTTCCCCATCCTGTCCGGGACCCCCTCTATTGTGCCCTTGACACTTGCCCTCTACACCCGTTCTATCCGTCCCTGCTTGAGCTACACCAGCAGCAGCACCATCTTCCTCCCCCACACACCCCTCTTCTACCAGTGGGCATAGAGGGTTAAAACGATTTGTGAGCCTTAGCCCATCCCCCAGTGCCCCCCCCCCGTTCCTACTGCCTCTCTCGGTTTCCTTTGAACACCCCAGACTCTTGACTACTGCTGTGGAAATTTCCACCTTTTGGGCCCCATCTGCCAGGGTCCCTGAGAGCCCTCTGTGTACCCCTCCTTCCCTCCTCTGCTAGTGTGAGCACCACTCTTCACTCCTCCCCCAGCTTGGGAGGCCCCAGCACCTAGTGCTTCCATGTAGGTGTCTGCTTGCCTCCTACCTCTCCAATCCCCCCCCCCAGCCGCCTTCAGATCCCCTCTACCTCCTCCTTAAGCTGTGCCAGCTGGTAGCACAATGGGCATCCCCCAGACTTTCAAGCCCAGTCCAATATCATGGCCGCACAACACCCTATGCACCCAACCACCCGCCCAAAGATACCTGCTCTAGTGATATGCGGTCCCTTCCGTATCATCACAGCAGTGTGTTCTAGGCCAAATTACCAACTCAGTGACTCTGCAGTTTCTCAAGCTACCAGTACCTATACCTAGGCTATTCCCCCTTTACAGCATGCAGACCTTTAAACTTGCAACACTTGGGTGGCTGAACTTTTCCCCACCTGACTATTTGCCTTAAGAGTTAGTTTACAGGGGAAGATTACAACTCCCTAAGCTCCTCTCTCCCAGCCTTAAAACCCACCCCCCAGTGGCTAGAACTACATGAGCTGCACCTGAAGCCTTTTCCTCCAATTACAGGGCAAGTGTTCCCCTATAAATGAGCTGTGCTCTGGGGAAGGAAGGGTGGAGGAGGGTGGGATTTGGGCCCACACACACACGACTCTCACGAGAGTGTATCAGCCCTGTGTCTGCCCCTCACTGCACCTCCAAGCACTGCAACCTCCGGAGGAGGAACGTCCCACACAAAACAACACTTATTAAACAAATCAGCAGTCCTACTTAAAAGTCCACAGACTGATAAAAATGTAAAGCTTATCCAGCTACTAAAATCCCCAGCTGCTCAACAAAAGCAGGTTCCCACAGCCTCTACCAGCCCCAACTGTTTCTGCAGTACTGCTATGTGAGAAGCCCTGGTATTTAAGCCTCTATGAGCTGTAAATTGATCCTGGCTGAGAAAGACAGAACCTTCCAGAAGCTGCTCACAATACCTGTAGAAAAGATAAATGAATATCCAGCTTCCTCTATGGATCCCCCCACACAAAACAACACTTATTAAACAAGTCAGCAGTCCTGCTTAAAAGTCCACAGACTGATAAGAATTTAAAGCTTATCCAGCTACTGAATTCCCCATCTGCTCAGCAAAAGCAGGTTCCCACAAACTTTACCAGCCCCAACTGTTTCTGCAGGTCAAATCTAAGGACACCCATTGGGTGGTTCAGCGGCTGTGGGGTCCGCCGAGCAGTTAGAGTAACTCAAGGCCTTCGAGGAGGAGGTGGTCCAGGCCACTGCTCAGTCCTCTTCTGCCTCGGCCTTCGTTCCACTCCAGTTGGATTCCACATATTCGGCCGCCTTCAAGGAGCGTGCCAGTCCTCCCGACCAAGGGACAGGGCCCTGCCAAGTCGCACAGTTCCCTCTCACGCAAGAAGGCATCCAAGAAGGATAAAGAGAAGACTCATCTTCCACATTCCTGGGACTGGGAACGTTCCTGCTCTCAGGAATCTTTGGTTTTGACTACGATTGAAACCAATGCCATGGCTGCTGGCTTCACATGGACCCCGTTGGGCCAATTGGCTGAGACACTGGCTGACAATGTGACTGAGATTTTTCTCTACCCTTCTGACTAGTTGTCATCTGAAGAGGCCGACAACTCTCTTTTCAGGACCCCAGTCCTGCAAGTAACCATTGAAGGGGGCAGCCCAGCCAGCTGAGTCAGTCCCTTCAGTCACTGACCAAGATAAGGAGGAGCCGTGGATGTCCCCGGCCTCAGCCCCAGCTCCCTCTGAGGCCCCCCTGTTGGCACCACTGACAGTTGAGGTCGAGGTCCACTGCCTCCTCTAGGCTGAGTAGGTCTTGCCAACATCAGTGGTTTCGCTCTTGGCGCTATGGGAAGTGGCGCTCTGATATTCATCTTTGTTCTCCTCGGGTGAGGAGAGACTTTGTCACAAATTGCGTAGATGCTACGAAGACCTGATGTGGCAACAGTTAGTGCTGACTGGGCCAAAGCTGATGCTGGCTGCCATCCTGGCCATTACCTGACTGTCCCCCGAAAGGCCGACGCTGATACCCCTGGCGGGTCCGGTCAACACCGTCCCTTCCTCAGTGGAGCCGGTTCAGACCGTTTTGGCTAGATTGAAGCTGGTTTCTTCACTGATCGTGGTAGAGCCACCACCCAAGCAGCCGCTGACTGGGGCTCCGACCTGGGAGTCTTGGTTGACAAAGGGGCTTCCCCATCGGCAGTCGGTCACTCTCGCGCCTGACTGGCCGCGGCGGGTTGAGAGTGACTCTGGTGGTCGCTCGCTTTATGCGGACCCCTCGGAGTCCAAGGATTCCTCTTTACACTCCCGTCCCCTGGATATGGAGTTGATGGGGGATCTGTTGATGAAAGAAGGCCCCACTTTGTTCATGGGCATTCTCCGCCTCATCTCTGAGTCCACGGGGATGAAACTGGAGCCTGTTCAAAAATGGGCTCGCTACCCCATTACAGAAATTCTGGACAAAGGGGACTTTCTGGAGGCATTCCCAGTGGCTGAGGCCATTGTCGGCCCTGCCCTGGAGCTTTGGCAGCGCCCTGCTTCTTGCTTGGCACCCTCAGCCCAGATGGCCCGCAAATATGCGGTACCCACCGGTTCCCTTTCAGGGTTCACCCAGCATTCCTTGGCCAAGGGGTTGGTGGCTGGCTCTGTGTTTCGGCATTGGGCAAACGGGAACGCCAATAGGTCAGCCGGACAAAGAGAGTCCAAGAAACTGGACCACTCAGCTAAAAAGGTCTATGCTTCCTCTTGCTTGGCCTCCATCAGATGAGCTCAGCCGTCGTGATGGCACACTTCTCCCATGCCCTTCTGGTCTCTTTGGATGAGGTGATTACTCATCTTCCTGCAGACTTCCAGACTATGGTCAAGCAGGTCCGGGACCAGGGTCATGCTATGGCTAAGTAGCAGCTTCAGATGACCCTGGACATTGGAGATTCCTGTACCCGCTCGGTGGTGGCCGCAGTTGCTATGTGCCATAGGGCTTGGCTGCGGATCTCAAGCTTCATGACAGACACCCAGCACAAGCTGGCGGATGTCCCATTTTTGGGCATGATGTGGAGGGTTACCTCCAGCGCATTGAGAAGTCCAGTGCCACCCTGGACTCTGACATCTGCGCAGAAGGACTACAAGGGCTCTAAGTAGCAGAAACGCAAGACCTTTCGGTCCTCTACTCTTGCGGCAAAACCAGCCCAGCATCAAGTCTGGCCAGCAGGCTCAGTCGTGGTGACCTCGGGCCAAGTCCATGGCCACAGTGGTCCGAAAGCCTGGAGGGAAGGGACCCGGTGGCCCCTCTGCCGGGTCCTCCTGCTCCAAGTCTGTTCAGTGATGGGATGAGGGGTGCCTCCCTCATGCCCGTCACATCTCTCCTGGGTCCTCCTCTGGGGGGCCAGCTCCACCACTTCCTTTCCGTCTGACTTGCTTTTACCATGGATAGGTGGGTTTTGGAAGTGATCCGTCAGGGTCTGCCTCTGGAATTTGAGCAGTACCCTCCAAGCCGAGCCCATGCCCCACAGGAGGACTTGGTATCCTCAGACACTCAGTCAGCTCTTTGAGACGACATAGCCCAGCTCCTCCGCAAGGAGGTTGTGGTCAGAGTTGTGGATCCTCCGGAACACCCGGGGTTTGCCTCCAGGTACTTCCTGGTGCTGAAGCGGACAGGGGGCTGGTGTCCCATTCTAGATCTGCATGACCTGAACAAATTCCTCAGGTCCCGCACCTTCAGGATGGTAACTCTGTCCCACATTATACCATCTCTGGAGAAAGGCATGTGGTTTTGCTGTTTGGATCTTCAGAACGTATTCTTTCTTATCCCAATCCGTCCATGCCACCGAAGGTTTCTCCGCTTTCGAGCAGAGAGATTCCATTATGAGTTCCAAGCCATGCCTTTCGGCCTCTCCTCGGCCCCCAGGGTCTTCACCAAATGCGTAGCAGTGGTGGTGGCTTACTACCAGAGGCGCCGCGGGGACTGGGTGTACCCCTACCTGGACGACTGGCTGATAGCAGGTCCCTCCAGGCAGGAGGTGGAGTGGTCCAAGGACCTGACCCTCCAGACCTGCGTTGACCTTGGCCTCCTGGTCAGCGAGGCCAAGTCGGAACTCATGCCGTCACAGGTGATCAGCTTCATCAGGGCTGAGCTCGACTCGTTCCAAGCCAGAGCTTGACTTCTGGTGGACAGGGCGGAGGTTCTCTCCTCCTTTTCAGTAATTTCTGGTTGGGCATTTGTGCCCTGCCCGAGACTCCTGCACCTTCTGTGTTACATGGCAGCCTGCATCAGCGTGGTCCAGTGGGCCCATTGGCATATACGCTTCCTGCTATGGGAGCTGGCCAGCCAGTGGTCTCAGCGCAAAGGTCACTTCGACCAGCTGGTCACTGTAACCCAGAGGATGTGGGATGCGCTCCAGTGGTGGCTTGTCCCAGAGCATCTGTAGAAAGGGATCCCATTTGTCTGTCCCGAGCTGTCGGTCATCCTGATGACCGACACCTCTCTCATGGACTGGGGTGCCCATCTGGGGGAACACAGAGTCCACAGGCTCTGGACCCCTCAGGAGTCCTGATGTCACATCAGCCTGCTGGAGCTCCGAGCAATCTGGCTGGTGCTGACTGCCTTTGCTCCATGTTTTCAGGATCAAGTGGTCCAAGTCCAGACGGACAACACCATGACCATGTACTACCTCAACAAACAAGGCGGAACGTATTCCCTGCCCCTGTGCAAGGAAGCCCTCTGCATTTGGACTCTAGTGAACAGCCTGGAGGCGGATCTCCTAGGCATCCATGTGGCAGGAGCCTCCAATCAGCTGGTGGACGCCCTCAGCCAGGTGGGCAAGTTCACAGTCTGATCTTCCAGTGGGGCACCCCTCAGGTGGACCTATTTGCCTCCAGGTGAAAGCAAAGTTGAGGCTCTTTTGTGCCTGCTCCCCTCAGCAGGGAACACTGCAGGGGATGCCTTCTTGAGGCCTTGGACCCCAGGCCTCTTCTGTGCCTTCCCTCCACTTCCCTTGATCCACAAGGTGTTACACAAGGTCAGGAGGGACAAGGCACAGGGGATCCTGGTGACTCCAGACTGGCCCCACCAGTTTTGGTACCCCAGTCTCCTCAGCCTCAGTAGCAGGCTCCTGAGGCGTCTTCCCATTCTCCTGGACCTGCTCTCAATCAATCAGGGAAGGTTTTCCACCCAGACCTTCAATCCCTGCACCTGACAGCCTGGTTTCTGAGTGGTTAGAGTACCAGGCTTAGGGTCTCTTCGAATATGTCCTCACTGTCATGGAGGCATCTAGAAAGGAATCGACCAGAAAATGCTATGCCTTCAAATGAAAGAGATTCTCCATTTGGTGTCAGGGCAAGGGCTTTGTCCCGTCCAGTGGCAGGCATTTTGGACTATCTGTGATCTCTCTCCCAAGGGTGATTTCAGTAGACAACCCTTAAGGTGCACCTAGCAGCCATCTCTGCTTACCAGGCACGGGCTGGTCAGCAGTCTGCACAGGAGAAGGTAGTCTGTTGCTTCATCAAAGGCCTTGACCACATTTCCCCTCCAGTGCGTGTACCACCACCCCCATGGGACTTGTTGCTAGTTTTGGCAAAGCTCATGGGGAAACCATTCAAACTGATGCACAGGTGTGGGATGTCTCACCTGTTGTGGAAGACTGCCTTCCTGGTGGCTATCATGTCAGCCAGAAGGATCAGTGAGCTCTCGGTGGAGTCTCCTTACCTGGTCTTCCACAGGGACAAGTTCCTTCTGAAGGTTGTGTCAAAGTTTCACCTGAATCATGCGATGACTCTTCTGGTGTTCTTCCCGAATCACACCTCAGAGGCCGAACACAGGCTCCATACTTTGGACCTGGGCGAGCGCTCGCTTATTATAAAGAGCGCACAGCTGGAGTTCGGGGAGAGAGTCACCCGCTGTTTGTCACCTACGCTAAAACCATACCTGGCAGACCTGCAGCCAAATGGACGATTGGCAGGTGGATCACATCCTTCATTGATCTCTGCTATAGTTTGTGGGAAGGGAGCCTCCCGGAGGGCTAAAGGCTCATTCTACCCACTATACTGCTGTGACGGTAGCTGCTTCTAAGGACCTGCCTATCCAGGAAATCTGCAGGGCTGCTACCTGGAAGTCAGCACACACCTTCATTTCCCTTTACCACATTAACCTCGAGTCATGCTGGGATGCTGGTTTTGGGGCCTCAATTCTCCAATCCTTATTTCCTAAGTAGGGGGTGTGCGCCTTGCCTTCCTTCTCCTGGAGAACTGCTAGGAGTCTGCCAGAAAGTGTGGATAGAACATCATATCCACATCCTTAGAAACACAGGTTACTCATCTGTAACAGTAGTTCTAGGAGTGGTATATGATGTTCATTCACACGGACCCACCCGACCTCCCCAGCATCGGCGCACACACACTGCTTTCAGTGAGCAAGATCTGGCATCATGGGGCAGAGCCCAGGGAGTTACCACCCAGGTGGGTGGGAGGAGCCAGCTAGAAGACGTTTCCGGACAGTCTTAAAGGGAAAGGCAACTGCCAGAATGTCTGGATGAATGTCATATACCACTCCTAGAACTACTGTTGCGGGTGAGTAACCTGTGTATCCCTACCTATTGTTCCCCATCCCACGCAAGCCTCATCCGGGCAGAAATCCAAGCTCTACTGAGTAAGAGAGCGATCCAGGAAGTCCCACCAGGTCAAAGAGGAAGGGGATATTACTCCCACGTCTTCCTAGTTCCCAGAAAGACAGGGGACCTTCGTCACATCCGGTTTCTCAGTCAGTCGAACACTTTCATCGAATACAGAAGGTTCAGGATGGTAACACTGCCGGGATTGCTGCCCATGCTTCCCCAAGGGGACTGGCTATGCTCCCTGGATATGCAGGACGTCTGCATGCATATCAAAATCCTGCCATCCCACAGAAAATACCTCCACTTTACCTTCAAGGGAGAGCACTGCCAGTTCAGAGCACTGCTATTTGGCCTTTCCTCGGCACCCAGGGTGTTCACCAAGTGCCTGGCAGTGGTGGCAGCAGCTCTCAGGAGGCAGGGGCATTACATCTACCCCTACCTCGACAACTGGCTCCTAATAGCTTCCCCAAGGGAACAGCTGCAATGCTCACTGGAAGACACCTTCCAACTGTTCCAAGATGTGGGGGTTACCTTGAATCTTCCCAAGTCATCCCCCTGGCCCACCCAGAGGTTATAATACATAGGGGCCATCTTGGACACTGTCCATGGGAGAGCCTTTCTTCCCTCAGGCAGGGCAGATTGACTAAGGATGCTGGCTCAGAGGGTCATTTCCACAAACCAGATTCCAGCTCGAATGGTACTGCAACTGCTAGGCCATATGGCAGCCGCCATTGTAATAGTATCCTTAGCTCGTCTGCACATGAGGGTTCTCCAGTGGAACTTCAGGGTTCAGTGGGACCAGCGTTTGGACGATCTCGAGCAGCCAGTCTGGATCTCCAAAGCAGTGAGTCAGACTCTGGAATGGTGGCGCACCCCTTCCTGGCTAGAACCCAGGGCTTCCTTTCGAAATCCCGGTCCCCAGCTGATCCTGACAACAGATTCCTCGGGACTAGGGTGGGGTGCACATTTTGGAGACCGTCAGACAAGAAGGACGTGGACCCCTTTGGAATGCAGTCTCCACATCGACATGTTGGAGATGAGAGCTGTTCTGTACTCCTTACACGCGTTCCAGATGGTTCTTCTTCCAGAGCCCCTACTGATCCAGTCAGACAACATGCCGGTGGTCTTCTGCATCAACAAGCAACATGGCACGCACTCTTACTCCCTTTGCAGAGAAGCCATGAGAGTCTGGTATTGGGCAGTGGAGTACAACCAGGAACTCACAGCGGTTCAGGTTCCAGGAGTTCAAAACACCCTAACCGACAGCCTCAGCTGCTCTTGGTCTCAGGCTCATGAGTGGGAGCTACTACAGGACATAGTAGACAACCGTTTCAAAAAGTGGGATCTTCCAGAACTGGACCTCTTTGCATCCTCACTCAATGCCAAACTGCCCAATTTCTGCTGGCTAGATCCAGGGTGAGATGTTTTCTGGCAAGACTCATTGTCCTTCTCTTGGGCAGGGAGATTCCTTTATGCCTTCCCTCACTTCCCACTGCTTCAGAGAGCACTGCTCAAGCTACAAGTGGAACGAGCTGTCATGATCCTCATCACTCCATTTTGGCCGCGGCAGATTTGGTTTCCGTTGCTCCAACAATTGGCATCGGAACCTCCAATTCCTTTGCCCCTTTCTCCTCGCTTGCTCTCCCAGGAGCAAGGAACTCTAGTGCACCTGAATCTTCAGTCTCTGCACCTACAAGCATGGCTCCTGTAGACCTAGTCAGGGACAGGTATGGGATGTCTACAAGGGTAGCGGAGGTCCTAGTGGCCGCGAGAAAACCCTTGATCAGGGCCATGTATGCCATGAAATGGAAATGGTCTAGGGACATGGATATATTGTTCTATCCACACTTACTGGCAGGTTCCTTGCCACTTTAAATCTTGCCGGAAGGTCTTCAAGCTGGCTCCTCCCACCCACTCAGGTGGTAAAACTCTCGGCTCCGACCCATGACGCCAGATCTTCCTTACTGCTTGGAAGCTCAGGTTCCCTCCTTGGCGCTCTGCGTTTTAGGCCTGGATCCAAACTCGTCGGTTAAACCGAAACTCATACTTAAATTTACTAGACTTAAGTCTTTTTCTTCCTTCGCGGCTGCGATGGACAAGTCGACTCCCGGATTTTGGCAGTGCCCTTGTGGGCAGATGTCTTGGACTGATCCGCACTCCACGTACGTCTACTGCCTTGGGCTCGATCACGATCTGCAGGCCTGCAAATTGTGCAAGTCCTTCTCAGTCAACGTTCTTGAAGGCCCCGTGCTGCTAGACTTCAACTTGGCGCCCCCGATGGGCGTATTCCTCCGGTAAAGTCGAAGGAGGCCCGTTGGGCGGTGTCCGGCGGCGGGCTCGGCTGAGCAACTTGAGCAAATGATCGCCCTCGAGAAGGAGGCGGCCCAGGCCGCATCTTCTTCTTCCTCGGTCATGGCATTTATCCTGCTGTCCTTGGGCTCCTCCTACTCGGCTTCATTCCAGGAGCTTTGTCAATCCCTCTCTACTAAGGGAGAGGGGCCATCGGGACATTCCTCTCTGTCCAAGAAAAAGGGACTCAAAGAGTAAGTCCCACCGTCGACGTTTGTGGGACCGGGAGAGGTCCCCTTCCCCGGATAGCTGACACTGACTTTTGGTCGAGGTTGCGGATAAGGCCACTGGCTTCACAGTGTCCCTATCAGGTCAGCCGCCAAGACACCCATACTACGAAGTCGAGATTTTACTGACTGCTGGACGGGCTGCTCCACTGAGAAGCCGACAACCCTTCTTCACCGTTCCTGGGTGGAAACCGAGGACTTGCTCTGTGCTCCGGTGCCGGAGTCCCTGTTAAGGTTCCAGAGCCAGGGAGGAACAGGTTTCTGCCCCTCCCAGACCTACCCTTGGAAACACCCCAAGGTCTCTCGTCTCGACCTCTTCTCAGTCAAGCCGATCCCGCGACATCGGGCGGTCTCGGCACCGAGGGAAGTGGCGGCGCTGCTCATTCTCGTCATCGTCCTCCTCGGATGATAGGCTCCGCTGCAAGTTGTGTTGGTGCTACGAGGATCTGATGCCTTCCCCGGCCATTAAGTGGCTGTCACCTGAGCGGCCGAAACAACCCCTCGTGGTCTTCGAGGAGCCAAAGCCGGCACCGGTTGTTTAGCCGAAACCAGCTGCACCACCCATTGTGGTGGAACCCCCGCCTCCACAACCAAAAACTGGGGCTCCAACCAAGGATTCTCGGTCGGGTCAGGGGTTGCCCCATCTGTTGTCGGTCACCCTCACTCCCGATCGTCCTCGGCAGGTGGAGGGTGGCTCAGGCCCTCGGCAGCTGTTTGCAGACTCCTCGAGTCTGACAATGACACTTCCTGTTCTCCAGGCCTTCGACCTGGAGTCCACTGGGGACAGTCAGTGGACCAGAGCCCATCCCTCGCTCATGGGGTTGCTCGGCTCATCTCAGAATCTACTGGGATGAAGCTCAACATTGTCAAAGCGGGCAGGTATCCCCTCATCGGAGATACTGACCGAGGGTATTCTCCCCACGGAGGCCTTCCTGTGGTCAAGTCATTGCTGTCCGGCCCTGAGCTATGGCAGCGTCGGCTTTTGTCCAGCTTCCCTTGGCCAGGATGGCTAGGAAGTATGCTGTTCCCACTGGCTCACTCTCCGGATTTCGGAACACCCTCTGTGGAGGGGTTGGGACTGACAGTGTTTTCCACGCCCGAAATGCTCGGGACGTGGACAAGCCACCTCGACAGAGTCCAAGAAACTGGACTACTCCGGGCGTAAAGTCTACGCTGCATCATCCTTAGGCCTTCGTCAGGCCAGTTCGACTGTACTGATGGCACATTTTTACCACGCCCTTTTGGGCTCCCTGGATGAGGTGATTCCTCATCTCCCAGCTGACCTCCAGACTACGGTCAAGCGGGTGTGGGATCCGGGAAGGGCGGTGGCAAAGCAACAGCTCCAAACTGCTCTTGACATTGGAGACTCTTGTGCCCGGTCAGTAGTGGCCGCAGTGGCCATACGCCGCAGTGCTTGGATGCGGATCTCCACCTTCACGGCAGATACCCAGCACAAGCTGGCAGAAGTCCCCTTCCTGGGTACCGACTTGTTCGGTCCTGAGGTGGAGGGTCATTTGCAGAGGATCGAGAAGTCCAGTGCCACCTTGGACTCGGTCACTTCTGCCCAGAAGGACAAAGGCTGCCAGCAGTAGCGTAAGCACTTTCGGCCTTCTGCCCCTCCGGCACGTCCGGCCCAGCAACACCAGCATCAGGGCCAGCAGGCTCGCACTTGGCACCCCAAAGCCAAGCCTGCAGCTTCCTCCAGCAGGAAGTCAGGAGAGGAAAGGCCCAGGAGGTTCCTCGGCCGGTCTTGCCTCCAAGCCTGCCCAGTGACAGGTTGAGGGGTGTCACTCCCAACCTCATCACTCCCCCCCGGGTTCCCCCCATGGGGGGACGGCTCTGCCACTTCCTTTCCGCTTGGTCCACTATCACTGTGGACCACTGGGTGTTGGAAGTGGTAGGGAAGGGTCTGTCTCTGGAATTCGAGCAGGCCCAAGTGCCCATTCTATTGAGCCATCGCCCCACGCGGGGCTATGGGGTTCGCAGCCTCTCTTTCGGCTCGTTGAGCCAACATTGCTCTGGTTCTCCAGAAGGAGGTGATCAGGGAGGTGGTGGATCCTCCACCAGACCCAGGGTTTGTGTCCTGGTATTTCCTGGTCCCGAAACGGACGGGGGACTGGCACCCCATTCTAGACCTACATGACCTGAACAAGTTCCTAAGGTCTCGAACCTTCAGGATGGTCACTCTGGCTCAGATCATTCCATCCTTGGAATGAGGCATGTGGTTCTGTTCTCTGGACCTCCAGGACGTGTTCTTTCACGTCCCAATCCGTCCATCCCACCAGCGATTCCTCCGCTTCAGAGCGGAGGGGTCCTTTTACGAGTTCCGGTCCATGCCCTTTGGCCTCTCTCCAGCTCCCAGGGTCTTAACCAAATGCATGGCAGTGGTGACAGCATTCCTGCGGCGTCGAAGGGTCCGGGTGTACCCTTACCTGGACGACTGGCTGATTGCAGCCCCCTCCAGACCGGAGGTGGAGCGGTCCAAGGATCTGGCCCTCCAGGTCTGCGCTCAGATTGGCCTCCTCATCAACGAGGCCAAGTCGGAACTTGTGTCAATGCAGATGATTCAGTTCATCGGGGCAGAGCTCGACTGTCTTCGAGCCAGAGCACGGCTCCCGGCGGACAGGGCCGAGGTTTTTTCCTCCTTTGCCAAGTCATTTCTGGTTGGGCAATTGCACCCTGCCCGGGACTTCCTATGCCTCCTGGGCCTCATGGCGGCCTGCACCAGCGTGATCCATTGGCACATGCGTCCTCTACAATGGGGACTGGCCTACCAATGGTCACAGCACTCTGGTCCTCTGGACCAGCCAGTGGCGGTGACCCAGGAGATGTGGAATGCTCTCCAGTGGTGGATCGTTCCAGCTCATCTGCAGGAGGGCATCCCGTTTGTCTGCCCCGAGGCAACGGTCACTCTAACGACCGATGTCTCTGTGATGGTTTGGGGTGCCCATCTGGGGGAGAAAAGAGCACATGACCTCTGGTCCCCTCAGGAGTCTTGATGCCACATCAACCTGCTGGAGCTTCGAGCATTCCGACTAGCCCTCACCACCTTCGCTCCATTTGTATGGGGTCAAGTGGTCCAGGTCCAGACGGACAATAGCACGACCATGTACTACCTAAACCACCAGGGCAGGACGCGCTTCTTGCCCCTGTGTAAGGAAGTTCTCCGCACTTGGTCCCTCGTGAGCAGACTGGAGGCAGATCTCCTAGTCATCCATGTGGTGGGAGCTTCCAACACTATGGTCGATGCCCTAAGCTGGATAGGTGCTGCATCTCACGAGTGGTCTCTCCTGCCGGAGGTAGTACATGATCTGTTCTCCCACTGGGGCACACCTCAGGTGGACCTGTTTGCCTCCAGGGAGAATGCGAAGTTGAGGCTGTTTCATGCCCGCCCCCTCAGCAGGGCTCGCTGCAGGGGAATGCCTTCTCGAGGCCATGGACCCCGGACCTCTTCTACGCCTTTCCCCCATTTCCCTTAATCCACAAGGTGCTTCTCAAGGTGAGGAGGGACAAGGCGCAGGTGATTCTGATAGCTCCTGACTGGCACCGCCAGTTCTGGTATCCAGGTCTCCTCAGCCTCAGCTCCAGGCTCCCGAGGCAGCTTCCAGTCCACCCGGACCTGATCTCAGTCAACCAGGGGAAGGTTCTCCACCCAGACCTTCAATCCCTGCATCTGACGGCCTGGTTCCTGAGCGGCTAGAGTTCCAGGCCTTGGGTCTTACCGACAAGGTCCTCAATGCTGTTGAGGCATCCCGTAAGGAGACGACCAGAAAATGCTGCGCTTTCAAATGGAAGAGATTCTCCATTTGGTGTCAGGATAAGGGGTTGGACCCTTCCTCCTGTTCCTTGGCCAGCATTTTGGACTACCTGTTGTCCGTTTCTCAGCTAGGGCTTCGGTTGACGTCATGGGGCGGAGCCAAGAGTTTTACCACCCGGGTGGGTGGGAGGAGCCAGCTTGAAGACCTTCCGCAAGATTTAAAGCAGCAAGGAACCTGTAGTAGGATGAACAACATATACCATTCCTAGAACTCCGTTACAGGTGAGTAACCTGTATTTTAGGGCATGGATATGTTGTTCATCCACACTGTCTCTTCCCCGACAGCCGACTGTCGACTGCGTTGAGGTTGGTGCTAAGGCCGCTGGCTTCACGGCGCCCCCGCCAGGCCAGCTGGCTAAGACTCCCGTCGACGCGGTCGAGATTTTTCTCGACCCGTCGGACGGGCTGTCGACTGGTGAGGCCGACAACCCTTCTTCACCAGTTCCCCTAGTGGAGACCGAGGATCTGCCTGCGCCCCTGGTGCAGCAGTCCCTGGCTAAGGCTTCCGAGCCGAGGGAAGAGCGGGTGTCCCCCGCTCCTTCCCAGACCTGTCCTCGGAAACACCGAGGATCTTGGTCTCGGACTTCATCTCGGTCCAGCCGATCCCACCGACATCGGTGGTCTCGGTCTCAGCACCGAGGTAAGCCACCGTCGTCTCGCTCTCTCTCCTCGGAAGAGGAGAGGCTTCAGCGCAAATTGCGCCAACGCTACGAGGACCTGATGTGGCAGCAGTTACTTCTGTCCGGGAACAAGTCGGCGCCATCGCCTTCCCTGGCCATCAAGTGGCTGTCACCAGCAGCCAGACAACCCTTCGCTGAAGTCGAGGTGCCCAAGCCTGGGCGGTTGTTCGCCGAAACCACTGCCCCACCAATTGTGGTGGAACCGCTGCCTCACAACCAAATCGGGGCGCCGACCAAGGACTCTCGGTCGGGTCAAGGCCTGCCCCACAGGTTGTCGGTCACCCTCACTCCCGACTGTCCTCAGCAGGTGGAGGATAGCTCGGGCCCCAGGCAGCTCTTCGAGGACTCCTCCAAGTCCGACGACTCCTCCCTGTTCTCCAGGCCCGTTGACCTGGAGTCCTCCGAGGGCCAGTCGTTGGACGAAAGCCCATCGTCCTTCATGGGTTTGCTTTGCCTCATCTCGGAGTCCACCGGGATGCAGCTCGAGCCCGTATCCAAGCAGACCCAGTGTCCTCTGACGGAGATACTGGACCAACGGGATTCACCCACGGAGGCCTTTCTGGTGGCTGAAGCCATTGTTGGCTCAGCCTTGGAGCTCTGGCAGCGGCCTGCTTCCTGCCCTGCGCCTTCGGCCAGGATGGCCACAAGTATGCGGTCCCTACCGGCTCTTTGCCCAGTTTTTCGGAACAACCCTCTGCCGAGGGGTTGGTCACCGACATTGCTTTCCGGCGTTCCGGGAACACTAGGGACATGGACAAGCCCCCTGACAAGGAGTCCAAAAAGCTGGACTATGCTGGGTGCAAGGTGTACGCTGCATCCTCCCTTGGCCTCCGTCAGGCCAGCTCGGCCGTGCTGATGGCACACTTCTCCCACGCCCTCATGGGCTCCCTGGATGAGGTGATCCCTCATCTCCCGGCTGACCTGCAGACCACGGTCCGGCAGGTGCGGGACCAGGGTAGGACAGTGGCTAAGCAGCAGCTGCAAATGGCTCTGGACATAGGAGACTCCTGTGCCAGATCAGTTGCGGACGCGATGGCCATGCGCCGCAGAGCATGGCTGAGGATATCCACCTTCACGGCGGATACCCAGCACAAATTGGCGGATGTCCCCTTCCTGGAGACCGACCTCTTCGGCCCTGGAGTGGAAGGTCACCTCCAGCGGATCAAAAAGTCCAGTGCCACTTTGGACTCTGTCACCTCTGCCCAGAAGGACAAAGGCCGCCGACAGCAGCAGCACAAGTCCTTTAATCCTTCTGCGCCTGCGGCATATCCGGACCAACAGCACCAGCACCACGGCTAGCAGGCTCGCGCTTGGCATCCCAAACCCAAGCCCGCGGCTTCCTCCAATAGGAAGCAGGGAGGTAAAGGCCCAGGAGGTCCCTCGGCCGGTCCCTCCTCCAAGCCTGCCCAGTGACGGGTTGAGGGGTGTCGCCCCTAGCCTTGTCACCCTAGGGTTCCCCTCTGGGGACGGCCCGCTCACTCTTTTCCGCCTGGTCCGCTGTCACCACGGACCGCTGGGTGTTGAGGTGGTAGGAAAGGGCCTGCCTCTGGAGTTCGAGCAGGCCCCACCCTTCTGAGCCGTTGCCCCTCGGGGCCATGAGGGTCCGTGAGTTTCTGTCGGCCCGCCGAGTCGATATTGCCTGTCTCTAAAAGAGGTGATCAGGAAGGTGGCGGATCCTCCTCCAGACCCGGGTTTGTGTCCAGGTACTCCTGGTCCCAAACAGACGGGGGCTGGTGCCCATTCCTCGACCTGCACTACCTGAACAGGTCTCTACTAGGTCTCAGACCTTCAGGATGGCCACTCTGGCTCAGATAATCCCATCCTTGAACGAGGCTTCTGTTCCTGGACCTTCAGGACGCATTCTTTCACGTCCCAATCCGTCCGTCCCAACAGAGATTCCTCCGCTTCAGAGCAGAGGGATCTCTTTACGAGTTCGGGCCATGCCCTTCGGCCTTTCCCTAGCTCCCAGGGTCTTCACCAAATGCATGGCAGTGGTGAGCATTCCTTTGGCACTAAGGGTCTGGGTGTACCCTTACCTGGCCACTGGTTGATTGCAGCCCCTCCAGAGCAGAGGTGGAGGTCCAGAGATCTGGCCTCCAGGTTTGTGCTCAGGTTGGCCTCCTCATCAACGAGGCCAAGTTGGAACTCATGCCAAAGCAGGTGATACGATTCATTGGCAGAGCTCGACTCTCACGAGCCAGAGTAGCTCGCTCCAAGCGGATAGGGCTGAGGTTCTTTCCTCCTTTGCCGAATCATTTCAGGTTGGGCAATTGTGCCCTGCCTGGGACTTCCTGCGCCTCCCGGGCCTCATGGCAGCCTGCACCAGTGTGGTCCGTTGGGCCTGCTAGTACATGTGTCCCCTTCAATGGGGACTGGCCAGCCAATGGTCACAGCACTTCGATCTGCTGGATCGGCTAGTGACAGTGACCCAGGGGATGTGGAACGCTCTCCAGTGGTGGACCGTTCCAGCACATCTGCAGGAGGGCATCCCATTTGTGCGCCCCGAGCCGACGTTCTCTCTATCAACTGATGCCTCTCTGATGGGTTGGGGTGCCCATCTGGGGGAGCACAGAGCGCACGGCCTCTGGTCCCCTCGGGAGTCCCGATGCCATATCAACCTGCTGGAGCTTTGAGCGGTTTGTCTAGCCCTCACCGCCTTCACTCCGTTTCTACAGGGTCAAGTGGTTCAGGTCCAGACGGACAATACCACGACCATGTACTACCTAAACTGCCAGGGCGGGACGCGCTTCATGCCTCTGTGCAGGGAAGCTGTCCGCATTTGGTCTCTCGTGCGCAGCCTGGAGGCGGATCTCCTCTCCATTCGTGTGGCAGGAGCTTCCAACACCCTGGCCGATGCCCTAAGCTGGATAGGGGCTGCGTCTCACGAGTGGTCTCTCCTGCCGGAGGTAGTACAAGATCTCTTCTCCCTCTGGGGCACGCTTCAGGTGGACCTGTTTGATTCCAGGGAGAATGCGAAGCTGAGACTGTTTCATGCCCGCCCCCCTCAGCAGGGCTCGCTGCAGGGGGATGCCTTCTCAAGGCCGTGGACCCCGGGCCTCTTCTACGCCTTTCCCCCATTTCCCTTGATCCACAAGGTGCTTCTCAAGGTGAGGAGGGACAAGGCGCAGGTGATTCTGGTAGCCCCAGACTGGCCCCGCCAATTCTGGTATCCAGATCTCCTCAGTCTCAGCTCCAGGCTTCCGAGGCGGCTTCCAGCCCACCCGGACCTGATCTCAGTCAATCAGGGGAAGGTATTCCATCTGGACCTTCACTCCCTGCACCTGATGGCCTGGTTCCTGAGTGGCTAGAGTTCCAGGCCTTGGGTCTTTCCGATGAGGTCCTCAACGTCCTTGAGGCGTCCCGTAAGGAGTCGACCAGAAAATGCTACGCCTTCAAATGGAAGAGATTCTCCATTTGGTGTCACGGCAAGGGCCTGGACCCTTCCTCCTGCTCATGGCAAGCATTCTGGACTACCTGGTCCCTTTCTCAACCAAGGAGGCCCGGTCTGACGACCTTTAAGGTGCACCTGGTAGCCATCTCTGCTTACCGGGCGTGGGCCGGGAAGCAGTCGGTGGTGCAGGAGAAGGTGGTCGGGCGCTTTTTCAAAGGCCTTGATCACATATCCCCTCCGGTGCGAGAACCTCCACCTCCGTGGGATCTACTGCTGGTATTGGCTAAGCTCATGGGCAAGTGAATTCGATCATCGAGTACCCCCTTTACCTGTCTGATGCAGGCCTCAGCTATTTGTCCGTAAAGGTACACCTTTCTGTAATGTCAGCTTATCATGTACCAATGGATGGCAGTACCCTGACGCAAATGAATTTGTCCAGGATCTTCTTGCGTGGTATTCTGCACTACTTGACCCCGGAGCTGAGGAGCGAATGCTGACAGTGCCAATCTGACTGCGCTGAGCTCCAACAGGTTGATGTCTCATCGGGAATCCTCAGGGGTCCAGAACTCGTGGGCCCTGTTGTCCCCATGTGGGCTCCCCAGCCCATGAGAGAGGCATCTAGCCCGCTGGAAGCCAGGTTGTGTGTCAAAGCCAGGGAGGTCAGGTGGGTTGTGTGGATGAACAACATATACCATTCCTAGAACTCCTGTTACAGGGACATGGATATGTTGTTCTATCCACACTTACTGGCAGACTCCTAGCAGTTCTCCGGGAGGAGGGAGGCAAGATGCACACCCCCTACTTGGGAAATAAGGACTGGAGAACCAAGGTCCCAAAACCAGCATCCCGGCGTCACTCTAGGTCAATGTGGTAGTGGGTAATGAAGGTGTGTGCTGACTTCCAGGTAGCAGCCCTGCAGATTTCCTGGATAGGGTCGTCCCTGGAAGCAGCCACCGATGCAGCGGTATGGTGGGTAGAATGAGCTCTTATCCCTTTGGGAGGCTCCATGCCCGCCAACCTATAGCAGAGATCTATGCAGGAGGTGACCCACCTGCCTATCGTCCGCTTGGCTGCAGGTCCGGTTGGCTGCAGGTGCGGCATGAGCGTAGGTGACAAACAGCTGGCGAACCTCTCCCCGAACTTCAGCCGTCCGCTCCTTGTAATAAGACAGCGCTCTTGTAGGGTCCTGCGAGAGGCTAGTATATCTGAGCCAAGCCATTCTCCGAAGAGCCACAGATGTAGCCATGACTCTTGATGACACATCAATAGAGTCCACAGCAGCATGAAACTGAACCTTAGATGCCTCAATCCCATCTGCAGCCACAACCTCCAGCTCCTTGGCTAGCTGGGGGGAGGCCTGTTTAGCTAGTGCCAGTACAGTGTCCCACCTGGACTTCTGGTACCTGGCTGTATAGGCCATGTAAATCGCCTGCCTGAGTCCCAAAGAAGATGCCATGTACTGCTTAAGGTGCACCTGGCAGCCATCTCTGCTTACCGGGCGCGGGCTGGAAAGCAGTCGGTGGCGCAGGAAAAGGTGGTCGGGCGCTTTTTCAAAGGCCTTGATTACATATCCCCTCCAGTGCAAGAACCTCCACCTCTGTGGGATCTACTGCTGGTATTGGCTAAGATCATGGGCAAGCCATTCGAACTGAAGCACAGGTGTGATATCTCTCACCTGTCATGGAAGACCGCCTTCTTGGTGGCTATCACGTCAGCCAGAAGAATGGAAGAGCTCCAGGTGCTTTCCATCGAGTCTCCTTATCTGGTCTTCCACAGGGACAAGGTTGTCCTGTGACCCCACCCGAAATTCCTTCCGAAGGTGGTGTCGGAGTTTCACCTTAACCAGGTGTTGACTCTGCCGGTGTTCTACCCCAATCACACCTCGGAGGCCGAATACAGGCTCCATTCTCTGGACCTGAGTATAAGGAAAGGATGATGGAAATTTGGGGAGAGGTTCTCCAGCTGTTTGTCACCTACGCTGAATCCGCTTCTGGCAGGCCTGCAGCTAAATGGACCATTGCAAGATGGATTACATCATGCATAGGTCTGTGCTATGAGTTGGCGGGCAAGGAGCCTCCTAGAGGGATAAGGGCTCATTCTACCCACCATACTGCTGCATCGGTGGCTGCTTCCTGAGACATCCCTATCCAGGAAATCTGCCGGGCTGCTACCTGGAAGTCGGCAAACACCTTCATTACCCACTACCACATCGACCTTGAGTCACGCCGGGATGCTGGTTTTGAGGCCTCAGTTCTCCAATCTCTGTTTCCTAAATAAGGGGTGTGCGCCTTGCCTCCCTCCTCCCGGAGAACTGCTTGGAGTCTGCCAGAGAGTGTGGATGAACAACATATCCACGTTCCTAGAAGAACAGGTTACTCACCTGTAACAGCAGTTCTAGGAGTGGTATATGTTGTTTATCCACACGCACCCACCCGACCTCCCTCGGCTTTAGGCGCACCACCTTGCTTCCAGTGGGCTTAGATCTGGCGTCATGGGGCAGAGCCAAGGTATTTATCACCCGGGTGGGTGGGAGGAGCCAGCTTGAAGACTTTCCGTGAATTTAAAGGAAAAGGTATATGTTAGAGTGGATGAACAAATATACCACTCCTAGAACTACTGTTACAGGTGAGTAACCTGTTCTTCTAGGAGTGGTATATGTGTTCATCCACACGGACCCACCGACCTCCCAGCGCGGACGACACAACCTGCTTCCAGCGGGCCAAGATTCATGAATGGGGTGGAGTCGAGGTATATTACCACCCGGTGGGTGGGAGGAGCCAGCCTGAAGACTTCCGGCAAGATTTAAAGGGGAAAGGGACGTGACAAACAGTGTGGATGAACAACATATACCACTTCTGGAACTACTGTTACAGGTGAATAACCTGTTTTTCCTGACTTATGGGGATGGGGGGGGTGGTGGAAATCCAGCATCTAAGAAGTCCATCTCCTGCAGGATAGTTCATTGTATTCAGTTTTGCTACTCGAAAGCTGGAAAAAGGCCCCAGCAGGGCCGAGGGCCTATTCCACAAGGGGTGCAGCTGCTACTATAGCGGGGGATGTCCCATTAGTAGAGATCTGTAAAGCAGCTACTGGGAGAACAGTGGACACCTTCACAAAGCAGTATAGCATTGACACCCAGTCCAGAGGTGATGCTAGGTTTGGCACAGTAGTCCTGCAGAATCTGTTTCCAAAGTAGGTTCTGCGCCCACCTCCAATGGTACTGCTTCGTAGTCTGCAAGAATTAGGAATATTGGAGAATTCCTGGTGTGAGAAGAAAAAATTACCATAGTAATCTTGTTTCTTCCAAGGTGTTCTCCAATATTAATAACTCTCCCACCCTTCCTCCCCTACTAGAACCAGTGGCCTCTGCACTGTAAGCTGAGCAACTATGTGTGAGGGTGCCACACACTGGCATATCTGTTTTTTGAGCCCTTTGGGCATTGGTTTCCCCTTCTTCAGGTGATTCTGACATTTGGGGGGGGTTCTCCTGTTGGAGGTTAATGGAATGGTTTAGTGTTATTTTTTTTATTACTATTAGATATAGCTCCTCATGGGGCCTGTCTTTGCAGTCTTCCATGAAATCTGAAGCATTAGAATGTAGGCAGTTGATAAGATCAGCATTTAAAAAGTGGCACGAGCCAATGATGATTCCATCATTAGCATATGTTCTGTCTATGGGCAGTTCTATCTATCTATCTGACTGCAAGAGTTAGTAATATTGGAGAATAATACCTTGGAAGAAACAGGATTACTGTGGTAAGTTTTTTTTTTCTTTCTGCGCATGCTGGGTTACATGGCGCTCTGCACCAGCGTGGTCCGATGGGCTCGCTGGAGAATGCACTGTCTGCTGTGGGAGCTGGCCAGTCAGTGGTCTCAGCGCAGGGGTCACATCAACCAGCTAGTCACTGTGACCCAGCAGATGTGGGATGCTCTGCAGTAGTGTTAGTCCCAGAACATCTGCAGGAAGGGATCCCATTTGTTTGCCCAGAAACGATGGTCATCCTGACAACCGATGCCTCTCTCTCATGAGCTGGGGTGCCCACCTGGATAACACAGAGTCCATGGGCTCTGGACCTCTGAGGAGTCCCAGTGCCACATCAAACTTGCTGGAGCTCCAAGCGGTTCAGCTGGCACTGACTGCCTTTGCTCCTCACATTCAGGGTAAGGTTATTCATATCCAGATGGACAACACCACGACCATGTACTACCTGAACAAGCAGCATGGGATGCACTCCCTGTCTCTGTGCAAGGAAGCTTTCTGCATGCGGAGCCTTGTGCACAACCTGGAGGCCGATCTCCCGGTCATCCCTCTGGCCAGTGTCTCCAACCAGCTGGAAGACGCTCTCAGCCATGTGGGCGAGGCGTCTCACTAGAGGTCTCTCTACCCAGAGGTAGCACACAGTCAGTTCTCCCAGTCGGGCAGCCCTCTGGTGGATCTGTTTGCCTCCAGGGACAATGTCAAGCTGAGGCTGTACTTCCCCTCAGCAGAGAACACTGCAGGGGGATGCCTTCTCGAGGCCCTGGACCCCAGGCTTCTTCTATGCCATCCCTCATCCTCCCTTGATCCACAAAGTGTTGCTCAAGGCTAGGAGGGACAAGGCACAGAAGATCCTGGTGACTGTGAACTGGCCATGCCACTTCTGGTACCCTAATCTCTTCAGCCTCAGCAGCAGGCTCCCGAGGTGTCTTTCTCTACGCTTGAACCTGCTCTTGATCCATCGGGGAAGTTATTCCACCCAGACCTTTAATCCCTGCACCTGACAGCCTGGTTACTGAGCAGCTAGAGTTCCAGGCTTTGGGTCTCTCTGAAAATGTTCTCACTGTTGTTGAGGCATCTCGGAAGGAGTCAACCAGGAAGTGCTATGCCTTCAAATGGAAGAAGTTCTCCATTTGGTGTCAGAGTAAGGGGTTGGACCTTCTGTCCTGTCCCAGTGGCTAGTATTCTTGACTATCTGTGATCCCTCTCTCAGTCAAGCCTTCCGTTGACAACCCTCAAGGTGCACCTGGCTGCCATCTCTGCTTACCCGGGCACGGGCCAGTCAGCAGTCGGTGGTGCAGGAGAAGGTGTTCTGGTGCTTTTTTAAAGACCTCGACCACATTTCACCTCCGGTGAATGAACCACCACCACCTTGAGACTTGTTGCTGGTGTTAGCAAAGCTCATGGGCAAGTCATTCAAACTGATGTACAGGTGTGGATATGTCTAACCTGTTGTGGAAGGCCGCCTTCTTGGAGGCTATCACGTCAGCCAGAAGGATCAGTGAACTCCAGGTGCTCTTGGTGGAATCTTCATACCTGGTCTTCCACGGACAAGGTTGTCCTTCACTTCAATCTGACGTTCCTCCCCAAGGTTGTGTCTGATTTTCACCTTAAACAGGTGATCAATCTCCCGGTGTACTTCACCAACCACACCTCGGAGGCTGAGCACAGGCTCCATACTTTGCGGTGAGCGCTCGCCTATTACAAGGAGCGCCACAGCTGGAGTTCAGGGAGAGGTTCACCAGCTATTTGTCACCTAGGCTGAAGCCGCACCTAGCAGACCAGCAGCTAAGTGGATGATTGGCAGGTGGATTGTATCCTGCATTGACCTCTGCTATAGGATGGTGTGTAGGGAGCCTCCCATAGGGCTTAGGGCTCATTCCACCCGCCATACCACTGCCTCGGTGGCTGCTTCCAGGGATGTCCCGATCCAGGAAATGTGCAGGGCTGCTACCTGGAGGTCAGCACATACCTTTATTTCCATTACCACATTGACCTTGAGTCACGCCGGGATGCTGGTTTTGGGGCCTCAGTTAATCTCTAAATAGAGGGTGTACACCTTTCCCCCTCCTGCTGGAGAACTGCTAGGAGTCTGCCAGCAAGTGTGGATAGAATATCATATCCACCTCCCTAGAAAAACAGGTTACTCATCTATAACAGTAGTTCTGGGAGTGGTATATGATGTTCATCCACACGGACCCACCCGACCTCCCCTGGCTGTGGTGCACTGTTCTGCTTTCAGCAGGCAAGATCTGGCATCACTGGGTGGAGCTGAAGGAGTTCCCCCCCGGGTGGGTAGGAGGAACCAGCTTGAAGACGTTCCGGTGAACTCTTAAAGGGGAAAGGCACTGCCAACAAGTGTGGATGAACATCATATACCACTCCTAGAAAGTACAGTTATGTAAGAACTTACCGTAACAGTAAATCTTTGAGGGGTGTCTCTTGCAGCAGGTAATACACTTGGATAGTCAGCGGAGGATGCACGGCAGCTTTCTTCTAGCAGTTTTTTACCAGGGGCTGCCCACCAATGACATCATCATTCTGCTGTCTGTATAAGAATGGGTGGTTCCTGGTATCCTCAGTTCCCTGCCAGATTCAGCTCACTAAGCGAAGACCTAGGGGATCCGAGGACTGAGGGGATCCAAGGTATCATAGGTATCCCTTCATGTACACATCTGGAGCAAGAATCGTTCTCTTAGAGAAGGAGGGGGATGGAGGGAGGGATCGTACCTGCTGCAAGAGACACTCCTCAAAGATCTACCATTACGGTAAGTTCTTACGTAACTGTACTATCTTCTACTGGGTGGTCTCTTGCAGCAGGTAATACACTTGGGATGATTCCCAAGCAGTGAACCCAAGAAGGGTGGAATTATGATAGAAGGCCTTGTAGGACAGCTCGATCAAAGGCTGTCCTACGGCATGAAGCAATGTGTAAGTTGTAATACTTCATGAAGGTATGTATTGTGGACCATGTGGCTGCATTGCAGATCTCTACGATAGAAGCCCCTTTGAAGCAGGCCACCGTGGTGGCCATAGTTTCTGGTAGAATTGGCTTAGACAGGTCCCGGTAATGGCTTGTGTGACGGAAGGTTATGCAATGAGCTAACCCATTGGAAAGGGTTTGTTTAGCAACAGGGGAACTTACCCTCATGGAGGCGAAGGTCACAAAAGTTGAGAGATTTTCTGATTTAAGGTGTGTTTTGAGATCACCTTGGGTAAAAATGAGGGGTAGATGTGGCAAGCTACTATATCCTTGCGGAAGATTAAGTAAGGCTCTTGATACATCAGGGCATAAAGCTCGGAAATACGGCAAGCTGAAGTGACGGCCGCTAGAAATATTGTCTTCCAGGGCAGGAAGTGGGGAGGCGGTAGCTGTTGGCTCAAAGGGTGGGAGGGTGGCTTCTCCAACAGGAAGTCAGATCCCAAGGAGGGGTGGGCTGTTTGAGGGGAGGTCTGATATGTAACATGCCTCTTAGGAACATTATGGCAAGATGATGTTGGTATAGTAGTTTACCTTCAGAAGATTCGTGAAAGGCCAAAATAGAGGCCAGATGAACTTTAATAGAGAAATAGCTATGACCCTTCTTGGCAAGTGAGGCCAGGTGGTCTAATAACTTGGTTAAAGGACATGAAAATGGATTTATTTTTTATTTTTATTTATTTTAGTTGTTTAACTAGGAGTAGCACACTAAGCTGAAAGCTTTTTTACAGGAGCGACCTGGGAGCACAGGAAGGTTAAGTGACTTGCTCAGGGTCACACAGTATGCAAGTGGAAGCTGTGGGATTCAAACCCAGGTCTAGTTTGCTGGATGTCACCAGATTTGCAACTCAGAGCCTTAAACCACTACGCTATACTGCCTCCAATTTAGGATTTAGGGAGTGGGAAGCTGCCCATATGGAAAAGCGTTTTCATTTAGCATTATATATTTCCCTGGTAGATGTTTTACATTAAGTCAAGATAATATTAGTCATCGGAGAGGTGTAGGGCGTTCAAGTTGGGGGTGAAGGAGGGTGCCCCAACTCTTAGTCAGTATGTCTGGCCTGATGGTGTAAGGGAAGTGGTGACACTACTTGTAGTGCAGTATGGAACCACAGCTGTCGCGGTCTGAGGAGGGCTACGAGGAGTACCGTAGTAGGTGCAAGCTGTGAGTTGAGCAGGGTACACTGTAGGAAAAGGGTGTCAGATAAGATATTGCGACAGTCGGGGAGATGGGAGGCCGCCAAAGGCCGTTTCAGTTGTAGACTGTGTCAGACTCTCATAGGCTCTGTGTAGCGGCTGAGGGACCTCGGTTCCCTGTGTAGGAAATATACCACTGAGGAGCTGACCATCTGAAGTAGGACAGGTTTTCAGCATAGCGGGAAGGGAGAAAATCCCGGAAGGGTTAGGTACACCGCTGTTATGTCCAGCAGGATTATGTGGAGAGGGTGGGGTCTGGGTCCCCATGGCATGGGTGTATGGAGGTGGGAATCTAGGGTATGCTTTAAATGAAGTGGAAACTATAGCTCCACCAGTGGAGAGCAACGGGAGGTTCAGGAGTGATCGAAGCATGGGTCCCGAGGGTACCTGTTTGCTGTCTCTATTGTGTAAATGGTCTACTGGACGGGTTGCCCCTTGACTGTGTCCAGCACTGCTCATAGGTTCTGGAGCCACTAAGGTGGGACCCAACTTGATTGAGGCCAGTAAGCCGCTATTCCGAAGTGCTGGAATAGATGGGGTCGACGGACAGGGAAGGGAGCAGGAGACCCCAGGAGACTTCAATAACTTGCTATTCATCTTTGCATGGGACATGACGAGTCCAGCGTAGCACAGGGCTGTTGTCACAGGCACCAGATATTTGGTAAAGACCATTAGGGTGGACCAAAAATCAAAGGTAGAGGCACGGAAATGGTAATGTAGGTCCGCTAGGGGAAATACGGTGACCACCGTTGTCTGGAGGAAATACAAAATGGGGAGGGGAAAAAAGGATGGGGAGGAGTGGAGGTGAGCTCCAGGATGTCCTTTTATTTGAGCAGTGTCAAAGAACCCATTCGTTGCTGGAACTCACATGCCAGACCGGTAAAGGTCGGGCAGAGTGGTCACCCATGGCCACCAAGACTGAGATGAAAATACTGTGGTAAAACCCATGGGGAATAAATTGTGGTTGACTGGTGTGGGCACCCAGGAGGGTGGGTGTGTAAGAGCTGTTGAAAGTAGAGGCAACATGTGCAGACAGGAACCTAAAGTGAGGACGTCCAGAAGGGCAAATCTGTAAGGTACCCATAGTTCCCCTATGCTTCGGAGGAAGATTGGGAAAAGGGAGGGCTGATGGCCGTGATGAGTAAGACATGCTATGTACTTTGCGTAAAGTCGTACCTGAAGCTTGGAATTCTTCCAGAATGGTCTGGGTTTCTAAGCCACAAAAGGTTTTAAGCCATAAAAAACAGTGCATTCCATATGTTCACATTGCACATATGGGGTAGAGTTGAACACTCAGGATCTGTAGCGAGATCCCCATTATATCCAGAGTAGCATCTGGAGAAAGAATTATAAGTAAAATTATTATCAAGAATTATTTCTCTGACAACGAGGTGGTTTGTTGAGGAAATCAAAAAACAGAGGATCAAAGAGTACCGTTGGTACTTGACCATAAGGCTCATATAAGGTAAAGTCACAAAGGCAGAGTGCTTGCTTGATGTGCCTTCCAGATGTGACTCTACTGAGAAGCAGTGAGGTCATATGTTACCAAGTGTTGATCATAAGCTGCACCTACGGCCACTAAAGCAGAGTCCGGGCCCCTGGAATGAAGGGGTGGAACACCGGAAAGTGATAGAAGGAGTTTATTTTTCCAGCCATAGCAGAGACCAGTGACAGCTGGGACTACATGGTCAAGACTGTATTAAGGAACATCCTGGGAGGAGGGATCATCAGGAATGGAGGATGTAGTGTGATGGACAGCATCCTCATGTTTTGAGGAGGAAATATGCGTAAGGCACAGAAGGGATGAGAACCACCTTCTGGGAAGGAAAAGATCTCAGACTCCACCTGATCAACTTGTTTAGGACTAAGAAAAGCCGCAAGGGGAAGGCTCTTGTTGGCATGAAAACTTGTGAGGAGGGGTGGGAGCATGAGGAATGAATGCTGTCCACAGGGGTCAGAGGCTGAAAGCCACGCAGTACTTGAAACACTGTGTGAAACATAGTGGCTGAGAAATGAAATCCCATGTCCTGGACTGAAAAGGAGGATGAGGGAGAAACAGGAAGGCAATCTGTCCCGACAAGCCTGTGGTTGATGGGCGATTGGTGACGAGAAAGCATATAAAGTGTTCAAGAGTAGTATCGACAAATGGTAGACAGTTGTCGAGAATAAAGCCATTATGTGGTGCACTGTGAATGGCGATCGTCGATGGGGGACACAATCCCATTAATGGGCACGTCAAAGTATGGTGCACTGGTGACAGTCCGCTCCGTCTGTTGCCTAAAGCAACATGGAGGAGAACGAGGAGGATTGCACTATGCCCCCCAATGTGTAAATGATTATTGGGTCAAGCACCATAGATGAAGAAGGCAATGGTGATTTAATTGGATCGGTAACGCATGAGGGTGTGAAGCCCGTTGGCGGCGTACCTGTAACAGTGGACATTGGCGAGAACAACTTGCGGGTGAGAAGTATTACTCTCTGCTGCTGCTATGTAAATAATTGTTTAGGGCAAGCGCAGTCTGATGAAGAAGTGGTGGGGTCACTTGCAGCAGTGATGGTCAACGAGGGTAAAAGCCTTGTCGACAAGGAAGTCATGTTTATGATGACCATCGACGAGGGTGGAAGCCCCGTCGATGAGGTGCATTGTCAATGACGTCATCGATGGTGGGTTACTTGGAGCAGTGACAGCCGATGAGGGTGAAGTCTCATTGCAGAGATGGTCATGTTTATGATGACCGTTGTTGAGGGTGGGAGCCCCGTCAGTGAGGTGCACCGTTGATGGAGAAGTCGACGGTGAGTCACTTGGAGCAGTGACAGTCGACAAGGGTGAAGCCTCGTCGAGGAGGCCATGTTTATGATGACCGTTGACGAGGGTGAAAGCCCTGTCAATGAGGTGCACCATCGATGGAGAAGTCGACGGTGAGTGACTTGGAGCAGTAACAGTCGACAAGGGTGAAGCCTCATGTTTATGATGACCATTGACGAAGGTGGAAGCCCCCTTCAGTGAGGTTGCTGAAAAGTAAATGATTGTTAGTTCAAGCACCAACGACGAGGAAGTCGATCAAAAGTCATCTTGTAGTAGTAATAGCTGATGAGGAAGGAATCCTTGTCAGTGAAGAAGTTGGTAAATGAAATGTTAGGTACAAACACCATTGATGATCTGTTGTTCCAGTGTTGTCGATAGAGAAAGAATCCTGTGTCATTGATGATGGTGAGAACGGTGAAATGAAACACCATTCCAGGTATCAAGTTTCATCGATGAAGAACTGCAGGCACTTAGAAGAGTAACTGCGTGTGAGCTGAAGCCGGTACAGAAAGGAACTGAGTATACCAGGGACTGCCCACTCTTATATAGGCAGCAGAATGATGATGTCATTGGTGGGTGGCCCCTGGTAAAAGACTGCTAGAAGAGAGCTGCCGTGCGCCCTCTGCTGACTACCCAAGTGTATTACTTGCTGCAAGAGACCACCCCATGGAAGATCTACTGTTACAGGTGAGTAACCTGTTTTTTCTGTCTTACAGAGAGAACCGGAGAATACCAGGGCATCTTCAAAATGTTTAGGTGAAATAGAAATGTAGTTAGACCTGAGATTTTGACAGGCAACCAAGATTAAACAGAATGAACTCAAAGATTACAATATATCCTGAACACGGTGGATCACCAGACTTGGAAAAGGTTGGTGAGTGATACACAGGCATTAAATAGTGACCACATATGTGAAACTAAATAAAAATGTTATTTATTTTATTGCATTGAGCAGCTTTTGTTGACTCTTTGCATATACAGGGAACTTGGGGATAGTGCTATGCCAAATTTTATGACACTGGCAAAATAATGTCAAATATTCATTTTTACATTTGCACAGTTTTGGCACACTTCAATGCTTTTTTTTACTGAAATAGCACCCAAAGGTTCATTGTTTTCCAAATTGTGCATTTAAAAAGAATATATATGTTTTTAAAAATGCACAATTTCAACAAAAATTAGACATTTTTGAAACATACTGTTATTTTCTGTATCGCTCCATGTTGTCAAAGGGGAGTTAATACATATGGGTAATGAGTACCCCTACTGGGGTAAGTGGTACTGCCCAAAGCTGTCTGTCAGCATAGAGTCTTGGGCACATGAGCATTCCAAGATAATTATTTCACCTTCTATACCTTGGATAGGACTCCGCTTGTGGCCTGCTCCACATATCGCTATCTCGGCGTCTGACTGGATCAGCACCTTGACTTCTCAGCACATGTAGAGGCTCTGCAAAAAAAGTTACATCCCATGCTGGGAACTCTCTATCGGAACAAGTTCTGCATCCCTCTACCAACCAGGCAAGCAATGGTACAAAAAATGATCCTCCCTATTTTCGACTACGGCGATGTCATCTCAGGTGCCGCCTTCAAACATCCTTAGCCAGGCTCGACCCTATTTTCAACTCCTTCTGCCGTTCGCATTGGATTGTCCTCCCAACACCCACCACTGTGACCTCTACCAGTCCCTTGACCTCCGTCACTCCAAAATCGGGCGATTGCTGCACTGCACGAGAATTGCTAAATTCTGGTCACATACGCTGCCCTCCTACCTATCAACATCTCTAACCGCCATCCTCTACCCGCTCACGAACTCAGGTACTTAACTCCAGGCTTCTTCACATTCCCCTAGATCCACCCGATTAGGTCAGGGCTTTCAGCTTTAGACTGCCCAAATTATGGAACTCTCTAGCCGCCGACATCAGACTCACCACAAGTACTCCCCAAGGAAATGCCCTCCTCAAAACGCATTTTGCTACCAACTGCTTATGCTTTCCCCATCGCTGAACTCACTGCTCAACTCAATTCTGCTATCCGGGCTCCACTATCAAATCAGTCCCATACGCCACATAATCCTTCTTCTGTTACTGTTGATACACACACCTACCCATTTAGTAGGTAAATCTAAGGACACTATGTAATTGCTGCAATTCCTACCATGATACTATATCACTGACTGTAAATACTCTTCACATTGTATGAGCCAATATGTTCTCAGTTACTGCACCCATCCTTACTGGGCCATTGCTGAGTACCTGCAAATTATGTATGTACTAGTGTGTTTTTTCATGTACTGCACTCTTGCAACCCCCTACCCCAGGGCGCATCTGGAATCAAGCGGTTCTCTGCTCAGTATGCCTTCCTGGTAAATCTCTTAAATAAATAAATGTATTTCACCAGTCTTTGCTGTACCACTAGAGGGTCAGGATAGCATAAGTAGAGCTCTCTCTAAGGAGTGTCTGTCTACAATTAATTTGTTATTTTTCTGACAGAACTGTGCAACTGAGAGGCAGGTTGGAGCTCCCTGGTAATAGGGAACACCCACAGATTTAGAAATCGTGCCTTTTAAGCTGTAGCTTTCAAATTGACTAACCTGTAGTATCTATCTCATTTCAGCACCTTTTGTGCTTGAATTGAGGTTCACATTCTACTGTATTGTGATTAGGGTGTGCGACAAGGTCTCGGATCCCCTTAGCCTGCTGTCTCCCCCTGCGTTTTTGCAACCCTAAGGCAACATAAGACCCTATAGGGCTTATATAGCTTGCAAATGAATTACAGCAGGCATCTTAATTGCAGTATTCAGTATTGTCTGCTTTTTTTTGTGATGCTGCCTTTTAGGAAGTGGCACCATGGCTTATTGGAGACCTGTCATGTTTAAGAAATGCAAGACCTGCAAGAGGAGAATGATGATGAGACTCTCCATATTAGGATTTTACTGCCCTGTGTAACACAATCTAAAATGTCTATTTCAGAAACCCCTAGCCAAACCCCTAAGCTGGGGGGATTGCACCTGGAATATCGACTGGCAGTGATAAGGCTGAGTTGCACAAATCCATTTTGTTGCTCTTAAATGAGCTGCTGAGTTTTGATGTTCTGCAGGACATCTCCTCCAACATAACCAAGCCCAAAGCTGGGCCCTCAGGTTGGGGATCCTTTCAGGCACATCCAGGTGTGCTAGAGCAGAGTGATACTGTTCACCCAGATTTGCAGGCAGTCGCTGACCTTGACATCATGGAGGCTGAAGATGAGGGTGTGGGAAAATCCTGCCCCAACAGCACTATCAGATGAGGGAGAAGATCCCTTCGAAATGGAAGAAGGGGAGTAGACGGAGCCCAAGAGAAAGATTCCAATCCCTCCCCTGTTTCATACAAAGTTCCTATGATATCTTATAATGGAAGCTCTTCGGACATTGCAGCTGAAGGAGGTTCAAGTCATGGAGTCCTTGGACATTATTGCTGTCCTGTCTGCCTCTTCCTCTGCACTGAAGTGTTTCCCCAAACTGTGTGCTCTGTTACCAAATTATTGAGTAGGAAAGGGTCGGGACGGATAAGTAGAAGCAGTTCCCTAGGCCAAGGGTGAAATGTTGCCTGTTAGGTTGTGCATAATTCTGTTAAGCACACAACCGTGTCTCTTGAGGGTTCAGTGGCCTAAACTGACACCCACGATAAGTGGGAGGACGCCTCTTGCAGAAGGGCTTTTGCCTTAAATGGTAAATCTTCGAACATCATACGCATCCTTTATTGTGTCCAGAGCATTAAACTCGTGGGTCACAGCTTTGGGTAGCTATGCCCCTCCAGAGCTGGAGGGGGAAAACATTTTGCAGCTTGTGTCCATGCCCTCCCCCTTTGTGGTGGATGCCATAGTAGACAATTTATGGATGTAACATGATCCACTTATATTGTGGCAGTTATCTGGGGTATCTGGCACTGGGTCACAGACCAGGCATCCAAATCAAAGCTTTGTCCTTTGAAGGACGGTTATTTTTCGGCCCTGGACTGGACAACATCCTAAAGGATGTCCAGGATAAGAAGGGTCAATGTCCAGTGTCCAAACAACAAGAGAAGGCAAACTCAACATCAAGAGGATGAGGTTTCGCTAGGCAGCGATAGTGCAGAGGTGATTTTCTACCCTTTCAGAATTTTGGGAATATTCCAGATTTAAGGGCAACGGTAACAGAGGATCTTACTTTGAGTTAGAGCTCTTGCAGCAGGCAATAACCTTAAGGACTAAGCCACCAGGCGCCAGGACCCCATGGAAGCCTTCTAGCTAGCAGTCTTCAGCGGGGGACTGCCCCTGACGTTGGCCTGCCCCGACGTCAGCCAGTGGTATAAAGGGGGTGGTCCCCTGCCCCAACCCAGTTCTTTTCCCGCCGTCGACCCGTTAGCATCGGCACCTTGGACATCTTCTCTCAACAGTTCAACTGCTTTCGCGCCTACAGCATTTTTTTGCCTTATTTTCTATAGAAGTTGACGGCAGATAAAGACCGCGAGGCCCATCCCGTCTGCCCATTTTTTCTACCTTATGAATGTGCCATAGGCCTTTACTCTGTCAATCGCCTATCTAGTCATACTCATCTGTATTGCTCCCTTATGCCTAGCCCATGCCTGTCTGAAGCCCTGCACTGTATTCATATCCACCACTTCCTGAGGTAGGCCGTTCCATGCATCCACCATTTTTTCTGTGAAAAAGAACTTCCTCACATTACCCGTTAATCAGCCTCCCTCTAATCTCATGCTGTGTCCACTGGGCAAGTCATCAAATTTATTTCTTTTCTGCATGTCTACATCTCTGGTGTCGTCCGTCTCCTCTACAGACTGACAAAAATCCAAGTGCTCCTGTGGCAAGCAGCTGCCGTCGAAGGACAGCCACGAGGCCTGTCTTTTTTACCTAGGCCCGAACCATGACACCGCAGCCTGTGAGCACTGCAAGGGGTCAACCAATCGACTCGGATCCGGCGCCAGAAGGCCTTTAAGGCACACCTCCTCGAGAAGCAGCTTGTTGCTATGCAGAGTCAACCTGTGGGAAAGAGCTCTTCATCATCCTCGTCGGTTTCCGCCTCCTCCACCTCGAAGCCGCACAAGGAGAAAAAGAAGGACTTGGGGAAGCACAAGTCCTGGGACAAGGACAGGGAAAGATCCCGGGGATGTTACTGCTCCAGGTCCCTGCACCACAAAAAGTCATTATCCGGTTCCTTGTCTCATGGAGGATCGGATAGCTCATCCCGGCCTGGGCATGGTCCCTCTGGGCAGCCGGTGTTGAAGCCTCCCGCTATCGTTCTGGCGTCAGGCGGAGGCAAGTCGGGGTCAGGGACTTCGGTCTCTACCCTGATGCCCCTTAAGGTGAAGGCTACACCAGCAGGGTCATGTTCCACCTTAGGGGCTGAGATCAGTCAAAAACAGGGCGGCAGTGCTTTGGCTCCCATCTGTCAAGTCCTGACGATGGCCTCATCCAAAGCCTTGTACTAGATGCCCGGTCATCAGGGCAGGCATCAGCTCTTGCGACCACCCGACACCCCGCCCTGTACTACGGTGCCTTCACCTAAAGCCCCAGCTGAGCTGACAACTGCATCTACCCCGGACTCCACCAAGCAGCCGTGCACAACAGGGATGCCTTCCCATGCGACGGATTGGGCTTTGACCACCTCCTCGCCAGCCCATTCTATTGAGGCATATTCTTCCTCTTCTGAAGGGGGTTCCAGGCCAGTTGACCTTAGGCCAGACAATACGTCTAACTAGATGCCCAGTGCTCTAATGCCAGACAAGCTGATGCCAGCTCCTCAGTCGCTGGCCAGTCCGTTGGGTCCGCAATTTTCTAAGGACCAGATCCCGGAGCTCTTCTACTTCTGGTGGAACCAGGTCAAAGGAGATTTGCTCCTTCCTAAGGAGCCCGTGACTGTGGAGCCCGAACTGAAACCAGACCAAGGTAAGGGCCAAGAGCCGAAACAGCCATCTCCTGCCCCAAGAGCCGTACTCCCAAGTCCGGAGAACCGCCGTGGTATACCCCCGCACAGAGGGCGCATCACCCCCAGCACTCCCGCTCCTCTAGTCATCACCACCATTGCTGGTCTCTTAGCCGACATCAGTCCCACAGTGGGTGCCAGTCTCATAGCTCTTCGTCCTCCCTTCGGCAGACTCCATCCACAGTTCTTCGCCCTTGGGCTTGGACCATTTTGTTACTAGGGGTTGCCCTTCCTTCCCAGATAGCAAGGACACTCCCAGGTCACTTCCTGGTGACCCGACATTCATGGATGTCATGAGGCACATCCAGGCCTCCAACGGATGGGAGACGGAGGACCTGGATTCAAAGAAGCGGAGGTTGGCAAGATACCTGAAGCATAAGGAGCCGAAACCTCTAGTGGTGCTTCCTTTGGTGGACACCTTCCAGGACCTCAAAAGATTAACCTGGAAGCACCCTTCCACCACTTCTGCCATATCCAATAAGTCGAACAGGCTGTATAGAGCCCCTAGGGAGGAACCTTTTGTTGCAGAACACCCTAAGGCAGACTCTATGGTGATTACAGTTGCTCATGATAGAGCAAAGAAGCCTAAACACAGCACTCAGCCTCCTGCCCAAGAGTCCAGATATATTGACAGAGTGGGCAAAAAGGTTTACTCATCCTCTACTTGCTCCATCAGGTTCCTTAAGTTTCTCACACACATGGTACAATACCAGAATGCCCTGTGGGATGTGGGAGAAAGGCATGGAGATAGCTCAAGCCCTTCCAGACTCAACACAGAAAGCTCAGCTCCTGGACCTCCTGAAATCGGGTTCAGATGTAGGCACCCATGTTTTGCGTGCCTCATATGACACTGCAGATAAGGAAGCCAGGGTGGCAGCTTCAGGCATCTGCCTCAGGCACCATGCCTGGTTAGAGTCTCAGGATTCTCCCAGGATCTGCAGTCGGGCATCTTGGACCTCCCTTTCAATGGCTCAGTCCTCTTTGGAGACGAGACAGAAAAACTGATCACCCATCTCCAAAACTCCGGGAAGTCTATTTCGTCCATCCAAAAAATGTGTTAGGGGGACCAAAGACTTTTCGAGAAACAGTCATTTTGGAAGCTGTCAGGTCAGCAGCCCAAAATTCATCCTCAGCAGAGGGGCACCTTCAAAAAAAGGCCACCCCCCAGACTCCTGAAAGCTCTGGCTCTCAGGCTCCAAAGTCCTCCCAGGCTCCTCTGCCCACTCCTGGAGTGACCTAATGATGCCTTGCCAGACCCCCATCCTCCAGCGTAGTCAGTGGGGGAAGTTGTAAGGGGTCGCTTTTCTCTCCACTTCGGAGGCTGGAGAACAGTAACAACAGACCTCTGGGTGTTACAACTCCTAGAGAGAGGCCACACTCTGGAGTTCGAACAAATGCCTCCGGAAACTCCACCAGTGTCCTCCTACTATCCTCCTTCTCATGTCCCCCTAATCAAAGGAGAAATTCAGGCCCTTCTGCAAAAGCAGGCTATAGAGCCAGTCCCCCCGGATCAAAGAGGAAAGGGATTTTTTCCCACTTCTTCATGGTCCCCAAAAAGACTGGGGACCTTTGGCCCATCCTGCATCTCAGTTCCCTGAACAAATTCATCAAATACAAGAGGTTAAGGATGGTCACGCTGCCAGGTCTGATCCCCCTCCTGGACCAAGAGGACTGGCTCTGCTCTCTAGATATGCAGGACATGTACCTGCACATTCTGGTGTTCCCGCCTCACAGAAGGTTCCTGCGCTTCCTCTTCCAGGGCCGACATTATCAGTTTTGAGCCTTGGCATTCGGCCTATCTTCCGCTCCCAGAGTCTTCACCAAGTGCCTAGCGGCGGTGGCTGCGGCTCCACATCGACAGGGCCATTAAGTCTTCCCTACCTAGACAACTGGCTCTTGGCAGCTCCCACAATGGAGCAGCTGGGTTCGCACTCACGGAGACACCTTTACACTCTTCCAAGAGCTGAGGATCACCCTGAACATTCCAGGTCATCCCCATGGCACAGCCAGAGACTACTGTTTAAAGAGCGGTCCTGGATACAGTACAGGGCATGGCCTTCCTTCTCACAGACAGGGCTGATTGCCTTCAGAATCAGGCCCAATTGGTATCCTCAGTTCCTCATGTCCCAGCCAGAGTCTACCTGAGACTCCTTGGTCACATGGCGGCAGTCATCCCCATGGTTTCCTTGGCTTGCCTCCATATGAGGGTCCCTCAGTGGACGCTCAGGGTGCAATGGGACCAGAGGTCTGATGACCTAGATCAACTGATCTTGGTCTCCGACCCAGTTCACAGGACTCCAACCTGGTGGTTGGACCCACTCAATCTTTCATCAGGGGTCCTCTTCCAGCAGGAGCCCCCAAGACAAGCTCTGACCACAGATGCCTTGGGTTTCGGTTGGGGGCTCACCTGGAGACCAGGTAGACCCGGGGGACCTGATCACCAGATGAGCAGTCACTCCACATCAATGTTCTAGAAATGTGAGCAGTCCTAAATGACTTACAGCCATTTCAAGCGGACTTATCTCCAGGTCCTCTACTCATTCAGATGGACAACATGTCCATAGTCCTTTACGTCAGCAAGCAAGGGGAGACTCACTCCTACCCCCTCTGCAGGGAGACAGTGAGGATCTGGTATTGGGCTCTGGAACATCGCCTCAAACTCACCACTGTTCATGTTGCAGGTGTCCAAAATGTCTTGGCCAAAATCCTAAGCAGGTCCTGGACCAAGGCTCATGAGTAGGAGCTCCTTCAGTCGGTGGCAGACCAGCTGTTCGACAGATGGGGCTGGCCAGAGTTGAACCTGTTTGCGTCCCCAATCAACACCAAACTGTCCAGTTTTTGCTCACTAGATCCAGAGGCTGGAATTTTCTGGTGAGACGCATTGTCCCTCTGTTGGACAGAGACGTTCCTCTGTGTTTTCCCTCCCTTCCCCATTTTACAGAGGGTAGTTCTGAAGTTACAGGTGGAGGGAGCAGAGATGATTCTCATCGTCCTCTTTTGGTCTCGACAGATTTGCTTCCCACTACTTTAGCAGCTGGCAGTGGAACCTCCAGTCCTCCCTGCCTCTGAGCTCGCACTTGCTCTCATAGGACCAGGGCACTATAGTTCATCAGACCACAGATCCCTGCATCTACTTGCGTGGCTTCTGTAAACTTAGCCATGGCGAAATATGGGTCTCCCAGGAAGTGGCTAACGTTCTAGTGACAGCCAGGAAACCCTCCACTAGATCCACTTATGCCATGAAGTTGAAACAGTTTTGTTTCTGGGCTACCACATGCCATCTTGACCCCTTTTCCTGTCCTCTGAACTTTGTACTTGAGTACCTCCTCTCTCTCTCTCTCTCTCTCTGTTCAACAAGTGCCTGAGCTACACCTTCATCAAGGTGCATCTCTCTGCCATCTTGGCATACCATGCACCGGTGGAAGGTAAATCCATGACTCAACTGGGCGTGTCCCATACCTTTTTGCAGGGCATCTTGCATTTAAAGCCTCCCATCTGAGATCCTGTCCCTCCGTGGGATCTCCTTTTTATGCTAGAGAAGCTCACGCTCCCCCTCCACCCCCCATTTGAACCAGCTGCAGATTGTGATCTATGCTTTCTGTTGAGGAAAGCATTATTTTAAGTTGCAATTACTTCTGCTTGAAGAGTTTCAGAGCTCCATATTCTGATGTGTAAAGAGCCTTATTTGATTTTCCATAAGGACAGGGTAGCCTTATGTACAAATCCTAAGTTTTTGCCTAAGGTGGTCTTGGAGTTCACCATCAATCAAGACATCCACCTGCTTGTTTACTACCCTGAGTATTCTAATGGGGGGAAGCACTGTTGTATACTTGGGACATCCACCGGACACTTCGTTTTTACCTGAACCATACTGCTCCTTTACAGAAAACAGATCAGCTGTTTGTTTTGTTTGCTCCTAAGACTCATGGTACTCCAGTTACCAAGCAGACCCTACGTGGCTCGTTAACTGCATCGTTTTTTTGCTACAGTAAGTATGATAAGCCCTTACTGGGATCAGTAAGAGGCCATTCCACCAGGGGTGTGGTGACTTCTTTCTCCTCTTTGAGAAACACCTCCGCAACAGACATTTGTGCAGCAGCTACCTGGAACTCTGTTCACACCTTTGTCAAGCACTACAGCTTGGACGTATCTTCCAGACGTAGGGCTGGGTTTGGCCTTGCAGTTCTACAAGGCCTCCTTTCTTAAGCCTCTAGATGGTTGTTTTTTCAGCCTCCTCCAGGACTTGCCTGCTTCTTGTCCATTCATTACTTCCGACACGGTCCTTAAGGTTATTGCCTGCTGCAAGAGCTGTAACTCGAAGTAAGATAGTACGGTTACATAAGAACTTACCGTAACAGTAGATCTTTGAGAAAAGCTCTTGCAGCAGGCATTACTTTCCCTCCCTCCTTCCCCTGGCTTCTCTTTCTGCTGTTAATTTTTTAAGGCAAGAACCTGCCTGGTTCTCTTTCTGTTCTTGACTCTAGGTCTCCGGCGAAAGAACTGAGGTGTGGCAGGAGACCACCCCCTTCATACCATTGGCTGATGTCAGGGCGGGCCGTTGTCGGGGCGGGCTGTTGTTGGGGGGCGGTTCCCCGCTGAAAACTGCTAGCTGGGAGGTTTCTTTGGGGTCCTGGTGCCTGGTGGCTTAGTTCCTAAGGTTACTGTCTGTTGACAGGCTCTTCTCGAAGCTCTATTGTTATGGTAAGTTCTTATGTAACTGTACTGTTGTTCATCTGCAGATGAAATGGAGATATTGGAAGAAGAGGAGGTAACTCACAGTGAAGGTATGTGGGCTCATCTCTGCCACCCTTCTGTTGATGGAAGACTGCAGAATTTTTACCTGTGACAGTCCCAGCTAATGTCAGATGCGTGGGCACTGGAGATCCTGGTTATTGTTCACCACAGTACCCATGAGAGGTCATTTCCTGCAATCCCCTGTACCTCACAATCCAGTAAAGTGGCAGGCAGTGACTCTGACTTTAGATCACTTGATATAGAGGTAATTGTCGTCGTCCCCGAATGAGAAGAGCCTGCGATTCTACTCAGTTTATTTTGTGGTTCCCGGGCTGCCATCTGATTCTGGACCTGAAAAGTTTAAACAACTTTGTCCACCATGCAGCCTTTAAGGTGGAGTCCTTGAGATCAATTATATGGGCTGTCCAGTCAGAGGATTATTTAGCTTTCATAGGTCTGAAGGATGCCTATCTCCACATCCCCATTTGCCAGTTGCTTCAGAAGTTTCTGAGATTTGCTATTCAGGGACAGCATTTCCAATACAGAGTGCTTCTCTTCAACCTGGTGACAACACCCAGGGTATTTTTGAAGATCTTGATTGTGATGGTGATGCAGCTGAGACAGGAAGGACATCACATATATCCCTGCCTGGATTACTTACTCATTCGAATGCCGACTGCTCGGATGGCATAAAGTTTGGTGTCAAGGACCTTGGAGGTGCTGGAGACACATAGTTGGGTCATCAGTCAGAAGAAAAGCTTCCTGATCCTGTTGCAGAGGTTGGGTCACTTGGGGGCAGTGTTCCAAACAGATGAGGGGAAGTTTTCCTCTGTTCATCCAGTAAGGAGACCCTGAGGCGAGGAGTTCAGTGTCTGAGAAGCCAGTCATCAGTCTCTGCTCACAGATTTCTGTGGATTCTAGGTCTCATGACTGCAGCAACAGAGCTAGTACCATGGGCTCGATTGCATATGTGGCCTGTCCAGAACAGAATGCTGGAGGCCTGGTTGCCGGCCTTGGAAAACTGCCTAGCTCGGATCCCACTACCTCAATCGGTACTGCAGTCACTAGCTTGGTGGAAGACCCTCGAGAACCTCGGCAAGGGGGTTCTCTTTGAAGTCCCAGCAGAATTGATTTTGATGATTGACATCAGCCTATCATGCTGGGGAGTGGTCCTGGATTAGGTCCTGGTCCAGGGGGTCTGGACCCCTCAGGAGCAGTAGCTTCAGATAAACATGTTGGAGATGAGGACAGTGTTTCTTGCGCTTCTTCTTTTTCACAATTGGGTACAGTCCAGGGCTGTGAAGGTACGGTCAGACAGTGCTGTCACCATGGTGTACATAAGCAATAAAGGGGGACAGAAAAGCTGGGAATGCTAGTGGAAGCAACTGAGGTAGGGCTGTAGGCAGAGAACAACCTTCTGGCTCTCTCGGCAGTTCATCTAGCAGGAGAACTAAATGTACAGGCTGATTGGCTGAGTCAAGAAACAGTCCATCCAAGGAAATGGACATTGAACTCAAGAGGTGTTCGAGCTTCTGTGCAGAAGGTTTGGTTGACCTCAAAGTGACCTCTTCACACAAAAGGAAAATGCTTAGGTACTAAAGATCTTCTTCAGGGGTGTCTCAGTCATCAGGTCACACTGTAGGAACTTCACTGTCAGTGAAGCAGGATCCACGCGGAAGATTTTCCAGCAGTACCACTGTGGCCACCCACGCTGATGTCACCAACCTTATAAAGGCATGAGCGGCCCCACTCCCTCCTCAGTTCTGTCCCACCATCAACTCTGTTCGCATGGGTTTCCACGGAAGCTCTGATGCAGTTTCATGCCATTTTTGCCTGTGATATTTCTTTCACTTTAGCTTTTAGAATTTCTTTTAAAGAACAGATTCCTTTACCTTGCTTATGTAGAGAGTTACTCCCTCTACCTCTCTCTTCTGTCACTGCAGAAAAAAGATTGGTTCTTCAGATGACCATAACCTCTGTATCTGCTGTCTTGGGCTTGACCATGACACCTCCAACTATGAGCTCTGCCAGGTGTTTAATCAAACAACCCTCAGGCGATGCAAAAAGGCTTTCAAAAGTTTCTTAGTGGAGCAACAGATAGCCAGTTCTGGGCTGGGGTCCACAGGGGTCTCTCCTTCTCAGTCGCTGGTGGGTTCGTCGAGCTACCAGGCCTCGAAGGGCCGAGACAAGTCGGGGGGGGGGTTCACAAAAAAGATTGCAAACTGGACTGCTTCCCCAGCAGTGCTCCCGCTCCCTGATGGTTTCTTCTTTGTCCTCCAGGGGTACTCTGTCAACTGTGGCCGCACTGACACCCTCTGCTGCCCAGGCCTCTTCCCCTCCTCCCAGGCCCATAAATGCAACACCACCTCCCGCTTTTCAGGGAGGCCGGCCATCGACCCTCGCGTCATCTGCCCCCTGTTCGTCGACGCCAGCTCCTGTGTCACGGCCTGATGCTTCCCCAGGCCCACGGCCATCAGGCTTCTCAGGCTTACAAGCCCCGATGGACAGTTCATTGTGCCCTGTGCTGAGGACCACTCTACTGTCGATGTATCCCTCCCCTGCCGTTGACCTCAACTATATTTTGGCCAGAATGACTACAGCCCTAGTGCATCAGTTGGGCTCCTACAGACCTGGGTCCCCGGTGCTGTCAATGGCCATGTCATTGTCAATGCCACGTAGGCCTTCTCGGGCTGTGCCCATATACCATCGTTGGCCCCTCGATTGTCGGACCTTGAGTTAGAGCAGGTTGACGTCGAAGGAGAATACCATCTGGACCTTATCCTTCCTGAGGAAGAGGAGGAGGAGGAACTTCTTTCCTTAGATAGGTCCTCTGCCTCTTCAGTGAGCGAAAACTCTGTTAAATATACTCCCAGGTCCACCCCCCCCCCCAAAGACCCTACCTTTTTTAATGTGATGAAGCAGCTGTCTTCAGCTATGGACTTCCACACTGAGGAGGAAGATACCACCACGAGAGGCTTGATGGACTTCCTGGAGATTCCTGAATTTCCCCTTAAGATCATTCCTCCCATTCTTCTGTCACTGAAGAATGCTACTACAGTGGCTTGGCACTGCCCAGACATTCCTGCCATGCCCCGCAGGGCAGACAAAGTCTGTCATGCCCCTCAGGGCCTACCTTATTGTGCTACCCAATCCAAGACTGACTCCATGGTCATTAAAGCAGTGCATGACATGTCCAAGTGCCCAAGCACCTTAGCTCCCCTCCCCCGACAAGGAATCTAGGTGGATAAACCTTTGGGGATAAGAGGGTTTATGCCTCCTCCACCTTGGGACTTCGGATTGCTAACTATTTATCGCATATGGTCAAGTACTAAAACACCATCTGGAAAAAGGGCAAGGCAGCTGCTCAAGCCCTCCAGGAATGCTCTCGGAAACAGGAAGTTCTCAAATCCTTACAGGCCCCAGAGGATATTAGTAAGTACCTCCTCAGGGCCTTGTATGACATTTCCGACACTGGTGCCAGGGCTGCTGCCACAGGCATTTGCCTTCATAGGCACTCCTGGTCAAGGATCTCGGGGTTTGCAGCAGATGTTCAACAGAAGGTGCTGAATGCCCTCTTCAGTGGCTCTAAGCTATTTGGACCAGATGTCCAGGACATCATTAATGACTTACAGGCATCTAGTAGGGCTATCAAGTCTGTCCACTCGCTTTACCATACACAGCCTAGGAGCAGGCAGTGCCCACCCTTTCACAAGGTGTCCAGAGTAGGCTCCCGTCCCCAGGGCAAAAGGAAAGCCTCCTCTGCCTTGCCTACCCCCTCCTCTTCAGACCCTGCCACAAAGTGCCCCAGGGGTGATGGATCAGCCCCAGCGGATGGATTCATCTCTACCTGACTCCTTGCCAGACCCCCTTTTCTGGTCCCTGACCAAGAGGTGGTGATTGGAGGTCGGTTCTCCCTCCAGCTCAATCAGTGGAGAACCATTACTTCAGATGTCTGGATTCTTCAGATTATAAAAAAGGTTCACACTCCGGAACATGTGGAGATGCCTTCAGAGACTCCCCCAGTACTCTCCACCTATTCCCTGGCCCATCTAACAGTTCTCCGGGAGGAAGTACAGTCCCTTCTGTGGAAAAAGGCCATTGAGCCAGTGCCCAGGCACCAGAGGAACAGGGGCTTCTATTCCAAGTTCTTTCTGGTCTCCAAAAGAACCGGAGATCTGCGGCCTATTCTAGATCTCAAGGACCTCAATCGTTATATCTGGTACAAAAAATTCTGCATAGTCACTCTGCCAGGCCTGCTGCTCTTACTCAAGCAGGGCGACTGCTGTGCTCCCTGAATATGCAAGATGCTCACCTGCATATCTCAGTGTGCCCACCACACAGGTGGTTTCTCTTTCAGGGTGAACATTACCAATTCAAGGTATTGTCCTTTGACTCATCCTCTGCACCGTGGGTCTTCACAAAATGCTTAGCAGCAGTTGCTGCTGCCCTCTGGAGAGAAGACCTGTACGACTTACCCTACCTGGATTTCATACTAAGATACTGTCAGAGGCACAAAAGCAAGAATTGCCAGTATAGGCCTCACAACTACAGTTAAGTTTTTGAGAAATTATTCTCATTCCTCAAAGCATCAAGTCTATTTTTGAAGGTTAGTTTATTATCACTAATTACAACTTTAGTTGGTAATTTATTCCATGATGACACCACCCTTTGGGAAAAAAAGTTAGCTCTTTTATTAGTATGACATTTACTGCTAGATAATTGAAGCGGATGGCCTCTAGTTTCAATCTTGATTTGTTTATGATCAAGACCGCTATGCATAAATAGATATTCATCATTATGTAAATCCCATAAGAGCAATAAATCACCTCTTACTCTTCTTTCCTCAAGAGACATTAAATTAAATTTTGTCAGTCTATCCTCATGTGAAATTGTTTTACATGATACTAAATGTTTAGTGATCCTTCTCTGAACTCTCTCCAGTCTGGCCACATCCTTCTTTTTATATGGACTCCACAACTGAGAACCAAAATCTAGATGAGGTCTAACATATGCACGGTATAAAGGTAAAAGTACCTCTGGATTTTTTAAGAACATATTATGACGAATGGCCCACCAAATCTTATTTGCTTTTTTAATCATGTTAGTAATATGAGAATCAAAGGTCAGCTCAACATCAATAGTTATTCCAAGATTCCTGTCACTATCTTTACAAGTTAATAACTCGTCATATAAATAATACTGATATCTCAGATTCTTTTTGCCAAAGTGTAAAACACTACACTTTGATGTATTAAAGATAAGGTTCCACTGTTTTGACCAAATTTCAAGTGTTTTTAAATCTTTCTGAATGACTGCCCTTTCATCTTCATTTTCACAAATATTGCAGATTTTACAATCATCTGCATATTTGATAATGGTACTATTAATATTGATAGATAAATCCGATATAAAGACTTGAAAAATTAAAGGAGCCAAAACGGATCCTTGAGGAACACCACTTTTTACATCTTTCCAGTCACTAAAATGACCATCTATCATAACTCTCTGTTTTCTGTCTGATAACCAATTTGAAATCCATCTAACATATATTGGATTAATATTAAACATCTGTAACTTTTTTATCAAGGCCCAGTATGGAACGGAATCAAAAGCCTTTTTAAAATCCAAAAAGATGACATCACATGAAACACCATTATCCAAATTCTGACTAACATTATCGTAAAAACAAAGCAAATTGGTTACACATGACCTGCCTTTAACAAATCCATGCTGAGTTTTATCCAAACTGGAGATTACTTGTGCTAAATCATCCTTAATGATACGTTCCAAAAGTTTACAACAAACTGATATCAAACTAATTGGTCGATAATTGTCTGGATTACTTCTTATTCCTTTTTTAAATAAAGGGATCACATTAGCCATTTTCCAACCATCTGGAACAAATCCAGTATTTAAACTAGTATCGAAGATGATTTTTAATGGGATACAGAGATGATCTTTCAATAAGTGAATTAGATCCCCAGAAATTCTATCTGGGCCAGCTGATGATCCTCTCTTAACTTCATCCAATTTAGACTTAATGATTTGTAATGAAATATCAACTAAATGAGAAGGATGGACTTCTGTTTCAATTGTACTACTATCATTATTCTTTGAAAAGACTTCACAAAACTGAGCATTAAGGTAATTTGCCATATCAATAGGAAGTGTAAAGGTTTCAGAACCTGATATAATAGGACCTACTTTGCATGTTTGTTTATTTAATGAATTAATATAGTTAAATAATAACTTATTGTTCCCTTTCTGTGCTTTTTTTGCTAACGCAGTTTCCATTAATATTTTTGACTTTCTAATTTCTTTTTTACATAATTTTCGAAGTTTTCTAAAGGCATTTTGATTTCTGGTGGAATTATTAATTCTGAAATTTTTATAAATTTTATTTTTCCTTTTTATTAACTTATATATATTCATATTAAGCCACTTTGGTTGATGATTTAATTTCTCCTTAGCGACTTGGAATAAATTTATCAGCTGCACTCATAATTGTTCTAGAAAAAATATTCCACATTTCATTAATATTTTTGTTTTGTAACAATGCAAACCAGTCTACAGCCACCAGAAAATCATTTAGTGGATAACTGGCTTCTCAAAGCCCCATCCAGAGATCAGATCCTCCAGACCCTGGAAAGGACCCTCCAGCTGTTTCACTCCCTGGGCATCACTGTCAACCTGCCGAAGTTCGTTCTGCTTCCATCCCAAAGGCTGCAGTATATAGAAGCAGTCCTACAGGCAGTTTACAGACCTCCAGACCAGGGGGAGGACAGACACGTTACTGTTAGAAGATATATAAAACATGACAGCTAAAGGGGAGGTTCTGATAATGGGAGACTTCAACATGCCAGATACAGATTGGTCAATACCAGCAGGGACATCTGCCAGAACTAGACACATGGTGGATTCCCTGCAGGGGGAGGGCCTCAAACAACTGGTACAACAACCCATAAGAGACAGGGCTATCCTAGTTCTAGTACTGACTAACAGGGGAAAGGATCACAGATCTCCAGGTAGGAGGTCACCTGGGTGCCGGAGACCATCACATGGTGTGGTTCAGTTTGGCCACTGGAACAAAATCATCCCATTCCAAGGCAAAAATATGGGACTTCGGTGGAGCTGACTTTGATAAGATGGCCAACAGAGTTAAGCTAGCCCTGGCAAAAAGAAATACAGGTGAGGGGGTACAGGCAAAGTGGGCAAGCATTAAAGAGGCAATACTTGAAGCAACATCCCATTGTGTTAGTGAGAAAAGAAAGTGCAAAAGAAGAAGGAAACCACTGTGGTTCTCAAACACAGTAGCAGAAAAGGTCAGAGCCAAAAGGCTTGCCTTCAGGAAATATAAGGGAACGCAGCAGGATGAAGATAGGGAGGCATACCAAACTTCCCTAAGGGAAGCAGGAAGGCAGTAAGGCAGACAAAGGTCCAAACTGAGGAAACACTAGCATGAACAGTAAAAGAAGGTGACAAGACTTTCTATAGATACATTAGTGCAAAGAGAAAGTCTAGAGGGGGTATTGCTAAGATCAAAGGGGATAAGGGGGTGTGTGAGGAGGAGGACCATGTAAAAGCATCTATCCTAAATAGATACTTCTGCTCAGTATTTACTGAAGAGAAGGTAAGGCAGGACCCACAGCTCAGCACCATGGACACGGGGGAGGGAGGTATGCACTAGTCCCTTCACAAAAGAAAGGGTCCTGTAAGAGCTTGATAAGCTCAGGGTGGATAAGGCAATGGGACCTGATGGCATACATCCCAGGGTACTAAAGGAGCTAAGGTTGGAACTAGCAGAGTGATTATCAGAACTGTTTAGTGAGTCTCTGAGCACAGGAGAGGTCCCAGAAGACTGGAGAAGGGCTCATGTGATCCCGCTCCAGAAGAGTGGTAGCAGGGAGGAGGCAGGGAACTACAGACCAGTCAGTCTTACCTCAGTAGTGGGCAAGATTATGGAGACACTGCTTAAGGAAAGGATAGTGCAACACCTGGAATCCATAGGAGCACAGGATCCAAGACAGCACGGGTTTACAAAAGGAAGGTCCTGTCAAACTAATCTCATAGATTTCTTTGACTGGGTAACCAGAGTGGTGGACCAAGGGGGAGCAGTTGATGTCACCTACCTTGACTTCAGCAAAGCTTTCGATACTGTTCCACATAGAAGATTGATTAATAAGCTGGGTAGGCTCGGGGTGGGTCAGACGATGGTGAACTGGGTGGCAAACTTGTTGGCGGGCAGAAAACAGAGAGTGGTGGTAAATGGTATACATTCAGAAGAGATGCATGTCACAAGTGGGGTACCTCAGGGATCAGTCGAGGAGCCAGTCCTCTTCAATATCTTCATCAGTGACATTGCAGATGGACTGGAGGGTAAGGTTTGTCTGTTTGCAGATGACACCAAGATCTGCAACAGAGTAGATGATCCAGATGGGGTGGGCAGAGTGAGAAGAGATCTGGATAAACTAGCAAAATGGTCGGAAGAGTGGCAACTGGGGTTTAACGCAAAGAAGTGCAAGATCATGCACATAGGGAAGAGAAACCCTGAAGCCAGCTATAGGCTTGGAGGGGAGTTGCTGGTAGTCACAAGGGAAGAAAGAGACTTGGGCGTCATCATCACCAATGGCCTGAAATCATCCAAGCATACCACTAAAGCAATAGGTAAGGCTAGAGGGATGTTGGGGTGTATTAGTAGGGGTATGACAAGTCGGAAGAGGGAGGTAATAATCCCTCTTTACAACATACGAACATATGAAATTTGCTAGCAGATAAAAGGCCTAGAGGTCTATCAAGTCTGCTCTAATGTGCAGCTAGCACCCCTTATTCTGCATCTGCCCTTCCCACTGGTTAGACCCCATCTAGAGTATTGCATGCAGTAATAGAGGCCACACCTTCACAAGGACATTAACCAAACTGAGGCAGTCCAGAGAAGGGCACCAAAATGGTGCAGGGACTGCATCAGGAAACATATGATGACAGATTAACTGAGCTCAATATGTATACCCTAGAGCAAAGGAGGGAGAGAGGTGATATGATTTAAACATTCAAACACCTTAAGGGCAGAGTCTAACATGTTTCAGTATAAGAAAAATAGCAGGACAGGAGGACACAGCATGAGATTAGAGGGAGGCCGATTAAGGGGTAATGTGAGGAAGTTCTTTTTCATAGAAAGGGTGGTGGATGCATGGAACGGCCTACCTCAGGAAGTGGTGGATATGAATACAGTGCAGGGCTTCAGACAGGCATGGGATAGGCATAAGGGAGCAATACAGATGAGTACGAATAGGTAGGCCATTGATAGAGCGAAGGCTGATGGCACATTCATAAGGTAGAAAAAGAAATGGGCTGACTGGATGGGCCTTGAGGTCCTTATCTGCCGTCAACTTCTATGTTTCTATGTCCTGAACATAGAGCAGAGCAGGGCCTTCCTGCCCCCAACAGGTCAGAGTGCCTCATTGCCCAGGCTCAGGAGGTCTTCCAGAGCCGTTATGTTCTTGCAAAGGTATACCTGAGTCTGTTAGGGCTCATGGCTGTGGCCATTGTGATAGTCCCCTTGGCCAGACTGCACATGTCGGGTGCTCCATTGGGCACTCTGGGTGCAATGGGACCAATGCACGGATGACCTAGACAGCTAGTGTTGGTCTCCTCCCCAGTTTGCATGGTGCTCCTTTGGTGGATGGACCCCCAGAACCTGTTACAAGGAGTTCCATTCCAGATTTCCTCTCCCCAGCAGATCTTCACCATGGATGCCTCTGGTTCGGGCTGGGGCACGCACCTGGACTCCTGTCAGACTCGGGGGACATAGCCCCAGATCAAGATGTCTCTGCATATCAGCATCCTGGAAATGTGGGCGATCCTGTATGCCATGCAGGCCTTTCAGAACCATCTCCTTCCTGGCAATCTGTTGATCCATTCAGACAATCTCAGTGTTGTCTACATCAACAAGCGGGGGGCAACACATTCGTACCCCCTGTGCAGGGAGGCCATTAGAGTCTGGTACTGGGCACTGGACCACAGCCTGGTTCTTTCAGCAGTTCACGTCCCAGGTGTGCTTAACACCCTGGTGGACTGCCTCAGCTGGACTCAGTCCAGCGTACACGAATGGGAACTTCTCTCATCTCTTGCAGAAGATCTGTTCGCCAGATGGGGTCATCTAGAGCTGGACTTTTTTGCATCCCCACTCAACCCAATACTGCCCAGTTTCTGCTCACTAGATCCAGGGCCTGGAGTTTTCTGGTGAGACACGTTCCTGTCCTGGAGAGGGAGGTTTCTTTACACCTTCCCTCCATTTCCTCTGATTCAGAGGGTTCTAATCAAGCTGCAGATGAAAGGGGCCACCATGATTCTGATTGCCCCTTCTGGCCACAGCAAATATGGTTTCCATTAGTGCAACAGTTAGCAGAGGAGCCTACGGTTCTCCTGCCCCTTTGTAGGGATCTGCTGATGCAGGCTCAGGGGACCCTGGTTCATCTGAATCTCGGGTCCCTTTGTCTGCATGCCCGGCTCCTGAACACATAGCCATTGCCTGGTTCAGGGTACGGTATCTCAGAAGGTTGCGGGTGTCCTCATGGCAGCTTGAAAGCCTTCCACTAGAGCTACTTATGCTGTGAAGTGGAAGAGGTTCGCCATTTGGGCTGCCAGACATCACCTGGACACTTCTACCTGTCCGGTGAGCCAGATTCTGGACTACCTGATCTCCCTGTCAGACTCAGTCCTTCAGTACTTCTCCCTCAAGGTGTACCTTTCACTATTTCTGCCTTTTGTGAGCCTTTGGGTGATAATACAGTGGCTCAGTTAGACATGTCCCATACATTTCTCAGGGACATCCTGCATCTGAAACCTCCAATCCGTTTCCCTGTCCCGTCTGGGGATTTAAATTTTGTTTTGGAGAAATTGACCCTGTCACCGTTTGAGCCAGCCGTGACTTGTGAGCTATGCTTTCTTTCTTGAAAAGCATTATTTCAAACAACATGAAGTCTTGCTATATTATGACAATTGCAGTATGACCGCAGGTTAGAACTGCTCCGGAGGTTAAATAGTTAACTTTCCATGCAGGCATGGAACTTTGAGCGTGAGCTCGGTTGTAAACTCTGTCTGTTGTGCTTCAAAGGCAGACTGTCAGATTCTTTACTCCGCCTCACTGAACAGTCGCTCCAAAGATTTCTCCTTCTGCTCGGTTCATTTTGTCGGTTTAAAAGTATTATTTTTCGGTTTTTAGCCAAAATTAAACCGCAACTGGTCGGTTCAAGCTCTGTCTGTGGTAATGTAAGTAATAGTTTTACATTTAGTTTTTCTGTGTGGAACTTGTAATTTATCAGTTCGGTTTGAACCGATCAGGTTGTAATTAAATCTGCTAGTCCTTTTTTAGAGTGCGGTTCCCGGTTCTTATCGGTTCTAAAAAAACGGATTTCATTACGGTTTTTTCCACGACCCGTGACACGGTTGGGAACCAATAAGGGTGTCTTGCTTGGTGGATTGCCATAAACGGGCAAGTTGGTTAGGCTGGCACTATGTCTGAGAAACCCAAAAGAAAAACCGGACCCACTGGGTTTCAACACTGTAGTGTTTGTGGGGAAGCTTTTGCTAAGGCTGACCCACACATCACATGTGTCTATTGTCTGGGGTTTGACCACCTCAATTCAGACTACCAGATTTGTCACAATTTCCCTGCTGCCACAATAGATAAGAGAGTGTTGGTAGGCTCAGGGAAAGGGAGGCCAAAAAGTCCGCTGACCCGGATGGCCAGCCCGGTTCGGTACCAACCAAACCGGAGGGAATGCCCTCTGACCAGGGCGATACTTTCTCGGGCAAACGAAGAGCCGGTTCTGAGGAGCTGGTTCCAGCAAAAAGGACTAGAAAGTCCGCAAGTGTAGAGCCAAAAGTTCTCTCCCCAACTGCTGAGGAAATAGCTAAAGCAATTAAAATTGTCCAGTCTCTCTCTCCGGATCCGACCGAACCAACACCCTTTGGTAAGCGTTTGTTCGCCGGTTCCACCGGTTCAAGATTATGATTTTGAGGATTTTATGAACCGGGGAGGGGAAGAGGAATTTGAGGAGAGTGAATATGGTTTTGAAGATCTGGATGTGCCCATTGATCCGGACATCTCTCAGATAGACCCTAGGGTTTCTCCTCCAAGACTTTCTGAGTCCCTTCTCATTTCATGTTTTATGAAAAGTTGTTGAAACTCTCCAGCTCCCTGTTGAGGAAGCTGTTGATGACCAAGAGGAGCCAGACTATGTAGAAATGATGGATATTCCAGAGTCTAGGAGACTATCTATTCCTTTGCATAAATCTTTTCGGAAACAGACAGTAAAAGTTTTAAAAACTCCTCACACTATACCTCCTGTGGATAAAAGGATGGACAAGAGGTATACCTTATCAGGCTCCAACACTGATTTCCTCACTCAGCAATGCAGCCATGTGGGGGTAGTGCAGGCTGCGGCCTGTGACAAGGCTAATATTCCCCTAGCTTCAGACCCCCCTGAGAAAGACTCCAGGAAGATTGCTGCTATGGCAAAGAAACAGTACATGGCAGCATCTTTGGGACTCAGACAAGCAAATTATATGGCTTATGCTGCTAGGTACCAGAAATTCAGATGGGATACTGTGCTGGCCCTAGCAAAACAAGTCCCTGACCGGCTTGCCAGGGAGCTGGAACAGGTGGCTATGGATGGTATTGAGGCATCCAAGGCGCAATTTCATGCTGCAGTGGACTCTAATGATGTTTCATCAAGAGTCATGGCTACATCTGTGGCACTTCGCAGGATGGCTTGGCTCAGATGTACTACCCTGTCTCAGGATACCCAGTCTAAGGCCATGGATTTTCCTGTTGTGGAAATTCTCTGTTTGGGGAGCAAACAGAAAATTACATGAAGAAAATGGATGAATATAGGACCACCTATAGGAGTGCACAGGCCAAGGAAAGGCAGGCCACTCCTCAAAAGCAGCTTCCTAGAGGCAGGGGCAGGCCTTTTCATAGGCGTTTTTACCAAGCCCAGGCTTCCTCCTCCTCCGCCTATGCTCAGAGGGGGTTCTTTAGAGGGAGAGGCAGATGGGGTACAAGCAGGTCTGCTTCCACCCCTCAGCCCAAAGCCCCTGCCAAGCAGGCACCCTGATGGGACTGCCAGGGCCGATTCTTCTCTACCTGTAGGGGGGCAGGCTGGCTTACTTTGTCCAGGACTGGAAGTCTTTAACATCAGACAAGTGGGTCCTGGAAGTAGTAAGCCAGGGACTGGTTCTCAGCTTCAAAAAATTTCCAAAGCAGAGAACCAGATCTTTTCCACCTGCAACTCCATCAGAGGCACTTGCCCTAGAGGCAGAGGTCTCTACCTTCCTGGCTCTCAGAGCTGTGGAAAGGGTTCCTCCCCTACACCAGGGCAAAGGCTTGTACTCCAGGTACTTCCTTACCCCAAAAAAGACAGGAGAATGGCGGGGCATCCTGGATCTCAGATATTTAAACAAGCACCTTTTAAAGCCAAAGTTCAAAATGGTGACTCTGGGAATTATCCTACCCTCTCTAAGGCCAGGGGACTGGCTAGCTTCCCTGGATCTCAAGGATGCCTACTTCCATATTCCCATCAGAAGCTCCCATCGAATGTACCTCAGGTTCGAGCTGCCCTCAGGCCACTACCAGTTCAGAGCAATGCCCTTTGGCCTCACTTCTGCCCCAAGGGTATTCACCAAATGCCTGGCAGTAGCAGTTGCCTACCTAAGAAAGCAAAAGATTGCCATCTTTCCTTACCTGGACGATTGGCTCATAGTAGGCCAGTCACCAGACCAGGTCAAATTACACCTTCAGATAACGCAGCAACTGCTTACCTCTCTAGGTTTCCTTCTGAATCTCTCAAAGTCAGTTCTGGAGCCTGTCCAGCTTCTTACCTTCATAGGTGCAGAACTGAACACACAGGAAGCCAGGGCCTTCCTTCCCCTAGACAGGGCAAAGACCCTGGTCTCCCTGGCCTCCTCATTCACCCTGCAGGTCTCCCGGCCAACAAGGCACTTTCTGCAGCTCCTAGGACACATGACTGCTTCCACAGCAGTTGTGCAGGGAGCAAGATTTCAGATGAGGGACATCCAGTTCCATTTGAGAGCTTTTTGGTCTCAAAGAAGGGATCCTCTTACCAAGTTGATCCCAGTAACTCGAACCCTGATCCAAGCCCTACAGTGGTGGCAGGATCAGACCACCCTGAGACAAGGGGTTCCTTTTGTCACTCAGTCTCATTCTCTAATCCTTACTACAGATGCGTCCCTCTTGGGCTGGGGAGCTCACTTGGGTGACCTCACCACCCAGGGTCTGTGGTCTCCCCAGGAATCCCTGCTCCACATCAACCTGTTGGAGCTCAGAGCAGTTTTTCTAGCACTTCAAGTTTTTTCCAAATCTGTTCAGAACAAGACTATTCAGGTCAGAACAGACAACACCACTACAATGTGGTACATCAACAAGCAAGGGGGCACTCGGTCTACGGCCTTGTGCACCGAAGCGATGAGATTGTGGTCTCTGGCTTATTCCCTGAACACCTCTCTTACGTCAGTTCACCTCCCAGGCAAGGACAATGTCCTGGAAGATGCTCTCAGCAGGATTTCCCAGGCCACCACGAATGGTCACTGGATCCCCTGGTCTTGGGAGTAGTATTTGCCAGATGGGGCACCCGCAGATAGATCTTTTTGCAGCCCCAGACAATCACCAACTTCCTCTCTTTTGCTGCAGGCCCCCAGTGTTGGGCTCTCTCCCACTGGATGCCTTAACCCTCAGTTGGGAGGGGAAGTTTCTCTATGCCTTCCCTCCCTTTCCTCTCCTGTTCAAAGTGCTAGTCAAAATCAGATCCCAATCCTGCAAAGTCATTCTGATAGCTCCGGATTGGGCCAGACAGCCCTGGTATCCTCTCCTGCTGTCCCCTTAGCAGTCTATCCTCCCCTGTGCCTTCCCAGGAATCACAATCTGTTAGCCTGTGCCCAGGGAAGGGTCTGGTACCCGAATCTCAAATCTCTCAATCTCAAGGCTTGGTTCTTGAAGAGTTAGAGTTTGCTGATTTACACCTTTCCCAAGGTGTAATGGATATATTGAAGGCCTCAAGGAAGCCTTCCACCAGGGCTACTTACAATTCCAAATGGAAAAGGTTTTCCATATGGTGCTCGGAAAAGCATATTTCCCCAGTCTCTGCTGATCTACCCACAGTCCTGGATTATATGCTCCACCTGAATTATTTGGGGCTGAGACCAGCTACCCTCAAGGTGCACTTGGCAGCTGTGTCTGCTTTTATTTCAGCAGGTAAATCCTCTTCTCTTTCAGCTCATCCTGTATTTTCCAAGTTTTTTATGGGGTCGTTTCACACCAACCCTCCATTCAGAGACCCTGCCCCTTCCTGGGATCTTAATGTTTGTATTGCTCAGCTTATGCAACCCCCCCTTCGAGCCCTTGTCTTCAGCTGAGCTCAAGTACTTGACTTGGAAAACTGTGTTTCTGGTAGCCATCACCTCTGCCAGACACATAAGTGAATTACAAGCGTTGTCAGTGGAGCAGGAGTTTATCTCTTTCCACAGAGATAAGGTGGTCCTTCGGACTAACAGAAAGTTCCTGCCTAAGGTGGTTTCAGATTTCCACCTTAATCAATCTATTTCTCTTCCAGTGTACTTCACTGACCACTTCTACTCTGGGGAGAGGAGGCTGCACAGCCTAGATGTGAAGAGAGCCCTTAGTTACTACATAGAGCATACCAAGGGTCATAGGTTTGACTCCCTCCAACTGTTCCTTACCTATGGCGAAGTTGGTAAAGGGAAGCCAGCCACTAAAAGATCCATTGCCAGGTGGATTGTCTCTTGTATCCAATTCTGCTACGAGAAGTTGGGTAAAGTTCCTCCCTCAGGCCTGAGGGCTCACTTTACCAGAGGTACAGCTGCTTCTTTGGCTGCTGCCAGAGACATTCCTATTCTAGAAATATGTCAAGCAGCTACCTGGAAAACAGTCCACACTTTTACCAAGCATTACTCCCTGGACATCCAGGCTAGGAGTGATGCTAGGTTTGACACAACGTGCTTCCAGAGCCTATTTCCTAAGTAGGTTCTGTCCGTCTCCATGGGGTGCTGCTGTGTAGTCTGCAATTGTCATAATATAGCAAGACTTCATGTTGTTTGAAGAAAAATTATTCACCTTAGTAATGTTGTTTCTTCTAATGGAGTCTTGCTATAGTATGACCTCCCTCCCTGCCTGCCCCTCTCAGAACCTCTATTTTGGGATGTGGGTGGGCAGTGCAGAGTTGGCACTTTTTGATGCCCACCTTGTTGTTTTCACCTACCTTTTTGGGGCGAATTGGTGTTGTGTTTTTGCATTGTTGGGTCTCCTGACTTGAGTCTTTGTTTTAGGCCAAAAAATGAGTGTTATGTTAGTAGCCAGTTCGCTAGTGTAGGTTTACAGCTTCCACACAGAACCTTAGTGAGTTTTAGCTCGTAAAGATCTGACAGTTTGCCTTTGAAGCACAACAGACAGAGTTTTCAACCGAGCTCGCGCTCTAAGTTCCATGCCTGCATGGAAAGTTAACTATTTCACCTCCGGAGCAGTTCTAACCTGCGGTCATACTGCAATTGTCATAATATAGCAAGACTCCATTAGAAGAAACAACATTACTAAGGTGAGTAATTTTTTCTTTTGGTTGCTGTTACTTTTGCTCGAAGGATTTCTGCGCTTCTCATGTTCCTCACGCTCTGGTGTGAAGAGCCTTATTTGATTTTTCACAAAGACAGGGTGTCTTTGAGCACAAATCCCAAGTTTCTTCCTAAGGTGGTGTCTGAGTTTACCATGAACCAATCTATCCACCTACCAGTTTATTGTCCAGAGCATGCCAATCCAAGGGGAAGTACTGTTCCATACTTTAGATGTGCACAGAATTTTGTAATACTGTCTACTCTGAATTAAGGATTGCAGAAAAACAAAGCAGCTTTTTGTTTTGTTCACCCCAGGAAGAGAGGGTACTAAGGTTTCCAAACAGTGTTTGTCCAAATGGCTGGCCCACTGTATTATGTTCTGCTACAACAAAGTACTAGAGAGGATAGTATATGATCAGTTAGGTACGTACCTTGATAAGTACAACCTTCAATGCCAGGAACAGCATGGCTTTCGGAAGGCACATAGTACTTCAACGGCATTGGTTGAGTTTACCGGTCATATCCATGAAGCACTTGACCGAGGGCTGTTGGTGGGGGCCACTTTCATCAACCTCACTATGGCCTTCGACACGGTCAACCATGACTTGCTTCTCACTCAACTCTCTAACATTGGTATATCCTCTGTCTCTCTAGGCTGGTTCTAGAGTTACCTCTCTAACAGGACCCAGCAGGTCAAGATTCTAGACATTCTATCCGACCATCGGCATGTCAACACAGGGGTGCCCTAAGGTTCCATTTTGGGCCCCCTGCTGTTCAGCCTGTTTCTAAATGAACTCTCCAAAGTCTGTCAGGATAAGATCCTTGTATATATAGATGATGCTGTTCTCTACAAATGGCACTCTACTCTGGAAGAGCTGGAAAAAGGCATGCAAGACGACTTTACTGCTGTGGAAAAATGGTTCCTTCAGTCTAAGCTCTTGTTCAACTACACTAAGACTAAACAATGTTGTTTGCATACCATCAAACTGTCATAAGTCACATCACCTCAGTATCTACAATAACAAGTTTGATACACTCGAAATGGTCACCACCTTTAAGTACCTTGGTGTCTACCTTGACAGCTCTCTCTCTCCTACAGCCAGCACATAGACCTTGTTGCCAAGGCAGCTAGTGCCAGACTAGGTCAGCTGTACCGGCATAGGCAGTGCCTCACCAAAAGTGCCATCAAGCTTGCAGTTAACAGCTCCATGCTCTCTATCATAGATTATGGACTGGTAGTCTACGGAGCCGGTACCGATACAGCACTTAGGCGAATCAAGATTGTCTTAAACAAAGCCTGCAGACTAGTCCTGGGTGTGGACCATTTAACTCACACTTGTGAACTATACTCAAGCACTGGCTGGTTAAACCTGAATAGCAGAATTCAGTACCAAGTCTGTCTATTAGCTTAAAAATCCACCCTAGGTCTTGCTCCTCCTGGGGTGAGGCAACTGCTAAGAAACTCCACTTCCTCCAGACTAACTTGGGGGTTGAGTAAAGCTGCCTTCATTATCCCATTCCGCTGGACCTCACTAGAGCAATGGTCCTTCGAATACAGGGCCCCCTGCTGGCTAAATTCCCTTAACTCTGAGCTGATTGAGGAAATGAAACTTTTCCTTATCGCTGTCTCCCCCATATTACCCAGCCCTGCCCTGTCACCTATTTACATAACCCTGGGTAGATTCCTATCCAGTCCCACCCCTCTGACTATTCAACCCCCTTATTCTGTCACCCCCTTTGTCTCTGCCCCCACCCTCCTCCTGCTCTCATCTATTCTGTCCTACCCCTCCTTTGGTCACCACCACTTCTAACCCTCCATAACTCTACCTGCACGCTCTAAAGCTCAGCTACTGCTGTAAATTGCTTGTCTACCTTAGGTATGCTCTTAGTACTGTTGCGGTAAAGTTGACCTGTCCTATGTGATGTATTTTAACTGTACAGTACTTGCTTGAAACCTTATCTGTATGTACCATAATGTACTTGCCTGCTGTATATATACCCCTGTCTGTTTTGTAATGTCTACGTACCTTGTCTATTGTCTTACGACATGGAACCTTTGTAAGTGAGCTTTTAGCACAAAGGTGTTATCCGAGATTCCAATAAATAAATAAAGAAAGAAAGAAAGAATGAATTGCCAAGGGCGGTGAAAGCCCATTTCACAAGGGGCATTGCTACCTCTGTGGCCTGTTTCAAGTGGGGTCTCAGTTGCTGACATTTGCGCTGCTGCTACCTGGAGTACTGTCTATACTTTCACCGAGCACCACAGTCTGGACATTGCTTCTGGAGCCCAAGCAGGCTTCAGTTGGGCTGTTCTGCCGGGCCTCCTGTCTTAGGCTTTGGTTTGCCTTCCTCCCAGACTGTTCTGCTGCACCTGTAACTGCTTGGGACTCGTTCCTACAGTGTTACCTAATGACTGAGATGCCCCAGAAGAAGATAGAACAGTTATGAAAGAACTTACCATAACAGTAGATCTTTGAGGGTATCTCAGTCATCAGTTAAATCTTCCAATTGTTAAGACTCAGAATGGTCAGAGATCCTTTTCTTTTGCAGCCCCATCCCTTTGGAATGCCTTGCCCTCAGCTCTTTGTCGAATCATGTCTCAGCATTGTTTTAAGACTTTGTGTAAGTCATTTTTGTTAAGTAAGTCTAAATGTAATTGTTGAGGTGTGTTTTTGATTGCCTTTTGTTGTTTGGTATTTGTACGGGTCGGACCTGAAAAATGACGTAGTCCAGTGTTCCAACCCGGTTATCAAATTAATAAATAAAAAAATAAATAAATAAAAAGTTCTGCCTTCCCTCCCACTATCCCTCTATTATGGGGCTTTCGTCTCAGAACTGGCTGACTGGTGTATCTAGCCTTTTTATTTTGGCCTGGGCATCTCTCTTACCCCTCGGTCCTCCATGGCACGGGTTTGCTTTCCAGTCTCTGGGGGAAAGGACTGAGGGGGGGGGAGCGGGGTCGCTCACACCTCTGTAGGGTCGGTGTTGGCAGGTGACGGCGGGGTCAGCCCCAGTGGTACTGCTAGAAAATCTTCCATGTAGATCCTGCTTCATCAGTGGTGAAGTTCCTATGGTGTGACCTGATGACTGAGATCCCCTCGAAGGTCTACTGTTATGGTAAGTTCATACGTAACTGTTCTTTCTTCAGCTAGTACTGTTTTTTTCGGTCAGAGGCGGTGGATGTTCTGTCCCAGACATGGGATTTTCTCAGCGCTTACTTGTTCCTTTTACTTCCCATGGTAATTCTCAAGATAATGTAGTCAAGAGGAAGTTTCCTTCTGATAGCTCTGGAGTGGCCCAGAAGGCTTTGGTTCTCATACCTTCTTAATCTAGCTCAGCAATCCCCATTTAGCTCCATCTTTGAGGAGACCTGTACTCAAAAACTGCAATAGGGTGGATGCTACCAACTTCAGGCCAGTCAGTCTCACATCACTGGTGGGGAAGTTAATTGGGACACTATTGAAGGAGAGCTCGTGGAGCACCTGGAGGCAAAAGGGCTGCAGGACCACCATTAGCATAGTTTCACAGGAGGGAGGTTATGTCAAACTACTTTCATAGATTTCTTTGGGTTACTAGGGAGATGGATCAAGGGAGAGCAGTGGACATGGCCTATCTGGACTTCAGTAATGCTTTCAGCACTGTGTTGCATGGGAGGCTAATTAAGAAACTAAGCAGCCTGGGGGTGGGGGAGAAAGTGACAAGCTAGGTATCAAACTGGTTAAAAGACAGGAGGCAAAGGGGGGTAGTAAATGGTAGCCACTCAAGCAATAGGAAAGTGTCTAGTGGGGTGCCACAAGGTTCAGTGCTGAGACCGGTCCTCTTCGATGCCTTCATAAGTGTCATAGTAGAGGAGGTTGAGGGTAAGGTGTGTCTCTTTGTGGATGATACACAAATCTGCAACAGGGTTGACGCTCCTGGTTGGGTGGAGAGAATGTAAAGGAATTTGAGGAAACTAGAGGAATGGTCTTGGGGTGGCAGCTAGGTTTCAGTGCCAAAAAGTAGAAGATTTTTCACTTAGAGCTGTAGAAACCAGGGGCTGTGTATACGATATGGGGAGTGGAGGTTACAGTCACCAAGCAAAAACAGAGGCCTAGGGCTCATCATATCTAATGACCTCAGGGTAGCTGGGCAGTGTAACAAAGCAGTGGGAAAGGCTAGCAGGATGCTGGGGTGCATTGGGAGAGGGATTTCTAGCAGAGGGAGGTGGTGCTGCCATTGTATTGCTCACTGGTGAGGCCACACCTGGTGTACTGTGTCCAGTTCTGGAGGCCATACCTCTGCAAGGACATTGAAAGAGTGGAAGCAGTCAGAGTAGGGCAACAAAACAGTGAGAGCGTTGCATAAAAAGCCATAAAAGGAGAGGCTGCAGGATCTCAACATGTACTCACTGGAAGAGAGGAGAGCAAGAGGGGACATGATTGAAAGCTACAAGTACCTCACAGGAGTGAACAAGGCGTAAGTAGAGGGTCTATTTCAGAGGAAGGATGGCACTAGGACAAGGGGGCATGCAATGATGCTATGAGGGGGAAAGTTTGAGAGCTGTGCAGAAAGACTTCTTCATGAATAAGGTGGTGGATGACATGAACAGCCTGCCAGAGGTAGTTAGGGCAAAGACTGTGGAGTGCTTCAAACATGCGTGAGATAGATACAGGGACATATAAGGTAGAAGAACGGAGGAGGGAGTGACACTTATGACCAGCTAGGGTTAGTGGTGATGGACTAGGCAGGAACAAGGGGCAGACTGGATGGGCCTAAAGGTACTTTTCTGCTGACAAAATCTATGTTTCTGTGTCCTATTCTGCATCCAGATCCAGAGAAGATGCAGCTGGCAGCCTGGCTCCTGAGAGAAGGAGATTACTAAAGCAGTTTCTCCAAGAAAGTGGTGGACACCCTAATGACCTCAAGGGGAGGCTTCTACATCTGCAGCTTACAACTTTTTGGAATGCCTTCTCCGGTTGGGCCGGAGAAAGACATATCAGACCTTCTAAAGCTATGGTGCCACAGATATTGAATTTCTTGCGGGTAGGGGTAGACAGAGGTCTCCTGTTGAGTACCCTGTGAGGCCAGAGGTCTGCGCTTAGGGTAGCTCTGTGAACTTCTGTGGGCTCATCTATGGAAACCAACTTGGATGTTTTCCATTTTCTTAGGACTGTCAGCAGAAGGCAACCATTGTTTTGCTCTCCGGTTCCCCCATGGGACCTGACCCCAGTGCTGAATGCTTTTTGTAGGACACCTTTTGAACCTCTTGAATCAGTGTCCTTGGACATCCTGTCCTACATGGTGTGTCTTCTAATTGCATGTTTAGCCAGGAGAATTGGTGAACTTCAGGCACTGTCCCATAAATAGCTTTACCTAATTATGCATATGGAAAAGGTGGTACTGAGAATGGTCCTGTCCTTTGTGCCTAAGATCCCTACAGCCTTTCATGTAAATCATGAAATCTGTTTACTGCCCCAAGCCAATAAATCCGATGGAGAATGAACTTCATAAGCTGGATTTGTGCAGGGCAGTCAGGACTTCCCTAAAAAGAACAAGAGTTCAGAAAGTGCAAGTGTTTATTCTTTTTGGTGTGGCTAAGAAGGGTCAGACAGCTTCCAAAGCCACTTTGGCCAGATGGATAAGGGCTTACATCGTCAAGGCGTATGCAACTGAGAAGAAGAGAGCTCCTGACCTTGTCAAGGCCCACTCCACCAGGGAACTTGATACATCCTTGGTGGAGGGAGAGGAAGCATCTCTGTTGGAGTTGTGCAAAGCGGCAATATGGTGCTTCATTATTACATTTACTAAGCATTACGGATTGGATGTTCAAAGCTCTGCCGATGCAGCCTTCATCCATGGAGTCTTACAGGCGGTGGTTAGCAGGTAATTATAATGCACCAGCCTTCGGGTTATATATGCGATAATATTCTCCCCTGCCCAGACTGTGAATGCCTTTTTTTTCAAGAATCTGTGTGTATTAATTCTCCATTGACAACATGGAACAATTCAGAAAGGAGAAATTCCTTCATACTTACTGTAATTTCCTTTTCTTTTAGCTCCATTGTTGTCAATGAGGCCTCTGCCAGGAGCCCCTGACTCCTATTGGAGAATATTGTACAATACATCTAAGGATTTTGGATTTTAGCAAAGATGATTTATATGTGATTATAGCCGGTTATCTGGAATTGTCTGCTAACAATGGAAACATGTATATTTTTATTGGACTTACAAGCACACAGGTTAACAGGCTGCGATTTTGAGCATTGTGCAGTGCTTTACTTGTTCTCTGCAGTTATATTCAGTGTTGTTACTGTTTAAATTTCTTTATGTTAAACAAAGTGTTAGCAGCATACCAACACTATCAAAGGATTGGTGATCGGACACTTAAGAAAAATGCCAGAAGAATTTCTCGGTGAGATTCCCCCAGCTAGACTTCCAAAATTGGGTGGGCCGTCGACTTTTCCTTTTATAATGCCATAAATTATTTACTTGTCTGAATTGCTGGTGTTAGGTTATGGAAGGAATTCATTGGCCTTGGTGACATGGAGAGTACTGGTTACATTCACCTATATAGGTACTGTGTGTAGAAAGGTGACTGATGAAATAGTGATCTCGGAAAGCTCACGTGCCCAAGGTTCTATGCCTGTTGAGAGCTTTGGGCTGTACCACTACTCAAGTAGGGGTGCTCATTACCCATATGTATTAACTCTCCATTGACAACACTGGAGCTAATGGGAAAGGAACTTATGTTAAAGATCATGTGAAATGATTTTTACATATTGTTAGTAAAAGCTTGAAATAGCTTGAATTCAAGTCCATGTGTTATGACTAGTATTTCCTGAAAATTTCATGCTGTTTGGTTTTGTGGTTTTCTTTAAATCAGCATTTATTAACTTGCTCTACACTGGCTGAAAACAGTGGAGTTATTTCTGCCTCTCTCAGTTAGGCTTGGAGAGCCACACCATCATCTTGAAGTAGCTTGCTGCTTCAGATTCCCAATCATAGCAGCAGTCTGTAGAGTTAATGATTTGCTCTCCAGATTTCTTACAAACCCAGTCTCTGGTTTGTGTTTAGATAAATGAGCCTAAAATCTATCATTCTCATCTTATAAAAAGTTGATCATTTGAGTTTCAGTGCTTAATTTATAGTGGAAATCTTTCTCTGTGAGAAACCAGCTAGTCTGTATCATAGCTGTCAGTTCTTTCTTATCAAAACTCTGATTTTTTTCTAACTGTATAACACAGGGTTGTTTAATGAATATAAAATAAATCTACATTTTGTTCATTCATAGAAATAGTTTGTATTTAATGTAGCCTTCATAAATACATTCATGTGAGAACATTTTTTTCATGTCAGACTGACAAATACCTGCCTGTCACACTATGCTATTTCAAGCACTTGTACTGTCTGAACTCACAAATTTCAGTTCCTTGGTTGTTTCTGTGTGAAAATCCATCATATATGTGTATAACTAGAAACACTATTTGGCATCCTAATGCACCGTGTTTCTGCCCCACAGTTGAGGCAGCTGCATGCTGCTGCCATCTGTTTCCTGCCCCACAAGCCACCTGCCTTCTGCTCCGCATTCGAGACTGCCACACCCTGCTGCCCACTGTCTTCTCTCACACAGTCGGGGATTGTGCATCCTGTTGCCTCCATCCCCTGCCTAAAGAATCAGGGCTGCTGCTCCCTGCCTGAACAGTTGGGGTTGCTTCACCCTGCTTCCCTCTCTCCCCCACCCCCACAGTCAGAGACACTGCACCTATTGCCCCCTGTTCCTGTCTCCACAGTCAGGGCTGCTGTGCTCTGCTAATCCCTAGAGTCGAATAAGACAAATCCTCAGCTCCACTCGTGCGTGCCAACTTGTAGTATAATCGTAGAGATAACGAAGAACAGAATGTACAGAGTATAAGAGAAGATAGGGTAATCAGTGCATTTATATTATGTATAGCCGGTTCACTAGTAGAGCTTGTACTTCAATCTAGTTTTGCACCATCCTGCAAAACTAGTTGAGGCTGTGCAAGCCTGTACTGTTAAGGCCGTGTACAAGGGAAATGCACTGATTACATTTTTCCTATCTTTTATAATACCATGTGCGCCCATTGTTCTTCTCTTTGTCTAATCCCTAGAGTCCCAGGTCCTCTGCCTCCACAGTTGGGGCTGCTGCACCATGCTGCCCCAGGCCACCAGAGGTGGGGCTTTTGCTGCACCCTGCCACCCACTTCCATTGCCCCAAAAGGGCAGGGCTGCTGCACCACGCCCACCCCATCTCACAGTCAGGGCTGCTGTACCCTGATGCCCCCCCGTGTCCTGCCTCACAGTTGAGGCTTCTGTACAGTGCTGTCCTCTGTCCCCTGTGACCACAGCCAGGGCTGCTGCACCTTGCTCCTGTCTACACAGTTGGGGTTGCTGTGTCCTAGTGCACTGTGTCTCTGCATTTAGAGCTGCTGCACCATGCTGCCACTTGCCACAGAGTCTGGGCATTTGCTAGCAGCACCCTGTTGCATGCCTTCACAGGTGAGGCAGTTGTACCCTGCTGCCCCCTCCCACCAGAGTCGGATCCTTTGCCACACCGTGCTGCCCACATCCCTTGTCCCAAACAGGCATGGCTGCTACACCCTGTCCCACAGTTTGGGCTGCTTTACCCTAATGCCACCCCTATCTCCTACCTGAACATTCGGGGCTGCTGCACCCTACTGCCCTCTGTTCCCATCCCCACAGTTAGGGCCACGACACCCTGCTGCTTTCGGTTCCTGTCTTCACAGTCAGGGCTGTTGTGCTATACCCTAGAGTCCCATGCCCCCTGCCTCCACATTTAAGGCTACTGAACCATGCTACGCAGTTCCATTGCCCCAAATGGGCTGGGCTGCTGCACCATGTCCACCCTGTGCCATGGTCAGGGCTGCTGTACCCTGATGCCCACCTGTGTCCTGCCCCACAGTCAAGGCTTCTGTACCATGTTGTCCTCTGTCCCCTGCCATCACTGTACCCTGCTGCATCGTAGAGCCCCTTGCCTCCACAGTTAGGGTTGTTGCACTATGTTGCTCCCTCCTACCAGAGTGATACTTTGCTACACTTCCCAAACTTTCAAAATAAAAATGAAAAAATACTTTCATCTTGTGTTATGGGGTGGCATAGCAGGCCCTGGCTGTGGAGACAGGAACAGGGGGCAACAGATGAAGCATCCCTGACTGTGAGGGTGGGGGAGAGAGGGCAGCAGGGTGCAGCAACTCCCAACTGTTCGGGCAGGGTGCAGCAGCCCTGATTCTTTAGCCAGGGGATGGAGGCAGCAGGATGCACAATTCCTAACTGTGTGGGAGAAGACAGTGGGCAGCAGGGTGCAGCAGCCTCAAATGTGGAGCAGAAGGCAGGGGGCTTGTGGGGCATGGGACAGGTGGCAGCAGAGTGCAGCTGCCTCAGCTGTGGGGCAGAGACATGGTGCATCGGGATGCCAAATAGTGTTTCTAGTTATACACATACATGATGTATTTTCACACAGAAACAACCAAAGAACTGGAATTTGTGAGTTCAAACAGTACATGTGCTTGAAACAACTGAGTGTGATAGGCACCTGTTTTTCAATCTGACATAAAAAAATAAAAATTCTTACATAGAAACATAAACAATGGTGGCAGAAAAAGACCAGAGGTCCATCCATGAATACATATTTGTATACATATATGAATGTACTTATGAAGGCTACATCGAATACAAACTATTTCTATGAATTAACAAAATTTAGATTTATTTTATATTCGTTAAACGACCCAGTGTTATATAGTTAGAGAAAATCAGAGTTTTGATGAGAAAGAACTGACAACTGTGATACAGACAAGCTGATTTCTCATAGAGAAAGATTTCCACTATCAAACTCAGCACTGAAACTCAAATGATCAACTTTTTATAAGAAGAGAATGATAGATTTTAAGCTAATATATCTAAACACAAACCAGAGACTGGGTTTGTAAGAAACCTGGAGAACAAACCATTAACTCTACAGACTGCTGATCGGATTGGGAATCTGAAGCAGCAAGCTACTCCAAGATGATGTCATCTCTCTCCAAGCTTGACTGAGAGGGACAGAAATAACTACACTATTTTCAGCCACTGTAGAGCAAGTTAACAAATGCTGATTTAAAGAAAACCACAAAACCAAACAGCATGACATTTTCAGGGAACACTAATCATGACACAGGGACTTGAGTATCAGCTTTTCAAGCTTTGTACATGATCTTTAAGTATGAAGGAACTTCTGTTCTTGAAATTGTGCAGCATTGGTACACGTTCATGAAAAGTGTGCAAAACAAATTTTTCTAATTTCTCCTTTGGCTACATTGGAATTGATGGATTGAAAAAGACTAAGGGTCAGCTGTATTCATCTCTGGCATCCAGGCAGTTGCAACAGTAAACATTTAAAGAAAAAAAACATGGAGGGACAGCATAGCAGTAGAACTACAGCTTGCAATGAGAAGACCTGGGTTTGGGAATGAGACTAGAGAGTTGGAGAGCTGGCTTGGGGGGGTGAGTAGGGTAGAACATCCAGAGGACAGCTAACCTCCTCCAGGATCAGTGGGAGAAGGGACCTGGCAGCAGGGTGCCTCCTGGTGGTGGTGGGAGACAGTGAGCCTGGGGACGTTGCAAAGGCAGGGATTGGTGGCATGTGGCAGATATTAGCATGTCACACACGAGAATGAGCGTGATGCTCCATGATGTCATTTCACATCCGCTCCCCCCCCAAGGGAAACTTGGGAAAATGAAAAAGTATGCCGTCGGCTGGGAAGATGAAGCCCCTCTTTGCCTGCCATGTTCGCTGTTGGTCTGTGCTTGCCTTGACCCTGGGGATCCTAGCCGTCACCTCTGCCTCAGCCTTACTGAATTTCATGTGGAGTTGCCAATGGAGCTGAATGGTACCCTGTCTCTGGGGCAAGTCGAGAGGCCCAGATCCACAGGTGGGTTGCAGGTGGACCAGGGTTCCAGATGGGATATGGGCACTGGAAAGAGGTGGAGGGAGATCCTGGCTGGCAAGCCGCTTTCTGCTGAAATAAAAAGCATAAAACTATTTAAGATTTGCAACAATTACATTTAACTTTATTGTTTTCTAGTTTTTTTAACTTTCTTTTCTTCTTAGTCAACTTAATATTTCAGATAATGCAGTACCTATGTCACCAAATCTTTCAGAATACCTTAGAATGTTTATAACTGACCTCATAATTGCTGTTTGTGACATCACAGTATGTTGTCATGGTGAACACTCTGATGTCATAAACAAAGACTCTATGAGGTCAATAGGGGAGTGGGCCAATAATTTTTATACAGTTCTATTTTGTCTAGACTACCAAAATGTGTTATAAACCCTGGAAAGGAAATCTGAAAATGAAATATATATATATATATATATATTCTGGTAAATTATGAAAAAAGAAATATTCTCTAGTAAATTGTAATGGCTGAAGCATCATGTTTTTGAAAGTACAGTGAAGCCAATCAGGATGAAGCGCAGCTCTGTAGAATTCTGCAGTAGAGTTACTGCAGCAAACAAAGCAATTTAAATGGGAATGAATCCCTTTTGTCATGCAGGAAACCTGTGACACTGTGCTTCATCCTGGGGGGGTGCTTCACTGTACACACACAAGTGCAGAGTTGTTTGTTAAAATATTCAACAACTCCAGCTTGCACTGCTCCTTAGATTTACTCCTTTTTGGACATATCATTTCAGCCAGAAAACACATCTCTCAGAACTTGGAGGATGGAGGGTGGTAGTGGTAATCAACTGTAAGCACATCATGGATCAAAACTTTCATTGGTAGCAGTGAAACGAATACCAGTTTCATTCCTCACCCAGGGTCTATCCAGAAATTCTGCCTCAACATTTGCTGTTCTGTATTTATTTACTTTGTATGAAAGTGTGTTTTTTTTTTCTATTTCAGTGACTACCCTAAAACATCAAGAGTCTCGTATGCCTGTCGCCGAACCACAGGTAGGGACTTACATTAACTGTATTTTCTGAGCACTCTAAACTTGGGCATTCAAGGGGTTTCCCCAATACTTCTGGCTTATTAGCATACCTCTTCAGCAATCAAATCGTATCCCCAAAAGGCAAGGCCACTGGAATTCTGCAGTTGCAGTATTAGCCACATAACCTGTGTCCTACTGCAGAACTTACTGCATGTATTGCCACATAACTCACCAGTTTGAGTAATTTTCTTCTTACAGTTCTAGGTTCTTTTCCTGTCTTTGTTTGTCCTGAAGCCCCTCTTCCATGCACGGTATCTGTCATTGATTACATTGCATAGTAGTCAATAGAGGGACAGAAAAGTGTCACAGAAATCAATCATTTGCGCCACAGAAGGGAAACTAATCTGCCACAGAAGTTGAAGAGCTTGCTAACACAGTCTAGAGCCTTACTTTTCAGTCTGTTGTCAGTAAAATGTGGGACACTGACCCCCAGAATGTGGGACACTGACCCTCAGAATGTGGGACACTGACCCCCAGAATGTGGGACACTGACCCTCAGAATGTGGGATACTGACCCTCAGAATGTGAGACACTGACCCTCAGAATGTGGGATGCTGACCCTCAGAATGTGAGACACATAAGCAAACATGAATATACACACTCTGAACACTGTGGAAGCATAGTGCCTTTACTTGTGTAGGATGTAAGTGTTAGTGTACTGTCTGAAATTACTAGTAAGTTTCAGAATTAGTCAGCTACCACGACTTTACATGTGAAGTATTTTTTTCTGTTCTGCTGATTGGAAGATGTTCTACCTTACAGTACTAGGTTTGATGCGTGGAACAGCAGTCTACTTGGAGGCTGGCATACTTCTGTTCTTCCCTGTACATCATCAACATTTTGAACTCACTGACTGTGACTTCATTATTTAATCAAAGAGCCAATCTCCTGCAGCTTGATTGGTAACTTGTGACACGTCACCAATCAGGCAGCAGGGCTTGTGGTGTAACAATGAGTGAGGTCACATGCTGATGATGTAGTGAGAGGACTAGAACTAGCTATGTCCGCTTCCAGGTAAAGCACTGTTTTTTAATTTTTTAATGATGTACAATACTAGTAGGTAGAAACCCATCTAATGAACACAGAAAAAAAGGAAAACACTTCAGAAATGAAAAGTAATAAAGGACTGCTTTTGAAGATCATTAATGTTTTCTGCCTCCTGTTTGTTGGCACTATTAACTCTTTAATTTTGCTTTAGCAATATAAAGTTATAAATGTCTGCTTTAAATTTGAGCAGATATTCCCTTTTGTGCATGGACATCCTCCCTACCTTGTCAGACAGAAGTGCGGCAGAGCAATTCTCGGGTGTAAGGTACAGAAATTCCCTCACAATGTGAGGCTGTTAAGGGGTGTTTATATAAGGCTGAGGTGCCCCAGAGAGCTAGTAGTCTTGCGGATATGTGGCTATTAGGGTACAGAAATTCTTAAACATGAGTTTGGGGGGGATGGTTTTCAATTGGAACTCAAAGATGTTTGACTGGTAAAGAATTGGGTGCCCCTTCCCCACACACCAAAAGGTTTAAGCTAAACATTATCTCTGAGTTTATTTTAGCGAATTACTTTATCTGTTGCCACCCTAATTCCTTGACCACCTATCGTGGCTATTATTTATTTTTTTAACTCTATATGAGCATTGCAGTAACATAGCATTCCTGTTTCTCTTGACCTGTCACTGTCTCTTAAGCAAGAGCCAAAACTCTGAGCTCTAATCCCACCCCCATCAAGTTGCCTTACTCTGACCCCTTCACCTCCCTCCCTCTTCTCCTATCTTACCCCTCCTCTCCCCTCCCTCCCCTGCCCCTCCCCCCCCTGTCTTCTCTTCTCCTCCCTCCTTCCCTCTCCCTCCACCTACCTAGCTTTCTTTCCTCCACTCCCCCTGACAATGGCTTCCAGCTTGCTGGTTTCCTGCAACAGACCTCAAATCTTCTATCGAGCTCATTTCCCTCTGTTCTTTCTCCTCTCCCATCATTTCTCCACCCCCAACAATGGTTTCCAGCTTTGCTGGTTTCCTGCTATTTCGACCGCTTATCTGTATTCCTGTTGAGCTTCTTTTTCCTCTATACTGAACCCACTCCTATTTTTATGATTATCAACAGTACTAGCTTTGTATTCATTGTCTACTTACTTCGTAAGATCTTACTTCGAGGGGGAGCTCTTGCAGCAGGCTATTACTATTAGGACTATTGTCATGAGCCTTAAGACCCACTGGAAAAACTTAGCTAGCAGTACCCAGCGGAGACTGCCCAGGGCGTAGCTAAGCCTGATGTCAATCATACTAAAAGAGGACCCCGGCTCCACCTCAGTTCTTTCCCGCCATGACCCGCTTATGTTGGGAAGTTCTTAGTGATTCTTCACAGCAGTTCCAGCAAATTTTCAGGTTTTTTTCTTCAGTCGAATTCATAGTGTTTTTCTCTCCACATTCATTCCTTTCTGCAGTTTGTTCTCTCCTCTCATCGTCACTACTGCTGGGTTGCATTACAAGGGGTATATACTTGAGGGAGGAGGTGATTCTGCCGCTGTATAGGTCATTAGCATCGTTTCCAGACTGACGAGACAACAAGGAGCCTGGGGGTTTGCCCCTCAGCTCGCTGGCCAAAACCCCTGAGGACCAATGTGCATCCTCTGTACCTCGCTCCCCCTTGGCTAAACGTTCCCGATCACAGTCTGGGGACCGTAGACGGCACCACTCGAGGTCGGTCAGCTGTCGTCAGTCTAAGCCCAAGAGCCAATCCCTCAGCCGCTGCAGGTCTTCCTCTAAGGGGGCTCGCTTGTGTAGCCGATGCCGGTCCCAGGACAGGCATCAGTCCCCGCTCCATCGTCGGTCTAGGAGCCGTCGTCGGTCTCAGGACTGGCATCAGTCTAGGACTCACCGATGTTCTACAGAAGGTAGTCCCTGTAAACATAGCTGGGACACCTCAAGGACCAGGAACAGGTCTTCCTCTTCATTTTCAGGAGTGTTTTTTGGATCTCCTGACGATAGGGATCTACCCCGTTCACCTCCAAATTATCCCACCTTCCTGGACATCATGAGGCATATCCAGGCCACTAACGAATGGGAGACAGAGGAACCGGATTCGAAACTCCGAAGACTGGCTCATTACCGGAGGCAGAAGGAGCCCAAACTCCTTGTGGTGCCTCCTCTGGTCAACACCTTCCAAGACCTTACCAGGACAACTTGGAAGCATCCAGCCTCAGTCCCAGCTGTTCCCAAGAAGTCAGATGGGCTATACAGGGCCCCGAGGGATGAGCCTTTTCTGGCGGAAAACCCTCAGGCAGATTCCACAGTGATCGTGACTGCTCATAACAAGTCAAGGCAGCCAAAGCATCTAAGCTCCCAGCCTCCCGACCAGGAGTCCTGTTTCTTAGACCACATGGGCAAGAAAGTCTATTTCTCCCTCCACCTGCTCCATCTGTTCCCTTAATTTCCTCACGCATATAGTCCAGTACCAAAATGCGCTCTGGGAGAAGGGACAGGAGCTTGTCAGTGCCTTGCCAGAGTCTGCTCAAAAGACAGAACTTCTCGATGTATTGAAATCAGGCTCGGACATTGGCACACGCATGTTCTGCATGCCTCATACGACACTGCAGATACAGCGGCTAGGATGGCAGCGTCAGGGGTCTGCCTTCACCGCCATGCGTGGCTGAGATGCTCCAGCTTTCAGAACGATCTGCAGTCCAGAATAAGGGACCTCCCATTCCATAGTGCCATCCTTTTTGGGCAGGAGACCAAGGCTTTGATCTCTTGTCTCCAGGAGTCAGGCAAGTCCATTTGGTCCGTCCACCAGATGTATAATGGGGACCAAAGATGCTTCCGGAAGCGGCCATTTCGTAAATCTTCAGGCCAACAACCAGGGACAGAGAGGTGGCTTCAAAAGGAAGGCTGGCAACCAGCAGCCTGGTGGTGCACCTTTTCAAGGCCCTAAGTCCTCCCACGCCTCTCTCCCCACCTCTGCTCCACCCAATGACTCTTCACTGACCTCCCCTCCCTCCTCCGGCAGAGGCTTCAGGGGAGACAGTAGGGGGTCACTTCTCCCTCCATCAGGAGGGATGGAGCTCTGTCACATCAGACCAATGGGTAATAGACATCATAAGGAGAGGTCACACGCTGGAGTTCACCCAGATCCCTCCCGGAACTCCACCAAAGTCCTCGCGATACCCTCCTTCTCTCGTAGAAGGAGAAATCAAGGCCCTCTTGCAGAAAAAGGCAATAGAGCCAGTTTCTCTGTGACAGCGGGGAAAGGGATATTACTCCCATTTTTTCCTGGTTCCAAAGAAGACGCAAGATCTTTGTCCATCCTGGACCTCAACTCTCTAAACAATTATATAGAATACTGAAGGTTCAGGATGGTGACCCTTCCAGGTTTCATTCCTCTGCTGCATCAGGGAGACTGGCGCTGTTCCCTGGACATGCAAGATGTTTACATGCACATATCCCGCCCCCCCCCACAGGAAGTTTCTGATGTTCTGCTTCCAAGGGGAGCATTATCAGTTCTGGGTTCTTCCGTTCGGCCTTTCCTCCACTCCTCGAGTCTTCACCAAATGCTTAGCAGTGGTAGCTACGGCTCTAAGGTGCAGGGGACATTACATCTTTCCTTACCTCAACGACTGGCTCTTAGCGGCCCCGTCAAGAGAGCGCCTGCTTTGTGCTCTCAGGGACACTTATACATTGCTCCGAGAGGTGGAGATCACCCTGAATCTACCAAAGTATTCCCCAGAGCCCAGACAAAGACTCACCTTTATTGGGGCGGTCCTGGATATTCAATCCAGGGCATGGCCTTTCTTCCTCGAGAAAGAGGAGATCGCCTGAGAGAGGTGGCCAGTTCAGTCCTAGTAACCCCAGAGGTCCCAGCCAAGACCTTCCTTAGACTTCTGTGGCACATGGCAGCGGCCATCTCGGTAGTTCCCTTGGCCCACCTCCACATGAAGGTCCCACAGTGGATGCTCAGGGTGCAGTGGGACCAGGGTTCTGATGGTCTAGACCATGTTGTCCAGATCTCCGAGCTGATCAGGAGGACCCTACGTTGGTGGTTGGACCCTTTGAATCTCAACAGCGGAATCCCCTTTCGACAGGAGCCCCCAAGTTGGACTCTGGCAACAGATGCCTCCAATTTGGGCTGTGGGGCGCACCTCAGGGATCACCAGGTTTGGGGTGTCTGGACTCCGGAGGAGCACATCCTCCATAACAATGTTCTGGAAATGTGGGCGGTCCTCAAAGCCCTAAGGGCCTTTCAAGAGGACCTCATGCCAGGCTCTCTTCTTGTACAGACAGACAACATGGCAGTTGTCTTTTACATCAGCAAGCAAGGGTGAACTCATTCCTACCCCTTGTGCAGGAAGGCGATGAGAGTCTGGTATTGGGCGCTGGAGCATCACATTTTGTTGTCTGCTGTCCATGTTCCAGGCACCCAAAATGACTTGGCAGACAGCCTTAGCAGGTCACAGTCCAAGGCGCATGAGTGGGAGCTGCTACAGTCTGTAGCGGACCAGCTGTTTGACACATGGGGTCGTCCAGAGCTGGACCTCTTTGCGTCTCCACGTAACGCCAAACTGCCAGTTTTCTGCTTGCATGAGCATGCACTTGGTGTTTTCTGGCCAGACGCGTTGTCTCTTTGTTGGGCAGGGAGGTTTCTTTACCTCTTCCCTCCCTTCCCTCTCCTTCAGCGAGTGTTGCTGAAGGTACAGACCGAGGGGGCTCAAATGATTCTGATTGCCCTGCTGTGGCCCTGGCAGATTTGGTTCCCTCTACTTCAGCAGTTGTCCTTAGAACCTCCAATTCTGCTGCCAATGTGCTCGCAACTGCTATCCCAGGACTGGGGCAGGCTGGTAAATCCATATATCCGGTCCCTGCACCTTCATGCTTGGCTCCTGCGGACGTAGTCACATCCAGGTATGGAGTCATTCAGGAGGTGGCGGACATTCTCATTTCTGTGAACAAGCCCTCAACTGGCTTCACTTATGCCATGAATTGGAAGCGGTTCTGCCTTTGGGCTTCGTCCCATCATCTAGATCCCCCTTTCCTGACCGGTGAACGCACCATTACAGTATCTCCTCTCCTTATGTCAGCAAGGCCTGAGTTATTCATCCATAAAGGTGCACCTGTGGGCCATCTCTGCTTATCATGTCCTGTTCGGAGACAGGACCCTGGCTCAGTTGGACGTGATCCGCACCTTTTTACAGGGCATTCTGCACCTACGACCTCCCATCAGGGATCCTATCCCTCCCTGGGATCTCCTTTTTGTGCTGGAGAACTGACACTTCCCCCTCTTTGAACCCGCAGCGGAACGTGAGCTGCGTTTCCTTTCCTGGAAGGTTTCTTTTTTAGTTGCTGTTACTTCAGCTCAAAGAGTTTCAGAGCTACAGGCCCTGATGTGTAAGGAGCCTTATATTATTTTCCATTGGGAAAGAGTTTCCCTCAGAACAAATCCTAAGTTCTTGCCTGAAGTAGTCTCAGAGTTGACCCTCAACCAGTCGGTTGACCTTCCAGTTTATTTTCCTACTCCTCCTAATTGGGGAGAGCCTCTCCTGCACACATTGGATGTCCACAGGGTGCTGAGGTATTACCTTAAGCAGACAGCAGCACACCGCAAATCAGAGCAATTGTTTGTGGCCTTTGCACCTCAACAGCTGGGCAAACTGGTCTCAAAGCAGACCATTTCCCAGTGGCTTGTACCCTGCATAGTGTACTGCTATAACAAGTACAACAAACCTCTACCAGGCACGGTGAGAGGTCATTCCACTGGAGGAGTCTCGACCTCCTTCGCCTCCTTGAAAAACGTCTTCCTTCAAGACATCTGTGCAGCTGCTACTTGGAATTCAGTTCACACTTTCGTGAGGCATTACAGTCTGGAAATTGCTTCCAGGTGCCGAGCTGGTTTCACCTGGCAGTTCTTCAAGCACTCTTGTCCTAGTTTGCTGATTCCTGGGCTTTACCATCTTTTTATCTGTCATCCTACCTCCTGGGACTAGTCACCTCCTAGGTGTGGGACTGCTTGGGATTCTGTCCTAATAGTAATAGCCTGCTGCAAAAGCTTCCCCTCGAAGTAAGATAGTACAGTTACGTAAGAACTTACCGTAACAGCAGATCTTCAAGAGGAGCTGTTGCAGCAGGCGCTGCTTTCGCACCCTCCATCCCCCAGGAGAATTTTTCAGCTTGTCTAGGATGGGCTTCTCCCGGTTTTCTCGCTGAGATCCGTTCGCAGGTCTTGGCAGGGGAACTGAAGTGGAGCCGGGGGTCGCCCCCTTTTGTAGCATGACCGACGTTGGGGCAGAGCCGACGTCAGGGGGTGGTCCCTGCTGGGTACCGCTAGCTAAGTTTTTTCCGGTGGGTCCTAAGGTCTGCGGCAAAAGTCCTAATAGTAATAGCCTGCTGCAAGAGCTCCTCTCAAAGATCTACTGTTACGGTAAGTTCTTATGTAACTGTACTTTATTTTGTATGTAACAATTAATCTTCCTGGACATAAAATCTCCACTCATTCACACTGATGGGACTACACCAGAGACGCTAGGACTGTGCAGGAGCCAAAAATCTTCAGGAGGGCCGTGCCTAGGTAGGGCTGTAAGGAAGCGGCACTATGAGCCCGTCTCGAGCCGTATAGGCTACCTCGGCGTCGACCCTCCAATTGCCTCAGTTCCTTTTTCCCCCGCTGTCAAGTGTGCTTCAGTGACGATGACGCTCGCCACCGGGAGTCAGATCTTTACATCTGTATGACAACAGCCAAGTCATTCAGTTTTGATTTAGTTTTAGTATATTCTTTGTTTATTTAAAAAAAAAAAAAGTCTTTCTTTTCACAAGAAAGAATAGAGAAGTTTTCCTCAGCCCACCTTCGACAGAGTCGACCATGAACAGGGCCGGTGACGGTAGGGAGACTTTGCATGAAAGCTGTATTCCCAGCAGGGCTTGGTCCGGTCCGCTACCCTCTACGAGTCTGACTACGAGCAGTCCAGTGCTCAGGGGAAGGCGGTCCTCTGAAAGCACAAAAAAGCGGGCCTGTTCGATCTTCCTCGGGAACCCAGCACCTTCGGTCTCAAGTTCTTCTTCGTCTCACTGGTCAAAGAAGAAACGGTACCGCTTGAGGTCACCCTCTGGTAGGTCTGCACGTTGATCGTCGGTTGCAGGGGACAGGAGGCCGACTCCGACACCTTTGGGGTCACCTGCGGCCTCCATCCCTGGTGGCCGGCATCTTTGACTCCGTAGTCCCTCCCTGCCTCCTGGGCGGCCTCCGGTGAGCAGTTTCATCATTGGGCCGCTCTTATGGAGCAGTGGGTTTGGCAGTTGTCTTGACTTCCTGAGCCAGTGGGATTGGTCCCGGGGCCTTCGGGCCTAGGGGCTTCGAACCCGCACTGCAGATGCTCTAAATAAGTACTGTGCTCTGAGGAACTGTTGCAGAAGAGCCAGAAGGTCAGCTAAGGCAGAGTTTTTCTCTTCATCCTTCCAGCACAATCTTAATAACCCTTCCAAGTTCTGGAAAGTAATTAATTCCCTCTTCACCCCTCCTTCCCATCCCCCCTCTCCTGTCTTTAGGATTAATAATGCTCCTTCCGTTGCCTCAGTTTTCAATACATATTTCACAACCTGTGCCTCATCTCTCCTCTCCACCCTCCCGTCTCCCTCCCCCCTCCTGTACCCTCCCTTCCCATCTCAGTTCTTTTTCTCGCCAGTGTTCCCAACTTCGGGACTGGAAGCTCTACTGGCTCTAAACCCACAGAAAGGTGGGAGCCCAGATGGCCTCAACCCTAAGCTCCTGCACCTTTCCACTCCTGCTATAGCCAAGCCCATCTCCTCCTTGCTCAACCTCTCCTTCTTTCTTGCCACTGTCCCAGACACCTTGAAACATGCCATAGTTATTCCACTCCCAAAAGGAGGTGACTCCTTCTCTCCTGGTAATTTCTGACCTATCTCCCTCCTTCCTACACTATCCAAGCTTCAGGAACATATTGTCCTGTCCCAACTGTCCTCCTTCCTTGAATCTAGCTCCTTCATTCCATTCCAATCTGGCTTTTGGAAACATCATTCAACAATTACCTCTCTTCTTAGGTTAACTGACTCCATCCACTCTGGAATGGATCAGGGCCTCCTCACTGCCGGTATTTTTGTCGACCTGACGAAAGCCTTCGACACTCTCTGGCCTCTTCTACACCTGCCCAAGTTAAAATCGGTGGGTCTGTCCGAGTCAGCTACTAGTTGGTTCAGTTCATACTTTATAGGGAGATCTCAATCTGTTCGTATTGATGACTCCCTTTCCCCTTCCCTCACCATTTACACCGGCATTCCCCAAGGTTCTGTACTTGGTCCCTTACTCTTCTCCATTTTCCTTAATGACCTCCCCTCTGTCTGCTCCTCTGCTTCCATTCACATGTATGCAGCTGATACCATCCTATTTACCTCTGGTTCCTCTCCTGCTGAGTTATCATCCAATCTACAACGTGATTTCGACTGTATTCAGACTTGGTTCAGATCAAATCAGTCATCTCTTAATGCTAAAAAAATTGTTTCCATGCGTTTTGGAAGTCGGCAAAAGCTCTCAAAATTTCCTTCCCTTCCCTCCTTCCACACCTTAGACGGGTGTTCTTTTAATGATGTTCCTTCGTTTAAATACCTTGCTATTTGGCTTGACGATCACCTTAGCTTTTCCAGTCATATTGACGCCATATACAAAAAACTGCACCCGAAACTCTGCGCCCTTTACAGGAATAAAAGCAGTATTCCTTTAGCTGTAAGTCATGAAATTATCTCTAAGATGATCCTGCCTATTTTTGATTATGGTGATACTGAATACAGTGCTGCTCCTAAAACCTCCCTCGCCCGGTTGGAACTCCTTTTCCACTCATTTTGCCGCGTCGCCTCAGCCTGCCCTTTACACTCAGCTATCGTTTCCTTCCTTAAGTAACCGCCGACTCGCTCACTGTGCCTCTTTTATTGCTAGCTTCTCTCCCTACATACCTCAGTGCTCTTCGCTCTTCTCTCTCCTATTTCCTCCCCTTCACATGCTCTTCATTCCTCTGGGCCTCGCTCACTTCAAGTTCCTTTTCGTATCGCCTTCCTAATCTCTGGAACTCCCTTCCGGTAGCTATCCATGCTGCCCCCTCTAAGCGCTCTATCTCCTCTCTCTTCCAGGTCCACACTGCACCATCCTGTCAATGCCTTTAAGCTTTTTTTTCTCCTTCTCTCGTCCCTCCTTTTCTGTTCCATCCTCAGTACCTACTCCCCACTTTATCCAAAACTTTGATCTTACCTGTGTCAATCTTCACCATTCATCACTGGTGGGTGTCTGCCGGAGACTGGCACCCCGTGGGAGACTTTTTTTTTTGGAGGAGGGGCTGACGCCGTCGGTTCCGCCCACAAGGCCAATGTAATACGTGGGGGTCATGGGTTGGCCAGTAGCGGCTGTTGGGTCCTCCTCCACCTCAGTTCTGCTTCTCCTGCCATCGAGACAGCATCCCAGCCGACTGAGACTTCTGCAGCCTTGTGTTTCTGCGACGCCTAGTTCAACGCCATTATCCTCTACTCCGCCTCAGTTCTGCTACTCGATGCCACTCAAGACCGGTAAGACATTTCCTTTTTATTTTGTGTGCGCTGTCGAGTCTTTTCTGAATTTAAGTTTATTTTACCATTCCATCATGTCTGGTTGTCAGAACAAGAAGTGATCCAACAAAACGTGTCAGCCCCCTATGCGTCAGTCTCCCTGTGGCCGACAGATTTCCGTGACCGACCGATGTGATGTGTGTCTCGCCTGTTTTGGTCCCCAGCATGATATGGTTGCTTGTGAGGCCTGCTTTTCGATGGACCATCGAGTTTTGGCATACTGAGCGTTAACGGTCGGCAGGCCCCCGCCGACTTTTGGAGGGCGATGTCGCTGGTGCCGGTCCAAGCACAGGACACTTTGCCCTACCTCCTGGTCCCTTCCCGGGTCTATACGGTCTGGTGAAGAGGGGGCCTCCTCCTCTTCCAGCCTTGCCGTGGAGAAGGTCCCTACCTTGGTGCCAGAGGGCCAGTCTGGCCCCGTTCAGGGCCAGGCCGGGGGTACCGCCTTGGCAGTTACATTCCCGGAGGTGCAGGCTCCCCTATTGTCAAGGCCCATGGCTGTGGGTCCCGGCGTGGGGCGTTTCTTGGCGCCGCCCATCGGTGCTGTCTCTAACTCGTATCCCAGAGCCGTGTGTGGTGCCAGTGATCGGGGTGGTGCCATGACTGGGGGATCCCTCAGGGCTGCCAATCCGGAGCCCTTCATAGTTGTCTCCTCTGTGGAGGAAAATGATTCTGAGGTGGATCCGGATTGGCTGCCTGACTCTTCGGAGTCAGAGGGTTTCCCAGGGCCCAGCACCCTTGCATCTTTCCAGGTGCCCCCTTCAGCGGCTCAGGTGACTGAGGTTTGTGCGGATCTCCCAGCCACCCCTGGCTCGGGAGGCCAACTGCGACCTTCCGGTTCCTCTGCTGCTGGGGTGGCAATTGGGATCCTGGGTGAGGGAGTGGCTGCCTTCCCCAGTGCCATTCCCCCTCTCAGAATCAAGATTGAGTCCCCTCCTTCTGAGGCCCTCTCCGGGGGGGGCTGTGGAGTTGAGGAAGCCCTTGGCCAGGGGTCGAGGAAGAGAGCTTCCTCGGAGTCCTCAGGGTTGAGGATGAGGGGCAAGGGACTGCAGCATACTTCCATGACCCTTCGGGGTTGGGGGAAAGCCATAGTGCTGAGCTCTTTGTTCTCCTCTTGGGTTCTCCCATGGAGGTCTCTCTGGGTGGGGCTGGGGTCTGTCCTTCTGGATCCATGCGGCCCCGGTCCCCTCATTGGGTAGCTCACCCTACAGGTTTAAGCCCTCACTGTTTCAATTTCCAGGATAGGACGGTGTATCTACAAACCTGTGGTTTTTCCCTGATGCCAGGCTCTCCTGTGGATTCTGCTAGCCCTGGCAGAGGCATGTCACATCAGGTGATAGGCTCACCCATGCCTCTGCGCCCAGCTCCCCTCTTCCCAGGCCAAGTTGGCCCTTCTCTGCCTTTTGACCTGGGATCAGCTCAGGTCTCAGGCGGCGGTGTTACCTCAGTATGTTAGGGCCATGGACGAACAGGTCTTCCAACCAGTTCCCCTTCCACAGCCAGAGTCTGATTCGTCAAGCTCCTCAACCTCCTTGCCTTCCTCCACTGAGGAAGAGGAGCCTTCAGTCCACCTGTCATCAGACACTGATCAAACCCAGTATCAGCGCTTCCTGTCGAGGTTGGTTAGGGACTTGCACATCTCCCGCTATGCTAGAGACAACACCAAGCGTGCAACGCAGGCCTTCCTAGGCGAATATGGGGTGCATCATTTGGTAGTCCCGTCCTGACTGGTTCCCTTCCAGCAAGCATCGTACAGTGCCTGGCACCGGCCCAAGAACCAACCCCTATGGACTGCCGCAGGAGGTATTGTGCAACCTGCTGGTGTCCAGGCACCTTGCCTCATCCATCTGGTGGACTGACATGGCTAGACACTCCTTTTGGGCTTTGACGCCTGGTCCGTGATAGGCCCTCCCAAGACTGATTCTCGAGAGTTGGAGTGGATGGGGCGAAGAGTCTTCTCTTCAGCGTGGAGCTTGTTGGCTACTATCTCACATCAGGCACTCCATGCTGCCCACAACAGGCATCTGTGGGCGATGCTGGGACAGGCCTTAGCATTGCTGCCTGATTGGGAGGCTACCCGGCAAGCCATTGCCATCATCACTGTAGGTCTGGAGTTGGTGAGGCACCAATCAAGGGTGTCATAATGATGCCAGTGAGGTCACTTCATGGCTTGCGGGGACAGCGATCTGCATTAGGCGGATGGCATAACTTCACCTGTCGAGGTTGTCACCTTTGGCCTGGCACAGGTTACCGTCCTCCCCCTTCCGGGGACCCATCTGTTTTCCCGCAGAGCGAGATGGGAGCTTCGAGGGTGCCTTCCTTCCCCCTAAGGTTCAGGGGACCCTGTCTCACTCTGATAAGTCCCAGCCTTGATCTGGCTAATGGAGGGTTCCCCTCTCCCTGTTCTCCCCGGGGGCTGAGGGATGTTTTCCCTCAGGATTATTGAGCCCCCTTCAGGGGTGCTCGGTACTCATCCACCAGTGAAGAATGGTGAAGACTGACATAGGTAAGATATGAAAATTACATACCTACCGTAATTCTTGATCTTCCTGTGTATTGTCACCGTTCATCACTGAATCCCTCCCACCTTCCCCCTTGAGGCCTCAGTCCTTGAGACGTCCGCCTCCCTTCTACCCCAAGCCCCCGCCTCCCCCTCCTGGAGTTCTCCCAACATTGTCGGGGGGGTGGGGGTCTGTTGGGTGGGGTCTAGGTTTCAACGAGTCTCAAAGTCTTCGGGGTTCTACTTTGTAGGTCTCTATGGGGGTCCCTCCTCTTCTGGACACCTTGCTTGACCCACTCTCTGGGTCTTCTGGTCTAGGGGAGGTGTTTCGGGCCTCCCAGGATGCCCTTACCCTTCTTCCATATGTTGTCCCCCCCCAAACTCTTTGGTGTTTCTGGGGGTAGGGGGAGCAAGAACTGTGGCAGTCCTCGATCTGTTGGGATTGAGTCTAGGGGGTGGCCTCTCCCCGAGCTCTGTGACGCAACCTCCTGTCTTCTTGTGCTCCCTCTCCAGCCTCTGAGCAGTGCTGGCTCTGCCTTTTCTGGGTGCTCCGTCGTAAAAACTTGCTGCTCTGCTGCATTCTTGCTAATCAGAGCTCTTATGTTTCAGGTTGCAGCTCTTCTCACCAGGGTTCTTACTCTGGTGTTTCCCCAAAGCTACCTCTGTTGTTTGGGGACTGAGGGGCCCCCCCCCCAATCTCATACCTTTTCTTCTCTCTCTCTCTCTCTCTCTTTCTTTTTCTCTCTCCTTTCTCCCTTCTCCTCCTTTGGTTGCTCAGAGACTGGGGCCTCCTGGTCCAAAACCCTCAGGTCCCTCCTTCTCTTTCCTGTCCTCTGGTTGGCATACTCTTTTTCAGTTCATTCTTTTCCTTTTACTGTCTCTTGGGCTTCCTTGCTCCGCCCTTCTTTATCTTTACTTTCTTCTAACCGTCTCTGCTTTGCACAGAACTGAGGTGGAGGAGGACCCAACGGCCGTTACTGGCCAACTTGTGAGTGCCACGTATTATGTTGGCCTTGTGGGCGGCGCCAATGGCGTCAGCCCCTCCTCAAAAAAAAAAAGTCTCCCGCGGGGTGCCAGTCTCCAGCAGACACTCACCAGTAATGAATGGTGAAGATACACAGGAAGATCAAGAATTACGGTAGGTACGTAGTTTTCATTTTTTATCTACCAGTCCTCCTACCCAACTTTCCTCTCTACCCTCTCTTCCCCCTTTTCTGTCCTTTACTTTTCACTGTTATATTATGTTTCTCCCTTCTGCCTGTCATCATTACTGTTCTTAATGGTTTAATCATTTCTGACTCTTCACCCCTGTTGTTTCCTTTCCTTCATGGCAATCTGGTTGCTATTTCTGCACTGTGTGGCACATCATCTCTGTTGTCTCCTTGACATTGTGATTAATGTTACTGTAGAGCCTTTGTCTCTCTCATTGTATATATTTTGTGTACTATATATTGTGTCATCTTCCTTATTACTCCTCTGCCCCTTTCCCCCAGGACGCATCTGGAAACGAGCCTTTGGCTCACTGTTGTCTTTCCTGGTGAAACTCTTTTAAATAAAATAAATAATAAATAAACAGGTTAGTTTCACTAAGTTAGTTTTACGCTGTACCTCCTCAGTCAAAAAGGTATTGAGGTATTAACCAAGAACCCAAATGACTGGGTGTTATTTAGGAAAGCCAGGAATAGCTGCACCAAGAAAGTAAGGGATGCAAAGGCTACCTTTTACTTGGCTGAACTTGACTCCTCCTATCACAATCCTGCTAGGTTCTGGGGCACCATCAAGGGTATTGTAGGGCAGGACTCTGGCACCTCTCTACCAAGTCCTGGATGCCTTCGATAACCACTTCACAACTGCTGGACTTGCCTTTGACACCTCTCCAGCTAATCTGCTGCGTGCACAACTAAGCTCCCAGTACGCTGGTGCCCAGAGAGCTGATTCTTCCTTCTCCTTCAAACCCGTCCTGTTGAAGCAAGTAGAGGATCTTTTATGGCAGTTGGATATTAAAAAAAGCGCAGGGGCAGACTCTCTTGACCCCTACTTTCTAAAGATTGCATTTCATGTATTTGCAGTTCCCCTAACACATCTCTTTAACCTATCTTTAACCTTTGGTTCTATTCCTACAGTGTAGAAGACAGCCCAAGTGGTTCCCCTTCTAAAATCAGGGGACCCTATGGACCTTAATAACTACAGGCCCATTTCCATTCTTCCAGTGCTATCCAAGATGCTAGAGAAAATAGTGAGCATCCAGCTAAGAGAGTACCTTGATGATGCTAACCTCTTGAATCCAGCTCAGTCTGGGTTTAGGGTTTAGGGCCAGGCACAGCACAGCACTATCTCTGTACTGGCCAAAGTTACAAATGACTGGCAAACCGAATTAGATAAAAAGAATAGTGTCTGTGCAGTATTTCTTGACCTAAGTAAGGCATTCGACACTGTGGACCACGAGCTGCTACTCTCTTCCTTGCAATCCATTGGCCTAGATCCACCCTCCCTTAAATGGTTCAGGTGTTACCTTATGGATAGGTCACAGCAGATGAAAGCTGAAGGTGATCTATCCCCTTTAAAGCCACTGCTAAGAGGAGTTCCGCAAGGATCTATCCTGGGCCCTATCCTTTTTGCTATCTACATTAATAATATTGATTCAAATCTCACCAAAGCCACTGTCCACCTCTTTGCTGATGACCCTGTTTTGTAGGTCAGCAACCCATCACCTGCAGTTGCCCGTGAAATCTTACAGGCAGAATTGTCCTTGCTGCAATATCAACTACTTGAGAAAAAGCTTCTTTTAAATGCAAAAAAAACAAAAGCAATGCTTTTCTCCAATTACAGCTCCACCAGCACCTCCCCACTAAGCAGTCTTCCCCAGCTATGCACTATTCTTGGAGAAAATCTGGAGTATGTAAAAAAATTCAAATACTTAGGTGTGTGGATTGATAACAGACTTGACTTCACACATCATATTGAAGAACTGCTGAAAAAACTTTGCCAAAGGCTTGGCGTATTCTATAGAATTAAACACTTCCTAACAAGAGACTCAAAGATGAGATTAGTCCAGGCCACTTTCTTTCAGTTGTTGACTATGCAGACTCCCTTTATAGTCACTGCCCCATCTCCTACCTAAGCAAGCTGGATACCCTGTACCATAGAGCAATAAGATTCATAACAGATCTTCCAGCTAACACTCATCATTGCTCTCTCTATGCTGCAGTTGGACGGGTTTATCTACATCTCAGAAGGAACAGAAATGCAGCACTATGGATCTACAGAGCATTGTCTAAAAAACTTCCAAACTATATTCTAGACTGCTTCACCCAGGCCATAGCTAGCTCCTATGCCCTAAGAAGCAACAACCTCATCATGCTCAAAATACCTAAAGTCAGCACCCGGCTAAGGAGAGCGGCAATCAGCTATTCTCTAGCTATGGCTTGGAATACTCTACAGAAATCCCTAAAGCTGTCCAATCTTATATCTATAGCATCCTTTAAACAGCTTTGCACAAGCTTTTTCGAAGAGAAATGCAACTGCTACCACAAGAGCTAGACTTGCCATTTCACAACCCCCCCTTCCAGACAGCCACCACATATGGCATTTTTTGTTCCACAGTTCTCCCTCCCGGGCAGCCTCCCTTTTTTTTTTTTTTTGAAATCTCTTTTTATCCCCTCCTGGTCGCCCTCGTCACCCCTCTCCTTCGGCTAGCTCAATGCCCACCAGTCCCCCACTGAGTCTGCCCCTAGAGTGCCTCTCAGGTGTCTCCTACCTGCCTCCTTACTCCCACGGAGCACCTTGCACAGCGGGTCTGCTCGTGTTACAGACTGGGTGGCTGGAGGCGGCCGTCATCGGAGTGCTGAGGGGTTTTCCGGTTTTCTGTCTCCTCCCACCCGCTGAGGGCGCCGGCTCGGGCGGGCGATGCTACGCCTGCCAGAGTGCAGGTGGCGTCCTCCCCTCCCGGCTCCCCACCCAAGGGGGCCGCCCGTTCCAGTCAGTGCTTCCACTCTCTCGAGGCGTCGGGTGTGTTAAACACCCCTGGTATCCCTCCCGAAGGAGGAGGCATCCGTTGGGATGCTCGATCCTCCTTCCCCCTGCCGACCCGAGTCCGTTCCCGAACCTGGGTCGCCGGCGTGGTGCGAGGTGTGGCGTCCAGCGCCTCAACCCTCAGCGCCACCGGGCCGGCTCAGCCTCCCTTTTTATAGTACCCCAGTTCCATTTAATTCTACCTACCTACTACCTACCTAATCCTTCTCCCACTAATCACTGGCCCTTACATCATTCCTAAATGCTCCCCATTCATCGTAGTATTACATTATGCTGTGTGTATGCCTTGACTCCTATATTGGGATATGTATATACTTTATCTTTTGTATAATTGTCCTGTAACCTACCTTGTCATGTATGTCTTAATCAACTTCTTACCCTTGATCATTGTATTTATAAGTGTTTTTTTCTGTATCTGTTATGCATATATTAGTGCATTGATGTATATGTTGTGTACCAACTATCGAACCTTGACCTTATCAGATCCATCTTGTAAATGAGCCTTGCTCAATGATGCTCGCCTGAATAAATAAAGATTTGATTGATTGATTGAGGTGGTTGGGGGGGTTGACGCCGAGGTAGCCTATACGGCGCGAGCCAGGCTCATAGCGCTGCTTCCTCATGGCCCTACCTAGGTGCCGGTCCTCCTGAAGATTTTTGGCCCCCACTCAGTCCTAGCGCCTCCAGCGTAGTCCCATCAGTGTGAATGAGTAGTGGAGACTTCGTCTGAGAAGATCAAGAATTACGGTAGGTACATAATTTTCATTTATTGTACTAGAACTGTCTTTGATGTGGAACCTTTGTAAATGAGCTTTAGTTCAAAGGTTGCAATCCGAGACTTAAATAAATAAATAAATAGCATGCTGGACTAAGCTCAGAGAGGGCCAAGTGACTTTTGTTTGATTTGGCATGTGCCCATTTCTACCCTGTGGCCCTAGAAAGAGGAATGTTATTGATCTGATTAGCATACCTCTTTGCCCGACTACAATAGCTTGGACTAAAGTGGTAAATCCAAACCAGAATAGCTGTGAAACCTCTGTATTATATGATCTTCTTGGATGTAGTCTTCACCCTTTATTTACACTACTGGATTTTCAGCCGGAGGCACTAGTGCCCTGTGGGAGCCAAAAATCATTAGGGTGCTGGCGCCGAGGTAGGCTTCACACATATGCGACGCAGCGAGGGCTAGTCTCACGCTATATAGCCTATCTCGGTAATGGCCCTCCTTTTTTTCCCATGGTTGAGTGCACTTCAGTGATTATGCCACTCGCTCGCCAGGAGTCGCATCTTCACGTCTATACGACAACAGCGTTTAGTTTGTTCAGTATCACTTCTGAAGGAAAGAATTGTTGAGTACCTAGAGGCCAGTGGGGCACAGGACGCAAGGCAGCATGGGTTCACAGCAGGAAGGTCATGTCAGACGAATCTAATTGATTTCTTTGACTGGGTGACCAAAGTAGTAGACCAGGGAGGGGCTGTGGACATGGCCTACCTAGACTTTAGCAAGGCATTTGACACAGTCCCACACAAAATATTAGTAGTCAGATTAACCAGCCTGGGAGTGGGTCCCAAGGTGGTAGCCTGGGTAAAACATTGGCTGAACAACAGGACACAGAAGGTAATTGTAAATGGAGTCCACTCTGAAGAAAGAGGGGTTACTAGTGGGGTACCGCAGGGTTCAGTACTGGGTCCAGTCCTTTTTAATGTCTTTATAAGTGACATTGCAGAGGGACTGGAAGGAAAAGTATGCCTCTTTGCAAATGACACAAAGATCTGCAACAGGGTTGATACACAAGGAGGCGTGGAAAGGATGAGAAGGGACTTGGCAAGGTTGGAGGAATGGTCAGAATTATGGCAGCTTGGATTCAATGCAAAGAAGTGCAAAGTAATGCACCTGGGAAACAAAAACCCAGGGGAAGATTACATAATGGGAGGTAGTAACAACAACAAAAATGGAAAGAGACCTAGGGGTAATCATATCAGATGACCTTAAGGTTGGCAAGCAATGCGAGAAGGCGGTAGGGAAGGCTGGGGGGATACTGGGATGTATAGGGAGAGGTATCACCAGCAGAAAACAGGAAGTTGTTATCCCCCTGTACAGACAGTTGGTGAGACCCCATCTGGAGTACTACGTCCAGTTCTGGAGACCCCATCTCCGCAAGGACATAGACAGGATGGAGGCAGTTCAGAGGAGGGCAACTAAAATGGTGCAGGGTCTGCAAGAGAAGCCATACTGAGGAGAGACTAAAGGAGCTTAATATGTATACCCTTGAGGAAAGGAGGGAGTGGGGGGACATGATAGAAACGTTAAGTACCTCAGTGGAATCAACAAAGTCCAAGAGGGTAGCATCTTTCAGAAAAAGAGATGTGCAAGAACAAGGGGACACAATTTGAAGATAGAGGGGATGGCTCAGGGGCAATGTGAGGAAGTATTTTTTCACAGACAGGGTGGTGGACGCATGGAACAGCCTTCCTGAGGAGGCTGTGGGTCTAAAACTATGGGAGAATTCAAGAATGCATGGGACAGACATAAGGCAATTTTTGTTGGGGGTAGGAAGAAATAGGCTGTTGGTTGAATAGGATCTGCAGGTTATCCTCTAGGTAGGGAAATGGGCAGACTAGGTGGGCCAAGCGGTCCTTATCTGCCGTCAAAGTCTATGTTTCTGTGTAATATTCATTTCTATTTATTATTTTCTTTAGTTTAAACAAACAAGCAAACAAAAAAAAATAGAGAGTCATCAGTTTCTTCAGCCCTACTGAACAATGGAGTCGACCATGGATGGTGACGATAGGGAGTCTCCTTTGGAAGGCTGCTCTGGCAGCTGGGCTCAGTCTGGTCTGCCACCCTCTTCTGTGGGGGGGGTCCAACAACAGGCAGTCCGGTGTTTGGGGAAGGACAGTCCTCCCATAAACACAAAAAGAAGCGGACCCTTTCCCGATCCAGGTCGGGGACCCAGTGCCGCTCAACCTCGGGCTCTTCCTCTTCCTGTCGGAATGGGAAGAAACAGCACTGCTCAAAGTTGCCCTCTGGTATGTCAGCCAATAGGCCTTCTAGGTCTGCGAGTGGGATGTCAGTTTCGCTGACGGGTTCTGCTCACAGTTGGAGTACTGCGTGCAGTACTGGAGGCTACACCTTCACAAGGACATTAACCAAATTGAGGCAGTCCAGAGAAGGGCAACCAAAATAATGCAGGGACTGCATCAGAAAACATATGAGGACAGATTAACGGAGCTCCATATGTATACCCTAGAACAAAGGAGGGAGAGAGGTGATATGATCGAAACATTCAAACACCTTAAGGGCATTAACAAGATGAAAGAGTCTAACACATTTCAATGTAAGAAAAATAATAATAATAATAATAAAAACTTTATTTTTATGGTGCCTTTCCAAAACCAAGGCGCTGAACAAGTTTAAAAAACAAACAACATATTGCACCGATTACAGCAGCTTGATTAATACACAATCATCCGAATAAACTTATAAAATTAAAGTCAAAACAACCACTCAGCCGACAAATGCTTGGTGCCAAAGATGAGTTTTTAGCAGGACAAGAGGACACAGCGTGAGATTAGAGGGAGGCCCGATTAAGGGGTAATGTGAGGAAGTTCTTTTTCACAGAAAGGGTGGTGGATGGATGGAATGGCCTACCTCAGGAAATGGTGGATATGAATACAGTGCAGGGCTTCAAACAGGCATGGGATAGGCATAAGGGAGCAATACAGATGAGTATGAATAGATAGGCCATTGACAGAGCAAAGGCTGATGGCACATTCATAAGGTAATAAAAGAAATGGGCAGACTGGATGGACCTTGCGGTCCTTATTTGCTGTCAATTTCTATGTTTCTGTGAGGTCTCTGGCCCTGAGCCCCTCTCTGTCCTCTAGCGGGGTTTCTAGGGGGCAGTTTCACTAGTGGGCAGCTCTTATGGAGCAGTGGGTACAGCGTCTGGCTTGTTTTCCCCTTCCTGTGGACCCGGTGCCTGGGCCTTTGGGCCTTGGTTTGGGCCTGCCTCTGTTTTTTTTGGACCAGGTGGAGCGTTTGGCACTGCCAGTGGAGTCTTACCCCTTGACAGTAATCTCTCCACCGACACCATTTCCACCTGTCATTCCCCCTCAACTCTGTCTCTTTGCAGGGGTCGGCACCAGTACCATACCCTGATATTTCAGTGCCGGCTGGACCTTTGGAGTTTGGTTTGGGCCTGATTTCGGACTCTGGCCTTTCTAGGCCTCTTCCAGCACTGCGGCCGAGCCTTTCTCTGGCTTCTTCTGATCTGGGCGCTTGTATGGCATCACCTGCAGTGCCGGTTCCTTTGGAGAGGGCTTCTGTGCCGTCTCCGTCAGGGCCAGTGCCACAGGTGCTGGTACCAACTCCGGTGCCGACTCCCTTCCTGGTGCCGGTGTCTCCTGTCTATCCAAGGCCTGAGGGAGCCTTACAAGGTCCACATCTCTTCCAGTTCCTTCCTCCACACCTCTTCCAGCTCCTTCCTCCGAGGGGGACTTAGAGGGGGACGAGTCTGACCCCGACTTTATTCTTCAGGACAAATCTCCAGCCCTACTTTTGTTCCTCAGGAAGATCTTTCCTTTCAAACCTTGCTCAGGAATATGCAGGTTTCAGTAGCTCTTGAGACTTTAACCCCTGACCCAGGTAAATGACGTTTGGAGTGGCTTCATGTCCCAAACATACCTGTTAGCTCACATCTCCAGTTCCTCCAGCCTTTGAAACCCTTTCAGAGGCGGTGTGGGCTTTCCCGTCCACTATTCCTTCCATCTGTAAGACAACAGACCGTAAGTATTCTTCTCCTAAGGGTAGGCCAGTTTTGGCTTCTTAGTCTATTGTGGATAAAATTGTCATCCTAGTGGAAAATGACAAGGCCGTCCTTCCTCAAGAGTTTATGGTGTACCCTCTTTCAAACATCACTATAAAGATGTTCCCTGGTTTATTATAATACAGACAGAGCTCCTAGGGGTTTTCAGTCATGCAGCTGTGGATCTGATCCCATAACTGACATTGTGTCATTGGATTTGTGCTGCCATAGAGTTCACCGTTCTTTGGTGATTTGTGTTCAGAAATACTTTTCCTACAGTGCCTGCCTCAAATGTAGTCTTTCTGAACTGAGTGAACACTGTCTAATATGATAGATGGGCAGTAATTAGGGTGGGGAGTCCAGGTAGTCACCACAACCTGCCTCAAGCAGGAGGATAAAACGAACAAGAGAAAGCCACTGTGGTTTACAGAGGAGATGAACAGAGCAGTGAAGGGGAAAGAGGCTTCTTACAGGAAATAGAAGAAGACTCAGAGGGAAGAAGACAGGGAAGAATGTGCAGGGCAGCTGAAATCAACTTGCATGGTGGTAAGACAAGCCAAGGCAGAGACAGAACTAAGAACAGCTGAGGGGGTCAAAGTGGGTGAGAAGACTTTCTTCTGATACATCTAAGAGAAAAGAACAACCAAAGAGGAATCAGTGATGCTGAGAAGGGTGGAAGAAAACAGGGAGAAGGTGGAGAAGTGCACTTCCATTGACCCCGAGGTACAGAGTGTTACAGTAATCAAGCCTTGCAGTCACGTATACCTCTGCTCAGTCTTCATTAAAGAGAAAGATGGGCCATTACCACAGGGCAAAATAGGGACGAGGGGCAGTGGAGATGAGGGAGGAAGCAATAACAGAGAACAGAGTCCTCAGAGGGATCAAGGCCTTGAAGTTGGACAAGCCTCCAAGGCCTGATGGCATGCACCGAGGGTGCTGAGAGAGCTGGCAGCAGTCCTCGCAGAGCCCCTGGCTGGCCTGTTCAGCTGTTCACTGGACACAGGGGTGGTTCCACATGAGTGGAAGACAGCTGATAGGTTGCCTCTGCACAAGTATGGACTTAGGGTTGAACTGGAGAACTATAGCCCAGTCAGCTTGATATCAATTGTTGGCATGCTGATGGTAACCATCCTAAAGGAAAAGTTGGTTGAGTTCCTTGAGACATATGGGCTCCAGGATAGCAGGCAGCACAGGTTCATGGCAGGGAGGTCATGCCAAACAAATCTGATTAGCTTCTTCAGTTGGGTCACTAGGGCAGTAGACAAGGGACAAGCAGTGGACGTACTGTACCTGGACTTCAGCGAGGCCTTTGACTCAGTCCCTCACAAGAGGTCGGTCAAAAATATGGGGACAGAGGAGAAACTAACCTGGTGGGTGGCAAACTGGCTAGGGTGTAGAACACAGCGTGTAGTGGGGGTTGAGGGGAGCACTCTGTGATGAGAGAAGTTACTGGCGGAGTCTCACGGGAAGGAGACTGGGATGGGTACACATTCTTTATGTACTACCTTGTGTCACTTCCATACTTTCACATAGAAGTAGTAGTAGATCTTCCTGGACATAAAGTCTCCACCACTCATTCACACTGATGGGAACTACGACGGAAGCACTAGGACCCAGCGCGAGCCAACATTTTTCAGGAGGGCCGGCGCTGAGGTAGGGCTGTGAGGAAGTGGCACCGCGAGCCAGGCTAACGCCGTATAGACTTCCTCAGCGTTGACCCTCCAACTGCCTCAGTTCCTTTTTTCCCGCCAAGTGTGCTTCAGTGATGATGTTGCTTGTCTGCCGGGAGTCAAAACTTCTCGTCTGTACGACAGCAGCTATAGTCTTCAGTTTTGTTTTAGTTTATAATAGTTTTATTGTTTTCTAGAGAAAATAAAGTAAACAATTTTTATTTAAATACATTTCGTCAGAAGAAGTCGTCAACCCTCCATCGACGGAGTCGTCCATGAGCGGGTCAGGTGATGGTAGGGAGACTTTGCATGAAAGCTGTTCAGTCAGCCGGGCTGGGTCTGGTCTGCTGCCCTCTACGGAGGGGGGTCCGACTACAGATGGTCCGGTGCTCGGGGAGGGGATGGGCGGTCTCTCCGAAAGCACTGCTCGACCTCGTGCTGTTCTTCGTCCCGGTGAAAAAAGAAACGGCATCACTCGAGGTAGCCTTCTGGTATGTCTGCACGTAGATCATCGGTTGCTGGGGGCAGGGGCCAGTCTCAGCTTCCAGAGTCCCTTCCAGTTTCTGTTCCTAGTGATCGACATCCTCGACTCCAGAGTCCCTCCGCACCATTGGGGGGGTCCTCCAGTGAGCAGTGTCACCATTGGGCCGCTGTTATGGAGCAGTGGGTGTGGAGGTTGTCTCGGCTGCCTGGACCAGCTAGTCCGTCGCCGGGGCCCTCGGGCCTGTTGGTTTCGGACCTGCATGACGAGGCAGTTGGGACTGCCTAGTCACGCGGCACCCTCTCTTGTGCCGTCTACTCCGTGTCCTGGTGTCTATCCCCCTCACATGGCTGTGGTAAAGGGGTCCACACTGGTGCCTTTATCTCCTGCTGAATTTCTTCGCTTCTCTTCTGTCAGTTGGAGTATGGAGATTTCTGCTGCAGCACCGCTGTCTGCGGTTCTGGCCTCCCCAGTGCCAGCTTCCCCTGGTGCTGGTGCTGCATGTGGTGCCGTATTCTGTGCTGGCACCACACTCGGTGCCACAATCCATACTAGTGCCATGCTTGGTGCCATTTCCTATGCTGCTGCCGCCTGTGTTCTCGGCACCTCCTCCTGTGGCGGTGCCTGGAGCGCTCACGGTGCCACATGGATTTCAGAGGTTTTTGACGCCGGTTCTCTCTGCTCCTCCTCCTTCTTCTTTTCATCCCTTTCCTATCTGCACAGTCCCTTCTGGACTGTCAGGGGATGACGTTAAACCCGACCCTGATCTTAGATTAGGGGACGAATTTGTCGATGACTCCGCCCTGGGGGCTGGGATTAAAGCTCCTTCTACAGAGCCTTTGGTCAAGGACCTTTCCTTTAAGTCTCTGCTTAGAAATCTAAATTCCACTCTCTCTCTCTCCAGACTTCTGAGATCGATCCTGGGAAGCTGCTGCGTCTGCAGTATCTGCACGTTCCGGATATTCCTGTGGAATTAACCCCACCAGTGCAGCCCTCCTTCGAGACACTCTCTCAGGTGGTGTGGGATAATCCAGCACTCATTCCCTCTGTGGCTAAATCCATAGATAGGAAGTATGCCCCTCCTAAGGATCAGCCTATTCTGGCCTCTCAAGCTTTTGCTGATGCCATTGTTTTTCTGGCAGAGGATGACAAAGCTGTTCTTCCACAAGAATCTACAGCACGTCCAATAAGCAAAGAATCTTGCAAGATCAACACTTTGGGTAAGCGAGTCTTTGCTGCTTCAACCTTATGCATGCGCATTGCTAGCTACCAGGGCTACTTCTCTCAATATGAGTATGTACTCTGGCACTCGCTCAAAGCTATAATAGAAGCTCTTCCTGATTCAGATGTTAATTCAGTGCTCCTTCAAACCATAACTAGAAGTATCAAATCCTGTAATCAACAGCTTAAAGCTGCCATGGATGCCTTTGACACTGCCTCCAGAGCAACGGCGGCTGGTATTTGTACCCATCGCCACTCTTGGTTGTGCATTTGGGCTTCACAAATGATGCCCAGCAAAGAGTTATGGCCTTTCCTTTTGATGGTGCGCGTCTGTTTGGTCCTTAGGTCAAGCAGGCGCTGGAAGCCACCCAGAAAACTAGGACAGCCATCAAAACGGCTAGACCCCCTTTCGCAGCCCCTCAAAGGGGTAGGAACAGGTGTCAGTTTTATAACCGTCAGTCCTTTCATGGTAAATACAGAGGAGGCTTTAACAGAAACCAAACTTCTCAGCCACAAAAGAAAGTGCAGCAGAAGGCACAGGGCCCAAAAGCGCCCAGTGCCACCCTCTGAGATTCTGGCCTAGGTCCCACCTTAGCTGTCCGAGGGGGACTCTTCCTCGGCAGTAGGAGGACGTCTGACTGTTTTACAACCAGTGGAAATCAATCACATCAGACAAATGGGTGCTCAGAATAATCCGCGAGGGGATTGTACCCATTGGAAACTCTTGGAAACTCTTCCGGATCATCCACCCAAACGACACCCCAAGTTGTCTGTCTCTCAGTCAGACATTCTTGCTTCCAAGATCCAATGCCTTCTGAGCAACAGGCAGTAGACGTAGTTCCACTGGAGTAGTGGAACACAGGTTTCTACTCCCATTGCTTTCTAGTTCCAAAGAAGACCGGCAGTATGCACCTTATTCTCGACCTCAGAAAGTTAAACAAGTTCCTTTACAAGGAAAAGTTCATGATGATATCACTCAGTACGCTTTTACCTCTGACTCATTAACACGATTGGCTGGCCTCCCTGGACATGCAGGATGCCAATCAACACATTCTCATACACCCAAACCACCACAAATACCTTAAATTTGTGGCATTGTGTCAGCACTACCAACTCAGAGTCCTGCCCTTTGGGCTATCCTCGGTGCCTCAAGTTTTTACAAAGTGCTGTGCAGTTCTCGCAGTGCATCTGAGGAAAATCAGAATTCAGGTGTTCCCATATCTGGACGATTGGCTCCTTGCGAGCCCCTCCAGACAAGAGACTCTAGAGGCCATGGCTATGGCCTCAAACTTCCTCAAATCCATGGAAGTTCTGCTAAACTTGAAAAAGTCACAGCTACATCCCTCCCAGAAGCTCCTCTTCATAGGAGCCCTTCTGGACACCTCCTGCATGAAAGCCTTCCTTCCGGAGGACAGAAGGAGCGATATTCTCCAGATGGCCTGCTTCATCAGAGAAAACAGCTCAGTCTGAGCTCTCTCAGTGCAGCGGATGCGGGATCTCATGGCATCCTCAGTGTTGACTGTGCCTCTGGCTCGTCTTCACATGAGAACTACTCAGTGGATGCTCAGCACTCAGTGGTTGCCAACCACACGCCCATAGTCCTTTCGCATCAAGGTGACAGAATCGCAGAAACAGTCACTCACCTGGTGGTCTCAGGAGGACAACCTTCAGGAGGGTTATCCCTTCGCCCCTCTGGATCCCCAGATCTCCATCACCACGGATGCGTCCCTGCTGGGATAGGGAGCTCACTGCCAGGATGAATCAGGATGAGTCTCAGCTTCACATCAGTGTTCTGGAAATGAGAACTGTCTTTTACGTGGTCCGGACCTTGAAGGACATACTGTGTCACAAGACCATTTTCCTTCAAATGGACAACAAGGAGGTGATGTACTACATCAACAAACAGGGTAGGGCACACTCTTACCCCTTATGCAGGGAGGCAATGAGAGTTTGGAAATGGTGCCTAGAGCACAAAGCTCTGATCCAGGCAGTCTACCAGCCAGGAGTCCAGAACGATCTGGTGGACCATCTCAGCAGAACGGAGACAGATCTTCACGAGTGTCTCTTTTGACACAACTGTTGTGCAATCACTCTTTGAAGAATGGGGAACTCCAGACCTGGACTTTTTAGCGTCCCCACTCAACGCAAATCTGCCTCACTTCTGCTCCAGAAATCCAGGACCTGACGTTTTTTGTCGGGATGCATTCAGACTGCAGTGGACAAAACACTTTCTATATGCATTTCCTCCTCTTCTCTTAATTCAGAGGGTACTGTTCAAACTAGAGGCACAGGAGGGCAGACTGATTCTAATCACCCCATTCTGGCCTCATCAGATCTGGTTTCATTTAATCAACAGGCTATCGGAAACCTCCCTGAAACCACTTCCACTTCAGACAAACCTACTGACACAGGGCCCTGTAGTCCATCTCAACCTGAGGTTCCTTCACCTCCACGCCTGGCTCCTGAGGAGAAAGAGCTGAACAGGTTTAATGTTTCATGTAGACCCTCAGGTATTCTGTTAGCTGCACGCAAGCCAGCTACTCGAAAGACTTACACAGCTAAGTGGAAGCGTTTCTCAATCTGGTGTGCAAAATCCTCTGGGAACCCCTTTTCCTGCCCACCGAGCAAGGTCCTAGAGTATCTTCTGACCTCTCAAACATAGGTCTACAATACTCCACCATTAAGGTTCATCTTTGCGCGATCTCTGCATACCATGAGCCTGTACGCTCCATGTCTCTGGCTCAGCTTCCTGTGGTTATGAGGTTTCTTAAGGGCATTCTGCATACCAGGCCACCAGTTAGACGACCAGTAGCAGACTGCCACAGTGAGACCTCCTTCATCTCTGCGCTGTCCCCACCCTGTGCCAGCATCAGAGGGACTTTCATGGACAAGTTCTGTGACATGTGCTGGTCCCTCCAGACTTTGGGGGAGAGCCCTGCCCTCTGTAGTTCTAAAATTAAATCTAAACACCACCATCGCAGATCGTGGGATGGGGAGAGATTACTGTCCTCCTTGTCCCTCAACTTGCCTGACTGCTCAACGTCTGTCGAGTGCCCCTAGCCCAAGGGGCTGATATGGGGGGGTCAAAGGCTGCTCAGCTCCACCATTGAGCCATTTGACCTCAGCTCTGGTTGACCCAGCCATCAAGATTTTTCTTGACCCAGTTGACCTGTTGACGAACGAGGCCGAGGAAGTCAGTCTTGCAGACCTCGGTGCTCCCAGTCCTCACTCAGGAAGAGATGGACTGACCTGACACCCTGGTTGATCCTTCCAGGGATCAACCTCCACCCAAGGTCATCTTCGATGCCTTTATTGCTAAATGTTGGTAGGTACATTATCTGCAGCCAACTGCAGTAAGACCCACACGCTGTCGACCGGAAGAGTTGATGGTCGAGGTCGTGGTCTAGGCGTTCAGGCCCTTGATCTTGCTTGACCGGGAGGTGCCACCGTCAACACTCCACATCCTCCTCATCCTTGGGTGAGGAGAGGCACTGGCGGAAGATGTGCTGGTGCTACAGAGAGTTCCTCTGTCAGCAGTGGGCCATTGCAGGGCAGTGCAGAGCTTACCCCAAGGACCTCTGGGCCTCTAGCAGCTGCCAGTGGTTGCCCTGCTGGTTCAGGTTCCACAGGTGCTTCCCACACCTGCTTCTCTGCTGATTATGGTGGTGCTGCCACCCTGACAACGGCCAGTCAGTGCTGCAGCCAAGGAGGCCAGCCATCCAGCTCATGGCTTGCAAGGCCGTTTGTTGGTTTGGATTACCCTGGGTGAGGATTCCCGGGAGGTCTGCGGCAGTCAGTGACCAAGGGCCATCTTTGAGGAGTCATCGGACAACTCGGATCAGGAGTCCATTGTGGCCTCCTCAGGTACTCAGCTCCTTGACTGTGGCGCAGTCAAGGAGATCTTCCACTGACCATGGGCCAGTATTCTTCGGTGGGCTGCTCCAACTTAACTCAGAGTCCACGTCAGTCCCATTAGAGCCAGTCCAGAGGATTGCTAGGTATCCTCTTATAGACATTTTGGACCGGGTTGAATCCCTGGAGTTGCCTCTGTGTGACTGAGGCCATCTTGGGACTGGCTCTGGAGCTCTGGCAGCACCCAACATCCTGCCTGTCACCCTCGGCCCACATGGTCCAAAAGTACACGGTCTTTATGGGTTCCCTTTCAGGGTTTTCTGACCACCCTTTGGCTGAAGGTCTGGTCATGTGTTTGGTGTTCTGTAAATCCAGACACCAGTGGAATTTGGACAAGCATCTGGACAAGGAGTCCTGTAAGATTGAACATGCCTCAAAAAAGGTGCATGCTGTGGCTACTCTGGGTCTCCGTCAGGCTAACTATGCCATCAAGATGGCTAATTATGGTCATTCCCTGATGGGAATCTTTGATGTGGTCCTCCCTCACCTCCATCCAGAGCAGCAGAAGGCGGTGTAGCTCTTCAGACACCATGGTCAATCATTGGCTCAACACCAGTTCCAGATGGCCTTGGACATGGTCGATTTCATGCTTCCATGTGATGGCAGCAGCTGTCTCCATGCATCACAGGTCTTGCTTGCATTTGTCCACCTTTATAGTGGAAACCCAACAGAAGTTGGCTGATGTCCCTTTTACTGGACACGACCTCTTTGGCCCTGTCGTGGAAGGGGCATCTCACTCGGATTGAGAAGTCCAGCACTACCCTTGACTCTGTGACTTCGTCCCAGAAAGACCAGAAAAAGAACTCTAAGGAACAGGCTTTCCAATACCGGTCCTTTCAGTGACAGCCTCACCCACAGCAGCCCCAGCAAGGGCAGTTCAGACCTGGCACCCCAAGCAGAAGTCTTGGGCCAGAGGTACTAAAAAAGGAGGGGGGGGGGCCAAAGGTAGTGGTGCCTCTCTGGTAGCAGCTTCCGGTGCCCTGCAAATGCCCAGTGATGCGTTGGGAGATGTCTGTCCTGCATCTGTCCTGTCCCCAACTACTGTTGTCCCCATCAGAGACTGGCTACATCACTTCTTGCCACATTCGTCTGCTATCACAACAGGCAAGTGGGTGTGGGACATAGTGGGCAGAGGACTATCTAGACTCCGAGGCTCTTCTGCCCTACTGCCTCCATGCACCTTGAGAGTCTGGGGTGTTTCAGGACACGCTGTCCACCCTAACGGGGACATTGCTCAGTTCCTTGTGAAAGGGGCAATAGCCCGTGTCCTGGATGCCCTGGCCAGTGAGGGTTACGTGTCCAGGTACTTCCTGGTCCTGAAGTGGGCTGGGGGCTGGAGCCCCATACTGGATGTACATGATCTCAACTAGTACATGCGGAAGTGCAATTTCTAGAATGTCACTCTGTGCCTGATTATACCATCCCTAGAGCAGAATATGTGGTTTTGCTCCTTGGACCTTCAGGATGCGTCCTTTCACTTTTCCGTCCTCAGGTCCCACCGCTAGTACCTCTGGTTTTATGCAGAAGGTGTCCTGTACTAGTTCCAGGTTATGCCCTTTGGCCTCTCCTCAGTGCTGGGGTCTTCAGCAAATGCATGGCAGTGGTGGTGGCCCACTTGCAGTGCCTCGGGGTCAGAGTGTACCCCTACCCAGATGACCTTGGCTGGTCCATCCAAAGAGGCCATGGAGAGATCCACAGATCTGGCTTTCCAGAGTTATCGAGACTTGGGCCTGCTGGTTAACCTGGACAAGTCTGAACTGGTGCCGAAGCAAGTGATCAAGTTCACCAGACTTCCTGCAAGCCAAGGCCCAGCTTTCTGTGGACTGGGCACTGGATCTCATTTCCTTTGCCTGATCATTTCAGATTGGGCTCTCGCACCCTGGCCGGGATTTCCTGTGGCTGCTGGGGTGCATGGTGTCCTGCACAAGCATGGTCCATTGGGCCCACTGGTGGATGCACCACCTTCAGTGGCATCTGGGCCATCAGTAATGCCAGCACTTGAACCATTTTGCACAGCCAGTCATAGTGACCCATCAGATGTAGGCTGCCATCCAGTGGTGGGTAGTCCCAGAACATCTGGAGGAAGGAATTTCATTTGTCCACCCAGAACCAACCATCACGCTCATGAATGACATGTCTCAGGTGGGATGGGGAGCACACCTGGGAGATCACAGAGCCCATGGGTTCTGGTCACCCAGGGAGTCCTGTCATAACGTCAAGCTGCTACAGCTCCATGCAATGCTCTTAGCTCTGACAGAATTCGCTCCATTAGTTAGGGTTCAGGTCATGCAGGTCCAGACAGACAACACCACGACCATGTTCTACCTGAACAGGCAGGGTGGAACTCACTCTCTTCCTCTATATCTGATCCCTTGTGTGCTGCTTGGGTACAGATGATCTGACGATCCATGCTGTAGGAGTAAACAGTCAGTTGATACATGCTCTCAGCCAGGTAGGAGAGATGTTGTACAAATGTTTCCTGAATCAGGAGGTGGTAAAGCATCTGTTCTCCCTGTGGGGCACACCTTTGATGGACCTGTTTGTCTCCTGGGAGAATGCCAAACTGAGGCTATTTTGTGCCCACTCCCCACAATTTGGAACACTGCTAGGGGATGCCTTTGTGAGGCCCTGGACCCCAGGCCTCGTGTACCTTTCCTCCCTTTCCCCTGTTCCACAAGGTGGTGGTCAAATCCTGGAAGGCAAAGCATAGATGGTACTGATAACTTCAGACTGGCGACGGCTGTTCTGGTACATGGATCTCCTCAGCCTCAACAGTAGGCCTCCACAGTGACTGCCTCTTCACCCAAACCTGCTGACCAGACTACAGCAGATGGTCTTGCACCAAGACCTTCGATCCTTGCACCTCAAAGCCTAGTTTCTGAGCAGCTAGAGTTCCAGGCCATGAGTCTCTCAGAGGATGTTTTCCACGTTGCGGAGGCCTCCAGGAAAGAGTCGATACAAAGATGCTATGCCTTTAAATGGAAGAAATTCTCCCTTTGGTGTCAGGGCAAGGGGCTGGATTCCCTTGCTTGTCCTGTGGCTAGCATCCTGAATTTCCTTTGGTCCTTATCACAGCTGCGACTGTGGGTGATGACCCTTAAGGTGCATTTTGCTGCCATCTCTGTTTACCGAGTGCAGGCTGGTAAGTCAGTGGTGGCCCAGGAGAAGGTGTTTGGGTGCTTTTTAAAGGCATAGACCACTTGTCCCATCTGGTGCGAGGACCACTTTCACCGTGGGGCTTACAACTGGTTTGGGCAGTGCTTATGGGGAAGCCTTTCAAGCCAGTGCACAGGTGTGACAAGTCACGTCTGTCATGAAAGATGGCCTTTCCGGTGGCCATTACGTCAGCCAGAAGGATCGGGGCTCTCTAGGTGCTCTCAGTGGAGTCTCCCTACCTGGTATTCTACAAGGACAAGGTTGTCCTTTGCCCCAATCCAAAGTTCCTCCTGAAGGTGGTATCGAAATTTCACCTTAACCAGGTGATTAACTAACAAGTGTATTTCAGCAGCCTATCTTTGGAGGCCAACTGCAGGCTCCATACCCTGGACCTGCAGACATACCTCTCAACCTCCTGCCTCATAAATCAGGGACAAGGCTTAAAAAAATCAGGGACAAAGGATCAAAATCAGGGACATTTCTTAAAAATTGGAGATATTCACTCAGGAAGCTGGCAGAATAATGGGCTTAGTGTAAAATGCACTTTCTAAAGAAGAACACGTTTGTAACTTTAATGTTTGACATTATTTTGTGCTTATAAACCCCACTGTTTGGTCACAGAAACACAATTTTTAGGAGGGACAGAGTAAAATTTTGAGGCAAAATCAGGGACGTCCCTGAAAAATCAGGGACAGTTGAGAGGTATGCCTGCAGAGGACACTCTCATATTATGTGGAACACACAGCTGAAGTTCGTGGACAGGCTCACCAGCTGTTTGCCACCAACGCAGAAGTCACGCCTGGGAGACCGGCAACAAAATTAACAATTGGAAGGTGAAGCACTTCTTGCATCGACTTCTGCTATAGGTTGGCTGGTAGGGAGCCTCCCATAGGCCTTAGGTCTCATTCCACCAGACATACTGCTGCCTCAGTGGCTGCTTCCAGGGAAGTCCCCATACAGGAAATCTCTAGGGCTGCTACCTGGCAGTCAACACCCACCTTCATTTCCCACTACCACATCAACCTGGAATCACACCAGGATGCAGGTTTTGGTACCTTGGTTATCCAGACTTTGTTTGCCAAGTAGGAGTGCATGTCTTGCCCCCTCCTCCTGTAGAACTGCTGGGAGTCTGCCAGAGTGTGGATAAAATAACCATATCCACTTCCCTAGCAGAACAGATTACTCACCTGTAAACATAGATCTTACCTGAGTCATTCTTCACCATTCATAACTGGTGGGTTATAGCTGAAGGCGCCAGACCCTCGCAGTCATGTTAGCTTTTAGAATTTTGAGCCGGGAGAGCCGACGGGCACGGTGCTGCCCATGAGACCGATGTATTACGTGGCACTCGTGGACTAGTCCGTAACTGACACCGGTTCCCCCTAACTCTCAGTTCTGCTTTTCCCGCCGTCGAGGCAGCACCTCGTGAGGAGCAAGCAGCAAGAAAAGAAGAAAATACGTCAGTCTGCTCGCCACCAAAAGTTGTTCGGCGCCATACTAGTTTCAGCAGGTAATACCTTTTCTTTCTTTTCGTTCTTTTTTAGTGTAGCCTCAAGTACTTTTCTATCATTTTCTTATTTTTTTCCGTGGTAGTCATGTCCGGTTCGGGGCCTACAAAGGTGGGGCTCACCCCAATGCATTGGTTCCCCAGCAGCAAGCTGACAACCGTCACTGTTTTTCCTGCCTGGGTCCACATCACAATATGGATAGTTGTGATGCCTGTTTCTCCATGGATTTTGGTACCCTCCTTATCCACGTGGCAAAGCTGGGATGGGACCTTCCAACTTTTGGAAGGCAGCGTTGCACCAGGGATGCCAAGGTCAGGTCCCTAGGCCTTTCCCTCAGGCCTCTCCCTGGTACTGTATGTACTGAGGGAGAGCAGACCTCCCTTTTTGGGTCCTGCTGAAACTGGAGGCCTGTGGGAGGGGTCGGGTGTATAGTCGGTCCCCTCTGTGGGGGTTTACTGAGCACCCCTCGCAGTCCAGTACCCCTTTAGGGGTTCGGACACCCCCGATGTCCAGGTCTCAGCTATACGCTGGGCCTGTGTCAGTGGTTCAAACAACATGAAATCTTGCTGTATTCTGACTATATGCAGTTAGCCCCAGCACTTGAATTGCTCTGGAGAGGAAAGGGTTAACTCTATGCCAAGGCATAGAACGTTGAGCTTGAGCTCGGTTTTCAAACCTCTGTCCCTGGTACTCCTCAGTATAACCGTCAGATTCTTTACTCTGCCTAACTGTGAAGTCGCTCTGGAGATGATCTCCTTCGTTTCGGTTCTGTGCAACTAAAAATCGGTTGGTTTATCAACCGTTTTATTTTTTCAGTATTCAGATCTCTGTCTACAGTACAATAAGTATATTTAGTAAGTAGTTAGAGTTTTGTTGGTAGAGATTGTTTTTTGTTTGGTTTCTTACCGGTTGGTCTGGTTGGGAAACAAAGCACATTTTGTATTGTTTTTTCTTTGTATTTTTTCTACCTTTTGTACTGTGGTTTCCTGTACCTATCAGATCCTAAAAAAAAAAACACGACATTTTCTTCGTTCTTTTTTTAACCAACCCATGACACGGTTGGAACCAATAGGCTTGTAGTTGCCTGGCTTAAATGCTGGTAAGAGTAATGTATTATTTTATAGGCATCTCTGAGAAACCCCAAAAGAAAACCGGTCCCACTGGGTTTCAGCACTGCACCGAGTGTGGGGAGGCCTTTGCTAAGGCTGATCCCCACCTCGTCTGTGTTTATTGTCTGGGGTTTGACCACCTCAAGGAAGACTGCCAGATTTGCAAAAACTTTCCCAAAGCCACTTTAGATGCACGTTTAAGTAGGCTGAAGGAAAGGGAGGCCGAGAAGTCCGCTGACTCGGATGGCCAGCCCGGTTTGGTTCTAGTCGAACCTGAGGGGGTGCCCACTGACCTGGGCGATGCCTCCTCAGGCAAAAGGAGAGCCAATTCTGTGGAATCGGTTCAGTCTAAGAAAAAGTGTAAGTCAGCCAGTTCGGATCCCGGTCCCCATGTTCCGACTGCCGAAGAAATAGCTAAAGTGATTACTATTGTACAGTCGCTTTGCCCGGTTCTGACCGAACCGACACTGATTCAAAGACGGTCGGTTCGGTCGGAAGCTTCTGCTTCTGAATATGATCTTGAAGCATTTTATGAGGGTGATTGGGAAGGAGAAGACGATTATAAAAAAGAGGATTATGAAAGTCTGTCTAGATGAGCCAGTAGAGCCTGATATCTCCCCAGACAGGCATTCTAATGTGTCTCCTCCCAGACTTTCTGGGTCCCCCTCCCATTTCTTGTTCTACAAGAAAGTGGCTGATACTCTTCAGCTTCCAGTGGTAGAGGCTGAACAGGATCAGAAGGAACTAACAATGTTGAGGTGATGGCTGTCCCAGAGTCCAAAAGGGTGTCTATCCCTCTGCATAAATCCCTGAGGAAACAGACACAAAGAAATTCTGCAGTTTCCAACATCCATACCCCCTGTGGCTAAAAAGATGGACAGGACGTATACATTGTCAGGTCCTGGGATAGAATTCCTTACAAATCATTGCAGCCGTGTTGGGGTAGTGCAAGCTGCAGCCTGTGACAAGGTTAACATTCCCCTGGCATCTCACCCCCCAGATAAGGATTCCAGGAAAGTGGATGCCATGGCAAAGAAACAGTACTTGGCATCCTCTTTGGGGCTCAGGCAAGCTACTTACATGGCATATACAGCCAGATACCAGAAATCTATGTGGGATACGGTTCTGGAGCTGGCTAAGAATGCTACTCCCCAGCTGGCCAAGGAGCTGGAGCAGGTGGCTGTGGATGGTATTGAGGCATCAAAGGTCCAGTTTCATGCTATCAACTCGAATGATGTACATTCCAGGGTTATGGCTACATCTATCTCCCTGAGGAGATTTGCTTGGCTCAGGTGTACCAGTCTATCACAGGATACCCAGACCAAGGCCATGGATTTTCCTGTCACGGGTAACTCTCTGTTTGGGGAGCTAACAGAGGCTTACATGAAAAAGATGGACGAATACAGGACCACCTACAGGAGTGCTACAGCCAAGGAAAAGCAGGCCACTCCTCAGCAGCAACAATCTATGGCTGGCAGGGGCAGGCCTTTTCATAGGCCTTTTTACCAACCCCAGGCCTCCTCTTGTTTCCAGCAGAGGGGGTTCTTTAGGGGAAGAGGCAGAAGGGGGATGACCAGGACTCCATCCTCCACTCAGTCTAAGCTCCCTGCCAAACAGACACCCTGAGGTGTCAGTCAGGGTCACCTCCTCAGTTTCAGTAGGGGGCAGGTTGGCTCACTATTTCCAGGCCTGGAAGTCTGTTACTTCAGGCAAATGGGTCCTGAAAGTAGTGAGCCAGGGACTTGCTTTCAGCTTCAGATGGTTCCCAAAAATGAGAGCATAGTCTTTCAGTCCTCCCTTTCTCTTGGAAACAAAGGCCTTAGAGGCAGAAGTCTCCTCTCTACTACTTCTACAAGCAGTAGAGAAGTTACCTCTTTGTCACAGGGGAAAAGGACTGTATTCCAGATACTTACTTACCCCAAAAAAGACAGGGGAGTGGTGACACATCCTAGATCTAAGATACCTAAACAAACATATACTAAAGCCAAAGTTCAAAATGGTGACTCTGGGAATAATTCTTCCTTCTCTGAGACCAGGAGACTGGCTAGCCTCCCTGGATCTCAGGGATGCCTATTTCCACATACTTGTCAGACATTCCCACAGAAAGTACCTCAGGTTCGAGTTGCCCTCAGGTCACTACCAGTTCAGAGCAATGCCTTTCGGCCTAACATCTGCTCCAAGGGTGTTCAACAGGTGTCTTGCAGTAGTGGTGGCCTTTCTCAGGAAACAAGGCATCTTACTGTTTGCTTACCTGGACAACTGGTTCATAGTGGATCAGTCCTCAGAACAAGTAAAGTCAGCTCTAGAGGTCACTCAAAAGCTTCTGGACTCCTTGGGACTCATCCTAAATCTAGAAAAGTCTGTTCTGGAACCAGCCCAACTTCTCACATTTATAGGAGTGGAACTGGACACTGTCCAGTCAAAGGCCTTTCTTCCTCTTCCAAGGGTTCAGTCTCTCATCACCCTGGCTTCCTCTTTTCATCCACTAGTGTCTCGACCAGCCAGGCACTTCTTACAATTGCTAGGCCACATGGCAGCTTCCACTGCAGTAGTGCAGGGCAAGATTTCAAATGAGAGATATTCAGTTTCATCTAAAATCTTTTTGGTCTCAGGAAAAAAGACCCTCTCTCCAAGTTAGTTCCAGTGTCTCAAACTCTGGTTCAGGCTCTCCAGTGGTGGCTGGAGGAGGGCAATCTAAGGCAAGGTGTCCCTTTCCTCACTGAAGTTCCTACAGTGATTCTCACCACAGATGCTTTCCTACTGGGTTGGGGAGCCCATCTGGACCAGCTCACTGCTCAGGGAACATGGTCTCATCAGGAATCTCTCCTGCACATAAATCTTCTCAAACTCAGGGCTGTCTTTCTAGCACTTTAGACATTCTTGAACATAATTCAGGGGAAAGTGGTGCAAATCAGGACAGACAACACCACAACCATGTGGTACATCAACAAGCAGGGGGGCACTCGGTCCTTGGCCTTGTGCACCGAAGCCATGAAAGTATGGTCACTACTTATTCCCTTCAGGTTTCCCTGATAGCTGTGCATCTCTCAGGGAAGGACAATGTACTGGCAGATGCTCTCAGCAGGATTTCTCAAGGTCACCATGAATGGGCCCTGAATCCTCTAAATTCTTCAAGTCATTTTCAAGAGGTGGGGCATTCCAGAGATAGACCTCTTTGCAGCCCCAGACAATCACCAGCTTCCTCTGTTCTGCTGCAGACCCCCTCTTTTGGGGTCTGTTCCCCAAGATGCTCTCCTATTGAATTTGACAAGTGGGTTTCTGTATGCTTTTCGCCTGGTATTCAGAGTTCTGGTCAATATCAGATCCCAGCCTTGCACAGTGATCCTAGTGGCTCCAGACTGGGCCAGGCAGCCATGGTACCCCCTACTATTGTCAGTGTCACTGACAATTCCACTGTGTCTTCCCAGACAGTACAATCTCCTCACCTCCTCGCAGTGGAGGATACTGTATCCCTACCTTCAGACTCAAAGCTTGGCTCTTGAGGAGCTAGAATATGCAAGCCTGCATCTCTCCCAATCAGTCTTGGACATTCTTAAGGTTAGTAGAAAACCTTCCACTAGAAAAACTTAAAATTCCAAATGGAAGAGATTTGGTTTCTGGTGTTCTCAGAGGCGTATTCAGCCAGATTCAGCTGACCTTGTCACTGCTTTGGACTATATGGTGCATCTTAAGAGTTTAGGCCTCAGGCCTACCACTCTCAAAGTGCATTTGGCAGCCATCTCTGCCTTCCTTTCTGCTGGGTAGGGCTCTTCCTTAGCCTCCCATCCAGTGTTCAAGAAAATTTTCAAAGGTCTGGTTCACATTAATCCTCTGTTTAGGGACCCTACTCCTGTTTAGGATCTGAATATCTGCATTGCACTGCTTATGCAGCCCCCCTTGAACCATTATCTTCAGCTGAGCTAAAATACTTGTCTTGGAAAACTGTTCCTGGTAGCCATTACCTCTGCCACAAGAATCAGTGAATTACAGGCTTTATCAGTGGAACCTGATGTCATTTCATTTCACAGAGACAAGGTGGTCCTTTGAACGAACAGAAATTTCCTCCCCAAAGTGTTATCAGACTTTAATTTGAACCAGTCTGTGTCATTGCCTGTGTTTTTCACGGACTGTTCTCCCTCTGAGGAGAGAAGACTACACAGTCTTGATGTGAAGAGGGCCCTTACTTATCATATAGACCACAGTAAGGCCCATAGAAATGACTGTTCACAGCTGTTTCTCACTTATGGAGAAGTGGGAAAAGGTAAACCTGCCACTAAGAGAACTGTTGCCTGGTGGATTGTCTCCTGTCCAGTTCTGCTATTCAAAGTTGGGGATAGAGTGACCCTCAGGCCTGAGGGCTCACTCCACCAGAGGTACAGCTGCTTCAGTCACATCAGCTAGAGACATACCCCTAGTGGAAATCTGTAAAGCAGCCACCTGGAAAACTGTTCACACATTTACAAGCATTATTCTCTTGACATCCAATCAAGAAGTGATGCTAGGTTTGGCACAGCAGTGCTGCAGAACCTGTTCCCAAAATAGGTTCTGTAACTCCCTCCTCCAAGGGGGTACTGCTTGGTAGTCTGCAGATAGTCAAAATACAGCAAGACTTCATGTTGTTTGAAGAAAATATTACTCATCATAGTAATGTTGTTTCTTCTAATGGAGTCTTGCTGTATTCTGACCTCCCTCCCTGCCTCCCCTCCTGGAACCTAGTTGTTCTAGGAGAGTGGATATGTTGTTCATCCACACTTCTTGGCATGTCCCCTTCCATTTTAAATATTGCCGGAAGTCTTCAGGCTGGCTCCTTCCACGCACCTGGGTGGTATATACCTTGGCTCTGCCCCATGACACCAGATCTTCCTTTCTGCGGGAAGATACAGGTTCCCTTGTGCTCTCAAAACATATCATAGGCCCTGGATTCCAATTGTCGGTTTTTGCCAAAACTTAAACTTGCACTTTCACCGCATCCGCCATGGAAAAATCTTCCCCCGGATTTCACTGGTGCCCTTGCGGCCAGAAGATGTTGCGCACCGATCCCCACCTAAGATGCATTTACTACCTAGGTGTCGGACATGACACCTCATCATGTAGTTTTTGCCTGACCTTCCGTCCCAACGTCCTGGATGACTGCAAGGTGCGTTTGAAGCTGGGGAGACCGGAGAAAAGGAACCCGCCGGTGAAATCGAAGGAGACGAGGTAGGCAGTTTCCACGGCTGTGGGATCTGCTGAACAGCTGGAACAAATTAAAGCATTTGAGGAGGAAGCAGCCCGAGCTTCGGCCAATCGAAGCTTCTTTATTCCTCTGAACCTTGGCTCTACCTTTACAGGCTCCTTCAAGGAGCTGTGCCAGTCTCTCCCCACTCGGGGTGAGGCGCCCTCGGGCTCGCACTCCTCCCGCTCTCGGAAGAGAGAGAGAGAGAGAGAAGGACTCCGTGTCTTCATCTCGATGAAGACGTTCCTGTGACCGAGAGAGGTCCGAGTCCCAGGAACACGTGGTCTTGACTTCGGTCGAGATCGCAACTTCGGCTACCGGCTTCACAGATCTTCCATCTGGCCAGGGGACCGAGGAAGTGGGCGATGAGGTCAAAATTATCCTTGACCCAATAGACCCTCTCTCGCCGGCTGTGGCCGACAACTCTTTGGAAAGGACTCTGGTCCTTGTCTTCCCTGATGAGGAGACTCAGCCCGCTGGTGTCCTCATCAAGGACCCGGTTCTGAACCCTCAGTTTTCACCAACCCCGGTGTCTCCTGATCGACCAAGTTGGCCTCCCGATCTCGGTCGGTCAGAACCCCACTTAGGCCCAGCGGCGAGGAAAAGCCACAAGCACTCTTAAGATGAGGCGTTGCCACAGGTCCTCATCCTCCTCCTCCTCGGAGAGGCTCCGTTGGAAACTCCGTTGGCGCTATGAAGACCTCGTGGCAACAGCTAATTCTGACCGGGCAGAAGCCTGCTCCGCCATCCACCCCAGCCATAACTTGGCTCCTGCCTCCTAGGCTGATGTCAACCCCACCGGAACCGAAACAATCGGTTCCTCTGCCCGTAGGGCCGGCCTGTCTCCTGGTTCGGCCTATTACGGTCTCTCCACCGATTCTGGTGGAACCACCACCTAAACAGCCTGAGGGAGGGACGCCCTCTAAAGAGGACCGACAAGACACCAGGCTTCCCCGACATCTGTCGATAAGTCACCCCGGACCGCCTCGGTACATTGAGGATGACTTAGGCGGTAGACAGCTGCTCTACCATGACTCCTCAGATTCTGACGTCACCGGCTTGCACTCACATCCCGGGGATGATGAGTCGACGGTCAGCGCAGGGTTAGAGGAAGGCCCTTCCTCCTTCCAGGGCATTCTCTGCCTCATCTCCGACTCCACCGGAATGCCCCTGGAGCCCATCCAGAAAAAGGCGGAGTACCCTCTCACGGATATCCTCAAGAGAGGGGATATCCTAGCGGAAGCCTTTCCAATGGCCGTGGCCATCGTTGGTCTGGCCCTTGAACTTTGGCAGCGTTGTGCCTCCTGCTCAGCACCATCTGCCCGTATGGCCCGCAAGTACGCAGTGCCCATGGGGTCCCTTGTAGGAGTCACTGAACACCCTTCAGCTGAGAGCCTGGTGACTGCCTCAGTGTTCAGGTGCACGGGTAGTTTGGCCGATACTGACCGACCCCCGGACAAGGAGTCCAAAAATATGGACTACTCGGCCTACAAGGTCTATGCTGCCTCTTCTCTGGGCCTTCGTCAGGCCAGCTCGACTGTTATTATGGCACACTTCTCTCATGCCCTCCTGGGGTCATTGGACGAGGTCCTCCCTCATCTCCCACCGGACACGCAGACTACAGTCAAGCAAGTCCATGACCAAGGTTGTGCTGTCGCAAAACAGCAGCTCCAGACAGCATTGGATATTGGTGAATCTTCCTGGACCTAAGTCTCCACCACTCATTCACACTAGTGGGATTAGGGCCGGAGGCACTAGGACCCATCGGGAGCAAACTTTTTTGCTGGAGATTGGTAGCGAGAGATAGGCGCCCGGCCGAGACCTGGCGCCCATGACTTTCATTCGGCGGCCAGTAACGACCTTCGGCCACGACCTCCAGCCGCCTCAGTTCCTTTTTTCCGCCGTCGAGTGCGCTTCGGTATCATGCGCGCTCCTCAAACGGGAGTCAAACTTCAAACTAGCGCTTAGTTTTCAGTTTGTTTTTTGTAACATTATCACGATAGTAGTATCAAACAATTTTATTCTATTTGAAAATTTTTCAATATCTTAAATTTAACTTACTTGAAGAAGTCACCGCCACGGACGGGTCAACCATGAACAGGTCAGGTGGGGTGGGAGACTTACGTAGAAACTGTTCAGTCAGCCGGGCTGGGTCAGGTCAACCTCCTTCTCAAAAAACTCAGCGGGGTTCCGACAACGGTCAGTCCGATGCCGAAGTGGGGCGGTCCCCGTCAGGCATAAAATAAGCGGTGCTGGCTACGTTGACTCGACTCTTCTTGACCCACAGGTCAAAAGAAGGCATCTCGAGGGTAAGCCCTCTATGGTATGTCTCTTGGCGTCGGCGGTGATTATCATTGCTAGTTGCGGTCTCCTTCTTGAGTAGCCAACTACGGTAATGTAGTCACCGACGCCCCCTCCCGCCTATAGGTAGGGCTCCAGATAAACAGTTTCATCAGTGGGCGCTCTTATGGGCGATGGGCTCGGAGGTTGGTTCTTCTGCCTGCAGCTCGGTTGCCTGCCAGACCCTCGGGCCCCTCGGCCCGATCAGGTAGGGGCGGTTGGACCTTCCTAGTCGCGGCGGCCTTCTTGGGCCACCTGCGACTCCGTGCAAGTGTTTCCCCCCTCCATGGCTGCGGCAGGGCCACACCGATACCCTTATCTCCTGGTTTTGTTCCTCTCTTGCTTTCCAGGTTCCTGGGCTTTCGAAGCCTTCTGCGGCTGTACAGAGGATAACAACTTCCTGTTTTCTACTGGTGATGCCTCTCCCTATGCATCCCAGTATCCCCCCAGCCCTCCTTACTGCCTTCTCACATTGCTTGCACACCACTGGGTCATCTGGTAGAACTACCCCTAGGTCCCTTTCCATTTTTGTTGTTGTCGGTATTTCACCCCCCATAGTGTACTCTTCCCCTGGGTTTTTGTTTCCCAGGTGCATTACTTTGCACTTCTTTGCGTTGAATCTTAGCTGCCATACATTTGACCATTCCTCCAACCTTGTCAAGTCCCTTCTCATCCTTTCCACCCCACCTTGTGTATCAACCCTGTTGCAGATGTTTGTATCATCTGCAAAGAGACATACTTTTCCTTCCAGTCCCTTTGCAATGTCATTTATAAAGACATTAAAAAGGACCAGACCCAGTACTGAAACCTGCAGTACCCCACTAGTAACCCCCCTTTCTTCACTGTGGACTCCGTTTACTATTACCCTCTGTGGCCTGTTGTCCAGCCAATGTTTTACCCAGGCTACCACCCTGGGACATAGAAACATAGAAAACATAGAATTTGACGGCAGATAAGGACCGCTTGGCCCACCCAGTCTGCCCATTTCCCTACCTAATGGATAAGCTGCAGATCCTGGTTAACCAGCACTCCCAGGCTGGCTAATTTGTTTATTAATCTTTTGTGCAAAACTGTGTCAAATACCTTGCTAAAGTCTAGGTAGGCCATGTCCACAGCCCCTCCCTAATCTACTACTTTGGTCACCCAGTCAAAGAAATGGAGTAGATTCATTTGGCATGACCTTCCCACTGTGAACCCATGCTGCCTTGGGTTCTCTGCCCCACTGGCCTCAAGGTACTCATCAGTTCTTTCCTTCAGAAGAGATTCCATCATTTTCCCTACAACTGAGGTCAAAATGACAGGTCTGTAGTTTCCTACCTCTCTCTTGATCCCATTTTTGTGAAGGGGAATCACATCTGCCCTCCTCCGGTCCTCAGGTACCACACCATCCTCCTATGATTTGTTAAAAAGGGTAGTCAATGGTGTTACTAGGTCTCCCCTTAGTTCTTTTAGAATTCTGGGGTGAATCCCATCAGGCCCCATTGCTTTGTCCGCCTTCAGTTTTAGGAGTTCTTTCAGAACCCTTTCTTCTGTGACAGGACTGATATCGACCCCCCCTATCCAGAGTGCTCCTACTGACTGGACTAGGTACCTCCTCCTCCTCCTCTTCTTTTGTGAATACTGAGCAGAAGTATTCATTCAGTATCCCTGCTTTTTCACTGTCACTCTCTGCCAGCCCACCCTCCTCTTTATTCAGTCTCAGTATCCCTCTCTTTGTCTTTCTTTGCTCCCTAATGTACCTATAAAAGGTTTTATCCCACTTCTTAACCAAGTCGGCTATCTTTTCCTCAGTTTGGGCCTTTGCTATTCTGACTGCCTTCCCTGCTTACTTCTGCTTTAACTAGTACAGTTCTCTGTCCTGCTCCTTCTGTGTTTCCTTATACTTCCTGAATGCTATCTTTTTCTCCCTAACCTTCCCCGCACCTCTTTTGAGAACCATAGTGTTGTTTTTTTTTTGGTTTGATTTGTTTATTTGCTTCACACAAAGGCTTGTTGCCTCTGTGATGGCTGTTTTGATGTTTCCCCATTGTTGCTCCACCCCTCCTTCTTGCCTATTTGCTAGTGCTTTCCTGAGGCACTCACTCATTTTTTTTTTTTTTTTGGCAGTGATCTTTTTACCTTCCTCCTACACACTCCGGCATCTGCCTCTTCTTCGGGCCCCCTAGTGCTCCATGCCCCAGCAGTCCTCTTCAGGAGCTCTCCCTCATACATACACACTGCAGCCGATCCCCCAAGTTGCCTCGGCGTATCCCCCTCCTCTGAGGGGGAAGGCACCGGGTGGGTGAGCAAGCCCTGCACACTATTTTTTCACATTCTGGGCCACTGCTGTGTTGGAGGAGGCTCCTGGAGGTTCCAAGGAGCATGGAGAATGGCAGCCGTCATCTGGTGGCGCCGAAGCTGTTTTCTGGCTTTCTTTATAGTCCCTCCTGCGCCGCTATGTGTAGTACCCCTGGTCTCCACCAGGAGCCACTACAGAGCAGAACTACCCCCAGCCCTCCCCAGGAGAGGAGGACAGTCCTTCAGATGCTTGATCCTCTCCTTCCCCCTGCCAGCCCCCAGTGCGAGAGTCCGTTCCTGAACCCGCGTCATCAGCATGGTTCGAGGTGTGGCATCCAGCGCCTCAGTCCTCTGCGCCTCCGGGCCGCACTCTCCCATTTTGATAAAATCAGCCCTCCTGAAGTCCAGTACCTTCACTTTTGTATAGCTTGACTCTACAGCTGAGTTTATCATGAACCACACTGCTTGGTGGTCACTTGTTCCCAGATGGCTACCCACTTCTAGATCTGAGATCTCTCTTCGTCCCCATTTGGAGTACCAGGTCTAAGATTGCTCCCTCCAGTGGGTTCCAACACTAGCTGTCTGAGGCATGCCCCCTGTAGGGCATTGAGAATGGACCTGCTCTTGGATGTGGCTGCAGCAAAGGTGCTCCAGTGAACATCTGGCATATTCAGGTCCCCCATCAGCAATATCTCCCCTTTCTCTGCCATCCTAAGGATGCCTTCTATCATTTCCATGTCCATTTCCTCCCCCTGAGATGGGGGTCTGTATACAACCTCTGTGCGGATTGTAGTGCCATTTCCAGTCTCCAGGGTGACCCACAGTGCCTCCTCTCCTCCTGTTTACCCTTTAGTTCTGTTGCTTTGATCCGTCCCTTACATAGACAGCCACCCTCTTCCTTCTACCCTCCTGTTCCTCCTGTAGAGCATGTACCCTGGTATGTTGACATCCCAGTCACGGTTCTCTGTGACCATGTTTCTGTGACTACCACGATATCCAGGCATCCCTCTTCCATCAAGGCCACTAGTTCAGGGGGCTTGTTACCTAGACTACGAGCATTGATACTCATTACCCTCCATTTTTTGATGGCCTTCCCCCCTTTTTGCTCCATCCCTGTCCTTACTGCCTTTGTCTTTTTTCCATTTACCCCTGCCCTTCTCCCTATCAACTTCTCTATCCTGGTGTTTACCTCACCAACTACCCTGATTTTTTTGGGGAGGGTCCCTTCTCCTTTTCAGTGTCCCCCCCCTTGGCTAGTTTAAATGCTTGCCAAAGAAGCATTTAAACCTATCATCTAGGATCCTGGTTCCCCACTTGGACAGATGTGGACCATCACACCACTATAGGCCTGCATCCCTCCAGGTGGACCCCCAGTCCCCAGTGAAGCCAAAACCCTGAGCTCCGCACCAGTTTTTCAACCACTGATTGAATCCCATGGTGCGGAGCACCCTATCCTCACCCATACCATAGACAGGCAGCACCTCCGAGAAGGTTAACGTACATGCTACTTGTCTAAAAGGCCCCTCCCCAGCTCTGATCCCTTTCCTAGCCAGGTCATTTGTCCCTAGGTGGACAATGACATCCAGCTCCCTCCCCTGTGCAGCTGCTCCTGCAATCCTGAGGATTCGCTCCCTGTCCCTCCAAGCCATGGCGCCAGGCAGGCACCCTACCTCCCTTCTCCCCTTCTTCCCCCAGTTCTACCCTCCTAACAATGGAGTCCCCCACCAGGAGTTGTTTCCTTTCCCTGTGGGGTCCCCTCCCACCCTCCTGTGGGTCTCCTTTGTGGAGGTTCCCAGTATCCTCCTTGGTCTCCACTGTGGGTGCCTCCATAGAGGAACCACACTTTTCCAGAATGGCATAGAAATTGTGGAGAGGTACAGCTGGAGGGAAGTGCCTCTGTTCCACCACCATCACCCTCCCTGAGCCCACTGTGGTCCAACCGCTCCTCCTTCTTGGCAACCTCTGAGGCAACGGCAGTGACTCTGGTGGTCCCTGGGTGGGACAGGAGGTCCCACAAATCCTGGCCAACTCAGCCTGGAGATGAGCAACCTCCTCCCTCAGCCCAGAGAGGTGCCTGCAGATGGGACAAAACTGCATCCTCCAGAACATCTCCCGGAAGACTGCTGCTCCACAAACACTGCACTGCACCACTCCCAGCATGTCTTTTTTCTGGACCCCAACTGTTGTTTGGAATACTTACTCTTTCCTCTGTTTATTTTTTTTTTGTTTTCTCTCTCTCTCCCTACTTACTTACTGCCTCTGTGCCCTTTTAGCTCCTGATCTTCCTGTTCTGAGACAAGAAGTTCCTATATTTCTCCGTAGTCTCCTTACTTGCTCAGAGTCAGACCTCCACCAGCTAAGGGGGGACAGAGCTACTCTTGCCCTTCTAGGATGGTGAGTCTTTGGTGGCTCTGTGATCACTCACTTCCTGCTCCTAAACAGGAAGTTCCTGTTGTCAGTTAAATCCTGTGCCTATAAAAAGTAGAACTGGTTTAGCGTTTGGGGGTGGAGGGAAGGAGGGCAATATAGTCCCAGTAGAGAAGTTTTAGTTATACCAGTAGCTCCTTCCTCCTGGTGTTCTGTCTGTTCTCTGGCAGAAGCTATCTAGGGCAGTGTTTAAATCTGGTTTTAACCTGGCTCCTTCTAGCTAAGCCACTCCCCCTTTGTAAATCTTTCTACACTTAGCTAATTTCACAGATAACAATTCCCTTCTGACACCTGTGATAAGTACACAGATAAGCTTCTCTCAGATGAAATTTAGTATTCTGAAGTGTAGGGCGATTCTGACCAATAGGTGGTGCGACGCACAGACACTGAAATGCAAGGCTCTGTGAATATCCGAATCCTCCAAATCCGACCAATAGGTGGAGCGAACGACAGAAAGGGTTACAGGTGATGGACTGCAGTGGAGAGTGAGCTGTTCATTGCATGAAAATCATTGTGTGCTTTCCGATAAAGTAAGACAGAAGTCTGTTACTGCATACAGTCTCTGATGGAGAGGTAGGTCAACAACCATGCCGTGACTGCTGTTAGTGTCTCACCGGAGCTGTTTTGCTTCGTAAGCACCACTGCATTCTGGGGATATGAGTAATATTTGCATAGCTTGAGATTGAAAATTGAGTAAAAGGAAAGATATACAGATATTCATGATATTCCCCAGAATGCAGTACTCCACCACAAATTGAAAAGAAGAAACCGAGTGAAAACAGCCATATAGATACAAGAATAAGAAACTCTGTTCCGTCAGATGTGTGGTAACATCTTTCTCCATAGAAGTTAGAAATCTACATAAACGAGCTGGCACAATATAAATTGATAGTGATTTTCTAGCATGCATGCGTTCATTACACATGCAGAGCTATACAAAAGTACACATTAGAACAGCAGTCAGTATTCTATTGAACAGTGTTGTAACCTGCTGTCCATTAATATCCCTCATGACAGTCACTTGTAACATTACCCACTTAGCACTTGCCATGTTACAAGCGCATTAAGCCACTCTGAAGGTGGCATCTAATGGGAATTAATGCACAGTTGGGACATTGCAGGCACTTGGCCTTCGGCCTCGTGACACAACGATCCCAACCATGCATTAATTCCCCATTAGATGCCACCTTCATCATGGCTTAATGCATACTTGTATTGGGATGGTTGATTTATCAATATCATCTTTTACACAGACAGGATCCTTAGCTGAATATTGAGTAAAGTATTTATTTTGCAGATTGGCCATTTGATGTAAATCACTTATTATTTCATTATCTTTATTTTTTAGGAGGCCTACCATATTATTTGTTTCTTGTTTTATTAATAAGTGTATAAAAGGCTTTATAATTATCTCTGGTTTTTGTTGATACTTTAAATTCAAAGGCTGATTTTGCTTTCTTTATCTCATTTTTTAACTTTCTGTTTAGTTCCCTATAAACCATATGTTGTTTTGTATCTCTCCTTCCTTTGTTCATTTTGAACATCCCATTTTCTTTATTAGTCCTTTGATTTTAGGTGTCATCCAGTTTGATGTTTTCCCTGATTTCTATATTTAGATCTCATAGGGATACATTTACTTACTTCTAATTCTAGTTTATTGGATCCAGCCAGTAACATAGCAGAACAAAATAAAGTACACAAAAATAAAGCGTCAAAAACAGTGTCACCATCAATATTGACAGCACAAAATGTGGTGTGCCAGAACAATACAGGCCATGACACGCAGGTATCAAACAATGCCCACCACAGGAGACACTGCACTGGAACACACAGCAGCAGACACCAGTGCACAGGAACAGCACAGGGGTGCAGGAAAATGGAACAGGGCAGGGTGCAACCACCACTGGGGGAAGCAGGCCACTGGACACTTACCATGGTAATCTAATGGCACAGGCACTCATATGGTGGGGTACCCGAACCCAGAATGCCGAGCAATGGAGACAGTGCAGGGTAACTGCTGGAGAACAGGTGGAACATGGCCACCATGTGGATGGCTGTACATAATGCAAGGGGCCAGAAGCACAAGCCAGCATGCTGTCTTCCTGTCCTGTGTATTACTGTGGACATACTGGCTTGTGCTCCTGGCCCCTTGCATTATGTACAGCCATCCACATGGTGGCCATGTTCCACCTGTTCTCCAGCAGTTACCCCGGTGCACTTTCTCCATCACTCAGTATTCTGGTTGTGGGTACCCCACCATGTAGGTACCTGTGCCATTAGACTACCATGGTAGTTGTCCAGTGGCGTATCTGCCCCCGTGGTGGTTGCATGGATTTATGTGATAACTGCAAAAGCCTAAGGCGATCGCCATTATGTCGCAGCGAGTGCGAAAATCAGTTTGGCACTCTGACTCCCAGTGCAGAGCAAAACTGTGCCAGGGACTTATCTTCTAAATGGTTTTATGCAGGGGCTATGCCCTGCCCACCAGGCACCACACCCCTCTACTTAAGGATTCTCAACTTCGAAGTGCAAGACCATTTAAAAGTATTTGGACCGAGCACAACAAAAAACACAATAGCGCCTTGACACGACCCAGCACCCTGCTCACCACACTGACCATGTCATAGGGCCAGCTCAGCAACTCACTGAGGCACCACCTCACAATCCCTCCACCCTTGCTGTGCATGCCCGCCCCGCACCACACATATAGTGACATCCCATTGCTATATTCACGACCCCCTCCCCAATCCAGTCGCTAGCCCCGATGACATGTGCGTGCCAATCTGTCGAATGCCCATGTCATGGCTACTTGTTGCACCCCTGCCCTGTTCCATCTCCCTGCACCCTGTGTGCTTTTCTTGTGCATGAGTGCCTGCTGCTGTGTGTTTCAGTACAGTGTCTCCATGCAGTGGATGTTGTTTGCTACCTGCGTGTTGTGTGGCCTGCACTGTTCTGGAAAGCTACATTTTGTGCTGCCAATATTACTGATGACACTGTTTTTGCCGCTTTATTTTTGTCCACTTTATTTTGTTCCGCAATGTTACTGACCAGAACCAGTTTATTACCTAAAATATTCAATATTTCTTGCATTGTTTTATTTTGAAGCTCTATACCCCAATTCCATTTGGCCACAATGTCTTTTAATTTCTGGAAATCTGCCTTATTAAAGTCTAGGATTTTAGTAATACCCAGTTGATTGGTGAGATTTTCTTTAAGTTCAAACTAAACCACAGCGTGGTCACTCTTATTAAGGGGAAGGGCTATACGACAATTTGTTAATGTATCACCTTGATTGGTGAAAATTAAATCAAGGGTATTTGTCCCTCTGGTTGCTTCTTGTACCCTCTGATCGAGGCCCATATGGTCAAATACCTCTAGATAGGTGTTTTCAATACTACTTGACTCATTTAATTTAATCCAATCTACTCCTGGTAAGTTTAAATCGCCCATGATTATTAATCTAGCTGCTGGATCTAATTCCTGGAGATGTTTTACTAAAGCACAGTCATCCTCTCTTGAAATAGAAGGGGGTCTGTATATTACACCTAATATAATTTTAGGTTTATTTAATGAGGATAGTTTTATCCAGATATGTTCTAAGTTTGATTTTGTGATCGGAATTTCTTGGGATTTTATGTCCTCATGAATGTAGACAGCTACTCCTCCACCCTTTCTATATTTCCTAGAAGTTGAAAATAAATTATATCCCTCTATATTTTGGTTCCAAGTATCTGTCTCCTCCCACCTGGTTTCTGTCACAGCACAGATTTGTACATTGTTTGTTACCATTAATAATTTTCGTTTTCCATTTTTTTACCAAACTTCTAGCATTTAATAAAATACAGTACCTTTACAGTTTAACTGACTTTTAGAGTGATCCAGACTAGGAGATGTCATATTTTCTGTGGTATCCTCCTATACTCCCTTGTCTCCTGAATTCAGTTTAAACTGTAAGCTATTGCTTCATTGGTAAGCTAGCCAACAACCCTTTTACCCATTTTGTTAAGGTGCAAACCATCCGGTCCATACAAGTTTCTGTTTTTGAATATATCCCCATTATCTAAAAATGTATATTTCCTTTGTTTACACATATTACTTAGTCTCCTATTTATCATAACTATATCGTCCATTGTGTAGTTATTGGGACCGCGTGTAGGGAGGATGCTAGAGATACAAATCTGTCCTCTTTGCAAAATATCTACTGCTACTGCCTCAAAGACCCTACTTATATCCTCCATTTTACGTTTTTTTACATCGTTTATTCCTGCATGTAAAATCACCAGGGGATTTTCTAGGTGACCTACCAGGCCGTCCAACATATTTGTAATGTCACTTATCTTTGCCCCGGGAGTGTGCTAACCATAGTATGCTCCTTTCTTCCCTACATATCTCTGAATCTATTCCCGATTACTGAGTCACTATAACAATTATTTCTCTTGGCTGGGTCTGATTTTGGTTTCCAGTAGCTGTTGGTGTGGTCGGATACAGAACTATATCCTCAAATCCATTTGTAGCTCCAGTTTGGATTTCCCTATGGGGTATTTTATGTTTTGTAATGTCCTTCTGCATATTTTTAGTTAACATTTCCTCTGTATTTATAACTCCCTCTGATTCTGGGGTCAGGCTTTCAAATCTATTTGTTAATACAATAGGTCTTGTACTATAGATCTGTCCTCCCTTTCTTTTTTGGTGCCTGGTTTGACTAAGGACCATTCTGCTACATCCTCATCATACCCTTGTGCATTACAGTCCTATCTCCCATTTCGACTATGTTAGAGGTTTGGGACTTTCATTTGTGATCTGACATGGCACCATTTCATTTGATACTTGGTCGATATGCTGTTCCAAGGTTACTATCTCAGCCTGTGTTTCCACTCTTTGATGTAGTATAGCTATTTCCTTCTGTAAAGTGTCAATCAGTACACATTTGTAATCCGTAATTAGAGTTCCCTCTGTTTACATGTTGCAGTGTTGACACTGGAGAAAACCTTGCTTTAAACCCATGGCATGTATGTTTTATACTCACCCTTTCATCATGTTTCAGTTTAACTGCTCAACTACTTGACAGGAATGTTTAACTACTTACAGTTCTGAAAGTATTTGCTTCGGAAATGTGTAAGATAAAGCATAAGTTACACATTCTGTAAATGAGTAAAGTAAAATGATACATACCTAGTGACTCTTGACTCCACTGACTTGTCTTCAGTTGTACTGTTCATAGTCATGGTGTGTGAAGGCCATCGGTGTGCACCTGGTGAGGAAGGGGTCCTACTGGGAACAACCAAAATAGCCTCAGAGTTTGGCAACAATCTGCTTTCAGTGCTAACCCCAGTCTGGAACTTTTTATTCCTGCTCTATCCAGAAAGGAACAGTTCAACTTTCCAGTGCTGCCCTCACATGGACCATGGAACATCCTACCTCTTGAGTTCTACTCCACAGCAAGGAACATTCTACCTTTTCAGTGCTACCCCTCAACATGTAATATTCTATCTCTCCAGTGCTACCCCCAACATGAAACATTCAATCTTTCCAGTGCCACCCCAGGCAAAGAACCTTCATCACGTTCCCCTCCTGCTACTTCCTTTCCCCCAGCCTTTCCAATGCTTCCCCAGCATGAAACACTATGCCTCCATCGCTACCCTCTCCATCGCCACCCTCCTCACTGAACCATTTCCCTACTTTACCCTAAAACATGGAATAGGTCACCTCCCCAGTGCTTCACACAGCATGAAATGTTCCACCCTTCCAGTGATCCATCAACAAGAACCTTTCAACCTTCAGTACTCCAGAAAACATGCTACCTCTCACTGCTGCCCTCAGCACACAAATTTCCACTTCCAGAACCACAGAAAACAAACGTGCTACTTCTCCGATGCTACACCAGCACAGAACATTACATCTCCAGTACTACAACAAACATGCTGTTTTCCCAGTGCTAACCACAGCATGGAACAGTATACCTCCAGTACCACAGCAAACATGCTACCTTCTCTTGTGTTACACCCATCGTGGAAGTTTCCACCTCCAGCTCCACAGAAAACATGCTACCTCCCTAGTGTTTTCCCCAGCATAGAACTTCAAACCTTCAGTACCACAGCAGGCATGCTACCTCTCTAGTGCTACCCCAGCATAGAATACTTCAGTACTACATTGAACAATCCACCTCTTCAGTGTTACCCCATCACAGAACATTCCACCTCCAGTACTACAGCAAACATGCCACCATTTCTGTGCCACGCATTATGGAAAGATTAACCTCCAGTACCATAGCAAACACAGTGGTCCCTCTCTATAATGAACACCTCTGAAGCCAGCTGAGATGTTCCCTATAGCTAGGTCTTCCCTATACTGAGGTATGCCTACTTTGTGAACAATGGGAGCCATCAAAGGTGTTCACTACAAGACGGAGTTTGTTACAGAGAGGTTCTTCATAGCAAAACAGCAGTGTATGTCACTTCTCCAGTGCTGTCCCCACCATGGAATGTTCCAGTTCTCTGGTGTACCCCCAGCATGAAACATTCCATCTCCACTACCATAGCAAGCATTCCATCTCCCCAGTGCTATTCCCCTACCTGGAACATTCCAACTCCAATACCACAGCAAATATACTACCTCTCCAGTGTTACCCCAGCATGGAACATTCTACCTCCAGTACTACAGCAAACATGCCACCATTTCTGTGCCACCGCATTATGAAACGATTTACCTCCAGTACCATAGCAAACACAGTGGTCCCTCTCTATAATGAACACCTCTGAAGCCAGCTGAGATGTTCCCTATACTGAGGTATGCCTACTTTGTGAACAATGGGAGCCATCAAAGGTGTTCACTACAAGACGGAGTTTGTTACAGAGAGGTTCTTCATAGCAAAACAGCAGTGTATGTCACTTCTCCAGTGCCGTCCCCACCATGGAATGTTCCAGTTCTCTGGTGTACCCCCAGCATGAATCATTCCATCCCCCCTACCATAGCACGCATTCCATCTCCCCAGTGCTATTCCCCTACCTGGAACATTCCAACTTCAATACCACAGCAAATATACTACCTCTCCAGTGTTACCCAGCATGGAACATTCCACCTCCACTACCATAGCACACATCCTACCTCTCCAGTACTACACCCTTGCATGGAACATTCCACCTCTAGTACCACAGCAAACATTCTACCTCTCCAGCGCTAACCTCAGGAGGGAATATTCCGCCTCCAGTACCACTGCAAACATGTTATCTCACCAGTGGTACCCCCAACATGGAACAATCCACATCCAGTACAACAGTAAACATGCTACTTATCCAGTACTACCCCCGCATGGAACGTGACACTTCCAGTACCACAGCAAGCAAGCTATCACTTCAATGCTACCATTGTATGGAATGTTCTACCTCCAATACCACAGCAAATATGCTACTTCTCCAGTGCAATCCCCACCATGGAATGCTCCACTTCTCCAGTGCTCACCCAACATGAAACATTCTGACTCATCAGAGCACCATCAGAATGAAAAATTCTAATTATCCAGTGCTACCCTAGCATGAATTATTCTGCTTCCCCAGCACTACCTCCAGCATGAAACATTCTACTTCTCCAGTGTTGTTTCCAGCATGGAACATTTTGCCTCTTCAGTGCTACCTCTAGCATGCAACATTCTGCCAATCCAGTGCTACACTCCAATACAGAGCATTCTGCCTCTTCGGTATTACCTCCTGCATGTAACATTCAGCCTCCCAGTGTTGTCTCTAGCATGCAACATTTTGCCTCTCCAGTGCTACCTCCAGCATGCAACATTCTGCCACTCCAGTGCTGCCTCCAGCATGCAACATTCTAATGGCCCAGTGCTACCTCCAGCATGCAACATTCTAATGCTCCAGTGCTACCTCCAGCATGCGACATTCTGTCTCTCCAGTCCTACCCCAGCATGCAACATTCTACCTCTCCAGTGCTATCTCCAGCATGCAACATTCTGCCTCTCCAGTGCTGCCTCAAGCGTGCAACATTCTGACACTCCACTGCTGCCTCCAGCATTCAATATTCTGCTCTCTAGTGCTGCCTCCAGCATGCAATATTGTGCCACTCCAGTGCTGCCTCCAGCATGCAACATTCTACCTCTCCAGCACTACATCCAGCATGCAACATTCCACCTCTCCAGTGCTACCACCATGCAACATTTTGCCTCTCCAGTGCTGCCTCCAGCATGCAACACTGTGCCTCTCCAGTGCTGTCTCCAGCATGCAAGTCTGCCTCTCCAGTGCTGTCTCCAGCATGCAAGTCTGCCTCTCCAGTGCTACTTCCACCAAGCAACATTCTACCTTTTCAGTGCTACCTCCAGCATGCAACATTCTACCTCTCAGTGCTACCTCCAGTATGCAACATTCTACCTCTCAGTCCTACCTCCAGCATGCAACAATCTGTCACTCCTATGCTGCCTCAACATGCAACATTCGGCCTTTCCAGCGCTACCTCCAGCATGCAACATTCTGCCACTCCAGTGTTACCTCCAGAATGCAATCCTCTGCCACTTCAGTGCTACCTCCAGCATGTAACATTCTACCTCTCCAGTGCTGCCTCCAGCATGCAAGTCTGCCTCTCCAGTGCTGCCTCCACCATGCAACATTCTACCTCTCCAGTGCGACCTCCTGTATGCAACATTCTACCTCTCCAGCGCTACATCCAGCATGCAACATTCCACCTCTCCAGTGCTACCACCATGCAACATTTTGCCTCTCCAGTGCTGCCTCCAGCTTGCAACATTCTGCCTCTCCAGTGCTACCTCCAGCATACAACATTCTGCCTCTCCAGTGCTACCGCCAGCAAGCAACATTCTACCTCTCCAGTGCGGTCCCCAGTATGCAACATTTTGCCTCTCCAGTGCTGCCTCCAGCATACAAGTCTGCCTCTCCAGTGCTGCCTCCACTATGCAACATTCTATCTCTCCAGTGCTACCTCCAGCATGTAACACTCTACCTCTCCGGTGCTACCTCCAGCATGCAACATTCTGTCACTCCAGTGCTGCTTCCAGTATGCAATATTCTACATCTCCACTACTACCTCCAGCATGCAATATTCTGCCTCTCCAGTGCTACCTCCAGCATACAACATTCTGCCTCTCCAGTGCTACCGCCAGCATGCAACATTCTACCTCTCCAGTGCTGTCCTTAGTTTACCTACTGGAGACAAGCTCAGAATTGTTCTACACTGACAGGAAACAGGAGTCTGGAACCATGCTCAGACCAACAGAAGGCGGGCGTTCCAGAAAGAAAAAGCCCTTTGAAAGAATGTAAATAAAGAGAAGACAAAGCATGCAGTAACAGGAATGGCTTCCAAGTATACCATCTGCAAATACAGAACTTTGTGGAAGACATTCTCTCAAAGATCTACTGTTGCTGATCATTAACTACCCTATCTTCTTCGATGACATCTCTCTCCATAGAGCCACACCTTTAGATTGATTCCCATGCAGCACCAGACAGCTGAATGGGAGAAAGGTCAGACAGGTGGGACATAGAGTCTTGGAAGACAGCAGGGTTTGGAGGATGGCAAGGCCAAAGCCAGTCCATCTATGAGACACAAAGTCCAAACAACAGTATTGTAGGGAAAAGATGGATCATAATCAATATGTGGGCACAGCATACAGCCGCTGGTAAAATGCACTGAAAACATGCCACAGGTGACATACCACTGGACAGGACAAAGTACCACCTTACTAGGCTTCCAGAAACAAAACGAAATGCAAGATGTTAACCATGCTGGAAGAGCAGCACACAGAAATGGGCACTTACTATCCTGGTAACGAACTAAACAAAAATATGATGACTGCATGCAGTCAGTTATACAAGCCAAACAGAGAAAAGGCTCCTTTGGCATCCTGAGAATGGAGGATAACTACGCCTGAATTCAGAGGAACGGAAATATATACAAGAAAGCAGTGACCTGAAACAGCACAAATGCAGACAGTACTTTGTGAAGGAATCAAGGAGGAGAATAGCATGAAAACCAGAACCTGGAAAACAATATGGAACTAGGGATCCACAACCAATGCCTGCAGCCCTGAATCCCTGGTGGGCCAAAGGGATGGCAACCAGACAAAAGTTCCCAAAATGCAAGGAACCACATATCATAAGCAACGGCAGATACCAACAGAGCCCATGTTAGAGACTCTGAAACCAAAGGAAAGTCCCAAATCATAACCTGTCTGTTGACTGTGAATAATAACACAGGAGCAGTGTGAGGAACCCACAGGACACTAACAACTGAGCCACAACCGTGCCCATGGAGAGGGCATGAAAGGTGGAAACAACCAGAGGATGTACATGCACTGAAGAGCACCCAAATCCAGAGTCCAAGTGGGACAAGAGATAGACCAAGCACACCTGACTAAACAATATAAGAGTTCAGGTAGCAAGGCACAGCAAATACTGAAATGTGACTGTAACAGGAACCGGTGCTGAGGAAATGGTAGCCAAGCTACCAAGATAACATCACAGACAATGGAGGCCATCTATGATGGCAGCAGCCTGCTTTGTGCCCTATATTAGTAGCTCCCTCACTAGAATGCGCCCAATAAATGGGAGTAGGGGTGCCTACCCTTCTCTCTGAATCTGCTATGTGGAGTAATCCACAGGAGCAGAGGAAACAGACAATGGTGGGGTTGAACAGGCTACATGCTTCTAAGGTGTGAAAATGTACACCTGACATCTGACTGGGAAGGATAAATGAAAGATGAAAAAAATTAAGTAAAATGTACAAAAATGGAACTTCAATCGATGAAGACGTTTCCAAGATCCTACGAGTGGTTGACAGCAGGTGAAAAAACTAAAGTGGTATGGAGCCACCCACGTCACATAGGCAATGCTGATGTATGCCACCATGGGCAACCCCACCTAGGTAAAAGTTTCCAAGTGGTCATAACAACGACAATGTAACAGTTCCAAAGGTGTGGCTCTATGGACTGAGATGTCCCTAAAGAAAATATGCTTTACCGCTTCTACTTCCATCCAAACATGAACCACCCTACCTTTCCAGTGCCCTTCTTTACAGGAAATAATCTATCTCTTGAGAGTTACTTAAGCAGGGAACATCTCTCCTCTCCTGTGCCCCAAGCAGGGAACTTTCTAGTTCTCTAGTGCCCCCAGCATGGGAAGTTTCACCACTCTGTTGCCCACCAGTATGGAACATTACATCTCTTTAGTGCTCCCATATGTGAAACATTTCACCACTGCAATGCTACATCCAGTTCGTAAATGTTCAGCCCTCCAGGATGAATCCTTCCATATTCCCAGTGTTCCCCAAATATGGCAATCCCATACTCCATCAGCATGGAGCGTTCCATTTCTCAAATGCATCCCTTATCAAGGAAGTGGCCCACCTCTACAGTGCTCATCAAGCATGGAACATTCCACCTCTCCTGTTCTCTCAGCACAAAAAAAATTCACCTCTCGGGCTCGCTCCAGCAGGCAATGTCTCCCTTCTCTAAAGCTTCTCACAGCAGAGAACGTTCCACTTCTCCACATCATCAGTGGTCCACAGAAGGATCTCGCTGTATGAAACATTCCAATTCTTTACTGTACCACCTTGGATACAATTTTTCACCTCGCTCTCCCTATCATGAATGCTACTTACCACCTGCATGATGCTGCCCTGGTATGAACATTTACATTTTCCATGCTTCCCTACACATGAATAGACGCAAACTGTAATAAGTTACCTACTATTGCTAATGCTCTTAATGCACAATTCTCAGATCTCTCAGAATACACTGAAATTCAACAACCTCTTTCACCTCCTCCTGAGGTGCAACTTTCACATGAAACCCCTTTTCGTCTCACATTAGTCTCCTCCACCGAAGTGCTGCATCTCCTCAAATCAGTATCCACCTATGGATCTGCTGGCCCGGATGGGCTACTGCCAAGCTTCTTGAAGCAGGCAGCCCCTGCCCTTGCTGTTCCTACTGCAAGAATCTTTAATCTTTCCATAATAACCCAAACGATACCAACATTGTGGAAAACCGCTCGCATTGTCCCTGTTCACAAAAAAGGGGATACCAAAAATATGTCAAACTATAGACCGATTGCCATTCTCTCTACCCTAAATAAACTTCTCGAGAAGGCCATCACTACTCAGGTCACAAATTACCTGCACCTTCACAACCTTATATCCTCTACCCAGCACGGATTCTGAACAGGACACAGCACCACAACTGCTCTACTTCAGCAGACAAATGTAGTCCTTACAGCGATGGATAAGAGCTTGTTCACTGGGGCCATATTATCGATCTCACAAAGGCATTTGACCTGTGAATCACTCTCGCTACTTTCCAAACTGTCCCACCTTGGCTGTGACCTGTCGACCATCTCCTGGTTCGATAGCTACCTCTCAGGGAGGTTGCAATTTGTCCAAATTGAGTCCGCCGTCTCAAATCTTTCCCCTACCTCTGTTGGAGTCCCCCAAGGATCTATTCTTGGCCCACTACTTTTCTCCCTTTTCATTAACAACTTGCCCTCCCTTCCCTGCTCCTCCTCATTGATCCTTTATGCAGATGACATGGTGCTTCTCTCCAGTGGTAAAGATCCCTTATCAGTAAGAGCACATCTTCAAGCAAACTTCAACTGCTTGCAGGAGTGGTTACTACAGAACAGGCTCTTAATGAATGCTAAGAAAACCGTAACTATGCTTTTTGGCCCCATCAAGAATCAGATCTCTTACTCCAGACTTATTGATACATTCTGTAGATGACTCCCCTCTTGAATTCGTTACCTCCTTCAGGTATCTAAGAGTCACTCTCGACCCATCTCTTGACTTTAACCTCCACATTGCAGCTACATGTAAGACAGTTTACTCAAAACTTGGTCTTGCCTTTAAAATTAGGTCCTCCCTCAATGATGCTGCCCAGCTTGCTATTGCACAATGATTTCTCCTCCCTGCTCTGACATATTGCTCTCAGGTTTACCTTAAAGCTAGCAAAGGAGCACTCCAGAAATGGAGCACCTGCTATAACAGTATATGCAGATTTTCTCTCTCCGCTCACAGACTTACCCATCATTGCCTGCTCTACTCGAAACTATATTGGCTCTCCCCAGACTCGCTCAGACACTATTCTGCGGGCTGTACAATTGATAATACGATCAGAACGGGGTCCCCTAAATGCCTTGCCGAACTATTAACTCAGCCCTCCCAAGCATACCTCCTCAGGGCATCTGCTCAAACCCAACTTGAAATTCCCAGATACTGCAAAAGGAGAACGATCCTCGCCATATCTGCCCCCGCCTCCTGGAACTCCATTCTCCCACATCAAACTCTCCAAATCCCACAAGGCCTTTAAACTGGTTCTTCAGGCACACCTATTAGAATCCGACTGCTGCTCTTGTGCTGTAACTTGAGCCTCTCTCCTAGCATTTTCTCCTCCCTATGGCACTTACTGATTTCCTGCTGGTCTTCAAAATCTGAAAGTTTCCCACATCCAGCAGACATCCTATTGTTATAATGCTACTTCATTTAAGTTTAGTTTGCAGTTTGTCGTTTCAATTTAGTCATTGATGTATCATCAGATGAAAATAATTAATGTAATGTTATCTGTTTCTCTTTGTCATCACTGATAATGCTGTACCTGGCTGTATACTGTTCAAATGTTTGTTGTCACCTCATGCTGCGTCATGAAATACTCTTTAATGTTGACTCTGGTCTCCCCTGTCTGTACTCTCCCGGGTTGTGCCTGAATATAGGCAACATTGTCGTCTAGTGTATTTACCCGTAAAAAAAACCAAATAAATAAATAAATGCAACCACCTGTATTTCAGAAACTCAGGCCACCCCACCACCACCACAAGTGTGTTCACATCTGTCCCCACTGTATAACTTGTCTGTCACCTTAAAGAGAGCTCAAGTGTGGTATTAGTCCAGTCTATACAGCCAAATGTTGATAACCCAGTAAAGGATAGAGTCAGACTGGACAGGAGACAGCAAGTGAAGCTGTACATTCAGAAGTACTTGTTTCACAGTATTAAGGTTCCACTGCAGGGGTTAGGAGACTGACACATATGAAGAGGACTACAGGAATAAAGTGGCAAAGTGAGCATGTCTGAGGATAATGTTGCAGTGGTTAACACAAAGTAAATGACAGGCAAAGACAAACATTACAAATGTGGTTTTAGGAGTGGTGTCCAAAAATGACCAAAAGATTAACTAGCTAGAATATTCCTAATGTGGTTCAACAGAAGAAAAAGTCTTAATCATCCTTACTGGACAAAGCGTGTCTGGATCCACCTCATCACCAAGACCAAGAAAATCAGCGAACCAGTCTTCCTTTCATCTGTCTTCCTTTCATCTGTCTTCCCGTAACCTGAGATTTTCGGGACAGCACCAACCAACCAGTCATCTTCCTCTTTATTTACAGGTATTTCAACCCTTGAGCCTGACTGGCTAGATTTTGGCCTGGCTGTTAACTCCTCTGCTGGCTTTACCGGAAGAGGGTCGGCTGGCTAATGGGGGCTTCTTAGCAGGTGATGGGCTTGATGGTATAGATGACAGCTAAGCTGAAGTCTTTATGCTCTTTTCACTGGGGTTTGACTTGGGAAATCTGTAACATCATCATCTTTCAGCCCAAGCCAATCAGCTCCACTTCTAGTGGCACGTGCTGACCCTGGTGTTGTAGGTGTAGATGGTTTTGGCTTTTGATCCGGTACAAGATCACTTACATCTTCCGTTGAAAATCTGTAAAATAAACAGTAGGAGAATGGGTGGTAAACAGGATCTGCACTGGTCCTGCCAACTTACCAGTTATTTCCTGTCACTTCTTTCCCAAATTCTACCTCAGTGATAATTTCTAACATTGCAGTGAAGAAACTCCAGTGCTAGAAATACCATCACAGTGCACAAATCCTTCCCTGGGTCACTCTCCACAAGACAAATGAATACCTAAAGACAATCCCTGTGCTGTATCATATCACGGAATACTCTGTGCAGTATGTGCAGGTGTGGACTGGATATAATGTAGCGTGTCCACCGCACCAAGCGCAATACAGTTTGACCTAACGGTGGTCAGCTGTTTAAAACCTCTGTGGTATTGTACCAGGTGCATTTTTAAGTCAGAGCATTGTTGTATAAACTGTATTCAAACAACAGGATGTTAGTATTGTGGCTCTCCTCTCATGTATAAACGCAGAGGACTGGAAAAAGCAGCCTTCAGCCACCATCTGCAATCCTGCATATAAACAAAGAAACACAGTTTGAGAAGGATGGGCAGAAAGCAGCCGTTCTTAATGACTACTTCTGTTCTGTCTTCACAAGAAAAGGGGAAGACAGATGGCCTCTGCCACTGGGTGGCATTAAGGCAGCTGCAAGAGGGAGGGATCCCTGAGATGAGGCAGCAAGTATTTATCAGTGAAAGGGTTCAGAAAGGGCTAGCTGCCCTTAAGCTGGATAAGGCCCAGTCGCCAAATGAGATGCATCCAAGGGTGCCCAAGGAACTGGCAATGGAATTAAATGAAGCCCTGGTAGGGCTATTCAATAGCTCAATTCATACAGGAGAGTTCCAAAAGACTGGAGAGTAGTGGACGTTGTGCCACTCCATTAAGGTGGAGCTACAACAAGCAACTGGGTAACTACAGACCTGTCAGTCTTACCTCTATTGCGGATGAACTGATGGAGACACTAGCTAAAGAAGATCTTAAGAACTACCTGGAGAACAAACAGCATATATTTGTGGCAAGGAGGGTAGTGAGTATAGTGGATAAGGACCATGCTGTGGATTTACTCTACTTTAATTTCAGCAAGTTTTAGACTCGCTGCCTCACAGAAGGTTGCTAAAGAAGCTAAAGGAGCTGGTTGCAGCAAAGGACACAAATGGTGAGAAACTAGTTGCAAGGGAGACAGCAGAGGGTTGTGGGTAACAACAGTCAAATCAGAAGAAAGGGAGGTCACAAGGATCGGTCCTGGGTCTAGTCCTTTTTAATATATTTATCAGTGACATGGGAGAAGGAATCCAGGGCAAGCTGTGTCTCTACAAATAAAACTAAGCTCTCTGGCAGGGTAGACAGTGAGGAGGGGGTTAGGGAGAGGCAGAGAGACTTGTAAAAGTCTAGAGGGTTGGTCAAAGGTTTAGCAGTTAAAATTCAATTTCAAAAAGAGATAGGTGATGCACACGGGAACAAAACCCAAGGACAGAGTACTGGATTGGGGGGAGTGGTAAAACTACTTTAACCCTGAGGCAAGATCTAAGGTCATCATCAGTGACTCTCCCAAAACAATTAAAAGCACTGTAACAAGACCTACAGCAAGGCAAATAGGATGCTAGGGGTACAGGAAGCCGTACTGACAGCAGAAGGAAGGAGGTCCCCAGCTGGAGTACTGTGCCCAGTTTTGGAGTCCTCATCTAAGGAAAGATAATGATAGGCTGGAGACAGTGCAGCGTAGGGTGACCAAAATGATACAGGACCAGCAAGGCAAAGTTCAAGAGAATTGTCTCAAGGTACTGAACATGTACTCACTGGAAGACAGACAAGAGAGGAGGGTTATGATAGTGCCCTTCAAGTTTCTGAAAGGAATGAACAAGGTAAACTGCAAGAAACTATTTGGCACAAGTAACAGATCAAGAACACAATGGCACAAGTGGAAACTGATGGGGGTGGAGGTTCAAGAGGGAAGTGAGAAAGTTTAATTTAATTTATTTATTTATTGAAGTGTTTCACCAAGAAGACATACTGAACAACACATTGCTCGTCTCCCGGTGCGACCTGGGGGAAGGGAACATGAGGATTGAATATAAGAGTTTTTTTCAAACTCTATTTTTGCACCCCCTACCTAATCCACTGAACACTCTCTGACAACCTTCAATATCCACCATCTCTACCTCCTTGCGTGACTCGGTTACCCTTCAGCTCCTCTCTGGCACGGGCATTCCCGGGTCTGCCCTCAGGGAAGGGTCACCCCCACCCAGAGTGCTCTTTCTCATAGTGTTGAGACACCGGGCAGAGGGAGAGCAGGGGGCGAGCCCGACTTCAGGAGTGTGGACTGTGGAAGGAGGTGGCAGCGCTATCAGCAGGTTTTTTTTTTTTTTTTACTATGTGGATCCCTGTGGAGCTCGACATTCATGGCAATGTACTGCCGCTGCTTTTGGCTACGCCAGCCACCCCCAGAGGTTGCTCCTCGAGCGAGTGTTGTACCCTAACCCTCCCAAGAGGAGAGAGCAGTCCCCAGGATGCTCAATCTCTTCCCTTCCTCTCAGCTACTACCACCCGGCTCGTTTCCCAACCCGGTCGCCGGTGTGGCGCGAGGGCGTCCAGCGCCTCAACCCTCAGCACTATCTGGCCAGCTGAATATAAGGATTTGATACAAAACCACAAGATAACAAAGATTTACATTTGAATACAGGCAACTATGAGCAAGTAGACTGTACAGTGAGCAATGAAATAGCGGAATGCTAATAGTTATGAACTAGGGAGCAGAATGATGAACAACTAAAAATAGACACAATGTCACAAAATTTCCATTAGTAAGCAAGCACATGCGACTCCTAACCGTGTAGAAAATGACTGAATGGAAAACTAGTAGTTAGATCTAAGGTCAAGCAAGTGAAAAGTAACACAGACAGTACAAGTTAACTAAACTATACCAGACGTGCAAGCAGCCTACAAGTGCAGTAACAATTTGGGGTAGGAGGAGGAAAGAAGATGAGTAGAGTGAGGTCTGCTAGGGTCTGACCCTCCAGAATGTTGAGAACCCTGCCTGCACAAGGCAGAGGTAGAGCATATCAGGAGGAGGCACAGGCAGTTTAAGGGAGGAGGAGGAGGGAGGGGTGGTAAAGGAGGTAGAGGATTAAGCTGGGAGAGAAGAAAATTAGTAAGGGTGGAGAAGGAGTAGGGGTCCGGGCAGGTGGTGGAGGAGGATGGGGGGCAGTGAGGCGGAGAGGGTCTGACAGGGTCTGCCCTCCAGGATGTTGAAAACCTGCCTGCACAAGGCAGGTGGAGCTCATCAGGAGGAAGCAGGTAGTAGGCAGTGAGGAGGAGTAGGCACATCAGGAGGGAAGCAGGTAGTAGGCAGTAGGGAGTAGGCACATCAGGAGGATGCAAGTAGTAGGCAGTTAGGGAAAAGGGAGGTGGTAAGGAGGAGTAGGATTAGGTAGGAGAGAAGAAATTTTTAGGGAGGGAGGAGAAAGGGCGTAATGGGATACATGTAGAGCAGTAGATTGCAGGTACAGGGGTGGGGGAGTTTAAATGCATGAGCAATTTACTGAGAGGAAGTATGAGGAAGAGGATATGGAAAGGGGAGGAGGAGGAGGGAGGTGGCGGATCTCTAGGGAATGGGCTCCAGAGGTGCGGGAAACGATCGAGAAAGCATTCTTACCAGCAGAGGTAGACCAGTAGGGATTGCCAAGGAATGAGTCAATAGATTTTAGGGAGTGGAGGATGGTGGTGGTGGGGGACTGACAGGAGGAAAAGAGGTAGGAGGGAAGAGAACCAAACCAGAATTTAGGGACAAATTTGGCACAATGATGCAGGCATCTATTTTCAAGTGACGGGAGAGCCAGGGATTTTACAGAAAGGGTGGTGCAGGCGTGGAACAATCTGCTAGTTGGTGTGATGGGCACCAAAACTATCAATGATTTCAAACACGTCTGTGATAGAATGAAGCACTTAGTGGTTGACCGGGGTGGTAGCAGTAGGCAAGGAGAATGGGTGTGGATGTAGGTCAGAACCCTGTAAGAAAAATAGGTTTGTTAGGGTATACGGGCAGAATGGACGGACCAATGGTCTTTTTCTGTCATCACTGTCTATGTTTCTATGTTAACTGTACCCAATGTATTTGAATCCACAAGTAACTAACAATACTCTACCCTGTCTGAAGGACTGCAATACAGCCCAAATGTCCAATACAATGAGCAGTCTAGTCTTACCTCACTGAAATGCATTCAGTATGGTGCAATCTGTACTCATTACGATACAGTACACAGAACAGGTTAGAGTTCTGTATGGTTTTGCAAAATCTCTGCTAAATACAAAGAGTGCAGTAATAAGAATATTTCTAGCAACCAATGAAGCCCATAACTGGTGATCATACAGAATATCTGCTCCACTGAGTACTACTTATGGGTCTGAGCTGGTGGTGATCATACTCCAAGGGAGAAAATCTTTTGGCCAGGGGACTGGCAACGGCTACTAGCTATGGTGCCCACGTGACCCAGTGTGGCACATGCCTATCACTAATGACTGCTGGCTCCCTCACTTACCTCAGTTCTGTTTGGCAGGAGAGAAGCTAAAGTGGGAGAAAAAACAAGAAAGGGCTTGTGGAAAACTAGCCCAAAAGGATAAAGGATCTAGGAAATACAATAAAGAAATATAACCCGACTACCAACTTTCGTAGAAACAGAAAGGGGACGGCACACCTAAGGTGAGCACAGAGGAAAGGTAGCGTGGTATATAAGCCACAACCTCAAGAAGAAAAACCCCACTGTCCAGCAAGCATCTGTCAGGCTGGTAAAAGGGCAGTGGGAAGAGAAGCAACCTGCATGCATACAGGCTCTGGTATTAGGTTAAAGAGGGGTAACCAAAGGTGAGACCCCCCTCTTAACTAAGTTAAGTACAGGATATGTGCCAGACCCTCTATAAAATCAGGTAACCCTCAGGACTGTGCAGGCTTCATTCAACCAGGCAGATATATGACTATCATTTTTTAAAGGACAAGCTGCCCGCCCCTGAGCTGGTGGGGTGGGGCAGAAGTAAACAAACCAGTGGTGGATATAATGCTGTGGAGCTTATGACGTTACAAAAACCCTTCTTGACTGGTAGCAAAAAAAAAAAAAAAAAAACAGATTGCTCACCTGTAACAGTAGCTCTAGGAGTGGTATATGATGTTCATCCACACTTTCTGGCAGTTGCCTTTCCCTTTAAGACTGGCCGGAATGTCTTCAAGCTGGCTCCTCCATGCCACCCGGGTGGTAACTTTCTTGGCTCTGCCCCATGATGCCAGATCTTGCTTGTAGGAAACAGTGTTGTGCACCAAAGCGAGGGGAGGTCGGGTGGGTCTGTGTGGATGACTATCATATACCACTCCTAGAACTACTGTAACAGGTGAGTAACTTGTTTTTCTAGGGATGTGGATATAATGGTTCTATCCACACTTTCTGGCAGATTCCTAGCAGTTCTCCAGGAGAAGGGAGGCAAGGCGCACACCCCCTACTTGGGGAACAGCGACTGGAGAACGAAGGCCCCAAAACCAGCATCTCGGCATGACTCAAGGTCAATATGGTAATGGGAAATGAAGGTGTGTGCTGACCTCCAGGTAGCAGCCCTGCAGATATCCTGGATAGGGATGTCCCTGGGAGAAGCCACCAAGGCAGCCGTATGACAGGTGGAATGAGCCCTTAGCCCTATGGGACGCTCCCTACCCACCAACCTACAGCAGAGGTCAAAGCAGGATACAATCCACCTGCCAACTGTTTGCATGGCTGCTGGTCTGCCAGGTGTGGCTTCGGCATAGGTGACAAACAGCTGACGAACCTCTCCCCAAACTCCAGTCGTGTGCTCTTTGTAATAAGCGTGTGCTCGCCTCAGGTCCAGAGTAAGGAGCCTGTGTTCAGCCTCCAAGGTATGACTGGTGAAGTATACCGGGAGATTAATCACCTGGTTAAGGTGAAACTCTGACACAACCTTTGGGAGGAACTTCGGGTTGGGACAAAGAACAACCTTGTCCCTTTGAAAGACCTGGTAAGGAGAATCCACTGACAGTGCCTGGAGTTCACTGATCCTTCTGGCTGATGTGATAGCTACCAAGAAGGCGATCTTCCATGACAGGCGAGACATTTCACACCTGTGCATAGCTTCAAAAGGCTTGCCCATGAGCTTAGCCAAAACCAGTAGCAGATCCCAAGGTGACTGATGGTGGTTCATGCACTGGAGGAGAAATGTGGTCAAGGTCCTTGAAAAAGCACCAGACCACCTTCTCCTGCACCATCAACTGCTGACCAGCCCACGCCCAGTAAGCAGAGATGGCTGCCATGTGCACCTTAAGGGTCATCGACAGAAAGGCCCGACTTAAGAGAGGGACCACAGGTAGTCAAGATGCTAGCCAGTGGACAGGACATGGGGTTCAATCCTCCAATCCCTTGCCCTGGCACTAAATGAGAACCTCTTCCACTTGAAGGCACAGCATTTCCTGGTCGACTCCTTCAGAGATGCCTCCACCACAGTGAGGACATCTTCACACAGATCCAAAGCCTGGAACTCTAGCCACTCAGGAACCAGACTGTCAGGTGCAGGGACTGAAGGTCTGGATGAAATACCTTCCCCTGATTGATGAAGAGTAGATCCGGACAGAGAGGAAGATGTCTCGGGAGCCTGCTGCTGAGGCTGAGGAGAGCAGGGTACCAAAACTGGCGTGGCCAGATTGGAGCCACCAGTATCAACTGTGCCTTGACCCTCCTGGCCTTGAGAAGCACCTTGTGGATCAAGAGGAGTTGAGGGAAGGCATAAAAGAAGCCTGGGGTCCAGGGCCTCGAGAAGGCATCCCCCTGCAGCATTCCCTACTGAGGGGGGGCGGGTACAAAACAGCCTCAGCTTCACATTCTCCCTGGAGGTGAACAGGTCCACCTGAGGGGCGCACCACTAGGAGAACAGACTGAGTACTACCTCTGGGTGAAGAGACCACTAGTAAGATGCCTCGCCAACATGACTGAGGATGTCCGCCAGCTGACTGGAGGCCCCGCACATGGATGGCTAGAAGATCGGCTTCCTGGCTGCGCACAAGGATCCACACATGGAGAACTTCCTTGCATACTGGCAGGGAGTGCGTCCCGCTCTGTTTGTTGAGGTAGTACATGGTCATGGTGTTGACCGTCTGGACCTGGACCACCTGACCCCGAATGTGAGGAACAAAGGCAGCCAAACTGCTCTGAGCTCCAGCAAGCTGATATGACATTAGGACTCTGTGGGGAACCACAGCCCGTGGACACTGTGTTCCCCCAGGTGGGCACCCCAGCATGTGAGAGAGGCATTGGTCATCAGGATAACCATTTGCTCTGGGCAGACAAATGGGATCCCTTCCTGCAGATGCTCTGGGACTAACCACCACTGGAGGGTGTCCCACATCCGCTGGGTCGCAGTGACCAGCTGGTCGAAGTGACCCCTGTGCTGAGACCACTGGCTGGCCAGCTCCCACTGCAGGGAGTGCATTCTCCTGCGGGCCCAACGAACCACACTGGTGCAGGCTGTCATGTAACCCAGCAGGTGCAGGAAGTCCCAGACAGGGTGCAATTGCCCAACCAGAAATTATAGGGCAAATGAGGAGAAAGCTTCCGCCCTGTCCACCAGGAGCTGGGCTCTGGTTCTGCAAGAGTCGAACTCTGCCCCGATGAAGCTGATCAACTGCGAAGGCACGAGTTCCAACTTGGCCTCACTGACTAGGAGGGCAAGAGAGACGCTGGTCTGGAGGGCCAGACCATGGACCACTCCACCTCCTGCCTGGAGGGACCTGCGATCAGCCAGTCATCCAGCTAGGGGTAAACCCGGACCCTTTGGTGCCTCAGGTAGGCTGCCACCACTGCAATGCAGTTAGTGAAGACCCTGGGAGACAAGCACAGGCCGAATTGCATGGCCTGGAACTCACAGAAGGCTCCCTCTGCTCAGAAGTGGAGGAACCTTCTGTGAGATTGATGGATCAGGATGTGAAAGAACGTATCCTGAAGATCCAGGGAGCAAAACCACATGTTCTGGGGGGTAGTGGCTAGCAGCCGAGCTGGAAGCAACACTCTACAGCAGCTCTTAACCCAGACTATATCCTTTATAACTTTTGGCCGGGAAAAATAAAGTATTTTGCTCAGAACCTCCTCCCTTCATTTCAGCTACCATCATTGACTCTGGACATATTAAAAGATAATCCCTTTGAAACCATGGGTCGTCCAAAAACGGCAGTTGGAGGCGATGGAGGTAAGCTGAAGGAATCGCGACAAGGCCAAGATAAGGATAAGAAGCCTACAGAATTACCCCAAATCAGCCTTCGAACGCAGCTCTGCTTAAAGCCATCCAAAGTATAGATAAAAAAATAGATGCCTTCACCTCAAGGCTTGCGATTGCAGAAACCAAGTTGTCAAAGGTTGAAGAAGTGGCACAAGACGCAAATAAATCTGTTGAGAAGAATGCAGTGGCTACATTGGGCCTTATCGAAGAGAACTCACTGCTCTGCCGGCGCCTGGAAAATTTACAGAATGGGGCGCGGGCGTCTCATGTTCGGCTCACTGGGCTATCAGAGATGGAGGAGCAAGAAGATTTATGCATGTTTCTTGAGCAATGGCTTCCTGAACAGCTACATGTAGTAAAGCAATTCACCATCCAACGTGCATATAGGGTGAATGTTAGAGGGGCTTGACTATATCAGGATTCTGCACATCCTTCAGCTTTTGCCATCCTGGCAGTCCTGGGGTCCATGAAGGAGCGAGGATTTTCTTCTCCAAACAGTCCGGAAGCAAGGCCCTATAACCTGGCGGGGAGTGAGCATCCACATATTTCCAGACCTCAGCTAGGCCACAAGGCAGAGGCATTAGGTCTTTGATGGGATCCGCTTGACGCTGGGGCAACTAGGGGTTCACCAAGCGCTGTTGATTCCGGCAAACCTAAAGGTGGTATATGGTACTAAAACTTACCACTTTTCTGAACCGAAGGATGCGGGAACGTTGCTGGAAAAAATTGAATTGGACTATGTAACCCGAAGTTGGAAAACAGATTCCGATGAATACGGAGACACTTGAAGGGACTGTAACCCGTAAGTCAGCACATGGCAGAGATTCTCATCTTAATTTGAGCCTCCTGAGACTTTAAGTCATACTGAGCCTTGTAAATGGTTCTAATAATTTGTTTTAAAGTTAAAAGACTCGGTACTCTTTTCTTTGCATATCTAAACTTAAATACGTACCGGGTGCAGGTTATAAAATATGAAGTAAGATTGTTCACGTTTACACCGAGGGGTTGAAAGATCTAATTGTTTACATGTACTTGTTTGACAGTTCATTAAGTAAATTTATCACCAGTTTTGTACAATGGTAATCGGAAAGTGGAAAGATGTAATATCCAGATATTTACGGGTTAAATGACAGTTTGGGTTCTGATGCTGCAAAGTTTTAGTTATGGAAGGGGGAGCTGCTGGGGGTTGCTTTGCTTTAGAATTATATACTATTTTTCTGATGATTGATAAATAGGGATGTTTTCTCCTTAATCACAGGGGTTTAGCTAACTGTATTTTTTTATTAAAATGTAGGATATCCCTACTTATGGCAGCATATAGCATTTGACTACATTGTTTTCAGTGAACTCTAACGTAACAGGTAACCCTCACTTGAAGTAACAAGTTAGGAGTACTGATAATACTGAGTGATACTGTAATGGTAGTGCTTGATTGTACTGTCCTATGGGAAATACTTGTATGTATGTAATGTATTTACAAATCAGTAAATACAAGTTCAAAAAAACCCCACATGTTCTACTCTAGAGATGGTAAGATCTGGGACAGAGTTATCATCCTGAAGGTGTGCAACTTGAGAAACATGTTCAGGTCGTGCAGATCTAGAATGGGGAGCCAGCCCCCCATCCGTTTTGGCACCAGGATGTATCTGGAGACAAACCCTGGGTGTTCCGGTGGATCCGCGACAGGAATCACAACCTCCTTGCAGAGGAGCTGGGCAATGTCGTCCCGAAGAACCAATAGAATGTCTGCAGATACCAAGTCCTCCCGTAGAAGCTAGGCTAGCAAGGAGAATTGCTGCTCGAATTCCAGAGGCAGACCCTGGCCAACCACCTTGAGAACCCACCTGTCCATGGTGACAGCAGACCAGGCGAAAATGAGGTGATGGAGGCGGCCCCCACAGGAGGACCTAGGGAGATGTGGACGGGCATGAGGGAGGCACCCTCATCCCGCCTCTGGGCAAGGAGGAGGGTCTGGCCACGAAGCCACTGGAGCCTCTTCCCCAGGCTTACAGGCGACCGAGGCCACTTACTTTGGCCAAGGTCACCAGGACTGGGCCTGCTGACCAGCCTGAGGCTGGAGCTGGTTTGGCTGCAGGAGTAGAGGTGGACGAAAGGGCTTCCTTTTCTGCTGCTGCTGCTTAGAGCCCTTTGGGTCCTTTTGGGCACATGCCATGGAGTCCAATGTGGCACCGGACTTCTCGATGTGGGTGATGTGGCCCTCGACCCCAGGCCTGAACAAGTCAGTACCTAGGAACAGAACATCTGCCAGCTTGTGCTGACTGTCAGCCGTGAAGGTCAAGATACTCGGCCAAGCCTTGCGGCACATGGTCACTATGGCCACCATGAAGCAGGTACAGGAGTCCCCAGTGTCCATGGCTGTCTGGAGCTGTTGCTTAGCTACAGCCTACCCCTGGTCCCAGACCTGTTTGACCGTGGTCTGGAGATCTGCCGGCAGATGAGAAAGCATCTCATCCAGGGTGTCCAGCAGGGCATAGAGGCGTGGGCCATAAGGAGAGCTGGAGCTCGCCTGGCGAACCAGCGAGGCACCGTAGGCTTCTTAGCCGCATGGTCCAACTTCTTGGACTCTTTGTCAGGTGGCTTGTCAATATCCCCAATGTTGCCAGAGTGCCTGAACACAGAATCTGCCACCAGCCCCTCGGCCGAGGGGTGTTCTGTGAATCCCGACAGGGAACTGGTAGGTACCGCATACTTGCGGCCATCCGGGCAAAGGGCACAGGGAAGCAAGTGAGGTGCTGCCAAAGCTCCAAGACAGGGCCAAGAATGGCACCAGGAAGGCCTCCCCAGTCCAGGATCTCACTCAAAGGGTATTGAGCCCATTCTGGACAGGCTCCATTTTCATACCCGTGGAGTCTGAGATCAGGTGGAGAAGGCCCATAAAAGATGTAGGGCCTTCGTCCATCGAGGGATCCCCCACCGACTCCATGTCAACCAGACGGGAGTGCAAGGATGAACCCCCTGACTCACAGTAGTTGTTAAAGAGGGGTCGACCACCAGAGTCTTCACTGACCCTCCGTGTCAGCGTGGCTCAGTTGGTAGTACATCCGCCTCTGGACCAGAAGGTCGTGGGTTCTCGTCCCACACTGGGATTGGACTTGCACCTAAAAATCGCTGGCATCCGAGTGCAGTATTGGGGGGTGCTGTACTGCTGGGGTGTGCCGTCCTTCGGATGAGACGTTAAACCGAGCTCCCTTCTGCCCATCCTGGTGTTGTCCTGTTGGGTGTCCAGGTGGAAGTAAAGAACCCAGGGCACTCTTTGCAAAGAGTAGGAACATTCCGGTGTCTGGCCAACATTCCTTCCCATAAACCAGTTCATGCAATTATACAGGCTGTGTATGGGTGATGATGTGAGATATGGCCGCCACCACACATTCAGTCACTTCACTACCAGTCTAGCATTGCTTGCAAAGCGCTTTGTTTGTATGAAAAGCGCTATATAAATGCTGATTCTTCTTCTTCTTCTTCTTCAGGCGTGATGGTGACTGACAGCCAACTGGGAAGCCCCTAGGCCGGCCGATATTCCTAGGTTGGAGCACCGATCTTCAGCTGCACAGGTGGCGGCTCCATGGTGATCGGTGAAGACACCGAGAGCGGCCGAGCCAGGACCGTCTCAGGCAACTCCTGAGGCAGAGAAGGCATCGGCCTGTTAGGTGAGAGCCAGGTGATGGCCAGCGTAGGAGCCGGAACCAGCTTCATACTGGTGAACACCAGTTGCTACCTCATGAGATCCTCATAGCGTCGATGCAATTTGCGCCGAAGCCTCTCCTCAGCCAAGGAGGACAAGGATGAAGAGTAGCAGTGGCAGCGCTTCCCAAAGCATCAAGAGCAGGAGCACCAACGTCAGCGGGAACCACTCGGCCCCTGGGAACAGGACCGAGACCTCGACCGTGACCACTGGGGTCGACCGGCGGCAAGGCTCGGAGGAAGTCAGTGAGCGCCAATGCTCCTCCAGGTCTTGGTCGATGACCAGATCAGTGGACTGATCCATTCCTGAAATGGTCTGGGTCAGGACCGAAGTCCTGGACAGAGAAGTGTCGGCCTCTTCGGTCGACAACTGGTCGACCACCCGAGAAAAATGCCGGCCAGAAGATCAACCAGCGTCTCGGCCAACTGGCCCGACGGGGTTACCATGGAGCCAGTGACATGGGCTGAGGATTCGACCAAAGTCGGATCTAGAGAAGCATGGGAATCCGAAGCCCTCGATGACAGCTTTCCCAGTCCCACGACCATAGAAACACAGAAGTTGACGGCAGATAGGGACCACAAGGCGCATCCAGTCTGCCCATTTTTTCTACCTTATGAATGTGCCATAGATCTTTACTCTGTCAATGGCCTATCTATTCATACTCATCTGTGTGACAGGGTACGTCCCTGCCACTGTAACAGGACCCCTTTAAATTGCTACTGCTGCAACTTCTCTTTCTATACTCATCTATTACGGCTATCCTTTTTTATTTCCTGTTTGGAGGCAGGCCACCTCCAGACAACCCTCTGTACTTCTCTTTAACTTTCTTTTCTCTTCCTTTCATGGGTCCGTATGTATGGAGGCCAACTTCCAGTGACCTCGAGCTCCCAGACAGAATGGGACAATAAAATAGAATAGTTAAATAGCTATAGCTCTATAGAATGGGTAGCTATTTTGCTAGAATTAAAGATATGGATTGTATACAGTAAAGCACCCTAATCAAAAGGGATGCAGTGGCTATTTAGTGTGTAGGCAGAGAAGGACCTACATGACTAGCCTGCCTGCACATTAGTATTATTTTTTTTTCATTTATTTCAAATTCGGATTAATACCTTTGACCGGGGTCTCGTTTACAAAGGCTCCAAGTCAACAAGGAATAGAAGACATTTACAGGTGATGAAACATTGCAGAACAGAAAGAACATCAACTAACAAGTAGTATTAGTGTGCAGTTACAACACTAAGCAGGGTACAACAAGTGAGGAGAAACAGGACTACACTTGCGGAGAAACATATTAATGCAGCACTAATTAAGTGCGGTACCGTGTTTAACAATCATGTTACAGTTAAGACGGGGCACTCCCATTCTGCAGAAATGCAGTTTTAGCAGCCAAAGTGAGGCTATGTCAAGGGGAGGCAGTAGGTGGTGGGAGGTGGGGGGTGGGCAGCTGTGGAACAGGAGGGTGGAAGTGAGAAAGGGTAGTGTTTGACAGGTGCAAGAATGGCTGTCAGAGGCCATGAGGTTAACAGAAACACTGGCTGGTCAGATTTGCTGGCGAAAAGAGTCGAAGCCCATTTTTAAATTGGCCAAGTTGGCAAGGTATGCCAGCAGATCATTGAACCATTTAGGCCCACAGTAGGAGAGGGATCTTTGGCCAAGGGTGGTAAGGGCAAACCCCGTTCCCTTTTTATTTTCTGTAACCCTGCTGCCGCCATGGAAATGTTATAACCTGCACTGAATGCTACTGTTTATCTATTAGATGCATTATGCTGCTGTTAAACTATAGTTGCATAGGTAGAAATTAGAAGGAACCCTGTTGTAGTTATGCCATAATAGGTTCCAGAGCCCAATTGTAAGAAGTGATTACCCTTTAATAAGCAAAGCACTTTACTTAGCTGCATCAGAGATAAACCTGGCATAAACATAGTGAAAACCTACAGACTAGAATACTGAAAGGAGGTAAAGTGAACACAAACCTTCTTCTGGCAACACAATATGCTTTAAACAAATGTACTTCTTGAAGGAGAAGGAATAAATTAAATCTGTCCTTACCTAAAGCAGGCGAAAGAATGAAATGCCGTCTGTAGAGGAACAGTGGCCCCTAGTACTCCCTTTTTTATAGGACGCTGTCTGTCACTCAAGTCCCAGTGAAAAGTTTTCCACCTTTAAAAAGGGGAAAATCCTTCTGGGAAAGTCCTTCTATTATCTAAAGCTTCTCCTCATTACAGAAGGGTAACTACATCCTTTTAGCCGGTTATTTAATTAAATGAAGGGCCATGATGATGCCTGGTCACCTGACCCAGGTGGGTGGGTATAAATAGTACTGCCTGAGCCAGCAAATAGGGTTCATGTCTTCTGACTGAGTGTAGGTGAAGGACTAGGAGAGTCCTGTGCTGCACTAAGGAGAACACTGTGAAAATTATTTACAAGTCTTTTCTTTTGAATTGTTTTGTTTTATTTTTACATCATATGGTGCAAAAGCTGTTGTTTATGATTACAAAATAAACATCCCATTTAGAAAAAGTGGGTTGCACCAAAAATCGTGTGTGTGTGTGTGTGTGTGTGTGTCCATCTGTATTTCCCACCCCTTTACACTCCCTTATGCCTATCCCATGCTGGTTTGAAGCCCTGCGCTGTATTCCTATCTACCACTTCCTGAGGCAGGCTGTTCCATGCATCCACCACCCTTTCTGTGAAAAAGAACTTCCTCACAATACCCCTTAACCGGCCTCCCTCTAATCTCATGCTGTGTCCTCTTGTCCGGCTATTTTTCTTATATTGAAACATGTTAGACTGTTTCACCTTGTTAATGCCCTTAAGATGCTTGAATATTTCGATCATATCACCTCTCTCACTTCTTTGCTCTAGGGTGTACATACTGAGCTCCGTTAATCTGTCCTCGCATGTTTTCTGATGCAGTCCCTGCACCATTTTGGTTGCCCTTCCCTGGACTGCCTCCATTTTATTAATGTCCTTGTGCAGGTGCGGCCTCTAGTATTGCCGTAGTATTCCAGATGGGGCATAACCAGTGTCTTGTAAAGAGGGATTATTAACCCCTCTTCGACTTGTGATAGCTCCTATTAATACACCCAACATCCCTCTAGCCTTACCTACTGCTTTAGTGATCTGCTTGGATGATTTCAGGTCATCTGTGAGGATGATGCCCAAGTCTCTTTCTTCCCTTGTGATTGCCAGCAACTCCCCTCCCAACCTATAGGTGGATTCAGGGTTTCGATTCCCTACGTGCACGATCTTGCATTTCTTTGCGTTAAACCCCAGTTGCCACCCTTCTGACAATTTTGCCAGTTTATCCAGATCTCTTCTCATTCTGACCACCCCATCTAGATCATCTATTCTGTTGCAGATCTTGGTGTCATCTGCAAACAGACAAACCTTACCCTCCAGTCCATCTGCAATGTCACTGATGAAGATATTGAAGAGGGGTGGCCCAAAGACTGATCCCTGTGGTAGCCCACTTGTGACTTGCATCTCTTCTGACTGTATACCATTTACCACCACTCTCTGTTTTCTGCCCGCCAACCAGTTTGCCACCCAGTTGACCAACTTCTGACCCACCCAGCTTATTAATCAATCTTCTATGTGGAACAGTATCGAAAGCTTTGCTGAAGTTAAGGAAGGTGACATCAACTGCACCCCCTTGGTCCACCACTCTGATAACCTAGTCAAAGAAATCTATGAGATTCGTTTGACAGGACCTTCCTGTTGTAAACCCATGCTGTCTTGGATCCTGTGCTTGTATGGATTCCAGGTAATGCACTATCCTTTCCTTAAGGAGTGCCTCCATAATCTTGCCCACTACTGAGGTAAGACTGACTGGTCTGTAGTTCCTTCTTTGCCTCCTCCCTGCTACCACTCTTGTGCAGCAGGATCATATGAGCCCTTCTACAGTCTTCCGGGACCTCTCCTGTGCTCAGAGACTCACTAAACTGTTCTGATAATGGCTTTGCTAGTCTCACCCTTAGCTCCTTTAGTACCCTGGGATGTATGCCATCAGGTCCCATTGTCTTGTCCACCCTGAGCTTTGTGAGCTCTTGCAGGACCCTTACTTTTGTGAAGGGACTTGTGCACACCTCCCTCCCTCCCCCTGTGTCCATGGTGCTGGGCTGTGGGCCCTACCCTACCTTCTCCTCAGTAAATACTTAGCAAAAGTATCTATTATGACTAGTGAGGTGCGACTGAGTGTGGTTAACTCCCTTTTATGTCCAGTAATCGACTATGGCGATCTGTTTTATGGAGGAGCTATTGAAAGGCATATACATAAAGTAGATCTGGTGTTTTGCAGATTGGCCCGTTTTGTACTGATGCACCTTATAGAACTCATAGGTGTATGCTATTTAGGAAGTAAATTGGCTTAAATCCTCAGTTAGAAGAAATTCACACTTATTACAGTTTATGATTAAAGTTTGGAATAGGGAGGTCCCTGATTATATTATTGATCTCTTCGAAGTTAGGAAAGTAAAGGAAAGTCTGAGAGCTTCTGTTGGAACCCAATTTGCTTTAATTAGATGCAACTTGAATATAGGAAGATCATCAGTTCCTTTTAGAGGAATTCATTTATGGAATAAATCCCCCTCAGATTTGAGAAGCTATAGAACTAAACATAATGTAACCCCTACCCAGGTATGCCGTTTCCATCTTGACAGCACTCCTGGTGGGCTGGGTTCGGGGAGAAATATGTCACTCGGCACATTGGCTAGGTTTGGCTACTCTGCTACAGGGGCACCCAAGTAACTCCAGACACAGGAAGCAATAACTGTAATGTCCAATACCAGAAGTGGGATTCTAAAGTGTGGTTTTTATTCACATCCAACAGAATAACAAAGCATAGATGGACTCCCACAGGGCTACACTCCTGGTAATGCAGATGTATGGAGATCAGAACACATTCATTTCACTTTAGCCCTCAGGCTTTGAAACACACTGGGCACACAGCCCACACCTGTATCTCTGCTCTGGGTTTCCTGGCTCAGCTCCCTTGCCAGCTACCTGGACTACCTTCTTTCCATGGCTCGGCAATCACACCAGCCCTTTGACACTTTCCATATACCATGGAAACATTTACTGGTGGCTCCTAAATCACCTATGAGCACTTCTGGCTCCATCAGGGAATTTTCCTCATCAATCCCATGTCTGGGTACTTTCTTCAGGCACTGGTCAAGTACCTGAGGGAAAGCAAAAGGTGTCCCAATGCAAACCCGTAGAGGTGAATTTGGTTACTACTGATGGGGGTCTCCCACCTCTCGCTCCCATAATTCATACCCGGCCATTTCTCTGGATTGTAACACCTCATCCTTGAAAACACTTTGCTGTGTAGATTATTTTTAAATGTATTCACATTAAATCTACTGTCTGTACATCTCATTTGTGCTGAACTTGAACATACTTAATAAGTGGCTGTGTCCATTACTCTAGGCCCCCCACAGAGTTAAGCAGTCCAATCCCCATATCTTCCAAAATGTACTTGGCTGTCTTTTCCTGACCCCACAGTAACAGTCACTTTAGTTTCATCTTGTTTCACGTGAAAACACATTGGCCCTTTAGCAGAGCGAACTCACCCCTTGGTTGCAGGTGCTCCACAGGCGTTTTCTCTTCAAAGAAATCTTGTCTAGAACTTCTGGTGCCTCAGCATGAACTTAACTCAAGCAGCTTCTTTTTCCCTAGTCGGACCAGGGGAGTTGCCCCTGGAAGCAGGCTGATTCCTTCCCTCTATCCCCACAAGAATGGGGCCCTGAACCACTGAAAGCGGTCTCTACCACTTCACTTGGCTCTTCTTGTGTTCCTTTTCAGGTGAGAACACACACCTATACAAAAAATAGCTCTTTGAACAGAGCTTAGAACTCTGAGGGCCTGCTTACAGCAAAGCATCTCCTTCCTCTACTACAGACTGCAACAGACTCTTACAGACTGACTTCAAATTCCCCAACATTCTACTCTAACCTCCAACTGCAACATTCCAGTGTGGCTTATGTAGCTGTGACAGTTCTAAAATGATGTCATCCCTCAGTCTCAGCTGAGACTGAGAACAGAGTAAGACTGTGTGAAATCCATTTAACTGGAGTTTCACAAGTTGCCTTCCCTGCCTACCACTAGGTCTTACTGGGATTCTTGTAACCCTGGGTAGCGGGGGTTACAATAATAAAGTAGAATTAATAAAATGGTGCACATCCTGTTTAAATAATATTACAACTTGCAATAACTGTTAGCGCTTTAAATTTAGTATTGCTTGTGAAAGATCGTTTCTTTTTATTTATTTGTATCATCTTTTTTTATTCATATGCGTTCTTTAATGGTGTGTAATGTGTGTTTTTGGTGTATTACTGTATAATGTGGAACTGTTTTATTCTAATGTAACAAGGAACTTCATTAAAAGTGAGCTTTGCTCAATTGAATGTATCCTTTATTCTTGAATGAATAAAAAATGATTTACTACTTAACTATTTAGGATAGGTGCCTTTCCTTGATCCTTCTCCTCACACTCCCCCTCATCCCCTTTGATCTTAGCAATCCCCTCTGACTTTCTCCTTTCACTAATGTATCTATAGAAAGTCTTGTCCCCTTCTTTTACTGTTCATGCTAGTGTTTCCTCAGTTTGGCCCTTTGCCTGCCTTACTGCCTTCCCTGCTTCCCTTAGGGAAATTTGGTATGCCTCCCTTTGTCCTGTTGGGTTCCCTTATATTTCCTGAAGGCCAACCTTTTGGCTCTGACCTTTCCTGCTTCTGTTTTTGAGAACCAAATTGGTTTCCTCCTTCTTTTGCTCTTACCAGAAACAGATAAGGAAGATATTGATGTAGCTTATGATAGACTAGAACAAACTGTAAATGTTGATGCTGTAAAAGTGAATGTTTCCTTAACCTCAGAATAAACTGCAGACATTCGTAATGTGCTAAAGACATTTAACAGTACTTTTAACAGTACATTTAACATTTAACAGTACTTTTACGGTACCAGGCCGAGCAAAAAGGACTGAGCATGTAATAGTGACAAAGAATGCTCGTCCTATTAGGCAAAAAACATACAGGTTGCCAGAGCGGTTAAAAGTTGATGTGGTTAAGGACATACAAAAAATGAAAGAACTGGGTATCACTGAGGAGTTGAGGAGTACTTGGTCATCTCCCATGGTAATTATAAACAAAAAAGAAGGGGGTATTAGAATCTGCCTTGATTTCAGGAAACTTAAGTGTCAGAATTTGACAGTTATCCTATGCCCAGGATAGATGATTTGGTGGGCAGACTTGGAGAGTGCAAAGTATATCAGTACCCTCGATCTCACCAAGGGTTACTGGCAAATACCTTTAGCTAAAGAATCCAGAGACAAAACTGCATTTGCCACCCCTATAGGATTCTATCATTTCACCACCATGCCATTTGGTTTACATGGTGCGCAAGCTACATTCCAGCGGTACATGGATGTAATTTTATCACATCACACTGGTTATTGTGCTGCATACCTGGATGATGTCATGGTGTATAGTCCAGACTGGAAAAGCCTCCTGGAACACCTACGAGCAGTTATCCAAGCTATCAGAAATGCAGGTCTGACAATTAATCCTACTAAATGTGCATTGGGCATTCAGGAAACCAGACATTTGGGCTATGTGTTGGGAAATGGAGAAGTCAAACCAGAGATTTCTAAAATAGAAGCTGTAGCTAACAGCCCTGTACCTAAAACAAAAAACATGTCAGGTCATTTTTAGGGCTGGCTGGTTACTATCGGAAATTTGTTCCAAACTTTGTTGAGTTAGCTACTCCCTCACTGAACTCACAAAGAAACGGTACTCAAATAAACTGAAATGGACTCCAGAGTGTGACTGCTTTCAAGCCATGAAGGCTGCATTATGTTCAGCACCTGTTTTTAGAAGTCCAGACTTTGAGAATTCATTTCTGCTACAGACAGATGCATCTGAGGTAGGCCTAGGTGAAGTCCTAAGTCAAAATATAGATGGGAAAGAAATACAGGTTACTCACATGTAACAGGAGTTCTAGGAATGGTATATGTTGTTCATCCACACTTATTGGCAGGTTCCTTGCCGCTTTAATTGTTGCCGGAAGGACTTCAAGCTGGCTTCTCCCACCCACCCGGGTGGTAAAACTCTCAGCTCCGCCCCATGATGCCAGATCTAGCCCACCTGAAGCCAGGTTGTGCGTCAAAGCCAGGGAGGTCGGGTGGGTCGTGTGGATGAGCAACATATACCATTCCTAGAACTCCTGTTACAGGTGAGTAACCTGTATTTCTAGGGACATGGATATGTTGTTCAATCCACACTTATTAGCAAACTCCTAGCAGTTCTCCGGGAGGAGGGAGGCAAGGCGCACCCCCCCCCCAGATACTTACTTGGGAAATAAGGACTGGAGAACCGAGGCCCCAAAACCAGCATCCCGGCGTGACTCAAGGTCGATGTGGTAGTGGGTAATAAAGGTATGTGCCAACTTCCAGGTAGCAGCCCTGCAGATATCCTGGATAGGGACGTCCCTGGAAGCAGCTACCGATGCAGCGGTATGGCGGGTAGAATGAGCTCTTATCCCTCTGTGAGGCTCCATGCCCACCAACCCATAGCAGAGCTCTATGTAGGAGGAGACCCACCTGCTTATCGTCCGCTTGGCTGCAGGTCTGCCAGGTGCGGCTTCAGCGTAAGTGACAAAAAGCTGGCGAACCTCTCCCCGAACTTCAGCCGTCTGCTCCTTATAATAAGCGAGTGCTTGTCTAGGGTCCAAAGAATGCAGCCTATGTTCGGCCTCCAAGGTGTGATTGGGGTAGAACACTGGCAGATTCAACACCTGGTTAAGGTGAAACTCCGACACCACCTTTGGAAGGAATTTCGGGTTGGGGCGAAAGACAACCTAACCTTGTCCCTGTGGAAGACCAGATAAGGAGACTCGATGGAAAGCGCCTGGAGCTCTCCCATCCTTCTGGCTGACGTGGATAGCCACCAAGAAGGCGATCTTCCACGACAGGGAAATATCGCACCTGTGCATCGGTTCAAATGGCTTGCCATGAGCTTGGCCAATACCAGTAGATCCCAAGGAGGTGGAGGTTCTCGCACCGGAGGGGAAATGTGGTCAAGGCCTTTGAAAAAGCGCCCGACCACCTTCTCCTGTGCCACCGACTGCTTCCCGGCCCGCACCTGGTAAACAGAGATGGCTGCCAGGTGCATCTTAAGGGTCGTCAACCGAAGCCCTTGCTGAGAAAGGGACCACAGATAGTCCAGAATGCTTGCCAAGGGACAGGCGGAAGGGTCCAAGCCCTTCCCGACACCAAATGGAGAATCTCTTCCATTTGAAGGAATAGCATTTGCTGGTCGACTCCTTACGGGATGCCTCAATGACGCTGAGGACCTCGTCGGAAAGGCCCAAAGCCTGGAACTCCAGCCGCTCAGGAACCAGGCCGTCAGGCGCAGGGATTGAAGGTCCGGATGGAATACCTTCCCCTGGTTGACTGAGATCAGGTCCGGGCGGGCTGGAAGCCGCCTTGGGAGCCTGGAGCTGAGGCTGAGGAGATCTGGATGCCAGAACTGGCAGGGCCAGTCTGGGGCTACCAGAATCACCTGCGCCTTGTCCCTCCTCGCATTGAGAAGCACCTTGTGGATCAAGGGAAATGGGGAAAAGGCGAAGGAGAGGCACGGGGTCCACGGCCTTGAGAAGGCATCCCCCTGCAGTGAGCCCTGCTGAGGGGGGCGGGCATGGAACAGACTCAGCTTCGTATTCTCCCTGGAGGCAAACAGGTCCACCTGAGGCATGCCCCAGTGGGAGAACGGATCTTGTACTACCTCCGGCAGGAGAGACCACTCGTGAGATGCAGCCCCTATCCGGCTCAGGGCATCGGCCAGGGTGTTGGAGGCTCCTGCCACGTGAATGGCTAGGAGATCCGCCTCCAGGCTGCGCACGAGAGACCATACATGGAGAGCTCCTTGCATAACAGCATGGAGTGCGCCTTGCCCTGGCGGTTCAGATAGTACATGGTCGTGGTATTGTCCGCCTGGACCTGAACCACTTGACCCTGTAGAAACGGAGCGAAGGCGGAGAGAGCTAGGCAGACCGCTCAGAGCTCTAGCAGGTTGATGTGGCATCGGGACTCCCGAGGGGACCAGAGGCCATGCGCTCTGTGCTCCCTCAGATGGGCACCCCAACCCATCAGAGATGCATCGGTCAATAGAGAGACCGTCGGCTCAAGGCGGACAAACAGGTTGCCCTCCTACAGATGTGTCAGAACGGTCCACCACTGGAGAGCATTCCACATCTCCTGGGTCACTGTCACAGGCTGGTCCAATGGATCACAGTGCTGTGACCACTGGCTGGCCAGTCCCCATTGGAGGGGACGCATGTACCAACGGGCCCAATGGACCACGCTGGTGCAGGCCGCCATGAGGCCCAGGAGGCGCAGGAAGTCCCGAGCAGGGCACGATTGCCCAACCAGAAATGATTGGGCAAAGGAGGAAGAACCTCGGCCCTGTCTGCCAGGGCGAGCTCTGTCGAGAAGTCGAGCTCTCGCCTGATGAAGAGTATCACCTGCTTTGGCACAAGTTCCGACTTCACCTCGCTGATGAGGAGGTCAATCTGAGAGCAAACCTGGGGGGCCAGATCTCTGGACCGCTCCACCTCCGCTCTGGGGGCTGCAATCAGCCAGTCGTCCAGGTAGGGGTACACCCGGATCCTTTGGCGCCGCAGGAATGCTGTCACCACTGCTATGCATTTGGTGAAGACCCTGGGAGCAAGAGAGAGGCCGAAGGGCATGGCCTGGAACTCGTAAAGGGACCCCTCCGCTCTGAAGCGGAGGAATCTCTGATGAGACGGACGGATCGGGACGTGAAAGAACGTGTCCTGGAGGTCCAGGGAACAAAACCACACACCTCATTCCAAGGATGGTATTATCTGAGCCAGAGTGACCATCCTGAAGGTCCAAGACCTTAGGAACCTGTTCAGGTCGTGCAGGTCGAGGATGGGGCACCAGCCCCCCGTCCGTTTGGGGACCAAGAAATACCTGGACACAAACCCCGGGTCTGGAGGAGGATCCGCCACCTTCCTGATCACCTCTTTTTGAGGAGCAGGGCAATATCAGCTCAGTGGGCCGACACCGAGGCTGCGGACTCCGTGGCCCCCCGAGGGGCGACGGCTCGAAAGGGAGGAGCCTGCTCGAACTCCAGAGGCAGGCCTTTTCCTACCACCTCTGACACCCAGCGGTCCATGGTGATGGCGGACCAGGCAGAAAGGAGGTGGCGGGCCGTCCTCCCAAGGGAGGAACCCAGGGGGAGTGGCGAGGCTGGGGTGGCACCCTCAACCCGTCACTGGGCAGGCTTGGAGGAGGAACCGCTGAGGGACCTCCTGGGCCTTACCTCCTTGCTTCCTGTTGGAGGAAGCACGCTTGATTTGGGACCAAGTTCGAGCCTGCTGGTCCAGTTGCTGATGCTGTTGAGCCGGTCGAGCTGCAGGGGCCGAAGGACGAAAGGACTTATGCTGTTGCTGACGGCGGCCTTTGTCCCTCTGGGTGGAGGTGACCAAGTCCAGAGTGGCATTGGACTTTTCGATCCGCTGGAGGTGTCCCTCCACTCCACGGCCACAGAGGTCAGTCCCCAAGAAGGGTACATCCGCTAACTTGTGCTGGGTATCCGCCATGAAGGTGCATATCCTCAGCCACGCCCTGTGGCGCATGGCCACCGCGGCTGCTACTGACCTGGCACAGGAATCACCTATGTCCACAGCAGTCTGAAGCTGCTGCTTCACCACCGCCCTACCCTGGTCCCACACCTGACGGACCGTGGTCTGCAGGTCGGCCGGGAGGTGAGGGACAACCTCATCCAGGGAGCCCAAGAGGGCGTGGGAGAAGTGTGTCATCAGCACGGCCGAACTGGCCTGTCGGAGGCCGAGGGAGGACGCAGCGTACACCTTGTGCCAGGCAAAGTCCAGCTTTCTGGACTCATTGTCAGGGGGCTTATCCACATCCTGAGCGTTACCGGAATGCCGGAAGATGCTGTCGGTGACTAACCCCTCAGCAGAGGGGTGCTCCGAGAAACCGGGCAAAGAGCCGGTAGGGACCACATACTTCCTGGCCATCCTGGCCGAGGGCACAGGACAGGAAGCAGGCCACTGCCAGAGCTCCAAGGCTGGGCCGACAATGGCCTCAGCCACCGGAAAGGCCTCCGTGGGGGAATCCCCTCAGTCCAGTATCTCCATCAGGGGATACTTTGCCTGTTTGGACATGGGCTCAAGCTGCATCCCGGTGGACTCCGAGATGAGTCGAAGCAGCCCCCGTAGGATTCCAGGTTGACCTGCCTGGAGAACAGGGAGGAGTCGTCATCAGATTCTGAAGAGTCTGCGAAGAGCTGCCTCGGCCCTGAGCCACCCTCTATCTGCTGAGGACAGTCGGGAGTGAGGGTGGCCGACAACCTGTGGGGCAAGTCAGGACCCGACTGAGAATCCTTGATCGGTACCCCAGACTTCGGTTGTGGAGTCGGAGGTTCCACCACAATCGGTGGAGCAGCTGGTTTCGGCTGAATAACCGGCCCTGGAACGGGCAACTCGACTGGGACGAGCAGTTGCTTCAGTCGTTCAGGCACTTTAAGCGGGGACTGCGGCCCCGAAGGCACAGGCAGATCCTCGATCTCCACAGGGGGAACCGGTGAAGGTGGGTTGTCGGCTTCACCAGTCAACAGCCCGTCCGACGGATCAAGAAAAATCTCAACTGCGTCGACGGGAGTCTCGGCAGGCTGGCCTGACAGGGACACCGTGAAGCCAGTGGCCTGAGCCGTAACTTCGACAGAAGTCGACAGTCGGCTGTCCAGGGAAGGAGACTTCTCCCGCTCCCATGAATGCCGACGGTGGGACTTACCCTTCCGACTCCTTCTTCTTGGGCCGAGAAGAATGTCCCGAAGGCCCCTCTCCTTTCGTGGAAAGGGACTGACAAAGCTCCTTGAACGAAGCCGAGTAAGAGGAACTCAGAGAGCGCGGGATAAATGCCGACGCCGAGGAGGAGGAAGATGCGGCCTGGGCTGCCTCCTCCTCGAGGGTGATCATCTGCTCAAGCTGCTCAGCCGAGCCAGCCACCGCAGACACCGCCCAATGAGCCTCTTTTGATCTTACCAACAGAAAACGCTTCTCGAGGTGCCCGAGCTTCAATCGGGTAGTGAGATCGTCCAGGTAGTTGACCGAGAAAGAATGGCACAACTCACAGGTCTGCAGGTCGTGATCTAGGCCTAGGCAGTAGACGGACGTGGAGTGCAGATCCGTCCTGGACATCTTCTGCCTGCAAGGGCACCTCCGAAAGCCGGGAATAGATTTGTCCATCACAGCCGCGAGAGAGAGAGGATGAAGATCGAAGTTTAGAAAACTTCAAAACCAGTTTCGGACGAACCGAAGAGTTAGGATCCAGTCTAAAACGCAGAGCGCTAAGGAGAGAACCTGAGCTTCCAAGCGGTAAGGAAGATCAGGCGTCATGGGGTGGAGCCGAGAGTTTTACCACCCGGGTGGGTGAAAGGAGCTGCTTGAAGACCTTCCGTAACAATTAAAGCTGCAAGTGAACCTGCCAATAAGTGTAGATTGAACAACATATCCATGTCCCTAGAACATCCTATTCTGTGTATACTGTAAGTAGGAAATTGCATGAGAGAGAGAAAAGGTACTCCACTATCGAAAAGGACTGCTTAGCAGCAAAGTGGTCCGTGGAGTCCCTGACATTTTATTTGCTGGGAACTGAATTTGTTCTTGTAACTGATCACAGTCCTCTCTGTTGGCTTAACCAGATGAAAGATAAAAGTTTCAGAATCACACGGTGTTACCTGGCACTGCAGCCATTTAACTGTGATTCACAAATCTGGTAAAGAGAATAACAATGCTGATTTTCTGTCAAGACGTGGATCAGGAATTGAGGGTTCAGATGGGTAAAAAAAATAATTTATTAGTTTAAACCGTACATTTTGCTGTACTGTTATAAAAAAAAAATGCATGCAAATGTACTTAATTGTTGAAAGTAGAAAATGTTAGTACAGAATAGAAAGTTTTGGAAACCTGTTTAATAAAACAGGTTCCCTCTTAAAGAGGGGGGTATTTGCAACAGGGTGGAATAGGACCCTGTCCCATTTGTTTTGGAGAAAGTGTTTAAATGCAAGGATCTAGTTTTTTCCTTTTCTCTCTTCTCTGTCTGGTTGCGCAGCCAAATTTTCCTGTGAGACCTCGGACTTGATCAACCCAAACAGTCTTGCAATTCTTTGTCTCTCTCTGTCTCTCAGTTTTCTCTAGCTGCCTGTTTTTCTTCCTTGCATATCTATGTCAGCTAATATAAAATTATATGTAAATCAATGTATGGAATGAAACTGATAATGGGATCACTTTTGTTTAGAAAATATTTAGTATTACTGTTGAAATGTGTATATATTCATAATTTGAGATAATTACAGAAACCTAGAGGTTATGAGTACAAATGTTGAACCTTTTGCAAAAAGGGACCTAAAGCACACCCTGTTCTAGCAGCTCTTGAAATTTACAAAGAACAGGATGCTTGCTACCGATGGGGGTTAAAGAGACTTACAAAACAGCTAAGCTGAGCTGCAACGGGAGATTTTACAAGAAAGATTTTATTTTGCTTCTATATGTAGTTATTCTGAACAGGTTTATTTTATTTGATGTTACTGCAACTACAAATAAACAGTTTTGTGGAATGTTATAACTGCTCCTGGGTTTTCTCTATGCTTCCTGACCTGTGCCTCAAAGACAAGGTCACACAGTAGGAACACGTCCCAAGCAGTTACAGGTGTGAACAGTCTGGGAGGAAGGACAACCTTAAACTTAAAACAGGAGGCCCTGCAGCACAGCCCTGCCAAAACCTGCATGGACTCTAGAGGCAATGTCCAGACTGTAGCACTTGGTGAAAGTATGGACGTATTCCAGGTGGCAGCCGCACAGATGTCAGAAGCTGAAACCCCTCGGAAACAAGACACAGAGGTAGCAATGCCTCTTGTGGAATGAGCTTTAACCATTCCAGGCAATTCTTTGCTTTACTTGCTGTAGCAAAACACAATGCCAGTAAATATAGCAATATCAATGATCTGTATTCCAGTATATACCTTGTACCTATGTCTTTTCTCCCCCCCCCCCATCCTTATTCTGGAGATCACAGACAGCCTAATAATGATACTCTACTTTAACCTTTTTATGCTAATGAGGTGACTGGTATAGTTGTAGGTTCTTTTTTGCATTAAATGCCTTAATAAATGTTTTTGTATACTGATTTTAAGAAGATATATTAAAGATACATTTGTTTTTATTTTAACCAATTGGAGTGCACGTAGTCACATGATGTTTAACTGTCACATGGTAATATTTACCCTATATATGTGTTGGTTTTCATATTGGTCTTCAGCCTTTGAGAAAGGACTGACTGTCCAAAACATGGCAGGCAAGAGCAAGTCTAGATCTGTTTTGTTTTGAACAAATGGATTTTATAAACAACTGAGAACTGTCTACAGCGTCCCTCTTTACAGGTTTGTGAGTGCTGGGAAACGCTTTCTTTACGTTGCCTGTTGGTTTCTGAGTACCACGGTCCCAGTGCTCACTCTAATATCTGTGGTCTTGGTTAAGAATGAAATGTACAGGTTACGGCTAAGGGAAGACAAGAAAAAATTACTCACCTTAGTAATGTTGTTTCTTCTAATGGAGTCTTGCTATATCATGACATATGCAGTATAACCCCAGGTTAGAACTGCTCCGGATGTGAAAGAGTTAACTTCCATGCAGAGCATGGAATCTTGAGCGCGAGCTCGGTTGAACACTCTGTCTGTTGAAGCTCAAACTTAAACTGTCAGATCTTTACGAGCAAAAACTCACTAAGGTTCTGTGTGGAAGCCGTAAACCTACACTAGCCGTTGGCTACTAACTACAAAAACACCTTTTTGATCTTGATCCCAAAACAAAGACTCAAGTCGGGGGATTCAAGAAGAAACTAAAGCATAACACCTAAGCACCATAGAAGGGTGAAATAAAGTGGGCATCAAAGAAGTGCCAACATTGCATTGCCCACCCACCTCCCAAAAATAGAGGTTCTGAGAGGGGCAGGCTGGGGGGGAGGTCATAATATAGCAAGACTCCGGTGGAAGAAACAACATTACTAAGGTGAGTAATTTTTTCTTCAAACAACATGAAGTCTTGCTATATTATGACATATGCAGACTACACAGCAGTACCTCCATGGAGGAGGGACAGAACCTACTTGGGAAATAGGCTCTGAAGCACAGCTGTGTAAATCGAGCATCACTCCTAGCCTGGATATCCAAGGAGTAATGCTTAGTAAAAGTGTGAACTGTTTTCCAGGTAGCTGCTTGACATATCTCTAGGATAGGAATGTCCCTGGCAGCAGCCAGAGACGCAGCTGTACCTCTGGTAGAGTGAGCCCTCAGGCCTGAGGGAGGAACCTTACCCAGTTTTTCATAACAGAATTGGATACAAGAGACAATCCACCTGGCAATGGATCTTTTAGTGGCAGGTTTCCCTTTACCAACCTCACCATAAGTGAGGAACAATTGGAGGGATTCGAACCTGTGACCCTTGGTACATTCTATATAGTAACTAAGGGCTCTTTTGACATCTAAACTGTGCAATTTCCTCTCACCAGAGGAGGAATGGTCAGTGAAGTACACAGGAAGAGACATGGATTGATTAAGGTGAAAGTCTGAAACCACCTTAGGCAAAAACTTCCTGTTAATCCTGAGGACTACCTTATCTCTATGAAAGGAGATAAAATCAGGCTCCACTGACAAGGCTTGTAGCTCACTTATGCGCCTGGCAAAGGTGATGGCTACCAGAAACACAGTTCTCCAAGTCAAGTACTTCAGCTCTGCTGAAGACAATGGCTCAAAGGGGTTGCATAAGCTGAAATGCTACAATATTAAGATCCCAAGCAGGGCAGGATCCCTGAACGGGGTTGGTGTGAAGCAACCCTTTAAAACTTGGAGAACACAGGGTGAGCTGATAAAGAAAGGGCTTACCTGCTGACAAGAAGACAGACACAGCTGCCAAGTGCACTTTTAGGGTAGCTGGTCTCAGCCCCAAGGAATTCAAATGCACCAAATAATCCAGGATCGTGGGCACACCAGCAGAGTCTGGGGAAATATGTTTACCAGCACACCATATGGAAAATCTCTTCCATTTTGAATTATAGGTAGCCCTGGTGGAAGGCTTCCTAGAGGCCTTCAAGATATCCAATACACCTTGAGAAAGGTGTAGGTCAGCAAACTCTAACTCTTTAAGAGCCAAGCCTTGAGATTGAGAGATTTGAGGTTCGGATACCAAACTCTCCCCAGGGCACAGGTTAACAGGTTGTGATTCCTGGGAAGGCATAGGGGAGGGTGGACTGCTAAGGACATGAGGAGTGGGTACCAGGGCTGCCTGGCCCAATCTGGAGCGATCAGGATCATTTTGCAGGATTGAGATCTGATTCTGACTAGCACTTTGAAAAGAAGGGGAAGGGGGAAAGCATAGAGAAACTTCCCTTCCCAACTGAGAAGGAAGGCATCCAGAGGGACTGAGCCCAACACTGGGGGCCTGCAACAAAAAAGGGGAAGTTGGTGATTGTCTGGGGCTGCAAAGAGATCTATTTGCGGAGTGCCCCATCTGGCAAATATTACCTCCAGTACTAGGGGATCCAGTGCCCATTCGTGATGGCCCTGGGAAATCCTGCTGAGAGCATCCGCTAGGACATTGTCCTTGCCTGGGAGGTGAACTGCTGTAAGGGAGGCGTTCAGAGAATATGCCAGAGACCACAACTTCATTGTTTCGGTGCACAAGGCCGTAGACCGAGTGCCCCCTTGCTTGTTGATGTACCACATTGTAGTGCTATTGTCTGTTCTGACCTGAACTACCTTGTTCTGGACAGCTATGGAGAAAACCTGAAGTGCTAGAAAAACTGCTCTGAGCTCCAGCAAATTGATGTGGAGCAGAGATTCCTGAGGGGACCACAGCCCTTGGTTGGAAAGGTCGCCCATGTGAGCTCCCCACCCCAAGAGGGATGCATCTGTAGTAAGGGTCAAGGAATGAGACTGGGGAGTGAAGGGAACCCCCTGTCTCAGATTGTTCTCATTCTGCCACCACTGGAGGGCCTGGATCAGGGTTCGAGTCACTGGAATCAATTTGGTTAGGGGATCCGTCCTTTGAGACCAAAAGGCTCTCAAATGGAACTGAATGTCCCTCATCTGAAATCTCGCTCCCTGCACTACTGCTGTAGAAGCAGCCATGTGCCCCAGGAGCTGTAGAAAATGCCTTGCTGGTCGAGAGACCTGCAGGGTGAAAGAGGAGGCCAGAGACACCAGGGTCCTTGCTCTCTCCAGAGGAAGGAAGGCTCTGGCTTCTTTTGTGTTCAGTTCTGCGCCTATAAAGGTGAGAAGCTGGACAGGCTCCAGAACTGACTTTGGAAGATTGAGAAGGAAACCTAGAGATGTAAGCAGGTGCTGGGTTACTTGTAAATGAAGTTTGACCTGTTCTGGAGACTGGCCTACAATGAGCCAGTCGTCCAGATAAGGAAAGATGGCAATCTTTTGCCTTCTTAAATGAGCAACTGCTACTGCCAGGCATTTTGTGAATACCCTTGGAGCCGAGAGAGGCCAAGGCATTGCTCTGAACTGGTAATGGCCTGAGGGCAGTTCAATCTGAGGTACTTTCATGGGAGTTTCTGATGAGAACATGGAAGTAGGCATCCTTGAGGTCCAGGGAGGCTAGCCAGTCCCCTGGCCTTAGAGAGGGTAAAATAATCCCCAGGGTCACCATTTTGAACTTTGGTTTTAAAAGGTGCTTGTTTAGATACCTGAGATCCAGAATGGGGCCATTCTCCTGTCTTTTTTGGGGTAAGGAAGTACCTGGAGTACAACCCTTTGCCCTGGTGTATGGGTAGAACCCTTTCCACGGCTCTGAGAGCCAGGAGGGCAGAAACTTCTGCTTCCAGGGCAAGTGCCTCTGATGGGTTTGCAGGTGGAAAAGATCTGGCTCTCATCTTCGGAAATTTTTTGAAGCTGAGAACCAGTCCCTGGCTTACTACTTCCAGGACCCACTTGTCTGATGTTAAAGACTTCCAGTCTTGGACAAAGTAATAGCCTGCCCCTACCGGTGTGGAGAATCGGCCCTGTCTACCCCATCAGGGAGCCTGTTTTGCAGGGGCTTTGGGTTGAGGGGTAGAAGCAGGCTTACTAGAGCCCCTTCTGCCCCTTCCTCTAAAGAACCCCCTCTGGGCATAAGCAGAAGAGGAGGCCTGGACTTGGTAAAACGGCCTATGAAAAGGCCTGCCCCTGACATGCTGCCTTTGAGGAGTGACTTGCCTTTCTTTGGCCTGTGCATTCCTATAGGTGGTCCTATACTCATCCATTTTCTTCATACAATTCTCTGTCTGCTCCCCAAACAGAGAATTTCCCACAACAGGAAAATCCATAGCCTTAGACTGGGTATCCTGTGACAGGGCAGTACATCTGAGCCAGGCCATTCTGCGAAGAGAGACACAGATGTAGCCATAACTCTAGATGAAACATCATTAGAGTCTACAGCAGCATGAAATTGCACCTTGATGCCTCAATACCGTCCGCAGCCACCTGCTCCAGCTCCTGGCAAGCTGTTCGGGGCTTGTTTTGCTAGGGCCAGGACAGTATCCCACCTGGATTTCTGGTACCTAGCCGCGTAAGCCATATAATTTGCCTGTCTGAGTCCCAAAATGCTGCCATGTACTGCTTTTTGCCATGGCATCCATCCTCCTGGAATCCTTTTCAGGAGGGTGAGGCTAGAGGAATATTAGCCTTGTCACAGGCTGCAGCCTGCACTACCCCACATGGCTGCACTGCTGAGATAGGAACTCTGTATCAGAGCCTGATAAAGCTTGTCCATCCTTTTATCCACAGGGAGGATAGAATGAGAAGTTTTCAGAATTTTTACTGTCTGTTTCCTAAAAGATTTAATCAAGGGAATAGACAGTCTCTAGACTCTGGAATATCCATAATTTCCACAAAATCAGGCTCTTCTTGATCATCAACAGCTTCCTCAACAGGGAGTTGCAGAGTGTCAACAACTTTCTTGTAAAACAAAAATGAGAAGGGACTCAGATAGCCTGGGAGGTGATACTCCTGAGGGTCTGTCTGGAGAGATGTCCGTTCAATGGGCACATCCAGACTGTCAAAATCACACTCACTCTCCTCGTAACCCTCCTCCCCTTCCCCTGGTTCACAAAAATCTTCAAAATCATAATCTTGAACCGACCGACTGAACCGGGCGCTTGCCCAATGGTGCTGGTTCAGACGGAACTGGGGAAAGAGACTGGACAATTTGGATAACTTTGGCTATTTCCTCAGCGGTTGGAGAAAGAATTTTTGGCCCCAAAACTAGCTGACTTTCTAGCTCTTTTCGTTGGAACCGGCTCCTCAGAGCTGGCTCTTCGTTTGCCCAAGGAAGCATCGCCCTGGTCAGAGGGCACTCCCTCAGGTTCGGTTGGAATCGAACCGGGCTGGCCATCTGGGTCAGCGGACTTTATGGCCTCCCTCTCCCTGAGCCTACCAACTCTTTTTTCCACGGTGGCAGCAGGAAAATTCTTACAAATCTGGCAGTCTGCATTGAGGTGGTCAAACCCAGACAATATACACAAATGGTGTATACAGACCGTCCACTAGAAACGGTTGTAGCTGCCAATCCATTTATACTAGAAGGTGGCCAACCAATGTCTGTCCCACTTGAAGCAAAAACATTACTTGAAGCTTTTAGAGGATTAGAAAAGTTGACCCTTCAGTTACGTCGTATTTGTTTAGAACTCCACCAATTTGGAAGCATACATACAAGTTACACGAGTTCCAAGAGGATTATGCCTCACTAAATCCAGCATGTTGAACAGAGAATATAAATTTCATCAAAGAATGGGAAGCGATTTTATTAGAAGCAAGTTTTAAATTGATTTAGTAGATTATTAAATATGATAAAGAAAAAGAATGTCATCTAAGAGAAGATCTTAAAAGCAGGAATTGAAGTGCAAAATTTAAGGACCATGCAAAATTTGATAGTCTTAACCAGAAACTCAGAGACTCGCTAGAAACTGGATAACGACCTTAAAACCTTAAAAAGACAAAATTCATCCAGGATAATGGAGATTGGGAGAGAGAATACGGACCCCAACTGGCAGGATACCATCAAACAACATCAGCACACTATTACCAACAATTGCAACCTCCACCTCCACTGCCCCAATGCAGCCCCATACTAAAGAACAACTGCAACAATTTGGAGTAAGAGGAGGAGAACAAGGTGGGGGAGAGCGATGGTGAATATGGCCACCAAGACAATTTCAACACAATCGCAACAGGGAAATTCCAACAGAGACCTTACGGGGACATGACAGTCAGAAACAGAACTACTTAAAAAGGTTTAAGTTTTGCAATGACTAGAACTACGGAGAGAGTGGAACACTAGAGGATCTTAATCTTAGCTGTCATATTGAATTTAAAAGCCTTCTTTCACAAAAAGAAATTTGAATGAAAATGAAGGCAGCAGCAACACTGACATTACTTAAGTCCTTCACATACTGCCCCCCCAGCAGTAACTGTGTTCAAACAGTAAGCTGAACACGACCTAGAAGAATTCTTCCAAACTCCCCATTTTAACTTTTTTACTGATATCAGTAGAGAGGCGAGAGAAGGAATATCTTCATTATAAGGGGACTTAGAGTTGGTAATCAAACAAGTCGACAAAGGAGAAGCAGTGGTGTTACTTGATAAGGAAATGTACATTGCAGAAATTAACAGACAGCTGGGAAACTGTGAGTTTTATCAGAAAGTGAGACAAGATTCCACAGTGGATTTAAAATTCTGTATCAATGAAACCATAAGCAAGCATTTCAAAGAGGGGATATTGACAATAAAGTTAAGGATTTTTAATAACATTAGATCCAGTGATAGCCACTTTTGCGTGCCCCTCAAAGGTTCACAAGACATGTCCCACTGTGAGCAGCATAGGCTCACTGACTGAACCCTGTATCAATATTGTGACTCTTTCCTGAAGCCATTAGTAGCCTATTTACCTTCCTACCTGAAGGACACAAAGGAGATGTTGAACTTGATTTCCACACTGAGACCTGAAAGTGCTATGTATTTAATAACTTTGGTCACTGAATCATTGTATACAAGTGTCCCACATGAAGGAGCATTAGACTCAGCAGCATATTTCTTGAATAACAACATGGGATCCCAACCCCCCACCCCACGCTGACTTTTACTGAAACTTTAAGAATATGTGCTGAAAGTAATTTTTGTTGAAAAATGAAATGTTTATGCAAGTCAACAGTACAGCGATGAGGCAATCTGTGCCCTTCTATCGTGAACCTATATGCTGGGAAGTGGGAGGAGGATGTTGTATATAACAGAAGAAAAATGACTCACCATAGTAATGTTGTTTCTTCTAATTGAGTTTTGCAGTATTCTGACTATATGCAGTTATCCCCAGCACTTGAACTGCTTCGGAGAGTAAAGGGTTAACTCTATGCAAAGGCATAGAACGTTGAGCTCGAGCTTGGTTTTCATACCTCTGTCTATGGTACTCTGAAGTGCAACTGTCAGATTCTTACGAGCCCTAACTAACTAACTCAAGTAAGAAATTGTTTCAAAATTTTTGTGGCAAGTGGCAAAAATAGAGTTTTAGGGTCAAAAACTCAGGTCGAAAACCCAAAAGAACACAACAGGAAGTGATTCCCCAAACTAAGAAAAAAACCCAAGAGATGGAGGCATGTCCAGAGCACCTCTAGGGTGCAGCACTGTGCCTGCCCCACCACATCCCCAAAACTACTAGGTTCCAGGAGGGAAGGCAGGAGGGAGGGAGATCAGAATACATCAAGACTCCATTAGAAGAAACAACATTACTATGGTGAGTAATTTTTTCTTCAAACAACATGAAGTCTTGCTGTATTCTGACTATATGCATACTACCAAGCAGTACCCCCTTGGAGGAGGAAGATACAGAACCTATTTTCAGAACAGGATCTGCAGCACAGCTGTGCCAAACCTAGCATCACTTGACTGAATGTCTAAGAGTAATGCTTGGTGAAGGTGTGAACAATTTCCAGGTAGCTGCTTTACATATATCCACTAAGGTATATCTCTGGCTGCTCGCGACAGGCAGCTGTACCTCTGGTAGAATGAGCCCTCAGGCCTGGAGGAAGGCTCCTTCCCAAGTTTAGAGTAGCAGAACTGAATACAAGAAACAATCCACCCAGCAATAGACCTCTTGGTAGCAGGTTTGTCTTTTCTCACCTCACCATAAGTGAGGAACAACTGAGAACAGTCCTTCCTATGGGCCTTAGTATGCTCAATGTAGTAACTAAGAGCCCTTTTCACGTCCAGACTGTGTAACCTCCTCTCTCCAGAGGAAGAATGATCAGTGAAAAAGACAGGCAGAGACATAGACTGGTTCAGATGAAAATCTGACACTACCTTGGGAAGGAATTTTCTATTGGTGCGGAGGACCACCTTATCACTATGAAAGGAAATTAAATCTGGTTCCACTGATAAGGCCTGTAGTTCACTGATCCTCCTAGCAGAGATAATGGCCACCAGGAATACAGTTTTCCAAGTCAAGTATTTCAGCTCAGCTGAAGAGAAGTGTTCTAAAGGGCTGCATAAGCTGTGCAATACAGATGTTCAGATCCCAGGAAGGAGTAGGCTCTCGAAAGAGAGGACTGACATGAACTAAGCCTTTGAAGAATTTCTTGAAAACTGGATGAGAAGCTATGGAAGAGTCCTTACCAGCCGCAGAAAAGCAGACACAGCTGGCAATACACTTTATGATAGTAGGCCGGAGGCCTAAACTATTAAGATGTACCAAATAGTCCAAAACAGTGGCAATGTCAGCCAGCTCTGGCTTAGTTTAGTTAATTTTTGTTGACCGGGTAAGTGCACTAGACAAATCCTGCCTATTTTCAGGCACGACCCGGGGGAGGGGGATACAGATGAATGCCAACTGACCTTGAACTAGATTAAGCTATTGGTGATATTTTTAGTGAATGAGGGAAATCTGGCTAGAACACCAGGAAATTCTCCTACCATCAGCAGGGCGCGCTGGAGCCAGCTGAGAGTGTGGTGTTTCAGATGGCTGCTAACAGTGGAGGAGACCGGACGGCTGTGAGCCAGTTCATGGAGGCCCTATGCGAGGGGAAGGTGCGGCTAGAATGCACCCTAGTGGTGGCCAGCAGAGCTGCCGCATCCCTCGACAGGCGGTCTCTTCAGATGGAGCAGGAGTGCGGTAGTTACGAGATGAGAGCGGCCCGTTCTTCTGGTGGAACTTCATGGTGCTTTGTCGGATATGCCTGATGGTGCCACTCTACTTTCTGGATAGGAGGGTGTGCGGTAGACTCGAGGAAATACGGCGACTTTTGCAGGCAGCAATTGCTGACTATCAACAGGCCCAATTGCAGGTAAGAAGATTTCAAGAACGAAAACAGCCTGAGGTTGACTCTCCTCAGGCCACACAGGTACTGGATCTAAAGTATTAAAAACTGTAGTCCCTGCTGTTTCAGGGACTGTTGTTCCCCACCCAGACCCTGCTCCCAAGGCAGACACTGACAAGGCTTCCTGGTCTCCACAAAAGGCACTTGTAAGTGCAGATTGGCTCCAACTTGATTCCGTGAATGGATTGCAGACCCTCTGCTCCGATTCCTGGGGTATCTGGGGTGGGTGAGAAATTGAAATTGGATGAGACTCTTTCTAAGGATGTTACCTTGCAAGGCTCTGCTGTGGATTCAGCTGGTTCGTTATCATGATCTCTTGCACCAGGGACATCCCATTGTAGACCACCTTCCCACGCTATCGCTGGGGTTTCCCCTGAACAATTAGCTGTGCCAACCATTGAACCTTCCTCTGACAGTATTTCCTTTTCTCCTTTGTTTGATTCGGATCCAGCTGTAGCTCAGGTTGCCCCTGATACTTCTGCTGTGGGGGATGTTACCACTATGGTCCAGCCACCTATTCAGGATGATACAGATCACCCTGCTTTAACTGTCCCTCCAGCCACCTTTGCTAGCCTCTTTAAGAAGCCTGTCTCACTAGCTAAGTGTAGAAATGCTGTGAGGTTGCGGTTTTTGGGGTCTACTGACAATATGCCTAACCGGTTTTATGTTAGCAAGGTTTTGATAAAACAATTGCTGGGTTTTTCTCCCAGCGAAGTCTATGCACTTATTCATACACCTGGAGATAATGTTTTTGACATTAGTTTTTGGACCCCGGACTTGCTTAATCGGTTTTGGATGAAGTATGCTTTACTTAAAAAGAATCCGGCATGGTCTGATTTTCAGGCCATCCCCCTTACTAAACAGTCATTTAAAGTGATTACAGTTCTCTTTAGGAATGAGGGGGTTAACGTCGAGGATATTACTTTTTGGCTTGAGAACAAATGTACAATACAGGGCAATCCTGAACCCATTTTAGACACAGAAGGGTTTTGGAATGGTGGCTCGAGAGATAAAGTAAATTTACTACAGACGGATGAAGGCTTGCAACATTTGCCTAGCTGTTTTTACTTAGGAAGGGATAAAGGTTTTGTCTTCTACCCTGCCAGCCTCGGCTCTGTTATAAATGTGGCTCACCTAGACATCTCAGCAGGACTTTGTGACGTCATTAAATGTGTTCAGTGTGGTGAATTAGGGCACCTTCAGATGGACTGCCATCACCCTGTGAAATGCTCCCTTTGTGAAGCGGAGCAACCTTATGTTGATTGCCTCAGGGCTACCCAGAATAAATCAAATGGGGATTTTTGTGTACGGGACTTTTATATTAACATGGCAGTTAAAGCTGCTTTGCGTCAGAAGCCATCACCCCCTCCCCCTGGGAGACCTCTGATACCTGCCTGGGCTGATCGGCAAGGGTTTGCAGTACAAAACACTGGGATATCTGTCCCTCCCTCTCCTGTTGTTCCGGCAGTTCCTTCTGCTGTGGACACCGTAATTATACCTGCAGAGCCCATTCCCATTAAAGCATCGATGCCCCCACCTTTGCCCCCAGATGAGGATTTCACTCTGGTCTCCAACAGGCGAAGTAGTCTTCAGTCTTGGAATCTGGGGATGACCAGCCCTGTGCTCCCCTCTATCTCCTTGCAAAATACCTTTCAGGTGTTGCAGGATGATGTTGGTACTGAATTTGACTCACGTCTGTGCAGTCTTCTCAGCCTGAGGGCTGTCTGATGTAGACCAACCCTGGACACCCTGATACTGTTAAAAGAAAAGAACAGACTAGGGACAAAGTGGAGTAAAAGAAATGAGACTTATAGTTGCATGTACTGTTGCCTTCTTTATGGGAGATGCTGTTTCTTTTGTTCTCTTGTTGCATGCAGGAGATTTATAATATTTCTATCGCCTCATTAAATGTGAATAGTATTCAGTCTGAACGGAAGAGACTGTTGATATATTCATTATTTGAGCATAGTGAGCTAGATATTGTGTTTTTTCAGGATATGAGATTACACTCTAAAGAGGATTTGGATCGTGCTACGATTGGTTGGTGTTGGGGGGGTTACCTATCAGTCGTTGCGTGATGAGGTTTGTAGTGGTGTGGGTACTGCAGTTAACAATCCCTCTGCTAAACTGTTGCAATTTTATGGATGTGGTCCCCGGCCATGTTTTATTATTGGATCTGGTTGTTAGTGGTTTGCAGTGCCGTTTTTTAAATGTCTATGCTCCACAGACTAAGTCGGCAAGGATCTATGTTTTTCGGCTTCTTCAGCCATATTTATTTACGGCTGAACATGTATTTTTAGGAGGTGACTTCAATTGTAGTAGATATACAAAAGATAGAGGCCTCCGCACTACAAAACTATTTTGTGATGCTAACTGTTTGAATGCCTTATTGAATCAGACTGGGTTGATAGATGCCTTTGAGTTCTCTAGTACCTCTAACAAAACTTTTTCAAGGAACTAAAGCTACCGGATTGATTTTGGTTTTTATCTCCATCCTTGAAAGTTGTTGATGCCACAACTATGCCTGTGGCCTTCTGATCATGTTATGCTAACTGTCACAGTTGCCAGTCACGAACCTATGCATCGTGGTCCAGGGTACTGAGGCTGAATACTGGCCTTCTACACCTGCCCACGGTAGAAGAAGGTTTCATAGCTTTATTGGAGGCTCACAAGTCAGTTGTCTGCCTCTGTGATACCTATAGAGAATGGTGGATGGATACTAAAATTTACATTAAGCATTATTTTTTAACTATAGGAAAAATAAATGGAAGACACAAATGTGATTCGTATCAAAAGTACAGAGTACGTTTTTTGGAATTGCATTTTTTGGCAGCTCAAGGCAACACATCTGTGCTTCCAGAACTTCATAATGTACAGAATTTAATGAATGACACTCAGTATGATCGTTTAAAATCCTTGGATCAAGAACGTCGATTTGGGTCGCAGGGCAATAAAGCCTTTCTGAACTCTTACCAGTTCTGTGCTCATCAATGACACCACAACTATATGGAGGGTGTAAGAGATAAGAAGGGCAACCTGAACCAGAGGTACTGTCCGTGGGAATGTCTGATAGTTATGTGGAAGTAGGCATCCTTGAGATTTAGGTCTGCTTTTCTTTGGCTGCAGCACTCCTATATTCATCCATCTTCTTCACGTAATTCTCTGTTTGTTCCAAAAAGAGAGAATTACCAGTTACAGGAAAATCCACGGCCTTAGCCTAGGTATCCTGAGAGAGATTGGTACATCTAAGCCAAGCGAATTTCCTAATGGAGATAAATGTAGCCATGACCCTGGAATGAACATCACTGGAATCAACCGCAGCAAGGAACTACAGTACACTTTAGATGCCTCTATACCATTTGCAGCCACCTGCTCCAGCTCCTTGGCTAGCTGGGGAAGGGCATCCTTAGCCAGGGCCAGAGCCGTATCCCACACAGATTTCTGGTACCTGTCTGTGTATGCCATGTAATTCGATTGCCTGAGTCCCAAAGAGGATGCCAAGTACTGTTTTTGCCATGGCATCCACTTTCTTGGAATCCTTATCTGGGTGGTGAGATGCAGGGGAATACTAGCCTAGTCACAGGGTGCAGCTTGTACTACCCCAACATGGCTGCTGTAATTTGAAAGGAATTCCATCCAGGACCTAACAAAGCATACCTCCTGTCCATTCTTTTTCCACAGGAGGAATGGATGTAGAAACTAACATTGTTTGTGTCTGATTCCCCAAGGATTTGTGTAAGGGATAGACACCCTCTTAGACTCTGGGACATCCATCATTTCCAGGTAGTCAGGTTCCTCCTGATGCTGTTCAGCCTCTTCCTTGGAAGCTGAAGAGTCTCAGCCACTTTCTTGTAAAACAAGAAATGGGAAGGGGACTCAGAAAGCCTGGGAGGAGAAGCCTGAGAAGGCCTGTCTGGGGAGATGTCAGGCTCTACTGGCTCATCTAGGCCCTCATCTTCTTCATAGACTTCATCCTCCTCCTAATCGCCCTCATAGTATGCTTCAGAATCTATATCTGAAGCCAATACTTCTGACCGAACCAATCGGGACTGAACCAAAACCGGTTCGGTCGGAACCGGGCAAAGCGACTGAACTACTGAAATCGCTTTCGCTATCTCATCAGCGGTCAGACCATGGGAAGATCCGAACCAGCTGATTTCCTCTTTCTTTGCTCAGAACGATTCAGCAGGAATTGGCTCTCCGTTGCCGAAGGTATCGCCCCGTCAATGGGCACCTCTTCAATTTCGACATAACCGAACGGGCTGGCCATCCGGGTCAGTGGACTTCTTGGCCTCCCTCTCCCTTAGCCTACTCAAACGTTTATCGAGAGTGGCTTTAGGAAAGTTCTTACATATTTGGCAGTCTTCCTTGAGGTGGTCAAACCCCAGACAGTACACACAGATGAGGTGAGGGTCGGCCTTAGCAAAAGCCTCCTTACACTCGGTACAGTGCTGAAACCCAGTGAGTCCGGTTTTCTTCTTGGGTTTCTCAGACATGCCTAAATCCAGTAAAAATCATCACCTTATACAGCGGTTAAGCGAGGCGATTACAAACCCAACGGTTCTAACTGTGTCACGGGTCAGTTAAAAAAAATCCTAAAATATTGGATTTTTTTAGGAACCAATGGGTACTGGAAAAAAAAACACTCAAACAGTAATAATAATCACTATAAGATAAGCTTCGGTTCTGAACCGGACCGACCAACACAGAACCGAAAAACAATTTCTTAATGAACAACAGAAAACTAACCACTACCTATAGCTACCACTTACTGTACCAAGACAGAGGTAAGAATACGAAATGCAGACGATCACGGTTTGAAAAACGAACTTGATTCAACTAGACCAAAACCGAAGCACAGAGGAATCTCCAGAGCGATTTCACAGTAAGGTGGAGTAAACAATCTGACGGTTACACTTCAGAGTTCCACAGAGGTTTGAAACCGAGCTCGAGCTCAACGTTCTATGCCTCTGTATAAAGTTAACCTTTACTCTCCAGAGCACTTCAAGTGCTGGGGATAACTGCATATAGTCAGAATACAACAAAACTTCATGTTGTTTGAGCAGTGAATATGTGCCAACAATCTAATAATATGGAAGCGGTATCTAGACAACGTATTTTTTGTGTGGAAGGAGATTTAACAAAGTTTGAGTCCTTCACAGATTTTCTGCATTCAACTAATCCCAATCTGAGATTTACCTTTGAGAGTAACAGTAATGTGATCACATACCTGGATCTTAGAATTAGCAAACATCAGGAGGGGGAACTGGAAAGCGATATGTATCACAAAACAGTGGATGATAATATCATCTTATTTGCAAACAGTTGTCACCCAACACATGTGGTACAAAACATACTGATCGCACAGTTCCTAAGGCCTAAATGGAACTGTTTGACAGAAGCCAGTTTTGAGGGAGGGGCTACCTAACTGACTCAGAGACTTCAACAGAGAGGTTACAATAGAAACAAAATAGAACAAGCCAAAGAGAGGGCTAGAAGACCTGAGAGGGAAGAATTTCTCAAAACTAAAACAGAGGCAGCGGTTCAGTAACAGATAACAGATTCAATCTCATGATTAGCTACTCAAGCGCAGGCTAAATAACTTGAGATCATCATTAAAAGACATTGGCGCGTTTGCGCTAGAGCCAGGTTTAAAGCAACTAAGCAGTAATTCCGTTAGAATGTGTTATAAACAGGCACGGTACTTAAAGATTTACTAGTACATAGCCACTTTATGAATTGAGTCAAGGTAGCTGGTTAAGCAAATCTAGTGGCTGTTTTCAATACAAAACGTTATGTCGCTTTGTGAGCATACAACTCCGAGTAAGGAATTTACAAGCTGTAATACTACAAAAATGTATTCTATTTGACAATGCATCACGTATGATACTGAAGGGTACTTTACCTACCAGTCTGTAAGTGCAAGCCTTTTATGTATGGAAAATGAGATGTTGTTTAAAGACACGAGTAGGAGAACACGTCAGGCAATTCAAAGAAAAGACTGTACCTATGCGACAGTGCTCCATATAACAGAAGCTACTGATGATGTACCCCACCTTTTTAGGTTTTGGACTACAGACAAGGTATGCCGGAATCACCGTGGTGGGACTTGAGAACCTGATGCTGCTGAGAGAATTTTGGATTCTCACTTTAAGGGCCAATAAAACACCAGGGCCGGATATTCAAACTCGCCAGGCTGTGGCGCAAGCCTGGCGCAGCTCAACTTTGTTGCGTAGGGGTGGCCTGCGATATTCAACGGAGCTTGCTATGGTGCAGCAGCTTTGAATATCACACCTGGCCACCCCACTGTGCATGCGCCAGTAAGTGGCCAGAGTGGAGCATGGAGATGCACTAGTGCAAGTGCCACTGTGCCATGCACAGCACCTCGCGATATTCAAAGGGACATGCAAATGGGGCCATAATTTATGCAAGGCGCTGAGGGGGCTATTGCATCTCATTATAGCCCTATTGCTTACCATTAGCATGCAGGTACCGATCTAGCGACTTGCGCCTGGTGCCCTGCCAGGCCAGCAGCCGTTGAGGACCGCGCCTGCAGCCCAATCGCGGGCATTTGTCTAAAGAACCCCCCGTCCAATATCCCTGGTGGTCCAGTGGACCGTTATGTGCCTGATCGCGGGCATTTGTCTAAAGAATAAGCCCCGCCCTATATCTCTGGTGGTCCAGTGGACGCACTCTGCCCGATCGCGGGCATCGGTAATATAACCCCCACATCCAATATCCCTGGTGGTCCAGTGGACCTCTATGTCACCCGATCGGGCATTTGTCTATAGAATAAGCTCCGTCCTATATCCCTGGTGGTCAGTGGACGCACTCTATGTCGGGCATCGGTGATCTCAACCCCCACATCCAATATCCCTGGTGGTCCAGTGGACTGATCACTGCCCTATCGCAGGCATCTGTAACTCATAAAATACTCCTACTACACTCTGGTGGTCTAGTGTACCCCTCCCCCACCGCCCACGAGCCCCGCCCCGCTCCCCCGTCAGCGAAGCACCCCACCCGCCTGTGACCCCGCCGCCCGCCGACTGACAGCTCGGTAGGGCTGCGCCCGATAGTTCTGGCGTGAGCCAATGGCGTGCGGCCATACCATTAACACAGTCCAGATATGTGAATGAATTCATTCACTATCTGGACTAATATGTATGGGCTGCAGGTCCGATGGCTCATGCTGTGAACCAGTGGGCGTGCAGCCCTACCGAGCTGTCAGTCGGTAGGCGGTGGCGGCATGGGTAGTGCTTCCGCCCGCTGGCTGGACGGGGAGCAGGGCGGTGGGGCCTCAGTGGGCGAGTGGGGAGGGGTACACTAGACCACGGTGGTAGTAGGAATATTTTATGAGTTACAGATGCCCGCGATCAGGCAGTGATCAGTCCACTGGACCACCAGGGATACTGGATGTGGGGGTTATAATACCGATGCCAGCGATCAGGCAGAGGCGCTTCCACTGGACCACCAGGGATATGGGAGGGGATTTAGCTACATGGATGCCCAGCGATGGGGCATGGGGGGCAGGAACTCGGTGGCCACCCACAGGTGGCAGCTGCCGTGTTAGCCTACTGTCTTGACAGTTCACCTGTGGTGGCCATCGCATTCCTTTTTTTTGGGCTTAACTTTGTGCAGGCGCGGGTAGAGTTCGCATGTGACTCTGCACATCCCGGGCTGAATATTGGGCTGTGCAGGTTATGCAGGGCACACCACCTACCTGTCCTACCATACATTACTGATGCGCTCCGGAGCGCCGGGATTGTGCAGCGACTTTTCCCTTTGAATATTGTGCCGGGGCGCATCAGTGAGTTGTGCATGGCGCAACACTGTTGTGCCATGCGCAACCCTTTTGAATATCTGGGCCCAGTTCTCAACTCTGCAATGGACTTGTGACCATATCTTAAAAAGAGACGCTAAAGTGTGATTTACAGTCTTACAGTTATGAATCAATTTTGATACAAATATGCTGGTGTAATTTAAGTATACAGTCTTAAGTGTTTACTCTCTCTCTCTCTCTCTCACTGATTCCTTTGGGTGAATTAATGTGAATTTGTTTACGGAATATGCCAGTAAATATGGCAATATCAATTATTTGTATTCCAGTACATACCTTGTACCTATGTCTCCCCCCTCCCCAAGTCCTTACCCTGGAGATCAGAGACAGCCTAATTATGATACTCTACTTTGACCTTTTTATGCTAATGAGGTGACTGGTACAGTTGTAGGTTCTTTTTTGCGTTAAACGCCTTAATGAATGTTTTTTGTATACTGATTTTAAGAGGATATATTAAAGTTTAATATTTTTTTAAATATTTTTTAACCAATTGAAGTGCATGTAGTCACATGATGTTTAACTGTCACATGGCGCTATTTACCCTATAGATGTGTTGGTTTTCACACTGTTCTTCAACCATTGAGAAAGGACTGACTGTCCAAAACATGTCAGGCAAGACCAAGTCTGAGTCTGTTTTGCTTTGAGTAAATGGATTTTATAAACAACTAAGACCTGTCTACAGTGTCCCTCTTTACAGGTGTGTGGGTGCTTGGAACCTTTTTCTTTACATTTGCCTGTTGGTTTCTGAAGCCACAGTCCCAGTGCACTCTGGTATCTGTGTTTTCCATAAGCCTAGGTCCCAAAAGGGAAAGGCAAGAAAAGAAGAAAAAAGGGGAGAGTAACAGGAAAGTTGCTGGAGTTGCCATGCCTTGGCAATCCACGATGAGGCTGCCCAGGTCCTGGCTCTGCTGAAAAGGGGATTGTGGACAGGTGTGGTACTCAAAGGAGAAGATATTCTGGAAGATCAGCATTGATGGTAAGTACGTATATGGCCTCCCCACACCTCCCCGTCCAACTAGCAGGGCGTGCTCCTCTCACACATGGCGCCATTGAACAGTTCTGTTGACACATTACTTCTACCTCGTAGCCTATTATCCTCAGACAGGCAAACCAAGTATGGCAACTACCTGGCTCACACCTGGGGGGACCATTTAGCATGGCCATCAACCCGGGGCCCAGGGAGAAAGCTTTTGCTCAGCATTATGCTAAGTTTGTACTTCTGGTCAGGGGCACCCAAATAAATCCAGACAATACTGTCCAAACCAGGCTGGGATTCTAGAGTGTGGCTTTTATTCACATTCACAGAGAATAAACAAAGGGAAGATGGACCCCCACAGGGCTACTCTCACTGGTAATGCAGATTACTGAGGTACAGAGTACACACACACAGCGAATCCTCAGGTTCTGAATGGACTGGCAAACACAGCCCGAACTAGTACACTTCCCTTCTTTCCCTTGACTTGGCACTCTCAGCCAGTACTAGGAATCTTTTCCCTATATCATGAGGAATTCTTGCTGGCTCCCTCGACCACCATCTGAGCACATTCCGGATCACCGGAAAATCCAAAATCCCACGTCTGGGTATTTTCCTCAGGCACTGGCCAAATGCACTGAGAGAAAATAAAGGTGCCCAAACTGAACCCGGAGAGGTAAACATGGTTATTCCAGATGGGGGGTCTCCCACCTGTTGCTTCCAATATTTACACTCGGCCATTAATCTGGATAACAACACCTTTCTCTGAAACACTCTTGTAGATGCTCTCTTGAAATGTCTTTCACATTTAACATTCTACTTCTCACACCTCGGAGGTATCATGAAATTTAAAAGTTCTGTATATGTGCTGTCTTTACTCTAGACCCCCACTTTTGCAAATGCTTTTAAATCAGACCACGAACTAAAAGTTCTGTACTTGGCAAGTCTCCTCGGACCCCACAGTAGGCAGACACTTTTACTCAAACCCAGTCTTAAAAGTTCTGTACTTGGTTAGTCTCCCTTGAACCCCATAGTAGGCAGAAACTTTTAACAGAAACACAGTCTTGGTGACAGAGACCCTTTGTCAGAGAAAAACTCACCACAGGAACGCAGGTGCCCCAGGGCTTTCCCACACAAAGTCTCAGGTACTCACAGAAGAGACAAATCTCGGTAGCTTCACCACTCTCCAGGCTGGACCAGGGGATTGCCCCTGAATCCCGGAATCCCCCCCCCCATCCCTCCAGGGATGGGGCACTGGAAAACCTTCCAGGAACAGTCTCTGCCACTTCCTTCACTGGTCGTCTGTGTTCTTCTCTAGGGTGAGAACACACTGCCCCTTCTCCTGAGGTAGCTCTCTTTCAGAGACAAGTCTGAGGAGCTGCACTCAGCAGCACTCCTCACTCTCCAGACTCTCCACACAGACTACTCTCTCTCTCTCTCTCTCTCCCAACATTCTACTGCTAACCCCTGCAGCTAGCATTCCATTGTGGCTTATGCTGCTGCGAAAATTCTAAGGTGACATCATCACTCCAGCTCAGCAGAGACTGAAACCAGAGTGTGAGAGTGTGAAACCCATTTAACTGGCATCTCACAAGCTGCCTCTCCGTGCCTGCCACGGATTCTAAGTGGGATTCTAGTAACCCCTGGGAACAAGGGGGTTACACATAACTTTCATATCTTCCCAGCATCAATCTTCTCACTGAGTCCCTCTTATGGTTCAGAGTACCAAGCCTCCCTATTTATATGGGGGAAGCTGGCTCACCCTGGGGGTACAGTGTACCCTTAGCCCTCTGCACGGGGAGCACATCTGAAGGAAGGGGCTCCTGCAGGTCAGGTGAGACATGTGACCAGTGCGATGCTCCTGTGACACAGGAGCAGGAGGGTTCCATGAAAACTGTCAATTGACCTGAGAGGAGAAGTGAGCAACTTGGTAGTTCAAGATCAGCACCTTTCACCAGGTCAGCAAGGCCAGTCTGGCAAGGTGAAGCCATGCCATTTGTCTGACACAGACTGCTGTTCCCACTACTCTAGAAGTCACATCACTGGCACTGTAGGAGGCCCACATTTGGTGCTGTGCTACTTCTAGTCCCTGAGTGGTAAGGTCCAAGGCTTGCCTAGCTAACTTGTTTTGAGGTATGGCAAATAGAGTGTGCAGCAGCAACCATATATGGCAACTGTAGGAAGCCAAGTGAGCCTGTTATGCAGCAATCCACATAAAAGAGCACACCAAGGTAAAAACCTTCCTTCCCAGGGAACAGTACTCCGTGGAGTCTAAGCTGGAAGGTCAGTCACGCTGAGGGCACTGAAGTCCCACGAGGATCTGCAGTACCTGAAGCCCTGACGTAAGGTGAGTTACATCTCCGGCAGAATGGGTGCGTGATACCATACATGAATGTCATTGGGGACAGGTGGAAACAAAGAATTAGAAACACAGAAACAGAATCTGCCAGCAGATAAGGACTGGTTGCACTACTTAGTCTGCCTATTTTTCCCTGCTTGTAGTATCACTGCAGATCCTGTTTAGTCTCTGGCCCCTTTGCGACCCATTTCCTTTCCCTTCCTCTTCCCAGCTTCTCTACCATAAACAGAGATGTAGTTTCTTCACAAGGCCCTGGGCACCTCCTCCACAGCTCTGGGAAGGAGCGACTGCAGTGTCGGTTTTGGCAACTCCGAGGAGTCCCAATGACAGGGCAACCGGACTGGCTTGTGAAAGCAGAGAGGTCCATTGCTTGAAGTATATTTATCATGAATCACTGCTGCAAAATGTAATCAGCAGAAGAGGTCAAGTGGAGTGATGATGCTTTACCCTCAGAAGAGGATGTTGATGGAAAGGAGGCAAAGGTCTGGGAGGGTCCAGTGCTGGTTAAGGTGCCTTGAATTGGGCTCTGTCTTCCAGCAACACTGCTTCATGGCAACAGCCCAAACCCAGTACTGGTCGCATGTCAAAGGCCCCGGACAGTTGAAGAATGTGTGTAGCCTCTCAAACATAAGCAGAGGCCCCTGCAATACTGGCAGTGGCTGAGACTCCAGGCCTTTTAAGCCTCAGTCCAGGCCACAAGTCTTTGGCAACACAAGCGCCCAAGCGAAGGATAGGGCAGATGCTCCAGCTGCTGGTACTCCCTCACCAAGGGAGTTGACAGAGCCGTGGTCATGGTGCTGGACCCCTGAGTGAGCAGAGGACTCTCACTGCAGAGTTGGCCTCTACTGGAGGCCTCATTTGTCACCTGGTTCGATACTGGAGGATGGCCCTGGGTAGAACTCTGTATCGGGCCCATCCCCCTGAGCCAGCTGACACCACCGCCAGCACAGATATCAAAGTGGTCAACAGGCTCGACGAGAGTCCCTCCTCACAGTCAATCCTATCACTGTCCTCAACACCAGACGTGGCACCAATGTCAACACTGAACCCAGTGCTAGTCCCCTGTATGGTGCAGCGGCACAGAAACCAGTATCAGGCATGTCCCTGGCACCAGCAATGACATCAGATCCAGTGTCATCCCCATCCTCTGCTTCGCTAGCGACACTGGGGTTAGAGACAGACCCCAGACAGACACTAACATCAGCACCTCCCCTGGCATAGAGGCCTTCACCAACACCACAAGCGGTGTTGGCAGAGGGTTCGGCACCAGTCACCTGCATCATCACTCACAGTGTTGTCCCTGCAATGGGGACAACATCAGAGAAAGCAGCAGCAGAGGCCAGCAGCGGTCAGCCAGCAAAACAAGGCCAGAGGTCAAGTACTGGGGATGGCTGCCACCCAGGTGAAGCAGAGTGTGGCAAGTTCTCCAAAGAGTTGAATGTCCACCAGACCTAGCCAGGCCTAGCCACCAGTGTCTCCAATGCCAAAAACAGAGATAACGCCAATCACTGGAAGCCATTTTATTTACACAGAAGCACAGATGGATGAATGGTGGCTTTTTTGGCTTAGCCCCTTTTTCATGTAGACCTGAGCATTGTCAAGGAAAATAATAAAATGAGAAGGAGAAGACTTCTGGCGGTAAAGAACTTGTGGTGACCCTTTTACTCAAACCTGAGGCAACTTGCTCCCATGGTGCGCATTTGATATCATGAAGAACAGAACTGAGGTAGGTGAGGGAGTCAGTAACAGTTACTGGTAGGTGTGTTCCACTACACGAGATTGCACAGGTGCATAGCCAGTAGCCATCGCCAGTGCCCTGACCAAAAGATTTGCTCCCATGAGGTCCTATTGCCTCTGGCTGAGACCCATAAATGGGGCTCAATGAAGAAGACTGATTCTGAGATCAACAACATACCCATTCAACTTTTCTTTGTTTAACTCAATTTTATTGTTGAATGACAGCAAAAATACAAAGACAAGTGTCTTTAAGTTTGTCTGTTACACAGATTAGCCATTGGGGTACAGACGCAAACAATACAGACATCTCTTACTCACTGAGACAACAGTCCTACACTTGTATAAGTTCATACAGTTAGCTCAATGATTGTAGGATGTTCTGCTGACCCATTAATGCCTCTGCCCTCACCAACTGTGGAATCTTATAAAAATTTTAACAGACCAACTTTGTCAAAAAAAAAAAACGTGGGTTAACACTGGAAAACACAACTTAGCACTGTTAGTCTAACATAAAGATACCACTTTCTGGAAGTAAAGTTCAGCGCCCTGTGGGAACATTGACCTGGGTACTCGACTGCCAGAGAAGATGGCCACTGGGTATCAGCCATGACTCCCACTACCCTATTAACCCTCTCCCTCTCCTCCACAACCCCTTTAGTGTGTCGCCTCCTCCATTTGCCCATAATTCATTACTGGACCGAAATATGTGGAGCCAAAGTTTTTTGAAGTTCTTACTCTTTTGCCACACCCACCATGAAAAACACTAAACATCTTAATGCAAAAATATACATATTTAAGGTCAGAAGGGGTAGCAGATCTATCAAATGGGCACCACCCTTGCTTCATAAGCAGGGAACAACAAGAATGCTGTGTAAATAATTACTAAGTTACAGACATTTCTCACCCACCCAGGATATCCAGTGGATCTCTTGGTAAGAAGAAATTTGCCCAGGCTTATTCTGAAGGCATGTACTGTCTTCATGTCTACCATCTCCACTGGTAGGCTGTTTCATAAGTTTACCGCCCTCTGGGAGAAGAAGAGCCTCCTGGTGTCATCCCTAAATTTACCAACTTTTAGCATCAGGGAGTGTCCTTGGGTCCTGTTGGACACATCAGATCACACACTTCCATCTCTTTGACCCTGCTGATACCTTTCTGCATTGAGAAGACTGAGATTATGTCCTCTCTTAGCCTCCTTTTCTGCAGGGTGAACATGTTAAGGCCCTCCCTACAGTCTCATCTCACAACTTTTATCCGCCATACCCCTTTTCATTTGGGTAGCCCTCTGCTGCACCCTCTCTACTGCCTCAATGTGCTTTTTGCATTGGGGAGTCCAGACCTGCACACAATACTCCAGGTGCTTTAGCCACTGTTTCTTACAAACTGGTATCTATCTGTGTGTACCTGACAGACTGACGTCGGGACTGTCGACCTTCGGGAGTAGAGACCACGGTGGGTTGGTAGGCACCAAAGGTAAAATCCTCTTCAGCCAGAAAATCATCCTTCTCTGCAAAACACCCCAAAACACCAGTAGAAAACATCAATACATTTTTCAGTCTTCAAAGTCAGTTTTGTTGAGGTTTGAAAAAATAATATTTAGACATAAATTAGTTTCTATTTCATAGATTTTCTGTACCACTGTTTCTTTAACAGGAATGACAGGTTGTACCAAGTCCTTTTCTGCCATCATTTTCTGTGTTTCTTTTTTCTTTTATTCCTCATTATAGATTGACTGAGTGCTCTTGACCAATCGGAGCACTCCTTTCCTCCTCAGGTACTTTCAACCACTTTTCCAGGACATCAGGTACTTTAAGTCTCTTACCTGGGACATCAGGTACTTTTAAACTCTTATCCAGGGCATCAGGTACTTTAGTCTCTTACCCGGGCATCAGGTACTGTTAGTAACTTACACAGGGGCATCAGGTACTTTTAATCTCTTACCCAGGGCATCAAGTACTTTTAGTAACTTATATAGGGGCATTAGGCACTTTTAGTCTCTTACCAGGCCATGAGGTACTTTTAGTAACTTACTTAGGGGCATCAGGATACTTTCAGTCTCTTACCCAGGGCATCAGGTACTTTTAGTAACTTATGCAAGAGCATCAAGTACTTTTAGTCTCTTACCCAGGGCATCAGGTACTGTTAGTAACTTACATAGGGGCATCAGGTACTTTTAGTCTCTTACCCAGGGCATCAGGTACTTTTCGTAACTTCCGTAAGGGCATCAGGTACTTTTAGTCTCTGACCCGGGACATCAGGTACTTTTAGTCTCTTACCTGGGTCATCAGGTAGTTTTAGTCTCTTACATAAGATGACAGGTACTTCTTTGTCTCTTACCCTGGGATTTCTGGTACTTTTTGTCTAGTTTGAACTCCTTCTGCTCCCCTGTTGGTGGGCGCTCCAGTAGTTTTGCTGCTGTACCTCTCCCCATTAACTCATCCAGTTTGGTACGAGCAGGTCGGGGAGTTCCACTGCAAGTGAATAACAGAGTCAAATACTTTATTGAAGTTCTAGGCATAAACTTTAGGCTAACACTTTGATTGTTACTGTAAATGAAGCACCCCTCCATATTTTTATACTTACATAGAAACATAGAAGTTGACAGCAGATATGGACCGCAAGGCCCATCCAGTCTGCCCATTTTTTCTACCTTATGAATGTGCCATCGTGCTTTACTCTGTCAGTGGCCTATCTATTCATACTCATCTGTATTGCTCCCTTATGCCTATTGTAGGTAGTGCAGCCCCCTCTCCCGGTTTGGGTTTGAGGAAGAGACTCTGTACTGTCTTCTTTATATCCTCCTTTAAGTCGGTTGCGCAACAGCACCTTTCTTTCTTTTTCTTTACTATCATGTAGGCTGGCCACCTACAAATCCTCCTTCTTGTTTTCCTTTCTGTCTCTCTCCCTTTGCTACGGGAGAGCACTGCCTACCACCACCGGGTTTGCCTGACTGAATGTTTGTTATGCTAGTAAAATCAATTTGTCAAGCCTTGTTTTAGAGCACTAGAAACAGAGCTCTTAGGCAAACTCTTATTTATAAGCCTTGCAAAACCCCTGTAAGGCGATAAGGAGCTGTTCTTAATCTTCCTTGCTCCTCTCTCAGAAGTAGCCATTGGTTTCCTTTAGCTTAATGCCCTGTACACATTAGAGCTGAAGATTTGCACCGGTTTAAAATACGTTTTAAAAATGTTTTTAAACTCACCACAACAACCCCGTCAGATCAGTCTTCAACCGAGTTTTAACTCGGTCATACCAACCGACTCCGTCTGCATCTGCCTCCAGTAACGTTTTTAAAGCGGGTTCTACGACCTTAACCAACCTCCTGGAGCAATATGCAGGCGCCCGTCCACACACTACAGGGTAACATGCTTTCCTCATAAAACCGTTTTTAAAACGGACTTGAGACTAGCTCACAGCAGGGGTTTAAGCACGGTTTTCTGACATGCTTTGAAACCAGGTTTAAAATGCGGATTTACTGTGAGTTATGTGTGTTAAAACGTTTTTAAGCACCTTAAAATGTTTTAACTAGCCTGATGTACAGGGCCTAAGAGTCTGACCACAATAAGTACACAAAACCTAAAGAAAAGGGTTTCTGTGCTACAGCCTGCTGCTTACAGCACTACACTGCAGGTTTAGCTCTGCCCGGAGCTGTGTTTTTAGGCAAGCGCTGACACTTGCTATTTTCTTTCTAAAAACCTTCAAAGTGCCTCCAGATTAGTGCAACAGCAGTTAACAATTCCATACGATATTAAAAATAACAGGAGCTCTTTCTTGTTTGTTTCTATTACCTTTTTCCCTGCCAGTGTTTTTGTTTTTGGCGCCAAAAACACTCGCAAGTTTGCAGAACAAAATTATGTTAACAGAAACTTTAGCAAGCATTGTAATGAAGAGTTTTTCATGCTAAAAGTACTGCAACCATAAGAACTCCTCTGTGCCTTCTCAGTTCAGTCTATCTGTTGTAAAAATGTTTCCTCTGCAAACAGTCCTTTATATATATATATATATATATATATATATATATATATATATATTTCAGCAACAGGAAAGCCCAGCTGTAAACTAGAAACTCTTGCAGTTTTCTTTTTCTTTCTGAAGCTGTAGCAGGGACTGCAATTCTATAAATATTGCCTAGAAATTCCTGAGAAACAAATGTTTCCTTAGTCTGTAGTTCAGGTAGCTCACCTGGGTGTTCTCTCTGCAGGCCTTCTCTTAGAGGCCAATGTGCTACTGTTTTTATCCTGGATGAACTGTCACTCACAGTATATGGGTGGAGCTACAAGTGTGAAAATGCTGCTAAAACTGTTCAGTTGCGTTATTGTTCATATGAAATACCACCAGTACAAAGTATTATTGCTGTTATTCATTATATTATGTATATTACTATTTTTCTTAGCTTAGGAAACAATTTGTATTAGACTAGGAGGCGGAGCCTCATGATCATGTGACAATTCTGTATGAAAGAATCACTCTCCAGTCTAAGAGCAGATCAGTTCAACCTTGGAACAGGTTGAGAAAGCACAGAGGGTGGACTAATGCTAGGTCCAGACTGTGTAATGGCTGTTTGAATTTTGTTTTCTTTTCTCTGAAAGTTATTTTTTTTTTGTAAATAAAGTCACATCTGCACCTACTCCTTGTGTCAGTGCTTTACCCACTACTACACCTATCCCATGCAGGTTTGAAGCCCTACAGTGTATTCATATTCCTGGGGTAGGCCGTTCCATGCATCCACCACCCTTTCTGTGAAAAAGAACTTCCTCACATTACCTCTAAATCGGCCCCCCTCTAATCTCAAGCTGTGTCCTCTTGTCCTGCTATTTTTCTTATATGGAAACATGTTAGACTCTTTCACCTTGTTAATGCTCTTAAGATGTTTGAATGTTTCGATCATATCACCTCTCTCCCTCCTTTGCTCTAGGGTATACATACTGAGCTCCATTAATCTGTCCTCGTATGTTTTCTAACGCAGTCCCTGCACCACTTTGGCTGTCCTTCTCTGGACTGCCTCCATTTCTATTGTCCTTGTGCAGGTTTTGTCTCCAGTACTGCATGCAGTACTCAGATGGCGTAACCAGTGTCAGTAAAGAGGATGATTACCTCCCTCTGATGACTTGTGATACCCTTACTAATACACCTCAACATCCCTCTAGCCTTACCTACTGCTCTTAGTGGTCTGCTTGGATGATTTCAGGTCATCTGTGATGATGATGATGCCCAAATCTCTTTCTCCCCTTGTGATTGTCAGCAACTCCCCTCCCAAGCTATAGGTGGCTTCAGAGTTTCTCTTCCCTGCGTTAAACCCCAGTTGCCATTCTTCTGACCATTTTGCCAGTTTATCCAGATCTCTTCCCATTCCCATTCTGCCCACCCCATCTGGATCATCTACTCTGTTGCAGATCTTGGTGTTCTCAGCAAACAGACAAATGGATGATGAGTTTGTTGTGCCTCTGTGATTACTCCCTTCCTGGGGATACTGGGAACCTCCAAAAAGGAGACCCACAGGAGGGTGGCATGGGACCCCACGGGGGAAGGAAACAACTCCTGGTGGGGACTCCATTGTTAGGAGGGTAGAACTGGGAAGGGAGGGGAGGAGGTAAGGTGCCTGCATGGCACCATGGCTGAGGGACAGGGAGCGAACCTCAGAATTCCAAGAGCAGCTGCACGGTGAAGAGAGCTGGATGTCATTGTCCACCTAGGGACAAATGACCTGGCTGGAAAAGGGATCAGAGCAGTGCAGGAGGAGTTTGTGGAGTTGAGGGGGGGCCTTAGACAATTATACGCATGGTCACCTTCTTGGAGGTGCTGCCAGTCTATGGCATGGGTGAGGCTAGGGTGCGCCGCATCATGGGATTCAATCAATGATTGAAAAACTGGTGTGGAGCTCAGGGTTTTGGCTTCATTCGGGACTGGGGGTCCACCTGGAGCAATGCAGTCCTATACTGGCGCGAAGGTCTGCATCTGTCCAGGAGGGGAACCAAGATCCTAGGTGAAAGGTTTAAATGCTTAATTGGCAAGCATTTAAACTAGAGAAGTGGGGAGGCACTGAAAAGGAGAAGGGACATCCTAGGCACCCTCCCCCAAAAAAAATCAGGGTAGTTAGTGAGGTAAACACCAAGATAGAGAAGTCGATAAGGAGACGAGCAGGGGTAAATGGAGAAAAAGACAATGGCAGTAAGGATAGGGATGGGGAAAAAAGGGGTAAGGCCATCAAAAAATGGAGGGTAATGAGTACAAATGCCTGTAGTCTAGGTAACAAGTTCCCTGAACTGGTGGCCTTGATGGAAGACGGATGCCAAGATATTGTGGCAGTCACAGAAACATGGTACACAGACAACCATGACTGGGATGTCAACATACCAGGGTACACAATCTACAGGAGGGACAGGGAGGGTAGAAGAGGAGGAGGAGGAGTAGCTCTCTATGTAAGAGAAGGGATCAAAGCAATGGAACTAAAGGGTAAACAGGGAGGAGAGAAGGCACTGTGGGTCACGCTGGAGACTGGAAATGGCACCACAATCCGCACAGGGGTTGTATACAGACCCCTGTCTCAGGGGGAGGAAATGGACAAGGAAATAATAGAAGACATCCTTAAGATGGCAGAGAAAGGGGAGATATTGCTGACGGGGGACTTGAATATGCCAGATGTTAACCGGAGTACATTTGCTGCAGCCACATCCAGGAGCAGGACCATTCTCGATGCCCTACAGGGGGCATGCCTCAGAAAGCTAGTGTTGAAACCTGGTACTCTCAAATGTGGACAGAGAGAGGATCTCAGACATAGAAGTGGGTAGCCATCTGGGAACAAGTGACCACCAAACAGTGTGGTTCACAATAAACTCAGCTGTAGAGTCAAGTCATACAAAAGTGAAGGTACTGGACTTCAGGAGGGCTGATTTTGTCAAAATGGGAGAGTGCTTCAGAAAACCACTAGCAAACAGGCAAGAAGGAGGGGTGAAGCAACAATGGGGAAACATCAAAACTGCCATCAAAGAGGCAACAAGCCTTTGTGTGAAGCAAATAAACAAATCAAAACAAAAGAAAAAACACTATGGTTCTCAAAAGAGGTAGCAGGGAAGGTTAGGGAGAAAAAGATAGCGTTCAGGAGGTATAAGGAAACAAAGAAGGAGCAGGACAGAGAACTGTACCAGTTAAAGCAGAAGGAAGCAGGGAAGGCAATAAGAATAGCAAAGGCCCAAACCGAGGAAAAGATCGCCAACTCGGTTAAGGAGGAGGATAAAACCTTTTATAGGTACATTATGGAGCAAAGAAAGACAAAGGGAGGGATACTGAGGCTAAATAAGATAAGATAAGCAAACCTAGGTATCCTTAAGGTTACCTCACCTTAACGAGAGGTCCCCCTACCCACAACCATGACTCTAAAGCAGGGTATACCTTGCCATTATCTGCCCAACAGAGGGCTACTCCTGGCCATCATATACATCCCATCCCTCCTCTGGGTGGACAGGCTCACCTGTACAGGGCCAGACTCTGAAGGATCCCAGAAGCCTGATACCCTTCCATACTCTTATTACTTATTCCCCTCCCAGGGTAGACTCCAGTCCCTCTTGATAGCCCACGAACTTACCAAGAAAGGCATTTAGTATGCCACCATTTTCCATGCAAAAAGGACTCCCAGAAGAGACCTACTCCCAATCCCCAGCCCCACGTCACTTTGCCTCCTCACCACCCTCCTGCTCCTGGCAGGAGATATACAACATAACCCAGGTCCTCCTCCTGACAACCTCCTGTTATCCTCACCACAGGACCCTCACTGGGTGTCCTCGAAGGGTAAGCGGATTGATCATATGAACATTTGTAGCCTGCGGCCCAAGATGCAAGAAGTACAAGCATGGTTGGACCTGTACCAACCAGACGTGCTGGCTGTTTCAGAGACCTGGCTCAAACCACAAGTACTCTCACATGAGGTTGATGCCTCTGGGTATCACTCCTACCAAAGAGATAGGACCAACAAAAGAGGGGGAGGGGTCCTAATCTATGTAAATGATATTGTGAACTCAGTACGGGTCAACCTACAGTACAATGCCTGCACTGTCAGCGAATCAATTTTTGTTCGCATCACCCTTGGGCACTGCAAGCATCTCACCACTGGCTGAGTATACAACCCCCTTAAGATCGCTCTCCAATCCTTGGAGGCAGTCCTAAAGGACATAGCCAAGGAGGTCTCCAAGGAGGTCCTCATCCCGGGAGACTTCAACTTGAACTGGGCCCAGGACGCAAACCTGTCTCTAAAAGAAGCAACCCTCGTTCAGGTCATCTCCATATCCACAAGACTGAACCACAAAACTGGTAATCACTCCACCCTTGACTGGGCCATGGTGAACAACCCGTGCAACATTCTGACTGCTGGTACTATGGCTGATGCCCTGAGTGACCACTCCCCCATATTCTGCATCTGGAGAACAAGGCGCCCAGGGTTCCACCGCGAATCCTGTCCACACAGGATTACACCCACTTCTCACCTGAACTATTCACCGACCACCTCAGCAGACTAGACTGGAGTCCAATCAAACTCTTCCCCAATCTGGATGAGGTGGCTGCCTTCTTCCAGCGATCAGTCATCACGGCAGCTAACCTTTTCGCACCTATGAAAAAGCTCTGTGCTAAGGGAAGCTGCTACAAATGGATAACCCCTCCATTAAAGGCCCTGATGACTAACCACGACAAGGCTTGGAAAGAGTTCAAGCACTCCTCCCTACCTGCTGACCTCGTGAATTACAAAACCCTGAGGAACAAGTGTAAACTGGCTATAAAAACCGCCAAAAGGGAGTGTGTCATGCGTCTCCGGAGAAAAAATCTAGGAAACCCTAGACTTTTCTGGGCTCACATTAATTAGCTGTTAAAAGTGAAAGGCAAGTCCGAACCCGGTCCTAACGAAGTCAATGGACAAATGTTAAAAGATGAGCTCCAAATTGCCACTTCACTAAACCACCACTTCACCGACCTTAATTCGTACAAGGCTGGTCTACCACCCCTCAACATTGACCCCAACACGCGGGCACTTCCAAACCTTGGACGCCCATCCTTTCACCTTAGGCTGGTCAAGCCAAAAGAGGTTCTCCCACTACTAAAGACCCTAAAAACCTCGGGCTCCGGGGGACCAGATGGGATTCACCCCAGGCTGCTGAAGGACGGTGCTCCTGCCCTGGCTAGACCCCTGTCTTGGCTCATCAACTGCTCCTTGAAGAAGGGTGCAGTCCCTGAACAGTGGAAACAGGCCCATATGGTCCCATCCACAAGGGTGGCCGGGAGTCAATTGGCAATTATAGGCCAATCTCCTCCTGCATTTTATCGAAACTCCAGGAAAGGTTGATCTATGGACAACTCCGAGACTACTTGGAGGTCCATCAACTTCTGGCACCCTCCCAGCATGGCTTCAGGACCAGGCATGGGACTGATATTGCCCTGACCAAATTCTCAACTGAAGTACTCGGAGACTTGGACAAGGGGTCCCCTACTGGAGCGGTCTTCATAGACCTTTCCAAGGCCTTCGATCTGATCAATCATGACCTGCTCCTAGCCAAGATGGGCAACATAGGCCTCGACTGCCATGCTTTAAAGTGGTTTGAAAGCTACCAAACCGGTCGCACACAGAGGGTAAAATGGAAGGATGTCATATCTGACTCAGTTCCACTAAAAGAGGGGGTGCCTCAAAGATCGATACTCGGCCCCCTCCTCTTCTCCCTGTTCACTAACGAACTAAGTAACCACTGTGGAGGGAATGGTGTCGTCCAGTATGCGGATGACGCTGCCATCTATCGATCTACTGCCAACCTGGCAGACCTCAGTCCCTTACTCTAAGATGATCTACAATCCCTTGAGAACTGGCTCCTCGAGAACAGAATGGTTCTTAACACGAACAAAACCAAGGCCATGTTGTTTGGTCCTAGATTCCTCAGTCAGGACAGAAAACAACACTTACATCTCACCTCCGCGGCTGGCACCTGCATGAAGTAGTGCCTCCTAAAATACTCGGCCTCACCCTGGACCAGGGTCTCACTCTTAAGAACCATGTGGACCAAGTTAGCAAAACTATATATGAGAAACTAGGCACCCTCTATCGACTAAAAGACCAGCTCATACCGGAAGCCAGGGTCGCTATCGCCACCAGCGTCCTCCTCCCGACACTCACATACGCCGCCCCAGTCGTATATGGGCTGGCGAAGACTGAGAAGAACAGACTCCAAGTACTGTACAACAAGGTGGCGCGCTTTGCCTCCTTGGCAAACCCCAGGAATCACCACTGTGACACCCAATCCCTATTCAACTGGCCCTCACTGGACACCCGCCTCCAGTACCCACTGCTATGCCTAGTCTACAAGTTAATCAGCCCGGCCCCTCCCCCTAGTGTCTCTGGACTCATCGCTTTAAAGTCCAATCCCCGGCTTCTCCGCACAGCAGGATGAACTCTCCTACAAGTCCCCAGAGTAAGAACCAAGGCGGGCGGCAACTCATTCGCCCACACTGCTCCCACCCTGTGGAACACACTTCATCCCGGGGTGCAGGAAGCACCCTCTATCAAAAGTTTCCGCACTAGGTTCAAGGCCCACATGGTGATAGCCAGCACCTGCCACTGCATCGACCCCTGAGACCAGCCCTCAGATTTAAGGTTTCCCTGAACCTATCCTGACTCTGGTAGGTCCAGTACTATTTATCGACTTTGCAGCTCCCCCTATTTTACTTTTCATGCATCATGCTGGTAAAACATGTAATTCGTGCTCACTGCTTCACCATGCTGAACCATACCATATCTTGCCTGGAATACATGTAAATCATGCGCACTATTTCACTTTGCTGTTCCATGTAAACTCGGTCGCCCTGAAAAGGGACCTCCGGGGCCCAGTGGGCTTACCCGGTCACCAAAATTTAATAAATAAATAAATAAATAAGGGTGGGTGGGCAGAGAGGGACAGTGAAAAAGCAGGGCTACTGGATGAATACTTCTGCTCAGTATTCACAAAAGAAGAGATGGGGAGGTACCTAATCCAGTCAATAGAAGCACTCTGGATGGGGGGGTCGATATCAGTCCTTTCACAAAAGAAAGTGTTCTGAAAGAACTCCTAAAACTGAAGGTGGACAAAGCAATGGGGCCTGAAGGGATTAACCCCAGAATTCTAAAAGAACTAAGGAGAGAACTAGTAAAGTACATTTACGTAAGAACTTACCGTAACAGATAATCTTCGAGAGAAGCTCTTGCAGCAGGTACCACAATTAGGACTGACACCACCTGGCGGCGGTTCCAGCAATTTTTTCTTCCAGCAATACCGACGTGGGAACGTCCCCCCACTGACGTTGGTTCCACCCCCAGTGTCACCCTATACAAGGGAGGAGTTCCCCATGTGCTCCAGTTCTTGTACGCCCCCATCAGGCAGAAGATGGTAACAGGCAACAGTCAGATGTACGAACTAAAAATTATTCCCTCACAAGGAGGAGGACCAGCCTGAAAAGGACCTGATCCCTGGGGGAAGGAGGGCAGGAAATATACCTGCTGCAAGAGCTTCTCTCGAAGATCTACTGTTACGGTTAAGTTCTTACGTAACTGTACTATCTTACTTCGAGAGGAAGCTCTTGCTGCAGGTACCACAATTAGGACTGATTCCCAAGCAGTATAAACATAAAACAACCCCTGGGAGAGGGAACAGTAAGGAAAGGAACAGCAGGAAAAAGGAGGGTCCCTCAGGAAACCAGGCGTTGCAGAACTGCAAGGCCAAACCCTGCTCTGCATCTAGAAACAATGTCAAGGCTGTAATGCCTGACGAAGGTATGAACAGAACTCCAGGTAGTGGCAGCACATATATCGACTGCTGGTACCCGCTTCACTGCCATGAAAGAAGCAGCGACAGATCTGGTAGAGTGAGCTCTAACCGGCCCTGGATTACGACCTATGTGCTTCTCATAACAAAAGGTAATGCAATAGACCAACCAGCATGAAAGCATCTGCTTGGTGACCAGGCGCACCTAAGGACCGCTGGAGCAAAGGATACAAAAGTTGATCAGATTTCCTGTCTCCTTTGGTCCTAGCCAGGTAACATCGGAGAGCCCTGTGGACGTCCAAGGAGTAAAGCAGGGCTTCCCCCCATTAGAATGCTCCGGGTAATATACCGGGAGCTGAACGGATTGGTTCAGAGTGAGCTCAGAAACTACTTTTGGCAGAAACATTGGGTTAGTGTGAAGATCAACCCTATCCTTGTGAAAGACAAGGTAAGGCTATTTACACATGAGGGCTTGAAATTCTGAAATGCGCCTCGACGAAGTGATAGCTACCAAAAGCAAAGTCTTCCAAGATAGAAGACAGAGTTCAGACTCCATGGCCAGTTCAAAGGCAGGAAGAGTGAGCTTCTCCAGGATGAAAAGGAAATCCCAGGGGGGAACAGTATCCCTGATGGGAGATCTGATATAAAGAATACCATGCAAAAAGGCCTTGAAACCTCCATCTGAGCCACCGCCTTATCCGAAACAGGCAAGTGATAAGCGGAGATGGCAGCTAGGTGCACTTTGATGGAGGAATAGCTGAGACCTGTCTCTGAAAGAGAAAGCAGGTATTCCAAAACTGAATTAACCAGACAGACCAAGGGGTCCACCCTCTTGGCTGTGGTCCAGACACATAAATGTTTCCACTTCATAGCATAATTGGTCCTGGTGGCAGGCTTGCACGCCTCTACCAGAACTTACGCTACATGATCGGACACACCAAATCTGACTTTAGCTAGGTCCTGAGGAGCCAGGCATTCAGGTGAAGAGAACGCAGATTCGGGTGTATCAGGGACCCACTGTCCTGAGACAGCAGATGAGAGGATAGTGGAAGAGGCAGCGAAGGCTCTGCCGCTAAACACTGGAGTAAGGGAAACCAAATCCGACGAGGCCATAGAGGAGCGATCAGAATGAGGGTGGAAGGTTCTGACTGCGCTTTGAGGAGGACCTTCTGTAACAGCGGGAAAGGAGGGAACGCAAAGAGAATCCTCCCTTTCCAGCAGAGGGACAACACGTCTTGCCAAAAAGCTCCAGGCTCTGGACCTAGCGGGCAGAAATTGGGCAGTTTTGCATTGAAGCATGACTCGAAGAGATCCAAGTCTGGTATCCCCCACTGACAGAAGATGTGATCTGCGACCTCTTGAAGCAGCTCCCATTCATGAGGTTGCGACTTCGGCCTGCAGAGCATATCAGCCAGTACATTTTGTTCCCCCAGAACGTGTACCGCCATCAACAAGAACTGGTGCTCCAGAGCCCAGTCCCACACTCGCATGGCTTCCCGGCAGAGGGGATAAGAGTGTGTGCCACCCTGCTTGCTGATGTAGAACATCACCGAAGTGTTGTCTATCTGAACCAAGAAGTGGCCCAGCACTAGGGCCATGACCAGGGCTTGAAGAGCATAGAGAACCGTTCTCAGCTCCAGAACATTGATATGCAGACCTTCCTCTATTGGGGACCAAGAACCTTGAGTGCGATGTGTCCCCAGATGAGCGCCCAATCCAGCAGACGACGTGTCTGTGGTCAGAATCTGGGACAGTGTCCCCACGTGAAATGGGATGCCCACGTAGCAAATTTTTGGACGACATCCACCAGCGTAATTCCCGGCGGACAGGCTCCGAGATCCAGATTGAGGCATGTAAGCTGTCTAACGTTTGATCCCACTAGACCCTTAAGTATCACTGGATGGTTTTCATGCGTAGGCGTGCTAGAGGGACCGAAGCTATGGCGGCGGCCATATGCCCTAACAGCCTGAGGAGTCTTGAGGGGACTCTTGGGGCTGAAGAGATCTGAGATGCCAAGACCTAAATGCGACCTGCTCTGTCGGTGGGAAGAAACACCTTCCCGACAGTGGTATCCAGAAGAGCTCCGATGAATTGGAGGTTCTGGGCTGGGATCAGATGAGATTTGTCCCTGTTGATGGTGATCCCCAGGTGCTGAAATAGCGAGATGGAATCCTGAATAATTTCCAACAGGCGAGACCTGGAGGGAGCCAAGAGGAGCCAATCATCCAGATAAGGGAACACAAAGTGGCCCCGTCTCCATACTGCCTACTGCCAGGCACTTGGTGAAGACTCTGGGGGCTGAAGAGAGACTGAAGGGAAGGACTCTAAACTGATAGTCCTTGTCTTCGAACCTGAACCTGAGAAATCTTCTGTGGTTCCTGGCAATAGGGATATGCAGGTAAGCATCCTGCATGTCCAGGGATGCCAACCAGTCCCCCGACGAGATGAGCGGCAGGAGAGTGGGGAGAGATATCATCCTGAATCTCTCGTAGGAGACCCATTGGTCCAGATCGTTGAGGTCCAGAATGGGTCTGAGGTCTCCCGACTTTTTCAGATCTAGGAAGAAGTGAGAGAAAAACCCTCTCTCTCTCTCTCGGCTGGAGAAACTAGCTTGATGGCCTTTTTGTCCAAAAGGGATAAAATCTCCCTTCCGACTAGCGCTCGGTGTTCCCTTGGATAACGGGATGGGGCGGTGGTCTGTCCGGAGGAATGGAGTCGAACTCTATGGAGTGCCCAAACTCCACAAGATCGAGTACCCACTGGTCGGAGGTCACTTGACCCCACTAATCCGCGAACAGGGAAAAGCGGCCGCCGAATGGCTCCCCTGACTAAACATCTAGGGAAGGAGGGTAGCCTGGATAGTCAGGCGGTGGGAGGGGAAGGAAGGGAGGCAGTGCCTGCTTTGGCCTGTCTAGAGGAGGAGGAAGAAGATCCTTTGGCTCCTCCCTACAACTGAAGCCTCTCCATGAATGCTGCTAGAAGTTTAGGCTGCTGAGGCTGATGTCCCCACGGCCACGAAACAAGGCTTACGAGCTCGCCTCGTTTCATGGTGTCAGCGTGGCCTGCTGGTAGCACATCCGCCTTCTGGACCAAAAGGTCGTGGGTTCTCGCCCCACACCGGGATTGGACTTGCACCTAAAAATCGCTGGCATCCGAGTGCAGTATTGGGGGGTGCTGTACTGCTGGGGTGTGCCGTCCTTCGGATGAGACGTTAAACCGAGGTCCCTTCTACCCATCCTGGTGTTGTCCTGGTGGGTGTCCAGGTGGAAGTAAAAGAACCCAGGGCACTCTTCGCAAAGAGTAGGGAACATTCCCGGTGTCCTGGCCAACATTCCCCTTCCCATAAGCCGGTTCATGCAATTATCCAGGCTGTGTGTGGGTGATGATGTGCGATATGGCCGCCACCACACATTCAGTCACTTCACTACCAGTCTAGCATTGCTTGTAAAGCGCTTTGGATGCAAGAAAAGCGCTATATAAATGCAGATTATTATTATTATTATTATTCTCCTTCTCCTTCTTCTTCTTCTTCTTCAGGCAGTACATGGACTGCATGGTTCCGCTTGCTATGCCGCAGTTCTGCAGCCTAGTAATGATCCTCTCTGTGTCTTTGCCAGAGCATGGAGCCCTTGACGGGCACATCCAGTATGTTTGTTTGTACATCTGGATCGAGCCCAGAAACCCAGAGCCACGCATGGCATTGGAAGCAAATGCCAGTGGCAGCCACCCTAGAGGAGGTGTCCGCAGAGTCACAGGCCGACCTCAGAACGTGGGTACCCACGTCTGAGCCGGTCTGCAGTAACTTGGCAAGCTCTGCCAGCTGAGGGCAATCGGGCATGCTCTGCACTATATCCAACCCCTGTTCCCAAAGGGCGTTCTGGAATTGGACCATGTGTGCCAGGAAGTTTAGGCTCCTGATACTGCAAGTGGCAGCCTATTACACCTTGCAGCCCACAGAATCCAGCTGCTTTGATTCTCTGTTGGGCGGCTGGATGCTCAGGTGTTCAGCCTATGCGCTAACAGTTGTGAGCTGCCGAAATCACCACTAAGTCCACTGCGGGTGGTTCGCCAAAAGGGATGGTCCGTAGGTGCCTGGTAAAGCCGATGAACCTTTTTGGGCATGGCAGAGGAGGAGTGAGGGCGCTTCCAGGTCGCGTGGGTGACATCCTCAAATGTGTCAATCATGGGAGGGATGACCACCGGCTTAGGGTCTTTTTGACGGAGGTATTTAGCCCACCAGTCACTCAGGGTCCAGGGCCTCAGTGTCTCAGCCCATGTTGGCCTGGATGTGCCTCATCACCTCCATGAAGCTAGGGTCATTTGGAAGGGATCTGGGGAGTCCCTCCATGTCCCCCAGGTCTGGCTCTACGTCAGAGTCTGCCCGTGAGGTGTCAGAGTCCACATAAGAGTCTGGTGTGGAAGGGGATCTGTGCCGCTTCCTCTTGCGCCTCCCGTCCGGTGAAGAAGAGGGGGAGGAACTACTAGATCTAGTCCTCCTGATTTTATTCTTGTGCTTCTTGGGTGCTGGTACCTCCTCCATTCCAACATCCAACGGTTCCAGAGTATCAGGTACTGGAACCGGAACCGACATGGGAGGAGGCGCCCCCACTGGTTGGTCCTTCTTTACAGCGTCCCACCAGTGGGAGAAAAGCTCCTTGACCTGCGATAAGTTCAGTTTGGGTGAACCAGGCACAGGGGGTGGAGGAGCACCCGAGCCTGAGCCAGCGTCAATCCTGTCAGTCCGGTGTCGGGCCCACGCCCTTATCCACTGATGCAGGCCTAAGGGGCAGCGTCGTAGGGGTGTCAGCTCCTCTGTCATCAGGCTCCAATGTCAGATGGGCAGGTGACCAACATGAAGAGGTGCCAGAACTGACGTCAGGAGGCTCAGGTGTAGCCGGTGTTGGCAAGACCGTGACCAGTGGAGGTATGACCTTCGCCGGGTCAGTGGCTGGTGGGGCCCCGGGCGGATGTCAGTCCGGTGTCTGCTTGCCTTTGGAGGCCTTTGTAGGCCAACGGACATCCTGCAGAGGCGTGAGCCTTAAGGCGGTCGGCCTTATGAGATGTGGACTTCTCGACCAAGTGCAGGTCAGTCGCCGGAGGCGGGCATCGGTCGGAGTCACGTGATTTTGGCGGCAAGGAAGAAGCCCTGCTGCCAGAAGACCCGGAGGCCTTGCTCAACTCCCAGGAGTCGGCCTTCGAAAGAGAGGCCGAGTGGAAGGAAGGAGGCCTTACCTGCGCCCGGTGAGAAAGCCTTCTCGGCGGGCGGATGTACCTTCAAGGGTTGAAGGGTAGCTGCAGGAGACTTGGTCACAGAAGACCCGGAAGATGGTTTAAGGGCCATGAGGCGGGAGTCACCTGGACTTCGAGTCCAAAGACCTGGGCCTAGAGTGAGACCTTCCTCTGTCCTTGTGCTCTCTGTGTTTGTGTGACTTGTGAGCAGGAGGTTGGTCGGATTCCCCCCCGAGGAAGAGGCCCGTTCCATGGCGGCCAATTTGGACTCCACAAGGTAGGCAGAAAGGAATTTCTGACACCTGATCCTGGTGCAGGAGTTGAAGGCCTGACAATGGGACAGGCGTCGGCATCATGGTCAGGCCCGAGACAGAAGAGGCACGCCGAATGACCGTCTTTGGTGGGTATCTGTCACCCACAAGCGCATTTATTAACATGAGAAGTCGATGACATAGATGCGAAAAACTCGATCGGTGGACAAGAAAGCAATCGGTACTACGAATCGGTAGCCAAGTGAACTAACCCTGACCGTGCCGCGGGAAAGAACTGGAGCATGTGGGGAACTCCTCCCTTATATAGGGTGACACCAGGGGTGAAGTTGAGGTCACGGGTGATCCTCAATGCTGGTACTCCTGGAAGAAAACTGCCAGAACCATCGCCAGGTGGCATCAGTCCTAATTGTGGTACCTGCTGCAAGAGCTTCCTCTCAAAGTAAGATCATCATTGACTACCCTTTTTAACAAATCATGGGAGGATGGTGTGCTACCTGAGGATTGGAGGAGGGTGGATGTGACTCCCCTTCACAAAGGTGGGAGCAAGACAAATGCAAGAAACTACAGACCTGTCAGTTTGACCTCAGTGGTAGGGAAAAGGATGGAATCACATCTGAAGGAAAAAACTGTTGAGTACCTAGAGGTCAGTGGGGCACAGGACCCACGGCAGCATGGATTCACAGAGGGAAGGTCATGTCAGATGAATCTAATCAATTTCTTTGACTGGATGACCAAAGTAGTAGACCATGGAGGGCTGTGGACATGGTCTACCTAGACTTAGCAAGGCATTTGACACAGTCCCATACAAAAGATTAATAAACAAATTAGCCAGCCTGGGAGTGGGTCACAAGGTGTAGCCTGGGTAAAACATTGGTTGGACAACAGGATGCAGAGGGTAATAGTAAACAGAGTCCACTGCGAAGAAAGGGGGGTTACTAGTGGGGTACCGCAGGGTTCAATACTGGGTCCGGTCCTTTTTAATGTCTTTATAAGTGATATGCAGAGGGACTGGAAGGAAAAGTATGTCTCTTTGCAGATGACACAAAGATCTGCAATAGGGTTGCTACACAAGGTGGGGTGGAAAGGATGAGAAGGAACTTAGCAAGGTTGGAGGAATGGTCAAATGTATGGCAGCTTAGATTCAACGCAAAGAAGTGCAAAGTAATGCACCTGGGAAACTAAAACCCAGGAGAAGAGTTCACAATGGGGGGTGAGATACTGACAACAACAAAAAATGGAAAGGGACCTGGGGGTAGTTGTATCAGAGGACCTAAAGGTGGGCAAGCAATCTGAGAAGGCAGTAAGGAGGGCTGGGGGATACTGGGATGCACAGGGAGAGGCATCACCAGTAGAAAACAGGAAGTTGTTATCCCTCTGTACAGACAGTTGGTGAGTCCCCATCTGGAGTACTGCATGCAGTTCTGGAGACACCATCTCCGCAAAGACATAGACAGGGTGGAGGCTGTCCAGAGGAGGGCAACCAAAATGGTGCAGGGTCTGCATCAGGAAGACATATGAAGACAGACTAAAGGACCTTAATATGTATACCCTCGAGGAAAGGAGGGAGAGGGGAGACATGATAGAAACTTTCAAGTACCTCAAGGGAATCAACAAAGTCCATGAGGCAGCATCTTTCAGAAATAGAGATGTGCAAGAACAAGGGAAAGAATTTGAAGACAGAGGGGACGTCTCAGAGGTAATGTGAGGAAGTATTTTTTCACGGAGAGGGTTGTGGATGCATGTAACAGCCTTTCTGAGGAGGTTGTAGAGTCAAAACAGTGGGGAATTCAAGAATGCATGGGACAGACATGAGGCAATTCTAGTGGGGTTAGGAGGAAGTAGACTGTTGGTTAACTAGGATCTGCAGCTTATCCATTAGGTAGGAAATGGGCAGACTAGGCTCGCCAAGCAGTCCTTATCTGCCATCAAATTCTATGTTTCTATGTTTACCAGGACGTTGATGTTTTCTCCTGCTTCCTGCATGATTTTAGCAATGCGGTCAGTGTCTCTCCACACTGATGCACCTGGGAGACATCTGACCATTACCCCCTGCCGGAGGTAGGTATCAACTCCCCAAATCATGGAGTCTTCTATGATCAGAAGTGTTTTGGATTTCCTTTTTGCTTTTTTTGGTTTTGGTTCCTGTTTTGGGCGAGATCTGTAACGCTAGCTCCTGTGCTGCAGTGTCCTGCTCTGCAGTGTTCTCTGCCCCTTTGTTTGATTTCAGAGACAGAGACACATATCCGTTTGTAGCTTTCATATGGTTTGTGGAGGTGATACATTGGTGAGCACTGAGTGATATGGGGCAACCGATTTACCCCCCCTAACCACCTGCCAACCTCCTGGACCAACTACTCTCTGCGGTCGAGGTGCTTCGGTTGGATGTTGGGGAAACGGCAGACAGTTCTTGTAATATATTTCTGCCTGAATATGCGATTTGAGGCACACAATCTCTGCTCATGCTGCCTGGAACTGAGCCCTTAGATCTCCGATGGTTCAGCATATAGGACAGCGTCCTAAATCATGTATAACTGCCCTTTTGAAAAGTGTCCCACAGTGCCTGCACTTAATAATATCCATTCCAGTTGAGCTGCCAAGTTTATAACCTGGTCCGAATAATTAGAAGGAAAATGAAAGCAAAAGTTAGATTTTTTTTAATAGTTTTTTTTGTTTGTTTTTGTATAACTTTTTATAATACGTTAAATTACTTGTGCCTCTGTAAGTGAGGTCACTGTGTGGATACCCCACCCCGATCCTCCCCTTCCTGCTTTGCTACAGGAAATGTCACAACTGTGCTACTCTATAAAAGGAGTGCAGCATTGGGGGGGGGGGTTGCAAACGCAGTAGCCTTGAAAGCTTAGCCTAATGATAGATAAAACCGTAAAACCTGCAAGCACCACCTGTAACAATTTCACAGAAGATATACCCTGCAAAAAATACTTTGCTACAGAGAAAAATAAAGCAGTAACAGAAGATATACCTTGCAAAAACAAATTGAATCACAGAAGATTACAGCAGTAACAGACCTGTAGGCACACCCTGTAATAATGCAGCAGAAAGTATACCCTGCAACAGCAACTTGAAACAGAGAACAATAAAGCAGTAAAATGTTAGCAAAAAACAGTAACAAAACCTGTGAGCACAAAAGAAAATAGTAACACACCATAAATCTGCCTAGCCAAAAGAAGCCTTAATCTTTTTCCTTGCTCTGATAATGCTGTTCCTTGCTCTGTCCTTACAAGCAAACCTAGAAGAAAAGAGCTCAGGTGAAGCTAGGTGCCTTTGCCAGCAAACCTAGTCTTCCACCTCAAAAACACCAACTAACCTGACCTTTTAACTCTGCCATCTGTTGGAAGTTACTAAGACTTTGTCAGGACCTCCCCCAGTTACACCCCTAATCCGCTGGAAGAGCTGTGGGAGGAAAGCAATTAGCTCCTTCAACGTGAGAAGGAAACTGCAACACCTTTGAGACCAAACCCAAAACCATTCAGCAAAAAAATAAAACTAAATAGTAGCAAACAGTAATTTAGCTAACTAATGATAGATAAAAAAGTCACAAAACCTGTAAGCACCACCTGTAACAATTTCACAGAAGATATGCCCTGCAAAAAACACTTTGCTACAGAGAAAAATAAAGCAGTAACAGAAGATATACCTTGCAAAAAACAATCTGAATCAGAGAAGATTACAGCAGTAACCTGTAAGCACAAAACAGTAACAAACCTGTAGGCACACCCTGTAATAATGCAGCAGAAAGTATACCCTGCAACAGCAACTTGAATCAGAGAACAATAAAGCAGTAAAATGTTAGCAAAAAACAGTAACAAAACCTGTGAGCACAAAAGAAAATAGTAACACACAGTAAATCTGCCTAGCCAAACGAAGCCTTAATCTTTTTCCTTGCTCTGTCCTTACAAGCAAACCTAGAAGAAAAGAGCTCAGGTGAAGCTAGGTACCTTTGCCAGCAAACGTAGTCTTCCACTACTTCTTGTACTTCTGCATTGGGCAACTATTCTTAGGTGAATCAGCTCATACAGAACTAGATCCTGTTTTTGTCCACATTATTCAGAATTCACTTACTTACAACAGAAAGAAAAAGTACTTAATGTAACTCCAGATCTCCACAGCTATCTTCTCTGTATGGCCACACTCTTTGGTCTTAGGGGTGATGGTGCTAGGAACCTATGGGAGCAAACTTTTTTTTTTTTTTTGCTAGGGCACTAACAACGGTGGTGGTACCAGCAAATGTGCAATAACGGAGGCTGGAGCTAGGAACAGTCAGTCATGCCCTAACTGCCTCAGTACAGTTAGCAAGGAGAGTAGAAAGAAGTGCCGTGCTTGTAGTAGGACAAAACAAGGGAAGAGGACTTCCGGTTCCACCTTCTCTGAATGGAGACATGAGTCTGATCGGCTCTACAACCCCACTCAGGCTTTCGCTTATAATCCACCTGGAAGCTGTTCTCAAACAAGCCAAGATTCTTCAAAAATCTGTTCCAACAACAGATGCCGCCAAAAGAAAAGCAACAGGACTCCCTGCTGGAATATTTAAAACCAATTAACAGAATGGAGCAGCTGGATACCAAGGCCGCAGGCCACTCTAGACCTGCCCCGCTAGCATCAGGCTCCCGCAGTGAAGGGAGTGAGGATGAAAGTCAGAAAAACTTCACTATCACTTCAAAAAGGCTCTTTAAGGAGCTAGCAAAAATAGGTAGCACAATGTCCAGATTAGAACAAACCACCACAATCAACACAAAGGGGCTCCAAGTGACGAAGCAGACAACAGAGCTAGATGCAGGACTTACTTCAATGGCAGAGACTGTTAACAGGCATGAAGCAACTCTTCAATATCTCTTGAGAAGAGAAAAGGAGTTGACGGATAAGCTAGATGACCAAGAGCTGCAAGCACGAAGAGACAACTTGCGGAAATATGGCCTGCCTGAGGATACTGAATCGGGATGTATGGAATCTTTCCTAAAAGAGCTCCTTGACTTCCCACCAGAAATGGACTTTAATATTGTAAAGGGTACAGAGCACCTGCTAAAAGCCTTCTGACCCTAAAGCAAACCCAAGGTCAATAGTCATAAAATTCCTAGACTACAGGGTAAAGATGAGGGTCTTACAGAAAGCCTGGGCAAAAAAATAAATTTTTTCAGGGACAAGCGACTATACTTTGACCAAGACTTTACGCCGCTAATACAGCAGAAGCGGCGTACCCTCCTCACAATAAAGAAATTCCTAGCAGCAAAAAGAACGAAGATGCATCTCATCGCCCCAGCCCAGATGACATTTTTCCTGCCTAAGGGGCCAGTCTTCCGTCGCATGCTGAAGGAAGCGAGACCTACCCTGCAGAAGCTCGGTGTGCCACCAGAGAAGTACTCCAAGCCGGAAGAAACCAACCTGCAGGAGCGTAGTGAAAGCAATCCTTGGATCGCAGCACCAGCCCATGGGAGAAGGAATAGGGCTACAAGGCAAAAGGACACAGCCAACAACCAGGACAGATCAGCCCCAACTCCCGGCACCTCCAAAGACTGAAAGGGGGTAGGCTGAGAGTACTTACAGTTTTTCATCCGATGGCCGGCTTCCAACGTGGCCCGCTTTTTTCCAGGAGCCGCTGACGGTTGAACAGAGTGCAGGGGAAACATGCCATCTTGCTGCAAGGATGCAGGCCCCCCACAAACGGGAACTTTATATACTGTTGGACAGAAATGGACTTTGGGAAATCGATCCTAGGGGTTGATCAATGTCTACTGGCTGGGGTGGCTTCAGGTATGAGGCATAGAGCAATCGGGGGACACGGAAAAGGGAGGAAACTTGAAATAGCGTGGCTGGGGGCAGTGGGATGGATTGCCCCTGTCTCCGAGGAATCATTTAATGGTCTGCTTGGTTGCTTTTCTAGGGATCTAGAGGCCAGACGTGAGGGCCCCTCAAGGAGAGAGCACATGCAGGAGCTTCAGTGAGTATGCCATGACGACCGTGCTCTGACTGGAGGAGAAGGGGAAATGCTTTGTGTGCTCGGGGGACCCACACAGAGAAGCCGGGATCTGCAAGATGCCAGTAGCAGATAAGGTGTTGTTCTTGTAGGTCAGCCGGAGCACTAAGGGACGTTAGAAAGGATTCAGGGTCTGGGTAGTCATGGTCACCTGATTTAAGGTTAAATAACTTGACCCCATGGGGCGGGGAAGGGGCCAGCAGGTGGTCGATAGATACACAGAATTCGTGTGAGGGCTTAGAACCTGTAGTTGAGGTGGAGTTTGGTCATCCACCTCCCCCCACCCTCCCTGGACCTGTGCATGGGTGATGAAGGGAGGGCGGATCACCTGCGTGGAGCAACAGAAAATGATTATCATGGAAACGTCCTCTAAGGTCTGGGGAACCCGCCGGGATGGCTCACAAACGGGGAGTAGAGTTTGCGAGTGGATTACAGCCAGGTGTTGTGCTGCTTACAACACGGTCTGCACACAAACACAGAGGGCTAATCCAAGAGGAGAGAGCCACCTACAGGGATAAAGGCTGGAAAGATAGGGGCTCTGAAGTGCAGGTCAAGTGCACTGTCCAGGGGTATAGGACCTCACCCATCCCTCCAGTGGCCATTTAAAGTGAGGGGTGGGTGTAAGTTAGACGAGAGGAAGCAAAGAGTTGTAAAAAGTTTGGTATTATACAGTTTCAATGTTGATAAGGATGTTACAGTTATGAAAGGTTACAGCACTGGTCCTATGAATGTTATGTAAGTACACCCAACAGAGGCAAAGTCATGGCAGAAGGCACGATTTCAACATTTAATGTTAGGGGCCTAAACAACCACACCAAAAGAACGAGGGTTCTTAATGGACTAAAAAAGTGGGGTGCAGAGGTGGCATTCCTCAAGGAGACCCATCTCACACCAGACAAAGCAACCAAACTAAAAAGGGGGTGGGTCGGATAGGTGTATCGCTCCACATGCCAGGCGCAGTCGCATAAGAGAGGAGTGGCCATTCTGGTCCACAAAAACTGTCCGTTGAAGGTCACTGACACCCAAGCGGATCCAATGGGTAGATTCATGATGGTGAGGAGCACTTGGTGGACGGTCCCATGCACCCTGGTAAATTAGGACGCACCAAATCAAGAGGCAGAATGGGTTCAGTTTTACCATCAAGTGCTGACCAGATTCGCACCGCCACCTGGGCAGATGTTCCTGGTGGGGGGGGGGATGGATTTTAAAACTGCCCTGAATCCAGCCCTGGACAGGTCGGGGGCAAACTCCACGCACAGAAGGTCTGTGGTGAAATGCCTAGCAGGACTGATAAAGGAGTTGGGACTAGTGGAGGTCTGGAGATGGTCGAATCCCAATGTGCAGGATTATACTTGTTAGTCAGCACCGCATCAGGCCTATTCTAGTAAGGATTTCTTCCTAAGCTTGGCTAAACTGGTGCAAGCTCTGGATTCAGCTCAGATCTACCCAAGAAAAGTCTCGGATCACAGGGTGGTGGGAATGTCCCTATCCCTCAAGCCCACACAGAGGTCTTCCTCATGGAGGCTTAACATATCCCTGCTAAACAACATAGAGTGCAGAGCAATGGTGAGGTGCCTAGCAGAGTACACGGGGTCCAACCCCCCCCCCCCCGAGGACTACCCAGTGGCCACATGGTGGAATGAATGGAAGGCAGTGCTGACGGAGAGATTGATCAGCTATGCAGCAAGGGTGACGAGGGAGAGACTGAGGGAACAAACTGCCCTTGAGGGGAGGATTTTTGATCTAGAAGCTGAATACAAGATGGCACTAGACCCTACAGTAAAACAACAGCTGGAGGCACAGAGGGCCAAACTGAACAGGCTCTTAGATGGCAAAATCGAGGGAGCACTAAGATACTCATGTCAGAGTTATTATGAAGTGGGGAATAGGACTGGCAAGCTGCTGGCATGGCAACTGCGCAGGGCGGCAGTGGGAAGGGTGGTCATGAAGATCAGGAAACGTGCATGGGCCGCAGAAGGTGACTCTGATCCCTCACAGACTGTGAAACATGTTCAAGCCTTTTACCAAGAACTGTACAAGGGGAATCAGATGGATCACATGGCGGAGAGGGTTCATGGATTTTTTGGAAACCTGACCCTCCCCAAACTGAACGTCACCCAGAGGGAACAACTAGAGGCATAAATAATACAGAAGGAGATACTAGGGACTATAAAAACTTCAAAGGGAAAGGCACCAGGCCCAGATGGGTTCCCATGAGAGTTTACAAAAATATTCTTAGGGAAGCTGGCCCCACACCTGGGGAGGGTGGGGGAGTTCAGGAGGGAGACAGGCCCCACCCAGCTGGCAGTACATGCAAATTTTTGGTTATACATAAGGTGGGCAAAGACCCTACCTTATGTGGTCCGTATCACCCCGTCTCTCTACTTAACATTGATCAAAAAATATTTACATCAGTCCTGGCAGGGTGACTGCAGGAGGTGATAGACACCCTGGTTCATCCGGATCAGACAGGTTTGATCAGGGGAAGACTGATATATGACAACATAAGACGTCTTCTAAACTTAATTACTTGGCAGCAAAAAACAATGACCCTGTCCTTACAATCTTCATGGCCGCCGAGACGGCCTTTGACCAGGTGAACTGGGGATTCCTCTAAAGGACACTAGAGGAGATGGGTCTGGGAGTGAGGTTCAGGGACAGCATCAGGGCCTTGTATGCCTCCCCACAAGTGACTGTTAGGGTCAATGGGATGACCTCTGATAGGTTCCACCTCCAAAGGGGCACTAGGCAGGGATGCCTGCTCTCTCCCCTCCTCTTCACTCTATGTATAGAGCCGCTGGCGGTGTTAGTGAGAAGAAATGGAAATATTAAGGGAATCCAGGCGGAAGGGTGGAACATCAAATTTCCTTATATCTGGATGACACCCTCTTTTCCTGACCTCCCGGAGATCTCAGTGCCAGAGCTCCTGGTAGAACTTGAGATTTTGGCAACCTTCAGGCTGCAAAGTGAACCTGGAGAAATCTGAGGTGATGGCGTTCAGAGGAGCGGCCCCTAGAGGGAGGTTTCCCAACATGCTGTTCAGATGGGCACCTAACCACACGGTGCAGTACCTTGGGGTTAGGGTACTCCCCAGCAGCTTGTTATCTGCACTGAACTTTGCCCCACTTTGGACAGAGATCCAAGCAGACATGTGCAGGTGGGACACCTTGCCCCTGTCTCTGGCCGGGAGAATGGACGCCTTCAAATTGAACATACTCCCAAGACTCCTGTTTTTGTTCCAGGCGTTGCCCATCCCAATTCTAGGATCTTTCTGAAAACAGTCTAGCAAAGCAATAATGAAATTCATCTGGAAAAGAGGAAGACACAGAGCCTCTGTAAAGGTCCTTACTCTTCCCTGGGAAACAGGAGGTTTAGCCATACCCAACCTGCGAGCGTATCATTATGCAGCGTGACTTTCAGAGCCTTGGAGCAAGGGTGGAGGGTTATGGCCTCGTCAGGCTGGAGAGAATTCAGATGGAAATTTTGGACTAGAGTCTTCCATTCACCTACCATCACCTGCCACTTCACGCCCAAGGGCACGGCCCCGTGCTGGAGGAGCTGTGGCCAGAAGGGATCCCACTGCCACATTTTCTGGGACTGTTTAAGAGCTGTGAAATTTTGGGAAGGGGTCCACTTGAACCTCACAGGCATTTGGGGCTCACTGGCACCCAGAGAATTTAAGCACCTGGTCTTGGGTCTGAAGATACAGGAGTTGAGGGACCCCGTGGACCAGTAGTTACTCAGAATGGTGTGCATTGCAGCCTTGAAGGAAATTACAGTTAACTGGCTCAACCGCACTACACCTTCAGTAGAAGCATGGGTACAAAGGGTGGACAGCATGGTGAGAATGGAAAACCTCACAGCAAGGCTCAGACTTTGGTTGGAGAGACATGCTGAGATATGGGGTAAATGGCTAAATAATCCTAGAAGGTCACATGGGGGATTGTGAGGAAGGATCGCTGGGCTCCCAGATCCCATAACCCATACAGTCTCCTGGAGGGGCCTTAATAAAACAACCCCCCCACCTACAGGGGTAAGGACTACTAGGGGGTGAGCCTGACAGTGAAAAATAGGGGCCTTTGTTTAAAAAAAAAAAAGAGTAAATAAATAAACAAAGGAAACAAACACAGAAAGGAGCAAATGGAGAAGGCACACAGAGACCAGTGCAAAGTTGATTGTAAATAGTTTTTTATTGGTTTCATCTTGTTACGATTGTTCTTTTTTATGTTGTGAGCAAAATCCTTGAAGATATGTAGACTGTCACATAAGAAGACATACCTGTGGACAATACAACGTGAAAATGGAGGTTTTAGAGAAGGCGGCAGAATGTACAGGGCTCAGATCAACTGAAACAATTACAGAGCATGAATAAATTCATAGGACCTTATCACCTAATAGGAGAATCAAACAATGGGTACTATAATATGGCAAATCATATTTACTGTAGATAGCCTAATTACAGTTGATGTACTTATGTTGTTTTTTGGTGAAGACTCCTCGAATTGTACAAGTGTTAACACGCTTTCTTCAATAAAAATAAGTTTAAAAAAAACAAGGAAAGAGATTTTAAAAAATGATGAACTTGAAATAAATATCAACCTAACAGGAAGGGAGGGAGGGAAAGCTTCTCTCCCCCAGACTACTGCCCCCCTGAAGAACAGGCAGATTGCATATAAACAATATACAGGAAGTCCCGAGTCAGAGCTATCACCCACAAAGCCCAAGGTTAGGGAGAAAAGGAAACGACTCCATACAGTTGCCCTCAAGATGCTATCAGGCAGAATATATTGTGCCACAGGCATGCAGCAGTAGTCTAAGGATACCCAGGGCAATCTGAGTGTGCTGAGCACCAAGGCAATTGGTGTGTAAAGGTCTCTCCCTTACAGATGTGGGACATCTAAGTGTTGGAGAGAAAATTTAGACAATCCAGTCAATCCAGACTCCCAATACAGGAAACAATTTAGGAGAAGAGCACCAAGAGACTTTGCTAGAAAACCATACATCTTAGTGACAGACAGAAAAAAAAAAAATCGGCATCTTGCCTGTGCAATTGATACCCCATAGGGAATGAAAAGACAAAAACCAACCACCCACCAATAAGGTGAACAAGGATGTAAACCAGAACCACTAAACTGAGAGAAAAGAACATTTAAATGGCTAGGTGCACACTTCGATTATCGTCAAGTCCATAAAAATTATCCCAAGTAGAAAAAAATAGGGCTGGCTGAAATAAGTTTGGCATCAAGCATCCACCAAAGGAGGGGCGGGCATAAATTCTAATTATAATATGTTAGGCATTTCATCCTCAGTACCGTGGTGGGAAATCTAGCCATACACATGAAAACACAGAGAAAGCTGGGTACTGCCGAAGATGTCATGTTAGATTTTATCAGTACTGTCTTTTAAATATGTGAATATTAGTAGCAATTGGGCACCAAAGGAAAGCAACTCAAGTCTAGCCCTAAACAAGGAAAACAATGACAAGAAAAACAGTCTCCTTTTGAAAAAAACTATTTGGTAGGGTGGACAGTGATGAGGGAATAAGGGATATGCAGAGGGACAGTACAGTTACATAAGAACTTACCGTAACAGTAGATCTTCAAGAGGCGCTCTTACAGTAGGCAACACCATTAGGACTAAGACGCCAGGCACTAGGACACCACGGAAAACTTTTAGCTAGCAGTACCAAATGGGGGCCGTCCCACATCTGTTCCGGTATTAAGAGGGTGGTCCCTCTCACCCTCCTCAGTTCCCCCCGCCGGAGATCCTGGAGCAAGATACAACAACAGAAAAAGAGGACTCCTGAGGCCTGAATTGGCCGAGATAGAGACACAGCAGGAGGATGGATGGAGGGAGGGAGGGAAAAAGGTGCCTACTGCAAGAGCTCCTCTCGAAAATCCACTGTTACGGTAAGTTCTTACGTAACTGTACTATCTTACTTTGAGGGGACTCTTGCAGTAAACATCGATAGGACAGTCGTAAGCAGTACCCAAATGGAAATATCCAGCAGGAAGAAAGATAGGAAGGCAACTTCACAGAGGGCTGACATCAGACAGAAGGTCGATGTCAGAAAGACACACACTGGGAGCCTGAAGAGCATGCTAGAAAAAAAATAAAGGAGTGCCTCCGACAGGGTAGACCAAAGAAAAGAACAAGTGACTACACCTGACTGAGTCTGAGTCAAATAAAGCATTCTTCAGTCGGCTCTGACCAGGGGTCGGGGAGAAGAGAAGGCCAGTGACAAAAGCTGTTGTCAGCCTCCCTCAAAAGAAAAGGGAAAGGCAATAACCGAATCTCCCTTATGGCTAGAGAAGGACATCAAAGGGAAATCCCTCTCGGATCTGGATTCAATCCGAGCACCCAAACCCTGCACAGGGAAAGGAAGAAGGGACCCTACAACCCACAAGGCCAAATCCCATAGTCTCAGTGACCTTCTAGAAGGCCACCAATCTGGCTGAAAGAAAAAAAACCTCAAATGACTGATAGGAGAGGAAAAGGGAAGGGGAGGTAATCCAGAAAGATGCCAGACCGTCTGCTAAGGGAGCCCATCAAAGATGACGCTTGCTGCAATCTGGCTAAGACAGGAGCAGGAAAGATCGGAAGTCAGACTGGACCAAAGGTGTCCGACCTAAAAAGGTCCAATAAGGCCAAAGGGAGGCCCATCCCCAAGAGGGGGAATGGAAATTCTAGACAGAAAGGAGGAAAGAATATCTCCCAAGAGGGAGAACCCTATCTCTCTGCTACCCCACATCTCGCTCTATCCCGTGGGAAGAGGGATGAAGAAATCTAACCCACCGCCGGTCCGGTAAACATCATGTGGGAAGGCAAAAACCCCAAAGAGCGAGGGAGCAAAAGACCAGCTGTCTGCCCAGGGGGAGAGGATTCCTGTATATGTATGTGTGTATAGGTTTTACTATAGCACGGCAACAGACATAATGCTGAGTGTCTGCACTGTACTGTCAGGCATGTCGACATGCTTTAATGGGAGCTGTGCCCCCTGAAACCCTGGTTTCTAACTATACAACTCAGAGTCGGAGTTGTCTCGGGGAAGGGGCCCAACACTGTGAAATGCATTTCCGGGGTCTGCAGGGACCAGCACAGCGACCCGACGATTTCAGGGGAAATCTGTTGCTGTGTTGGTTTTCGAGGTCGCAGTGTCAACATACGGTCGGCATACCATTTATATATATTTATTTTTATTGTTTTGGGGGGGTGCAAACATCAACCTCAGAAAGGAGGTGGGATCCTAAATACCCAGATGAAACAGCAATCTGTCTTTACCAGGTAGGTCGTCCGCCAAGGCCCACAGATATCATGGAGCAACAAAGGGCCCCTGCGAACAGGGATAGAGGAAAACTGATACCCATCTTGAAACCAGCATCTGCGTGGAAACACAGGGGCAAGTAGAATGGGACCCCATCCCAATGGGAAAACAGAAGGGGAATTCCAGAGTGAGGAGGCCCTGCAACTGGAATGGCCCTGAAGGCTGCCACAGAAGACACCTGGAATAGCGAGGTCCGATCCAATGTCCAAAAATAGGGGACGTCCGTGGGACATCCTAAGTACCCGGCAACCGCAAGGGCTTTCCAGCGACAGTGTAACGTAGGGTCAACACTACCAGAGGCAGTAAGAGCATGGCCAACTGTCTCACAAGTGGCAAGTTCCATCAGGGTAGCATGATCCCCATGGAGGGGTCGCTTCACTGAAGGGACTTATTCGGACCAGAAGGAAGGACTGAGACAGTCAGACAACCTTCCAAAAATCCATGAAGCCGTATAGGTTATGGACTCGCAAGTGGCCAGTATCGCCTCCACTACCTTGAGCCAACAAACATCTGTAAATGCAGGCAGGACACCGGAAAGAACCCGAGAGGCCGGAGCTGTTTAAAATGGTGGTGGTGGGGGGGAGATTTGCTCCCCTTAAAAAGGGAAAATTCCCGATGCATTCTGGGAACCAAGGGAACCTGAGAAGCAGCATTTGGCTTTACCGCGTCGAACCTGAGGGGCAACAGACGCCGGTCCTGGTTGCTATAAGGAGGAGAGGATTTCTCCATCCTGTAAGCCTGGGGATAAAGGATCTCCATTCCTTGCCCCGCCTACCCAAGGATGGTGATCAGAGGTAAGAGACTCTGACAAGGAGAGGACCGAAGGCAACCAACAAGTCAGGAGGCCCAGGAAATAGCCTAGAAGTCTGTTGAGAAGGTGGAGTAAGCCAGTCTGACCTTGGCACCCCTCCCCCTCCAGGGGAGCTCCTGAAAGGGAGGAACCCTGAAGAAAAACTGATGAAAAGGACAGAAAAGTCTGAGTGTGTGTATATGGGGGGTATCCCTCACCCTGTCAAAAGACAGCCTCTTCTCCTAGAAGCTTCTTAGAAGACCGAAGGTGCAGAGGAAGGCAAAAGTCGCTGAGATTAGAGCAATGGATCTGGCGTTGATGCCGGGGTGCCTACCGCCTTGTGGGTCTTCACGGCTGACGCATCCCTTGAGGCTGCAGCCAGCCACGGAGTCTTACACTTGCCCTGCAGATCTGGATGTCAGGCGTGATGTCTGGGAAGGCTGTAGGGCTGTGCTTGTGAACCACCCTGATGCCCTTTAGATGGGCACGGGGTCATTACGTCGCAAGACATAATGCCACATGGCACTATCGCGCTGCACGATTAATGCCATGAGACATCATGTCTTTGTTCTGTGGGGGGCTCCACTCCCACACCTCGTTATGGGAGGCTGTGCCCCCGGACCCCCCCACTAAGGACTCTCAACTTGGGGAAGAAGAGTTCAACTCGGGGAGTGCACAGGTCCAGGTTTCGCTGTAATGCTGTATGCTATTAGCTGCATGACATTATGACCCAGCAGTACTTTAGATATGGGTCGAAGAGGGGCTCCTGAGCCCTGGAGGAAAGTCATGACAGCCTGAATATCTTCCCCAAACAATGTAGGACCTCAGAAAGGGGAATCCAAAATGGAGGCCTGGGTCACAGCGTTAAGGTTTGTCAGATGAAGCCATGCATGTCGTCTGAGACAAACGACAGAGGCAGCACTCTGGGCTGCCGTGTCCACTGTACCATATCAGTCCCATAAGGCATAGAACCCCACATCAGAAGCCGAGGTAAGGAGGTGATCCAGTTGAGACTGGGTAAGAGAATCCCCCGCAGAATGTAGCAAATTCCCAATCTGACCCAAAACGGACTGCTGGTGTACCAGCATATGGGCCAAATAATTCTGAGCTCTCATGGCTAAGGTCACGGAGGCATAAGTCTTATGACCTAAGAAGTCCAGAACCTTGGACTCCTGGTCTGATAGGCAGTCCCAAAAACCCGGGCCTTCTCCCATGGATGGAAGTCCCTCAAGTACAGAGGGGTCCACCTTGGGCTGGGAGGCGAAGAGTTCCTTACCATCCGGGGCATGATAAAGGCGATCAGCCTTGCGTGGGGTGGCCGGAACCGATGCTGGTTGTAGTCACACCATGGAGGATATGTTGTCATGAGGAGGAACCAGGGGTGGGATCACAAGTGCATCTACTTCAGGAAGGCGCAGATGCTGCACAAGGTGCCACCGCTGGAGGTCTTGATCCTCCGTGCACCACTCCTGAGGGGCTTATATCACCCTCATCATTTCCAGAAAGGAATGATCTTCCAGGGGGTGATCTGGGCATATCCTGAATCCAAAGTTCCTTAGGGGATGAAAGTGGAGAAGGAGAGCCCAGGGAATCGGAGACCACATGTAGGGATTGCTCCAAATCCACTGCCGAATCTGGCGAAGGGGAGACCCCGGGGGTTACTTCCTGATTCGCTGCCTGATGTGGACCCTGATCCAGGGGGAGTCATCTAGGTCTGAAGGCTGGGTGTCCCTTCTGGAGGAAGACAAAGGTACCATGGATTGAGAGGCCAAAGTAAGCCTTGGACCCGATGACCACCAGGCATTCAATAAGGCCCCATAGTCCATCGACAGTCGGCAGAGAAGCACCGGCTGAAAGGTGCAAGCGAACGCCCAATAGTGCACCAGGTGATCCAATGTCTGGCCTGACGATGTACCGTCTCTGTACTCAGAGCTCGTCCAGAGAACACCATGTGAAGGGCTGAGTCTGCGATGGCACCTGAATCCATGTCAGAGGTTGAAGCTGGCTGTTCAGCCTCTATAAAAGCATCTGATGGGCCGTGCCCAGAGGCTGAAACCTTAGGAAGTGCTGTAGGCTCCAAAACAGGCTGAGTGAAGACTGACCGGTCCAGGGACAGCGGATGTTGTGGCTTGGAACCATCGGGCATTGGGCCCCAGGCAGGAGGTGTGGGAGACAAGGGCCTCGTCAGGGACTGAAGGGGGAAGCCTGGGAGGCCGCCCCCAGTGACAGCCCAGAACATTGGAGCCCCAAGGGTGGCTGCTCTGCAGAAGAAAGCTGTGGTCCAGGGTCCAGTGAAGACATCAAGGCCAGAAGGGTGGAATCAGCTGCAGCCTCACCCTTAGCACTGGCCCGACCACCTGCATCAGGCCTTGCACGAGGACCAGCCTGAGTAGCAGGGACAAAGGAGTGGAGGAAGGAACCTCCATGCCCATAGGAGCACCATCTGTCACAGTGAGAAATGCAGGAGGCGGGTACGCCGGTAGCCCTGAAGGAAAGAAGGCTGGCATGAACCAAGAAGTCAACCCCCCACTGGAGAAAGACTCTGCAGCTGTCACAGTCCCAAGAGAAGACTGCAACTCCAGGGTGGACTAGTCCGGGCCCAATGTTTCTTGTGCTTCTTTTTTGATGACGATGGGAGGATCGCCAGAAATCCCGGCCATGGAATAGGACTGCAGCTCTCTCTCTAGGGTGGCCAGCTTCTGCTGCAGGAGGTGTGATTCCAAGACTTTCTGCCTCCTTTTCCACGTGACCATATTAAACTTCTGGCTGGCCTGACGGACTTTGGTGTCATGATCCGGGCTTAAGCAGATGATGCATGCAAAGTGGCCATCCTTTTCAGGGAGCTGCTTCCCACAGTTGCACTTGGACTTATGGGTCTCAGTAGAAGAGTGCGGCGACAACATAATGTCGAAAGATAACTGTAAATACTAATAGCAAAACCCCGAAGGGGGAGAAAAAATGGCGGTCAACTGTAGCGGCATTGATCCGAGAAGTCCAACAAGAGCAGGTCGACGGCGGGAAAAGAAATGAGGGTGTGGGGGACCACCCCCTTTATACTGAAACGGACGTCAACATGCTGACATCAGGGGGTGTTCCCTGTTTGGTACTGCTAGCTAGAATTGTTCCGTGGGGTCCTGGCGCCTGGCAGCTTAGTCCTAACAGCCTACTGCAAGAGCCCCCTTGAAGTAAGATCTACAAAAACTAGAGGGGTGATCAGAGGTCTGGCAGTTAAAATTCAATGCCAAAAAGTGCAAAGTAATGCATCTAGGGAAAAGAAACCCCAAGCCAGAGTACTGGATGAGTGGGGTGAGACTTAGTACTAATGAAGAGGAAGAGGATCTAGGAGTTATCATCAACTTCCTTAAACAAACAAGCCAGTGTAACAAGGCCTATAGCAATGCTAACAGGATGCTGGGATGTACTGGGAGGGGTATTGATAGCAGAAGAAAAGAGGTAATACTTCCGCTATACATATCCCTGGTGAGGCCTCACCTGGAGTACTGTGTTCAGTTCTGGAGCCCTCACCTCAGAGAGGACGAGTAATAAAAATGATTTAGGGCCAGCAGAGCAGATCCTATGGGAGCATCTCAAGGCACTATATATGTATTCATCAAGCTCGCCCGGTGGTGTGGAGAGCTGAGGCATCCTGCCTTACCTCCTGTCACGCCTGCGACCCACGTTCACGGTGTGAGTGGGTCGGCCGGGGTAGAGAAGTATTGAGAGTCCCATGGACAGCTCTCCTTCGCTGGGGAGGGGGTGATCAGTGGCCGGTGCTTGCCTGGCCCCTAGCAGAGGCTGGGGGCTGGTGCACTGATGCTGTCCACAGTGGGCGGAGGTAGGACAGACGCCTGACAGGATGTGCACGGGAGCGTGCGTGGCACCATCATTGGCATCATTGCATGCCCCACCTCCAGGCAGACAAAGCGAGAAAAGATCTCCGGCGGCTGTACTGACAGATGGTCTTTTGGGTCCCACTCCTCGACCAGCTAGGACCAACCTGAACTGGATCCAATCTTCAGTGGGGCTCTGGGTACCTCACGACCTTGCCAGGGGGCAAGCTCTGGGGAAGAAGGTCAGCACCAGCCAGTAGACATCGGTGGGGGACAGAGCTGGGGCTCCCTTCCAATCCTGGGCTGCCGGAGAGGGGGGGATAAAGAGAGAAGCAAAAAAAAATATGTATTCATTGGAAACTGGAAGGGAGAGGGGAGACATGACAGAGACCTTCAAGTTCTTTAAAGGAGTTAACAAGGTAAACTGTGGGGAATTATTTACCCTGAATACCAACTCGAGGTCACATGGTCATGAGTGGCAGTTAACAGGAGGGACATGAGGAAGTACTTCTTTATGGAAAGGGTTGTGGAACCTTGGAACAGTCTGCCGGCTGAGGTGCTGGGTGCAAACACAGTCACAGGATTCAAGCAGGCATGGGACAGAATGAAGGGAACAGTGGTTGTCTGGAGCAACAAGACCAGGGAGGAGAATGGGGATAGAATGGAGAGGGTTAGTACCCTGGAGAAACAACAGGCCCCAGGGAAATTTCCAGGGATTGTGAGGAATATGGGCAGACTGGATGGATCTCTGGACTTTTTCCGCCATCATGGTCTATGTTTCTATAAAATAGGGTCTCAGACAGTGGTGGCAACAGCAAGACCACTGAGGGTGTAGTGCTAAATGCCCACACTGACACTTTCGTCAGATGGTCACGGCAATCAGGTGATAACTAGCTGCTACACTGGCAACCAAATCCAGTTCAGAGATCAGATACAGAAAAGGAGGAAAGAAAAAATCTGATGATGTACCCCACTGGGACAGAAAGATAAGGATCAGTATGTCAGTCATAAATGATTATAAACAAGGAATTGGAAGGTAGGTGAGAAAATGTATCTCACTTCCAGTCTCAAAATACGTACATTAGGGGTGAGTAAGCACTTCTACATCAAAACCCAATTTTTGCACTGTAGTAACCCCCCATTCAACCCATTTGCCGAAATCTGATATGCGTGAAGTCTGGGCCAGGGTCTCTGGACCCCGAAAATGCTGTCTGAATCAGTTTGGGGCGGGGTAGGGGAAAAGTCACAGAGGTGCAAACATGTTAAATATTCACTCAGATTGAGAGTTCTTCTCTCACCTGTAACTATAAAAATGTTAATTTGTTTTTAACCTGAAACTTATAGGTTTGATACAGCCTGGCCCAAAGTGTAAGTTTTTGCAAGGTTGAAGTTTTTAACTTACATAGTTTTAAATCTTCTGAGCATATTCAGTGAAAAACATGACCCCTCTAAGGATAGCTGGAGTTTAGCATTGGCAGTTTGAGGGAAATCAAAAGTGACTTCCTTCACATTGCTTTCCTCAGCCAGCTGACCAAAGCAGTGTGAAGGGAATCACTTTCACTCACACTGTTAGTGCACAGCAACCCCCTGAATGCCTTCCTGCCACTGTTACAATTACTCGATGGCAACTGCCAATTCCGATGCCAGTATCCCCCCCTCCCAAACCATGTTTCATTTTATATTACCAGACAGTGGGTGCCAATCCCACTACCATTATCCCCCTTCCCTCCCAATCCATGTTTTAAAAAACTAAAAATGGCTGGAGGGTGCCCAATCCAGCCGGCTGTTACACATATGTAGAAACAGATACTGGGTGCCCACACCCGTACCCACTGAGATAATCTTCATTCCAAACAAGAAAAAGACTGAGGTGCCCACCGTCAGTACTGCTGGAAACGACCCCATCCCATCTTCAACCCGACACCCACCCCTCACACATAGCTGGCAACACTAGAGTGCCCACCTCAATGTTGCCAAAGACTCTGCTGATATGGGGTGCCAAATCAACAGTGTCAGTACCCTGAAAATAAGAAAACTGTCCCTTGAAGATATTACTTTGTTTTAAACTGTCAAGAAAAACAGTCCTCGCGACCTCTAACCCTCCAAACCCCAACTCAGCACCCACCACCCCACACCCACACCTCACTCACCTACAGAGAGTCCTCTAGCAGAGAACCCTCTCACTGAAAAGACATCCTCCTCCTTGAAGCACGACTGTGAAGTGAGGAAGCACGTATGCATGAATGTATTTTCAATGTGTTTTGAACTTTTAAACATGAAACGTATAAGTTGACAGCAGATAAGGACCGCAAGGCCCAGCCAGTCTGCCCATTTATTTTTCTACCTTATAAATGTGCCATCGGCCTTTGCTCTGTCAATGGCCTATCTATTCATACTCATCTGTATTACTCCCTTATGCCTATCCCATGCCTATTTGAAGCCCTGCACTGTATTCATAGCCACCACTTCCTGAGGTAGGCCGTTCTATGCATCCACCACCCTTTCTGTAAAAAAGAATTTCCTCACATTCCCCCTTAATCGGCCTCCCTCTAATCTCATGCTGTGTCCTCTTGTCCTGCTATTTTTCTTATATTTAAACATGTTACTCTTTCACTTTATTAATGCCCTTAAAGTGTTTGAATGTTTTGATCATATCACCTCTCTCCCTCCTTTGCTCAAGGGTATACATACTGAGCTCCGTTAATCTGTCCTCATATGTCTTCTGATGCAGTCCCTGCACCATTTTGGTTGCCCTTCTCTGGACTGCCTCAATTTGGTTAATGTCCTTGTGAAGGTGTGGCCTCCAGTACTGCATGCAGTACTCCAGATGGGGGCCTAACCAGTGTCTTGTAAAGAGAGATTATTACCTCCCTCTTACGACTTGTGATACCCTACTAATACACCCTAACATCCCCTAACCTTACCTACTGCTTTAGAGGTCTGCTTGATGATTTCAGGTCATCAGTGATGATGATGCCCAAGTCTCTTTCTCCCTTTGCAACTGCCAGCAACTCCCCTCCCAGCCTATAGGTGGCTTCAGGGTTTCTCTTCCCTATGTGCATGATCTTGCACTTCTTTGCATTAAATCCCAGTTACCACTCTTCTGACCATTTTGCTAGTTTATCCAGATCTCTTCTCATTCTGCCCACCCCATCTGGATCATCTACTCTGTTGCAGAGCTTGGTGTTATCTGCAAACAGACAAGTCTTACCCTCTGGTCCATCTGCAATGTGACTAATGAAGATACTGAAGAGGACTGGCCCCAGGACTGATCCCTGAGGTACCCCACTTGTGACTTGCATCTCTTCTGACTGTATACCATTTACCACCACTCTCTTTTTTCTGCCTGTCAACCAGTTTGCCAACCAGTTGACCAACTTCTGACCCACCCAGAGCCTACCCAACTTATTTCTCAATCTTCTATGTGGAACAGTATCAAGCTTTGCTGAAGTCAAGAAAGCGACATCAACTGCTCTCCTTGGTCCACCACTCTGGTTACCCAGTCAAATAAATCTATGAGATTAGTTTGACAGGACCTTCCTTTGTAAACACATGCTGTCTTGGATCCTGTGCCCCTATGGATTCCAGGTGTTGCACTATCCTTTCCTTGAGTGCCTCCATAATCTTGCCCACTACTGAGGTAAGACTGACTGGTCTATAGTTCCCTGCCTCTTCCTGATACACTCTTGTGGGCGGGATCACATGAGCCCTTCTCCAGTCTTCTGCTAATGGCTCTGCTAGTTGCACCTTAGCCTTAAGTACCTTGGGATGTATGCCATCAGGTCCCATTGCCTGGTTCACCCTGAGCTTAGCGAGCTCTTGTAGGACCCTTTCTTTTGTGAAGGGAGTAGTGCTCACCTCCCTCCCCCCGTGTCCATGATGCTGAGCTGTGGGCCCTGCCCTACCTTCTCTTCAGTAAATACTGAGCAAAAGTATCTATTTAGGACAGATGCTTTACAGGGTCCTCCTCCTCACATGCCCCTTTTCTCCTTTGAGCTTAGCAATACCTCTCTGGACTTTCCTTTTACTAACGATCTATAGAAAGTCTTGTCACCGCCTTTATTGTTCGTACTAGTGTTTACTCATTTTGGGACTTTGCCTGCCTTACTGCCTTCCCTGCTTCCCTTAGGGCTGTTTGGTATGCCCCCCTATCTTCATCCCGCTGTGTTCCCTTATATTTCCTGAAGGCCAGCCTTTTGGCTCTGACCTTTTCTGCTACTGTATTTGAGAACCAAAGTGGTTTCCTTCTTCTTTTGCGCTTCCTTTTCTAACACAATGGGATATTGCTTCAAGTACTGCATCCTTAATGCTTGCCTACTTTGCCTGTACCCCCTCACCTGTGTTTCTTTTGCCAGGGCTAGCTTAACTCTGTTGGCCATCTTATCAAAGTCAGCTCCTCTGAAGTCCCATATTTTTGCCTTGGAATGGGATGATTTAGATGTAGTGGCCAAATTGAACCATACCATGTGATGTCACTGGCCCCAGGTGACCTTCTACCTGGAGATCTGTGATCCTTCCTGTTAGTCAGTACTAGATCTAGGATAGCCCTGTCTCTTGTGGGTTGTTGTACCAGTTGTTTGAGGCCCTCCCTGCAGGGAATCCACCATGTGTTTAGTTCTGGCAGATGTTCCTGCTGGTATGACCAGTCTGTATCCGGCATGTTGAAGTCTCCCATTATCAGAACCTCCCTTTAGCTTTGTCATTTTAAAATATTTTTGCACCAGATTTTCAACATGGCCTTTCTGAGACCCCACCTCGTACACAAGGTCGGTGAAATTTTTCAATCCTCAAAAGGTGATTTCTCAGTCACTCTGTGAAATCACCTTCGGTGATTTGAAATATTATGACTGTTGAAAATTTGGTGAAAAATATGGCAAAATAAGTTCTGAGTGAACACTGAAATCTTTCAATGTTGACCCATAACTTCATTATTTTTCAATATTTCGACACCCTATTTTCAACACAGTGTTTTTGACCCCATCTCACGAACAAGGAGGTGAAATTTTCATATCTGGCCTGAAATTGTTTGCTCAGGGAGTGGGTGGTATTAGGTTGATAACTCCAAGGAAGACCCCATCACTAATTTGCCAAGACTCAGGAGACCCAAAACTCCTAATATTTTTAATTTTCCTACTTAGTGCACTTTGCATTCTTCAACCCTAATGTCTGCATTAACATAGTTTATATATTTTTTTGTTTTTATTATGCTAATTTTTTGGTTTTGATTTAAAAGTGCCCATATGGGCTAACAAATGACAAGCAGGTTAAGGAAGGAGTAGGATATCTGAGAGGTATCAGGCTGAGGCTCCAAAGAAATAAAAGTGCCATTAAGCGGGCATACTGCCCAAGAGGGAGAATATAAACAGCCAACAGCCCTGACTTTGGGTCCCTATAAAAAAGAAGGGGGATGGGTGGTGGTGAGTGATTGAGTGTGGCTCTATGGGAAGACATTTTGAAGATTGGGAGTTACAGTACTTTTTATATCTTTCAAGACTCACTCCTCCATAGAGCCGCACTCTTTGGACTTAACAGCAAGCATCCCATTAAGAGGTAGGAGCAGTCTCAACCTCAGAGGCATTAGAGCCTAGTCCTCAGTGGGAAAAATGGACTGGAGGCACCGGGCCTCACGGGTCATCCTCACCCAAAGGCAGAATGGGTGAGCATACCTGATCCTGAGGGGCCAGAACGGTAGCTAGCTCTGACAGCTTTTGCACTACCAGCTGTGAAAAGGGGGGATATTCCACGGAATGGGGCATTCTAGGCCTTGTGGTGTACAACCAGACCTAACTGGGACAGGTGTAGCCATTACATCCACCCAACGCAGATGGCAGCTGCTACAGACAGAGTACCTCAGAAGCATCATAAGATGCTCTTGTCTGGTGCTGAGCTGCCTCGATGCCTTTAGCAACTACGCAAAGGCCAGCCTGCACTTTGTCACCTGTAGGCATCTCAGACAGCAAGGCATGCATCTGAGACCACAGGCTTCACTGGTAAGCCATCATGTGGGCCTAGTGTGACACTGTGGTCAGTGATGACTGAGTTACAGTAAACATCTTCCTCCTCAATGCACCCAGTCACTTACAGTCTAGCCATGTTGGGTATGGCCAAGTGACAGATACGGGTTTGCATCCCATGAGCATCAGGAGGGTCATTAACCACACAGTGGGGTGACTGATCTCTCCAGGAGACCCATTCAGAGCTAAGTACCTAGTTAGAAGGCCCCTCAGAATAGGGGGTGAGTTGCCGCCAGACCACCATGGTGGCCTCTCCCAGTACAGCATGCTAGGGAGAGACAACTAAAGTGTCCTGACTGGGCAATGTCAAGAAGCCCAGTGGCATGGCATTAAGGTTTCTGCCCACTAATAAGGAAAGTTCAGTGCCTCCTGCATCTCCCTTATGAATCAATGGAAGAGTATGTCTTTCATGACAGAGGGGATGCGAACTGAAGAATCATTATCCTCTGAGAAGGATATTGAGGAAGAGGAGGCCAGGACCTGCCCAAGGGTGGAGATGTGGTAGGCACTGGAATGCACTCCATGTCAGTCTCCCTGAATGAGTACTGCATGTTCTCCATCCAATGGCAGAACTGCTGCTGGAAGAATTAGCCTGGAGACCTGAGGTCTCAGTCACCCTATCACAAAGAAGCTGAGGCATTTAAGGCAGAAACCTGACTGGGACATTGGTAGCCTGCTGATCCACCAAATTTGTGCCCAGTCTAGGGCCTGTGGTTCACTTAGAGACCTTGCTTGAAAGGAGGAGCAGGTGAAGCCTCCCAAACCAATAGCACCAATTCCAGTGGTGTCTAGTGGAAGAGTGTTCATGGGGGAGCTCCTGGCTGGATGAGAGTTGGTCAGTTCCAGAAGACCCTACTGCAAAACCTGCTCCAGATCTGGGGTTGGTGCCAGCATCAACACCAGCTGTGACACTGTGACGAGTATCGGCACCAAGGTTTGCACCAACAACGGGCTGACAACTCCAACGACAGGGACACTAGCCATGGCAGGCTCATGCTGACACCAGCACCAATCACCACACTGACCCCAATGCCAGTCACATCACTGATACGGCACTGCAAGTTTAACTGATGCCAAGACTCGGCACCCATGTTCAACATTAAAGTTGTGATAGTGGTTGACACTCAAGACAAAGATAACCCCAGTGACAGGGTAGTCCACTTCTAATGGCTACCAGAAGCTGGTGGGGGCTTCTGCAACCATTCAGAAGTTGTCAAAGGTTCGCCCAACACCACCACCAAAGACTGTCATGATCCCAACTCAGTGGGAGGAGGGAGAGCTCAGAACCTCCACCGGATCCAAACAGCAGTGAGAGGACTGGGGGAATGGTCCAGTGACCTACCTTGAGACTGCCTGTATCTTGTCTGCTCCCAAAGATTGGGACAAACTGCCTGATCTTCACAGCTCAAAACTCCAATATCTGGATATCACATGGAGTGCAATTATCACAGGCTTCCAAGGTCCAAGGCAGTTGAAACAAAGCGTATGTTCGCTGGTGCCGACAATATCTTCCAATGCTTTGTAAATTATCTCTTGGCAGCATTTGACACTATGCACCATGGGGTGTTGATCAGGCACCTGTGGTCAATCTGTGGACTGTCTGGTACAGTCCTCAGATGGTTCTAGTCTTTCCTCACTGGCAGGTTTCAGAGAGCTGTCTGTGGGGTTTACTCCTCTGACAAGGTCTCCCTGCCATGTAAGGTTCCACAGGGCTCTGTACTGTCCCCATTGTTACTAGTGTACATGCTGCCGTTGGGAGACATTGTAAGGTGGTATGAGCTGAGTTTTCATTGTTATGCAGTTGATACTCAGCTCTACTCGTCCTTTTTGCCCGATCGGGGGGAGCTGTCTCGTGTTTTAACGACTGCCTTTCCAAGACTGAGGACTGGATGAGTGCCAGCTGGCTGAGGTTGAACCCAGATAAGACTAAGGTTTTGGTGGTGTACCCAGGCCGTCGGCTAGAGGGGCCGTCAGAGGGGCGAGCCTCGGGACTTTGGCTCGGTGGTTGCCAGCTGATGACCTCTGAACGGGTGAGGGATCTGGGTGTGATTCTTAATGACAGATTGACGCTAAAACATCAGGTGTCATCCACTGTTAAGACTGCCTTTTACCATCTAAGGAATATAGCCCGGATCAAGCACCTAGTTCTGCCCAATGACCTACCAGTTTTGGTTCACGCCTTTGTAACCTCTCGCCTTGATTACTGTAATGCCCCGTACCTAGGGCTACCAGGGGGTGATACCCGTTGCTTGCAGCTGGTGCAGAACGCGGCAGCTAGGCTGTTGACTGGGCTGCCTCGTAGCGGTCATGTCACACCGTGCTGCGCGATCTGCACTGGCTGTCTATTCAGTGGCGGATCACCTTTAAGATCGGTTTACTGACCAATAAGGCCCTATTCAGACAGGGACCGAGTTATCTACAAGATCTTCTTCATCTCTATCACCCCTCCCATCCGCTTCACTCAACCGATGAGGGATTGCTAGAGATTCCTAGGGTTCGATTAAAGTCATCTGGGGCCCGTGCGGTTGAATTTGTGGCCCCATCCCTGTGGAATTCTCTACCTGGTCGGATTCGATAGTGCCTGTCGGTGGAGAGCTTTAAATCTGCATTAAAACCCCATTTATTTGCTTTGGCGTTTTCTCATTTTATGTGATATGCTGCAGATGTTTTTATATGTGTAATTTTATCTTTTATGGATATGTACTAGCGTATGGTTTTGGAATAGCGCTATTTTATCAATAAATAACGATTGATTAATTGATTAATCCTGCATATATCCTCTGTATGTTTAGAGTATCCTAATGAAGGGAACCACTGTCCAGTCTGAATGTACCTGACTTTAGTACGCAGCCAATAACAGCATTAAAAAATGGTGGCTGCTTTAAAACCAAAACTAGTACACAGTGAATACAAAAGCAAGGAGAAAACTGAAACACAGCTATTACTAGAATCATGGTCACCTGAGATGGTCACGTGTGGCAGATGTGCCCACTGCAATAACACCACAAGGAAGAAAAAGACAGCACATCCTAGTGGCCACTGTACATATACCATAAAAACACACCTTACTTGTAAATCAAGCCATGCCATTTACATCCTGACATGCCCATACTCCAAACTTTATGTTGGAAAACCTATTAGACAGCTGAAACAAAGAATATGTAAACACAAAAGTGCAATAAGGAACAAATTGGAGTATTTACCAGTCTCTAGGCACTTTCAATCTGCCAGTCACTCTATAACTAGCTTGTGATTTTGGAGAAAGAGAAAAGAGTACCACCACGAGGAGGGGATTGGGACAAAAATTTGACTGTAGGGAGATGTTCTGGATTTACACCTCCAATACCCTTGATGTGCATGTGGGTATGAAGGAGGAAGAGAACTGGATGGTATGCTGGTAGAATATAAATGTGACAGCCTCGCTAACCACTGTAAAATCATCCACCCAGAGGCCAAACCCTACTATCCTGCTAAAAGCAGATAATAGGAATATGGAGAATAGTGGATATGGAGAACTTATATTGTAATATATACCCAGGGTTTTAATAGAAACATAGAAGTTGTCAGTAGATAAGGGCCTCCAGGCCCACCTAGTCTGCCTTATTTTTCCCTACCTACAGTGACACCGCCGGCCCTAATTAGCCAAAGGTCCCCACTCCCTTAATGTCCAAGATCCCTTTGTGTCTATCCCATGCATTCTTGACTCCTGTAACTGTTTCCGCCCCCACCAACTCCAATGGTAGGCTGTTCCACTGGTCTACCACCCTCTTCGTGAAGAAGTACTTCCTTACATTTCCATTGACCCTCCCCACATCCAACTTCATATTGTGATCCCCTGTCCTTGAGCATCTTTTTCTTTGGAAAAAGGTACCTTCTTGTACTTTGTTCTTGTCTGTGAGGTATTTGAATGTTTCAATCATATCCCCCTTTCCCTCCTTTCTTCCAGGGAGCACATGTGCGATTCCTTACGCCTTTCCTCATATGGTTTTTGGTGTAGGCCCTGCACCATTTTGGTTGCCCTCCTCTGGACCTCCTCCACACTGTTTATGTCCTTTCAAAGATGGGACATCCAGAACTGAACACTGTATTCAAGGTGTCGTCTCACATGGTCTGCATAGTGGGATTATTACCTCCTTTCTTCTGCTGGTGATTCCCCTGCCAATGCATCCCAGCATCTTGCTAGCTTTCCCAGCTGCCTTGTCACACTGCTTTGATACTTTCAAGTCATCAGAGATGATTACTCCCAGGTCTCTTTCCTGTTTTGAGCATACCCCATGAGCATTATTTTTTTGCATTTTCTAGCGTTGAAACCCAGCGCTGAACAATGACATTTGTGATTTCCAATGCTAGCACCAATCTGGTCTGGAAACTACAGGTAATTGGGGTACATCTAGACAAAAGTAGTCATACCACTTGCCAGATACAGTAAATCACACATTATAACCAATAAAAAACTTCTTTGCTAAGATAAGTAAAAATGAAAACAGTTACAAATAATATGACGGCAGGTGAGACTTGAAACCAGCACCCTGGAACTATGCTCCAAAAGACCACTAAAGCTATGACACATTCAAGACCACAAGGAGAATTTATTTATAATGAAACAGTCACTAGAACGGAAGGGATCACATGATTAATGACAACTATCGAGATACCTCCTGAATTAATTGACATATACACCTAAAAAATGGTAAAGTTGAGTGGTTAAGTTAAAATTATCCAACATTAGGGGCCGGGCACAACCGGAACTCAATCCAAGTACCCAGGGACTTAAAATACTAAACCTTAACAGCTGGAGTTATAGTTCATTTACAAGTGGAAGCAGTTTTTGTTATATTAGAGACCAGCAGGTGCTGTAAACGGAGAACAAATATATGTGGTTTACTAGGGAATCTCAGTATGACATGATGTATAATGAGGATAGAACAAAACAGACATTTTAAAATGGATACAGACTGGAGAATACAGGTAACTGTAGATAGATGTTTCTCCTGTTTAATGCAATTTGACTCACAGATTTGAATTACAGTTCCAATAGGTGAATGAATATCCACCTAATATCGAGCACACGTATTTTTACACAACAGCTGAAGAAAGGAAGGTGAGTAGCATAACTCCTATGTTGTGGGCAGGCTCACCCAGGTGGCCCGCACAGGAGCCAATGTTTACCATTGCCTAGCAATGGCCGAGGAGCTGAACGTAGGCAAGGGTCACCATCATGCTGTCTTGACTGACAGTCGTATGGACATGATCCATCATTGGTGCACACGCAGGATAATCTCTCCTACTCCAGATACATATGAGACAGCTTCTGAAGACATCGCCTATAGGGAAAACCTCCAGCAGGTGAAATGCTGCCAGTTTAAATGGTGTGTAAACTATGAAGCATTTAAATAGTTATGCTCTGAAATTTACATAAAAATTTTTTTACATGGAAGGTAACACAGTAACAGGCACTTAGTACATGTAAATGAACAGGGTGATAGCATTTCAAAACATATTAATGAGAAATAAAAAGCAAGCATATGACTGAAGATAACTTTTTCAGAAATATACATAATGGATGTATAAAAATGATGACATAGTAAAATATACATAATTACTACCGATGTAAACAAACTATTTTACACATATATATATATATATATATATATGTATTTTTTAAATAAATATGATATGTTCTACAGGACTTAAAGCATGAGATGTCTCTGAAGATCCATAGTGCTAAGGTATGAGGATATATATGATTGTGAGGTTTAACTGAGAACGAAGCAAACGGTTTAGACTAATTTAGAATGGTATATGTTCTAAGAGTAAATGTAAAAGTGTGAAAACCTTGGGACAATATGGCTTGAATATTTTTTTCAATTAATGGGAATTAAATATAGTGTTTTTAACTAAGATATAAGTCTGAGATGAGCATGGCTATTTAAAAAAACATGTATTGTTATAAATGCAAGATTACTAACATTATGAAAACAGGATGAGTTGAATAGCATGTAACCCACAAAGAACTGTGTATATATGAACATATTCTGTTTTTGCTTTGATAATATAAGCATGGATTGAGAATATTAATATGAAAATATAGAGACAGAAAATCAGTCTAGAGTGAGTAAAAGGTACGTGTGAATCAAACAATACAGTCATATACACATAGTTTAACTAAATAATGCATTAATTTGGGCCCCTTCTGTTCAACGCCTATGTCTCTGACATAAGGACAGGAATCAGGAGTGAGATGAGTCTCTTTGCGGATGACTCGAAACTGGGGGCGGTGGTGGATGGGGAGGAGGGGAGGGTGGCCCTACAGGGGGACCCGGAGGCTCTGGAAAGATGGTCTAGAAAGTGGAAGCTGAGGTTCAATGCAGGGAAATGCAAGGTACTCCACCTGGGGGCCAGAAACCCGGGCCAAGTGTACACCCTGGGGATCTACAAGTCTCGATGGCTGAGAGGGACCTGGGGTGGTGGTGGATGTCAAGATGAACAACTCTGAGACTTGTAGGAGGGCAGCAGCCAAGGCCAACAGGATGCTGGGATGTATCGCTAGGGGATCACCTCCAGAGGAGGAAGTGATACTCCTCTGTATAACTGCTTGGTCAGGCGCACCTTGAGTACTGCATGTGCAGTTTTGGAGGCCACACTTAAAGAGGGACATTAACCTCCTGGAGAGGGTCCAGAGGAGGGCAACCAAAATGATTTGGGGCTTGGGGGACAGGACCTATGAGGAGAGGCTCGAAGAGCTAAATATGTACACACTGGAAGAGAGACGGGACCGGGGGGACATGATAGAGGTCTTCAGGTACATGAAGGGTAAATAGGGGAGGAACAGTCAGGGTGCTTCGAAGGAAGGAGGAGGGGCCACTAGAGGGCATGGGTGGAAGCTGGAGGGGGGAAGATCAGGGAGAAAGGAGGAGGTGCTACTTCACTGAGAGGGTGGTGGAGCCATGGAATGCGCTGCCTAGGGGCTGGTGGAGGCAGAGACAGTGGAGGGGTTCAAGAGTGGGTGGGACAGGTACAGGGAAGAGTTCTGAAGCAAAATCCAATGCAGCAAGAATATCCGGAACTGGGAAGGGAGAAGCCAGAGGAAAGTAGGACAGCAAGGTCAGCACGCAGGGTGGGGGCTGACCAAACGAGCAGACATGAAAGACCATTAGGCCTATTCTGCTGGCATTTTAGTATGTTAGTATTAATGTATACATAGAAATGTTTCTTAATGAATTTGTATCAATTTGTATAGGCTTTATCTCCCTGAGGAAGCTCATATGGGTGAAACGTTGGGCTTTGATGTAATGAGGGTCTACTTAGTAGAAAAGAGAAATATAATAATTTTCTGAAACATTTTTCCTATGTGGGTAGTACCAGAACTTTTTGGGATTTGACTACAGTGTTCACTAGCCTCAGCTGATCACAATAAGTGACATTATACAATCTAGTGGAGTAACAATTTGGACTTTTGAAATTGCATTTGCCTCTCTTGTTACTGGATGTTAGCCTGTGACATCTTAAACTGGAGTCTTATTGATTTTCTTATTAGTCTACTGAATGAATGAATGACGTCAGTGATACAGCCACAGGGCAGTGAACTCTAGTCAGGAAAGCCGGGTTCAGGAAAGGATTCAGAGTCCCAGATCCAAACTTCCAAAGACTATGCAAAACATGAGATGATGTGCCCACTCTTTGGGAGATGGAGCGAACTAAACCATGGCCCCAACTGCTGATTCTTGCACCGCTGGTGATCGAGAACACAGATCCTGCCAGTTGATTTATACACCGCTAGGAAAAGATAACAATATGTTGGTAGCGCATGGACTCACATGACATCTACAACAGCTAGGAATGTGGCCCCTTTCTAATGATTCATGGTCCACTGTCAATAATTAGGAATCTGGATCCTTCCCATCGATTCACTGGTCACTGGCAACAACTGGGACAGGGCTATTGACAACTACCAGGAACACTGCCCATGTCTGCCAATTCAAAGACTACTAATATCAGATGAGACTGTGGCCCTTGCCCAATGACTCATGTGGCAATGGTGATACCTGGGAATGCTAAGCATCCCCAATGATTCATGGCATACTAGCAAGAAATGGGAACATGGCATCTGACTGCTAATTCATGCACCACTGGGAATAGCTGGAAATGTGGCCTCTGGCCACCAATTTATGAGTTACAGACAACAACTGAAAACACATCTGACTGCCCAACTCTTCCAGTAAGAGAGATCAGAGTGGGGTTGACGTTAGAGGGAGAGGGATAGCACCAGGTAAAGTGGAAAAATGTAAAACCAGAATCTTTGCAAATTAAAAAAATCAGCTCTTCAGAATACACACACTGCAAGTGTTGATTTTGTGTGCTCTAAGCCCACCACTTACGTTCAGATTGCTTTTCTCCTTTCTGTGTGTCTTAGGACTTTCCCCAAACCCCAAAGCCTCCATGAGGTCATCGCCATCATCATCAAAGGTCAAGTCATCTTTCTTGTGTGATGCAAGCACAGGCTGAGCCGGGGAGGGGCCAGACAACCCTGGAAAAGATGAAATAAAGGCAGTAAAATGGGGTTCATCCATTCTGTCTCCTCGCCCCATACCTTGTCAGCCTTACCTAAAGGTTGTGTCAGTCTGCATTTTTCAGTGCTTCCTCTTTTCTGACTCACAACAGTTTGATGATGGTATTTTATTTTATAATTTATTTACCCAGGATAGCCCAGAGGAGGTGTAGCACAGAATAGTTACGTAGGAACTTTCCATAATAGTAGATCTTCCAGAGAATCTCCTGCAGCAGGTCACACACTAGGAACCTATACCATCAGGCACCAGGATCACATGGAAGCATTTTGCTAGCAGTCTACCTGGGGCCGACCATAACACTGACGTCACCACATCGGCACTACCCTATATAGCCATGGCAGCTCTCATGTACCCTCAGTCCCCCACCAGAGCCCATCCAGCAAGGACAAGCTCAGAGAAAACCAAGGACAGCCACAGAAACTGGACTCTCCTTTTTTTTCTGATATTTCCTCCTCTCTAATTTCTATTCCTTTCCTGTCCAAACAGTCCTTTCTGGACCATCAGGAGATGATAAAGAGCCTGACCTAGACCTTCAGTTGGGTGATGAAGTGGAGAAACAGGATCTTTCTTTGCTACAGAGCCTGTGGTCGAGGACCTGTCCTTTAAGTCTCTGTTGAAGAACCTGAGATCCACTCTTTCTCTCCAGACTACAGACATCGATCCTGGGAAGATATTAAGACTCCAGTACCTTTCATGCTTCTGAGATCCTATTGATTTGACTCCCATCCAGCTTTCCTTCGAGTCGTGCTGTCTCAAATGGTATATGGAATAATCCTGTTCTAATCATTCAGTGGCTAAATCCATTGATAAGAAGTATTCAGCTCCTAAGGATCGCCCTATTTTGGCATCCCAAGCATTTGCGTGGATCCTATTGTAGTCCTGGCAGAGAATGACAGGCTGCGTTTCTCCTCAACTACTTCAGCTCACACTTTATTAACAAAGAGTCTCGTGAAGATTGATACATTAGGTAAGAGAGTTTTGCTGCTCCACTTTAAGTATGCGACACAGTTATCAAGGTTATTTTCTCAGTATGAGTATATCCTGTGTTTATGAAAAGAATGGTTAGCTCTTCCATCTGACTCCAAGTCAGAGCTTCTATTGATCTTGCTATTAGAGGTATTGAATCCAATAACCAAATGCTCGCCATGTGGACGCTTCTCGACACTGCTTCTCGCTCAGCTGCTGCAGGATTTGTACTGACGCCATTCCTGGTGTGCTCTTTTGGCTTCACGGCGATGCTCAGCAGCAGGTAATGTTGCTGCTTTGATGGCACTCTCTTTTTCGGCCCTCAGGTGTGAGCAAGCCTTAGAAGCCTCCTTAAAGACTAGATCGCCATTAAATTGGCCAGAACCTCCTCACTGCCCCTCTCTGAGGGCATACTTAAGACGCCAGTTTCTTAGTCGTCAGTCCTTCGAGGCAGAAGCAGGGAAGCTCCATGTGCCAACCTGCCCAACCTCAGAAGAAGATTTAGCAGAGCGAGGGCCCAAAGCCCCCAGCGCCACCTTATGAGTTGTTGGCCCAAGTTCCATCCACACACCGCCCCGATGGAACCCTTCTCCTCCGTGAGCAGTCGCCTGATGTACTTCTACAACGAGTGGAAGTCCATAATCTCTGACAATGTCCTTCGGATAATTCCGCGAGGGTTACCTCTCACCTCTAAATTGTTCTCCCAGACTACGGAACCCAGTTGTCGGCTTCTCAGTCAGACTCCTCACCACTGTAGATCGAGGGCCTCTGAACAACAGGGCAATAGAACTGGTGCCCCCGTGATTTGTGGAACACAGGGTTCTACTCCTATTTCTTTCTGGTTCCAAAGAAAACTGGGGATGCGCCCATTCTAGACCTCTTTAAGCTGAACAAATTCTCCTTAGGAGAATATCAAATGATTTCCTGTGCCCTGTCACTCCTGCTGCATCAGGACGACTGGTTACTGGATATGCAGGATGGCACCAGCATATCCTCGCCCACCCGACCCACCGCAAGTCTCAGGTTTGTAGCTTTGGGTCAGCACTATCAGTTCAGAGTCCTGCTTTTGGGCATCCCCGCGCCATGAAGCTTTACAAAGTGTTGTGCAGTTCTCGCCATGATCTCAGGAAAGGCGGATTCGAGTCTTTTCCCTACCTGGACGATTATTTCTAGCAAGCCTGCCCAGCCAGGACTTGAAGCCGTGGCACACTTCGCCTTCTCACGCCCATGGGAGCTCTGCTGAATCTGAAAAATCCCAACTGCAGCCCTCCCAGGCTCCTTTCTTAGGGACGCTCTAGTCACCCTTCCCAATGTTTCCTTCCAGAGGATAGAAGACTCGAGCATCCTTTGGATGGCCCATTACATCGGGAGAACCAATCGTTGGTTACAGCCTCTTCGATGCAATGCCATGTTGGGTCTCATATGCCCTCGGTGTTCTCTGTACCCTGGGTCTGCTGCATGAGAGAACCACCCAATGGAGGCCTCCACTCAGTGTGGCTCACCCTCTCACCCCCAGTCTTATCCCATCAAGGTGACGCAACCCTTCGGGTGGTCTCACCTGGGTGGTCTTAAGAGACAACTTCTCAAAGGGTTCCCTTTGCTCTTCCGACCATCAGATCTCCATCACCACAGACGATCGCAAATGGGATGGGGAGCTCTACTGTCTCTCCCTCCACACTCAAGGTGTATGGACTCGCTCAATCTCTCTCCACATAAATGTCTTGGAGGTGAGAGCGGTCCTCTTTATCCAAGCCTGAAGGAGGCTGTCACAAGAACATTCTCTGTGGACAGCAAAGCTGTGATGTATTATATCAACAAGCAAGGCGGTGCTCACTCTTATCCTCTAGGAAGCAATGAGGGCATGGGAGGTGCTTGAGCACAAGTCCACTTCCTTTGCAAGTCAGTCTCTTGACCCAGGGTTCAAGGTCCATCCTACCTTGAAATCACTTCACCTTCATGCTTGGCCCTGAAGAGATAGAAGTTAATCGGTCTCAACGTCTCGAGAGTCTCGAGCAATCCTTCTGGCTGCTCGGAGCCAGCCACACTGAAAACATACGATCCAAATGGAAGCTGCTTCTGGTGTGCAAAGTCTTCTTGAACCCCTTTTCCTGTCCTCCTGACAAGGTTCTGGAGTATCTTTCGACCTATCTAACCTGGGGTCTCAGTACCACAGTTAAAGTTCACTCTTAGTGCCATCTCAGCGCTCCATGAGCTGGTTTCTATCCCTGACTCTGGCTCAGTTACCTATGGTGAAGAGATTTCTTGTTGGGATTTTTCATACCAGACCCCCTGTTAAGCCGTCCAGCTGCAGCCTGGGACATTAACCTGGTGCTGGACATGCTCACTCTGTAGCCTTTCTCAACCCCTAGCTACCTGTGAGCTAAAAATTTCTTACCTGAGACTGCTCTCCTGGGGCCATTACCTCACCACGTAGAGTCTCTGAGATACATGCCCTGGTATACAGACCCTCCGTAGATACTGTCTTCCATAAAGACAAAGTAGTTCTCCTGACTATCCAAAATTTCTTCCCAAGGTTGTGTCAGAATTCCATCTAAACCAACCTCTCTGGTACTTCCTCTATCATTAATTTCCAAAATGAAGGGGAACGAGCTCTTCATTCCTTGGATGTTAAGAGAGCCTTGTGTTCTATTTGGACAGAACCCAGGATGTTCGCAAGACTCAACAACTCTTTGTTTCTTTTCAGCGATACCCGGTTGGGTCAACTCATGTCGCTATCAGATGCATCTCTCATGGTTAGGTGGCATGCCTCTGACATTGCTATTCCATGGCTCAGGTTAAATTAGAAGGTAGAGGTACGTCACTTTTACTAGGGCGTCATGCATCCCTGGGTGAAATTTAATGTTCCAATTGCAGATATCTGCACGCCGCCACCTGGAGCTCAGTGCATACCTTCAAAGCACTATGCACTGACGTTCATGCCAGGCGACATTCCGTGATTCTGCAGAACCATCCTTAATAGGTTTCTACCTTAGACATGTGAGCTCTGGCCTCCTGCAGCCCTTTTGGGGATTATCAGCTTGGTACTCTCACTTGTGTGATGAGTGGTGGAGACTTAGGTCCAGGAAGATAGGAAGAGTTACTGCCTACATGGATCTTGATCTTCTTGGACGAGTCTCCACCACTCATTCACACGCCCACCCTCCATCTCCCCGAGCTCACCGCTGTGTTGGTCTTCACTGCCCCAAATCTTTAGGCTGTGAGGACTTCTTTATTGACCCTTCTTACACGGGTCGTGCGGACTATCTTATGTCCGTGTTTTTAATGTTGTTACTCTTTCACGTTGATTCGCTGCACCTCCTTGACAAAAAAGGTACTGAGGTTGCTGGAGGTCGCACTGGAAGGTCGTTACTGCTGAGCCGCAGCCTGCCATGCTGTCTCGCTGGCGCCATCTCTCGCCGACCTCCCAGCAAAAGTTTGTCTCGATGGGTCCTAGTGCCTCCGGCCTAATCCCACTGAGTGTGAATGAGTGGTGGAGACTCGTCCAAGAAGATCAAGAATTACGGTAGGTACGTAATTTTCCTTTCTTGTGCCCGCTCATTGGCAGCCGCAGTGGCCTCTCACCGCAGGGCTTGGATGAGGCTTTCCTCCTTCCCAGCGGATACTCAGCATAAGCTTGCTGACGTGCCTTTCCTGGGGACCGACTTGTTCGGCCCAGGAGTGGCCAGTCACCTTCCGTGTATAGAGCAGTCCAGTGCCACCTTGGATGCTACTTCTGCCAAGGGTTCTTCAGGCAAGAACCAGCAGAAGAGAAAGAAGAAGCCATTTTGGTACTCTTCCCCTGTGGTCAGGCAGCCCTCCTATCAAGGATGTTAGCAGCAACAGCAGACTCAGGCTTGGCGCCCGCGGCCCAAGCAGGGTCCTCAACAGCCCCGTAAAGGAGGCCGAGGCGCAGGTCCTGGAGCCTCTTCCTCCTCCTCCTCTAAGCCTGCTCAGTGACGGGTTGGGGGTCGCCACCCCTACACCCATCACGCCAGCTCTGGGTCCTCCCATGGGGGGTCGGGTCCGCCACTTCCTTTCCGCCTGGTCCGATATCACATCGGACAGGTGGGTTCTCAAAGTGGTTGGTCAGGGACTGCCTCTGGAATTCGAGCAGTACTCTCCCAGGCAAGCCCGCTCCCCTTGGGAGGAATGGATCTGCGCATGCACCCAGTCGGCTCTTTGAGATGATGTGGCTCACCTCCTCCGCAGGGAGGCAGTAGCCCCAGTGCCAGATCCTCCGACAGACCCAGGCTTTGTTTCCAGGTACTTCCTGGTGCCCAAGCAGACAGGGGGGTTGGTGCCCCATCCTAGATCTCCACGACCTGAATCAATATCTCGGGTTCCACACCTTTCGGATGGTCACTCTGAATCAGATCATACCATCCCTGGAGTGAAACATGTGGTTCTGTTCACTGGATCTACAGGACGCGTTCTTTCACGTCCCAGTCCATCCATCCCATCAGCGGCTCCTCCGCTTCAGGGTCGAAGGGACACTTTATGAGTTCCAAGCCATGCCGTTCGGCCTGTCATCGACCCCTCGAGTCTTCACCAAGTGCATTGTAGTGGTGGCAGCCCACCTTTTGCATCGAGGAGTCAGAATCTACCCTTATCTTGACGACTGGCTCTTGGCAGGTTCCTTCCTTCAGATGGTGGAGAGGTCCAGGGATCTGGCCCTCCAAACCTGCTCCCAACTTGGCCTCCTGATCAACGAAGCCAAGTCGGAACTCATGCCCTTTCAGGTGATGGACTTCATTGGAGCAGAGCTTGACTCTTGTCAAGCCAGAGCTCGACTCCCAGCGGACAGGGCAGACCCTCTGCCTTATCATTTCTGGTTGGGCACTTGCGCCCTGCTCGAGACTTTCTGCACCTTCTGGGCTACATGGCAGCGTGCATCTCAGTGGTCCGTTGGGCCTGGTGGCACATGCACCCCCTCCAGTGGGAGCTGGCCGCCCAGTGGACTCAGTGTTATGGTGATTTTGACTAGCTGATCACTGTAACCCAGAAGATGTGGGACATTCTCCAATGGTGGACCGCCCTAGACCAGTTGCAGGAAGGGATCCCATTTGGCCTCCCCGAGCCGACTTCCATCCTTACGACCAATGCCTCTCTCATGGGCTGGGGAGCCCACATTGGGGACAACAGGGCCCATGGGTTCTAGACCCCTGATGAGTCCCGATGCAACATCAACCTGTTGGAGCTCAGAGCAGTCAGACTGGCGTCATCAGCTTTCGCTCCTCAGCTCTGGGGTCAAATGGTTCAAGTCCAGACGGACAATACCACGAGCATGTACTACCTCAACAAACAGGGCGGCACACACTCCCGTCTGCTGTGCAAGGAGGTGCTCCACATCTGGACCCACGTAAGCTGGTTGGAGGCGGATGTCCTAGCCATCCATGTGGCAGGAGCCTCAAATCAGCTGGTGAATGCTCTCAGCCGCATAGGCCAGACATCCCACGAGTGGTCTCTCCATCCAGAGGTGGCTTACAGCCTGTTCTCCTGTTGGGGCAAACTGCTGGTGGACCTGTTTGCCTTCAGGGAAAACTCCAAGCTGAGTCTGTTTCATGCCTGCCCCCCTCAGCAGGGCTCGCTGCAGGAGGATGCCTTCTCGAGGCCGTGGACCCCAGGCCTCCTCTACGCCTTCCCTCCATTTACCTTAATCCACAAGGTGTTACTCATGGTGAGGAGGGACAAGGCACAGGTGATACTTGTAGCCCCAGACTGGCAACGCCAGTTCTGGTATCCAGATCTCCTTAGCCTCAGTTGCAGGCCCCCAGAGCGGCTTTGTGCATGCCCGGACCTGATATCTCTGAACCAGGGGAAGGTCTTCCATCCGACCTTCAGTACCTGACCTCACAGCCTGGTACCTGAGTGGCTAGAGTTCCAGGCTTTGGGTCTTTCTGAAGATGTCTGCACTGTGGTGGAGCGCCTAAAAGGAATTGACCAGGAAATGTTATGCCTTCAAATGGAAGCGTTTTGCCATTTGGTGTCAGGATAAGGGTCTGGAGCCCTTATCCTGTTCTGTGGCTAACATTCTCGTCTACCTTTGGTCTCTCTCTCTCTCTCAAGGGGGTCTACGGTCATCGACCCTTTGGGTGCACCTGGCAGCCATTTCTGCTAACTGGGCGTGGACCAGTCAACCAACATTGGTGCAGGAGACAGTGGTCAGGTGCTTATTCAAAGGCCTGGATCATATCCCCTCTGGTGCATGAACCTCCACCTCCATGGGATCTGTTGCTGGTTTTAACCAGCAAAGCTCATGGGCAAGCCATTCGAACCCATGCACAGATGTGAGCTTTCACTTGTTGAAGATGGCCTTCCTGGTGGCTATCACGGCAGCCAGGACAGGGGCTCAGGCACTTTTGGTGGACTCCCTTATCTGATCTTTCACAGGGACAAAAGTTGTCCTGTGCCCCACCGAATTCCTTCCAAAGGTGGTGTCAGAGTTTTACCTTAACCAGGTGTTGACTCTTCGGTTTACTACCCTAGTAACACCTCGGACACCGAGTACAGGCTCCATACCTTGGACCTGAGACGTGCTTTCCTACTACAAGAAGAGGATGGCGGAAATTCGTGGAGAGGTTTGCCAGCTGTTTGTCTCCTACGCTCAAGCCGATTTTGGCAGACCTGCAGCCAAACAGACCATAGCAAGATTGATTACATCATGCATAGGTCTGTGCTATGAGTTGGCGGGCAAGGAGCCTCCCAGAGGGATAAGAGCTCATTCTACCCGCCATACTGCTGCTTCGGTGGCTGCTTCCAGGGACATCCCTATCCAGGAAATCTGTCGGGTTGCTACCTGGAAGTCAGCAAACACCTTCATTATCCACTACCACATCGACCTTGAATCATGCCGGGATGCTGGTTTTGGGGCCTCGGTTCTCCAATCTGTATTTCTTAAGTAGGGTGTGTGTGCCTTGTCTCCCTCCCTCCCTCCTCCCGGAGAACTGCTTCGAGTCTGCCAAGAAGAGTGGATGAACAACATGTCCACGCTCCTAGAACAGGTTACTCACCTGTAACAGTAGTTCTAGGAGTAGTATATGTTGTTCATCCACACACCCACCCAACCACCCTGGCTTCGGGCGCACAACCTTGCTTCCAGCGGGCTAAGATCTGGCATCATGGGGTGGAGCCATCACCCGGGTGGGTGGGAGGAGCCAGATTGAAGACTTCCGGCAAGATTTAAAGTGGAAGGGGACATGCCAAGAAGTATGGATGAACAACATATACCATTCCTAGAACTACTGTAACAGGTGAGTAACCTGTTCTTTTAGGATGTGGGTTGGCAGGTGCAGTGCTGCACCCAGAGGTGTGCCTGGTTACCTCTTCTTAGCATGAGGTTTTTGTTATTACTTTAAATATATATTATTAAGTTTTACTACTTATTTGGATTTTTTGGGGGTTCTCAACTTGAGTCTTTTGGACCCTAAAAATCTTTTTATTGCCTTTTGGCACAAACTTTTAAAAATAGTTTCTATTTAATAGTTAGTTAGCATAGTGTTCATAAGAATCTGATGGTTACACTGAGGAGTACCAGGGACAGAGGTCTGAAAACCGAGCTCGAGCTCAACGTTCTATGCCTTGGCATAGAGTTAACCCTTTCCTCTCTGGAGCAGTTCAAGTGCTGGGGCTAACTGCATATAGTCAGAATACAGCAAGACTCCATTAGAAGAAAGAACATTACTATGGTGAGTAATTTTTTCTTCCCTCAGCGGTGCTGCCCGGCACTGCCTCAGCTCCCGACACCACTCCCACTGTTGTTGAGCAGGGTGGCGCCACCAATGCCACTAGGTCCCCTTCCGACACCACTCATGGTGCTAGGAGAGAAAGGGTCTCTGGGGTTGCCTCTTCAGAGATCTCCCTGATCTCATCCTCAGATTCAGATGAGGATCAGGATGATCCTGATTGGCATCCTGGCTCTCTGGAGCTCCGAGACTCTCCTTGGCCCAGCCCAAGGTGTTCTCTGCAGTCTGCTCCTCCACCCGGTGCGGTGCTACCCTTCTTGAGTCCACTGGCACTGCTCACGGCACCAAGGACTCCTCCAGTACTGACCCTGGTGCTGAGATGGAGGGTGGCGAGATCCACAGTTGGTGGGAATAGAGGCAGCCCTTGTGGACCAGACCGGCTCTGATCTCTTCACCAGGGGGCTTTCCCCCAAGGGCAGCACCGCCTTCGCCCCTACCAGTTAGGCATATGCTGTGCAGGCCACAGCCCCTCCCTCAGGAGGATTCTCCTGGTGCTCCCGCAGCCCTGACAGAGGGTCTTCTTCAGTCTCTCATGGCCATTCTCCCTTCCTTCCTTCCCTCTGCCCCCTGAGGTTTCTCTGGCCCTAGGGGCTCTGTGACCTGGGAACAGTTCAGGGCTACGGCACATGCATTCCCCATGTGCCTCAGGGCCATTGGCGAGTTCATTTTCAGACCTCCATCCCACGCTTACTCCTCCCCTAAATCCAGCTCCTCCATCTCTTCGCATCCTCCTCTGAGGGAAAGGATCCTTCTGGTCACATATCCTCAGATGCTGACTACACTGCATATCAGCAATTCCTTTCAGAGATGTTGGAGGAGCTGCACCTTCCTCGATAATCTGGGTGCATCCCTGCACATGCATCACTGTCATTCCTGGGGGAATACAGCTCTGAATCCAATGTGATTTCTCCGTGGCCTTAGCCCTTCACGGATAAGTCGCATAGTGCCTGGCAGCACCCCTCTGCCTCTTCTCCAGCCTGAAGGTACTGCCAGTGCAGGTATTGCACACCCCCGGGTCTCCAGGAGCTATTCCCCACCCACTTTGGGTCTGGAACTGTTGGACACCCTCTGGGCATTGACACCCTCATCGCAGCCACTCCGAGTCTGACTCTGCTGAGTTTGACCACTGGGGTAGAAGGGCTTACTTGGTGCTGAGACTCCTTTTGTGCATTTTGGTGCACCAGGCACACCAGGTAGCCTGTAGACTATGCTGGGCAGATCCTCACATTCCTGCCTGATAGTGTGGCAACCAGACAAGCCGTTGCCCTTTCCACGAGGGGCCTGGAGCTAGCGAGACACCAGGTGAGGGCATCGTGTGATGCCAATGCGGTAGCCTCCCGGTTGGTGGTAAGGGCAGTCTGCATCAGGCAGATGACATGGCTTCATCTGTCCTGGTTGTCACCTGTGGCCCAGCGTAAGGTGATCACCTCGCCTTTCCAAGGGGCCCATATTTTCTCCTGCAGGGTCAGGCGTGAGCTATTGGGTCACCCTCCCTCTCCCAGGCAAGAGTCCCTGACCTGTCTCGGGTCCAGCCAGACCCGTAAGGGGCCCCTGCCTCTTTGTGATTTTTCCCCCACAGGAGACTGAGGGATCGATTCCTTCGGGGTTGGCTAGGCAGCATCGAGGGTAGTAGCTTGATACTCTAACCCACCAGTTATGAATGGTGAAGACTGACTCAGGTAAGATAGCAAAATTACATGCTCACTGTAATAGTAGATCTTCCTGAGTATCTTCACCATTCATAACTGCTTCCTTCCCTCCATCCCCTCAGTACCAGACTTCTGGGGTGTACCACCTCCCGCTTTCTCCCTGGTCTGTTCACAGGACATGTTTCTCCTTGACCAAACCCTGAGTATGAAGCGAGACAAAAGACACTGGGAGGTTGTTATCTCAGCCTCAGCTATGTTCCATATGGTGCAGCATCTGGTCTTGCACTCTTGCAAGAGGGTGTTAGGTCTTCGATTGCTTTTGTGATGCTCAATCCGCTCCCTCAGGGGCATGCTTGTTTACAGTTCTGGCCTAAGGGTTCTTTTCCACACCCTCTCGTAAAGTGCTTGCTTGGACCCTATACAGTGTAATACCTCAGCACCCCAAGGTTGTTTAGGAGTGATTTCTCTCTCTCTCTCTCTCTCTCTCTCTCTCTCTCTCTCTCCTGCTCATCGCCTTTTCTCCATTCGCCTCCTTTCAAAAGAAAAAATGAGTTACCCTGCTGCTTTAAGGAGGGAGACTACGAACAATCTTCCTTCTTTTTTTTTTAAAACGTTATTTTAATTTCACGCTTTAACAGGTATAGGATCACTTTGTAATCATACAAGAATATATTGATCTGTACAGGTCAAGATATTGAACTTCAATAAGAAAGTAACTCTCATATGGGGAGAAAATCTATATATAATGTAGGAATGAGATTAATACAAATGAGTGAATAATTGATATTTACCTTGCTAGTATATGACAATAGATCTTTTAAGTCCTTTCCTGCTTTAAAGTAAACCTACAAAAACAGTTGCTCTGAACCAAGTTATACATTGTGGTAATGCTTTCTGGGATACATAATTAGATAGATTTTTTTTTATTTTTTTGTTTTATTGGGTCTAGGATACGCACTTAAATAAGTGAACGGGGGCAGGCATAGGGAGGAGATTACTCCCGGGGGAATGATGTCGGATGGAGACCCCCTTCCTTTCCATTATCAAGAGATCCCCTAAAGGAGAAACTGTACTTGGGACTGGCTAGGCCCCACCAAACAAACACCTCATAGTTTTCCATCTAAACCCTCATTCTAAGGTATCTGGTCCGATCTGAACTGATTTATCGAGAGGAACCAAGGATTCCACCTGTTCATCAGCTCGGGAACCTTATTATGAATCCTAGCAGTCATGTGTTCAAGTTTGTATATGTCTTATACTGTATTTTCCAAGCTGAAATGGAGGGGGCTCCCAGTGATGCCCGAGCCTAGTTATACACTTTTTGCCACTCCCAATAGGATATTAAGAAGATATACCTGGTGTGGGTTTCTAAAGAACGGGACAGTGGAGCAATAGCCCCATCGCCGTGATAACTCGATCAATGTCGGAAAAGGTGTATTATTCTATCACCTATAGTTACCCAATATGTAGCTAAACTGGGCAAGACCATAGAATGTGTGTGCGACGACCTCACATCCGCAGTTCCTCCAGCATGAGGAATCACCACCTGTCAGGAACTTGGCAGTGATCTGTGGTGTATGGAAATATCTGGAGACCACTTTCCAGGAATATTCTCTCCATGTGTAAGAACTGGAGGTTTTATGCTGTCTCCTCGATATCCAGAGCCAGTCCTCCTGGGACAAGTCCATCTGGAGTTCTGCTTCCCAGTGAAATTGCACTAGGTGCATGACCTATGATGGAGCTCCTTGTAAAGCTTTATAAAATTGAGAGATTAAATGATTACGGGACCTCCCTTCCAGCTGGATCAGGAGGTAGCAGAGGGAGGGATGACCTGGTCGGAGACGTCAAGTCCAATCTTTGAACTTAAAAAGTGACGGATTTGTAAGTATCTAAAAAAGTCATTCCTATCCAATGAAAACTCCTGATTAAGTTGATCAGATGTTTTAAATACTGTGTTAGTGTAGAACTGGTGGGTAAATTATAGTCCTTTGTGGGCCCAGGAATGAAAGGAGAAGTCTAACCCCACCGAGGTCCAAGTGGTCCTCGGCCGGGATCCCTAACCAGGAGGAGAGAAACTTACAGGACGGGTGAGCCAAGAACCACGTCCAAGCATGAAGCATCTCTTTGGTAAATCTAGAGGCTCTCTGTATTCGTGTTCTGTTATTTGGTTGAAATATCCAAGAAGAGGGCAAGGGCCATGAAGCCATATTCTGCTCTATTGATACCCAGGTTGGGGCCTGAGTCCGAGGTGACAGCAAGTAGTTATATGCGTGAGTACAGAGGGCATCGAGTAAAGAAAGGTGTTAGGTAGGGATAGTCCTCCTCTCTCCTTAGAGCACTGCAACTTTGCCAGAGCCACTCTAGGCTGTTGATTTGCCCATAAGAATTTACTAATGGATTTATCCTAGGGCTGTATGTCCTTCAAGTAGAGGGTAAAGGAATATTCTGTAATAGATATAAAACCCTTGGAAGAGAATTCATTTGGGTAGACTGTACGCTAGCCATCAATGATAGTGGGAGAGAATCCACCTCTGAAGGTCTGATTTTATTCAAGAGAGGGTGGAGGAGTAATTCAAATTATATAGGTCCCCTAGGTTTGGGGAATTTTAATTCCTAGGTATGTTAAATATGCTTTATCCACTTAAAAGGGAATTTCCGGTAAAGTCCACTGGAAGAGAGGATTGTATAGTCAGGGCTCTGATTTACTTGTGTTTATGGTGTATCCTGTAATGGTCTCTATCTCTTTAAAATGGCGGATAAGGTTGGTAATATGATTGGTCTGAGACTTTATATCCGTGTAGGTTAGGGGATTGCCTAAGAAATTGGGCTATGGGTTCTACAAAAATAGCAAACAGATATGGGGAAAGGGGGCAGCCTTGCTGGGTGTCCCTATGTAAGGAGAAGCGCTGCGAGTGGCAGTCGTTTAACTTCACGACTGCCTCCGGTCCTGTATAAATTCCTCTAATTGCGTCCGTAAAAGAGGTTGGAAAATGAAACATTAGTAAGGCCGACTGAAGGAACTCCCATGAGACCATGTCAAAAGCCTTTTGGGACTCCAGGCTTAGTATTAAAAGGGGGAATTTAGTAGATTGGGCAAGGTCTATAAGATATAATATTCTTTTAATGTTATCGGTTGTCTGTCTACCTTTGATAAATCCCAGTTGGTCTGGATGTATCAGTGAGGGAAGGATGTGATCAAGTCTATGTGCCATTATGCTCGTGTATATTTTGTAATCTTGATTGAGCACCGAGATAGGTCGGTATGAATCGCATAAATGTGGGGGCTTTTGGGGCTTCAAGAACACCGAAATTGTGGCTTGTCTCCAGGAGACAGGGAAAGAGGAGGTGGTGTGTGCAGATGTTAGCGCCTGGAGAAGTGGATTTTTCAGCAGGCCCCATGCACTTTTATAAAATTCTGCTCCAAAGCCATCTGGACCTGGAGACTTACCATTCTTAAGACTTCAAATTAGTTTTGAAGCTCTAATTCTGTAATTGGGGCTACTATCCGATTTTGATGTTCCACTGAAAGCACGGAAGATGTAGCTAGTCAAGAAAAATGGGAATGTTATGTGGGTCTTGGGGGGTAGAGTACAGGGTCTGGTAATATTTCTTAAATGCCTCTAGAATCTGTGGTGTAGAGTATTTTGTTTGGCCTGATATGGATCCTTTATTTTAGAGATAGTGCATTGTTGTATTTGATTTCTGAGGCAATAGGCTAGGAGTTTGGAAGCCCTGGCTGCTCCCTCGTAATGATGTTGCCACAGCCGAGGCCAGGGCCTGCTCAGTTTTTGCTGTCAGTAACTATTGAATCTTTACTTGTGTTTGTGTTATCAGAGGAAGGAGATCAGTATCTCCCTGCATGTGAGCCTCTTGGAGAAATGTAAGGTTATCTTGTAGGGCTAGTAAGTTGGACTCCGCCTATTTTTTTCTTTTGGGAGGCGTAGGCTATAATATAGCCTCTAAGTACTACCTTGAGGGTATCCCAGAGGGTTTGTGGGATAATCTGTGATGAGGTGTTATCTCCAATAATTTCTGGAATCTACTTATCTAGTAAGTCCTGAAATTCTTTATCTCGGAAAAGGGACGGGTTGAATCTCCATTGAGTATTTATTTTATCTTTCTTAATATTAAGATTCAAGGTGATGGGGGCATGATCAGATAGGCAGATGTGAATTTCCGCTGTTGAAATTAGGTCAGTGTGCTCCTTTCCTAAACAAAAGTAGTCTAACCTGGAATAATGTTTAAAGGCATTGGAGTAGTAAGTACATTTTCGCTGTGAAGGGTGCAGTTGTCTCCGAACGTCCACCAGGCCTACATCCTGAATGAGACGTTGCAGATGTTTTTGTCCCGATGATTGTTTGGGGGGAGACGAGTTGCCGATGAGTCCAGAGAAGGACTAAGGAGACAGTTAAATTAATTCCCTGTTGCTTGGCCAGAATGGCATCCATTAGGTGCTGCATTGTGGAGGCGTCAGAACCTGGCGGGACATAAAGACTACACACTGTTAAGATTTGTTGGTTCAGTCTGACTACCACCAGTGCCAGTCTACCCTCTCTATCGGCGTACTGGTCAAGTAATTGTAATTTGGAATGTTTCGGTATTAAAATCACTGCACCTCTTCTTCTACCCCTCTGGAATGAAGATTCAATTGTATGAGAGAACCCAAATTTGAGCAGCTTTTGGTGCTCAACCGAGGAGAGGTGAGTCTCCTGCAAAAGAAGGATGTCCGGGTTAAGTTTTGTAAGGGCTCTAAGTGTATGGTCCCTCTTGATGGGGCCAGCCAGTCCGTTCACATTATGTGATATAAGTTTAAAAGGGTGCTGCATTGCTATCTATGTATGGGCTTTTTAACATCACCCGGGCCCCCCCCCCCCAAGTGCCAGAGACCCCCCATCCATCCTCCAGGATTTCCAAATGTGTACAACCAGTAAGATCCGTACCAAAAGCAATAATTCAGTATTATGTGATCCAAAATCAAAAAGAAACTGGCCACTGGGTAAGAACTATAAAAACTTAGCATGCCAACTGGGCGTGCTTGTGAAAATATTTACAATAAGGGAGAATTACAACTATGTACAGACCCTGTTATGGGATATATGTGACTTCCAACAATGCATGCTCGAATGGAGCAAACATTGGGACGGTCACTTGACCACCAAGAAGTGGACTCCCACGCCACAAATTGGCGTGACCCTTGGGAAACTACTGCCCCTAAGTCCAGTAGGGAAGAGGGTGGGAGTAGAGATAACTAATATCAGGGGTAGGAGAAAAATAGTAATGATTGGTAGGGAATAGGGAAGATCTCGGAAGGAGAAAAGGTGCAGGACCTTTGTGGTCAAGGCTTAGCTTAAGTGGTGGTCTCCGGAAGACTCCTCATTAGATGAGGGTGCATCTAGGGAGACATAAATGGCCCGAGCCAGAGCCGATGACCTCGACTTTTTTAACAATTCTGTTGTCCCCTGGGTATGTAGGAGGTGACTCCGTGCTCCCTTCCCCAGGACCCTTCCGTAAACAAGGACTAATCGAGTTATAATATATTCCGAGGCACCTTAGGCATTCCCAGTTAAATCCGTGACCACAAAACCTGTCAACTCCCATTCCCGCTTGACGAGCGAAAGGGGAATCACTGCAAAATTCTGAGATCAGGCTGGTCGTCTGGTAAAGCAGTAATTAGGGGACCACTGGAATGTGATCGTGGACTAAAATATCTATCTGTTTGCTAAGTGAGAAGAGCAACCACTCATTGTGGGACCTGAAATACCAGCAACAACTGAGGGTCCTCCAGGGAGGAACTCTTGACTGTATTCAAGTTGTGAGAGTGAAGGGGCGTAATAACACCAGAGGGATTCGAGGGAGGCCCCACACGTCCACTCCTCGCCAGTAAGAGAGAGGAGGACTTGGCGCAGGTCTGGGGGGGGGGGAGATCCGAGGCAGGCCACGGCCAGCAGTCCATCCGAGTCCTGTACCTTTCAGGAGGCCCTAGGTGTCAAGGGGAGAGGGAACACCCCAGCCCCCAGCTCCAAGTGCCAGCAGAGTTACGTGCCCCAGGAGGCGAGCCAGGGAGCGAGCCCACCAGCCAAAAGATCCCAGAATATTACCTTGGTGGGACATGTTTCAAATACCACTTTAAATCATCGGGTTAAAATACCCCGAGTGCAGCCAGACCTCGCCAGGCCGAGAAGACCCTGTAACTGCGCTCTATTTAATGAGCAAATGCAGTCTTAATGAGAGAGCTCATTTGAATATAATTTCCCAGCCCTGGTGGGTATCCGGGCCTGAGCAGGCTGTTTGACCACTTGAGTCCCACTAACCCATCACTGACACCAGGCATTTCTGAAAAAAACCTATTTACCAGGAAAGCATCGGAAGAAATGAGCTCCCAACCAGTCTAGGAGAGAGTGGGCCTATGTTCTCCCACCCGGTTCCGTCCAGCGGCAAAACATCCCATGAACAGGTTCTACAATAAGAGGGTGTTTCATGGCTGTGCTGTGTAGGGCTCGCCCCCAGCTCACCCACCCCAAGCTCCATTAGCATCAAGGACAGAGCAGAGAAACCCCAGACCCCCCACCACCCATGACCCAGTCGGACGGACCCACCGGCCCAACCCACCATAGAGTGCACCCGCACCCCCAAAAAACAGAGAGCCTGGCATTGGATAGACAAAGTGTATGTCGCCAAGTAAATCCAGTGGGGAGAAAATATAAGTTAAAACACCATGTGGGTCCACCAAATCTTGGGGTCCCTGTGGGACCATCCCCCAAGCCCCTCACCCTCCTTCCCTCCACTCACTGTGTATCAAAAGTTCTGGAGGAGTTCAGTCCAATTATCTGGAAAACTGCTAGCATTTCTGATTGTAGCCTTGGTGGCTCGCTGGTCTGGTAGTTGCCTAGCTGATGTTTCATGAGGGTCTCTTTCTTCAGGCACTTTCCTTGATTGGCGAATGGACATTGGTAAAGTAAGTCCACACTTCATAAAATCTGTGCAGGCATCCTCAAAAGAGTCGTACGATTGTTGCCCTGACAGAAATTGGACGACCAGTCTGCTGGGGTATGGTACCCCAGGAATTCCCAATCAAATCCGTAATCACAAAACCTGTCGGCTCCCATTCCCGCCTGACGAGCAGAAGGGAAATCACTGCAAAATTCTAAGATCAGGCTGGTTGTCTGGTAAAGCAGGAATTAGGGGATCAGTGGAACATGATCATGGACTAAAATATCAATCTCTGTTTGCTAAGCAAGAAGTGCAACCACTCATTGTGGGACCCGAAATACCAGCAACAACTGAGGGTCCTCCATGGAGGAACTCTGACTATATTCAAGTTGTGAGAGTGAAGGGACGTAAGAACACCAGAGGGACTCGAAGGAGGCCCCACATGTCCGCTCCTTGCCAGTAAGAGAGAGGAGGACTTGGCACAGGTCAGGGAAGGGGGAAGACCCGAGGCAAGCCACAGCCAGCAGTCCATCCGAGTCCTGTACCTTTCAGGAGGCCATAGGTGTCAAGGGGAGAGGTAACACTCCAGAACCCAGCTCCAAGTGCCGTCAGAGTTATGTTCCCCAGGGAGGCAAGACAGGGAGTGAGCCCACCAGCCAAAAAAATCACAGGATATTACCTTGGCTGGAACCTGTTTCCAAATACCACTTTAAATCATCGGGTTAAAATACCCATGAGTGCCGCCAGACCTCACCAGGCCGAAAAGACCCTGTAACTGCGCTCTGTTTAACGAGCAAATGCAGTCTTAATGAGAGAGCTCATTTGAATATAATCTGCCAGCCCTAGTGGGTATCCATGCCTGAGCAGGCTGTTTGACCGCTCGAGTCCCACTAACCCACCAGTGACACTGGGCATTTCTGATAAACCCCTGTTTACCGGGAAAGAATCAGAAGGAATGAGCTCCCAACCAGTCTAGGAGAGAGCGGACCTATATTCTCCTGCCCGGCTCCGTCCAGCGGCAAAACATCCAGTGAACAGGTTCTACAATAAAAGGACATTTCATGGTTTGCTGTGTAGGGCTCGCCCCCAGCTCACCCACCCCTAAGCTCCATTCGCATCAAGGACAGAGCAGAGAGACCCTCGATCCCCCACCACCCATGCAACCCAGTCGGATGGACCCGGCGGCCCAACCCACCATAGGGCTCACCCCCTTCCCCAAAAACAGAAAACCTGGCATCGAATAGTTAAATTGTATGTTGCCAAGTAAATCCAGTGGGGAGAAAATATAAGTTAAAACACCATGTGGGTCCACCAAATCTTGGGGTCCCTGTGGGACCATCCCCCAAACCCCTCACCCATCATCCCTCCACTCACTGTGTACCAAAAGTTTTGGAAGATTTCAGTCCGATTGTCTGGAGAACTGTGCCAGCATTTTTTTGATTGAAGCTATGGTGGCTGTCTGGTCTGGTAGTTGCCTAGCTGATGTCGTTTCATGGGGGTTTCCTTCTTTGGGCAATTTCCTTGATTGGCGAATGGATGGTGGTAAAGTAAGTCCATGCTTCTTAAAATCTGTGCAGGCATCCTCAAAAGTGTCGTTTGACTGTTGCCCTGATGGAAATTGGATGACCAGTCTGCTGGGGTATGGTGTTCTAAATTTGAGTTTCTGTTGCCTGAGGATTGGGAATAGTGGAATATATGTCCGCCTTCGCTGCATGGTGGCGGAGGCATGATCATTATATACAAAAATTCGATGTCCTCCACAGTAGAGGCGGGAATTGGCCCAAGCTTGCTTTAGGATAAATTATTTTGTTTGAAATCGGAGGAATTTAATGATGATGGATCTGGGGCGTGCTGTCGGCTGAGTAGGCTTCAGGCCCAAGGCTCAGTGTGGTCTTTCTATTTCAAAATTGTAGTCCGAGGGCAGCGTGAGGGCCTCATGTAGGAAGGCCTCCATGAAATTAAGCAAATGCGAGCCTTCGCTATTTTCAGGGATCCCGTAGATCCGTAGGTTCTGATGATGGCTACGATTTTCAGCATCCTCTTGTCTATCTACAGTGAGCTGACAGAGGTGAGCCACTTGATTGAAGGTGTCTTGTAGTTGAGATGTGATAGCAGTCTGTTCTAGCGTCTGGTTATCGAGGGATGTAACTTCAGAGTGTAGATCTGCAAGATCTTTTTGGAAGGATTCCTGTGTTTGTTTAAATTTTTGAAAATCGGACTAGAACTCTTGGAGCTCCTGCAGTATTTTATAGAATTTACTGTCCATTTTAGCTGGCTGATTTGATTTGGGCTTATTCCGTCTTCTTGGCCTAGACACTTGAGGTAGGTGTGTGGAGGTTCCAGAATCCGTAGCGTCCCCTTCTGAGTTTTCTGTGTCAGGGCGAAGTGTAGCAAATCTGTTTCAGTCCCCCATGCAGGTTACTCGCAGCCATAAGTTATTGAGTCGCCTTCCAATGAATTTACCTAGGATTGCATCTGTTTTTGCAACTTTAATAAGAGGAGCGGGTGGGAACCCGAAGTCTATGCAGGCATGTAGCCGGAAGCTGCACCGGAAGTCCACTCTTTCCTTCTTTGTTAGGGAGAAAGTGAGACTGTTCATTTTTTCACTTTATTCTTTTTGGTAACCACCTAGGAGCAATTTGGCTCAAATGCGTATGGTCAGGGTGATTTGACAGCCCTGAGGAGCTTGTGTGGCTTGCTCACAGTCTCACAGTGGGAAGTAGAAGATTGTGGAGTTGGGCTAGGTTCTGCTGGTTGCACCAAGCCCTTTTACAACTTGTCCTTCCTATTTTTTCCCCGATTGGGTTTTCCTCTGGGGCAGAGTCAACAGAGCAACAAAGTGGACTGCATGGCCATTCTTCAGTCTACCCTTGGTACTTGAGACTCACCTACGGGTCTCCACTGCACTCCGTACTGCCCCGTTTTCTGCCGATTTTGGGTCAAGTAGCTCTCCTTACCAAGTCTCCGAGGAGAGCCAAGTCTCTCTCCCCCCCCCCATAATATCTCGGCCTCGTGGGCCGCTCCATCCCCGATGTCGGGTCCCCTGGCTCAAAATTCGTAAAGTTAACGCTCCGGCAAGGGTCCGGTGCCTGAGGCTATGACCCACAAGTTATGAATAGTGAAGATATTCAGGAAGATCTACAGTTACGGTGAGTATGTAATTTTGCTTTCTTGGAGTGGTACATGATTCATATCCACACAACCCACCTGACCTCCCCTGGCAAGTGGCACATGTATCCTGCTTCCAGTGTATAAGATCTGATGTCACGGGATGGAGTCGGGGAATATATCACCTGGGTGGTAGGAAGAGCTTCGCTTAAAGATGTCTGGACAATAGCACTGTTTCACTGGAACTGCCAGAGTGTGGATGTGAACAATATACTACTCCTAGTACTACAGTTACAGGTGAGTAACCTATTCTTCCTTCCCATGGAGACTGGGATAGGTGCACATTCTGTATGTACTGCCCTGTGTCAGTTTAAGTCCTTCTCATGGAGGCAAGAAGGTAACACTCACCCTCCCAACTGTTACTGATCTCACGTCCAGCCTGAAGATATTCAGCTGAGTGCTCTACTGTCCAAATGATCCAGTCATGTATCTCTGTGTTCAGACAGAATCTGTAGGTACTCAGCTGAGTTCTGTGCTGTCTATAGTTAGTGGGAGGTGGCTGTAGTTGTTTGTCCTGTGGAGGTTTCATTTAGGAAATAGTCTTGTTTTGTTACAGGCTGCCTTCTCCGCAGAACATCTCCAGCAGATTTTACTGCAGCAACAGGTAAGCCTGGTCTTACACTTCCCACCATGTAAAGATTGTATGGTACTGTGAATCCTTCTTTCTCCCTCGCCACATGTATGTTTGAAAGGATTATATGGTGCTGTCAATCTGTCTCTTTTCCTCACCTGCCCCAGTGTACTTCTGTAAGGAATTTTTGATGCTGTTAATCCACGTCTGTCCTCACCCCTATGTATATTTGTAAGAATTGCATGAATCTGTGAATATGTCACCCTTCCCTCCCAGTGTATGTTTGTATATGTTTGTATGGGACTGTATGATGCTGTAAATGTCTCTCTCATTTACTCCCTCAATCTCTGTCTTTCTCCCTAACCCCCTTCCAATGTATGTTTGTAAGGACTGTGTGGTGCTGTGACTCAATCTCTGTCTCTCCCTCACCCCCACCCCATGTTTGCTTGTAGGGATTGTATCATAGCTACATGCTGTAGCCCTGCAGTAAGGCTGTCCCTTACACACGTACACTGCAGATTTGTAAAGATTGTCTCATTTAACTATCTAGATTTGGTTCATTGCTTGCACTATTGCAGTTTTATATTGGTGTACACTGATCCTGTGGATACAAACTGAATATCAACAGTAAACAGTAAAACGATGGTTACAGGTAGGTGATCTTCTACTAAGAAAGTGAATTCATCTATATACACACACATGTAAATTCCTGGCTCAAGTAGCCAGCACCCAGAACTGTACCAATAGATCTGAACCGTGTTGCATGCCCCCTCATGGTTTGTGAAACAGAAACATAGACGTTTACAGAAGAAAAAGACCACTGGTCCATCTAGTCTGCCCATAATAACCTACACTACCCCGAAGTCCTAGTGTTTGTACAGGGTTTATATCACCACTACTCTCCACCATGTTCCCTGCCTTGCTGCTCCCAGCTGACTATTAAGCCATAACTCTGTCCCAACTGTGTTTGAAGCTGTTAATGGTCTTGATGCCCAGCACCTCAACCGACAGACTGTTCCACGGCTCGACCACTCTCTCCATAAAAAGAACTTCCTCATGTCCCTCCTGAATTTCCCTCCCACCATCTTCCACTCATGGCCCATGTTCTAGATTCACAAGATCTTCGAGGGGATCTCTTTCATCGGGTCACACCTATGGAATTTATACCCGCCAGGCGCTAGGACCACATGGAAACCTTTGCAAGCAGTCCACCAGGGGCCACCCACGACTACATCAGATATCGGCTGCTACATAAACATGGGCGACCACTTCCCTCCTCAGTTCTTATCCCTTCATTGACCATAATTGTCGAACGGTTTACGGAAATGCTGTTGTAATTGATGCCGCTTTATTTTTCTTTCCATAGTAAAGTAATCACTTTAATAAGTGATTTTCCACGGCATGTATGTCATTAAAGGTACTGTCAAAGCTGTTCCGATATTGTGAATGTGGTGAGAAGATTTGTGCCGGCAATTCCAACGATGTCTGCAGCTGTTGCCTTGGTCCGGACCATCTTGTGCAATCCTGCCGGATTTGTAAGGGTTTTAACACTGCCACCCAGCGATGCTCAAAACGGGTCTTGGAGAAGCACCTTTTAAAATAGTAGGTCGCCCATATGGAGAAAGAGCTCTAGCAAAAGAGTTCTGGTGCGTTGCTGGTGCATTCCTCTGGATCCAGGTCATCCAAATCCCAGAAGAAGTCATCTGGGACCCACAAGCACAACCACTGGGAGAAGGAGAAGGAGAAAACCTCCCCCCGTGTACTTCAGGTCACCCTCTACATGGCAGGTACAACCTTCACAGCACCATTGACCGCTCTGGTGGCAGCGTCGCTAACACCCCCCGACCATCGACCCTAACTTCCAGGTTGGGGCATGGTGTGGGCAATAACAGGCCTAGTATGGCTGGTACATTGCCATTGATGTTGGGGGCCTTGACTCCACTGTGAACCTCAGCCAGCGCATCCATCGACCACATGAGCGCTGATGTCCAGGCAGTGCTATCATCCTTCATGGACATGCTTCAACACCTATTGCCTCCTCCTTCTGTACCAGGAGGCCCATTGATGGGGCTTGTAACTCAAACCCCCATGAAGACACACCCTAGGGCTGTGCCTCAGCTGCCTCTTTGAACACCGACGACCTTGCCAGTGCGCTCTCCCTCCTACCTGTCGACCAGTCTGACAATGAGTTTGAATATAATCCTAATCTGAGAATGCAGGGTGAAGAGGAGAAACCTGAGGATTATGTGGAAAGTCCTTATGAAAGAGGCACTAGTTCCATTGTCTCCACCTGCAGTGAGGACTCTGTGGTCTGCACCCCATAGTCCACCCGCCGAGGACCCCACTTTATTACCATGATGCAGCAGTTACAGGCTGCCATGGGTTTTGACTTGGAGGAACAGGATACCACCAAGAAAAATCTCAGATATCTTGGAGTTACCTGATGCTCCCCCTATTGTGGTACCACCTGTCCTCCCTGCTCTAGAAGATGCAACCTTTGCTGTCTGGCATAGGCTGAATGTCATTCCTACCATGCCAAAAACAGCAGGCAAAATATATATATGGCTGCCTCAGGGAAACCATTCTTTTCTAGCCAACCTGAGGAAGACTCTGTAGTCATCAATGCTGCCCATAATAGGTCAAGGGCACCAGAAGATCTAAGTTTCCTTCCTCCTGCTAAAGAATCCAGGAGGTTGGGTGTACTAGGTAAGAGGACTTTTGCCTGAGCCTCCCTGGGTCTTAGAATTGCTAAGTATCAGGCCTACATGGTCAAGTACCAGAATATACTCTGGAGATAGGCCAAAGCAGCCTCACAAACCTTTCTAGAGGGTACACCCAAACAGGGGCTTCTCAAAGCTCTTACAGCTGGGGCTGATGTAGGAAAACACCTGCTTTGTTCAGCCTTTGATGTGTCTGATGCTTTGGCCAGGGCTGCTATCTGAGGAATATATCTAAGGAGATACACCTGGCTTAGGGTGGCAGAGTTTGCAAATGAGGTACAACAGTCCATACTCATTGCCCCTTTTAGAGGATATAAATTACTTGACTCAAATGTTCAGGATATCCTCTCTAACCTTTCGGCCTCAGGTAGGACCCTGAAGTCAGTACACTCGCTCTACCATACACAACCATTGGGTAGGCAGAGGATACCTTTTCGTTGAGCTGGTGCTAGATACCATCCTGCCACCAGACAACAAGGTAAAGACAAGGGAGCAAGAGCCTTGCCCACCTAGGCACCACTCCAGGTACACACTCAAAAGCCCCTAGAGGTGGTGGTGCAGCAGGAGCCACCACAATCAGCTCTCCCTGACTCCTTGTACACCCCTCAGCCACTGTTACCTCCAGGGGCAGTTGTAGGGGGTTGTCTCTCCCTCCAGCTAAATCAGTGGAAGGAGGTGACACCAGATGCCTGAATCCTGGGAATCACAGCACAAGGTCATGCTTTGGCACTTATAGACACACCTCCAGATCATCCACCGATGCCAACACACTATTCTCTAGATCACATTCCCCTGCTCCTGAAGGAAGGGCAGATTTGCTTCAGACTAGAGGAGGGCTTTAGAACCTGTGCACTTAGAACAAAGAAACAGGGTTCTCCCGGTATTTCCTAGTCCTAAAATGGACAGGAGACCTGCGGCCTATTCTGGATCTCAGGAACCTGAACTTTTTTATAGAGTACAAAAAGTTCAAAATGGTCATCCTTCAGGGCCTGCTCCTGCAACTGCAAGCAGGGGATTGGATCTGTTCCCTCAACATGAAGGATGCCTACAGTACCTTCATCTCAAACTTCACAAACCTCACAGAAAGTATTTGAGGTTCCTGTTTCAGGGGGAACACTACCAGTTCAGAGTATTGCCCTTTGGCTTGTCCTCTGCACCTTGGGTCTTTACCAAATGCTTGACAGTGGGGGCACCCGTCACAGGGAAAGCCTCTGTGTCTTTCCCTACTTGGACGACTGGCCATTGAAAGCTCACTCTAAGGATTAGCTCCTACACACCTTAGCTTGAACGTAATAGATGTTTGATGCTCTGGGGTTACTGTCAACATACTTAAGCCTGTCCCGACACCTTGTTAATGCTTGCAGTACATAGAAGCAGTCTTGGACACAGCCCAAGGCTTATCCTTCCTGCTTCTAGATAGGTCCGAATGTTTGATTGCTCAGGCCCAAATAGTCCACAACAGCTGGTATGTCCTAGCCAGTACATTCCTTCGGCTCCTGGGCCTGATGGCAGCCGCCATTGTCACAGTACCTCTGGCCTGACTGCACATGAAGATCTTTCAGTGGACCCTAAGAGTCCAGTGGGACCAGCTCACAGACAATCCAGAACAAAGGGTTCTAGTAACCTCTCCTGTACGCAGAGTGCTCAAGTGGTGTATGGAACACAGCAAACTGTTAAAGGGGATTCCCTTCCTGATCTCTTCCCCTCACCAGTTTTTAATTATGGATGCTTTAGAAATGGGCTGGGGGGCACTCTTAGGGCCCCATCCGATGCAGGGTACATGGACCTCATTGGAGAGCACCCTGCACATAAATATTCTAGAAATGTGAGCTGTTCTGTATGGCCTACAAGCCTTTCAGGCTTATGTGTCATCAGGTCCTCTGTTACTACAAACGGACACCGTCAGAGTGATGCATTACATCAGCAAGCAGGGGGGAACTCACTCTTACCCCCTGTGCAGAGAAGCAAGGAGAGTCTGGTATTGAGCTGTGGATCACAGTCTAGAACTGTCAGCAGTACATGTTCCAAGAACCCAAAACATCTTGGCAGACAGGCTAAGCAGATCACAGTCCAGAATACATGAATGGAACCTGCTGACTTCAGTGGTAGAAGATCTGTTTGACAGATGAGGTTGTCCAGAGTTAGACCTTTTTGCGTCTCCACACAATGCAAAACTACTGTTTTCTGCTCGCTTGCTTCAGGGCCTGGAGTTTTCTGGTGAGATGTTGTCCCTCTCTTGGAAGGGGAGGTTTCTATATGCCTTCCCTCCCTTCCCTCTAATTCAGAGTGCTACTGAAGCTCCAGATGCAGGGGGCCACTCTGATCCTCATTGCTCCCATATGGCCTCACCAGATCTGGTTGCCTCTACTGCAGCAGCTGGCAGTGGTACCACCAGTACCCCTATCCGTATGCCAGGGTCTACTGTCACAGGAACAGGGAACCCTGGTCCATCCGGACCTCAGATCGCTTCATCTTCCTGCAAGGCTCCTGAAAACATAGCCATTGCCAGATAAGGGATTCCCAAAAGGTGGCTGATGTCCTGATGGCTACCAGAAAGCCTTCCACCAGGTCCACTTATTCCAGGAAGTGGAAGCGGTTTGCTCTGTGGGACGCTTCTCGTCACTTAGATCTGTTTACCTGTCCAGTTAATCAGGTTTTAGAGTATCTGCTGACCTTATCAGATGCAGGCCTGTGGTATTCCTCTGTCAAAGTGCACTTGGCTAAGCTGGTCCTTTGGCGCAGTGGTAGTGCTACCGGCACAACACCGATGACCTGGGTTCAAGAATGAGTCTGGTTCATCAGGGGCTGGCTGGCGGTAAGAGGTTTGAGCGTCCCATAGGACACTTTCCTCCTCCAAGGCAGGAGGGCTTTCACACTGTCCCGTTACCGCCACCTGTGGCTGCATGAGTGGTGGCACATGACTCATAGTATGGGGAGGGGAGGAAGCCGTTGGGTGCTTGACTGAGATGTGCATCAGCGCGTCTACAGCCTGGACTCGGGTTCTTCACTGCGGGGAGTTGGGGACAGAAAAGAAATTGTAAAATCAAGCCTCCACTACTGCACAGCATGATCCCCAACAGCTGGAGGGGGGAAGGAGCAGTACTGGTCGGTATAACCGTCACCAAGCCCCACTGGCAGTGGGAGAAAAAATATGATCTAAAAAAAGTTCACTTGGCTGCCATTTCAGCTTTCCAAGTGCCTGTTGAGGGCCGTACAGTTGCCCAAGTGGAGGTGGCTGCTATATTCATGAGAGGCATTCTACAGTTGAAGTCTCCTATCTGCAAACCAGTCCTGGCTTGGGACTTGAATTTTGTTTTGGAAAAGCTTACTTTGGCTCCCTTTGAGTCAGCTGCGACTTGTTACTTCTGCTTTCTTTCTTGGAAAGCGTTGTTTTTTTTTATCGCCTCCCCCGTGCCACACTGACCCCCACTTCTTCAGCTCTGCAAGCTCCTCGACCCCACTGGCCTTTATCCAGCCCCCCTCAGGTCCTCAAATCACGGCCAGTCCCCCGGGACATCCCGGTGTATCCCTATCACCGGGCGGGTCCCCCTCCTCTGAGGGGGAAGGGCACCGGAGGGGTGGGTCCCCAGCACACACTTATACTAGGGCCCGGGGGATGCTGCTGAGGAGCAGGAGGCTCTGGACAGGCACTGGGGGTACCCGAGAGAGCGGGGAGCCGTAGTCTAGGCGGCCAGTGGGCAATTTTCCGGTTTTCTGTGGGGGAGGCAGCGTGGTGACGACAAGCCGTACGCCGGCGTCTGCTCCTCCCCCAAGTAACTGGGCCGTATTTGTCTGCCTGCTCCCTGCCTCTGCTAGGAGCCAGCAAGACACCGGCCCTGTCCCCTGCCCTCCCCCCAGAGAAGGAGAGCTGTCGCTGGACGCTCGATCCTTCCCTCCCCCGGCCGGCCCTCCAGTGATCGGGTCCGCTCAACCCGGTCGCTGCGTCGAGCGGAATCCAACCGCTGTGCCGACGGGGTCATTGGAAAGCGTGTTTTGGTTGCTGTTACTTCTGCTCGAAGAAGTTTTCAGAGCTACAGGTTCTAGTGTGTGAGCCTCCTTATTTGATTTTCCACAAAGACATGGTGTCTTTGCATACTAATCCTAAGTTTTTACAAAAGGTGGTGTCTGAGTTTACTTTTAATCAAGCCATTCACCTGCCAGTTTATTTTCCTGAACATGCCAATCCAGGGCAAGCATTGCTCCATACTTTGGATGTACATAGAATACTCGGGTACTGTATATACCGCATGAAGGACTGCAGCAAGTCCTCACAGCTTTTTGTTTTGTTCTCTCCTTGGAAGGAGGGCACCCCAGTTTCTAAACAGTGCCTGCCTAAATGGTTAACAACCTGTATTAAATTCTGTTACAGGAAGTTCAGTAAGGAACTTTCTGGGGTTGTTCGTGGTCATTCAGCCAGAGGCATGGTCACTTCTGTTGCCTGCTTCAGGAATGTGTCAGCTGCAGATATGTAAGCAGCTGCCACCTGGAGTACTGTCCATACTTTCACAAACCACTACAGTCTGGACATTGCCTCTCTAAAAAGGGCGGGCTTTGGCCTAGCTGTGCTTCAGGGCCTGCTTTCTTAGGCCTGTAGGCTCCAGCCACCCAGCCTGTGGGTTAAGCTGAAAAAGAAAATGGGGCCAGCCATCCACACAGGTGTGGTCTATAGACCACCAGCCCAGGAGGAAGAAACAGATAGGGAGCTGATGCTAGCCATCCAAAGGATGACAGACAAGGGGGAGGTAGTACTGGTTGGAGACTTCAATATTCCAGACGTGAACTGGAGCATCCCAGCAGCAGCATCAACTAGGAGCAGATTTATCCTGGACTCCCTTCAGGGTGCCTTCCTCAAGCAACTGGTCATGGAACCAACTCGGCAGAAGGCAATACTGGACCTTGTGCTCACAAACAGGGACATTGTGATGGGGTAACAGTGGGGGAGCACCTGGGGAACAGTGACCACCAGTCATTGTGGTTTGAAATCACAGAAAGAGCAGAACCAAACCACACAAAAACATGTATCCTGGATTTTAGGGGGGTAGACTTTGGGAAAATGGGAGATACTTGAAAGAGGCATTAAGGGGAATGGGGCAGGAGTCAGGGGTTGAGGAACAGTGGGCAGTATTTAAAATGGGGATTACAAGAGCAACAGAATTATGCATTAAGCAGGTTAGCAAGAGGAAAAGGAAGAGGATGCCATTATGGTTTTCCAAAGAGGTAGCAAAGAAAGTGAAAACCAAAAAGATTGCATTCAGGCAATACAAAAAGACACAGGCAGAAGGGGATAGGGAGAAGTACCAGGAGAAGCAAAGGGAGGCAGGGAGGTCAGTAAGGGAAGCCAAAGCTCAGACAGAAGAACACATTGCAGAATCAGTGGGTAGAGGGGACAAAACCTTTTATAGGTACATGAGTGAAAAAAGAAAGGCAAAGGGAGGGATAGTGAGACTGAATGGGAGCTGGGGGCCACATGGAGGATGACAACAGTAAAGCTGACATATTGAACAGGTATTTCTGCTCAGTCTTTACTGAGGAAGAGGAGGGTAATGAGTCTGAAGGGAGTACAAGGGGTGAGAATGGTGCAGAAATGGACACAAGTCCCTTTACACAGGAAAGGGTCCTGAAGGAACTGGAAGTAATAAGAGTTGATAAAGCAATGGGGCCAGGTGGGGTGCACCCCAGGGTCCTTAAAGAACTAAGAGAGGTGGTGGCCGAACCTCTGGCTATCCTGTTTAGCTGATCACTGGAAACAAGGAAGGTACCCAAAGACTGGAGGACAGCAGATGTAGTTCCCTTACACAAAAGTGGGAACAATGAGGAAGTGGGGAACTACAGACCAGTCAGCTTCACCTCGGTAGTGGGGAAGATCATGGAAGCACTACTGAAGGAGAGATTGGTTGAACATCTGGTTGTCAATGGACTACAGGACCCAAGGCAGCATGGTTTCACCAGGGGGAGGTCATGTCAGACCAACCTCATTGAATTTTTGACTGGGGTGACTAGGGAGGTGGATCGGGAGGGCAGTGGACATGGCCTATCTGGACTTCAGCAAGGCCTTGACACTGTGCCACATAGAAGACTATTACACAAACTGGGAATATGGGTGGGCAGGACAGTAGTGTGGTGGGTAACTGGCTGGGCGGCAGGACACAGAGGGTGGTGGTAAATGGCTGTCCTTCCACAGAGAGAAGAGTGACCAGTGGGGTACCACAGGGTCAGTTCTGGGACAGGTCCTATTCAACATCTTCATCAGTGACATTGCGCAGGACCTAGAAGGCAGAATTTCACTGTTCGCTGATGACACAAAGCTCTGTAACAGAGTAGACACACCAGAGGGTGTAGACAGAATGAGAAGGGACCTGCAGAAACTTGAAGAATTGTTAGGGATTTGGCAATTGAAATTCAATGCAAAGAAGTGCAAGGTAATGCATATGGGGCACAAAACCCTGGCACAATATATCAGTTGGGGGTGAGGATATAGCATGCACCAAGCAGGAAAGGGATCTTGGGGTTATTATCTCTGATGACCTCAAGGTAGGGAAACAGTGTGACAAGGCAGCAGGTAAAGCAAATAGGATGCTGGGATGCACAGGCAGGGCATCACCAGCAGGAAAAAGGGAGGTCATAATTCCACTATACAAGACACTAGTGAGGCCCCACCTGGAGTACAGTGTACAGTTCTGGAGACCTTACCTACGTAAAGACATAGACGGTAGAGAAGGTTCAGAGGAGGGCAACGAAGATGGTGCATGGATTGCATCACAAGTCCTATGAGGACAGGTTGAAGGAACTGAACATGTACTCCCTGGAGGAGAGGCGGGAGAGAGAGGATATGATAGAGACATACAAGTATCTTACAGGGAGGAACAGGGTGCAGGAATACACTATTTTTAAGCGAAAAAGATGCTCCAGGACTATAGGGCATGGGATGAAGTTGGAGGGAGGACAATTCAGAGGAAACGTGAGGAAGAACTTCTTCACAGAACGGGTGGTGGACAAGTGGAACACCCTGCCAGAGGAAGTGGTGGGGGCTGAAACAATCACAGGATTTAAGAATGCATGGGATAGACATAAAGGAATTCTGGAGATCAGGGGTAAGGGGCAACAGACTTCTAGGAAAACATAAACTGAACTTACAAGCTCAAATGGGCAGACTGGGTGGGCCATAGGCCCTTATCTGCTGACACTGTCTGTGTATCTATGTTTTATGGTCAGTACTGCTTGGTACTCATTCCATAGGTGTGGCCTGATGAAAGAAATAGCCTTAAAGAAGCTAGAACAATTACGTGCTTACCATAACAGTAGATATTCATGAGAATCTCTTTCATCAGGCCATATCTTCCCACTCTCCTTCCCTCTGTAGGGTCCTGAGACTCTAGCTAGTGCCGTCTCCTTTCTGCATGAGGCTCTACCTGTTATTCTGTGCCTCACCTGGTTGGCAGAGTCCTAGGGTTTTCTCCTGGTTCCTGACAGGGAGGTCCTCCGAGCACGATCTCCAGTGGGGAACTGAGGAGGGAAGGGGCCAACCACGTTTAAGTTGCGTACGACATCTGACACTGCCGTGGATGGCCCTTGGTTGACTGCTTGCAAAAGTTTCCATGTGGTCCTTGCGCCTGGCGGATATAAGTGCCATAGGTGTGGCCTGATGAAAGAGATTCTCTCGAAGATAAGTGTGGTGAGTACGTAACTGTTCTTTCCTTGCAGTTTACCTTGTTTGTGTGTTCAGGAACGTGAAGGTCTCTGTCATCCCTAGCTTCATCCTAAAGATCATTCTTTTCCATGTAAAATGACAGACACCACTGGTTCCTGCTCTGAATCTTTTCTGCTCTGGTTTGTTGTTGCTCTCTGTACCCCTTCCATTTGGTTCAAGCACCACTCCCATTCCTTTTGTCAAGTTAGGAGCCATTTTTGTTTTGCATAACACTGTTACCTCTTAGCTCCTTGTTATCTCCTAAAGGAAGGCCTCTGGTGCATTCAAGCCCTTCAGGGCCTGTAAAATGCCTTTGCTAGTTGGTCGATGCTCATGACAAATGTCTGCACTGCTTTGGTCCACAACCTTAGTTGGATGAGTATTATGAGGCATGTAATGGAACTATACACATATTCTTAGCTAGACCAACAATGATAGGCAAATTAGCCCATTATCTAGGACCTCATTCCTAGATGAAAAAGGTAAAATCCCCCCCACTGCTCTGGATCCCAGCTCTCTAGTTCTGAGACTTGAGGTGGGGGATGGGGTGGGGGTTGGTAGTAAACTTGGAGTCATCCATTAAGCAGTGACTCTGCTTACCTAGTAGTGACTGCAGCTCCCTGGATACAGAGTCAGCGAAAAGAACCGCAGATTTGGCTCCACAGTCACAAACAGTCCAAGAATGGTTCTGGCTTCCATACCAGATCTTCGCAGAATTAATCTTCTCCATCACATCCCACTTGTGGGTCTAAGCTGGAGGCCCAAGACCCTGCAGAAGCAAATCTTTTGACCAGGGGGCCAGTGATGGCTATTGGTTCCATGGCGCTTGCATTACACCAGGTGGTGACACATGCCACCCAATAACTGTTGCTGGCCCCCTTGCCCACCTCACTTCTGTTTTTCCCACTGTTGAATGCCCACTGTGGGAGTGAATCTTGTCATGTCAGTTTGCCTCTATTCACTCCTTTACTGTCTGTCTTTCATTTTATAATTTTTTCAGAATACCTAAGTTATCAGAGAAATAAAGAGACAAACTGGCCTGTGTTTCATTGTTGCACCTGTAGTAAGACAATCAATACCAGTGACAGACATTTGGTATACTTCTCCTGTCTTGGACCAGATCATGACATGGATGCTTGCAACACCTGCACCAAGACCAGAGGGCATGTGATGAAGCTGGGGGGATTACGAGAGATGTCAGGAGGTACTGCTTCTCTGAAAGAGTGACTGACACCTGGAACAGACTGCCAGCGGAAGTGCTGGAGGTGAAAACAGTAGGGGGGGGGTTCAAGCTTGCATGGAATACACATAGAGGGATATTAATAAATAGGCAGGGAGAAGGTAATAATATTTAATAATAATATTTTTATTTATATAGCGCAATTCAGATATCAAAGTGCTTTACATACATCTTAAAAACAACACAATAAAATCACATAAAACAGGTAGGGTCACCAAGGACCGTTTAGGATCTGCAGAGACAGACTAGACAGTGACCATCTGGGCAGACTGGGTGGGCCAAGTGGTCCTTTTCTGCCAACAGATTCTGTGTTTCTATGTATCTATGCTTCTCCATAGATTTTTGCGCCCTCCAAATTCATTGCTTGAAGTTGGGACGGGAAACCCCACCTTTTGGAGAGAGGCGTTGATCCACGCGGTCCCAGGAGGGGACTTTGGACCATTCTGCCAGGTCCCTTTGCCACTCTTCAGAGTCAACCAAGGTACAGAGCTCTCCTCTCCCCACTGTGCTGGGGCTATACTGGAGACTTCAACCGTAGTGTTGGTTGGACCTCTGTCAGCTTCTGCGTGGCCATGGGAAAACCAGCCATGGTCCATTAGCCCTGAGCAGCGGACCACCCTGGCTTCAGGGTTATGGCTTCTGGTCTTGTCCACTAATGTGGAGCTATTGAAGCTGACTGTCAGTGTCACTCAGGCGGTTGTTACCATTTGCACTGATGACACTGAGGGTAACAGCGACACCGATGCTGACTCTGGTGTGGACACCATATGTGGTGTCGATGCTGGGGCCGTTGCCAGCATAGCTGTTGGTTCGAATGCTGTCCCAGACCTCAGTGTCACTGGAGGCACTGAGGAATGGGCTGGTGTCGATCACAGTGCCAGTGCTGAGGCCGGTGCCTCTGTCAGTGTTGAGGAGAGACTCATTGTCAAGACAGTCCAAGTCCCTGATGTTGATCGCGATGAGTATGATGGCCTTGTCTCTTGGTTCTCCACTGGTCTGACCTTAGTGTTGATGCCAGAAGTGAGCAAGACCCCTTAGAGGGGCCTGCATGGTCTCGGCATCCTCCATTCATTCAGAGGTTTACTCCCATGGCCATTGCTCTGGAAGCTCCCCCTTTGTAGAAGTGCCAACAGGGAGGGGTCCTGTTTGATCCATCCCCTAGGGTGAGGGTATGCACAGAACATCCAGGCTCTTCCCAAGACCTGGGTTTTGCAGGCCAGCAACCTGTGCAGTCCCCCTCAAGACAGCTGCCGCTAGGGCCTCGGGAGTTTGTAGATTGACTGCCCACATACCTTTGGCCTTCTGGCCCTCTTATGAAAGAACAGCACCACGCATGAGTTTATTCCAATGATTCATGGTACAGGTAGTCTGATAGAGTCTAGTTAAGGTTTCTTTCCTCTGTACCTATTCCAGGTGGTTTCCCCATCTCATCTTCCCAGACATCCTCCTCCGAGGACAACAAGTCGTCTTTCCACTTGGCCTCTTCCACTGAGTACATTCTGTACCAATGATTCATGGGGGGAGATGTTGCAGGCATCGGATCTCCCAGTCTATACAAGCTGTGCTCTGGTCACCCTGCCATTGGAACTCCTTAAAGATTCCAATACCAACTCTTGTGTTGCTCCCCTTAGCTCATAGTCATGGAGGAGGCATCCAGGGCATTGTAGAGATGTCTCTTTTCCACCTTTCCTGCCCCAGGGACCTCCTCATTCAGTATTGCATACTCACTGGGTCTGCAGGGGAATACCTGGAGGCTTCAGGTATTGCAAACCCAGTCTGGGCTACAGCACCTGAGATGCGATTGCCCTTCTAGCAATGATTCAACAGGGTTCGATGCAATTTCTGGCTGTAGGGTGAGCAAGCGTTTCCCTAATAAAAAGGGACCGCTTGGTACAAAAATGAGACTCCAATGTGAAGACTGATTCTGGGAAGACAGAAAAGGCATGTGCTTATTGTAACTAAAAATCTTTCAGAATATCATCACCATGCAGTACAACTCACCCGCTCACTATCTCCCTCTCTGTATAGAGCCTGGGACACTGGGCAACTCACCCTATACTATAGACTTTCAAATACCTTAGAGGAATAAACAGGGTACAGGAGAGGAGCATATTTCAGAGAAGAAAGTGCACAAGGACAAGGGACATAACATGAGACTGGAGGGAGGGAGGAGAGGGAGGCTTGGGGAATGCTAGGAAGTATTTTTCACAGAGAGGGTGGTTAATTCGTGGAACAGCCTACCAGTGGAGGTGGTGGAAGCGAAAACAGAACAGGGATTCAGAAGTGCTTGGGATAAGCATAAAGGCACCCTGCTGTGCAGCAGAGCGGGGGAATGGCAGTCCAGATAAGGGTAGGGATTGCCAAACCAAGTAGGAAACTGGGCAGACATGGTGTACTGGTTGGTCCTTATCTGCCATCATATTCTATGTTTCTATATAGGTACCTCGCCTGACTGGCACAGATCTGTTCTTGTTCTGTCTCTCTCTCTCTCTCTTTTCTCTCTCGGCCCAGGGCCTCTCTCAGAAAATGCAAAAATAAATAAATAAATAAATAAATAAATTGTTTGTAGAAAACTTTGAAAATATTTGTTGGCAGAAACAAAGACTTTTTTTCTTTGTATCTCTCTTGCCACCTTTCATCCTTTCTCCCCATCCTCTGCCCAGGGTATATCCCCTTTACTTTGGATATAGCCCTGTTAGTATTTATATGCAACACTGGACCCTTATGGTGGCCTGACTTTCAGCCTGATTCCACGTGATTGTAGCCCTATCAGTGGTCCTATATGTTGTCTTGCTCTGTTTTTGAACAGTGAGGAGGTACTCTCTGTTGCAGGGGAAGGGCATCCTTCGGGAACGATGCTGGTGCTGCCCTTGGCACTGATGCCAACACCACATGCCATGCCAGCCCCTATTGAAATGTCATCCTATTTGGAGTCCAGTGATGAAACAGACCCAATTTAATCATTGCTGAAGATTTTTTTTTGAATGATGACTAGGAGTACCCATCTGACCTTAATGTGCCCGGTCCGGCCCCTGTCTAGGCTCCTTAGGAGGACCTCTGCTTCCAAGCACTGCTTAAAAACATAAGCAGTTCTTTGCAGTTTGAGACAGTGGCTATTGGTCAGGCAAGGCGTCCCCAGCTGGAGTTTCTTAATGTGCCCGCTGTGCCTGTATCCTTGGTCCCATCAATCCAGCCTGCTGCATAAACCCTCACTTAGGTAGCATGGAGCAGGTCTGCATCTACTTCTGCTATCTCCCATCAGGCAGACAAGAAGTATATGGTGCCTAAGACAAAACCTGTGCACTATCCCCAGCCAGTGGCAGATGCTGTCATTGTTCTGGCTGAAATGACAGGGTTTTGTTCTCAAAGAATCATCTGCGGTCAGTCAGTATTATACAAACAGTCAGTACAACAGACACACAGTATAAAATGCATGGTCCAAAATTAACAAATCAGTAATATCAGTAGTTATCTAAAACAATTACAAATTGCAAGATCACTCAAATGCATTTTAAACCATTTTTAAAATAATTTAACTGCTATCACTTTCAAATAGTATGAATCCCATACTTTACTTGCCCTATTTCTAAAACAACAAGCATTTGTCAATGCCGAATGTTTGCTTACTGGCATTGGCAGTGGTAGTGTAGGAGTTAGAGAGCTGCATAATAGGAATGACAGTGACAAATTGAACTGAAGCCAACCCCCCCACCACCCTGCAGAGACTGACAGGCATTGGGGTGTGCCTTTGGGTCGTCAGGCATAACGGCCACGTCATTTCACCACACCCTACCCTGCAGACACTGACAAGTGTCACGGTGTGCTTTGGGTCTTTGGCCCTTATGTTCACCCCATTCCATCAGGAAATACGGTGAGATGGGTCCTGTATAGGAGAGTGGGGTGAACTCTGGGGCCGAAGAGTCCAAGGCACACCTCGATGCCTCTCACTGGCTGCAGGGTGTGGAATGGTATGAGCATTACAGGCAAGAATCCCAAGTGTCGTCCCATTTCAGTCTCTACAGGCTGGGGCATTATGGTTGGAAACCCTAATGCCTCAGGTGTTCGTTGGCATTTTCACTCCAAATTTTCAACATGTTTTTTTTGTGACCCCCACCTTATGAACAGTGGCAATATCAGTTTGTTAGTCGAAAGTTGATTTCGCACAACGACTACGCCATTTGGCACCACAGTTGTGAAAACACATTTCGAACAGGATGTGAAAAATGACAGCTGTACTGTTCATGGGGAGGTGCAAAAAATGGCAATGTTGAAATTCTGCAGTGAAAATATAAAAAAAACTGGCGAAGTCATGAGCGGGCGTAGAAAATGCGCAACGCACACCCGTAATGCAGTTAGTTTGGGAATTTTTTACAGCAGATTGTCAACACAGGGATTTTGTAACCTCTGCTCACGAACAATGTCACTGTGATTTTCTTAATCTGTCCCGAACAGTGATTTCCTACAGCGACCACGCATTTCTGCGCTGGAAGTGCGAAAACACATTTCGGCCATGGTGTGAAAAATGACAGCTGTACTGTTCATAAGGAAGGGACTGAAAATATTAGAAATCCATGAAGTTATGAGGGTGCATGGAAACTGCGCAATGGTCGCTCGTAACACTGTCATTTTATGGACGTATTTCACCAAATTTTTAACATAGCCATTTTAACACCTCTGCTCATGAACAGTGTCACTGTTTCGCACACCGACTCTGCCATTGTACGCTACATGGGCGGAAAAATGTTTTGGCCAAGATGTGAAAAATGACAGCTGTACTGCTCATAAGGAGGTGTGGTAAAATGGCAATGTTGAAAATCTGGAGGAAAATATTGAAAAATGCACCTTACGATTTAGCCACAGAGAACAGCGCAACGCATGCTCGTAAAACAGTAATTTTGAGGAATTTTTTTCACCAAATTTTTAACATAGCCATTTTAACACCTCTGCTCATGAACAGTGTCACTGTGATTTTCTTAATCTGTCCTGAACATTGATTTCGCACACCGACTGCGCCATTGTGCGCTACATGTGCAGAAACACATTTTGGGTCAGATGTGAGAAATGATAGCTGTACTGCTCATAAAGAGGCATGGTAAAATGGCAATGTTGAAAATCTGGAGTGAACATATTGAAAATTTGCGAACTTACGAGTGTGCTTAGGAACAGCGCAACACATGCTCGTAAAACAGTCATTTTTTGGGAATTTTTTCACCCAATTTTCAACATAGGATTTTGGCGGCCTACCTCATGAACTGTGACACTGTCGCTTCGAAAATCGGTCCTGAAAGGTGATTCTGCGCAGTGACCGCGAAATCACCTTTAGGGGCCGATTAATGCCATGACAGTGACAGAATTCATGAGGTGGGGTCCCAAAAACCCCATGTTGAAAACTTGGATGAAAGAATTCCCTAAAATGCCCGAGATATGCACTAAAGTTGAAAAAACCCTATTTATTACACTATACAGCTTACCGGCATTTCCTCAGTTTGCAGTCGGCTTTGAAGAGTGGAGACGTGTTCCCGATCCACTGAAGATCGCCGCGCCAAGCTCTGAGGTAAGGGTGGGGTGAGGAGGGGGTGTGGGAGGCAGGTGCGCTGTGGTGGGCGCGGTGGGGGAGATTGGGCCAGACAGTCAGCGTGGGAAGGTTTTTTTTCTTCAGGTTTTTTTTTTTACTTTGACGATGCGGGATGTTTGCCATGCTGGTGTGGGCTCCCAGCGTGGCAGCTGGAAGGCTGTTTGGGGCATGGAGCCGATGGGGATTGGGCACCCCGTCAGCCTTTACGATTCTGTTGCCATGCTGGGGTGGCCTCAGCGTGGCATCTGAACTTTGTTGGGGGGCGAGCACAGCCGACGGGCGATTGGGCACCCTCGCCGGCTATACAGTGTGTGGTGGGGAAGTACGAGCACGCAGTACGCGGCGTGTGTGTGTGTAGCGCACATGAGCACGCGATATTTTATCGCTGCTCACTGAAGCATAGCTCTCCCTTTCAGCTGTACGGCCACTGCATTTTCAACTGCTGTCATAGGCAGCTGCAGCGTTCATTGGAGAACTGTGACTGCGCCTGCAAACACACTGACTGAAATGGAAGACAGCTGCCACACCTCCGAAAACTCTGATGATGGCACTATGTTTCTTGCACATGCATGCAAGCAAACATAAAAATGTGTGCCAATTTTGTTCTACATCTAGGTATTTCCAACTGTGAATTCATTGTTGATCTTGTATTATAGGAGTCTGACCATTTTGATATCATGTTATTCAACCTCCTGATGGCTCTAGAGTTTCTAGCACCGTATTCCATCAAAATATCTGACGTGAAAATCTAAAGGTAACCATTCAACCCACGCTTAAAGTTCACAATGGTGAATTTCCCTCTCATCTTCTAAAACAAATTGACATGCTCACTTACACACAACCCTTAATCTGGATAGCACATTATCCATCGAGGAAGCATAGACTATTAATCCATAGTCAATAACTAAAAATGTTAAACTCTGGGTGATCATTCCATGTGTATCCTGATCAATCTTAGTTCTGTGCAAAAGACCCAATCTAATAATAATTTTCTTTACAATAAAGTCTACATACTTGGCATAGGACAGTATTCTATCCAGATAAACTATTTATTTATTCATATTGATAACTGGGTAAGCCCACTGGAACTCCAAGATATTTGAAGAATTGTACCTGCTCCAGCACCTCCCCAGATAACAGTCTTAATTTCCAGTTGCTTACATTGTCCAATCTTCTTTAAGCTACCAAAGATCATCGATTTAGTCCTTTTTTACATTTATTACTTAACCACTTCATATAAACCAATCCTGGGCCCTAACAAAGTGTTTTGTAATGAGTCAGTAAGAGCAGGAACGGTTTTACTTCTTGTTGCCAGAACTGCATCGTCAGCATAAAGGATGACTGTGTGGTCCTGGTAAACGGAGGGAGGTCAATTAAAAATGACTGAAAAGTAATGCTCCCAATATGGACCCTTGTGGGACTCCCATACTGACAAACCTCATTGTAGACATACTGCTACCCAGTTTTACCCTAATTCTGGAACCACCTACATACAGTTTGTGATAAACCAAAATTAAATAACCTTTTAACAAGCAACTCGTAGTTCACGAAATTGAAAGCCTTTGTTAAATCAGTATTTAGACAAATGCTAATAAGATCGCCCTAGCCATGTCCCCACTGCCCAAGGTGTCACACAGAAAGTCTATGTATTCTAACAGAGCTGTTGTCGTATTACACATTTTCCTAAAAGCATTCTGCATCTCTGTTAAAATATTAAATTCTTCAATATAGTTCATAAATTGGTCATAAACTAATCTTCCAGGAATCAGTTTTCACCACTGATTCCCACTAGTGGGTCTCAGTCAGAGGCGCCAGGACCCAGCGGGATCCAGAACTTTTCAGAAGGGCTGGCACTGAGTTAAGCAACGTGCATGTGCTGCACCACAATCCAGCATATGTGGCCACCTGTTTATGTTGGTGTCCGCTCCCAGTTGCCTCAGTCCCTTTTTTCTGCTGTCGAATGCGCATCAAGTTTCGTTGCTCACCAACCAGGAGTCAGAATTTCATGTCTGTATGACAACATAGTTCAGTTCATTCAGTTTTAGTGTTTAAAACTAGAGGTTATTTTTGTGTCAGCTTAGTGTGATTTGTCACAGATCATCTTAGTTTCTTGTCAGCCCTACCAAGCATCAACAGTTGACGACCATCAAAGATGATAGGGGGCCTGAAGAGACAGGCTGGTCTAGCAGCATGGCTGTGTCCGGTCCACTTTCCCTGTTGGGGAAGGGTTCTGACTATGGGTGGCCCACGCCCTAGAGGAAGGACAGTCCTTTCACAAGCACAGAAAGAAACAGTCCCAGTCCTGCACATGCTCTGCAATGGGGTCCAGGCACCTCTCAGCCTTGGCTCATTCCTCTTTCTGTCAGAAGGGGAAGAAATGGCACCAGTTGAGATCACTCTCTGTGAGTTCTGCATGGGATTCTCATTTTTTTGGAGTTGGAGGCCCTCACTGGTGTCACAAAGGGACTCTGGTTCTGGGAGATTGGTGTCCTTGGCCTGAAGTCCTTCTCTGGCTGTAGGCAGGGATTCCGATGGGCAGTTCCATCACTGGACAGCTCTTACGGAGCAGCGGGCGCAGTGTCTGGCTCGGGTGGCGCCGGAGCTAGTCCTTGGCCCATTGGGGCCAGTGGAACCAGTACTCCAGGTGGTGCCTCTGGACCAAGTAGTGTGTTCATGACTGGCAACAGCCTCAGGGTCCCTGCAGGGGTGACACTGCTGACCTCTGTCCCACTGGCAGCTCCCTCTTCCTGTGTAGTGATGGAGCCAGCCATGGTGCCATTGCCAGTAACCTTGGTGCCATCCGAGTTGTCTGTGCTGGTTTCAGTGCCGGGTTTGGGCTCTTCGGTGTCTGGGCCAGTTCCGGAATCGGTACTGGCTTTGGCACCACCCTGGTGCTGAGGCCCTCCCGGTGCTGACTTGCACCAGCCCCTCATCCTTTGGGATCGGGGCCAGTGTCTCTGATGTTACTGCAAATGCGCTCTCGATTGTTGGTTCTGTAACCTCATCCCCTCTTTTACCCCCCCCTTCCAAGGATGATAAGAAGGGGACAAGTCTGACCCCGACCTCATCATTTTTGAAGGCAGTGATGATGAATGACTGTTTCTATAGTTTAGATATCTCAGACCCTATTCCTGTGTCTGTGACTCAGGAAGATCTTTCCTTTCAGGCTGTGCTCAGAAATATGCATTCGGCACTGAATTCCAAACCAGCAGCCATTGACCAGGTCAGATGCCTCAGGTTGGAGTTCCTAAATGTGTCCAATATACTGGTCAGTTTAGTTCCTGCTATTCCTTCTGCATTTGAGACCCTGTCTGATGCAGTCTGGCACAGACCTGCTTTGGTGGCAACTGTCTCCAAGCGAACTGACAAGAAATACGCTGCCCCTGAGGACAACCCAGTGTATATCACTCAACCCATAGCCGTTAGTATTGTCATTCTCACCAAGAATGACAAGATCATTATCCCTAAGGAAGTCTCTGCACACTCCATTAACCAGGAGTCATGCAAGATAGACACTGTGGGTACGCAAGCTTATGCTTTAGCTACTCTGGGCATGAGGATTGCCAGCTACCAAGGGCCTTTTTCTAAGTATGAATATTCCCTTTGAAGCAGGCTTTCATCTCTGAGAAAGCCTCTGCCAGAGTTAGTGGTTAAACAGGATATTCTGCTGACTGTTAAGCAAGGCATTGAGTCTAACAGTCACCAGCTTAAAGCCTCCATGGATGCCTTTGGTAATGCGTCTCACTGTGCTGTTACAGGTATTTGCATCAGGTTCCATTCTTGGCTGCGGACGCTGGCTTCACTCAAGAGGTCCAGTAGCAGATCATGAATGTTCCCTTTGATGGAACTTGTCTGTTAGGACAGCAGGTGGAGCACTCTCTTAAAGCATGAAATGAAACTAGAACAACCCTTAAGACTTCGCAATCAGCTCCCTTTAAACCACAGAGGGGTGAGGGATGAGAGTCTTTCCATAACAAGCAGACCTTTTGTGGCAAGGACAGGGGAGCCCAAAACAAAAGTCAGCCTCCCTAGCCTCAGAAGAAGGTGCAGCTAAAGGCACAGGCGCTGAAAGCACCTGGTGTCACTATATGAAGCTAAGGCTCCAGTCTTGCCTCAGCTGCCCAAGGCAGACCTCTCCTCCCAACGGGGGAGGTACCTATCTCAGTTTTACCGTCAATGGGAATTCTTCAGGATGGATAAATGGGTAGTAAGGATCATCTGAGAGGGATACTCACTGGATTTTGCAGAACTCCCTCCAGACTGTCCACCCAGAAGGCAACCCCCTTTGTCAGCTCATATGTCAGAGCTTCTGGCACAGGAGGTTTTCATTTTCATTTCATTTCATTTTTATTGGAAAGCAAATTGAGAGGAATCCTCTCTTTATCAATTCCATCCAAACAAACTTAACAATCATAGACACACCAATACAATACAGTACATTAAAACATAAAAACAATTAGGCCTTCTGAGCAGCAGGGCAGTGGAAAAGTGCCAGAGTCAGAACGAAACACATACTTCTACTTCCACTACTTCTTGGTACCAAATAAATTGGGGCATGCACCCCATTCTCAGCCTCAGAAATCTGAACAAATTCACATTGAGAAGAATTCAGAATGAAATCTCTGGACTCTCTGCTTCCCTTCCTGAAGCCTCAGGACTGGCAGTGGTTAGCACCCTTGGATATGCAGGATGCCTATCATCACGTAGTTGTACATCCCAAACAACACACATACTCCCATTTTGTAGTACTGGAGCAGCATTACCAGTTCAGAGTCCTGCCCTTTGGGCTTTCCTTGGCACCACAAGTTTTTACAAAGTGCTTTGCAGTCTCACTGTGCACCTGCAGAAATTTGGACTCCCAAGTCTTTCTTTTTTCTATTTCTTTTTTCAGTTTTTCCCCTTTTTTCACCCCTCCCTACCCACTCGTCCTTGTCATGGACATTTGTGTGTGAAGGCACACGCATGCCACACACTGTTGGATGCCTCACCCTACTAGCTGCCCCTTCACCCGCCTACACCACTACCGGACGGCCACCCTGTGGTGACAAGACTATGGGAGGGACAGCATCCTCCCCAGGCAAGGAGAGCTGCCGGTAGGTGGCTCAGTCCTGCTCCCCCTGCCCCCGGCCGGCTCCCTGATGACTTGAGGTCGTTCCTGAACCTGGGTCGCCAGCATGACATGAGGTAAGGCTAGATGCCTCAACCCTCAGTGCCACTGGGCCGGCAACTCCAAGTATTTCTGTACCTAGATGACTGGTGTTAATATCCAGTCCATCCAGACAAGAAAAGGAACTGACAGTACCACTGCCTCCTTCAGTGAGGTATTTTCGAACTTCGAGAAGTCTTGGTTATAGTGCAGCTGCTCTTCATAGGAGGTTCTCTGGACACAATCCAGGCCTGGGCTTTATTCCAGGGAGCAGACTGCAAGCTATTCTGCAGATGCCATACTGCATCATGGAACACAAGACTGCAAGCCCACTCCATGTAGAACATGCTGGGTATAATAGCCTCCTCAGTGTTCACAGTGCCTCTGGCATGGATGCACATGAGGACAGCTTGTTCGATGCTCAGTGCACAGTGGCCACAGACATCACACCCTCAGATGTACCCCATTCAGATGACCAAAGCTCAGGTTTGGTCTCTTACATGGTGATCGGTGGAGGACAGCCTCCTCCAGGGCTTCCCTTCTCAATCTGGAGTCACAAGTGACTCTGACCACAGATGCCCACCTGTTGGGGGGAAGGGGTCCACTGTCAAGGCTTCCAAACACAAAATGTCTGGGACCCATCAGAGATTCATCTCCACATCAATGTGCTGGAGATGTGAGCTGTTTTTGTATGGCCACGAGTCCTCGTGGACCTAGTCAGCCCCAAAACAGTCCTCCTCCAGACAGACAAGAAGTCTGTCATGTGCTGCATCAACAAACAGGGAGAGCACACTCTTACCTTCTCTATAGGGAGGTGATGAGAATGTGGAATGGTGCCTGGAGTAGGAGATCCAGCTCCAAGCAATTTATCTGCCAGGAGTCCAGAATACTCTGGCAGATGAGCTCAGTCAAACAAAGACTGATCCTTCTGAGTGATCACTAGCTCCAGAAATCGTGAGATCACTCTTAGACGAATGGGGCACCCCAGATGTGGACCTTTTTGCATCCCCACTTAATGCCAAACTGCCTTGATTCTGGTGCAGAAATCCAGGACATGGCATTTTTTGTCAGGATGCATTTAGACTGCAGTGGCAAAACCAGTTTCTGTATGCATTATTTTCAGTCCCTCTCGTGCAGAGCGTATTGCTCAAGTTGGAGGTGCATGGGGCAAGATGATTCTAGTAGCTCTCTGTTGGCCTCAACGGATTTGGTTTCTTCTGTTGAACAGACTTTCAGTCAGCAAACTGAGGACTCTACCACTCAGGATGGACTTATTTCCTCAGAGTCACCTGGTCCATCCCGAACCTGTTCTCCTTTCACCTTAATGCCTGGCTGCTGAAGAGATAGAAGTGAACAAGTACAAGGTATCTCAGAGGGTCTCTGAGTACCTTTGACTTCGCATAAACCTTCTAATAGGAAGACATACACAGCCAAATGGTAAAGGTTTTCCATCTGGTGCTCCAAAACCTGCATGGACCCCTTTGGGTACCTGCCTGACAAGGTTCTGGAGTACCTTCTAGACTTTTCTGACACTGGCCTATAGTATTCCATAGTAAAGAGCCATCCGTGTGCTGTGTCTACATACCACAAGCCCATCAGTACCCTCTTTGTGGCACAGCTGCCACTGTTCAAGAGGTTCCTCTAGGCCATTCTGCACACAAGGCCTCCCATTAGAAAGCCAGTGGCTGCATGGAATATCAACCATGTATTAGATATGCTCACTTGCAAGCCTTTTCAGCCCCTTGAGACATGGGAGTTGAAGTTTTTAACGTGGAAAGCAGCATTTCTGGTAGCCATTACCTCTGCTCGCAGAGTGTCCAAAATCCATGCCTTGGTCACAGATCTTCCTTATACTGTTTTCCATGAGGACAAGGTAGTTGTTCTTACTCGACCCAAGTTTCTACCAAATGTAGTAGCTTAGTTCCATTTTAATCAGCCTCTTGTCCTGCCTACCTACTTTGCCAGCTTCCAGACTGACAAAGAGGTCTTTGTGGCCTTGAAGCGCTGGGCTGCCTACATTGATATGGTATGTTTGAACCTGCACATTGTGTTTTATAATATGTCTGCCATTTTTGCAAAACAGTTTTTTTACCAAAGGATTTTTGGATTCTAAAAAATAAAATATTTAACTTAAGTATAGTTACCTGTGTGGAGTGCCTTTCTTATTATCTGATGGAGAATGTCCTCTTGACTCACTGGATGTTAAGAGGGTCCTTAGATGTTATCAGGACAGACCCAAGGGCATCAAACAATCCAAACAGCTCTTCGTCTCCTTCGAGTCTAATCTTAATCAAAAGGGACAGCCTGTTACAATCAAGTGCATTTCTGCTTGAATTGAGAGTTGCCTGTGCCACTGCTATGCTATGGCACAGGTTAAATTGGAAGGCTAAGTACTTGCCCATTCCACCAGAGCGGTTGCCACCTCTCTGGCAGAGATTTGCTCTGAGCCTATTGGAGATATTTGCAGAGCTGCAACTTGGAGCACAGTGCATACTTTTGTTAAGCACTATGCCCCAGATGTCCATGCCAACCAGCATGCCACCTTTGGCAGGACAGGACAATCTTGAATGGATTATTATCCTGAGTGAGCCCTCAGCTCCTTCCACCCTAGTCTAGGGGACTTATCTTAGCTTGGTACTCTGATCCACTAGTGGGAATCAGTGGTGAAGTTTGATTCCTGGGAGATAAGAAAACTACATTCTTACCGTAATTCTTGATCTTCTGAGAATATCTTCACCATTGATTCGCACCCCCGCTGGCCTCACTTCACTATGTTGTGCTGATCTTCACCCTTTATACTTGGCTTGGGCTCTGAAGACACTGTATTACTGGTTTGGTGGGCCACCAGAGTTACCTTATGCCCTTAGATTCACTGCATAAGTACTTGTTGGATTATGCTGCACCTCCTCAGTAAAAAAGGTGCTGAAGCAGTTGGGGCTGGTGCTGATGTAAACAGGCGGACACATGCGTTAACGCGCAGTGCCGCACATATGCGTTGCTTACCTCAGTGCCAGCCATCTGAAATGTTCTGGCTCCTGCTGAGTCCTGGCACCTCTGGCTAAGATCCACTAGTATGGCTCAATGGTAAAGATATTCCTAGAACAGCAAGAATTACAGTAAGAATGCAATTTTCATATCTTTCCAATACCTTGGATGGTGGTGACAGGACTAAGATTGGTGTATAAATACTGGTAACTGTAGCATCACTCCCCTTTTGCGCTGGAGCCACCATTGCTTGTTTCCAATGTGCAGGAACTTCTTGTATATAAAATAAAAGATTAAACATTTTCATAATGGGGCCCACAATTTCATTAATAGCCAGTTTCAATGGTTTAATGTCTAATGCATCACTACTCATTTTGGTTTTAGCATTCATTTTATTTATGTATCTAATAACGTTCTTCCTAGTTAACTTTTAAAAAAATTTCTTATCTATACTTCCAACCCCATCATCAGTTATTATTGTGTTGCATTTGTATAAGGTACCTGTGCTACCATTGTACTGAAAAAATTATTAAACTCATTCGCCATCTCAAGTGGATCCGTCACTAGACCATCATTCTTGTGCAGAACTTTTAGTACAGTTTTCTTACACTTCCCCAAAATCTGATTGGTGCTATTCCAGAATTTCTCAGGGTTTTCTGCCTCCTCTCTCTCTCTGCTTTTTATGAAAATGATTGGCTTTTGAGCTCCTAATAAGCAGCTTACACCTATTATGCAGTTCTGTCTGTGTTCCACTGTCTTTAAATTTGCATCACGCTTTGTTTCTTTCTCTCATTATGTCCCTAACTGCCCCTGTTATCCAATTCAATGTCCCACCCTTTTTTCTGATCTTTCCAATGGGTGTAAACTCATCCCATGGAAAATGATGGCAGAAAAAGGCCCATGGTCCATCCATTCTGCCCAAGATCCCTGTTTAGGTGTGGGACCTACTATCTCTGCAGGGTCCTAGCCCTCCCCAACCTCCCCCCATTCTCCTCCCAGTTTCTTCTGCCCCAAGCATGCACTATACCCTCCATTCTGTCCCAACTGTGCTTGAAAATATCAACGTTTTTTGCACTTACCACTTCGGCTGCTAGACTGTTCCATGCCTGTACCACTCTTGTCCCCCCTGGACCTCCTTCCTGTTAGTTTCCACTTGTATCCACATGATCACGAGTTAGTATTCAAATTAAATAGTTCCTCATATTCATCCTGTTAATTTATTTTAGGAATTTGTAGGTCTATCATTTCTCCCCTCTCCCTTATGGTCTCCAGTAGATACAGTCACAAACCCACTCAGTAGGTCAGGCCCTCTGCTCCCACAGTGCCAACCTCCGAGCACAGTCTTGTGAACAGTTAACAGAAACAGGGTAACCCTCCTGTCTGTTTTGTGGGTTTGAATCAAACTTTGGTCTCAAGTCTTGGAGGGATTCAAACTGTGAACCTCTTGCTAGTGTACCCAATGTACAGGCTCAGATAATTCTGCTGTTCAGGGGGGCCAGATATCTTTTGCCTACGTGCACCTAACCAGGTGTACAAAAGGAACCCTTAAAACTCCATTAAAGACCTCAGAATAAAGTCTTGCCTTTTCCCAGTTTGGTAAAACCAGTAGGCTTTGTATTGTGTCAACTTTAACCATGTATGCTGCACTTGTCAAGAAATAATTTCAAAGGCACACCAAGTAGTCTCTAAAGTAAAGGTTTACCTCAAAATAGATAAACAAAAATGTAACATGTAAATACAGAACCATATATCACAAAACATACAAATCACTTAGAATAAGGTTTTTAAAAAGTGTAGATTCCTACCACTACCACACTTAGACTTGTCTGTTCTAAGGTATTCTTATCTCACAGTGCTGTAGATGTTTGTTTTTCAGAGTCCAAACATTTGTGTTAGTGGAAAACAGAATACTGTTTTAAAACTGGCTTTGCCAACCTCTTTGCAGGAGGTCACCTAGCTCCTCCCTGTCAGAATATAAAAACTCATATCTATGCAAAACAGGATGTTTTATCAAAGTATTAAATTCTGTGACCTCAGCACAACTCATTTTCTCATAAGACCCTTTGATGTAGAGTGTCTTCCTGTTCTTCACAGACATCAAAGAAACATTTATGACTTCACAGTAAGGCGTCATAACTTGCTCTTCTTCCTCTAATCGTTATAAAAGTTTATGATTTCCCATCTTAGCAGCTTGTGAGCCACAAATAAGCTAAATAAACAGGAGATGCTTAATTTATTCTCTTCTAGCCTGTAATGATCTCTTGGCCTTCCAGGTAACACCTTGTAGCCAAAACCTGGGAGGGGGGTGTCATTCCACAGGCTGTGAGCATCTCTCATGAGAGACATTCAATAACACATTTTTATATTATAAAAAAGCATAGATTAATTAAAACCAGCTGTTTGAGTGTCACAATTCCTCCCCGCCTAGACTGAATTTGTGGGCAGGCCCTCAGTTTCTGTAAACTAGGGTCACTTCTCTGAGCAGCTGCAAACCCCTCACACATTCCCAAGGCATGGGACAGGTCCCCTTCAGTCTCTAAACTAGGGTCCCTAGCGCTAGCGTCAGGGTTCTCAGGATCACTGTCAATCCCAACCCTCTGATAATGAGTCACCCCTTCCTCTATGGAGTAACCCTCTGTAGCTGTGTGGTTACTTGCTACTGGGGAAATTTCTACCCCTTTTTCATTCATCTCCCCATCTGGAGACACAGGCTGGCGAACCAGCCTCTCAGTGGTTTTCACAATGGCTTCTGTGGGGTTCAGGGAACTACAATTTTCCCTTGCTGCTTGGCTACTGGTAACTGCACATACCATCCCCTGCTTGAAATTGTTGCCCAGGATCACATCCACTGCTCAGCTTTTGGCTACAGCCACCTGTTGCACAGTTCCCCCTGTTTCACCCCAGTCTAGGAGAACACTAGCGAGGGGCAATGTTTTCACCTCACCAGTAAAGTCCTGTACAGTGACGTATTTATTGGGTAAAAGCTGACCAGGCTTTACTATATCCCCCTTTACCAAGGTCAGGGATGCCCCTGTGTCCCTTAACCCTTGCATCTGTACACCATTCACCATGACTGGGTGCATGTGTTCCCTCATGTTCACAGGCATGCTTCCAGGGACACACAAACAATCCACTTCCTGCCTAGTACCATTGTGTGTATTATTGCTCATTCTCTTGGGACACTGTCTGGCAATATGCCCAGTTTCTTTACATAATCAACATTTCTTCTGTTTTCAGAGAAATCTTTTTTCTGAAACCTGGGGCTAACTGGTTTCGTGCAGGCAGTGGGTTTTAGCTACCCTGACGGCCCGCTTTTCCCTTTCTGCACTGCCATGCCCCCCCCATTCACTCTCAGAGCAGGTCTGCACTTGGCATAGTGGTCCGAGAGTTCAGCAGCCTCTTGCACTGTTTTGGGATCTCGGTCCTCCAGCCAGGTTTTCAGCTCTGCTAGGCATGCCCAGAAAAACTGTTCTAACAAAATCACATTTTCAATTTTATCAATAGAGTTTGCTTTAATTCCTTCCCACCAACATTTTAAAAACTGACATTTCGTGGCTAGCTCCTCGTAGCTTATGTCAGGGCTTCTCCTGAGCTTACGGAATTTAGCTCTGCATGATTCAGCAGTTAATTCAAATTTCTTTAACAGTGCAGCTTTAAGTTTGAGGTAGTCATCACTGTCCTCATTGTCCATTTAACCCAATGCACCCTGAGCTTTCCCGGTAAGTAGCAGGGATAGCTGGAAGCTCCAGGACTCCTGAATTTTGCCTGAATTTTTCAAAAGAATTTAAAAGGCATCCATATCCTCCCTCTTTAAATTCTGCTATCAATTTGAATTCAGTTTGTAACCCAGTCCTGTAGTCCCAGTTAAACCCAAGCCACTTGCCTGCTCTGGTGCTGGTGGTTGGAGTCATAGCTTCTCCAGTTCATGTTGCCTCTGGCGCTCACTCTCCTCACTGTCTGTGTCTCTCTGTTCTTGCTCTGCGTATTGGTGTTCTCGCCTCTTCTCCTCTGCAGCTCGCTGGCGCTCATGCTCCTGATGGTCTGCCTCTCGTTGTTCATGGTCCCTCTCCCTCTGGAACTCCAGCTCCATTCTGCACAACTTAATTTGCAGCCTGAGTACTTTTGGATCCAGGATACTGGTGACCTTCCCCTGCTGCTGTGGCCTTTCGCTGACAGTGGCAATGTTGCCCTCCTTATTGGATCTGGACACTGCACTGGCCGTCAGCCCTGCCACACTCAAGGTTTGGTCCTTTTCAGTCACTGTCTATGACTCGATGCTCTGGGTATCTGCTACCATCAGGGCATCCACGAGGTTCTGTTTGCTGGCTTTCACCTCGAACGGGACTCCTGTGTCCCCACACAAGTGCTTTAAGTAGTCTACAGTGTGCCTGCTGTAGTTGGAAGCCATCTTCTTCCCTAACTATGGCTACTCTGACTTGCACTTTGGAAAAAAAATAAAATAAAACGGGTAGGAACTTGACTGTACGCCAAGTGATATAGTTCTGTCTCCTTTTTAAAAATTTAAATCACTGCCTTTTTCTTTCTGTGCAGGTGAGCTGACGGTCTCAAGCTGACACACTCAACAATAAAAGCTTGCAATACCAAAATTTATCGCACCGCTGCCATCTAATCTGTCACAAACCCACTCAGCAGGTCAGGCCCTCTACTCCCACAGTGCCAACCTCCGAGTGCAGTCTTGTGAACAGTTAACAGAAACAGGGTAACCCTCCTGTCTGTTTTGTGTGTTTGAATCAAATTTGGTCTCAAGTCTTGGGATTCAAACTGTGAACCTTTTGCTAGCGTACCCAATGTACAGGCTCAGATAATTCTGCTCTTCGGGGGGGCCAGATATCTTTTGCCTACAGGCACCTAACCAGGTGTACAAAAGTAACCCTTAAAATTCTATTAAAGACCTCAGAATAAATTCTTACCTTTTCCCAGTTTGGTAAAACCAGTGAGCTTTGTACCGTGTCAACTTTAACCATGTATGCTGCACTTGTCAGGAAAAAGAAATTCTAAGGCACACCAAGTAGTCTCTAAAGTAGAGGCTTACTTCAAAATAGATAAACAAAAATGTAACATGTAAATACAGAACCATATATCACAAAACATACAAATCACTTAAAAGAATAAGGTTTTTAAAAAGTGCAGATTCCTACCACTAATACACTTAGACTTGTCTGCTCTAAGGTATTCTTATCTCACAGTGCTGTAGATGTTTCTTTTTCAGAGTCCAAACATTTGTGTTAGTGGAAAACAGAATACTGTTTTAAAACTGGCTTTGCCAACCTCTTTGCATGAGGTCACCTAGCTCCTCCCTGTCAGAATATAAAAAAATCATATCTATGCAAAACAGGATGTCTTAACAAAGTGTTAAATTCTGTGACCTCAGCACAACTCATTTTCTCATATGACCTTTTGATGTAGAGTGTCTTCCTGTTCTTCACGGACATCAAAGAAACAATTGACTTCGCACTAAGGCGTCATAATCTGCTCTTCTTCCTCTAAATGTTATAAAAGTTTATGATCTCCCATCTTAGCAGCTGGCAAGCCACAAATAGGCTAGATAAACAGGAGATGCTTAATTTATTCTCTTCTAGCCTGTAATTATCTCTTGGCCTTCCAGGTAACACCTTGTAGCCAAACCCGTGGGTGGGGAGTCATTCCACAGACTGTCAGCATCTCTCATGAGAGACATTCAGTAACACATTTTTATATTACAAAAAACATAAGATTAATCAGAACCAGCTGTTTGAGTGTCACAGGTACATGTTCAGTCCCTTGAGGCGCTCTTATAGGACCTGCCCTGTTGGCCCTGAATCATTTCATCACTCTGTGCTGCACTGTCTTCAGTCCATTTCTGTCATTCCTGAGGTGAGGATTCCAGAAATGGGCACAATACTCCAGATGTGGTCTCACTAAGGATCTGTGTAGTGGAAGTATTAGCTCATCCCTTCTACTATCAGTACTCCTCCAGATAAAACCCAGCATCCTACTCGCTTTGTTATATGCCTTGTTGCACTGACTTGATTGTTTGAGTGAATCACTGATACTGACTCCTAGGTCTTGTTCCTCAGCCATAGTGCTAAGTCTCACTCCACCCATCCAGTACCCTGTCCTGGGGTTCTTGTTCCCTAGGTGCACTAGCTTGCACTTTTTGGCGTTGAATTACAACAGCCAAATCTTAGACCACCCTCTTGCTTTTGAAAGTCCCTGTGCATTTCCTGTTTTTCCTCATTGCTATCCATCCTCCTATATTTGATTAAATACATTAGTAAAGTAATCTAAAGCCAAATTCAGTGATGGAATACAATGTAAATATGACCAATCAGTATCACTTTTCCTTTGTCTAACGGCTTCAGTTTTTGAGTTTGAACTTTTTCCAACATTAAGGTTTTTTGATTTAGGTTTATCCAATTTAACTGACTGTCGTCGAGGCACAGGTCAGGAAGCATAGGAAAACCCAGGAGCAGTTGTAGAATTCATAAAAAGTATTTATTAGTACTAGCAGTAACATAACAATATAAAATTATTTAGTATAACTGTTTACAAAGGCAGAATAAACAGAGAAGATCCATCTGAGTTTTCCTTCAACCTCTGTGTCCCTCAAAACATTGCAGCTCTAAGTCTGTAACCCCCCCCCCCCCAACAAGCATCCTGTTTTTTTTCTAAAATGTTCTTATATGTTTCAGGCAGGTGCAGCAAGAACACAGTGTCCCAGAACTGAGGCCCCTTCTCCACAGCTTCTGAAAAAGGGCTTAAAAACTGCTCTCATGTTAACCTCTTGAGTTCCCAATAACTTTTTGCAATCATCTCAGACTATAATTATATACATTTCAACAGTAACACTATATAATTTCTAAACAAAGGGATCCCAATATCAGTTACATTTCCACCTAATGATTTGCATATATTTTTATGCCAGCAGATATGCACGGGAGGAAAAGACAGAAACAGCAAGGGAAGACTGAGAGACAGTGAGAGGCAGAGGACTGCGAGACTATCAGGGTGATCAAATTCTAGGTCTCATGAGAAAATCTGGTTGTGCAACCAGACAGACAAGAGACAGGAAAGGAAAGAAAGGAACAGAACAGATCCCTGCATTCACACTCTCCATAACAACTGGGACAGGGTCCTGTTTAACCCTGTCACATATACCGCCCTCCTTAAGAGGTAACCTGTTTTATCAAACAGGTTTCAAAAACTTTCTATTAATTCTGTACTAGCATTGGCTTCTAACTTTCAGAAGTTAAGCACATGTGCAGTATCCTTTTTTTTTTCTATAACAGTGCAGCAAACAGTAAAGTTCAAACTCATACATTTGTTTTCCAGCCTTCAGAACCCTCAATTCCTGATCCATATCTTGACAGAAAATAAGCATTGCTGTTCTCTTTACCAGATTTTGTATCACCTGGAATTTAAATGGCTGTAGTGCCAGGTACCAGCTTGTGATTCTGGAATTGTATCTTTCATTTGGTTATGCCAACAGAGAGGGTTGTGATCTGTTACAAGAACAAAGTCAGTTCCTAGCAAATAAAACTCAAGGGACTCCTTGCCCACGTTGCTGCTAGACATTCCTTTTCAGTGGTGGAGTACCTTTTCTCTCTGTCATGCAACTTCCTACATATGTACAGATTAGGATATTCCATCCCATGTATATGTTGACTCAGGACTGCGCCTAGGCCTACCTGTGTTGCATCTGTTTGTAACAAAAATGGTTTCTCAAAGTCTGGGCTTCTTAAAACAGGGGCTGAACATAATGTAGCCTTAATGACTTGAAAAGCTTTGTCACACTCTGGGGTCCATTTCACATTATTTGGGTACCATTTTTTCGTGAGTTCAGTGAGGGGAGTAGCTAACTCAGCAAAATTGGGAACAAATCTCCAATAATAATCAGCCAACCCTAAAAATGACCTGACATGTTTTTTTGTTTTAGGTACAGGGCTGTTAGCTACAGATTCTATTTTAGAAATTTCTGGCTTAACTACTCCATTTCCCAACACATAGCCCAAATATCTGGTTTCCTGCATGCCCAGTGCACATTTGGCAGGATTAATAGTCAGACCTGAATTTTTGATAGCTTGAATAACTGCTTGTAGGTGTTCCAGGTGGCCTTTCCAGTCTGGACTGTACACCACAACAGCATCTAGGTATGCAGCACAATAGCCAGTGTGAGGTGATAAAATGACATCCATGTTCTGCTGGAATGTAGCTGACACACCATGTAAACCAAATGGCATGGTGGTGAACTGATACAATTCAACAGGAGTGGCAAATGCAGTTTTGTCTCTGGATTCTGGATTACCTACGTAAGGACATAGACAGGGTAGAGAAGGTTCAGAGGAGGGCAACAAAGATTGTGCATGGGTTGCATCACAAGTCCTATGAAGACAGGTTGAAGGAACTGAACATGTACTCCCTGGAGGAGAGGAGGGAGAGAGGGATATGATAGAGACATACAAGTATCTTACAGGAGGAACAGGGTGCAGGAAAACACTATTTTTAAGCCGAAAAGATGTTTCAGGACTAGAGGGCATGGGATGAAGTTGAGGAGGACGATTCAGAGGAAACATGAGAAAGAATTTCTTCACAGAACGTGTGGTGGACAAGTGGAACACCCTGCCAGAGGAAGTGGTGGGAGCTGAAACAATCACGGATTTAAGAATGCATGGGATAGACATAAAGGAATTCTAGAGGTCAGGGGTAAGGGGAAATAGACTTCTAGGAAAACAAACTGAACTTACAAGCTCAAATGGGCAGACTAGGTGGGCCATAGGCCCTTATCTGCCGACACTGTCTATGTATCTATGTATGTATCTATGATTCTTTAGCTAAAGAGATTTACCAGTAACCCTTGGTGAGAACGACGGTACTGATATACTTTGCACTCCCCAGTCTGTCCACCAAATCATCTATTCTGGGCATAGGATAACTGTCAAATTCTGACACTTGATTAAGTTTCCTAAAATCAAGGCAGATTCTAACGCCCCCTTCATTTTTGTTTACAATTACCATTGGAGATGACCAAGCACTCCTCGACTCTTCAATGGTATCCAATTATTTCATTTTTTGTATTTCCTTTACCACGTCAGCTCTTAACTGCTCTGGTAACTGGTATGTCTTTTGCCTAATAGGGCATGCATTCCTTGGCACTATTACATACTCGATCCCTTTTGCTCGGCCTGGTACTGTGGTAAAAGTATTGTTAAATGTCTTTAGCACATTATGAATTTCTGCAGTTTGTTCTGAGGTTGAGGAAACATTCACCTTTACAGCATCAACAGTTACAGTTTGTTCCAGTCTATCATAAGCTACATCAATATCTTCCTTATCAGTTTCTGGTAAAACTAGCAAAGCAGCTTTTGGCATTTTTTCAACCCATTTCTTGAGGAGGTTAGCATGATATATCTTAAAATGATTTTTCCTGTCAGGGGTCTCAGTCTCGTAGTTAACGGTGCCAGTATATCTAAGCCTTTATAAAGCCCTTGTCACTTCATTAACTGCTTATTTTCTGTTGTGGGTAACAGTAGCAAAACCTTTTCACCTGGCTCAAAAATGTTTTCTTTTACCCCATGGTCATAATATACTTTCTGCTGGTTTTGGGCCTTTTCCTGATTACTGAGGGCAATTTTAACATTTTGCCAGCTCCTTTCTTAGGGCACACATATAAGATGTAATAGATTGTTTCTGAGTGGGGTTATCTTCCAATGTTTCTTTTATCACATCCAGTGGCCCTCTTGGCTGCCTACCATACAGCATTTTCAAATGGTGAAAACCCTGTTGATGCCTGTGGCACTTCTCTGTAACCAAAAAGTAGGTAAGGCAAGTATTGGTCCCAATAGTTCCCTTCCCCTTTTACAAATCTTTTTAACATGCATTTTGGGGTTTGGTTAAAACGTTCAACAAGACCGTCTGTCTGAGGATGATGGGGGAGGTTCCTATGGCAGTGATACCTAGCAGTCTCTACAGCTCCTTAAGTAATGCAGCACCAAAATTACATCCCTGATCAGTAATCATTTCTTTAAGTATGCCCACTCTGCTGAAAATGTTTTCAAGCTCTGCTGCCACTTTTGAAGCTGTGACAGTACACACTGGAACTGCTTCTGGGTATCGAGTAGTATAGTCGCATACTACCAGGGTAAATCTATTACCCTTTTTACTTTTGTCTAAAGGACCAACCACATCCATTGCAATTCTGTCAAAAAGCACATCTATCAAGGGTAGGGGCACCTTGTCTTTTCTAGTGACTGGGGCTACTTTCTGACACTCAGCACGGAATTACAGTAGGTAGCAACATCTTCATAAATTCCAGGCCAGTAAAATCTATACAGCAATCTGGCAAGGGTGCGATCCCTCCCTGAGTGACCAGGCATAGGACTATCATGTGCTATCTGTAACAACTCTGTTCTATACTTTTGTGGTATAACCAATTGTTCTATCTGGTCCTGTGTCTGAGGCTTAACCCAAACTCTGTACAGTAGCCCATTACATTTTTTAAACACAGGTTTACCCTGTTTTGGTTTTACCCCTAGCTGCTTAAAATAACCCTGGAGAGAAACATTGTTAGCTTTTTCTGAACGAAAATCACAATCAGTGATCAGTTTAGTTTCAGCATTTTCATATGTTAACCCCTTATGTACATCAGTCATTTGTTGCCACAGTTTCTTCAGGCCTCATCTTTCTTTCCTGGATTTCTGTATCTTGAAGCTGTGCTCAAACAAGTCTGAATCAAAATCAGCAAAAGGAAAAGAGTCCCCACCATCTGAGATTTTCTTTGCCTGAGCTCATGTCACCACTGCTGCTGAAACATCAGAATTTACTCCCTCTTTGATTAACTCAGTAAATTCTGGACAGTTATTTCCAATAATCACGGGTACAGGTAACTTAGATACTACCCTCACTTTCATTTGGTGCGACACATCCTTAATGATCAGAGTCACTTGGGTGGTGGGATAGTATCGAGTGTCCCCACGGATGCAGATGACACCAGCACCTGGTCCTTTTGGACTTTGTTTTCCTAGCACTTCAATATGCACTAGGGTCTGTCTGCTTGTGGTGGGTGAAGGGGCAGATTAGCAGGATTAAAACAGGGGAGAGATGGGCACAAGACCCGGGAGAGCAGGCTGAGGTACTAAATGAGTACTTCACCTCAGTTTTCACCAAGGAAAATGGGGGTGCTGCATCATACATGGGAGGAGACCGTGATACTGAGGGGGGGGACCCTTATCGATCGGTGGGTCTGGGGAGAGGGGGAGGCATCACTGGCAGGAGGGGGGGGGAAGGCTAAGCAGGGAGAAGAGGTAGTGGAGGTGGAAATCGCATCAGAGAGAGAGTGAGGGAAGCCCTCAGGTCCCTTAAGACGGAGAAAGCACCGGGGCTGGATAAATTACATCCCAGAGTGCTGAAGGAACTTGCGGATTTCCTGACGAAACCCCTGGCAGAGCTTTTCACCATCTCTCTGAGGACAGGGTGGGTGCCCCAGGACTGGAAGGTGGTACATATAGTGCCTGTCCACAAGGCGGGATCAAGGGAGGTGGCAGGGAACTACAGGCCTGTCAGCCTGACATCGGTTGTGGGCAAGGTGATGGAGGGCATTATCAAGGAGAGGCTGGGGGGGGGGAACCTGGAAAAGTCAGGGTGCCTGGACGATAGACAGCATGGATTCTTCCCAGGGAAATTGTGTCACACAAACCTTATGGAGTTCTATGACTGGGTGACGAGTGCCTTGGACCTGGGTAGACCAGTGGGCATCCTCTTTCTAGACTTCAGCAAGGCATTTGATTCTGTTCCTCATGAGGGCCTGTTGGATAAGCTGAGAGAAATGGGGGTTGGGAACCAGATGATCAGATGGATAGACAGTTGGCTCCAGGACCGGACCCAGAGGGTCGTAGTTGGCGGGATAGTCTCATCCCCAAGGAGGGTAATTAGTGGGGTCCTACAGGGATCAGTCCTTGGGCCCCTCCTGTTCAACGCCTACAGTCGTGGCCAAAAATATTGGCACCCTTGCAGTTTTTTCTAATAATGCACCATTCCTTCCAGAAAATTGTTGAAATTAAAAAATATTTTGGTATCCACATATGTATTTCTTTGGTTTGCAGTGGAATAAAACACAAAAAGCAGAAAAATTTACTAAGTCTTAGCTTATTCCACACAGAAATCCTTAAATGGCCCAGACAAAATTATTGGCACCTTTTAGAAGTAGTTAGAAATAATTAGATTTCAAGCAGATGATTCTCCTTCACTTTGGAACTGAACTCACCTGTGGTGAGTTGCAGGTGCCTGCAATATAAAAAATCACTCATTCAACCAGTTTGAATAGAGAAAAGGACTCATTCTCCTGTTTTGTGTCACTGTGTGTACCGCAATGAGAATGGAGAAAAGAAAAACAGCCAGAGAATTGTCTGAGGAGGTCAGACAGAAGATTGTAGCCAAGCATGGACAATCTCAAGGCTGCAAATCAATCTCCAGAGACTTTGATGTTCCTGTTTCCACCGTACGCAATGTTATCTGGATGTTTAAGGCCCATGGTACTGTAGCCAACCTCCCTGGACGTGGCCGCAAGAGAAAACTTGATCGAAGATTTCAGCGCAGGATTGTTCAAATGGCGGAGAAAGCACCTCGATCAACTGCCAAACAGATTAAAGCTGACCTTCAGACACAAGGTATGACAGTTTTAACTCGCACCATCCTTCGCCAACTCATTTAAAGGGGGTTATATGGTAAGAGGCCCAGGAGGACCCCACTGCTGAGAGAGAGAGACATAAGAAAGCCCGACTGGGGTTTGCCAAAACACACCTGAACAAGCCAAAATCCTTCTGGGAGAATGTCCTGTGGACAGATGAGACCAAATTGGAGCTTTTGTAAAGCACATCATCTCTATGTTTACAGAAAACAAAATGAAGCCTTCAAAAAAAAGAACACCTTCCCTACAGTCAAACATGGGGAGGTTCAGTGATGTTTTGGGGTTGCTGTGCTGCCTCTGGCACTGGGTGCCTTGAACATGTGCATGGCATCATGAAATCTGGAGATTACAGGCCATTTTGAGCACAATGTTGAACCCAGTGTCAGAAAGCTGGGTCTCCGCAAGGTCATGGGTCTTCCAGCAGGACAATCACCCCAAACACACTTCAAAAAGCACCCAGGAATGGTTCAAGACAAGGCGCTGGACTGTTCTGAAGTGGCCAACAATGAGTCCAGATACTAAATCCCATTGAAAACCTGTGGAGAGATCTGAAAACAGCAGCTGGGAGAAGGCACCCTTCAAATCTGGGAGAACTGGAGCAGTTTGCACAAGAAGAGTAGGCCAGTCTGCCAGTAGAGAGGTGCAGGAAGCCCATCCATGGCTATAGGAAGCGGTTGATTACGGTTATTTTGACCAAAAGCTGTGCTACCAAATATTAAGTCTAGGGTGTCAATAATTTTGTCAATGCCATTTCTTTTCATTTTCTGATTTAAAAGGATATATTAAATTCTGAATCTAAAACAAAGATTCTGTAATATTAACAGAGAAATAAAGAATTGTGGAGACCAAATACTGTACTGTTGTTAATTTCAACTTATGTTTAGAGGAAATTGTGAGTTATTTGAAAAAGTGCAAGAGTGCCAATATTTTTGGCCACGACTGTACATCTCTGACATAAGGACAGGTATCAGGAGTGAGATGAGTCTCTTTGCGGATGACTCAAAACTGGGGGCGGTGGTGGATGGGGAGGAGGGGAGGGTGGCCCTACAGGGGGACCTGGAGGTGCTGGAAAGATGGTCTAGAAAGTGGAAGCTGAGGTTCAATGCAGGGAAATGCAAGGTACTACACCTGGGTGCCAGAAACCTGGGCCAAATGTACACCCGGGGGCGGGGGGATGCTGGGCAAGTCTTGATGGCTGAGAGGGACCCCGGGTGGTGGTGGATGTCAAGATGAACAACTCGGAGACTTGTAGGAGGGCAGCAGCCAAGGCCAACAGGATGCTGGGATGCATCGCTGGGGGGGGGGGATCACCTCCAGAAGGAGGGAAGTGATACTCCCTCTGTATAACTGCTTGGTGAGACCACACTTTGAGTACTGCATGCAGTTTTGGAGGCCACACTTAAAGAGGGACATTAAACTCCTGGAGAGGGTCCAGAGGAGGGCAACCAAAATGATTTGGGGCTTGGGGGACAGGACCTATGGAGAAAGGCTTGAAGAGCTAAATATGTACGCATTGGAAGAGAGGAGGGACCGGGGGGACATGATAGAGGTCTTCAGGTACATGAAGGGGTAAATGAGGGAGGAGCAGTCAGGGCGCTTCAAAGGAAGGAGGAAGGGGCAACTAGAGGGCATGGGTGGAAGCTGGAGGGGGGAAGATTCAGGGGAGAAAGGAAGAGGTGCTACTTCACTGAGAGGGTGGTGGAGCCATGGAATGTGCTGCCCAGGGTCTGGTGGAGGCAGAGACGGTGGAGATGTTCAAGAGGTGGTGGGACAGGTACAGGGGAAGGGTTCTGGAAGCAAAATCCAGTGCAGCGAGAATATCCGGAACTGGGAAGGGAGAAGCCAGAGAAGGCAAGGGGGGCAGCAAGGTCATCTCCCAGGGTGGGGGCTGACCAAACAAGCAGACATGAAAGACCGTTAGGCCTATTCTGCTGGCATTTTAGTATGTTAGTATGCTTCCTGAATCTATAAGTCCCTTCATAGTCTCCCACCTTCACATCTGTTAAGTACTTGCCCCAATTTGCTAAGGACAAATCTGCTCCAGTGTCACTCTTCTTATGGCAGTTTCTTGCAATATGACCTGGCTTATTATAGTTATAGCAAATAACATCTTTGGGCACAGATTTGTTACCACCACCAGAGTTCTTATCAGACTTGGAGTTTAGAAACATAGAATTTGACGGCAGATAAGGACCGCTTGGCCCACCTAATCTGCCCATTTCCCTATCTAATGGATAAGCTGCAGATCCTAGTTAACCAACAGCCTACTTCCCCCTACTACCCACTGGAATTGCCTTATGTCTGTCCCATGCATTCTTGAATTCCCTCACTGGTTTTGACTCCACTACCTCCTCAGGAAGGCTATTCCATGTATCCACAACCCCCTCCGTGAAAAAATACTTCCTCACATTACCTGTGAGCCGTCCCCCCTCTATCTTCAAATTGTGACCCCTTGTTCTTGTACATCTCTTTTTCTGAAAGATGCTACCCTCTTGGACTTTGTTGATTCCCTGAGGTATTTGAAACTTTCTATGTGCCCCCCCTCTCCTCGAGAATATACATATTAAGCTCCTTTAATATCTCTTTATCTGTCTTCTGGTGCAGACCCTGCACCATTTTAGTTGCCCTCCTCTGGACAGTCTCCATTCTATCTATGTCCTTGCAGAGATGGGGTCTCCAGAACTGCACACAGTACTCCATACGGGGTCTCACCAACTGTCTGAACAGAGGGATAACAACTTCCTGTTTTCTACTTGTGATTCCTCACCCTATGCATTCCAGTATCCCACCAGCCCTTCTTACTGCCTTCTCACATTGCTTGCCCACCTTAAGGTCATCTGATATGACTACCCCCAGGTCCCTTCCCATTTTTGTTGTTGTTAGTATCTCACCCCCCACTGTGTGCTCTTCCCCTGGGTTTTTGTGTCCCAGGTGCATTACTTTGCACTTCTTTGCATTGAATCTAATCTGCCATACATTTGACCATGTCTCCAACCTTGCCAAGTCCCTTTGCATCCTTTCCAACCCCACTGCTGTATTGACCCTGTTGCAGATCTTTGTGTCGTCTGCAAAGATACATACTTTTCCTTCCAGTCTCTCCACAATATCACTTATAAAGACATTAAAGAGGACCGGTCTCAGTACTGAACCCTGTGGTACCCCACTAGTAACCCCTTCTTTCTTCAGAGTGAACTTCGGTTTATTATTACCCTTTGCGTCCTGTGGTCTAGTCAATTTTTTACCCAGGCTACCACTTTGGGACCCACTCCAAGACTAGCTGACTTGTATATTAATCTTTTGTGTGGGACTGTGTCAAATGCTTTTCTAAAGTCTAGGTAGGCCATGTCCACAGCCCCTCCCTGGTCTACTACTTTGGTCACCCAGTCAAAGAAATCTATTAGATTCATCTGACATGACCTTCCTGCTGTGAATCCATGCTGTCTTGGGTCCTCTGCCCCACTGGCCTCTAGGAATTCAACAGTTCTTTCTTTCTTTCAGAAGTGATTCCATCATTTTTCCTACCACTGAGGTCAAACTAACAGGTCTGTAGTTTCCTGCCTCTATCTTGCTCCCACTTTTGTGAAGGGGAATCACATCCACCCTCATCCAATCCTCAGGTACCGCACCATCCTCCCATGATTTGTTAAAAAGTTTCACCTGTAAACAAGCTTTCAGCCTAGTGTATCTCACCTGGTTAAAATAATTGGAAAATAAAAAGGGTAGTCAGTGGTGTCACTAGTTCTACCCTTAGTTCTTTTAGAATTCTGTGGAGAATCCCGTCAGGCCCCATTTCTTTATCCACCTTCAGTTTTAAGAGTAGTTTCAGAACCCTTTCTTCTGTGAATGTACTGGTATTGACCTCCCTATCCAGAGTGCTTCTGTTCTTTGAATTAGGTACCTCTCCCTGCTCCTCTTTTGTGAATAGTGAGCAGAAGTATTCGTTCAGTATCCCTGCTTTTTCACTGTCCCCCTCTGCTCACCCTTCCTTCCCTTTATTAAGCCTCACTATCCCTCCCTTGGTCTTTCTTTGCTCCCTAATGTACCTATAAAAGGTTTTATCCCCCTTCTTAACTGAGTTGGCTATCTTTTCCTCAGTTTGGGCCTTTGCTATTCTGACTGCCTTCCCCACTTCCTTCTCCTTTAACTGGTACAGTTCTCTGTCCTGCTCCTTCTGTGTTTCCTTATACTTCCTGAATGCTACCTTTTTCTCCTTAATGTTCCCCGCCACCTCTTTTGAGAATCAGTGTTTTTTTCTTATGTTTTGCTTTGTTGATTTGCTTCACACAAAAACTTGTTGCCTCTGTGATGGCTGTTTTGATTTTTCCCCATTGTTCCTCCACCCCTCCTTTTTTCCTGTTTGCTAATGCTTTTCTGAGGCACTCTCCCATTTTCCCAAAGTCAGCCCTCCTAAAGCCCAGTACTCTTGCTTTTGTATGGCTTGAGCCTGTGGCTGTGTTGATTGTGAACCACACTGTTTGGTGGTCACTTGTTCCCAGATGGCTACTCACTTCTAAATCAGAGATCCTTTCTCCATCCCCATTCGACAGTACCAGGTCTAAGATTGCTCCCTCCTGAGTGGGTTCCATTACTAGTTGTCCGAGACATGCCCCTTGTAGGGCATCGAGAATAGCCCTGCTCTTGGATGTGGCTACAGCAAAGATGCTTCAGTTAACATCTGGCATGTTCAGGTCCCCCATCAACAGTATCTTCCCTTTTTCTGCCATTCTAAGGATGCCTTTTATCATTTCCTTGTCCATTGCCTCCCCCTGAGATGGGAGTCTGTATACAACCCCGTGCAGATTGTGGTGCCATATCCTGTCTCCAGGGTGACCCACAGTGCCTCCTCTATGCCCTGTTTATCCTTTAGTTCCATTGCTTTGATTCCTTCCCTTACATAGAGAGCTACTCCTCCTCTTTTACACTTCCTGCCCCTCCTGTAGCTTGTGTACCCTGGTATGTTGACATCCCAGTCGTGGTTCTCAGTGTACCATGTTTCTGTGACTGCTACAATATCCAGGTGTCCATTTTCCATCAAGGTCACTAGTTCACGGAGCTTGTTAGACTACGGGCATTGGTACTCAACACCTTCCTTTTTTTGATGGTCGTACCCCTTTTAACCCCACCCCTCTCCTTACTGCCTTTTTCTGCATTTACCTCTGTCCTGCTCCCTGTTGACTTCTCTACTTTGGTGTTTACTGTGTTTTGTGGGGGGAGGCTGGGTTTTCTCTGCTCCTTTTTAGTGCCTCCCCCCTTGGCTAGTTTAAATGTTTGCCAATGAAGCATTTAAACCTATCACCTAGGATCCTGGTTGCCCTCCTGGACAGATGCAGACCATCACACCAGTATAGGCCTGCATCCCTCCAGCTGGACCCCCAGTCCCCAATGAAGCCAAAACCCTGAGCTCTGCACCAGTTTTTCAACCATTCATTGAATCCCTTGGTGCAGAGTACCCTAGCATCACACTTGCCATAGACAGGCAGCACCTCCGAGAAGGTTACCATACATGTTAATTGTTTAAGGCCCCTCCCCAACTCTTCAGACTTCTCTTGCACTGTTCTGACTCCATCCCCAGCCAGGTCATTTGTCCCTAAGTGGACAATGACATCCAGCTCCCTCCCTCATGCAGCTGCTCCCGCGATCCAGAGGATTCACTCCCTGTCCCTCCAAGCCGTGGTGCCAGGTAGGCCCCTTACCTCCCTCTCCCCTTCATCCCCCAGGTCTACCCCCTCAACGATTGAGTCCCCCACCAGGAGTTGTTTTCTTCCCCTGTGGGGTCCCATGCCACCCTCCTGTGGGTCTCCTTTGTGGAGGTTCCCAGCATCCTTCTTGGTCTCCACTGCAGGTGCCGCAATAGAGGAACCACTCTACACCAGAACAGTGTATGAATTGTGGAGAGGTACAACTGGAAGAATGCGCCTCTGTTCTACCACCCTCTCCCTCCCGGAGCCCACCTTGGTCTAACCGCTCCTCTTTTTTGGCAACCTCTGAGGTAGTGGTGGTGGCAGCCATGGTGGTCCCTGGGTGAGGGAGGAGGTTTCACGAATCCTAGCCAAGTCAGCCTGGAGACGAGCAGTGGGAATGAGGATGGGAAAAAGAGTGTCTTACTGGTGCTTGGTTGTTACCTCGCTGCTGTGGTGTCTGTCTGACCATTTGGTAGTCCTCGGCCAAAGAAACGGCCTTTTCCCCACTTTTTGGCCGGCGTTCCTTTACCCAAAGCTGCACATCTGTAGGCAGAATGTTGATGAATTGCTCCATGGCAAATGTGTCGATAATCTGTGGGACTGTTTTGCCCTCTGTTTGGAGCCATTTTATCAGGAGTTCTCTGAGTCGGGTGATGGCTTCTCAAGGATTGTTGACTGAGTTGTACTTCAGAGATCGAAATCTCTGCCTGCAGGGCTCTCCTGATATGTCATACATTTTCAGGATTTTGGTTTTCACCAGGTCATAGTTTTCTGACTGTGCAGTGTCCATATTGCTGTAGGCAAGTAAAGCTTTCCCTGTCAGGTAGGGTACCAGTCTGATTGTCCATTGCTGCTTTGATCATTGGCAGGCTGTGGCAACTCTTTCAAAAGTTGTCAGGTATGCCTTGATATCATCTGAGGGACACAACTTTGTAAGTTTAATGGCTTTTAAGTTGCTTGTGTTTTGTTGTTCATCTGCATCTGTGCCAGATCCTCTGCTTTTGATAGCTTGCAAGGTATCCAGCCATCGCTGTTCCTGTAGCTGCATCTCTTCTCTCCTCTGCTGCATCTCTTCTGACCTCTGCTGCTCCTGTCGCTGCACCTCTTCTCTCCTCTGTACTTCTAAATGTTGAATCTCTTTTTCTCTCTGCTTCTCCGTCTCTTTTATTTTTATTTCTTCTTTTTTTTTTTTTAGTTGTTTAGCCAGGAATAGCACACTAAGCTGAAAGCTTTTTTACAGGTGTGACCTGGGAGCACAGGGAAGTTATGTGACTTGCTCAGGGTCACACAGTATGCAAGTAGAAGCTGTTGGATTCAAACCCAGGTCTGGTCTGCTGGATGTCATCAGATTTGCAGCTCAGAGCCTTAAACCTCTGCACTATACTGCCTTCTCCGTCTCTTTTTGTTGTATAGTCCACCATTTGAAAAAGTCCATCAGGCTTTCAGGTTCTGTCACTGCCTGTTCATTTTTACAATCTTAGCTTGGACTTCTGTCTCCACTAGTTTGGCTGCCATTCTCCTGGTAACCACTCCTGGACTTGCTGCTGCAGAATCCATACCTTTCTCTATGCTTCCCTGGTACTAGGTCCAGTACCCACGCACAAAACTCTTGGCTTAGAGTATGTGTGGCGTAAATCCCACTTAGGCTGACATCATGTGTCGTCGAGGCACAGGTCAGGAAGCATAGAAAAACCCAGGAGCAGTTGTAGAATTTGCAAAAAATGTTTATTAATGCTAGCAGTAACATAAAATAATAAAATTGTTTAGTATAACTATTTACAAAGGCAGAATAGAACAGAGAAGATCCATCTGAGTTTTCCTTCAATATCTGTGTCCCTCAAAACATTGCAGCTCTCTCTCTTATAAGTCTTTGCAACCCCCCTCCTTAACAAGCAGCCTGTTTTTTTCTGAAATGTTCTTGTATATTTTAGGTAGGTTCAGCAAGAACACAATATCCCAGAACTGAGGCCCCTTCTCCACAGCTTCTGAAAAAGGGCTTAAAAACTGCTCTCGGATTAACTCCTTGAGTTCCCAATAGCTTTTTATAATCATCTCAGACTATAATTATATACATTTCAACAGTAACACTATGTCATGTCTAAACAAAGGGATCCCCATATCAGTTACATGTCCACCTAATGATTCACATATATTTTTATGCCAGCAGATATGCACGGGAGGAAAAGACAGAAACAGCAAGGGAGGACTGAGAGACTGTGAGAGGCAAAGAATTGCGAGACTGTCAGGGTGATCACATCCTAGGTCTCACAAGAAAATTTGGTTGTGCAACAAGACAGACAGGAGACAGGAAAGGAAGTGAGCTTGCTCAACGATGTTTGCCTGGTTAAATAAAGAACAGGACAGATCCCTGCATTCAAACTCTCCATAACAACTGGGACAGGGTCCTATTTAACCCTGTCACATATAAGAGATTGGTCGTTTAGGACATCTGGGAGCAGCACTTCAGCCTCTTTAACAAGTTCATAGTTTAATGCTAATAATACGCAATCCAAAAGTGTACCGCTGTCTCTTTTATAAGTCATCCTGGTTATTTCCTTCACCATCTGCACAAACATTTTTTTCAACATATCTTTTTATTGCAATTTTAAGTACAGGTAGAGGTAAACAACTTCAAAAATAAAATGAAATTACCGTAAAGAAATAAGCTGCTCATATAAATAGACAACTAAGCAAACCCACGTAGCTGCCTGTAAAATGATTTGACGTAGGTAAAAAGAAAAAAAAACGGATTCCAGATTTTGGTGAACAAGTCCATTTAGTCTGACATTAAATGACTGATTATTTCATTGTTAGCAGTGGATCCCAGTTGGTCCAACCAGTCTCTAATAGTAGGAGCTTTAGACATTTCCAGTTTTTCAAGATAAGCCTCTTAAATGTTAAGGCTGCCAAAATAACCGTTTTTGATGTAGTTTCCCAATGGTAAGCAAGGCGGCGGTATCCCCTAAAATAAAATGTTTGGAGAAAAAGGAATTATTTGATCAAGGATCTGTTGGCAAATAATATTGTTTCCAGATGAGTAGAATGCCTGGACAAAACCGTAACGTGTGATAGCTTGGCACAGGGAGTATTACATTCAGGACATTGCATAAAATTAGAATGAGACAATTAGCAAACTTTATTTGGAGACAAGTAGTAGTGATGCAAAATCTTGAATTTCACTAGCCTAGACTGTATTTCTGCACTAAATTTAAAGCTGCACTTGTATCCATTACTACATTGTTTGCTTTTTTCAACCATTTATTGTTAAAATCCCTGAAGATATTTTTTTCATAATTAATATTTAACAGGGCAACATACTCACTAAATACTGAATCCTAACTTCACTGTATATTGGGGGACTGTACATGGCTCCTACAATTAATTTTTTAATCCCTCCAACTGTTAAATTCACAGCCATAAACTCTCACCCTGAACTACATCCCATAATATCAGTTTTCTCCACAAGCAAATAATCTTGAATGCAAATGACAGCCACCTCCCCTCTTCCACTTCTATCTGCTCAAAATAGGGTGAAGGGCTCCAATGCCACCGCAGTCTTCAGTTTTGTGTGTCCGCCAAGTTTCAGTTAAAATAATAGTATCTGATCTTAACTTCTCAGCCCAGGCACAGAACACACTAAATTGTGAGAGCAAACTTCCTATATTTAATTGCACAATAGTCGGTCCATTTTTCCTGTCATTACTTTTGTCCTGTTTTTCTACGGGCCCTGGGTTAACATGAATATTGCCTGATAATATCAAACACGAATTAATTAGAATTCGTTCCTTAAATCTCTCCTATAATTTCTGACTTCTCACTAATGTTCTGGCACAAAACTGCCTATACTCTGCACTATTTAAAAACCCATTGTTACCGGTAGCGCCATGTGGCGTTGGAACCATCCATTGCTTAACCCGACCCAAAATGGCCGTACAAGATAGAATGAGTTAATATCAGCCTTAAAACCTCCCCAAAATTTAGCTGAGGCAATGAAAATTCAACAGTAAAATAAGTTAACCCCATCCCACATTTCCCATAACAGTTCCCCATACTGTGCCCACTACCATCTTAAATTATATTTGTACCACAGTCAGATTTCTATCCAAAGGGACATGTCCTGTTTAGTTGTTTTACTGCTGATGCATTACGTGTATCAAATTTAATGCACCCAGTTGAACACAGCCCAATAAATTGAAATATATCCCTGTGTAACCCATTGCTATAATCTGTTTGCATAGGCTATATAGATACCTTTGTACTACCAATAAACAATAAATCTGTGATTAGTAAGCTAAACTCTATAATGCTTACACAAACAGACAGAATTGCATGCCCCTTGCCCTACTGAATCCCGTTGAGGCCTTACTCAGCAACCAGAGTTAGTTACCACCGCTGCAGAAATGCTGCCGTGTCTTATGGTTTTTGTTTAAATATCTTGTGCTCCAACCACAGCAGCCCTGCCACTACAGCTGATAGGTGGAGTTGTGATTACTGGCAGGAAGCAAGCTCAGAAGCAGCCTGGTGTTCCCGTGACAGCAAGTGGAGGGCATCTCTCGCAACAGCAGGCAAGAAAAGCAGCAACAAAGTCAATGGATTAAATGTTCTCAATGACGCAGGAAACAGTTTGCATAAAGTCCCTGCACTGGGAAAACAGCAGTGCAGTAGCACTTTAAAATAGAACACCTAATAGTCTATCACAGTATTTCGGTCAGCAGATATGGAGTCAGCAGGCTCATTCTCCTATAACCCCCTGCATAGTCAGGCACAGTTCGTGTAGGGGTAGGGATGGCTTGCACAAACACTGGACTTGCAGGCTCATTTCTGTTCTGGACCCCTGTGATATTCATCCACAGCTTGCAGTTGGGGGTGGTGGCTTGCAAACAGTCATGCTTGATGTTATGGGTGGACAGAGATACGAACTGACAGTGATACAGAATGAGGACTGCCACTCATCTGCTATACTCTGCCATTATACTTGGCCATCACTGCTTCAAAGATGCCACCACATCTTGTGGCCTATGTTTAAGTATCCCATTGCTCCACCCACAGTGGCCCTGCCACTGCAGCTGATAGGTGGAGTCGGGATTACTGGTGGGAAGCAAGCTCAGGAGTAGTCTGTTGTTACCGGGAATAACAAGTGGAGGGCATCTGTAGCAACAATAGGCAAGTGTAAAATGGTTAAAAGCTGTCAGTGTAGCAGCAAACAGTTTACATAAAGTCACTGGAAATTGGAAATGATAGAAGGCATCCTTAGAATGGCAGAAAAAGGGGAGATATTGTTGATGGGGGACCTGAATATGCCAGATGTTAACTGGAGCACCTTTGCTGCAGGCACATCCAAAAGCAGGGCCATTCTTGATGCCCTACAAGGGGCATGCCTCAGACAGCTAGTATTGGAACCCACTCGGGAGGAAGCAATCTTAGACTTGGTACTCTTAAACAGGGATGGAGAAAGGATCTCTGATTTAGAACTGGGTAGCCACCTGGGAACAAGTGACCATCAAACAGTGTGGTTAACGATAAACACAGCCATAGAGTCAAGCCATACAAAAGCAAGAATAATGGACTTTAGGAGGGCTGACTTTGGGAAAATGAGAGAGTGCCTCAGAAAATCACAAGCAAATGGGCAAGAAGGAGGGGTGAAGGAACAATGGAGAATAATCAAAACAGCCATCACAGAGGCAACAAGCCTTTGTGTGAAGCAAAGGAAAAAACACTATGATTCTCAAAAGAGGTGGCAGGGAAGGTTAAGGAGAAAAAGATAGCATTCAGGAAATATAAGGAAACACAGAAGGAGCAGGACAGAGAACTTTATTAGTTAAAGCAGAAAGAGGCAGGGAAGGCAGTCAGAATAGCAAAGGCCCAAACCAAAGAAAAGAGAGCCAACTCTGTTAAGAAGGGGGATAAAACCTTATATAGGTATATTAGGGAGCGAAGAAAGACCAAGGGAGGGATACTGAGGTTTAATAAAGGGGAGGGAATGTGGGCAGAGAGTGACAGTGAAAAAGCAGGGAAACCGAATGAATATTTCTGCTCAGTATTCACAAAGGAAGAGGAAGGGGAGGTACCTAAACCAAACAAGAGAAACAGTCTGGATAGGGGGGTCGATACTAGTCCATTCACAGAAGAAAGGGTTCTGAAAGAACTGTTAAAACTGAAGGTGGACAAAGCAATGGGACCTGATGGGATTCATCCCAAAATTCTAAAAGAACTAAGGGTAGAACTAAAGACACCACTGACTACTCTGTTTAACAAATCGTGGGAGGATGGTGTGGTACTGGAGGAGGGCGGATGTGATTCCACTTCACAAAAGTGGAAGCAGGGCAGAGGCAGGAAACTACAGACCTATCAGTTTGACCTCAGTGGTAGGGAAAATGATGGAATCACTTCTGAAGGAAAGAATTGTTGAGTACCCAGAGGCCGTGGTGAGCACAGGACCAAGGCAGAATGGATTCAGCGGAAGGTCATGTCGACAAATCTAATTGATTTCTTTGACTGAGTGACCGAAGTAGTAGACCAGGGAGGGGCTGTGGACATGGCCTACCTAGATTTTAGCAAGGCATTTGACACAGTCCCACACAAAAGATTAATATACAAATTAGCCAGCCTTGGAGTGGGTCCCAAGGTGGCAGCCTGGATAAAAAATTGGCTGGCAAACAGGACGCAAAGGGTAGTAGTAAATGGAGTCCACAGTGAAGAAAGGAGGGTTACTAGCGGGGTACCGCAGGGTTCAGTACTGGGGCCAGTCCTCTTTAATGTCTTTATAAGGACATTGCAGAGCAACTGGAAGGAAAAGTATTTCTCTTTGCAGACGAGACAAAGATCTGCAACAGAATACAAAGGGACTTGGCAAGGTTGGAGGAATGGTCAGAAGTATGGCAGGTCAGAGTCGGCGTAAAGAAGTGCAAGGTAATGCACCTGGGAAACAAAAACCCAGGGGAAGAGTACACAGTGGGGGGTGAAATACTGACAACAGTAAAAATAGAAAGGGACCTGGGGATAATTATATCAGATGACCTAAAGGTGGGCAAGCAATGTGAGAAGGCAGTAAGGAGGGCTGGGGGATACTGGGATGCATAGGGAGAGGCATTGACAGTAGAAAACAGAAGTTGTTATCTCTCTGTACAGAGAGTTGGTGAGACCCCATATGGAGTACTGTTTGCAGTTCTGGAGACCCCATCTCCGCAAAGATATGGAGTGGAGGCTGTCCAGAGGAGGGCAACCAAAATGGTGCAGGGTCTGCACCAGAAGACAAAAGAAGAGAGACTAAAGGTGCTTAATATGTATACCATCGAGGAAGGGAGGGAGAGGTGGGACATGATAGAAACTCTAAGTACCTCAAGGGAATCAACAAAGTCCAAGTGAGTAGCATCTTTTAGAAAAAGAGATGTGCAAGAACAAGGGGGCACAATTTGAAGATAGAGGGGGGACGGCTCAGAGGTAATGTGAGGAAGTATTTTTTCATGGAGAGGGTTGTGGATGCATGGAACAGCCTTCCTGAGGAGGTTGTAGAGTCAAGAACAGTGGGGGAGTTCAAGAATGCATGGGACAGACATGAGGCAATTCTAGTGGGGGGGTAGGAGGAAGTAGGCTGTTGGTTAACTAGGATCTGCAGCTTATCCATCAGGTAGGGAATTGGGCAGACTAGGTGGGCAAAGCGGTCCTTATCTGCCGTCAAATTCTATGTTTCTGTGTAAGTCACTGGACTGGGAAATATCAATTGATAGCTGCCAGTTAGCAACTGAGAAGACTAAGTGTAGAGCTGAGCTGGTGCTTTTAGGATTGGAACCCGTGATCTCCTCATTCATCATTCTGTGCTCAAGTCAGCAGACTGCACTGGATTGCAAAGCACTTTTGAATGCAGTTTGTATGGAAGGTGTGATATAAAGTCATCTTTCTTCCTTCCCATAGTATTAGGGTGATGGAAGGGACTTGGGGTCCATCTTGTCTACCCCTCCTGCTGCAGGGCAGTGACTATACCAAAGTTGACTATGTGCACACATTCAAATCTCTCTGCTGGATTGCTATGTCATCTCAGGATGTAGATCTCTCAATGCCATTCTCCCTAAATGATCATTCTAGGCCTGTTTTGAAAGCCTAAATAGTGCTAGTCTCCATAATCTCACTAGGTAAGCTATTCCCCATGTTAACCACACTCCATGTCAGGTACATCTTCTTCATGTTTCCTCTTTTTCTACCCCCCTTCCCCAGTCTGAGTACATGTCCTCTAGTTCTGCTTCCTCTCTCTGGCTTATACATTAGTGTGTACATGACCCCATCTATGCCATTTAGTATTTTGAGCACTGTGATCATGCCCCCTCGCAGCCTTTTCTTCAGTAAGCTGAAGAATTTGTGTATGTCCAATCCCTCTTCGTAGCTCCTGTCCCTTAAACTGCTTGTTAGCTTGGTGGCCCTGCAGCAGATTGTCCTCAGTCTCTTCAGTTTCCTTCCTTCCACTCTCTCACCATGCCTCTGGGCTGTGCACATAACGGGTCTCCAGTGTAATACAGATGGCATTCGAGAATATCAAGGCCAGTACTTGAGGGCTAGTGATAAGAAATCAGTCATAGACAGTAATGTTTTGTCTGTCTCTGTTTTCTCTAAAGCTCCTGCAGACTCCGTCTCTGGCACTGGGCCTTCTGAACCCCACTGAATTTGAGAAGAGACTATCTGCCGTTCAGCAGCAGCGAAGGGAAGAAGAATCAGGGGAGAAGTCAGTGCTTCAGACTGCTCAGGCACGGATACTGGAGTTGGAAAGTCAGGTAATGTTGAGCTGAGAATGGGTCACACACATCCTATGTGCTATAATATATTCTGTTGGACTAGTGCAGTTCCAGGACATGTTATAGGTGTATATACCTTACTTTTACCATTGGTATTTTTACATTCCTTTTGCACTTTACTGTGTAACCCCTATATTGTTGCTAAATACCTGTCCTACGTAACCCCTTTCCCCCAGGTTGCACCTGGAAATAAGTCTTGGCTCACTGTGCCTTTCCCAGTTAACAGGTTTCTAGTGAATAAGTAAATATGGCCACTGATGCTTCCAAGGGTATTGCCTCACACACCTTTTGCATGTGAGGTCTGTCAAATGGAAGGTAGTTCTGACACCCAAATGCCACAAGAGGCAGCACTCTTATGTGTTTGTTTTTTTCTGATCTAGCTTTTGTCCTGTCACAAGTGGCACAAAAAGGATACATGGAGGGGGGGAGTGCAAGATGAAAAAAGACCTGTTGATCTCTATCTCCCCCAAGAGTACATTTCCCAGATTTTTTTTAAGTTTTTCAAAATTTTGGGGGACCTGGTCACCATGTTCCCTTCTGAATGCGCTTGTGACCAACATGCTCAAGTGTTCCATCCAGTGACCTCATGGCCTCATTAGGTATTATCCGCCGGCCAACTTTCTTCCATGGCTCACCATCTCTGATGACCTCAAGGTATCAAAGCAATGTGCAAAGGCTCCAGGGAGGGTCAGTGGCATGCTGGGGTGCATAAGCAGGGGTATCACTAGCAGGAGGAGGGAGGTGGTGATGCCATTGTATAAAACACTGGTAAGGCCTCACCTGGAGTACTGAGTGCAGTTTTGGAGGTCACACCTGCACAAGGACATAAACAAGGTGGAGGCTCTCCAGATAAGGTCAACAAAGATGGTGCAGGGCTTGCAACACAAAGCATATGAGGAGAGACTAGGGGACCTCAATATGTACTCACTGGAAGAGAGGAAAGAGCTGGGTGACATGACAGAAACTTTCAAATGCCTCAAGGGCATAAACAAGGTGCAGGTGGGGGACCATTTCCAAAGGAGAAAAAGTACTAGAACAAGGGGGCCTGATATGAAATTGGAAGGGGATAGAATAAGGGGTAATGTGAGGAAGTTTTTCTGCACAGAGAGGGTAGTCAACGCTTGGAATAGCCAGCCACAAGAGGTAGTGGGGGTAAGCACAGTGGAGGGGTGTAATCATGCCTGGGACAGGAACAGGGGAGCTTTGAGAGGGGAGGGAGTGATGAAAAGCCATTGGTCACATAGGGTCAGTGGTCACATATACTGTATAGGGCCTACGGGCAGACTGGATGGGCCTAGCCTAGCGGTCCTTATCTGCTGGCAATTTCTATGTTTCTGTATACTCACTGGAGGAGAGGAGGGAAAGAGGGGACATAAGACTTTCAAATGCTTGAAAGGAATAAATAGAGTGGATAAGGAGGCTCTGCTTAGGCTAAGTTGCAGCCATAACACCAGGGGACACTGTCTTAAATTGAATGGCAGAAAGATTAAAAAGGAATCTAGAAAGCAGATCTTCACTGAGAGGGTGGTGGGCAGTTGGAATGCACTGCTAGAGCAGATAGTCTCATTGACAACGGTAGGAAGCTTCAAAAAGGGGTGGGATAGACATCAGGGAAAAGTAAAGGTTATGGGAGGGGTGGATGGAAAGGTTGGGAGGATTGGGGAGGGGGGCAGGGTCAGTAGTTCAAGCTATGGACCCTGCAATTATGAGCAGACTAGATAGACCTAATGGCCTTTTTCTGCTGGCTGATTTGTATGTATGTATGTTCACCCCCCACAGCATAGCTGGAAGGAATCGCCATTTCTCTGCAAGAAACATGTGGTGGGGTGAGGGATCTGTTGGCTCAGGGCCTGAGAGTGCAAGCCCCCACCCCAATCCAAGCAATAATTTTTTCCCTGTTCTGGAGTCTGGCCCACCTCCTCAGAGAACCCAGTACCACACACAGCCTTTATTTTTGATTTATTGAGGATTTACACACTAGATGATAGCCTCGTTTGGGAGATACACCTAGTTTCCAAGAGTGTCCGAAGAGGGAACGGTACTGCAGCAGATTTAAACAGCTACAATGTATACAAAATTAGAACATCTAGGTGAAATCTTACAGTTTCAACATTAGTAGACTTGAGCACAATAGTAACGGCAGTGATACCCACTCCTCACAAGGGACCAGGCTCAACAACCCACCGTGAGGGGCTGCTACGATGACAGGCTGCAGTGCCAACCCTCTCCAGCTGGGACACATTGCCATGGGGAAATGGTCCTCCCATCCCAGTTGCAAGGATCCAAGTTTGCTCCCTAACTTGGGTCCTTGCATGGAACCTAGAAGCATTTCCCCATGGCTGCCGGGTGGCCCAAGAGACAACACTCTGGAAGAGTTTATAGACAGCATGGTCAAATTTATAAAATATTAGTATAAAATGACAAGAAAAAAAATTTAGAAACCTCATTGGCCAAGAAATGTAACCTGACTGTGCATTAAATCTCTATAAATGCACAATAGGTGCTGCATCTCTTTTTCCTCCCCAAAACACCTACTTAGACCCATTTTATAAGTGTAGTACGCCCCTCCAGGGTGTGCATCATAGGATTTTTTTAAATGCACTTCACAGGGGCATAAGGACACTTGACTTTGGCCTCGTGCCTTGCCACACTCCTTGGGTGTGCATTACAATCCTGTAATGCACACCCTGTTATCAATTATGCCCCCATAAATAAGCCATGGCTTAGCGTAATAGTGCTGCCGCCTCGCCACACTGGCGACTGAGTTGGTTGCATAACCTGGTTGTCAGATGTCTGCCAGGAGAGGGTGGATCGAGCATCCTGAGAGCTACTTCTTCCGTTGGTGTAGGAGGTCCAGACATTTCTGCTACCTGGTAGGGACCAGGTAGTAAGTGCAGCAGGGAGTCTTAGAAGAGGAGGGCACTTGTGTTATTGCATGCTGGTGACCCTGGGGGATACATGGAGGGGAAAAAAATGAAGGCTAAATGAAGACCTAGCCTCCTGCAGGCCCCACACCACAAACTGGACTGACTCCATATATCTGGATAAGAATACTAAGAGGGAGGAGAGGATACCCTCTCTGCCTTGATTCTACCACGGGGGCACAATCTGTGGGGAATTTCAGAGCTCATATGTCCCAGGAAGTTGGGTGATGGGGTTGAGTGGTCTAGGGGCTGAAGGGCCTAAAAGCATTACTTACAAATTAAAAAAATATATATTAGCAAATATAATTTTTTTGTTTAGTATCTTTGTTGGGTTTTTCATAAAGGACGCAAACAATACATCAGTAGAGGAAAACTTGGACCACATACAAAAAAGAATGAAGAAACAAAAAATACAGAGTTCATTATACAGTAACTACCATACATTTGATAAATAAGTCTGAAGATAATGATCGATTTCAGGAAGAGGTGATTGTCCCCCTGATTCATCATCCTCCTCCTCGTCACACCATGCCTTGCTAAAGCAGCATAGCATTTGCCTCCATAATCGAGTCCAAGAGTTCGCCCCAGTGGCGCAAGAACAGCTCCTCCCTATCTTTAAGTGTATAAGTTAGTTGTTCTAACAATAGTGCCTGTAACACCAGCATCCTCTACCATGCCAGGGTAGGAGTAACACAGGACACCCAGGTGTTCTGTATGCATTGGTGTGCCTGTGCTAAGAGCACCTGTAATCCTCTTAGATAAGGGTCCCATCTTTCTTCACCCATATCCTCCACCCCAGACAGTAGCGACAGAGGGGAGAATCCTACTGGTCTAGTGAATAGCCTTGTGAGCTCTTGTGCTACTGCTCTCCAAGAGGGAGCCAGGGATGTACATTCCCGTAAGTAATAGATGTAAGTATCCATGGTCACGTGACACTGGCCACACATTGGTGATATGGTGGGGTTACATCTACGCACCATGCTTGGTGGACAGTACGGTCTTCTATAGCTATAGTTTAAAAGGGGATTGTTTATAATCGTTGCAGAGTAGCACACCCATATGCAGCTGAAGCACTGTACCCCAGTTTTCAGCCATGATGTCTAGCCCAGAATCCCTTTCCCATTGGCTTTTTACTTTTAGGAACAAGTCTGGCAGATACAACCTGTCCTGCCACGCCAGTTGTGCCACCAACCCTTTTGGGGCCATCCTGCACCTGAATGTGGCCTGTTCTAATGAATATAGTGGGGAACTGTCCAGAGGATCCCTACTCAGGCTTCTACTGCATGCCCTTGTTTAGAAATACTTTTACTCGTGGATTGCTGGTATCTCCAGTTGATCGTCCAAGAACCAGTCTTCACCATTGATTCCCACTAATGTGAGGCACTAGGACCTGTAGGGAGCCAGAACTTTTCAGAGGGTTGGTAACGTAATAGGCACTACATGTGCATCATCGTGTGATGATGCATGCACCCGCTGGTATGCAGCGACACCAGCCCCAACTGCCTCAATTCTTTTTTCTTGCCATCGAATGTGCATCAGTGACAATGTAGCTCACCTTCTGAGAGTCAGAACTACATTGTCTGTATGATAACAGCAAACAAACCAAGGGCAACACTCAGAGTAAAAAATAAGATGAAGTGTCACATTCAGGATGCGACACGCTGCGGTTAGTGCCGTGGTTCAACTGATTTTTTTCACCCTGGGTGGCTTTGAAGTGTGATTTCTTTATTTTTTCCTTTTTTCAGTGCTGCCCTTCATTTGTTTGCTAGCTTGCTATTTGTGATTCAGCACCTGCTCGATTCATGTGCACGGATTCACCTATGTATCTACCTATATGACAACAGCATTCAGTTCTTCAGTTTAGTGACTAATTTAGAATTTGTTGTTTTTGTGCCAGTTTAGAGTATTTTAATACAAAATATTACAGTTTCTCTCTCAGCCCTGCCGCGTGTGAACGGTCGATAATCATGGAGGACGTTAGGGAGATTAAGGAGACAGGTTGCTCTAGCAATGGGGCTGTGTCTGGTTAGCACCTCTCTCTGTGCGGGTGTTCTGATGATGGGCAGCACAGTGCCCAGGATGGAAGGCAGCCTTTTCGGAAGCCCAAAAAGTGGCAGTCCAGATCCTGCACATGCTCAGTGTTAGGATTCTGGCACTGCTCAACCTCTTCCTCTTCTCGCAAGAAGGGAAAGAAATGGCACTGGTTGAGGCGGCCCTCTATAAAGTTTGCTGTGAGACATTTAACTTCTGTGGGCCAGACGTTCCCCACACCATCTCCTATGACACCGGTGACTTCCAGGCCTGCAAGATCGCTATCTCCATCCTGGAGCCTCCTCCTGCCTTCTAGAGAGGACTCTGAGGAGCAGCTCAGTCATTGAGCAGCTCTTATGGAGCAGTGGGTGCAGCATCTTGGTCATGTGGCACTGCTTCTGGCACCAGCCCCTGAGCCCTCGGGGTTGGCTGGGCTTGCGCCACGGGTGGTGTCACTGGGCCTGGTTGTGCATTCACCTGCAGCATCAATCTCCGGGCCAGTGGCATGAGCAGTGCTGCTGATGGCTGTCCCACTTATGGTGTGCCTCCAGTCACTTTGGGGCCAGGTAGGTCGTTGGTACCAAATGCGATGTCACATGTGTTGCCAGGTTGAGGCCCCTTGTGGCCTGACCCTGCACTGCATGCAGTATCTGATGCAATGCCACATAAGCTTGCAAACTTGCAGTACAATCTCCGTTGCTGTTCCTTAGGCTCCTGGAGCCAGCTCCAGCATTGCTGCGGCTACACACTACATTGTCAGCGCTTCGACTTCCCATACCTTTACTACCCCCTTCTTGATGAGGGTGTGGCAGGAGATGGGTCAGATCCTGACCTCATTATCAGGTCGCTGGTGTGGTAGGAGATAAGGCGTGATGCCTCAGTCCTCCACGCCACTGGGCCGGCCACAGAAACATAGATTTTGATGGCAGATGACCGCTTGACGCACCTAGTCTGCCCATTTTCCCTAACTACTGCAATACCACAGACCCTAATTGATCAGCGGCTTATCCTCTCTTCCCTGTTGCCAGGGTATCCTTATGCCATTGCACCGGTCTATATATGACCCAGGTCTTCGTGCCCGAGACCCCCATGGTTTGATGGGGATCTTAGGGCGATGAAGACCATGTGTCAGAGGTTGGAGCATTGCTGGTGCAGGACCTGGCTAGGGGAGGATAGACTGGTGTTGAGAAATCACTATGGTGATTATCAAAGGGCAATCGATTGTAAGAAGGCAGAGTTCCTGTCCAGGGAGATTGTGACAGGGAGGAACAGACCAGCTTAGCTCTTTCGGATGTTGGACAGGCTTCTCCACCCCATCTGTCTACAGCCGAGTAATGCTTTTTCAGTAGCACTTTGCGAAGAGTTTGCTCTGTTCTTCTCTGACAGGGTATCCTCTATTCAAGCTGGGATCTCACCAATGGATCTGGACCAGACCCACAGGGTGGGGTCTGGGTGGAGCAGGGGCACTCCCATTGTCTGGGCAGAGTTTTGACCAATGGGGGTGGCTGAGGTCTCCAAGGTGATTTTGAAGCTGTGGCCCACTTACTATGAACTGGACCCTGGCCCAACACGTCTCCTAGTGGGATATGTCGTCACTGGTCTAGTGTTCGCTGGAATAGTCGTGTGCTCACTTTCGGAGTGGGTTTTCCCTGATGTTTTGAAGGAGGCACTGGTGAAGCCCCTTCTGAAAAAACATCTCTTGACCCCGATGTCCTAGCGACCAATCTCCAACCTCCCATTCTTAGGGAAGGTTGTTGAGAAGATAGTGGCTCTGCAGCTTGAGGAACACCTGGAAACCTGTGACATCTACGAGCCATTCCAGTCCGGGTTTAAGGCGAGGCATAGCACAGAGATAATACTAGTCCGGGTGCATAATGACTTCCTCATGGCAAGAGACCAAGGAGAACAGTCAGTTCTCATTCTCCTTGATCTGTCAGTGGCATTTGATATCGTGGACCACATCGCGTTGCTGGATCACCTTAGAAAGTATTGTGGACTCACCGGTGTTGTCATCAACTGGTTTGAGTCCTTTCTCTTGGGTAGGAGGCAGAGGTTAGTGCTGTGGAATTTCTCCTCCTCCCCTTTGCTTCTGACCTGTGGAGTTCCTCAGGGCTCGATCCTATCACTGATGCTGTTCTTGGTATACATGCTGCCTTTGGTGAGAATCATCAGACAGTACAGTCTGAGTTTTCACTGCTGTTCAAATAATACTCAGCTGTACACGTCTTCTGCACCAGGGACGAGTAGTTCTGTCGAAGTGCTGAATAAATGCCTCACCGAGATCCAGGACTGGATGAACTCAACTGGCTGAAACTTAACCCGGACAAGACAGAGGTTTTAGTGATTGAGCCTGGCCATGGACATGATGGGGTTGGCTCCGGGACGACATCAGGTTTGGTCCTGGGGTCGACACCATTGATGGCGTCCTCTAGGGTGAGAAATCTGGGCGTGGTCTTTGACGACAAGCTGAGATTTGAGACTCAGGTGTCAGCGGTTGTCAAGAGCAGCTTTTACCATATGAGGAACATCGCCTGGATTAAACCCCTAATTCCGCCCGAGGATCTGCCATCACTGATGCACGCTTTTGTGACATCAACACTTGACTACTGTAATGCTCAATACCTCGGGGTCAATGGAGGGAACATCCGCCGACTGCAGCTAGTGCAAAATGTAGCAGCCAGACTGCTGACAGGACTATCAAGGTCCTGTCACATGACCGGGGTCCTGCAGGGTCTGCACTGGCTGCCAGTCAGGCGGCGGGTTCTCTTCAAGGTGGGCTTGCTCACTTATAAGGCCCTATATGGATCAGGCCCTGGCTACATGTCCAACCTCCTTACTCCTGCCATCCTGGCTTGCTCCCCCCATTCCTCCACCCAGGGCCTCCTGGCAGTTTCGAGGATCGGGCTGAAAATCTCGGGTGACCGTTCATTCGGGGTGGCTGGCCCAGTCCTCTGGAGCTCGCTTCCAAGATCTTCGAGGGAGGCCCCTACAGTGGAGGCATTCAGGAGGGGGCTAAAGACCCACCTTTTTAGCCTTGCTTATCCTGCAGACATATTTCAAATAGCGCTTGACATATCTAATATTTTATATGATTATCTTGCTGATTATTTAAATTGTGATTTTATTATTCTGTTTTATTTTGTTACTGTCTACTACTGTACGGCACCCGGAGCCCCTGGGATTGGGCGCCTAACTAAATAAATTTTACTTACTGCCTCATGCATTCTTGAATTCCCCACTCCATTGAATCCTGATATAATAGCTGAACCATCTGGATGTACTCCTCACTCAGCCCAAACTGCTTCAGCACTAAGAACATATATTCCCAGTTAATGCGATCGAAAGTTTTCTTGGCATCCATAGAAAGCACAAGTGCCTCCCCAAGATGCCGAGAGTCCTAATGCACTGTGTTGAGCAGGCTCCACATGTTATGACCAGTATCCCTGGACAAAACCCGTCTGGTCTGGATACACTATGTCCAGCAAAAGCCGCTCAAGGTGCAGCGCCAAAATCTTGGTCAAGAATGTAAGGTCACAATTTAAGACGGAGATGGGCTGGCTGGTACAAGGAGCACTTCAAAGAGTCCTTCACTGGCTTTGGAAGCACGCAGATGGAGGCCTCATAGTATTAGGCATAGATAACCCCCACTTGGCCTCCTCCAACATATCCTCCAAGGGACCCACTATCATCTCCCCCAGTTTCTTGTAGTATTCTGCAACAAAACTGTCTGGTCCACTTGCCTGCCCTCATTTCAGAGACCCAGTTACAGCCCTGATCTCTTCCCTAGAAATCTTGGCCCCCGGGGGCTCCTTCTGCCCATCTATAAACGTGGATATTTGTAAGCCATCCAGGAAAGCATAGGTTAGGGGTCTAGTACCCCCACACTGTGCCCTATACAGATCCAGATAAAATTGTTTTAAAATACTTTGAATCCCAGCAGCCTTGTTGATCAGTGTTCCATTTGCCCCACATATTGCAGGAATCAATGCAGATACCCTTCTGCCCCACACCCGATGTGCTAAAAGGGGACCTTGGTTATTTCCCCACTTGAACATTCTTTGTCAGGAAAATATAGAGATATCTGAGTATCCCCTGTGAAGAGCAGATCTTCTTCAAGGATATCTTCCTCCATTGAACCACAACACAAAACTGTAAGCAGTTGGCCTCAGTACCACCTGGAATTTTTTGCAGGCTTGGCTGCCCATGTCGGAGTGCCTCGTTGGTGCCTATATAATGTGGGTGTCCCCAGCATGCCTCAGATATTTCTTACATTGCTCATCAGTCCACCGCTACTGAAGAACGCTGTTGAATGTTTTGCAAGTATTTACTATTGCTGCTACTTCTTAGTATGTTATTTTAATACTTTTCTTTTATGCTGCTGCTAAAAGACAAGGAACCATGGTTTAACGTTATTGCCATTGTGGCAATGTTAAGATTTATAAAGACGATAAATGCTCCATTTGTATCTGTTGCCAAGGTACAATCCATTACGTTAAAAGCCTACTTAGTTTGTCAGGGCTTTAACTAAGCAACCAGAAGACATTGCAAGAAAGCTTTAGAAAACTTTCTTTTGGTTGAAGAAATGGAGAAAAGGTTGTGGCTAAGGTGGCTTCATAATCGTCAGCCACTTCTGTTCCCATTTCTCCATCAGACCATCGATTTCTATGGTCGATAGCGACTGTTGCTGACGCTTTGAAGAAAAAGTCTTTGAAATTGGTGGAAAAAACACCACCATTCTCAGAAGGATAACCACAGAAAAGGATGCTTCTCATGACCGTTCCCCTTCACTTGTAAAAGAGAGTAAGTACATATATAAAGACAGGTCACAGGCTTCAGCCATGGGACCTGCAGCCCCCTGCTGTTTCTCAGACACCAAGGCTGGGGTCTGGCTTCAGCTCGTCCTCCTCATGACTCACTGCATATTCCGCTGTTGGGCATTGTCCAACTGTGGGCTCCCTTGATGCACAGGCATTGTATCAAACAATGACAGAGCTATTTCATTTTCTGCTGCCAGTGCTGCTGTTGACGTTCTTCATCTGTAGCCCATTGTCGGCATTACCATGGACATTTCAGGTTTCTGTCCCTGCCTCTTTTCCATGTTCAGACATGCTCCTGTCTGTGGCAGTCCTTTCAGTGGCTCCTCCTAAGTTGTCTCCCCATCCCATTGACCCTGAGCTACTGACGGTCCACGCTGACGACGAACTGGAATACAATCCATAATTCATGAAGGAGAAGGAAGATGCAGTAGATGAGGAAGAAGAGGTCATAGGTGTGATTGACTCAAGCTCCACTATCCTTTTGTTCAGAGGAGAGTGTGAAAAACACACCTAGATCTCTACCTGAAGATGCCTCTTTTCAAGCCTTCCTTAAATAGGTTCAGGCTACATTTAGGTTCCAAGCTAAAGTGAAAGATTTATCCAAGAAGACTCTTTATGAGTTCTTGGAGGTTTCAGCCTCTCCAACTGTGATTATAACTCCTGTACGTTCTGCATTTGAGGATACTTCTTTGGCAGCATGGCACAGGCCTGCTCAATTGCCAGCAGTCCCAGGAAGGTGGATAAACAATATTTGCCCCCTTCTGCAAAACCATATCATTCTTCATAGTGTGAAACAGACTCGGTGGGAATTATAGCTTCTCATGACAGATCCAAGACATCCACACACATGAGCTCTGTTTCTCCAAAGAGTCGAGGAAGCTGGATTTGATTGAAAAGATAACTTTTTCTTCCGCTTCCCTGGGCCCTGTCCAGGTCAAGCCTGCTTCATGCCCTTGGAGACACCTATACTGTGTTCCGAGAGCTGGGGATCACCCTGAACCTTTAGAAATTGTCTCCTGAGCCCAGTCAAAGACTCGTCTTCATTGGAGTGGTCCTGGATTCTATCCATGGCATGGCTTTCCTACCCCCAGACAGGGGCGATCGCCTGCAAGAGATTGCTGAATGGATCTCAGTAACTCCTCAAATTCCAGCACGGGACTTCCTCAGGCTACTGGAGCACATGGCAGCGGCCATTCCAGTCACTCCTCTGGCCCGCCTCCACATGTGGGTCCCACAGTGGATGCTCAAGGTACAGTAAGACTAGGGCTACGACAATCTAGACTTTCTGGTCAGGATCACCAAGCCAGTCAGGAGAACTTTGCTTTGGGTGATCGACCCCCGGAATTTGGAGAAAGGGGTCAGGTTTTGTCTGGAGCCACCCAGTCAGACTCTTACGACAGATGCATCGGATCTGGGATGGGGAGCGCACCTTGGCGCTCATCAAATGCAAGGGTTTGGACACCCGAGGAGCGATCTCTCCATATCAATGTATTGGAGATGTGAGCAGTTCTCTACACCTTACAGGCCTTTCAGGAGGACCTGGTGCCAGGCTGTCTTCTAATTCAAACAGACAATATGGCGGTCATCTTCTACATCAACAAGCAAGGGGGTACTCATTCGTATCCCCTTTGCAGGGAGGTGATGAGAGTCTGGCACTGGGCGCTGGAGCGGCACATTTTGCTGTCCGCAGTGCATGTTCCAGGCATCCTGAGCGCACGAGTGGGAGCTGTTACAGACCATAGCAGATCAGCTCTTCGACAAGTGGGGTCATCCAGAGCTGGACCTCTTTGTGTCACCACGCAACACCAAACTGCCAGTTTTTTACTTGAGAGAGCATGCGCCTGGAGTCTTCTGGGTAGATGCATTATCCCTTTGCTGGGCAGGGAGGTTTCTCTATGCCTTCCCGCCCTTCCCTCTCATTCAGAGAGTCCTGCTGAAGTTACAGGCAGAAGGGGCTCGAATTATTCTAGTAGCCCCCAGATGGCCTCAGCAGATTTGGTTCCCACTCCTACAGCGGTTATCCACGGAACCTCCAACTCTGCTGCCCATATGCTCGCAGTTGCTATCCCAGGAACAGGGGTCGCTGGTCCGTCCGGATCTCCGTTCCTTACATCTGCATGCTTGGCTCCTTCAGATGTAGCTCAACAGAGATACGGGGTTTCCCCGGAGGTGGCGGCAGTTTTAGCGTCGGCGAGAAATTCCTCCACCTGCTCCGCCTATGCTATGAAATGGAAGCGGTTTTGTTTATGGGCCTCGTCACAGCATTTGGACCCTGTCACCTATCCAGTGAACTCAGCGTTACAGTACCTCCTCTCCTTGTACCAACATGGCCTGAGTTACTCCTCTATTAAGGTGCACATGTGGGCTGTCTCCGCCTATCATGCTCTAATTGGAGACAAGGCGTTAGCACAGCTGGATGTAGCCCGCACCTTTCTGAGAGGAATTTTGCATATGAGACCTCCCATTAGGGATCCTATCCCACCCTGAGATCTCCTTTTTGTGTTGGAGAAGCTCACCCTCCCTCCCTTTGAGCTGGCAGCGGATTGTGAGCTGCATTATCTTTCCTGGAAGGTGTGTTTTTTGGTTGCTATTACCTCAGCTTGAAGAGTTTCTGAGCTTCAGGCTCTGATGTGTAAAGAGCCATATTTGGTTTTACACAGGGAAAGGGTTTCCCTTAGAACAAATCCTAAGTTTCTTCCGAAAGTGGTCTCGGAGTTGACCCTCAACCAGTCGGTTGACCTTCCAGTCTATTTTCCCTCCCCATCTAATAGAGGGGAAACTCTTCTTCACACATTGGATGTCCACAGGACTTTGAGGTATTACCTCAAAAGGATTGCTACGCACAGTCAGTCGGAGCAACTCTTTGTGGCCTTTGCACCACAATGCTTGGGCAAGCTGGTGACCAAGCAGATGATTTTGAAGTGGATCATCCACTGCGTATCCTTCTGCTATGAAAAGCACAGTAAACACCTACCGGGTCCGGTCAGGGGTCATCCCACCATGGGAGTGTCTGCTTCTTTTGCCACCCTGAGAAATGTCATTATAAGGGACATGTGTGGCCGCTACCTGGAATTCGGTGCATACCTTTGTCAAGCATTACAGCTTGGTTATCGTCTCCAGACGCCGTGCCAGTTTTAGTCTGGCTGTTTTGCAGGGAGTTTTGTCCTAGGCCTCTGGAGTCAGTATATTCCACCTCCCGGGGTCGACTACCTCTTTGGCATGGGACTGCTTGGTATTAAGTGCTAATTGTTATAGCCTGCTGCAAGAGCTCCCACTCGAAGTAATAGTACAATTACGTAAGAACTTACCATAACAGTAGATCTTCGGGAGGAGTTCTTGCAGCAGGTGTTACTTTCCCACCCGCCTTCCCCCTCGAGGTGTGCAGATCTTCATCTACATCTTCATCAAGTGCTTCATCTCCTTCTCTTGTCAGGGCTTGTTCGTGGGCCTTGGTGGGGGAACTGAGGTGTAGCTGGATCCGCCCCTTTTGCCAGGGATAGCGTCGGAAGGGATGGGACTGGCTTGTCCAGAGTGGTCCCTGCACCCATACTGCTGGCTGAAAAGTTTTATGAAGGGTCTTAGTGCCTGCGGCATAGTCCTAATTGTTACAGTATAGCCGCTGCAAGAGCTTCTCTCGAAGATCTACTGTTACGGTAAGTTCTTACATAATTGTATTTTTTTGTTCAGTATTCACAGAAGAAGGGGAAGGGGAGGGACCAAATTTAGACGACTGAAGCACCATTGTGAGGGAGGTGGACAGCAGTCTATTTAAGGAGGAGAGAATCTTAAAGGAACTCGCTAATTTAAAAGTGGACAAGGCATTAGGGCTGGATAGGATACATCCCAGAGTATTAAGAGAACTCAGGGAGGTACTGACAGCACCACTAACAGCCCTGTTAAACAGTTCGCTGGAAACAGGTGTGGTAACAAAGGACTGGAGTAGGGCGAATGTAGTCCCTGTCCGTAAAAGTGGGAGCAGGGAGGAGGCTGGCAGTTGCAGGCCAGTTACCCTGACCTCGGTGGTGGGGAAACTAATGGGATCATTACTAAAAGAAAGGTTTGTGATATATCTCAAATCCAGTGGAGCACAGGATCCAAGGCACTGTGGATTCACAGTGGGAAAATCTTGTCAAACAAATCTGATAAATTTTGAGTGACTAGGGAGGTGGATCAGACAGGGGCGTTGGATGTGGCCTTCCTGGATTTCAGCAAGGCCTTTGACACCGTCCTACATAAGAGGCTAGTAAACAAGCTGGGCAGCCTCGGAGTGGGTCCCAGAGTGGTAAACTGGGTCTAAAACTGGCTGAGCGATAGGACACAGAGGGTGCTGGTGAATGGAGTTCAGTCTGAAGAGAGGTGGTTGATCAGTGGGGTCCTGCAGCAATCAGTGCTTGAACCAGTTCTCTTTAGTGTCTTCATAAGCGACAATGCAGAGGGGCTGGAAGGGAAGGTGTGTGTCTTTGCAGACGACATGAAGATCTTCAACAGGGTTGACACTCCAGGAGAGGTAGAGAAAATGAGAAGGGACCTAAGCAAGCTTGAGGGTGTGATCAAAGATTAAGCTGGGTAGTAAAAGTGCCAGATCATGCACTTGGGGCATCGAAATGTGGGGAAGGAGTACATGATTGGGGGGGGGGTATTGACGACTAACAAACAGGAAGGGGACCTGGGAGTAATCGTATCTGATGATTTGAAGGTTACAAAACAATGTGAGAAGACTGTGAGGAGAACCAGTGGAATTTTGGGGTGCATAGGAAGAGGTATCTCCAGCAGAAGGAAGGAGGTGGTGATTCCACTGTATGGAACATTGGTGAGACCTCATCTAGAGTACTGTGTCCAGTTCTGGAGGCTGCATCTCTGAAAAGACATAACATAGAAACATAGAAATTGTCGGCAGATAAGGACTGCTAGGCCCATCCAGTCTGTCCGTAGGCCCTATACATTGTATGAATAGACATAAATTAGAAGTGGTTCAGAGAAGGGTGCCAAAAATGATGCAGGAGCTGCACCAAAAGTCATATGAGGGGAGACTGGAGGATCTCAATATGTATTCCCTGGAGGAGAGGTGGGATATGATAGAATTTCACATACTTCAAGGGTATAAAGGTAGAAGAGGGTAGCATCTTTAAAAAAAAAAAGATGTTCAAGAACATGGGGCCGTGATATGAAAATAGAGGGAGGTAGACTTAGCGGTAACGTGAGAAAGTATTTTTCACGAAAGGGTGGTGGATCCATGGACCAGCCTCTTGGCAGAGGTTGTAGGGGCAAAAATGGTAGGGGGATGTAAAAATGCATGGACAGACATAAAGGAACTCTAGCAATAGGAAAGAGGGTAAGCTGCAGATCATTTAGGATCTGCGGTATATGACACAGGTAGGGAAAATGGGCAGACTAGGTGGACCATGCAGTCCTTATTTGCCGTGAAATTCTACGTTTCTGTGATGCTGCAGCCAGGGCTGCTGCCTCTGGGGTTTGCTTGTGTCACCACTCTTGGCTAAAAGTGGCTGTTTTTTCCTCAGATATGTAGGAGCATATTATGAATGCCCCTTTCAGAGGCAAACAGTTGTTTGGCTGTGATGTTGAAAGTGCTTTAAGGGATTTGTCGTCTACTAAAATGGCTCTTCAGTTCCTTAATTTTCTAAATCCAAAGCCCTGAGGTTGGGGCTCTTTTTGCAGGCCCTGTGCCCTCCTAGGTTGTGGTTATTGAAGAGGCCCCAGTCATGGTTCCCAGAGAACTCAGCCTTCTACTTCCCAGGCTACAAAATTGCCCCCGAGTACACAGGCAAGACTTAAAAAAGGTCAAACCATTATCAGCAACCCCTCCGCTGCCTGACTTCCTCCTCTTCTTCTGGCTTCAGTGCCTCAGGAAGTTCTGGTAGAGGGCCGTATCTCCCTCTTCTTACCAATGTGGAGGGAGATAACTACAGTGCTTGAATACTGGAGATGGTTCAGCATGGACACACCTTAGAACTCCTTACTGTTCCTCCAATAACCCCACCATTTCCAAATCGTTACCATCTTGCCTTTTTGCTGGAGGAGGTTAAATCCTCCAGCGAAAAGGCCGCTCTACTAGGGGATCAACTTCCCTGACGTTAAAGGTCCCATTCTGCCGCACCTCCCTAGGCCAGTGGTCCTTCAAATATCATGCCTCCCTTTGGCTAAACACACTTAATGATGACTTGATTTCCTCTACTAAACTCTGCCCTTTCAAAGCAATGCTTTGCAACTATCTTGTATCCTCAAGTATCTGTGACTGACGTACTTAGCCTGCCCCAACCTCTTTTGTCTGTCTACCCCACACCTACATTCCCCCTATTGGCTTCATGTCCTCCCCTAGTTGTCTCTCCTGGCTCTGCTGCCTTGCCCCTATTGCTCTTCTACTCTCCCATATCTGCATGCACCCCCCCCATTAAACCCTCCACTTCCCTAACCTAGGGCAGTGCCTTCTTGGCTGCTCCAGTAGCCCCGTTTCTCCCCCACTCAGAGTTCTCTCCCTCCCTTTCTTTTGCTCCTCTCTACTCCTACTGCTGACAGCTCCCTCTCACCCCAGGCCCCCATCAACTCCTGCCCAGCTTTCTTTTAGCACTTATGTTATTCTTGTCCAGATGATGTCTATAACTGTTTTATTATGTCTGTACCTCATTTAAATTGTCTGTTACATTCTCTGTAATTACTGTATCGTTTGCCCAATATGTCTGTTGTTTTCTCTTATTTGTCATGACGTGGAACCTTTGTAAATGAGCTTCCAGCTCAAAGGTTGTAACTCCTAGACTCCAGTAAATAAATAAATAAATCCCTACTTTGTAGAAGGGCCATCGAAGTGGTCCTAGTTTCAGAAATAAATCAAAGCTACTACTCCCTGTCATTGAGGCACAGGTCAGGAAGCATAGGAAAACCAGGAGTAGTTATAAAATTCATAAGTATCATTTTATTATTATCAAGAACAATATAAAAAAATTGTGCAGGATAGCTTTTATACAGGCAGTTCAAACAAAACAAAATCCTTCACCTGAGGGTATCTCTAGTGTAAATCTCTGTCTCTCTCTCTCTCTCTCTCTAACAAGATTACTCTCTTTATATATACACCGTATTTCATCAATTAAAAACCGTGGTTTCAATTAACAAATTTGGTTTTAGCCTGCGGTCTTAATTTGAGGGCGGCAACTAAATGAGGTCAGCTTTAAATGCAATCGGCTTTGTTTGACATACAGCTGATTGCTACTCTGCCATCCCACTGTGCTGTCCTGATACACTGCAACACAGCAGAATGCCGAAACAAAAAGCCTACAAACTGGAGTTTAAGCTCCAGGTAGCAAAGAGAGCAGAAACAGAAGGTAATTAACCCATGGCACTTGCTTTGAGGGTCAGTGAAAAGCAAGTTAGAGAATGGTGCAAAAACATAGCTAAACTTGAGGAGAAGCTCCGGGAGGAGGGGTGTTCTGGGAACAATGGAAAGCACCGACATCTAGATGTTGCAGGTCGGTGAGCTGCTTTCCCCACTGAAGAAGCTAACCTGGCAACTTGGATTGCCCAACAACAAGAACGACACCTTTGTGTCACAAGAAAAAACATTTCACCTAAGGCTACATCTCTCATTGCAAACCCTGACTTCAAAGCAAGCTGTGGCTGGGTTGATAGATTCCTCTCCCACTGGGGTTTTACAGTAAGGCAGATGACTACTGTGGGCCAAAAGCTCCCCAAAGACTACACTCCTAACGTTATTGACTTCATTGCCTTTTGTGTGAAACAAATACAGAAATACAACTTACCCACTTCAGGTATAGGGAACATGGATGAAACCGCCATCTGGGCTGATATGCCTGGGGAGTGAACAGTTGAGCAAATTGGTGTGAAGTCTGTCCTGTTATTAACAACCAGACATGAGAAGCAGAGGTTAGCAGTCTGTTTAGCAGCTGTGGCCAATGGTAGAAACCTGCCTCCTCTGCTAGGCTTAAAAGGAAAGCGTACTCCCAAGGATTTTGTAAATGTTACTAATGTGGTTGTTGCTATGTCCAGCAATGGCTGGATGAACACTGAAATCACAAGTTTGTGGCTTCAGACAGTGTGGGGCGGAATAGCCTTTGGCAAGAGGCTACTTGTGTGGGACACATTCCGGTGTCACATGTGCCCCGAAGTGAAAAACATTGCTATCAAAAAAATACTATAATGGCAGTAATTCCAGGGGATGTACTAAATTGTTGCAGCCAGCTGATGTATCATGGAATGCCCCCTTTAAAAGTACAGGGAGTGCCACGGCAAATGACTAGCCAATGGGAAAAGGGAGCTAACAGCTGCTAGAAACCCTCGTGCACCTACATGCCCAAAAATTGTGGGGTGGGTGAAACAAGGGTGGGTGAAGCAAGCTTGGGCCGCTGTGTCTCAAGAGGTTATAATAAAATCCTTTGACATATGTGGGATTACTACTGCGGAACCAGACAAAATCAATTGCTTTAAAACAGACGGTGTGGCAAGTGATTTCCACGTTGACCTGCAGAAGCGCCTGGCGATGATAAACCCTGAAGGTACTGAGATGACTACAGATCAGTTTATGATGGAAAGTGAAAGCGGCTTGGATGATGGTGAGCCTGACAGTGAAAATGAATTAGACTGCCTGAAGGTTGAACTGAACCGAATGAACTGAATGTACACTAATGCACTGTTTTGTAAACTGTTTCATGACATTTTTTTTTATGCCTCGATGCACTTAATATTTTTCACAGTAATATTAATTGACAAGTAAAAGTTAAGTTTTAATTTTCAAAAATTCTGCTTTTCTGCGTGTGTGTGTGAGAGTTTGTGAGCCGTAAGCCGCAAGTTGTAAGTCGCAAGATGGAAGCTGTAAGTACGGCTTATAAAAGGGGATGGCTTCAAATGTGACAATTGAAAATTGTTATGGCTTTAATACAGGGGCGGCTAATAAACGGGGGCAATTTCAGATCAATGAAATACGATAATGTCTTTTCCTGGCAATTAACTTCGGCATCCTGAGCTTGTTAAGATACATGTCCTGTTTTCACACAGTGTCCCAAAAGCTGATCAGTTTCTTTCCTTGCAGGAGCAACGAAATAGAACATTGTGTCCCAGAACTGATCTCCTGTTGACAGTTCTGCAAATGAGCTTGTGGAGGTCAAACTGCATCTCGAGGTTAACCCCCTGAGTTCCAGATAGCTTTTTGCAGTCATTTCAACAGTATAATTATATACATTTTCAAACCAGAGGACCCAGTTTCACATAAAGATCCACATTTATTTTTATAACCACAGATAAGCAAGGGGGAAGAAAAGACAGAAACAGCAAGTGAAGGCAGGGAGATAGCAGAAGGGGGAAGCATCGTGAGATTGTCAGAGTGATCAGTTTGTAGGTCTCACAAGAAAATGTTTACACTCAGACAGACAAGAGACAGAAAAGGAGAGGATAGAACAGATCCTTGCTTTTAACTCTTTCTGCATAACAAATGGGACAGGGTCTTATTAAACCCTGTCACACTCCTGATACCTTTTGGTTGCAAAATGGATCAGGGATTTAAGGCCAGTATTAGACCTTTGGGGTCTGAACCTCTTCATAGAATACAAGAAGTTTCAAATGGTTTCTCTGTAATACCTACTGCCCCCACTATTTAAGGGGGCTTAGATGTTGCTCTGGACATGAAGAATGCTTACCTTCACGCCAAGATCCAAAAGTCACACAGAAAATATCGACATGTTATGCTCCAGTGCTCATGCCACCAATTTCATGTTTTGCTCTTTGGTTTGTGTTCTGCATCGTGTGTCTTTACCAGAAGATCTATATGTCCTTCCCCTATATAGAGGATTGACTGTTAAAGGCCCCATTTTGGGAAGTCATTGTATACACTCAGTTTTGGACCCGGCAACTGTTCAACTAGCTGGGCATACTGGTCAACGAGCCAGAGTCGATCCTCACCTCCTGCCAGAGGCTCCAATGCATATTGGCATATTGGACATGGATCTCAGTTGGGCGTTCCTGCCCTCAGACTGTACCACGGCACTGGGGACACGGGCACAGTTGGTTACCTCCAGTGATTATGTGTCAGCTCAATGTCTGTTAAGACTAATTGGCCTGATGGTGGCTGCCATCCTGACTGTTCTGCTGGCCCACCTCCATATGAGGATCTCGCAATGGTTCCTCAGAGTGCAGTGGGTTTAGCACACTGACAAGCGGAAGCATTTAATACAGATCATTCCTGCTCGCCATCATTCCCTGCTCTGGCAGTTGGCCCCTCCAACCTACAGAAGAGATCACAGTTCCTGAGGCCATTCCCCCTGTTGGTGATGACCATGTATGCTGCAGGTTCTGGTGGGGGTGCTCATTTGGGCCCCTTCAGAACCCAGGGCCAATGGCCGTCTAGATACGGTGCATCACCACAACACTCTGGAGATGATGGCTGTTCTGTGTGGCATACAGATCTTCACTGCCCTCTTTCCGGGGAATCAGCTGTTGATTTGCACAGACAATCTGTCAATGATGTACTACAACAATTGACAAGGCAGGATTCAATGGTACACTCTCTGCAGAGAGGCAATAAGAATTTAGCACGAGGCAGTGGAACCAGACATATTCCTGTCAGCAGTGTTCCTCTCTGGTACCCTGAACGCACTGGTGGAGCCCCTCAGTTGATCCCTTGCACTCTTACATTCTGTTGTGGACAGCCTCTTTAAAAATGAGGTCGTCCAGATTTAGACCTGTTTGCCTCTCCTTGCAATGCAAAACTGCCACATTTCCGCTCGCTCGTTTTAGGGCCTGGAGTTTTTGGGTGACACATTGTCCCTCTCTTAGAAGGGGAGGTTTCTGTATGCTTTTCCCCCATTCCCTCTAATACACAGGGCTGTGGTCAAGCTGCAGTGTGAGCATGCCACCCTGATTCTGGTGGCTCCTCATTGGCCCAGACAGATTTGGTTTCCACTTCTCCAGCAATTACCTCCAGTCCTGCTTCCCCTCTGAGACGAACTTGTGACACAAGAGTGGGGTGCTCTGGTGCACATGGATCTTCGATCCCTGCATCTTCATGCATGGCTACATGCCAGAGTTCTTCTGCTTTGGGGTTTCATTGATAGTGACTGATATTCTGTTGGTGGCTAGAAAGCTGTCGACCTGGTAGACTTATTCACAAAAAGGGAAACGTTTTATTGTGTGGTGTGCTGGGCATGCCCTTGATCCCTTTACATGTCCAGTTGTAAAAGTTCTGGACTACTTGTTGTCCCTTAAGGACTCAGAACTTAGGTGTTCATCAGTAAAGGTCCACGTGGCTGCTGTCTTGGCTTTTCATGCCCTCATAGATGGCAAACCCATTGTCCAGCTGGAAGTTTCCCTTAGATTCCTAAGGGGTATCCTACTTCCACCCACCCTGGTCTGAGATCCAGTTCTGGTGTGGGATTTTAATTTGGTCCTTTAGACCCCTCACTGCACTACCCTTTGAGCCTCCAGCTTCTTGCAAGTAACTTCATCTCTTGGTAGACACTGTTTCTTGTGGCAATGACATTTGATAGATGCATCTCAGAATGGCAGGCTCTGGTTGCGGATCCTCCATTTATTTATTTTTCACAAGGATAGTGTTACTTTACATACCAATCCTCATTTTCATCCAAAGATTGTATCTGAAAGAACATTAAATCAGATCATAGACCTTCCAGTTTACTTTTCCTCTCCCACAGATAGTGAGGAGCATTATTTGTATATGCTGGACATCCGTAGGACACTGCGTTGGTACCTGGATCGTTCAAAGAATTGTAGAAAAACTCTCAACTGCTTATCACCCCCGAATGGTGGGATTGCCTATTTCTAAAGAAGGCCTGTCCAAATGGCTGGCCAGTTGTATTATGTTTTTTGTTACCAGAAGTGCAGTAAACAGTTTCCTGGTCTTGTTCAGGCTCATTCCATCTGTGGGTGGCTACTTCAGTGACTTGTTTTCAAAATGTGTCCACTGCTGACATCTATGCTGCTGCCACTTGGAGTGCTGTTCATACATTCACTAAACACTACAGTGCGGAGGTACCTGGTTAGATTAGCGCTACAGGAACACCACCAGTCAAGAGAGGCACTAGTCCTTGTAGCGCTAACACAGACAGCGAGAGGGAATTTACAGCGCTTTCAGTAAGTGCTCCTCTGGTCACTGTCCATGGTGTTTATGGCACACAAGGGCACCAGCAGGCTGGCTGAGCCGCTCCCTTGGCATGGGGGGTCTGGGGCATTGAGCAGCTGGGCCAGCAGCATTAGAGACTAGGGTTCTAATCCTGGTCTACAACTTTTTTGTGCACTCTGGACTTAGAATTTTTTACGTGGGGTTGTGGAAACAGTATTCCACAGCCTCTCAAATGTTAACTTTCCCTTTTATCCGCTCCCCCAAGAGTGAGAATTTTTGCTGTACTCATGATGCTGATGGCATTCTCATTGGCGCTATTCTGGCCCAGTGCCCAGTGTGGACATTGTCTCTAGCAGACATGCCGGCTTTGACCTCAGTGTTCTGCAAGGCCTCCTTACTCAGAATCCTCCTTCAGTGCTTGGTACTCCTTGGAAATAGTTCCATGATGTGGCTCAGTGGAGGGAGATATCCTCGAAGAAGATAGAATAGTTCTAGGGACGTGTATTATGGTGTTCTATCCACACTTCAGGAAGTGATCCTTTCCCCTTTAAGGCTTGCTGAAACGTCTTCAGGCTGGCTCCTCTCACCCACTTGGGTGGAACTCCCTTGGTACTGCCCCATGAAGTCCGATATTCTTTTCCACTAGAAGAAGAAGGTTCTCTCCCTACCACTGTCGCGCTACGAAGGCCCTTTGTGTAGGGACCTGTTACTGGTATTGACAAAGCTCATGGACAAGCCATTTGAACCGGTGTACAGGTGTGAGATGTCACACCTGTCATGGATGACCGACTTCCTGGTGGCTATCATGTTAGCCAGAATGATCAGTGAGCTCCAGACGCTCTTGGGGGAGTCTCCTTACCTGGTCTTCTGCAGGGACAAGGTTGTTCTTCGCCCCAACCCGAAGTTCCTCCTGGAAGAGGTGGTGGTGTATTTTACCTTAACCAGGTTATTCATCTCCCAGTGTACTTCATCAGCCACACCACGGCTGGAGTTCAGGGAGAGGTTTGCCAGCTATTTGTCACCTATGCTGAAGCTACACCAGGCAGACCGGCAGCTAAGCCGATGATTGGCATACTAACATACTAAAATGCCAGCAGAGTAGGCCTGTCTTTCGTGTCTGCTCGTTTGGTCAGCCCCCACCCTGGGAGCTGACCTTGCTGCCCCCCCAACCCTCTCAGGATTCTCCATTTCCAGTCCAGGGTATTCCCCTTGCATTGGACTTTGCCTGCACAACCCTTCCCCTGTACCTGTCCCAACCCCTCTTGAACCCCCTCCACAGTCTCTGCCTCCACTAGTCCCCAGGCAGCATTCCATGGTTCTACCACCCTCTCAGTGAAGTAGCACCTCCTCCTTTCCTCCTGAGTCTCCCCCAGCTCCCACCCATACCTCTAGTTGCCTCCTCCTTCCTTTGAAGCACCCCGACTGAGCCTCCCCTATTTATCCCCTTTATGTACTTAAAGACCTCTGTCATGCCGACACGTCCCCTCTCTCTTCCAGCGTGTACATATTTAGCTCCTTAAGCCTCTCCCCATAGGTCCTTTCCCCTAAGCCCCAGATCATTTTGATTGCCCTCCTCTGGACCCTTTCCAGGAGTACAGTGTCCCTTTTTAAGTGCGGCAGGTGGATTGTATCCCGCATTGACCTCTGCTATAGGCTGGCAGGTAGGGAGCCTCCCGTAGGGCTAAAGGCTCATTCCACCCACCATAGTGCTACCGTGGTGGCTGCTTCTAGGGACATCCCTATCCAGGAAATCTGCAGGGCTGCTACCTGGAAGCCACTCACCTTTATTTCTCACTACCACATCGACCTTGAGTCACGTCGGGATGCTGATTTTGGGGCCTCAGTTCTCCAATCTCTTTTCCCTAAGTAGGGGGTAAGCGCCTTGCCTTCTCCCTCCCAGAGAACTGTTAGGAGTCTACCTGAAGTGTGGATAGAACACCATATCCACGTCCCTAGAAAAACAGGTGATTCACCTGTAACAGTAGTTCTAGGAGTGGTATATGGTGTTCATCCACACTGACACACCAAATTCCACGTGGCTACCAGATTCTGAAACTGCGTCACTGCTACTTTCTGAGATTTCATGTCTACGCCGCATTCTGAAATTGAATGTTGTCACCACAATCTGAAATCAAGCATACCAACCACACTTTTGAAAGTTTGCATCACTATACCACATGCCAAATTAATCCATCCAAGACACATTATGAAATTACATATCCCTACCACCTTCCACAACTGTGTGTCTCCCTCATTTCAAAATTGTGTATCTTACCTGTGTCAGCCTTCACCATTCATCACTGTTGGGTGTCTGCCGGAGACAGGCGCCAAGCGGGAGACTTTTTTTTTTCGGAGGAGGGCCTGGAACCGTTTGCGCCGCCTACGAGGCTGATGTATTGTGTGGTGCTTGCAGGTTGTCCAGAAACGACCATTGGGTTCTCATCCACCTCAGTTCTGCTTCTCCCACCATCGAGACAGCACCTACAGCCCTCAAGACTCATCACGATGTAGTATTTGTCAACGCTATAGGTCGGTGCCATTTATCCTTCGACTCCGCCTTGGTTCTGCTATTCGATGCAGCTCCAGACCGGTAAGACCTTTCCATTTATTGTGTGTGGCACTGAGTCTTTTGCTTGTTTTTGAGTTTTGTTGCCGTTCCGTCACGTCCGGTATTCGGGACAAAAAGCGTTCTAAAATAAGCATTTGTCAATGCCGAATGTTGCTTGCTTGTATGTGCTGTTTAGGCATTTGGAAGTGATAGTTCCATGCCTTCCTCCCAAGACATCCACTGTGTCTTTCCATTCAGGATTCAGAGAAGAGTGTGAGGGGCAAGGGGCCACCGCAGTACAGCAGTTTCCAAGGGGGTGAAGAGGTGGACAGTAGTCCATTCAAATGCAAAAGAGTCCTGCAGGAGCTCACTAAATTGAAGGTGGACAAAGCGGTGGAACCAAATGGCATACACCCAAGGATATTAACAGAACTGCGAAGGGAGATAGCAGTACCTCTGGCAGCCATGTTCACTGAGTCATTCAACATGAGTGAACTGGAGGAGGGCACATGTGGTCCCTCTACACAAGTCTGGCAGCAGGGAGGAGGCAGGGACAATAGGCCATTCAGCATCACCTCAGTAGTGGGGAAGATCATGGAGACATTGCTTAAAGAAAGGATAGTGGGGCATCTAGATGCCATCGGAGCCCAGGACCATAGACAACATGGATTCACAGTGGGGACATCATGTCAGATAAATCTGGTTGATTTCTTTGACTGGGTGACAAAGGAAGTGAATCAGGGTGGGGCAGTGGACAACGCTTACCTTGATTTCAGCAAAGCCTTTGACACCATCCCATATAGGAGGCTGATAAACTAGCTGGGTAGGCTGGGCATGGGGGAAAGGGTGGTAAACTGGGTTAGAAACTGGCTAACAGACAGGAGGCAGAGAGTGGTGGTAAATGGTGTGCAGTCTAGGGAGAGGAGGCGACCAGTGGGGTGCTGCAGGGATCGGTCCTGGGGCCAGTTCTGCTCAATGTCTTCATTAGTAATATTGCAGAACATCTGAAGGGAATTTTTTCACCAAATTTTCAACATAGCCATTTTAAGAGCTTTGCTCATGAACAGTGTCACTGTGATTTTCTTAATCTGTCCCAAACATTGATTGCACACACCGAATGCGCCATTGTGCACTACATGCACAGAAACAATTTTGGGCGATATGTGAAAAATGACAGCTGTACTGCTCATAAGGAGGTGTGGTAAAATGGCAATGTTGAAAATCTGGAGTACAAATATTAAAAATTTGCGAACTTACGAGCTTGCGTAGGAACTGCACAACACATGCTCGTAAAAGTCATTTTTAGGAATGTTTTTCACCAAATTTTCAACATAGCCATTTTAAGACCTTGGCGCATGAACAGTGTCACTGTGATTTTCTTAATCTGTCCCAAACATTGATTGCGCACACCGACTGCGCCATTGTGCGATACATGCACTCAAACACATTTTGGGCAACGTGAAAAATGACAGCTGTATTGCTCATAAGGAGGTGTGGTAAAATGGCAATGCTGAAAATCTGGAGTGAAATATTAAAAATTGCCACCATTTAGCGTATTTAGGAATCACAATGCACGCCAGAAACAGTCATTTTGTGGAATTTTTTCACCAAATTTTCAACATTGCCATTTTAAGACCTCTGCTCATGAACAGTGTCACTGTGATTTTCTTAATGTGTCCCATACATTGATTTAAGACACCGACTGTGCCATTGTGCGCCACATAGTAAACATGTTTTGGGTGAGATGTGAAAAATGACAGCTGTACTGCTCATAAGGAGATTAATGGTAAAATAACAATGTTGAAAATCTGGAAGTGAAAATATTGAAAATTCGCGAACTTACGAGCATGCGTAGGAACTGCGCAACGCATGCTCGTAAAACAGTCATTTTTTAGGAATTTTTTCACCAAATTTTCAACATAGACTTTTTGAGAGCCCACCTTATGAACACTGGCAGTGTCGTTTTGTTAATCGGTCCCGAAAGGTAATTTCACGCAGTGACCGTGAAATCACCTTTTGGCCCTGATTAACGCCATGACAGTACAAGAATTCATGAGGAGGGGTCCCAGAAACCCCATGTTGAAAATTTGAGTCCAAAATTCCCCAAAATGCCTGAGATATACAACAAAGTTGAAAAACCCTATATATCCCATTATACAGCTTACCGGCATTTCCTTAGTTCAAGATCGGCTTTTGAAGAGTGCAGAGCGTGTTCCCGGTCCACCGGTCACGATAGCACCGAGCTCCGGAGGAGGTAAGTATGGGGTATGGGGGTATGGGGAGGCAGGGTGCGCAGGGTGGGTGCAGGTTGTGGGAGGGGCAGGGAGAAGCTCCGAGGGTCAGTTTTTGTATTTACAGTTTTTTTTTTTTTTTGCTAAGACTACGAGGGACGAAGACTACGAGGGATGTTTGCCACACTGGGCTGGGCTCACAGCATGGCAGCTGGAAGGCTGTTGGGGGGGGCTGGAGCCGATGGGGGATTGGGCACCCCTGTCGGCCATAACATCAATTTGCCACGCTGGGTTGGGCTCCCAGTGTGGCACCTGGATGCTTTGGGGGGGGCGTGCAGCCGACAGGGGATCGGGCACCCCCGACGGCCGTACAGTGTGGGGGGGAGGCGCATGAGCATGCAGTGTGTGTGTGTGCGCATGCGTGTGTTTGTGGAGGGGGAGAGCTCTGCTCACTCAAGCAGAGCTCTCCCTTTCAAGTGTATGCCACTGCATTTTCAACTTGTCATAGACAGCTGCAGCAGTGATTGGGGAACTGGGCCCACGCCTGCAAACACACTGACATTGGAAAACAGGTGCCACACCTCCGAAAACTTGAATGATGGCACTATGTTTCTTGTACATGCGTGCAAGCAACATAAAAACGTGTTGAAAATATAACGAGTGGAAAACTTGCCAGAGTCGTGATAGATGGGTAAAAAACACATTTGGAAATATTGGGATGCTTTAAACACAGTCGTTACTGTGTGAAAATTAGTAAACAAGACACAGTTTCATCTCTCCCTCACTCTCTTCTCTTTTTTTGGTTTCTATATATAGTTTTGTTTTTATTTATCCAAACTAATTTCCTTACTATTGTTTCCCTTCTATTTTCTCTTATAGAATCTAACCTCCTCAGTTATTCTGTTTTTAGGGGAATTATTGTTACATGAAAATAAGGTAAGGAATGTATTTATGGATGTATACTGTGGATGGCTATTGTTGATATGTTAGAAATATAGTGAGTTTTAAAATTATTATTCTTCTTTTAAAAAACAGAAATGTGACAAAGAAATGATTATATTGATCCCTTTACTTAAGCAGAAATATATGTAATATTTAACAGTGTATTCATGTACTGTTTACTCATGTACTGGATTCCTCATATTGTAAATCTGTTTTTGAAAATTAAAAATATTAAGAAAAAAAAAGGGTCATCCCTCTATGTGTCAGTGTCCCTGTGGCCAACAGATTTCCATGACTGACCAACATGATGTGTGCCTCTTCTGTCTTGGACCCCAGCACAACATGGATTCCTGTGATGTCTGCTTCTTGATAGACCGAGTTTTAGAGCACCGCGCGTTGAAAGTTGGCAGGGCCCCGCTGACTTTTGGGGCAGTGTCGTAGCTCATGTTGGTCCAAGCTCAGGACACTTCCCTACCTCTGGGTCCCTTTCTGGGCCTATACGGTCCAGTGAAGAGTGGACCTCCTCTTCTTCAAGCCTTGCTGTAGAGGAGGTTCCTACCGTGGTGCTGGAGGGCCGGTCTGGCTCCGTTCGGGGCCGGGAGCACCGCTTTGGCAGTCACCTCCTTAGAGGTGCAGGCTCCCCTATTCTGCGGGTCCTGGCACGGGGCACTGCCTCAGATCCGGTGCCGGAGATTGGGGCGGCTCTGCGAGGGGTGCGAGGCCGAGTCGTGGCGCTGCTTGCGGCACCATGACTGGGGGAGCCCTGGGGGCCGCCATACCAGAGCCCTTCATAACTGTCTCCTCCTCGGAGGCGGACTATTCTGAGGCGGATCCAGATTGGCTGCCTGATTCTTCTGAATTAGAGGGATCCCCATGGCCTAGCACCCTCGTGCCTCCCCAGGTGCCCCCTCCTGCAGCTCAGGCAACAGCGACTTGTGCTGATCCCCCAGCCATTGGTGGCTCGGGGGGTTGGCTGCTGACTGGCAGTCCCTCTGCTGCTGGGATGGCGGTCGCGTTCCTGAGTGAAGGGGTGGCTGACATTCCTGGTACCATTCCTCCTCTTAGGATTGCGATCGAGCCCCCTCCTTCTGTGGCCTTCACTGAAGGGCCGTTGGAGTCGAGGGAGCCTTTGACACAGGGGTCGAGGAAGAGAGCTTCCTCAGAGTCCTCAGGGTTGAGGATAAGGAGCAAGGAACTGTGGCACACTTCCATGACCCTCAGGGGTCGGGGAAGGAGCCATAGTGCTGAGTCTTTTGTTCTCCCCTCGTCTTCTCCTGCAGAGGTCTCTCTGGGTGGGCTAGGGTCCGCCCTTCTGGATTCATGCCGCCCCAGTCCCCTAATAGGGTAGCTCACCCTACAGGGTTAAGCCCTCACCATTTTGATTTCCAAGCTAGGATGGTGAATCTACAGACCTGTGGTTTTCCTCTCATGCCAGGCTGTCCTGTGGATTCTGCTAGCCCTGGCAGGGACTCATCACATCAGGTGACAGGCTCACCCGTGCCTCTGTGCCCAGCTGTCCTTCTCCCAGGCCACGTTGGTCCTCTGAGACTTTTGACCAGAGATTAGTTCAGATCTCAAGCAGCGGCTTTTCCTCAATACGTTAGGGCCATGGACGAGCAGGTCTTCTGACCAGTTTCCCCGCTGCAGACAGAGTCTGACTCATCAAGTTCCTTGACCTCCTTATCTTCCTCCACTGGGGAAGAGGAGCCTTCCATCCACCTGTCCTCAGACGCTGATCAGGCCCAGTATCAGTGCTTCTTGTCAAGGCTAGTCAGGGACTTGCACATCTCCCGTTATGCGAGGGACAATACTGAGCATGCGGTGCAAGCCTTTCTGGACGAATATGGGGTTCACCATTTGGCAGTTTTGTCTTGGCTGGTCCCCTTCCGACAAGCGTCGTACAGTGCCTAGCAACGTCTATATTCCCTAGAACTAGCCCCTATGGACTGCCGGAGGTCATATTGCATGACCCGCGGGTCTCCAGGCGCCTTACCTTATCCACCTTCTGGACTGCAGTGGCTGGACACCCCTTTCAGTCTTCGACACCCGGTCTGCGACATGCCCCCTAAGACTGACTCTTGAGAGTTGGATCGGCTGAGGCGAAGGGTTTTCATTTTGGTGTGGAGCCTGTTGGCTATTATTTCACATCAGGCGCACCATGCCTGCATCTGTGGGCGATGTTAGGTCAAGCTTTAGCATTGCTGCCTGACCCAGAGGCTACTCTGCAAGCCATAGTCCTCTCTGCTATAGGCCTGGAGTTGGTGAGGCACAAGTCGAGGGCATTGTATGATGCCAGTGAGGTCACTTCACGGCTTGCCAGGACAGTGATCTGCATTAGGCGGACAGCATGGCTTCGCCTGTTGAGGTTTTCACCTTTGGCCCAGTGCAGGTTACTGGCCTACTCCTTCCAGGTGACCCATCTTTTCTCCTGCAAGGCGAGACGGGAGCTTCAGGGGCGCCTTCCTTCCCCTAAGGTTGAGGGGACCCCATCTCACTCTGACCAGTCCCATCCTTAACCGGTTATTGGAGGGTCCCCTCCCTCCGTCTCTCGGGGGACTGAGGATGGTTTTTTTTTTCAGGGTTTATTGGACCCCATTCGGGGGTGCTCGGTACTCACCCAACAGTGGTGAATGGTGAAGACTGACACAGGTAAGATATGAAAATTACGTACCTACCTTAATTCTTGATCTTCCTGTGTATCTTCACCATTCGTCACTGAAGCCCTTCCACCTTCCCCTCTTGAGGCCTCAGTCTCTGAGATGTGCCGCCTCCCTCTTGCCCTCCACACCCTCCCCCTGAGTTTTTCTCCTCTTCCCGACAGTCATCGGGGGCCTTAGGGGCAGGGGCAGGTACAGTAAATTACGACTCTTCTGGAGTTTGTTTATTGGGTGTTTGGGGGCATCTCCTTTTGACCTCCTGAAAGGCCTACCAGGAAGTCCTTCCCTGTCCAGAGGTGGTGCTCCGGGCTACCTGTGATGCCCTTGTCCCTTTCCTTCCCTCCCTTGAGGAGGTTATATTCTAGAGTATCCCTTCTCCCCCCCTTTTTTTCTTGAAACCCCTGTTGGGGTCTTAAGAGCGAGAAGAGCGAAGACTGTGATATCTCCTAAAGTAGATGGGATTGAGTCTGGGGTGGCCTCCTTCCAAAATTCTGGTGGTGCTCCACCTCTTTTTTCTCTTGACAGTCTCCCTCAGCCTCTCCTGGGCAGTCGGCTCTGCCACTTTGGTTACTGGAGCATGACTGGGGCACATCCATGCCAGCCAATTTCAGCATGTGTTCCTTGGTAGAACCTCTGTGCTTTTTGGTCCCTCGGTGGGGCAGCATTCATACCAGGGTTTGTGCCCCGATGGGCCTTTCTTAGAGCCACCACTTTGCCTGAGTGGGGCCAAGCCACCCCCTCTTCTCCTTCCTTGGTTGCTCAGAGACTTGGACCTCCTGGCCCACAATCCTTAGGTCCCTCTTTTCTTTATGCCTGTCCTCTTGTCGGCGTACTCTTTTTCAGTTATTTCTTTTCCTTTTACTGTCCCGTGGGCTCCCTTGCCCCGCCCTTCTTTCTTTTTACTTCTTTCCTCTGTCTCTCCTGCGCGCAGAACTGAGGTGGAGGAGGACCCAACAGCCGTTTCTGGCCAACCCGCGAATGCCATGCAATACGTCGGCCTCGTGGGTGGCGCCGATGGCACCGGCTCCTCCTCCTCCCCCAAATAAGTCTCCTGCTTGGTGCCTGTCTCCAGCAGACACCCAACAGTGATGAATGGTGAAGATACACAGGAAGATCAAGAATTACGGTAGGTAAGTAATTTTCATATCTCTGCCACATTCTAAAACTATGTGACACCACCACATTAAGAATTTTAGCATCCCTTCCACTTTCCAAAACTGTGTATCCCACCTGCTTTCTGAGATTGTATCATTGCTGCATTCCACAGTTGCAGTCAGGTGAGATTTCAAAATCTCATCCCTGCACTATTATAAAAACTGCACATATTCTTGTCATTCTAAAGCCATGTTTGCCACTGTATTTCAACCCCCCCATCACATTCTTAAGTGCAGTACCTTGCATCTGCACATTATGGAAATGCATGCCCTGACTCGCCCATTGTCAGCTTTCCTTTTCCACATGTGTAATACCACTGCAGTTTTATGCAATATGGGAGAAAAAAGTCTTGAAAGGTAGTTTGCAAGAAGGACTAGACTATGAGTTCTGGTTGTGACATCTTCAGTAGTTCTTTACTGAAACTGGCTTTTTTTGAACAGGCAGTAAATTTAGGGTTACAAAATGACTTGTAACTTTTAAACAAAGTAACTTAAGAGATCTCATTTTTGGTATGCGGCTGACTGGGGATATGCTGATCCAAATTCTAAATTTACTGATGCTAGAAATTTTGGCCAGACTCCCTCTTTAAAAGGCAAAGGAACACTGCCTGAAATGTGAGAGAGAACACCGTATACCACACCTAGAACTACTGTTACAGGTGAGTAACCTGTTTTTATCAACCATAACAGTAGATCTTCAAGAGAATGTCCTCCATTGATTCACAGCTCTCCCTCCTATCTTCCTCCCTTTGTTGGGTGACGGGTGACTGTATTACCCACTTTCTCAAGTTGTTTCTCCTCTGATGCCCCTATGGCATCTATACTCAGGTTTCTGTATCCTTTCCTGTCTGCCTGGTTTTGTCCTGGTCACTATGGGCTCTGCCAGTCTGATGATTCTCTGAGCTTGTCTCTGGTGGGGAAACTGAGGCCTGCTGGGGATGCCCATGTTATATAGGTGCCAATGAAGCACATTGTTGAGGGCTACCGCAGCCTGCAATAGCTTCCAGGTGATTCTGATGCTGGTGGCTTACAGTTCCATGATGTAGCTCAGTGGGGGGGGGGGGATTCTTTTGATGATCTACTTTTACGGTATGTAACTATTCTATTCAGGGCTTTCCTTGCTGCTGTAAGCTCTTCCAACACCTCCATTCTCTCCCACTCAGTAGCTCTCCTCTCCATGTCCTTCATTTTCTCCTCCAACACCTGATTACATTCCCACTTCCTGCACTTCAGTGATGCCACATAACTAATTATCTCACATGTAGGCCTTCCCTGCTTCCCAGAAGACAGTCTTGGTGGGAGCCGTAGTAGCATTTGCTGCCAGATAAATCTCCCATTGCACCTTCAGATATTGCCTTAAACACCTTGGTGCTAGCAGGTATGATGGGAACTTCCAGCCTGCTTAGCCCCGGGCCCCTCCAAACCATATGGAACATCACCATAGTATGCTCCGATACATATATGGGGATATTCAGCACCTCCCTCACCAAACAGTACTGCCCCCTTGGGACAAATATATGATCCAGCGTGGACCAGGGGGTTGGAGTAAAAATATTTTATTTTAAAAAAGAAACAAAATATTCTTATCTCTTTAAAAAGTTGGACAGTCCACTTTTCCGGAACTTGTGCGTAAGCACCTCTTAGCCCAATGTTTTGTGTTATGTGTTTCAAATATGTTTGAACAGTAAAGCACCCCAAGCCTTTGGGAAGTGGTGCTCTAGAACAAAAATGGCTCTGCGTAATGTAGCAGAGCCAGTGGTCCTCTCTATCTGGAAGAGAGTGGCCTCTGAGGCACTCAGTACTCTTGCCCTCCCTCCTGCAGGCCTTCCGATGCCCCAGGGTTTGCTCCATGAAACCGTGTCCCCGACACTACAAGCAGCAATACTAATACTGCACCAGTGGGCCAGCCAATCAGGTGGCACTTGCCTGGGTGGAGGTGGGGTACATGAGGCAGGTATTTATTATTTTGGTTTGCCTTCATATTTCATACTATTTTTATGACAGGTCCGTAAGCTGGAGTTCGAACGAGGCCAGCAGAAGATTCTTTTAGAGAGCTTACAACAGCGCCAGAAGGAAGACATGGAGCTCATTGAGACTGCACACAGGTACTAGTACTTCTTCTGACCATCACATCTCTATGCTGTTAATTATATATATGGTTTGGCCCGGTGACACCAAGGGTTGAGGTGCTGGATGCCACACCTCATGCTGTGCCAGCGACCCGAGGTCAGGAATGGACTCGGGTTGCTCAGGGACTGGCGGGCAGAGGAAGGATAGAGCATCCCAGGACAACTCTCCTTCCTCCGGGAGCAGGGGATGCTGTGGCGCACTGCTTGCCTGCCGCCCAGCGGTGGCTGGGTGATAGCACTTGCATGCCAGCAATGCAGTGGGGATCCCACGTTCAGGGCACTGGAGCCATCTCCATGGAGGCAGAGCTTGGATGTTGCGCCCATTGTAAGTCTGTGGGCCTGGGGAGAAGAGTGGGGGGGGAAACAACTGTGCAGCAGGAGGAGAGACCAACCCCTTGCAAGTGCCGCACTGGTGGCTGAGTGCAAGCATGGGTCCTGTGGCAGAGGACCACGATGAAGGTAAGTCCGGGAGGAGCCGGGTGACGGGGCTAGAGGGGGTTGGTCCGAAGGGGGCCGCTGGATGAAGAAAGGTGATAAATAAATAGTAAAAGACATTTTTTTTTTTTTATATAGGATGACAACACAAACACTTAAGGGGCCTGATATTCGGATATGGGCAAAAGCAGAATGCATAGGTTTGCACTGTGCTTGCTCCTGCGCCTGACCCTGAGGATCCGTCATTCAGTCGGATAGCACACTGGCGCAATCCGACTGACTATAGGGCCATGTTGGCACAGCACTAAATCAAGTAGCACTGCCTCGACATGAGCCTGGGCTATGCAGCCCATAGGGAACTGTGCCTCCAGACCTGATAGCACTGGGAGCCCACAGCACAGTATTCAGACGGAAAATGCAAATGACCCTATTGGGCACGCAAGGCACTAAAGGGCCTTTTGCATACCCATTATGGGTTCATTTGCATGGGATGTGGTGGCAGGTTTGCACCCATCCTGTGTCCAGCCACCACATCAGGCATTGTGGTGAGCGGTCCCCACCCCAAACAGACATCCCCTAATGCAAATGACCTGCCTGGTGTGCAGTGGCACTCATCACCCTCCAATCCCCTGCCACCATAGTGTATGTGATGTCCCTGGTGTCCCGTGGCACTCCCCCACCCTCCGATCACCTATCCCCGTAATAGCCATGAATTCCCTAGCGTCTAGTGGCAGCCCACCCTAGGATCGTCCAGCCCCGTAATAATGAAGTTGCACCTGGTGTCTAGTGATACCCCCAGCCCCATAATAATGAAGTTATCCCTGGTGTTTAGTGGCACCCCCACCCCAATCACCCATCCCCATACTAATGTTGTTTTCCCTGGTGTCTAGTGGCACCCCCACTATCATCCATCCCTGTACTAATATCGTTTTTCCTGGTGTCATGTGCCACCCCCTGCCCTCCGATCACCCATCCCCTTACTAATGTAATTTTCCCTAGTGGCACTCCCTGCCCTCTGATCCCCATCATTGCAGCTGCAGTGAAATCGCTGGTGTGATGCCAACGACCTGGGTTCAGGAATGGACAAGGGATGTTGGAGAGCCGGCAGGGGGAAAAGGATTAAGCATCCCAGGGACTGCTCTCCTTTGGGGAGAGGGGGGTGGAGTGTCTGGCACAATGCGGACCCCTGGCGGAGGCTTGGGGTACCTCCTTGCCACCGCCGTCACCTGTGTGGGGTGAGGTGGACACGGAATGCCATTGCTTGTCCCCGCCCCCAGGGAAGAAACAACAAAAAATCGCAGGCTGCCTACAATGATGCCCACCCTTGGCCCTGATTGCTCCCTCCGGCTCTCCCTCCACTGACCAGTTCTGTGTCTGTGGCCCCAGAGGGCTTAGAACCTCACCCTGTGGGGAAAGCCAGGGAGGCAGTGTTGATGGGTGCTCGCTGATGACACCTTGTCCCATCTCTGATGGGTCCGACTGATGCCGTGGCCCCGCCCTGGGGGGTAAGCCAGGGGGTATCTGCGTGGGAAGGTAAGTCCGAGGGAGCGGGGTGGGGGTTGAGAGTTCAGGTGGAGGGGAGGGGTGGCTTGCACAAAAAAAAATGTTAAAAAGAAATCTCTGGTGCCTAGTGGTGCCCCCCCAACTGCTGGGCACCCATCCCAATGCAAATCCCAAGTCCTTGGTGGCTAGCGGCCCCCTCTGCACTACCTGCACCGAGCACTCCACCCAGCCTCCCCCAGTACCTATGAAACTGGTGCCATTCCGATAGCCTGATACGATAACTGGTACAGCCCTCCTCTCACCTCCTTGGCCAGCCACCATGTGAGATGACAGGGAATGCAAGAGTGTTCCCTGTAATCCCATATGGCGGCCAGCCAAGGAAGTGAGAGTGAGGGCTGTATCGCTTTAGTGGCCTATCGGAATGGCACAACGTTATGTAGTTACTTGGGGGCTTGGCTGGGTGTAGTGTTTGATGGGCAGTGCGGGGAGCGCTAGCCACGGGACTCGGGGTTGATACCTGGATGGGCACATGGTGGGTGGGGGGTACCACTAAGCACCATGGATATCATTGTGACTACAGGGCTGGGGATCGGAGGGTGGGGGGGGGGTGCCACTGGACACCTGGGAAAATTACATTAGTATGGGGACAGGCAGTTAGATGGTAAGGCGTGCCACTAGACACCAGGGAAAATAACATTAACATAGAAACATAGAATTTGACGGCAGATAAGAACTGCTTGGCCCACCTAGTCTGCCCATTTCCTTACCTAATGGATAAGCTGCAGATCCTAGTTAACCAACAGCCTGCTTCTTCCTACCCCCAACCCCTAGAATTGCCTTATGACTGTCCCATGAATTCTTGAATTCCACCACCGTTTTTGACTCCACAACCTCCTCTGGAAGGCCATTACATGCATCCACAACCATCTCTGTGAAAAAATACTTCCTTACATTACCTCTGAGCCGCTCCCCCATCTTCAAATTGTGCCCCCTTATTCTTGCACACCTCTTTTTCTGAAAGATGCTACCCTCTTGGACTTTGTTGATTCCCTTGAGGTACTTGAAAGTTTCTATCATGTCCCCTCTCTCTCCCTCCTTTCCTTGATGCTATACATATTAAGCTCCTTAAGTCTCTCTTCATATGTCTTCTGGTGCAGACCCTGCACCATTTTAGTTGCCCTCCTCTGGACTGCCTCCATCCTGTTTATGTCTTTGCGAAGACTGGGTCTCCAGAACTACACACAGTACTCCAGATGGGGTCTCACCAGCTGTCTGTACAGAGGGATAACAACTTCCTGATCTTACTTGAAACACAGCTCTTGCAGCAGGTTACACCATTAGGACTGAAGCCGGCAGGCGTCAGGACCTCATGGAAAAATTCTAGCTAGCTATCTTCAGCGGGGACCGCCCAGCCGGTCCCGCCTCCGGCGTCAGGCGTGGTACATAAAGGGCGGTCCTTAGAATCTGATTCTTTCCACTGTCGACTTGCATGCTTGACCCTCGGTCTCAGTCTAGCCTGTGACGCATGGTTTCTGAACTTTCCTACAGAATTCACTCTATTTGAAGGATTTTTCGCTGATGTCCTCTCCGACCTCGGGCATACGTCTAAGTGTGCTTGGAAGCAGATCCCTTAAGGACCCTCACCACGGACCTCGTCCGCTGCCTGGGCCAAACACGATACCCAGGCCTGCTTCCTCTGACCAAGGGTTTAAATAGCCGCATGAGGATCCGGCGACAGAAGGCTCTTCAGGCGTTCCTTCTTGAAGAAAATTTAGAGCCATGTCTCTGAGAGGAATCTTCAAATCCACAAAACACACACGAAGGAAGAGAGGAGAAGGACCCTTCAGGTCTCCAACTCGGGCCTCTGAGTCCCGCAGCTCAGGTCTAAGTGACCGGTCTCCATCCAGGGCTCTTCCTCCCCAGGCTGCGGTAGTGTTGCTCGATCTTCTCAGGCCCCTGCCACCAGGCCGTCGTCGTCCGCCACGCCTAAGGCCTCGGCGAAGTCCGGGGAGCGTCATCACCACCACCATAAGTCGGGCTCCCGCCCGGCGGCACCCGACATCCGGTCCTCTTCAGTGCCGCCCCGGAAAACCCTAGAGCTTACTCCTCTGAAGAGGCCGGTAGACCCGATGCTGGCTCGACCTCCGTCGACTGTCTGTCACTCCTCCTCGGAGCCGTCGTCGCTGTCAGACCGTCGTCGGCCAAGTCTTCCCATCGGATGTCGGTTGGGGGACCGGCGTCCGCAACGCCTGTGAAGAGGACTCCTGTGCCTCCGACTGTCGTCGGGCAGGAGTCGCTAACGGAGGAAGATCTGACGCAGCCCGAGGACCAGACGGGCGATCCCGGCCTCGTGCAGTCTCCCAGGGCTCCCTCGCCGCCGCCCGAGGTCTCTGTGGAGCCGTCGCCGGGACCCGACGACCGCCCCCCGGCGTCTGGGCCGTCGTCGGGATTATCTGTTGTGGATATGAAGGATCTCTTTACATACTGGTGGGACACCATCAAGAAGGACGTGGCGCCCACCGCTCTTCCTCCTCCTCCTCCCCCGGCTTCGGCCCCCCCTTCGCCTGCGGGGTCGGTTGCCCGCTCTACTCTCCCCAGGGAGTCCAGATCTCCTCCCGGGGTTCGACCATCAAAGAGGAGACCTCCGTCAAGATCTTCTTCTGGATCGCCCAGCCCCAAGAGATCCAGGAGACGCCGACGTTTGCCATCGACGGAGGACACGGTATCAGTATACTCCACCTCTAGATCCCCATCTCCAATCTCCATCCCTTCTCCGGACCCACTTGAGACGCCACGGTCTCCTCCGGATGACCCCTCGTTCATGGATATCATGCGTCATATCCAGGAGAACATGGGGTGGGACGCTGAGGAGTTAGACCCCGAAAGGGTACGCCTGGCTAAGTATCTTCGGCAGAAGGACCCCAAGCCTGTGGTGGTGCTACCCTTGGTGGACACCTTTGTGGACGTCACCAAGGCCGCGTGGAAGTGTCCACATTTGTTACCGGCGGTGCCGAAGAAAGCTGACCGTCTATACAAGGCTCCTAAAGAGGACCAGTATTTGACGCAACAACCTCAGGCCGATTCTCTGGTCATAACAGCCTCACGTGACCGGTCACAGAGGCCGCAGCATTTAAGCACCCTGCCACCGGATCCAGAATCCAAGCAATTGGACTCTCTGGGCAGGCGTGCGTATGCTTCCGCTACCTGCGCCATCAGATCCTTAAATTACTTAACCCACATGGTTCAGTTTCAGAACGCTCTGTGGGAACAGGGTCTGGAGGTAGCTGAGAAACTACCTGAAGGTGAGCAGAAGGAGGAGATGCTCCAGCTCCTCGCATGGTTCAGGCAGTGGGGGACCCAAGTGCTTAGAGCCACTTCGATTCCAGCGGACTCATCGGCCCGAGCAGCAGCTTCGGCGTTTGCCTCCGGAGACACTCCTGGCTTCACGTCTCGGCTTCACCCGGACATCCAGAAGAACATTATGGACGCCCCTTTCGAGGGAGATGTGTTAGTTGGTAATCCTTCGGAGAAGATTATTACCAAACTGCAAGAGGCCGGGAAGGCGGTGAGGTCGGTACAAGCCATGTACCATCCTAGGCTCGGTTCCTTTCGTAGGAACCAAAGCCGTTTTCGTGGGCGGACACAGAGGCAACAGCCCCGCTCCGCCACACAACAGAGGGGCTCTGGTTTCCGCAGAACCCAGGGTAAGCAGCCCGCTAGCAGAGGTTAGCGCACCCCTAGGCTGACCCAGCCAGCGGGTCCATCTGCCGCCACAGCATGACTCCTTTCCGGGCCCCGCCCCTCAGGATCAACGGGAAGCTATGGTCGGGGGTCGCATTGCGAACTTCCTGCCGGGATGGCAGGCGATCACCACTGACAGGTGGGTTCTGCAGTTGGTCAGCGTCGGCCACTTTTTAGAGTTCGCAGAAAAGCCACCCTCGAGGCCTCCTCTGCTCTCCCGGTATCCGGGTCAGCATGGAACCTTAATTTGGCAAGAAGTACTCACGCTCCTGGTAAAGGGGGCGATAGAGTATGTCCCGGGGAACCAGAGAGGACAAGGATATTATTCTCACTTCTTCCTGGTTCCCAAGAAAACAGGGGACCTCCGTCTGATTCTGGACCTAAGTGACCTCAATATGTCGGTCGCGTACAAGAGATTCCGCATGGTGACCCTTCCGGGTCTTATCCCCATGCTGAAACAAGGCACCTATTTAGCGTCTCTAGACATGCAGGACGCATACCTGCATATCCCCATAGCTCAAGCGCATCAGAGGTTCCTGCGCTTCGAGTTTCTAGGCCACCATCTTCAGTTCCGGGCTCTCCCGTTGGACTGTCATCCGCACAAGGTTTTTACCAAATGCGCAGTCGTGGCAGCATCTCTGAGAAAAGGGCCACTATGTGTTCCAGTACCTAGGCGACTGGCTTCTCATGGCCGCCTCCAGAGAGGCGCTCCTGCTCACGATCCAGGACACCCAGGACTTATTTCGATCGCTGGGCATCCTTATAAATCACGAGAAGTCCCTCTTGGTACCGTCACAAAAACTGCAGTTTATAGGTGCAGTGTTGGACACGGTCCAAGGAAGAGCTTTTCTTCCGGTCGACAGGGCGGAACGCATCAGGTCCCTCATAGGGGCCTTATCGTCGAACCAGACTGTTCCGGCCAGGTCGGTCCTTCGTCTGTTCGGACACATGGCTGCGGCCATTCCTACAGTCCCTCTCGCACGACTCCACATGCGAATAACACAGTGGATGCTCAAGGCGCAATGGGACCAGAGGCAAGACCATTTGCAGCATCCAGTCAGGATCACGAAATCCGTGATTCGCGACTGGCAGTGGTGGCTAGCCCCCGGGTCGCTCTCCAAGGGTGTCCCGTTTGCAGCGCCGTCCCCGGAGATAACCCTCACCACGGACGCTTCAGGTCTCGGGTGGGGAGCACACCTAGACGGGGTGAAGTCTCAGGGTGCATGGACCCCATTGGAGGCTCATCTCCATATCAATGTCCTAGAGATGAGGGCGGTCCTCTATGCACTTCAGGCTTTCCAGTCGATAATTCCACCGTGCACTATCCTGCTTCAGACGGACAACACGGCGGTAATGTATTACCTCAACAAACAAGGAGGCGCACACTCTTACCCCCTTTGCAGGGAGGCCATGAGAGTGTGGGATTGGAGTGTCGGACACGGCGCAAACCTGATTGCGGTTCACGTTCCCGGGTGGACAACACGATCGAGACGGCCTGAGCCGTTCCCAGGCCAGAGTCACAGTGGGAACTTCTTCAGGAGGTGGCAGAGGATCTGTTTCTTCGATGGGGAGTTCCAGAGCTGGATTTGTTCGCATCCCCATCCACATAAAACTGCCCAATTTCTGCTCGCTAGGTCCAGGGCCTGGTGTTTTCTGGCGAGACGCGTTGTCCCTCTCCTGGGTGAACAGATTCCTGTACGCCTTCCCTCCCTTCCCGTTGATCCAAAGAGTTCTTCTCAAACTGCGCAGGGAGCACGCGTAAATGATTCTGGTGGCCCCGTTCTGGCCCAGACAGATATGGTTCCCCTTGCTGGCACAGCTATCTCGGGAACCCCCGCTCCCGTTGCCGCTCAGCTCCCAACTACTGTCTCAGGAGGAAGGTTCATTGCTCCATCCGGATCTACGTTCTCTGAACCTGCATGCTTGGCTCCTAGAGACATAGCCATCTTGCGCCACGGGGTCTTGCAAGAGGTTGCAGAGGTTCTCTCCGCAGCCAGAAAGCCGGCAACGCATGCTACGTATGCCATGAAGTGGCGTCGTTTTTGTTTATGGTCACGGGCTCGTGACCTTTCCCCCTTAGGTTGTTCTGTGGGAGTAATTTTAGACTATCTACTCTCTCTTCCATTCAGAGCAGCCTACTCCTCTATCAAAGTGCACCTTTGCGCTATTTCTGCCTACCATCTTCCGGTGGGGCAGCGTACTGTTGCGCAATTAGACGCCTCTCGGGAATTTCTTAGAGGAGTGTTGCACCTTAGGCCCCCCATCAGGGACCCAGTGCCTCCGTGGGATCTACTCTTTGTCCTGGAACAACTTACGCTCCCTCCCTTTGAGCCTGCTGCGGATTGTGAGCTACGTTTTCTGTCATGGAAGACGTTATTTTTGGTTGCCGTTACTTCAGCCAGAAGGATTTCTGAGCTTTACGCTCTCATGTGCAAAGAGCCCTGTTTGGTTTTTCACCGGGACAGAGTATCCCTGAGGACGAACCCAAAGTTTTTGCCTAAGGTGGTTTCCACACTCACTTTGAATCAGGATATCGACCTTCCGGTCTATTTCCCGAGTTACTTTAATAGAGGAGAGGCTTTGCTCCACACCCTGGATGTTCACCGCAGCCTGAGGTATTACCTTAACAGATCTAAACCCTTTCGGGGTTCTGACCAGCTTTTTGTCTCCTTCTCCCAGAGGATGAAAGGCCAACCAGTATCCAAACAGACTTTGTCTCGATGGCTTGTCCAGTGTATTTCGTACTGTTACGAGTTTAAACAAAAGCCCCTCCCGGGTTCTATCCGGGGTCATTCTACCAGGGGTGTGGCCACTTCCTTTGCAGCACTCAGGAATGTATCCATTTCAGCTGTTTGCGCTGCAGCTACTTGGAGCTCTGTGCATACCTTTATCAGGCACTACAGTCTGGACATCGCCTCTCGGCGAAGAGCCGGATTCGGCTTAGCGGTGCTGCAGGGTCTCCTGTCCTGAGTCAGGACTTGGGATGTTTTCTCTTGTCTCTCTGCCTCCTCCCGGATCTTCTGGTAGCGTTACTGCTTGGGAATCAGTCCTAATGGTGTAACCTGCTGCAAGAGCTGTGTCTCAGTAAGATAATGCAGGTTACGTAAGAACTTACACGTAACAGTAGATCTTCGAGAACAGCTCTTGCAGCAGGTACCTCCCGCCACCTTCCCCTTAGAGGAGGTACGGCTCTGCCAAAAAAAAAAAAAAGCGAGAAGAAGAAGAAGACGGAGAAAAAGAAGAAAATGCTTATGTCAGGATTTTCTCCCTTGTTGCCTTCTGACGGTGGATCCTCGGTCTCCCTTTTTGATGTCATCCTGCGGCCGGGAGTCTCCGGCGGGAGAACTGGGGATTCTGGCGGGACCGCCCCCTTATGTACCACGCCTGACATCGGAGATGGGACCGGCGTCGGGGGCGGTCCCTGCTGAAGATAGCTAGCTAGAATTTTTCCATGGGGTCCTGATGCCTGCCGGCTTCAGTCCTAATGGTGTAACCTGCTGCAAGAGCTGTTCTCGAAGATGTACTGTTACGGTAAGTTCTTACGTAACTGTACTTTTTCTACTGGTGATGCCTCTCCCTATGCATCCCAGTATCCCCCCAGCCCTCCTTACTGCCCTCTCACATTGTTTGCCCAGCTTTAGGTCATCTGATATGACTACCCCCAGGTCCCTTTCCATTTTTGTTGTTGTTAGTATCTCATCCCCCACTGTGTACTCTTCCCCTGGGATTTTGTTTCCCAGGTGCATTACTTTGCACTTCAAAGCATTGTATCTAAGCTACCTTACATTTGACCATTCCTCCAACCTTACCTAGTCCCTTCTCACCCTTTCCACCCCACCTTGTGTATCAACTCTGTTGCAAATCTTTGTGTCGTCTGCAAAGAGACATACTTTTCCTTCCAGTCCCTCTGCAATGTCACTTATAAAGACATTGAAGAGGACCGGTTCTAGTACTGAACCCTGCGGTACCCCACTAGTAACCCCCCCTTTCTTCAGAGTGGACTCCGTTTACTATTACCTTCTGTGTCCTGTTCTCCAATGAATTCTTTACCCAGGCTATCATCTTGGGACCCATTCCCAGGCTGGCTAACTTGTATATTAATCTTTTGTGTGGGACTGTGTCAAATACCTTGCTAAAGTCTAGGTAGGCCATGTCCACAGCCCCTTCCTGATATACTACTTTGGCCGCCCAGTCAAAGAAATCTATTAGATTCGTCTGACATGAACTTCCCACTGTGAATCCATGCTGCCTTGGGTTCTGTGCCCCTCTGGCCTCTAGGTACTCGACAGTTCTTTCCTTCAGAAGTAATTCCATCATTTTCCCAATCACTGAGGTTAAACTAACAGGTCTGTAGTTTCCTGCTTCTTCCCTGCTCCCACTTTTGTGAAGTGGAATCACATCTGCCCTTCTCCAGTCTTCAGGTACCACTCCATCCTCCCATGATTTGTTGAAGAGGGTGGTCAGTGGTGTCACTAGTTCTACCCTTAGTTCATTTAGAATTCTGGAATGAATCCCATCAGGCCCCATTGCTTTGTCCACCTTCAGTTTTAAGAGTTTATTAGTACAAAGACAGGCAACTGGAGGGCAGAATGTGCTAATAGACACCAGGGAAAATGACGTTAGTATGGAGATGGGTGATCGGTGAGTGGCGGGGGGTGCCACTATACCCCAGGGACAACCTAATCATTACAGTGCCATGCAATCCAAGGCTGGGTGGGTGCCACTGGACAGGAGGAAAACTTAATCATTATGGGGGCGGGTGATTGGAAGGTAGGGGTGCCACTAGACACTAGGGACAACTTCATTATTACTTCAGTGAGTGATTGATGGGTGGGGGGGTGCCACTGGCCACCAGGGATGTCAGTGCACTTACCAGGTTGGGGGTGTTGAGGGCAGGGGGGTACAACGGGACATCAAGGTTTCTATTGTTTACATGGCCTGGGATTCATGGTGTGGGGGGGGTGGCTGCAGTAACACTGCCCACCACCAGGGCCTTGTTTCCCATTAAATCAGAGTTTTGCAAAGTCGGTAACTTTAACACATTTATGTGGCAGTTGCTGACTGTGCAAACCTTTGAATTTGTCACTATGCCCATATGCAGGGGTGGACCCCCTCATTTGCATGAGTGAAGTGTTAAGGGGTCGGAAGCTGGAGGAGGCATTTTTGAATTTGCACTTAAAACAGATTATTGACACCCCCACTCGGAAAAGTAGATTGATAGGTCTTGGAAATATATTGGATTTAATATTTGTAACCCCTGCTATAGGAATAAAAATAAAGAAAGTCCACCCATCTGATTTAGGGGATCATAGTGTTATTTCATGTGAGATCAAGCTGGCATGTAAAAAGGAAATTAAAAGAATCCCCTCAAAGGTCTCAAAGAGATCTTTAGTTAATTACAGCCCAGAAGCCCTTGTGGAGGAATTAGAAAGGCAAAACTTACAAAGAGTAGCATTAATTCCAGATATTCATCTGGCAGCAAATGAGTTTACAAACATTTTTTTAAAAGCCTGTGACAAGTGTGATCCGTTGAAAGAACAAACAGGTAGATCTCACTGTATGCCTTGGATAACAGGGACTATAAAAAATTAATTAAAGAAAAAGATAGACTGTGGAAAAAAGCAAATAAAACTTTGGATAAACAGTTTGCCAGCAATTTAAACACATAAGAAACAAGAATAAAGAGTGAAACTAGAAAACTAAAGGGGAACTACTGTAGGCAAAAAATTCAAAATACTAATGATCCAAAACACTATTGGAACTTAATTAAAAGTTTGGTAAATCCAGTAAAGAATAGTGGAAATTTGGCAGTGACTGAAAATGGTATAAATATAACCCAAGCAAGAGCTGTGGAAGTTTTAAATAATTACTTTGTTAATTTACCAGATTTGAACTTGAAGACTAACCCCTATGATCAGGAAGGCCCTAAAGATAGGGCAAAATCTCAAGCGACTGATTTGCCTAGTTTTAGATTTAGAAAGGTAACCACAGGAGAGGTAATGAAAGAAATAAAGAAATTAAAAAGTAACAAAGCTGGGGGCTTAGATGATATAGCAAGAAGTTTCTTAAAATATAGTATTAGGGTTATGGGATGGCCTTTGACCTCGTTGTTTAATTTGAGTTTAAGTCAGGGTAAATTTCCAAGTATCTGGAAGAGAGCCAAGGTGATTCCAGTATTCAAGGGTGGGGATGCTTAACTTCCAACAATTTATATTTTGTCAGTTATTTTCAAGTTAGTGGATCGTTTGGTTCATTCTCAATTAATGTTATACTTGGAAAAATATAAAAAACTTAGTCCGGTTCAGTATTGGTTCAGAAAGGGGCAGTCCACGGAGACTGCGCTCATGGACTTCCTGGATTTAATAGTTTCTCCTTTAGGGGATGGGAGGTCCATGGGCACAGTCTTCATGGACTTGCAAAAGCCTTTGATTTGGTGGACCACCCTTTGATGTTGGAATCCCTTGAAAATATAGAGGTCACCGATCAGTCATTGAAATGGTTTACATCATATTTAAAATATTGTACTCAGTTTGTTTCCATTGCTGGTGTTAGCTCAGAGTTGGCCCCTGTGAAACGAGGTGTTCCACAGGGCTCAATTCTGGGCCCCTTTATATTTCTTGTTTATATGAATGTTCTTCCAAATTGTATAAAACATCCAAACATCATATTATATGCTGATGATACGGTGTTAATCAGAGATGGGATAAACAGGAAGTAGAAGGAAAGCTCCAGTCTGATTTTGAAGCCATGCAAATTTGGTTTAAGACTAAGCATTTATTGATGAATACTAAAAAATCACAAACAGTGTTTAAAACTTCTAAATCTAAAAATAAAAGCTTGGATAGTGCTATGCAGATCTTGACTATAGATGGGCAGATTTTGGCACAGGCAGATGTATATAAATATCTGGGAGTTGAAATTGATTCTGGCCTTACCTTTAATCATCATATAGATAGTCTAATAAAGAAAACTAAAATGAAATTGGAGGCCTTAAGAAGGATTACTTTTTGTATGACTAAAAATGATCATAAGTTGGTAGCAAATCAGTTGATCATTCTTACTGTGGAGTATGGATCACGTTTATTTTTTTCCTACAAAACATTCTCTACATCAGTTGGATGTATTATATCATAAAATAGCTAGATATGTATTCCTATGTAGTCCCACAGTCCATCACTGCTCCCTGTATGATGCTTTGTCCTGGATCCTCTTGTATCATAAAAAAAAAAAAATAGCATGGAATACCTTATTGTATAAAATTATGAAACTGGAAATGCCTGAAAGACTCGTGAAACAATTAGAATGGGTAAATTATAGTTATTGTTAGAGAAATATGGATAGTACACTAAAATTACCTAGGATCCAAAATAAATACAGCACATTTAAAGTTAAATATAGAGCTGCTAGTTCTTGGAATAGATTATTGAAGGATTTAAGAGAAATGAACTTAATAAAGGAATTCGGACAAAAAAATTAAATAGGAACTTGAATTTGTTTATATATTTGGAGTAAACATCTTCTTGTTGGTAGTTCCCAATAGATAAATGAGGGGTTATTAGATTAGTATAAGACATAGGATATCAGATCATATTGCTTCTTACATAAACATGTTGTTATCATGTGCGATGTGTACTAGTTTGTTGTGTTAATATGTCTGTGTGTTGTTGCTATAAAATGTTCCTTTTTAGTATGATATAATATCTGTATTTTATGTGACATGTGCAATATTGAAAATGTTTGAAACCTTTTGTAATTTGTACATAAACATCAATAACAGGATCACCACGAAAACAGGCCTTGTATAAGACCTATGGTGTAAACTTTTTGCATTGTCAGAGTGTTTTTTGCCTGTATAAATAAAAATGTTTTTACTACTTAAGTTAGCGCTTGGACATAAACGGGTTTTGCCTGCACAATGTGAGGCTCTGAATATGGACCCCACCCGCAAATCAAATCTACACAGAAACCCGAAGCAAATTAATGCATCTAAACAAAACCCAGGGAAGAGTACACAATGGGGAGGGGAGGTACTAACAACGATAAAAATGGAAAGGGACCTGGGGGTAGTCATATCAGATGACCTAAAGGTAAGCAAGCAATGTGAGAAGGCAGTAAGGAGAGCTGGTGGGATACTGGGATGTACAGGGAGAGGCATCACCAGTGGAAAACAAGAAGTTGTTACCCCTCTGTACAGACAGGTTGTGAGACCCCATCTGGAGTACTGCTTGCAGTTCTGGAGACCTCATCTCTGCAAGGACATAGACAGGATGGAGGCAGTCCAGAGGAGGGCAACTAAAATGGTGCAGGGTTTGCACCAGAAGCCATACGTAGAGAGACTAAAAGAGCTTATGTATACCCTCGAGGAAAGGAGGCAGAGGGGGCACATGATATAAACTTTCAAGTACCTCAAGGGAATCAGCAAAGTCTAAGAGGGCAGCATCTTTCAAAAAAAGAGATGTGCAAGGACAAGGGGGCACAAATTGAAGATGGGGGGGTGGCTCAGAGGCAATGTGAGGAAGTATTATTTCACTGAGAGGGTGGTGGACACATGCAACGCCTTCCTGAGGAGGTTGTGGAGTCAAAAACAGTGGGGGAATTCAAGAATGCACGGGACAGACATAAGGCAATTCTGGTGGGGTTAGGAAAAAGTAGGCTGTTGGTTAACTAGGGTCTGCAGCGTATCCAATAGGTAGGGAAATGGGCAGACTGGGTGGGCCAAGTGGTCCTTATCTGCCGTTAAAGTCTATGTTGCTATGTAACCCAGTTAGTGTGGGCAAACACCCCTTAGCACCCATGCTAACTTTTTGAATATCTGGCCCCAACATCTGGTTGGGTATGCAGGCACATTTTCAGAAATGGTGCACATTTCTTTTACCGTGCTGTAAGCCACAACAGACAAATTGTTGCTTATTTGATGGTCCATTACTAGTTTTGTCTAATGTTTTTTTTAGGCATTTTATTGTATTATATTCTTTATATTAATATATTGATTATAAATTTATATTAATATAGAAGCTGAATATTTCATTTATGTCAGTTCTATACAATTACTATTTTTGATGCTGTAGATTCTTACTGTCTGGTATTATTATACTGAATATTGCATTGAAGATGTTATCTATTTGCAAATTGTAATAAAGAAGTATAAGCAAAAAAAGGAATGGTGCACATTTGAACACAGTCCATATGCATAGAACTGGTATGCATGTACACACAGCTCATACACATAAAACAGCACGCATGTGCACACAGTCTGTTTATGCAATAGGAGTGAGCACCAAACCAGTTAAAGAGCACCTTTCGTGATATTTGTGCTCCCATCCAGGAAGGACCCTTACCCGGCTCCAAATTTGAGGGTATTAAAAAAACATTTTCATATTGCTGCATTTTCCGGAGGGAAGGGATCATTGGCTCGGAGGAGCTGAGCCAACGATCCCTTCCACTTCCAGGTTTAGAGACATGCCTCCACGCTTTTCCATATTCTGACATCACAATGTGCTTGCGTGGGGGACGCTCTCCAAACATGCCTATGGAGCGTGCCCCTGTGCAATCATATTGTGATGTCAGAATATGGAACAGCATGGGGGCATGGGTTCAAACCAAGAAGTGGATCGGCGGCTCAGCTCCTCTGAGCCAAAATATGATCCCTTCCCTCCGGAAAATGCAGCAATATAAAAATGTTTTTTAATACCCTCAAACTTGGAGCCAGGTAAGGGTCCTTTGTGGCCTTTGGGGTGGGGTATTTTCTACCAGAGCACAAAAGGTGCTCTTTAAATAAATAAATGTAATCTCACTGGTGTTAAGTAAATGGCAGAACCACTATTTCTTTAACACCCTAACATCAATTTAAGCACCATTTATTTAACATCCTGCCATCAACCACCCCCTCCTGCTGGAACTAGCTCACTTAACCCCTCCCCCCTGAAACCACTGCAGTTATGGTTGTTTTGCCTGAAAAAACACACACAACCCTTTAAAAATGCTCAGTCCCATGCCACCCATCATCTCCTCGCAGTACCTTATTCAAACAACATGAAGTCTTGCTGTATTTTGACAGTAGCAGTGAGTCCCAACCTTCGAACTGCCCCGGAGATGAAAGAGTTAACTTTCCATGCCAGGCATGGAATGCTGAGCTGGAACTCAGTTGAGACTCACTCTGTTGCCGTTTAAACTTAAACCGTCAGATTCTTTACTCCGTCTCACTGAACAGTCGCTCCGGAGATTTCTCCTTCTGCTCGGTTAAATTTTTTGGTTAAAGTACCGCTTTTCTCGGTTTTTGACCGAATTTAAACCATAACCTGTCGGTTCAGTCTCTGTCTGTGGTATTTGTGAGTACTAGATAGGTTTATATTATTTTCTATTCTGTGTGGAACTTGTAAACGGTTCATCGGTTCGGTTTGAACCGATCAAGTTGTTAAAAAATCTTTATTTGAACTTTTAGAGTGTGGTTACGGTTCTTATTGGTTCTAAAAAAAACAGATTTTATTACGTTTTTTTCCACGACCCGTGACACGGTCAGGAACCGATAAGAGGGTCTTGCCTGGCGGATTGCCATTAAAAGGGTAAGTTTGGTTAGGACTGGCACAATGTCTGAGAAACCCAAAAGAAAAACCGGGCCTACTGGGTTTCAGCACTGCAGTGTGTGTGGGGAAGTCTTTGAGAAGGCTGACCCCCACACCACCTGTGTTTATTGTCTGGGGTTTGACCACCTCAATGCAGACTGCCAGATTTGTAAAAAAATTTCCTGCAGCTACCCTAGAAAAGAGAGTTGGTAGGCTCAGGGAAAGGGAGGCCAAAAAGTCCGCTGAACCGGATGGCCAGCCCGGTTCTGTTCAAACTCGAACCAGAAGGAGTGCCCTCTGTCCAGGGGCGAGACTTCTTCGGCAAGGAGAGCCGACTCTGAGGAGTCGGTTCCAGCTAAGAGAACAAGAAAGGGAAAATCAGCTGGTGTGGATCCAAAACTTTCTTCTCCAACCGCTGAAGAAATAGCTAAGCGATAAAAATTGTGCAGTCGCTTTCCCTGGTTCCGACCGAATCGGCACCATCAGGGAGGCGCTCGTTTCGGCCGGTTCCACCGGTTCAAGATTATGATTTAGAGGAGTATTATGAACCGGAGGAGGAGGAAGAGGAGTATGAGGAAAGTGAATGTGGTTTTGAAAGTCTGGATGTGCCTATTGACCCGGACATCTCCCCAGCCAGACCTTCAGGAGAGGAGTGTCTCCTCCTAGGCTTTCTAAATCCCCCTCCCATTTCATGTTTTATAAAAAAGTGGCTGAAACCCTCTAGCTTCCTATGGAAGAAGCTGTGGAAGGCCAGGAGGAGCCTGACTATGTGGAAATGATGGATATCCCAGAGTCTAGAAGGCTGTCTATTCCCTTACACAAATCTTTTGGGAAACAGACATTTAAGATTTTAAAGACTCCTAATACCATACCTCCTGTGGATAAAAGAATGGACAAGTGGTATACATTGTCAGGCTCAGATACGGAGTTCCTTATACAACAATGCAGCCATGTTGGGGTAGTGCAGGCTGCAGCCTGTGGTAAGGCAAATATTCCCTTGGCTTCACATCCCCCAGACAAGGACTCCAGGAGGATTGATGCCATGGCAAAGAAACAGTACATGGCGGCATCCTTGGGACTCAGACAGGCCAACTATATGGCCTATACTGCTAGGTATCAGAAATCCAGATGGGACACTGTCATGGCTTTGTAAAACAGGTCCCTGGCCAGCTGCCAAGGAGCTGGAGCAGGTGGCTGCTGATGGTATTGAGGCATCCAGGTGCAGTTCCATGCTGCAGTGGACTCCAATGATGTGTCATCTAGAGTCATGGCTACATCTGTGGCACTCGTAGAATGGCTTGGTTCAGATGTACTAGCCTGTCACAGGATACCTAGACTAAGGCCATGGATTTTCCTGTTGTGGGTAATTCTCTGTTTGGGAGCAAACAGAGAATTACATGAAAAAATGGACGAATATAGGACCACCTGTGGGTGCCCAGGCCAAGGAGAAGGCAGGCCACTCCTCAGAAGCAGCATCCCAGGGGCAGGGGCAGGCCTTTTCATAGGCCTTTCTACCAAGCCCAGGCCTCCTCTTCTGCCTATGCTCAGAGGGGGTTCTTTAGAGAGAGGCAGAAGGGGTACAAGCAGACCTGCTTCCACCCCTCAGCCAAAACCCCCTGCCAAACAGGCACCCTGATGGGTTTGCCAGGGCCGATTCTCCACTACCTGTAGGGCAGGCTGGCTTACTTTGTCCAGGACTGGAAGTCTCTAACATCAGTCAAGTGGGTCCTGGAAGTAGTAAGCCAGGGACTGGTTCTCAGCTTTAAAAAATTTCCAAAGCTGAGAACCAGATCCTTTCCACCTGCAAATCCCTCAGAGGCACTTGCCCTAGAGGCAGAAGTCTCTTCCCTCCTGGCTCTCAGAGCTATGGAAAGGGTTCCACCCCTACACCAGGGCAAAGGATTGTACTCCAGGCACTTCCTTACCCCAAAAAAGACAGGAGAATGGCAGCCCATCCTGGATCTCAGATACTTAAACAAGCACCTTTTAAAGCCAAAATTCAAAATAGTGACTCCAGGAATAATTGTACCCTCTCTAAGGCCAGAGGACTGGCTAGTTTCCCTGGACCTCAAGGATGCCTATTTCCATATTCTCATCAGAAGCTCCCATCGAAAGTACCTCAGGTTCGAGTTGCCCTCAGGCCATTTCCAGTTCAGAGCAATACCCTTCGGTCTAACCTCTGCTCCAAGGGTGTTCACAAAATGCCTGGCAGTAGTAGTTGCTTCTCTAAGAAGGCAAAGAATTGCCATCTTCCCTTACCTGGACGACTGGCTTATAGTAGGCCAGTCCCCAGACCAAGTCAAGTTAAACCTACAGATAACTCAGCAACTGCTCACCTCTCTGGATTTCCTTCTGAATCTTTCAAAGTCAGTTCTAGAGCCTGTTCAGCTCCTCACCTTCATAGGCGCAGAATTAGATACAGAAAAGGCCAGAGCCTTCCTTCCCCTGGACAGGGCAAGGACCCTTATCACACTGGCCTCCTCTTTCACCCTACAGGTGTCTCTACCAGCAAGGCATTTTCTGCAGCTCCTGGGGCATGTGGCTGCTTCTACAGCAGTGGTGCAGGGAGCAAGATTTCAGATGAGGGACATTCAGTTCCATTTGAGAGCATTTTGGTCTTTGAAAAGGGATCCCCTGACCAAACTGATCCCAGTGACTCGAACTCTGATCCAGGCCTTGCAGTGGTGGCAGGATCAGAACAATCTAAGACAAGGAGTTCCCTTTGCCACTCAGTCTCACTCTTTAATCCTTACTACAGATGCCTCCCTCTTGGGGGGGGGGGCTCACTTAGAAACCCTGACCACCCAGGGGTTGTGGTCTCCTCAGGAATCTTTGCTCCACATCAATCTGTTGGAACTCAGAGCAGTATTTCTAGCACTTCAAGCTTTTTTCAAGTCTGTTCAGAACAAAGTCATTCAGATCAGAACAGACAATACCACTACAATGTGGTACTTCAACAAGCAAGGAGGCACTCGGTCTACGGACTTGTGCACAGAAGCAATGACGTTGTGGTCTCTGGCGTATTCCCTGAACACCTCCCTCACAGCAGTACACCTCCCAGGCAAGGACAATGTCCTGGCAGATGCTCTCAGCAGGATATCTCAGGGCCATCACGAATGGTCACTGGATCCCCTGGTCTTGGAGGTGATATTCTCCAGATGGGGCACCCCACAGATCTTTTTGCAGCCCCAGACAATCACCAACTTCCCCTTTTTTGCTGCAGGCCCCAGTGTTGGGCTCAGTCCCCTGGATGCCTTAGTTCTCAGCTGGAAGGAAGTTCCTGTGCTTTTCCCCCTCCCTCTTATGTTCAAGTACTAGTCAAAATCAGGTCTCAACCCTGCAAAGTGATCCTGATTGCTCCAGACTGGGCCAGACAGCCCTGGTATCCTCTCCTATTGTCCTTAACAGTCCATCTTCCCCTGGCTCTTCCCAGGAATTACAACCTGTTAACCTGTGCTCAGGGGAGGGTTTGGTACCCGAATCTCAAATCTCTCAATCTCAAGGCCTGGCTCTTGAAGAGTTAGAGTTTGTTGATTTACACCTCTTCCAAGGTGTTATGGATATTTTAAAGGCTTCTAGGAATCCTTCCACCAGAACTACTTGTAATTCTAAGTGGAAAACATTTTCCATATGGTGCTCTGGGAAGCATATTTCCCCAGAGTCTGCTGATCTGCCCATAGTCCTTGACTATATGGTCCATCTGAATAGCTTGGGACTCAGACCAGCTACACTAAGGGTGCATCTGGCAGCTGTTTCTGCTTTCATTTCAGCAGGTAAGCCCTCTTCACTTTCAGCTCACCCTGTTTTCTCCAGGTTTTTTAAGGGATTACTTTGTACCAATCCTCCATTCAGGGACCCTGCCCCTGCTTGGGATCTTAACGTTTGCATTGCTCAGCTTATGCAACCCCCTTTTGAGCCTTTGTCCTCAGCAGAGCTTAAGTACTTGACTTGGAAAACTGTGTTTTTGGTGGCCATCACTTCTGCCAGGCGCATAAGTGAGCTACAAGCCCTGTTAGTGGAGCCTGACTTTATTTCCTTCCATAGGGATAAGGTGGTCCTCAGGACTAACAGGAAGTTTTTGCCTAAGGTGGTTTCAGACTTCCACCTTAATCAATCTATGTCTCTTCCTGTGTACTTCACTGACCATTCTTCCTCTGGTGAGAGGAGGCTGCACAGTCTAGATGTGAAAAGAGCCCTTAGCTACTATATAGAACATAGCAAGGGTCATAGGTTTGACTCCCTCCAACTGTTCCTCACTTATGGTGAGGTTGGTAAAGAAAGACCTGCCACTAAAAGATCCATTGCCAGGTGGATTGTCTCTTGCATCCAATTTTGCTATGAAAAACTGGGTAAGGTTCCACCCTCAGGCCTGAGGGCTCACTCTACTAGAGGTACAGCTGCTTCCCTGGCTGCTGCCAGGGATATTCCTATCTTAGAGATATGTCAAGCAGCTACCTGGAAAACAGTTCATACGTTTACCAAGCATTACTCCCTGGATATCCAGGCTAGGAGTGATGCTTGGTTTGGCACAGCTGTGCTTCAGAGCCTATTCCCTAAGTAGGTTCTGTCCCTCCTCCTTGGAGGTACTGCTTGGTAGTCTGCTGCTGTCAGAATACAGCAAGACTTCATGTTTTTTGAAGAAAAAATTACTCACCTTAGTAATGTTGTTTCTTCTAATGGAGTCTTGCTGTATTCTGACCTCCCCCCCCGCCTTCCCCGCTCAGAACCTCTGTTTTTGGGATGTGAGTGGGCAGCGGCAGTGTTGGTACTCAGGAGGTGCCCCATCCCTTTTTTGTTATCACCCTTTCTTTGGGTGAGTGGGTGTTGTGTTATTTCATTTTTTGGGTCTCCTGACGTGAGTCTTTGTTTTTGGGAAAAAAAATCTGTTTTTATGTTAGTAGCCAGTTGGCTAGTGTAGGTTTACAGCTTCCACACAGGACCTTGGTGAGTTTAGCTCATAAAGATCTGACGGTTTGAGTTTGAACAGCAACATTCAGAGTCTCAACCAAGCTTGAGCTCAGCGTTCCATGCCTGGCATGGAAAGTTAACTCTTTCATCTCCGGGGCAGTTCGAAGGTTGGGATTCACTGCTACTGTCAGAATACAGCAAGACTCCATTATAAGAAACAACATTACTAAGGTGAGTAATTTTTCATACTGTTCCCCTGCTCTGGCCAACAAAAACAGTACATTTATTTTAAAATGTTTCTCTTGGTCCGTCTCCTTCAACAATTCCCACAGCCGCAGTGCTCACTCTTAAATGCTCCTGTCTCTGTCTGCAGGTGCAAGCTACCACAGACACTGCCAGAACCAGGATCAGCCAGATACATCCCCAAACACAGGATCAACCAAATAAATCCCAGAGAAAAAAATACATAAAGTACCACAAGGAAAAAACCTTCTCCAAAATGGGAAAACAAAGCCGTCATTTTTTTTTTCTCTCCGTGAATACCCGCCCACAGCCACAAACTGCATACGCTCCCTTCTCCGCTCCACGGCAGGAACAATCAGATAAATGATTTGCAATAAAAAAAGAAAAGTGACCAAGAAAAACATCACCAGAGCGGCTCTCACTCATTCTTGCTAAGCAAGAAATGGAGCTGCCATTTTTTCAAAACTTTCTGCCTCTCCCAAGTAGGGAAAATCAACCAGTGAAAACCTTGCTCTAAACGTTGCAATGTCGGCTCCACAGCAACATAGCTAGCGACCATTGAAACCACCCCACCCTTGAGCATGAATACATTACATTACCCCACTAATTTTATACAAGAAAAGTCAAACTACACAAAAAATAAATACAAAAACATCCGAAGAACTCCTTTCCTATTGCATAAATTGGAAATGCAGTAGAAAACTCATGGAATACATGATTTATCTGCACTCGAGCAGTTTAACCCTGGACATCTCACTTGTGGCTTACGCCACTTGTGATGTTAACCAAGGGCAAACTGCTCTTGTGCAGATAAATTATGTATTCCACTGATTTGCATTGCATATCCCCTATATACAGTACATGGGAAAAAATATGTATGTGAACAGAGACACTACACATAGAAACAGATACACGTGTGTGTGTGCAATCCATACAACAGCAACTGTTGCACATGTGAGCCCAGTACATACAAATGAAAATCTGCACATGGACACAAATAGTATAAGACACATGGTCCATACACATAGAAATATGCCTGTTCTCGGGCGGCAGGGAGGAGGAAGACTGAGCGTCTCACAGGATGCTCTCCTACTGTGGAGAGAGAGGGAGCTCAGCATCCCCTGCTCTGCCGCAACCGGAAGCGGAAATGCAACCACTGCGTCCAAATTGATTTTTTAAAATAAAAAAAGCAACATAAACCTTTTTTTTGAAACAAGTGACATATCTGTACCAAATTATGTATCCATATGTGATAAGCGGGTAATAAATTCTGTACTAAAAATCAAGCTTTCTAATACAAAACATGTATTTTTATCCTTTTTATTCCACTTACTTATGTGAGGCTTGACAGACAAAAGTCAACCATACAGACCATACTATAAACAAATACGAATACCTCCTAAACTATAAGCGATACACAGAAAGTATGAAAAGCAGAGTTGTTCAGCACAAAATTACCTTTCTAATGGTGGTATGCAATGAATTCTAAGCAATTCATTTTTTTTATACTGGCCAAAATACCTACAAAACTGTTTTTTTTTTATTAAAAAAGCAACATAAACCATTTTTTGTGGAAAACGTAACTTATCAACACCAAATTATGTATCCATACATAAGTGTGTAGTAAAGTACCCCTAGAAATACTTAAATAAGCCAAGTTGATTGCCTGGCTAAATATGTACATCCAAACTGGAGACATTCGGAGACGTCTCCTGGAGGGACTGTGAGTGATTTGCTGCTGCTTCCAGTCGCTATAGGAGGGAAAGGGGATGTTTTCTGCCATTACCTACAGGCACTACTGGAGGGAGTAAGTCTCGCCCACCTGTGGATCTGCCACTTTGGTACGGCCCACCCCTCCCTAATGTTCTGGCACTTGGTAGTGACCACTCTAATACTAAATAACCCTGATCCAGTTCAGCTGCTAACAATCTCCTACAAGTAAAACAACTGGGAGTAATCACTTCTAGCACAACCCCACTAGCTCAACCTCTCTACTGCCACCTCACTAAGTGTAGGTGATATAATCTAAACTGAGTTTCATAGAGAAGGTGCCTGAATTTTAACACTCGGAGATGCACAGTGCTATGCACCTTGTCCCTAGGGCATCTGAGCACCTGACCCTACCCCTAAAACAGCCTCTCCCTAATTGCAGACTGATTACCCACAAGAATGTCATGAAACATCACCTCATAACAGCGCTATGCGCCTTTCTCATTGGACTTAATATGGTGCACCGACCTCTGTGCACAGGTCCTAGCCCATGATCAGGCAGCATTATCCCACTTCAGTCACTCACACGAGAGAAATGACCCCCACAAGCAAGCACCCCCCCCTCCCTACAGGGGACATATGGTGAATTTCTCCTATGGCTCGGAACCCGCCTCTGACTGGGCACTCCACAGACGTGACTCGGCTCTGGTCTCCAGCTGGCAGCACTCGCTTCTCAGCTCTTTTGCCCCATAATATACCTTCTGCTGGTTTTTGGGCCTCTTCCTGATTACTATGGGCAATTTCAACATATTTTGCCAGCTTCTTTCTTAGGGCACACATATAAGACATTATAGATTGTTTCTGAGTGGGGTTATCGTCCCACTTTTCTTTTATCACATCCAGTGGCCCTCTTGGCTGCTTACCATACAGCAGTTCAAATGGTGAAAACCCTGTTGATGCCTGTGACACTTCTCTGTAAGCAAAAAGTAGGTAAGGCAAATATTGGTCCCAATCTTTCCCTTCCCTTCCCCATTTACAAACCTTTTTAACATGTGTTTTAGGGTTTGGTTAAAATACTCAACAAGACCGTCTGTCTGAGGGTGATGGGGGAGGTTCTTATGGCACTGATACCTAGTAGTCTGTACAGCTCCTTAAGTAATGCAGCACCAATATTACTACCCTGATCAGTAATAATTTCTTTAGGTTTGTGCACTCTGCTGAAAATTTTTGCAAGCTCTGCTGCCACTTTTGAAGCTGTGACAGTACGCATTGGAACTGCTTCTGGGTATCAAGTAGCATAGTCACATATTACCAGGATAAATCTATTACCCTTTTTACTTTTGTCTAAAGGACCAACCACATCCATTGCAATTCTCTCAAAAGGCACATCTATCAATGGTAGGGGCATCAGGGGCACCTTGTCTTTTCTAGTGACTGGGGCTACTTTCTGACACTCAGCACAAAAATTACAATAGGTAGCAACATCTTCATGAATTCCAGGCCAGTAAAATCTATACAGCAATCTGGCAAGGGTGCGATCCCTCCCTGAGTGACCAGACATAGGACTATCATATGCTATCTGTAACAACTCTTTTCTATACTTCTGTGGTATAACCAATTGTTCTGTCTGTTCCTGTGTCTGAGGTTTATCCCAAACTCTGTACAATAACCCATTACATTTTTTAAGCATTGGTCCTCCCTATTTTAGTTTCAACCCCATCTGCTTAAAATAACCCTGGGGAGAAACATTGTTAGCTTGTTCTGAAAGAAAATCGCAATCAGTGATCAGTTTAGTTTCAGCATTTTCATATGTTAGCCCCTTATGTCCATCTGTCATTTGTTGCCACAGTTTCTTCAGGCATTGTCTTTCTTTCTTTCCTGGATTTCCAGATCTTAAAGCTGTGCTCAAACAAGTCCAAATCAGAATCACTGAAAAGAAAAGTGTCCTCACCGTTTGAGATTTTCTTTGCCTGAGCTCTAGTTACCACTGCTGCTGGAACTGAAGAGTTCAGTTCCTCTGAGATTAACTCAGTAAATCCTGGACAGTTATTTCCAATAATCACGGGTACAGGTAACTTAGGTACTACCCCCACTATCATTTTGTATGACATACACTTAGTGGTCAGAGTCACTTGGGTGGTGGGATTGTATTGAGTGTCTCCATGCATGCAGATGACACCAGTAGCACTTGGTGCTTTTGCACAGTGTTTTCCCAGCACTTCAACATGCACTAGGGTCTGTCTGCTTCCCGAATCAGTGAGTCCCTTCACAGTCTTATCCCCCACCTTCACAACTGTTAAGTACTTTCCCAAATTTGCCAAGGATAGATTTGCTCCAGTGTCACTCTTCTTACGGCAATTTCTTGCACTATGACCTGGCTTAACAGTTACAGCAAATAATGTCTTTGTGCACAGATTTGTTACCTCCACCAGCGTTCTTATCAGACTTGGAGTTTAAATGGGAAAAAGACGGCATTCCCGGTGCTTGGCTGTTACCTCGCTGCTGTGTCATCTGTCTGGCCATTTGGTAGTTCTCGGCCAAAGAAACAGCCTTTTTCTCACTTTCTGGTCGGTGTTCCTTTACCCAAAGCTTCACATCTGTAGGCAGGATGTTGATGAACTGCTTCATTGCAGATGTGTTAATGATCTGTGTGACTGTTTTGCTCTCTGGCTAGAGCCATTTTATCAGGAGTTCTCCGAGTCGGGTGAAGGTTTCTCGAGGATTGTCGACTGAGTTGTACTTCAGAGATTGAAATCTCTGCCTGTAGGTCTCTCTTGAGATATCATACCTTTTCAGGATTTCACTTTTCACCAGGTCATAGTTTTCTGACTGTGCAGTGTCCATATTACTGTAAGCAAGTTGGACTTTCCCTGTCAGGTGGGGTACCAGTCTGATTGTCCATTGCTGCTTTGGCTATTGACAGGCTGTGGCAACTCTTTCAAAAGTTGTCAGGCATGCCTCAATATCGTCCAAGGGACACAACTGTGTAGGTTTAATGGCTTTTAAGTTGCATGTGTTTTGTTGCTCGTCTGGATCTGTGCCAGATCCTCTGCCTTTGATAGCTTGCAAGGCATCCAGCCATCGCTGCTCTCATCTGCTGCTTCTCTTCTCTGCACTGTTTTCTCCATCTCTTTTTGTTGTATAGCCCACCATTTGAAAAAGTCCATCAGGTTTTCAGGTTCTGTCACTGCCTGTTCTTTTTCCATAACTTGTGCTGGATGTACAGTCTCAGCTTGGACGTCTGTCTCCGCTAGTTTGGCTGCCATTCACCTGGTAACCACTCCTGGACTTGCTGCTGCAGGGTCCATACCTTTCCCTATGCTTCCCTGGCACTAGGTCTGGTACCTATGCGCAAAACTCCTGGATTAGAGTATGCACAGCGTAAATCCCACTTAGGCTGACACCATCTGTCGTTGAGGCATAGGTCGGGAAGCATAGGAAGAACCAGGAACAGTTGTAAAATTCACAACAAGAGTTTTAATATGAAAAACAAAATAAAAAAATAAAATTGTTCAGAATAACTATTTACAAAGGCAGAATAAACAGAGAAGATCCATCTGAGTTTTCCTTAAATCTGTGTGTCTCTTGCAAGAAACTATAGCTTTGTTTTTATAAGTCCTTGCAACCCCCTTATTAGCAAGCATCCTGTTTTTTTTTTCTAAAATGTTCTTGTAAATATTAGGCAGGTGCAGCTAAAACACAATGTCCCAGAACTGAGGCCTCTTCTCCACAGCTTCTGCAAAAGGCTTAAAAATTGCATTTCAGGTTACCCCTTGAGTTCCAAATAGCTTTGCAATCATCTCAAACTATAATTATATACAATTAAACAGTAACATTGTATAATTTCTAAACAAAGGAATCCCAATATTAGTTAGATTTCCACATAATGATTTGCATATATTTTTATACTAGCAGATATGCAAGGGAAGACTGAGAGACAGTGAGACTGTTGGGGTGATCAAATCCTAGGTCGCACAGGAAAATTTGGTTGTGCAACCAGGCAGACAAGAGACAGGAAAGGAAAGAACAGAAAAGATCCCTGCATTCAAACTCTCCATAACAACTGGGACATGGTCTTATTCATCCCTGTCACACCCATCCTGACTGGGTGCTCCACAGCAGTGACTCCGGCTCTGGTCTCCAGCCGGCAGTGCTTGGTCCTCACCCTGACTGCCCAGCAACAGGTACGCCGTATTCTGTCCAGGGAAGCCTGGCTCCTGAGCCGAGAAACCCGACTGGCTCACTCTCTCGAGCCAAGCTCCTCATTGGCCGACTTACTGTCTCCTGATTGGACCACCTTTCTACTCCTGTTTTAATGCTTTTAGGTGCATATTTTTAAACAGAGAAAGAGTTTAAAAGTTTTGTTAGAACTGTATTTTGTCCCACTCTCCTCGGCTAACCTAGACACTGCTTTGTCCACCACTGTCCGTCCCAACCTCTATTAATACACATTCTCTCCAGTCGGCACCACCCCAATCCTCTCTCTGTCTCTCCCTTCCCATTGTTTCCATCTTAGTCTTCCCCTTAAAGTGACCCAACTACTTATTAACATGGCTTTGCACAAGCCTGCCATATTCTTCCTCCTTGCCTCTTATCTCCTCACATCGGCCGCTGGCCCTCTACCTTAACAGAAACTCCCAAACTCCACCAGCTCCATGTGTTGCTCAAACACTCTCCTACAATCTTCACCCAAACAACCATCTTGTAACCCATCTGCCCACCTCCCCCTCTGTTGGTCCTGGTATCCTGACTCCCCAGATGCAAACCCCTGCATCACTCATCAGATTTGTCAGACCAGACCCATTAGCCATCCTGCACACTAGGAGACTAAAACTCCCTGCTACATACTCCTTCCTCCTTCTCACCCTACTCCTCGCTGGAGATATCGAACCCAGCCCGGGCCCTCAGATCAGCCCCCAACTACTATGTTCCCACAAAGGGCTCTCTATTGCCTACATAAACATTCACAGCCTTCTGCCCAAAATTGACCAACTAAACTGCTGGATGACTAAGCACTCTCCTGACATCCTATGCCTGACTGAAACCTGGCTCTCTCTTCAAGGACCCCCGACTCCCTAAAACTTCCCAGACTATACTCTGCTCAGACAGGACTGTGGTAAAGAGGTGTTGCCATCTACACAAAGCAACCCCTTTCATGCTCGGTCACTTTTAAGAAAGCTCGCCCAAGCTCCCATGAAGTCCTCCTGGCCCACCTCGCCTTCCCTACCTCTCTCCCTCTATTTATAGGGGTACTTTATGCATCACCCTGACTTGCTCATGACTCTCTTATCTCCATCATAGCTACCATTCCTGACCTAACCTCCAAAGGGGAACTGTTTCTGCTAGGTGACTTCAACCTGGATTGGCTTGCCGCCTTCTCAAAGGCCCACATTTCCAAACTAGAGTCCCTTAATCACACTCAACTGGTAAATGAACCCTCCCACTTCAACCCGCACTCCCAAAACCATACCCTGCTAGACTGTTTCCTCACTTCCCATCCACACAGGGTAACCTCTTCTGGCGTCCTTGCAAATGCACTAAGTGACCACTGCATCACATACTGTATCCGGAAAATTCATATGCCCAAGTCCGTTCCCAAGTACATTAATACTCGCTCCCTACATGCGCTGGACACTGGATCCCTGCTATCCAGCTTCGGTCACGTTGACTGGTGCCAGGTGTATTCTGCCCCTAACATTGACACTGCCCTCTCCAGCTTTCTGCACACTTTCACTAGGATCTGGGACTCCCATGCCACTGGGAAAAAGCTCAGGGCAAAAAAGCACCACCATCAGTGGATCTCTGCTTCCATCTTCACCAAATGCAAGGCCAGAGAAAAAAACTCGTCTGTTTTTAAATTCCACCCAAACCCTGTAAACAGGCAGGCCTACAGCGCCCTCCATAATGCCTGCACTAAGGCTATAAGACAGGCGAAAGCCGATTACTTCAAATCGTAGCTGGCTCATGCCCACCCCTCCAGATTCTGGATTGTCATTCACTCACTTTAAGATCCTCCAGCACAGTCCAGCTCTCTGGCCTTCATGCAGCATGGCCAGCCTATTACTGACCCTATCAGCATTGCTGAAACCCTAAACAAATTTTCACATCCTGTGCTGTGTCTCACGGCCTTCCACCTAAAACCACTGCTCTCCTGCCACCCACAATCACAACTACTTCAAATTCTCACTCATCTCCGAACAAGAGGTCCTCACAACCCTCCGCCCATTAAATACCTGTAAATCCAGCCCAGATGGGATCCACCCCGAGCTCCTGCAGATCTTTGCCCCTGCAATCACCAATTCCCCCTCACCTATCTACTCAGCCTCTCCTTCTCTACAGGCACGGTCCCTGAGGCCTGGAAAATTGTCTCCATTGTTCCCTTCCACAAAGGCAGTGACACCTCAGTGCCTGGTAACTACAGGCCGATCTTACTCTTCCCAGCTCTTGCCAAGCTGCAGGAATCTCTCACCCACCCCAGGCTATTGTATTATCTTTCCATTAACAATCTCCTATCCCCCCACTAATCAGGTTTTAGAAAACAGTATTCCACTAGCTCCTCACTCCTGTGCGTCACTAACCTCATTCACACTGCCTCTGACCAAGGCTTGCCAACAGCTGCTGTGTTTGTTGACCTTGCCAAGGCCTTTGATTCTGTGTCCCACCTCCTCCTCCTATCAAAAGTAGAGGCAGCTGGCTTAGCTCCTATCACTGTACAGTGGTTTAACTCCTACATTTCCAACAGATCACAGTCAGAATCTCTGATGTCTCATCTGTCACAGACGCACTCGGGGGTCAGGCCCTTTGCTCCCACAGTGCCAAACCTCGAAGTGCAATATGTGAACAGGAGACAAACAGGGTAACCCTCCTATCTGTTTTGGGTCCAATCAACTACCAGTCTCAAGTCCTGGGGTCAAATATGAATCCTTTTTTGCTAGCATGCCCAGGTAACAGGTCCAGACATCACACTCTCTTTGGGGAAATGCAGTGCAGTACTTAACCCAGTGGGCATCCAACCTGGTTCACAGTCCCCCATTTGACTCAGTTGAGACCTTGGTATTTTTCTTACCATGGTGCATAAGGTAACACCCTGTAAGCGCTTAACAGTTCTGTCAGAATTATCAACATTGTCCTAGCATTCACACTCAGAATGAGGAAAAGGCTCAGTCAGAATTTCAAAGAAAACAAAGTTTACTAAAATCAAAAATAGTAAATGAAATACAAAACACAAACCATATAACATTAATGGTACAGTCATAAAAGTAAATGGACAATTATAAACAAACCGCCTTATACTGAGTATCTAATCCTACCCTAGTTTCAGTTAGTAAATAGTGGTGGTTGAATTACCCAACTTCGGTAGAAGTGCTTCTTGAGAGTGTGTTTTTTTCAGGAGTTCAGAAATAAAAAGCACACTTTTCCCTCAGCCTTGACCATCTCTGAGGGGAAAAAGGGTCCCACCCAGCTTGTGAGGTCACAGCTCTGTGGTGATGCTGCCCGTGAGATCACTCAAATTCCTGTATACTGAATGGTAGTCACAGGCATCTGCACATTTGCCAAACATCCCACTTAAAAAAAAAAAACTAAATACTTTTATTTTTTTTTTTAATTCATGAGCCTGCTTAATGGCAGGTCAGGATTACCCCTTTGATCTTCAGAGGAACTTGCTGACAGCTTTTTTATCTTATCTGTGTGAAGATTCTCACAGGTATCTGTCAGAAGTTGCTTTCCTCCTAATAGGCATAAAATGCAATACTTTATACAAGTGGCTGGTTTACAACCTCTACAATCTGGTTTTATTATAGTCCCAGGAAGTCAGCTTTCACAAGCTAGAGGTAACAACTAGCAAGGCCAGCGCATTTGTTTCTTTTAAAAATCCAGTATCCCATGAGACTGTTCTGCTAGGCCTGTGTTTCTAAGCTGAAGTCAGGACATATATTAATATCAAAATTATATGCTCATAACTAGGAGAGAGTTATTACATCACACTCTTCTCTCCTAGACTGAACTTGGGGGAATCTGTTCCTAGGCAGGGGATGAGTTTCCCAAATTCAGTTTATTGCTCTAACAGACACGATAATCCATCTGCGTTTGCGTTTGCTGCCCTTGCCCTGTGAGTAACAGTCATGTTGTAACCCTGCAAGGCTGGGCTCCATCTTAAAAGCCTACCATTTGTTTTACCCATTTATGTCAGCCAAACCAGGGGGTTGTGATCTGTTTGTACCTCGAAATGCTGCCCATATAGGTATGGCTCTAATTTCTTTAGTGCCTACACCATTGCAAGGCATTCTTCTTCCACTGTAGAATAAGCCAGCTCTCTGGGAAGTAACTTTTTACTGAGGTACACTATTGGGTGATCTTTCCCTTGGTTAGAAGTTTGGCTAAGTACTGCCCCAATATCCACATCTGAGGCATCTGTCTGGACTACAAATGATTTACTGTAGTCTGTGCTGGCTAATACAGGAGCACCAGACAGTGCCTACTTTAGCTGTGTAAAGGCTTGTTCACAGGCTGGTTCCCTGTTTACCTTTTTAGGCATTCTTTTCTTTAGCAGGCCAGATAAGGAAGCTGCCAGGGCATGTAGTTTGATACAAATTTTCTGTAGTACTCTGTGGTCCCTAGAAAACTCCGAGCCTGCTTCTGTGTTTCCAGTCTGGGCCATGCCTCGATTGCCCCAATCTTTGCTTGATTATCACAGAGTTGTCCCTGCCCTACCACATGACATAAGAATGCCACCTCAGCCATGGCCACCTGTCACTTTTCAGCTTTCACAGTGACCCCAGCCCTCTGTATCTTGCCCAACACTTCAGGTCAATAATGGTAAGGTATATTGCCCCTCCCAACTTGTCTAGTATTTCGTCTGTCCGTGGCATTGGGTGGGCATCTGACTTCGTGACTGCATTGAGTCCATGATAGTTCACACAAAAAACAGAGAGCCATCTGGCTTGGGAACGAGGATCATGGGTGAGGCCCAAGGGCTGTTGGATGTCTGGATTAGCCCTAAATCTAGCATTTCCTCCTCCTCCCTCCTAATGTCCTTTTGGACGGCCTCTGACACCCGATATGCTGTTCTCTGTATGGGCGCTTGCGTCCTAGTATCTACATCGTGCGTCGCTAAGGGGGTTAGTCCAGGCTTGGCATTAAACAATGGGGCAAAGTCTGCTAAAACCTTCCTTACTTCCTGGATCTGGTCCGGGGTCAACTGGTGCGACATTTTGATTGCCTCCACAGAGGACTCCCACTTGCTTTCTTCCAGCAAGTCCAGAAGGGGTCTTCTTCATCTGTCCCCTTCCCAGTACTATACACTGCAAAGACCATGTCGGCCCTATTTGCATATGGTTTCATCATGTTGACATGGTATATCCTTTGGGTATGTCTCCTGTCAGGAAGTTGTATAATGTAATTTACATGATTCACCTGTCTGACTACTTTGTACGGTCCTGCCCACTCAGCCTGCAGCTTATTTTTCTGGACTGGGATTAGGACCATGGCCTCCTGACCCACAGTGTATGAGCAAGCTCTGGCTCTGTGGTCATACCATACCTTCTGCTGGGCAGCTGCCAGGCTGCTCTGGGCTGTTCCTATAAGCTCCTTCAGCTTTTCCCTAAACGTAAGGACATAATCCACTGTGGGAGTTCCCAGAGGGCATGCTTGCCTACCCAGTCCTCCTGGATCAAGTCTAGGAGCCCACGCACCCTCCACGTCCATATTAGAGCTTGAAAGGGGAAAGCCCTGTCAACCCTTGGGGCACCTCCCTGTATGTGAACAACAGGTGGGGAAGGTATTTCTCCCAGTCCCTCCTGTGCTGTTCAGCAAACGTTTGGAGCATCAGTTTAAGTGTACCATTAAATCTTTCCACAAGCCCCTTGGCTTTCGAGTGATAAGGTGTCATGCATCTCTGCACCACCCCACACTTCTCTCACAAACACTTCATCAGGTCCGACATGAAGGAACCCTCTCGATTGGTGATAACCTCCTGCAGGAACCCCGACAGGCGAAAATCCCTAGCAAGGCATCTGCCACTCTGTCTGTCCTCAGTGAAGATAGGACGACTGCCTCTGGGTAACGGGTGGCATAATCCACCATGGTTAGGATAAACCTCTTCCTGAAGGAGCTGGGGGATATTCAAAGGCCCCACAATATCCATTCCTGCCCTCTGGAATGGCTATTCCAATATGGGCAAGGGAATTAGGGCGGCTTAATTTTTACTACCCGCCTTCCCTGTTTCTTGGCACCTGTGACAAGACCTGCAATATTCCTTCAATTGCTGGGTGAAGTTGGACCAATTGAAATTCTGGGCCAAATGCTGTATAGTGCACATTATTCCCAGATGTCCAGACATGGGAATATCATGAGCAATCTTGAGCAACCGATCACGGTACCCCTAGCGAATGACAATCTGCCTGCCCATCACCTCTCCCTCTGTTCTTACGTCCAGCATACACAGCAGTTCCTTGTCCCAGTAAACTCTGTTTCCCATTGCCTCCATGTGCTCAGTCAGAGTCTGCCCAAACCCCTCAGCCTCTCTAAACTAGGGTAATTTTTCTGAGCAGCTGCAAAATCTTTACACATTCCCAAGGCTTGGGACAGGTCCCCTCCTGTTTGTAAACTAGGGGCCCTAGCTCTAGCATCAGGACATTCAGGATCACTGCCATCCCTAACCCTCTGACAGTTGGCTACCTCTCCCTCCTCAGAGTAACCTTCTTTAGCTGTACTGTTAACTGCTACCTGGGGAATTTCTACCCCCCTTTCACTATTCTCCATATCAGGAGATACATGCTAGGGAACCAGCCTCCCAATGTTTTCCACAGGGGCTTCTATGGGGTCCAGGGAGCCACAGTTTGCCTTTGCCGCCTGACTGCAGGTAGCTGCACACACCATCCCCTCTTGGAGATTGTTCCCTATAATCATATCCAGGGCAAGATTTTCTGCCACTGCAACTTTTTGCATAGTCTTTCCTGTTTCACCCCAGTCCAGGAGAACACTAGCAAGTGGCAGAGCTTTCTTCTCCCCAGTGGATCACCGTACTGTAACAAACTGATTGGGTATAAGCTGTTCAGGCTCAACCAAATCCCTTTTACCAAAGTCAGGGACGCCCCCGTGTTCCTTAACCCATGGATTTGCACAGGATTCACAGTAAATGGGTGTATGTGCTCCCTCATGTTTACTGGCATGCTTTCAGGAATACACAAAGAACCCACTTCTTTCCAAGCACCACTCTGTGTGCTCTGTGCCTTTTTAGGACACTGTCTGGCAATATGCCCAGGTTGTTTGCAAAACCAACAATCAGTTCTTTTGTCAGGAAAACCCTTTCTTTGTAACCTGGGGCTGCCCAATTTCTGGCGAGGCAGTGAGGGTTTTAATTATAACCTGGGGCTGCCCAATTTCTGGCAAGGCAGTGAGGGTTTTAACTGCCCTAAAGGCATGCTTTTCCCTTTCTGCGCTGCCACACCTGTCCCACTCCCTGTCAGAGGAGGTCTGCACCTGGCATAGTGACCCAAGAGCTCGGCAGCCTCCTGCACTGTTTTTGGATCTCGGTCTTCTAGCCAGGTTTTCAGCTGTGCTGGGCAGGCCCAAAAGAACTGCTTCAAAAGTATAACATCTTTAATTTTCTCTATAGAGTCTGTTTTATTTCCTTCCCACCAACATTTCAAAAACTGACATTGTTTGGTAGCTAGAGCCTTGTAGCTCATTGTCAGGGCTTCTCCTGAGCTTACGGAACTTAACTCTGTGCTTCGTCTGTCAAGTCATACTTTTCTAACAATGCAGCTTTAAAGTTTGCCATAATCATTACTATCCTGATTGTCCATTTGACCCAGTGCACCATGAGCTTTACCAGTAAGCAGCGGGGATAGCTGGAAGCTCCAGGACTCTCTGGGAATTTTTGCCTGAATGCATACCTTTTCAAATGAATTTAAAATGCATCCATATCTTCCCCCTCTTTAAATTCGGCTATCAAGTTAGAATTGAATTTGTTCCCTAGTCCTGGAGGTCCTTGTTCACTCGTGCCACTTACCTGCTCTGGCCCTGGTCTTAGGAGTTGTAGCTTCTCCAGTTCATGTTTCCTCTGATGCTGTCTCTCCTCTCGTTTGGCCTCTCTCAGAAGCTGTCACTCTCTTTCCTCTGCCTCTCTCCGAAGCTGGTTTTCTCTGTCCTTTTGCTCAGCCTCTGGCTGCTCTCGCTTCTCCTCTTTCTCCATCTTCAGCTTCCTCTATTTGAACTCCAACTTCATTCTCTTCAACTCTTATCTGCAGCGTGATCCCTTCTGGCTCCAGCTTGGTGGTGATCTTCCCCTGCTGTGGTGGTTCTCGGTTCCCACTGGTCCTGCTGCCCTCCTTCCTGGGACTGGACACTGCGGTGGACCCTGGCCCCTTCACACCCAAGGTCTGGTCCTTTTCAGTCACCGACTGTGACTCGAGGTCTTGGGCATCGGCTGCTAGAAGAGCTTCCACGAGGTGCTGCTTGTTTCGCCCCCTGCAATGGACTCCTCTCTCCTGGCACAATTGCCTCAGGTATTCCTCAGTGTACTCACTGTAGTTGGAAGCCATCTTCTTCCCTAATCTACAGCTACATTAGCTTGCACTTGGAAAAAAAAAATAAAACAGGTAGGGAACTTTGACTGTAACCAAAATGATATATTTCTGCTTCTTTCTTTTTTAAATCACTGCCTTGTTTTGTGTGTGAACTGTTACAGTTTATCAATCTGACACACTGGACTGTTAATGCTTGGGTCACCAAATACTTTCACAGTATGCAAACAAATCTTTTTGATTGCAGCACTGCAAAGCAAATCTTTTAGATCGCACCGCTGCCAACCAGATCTGTCTGTCACAAATGCACCCTGGGCGTCAGGCCCTATGCTCCCACAGTGCCAAACCTCGAAGTGCAGTATGTGAACAGGAGACAAACAGGGTAACCCTCCTGTCTGTTTTGGGTCCGATCAACTACCAGTATCGAGTCCTGAGGTCAAATATGAACCCTTTTTCGCTAGCACGCCCAGGTAACAGGTCCAAATATCACACCTTCTTCGGGGAAATACAGTGCAATACTTAACCCAGTGGACATCCAACCTGGGTAACAATCCCCTGTTTGACTCAGTTGAGACCCTGGTTTTTTCCTTACCTTGGTGCATAAGGTAACACACTGTAAGCGCGTAACAGTTCTGTCAAAATTATCAACACTGTCCCAGCATTCACACTCAAAATGAGGAAAAGGCTGAGGCAGAATTTCAAGGAAAACAAAGTTTACTAAAATCAAAAATAGCAAATGAAATACAAAACACAGAACATGTAACATTAATGGTACAGTCATAAAAGTAAATGGACAATTATAAACAAACCGCCTTATGCTGAGTAATCCTACCCTAGTTTCAATTAGTAAATAGTGGTGGTTGAATTACCTAACTTTGGTAGAAGTGCTTCTTGAGAGTGTGTTCTTTCAGGAATTCAGAAATAAAAAGCACACTTTTCCCTCAGCCTTGACCATCTCTGAGGGGGAAAAAGGATCCCACCCAGCTTGTGAGGTCACAGCTCTGTGGTGATGCTGACTGTGAGGTCTTTCAAATTCCTGTATACTGAATGGTAGTCACAGGCATCTGCACATTTGCTAAACATCCCACTTAAAAAAAAACAACTAAATACTTTTTTTTTTAATTCATGAGCCTTCTTTATGGCAGGTCAGAATTGCACCTTTGATCTTCAGAGGAACTTCCTGACAGCTATTTCTCCTATCGTGTGAAGATTCTCATTCTCACAGGTATCTTGTCAGAAGTTGCTTTCCTCCTAATAGGTCATAAAATGCAATACTTTATACAAGTGGCAGGTTTACAGCCTCTACAACCTGGTTTTATTATAGTCCCAGGAAGTCAGCTTTCACAAGTTAGAGGTGACAAGTAAGGCCAGTGCATTTTTTTTTTTAATCCAATATCCCATGAGGCTTGGCCTGTGTTTCTAAGCATATATTTATATCAAAACTATATGCCCATAACTAGTAGAGGGTTATCACGTCACTCTCATCCACTCCCCTCCCCATCCTAGCTGGCGTCCCACAAGGCTCTGTCTTTGGTCTCATCCTCTTCTCCCTCTTCATAAACAACCTTCCCTCCTGCACAAAATCCAGCATACACATGGTATACAGATGACACTATCCTCTTTACCTCAGTTCCATCAAGTTGCAAAGTCCAAGATACTCGCCAATTTGATTTCAGTAATATTCAGTAATGGTTCAGACAAAACCAACTAAAATTAAACACTTCCAAAACCATATTCATGATCTTTGGCACTGCCCACAAACTTAGCAGATTCTCCACCCCCCCGGCCCGTGACCTCCCTGGATGGTACCCTTCTAGGCCAGGTCACTAAATACAAATACCTGGGTGTTTGGCTAGATCCCCACCTATCCTACTTGTCTCACATAGATGCAACTGTCGTCAAACTGTATCCCAAGCTAAGTATGCTCTGCTGGCACCATGACTCTCTCCCGCTCCCAGCCAGGCATCAAATCCTAACTAAAATGATCCTCCCCATCTTTGATTATGTGGACGTGGTCTACTGCACTGCCCCTGGTACCACCCTATCCAAGCTTGATACCCTTCTGAACTCCTTCTGCCATTTTGTGATCAACTCACCCCTCAGAACCCATCACTGTGACCTTTACTCTGTCCTAGGACTAACCCCGCTGTTCCACAGACGTTATATCCATTCTCTCACCCTCATATCTAAATTCTGGTCCAACATGCTACCTTCCTACCTGTCAGATTGTCTCTCCCCTGCCTCTGCCCTCCCCCTTATGAACTGAGACATAGAATGTACGTTCTTTTAGCATCCCTCATCCATCCTCCTCACCTGGCCAAGCTGCCTTCTCCTACTGGCTCCCCAGTTTGTGGAACAGACTAACCCCCTCCCTCATGAGTTCCTCTTCTTATGACGCCTGCATGAAACAACTTTGCTCCCTACCACCTCCGCCCTGCGTCTGCCCCAGATGACTAAATCTGCACTCCTCAGGCTCTTGAGACTTCTGCTTCTAAGCACTTTCTATACTCGTTCTAAATGAGCGCACTTACTATTTGTAGATTTCTTCCCACATTATCTCCAAGATCTGAAATGTGCTAGAATCATATACTGTACTGCTTAACGTGTATTATTGTAACAAATTGTCCATCTTGTCTCAATTTTTAATTGATCATTGTTGACGTATCATTTGTTTATGTAACAATACTGGAAATTGTGTATTTGTGCTAATTGCATGTACCCCCCCTTCCCCCAGGTTGCACCTGGAATCGAGCCTCGGCTCAGTGTGTCTCTCCCAATTACCAATTGTTTAAATAAACAAAATAAAAACATAAATGGCTCACTACCCCTAGCTTTCCTCTCAAAATGGGAATGGCGCCTCATTGGTTCCTTCTTACACTCGCTGTCCTACCCATCTCCACTATCCACCTGCTGGTACTGCTTGCCTCTACTCACACTACTGCTGCTGGCATGTGACATGAAGAGAAACCCAGGTCCCGCAAACCTGCCGATCACCCACTCCACCCCCACCTGGGCAAATGCACATGGTCTCAAAATTGCCCACCTAAATATCTGCAGTCTTCCCTCCAAACTAACTGAATTGGAAGCCTGGGTCTCTCTCTCCATAAGCCGGATATACTAGGGATCACGGAGTTCTGGCTGAAGCCCTCTAATCAGGACTGCAGCTGCCACCTGCACGGCTACTCAATACTGAGATGGGACAGGAGCATGGAAAGAAAGGCGGCGGGGTGCTACTTTAGTTCAAGGACACACTAAAAGTAACTTTGGTGAAAACTCCTCTACTGAAAGGTTACTCGCTGAGCTCACTTTAGGATCGGCCAACAAAACTTATATAGGCTGTTGTTTTAACCCTCCTCCCCCCAAGGAAAGCACACAGGGGCTCAAACGCCTGCTAGAGGGCCTAAACCAGCTCTCACTGCACCGCTGGGATCTGTGTCAGGCGACACTCCTGGCTTAGAACATCAGGATTTTCTTCTGATGCTCAGCAGCAGGTTATGGATGTTCTCTTTCATGGTTCTCACCTGTTTGGCTCTCAGTTGGAGCAAGCTCTAGAGGCCGCTCAGAAAACCAAAACTGCCATCAAGAAAGCCAGTCCGGCTCCTTCCACCCCTCAAAGGGGCGGGAACCGTCGTCAGTTTCACAACAGGCAGTCCTTTCGAAGTAAGCTGAGGGGCCTTTAATAAAAAACAGCCCCTTCAGCCACAAAAGAAAATGCAGCATAAGGCACAAGGCCCAAAAGCGCCAAGTGCCACCCTCTGAAATATGGGCCCCGATCCCACCTTAACTGCTCGAGGTGGATCTGCCCTCAGCAGTGGGAGGTCGACTGATGCTGTTTTACAGCCAGTGGCAGTCAATTACAGCAGACAAGTGGGTCCTCCGGATTATTCGGGAGGGGTACTCCCTCAGCCTGTCGGAGATTCCCCTGACTGTCTACCCAAGCGACAGCACAGTCTCCCCTCTACGTAGTCAGACCTTCTCACTTCAGAGATTCAGGGCCTGCTTTGAAACAGGGCAGTGGAGCTAGTTCCCTGGGAAGAAAATAATACAGGGTTCTACTCCCATTACTTTCTAGTCCCAAAGAAAACAGATGGCATGCACCCTGTTCTTGACCTCAGAAAGCTGAACAAGTATTTGTTCAGGGAAAAGTTCAAGATAGTCTTCTTGGGGACTCTTCTACCACTTCTCTAGCGACATGACTGTCTCATGTCCCTGGACATGCAGGATGCTTACCAGCATGTTCCGGTGCACCCAAGTCACCGCAAGTACATTCGCTTTATGGCCTTGGGTCAGCATTACCAGTTCAGAGTCCTGCCCTTTGGGGTCTCCTCTGCATCTCAAGTCTTTATAAAGTGTTTCACGGTTCTCATTGCGCACCTTCAAAAGCTGGATGTTCAAGTCATTCCCTGCATGAACGATTGGCTCATCACCAGCCCATCAAGGGAACAGACTCAAGAGGCAGTATCCACGTTATCTCAGTTCCCCGCATTCTGGGAGTACAGCTCAACTTGGAAGAGTTACAGCTTCAAGCCTCTCAGCAGCTGCTCTTAATAGGAGCCCTCCTGGACACCTCCAAAGTGAGGGTCTTCCTCCCAGAGGACAAGAGGAGCGATATTGTCCAGATGGCTCATTTCATCAGAGAAAACAACCCTGTACAAGCCCACTCCATGCAGTGGATGCTGGGCCTATTGGCCTCTTCTGTCTTCACAGTGCCTCTGGGCCGATTACACATGAGGATCACTCAGTGGATGCTCAGCATGCAGTGGTCCCCTATGACACAACTGCTGTCTTACCCCATCAAAGTGACAGAACCTCTAATGAGGGGTCACTTGCGTGGTGGATTCAGGAGGACCCCATTCTTCAAGGTCTCCCCTTTGCTCCTCTGGAGTCTTAGATTACCATCACCACAGATGCATCTCTGCTCAGTTGGGGGGCTCACTGCCAGGACCTCCACACTCAAGGAGTGTGGACTCAGGAGGAGTCTCATCTGCACATCATTGTTTTGGAAATGAGAGCAGTCCTGTATGCTCTTTGAGCCCTAGAGAAAGTCCTTTATCAAAAGGTAATTCTTCTTCAGACGGACAACAAGGCAGTGATGTATTACATCAACAAGCAGAGAGGAACTAACTCCTACCCTCTGTGCAAGGAAATGGTGAGGGTATGGGAGTGGTGTCTGGAACACAGCACTCTGATCCAGGCAGTTTACCTGCTAGAAGCCCAGAACAATCTAGCAGACAACCTCAGCAGGACAGAAGCAGACCCTCACGAGTAGTCGCTCGCACCAGATTTCGTGCAGTCGCTCTTCAACGAGTGGGCAGTCCAAATGTGGACCTTTTTGCATCCCCACTCAACGAAAAACTGCCTCTATTTTGCTCCAGAAATTCAGAACCAAGCATTTTCTTTCAGGATGCAATCCGACTGCGGTGGACAAGACGCTTTCTGTACGCATTTCCCCTGCAACCCCTAATTCAGAGGGTGCTGCTCAGATTAGAAGCACAGGGGGGCAAGATGATCTTAATTCCACCTTACTGGCCTCATCAACTCTGGTTTCCATTGATCAACAAACTGTCGGACTGTCTTCCGAGGCAACTGCTGCTATGGACTGACCTCCTGACACAGGGATCTCTAGTTCATCTCAATCTACACTCCCTTCATCTCCTTGCCTGGCTCCTGAGAAGATAGGTGGGCAGGTTTAAAGTTTTTCAGAGAATTTCCCACATTCTTTTGGCAGCACGTAAGCCCTCTACCAGGAAAACATACGCAGCTGAATGGAAGCACTTTCGATTTGGTGTGCTAAGATCCCCCTGAATCCTTTCGGATGCCCACCAAATAAAGTTTTGGAGTACCTGTTAGAGCCTTTCAGATGCAGGCTGCAATATTCTATGGTCAAGGTATATCTTTGTGCACATTCTGCCTTTCATGAGCTGGTCCAGAACATTTCCTTGGCTCAGCTTCCTTTGTTTAAAAGATTCCTCAAGGGCACTCTGCATACTAGTCCCCCAGTTAGGAAGCCAGTTGCTGCCTGGGATATTAATCTTGTGCTGAATATGCTCACTCGTAAATCTTTTGAGCCTCTAGCCATGTGTGATTTGAAGTTCCTGACCTGAAAGACCACCTTTTTGGTGGCCATCACTTCTGCTCACAGGGTCTCTGAGATACAAGCTCTCGTTACAGACCCTCTGTACACCATTTTTCACAAAGACAAGGTGGTACTTCGTACTCACCCCAAGTTCTTACTCAAAGTGGTTTCGGATTTCCACCTCAACCAGCCCTTGGTTCTGCTGATTTACTTTGCTGACTTTCAGAATGAAGAACACACCCTTCATTCCCTGGATGATAAGAGAGCCCTACGATTCTACATCGCTAGAACTAGGGACATCCGTCAGGCAAAGCAACTCTTTGTCTCCTTAATCATGGCCCAGCTGGGCCAGCCAGTATCCATCAGATGCATCTCTGCCTGGATAGTGGCATGCCTTCATCACTGCTGTTCCATGGCACAGACTAAGTTGGAAGGCCAGGTATGCGCCTACTCAGCTAGAGCGGTTGCTGCATCTCTGGCAGAGATGCACTCTTCCTATAACAGAGATCTGCAAAGTGGCAACTTGGTACTCAGTGCACATGTTTGTGAAGCACTGTGCTCTGGATGTCCATGCCAGACAGCATGCTTCCTTTGGAAAGGACAGTCCTTAACGGGATTCTGTCCTAAATGAGCTCTGCCTCCTGCTGCCCAGCTCGGGGGGTTGGTTTAGCTTGGTACTCTAGCCCAGAGGTGAGACTAAACAGTGAAGACTTAAAGTCCAGGAAGATATGAAATACCTACTGTAATTCTTGATCTTCTTGGACAAGTCTTCATCATTTAGTCACACACCCACCCACAGTCCCCTGGGTTCACTCATTCTGTTTGTGGTCGTCACTCCCTCGTTTGGTTTCGGCTGTGAAGACATTGTTTCAGTTGACCCTTCTTACACGGGTCAGTCGGGCTATCTTATGCCCTTGTTAGATTAGGTTTTTCATAGTTTTATTATGCTGTACCTCCTCGGTAAAAAAGGTACTGAGGCGGCTGGGGGTGTGTGGTTGACGCCAAGATAGCCTATATGGTGTAAGCCAGTCTCATGGTGCCACACATGTGCGGTCCTATTTTGGCGCCGACACTCCTGAAGTTTTGGCTCTTGCAAAGTCTTAGCACTTCCGGTGTAGAACGTAGAGGTGTGACTAAATGGTGAAGACTTGCCCAAGAAGATCAAGAATTACAGTAGGTACATAATTTTCATTTTTTTGTAAGGGTCCTGCAGCTTGTTTTCCTTTTGCGTTATGATGGGGTGGCATCCCAGTAGTAGTAGTAGCAGCAGAACTTTCTTGTGGCTCCTATCTTTCAAACTTTGGCAAGAATAACAGGGCTTTGATGTTCAGAGGAGCAGCTATGCCCTTTCCACACCAGTGCATCTGTTCCCCCGATGGCTGTCAGTCTCTGCCATGTTAGCGGGCTATTGCAGACTCTCATCTTGGGGCATTTGAGCCACAGCAGAACTCAGCATGGATTCACATGGTGCAGTGACTTCAACAACTTTCGGTATCTCAGAACTAGAAGACTGATATTTCCACCATCAGCACTTTTCCTGTATGGAGGACATCTTCAATCCTTTGGACCTCTGTGCTCGAAACGTCTCCTGTTCAGCTAGAAGTAGTAACAGATGTTCTCTTTTCAAATGGTAAGCCTCTTCCAATTCATTATTAACAGTATGAGGAGGTCCGTCAAGTACATCCCCAGGTCCAAGATAGGCATCTAGTTGTTCTGGAACAGCAGTTTGGTCAGGAACCTGAACTACTGGGCTGCTAGCAGGGCTTTCACTAGCAGCCAACGAACCAGCGATTAGTGAACCAGCAGAAGCCATCTGTACCCTTACAGATAGATCAGGGATAGGTGCCTCCTCTGTGTTCCGGGTTGGGAGGAAAGCATGCTCCTCTACCCTGGGCAGCCATGCTACCTCCTCCACCAACCTCCAGTCTCTCACCAACAGGAAACCACCAATGCCCCCTACTGAAAAGAGTTGGGAAATTTTTATTGAAAAAAGAATCAAATAACAGAAACATAGCAGAAAAAAAAACAAAGCAACTCAAGAACCAAGAATGATAACTATGCAAAAAAGGTTCAAAGCACATCATGGGACATACTTCTGACTTCCTGTTTCCCCTAGCCCAAATGGGCAGTCCCTCCTGACCTCCCCCCACTTCCCTCCCTTTCGAGCCTCTCTCTCTACCAATTAATTTCACTATGTGAAATGTTCACCTTACCTTATTCTTGCTTGACTCTGCCTACAGGAACAAGTACAAATGTCATGACTGTTAACCCTACCATGCAACTTGTACCTTATATACACAATGTAATCTATTGTAGAAATATGCTACGTATTACTATATTTGTTTTTCACATTGAAGCCTTCACATGTATGCTCTTTAAACCGTACGTCCTGTAAATTGTCTTTCTAGAAATTGCATCACCATGTAAACTGTTTTTTCTGTAAATTGCATCACTGTATATTATAATGCCTGCTAAAGATATGTATGGAATGTACTGTTCCCTGGGTTGCCCCAGAAAAAGGGACTTGTTTGTCTCAGTTGGGCCCACCTGGTCATCAAAATTCTAATAAATAAATACTAAAGACAGAAAGGGGAAGGGAGAAAGAAAACTTCATTATGTCACAAGCTTTCTGGGCCTTGTAATCCAAGCCATGTTATGCCATCTGTCTGCTAGTAAAGCTGAAGAACATCGTTTGAATAAAGAGCAATAAATAGCCAATTCAGAAGCAATCCTGTTAAAAATTTCAAGTTGTGTATACATTTTTTGCTGTAGAGAAAAAAAGACACCTGTTGAGCGACAGGTGCCATTTAAAGCAAACCAGTATTACATCCATTGTACCACAATGCCATTTCCCCCAAGCAGCCTTATATTGGCTAGACACTAGAGTCTGCATCCCAGAACTGGGTTTCTACCCACTGGAGAGCAGCCAAGTCTCAGAAACCTACAATATAGCAATAGTCAAAAAAAAAGGTGCTCCATTGTTTCCAACTGGTTAATACACCTGCACATACATTCTGACAACTGCTTGTGCTTCTGGCTGTCTTTAGCATTTAATTTGTTGTGGCTGTGTAGCCATAAGATGTCCCACATCTTGGGAGGCATCCTTCTTTGACAGCTGTCACAGTAAACATCCATGGGTTTCAGGGGACCTATGTTCAAACATTCAAGGCTCAGAAAATTTAGTTTTTAACATTTGATTATTGTAAGGCTTTTCTGGGTACATCCCGCAGCAGTTAATAAGTGATGTTCCAAGCCTTAAGTTTGGAAAAGGCCTCCTTCATGTACAGGAGGGTTATGACAAAAACTTTTAATTGTTTCAGATTCCCTACTTCCCACACCTTTAGTCATGCTGAAACAGCCATCTATGCCCGAGGTACCAAGATTTCTCAGACGCTACTATCAGAGGCCTAATATTATAGGAAAAAACATACCATAGGTAAAAACCAAGGGGTGAATCATGGCCGACCCTCCACATTTAATCAGCTAGTCAGTAATATTACACTTCACCGGGTTCAAGCTACTTCCCCAGAGAGCCTGAAAAAAATACTCAGAAGGACCGAAGGACCATTTCTAAGGAAACTGGGGAAGGGAAAATGTAACTGACATATAAAAAGAGAGAAACTAAAAGGTTTTTAATTAAGAAAACCCGCTTCTTTTTACTAAGACTCCATATGTTCCAGTTAGCAACTTCCTGTTTTCCTAATTCTAGTTTCCCATCTCAGTTCAATTTGACAAGACCACCTGAGCCAAACTTTATACCCAAGACGGTCAAGGGTTCCGTCTTTAGTGTGATACCTTCAGCTGATAGTGGTGAAAGAGTAGGGGAAGTTTTATCTGGATAAAATAAACAGGAAGACCGAGACCATACATCCTATACAGGGTACATTACAGAAAAGGAAAAGGACAAAAACATAAACAACATGCTACATCCATTGAAGAAAACAATAAGAAATAAACCGAAATATCAGTCAGTATTACAGTCATACCCCTGAGCATAGAGAAAGAAAAAAAAAATACCATCAGGAAACAGCATTAGAAATAAACAATGCACCCTATGAACCCCTCCCCAAAGTATAACCCAAAGATAAAAGCCCAGAAAGTAATCAGGTTGGGAACTATGCTGATGGGAAGAAAAAGGAAGTCAAGGGGGTTCAAAATATGCCCCAACATGCCGCCAACGCGGAGGACAAGAATAAGATGGTGCTGACTCATAGTCACGTGTATAGATAGGCACGAGATCCACCTCCTCCAGTACCAACAAAGCCTCTGGTGAGATAGCAGTATTTTGAAGGAGGAAAACACATCTAGCATGCCATAAGTAGTACTTTGAGACCATCATAACCAGCCGCAAAACACCCTTATCATACTGATATGCAGACGGGGAGGTCCCTAAAATGACATCAGCGTAGGACAGGCAAGTCCAGCCACTTTTTCCAGTAGGCCCTTGTGTAAGGGCATTGTAACAAAAAGTGGGTCATCGTTTCAAAGACCCCCACACCCACACACACACCTCCCTCGAGCAGTGTCTTTCATCCACACTGTTGTGTTTTGCATTCGCTTTAACACATAATTTCCCATGGCAACTCAGCCAAAGGGTATCCCACATTTTAGGTGGGGTGCTCGGATCCATCAGAGATTCATGAACCAAAGGAATTTGAGTATCTGGGATACCTGGGTACGTGTGACGGGACTAGAAAAAGGAGCTCATAACTTCCTAATAAAGAAGCTTAGGCTGGGACATATTCTGGAGAGTAATCGCACCTCTCCACCATCTCAGCTTTTCCAGCAAAGACCGAACAAAGGGGCATATCCCCCTTGATAAAGTTGGAGAGAAGTTAGAATGGGACCATTGGGCCAGGATAGGGGTTGCCCAGCTCACCACCCAAGGTTTCCATACCCAGGTGGTGGAGTCAAGATAACATCCCAAATTCCATTTCAAAAAGTGACAAAAGACAGAAACCATCGGGTTAGCCATATTCAAGCCCCCACTCTTCACAGGAAGATAGAGCACATTCCCCATGACTTCCCCATATCATCTGGAAAAAAGACTGTAGAATCTCGTCTCCAGTATATTAGGAAGTGGAAAAATCTGACATGTATACAAAAAAATAGGGAATAAAATCGTTCTCACAACCGCCACCCTCTTTTTCTTGGTTTGCCTCCAGGATTTCTATCAGGCAATCCTGGCTTGACAAAAATCAGTCTTTGATTCCCAGTTCCGGAGGGCTAAATTCCTCGAACAAAAATGAATACCAAGGATCCTGACAAGTTCTGTGACTAGCCGAATGCCTCCTGTGTAGGACACAAAAGACAATTCAGAGCCCCAAAACATGCCTGTACATTTCCATAGATTTAGTCTTGCCCCCAAAATGGGTTGGAAAGAATGAAAAATGTCCAAGGTCCAGGGATCCTAAAGGGACATCCTGAACCACCAGAAGCACCAAGATATCTCGTCGACGAGAATGCCGACCTCCCCCACAGCAACGACACGATACCGACGCAGGTATTGTGCCACCTCTTGCTTCGCTGTTCCCCATGCGGGGGTCTCTGCCCCCCGCACCCCCTGGACTCTAGGATTCCAACTCCTGGTCGGAGGTGGTCCGGGGAGGGGCAGAACATTGGGGGAAGGCAAAACACAGAAAAAGGACCATTACTGTGAATGTCGCTGTAATGGTCTTTTTCTGTGTTTCGCCGTCAGGGTGTCAACCACAAGGGGTGATATGTGAACCACCAAAGTGACATAATGTGCATACGCATGTCACCTTCGCTTCAAAGGCTGGAGCAAGACTCAGGATGCCCCTAAGCTGAGGGTGCTGCGTGATTTTTCTCAGAATGGGGTCCAAACAAAATGTATACAAAGAAGGGCTTAAGGGACACCATTGCCGAACCCCCATCTCACCGCAATATGCCCTCCCTTATGGTTATTAATCAGAAGAACGATGGGGCAGACTCATAAATAGCTCTAATCCATCAGCAAAAGGTCAGTGGAACCCTGTAATGAGCCAAGACAGTAAATAAATAATGATTTGAGACACCATCAGATGCTTTTTCCTGGTCAAGTGATGGCAGGAAACCTCCTTCCCCAGAAGAATGTCCCTGTCTAAATAGTTCCCATATCAACATCAGGTTATCCACCATATGTCGGCCAGGAATAGCACAAGTTTGAACAGGGAAAATCACAATATTCTAGGATCGTGGCTATGTTGTTCTATCCACATTTGTTGTCATGTCATTTCCCTTTAAGAATCTTGCCAGAAAGTCTTTAAGCTGACTCCTGGGGGGTGAGATACTGACAACAGTAAAAATGGAAAGGGACCTGGGGGTAATTATATCAGATGACCTAAAGGTGGGCAAGCAATGTGAGAAGGCAGTAAGGAAGGCTGGGGGGATACTGGGATGCATAGGAAGAGGCATCAATAGTAGAAAACAGGAAGTTGTTATCCCTCTGTACAGACAGTTGGTGAGACCCCATCTGAGTACTGTGTGCAGTTCTGGAGACCCCATCTCCATAAAGACATAGACAGAGTGAAGGCTGTCCAGGAGGAGCAACCAAAATGGTGCAGGGTCTACACCAGAGACATACGAAGAAAGACTAAAGGAGCTTAATATGTATACCCTTGAGGAAAGAAGGAGAGAGGGACATGATAGAAACTTTCAAGTACCTCAAGGGAATCAACAAAGTCCAAGAGGGTAGCATCTTTCAGAAAAAGAGATGTGCAAGAACAAGGGGCACAATTTGAAGATAGAGGGAATGGCTCAGAGGTAATGTGAGAAGTATTTTTCACAGAGGGTTGTAGATGCATGGAACAGCCTCCTGAGGAGGCCGTGGAGTCAAGAACAGTGGGGAATTCAAGAATGCATGGGACAGACATAAGGCAGTCCTAGTGGGGGTAGGGAAGTAAGCTGTTGGTTAACTAGGATCTGCAGCTTATCTGTTAGGTAGGAAAATGGGCAGACTAGGTGGGCCAAGCGGTCCTTATCTGCCGTCAAATTCTATGTTTCTATGTTTCCTCCCACCCACCCGGGTGGTATATCTCTCGGCTCTGCCCCTTGACGCCAGATCTTCCTTTCCGCTGGAAGATTCGGGTTCCCTCCTTATCACTCACGCGTTACTGTAGGCCCTGGCAAATCTCCAGATTTACCAAAACTAAAACTTGTACAAGTTTCTTCTAATCACTTCGCGATCTCGACTATGATGGAGGACAAGTCCTCACCCGGTTTTCGCCGCTGCCAGTGTGGGCAGAAGATGTCTCGGACTGACCCGCATGCCTCGTGCGTCTATTGCCTGGGTCATGATCATGACACCGAGGCGTGCGAAATGTGTCATGCTTTCCATCCCAACGTTCTGGGAGATCGTCTCACACAGTTGCACCTGGGCAGACTAGAAAAACAGAACCCGAAGGTCTAATCCAGAGAAGCCCATTGGGCAGTCTCCGCGGCTGCGGGGTCTGCTGAGCAGCTAGAGCAGATGAAGGCCTTCAAAGAGGAAGAGGCACGGGCTGCTGATCAGTTCTCTTCCCTCTCGGTTTTCGTTCCACTCAATCTGGGCTCCACCTTCTCAGGCTCCTTTAAGGAGATGTGTCAGTCTCTCTCTACCAAGGGAGAGGGCCCCTCAGGTGCACACGTCTCACAGTCCCATAAAAAGGAAGAGGAGAAAAAAAGAAGGTTTGTCTCACCGATGACGTTCTTGGGATCATGAGAGATCTCAGTCCCAGGAATCTGCTGTCTCGACCTCGGTCAAGGTTGCAGCCTCGGTCACTGGCTTCACGGTACCCCCGTCAGGTCAGCAGGCCAAGACGCGGGACAGCAATGTGGTTAAAATAATTATCGATCCTGTCGACCCGTCATTGCTGGATGAGGCTGACAACTCCTTATTCTGGACCCACTGAGGAACAGACCCAGCCAGCTGGGAACCTCCTCACGGTCCCGGTCCCTGACCTGGAAGTGCCGCGGTTTTCTCCGACTCCTTCCGAATGACCCTGTCAGTCCCCCCCAATGGTCCAAGTCAAGGTCTCGGACCTCTTCGACCGACAGGCCGAAGAAGACGCATAAGCACTCCAAAAAGCGGCGCCACTGCCATTCTTCCTCATCCTCCTCAGAAGAGGAGAGGCTTTAATGCAGGCTGCATTGGCGCTACGAGGATTTGATGTGGCAGCAGCTGATTATGTCCATCAAGAAGCTGACCCCAGCTGCTTCTCTGGCCGTTACTTGGCTGTCGCCCTCCAGGCCGATGCCAACTCCTCAGGAACCGGTCCACACCGTCCCTGTGCCTGTGGATCTGGTCAAGACCCTCCCGGCTCGACCGAAACCAGCCTCTCCACCAATTTGGGTGGAACCACCACCTAAACAACCCACCTCCGGGGCTCCTGCCAAGGGGTCTAGGCCCGTTACGGGCCTTCTGCACAGGCTGTCTATCACCCTCACTTCTGACCATCCTAGGTAGGTGGAAGGCGACTCTGGTGGCTGGCCAATCTATCTGGAGTCCGAGGTCTCTGACCTGCATTCTTGTCCCTTGGACGATTAATCCATAGGGAGTCTTTCAACAGAGGAGGACCCCACTTCATTCATGGGTATCCTCTGTTTCATCTCTGAATCCACAGGGATGCCCTTGGAGCCCATTCAGAAATGGGCCGAATACCCCCTCACTGATATCCTCAAATGAGGGGATTTTCTGACAGAGGCCTTCCCAGTGGCCGAGGCCATTTTTGGTCCAGCCTTGGAGCTGTTCCAGCACCCTGCCTCCTGCCCTGTACCCTCAGCCCGAATGGCCTGCAACTACGCAGTCCCCATTGGCTCCCTTTCAGGACTCACAGAGCAGCCCTCAGCCGAGGGGTTGGTGACTGAATCTGTGTTCAGGCACTCGGGGAGATTCGGGAGACAATGATAGACCCCCCAGACAAAGAGTCCAAGAAACTGGACTATTCGGCCTGGAAAGTCTGTGCTGCTTCTTCACTTGGCCTTTGTCAGGCAACCTCGGCCATCATCCAGGCACATTTTCTCCATGCCCTTCTGGGCTCTCTGGATGAGGTCCTCCCTCACCTCCCCGCAGACCTCCAGACCATGGTCAAGCAGGTCCGTGACCAGGGCTGGGCAGTTGCAAAGCAGCAACTCCAGATGGCTCTAGACATCGGCTACTCCTGCGCCTACTCAGTGGTGGTTGCACCCAAATGGTGGTGACTGCGGTTGCCATGTGTCACAGGGCCTGACTGAGGGTCTCCACCTTCACAGCGGACACTCAGCAAAAGTTGACGAAAGTCCCCTTCCTGGGTACCGACCTCTTAGGTCCAGGAGTGGATGGTCACCTCCAGCACATAGAGAAGTCCGATGCCACCCTGGACTCTATCACTTCTGCTCAGAAGGAATCCCAGGGTTCCAAAAAGCAGATGTAACCCCAGGCTGGTATGCCGTTTGTATCTGACAGCAATACCAGGTGGGCTGGGTTTGGGGAGGAATAGGTCACTCGGCACAAAGGCTAGGTTTGGCTACTCTGCACTGGGGCACCCAAGTAACTCCGAACACAGGAAGCAATAACTGTAATGTCCAACACCAGAAGTGGGATTCTAAAGTGTGGCTTTTATTCACATCCAAACAGAATAACAAAGCATAGATGGACCCCCATGGGGCTACACTCCTGGTAATGCAGATTAAAAGAGACCAGAACACATCCTCATCACTTTAGCCCTCAGGCTCTACCACACACTAGGCACACAGCCCGGACTTGTACGCTGCTTTGGGTTACTCAGCCCGAACTTGTACACTATTCTGGGTTTTCCCCTGGCTCGGCTCCCTTGGCAGCCACTTGGACACCTTCCATACTTCATGGAAACATTTTCTGGTGGCTCCCTAATCCACCTAAGAGTACCACGGCTCCATCAGGGAATCTTCCTTTCAATCCCACATCTGGGTACTTTCCTCAGGCACTGGCCAAGTACCTGAGAGAAAGCAAAAGGTGTCTCAGAGCAAATCCGTAGAGTTGAATTTGGTTACTACTGATGGGGGTCTCCCACCTCTCGCTCCCATAGTTCATACCCGGTTATTTCGCTGGACAGTAAACACTTCATCCTTTAGCACTTTGCTGTGTAGATTCTTGCTACAGTAAATGTATTTCACATTCCATCTACTTGCATTGCTTCCCATTTGTACTGGACTTGAACATACTTATACGTGGCTTTGTCCATTACTCTAGGCCCCCCACAAAGTTAAGCAGTCCAATCCCCACTTTCTTTCTTTCCATTTTGTGCTGGCCTTGAACATACTTAAAAGTGGCATTGTCCATTCTAGGGACATGGATATGTTGTTCATCCACACTCATTGGCAGTATCCTTGCCGCTTTAAATCTTGCCGGAAGGTCTTCAAGCTTGCTCCTCCCACCCACCCGGGTGGTATAACTCTCGGCTCCGCCCCATGACGCTAGATCTTCCTTACCGCTTGGAGCTCAGGTTCCCTCCCTTAGCGCTCTCGTTTGCGACTAGTTCCTGTTCTCCGTTTGCGGTTTAAAATAAAAATTTGCAAAAGTCTTGATCCCTCGCTGACTGCGATGGACAAATCGACTCCGGATTCGGAATGCCCATGCGGGCTGAAGATGCTCGGACGGATCCACACTCCGCGTGTGTCTACTGCTTAGGCCTTGAGCACGACCCGCAGGCTTGCGGCCTGTGCTCATCTTTCTCGGCCTCGTCCTCGAAGACCGTGCTGCCCGATTGCAGCTGGGCGTCCGAAGCGTTTCCTCGGTGAAGTCCAAGGAGGCCCGGTTGGCGGTGTCCAGCGGCGGGCTCGGCGGATCGCTTCGGCGGATGGTCGCCCTCGAAGGGCGGCGCCAGGCAGTATCTTCCTCGGCGCGGCATTTATCCGCTCTCTCTGGGTTCTTCCTACGGCTTCTTTTAAGGAGCTTTGTCTGTCCCTCTCCACTAAAGGAGAAGAGCCTGCGTCTGCTGGACCTTATTCGGTCAAAAGAGGACAAGGGTAAATCCCTCACGGCGCTCTGGAAGCGGAAAGGTCCCTCTCCGGGCCATCGTCCGTCGGCTTCGCGATCGACCGCTTCGGCTTGACCACTGGCCTCACGGTGTCCCCGTCAGGTCAGTTGACGAGACTCCCACTGATGAAGTGAGATTTTCTCGACCCATTGAGACGGGCTGTCGCCTTTAGCAGCAATCCCCCTCCCGGTTCCCCGGGAGAGTTGAGGATCCCGTGGGCTCGTCTGTGCCTCCGGTTCCAGCCCTCGGATGGACCTTCGAGCCTAAAGGGTGCGGTTCGGCGACCTCCCGCACCGACCCGAATTCCGGGACTCTCGGTCTCGGTCTCGGACCTCTTGGCGGTCCAGCCGTTCCCGTCATAGGCGGTCTCGGTCTCGACACAGCGATGGCGCGTCGCGCTCGTCCTCGTCCTCCTCCTCGGATGAGGAGGCTTGAGCGTAAGTGCGTCGGATGCGAGGACCTTATGTTTATAACAACTCCTCCTGGCGGAGGAACAAGCCCGACTCAGGCGCCCGGCCATTAATCGCTGTCACGGGCGGCGGCCGGCCCCGACTTGTCCGAGGCCCATGCAGGCGGTTGTTGGCCAAAACCAGCCTCCCACGTTCGTGGAACCTCCGCCTCCGGCCGCAATTGGGGCTCCGACAAGGATTCTCGGTCGTGGGGTTTTCACCCATCGACTGTCAGTTACCCTCACTCCGACCGACCTCGGCAGGTGAAGGGTGGCTCAGGCCAGAGGCAGCTCTTCGAGACTCTTCCGAGTCCGAAGATGATTCCTCCTTCTTCTCAAGCGACTGGACTTGGGTCTTCAGGAGGTCAGTCAATGGGCGATAGCCCGTCGTCCTTCCTAGGACTCCTTGGCTCATCACCGAGTCTACGGGATGGGCTCGAACCCGTCCAAGCAGACCAGTATCCCCTCACGGAGATTCTGGACCGAGGATTCTCCGGCGGAGGCCTTTCCGATGGCGAGGCCGATAGTGGGTCCGGCACTGGAACTTTGGCGGCGCCCTGCTTCCTGCCCTCGCCCGGCCAGGATGGCCAGGAAGTATCACCGTCCCGGTTCCTTGTCCGGTTTTGGAACACCCCTCTGCTGGGGGTTGGTTACCGACAAGCGTTTCCGGCCAGCGCCGAGCGCCAGGGATGTGGACAAACCTCCTGACAAGGGTCAAGAAATTGGACTACATTCGGGCGAAAAAGTCGCTAACGTCCTCTCTCGTATACGTCAGGCCGGATTCGGCCGTCCTCATGGCACATTTTCTCATGCCCTGTTGGGCTCCCTGGATGAGGTCATCCCTCATCTTCCGCCCGATCTGCAGACTACGGTTAAGCAGGTGCGGGACCAGGAGCAGGGCAGTGGCCAAACAGCAGCTCAGACTGCTTTGGATATAGGGGACTCATGTGCCAGATCGGTGGCGGCCGCAGTGGCTATCGTCGTGGGCTTGGCTGAGAGATATCCACCTGCGCCCGGATACCCAGCACAAGTTGGCGGATGTTCCCTTTGGGACTGACCTCTTCGGCCCTGGGGTGGAAGGTCACCTGCAGAGGATCGAGAGTCAATGCCACCTTGGACTCGGTCTCTTCACAACTCCAGAAGGACAAGGCGCAAACCACAGCCTAAGCCCTTTAGCGTCCTTCTGACACTTTGGCCTTGACCCAGCAACGTCAGGGCCAGCAGGCTCGACCTTGGCATCCCAAACCCAAGCCGCCCGGCTTCCTCTAACAGGAGGCAGGAGAAGAAAGGGCGGAGGTCCCTCGGCGGTCCCTCCTCCTCAAGCCTGCCCAGATGACAGGCTGAGGTGCCGCTGTCATCCCGTCTTGCCACCCTGGGTCCCCGTGGAAACTGACCAGCCCTTCCGTTCCACCTGGTCCGCTGTTACCACGGACAGGTGGATCTTGGAAGGTGGTGGGAAGAAGCCTGCCTCTGGAATTGAGCAGGCACCACCCTTGGGCCGTGCGCCCCTCGGGAACCCCGGATCCCTAGCCTCACTGGCGGCTCGTTGAGCCGACGCCGGCTCTCCTCCAGAAGGAGGTGGTAGAGGTGGTGGACCCTCCTTCAGACCCAGGGTTTGTGTCCAGGTACTTCCTGGTTCGAAGCGGACGGGGGCTGGCGCCCCATTCTCGACCTACGACCTAAACAGATCCTAAGGTCCGAACCTTCAGGATTGGTCACTCTGGCTCAGATGAATACCATCCTTGGAGCAGGCGTGTGGTTCTGCTCTCTGGACTTGCAGGACGCGTTTTCCACGTCCCTATCCAGTCCGTCTCACCAGAGATTCGCCAGCTTCCGGCGGAAGGATCTCTCTTGAGTTCAAGCCATGCCCTTGGCTTGTCTCCAGCTCCCAGGTCTTCACCAAATGCATAGCGAGTGAGCGGCAGCATTCCTCCTGCGCTTGAGGGTCAGGTGTACTGCCCTTACCTGGACGACTGGCTGATAGCTCCTCCAGGAAGGAGGCGGAGTGGTCAGAGATCTGGCCCTCAGGTCTGCTCTCAACTGGGCCTCCTTATCAACGAGGCCAAGTCGGAACTCGAGCGAGCAGGTGATTCTATTCATCGAGGTAGCTCGACTCTCTCGAGCCAGGCCTGGCTCCCGGACAGGGCCGAGGTTCTTTCCTCCTTGCCCGATCATTTCTGGTTGGAGCAATTAAGCCCTGACCGGGACTTCCTCTCGCCTCCTGGGTCTCATGGCGGCCCTACCAGCGTGGTCCGTTGGGCCCGCTGGAACATGCGTCCCTTCCCAGTGGGGACTGGCCAGCCAGTGGTCCTGGCAACTGCGATCCCTTGGACCAGCTTGTGTCAGTGACACAGGGGATGTGGGCAGCTCTCCAGTGGTGGACCGTTCCAGATCATTTGCAGGAGGCATCCCGTTAAATCCGCCCGAGCGACGGTCTCTCTGACGACCGATGCCTCTCTGATGGGTTGGGGTGCCCATCTGGGGAACACCGGGCTCACATGGCCTCTGGTCCCCAGCGGGAGTCGATGCCACATCAACCTGCCTGGAGCTCGGCGGTCCGCCTAGCTCTCACCGCCTTTACTCCGTTCCTCCGAGGGTCAAGTGGTCCGGTCCAGCCGGACAATACCACGACCATGTACTATCTAAACCGCCACGGCGGGGCGCTCCATGCTTCTATGCAGGAAGCTCTCCGCATTTGGTCACTCGTCTGCGCAGCCCTGGGCGGATCTCCTGGCCATTCACGTGGCAGGGCCTCCAACACCCTGGCCGATGCCCTGGGCGGATAGGGGCTGCATCCACAGTGGTCTCTCCTCCGGAGGTAGTACAGCATCTGTTCTCCCTTTGGGCACACCTCAGGTGGACCTGTTTGCCTCCATGGAACAGCAGGCTGGTCTGTTCCATGCCGCCCCCCTCAGCAGGGCTCGCTGCAGGGGATGCCTTCTCGAGGCAGTGGACCCCGGGCCTCTTTGTGCCTTTCCCCATTTCCCTTGATCCACAAGGTGCTTCTCAAGGCGAGGAGGGACAAGGGGCAGGTGATTCTGAGTAGCCCCAGACTGGCCTCGCCAGTTCTGGTACCAGATCTCCTCAGTCTCAGCTCCAGGACTCACGGCAGCTTCCAGCTCGCCGGACCTGCTCTCAGTCAATCAGGGAAGGTGTTCCATCCGGACCTTCAATCCCTGCACCTGACCGGCCCTGGTTCCTGAAGCTAGGTTCCAGGCCTTGGGTCTTTCCGGCCAGGTCCTCAATGTAGTTGGGCGTCCCGTGAAGTCGACCAGAAAATGCTATGCCTTCAAATGGAAAAGGTTTTCCATTTGGTGTCAGAACAGAGGCTTGGACCCTTCCTCCTGTTCCTTGGCAAGCATCTTGGACTATTTATGGTCCCTTTCTAGTCAAGGGCTTAGGTCGGCGACCCTAAGGGTCACCTGGCAGCCATCTCTGCTTACGGAAGCGCGGGCGGGAAGCAGTCGATGTGCGCAGGGAGAAGGTGGTCTGGGCGCTTTTTAAGGCCTTGATCACATTTCCCCTCCAGTCGGGAACCCCCACCTCCGTGGGATCTACTGCTAGTTCTGGCAAAGCTCATGGGCAAGCCATTCGAACCTATGCACAGTGTGCTTTCTCTCACCTGTCGTGGAAGACCGCCTTCTTGGTGGCTATCCGTCAGCCAGAAGGATGGGAGAGCTCAGGCGCTTTCCATCGAGTCTCATACCTGGTCTTCCACAGGGACAAGGTTGTCCCTCTTCCCCACCCGAAATTCCTTCCCGAAGGTGGTGTAGTTTCACCTTAACCAGGTGTTGACTCTGCGGTGTTCTACCCCAATCACACCTCGGAGGCGAATATAGGCTCATACTCTGGACCCTGAAGAGGCGCTCGCTTATTATAAGGGCGCCACGGCTGGGGGTCGGGAGGGATTGCGCCCAGCTGTTTGTCACCTAAGCTGGAAGCCGCATCTGGCAGACCTGCAATAGCGGACGATAAGCAGGTGGGTAACCTCCTGCATAGATCTCTGCTATAAGTTGGCGGGCATGGAGCCTCCCAGAGGGATAAGAGCTCATTCTACCCGCCATACTGCAGCAGTGGCTGCTTCCAGGGACGTCCTATCCAGGAAATCTGCAGGGCTGCTACCTGGAAGTCAGCAAACACCTTCATTACCCACTACCACATCGACCTTGAGTCACGCCCGGGATGCTGGTTTGGGGCCTCAGTTCTCAGTCTCTCTTTCCCAAGTAGTATATGGGGTAGTGCGTCTTGCCTCCCTCCTCCCGGAGAACTGCTAGGAGTCTGCCAATGAGTGTGGATGAACAACATATCCATGTCCCTAAATACAGGTTACTCACCTGTAACAGGAGTTCTAGGAATGGTATATGTTGTTCATCCCTGACCCTACCGACCTCCCGGCCTGACGCTGGCCTGAGCTTCAAGCGGGCCAGATCTGGCGTCATGGGGCGGAGCCGAGAGTTATACCACCCGGGTGGGTGGGAGGAGCAAGCTTGAAGACCTTCCGGCAAGATTTAAAGCGGCAAGGATACTGCCAATGAGTGTGGATGAACAACATATACCATTCCTAGAACTCCTGTTACAGGTGAGTAACCTGTATTTACTGTAGACCCCCACTGAGTTAAGCAGTCCAATCCCCACATCTTCCAACTGTACTTGGCTGTCTTTTCCTGACCCCACAGTAACAGTCCCTTTAGTTTCCTTCTGTTCAGGTGAAAACACTTGGCCCTTTTTCAGAGCGAACTCACCCTTTGGTTGCAGGTGCCCCACAGGTGTTTCCTCCACAAGGAATCTTCTTCTCAGAGCTTCTGGTGCCTCAGCACAACTTGAACAGGCAGCTTCTTTCCTTTAGCAGGACTCAGTGGGGTTTGCCCCTGGAAAACAGGCAAACACCTTCCCCCCATCCCCTCAGGGATGGGGCTACTGAACCATTGAAAGCGGTCTCCACCACTTCAATTACCAGTTCCTATGTTCCTCTTCAGGTGGAAACACACACCTTACCCAAAGTAGCTCTTAAACAGAGCTTAAAGCTCTGACAGCCTGCACACACACTGCTGCACTACAGTCTCTCTCTAAGACTGCACACAGTCTGGCTTCAAATTCCCCAACGTTCTACTCTAATCTCCAACTGCAACATTCCAGTGTGGCTTATGCAGCTGTGACAGTTCTAAAATTATGTCATCCCTCAGTCTCAGCTGAGACTGAGAACAGAGTGAGACAGTGTGAAATCCATTTAACTGGAGTTTCACAGGCTGCCTTCCCTGCCTACCACTAGGTCTTACTGGGATTCTAGTAACCCCGGGTAACGGGGGTTATACAGAAAAGAAAGCCTTTTCAGTCTTCTGCCCCTGCAGCCAAATAGCCCCATTTCCAGTCGGGGCAACAACAACAGCAGGCTCAACCTTGGCACCCTTGGCCCAAGTCAGGGCCCCTGGCACCCGTAAGCCCGGAGGAAAGGGCCCCGGTGGTCCCCAAACCAAATCCTCCTCCTCCAAGCCTGCACAGTGATGGGATGGGGGTTGCCAACCCCATGCCCATCACACCAGCTCTGGGTCCTCCCATGGGGGGGCCAGCTCCACCACTTCCTTTCCACCTGGTCCGCTGTTACAACAGACAGGTGGGTTCTGGAAGTGGTTGGCCAGGGGCTGCCTCTGGAATTTGAGCAGTACCCACTAAGCCGAGCCCACGCCCCAAGGGAGGATATGGTGTCCGTGCACACTCAGTCAGCTCTCCAAGATAACAACACCCAACTCCTCCGCAAGGAGGTAGTGGCCAGAGTCGCGTATCCCCCTGTCAACCCAAGGTTCGTTTCCAGGTACTTCATGGTTCCAAAACGGACGGGGGTCTGGTGCCCCATTCTAGATCTGCACAACCTGAACCAATTTCTCAAGTCTTGCACATTCAGGATGGTAACTCTGTCTCAGATCATACCATCTCTGGAACAGAACATGTGGTTCTGCTCACTGGATCTTCAGGACACGTTTTTTCATGTCCCAATCCGTCCGTGTCAACGAAGTTTTCTCCGCTTCCAAGCAGAGGGAGCTCTCTTCGAGTTTCAAGTCATGCCATTCGGCCTGTCATCAGCCCCCGGGTCTTCACCAAACACATTGCAGTGGTAGTGGCCCACCTTCGGCGTCGGGGGGGGGGGCAGAGTGTACCTCATCTCGACAATTGTGTCATAGCGGGTCCCTCCATACAGGAAGTGGAGAAATCCAGGGATCTGGCTCTCTAGACCTGCATCGAACTTTGTCTCCTGGTCAACGAGACCAAGTCAGAACTCGTACCTTCACAGATGATCTGCTTCATCGGGGCAGAGCTCGACTCTTGCCGACCCAGAGCCAGGCTCACGATGGACAAGGCAGAGCTTCTCTCCTCCTTTGCCTGATCATTTCTGGTTGGGCACTTTTGCCCTGCCCAGGACTTCCTGCGCCTTCTGGTAACATGGCGGCCTGCACCACCGTGGTCCAATGGGCCCGGTGGCATATGCACCCACCCCTCCAGTGGGAGCTGGCTAAGCCAGTGGACTCAACGACACAGTCACTTTGACCAGCTGGTCACTGTGACCCAGAAGATGCGAGACGCTCTCCAATGGTGGATTGTCCTAGAACATCAATCAGTCAATCAAAATCTTTATTTATCCAGGCGATCACCATTGAGCAAGCTCATTTACAAGGTGGACCTGCAGTTTGCAGGGACAAGTGTACAGATACAAATAAAATATACACAAGACAACAGGAACAAGATGTTTACAATAACAATTGGAGCAGGATGTATACATTCCAATGGCACATATACAAGTAAAATATACATAAAACAACAGTAGCATGATATATACAATAACCACAGGAGCAAGATGTGTACGGTTAGCATATACAATAAAAGCCTTTATAATCCTGTCCATCAAAAATTGTTAATAGCCTGTATAGAAGTCACTGAGATATGGAGGTGCACACGAATAGTACACAGCGGTGCTGGTGGGAAGATGCTGGGATGCTATGCAGACAGAATTTGAGGCTTAGGATTATGCGATAGGTGGGGGGTGGTATGTGAGGGCGGTACAGAGAGTGTGAAGTACAGGTGGGACTGAGGGAAGGGGAGTAATTGTGGCATAGGAGGACTTAGTTGAGCAGCAGGGACTAATGTGATTATATAGGAAACGATAGCCAGACTGCTAGGAGCAATGGAAACAGTTACAGAGCTCTACAAACGTTTTGGCATACAGGGTCTTAAACATAGCAAGACTAACAAGGGAGCTAAGTCTCAGCAATTTCTGTATCCTATTCCAGAGCGTGGGCAGGACAAAGCTTATGGCAGCCCTTCCAAAAGTGGGTGCTGACCCTAGGTACTTTCAGGGAAACCAGTGAGTGACTTCTCAAGGCATAATTCCCAATTGGACTTAGGGGGAGACAGTCAGCAACGTAGTGCGGAAGTTTGTTGGTGAGGGCTCAGAGCGTCCAAAGAGCTGCATTTCTATACCGCCTGTATTGGAGGGAAGGCCACCCCACAGCTGCGTATAAAGAGCAATGATGGGTGGAAAAGAGAAGGCCAGTTATAAATCTCAGCGCTCTGTGGTACAATACATCCAATTTTGCAAGGTGTGAGGCAGGGCATTGGCGATAAATGAAGTCAGCATAGTCAATTAAGGAGAGGAACGTAGATTGGACAAGCTGTCTTTTGGCGTCTGCGGTCAGGAGGCGATTTATTCTGAAGAAAAGACCAAGCCTCTGCCTCAGCTTTTTCAGCAGTTCTTTTATATGCCCCACAAAGGAGAGTTTATTTTCTAGCCAGACACCCAAATACTTGAATTTTGGCACGAATTCAAGATTTTCACCTAGTAGTGCGGAGATAGAAGGTAAAGGACCAGCAGCAGCAGAATAAGCCAATTGGTGAGAACAGCGTTGCCTTAGTTTTTTTAGCGTTTAGTTGTAGTCTTTTGCTAAGGAACTGGCGCTGCAGGATATTAAAGTCTGTTTGTAGGTCGCCGCAGGCAGCTCCAGGAGATTCACAGCTTAAGTAGAGCACCGTATCGTCAGCAAACAGGTGGATACTTGCTTCCTTAATGTCTATGTCCAGGCTGTTGATATAGATAGCAAACAGTATTGGCCCCAATACGGAGCCCTCTTTTTAGTAGTTTAAGTGGAGAAAGCTCCCCTTCAGCCTTGATTTGTTGCTGCCTACCAGTGAGGTAGTCATGGAACCAACCCAGGGAGGTTGAGTCAAGGCCTATTGTTTTTAAGGTGGAGAGAAACAAACAGTGGTCAGCGGTGTCGAATGCCTTACTAAGGTCCAGGAAAATGGCACAAACAAATTTTTTGTTATCTAAGTCCCAATGCCAGCCATTAGTTACTTTTGCCAGAGCCGTAATTGTACTGTGCTTTGCTCTGAAGCCAGACTGCATTGGGTTTAGCAAACTTGAGTTATCTATGAAGGATCTCAGCTGGGTATCCACAATATTTTCCAGGAGCTTGGAGAGTATGGGGAGGGAGGGAGATTGTCCTGTGGTTATTTAGGTCACAGGGATCCCCTGATTCAAAAAGGGGGATGACGTGAGCAATTTTCCATATCTGGGGGAGGGAATCTTGCGATAGTGACAGGTTGAATAGGTGTAAGATAGGTGTGGCAAGGATGTGATATGCTATTTTCAAGAAATATGGGTCAAAGGAGTCGGCCCCAGCACTTTTTTTTAGTATTGAATTGTAGAAGAAGATCTTCAATCTCTTTTATGGTGGTGGGTAAGAAGGAGAAGGCTACATTATTGATACTTGGTTCCGGAAGCTGGGTGTTGATCTGTGGGAGGAGTCTGCTTACTGGTGCGTTATCGAATGCCAGGTCTGCAGTGGCAAAATGATTGTTGAAAGCCTGCAGGATCTCGATTTTATCGTTGATTATAACATTATCAGTGGTAATTTTAGAAGGAAACACGTTTCCTGGAGAGTGACCAGTCAGTTCTTTTATGGTGGACCAGAACTTGGTAGGGCATTTTGACGCAGAGTCTAGCTCAGATTGATAAAAGTTGGCCTTGGCCTCTCTGACAATCTTAGTGCAGGCATTTCTAGCTGTCCTGAAGAGACACCAATCTTCATCTGCATGCGATTTGCTGGCCTTTTTCCAGAGATAATCTCTTTTAAGTAAGGCAGCCTTGAGGTCCGCTGAAAACCAACGACAAGTTATAGTTTTTATTCGTGCTTTAACCAGAGGAGCATGGTTGTTTAGGGCACAGGTTATGATTTCATGGGAGATATAGGCATTACTCACTGATTTAGCTAGGTAGAAGCTTTGCCAGAGCAAGGAGTTTGTTAGATCATTGAAGTATTCAAAAGGATCGAAGTTCCATCTGGACCTTTTAGTAGAAAATTTAGATGCTAATAGGGGTTTGGTATCAGTTCTTATACCAGCAATAAAGCAGTGGTCACTAACATCAGCTAAAAAGATTCCGGCATGGGAAAAGGAGTATGGTTGCTTACGAGAATGACGTCCAGTAGGGTCCTTCTCATTGGGTTTTTCTTGTTAATGCGAGTTGGCTAAGTAATAAGTTGTGTGAACCTGTGAGAGTCACAAAATTGCTTCAGGGGTAACGAGACCTTAGTCAGCCAACCATAGTTAAGATCACCTAGTATAATTGTTTCCAGAGGGGTAGAATCCATGAGGGATGACAGATGTGACAGGAGTTGCGGTCCCGCTGCTGGAGGTCTGTAACAGCCTATGACATGGAACGCCACTGATGGGGAAAGTTCGACTTTAAGGGACAAGCATTCAAATCCACCTGTAACGGAAGTAGAATCTAGTATGGACACTGAAAATTTGTTTTTGACATAGATGGCTACTCCGCCACCCCTTGTCTGCCTGTCAGCTCTGAAGAGGAGGTAGTTAGAGATGTTAGCCTCTCTGTCTGGGGTGGATGCCCGAAGCCAGGATTCCGAGAGCACAAGTACATCTGGTGCAGTACTAATAATCCAAGCCTGGACTGAGGCAAATTTCTTTAAGAGAGTACAAACGTTTGCATGTATAAAGCTGACTCCTTTCAGTCTTGTAAGTTCAGATGGAGATGAGAGTGCTTTTGTGGGGCCAGGATTAAGTTCGACGTTGCCTGAACACAAAAGTAGAAGAAGCACAATTTTCCTTAGGGCAGCAAAGAGTAATTTGAAAGCATGAATCCTTCTGTGACTAGTATAGGTTTGAGTACAGGGGTCCAGGGTCCCGAAATGTCCCCTTGCGTTGTCCTAAGGACGCATAGCCTAAAGTCCATCCAGAATAGTACCAAGCCGTACAAGTTTTGGGTGGATGGGGTGTGGGGCCACATAGTGGTAATGAAGTAGCGGTCCTGCTTCGAGGAGATTCCACAAATTGAAAGGGGATCAGAGTCATGCAGTGACAGCACAAGTTATTCATGGCGTTGATATAAGGGGAGTCTAACAGTGTAGGGCATGACTCTTTGTTGGAGTCAATTCTGCTCAATTGCTCTGCCACATAGGATACTATGCAAAGGCTGATGAGTAAGCGGTGCCAAACAAGGACTCTCATGGTTGCCCTTTGTGTTAACAAGGGTCGGGCTGCAACAAAACCAGCTAGCCAGGTTCTATAAGTCCCAGGGGTCACTGCTCCATATAAGACTAGTTGAAAGTGACAGGGATCGATGTTACACAAGATAATTGGAAACAGCCCTGGTGGCACAGGCGTCTTGCATATTTATCTTTGACAGGCAAGGGTATCCTACCGGGGACACTTCGTGTAGAAAGACAGGAATTACTTCTGCTATGTAAGTTTTATGATACCTAGCCACTAGGAGGGGTAGACTTATGCAAAAGTTAGCTGGTGGGACCGTCTAGGGTGGAGAATACAGGATAGGCAGGAGATGGACCTATGGTGGTAGAGGGCGGGGCAAGAAGAACTATATAATAACGTCCAGGGAAGGGAATGGGCGGGTGGGTGAAATAAAGCGGCTTTGCCGTACCTCTGCTGCTGGAAGAGTCCGGGAAGTGGTCTCAGGTGGCAGCTGAGGAAATGCAGACTGTCCGGTGACCGTGTATCCTGCGGCAGAAGAGCTGGGAGCCCTGAAGGGTTCTTGGCTAAGGAAGGAGACAAAAAGGGACACTATTAGTACTGGGCTCTGGCAGGGGCTGAGCAATCCAGTGACAGCAGCCAAATTAGCAAGACAAAGGAGCGATTTCCTTGGCGCCCCGAGGTCTAGCTTATGGCTGCACTACAAAACAAAGAGGGGCTGTGAACACTTTGATTCACACAGTAAAAAACAACAGGCAAGGGCTCTTTAAACATTATTCTAGGAGCTTACAAACAGTACAATCAGTTGCAATTAACTATTTTTGCAAACTATACAGAAGGAAACAGCTCTTTTTTTGCCCATTTTTCCAATTAAAGTAGAAGGGGAAAGCGAGCCAGTGGGAGCCTGGCTGAGAAAGGCGCTCGCAATCCGATTGACGGTGGCTTTGCCATACCTCTGCTGCTGGAAGAGTCCAGGGAAGTGGTCTCAGGCGGCAGCTGAGGAAGCACCGACCACCCGGTGGCCGCGTGTCCTGCGGCGGAAGACCTGAGAGCCCTGGAGGGTTCTCGGCTCTGCTGCTGGAAGAGTCCTGGGAAGTGGTCTCGGGCGGTGGCTGAGGAAGCGCCAACCACCTGGTGGCCGCATGTCCTGTGGCAGAAGAGCTGGGAGCCCTGGAGGGTTCTCGGCTCTGCTGCTGGAAGAGTCCGGGGAAGTGGTCTCGGGCGGCGGCTGAGGAAGCGCCGACCGCTCGGTGGCCACGTGTCCTGCAGCGAAAGAGCTGGGAGCCCTGGAGGGTTCTCAGCTCTGCTGCTGGAAGAGTCCTGGCAAGTGGTCTCGGCGGCGGCTGAGGAAGCGCTGACCGCCCAGTGGCCGTGTGTCCTGCAGCAGAAGAGCTAGGAGCCCTGGAGGGTTCTTGGCTCTGCTGCCGGAAGAGTCCGGGGAAGTGGTCTCGGGCGGCGGCTGAGGAAGTGCCAACTGCCCAGTGGCTGCGTGTCCTGCGGCGGAAGAGCTGGGAGCCCTGGAGGGTTCTCGGCTCTGCTGCTGGAAGAGTCCGGGGAAGTGGTCTCGGGCGGCGACTAAGGAAGCGCCGACCGCCCGGTGGCCGCGTGTCCTGCGGTGGAAGAGCTGGGAGCCCTGGAGGGTTCTCGACTCTACTGCTGGAAGAGTCCTGGGAAGTGGTCTCGGCGGCGGCTGAGGAAGCGCTGACCGCCCAGTGGCCGTGTGTCCTGCAGCAGAAGAGCTGGGAGCCCTGGAGGGTTCTCAGCTCTGCTGCCGAAGAGTCGGAAGTGGTCTCGGCGTTGGAGGAAGTGCCGAACACCCGTGGCCGCTGTTGTCCTGGCGCGGAAGAGCTGGGAGTCCTGGAGGGTTCTCGGCTCTGCTGCGGGAAGAGTCGAAGTGGTCTTGGCGGCGGCTGAGGGCGACCGCCACGTCAACGCGTGTCCTGCGAAGAGCTAGGAGCCCTGGAGGGTTCTTGGCTCTGCTGCTGGAAAAGTCCGGGGAAGTGGTCTCGGACGGTGACTGAAGAAGCGCCGACCGCCCGGTGGCCGCGTGTCCTGCGGTGGAAGAGCTGGGAGCCCTGGAGGGTTCTTGGCTCTACTGCTGGAAAAGTCCGGGGAAGTGGTCTCGGGCGGTGGCTGAGGAAGTGCCGACCGCCTGGTGGCCGTGTGTCCTGCGGCGGAAGAGCTGGGAGCCCTGGAGACATATGCAGGAAGGTATCCCGTTTGTCTTTCCCAAGCCGACGGTAATTCTGACAACTGATGCCTCTCTCTCTCTCATTGGCTGGGGTGCCCACATGAGGAATCAGAGAGTCCACAGGCTCTGGACCCCCAAGGAATCCCAATGTCATATCACTCTGCTGGAGCTCCGAGCAGTTCAGCTGGCATTGACTGCATTTGCTCCGTTTCTTCGGGGTCAAGTGGTGCAGCTCCAGACGGACAATACCACGACCATGTACTTTCTCAACAAGCAGGGTGGCATGCACTCCCAACCTCTGTGAAGGGAAGCGCTCCGCATCTGGACCCTCATGAGCCGACTGGAGGCAGATCTCTTAGCCATCCATGTGGCAGCAGCCTCCAATCAGTTGGCAAATGCCCTCAGCCATGTGAGCGAGGTGTCCCATGAGTGGTCTTTCCATCCAGAGGTAGTTCATAGACTGTTCTCCCATTGATGCAAACCTCAGGTGGACCTGTTCGCCTCCACAGTGAACACAAAGCTGAGGCTGTTTAATGCCTGCCCCCCTCAGCAGGGCTCACTGCAGGGGGATGCCTTCTCGAGGCTGTGTACCCCAGGCCTCTTCTATGCCTTCCCTCCACTTCCCTTGGTATACAAGGTGCTCCTCAAGGTCAGGAGGGACAAGGTACAGGTGATCCTGGTAGCTCCAGACTGGTCTCACCAGTTCTTTTATCCAGATCTCCTCAGCCTCAGCACCAGGCCCCCCGAGGCATCTCCCAGTACGCCCGGACCTGCTCTCGATCAATCAGGGGAAGGTATTCTATCCGGACCTTCAATCCCTGCACCTGACAGCCTGGTTCCTGAACGGCTAGAGTTCCAGGCTTTGGGTCTCTCCGAAGATGTACTCACTGTAGTGGAGGCATCTAGGAAGGAGTCGATCAGGGGGTGCTATGCCTTCAAATGGAAGAGATTCTCCATTTGGTGTCAGGGCAAGGGCCTGGACCCTTTGTCCTGTCCAGTGACTAGCATCCTCGACTGCCTTTGGTCTCTCTCCAAAGGAGGTCTTCGGTCTACGACCCTTAAGATGCACCTGGCAGCCATCTCTGCTTATCGGGCACGGGCCGGTCAGCAGATGATGGCCCAGGAGAAGGTGGTCTGGCGCTTCTTTAAAGGCCTCAACCACATTTTCCCTCTGGTGGGGGAACCACCACAACCATGGGATCTACTACTGGTATTGGCAAAGCTCATGGGCAGGCCATTCGAACCAGTGCACAGGTGTGAGATGTCACATCTGTCATGGAAGACCGCCTTCCTGGTGGCTATCACGTCAGCCAGAAGGACTGGGGAGCTACAGGCGCTCTTTGTCAAGTCTCCTTACCTGGTCTTCCAGAGGAACAAGGTTGTCCTTTGCCCCCACCCGAAATTCCTTCCGAAGGTAGTGTTGGAGTTTCACCTCAACCAGGTGTTGACTCTGCTGGTGTACTACCCTAATTACACCTCGGAGGCTGAGTACAGGCTCCATACTTTGGACCTGAGATGGGCGCTCTCTCTGATTTTAAGGAACGGACGGCTGAAGTTCAGGGAGAGGTTTGCCAGCTGTTTGTCACCTACGCTGAAGCCGCATCTGGCAGACCGTCAGCAAAGCGGACCTTTGGCAGATGGATTACATCATGCATCGATCTCTGTTATAGGTTGGCGTGTCAGGAGCCTCCCGTAGGGCTAAGGGCTCATTCCACTCACCATACCGCTGCTTCGGTGGCTGCTTCCAGGGACATCCCTATCCAGGAAATCCGCAGGGCTGCTACCTGGAAGTCAACAAACACCTTCATTACCCATGACCACATTGACCTAGAGTCATGCCAGGATGCTGGTTTTGAGGCCTCAGTTCTCCAATTTCTGTTCCCTAAGTAGCGGGTGTGTGCCTTGCCTTCCTCCTCCTGGAGAACTGCTAGGAGTCTGCCAACAAGTATGAATAGAACAACATATCGACAATCCTAGAAAAACTGGTTACTCACCTGTAACAGTAGTTCTAGGAGTGGTGTATGTTGTTCATCCAGACGGACCCACCCGACCTCCCCGGCTTCGACGCACAACCTCTGCTTCCAGCGGGCAATATCTGGCATCAAGGGGCAGATCCGAGAGATATACCACCCGGGTGGGTGGGAGGAGCCAGCTTAAAGACTTTCGCTTCCGGCAAGATTCTTAAAGGGAAAGGACATGCCAACAAGTGTGGATGAACAACATGTACCGCTCCTAGAACTACTGCTACAGGTGAGTAACCTGTTTTTAGCCACCTTCGTCAACATCTCATTCAGGATTATCATTAAAATCTTCAAATCATTATTCAGGAGACACAAAGGCCTCCAATTATGGTAAAGTCCATGACCGGTCCCTTCTTATATACCAGAATTTTTATAGCCTCAGAGAATGTGGTGGTAACCCTCCCCTTCTGCAGGATCCAGTTAAAGACTATCGGCAGAATATCCACCATAGTCTCCCAATATGTTTTATAAAATGCGTCCGTCAGACCATCCAAACCCGGGGCCTTATTTGTAATTAACCTGGTATTGCCTGATCCACTTCTGAAGGAGTGATAGCTCCAAGGAGGGCAGTCAGCTTCCTCTCAGGAATAAGAGGAACCGCTACTGGGGTCAGAAAGGTCTCCAAAGGCCTGCTAGGTTCAGGATAGCTGAACATGGCAAAAAGATGCTCCTGAACCTGCATCATGATACCCATTCTGTCCTTCACTATCATCCCCTCTGGTGTGGTGACCCCCACCAATATCTGATGGGCAACCCGTTCCTTACAGCTCTCAAATGGGTCCCCCAGACATTGCATACCCCACATGCCATACTGATGTTCCATATGAAGGGAGGCATTCTGATCACATTGTAGGTCCATCATTCTCCGCCTAATAAGAGTGAGCTGAGTGGAAAAATTCCCCCCAGTTTCCTCTTGCAGAGTGAGCAATCAGGTAAATTGAGCCCTCAAAGCCAGATATTCCTTATAGGTGGTAGTAATTCTCTTGGAAGAGGGATGAGTACAGAGAGGACCTGTACCTCCGATTTCATGGCATCCCACCAGTGCCCCTTATCCTCAGTAAGACATGCCAGAGGCTGTCTGGCCCTAAGAAATTCCAAGATCACCTGTCGCACGTATAAGTTATGCAGGATGGTGTCATTTAATCTACAATATCCCTGCCCTGGTATCATGGAGGACTCCCCAACGGTACCTCCCAAAAGGAGGTGATCCAAGATCTCAATTGGGACCAATCTTATTTCACCGGGAGTCAAAAAGGGAGAAACAAAAAGATAGTCTCTGCGTGTTGCCAAATTTAACTTATGAAAAGTAAAGCCCCCCTCCTTATGCACACTGCGATAAGCATCCGTTAGGGAGGCCTCATGCAAGACATCATGTAGACATTGGTGTCACAAAATAACTTTGTAGTCATCCCACCCCTATCTTGACGGGGCAGCCCACAATTAAAATCCTCCCCAAACACAATATGCCTTGAGGTGTGCAAAAAAGGTTGAATCAACCAAAAAAGATCCACCTGTTCCCTTTTTGATTGGCATGCATAAATATGAATAAACTGAAATCTAGAATCCTGGAAGGTAACATTCAGCAGAAGAGCTCTCCCAGGATCTAGGTCCATCAGTCTTGTGACAGAATGGGAACAACCCCGAAAGAGAATGCCCACTCCATCACAGAGATCTGTGCCCAGCGACCAGAAGGACAGGCCCCAGCACCAATGCCTACTATACATCATGAGAAGAATGCAGACGAGTATCTTGTAGGGAAAAAAATGTCAAACTCCAATTCCTTCAATAGGGTAATGTGATAGGAAAGATCCTATCTAGAGGACGGACTCTTTACTATAAAATTCTGTTGCAATAGTTCTCTTTTCCTCTGTGCTTGTCCATACCTTTATATTCCTAGCTGGCCACCTGCAAGCACCCCCACCTCCTCTTGCTAAACTGTCCACTGTTTATTCTAATTCCTTCTAAAAGGTCTTCAGATAGGAAGGTCATTGTGGTGACCTTCCAACTACAATTAAAAAGGTGGATATCCAGTAGCGTCAGCCCCAACATTGGGGGCCTGGCCCCCCCCCCCCAGTTTATGCTGGTGCCCCCCTCACTCTTTTTACCCAGCCAGCAGTCATAATAAATTATTGTAATAAATCTGCAGCAGTGCCACTGTGTGAGCCAGGCAGCCGGTTGTACTGTACCTAACCACCTTCACCACGCACTCACCCCCCCCTGACTTCCCGCCTTCTTCTACCTCAGCTCAGCTGCAGTCATCTGTACTCACTCAGCAGCAGTCATCACACTAGTGCAGATGAGCTCTCTGCCATCACGCTGTGCCTGGTTAGCTGAGACAGGTGACAAGGAGAGCCGGCGCTAGCCCAGATGACCACCACAGCGAGAGTCCCTCCGGCTGCAGTGCTGAGTGCACGACCACCCCCGATAATTCTGTGATCACTCTCAGGGTCGGCCGTGCGGTGATCACATGGGGCCAACTACTGTTTGGCTCCTGTATCACGAGGGAAAGTCAGAGGGGGGGACTGTCGGCTGGGCTCCGTGGGCATGGAGGAGTCAGTGATGAGTTACTACTGTAGCTGTACTGCATAATCCTGCTCCAGTCATGGGTTGGCAATGGCTTTTGACTGGAGCAGGTGGAGCTGGACTACTGTGTGGAGGACCGTTCAGTGCATGGTCGTCATTTTGTTTTGTGCTGTGACTGAGTCATTGTGGCTTTACACTGAGGAGCGTTCGAGCAGGCGAGTGCAAAAGCGAACAGCAGAGGTCTAGTAGCAGCAGTAGCCAAGGCTTTGGTTAGCTAGCTAGTCTGTCTGACTGAATGAGATAAAATAAAACATAAAAATAAATTAGAAAAAAAAAAATAAGGAGACTAGAGGCGGGAGTCGGAGAAGCGAGAGAGTGTGTAGTAGGTAGGGTCCTAGGAGAGGAGACAGAGGAAGTAAGAAAGTTGGGACACTCAGTGCAGGGCTGGAGTTGGTGAGGAGGTGGGAGGAGGTGCTGACTGAGGAGAATTTCATTACGATTGATTTTTTCCATCTCTCGACTCTGTCACTGTAGTGTGAGTCTGAGAAGAAGAGCAGGAGCTGAGCTGCTGAGAGGAACCCGCCTTGGGCCCCAGTGCTGCAAAAAATCAACATATTAAATTAATCTGTATTAATATTATTAATACAGATTAAGAAGATACAACACACATTTGTGTGAATCTTTATAAAAAAAAAGCAGGAGTTGCTGTAGTGACAGTGAACTGACTGGGAGTGAGTGGGTGGTGCACGTTGTGAAAAAGTGAGCCAGCCAAGGCCAAGCCACAGCACAGTAGCTGAGTAGTCTCTGCTACACGAACAACTGGCAGGCCACAGTGGGTGCACACTATAGTTTAAGATGCCTCCCCACCCAAAAAAGAAAATAAGAGAGAAGAAGCTGAGCCTCAGTCAAAGGTAACAGGAGATAACTGGAAGCTCAAGCTGGCAACCTCTGTGTGTGTATTTATGTAAGAAGTTTTGTGTTTGCCCACCACTGTCAGTAATTACCTGATTGCCCACAGTCGTGGGGTATATTAAAGTCCCAGAAAAAAAATTATCAGGCAGGGTTTGTCGTTTGCCCACCACTGTCAGTAATTACTTGATTGCCCACAGTTTTGGTGTATATAGTCCCAGAAAAAAAATTATCAGGCAGGGTTTGTTGTTTGCCCACCACTGTCAGTAATTACCTGATTGCCCACAGTCGTGGGGTATATTATAGTCCCAGAAAAAAAAATATCAGGCAGGGTTTGTCGTTTGCCCACCACTGTCAGTATTTACCTGATTGCACATGGTCTTGGGGTATATTATAGCCCCAGAAAAAAAGGTAGGGTATTTGTTTGCCTGTTAGTACTGTCACAAATTACTCGGTTGCTTAGAGACTTGGGATATAACCCCCAGGAGAAAAGTCAACAGGCAGGGTTTGTGACTCCAGCATAGAATAATAAATCATCACTTTTATTATTTTGACCTCCAACTGAATTAAAGTAGAACAACATCCAAAAAAAAATGAGTTGTGACATCAGGTCTTTCTTTGATATGTGAACTGCCGGCAAAAGGCCAAGAATAAGTTCTTCATCAGCATCCTCATCTTTGAATGAGACCATGTTCACAGACATAATAACTGATAACGCTGCATCTTGTAATGAGCAAACATCAACAACTGAGACAGTAAGTCATCCAGTTGACAGTATTAGGAATACTAACAGTACTACTACTAGTGCATTCATTGAACAGTTTTGTAGTAGTACTTCCTCCTCTGTTGAGTTAGACTTGACCCAGGCTCTTCCAGTACCTCAGCTCGATGATAACCCCCCCTACTGATGATCTTGGCAATGAAGAGAAAGACCCCACTCAGCCTATGACCACTTTCAGTACCACAATTTATGGAGGTAAAAAGCGGGGCTTTAGCCATCACTGGTACAAAGATTTCTGTTGGTTGGAGTACAGCTGTGAAAAACAGAGTGCATTCTGTTTTGCACGTAGATGCTTCATGCATGGGCAGGGATGTGCTGATGAAGCCTTTATTACCTGAGGATTTCAGAACTGGAAAAAGGCATTGGAGTAATTCAGGGCACACACATCAAGTCACTCTCATAGAACTGCAATGGCTGCTTGGTCTGCATATACGTGCACACAGGAAACAGATAACACCATGGTACAGGTAGACAAGAGCAAGGTTAAGGAAATTCAGCAAAGAAGGGATTACATGAAAAGACTAGTAGAAGTCACTCTACATTTGGGTCGGCTAGGGTTACCTTTCCGTGGTCACAATGAGGATGAGACAAGTGTTAATAAAGGAAACTTCAGAGATACTGTAGACTTTAAAAAGTTTGATAGAGTTCTCCAAGTTAATGAGTCCATCCCATCAAATGCAACATACATATCAGCCAAATCACAGAACAGTCTGATTCAGTGCGCTACAACCTGCATTACAGATGCAATTGTACAAGAGGCCAAAAATGTTAAATTTGTATCAGTGTTATGTGACGACTCTCGAGACATTTGATGTCAGGAACAAGTGAGCATATGTGTCAGATATGTTCATAACCATAAACCTGTCAGACATTTTCTGTGTTTCGCTAAAGTCTCAGAAATGGATGCAAGGGGATTGTGTAGTAACATTAACGACACCTTGAAAAAATTTGATATCTCTGAGCCAGATATTAGTTTTGTTGCCCAATCTTATGACGGTGCAAATGTCATGAGTGGTCATCTCAGTGGTGTTCAGGAACTCTTTAAAAAGGACCACCCTCATGCTGTGTATGTTCACTGTTATGCACATAACTTAAATCTAACTCTTGTGGATTCATGTTAGTGCATTCCCGAAGTAAATGATTTCTTTGAATTGATGCAATGCTTGCATATATTCTTTTCAACATCTGTAGTGCACAGTGACAAACTGAAACAGGTACAAGAAATTGGACTTTTCAGAACATTCAAGGTCACAGCTCTGAGCAGCACCAGGTGGGGATGTCAGAAAAGAGCTATGAGAGCACAGAGGCGTACATATGAATCCTTAATCTCTTATCTCCCACAATTTGACCATGGAAATACACCCAAAGCCCTGGGACTTTACAACTTCTTGATGTCATTCAACACTGTCTTTTGTCTTTTCCTGTTTGATCACATTCTTGGATTTGCAGAAGGACTCCACAACCTACTGTTGACTGAGGATCTGGATCTAGCCAGTGCTGGCATTGCTGTAGAAGCATTTATTGATACTTTGTGGTTTCATTCTGAAATGAAGGCAAATGTAAAGAATTACTCAGTGAAGCAACAGCATTTGCTGTGCCACTTAACATAGCTCCCTACACTGCAACAGAACAAAGGACCCATCCACGACGTACCCATCGCTTAGTTGCTTGCTTCAGTGCATATGTTGTTGACAGAATAGTTAGGGAACAGCAGCCAGTTATGTCACAAACAGATTACCAAACTAAAATTTACTATCCAGTGTTAGATAACATGATTTCGGAATTGAAACGGCGATTCTCAGAAGAAGGGGTAGACCTACTGAAAACAGTTCAGGCTTTGAAACCAACAAGTCCTTTATTTTTAGATAAGACAACACTAAATGTAATGTGAAATCATTATGCAGTACAACTTCCTGCAGAAGAATTGTTTGTAGCACAAAGGTTTATTGAAAGGTTGCCTGCTGAAAACTCCCCACGGAGCATTTCTTCATTCCTTGACTCACTGCCACTGGCTATGTTTCCTAGCATCCACCAGTTGGGTACTATTGCACTTACCATACCAGTCATTACATGTTCATGTGAATGATCCTTCAGTGCTCTAAAACAAATAAAAGACATACCCGAGAAACACAATAGGTTGGGACAAACTAACTGGTCTTGCTACATTAGTAATTGAGGGTGAGGCCACAAAAGCAACAAATGTAGATGAAGTCATTGAAAGATTTGCCAAATTGTCAAACATACATGTTGATCTTTTGCTTCCCGCTTTAGCCAGTGCTGCAGAAAATCCCTAAATTATATGAAAGGATCTAACAGTTCATAAAGACTGAGACAAACAACTGTTTCAGTGGTTCAAGTCATGTTCTGTATTGCAGGGTGTTCAGTTACTAATTCCCTGTGTTTGGCTTGATGCACATTACATACCACAGCTTGCTTCTAAAGTTCACCATTTGCCACATATTCTTCTTTGTTCTGATTTCTTCCAATGGTAAAATTCCCCCAGTGTCCCGTCCGGCACCCAGCACCATGCCATATTTGGGTTTGAAAAAAAAGAAAAGCTAATCATTACTTAAGACTGTTTTCCTTCTGTCTTTGTGTGCAGACTAATGCAATAAGTAAGTTCCCTGGTTCTTACGCTTACTCATCTGATGTGTATTTATGTCAGGGTTTCAGCTATGAAATCCCTGGTTCAACTTCAGCTTACACCTGTTGTCAGTGGTGTGTATGTCACGTCACCATTTCAGCTATGAAATCCCTGTGCTTGTCTTCATGCATATGTAAGCCCCTTACCCCGGCCTTTTTGCAAACGACAGGTGGTATGCTGTTGAAGCTGACAGCAGTACCAGGTGGGGACTGGGTTCGGGGAGGACTAGGTTACTCAGCACAAGGGCTAGGTTTGGCTACTCTGCACAGGGGCACCCAAGTAAATCCCGAACACAGGAAGCAATAACTGTAATGTCCAATACCAGGAATGGGACTCTAAAGTGTGGCTTTTATTCACATTCAAACAGAACAAACAAAGCATAGACGGATCCCCATGGGGCTACATTCCTGGTAATGCAGATAAGAGAAACAGAACATTTTCTCAACACTTCAGCCCTCAGGCTCTGGACCCACCAGGCACACAGCCCGGACTTGCACGCTGCTTTGGGTACACAGCCCGACTTGTACACTATTTGGGTTTTCCCCTGGCCCGGCTCCCCTGCTGGCCACTCGAACCCCGTCCATATGACATGGACACATTTTCCTGGTGGCTTCCTAAACCACCTTAGAGTCTTTGACTCCATAAGGGAAATTTCCTTTCTATCCCACGTCTGGGTACTTCCCTCAGCACTGGCCAAGTGCCTGAGGCAAAGTAAAAGGGCCACAGAGCAAATCCATAGAGGTGAACCTGGTTACTAAAGATGGGGGTTTCCCACCTCTAGCTTCCACAGTCCATACCCGGGCCATTTCTCTGGACATTAAACATCTTTTTCTGAAAAGCTTGGCAGTGTAGATTAAGGGGTAAATGCTTAGCACATTTCCTCTACATGTCTTGGCTTTCCCCTTGTGCTGGACTTGAACATACTTTTACGTTGGCTTAGCCTATTCCTCTAGGCCTCCCCCTGATTAAGCAGTCTAGTCCCCACTTTACAACAGTTCAGGTGAAACATAGGCCCCATGTAAGAGCAGAACTCACCCTTTGGTTGCAGGTGCCCCACAGGCGATTCTTGACAACTTCTGGTGCCGCAGCACAACTTAGAAAAATAAGGCAGCTTCTTCCCTAGCCAGAACCAGGAGGTTGCCCCTGGAATAACAGGCAAACCTTTTCACCCCCATCCCCTCAGGGATGGGGCACAGAGACCAGTAACAGCAGTCTCCACCACTTCACAAACAGCTTACTGTGTTTCTCTTTTGACAGAAATTCACACCTTTCCCTAGATGTAGCTCTATATCAGAGCTTTAGGCTCCAAGAGCCTGTGCACAGACTGCTGTGCTCCTCCCTTCAAGACTGCTCACACACAACTGCTGCTGCTCACTGTTCAAAAACTCCCAACATTCTAACCTAACTCCCAACTGCAGATTCCAATGTGGCTCATGCAGCTGCGATAGTTCTATGGTGATGTCATCCCTCAGTCTCAGCTGAGACTGAGAACAGAGTGAGACAGTGTGAAATCCATTTAATTGGAGTTTCACAAGCTGCCTTCCCTGCCTACCACTAGGTCTTACTGGGATTCTAGTAACCTCGGGTAACGGGGGGCTTACACATATTTCATAGCACATGGTTCTAAAATGCACAATTTGCCACCTGATTCTTCATAATTTCTTGCAGGAGCAAATACAACGGTTACCACCCCATGTCCAGACCCAGGCACCATTTGGCTTGGGGAAAAAGATTGTTAATCTTTTTCTGTATGTAAGTGTTTGTGAGCACTTCTTTCTCAGACGAAGGCAGTTAACCTAGTATGTTCTGGTTCTTTACTTCAGGTGACCTGCCTGCTGTGTATTTCAGGGTTTGATCTACACAAAATCTCTATGCTTGTCTTGCTGCAGATTCCATAGAAAATGCTTCTAAATTCCACCATTGGTGTTTGGCACCAAATTCTTCAACATTTCTTCAAGGGGTAAATAACCTGCCCCATTCCCAGGCAACATTTGGTTTTGGGGGAACATGAAACTTGTTAATTATTGTTTGTGTTTGTGAGCACTTGGTTCTAAGACTAAGGCCGTACACCAGGTATGTTCCACTTCCCTGGTTCAAGTTACCTGCTTTGTTTCTCAAGATTTCAGCTACACAATCCCTATGCTTGTCTTGCTGCAGATTTCACAGAAAATGCTTCTAAAATGCACCATTTTGCACCGAATTCTTCAAAATTTCTGCGGGGGGATTCCCCCCATACCCCCATTTGGCTGAAGTCACTGATGGGGGCATGTCCCCCCCGCCACTTCTTGAATCCTGCTGACGCTTCTGCGGATATCCAGGGCTGTTGTAATGAGTTGTTGTACATATAAAAATGAATAAAAAATGTACAGAAATGTATAGTACATGATACTAGAAAAGCATATTTTTTGGGGGTATTTTCTTTTTATCTCCTACCGTTCATACTCTCTCTGGTGGGATACATGGTCAGGGCTCTGCTGCCCGTCTGAAGCCTCCGATGTCCTCACTCCCTGGACTCCCCAAACCCTCCTCCTCTGGCCGCATGACCCCTGGCTCTGAGCCCCCTGGGGTGGGACTGCTTACTTCTACGATGCTCTATCTGTTAATCTAGTGGAGCGACTGGAGGGGAGAGCATCCAGGAGCACGGCACAGCAGGCTCGGCACTGGACATGGGGCCCCGCCACCGATCGCCACCATCGCTTTTTTCTGTCTTGTTCCTCTTGCGGGACGCGGTGTGCTATGGCGTCCTGCGTGGCGCATCTGCCGCTGGTACCTGCCAATGTCCCGTCCCTATACTGCAGCCTGATGTCTGCGCCGCCCCTGCTGTCCGCTAGAGGCTGCTGCTGTGCCGGGTGCCCCTGAATCCCACTCCGGGAGAGGAAAGAAGTCCTCCGGACACTCAGTCCTCTCCCTCCCCTGCCAACTCCTGATGGTCCAGGTCTGTTCCTGAACCCAGGTCACTGGTGTGGCATCCAGCACCTCAACCCTCAGCGCCACTGGGCCGGCATTACTAGAAAAGGATATTAAAAAACATATGTGAATACATGGAATGTTGGAATACAAAGGCACAGTGTGTCTACAGTAAAAGAAAATACCTGTGACAATACTGGAAACATTATGTAGGACGATAGGAGAAATTCTACGCTTAGTGCTTTGCGGTTTTTTTTGTTTGTTTTTTTACGGTAGTACAGGCTCTGTTTTGTACACTGTCAGCTCCATTTCCTTAGAATGTACTGAAGTTTGTTGTTTTTACCTGAATTTAAACAAGTTAAAAGTAGGTTGATACACAGCCTCAGGTAATTAAACACCCTCCTGCGTTGCTACCTGTACCTTCCCGTCTGCTGCAAAGTCATGACACAGTTGGACTTTTTAGCATTACTTCAACAATAAGGAAATTTATTTATTTATTTAGTTTTTGTTAACCGGGTAGGTACACTAGACAAGTTATATGCCTATTTTCAGGAACGACCCGGGAGAGTACAACAGGTAAACAGGGTACATCAATACAACATAATGAGTCAACAAGTAATTATACATTTTGTGGTTAGGTACATTGAGGCAACAAAGCAGCAGGCAAGATACAGTGCAAGTAGTGCAGCATTGACTATCTGATACTAAAGTGAAGGTAGAGCAGCAGTGACGATGTAGTAGAAAGAGATGCGGGAGGAGAGAGATGGACGAAGAATAGGTAACAGATTTGATCTGGTTTACTTGAGGTACCGGGAGTAGGGTGCCTCGGGGTCTAGGGACCCCAGGGCTTTGCGCTAGGGAGGCTTAAGGCATTCGCAGCCTGAGGCCAGCTTGAGGTGCTCCCACAGGGAGGTCTGGAGGCATTTGTGGGAAGGGGCGGTGCGGACCAGCTCTGGGAGGGAGTTCCAGAGCCTGGGAGCATGTGCTGCGAAGTCTCTGTCACCCATAAGGTTGCGGGTGGATGGTACCTTTAGAATCTCTGGGCCCTGGGACCTGAGGGGGTAAGAGGAGGGGTCAGCAGGGGAGAGAAGTTGAGCCAGCCCCGAGGGGACGCCGGTGCTAATTACTTTGCTCACAAGGCACCCTATGCCAAGGTTTAGGTGATTGGTCGGGGAAAGCCATCCTAACTTATCATAAAGTTCACAGTGATGGGTGAGGCGGAGGGTGGCCAGGGCGAAGCGGCAGATGTTATTGTACGTCGAGTTCCATCTGGTGAGGAGAACTTTTGAGGTACGTGCAAATAGGTGGAGACCGTAGCTAAGGGAAGGGAGTAACACTCCCCTGGCGAGAGCCAGACGAGCAGCAGGGGTGAGGTTGTATTTAGCCCTATAGGCCACTCTGTGCTTTGTTTTAGGGTAAAAGGAATGTGCTCCCCCTTTTAGTGCCCCTTTCTTAATTTATATTGGGGAACAAGAAGAAGAGGTGCAAGTCGAGCATACCACAAGACTTGGTAAGCGCCTCCGCGCTTAGCTTTCTCTGTGTATTCTCTGTCTTGCTGCTGCTGCCACATTAATAATAGCAGCTAGTTTGTGTTTCTGCTTAATACACTTTACACGGAGTTGATACTATTTCAACAATATCTGTAAACTGTAAAATACTTACAGTGTGTGGTGGAACCTTATTATGTCCCAAATTCAGTTGAAAGACAACCTTGTTGTACTATCGATGTGACGTAATCTTGCTGTTGTACCATCTTGAGTATGTCACATCGATGGTACAACAGCATCGAACGCACTTGCGCATGCACGTCTACAAAGCACCGCACTTCAGGGATCGGCGGTGCCGGTAAGTCGGGCACCTGGGATTAAGGAAAAGCAACTGGAGTAAGGGAAATGAAAACAGTATTTAGTATGTTTTTTTTTTCCCAGGGGTGTATTTAGTCTGTGTGATCAGGAGACCAGGCCGGAGTGTGACTCCTTTGGGGGGGGGGGTTGAAACATAAGCACATTTTTTCAATGTTGGAGACAAGGAACTAAAAAGTAAAATGCTCCAGGAAGTTAATTCATCTTGTACTGTGCCCATAATCTATATAAGACAACGGATGGGCATCAGGTAACAACAAGGCTGAATTCACTTCTCCAGTTTGCCATTACAACGGTAAACCTCTTGAGCTTCGCTCTTGAAGTTTACTTCGTTGTCACGGCAACCTCTCGAAGTGAATACAGCCTTGTTGTTACCTGATGCCTGTCACAGATTCGCTCAGCAGGTCAGCCCTCTACTCCCAAAGTGCCAACCTCTGAGTGTAGAATTGTGAACAGTTTAACAGAACAAGGTAACCCTCTTGTCTGTTTTGTGGGTTAAAGTCACCTTAGTCTCAAGTTCTGGAGGGATTCAAACTGATAACCTCTTGTTAGCGTACCCAATTGTCAGGCTCAGATAAGTCTGTCTTCGGGGGGCCAGATATATTTGCCTATGGGCACCTAATCAGGTATTTCATATGAACCCTTAGAACTCTATGCAAGACCTTAGAGAACTCTTATCTGTTTCTCAGTTTGGTATCACAATAAGCACATGCACAGTGTCAACTATAACCATTCCAAGCTCCACTTATATAAAAAGAAATTTCAAGGCACACCAGGCAGTTTCTGTTTTTAAAGTATCTATCTTTACTTTAAAATAGATAAAATAGGAAAAACAGTAAAATACAGAACAAAATATCCCAACACATACTGCCTTAAAACAAACGGGTTTAAAAGTGCAGATTCCTACATACACTCAGACTAGTCTTGTCTAAGATCCTTACTTCTTAATCTTTGAGTGCTTCGTGGTCTCTCTTCTCTCAGTCAGAAAATGGAAAATGAATGTCTCCTCTAAGGTTTGCTCAGTAGGTTTGAAAACAGTCTTGAGCCGGCCTTCTCTCTAAGGTCACCTAACTCCGCCTTTTGGTGTATTACAATTTATATTTTATAACACAGGATGTCCGATTAAGGTATTTAAAAAAATAATAGATGACCAAATGAAATCCCTCTCTTCCTGTGACTGGTCCAAACCGGTCTGTGCTCTGCTTACTCAGACATCGAAAGTCTATTTGATGTAAGTTACTGTATATTCAAAGCAAATGTATATTGCACTCCTTAATTTAGTTTGGGACCTGGTATCCCCAGACATAAGGTCTCTTTGATTAAATGAGCTGGCTTTCTGGAATGATAGCCATAACACTTGCCGGTGTCCCTTTTCTCAGGACACCTAGGCCCAGATATTCAAAAGGGTTGCTGGTAACAGTGTTCGCCATGCACAACCCACTGATGTGCCTTGGCGTGATATTCGTAAGGAAGAGGCGCCGCGACAAATTCCGAGGCGCTCGAGTGCAACAGTAATGTATGTAGGCACAGGTGGAGGGCGTGTCTGACGGAAACCTGCACAGCCCGATATTCAGCCCGGGATGTGCAGAGTCATGCATGCGCAACCCCACCCGCGCCTGCACAAAGTTACACCACAAAAAAGGAACAAGTGATGGCCACCCACAGGTGAGCTGCCGCATTGCAGGGCGCAACACAGCAGCTGCCACCTGTGGGTGGCCACCCGAGTTCCTGCCACACCTGGCGGCGCCCCTCCATGCCCCATCACGGGCATCCGTGTAGAAATCCTCCCAAGTCCAATATCCCTGGTGGTCCAGTGGACCGCAGTGAGCCCGATCGCGGGCATCAGTTATAGAACCCCCCACGCCAAGTCCAGTATCCCTGGTAGTCCAGTGGACCGATTGCTGCCCGATCGCGGGCATCTGTACCTCAGCAAATATCCCTAAGACCCTGGTGGTCTACTGTACTCCCCCACCCCACCAGCCCACTGAGCCCCACCGCCCTGCTCCCCTCCCCCCGTCAGCTGGCGGGCGGAAGAACCCCACCCGCTGCCGCCTCTCACCACCGACAGCTCGTAGGGCTGCACGCCCATTGGTTCATAGCGTGAGCGAGCCGGTATGGGCTGCACGCTTTGGCTCACGCCAGAACCACTGACGGCAGCCTGTCACCGAGCTGTCGTCGGCGGTGGCGGGCGCAGGCGGATGGGGTGCTGCCGCCACGCTGATGGGGGAGCGGGCGGTGGGTGGGGCCCAGTGGGCGGTGGGTGGGGGTACACTAGACCACCAGGGTCTTAGGGGTATTTGCTGAGGTACAGATGCCCGCGATCGGGCAGCAATCCGTCCACTGGACCACCAGGGATATTGGACTTGGGGGGGGGTTCAATTACTTTTGCCCGCGATGGGGCTTAGTGCGGTCCACTGGACCACCAGGGATATTGGACTTGGGGGGCGTAATCGTCAGGACAGATGCCCGCGATCGCGCACATAGAGATTCACTGGACCACCAAGGATATAGGAGGGGTTTTCAATTTTACACGAATGCCCACGATCGGGCTGCAGGGGGTGTCGGTCCCTGATGGCTGCTACTTGGCAAAGCGCCAGGCGCAAGTCCTCGGGGATCGGCGCACCTGCATGCTAATGGCATGCAAATGGAGCCATGATGAGATGCAAATGGCCCCCTGTGCGCCTTGCATAAATTATGGCCCCATTTGCATGTCCCCTTTTGACTATTGCAGGTGCTGTGCATGGCGCAATGGCACTTGCGCCAGCACATCTCCATGCTCCACTCTAGCCACTTGCGCTGGCGCAGTGCCACTCGCCATGCACAGTGGGGGTGGCCAGGGTGCGATATTCAAAGCTGCTGTGCCATAGCGCAGCTCCATTGAATATCGCCCAGGCCACTCCCCTGCGCAACAAAGTTGAGCTTCGGCCAGGCTTGCGCTACAGCCTGGCGCAGTTTGAATATCCGGGCCCCAGGCCCAGATATTCAAACTGCGCCCCAAAAATGCGCAATAGCAGGAGCAAGCGCTAGTCCATTGCGCCCATGTGCAAGAGGTGCGATATTCAAAAACTGAGCCGGCCAAGATGCGCCTACAGCCGACAATTATCGCACCACCTGCGTCATAGTGCAACTAGGGAGGGGAAGCTGAGCAGATCTGATGCGCCATAGCGCAACAAGGGATGTTCAGCTGAGCAGTCCAGAGGTGCCATAGCACAACCAGGGATGCCCCCCCAGCAGCAGTGCAGCAATGCAACTGCACAACCAGGGATGTAGGGGCCCACCACCCATGCCACAGATGGGCAGAGGAACACACAGCAGAACAGACATCGTCCCCCTACACCCCATGCACTGCACAACTGGGGGAGGGCTGGAATAACCACTGGCCCATGGAGACAAGCAACCAACCCACAGCTGGGCCATGGTGCCCCATCACAGCACCAGGCAAGCTGTGACCGGCACACAAGGAGGGCCGACCACCCCGTGCCACACCATCCCCCCAATTCAGAGCACACCCTGCACCGTGACCCCCCAGACACCCTGCCCAGGAGCAGCGTCCACCACTGCAGGAAACCCCATGCATGCCACCACCCCCACTGTGACAATGCAACCCTGTGCACCACAGAACCATGCAAGACAGCCCCACCACGAGCACCCATCAGTGGGTGGCAGCACACAGCGATGCAACAACGGCATACACAGTGCCACCACGCACAGCCCCCGAGGTACAGCTGAGAGACCGACCATGCGTCGGCACAGGAGGTACCCCACACGTGACAGTACATGCCCCGGACCCCACCACCATTGGTACAGCACCCTGCACACCCTCCCAAGGACACACCCCGACCCAGCACTGGCCACAACAGCCAGCCCAGACACCCACAGTGGTGCATGGAAGCATGCACCACAGCGGATGAAACACAGTGCATGGACAAACACCCACCCATACCCAAGGGCACAACAACACAGGGACACAGTAGTGGGGCAACCAAGCGCCCAGCGTGGGCCCATGGAAACCGTGTACACACAGCCTGCAGTCCTCCACAGCACAGGAGTGCCAGCCACCCTGCGCAGGCACTGTGGACCTGTACGCCACCATCATTTGCCCGGAGCACAAGTCACAGAGAGTGGTGCACATCCCCTGCAACACACACAAGCCATAGCATGGAGGTGGGACAACAACCGCGGAGGCCACAGTGTCACCTGAGGCAGACATGCACCACACCAGTGACAGGAGGCAACCCAGCATTGTGACGGGTACAGTGGCTGCCCTGCATGGACAGCCACCACTGACATACCAGCAGACTGTGCAGGTCACAGACATGCAAGGGTGTCAGCTGCACAGGCCATGGATGGGCTGACAAGTGCGCCATGGACACAGAGCATGCACCATGGACCACTGCACACAGTCATCCAGTGCACAGGGCACAACACACACACACCATAGACACTGACTGATAGCTACTCCCACACCATAGTCACTTCCCCACGGACACACACACGTACCCATGACTGCACCACCCCTGACGCCATGCATACCACTGCAGCTGAGCACCTATAGCCCGCTACAAATCAGAGACCACCACAGTATTCATATTAAAAGATTTGTAATCAAAAATATCAAAAAGAACTATTTACAAAACTATGTACAAATTGGTGGGGGGAGGGCCACAAACAAGGTGGGGGTGGGTAAGGGGCAGGGGTCAACAAATGGGACAGGAAAGGAGGGGTGTGAGGGTGGGTCCGGGGGGTAGGGGGAATCAGGGGCATAAGGATGTTCAATGGGAGCCCTGCTCCCCGCTCCGGCTGCTCCGCCTCCTGCATCTCCTCCGGATCCCAAGCCGGTCAGTCCTTTGCAGGATGTCCAATGATGCCCGTGCCACATTTAGTATCTCCTGCAGTGCCTCCCGTATATCCTGCAGCTGGCGGACACCTAGGACAAGGGAGCACAGTCAATAGGTGTGAATGCACAGCCCCATACAGCCCACCCACTGTGCATGGCATACGACCGTGGGACATGCCTCTGTGATGGTGTGTGACCACCCACAGTGATCACGTCCACAAAACCTGCCCACCCAGGTGCATACAGCCATGCAGACCGCTGCACACACACCTACCGGCCAAGTCATGCACAGCACCACCGTGGCTGTTTAGTGACATGGCTATGTGGTGCGAAGGCAGTGGCACAGCCGTGTACCCGGTGCATGCATGGACCACCATCGATGCAGTCCCAGACATGCAGTGCCACTGGACAGTGCTGACTATAACAAGTTGCGTGCATGGCAGTGGTGTCAGTGGATGGTGGCCATGCCCTGCTGCCCACCCTGTTACACAGCATGAAGTAGTAATCATGGAGGTATGGCACTCACCATCATCAGGCCGGTCCCTCTGGTGCTGTGGACCGTCGCCCCTCCTACTGGCCCTGTCGTCCTGCTGGCGCCTCTGCTCCCTGGCCAGACGCCTCTCTTCTGGCCCTGTGGTGCAAACATGGATAGAGGAACATCAGTACAATCCTGTAGCAAAGTCCCCCTGCCCCCATGTGTGTGCAATCCCATCCAGCCAGACCCACCCACCCCACAGCCAACACCGGACAGTCCCTCCCCCATGTTCCGGACACATGCAACCGTGATACCCATATGGAAGATAAAAGTGTGTGGACATAACACCTACCTGGCCGTGGCACCATGCCCCTCCTGGCACGTGTCCGCAGGCGGGCAAGCAGGTCCAGTTCCCTCCTCCTCAGGTCGCCATACCTGTGGTGGCACTGCTCCGCCGTCCTCCCCCTTCCTGTGGCCTTCTCCAGGGCATCGGCCACCTCCTCCCATACCTGGCTCCTGGACCTGTCCAAGAGTGCCTCCCCCAAACAGTGGGCCATAAAGTGGCTCAACAGTGGCCACCAGGTTAGCCAATTCAATTTGGGTCCACTGGGCAGCCCTCCTCTGCTCCATCTCACTTGCTCAGTCGGTTCAAAATGGCACTCTACAGCGCGGCTCCACCACGTGCAGATGCTGCGCGGTACAGCGCTGCCATTCCCTATCGCACTGTCGCCGAACAGCGCGATAGTGGTTCACCCATGCCTGACGCATGGTGCCTAGGGGACAAAGGTCGGGCACAGGGTCAAGGGTCTCTGGCGCACGGACAGGCACAGTGCCATTGGAACCCAATGCATATAGCGCGACTGGGTGCCTGTGTGCTACCTCCAGTAGCGGCCTACCGCGCTGTTGCCCCAGTGCGCCTATGATGCCCCAGTGCCATAGCGCCTTATAGGTCAACATCGCTGCAGCGCCACTGGCACAATGGTGGCCATGCCCTGCATTGCCTCCCGTGCACATCACGTCAGCAGCACGGCAGACGCCTGCGTCAGCAACCCGGGCATGCGCAGTGAGGTGTGTACTGCGCATGTCACAGAACTGCGTCCTTGGCTCTGCACGTTCAGCACAATTGCGCAAAGCGCAACAGCGCGATATTCAGCCGTCATATGCAAATCAGCTGATCAGCCATTCTATGGTACAGCACTGCAATTTGCAGCCACTTAAAGTTGTGCCTCACCTCATTTGCATGGGGTGCGCTATAAAAGTGCGACATTGGGCTGCACTGGCCATAGTCGGTTACTGCAGTCTGTTGGTCAGTTGCATGCTGTTTGGGAGTGTGTACTGTGGATTTTGGGACATGCATGGGACTGCACAGTCACAGGTAACAACTGTCATTCTCATAGGCTAAATAATGACCGAGTCAGTTGTGGGAGAGGAGGAACACAGTGGTGGTAGGAGGAGGAGGAGGCCTAATTTCACCAAGGCCAAGATGGATGCCCTGTTTGAGGCCTACCTGGATCAGGAGTCGCTGCTCAGCGGACGTAAGGGAACACCATGGGCCCGGTGCTGTATGGTGGGGAGGAGGCTGCAGTGAACCTGCATGGCAGCCACCCAGCCCGCAGGAGTGCAAGAAGAAGATGGGCAGAGAGGAGGAGGAAGAGGAGAGGTGGTTGCCATCAGGGCAGCATGAGCTTGCAGGTGGGGACAGCCAGAGGTGCTACACCTGACCCCACAGGAGGAGAGGGTTGCTGGAAGCATGCAGCATTGTGCCATTGAGGGTGTTCTGGGTGGTGGCTTCCAGACGGTGGTAGCCCGTCACTGCATGGTAGGTCATGGTCTGTCTATTGGAGGGGCAGGGTAGGTCACATGCAGTAACGCGACTTTGTTTTCCCTTACAGATCCTGAGCGTCTGCATGGGTTAGCGGTGGTGGGCCTGTCCACTGAGGCCAGTCAGATGGAGATGGAGGAGGGCCCATCCACCTCCACAGGTATACGCGGCTCAGTGCGACAGTGGGCCTGCCTGGCTGTCCAGACTGATGTTGTTGGAACAGGTGCGGAGGAAGCCCTGCCCATGTCCCAGCATGCCAGCGTCCACGGATGCCAGCATGCTGTGACTCGGGCTGGTGCCGGGTCCATCACCGATGATGATCAGTGTCAGTGGCTCAGTAGGTAGCACACTCGCCTCTGAGGCCGGGAGATCAGAGGGCTGTGGGTTCAGTTCCCACATCTGGCACTTGGGTCAATATCCCAGTACTGACACTGTAATGCAGCATGAAAGGGGTGCTGCATTTCTGAGGTGCCGTCTGTCGGATGAGACGTTAAACCGAGGTCCCATCTGCCTGGACTGGTGGTAGTTCAGGTGGATGTTAAAGATCCCATGGCACTTATCGAAAAGAGTAGGGGCAATTTTATTGAATAATAATAAACATCAGACAATACTCAATAATAATAGAATGACATAAAAAGAAACAAATTGCAAATACATAACATTCATAAGAGAAAATCAAAAAGAAATACCAGCTATACAATCAGTTCCTAATACTAATGAAAGGGGAGGAAACAAAAGAGAAAAAAAAAAAAAAGGAAGGCAAATCTGAAACAATAATATTAATACCAGCCTACTCTCCCCTTTCCGCAAAAATGACCCACTAAATAATTAATATTTTTCCTGAAGAGACGGTCCACATGCCTGTAGCCACTCAGTTATACAAGGGTACATGAAAAGAAAAGAAAAGGTCTCATTTAAATTTAATGATGTGGGAAAAACTCTTTCCACCACATTCTGACTTTCTGTACATTATCAGTTGTGATTCTGAGAAGTAAACCCTAGTTAAAACGTTAGTTACATATTCTTTATAACCCTGAGCTGAAGGCTTTTTTGATGAATAACCCATTGACACCTTATTTGCCACAAACAATACCTGAGACAAGCAATAAAACCTGAAGAATCCTTTTCTCATACCTCTGAAGACTTACAGGAAAGAACCCCAGTACTAAAATATCGTAGTAAGTCTAGCCAACCATGGAAAATTCCAGGCTGTAGCCAAAAAGACCCAAATCTTAGAGATATGAGCACTGAAGAAAAAAGTGTTCCATTGTTTCTTCTTGATTGATACAGTCACTATAAGGGCAAATTCTCTCTCTGGCCTTATATTTAGCTGTTCCTCTAATGTTTAATTTACCATATAGGATAAGCCATTGCGCTTCCCACATATATGCTGGTAATCTGGGGTTGTTTAGTTGATTTAAAACCTCCTCATTCCTACTATTCGGCAATTCCTAAAACAAAGGGCTTCAGTATAATTTGCAACCATTAATTTTTATATAAGGCCTTAGAAGAACATCTAAGAACTTGTTGTTTAGTAACCTGCCATTTAAATAGTTTTTGAGCTGCTGGTTTAAAAAAATTGGAAGCTAAATGCCTGGAGAGTTTGGAGGCAAATGAATCCAGGCAGTGAGGTAACGGTTCAGTAAATTTGAAAAAAGGAGCCTGCTTTTATTTGTATCATGTAGGATAGTTTTAAGTGAACAAGAAAGAAAATAGAGTAACAGAAAAATACTGGATCGACTATGCCTAACCCCTTTTTTTCTCAAGATATGTAAAGCATCGCTTAACTGGTTAAGTCTATTCCCCACAGTAATTGAAAACATATACCATACAGTCTAGTTTCGAATTTAACCGGTAAAGGAAATACTGCAGCAATATACTGAAGGCAGGGAAGAATAAATTGTTTTAAGACCTGAATTTTCTTATTTTAGAAAATTTAAACCTTTTCCATCTGTTGACCTTACTCTCTCAGTTTTATTTAGTACCAAATTCCAATTATCTTCGGACAGTTCTAGGGCCAAAGGAAACCCTAAAATTATTAAAGGCTCAGATGATATAGGAATGGAGTTCCAAACCAATCGGTGTTGAAAATTACCTCCTAGTAATAAACCTTGGTTTAGATAATTAATCTTGGCATTGGCTACCAATGCGTATTCTTCAAATGTAGTAAAAAAGTTAAATTGTGACACATCTGTAAAAAAGACAGACATCATCTGCATAAGCTTGAATATTAATGGTAGAGTCAGAACCTGGAATTCGAACCCCTGCCAAAGAGGGGTCAAACTCACAGCTCTCAACAGGGTTCTAAAGAAAATTATACAACAGGGGCTAACGGCAACCCTGTCTCACCCCACACTTTACCTGAAATCATTTAGCCCTTTCCTTTAATATATGGAAAACCATCCCAGACCCATATAGGTTTTTGATTAGAGTTACTAGATTCGTGGAACTTGAAAGAATTCTAGTGCCGAAAATAGGAAAGCGTGATTTCCCCTATCAAAGGCCTTTTCCAGATCCAAGGTCAATAAATATCCAACTTCACCTATTTCATTAAGCTTTTCAATTAAGTCTCTAATTAAATATAAAATTGACTGGATACCTCGCCAGGAATACCACAATGTTGTATTTGTGTAAAACTGTGTTTAGCTAATTCTTAAGTCTGTTATTAATTAAAGACATCAAGATCTTATAATCTGAATTAAGTAGCAATAGGTCTCCAATTTTGAAAATTACCCCTATCACCTGATTTAAAAAATATAAGTTTGTAAACTATCAGAAAAGAGGCTAACGTAACACCTTCTCTAAGAAATGGTTAAACACTAATAATAAACAGTGACCTAGTTCTAATGGAAAGGATTTATAAAATAGATTAGAAAGGCCATCTATCCCAGGGGCCACATTAGGTTTCAGTGAAGATAAAACTACATTAATTTCCTCAGAAGAAAAAGGGTTGTTGAAGCCTATGAAGTAAGCTCTGGTTCTAGAACCTGTAATATAGGAGATCCCAGCAAGGCCTTAATCTGATACGATGAAGGTATCACTGAGGCTCTAATTCCTGAAAATGAGTATATATTATATCTCGTATTTCCTGTATTGAATTAACTGTCCTGGAACCTTGGTTAAGTGAGAGTAATGATACATGCTCCTTAACTTCCTTACATAATTCAAAGGATCCCTATCACTGATTTTCTCATATGGTTAGTCGTAATGGCCTGTAACGTTCTGGCTCTATCATATTGAAAAGTTTTCATCATTTTTTTAATTTCATCTATTTGTGATGAAAAATTACCTCTAGAAGTGTTAGCATGAGATATAATACTTGCAACTGACTCCTCAATTTTAGATAAGAGAAAACTTATTTTCTGAGCTACTTTACCATGTTTTGAAAACCATTTATACAATCATTTTTGTTTCCAGCCACCATTGACCCATATCCTGGTATAAGAAACTAACTGAAAGTCTTGCTTGTAAAATTAGTCTAATGAGTTCTGAACTAAATTTTCTTGTAATATAGAAGTGTTAGTTTCCATCTGGACTTCAACTTCCCACTATCAGCCTTAAGACCTATATTGACCTGTACTAAAGCATGGTCCGAGAATTCCACTGGAATTATCTGTAGTTGGTGGAACCATATGTTCTGTGAGACAAAAGGTAATCAATAGTATACCCTGTACCTTTTTTAAAAAGGTACTTTTTCAGCCCTTTTCATCTTCATATCCATACAGGATACTAAGTCTGCAGTTTTAATAATATTTGATAGGCATGTTGAATCACAATAAATTTTCCTATTTGTCACACCACCTTTTTAATTGCCTCTATACTGCATTGAAGTCACCCCCCCATAAAATAGAGGTAGTTATTAAAAATGAGTTGCACCTGCTTCATTAAAGAACCCTTCCAGCTTTAGTCTGTGGATTGTAAATGTTTTTAAACGTGCGTTTGAACGCCATGTCCCTCTAATATCAGCGTCTCCCAGGACACAAATCAATTAATTTATGTAGAGTGAAGTCAGCCTAATTAAAGAGTATCCCCACACCATCTGCCTTATCTTCCCGAAGACCAAAAAGAAGGCCTCACGGCCAGTCCCTAGTGAAGGCTGAACACTGAGCTTTGTAAACATCCAAGTTTCTTGCAAGAAGACAATTGAAATGTTTAAATCATGAACTAAATAAAAACGCTGCTCTTTTCCACAGCATTTAAGAGGCTGTGCGATTTAAGTAGCCCATATTAAGTTGAAATCCATACATATACTATAGTATACCTAGAACTCACTTTTACTTCTTCCTTCGTTTCTTTTTTTCCTTTATAATCATCTCTAGGGGTAAAGGCCATCTTGAGTTGAAACCTGTGAGTCTGTGTCTGCTAATTCCCCATCCGGATCCCCCAACTAAGCGCCTCTAAGAGTTTTTGTGTCGATACCTTCCCGTTTCTAGAGGTAGCTGGGGTTTTGAGACCTACTTGAACGCTCTAAGAACTGGAGGTTTTAAAGAGCCGCAAACTTCTAATGCGACACCCTTTGACTCTGTATAACAAACTGGCTGTAATAGTTTCAGAGATATTGTCCCCATTCCTTTCCTCTTTAAGTCAACAGGGCCATTATCCATAACAGCAGTATCATATAGGTAATGTGTTTACTGGTTTTGTGGTGCTAAGGGAGGGTTAGATAAAGGTTTACCTATATCCTGGTGATCCCTGGCCTCTTGAGCTTTTTGTATCCAAAATTCAGAAGTCCTTGAGCTGTTTTATTTTGTGCAGCCCAGGGCAATCCTTGAAAGCGTGATTAGGTTCTTCGTGATAAGTCACACCTAATAGAGTTAGTACAATACCTAGTTACGTGACCCACCTTCCTGCAATTATCATATTTTGGTGGTCACATGAACTTGATAAATGCGTCTTGGCCCCACACCTATAACAAGCCTCGGCTGACCACTATAAAACACTATCCCTATCTCTACCCAACATAAAGGAGTTAGGAATATGCTCTATACCAGCTGTTGTTTGGCTTAATTTTACCTAAATTTCCACCCCGTCCAAAATTGCTCAGTATCCAGGATTGGTTCGGACTCTGTAAATCGCATTTTTGGATAACCAAAATACAGTGTCTTCAACGTGAACACCCTCATTCCTGAACATAACAGTAACATATTTAATGAGGGGTTTTGATAAAGGGATAACCAAAAAGGGAGACCATAAGGGGGAAAACTTAACTTGAGAGTATCTTTCCCAAAAAAGATCTAATAAAGCAGGGGAACGTAAGCTGACATCAAAGTTATCCTCCCCTGAAATATTAATAAAAGCGAACACATCCCGTGGTGAAAACTTTAAGGATTCTTTAAGTAAGGTTCTACCCACATAATATCTGTCAGGTCTGTCCAGTAATCCTCCCTTATATCTAATACGAACAGCGTTTCTCCTGTGAGCTGCTTCTCTTTTGCACTGAGAAAAAAGACTAGACATAAGGGGTTTCTCAGTCTTCCCCCCCTCTTCCAAAACTACTGAAGACTGGGATTGTTGGTTAAGTGAACCATTTTGTAAGATGTTATCCACCTTAGCTTCTCCCCCCACCCCATGATCAGCAATAGACCCCTGTACACCATCCTCTGGTAGATCAGGACCCTTGGGCTGCCATGCAGGCCCTTTATTCAAGTCCAAAGTTTTATCCCATGCAGTGTCTGGAGTCCAAATTCCTTCACCTAGCGATTTCCATCCAGCAGCTGCTAAAGCTGCCTAGGGGGACCAAGTATCATCATGTTTTAAAGAGGAAGCATTCAGAACGTCTCTGTCCACTGACTCCTCTTCAGTTTTAAACTTAGAAGGGTCTTTTGCAGTCTTGGAATATAAACTCCGTTATCTGCCTTGAGACCCCCTGAAGTCTGAAAATGATTGAGTCTTTAGTCACTTCCTCCTGTTCAAATAAGGGAGGTTTAAACACAAAGCCAAGTTCCTTATGTAGCTGAAATGTGGGGAAAGGTACCACTGGAGGAGGAGTACTTACATCACCATGTAAGAATGAGCTGTCCTTCGCTACGTTGTATCCCTCTCTCGCGCACCGGGAGCTGTCTGTACCAACGACCCTAGACCGCTCTAAAGCTTCCAATTTACAGTCCTGGAGTTGCTTGTCCCGCTTCAGATTGCCTGCTTTTTCCAACGCCGCGAGCGCTAAACTCGCCAACCGCTCCACCGTCTTCCGGGTTTCCTCTGTCACGTGAGATGGTACTGCTCGCTCCTCTGTAACAAATAAAGGCATAACTACCCTGGAAGAACTGGTCTCGGGGTTCTCTGCTGCCACGGCTGATTCAAGACTCTTCGACTCAGGCGATCGATTCATATCACTCTCTATCTCCGTTATAGAGTATTCTGGCGATTCCGATTGTACAACATGCTCCAACTGTGTCAGTGCCGCTGGCTTATGTCTCTCGTCGGTAACACCGACTAACACCACCTCCTCCTTCGCTGCCGAGTTTGCACTGGCCATTGCAGGCCCCTGCGCACCCCTACTGGCCACTCACCGCCAGCAGAGTAGGGAAATTTCCCCGGTGTCCTGGCCAAATTTCCCTCATTCACTAAAAATACCACCAACAGCTTAATCTGGTTCAAGGTCAGTTGGCATTCATCTGTATCCCCCTCCCCCGGGTCGTGCCTGAAAATAGGCAGGATTTGTCTAGTGCACTTACCCGGTCAACAAAAGCTAAATAAATAAATAAATAAATAAATGATATTGCTAATGGCATGGGCAGTGACATGTGTGTGCCACGGGATAGCCACACAGCAGGTAACATCGTGGCCATGGCTGTGGGTGGTGCCGCTGTGGAGGCCTGCGTGTCATCACAGTCCCAGCCTGTGCCTGTCAGCACCAGTGGGGCAGCACTGGTGTGTGTACATCACAGGGGACTGTTGTGGCCACTGCAGCGGCACCAGTGAGCCCTGGTGGCGGCCGGAGAGGCAGCATCAGCGGTCGGCCAATGGGCTTGGGGGTACAGGGGTCGGGTAGCGTCAGTGACCGCCTGTGGACATGCCCAGACCTGGTCCTGGTGTGCAGCGCCCAACCTCAAGGGGTGTTGGGCATCAGGGCTGCACACACCCTGAGGGATAGGATGCGGAGGAGGCAGATGACCTCTTGGATGAGCACACCCGCATACTGCAAGCATCAGTCAACCAGCAGATATGGCTTGTGACATCGGAGGATGCACTGCGTGCGGCTGTGGACCAAGCAGAGGAGTGTCGCAGCAGAGACACCGCTCTGATCCTGGCAGGGATGGACCGGTTGCGGGAGGATGTGACCGCTGCCATTGACAGGCACACACAGGCATTCACTGTTGTCATGGCCACAATGGGCACACAGTCATTTGCCTATGCATCGCAGACACCTCGCAGTGCACTGTCCAACCCCTGTTCCCGGGGTCGTGCAACACCCTCCTTGTCAACACCAGGTTCAGCTGTGAGCATCCCAAGCACGCCTGGCGCAGGCATGTTTTATGTGCTGCAGACCTCTGCGTTGAAACGATGGCCGTGTTCACACAAAGTGGAACCTAGAGACCATCGGTGCCACCCATGAGCCAGTGGTCAGCCTGTCAGTGCTGGTGGGTCTCGGCGGGGCCGCCCACTCATCCATGGCAGCCGGGGCACTGTGGCGCATGACTGACCTGTCCCCAATGCGGCTGCTGTCTGGTGCTGCCCTGTGTGCATTGTGTCATTCAGCGGGCATTGCATGGGTGGGTACCCGGCCTTGCACGCGGACACAGTCCATCTGCACACCCTCCCGGCTGCTGTCCACAGTTCCGTGTGCATGGTGATGCCTGTATTGTGCTGTACACCAATGTGCAATGGTGCTCAGCATCTGACACACGCACAAGGACAGGCAGTGGGCATGGTGGTCTGTGGACATTTGTGTGGCTAGGGGTGGCGTTCTGGGTCGGTGTGCCTCCTACCCTTTGTGCATGTCTGGTGTGTTGTGTGTGTGTGTGTGTGTGTCCCCGTCCGCATGGCATGTTAGACCTCACCCATCCCTGGTTGTGTGTGGTTCCATGCTTGGCCACTTCCTTGACGGATGCACCCCTGGTGTGTGTCCATGCGTGTTGTGGGTTGTGCCTTAGCCACTGTTGGTTGCACATGGCCCCATGACTTACCTGGGTTGGCTGAAGTGCTCCTCAGTGATGGTGTCCCGTGCAGCTGTGCCAGCTGGAGCAGTCGAGGTCCCGTCACCCAAGGGAGCTGCCCATCCTCCATTGTCACCGGGCGTCCTCGCCATGTCCCCCTCTTCAACCTGTACGGCTATCCCACATTCGTTGGCCATGTTGTGCAGGATGCAACAGGCCAAGAATAGCCCGCAGGCCTTTGAGGGCGTCGTGCTGTAGGGCACCGCCAGAGGTGTCAGGCAGCGAAATGTGCCTTCAGCATCCAACACCCGCTCAAGACATTCGTCTGGTGGCGTGTGCCTCAGTGTAAGCGTTGCTGCGATGGGGTCGCGGGCGCCGGTAGGGTGTGAGCAGCCAGGGACGAGTGGGTATCCACTGTCACCTGTGTGTAGAGGGGTGGAGGTTGGTTGGTGATCAGCATCGCCTGCCCCGGCCATGTAGGCTACTACCCATACCACCTCTGGATCAGCCCCAAGGCCCCTATGATTGTCCGTGTGGTTTGCATACTCACCCACTAGGTGGCCAGTGGGGATATCCCCACTCTTGAATCTGTGACACACTGCCGACTGGTGCCAGATGAAGGCATCATGTGCTCCCCCAGGGTGCGTGGCACAGACATTGATTATGCGCCCCTTGGCATCGCACACCACCTGGCAGCTGATGCTGGCATAGCCCTTGCAATTTATATATGCGGCCCCCTCGGAGCCAGGTGGTGTGCGGATGGCCACATGGGTGCAGTCTATTGCCCGTAGCACGTCAGGCATATGTGCTACCCTGTGGAACTCCTGTATGTTTGCTGTGCGCTCCGCCGGTGTGCTGGGGAAATGGATGTACTCCGTAGTATGTGGCAGCAGTGCGCTGAGGAATTGGGTGAGGTGCCGTGACGTGGCCGACTGGGTTATGCCTGTGGTGTCCCCAGTTGGTCTCTGGAAGGTACCCGTGGCGAGCAAGCACATGCAAGCTGTTACTTTCATCTCCACTGACAGGGCATGGCTCCGTCGTGTGGGTGCCTGTGTCACATCACTGCACAGCTCACAGAGCCACCTCAGAATTGCCCGATTCAGGTGGTACCGGCCCACAATCTCAGTATCACTGTACAGCCCGAAGCTGGTGCGGGCTCGGTACTGCCTGTTGAGGGCATACCGCCGACGGGCCCTTCCACGGCCACGGCCCCCTGCTGCCCGCCTTCTCACCCCCCTCATTACTGCCTCCATCTGGATGGTGGCACTGGCCATGTCCCTGGCTTGTGTTCACCCTCCTGGCTGCTACTTCCCCTGCACCGGGAACACCTGCCTGTGCTGGCCTCACTGCTGTGTGGCGTACTTCCCCCTTCTGCACTGTGGCTCCCCACACCTTCCCTGGGCCTGTTGATTCCAGGTACCCTTTCTGGCCTGCCCTGTGTGTCCCTGCCGGGTTGTCAGCTTGACTTCGGCCTCATGTGCCTTCCCTGTAGCGTTCTTGCGCCTCTCCCTTGCTCCCTTTTATTTTGGCTCATTTCCGCTATGGCGCAACTTCCGCTGGCTCCCCTATTGTGCATGGAGCATGTTGTTGAATATTGCACTGCGTCATTTATGCCTGGTTCCTCCCCCTTCAGTTGCACATGCATTCATTATCATTGCTGTGTTGCTCAGCGTGATTTGGGGGGTGCAACTGCCTCCTGCTGAATATCACAGAATGGCGCAGTTTCGGACTTGCGTAGGCGCAACCCTTTTGCGCATGGTTCAACTCTTTTGAATATCTGGGCCCTAGTGTACATCAAAGGATCTCCCTGAGGGCATTATAAAATGGATATCTTGGTTCCTGCCCTCAAAGCAATTTTAACAAAGTAGTTGCATTTCAGATAGCTGCAGTTTTAAGCTATGTCTTGTACTTTGAACTTATCCCTGGGGTTTTTTGATATGTCAGTTTCACATGCTGTTTCAGCACCTCTCATGACAGACTGTCCATAACCCATTTTTATATTTACAAAAAAATGATACAGGGATCAGAACCAGCTGTCCAAGTGTGACAATTCCTCCCCACCTAGACTGAATTTGGGGGGGGTCTATCTCCTGCATGGGTTGAGCTTCCCAAATCAGTTCACTCCTCATACACACGGGACAACCCATCTGAGTTCTGATTGGTCGCTTCGGCCCTACGTACAATGGTCATATCATATCCTTGCAAAGCAAGACTCCATCTTAGTAATCGACCGTTGTTTTTCCCAATCTGTGTCAGCCAAACCAGGGGGTTGTGGTCAGTCTGCACCACAAAATGCTGTCCATACAAGTATGGCTCCAATTTCTTTAGGGTCCAAACTGGCAAGACATTCCTTTTACACTATGGAGTATGACTGCTCCCTGGGAAGTAACTTTTTACTCAGGTAGGCTATTGGGTGGTCCCTCCCTTCGCTGGATGTCTGGCTCAGTACTGCCCCAGTACTCATGTCTGAGGCGTCAGTCTGAACTATAAAGGTTTTACTATAGTCAGGACTTGTCAAAACAGGAGCACTGCACAGTGCCTTCTTTAGTTTGGAAAAGGCTTCCTTACAGGCTGGGCCCCAGGTAATTTTCATGGGCATCCTTTTCTTTGTCAGATCAGACAGGGGAGCAGCCAGGGTACTGTAATTGGGTACAAATGTTCTATAGTACCCTGCTGTCCTGAGAAAACTCCTGACCTGCTTCTGAGTTTCTGGTCTGCGCCATGCCTGGATTACCTCTATCTTTATTTGGTTAGGATGGAGCTGTCTCTGGCCTACCACATGCCTGAGGTATGCCATCTCTCCCATGGCCACCTGGCACTTCTCGGCTTTGACAGTGAGCCCGGCCCTCTTTATCCTGCCCAGCACTTCCCTAAGGTGGGATAGGTGTTCCTCTAAGCTGGTACTAAAGATGGCAGTGTCATCCAGGTACGGCACGGCGTACTCCTCAGCACCATTTAACACCTGGTTCACCAACCTTTGGAAAATGGCCGGGGCATTCTTCATTCCGAGAGGCATTACTTTAAACTCAAATAAGCCTATCGGCGTGATGAAGGCCGACCTCTGCCTAGCTCTGACCGTCAACTCTACCTGCCAATACCCCTTTTCCAGGTCAGTAGTCTTAAGGTAGGCCGTCCTTCCCAACTTGTCCAGGAGTTTGTCCGTCCGGGGCATCGGGTGGGCGTCTGACTTCATGACCACATTCAGTCCACGATAGTCCACACAGAAATGAGTCGAGCCATCTGGCTTGGGTACAAGGACTACAGGTGAGGCCCAGGGACTGTGGGATCTTTGGATTACCCCTAAATCCAGCATCTCCTCCACTTCCCTCCTAATGTCCTTTTGGACAGCCTCTGACACCCGATATGCTGTCCGCCGTATGGGCGTCTGTGTCCCTGTCACACATCGTGTCACTAAGGGGTTAGTCAGGCTTGGCGCTTGTAGGGGCAAAGTCTGCTAAACCTCCTTACTTTCTGGATCTGGCCTGAGGTCAGCTGGGGAGAGAATTTTACTGCCTCCACAGAGGACTCCCGCTCACTCTCTTCCAGCAAGTCCAGAAGGGGGTCTCCTTCGTCCGTCCCCTCCCCATGACTACACACTGCAAACACCATGTCAGCCCTATTTGCATGTGGCTTCATCATGTTGACATGGTACATCCTTTCTGTCTTCTGTCAGGTAACTCCACAATGTAGTTCATGTCATTTATCTTCCTAACCACTTTGTACGGTCCTGTCCACTCAGCCTGCAGGTTGTCTTTCCAGATTGGAATAAGGACCATGACTTCCTGACCCACCATGTACGAGCGAGCTCTGGCTCTGCGGTCACACCACACTGTTTGTTTCTGTTGGGCAGCTGCCAGGTTGCTCTGGGCTGTCCCCATAAACTCCTTCAGCCTTTCCCTAAACCTTAAGATGTAATCCAGAATGGGAGTTCCCTGGGTGGTGTGCTTGCCTTCCCAGTCCTCCCGGATGAAGTCCAAGGGCCCATGTACCCGGCGTCCATATAAGAGTTCGAAGGGGGAAAATCCTGTCGACTTTTGGGGCACCTCCCTGTATGCAGACAACAGGTGGGGAAGGTATTTCTCCCAGTCCCTCCCATGCTGTTCAGCAAACACCCGGAGCATTGACTTTAGGGTACCATTGAATCATTCCACAAGCCCATTCGCTTGTGGGTGATACAGTGTTGTGCATCTCTGCACCACCCCACACTTCTCCCATAAACATTTCATCAGGTCCGAAATGAAGGAACCCCCTCGATCGGTGATTACCTCCTGCGGAAACCCAACACGGGAGAAAATCTCAAGTAAGGCATCTGCCACTTTGTCTGTCCTCAGAGAGGATAGGGTGACTGCCTCTGGGTGCCGGGTGGCATAATCCACCACAGTCCGGATGAATCTCTTCCCTGAGGAGCTGGGGGTATTTAAAGGCCCCACAATATCCATTCCCACCCTCTGGCATGGCTCCTCCACTATGGGCAGTGGAATCAGGGTGGCTTGGGTTTTCTTGCCCGCCTTCCCTATTTCTTGGCACCAGTGACAAGACCTGCAATACTCCTTCACCTGCTGGGTGAAGTTATGCCAGTAGAAATTCTGGGCCAACCGCTGCGTAGTGCGCACGATTCCCAGATGACCAGACAAGGGAATATCATGTGCAGTTTTGAGCAACTGCTCACGATACCCTTGGGGAATGACAAGCTGCCTGCTTGGCATCCCTCCCTCTGTCTGTACTGTCTGTGTATACATAAGCCCATTTTCCCAATAAATCTTATGTCTGCCGTCACCTCCCTGTGTGCCCTCCGAATCTGCCCAAGTCCTCAGCTTCTCTAAACTAGGGTCACTCCTCTGCGCAGCTGCAAACCACTCACACAGTCCCAAGGCATGGGAGAAGTCCCCTTCAGTCGCTAATCTAGGGTCCTTAGCACTAGCATCAGGGCCCTCGGGATCACTGTCAAGCCCAACCCTCTGACAAGGGGTCATCCCTCCTTCTTCAGAGTAATCCTCTGTAGCTGTGTGGTTTCTGGCTACTGAGGAAATTTCTACCCCCTTTTTATCAGTCTCCCCATCTGGAGACACAGGCTGGGGAACCAGCCTCTCAGTGGTTTCCACACTGGTTTCTGTGGGGTTCAGAGAGCTACACTTTTCCCTTGCCACTTGGTTACGGGTAACTGCACATACTGTCCCCTGATGGAGATTGTTACCCAGGATCACATCCACTGCTAATGTTTTGGCTACAGCCACCTGTTGCACAGTTCCCCCTGTTTCACCCCAGTCTAGGAGAACTCTAGCAAGGGGCAATGTTTTCTCCTCGCCCGCAAAGTCCTGTACAGTTACATATTTATTCGGTATAAGCTGACCAGGCTGTACCAGATCCCCCTTTACCAATGTCAAGGATGCCTCTGTGTCCCTTAACCTCTGTGTCTGTACACCATTCACCATGACTGGGTGCATGTGTTCCCTCATGTTCACTGGCATGCTTCCAGGGACACCCAAACAACACACTTCTTTTCCAGTACCCGGTTGTGTATTATGGCTTGCCTTTTTGGGACACTGTTTGGCAATATGCCCAGTTTCATTACACAACCAACATTCAGTTCTTCTCTCAGAGAAATCTTTTCTCTGAAACCTGGGGCTAACTGGTTTTGGTGGAGGCAGTGAGGGTTTAAGCTGTCCTGAAGGTGTGCTTTTCCCTCTCTCCACTGCCATGCCTGCCCCATTCACTCTCAGAGCAGGTCTGCTTTTGGCATAGCGGTCTGAGAGTTCAGCAGCCTCTTACACTGTTTTTGGATCTTGGTCCTCTAGCCAGGTTTTTAGCTCTGCTGGGCATGCCCAATAAAACTGTTCTAATAAAATCACATTTTCAATTTTATGAACAGAGTTTGCCTCAATTGCTTCCCGCCAACATTTTAAAAACTGGCGTTGTTTCGTGGCTAGCTCCTCGTAGCTCATGTCAGGGCTTCTCCTGAGCTTACGGAATTTAGCTCTGTATGATTCAGCAGTTAATTCAAACTTTTTTAACAGTGCAGTTTTTAGCTTGCTGTAATCATTGCTGTCCTCATTGTTCATTTGACCCAGTGCATCCCGAGCTTTCCCAGGAAGTAGCAGGGATAGCTGGAAGCTCCAGGACTCTCTTGGAATTTTAGCCTGAATACAAACTTTTTCAAAAGAATTTAAAAAGGCACCCATGTCCTCCCCCTCTTTAAACTCTGCTATTAATTTGGAGTTCAATTTGTAACCCAGTCCTGCAGTCCCAGTTAAACCCAAGCCACTTACCTGCTCTGGTGCCGCTGGTTGGAGTCATAGCTTCTCCAGTTCGTGTTGCCACTGGTGCTCCTCTCTCTTCTCCTCTGCAGCTCACTGGCGCTCATGCTTCTCACGGTCTGCCTCCCTCTGTTGTTGCTCTGCCTCTCACTGTTCCCTCTCTGCCTCTCGGCGTTCTCGCTCCCTCTTCTTTTCTGCCTCCCTTTGTTCACAGTCTCTCTCTCTCTCTCTGTGGAACTCCAGTTCCATCCTGCGCAACTCAATTTGCAGCCTGAGTACCTCTGGATTCAGGATACTGGTGACCTTCCCCTGCTGCTGTGGCCCTTCACTGACAGTGGCCCTGCTGTCATCCTCATCGGATCTAGACTCTGCACTGGCCGCTAGCCCTGCCACACTCAAGGTTTGGTCCTTTTCGGTCACGGTTGGTGACTCGCTGCTCTGGGTATCTGCTACCATCAGGGCCTCTGTGAGGGTCTGTTGTTTGCTGTCACCTCAAACGGGACTCCTCTATCCCCGCACAACTGCTTTAAGTATTCTACAGTGTGCCTGCTGTAGTTGGAAGCCATCTTTCCTGACTACTGCTAATCTGATTGGCACTTAAAAAAGAAAAATCAGTAGAAACTTGACTGTAAGCCAAGGGATATAGTTCTGTTTCCTTTTTAAAATAAAACACTGCCTTTCTTTTTTCCAAGTGAGCTGAACATTCTCAAGTTGACACCCTGTACAATAAAGCTTATACCACCAAACTTTATATGCCACTGCTGCCAACCAATCTGTCACAGATTCACTTAGCAGGTCAGTCCTCTACTTCCAAAGTGCCAACCTCTGAGCGTAGAATTGTGAACAGTTTAACTGAACAAGGTAACCCTCTTGTCTGTTTTGTGGGTTCAAGTCACCTTAGTCTCAAGTTCTGGAGAGATTCAAACTGATAACCTCTTGTTAGCGTACCTAATTGTCAGGCTCAGATAAGTCTGTCTTCGGGGGGCCAGATATCTTTGCCTACGGGTACCTAATCAGGTATTTCAAATGAACCCTTAGAACTCTATGCAAGACCTTAGAGAACTATTATCTGTTTCCCAGTTTGGTATCACAATAAGCACATGCACAGTGTCAACTATAAACATTCCAAGCTCCACTTATATAAAAAGAAGTTTCAAGGCACACCAGGCAGTTTCTGTTTTTAAAATATCTATCTTTACTTTAAAATAGATAAAATAGGAAAAACAGTAAAATACAGAACAAAATATCCCAACACATACAGCCTTAAAACAAACAGGTTTAAAAGTGCAAATTCCTACGTACACTCAGACTAGCCTTGTCTAAGGTCCTTACTTAATCTTTCAGTGCTTCGTGGTCTTTCTTCTCTCAGTCAGAAAATGGAAAATGAATGTCTCCTCTAAGGTTTACTCAGTAGGTTTAAAAACAGTCTTGAGCCGGCCTTCTCTCTGAGGTCACCTAACTCCACCTTTTGGTGTATTACAATTTATATTTTATAACACAGGATGTCCTATTAAGGTATTTAAAAAAATAATAGATGACCAAATGAAATCTCTCTCTTCCTGTGACTGGTTCAAACTGGTCTGTGCTCTGCTTACCCAGACATCGAAAGTCTCTTTGATGTAAGTCACTGTATATTCAAAGCAAATGTATATTGCACTCTGTAATTTAGTTTGGGACCTGGTATCCCCAGACATCAAAGGTCTCTTTGATGAAATGAGCTGGCTTTCTGGAATGATAGCCATAACACTGGCCGGTGTCCCTTTTCTCAGGACACCTAGTGAACATCAAAGGATCTCCCTGAGGGCATTATAAAATGGATATCTTGGTTCCTGCCTTCAAAGCAATTTTAACAAAGTAATTGCATTTCAGATAGCTTCAGTTTTAAGCTATGTCCTGTCCTTTGAACTTATCCCTGGGGGTTTTGATGTGTCGGTTTCACATGCTGTTTCAGACCTCTCATGACAGACAGTCCATAACCCATTTTTATATTTACAAACAAATGATACAGGGATCAGAACCAGCTGTCCAAGTGTGACAATGCCCATCCATTATCCTCTATGTAACCTGCTGAAAGAACAGTGCAGTTTCAAAGTGCTGTTCTACAACCCCCCCTCCGTCAAAAGGGGATACGCCTTTCTCGTGTTTCGAATGCTGATGGCATTCCAAATATGAGAACTTACCTGTGTTCAGCTGAATCCCTCCTTTAGGAGACGTCCGGCCCCTCTGTCAGCAGTCTTATACCCTTGAAGCCTGGTATCATCATTAAGGAAGAGCTTAGGCTAAAGTAAAAGTTTATTTTTTCTAGGGAATTGTTTATACAAATCTAAAGTAAGAAAGCATATTGATGTACCTGACGAATCATACCTATGAAGATCTTAAGTAAAACAAACTCTAGAAAGAATTAAAAGAAATTCAGAGTGAGAGCACATGACCAAAGGGGTGGGTATTTAAAGCTACCTTTTCTCTCAGTCTAGAGATTCTTAGGTCAGTATGTGCTGACTAGTGCAGAGGAAGGACATAAGAGGGTTGTCTATTGCTGCAAAGCCTATTTTAGAGAAGGGATATACCACTGCTTATGGTTATCCCCAGTGGTAACTGTAGAAAGTTTCCCAATTGGAATTCTGTAATGTTTTTTATTGTTTATTTTCCTGAAGTTTATTATTTTTTGTAAATAAACATCACACAAGACTGTATGTTAAACTTTAAATCTGTGTATTGTCCATCTGTTATCCCACAACCCCTCCACAGGTAAACAAAAAAAGCCTCCTTGTCAGGGACTTAATGCTGTTCACAATTAAAATAGCTAGGTGAATCTTAGGTGCCATGCGTGACAAAGGAGGAAAAGAAACAAAATTAACTTAGTAGGAACAAAGGACCCATGAAAATCAGGTCACATCACAGATAAGTCTGTCATCTGTCGAGTATCCATCTTCTGCTTCTTCCTGAGTTTCGTCTTTGGTTTCACTTTCGGGGTGTCATCCTCCGTGCCTGAAGTGACCGCATTTATTGAAGAGGCACATGATGAATATTCAGAAGCCACACTAAGATCCTGCTCCTCTCCGTCCTCCTGTAGTACCGAAAATGTATTTTCCAGGGGAAGAACCACTCCCCCCATGATAGCGATACAGAAGCTGAGAGAGCTTTATGCGACCACCAGGATCTTTTCCTGCTAACCACCATCAAGTCTGGAATGGGGGGGGAGGTGGCATGATCCCCAACTCCATTGAGTCCTGCTCTCCCTGAGGTATGGCCGGGACTGATTGTCTGCAAGAGACACCACCTGAGCCTCCATAACGGGGGGTAAGGCAAAGTCCCGCACCAGCAAATGGGGGCTCTCAACTGGAATTGTAAGGACAGACACAAGCCCCCCTGCCAGGGGAGATTCCGCCTCTGAGTCTAGGCCATGAGCAAGGGAAGCAGCAAGCTCCTTGGTTCTTTGTTGTTGCATTGTGTGACGCGCACGTTCCAAAATGATGTCCTGGTTATCCTCCCCATCCTTATTATGAATCGCCCAAGGGCATGTGCAAAATGAATGCCCCGACTCTTTGCACAGATTACAGCATAACGCATTGGTGCAGTGAGAACTGACATGTCCCAAGGATAAACATAGATTGCAGTACACCTTGTCCCAAGCATTGCTTAAGTGTGAGTCCAAGCTGCAACAGAAGCAGGTTTTCAGTTGCCCATGGTAGAAACACTGGGCCTGATCCCATCCCAGATAGAAAACAATGGGAATATGCTGTAACTCTGAAACATTGTGTCACAATCTGATCTTAAATTTCCAATGACCTGTCCAAAATAGCTCCGAATCCAATATGGGCTGTGGTTCCTCCATCACCTCACACCTCTGGGATAGCCAATAATAAACATTCTGTACCTGACCCCTTCATTCTTCAGCATGACAGTAAGTGTGTGTATAGGCAGTTTAGTCAAAGGAATAGCCTGGAAGGGGGCCCAAGGGGGCTCATAGTGGCATATCTTTTCAAGTATTATAGGAAATCCAAAACCTGTCCGGGTCAATAGGGGAGGAGAAGCTGAGGTCATAATAGCCATCCTGAGGTGCATGAAGCAGAGCATAGAGTTCATAAGGCGTGACACATAAACAGTCTTTTAAAAGATAGCATCCCACATAAGAGCTGTCCAGTTTGGGGTCCAAACCCCCTTATAAAGCAGATGGACAGCATTTCACCATTGGGCCAGAGCAGGAGATTTGGAAAAGGAGTCTGTCTTATGAAAACGTGACCACGTCTGAGCTGCTGTCATGTCCGTCTCGGACTGCCTGAATGCAGGAAAGGATGACTGCGGGGGTGGGGGGGAACAGACACAGAGACCACCTGATCCACCAGAGAGACTGTGGGACACCCCCTGAGAGGCGTCAAGAGAAGCAGCAGCACGAGGAAGCTCATTTGGTGTTGAAGGGATTGTAGGGGTGATGTCGTGGAGCAATGCTGTCCTCAGAAGGTATAGCAAGAACTGGCAAGGGGATCAGAGCCTTCGGAAGTCACAATTTGTCATGTGGATCCGTAGCCAAAGCATGACTTACAAACAGTTCAGGATGTACTCCATCACACGCTGCCCCCGTTGTAGTATGAAGCTGTGGTGGTGGTGGTGGTGGTGGTGGTGAGAGGGGTTTTGCCCTTGAAACAGAGGCTCCAGAGCACTATCATCCGCACTTCCCCTACTAGGCAAATTGTCAGTCAGTGGCATTCCACTCTGTACCGACTCCTGTCCTACAGCATCAGCCATAAAAACAGCCACCAACGGTTCTCTGGGAGCGTCTGAGTACCAGTGTCCTGTTGTGTCCCTGGACCAGCCAGCCTCCACCGGGGCATGAACCGGGGGCCAGCCCCCACGAGGGTAAGAGCCCGTCGGAGGAGAAGAAAAAGGTTGGGTCTCTGCAGGCTTTGGTGTGCCAGGTTGTGTGGAGTGAACAGAAGCCACCTGATTCGGACAGCAGTCTGCCGTCTGGGACCCGGACCCAGAACCCCACCACCACCACCAGTAACAAGTTGCGGGTGTCCCCCCAAAGTCCCATTTCCATGGCTAGACCAGACTCCTGAGCCCCAGAGGAAACAGTGGAATCAGAAAAACAGTCCCCTGTCAATGGCAAATGGCCGTACCTGTTGAATCGCATGGCGTTCTGATGAACATTCCGCTGTGGGAACAGTAGATCTTAATGTGTGTCAGTCTTCACCATTCATCACTGGTGGGTTGTGGCTGGAGGATCAGGACCCCGCGGGAGCATTTTATTCATTTTTTGGTCGGGGGAAGAGCCAGTGCCAGAACGGCGCCGCCCTTGAGACAGATACACAGCATGGCGCTCGAAGGTTGGCCAGTAAATGACGCTGACTCCTCCCTCACCTCAGTTCTGCTTCTCCTGCTGTTGAGTGAACAGTGACCTCATGGGCAAGCAAGAATTTATCTGTGACACTGCAGCCTAGTACCATTCGTTGATGCCGAAGCCTTAGTTCTGCCATGCCGGTAAGCAATTTCTTGGCACCGTTTGACTCTGGATCCTTCAGAAGCCGGTAAGACCTTTCTTTTTCTCAGCACCGAGACTGTTTCTTTAGTTTTAAAGTTTATTTCTCCGTTCGGTCATGCCAGGTCCTAAGGACAAAAAGAAATCTTCTAAAGCAGGCCGGCCCCCTATGCATCAGTGTCCCTGCAGCCGGCAGTATTTCGTTATGGACCGACATGACTGCTGTTTGACCTGCCTGGGTCCAAACCATGACATGGACAGATGCAATGCCTGCTTCTCCATGAACCGCAGAGTGCCCGAGAACCACGTGTTAAAAATGGTCTGTGTGCCACTGACTTTTGGAAGACAACCTCATACACGGGATGCCAGATGCAGGTCCCTCGACCCTTCCTCCTGGTCCCCTCCTGGTTCTATACGGACTGTGGAGGAGGGAGCCTCCACCTCTTCATGCCTCACCATGGCGGAGGTCCCTGCTATGGTGCTGGAGGCATGGTCTGATCACCCAAGGGGCTGGGGTGGGAGCACCATCTTAGTAATCATCTCTTCAGAGGTGAAAGTTCCCCAGGTGTCACAGCCTGCGCCTGCCAGGCCTGACCCGGTGGTCTCCTTGGTGCCAGTCACTGGGGCTGCTCCAGATCCTGTAGCCGTTTGTGGGTCTGGTGATTGGGACAGCATTGTGGGCGGTACTGAGCCATCCCCCGGTGCCAATCATGGCACTGGGGATAGGAGGGCCTTGGGGGTGGCACCTATGGAGATCCTCTGAATTTTCTCCTCTTTGGAGGAGGATGATATGGAGGCAGATCCGGACTGGCTGCCTGACTCTTCAGAGTCCCAGGGCTCTCCTCTGCCCAGCACCACTGTGCCCTCCCAGCCTCCTCTCCCTTCGGAGCCGGTTGTCTTAACTGGTGCCGGGAGTCTTTCTGGAACCGATAGTGGCACCGGAGGAATTACTGGCATTGGTGTGGACTCCCAGCTTGGGGGGATTGAGTCTCCAGGCCCTAGTGACCAGGCTGGCTCTGTCTCTGGAACTGCTCAGTTGTCTGGGGCCAGGAAGAGGGTTCCCACACCGGCTGCCTCTTTGGGGCTGGTAGGTGAGATAGAGCCCTTGTAGCTGGGTTTGAGGAAGAAGTCTCTCTCTCGGAGTCCGGGGGGGTGAGGGGGCGAGGCGAGGAGCAGTGGTCTTCCTTGGAAGCTCTCCAGAGCTCTGGAAGGAGTCACAGTGCTGAGCCTTCCTTCTCCCCCTTGTCATCGCCGAGTGAGACCTTGTTGCGTGGCGTTAGGGGCCGTCCTTCTGGACCTATGTGGCTCAGTCGCCTCACAAGATGGATTCCCCTTCAAGGCTCAGTCCTGACTGCTTCGGGCTGGTTGAGGAGCCAGTTACTGTTCTGACTGGTGGATCCTTCTGGGGTGCTGGATTGTTTGCATGGTATCTTAGCCCAGGCAGAGGGTGCCCTCTTTCCCAGAGGTGCTTTTCCCCTTTACCTCTGCCTTCTCCTCCTCCTCCCTTCCCGGGCCACTCGGGTCCTGTTGGGCCTCTGACCTGGGAACAGTTCAGGGTCTTGACTGCTGATTTACATCAGAGCCATGGACGAGCAGGTTTTTCACCTGTTGCCCCAGCAGCAGCCAGAGTCTGACTTCTTGGACTTGTTGGCCTCCTCGTCTTCCTCCTCCGAGGAAGAGGATCCTTCCATCCACCTGTCCTCGGACGCTGATCAGACCTCTTATCAGCCTTTCCTCTCAAGGCTGGTTGACGAGCTCCACATCTCCAGGGTGCAAGACATAATCTTGAACTGGCGACGCATTCTTTCTTAAGCAAATTCAGCACGAATCACCTGGTGGTGCCCGCCTGGCTTACCCCTTTCCGGGAAGTGGCGTACCATACCTGGCAGCGTCCATCAGTCCCTTCCCCAGCTCCGATGAACTGCCAGTGCAGGCATTGCGCACTCCATGGATCTCCAGGAGCACTGCCTCAGCCTACTTCGGGAATGAGCCTCTTGGATACTCCTACTGGGCAGAGAAGCACAAGGCACGACCGCCCCCAGAGGCGGACTCTGCAGAGTTCGACCGATGGGGGAGGAGAGTCTTCTCCTCGGCGCGCCTTTCGCTCTCCATCGCAGTGTATCAGGCCCATCATGCTGCCTACAACAGGCACCTATGGTCAGTGCTAGAACAGATTCTGGCATCAGTACCTGATACGGAGGCAACCAGGCAAACAATCGCCATCTCCGCACATGGCCTGGAGCTTGTGTGGCACCAAGTAAGAGCATCGTATGATGCCAGTGAGGTAATGTCCAGGTTAGTGGGGACAGCAATCTGCATTAGGCAGACAGCATGGCTTCACCTTTCCCGGTTGTCACCCATGGCCCTGCGTAGGGTGATTGCCTCCTTTTTCCACGGAACCCGTCTTTTCTCCCGCATTGTGAGACGGAAACTTCAGGGGTGACTTCCATCTCCCAGGCATAGGGAGACCCCACCTCACCCTGACCAGTCACAAGCCTAACTTGGCCTGTGAGGGTCTCCTCCTCTTATGTCTCCCCCATGGGGCTGAGGGGAGTTCTCTCCCTCAGGTAGGTACTAGGTCCCTTTCAGGGGCTTATTAACCACCCCACCAGTGATGAATGGTGAAGATTTGACACAGATAAGATATGAAAATTACGTACCTACTGTAATTGTTGATCTTTCTGTGTATCTTCACCATTCATCACTGCTTCCCATCCAGCATCCCCTCTTGGGCCTCAGACTCTGGGCAGTGCCTACTCCCTTCTTGCTTTCCCCCAGTTGAGCCAATTGTGGGCTGAGTCCTGCTGGTACCTCCGGGCCCTCTGATTCTTCTCTTAAGAGGCAGGGGTCCATCTTTGGGGGAGGGCAAGCAGAGGCACTTGCCCTCTTAGGAGGGGGCTCCCTGCGGCCTCCCCTCTGGACCCTGGTTGGGGTCTCCCTTCAGAAGACCTGGGTCTTTCCAGACCCTGTTCTTCCCAGCCCCCTCGGGGGGGGGGGCCCTCTTCTGGGTTGTGGGGGAATCTGAGGGCTCTGGGTATCTCCTCTCCCCTTCTCTTTTTACCTTTAAGTACTAGACTTCCTCCACCGCTGCCTATGCAGCAGAGGCTGTTTTTCTGGGCAGCACTCTTCCTTCCTACAGGTTCCTTCCCTCCCGCCTGTGGGGGAGGGAGTGGGAGTTTTCCTCAGCCTCTTGAGGAACGTATCTTCAGGATGGGAAGAAGGACTCTGCCCCAGGGTAGGTTCTGTCCCCACCCTAGCAACATTTTTAAGGCAGGAGTGGGAGACCTGCAGCTCCCCTACATCTTGTATCAGAGGAGAGGGCTTTGAGCCAGGTACCTGCCTCATCAGTCCCTTGGTACAACACTCAGTTGACTTCCTCTGTTTTCAAGATGCTGCATTCCACTTCTCTGTGGATGCCAAAATAAAAAAGTTGAGAGAACAGATCCCTGCAGGGATATGGCTAAGTCGAGGTCACTCTCCCCTTAGCCTCTTGGTGAGTCCTTCATTGGGGAGTTGGGGGGGTTGGCATTATCTCTGTTTTTGTTTATATCCTTTCCTTTGTCTCTCTCTCTTGGGCTGCCTTGCCTCGCCCTCTTTTCTCTGTCTCTAATTTCTTCACTCTCCGGCATATGCAGAACTGAGCTGAGGGAGGAGTCAGCGTCGTTTACTGGCCAACCTTTGAGCGCCACACTGCGCATCTGTCTCAAGGCCCCTGAAAAAAAAATGCTCCCACGCGGTCCTGATCCTCCGGCCATAACCCACCAGTGATGAATGGTGAAGATACACAGAAAGATCAACAATTACGGTAGGTACGTATTTTTCATTTTCCTCCCACAGACTCCTCTGCGCCTGTGTTCCCTGTCTTGGCCTTGGCTCCAACAGCTGTTGCCGCCACACTTCTCCATCGACAGCCGGTAAAGCAAACTCCTTGTGTCGTCCACAAGAACCCACAGGTAATCCTCCTTTTTCTTTAGAGCATCTCTCAGGAAAAAAAAACCCTCAAGTAAACATTGTGCTGGCAAACGGGGCATGCAACTTGTCAGGTTCCCCATCTCTGGCAGCAGCTTACCCTGGGGATCCCGACCATGGAAGTGTCTCCATAGTACTTGAAACAAACTCCTCCACTGGGGCCATCATCCTAGTCCCATCAGCTCTTCCACATCCGTGTGTGCTGGTAGCCGCTATTGCTGACTCCGGAATACCAGCACCTTCCTCGGTGTCATGGCCAAACACTACCCCATCACGGGAAACAGGTCCATGTGACCCCCCACCAAGACGCACCTGGAAACAAGCCGTCACAACCTGATATGCCTTTCCTGGTTAAAAATTACAAGTTAAATAAATAAAGTGTGAGGGGGGAGATCATAACTCATGAAAGTCTTGTCCCCTGGCAAGGGGAGATAAATTGTATAGTTTTGAGTCAAGCCCTTGTGTATTTGATTTATACAACATCCATTTAACAGGTATATGTTTTTTTAATCACCTTCTTATGCAACGATTTTTCCTGTGTTTCTATGATTTGAACTGCTGGCTTAAGTGCTTCACAGGCTTATTATAATGTCATCAGCATTGTGGGAGCTACTCTCTGATTGGTTCTGTTCTGTGTTGAGGTCAAGGAAAATGATTACAACATATTTAATCTCAAAATAAATGAATAACTGATGGTTAGATAGCATAATAAATACATTTATCATGGAAAATGTATCACCTCTGGTGTAGTATAAATCCTCTTTCTTACCCCAGGAGTCCTTTAGCATCAGTAACTTTAGCAGTTAGCTGGCTAGCTGCAACTGTCCCAGAGGTGTGCCTTTAAGATAATTTGTATTTAAATGAGCTTAGGGCCATAGCCAGTCAAAAAACAGGAAAGGGAGTGAGCTGAGTGAGAGCTGCTGAAGGCTTCAAAATTTTTTCTCTGCTGGACTGAGCAACATTGCCCCTGAGGTGCCTCTCAACTTTCCTTGTTGACAGCCTCCTAGTGCTTATCTGGGTAAAGTTTTCCTCATATTTAATTTTTAATAGTGTGCTGAGTGAAAGTTTTACATTTTCATTAGTACCTTGCAAATGTTTTATTTTTAGCGCAACCGTGCTATTTTGACTTTATTTTTACTGCGACTGTTCATTTTTAACGCTAAATTTGTCACAGGTGCTTAATTTCAATGGTTCCTCTCTTTTTTGACCAAATTCTTGTAGGAACCGTCGAATTGGGGACAGTTGCCTTGTTTTTTACCTCAGACCTTGCGGGTTTTACCGCGAGGCACCTGCAGTGGAATTCAAACCTTAATAGTGCCTGGGGGTTTCTCTCAGGATTGGCAATTATGAGAAACCCATAGTTGTATAAGTGGACCTATGGTATCATCTGTCACAGGACTGTCCGTAAGGGTCCAGCAGCAACCTGTACGCAGTTGACCAGTATTACTAGGTTTTCTATTAAGATTGGCACTAGTATAGATCCCAGCTCTGCAACTGGAACAAAAGGCACTTGTAATAGACAGAGTTAATTAACTGGGGCAGGACTGGCTGGTGCCATTTTCACAGAAATCTGCACTCAGTTTGTAAGGTCCACGACTAGTTTGCTGTGCTTAAATTGTCAAACATCGCAGACAAACCTTTGATTATTATGGCTGAGGATAAGTCAAAGGCTTCCAACAAAGGGCCATTCAAAAGTACTAATAATAAAAGCAGAGGTGCTGAGGAACCCTCCAGATCCCAGCCAAAAAATAAAGCTTCCAAAGATGAAGTTTCTCACGAATTAAAAAAGAATAGAAGTGACGTAGAAAGGAAGCTTGATGAAGCCACTGATGAAGTGGCTAAAAAGAAACTGTCAAGACAAAAATGCTCCCGTTGCTTCTGGGAAAGACAATAGTGAGACAGCAGGCAGCTTAAAGCATACAGAAAAAACCAAACACCTACAAAGTCTGCGCAGGTTCTTCCGTCTGTGCAAGATATGGAAAAGCATGGCAACTGTTTCAGACCCTACAAAAGATGGGTCCTTTATTTACTGGGGCTGGCAAGCACTCTTCCACAGTTCTTTCTTCTGTAGACTGTGAGGGTGACGCAGATGATGGAGAACACTTTTATGATGCCCCTGACCTGGATTTTGAGGGCCTTGAGCCCCAGGAGTCCCCGGACCCTCATCTTGGGGATCTCCGTGTGACCAGGAAGATTCCTCCTCTATGTTTACATTTATACAAAATATGCTGGACACCTCGGACCTCCCTACGCAGGAGCCCAACCAGGATGTCGATGAAGATTATAGAGAGATGAGAGGTCTTTCAACCCCCAAGACCCTGGTCAACCCTGCCTGTAATGCATTTAGAAAAAATACCATGAAGGTGTTTCAGCACCCCCACTTCAGTAACAGGGGTTGATAAGCGGATTGAGAGAAAATATAGATTGCCTAAAAATGGTACCGAGTGCCTGTCTGCACACCCTAGCCACAAAAGTATGGTGTAGCAGGCAGCTTGTGAGAAAGCGGGAGTCTCCTTGTCCCCCTCTCCCCTGCACAAGGATTCCAAGACAGTTGACTTTATAGCAAAGAAAATGTATGCCACAGCTTCCCTGCTTCTCAGACTTTCTTAGTACTTGGCAGCCAAATATCAGAAAGCCCTTTGGAAGTCTGTCCTGGCCATCGCCCGAAATGGATCAGATTCTATGGTGCAGGAGCTGGTGGATGCAACAAAAACTGCCCTGGAAGCTACCAAGTACCAATTCCACGTGGCAGGCGACAACAGTGATGCAGCCTCTAGGGCGATGGCCCATGCCATCTCTCTGAGGTGCTTTGCCTGGCTTAGAGCAACCAGTATAACCACAGTCAGTCAGAACAAGGCCATGGATTTTCCCTGCGATCAAAATATGTTGTTTGATTACAGAACTACTGACTATATGAAAAAAGTCGATGAGTACAAGGCTTCCTGGAAGAGCCACTTGTCCAAACCTAAGCCAACCACCCCTCAGAGATCCCGTCCCAGGGGCAGAAGTTTTGTTCCTAGGCCTTACAGTCCCTATCCCCAATCTGACTTCGGTCAGTACAGGGGGTCTTTCAGAGGCAGGGGCAGAAGGGGCCAAAGAAGAGCCACCTCTACCCAGCCATCAGCCTCACAGTCTAAGTCCTGATGTGAGTGTCTAGGTTGCCTCCCCGGTTCTGGTGGGAGGCATACTCTCCCACTATCTTCAGCACCGGTCCCTCATTACGTTGGACAAGTGGGTGCTGGAGATAGTGGAGAGGGGTCTGCCACTACAGTTCAAGCAGATGCCAGCCCTCAAGCATACCCAGGTGTCAAGATCTCTGTCCCCAACACAGATCCCACGGTTGGAATTGGAGGTACAAAACCTTCTGGCTTTACAAGCAGTGGAGAAGGTCCCCACCCACAAGAAGGGCAAGGGCCTCTACTTTAGTATTTTCTGATCCAAAAGAAAACTGGGGAGTGGCGACCTATCTTAGATCTCAGATATTTAAACAAACATCTGAAAAAAAAAAAACAAATTCAGAATGGTCACTCTGTCACTGGTCATACAGTCCTTACAGCAGGGAGACTGGCTAGCCTCCCTGGACTTAAAGGACGCCTACTTCCACATACCCATAAAGAGATCTCACAGGAAGTTTCTCAGGTTCAAACTTCCTTTGGGTCTGTCCCCGGCCCCAAGAGTCTTTACCAAGTGTCTCGCAGTAGAAGCAGCACACCTCAGGAGACAGGATGTCGCTCTCTACCCCTATCTGGATGACTGGCTCATAGTAGCAAAGTGTCACTGTCAGGTCAAGGAGTCCCTTTCCCTCACAGAATGGACTCTGGAGTCTCTGGGTTTCCTGGTAAATCTAAAGACATCTCTCCCGGAACCCACCCAGCTGCTCACCTTGATAGGGGCCCAGCTGGACACTCAGAGGGGATCTGCTTTCCTCCCACAGGAAATAATTCAGAGTTTCCTTTCAGTGGCAGATTCTTTCATCCGGGGACAGTCAAGACCAGCCAGACATTTTCTCAAACTTCTGGGACACATGGCCTCTGTGACTGCAGTCCTCTATGACTGCAGTGGTCCCAGGAGTCAGGTACAGGATGCGACTCCTGCACACCTACCTCAGAGCTCGCTGGTCTCAGAGAAGCAACAACTTTTCAGAGTTGATACCTGTGTTGGAGCAGTTCCTCCAAAACCTGCTGTGATGGAAGAACCCTGCAAATTTACAGGCGGGGTACCCTTCCAAGCTCCTCTTCCCGCAAAAGTGATCACCACAGATGCCTCCCTTTTAGGCTGGGGAGTACATCTGGACAGTGCCTCAGTAAGCAGCAACTGGACTCTTGAAGAGTCACAGTTGCACATAAATCTTTTGGAACTCAGAGCAGTCTTTCTAGCTCTCAAGGCGTTCGCTCCCAGCATAAAAGGGCAGGCGGTTCAAATTCGAACGGACAGCACCACTGCAATGTTTTACATAAACAAGCAGGGTGGTACCATATCAAGAATACTCTGTTCGGAAGCTCTGAAGCTCGGGTCTCTAGCATTCTCCCTGGGAGTCAGCCTCGCAGCTATTCACCTCCCAGGCAAACTCGATACCCTGGCGGATGCTCTGAGTCGCATCAGTAAAGGCCAGAGCGAATGGAAGCTGAACAAGCAAGTACTAGGCACAGTGTTCAAGTGGTGGGGCACACCAGACGTGGATCTGTTTGCCTCTCCCCTCAATTTTCAGCTTCCTCAGTATTGTTGCAGGCCCCCAGTCCTGGGAACACTTCCTCTGGATGCCCTGATCCTGGACTGGCCAGGGAGGTTCCTATACGCAATCCTTCCCTTTCCCCTGATACTCAGGGTTTTGCTGAAACTCGGGCACAGCCTGCATCAATGATCCTAGTGGCTCTGGACTGGCCCAGGCAAGCCTGGTACCCTCTCCTTCTCTCAGTGTCCTGCAGCAGGTCCATTCGTCTGCCTCCAACTCACTCCCTGCTGACCCTTCCTCAGACAGGAGTACAGTACCCAGACATACATTCTCTTCACCTCAAGGCCTGGTTCTTGAGGAGTCAGAGTTTCCATCCTCACAGTACTCTGAACAGGTCCTTAAGATACTGAAAATGGCTGAAAAAAGCGAACACTAAGAAGACTTATGCAGCCAAATAGAAAAGGTTTTCCCTCTGGTGCAAGAGCAAAAAGGTCGAACCCCTATCAGCTTCAGACCCTCAGCTGCTAGACTACCTTTACACTTACAGGTGCCAGGCTTGAAACCATCTTCCCTCAAGTTTCACCTGGGGGCAATTTCGGCCTACCTTTGGGTGGGGAAGAAAAAGTAAATTTCTTCCCCACGCCATATTTAAACAGTTTTTCAAAGGCCTCTTGCATCTTCAGCCTCCAGTCAGGGAGCTGGTTCCCCCTTGGAGCCTTAACCTCTGCATAGACAGGCTCATGAAACCACACTTTGAGCTTAAGTCCACTGCTCATATCAAGTTCGTGACTTGGAAGACAGACTTCCTGGTGGCCATTACCTCTGCCAGGAGGTTTTCAGAGCTACAGGCCCTGTGCACTGAGCCAAATTACATCATCCCTCACAATGATAAAGTTGAGCTCAGGACAAATAGGGAATTTCTGCCAAAGGTGGTTTCAGCATTCCACTTAAACCAGTCCATTACTCTGCCTGTCTTCTTTACTGAGAAAGCCATGCCTGGCAAGCAAAATCTTCACAGCTTGGATGTCAAAAGAGACATCTTCTGCTACCTAGAGCATACTAGATTGTCCAGAGGCTCCTCCACTCAGTTGTTCCTCACCTACGTGGATGTAGGCAGGGGAAGACCAGCTACCAAGAGAACCATTTCCCACTGGTTGGTCTCTTGTATTAGTTTCTGCTATGAAAAAGCTGGTCACCAACCTCCAGTGGGGCTCAGGGCCCACTCCACCAGGGGCACTAGAGCCTCGTGGCAGCAAGGGACATTCCTCTACCTGGAAATCTGTGCACACCTTTGTGAAACACTAGTTTGGATGTGCAGGCCAGATCTGATGCCAAATTTGGCAGGACGGTTCTGCAGAGCCTCTTTCCTAAGTAGGCTCTCTGCCCACCTCCCACTTGGTACTGCTCGGTAGTCTGCTAAAGTTACTGATGCTAAAGGACTCCTGGGGCAAGAAGAAAAAAATGGCTCGACTGCAGTAATCTTCTTTCTTCCAAGGGGTTCTTTAGCATCAGTAAGCTCCCACCCTTCCTCCCCGGTTCACCTGTCCGAGAAGGGCTCTTTATCACACCTTTTACCAAATTTGGGTTTCTTACTAATGAGTTTTTAACTCATGTTATTGTTTCTATTTCCACTTTTTGTGGACATTTGCATGTTTTTTGAATCCTGTTGATACTTTTTCGGGGCATATGCCCTCGTTTTTCCATCAAAACAATTCTGAAGCCTTCAGCAGCTCTTACTCAGCTTACTCCCCTTCCTGTTTTTTGATTGGCTATGGCCCTAAGCTCATTTAAACACAAATTCTCTTAAAGGCACACCTCCAGGGCAGTTGCACCTAGCCAGTTAACTGCTAAAGCTACTGATGCTAAAGGACCCCTTGGAAGAAAGATTACTGCGGTGAGTAATTTTTTCTTCAGCAATACTAACTACAGTTATATAACCAAAAAAAAAAAAACTTACACTATTCTCAAAAGCATTAAACTTCTCTGCCCATGACAGGAACCGTTTGAAACTTATTGAGGAATCGTGTCAACAGCGGGAGGTGCATCTGCGTGAGGAGAACCAGGAGCTTGCAGCACAGCTCAGGTCACTGCTACAAAACGCTGAAAAAGAGAGATCAGAGCTACTGGCACAGCACCAACGCAAGCTTACTGAATATGAGCAGGAAAAAGCGAAGGAGATAGAGAGACTGAGAGAGCTGCAGAGGTAAAGCTGACTAGTATGTATGTCAGGGATAGGCAGGGATTTGAGTTCCTTTGTGGGGACCATTAATCAGCCCCTGCTGAGTGTCTGTGCACCCCATTTGATTAAAGTATATACAATATATAACAAATTAGTGTAAACATTGATCTTACCTTCGAGGGGGCTCTTGAATCCGGCAGTAACCATAAGGTCTAAAACCATCAGGCACTAGGACCACATGGAAAACTTCTAGCTAGCAGTATTCATTGGGAGACCGCCCCCGACATCAGCACGCCGATGTCCAACCTATGGTATAAAAGGGGCGGTCCCCCAGCCCCTCCCCAGTTCTTTTTCCGAGCCACGCAGATCGGACCTCCACAGGCTTCTGATTCTAGTTAACCACCATTTCTATCACGTTTCAACCACAATTTTTTACAGGTTTAGCCCTTTTCTTCTTTTCCTTCAAGTCTCTTCATGTCTACTTCTCCAGTAATGTCTTGTGATTGGCATACAAAGTGCGCCTGTGGCAAGCAGATCTCTGCTAAGGACAGTCACTCCTCGTGCCTGCTCTGTCTAGCCCCAAACCACGACAGTGAGGCCTGCCAGCACTGTCAGAAGTTCAGTCGGGCCACACGGAGATGCCGCTTGAAGACTCTTCAGGCTTTCCTTCTGCAGCAGAAGTTAGCAACGATGGAGAAGGAGCTCCAGGGAAAGATATCTTCTTCCTCCCCAGCCTCCAAGGCATCTACTTCTTCCTCTCTCAATTTTTGTTTTATTTTTAATAATCCAGACATTGTCTACACAGTATTGACAGATTGCCAAGGATGCTTTTTACAACTTGCAACATTTTTATTTTTGTTAATTTACTTTTGGAAAATGACTTGTAATGGGACTGCAATTCTGTTCAACCAATTAACGTTTGGTTTAGAGGACAGATGGAAGTGGAAGAGACAGTGTTGTAGTTCAGGTAGGGTCTGCAGCAAAAGTGAACATACAGTAATTAAATGCAGGCAGACTAGATGGGCCTAGCAGTCATTATCTGCCATCAGTTTCTATGTATGACAGGTCATGTGATTCAAATGGCTACACTATAAAATTATGCGTAACATTGATACTGTAAACTGTGTGGCACACATAATTCATGTTGTACTATGCTACACAGACACGATAATTAAATAGTTGATAGAGGATGGAGGAGCTGAGACAGCTAGATGTTGCAAGCTCAGTGTCAGCTGGTCACATGTATTTTCCTGTGGACAGAGTGCAGAGGGATGCCTGGATACCTGCCAGCCATGTGCAGTCTGATGTCATGCCTCTACACAATACTGTTGTTTTCCTGTTTCCAAAGCTGTTTTCTCTCTAATGAGTAAGCAATAAGACCCTCCGGAGTATGAGCTGAACATATATTACCGCACGGCTGGGGTGTAGTAAGTCACGAGGCCGATAGGCTGAGTGACTTTAGCCACAGCCGTTAGATAATATATGTTCAACTCATACCCCGAAGGGTCTTATTGCACTTATAAAATGGACAAATTGCAATATAAATGAAAAAAAAAAGCGAGGAAATTCAGTTTTCCATTAAAATATTGCTTTATTAGAACAGTGTCCATACGCAAGGGGAAATAGTCCCTATTAACTGACACTTTTTAAACAATAAATAAGGCAGTAAAATCTGCTGTAAAACCTTTACTTTTTTAACAATTAATCAGCCAGCAAAAAATATCTGCTGTAAAACGTTTACTTCTAGGGACATGGATATGTTGTTCATCCACACTGTCTGGCAGATTCCTTGCCGCTTTGAATCTTGCCGGAAGGTCTTCAAGCTGGCTCCTCCCACCCACTCACCCACCTGGGTGGTAAAACTCTCTGCTCTGCCCCATGATGCCAGATCTTCCTTACCGCTTGGAAGCTCAGGTTCCCTCCTTAACGCTCTGCGTGTAGACTGGATCCTAATTCTTTGGTTCGCCCGAAACTTATTTTAAAATTTTCAAGACTTCGGTCAACTTTCTCCCTCACGGCTGCGATGGACAAACCGACTCCCAGATTTTGGCAGTGCCCTTGTGGGCAGAAAATGTCCAGGACGGACCCGCACTCCACGTGCGTCTACTGCCTCGGCCTAGAACATGACCCGCAGGCCTGCAAGTTATGCCGTTCGTTTTCGGCCAACGTCCTGGAAGACCGTGCTGCCCGGTACAGCTTGGGCACCCCAAGAAGCGCTACCCGCCAGTGAAGTCGAAGGAGGCCCGTTGGGCGGTTACTGTGGTGGCTGGCTCGGCTGAGCAACTCAAGCAGATGATCGCCTCGAAGAGGAGGCGGCACAGGCGCATCATCCTCTTCCTCGATCGCAGCATTTATCCCACTCTCTCTGGGTACCTCATATTCAGCTTCTTTCAAGGAGCTTTGCCAGTCCCTTTCCACGAAGGGAGAGGGGCCAGCAGGACATTCCTCTTGGTCCAGAAAGAAGGACTCAAAAGGTAAGTCCCATCGTCGACGTTCATGGGAGCAGGAGAGGTCCCCTAAGTCCCATCGTCGGCATTCGTGGGAGCAGGAGAGGTCCCCTTTCCAGGACAGTCGACACTCGGCTTCTGTTGAGGTTGTGGCTAAGGCCGCTGGCTTCACGGCGTCCCCGTCAGGTCAGCCGGCCGAGACACCTGTCGACACGGTCGAGATTTTTCTCGACCCGTCGGATGGGCTGTCGACTGGTGAAGCCGACAACCCTTCTTCACCGGTTCCCCCGGTGGAGACCGAGGATTTGCCTGCGCCTCCGGTGCTGCAGTCCACGGTTAAGGCTTCCGAGCTGAGGGAAGAGTGGGTGTCCCCCGACCCGTCCTCGGAAACGCCGAGGATCTCAGTCTCGGTCTCGGACATCATCTCAGTCCAGCCGAACCCGCCGACATTGGCAGTCTCGGTCTTCGCACCGAGGTAAGCAGCGCCGCCGCTTGTCCTCGTCTTCCTTCTTGGAAGAGGAGAGGCTTCGGCCCAAGTTGCGTCGACGCTACGAGGACCTGATGTGGCAGCAGTTACTCTTGTCCGGGAACAAGCTGACACCGTCGCCTTCCCCGGCCATCAAGTGGCTGTCACCCGAGCGGCCGAAACAACCCCGCTGTAGTCGAGGTTCCCAAGCCTGGGCCAGTTGTTCGGCCAAAACCAGCTGCCCCACCGATTGTGGTTGAACCTCCGCCTCCACAATCGATATCGGGGGCACCGACCAAGGACTCTCGGTCGGGTCAGGGCCTGCCCCACAGGTTGTCGGTCACCCTCACTCCCGACTGTCCTCGGTAGGTGGAGGTGGCTCAGGCCCCAGGCAGCTCTTCGCAGACTCCTCGGAGTCCGACGATGACTCCTCCCTGTTCTCCAGGCCCATTGACGTGGAGTCCTCCGGGGGCCAGTCGATGGACAAAAGCCCATCGTCCTTCATGGGTTTGCTTCAGCTCATCTCGGAGTCCTCCGGGATGCAGCTCGAGCCCGTATCCAAGCGGGCCAAGTATCCCCCTACTGGACCGAGGGGATTCCCCCACGGAGGCCTTTCCGGTGGCTGAAGCCATTGTTGGCCCAGCTTTGGAGCTCTGGCAGTGGCCTGCTTCCTGTCCTGTGCCTTCGGCCAGGATGGCCAGGAAGTATGTGGTCCCTACCAGCTCTTTGCCCAGTTTTGGTACACACCCTCTGCCGAGGTTTGGTCACCGACAGCGTTTCGGCGTTCCGGAAATGCTAGGATGTGGACAAGCCCCGACAAAGAGTCAAAGCTGGACTATGCGAGTGCAAGGTATCGCTGCGTCCTCCTTGGCCTCCGCAGGCCAGCTCGGCTGTGCTGATGGCACACTCTCCCACGCCCTCATGGGCTCCCTGGATGAGGTGATCTCTCATCTCCGGCTGACCTGCAGACCACGGTCTGGCAGGTGCAGGACCAGGGTAGGGCGGTGACTAAACAGCAGCTCCAAACAGCTCTGGACATTGGAGACTCCTGTGCCAGATCGGTTGCGGCCGCGGTGGCCATGCGCCGCAGAGCATGGCTGAGGATATCCAACTTCACGGCGGATACCCAGCACAAACTGGTGGATGTCCCCTTCCTGGGGACAGACCTCTTCGGCCCTGGAGTGGAAGGTCACTTCCAGAAGATCGAAAAGTCCAATGCCACTCTGGACTTGGTCACCTCCATGAAGGACAGAGGTCTGGACAGCAGCAGCACAAGTCCTTTAGTCCTCTCGGCCGTCTGGCCCAACAACACCAGGGCCAGCAGGCTGCAACTGGCATCCCAAACCCAAGCCAGCTTCCTCCAACAGAAAGCAGGAGGTAAAGGCAGGAGGTCCCTTGGCTGGTCCCTCCTCTAAGCCTGCCCAGTGACGGGTTGAGGGGTGTCTCCCCCAGCCTCGTCACTCACCCCAGGTTCCCCCCGTGGGGGGAATGGCTCTGCCACTTCCTTTCCGCTTGGTCCGTTATCACCACGGGCCATTGGGTGTTGGAGGTGGTAGGAAAGGGCCTGCCCCTGGAGTTTGAGCAGGCCCCGGCCTTCCGAGCCGTCGCCCCTCGGAGGGCTACAGGGTCCGCAGCCTCTTTGTCAGCTCGCCGCGCCGATATCTCCCCTGCTCCTCAAAAAAGAGGTGATCAGGAAGGTGGTGGATCCTCCTCCAGATCTGAGGTTTGTGTCCAGGTACTTCCTGGTCCCAATACGGACAGGGGGTCTGGCACCCCATTCTTGACCTGCATGACCTGAACAGGTTCCTAAGGTCTCGGACCTTCGGGATGGTCACTCTGGCTCAGATAATCCCATTCTTGGAATGAGCCGTGTGGTTCTGTTCTCTGGACCTTCAGGACCCGTTTTTTCACATCCCAATCCGTCCATCCCACCAGAGATTCCTCCGCTTCAGAGCGGAGGGATCCCTCTACGAGTTCCGGGCCATGCCCTTCGGCCTTGCCCTAGCTCCCAGGGTCTTCACCAAATACATGGCAGTGGTGACAGCATTCCTGTGGCGCCGAAGGGTTCGGGTGTACCCCTACCTGGACAACTGGCTGATTGCAGCCCCCTCCAGAGCAGAGGTGGAGCGGTCCAGAGATCTAGCCCTCCAGGTTGGCTCTCAGGTTGGCCTCCTCCTCATCAGCGAGGCCAAGTCGTAACTCGTGCCAAAGCAGGTGACACAATTCATTGGGGCACAGCTCGACTCTCTATGAGCCAGAGCATGGCTCCCGGCGGACAGGGCCGAGGTTCTTTCCTCCTTTGCCCAATCATTTCAGGTTGGGCAATCGCACCCTGCCCGGGACTTCCTGGGCCTCATGGCAGCCTGCACCAGCGTGGTCCCTTGGGCCCGCTGGTACATGCGTCCCCTTCAATGGGGGCTGGCCTGCCAATGGTCACAGCACTTCGATCCGCTGGATCAGCTAGTGACAGTGACCCAGGGGATGTGGAACGCTCTTCAGTGGTGGACCGTTCCATCACATCTGCAGGAGGGCATCCCGTTTGTCTGCCCCGAGCCGACGGTCTCTCTATCGACCGATGCCTTTCTGATGGGTTGGGATGCCCATCTGTGGGAGCACAGAGCGCATGGCCTCTGGTCCCCTCGGGAGTCCTGATGCCACATCAACCTGCTGGAGCTTCGAGCCATTCGTCTAGACCTCACCGCCTTTGCTCCATTTCTACAGGGTCAAGTGGTTCAGGTCCAGATGGACAATACCATGACCATGTACTACCTAAACCGCCAGGGCGGGATGCGCTCCATGCCTCTGTGCAGGGAAGCTCTCCGCATTTGGTCACTTATGCGCAGCCTGGAGGCGGATCTCCTCGCCATTCATGTGGCAGGAGCCTCCAGCACCCTGGCCGATGCCCTAAGCCGGATAGGGGCTGCGTCCCACGAGTGGTCTCTCCTGCCAGAGGTAGTACAAGATCTGTTCTCCCACTGGGGCACGCCTCAGGTGGACCTGTTTGCCTCCAAGGAGAATGCGAAGCTGAGACTGTTTCATGCCCGCGCCCCTCAACAGGGCTCGCTGCAGGGGGATGCCTTCTCGAGGCCGTGGACCCTGGGCCTCTTCTACGCCTTTCCCCCATTTTCCTTGATCCACAAGGTGCTTCTCAAGGCGAGGAGGGACACAGTACAGGTGATTCTGGTAGCCCCAGACTGGCCCCACCAGTTCTGGTATCCAGATCTCCTCAGTCTCAGCTCCAGGCTCCCGAGGCGGCTTCCAGCTCGCCCGGACCTGATCTCAGTCAGTCAGGGGAAGGTATTCCATCCGTACCTTCAATCTCTGCACCTGATGGCCTGGTTCCTGAGTGGCTAGAGTTCCAGGCCTTGGGTCTTTCCGACGAGGTCCTCAACATTGTTGTGGTGTCCCGTAAGAAGTCGACCAGAAAATGCTACGCCTTCAAATGGAAGAGATTCTCCATTTGGTGTCAGGGCAAGGGCCTGGACCCTTCCTCCTGTTCCTTGGCAAGCATTCTGGACTACCTGTGATCCCTTTCTCAGCAAGGGCTTCGGTCGACGACCCTTAAGGTGCACCTGGCAGCCATCTCTGCTTACCAGGCGTGGGCCAGGAAGCAGTCGGTGGTGCAGGAGAAGGTGGTCGGGCGAAAGGCCTTGATCACATAACCCCTCCGGAGCGAGAACCTCCACCTCCGTGGGATCTACTGCTGGTATTGGCTAAGCTCATGGGCAAGCCATTCGAACCGATGCACAGGTGTGACATCTCTCACCTGTCGTGGAAGACCGCCGACTTGGTGGCTATCACATCAGCCAGAAGGATGGGAGAGCTCCAGGCGCTTTCCATCGAGTCTCCTTATCTGGTCTTCCACAGGGACAAGGTTGTTCTGCGCCCCCACCCGAAATTCCTTCCGAAGGTGGTGTCGGAATTTCACCTTAACCAGGTGTTGACTCTGCCGCTGTTCTACCCCAATCACACTTCGGAGGCCGATTGTAGGCTCCATACTTTGGACTCCTAGAGCGCGCTATTATAAGGAGCGGACGGCTGAAGTTCGGGAGAGGTTCGCCATCTGTTTGTCACCTACGCTGAAGCCGCACCTGGCAGACCTGCAGCCAAGCAGACGATAGGCAGGTGGGTCACCTCCTGCGTAGATCTCTGCTGTAGGTTGGCGGGCGTGGAGCCTCGCAGAGGGGTAAGAGCTCATTCTACCCGCCATACCGCTGCATCGGTGGCTGCTTCCAGGGACGCCGCTATCCAGGAAATCTGCAGGGCTGCTACCTGGAAGTCAGCACACACCTTCATCACCCACTACCACACGACCTTGAGTCACGCTGGGATGCTGGTTTTGGGGCCTTGGTTCTCAGTCTTTATTTCCCAAGTAGGGGTGTACCTTGCCTCCCTCCTCCCGGAGAACTGCTAGGAGTCTGCCAGACAGTGTGGATGAACAACATATCCATGTCCCTAGAAATACGGGTTACTCACCTGTAACAGGAGTTCTAGGAATGGTATATGTTCATCCACACGACCCACCCGACCTCCCCGGCTTCGACGCACAACCTGGTTTCCATTGGGCTAGATCTGGTGTCATGGGGCGGAGCCGAGAGTTTTACTACCCGGGTGGGTGGGAGGAGCCAGCTTGAAGACCTTCCGGCAAAATTTAAAGCGGCAAGGAACCTGCCAGACAGTGTGGATGAACAACATATACCATTCCTAGAACTCCTGTTACAGGTGAGTAACCTGTATTTTTTTAACGATAAATCAGGCAGTAACAATGAATTAAACTGACAGAGAAGCTCAGACTGAACTGACACAGGACACTCGAATTAATTAGGCGTGTTAATGAAATTGACAGTGCCACTGAAAAGGACCGGAGCATTGAAATTTAAACCGGTACTAGGAAAGTTTATAGGGGGTTCATTTGAATGTGTTTCCTGCAATGAAGCGCAACCGCTACTCGCACACTTTATTGCTTCTTGACATGGAGGAGATTGAGGATCTGGGTGAATTGCTGTCATGGTTGAGTAAGTAGCATTTCTTGAGCTGATGTTTTGTTTTTGCCACGGAGCAGATTGAGGACCTGTTGCTGTCAGGGGGGAGTAAGCAGTATGTCCAGGGCTGATATTTGCTTTTTGCCACGGAGCAGATTCAGGACGTGGTGCTGTCAGGAGGCAGTGAGCAGTATTTCCTGGGTGGATGTTTTCTTTTTGCCACAGAGCAGATTCAGGACCTGGGTGACTTGCTGTGATGGGTGAGTGAGGAGAATTTCTTGGGCTGATGATTTCAATTTTTGGCAGCAGTATTCGTTTTTAATTTTCTTTTCAGGTTCAGTTGTTATGGCATCCTGCCCCAGAATGCTGCTCCATTTCCTGCGATCAGAGCAATTGGCAGACCAGTAGGATCGTAGACTGGCTTCATTTCAGTGGCCAGTCACAGACATAATTTCCCTGTCCTCACAGCCAGCTTTAGATAGCAGACGTACCGCAGTAGCACAAACTGAATGATTTGTGTAAATTTGTGACAGGTCAGCTTCCTTGCTTAAACGAGTCATCATAGTGGAAAGGAAGTTTAATCCCATCGGCTCTCAGCTATACCATGTATCTTGGGTATCTAGAAAGTCCTGTGGCAGTTTACGAGGGTGGCAGTACAGGGATTTTGCATCTGGAGGTACTTTACAGATGTATTTTCTGAGACTTTGTACAGGGCAAGATGGGGATCCAGGGTTGCCATAAATAAAGACACGGTAAGACTCTTTGTTGGCTTCTTTAGGATCACTGTGATTTCTTGTGTGCACTTTAAAACAGAGGGCTGCAAATTCATTGCCTGTTTCATCATGCTGGAATTTACAGCTCTCCGGTTTTAAAAGATGCAATCCTTCACGGCCATGCCTGGCCATGTACAACTGGATGTCCAGCCACACTTTGAGGACAAGGTCAGGCGTGGTATTAGGTGACAACACAGCAGAGTTCCTTAATTTAGTTAAATCAGTATTACTGATAGGCAGATGATGCTTTGAACAGTCTTTTTGTTCCTGCCTTTATTTTTTCATTACTGCAACAAACACGTTGTTGCTGGATGTAAAGACTTGATCTGTGATTATATTGATTTTTCTGCCTACTGCTGTACAATTTAAATGTCTATTTAAGGCTGCCCTTAAACTACAAAAACTGCTCAGTGCATACTCTTTGCCATCAGCATCACGGACTTCTGCGTAGAATTTGCGGAATGTGTCATTCAGCACTTCGGCAGAAGCGGTTTTAAAACCAGCATTTATTTGCCTTGCAGGAGCCCAATCATCAAACACTTTTATTCCCCATGTGGTTGAACGTTTAGGCCCAGATATTCAAAAGGGTTGCGCCATGCGCAACAGGGTTGCGCATGCGCAAGTCCAAAATGCGCCATTCTGCGATATTCAGCAGGAGGCAGTTACGCCACTGGCAACAGGTTGCGCAAGAGAGCAATGCAAATGAATGCATGCTCAACAGGAGGGGAGGATCATGCATAACCTGCGCACCCGATATTCAGTCGGGTTGCGCAGAGTTGTGCATCGCAACCAACCTGCGCCCGCACAAGCTTGAGCCAAAAAAGGCTTAAGTTGAGGCCACCACAGGTGAGCTGCTGCATTGCAGGGCGCCAACACAGCAGCTACCATCCTGGCTGGCCCAACTCGGTCCCTGTGCCCCCACCAGCCCGATCGCGGGCAGTACAGGTACAGACCCCCACACATCTCCCACAGCCCGATCGCGGGCAGAACACGTACATGTCCCCACACATCTCCCACAGCCCGATCGCAGGCAGAACACGTACATGTCCCCCCACATCTCCCACAGCCCGATCGCGGGCAGAACCTGTATAACCCCCAGTGCCCGATCGCGGGCAGAATGTCTAGCTAACTCCCCCACACATCTCCCTGGTGTCTAGTGTCCCCCCCACCCCCACAAGCCCCTCACCGCTCCCCGCGGCGGCGGCGACAGCATCCACCGCCCGCCGCCCGCCCGACTGACTGTCGGTAAGGCTGCACGCCCGTGGCTGTAGCTCTGCACCAATGAGCGTGCAGCCTACGGACAAGTCAGTCGGCAGCGCCGGGCAGCAATGAGATGCTGTCGCCCGCCCGGCTGCGAGGCGGAGTGGAGAAGCTTCGTGGGTGGGGACACTGAGCCTCGGGGAGATGTGGAGGAGCAGCTGCTGTGACATTCTACCCGCGATCAGCTTCTAAGTCCACTGGACCACCAGGAGTTATTGGGTTGGGGGAGGGTTACATTCTGCCGATCGGGCACTGGGGTTCATACAAGTTCTGCCAGCGATCGGGCACTGAGGGGTTCATACAGGTTCTGCCCGCGATCGGGCACTGGGGTTCATACAGGTTCTGCCGCGATCGGCTGTGGTAGATGTGGGGGGACATGCGTGTTCTGCCCGCGATCGGGCTGTGGGAGATGTGTGTGGGGGACATGTACGTGTTCTGCCCGCGATCGGGCTGTGGGAGATGTGTGGGGGTGTCATGTAACTGTGATGCCCGTGATCGGGCTGCATTGTGCGTCGGTCCCCGACGGCTGCTGCCTGGCAGGGTGGCCAGGAGCAAGTCCTCGGGGATCGGCGCACCTACATGCAAATGGCATGCAAATGGGGCCATAAATAGATGCAAATGGCCCCCCCTGCGCCTTGCATAAATTATGGCCCCATTTGCATGTCACCTTTTGAATATCGGAAATTTGAGCATGGCGCAATGGTACTTGCGCCACCGCAAGTTTAATGCTCAACTCTGGCAACTTGCGGTGGCGCAAGTTCCACTGCGCCATCTTGTAGTGCTGTGTTTGGGTGATATTCAAAGGAGTTGCTCAATGTTTAACCCTTGAATATCACTGCCACCCCCGCGCAACTATTTTGAGCAGCGCAGGGGCTTGCGCCTCAGACTGGCGCAGTTTGAATATCTGGGCCTTAGTGTTCATTTAGTTACGGGAGTCCTCAATTTCATTTAAATCATTAGCGTTTACAAACTGGTTCCTGCTTTTTCCCACCACTGCTTTTGAAACTGACAGCTGTGACTCGCTACTCACTGCGGCTGTCGGAGGATCACTGTTATTGTCGGCAGCTTTTTCAGAAGGTATGCTGATTTCTTGTATATTATTTTCATTTGTAAAGATTTCCTCTAGCTCCTCTTCAGTTAAGCTAATATTGAAATTAACGGAAGACTCGCTCGACATGTTTGCATGTATGCAGTGTGCTTAGCGTGATAACAAGATGGCTAACTGAGCCTTTCTGAACATTCTGTGTTTAGCATGTTCAGCACTTAACATTCTAATTTAGAGCATTGATTTCTATGACTGTACTTTTTTTTTCCTTATGTGTAATACAGATATTACACTGGTTTTCTAGCCAATCATTGAGCTTATTTTTTCATGCCCATTTTATAACTGGAGTTATTACTAGGAATTCTAAGACAATAGGAGATGTTGTACGTCCATATATAGTTGTCTCATAATCATGTAAAATGGTCATTTAGTTATCACCCATGCATATATATGTGTAGTTTTCTCTAGGTTCCGGCTATGATAAGGAGTAAAAACTAATAGAATTTTTTTCTTTAACTTCCTTTATGCTTCCCTCTCTGACCCCTTAGGACTCTCTCCGGTGTGGTCTCTTGGACCGGCCAACCCCCGCACCACCTGAGGTCTCCTCAGACCTAGCCTCCATCCCGGGATCTCTCCATGCCCTACTACCAACCCCCCAGCTCTGAGCCCCCTGAGGTGGGACCGCCTACTCCTCTGATGCTCTATTTAGACTCTGGTAGGGCAGCCGGAGCGGGGAGGAGATTCAGAGGCTGGGATAAACCTGGCATTGAGTGTGGGGGGCTATCCACTGGATGCACCTTCACCTTCCTGGGTGCCCGGGCCTTTTTCCTTGTTTCGAGGTCCCGGAGGCATGGACGTGCAATGACGTCCAGCGTGCGACGGGCACGCTGCCATGCCTGTCTGCAGGATGTCCGCTGCCACCTCCATACCCCAGGTACATGCCCTGCTAGTGACAATGCTCCCAGTCTCCACTGGGAGCTGCCGGCACTGCAAGATACACAACCCACTCTCCCCAGAAGAGAAGAGCAGTCCATCAGACATTCAATCCTCTTCTCCTCGGCCAACCCCCGGTAACCCAAGTCTGCTCCCAAACACAAGTCACTGGCGTGGCACAAGGTGAGGCTAGTGCCTCAACCCTCAGTGCCACTGGGCTGGCTAAGAACTAATAGAAAGTGCTATTGTCCAACTCCAAAGTGTAAAAGAATATGATGTGGGGAGGGGTACAAAATATTTCCCTTACACATTGAACAAATGGTCCAGTGCTGCTTCATGCCAGCTGAATAAATGCTAGGGTCTAAAAATTAGTCACTGGCTAAAATGCACCCAGTGTTTTAGCCACTTGTGAACTGAATTAGCCACAACACAAACATGGTCTGATGCTGCTTTCCTGTCTCTGTGACCGAAACATCCTGGGGTTCTCCACTGTTTGGTGCAGGAATTGGACTGACAGATATCATGTTCTCAAGGGGCTGGCAGGATAGCCTAGAGGTTAGAGTAATGAGCTGTGAAAGAGCATGGTACATTCAGAAAACCTGGGTTTGATTTTCACAGCCTCCACTTGCATACTGTGTGACTGAGCAAGTCACTTAACCACCCCAGTGCTCCCAGGTCACCCCTGAAAACAGGCACTTGTGCCCAGTGGGCCTTACCCGGTTACCAAAAAAGAATAGAATAAAAGGGCAATGAGTGAACTTACATTCTCTAACAGGCTTTGCTCATGATTTTTGTGAAGACAAAAAAAAAAGATCCTGAAATGTGGGTTCAGAGATTTGTTTCTAACTGGTTGGTGGTGATTCCTTGAGCTTTTGTTTCACATATGCAGAACTGTTATTTAGTAGTAAAAGAGTTGAGTTTCATACAGACATATTGAGCACACTGACATCATTAGGGCAACAGAGCCATGTGTACAAGGTGGTTCTGTTTCAGGTTACAGATTGACTGATGAACACTAATTGCAGACTGCACGTGTTTAAACAGTATGAGTCTAAATAGTCACAAATAATATTGACAAATGAATACACAGAGTTACATGTTTTACATATTTCTAATTAATATGCTTTAGTGCACACACATACACACACATGCACTTTATTTGGCTTCAGTGAGATTTAGAACATCTGATGAGTCAGTTCATAGCATTCCATTCTGTGGCCTTTGATTTACTAGTCTCTGGGATGTTTGCTAATCTCTGGTTGTATTTCTTGACTAATGGCTAATCTGTCACACTCATGTTTTATATGTTTTTTTCTCTGGGGTAGTAAGATTGGAATACATGTACTGTTATTGTGACCATTATTTCCTTCTTCACAGCCCCAGACAATCATCAGCTGCCACAGTTCTGTTGCAGGCCTCCTGCCGTGGGCACAGTGCCAATGGACGCACTGCTGCTGGATTGGACAGGGAAGTTCCTGTATGTCTTTCCCCTATTTCCCTTGTTACTCAGAGTGATAAAGAGACTCAGATCACAGCTGGCAACCTTGATCCTCATTGCCTCGGACTGGGCCAGGCAGCCATGGTACTCACTGCCTCTGACCCTGTCTGCGAGCAGACCAATCTCTCTGCCCAGGAGGCACAATCTGTTGACATCCTCACAGGGTGGAATACTCTACCCCAACCTTCAGTGCCTCAGGCTTAAGGCCTGGCTCTTGAGGACTGAGAGTATGTTGGCCTTAGTCTTTCAGAAGAAGTCCTACAGGTACTCAGGGTCTCCAGGAAGCCATCTACTAGAAAAACTTACTCTTCTAAGTGGAAGAGGTCTTCAGTTTGGTGCCAACAGCAGGGTGTAGACCATGACCAAGCTGGCCTTTCAGTTATACTAAATTTTTATAAATTTTAGTTTTTGTTGACCGGGTAAGTGCACTAGACAAATCTTGCCTATTTTCAGGCACGATCCATGGGAGGGGATACAGATGAATGCCATTTTCATTTCTAATTCAACTTTTTGGAAGCCATCCCAAGGAAAAATAAATCTAACAACTAAGTCTGACAAACTTGTGATGCTGGGTCCTGCGATTGAATCAACATTTTCGTCTGACCTGCTCCTAAAGGAATTGTATTTGGGCTAGTCAGCAACCACTATGAAGAACAAAGGAAACATACAGACAAAAGGATTTCACATCCTGCATATGCCCAAGCCACAGTTTATCACCTCTCAGGAATTTTAGCACATTCTGTGACTCTGGGCCTCAGCAGTTCATCATTTCCACTGGATGTAATTTACTACTAGGTATCAGCATTTTCATTTTAAATCAACTTTAAATGTACTTATCTCTAACCGATGCACACCTATCTCCCCTGAAACCATTCTGGCTCTGATGTGCTACAACATCTCCTCCAAGGATCCCTGCACACACAGGCCCCACAGCAGCAGGCTAGCTCGAATAGCAAGAACTTGGTGGAAATGATACCTCACCAGATTACTTATTATCCTCCTTCTCCTGTCTGGGAATATTCACCCCAATCCTGGACCTGCAAACCACCACAACCCCCAGCCTACTGGTTCTATAAAAATTGGCACTACTGTATTAACATTTGTAGCCTTCTGCACAAACTTGCCCAACTCCAAGCTTGGGTAACAGTTCGCAAACCTGGTGTTCTCGCGCTCACAGAAACTTGACTCTTCTCCAAGGTCCCAGACTCCTCAATATCTCTGGATGGTTACATCATCTTTCATATGGACAGGCTCTCCAAACAAGGGAGTGGGTGCCTAGTCTACCTGAGGAGCAGCATCTGAGGACAAATCATGCCTTACAATACAAATGCCAAAGAAGCTCAGATACTCTCCATTAAACTTTCAATTGGCTAACAATGTAAAACTCTGTTACTTACAACATTTTACATACCCCCAGGAAAACAACGGCCAAGACTCGAGTTATTCACTGAACACGTCAAAAAAGCAAAGCAGGGCTGGGAACAGGTTATCCTTGGGGACTTTAATTTGAACTGGTTAGCTAAGGATACACTTATCATCAGGGACAAAATACATGCCCTTTACCTAACGCAGATGGTAAATCAAACAACTCGGATGAGCTATCAAACAGGCAGTAGCACGTTTATTGATTGGCTCCAAGCTACTTGCTCTGAGCACATAAAAAATATCACCGTCCTGCCAGACACCTTGAGCAACCACTCTCCCATTATCTGCTCCTGGTCTAACAATTCCCTAAGGATAAGCCGCAGACCAGAAAAAAACGCTCCCTTAGGAAAGGGCAATTTGGCCTCTTCAAGAGGTACCTGAGAGATGCAGACTGGTCTCCCCTTGTCACTTGCCCTGACCCTAACCAGGCTCTGGAATACTTTATTACCATCTTCAATAAAGCCTGCGACTTATTCACACCATTCAGAACATCCAAAACAAAAGGGGCGGCCAATCCTTGGCTTAACGACCCCCTTTTAGAACTAATGAAGAATAGGGATGACCTCTGGCATGTAGCGAGAGCTACCAGAAGACAAGCAGATTTTACGGCCTACAAGACTGCAAGGAATAAATGCACCCACTTGATAAGGAATGCTAAGGCCTCCTATTACAGAAAGGAACTTCAAAAGTGCTGGGGGAATGAGAGCGCGTTCTGGGAGAATGTGAAGACACTGACTGGGAAAGAATCCAAAGCTCCACCAGGTCTAATTGTCACCCCTGTGGGCCCTCTCCAGCAACCCAAAGAGTTAGCTAATGCCTTTAATCTGGCCTTTACAGACCTCAGCTCTGTCCTCCCTCCAGAGTTCCTTGTTACCGACCCTAACAGCTGGCCCCCAAACCCTGCTACCACCCCAAACACCGCTCAACCCCCATTCTACTTCAGAATGATCACAAAGACAGACACTGTTAAATATGTGAAGAAGATCCTTGGCAAAACTAGAATGGGTAGTGATATGGTCGACATGAAGCATCTCGCCATCACCCTAGAAGAGCTTGCCCACCCACTGACGCAACTATTTAACATATCCCTTAAGTTGAACATATTCTCTGACAAGTGGAAAACTGCCCTCATCACCCCAATCTTTAAAAGTGGAGACAGGACCAGCATAAGCAACTGCAGCACCATATCTATTTTACCATCCCTCTCAAAAGCCCTAGAGAGAATCATGTCAGATCAGCTCACGGATTACCTCAACAAATATAACCTCCTCTGCCCTCAGCAGCATGGGTTCCGTAAATCCCACAGTACTATTACTGCACTCACCAACTTTACGTCACACCTGTATGACTCCCTGGATAGTGGAAAAATGGTTGGGTCAATCTTTATTGACCTAACCAAAGCATTTGTCACTGTCAGTCATCACATCCTGCTCAGCAGCCTCGCAACCCTTGGCCTCTCCAGCAATACATTGTCCTGGTTCTCAAGCCACCTCTCGCACAGGGCCTAGTGTGTTAGGATGAAAGATATATTCTCTGAACCACGGAGTGTTACTTTGGGTATCCCACAAGGATCAATTTTAGGGCCCTTACTATTCAGCCTCTTTATCAATTCTCTGCCAAGCGCGTTCTCTGCTAAAATGCTGTTTTACGTTGATGAAGCAGTGATCTCTGTACCAGGAACACACCTCCACGAAATAACAGCTATCTTCAAAGTAGCTTTACCAAACTGGAGTCATGGTTTGCTCACAATAAACTCCTCTTGAACTACAGAAAAACAAAAGCAATGCACTTTACCCCACAAAGCTCAAAAAGCAGGGTGGCTCACTTACCATGCTAAGTAACAGAAGCGACGTAATTGAACAGGTTACTGTCACAAACGCACTCCGCAGGTCAGGCCCTCTGCTCCCACAGTGCCAAACCTCGAAGTGCAATATGTGAACAGGAGACACACAGGGTAACCCTCCTGTCTGTTTTGGGTCCGAATCACCTACTAGCTTTGAGTCCTGGGGTCAAATAGGGACCCTTTTTTTGCTAGCACGCCCCGTTAACAGGCTCAGATATGCACCCTCTTTGGGGGATGCAGTGCAATACTTCACCCAGTGGGCACTAGCCTGGTTCACAATTTTACCCTTTTGACTCTGTTTGAGACCTAGGTATATTCTTACCTTAGCAAGAAAATAACACACTTTAAGCCCTTAACAGTTGTCAGAATTATTAACACTGTTCCAGCATTCACATGCAAAAGAAACTGAGAAAAGGCACAGGCAGAATTTCAAGAAAAATAATGTTTACTGAAAATTAGAACTAGATAAAATGCAGAACATATAACATTGGGTTTACAGTCTTTTAAAGTAAATGGATAATTATACAAAAACAGCGCCTTATTACTGACTTTCCACTAACCTAGGTTTCAAGTAATAAACAGATGGTTGAACTTTACCTACAGTGCTGTGAGACTTTATCAGGAGTCCACCTCAAAAACCAGAGGCAAAATGTACACAAGCCAGAAATCAAATGCAAATGCTTTTCTCCCAGCTGGCTGGTGACATATTTCTTTCAAATTCCTCCTCCCTGATGACACAGCTCACAGATGCTGGCTGTGCGGTCACTCAGACCTGAGAATTAGAATTAATTTATCAGTCACATATCTCAGCCCACTGCTAAAACATTCCAAAAAAAATTTCTTCTTAATTAATGAGGCTTTATGACAGATAGAATTATCCCTTTGATCTCTCCACAAGCTTCCTGGCCTTCAAAGTAATTGCAGATCTTACTTCGAGAGGGCTCTTGCAGTAGGTAATTACATATAGGACTGATGCCGGCCGGCGGCAGGACCCCACGGAAAAATTTCTAGCTAGCAGTCCCTGGCAGGGACCGCCCCCACGTCAGGTGACCGGCGTCATACGACGGTATAAAGGGGCGGTCCCAGACGCCCGCCTTCCAGTTCTTTCCTGCCGTTAGCTCGTGCAGCACCTCGCGGTTAAGTTCTTATCACTCAGTCCTGTTACTTCTTCGGTTTTCCGAACAAGTTTTCAGTAGAGAATTTTATTCTTCTTTCGTCAGGTGAACGTTGGTTTATGTCGTCCCCTTCAAAGAATAAGTGCGACTCGTGCGGCGCCCAACTGCCTCACAAAGACGGTCACTCCCTCTGCCTTTTCTGCTTAGGGCCCGACCACGCGGTCGACCAGTGTCCGCACTGCCTTCGATTCAACGCGGCCATCCGCAGATGACGCCAGCAGTCCCTCGAAGCCCATCTCCTCAAAAAGAAGATGTCCACGATGGAGAAGGCGTTGAAGAAACTTTGGCAGGTGTCGACCTCCCCTGAAGGGCATAAGAAGCGGGACAAGGAAAGGCACCGGGAGAAGGCCCCCTCCTCCGCGACTCTGGCCGGAGTCGCGGACAAGGTAACATCCCCTCCGGGGGATCGCCCGACGGCAGCCTCCAAGGCTTTGGAGGAGGCGTCGGCCCGCCCGTCGGGTTCACGTTCGAGCCCGACGGGCGTCTCCAGGCAAAAGAAGACTCTAGCCCCCAGTACCACCGCAGGCCAGCGGCCTACTGGTGCGGGCACCACCCTTAAGCCAGACGTCGGCTCCTCTGACGTACGCCGGGAGAAGGCCGCTAAGACGCTCGACCCTTCGGGGCGGCACACGGCAGCGTTCCCCTCGGACCGGGCATCCTCCCATTCTCGGCCCGCCTCCGATGTGGGACCCCCGAGGTTGGACGCCGGCTCCTCTGGCGTCCGCCGGGATTCGGCCCATAAGCCTCACGTCGGCTCCTCCGACATGCGCCGGGCCTCGGAGCCTACGGCAGACCCTGCCGCGTCTGTCGTCCCAGGCTCCCCACAGCCTTCGCTGCCGTCAGGGGAGCCCCAGTCCCCCCTGCCCGACCCCAGGGATTTTTCCCCTCCGTCCCCGGACGAGGCTCAGGACCCTGGGCTACCGTCTGACCTCTTCCTGAAGAGCGGATCTGGCGCGCCGGCCCCTGACGCCGCCCCGCTCCTCCGGCGCCGGTGCGACACCGGCCCCTCCGACGCCGGTTCCGATACCGGCCCCTCCGATGCCGGCGGGGGATATTCCTCTTCCATCGGGCCCTCCACCCCACGGGCCTATCCCGACGGATCCGCCCGTGGAGTACCCGGCTGGGCCGTCTGCTCCGGCAGCGCCTCCAGTGCCTGGGTATCCACTGTCATATCCGACGCCGGTTTTCCCAGGTCCGCAGTATACCGCGCCGCAGTACCCGGTACTGACACCTTCAACACCGCAGTACCCGGCGCCGCAGTACCCGGCTCCGGTATACCCACAGGCGGGTTACAGATACTCCCCTACAGATTTCCCTCTGTACACCTATCCCCCTCCTCCTCCTCCACCGCCCCCTAGGCCGCTGGTGGATCTGCAGGAGACTCTTGCCTCCTGGTGGGCTGAGGCCAAGGCTCAGCTCACCAAGAAACAAGAGCGCTCTTCTGGCGACGGTGCCACCGCTCCCTGCGCCCAGACGACAGCACCTCTCCTCCTCCGGATTCCTGAGCCTTCCTCGGGACCCAGAGAGGGGCAGGACATGCTCTGGGGTCCCCCGAGTCAGGAGTCTTACTCGCTTCAGATTCTTCCTTCTCTCTTGGACTCCTCGGAGGCTTCCGATGGATGTTCCGAGAAAGACGACGAGCCACGCCTCCGCCTAAACCACGCCGTGACTCCTCCAAGTCTCCTCCTTCACGGAGTTGCTCAGGAAGATCCAGGAGGTCCATCAGTGGCACCTCTAGAGCCAGATCCTCAACGGTTAAACTCACTTCAACATCTGGCCCTACCTCTATGGCTCCTACTCCTAGTGCTACCCTGGATCGAGCCTCACGCCCACCTTGTTTCCACGATCTGGAAGCAACCGCCGTTTTAGCCTCACTTCCCAGGAAGTCGAACAGGCTATACCAGGCTCTGGAGGGTGTAGACTTTTTAGACTCTCACCCCCGTGCAGACTCGGTTGTGATTAGCGCCGCTCACGGCCGGTCAGCACACCCAAAACACTTGAGCTCGTCTCCCCCGGATAAGGAATCTCACCTTCTGGATCAGTATGGAAGGAAGATCTACGCTTCTTCCACACTGGGGATTAGGGCCCTGAACTATGTAGCACATATGGGGGATTACCAGAAGACCGTCTTACCAGGCGGAATCTAAGATTCCACTCTTTACCTGACTCCCAAGTCAAGCAGGAGTTGGCCGACCTAGTCCGCTCTGCCTGCTCGCCAGTCGGCATATTTTGAGGATGACCTCGACGCAGTGACACCGGAGACGGAGTTCTGCCTTTGCTGTCAGTCTTCGGCCACGCGTGGCTCTGTGTGTCAGGCCTGGTCCCGAGGTGCAGTCAGCGATCCAAGAAGCACCTTTCAGGGGTTCTGTGCTTTTCGGTGGTGATGTCAAGGACATCATCACTGATCTTCAGGAAAAGGGGACGGCCCTTAAATCTGTAGATTCAATGTACCGTCCCCATCCCCCACAGTGCCGTCCCTTTCGCAGACGCAGCCAGCCTCAAGCGAAACCTCAGGGAAGGCGGGCCACTAAACGTCGGGCCCCCACAGCTGCCAGGCCTCCGCCGCCCATAAAAGCAACAGGTGCCCCAGCTGCGGCACTGCCTCACACCACCTGACTCCTTCCCTCTCCCACCGCCTCCGGCAGCCCTGGAGGAACCGGTAGGAGGGAGGTTCTCCCTCTACCTTCCGGATTGGGAGAGGATAACATCGGATTCATGGGTGCTTCAGATCATAGCAGAGGGGCACTCCATAGAGTTTCTACAGAAACCTCCGCCACCCCTCTGAACCTCCGCACTCAAGGGACCATCTTCCTTTGGTCAGGGGACGAAATCTGCACTCCTTGTGAAACAGGCTATAGAACCCATCCCCCCTTACCTCTACGGGACGGGTTACTATTCCCACTTCTTCCTTGTACCAAAGAAGACAGGAGATCTCAGACCTATCCTCGCTCTCAGCTTTCTGAACCTGTATGTGGAATACAAGATCTTCAGGATGCTTTCCCTTCAAACCCTTTTGCCCCTGCTTCGGCCGGGTCAATGGCTTTGTGCACTAGATATGCAGGATGCGTACCTGCACATCCCCATTCGCCCTTCGCACCAAAAGTACCTTAGGTTTGCATTCCAGGGGGTCCACTACCAATTCCGGGTGCTCCCATTTGGTCTTTCCTCGGCCCCCCGAGTCTTTACCAAATGCCTGGCGGTGGTTGTGGCCCACCTGTGTTCTTTGGGAGCTCAGGTTTTTCCCTACCTGGATGACTGGCTTCTGGCGGCCTCGTCCAGGGAGGAACACCTGCATTTTCTCTCCCTCACCCAGCAGGTTTTCACTGGCCTGGGTATTACCATCAACCACTCCAAGTCTCACCTGGAGCCTTCACAGAGGCTCCAGTTCATCGGGGCAATTCTCGACACATCACTGTGCAAGGCCTTTCTGCCTCCAGACAGGGGGGCCTCCCTCCAGTCTCAGATTTCCCTCCTATCGGAACGCAGGAGGGTCCCGGCGAGGTCAGTGCTTCGTCTACTGGGGCTTATGGCGGCCGCCATCCCAACTGTTCCGCGCGCGCGCCTCCACATGAGGATCTCTCAGTGGACTCTCCGATCTCAGTGGGATCAACGGACAGACTATCTAGATCATCTAGTTCTGATCTCCTCGCCGATGGTAAGAGACTAGCAATGGTGGATGGTTCCAGAGAACCTATTCCAGGGGGTCCCCTTTTTTCATCCTCCCCCCGATCAGATTCTTACCACGGATGCTTCAGGCAAAGGTTGAGGAGCCCATCTGGGCCCTCACCGAACCCAGGGTCTATGGTCAAAAATGGAGATAGTTCTCCATATCAACGTGCTCGAGCTTCGAGCAGTGCTGTATGCTCTCCAAGCCCTTCACCAATTCATCCTTCCGGTCACCTAGCTGTCCAAACGGACAACATGTGCGTGGTGTGTGCTACATCAACAAGCAGGAGGACTCGGTCCTACCCGCTGTGCAGGGAAGCGATGAGGGTTTGGGATTGGGCAACGCGTCACAACCTTCACCTCACGGTGATCCATGTTCCGGGAGTCGACAATGTCCTGGCAGACAGACAAAGTCGCTCGTTGGCTCTACCACACGAGTGGGAATTGGATGAAAAAGTTCTAAATAGCATCTTCCAGATTTGGGGGACTCCTCAGATAGACCTGTTCGCTTCCTCCCAAAACGCAAAGCTTCCAATCTTTTGCTCGCTTGTTCCAGAGCGAGACGCTTCGGAACGACGCTCTATTCTCTAAGCTGGAAGGACAGATTCGTCTATGCTTTTCCCCCAGTTCCTCTGGTCCCTCGTGTGTTTCAGAAGCTGGCCTTAGAAGGAGCGAGAATGATTCTGATCGCTCCTTCCTGGCCCAGGCAAATTTGATTCTCTCTTCTACAACAATACTCAGAGGTTCCTCCTCTTCATCTTTCTTTATCTCCAGGATTGCTGACCCAGGATCAGGGGACCCTGGTCCATCCGGGACTCAAGTCCCTTCAACTTCACGCATGGCTCCTGCAGACTTAGCTCAATCTCATTTTGGCGTTTCTCCTAAGGTGGCTTTAAGGTGAGATTCTGGTGGAGTCTAGAAAACCCTCCACTAGGTCCACCTACGCCATGAAATGGAAAATATTTTCTATCTGGGCTGCGGCCAGGAAGGTGGAACTCTTTTCCTGCCCTGCGCACCATTCTGCTTGAGTACATGCATCATCTTTGACCTGGGTCTTAGCCACCCTCTTTGAAAGTCCATATGGCGTGCTATTTCAGCCTCCATGTTCCTTTTCAAGGACAAGGCATTTGCCCAGCTGGAGGTATCCAAACTTTCCTCAGAGGGGTCCTTCATCTTAGGCCCTCTGTCCAGATTCCAGCTCCCCCATGGAACTTGAACTTTGTCCTCGAGAAACTTACCCTTCCTCCTTTCGAGCCTGCGGCTTCCGCAGACTTGAAGTTTTTATCATGGAAGACGCTCTTCTTGGTGGCCATTACTTCTGCTCGCAGAATTTCTGAGCTCCAGGCCCTTGTGTGCAAAATCACTTATTTGATTTTTCACAAAGAACGAGTAGCTCTTCGCACAAATCCCAAGTTTCTCCCGAAGTGGTAGCGGAATCTACCTTGAATCAGTCTATTGAATTACCTGCCTTCTTTACGCAGTACTCCAATCAAGGAGAATACCTGCTCCATACCATGGATGTTCACAGGATCCTGAGATACTACACCGATAGGACGAAGGATCTCAGAAAGACTGATCAGTTGTTTGTCTCTTTTGCTCACAAAAGAGAAGGCAATGCTGTCTCTAAGCAATGCCTATCAAAATGGTTGGCCCATTGCATCACTTTCTGTTATGACAAGTACAACAAGACCCTACCGGGACAAGTCAGAGGTCACTCCACTCGAGGAGTAGCAGCCTCTGCGGCTTGTTTCAAGAACTTGTCTGCGGCAGACATCTGTGCCGCCGCCACTTGGACTTCAGTCCATACCTTTACTAAACATTACAGTTTGGACATTGCCTCTCGCCGAAGAGCAGGCTTCGGGTTAGCTGTCTTGCAAGGCCTCCTTTCTTGAGACCTGCTAGATTATTGGCTACTTTTTGGAGTAGTTCCTCCTCCCGGTGCCTTTCATTTGTTCCAGACTGCTTGGGATTCTGTCCTATGTAATTACCTACTGCAAGAGCCCTCTCGAAGTAAGATAGTACAGTTACGTAAGAACTTACCGTAACAGTAGATCTTCGAGAGAGGCTCTTGCAGTAGGTAATACCTTCCCGCCCTCCATCCCCCTAGGCTTTTTCAGCTCCTTTTCCATTGAGGGAAGTGTCTGCTTCTCTCTCGTCCTGGCCTTCCGGGCCTGTGGCGGGAAAGAACTGGAAGGCGGGCGTCTGGGACCACCCCTTTATACCGAGTCGATGACACCGTCACCTGCGTGGGAGGTCCCCAGGACTGCTAGCTAGAAATTTTTCCATAGTCCTGCCAGCGCGCCAGTCCTATATGTAATTACCTACTGCAAGAGCCTCTCTCGAAGATCTGCTGTTACGGTAAGTTCTTACGTAACTGTACTTTTTACAAGCTAACAGAAACCAGTTAAAATGGCCTTTTCCTCAGAGGCCATAATATGCATACTTTGTCCCTGTAGTTTCAAAGTAGAGAGATAGTTTATGACTGTTATAACCTGGCATAAAGGAAGTCCTGCAACTATGTGTCAGAACTGAGAAGGAAGCTAGCCATCTAGCAACTGCAGTTACTGTGTTGGGCTCAAAAGGTCAGGTCTCTTTAAAAACTGTTGGCTGCCCTTTCCTTAAGTAGAAATTCAAATAAACATATATTTATATCACAAATATAAATATAACTAGCAGAGGGTTAATCACATTACACTCCTCCCTCCCAGACTGAACTTTGGGAAATCCGTTCCTAGCATGGAATGGTTTCCCCAAATTCAGTTCACGTCTCAGACTGACATGATAAACCGTTGGCGTTTTTGTTTGCTGCCCCTACCCTGTGTGAGACAGTCATATCATAACCCTGCAAGGCAAGGCTCCATCTTAACAGCCTACCATTTGTTTTACCCATTTGTGCCAGCCAAACCAGGGGGTTGTGATCTGTTTATACCTCAAAATGCTGCCCGTATAGATATGGCTCTAACTTCTTTAGTGCCCACACCATGGCAAGACATTCTTTTTCCACTATAGAGTAAGCCTGCTCCCTGGGAAGTAACTTCTTACAAAGTTACGCTATTGGGTGATCTTTCTCTTGGATAGACATTTGACTAAGCACTGCCCCAATATCCATGTCTGAGGCATCAATCTGGAATAAAAAGGGTTTACTATAGTCTGTACTGGCTAATACAGGAGTGCTGTACAGTGCCTCCTTTAACTGTGTAAAGGCTTGTTCACAGGCTGGTTCCCAGTTAATCCTTTTTGGCATCCTTTTCTTTAACAAGCCAGATAGAGGAGTGGCCAGGACACTGTAGTTTGGTACAGATTTCCTATAGTACCCTGCTGTCCCTAGAAAACTCCAAACCTGCTTCTGTGTTTCAGGTCTGGGCCATGCCTTGATTGCCTTACTTTTTGCTTGATTAGGATGGAGCTATCCCTAGCCTACTACATGCCGGAGGTATGCCACCTCAGCCATGGCCACCTGGCACTTTTCAGCTTTTACAGTGAGCCCAGCCCTCTATGTCCTGCCCAGCACTTCCCTAAGGTGGGACAGGTGTTCCTCCCAGCTGGCACTAAAGATGGCAGTGTCATCCAGGTATGCCACGGCGTACTCCTCAGCACCATTTAGCACCTGGTTCACCAACCTTTGGAAGGTGGAAGGGGCGTTCTTCATTCCGAAAGGCATTACTTTAAACTCAAATAACCCTATCGGAATAATGAAGGCCGACCTCTCCCTATCTCTGGCAGTTAACTCTACCTGTCAATACCCTTTTGTCAGGTTAATAGTGGTAAGGTATGTCGCCCCTCCCAACTTGTCCAGGAGTTCATCTGTCCATGGCATTGGGTGGGCATCTGACTTTGTGACTGCACTGAGTCCACGATAGTCCACACAAAAACAAGTAGAGCCATCTGGCTTGGGAACAAAGACTACAGGTGAGGCCCAGGGGTGTGGGATTTCTGGATTACCCCTAAATCCTTCACCTCCCTCCTAATGTCCTTTTGGACAGCCTCTGACACCCGATATGCCATCTGCCATGTGGGCGCTTGCGTCTCTGTCTCCACTCATGTGTCGCTAAGGGGGTTAGTCCAGGCTTGGCGCTAAACAATGGGACAAAGTCTGCTAAAAGTTCCTTTACTTTCTGGATCTGGTCCGGGGTCAACTGGGGCGACATTTTAATTGCGTCCACAGAGGACTCCCACTTGCTTTCTTCCAGCAAGTCCAGAAGGGGGTCTCCTTCATCCGTCCCCTCCCCAGGACTACACACTGCAAAGACCATGTCAGCCCTACTAGCATATGGCTTCATCACGTTGACAAGGTACATTCTTTGGGTATGTCTCCTGTCAGGTAGTTCTGTAATGTAGTTTGTCATTCACCAGTCTGACTACCTTGTACGGTCCTGCCCACTCGGCCTGCCACTTATCTTTCCAGACCGGGATTAGGACCATGACCTCCTGACCCACAGTGTACGAGCGAGCTCTAGCTCTGCGGTCGTACCATACCTTTTATTTTTGTTGGGCAGCTGCCAGGTTGCTCAGGACTATTCCCATAAACTCCTTCAGCTTTGTCCTAAACTTAAGGACATAATACATTATGGGAGTTCCCTGGGTGGTGTGCTTGCCTCCCAGTCCTCCCAGATCAAGTCTAGGGGCCCACGTACCCAGCGTCCATATAAGAGCTCGAAAAGGGAAAACCCTGTCGACTCTTGGGGAACCTCCCTGTATGCGAACAACAGGTGGGGAAGGTATTTCTCCCAGTCCCGCCCATGCTGTTCCGCAAACGCTTGGAGCATCGATTTAAGGGTACCATTGAATCTTTCCACAAGCCCATTGGCTTGTGGGTGATAAGGTTTCATGCATCTGTGCACCACCCCACACTTCTCCCACAAACATTTCATCAGGTCTGACATGAAGGAACCCTCTCGATCGGTGATAACCTCCTGCAGAAATCCAACACGGGAGAAAATCCCTAGCAGGGCATCTGTCACTGTGTCTGTCCTTAGTGAGGCTAGGACGACTGCCTGTGGGTACCAGGTGGCATAATCCACCACGGTTAGGATAAACCTCTTCCTGGAGGAGCTGGGGGTATTCAAGGGCCCCACAATATCCATTCCTACTCTCTGGAATGCTCCTCCACTATGGGCAAGGGAATTAGGATGGCTTGGGTTTTCCTACCCGCCTTCCCTATTTCTTGGCATCGGTGACAAGACCTGCAGTACTCCTTCACCTGTTGGGTGAAGTTGGGCCAATAGAAATTCTGGGCCAATCACTGTGTAGTGCGTGAGATTCCCAGATGACCAGACATGGGAATATCATGAGCAATCTTGAGCAGCTGCACACGGTACACCTGGGAAATGAAAAGCTGCCTGCCCAGCACCCCTCCCTCTGCCCTTACATTCTGCATATATAGCAGTCCATTGTCCCAATAAACTTTGTTTCCCGTCACCTCCCTGTGCTCCGTCAAGAGTCTGCCCAAGCCCTCAGCTTCTCTAAACTAGGGTCACTTTTCTGAGCAGCTGCAAAATCCTTACACGTTCCTAAGGCATGGGACAGGTCCCCTTCTGTTTCTAAACTAGGGGCCCTAGCTCTAGCATCAGGGCATTCAGGGTCACTGCCATCCCTAACCCTCTGACTACTGGCTACACCTCCTTCCTCAGGGTAACCTTCTGTAGCGGTTATGTTAACTGCTACCTTGGGAATTTCGACCCCCCTTTCATTATTCTCCATATCAGGAGATACAGGCTGGGGAACCAGCCTCCCAGGGATTTCCACAGGGGCTTCTATGGGGTCTAGGGAACTACAATTTACCTTTGTTGCTTGACTGCAGGTAACTGCACACAATATCCCTTTTTGGAGACTGTTGCCAATATTTACATCTAAAGTAAGATTCTCTGCTACTGCAACTTTTGCACAGTCTCTCCTGTCTCACCCCAGTCCAGGAGAACACTAGAAAGTGGCAGCATTTTCTCCTCCCCAGTGAATTCCCATACAGTAACAGATTGATTGGGTATAAGCTGTTCAGGCTCTACCAAATCCCCTTTTACCAAAGTCAGGGACGCCCCCATGTCCCTTAATCCATGGGTCTGTACCCCATTCACAGTGTCTGGGTGTATGTGTTCCCTCATGTTTACTGGCATGCCTTCAGGGATACACAAACAACTCACTCTTTCCTAGCACCACTTTTTTGTACTGTCTGCCCTTTTTGGACACTGTCGGGCAAGGTGCCCAGGTTGTCTGCAAACCCAACATTCATTTCTTTTATCAGGCAAATCTTTTCTTTGTAACCTGGGGCTGCCTGGTTTCGGTGGAGGCAGGGAGGGTTTTAGCTGCCCTGAAGGTACACTTTTTCCTTTCTGCACTACCACGCCCGCCCCATTCCTTCTCAGAGCTGGTCTGCTCCTGGCATAGCGGTCCGAGAGTTCGGCAGCCTCCCGCACTGTTTTTGGATCTTGGTCCTTTAGCCAGGTTTTCAGCTCTGAGGGGCATACCCAAAAAAACTGCTCTAACAGTACAGCACTTTCAATTTTCTGTACAGAGTCTGCTTCAGTCCCTTCCCACCAACATTTTAAAAACTGACGTTGTTTAGTGGCTAGCTCCTCATAGCTCATGTCAGGGCTTCTCCTGAGCTTATGTAATTTAATTCTGTATGCTTCTGCTGTTAAATCATATTTCTTTAATAGTGCAGCTTTAAGTTTGCTATAATCATTGCTGTCTTGATTGTCCATTTGACCCAATTTGTTCTAAGCTTTCCCGGTAAGTAGCGGGGATAGCTTGAAGCTGCATGACTCTCTGGGAATTTTTGCCTGCATACATACTGTTTCAAAGGAATTTAAAAATGCATCTATATCTTCCCCTCTTTAAATTCAGCTATCAATTTAGAATTTAATTTGTAACCCAGTCCTGGAGTTCCAGTTTCACCCAGGCCACTTACCTGCACTGGTGCTGGTCTTGGGATTTGTAGCTTCTCCAGTTCAGATTTCCTCTGGTGCTCTCTCTCCTCTTGCTCGGCCTCTCGCTCAGCCTCTCACTGCTCTCACTCAGCCTCTTTCCGACACTGTTTTCTTTTTCCTCAGCCTCTCACTGATGCTGTTGCTCTTTTTCCTCTGTTTCCATCTCCAGCTTCCTCTGTTCAAGCTCCCTTCGCTGCTGGGCTTCGAACCTTTTCTGTTCAAAACTCCAGCTCCATTGTCTGCAACTTTATCTGCAGCCTGATCCCTTCTGGCTCCAGAATGCTGGTGACCTTCCCCTGCTGCTGTGGCTCTTGGCTTGCACTGGTCCTGCTGTCCTCCTCCCTGGGTCTGGACACTGTGTTGGACCCTGGCCCCTCCCCGCCCAAGGTCTGGTCCTTTCCAGTCACAGTCTGTGACTCGAGGTCTTGGGCATCGGCTGCCACAGGAGTTTTTATGAGATGCTTTTTGGCTCGCCCCTCGTGCTAGACTCTTCTCTCTTGGCACAGCTGCCTCGGGTAGTCTGCAGTGTACTCGCTGTAGTTGGAAGCCATCTTCTTCGCTAAGCTACGGCTACGCTAGCCTACACTTGAAAAAAAAATTAAACAGGTAGGGAACTTAGACTGTAAGCACAGTGATATAGTTCTTTACTTTTTAAATCCCTGCCTTATTTTGCAAGTGAGCTGTTATAGTTATCAATCTAACACACTGGACTGTTAATACTCGTGTTACCAAATACTTTTTAAATCACACCGCTGCCAACCAGATCTGTCACAAATGCACTCCGCAGGTCAGGCCCTCTGCTCCCACAGTGCCAAACCTCAAAGTGCAATACGTGAACAGAAGACAAACAGGGTAACCCTCCTGTCTGTTTTGGGTCCGAATCACCTACTAGCGTCGAGTCCTGGGGTCAAATAGGATCCCTTTTTTCGCTAGCACACCCCGTTAACAGGCTCAGGTATGCACTCTCTTCAGGGGATGCAGTGCAGTACTTTACCCAGTGGGCACCAGCCTGGTTCACAATTTTACCCTTTTGACTCTATTTGAGACCTAGGTATATTCTTACCTTATCAAGAAAATAACACACTTTAAGCCCTTAACAGTTGTCAGAATCATTAACAGTGTTCCAGCATTCACATGCAAAAGAAACTGAGAAAAGGCACAGGCAGAATTTCAAGAAAAACAGTGTTTACTAAAAATTAAAGTTAGATAAAATACAAAACGCAGAACATATAAAATTGGGTTTACAGTCTTTTAAAGTAAATGGATAATTTACTTTGGCTGGTCACATCGGCAGCCATTCAGGGAAAGAGGAGCCTGTTTTTTTGCCGTGGTCAGCGGCGAGTGTAAGAAAGAGCAGCCGGAGGGAGCAGCAGATACAGGCTGCAGTTGGCAGCTGAAGAAAGCAGCGTGGAGAGCTGCTTCTGTGGGGAGGTTTTTCCTCCTATCAGGTCCTTGGCCTAAGGACCTATTGGGACAGAGCTGAAATCGGGTGCCCTATCAGGGGAAAAGGCACCACACAGCCTGGCTTTAAAAAGTCGTTCCAGGCTATAGACTGCAGTTGCTGGCTGGTCGCATCGGCAGCCATTCGGAGGAAGAGGAGCCTGCTGTTTTGCCACAGTTGGTGGCAAGCAGGAGGAAGGGCAGCCAGAGGGAGCAGCAGATACAGGCCGCAGTCGGCGGCTGAAGAAAGCAGCGTGGAGAGCTGCTTCTGTGGGGAGGTTTTTCTCCTGCCTGCCCTCCCCGGTCCCGGCATCTATTAAATGCTGGAGTAGGGAGGAACAAGAAAGATGAGGCGGCAGAAGGAGTGGTCAGTGGTCTTAGAGAGCAGCTGGAGGAACGGGGAGCAGCACATGGCTCTTACAGTTGGGCAAATTAACATTTCTTCATGAAGGAGCTGTAACTGCTGGATTGACTGGTACTCTGCAGGAGAAGATATTCCAAGAACTGGACAAATTGGGACTTGTGTGGTAATTATGGACAAATTGGGACTTGTGTGGTAATTATGGACAAAGTGCTATTGAAAAGTGTTACCTAGAAAGTCAAGTACTGCATAAATGTACTGAACTGCTGAGTGGTAGGATACTTACCCATAAAATTAATTGCTGCTTATATATCTGCCTTGAATTAGAACTGCAAAATAGTAGAATTGTACCTGCACGCTAAAGTGCTGATGAAAAGGGACCAGGATGCTGCTCAGAGTGGTGGAAAAAGCTGGAGGAGTGAGCTACTTGAATAGGGAGAGCTCAGATTGTTGCAAGACTAATTTCCGGTCTAGCTGGCATTGATATGGAAAGGCAGCACAGCTGGAGTGGCAACCAAGGGAGTGGCCTCTTTGGTAGGATGGTGGGGTGTAGTGGATGTGGAACAGCCATAGTACTAAATTGGTCTTGGAGGTTTGGTGGTTGCATGGTGTGTAAACAAATCACACAGATCGATGTGCTTACGCAACTGGATGAGATAATATAAGATGATGCTTGTGTAACTTGATTTGTGGCTTTCCGCCTCTCTATCCGTGGGATATACCACCCTGTAGGGGTACGACATGAGGAACCCTAGAGGAAGGTTCCCCCCTTACAGGTGCTGAGAATGAAAGTGTCGGATAAAGGTAGGTTAGGAAGAAGCCCACTGGAAGAGAGAGACGAGCACTGGAGGAGGAGAGGTGGATGGTGGCAGCGAAAAGAATCCTGGCAAGGCCCAGGATGTAGTGACCTTTTAAGTTCGATGAGGGAGTGACATTGTTGCTCCGACCATCAAACCTCAGGCTTAAAGCCCTCCCATTCAATGTGCTTACGTAACTGGATGAGATATTATGAGATGATGCTTGTGTAACTTGATTTGCTTTGTGGCTTTCTGCCTCTCTATCCATGGGATATACCACCCTGTAGGGGTATGACACAGAGGAACCCTAGAGGAGGGTCCCCCCCCCACAGGTGCCAGGAATGAATGCGTCGGCTAAAGGTAGGTTAGGAAGAAGCCCAAAAAGAATACCCAAAGATGTCGAGCACCTAAGAGGCGAGGATGATGAATGAATTCTATGAAGAGAAGGGCGGAGAGAGGGGAAAGCCAGGGCCACCATCTGCCTCCATCCAACAGCGGAACCTAACTAACGTGAAGAAAGCACTAACTCTAACTAATGTTATGACCATTAGCATGGAGGAGAGGGAAAAAACCCCTTTGAGGAGGAAACATCTGGGGATCCAAGGCCTAGGTTGCCTTCCCTCCAGTCTGACGACGGTTGATTTGAGGACGTAGTTCGGTAAAGAGAATGGTTCATAGATGAGGAATGTAAGTAGGGAGGAGTAATGAAAAGGAACATGAGTAGGAAGGATGATGACGGAATAGGGAAACTCCCAAAAGCATGGAATGAATATGGAACATGAGGCTATGCATGGATCAAAGGAACAGGAGGCAAAGATAAATACTGATGGTGATGATTGCCACAAGAGGGTGGTAGGTTGATGAAGTAGCATAAGATCAAAGGAGAGGTATGTCTGATGGAGGAAGGCGAGGAAGGAGATGCTGAGGCCGATAAGGCAGAAATATGCAATGTGAACGATTAAACCGTGATGTTGTTGGTGATGAGATATAGGAGTCAATAGAGTGATGCAAGTAATGAGGCTGCTCGAAAGCAGATGTCCTCTGAGGCCAAGAAGGCATGTCTGGAACCAGAAGGTATGCTAACTAAAGGGGTGATATTCTGATAGAGCAATGTGACTAAGTAGACTGCTCGAAAGGAGGTAGATTTGGAATGAATGTGAAAGGAACTTGAAAGATGGTGGAGAGCTTCCAGCCAGCCCTTAGCAAAGGGCTATGGACAGGAAGGCATGGCTCTTGAGTGGAGGTAGAGTCAAATCAAGGTAGCAGGGATGGATGAGGAGTGGAGCCATGAGTTGAGTGAATCCCTGAGGGCTGACACTAGAAAAGGCATGCCAATGATGAGATATAGAAGCCATGACTGGAGTGAATCTGGGACGGCTGATGATGGATGGAATCAGGAACCTAATACATGCAGCGTGAGGGCTGTGGATTCATACGGCGGGCATATGAGTGATGATAGTTATGCCCAAAAAGAATAGCAAGCTGTGATCATAGCATGTTAAAAGAGAGTGATCCGTGGTTCCCAAGGCAAAGAGGGCTTGACAGTGCTGTGAATGGTAAACAATGGTATGAGTTCTAGCATCCTAACTAGCTTGCTGTGAAGCCAGTAAGCTTTGAGATGCATGGAACATGTAGAACTACTAAATCATTTGGAACAAACCAGATATATTTTCCTTCAACAGTACAATTGAAGACTCAAATCTGATGGCTGGGGACCCAAAGATGGAACAGCTTAATCAACGTAACAGCCAGCATGAGACAAAATAATATGCCTGCCTCATATGCACACAGATACATTTAAGATTTGAAGTGTAACGCCTAGGTACGAATCAATATTCAGATAATGACTCTGAAGCATGTTGGTTATGTACTCAGATTGCATAAGCTTGTCCAGGAGGACTTTCCTGCTCATTGCTTGTGTCCTAAAAATTACCTCATGTGCATAAAGGAAATCAGTGCGAAGCAGGGGTAATTACGAGGGGGGAATCGTGGCACAATGCTAAAGGCATAACAGCTGGGGGGTTCAAGCGGAAAGCAGAGGAGCGACCGTGAAACCCCCAAGCGGCGGACAAACAGGATGAAGAGATTCCAAAACAGGGCAATCACATTTGGGGTACAGCCATCACGGATGAAATCCCAGTGGCCCATGCTGCGCACAGTACTTTGAATGCTATCTATGCTGAGTCCGGTACATGGGCTGAGTTCTTACTGTGGAAAATATCATTCCTGATAATGCCAAAGAGCTGACTCAATTTGTTTAAAGTTAGATTCAGCCACTGTGGTTTAATTAATTGAAGGAGGCACTGAGGCTGGGCGCACAAATGGTTGCCCCCAGGAATCTCCTACTCACAGCGTTTGCCATTTGGGGTCCCAATGGCCCAGGAAAGGTGGTATCCATAGTAGTTCACGGTCCAGAGCAGGCAGCCATGCAGGTGCAGGAATGACACCACACACAAGCGGCAGGAGCTGCGGCCCCAAACAGAAGGGTTTGGAGGCAGCAGCCCAAGGCGGCAAGGCGCAGATTTTTTTTTTTGTTCTTTTGATTTCTGGAGAAGCTGGGACCACGCCACCGCGAAGTTGGGCACGGAAGCCGGAGGCAAGGGCTGAACCGGAGAGGTCCGGGGCAATGGAAGGGACGGGGAGAACCAGGATGAGAGATGCAAGTGGGAAAAGAGCAGATGGCAACCCAGGCACCACAGATGAGCGGCGAAGCCGCTAAGACAAGAACAAACGGCCAGAGGCAACCGCAGAAATGAGAACACACTAGAAACAGTTGGGGGGTGGGGGAGCGGCGCCTCCAGCCACAACAAAATATAATCCTGGTGAGGCCCAGGATGTAGTGACCTTTTAAGCTCGATGGGGCAGTGACTTTGTTGCTCCACCCATCGAACCTCGGGCTTAATGCCCTCCAACTGAAGGAGGAAATAGGGTGGCTAAGGTGGGCACTGTGCAAGAGGGAGGAAAGAGGAGGGGGTGGGGGGAGTGTCAGTATAAGCTGGGGATGGAGAGGGAAGGGATAGGAGGATGCACCAGGGGTCTGGGAAAAAGGACTGAGAACACAGGGGCTCAGAGAAAGGAGAAAGGAGGAAGGGAGGGAGGGGGATAAGTGGATACAACAGGGCATGGGAAGAGGAAGATAACAAATTTAGAGGTGAGAAGAGGAATCCGGAGGAAGGAGGCAGGGAGACAGTTAGGCAGAAGGAGATGTGGAGGATAGTAGAACCAGGTAAAAGAAGACCGATATCTGCGATTAGGGGACAGACTTCAAATAAGGCCTCAAACGGCAGCAAAAAAGGTAACATGGGAACAGAGCAAGGTAACAGATTTGCACCCCTCGATCCACTAGTAGAAGAAGTAATGAAGGAGAGCGACTGCGAGGAGCAAGCAGTGGGGGAAGCAGGAGAAAGGAAGTTGGGAGGCACAAAAAATGATCTCTTAAGAGCAGGAACACTGGACAGAAAGGGAGGGACCCTTTACGTACACTAGGGTAAGATATTAGAGGAACACCAGGCGAGGGAGGAAGCAGAGGAGTCTATGGTTGGAGAGGCTAGGGCAAGGGAGTCGAAAGAGCTAGCAATGGGGGAGAAAATTCCCTCTAGAGAGCCACAATGTATACAAAATTCAGAAATGGAAAGTTTGACGAGAGGGGGGATCACATCTCAGACAGAGAAGAGGAGGTCAAGGTAAAGGGGGTGCTGAGCAGTGAAGGGGAAGTCTGTTGCATGTTCCACAGTGAGCAAGGATGAGGGGGAAGGATAGTGGAGGAAATAGAGAAAAAGGGCAAGGAAGTGAGGGTTATAGAAGCAGGGAAAGGTGGCAGAGTTCAGAGGACCATGCAAAGTGGGGAGTCCCCTGGAGGGGGAGGTGCGAGGGGGAGTGAGTGGTAAAATTAGGGAAAGAACTGAGGATGGATGTTCAGCCAGGAAGACTGAGGAAGGCAGGCAAGGGGGGCAGCCAGCACAACAAACGGTTGACGAGGAGAAAGTACTGATAATGGGGGACTCAGTAATAACGGGCATGGGAGGGAAGGTAAAAAAAACATAGGGGTATACGGACTGAATGCTTACCAGGGATGACAGCAAATGAAGTTATACATTACATTCAGTCCTTGAGGAAAACCCATGACAAACACGACCACCTATTATTCCATCTAGGGACAAATGATCTAGCGGGAAGTAGTGTAATGGAGTTACAGGCCAGGTTCTGCAGTGGGGTAGGGTTTAAGTCACTTACGTTGTCAGAGGTGCTGCCAGTTCCGAGAGCAAGTTCTGACAGGAAGCACAAAACAGAGGAATTCAGCGGTTGGCTAAAAGGCTGGTGTGCACAGAGAGGGTTCAGATTTCTATGAGACTGGTGGGGCAATACATGGAGGGATGAAAGTCTCTTTGCTCAAGATAGGCTTCACTTAAATCGGGAGGGAGTATTAGTGCTTCGATGCAGGATGGAGGAATTGGAGGGTAAACCAAATTTAAACTAGAGCGGGGGTCAGGACTGGTACAAGTCTCTGGAGGTTTGGGGGGGGGGGCATGCAGCACTCCTCCCAAAAAACACAAGTCGAAACAAGAATAGGTACAGGAAAAAAATATATATATACCGGAGGGAGAAGGGATAGGTAAGATAGAGGGAGATCAAGGACACAGGGGACTGGGAAAGCGGAGAGGAATGTGCACAAATGCACGGAGCCTGAGCAACAAGGTGCCAGACCTGACAGCAGTCATGGCTGAGACAGGCCTTGATCTGGTGGGGATAACAGAAACTTGGGGTCATGGGGACCAGTACTGGGACATGGAAATACTGTACTTGGGCACACATTGTTCAGGAAGGACAGGGAGAATAGAAGAGGAGGTGGGGTAGCACTATATGTGAAGGGGAGGACATCAAGGCAGTGGAATTACAGAGTAAAACGGGAGGAGTAGAGTCCATTTGAGTAGCATTGCCTATAGGGAAGGGGAAGGTGGTAAGTGCTGGGGTGATTTACAGGCCGTCCTCACAAACCAACTTGGAAGATGAGGAGATGCTGGAGGAAATAATGAGAATGGCTAATAAAGGCAAGGTGCTGTTGGTGGGGGAATCTGAATCTACCTGAAGCGAGTTGGGACACTTCCTCGGCCACATCGGGCAGGAGCAGGGCTATAGTGCATTGTCTGCAGGCAGCCCTACTGAGGCAACTGGTTAGAGAATCCACCAGGGAAGGAGCTTTGTTAGACTTAATCCTGACAAATGGAGTCAGGGTGGGTGAAGTTGAGGTGGGAGAACACATTGGTTCAAGTGACCACAGTGTTGTCTGGTTCACAGTGCGTACAGCTGCAGTGGGTACTAGAACCAAGGCAAAAGTGCTCGACTTTAGAAGGGTAGACTTTACCAGCATGGGGAACTATGTGTGGGAGGCGTTAAGGGGGAGACCTGTGGGAAGGGGGTTGATGGTATGTGGGAGGGTATTAAAGAGGCCATAATTGGGGCAACAGATCTCTATGTCGGGAGGGTTCATAAGACCGGGAGGAAGAGGAAACCACGTTGGTTTAGCAGGGAGGTGGCAAACAAGGTTAGGGAGAAGAGGAGGGCATTCAAGAAATTCAAGACAACACAAAGGGGGGAAGACTGGGAAATATACCAGGGAGGCAAAAGGAGGCAGGCAGAGAGGTGCGGAGAATGAAGGCGAAAACAGAAGAGGAAATTGCCAGGTCAGTCATGACTGGAGACGATGCTTTTTTTAGGTATGTCAGTGAGAGGGGGAAAACTGGTAGGGGGATAAACAGACTTAGAAACAAGGAGGGGGTTTGATTGAGGATGACAGGGATAAGGCTCAGTATTTGGGGTAGAAGGGGAGGGGGATTTTGCAGACATTAGTACAGGAGTTAAGGCAAAGATGGTTAATACAAGCCCATTCGAGAAGGAGGCAGTCTTGAAAGAGTTGGAGCAGCTACAAGTGGACAAGGCCATTGGGCTGAATGGGGTGCATCCTAAGGTGCTGAGGGAACTTAGGGATAATCTTCCCTTGTCAATCTTCACCATTCATTACTGCTTGGGTTTAGTGCCGGAGGCGCGCACCCGCTATGGGATTTTTTTTATGAGTCGGCTCCAACAGCGCCACCCTCGAGCGCGACGCATCGCGCCATGCACATAAGGCCGTTAGAGCCGTGCAGGACTCCTTTATCTCAGTTCTGTTTCTCCCGCCGTTGAGGTATGTACCTGCTGCGCGTAGCTGGTAGCTTTTCTGTGTCACAAGCAGACCTCGCCTGCTGTACCGATGCCGCCTCCGTAAGACCGCTTTATTTCTGTCGATGGCGCAGTGCTTTGTTGCTGTTTTGTTCTTATTTAGTTTGCATCATGTCAGGTTCGGGGACAAAACGTAAATCGAAGTCGGGCCGTGCCCCTTTGCGTCGGTGCTCCTGTGGCCAGCATTTCTCCGTCACGGATCGGTATGATGTCTGTCTCCATTGCCTGGGACCCAAACACGATATTGACGCTGCACGACGTGTTTCTCCATGGACTGTCGTGTTCCTAAGTCCCAACGCTTCAAGATGGCAAGGCCCCGCTAACCTTCGGGATGGCGCTGGCCCAGGTATTCCCAGGTAAGGTCTTCAGGTCTCTTCCGGGTCCTCTCGGCCTGTATGGTCCATGAGGAGGAGGTTTCTCCTCCTCTTCTTGCCAAGAGAAGCTTGCAGTGTTGGAGGAACGCCGTGGTCCCTCCCGGGCCGGCGGAGACACCGCCGCAGTCACCTCGAGGTGCAGGCTCCCCAGTGTCGTAGGCTCATGCCTGCTGGGCCCAGCACCGTGGATCTCGACGCCCTCTGGCCGCTTTCAGATCCCGTACGCCAGCGTGTCGGTGATCGAGACGGCACCGTTACGCACCGCCACGGAGGCAGTTCACTCTCCTGGTGGCGCTGGTTGGGTTCTGCACCGAAGTGGCACTGTGGGCCTAGCCGGACCACTGGGAGCTGGGACCGCTTAGTGGGTGCAGGTGGGCGAGGTCGTCCGCACCGTCAGTAGCGCCATTTCTCCAGGAACCCCCGGGGTTGCTAGTATTGTGGTCCAGCTGGTCTCTTCCTCTTCGGAGGCTGATGACTCAGACATGCACCCGTCCTGGCAACCTGACTCTTCGGAGTCGGGGTCCCCGGTGGCACGTGGTGCTAGGTGGCCCAGCGGGCCTCTTCCGCTGTCCCCGCTGCTGTCCTCCCCTGAGGGTCCCCGGCCAGGTGGTCTTGGGTGCCTGGGGGCGATGGAGAGGGGGCGAGGATGGGCCTCCTCCTGGGGGCTCTTGGCAGCTACCTCCCTGGTGCTGCTGCAGCCCCTCGGGTGGGAGAATGCTGAGGTCGAGGAGGAGGGCGCTCGGAGTCCGAGGGTCGAGGGCAGGGTGAGCGTCAAGGTTCTGCCACCCCTCGGGTGGCTAGGAACTGTGCTGGGCCCCGCCTTTCCCTCTTGGACCCCGGGATCCCCTCTGGTGGCGTTGCTGTGGGCTGCCATTCTGGATCCATGCAGTCCCAGGTTCGTTACAGGGGAGGATCCCCTTCTGGGCTCTTCCAGGCTTTGCATCCCCAGGGTTCCGCTTTGACACCTGGTCTCTTGTCCGGGGATCCCGCCAGCTCGGCCCGCTCCCTGGATTTCAGAGCCCCAGCAGAGGACAGCGTTGCCTCTTCGTAGGTGCCCATCTCCCATTCCTCTGCAGCCACCCCCTGCTCTTCCAGGCCATGTCGGTCCTACGGGCCTGTTATCTTGGGAGCAGTTCAGAGGTTCTGCGGTGGCCTTCCCTCATATGTCAGGTGTATGAATGAGCGGGTCTTTCGCCTATCCCCAACGCCGCAAGAATCCTCTGGACACTCGAGCTCTCCATCATCCTCGTCTCCCTCCTCTGAGGGAGAGGAACCCTCTGCTCATATCTCCTCCGATGCTGATTTCACTGAATATCAGTGATTCCTTTCGAGGATAGTGAGGGATCTTCGAATCTCCTACGTTAGGTGAGACAGTACCGAGAGGGAGACGCGTGAATTCCTTGGCGAATTCAGTGCCCAGCACCTGGTGGTACCTTCCTGGCCTATCCCCTTCCAGGAGGTGTCTATCCATTCCTGTCAGTCGCCAGCCGCCCCTTCTCCAGCCCCAGCAGACTGTCGATGAAGGTATTGTGCCCCTTTGGAATCCCTGGATACTCTCCCCAACCCGCTCTCGGGTTTGGTATACCTAGAGACTCCCTCCGGTGCCGCACGCATGCGCCTGATCTCCACCGGACTCGGATTCCCTACACCCACCAGTGGAGGTGAAGCTTGTTCTCTTCTTTCTCGTGCGATGTCTGCATTGCATCTCATCAGGCTCATCACGCTGCCTACAGTAGGCATTTGTGGTCGATGCTCTCTCAGATCTTAGCATCAATGCCTGATAGCAGACAAACCAGACAAGCTATTGCCCACTCTGCTATAGGCCTGGAGCTGGCAAGACACAAGCAAGGGCATCTCTAACGCCAATGAGGTGGCTTCCAGGCTTATGGGACAGCGATCTGCATTAGACGGACGGCATGGCTTCGCCTATCAAGGTTGTCACCCTGGCCCGGCGAGGTGATTCGCCCGCTTCCAGGGGACCTGCCTCTTTTCCTCCAGAGCTAGGAGATTACTGCAGGGCCTCCGCCTCCCTGGGTCCTCAGGGGGCACCCTCCTAGCTCTTCTCCCATAGGCTTCTCTCTAGATTAGCCCAGGGTCTTCCCTCTGTTTCTCACCAGCAGGAGGCTGGGGTGTCTTGTTCCTCAGGGTTCTACCCCTTTTTAAGGGGGCTTTGGTACTATCAGTAGTAGATGAATGGTGAAGATTGACAAGGGAAGATATGAAAATTACGTACCTACCGTAATTCTTGATCTTCTCTTGTATCTTCACCATTCATTACTGATACCAGCCCACCTTCCCCTCAGTGGCCTCCTTCTGTAGTGTCTCCCCCTCCCGTCTCGTTCCTCTCCTTCCTTTGGCCTTTATGCCAAAAAAAAAACTTTCTGTTTCCATTCTTAATGAATGGTTCCTTTTTTTCCTCAAGGTAAAGAGGAACGAGCACGGTTGTACTTTCTCTTATTCTGAGGGAACTCTGTCTGACCACCCTTTAGGGTGCGCACTTCTAAATACCTTCTTCGTTTGCGCAGTTTCACAGCCTAAGAGACCGTAGGTTTGACTCGGCCTCAGCAAAATTTAGAATTCCCCTGGCAGGTATTATCTTTGAGCTCATTCTAGCTGCTGCTTGAACTTGTCAGCCTTGAGCGTCTGCTTTGCCTTGCCTTAGGGAGTCTGATTGAGTTCCCACTCTATCTTTCATACAAAGCTGCCTTCGGAAAGGCATAATCTTTCCCATACACTGCTGTGTTAGCACTTAACAGGGTGATAAGGGACTTAGTCCCCTTCCTGGGTGGGCGCTCTGCCCGGAACAGGTTCTGCCCGGGCAGTCCATGAGCCCTCAGCTAGGATGTAGGGACTTGGCATGTTGAGAGTTCAGAGATGTTGCCCTCGTTCGAATCTGTTCAGGTGGTTCGGTTGAACCTCCCCTCAGTCCTAGCAACTGGGATTCTTGCTCCCTTGTTAGTCTTGAGCCTATAAGCCTCTCAACCAATGCTCGATGGGCACTGTTCTCCCTCTCAACATGCCTCTTTCTCTTCTTCTTCTTTCTCTTTCCCTCTCTCTGTTCCTCCCTAGAGCCGCCTCTGAAAGGAGGCCCTCATGTGTCCCTTAGGGTAGGAATTCTCTCTCTCTGTCTATTCTCTACCAGCTTATACCTTTTCAGTTTATATCCTTTCCTTTTTCTGTCCCTCGGCTCTTTGCCTCACTTTCCTTTTCTTACCCCTTTATTTCGCCTCTCAGGCTACCAGAACTGAGATAGAAGGAGACTACTGGCTCCTAACGGCCACCCTCCCGCATGGCCCGTACCCGTGCTCGAGGCGGCGCCTGCTTGAGCCGACTCAAAAAACCTCCGTAGTGTGCGCCTCCGCACTAAACCCAAGCAGTAATGAATGGTGAAGATACAAGAGAAGATCAAGAATTATGGTAGGTAGGTATGTAATTTTCATTTCTGGCAGCTCCCTTAGCAGCTCTTTTTAGCAGGTCCCTGGAGACGGCGGAGGTCCCAGAAGACTGGAGGATGGCAAACGTTGTCCCTCTTCATAAGTGTGGTGATAGAGGAGAGGTGGGTAACTATAGGCCTGTGAGCTTAACATCCATAGTAGGCACAATTATGGAAAAGTTCCTGAAGGGCAGGATTCAGCAATATTTGGAGGACAGTAAACTTATTGATAGGCATCAGCATGGATTCACCAAGGGGAGGTCCTGTCAAACGAACTTAACAGAGTTCTTCGACAGGGTCACTAGGGAAGTGGACCAAGGGGGATCAGTGGATATTGCGTATCTTGACTTTAGGAAGGCGTTTGATTCCGTTCCGCATGGGAGACTGATCTATAATTTGGATGGACTGGGACTGGGGCTGAGGGTAGTTAGATGGGTGCAAAACTGGCTAATGGATAGGAGTCAGAAGGTAATAGTAAATGATGTTGGCTCAGGGGAGGGAAGGATCACAAGCTGGGTTCCCCAGAGCTCCGTGTTGGGTCCACTGCTGTTTAACATATTCATAGCTGATATAACTAAGGGTCTAAGGGGTAGGGTATGTCTCTTCGCAGATGGCACGAAGATCTGTAATGGGCTGGAAAACCAAGAGGAGAGAGAAAATATGCACAGGGACCTAGGATTATTGAAGGACTGGTCCAAAAGATGGAAATTGGCCTTTAACTTAAAAAAGTGCAAAATCATGCACTTGGGGAGGAGAAATCAGAAGAAGACTTACTACCTGGGGGGGTCTGGCACTGGAAGAGACTGAGGAGGAGAGGGACCTGGGAATTATTGTTTACAGGGTCCTAAGGGTAGCTAAACAATGACTGAGACCTTTAAGTATATGAAGGGAATAAACAGAGAACCAGAAGAGGGACTTTTTAAACTAAAGGGGCACAAGAGGACCAGGGGGCATATACTACAGATAGAGGGAAGCAGGTTTAGGGGAAACACCAGAAATAACTTTTTCACTGAAATGGTGGTGGAAAAATGGAATGGACGCCCAGAGGAGGTGATAGGGGAGGTCACCATAAGGGGCTTTAAGAGAGCTTGAGATGGCCACATGGGTCTTGTACCGGGAGGTTGTGGGAGGAAGTCCTAGCCTTCTGCTAGGCACCTTGGGCAGACTTGGTGGGCAAGGCAGTCCTTTTCTGCCGCCATGTTCCTATACAAAAACAACGCCTTATTACTGAATTTCTACTATCCTAGGTTTCAAGTAATAAACAGATGGTTGAACTTTACCTACAGTGCTGTGAGAGTTTATCAGGAGTCCCACCTCAAAAACCAGAGGCAAAATGCACACAAGCCAGAAATCAAATGCAAATGCTTTTCTCCCAGCTGGCTGGTGATATATTTCTTTCAAACTCCTCCCCCCTGATGACACAGCTCACAGATGCTGGCTGTGAGGTCACTCAAACCTGAGAACTAGAATTAATTTATCAGTCACATATCTCAGCCCACTGCTAAAACATTCCAAAAATATACGTGTATTTGTGTGTGTGTGTGTGTGTGTGTGTGTGTATATCTATATTGGAGGCAAAAAACTCTGTTTAATGCATCAGTTAGGGTTGTTCCACAGCGACAAGCGAGAATTCAATGTTAAGGTTGAAACCCTTTGCACCCCTCCCCCACAACTGGAATTGTGGCGATTGGGGCCGCTGCCGGGCCCTAACTGTCACCGCATCACATGTGGAAAGAAGCTGAGGAATAGGAGAATGGGGTGACAGTTAGGACCGATGACCCCACTGTGCACCCCGATTCCAGTTGGGGGGCTGGGCTGGAAGGGTGCAAAGGGGGTTTCAACCCTAACATCGAATTTCCTTGCTTTTGTGCTGTGGAACAACCCTAACTGATGCATTAAACGGAGTTTTTTGCCTCTAATTTCCCTTCTTTTTGAGAATGATAACGAGAAATAGTGATGTAATGCGGCGGCGGGAGCGCGTGGCCGCCACATGATGTCTTATGGCATAGTAACAGGAACAGCAACGCAAACAGAAGCGCTAACAGTGGAGCACATGGTACCACAAGCGCGAATGAGAACAGAAAGGGTAACGCACACGGTGGCGTAGACGGGAATGGTCTGCCACGTGATATGTTGTCACATAGTAACATGGTGCCTGCAAACGGAAATGTCAGTGGGCATGGTGACGCAAAGTGAAACAGAAAGAGAAACAGTACTGTAGACACAAATGGCAAAAAATAACAGAAACGCAAGCGCAAATGAAAACGCAAAGGATAACGCACATAGGGCCCCACGCCCCGCCACGTAATGCGCGACAGGAGAATGTCTTGTGGCATAGTAACAGGAACAGCAATGCAAACAGAAGCGCTAATAGCAGCGGCAACAAGCAATTTAATGAGAACAGAAAGGGTAACGCACACGGTGGCATAGATGGGAACGGTGTGCCACGTGATGTGTTGTCACATAGTAACATGGTGCCTGCAAACGGAAATGTCAGTGAGCATGGTGACGCAAAGTGAAACAGAAAGAGAAACAGTACTGTAGACACAAATGGCAAACAATAACAGAAATGCAAACGCAAATGATAACGCACATGGTGGCGTAGACGTCAACGGTAAGTGAAACGGGCACGGAACCGCAAGCGGAAAGGGCAACGGTAACAGTAATGTAAGCGCACAGGCTGGTTTTCCCCAAAAGCTGCATAGAGAAAGACAGTGAGTACAAAGAATGTATGCATAATAATGGGTATCGGAGCAGAAAATGAGGACTTGGAATACTAAATAGGTTATATCTCAGGAACTGTACGACGAGAAAACAAATTTAAAAGTCATATGATTTATGACTGTCCTGGCTAGTTTTGTACTTAGCGCCATTAGGAGCTAAGCATTTTCCGATGAAAAGTTGGTGATCTCTACCATTTACTTAGATACGGCCCTGAAAGGTGCGTAACTGCAGAATGTTATCCTATGGGGAAAAAGAGACGTTCGGAGTGCCATAACTTTGCCTCCCTGTAATATTTTTTCACCAAACCACTGAAAGGCACATCTGTGGGCTGTTGGCTGTCTTTCCTCTAAATTTCAGGAAAAAAGACCAAACCGTTATTTTGCAGTAGGGTGCCAAATGATTCCTGTAATGCGTTGGGCGCTGTAATGTTATCCTATGGGAAAAACTGTCAACTTTGGAGTGCCGTAACTTTGCCGGCCGGTACTATTTTTTCTGAACACAACACTGAAAGGCAACATCTGGAGATGTCAGCCATGCTCCTCCTCCAAATTTCCAGCCCAAAACTCCCAACCATTCTTTGGCGGTGCAGTGCCAAAGAATTGCTGTCATTTTCACAGACTAGAAAACTACTGTTCGCATTTCTGAAGCTTTAGCAAAATTTGTGACACACTTTAAGTGAGACCGGAAAGACTTTGAAAAGTACTTTTCAGAAATTTGAAAAACATATTTCTGGGGTGTTTTACTAAAATAAAGACATGGCTAGCATCCTCAGGGTCTGACTAGGTGAATACATAAAGAATTAGGTTGCTAGAGGGTCCCAAATTTAAATGCCAAGCATTTTCTGATCACCAACTGAAAACAAAATGGCGGATTTGCGAAAGTAAAAATGCATTTGCGAAAGTGTTGAACTTTTGTTAACTTTTCCATTGACTTATAATGGGAAATTGTTTTCGAATAACTTTTGAACCATTTAATATTTTCACCAGATCTTGAAGAAACGCCAGGGGACCCGGCCGCACATTCCCTGAAGATTTTGGGCCAGTCGCAAACCGTCGCGACCTGTACGCGGATCAGAATTGGTGAAAGCGTAAACGCATCGCCATTAAATCATGCGCGATTAACCCGCAGCCGTGTATCCGACTGGTACGAAACATGGCAGATGCCAAGGCCTATGGTTCTTGAGCGTGTATTCCAAATTTCAGGCAAATCCGTCAAACGGTTGCAGAGTTATTAAGGTGCAAAATCTTGGGATTTAACATAGAAATGGCTCCTCAACCCTAACTATGGTAGCACTACCGTGCTACCATAATGTATATAATATATACGTATATGTATTATGGTAGAGTATCCCTTTTAAGGTTAAATGGTGACACTTTGCACCTTAATAACTTTGCCACCGTTCAACGGATTTGCCTGAAATTTGGCAGGCACGGGGCGTAACCATAGATCTTGGGATCTACCAACTTTCGTACCGGTCAGATATATGACTGCGAAGTTATTAAGCGACATTCGTGTGTGCAGTTACTTTTTTTGTGCATTCTTTGCTTACACCTGCAGGTCGCATAGTTTATGCGACTGGTCCGAAAACATCACGGAATGTGCGGCTGTGGTCCCCGATGTGCCTTTTGAAGATTTCGTGAAAAAATATTAAACGGTTCAAAAGTTATTCAAAAAATAAGTTCCCATTATAAGTCAATGGGAAAAGTTAACAAAAAGTTAGAAAGTGTCGCAAATGCACTTTTTAGTGTCGCAAATCTGCCATTTTGTTTTCAGTTATTGATCACAGAAATGCTTGGCATTTAAAATTGAGACCATCTAGGGACATAATTCGTTTTGTGTTTACCTATTAGAGCCCTGAGGATGCTAGCCATGTCTTTATTTTGGGGTTAAACATCACAGAAATGTTTTTCAAATTTCTGGAAAAAGTAGTGTCGCACTTGTGACACTTAGCAGATTTTTGAGAAAGGTGTCGCAAATCACGACACTACTTTTCAAGACTATGGCCAAAATGACAGGAATTCTTTGCCACCCTGCTGCAAAAAATGGTTCAGTCTTTTCGGCTGAAATTTGGAGGGAAGGCAGCCAACATCTCACAGATATGCCTGTGCATGGATGCAAAGTTACGGTACTCCAAAATTGAAATGTTCTTCCCATAGACTAACAAGGTGGTGTTCGCCATGCCTTTCAGGGCTCGTATCTCGGAAACGGTGCGAGATACAGAATTTTCATCACGAAAATGCTTAGCCCTATGTGAAAACCTAGCCAGGAAACTCATGAATCGTGAAATTGTAAATTTTTTTCTATATCGTACGGTTACTTAGATATTACCATTTTAGTATTACAGCTGCTCGTTTTCTGCTCCGAGGCCCATTATTATGCATACATTCTTTGTTTTCACTGTGTTTCTCAGTGGAGCTTTGGGGCAAAAATACGGTGTGCACTACAGTTACTGTTACACGTAGGCTTTACATTTGAGTTTCCATGCCTGTTTGCATTCCCGTTCCCGTGTATGCCACTGTGTGAGTTACCTTTTGCGTTTCCATTTGCATTACTGTTACCATTTGTGTCTCCACTACGGTTTGTGTTTGTCTTTCGCTTAGCGTCACCGTGCGCATTACCATTTCTGTTGGCAGCTGCCCTTCCGTTTTCGTTTACGTTTGTCTGTCATTTTGTGTCAATGTTCTTACCGTTACCATTTGCGTTTCCAATTGTGTTCCCATGCCCGTGTGTGCTGCGGTTTGAGTTTCCATACACGCTTACGTTTGCGTTTTGTATTTTCTTTGGCGTTATTGTTGCTGTTACCATTACCATTTGCGTTTACAATTGCGGTACCATCACCGTGCGCTTTACAGTTTGTGTTTCTGTTTCCTTTCGTGTTATAGTTGCTGTTACAGTTATCATTTGTGTTTACAGTAGCGGTACCGTGATCGTGCACGTTACCAGTTGTGTTTCCGTGTGCGCCTGCATCTCCGTTTGCATCACTGTTCACTTTGGTGTCACTTTTAGCCTGCGTTTCAGTTAACGGCTTGCTTTACAATCTCGCTTGTGTCACCATGTGCGAACTCCTATCGCTATGTTAAGCTTGCTTTTACCATTACTGTGTCACAAAAAAATCACGTGGTGGGAGCATTCCATTCACTAGTTATAGTCATCATTCTCAAAAAGAAAGGAAATTAGAGGCAAAAAACACAGTTTAATGCATCAGTTAGGGTTGTTCCACAGCGACAAAAATGAGGAAATTCGGTGTGTGCATTGGGGTCGTTGGTCCTAACTCTCACCCCATTCTCCTACGCCTCAGCTTGTTCACGCATGTGATGGGGTGAGAATTAGTGCCGATGTCCCCAATGCACACCCCAATGCTGGTTGTGGGGGCAGGCTGAGGGGGTGCAGAGGGGGGTTTCAACCCTAACACCGAATTTCCTCACTTTTGTCACTGTGGAACAACCTTAACTGATGCATTAAACAGAGTTTTTTTGCCTGTAAGATATATATATATATATATATATATATATATACACATATATACATACATATTTTTTTTTTAATTAGTGAGGCTTTAGACAGATAGAATTATCCCTTTGATCTCTCCACAAGCTTCCTGGCCTTCAAAGTAATTGCAGTTTTACAAGCTAGCAGGAACCAGTTAAAATGGCCTTTTCCTTAGAGTCCATAAGATGCATACTTTGTCCCTGTAGTCTTAAAGTAGAGAGATAGTTTATGACTGTTATAACCTGGCATAAAGGAAGTCCTGCAACTATGTGTCAAAACAGAGAAGGAAGCTAGCCATCTAGCAACTACAGTTACTGTGTTGGGGTCAGAAGTTCAGGCCTCTTTAAAATCTGTTGGCTGTTCTTTCCCTAAGCAGTCACTCAAATAAACATATATTTATATCACAAATATAAATGTAACTAGCAGAGGGTTAATCACGTTACAGTTAGTATCTTTAAATACCTGGGATTATTCCTAGACAACACCTTTTCTTTCAACACCCATATTAACCATGCCGTAACAGCCAACATCAGACTCGGACTCCTTCACTGGCATAGAAATGGTATGACCACTGAGGCCCTCAGCCTTGTCACCAAAAGCTCTATACTGTCCATCGTTGACTATGGACTATCTATAGGGCAGCCACTGAAACTGCTGTCAAAAATGTTAAACTCCTGCTCAACAAAGCCTGCTGACTTGATCTAGGAGCTAATCGGTATTCCCACTCTTGCAGTCTCTACTCTGCAACTGGCTGGCTCCCATTACCTCTAAGGTCCCAGTACCAGGCATGTATCATGGGAAATAAAAGCCCTCCTAGGACTGGTCCCAGAATCAACTTCAAAGCTTTTCCAACATAACCACAACACTAAAACAACCCGAAGCTCTGCTACAGGGGTACTGCATGTACCTTACCAACGAACCTCCTTCGTCCAGAGGTCCCTCTCCTATCAAGGCCCTCTCTGGATCAACAGCCTACCCCCTTTTCACCTTGAGAAACTTGGCCAATTCAAAAAATACCTCCATCGCCTCCTGATAGAATCCCAAGAGTGCAACTGCTGTGCACAATGAGAGGAGTCCCATCCCCGCCTCTAGACTTCCAACCTTAACCCCCACCTTCTACCCCTCTCACACGAGTCCTCACCCCTCCCCTCCACTTGGTTAAGACTTCCCCAGGCTGCCCCGTGCATACAGCGCTTATCAGCTTGTTCTCCCTCATCACCATACCCCCTTCTCCTATCCTCTAATAACATTATACAATATGCCTCCTCTGTATCCATGCCAATACGCTCCATACCTCCTCCTTCCTCCCCTTTTCTTTGACAAAGCCGATTTTGGCTGCCAACTACAAGCAACCTGCACTTAGTAACTAGACCTATAGACTAGAGATATTTCTGTAATAAAAGTATTTGTATTTGAGGTTATACTCCACATTTGTCTTGCTTGTAAAATAGTCTTTTCACTAGGTTGTTGTACGTTCTCATCATATGATGAAAATTGTACTGTTTTTGCCTGTTCTTCTGTTGACTTGTAGTCTTTGTAAAAGAGCCAGTTTGGCTCAAAGGTTAATTCCAAAACTGAAATAAATAAAAAGTAAAGGGATACACTACAACCACTTTGAAAACAAAGGAAACATATGGACAAAGGTTTTCACATCCTGCATATGCCCAGGCCAAAGTTCATCACATCAAAGGAATTTAACACTTTCTGTGACTCTGGACCTCTGCAGTTCATAATTTCCACTGGATCTTACTATCTTTTTTCCATTTGCTGCTTTAAAACATAGAAACATAGAAACATAGAATTTGACGGCAGATAAGGACCGCTTGGCCCACCTAGTCTGCCCATTTTCCTACCTAACAGATAAGCTGCAGATCCTAGTTAATCAACAGCTTACTTCCTCTTACCCACCCCTAGGACTGCCTTATGCCTGTCCCATGCATTCTTAAAGTCCCCCACTGTTCTTGACTCCACGACCTCCTCAGGAAGGCTGTTCCATGCATCCACAACCCTCTCATGAAAAAATACTTCCTCACATTACCCTGAGCTCCTCTCTATCTTCAAATTGTGCCCCCTTGTTCTTGCACATCTCTTTTTCTGGAAGATGCTACCCTCTTGGACTTTGTTAATTCCCTTGAGGTACTTGAAAGTTTCTATCATGTCCCCTCTCTCCCTTCTTTCCTCAAGAGTATACATATTAAGCTCCTTTAGTCTTTCTTCGTATGTCTTCTGGTGCAGACCCTGCACCATTTTGGTTGCCCTCCTCTGGACAGCCTCCACTCTGTCTATGTCTTTGCAGAGATGGGGTCTCCAGAACTGCACACAGTACTCCAGATGGGGTCTCACCAACTGTCTGTACAGAGGGATAACAACTTCCTGTTTTCTACTATTGATGCCTCTTCCTATGCATCCCAGTATCCCTCCAGCCTTCCTTACTGCCTTCTCACATTGCTTGCCCACCTTTAGGTCATCTGATATAATTACCCCCAGGTCCCTTTCTATTTTTACTGTTGTCAGTATCTCACCCCCCATTGTGTACACTTCCCCTGGGTTTTTGTTTCCCATGTGCATTATCTTGCACTTCTTTGCATTAAATCTGAGCTGCCATACATTTGACCATTCCTCCAACCTTGCCAAGTCCCTTCTCATCCTTTCCACTCCAGCCTGTGTATCAACCCTGTTGCAGATCTTTGTGTCATCTGCAAAGAGACATACTTTTCCTTCCAGTTCCTCTGCAATGTCACTTATAAAGACATTAAAAAGGACCGGTCCCAGTACTGAACCCTGCGGTACCCCACTAGTAACCCTCCTTTCTCCTTGGAGAAGCCCCTGAGCAGGTGCTTCGCTGCCATCCAAGCCCTCCAGGCTTCCTCCTAACTGAGCCTCTGCCTGCAGCCCAACCGGCACCTCCAAAACTGGAGACCGCAAAAGCCTGCAAGCAACCACAGCCCTCCAGAACCTTTTAGCGGGTCGACCAGCACCTCCGAAGCCACCGCCCGTGACACCCTCTCCAGCCAGCAACAATGACAGGTACAGTGACTTTTTGACTAACCTGAAAGCAACACTCTCTTGCCTCTGCAGCCTGATTGGTTGGTCTCCCTAACTGTGCACTCCTGTTGGCCAATTTCTTTTGAATTGCCTTGGCTCTACACTATGAACTTCTCTCATTCAAAGTTCTACTGCTTAATTCTGGTAAATCTTAATATTAGTGAATAAGGTTGTTCATAACTGTTTTAAAGCATTAGAGCATTAATTGCCGTTTAGTTTTCAGTGTGTGGGTATACTAGCGGGGCTGCCTCTGCGCTCTTGAAATTTTATTACTACAGCTATTGTGAATTAATTCGTTCTGTTATTGACTGTTAAGCATAGCTGCCTCGGCGCTCATTCTATCAAGTGTTTACAGCTCTTGACTGAAACTGATAGAGTGCAGGTTCCGACTGTTGGGCTGTGCCTGCTCCCCACTCTATCTCAACACTTTTATTTATAGCCCTTGAGCGTCAGTTGACCAAACTACATGTGAATAACCAAGTACCCACTATCCCCTTAGCAGGTTATATTGTTCCGCCTCTAGAGGGCACTAAATTGATTATAACTAGCTGGGTTTCCCTTCTGATCACTTCTTAAACTACTGCTACCCCCTCCATCTGACCAGCCCCCCCCCCCGTGCTCCCTGCTTACAAATTCTTCCTGTTCCTAAGTCAATTGGTCACTAATTTCTCTGCCTTTATGAACAATGCATCCTCTACTCTCCTCTCTCCCCCTTGTTCTGCTCATATCGCTCTCTTTACCACCTCCATTTGCTCACTACTCATCTATTTCTAATAACTCTCCCATCCCCATCAGTTACTATCTCCAGTCCCCTACCCACATTATGCTATCACTCTCCCCCCCCCCAATTTGAATTATGGTCTTACTCTATCACTATTCCTCATGCTGCTTTGATAACGGTGTCCACTTTCACTGCGGTTCTCCACCTTCTTCTTCTTCCTCACTCATCCACTCCCTTCTCCTCAAAACTCCCAACCTCCTCGCCAGCCCCTCCAAAATCCCCTAAGCTCCACTTTCTCATACTTGCTGTCCTCTTGCTCTCCACTGGGGATATCCACCCCAACCCAGGCCCTGTTGCCCCTAGCTCCTCTGGTGCTTCCTCCTCTACTACCTCCCACCACTCTCCTCTCCTCTCTCAGCCCTCCTAAAGGGCTTAAAGATCCTACACCTAAACACCCGCAGCTTGTTGCAAAAAGTAGAGAACATTCAGACCATGGTGTGCACTCTGAAACGAGACATTCTAATCATCTCAGAAACTTGGCTAAAGAGCACTATCCCTCACCACTCGGTCTCCATTCCTGGCTACTCACTGCTAAGGCAAGACCATGCTGGCAGGGGTGGTGGTGGTGTGGCCATTTATGTCCTAGCCTCCATCCAATATTCCATCATCTACTCATCCTCCAATCCTGAGACCCATGATGCCCTAGCTATCCATGTGACACTCCCCTTCACCCTCCCTATTTTTGTAGCCGGCATATACTGCCGCACAAATGTCCATCCTTCAGTCGCGCTAGACCTCCTAACCTCTATTACTTCCCTTGCACCCTCTGAGGAATTATTCATCCTAGTCGACTTCAATATAAATTGGTTGTCACCTAAAACTACCAAAACAAAAAGCATATTCGGAGCCCTAAACCTCTCCCAACTGATCTCAGAACCCACCCACCTAAACCACAAGACACAACACCACTCCCTACTCGACTGGGCCCTTACCTCCCAGCACCACCACGTCATCACTTCTGGCATCCTCCCCGATGCTTTCAGTGACCACAACCCAATATTCATAGTTAGGAAAGTCCACAGAACTAAATCACCACACAAAACCATGCAACTACGCTCTTTCAAGTCTCTTGACCGTGAACCTCTCCTGAGTAACTTTGCCACTAATGACTGGTCCCCCCTAGCCTCCCTCCCCTCAGTTGATAAGGCCCTTGACTACTTCAACAAAATCTTTCTTGTAAACTGGAACACCTTTGCCTCACTCAAACAAACCAGAGTCAGAGGTAACCACTTACCTTGGATAACCCCTGAACTTCTGGCCTGCCTCAGGGCTAGAAATCGAGCCTGGAAGCGTTATAAAGCTACCTAGCATTCTAGTGACCTCGCAAACTACCACATGTTCCGAAACGCTTGCACCAGGGCTACAAGGTTAGCCAAGTCCAAATATTTCAAATCTGCCTTCATCACCAACATAAATTTCCCTTCAAAGTTCTGGAAGGTGGTCCACACCCTGTTTACCCCCTCATCCCCCCTCAGTACTTAAAGTAAATAGCTTACTAGTAGCCAACCCACCTGCCGTAGCTATAGAATGTAACTCCTACTATACCTCCTGCGCCACTGAGCTACTGAAATCCCTCCCCAACCTCTACCAGTGTGCCCCCTCCGCCACCACCCTCCCACCTCTCCTTCACTTTTGCTACTGTAACCCCAAACAATGCCCTAAGTGCCCTCCTCACCATCAGCTCCTCTAAAGGTGCCTCCCCTGACAGCCTCGACCCAAAACTCCTCTCCCTCTCTGCTTCAGCTATTGCCTACCCCCTCTCAATAATCCTAAATCTCTCATTCTCTGCTGCCTCGGTCTCCTCTTCCTGGAAACATGCAGTAGTCCTCCCTCTACCCAAAAGGAGTGACCCCTCATCCCCTGGCAATTATCGCCGCATTTCTCTCCTCCCTACCCTTGCCAAGCTTCAAGAACACATTTTCCTCTCCCCGCTCACCTCTTTTCTGTCTGGCACCTCCTTTTTCATCGTTTTCCAGTCTGGTTTCAGGAAAAACCACTCGACCACCACCTCTCTCCTACGGCTCACTGACTCCATCCTAACCGGGATGGACAATGGCCAAATCACCTCTGCCATTTTTGTTGATCTGACCAAGGCCTTCAACACTATCTCTCACTCCCTTCTCCTCGAATCATTCCCGGCAGCTGGGCTGTTTCCCTCTGCCACAAACTGGTTCAAGGCCTACCTTATTGGCCGAACTCAATCAGTTAAGATCTTGGATGCCACTTCCCCTCCCGTCCCGATTAGTGCTGACGTCCCCCAGGGCTCTATATTAGGGCCCCTCCTATTCTCCATCTTCTTAAATGACCTTCCCTCTGTTTGCTCCCCCTTCTCCGCTATACATATATATGCTAATGATACAGTCCTGTATGCATCTGGCTCCTGTCCTGCTGAGGTTACAACCAGCTTACAGCAAGACTTTGACAAGGTTCCGCTCTGGTTTGCTAACCATTAACTTTTCCTCAACGCCAAGAAGACTGTCTCCATGACCTTTGGCACGAGGTAGTGACTCTCTAGGCTTCCCTCCCTACCCACATTCCACACCCTTGATGGGACTTTACTTGAAGACACATCCTCCTTCAGGTACTTAGGTGTTTGGTTGGACCAACACCTAAACTTCTCTGGACATATTGACGCCATCCAGAAAAACTGTGCCCCAAGCTCGGTGCCTTGTTCAGGAACTGTAGTTGCATCCCTCCTACGGCTAGATGTGAATTTGTTCAGAAGTTGATACTGCCCATTTTTGACTATTGTGATGTAGTCTGTGGTGCTGCCTCTAAGTCCTCCCTGGCCAGACTGGACATCCTCTTCAATTCCTTCTGCAGCTTTGCCCTGTATGCCCCCTATTGCACACACCACTGCGATCTTTATTGTGCCGTGTCCTTCCCCTCTCTTACTAATAGGCAACTCTCCCACTGTGCTAAATTCACCTCCAAGCACTGGTTGGGTTAGCTCCCTTCCTACCTCACCTCCTCCTTTATAACCCCCCCATCTTCCCATTCCCTTAGATCAACCAATTCCAGCACCCTGGTAATCCTCCACAGATCCACCCAAATTGGCCAATCCAGTTGCTCTTACGGTCTCCCAAAAATTTGGAATTCCCTCCCCCCTCAAATCCAGCACTCCTCCTCTGCCTACTCCATCAGCTTTGCTCTCAATATTACCTTGCACCTAACTGCTCCTGCCATGTCCCTCCCTAATTCCCTCCTCTAAGCCCTGGACAAACCCTACCCCTCTACTGGTACCTTTATTTTACCAAGTGCACCCCCGAAATTTATAGCTCTCCTCCCCTTCCCCCCAAATTGCTCCCCCTTACTGGCCTCCCTTGATCTCTCACAGAACGTCAGGGACCCCGAATGCTCTCCATGGATCCCTCTCCTATGCCCCCAAGGGGCTTGTATCTGTCATCTACTCCCTTACCCCACCATCCCTCCTTTCTTCCTAGACTTGCAGTCCTCTTGCAGGGTGCTCAGCATCCTGAAGGGGTCCTACTTTGCCTAGGCATGTCTTCTCTCCTTCCCCTTCTCCATTCTGCCTTTTCTCCCTAGCCTTCGCAGTCCCCTTGCAGGGTTCTCAGCATCCTGAAGAGGTCCTACTGGGCCTAGGCTTGTCTCCACTCCTTCCTTTCCCCATCTACCTTTCTCCCTAGTCTTCACAGTCCCCCTTGCAGGGTTCTCAGTATCCTGAGGGGGTCCTACTACACCTAGTCTTGTCTCCTCTCCTCTCCTTACCCTCCCCCATATACCTTGCTCCCTAGCCATCGCAGTCCCCTTGCAGGGTTCTCATCATCCTGAAGGGGTCCAACTGAGCCTAAACATATCTCTCCTATTCTGTCTAGCCACTATCTTGGCTTTCCATGTCTACTAGCAGGGTCCAATGCATCCTGATGGACTATTGATTAGGCTCCATCCCCTCCAAAGGTGCAAATTCTCTTCCCCTAAGGGGTTCAGTTCTCACTCCCTTCCTCTCCTGTCACTCTCTTAATCCCTATCTACTGACCTTCCCCAACCCCCTTGCAGGGTACCCTGCATCCCGAAGGGTCCTCTCTTGGGTTAGGTCCTATTCCTTCTCCTAGCATTAAGTCACACCTCCTCCTCTCTCCTCCCTATTTAAATCCCTACAGCCTTAACCCCCTTTCTGTCTAGCCACACAGCTCCCTTTCAGGGTTCCCCACATCCTGAAGGGGTCTGTCTCGGACACTGCCTTATCCCCTTCTCTCTGGTCCCCCCAGTCCCCTTGCAGGGTTCCTTGCATCCTGAAGAGGTCTCCAAGAACACGACTCTCCCCCCCCTTCCCCTTTTCTTTCACGTAAGCACTTGTTTATTTATTAACCCGGCACTTATTATTGTCCACTCTTTCTTCCTATTATGCGCAAAACTGTTGTAACACTGTTTGTAACACCTGCCTTACAACTGTATGTTAATGTTGATCTTGTAACTTAAATGTTTAATGTCTCATTCCTGTTGTACCCCTTCCCTCCAGGTCGCACCAGGAGATGAGCGACTTGTCACTCAGTGTGCCTTCCTGGTGAAACATTTCAATAAATAAATAAATAAATAAAACTTACCTTGAACTAGATTAAGCTGTTGGTGGTATTTGTAGTGAATGATTACCTGGTGCACCTGCATTCCCTTGGCCTCAGGCCATCTACCCTTAAGGTGCATCTGGCAGCTGTTTCTGCTTACATGTCAGTGGGTATGGGCTCTTCACTGGCATCAAACCAGGCATTCAGAAAATTCTTTAAGGGCCTGATACATTTGCATTCCCGTCACAGGGAGCCCACTCCTGCGTGGGACCTTAACATTTGTATTGGCCAGCTGATGCAGCCACCCTTTGAGCCCATGTCCTCATCAGAGCTCAAGTATGTAACATGGAAAACAGTGTTCTTGGTGGCTATCACTTCAGCCAGTAGGATTAGTGAGCTTCAGGTCTTGTCCACAGAGTCTTAACTACATCTCATTCCTCAGAGGCAAGGTAGTCCTCAGGACTAATAGGAAGATCTTACTTTGAGAGAGCTCTTGCAGTAGGTAATCACTCTGAGGACTGCGCCCCCTGATGTCAGGACCCACGGAAAGCTTTAGCCAGCAGTATCTGATGGGAGACTGCCCACCCGACATCACATGACGGACATCAGCGTGACCCTATATACTGGGTGGTCCTCACACCCGCCTTCCAGTTCTTTCCTGCCTTTGACCTGATCCGTCAGACCTCATGGAGATCATACGCTGCAGTTCAACCACTATTTTGGATGGGTATCCATTTATTTCTGTCAAAAAATCAGTCTTTATTTATATTGTGCATGTCGTTGTCATCATTTTCCATCGAAGATAAGAACAAGTGTGCTTTGTGCGGCGCGTAACTACCGTACAAGGATTCTCACTCCCTCTGCTTCCTCTGCCTAGGCCCAGACCACAAGGTCGAAGACTGTGAGTCCTGTGCCAGTTTCAGTCCAGCCACACAGAAGCACCACCAGTAGGCCCTCGAGGCTCATATTTTAAAGCAATGAATGGCCTCCATGGGGAAGGAGCTCCAAAAGTTGCGAAGCGCTTCCACCTCACCCACCAAGCCCAGGCACAAGAAGGAGAAGGAAAAACATCAGGACCAGAAGCAGTCCCCCTCTTGTCTGAGGCCACCCGCGGGCCACTCGGATGAATGGCGGTCCTCTTCCTCCGGGAAGTCAGCCTCCGTGGCCCAGCCTGCCCCACCTCAGGAGCAGTCCTCTGGCCCCCTGCTGCCATTAGTTCTAGTGGTCGTGGGATCCTCGGCTTAGTCTGGGGCCTCAGCCGCACTCAGACCCATCTCTGTGGGGGGGGTCTGTTGCACCGAAACGTGCCACTAAGTCACTTGTCAGCCTGTCTGACGAGCGCCTGGCTCAAGCTGTTGCTTCTGGCTCCGGGGAATCTGGAGCCCACCCGGCTTCGACCGATAAGTCGAGCGTTAGCAAGTCCAACATTCGCATGGTTGTTTTGGATGATAAGTTGGACGTAAGATCTGACGACGTCCACCTAATTGACCTGGCATTGGGGTCCAGCGATGGCCCCGACGATTCCCAGTTGCCGGACCTCTCTCAGCCTCCCCCTGAGGGTTATCCTCATCGGGCCTCCCCCTCACCACGAAATGTGGCTCCACCTCCCTTGCCCTTTAACCAAGGGACTGGAGAAGAGGAGCTTCTGCCAGGTGGCCGCTCCCCAGGCTTACCTCCGGATTTCGCGTTAGGAGCTGGCGTTATCCCGGATAGTTCCCAGCTTTCTCCTCCTCCATCGGGGGCTTCTCCTCAGGCACCCCTCCCGCCGAATTTGACCCTACCGTGTTCTTCGGGGTCTGGCGTCACGCAGGGTCTGCCGTCGTGGCCTATAGCACCATCAGGTCTTCTGTCGGTCCCTCCATCAGGTCATGCCCGTCAGGCCACCCTCCGTCGGGCCATCCGTCGGGGTTCCTGCCATCGGGTTACCAGACCCCTCAGGCTCCAGCATATAACCCTCTGAGTTACCCCACCCCCGTCAGGGTTCCATGCACCAGGGTACGCGCCCGCTTACCCTCCATTGGGATACCCATTGACGCACTACCATGTGCTGGGGTTCCCAGCACCAGGCTTTGCCACTGACTACCCCCTGGTTTATCAGCCTCCTCCACCTCTGCAGTCTCAGCCTCAGACTTCGGCGGATTTTCGAGCCATCTTGCAGTCTTGGTGGTTGGAGACCAAGGCTCAACTGGTTTTGGAACTGGGCAATCGTCAGCCTCCCAGGGAGCTCCGATGCACAGCTGGCGAGGCAGGTTCCGGCTGCTCTTCCTTAGCTAATGCCGGTCCATTCGAAGGATCTGACGTTGGCCCGGCATCTCGATAAGCTGACACCAGGCCCACGGGATACGGCTCATCCTGATTCTGGGTCTTTGGACTCAGACCAGTATTCAGATTCGGATGCTTCCTCATCAGCAGAGTCAGGTTTCCTAACCCCACCTATAGAGGAGCCACAGCCCAAAGAATCCCTGAAGTCACCCCAAGAGGATCCTCCTTCGCAGAACTCTTACGCAAGATTGCAGAGGTTTATGACTGAAAGTCGGACGAGCAGGATCCAAAAAGGCAGCGCCTTGTGGAGCACCTGGACATGCAAGTGTCAGCACTGGTCCATACCCCATCCTGTCTGGAGCCTCATGAGGACCTGGCATCAAGAATATGGATGATGCCATTGTCTATTCCAGCAGTAGCTAAGAAAGCAGACCGCACCTACCGCACTCCAGAGGGGAAGGACCACCTCAATGTGCACCCTAAGGCAGACTCTGTCATTATTGTGGCTGCTCATGACCGGTCTTCTAAACCTTGTCACATAAGTACCTCTCTTCCTTATAAGGAGTCTCATCAGCTAGGCCAATTTGGGAGGAAGTTTTACTGCTCCTCCTCCTCCACACTGGCTATGAGGGCTCTAAACTACGTAGGCTATATGCTGTTCTACCAAAAATCATTGTTTGCCCAGCTGGAGTCAGCCATTGAAGCCCTTTCTGACTCCTAATCAAAAGCCATACTAGCGGCTTCGATTCGTTCTGCTAAGGTGGCCTGCAGACATTCTGTTAGGGCAACCTATGACACTGTCAACTCCTCTGCACAGGGAGCTGCCACCGCAGTTAGCCTCCAGCGCTTCTCCTGGCTGAGGGTGTCCGGTTTGGCCCAGGATGTGCAGTCTGCCATACAGGACGCCTCTTTCAGGGGATCCATCCTGTTTGGGGGTGACGCACAGGACGTTAAAACTACCCTGCAAGACAAAGACAAGGCCCTTCGGTCGGTGCAAACCATGTCCCAACCAAAATTTCAGGCGAAGAAACCTTTTCGCCGTCAGGGGAAAAAGCAGCTGAAGCAACAGTAAATGGCCCGACGTCAGACCAAACGTCGGGCACAGCAAGCCTCAGCCGCCCCCAGGCTAAATCTCAGAGAGCTTCAGGTGCAGCTCTCCCCAACCCTCCCTTTCTCACATGACTCACTATCCACCCTCTCCTCTTTAGCTCTTTCAGGGGAGCAGGTGGGCGTAAGATTTGCTTGTCATTTGCTAGGGTGGCGGGCAGTGACAACCAACTCTTGGGTTCTTCAGCTCATAGAGCAGGGTCACACTCTGGAGTTTACAAAAAAACATCCAAACAGGCCTCTGGCCCAGTCACACTACCCAAAGGCGCACATTCCTCTTCTTCAAGAGGAAATACAGGCTCTGTTACAGGGGTGTAGCCAGAAATTTCCATTTTGTACACGATTTCCAACAGTTACTGTACATCCCCCCCATAAAAAAATGTACACATCTTCTCCAAATGGTACCACCTTCCAAACCAGTCAGATTGCTGTCATATGATTCCTCCAATCTCTAAAGAGGTTATACATGTATTTGTCTCCTAAACAACAGAAGTTTAAACAGAGACACTGCTCAGTGGCCTACACTAACCCAAATACTACAGATTAGAATGAAAATGTTAAGAGCAAGGCATATGGTTTGACAGGCACTCAATAAAACTGTACACAAATGTGTACAGTGAGTATGCCTGCCTACACCCTTGCTCTGTTACAAAAAGAAAGCAATAGAACCTGTTCCTGTGCTCCAGGAAGGAAAGCAGTATTACTCCCACTTTTTCCTGGTCCCCAAAAAGACGGAAGCTCTGTGTCCCATTCTGGACCGAAGTGCTCTAAACCTGTACATGGAGTACAAGAGGTTTTGGATGCTGAACCTCCCGGGGCTGCTGCCCCTCCTGCACAAGGGTCAGTGGCTCTGTGCTCTAGATATGCAGGATGCCTACCTGCACATTCCTATTTTCAGGGCCCACCATCGCTACCTTTGGTTCTCCTTTCAGGGGGAGCATTACCAGTTCAAGGCCCTACCTTTTGGCCTATCCTCTGCACCTCAGGTCTTCAAGAAGTGCCTGGTGGTAGTGGCAGCAGCCCTGAGGCATTGAGCCACTGCATATTCTCTTACCTCGATGACTGGCTTCTGTCAGCCCCATCGAGGGAACAGCTGGAACGCGTCCTCTCTGCAACCCTGGACTTTTTTCATAAAGTGGGGGTCACTGTAATTTTTTAGTCCCAGCTTGTCCCTTCCCACCACCTGCAATTCATTGGGGTAGTGTTGGACACAGTTCATGGTATGGCATTCCTTCCTCTCATCAGGGCAGAAACCTTGCAGAAGCAGGCCCGTATGGTGACCTCCAGCAGGAAGGTCACTGCCAGATCAATTCTTTGACTGTTAGGCCTGATGGCAGCGACCATCCTCACTGTGCCCTTAGCCAAGCTCCACATGCATATTTTGGGTGGATGCTCAGGACACAGTGGGACTAGAGGTTGGACAGCTTGGACCAGATGGTTATGGTCTCCGATTCCATGCAGAGGGATCTTTTGTGGTGGCAGCATCTTTCCCATCTCACCAAGGGAGTCCTTTTTCAGTCCCCTCCCCTTCCCCCACCCAGACTCTGACCACAGATGCGTCAGGGATGGGTTGGGGTGCGCACGTCGGAGACCACAAAACCCAAGGCAGGTGGTCCCAGATAGAGCTTTCTGTACACATCAGTGTGTTAGAGATGAGAGCAGTGTTGTACGCTCTTCAAGCTTTTCAGCACCTGCTGCTCCAGAGCACCCTGTTAGTCCAGTTGGACAACATGTGTATGGTCTGGTATCTCAAAAAGCAGGGAGGCACCTGCTCGTATCCCCTATGAAGGGAGGTGATACCGGTGTGGAATTGGGCTGTTCTGCGTCAAACTCACCTCACAGCCGTTCACGTTCTGGGCATGCAAAACATCCTAGCAGACAGTCTCAGCCATGCTAGAGTGAGGGCCCATAAGTGGGAGCTCAAACAAGAGGTGGTCGACCACATATTCGACCTATGGGGTTGGATGGAACTGGATCTGTTCGCCTCCCCATACAACACAAAACTACTCAAGTTTTGCTTGCTCCAGGGCATGGTGTTTTCTGGCAAGACGCACTATCTCTTTTTTGTATACCTGATGGGAGTTTTTTGTATACCTTCCCTCCCTTTCTGGTTCTGCAGAGGGTACTGCTCAAGCTACAGGGTGGAGGGGGCCCACATGGTCCTGATTGCCCCCTTTTGGCCTCGTCAAGTTTTGGTTACGCTTCTTCAGCAGCTAGCAGTGGAGCCCCCAGTTCCTCTGCCCCTCTGCAACGACCTCCTGACTCAGGAGGAGGGCACTCTGGTCCATCCAGGGCTGAAATCCCTTCACCTTCACACGTGGCACCTCAGGACATAGCCGCTCCGCACTTTGGAGTCTCATCCAGGGTGGCACAAGCCCTTGAAGAGGCCAGAAAGCTGTCTATGAGGACCACTTATGCCTTGTGGTGGAAGGGTTTTTTCATTTGGGCCACTGCGAAGGGTTGGGAGTCGGGGACCCGTTCTCTTGTCCTGTCCCATCGGTCATGGAGGATCTCCTGCACCTGTATGATTTGGGTGTGGGATATTCGACACTGAGGGTCCATTTTCAGATGTCTCTGCCTACCATACCCTAGTGGATGGCAGGACAGTAGCCCAGTTGGAAGTTTCAGAAACTTTCTTGAAGGGGATTCTGCATCTCAAGCCACTGATGCGCAGTCCGGCACCAGCATGGGATTTGAATTTTGTTTTGGAGAAGCTGACCTTGCCTCCTTTTGAACCGGCTGGTTCCTGTGACATGCGCTATTTGTCTTGGAAAGCTATATTTTTAGTAGCAGTTATTTCAGCTCAAAGGATTTCTGAGCTTCATTCCCTGATTTGTAAGGGGCCTTATTTAATTTTTCATAGAGATAGGGTGGCTCTTCGTACCAGCCCTACGTTTTTACCCAAGGTGGCCTCTGAGTTTACGTTGAACCAGTCGATTCAACTTCCAGTGAATTACCCAGAGCATTCTAATCAGGGAGAGGCAATTCTTCATATCTTAGATGTTCATAGCATCTTGCGGTATTACACTAACAGGACAAAGTCTGTCCAAAAGTCAGATTAGCTTTTTGTTTCCTTTGCACCCCAAAGAGAGGGTACAGCAGTTTCCAAACAGTGTTTATCCAAATGGCTGGCAAACTGCATAATTTTCTGTTACCAGAAACATGGTAAAACCTTATTGGGGGAAGTTAAGGGGCATTCCACCAGTGGTATGGCTGCCTCTACTGCTTGTTTCAGAAATGTGTCAACCGCTGACAATTGTTTTCACAAAGCATTACAGTCTGGACATTGCTTCTAGACACAAAGCAGGTGTTGGCCTAGCTGTGCTTCAGGGACTCTTGTCCTGATCTAACTACTGTTAGCAGTTGTCTTTTCCTGCCTCCCACGTTTCAGTTTCTTTCGTGATTCACACTGCTTGTGACTCAGTCCTCAGAGTGATTACCTACTGCAAGAGCCCTCTCGAAATAAGATAGTACATTTACGTAAGAACTTACCGTAACAGTAGATCTTCGAGAGACCCTCTTGCAGTAGGTAACCTTTTCCACTCCCTCCATCCATCCCCCAAATTGATTTGGTTTATTGCTCTTTCTTTATGAGCTCATTCTGGGCTCCAGGAGCCTCTGTTTCCTTTTCTCCTGTCGCTTCTCTTCCGAGGTCTCCAGCGGGAGAACTGGAAGACGGGCGTGTGGACCGCCCACTATATAAGGTCACGCTGATGTCCATCATGTGACTTCAGGTGGGCGGTCCTCCATCAGATACTCCTGGCTAAAGCTTTCCATGGGTCCTGATGCCAGGGGGCGCAGTCCTTGGAGTGATTACGTACTGCAAGAGCCTTTCTCGAAGATCTACTGTTATGGTAAGTTCTTACGTAACTGTACTTTTCTCCCCAAAGTGGTGTCTGGTTTCCATTTAAATCAGTCTATCGCCTTGCCAGTCTTCTTCACTGACCATTCTAGCTCTGGGGAACGTAGGCTGCATAGCTTGGATGTCAAGAGGGCTATCACCTATTACCAGGACCATACAAAGGGTCACAGGCAGGATAGGACCCAGTTTTTCCTAACATATGGAGAGTTGGGTAAAGGAAAGCATGCCTTGAAGAGAACCATTGCATGCTGGAGTGTTGCCTGTATCCAGTTCTGCTACAGCAAGGCTGGCAAGGAACCCCTGTAGGTCTCAGGGCCCACTCTACAAGGGGCACAGCTACTTCCATAGCAGCTGCAAGGGATATCCCTTTGTTGGAAATCTGTAAGGCAGCTACCTGGAAAACTGTTCACACATTTACCAAACACTAAAGCCTGGATACCCAGGCCAGGAGTGATGCCAGATTTGGCACAGCAGTACTGCACAGTTTGTTTCCTAAACAGGTTCTGTGCCCACCTCCAAAGGTGTTGCTTGGGTTGTCTGCATATGTCAGAATACAGTAAGATTTCCTGGGGCTAGAAGAAAAAATTATTTACCATAGTAATATTTTTTCTTCCAAGGGAATCTTACTGTATTCTGAGCTCCCACTGTACCTCCCCTACTAGAACATGGGGCACTGCACTACAGCTGTGATTGCTATTAGAAACACCTGGGCTATTTTTCTTAGGGACATCTGTGACTTGAGTGTTGGTGATGTCCAGTTTTTCTTGGTAAAATATGGGGGATAGTTTGTAGGGTGGATAAGAGTTATGTTTATAGATTAAGTTAGTTAATTAGATAGATAGCAAGGGTGTAGGCAGGCATACTCACTGTACACATTTGTGTACAGTTTTGTTGAGTTCGTGTCCCAAACCATGTGCTTTTTGTTAACATTATCATTCTAATCTGTAGTATTTGAGTAAGTGTAGGCCATTGAGTAGTATGTATCTGTTTAAACTTCAGTTGTTTAGGAAACAGATATGTTTAGAGATTAGAGGAGTCATCTGACAACAATCTGATTTTGTTTGTAATGGGGGCAGCATTTGGTGCAGGTGTGTACATTTTTAGTAGAGGGGAGACAGCAGTTGGAGACTGTGTGTACAAAATGGAAATTTCTGGCTACACCCCTGTTAGATAGCCCCTTCTTATGCATGCTTCATAAGAATCTGACGGTTGCAGGTTGTTTACCAGAGACAGTGGTTTGAAAACTGAGCTCAAGCCTAGCATTCTATCATTTGCATAGGTTCTATTAACCGTTTCAGCTCCAGGCAGTCCTATGGTGAGACTATACTGCATATATCAGAATACAGTAAGATTCCCTTGGAAGAAACAAGATTACTGTGGTAAGTAATTTTTTCTTTCAGTACAAGGTAATTTCTATTTTTCCATTTTTCATAATTATTGTGAGGTCTAAATATGGAATTTGCTCCTTGTCATACTTTAACACAAATTTAAAATGTTCATCTTTTGTGTTAAGTTCAGTTTGGAATTCTTTTAGTTCCTCTTTTGTGCCTAGCCAGATAAAAAAGATGTCATCAGTATGTCTGAGCCATAAATGTTTTTTGTCAAGGTGGGCATTATTGTTCCTGTTATAAATATGTTGCATTTCAGCCAGCCCGGTGGCGCTGAGGGTTGAGGCCCTGGACGCCACACCTCGCGCCACACCGGCGGCCCGGGTTCGGTAGCGTGCTCGGGCCGTCGGGATTTGGCGGGGGAGGAGAGGATTGAGCATCCACAGGACTGCTCTTCTCTCCTGGGGAGGGATAGGGGACCATCCCACGCATGTAGCGACACCCAGTGGTGGCTGGGTGTACTACAGCTGCAGGGACTCAGCAAGTGGGTTTCAGTGTTGGGCAGACGCCCTCTGGACGTGTGCGGGTGCACGCACCTAACAGGCTGGGTGACATTGCACAGCCCTCGTTGGGGGAAATAAAACAGAAAAACCCCATCCCTCTCTAGTAGGCGAAGGCGGGGCCAGTAGCAGTGGCCCCACATCCACCACTGGGCGTAAGGACGCTTGATCCAGATCCCTCCCCTGTGCTCAGGCTGCCCTTCCAATCCTCTAGCTAGGGTGCCGGTAGGAGTTGGCGATCCTTCCCTGGAGGACACAGACCTGGGAGGTACAGGCAAGTCGTGCAGGTGACAGGGGATGGCCCTGACCAGAATCGAGCGAGCCGCACTTCAGGCAGGATGGGGAAAAAAGCCGTTGACTGGGAACCCGTGCTGGAGAGAGTCTGGAGGTGAGGGAGTGTAGAAACAGAGTTAAAAAAAAAATGTACGGTGCATTTCAAAATTTTGCATATATGCATTTGAGTATGCTGGGGCTATGGTGCTCCCTATGACCATTCCCCTATTTTGCTGGTAAAATTTCCCCTCAAATTTGAAATGATTTAAAATACATCTGTAGGATAAGCTAGTTTAAAAAGATGGGTCTTCAGACCCCTTCTTAAACACCTCCACTGTAGAGACATCCCTCTACGATGCTGTTAGCTGTTAAACAAGGTATTGAATCTAACAACCACCAGCTTAAAGCCTTTATGGATGCCTTTGATATACTGTAGCAGTTTGTCTGTGGCTGCAGATATTTGCATCAGGTGACACTCCTTGCTGTGGACTGCTGGTTTCACCCCTAGATGTCCAGCAACAGATTGTGAATGTACTCTTCAGTGGCACATATCATTTGAACAGCAGGTGGAGCAGTCTGTTAAAGAGTCTAATGAAACGAGAACAACTGTTAAGACTTCCAGACTGATTCACTATAACCCACAAAAGGGTAGAGGATGCAGCTCTTTAGCCCAAAACAATAAATCCCAGCCTTCCCAGGCTCAGAAGAAAGAACAGCCAAAGGCACAGGTGTCAGATGTTCTAAATGCCACCATCTGAAGCTCCAGACCCGGGTCCACTTCAGCTGCCCAAGGTGGACCACTCTTGCCCAATAGGGGGTGCCAAACCCAATCTTGCCATCAATGGGACTCTATCTTGATGAACAAGTGAGTTCTAAGGATCGTCTGAGAAGGGTACTCCCTGGAATTATTGGAAACCTTCCTGGACAGCCCTCCCAGAATGCAACTCCCCTTGTCAGTTCACGTCAGAGCTTCTGGCACAGGAGATTGCAAGCCTTCTGAAAAGTAGGACAGTACAAATAGTGCCATTCAGAATGGAACACAGGGTTCTACTCCCACTGGTTCCTGGTACTAAAGAAATCAGGGGACATGCGCCCCATTCTCAACTTTAGAAATCTGAACAAATACATGGATCGAAAAAAATTTGAAAAGATTTCTCTAGGATCCTTGCTACCTTACTGGAAACATCAGGATTGGCTAGCATCTGTGGATATGCAGGACCCATACCAATACATACTTGTGTACCTCAGCCACCACAAGTATTCCCAGTTCTGCATGGAAGGGCAGCACTACCAGTTCAAAGTTCTACCCTTTGGGCTTTCGTCGGCACCGCAAGTCTTTACAAAGTGCTTTGCAGTACTCGCAACACACCTCAGAAAGTTAGGACTCCATGTCTTCCAGTATGTGGATGACTTGCTAATTTCAGTCCCATCCAAGCAGGAGACAGAGAAGAAAGCGACTGCCTCTCAGTTCCTTATGTCCATGGGAGTTTTGCTGCACTCCTGAAAGTTTCAGCTGGAGTCCTCCCAGGAACTGCTGTTCATAGGAGCTGTTCTGGACTTGACCCTGGCTCAGGCCTTCCTCAGTAACTGCAGACTACAGGCAGTTTTGCAGATAGCATCCTACATCATGGAACGCAAGACTGCGCCTGCCCACTCCATGCAGCGTATGCTGGGCCTTATAGCTTCCTCAGTGTTCATAGTGCCTCTAGCAAGGCTGCACATGAGAACTCAGTGATGCTCACTACCCAGTGGTCACAGGCGTCACACCCTCAAAACTATCCCATTCAGGTGATGAAACCCCAATGTGGTGATCAGTGGAGGTCAAACTCCTCCAGGGCTTCCCCTTCTCCCCACTGGAACTAGAGGTGACTCTCACCATTGATGCCTTCCTGCTGGAGTGGGGAGTCCACTGCCAGGGTATCCAGGTGCAGGGTGCCTTGACTCATCAGAAACACATTTCCACATCAGTGTGCTGGAGATGTGTGCAGTTCTGTATGATCTGAATGCCTTTATGAACTTGGTCAGCCGAAAGACAGTTCTCATCCAGACAGATAACAAGTCTGTCATGTACTATATCAACAAGCAAGGAGGAGCACACTCCAATCCTTTCTGCAGGGAGGCAGTGAGAGTGTGGGAATGGTGTCTGGAGCAGGGGATCTTGCTCCAGACAATCTATCTGCCAAGGGTCCAGAACGCTCTGATATATAAATTAAGTTGAAGAGAGGCAGAGCCTCATGAGTGGTCACTAGCACCAAACATCGTGAGATTGCTATTTGATGAGTAGGGCACCCCATATGTGGATCTTTTTGCATCCCTACTCAATGCTCCAGAAATCCAGGACATGGTATTTTCTGTCAGGATGCATTCAGACTGCCATGGTAAAGTCTGCTTCTCTATACATTCCCTCGTATCCCTCTCATGCAGAGACTGTCATTCAAATTAGAGACACACACAGACAGAGTGATCCTAGTGTCCCCTGCTGGCCTCAGCAGATATGGTTTCCTCTGTTGAATTGACTTTCTGTCAGCAAACCAAGGGTTCTGCCACTCTGGATGGGCTTATTGACCCAGGCTTAGATAGTCCATCCTAACCTGCTCTCCCTCCACCTTCAGTCCAGGCTCCTGAAGAGATAGAAGTGAACAGGTTCAAGGTATCTCAGAGGGTCTCTGAAGTACCTTCCAGCACACACAGCCAAGTGGAAAAGATTTTCGATCTTGTGTTCCAAAACTCTCATGGACCCTTTCAGGTGTTCTCCTAAAAAAGTTTTGGAGTACCTACTGGACCTTTTTGATGCTGGCTTGCAGTATTCTACAGTTGCTATATCAGCACACCATGAACCTGTAGATACCCTCCCTTTGGCAAAGCTACCACTATTTAAGAGGTTCCTCAAGGGTATTTTTCACACAAGGCCTTCAGTCAGGAAGCCGGTGGCTCCCTGGGATATCAGCCTTGTGCTGGATATGCTTACTCACAAGCTCTTATAGCCTATAAAGCAGCATTTCTGGTAGCTGTTACCTCTGCACCAAGAACATCTGAAATCCATGCTTTGGTTACAGAACCGCCATTTACTGTTTTCCATAAAGATAAGGTACAGTAGTTCTCCATACATTCCACAAGTTTCTACCTAAGATGGTGTCAGGAGTTCCATCTCAAGCAGGCTATAATCTTACCTACCCACTTTGTTAACTTCCAGAATGAGGGAGAAAGGACAATCCACTCAAGGGATGTTAAGAGGGTCCTTAGGTTTTACCTGGACATGAGGAAGGACTACAGTTGAAACAGCTTGTTGTCTCTTTCAGACCTAATCGAAAGAGACAGCCTGTCACAGTCAAGTGCATTTCAGCCTGGATTGTAAACTGCTATCACAACTGCTGCGCTATGGCTCAGGTTAAACTGGAGGGCAAGGTACATGCCCACTTCACCAGAGTGATTGCCGCTTCCCTGGCAGAAATCTGTTCTGTACCTATTAGAGAAATTTTTTTTGAATCAAAAATGTTATATTTTTGCATATATAATAAAATAATATACAGTTGTGAAACAGTAATACATCAAGAAATATTAATCAATCTTGAATCAAATGAAAATGCAATCATATTAACTCGCCACATAAGTTACAACTCAATATAAACAACATATACAACATATTCCTAGACTGCCTAAAACTAGTCAGTTTGAAAAATATTCTCATATATCGTGTTATACATAGTATGCTGACTTAAGTTCAGAAAAATTTACTATTCCCCATCTTACTAAACCCTGGTACTGTACAACTTTATCTAGCTACAGATTTGTTTCTCAGGTGTAAAAGGAAGGGGAACCAAACTTTTTCCAAAACATCAAGCTTGTTACTAGCTATCACAGCAATTCTTTCATGATTGGCTACTAAACTTACACTATTGAACCATTCATTAACTGAGGGAGGAATGGGAGTTTTCCAGTATGAGAGCAACAGTCTTTTCAGAGCAAGGGCAACTGCTAAAACCCAAAGTTTCTGCGACTTGCTTAAAAAAGATGCCTCTGAATCTATACCCAAAATGAATACTTTACTAGAAAAAGGAAGGTTAACATTTGTTGCCTCCTCACATACATTATGAACCTCACTCCAAATATTAGCAATGATTGGACAACTCCATAACATATGCAGGAGATCTGCGTGCTTAGTTTGACATCTCCAGCAGGCCCCATCTTGTAGATAATGCATTTCTTCTAAGTGCTTAGGGGAGTAATAATAATAATGAAGAATTTTAAATTGAATTGTCATACCTCGGATCTCTCTGCAACTCAGATGAGCATTTCTCCATGTACTCGTCCAATCCTCCTCTGCCAGGGACTCTCCCAAGTCAGCCTCCCACTACAGTTTGGATGCTTGTAAAGGTGAAATAAATATTTTCAGTATCAGTAATTACTTTATAACACATACCAGCTCCTTTAAGTGTTGCCAACCTTATTATCTGAGCCCATTCATTGTGTGTGGGTAAAATATAATCTGAGTCTAGAATAGAGTTTTGCAGAGCCTTCCTAAGCTGCAAATATTTTGCAAACTGAAACTTTTGCAGTTTATAGTTCTCACTTCAGAAAATGAGAGTAACAATTTATTATCTTTTCCTATTAAATCCCTGTGTTTGTTATTCCTGCTCTCAACCAATCCTCCTCTAAGGGTTTGTCCCAGATTGTTACATTAGTGTTATTCCAAATTGCATTGAGCTTGGTGGGAAAATAAGCAAAACCAAGAATATTTTTAACTTCTTCAATTGTGCAAATTGAGGATACTATACAGGGGTTGTCTTTAATTTGCTTAGAAACCTTAATAAATAGCATGTCCGAAAGTTTAAATGGAAAGACAAGTACTTTCTGTACTTCCAACCACATTGGATCACTAGAGCCATTTTCATCAACTATGTATTTCACAGCTTGCTTGAATAAAAAGGAAACATGGTATTTTTTCCAGTTTGGTAAAGCAAAACCACCATCTGGCCACGGGCTTCTTAATTTTTTGATAGATAGTCTAGGGGGCTTCCCCCCCCCCCATAAGAAGGTCCTTATCATACTATCTATTCGCTTAAGTATCTTTTTAGTAAATCTTAGGGGACTGCTTTGAAAGAGGTGAAAAAGCCTTGGAGCCACCATCATTTTAATAGCATTTACTTTGCCCCACAAAGACAGATGTAAGTCTTGCCATTTTAAGAGGTCACATTCCGAAATTCTTAGTAAAGGCAAAACATTCAGATCCAACACTTTACCTATATCTTTGACTATATTGATACCAAGATACATAATTTGTTTTAAAACTGTTCTTTTGGATCAAACCCTCCCAACCCTATTAATTGTCCAGGTTGAGGCCCAGTTGATAAAATTTGTGTCTTATTCCAACTGCGACTCAATCCAGAAAGTTTCGAAAAATCCGCTAACAGCTTTTTTAGAACACTAAATGAATCTGCAGTGATCCTTGTTGAGATTAATAGATCATCAGCATATGCAAAAACCTTATTCAAAATGTTATTTGTCTTGACTCCAGGTACCCTTTTTTCCTCCGTAATTTTCCTTATCAAGGGTTCTATGGCTAAAATAAATAAATATGGGGACAAAGGACAACCCTGCCTAGGCACTCTACATAGTTGGAATGGTTCAAAGACCATTCGTTACAACTCTGGACATTGGGTTATTATATAAGGAATCAATCCATTAAATCATATTTTCTCCTATATTCATGTTTGCTAAAACAGCAAATAGATATTTCCACTTCAAGTAATCAAAGGCTTTATAAAAATCCAGGGCCACTATGGCAGCCGGTATGTTCAGCTTTGAAGCAGACCATATGACATTTAATAGTCTCCTAACATTATCTGCCCCGATCTACCAGGAACAAACCCAACTTGCTCTTTGACTATCAATTTAACCACATACCTCTTAAGCCTATCTGCTAGAACCTTTGAGAGAATTTTATAATCCACATTCAAAAGAGAAATTGGTCTTTCAAACAACATGAAGTCTTGCTGTATTCAGACATAATGCAGTTAGCCCCAGCACTTGAACTGCCCCAGAGAGGAAAGAGTTAACTCTATGCAGAAGCATAGAACGTTGAACTCAAGCTCGGTTTTCAAACCTCTGTCTGTGGTACTTTCCAGTGTAACCGTCAGATTCTTTACTCCACCTAACAGTGAAGTCACTCCGGAGATTTCCTCTGCTTGGTTTGGTAAAAGTAAAGCGTTCTGTTTAAACCGTATAATTTTTTGTTATTTTTGGATTTCCAGCTTGTGTCTACGGTACAGGGAGTGTGTAGATAGGTAGTGACTGTGTTTTATTCTGTGAAAGAGTTGGAAATTGTTCTTTTCTTCGGTTTCTTTCCAGTCGGTCCGGTTTGGAACCGACCCATTCTGTTTACATTTTTTTCTGGGATTAGAGTGGTGTTCCGGTACCAATCGGTTTCAAAAGAACCGAGGTTTTTTGCCGGTTCTTTTAAAAAGCCCGTGACACGGCTTGTAACTGATTGGTTATTGTATTACCTGGCTTGAAAGCTGCAATAGGGTAATTTGTTAGGTTGGCCATGTCTTAGAAACCCAAGAAGAAAACCAGTCCCACTGGGTTTCAACACTGTACTGAGTGTGGGGAGGCCTTTGCTAAGGCTGACCCCCACCTCATCTGTGTTTATTGTCTGGGGTTTGACCACCTCAAGTCAGACTGACAAATCTGTAAAAACTTTCCTAAATCTACTCTAGACAAAAGACTGAGTAGGCTGAAGGAAAGGGAGGCCGAGAAGTCCGTAGATCCGTATGGCCAGCCCGGTTCAGTTGCAGCCGAACCTGAGGAGGTGCCTACTGACCTAGGCGATACCTCCTCGGGCAAAAGGAGAGCCAACCCCGAGGGGTCGGTTCCATCAAAAAAGAAGCGTAAGTTTGCCGGTTTGGATCCGGTATCACACTCTCCAACCGCGGACGAAATAGCCAAAGTGATTAGCATTGTTCAGTCGCTTAGACCGGTTCCATCTGAACCAGTACCGCTGGTTAGGCGGTCGGATCCGTCTCCTCCAGATTATGATCCAGACACTTTTTATGAGGAGTGGGAGGGCGACGAAGACTATCCCGAGGATAATGATGATGACGACGACGGGGGGGGTCTGGATGTGCCCATTGAACCGGACGTCTCCCCAGACAGGCCCTCAGGTGTCTCTCCTCCCAGGCTCTCCGAGTCCCCTTCACATTTGTTGTTCTACAAAAAGGTGGCAGAAACCCTGCAGCTTCCCTTGGTTGAAGCTGCGGAGGAGGATGAAGAGCCTGATTTTGTGGAAATGATGGACATCCCAGAGTCCAAAAGACTGTCTATCCCTCTTCATAAATCCTTGGGGAAACAGACACACAAAATTTTACAAACCCCTAATTCAGTACCTCCTGTGGATGAGAGAATGGACAGGGGGTATTTGTTATCAGGCTCAGCTGCGGAGTTCCTTTATAGTCATTGCAGCCATGTTGGGGTAGTGCAGGCTGTAGCCTGTGACAGGGCTAACATTTCTTTGGCTTCACACCCCCCGGATAAGGACTGCAGGAAAGTGGATGCCATGGCCAAAAAACAGTAGTTGGCATCCTCTTTGGGACTCAGGCAGGCTACTTATATGGCCCACTCAGCAAGGTACCAGAAATCCAGATGGGATACGGTTCTGGAACTGGCTAAACAGGCCTCTCCCCAGCTAGTCAAGGAGCTGGAGGAGGTGGCTGCTGATAGAACTGAGGCATCCAAAATGCAATTTCATGCTGCTGTGGACTCCAGTGATGTGGCATCTAGAGTCATGGCTACATCTGTGTCTCTCAGAAGACATGCTTGGCTCAGATGTACTATCCTTTCACAGGATACCCAGACTAAGGCTATGGATTTTCCTGTAGTAGGTAACTCTCTGTTTGGGGAGCAGACAGAGGCTTACATGAAGAAAATGGATAAATATAGGACCAAGTACAGGAGCGCACAGGCCAAAGAAAGGCAAGCCACTCTGCACAAGCAGCAGTCTATGGGCAGGGGCAGGCCCTTTCAAAGGCCTTTTTACCAAGCCCAGGCCTCCTCTCCCTTCCCACAGAGGGGGTTCTTCAGAGGGAGGGCGGGGGATGAGCAGAGCTGCTCCCTCCTCCTCCTCTCAGTCTAAGGCTCCTGCCAAGCAGACACCCTGATGTGTCAGCCCAGGTCGACTCCCCATTTCCAGTAGGAGGCAGGCTGGCTTACTACTTCCAGGCCTGGAAGTCTGTGACCTCAGACAAGTGGGTCCTAGAAGTAGTAAGCCAGGGACTGGCCCTCAGCTTCAAAATATTTCCAAAAAAGAGGGCCAAGTCTTTTCCACCTGCATCACTCTCAGAAACCATTGTCCTAGAGGCAGAGGGTTCCTCTTTTCTAGCTCTCAGAGCTATAGAGAAGGTTCCTACTCAGCACAGGGGAAAAGGACTGTACTCCAGGTACTTCCTTTCCCCAAAGAAAACAGGGGAGTGGCGACCCATCCTAGACCTAAGGTATTTGAACAAACACATTTCAAAGCCCAAATTCAAAATCGTAACTCTGGGAATAATCTTTCCCTCTCTAAGGCCAGGGAATTGGCTAGCAGGCATCTCTGGACCTCAAGGATGCCTACTTCCGTATTCGTATCATGTGCTCCCACAAAAAAATACCTCAGGATCGAGTTGCCTTCAGGCCATTACCAATTCAGAGCTATGCCATTTGGCCTAACGTCAGCTCCAAGGGTGTTCACAAAGTGTCTTGCAGTAGTGGCGGCTTACCTCAGAAGACAGGGTATCACTATCTTCCCGTATCTGGATGACTGGCTCTTAGTGGGTAAGTCACCTTTACATGTCAAAACAGCTCTTCAAACTACACAGGACCTACTCAGCTCCTTGGGGTTTCTTCTCAATCTTCCAAAGTCTGTCCTCGAACCAGTTCAACTTCTCACCTTTATAGGCATAGAGTTGGACACTGTACAAGCAAAAGCCTTCCTTTCCCTGGCAAGGGTGAAGGCCCTGGTGGATCTTGCTTCCTTCTTTCGACCTCAGGTCTCCCGCCCAGCAAGACAGTTTCTCCAGCTCCTGGGTCACATGGCAGCTTCCGCGGCAGTGGTGCAGGGAGCAAGGTTCCAGATGAGGGACATTCAGTTTCATCTAAGGTTTTTTTGGTCTCAAAACAAGGATTCACTTACCAAACTGATCCCAGTGACTCAGACTCTGGTCCAAGCTCTCCAGTGGTGGCTGGACCAGGACAATCTCAGACAAGGGGTTCCATTTCTGCCTAAAGTCCCATCAGTAGTTCTAACTACGGGTGCTTTTCTCCTAGGGTGGGGAGCCCACCTGGGAGCCCTGACAGCTCAAGGGGTCTGGTCCCCACAAGAGTCTCTCCTTCATATCAATCTCCTGGAACTCAGGGCAGTTTTTCTAGCCCTGCAGAGCTTCTTGGATTCAGTCAAGGGCAAGGTGGTCCAAGTCAGGAGCAACACCACCACAATGTGGTACATCAACAAACAGGGAGGCACTCGGTCCTCGGCCTTGTGCACAGAGGCCATGAAGCTGTGGTCTCTGGCCTGTTCTCTTCAGAATTCTGTGGTAGCAGTTCACCTTCCAGGGAAGGGCAACATGCTAGCAGATGCTCTGAGCAGAATTTCACAGGGACATCACGAATGGTCCCTGGATCCTCACATCCTGAAGGTCATCTTCTCCAGGTGGGGCACTCCAGAGATAGATCTCTGTGCAGCACTGGACAATCATCAGCTTTCTCTGTTTTGTTGCAGACCTTCAGTCCTGGGGACGGTTCTCCAGGATGCTCTGTTTTTGGACTGGAAGGGCAGGTTTTTCTATGCCTTCCCTCCCTTCCCTCTGCTGTTCAGAATGCTGATCAAGATCAGGATTCAACCCTGCACAGTGATACTGGTGGCTCCAGATTGGTCCAGACAACCGTGGTATCCTCTACTGCTGTCCTTTTCAGTGTCACGTCCCCTGTCTCTGCCCAGGACATGCAATCTCCTGTCCTCCTCCCAGGGGCAGATCTGGTACCCCAATCTCCAGTCTCTCAATCTCAAGGCCTGGCTCTTGAAGAGTTAGAATATGCAGCACTACATCTTTCTCAGGGAGTTCTGGATATTCTGAAGGTCTCCAGGAAGCCTTCCACTAGAAAAACGTACAACTCCAAATGGAAAAGGTTCAGTATTTGGTGCTCTCAGAAAGGTATCCTGCCTGATTCTGCAGACATTTCCACAACCTTAGACTATATAGTTCATCTGAATGGTCTAGGCCTTAGGCCTGCCACTCTGAAGGTTCATCTAGCAGCTGTCTCTGCATTCCTGTCAGCAGGGAAGGGCTCTTCCCTGGCATCTCATACTGTTTTCAGAAAGTTTTTCAAAGGTCTGGTTCACATTAACCCTCCCTTTAGGGAGCCCACTCCACCTTGAGATCTTAATGTCTGCATAACTCAGCTTATGCAGCCACCCTTTGAACCTTTGGCCGAATTGAAGTACTTGACCTGGAAAACTGTGTTCCTGGTAGCTATTACTTCTGCCAGGCAGATTAGTGAGTTACAGGCTCTGTTAATTGAACCTGACTTCATCTCCTTCCATAGGGACAAAGTGGTCCTAAGAACCAATAGGAAGTTCTTGCCCAAAGTGGTATCGGATTTTCATCTGAACCAGTCTGTATCTCTCCCTGTGTTTTTCATTGATCATTCTTCTTCAGGTGAAAGAAGGTTACACAGTCTGAACGTTAAGAGGGCCCTTAGCTACTACATTGAGCATACTAAGGCACATAGAAATGACTGTCTTCAATTGTTTCTCACTTATGGTGAAGTGGGGAAAGGTAAGCCTGCCACTAAAATAACTATTGCCAGGTGGATTGTTTCTTGTATACAATTCTGTTATGACAAGTTGGGTAGAACACACCCTTCAGGCCTGAGGGCTCATTCGACTAGGGGTACAGCTGCTTCTCTAGCTGCGGCCAGAGATATACCTTTGTTAGAGATCTGTAAAGCAGCCACCTGGAAAACAGTACATTCTTTTACCAAGCATTACTCCCTGGACATCCAGGCTATGAGTGATGCTAGGTTTGGCACAGCAGTACTGCAGAGCTTGTTCCCAAAGTAGGTTCTGCATTCCCTCCTCCATAGGGAACTGCTTGGTAGTCTGCATTATGTCTGAATACAGCAAGACTTCATGTTGTTTGAAGAGAAAATTACTCACCATAGTAATGTTGTTTCTTCTAGTGGAGTCTTGCTGTATTCAGACCTCCCCCCTCCCTCTCAGAACCTGGTTTTTGGAAAGTGGGCTGGCAGGTACAGTGTTGCACCTCGGGGGTGTACCTTGTACCCTCTTTCTTGGGTGGGGTGGATGTTGTTATTATTTTTCTGGTGTTTGTCGCTACCTTTCCTTCTTGGGTTCTCGACTTGAGTCTTTTGGGCCCCAAAATAATTTTTTGCCCTTTGTTTATATGTTGAACAATTTCCATACTGTAGTATGTTAGTGTGCTCGTAAGAATCTGACAGTTACTCTGTGAAGTACCACAAACAGAGGTTTGAAAACCGAGCTCGAGCTCAACGTTCTATGCTTCTGCACAGAGTTAACTCTTTCCACTCCGGGGCAGTTCAAGTGCTGGGGCTAACTGCATTATGTCTGAATACAGCAAGACTCCATTAGAAGAAACAACATTACTATGGTGAGTAATTTTTTCATAGTTTTCATAGATCAACGGATCTTTACCCTGTTTTAAAATTAGGGTGATATAGGCTTCCTCTATGGAATACAGCAATGCCTTTCTAGCCGATATTTCTTTAAACATTTCTATAAGATAACTAGACTGATCACTCAAATGCTTATAGAATTCTGCCGGGTAATCCATCCAGCCCTGGAGCTTTATTTTATGGCCGTGGCTATTTCTTCCATAGAAATAGGCCTACTCATATCTTCCTTTTAAGAATCTGACAGGGTCGGTGTTCTGACTGACTTAAGAAATGTTTCTATAATATTACCTGGAATCTCCTCAGAAGTTTGATATAACTTTAAGTAAAAGTTTCTGAATTCAGTATTTATTTCTTTGTTAGTGACCACCACCAAATTCTGGTTATTCTTAATACCTACAATAACGTTTTGGCTTTTGCCTTGTTTTCAGTCTGTATGCCAATAGCTTGCCCCGCTTTCTCACCCATTTCCCAGTAAGTTTGTCTTGTTCTAAACAATGAGTACTCCGCTTTTGCTGAGTATATCTTATTTATTTCATATTTTAACAGGGTAATTTTAAATAATAGTTGTTCATCCGAATTGTTTTGCCTTTTGAAATCCTGTTCAAGTAAGTGTAATTCTTTTTATTTTTCTGTTAACTCCCTCTGAGATTCCTTTTTCTTAAAAGATGAAAAGCTTATTATTCCATCTCTAATAAATGCTTTGAAAGAATTCCACAAGCATGCAGAAGTAACCTCCCCATTGTCATCATTTGCAAAATAATTTATTTATATTTATATTTATTTATTAAATTTTGTTAACCGGGTAAGCCCACTGGGCCCCGAAGGTCCCTTTTTCAGAGGCGACCCGGCATTTGTTATTTATGGTTTGAACATACAGACAGGTTTCATATGGGTTGAACATACAGACAGGTTTCACAGTGTCAGACATATCGTACAGGGTTACTAGGACAATATACAATTTTCCAGTTTTTGTGTAAGAGGGCAGGAGGTACATGATATTAGATGGTACAGGAGTAGTACAGTACAGTGTGTCTGATACAGTAGTACATCTAATACAGCAATACTGAACAGTACATGTTATGCCGGAGGTATATTACACTGATGAGTACAGTATGGCACCGTAGTACAGATAATACGGGGTTATGAGTACATCTTACATTTTCTGCAGAAGAGGGCAGCAAATACATTACAGTATAGAGTACAGCAGTGACCCTAGCTACAACCTGTATACGCTGCACTTTAAATGCCTATATTTGCACTTGTTTTACATGTCTGATTCATCCAAGTACTGACTTTGTGTATTGTAACTGCCTGTACCGATGTATACTTTTGTATGAAGTGTTGTGTACTGTAAGCAAAAGTGTCCTCTGTGTCCAGGACCATCTTGAAAATGAGCTTGCTCAATGATGTAATTGCCTGGTTAAATAAAGTTTGATTGATTGATGGAAATTCTGAAATCCTCATCATTCAAAAGAGAATTATTTAATCTCCATCTTCTGGATCTGTCCTGACTCCCTCCAGTGCAAACTGACATTTTTAAAAGGGCATGGTCAGAAATAATGATATCATTTAAACAAACACTGTTAACTCCCCCATTAGGTTTTTAGAAAGTAATAGGTAATCAGTTCTACTATAAGAATTATGCCTAGCTGAATAAAAGGAATAATCTCTACCTGTAGGGTGGGCTGACCTCCAGGTATCTACTAAATTCCAATCATCAACCATGTTACAAAGAGAAAGTTGAGATTTAGAATCATTACCAAATGTGGTGGATCTGTTTCTATCAAGCATGGAGTCCATAACCTCATTGAAGTCCCCTTCTAGTATAACTTCACGATCTTTGATAGAGCCGATCCTAGTGGCAATATGATCAAAAAAAGATGTTTCTGTGCATTTGGGGCATATACGTTACCAATCACTACTTTACTTCCATTAATGGCTCCAGTCAAAATCTGCCATCTGCCTTCTGTATCTACAAAGTAATCTGATTTGCTAAAATTTACCCCCTTTCTTATTAAAATTGCTGTGCTTCTCTGTTTCGAGTTAAAAGTACAGTATTCAACCCAGGATCTAGCTAACTTAGCAGCTTCTGCAGGTAGTAAATGAGTTTCTTGAAGTAATGCAATATCAGTCTGATTTTTAGCTAAATATGACAATACCTTTTTACGCTTGATGGGAGACCCTAAACCCTTTACATTCTATGAGCATATTTTTAGACTGTTCAAAGCTATTCCTAGAATCTATACAGCATGTATTGATCAATAGTTAAAGTTCTAAATATGATTTATCAAAACTCGTGCTCCAATACAAATTGAGATTAAAGTTACAAATCAAAGAAGTATATATTAACTAGCACGAATATGGCTATTAATAAGTTGTTGTTTTAAGAACAATGAACTTCAAACTTAAAGAGTACAAGAACAGTTGATAACTGAAATAAAAACCAGTACAGAACTTCAACCAGTAAGTTACAACCTACTGTGTTGCCCAAAGCCACCGAACTACTTAAAAGTCCAAGGCGGCAAAGACGCTGATGATCAGGAGCAAGAATACACACCGACGTAGCGTCTTATACCCATATATTATTTCTTCATTATGCTCTTGAATTTTGTCAAGTTAGGACCAGCAGGTGTTATCAGATACAGTAAACATAAGTAACCAGCCACAAGTTAATGTATATATCCAGCACTGTCTCCGAGTTATCAGGACATGATGGTGAAAAAGACATAATGAGAAAGGTAATGGAAAGGTGAAAAAAAAAAGACAAACACCCCCCGTTATATAAATGCCCATCTTCCATAACTCATCAGTAAAAATTTGGAATTTGCAGTGCTAGGAGCTTCTGGCTAATAAAAGCTTGCTGCGTGCATTTAATGATTATCAGTTCTTATTTTAAAGATCAGAACCACCATATATTTATGAAAGCTTCAACCAGGAAAACCGAATTATGATCACATGAAGATACTTTATATTCAGTCAATGCCTCTCTTACAAGAATAGCATATCAAACTTCCTTGCACCAATAATACAAATACCAAACATAGAACCTGATCTAAACTTTCAATGCATCGTATACAGTAGAGCATCATATATATATATATATATATATATATATCAAAGGAGACTGAACAAATGGAGTAAACAAATATTCAAAACCTTGGACAGTAGAAAATAACTGCAAGAGCATAGAAAGAGAAAAGAGGCAAAAGAAAGGGAGGGGGAAGCACCATACCCGATGAACTCGACACACTCCTATGAAATACACATTTCATAATACTCACTAAGATAAATACGACAGAATAAAAATGGCCATTTAGAAGCTACTCATATTTCTGTTGACATTGGGAAGACCACTTTCTGAATAAACAACTCATGGGCCCAGATATTCAAAAGGGTTGCTCCATGCGCAACAGGGTTGCGCATGCGCAAGTCCTACATTGAGCAATTCTGCGATATTCAGCAGGAGGCAGTTGCGCCACTGAAAACAGGCTGAGCAACAGTGCAATGCAAATTAATGCATGCTCAACATGAGGGGAGGAACCATGCATAAACTGCACAACCCGATATTCAGTCGGGCTGTGCAGGATAATGCAGGCGCAACCCCAACCTGCGCCCTGCACAACTTTGAGCCAAAAAGGATCAAGTTGAGGGCCACCCACAGGTGAGCTGCTGTATTGCAGGGGTGCAACACAGCAGCTACCACCTAGCTGGCCCCAACTCGGTCCCTGTGCCCCCACCAGCCCGATCGCGGGCATAAATGTATGACCCCCCCACACATCTCCGCAAGCCCGATCCGGGCATAAAGTAACATGAACCCCCGCCAACGCGTCTCCCACAGCCCGATCGCGGGCATGCAATGCTATGCCCATATACATCTCCCACAGCCCGATCGCGGGCATACAGTAACTATGAACCCCGTCCACATCTCCGGAAGCCCGATCGCAGGCAGAGCGTGTTATCAACCCCCAGTGCCCGATCGCGGGCAGAATGTAAACCCCAACCCGAATATCTCCCTGGTGGTCCAGTGGACGTAAAGCCCGATCGCGGGCAGAATGTCATATTACAACCCCCAAACATCTCCCTGGTGTCTAGTGTCCCCACCCACCCACCCACCGACCCCTCCACCCTGCTGCCCCCCGCGGCCGGTGGGCGTCAGCATCCCACCCACCTGCCGCCCGCGCCCGCCGACTGACATCATTCACAAATCTGGACTGTCATATGCGGTATAGGTGCGCCCATTGGCTGTAGCTCTGCACCATCGGGCGCAGCCCCACCGGACAGTCAGTCGGCGGGCGGAGGGGCGGCAGGTTCTGCCCGCGATCGGGCTTCGGGAGATGTGTGGGCGGGGGGGTTCATGTTACTTTATTGCCCGCGATCGGGCTGTGGGAGATGTGGGCGGGGGCATGTTACTGTATTCCCGCGATCGGGCTTCGGAGATGTGTGGGCAGGGGGTTCATGTTACTTTATTGCCCGCGAATCGGCTGTGGGAGATGTGTGGGCGGGGTTCATGTTACTTTATTGCCCGCGATCGACTGTGTGGAGATGTGGGCTGGGGTATAGCATTGCTGCCCGCGATCGGCTTCGAGATGTGGGCGGGGTTCTATGTTATTTATTGCCTGCATCGGGCTGTGGAGATGTGGGTGGGGGTTCATGTTACTTTATTGCCCGCGATCGGGCTTCGGGAGATGTGTGGGCGGGGGGGCATGTTACTGTATGCCCGCGATCGGGCTTCGGGAGATGTGTGTGTGTGGGGGGGAAATGTAGACACAGAGATACTGCCCGCGATCGGCCTGCAGGGTGCGTCGGTCCCCGACGGTTGCTGTCTGGCAGGGCGTGCCAGGTAAGTCTCCTGGGATCGGCGACTTATGAGCAAGATGAGAGGCAAATGGGGCTAAATAGATGCAAATTGCCCCCCACGCCTTGCATAAATTATGGCCCCATTTGCATGTCACCTTTTGAATATCGGAAATTTGGCATGGCGCCCAATGTACTAGCGCCACCGCAAGTTTAATGCTCAACTCTGGCAACTTGCGGTGGCGCCAAGTTCCACTGCGCCATCGCGCCAAGTGCTGTGGCTGGGGGTGATATTCAAAGGGGTTGCTCAATAGCGCAACTCCTTTGAATATCACCCCGGCCACACCCCTGTGCAACTATTTTGAGCAGCGCAGGGGCTTGCGCCTCAGAATGGTGCAGTTTGAATATCTGGGCCCTGCAATTCTTATTATACGTAGCAGTGTCAGAATTTAAGGATCAAATCAGTTCACTGCTCTCTTCATTAGTTCTCCATCCAACGTAAGCGTTCATACATGGAGAACATGCAAGGTATATTGGTTACGTCAACCTGAATAAGTCTTGGAAAAAACTTATACAAATTTCACATAGTCTTGGTTCTTACAGGATCATAGTTACATGCTGACTAAACCAGAAGCATTCAGAAGGCTGCATGACAGAAAATCAAACAGGCTTCAATATTCTCACCTTTATTGAGACATGTAATTGTGACAGGGTAGAATAGGACCCTGTCCCATTTTTGGAGAAAGTATGTAAGAGCAAGGATCTGTATTCTTCCCTTTTGTCTCTCTCTGTCTGGTTGCGCAACCAAATCTTCCCGTGAGACCTTGTGGCAGTATTGCCCCAGATTTGGACTTAGAAATCCTCGAGCCAGACTTCTAGTCTTTTGCCCTCTTGTTTCTGTCCCCCCATCTGCCTCTCCTTCTATCAAACTCTGCTGCAGCAGTATCCTCTATCTTTTTCACACTATAATGGAGTGGCCGCCCATTATAGTGTATTCTCTACCCCCCCCCCTTTTATTCGTTCTTCCTGTCTCGAGAATTCCCAACTTCAAATAAAGAAAAATGCACAAAATGCCCAAACTTTATTATGGCATTTGTTGCATTGTTTAACAGAATGAATAATAAAAATGAGCCTTTGTTTCCTGTTAAGGTTACTGAATTAAGTCCCTCCTTAAGAAAGCTAGCACTAGCACTGTTACAGATACAGCTTTAGGAGAGAAGCTGTGGGGCTTTGAGAAGGCTGGTCAGGAGGTTTAAAATACAAGGGGTATTCCTTGTCACATGTGAGTTGTGCAAACTAGTTCAGCTGCAAAAGGGAAAGCAGCATGTCCCACAAATAAAAGGGTTTAGTCTGTCTGTCTATCAGACTTGTAGGTTATGCTTTTTGTTTGAGTTTTTATCCACATGCATGAAGAACACATTAAACAAGTGTACTATGCAGTATTTAAAGAAAAAGGCCCTACAGATTACCTGGTTGTTGTCTTGACTGAAGCTCTCCTAAAGGATCTGGCAGCCCAGAATGAAGCACATTTGTAGAGGGTTAGAACTGAGTGACATCACAATGTGGGCAGAGTTATTAGCTAATTTAGGTAATTAAGGTTTCAAGCTACTGAATATGTGTTTTAACCTGCTTTGAAGACTGTAGTAACTAAGATATCAAATTGTAAAATAGAATATCAATTTGTTATAACTGTAGTCCCCATTCTTGTGTATTAGCGTAGAAATAAAGTGTAATTATCTAATTAGGGGGCGGACTACAGTGACCACATGATTAATTATGCCCTGTGAATTCCTATAAAGAGAGAAAGGCTAACACAGATGTTAGATAGCAGTGGAAGGGAATAGGTGAAACTCTGTTCCAGAACCATAGAAGATAGTGGAAAGTTCGACTAAAACTACTTCCACTCCATGTTACGCCTTGAAAAGTAACTGTAAGCTCTTGGTGAGCTAGGATTTGATTTGTATCCAGTTTTTCAGTGTTTTATTTCCTCCTTGGTTATATTATTTGAACTTTTATTTGGATCATTATAATAAAAGGCACTCAAGGCGTTCTTGTGTGTCACAACCTACCTTTGGTCTCTACCTGTGTTAAGTTGTCTACACCCACACCCTACGACAGACCTTCGGACTTGATCAACCCTAACAATCTCACAATCCTTTGCCTCTCTCTCTGTCCCACTGTTTTCTATTGTTGTCTTTCTTCCCTTGCATAGTTGATAATATAAAATAAATGGGAATCAATGTGCATAAATATTGCTGATAATGAAATCACTTTTATTTAAGAGAATTGTGTTACTGTTGAAATGTGTATATATTTATAATTTGAGATAACTGTAAAAAGCTAGAGGTCATTTGCGTTCAAATACCTGACCCTTTTGCAAAGCCTGGAGGTACCTCAAGCTCACTGTTCTAGCAGATCCTGCCTGAAACTGACGATAACAGAACATTTTTGCAAGGACAGGATGATTGCTGAGGTGGGGTGGAAAAAGCCTCATAAAATAGCTAAGCTGCAGTTGCAGAGTTTTTGTTTTGGAAGAACAAGAGAGATTTTTTTCAAGAGATTTTATTTTGAAGAAGAAGAAGAAGAATCAGCATTTATATAGCGCTTTTCATACATCCAAAGCACTTTACAAGCAATGCTAGACTGGTAGTGAAGTGACTGAATGTGTGGTGGCGGCCATATCGCACATCATCACCCACACACAACCTGGATAATTGCATGAACCAGTTTATGGGAAGGGGAATGTTGGCCAGGACACCGGGGATGTTCCCTACTCTTTGCGAAGAGTGCCCTGGGTTCTTTTACTTCCACCAGGACAACACCAGGATGGGCAGAAGGGACCTTGGTTTAATGACTCATCCGAAGGACGGCACACCCCAGCGGTACAGCACCCCCCAATACTGCACTCGGGTGCCAGCGATTTTTAGGTGCAAGTCCAATCCCGGTATAGGACGAGAACGCACAACCTTTTGGTCCAGAGGCGGATGTGCTACCAACTGAGCCACGCTGACACCTGCTAATGTACATAGTTATTCTGAATATATTTATTTTATTTTATGTTCCTATAACTATAAAGCAGTTTTGTGGAGTTTTACAACTGCTCCTGGATTTTCTGTATGCTTCCTGACCTGTGCCTCGAACGACAGTAATCCACAAAAATTCATTAGAAAAATCAAGACAGGAGACAGGATAACATACAGCGTGAGACCGGAAGTTCATTCTGCAAACCTGATAGCGCCTCAGCAGGAAGTGACACCCGAGAAATCTGTTGTTCCTGGATCAGCAGACCTTATTGACAGACAGCCTCCGGAGGATCTGTAAGCCCATTGCACCCTTCATTTAATGCCTCATCCATTTTATCCAGATCCGGGGTCACTCCAGAGGAAGTTGAGTGTACACTGTCCCTGCTCCTATTGTGTTTTCTCGGTTGTAAGCTGCAGTCTGGGGATATTGGAAGGTCTAATGGAGGTTCTAGGGACATGGATATGTTGTTCATCCACACTGTCTGGCAGGTTCCTTGCCGCTTTAAATCTTGCCGGAAGGTCTTCAAGCTGGCTCCTCCCACCCACCCGGGTAGTAAAACTCTCGGCTCCACCCCATGACGCCAGATCTTCCTTACCACTTGGAAGCTCAGGTTCCCTCCTTAACACTCTGCGTATAGACTGGATCCTAATTCTTCGGTTCGCCCGAAAATAATTCTAAAGTTTTCAAGACTTCGGTCTAATTACTCCCTCACGGCTGCAATGGACAAATCGACTCCTGGATTTCGGCGGTGCCCATGTGGGCAGAAAATGTCCAGGACGGACCCGCACTTCATGTGCGTCTTCTGCCTCAGCCAAGATCATGACCCGCTCGCTTGCGAGATATGTCGATCGTTTTTGGCCAACATCCTAGAAGGCTGTGCTGCCCGGTTACAGCTTGGGCCCCCCCAAGAAGTGCTACCCACCGGTGAAGTCCAAAGAGGCCTGTTGGATGGTGTCCGCAGTGGCTGTCTTCGCTGAGCAACTGGAGCAGATGATCGCCCCCATGAGGAGGAAGCGGCCCAGGCCGCATCCTCATCTTCCTCGGTCGCGGCATTTATCCCGCTCTCTCTGGGATCCTCGTACACAGCTTCTTTTAAGGAGCTTTGCCATTCCACTTTCACGAAGGAGAGAGGGCCTCGACACGGCTTCTCGGTCCAAAAAGAAGGACCTGCAAGGTAAGTCCCACCATCGGCGTTCGTGGAAGCGGGAGAGGTCCCCTTCCCCGGACAGTTGACACTCCACTTCGGTCGAGGTTGTGGCTAAGGCTGCTGGCTTCACGGTGTTCCCGTTAGGTCAGCTGCCAAGACACCAGTCGACGCGGTCGAGATTTTTCTCAACCCATCGGACGAGCTGTGGACTGGTGAAGCCGACAACCCTTCTTCACCGGTTCCCCCAGTGGAGACCGAGGACTTGCCTGTGCCTCCTGTGCTGGAGTCCCCGGTCAAGGCTTCCAAGCTGAGGGAAGAGCGGATGTCCCCCGCTCCTTCACAGACCTGCCCTCGGAAACACCAAGGGTCTCGGTCTCGGACCTCGTCTCAGTCCAGCTGTATCCCGCTGACATCGGCGGTCTCGGTCTCGGCACCGAGGTAAGCGGCGGCGCCACTCGTCCTCGTCTTCTTCCTCGGAAGAGGAGAGGCTTCGGCACAAATTGCGTCGACGCTACGAGGACTTAATGTGGCAGCAGTTACTTTTGTCCAGGAACAAGCCGACGCCGTTGCCTTCCTCGGCCATCAAGTGGCTGTCACCCAAAAGGACAAAACAACCCCACACTGTAGTCGAGGTGCCCAAGCCTCGGCCGGGTTGTTTGGCCGAAACCAGCTGCCCCACCGATTGTGGTGGACCCTCCGCCTCCACAACCGAAATCGGGCGCGCTGACCAAGGACTCTTGGTCGGTCAGGGTCTGCCCCATAGGTTGCCGGTCACCCTCACTCCCGACCGTCCTCGGCAGGTGGAGGGTGGCTTAGGCCCCAGGCTGCTCTTCGCGGACTCCTTGGAGTCTGACAACAACTCCTCCCTGTTTTCCAGGCCCCTTGACCTGGAGTCCTCCGGGGGGCAGTATATGGACGAGAGCCCATCGTTGTTTATGGGTCTGCTTCGGCTCATCTCGGAGTCCACCGGGATGCAGCTTGAGCCCGTATCCAAGCGGGCCAAGTATCGCCTGATGGAGATACTGGACCGAGGGGGATTTGCCCATGGAGGCCTTTCCTTTCCGTGGCTGAAACCATTGTTGGCCCAGCCTTGGAGCTCTGCCAGCGGCCGGCTTCCCGCCCTGCGCCTTCGGCCAGGATGGCCAGGAAGTATGCGGTCCCTACCGGCTCTTTGTCCGGTTTTTTGGAGCACCCCTCTGCAGAGGGGTTAGTCACCGATAGTGTTTTCCAGCGTTCTGGGAACGCTAGGGATGTGGATAAGCCCCCCAACAAGGAGTCCAAAAAGCTGGACTATGCCGGCGCAAGATGTACGCTGCGTCCTCCCTAGGTCTCCGCCAGGCCAGCTCGGCCGTGCTAAAGGCACACTTCTTCCACGCCCTCATGGGCTCCCTGGATGAGGTGATCCCTTATCTCCCGGCCGACCTGCAGACCACAGTCAAGCAGGTGCGGGATCAGGGAAGGGCGGTGGCAAAACAGCAGCTCCAAATGGCTCTGGACATTGGAGACTCCTGTGCCAGATCAGTAGCGGCCGCAGTGGCCATGCACCGCAGAGCATGGCTGAGGATATCCACCTTCACGGCGGATACCCAGCATAATTTGGTGGACGTCCCCTTCTTGGGGACTGACCTGTTCAGCCGTGGAGTGGAAGGCCACCTCCAGCGGATTGAAAAGTCCAATGCTACCCTGGACTCTGTCACCTCCGCCCAGAAGGACAAGGGCCGTCGTCAACAACATAAGTCCTTTCGCCCTTCTGCGCCTGCGGCACGTCCAGCCCAACAACACCAGCATCAGGGCCAGCAGGCTTGTGCTTGGCATCCCAAAGCCAAGCCTGCGGCTTCCTGTAACAGGAAGCAGGGAGGAAAAAGCCCAGGAGGTCCCTCGGCTGGTTCCCTACTCCAAACTTGCCCAGTGACGGGTTGAGGGGTGTCGCCCCCAGTCTCGTCACTCCCCCCTGGGTTCCCCCCATGGGGGGACTGCTCCGCCACTTCCTTTCCGCCTGGTCCGCTATCACCACAGACCACTGGGTGTTGGAGGTGGTAGGAAAGGACCTGCCTCTGGAGTTCAAGCAGGCCCCGCCCTTCCGAGCTGTCGCCTCTCGGGGGGGCTACGGGGTCCGCAGCCTCTCTGTCAACTCGCCAAACTGACATTGCCCTGCTCCTCGAAAAAGAGGTGATCGGGAAGGTGGCGGATCCTCCACCAGATCCGGGGTTTGTGTCTAGGTACTTCCTGGTCCCGAAACAGACGGGGGCTGGCGCCCCATTCTAGACCTGCATGACCTGAACAGGTTCCTAAGGTCTCGAACCTTCAGGATGGTCACTCTGGCTCAGATCATTCCATCCTTGGAATGAGGCGTGTGGTTCTGCTCTCTGGACCTCCAGGACGCGTTCTTTCACGTCCCAATCCGTCCGTCCCACCAGAGATTCCTCCGCTTCAGGGCTGAGGGATCCCTCTACGAGTTCTGGGCCATGCTCTTTGGCCTTTTCCTAGCTCCCAGGGTCTTCACCAAATGCATGGCAGTGGTGACAGCATTCCTCCGGCATGGAAGGGTCCGGGTGTACCCCTACCTGGACGACTCACTGATTGCAGCCTCCTCTAGAATGGAGGTGGAGCGGTCCAGAGATCTGGCCCTCCAGGTTTGCTCTCAGGTTGGCCTCCTCATCAACGAGGCCAAGTCGGAACTCTTGCCAAAGCAGGTGATACAATTCATCGGGGTAGAGCTCGACTCTCTACGAGCCAGAGCACAGCTCCCGGTGGACAGGTCCGAGGTTCTTTCCTCCTATGCCCAATCATTTCAGGTTGGGCAATTGCGCCCAGTCCAGTACTTCCTGCGCCTCCTCGGCCTCATGGCGGCCTGCACCAGCGTGGTCCGTTGGGCCCGTCGGTACATGCGTCCCCTTCAATGGGGGCTGGCCAGCCAATGGTCACAGCACTCCGATCCCTTGGATCAACTAGTGACAGTGACCCAGGGGATGTGGAATGCCCTTCAATGGTGGACCATTCCAGCACATCTGCTGGAGGGCATCCCGTTCGTCCTCCCCGAGCTGACGATCTGTCTATCGACCGATGCCTCTTTGATGGGTTGGGGTGCCCATCTGGGGGAGCACAGAGTGCACGGCCTCTGGTCCCCTCGGGAGTCCCGATGCCACATCAACCTGCTGGAGCTTCGAGCGGTTCATCTAGCCCTCACCGCCTTTGCTCCATTTCTATGGGGTCAAGTGGTCCAGGTCCAGACGGACAATACCATGACCATGTACTACCTAAACCGCTTCAGCGGGACACACCCCATGCCTCTGTGCAGGGAAGCTCTCCGCATTTGGCCCCTACTGTGCTGCCTGGAGGCGGATCTCCTTGCTATCCATGTGGCAGGAGCCTCCAACATTCTGGCCGATGCCCTAGGCCAGATAGGGGCTGCGTCCCACTAGTGGTCTCTCCTGCCGGAGGTAGTACAAGATCTCTTTTCCCACTGGGGCATGCCTCAGATGGACCTGTTTGCCTCCAGGGAGAATGTGAAGCTGAGACTGTTTCATGCCCACCCCCTCAGCAGGGCTCACTGCAGGGGGAATGCCTTCTCGAGGCCGTGGACCCCGGGCCTTTTCTACGCCTTCCCCCATTTCCCTTGATCCACAAGGTGCTTCTCAAGGCGAGGAGGGACAAGGCACAGGTGATTCTGGTAGCCCCAGACTGGCCACGCCAGTTCTGGTATCCAGATCTCCTCAGTCTCAGCTCCAGGCTCCCATGGTGGCTTCCAGCCTGCCCGGACCTGATCTCAGTCAGTCAGGGGAAAGTATTCCATCCGGACCTTCAATCCCTGCACCTGACGGCCTGGTTCCTGAGTGGCTAGAGTTCCAGGCCTTGGGTCTTTCCGACTAGGTCCTCAACGTTGATCAGGTGTCCCGTAAGGAGTCAACCAGGAAATGCTATGCCTTTAAATGGAAGAGATTCTCCATTTGGTGTCAGGGCAAGGGTCTGGACCCTTTCTTCTGTTCCTTGGCTAGCATTCTGGACTACCTGTGGTCCCTTTCTCAGCAAGGGCTTCAGTCGACGACCCTCAAGGTGCACCTGGCAGCCATCTCTGCTTACCGGGCGCGGGCTGGGAAGCAGTCGGAGGCGCAGGAGAAGGTGGTCGGGCACTTTTTCAAAGGCCTTGATCAAATATCCCCTCCAGTGCGAGAACCTCCACCTCCATGGGATCTACTGCTGGTATTGACCAAGCTCATGGGCAAGTCATTTGAACCGATGCAGAGGTGTGACATCTCTCACCTGTCGTGGAAGACCGCTTTCTTGGTGGCTATCGCGTCAGCCAGAAGGATGGGAGAGCTCCAGGTGCTTTCCATTGAGTCTCCTTATCTGGTCTTCCACAGGGACAAGGTTGTCCTGCGCCCCCACCCAAAATTCCTTCCGAAGGTAGTGTCGGAGTTTCACCTTAACCTGGTGTTGACTCTGCCGGTGTTCTACCCCAGTCACACCTCGGAGGCCGAATATAGGCTCCATACTTTGGACCCTAGAAGAGCGCTCGCTTACTACAAAGAGCGGACGGCTGAAGTTCGGGGAGAGGTTCGCGAGTTGTTTGTCACCTACGCTGAAGCCGCACCTGCAGACCTGCAGCCAAGTGGACGATAGGCAGGTGGGTCACCTCCTGCATAGATCTCTGCTATAATTTGGCGGGAATGGAGCCTCCCAGAGAGATAAGAGCTCATTCTAGCCGCCATACCGCTGCACCAGTGGCTGCTTCCAGGGACGTCCCTATCCAGGAAATCTGCAGGGCTGCTACCTGGAAGTCAGCACACACCTTCATCACCCACTACCACATCGATCTTGAGTCATGCCGGGATGCTGATTTTGGGGCCTCGTTCTCCAGTCTTATTCCCTAAGTAGGGGTGTGCCTTGCCTCCTCCACCGAAGAACTGCTAGGAGTCTGTTAGACAGTGTGGATGAACAACATATCCATGTCCCTAGAAATACAGGTTACTCATCTGTAACAGTAGTTCTAGGAATGGTATATGTTGTTCATCCACATGACCCACCCGCCTCCCGCTCCGACGCACCACCATTTCCAGCAGGCTAGATCTGGAAGGCCATGGGGTGGAGCCGAGAGTTTTACCACTCGGGTGGGTGGGAGGAGCCAGCTTGAAGACCTTCCGGCAAGATTTAAAGCGGCAAGGAACCTGCCGGACAGTGTAGATGAACAACATACACCACTCCTAGAACTACTGTTACAGGTGAGTAACCTGTATTTTTCGTTGTCCTGCTTATGGCCGGTGACTGAGAGACCAGGTTCTTTTTATTTGTCATTGCAGAATACAAATGTGGGGTCGAAATCTTTGGGCTGTAACTTGATTTGGAATTTCTCTGCATCTTACTGAGATTCTCTACATGCTGCTGAGAAATGGAATGCGAAGCACGCGCTGTGATTTCTGAATGGTATTCTGTAGACTCACCTCGCGACGAGTTTGAAACCATGTGTCGGTTGTTTTGAGAGGCCCTAGGACCTGCATTTTTATCACCAGTACATTTGTTAGCATTTAAAATATGCCACGCATCCTGCATAGAGTCACATCTTGAAGATAGCCCCTGTTCCCCATGAATTACCAAAGTAGCAGGATATGCAAAGTGATAAACCTCTCTGTTGTAAATGTTGCTTCATCTTATTAAACTGTTTCCTTTTCTGAACTGTTTCTGATGAGAAATCCTGATAAATTGATATCTTTTCTCCCCTCCAGTTTAGTGGGTTTTTTTCTTCTGGCCAGCCCAAGTGCTTCCTCCTTCACAGTAAATCTAAGAAAATAAGCAACACTAGGTCTGGGTCTCCTGTTTGCAGATCTAGGACCCAGAGACCTATGGGCTCGCTCTATCTCCAGTGGCTAGGGCCACTGATGTCCCAACAAGTCCGGAATAAAATGTTGTAGAAAGCTGATAATATTGCCCCCTTCTAAGCCTTCTGGAACTCCTAGCAGTCGCATGTTATTCTGGCACCCTCTGTTCTACAAATTGTCCACCTTATCCAGCAAATAAGCTATCTGACTAAATTGCCTTTGAGTTATCTGCTGCAAATAATCCACCATTTTCGTTAAATCACAAATTCTGTTAGCATTTGTTTCAATTTTAGCCAAAATCTTCTCATTGTGCATAGCCATGACTGCTGTTATATTTATTTGTAGATTCGATAAACATTGTCTTGAGCTGCTGTACATCACTTTTGCTACCATTTATCCTGTCTAGATTGCAAACTTGAGTATTTAGAGTACGTTTGACATCAGAGAATCTTGAGGTATCGGAAGTCATTATTGCTGACACTGTCACAGGGTTTGGGAAATAATCAGATCAGGCAGTGTGTCAGGATTTAAAACACACAGAATGTGACATTTATTTACAAATAAGAAAATAAATAATTGAACATCAAAAGAAATTGTAGTCAGAACGACCACTTGACATCAGTGGTTTCTTGGAATACAGTCTCAGATCAATAACAACTCTGATCTTTTACCTTCTGTATTACTCTTGTCTACCTGCACTGTAGACCTTCTCATTCCACATCCAAGGCTCATCTGATAAGGTTCCCTTTAGCAGGGGTTTATATAGGAGAGGCAAGGGTCACCAGACCTGGTCGTTAACTTATACAGACAATTTTCTACTGACTAACAACATCATGCAGGTGGGAGGACCCAAGCCCAGTACTACTATAATAAACAACATTGTATAAATGCACATTTACAGTTTTAGAACCCCTTGGAAGCTTTGAACATCTATTTTCCATATTAAATTGGTCCATAATGAGCTCTGAGCTCCTCCCATTTATATTGGATTGACAGCATGACCCTATGAAACTAGACCAGAGAGGGCGAGGATCTCCCTACAACACAGTTTTCTGGCATCACAGATGGACAGAGGTCTGCCTAAGGAAATTGGTAGGACCTGGAAAAGTGGATTGTCCCAGAGAGAAAAGAAAACACCTTTGTTTAACAGTAGTTTCAGTTTTACAGGAGCTCTTCTGTCTTACCAGTACCAAGTACTATGTTCGGGTACTCCTTTATGAATTAGCTACAAATATTTATATTGGGGCTGCTTATTTATTCATTATGCTCTCTTCCTAACTGGCAGTGCATTTATTCCTACTGTCAGCTTTAGAAGAAGCTAGGAAAAAGTGTTTCATGCAATACAAGGGGCGGCCGGCTGAAATGGCCAAAATGGTTCTTCAGCCGCTGACTCCTCTAACCTGCTGTACAAGCATTTCTACTTTTAAGTTTCCAGGAGCTTACTATCTGCAGACATTACCTTAGGTAGGAGCTCTTTTGTACACTTAACTGTGACACAGTATTTCTCTTGCAGCCCTCTATTCTTATCTGAGGGTTACTACCCTTAAACTGCGTATTGCTTCATAGACATTCCTGCAAAGGGATATTCCTGTCTCTTTACATTTCTAGGGCTCTTTAGGTTGCAGTAGAGCAGTAGTCTTCAAGAAAAAGACATACACTCGTTGCTCTGCTGTGGGACTGAAAAACCCTCTGGTCAGCCCCTGTATATTTCGTTAAGGTTTTTAGGAACACCACTGTCCCTTGCACCATAGCGCTTGTTACAGAGCACTTAGTGCTAGAATAGGAAGCAGGGGTGGCCGAAAGTAAAAGTGATTGCCGCCCTGCTTGAATTGCAATACAGTTACCGCAGTGGAAGAGAGAGCGAGCGAGGAGTGAGCGCGCTCCTCTATTCTACTAATAACAAAGTTCTCTCTCGTTTCTTGGTATATTTAGATCCTGCAGGCTTGTTTCTGTCAACAAGGGCCACCAGGAAAACCTTCGGAGAGCACGAAGCAGCTAAAATGTAATACTAAGAGCTGACTGCTGCTCCGTGCTGGGATCCAACTTCGAATCTGCTTTCAGCCCGATCAGCTGTTTATTCCTTCAGCTCCTCCACAGCTGGTTTAAACAAATATGTATAACTTTGCCAGCTGCTGAGAAACATAAATAAATTTTAACAAAGTAAAGGGGGGGGTGGATCTGTTACATACCGAGCGGTGGCTGAAAGTAAATAAATGCTGCCTGTTTTAATCATGAATCCTGCTTCGATGCAGGATGTATTTAAAAAACTATACAACAGAGCGGTAGCTAAAGTAAATAATTATATTCATACATGCCACACTGTTTCACTCCTATAGCTATTGGCTTTACTTAAAAGCACTGCAATACCTTTTTGGCAGCTCAGTAGCTTGTTTTTAAACCCCTCACATATTTATTTGTTATGCTGCATTTTAGTACATAGTTTCTATTGGCACTGCAGCACTTTGATCACACAATAATCACTGTATGTCATTTCATAAAAAAACAGATTTAAATGCACTGTTGCACTTTTACTTCATTCTTCAAAGTTTATTTAAACGCACAGATGCACTTTATTGAAACACAGGCATGTAATGCCATATAAGCACCTTAATTGGTTTCGTTGACAGCTGGCATGCTGGACCTGAACATGATGCTAGCTTGGTATGGTGGTGAGGGACGGTGTAAGAGAGAGCAAGCCGAAGATCCATCTGCCCCCCTTTGGGTTTCCTTAATTCAAATGCTGCAGGACATTCAGAGGGACTCCAAGATGTACACTGTGTCCTGTTTTATGTTGTATGTTGTGTTTGTTGGGCTGGCCACCCACAATCTGTATTTATTTTTATGTCTTCTGTTGTGTGTGATCCCCCGCGTACATCATGGATCTCCTTCATAACTCTAGCAGCCTTAAGTTTTGGAAACTAAGTGTGAAGCAGAAATGTATTTAAAAATAAAGAAAATGCTGGCTTGTAACTTCAAGTCTTCAATTAATTAGTTTAAAGCCTCTTTGGAAAGCAGGTATTGCGACAGTGCGGGGCGTTTTTAAGAAGTCTGCTCAAACGCTCGCACTACCGCAAGGAAGGAAAAGGCTCTGGAAGCAGTCTTTAATTTAATAAGGGTGTCCGTCTGCATTATAGACAGAACGGACGAAAGGAAACAAAATACAAGTGAAGTAAAGCCTTCCTTTTTATGGGAGATACAGAGAAGTCCAGACTGCTGCTGTTTAAATTCATTCTGAGCTCTGCCTTTGTTGTTTAGTTAGCAGTCTGTAGAAAACTGTTTAAACCACCTAAAAAGTACTGGTTTGGGCACAATATTCCTATCGCTAGTGCTGCCATTTAATTAAAGTAAATTCTCCACAAGGCACAGAAGGAGTCCCCCCTTTAAAAGCACTACTGAAAGAGAGTATTGGTAATGTGAGTAAACTTTGTTTGTGTGCCTCTGCTACTTGCTGAAAACACTCACATTACCAACACCTCTAGGAAGAAATATGTTTGGCTGTACTAAAAGAATTAAGTAACACTTGACTTACCTGTATAAGGCAACTTAAATTATACCAAGGTAGTTTTTTTAAAGTTTCTGTGTAGCCAAAATGCTGCTGTTTCAGAAGCTCCTGCTTCATTGTTCCCTAGGACCGCCGTCACTAGTTTCTGTTTTTATCCCTTTCAAAGAGGAACTTCCTTCTGTGAAAGTTAAAATATTGAGACAGCTCATAAAATTTGTTTTGAATGTCAAAATGTTTTTGGAATGTTACTTTATGTTTAAATAAAATAAGATATTTTATTTTGAGAAAGATTGAATGGATAAAATTTTAAAACTGGAGTAACGAGGTCACATGTCTGTAGAAACTGCTATATAAGCAGAACTACCTAGGAAGCTAGCAGTGTAAGGGAGGGTGTGAATCTGTCAACACCCAGTCCTGAGATAGTCAGTACTACCTCTGATATGTAAACTATGGACTTTTGGCTTGGTTTATTATTTTGTCGTTTCCAGTCCACTCTAGGTAATAAATTTTTAAGTTTATTCTGCTAATTTTTGTCTGAGCACTTTGTTTATCCCACACCATTTCACATTTGGTGTCAGAAGTGGGATGCGGGTTCGAGGAGGACCTGTTGGTGGATCTGAGGGCAGATTCTGAGTGTATGCAGTCGGACAAGGCAGGAGAGCGGACTATCCCAGCTACAGGGTCATTTATATTAGCCACACGGTTGCCTTTATTGTCTGGGCTGGAGCCGACGGTTCGAAGAAAAGTGGCTAAGGTGACAATGGAGGGAGACGCTTTGGAAATGGAAACGGACAAGGATACAAAGGCTATTGAGAAGGGTGCACAAGCAGCTGAACCAAAGGAAGAAGAGCCACCAGAGGGTCCCCATGAGTTGTTACGATGGTTGTGCTTGAGACAGACAGAACTGGAGCGAGAAAGGGAGAGAGACCAAGTTGAAAGAGAGAGATCGGGCAGAGAATGCTGCTAGATGGACTGACACCCTACGGGCTATTCAGGTACTCGGTTCCACAAGATCTCCTTCAACACCCCTGGTGGGCCAAAAAGACATAAGGTTAGTCAAAATGACTGAGTCAGATGATATAGAAGCCTATCTTTTAACATTTGAGAGAGTGGCGCTGCTTGTGCCTGGCCTAGAGATCAGTGGGTGGTCAGGCTGGCACCATATTTAACTGGGAAGGCGCATTAGCCTACAGTCATACAGACCTTGCACACATAAATGACTATGATTATGTTAAACATGCTATTTTAAAAAGATATGACATAAGTCCTGAAACCTATAGACAGCGTTTTAGAGCATATAAATTCCAAACGACAGATACACCTCAAGATTTGTATACACATCTGAAAGATTTATGTCATAAATGGTTGCAACCTAACACAAGAACAGTGGTACAGATTGTAGAGAACATTATTTTGGAACAATTCATCTGGGTCTTACCCCAAGATGTGCAGTTATGGGTTAAGGAACATCGCCCTGAAACCTCAGAGACCACCATAAGGCTAGCAGAAGATTACCTGACTGCCAGACCACAACGTCCTAAAACTTTTATGAACTCTAGAAGCCAGACTGTGACTATAAAACCAAGTAGCAATGTGAGATCATTTAGTTCTCCTATGCTGCACCCTAGTGGTGACATTGGGAATAAGAACTACAATAGACCAAGTAAAGGTTTCAATCATGAAATAATATGTCATGAATGTAAAACCAAGGGCCATATTGCTTGGTTCTGTCCAAATAAAAAGGTTGAAACAATTCATCTAGCCCTTGCTAATTGGGGCCATTATGTTACCACTGTAAAGATTGGAGGAAGGACAGTTTCTGGCCTAGTAGACTCTGGCAGTAAACAGACACTGATTCATGCTTCGTTGGTGGATAAGCCAAAATTAGGGAAGCAACCACGGAGTGAAATGTGTCCATGGAGATGTTCACTGGTACCTTTGACAGAAATGGACATACAAATAAATGGGACTATGCATAAAATGAAAGTGGGCATAGTACCTTCTTTACCTATACCAGTTATAATTGGACATGATTACCCTTTCTTTGACTCTTTGTTAGCTATGAATATTGGGGCAGCTGCTATACAGGAGTAAAAATGCAAGAGATGGAACTGGGACAAATATTTCCTTTTGAGGGGGAGGTATTTGGGACCATTGGCAAAAGTAGAAAAAGCAAATCACAAAAACAGAAGGATAAAAGGCTTGGAACCAAAAAGACACTGGACTAGAGACATTAACAGAAAACTTCATGTTACCTAATAGAGAGTTTATAAGTGTACAGAAAGCTGATAAAACACTAATCCCATTTTTTCACAGGTAGTGTCAACAATACCTACTGAGTCTCAGCAACCATATTTTATTATTAAGGATGAATTATTGTACAGGGTAGGTATAAATTCCCATACAGGGGAGGTGGTAGAACAACTGATGGTCCCTGTCCCTTTCCGAGAAAGATTACTATTCCCTTGCTCATGACCCTCCTATGGCAGGTCATCTGGGCAAGGATCGAACATTACAACGTTTGCTATACCGGTTTTATTGGCCGGGAATACATGAACAGGTGGCTCAATACTGTAGAAGTTGTCCTGAGTGTCAACAGGTTGCAGCAATAGGCCGAAAAGACAAAGTGCCCCTGTTACCAATGCCCTTGGTTAGCAATGTATTTGAAAGGTTGCAATGGATATTGTAGGCCCATTGCCAAGAAGTACGAAGGAATCGCTTTATATTAGTGGTGGTAGATTATGCTACAAAATATCCTGAAGCGATACCCCTTCGTACTGCCACCGCCACCCGGATAGCAGAGGAATTAGTGAAAATTTTCAGCCGTATGGGGTTGCCAAAAACCATTCTAACTGATAGAGGCACTAATTTTTGTTCAGAGTTGTTACAAAAATTGTACCAAGCTTTAGGCATTAAAGCGGTTTTCACCACCCCCTGCCATCCACAAACAGATGGGTTAGTTGAGAGGTTTAACCAAACTCTAAAAAGAATGCTCAGGAAATACGTGACAGAGGAAGGTAATAAATGGGACGTTTATCTACCCTATTTGATGTTTGCATATAGGGAGGTGCCACAAGCCTCGTGAGGTTCTCTCCATTCGAAGTTACTGTATGGACATAACCCAAGAGGTCCATTGGACATTATTAAAGAAGAATGGAAGACAAGAAGGGGAAACATAAGATAGAACCTTTAGAATATTGGCAACAACTGAGACGAAGGTTAATAACCTATGTAAAGAAAGCACATCAAAATAATTTACAACAACAAACTAAACAAAAAGAATACTATGACAAAGGAACAAAGCTCAAAGAATTCACTGCAGGTGATAAGGTTCTACTTTTATTACCCTCCTCCGAGAAGAAGTTATTTATGAAATGGCAAGGGCCATATCAGATAGTGGAACGTAAGGGCCCAGTAACTTATTTGGTGGCTTGTCCTGAAAGGAAGAATAAAAATAAAGTATATCATGTCAACTTGCTAAAACCCTGGGTGGACCTAACTTTCTCCTGTAACTATGTCAGCCCTGAAACATCTGAATTTGAATCTGAATTAGACATAGCTTATAAAAGGTTAGAGGGTTCGAGTAACCTCTCAGAGGTGCAAATTAACCCACATTTAACTACCCAACAAACATATACATTACAAGTATGTTAGAGCCCTATAGAACACTATTTACAAGTTTACCCGAAAAATTACACATGCAGTACATCATATTGTGGTATCTGAAGACACCCCTATTAGGCAAAAAGCGTACAGAATCCCTGAGAAACTAAGGGAAGAAGTAGTACAAGAGATCAAAAAGATGCAGGACCTGGGGATTATAGAACCATCACATAGTGAATGGACTTTTCCTATGGTGATAGTGGAGAAAAAAGAAGGTGGAATTAGGCTTTGTTTAGATTTTCGACGTCTAAATGCCATATCCAAATTTGATTGTTACCCAATGCCCCAGATTGATGACATCATAGATTGCCTGGGGGCAGCCCGTTATATCAGCACCTTAGACTTAACAAAGGGATACTCGCAGATTCCTCTAGATCCAAAGGATAAAGAAAAAACAGCCTTCAGTACACCGATTGGCCTATACCACTTCACAGTGATGCCATTTGGCCTGCATGGGGCGCCGCTACATTCCAACGGGTAATGGATAATATTCTGCAACCTCATACAGAGTATAATGCGGCCTACCTGGATGATGTTGTGGTTTTTAGTCCTTCATGGGAAGAACATCTACAGCATCTCCAGGCTATATTATGTACCCTGTCAGAAGCCGGGTTGACACTAAATCCCCTAAATGTTCATTGGCAATGCAGGAAACCAGGTATTTAGGTTTCCAAATTGGAAATGGGCTGGTAAAGCCAGAAATCTCAAAGATAGAAGCAGTAGCCAATACCCCCCAGCCAAGGACAAAAACAGATGTTAGGTCCTTTTTAGGACTAGTTGGCTACTACAGACGATTCATTCCTGATTGTTCCACAATAGCAGGACCTCTAACCGACCTCTTAAAGAAATGTAAGCCAGATAAGGTAAACTGGACACCTGAATGTGAAGAAGCATTCAGCAAACTAAAGGCTTGGGTATGTTCTTCACCAGTCCTACACTGTCTTGACTTTAACCGGCCATTTATAGTACAAACAGACGCGTCCAATTGTGGTATAGGGGCCGTACTTACTCAATTAATACAGGGAGAAGAGCATCCAGTCATATTTATAAGCCGGAAGTTACATGACAGAGAAAAACATTATTCAGTTATTGAAAAGGAGTGTCTGGCAATCAAGTGGTCAATAGAAGCTTTACACTTTTATTTATGAGGTAGGGAATTTGAGTTATGGGTAGACCACAACCCTCTATGTTGGCTTCATGTGATGAAAGATAAAAACCCTTGTATAATGCGATGGTACTTAGCAATGCAACCCTACAGGTTTACGATAAAATATAGAAAAGGTTCAGAGCATAAGAATGCCGACTTTCTATCTAGATATGGAGTAGAAACTGTACCTACCTATCTTCAGGCCTCGGGGTAAAAGAAAGGTAGTGATTATTAAAAGAAATAAGTATTTTGAAAGTATCTATAATAGATAGTTTTTTTTTTTTTTTTTAGGGACCCCGAGGTGGAGCCTTGGTGAGGGTGGGCTATGGCTCCATCTCTTGAGTAGAGATCTGAAGATAGGTATAGTAGTAGCTCTTGTAAACCAAACATAATTTGTTTGGTTTTGGGTGGGGAGGAATGTAAGAGAGCAAGCCGAAGATCCATCTGCCCCCCTTTTGGGTTTCCTTAATTCAAATGCTGCAGGACATTCAGAGGGACTCCAAGATGTACACTGTGTCCTGTTTTATGTTGTATGTTGTGTTTGTTGGGCTGGCCACCCACAATCTGTATTTATTTTTATGTCTTCTGTTGTGTGTGATCCCCCCCCCTTGTGTACATCATGGATCTCCTTCATAACTCTAGCAGCCTTAAGTTTTGGAAACTAAGTGTGAAGCAGAAATGTATTTAAAAATAAAGAAAATGCTGGCTTGTAACTTCAAGTCTTCAATTAATTAGTTTAAAGCCTCTTTGGAAAGCAGGCATTGCGACAGTGCGGGGCGTTTTTAAGAAGTCTGCTCAAGCGCCGCACTATCGCAAGGAAGGAAAAAGCTCTGGAAGCAGTCTTTAATTTAATAAGGGTGTCCGTCTGCATTATAGACAGAACGGACGAAAGGAAACAAAATACAAGTGAAGTAAAGCCTTCCTTTTTATGGGAGATACAGAGAAGTCCAGACTGCTGCTGTTTAAATTCATTCTGAGCTCTGCCTTTGTTGTTTAGTTAGCAGTCTGTAGAAAACTGTTTAAACCACCTGAAAAGTACTGGTTTGGGCACAATATTCCTATCGCTAGTGCTGCCATTTAATTAAAGTAAATTCTCCACAAGGCACAGAAGGAGTCCCCTTAAAAGCACTACTGAAAGAGTATTGTAATGTGAGTAAACTTTGTGTGCCTCTGCTACTTGCTGAAAACACTCACATTACCAACACCTCTAGGAAGAAATATGTTTGGCTGTACTAAAAAGAATTAAGTAACACTTGACTTACCTGTATAAGGCAAATTAAATTATACCAAGGTAGTTTTCTTTTTAAAGTTTCTGTGTAGCCAAAATGCTGCTGTTTCAGAAGCTCCCTGCTTCATTGTTCCCTAGGGACCGGCCCCGCCCAGTTTCCCTGTTTTTATCCCTTTCAAAGAGGAACTTCCCTTCTGTGAAAGTTACAATATTGAGACAGCTCATAAAATTTGTTTTGAATGTCAAAATGTTTTTGAATGTTACTTTATGTTTAAATAAAATAAGATATTTTATTTTGAGAAAGATTGAATGGATAAAATTTTAAAACTGGAGTAACGAGGTCACATGTCTGTAGAAACTGCTATATAAGCAGAACTACCTAGGAAGCTAGCAGTGTAAGGGGAGGGTGTGAATCTGTCAACACCCAGTCCTGAGATAGTCAGTACTACCTCTGATATGTAAACTATGGACTTTTTGGCTTGGTTTATTATTTTGTCGTTTCCAGTCCGCTCTAGGTAATAAATTTTTAAGTTTATTCTGCTAATTTTTGTCCGAGCACTTTGTTTATCCCACACCGTTTCACAGACGGATGTAGGAAAAAGGGAAGATAAGGCAGTAAAAAAGAAATATGTAGAGCGAGAAAAGGACTGATATAGATGGCCAACCTATGCCATGGTAAAGAATAGGCAAAAAGATAACTGTTGTGCAACAGATTTAAAATGAGAAGAAGATAGTAAAGTCATCCCTCCACCAGAGTCTAGGACCTAGCGGAATGCAGAACTACCACAGACACAGAAGCCAAAATGCCCGTAATGGTTAAATGAATTTAAAATTAAAAACCTTACTGTTCCGAGTGAAGTTGAACCCCCCAACCGATGGTCGCTACTTTCTGGTAACTGAAAACACACTTGCTGGTTATTATAAATAAAATAAGGAGCCTCTAATAAAACAAAATTACGGATGAAGTGTCACTGCAGTACAGCTACCCTTCCATTGCTTTCAAGCTCCGGCTCGAGCACCCCATTAGAGAAATTTGAAGAGCTGCAACTTGAAGCACAGCACACACCTTCACTAAGTACTATGCCCTGGATATCCATGCCAGACAGCATGCCACTGTTGTCATGACAATTCTGAATGGATTACTATCTTGAATGATCCCTGAACTCCTGCTTCCCAAGTCCAGGAGACTTTGTCTGAGCTTGGTACTCTGACCCATTAGTGGGAAATTTATGGTGAAGATTGATTCTTAGAAGATATGAAAGTTACATACTTACCGTAACTGTTGATCTTCCTGAATATCTTCTCCATAGATTACCACACCCTCCCACCACACCCTGGACTCGCTCCATTATTGTTGTGTTGGTCTCCACACCCTTTATACTTGTTTTGTGCTGTGAAGACACTGTATTACTGGTTTTGTGGCCCTCTTATATGGGCCACCATAGCTGTCTTCTGCCCTTAGTTAAGTACATAGGTTACTTGTTAGATTCATGCTGCTCACCTGCTTGGTAAAAAAGGTACTGAGGCAGTTAGGGGCTAGCACTGCTATATACCAGCAGGTGCGTGCAGTTATGTGTGTGTGGGGTCTGCTTGTGCTGCCAACCCTCCAGAGATGTTCTGGCTCCTGTGGGGTCCTTGTGCCTCCAGCACAGACCTGTTAGTGGCAGGGTCACCATTAGGTAACCACAAAACCTACGCTCGTGGGGGGGCCCCACATGTTGCTGGGGGCCCCCCAACAAAGGGAAACATGTTGGCTCAGTCGGGCTGCTATTTGTTTTTCAAAGCCATGCACCAGCCCCTGTAAAGTCACTGTTGAAGCTACTCAGAGTGGCATACCTAGGAATATGTCCCATATTCATGGACGCACAAAAAGTTTTCTTTTTTGTTAGCCCAGGAGGTTTTGTGCCCTGAAGATTGCCTTGGAGGCAGTGCTGACTCCAAGGCAGCACTTTTACCATTAGTAGCAGGCACAGCAGTTGATTAATGGTGGTCTATCTGTCATTCCGTTGCATCTCAGAGGAGTAGTGTTAGGCATGTCATACCACCCTTGACTTGTGTCTGACTGTCAGAAATTGAGATATGGCTGGAAGGACCGCTGAGAGCCCTAGCACTTTCCACTTGACTGAGAAATTCGTCCTCCTTCTTGATTTCAGTGCCTTTATCACTTTGTGATTTGGGGGGTAATCTTCTTCCCATCAGACTTGTCCAAGTTGCTGAGAGGCATGTTGTTCTATTTGTTGGCCACTGACAATGAAGCAGAGGCAAGGGGGGGGGCCACCAGAAGCTGCAGTAAGGTGATCAAGGGGGAGGTGGAGGGCTGGGCTGGTCAAGATCCACGAGGACCATGCCATGGTGCTTTGGGAAGCCAAGGGTAATGGCAAGGAAGGGGGGCTGTTCGAAGTGGCCTTCCACAAACCTGTGAACACCATGGGGTGTGAACCCACTAACAAGGACACACAGAAAAAGCGGGCCAAAAGATCAAAGAGGTAAGTGTGGTGATCCCTCTTCTCCTGGTAACTTACGTCTAATCTCTCTCCTTCCTACTCTTGCTAAGTTGTAGGAACACCTTGTACCTGGAAGGATGGAGGTTTGTTCAAGCCTGATGGCCTGCATCCATCCTGGAGGGGAATCCAAGCACTCAATGATAAGTTTAAATGCTGCATTGACAAGCATTTAAACTAGCAAAGGTGGTTGGCAGGTCAGCAAGGAGGGTACCTACTTGCTCACCCCCCACAGCTAGCAGTGGAACCAGTGAACCAGAGGAGTTGCTGTCTCTACAAAGCAGTGTGCAAAAGATGGAGATTAGCGCCCAAGAGGTGGATAGGCAGAGAAGGGGCAAAATTCAGCAGAAGGGCAGACAGCAAGGATAACCAGGGATAAAGGACAACCAAGGAAGGGGCTGGAGTAGAACAGCAAAACAGTCTAGGGAGGTCAAATCATGGAAAGCCATGTGTGCAAATGCCAGGAGCCTTAGCAACAAGATGGAAGATCTGGAGGCTGTCATGGTGCAGTCAGACCTGGACATTGTGGCCATCACTGAAACCTGGTGTAATGATAACCACGACTAGAAGTTGGCCATACCTGGCTACAACATATTCAGAAGAGACAGGGCAGACAGGAAGGGAGGAGGAGTAGCACTGTATGTGAAAAATGACATAAGGGCCACAGAGATCCAGGAGGAACAAAATGGGGGAGAGATACTGTGGGTTAAGCTGGAAAGGAAAATGGGGCCAGCCATCCGCACAGGTGTGGTCTATAGACCACCAGCCCAGGAGGAAGAAACAGATAGGGAGCTGATGCTAGCCATCCAAAAGATGGTTGGCAGACAAGGGTGAGGTAGTACTGGTTGGAGACTTCAATATTCCAGATGTGGACTGGAGCATCCCAGCAGCAGCATCAACTAGGAGCAGATTTATCCTGGACTCCCTTCAGGGTGCCTTCCTCAAGCAACTGGTCATGGAACCAACTCGACAGAAGGCAATACTGGACCTTGTGCTCACAAACAGGGACAGTGTGATGGGGGTAACAGTGGGGGAGCACCTGGGGAACAGTGACCACCAGTCACTTTGGTTTGAAATCACAGAAAGAGCTGAACCAAACCACACAAAAACACATATCCTGGATTTTAGGGGGGCAGACTTTTGGGAAATGGGGAGATACTTGAAAGAGGCATTAAGGGGAATGAGGCAGGAATCAGGGGTAGAGGAACAGTGGGCAGTATTTAAAATGGGGATTACAAGAGCAGCATAATTATGCATTAAGCAGGTTAGTAAGAGGTAGAGGAAGAGGTGACCATTATGGTTTTCCAAAGAGGTAGCAAAGAAAGTGAAAGCCAAAAAGAGTGCATTCAGGCAATACAAAAAGACACAGGCAGAAGGGGATAGGGAGAAGTACCAGGAGAAGCAAAGGGAGGTCAGTAAGGGAAGCCAAAACTCAGACAGAAGAACACATTGCAAAATCAGTGGGTAGAGGGACAAAACCTTTTACAGGTACAAAGGAAAAGAAAGGCAAAGGGAGGGATAGTGAGATGAAGGGGAGGATGGGGCTGTGTGGAGGATGACAACAGTAAAGCTGACATATTGAACAGGTATTTCTGCTCAGTCTTTACTGAGGAAGAGGAGGGTAATGGGTCTGAACGGAGTACAAGGGGTGAGAATGGTGCAGAAATGGACGCAAGCCAGAAGGAGAAGGAAGGAAACATATTCAATTCAGTGCTTTAGAGTAACTGGTAATTGCTATTTTTCTTTTAAACTTAGATTGTGGGCTTTTAGTGACACTATACTTTCTTTGTTGTCTTTACTTATAATTGTTTTGGGGCTGTTGACAATTTAAAACATAGTGGTGGTGTAATTCTGTGCTGTCTTTAATTGCTGCAAATTTTATCTTGGCTTGTCTGACTGCCCTGTAGTTGGGTGAAGGGTGTTAATTGTCTGCCTCTGACCTCAGCTACGTGATAATTGGAGGTGGGGCTTAGTCAGAGTTGAAGTAGCAAGTAGAGTTTATTTTCTCAGAAGAAGAAGGAAGGAAACATATTCAATTCAGTGCTTTACAGTAACTGGTAATTGCTATTTTTCTTTTAAACTTAGATTGTGGGCTTTTAGTGACATTATACTTTCTTTGTTGTCTTTACTTATAATTGTTTTTGGGCTGTTGAAAATTTAAAACATAGTGGTGGTGTAATTCTGTGCTGTCTTTAATTGCAGCAAATTTTCGCCCCCCCCTTCCCCCAACTCTTAATTATATGCCCTGTTAAATCTGATTGACAGGAGCTAAACACAGGGTATAGTAAGGGGTGTGAAGTAGGAGGGCATAAGGGGAAGAAGCCACCCTCAGCACAACAAGTGTTTTGATTTATTTATTTATTTATTTATTGGTTTCTTTTTTAAAAAAAAAAAAAAAAAATTATCTGAGGATCAGTGGCAGGATTTTAGGACAGTAAATTAATAAAGGGAACTAGGAGAGCTTCAGTAGCAGACAAGTAGTGGAATTGCAGTATAATGTGGGAGTGGTGCAATGCAGTGGCTGTGGGCAGCCATATTCAGGCAGACCTTCTGGACACTGAGGTGCTGCCCTATCTGCATGCATCTCTGTGGACTTGCGGGAGGAGGTAGCCAGACTCAGAGCGGAAGTAAACTGGGTCAGGAGTACCATCACCCCTATCCAGGGACCACCCAGTCCAATGCAACTGCCCAAAGGATGCAGAGAACGAGGAGCACTTGGATGACAGTGGGCTCAGGAGGGTTAGAGCGGTCAGGCAGAGGCACATCCCAGATCCTATTCCACTCAAGAACTCATATGCCACAGTGGCGAATGAGGACAACCAAATAGAGGTACCCAGAGAAGTGGAAGGAAAGGATGTGGAGGTTAGCCAGGAGGTGACCTCAGCGGGAAAGCAGTGGACCCCAGAGGAGGAGGAGTAATCCTGATGGGGACTCCATCATAGAGGATCAGCTAGAACACAGGAGGGGAGGACAGGAGGTGAGGTGCCTACCAGGTGCCACGGCATGGAGGGATGGAAGGAAGATCCTGGGGATCACTGGGAAGGCAACCGGGAGAGTGAGCTGGATGTCATTATCCACCTAGGTACTAATGACCTGGCAAATTGGGAGCCAAAGGAAGTTCAGGAAGAGTTTAGAAACTGGGAGGGTCTCAAGCAAGTAGCTACTTCTGTCACTTTCTCAGAAGTACTACCTGTGAGAGGAGCAAGGAGAGCATAGGAGCATGCACCAGGAACTTTAACTCATGGTTGAAGAACTGGTGCTGTGAGGAAGGGTTTGGATTCATTGGTGACTGGGGACCCACCTGGGAGGGATGGAGGTTTGTTCAAGCCTGGCGGCCTGCATCCATCCTGGAGAAATCCAGGCACTCAATGACAAGTTTAAATGCTACATTGACAAGCATTTAAACTAGCAAAGGGTGGCAGGCCAGCAAGGAGGGTACCTACTTGCTCACCCTCCACAGCTAGCAGTGGACCAGTGAACCAGAGGAGTGGCTATCTCTGCAAAGCAGTGTGCAAAAGATGGAGATTAGTGCCCAAGAGGTGGATAAGCAGAAAGGGGCAAATTCAGCAGAAGGTCAGACAGCAAGGAGAACCAGGGATAAATGGCAACCAAGGAAGGGGCTGAGTAGAACAGTGAAACAGTCTAGGAGGTCAAATCATGGAAAGCCATGTGTGCAAATGCCAGGAGCCTTAGCAACAAGATGGAAGATCTGGAGGCTGTCATGGTGCAGTCAGACCTGGACATTGTGGCCATCACTGAAGCCTGGTGTAATGATAACCACGACTGGGAGATGGCCATACCTGGCTACAACATATTCAGAAGAGACAGAGCAGGCAGGAAGGGAGGAGGAGGGCACTGTATGTGAAAAATGACATAAGGGCCACAGAGATCCAGGAGGAACAAAATGGGGAGAGATACTGTGGTTAGGCTGGAAAGGAAAATGGGACAGCCATCCGCACAGGTGTGGTCTATAGACCACCAGCCCAGGAGGAAGAAACAGATAGGGAGCTGATGCTAGCCATCCAAAGGATGGCAGACAAGGATGCGGTAGTACTGGTTGGAGACTTCAATATTCCAGACGTGGACTGGAGCATCCCAGCAGCAGCATCAACTAGGAGCAGATTTATCCTGGACTTCCTTCAGGATGCCTTCCTCAAGCAACTGGTCATGGAACCAACTCGGCAGAAGGCAATACTGGACCTTGTGCTCACAAACAGGGACAGTGTGATGGAGGTTACAGTGGGGGAGCACCTGGGAAACAGTGACCACCAGTCATTGTGGTTTGAAATCACAGAAAGAGCAGAACCAAACCACACAAAAACATGTATCCTGGATTTTAGGGGGGCAGACTTTGGGAAAATGGGGAGATACTTGAAAGAGGCATTAAGGGGAATGGGACAGGAATCAAGGGTTGAGGAACAGTGGGCAGTATTTAAAATGGGGATTACAAGAACAACAGAATTATGCATTAAGCAGGTTAGCAAGAGGAAAAGGAAAGGAGACCATTATGGTTTCCAAAGAGGTAGAAAGAAAGTGAAAGCCAAAAGATTGCATTCAGGCAATACAAAAGACACAGGCAGAAGGGATAGGGAGAAGTACCAGGAGAAGCAAAGGGAGGTAGGGAGGTCAGTAAGGGAAGCCAAAGCTCAGACAGAAGAACACATTGCAAAATCAGTGGGTAGAGGGAACAAAACCTTTTACAGGTACATAAGTGAAAAAAGAAAGACAAAGGGAGGGAAAGTGAGACTGAAGGGGGAGGATGGGGGCGCGTGGAGGATGACAACAGTAAAGCTGACATATTGAACAGGTATTTCTGCTCAGTCTTTACTGAGGAAGAGGAGGGTAATGGGTCTGAAGGGAGTACAAGGGGTGAGAATGGTGCAGAAATGGACACAAGTCCCTTTACACCAGAAAGGGTCCTGAAGGAACTGGAAGTAATAAGAGTTGATAAAGCAATGGGGCCAGATGGGTGTACCCAGGTCCTTAAAGAACTAGAGAGGTGGTGGCTGAACCTCTGGCTATCCTGTTTAGCCAATCACTGGAAACAGGGAGGTACCCAAAGACTGGAGGATAGCAGATGTAGTCCCTTATACAAAAGTGGGAACAAAGAGGAAGCAGGAACTACAGACCAGTCAGCCTCCACCTCGGTAGTGGGAAGATCATGGAAGCACTACTGAAGGGAGATTGGTGGAACATCTGGTTGTCAGTGGACTACAGGACCCAAGGCAGCATGGTTTCACCAGGGGAGGTCATGTCAGACCAACCTCATTGAATTTTTTGACTGGGTGACTAGGGAGGTGGATCAGAGGAGAGCAGTGGACATGGCCTATCTGGACTTCAGCAAGGCCTTTGACACTGTGTCACATAGAAGACTATTGCACAAACTGGGGAATATGGGTGTGGGCAGGACAGTAGTGTGGTGGGTAGCTAACTGGCTGGGTGGCAGGACACAGAGGGTGGTGGTAAATGGCTGTCACTCCACAGAGGGAAGAGTGACCAGTGGGGTACCACAGGGATCAGTGCTGGGACCGGTCCTATTCAATATCTTTATCAGTGACATTGTGCAGGACCTAGAATGCAGAATTTCACTGCTTGCTGATGACACAAAGCTCTGTAACAGAGTAGACACACCAGAGGGTGTAGATAGAATGAAAAGGGACCTGCAGAAACTTGAAGAATGGTCAGGGGTTTGGCAGTTGAAATTCAATGCAACGAAGTGCAAGATAATGCATATGGGGCACAAAAACCCTGGCACAGTATATCAGTTGGGGGGTGAGGATATATCATGCACCAAGCAGGAAAGGGATCTTGGGGTTATCATCTTTGATGACCTCAAGGCAGGGAAACAGTGTGACAAGGCATCAGGTAAAGCAAATAGGATGCGGGGATGCATAGGCAGGGGCATCACCAGCAGGAAAAGGGAGGTCATAATTCCACTATACAAGACACTAGTGAGGCCCCACCTGGAGTACACTGTACAGTTCTGGAGACCTTACCTACGTAAGGATATAGAGAGGATAGAGAAGGTTCAGAGGAGGGCAACAAAGATGGTGCATGGATTGCATCACAAGTCCTATGAGGACGGGTTGAAGGAACTGAACATGTACTCCCTGGAGGAAAGGAGGGAGAGAGGGGATATGATAGAGGCATACAAGTATCTTACAGGGAGGAACAGGGTGCAGGAATGCACTATTTTTAAGTGAAAAAGATGTTCCAGGACTAGAGGGCATGGGATGAAGTTGGAGGGAGGATGATTCAGAGGAAACGTGAGGAAGAATTTCTTCACAGAACAGGTGGTGGACAAGTGGAACACCCTGCCAGAGGAATTGGTGGGGGCTGAAACAATCACGGGATTTAAGAATGCATGGGATAGACATAAAGGAATTCTGGAGGTCAGGGGTAAGGGGCAGCAGACTTCTTGGAAAACATAAACTGAACTTACAAGCTCAAATGGGCAGACTGGGTGGGCAATAGGCCCTTATCTGCCGACACTGTCCATGTATCTCAGCTCCCTTCCTTGACTCCTCCTTCACCCACTTCCAGTCTGGTTTTAGGAATTCCCATTCCACTTCCACTTCCATCCTTCAGCTCACTGACACTTTCCTCTCGGGTATGGATCAGGGTCTGATCATGTCAGTCGTATTTGTTGATCTTGCTAAAGCTTTTGACACAGTGGCACATCCCCTCCTCCTGGACAAGCTTAAGACAGTGAGCCTCTCTGACTCTGCAGTCGGCTGGTTTCATTCTTACGTTGAGGGAAAGTCTCAAGCTGTCCAGATAGGAAGCTCCATTTCATCACCACTCCCCATCTGCTTAGGTGTCCCTCAAGGGTATGTCCTGAGTCCTATTCTCTTTTCCATATTCTTGAATGACCTCCCCTCTGTCTGTTCTTCTGCATCCATTCATATGTATGCAATGATGCAGTTCTTTTTTGCATCTAGCGCCTCTTCCCATGATACATAGATACATAGATCTTACCGTACAGCTTCAGCCGTATTTCGACAATATTCAGCACTAGTTCCAATCTAACCAGCTATCCCTCAGTGCCCCAAAAAATAGTTTCCATGACTTTTGGCACCCGTCTGAGGCTTTCCAGACTCACCCCTTTCCCTTTATTTCATACGCTTGATAGTACTGTGAGGATGTAACCTCTTTTAAATACCTCAGGGTCTGACTTGACTGACATCTTGATTTCTGTTCACATCGATGCCATACACCAAAATCTCCATCCCAAGCTTGCTGCATTGTACAGGAACAAAGCAAGTATACCACTTCCTGTTCGCCAAGAGATTGTTTTAAAGATGATTCTCCCTGATCTTATCTGTGTCAATCTTCACCATTCATCACAGATGGGTGCTGGCCGGAGATCAGGACCCTGCGGGTTTTTTTTTACAAAGGGTAGGCGGAGCCGACACAGCATCGGCGCCGCCCTCGAGGCCGACGTACTGCGTGGCACTCGAGGGTTGGCCGTTAGGCTGTGTCAACTCCACCTGCCTACCAGTTCTTCATCTCCCGCTGTCGAGGTCGCCTTGTGGGAAGCTTCTCTGCAATTTAGGCCTTCAGCCTGTTCGAAAAAAATCGACGTTCAGTCCGTCGGTTGTCTACCGGTTCTGGGTTCTGCCTCCACTCGATGTCGCCGATAAGATCTTTCCTTTTATTTGAAATTCTGCAACGTCGAGTCTGTTTGTGATGTTTTTTTCTCCCGTGAAGTCATGTCTCGGTCGGAGGGCAAAAGTCTTCTAAGGCGAGATTCGGCCCCATGCGTCGGTGCCCGTGCGTGAATATTCCGTCACCGGACCAACCGCGACGGTGTCTTGCGTGTCTTAGCCCACTGACGCTGGATTAGTGTGATGCCTGCTTCTCCATGGACTGCCGTGTCCTCGAACAGTGCCGTTGAAAGTGGGGCGACTCCGCGACTTTCGGGTAGGGTTCACTCGTCGGGCCAAGCCGCGCTCTCTCGGCCCTTCCTCCAGGTTCCCTCCCGGTTCTATACAGACCGAGGAGGAGGGAGCCTCGGCTACTTGTAGCCTGGCCATTGCCGAGGCTCCTCCCGCAGCGCAGGAGGCCCGTCCCGCTTCCTCCTGGGAGCGGGTGGGAGGCGCCGCCACAGCAATAGCCCCTTCGGGGGTGAGGGCTCCCCCGGTGTCACTCCTACGGCTCGGAAGGCCTGGGTCGGCGCCGTCCTTGACGCCGTTGGAGCGCGCCTTGGGCCCTGTTGGCGCCGACAACGGCGCTAACTTCGGCGCCTGTATCTTGTTGCCGCCATTCGCGGCGCCGGTGCTGCTCTCGATGCCATGTGACAAGATCCGGCATCCTCTTTCGCCATGTCTCGCCTCGGCGCTGAGGTTGAGCACGGCGTTGTGCCTGCGTGGCTCGGCGTCATAGGGCCTTCGGCTCTGGCTGTCGGTGCTGTCCGCGGCGCCGTCCATGCTGTCGGTGCCATGTTCGGCACCGTGTCTGCCCTCAGCGCCGTCGTTGGTGCCGCTTTGGTCCTCGGTGCTGCTTGTGGCACCAGAGGGCCTGGCGGTGTTGTCTTCAGCGCTGAGGTGGGTGCTGTCGGCGCCATCTCTGTCCCTGGTACCGCCCCCGGTGCTGGTGGATCTGACGGCGCCGCGTCTGGCCCTGGCTCTGGACCTTTGGCCCGAGCTGCCCTGGTGCCTTCTGCAGGTCCCGCCCGCGGGGTTGCGGAGGGCACGGGTGCCGTCTCGGACACAGCTCTGGCTGCCGGGCCCTCTGGCAAAGTTGCTTTCGCCCACCCTCCTACTGTTTGGCTCAGAGCCTTGGACTCTACCTCTTCGGAGTTGGAGTTGAGCTCGGAGTCAGACGGGCAGTCACACCCTTCAGGGTTGTCTGCGGAGGAGGGCGCTCCCATGGTCTCGTCGACGAGTCGAAGCCAGCCCCCTACTGAGAGTCAGGTGGCCCCCAAGGCTAGGGTCAGTAGTGGTGACCAGCAGGCAGTAGTGCGTGCCACCATTGCTCTGCAACCTGGCCTTGGGGGTTTCATCGACCCCTCAGTGGTGGTACACCCTCCAGTGGTGTGTCTTGATCGCCCAACTTTGGGGCCCATCGAGAAACCTACCGGAGGGGAGGGTGCTGTTCCCTGGGTCTCCCCTTCGGGGGCCGCCCAGAGATGCCAGCTACCGAGGCTGGCCCTCTCGAGGAGGAGGACTCTCTCGGACTCTGAGGGGTCGAGGGGTGTGGGGTCGGCGCATCGGCCTTTCTCTGGGGTCCACCCGGGCGAAGCCGAAGTGCGGATTTCCACCCTTCCCCTTCCAGTTCCTTGAGGGAATCCCATTCTTTTGAGGCAGGGGACCGTAATTCTGGACTTTTACGGCCTCGGTCGCCTCACTGGGGGGATTCTTCTGGGCGCAGCCAAGGCAGTACCAACGTGGTTGTACAGCTGTCGGCTGTGGAATCTTCTGGGGCACCCTCCTCGGGTGCTCATGGTCCGCTCCCTAGCCCTAGCGGAGGTCAGCCGACTTCTTTTCTTGGCTCTGCCCCTATCCCTCTGCCACATTCTCCAGTGCTCCCAGGCATTCTTGGTCCTAGCGGCCCTCTCACCTGGGAGCAGTTTAGAGCGGTGGCTACTCAGTTCCCTGCCTATGTTAGGGCTATGGACAGCCAGGTTTTTCAACCTCCCCCTGTGCAGCCACCCGAGGAACGTATGGTGACCTCCAGCCCCTCATCCCCCTCTTCTGGGGGAGAGGAACCCTCTGTCCACATCTCTCCGGCTGCTGATCTCTCCGAGTATCAGCACTTCCTCATGAGGATGTTGGAGGACTTTCACCTTTCTCCCTCTTCTGTTAGCAATCCTGAGCATGCGGCGCACACCTTTCTAGGTGATTATGGCGAGGCCACCCTTGTGGTGCCGCCCTGGCCTGCTCCATTTTGGGAGGTGTCCTTGCATTTCTGGCAGAGGCCCTTCTCTGGATTTCCTGCCCCTAGGGACCTCAGCCAGAGGTATTGCGTTCCCCCGGAGTCTCCAGGTTCTGTGCCACATCCGCAGTCCGGCTTGACGCATCTGTACACCCTGATGGGCTTCGCGCCCTCCACCGTGACCGGCCCCCAGATCAAGACTCCTCGGATTTTGATTTTTGAGGGAGGAGGACCTTCTACTCGGCACGGTTGCTCCTTTCTATTTCCGCTCACCAGGCCCACTATGTAGCCTACAACAGGTTCTTGTGGTCCACGCTAGGTCAGATCCTAGCTGCTTTGCCTGACCTGGAGTAAACCAGACAAGCCATCGCGCTCTCTGCACGTGGCCTGGAGCTAGCAAGGCACCAAGCGAGGGCATCTTACGACGCCAACGAGGTAGCTACCAGGGTCGTAGGGACAGCGATCTGCACCAGGAGATCGGCGTGGCTACGTCTTTCCCAGTTGTCACCCTTGGCCCGGCGTAGGGTGATTTGCTCCGTTCACCAGGGAACCTACCTCTTCTCCCATAGAGCGAGACAGCACTTGTCGGGGCAGCTTCCTTCCCCCTCCGGGGGGACCCCGTCTCGCTCTCCCCACTCTCGGGTCTCCCCAGGCCCAGAAGGTTCCTCCCCTTAGTGTGTCACCCACTGAGGCTAGGGACTCTGTCCCTTAGGGTGTAAAAGCAAAGCCCCTTCGGGGCTTGGTACTCACCATCTGTGATGGATGGTGAAGACTGGACTGAGATAAGATATGAAAATGAGGTACCTACCGTAATTCTGATCTTTCTGTGTATCTGCACCATTCATCACAACCCCACCCACCATCCCCCTGGTGCCTCAGTCTCTGGGCCCCCTCCTCTGTGGCTCCCCCTCTCCTTTTGGAGTGGGGTAAAGTAGGGACACACAGGGGGGTATTCTCCTTTAAAGGGTACAGTTCGAGCGGCACTCCTTCTCTACTACATGTCTCCACCCCGATGGGGTGGGAGTTGGTGGTTGCCCTCCTTCTGGTTTCCATCCAACTGTTTCAAAAAAAAAAAAAAAATCTCTCTTTTTCACCAAACATCTTTCCTGAGAGAGTATTAAATCCCTGTACCCTGTCCTTCTTCCAGAATAGCCGACTCTGCTTCTGGGGTATTTGCCAGTTATTCTGTGCCTTGAATTCTGGCAGAGAGCTTTGCTACTCCTTGCAGTTCCTATACAATCTGGTGATGGACAAGGATCTCGGATACCTTGTTACCTCTCACTCTCTCCTAAATTTTCTCCCCTCCCTTCCCTCCCTTCTTCTGCTTCCAGAGATTGGGGCCCCTACCCAATACCCTTAGTCTCATCTCTTCTTTGCTGTCCTCTCAGTCGTTATTTCTCCTTTTAGTTCAGTTTTCCTTTCCTTTTTCGGTCCCTTGGACTCTCTTGTCCCACCCTCCATCCCTTCCTCTTACCTCTCCGGCGACTCAGAACTGGTAGGCAGGCGGAGTCGACACAGCCTAACGGGCAACCTTTGAGCGCCACGCAGTACGTTGGCCTTGAGGGCAGCGCCGATGCTGTTGTCGGCTCTGCCTACCCGTTTAAAAAAAAAAAAAGCTCCCGCGGGGTCCTGATCTCCGGCCAGTACCCATCTGTGATGAATGGTGAAGATACACAGAAAGATCAGAAATACGGTAGGTACGTAATTTTCATTTTTTGATTATGGTGACATAGTCCATAGTGGAGCTCCCAAATCCTCCCTTGACAGACTTGACCCCTCTTCCTCTCTTTTTGTTGTTTTGCTTTAGATTGTTCCCCTTGTACCCACTATTGCTCACTCTGCTCTACCCTTTCATTCCCATTTGTTGATGTTGGGTGCCTTTCCCATTGTGCCTCCTTTATATCTCAGTTCTGGTTTGGTTCCCTTCTTCCTACCTTGCATTTCTTTTATCCTCTCTTTCAGCGTTTTACTACCCTCTCCACAACAATACTTCCCACTTCCTCTCTGTTCCTTCTAGAAAATCTGTTGTTGGCCAATCTCCTTTCTCATATCACTTTCCTAAATTCTGGCCCTCCTTTTCCGTGTCAGTTCTCTCTGCCTCTTCTGCTTTCACCTTCAGGTATCTTCTTAATGACTTTTCTTCTTCCTCTTGCAACTATTCATGACCCTCTTCTTTTCCCCTCCTCTCCACTAGTTTTGCCCTGGCAGTCTGTTCTCCTCATTACCTGTTCACTGCTCCGTATTTGTAAGAGTAGATCTTTTTCGGGGGTATCTGAGTCATCAGGTTACACCGCAGGAACTTCACTGTCGGTGAATGGGGAATCCACACAGAAGATTTTCAGCAGTACAACTGGATCTGCCCATGCCATCAACATTGATGTCAGCTGACGTCACCAACCCTATAAAGTTGTAGGTGGGCCCGCGTCCTCCTCAGTTCTTTCCCGTCGTCGACTTGCAAGCAGTCTCCACAGAAGAGCTGTCACAGTGTCCGCACCTTTTTGCGGCCTATGGCCTTTTTTCTACACAACCCTCACAAATCTCTTTTCAGAGATTTTTTCTTGTATGTCAAGAGTTAAACCTTCAACTTCTGTCTTCCATCACTACCACAGCGGAAAGAAGATTGCCTCCAATGACGAGCACTCTGTGTGTTTGGTGTCTTGGGCCTGACCACGACGCCTCAGACTGTGAGCTCTGCCAACAGTTTAACCAAACCACACTTAGGCAACGCAGAATGACTCTCCATACCTTAATCGAACAGCAGGTATCTAGCTCCGAGCCAGGGTCCTCCGGGGCACCGGACAGCCACTCGCCCTCCAGGTCCAAGGGCTCCAAGGCCTTCCAGGCCAAAGACAGGTCCTTGGGGAAAAGTCATAAAAAAGACCAGGACCGCAATGGCTGCCCCGGTGGCCATCCCATTCCCTGTTGGCCTCTCCTTCTTTGGGGGGGCTCTTTGTTAGTGGTGGCTCCTCTGACAAAGAAACCTGCTGTCTAGGTCCTGGTTCACTCCAGACCCATACCGACAGCTTCTCCACCTGACTCCCAGGGTGCTCGGCCATCAGACCCCCCTCTGTTGATGACAGGCTCCTCATCGTCAATGGCCTCTTCGAGACCTGACCCCTCCCCAGTTGAAGGCTACAAGCTTGTCGGGCATGCAGTCTGGTCTGGCAGCATCAGTGCCATCGACCCCTCCTCCAGCGACCATGGACTTGAACAAAGTTCTAGTCTGCTTCACTAATGTGATTGTCAAGCAGTTTGCTGCCTTTAACAGGCCTTTGTCATCAGCGCCTTCACAGACACCTTCATCATTGACTCTTGTTTGTTGGCCCTGGGTGCCAACCCAAGGACCGTTGACTGTGCATCGAACGCACAACCCAGATGAAAAGGTCAGCGTCGAGAAGGAATATCACCCTGACCTCATACTTTCAGATGAGGTAGAGGAGGGAGCGGAGGAAGAGCAGTATTACACTTCAGATAAGTCCACTGCCTCCTCTGTCAGTGAAGAACCTGTCAAGCATATCCCCAGGTCTCCGCCTGAGGATGCTTCAGTCTTCAACATTATGAAGCCAACTGTCTTCCACTATGGAGTTTCAGACAGAGTAGGAGGAGGATGCCACCAGTAAGGACCTGGCGGATTACCTGGAGATCCCTGAATCTCCTCCTAAGATTATTCCTCCTACGCTTGCAGTCCTTAGGAATGCTAACACGGCAGCCTGGCACAGACCAGATATGGTGCCAGCCATGCCCCGCAGAGTTGATAAGCAGTGCCCCTCAGTGCTTTTCTCACTTGGCTGCCCAGGCTGAAACTGACTGAGTGGTCATCAAGGCGGCACATGACAGGTCTAACGTGCCCAAGCACCTTAGTTCTTTGCTCCTGGACAAAGAATCCTGCAGGATAGATTTTTGGGGCAAAAGGGCATATGATTCCTCTACCCTTGGCCTGAGGATAGCAAATTACCTGTCTCACATGGTGAATTTCCAGAACACCAATGCCAGAAAGGGCAAGATGGCTGCCCAAGCCCTTCCTGATGGTGCTCAGAAACAGGAATTGTTCCAATGCTTCCAAATCACAGAGGATGTTGGGAGGCATCTTCTAAGAGCCATCTACAATTTATCTGATACTGTTGCCGGGGCGGCAGCCACTGGCATCTGCCTTCGTAAGCAATCATATCTCAGAGTTTCGGGGTTTGCTGCTAATGTGCAAAACAAGGTGCTGAATACCTTTTTTTTTTTTTTTTTTTTTTTTATTCAGCTTTATTGAAACTTTTCATTTCATGTTCATAACATCTTGTATATGACCTTATATCATTACATAGTCTCAGTATATAATACATATTACTAAAAACCACAATTCAATATCTATGTAGTTTAACCTAACTTAAATTAAGCTTCAACCTTCCTTCTAATTGGAGAACTCATTCCCTTCTTTCTTATTCCTATGTACTTTTGGGAGTCCCACCCCAGCCCCTCCTCCCCTAATTACCCTTCTTTAACGCCTCACCAAATTTCCTCTACTTACCTATCACCCCTTCCTTATTTCTACTATAAATTTTTCCTTTCCTGCCCCCCCCCCGCAGGAGACGGAACTCCAAAATAAGTGCGGCATCCTCAGAGAGGATTCTCTCACCTCCACATGTGTTTCCTGCTCTTTGTATCTGTGAATTATAATCACCAGCCCTCCCGTACACTTCTCGATTTCCCCTCTATATTATTTTCTTCTTTATTAAATTATCCCTTCAATCTGCTTTCCGGACCCATCATCTCTATCAGTTTTCTCCTCCGACAATTCCCACCTCGTCCATCTATTTATATAAACATGGCGATTTTGTCTGAGTGAAAAAGTAACCCTCTCTAATACTTTCACTCCCTCTATTATTTCCATCCACTCATCCCAGGTAGGGGCCTTAGGCTGAAGCCACCTCCTAGTTATCGCCTTCCCCGCTGCAGCAGTCAGTATATTCCAAAGATACTTCGCTTCTTTCCCCCTTCAGATTCTCCGAGTGTAAACCCAGGATCATATGTTCAGGTCCCAATGGAGACTCTATACTAAACAATTTCCTCATATAATTTTGTATTTTCTCCCAGAACTCGCTCAGTACCGAGCAACTCCAAAAAATATGCACTAAATTAACCCTCTCAGCTTTACAATTTCTCCAACAACCAGTTGGATTCGGAGTATACCCTCCCCCGAGTAATATGCCACCCTGAAGAACCGTATTCTTAACTTCCACAGAAATTCCCTTCAGCTTGGAGACGTAGTTGTGCTCCACGTATTTCTCCATATCCCCAGTCAATCCTTAGCAGTTAATGTGATCTGCAGTTCTCGTTCCCATCTTTCTTTAATGTAGTCGGTTGTGTGTTGTAGGTCAGTTAGGTACTTCTTATATAAGACAGAGATGGCCCTCTCCCCCATGCTCGAGTCCCATATGTTTTCAAAAATTTTCGGTATTGGAGCACCACCTCCCTTTCTCATTGATTTGTTCAGCTCCTTTGTTATGTAATCTCTCATCTGGTAATAAAAAAAAGTAGCTCTCCCTCTCTCCAGCCCAATTTGATCTGCGCCTCTTTAAATGAGATAACCTGCTCCCCTCTTAGGAGCTGCCAGGGGGCCATATATCCCCGCCTCTCCTGTTTTTTATACCAGGGATCTGTAAAGGCTATATTCTCCTTATTTATAGTCCACCAGGTATATTTCCACCCATAGACCTTGGATAGGCCTTTCATTAGTCCCTGCCTGTAGCCTGCCAAGGCCGTCTCTGTCCTCACAAATGGCGTCTTTCCCCATCCAGGTTTTGGGTTCAGAGTCGTGAATTGTGCTAGTAGGGGGGGGATAGGACAATCACTAGTCCACCTCCTTCCACTTGGCCTGATAACCTGGGTGCTGTAATAACAAGATTACTCTCGACTGTGTTGCTATCCAGTACCCCATTAACATGGGGACTGCTAATCCTCCTATCTCTTTGGGTAGATATAAAGTCTGTCAATTCTGGGCTTTCGGGAAGACCAAATGAAGTCTCCTAAAATTTTTTGCCACTTTCCTATTTGCTTAAACGTTATTGGGGTGGGCACACACTAAAACAAAAAACAGAAAACGAGGAAGTACGTTCATCTTTATTGCCTGGACCCTTGTCCAGATAGAGTCAGGGAAAAGTCTCCACCTCCTCATATCCTCCTGCACCTGTTTCACCACTGGCAGGTAATTTAGTTGGACCAAATGAGTAGATACCCGCGCCAACCTCACCCCCAAGTATTTCATGTGGGGTAGGTCCCATTTCATAAGGAATCTCATTTTTAGCTCATGCGACGGTTGGAAGTTCAGTTTCAAGACTTCTGTTTTACCTTCATGGAGTGTGTAACCTGAGAGGGTTGAGAATTTCCTCAGGTGCTGAAACAGATTCGGTAGCGAGGACTCCGGATGGGTCAGGTACATCAGGATATCGTCAGCATCTAGCGCTAGTTTTTGCGGGCTCTCCCCTAATTGTACCCCCTGTATGTTTGGATTTTCCTGTAGCCCTTGAGCCAATGGTTCTAAGTATAGTGCGAACAGGAGAGGGGAGAGTGGGCATCCCTGTCTCGTTCCTCTCTCCAGCGGAAACACCCCAGAATGGTGTCCGTTTACTCTTACATATGCCTTTGGAGAGGCATTTATCTTCGCAATCAAGGCCGTAAATTGCGCTGGAAATCCAAACCGAACTAGCACCGCCCGGAGAAAGGGCCACGAGACTTTATCGAACACCTCCTCAGTGTCTAAGCTGAGAAGGATAGCCGGCTGCCCGGTATGACCCAGATGATCCAGGACATGCACAGTCCTTCTCAGGTTGTCCTGGGCTTGCCTTCCAGGAATGAATCCTGTTTGGTCCGCATTTATTAGCGTCGGTAGGAGTTGTTGTATTCTACGGGATATTATGGCCATAAATAGTTTATAATCCGTATTAAGCAGGGAAATGGGCCAGTAAGCGGGACAAAATCTGGGATCTTTATTCTCCTTTGGTATTACCGATATAACCACCTGCAACCATGACTCGGGGGAGGTGATCTTTCAGTCAAAAGGGTATCATTAAATACTTCTAACAGTAAAGGTGAGAGTTGGTCCTGAAAATGCTTATACATCTCAGCAGGGTAGCCGTCTGTCCCTGGACATTTATTTGCTTTTAACCTAGTTATTTCCTGTCTGAGTTCCTCACTGGACACCAGTCCAATAAGATGCCTTTGAGCTGGTTCTGAAACTCTAGGGAGAGTGATCTTATTCAGATATTGCTCCATTTCTTGTCTCTCACCCTGGGAAGGGGCCTTGTACAGTTCTCTGTAGTATGATCTAAAGGCCTCTGCTATGTCCGGGGTAGTTTGTTTGATATCCTTACTTTGTGGGTGTTCCACCCTGACTATGTGCGCTCTTGCTTTTTGTTTGCGTAATCTGGCTGCTAGCATTCTAGCTGCTCTGGGGCCCCCTGCATAGTGTCCTTGTTTTATAAATAACAATTTCTGTTCGATCTGATACTCCAGCTGCCCATTTAATTCCTTCTTTAGTTTATTTAGTCTGTGACACACCTCTCTGTCATATTTTACTTTTAGTTTAGCTTCCCAGTTATCTATTTCTCTTCTCAAGGATTCTATTTTACCTTCCCTTTGTTTCTTTTTATACGCCGCTATAGATATTAATTTACCCCTTACAATGGCCTTTATAGTATCCCATAGGAGTGCTGAGGATATGTCCGGGGAGGCATTTTCTTCTGTCGCCTGTTTAATAGTATCCTTTACCTGTTGTTTAACCTCCTTATCTTGCAGCAAGGAGACATTTAGTCTCCAAAATGTTTTTTTCCGAAAGCCCCCCAGGTCTACCTGAAGGAATATCAGAGCATGGTCTGAGATTGTCATGGTCCCCATCCAACTATCCTTCACTCTGGCCAGCATCTCTTTCGGCAATAAGAAGTAATCCAACCTTGAGAAGGTTTTATGCGGTGGTGAAAAGAAGGTGTAATTTCTTTGCTTGGGATGCCTTCTTCTCCAAACATCCATATATCCCAACTCCCCCAGAAGTTGCCCCCATCTCGGTGAGATCCCCCTCTCTCGCCGCCCTGTCAATGACGTACTATCCATCTTTGGATCCATTGTTATATTTAAGTCACCCCTATAATGACCTGTCCCTCCGCCCATTCCTGTAGTTTCAACATCATACTTCTATAAATTTGAAAGTCAGAACTAGGCGGGACATATACAGAAGCCAGCGTTAAGATCTCTCCATGATATTTTCCTTTTAAAAACACATATCTCCCCTCCTTATCCACATACTTGTCTAATACACAAATACTGTTTTCTTAGGTACCAGTATTGAAACTCCCCTCCTCCTTCCCCGGCCATAGGATGCACTAATCTCGTAATTAAACCCCATTTTTCCTAACTTGGTATGCCCTAGAGGGGAGAGATGCGTTTCCTGTAACATTATAAAACCCAGGTTCTCTTTTTCTGAGCCAAGCCAGTACTTTCCTCCTCTTGACCGGGTTTGTTAACCCATTAACATTAATCGAACATATTACTGTAGTACTATCCATTCTCACATCTTTCACTGACTTTGCATTTACACTCAGTGCCTTTCTTATCCCTCCAACACACTCTCTCATTTAGTATTTTGGCGCGGACCTTTAAACCTGTTACTACCACTCTGACATCTATCCAATTCCAACCCAGTTCCTCCCCCTTTAGCAAAACCTCCCCACAGGTGCAGAATGTCTCCAGGGTATTAGTGGCTCCTTTTCCGTTCCCTCTCTCATGTATTCCTTTACCCCACATTCATGAACTATGGGCTGAGACCAGATCTCCCTCCCCTTGAGCATCGTTCTCCCATTCAGGCTTGCTTAATGTTAGAAAAAACCTTAAAACTGTAAACATGTAAACAGGGATGTCTTACAAACAACAGACCCCCTTAAACTTTTGCAGACTTACTCAGTGTCTGCTACTCACTCTAACTGTATAACTCTCTTTATTATATAACAATTCCTTTGCTTCCAAGGTAGGGGCACCCAACTCTGTGGGGCCCTTATTCTGCTCTTTGCAAGTTCGAAGTTTGAGCAGATACGAGGGATAAACGTCTCCTGTATTTAGAGAGCTCCCTCGTAAGGAAACCACCACTTACGGCGGGTTCTCTACTATATAATCCACCCACGTACCTAAAAAAACTGATGTGTTCCCGGCTGATATCACCCACGCTCTGCCTCCCGCCTTGCCAATCTATTCTTTTTATATTTCCCTCTTTCCGTTTCTCTTCCGTTCGTCTAAATTTTCTTCTGAAGGCTGATCATATCTCTCCACCGCCCCTGCTGTCCCCCCCCCAGTTCCCTCCATATCTGTAAACTTACGTCTCGCACTTCTCGCCCCCCTCTTTCATCCCTTGCCTCCCTCCGCCCAGACCCTCCTTTTTTATAAGAGCTATCCTCGCCGCCCCTCCTTTCCCCATCCCCCTCCCTTTTTTCCATCTCCCCGTAGACGGCAAGCTCAAAGGTGCCTCGTCTACGTGGCCGTATCTTCTGTTAAATCTGAAAAATATTGGAGATGTATAAGATCTCCTAGTTTTGAGAATCTATTATCATCATTCCGGGGGGGGGGTAGACAGGCACACGAGGGCACAAGGCAGAAAGACAAGGGGTGGGAGGGGTACATATTGGAACAAGACCCTGAGGACCGAAAACATGAGGTGGGGGGTAGACACAAGGAGCTGGGGAGACAATTTGGGAAAACCACCATAATAGTCTGATTTGTCCATATAGCGTAGCGGCCGCCCCAGCGGTTCAAGAGACTATTAAGCCCCTTTGGTTAAACAGTCACAGTTCGAGCAGGCCCTTGTTTTTCATCTGTTATTCTCCCTCATCTCCAGGTTTCCTCGCATAGCATCTTTCTGCAGGATGATCTTTATCTTCTCCAACGAATCCAAAAGCTGTCTCGATGAGGAGGCCCTCCGCTGCAGCCCCGACTGAAACCAGTCAGTAAAAATGTCTGCCTCTTGTCAATCCGTTCCATGTCCTCCGATGACAGCTTGATTCCCTTTTGTTTCAAGGCCTCCAAGGCTTTATATGGTGAGCCATATGTTTGTACACCATCCTGCCAAAAATCCTCAATTTGGCCGGGAAGGGGGTTTGGAAACGAATCCCCTTTTCCCATAGTGCACGCAGTATCGGGGTGTATTGCTGCCTGGCCTGTTGTATCTCTGCAGGGTAATCATGATCTACCATTATTTTTGAGGAAAGGTATATCAGTTCCTTCTTAGACCAAACTCTACGAAGAATATCCTCCTTAGTTTGAAAACCCGCCACCATGAAAACTATCGAGCGAGGTCGAGCCTTCGGATCCTGCAGCCTAACACCCAGCGCTCTGGGTGCCCTTTCAATTTTTAAGTCATAAGTTGGGGGTAACTCTAGAATATCACGCAGCAGATTTTCAACAAATGCAGTTACCGGGGTTGTCTCTGCGCCTTCCGCAAGCCCGTAAAGGCGGAGGTTGTTCCTTCTCAATCTGCTTTCCAAATCTATTGCTTTAGCTTGCATCACCACTGATTGCTGTAACCGGGCACTAACCGCTTGACTCAAGCTGGCGTTTACATCTTCCACCCCTGATATTCTCATCTCGGCCTCCTCGAGTCTTTGATCCAGTTTCGACAGTTGTGCAGACAGCCCTTGTAAGTCCTTTTTCGTTTCCATTCTAGGAGCTCTTATCTCTTTCAAAATCGTCTCAAATCGGGACCGGGTTAGTTTATCCTGCTCTCCATCTGTATCATAATCTGACCCTGTTGAGCTGCTCAGCGAACAGCTTCTGCTTTGCGGCCTATGTCCCTCCGTGACCGATTCCGTTTCTGTGACTCTTTTCGGTGTGCCAAGCCTCCACGGGCCCTGTTTGTCCTTCTTATGGGGGTCCTTTGCCATCTTTACAGACTTTCCTCTCATTTACTGCTTTTCAGGAGGGAAATTTATCTTATTTATTGCTAGCGAGGTGTGGAGCGTTTGCGATGCTCTGCTTAGAGGTCCGTGGCGGAACCGGAAGTCCTGAATACCTCTTTTAATGGCACTAAACTCTTTGGCCTAGATGTCCAAGACATCATTAATGATCTGCAGGCCTCTGGTATGGCTGTTAAGTCTGTCCATTCCTCTACCACACTCAACAGCGTGGTAGGGGGCACCCTCCTTTTCATAAGCAAGTCAATAAACCAGGCTGCAACTCCTGTCCTCGGCAAATGCAGAGCCCAGCCCTCCTTGCCTGCCTCCTCCCATACTGGAGCAGCAGCCAAGCGCCCCAGGATTGAGAGTCCAGCCTCCTCCACTGGCCCCGCCTCTGCTTGACTCCTTGCCAGACACCCCTCCTCTAGTCCAGGGCCAGGATGTGGCGGTCGGAGATCTTTTCTCCTTCCATTTGAATCAGTGGAGAACCATAACATCAGATGCCTTGGTTCTGTAGATCATAGAGTGCAGTCATACTCTGGAGCTCTAGAGTGTGGTCATACTCTGGAGCTCGTCCAGCAGCCTCCAGATACCACCCCACCTCCCTCAAATTACACCCTGGCTCATCTGTCTGTTCTCTGGGAGGAAGTGCAGTCTCTCCTGCACAAGCAGGCGATAGAACTGGTACCAAAGAGACGGAGAAACCAGGGGTTCTATTCAAGATTCTTCCTGGTTCCGAAAAAGACTGGAGATCTGAGGCCAATCTTGGATCTGAAAGACCTCAGTCTTTATGTCCAATACAAAAAGTTCCGAATGGTAACCTTACCAGGCCTGTTCCCCCTCCTCAAGTCTGGGGACTGGCTATGCTCACTGGACATGCAGGATGCCTACCTGCACATCATGGTCTTCCCTCCTCATAGGAGGTTTCTCCATTTTGCCTTTCAGGGAGAACATTACCAGTTCAAGGTATTGCCCTTTGGCTTATCGTCTGCACTGGGTGTCTTTACCAAGTGCTTAGCAGTGGTCGCAGCAGCCTTCAGAAGAGAGGAACTGCATGTGTTTCCTTACCTGGACAGCTGGCTTCTCAAGGCCCCATCCAGGGAGCAGCTGTTGTCCTCTCTGGAGCGTGCTCTTCAGCTTTTTCAGTCTCAGGGCATAACAGTCAATCTGCCCAAATCTGTGCTAGTTCCAGCACAAAGACTACAGTATATTGGGGTGGTCCTCGACTCCAGGCAGGGGAAAGCCTTCCTACCTTTTCACAGAGAGGGTTGTGGATGCATGGAACGGCCTTCCAGGGGAGGTTGTGGAGTCAAAAACAGTGGTGGAATTCAAGCATGCATGGGACAGTCATAAGGCAATTCTAGGGGGTGGAGGTAGGAAGAAGTAGGCTGCTGGTTAACTAGGCTCTGCAGCTTATCCTTTAGGTAGGGAAATGAGCAGACTGGGTGGGCCAAGCGGTCCTTATCTACCATCAAATTCTATGTTTCTTTGTTACCCCAGAGCAGGGCAGAATGCCTCATATCCCAAGTGCAGGAGGTCACCCAGAGTCAGTACATCCCTGCCAGGCTGTATCTATGGCTCCTAGGACTCATGGCGCAGCCATTCCTACGGTTCCGCTAGCCAGACTCCACATGTGCACCCTGCAGTGGACCCTGAGTGTGCAGTTGGACCAGTGGACGGATGAGTTGGACCGACTAGTCCTGGTCTTCTCCCCAGTACGCAAGGTACTTCAGTGGTGGATGGTCCCCTTGAACCTCCTTCAAGGGGTCCCTTTCCAGCTTTCCTCCCTGAGTCAGATCCTAACCACAGATGCCTTGGGTCTGGACAGGGGAGCCCACTTGGGTCCCTTCCAAACTCAGGGATCCAGGTCCCAGTGGGAAGCCACCTTGCATATCAGTGTCCTGGAGATGAGAGCGGTGCTCTATGCCCTGCAGACCTTCCAGGATCATCTGGCCCCAGGCCAGCTGTTGGTGCAGTCAGACACTCTGAGTGTTGTCTACTATATCAACAAGCAGAGCGTGACTCACTCATACCCCCTTTGCAGGGAGGCCATGAAAGTGTGGTATTGGGCACTGGACCAGAATCTGACACTATCTGCCGTACACATACCAGGCATTCTAAACACCCGGGCAGACAGCCTTAGCAGAACTCAGTCAAGCATGCACGAATGGGAGCTTCTGTCATCTGTAGCAGAAGATGTGTTCGACAGATAGGATCGTCCAGAATTGGACCTTATTGTGCCCCCATGCAACACAAAACTGCCCAATTTCTGCTCGCTAGATCCAGGGCCTGGAGTTTTCTGGTGAGATGTGTTGGCCCTCTCTTGGAGCAGGAGATTTCTGTACACATTCCCTCCTTTCCCACTAATACAGAGGGTGCTGATCAAACTGCAGATGGAAGGGGCCAGCATCATCCTGGTGGCTCCATTCTAGCCTCACCAGATATGATTTCCTCTGCGTCAGCAGCTGGCAGAGGAACCTCCGATCCCTCTGCCCCTTTGCAGGAATCTGCTGACCCAGGATCAGGGAACTCTGGTCCATCTCAATCTGAGGTGCCTCCATCTGCATGTGTGACTTCCGAGGACATAGCCATCACCAGGTTCGGTGTCTCTAGTAGGGTAGCAGACGTCCTAGTGGCCGCTCACAAGCCCTCTATCATGCCACTTATGCCATGAAGTGGAAACGGTTTGCCATCTGGGCTGCCAAACATTCCCTTGACCCCTTCTCCTGCTCGGTGAAGCATTTCCTGGACTATCTGATCTCTTTGTCTGACTCAGGCCTCCAGTATTCCTCCCTTAAGGTCCACCTTTTGGCTATTTCTTCCTTTCATGAGACCGTGGGTGACCGCAGTATTGCTCAACTGGATGCCTGCCATACCTCCCTCCCTCCAGGGCATCCTACATCTGAAACCCCCAATCTGTTCTCCTGTCGTAGCTTGGGACTTGAATTTTATTTTGGAAAAGTTGACCCTCTCTACCCTTGAGCCAGTCACAACTTGAGATTTGCTTTCTCTCTCTCTCTCTCTGTCTCGGAAAGTGCTCTTTTTAGTTGCAATTACTTTTGCAAGGAACCTTATTGGATTTTTCACAGAGACAGGGCGTCTTCTTGCATAAATCCTAAGTTTCTTCCTAAGGTGGTTTCTGAGTTTATACTCAGTCAGTCAATCCACCTTCCTGTTTATTTTATGGAGTGTGCCAATCCAGGGGAAGTACTGCTCCATAAGTTAGGTGTGTGCAGGACTATGACGTATTACCTGATCAGGACTAAGGAGTCCAGAAAGTCTAAGCAGTTGTTTGTTTCTTTCACTCCAGGTAGAGAGGGTGCTTCAGTTTCTAAGTAATGTTTATTCAAATGGCTGGCAAATTGCATTGTGTTCTGCTACAATAAGTACAGCAAAGAATTGCCGGGTGCTGTCAAAGCTCACTCTATCAGAGGCATGGCTACCTCTGTGGCTTGTTTCAAAGGGGGTCTCAGCCGCTGACATTTGCGCTGCTGCCATCTTGAGTACAGCCCACACCTTCACCAAGCATTGCAGTCTGAACATCGCTTCTACAGCCCGTGCAGGATTTGGCAGGGCTATTCTGCAACGACTCCTGTCCTAAGTTTATGGAATTCATTGACAGGTTCAGCTTTCAAGGTCTTCTGTCTTAAGTGTAAGAAGCTCCTTGACTGTGTAGGTTGTTCCAACTCTCCTGTCTTAAGTTTATGGAGTTTCAGCCTCCCAGACTGTCCATATGCTCTTGTCACTGCTTGGGACTCATTCCTGCGGTGTAATCTGATGACTGAGATACCACCGGAGAAGATAGAAGAGTTACGTAAGAACTTACTGTAACAGTAGATCTTCAAAGGGTTCTCAGTCATCAGGTCTACTCCCTCCCACCATCCCCCTTTTTGGGGCTCCTATTCAGGACCGGGCTGTATGCTGTTTCCATCTTTCTCTGAGAGCCAGGTCCTCACTCTCCTTGGGTCCCCAGGGCGTCAGCCTTGCTCCCTTTGTCTCCAGAGGGAAAGAACTGAGGAGGGCGCAGGCCCACCTACACCTTTATAGGGTTGGTGACATTGGCTGACGCTAATGGCATGGGCAGACCCAGTTGTACTGCTTAAAATCTTCTGTGTGGATTCCCCATTCACCGACAGTGAAGTTCCTGCGGTGTAACCTGATGACTGAGATCCCCTTGAAGATCTACTGTTACGGTAAGTTCTTGCAAAACTGTTCTTTCCCTCACCTTAGTTATCTCAGTTTTAACCACTACAGATATCGTTTATACTGATTTGGCTTCAATATTTTGATTATGCTCCTTGATATATTGTATTTGTTGTATATGGCTTTCTACATCTCCGTACCCCCAGGACACATCTGGACAATCTCTGTATGTCTTTCCTGGCAAAACATTTGAAATAAATAAATCAGTATGTGGTGCCCTTGCTTTGTTTTGCAAATGGCTTGCTTAGGCAACCTGTCCTGTGGCAAAAGGAAATATACAGTAATCTGTTGTTGTTCTCCAGGAGCCGTGGTCATCTGGTGCCTGTAGGAGTCATGTTTCCGACTGACAACCTTTGAATAAAGGGGTTGCAAATACTGGCAACTCACAGTCAAGGCTGTCTATGTAACACATGGTTAATTGCTCTTGAGATCATGATGATTTCCGTGTTATAGAGTGATAGTGGCTGCGGACTGACTGGATTAACTTGCCCTGCATTAAAAGTAAGTGTTTAAATGGTGGGGGTGATCTGATCCAGGATCAGCCCCCAATTCAATGTAAATACTTTTTATGCATGACAACTTATGATCCATTTCAGTTTCAGTTCATGAGTATTGAATCTGCTACGCTGGGTTTCTAGTGTGTCCGACTATGTATGTGTGCATTTGGAGGGGGATATGTGGTTAGTACATTATTTTGTGGTGGATCTGGAGGATAGGGGGGCTAGCGCACAACTTGCTGGGGTGCGCTTGGAAGTTCAACAGGCGGAAAGGGCAACATACTAGGCTGGGAGAAGGCTTGGATTTTAGGTAGGGGTCTAGGGTGCAACTTGCTAGGGTGAGGGCTGTAGATTCTAGGGAAGGGGGCTAGGGTATAATTTGTTGGGCTGGGAGAGGTCTGAGGATCTTGCTCTGAAGCAGCTGGCTAGACTATGGGAGTGGGACTCAGAGCAACATGCTGGACTGTGGGAACTTTGGAGGGGTCTATGGTACAACGTACTGGGCTGGGGAAGGGTCACAGGGTAACATGTCCTGTTACAAATGACCCCTAAAATGCACCAGAATGGACCAAAACCCCAAAAATGTAATTGTAGCCTAGGCAGTACCTAGGCTCCCAGCCTGTAGTTCAGATCATAGAGCCTTGTGTGTACACTTTTTGAAAGCTGATTACTTCAGTTGTAGTACATCAACGCTGGAATATTTTAAATATTTTTTACTTTTAATATTCGTTAGGTCCTCCTAGATTTTAAATGTTGTATCTAGGGGGATATGGGAATCTGATTGGCTCAGCTTGTTTTTGTTTATATTTATATTTTCTGGGTTTTTGCTGTTTTCTCCCCTGGTCTCTGGAGCCCCAGCACATGGACATCGTACATGTGTGGACGTGCACGCATGCCCCGTGATGCTGGTGCAGCCCCTTCCGCACCTCCCTTCTGGCTACTGCCAGAGCTCCCTCTGGACTGCGCCACCATCCATCCTCCACCAGGTGTGATGGCCAGTGACCGGGAAGCCTCCAAGCCCTCCCAGGAGGAGAGAGATGCCTTGTTGCAGCTCGATCTCGCTCCACACCCTCCCCTCCCAAACCCGACCCCAACAACCCAGGCTTGTTCCTGAAACCGGGTCGCTGGCACAGCGCGAGGTGTGGCATCCAGTGCCTCAACCCTCAGCGCCACTGGGCAGGCCCCTCAGCTCAATTTTTGTGCAGCTGATACCACACACTGCTCTTGATCCACTGATTGAGAAGCCCTTGTATCTAGGGATCTTATAGTGGTTAGCTGAGGCAGCCCAGAGGTAGACTGGCGTGCAGCGTGAACTTTTGGTGAGCAGTGCAAGTTTTTATACATGTACCAGAAATAGGCAGAGTAAGTGTGTTTTTTTTCCTCCCTTAACCCTTAGGCTGCCAACAGAATTTGAATATATAGGAATTCTGGGCAGATATATCAGCCTGCAGCACAGCAAGGATTAAATCCCTTAAGCCAAATAAGAGCAATTTTTTAAACAAACTTTTTTATTATTTAGATTTTAGCATCATCTGCGAGTATATCCTACAGGAGAGTAATGGCTGGAAAAACACTGATATGGGGGCCATGTATGTTAAATCAGTTTGCAAATGCATAAAGAACTCTTGGTGGTGGACTAGTAAGTATAATCAGCTCAGATATCAGCAGAGAAGTCTTGGTGTGTCTGTACAAATAAAGCAGCAGAATTTAAATTTGGTTTTTGCATATAATTTTTTTCTTCATTTTAAACATTAGGCATTGCTTGCTGCATTTGCTTGGAAGGACCGCTTATTTTATTGATTTAACTTGGTATAGACCTATGCTTGAAACAAGCTGATCCTGTTATTTTCTGGGGCTCCAAGAAGGACACACTTCTCCCATTGCTCCCCTGATTTCTGGATGTGTGGAAGTTCCCTTTGCCGCAACTACTCTAGCTCAATTCAGAAATCTCTGGGGATGGCACAAGTAGTTTACATCAAAAACTTTGACGCAAATTGTGGCTTGCGTCAAACTTTGCATCAAACTCAATTCAAGCAGGTGGCTTGCATCAAACCCAGGGCAGTCTGTGCTAAAGTGGCTTGCGCCATGCTTGCGTCCAAAACCTGGGTGCTCCATGTCACAATTGGCTTGCTTCACAGATCTGATGCAGCATCCCTTTTCCTGGGATTCAGAAAGGTGGGAGCCCTGACACTGTGCCGATGATGACAGGCATCTGTTTGACCAGGATGGAGCTGATCTAACTGACAATGGTGCACAGAATGGAGCGGATCAGCTGCAGACAGAGAATGAGACAGCCCACACCACGCGAGGATGGTTGGGGCTGCCGTCGTCCGGCCATTTCATCCGCCGTACAGCTTTTCACAGGTCTTGCCCCATGCAGCGGTTTCTGCCGCATCTGGCGTCAATTTTCATCCACCACATTGTCATTTTGATGCAGTTAGAGTCAGTTCCCACTCTGTGCCTCCCTCCTCCTTTTTCACCCACCTTGGGGCATTCCTGCCTGTGCATCATCATGGTGCCACAGTGTGGACATTCATGCCCCTCCTGCATAGCCATTGTAGCTCACCTGGAGGCATTCGCACCAAATGCTGTTGCACCTTGGCTTTCAGTATTCTCTCTACATGCATCACATCTTTGATGAAGTGAACTTCTTGCGTTAGTGTAGCAGACTTTATAGCAGAGACTGCTCTTCTTTCTGAATATGGCGCACAGTATTTGGCACACTGGCATTTGACACAAGGTGGTTTTTTGATGCATCTTGTGCCAGTCTAAGGGTTCTTTCTGAATCGAGCCCCTGAACTCTGAGATATTGCTTGGACTGGATCTTGTAATTCATATAGGGACAAACTGAATTTTGTAGTTCTCTTGACTGAGTTCTTGGTTCTCATTATTGATTGCTACGGTTTTGTTTACATTTTCATTGTAACATTTTATTGTAAACCCTTAGAGGGAGGGAATTGAGAGCTCCACCCGATCTAATTGTTTCTGCTCGGGCCCAGTGCAACATCCAAAAGACCTTGCAAATGCCTTTAATCAATCTTTTATGGACCTAAGCTCTGTTCTACCCCCACACTACCTTGACCCCGATCTTAACAGGGCATCCTCCAGTCCCCACTCTCCTCACACTTTTAACACAAATCAACCCCTCTTCTGCTTCAAACAGGTCTCACGGTCCGAAACCATCAAATATGTTAGATGAGTCTTAGACAGCTCTAGAATGGGCAGTGACTCTATCGACATGAAGTTGCTTGCCCTTGCAATGGAACAACTAGCCTATCCTCTAACAAAACTATTCAACATTTCCCTCAGTACTGGCATATTCCCAGATAGATGGAAAACTGCCCTAGTCGCACCAGTCTTTAAAAATAGAGACAGAACTATCCTGGATAACTATTGCCCAATCTCCATCTTGCCACCCCTTTCTAAGGCCCTAGAGAGAATGATGTCGAACCAGCTCACAGAATACCTGAACAATTACAAACTACTCTGCCCACAACAGCATGGGTTCTGTAAAGCCCACAGTACTATCACAGCACTCACAGACTTTACTTCCCATCTTTATGACACCCTTGACTCTGGTATGATGGTGGGGTCTATTTTTATAGACCTGACCAAAGCATTCAACACCGTCAATCACCAGGTCTTGCTCAAAAACCTTTCGACCCTAGGCCTGTCCACTGACACAGTCTCTTGGTTTTCAAGCTACCTGTCTCACAGGAATCAGTGCGTTAGGATAAATGGAGTCACATCTGAACCCCGGAATGTAACACTGGGGGTTCCCCAGGGATCAATCATAGGGCCATTACTCTGAAGCCTTTTCATCAATTCACTCCCTAGTGCATGCCCTGCCAAGATGCTGCTCTATGCAGATGATGCAATGATCTCTGTGCCTGGACACCACTTGCCAGAAATAAATACTGCTCTTCAAGACAGCTTCTCCAAACTTGAGGCCTGGTTCTCGCATAACAGGCTCCTATTAAATTACAAAAAAACTAAATCTATTCACTTCTCGTTGCAGTGGTTCAAAAAGAATGCCAACCCCTGATCATCCTTAGTCATAAAAGTGACGTCCTGGAACAGGTTTTAGAAACATAGAAGTTGACGGCAGATAAGGACCGCAAGGCCCATCCAGTCTGCCCATTTTTTTTTCTGCCTTATGAATGTGCCATTGGCCTTTGCTCTGTCAATGGCCTATCTATTCATACTCATCTGCATTGCTCCCTTATGTCTATCCCATGCCTGTTTGAAGCCCTGCACTGTATTCATATCCACCACTTCCTGAGGTAGGCTGTTCCATGCATCCACCACCCTTTCTGTGAAAAAGAACTTCCTCACATTACCCCTTAATTGGCCTCCCTCTAATCTCATGCTGTGTCCTCTAGTCCTGCTATTTTTCTTATATTGAAACATGTTAGACTCTTTCACCTTGTTAATGCCCTTAAGGTGTTTGAATGTTTCGATCATATCACCTCTCTCTCCCTCCTTTGCTCTAGGTTATACATATTGAGCTCTGGTAATCTGTCCTCATATGTTTTTTGATGCAGTCCCTGCACCATTTTGGCTGCCCTTCTCTGGACTGCCTCAATTTGGTTAATGTCCTTGTGAAGGTGTAGCCTCCATTATTGCACGCAGTACTCCAGATGGGGCCTAACCAGTGTCTTGTAAAGAGGGATTATTACCTTCCTCTTCCAACTTGTGATACTCCTACTAATACACCCCAGCATCTCTCTAGCTTTGCCTGCTGCTTTAGTGGTCTACTTGGATGATTTCAGGTCATCGGTGATGATGATGCCCAAGTCTCTTTCTTCCCTTGTGACTGCCAGCAACTCCCCTCCCAGAAACATAGACTTTGACGGCAGATAAGGACCGCTAGGCCCATCTAGTCTGCCCATTTCCCTACCTACAGGATAGGCCGCAGATCCTAGTTAACCAACAGCCTATATCTTTCTGCCCCCCACAAGAATTGCCTTATGTCTGTCCCATGCGTTCTTGAATTCTCCCACAGTTTTAGACCCCACAACTTCCTCAGGAAGGCTGTTCCATGCATCCACTACCCTCTCTGTGAAATAATACTTCTCACATGCCCCTGAACCGCCTCCTTCTATTTTTAAATTGAGTCCTCTTGTTCTTGCAAGTCTTTTTCTGAAAGATGCTACCTCTTGGACTTTGTTGATTCCTTGAGGTACTTGAAAGTTTCTATCATGTCCCCCTCTCCCTTCTTTCCTCAAGGGTATACATATTAAGCTCCTTTAGTCTCTCCTCATCGCTTCTCTTGCAGACCCTGCACCATTTTAGTTGCCCTCCTCTGGACTGCCTCTATCCTGTCTATGTCCTTGGGAGATGGGGTCTCCAGGACTGGACACAGTATTCCAGATGGGGTCTCACCAACTGTCTGTACAGAGGATAACAACTTCCTGTTTTCTGCTGCTGATGCCTCTCCTATACATCCCAGTATACCCCCGCCCTCCCTACTCGTCTCACATTGCTTACTAACCTTAAGGTCATCTGATATGATTACCTCCAGGTCCTTTTCTTGTTTTGTTGTTGTTACTACCTCCCCACCCATTGTGTATTCTTCCCTGGGTTCTTGTTTCCCAGGTGCATTATTTTGCACTTTTTTGCATTGAATCCTAGCTGCCATACGTCTGACCATTCCTCCAACCTTGCCAAGTCCCTTTTCATCCTTTCCACGCCTCCTTGTGTATCAACCCTGTTGCAGATCTTTGTGTCATCTGCAAAAAGGCATACTTTTCCTTCCAGTCCCTCTGCAATGTCACTGATGAAGACATTAAAAAGGACTGGACCCAATACTGAACCCTGCAGTACCCACTAGTAACCGCCTTTTCTTCAGTGGACTCCATTTACAATTACCTTCTGTGTCCTGTTGTCCAGCCAATGTTTTACCTAGGCTACCACCCTGGGACCCACTCCCAGGCTGGTTAATTTGACTATCAATCTTTTTGTGAGACTGTATCAAATGCCTTGCTAAAGTCTAGGTAGGCCATGTCCACCGCCCCTCCTGGTCTACTACTGGTCACCCAGTCAAAGAAATCTATTAGATTGTGTCTGACATGACCTTCCCGCTGTGAACCCATGCTGCCTTGGATCCTGTGCTCCACTGACCTCTAGGTACTCAACTATTCTTTCCTTCAGAAGTGACTCCATCACTTTCCCTATCACAGAGGTCAGACTGACAGGTCTGTAGTTTCCTGCCTCTGTCTTGGTCCCACTTTTGTGAAGGGGAATCACATCCGCCTTCCTCCAGTCCTCGGGTACCACACCATCCTCCCATGATTTATTAAAAAGAGTAGCCAGTGGTTTCACTAGTTCCTTCCTTAATTCTTTTAGAATTCTGGGTGAATTCCATCAGGACCCATTGCTTTGTCCACCTTCAGTTTTAGAAGTTCTTGCAGAACCCTTTCTTCTGTGAAAGGACTGGGATCGAACCCCCTATCAAGAGTGCTTCTGTTAATTGGATTAGGCACTTCCCCCTCCTCTTTTGTGAATACTGAGCAGAAATATTCGTTCAGTATTCCTGCTTTTTCACTGTCCCCCTCTGCCCACCCACCGTTCATTCTATTCAGCCTCACTATCCCTCCCTTTGTCTTTCTACGCTCGCTGATGTACCTATAAAAGGTTTTATCCCCTTCTTAACTGAGTTGGCTATCTTTTCCTCAGTTTGGGCCTTTGCTATTCTGACTTCCCTCCTGCTTCTTTCTGCCTTAACTGGTACAGCTCTCTGTCCTGCTCCTTCTGTGTTTCCTTATACTTCCGGAATGCTATCTTTTCTTCCTGACTTTCATAGCCACCTCTCTTGAGAACCATAGTGGCTTTTTCTTTCGTTGATTTGTTTATTTGCTTCCACAAAGGCTTGTTGCCTCTGTGATGGCAGTTTTGATAATTCCCATTGTTGCTCCACACCTCCTTCTAGCCTGTTTGCTAGTGCTTTTCTGAGGCACTCTCCCATCTTACAAAGTCAGCCTCCTAAAGTCCAGTACCCTCACTTTTGTATGGCTTGACTGTAGCTGAGTTTAACGTGAACCACACTGTTTGATGGTCACTTGTCCCCAGATGGCAACCTACTTCTAGATCTGAGATCCTCTCACTGCCCCGTTTGAGAGTCACGAGGTCTAAGATTGCTCCCTCACAGTGGGTTCCGAAACTAGCTGTCTGATGCTCGCCGCCTGTAGGGCATCAAGAATGGCCCTGCTCTTGGATGTGGCTGCAGCAAATGTGCTCCAGTTAACATCTGGCATATTCAGGTCTCCCATCAACAGTATCTCCCCTTTCTCTGCCATTCTAAGAATGCCTTCTATCATATCCTTGTCCATTCCTTCCCCTGACATGGGGGTCTGTACACAACCCCTGTGCGGATTGTGGTGCCCTTTCCAGTCTCCAAGGTGACCCACAGTGCCTCCTCTCCTCCCTGTTTACTCTTTTGTTCAGTTGCTTTTATCCCTTCCTTTACATAGAGAGCTACTCCTCCCTCTTCTCCCTGCCTGTCTCTCCTGTAAGGTTATGTACCCTGGTATGTTAACATCCCAGTCATGGTTCTCTGTGTACCATGTTTCTGTGACTGCTACGATATCCAGGCATCCCTCTTCCATTAAGGCCACCAGCTCAGGGAGCTTGTTGCCCAGACTACGGGCATTGGTACTCATTACCCTCCATTTCCTGATGGCCTTACCCCCTTTTGCCCCATCCCTGTCCTTCTTACTTTTGTCACTTTCTCCATTTACCCCTGCCCTTCTCCCTATCGACACCTCCATGTTGGTGTTTGCCACACTTACTACCGTGATTGTTTGGGGGCTAGGATTTTCCTGCTCCTTTCCAGTGCCTCCCCCCTTGGCTAGTTTAAAAGCTTGCCAATGAAGCATTTAAACCTATCACCTAGGATCCTGGTTCCCCTCCCGGACAGATGCAGCCCATCATGCCAGTATAGGCTTGCATCACTCCAGGTGGACCCCAGTCCCCAATGAAGCCAAATCCCTGAGCTCCCCACCAGTTTTTCAACCACTTATTGAATCCCATGGTACGGAACACCCTAGCCTCTCCTATGCCATAGATGGGTAGCACCTCTGAGAAGGTTACCGTGCGTGCTACTTGACTAAGGCCCCTCCCCAATTCCACAAACTCTTCCTGCACTTCTCTAATCCCTTTCTTAGCCAGGTCATTTGTCCCTAGGTGGACAATGACATCCAGCTCTCTCCCTGTGCAGCTGCTCGGCAATCCTGAGGATTCGCTCCTGTCCCTCCAAGCCATGGCGCCAGGCAGGCACCTTACCTCCCTCTCCTTCCTTGCCCAGTTCTACCTTCCCACAATGGAGTCCCCACCAGGAGTTGTTTCTTCCCTGCAGGGTCCCCTGCCACCCTCCTGTGGGTCTCCTTGTGGAGGTTCCCAGCATCCTCCTTGGTCTCCACTGTAGGTGCCTCCATAGAGGAACCACACTTTGCCAGAATGGCATAGGAATTGTGGAGAGGTACAACTGGAGGATGTGCCTCTGTTCCACCACCCTCACCCTCCCTGAGCCCACTGTGGTCCAACCGCTCCTCTTTCTTGGCAACCTCTGAGGCAACGGCAGTGGCACTGGTGGTCCCTGGATGGAAGAGGAGGTCCCACAAATCTGGCCAACCAGCCTGGAGATGAGCAACCTCCTCCCTCAGCCCAGAGAGGTGCCTGCAGATGGGACAACACCGCATCCTCCAGAATATCTCCCGGAAGACTGCTGCTCACAGCCACTGCACTGCACCACTCAATCATGTCTTATTTCAGCCCCTTAACTGTTTGCAATCCTTACTCTTTCGTCTGTTTTTTTTTCTCTCCTTACTTTCTGCCTGTGTCCTTTAAGCTCCTGATTGTCCTGTTCTGAGACAAGAATATCCTATATTTCAGTAGACCACTTACTTGTTCAGAGGCAGACCTTCAGCAGCTAGAGGGGCCGGAGAGCTACTCTTGCCCTTCTAGGATGGTGGGTCCTTGGTGGTTCTGTGATCACTCACTTCCTGCCCCTAAACAGGAAGTTCCTGTTGTCAGTCAAATCCTGTGCCTATAAAAATTGAACTAGCTTTGGGTGGAGGGGAGGGAAGGAGGCAATATAGTCCCAGTAGAGAAGTTCAGTCACACAGCAGTCCTTTCTCTTGGTGTCTTCTGCCAAGCTATTAGCAGAATCTTTCCAAGGCAGTCTTTAAATGTAGCTTCCTTCTAGCTAAGCCACTTCCCCTACTTACCAGATCTTTCTACAAGTAATTTAAACCTCACAGCAGTTAAGTCCTTTCAAGTCACCTGAGATTTACACCTAGATGACTTTTCAGTTACCCATTTAGTTCAGTTAACCCAAACACACACTTTTTTTTTGTTTTGTATGTTAGTTTTTTTTAACCTAAATTAAAGGTCCAAATACAAAAGTTCTTCTATTTTAGTCCCAGTAGAGAAGTTCAGTCACACAGCAGTCCTTTCTCTTGGTGTCTTCTGCCAAGCTATTACTATATAAGCCTATAGATGATTTCAGGATTTCTCTTCCCTATGTGCATGATCTTGCACTTCTTTGCATTAAACTCCAGCTGCCACTGTTACGACCATTTTGCCAGTTTATCCAGGTCTCTTCTCATTCTGCCCACCCCATCTGGATCATCTACTCTGTTGCAGATCTTGATGTCAACTGCAAACAGACAAACCTTACCCTCCAGTCCATCTGCAATGTCACTGATGAAGATATTGAAGAGGACTGGCCCCAGGACTGATCCCTGAGGTATCCTACTTGTGACTTGCATCTCTTCTGACTGTATACTGTTTAGCACTACTCTCTGTTTTCTGCCCATCAACCAGTTTGCCACCCAGTTGACCAACTTCTGACCCACCCCGAACCTACCTAGCTTATTAATCAATCTCCTATGTGGAACAGTATCGAAAGCTTTGCTGAAGTCAAGGTAGGCAACATCAACTGCTCCCCCTTGGTCCACCACTCTGGTTACCCAGACAAAGAAATCTATGAGATTGATTTGACAGGACCTTCCTTTTATAAAGCCATGCTGTCTTGGATTCCATGCTCCTGTGGATTCCAGTTGTTGCACTATCCTTCCCTTACGGAGTGCCTCCATAATCTTGCCCACTATTGAGGTAAAACTGACTGGTCTGTAGTTCCCTGCCTCCTCCCTGCTACCACTCTTGTGGAGTGGGATCACATGAGCCCTTCTGCAGTCTTCTGGGACCTCTCCTGTGCTCAGAGACTCACTAAACAGTTCTGATAATGGCTCTGCTAGTTCCACCCTTAGCTTCTTTAGTACCCTGGGATGTATGCCATCAGGTCCCATTGCCTTGTCCACCCTGAGCTTATCGAGCTCTTGTAGGACCATTTCTTTTGTGAAGGGACTAGTGCACACCTCCTCCCCCTCTGTGTCCTTGGTGCTGAGCTGTGGGCCCTGCCCTGCCTTCTCTTCAGTAAATACTGAGCAGAAGTATCTATTTAGGATAGATGCTTTTACATGGTCTTCCTCCTCACATGCCCCCTTATCACCTTTGATGTTAGCAATACCCCCTCTGGACTTTTCTCCTTTCACGAATGTATCGAAATACCAGAGAGATAGGATCCTCCATAGCATTACAGGCAAAATTATGGCAGTGGCTTGCTCGCCTCGCAAAATACATGTTGCACTGCCTACTGCTGTGACATCACCAAAGTTAGAAAAAAAAGGCTGGCCACAATAGAAATAGAAATATAGCACAAATACTGAAAATTAGAAAAAAAGCCACCCACGACACAAATACAAATAAAGTACAAATACTCTTACAGCCAAGTCTGAAATAGAACAGGGTGTGTGGGGGCAGAGCCCCCCAAATACAATTACAAGTACAACTAGTCTTACAGCCACGATCTTAAAACTAATAAACCACACAACTCTGAAATAGAAATACATGTCATAGCATAGACAAATCTGAAATAGAACGGTGGGAAGCGGAGCCCCCCAAATACAAGTACAAATAGTCTTACAGCCACGATACGCATAATAAAACATACGGGGTTACAAAGAAATAAAACAAATGAAACACATGCATAGGTGTTAATAGCATCTAATGGCCAGGTAGTCAGATGGCAGATGATGTTGTGGCCGAAGCCTTTATCTCACTAAATTATGCATCAATATGTGTTAATCCCCGTAACGGTCATATTAGTGTACCCTACACAGTGTACTTTGGTGTTGTGGCCGAAGCCTTTATCTCACTAAATTATGCATCAATATGTGTTAATCCCCCTAACCGCCATATTAATGGTACCCTACATAGTCTACTTTGGTGTTGTGGCCGAAGCCTTTATCTCACTAAATTATGCATCAATACGTGTTAATCCCCGTAACGGCCATATTAATGGTACCCTACATAGTGTACTTTGATGTTGTGGCCGAAGCATGAATTTTATGTTTACACCATAAACTATTGTATGGCTAGAGTGCAATTAATACATTTTTTTAAACTGTCGTGGCTGGGCTTGTCCATGTCCGTGGGGCAGGAAAAGGGGCGTAGCCAAAACTGCAGGGCTTGTCCGTGTCGAACAGGGGCCGGAAAGGGGGCATGGCCAAAATGACGGTGAAATTAGAGATTACCGTAGTATAATTAATTTTACAATTCGCGCACGGGGATCCTTATCTCTCCGGTATCGCCAATGTATCCATAGAAAGTCTTGTCACCTTCTTTTACTGTTTGTGCTAGTGTTTCCTCGGTTTGGGCCTTTGAATGCCTTACTGCCTTTCTTGCTTCTCTTAGGGAAGTTTGGTATGCCTCCCTATCTTCATCCTGCTGCGTTCCTTTATATTTCCTGAAGGCCAGCCTTTTGGCTCTGACCTTTTCTGCTACTGTTTTTGAGAACCAAAGTGGTTTCTTTCTTCTTTTGCACTTCCTTTTGTCTCTCTAATACAATGGGATGTTGCTTCAAATATTGCATCTTTAATGCTTGCCCACTTTGCCTGTATCCCCTCACCTGTATTTCTTTTTTGCCAGGGCTAGCTTAACTCTGCTGGCCATCTTATAATAGTCGACTCCTCTGAAGGCCCATATTTTTGACTTGGAATGGGATGATTTTGTTCTAGTGGCCAAACTGAACCATACCATGTGATGGTCAGTGGCCACCAGGTGACCTTCTACCTGGAAATCTGTGATCCTTTCCCTGTTAGTCAGTACTAGATCTAGGATAGCCCTGTCTCTTGTGGGTTGTTGTACTAGTTGTTTGAGTCCCTCCCCCTGCACGGAATCCACCATGCATCTAGTTCTGGCAGATGTTCCTGCTGGTATTGACCAATCTGTATCCGGCATATTGAAGTCTCCCATTATCAGAACCTTCCCTTTAGCTGTCATGTTTTGTATATCTTCTAACAGTAATGTGTCTGTGTCCTCCCCCTGGTCTGGAGGCCTGTACACGACCCCAGTTCATATGGCTGTCTTCACCTTCAAATATCTGGGCATCCACATTGATGACTCCCTCTCTTTCATTACTCATATAGACCACGTTATAAAATCTGCAGAACGGGTGGTGGACAAGTGGAACACCCTGCCAGAGGAAGTGGTGGGGGCTGAAACAATCACGGGATTTAAGAATGCATGGGATAGACATAAAGGAATTCTGGAGGTCAGGGGTAAGGGGCAACAGACTTCCTGGAAAACATAAACTGAACTTACAAACTTAAATGGGCAGACTGGGTGGGCCATAGGCCCTTATCTGCTGACACTGTCTATGTATCTATGTATGCTAATATCCGACTTGGGATCCTATACTGACACAGAAAAGCTATGACCCCGGATGCCCTCAGTCTCGTCACACAGAGCTCCATATTGACAATTATTGACTATGGTCTAATCATATACAGTGCAGCCCCTGAGACCATGCTTAAACACACAAAACTTCTCCTCAATAAAGCCTGTTGGCTTGTATTAGGGGCCGATCATCGCACCCATACTTGCAGCCTCTATTCCTCGACAGGGTGGCTCCCCTTTACCCAAGAACCAAATATCAAGCCTACCTACTTGGGGAAAAAAGCGCCCCTAGGACAAACACCTGAGTCGACAGCTACGTTATTCCAATGCAACCTAACATATAAAAATACCAGAAGTTCAGTGAAGGGCCTACTACATGTACCATTTAAAAGAACCTTCCTTGCCCAGCGTTTCCTTTCTTATCGCAGTCCATAGTGGTTGAATTACCTACCCTTCACCATCTTACAACATGACAATATCATCCCCTTTAAGGAAGACTTACATCTCCAACTGGCTGGAACCAGCAACTGCGACTGTTATGCATAGCGACTGACCTCTAGGCCTCATCTCCTGCCTTTGTCCCCAAGTCATCCGTTCTACCCCCACACACCCCTTAACCCACTCTCTACCTCCCCTCGGCAACCACCCCCCTCCCCTAGCTCAGGTTCTTGGCACTTGATCTGGTGGACCACTCTCGGCTGTCCCCCACGACCCCTAGCCCTCTCTCGCTCTTCACAGTCATTCCTTGCAGCTACACCCACCTCCCTTCTCCACCCCCCCACTTTTCTCTTACATCCCTTTTGGACTCTGCCATGACAAAGCCACTTCTAGCTGCCATTTTTCCCACCTTCTGCACTTAGTAACTGTTTTTTTTAGCACTTAGCAACAGGTTTTGTTTTTGTCTGTGACTACGTTATTGGAGTTAAGTTGTATACCTTGTTAGTTTCTAAGTCTGCCTATGTATTCTGTTTACTCCTATGTCCCACAGTGCTGATTCTAACTACCTACCCTGTCTATTATTGACACTGAAAGGTTTTTTGTAATGTATTGTTTTATGTCTGGGACATGGAGCCTTTATAAGAGAGCCTCCTTGGCTCAAAGGTTGTAATTCTGAAACTGAAATTAATAAATAAAAACATTATTGAAGTAAAGACAATCATTGTTCTAAGTGGACTTTTCTGATGATAAGAACATGATTGTTACACTGAGATCAGTGACGGAGAATAGTGCTGAGCTGCAGACTGCAGTTCTTCACTTTCTTTGGAACTCCAAGGGTTGAGAGGATGTGCAGCAGCCAAGATTGCCCTCTACCCCTGCACAGTGCCACTACAGCCCCAAGCAATTTTTCCTGAGCTTAAATTCCTGCACCTAAGCCACAGCAAAAAAACATCTAAGTGTTCATTGGTATTTTAATTTCATGAAATTTGAGTGAAACATGGGCCACATGTAAAAAGATAACTGGGTGGGGGGCCCTGTCATTAATATGTTATGTATTTTATATTTATTACATTTCGCAAGCAAAACTTACAAACATTAAAACCACAGGGGGATAGCATGTGAAAAACATACATATTCCAAAGCATACGCTCACAAAGGAATCAATAACTCACACCCCCTCATTAGAGACATCATTGGGGGTCACCCCTAGAGTCTACTAACTCATGACATTTGCAAAAAAGATCTTACAAATGCATACCGTTTTCTGTTGCTTGAATTGTATGTCCACTTGTTGTAGTGCATATCAATGATTATGTAATGTATATTTGTGATTTTGTGTAGTAATGTTGTCTCTGACTCTGAACTCTTTTAAAATAGGCAGCTGCCTAAAGGATTCTTTGCGAAATTAAAAAAGAAATTAAAATAATATTTGCTGGGGGCTCCAGAATTCTAAAACTGGCCCTGATTAGTGATACTCTACTTACGGTAAGTAGATAAATTTTACTTCTAACTCTTCTGCCCCTCTGGATAGTCCTTCCTTTCACATTTGGAGTTTGAACTGAGCCTTTACTGGCATTTGCCATGACTGATTTACCAGCATTTATGTTTGGTATGTTTTACACGTACTGAATTTATTGGATTTAATAAAGCATCTCTGTGCTGTATGGCAGTACTTACACAGAAAGACCAAAATTGAATGCATACAGTCAACTTCGTAACTCCTGCAAGCAGGTTGTGAAGTCACTCAAGCATAAGTACCACACTAACCTACAAAACAAGTCTCTTGGCAACCCCCGCAGTTTCTGGGCCTCAACACCCTCCACAACCCCAAATCAAATAAACAGATAACGAAACTTACCTCCCCCTTCGGTCCTATAACTGACCCAGGCAAGATCGCTGATACCTTCAATAAAATGTTCACCGACCTTACCACCTACACCAGAAAACTCCCTCCACAGCCTCCCTCTACCCAGAAAAAACAGTCATGCTGCCCACGGACATCAAGCCCTGTCTTTTATCTCAGAGCCATCGACCATAGTGTCGCTGGCAAACTCCCTAAGACGAAACCCACCAGGGGCAACCCAGGTAGCGATGGTCTGTATCCCACCTTTCTGAAATTCCTCTCCCCTTCCTTGTAAAGCCACTGACCCACATATTTAACTTTGCCCTCTCATCATCTGCTATGCCTGACTCATGGAAGCATGCGCACAAAGTGCCTGTTTTCAAATCCAGCGATCCCGCTGCCCTGGAAAATTACCATCCCATCTCCCTCCTCCCACATCTAAGTAAACTATTAGAAAAAAATCATTCACCACCAGCTGTCCAAGCATCTAGATAAGTACAACCTCCTGAGCCCCCTCCAATATGGCTTCCGCAAACACCACAGCACCTCTTTGGCCTTGGCCCTTTTCTCCAACCATGTCCTTAGAAACATGGGCATGGGTATGGCCACAGGTGCAGTGTTTGTGGACCTATCAAGGACCTTTGACCTTGTTGACCAGCACCTTCTCCAGTCCACCCTGCTAAACCTGGGCTGCACCCTGGACGCCACCACTTGGTTTATCAGCTACTTCGCTAACAGATCCTAGTCTGTTCTGATAGGCAAAGATACCTCTGCTGCATTACCCATCCATACTTGGTTTCCCCCAGGGCTCCATTCTGGGGCCTGTATTATTCTCACTGTTCATAAATGATCTTTCTGCAGAAAGCATAAATTGTAATGCACTCCTCTACGCTGATGACCTAATCATCTACCATAGCGCCAAGTCCCTCAAGTCTATATCTTCTACACTCACTACAAACTATGGATCAGCTCAACATTGGTTCCTTTCCAGAAAACTTCTTGTAAATGAGAAACAAACAAAGGCCATGCTCTTTGGTTCAAAGCCATACCTTGCAAAGGCCACCAAATCAAAAACCTTGTTATACATAGTCACTCCTGCAGGCCCTCCTCTTGACACTGTATCCTCCTTCAAATCCCTAGGAGTGACTCTTGATCCCTCCCTTACCTACAGTGACCACATTTCTGACACTATGAAGAGAGTCCACCAGAAGCTGGGGGCAACCTACCATGTTAACCACCTCCTGATCTCAGAGGCTCATCTTGCAATTGCCCAGGGAAATCTTCTGCCCCTACTTCACTATTGCTCCCCGGTGTTCTCCTCCATGTCCTCCTCACTTCTTTCTTGTCTAAATATCACATACGATTCTATCTGTTGCTTTTCCCTTCATCTCCCTTCTTTCACTCATCACTGCTTTCTATATCAGTCCTTAGACTGGCTTTCTCTGCAGGGCCATTTTGAATATGCTGTGGACCCTCTAGTTGACACCTCTCTCAGGAGCTCACGTAAGTCCCTGTACTCCTTGCTTCTTGGTAACTCGGTGTCTCAGGCTCTCTTCCCCCCGGTAGTCCCCTGTGTATCTACTGTCATGGGGAGCAAGGCTTTCTCTGTCTCTGCCCCCTACCTCTGGAACAGAATACCACCTGCTATCCATATGTTACTCTCTCTTCAGTCCTTCAGATTGAAGCTAAGAGATTGGCTCATGTCTCAGGCTACCTGCTCCATTGGAAACACTCTCACCAGAAATCCACTTTAGGAGCCCATTGTACCATTTGCCTTACTTCCCAAGTACTGGCTACTACATATACAACTGACACATTTTTGATTCCATTGTGAAAATGTTGATTGCTGTAGTGTAATTCCTACACTTTACTGGTAAACCTTGGACTTGCTGAATAATGTCTTGATTTGCTGTAAGTGTATGTCTTAGTTTTCTGCAAGCAGAAAAATGTCACTTTATTTGCGATTAACTTTTTTTTTATGTCCTTAACCCTTTTTTTTTTTATTTCGCTCGGGCCACGGCTCGTGGGGCCATCTCTCAGGCATCCAGTCCTTTATCCTGCCCACCTGTGGATTCCTCAGACTGAGCTCTCCTCCCCCCTCCCTGCAGCCGGCACCCCTGGTTTCACCCGCCTGGGGAGGGTAGCCCTTCGCCTCTTTTAGGCTCTCTTACAAGACAGACTCCAACTGCAGGTGGGCCCCAAAGAAAGGAACTGAAAGGCCAGCCGAGGAGAACCCAGTGGAGGGCATGGGGGACTGGTACAGTCGCCTGCTCCACAAGCTGGTTCTTTCCTTTGTTCTGTGCTGCTTTCCCACCCCGTGTGGGCACACCCTGATGCACTGGTGCATGGCAACCCTGCCAGCGTCGGACACGCTATATGTGCAGCCCAGTGCTCTGCAGTGCCCCCTGATCTCCACCAGGGGCCGCTGGAGTGCTGGACTCCCCAATACTGTCCCCCCGGGATAGGAGAGCAGCCCAGCGGGTGCTCAATCCAATCCCTCCCCTGCTGACCCCCGGCACCCGAGCTCGCTTCCGAACTCGGGTCGCCAGCGTGGCGCGAGGTGTGGCGTCCAGCGCCTCAACCTTCAGCACCACCGGGCCGACTGACTCCTATTTTTAAGATATGTTTATGTATCAGTGTTTCTGATACCACTGCACTCACTGTATTATATGTACCTGCTGTATTATAACTTGTACCTATTGTCCGTGCCACTGTACAGCCCAGGTCACAACTGAAAATGGTCCTTTGAATCAGTTTGCTCACCCAGTTATCAAAAACATAAATAAATAAATAAATATGAAACCCCCGGTCAGGAACCCTGTTCCCCCGTGGGATCTGAACTATATCCTTGAAAAGCTCACTTTCAAACAACATGAAGTCTTGCTGTATTCTGACAGTAGCAGTGAGTCCCAACCTTCGAACTGCCCCAGAGATAAAAGAGTTGACTTTCCATGCCAGGCATGGAACGCTGAGCTCGAGCTCGGTTGAGACTCTGTCTGTTGCTGTTTAAACTCAAACCGTCAGATTCTTTACTCCGCCTCACTGAACAGTCGCTCTGGAGATTTCTCCTTCTGCTCGGTTCAATTTGTTGGTTAAAGTACCGCTTTTCTCGGTTTTCGACCAAATTTAAACTGTAACCTGTCGGTTCAGTCTCTGTCTGTGGTATTTGTGAGTACTAGATAGGTTATATTTTATTCTATTCTGTGTGGAACTTGTAAACGGTTTATTGGTTCGGTTTGAACCGGTCAAGTTGTTAAAAAATCTTAAATTGTACTTTTAGAGTGTGGTTACCGGTTCTTATCGGTTCTAAAAAAAACGGATTTTATTACGTTCTTTTCCACGACCCGTGACACGGTCAGGAACCGATAAGAGGGTCTTGCCTGGCGGATTGCCCTAAACGGGTAAGTTTAGTTAGGACTGGCACAGTGTCTGAGAAACCCAAAGGAAAAAACGGACCCACTGGGTTTCAACACTGCAGTATGTGTGGGGAACTCTTTGCCAAGGCTGACCCCCACACCACCTGTGTTTATTGTCTGGGGTTTGACCACCTCAATGCAGACTGCCAGATTTGTGAAAAATTTCCCTGCAACTACCCTAGAAAAGAGAGTTGGTAGGCTCAGGGAAAGAGAGGCCCAAAAGTCCACTGAACTGGATGGCCAGCCCGGTTCGGTTCAAACTGAACCAGAAGGAGTGCCCTCTGACCAGGGCGAGACTTCTTCGGGCAAAAGGAGAGCCGATTCTGAGGAGTCTGTTCCGGCTAAAAGAACTAGAAAAGAAAAATCAGCTGGTGTGGAGCCAAAACTTTCCTCTCCAACTGCTGAAGAAATAGCCAAAGTGATCAAAATTGTTCAGTCGCTTTCCCCGGTTCCGACCGAACCGGCACCATCAGGCAGGCGCTCAGTTTGGCCGGTTCCACCGGTTCAAGAGTATGATTTAGAGGAATTTTATGAACCGGAGGAGGAGGAGGAAGAAGAATATGAGGAAAGTGAATGTGGTTTTGAAAGTCTGAATGTGCCTATTGACCCGGACATCTCCCCAGACAGACCTTCAGGAGTGTCTCCTCCTAGGCTTTCTGAGTCCCCCTCCCATTTCATGTTTTATAAAAAAGTGGCTGAAACCCTCCAGCTTCCTATGGAAGAAGCTGTGGATGACCAGGAAGAGCCTGACTATGTGGAAATGATGGCTATCCCAGAGTCTAGGAGGCTGTCTATTCCCTTGCACAAATCTTTTGGGAAACAGACATTTAAGATTTTAAAGACTCCTAACACTATACCTCCTGCGGATAAAAGAATGGACAAGAAGTATACATTGTCAGACTCTGACACGAGTTCCTTACACAACAATGCAGCCATGTTGGGGTAGTGCAGGCTGTAGCCTGTGATAAGGCAAACATTCCCTTGGCTTCACACCCCGGACAAGTACTCCAGGAGGATTGATGCCATGGCAAAGAAACAGTACATGGCAGCATCCTTGGGACTCAGACAGGCCAATTATGTGGCTTATACTGCTAGGTATCAAAAATCCAGATGGGACACTGTTATGGCTTTAGCAAAACAGGTCCCTGGCCAGCTTGCCAAGGAGCTGGAGCAGGTGGCTGCTGATGGTATCGAGGCATCCAAAGTGCAATTCCATGCTGCAGTAGACTCCAATGATGTGTCATCTAGAGTCATGGCTACATCTGTGGCACTTCGAAGAATGGCTTGGCTCAGATGTACTAGCCTGTCACAGGATACCCAGACTAAGGCCATGGATTTTCCTGCTGTGGGTAATTCTCTGGGAGCAAACAGAGAATTACATGAAGAAAATGGATGAGTATAGGACCACCTATAGAAGTGCACAGGCCAAGGAAAGGCAGGCCACCCTCAAAGGCAGCTTCCAGGGGCAGGGCAGGCCTTTCATAGGCTTTTACCAAGCCCAGGCCTCCTTCTGCTTATGCCCAGAGGGGTTCTTTAGAGGAGAGGACAGGGTACAAGCAGGCCTGCTTCACCCTCAGCCCAAAGCCCTGCCAAACAGGCACCCTGATGGGGTTGCCAGGGCCGATTCTCAGCCACCTGTAGGGGGCAGGCTGGCTTACTTTGTCCAGGACTGGAAGTCTCTGACATCAGACAAATGGGTCCTGGAAGTAGCAAGCCAGGGACCGGTTCTCAGCTTCAAAAAGTTTCCAAAGATGAGAACCAGATCCTTTCCACCTGCAAATCCATCAGAGACACTTGCCTTAGAGGCAGAGGTCTCTTCCCTCCTAGCTTTCAGAGCTGTGGAAAAGGTTTCACCCCTACACCAGGGCAAAGGGTTGTACTCCAGGTACTTCCTTATCCCAAAAAAGACAGGAGAATGGTGGCCCATCCTGTATCTCAGATACTTAAACAAGCACCTTTTAAAACCAAAATTCAGAATGGTGACTCTGGGAATTATTCTACTGTCTCTAAGGCCAGGGACTGGCTAGTGTCCCTGGACCTCAAGGATGCCTACTTCCATATTCTCATCAGAAGCTCCCATCGAAAGTACCTCAGGTTCGAGCTGCCCTCAGGCCATTACCAATTCAGAGCAATGCCCTTTGGCCTCACCTCTGCTCCAAGGGTATTCACAAAATGCCTGGCAGTGGTAGTTGCTTCCCTAAGAAGGCAAAATATTGCCGTCTTCCCTTACCTGGACGACTGGCTCATAGTAGGCCAGTCCCCAGACCAAGTCAAGTTACACTTACAGATAACTCAGCAACTGCTCACTTCTTTGGGTTTCCTTCTAAATCTTCCAAAGTCAGTTCTAGAGCCTGTCCAGCTCCTCACCTTCATAGGCGCAGAGCTAGACACAGAAGAGGCCAGAGCCTTCCTTCCCCTGGACAGGGCAAGGACCCTTGTCTCTCTGGCCTCCTCATTCACCCTTCAGGTGTCTCGACCAGCAAGACATTTTCTACAGCTCCTGGGGCACATGGCTGCTTCTACAGCAGTAGTGCAGGGAGCAAGATTTCAGATGAGGGACATCCAGTTCCATTTGAGAGCCTTCTGGTCTCAAAGGAAGGACCCTCTAACCAAATTGATCCCAGTAACTCAAACCCTGATCCAGGCCCTACAGTGGTGGCAGGATCAGAACAATCTGAGACAAGGGGTTCCCTTTGTCACTCACTCTCACTCTTTAATCCTTACTACAGATGCATCCTTTTGGGGTGGGGGGTTCACATGGGCGACCTGACCACCCAGGGGTTGTGGTCCCCTCAGGAATCTCTGCTCCACATCAATCTGTTGGAATAAGAGCAGTATTTCTAGCACTTCAGGCTTTTTCCAAATATGTTCAGAACAAAGTTATACAGGTCAGAACAGACAACACCACCACAATGTGGTACATCAACAAGCAAGGGGGCACTCTGTCTACGGCCTTGTGCACCGAAGCAATGAAGTTGTGGTCTCTGGCTTACTCCCTGAACACCTCCCTCATGGCAGTTCACCTCCCAGGCAAGGACAATGTCCTGGCAGATGCTCTTGGCAGGATTTCCCAGAGCCATCACGAATGGTCACTGGACCCCCTGGTCTTGGAGGTGATATTTTCCAGATGGGGCACCCCGCAGATAGATCTTTTTGCAGCCCCAGACAATCACCAACTTCCCTTTTTTGCTGCAGGCCCCCAGTGTTGGGCTCAGTTCCCCTTGATGCCTTAGTTCTCAATTGGGAAGGGAAGTTTCTTTATGCTTTTCCCCCCCTTCCTTCTCCTGTTCAAAGTGCTAGTCAAAATCAGATCTCAACCCTGCAAGATGATCCTGATTGCTCCAGACTGGGCCAGACAGCCCTGGTATCCACTCCTACTGTCCTTAGCAGTCCATCTTCCCCTGTGTCTTCCCAGGAATTACAACCTGTTAACCTGTGCTCAGGGGAGGGTTTGGTACCCGAACCTCAAATCTCTCAATCTCAAGGCCTGGCTCCTGAAGAGTTAGAGTTGCTGATTTACACCTCTCCCAAGGTGTAATGGATATCCTTAAGGCTTCTAGGAAACCTTCCACCAGGGCTACTTATAATTCCAAATGGAAAAGATTTTCCATATGGTGCTCTGGGAAGCATATTTCCCCAGAATCTGCTGATCTGCCCACAGTCCTTGATTATATGGTCCATTTAAATAGCTTGGGGCTGAGACCAGCTACACTGAAAATGCATCTGGCAGCTGTGTCTGCTTTTAGTTCAGCAGGTAAGCCCTCTTCTCTTTCAGCTCACCCTGTATTCTCCAAGTTTTTCAAGGGATTGCTTCACACCAACCCTCCATTCAGGGACCCTGTCCCCTCTTGGGACCTTAATGTTTGCATTGCTCAGCTTATGCAGCCCCCTTTTGAGCCTTTGCCTTCAGCAGAGCTTAAGTACTTGACTTGGAAAACTGTGTTTCTGGTAGCCATCACTTCTGCCAGATGCATAAGTGAATTACAAGCTTTGTCAGTGGAGCCTGATTTTATCTCCTTTCATAGAGATAAGGTGGTCCTCAGGACTAACAGGAAGTTCTTGCCTAAGGTGGTTTCAGATTTCCACCTTAATCAATCTATGTCTCTTCCAGTGTACTTCACTGACCATTCCTCCTCTGGTGAGAGGAGGCTGCACAGCTTAGATGTGAAAAGAGCCCTTAGCTACTACATAGAGCGTAGCAAGGGTCACAGGTTTGACTCCCTCCAACTGTTCCTCACTTATGGTGAGGTTGGTAAAGGGAAACCTGCCACTAAAAGATCCATTGCCAGGTGGGTTGTCTCTTGTATCCAGTTTTGTTATGAAAAAATGGGTAAGGTTCCTCCCTCAGGCCTGAGGGCTCACTCTACCAGAGGTACAGCTGCTTCCCTGGCTGCTGCCAGGGACATCCCTATTCTAGAGATATGTCAAGCAGCTACCTGGAAAACAGTTCACACTTTTACCAAGTATTACTCCCTGACATCCAGGCTAGGAGTGATGCTCGGTTTGGCACAGCTGTGCTTCAGAGCCTATTCCCCAAGTAGGTTCTGTCCTCCTCCATGGAGGTACTGCTTTAGTAAGTTCTGTCAGAATACAGCAAGACTTCATGTTGTTTGAAGAAAAATTACTCACCTTAGTAATGTTGTTTCTGCTAATGGAGTCTTGCTGTATTCTGACCTTCCCTGCCCGTCTCAGAACCTCTGTTTTTGGGATGTGGGTGGGCAGTGCATGTTGGCAATCGTAGTGCTCACCTTTTGTTTTCACCCCTTCTTTTCTTGGGGTGAGTTGGTGTTGTGTTTTTCATTTTGGATCTCCTGACTTGAGTCTTTGTTTTGGGACCAAAAATGTGTTTTATGTTTAGTAGCCAGTTGGCTAGTGTAGGTTTACAGCTTCCACACAGGACCTTAGTGAGTTTAGCTCAGTAAGATCTGACGGTTTGAGTTTAAACAGCAACAGACAGAGTCTCAACCGAGCTCGAGCTCACGTTCCATGCCTGGCATGGAAAGTTAACTCTTTCATCTCCGGGCAGTTCGAGGTTGGGACTCACTGCTACTGTCAGAATACAGCAAGACTCCATTAGAAGAAACAACATTACTAAGGTGAGTCATTTTTTCTTTCCTCCTTTTGAACCGGCCGTGAGTTGCGACCCGCACTTCTTGTCTTGGAAAGCGTTATTTTTAGTTGCTATTGCTTCTGCTCGAAGGATTTCCAAGCTTCAGGCTCTTATGTGTAAGGAGCCTTATTTGATTTTCCACAGAGATAGGGTGGCTCTGCATACAAATCTTAAGTTTTTACCAAAGATTGTTTCTGAGTTTACCGTGAATCAGACTATACACTTGCTGGTGTAGTATCCTGAACACACTAATCAAGGGAGGCAATTCTGCACACTCTGGATGTGAACAAAATGTTGCTTTACTACACTAATCAGACAAAGTCAGTTGAAAAAATGGATCAGTTTTTTGTTTCCTCTGCACCCAAAAAGGAGGGTGCAGCAGTTTCAAAACAGTGTTTATCTATGACTGTGGTTAGCAAACTGCATTCTGTTTTGCTATCAGAAGTACAGCAAACCCCTTCCGGGAGAAGTTAAAGGGCATTCAACCAGAGGCATGGCTGCATCTACTGCTTGTTTCAGAAATATTTCTGCTGCAGATATTTACACGGCAGCTACTTGGAGCTCTGTCCACACCTCCACTAAGCACTACAGTCTGGACGTTGCCTCTAGATGCAGGGGCAGGCTTTAGACTGGCTGTCTTTCAAAGCCTCCTGTCTTAATTTCTTGCCTGCTGCAAACCTTTATCCTGCCTCCTGTGTTCAGTCTCTGCCTGACTTACACTGCTTGAGACTCAGTCCTTATGGTGTTGCCTACTGCAAGAGCCCTCTCGAAGTAAGATAGTACAGTCACGTAAGAACTTACCATGATAGTAGATTTTCAAGAGAGGCTCTTGCATTAGGCAAGGGGTAACAATGGTTCAAGAATGAAAATAGCACAGCAAGTAGGCTGGCCTATTGAAGGGGAGGGGGTTACAATAATCTGAATAATAATATTTATTTTATTTATTTGTTATTCAGTTAACACCTTTAAGCACATGAGCTCTTTTTCAAAGGTTCCAAGTCAGTATAAGACAAAGAACTGAATGTGAGCCAGTATTCAAAGGGGTTTCAATTTATTCATGGTGTACTGCGCAAAGTGCAGTATGTTGTTTTTCTTGGGGGAGGCCCAAGATTATTTGTTTTTTGGGGAGGCTCAAAATCTTTTCCACAGATTTGGGGAGGCTCACTGTGTCAAAGTCTGAGAACTATTGATCTATGTGGTTAGCAAACTGCATTCTGTTTTGCTATCAGAAGTAAAGCAAACCCCTTCCGGGAGAAGTTAAAGGGCATTCAACCAGAGGCATGGCTGCATCTACTGCTTGTTTCAGAAATATTTCTGCTGCAGATATTTACACGGCAGCTACTTGGAGCTCTGTCCACACCTCCACTAAGCACTACAGTCTGGACGTTGCCTCTAGATGCAGGGCAGGCTTTAGACTGGCTGTCTTTCAAAGCCTCCTGTCTTAATTTCTTGCCTGCTGCAAACCTTTATCCTGCCTCCTGTGTTCAGTCTCTGCCTGACTTACACTGCTTGAGACTCAGTCCTTATGGTGTTGCCTACTGCAAGAGCCCTCTCGAAGTAAGATAGTACAGTCACGTAAGAACTTACCATGATAGTAGATTTTCAAGAGAGGCTCTTGCATTAGGCAAGGGTTTCCCTCCCTCATTCCCTCTGCTGTTTTTCCTTATTTCTCAGCCTTACTCATGACTCCAGGAGCCCACTCCTTCTCCTGTCATACCTGTCACAGGTCTCCGGCGGGAGAGCTGAGGCGGGTGTGGGGGGACCGCCCACTGTATACCGTTGTGTCGACGTTGGTCATGTGGTGTCGGGTGGGTGGTCCCCCACCAGACACTGCTAGATAAGTTTTCTATGTGGTCCTAGCGCCTGGCAGCTGTCCTTATGGTGTTGCATACTCAAGAGCCTCTCTCGAAGATCTACTGTTACGGTAAGTTCTTGCATAACTGTACTTTCTAGGGACATGGATATGTTGTTCATCCACACTCATTGGCAGGTATCCTTGCCGCTTTAAATCTTGCCGGAAGGTCTTCAAGCTTGCTCCTCCCACCCACCCGGGTGGTATAACTCTCGGCTCCGCCCCATGACGCCAGATCTTCCTTACCGCTTGGAAGCTCAGGTTCCCTCCTTAACGCTCTGCGTTTGAGACTGGTTCCTATTTCTCCGTTTGGATTTAAAATAAATTTTGCGAAAAGACTTTAGTCTTCTATCCCTCATGACTCACGATGGACAAATCGACTCAGTTCGGAGATGCCCATCGGCGAAGATGTCTCGAGACGGATCCACACTCCACGCGTGTCTACTGCTTAGGCCTTGAGCACGACCCGCGGGCTTGCGACCTGTGCTCATCTTTCACCGACCTCGTCCTCGAAGACCGTGCTGCCCGATTGCAACTGGGCCGTCCGAAGCGTTCCTCGGTGAAGTCCAAAAGGAGGCGGTTGGCGGTGTCAGCGGCTGGCGAGCTCGGCGGATCAGCTCGGCGGATGGCCTCGAAGAGGAGGCGGCGCGGGTCAGATCTTCCTCGGCCGCGGCATTTATCCCGCTCTCTCGGGCTCTTCTTACACGGCTTCTTTTAGGAGCTTTGTCTGTCCTCTCCACTAAAGGAGAAGGGCCTCACGTCTAGGACCTTATTCTCGTCCAAAAGAGGGACAGGGGTAAGTCCCTCCGTCGGCGCTCTTGGGGCGAGGAAAGGTCCCTCTCCCGGGCGTGTCGACCCGTCGGCTTGATCGACCGTCGGCTGACCACTGGCCTCACGGTGTCCCCGTCAGGTCAGTTGACCGAGACTCCACCGATGAAGTTTCGAGATTTTCTCGACCCATTGACGGGCTGTCGCCTTTAGCGCGAGATTCCCTCTCCCGGTTCCCCCGGGAGGAGTTGAGGATCCCGTGGGCTCGCCTGTGCCTCCGGTTCCGGAGCCCTCGGATGCACCATCCGAGCCGAAGGGAGTGCCGGTTCCGGCCGACACCTCCCCGCACCGACCTCGGAAATTCCGGGACTCTCGGTCTCGGTCTCGGACCTCTTCGCGGTCCAGCCGATCCCACCGTCATAGGCGGTCTCGTCTCGGCACATGATAAGCGGCGTCGCCGCTCGCCTCGCCCTCCCTCTCGATGAGGAGGTCATAAATTACGCCGACGGTACGAGGACCTTATGTTGCAACAGCTCCTCCTGGCCGGGAGTAAGCCGAACCCGTCGCCTTCCCCGGCCATTAAGTGGCTGTCACCGGAGCGGCCGACACAACCCCTCGACTTATCCGAGGAGCCTATACCCAGGCGGTTGTTGGCCAAACCAGCTGCTCCACGATTCGGTGGAACCTCCGCCTCCACAGCCACCAGTTGGGGCTCCGACCAAGGATTCTCGGTCGGCTAAGGGTCTACCCCATCGGCTGTCAGTTACCCTCACTCCCGACCCTCGGCGGGTGAAGGGTGCCTCAGGCCAGAGGCAGCTCTTCGAGGGACTCTTCCGAGTCGAAGATGATTCCTCCTTTTCTCCAGCGACTGGACTTGAGTCTTCAGGAGGTCAGTCAATGGACGATAGCCCGTCCCTTCCTAGGACTACTCGGCTCATCTCGGAGTCCACCGGATGGAGCTCGAACCCGTTCCAAACGGGCCAGGTATCCCCTCACGGAGATTCTGGACCGAGGATTCTCCGCGGAGGCCTTTCCGTGGCGAGGCCATAGTGGGTCGGCACTGGAGCTGGCAGCGCCCTGCTTCCTGCCCTGCGCCCGGCCAGGATGGCCAGGAAGTATCGCGGTCCCTACGGTTCCTTGTCCGGTTTTTGAACACCCTCTGCTGAGGGTTGGTTACCGACAGCGTTTCCGGCTACCGCAACGCCAGGATGTGACAAACCTCCTGACAAGGAGTCCAAGAAATTGACTATGTCGGGCTAAAAGTCTACGCTGCGTCCTCTCTCGCCTTCGTCAGGCCAGTTCGGCCGTCCTCATGGCACATTTTTCTCATGCCTGTTGGGCTCCTGGATGAGGTCATCCTCATCTTCCCGCCCGATCTGCAGACTACGGTTAAGCAGGTGCGGGACCAGGGCAGGGCAGTGGCCAAACAGCAGCTCCAGACTGCTTTGGATATAGGGACTCATGTGCCAGATCGGTGGCGCGCAGTGTAGCAAGGCGCGTGGCTTGGCTGAGGATATCCACCTTTACTTCGGATACCCAGCACAAGTTGGCGGATGTTCCCTTTTGGGACTGACCTTCGCCCTGGGGTGGAAGGTCACCTGCAGAGGATCGAGAAGTCCAATGCTACCTTGGACTCGGTCTCTTCCGCTCAGAAGGACAAAGGCCATGAACCGCAGCCTAAGCCCTTCCGTCCTTCAGCCCCCGGCGCCTGCCCAGCAACCAGGGCCAGCAGCTGCCTTGGCATCCCAAACCAAGCCGCCGGCTTCTCTAACAGGAGGCAGGGAGGAAAGCCCAGGAGGTCCTCGGCCGGTCCCTCCTCCAAGCCTGCCCAGTGGCGGGCTGAGGTGTCGCCCCATTCCCATCACCTTCCCCTGGGTCCCCGGGGGACGGCCCGGCACTTCCGTTCCGCCTGGTCCGCTGTTTCCACGGACAGGTGGGTCTTGAGGTGGTGGGAAGAGCCTGCCTCTGGAATTCGAGCAGGCACCACCCTTCAGAGTCAGCCCCTCGGGGCCGGGATCCCAGCCTCACTGGCGGCTCGTCGAGCCGACATCGCTCTCCTCCTCCAGAAGGAGGTGATAAGAGGTGGTGGACCCTCCTTCAGACCAGGGTTTGTGTCCAGGTACTTCCTGGTTCCAGCGGACGGGGACTGGTGCCCATTCTGCGACCTACACGACCTAAACAAGTTCCTAAGGTCTCGAACCTTCAGGATGGTCACTCTGGCTCAGATAATACCATCCTTGGAGCGGGCGTGTGTTCTGCTCTCTGGACTTGCAGGGCCGCTTTTTCACGTCCCTATCCGTCCGTCTCACCAGAGATTCCTGCCTTCGAGCGGAAGGATCCTCTTGAGTTCAAGCCATGCCCTTCGGCTTGTCTCCAGCTCCAGGGTCTTCACCAAATGCATGGCAGTGGTGACAGCATTCTCTGGCGCCGGGGGGTCCGTGTGTCCTTACCTGGACGACTGGCTGATAGCAGCTCCTCCAGGAAGGAGGCGGAGTGGTCCAGAGATCTGGCCCTCAGGTCTGTTTCTCAACTGGGCCTCCTTATCAACGAGGCCAAGTCGGAACTCGAGCGAGCAGGTGATTCTATTCATCGGGCGCAGCTCGACTCTCTTGAGCCAGGCCAGCGGCTCCGGCGGACAGGGCCGAGGTTCTTTCCTCCTTGCCCGATCATTTCTGGTTGGGCAATTGCGCCCTGCCCGGGACTTCCTGCGCCTCCTGGGTCTCATGGCGGCCTGCACCAGCGTGGTCCGTTGGGCCCGCTGGAACATGCGTCCCCTTCAGTGGGGACTGGCCAGCCAGTGGTCACAACGCTGCGATCCCTTGGACCAGCTTGTGTCGGTGACACAGGGGATGTGGAACGCTCTCCAGTGGTGGACCGTTCCAGATCATTTGCAGGAGGGCATCCCGTTCGTCCGCCCCGAGCCGACGGTCTCTCTATCGACCGATGCCTCTCTGATGGGTTAGGTGCCCATCTGGGGAACACTGGCTCATGGCCTCTGGTCCCCAGGGAGTCGATGCCACATCAACCTGCTGGAGCTCCGGCGGTCCGCCTAGCTCTCACCGCCTTTGCTCCGTTCCTCCGGGGTCAAGTGGTCCGAGTCCAGGCGGACAATACCACGACCATGTACTATCTAAACCGCCAGGGCGGGACGGCCCATGCTTCTATGCAAGGAAGCTCCGCATTTGGTCACTGTGCGCAGCCTGGAGGCGGATCTCCTAGCCATTCACGTGGCAGGAGCCTCCAACACCCTGGCCGATGCCCTGAGCCGATAGGGCTGCATCCCACAGTGGTCTCTCCTGCCGGAGGTAGTACAGCATCTGTTCTCCCATTGGGGCACACCTCAGGTGGACCTGTTTGCCTCAGGAGAACGCGGCTGAGTCTGTTCCATGCCCGCCTCAGCAGGGCTCGCTGCAGGGGATGCCTTCTCGAGGCAGTGGACCCCGGCCTCTTACGCCTTTCCCCATTTCCCTTGATCCACAAGGTGCTTCTCAAGGCGAGGAGGGACAAGGCGCAGGTGATTCTGATAGCCCCAGACTGGCCTCGCCAGTTCTGGTACCAGATCTCCTCAGTCTCAGCTCCAGGATTCGCGGCAGCTTCCAGCTCGCCGGACCTGCTCTCAGTCAATCAGGGGAAGGTGTTCCATCCGGACCTTCAATCCCTGCACCTGACGGCCTGGTTCCTGAGCTGCTAGAGTTCCAGGCCTTGGGTCTTTCCGACGAGGTCCTCAATGTAGTTGAGGCGTCCCGTGAAGTCGACCAGAAAATGCTATGCCTTCAAATGGAAAAGGTTTTCCATTTGGTGTCAGGAACAAGGGCTTGGACCCTTCCTCCTGTTCCTTGGCAAGCATCTTGGACTATTCCAGGTCCTTTCGATCAAGGAGCTTGATCGATGACCTAAGGGTGCACCTGGCAGCCATCTCTGCTTACGGTCGCGGGCGGGAAGCAGTCGATGGCGCAGAGAAGGTGGTCTGGCGCTTTTCAAGGCCTTGATCACATTTCCCTCCAGTGAGAACCCCCACCTCCGTGGGATCTACTGCTGGTACTGGCAAAGCTCATGGGCAAGCCATTCGAACCTATGCACAGTGTGCTCTCTCTCACCTGTCGTGGAAGACCGCCTTCTTGGTGGCTATCACATCAGCCAGAAGGATGGGAGAGCTCCAGGCGCTTTCCATCGAGTCTCCTTACCTGGTCTTCCACAGGGACAAGGTTGTCCTGTGCCCCCACCCGAAATTCCTTCCGAAGGTGGTGTCGGAGTTTCACCTTAACCAGGTGTTGACTCTGCGGTGTTCTACCCAGTCACACCTCGGAGGCCGAATATAGGCTCCATACTCTGGACCCTAGAAGGGCGCCGCTTATTATAAGGGCGCACGGGTTGAAATTGGGAGAAGTTCGCCAGCTGTTTGTCACCTACGCTGAAGCCGCATCTGGCAGACCTGCAGCCAAGCGGACGATAAGCAGGTGGGTAACCTCCTGCATAGATCTCTGCTATAAGTTGGCGGGCATGGAGCCTCCCAGAGGATAAGAGCTCATTCTACCCGCCATACTGCTGCAACGGTGGCTGCTTCCAGGACGCCCTTATCCAGGAAATCTGCAGGGCTGCTACCTGGAAGTCAGCAAACACCTTCATTACCCATTACCACATCGACCTTGAGTCACGCCGGGATGCTGGTTTTGGGGCCTCGTTCTCAGTCTCTTTCCCAAGTAAGTATTGGGGTATAGTCTTTGCCTCCTCCTGGAGAACTGCTAGGAGTCTGCCAATGAGTGTGGATGAACAACATATCCATGTCCTAGATACAGGTTACTCACCTGTAACAGGAGTTCTAGGAATGGTATATGTTGTTCATCCACCACGAACCACCGACCTCCCGGCCATTGCAACCTGAGCTTCCACGGCAGATCTGGCGTCATGGGGCGGAGCCGAGAGTTATACCACCCGGGTGGGTGGGAGGAGCAAGCTTGAAGACCTTCCGGCAAGATTTAAAGCGGCAAGGATACCTGCCAATGAGTGTGGATGAACAACATATACCATTCCTAGAACTCCTGTTACAGGTGAGTAACCTGTATTTCTCTGCCCCCAGTTTCTACTGAAGGTGGCATCAGAGTTCCATCTTAACCAGCCACTTGTGCTGCCTACGTACTTTGCCAGCTTCCAGAATGAAAGATAGTGCACTCTCCACTCTCTGGATGTTAAGAGGTTCCTTAGGTTTTATCTGGACAGAACTAAGGACTTCAGACAATACAAACAGCTGTCTCTTTCAATCCTAGTTGGAAGGGACAATCTGTTACAGTTAAGTGTATTTCTGCCTGGATTGTGAACTGTGTTGGCTACCACTTTGCCATGACCCAGTTCAAGCTGGAGGGTCAGGTACGCACCCACTCCACCAGGGGAGGTTTTAACAAACTCATTTTATCACTGCACTGTAAAGCTAACATGTAGAAAAAAACAAACAAATATGTTGCAGGTGATACCTTTTATTGGACTAACAAAATTGCCTTTGAGATAAGCTTTCAAGAGATAATACTCTCTTCTGAATATCATGTCAGATATAGAGGTTAGATGTGGATTCAGATGAGACATGGCGTAGCTTGTTTAAGCATCAAAGCTCTACAGCGTCAATTCACATTCGTAAAAAAACAGACAGCAAGAATCCCATTGTCATTAGAGAGTGCCTGCTGAAGAGACAACCTTAAGATCAAAGTGATAGTTCCATATTGATCCAGGGGGAGTGCTAATGTGATGGTTCGAGGATGAATGAAGAAACATTTGAAGCATTTTTTTTTTTTTTATCTCTGGTAGTGTACCAAAAAGCCAATGTCTGTATTACGTCATTTTTCTTTAGTGTCTACTGAGGGTGGTGGATGCTTGGAATAGCCTACCCCAGGAAGTGGTGCTTGCTAACTCAGTGGGGGGGGGGGGAATTCAAACATACAAACATACATGTGGTAGACATAAGGGAACCCTAGATGTGGGGAAGAGAGGCAAATGCCAGTGGCCAAGTAGGGTCAGTGGCCACTGATGCAGGCAGAGAATATGGGCAGACTAGGTGTACACAGCGGTCCTTATCTGCCATCAACTACTATGTTGCTACGTCTAAAAGTTGGATAATTTTCAGTTTAAATATTCGCCATTCCTGAATATTCTTAAAATTACATTTTAATGCTCTTGACAGTAGAATCACTGATGGAGTGGCTTGGTCTTAAAAATGTTCCCCTATTAGTGTATTTTCACCGTTGTGGGTGATTGTGAATCTATAATGGTTCCTTCTTGTTTTCTTCTGTCCAGTTTCACCAATGTAGCAGTCATCCTCACATTTTGTACACTATATCATATTCTTTTAGTGTGCCAAGATGTCTGTCCTTGTCTTCCTGGTTTGAACAACTGCAGCTGCACCGGATGGCCTGACTGTCTATTACGGATGTGTTGATGCGTGAAAAATAAAATGGCGAATATTTGAACTGAAAATTATCTAACTTATAGACACTAAAGCAAAAGGACTGAAAAAAGATATTGGCTTTTTTGCACATTACCAGAGATAAATTCAAAACAAATGCTTCAAATATTTCTCCTTTTATCCTCGAACCATCATCGAATCATCCCCCTTCCCGGACAAAAGCAGAACTATCCCAGTCTTCAGTTTTAAGGTTGTCTCTTCAGCAGGCACTCTGTAATAACAATGGGATTCTTCCGGTCTGTTTTTTATGAATGTGAATTGACTTTGTAGTGCTTTGGTGTTTAAACAAGCTACGCCATGTCTCGTCTGAATTTAAAACCACATCCAACTTCTGTATCTGATATGTTACTCAGCTCTGTTTATACTGACCTGAAGAAGAAGAGAGTCTCTTGAAAGCTAATGTCAAAATCAATGTTGTTAGCCCAATAAAAGATAGCACCTGCAACACAATTTATTTGTTTTTCTTCTATGTCATCGATTAGACTAATATGGCTACCACATTTCTTTGTAAAGCTATCCTGGAAAGTACTTGTCATTAGCTACCTGAAAAAGACTTGAAATGAGACTTAATTCCATTTATTTCCATGTCACGCCTAAAATTGATAAAATATATTTATGAAACAGAATTTTATACTGACTGCTAATGACCTGGTTGTTGAGAGTTTACTTATGTTGAAATTAAAAAATTGTGTTTTTCACGTCTAAAATTTCTTTATTTGTGCTAGTCCTGCTGCAGACATTTTGTGACGGAGGTGAAGTGTTCTGCTTTGCTGCATACTATATCTGGAGCAAGGCCTTCGACTCTGTGCCTCACAGGAGATGTGAAAAAAGCTGACCGATCTGGAGATGGGAGACAAATTACCAGAATTAGGTGGCTTAGTACCTGGCCGGGGTGGGGAGGGGGAGAAACTCAGAGGGTGATGGTGGTTGTCAGTGGGTGTACTCAGGGGTTACAGAGGTTTACCAGTGGTGTACCACTGGGCCTGATCCTTGTCCATATATCCATCTGTGAAAGGGGAAGGAATGAAGGGTAAAATCTGTTTCTTTGCAGATGATCCCAAAATTGAAGACCAGGTGGATACAGTGGAGAAAATATGGGTAATGAAAAGGGACCAGAACACCCTGGTAGCGTAGTTAAAGATATAGCGACTCAGATTTAATACTAAGACGTGTAAGCTCATGTATATTGGCAGAAGAAATCCAAAAACAGAGTACCAGTTTGGTGTGGGGAAGGGGGCAGACATCAGAGGAAGAGGACCTGGGGATCATTATTAGTGGCAGCCTGAAGTCTCATGCCAACACCTAAAGTCTACAGAGAAGGCAGATAGGATGTTTGGATGCATAGGGAGGGGGTATGCTAACAGAAGAAAGGAAGAGATTCTTTCCCTTTACAGGTCCTTGGTGAGACCTCACTGGGAGTACTGTGCACAGTTCTGGAGCACATACCTGAAGGACAAGGGACCTCTTGGAAGCTGTTCAGGGGAGGGTCATGGAGATGGTTCAGGGGCAGCAGCAGTAGACGTATGAGGGTAGGCTGGAGAGTCTCGCTATATGCACACATTAGAGGCCAGGAGGGATAGGGGACATGATAGAGACCTTCAAAGAGCTAGTAAACCAAAAATCGCAGATAGGGAAATGCTACAAAGTTTGATAAGTTGTTGGTTATAACTTTTTATTGCTGTTTTTCTTTTTCATTTTGCTCATTACAGAGTTTTCCATGTGACAGTATTAGTTAGGATATGTGGAATAGCACCTGTGCCTGGCAGCTGATATGTCTAATTGTATTGCTACGTCATCAGCACTACGACCTCACTGTCAGTGACATCACGGGTGACTGACATGGCAGCTACTCAGTGGCTTTTTCCCGAGCAGCTGTGATGTCACTGTCCGTGAAATCACAATACTGATCTTGTATTGGGAGGAAAAGAACTAGATATGTTAGCTGCCAAGCAGAATGCTGTCACACCTACTAACGTCTGGTAAAAAGTCTGTTACTTTTTCTTTTCCCTTTGATTAATTATCTCCGATATGAAAGGTAATAGTTGCATACTTTTGAAAACTAATACTAGTTTTAGGCTGTACACTAACTCTTTACCTAAGGGGTGGTAGTTGTAAAGTGGAAAGCAGTGCCCTGTTTACAAGAAGTGAGGGAAGGGTAACAAAAGGCCATGGTTGGTGGGCAGAAGATTAAGGAGGAATGTAAGGAAGTTTTTCTTTACAGAAAGGGTTGTAGAGAAATGGCATGTATTGGCGGAAGGAGTGGCCGATGTGGAGTCCATCTCCAGCTTCAAACACAAGTGGAACTGGCACAGGGTGATAGCGAGGAGGGAGGGTGGACTGTCGTAAGAAGGGGATGAATGGACAGGGGGGGCTGTCGAAGTACAGTCGGGGTCATTGGTAGACCATCTGTGGTTCACCATTAGGCTGGGTGTGGATGCAGGCAAGTACTGGGCAGACTGGATTGGCTGCCAGGCCTTTTTTCTGCCATCGACATCTATGTTTCTAAGTTTACCTTTACCCGCCTCCCTTCTCCCATCCCTTCCTATTCTACAAGTCTTCCCCCATCACCCATGCTCCCTTTATCTCTCTCTTTGCCCCTCTGTTTTACTGATCCCTATCTTTTGTCACTTTCCTCTGTCCCTTCATCCTCCCCATTTCACCCTTCCCCTCTTCCAAGACCCCCTAATACCTCCTGACTCATCTGTCATCTCCTCTACTTTTGCCCAACCCGGTCATTTCTCCATTCTTCCTCCTCCTTTTTTCTTTTTGCTGTTACATTCTCCTCCTCCTCCCTCAACTTAATCACCATTGACCTGCCAAGGTTACTCTGCCCTGTAGCAGAATAGTTTTTGGTTCTCTGTGTTGCAGTTTACAGAGAAACTCCTCAGGGTAGAGGGTTGCATGGATGCTGCCAGTATCAGAGCCAGAAATGGTGTTGATTTTTTTAATTCTGCAGCCTGCCACAAAGATGTGGCAGTTTTAGCAAGATGCTTTGTCAGTTTGTGATACTTCAATTCACTGCTGAGGTTGCAGCTACTAGCTGTGACTAAATTGCCCATCCTTTCCTTTTGGGGTGTAAGACTGAACAATACATTCAGAGAGTTCAAGTTTCTGATGCCATGCCAAATTCTAGGGTGATTCTATATGCTGACCTTAGATGCTTTTGCCTTTGACCCCTTTAGGTTGTCAATCTCAGAAATGCGGAAGGACCATGAGGAGCAGTTGCAGCGCCTGAAGCGGCTGAAGGATCAGGAAATTGATGCAGTTACTAGTGCCACCTCTCACACCAGGTAATAGCAGGGGGCATTTAAAGGGACAGTGTGATGGGGGCTCTGAAAGAGATACTATACTGTGACCACGTTCATTGTCTAAGCACCACGGCTCATATGGTTTGCTGAAAAAAAAAAAAAAAAAACTTATCAAGCTAACTGGACCGTACTGACTTGAACATCCTACTTAGAGAGCCATACTCCAAGCTGAACCAAGGCAGATAATGCTTGAATGATAGCCTGAATTTTAGAACTTCTCAACATAAACACAAAAGAGGCACTCGGGTTGACATGCCCTTTGTTTTTTTTTTATTGTTTGTCTCCTCTCCTTGCTCGGAGTAGCCAGACAGCTCTTTGGCTCTCTTCTGGCTTAAGCCACCACATCTCGAGGGCTCACACTTTGTCCCCAGGCCCCAACTCCAGTCTTTTCTAAGGCTATGGATACTTATCACCTCACTGGCAGGGTCGGGGGCCTAGCCAAGGGCACCCAGAAACTCCTCTATAAAAGGAGAAGGCAGGGCTCCAGAGATCAGTGCTGGCCCACAAGTTTGGGGGGGGAGGATTTTCCAGCTGAACCGTTCATCTTTCTCCAGTTCCCCTTTCCACACACATACATACATACATACATATCCTTTCCCATGCCATTCTCAACCTGGCAGCAATAAGCTCTCTGGGACATCGTGGGACAGTGATGCAGCGAGCTACAGTGCACAGGTTCAAGGAGAGGAAAGGAATGTCAAATTAGAAGGGCTTACAAACTGAAATGGAATTAGGCGAGCCAATACCCACAGCTCCCAGATGAACAGCTGAGCTAATCTTGAGATGTTCGTTTTTTTTTTTCCTTCAATTGGCAGTCCCTATACAAATTGATCTTTGGTCACCCCATGTCATTCTGTGTTGTATCTAGTGCCTCACACTAAAGGAAATGTATGTAAGTGATAAGGTGAACTGTGTTTGTCATGCTTAGAAACCATTTTGTACTGGACGCTTTACCTGAAGACACAAAAGAAATACTCAGTATTAAAGAGCTGTGCTGTGTATCTTAAAGAATGAAGGTTTGAGGCCTTGAGTTGCCTCGGTAGTCATTTTGTTTGTCTTTGTTTCATGACTTACCTTTTCATCATTTCATTTTTATTTAACTATCTACTAGTAAAAAAGAATCCCTATATTTTGAAATCAGAAGATTTTTACTGGCAAGGCTAGCTGTGTATTTTTTTTTTTTTGCACCTCCCTCGCACTGGTTGGTCTCTCCTTCGGTCCCCCTTGCACAGATCTTCCCGCCCTCGTAGTTCCCCGACCCCTACCGCCCCAGATCACAGCCAGCCCCTCAGGGTACTCCAATGTATCCCTTCATCGGGCGGGTCCCCTACCTGTGCAGGGAACGAGCCTTTTGGCCTGCCTTATGTTCCTGGGTGCTGCTGCTGATGAGGGCTGTGGAGACTCTGGTGGCGAGGATCCTGGGAGGGCCATCACCCGATCAACCAGCATGGATTTCCCTGTCACACCCCCGGATTGTGACGTTCGTGACGCAAGGCAGTCACCAGCGTCAGTCACTCTTCTGAGTCATCAGGGCCAGACACACTGCTGTACTCCCAGCCTCTGCCACGGGACAGTAGACTCTGGTCCTCTCCCTCCCCTCCCCCGAGAGAAGGCGAGCTGCCAGCAGGTTCTTTAGCCTTCTCTCCCCGGCCCGCTCTCCAACGTCTTGAGTCCATTCCCGAACATGGGTCATCAGCGCCCGCCAGTGGTAAATCTTGCCGCTGCGCTGGCGGGCCGGACGAAGGCTGTGTATTTCAATGGGAGCGTGCAAATACGTGTTCATATTTTTATAGAGACGTACAACTTTCTTCCACTAAAGTATTATAGTTTTAATAGAAGCATGTAATTTTTCATAATGTGCAATCTTTTGTTTTGGTTTAGCAGGTGATATTAACTTCCTAGACATATTTTACTTGGGAACAGGAAAAGAGAATGCAATTACTATTTAAAACAAACTGTGGTCAGAGCCAGTACAGCTGCTCAATGCGGTGAGAGTGAGCAAAAGAGTAATCGGAGCTTTCGCTGCACCGGAGTCAGCCGTACAGAAGATCGCTGGAGGGCAAACTGAGGATTGTGCATGCGCAGTTTGCTACCGCACACAAGATGGCTGTTGTGGTAGAACTGCGCATGTGCAGTTTGCTTTTGTCGGCAATGTTGTGCACAGCGGCTGTCACTTTCACAGCTGCGGAAGATAAAATAGTGTCCCACAAAGGGGGGGTGTTTCTACGCCCTGCGGAGGGGAAGGGCGATAGAAACACAGTGCAGTGGAACTGTGCCCCAGCACTGTGGAAGCACACTGGAGCGCTGTCCGGTCATTTGCTTCCACAATGCCCTTACAAAGTAATTGCAAAATGTCTGTGGAGCTCCGGCTACACAGCCATAACAATTGTAACCATAAGATTCATCAGAATAGTGCAAACATATAAAGGACAAGGTTTGTTGCCGAAAGAAGTATCAATGTCTTTTGAAAAAGACAGAAACATATCTTAGGTTTCTCCTTGAAATATGTTGGGCTCCTAAGTATTTGGCAGTTTCTGACATCACAATACTACAGAATCCTATTGAATTGTTTTTCACTAGCAGTGTGAAAAGCAAAGAGGGACTGAAAACCCAGTTTTACTACACAAACTGTTTTATTAGAAAAGTAGAAAACAATTGTTAATGCATTAAAACACAATAAATCAAATATAGTAGTTGTTTGGTTATTAGAAGTGAGCATTTGCTCTTCAAAGGCGCAGTGGATTGCCTTAAAAGGTTTGTATGTGAGATTCCACAGAAAAAAGGAGGAGGGGGAAGAGATGCAGCGATAAAAGACCACTGACCAAATCCATCCCCAGTTCATTTGGCTTTATCGTTTTCATCTTTTAGATGCAAAAAGTCACCATCTGAGTCGAACAGTGTAGTGATTTACCACGACTGGGAGCTGCTGCTGCAACTTTCTTGGTCCCCACATGTTCCCCTGAAGCAGAGATTGGTGCCTTCCGTCCAAGAAGTGCATAGCCCGCAGTAGCATATTTCTACTTGTCGGTGCCTCTAGATGTCTCCTGCTCAATTTCAGTCCTTCAGATGTCTCTTCATCTGCCTCACACATTTTCTTCCAAGGACAGGGCAACACGTATAGCACACAGAGTCTCATAACTAGTCTCTCAGTCCCTTGATGTCATCATTTTCCCCCTGTGAAATTAATCAAAAGTTGTGTTTTAACACTGGCTGAATGGATTTTGTTCACTGTCACCTTGCATATATCCAGTTAAACTGATAGTGTTTTGAGTGCACCAGACCAAAGATGACCGACCAGTAGCCATCTCATTACCACACTTCCTCCCCAAATTAGCGAGAACGTTTTATAGATTATAAAAATGAATGCCACAACACAAATATTTGCTTGTAGGTTTACAAACTGTGGCTTACTCAGATTACCAGAGCTGTTCATCCAGTATGCTATGCAGGATACTTTCCTTTTGATCACAAAATGAAACACATTTTGTGTTACCTAATGTTCCATACAGAGCATTTTTATGTTGCTTGCACGCATATGCAAGAAACATAGTGCCATCATCGGAGATTTCGGAGGTGTGTCACCTCCTCCTCCAATTCAGTCAGTGAGCTGGCAGGCGCGGCCCCTGTAAACCAATGCATTTTGGAGCTGTCTATGACATGCTCCAAAATGCAGTGGCATCTCTGATTGAAAGGGAGCTCGCTTCCAGTGAGCAGAGATGAGAAGCCCACTGAGCGTAGCTCCCCCCCCGCGCGCCGTGTGCTCGCACACCTACTGCGTAGCCGAATGAGTGCCCAATCCCCGTCGGCTGAGCTCTCCCCGTTGTAGGTGCCACGCTGAGAGCCCACCCCAGCGTGGCAATGAATCCTTGGCCGGCGGGGTGCCCAATCCCCGTCGGCTGAACGCCTCTCATCGTCCTTGTGCCACATGGGAGCCCACCCCAGCTGGCAAACGTCCCTCGTAGTCTTTTTTTTAATTTTAACCTGAAAATGAAAACGGTCCCGCCAAGCGCCTCCCACCCCCCCCACAACCCGCACCCACCCACTGCGCACTCCAGCCTCCCCACGCCTCACCCCATACTTACCTCCAGACTCCGGCGACGATCTTCGTGGACCGGGAACACGCTCTGCACTCTTCAAAGCTGACCGCGAACTGAGGAAATGCCGGTAAGCTGTATAATGGGCTAGATAGGGGTTTCAACTGTTGCATATCTCAGGCATTTTGGGAATTTTTGCCAAATTTTCAACATGGGTTTTAGGACCCTTCTCATGAATGATGTCACTGTCATGGCGGTATTCGGGCCCGAAGGGTGATTTACGCGGTGACTGTGCAGTGACTCTTGAAATCTTATCGGGCCTAAATACCGCCATGACAGTGACATCATTCATGAGAAGGGGTCCCAAAAACCCCATGTTGAAAATTTGGTGCAAAAATTCCAAAAAATGACTGTTTTACGAGCGTGCGTTGCGCAGTTCCTACACAGGCTCGTAAGTTCACGAAATTTCAATATTTTCACTCCAGATTTTCAACATTGCCATTTTACCACACCTTCTTATGAGTAGTACAGCTGTCATTTTTCACATCTCACCCAAAATGTGTTTCCGCCCATGTAGCGCAGAATGGCACAGTCGAGTGTGCGAAATCAATGTGGGACAAATTAAGAAAATCACAGTGACACTGTTCATGAGCAGGGTCTTAAAATGGCTATGTTGAAATTTGGTGAAAAATTCTAAACATGACTGTTTCTGACGGTGCATTGCGCAGTTCCTCATGCAGCTCGTAAGTTCACAAATTTTCAATATTTTCACTCCAGATTTTCAACATTGCCATTTTCACCACCTCCTTATGAGCAGTACAGCTGTCATTTTCACATCCTGCCCAAACGTGTTTCCACCCATGTAGCGCACAATGGCGCAGTCGGTGTGCAAACTCAATGTATGGGACACATTAACAAAAATCACAGTGTCACTGTTCATGAGCAGAGATGTAAAATGGCTATGTTGAAAATTTGATGAAAATTCCTAAAATGACTGCTTCACAATGCGTTATGCGCGTTCCTTGCGGCTCGTGAGATTCCTAAATTTACTATTATTTGTACTTAATGACTTCCAAATACCTAAACAGTACATAGAAGCAAGCAACATTCGGCATTGACAAATGCTTGTTTTTTGTGTCACAATAGTAGATACTGCACTGAGGTCCCCTCTGCCTGTCTCCAGGGATATCCATGTTGAAGTAAAGATCCCGCTATAGGCATCCTGGCCAACATCCTCCTCCCCCGACCAGTAAAACAGTTTGCAGCTTCACGTGATTACCTGTGGGACATTGCTAGGGGCATATTGGCTGTTAGGATTACCTGCATTTAGTCACTGAACCACACTGAATCACTGATCTGGTAAGTGCTTTCTGGTGTAAATATTAATATTTGCTATAGAGTTTAGGTTATAGCAAGATACTGACTGATATTACCGGCTCTCAGAATACAGAGCAGTAGCATACATATTCCGTCTTTGTACTGGGTCTGGCTGCCATACTTTGCACCAGTTTATGGATCAACAGTATGGTCCCTGTCTGTACTGGTCTGAGCTAATGGAATCAGATTACAGGGCTGTAGAGTAGTCTGTCTGTGACTCAAATCTGTGAATGAGAGTACGGGTTGGTAACGTGATCCTTCTGCATGGGGCAGTAGTATAGTCCATCTCTGGGCTGGGACTTGGGTGGCCATACTAGGCATCGGAGTATAGGGCAGCAGTGTTACCTATCCCTACACCGGCTCTGGGCTGTCCATACTAGAGATTAGAGTAGAGGTCAGCACAGTCCATCCAGTTCTGAGTGCTTCCTGACACAGGTGCACTACCTGCGTCACAAAGGCTAGCATGTGAGTATTATCAGTAGTCACTCCCTGAGACATGAGCCCTCTGCTGTTTAGAAAACAGTGCTTTATCATTTCAGATTCCTGTTAAGTTTTTGTCTGCAGTAGGACAGTCTGTTTCTAGAAGTGCCTAGTTTTCTTATCTTCAGTGACCCAATTTCCTTCTCACCCTGAAGGTCCCTGAATGTTGTGATAGAACAGATGGAAGCATTTTCCAGTAAACTGAATGACCTCTCCTACAAAGTGGAAAGCACGCATCACAACACAGCGCAAGAGCTGGAGATGGGAGCCCGACAGCGTGACGAGCAGCTCCGAGGTACCTGTGTGTCTTTTGAGTTTATTGCATAGTAGGAGAGAGCTTTGAGTGTACCTACTTAATGAGCTACTGTACTGCCTGAAATTATTAACTTTCAGAAGTGGTGAATTGTTATTTGTTATTTCAAATGTACCTTTTTCTTTCTCCTTTTGCTGCTTAGAAGATTTTTCTACCTGCCAATAATTATAGTATGATGGGTGGAACAGTATTCTATCTGGGGTTCGACAAAACTAACTCTATTCCCCCTCATACATCATCAGTGATATGACCTCACTGTCTGTGCCATCACAGCTGACCAAGAAAAGCCAATTACCAGCTGCATGACTGGTCACTTGAGATGCCACAATGAGTGTGATCACAAATGGTGATGAGGTGTGAATAGGAACCAGGGTTCATTAGATAAGGTCTGACACACAGTATGGACTGGAGCTTACTAGATGAGACAGAAACATAAAACCATAGTTTGTCAGCAGAAAAGGACCTGTAGGCCCATCTAGTCTGCCCAATTTTCCCTGCCTGTTTTCACACCCTGGACCCTAACTGGTCCCCAGTATCCCTCGCTCCCCCCTTCCCTCTACTTGTTTTGCCCATGTGCTTATCTCATGCACGCTTGAAGCTCCCCACTCTCCTTGCCACAATGTTTCTTCAAACAACATGGAGTCTTGCTATATTGTGACAGTAGCAGCAGTTTGTCCCACCACTAGAACTGCTCCGGAGGTGAAATGGTTAAAACCATTCCAAAATAGAATTTTGGCCACGAGCTCTAAGAAGCAGCTCTACCTGTGTTATTTCAAACCTGAACTGTCAGATTCTTTACTCCGCCTCAGTGAACAGTCGCTCCGGAGATTTCTCCTTCTGCTCGGTTCATTTCTCGGTTTAAAAAGTGTTTTCTCGCTTGGATTCAACCGAGAATAGTTTTATTTTAACCGTAAAACCGTTGGTTCAAGCTCTATCTGTGGTAACCGTAAGTAAATTAAAGGTTTTGTCTGTGTGGAACTTGTAAGTTATCGGTTCGGTTTTGAACCGATCAGCGGGGTTTAAAACTCATTTAAAACTAAAAATTAACATTTTAGAGTGCGGTTCCCGGTTCTCATCGGTTCTAAAAAAACAGATTTATTACGTTTTTTTCCAATACCCGTGACACGGTTAGGAACCGATAAGGGTGTCTTGCCTGGCACTGCTGTTAAAAGGGCAAGTTTTCTGGTTAGGCTGGCATTATGTCTGAGAAACCCAAAAGAAAAACCAGGCCCACTGGGTTTCAACACTGTGATGTTTGTGGGGAAGTCTTTGCCAAGGCTGACCCACACACCACATGTGTTTATTGTCTGGGGTTTGACCACCTCCAGTCAGACTGCCAGATATGCAAGAATTTCCCGCAGCCACCCTGGAAAAAGATTGAGGCAGGCTCAGGGCAGAGGCAACAAGTCCGCTGACCGGATGGCCAGCCGGTTCGGTGCCAACCGAACCAGAGGGAGTGCCCTCTGACCAGGGCGAGACTTCCTCGGGCCAAAGAAAAGCTGGTTCCGAGGAACCACTTCCAGTAAAGAAAACAAGAAAATCAGCAGGTCTGGAGTCCAAAACCCCTTCTCCAACTGCTGCAGAGATAGCAAAAGCCATACAAATTGTCCAGTCACTGTCTCAGGGTCCGTCCGAACCGCCACTATCTGGCAAAAGGTCAGTTCGTCCGGTCCCAGTGGTTCAGGAATATGATATTGAGGAATTTTATGAACCAGAGGAGGGGGAGGATGATTATGAACAGTATGAATGTGGCTGGGAAGGTCTGGGTGTGCCCATTGAACCGGACATCTCCCCAGACAGACCTTTAGAATCTCCCCCTATGCTGTCTGAGTCCCCATCTCATTTCATGTTTTACAAAAAAGTTGCTGAAACCCTTCAGCTTCCCTTAGAGGAAGCTATGGATGAGCAAGAGGAGCCTGATTTTGTAGAAATGATGGATATTCCAGAGTCTAGGAGATTGTCTATTCCTTTACATAAGTCTTTTAGGAAGCAAACAATAAAAATTTTAAAAGCTCCTAATTCTGTGCCTCCTGTAGATAAAAAGATGGACAGAAGGTACACATTGTCAGGTCCTGATACAGAATTCCTTTCTCAGCAGTGCAGTCATGTTGAGGTAGTTCAGGCTGCAGCCTGTGATAAAGCTAATATTCCCCTGGCTTCACATCCTCCTGACAAGGATTCCAGGAAGATTGATCCCATGGCAAAAAAACAGTATCTAGGGACATGGATATGTTGTTCATCCACACTTATTGGCAGGTTCCTTGCCGCTTTAAATCTTGCCGGAAGGTCTTCAAGCTAGCTCCTCCCACCCACCCGGGTGGTAAAACTCTCGGCTCCGCCCCATGACGCCAGATCTTCCTTACCGCTCGGAAGCTCAGGTTCCCTCCTTAACGCTCTGCGATTAAGTTTTGGGCCTAAAATCCTTCGGTTTAAAAAAGAGAGAAAAAAACCTTTTATAACTTTCTCGGTCTTCTTCCTTGGCAGCTGCGATGGACCATCGACTCGGATTTGGAGATGTCCTGTGGGCGAAGATGTCTCGGACGGACCCGCCTCCACGTCGCGTTTATTGCCTTGGCCAGGAGCCGACCCGCCAGGCTTGCGACCTGTGTTCCTCCTTCTCGTCGTCCTCGAGGACGCGCTGCCCGCCTACTTCTGGGGCGTCCGAAAGAAGATTTCCTCGGTCAAATCCAAAGAGGCCCGACTGGCGGTTTCCGCGGCTCCGGGATCCGCCCGAACAACTAGAGAGGTTGGTAAGCGCCCGAAGAGCAGTTGCTCAGGCCTGACTTCCTCTTCTGCGGCCTTTGTCCCTCTATCGCTCGGGACCTCATATTCAGCTTCCTTTAAGGAGCTTTGCTTGACCCTCTCAACTAAAGGCGAGGGTCCTACTTCTTCCAGTCCGTTTCATCGGTCGAAGAAGTCTAAGAGTAAGTCTCATCATCGACGCTCTTGGGAGCGGGAAAGATCCCCCTTCCCTCGTCGACAATCGACTTCGGTCGAATTCTCGGCTTCGGCCACTGGCTTCACGGTGCAAATTTTTCTGGCCAATAAGCCGGCTCAGGCCTCTTCTCCGGCCACTAAGTGGTTGCCACCGGACCGGGTAGTGGTCGAGGAGCCTGTTTCCAGGCCAGTTGGCCGACCTATTCCGCGCCCCACCAATTGTGGTGGAACCGCCTCCACCTCAGCCGACAGCTGGGGCTCCGGCGAAAGAATCGCGGTTGGCCCAAGGCCTTCCCGTAGGCTGTCGGTCACTCTCACGCCTGACAAGCCTCGGCAAGTGGAGGGGTGGCTCAGGCTCCAGGCAGCTATTCGACAACTCGTCGGAGTCGGATGACTCCTCCCTGTTCTCCAAGCGCTTTGACTTGGAGTCCTCTGGGGGGCAGTCAGTGGACGATAGCCCTTCGTCCTTCCTAGGACTTCTTAGGCTCATCTCAGAATCCACTGGGATGAAGCTTGAACCCGTATCCAAACGGGCCAGATATCCTCTCACCGAGATTCTGGACCGAGGGGATTCTCCCACGGAGGCCTTTCCAGTGGCCGAAGCCATTGTCGGGCCGGCCCTGGAACTTTGGCAGCGTCCGGCTTCCTGTCCTGCGCCTTCGGCCAGGATGGCCAGGAAGTATGCTGTCCCTACTGGCTCTCTGTCCGGTTTTCTGAACACCTCTCGCTGAAGGGCTGGTCACGGACAGTGTTTTCCGGCGTGCCGGTAATGCCAGGGACGTGGACAAACCGCCCGACAAAGAGTCCAAGAAATTGGACTACTCGGGGCGGAAAGTGTATGCTGCCTCTTCTCTCGGCCTTCGTCAGGCCAGTTCGGCCGTCCTCATGGCACATTTCTCCCATGCCCTGTTGGGTTCCCTGGATGAGGCGGTCCCTCATCTTCCCGCTGACCTGCAGACTACGGTCAAGCAGGTGCGGGATCAGGGCAGGGCAGTAGCCAAACAACAGCTCCAGACTGCTCTGGATATAGGAGACTCATGTGCCCGGTCAGTGGCGGCCGCGCTGGCCATGCGTCGTGGCGTGGCTGCGAATATCCACCTTTACAGGATACCAGCACAAGCTGGCGGACGTTCCTTTCCGGGAACAGACCTGTTCGGCCCTGGAGTGGAAGGCAACCTCCAGAGGATCGAAAAATCCAATGCCACCTTGATTTGGTCTTGTCCGCACAGAGGGACAAGGTCATAAGCCCCAGTCTAAGCCTTTTTCGTCCCTCTACTCCCGCCCCGCTGCGCCCGGCCCAACAACAGCATCAGGGCCAGCAGGCTAGACCTTGGTATTCCAAGCCCAAGCCATCGGCTTCCTCTAATAGGAAGCAAGGAGGAAAAGGCCCTGGTGGTCCCCAGGCCGGTCCTTCCTCCAAGCCTGCTAAGTGACGGGCTGAGGGGTGTCACCCCCATCCCGTCCCTCGCCCCAGTTCCCCCCGTGGGGGGACGGCTCCGACACTTCCTTTTCCGCCTGGTCCGCTGTTACCACGGGACAGGTGGGTTTTAGAGGTGGTGGAAGAGGCCTGCCTCTGGAATTCGAGCAGGCTCCACCCTTCAGAGCCGTGCCCCCACGGGGGCTTTGGGGTCCCCAGAATCTCTACAGGCTCGTCGAGCCGACATCGCCCTCCTCCTTCAGAAAAGGGTGATAAAAGAGATAGAGGACCCTCCACCAGAACCAGGGTTCGTGTCCAGGTACTTCCTGGTCCCGAAACGGACGGGGGGCTGGCGCCCCATCTTAGACCTACACGACCTGAACAAGTTCCTAAGGTCTCAACCTTCAGAATGGTCACTCTGGCTCAGATAATACCATCTCTGGAACACGGCGGTGGTTCTGTTCCTCTGGACTTCCAGGGCGCTTCTTTCACGTCCCTATCCGTCCGTCTCATCAGAGATTCCTCCGCTTCAGAGCGGAGGGATCCCTCTTCGAGTTCCAGGCCATGCCCTTCGGCCTTTCTTCAGCTCCCAGGGTCTTCACCAAATGCATTGCAGCGGTGACAGCTTTCCTTCGTGCCGGAGGGGTTCCGGGTGTACCCTTACCTGGACGATTGGCTGATAGCAGCCCCCTCCAGGTTGGAGGTGGAGCGGTCCAGAAATCTGGCCCTCCAGGTTTGCTCTCAACTGGGCCTCCTGGTCAACGAGGCCAAGTCGGAACTCGAGCCGAAGCAGGTGATATCCTTCAGTCGGGCAGAGCTCGACTCTCTTCGAGCCAGCACGACTCCCGGCGGACAGGGCCGAGGTTCTTACCCCTTTGCCCAATCATTTCTGGTTGGGCAATCGCGCCTGCCGGGACTTCCTGCAACTCCTGGGTCTTATGGCAGCCTGTACCAGCATAGTCCGTTGGGCACGCTGGCACATGCGCCCTCCAGTGGGGGTCTGGCCGCCAGTGGTCACAGCGCTATGCACCCTCTGGACCAGCGCATGTGGGCGACCCGGAGATGTGGGCGCTCTCCAGTGGTGGACCGTTCCGTCCCATCTGCAGGAGGGTATCCCGTTTATCCGCTGACCGGCGGTCTCTCTATCGACCGGCGCCTCTTTGATGGGTTGGGGTGCCCATCTGGGGAACACCAGCCGCGGCCTCCTGGTCCCTGCGGAGTCCCGATGCTATATCAACCTGCTGGAGCTCCGTGCGGTCCGCCTCGCCTCACCGCCTTTGCTCCGCTTTCTCCGGGGTCAGTGGTCCGAGTCCAGACGGACAATACCACCACCATGTACTATCTAACCGCCAGGGCGGGACGCGCTCCTTGCCTCTATGCAAGGAAGCTCTCCGCGATCTGGTCACTAGTGCGCAGCCTGGAGGCGGATCTCCTGGCCATTTATGTGGCAGGAGCCTCCAACACCCCTGGCCGATGCCCTGAGCGGATAGGGGCTGCATCGCCGCAGTGGTCTCTCCGAGATAGTACAAGACCTGTTCTCCCACTGGGGCACACCTCTGGTGGATCTGTTTGCCTCCAGGGAGAGCCTTGAAGCTGAGCTGTTTCATGCCCGCCCCCTCAGCAGGGCTCGCTGCAGGGGATGCCTTTTGAGGCCGTGGACCCCGGGCCTCTTTCGCCTCTCCCCGTTCCTGATTCACAGGGTCCTGCTGAAAGCGAGGAGGGACAAGGCGCAGGTGATTCTGATAGCCCCAGACTGGCCTCGCCAGTTCTGGTACCAGATCTCCTCAGTCTCAGCTCCAGGACTCACGGCAGCTTCCAGCTCACCCGGACCTGCTCTCAGTCAATCAGGGGAAGGTGTTCCATCCGGACCTTCAATCCCTGCACCTGACAGGCCTGGTTCCTGCGCTGCTAGAGTTCCAGGCCTTGGGTCTTTCCGACGAGGTCCTCAACGTCGTTGAGGCGTCCCGTAAGGAGTCGACCAGAAAATGCTATGCCTTCAAATGGAAGAGGTTCTCCATTTGGTGTCGGGAAAAAGGGTTGGACCCTTTCTTGTGTCCTGTGGCGAGCATTTTGGACTATCTATGGTCCCTATCTAGTCAAGGGCTTAGGTCGATGACCCTTAAGGTGCACCTGGCAGCCATTTCTGCTTACCGGGCGTGGGCCGGTCAGCAGTCAGTGGCGCAGGAAAAAGTGGTCGGGCGCTTTTTCAAAGGCCTTGATCACATTTCCCCATCAGTGCGGGAACCCCCACCTCCGTGGGATTTACTGCTGGTACTGGCAAAGCTCATGGGCAAGCCATTCGAACCAATGCACAGGTGTGGTCTCCCCCACCTGTCGTGGAAAACCGCCTTCTTGGTGGCTATCACGTCAGCCAGAAGGATGGGAGAACTCCAGGCGCTAAGCATCGAGTCTCCTTACCTGGTCTTCCACAGGGACAAGGTTGTCCTACGCCCCCAACCGAAATTCCTTCCGAAGGTGGTGTCGGAGTTTCACCTTAATCAGGTATTGACTCTGCGGTGTTTTACCCAATCACACCTCGGAGGCCGAATATAGGCTCCATACTCTGGACCCTAGAAGAGGCTCGCTTATTATAAGGGGCTGCGGCTGAGAATCGGGGAGAGGTTCGCCAGCTGTTTGTCACCTACGCTGAAGCCGCACCTGGCAGACCTGCAGCCAAGCGGACGATAGGCAGATGGGTCACCCTCCTACATAAATCTCTGCTATGAGTTAGCGGGCATGGAGCCTCCCAGAGGAATGGGCTCATTCTACCCGCCATACTGCTGCATCGGTGGCTGCTTCCAGGGATGTCCCTATCCAGGAGATCTGCAGGGCTGCTATCTGGAAGTCAGCACACACCTTTATTTCCCACTACCACATCGACCTTGAGTCACGCTCGGATGCTGGTTTTGGGCCTCGGTTCTCAATCCTTATTCCCCAAGTAAGTATTGGGGGTGTGCGCCTTGCCTCCCTCCTCCCGGAGAACTGCTAGGAGTCTGCCAGTAAGTGTGGATGAACAACATATCCATGTCCCTAGAAATACAGGTTACTCACCTGTAACAGGAGTTCTAGGAATGGTATATATTGTTCATCCACCTGAACCCTCGACCTCAGCTTCGGCCTTTCCTTCTAGCTTCCAAGCGGGCCAGATCTAGCGTCATGGGGGAAGAGAGAGTTTTACCACCGGGTGGGTGGGAGGAGCTAGCTTGAAGACCTTCCGGCAAGATTTAAAGCGGCAAGGAACCTGCCAATAAGTGTGGATGAACAACATATACCATTCCTAGAACTCCTGTTACAGGTGAGTAACCTGTATATATGGCAGCCTCTCTGGGACTCAGGCAAGCAAATTATATGGCTTATGTAGCTAGGTATCAGAAATCTAGATGGGATACTGTTATGCAATTAGCCAAGCAAGCCCATGGCCAGCTGGCTAGTGAACTAGAACAGGTGGCTGCTGATGGCATTGAGGCTTCTAAGGTACAGTTTCATGCTGCTGTGGATGTTAATGATGTTTCCTCTAGGGTCATGGCCACATCTGCTTACTTTTCATAGGTTGGCCTGGCTCAGGTGTGCTAGTCTGTCTGGGATACCCAGACTAAGGCTATGGATTTTCCTGTGGTGGAAATTCTCTGTTTGGGAGAGACAGAGAACTACATGAAAAGATGGCTGAATATAGGACTACTTACAAGAGTGCCCAGGCTAAGGAGCGGCAAGCCACTCCTCAAAGGCATACCCCCAGGGGTAGGGGTAGGCCTTTTCACAGGCCTTTTTATCAGACTCAGGCCTCCTCTGCCTATGCTCAGAGGGGATTCTTCAGAGGCAGGCGAGGGGTGGGCATATCTGCTCCCACTCCCCAGCCTAAAGCTCCTGCTAAGCAGGCACCCTGATGGGGTGCCCAGGGCCGATTCTCCTGTACCGGTAGGGGGCAGGCTGGCTTACGTCAGTCAGAATTGGGCTTCTTTAACCTTAGACAAGTGGGTTCTGGAAGTAGTAAGCCAGGGTCTGGTTCTCAGCTTCAAAAAGTTTCCCAAGTTGAGAAGCAGACTTTTTCTACCTGTAAGTACTTCAGAGACCCTTGCTCTGGAAGCAGAGGTCTCATCCCTGTTAGCTCTCAGAGCAGTAGAAAGGGTTCCTCCTGCACCAGGCAGGGGTCTGTATTCCAGATACTTCCTTACCCCAAAAGACAGGAGAATGGCGCCCATATTAGATCTCAGATATCTAAACAAGCATCTTTTGAAACCAAAGTTCAAAATGGTAACTCTGGCAATGATTTTACCCTCCCTAAGGCCAGGGACTGGCTAGCCTCCCTGGACCTCAAGGATGCCTATTTCCATGTCCTAATCAGAAGCTCCCATCAGAAGTACCTCAGATTCTAACTGCCCTCAGGTCATTACCAGTTCAGAGCAATGCCCTTCGGCTCACCTCTGCCCCAAGGGTATTCACAAGTGTCTAGCAGTGGCAGTGGCTCACTTAAGGAGGCAAGGATTGCTGTTTTCCTATCTAGATGACTGGCTCATTGTAGGTCAGTCCCCAGAACAGGTAAATCTCACCTGCAGGTCACCCAGCAGCTTCTCACCTCCCTGGGCTTCCTGCTAAATCTACCAAAAGTCGGTTCTGGAACCAGTCCAGGTACTCACCTTTATAGGGGCAGAATTGGACACAAAGCTAGCCAGAGCCTTTCTTCCCTTAGAAAGGGTAAGGAATTTAGTGGCTCTGGCCTCCTCCTTCACTCTGCAGGTCTCTCGACCAGCAAGACACTTTCTGCAGCTCCTGGGGCACATGGCTGCATCCACAGCTGTTGTGCAGGGAGCAAGATTTCAGATGAGAGACATTCAGTTTCACTTGAGAACCTATTGGTCTCAGAGAAGAGACCCCCTTTCCAAGTTGGTCCCAGTGACTTAACCTTGATCCTAGCCCTCCAGTGGTGGCAGGATCAGAGCAATTAAGATTGGGGTCCCTTCATTCTCCCTACTCACGACTTGACTCTCACTACAGATGCTTCCCTTCTGGGTTGGGAGCCCACATGGGTGACCTTTCCACTCAGGGAGTGTGGTCCCCCCAGGAATCTCTGCTCCACATCAATTTGCTGGAACTCAGAGCTGTCTTTTTAGCTCTTCAAGCATTTTCTGCATCTGTCCACCACAAGGTGATACAGGTCAGAACAGACAACACCACAACAATGTGGTACATCAACAAACAGGGGGGCACTCGGTCTTCGGCCTTGTGTACCGAGGCAATGAAGTTGTGGTCTCTGGCCTATTCCCTGAACACTTCCCTCATAGCAGTTCATCTTCCAGGGAAGGACAATGTCCTAGCGGATGCTCTCAGCAGGATTTCCCAGGGCCATCACGAATGGTCCCTGGATCCTCAAGTGCTGGGGATAGTCTTTGCCAGATGGGGCACCCCTCAGATAGATCTTTTTGCAGCCCCAGACAATCACAAACTTCCTCTGTTCTGTTGCAGGCCTCCAGTGCTGGGCTCAGTTCCCCTGGATGCCCTTCTTCTGGATTGGGAGGAAAGTTTCTCTATGCTTTCTCCTTCCTCTCCTATTCAAAGTATTAGTCAAATCAGATCTCAGCCTTGCAGGGTGATTCTGATTGCCCCGGATTGGGCCAGGCAGCCCTGGTACCCACCCTTCTGTCACTGACAATCCATCTTCCCTTTGCCTCCCAGGAATCACAACCTGTTGACTTGTGCCCAGGGAAGGGTTTGGTATCCGGACCTCAATCCGTCCAACCTCAAGGCCTGGCTCTTGAGGAGTTAGAGTTTGCTGATTTACACCTCTCTCAGGGTGTTCTTGAGATCCTAAAGGCTTCTAGAAAGCCTTCCACTAGGGCTACTTATAGTTCTAAATGGAAAAGGTTTTCCATTTGGTGTGCTGGGAAAAATATTTCCTCAGAATCTGTTGATTTGCCCATTGTGTTAGATTACATGGTACATCTTAATTCCTTGGGTCTCAGACCAGCTACCCTGAGAGTTCATTTGGCAGCTGTATCTGCTTTTGTGTCAGCAGGAAGGTCATCCCTCTTTCCTCTCATCCTGTGTTTTCCAAGTTTTTGAGGATTACTCCATACTAATCCACCCTTTGGGAACCGGCCCTGCTTGGGACCTGAATGTTGCATTGCCCAGTTAATGCAACCCCTTTTGAACCTCTGTCTTCTGCAGAGCTTAAGTACCTAACTTGAAAGCTGTTTTTCTAAGTGGCTATCACTTCTGCAAGGCAGCATAAGTGAGTTGCAAGCCTTGTCAGTGGAAACTGACTTTATTTCTTTCCACAGGGATAAGGTAGTCCTTAGGACTAATAGGAAGTTTTGCCTAAGGTGGTTTCAGATTTCCATCTTAATCAATCTATCTCCTTCCAGTATTTTTCACTGATCACTCCTCTTCTGGTGAGAGGAGGTTGCACAGCCTGATGTTAAGAGAGCTCTGGTTACTATATAGAGCTGCACTAAAGGTCACAGGTTCGAATCCCTCCAACTTTTCCTTACCTGTGGTGAAGTTGGGAAAGGCAAACCTGCCACTAAGAGATCAATTGCCAGGTGGATTGTCTCTTGTATCCAATTTTGTTATCAGAAACTGGGCAGAGTTCCCCCCCTGGTTTGAGGGCTCATTCTACCAGGAGTACAGCTGCGTCTCTAGCTGCTGCCAGAGACATCCCTATATTAGAGATTTGCCAGGCTGCTACTTGGAAAACGGTACACACTTTTACCAAGCATTACTCCCTGGATGTCCAGGCCAGGAGAGATGCTCGGTTTGGCACAGCTGTTCTTCAGAGCCTATTCCCTAAGTAGGTTCTGCCCCTCCTCCATGGAGGTACTGCTTGTATTCTGCTACTGTCATAATTAGCAAGACTTCATGTTGTTTGAAAAAAATTACTCACCTTAGTAATGTTGTTTCTACTAATGGAGTCTTCTGATATTATGACCTCCCCAACCTGCCCCTCTCAGAACCTCTCTACTTGGGTGGGTGCGGGTAACTTGTGTGTGGCAACTCTTTATGTCCTGTTAGCATTTTTGTCCCCTTTGGGGCTTTGGGGTGTGTGTGTGTTTTGTTATACTTATGTTTTATTCTCATATTATTAGAATTGTGTTAGTATTTCTGGTCCCTGACTTGAGTCTTGGGTGTTGGGACCAGTAATGGTTGTTATTATTTAGATAGCCATTTGGCTAGTGTGAGTTACAGCTTCCACACAGACCTTAGTGAGTCTTGGCTCGTAAAGATCTGACAGTTCAGGTTTGAAATAACACAGATAGAGCTGCTTCTTAGAGCTCGTGGCCAAAATTCTATTTTGGAATGGTTTTAACCATTTCACCTCCGGAGCAGTTCTAGAGCTGGATCAAACTGCTACTGTCATAATATAGCAAGACTCCATTAGAAGAAACAACATTACTAAGGTGAGTAATTTTTTCTTCTGGTGGGCTGTTCCAGGTGTCCACCATCCTTTCTGTGAAGAAGTATTTTCTCACATTCCTCTTAAACTCCCTCCTCCCCCCAAGCTTCATTGCATGCCCCTGAGTTCTGGTACTCTTCCTCCACTGAAAGAGACTTCCTTTTTGCACCTTGTTCAGCCTTAGAAAGTATTTATATACTGTATCTCAGTCATGTCCCATCTTGTTCTTTTGCCAGATCAGTACAGAGACTATGTGTCAAGCTCCTGCACCCTCTCTTCATACAGTTTCTTGTACCCCCCCCTCACCATTTTGTTAGCTCCCCACTGGACCACCTCCACCCTATCAGTGTCCTTGCGGAGGTGCAGCCTCCAGAACTGGACACAATACTCTAGTTTGGGTCTCATTAGCAACGATATAGTGGCACCACTACCTCCCTTCTCCTCTAGAAACCCCCCTCCCTATGCCAGCATCCATCTAGCTTTGCTTACTGCCTTGTCGCACTGCCCTGCCACCTTGAGATCATCATAGATGATAACCCCAAGGAACTTCTCTTGCTTGGTGACTGTATCTTTCACACCACTGTAAGTACCTCCCCACTTAATCTTACACACAGCCCCCAGGTTTTCCCTCCTCAGATGCACTACATTGCACTTTTGACATTGAAACCCAGTTGCCATACCCTAGACCACTCCTCTAGGTTCCCCAGATCCCTTTTCATTTTCTCCACCCCTTCCTGGGTGTCCACCATTTGCAGATTTTTGTGTCATCCACAGAGACACACCTTCCTCAACAGTTCATCTGCAATGTCACCTGTGAAGACATTGAAGAGGACTGGACCCAGTACTGATCCCTGTGGTACCCCACTGCTTACTATCCCATCCTCTGAGTGACAGACATTTACCACCACCCTCTGCTTCCTATCCTTTAACCAGTTGGATATCCAGTTTACCACCTTCCATCCAACCCCAGGTTGCTAAGTTTCATAATTAGCCTCCTGGTGAGGCACAGTGTCAGAGGCCCTACTAAAGTCCAGATAGGCCACATCCACTGCCTTCTCTTGGTCTACTTCCCTAGCTACCTAGTCAAAGAAATCTAAGAGATTTGTTTGACATGACCTCTACCCTGTGAAGCCATGCTGCTGGTGGTCCTGCAACACATTTGCCTCTAAGTACTCCATTACTCTCTCCTTCAGCAGGGTTTCCATCAATTTACCTACTGCTGATGTGAGACCGACTGGCCTGTAATTGCTAGCCTCCTCCTTGCTGCCACTGTTGCACAGAGGAACCACATCGTCCCTCCTTCAGTGCTCTGGAACCACCCCGTCTCCAATGAGTTGCTGAACAGTGTTGCCAGAGGGGCGGTTAGCACGCTTCTCAGTTCTTTCAGTATCTGTGGGTGGATCCCATCTGGCTCCATTATCTTATTTTCTTTTAAGGCTGCCAGACCCCTTTGGACTCTCTCCACTGAAAATGGACTTGTGTCCACTTCCTCTCCCCCAATGCCTGCAGATACATTTTGGTCTATCCGCTCCCCCCTCCTCAGTGAAGACCAATTTAAGATTTTAGCTTTTTTCTGGGTCATCCTCTACACAGTCTCTGCCCCCCCATCTCCTGATCCTCACTATACCTCGCCTTGATTGCCTCTTTTCACTCACATAACTGAAGAATGTGTTATCCCCTTTTTTGTACCTCCGTGGCTATCCTGTCCTCTGTTTGTGCTTTAGCTGTCCTCACCTTCCTTCCTGCCTCCTTTTGTCTATATAAATATACATCCCTGTCACCCTCTGAGTAGGTTCTCTTGTACTTCTTAAAAGCTGATTTTCCAGGAATCAATCTTCACCATTGATTCACACTCATGGGTTTTGAGAAGGAGGTGCTAGAACCCTGGGGGAGCCAGAACTTTTCCGGAAGGCTGGCGCCAAGGCAGGCAGTACTCTTGTGCAGCACCACAAGACTGGCTCATGCTGCATGGCTTACCTCGGCACTAGCCCTGAACCACCTCAGTTCCTTTTTTCCCGCTGTCAAGTGCGCTTCAGCTCAATGTTGTTCACTCACTGGGAGTTAGAACTTTACAATTAAATGAGCCAACAACGTTCAGTTCTTCTCAGTTTTAACAGTTTAAGCTAGCTAGAGTTTGTTATTGTTTGTATCAGTTCAGTTATTTTAAAAACAGATTTCTTCAGTCTCTCTCAGCCCTGCCAAGTCAGTGGTTGATGGCCATGGACAGTGATGGTAGGGAGCCCCCTCAGGCTAGCTGCTTCAGCAACGGGGTCATGTCCGGTTCACCACCTCCCTCCTAGGGAGGGTTCTGACAATGGGCAGTCCTGTGTTCAGGAGGAAGGAGAGCCTTCTAGTAGATGTAAAAAGAAATGGTCCCGTTCCCAGTCAGGGTTAGGGCACCACTCGGCCTTGAGTTCTTCCTCTTCCCATAGGAAAGGGAAGAAATAGTACCACTTGAGGTCACCTTCTATGAGGTCTGCCATGAGGTCTTTTCCTGGCGCAAAAGGCCTTCACTGGTGCCGTCGGTGTCACCGACAGCATCTGCTCCTGGGAGGTCAAGGTCTCGGGCCCAGAGTCCCTCCCTGTCTTCCTGCAGGGACTCTGGTGTGCAGTTCCACCAGTGAGCACCTTTTATGGAGCAGTGTGTGCAGTGTCTGGCTCATTTGTCTCTGCCTGCGGAGCTAGTCCCAGGCCCCTCAGGGCTAGTGGCCCTAGAGCCGTAGCAGGGCCTTCAAGCCGGGTAGAGTGTTTGTCTCTGTCAGTGGTCCCAGGACCTTTGCCAGTGAATGCACTGCTGACTTCTGCCCCACTGGCCACACCTCCATTCAATGTCACTGCTTTGGGACCAGCCATGGTTCCTTTGTCGATCAGTTCAGTGCCGACTGGATCATCAATGCCGGGGTTAGTGCTGTGGTCTGTGCTGGGTCCAGGCCTTTCAGGGTCTGGCCTAGCACTGTCCATGGTGTCAGACTCAGTGCTGCCCCGGTGCTGAAAGCGCTTCTGGCGTCACATTTGGTCCTGGTCATGGCGCCACCTCTGGCACGACACCTCGATTTTTGGGGGTTGATGTCACCAGTATTGCCTATGCCACAGTCCAGACTGGTAATGCTGAAATCCACCCCATTCCAGATCCCTCTTGGGGGGGGGGGGGATATGGAGGGAGATGAGTCTGACCCTAAACTCATTATTTCTGTCGGTGAAGATGATGACTGTTCCTATAGCCTGGACTCTTCAGACGCAGGCCCTCCTCCTTTTCTTCAGGAGGCTATGTCTTTTCAGGCTCTCCTCCACAATATGTACTCTACACTTGTTTTTGAGCCTTCAGCTGTTGACCCTGGTAAACATTGCTGGAGTGGTTGAACGTTTCCACCATGCCAGTCAATCTTATTCCCCCTGCATTTGAAACTCTTTCTGATGCGTTATGGAATAGGCTTGCTTCTGTTCAATCTGTCTGCAGGTAGTTAGATCATAAGTACACTGCCCCTAAGAACAGACCTATTTACACTTCTCAGCATACTGCTGACAAAATTGTCATCCTTGCTGAGAATCAAGAGGTCTCTGTGCACCCCATTAACATGGAGTCGCGTAGAATAGATACTATAGACAAGCGGGCTTTCGCTGCGGCTACCCTGAACATGAGAATTGGCAGCTACCAGGGGCATTTTTCTAAGTATGAGTATGCCCTTTGGACCTCTGTTAAGTCCTTAGCTGAATCTCTTCTGGATTCAGACACTAGACCCAAGAACCTGCAAACTGTCATGCATGGTGTGAGAAGGTCCCCCCTCCCCCCTTTTCTTTCTTTGAACCTCCTTTTGTCTTTTGCCAAGTACATTGTTTTATCGTCTCTAATGGGTGGTTAGGGAACTCTAGACAATGTCCTGTGTTATGTGTTGTTTGTCTTGTGTTCATTGGGCTGGCCACCCACTTTGTTCAAAGCAATAAAATCTTATTTGTTTGTCCTGTCTGCTGTCTTAAATGTTTGTCTAGAGAACCTAAAATACTCAGTTGGAGGGAATTATAATAATGTTTATCTTGGTGACCTGTATTTTGTTACTCTTATCAAGCATGTTGCTATGGGTCCATGGCAGAGGTTTAAAAACAAAACACCCCCCCCCCCGATGTTTTATCACATTGCTGAAATATAACTCTATTACAATAATTATCGGAAGAGCATGTGCATCCAGCTACTTAAAAACGTTAGAAGCACAAACTAGAAGGAAATAGCCTGGCAAATTGCTAAATGTTTGGCATAATACCTCGCGACTGTTGCGAACGCCGATTTTACGGCTCCTGCTTGAATGTGCGCACAGTCGCGATGGTATTTCCTTGCGAATTCAGCCCAAACATAATGGGAAGTTTAAAATAACGTTTGTAAATAAGAGCGCTTACTAAATGAGGTTGATTTCATGCTTTGCTGGTGTAAAGTCGTCATTTTGGCGATTTTGTTGGAGTGAGGAGAGTCCTGCTGTTGTTTGGATGTCTCAGAACGCCACACACCCTTCCCTTTCACTGCAGCATTCCTTATGAGCCGGCCGGCCTCTCTCTTGCTATTTTTATGCTGCTAATGAAAGGGGAGATGCTTCTGAGGCTGTATAACGTTTTGAAAGATGTTAAAAAGCTTAGCCTTTCATGTGTGAAGGTCACAATAAAATGATGAAGTACATTAAAGGGACCTAGTCATTGTAAATAAAATAAATAACCTATATTAAAACTTTTGGATTATAAATGTAATAGGGAGGTGGAGTTATATGGTCACATGTTTCCTGAAAGGTACTTAAGACTTAGTTTGTTCATTGTGAATCAGATGTTACCTGGAATGCTGCTGTAGAGGACCTGCTGCCAAATTCTCCAGTCTGAATGAGAGCTGTGACCCTTGTAAGCTCCCAAATAGCTAGTGACTTCTAGCTTGTTTTGATATTATTTCTTGGAATCTGTTTTGTTATTTTGTCGTTCTCAGTCCGCTTTAATTTCCTTTAAAATAAATATTTATGTTTTTTTTGTGCTGCAGTTTGCCTCTGTGGTCCATCTGTACTCGAACCTGCGGCAGATGGTGACAGAAATGGGATCAAAGGTTGAATTTGATTTCCAAATTCTGAATGGTCCCACATGCAAAAAGAGGCAGCAGAGGTGACTGGTGCCACTACAAGGTCCATTGCAAAGAAACTACAGTTACCATTATTACCTGGTTTGGACCCTGTAGTACGAAGGAAAACGGACAGAAGAACCATGGAGACTTTGCCTATGGAAGACAAGAAACCAGTAGAGGGAGCCCAGGCAGCCAAAACAGAGGTAGACGTGCCACCTGATGATATAGAGGCCTTTTTATTAACTTTTAAGAGAGTGGCGACAGCATGTGCCTGGCCAAGAGACCAGTGGGTAATTCGGTTGCCCCCATATTTGACTGATAAAGCTCAATTGGCCTATAGCCATGTGGACATTATGCATGCCAATGATTATGACCACGTAAAACAAGCAATCTTGAAAAGATATGATATTAGTACGGAAACCTATCGCCAGAGATTTCGATCCTACAAACTCCACCATAATGATACCCCACAAGATGCCTATACACAGTTAAAGGATTTATGTAACAAATGGTTACAACCTACAACACAGTTATCCAGATAATGGAAAGCATCATTTTAGAACAATTTGTCAAAGTTTTACCACAGGATGTCCAACTATGGGTCAAAAAACATCAACCGGAATCAGCAGAAACTGCCATTCGGTTGGCAGAGGACTATATAGCAGCACGTCCTCATAGACACCGACCCTTAGGAGGTTCTGCTACAATGGGCCCTATGGTAAGACAGCCTTTTTTGACTCCTCATTCCCCACCTAGTAATTTGGCTGGAAATAAACAGAATTTTAGACTGGGGAAGGGGTACAATACAGACATTGTTTGTCACCATTGTAATAGAAAAGGGCATATAGGAAGGTTTTGCCCCAAGAAGAAAATTGAAGATACTCATTTAGCCTTGGCCAATTGGGGACATTATGTGATACCTGTTCAAGTTGGACACAACATAGTAACTGGATTGATAGACTCAGGAAGTAAACAAACATTGATTTGTGCTTCTTTGCTGGAGACACCAAAGTATAAGACAGGTTCAACTACTGGGGTTGTTTGCGTCCATGGAAATGTGCACCAATATCCACTAAATGACATTACAATAACAGCAGGGGAACATACCCAAAAGATGAGGGCAGGTGTGGTACCACACCTTTTAGTACCAATAGTCATTGGACATGATTTTCCCCATTTTGAGACTATCTTGATGTCTAATATCAGTGCTGTTACCACCAGAAAACAAACTAACCTAGAAGAGAATTTGGGACAGATGTTTGCTTTTCAAGAGGATCTATATGGGATCAGTGGGAAAGATAGAAAACCACGAAGTCAAAAAAGAAAAGAGAAGAAACAATGGACTTATAAAAATAAGATAAATGGTGCATTAAATAGTAACATGGACTCTGTTTCTATTCCACCCTATATTACTAATAATTTAAATTTTAAAGAAGCACAGAAACAGGATGATTCTCTAACACCTTTTTTTCACAGGTTGGGACAACTGAAGACTCCAAAGGACATATTTTTGAACTTAAAAACTAATTATTATATAGGGTGTGTACTAATGTAAAAACAGGGGAGACAGTAGAACAATTAATGGTACCTCAAAAATACCGAACCCAGTTACTTCATTTAGCACATGATATCCCTATGGCTGGGCATTTAGGTAAAGATCGCATTTTGAGTCGCCTTCTGTATCGTTTATTTTGGCCTGGCATTCATGAGAATGTAGCAGAGTATTGTAAGAGCTGTGAGGAATGCCAGAAGGTGGTTAAGACAAGTCGTAAAGATAGAGTACCCCTACTACCACTGTCATTAGTGTCCACTCCCTTCGAAAAAATAGCAATGGATATTGTTGGTCCATTACCTAAAAGTTCCAAGGGAAACAGATTTATCCTAGTACTAGTAGATTATGCTACACAATACCCCGAAGCTATACCCTTAAGGACTGTTACAGCCCCTAAAATAGCTGACGAATTGATTAAAGTTTTCAGTAGGGTAGGAATTCCTAGAGAAATCCTGACAGACAGAGGAACAGACTTTTGCTCTGTATTACTTAAACATTTATATCAGGCTTTGGGCATTGAGGCATTATTCACTACCCCTTACCATCCCCAGACAGATGGGCTAGTGGAACGCTTCAACCAAACAATGAAGCAAATGCTTAAAAAATTTGTAGTAGATGAGGGTAGAAACTGGGAAACTTATTTACCATACCTTATGTTTGCATATAGGGAGGTTCCACAAACATCTACAGGTTTTTCCCCATTCAAATTACTATATGGACAAAACCCAAGGGGACCCCTTGACATAGTAAAAGAAGAATGGGAGGAACACAAACAGTCTGGAAAAAGTGTACCCCTACAATACTGGCAGTAATTGCGACAGCGCTTAAGAACATATATACAGAAAGCACACAGTACTAATTTACAACAGCAGGCAAAACAGAAGGAATATTACGATAAGGGTACTGGTTGCAAAGAATTTAATGAGGGGGATAAGGTACTATTGTTGTTACCTTCTTCTGATCACAGGCTTTTAATGAAGTGGCAAGGACCTTATATAATCACTCAAAGAACAGGACCAGTGACCTATGAAATTGAGATGCCCGACAAGAAAAGAACTAAGCGTATTTACCACGTAAACCTGTTAAAGGCTTGGGTCGAAAGGCCAGAACTTTTTGCAGGTTATGTGATGCCTGAAACCAACAGTGAATTAGAATCAGTGTACGGACGTTTAGACAATATGGGCCAAATGACTGATTTACAGATTAATCAGACTCTAACTGAGGAACAGCGAAAGGGGTTAGATATTATACTGAATAAATTTAAAACCACATTTACGGGTACTCCAGGGAAAATCAAGCAGGCCACTCACCATATACGTGTTTTACATACCCATCCTTTGAGACAGAAACCTTACAGACTTCCTGAAAGAGTCCGAACAGATGTAATTCAGGAAATTAAGAAAATACAGGAAATGGGAATTATTGAACCATCACATAGTGAATGGTGTTTTCCCATGGTGGTAGTACCCAAGAAGGAAGGAGGCATACGCATCTGCCTAGATTTCAGAAAGTTAAATGCAGTGTCCCAATTCGATAGCTAACCAATGCCTCGCATTGATGACATTCTTGATCATTTAGGTAGTGCCAAATACATTAGTACATTTGATCTAACAAAAGGTTATTGGCAAATACCTTTAGACTCTTCGGATAAAGAAAAAACTGCATTCAGTACTCCCTTAGGTTTGTTCCATTTTACAGTTATGCCGTTTGGCCTTCATGGGGCCTCTGCAACTTTTCAGAGGGTCATGGACACCCTATTAACCCCTCACACAACATATAGCGCTGCCTATCTGGATGACGTTATTGTATTTAGCACTTCTTGGGAAGACCATTTAAACCATTTGGAGAATGTACTAACTACAATAACAGACGCCGGACTTACCGTAAACCCCAAAAAATGTGCAGTAGCAATGCAAGAAACAAAATACCTTGGATTTCAAATTGGTAATGGTACGATAAAGCCTGAAATAAATAAGGTTGCGGCGGTAGCAGGCAGTTCCAGACCGTGTACAAAATAGGACATACGTGTTTTTTCTGGGACTTGCCGGTTACTACCGAAGATTCATACCTAATTTCTCAACTTTGGCTGGACCACTGACCGATTTAACAAAAAAACGAAATCCAGAAAAAATTAAGTGGACTGAGAAGTGTGAAGATGCATTTAAAACTATCAAAGCTAAATTATGTTCCTCCCCCATTTTAAGTACCCCTGATTTCACACGGCCCTTTATTCTTCAAACCGATGCTTCTAATTATGGAATAGGGGCTGTATTAACTCAGATCATAGACAGAGAGGAACATCCTATCATTTATATAAGTCGGAAGATGCATGAAAGAGAGACCCACTACTCAGTCATAGAAAAGGAATGTTTGGCCATCAAATGGGCCATAGAAGCCCTCCGTTTTTACCTATGGGGCACTGAATTCGAATTATGGACTGACCATAATCCGTTGTGTTGGTTGCATGTAATGAAGAATAAGAATCCATGCATTATGCGATGGTATTTTTCATTACAACCTTATAAATTTACTGTAAAACACAGAAAAGGGTCAGCACATAGTAATGCTGACTTTATGTCTCGTTATGGAATGGAAAATATGAATTCTTGTCATCAGACCTCAGGGTAATAACTGAAATTGATCATAGAAAGAAATTATATAAGTTTAAGGTCATTTGATTTTTTTTTTTTTTTTTTTTAGGGACCCTGAGGTGGAGCCTTAGGTGAGGGTGGGCTATGGCTCCATCTCTCTTTAAAAGAGAGATCTGATGAAAAGATTTCCTTTATTTAACCAAACTACTAGTTTGGTTTTGAATGGGTAGGAATGTGAGAAGGTCCCCCCCTTTTTCTCTCTTTGAACCTCCTTTTGTCTTTTGCCAAGTACATTGTTTTATTGTCTCTAATGGGAGGTTAGGGAACTCTAGGCAATATCCTGTTATGTATTGTTTGTCTTATGTTCATTGGGCTGGCCACCCACTTTGTTCAAAGCAATAAAAACATATTTGTTTGTCCTGTCTGCTGTCTTAAATGTTTGTCTATAGAACCTAAAATACCCAGTTGGAGGGAATTATAATAATGTTTATCTTATCTTGGTGACTTGTATTTTGTTACTCTTATCAAGCATGTTGCTATGGGTCCATGGCAGAGGTTTAAAAACAAAACACCCCCCCTCTGATGTTTTATCACATTGCTGAAATATAACTCTATTACAATAATTATCGGAAGAGCATGTGCATCCAGCTACTTAAAAACGTTAGAAGCACAAACTAGAAGGAAATAGCCTGGCAAATTGCTAAATGTTTGGCATAATACCTCGTGACTGTTGCGAACGCTGATTTACGGCTCCTGCTCGAACGTCCGCACAGTCGCGATGGTATTTCCTTGCAAATTCTGCCCAAACATAATAGGAAGTTTAAAATAACGTTTGTAAATAAGAGCGCTTACTAAATGAGGTTGATTTCATGCTTTGCTGGTGTAAAGTCGTCATTTTGGCGATTTTGTTGGAGCGAGGAGAGTCCTGCTGTTGTTTGGACTTCTCAGAACGCCACACGCCGTTTCCTTTCACTGCAGCATTCCTTATAAGCCAGCCGGCCTCTCCCTTGCTATTTTTATGCTGCTAATGAAAGGGGAGGTGCTTCTGAGGCTGTATAACGTTTTGAAAGATGTTGAAAAGCTTAGCCTTTCATGTGTGAAGGTCACAATAAAATGATGAAGTATATTAAAGGGACCTAGTCATTGTAAATAAAATAAATAACCTATATTAAAACTTTTGGATTATAAATGTAATATGGAGGTAGAGTTATATGGTCACGTTTCCTGAAAGGTACTTAAGGCTTAGTTTGTTCATTGTGACTCGGATGTTACCTGGAATGCTGCTGTAGAGGACCTGCTGCCAAATTCTCCTGTCTGAATGAGAGCTATGACCCTTGTAAGCTCCCAAATAGCTAGTGACTTCTAGCTTGTTTTGATATTATTTCTTAGAATCTGTTTTGTTATTTTGTCATTCTCAGTCCGCTTTAATTTCCTTTAAAATAAATATTTATGTTTTTTTTGTGCTGCAATTTGCCGCTGTGGTACATCTGTACTCGAACCTGTGACACATGGCATCATGTCCAACATGCACCAGCTGTAGGCAGCTATGGACACCTGTGACACTGCCCCTTGCTCAGCTGCAGCAGCCATCTGTATCAGAAGGCACTCCTGGCTTCAAACTGCTGTTTTTTTTTTTCGACTCAGATTCTTTCTCCTCCTGGTTTTCATTCTGTTCCTGTCTATACAGTCCCCCCTGGACTGTCAGGAGATGATTTTGAGCCCAATCCAGATCTTCGGCTGGGTGATGATGTTAATGCAAATTCTGCCCTGGGGGCAGGAATCAATCCTCCTGCAGAGCCTGTTGTTGAAGAACTTTCCTTTAAGTCTCTGCTCAAGAATTTAAATTCTACTCTTTCTCTTCAGACCATGGAAATTGATCCTAGGAAGCTTTCGCGTCTGCAATATCTACATGTTCCGGATATGCTATGGAATTACCCCTCTGGTATAGCCCTCTTTCGAGACTTTTTCCCAGATGGCATGGAAGAATCCAGCTCTTATTCCTTCTGTGGCCAAGTTCATAGATAGGAAATACACCCCTCCCAAGGATCGCCCCATCTTGGCCTCACAAGCCTTTGCTGATGCCATAGTGGTACTGGCAGAGAATGATAAGGCTGTCCTCCCTCAGGAATCTACAGCCCATCCTATAAACAAAGAATCTCACAAGATAGACACCTTGGGTAAGAAACTCTTTGCTGCCTCAACCCTGGGCATGCACATGGCCAGCTACCAGGGCTATTTTTCTCAATATGAGTGTGTTCTTTGGCATTCACTCTAAGCAACGGTAGAAGCTCTGCCCGAGTTGGAGGTTAACTCAGAGCTACTACAGACCATAACTAGAGGTATCGAGTCCAATAATCAACAAATTAAAGCTGCAATGGATGCTTTCGATACTGCTTCCCAGGTGGCGGCAGCTGGAATTTGCACCCGTCGCCATTCCTGGCTATGTACTTCGGGCTTTACGAATGACACCCACAGAAAGTTATGGCCTTACCTTTCGACGGTATGTATCTGTTTGGGCCTCAGGTGGAGCAAGCAGTAGAGGCCACACAGAAGACTAAGTCTGCCATTAAGACAGCTAGACCTCTGCCCACTCCCTCTCGAGGAGGTGGAAACAAGCGTCAGTTTCACAACCGTCAGTCCTTTCGTGGCAAAGGCAGAGGAGGCTTTAACAGAAACCAAACCCCTCAGCCACAAAAGAAAATGCAGCAGAAGGCATGAGGCCCAAAAGCACCCAGTGCCACCTTCTGAGTTTCTGGTCCAGGTCCCACCTCAGTTGCCCGAGGGGGACTGTTCTTCGACAGTAGGAGGACATCTGACTCAGTTCTACTACCAGTAGAAATCTATAACATCAGACAAATGGTTCCTCAGGATAATCTGCAAGGGGTACTCTCTTAATCTGTCAGAAACTCCTCCGGATTATCCTCCCAAGTGACAGCCCAGACTGTCTGTGGCACAGTCAGACCTTCTTGCTTCCGAGGTACAAGGCCTTCTGAACAACAGGGCAGTAGAAGTAGTTATGCTGGATCAATGAAACACAGGTTTCTACTCCCATTACTTTCTGGTTCCAAAGAAAACCGGCGGCAAGCGCACTATCCTGGATCTCAGAAAGTTAAACAAATTCCTGCACAAGGAAAAGTTCAAGATGATATCACTCGGTACCCTGCTACCTTTGATTCATCAACACGATTGGCTAGCCTCCCTGCACATGCAGGACACCTATCAGCACATTCTCATACACCCAAATCACCACAAATACCTAAGGTTCATGATGTTGGGTCAACACTATCAATTCTGAGTCCTGCCCTTTGGGCTATGCTCGGCGCCTCGAGTTTTTACAAAGTGCTGTGCAGTTCTCACAGCACATCTAAGGAAAATCAGAATCCAAGTGTTCCCATATCTGGACGATTGGCTTCTAGCAAGCCCCTCCAGGCAAGAGACTCTGGAGGCTGTGGCCACAGCCTCAGACTTCCTCACATCCATGGGAGTCCTGCTGAACTTCAAAAATTCACAGATGCAGCCCTCCCAGAAGCTCCTTTTCATAGAAAGCCTTCTGGACACTTCCTGTGCGACAGCTTTTCTTCCGGAGGACAGAAGGAGCGATATCTTATAGATGGCCCGCTTCATCAGAGATCACAGCTCAGTGCAGGCTCTCTTGATGCAGCGGATGCTGGGCCTCATGGCATCCTCGGTGTTCAGTGTACCTTTGGCTCGTCTCCATATGAGAACCTCTCAGTGGATGCTCAGTACTCTGGTCCCCAACCACTCACCCTCAGTCCTTTTTCATCAAGGTGTCGGAACCGCTAAAGGGGTCACTCGCCTGGTGGTCTCAGGAGGACAACCTTCTGGAAAGATATCACTTCGCCTCTCTGGATCATCAGATCTCCATTACCACGGATGCACCCCTGATGGGTTGGGGAGCTCACTGCTGGGATCTCCACACCCAGGGTACGTGGACTCAGGACGAGTCTCAACTTCACATATATGTCCTGGAAATGAGAGCCGTCCTCTATGCAGTCCGACTTTGAAGGACATACTCTGTCATAGAACACTCTCCTTCAAACGGACAACAAGGCAGTGATGTATTACATCAACAAACAGGGCAGTGCACACTCTTACCCATTATGCAGGGAAGCAGTGAGAGTGTGGGAATGGTGCCTGGAGCACAAGGCTCTGATTCAGGTGGTTTACCTGCCAGGAGTACAAAATGAGCTGGCAGACCATCTCAGCAGAATGGAGACAGATCCTCAAGCACGGTCTCTCGACTTAACCGTCATTCAGTCACTCTTCGAAGAGTGGGGAACTCCAGACCTGGACCTTTTTGCATCCCCACTCATCGCAAAACTGCCTCTCTTCTGCTCCAGAAATCCAAGACCTGGCATTTTTTGTTAGGATGCATTCAGGCTGCAGTGGACAAAACGCTTTCTATATGCATTTCCTCCTCTTCCCCTAATTCAGAGGGTACTGCTCAAACTGGAGGCACAGGGAGGCAGAATGATTCTCATTGCCCCGTTCTGGCCTCGTCAGATCTGGTTTCCCCTAATCAACAGACTATCGGAAACCTCCTTGAAACCGCTTCCCCTTCAGAGGAACCTTCTGACCCAGGGCCCTGTAGTCCATCCCAACCTGAGGTCCCTTCACCTCCATGCTTGGCTTCTGAGGAGATAAAGGTGAATAGGTTTAATGTTTCTCTTAGGGTTTCCGATATTCTTTTGACTGCGTGCAAGCCAGCCACCAGAAAAACTTACACAGCTAAATGGAAGCGTTTGTCTGGTGTGCAAAATCCTCTTGGAACCCTTTTTCCTGTCCATGGAATAAAGTCTTGGAGTATCTCTTAGACCTCTCAAACACAGGTCTGCAATACTCGACAGTCAAAGTTCATCTTTGTGCAGTTTCGGCATATCATGAGCCAGTACTGTCCATGTCGCTGGCTTAGCTGCCTGTAGTTAAGAGGTTTCTTAAAGGGATTCTGCATACCAGATCCCCTATTAGACATCCAGTTGCAGGCTGGGACATTAACCTTGTGCTAGACATGCTCACTAGTAAACTTTTCAAGCCTTTAGCTACTTGTGAGTTGAAATTACTCACTTGGAAGATGGCCCTCCTGGTGTCCATTACTTCTGCTCGTAGGGTATCTGAAATACACGCCTTGGTCACAGAACCCCCCCTTATACTGTATTTCACAAGGAGAAAGTAGATCTTATTTGTGCAGTCTTCACCATTCATCACAGATGGGTACTGGCGGAGATCAGGACCCGCGGGAATTTTTTTTTTTTAAAAGGGTAGGCGGGCCATTTCATACGGCGCGCTCTCGAGACCGGCGTACTGCGTGATGCTTTCGAGGGTTGGCCGTTAGGCTGTGTCGACTCCGCCTGCCTGTCAGTTCTTAATCTCCCGCCGTCGGGGGTCGCATGTTAAGGAGCTTCTCTCCAAATTTTAGGCCTTCAGCCTTTTCGAAATCGACGCTTTCAGTCCGTTGGTCGCCTGCGGTTCTGTGTTCTGCCTCCACACCACGCCGCCTTCGCAAGATTACTTGGTATTACTCTCTTTTTAAAGTGGAAGAAGGCACTAGGTCCATCGAGACCACCTTCCTCAATCGGGGTAAGTTTTAACTGCCCAATATTAACCTATCTAGTCGGACCTTAAATTTTTCCCAAGATGTTTCATCAGCTATATACTGTGGCAGGGAATTCCACAAAGCTGCAGTTCTAACTGTGAAGAAATATTTCCTTTTATTAGTAAATGCCTTTTGTACTTTAATTTGTCTGTTGTTACATCTCAATCCATATACCTTATTCATATATGTTAGTCACTTAATTTCATCAGATGTTTATCATTTAAGATGTTAAAAAATAACAGCAAATCTCCTCTATCTCGTCTTGCTTGTAGGTCATATAAACCCAGGGATTTCACTCTATCTTTATATGGTAGGAATTTTATGTCAGGGATGAGTTAAGTCATTCTTCTTTGTAAACTCTCGATCAATTTCTTATCCTTTTCCAAATATGGTGCCCAAAATGAAGATGCAAAATCAGTATGTGGTCTAATATAAGCTTTATATAGTTTTGTTATACAGTCTTTATTACATGTTATAAATGATTTTTTTATACATTGATAATGCGATTTCCTGTTTGAGTCACTGTAATACATTGGCTACTCCAGTTAAATTTATTATTAACTAAACTCCTAAATCTTTTTCTTGAGTTCCAGTCGGGATTTGTTTCCCTCATAGTGCATAATTAGCACCCGGGTTCTTTATACCCCCGTGCATTACCATGCACTTATCAGTGTTAAACCACATGTTGTTATCATTTGCCCATTTTTCTATGATCATTAAATCCATTCTTAATAGGTTAATATTTAATTCTGAATCCACCTCAGCTGATATTTTAGTATCATCTGCGAATTTGCTGATCTGGTTTTTAACCCCCGCTTGTAGGTCACCAATAAAAACTCCAAACAAGGTGGGACCCAACACCGAACCCTGAGGTATTCCACTAGTAACAGGGATACTAGATAAGTTCATTCTCAATTCTAACAATCTGGCTTCTATCCTTCAACCATTCCTCAACCCATTTAACAACATATCCATTAAATCCCAATTTGATTAATTTCAAGACTAAAAGATTGTGGGAGACCTTATCAAATGCCCTTCTAAAGTCCAAGAACACAACATCAACCGGAATTCCTCTGTCCAGACTACTACTTATACTTTCATAGAAAGTAATAAGATTAGTGGTACATGATCTTACCGTACAAAATCCATGTTGTATATTATCCACTAGACCCTTAATTAGTATTTCTTGATCTAACCTTGCTTTCAATATTCTTTCCATAATTTTACACACCACCGAAGTGAGACTAATGGGTCTATAATTGTCCACCCTACTCCTGTTACCCTTCTTATATATAGGTATCACGGTAGCTAGCCTCCAATCCTGGGGGACTACTCCATACATGCGGAATCTTGGCGTAATAATTGACAACCATCTGACGCTTAAATCTCAGGTGTCAGCGGTTGTCAAAACTTCCTTTTTCCATCTGAGGAATATCGCCAGGGTGAAGCACCTGGTTCCTCCAGAGGACCTTCCAACGTTGATCCACGCCTTCGTTACCTCCCGTCTTGACTACTGTAACTCCCTATACCTAGGGCTATCGGGGGTTGAACTCGCGTCTGCAGCTAGTGCAGAATCGGCAGCCAGGCTGCTGACTGGATCTTCTAGATCCAGCCATATAATGCCTGTGCTTCGCGGACTGCACTGGCTGCCAGTGGCTTAGCAAATCACCTTCAAGGTCGGTTTGCTGACCTATAAAGCCTACATGACCTGGGACCTACCTACCTGAAAGAACTCCTTTGCCCCTACTGTCCCTCTCGCCCCCTTCGATCCACTGACGAGGGATTGCTGGAGATTCCTAGGGTCCGTTTGAATACATCAGGTGCAAGATCATTTAGTTTTATGGCACCGACCCTATGGAATTCTCTACCTCGTCAGGTGCGAAATTGCCAGACCGTCTTTAGTTTTAAAGGAGCTTTGAAGACCCACCTTTTTAGCATAGCTTTTAATGATTTATAGTAATTTTAATTTTACTGTATTTAGTGTTTGAAATGTACAGGCGTTTTGGTTTTAAGAAAAGCGCCTTTTAAAAATAAAGCTGAATTGAATTCAATTGAATACATATATGATTTATTAAAAATCATATATAAGGATATTGAAGTGCATCAGAAATTTGTTTAATAAAGTATGTATTTAGGTTATCTGGCCCGGAAGATGATGTTTCCTTTAAACTATTAATAGCCTCCTTTATTTCTGTCAAGGTAATTTCTTCATATGAGCTGGACTAATCATATGCTAGATTTTTTAAGGGATCTTTATTTGTAAACACTGTCCCGAAATAATTATTAAATACATTGGTGACATCTAATAAACTTTCCACAGTTTTCTCTTCATTGACAATGGTAGCTATTGAAGAATTCAAATTTTTATTTTTATTGATATATGCATAGAAGGATTTTGGATTCCATTCCAATGTTGATAATTTAAGTTCAACACATTTTCTTTCTTTTTTAATGAGGGATTTAGTAGATTTAAGTTCTTTTTTATAATTACTTCTATTTACTTCGCTCGGATCAGCCTTAAGTTTTCTAAATGCTTTTTGTTTTTTATTTATCTGTTTTTGTATTTGTGGGGTTAACCAAGTGGGAATTTTACCTTTTTGATTATTTATTTTGATTTTGGGAATGAAATTTTTTTCAAGGTCATATATCATATCCTTTAGAATAGACCAGGATTCTTCTGCATTCTTATCTTTATACAATGTAGTCCAATCAGTTTTTAATAATATTCCTTCTGTTTCTTTATAATTACCCTTATAGTAATTATAACGATGTTTAATTTCCCTGCAACAATTTTTAGTTCCTATTAAAGAAAAAGAGACAACCTTGTGATCACTAGAGCCCAAGGGTTCAATTATTTCTATTTTATCCAATTTATCCAGGATGTTAGTCAGGATAAGTTCTAAGATATTTTTTTCACGAGTTGGTTCCATTACCATTTGTTCAAGACCTAAACTGGTAATTATTTCCAGATATTTATATTCAATATTTGTAGTTGCTGTAAGGTTTAGCCAGTCAATACCTGGGAGATTCAAATCCCCCACAATGATAAGATTAGATGGTTCAGAATATTCTTCCAGGTATTGTATGACAGCTTGGTCATAAGCAAGATCAGCATTTGGAGGGTGATATATATTTATTAGTATAGTTTTTTGTTTCAGGTATTGGAACTGTACACAACATCCCTCAATCTGTATCCCATTTACCAAGGGTATAGCAGACTCCATAATTGAAATTATATCCTTTATATACAGGCAGACCCCTCCACCTATTCTATTACCCCTGTTATTGTAGTACAAGTTATATCCTGGAATAGCATTGAACCAATGAGACTGTTCATTCCACCATGTCTCAGTGATTGCTACGAAATCTATTTTGTGCTTATTCATTCTTCCTGCTAACTCAGTTAACTTAACAACGTTTAAACTTCTGGCATTACACAGAAAAAATGTGAATTAATCGGATGTTAAAGCTAGTTCCGATGTAATGCTCCCCCTTTGCCCCCCAGTTTTTAGTTTAAACGCTGATTAATTACTGATAAAAATTGTTTGCCAAGGAGGTGAGTTCCCTTTTTACTCAGATGTAAATCATCCCAACTGAAAAGACTGTAATCATTTTCAAATGTTACCCAGTGTGTAATACAGGTAATATTATTATTTAATGTCCATTTACGTAGCCATTCATTCACTTCTTTTATTTTATATTGTATTTTCTTAGACGCTCGAGGTATGGGTAGTATTTCAGAGAGGCAAATTTCGGAATTCAAAGATTTTAGGGTGCTGACCAGGGACACATAACTATTTTTTATATCATTAACTGTGAATTTGTTTATGTCATTTGTTCCTGCATGAACTACAACAAAAGGATTAGTACCCCCATTTTTAAGGACATTAGGTGCTATTCTCTCTACATCCCTTATCCAAGCACCCCCGAAGCTGGAACACATTCTGTTTGTCAGTTTTACAAATATGTCCATCCATATATTTAATTACTGAATCACCTAAAACAATGACCTGTCTTGGTTCATCACTTTCCATTTTTTCTAAACGCTCAACAGGGCATCCAGATAACTCTATGGGTTCTATTGTGATATCATGCATTGGAAGTGTGTCCTTAGTTTCGGGAAGTCCTTTATGTATCTGAGCATTATTTACAACAAACATTCCTTCCTTCTTAAGTAGAATGTATTCTAATATTGGGACTTTCGACATTATTACATATGATCTCATCACTATTTCCATTAGATACAGCTTCTTCTCCTAGGATTTGATAACTGTTTTCCAATGGAATTTCAAATTCCATTGCTCTCCTTCCTTTTTTGCTTTTTTTTTCTAATCACGGGGCTCCATTCATCACTACTATCCCCATACTCCTCTCTAGCCCTCTTTAACAAGTCCTCCTTGATCTTGTTTTGGTTTTTGAGTGTAGTAATACTAGTTTTTTTAAACTCATCTAGTTCAAAATGTAGTATCTCATTTTGTTTACTTAAGTTCGCAACTTGTTGTTCTAGACATTCTATGTTGGTCTTTAACTCCATATTAAGTATACACTGGGAACATTTTAAGCCTTCAAACCCCACACTTGTCTCCAAACAAAAGTTATTGCACAGTATACAAGTCATAGCAGTTTCCCCTGTAGATAGGGTAACTATCCCCTCATTAATATTCATTTACTTACCCTAGCGCTGTTTTTAGAACGGGTAGCAATCCAATATTGATTATCACTGACTCCAATTTCAAATGGCAGCAGTAACAGATATCGAAGTTTTATACCCAGGCGGTCAAGGTTTGCTTCAACTACTTAGGACAATGGTGACTTCCGCCTATCACTCCTGACACGCTGACACGTGCGTCTTTGCATGCGTCTTCGCATGCGACGTCGCATGCTCACGCCGCGGAGCACGTTAAAATAGGCTTCCCGAACCCAGAAGTGCTACGGAGGTCACGAGACCCCACTCGTAGCAAACTAGATAAAATAAAGAGTGAAAAACCCTTTTTAAAGGCTAGAAGTCCTTTACTAGTTTTTTATTTAGCCCAAAGGTGCAAGAACAATCAAATTTTATCAGATATTTCTGAGTTCTGTAGTCCTCAGTCAGACTGGCATAAACTACAGAGCTCCTTTTCCTGCTTCCTAGTATTTGCAGGGCTCAAGGTAAATGTCACTGAGACGTTTTTCTTTCACAAAAGGTATAATCAGACTTGTATAAGTCACTCAGCAGATCTACACAGATAGACGTATTTCACAGAGTGTAATTTTAAAAGTGCGCTTGCCGTGGAGCGTGTTAAAATAGGCTCCCCGAACCCAGAAGTGCTACAGAGGTCACGAGACCACACTCGTAGCAAACTAGATAAAATAAAGACTGAAAACCCCTTTTTAAAGGCTAGAAGTCCTGTATGAGGTTTTTTTTAGCCCAAAGGTGCAAGAACAATCAAATTTTATCAGATATTTCTGAGTTCTGTAGTCCTCAGTCAGACTGGCATAAACCACAGAGCTCCTCTTCCTGCTTCCTAGTATTTGCAGGGCTCAAGGTAAATGTCACTGAGACGTTTTCTTTCACAAAAGGCATAATCAGACTTGTATAAGTCACTCAGCAGATCTACACAAATAGAGGTATTTCATTTCATATTTTATTTGAATTCTGCTGACGTCGAGTCTGTTTTGGTGTTTTTTTTCTCCGTAGGTCATGTCTTGGTCGGAGGGCAAAAAGTATTCGAAGACGAGTCGGCCCCATGCGCGTCGGTGCCCATGCGACCGAAAGTTTTCCATCACCGACCAGCACGACTGGTGTCTTGCGTGTCTTGGCCCGCTTCACGACATGGACTCGTGCGGCGCCTGCTTCTCCATGGACCGCCGGGTCCTCGAACAGCGCACGTTGAAAGTGGGGCAAGCTCCACCGACTTTCCGGGGTAGGGTTCGCACTCGTCGGGCCAAACCGTGCTCTCTTGGCCCTTCCTCCGGGTCCCCTCCCGGTTCTATATGGACCAAGGAAGAGGGAGCCTTGGCTACTTCTAGCCTGGCCATCGCCGAGGCTCCTTCCACGGCAGGAGGCCCGTCCCGCTCCTCCCGGGAGGCGGGTGGGAGGAGCGCTACCACGGCAGTCGCCCCTTGAGTGAAGGCTCCCGGTGTCGCTCCACGGCTCGGGAGGCCCGGTCGTCGCCGTCCTCGATGCTCGGTCGGCGCCGGGTCATGTGTGCCATGGGCCCTGTCAGTGCCGCCAGCAGGGCTGACTTGTCGTTCAGCGCCGTGGGCCCTGTTGTCACCATTCGTGACGCCAACGCCGCTCGCGGTGCCGTGGGACAGGATCCAGCATCCTCCTTTGCCATGTCTCGTCCTCGGCACCGAGGCTGAGCACCGTGCCATGCCTTCGTGGCTTGGCGCCGTAGGGCCTTCGACTCCAGCTGTCGGTGCCGTCCTCGGCACCGTCCACGCTCTCGGTGCTGTTCACGGCGCCGAGGGGCCAGTCGGTGCCGTGTTCGGCGCCGGGTCTGCCTTTGGGGCTGTCGTCGGTACCGCTTTGGTCCTCGGTGCCGCTCGTGGGGCTCAGCGGTGTCGTCGGTGCCGTCCCTGTCCCTGGTACCGCCCCCGGTGCTGGTGGACATGACGGCGCTGCGTCTGGCCCTGGCTCTGGACCTTGGGCTCGAGCTGCCCCGGTGCCTCCTGCAGGTCCTGCTCGCGGGGTTGCGGAGGGCATCGGTGCCATCTTGGCCACAATTCTGGCTGCCGGGCCCGCTGGCAAGGAATGGTTCTGCCCGCCTTCCTACTGTTTAGCTCTGAGCTTCGGACTCTACCTCGTCGGAGTCGAGCTCCGAGTCAAACGAGCAGTCACACCCCTCGGGGTTGACTGCAGAGGAGGGCACCCCTGTGGTCTCATCGACGAGTCGGAGCCAGCCCCCTACTGAGGAGAGTCAGGTGGCCCCCGAGACTAGGGTCAGTGGTCAGTGATGCTGACCAGCAGGCAATGGTGCGAGCCACCATTGCTCTGCAACCTGGTCTTGGGGGATTAATCGACCCCTCGGTGGTGGTACCCCCTCCAGTGGTGTGTCTTGATCGCCCAACTTTGGGGCCCATCGAGAAGCCTACAGGAAGGGAGGGTACTGTTCCCTGGGTCTCCCCTTCGGGGGCTGCCCAGAGATGCCAGCTACCTAAGCTGGCCCTCTCGAGGAGGACTCTCTCGGACTCTGAGGGGGTGAGGGGTGTGGAGTCGGCGCGTCGGCCTTTTTCTGGGGTCCACTCGGGCCCTGCACGGAGCCGAAGTGCGAGTTTCCACCCTTCCCCCTCAGGTTCCTTGAGGGAGTCCCATTCTTTTGAGGCAGGGGACTGTCCTTCTGGACTTTTACCACCCCGGTCGCCTCACTGGAGGGATTCTTCTGGGCGCAGCCAAGGCAGTACCAACTTGGTCGTACAGCTGTCGGCTGTGGAGTCTTCCGGGGCACCCTCCTCGGGTGCTCATAGTCCACTCCCTAGCCCTGGCGAAGGTCAGCCGACTTCTTTCTCGGCTCTGCCCCTATCCCTCTGCCACATTCTCCTGCGCTCCCAGGCATTCTTGGTCCTAGCGGCCCTCTCACCTGGGAGCAGTTCAGAGCAGTGGCTGCCCAGTTCCCTGCCTATGTTAGGGGCTATGGACAGCCAGGTTTTTCAACCTCCCCCCGTGCAGCCACCCTCCGAACATATGGTGACCTCCAGCTCCTCATCCCCCTCTTCTGGGGGAGAGGAACCTTCTGTCCACATCTCTCCGGCTGCTGATCTCTCGGAGTATCAGCGTTTCCTCGTGAGGATGTTGGAGGACTTGCACCTTTCACCCTCTGTTGTCAGCAATCCTGAGCATGCAGCGCACGCCTTTCTAGGCGATTTTGGTGAGGCCACCCTTGTGGTGCCGCCCTGGCCTGCTCCCTTTCGGGAGGTGTCCTTGCATTTCTGGCAGAGGCCCTTCTCCGGAGTTCCTGCCCCATGGGACCTCAGCCAGAGGTATTGCGCTCCCCCGGAGTCTCCAGGTTCCATGCCTCATCCACAGTCTGGCTTGATGCATCTGGACACTCCTGATGGGCTTCGTGCCCTGCACCGTGACCGGCCCCCGGATCAAAACTACTCAGATTTTGATTTTTGGGGGAGGAGGACCTTCTACTCGGCACGGTTGCTCCTTTCTATTTCTGCTCACCAGGCCCACTATGCAGCCTACAACAGGTTCTTGTGGTCCAGGCTAGGTCAGATCCTAGCTTCTTTGCCTGACTCTGAGCAAACCAGACAAGCCATCATGCTCTCTGCACGTGGCCTGGAGCTAGTAAGGCACCAAGCGAGGGCATCTTACGACGCCAATGAGGTAGCTACCAGGGTCGTAGGGACAGCGATCTGCACTAGGAGATCAGCGTCGCTACGTGTTTCCCAGTTGTCACCCTTGGCCCGGCGTAGGGTGATTTGCTCCATCCACCAGGGAACCTACCTTTTCTCCCGTAGAGCGAGACGGCGCTTGTCGGGGCAGCTTCCTTCCCCCTCCGAGGGGACCCTGTCTCTCTCTCTCTCTCTCTCCCCCCACTCTTGGACCTCCCCAGGCCCTGAAGGTTCACCCCCTTAGTGTGTCACCCACTGAGGGCTAAGGGACTCTGTCCCTTAGGGTGTAATGAAATGACCCCCTTCGGGGGGGCTTGGTACTCACCCATTTGTGATGAATGGTGAAGATTGACACAGATAAGATATGAAAATTACGTACCTACCATAATTCTGATCTTTCTGTGTATCTTCACCATTCATCACAACCCCACCCACCATCCCCTGGGGCCTCAGTCTCTGGGTCCCCCTCCCTCTCTGGCTCCCCCTCTCCTTTTTAGGAGCGGGGTAAAGTAGGGACACACAGGGGGATATTCTCCTTAAAGGATACAGCTCGAGCGGCACTCCTTCTCTATTACATGTCTCCACCCCGATGGGGTGGGAGTTGGTGGTTGCCCTTCTCCTGTTCTCCTTCTGGTTTCCATCCAACTGTCTAAAAAAAAAAAAAAAAAAAAACTTTTTTCACCAAACCTTTTTCCTGAGAGAGTACTAAATCCCTGTACCCTGTCCTTCTTCCAGAATAGCCGACTCTGCTTCTGGGGTATTTGCCAGTTATTCTGTGCCTTGAATTCTGGCAGAGAGCTTTGCTACTCCTTGCAGTTCCTATACAATCTGGTGATGGACAAGGATCTCGGATACCTTGTTACCTCTCACTCTCTCCTAAATTTTCTCCCCTCCCTTCTTCTGCTTCCAGAGATTGGGGCCCCTAACCAATACCCTTAGTCTCATCTCTTCTTTGCTGTCCTCTCAGTCGTTATTTCTCCTTTTAGTTCAGTTTTCCTTTCCTTTTTCGGTCCCTTGGACTCTCTTGTCCCACCCTCCATCCCTTCCTTTTACCTCTCCGGTGACTCAGAACTGGTAGGCAGGCGGAGTCGACACAGCCTAACAGCCAGCCCTCGGCGCCCGCATGATGGTGACCTCGAGGCAGCCCGATGATATGTGCCTGCCTGCCTCACCTTAAAAAAAAAAAAAAAAGAAAGCCGCGGGGTCCTGATCTCCGGCCAGTACCCATCTGTGAAGAATGGTGAAGATACACAGAAAGATCAGAATTACGGTAGGTACGTAATTTTCATTTCTTAGGACTCATCCTATGTTCCTGCCTAAGGTTGTCTCAGAATTCGTTCTGAATCAACTTTTAGTCCTTCCTACCTGCTTTGCAAACTTCCAGAATGAAGGAGAGCGTACCCTTCATTCCCTAGACGTAAAAAGAGCCTTGCGGTTCTATCTGGATAGAACAAAGGAAATTCGTAAGGCTCAAAAACTGTTTGTTTCCTTCAGCACGACCCGGCAAGGTCAGCCTGTTGCTATCAGGTGCATTTCAGTGTGGCTGGTGGCATGCCTTCGCCATTGTTATTCTATGACACAGATCAAGCTGGAAGGCAGAGTGTATGCTCACTCTACCAGAGTAGTCGCAGCATCTCTGGCAGAAATTCGTAATGTCCCCATTGCAGATATTTGTAATGCAGCTACCTGGAGCTCAGTGCATACTTTTGTTAAGCACTATGCCTTGGATGTCAATGCCAGACGACATCAGTCATTTGGCAGGACCATCCTTAACAGACTTCTGTCCTAAAACATGAGCTCCTCTCTCTCCTGCCACCTGTTTCGAGAGGGATTATTTAGCTCGGTACTCACCCATCAGTGTGAATGAGTGGTGGAGACTTTATGTCCCGGAAGATATGGAAATGATGTACCTACCGTAATTCTTGATCTTCTTAGACGAAGTGTCCACCACTCATTCACACGCGCACCCACCATCCCCTGAGCTCACTTCTCTGTTTCTGGTCTTCACTCCCTAAATGGCTGGACTTTGAAGACTTTGTTTTTGAGCCTTCTTACGTGGGCATTCGGACTATCTTATGTCCGAGCTTTAAGTTAGTCCCTTAGGTTAGTTCCGCTGCACCTCCTCTGAAAAAAGGTACTAAGGCGGTTGGAGGGTCGACACCAAGATGGTCTACACCGCACGAGCCTGGCTCACAGTGCCGCTTCCTCGCGACTCCATCTTGGCGCCAGCCCTCATGAAAAAGTTTGGCTCCCGCTGGGTCCTAGTGCCTCCGGCGTACTCCCATCAGTGTGAATGAGTGGTGGAGACTTTGTCCAAGAGATCGGAGAATTACGGTAGGTACGTAATTTCCATTTTTATACAGTGATAACAAACAGGTCCTGTGTCTTGTTACAAATTATCATTTTATAACACTACTAGGGAGCAGGTACTGCTGGATGCCTTCCAGGACAGCTTCCTGCTGCAAATGGTCAGTGAACCAACCAGGTTAGGAAATACCCTTGACCTTGTGCTGGCAAATGGGGACTTTGTGAGAGAACTTACAGCGGAGGAACCGCTGTCAGGGAGTGACCACCGCTCAGTATGGCTCACATTGGATATGGGCAAGGAAGGATTGGAATCTGGCACAATAGTGCTGGAATTCAGGAAGGCCGACTTTGGGAGGATGGGGGAAGTGGTAAAGGGGTACTTGGCCAGAATTCAATCTAGGATGGACACTAACCAGAGGTGGGAGCTCATAAAGCTGGGGATAGTGGAGGCAACCAAAACCTGCTGCTAAGCCCAGAGCAAGAAGGCTAGGGCTAAGAAACCAATCTGGTTGAGCAAGGAGGTCATGGAAAAGGTAAGGAGGAAAAGAGCTGCCTTTAGGAAGTACAAGAAAACAGGGAGGGGAGGACAGGGAGGAGTACTTGACAGAACCAAGGAGGTGACAAGGGCAGGTGAGCCAAACCATTCACGGAACTCAGGCTGGCACAAGGCATTAAGAAGGGAGAAGGACTTCTTTAAGTACATCAGGAGAAAAGAGCTGTAAGGACCACATAGTAAGGATTAGGAAGGAGGGGGGTTGGGTGGAAGCAGGTGCGATCAAGGCAGAAGCACTAAATGAGTACTTCTGCTCAGTATTTACTAAAGAGAAGGGGGGTGACACCCAAGATGGGGAGAAATGGCAGAGCAGGGGAAGTGGTGACAGATGGGGAAATCATGGAGAGCAGAGTTCGAGAGGGTTTGAAGGCACTGAGAGTGGACAAGGCGCCAGGCCCAGATGGCATCCACCCCAGGGTACTGAAGGAGCTGGCAGAGGTCCTTGCAGGACCTTTGACAGACCTATTTAATGCCTCACTACATTCAGGGTGTGTACCTCAGGACTGGAGGATGGCTCATCTGGTGCCCCTCCACAAGAGTGGCCCCAAGGATGAACTGGGAAACTACAGACCAGTGAGCCTCACATCCATCGGGGTAAGCTAATGGAGACTATCCTGAAGGAGAGGCTGGTGACCCTCCTAGAGGCCAAGGGACTACAGGACAGCAGACAGCATGGCTTCATACGTGGCAGATCCTGCCAAACCAACCTGGTCGAGTTCTATGACTGGGTAACTAGGCAACTGGACAGGGGCCATGCAGTGGATGTCCTGTATCTGGACTTCAGTAAGTCATTTGACTCAGTGCCACATGGAAGGCTGGGAAGGAAGTTAGTAGGCACAGGGGCGGGTGCAAAGCTGGTGAGATGGGTAGGAAACTGGCTGCAGGGAAGGCAACAGAGGGTGGTGGTGGGTGGGGAGCTCTCACACCCAAGGGCAGTGACAAGCGGTGTTCCACAGGGCTCAGTGTTGGGACCAGTGTTGTTTGGGATATTCATTGCAGACATATCATGGGACATCAAGAGCAAGATCAGTCTGTTTGCTGATGATACCAAGGTAGGCGCGGTGGTGGATGACCTAGGGGATGGCAGGGGTTGCAGGATGATCTGGCAAAGCTTGAAACCTGGTCAGACACCTGGCAACTGGGCTTTAATGCCAAAAAGTGCAAGGTGCTGCATTTTGGGATGAAGAACCCAAGGAGGAGTTACCAGCTAGGGGAGTGCAGCTAGCCCAGACAGAGGAGGAGAAGGATCTGGGTGTGCTCATTACAGGGTCAATGAACAACTCGGCACAATGTAGGGAAGGCAGCTGCAAAGGCCAACAAAATGCTGGGTTGTATTGCAAGGGGTATATCCTCGAGGAGGGAGGAGGTGATTCTGCCACTGTATAGGTCATTAGTTAGACCACACCTGAGTACTGCGTGCAGTACTGGCGTCCGGTATTGAAGAGGGACATTAAGTTACTGAGGGGTGAGGCAGTGAGAGCGACAAAGATGATCAAGGGCTGGGGGACTTATCACACGAGAGGAGGTTGAAGGAGTTGAACATGTACTCACTGGAGGAGAGGAGAGATGGGGTGACATGATTGAAACCTTTAAATACATGAAAGGAATAAACAAGACGGGTACAGAGGGGCTGTTCAAAGTAAGGGAGGGGAGGGCCACCAGGGGCCATGATATGAGACTGGAGTGAGGAAGGTTCAGGAGGGAGATGAGGAGACACTTTTTTACAGAGAGGGTGGTGGCTGGGTGGAATGCGTTACCTGCTGAAGTGGTATGCAGTAGAACAGTGGACTGCTTCAAACAAGGATGGGACAGGACAAGGGGGAGGGTTAATGAAGGGGAAGGGTAGAAGGGAGGGGCAGCTGCAGAATAAGGGGTGCTAGCTGCACATTCAAGCAGACTTGATAGACCTCTAGGCCTTTATCTGCTGGCAAATTTCGTATGTTCGTACTACTGATCGTATTAGTTTTGTTAGCTATCTTACTGCAATGCCCACCAGATGTGAGATGGTCATTAATTAGGACACCTAGATCCCTCTCTTGTGTTACTGTTTTAAGAGCATTATTGTTCAACATGTAATCCTGACATTTGTTGTTTGCTCCAAAAGGGATAGCGACACATTTATCAGTATTAAATTCCATTCCATTCTGGTTTGCCCAATTTAAAAGTGCATTTTCATCGTTTTGGAAAGATTTATCCTGCTCAGAATTTGTCACCTCGGCACAGATTTTCGAGTCATCTGCAAATTTAATGATAGGGTTTTTGACACATATCACGATGTCCGAAATGAATAGAGAGAGAGAACAATGCTGGCCCCAATACTGATCCCTGAGGGACCCCACTGGTGACACTTCCATCCTGGGACATATGACCTTGAAACCTAACCCTTTGCTTCCTATCTATTAGCCATTCAGCTGTCCAGTTTATTTTATAAGTATTCACTCCAAATTTAGACAATTTCTGGATCAAGGTATAATGTGGCACTTTATCAAAGGCCTTCCTATAATCTAGGTGTATCATAGCTACAGGTTTGCCTCTGTCCAGTAGGTCACTAATTTGGTTATAAAAAACAAGCAAGTTGGTCAAGCAAGAACGTCCTTTCCTAAAGCCATGTTGTGTTGAATCCATTGTATTATTTATGGATAAATCCATTTCTGATTTGTCTCTCGGATTATTGATCCCAATATTTTACCCAAGATAGATGTTAGACTGATGGGCCTATAGTTTCCCATCTCTGTCCTATTTCCCTTTTTGTAAATTGGAATCACAGTTGCAGATCTTCAGTCTCGAGGCACCCCAACCTGCTCTATAGCCAGATTAAACAACCAGCACAGAGGTTCACCTAACCATTGCCCGATTTCTTGTAACAGTCTTGGGTGGAGCCCATCTGGTCCTTGGAGGGATCAATCTTGTCTAGTTCATTCACTGTCTCTTCCCGGGTTATTGTCAGTTTTTCTTCCTGTTTTTGTGATACCAAGTTAGTAATTATGGGGCCTGATGGTTTATTATATGTATTACAGGTAAGTCCAATTTAACTCCTGAAACGTTTTTAAAACCATGTTTAAGCCTAGGTCTTATCAGGGTTTAAAACACGGTTTTAAAAATCAGACTACCAAGCGTGTTAAGTGTGAATGTAAACCGTGCTAGGGCACTTTAAAACGGTTTATGCTCCTTAAACCATTTTAAATACCCTAGTCTGAACAGGTCCTTTGATCAGGTCTGACACAGAGTTATCATGCATTGTGGACTAGGGTTTATTAGATAAGGTCTCACACATAGTTATCACGCATTGTGGTCTAGGATTTAGTAGATAAGGTCTCTCACATAGTTATCATGCATTGTGGTCTAGGGTTTAGTAGATACAGTCTTATACAGAGTTATCATGCTGTGGACTGGGGTTCACTAGATAGGGTCTGACACAGAGTTATCATGCATTGTAGTCTATGGTTTACTATATAAGCTCTGACATTATTAGATAGGGTCTGACACAGAGTTATCATGCATTGTGGACTGGGGTTTGCTGGTTAAGCCTTGATTCAGAGTTACCCTGCATTGTGGAATAGGGTTTACTAAATAAGGTCTGACTCAACATTATCATGCATTGTGGGCTAGTGTTTATTAGGTAAGTTCTGAAACAAAGTTATCGTACATTGTGGACTGGGGCTTATTAGATAAGACAACAGAGCAAAACCGCCCAATGGCTGGGTGTGCTATAGAGACCAACAGTACTCGGGCAGAAACTCCAGCACCACCCACCACCAAAAAAACCCCACAAGAGAGCATCAGTGCTGTTCAAGGAACATGACGTTTAATTCATCAAAAGTGTGCAGACCTCTTATCAACAAACTGGGAGAACACCAGCAGGACCCCACCAACTCTGACTGGTTTCGCTCAAAGCGTCATCCGGGAGTGTGCCACACATAGTAATCCCAAACCTTTGAAGCACCCACTTAAAGGAACATCCCCAAATACAAATATACTTTCTTGTGAAAAAGTGTAAAAAATGTACCAAAAAAGTGCAAACAATATATATATATATATATATATATATACTGTGTGCTATACAGGAACAAGTCACAATATATCAGAAAACAGGGGCCAGTGTTGGAAACACAACCTTATAGAAATGACATGTCTGTGCTGCATAATATTCTGTTTAACATACATGTTACCTAATTACTTATTGAAAAAATATACAGATAGACAATAGATATGCAGAACTTAGAATAATGTTTCCTGTCCACTATAACCATGGCCATACTAAAACATTTTTTATATAAATAAATCATTGCTTAATATGAAAATACTCATGACAACTACCATTTAAACATGGGTATATATAAATAACTCCTAGTAAGCTGTATAATCAGAATACCTGGGGAGGATTTAAAAAAATGTTTATGTGCATGGTGAACCTTTAACAGAAAAGTATCCGTACACATAGGTGCCAACCATATCATCAGTATGTAACCCCTAGATGGCACTATCCCAGGGGCTACTACCCCTGCCTGATTTGCCACTAACAGGTTGAGGGGCCTGGATCCAATGGCGGGTGCCTCCACCCAGAGGTCAGGGTTTGTAATAGTTAAACTAACTTGGTCACAGCCCTCTGGGACACTGCAACCCCCCTTTCTTCCCACTAGTGGCCCACACAATATATCAGAATTACCTTCACAGTATACACTTACCCCCAGGTCTGGTTCCGCACTGGGACCTCCTGTGAAATGAGATACAGTGCAACAATCACAGTACAGTACTTTAACATAGACAAATACCTCAGGCAGTATAACTTTGCTGAAACAAGCAGTTCTGATTTATTTAGGGAGATATAACAGGACAGGGGAAATCAGGTTAATTAGCTTATCACTCTAATAATCTACCTATGGCTCTGTGCACAGGCTATCCCTATCAGTTACTGTCCCTGGGTACCCAAGCCCTAGTGGCTAGTCCAAACCGTGGCAGCTGGTAGGGGCCCTTTCACACAGAGAAAAGGAGAATTAAACAGTCAGCAGTACAGTAATTCCATTTGGATTTAATGTGGTAATTCAACAGGAGCGATCCTGAATTAGTACTCACGACCTCCAAATAAGATAGGGTCCTTCAATGTCAGCAGGGCTCACTTGAGGTACACAAACCTCTTCACATCCATATAAAAGAAAGCACTATACCAGGCAGGCTGCATCTGTATCCCAATCGCAATTACTGCACAATACCCGGAGAACACACAGCAGATTCAGTTCCTGACAGACCAATGCAATTTTCAGCAATTCCTCCAGTCTTCTACAGGGTGAGCCTGGTTTCTACTCTTCAGAGATCCTTTGATTCTTTTCACAGGACTGATTCAGTCCTAACAAGCTGCAGACTGGAACTCTGGGCCTTACACACGTTTTGACTAAAACTGCACACTGAAAAGCACAGGGCTCTTCCTTCTTCACTGCCAAAGCTCAACTCAAACTCCAACCGACAAAAACCGGGCTCTTCCTTTGAGTTCCTCCCAGTTCTTGACTGGATTGGCTGTCACTCACAATAGACTGCTGCTGTTGTCCAAAAGGCACTGAAGTCTGAACTACATCTCCCAGAGTCACTGCCCATACAATCCTCTTGTGGCTGGCTCAGATTATGAGTCCAAGTTCTGATTCGGCCCAAGGCACCATTTTAGAGCTAGCTTACCCCACACTGATTGGTCCAGTTCAGCAGTTCAAAACTAGAATGGGAACTAGCAGACACAGTTCTGACTGCAAAGAAAGCAGGTTAGACAAACTGTAATTTCATTATTACTCTAAATAATTTCTGTAAACAGTTACATCTTTCAGATAGGTTCCATTTGCACTCTAGTGACTGCAAAATTAAGTGAATTGCAGCAGCTCGAGTGGTACTCAGAGAAGCACACAGTCCCCCATATAACTAATTATGTCTGCAAGCAGACAGCTCTTAAAGAGACAGTACCAGAGGTTCTAAAACACTCACTGATAAATGGCTTAAATGCCAAACACCATTCAGGCTTGGAGCATTCAAGCAAGCTCCTGAAGTCTTTTATGAACCCCCATTTGCAGGGGGGTTACAAGTATACTAAACATGAATCATAGTCAGGCGTCAGTAGATGTCTGTGATTCTGCATACAGTGGGTGGGATACAACTGGAGCACACAGAAAAACTGAGGAGGTTATTTTTGCAGGAATACTGAAAGCTCAAACCCATCATTAAGACCAGGTGCTTTCAGTGCACCTAACACATACATCCAGTACGCTCCGCGTTAGGTAATAAATATTTGTGGTGTCTAACCTGGTCTTAATTTATGGGGGAGGGTCATAACTGACAGACAACTGCCACCACACTGTGACAGTATCTGGTGTGATTTCTCAGGCAAGGCAGAAAAGCACAAGCGGGGTACCTCAGGGATCAGTCCTGGGGCCAGTCCTATTCAACATCTTCATTAGTGACCTTGCAGATGGACTAGAGGGTAAGGCTTGTCTGTTTGCAGATGACACCAAGATCTGCAACAGAGTAGATGAGCCAGATGGGGTGGGCAGAATGAGAAGAGATCTGGATAAACTAGCAGAATGGTCAGAAGAGTGGCAACTGGATTTAATGCAAAGAAGTGCAAAATCATGCACATAGGGAAGAGAAACCCTGAAGCCACTTATAGGCTGGGAGGAGTTACTAGCAGTCACAAAGGAAGAAAGAGACTTGGGCATCATCATCACTGATGACCTAAAATCATCCAACAGACCTCTAAAGCAGTAGGTAAGGCTAGGGGTGTTAGGGTGTATTAGTAGGGGTATCACAAGTCGAAGAGGAGGTAATAACCTCTGTACAAGACATTGGTTAGTCCCCATCTGGAGTACTAGGCAGGTATTGGAGGCCACACCTTCACAAGGACATTAACCAAATTGAGGCAGTCCAGAGAAGGGCAACCAAATGGTGCAGGGACTGCATCAGAAGACATATGAGGACAGATTAACGGCTCAATATAGTATACCCTTGAGCAAAGGAGGAGAGAGGTGATATGATCGAGGCATTCAAACACCTTAAGGGCATAAACAAGGTGAAAGAGTCTAACATGTTTAAATATAAGAAAATAGCAGGACAAGAGGACACAGCATGAGATTAGAGGAGGCCGATTAAGGGGAATGTGAGGAAATTCTTTTTCACAGAAAGGGTGGTGGATGCATGGAATGGCTTACCACAAGAAGTGGTGGCTATGAATACAGTGCAGGGCTTCAAACAGACATGGGATAGGCATAAGGGAGCAATACAAATGACTATGAATAGATAGGTCACTGACAGAGCAAAGGCCGATGGCACATTTATAAGGTAGAAAAAGAAATGGGCAGACTGGATGGGCCTTGTGGTCCTTATCTGCCGTCAACTTCTATGTTTCTATGTTTCTAAGCAAGCTGAAACGTGAGCAGATATTTTCAATTAACCTCTGCCACGTGACTCTTGAAAATCCTGTGTCCCTATAATGGATATGGGTTTAATATGTGTAAGCAGAGTATGCAACACACCGGGAGACAGTTTGTTTGGCTGAGGGGTTGGGTGAGAGGATGGTTTTAACAGAACCCTTTTTTAAGCACTTCCAGCACCTACCTACTCGAGCTGCTATCCCCTCAGACTCTGACACTGTACCTTTGTTCAAGAAAAGATCAATAACTTTCCATAGTGGGTGAAGCCCCTGAAAACAGGCACTCATGCCTAGTAGGCATTACCCGGTTCCCAAAGACTAAAATAAAAAATGAAAAATAAAAATAAAAAACGTGGAGGGATGGGGAGGTGGAAATAATAAAAAAGTACCCCGCCAGCAGTGTTTTTTCATATTATACACAGAAATTCGAGTCCTGATTGTTGTGTGACAGAAGCTTCACGTAGATCAGCTGTTCTGGCAATGGCTGCTCTTCGTGAGTGAAATTAGGAGCAGCTGCGTGGGAACAGCTGTCTGATTGAGACATTGACGTGCACCCTTGCCAGAAATCTATAAAGAAGCACAGCCACACTACTGTCTAGCGTGTGAAGCCCAGTTCACCTTACCGTAAGTGACATCACTAAGGCCCAGGCTTCAAAGCACATCGGAACTGTTTTTTTTTTTTCCCCACTGGCTCCAGCTTCTGCTTATGTCGTGGTTGTCAAAATGTGACTCACCATTAGCCCTAGTGAGACAAAGAAACCACACAGAGGACACAGGTTTCAAGATCGGGTTTTATTAGCACAGGGTACAAAACCGGACTGCAGCACACCCAAATTCAGTAGCTACCCGCTCTTTAATGGTTAATGGACCAGTTTAAGGTGTCAGGGAAGGATGCTGTTTAATGGTTTAATGGACTAGTTTTACGGGTCAGGGAGGTTCCATGGTTTATTGACCAATGTGAATTGTCAAAGGGTATCTGTTTCGAGGTGTATGGTACAATGAGTTGTCTGGAAAGATTAATTTTTCATAGTTTATGGATCAGTTTGAGCAGTCAGGGTGAGGTCATGTTAGGTGTCAGGAAGTGTATTGTCTTTTATTGTTTACGGACATCTTTAAGGTGACAGGGCAGGGTGGTTTATTTATTTATTCATTTGGTAACTGAGTTGGTGCACTAATTCAAAGACCTTTTTCAGACATGGCCTGGGCCAGAAACTGGCACAAACAGCGTAAAATACAGTGAGAGAACAGCGTGGATCATACAGGGAACATAACAGGGAATCCAGCGTAGGTCAAGCTAACAGAGAAAATATAAAGTAAACAGTACATCAGCAACTGAGCATACCAAGGTATACAACATTTAGGTAAACAGGGTAAGGTCACTTCATCATTCAGCAATAGGAATAATAATAATATTCAGGGTGGGAGAGAAGAGCGGAACACTAGAGGAGGGAAGGGGTAAGGGTGGGCTGCAAGGGAGGTGCAGCCGTGCTAGCTGCCTGTGGGCAGATGCAGGTCGTGGAGGACAGAAAGGGCATTCTTAATAGGGAATTTAGATTTAGAGGGGGGTCGGGGGAATGTAGAGAGAAGGGTCGTTCCATAGTGAGGGTCTGGCAACAGAGAAGGCTCTTCGGCCCATCCTTGTAGTTATGTTAGGATGTTCTAGTTGAAGGTGGGAAGACTGACGTAGATTGCGGCAGTAGGTTTTGGGCCAGATAAGAAGGGTTAGTGGAGAGTAGGAGGGATTGTGCAAGGTATCAGCAGTGGTCCAGACCAGCAGGTAGGAGCGATGCGCTTGTGGAGGGAGCCAGTTAAGGGACTGGTAAAGAGAGCAGTGGTGAGTGAGGAGAGAGGAGAGGTGAGTGATGAGAGATGCAAGATGCCAGTTATGTTTAAAGGAATGTTCTAAGATTTCCGGTTACAAAGGGGGGGTTATCGAAACCCTTACCTCTTTACCTTTTCGCTTAATGCATTGTTTTAGGCAAAAAAAATCTATTTTAAGTGCCTTCGGGAGGGAATGGATCTAAACTGGCCCAAGCAAGTAACCAGCTGATCTCTTCCACTTCCTGGTCTGCTGGCCCCACCCTACGGTCAGATCTTTTGTGACGTCTAACCAGGCAGAGCACGCAACTTCACATATACAGTAACACCACCGCTCGACTAAAAGCGGTTGTGTTACTGTCTATGTGAAGTTGTGGTAATATATATAAAAAAATGCTTTTTAAAATAGTCCCATAGACTTACATGGGGTGCACCCCCACACTCTCCCTGGTTAGATGTCACAAAATGTCTGAGTGCAGGGGCGGGGCCAGCAGACCAGGAAGTGGAAGGAATCAGCTGACCTCTCACCCAGGCCAAGTTACGATCCTGTCCTTCCCGAAGAGGACTAAAAATGAAATGGATTTTTTTTGGGGGGGGGGTTGCCTAAAGCAGTGCATGCAATGTAAAGGTGAACAGCCATGGGTTTCAACCTCCCCCCTCTTGTTTTTAATCAGAAATCTTAGAATGTTCCTTTAATGGTGTATGTAATAGTCTGCGGTGTCAGGGAGAGTCTCATATTTAGTGGTCGGAGGACCAGTAGTGCTTCATTGTTCATGGACTAGATTTAACTATCAGGACAGATCATGTTTAAAGGTTTATGGATCCATTTGAGGTGTCAGAGAGGGTTTCATGGTTTATGGAATAGTAGTTCTCCTGTCAGGAATTTCCTCTCCTGGCAAGGTAACTTTCTGCCTACATAAATTGTTGTTTTAACATAGTTTGTTTTCAGTAGAATATACTGTTTATTCCAACTCCATCCATGCTACCTTGGATCACCACTCAAGTGTGATTCCAACTGATTGATAAAAATGTTTAAGTAGTCCATGTTAGGATTCGAACCCTAGTCTCTTGCTGAACATACAGAAGATTGTATTCCTACCTGGATTCAAGCCACTGATCCTTTGCTTGCTAACAAACACACATCTAGTGTGCCACTGAACTGCACTGAAGGCAGTTATAGCTCCTGTGTAGATGTTGTGTCACGTCAACCAACGTTCTTATCCAAGCAGGACACGTTGTAACTATCTAAAACATAGCCTCTTCCTGAAAGGAACATTTCATTGTACCTTTGTGCATACAGTGTCTGGGAGAGCATCATGTTTAATGGCTTATGGTGCAGTTTGAGGTGTCAAGTAGGGAGCATGTTTAATGGTTCATGGAACAGTTTGGTTTATCAGAGGTGGCATCGCGTTTCATGATTTTAGGATCAGTTTGAGGTGTCCGGGAGAGCTTATGTTTCATTGTTTACAGACCAGTTTGAAATGTGGGGGAGGACATATGTTTAATGATATATGGACCAGTTTGAGGTATCAGGGAGCGCTGTTTCATTGTTTATAGACCAGTTTGAGGTGACAGGGTGGGTATTGTTTTTCATTGTGTATGGACCAGTTTCAAATGTCAGCGAGAGTATCTTGCCTCACTGTTTACAGATCTGTTTGAAATATCAGGGAGGGTATGTTTGCACAGTAATGTGATAGTTTAAGGTCTGATAGGGGTTCTAGGTCCATCATGCCCCCACCACACTACACGAGCAGGGATGGCAAAACTATGCTGTGCAAACATGCCGAGTTTATACGGCTCCAGTACAGACTATAGAGATTGTTTCTTGATTTATAGACCTGCTTGATGTATCCGTGAGAACACTGTGTTTTATTGTTTACTGACCAGTTAAAGGGACACTGTCAACCTTTTTTGTATCATACTAGTTCTAGTCGAAACCCCATTATTTTATGACTGCTTACCTTCTCTGAAATTTGTTGGTGTTACTGGTTGTTTAATCTGCCTCTTTTCCTAGTAGAACTGAAATGCATGCTAATGGTGTAATTACACTCAACGTTGTTTTGTTTCAAATCCTTGATCTGCTTTTACTGCTTACTTCATGAACATTAAGAACACCCCCAAACAGAGTAATTACTTATAGTGCAATAGCCTCTTCTCTACCCACTGCATCTTGTGTGGCTAGATTGTGTTGGGTGTGTTCCCGAGACCAGGAAAAACGCAGTGGGAGTTGATTAAGGAATGTAAACAAACATATTTCGATGTGGTAACCCCAATATGGTGGGCAGTGTGTTTTTCACTTTTAAAAAGGAAAAAGAACCAGAATCAAAGCAGCTATGTCAGCAGATTCTACAGAATGTGAACAATCATAAAATGTGATCTCACTTCGAGAGGGCTCTTGCAGTAGGTAGTTACTTGTAGCACTGTGCCCCCTGGCGTCAGGACCACACAGATACTTTTGCTAGCAGTGTCTGACGGGGGACCGCCCACCCAGTGTCACATGACCGACGTCAGCTTGACACTATATAGTGGGTGGTCCCCACGTCCGCCCTCCAGTTCTTTCCTGCCGTCGACCTGTGCACGTCGGACCGACTGAAGCTCATCGCAGCAGTTCGAATGCCTTTTTCAGATGAGTATCCACTGTTTCTCCTTTCTAATAATAATTTCCAGTAGTTTGTATGTCATCCTCTTCTCCTATGGATTCGCATAAAAACAAGAGCGGTTCGTGTGGCATCCACCTACTGCATAAGGACCAGCATACCCTTTGCCTCTTCTGCCTGGGTCCTGACCACAAAGTCAAGGAGTACGAGACCTGCACCCAATTCAACCAGACCATGCAAAAATGGCACCAACAATCTCTCGAGGCCCATCTCCTGAAACAAAAAATGGCTTAGATGGAGAAAGAATTAAAAAAGCTGAAAAGCGCCTCCTCCTCGCCAGCTGATCTGCACAAGAAGAAGAAAAGGGACAAAGAAAACATCAGGATGGGGAGCATTCCCCCCTCCAATGAAGCCCCCCATGGGCCCTTCGATGGAGGATCAGCCCCCTTCCTCCAAGAAGGTGAGTGCCGTGGCTAAGCCTGCGCTCCCGCCTTCAGAACAGGCTGTGGTGATGGTGGGCCCCTCTGATCCATCCGAGGCCGCTGCTGCTCTTAGGCCCACTTCCACCCCGGGCTCTAAGTTGGCAGGCACAGCCGATAAGCCGCTCATCGGACCCTCGGACAAGCGCCCGACTGGGGTTGATAAGTCAGGAGTATGGGCCTCTGACTCCTGCATGACCCAAGTCGATCATCAGCCCTCTGATAATCGCACGACCTCTTCGCGTCCATCAGGCTCTGACATGATGCAGCCAGATGACAGCTCTGTCCCGGCTAGAGGACAAGGGTCCCCCAGGGGTTCCCTCCATGGAGAACCCCCGTCTCCTGCTCCATCGGAGGTTCTGCCGCTGTTGCCGGACCTGCAGGTCCCAACAGATGCACACCTTTCACCAGGTTTACCTGATGCCGGGGTACCAACAGGCCTCACGGCGGCTCTGGCGCTGCCTATAGCAGTGCCAGACCCTGCTCCTCCTCAATGCCCACAGGTCCCCTTGCCTCCCCCAGGACCTCCATCAGGCGTTCCCTCATCAGGGCTCCCAACAGGTATTCCACCGTTGAGGCCTCCCTCAGGGCTTTGCCCTTCAGGTCCTTCGCCGTGTTTTCCTCCCATGGGTCCTTTGGGCTTTCCTCCTGCAGGACCATCAGGTATCCCTCCTTCGGGGCAGCCATCAGGCTATCCCCATCAGGGCCGCTGTCTGGCTACCCCCCATTAGGGCCACCATCAGGTTACCCTCCATCAGGGCTGACATCAGGCTTTACAGCATTGGGGACACCGTTGGGATAGCCTCCATCAGCCCCGATGCGGATCCCATTTCTTCGGCCTTTTATTACTCCGACTACCCTGGTTATTATCTGACACCAGGCTACCCACACCATTATTCACCCTCTAGCTTCGGGGGACATGGGCCTGGAACCAGATTTACTAACCTTCCACCTCCTCCCACTCAACCTCCTCCTCCTCCTCAACCTCAGGTGGATTTTAGGGAGATCCTAAAATCTTGGTGGTCTTAGACCAAAACCTGGTTGGTCTCAGAATTAGCAGGCATCCTATTCTTCCGAAAGCAGGCTGCCCAGCTCCTTCCTCTAGGGCTCCCCCTCTGGTCCTTCCTCGCACTTCTATGCCAGGCTGTTTATCAGCTCCAACGCAACCCCTGACCTCTGAAGGGATCACCAGGGAGTCAGATCCTCCGATTCCTGAAAAACCACCAGAGGATTCAGAGGATTCTGAAGTGGACTCTGTTCCCTCATCTGCCTGGTTGGATTTTGAAACACCTCTCCTGAGGAACCAGCCCCTCGGGAATCCCCCAAATCGCTACCCGAAGATCCCTCCTTTGTGGACCTTCTCAAGCATATGGTGGAGGCCCAAGGATGGAAGTCAGAGGCTCTGGATGCCAAAAGACAAAGACTGGCACAGCATCTGAACTTCCCGGATACGAGTCTGGTACTCTCTCCCCCATGGCTGGAACCCTGCGAGGATTTATCCTCCACCATATGGCAGAGATCTTCCTCCATCCCAGCCATGGCAAAGAAAGCTGACCGGGTTTATAGGACCCTTGAGGACAAAGACCACCTCAGGATGTACCCTAGGGCTGACTCGGTGGTCATCACTGCAGCCCATGATCGATCTGCTAAGCCTAAGCACCTCAGTACTCCCCGACAAGGAGTCCAGGCAAATGGACCAGTTCGGAAGGAAATTTAATGCTTCTTCTACTCTAGCGATACGTGCGCTGAACTACGTCTCGCACATGCTAGAGTACCAGAAGTCCTTGATCTTACTTTGAGAAATGGCTCTTGCAGCAGGTTACACCATTAGAACTTAAGCTGGCAGGCGCCAAGACCCCATGGAAATTTTCTAGCTAGCAGTATTCAGCGGGGACCGCCTCCAACATCGGTCCCGCCCCCGACATCAGGCACAGTACATAAGGAGGCAGTCCCCCAGAATCCCCAGTTCTTTTCCCGCTGTCGACTCGTCAGCATCGGCCTCTCTATCTAGCGCACGACGGCATAGAACTTCAAGAGTTTCTTCAAAACTAATGTTCTGTCCAACTCCTTCACTTGAGGGACACCTTTCCAAGTGTGCCTGCAGAAAACAGATCCCTTTCAAGGATCCTTATTCCTCCTGCGTGCGGTGCTTAGGCCCGGACCACGACACCAAGGCCTGCACCTTTTGCCAAGGGTTCAACAGCCACACTAGGATCCGCCGTCAGAAGGCACTTCAAGCTTATCTGCTGGAAGAAAAACTTAGCAGGATGGACCAAGAACCTTCCTCCAGGGGTGATTCTTCTTCCAAGGCCCATAAACACTGGGACAAACGCTGGGAGAAAGCAAGGTCCAGATCCCCGAACCAGGCCTCGGATTCCCGCAGCTCAGGCTCCACCAGATCGGACCGCTCTCCATCCAGGGCTCGTTCTCAGCCCCCTCTGGTCAAAGTCCGGGCTTCAGGCGGTTCTTCGACTCTCCAACCCATCAAGACTTCAAGGCCCTCGGCTTCCTCCACTCCCTCTTGGGCCTCTTCCAAGTCTTCCGAACGCCTCAAGTCTTCCTCATTGACCCGACGTTGGGACCCCGACTCCAGATTGGTCTCCCAGCCTCCCAGAGGTCCGGATCCACCACCCGGGAAGACCAAAGGCCTGACGTCCCTAAAGCAGATGACGGACTCGACGTCGGCCAAGCATACGAAGTTGGCTAGGCGTTCGCCAGAGCCGTGGGCACCAGCCAGGCACCAGATGCTGGCTAGGCGTTGACAGACCCAAAGGTGTCGGCCAAGCGACCGACTTCGGCCTTGCATTCACCGGAGCCGAAGACCGCTCCCCAGTCACCGGTGGGTACCGGTCACGGGGACTCCATGGAGGAGGACACGACACTGCCTGAAGACCAGGCAGGCGACACTGAGGATGCCAGGCTTCTGAGGGAACCTTAACCCACCCCGGAGACACACGCGGACCCAACGCCTGACCCCGGCGACAGACCACCGGCGCCAGGCCTGTCATCGGGCATGAATCTACAAGAAGTAAAGGATCTATTTACTTTCTGGTGGGACATCATCCAAAAGGATGTGGTCCCCATAAAACCTCCTCCTCCTCCTACTCCTTCGCCTCCTATGCCCCCTCCTCCACCCAAGGGGTCAGCGGGACGACCACCAATCCCTAAGGAGCAGACTCCATCTCCTAGGAGTAGATCCAAGGACAGGAGAAGGCCTCCCTCAAGATCTCCATCAGGGTCCCCCAGCTCCAAGCGACCCAGACATCGTCAGCACACTCCGTCAGGGGAGGACTCCAGATCGGATACCTTGGATTATTCCAGATCTCCTTCTCCACTCAGCATTCCATCACCTGACCCACATGACCTTCCCAGGTCTCCTCCGGATGATCCCTCCTTCTCCAAGATCATGAGGCACATCCAGGACAACATGGGGTGCGATGCTGAAGACCTCAACCCCAGAAGACAGCGCCTTGCCCGTTATCTTCGTCAGAAAGACCTAAAGCCTGTGGTGGTGCCACCCTTGGTGGACACCTTTGCGGATGTCACCAAGGCTGCGTGGAAACGTCTGCACTCCACTCCCGCTGTGCCGAAGAAAGCTGACTGCCTGTACAAGGCCCCGGAAGAGGACCAGTACTTGGCTCAACAACTTCTGGCAGACTCCCTAGTCATTACAGCCTCGCATGACCAGTCCCAAAGACCGCAGCACATGAGCACACAGCCACCAGACCAGGAATCCAAACAACTGGAATGTCTTGGGGAGGCGCATGTATGTGGCTGCTACATGCTCCATCAGGTCCCTGAACTACCTAACTCACATGATACAGTTTCAGAACGCCCTATGGGAACAGGGCCAGGACCTGGTCGATAAACTTCCAGATGGTGATCAGAAGGTGGAGCTCCTAAACCTTCTCCGCACAGGGTCTGATGTGGGTACCTAAGTACTATGAGCCGCATACGATTCTGTGGACTCGTCCGCCAGAGCTGCAGCTTCAGGCATCTGTCTCCGGAGACACTCTTGGCTCCATGTCTCCGGCTTCACCTCGGACGTACAGAAGAACATTCTTGACGTCCCCTACAACGGCAAAGTACTTTTTGGTGAACCCTCAGAGAAGGTTATCTCCAAACTTCAGGATGCTGGGAAGGCAGTCAGGTCTGTACAGGACATGTTCAGATCCAGGCCTGGTTCCTTTCGTAGGAACCAGAGCCGTTTTCGCAGCTGGCAACAAAGGCAGCAGCCACGTTCCGGCCAGCAACAAAGGGGCACTTTTCAGCATAAAGCTCAGGCCAAGTCATCCCCAGGCAGAGGCCAACGCTACACTAAACCATCCCAGCCTGCAGGGACCAGTGCTGCCACAGCATGACTTCTTCCTGTCCCCTGCCCCTCCTCTGGATCAACGGGCACAAAAGATCCGGGTGGCATCGCTTGCCACTTTTTAGGGTGGCAGTCGATTACCGCCAACCGGTGGGTTCAACAATTGGTCAAGAAAGGCCACTTCATAGAATTTCTCGACCACCCACCGGCAAGACCTCCCCTGCTTTCCCGTTACTCTGGTCAGCACGCCCTGCTCTTACAGCAGGCGGTGCTCACGCTTCTCGGAAAAGAAGCTATAGAGCACGTACCACGAAACCAGAGTGGTGCAGGATATTATTCTCACTTCTTTCTGGTTCCCAAGAAAACAGGGGACCTCCATCCGATACTGGACCTCAGCAACCTCAGTGAGTCGGTCCTGTACAAATACTTCCGCATGGTGACCTTGCCAGGTCTGATTCCCATGCTCAAGCAGGACGCCTTTCTAGCGTCCTTGGACATGCAGGATGCTTACCTGCATATACCCATTGCTCAAGCGCACAGGAAGTTTCTGCACTTCAAGTTTCAGGGTCACCATTATCAGTTTCGAACCCTCCCCTTCGGACTGCCATCAGCACCTTGAGTATTCACAAAGTGCATGGCGGTTGTAGCGGCGACTCTGAGGAGACAAGACCACTATGTGTTCCCCTACCTGGACGACTGGCTTCTCATGGCGCCCTCTCGGGAGGCCCTGATGTCCGCCTTTCATTATACTCAGTCTCTGTTCGAGATGTTTTGGGCATCATTATCAATCAAGAGAAGTTACACCTGGTTCCGTCAGACTCTGCAGTTTATAGGCGCAGTTCTGGACACTGTTCAGGGGAAAGCTTTCCTCCCCTAAGACAGAGAGGAACACATCAGATGCCTCATCAGGGACATTTTGGCGAAGAAGCCCATTCCTGCCAGATTGATCCTTTGCCTGCTCGGACACATGGCTGCGGCCATTGCAACAGTCCCGCTAGCCTGTCTCCACATGCGGGTGACCCAGTGGATGTCACGGATCCAGTGGGATCAAAAGCAAGACCATCAGCAGCTCCTAATTCGGATCATGAAGGCCGTAATCCAGGATTGGCAATGGTGGCTAGATCCGAAGAATCTATCGGCGGGAGTCCCTTAATTGTGCTGTCTCCGATTGTGACACTCTCCACAGATGCCTCAGGACTCGGATGGGGTGCACACCTCGACGGTGTCTGGTCTCAGGGCCTGTGGACAGCCCAAGAGATTCATCTCCACATAAACATCCTGGAAATGAGAGCAGTTCTTTATGCCCTGCATGCCTTCCAGTCGGAGATTCCACCGGGTACTGTTCTGTTACAAACAGACAATTCCGAGGTGATGTATTACCTCAACAAACAAGGAGGTACCCATTCCTACCCGCTTTGCAGGGAGGCCATGAGGGTGTGGGATTGGGTTTTGCAACATGGCGCAAACCTCATTGCTGTTCATGTCCCAGGAGTGGACAACGTCATCGCAGATGGCCTGAGCTGCTCTCAGGCCAGAGTCCATGAGTGGGAACTACTCCAGGAGGTAGTAGAGGATCTGTTTCGCAGATGGGGTACACCAGAGTTAGACCTTTTCGCGTCCCCATCCAACGCAAAACTGCCCAATTTTTGCTTGCTAGATCCAGGGCCTGGTGTTTTCTGGCAAGACGCGTTGTCCCTCTCTTGGGTGGGCAGATTCCTCTATGCCTTTCCCCTATTTCTGTTGATCCAGAGGGTCCTTCTGAAACTTTGCAGAGAGCAAGCGACGCTGATACTTATCGCGCCGTTCTGGCCCAGGCAGATCTGGTTCCCTCTACTACATCAGCTATCCCGGGGACCTCCGGTGCCACTGCCAATCAGCTCTCACTTGTTGTCTCAGGAGGTGGGCTCCTTGGTCCATCCGGACCTTCGTTCGCTGAGCTTGCACGCTTGACTCCTAGAGACATAGCCATTTTGTGACACGGGGTCTCGCAAGAGGTAGCTGACGTTCTGGTGGCCACAAGGAAACCAGCCACTCATGCTACTTATGCCGTGAAATGGCGCCGTTTTTGCCTATGGACCAAGCGCTGGGGTTTTCACCTCTAGACTGTCCAGAAAAGTTGGTCTTGGACTACCTCCTGTCTCTTTTTCAGACAGGCTTGGCCTACTCCTCGATTAAAGTACACCTCTGTGCCATCTCAGCCTATCACTTTCCGATAGGCCAACGCACCATATCTCAGTTGGACACGGCACAAGCCTTCTTGAGAGGTGTTCTCCACCTTAGATCTCCAATTAAGGATACACTTCTGTCATGGGATCTACCCTTTGTCCTGGAGCAGCTTACGCTGCCACCCTTTGAGCCAGCCGTGGATTGCGAGCTATGTCTTCTTACTTGAAAGATGTTGTTTTTAGTTGCCGTTACTTCGGCCAGAAGAATTTCTGAACTTCATGCACTCATGTGCAGAGAGCCTTATTTGGTTTTTCACCAAGACAGGGTATCCCTGTGGACTAATCTTAGGTTTCTGCCTAAGGTGGTCTCAGCTCTCACCCTTAATCAGGACATCGATCTACCAGTGTACTTCCCCAAATATTCTAATTGAAGAGAGGCCCTGTTGCACACTTTAAATGTGCATAGGTGTCTCCGATACTGCCTGACCAGAACCTAACACCACCGAAAATCGGACCAACTTTTTGTCTCCTTTGACCACAGGATGATGGGAGCTCCTGTTTCCAAGCAGTCGCTGTCCAGGTGGCTCATTCACTGTATCATGTTCTGTTACCAGAAATGCAACAAACCCTTACGATGCGCGGTCAAGGGTCATTCCACAAGGGGGGTGGCTACCTCCTTTGTGGCCCTAAAGAATGTGTCCACCTCAGCCATCTGTGCTGCAGCTACTTGGAGCTCTGTTCACACTTTCATCAGGCATTATAGCCTGGATATTGCATCGAGGCGAAGAGCAGGTTTTGGTCTAGCAGTCCTTCAAGGACTTCTGTCCTAGGTTCAGGTTCTATTAAGGATTTCTACCTTCCCTCCTCCCAGTGGTGTGGGATTTCCATTATTGCTTGGGAATCAGTCCTAATGGTGTAACCTGCTGCAAGAGCTGTTTCTCGAAGTAAGATAGTACAGTTACGTAAAAACTTACCATAACAGTATATCTCCGAGAACAGCTCTAGCAGCAGGTACTTTTCCTTCCACCATCCCCGCTGGAAGTAGATTCTAATTTCAACATCCTTCTCCTAGGATCAGGTGTTCTCAGCATCTCTCTGATTGCCATTTGATGGCGGATCCTCAGTCTCCTCTTCTGATGTCATCCAGCGGCCGGCAGTCTCAGGCGGGAGAACTGGGGATTCTGGGGGACCGCCTCCTTATGTACTGTGCTTGACGTCGGGGGTGGGACCGACGTCTGAGGCAGTCCCCGCTGAATACTTCTAGCTAGAAAATTTCCATGGGGTCTTGGCGCCTGCCAGCTTCAGTCCTATTGGTGTAACTTGCTGCAAGAGCTGTTCTCGAAGATCTACTGTTACAGCAAGTTCTTACGTAATTGTACTTTCCGTCAGCTCGAGCCCATCGTAAAGATGTTACCGGACTCTGAAACAAAGTCATCCTTGACAAATACCGTAAAAATGGCCAAGGTGGCTGGACGTCATTCTTTGCAGGCCACCTATGATGCTGTGGATTCCTCCGCTAGAGGTACGGCCACAGCTGTATGCCTTCGCCGATACTTCTTGGCTAAGAGTGTCGGGCCTAGCCCCTGATGTTCAGTCGGCTATCCAAGATGCCTCTTTCAGAGACTCTGTCCTGTTTGTTGGAGATGCCCAGGACATTATTACAAGCCTGCAGGATAAAGGCACAGCTCTTCAGTCAGTCCATACCATGTATCAACCAAAACAACATCAAAAATGTCCTTTTCGTCAGCAAAACAGACGCCAGACGAAAAACCAGCAAGCGATCAAGCGCCAGTTCAAATGCAGGGCTCCCAATACTGCCACCGCCCCTCCAGCCAAAATACAAAGGGCTTCAGGAGTGGTCCTCCCCATCCCCCCTCCCATTCCTGACTTGCTGACCGCCCGCCTCCTCATCTGTCGGAGGAACAGGTGGGCTGAAGATTCGCGAGGCATCTGGAGACTGGGAGTCCATCACAACAGACGCCTGGGTACTTCAGTTAATAAAGCTTGGTCACATTCTTGAATTTCGAGAAAAACCTCCAAACAATCCACCAAGGTCTTTTCATTACCCAAGGGTGCACATCCCCCATCTAAGGGAGGAGATCACAGCTTTTCTTCACCAAGAAGCAGTAGAGCCAGTGTCGGCAAACCAAGTTGGGAAGGGAGTCTACTTCCACTTCTTTATGGTACCCAAAAAGACAGGGGATTTACGCCCGATTCTGGATCTCAGTACCCTAAACCTCTTCATAGAGTACAAGAGGTTTCAGATGCTGACATTGCAAAGCCTTCTGCCTCACCGCTCCAAAGAACAATGGCTTTGTGCCCTGGACATGCAGGATGTGTACCTACACATCCCAATATTCCGTCCACATCACAGATTCCACAGATTTTCTTTCCAAGGGGAGCATTACCAGTTCAGAGCTCCCCCTTTTGGCCTGTCCTCCACTCTACGGGTCTTTACCAAGTGCCTAGCGGTAGCAGCAGGTGCCTTGAGGAGTCAGGGGCACTATATCTTCCCCTACCTCGATGATTGGCTCCTCGCAGCACCATCGAGGGAGGGGTTAGAAGCCTCCTTATCGGCTAATCTGCACCTTTTCAAGTGCCTGGGTATCATGGTCAGTTACCCCTTCCTGGCACCTTCAGTTTATTGGGGTGGTGCTGGACACAATGCAGGATATGGCCTTTCTCCCCCTGGACAGGGTGGACACCCTGGAGAGACAGGCCTAGCTGATATCTTCCAACCAACACATCTCAGCCAGGGCGGTTCTCCATCTTCTTGGCCTCCTGGCAACGGCTATCCCTACGGTCCCATTGGCCAGACTCAACATGCGTATCACACAGTGGACACTAAGGTCCCAGTGGGATCAGAGGGAGGACAACTTTGACAGTCAGGTCCTCATCTCCAGCCCAGTGCAACAGGATCTGTTATGGTGGCAGGACTCTAGCCACCTGACTGTAGGAGTCCCTTTCCAGACCCCTCCTCACTCCCAAATACTGATGACAGATGCATCGGGACAGAGATTGGGTGCCCATCTGGGGTGCCACAGGACCCAGGGTCTGTGGTCACTTGTAGAAGCGCACCTGCACATAAATGTGCTAGAAATGAGGGCAGTGCTTTATGCTCTTCAGGCCTTTCAGCACATCCTTCTACAAGAAACCCTGTTGATCCAAATAGACAACATGTGCATGGTGTGGTACATCAACAAGCAGGGGGTCACTCGCTCATATCCTCTTTGCAGGGAAGCGATGCAGGTCTGGAACTGGGCGGTTCTGCTCAGGGTCCGTCTCCTGGCAGTCCATGTCCCAGTTGTGCAGAACATTCTTGCAGACAGTTTCAGTTGCACCAGGGAAAGAGCCCACCAAATGGGAGCTAAAGCAAGAAGTTCTAGATCACATCTTTGATCTTTGGGGTCATCTGGAAGTGGATCTGTTCGCAGGCCCATCAAATGCAAAGCTTCCCAAGTTTTTCTTGCTCAATCCCAGGCATGGTGCTTTCTGGGAAGATGCACTGTCGCTTTCTTGTACAGGGAAATTTCTGTACACATTCCCTTCCTTTCCAATCTTACAGAAAGTGTTGATCAAGCTTCAGACAGAAGGAGCGGAAATGATATTGATAGCTCTGTTTTGGCCTCAATAAATCTGGTTCCCGCTGCTTCAGCAGCTAGCAGCAGAACCTCCGATCCGTCTACCTCTGTCTTACGATCTCCTGACCCAGGAGGAGGGCACACTGGTACATCTGGGGCTAAAGTCCCTTCATCTACATGTATGGCACCTCAAGACATAGTTGCTTCTAGGTATGGGGTTTCCCCAAGGGTAGCTCAAATGTTGGTAGAGGCACGAAAGCCATCTACCCGTACTACCTACGCCATGAAGTTGAAGTGCTTTTCCATTTGGGCCACCTCGAAAGATTTGGATCCTTTCTCATGCTCTGCTCCCCAGATCATGGAGTATCTTCTACATCTGTCGGATCTGGTCTTGAGCTATTCGACACTGAAGGTGCATCTAGCAGCCATCTCTGCCTACCATGATCCAGTAGGAGGCAAGACACTGGCTCAGTTAGAGGTCTGCAAAACCTTTTTTTTTTTTTAACACTTATTTTTCCCTCCGGTCACGGTCAGCGGGGCCTTTCTCAGACATCCTGGCTGTTCCTGCCCTGCTTGAAGTCCTCCTACCTCTACCTCCCCTCTCCTCCTCCTCCTCATCACCACACTCAGCACGCCGGCTTAACCACTCCAGGGTGGGGCCGCCCCTTCCTTGGGCGCACTTCACAGACAGTCTCCGGTGTGGGCGAGGACCCCAGTGAAGGGACCTGGAAGGTCAAGCAGGATGGATCTGGCTACGGGCATGAGGGCCGGTGCCATCACCTAACCCGCTGACCAGGCTTTTCCTTGTTCTGGTGCTCACATCCACACTCCTCTCCCCCTGTGTGGGCATGCCCCAGACGCAACAGCGCACGGCAAACCTGCCTTGCATCAGGTCACGCTACTTGCATGCTGCAGCACTCCTGGTCTCCGCCAGGAGCTGCTGGCATGCCGGGAACCCCCGACATTACCCCCCCGGGGAGGAGAGCAGCCCTACGGGTGCTCAATCCTCACCTGCCGAACCCCGGTGTCGAAGCTCGCTCCCGAATTTGGGTCAACAGCGTAGCGCGAGGTGTGACGTCCAGCACCTCAACCCTCAGCGCCACCAGGCCGGCTTTCAAAACCTTCTTAAAAGTTATTTTGCAGCTGAAACCGCCGGTGCGTAACCCTGCTCCACCGTGGGACCTTAATTTTTGGTAGCGGTGACATGGCGACCGCGATTGGCACTTTCAAAAGGCGGCTCAATCGGCAGTTAGCAGCCGACCGGGCTAACGCTGACCAGGGAGGGGCAACCGGATTGGGGGTTCACGCATATAGTGACAGGATGTCGCTACATGCATACAGCGAGTGGGGAGCGAGCACACTGATTGTGGGGCGGGACGGGAGGGAGGGTTTGTGAGGCGTGGTGCTGAGGTGGCTGCCAAGCTGGCCCCATGGCGTGAGTGGGTATGTGGCGGGCTGGGATTGCAAGTGGGTGCTAGGTTTGGGTCCGGCGCATGTACATTTTGTTGTGCCTGGCCTCGAAATTTTTTCTTGGGTTTTGCACACCCCCCCTCTAGTTGAGAATCCTTAAGTTGGGGGGGTGCAGCGGGGCACAACCCCCTGCATACAGCAAAAATCCTAAGTCCCCGTGCCCTTTTGCTGTGTGCCGGGGAGTCACATCGCCAAAACTGATTTTCAGCAATGTGACTTCGCCCTAACGGCTATCGCCGCTATGACATGGAACCTAATTTTCTTTCAGAGAAATTGACCTTACCTCCCTTCGAACCGGCAAGTACTTGTGATATGCGCTTTTTGTCCTGGAAAGTGCTCCTTTTAGTTGCAGTTACCTCTGCTCGTAGAATTTCCAAGCTTCAGTCCCTGATTCGTAAGGTGCCTTATTTGATTTTTCACAGAGACCGGGTGGCTCTGCGCACAAATCCTACGTTTCTGCCAAAGGTTGTTTCAGAGACCACCCTTAATCAGTCTCTAGAGTTGCCGGTGTATTACCCCCGCACATTCTAATCGGGGGAAGCCATCCTGCGTACGTTAGATGTTCACAGGATTTTACATTATTACACAAACAGGACAAAAGATGTCCAAAAGACAGATCAGCTTTTTGTTTCTTTCGCACCAAAGAGAGAGGGTGCGGCAGTTTCCAAACAATGCCTTTCCAAATGGCTGGCAAACTGCATTACTTTTCGTTACCAGAAGTATGGTAAAGTCCTTCCGGGGCAGGTGAAAGGACATTCTACATAGAAACATAGAAACATAGAAGTTGACGGCAGATAAGGACCGCAAGGCCCATCCAGTCTGCCCATTTCTTTTTCTACCTTATAAATGTGCCATTGGCCTTTGCTCTGTCAGTGGCCTATCTATTCATAGTCATTTGTATTGCTCCCTTATGCATATCCCATGCCTGTTTGAAGCCCTGCACTGTATTCATAGCCACCACTTCTTGTGGTAAGCCATTCCATGCATCCACCACCCTTTCTGTGAAAAAGAATTCTCACATTCCCCTTAATCAGCCTCCTCTAATCTCATGTTGTGTCCTCTTGTCCTGCTATTTTCTTATATTTAAACATGTTAGACTCTTTCACCTTGTTTATGCCCTTAAGGTGTTTGAATGCCTCGATCATATCACCTCTCTCCTCCTTTGCTCAAGGGTATACATATTGAGCTCCGTTAATCTGTCCTATATGTCCTCTGATGCAGTCCTGCACCATTTTGGTTGCCCTTCTCTGGACTGCCTCAATTTGGTTAATGTCCTTGTGAAGGTGTGGCCTCAATACTGCATGAGTACTCCAGATGGGGGCCTAACCAGTGTCTTGTACAGAGGATTATTACCTCCCTCTTACGACTTGTGATACCCTACTAATACACCTAACACCCCTAGCCTTACCTACTGCTTTAGAGGTCTGCTTGGATGATTTTAGGTCATCAGTGATGATGATACCCAAGTCTCTTTCTTCCTTTGTGACTGCTAGCAACTCCCCTCCCAGCCTATAGGTGGCTTCAGGGTTTCTCTTCCCTATATGCATGATTTTGCACTTCTTTGCATTAAATCCCAGTTGCCACTCTTCTGACCATTCTGCTAGTTTATCCAGATCTCTTCTCATTCTGCCCACCCCATCTGGATCATCTACTCTGTTGCAGATCTTGGTGTCATCTGCAAACAGACAAGCCTTACCTTCTAGTCCATCTGCAAGGTCACTAATGAAGATGTTGAAGAGGACTGGCCCCAGGACTGATCCCTGAGGTACCCCACTTGTGACTTGCATCTCTTCTGACTGTATACCATTTACCACCACTCTCTGTTTTCTGCCCGTCAACCAGTTTGCCACCCAGTTGACCAACTTCTGACCCACCCCGAGCCTACCCAGCTTATTTATCAATCTTCTATGTGGAACAGTGTCAAAAGCTTTGCTGAAGTCAAGGTAGGCGACATCAACTGCTCCCCCTTGGTCCACCACTCTGGTTACCCAGTCAAAGAAATCTATGAGATTAGTTTGACAGGACCTTCCTTTTGTAAACCCATGCTGTCTTGGATCCTGTGCCCCTATGGATTCCAGGTGTTGCACTATCCTTTCCTTAAGGAGTGCCTCCATAATCTTGCCCACTACTGAGGTAAGACTGACCGGTCTGTAGTTCTCGCCTCCTCCTGCTACCACTCTTGTGGAGCCGGGATCACATGAGCCCTTCTCCAGTCTTCTGGGACCTCTCCTGTGCTCAGAGACTCACTAAACAATTCTGCTAATGGCTCTGCTAGTTCCTCCTTTAGCTCCTTAAGTACCCTGGGATGTATGCCATCAGGTCCCATTGCCTTATCCACCCTGAGCTTAGCAAGCTCTTGTAGGACCCTTTCTTTGTGAAGGGAGTAGTGCTCACCTCCCTCCCCTGTGTCCATGATGCTGAGCTGTGGGCCCTGCCCTACCTTCTCTTCAGTAAATACTGAGCAAAAGTATCTATTTAGGATAGATGCCTTTACAGGGTCCTCCTCCTCACATGCTCCCTTTTCTCCATTAAGCTAGCAATACCCCTCTGGATTTTTCTCCTTTCACTAATGTATCTATAGAAAGTCTTGTCACCTTCTTTTACTGTTCGTGCTAGTGTTTCCTCAGTTTGGGACTTTGCCTGCCTTACTGCCTTACCTGCTTCCCTTAGGGCAGTTTGGTATGCCTCCCTATCTTCATCCCGCTGTGTTCCCTTATATTTCCTGAAGGCCAGCCTTTTGGCTCTGACCTTTTCTGCTACTGTATTTGAGAACCAAAGTGGTTTCCTTCTTCTTTTGCACTTCCTTTTCTGTCTAACACATTGGGATGTTGCTTCAAGTATTGCATCCTTAATGCTTGCCCACTTTGCCTGTACCCCCTCACCTGTGTTTCTTTTTGCCAGGGCTAGCTTAACTCTGTTGGCCATCTTATCAAAGTCAGCTCCTCTGAAGTCCCATATTTTGCCTTGAATGGGATGATTTAGATGTAGTAGCCAAATTGAACCATACCATGTGATGGTCACTGGCCCCCAGGTGACCTTCTACCTGGAGATCTGTGATCCTTCTTTGTTAGTCAGTACTAGATCTAGGATAGCCCTGTCTCTTGTGGATTGCTGTACCAGTTGTTTGAGGCCTTCCCCTGCAGGAATCCACTATGAGTCTAGTTCTGGCAGATGTTCCTGCTGGTATTGACCAATCTGTATCTGGCATGTTGAAGTCTCCCATTATCAGAACCTCCCCTTTAGCTGTCATGTTTTGTATATCTTCTAACAGTAATGTGTCTATGTCCTCCCCCTGGTCTGGGGGCCTGTAGACAACCCCAGTTCTTATGGCTGTCCCATTTCCTGTTTCCAGGGTGACCCACAGTTCTTCTGGCTCCTTATGTGTATTCTGAATTTCTGTAGCTTTGATATTTTCATTAACATACAGGGCCACTCCTCCCCCCCTTGTTGCACCTCGGTCTCTTCTGAACAATACATAGCCAGGTACTGAAGTCTCCCAAGTGTGGTTACTAAGGGAATGGCTGCTTCCACAGCCAGTTTCAGAAATGTATCTGCCGCAGACATCTTCACGGCGGCTACTTGGAATTCCATCCACACTTTCACAAAATACTATAGTTTGGACATTGCCTCGAGGCGTAGGGCCAGTTTTGAACTAGCAGTCCTCCAGGGACTCCTGTCCTAACTACCTGGCTTTTGCTAGGATTATGTTCCAGCCTCCCATGTTTTTTCTTGTCCCTTGGACTCTTTACTGCTTAGGACTCAGTCCTAAACGTGATTACCTACTGCACAAGCCTCTCTCGAAGATCTACTGTTACGGTAAGTTCTTACGTAACTGTACTTTTCTTTATACTGGTGACAGTTTAAGACCTATGGGGGGGTTGACAGTGTCTCTTTAAAGGTGTTAAGAAGGGTTCGTATTTCTTGGTTTATGTGCCAGTTTGAGGTGTATAGAAAGGTTATATTATGTTTCATGGTTTAAGGAACAGTTTGAGGTGTCAGAGTTTTTTTTTAATTTTTAATTTTATTTATTTTACCAGGAGAGACACACTAAGCTGAAAGCATGTTTACAGGTGTGACCTGGGAGCACAAGGAAGTTAAGTGACTTGCTCAGGGTCACACAGTATGCAAGTGGGAGCTGTGGGATTCAAACCCAGGTCTCCAGCTCAGAGCCTTAAACCACTGCACTATACTGCCTCCCTTTATGGTTTGTGTACCAGTTTGAAGTGTCTGGCAGAGCATCATGTTTCATGGTTTAGGAGTAGTTTTAGGTGTCAGGGAGGCATTTGTGGTTAACTCCTTTGTTCCCATAGATGCCATATGGCGTCGGAACCATCCATTTCTGGATTCGACCCAAAATGGCCACTGGGAGCAAAAGAGTTAATGTTTTATGGACTGGTCTTAGGTGTTGGGGAGGATTTTGTGTTTCGTGGTTTATGGATAAGTTATAGGTGTCAGGGTGGGTATTGTCTTTAATGGTGGTTTATGGACATGTTTGAGGTTTCAGGCTGGGTATTGCCTTTAATGATTTATGGCCATACGAACATATGAAATGCCAGCAAACACAGGCCTTATGGTCTATCGAGTCTGCTTGTTTGTGCAGCTAGCCCCCCCACAACCCCCTTCCCCCACTCTGTCCCACCCCTTCTTAAATCTGCCCACTGTTTTACAGGACACTAATTCCTTGGGCAGAGTATTCCACTTGCCCACCACACTTTCTGTGAAAAAGTGTCTCCTGATTTCCCTCTTGAATCTTCCCCCCTCTAATCTCAGCCAATGCCCTCTTGTGTCCCTCCACCTCTTGATCTGGAAAATCTCTTATGTATTAGTCTTGTTTATTCCCTTTAAGTATTTAAAGGTTTTGATCATATCCCCCCCATTCCTCCTCTCCTCCACGGGATACCTGTTCAGCTCCCCCATTCTCTCCTCATAGGACTTTCCTGCCATTCCCTGGATCATCTTTATTGCCCTACACTGTACCCCCTCCAACAATCTGATGTCCTTCTTTAGGAATGGACGCCAGTACTGTACGCGGTATTCCAGGTGCGGCTTGACCAGTGACCTGTACAATGGAAGGATCACCTCCCTGTTCCTGGAGGATATTCCCCTCGCTGTGCACCCCAGCATCTTGTTCACTTTTGCAGTCACCTTCCTGCACTGAGCTGAGTGGTTCATGCTCCCCGTAATAAGAACCCCCAGATCCTTTTCCTCCACAGTGCATTCTAACTCTATCCCTCCCAGCTGATATTGCGTCCCCTGGTTCCTAGCTCCGAAGTGCAGGACCTTGCACCTCCTGGCGTTGAACCCCATCTGCCACATTTCCGACTACTCCTGTAGTTTGGTCAAGTCCTCCTGCAATCCCTTCAACTCCTCTATGTCATTTACCACAGCTCCCATCTCGGTATCATCTGCTAACAGACTGATTTTACTCCAGACCCCAAGTGAAATATCGGCTATGAATATCCCAAACAGCACTGGTCCCAGTACCAAACCGTGTGACACCCCGCTCGTGACATCCCTCGGTGATGAGAGTTCCCCCACCACCACTACCCTTTGCTGCATACCCCTCAGCCAGTTGGTGATCCAATTGGCCATTTTTGTTCCCAACCCGTGTATTCCAGCTTTCCCCCCCAACCTCCCATGCGGCACAGAATCAAAGGTCTTGCTGAAGTCCAAATACAGAACATCCACTGCATGGCCCTTGTCCAGCTCACTGGTCACCCGGTCACAGAACCCTACTAGGTTAGTCTGGCAGGATCTGCCTGATACAAACCCATGTTGATGACAGTCTTGGAGACCATTATCCTCCGGAACGTTCACCAGCCTCTCCTTCAGGATTGTCTCCATGAGCTTCCCCATAATTGAGGAGAGGCTTACCGGTCTGTAGTTGTTTGGTTCATGACATGTTTGAGGTGTCAGGTTGGGTATTATCTTTAATGGTTTATGAACACGTTTGAGGTGTCAGGTTGGGTATTGTCTTTAATGGTTTATGGACATGTTTGAGGTGTCAGGGTGGATATTGTCTTTAATGGTTTATGAACATGTTTGAGGTGTCAGGGTGGGTATTGTCTTTAATGGTTTATGAACATGTTTGAGGTGTCAGGGTGGGTATTGTCTTTAATGGTTTATGGACAAGTAATAGGTGTCAGGGTGGGAATTGTCACATAATGGTTTATGGACATGTTTAAGGTGTCAGGTTGGGTATTAACTGTAATGGTTTATGGACATGTTTGAGGTGTCAGGGTGGGTATTGTCTTTAATGGTTTATGGACATGTTTGAGGTGTCAGGGTAGGTATTGTCTTTAATGGTTTATGGGCATGCTTGATGTGTCAGGGTGAGTATTGTCTTTAATGGTTTATGGACATGTTTGAGGTGTCAGGGTGGATATTGTCTTCAATGGTTTATAAACATGTTTAAGATGTCAGGTTGGATATTGCCTTTAATGGTTTATGGGCATGTTTAAGGTGTCAGGTTAGGTATTAACCCTTAGGCTGCCGCCGACAAGATGTCTTGTCCTAAAAACCTATGTGTTCTAAATCTTCCAGCAGCCTAAGGGTTAACTGTAATGGTTTATGGACATGTTTGAGGTGTCAGGGTGGGTATTATCTTTAATGGTTTATGGACACGTTTGAGGTGTCAGGTTGGGTATTGTCTTTAATGGTTTATGGACATGTTTGAGGTGTCAGGATGGATATTGTCTTTAATGGTTTATGAACATGTTTGAGGTGTCAGGGTGGGTATTGTCTTTAATGGTTTATGGACAAGTAATAGGTGTCAGGGTGGGAATTGTCACATAATGGTTTATGGACATGTTTAAGGTGTCAGGTTGGGTATTAACTGTAATGGTTTATGGACATGTTTGAGGTGTCAGGGTGGGTATTGTCTTTAATGGTTTATGGACATGTTTGAGGTGTCAGGGTAGGTATTGTCTTTAATGGTTTATGGGCATGCTTGATGTGTCAGGGTGAGTATTGTCTTTAATGGTTTATGGACATGTTTGAGGTGTCAGGGTGGATATTGTCTTCAATGGTTTATAAACATGTTTAAGATGTCAGGTTGGATATTGCCTTTAATGGTTTATGGGCATGTTTGATGTGTCAGGGTGGGTATTGTCTTTAATGGTTTATGGACATGTTTGAGGTGTCAGGGTGGTTATTGTCTTTAGTGGTTTATGGACATGTTTGAAGTGTCAGGGTGGGTATTGCCGTTAATGGTTTATGGATATACTTGAGGTGTCAGGGTGGGTACTCTCTTTAATGGTTTATGGGCATGTTTGAAGTGTTAGGGTGGGTATTGTCTTTAATGAGTTATGGACATGTTTGAGGTGTCAGGGGTGGGTATTGTGTTTCATTGTTTATTGATCAGTTTGAGGTGTCAGGGAGTGCATCACATTTCACGGTATTGACCAGTTTGAGGCATGTGAAAGGTTTTATGTTTTATAGATCAGGTTGAGGTGTCTGTAATGGTTCTTGTCACATGTTTTATAGACTAATTTGAGGTATCATGGACAGTATTATGTTTTGGGGTCTGGTTTGAAGTGCAGTAGAAGTGCCTTATCCCTGTCCCTATAACCATGATTCTGTATTGGTCTCCCTGTGCAGTAGCAGGAGTCCCTAAGCATGCTGCCTATCTAGGAGCATCTGTAAGATTTTATCCTGGTATATCATTAACAGGATGAAATATAATTGGTTCACTGAGTGAAGTACTACATGATTTTCAAAAACTCACCAGTTTCAAACATAAGTAATTATTTAATTGCCTGCACGGTTATCTTGTCATTCTTGGACTGCTCAGATAGTCAAGCAGAGCCCCCTCTAATTTCTTTTTGCATTCTCAGCACTGCAGGACAGATTTACTTGGCAGCAAAGAGACATGGAGGAAGAACGTGCCCGCCTGCATGATGTCATCGCTAAGATGGAGGCCAGGCTATCTGAACAGACTCGACTACTGGAGAAGGTAGAGTGGGGTATAACAGTTTCTGTAGCGCTCTACATTGTCACTGGGTATTCACAACAACTGGCATAGTGCACCCCCACCAGGGGGATGGTACAGCCCAAGCTTTAGGATGTTGGGCACATGAATATCCCAAGCAGTAGCTGTGCCATTGGAAGGGGAAACAGCTACCTTTATTTTCTCTTAAGATTTTCAAGACTTCAAGATTTTCTGTTGGGGCTGCAATTCTGCATAGCAGGTTGGGGCTGCCTGGTTCCAGGGAGCACCCCTTTCCATTTCCACTTGTGGACTGGGAGCCACTTCTGCTCTTAATGGTCTCTGGTTAAAAAAAACCCAAAAAAACACTGCCACATGCAGGTACATTTTTGTTAATTTCTGGGGTAGTGTAGGGTTTCTGGGGGCTTTCCCTTGGCTCTGGCGTCAGTTGTCCCCCCCCCCCCAGTTTCAGGTGTCTGTGTGGCTAAGCTTGTTTAAAACTGTTTTCTAGCATTTTTTTGTACTGGGGTTGCGATCAGGAGGTCTTAGGAGGTTTTTTTCTACCTCAGCCCTCTGATCATCTTTGTGCGGTGACCATTCAGTCATGGTTTTTGGGAGGGGGTGTTTGGAGCCAGTGTTCAGGAAAATGGGGAACACAATACAGGAAAAGGACCTGGTGTGATAATAATTGAGAACTTGAAAGCATCTGTAAAGTGTACTAGGGCTGTGGGTAAAGCAGATCGGATACTGAGATGCTTAGGAGGGAGGTCATTCTCTCCTTATATAGATCCCTGGTTGGGTCCCGCTTATTATTTGGAGCAATTTTGGAGGCCAAACTTGAGAAATGATAGGGCTAGGTTGGAGGCAATGAGGAGGAGGGCAACCAAAATGGTTTAGGGGCCACAAGTGAAGTCTCATGAGGAGTGATGGGAGGACCTTAACATGTACATGCTGGAGGACATGAGAAGGGGGGGCGTTCTAGAGATGCTCAGGTACCTCTAGGCGATAGATGAGGTAGACAGCAGGGAGCTGTTTACAGTGAGTAGTAACACAGGCACCAGGAGAAACTCCCAAGAAGCTGGGGGGTACTTTAGAAAAGGTTGTCAGAAAATATTCTTTAAAGAAAGAGTGGCGACAGCATGGAGCAAACTTCCAGAGGAGGTCATCTGTGCTGAAACAGTAGGTGGGGGGCGCAGTCAATCGAAAGTGGGACAAGCACATGGAAAAAGTGCGAATGGGCTGCATGGGGGAAGGGTGAGTACCTGCAAGGGCACATTCCTGTAACTAGGCATGTTTGGGCAGACTGCATGAGCTGCAAGGCCTTTACTGTATTTGCCAACATTTTCTAGGCTTCTATGTAAAATTCCTTTCTCTAAATTTTTTCACTTTTTGCCCTCCATTTTCCCCATTATATCCCTTCCTAAATAAATTCTGCAAGCAGGTCCCCTCCCCATTGCATTTCAATAAATGCTGCTGTATTCTACAACTTCTTCTTTTTTTTTTTTTTTTTTTATCATTTAAGATTTTATTGGGTTTTACCTTTTGTTTTACAAGCTGAAAGAAAATTTCAAAGTCAGCCATCAAAAATACAGTGTGAGAGTAAATAACAGCCTAAAATAGACAAGCTGCAGAACATAACATATCTGTGTCAAACCAAGAAACAGACGCAGCCAAACATTAATCATTTGAGTCCAACTAAAGGCCACCTACCAACTACTGAGACATGTTATACTCAATCTCAGGTGTGTAAGTATCGATCAGCAAACAAATTGCGTAAGAGTACCCAGTCGACGGCCATCGGTGCACCATACAAGTCTCCCATACACTTACCATCCATGGGAAGGGGAGTATAAGATATAAGCCAGACCCATGAGGAGAGACAGAAAGAGGAGGTGCCCATCAGATAAAGTAATAGGGTTAATATTTGGAAAGATACTGGAGAGAAAAGAGAGGCAAGGGCAGGGGGAAGGTGCTTAAACCAAGGGGGGTAGTTCCCAGGTGGTGGGGGCGGAACATTGCAGATATGAGAGTGGAGGCATGCATCCCATTTCTTGTAGTATTTGGGGAGTTGGCCTCTGCCTGCCACAGTAAGGCGCTCGAAAATGGCTAGACTGGCCAAGGCAGTGCGCCAGGAGGGATGGAGGAGGGATAGGTTAACCCCAATTAATCAGACAGCCCTTTCGCCTAAAAGGGCGGCAAGGACCCAGGCTTTATGCGGTGTGGCCAAAGAGTCCAGGGAAGAAATATCCCCCAAAACAAGAGAAGAGTGAGAGTGTGAGATTCTTTTCCCTGTAATTTTGGAACAGTCGTCCAATATGGCCAGCCAGAATTTTTAAGGGTAGGGCAGGCCCATATGACATGCAGTAGATGTGCAGGGGATTCTTGACATCCCCAGCACCTACTGTATCATGCCTGAGCAGCTTAAGTTGGAAGAGTATGGCTGGAGTCCTGTACCAGCGAAGAAGAATCTTCAGCTGGATCCATTGGCTTTTGGCATTGACATAAGCACTATGAGCTGCCCTCAAGGGGGAAGACCAATGTTCCGAGGAGATAGGACATTGGAGCTTGGCTTCCCAAGCCAGCCTTGATTTGGAGGTACTATCAGGTTACACATCCCTCAGGACCTTATAAATTGTTCCTGCAAGACCGTGTCTCTGACCATGCTTGTGGAGTGTGGCTAGACAGCTCCACTTCCCTTCGTCCACTCGCCGCGATAAAAGGGGATAGACCGCACTCCTAATTTGGAGATATCACCAGAAATCCCAAGCTTCCAGCCCATACCGGTCTCTCAACTGCTCAGAGGACATCAAGGTTGTGGTATCAGGGAAGAGGAGATCGCCCACAATTCTGATCCCTTTTGCGAGCCACTGGGTCCAAAAAAGGGGTTGATTATCCACCAAGATCAGGTTGTTGCCCCAGAAGGGGGCATACATTATCGGGGGGGGGGACAAGCCAAAGTGGGAGTGCCCGAGAGTGCCATGGCATGTCGTCAGGCTCTGTGGGTTTCAGCCATAATCAGAGTGGCATGGCTCATGAAAGCCTTTCCCCTTGATAGCAAGGAGAAAAGGGAGATCTTACTTTGAGAGGGCTCTTGCAGTAGGTAATTACATATAGGACTGACGTCGGCAGGCGGCAGGACCCCACGGAAAAATTTCTAGCTAGCAGTCCCTGGCGAGGGACCACCCCCACGTCAGGTGACCGGCGACAGGCGATGCCAGTATAAAGGGGCGGTCCCTGATGCCTGCCTTCCAGTTCTTTCCTGCTGTTAGCTCATGCAGCGCCTCGCGGAAAAGTTCGTGCTTCGTCAGCCCAATCTTCGTCAGTTTTACCGAAATAATTTGTTTTTTCGACTAACGTCAGGTACCATCGTCTGTGTATGTCATCCCCTACACCCTCCGAGCACAAAAATAAGTGCGATTTGTGTGGCGCCCAACTACCGCACAAGGACGGCCATTCCCTGTGCCTGTTCTGCCTAGGCCCTGATCACCCAGTCGAGAAGTGCCAGCACTGCCTCAGCTTCAACATGGCTACCCAGAAAAGGCGGCAGCAATCCCTGGAAGCCCATATTTTGAAGAAAAAGATGAGTTCAATGGAGAAGGAGCTCAAAAAACTGAGGCAGGGGTCCACTTCCCCCGAAGGCCATCAGAAAAAGAAGGATAAGGAGAGACACCAGGACAAGGGCTCCTCTACCACGTCTCCCTCGGGAGCCACCGGGACACAGGTAACGTCCCCTCTGGGGGACCGCTCCTCGACAGCTGCCTCGGAGGTTTCCGAGGGGGTGTCGGCCCGCCCGTCTGGCTCGCGCTCGGGCCTTTCGGGCGCCTCCAGGCAATTGGAGGCCTCCGCCCGGTTCGGCCATAGGCTTGCGCTCACTGGCATGGCGCTGGTGCAGTTGGGCGTCCGGCCTCTGACATCTGCGCGGAGAAGGGCTGGTAAGACGACTACCCTTCAGGGCGCGCGCGCCTCCACTCCATTGGACCAGGCCGATCCTTCTCCTCGGCCTGCCTACTGTAAGGCTCATATGCTGGACGCGGCGCTCCGCAGCCCGCTGAGCTCGCCATAGCCGCAGGTTGTTCGTCCGACATCCGGTCAGACGGAACCGACGACGGACCCCCCACGCCTGTCATACCCAGTTCTCTGCAGCCTTTGCTGCCGTCCGGGGAGCCAGAGTCCCCCTAGCCTGACCCCGGGGATTTTTCCCCTCCATCCCCGGGCGACGCTGGGGATCTTCCTCTGTCAGACCGTCCCCTGGTTGGTGCGCCAGATCTGACGTCGGCTCCCCAGACGCCGTTACCTCTGACGCCAGGGCCTCTGACGCTGATTCTACTGACTCCGGGAGACATCCTGCTTCCGGATGTCCCCCCTCTGCCCTCCGGGCCCTCCAACGTGGACCTGCCCATGAGGCCGCCGGCCAGGACGTCTGCTCCGGCAGCTCCCCCAGCTCTCGGGTACCCTCTGTCTTATCTGACGCCGATGTAACCGGGACCACAGTATCCGGTGCCGCAGTACCCAACGCCGGTTTTCCGACGCTGCAGTACCCGACGCCACAATACCCGCAGCCGGGTTTTGGATACTCTTCATATGGGTACAACCCGTATCCTTATCCCCCGCCTCCTCCTCCTCCACCGCCCCCACAGCCGGTGCTGGACCTGCAGGAGACTCTGGCCTCCTGGTGGGCTGAGGCCAAGGCTCAGCTCACCAGGGAGGTCGAGAGCCGCCTTCCGACGATGGTGCCGTCCCAGGTTCCCGTACGTCTGAGGCGGCACACTCCCTCACCACCTCCGGACTCCAGGGCTCTTCCGTCTGGGTCCAGAGAGGGGCAGGACACGCTTCCCCAGGGGCATCCCAAGGGGTCCATTCCTCCCCCTGGTCGGGAAAGGGAGTCTTTTTCCTCTTCCTCCTCCTCTTCACCCTCGGATTCTTCCGACAGTTGCTCCAAGAGGGACGAAGAGCCACGCTGTCCGTCGAAGCCCAGGCCAAGGACTCCTCCGAAGTCTCCTCCAGAAGATCCTTCTTTTACGGAGTTGCTAAGGAAAATCCAGTAGGTTCATCAGTGGCACTCCTTGGAACCAGATCCTTAGCATCTGAAACTCACTGAACATCTGGATCTGCCCGTGACAGCTCCTACCTTGATGCCACCCTGGATAGAGCCTCATGCCAGCCTCATCACCACCATATGGAAACAGCCGTCGGCTTTAGCCCCACTTCCTAGGAAGTCGAATAGGCTATTTCAGGCTCCAGAGGGTGTTAATTTCCTGGATTCTCACCCTTGTGCCGATTCGGTTGTGATTAGCGCCACTCACAGCCGGTCGGCCAACCCAAAACACCTCAGCTCATCGCCACCTGACAAGGAATCCCACCTTCTGGACCAGTATGGGAAGAATATCTTTGCTTCCTCCACGCTGGGGATCAGGGCCCTGAATTATGTCGGCCATATGGGGGACTACCAGAAGGCCATTCTGACTCAGGTGGAAACCAAATTGGACTCCCTGCCAGACTCCCAAGTCAAGCAGGAGTTGGCTGATCTTGTCCGCTCTGCTCGTTTGGCCAGTCGACACATGCTTCATGCGACATACGATGCAGTGGATACTGCTGGACGGAGCTCAGCTTTCGCTGTAGGCCTACGGCGTCATGCTTGGCTCCGCGTGTCAGGGTTGGTCCCGGAGGTGCAATCCGCTATCCAGGAAGCGCCCTTCTAGGGGTCGGTGCTTTTCAGGGGTGATGTCAAGGACATCATCACCGATTTCCAAGAGAAGGAGACAGCACTGAAGTCTATCGATTCCATGCCGTCCCCATCAGCAGCAGCGCCGTCCTTTCACAGCGGAATCGGCCCAAGCAAAACCCCAGGAAGGCAGGCCACAAACCGGGCTCCCCACAGCTGCTAAGCCCCCACCCAAAAGCAGCGGGTGCTCTGCCAGGCGCTGCCCACACCACCTGACTTCTCCCCTCTCCCACAGCCTCCGGACTCCCCAGAGGAACCAGTAGGAGGGAAGTTTTCCCTCCACCTTCTGGGTTGGGAGAGGATAACAACAGATTCTTGGGTGCTCCAGCTCATTGCAGAAGGACACTCGATAGAGTTTCTTCAGAAACCACCTCACCACCCCCCTCTGAAGTCATCGTATTCAAGGCAACATCTTCTCTTGGTCCAGGAGGAAATTTCAGCTCTACTGCTGAAACATGCAACAGAACCCATCCCCCTTCATCTGCAAGGGACGGGTTACTATTCCCATTTCTTCCTGGTCCCAAAGAAGACAGGAGATCTCAGGCCAATTCTGGATCTGAGTTCCCTGAATCTTTTCATGAAATACAAAATGTTCAGGATGCTCTCTTTGCAGAGCATTCTGCCCCTCCTCTGGCCGGGTCAATAGCTGTGTGCTCTGGATATGCACGATGCTTACCTGCACATTTCCATTCGCCCATCTCACCGCAAATACCTTCGTTTTGCATTCCAAGGGGACCACTGCCAATTCAAGGCGCTTCCGTTTGGTCTATCCTCGGCTCCCTGAGTATTTACCAAATGTCTGGCAGTGGTTGCGACTCACCTGCATACCAGGGGGGTGCAGGGTTTCCCGTACCTGGACAATTGGCTCCTGGAGGTCTCGTCCAGGGAGGAACTCCTGCGTTGCCTGTCCCTTACCCAGCAGGTTTTTGCCTGCCTGGGTATTACCATCAACCATTCCAAGTTTCACCTGATCCTATCCCAGAGACTACAGTTTATTGGGGCGATTCTCGATACAACCATGGGCAGGGCCTTCCTGCCACCAGACAGGGCGTCCACCCTCCAGACTCAAATAAGTCTGCTGTCTGACCGCAGGTGGGTCTCTGCAAGGTCGGTCCTTCGTCTTCTCGGGCTCTTGGTGGCTGCTATCCTGACAGTTCCTCCTTGCGCTCGACTCCACTTGAGAATTTCTCAGTGGACTCTACGCTCCCAATGGGATCAGTTAGTGGACGACCTAGATCACCCAGTTCTGGTCTCCTCACCGATGCTTCAAGACTTGCAATGGTGGATAGTTTGAGAGAACCTGTTTCGGGGAGTTCCATTCTTTCATCCTCCTCCCTCCCAGACTCTTAACCACAGATGCCTCGGGCGAAGGTTGGGGAGCCCATCTAGGCCCTCATCGGACCCAGGGCTCCTGGCCCAAGCTTGAACAAGCTCTCCACATCAGTGTGCTCCAGCTTCGGGCAGTGTTGTACGCTCTCCAAGCCCTTCACCAATACATCCTTCCCGGCCACCTAGCCGTCCAGACGGACAACATGTGCGTGGTTTGGTACATCAACAAACAGGGAGGGACTCAGTCCTACCCTCTTTGCAGGGAGGCAATGAGGGTTTGGGATTGGGCAACACAACACGACCTTCACTTCACAGCAATTCATGTGCCGGGAGTCGACAACACCCTGGCAGACAAGCTAAGTCACTCTTCTGCTCTGACTCACGAATGGGAACTGGACAAAGGGGTCCTAGACAATATCTTCTGACTTTAGGGAACACCACAGGTCGACCTGTTCGCATCCCCTCTAAACGCAAAGCTTCCTGTCTTCTGCTCGCTCGTTCCAGAGCGAGGCGCTTTTTGGAGAGCCGCTCTGTCTCTAGACTGGAAGGACAGATTTGTCTATGCCTTTCTCCCAATTCCACTTATCCCACGAGTCTTGCCGAAACTAGCTTCAGAAGGAGCACGAATGATTCTGATTGCTCCTTTCTGGCCCAGGCAAGTTTGGTTCTCTCTTCTACAGCAATACTCAGAGGATCATCCTCTTCCGCTTCCTCTATCTCGAGGTTTACTGACCCAGGATCAGGGGACTCTGGTCCATCCAGGCCTCAAATCCCTTCAGCTACACGCATGGTTCCTGCAGACTTAGCTCAGTCCCGTTTTGGGGTGTCTCCCCAAGTGGCGGAGATTTTGGTGGAGGCCAGAAAACCCTCCACCAGATCGACTTACGCCATGAAGTGGAAAAGATTCACTATTTGGGCCACTTCCAAGAACGCGGAACCTTTCTCCTGTTCAGCGGGGCTTCTGCTGGAGTATCTACGTCATCTGTTTGACCTTGGTCTCAGTCATTCTTCTCTGAAGGTACACATGTCGGCCATCTCGGCCTATCATGTCCCCTTTCAAGACAAAACTTTCGCTCAATTGGAGGTCTCCAAGACTTTCTCAGAGGAGTCCTCCATCTGAGACCCCCTATCCGTACTCTTGCTCCCCCTTGGGACTTGAACTTTATTCTCGAGAAACTTACTCTGCCTCCCTTCAAACCGGCAGCTTCTGCGGATCTGAAGTTCCTTTCATGGTAGACTCTCTGGTGGCCATTACTTCCGCTTGGAGAATTTCCGAGCTCCAGGCCCTGATGTGTAAAATTCCATACTTGATTTTTCACAAAGAACGGGTTGCTTTTCGCACGAATCCTAAGTTTCTTCCTAAAGTAGTAGCAGAGTCTACTCTAAATCAGTCCATAGAGTTACCCGCCTTTTTCACGCAGTACTATAATCAAGGGGAGTACTTACTCCATACTATGCATGTTCACCAGATTCTGAGATACTACACCAACAGGACGAAGGATCTCAGAAAGACTGATCAATTGTTCGTCTCTTTTGCTCCTAAAGGAGAAGGCAATGCTGTTTCTAAGCAATGCCTATCTAAGTGGTTGGCTCATTGTATCACTTTCTGTTATGACAAATACAACAAGACCCTCCCGGGTCAGGTAAGAGGCCACTCCACCAGAGGAGTAGCTGCCTCAGCGGCTTGTTTCAAAAATGTGTTTGCGGCAGACATCTGCGCTGCCGCCACCTGAACTTCCGTTCATACCTTTACTAAACACTACAGTTTGGATGTTGCCTCTTGCTGTAGAGCAGGCTTCGGGCTGGCTGTTCTGCAAGGCCTCTTGTCTTGAGGCTTGCACAGCTAGAACTGCTTCTTGGAGTAGTTTTCCTCCTCCCAATGCCTCTCTTTGTTCCAGACTGCTTGGGATTCAGTCCTGTATGTAATTACCTACTGCAAGAGCCCTCTCGAAGTAAGATAGTACAGTTACGTAAGAACTTACCGTAACAGATACCTTCCCGCCCTCCATCCCCCTAGGCTTTTTCAGCTCCTTTTCCAGTGATGGAAATATCCACTCCTCTCTCATCTGGCCTTTCTGGCCTGTGGCTGGAAAGAACTGGAAGGCGGGCATCAGGGACCGCCCCTTTATACTGACGTCTCCTGACGCCGGTCACCTGACTTGAGTGCGGTCCCTCGCCAGGGACTGCTAGCTAGAAATTTTTCCGTGGGGTCCTGCCACCTGCCAACGTCAGTCCTATATGTAATTACCTACTACAAGAGCCTCTCTCGAAGATCTACTGTTATGGTAAGTTCTCACGTAACTGTACTTTATGTGGGACAAGGGCGGATTCTAGGGTAACCCATTGTTGGGGGAATAGGAGGAGGTAGGAGTGAACCATGCAGTGGCATGTGCCATACTGTATGCCAGGTGGTAGCAGCCGGTGAGCCAGGGGAGCCCCAGTCCACCTCTGGACCAATGAGCCCATAACCAGGCACAACCCCAATGAGCTGCCTTTCCTTCCCACAGAAACGAGGAGATTAGTTTGTCCAGAGAGGAAAACAGGGTGGGGGACAGAGGGATCGGGAGGCTGGCCAAGAGAAAAAAGATTATAGGGAGCAGAAACATGCGCATAGCCTCAATTTTGCATTTCAAAGACAACTGTAGCCTACGCCAACATTGGAGCTCAGCTATGAGGGCAGAAAGGAGGGGGAGAAGTTAGTCTTTTCTAAATCCCCCCATGCTGCTGAGATGAAAATGCCTAAATAGGAAAACCCCTGTGGGGCCCAGGCAATGTCCATGCCCGTCAGGCAGCTTCTATTACATGTGGAGTTCAGCGGGGACAGTGTCATTTTCTTTTGGTTGATAAGTAATCCAGAGAGAAGAGCAAAATCTTGTAATACTGGCAGCACCACCACGACGGAGCAGTCCAGATTGGATAGGGTAAGGAGCAGGTCATCCACATAGGCATTTACTAGAAAATTATGACCGTTGGCAGGGATCCCTTTAAGCCCGGGGGTATGCAGAAGTCTCCTAGTTAGGGGGTCCTGGGCTATGAGAAATAAAAGAGGGGAGAAGGGACAGCCTTGCCTGGTGCCCCTCTGATGAGGAAAGGGAAGGGAAATATCCCGATTGGTGAGGATTTTTGCCATGGGCAGGTGGTAAAGAGTGGTTATCCAAGAACAAAAGTGGGTACCAAAACCATAGAACTGAAGAACACTATGGAAGTAGTCCCACTTAAGGGAATCAAAAGCCTTCGAGAAATCAATAGCGAGAGCGGCCATAGGAGTGGGAAACTGAAGGGCCAACCATTTTAGGTTAAGGAGGAGATGTAGATTGTCCGTACCAGACTTGCCCTTTGAGAAACCAGACTGTGTGGGTGGATCATAGAAGGGAAAATAAGAAGCAACCTATTCGCCAGGACTTTAGACACTAGTTTTGTATCCATTGCTAGCAGTGAAATGGGTCAGAAGTTAAAGCAGTCTGGGGCATCAGAGGATTTCTTGGGGAGTAAAGTGATGAGTGCTTCTCGCATGGTAGAAGGAAGTGAGCCCTTGCAGTGTGCCTCTTGAAGTGCTTGCAAAAAAGGGGGGGAGAATTTCGGACTTGAGGAGTTGATAGAGCTCCACAGTTAGCCCATTGGGTCCCGGGGCTTTTCCTTTTGCCATTTGGGAGAGGGCAGTCTGGAGTTCCTTGATATCAGTGGGGGCATCAAGGGTGGTACGATTCACTAGCAAAAGCTTGGGCAGATGAACCCCATGATAGAACTCTGAGAGCTTCTTAAAGATCTCATTAAGCGAGAGCTCGGAGCGCGTTTGATATAGGGCATGGTGGAAGAGGCTCATCGTCTTGTTGATCTCCTTGGGAGCTGAGACAACCTTTCCCTCTTTTTTTCTGAGGGCATGGATTCTGGAGCCAGCTTGCTGCTTGCGTAGATGAAAAGCTAGGAGCCTGCCACCCTTATCACCCCCTTCCCACAATTTGTGCTTGGAGCGGAGGAGCTGCCATTCCACTTTTTTATTCAGCAGACTGTTAATACAGTATTTCAGACCCACAATAGCGGAAAGAAGGAGGGCATTAACTGCCTGGGGTGCTGAGGCTTTGAATTGCGATTCCAGGGAAGTAAGTTCCACATGTAACTGGCAGATCTCAGCTGCCCGAGTCTTATTCTTGGCCGCTGAGTAGGATATTATCCTGCCCCTGATAACCGCCTTAAAAGCTTCCCAAACCGTAGAGGTGGAAACTTCACCGGGAGTATTCAGTGAAAAGTAGGTATGGATTTCAGCCTTTATGAAGGTCTGAATCTCTTTATCCTGCAGTAGCAGGGTGTTACACCTCCATCTCGTGGAAGGAACCCCCTGACCAGGTGGACAGAAAAAAAGATACTGGGGCGTGATCAGAAATTATGATGTTCCCTATTTTAACCTTTGAAACCCCAGACGTAGCCACGTGATTGGCTAACCAAAAATCCAGCCTACTATAGGTATTATGGACCGACGAGAAAAAGGAGTAGTCCCTCCCCCATGGGTTCTCCCTGCACCATAGGTCACACATGCCCCACTCTGACATCAGGTCAGTAAGCCCAGCCAGGGCTTTAGGGTGGGACTGTGGGGTGGGGAGGGATTTATCAAGAAAAATGTGAAAACCTAATTTGAAATCCCCCCCCCCCCCAATGAGTATTGGGATGTCTGCGAACCCATCTGCCAGAGTGGAGAGGGCCTGGCTGATATCTGGAAAGAAATCTGCAGAGTCACTATCATGACCATATACACTGTTTATAAGCACCCTCCCCCTGGGATAAGAGAGCCTGGCCATTACCCACCTTCCCTGAGAGTCTGTTCTGGTGTCCTCTACACCCAGGGGGATGCCTTACACAGTAGAATGGCTACCTCCCTGGATTTACTCGAGGCGCAACTGGCTACCACTGAGCCAAAAATACCAGATTGGTAACAAATAACCCACTCACCAACTATTTTTATGCCAAATTCTCTCTTTTACTAGAATTTATCAATTTATTTTAAATACACACATAACGGACAGATAATCCAGTTGTACAATAACAGTACATATATGCAAACGTTTCAGAATAAATCCTTCCTCAGTGCTTGTACTGTATATCTATAAATATAAAAATACATATGTCAGTTCAATGTATAGTAGAACAAAGTAAATTCACTGAAGATTAACTCAAAAAACATAAACATCACTTTCATCTGCCAAATGGCTCCCCAAATATCTAATTATTAACTTAAATAATCCTGTCACAAATAAATTCATCTCATCATATGCAAAAACACAAATATTGCTCTATCTCATATTTATCGAAACCAAACTTGGTTACTTGCTTTTAGTGAATTAAATGCTTTAAAAAGAAAACATAAAAAACTTACCTTGAAGTCTGTCCTTTAATAAATATGACACAGTGACTGAACATTCATCCATATTCGTAAAAAACAATAGTATTGTTTGTAATATTCAAATAAACTCTGAAGCCGAAAAAACAAAGATTACTTCTTTAAAGAAAATCTAGTCCACTTGTTTAAATAAATGGCATTGCTAGCCCTATTACCTTGTATTAAGACTATTCTTCCTCAAGGTTATTTGTTGCACATAACTCTCTTTAATGTGCTCAAGGAATAATTAATTCTTCTGTCCTTATTCCTGATGTGCTGTAAATTGCAAAACAGGGTGTTTTATTTAAAGTTTTTTTATGAATCCAAAAGAAATGTAAGTCTTTCACAGCTTCCTAAATATTAATCAAATAAAGAAAAAACGAGGTACCTTATAAGTTAAACATTTTCACAAATCTTTCTCCTGCCATAGGGCATGCTACACAGTTCCCATTAGTGTACTGTCTAGAAAGCAAGGAGAAATGGCAAGCATCTACAGTAGTAACTCATTTCGAAATGTATCACATTTGAGGTTAACTTTTTTTCAAAATAAAAATGGGGAGTCATGAAAGGTGAACGAATAATTGTACTCACTTTTTAAAGATTTGGACCATGCTTGTCTCCCATACTGATTTCTCCGATGGAAGCAAATGCAGCGTGGTACCCATTAAATTTAAAGAGTTCTTCAAGGGGGAATTTGGGCGCAGAGCCAAGTGCGTCACCCTGGGGCGTCCAAGAGTCCCAGGCACATGCGCGAAAACTCGGGCGCCCGATCTGGAGTATCCAGCACCTATATGAAGGTGTCCATCCTTGAACAGTGTAAACGTATACCAATTCAATCCATTTTCAAAAGTCCATTTTGAATGTAGCAAATAAAACATATTAGTTCTACAATCCTAATATAAATAATCATTTTAGATCTGTCTGTTCATTTGGTCTACCACTGAGCCAACCCACAACTTTTTGAGCCACAAGACAGTTCTGGTGGTAAGGTGCGTCTCTCCTGGAGTAGGGCCAGATCAGTGCCTAAAGAGTTAAGGAATTGTAGCACCTTAGTGCGCTTGGCAGAGTGATTGAGCCCTTTTACATTCCAGGAGATGCATTTCCAGACCTGCACAGGAGGGAATTTGCCTGCCATAATCATCCACCGAGAGGGGGGCGAGGAAAGGCTAGAAAACCGGGGAGGAATTACAAATACAAGTGGGCTTGCCAGATCAGAATGGGGCGGGGAAAGGGAGAAAAGATGGAGCACAGGCCAAGGGAGGCTACAACAGATGTTAGCACCCTGAAAAAAGGACCTGGCAGAGAGACGAAACACAGTTTGGCTGTACAATGCAATAAACAGATGAAACTGTCTACTAAGGATGCAGTATAAGCAATAGCAATATACAACTTGTAAATGTATCTATAATAATGAAAATTGAAAGACGGTAAACAAGCTAATGGTTCTGAGGTAAATGTGTGAGGGAAGGCCCAAATGGGTCTCATAGCCACACTAACTCAGTCGCCAAAAAAAGGGAGGGGAAGGTCTGCACAGAGTAGCCACGACCTGTCCCCACCTGGCCTCACAATACAGAGAGGCATTAACACCTGAGGCCAGGATATCCCGTCGGCAAACGGCCGTCAACCAGTATATGGAGGAGGTAACAGTTGAGAAGTAGGAATGGGGGAAAAAGGGGGAAGGGGAGATCCCTCCTCAGCCATTAGTCTCCTGCAGGAGACATCTTACTGCATCTTAGGAAGGCATCAGTGGCAGACACTAGGCAAACTCAGCCAGCAATTGGTGTCATGATTCCCATAATGGTCCCCTAAAACCCTAGGATTCCCTTGACCACACAATCCGCCTTCCAGGGCCAGATATTAGAATGGAGGGGGGGGTCGGTTGCCCCTCCCTAGCAACAGCAACAGAGGGAATTGGGACCCGTGGGTCAGTAAAAGTTAGATAATCGGCAGATGACAGCTGGGGCTAGTCCCTCGATGCAAAGCACCACCAGGTATGCAGCGGACCACCCTCCCCAATCCACCTATCTGTGCACAGCCCAAAGAGTAGAAAAACAACAGTGTCAGAAAAAGAAGTATCATCTTTCAGTAGACAGTCCCAATGATCATCCATGTTTTCCTGGAGAAGGAGAGCGGCTCTTATGGGACTCCTCCCCTCTGCATGCCTGCTGGGAAGTGGCCAGGGCCTCGGCGAAAGTCTTAGCCCCAGGCCTAAGTAAACCAGCGGTCACCGCCCATTCTTCCTGCATGTCTTGTGCTGCATCTGCCCAGTTGATCGGAGCGGCGGAGTCCATGGGTTCACTGTTCCTCATCTCGCTGGTCACCAATTAGGGGCCTTTCTGGACACAAGGCCTCGGCCCTGAGAAGCTTTGTGGGGGGACGAGAGGTAGCGGTAACTGTGGGGCGGGCTTTAGAACACTGACGGTGCCATGGGGGGTATCTCCTGATCCAACCTACGGGGAGTTTTCCATAGCCTCATGGCTTGTTTATCGGCATATCTACCACCAGAATCCACCTGTTTGCCGTGTTCATGAGGAGAGGGGCTGTGGGGTTCATTGGCAGCAGGACCGGTCCGTTTCTGATTAGAGTCCTCCAGGAACCATTTCCCTTTTCTTTCAGCCCGTTTGTTATCCAGACCCCTGGGGACCCAGAGGCGTCTGGGAGATGTAGTTCTGGGGAGAAAGCCTGGCCAGTGATTATGGAGCCACACTTCAGCGTCCTTGGGGTATTCCACCAGGAAGGCTTTATTGCCTTTTGAGATGTGCAGGGTGGTAAGTCTTTTAAATCAGTAACGGAAGGAATTGGCCTGCAGAACTTTCTTAATGGGGCCAAACGCCCTATGCCTAGCTGCCACCTCCTGGGAGAAGTCCCGATATAGAGAAATGGAGATCCCTTGCCAAGTAAGCTCTCATGATTCGCTCCTTGACAGAATAATGCATTAAATCAGCTATGATGGTACGTGGGGCAGAGGAACCCTCTACTCTGCCCGTTATCCTGTGAGCCCTCTCCACCTCAATAGGCTCCTTCCATCTGTCCCCCAAAATGTGCCGTAGGAGCTCGCTAGTGAATCTTTCCATGTTGAGGCCTTCAACCTCCTTGGGGACCCTCAGAATCCTAATGTTGTTTCTTCTCCCCGCCCGTTGTCTTGCTCCTTGACCTCTCCCAGAGTTTGGCAAGCTTAGCCTCATGTTCTCTCAGTCTTTGCTAAGCCAGAACATGTTACTTTTCCAGATCCTCAGTTCTTTCCTCCAAGACGTTTTGCTTGTCCTTCAGCCGCCTTACATCTGCCACATTCCCTGCCAAAGCTGCCCCAATTCCGTCTACCCTAGCAAGCAGGGCCTCCAGCATCTGTGTGATGTTTGTGAGGGCATCCCCAACATGTGCCTGCCCAAGAGGGCCCTGAGAGCAGTTAGGCCTGTTGTTAGTGTCAGCGAGGGTAGCCATGGTTTTAGAAAGACCGTACCAACCAACAGGATACTTAGAGAGAGAGCGCCACTACTAATTAGAGCAGAAAAATATGGCGGCACGACCCGAGATCGCGGCCCGACGAACTTCACTGCAGGTGCAGGGGTCTGTGTAGCACGATTCAGAGGGAACACTGACAACTAGCACGGGGGCTTAGGCGGCCCGGCGAGTAGCCAAGAACTAACACTGCAAGCCAAAAGGAGCAGCATGGGGGAAACAAATTATCGGTCACAAAAATGGCAGGATAATAGTGGCAAGGGGGGGGGGAATCCCAGCTGTTAAAAATAAAAATTCAGCCCAGCATCAGTGCTGACTTCAGACAAAGCGCGCCAGGGGAGGACAGAGCAGAAAATTTAAGCAGCCATGTCGTCCGGGTCCAAGTCACGCCCCCCATATTCTGCAACTTCTTTACACAGCGATTCGTGTTTCGGATTAGAGCACTTATGGCTGTTCTTATTATTCTCTTTTGTTTGGGTTCAGCTATCCCTTAACCAGCTACTTTCACTTGAGCCCCTGATTAGCAAGAACCTTATTGTTGTAGCCAGCCCCCCGCCCCCCATTCCTGCCAGTACCATGTTCCGTATGGTGGTGAGAGGGGTCGGACAATAACCTCAGGGGTGATTTGTGTGTCTAAAGGTATAAAATGGTACAGTCTCGCTGAGAGCCACCCCTTTGGCATTGTATAGTTCCTAGGCTTGGGACTTAGACCTCCCTTCTTGAAGTGTGACCTGCTGCAGTGCGGCTGTAAAGTCCCTGTGCTCCACCCCCATGGCCCTGCTTGGCATCCAGACTTACCTGTGCCCTTTAGTGAGAGACCTGTTATCTTCTCCATTCGGCAGCCTCTGTGCTACTTGGGCAGGGACCCATGGCTGTCCTGCTGCCTTGCTTTCCAGCGGCATGGCTTGTTTACTATGCGTGACAGTCTTCGACCCATAACTATCCTGCCACCTGTCTTTCCGGTACTGCCTGTTTACATGCATGGCAGTCTTCGGGACTCTTCAGCTGACTAGGAAGATCCCCTGTGAAGGTTGTCATCTGCCTTTTCCTCTGTCCTCATCCTCTTCGTTAATAAATTTATTTTTTCTTTAAGCTCTGGGGGACAACCGGAGCCATCAATGTTAGTCAGAAAATAGAACTCACTTGCACTTTTCACTGTACACTTTCTCTGTCCCACAAGAAAACATGGGGTAGGGCTAACTCATTTTACACTGCAACCCATAACTTTATTTTTAGTTTTGATACCTATTACCATAGCGGTTAACGCCGTACCCTGAAGTAAATCACAGACTTAGGGCATGACATTTTAGACTTACGTTGCTTGCAAAAAAACGCCAAACAATTTATTTTTAGGCTGGTGTACTCATAGCAAGAGGTAGCAGGAAAACCACAGTCACATCTCCTGGATTTCGGACCAGTTTAAATCAGAACAAATACAGTCAGCATTCGTCATAATCAGTTACTTACACTATCCCTATACCAGCCGGTCAGGGGTCTGATTCTGATTAGCAGCGTAATTACTTTCAGCATATTTACAGGAACACTTTCTCCAGCTGGTTACTTTTCTGTGGTCACGTTTTTCCCAATCTACTATAAGGTGCCATTATGACATATCACAGTTACATTACGATGCCCCACTCACATTAGCGAGCAGGACTAAGTGATTGGGCGATACCCAACTCTGGGTGGGATGGGAGTACTGATACTGTCTGAAGGAGTGGATAAAAGAAGAAATGTACCCTTTCAATCGTGCAGTCACACAGAAAATGAGGTAAAGCTAGCTACCTCAGCGGTCTGCCCCCAGCCTTGTGTCTCCATGGGGGGGTCAGAGTCAGCAGTTATTATGGTCACAGCAGTCAGTGGCTCAGACTTGCCAGGTGCCCTGATCACCCATAATTCGGACAGAAGCACCTCTTGCTTTAGGCTGAAGTCCCTTACCAGCACAGACCACCCGCTGCACAGAAATACAAGACAGAAAGATTGAATGCTATCAGGAGACCCTCCTTGAGAGAAAGTCTCCAGTAGTCCCTGCTGTCCCTGAACTCGTACCCCAGCTGGGGCTCAAGCCTCCAGAGACCCACACCAGAGAGCAGCAGTGCCACCTAGGCCAAGAGACCTTGCCATCATTCCTAAGCCTGCTTGTCCCCTCCAGCTAGTCACAGCCAAAGAAGCGCACTAATAGGTGCTACATTGGAAACTGCCACAGAGGCACCCTGGGCTGGGATGCACACAAACTGAAGAACTACTTTGGCAGACAGGAGTCACTAGTTATTTGCCCATAGTTGGCAGAAACCATTGTCCAGAAACCTGGCTTGCACCTAGACATATTGTCCTAAACAGAACACAATGCATAAACAGGAAACATATCATTACACTTTGCAGAAACACATTTCAGATCCTTAAAGCAGGGCTAGACTTACCCTATAAGCAAGGCCCTGAATTTTTTCATGATTCTACGACTGCAGAGATTTCTGTGGAACTTAATGTAAACTGCAGAACAGTTTTCAGAGGTTTACATAAACTGCAGGTTCCTGTTCTGCAGTTTATGCAAACCTCGGTATAGTGTTCCACAGTTTACATAAATTGCAGATTCCTGTTCTGCAGTTTACGCAAACCACGGTATAGTGTTCCACAGTTTACGTAAACTGCAAATTCTAGTTTACGTAAACCGCAGTATAGTGTTTCACAGTTTACATAAACTGTGGATTCTTGTGCTGCATTTTACACACACCATGGAATAGTTTTTTGCAGTTTACATGCAGTCTGAAAGTCTGAAAAAATGCTAATGACGATTCAGCTTGATACATCTTTTGCATCAACACATTACAACAGTACAACAAAAGCCATAGAACTTGGTTCATATACTGAACCAAATTCTCTTTTGAGGCACATAGATAATTCAGTACTGAGTGTTTTAGTGTACCCAATTCAAAACTCCAGAAGGACTCCTTTCTCAATATGAGGGAATCTTCTCTCTTTCAGAATGCATTCATCCTGCAGGCAGTCCAGTGTCTGGCTGTAGGGCAGCTGTGAATTCTGCTACAAGAGCAGCTGTCTGTCATTTCTGGTGGAGGATTGCTTGTAGCAGATGTATATGTTTAGCTATTAAAATTGGGACAGGACCTTTTGCAGCCTTGCAGTTTCTCTGTTGTATGATGGTATAGTAACCTGTTTCTAGTTATTTGATCTTTTTTAACCAAATTTCTGTTTGCACTGTTACACCTTTAAAGAGGGAGTCCAGCCAAAATTGCTACATTGCAGAATTAGAATAAGCATATCCTGCACCCCGTAAATCTCATACCAAAAATAATTAGGTTTCTACGTTACTTCATTTTAAAGTTATGGGCTGTTTTGTAAACCATGATTTCCTTACCTGTTCAAAAAAGCCAGTTTCAGTGAAGAGCTACTGATGATGTCATAACCTGAATTCAGTCTAGTCCTCCCTGAAAGCAGCCTTATAGGACCAGTTCCTCCAAAGTTTAAGAAATTGTAGCTGTAGTAATCATTTAAAAAAAACTGACATAGGGTTAGCTACAGTGCTTGTGTTTCCAGAATGTTCAGATGCATAGCACTGTACTTTAGAACACATCAGGAGGTGGTTTTGGAATGGAGTGCTGAACCAAGGTATAGAAGGTGGTGCAATATTTTAAAATTGGGGTGGGGGGACATGGAATCTCAGAATGTGGCAGGGATGTGCCATTTCAAAATGCGGTGGGACACTCAATCTCAGAACACAACAGGAACTTACACTGAGGAATTTGGCAGCAACTGGTAATTTCCGAATATAGTGGGGATGCACACTGTTGGAATGGGACAGCACACACCATTTCTTTTCTTAAATTGCTTGACCCTGCCACATTCCAGAATTGTACGCATTCTCCACATCTCAAAATTCTGCATCTCATCCCCACAGTATTACAACATTGTATATCCCAGTCACATTCTGAAATTATGCAGCCCCGCCAAATTTGAAAATTGCACATCCCCGTCACATTCTGAAGTTGTGTTTCAGTGCCACATTCTGAAATTGTGTCACAGCTACATTCCAAAATTGTTACTGCCACATTCCAAAATTATGTGTCACTGCCACATTCTGAAACTCTGCGTCACCGCCACATTCCGAAACTGTGTCACAGCCACATTCCGAAACTGTGCGTCACTGCCACATTCTGAAACTGTGCGTCACCGCTACATTCCGAATCTGTGTGTCACCGCCACATTCCAAAATTGTGCATCACCCCCACATTCCAAAATGATGCCTCACTGCCACATTCTAAAATTGTATCTTCCTGCTATATTCCGAAATTGTGTGTAAACTTCCACATTCCAAAACTGCCTGTCATTGTCACATTCTGAGAATGTGCATCTCCACCATATTCCAAAATTATACATCCCTACCACATTCTGAAATTGCATATGACTGTCACGTTCTGAAACTGCATCACCGCCACATTCTGAGGTTTTGTGTTCATGCCACATTGTGAAAGTGTGTGTTGCCACCACAATCTGAAATCAAGTATCTCATCCACATTTTAAAATTGTGCGTCACCACCACATGCCAAATTTAGCATCCATGACACGTTACAAAGTTACAGTACATATCCCTGCCACTTTCTGCAACTGTGTCCTCCACATTTCAAAATTATGTCTGCCACATTCTAAAAATATGTAACACCAAAACAATATGAATTTTAGCTCCCCTGCCACATTCCAAAATGATGTGTCCCAGCTACTTTCTGAGATTATATCAATGCTGCAATTTACAATTGCAACTTAGTGACATTTCGAAATCTCATCTCTGCAGTATTCTAAAAATTGCATACAACTTTGTCATTCTAAAGCCATGTTTGCTGCTGTATTCAACCCCCCGTCACATTCTGAAGTACTGTGCCTTGCATCTGCACATTATGGCAATGCATGCTGTGACCCATGCAGTGTCAGTTTTCCTATTTCAGATGTTTACTACAACTACAGTTTTGCATAACATGGGAGATGTAAGTCATATCAGGTAGCTTGAAGGGAGGACTAGGCTGCAAGTTCTGGTTGTGACATCATCAGTAGAGCTTCTCTAAAACTAGCTTTTTTGAACAGGCAGTGAATTAAGGGTTATACAATGATATCACTTTTAAACAAAGCAAGTGACCCATAGAGATGGGTCTTTTTGAGAAAGAGCTCAAAATCAGCAGGAGCTTTTCAAGAACCCAAAACTCTCTTTCTCTGGAAGGGCATACTGCTATAGTGTTGTAAGTTACAATCTTTTTGTAATAAATCCCACCCCTGCCCAGCTCAGCCTCCCCGCCCACCTCCCAGACTGACCTTATATGAAGCAGTAATAGTTTTGTCAGGTTTAATGCTATGCAGTGAACATCATCCTTCTAATTTCGCCGCTGGGCCTGAATTTTGGCTTCTTGTCTCGGAAGTGCTTTGCACGCAGCTACACAAAGTACTACTGCAGTAAGAAACTGACATTCTGGCCTGGTGGTGATACTAGAAGGATGAGGATCACTGTACAGTGTTAAAACTGATAAAAATATTACAGGTACTACTTCCAGTATGATGACGACCCTAGGGGCTCTCATAGAGGGGGGGATGGTGATGGGGCTGAGATGATGGGGTGGATTTTTTACTTTCTAGTACTGCATGTGTAAAAACTCAGGAGTTAGCAGACAACCTGCCTTGATTTGTGGGTCCCAGGGCCAAAACAAACATTTTCCCCCTGCCTGGGTGCTGGGGTCCTGTCTACTGCCAAAGCCCCCCAATTGCTACTGCAGAACTTCTGCAGAAATAGCACACTAATGCCACAGAACTTCTGTGGCAAAAGGGGGACTTGCCACCGAACTTGGATCCAAATTGCCATAGAGAAATCAGGGCATTGCCTAAAAGTGCACTTGTACTGGCACATTATTTTAAGTTGCAGACCACACAGCATAACCTTGAACACTGGTACATGCCCCATGGGGCCTGGTAACCTGCTGTTATGACAGCTGGCTTACTCACCCGTGCCATGGGACTCTGACGCCCCTGGCAGGTCTGCACCATTGCAAAGATTTTTAACAGTAAAACACATTGTAACATTACCATGATTCTACTTCAAGAGGACACTGTCCCTAAATCTTATGTTTTACACATGATTCAGCATCAAGTCCACTAGTCAGTCCTTTCACTTTAGAACCCTAAGTATCAGTGAGGTCAAGATGTCCCCAAAACACAGTTACTTTTATTTAGGGCTGCAGGGAACCCAGCATATAACAGAGCATACAGTTGCACATTGTAGAAATGCATTTTGTTTAAACAGAAACTGACTTGCGCGCATCTCAGAAGACAGTCCTGAAATAAACAGTGTGTAAGCTCACCTGTGATACTGTAAAGAAAATAGCATCATACGATAACTGTTAAATTTCAGTTTCTTCAGATCTGGACTGCATGTCTTGCACTGCTGCTCCCCTGGTGGAAATAGTACAGTTACGTAAGAACTTACCGTAACAGTACATCTTCGAGAGGAGCTCTTGCAGCAGGTAATACCATTAGGACTGAAGCCGCCAGGCGTCAGGACCGCAGGCACATGGCCTTGATGCAGGCGGGGACCGCCCCGGCGTGGGCTCCGCCTGACATCAGGCGTGGGTATAAAGGCGGGTACTCTAGCGCCACCCCAGTTCTTCCACCGGAGACCGTCGCTAGGGAAAAAAGGAGAACCGGGCAAGAAATCCCCACTCTGGCTGGAACTCGTGGTCCCTGGTAAGAAGGATACCGGGGGATGGAGGGTGGGAAAGCCACCCGCTGCAAGAGCTCCTCTCGAAGATCTACTGTTACGGTAGGTTCTTACATAACTGTACTATCTGTCTTCGAGGGTGGAACTCTTGCACCAGGTAATACCATTAGGACTGAGTCCCTAGCAGTAGGAAGGATAGGCCCAGGTCTGAAACAGCGGTAGACAGGAAACCTGAAGATTGGTGAAAACAAGATCTCCTCTAGAGAGGAGGCCCTGAAGGACTGCCAGTCCAAAACCTGCTCTCTTTCTGGAAGCTATATCCAGACTGTAGTGTCTGATGAATGTATGGACTGAGGTCCATGTCGCGGTGGCACATATATCCGCTGAGGGAACATTCCTGAGCGCCACGAAGGAAGAAGCCACTGCTCTGGTGAAGTGACCCTTAACAGCATCCGGATGGGCCTTCCCATGGTGCTGATAACAAAAGGATATGCAGTCCACCAGCCAACGGGCTAGCGACTGCTTGGACACAGGAGCCCCTAACATGCGCTTAGCATAGGAGACGAACAACTGGTCCGTCGACCTAGTGGAGCGAGTCCTGTGAAGGTAGAACCTAAGAATGCGGTGAACATCCAAGGTGTGCAACAGTGCTTCACCTTGGTTTAAAGCTTGGGAGTAGTACACAGGAAGGTTGATGTCCTGATTGAAGGTCAGGGCGAACACCACCTTCGGCATGAACTTGGGATTGGTTTGCAAGTTCACCCTATCCTTGTGAAAAACGATATAAGGTTCTTTGCACATCAGAGCCTGGAGCTTGGAAGCCCTTCGAGCAGAGGTAATAGCTACCAGCAGTAAGGCCTTCCAGGAAAGGAAGCACAACTCGCACGAAGCTGTGGGCTCGAAGGGAGGGAGAGTGAGCTTTTCCAAAACAAAGAGGGGATCCAAGGTGGAACAATGTCCCTCTTTGGGGGTCTGATGTGCAACACCCCTTGCAAGAATGTCTTGCAGGCATCCAATTGTGCTAGAGACTTATCTCCTATAGGAGCATGATATGCGGAGACCGCACACATGTGAACTTTGATAGATGAGTAACTCAGGCCTAACTCTAGGAAGTGATGCAGATACTCTAGCACGTGCCTGACCAGACAACCCAAAGGATCCAGGGCTCATGCTGAAGCCCACAGGCAGAGGTGTTTCCATTTAAGAGCGTAGGTAGCCCTAGTGGAAGGCTTCCTCGCCGCTACCAGAATCTCTGCCACCCTGCTTGACACTCCTAGCCTCTCTTCCGCTAGGACTGCAGGAGCCACACATGCAGGTGAAGAAAGTGAAGAGCCGGATGAACAAGAGTTCCCTGATCTTGAGAGAGCAAGTGGATGGAGAGAGGCAACTGCACTGGAGGCTCCTGAAACAGATGCTGGAGCAGCGGATACAAGATCTGTCGGGGCCACAGAGGTGCCACCAGAATCATTCTGGCTCCCTCCAACTGCAATTTGAGCAGTACTCTCTGCACAAGTGGGAAGGGGGGGGAAGGCGTACAGAAACTTCCCCATCCAAGAGAGGGACAATGTGTCTCGACAGAAAACACCAGGCCCTGGAGCGAGCGAGCAAAAATTGCATAGTTTGGCGTTAAATGGGGACGCAAAGAGGTCCATCTCTGGAAGGCCCCAGCAGTCAAATAGGTTGTCTGCGAACTCCTGGAGCAGCTCGCACTCATGGCTGAGACAAACGGAGTGACTGAGACTGTCGGCGAGAACGTTCTGGACCACCGGGAGGTGAACCACCACAAGGTCCATGCCGCGTTCTACTGCCCAGTCTCACACTCTCATGGCCTCTCTGCAAAGGGGGTAAGAATGCGTCCCCCTTGCTTATTGATATAAAACACCACTGGTTTGTTGTCCGACTGCACCAGAAGAGAACCCTGAGAAACTTGACTCTCGAATGCTGACAGAGTATTCAGAACCGCTCTCATTTCCAGGACGTTGATATGCAGAGAGCGTTCTGTGTCGGACCAAGTTCCTTGGGTCCTGTGAATCCCTAGATGTGCCCCCCACCCTGACAGGGAGGCATCCAATGTCAGGGTTTGGGATGGAGGTGGTCTGCGGAAGGAGACCCCCCTTCCAGATTGTCCCGGCGAAGCCACCATTCGAGAGAACGGTGGGCCGTTTTTGAAAGCTGGATCCAAAGATCCAGGTTGTCCACGGCTTGGTTCCACTGTGCTTTGAGGTGCCACTGCAGCATCCTCATATGAAGCCTGGCTAAAGGAACAGTGGCGATGGCCGCTGCCATATGCCCCAACAGCTACAGTACCATTCGGGTGGTGGAAGAGGACCTTCACCGAAAGGTTCTCACCAGGTCCTGGAGGCGATCTATCCTGTCTGAAGGCAGGAAGGCACACCCTTTCCTTGTGTCCAGGATAGCTCCTATGAACTGCAGTCGTTTAGAAGGCTGTCGCTGAGACTTCGGCCAGTTCACTGTGATCCCCAGGGAAGAGAAAAGAGCCTGCATTTGACTGAGGGCGATTGCTAGCTGCACCTCTGACTGGGAGGAGAGGAGCCAATCATCCAGGTAGGGGTAGACAAAGAGGACTCTCCTGCATAGGGCCACAGCTACCACTGCCAGGCACTTCATAAAAACCCTGGGGGCTGACGAAAGGCCGAAAGGGAGGACCCTGAAATGGAAGTGCACTTCTCAGAGGCTGAAGCGCAAGAACCTCCTGTGCTGTTTTCAGATTTTGATATGCATGTAAGTGTCCTGCATGTCGAGAGAGCACAGCCAATCCCCTGATTGGAGCAGCAGAAAGAGTCCTGCCAATGTTAGCATGTGGAACCTCTGATACTTGACCAAGAGATTGAGCATGCTGAGATCCAGGATAGGACGAAGGTCTCCCATCTTTTTCGGGACCAGGAAAAAACAGGAGTAGAAGCCCTTGCCTATCTTGGCTGGTGGAACCCTTTGAATCGCTGTCTTTCCCAGGAGTAGTGAGACCTCTGCCTGAAGGAGGCTGAGGTGGTCCGGTGGACAGCGGGACATAGGGGGTGGTGGGTTGTTTGGTGGTATAGAGAGGAACTCTATGGCATACCCTAATCAAATGGTTTCCAGCACCCACTGATCTGAGGTGATGCTGGACTACTGAAGCGGTTATAGCGTGAAACGCCCTCCTACCTGCTCGTTCCACCTCTCCCCGATGGGAGGAGGGCTTGAGGGGAGTCAGGAAGGAGGGATGGGATGGGAGGAGCCGGGGCCCTGGGTGCCTTGGATTGCTTTGGGCCCTGGGAACCTTGGGAGGGGGGCTGACCCCGTCTACAAAATCCCTTCCCTTGGGGCTGCTTGCCGGACTGGCCTTGGCCTTGGTGTTGGCGAAAAGGACCCTGGCGGGTACCCTGTGGTTGGTACTTGTACATACGATGTACATCCGCTACTGCCTTGCCTGATTCTTGAAGGTCCTTGACCATTTTCACCACCTCTGAACCAAAAAGCACCAGACCCTGAAACGGTGAGTCCAGGATAGAGTCCTGGAGATCTTGTTGGAAGCCCGTCAGTCTAAGCCAGGACTGTCTCCTCATGCAAATACCTGATGCTGCGGCCCTGGAAGCCATGTCCACTGCATCATAGGAGCATCTGAGTGCGTGCTTGTTGACATCTAGACTGGACTGGGAGCAAGCCAGAATCTCCTGCTTGGCTTCCAAGACTGGAAGGGTCTCTGCCAACTCCATGGTTTTCCTCCACAAGAACTGCTGGTAGGAGATCATGTGGGCCATGAAGTTAAGAGATCTAATAGATCCAGTAGCGGAGGAGAAGACTTTCCTTCCCCAGCTGTCCAGTTTCTTTGAGACGGGGTCAGGAGGTAGTGAGCTGAGGTGCTTGGGCTTGGTCTCTCTCCTATGGGCAGCCGTGAGGACCAGGGAATTCACCTTGGGTTGCACCGCCAGGAATGGCTCCAATCTGGGAGGCTTATATAACCTATCCGCCTTCCTCAGAACAGTGGGAACCGAGGAAGGAGTCCTCCAGGTAAGACTGGTGACATCCTGGAAGGGCTCAATAAATGGAGGAATGACCAGCGTCTTAGGCTTCTTCTCCCCTAGGAACTTAGCTAACTGCTGGTGCTCCAGGTTGAGAGCCTTCATCTCCCACTGGTAAATAGTCTGGATATGCCTCATTATATCGAGGAATGAGGGGTCGTCTGAGGGGAAGCGTGGCAAGTCCCTGGGCTGAGGGGATGGTGGCAGAAAACCATGTCCTGAGTAATCAGAGTCCGAACCTGCATCATCAGCTGAAGAAGATGATCAGGGAGATGACGGAGATGAGGAAGGGGACCTTTTCCTGGGCTTCTTCTTAGCAGGAGGAGGGTGATCCCCCAACTAATCTTTGTCTGGCTTGGGGGAGGACCCATAGGTGGAGGTGTGGGGACCTTTTCTGGCGGCCTGTAAAGGAGGTCCCCCTTGACCGTATTCCACCAAGAGATGAATAAATTCCCAATATCTGCCACTGAGATCACAGCTGGGGCCGGAGCCGGGCTAGACGGCCTGGGTGCCTGGCCATCAGGGGCGAGTGTCTGGGGATCGGGTGCCCCATCTGGAGAGTCTGGTGTCGGGTCCAGAATTCCGGCGTCTGAAGACCGACGTCCAGTGCCCGACGGCCGATGGCCAGCATCCGGATGGCGTTCAGTATCTGGAGAGACGTCAACTGGCATCTGTCCCTTTGGGGGGGGGTGCAGACGGCTGATCGTCAGGGTAGGTGACCGGCTGGTAGGTCTGGTGTCAGGAGTAGGACGTACCTTTGCCGATGGAGGGGGAGCCCGGGCGTCGCCATGCCTTCCAGAACTTTCTCCGGGCGTTTTCTCTTCTTGGAGGAACTAGGCCTGTCCAGGGCCATGGACAGGCCTTCCTGGGCCGACCCTGTAGATTTGTGAGATCGGTGAGCCAGGGAGGAGGATTGATGTCCCTTCGAGGTTGACTCCTTTTGGGCACGCTGAGGAGAGGTGTGAGTGGCCTTGGAAGAGCGGGAAGACTCAACCACTGCAGGAACTGAGCCTGACCTCTGCGAGGAAGACAACGATGGTGCCGGTTTGGCGGGCGAACAATGGCGGGATTCGGATCTGCCCTATCCTTCTGCTTGTGATGCTTTTCACCCGAGGCCTTAGCTCTGGAGGGGGGAACTCTCTGGCGGGAGTGGAGGAGCTGGCTTCGGAACCTCTCTGCATCGCTGCAAGCTGCTTCTCTAATAAGAAGGTTTTTAGGGCGTGAGCTCTCCTGGTGCGTGTCTTTTGATTGAAGCATTGGCAGTGTCTGCAGGAATCCAGCTGATGGTCTGGGCCTAGACAGATGAGGCAGGCTGTGTGGCCATCTTTGGCCAGGATCTGCTTCCCACAGGAACTCTTAGACTTACGTCGTGGTGGAGAGGACGATGACACAAATGAGGCGTACCATTAGATAAAGGAAAAAAATAAACAAAATGACTTATCTTGGCATTCGATGCTGTCGACTGCAAGCGAGGCGTCCATGGAGCCGAACTATGTGGGTCAACGGCAGGAAAAGAACTGGGGTGGCACCAGGGGACCGCCACCTTTATACCACATCTGACGTCAGGCGGAGACGACGTCGGAGGTGGTCCCCTGCCTCATACTGCTAGCTGCAAGTTTTCTGTGGGGTCCTGACACCTGGGGGCTTCAAGCCTAATGGTATTACCTGCTGCAAGAGCTCCACCCTCGAAGACAGATCTGGTTGCTACTGCCAGGGATGTCTGATCGCTGCTGTAGCTGTGGTGGAGATCAGTCAGGAACAGCAAAGCCCACAGATTGTCCTTCTCCTGGGTCAGTGATGACTTCACAGGTCATCCTGGGTGCTTCATCAGCAGCAAACAGATCAGGATTTATGAGAGTTTCAAATTGTCCCACTTATAAATCCAAAAGTACACAATAGATTGGATGAGCTCTGGTCCAGCCCTCCACAGAACTTCCCAGGAAAGCAGCAATGTCTGAACCACCATGCAGGTCCACGGGTGGCCAAACATAGGGCTGGAAACGTGCTGAGCATCGGTACATCATGTGCTCAATCCCTGTTGCAGGCTTGAAGCAAATTTTTAAATAAATAACATTTCTAAATTATTACATGACGTCTTACTTTCTATATTGGTTCTGTCCCATTGCTCCTGTTCAGCTGTTTTGCCTGTTAATGTTTTACTTTATGTAAGTCTTGCATGTTGGTTCTGCCTTCTCGATAGGATTTTTCACTTGTGCCATGTATTTTTCAGGAACGTTGGAGGGTGGCAGCAGAACAGTCCAAAATGGAGAGTCTGCAGAGGTCGCTTGAGGAGGAACGCAGAGTCATGAGCCAACAGCAGACGATGGAGAGGGAGGAGCTAGAGAGGGCAAAGGTCAGATGTTTTACTGTATTCAGCCCTGAGACTGTGTTGTAAAGATACTGTGAGTGTCGCTTGATTTGGATGGTTTTGTGGGCTTTGAAGGCAAAACCCGTACTAGCATAAGACTAGTGTGTTCTGCCTTGAGTAGATTAGAGTCTGATGTACAGGACATCCTTGCTTGGACTGCGGATACTCTCTTTCCCCTCAGTTCATCCATGGGTTAGGGTCAGTTTAGACACCTCTCACTCATGGGGGGGCATAGAGCCCACATTTTGTACTGTCATGTGCATCATTTGCCAATGTATGAAACCATGTCTGAAAGGCTGCCCTGTGCTGTTTAAGCAATAAGACATGACCAGGGGTTATGTTAATGGACTGTTAGTCACCCTCTAGTGGTGTTCTGTGACACGAAACATAGCTGTGTGCCACATGCCTCTAGCTGACTATTAACAAAACCCCTGGGAATGACTTATTGATATTTTAATATATGGCTTTTGAAATTAATAGTATTCTAAAGCATAAAAAAATTATTTGGTAATACAATCACTCCCAGAGCGATAATACTGCATTTCATGACTGATAATAATATTGTTCAGATGCAATAATACCACAGTTCCGTACCTGAATGATACTATTATCACCAAACCTCAACAGTGCAAGCGTAAGTCTGCCCCCGATGTCTTCCTAAACATGCCTTCCAGTTGGCCACTTTTCATGTGTGGGCAGGCAGAACAACTTTGAAAACATGGCAGCTCGCTCTCTCGCTTAACGAGAGAAACCCTCTGCATTAGGAGCAGCGTTTTTTTTTTGCTCTCTACTCCGGCTTCATCGATCCTGTTCTCGGCCATGCAAGGCTAGACGATCCGCCTCCTTCTATTCTTTACCACCCTGCTTGCCCGCTGCAGGACCGCTGAGGAAAATCTTCTGCATGAAGAGGCAAGGTGCCTGGTGGACCTACTGACCCACTTGGCAAAAATCACCATCTGCGTCACGATCTGGAACCCCGAGCTGGAAAAGCACCTCACCTACATCGCGGTCAGTGTAACTTTTGCATTGCCCTCCTCAGATCCATATCTTAAAAAAAAAAAAATAATTGCTAGCTTAGTGTTCATTACCAGGGAGTCCTACCATTTCGAGGTTCTGAACACTTTGGAACCTATCAAGCTTTGCTCTCGAGGTTCCTAGGTGCCCAGAACCTCTCGATGATATTACTTCCCGGTAATGAACACTAACCTATCCATTATTCAAATTTTTTTGTTGTTAAATGGTGGTGTGCCTTGGTTAGCGTGTGATTTGTCTCTACATGTGTGTTAATATAAGATTAACATAAGACTGATACAATGCTTACAGCCAATCGGAAAGATCCATTTCTCTGACCCCTTTTTATAAGGTACATTATGTACATTTGGAGACTCTTAGAATCCACTTGCAGTCTCACCTCTAATGTGGTTATCAGTGTGAGACTGCAGTTATAATACTTTACAGTGCACCAAGTCAAAGGCCTTAGATAGATAGGTCAATACAAACATCAGTCACTCTAGGAGGCAGCTACTGCAAAACTCTCTGGAGCCCAGATGTAAAGCGACAGATTCCAAAAAGCAAGTCGGGCATCACAGAAGAACTGACTATGAACGCTTAAGTTGGGTTCCGTTGTACGTATTTATTATTAAAAAAAGATAGAAAAATAGCAGCAAAATGTATAACCACAATCACCAGTGTTTCACGTTCCACTTAATGCTTTATCAAGGTGCATAAATATGTACAACGGAACCTAACTGAAGTGTTCATAATCAGTTCTTCTGTGATGCCCGACTTTCTTCTTTAGAATTAATACAAATATTTCCTTTTCTAACAACGTTTTCATTAGTTTACCACTTTAAGCAGATAGCCTGCATGTGCCCTCTGCCTTAGAATGTTCACGTTAATTTGAACCAGTCCAAGCACCGATCACACAATCCCTGAGCCTCATCTGCCAGCTCATATTCAGCCACTGTAAAGACTCCACACCCTGGAACTTCGCTCTGCAGAAGTCCTTCAATAATGTGAAAAGGTCAGGTTTTTGGACTTTTACTTTAGGCCACAATTTGTGTTTTAAGTGTTTGGGAGCCAAGCATTTTCGACAGGATTTGGACTCTTGTCATAGTTTCTGTCCTAAAATGGTGACGAGGAGAGACTCTAATAGGCTGTCACATTCAGCACATGTTTCCACACAGTGCTCCCCTGGAGAAACAGATTTACTAAAAATGGAGGGAACTAAGGATTCTCCATAAGATTCCGCTAAACCCTCCATCTGTGACCGTTCCAGTAAGGTCAAGAGACCTGAAGGTGAGAGCATTCCATTTCTTGGTGCCACTGGGGGAAGTAAGAGAGAGAGAGAGAGGAAACTTGTGAAAAATCCAGGTACCTAACTCATTAGTGTGATATCAGTAAGTCATGAAGTAGAGGTGAATTGGTGAAAGAGCCACGTAGTAAACTAACTGTGGAGGCTGCAGTTGGACTTTGCTGTCCCTCGGTTGGATAGATGAACTTAATGGAAGAATTTTTTTTTTTTTTTTTATATTTAGTATGCTTTTTACTGTGTACCTTGGCCATCCTTTTGTCTGCTCTGGTCACGGACCCCCGCACTCCCACCTCCGACTGTGCCTGTGCTCGCCCAGGCACCCCTGGCTTTTTCCCCCAGAGGGTGGGGCTGCGGCACTGTCTCCCTACCACAGCCGCAGAACTAGTATCTGGTCGAGACAGCCAGCTTCAGAGGCTAATTGAAGCCCAGGGCAGGGCTTCATGGAGATGGCCAGGCACACAATTTTCTCCCCTGTAGGCGGGGGCCGGGACGTGCAGTGACGGCCAGCGTCCGCCCCCCTGAGTTTGGAAGGCATTGGTGTTAGAGGATGAACCCAGCCTCTGCTGGGGTCACTGCTGCACCAAATAAACACGCCACCCTCCCCGGAGGAGAGCAGTCCAGGGATGCTCGCTCCTTCTCCCCTGCCAGTCCTCTGACGACCCAGGTCCATTCCCGAACCTGGGTCGCCAGCGTCTCAAGTGGAAATCCAACTGCTACACCGACGGGCTGGCTATTGGAAGAATTTATGAATATGCAACAGGTGTTTCAGGCTGTGCAGCAAACGCAGGCCCCTACAGTAGTTCCATCTCCGCCACCTGAAGAATAGGAAAAATGTGATGAATTTGGCACAGAGACCAAGTATGAAGGTATCACTCCTGATAACAAAGAAGATGAATAATTTTCCTCCCCTCTTCATCCTATAGAAGACTTTTCTTACAGCATGTTTATTAAGAATTAGGGATGCTCAGAACTGGCTGATTTGATCCAGTTTTCTGATTTAGGAATTTCCGAATTCTAATCTGGTTCTGATTCAAATCCTAAAAGGACATTGAAATGAGATTCAGATTTGAAATCCTAACTCCTAAATTCCTGTGTAAAAGTAGAAATATGATTGGAGTACAACAAATCTGATTCCATTTGGCAGATTTCAAGCAACCCTAATAAGAATGTGTGAGACCAGTTAGTGGCGGAAGATAAAATATTTTATCGGGCACCTCCACAAGCTAAAGTTCTGAAAACCCTGGGGCTGTCTCATTCTATTAGGGTGCCACACTCTATCAGTTAGTAGAGATGGGCAAAGTTGGCAGACTTTGCTCCATTAATTAATTTGTGAATTTCATGCAATTTGCAAAGCGCAATTCGTGAATGTTGTGCAACTCACAGTGCGTGGATCATCCATGAAGTGCGAAGTTTCACCTTGAAGTGCAGAATTTCGTGGGTGAAATTCCGCACTTCATGGCAAAATTTGACACTTCATGGCAAAAATTTTGCAATTTAGGTGAAGTCAAAGGTCCTCAGGTCTAGGAAAACTTTGCCAAGCTCTGAGAAGTGTGAATTTTCACCACTTCACGCAAACTTCACCTGCGAAGTTAAACTTCACCACATCTCTATCAGTAAGTGACTCTGGTCCTGTACATACTAGGGCTTTTTAAACCATTTTAACTCTGTTAAAACAGATTAAAAGGTCTGCATCCAGACTGTAGCACAGTGAAAACTGTGCTACAATCCATGCTATAAAACTGTGCTCTGAACCTACTGAGAGGTAGGCTAGAGCATGGCTTTAGAGCAAGACATTTAGTGCCTGGGATCTCGTTCAGGTAAGCATGGTATCAGAGAGCAGTCTGAATGCTCCAACATAAGTGCTTAAATTCGGTGAGTGAAACTTTTTTTTAAAACATTTTTAAGCCAAGCAACTAATGTGTACAGGGCCTTAAACTTTGCAGACATTTTTAAGCAGACTACTTCAGCACAGGCAGTCAGTAAAAAATGGGAAAAAAGATATACTGCATCTAGAGAGTGTGCTAAAGTTTTATTTGCACAACCTCTGCTAAGCGTGTCATACATACTGCTGCTTGTGAAAAAAAACTAGAACTACTTTATCACCAGCCATTGCTGGCAACAAATCAAGAAAAATTGACTTCTGTGTGAAAAAGAGCTGCTCTGCAGGACCTTGGCACTAATGCAAGCTTCCTATATTTATGCTTCTAATTGTCAATTTTACCTATGGTCGTCCATACTACCGGTTTGTGAGAATATGTCACGGGAAGACAAGATACATTTTGCTCATGTTGTGAAAGCTTATCTGGAGGCTTCCAGACAGCAGCTTCAAATGCCTGTTGATTTGAATGGCACTATGATCAGGATGGTGAATAATGTAGTAGTCACAAGGAGATTTGCTTTTCTGAGGACAACTAATCTGTCTAATGACCTTCAGCAAAAGGTTTCTGGTTTGTCCTTTGAGGTAGACTTGATTTGATTGAAGATAGAACAGAGATCTACACGGAGAAGATCAACAAACAGAAAACCACATACATGACTGCCACCAAACAGTATAGTAAAGTCATTACTTTAGGCCTTACTATAGGGGAGATTATGGGAGGGATGGCCAAAGCAGACCCTATTTCTAATCTGATTATTCTGTAACAAGGGTTCTCGAGGTAAACGTAGGAGAGGACTCAGATCTCAGGCTACCTCTGGACCTCCTCCTCCAAAAATGGATTCCTTGATTATTGTGCCAATGCTGTCACTCCCCTAGCTGAGCCAGTAGAGGGTGCCTTACCTCTGGGAATGGAAAAACACCACAGACATATGGGTCCTGGATATAATGAAATGGGCCTTTTCTGTCATTTGTAAAAATTCCAGAATGTCATGTCCTTGCAAAACAATGGGCACTCTCCTCAGAAAACCTGACTTTGCTTCAGCTGGAAGTAGAGAAGTTGTTAGAACTAAATGCAGTAGAGCATGTTTTGAAGAACCAATTAAGCCACTTCTCCAGATACTTCCTGGCCAAAAAGAAAAATAGGGAGATCTTCTTCGAGGATATCTCTTTCATCAAGCCACACCTGTGGAACTTATAGCCGCCAGGCAGTAGGATGGAAACTTTTGCAAGTAGTTCACCAGGGGTCGCCCATGACATATAAATATGGGCGGACCCTTCCCTCCTCGGTTCTTTTCCCTCCGTCAACCACACTTGTCAATTAAAATCAATTTGATTTTTCCAGGATAACACCATTCAGACAACTCATTTGCAAGGAGGTCGTGGAGGACACAGATACATAACAGATAAGACTAATATACAGAAAAGCAAAATACAGTGCTTACAGATACCTATACAGATGAAACTAAAAACAAACGCAGCTACAATACCTGCACATTGAAAACTAAGGGAATGCACAGATGCCAAATCAGCAAATTACAAGGGGAAAATAAAAAAGATGAAAATAGGAATGAGAAAATCAATACAGTGGAGCTAGACAATACGAGTCTACTCTAAAGTTGCAGCACAGGAAGACAAGGGTCAACAGTAGGAAAAAGTGCTATTAACAAGAGTATGGTGAGATAGGAGGGGAGGCACAGATTGCAGGGATGGAAGAGAAGGCAGTAAGAAGGTGCTTAAGGAGTGGAGTAGAGAGGAAGAGAAAGAAGGAAACGAAGGCTGTAAAGGCCAAAGGGATAGGGACTGAAAGGAGGACAAGATTAGAGGAGGATAAGGGTGGAGGAGAGGTGTAAGTGCTAGAGAACAGCTAAAGGGCATGGTTCAAGGGTCGGCATGAGGATTCATGCATGGCAGCTGTATTCTTCCTTCAATGTGAGTCTAAGCATGGACTTAAATGTATTCAGGCCAATGGTATGCTTTAGTTTGAGTGATTTTTGTAGGGTATTACATAGAGAAGGCAAAGCATGACTTATGGATGAGGAACCAAACCGGGTTCTAAACCTGGGGATGTCAAATGTTACATAAGAGAGTTTTCTGAGAGTATACACACGGAGCGTGTTTAAACATGGAGCAGATATAAGGGGGGAGTTTCGCAGTTAGGGCTCTGTACACCCAAAGGGATCCATTCCTCCACCTCCTAATACTAAGAGATGGCCAGCCAATCTGCAGATAGAGGGAATAATGATGTGTATTGAACAGGGCATGTGTGACAGATCTTATGGCCCTGTGATAAAGTGTATCCAGTGTAAATAAGCCTGTCTTAGGACTATGACTGTACAGTAAGTCTGCATAGTCGATTAGCGGGAGAAAGGTCATTTGGACGAGTCTGAGTTTGGCATCATAAGCAATCAAATGCTTTATTCAGTAGAATAGGCCAAGCCTTTGGCATAGATTTTTGGCAGTTTCCTCAATATGCATGACAAAAGATAGCTTACAGTCTAGCCAGAAGCCAAGGTATTTAAATTTCTCAACTGGTTCAAGTGTGTCACCAAGGATGATCTTGATATGGTAGTTTATATCCAGTGGATTAATAGGTACTTCTTTGTTGTTAGGTGAGAGGAACATCATTTTTGGTTTTGTAGCATTAAGAAATAGCTTTAGGCTGGCCCGGTGGCGCTGAGGGTTGAGGTGCTGGACGCCACACCTCACGCCATACCAGCGATCCGGGTTCGGGAACAAGCCCGGGCCGTGGGGTGTCGGCAGGGGGGGAAGAGATTGAGCGTCAGTAGGACTGCTCTCTCTCTTCCCAGGGAGGGCTGGGGGAAGCGATCGCTCCTGGAGTGGCCTCTGGTGGTGATCAGGGGCACCCAGCATGGCGACACAGCGGATGCAAAGAGGCAGAGTTGCCTTGTCAGCCGCACTCCGACGCAAACAAGAAAGCTGGGGAGGGGGAAGCCTCCTACACCGTCGGTGAGATGACGGTGGCCCGTGGGGATTTCGCCCACATCCCAAATGCCGGCCCAGACACGCCCAGGATCTCCCTCCAGTGCCGACCCGATGACAGCAGGTAGGCACTTCACACTTAGGAGCCAGCCGCCAAGGGAGGGCGGAATCAGCCCCGGAGAGGGTACCAGGGGTCGAGCCTGCCTATAGTCGTTCGGGGGAAGGGGATCAAGGGGGAGATGTGGGGGTTCAGGCTGGGAGTAGGGCAGACTCCAAGCGGGCTTTCCTGAAGGATGCCCGGGGGTGTAGGTGAATAAACAAAGTTTAAAAGAAAAAAAAAGAAGTAGCTTTAGTCGAAGCAGGTTTTGTTGAAGTAGGTCAAATTCACGTTATAGTTCATGGCAAGCAAGTTGTAGGGAGGGCCTAGTGACATATAGCACAGTATCGTCTGCTAACAGATGAACGCTTGCTGTACTAATGTTATCGTCAATGATCTTCCTGGACATAAAGTCTCCACCACTCATTCACACTAATGGGATCTGTGCCGGAGGCACTAGGACCCAGCGAGAGCAAACTTTTTTGCTAGAGGGTCGGTGCCAGAGATGGAGCTGCAAGGAGCGGCACCGCAAACCTCAGCTCGAGCAGTAATGACTATCTCGGCCTTGACCCTCCAACCACCTCAGTTCCTTTTTTCCCACCGTCGAGTGCACTTCAGTGACGACATCGCTCGCCCTCCAGGAGCCAAACTTCAAACTAGCAGCATAGTTTTCAGTTTTATTGTTTTGTAATAATATCTTGAATAAAGTACCGCATAGTTTATTTACTCTTATTAAAGGAAGAAGTCTCAGCCTACATTGACGGAGTCGACCATGAGCGGGTCAGGTGACGGTAGGGAGACTTCGTATGAAAGCTGTTCAGTCAGCCGGGCAGGGTCCGGTCCGCCACTTTCTCCGGAGGGGGGGTCTGACAACGGACAGTCCAATGCCCGAGGGTGGGCGGTCCCCGAAGCATAAAAGTAAACTGTCACACTTCTGTGACCTTAGGCTCCTCGAGCTCTTCTTCGGCCCACAGGTCAAAAAAGAGAAGGCATCACTCGAGGTCGCCCCTGATATGTCTGCGCATAGATGGTCGGTTATTGGGGCTAGTTGCTGGTCTCCTCCTTCACAGTCGCCAGTTTCTGTTTCTGGTGGCCAACGTCTTCGACATTGGAGCCCTACCCCACCCTCTGGTAGGTCTTCAAATGAGCAGTTTCATCAGTGGGCTGCTCTTATGGAGCAATGGGCTTGGAGGTTGGTCCAGCTGCCTGGCCTGGTCACTCAGGGGTCTTCGGGCTTTTTGAGAGATCAGGTAGGGCAGTTGAGCCTCCCTAGTCGCGCGGCACCATCTTCGGTGCCGTCAACTCCGCGCTTAGGTGTTTTCCCCCCGCACATGGCTGTGGAGCAGGGGGCCACACAGATGCCTCTATCTCCTGGTATTCATCCTTCTTTCTCCTCAAATCCTGTTTTTCGGAGCCTTGGGATGTTTTCGACGCCTTTGGCGTCGATGATGAGCACAAGCAGTTTTCGGCGCTGATCGTCTGTCGGGCGCTACCCTCGGCATCTGTTGCTGGCACCATGCGCCTCATCGCCACCGCCCTCTGCGCCTGCAGCCTGGCTACGCTTGTCCTCGGCTCCATGCGCTTGGCCTTCGCGCCATGCTTTCGCCGCTGTGCTCCTCTTTGGCGCAGAGGCCTGTTTGGGTGTCATCCAGTCTTCAGGGCTCCTCTTCTTTGAATCCTTTCCCTTCCTCATTTCCTTCTGATTTTCACTCCTTTCCTGTCCATACAGTCCCTCCTGGACTGTCAGGAGATTACATTGAGTCTGACCCAGACCTTAGGCTGGGTGATGATGTGGAAGGAAGAGGATCTAATCCTGCTGCAGAGCCTGTGGTCGAGGACCTGTCATTTAAGTCTCTGCTGAAAAACTTGAATTCCACTCTCTCTCTCCAGACTACAGATATCGATCCTGGGAAATTGTTAAGACTGCAATACCTCCATGTTCGGGAGATCCCTATGGATTTGACTCCTCCAGTACAGCCCTCCTTTGAGATGCTTTCTCAAATTGTATGGAATAATCCTGCTCTCATTCTTTCTGTGGCTAAGTCCATAGATAGGAAATATGCTGCTCCCAAGGATCGACCCATTTTGGCATCCCAAGACTTTGTGGATCCTATTGTAGTCTTGGCAGAGAATGATAAGGTTGTCCTTCCCCAGACTACTACAGCTCGACCTATTAACAAAGAATCTCCTAAGATAGACACTTTAGGTAAGAGAGTCTTTGCTACTTCCACCCTAGGTATGCATATTGCCAGCTACCAAGGCTATTTCTCTCAATATGAGTATATTCTTTGGCATTCGCTCAAACAAATGGTTGAAGCGCTACCGGAGTCGGACATTAATTTAGAGCTTCTTCAAACCATAACCAGGGGTATCGAGTCCAACAACCAGCAGGTTAAAGCAGCTGTGGACGCCTTCGATACTGCCTCCCAAGCGGTGGTAGCGGGCATTTGTACCCGCCGACATTCCTGGCTGCGCGCTTCAGGTTTCACGAGTGATGCCCAGCAACAGGTCATGGCATTGCCTTTCGATGGTGTGTATCTCTTCGGCCCTCAAGTAGAACAGGCTCTAGAGGCCACACAAAATCCCTCTCGAGGGGGTGTTAACAAACGGCAGTTTCATAACCGTCAGTCCTTACGAGGCAAAGGCAGGGGAGCTTTTAATAAAAAACAAGCCCCTCAGCCTCAAAAGAAAATGCAGCAGAAGGCGCAAGGACCCAAAGCGCCCAGTGCCGCCTTCTGAGTTGTTGGCCCAAGTCCCACCTCAGCTGCCCAAGGGGGACTCTTCCTCAGCGGTGGGAGGTCATCTGACTCACTTCTACAATCAGTGGAAGTCCATAACCTCGGACAAATGGGTCCTCCTGATAATCCGCGAAGGGTATTCCCTCAATCTTTAGAGGGTCCTCCGGATAGCCTCCAAGATACAAGGTCTTCTGATCAACAGGGCAGTGGAAGTAGTTCCACTGGATCAACAGAACACAGGGTTCTACTCCCATTACTTTCTGGTTCCAAAGAAAACCGGGGGCATGCGCCCCATTTTGGACCTCAGAAAATTCAACAAATTTCTTCCCAAAGAGAAATTCAAAATGATATCGCTAGGAACCCTGTTACCTTTGCTTCATCAACACGACTGGTTAGCCTCCCTTGACATGCAGGATGCTTACCAGCACATTCCTATTCACCCAAAGAATCACAAATACCTAAGGTTCATGGCTTTGGGACAGTATTATCAGTTCAGAGTCCTGCCCTTTGGTCTATCCTCGGCGCCACGAGTTTTTACAAAGTGTTGTGCAATTCTCGCAGCGCATCTCAGGAAAATCGGAATACAGGTGTTCCCATATCTGGACGATTGACTTCTAGCAAGTCCTTCCAGGCAGAGAACCCTAGATGCCGTAGCCACGGCTTCACAATTTGTCACGTCCATGGGAATGCTGCTAAACCTCAAAAAATCGCAACTGCAGCCCTCCCAGAGGCTCCTTTTCATAGGAACTCTTCTGGACACCTCCTGTGTGAAAGCATTTCTTCCAGAGGACAGGAGGAGTGATATCCTTCAGATGGCCTGATACATCGGAGAGAGCAGCTCGGTTTCAGCTCTCTCGATGCAGTGGATGCCAGGTCTCATGGCATCCTCGGTGTTCACTGTACCCCTATCACGCCTCCACGAGAACCTCTCAATGGATGCTCAGTACTCAGTGGTCCCCGACCACTCACCCTCAGTCCTTTCTCATCAAGGTGACAGAACCTCTGAAGAGATCACTCACCTGGTGGTCGCAAGAGGACAATCTTCTGGAAGGGTATCCCTTTGCTCCTCTGGATCAACAGATTTCCATTACCACAGACGCGTCCCTGATGGGGTGGGGAGCTCACTGTCAGACTCTCCACACTCAAGGTACGTGGACTCAGGACGAGTCCCAGCTCTACATAAATGTCTTAGAAATGAGAGCCGTCCTTTGTGCAGTCCGGGCTTTGAAGGACTTTCTGTGTCACAAGAACATTCTCCTTCAAACGGACAACAAAGCAGTGATGTATTACATCAACAAGCAGGGTGGTGCTCACTCTTACCCCTTATACAGGGAAGCGATGAGGGTGTGGGAATGGTGCTTAGAGCACAAGACTCTAATTCATGCGGTCTACCTGCCAGGGTGCAGAACGAACTGGCAGACCGTCTCAGCAGAACAGAGACAGATCCTCACGAATGGTCTCTTGACTCAGCCATAATTCAGTCACTATTCGCAGAGTGGGGAACTCCAGACCTGGACCTTTTTGCATCCCCACTCAACACAAAACTGCCTCTCTTCTGCTCCAGAAATCCAGGGCCTGGCATTTTCTGTCAGGATGCGTTCAGGCTGCAGTGGACAAAATGCTTTCTATACACCTTTCCGCCTCTTCCTCTAATTCAGAGAGTACTTCTCAAGTTCGCGTCCCAGGGGGACAAAATGATCCTCATTGCTCCCTTCTGGCCTTGACAGATATGGTTTCCATTACTCAACAGTATGTCTGAAACTCCTCCGAAACCGCTTCCCCTTCAGACGAACATTCTGACTCAGGGGCCTGTGGTCCACCCCAATCTGAGATCACTTCACCTTCACGCTTGGCTCCTGAAGAGATAGAAGTGAACAGGTTCAATGTCTCTCACAGGGTTTCAGATATTCTTCTGGCATGCGCAAGCCAGCCACTAGGAAAACTTACACAGCCAAATGGAAGCGTTTTTCGCTCTGGTGTGCAAATCCTCTTTGAATCCTTTTTCCTGCCCACCAGATAAAGTTCTAGAGTACCTTTTAGACCTCTCAAATTCAGGTCTGCAATACTCTACAGTTAAGGTTCACCTTTGTGCCATTTCAGCTTATCATGAGCCAGTACTTACTTGTCACTGGCACAATTACCTATGGTTAAGAGGTTTCTTAAGGGAATTCTGCATACCAGACCTCCTGTAAGACATCCAGTCACAGTCTGGGACATTAATCTTGTGCTAGACATACTCACTCGAAAACCTTTCGAGCCTCTAGCTACCTGTGAGTTAAAATTTCTCACTTGGAAAACGGCCTTCCTAGTGGCCATTACATCGGCCTGCAGGGTCTCTGAGATACATGCCTTGGTCACAGACCCTCCGTATACTGTGTTTCATAAAGACAAAGTAGTTCTTAGGACCCATCCTAAGTTTCTCCCTAAGGTTGTTTCAGAATTCCATCTTAACCAACCTTTGGTCCTTCCTACTTACTTTGCGAACTTCCAAAATGAAGGAGAGCATTCTCTTCATTCCCTGGATGTCAAAAGAGCTTTGTATTTCTATCTAGATAGAACAAAAGACTTTCGCAGAGCTCAACAACTGTTTGTTTCCTTCAATGAGACCCAGCTGGGTCAACCTGTCGCTATCAGATGTATTTCAGCATGGCTGGTGGCATGCCTTCGCCACTGTTATTCCATGGTGCAGGTTAAGCTGGAGGGCAGAGTGTACACTCACTCTACTAGAGCGGTCGCGGCATCCCTAGCGGAAATCTGCAACGTGCCCATTGCAGATATTTGCAATGCGGCCACCTGGAGCTCAGTGCATACTTTCGTCAAGCACTATGCCCTGTATGTCCATGCCAGACATCATCTTTCTTTTGGCAGAACCATCCTTAATGGACTCCTGTCCTAAAACTGTGAGCTCTTGGTCTCTCCTGCCGTCCTCTCGGGGGATTGTTAGCTCAGTACTCTCCCATTAGTGTGAATGAGTGGTGGAGACTTTATGTCCAGGAAGATATGGAAATTACGTACCTACCGTAATTCTTGATCTTCTTGGACGAGTCTCCACCACTCATTCACACGCCCACCCACCATCCCCCAAGCTCACCTCTGTTGTTGGTCTTCACTCTCTCAATCTTTAGGCTGTGAAGACTTCTTTGTTGACCCTTCTTATATGGGTCATCGGGACTATCTTATGTCCGGTTTTTTTTGGTTAGGCTATCCTTCTAGGTTAGTTACGCTGCACCTCCTCAGAAAAAAAGGTACTGAGGCGGTTGGAGGGTCGACGCCAAGGTAGTCATTACCACACGAGCTGAGGCTCGCGGTGCCGCTGCTCACGGCTCCATCTCTGGCGCCCACCTTCTAGCAAAAAAGTTTGCTCCCGCTGGGTCCTAGAACCTCCGGCGCAGATCCCATTAGTGTGAATGAGTGGTGGAGACTCGTCCAAGAAGATCAAGAATTACAGTAGGTACGTAATTTCCATTTATTAATGTAGACAGTGAATAACAGGGGTCCCAGGATAGACCCCTGTGGCACACTTTGCAGAAGAGGTTTTAGGGGAGAGAAGGTGACATTAACTTTTACCTGTTGCTGCCTGCCGGTGAGGTAGCAAGCAAACCATTTTAACGAGATAGCAATTAGTCTAAGATAGCTTAACATGTCCAGTAGTAACTGATGATCAACAGTGTTGAAGGCCATGCTTAAGTCTAAAAAAGCGCACAGACATGGTTTTTGACATCAAGGGATGTTAAACCATCATCGGTAACTTTTGCTAAGGCCAAGATAGTGCTGTGCTTAGGCCTGAACCCTGATTGAAGAGGGTTCAGTAGATTTTCAGCTTCAAGATAGTCTCTAAGTTGAGAGTTAACTAGTTTTTCAAGTAGCTTAGAAAGAATAGGCAAAAGCGCGACTGGATGGTAATTATTAACCCTTGCAAGGCCGCGGACTGATATATATATATATAAGTCCAAAATTCCTGTACGTTCTAATTCTGTCAGTAGCCTAAGGGTTAAGATGACCAGATTTTAACAAGGGAATAACATGAGCTATTTTCCAAACGGATGGCAAAGCACCTTGGGAGAGTGACAGATTGAATAAATGGGTAATGGGCAGGGACAAAAAGTAGTATCCTAGCTTTAGGAAATAAGGTTCCAGTAAATCGGCTCCAGCACTTTTTGGGGGGGTCCAGGGAAATTGGAGATCCTCACCCTGTTTGATAGAGACAGGGCTGAAGCTAAATTGCACAGAGTTGGAGTGATTTTTTGAAGGAGAGAAAAGGGGGGGGGGGGGGTTCCAGCAGGGAGCCGGGGAAGTAGTTTACTAGCAGGGGATGAGTCAAATGCTAGTCCAGCAGTAGCAAAATGGTTATTTAACTGATCCAGAATATCATCACTCCTTGTAGAGGTAAGGGCCCCGGTTGCTATCTTAGTTGGTAGCGGTGAAGGTGAACTGCGTCCTTCAGTTTCCCTAAAAATTTGCCAAAATTTGGCTGCATTGCTTTTAGATGATTCCAGTGCTGCTTGGCAGTAATTAGCTTTTTCAGCCCGAATGAGTCTTGTGCACTGGTTTCTTGCTGCTGGTGATGGATTTTGTCTTGCGGGCTTTCTTCCATGAGCGGTCTCTAAGATGTAGGGCCGGTTTTATCGAATTAGAGTACCAGGGACAGTTTTTTTTTTCTTGTTCTAATTTTTATCATTGGTGCGTGCTTATTAATTACCTCTGTGACAAGGTAAAGGAAGAGGGTGCAAGCTTCAGTTACAGATGGGGCTAGGTAGAAGTCAACATCGGATCTTGCTCAAATCAGCCAGCTGTCTTTCAGATGAGACATTAAACCGAGGTCCCATCTGCCTGGTCTGGTGGTAGTTCAGGTGGATGTTAAATGTCCCATGGCATGTCTCGAAAAGAGTAGGGGAATTTTTATTCATATCACAAAAGAACATATAAACAAATCAGTATTACTTTATAGAAAATTAGAAAAGGAGAAAACAGAAACTCTAAAGAGTATTATTTCATACTTCAAAAAACCACAAATATGCAAACATAAGAGGGAGAAATAATAAATACAAAGGCATATTAAGTCATACATAAACCCCAGTCAGAAATAGAATTACTAAAAAAATACCACCCTCCCCCACCCTACCAAAGGGTCAGGGGAATTTTGGATGATAGCGAACCTCAAACCAAACAAAAAATAACCATCAATAATAAATCATATCAACCAATACATCATTTCAAGAAATAAATCAAGAAGGTAGAACAACCATACGGTTAAAAGGAGGGAAAAGAAAAAGCAATTTGAGAAATCCTTTCCCATTGTAGTAACTATAATCCTTTCTTGTTGATATTATAATATCCAATCAAGAGTTCCATCTTGACGTAAAGACTTTTGAATCCACACTAATTTTGTCATGCAGTTTCTGATTATTAATCGAGTTCTCTATCATGTAAAACAACTTATCACATGAAAAATGCAGTTGTTGAATTGTCAGTCGGCAGCGTATGAACCAAATATGAAATTTAAAACAAAGAACAGCCACATCGTTGCTCTTATCGTGTTTTGTGCATAGAAAAGGTAAAATACCTAAACAAAGGATTTCCATTGTTAAATGATAAAACGATGAAGTAGGCCACTTCCTATGTAGCATCTGCCAAAAATCCTGAATAAAGGGACAATCCAAAAATAAATGCGACATTGTTTCGACAATACACACAGGTATCTCTAGAGCAATATCTATCCGCCATCGGCCTATGCCTTAAGTTCACCTTCACATTTAATCTCCTATGAAGGGAAAGCCATAAGACATCCCACATATGGTTTGGTAACCTGGGAGATTCCAACATAGTCCCCACTGATGCTCTATCTTGTGGGGAATAAGCATCAAAATAGGCTGTATCCTGAAAAGATTTTAACACACTTTCTTCATACAATTCCTTTCTACTAAAGATAATCAAATGTTCCCTCGCTAAACCCCATAACTTAATTTTCCCAAAGCAGATTCTCAAAACCTCAGGGAGACCCCGTAAAGATTTTTGGCGTGGTAATTGTGTATGGTCAGGCCATGCAAAATAAATGTCACCCAAGGAATCTTAACACCCAAGGAACCCATAAGTTTAAACCATGGGACAAAATTGGCTTTATATTAACGTAAGCAAAAAAAAAAACACAATAGGTTGAATCATTTTAAACCTCCATTTTTTTTCTCTGAGAAGCAGGCACCGTTTAATTGGGTTCCGTCTGATCCCCAATATACAGGAAAAAAAACAAGCATAAATTTTGGTCTCCAATTGGAGAGGGGGACAAAAACGTACTTAAATAGAGAAATTCAGGGAGCAGATACATTTTAACCATCTGAACTCTTTTCAGCTTCGATAATCGCCATTTATTCTACCCAGCTACTTCAGAAAAAGCAGCCTGTAGTTTAATATTCCAATTCAAAAAGGCTAGATCTCCATCTCCAAACAGTAAACCCAATATGAGACAAGGCTTTCTAAACACCGGAATACCTGTGATGTGCATCTCTTGCACATCCTCAGTCCGAATAGGAAAGCATTTACATTTATCTAAATTAATGCTTGCCCCTGTATGGGCCATAAATTCTTGCAAAACCTGTCCCAATATATGGGCCGACAGAAGATCTCCCACAATAAAACAGATATCATCCGCATACGTGATACACTTAATATCAGGTCCCGTACTGGAGAATGAAATGCCCTGTATGCCCACCCCCCATTCACCCAACGTATTAAAGGATCTAAAGTAAAAATATACAAAAGCGGGCTCAGGCGGCGGCCCTGTCTAACACCCCTTGTAACATGGCATTAATACTGTACTGTAAAATGTAAGTAGCTATCGGTCAAAAGTCATCAGGTGGTGTGAGAGCAACCATGGTCTAATTTCCAAGTAGACCATGGTTGCTTTTGTAGTACCTGTTCAAACCACGTAATGTAGTAGCAGTATTTCGCACCCACCTGAATGGATAGTGACAAAAGGGAGCCAAAACATGTAGTGAAATATTCTGGTAGCATCAGTGAAATAGTACCATCCGTATTTTGTTTCGTAGCATTAGTACTTGTTCACACCACCTGATATAGTAGGAGTATTTCTAGGATCGTGGATATGTTGTTCATCCACACTCTTTGGCATGTCCCTTTCCACTTTAAATCTTGCCGGAAGTCTTCAAGCTGGCTCCTCCCACCCACCCGGGTGGTATAACCCTCAGCTCCACCCCATGACACCGGCTGGAAGATTCAGGTTGCCTCCTTCGTGCTCCCGCATTTTGTAGGCCCAGGCTTCAAAAACCCTCGGGTTATTCCGAAAATCCGTCTAGTTCGCATTAGCGATCACGACTACTTCCCTTCGATTATGGAAGACAAGTCTTCCCCCAGATTTCGCCATTGTTCCTGCGGCCAGAAGATGTCGTGCACCAATCCCCACACAGTGTGCATCTATTGCTTCAGTGTCAACCATGACACCTCGAAGTGTGATCTTTGTCTCGCATTTCATCCTAACATCCTCAACGACTGACTCACATGCCTGAAGTTGGGGAGGCCGGAAAAACGGAACCCTCCGGTGAAATCTAAGGAGGCTCGGTGGGCGGTTTCCATGGCTGCGGGATCCACCGAGCAATTGGAATGCATAGAAACATAGACTTTGACGGCAGATAAGGACCGCTTGGCCCATCTAGTCTGCCCATTTCCCTACCTACAGGATAGGCCTCAGATCCTAGTTAACCAACAGCCTATTTCTTCCTACCCCCCGACAAGAATTGCCTTATGTCTGTCCCATGCATTCTTGAATTCTCCCACAGTTTTAGACCCCACAACCTCCTCAGGAAGGCTGTTCCATGCATCTCTCCTATTACAAGGAGAGGACAACGGAAATTCGGGGAGAGGTTCGCTAGCTGTTTGTCACCTACACTGAAGCCACTTCTGGCAGACCTGCAGCAAAACAGACAGTTGCAAGGTGGATTATATCTTGCATAAGTCTGTGTTATGAGTTGGTGGGCATGGGGCCTCCCAAAGGGATAAGAGCTCATTCTACCCGCCATACTGCTGCTTCGGTGGCTGCTTCCAGAGACATCCCTATCCAGGAAATCTGCTGGGCTGCTACCTGGAAGTCATCAAACACCTTCATTATCCATTACCACATTGCCCTTGAGTCATGCCGGGATGCTGGTTTTGGGGCCTTAGTTCTCCAATCTCTGTTCCCTAAGTGGGGGGGGGTGTGTGCCTTGCCTCCCTCCTCCTGGAGAACTGCTAGGAGTCTGTCAAAGAGTGTGGATGAACAACATATCCACGATCCTAGAAAAACAGGTTACTCACTTGTAACAGTAGTTCTAGGAGTGGTATATGTTCATCCACACGGATCCACCCTACCTCCCCAGCTGCGGACACACAAAACCTGGCTTCCAGCGGGCTAAGATCTGGCGCATGGGGCAGGGCGAGGGTTATATCGCCGGGTGGGTGAGAGGAGCCAGCTTGAAGACTTCCGGCAAGATTTAAAGTGGAAGGGGACATGCCAAAGAGTGTTGATGAACAACATATACCACTCCTAGAACTACTGTTACAGGTGAGTAACCTGTTTTTTTCCATCCACCCACCTGAATGGATAGTGACAAAAGGGAGCCAAGCCGTGTAGTGAAATATTGTGGTACCATCACTCAAATAGCACCGTCCGTATTTTCCTTTCATAGAGTAACCTGTTTTGGTTATGCAGGGGAAAAAAAAGTAAAAGTAGATCATAGAACAAAGAAAAATGTACCATTGTTTACTTATAGAAGGCGAAATCGCAGCTGCAAAAACAGAGTGCATGCAGATTTTGGTGATGCAATGCACGTCATCAATCCCAGCATACATCTGATGATGTTATGGGAATGCAGTGTTGAAATTTCATGATGGACGCCACACAAACAGTGTAAGTTATTTTAAAAATGTAAAAGCATGAGAAGATGTGGAAAATGTGTACTGTTTGTAACAAATGGTTTTAAAAAAGAAGCGCTATTGACAACCACAGTATATAGAATGCTTGTACCCGCAAGTTGTGTACCTTTCAAAGATCTCGAAAGTAAACATAAGAACTGCATACATTATAATCGTTCTCAGTGTTTTTATTGTGGTAAAACATTACAGTAAGAATGCAGTATTATTACAGTGGATGCCCTGTTACAAGAGCATTCAACCACGGGAAAAGATGGGTCTACTGTGGAATTTAATCCATGGTTGGGTGATTGGAAGCACTCAGCCTTCAACCTCGTGCCCCAAGCCCCCCAGCCATGGATTAATTCCATAGTAGACCTATCCTTTCTTGTGGTTTAATGCTTACTTGTAATGCTACATTTCCGTCCAAGCCACCCATTGCAATAGGATTGTGCTGTTGCCTTAGCATAACAGGTCCTGAGCCACTGTACAAAAGTAGGTGGTATCCCATAACTACCCAGGCAATCCCAAAGATACTCATGTTGCACTTTATCAAAAGCTTTGGCCTGATCCAGACTAACCAGTAAGCCTGTAAGTTCTCCCGTACTACCCCTCTGTAACATTTTCCTGAATAAAATAAAACCATCAGATATCCTATGTCCAGGTACAGAACATGTTTGGGATGGGTGAATTAACTCAGGGGCACAGAGTAGTAATCTGTTATTCAAAAGCTTTGATAATAATGTAAAATCTGTATTAAGTAGAGTAATTGGACGCCAATTATGAAGGTCTGTCCTATCCCCTTTTTTATACATAAAAAGAACTAGGCCTTCTGTCATACTGTCCAGTAAAATGCCTGAGTCCAATGTCTCCTGCAAAACCGCAGTAAATTCATGCAGCAACACCAAGAATATAAATTTATAGTGTTCATAGGGAATCCCATCCTTCCCAGGGGCAGTGCCCGATCTTGTCTGTAAAAATGTAGCTTTAACCTCTAATGGTGTAATAGGGGAACTTAAGAGACCTATATGGGTCTGGGAGACTTGTGGCAAGGATCCCAGTCCCAGCCAGTCTCCGTGTGTCCGTGTCTGTACATCAGATAGACAAAAGAACATGTGCACATGCTCATCCATTGCCTGCATAATATCTGACTTCGATGTGCACATCTTCCCCTGTTGGTTACGAATAGAAGTGATATGCTTTTGCTGGGCACAGAACTGGAATAGATTCATAAAATTCTTGCCCCTTTGTGTCCCAAACCTCCATTCTTTATCTAAGGATTTTAGTCTGTCGTATTGGGTATCATTTAGCAATTTTCTGACTGTAACTAACTCTGGGAGAACAGTCCCATCCCCCTGAGCTGCCTGGGAGAGTAAATCCTGAAACTGTGCCCTGCACTGTTTGTACTTATCAATTTTATTTTTACCATTAATTTTGCCTGTAAGTTGAAAATATTGTTTGATGTCTGATTTTGTGTCCTCCCACCACTCCCAAAGTGTGTCATATAAGCAGGTAACTGATTTCCGAGCCTGCAGTAATGAAATCAAACCTACCTCAACTGTTGGGAGAGACAACAATTCTAAATTAAGTCTCTAGTACCCCGGGCCCTGATGCAGCGTCTCATGGCTAGAAACAGTTACTTCTATAATAGCATGATCTGATGCCGAAACTGGTAGTGTTGTGTCTTTTAATGTGTCTTTTAATACCCGTAATGATTCAGACAACCAGAGACCAGAAAAGTGAGATTAGCCAAGGCCCAGAGGGAGCCGAGATTAGCGCAGGGAATTAACGGGGGACTTTTTCAGATACATCAGGGAGAAAAGGAAGTGCAAGGAGACAATAGTGAGGATAAAAAGGGGTTGGGAGTGGACGGAAAAGGTGAAGGAGCAGGCAGTACCACTGAATGAATACTTTTGCTCAGTGTTCATTGAAGAAAAGTGGGGACCGCAATCACCATGGGCTGGGAGGGTGGGGAGGGAGGCGACAGATGGAAGAATTGAGGCAAGTAGAGTCCTAGAGGGACTGAGGGCACTGAAGGTAGACAAGGCACCAGGGCCGGATGGTATCCACCCCAGGGTGCTGAGGTAGATGGTGGAAGTGTGTTGGCAGAGCCGCTGGCGGATCTGTACAGCACTTCACTGGAGTCGGGATGTGTGCCACTGGACTGGAGGATGGCACATGTAGTACCATTACACTAGAGCAGGCCAAGGGATTAACCGGGTAATTATCGTCTGGTAAGTCTCACCTCCATAGTGTGCAAACTCATGGAAATGATACTAAAGGAAAGACTGGTGTCGTACCTGGAGGACAATGGCCTCCAGGATGTGAAGCAGCATGGGTTTGTTTCAGTGAAGTCTTGTCAAAGCAACTTGATACAATATTATGACTGGGTGACAGGTGAGCTGGATAAGGGTCGCGGTGGATGTTCTTTACTTGGACTTCAGCAAGGCCTTCGATTCAGTGCCTCATGGGCGGCTTGGGGGGAAGCTAACTGGTGTAGGGGTAGGCTCAAAAATTATGAACTGGATTACAAGCTGGCTGAGTGGGAGGCTGCAGCGGGTGGTGGTGAGAGGGGAACTCTCAACTCCAAAGGCCGGTGATGAGTGGAGTGCCACAGGGCTCTGTGCTGAGGCCAGTATTATGTGGACTCTTCATATCAGACATTGCACATGAGGTGGTGAGCAGGGTAAGTCTGTTCACTGATGACGCCAAAATCAGAGCAGTGGTGGATGGAGGGGAGGGATGGAAGCAGCTGCAGGGGGACCGAAGCAAGCTAGAGGAGTGGTCAGAGAGGTGGCAGCTGGGGTTCAATGCAAAGAGGTGTAAGGTTATGCACTTTGGGACGAAGAACCCAATGAGAGAATACTGGCTAGGGGGGAAGCTGGGGATCACTGAGGAGGAGGAGAAGGACGTAGGGGTAATGGTAACAGGGACCATGAACAACACTGCCTAGTGCAGGAGAGTGGCTGCCAAAGCGAACAAAATGCTGGGGTGCATAGTGAGGGTTTTTTCGTCCAGGTGAAGAGGTGATCATGCCCCATTACAGGTCACTGGTAAGGCCGCACGTAAGAGTATTGTGTGCAGTTTTGGAGGCCATACCTAAAGCGTGATATCAGGCTATTGGACGGGGTGCAGAGGAGGGAAACAAAGATGATATGTGGAATGGAGGGAAGAGACTATGACAGCAGACTGGGAGATCTGAATATGTACACTCTGGAGGATAGAAGGGACAGGGGGACATGATAAGAGACATTCAAGTATCTGAGGGGAATCAATAAGGATGGGGTCTTTATGTTAAGGAGGGGGAGGGATACCAGGGGGCATGGGCTAAGAATAGAAGAGGGAAGATTTAGGAGGGAAATGAGGAGACACTATTTCACAGAGAGGGTGGTAGCAAAATGGAACGCACTACCAGAATGGGTGGTATCATGTAAATCTGTCAACAGCTTCAAAAGAGCGTGGGACAGGGAACAGGGGAGAGTGAGGGTGGGGAAGGTGGGGCATGGCAGTGGGATGACAAAGGGGAGGGGGATGGGGCAGCTGCAAACTAGGGGCTCTAGCTGCACACTCAAGCAGACTTAGATAGACCGGATGGTCTGTTTCTGCTGGCACATTCGTATGTTCTTAAAAATCGATCCTTGTGGCCTGGGTGCCATGAAACTTTTTTTTTTTTATTTGGTGATCCTGAGAGGACCATCACATCAATCAAGCATGTTTGTGTAAGGAGATTATTCAAATAGTTAGCATCACAATACAACTTTCTAGTCTGTAAACCTCTGTCCGTCCTATACCCGCTACAATTAAAATCACCCCCCCAGTAAAACAAATTTTGATGTAACTAGATAAGGCTGCAAGGCCCAAGATATCTCAACTGTGGGGGATAATCTCTGAGGCACTTCACATTCATGACATCATGGGTTGTTTACACCTGATAGGTTGTTTGATGCACATGTGACTTGAAGAAAGTCCATCCCCACCTGAGGGGGGGGAGGTCTGCTCTCCTAAGGTCAGTTCTTATGTGCATCGAAACAGGTTGCAAGCACACCCTAGAGCTCCAGTGTGTTTCTTGTAAGGAACAAATGTTTATTATAAAGAACGACTTCATTACTAAGGTAAGAAGCCACACGGCTAAGCTATTTATTAATATCCTACAACAAAGATCAAACAAGACCACCGGAGTATGTTTCTGCAGATATGCAACTGTTTAAAATTGCAAAACTGGCAGTCTTGGAAATGTTAGCACTGCGGCTTCTACTAGCTTCGGTTGTCTAGGAAAATGTTAGCTGAGAAATTGCCAGCACAGTATTCAGATTATGAACATTATCACATTGTGCAACTATAGAGATTATTAGCTACCTGAACACCCCTGCTAGCGGTGCCAGGAACTAAAATAATGTCTGACCCACATAATTGAACACAGAATCTATGCAGTGATTTACATGAGGTAATATAATAAATAATCAACCTGGTTCCTGAGTTGTATTAATCACCAACAAGAGTCTGGTGACCCTGCTAGCCTCACTAACTTGTAGAAAAGATACTCTCAAACTCACCCAGAAAAGCTTCCTTGCACTGGAAAATGCTTAAAATGCGTGAGCTGGATTCAGACATTACTGGAGTTCAGTGGCACTAAATCAAAGCACCCGCAACCACCTTGTGCTATTTTCTACCCAAAAACAGTCCTACAGAGAAGAGGAAGTTCTATGGACCAAAGTGGAGCCATCCAAATGTTTCTTTATCGCCCTAGTGTCTCAAACAACTGCTGGCAGCATGACCATCCCCCCTACTTCTTTCTAGTTTACAAATCTCGTGCTACATGAGTGCTGCAACCTGACTGGCTCTCAGCTCTCACAAGATTTCGGTCACCATCTTAGATGAGGATAAACAAACAAGATTTGATTAAATCCAACATATCTTGCAATGGAGACTGGAGCTAGCAATTGCTACAGCTTCTCAAGGCAAAGTCCCCTGACTTACTGACCATGAGAGAGAACTGAAGAAACATGTTTTACAGGACAAAGAATGTTTCTGCCCCAAACTGTATCCTATTACAATAGCAGCCAGCAATGCAGATGATCCCTCTCTCAGTTTACAACAGCCTAGGAAAGCTTTAGCTAAAGCAGCCTCCCCCCCCCGCAAAGGCACATGCCTACTTTATCCCAGAGATGAGCAAGGCATACAAAAAGGGCCAAAAATGATACACAGCACTGTACTATATTGGGTGAACATACAAGGAGGTTTGATTAAAATAACTACTTGGGAAATAGTGAACTTTAATAGTCATTTCTTTCACTAATATTCAGTTGTTTTTCTCTCTTAAAGGCACAATCACATATTAATTAAGGAGCTGCTACTATGCACTGTCTGTGACAAAAGTAATACATACCAATGTGAATGCATGACTTGGTCCTATTAATTAAATAAAAAAGGGCCAGAACAAGATAATTTATCACATTTTTGAAATTTAAAGGACGTTAAATTTAAAGGATACTAACAGAGTCGTGTATTGTTTGAGATCTGTCACAGATGACCGAACAGATTCTACAGCCACAGTTACTTGGAACCCCTACCAGCGGTCCCAGGAGCTCAGTACATCAGGGGCTACTACATAATTAAAGGCTCTCATTCCTTACTTGGGCATATTATCTGAGTTCCCCTACGTGCTGTTCAGAGCAAGCATACCACCTTACTAAGATGCCTGACCCGGAGCCCTGCCAGCGGCTCCAGAGTCTATACATTGTTAAATGAGCAAGTGACCACTTTAGAACGTCCGGAGTACCCTGCCAGCGTCCCAGACTTCTAAAATACTAACTAATGTGCCACAGTTCCACATTACCAGCATAGTAGCACCTGTAGTGCTCACTCAAGACATCACTACACAACAGTCTCTGAAGTAATTTCTCAGTTCCTCTGTGCCTCACCTCAAAATGACATGTTGTTTAGACATTTTTTATGGCACATTATGTCTTTTAAACTCACCACCTTCTTCTGTCAGCAGGTAGAGGAAACTCCTCTATCATCTACCGACCAAAACACCATAAACAAGTAGGTCTCATGAGGAGGAGGAGGAGCACTGAGAAACTAACCTAACTTGCCTATCCAGATTGGCAGTCGCAAGTAAGAATATCGCAAGACTTGCTCCTGTGATCTCGGAAAAGCTCTCCACTCACCCCTTACCCATGCAGGATTAAGGATGTAGGTGGCTGCCAGACAGGAGATTTACTGAGAGTTGTGGCTGCCATCTTGAGGAGAGCGTAACTATGCTCATAAACGTTCACCCAGCACAGAGCACATTTATTAAAAGCACCAACCACTCTGCAGCAGCAGACCACAATGTGAATAATCAAATGTGAGGGCAACGATTTGAAAATCAACTAACAATGGGGAAAATACATTGAGGGCAGCACCATTACCACAACTGTGGGCAAGGTGGCATAACACTGAGCCCCTCACTCACTCTAATCACATTTAAAGGGACAGTGCACACTTTAATGCACAGGCTCAGCAATACCCTGCACAGTGCAGAAATTTTTTTTTTTTTAAATATATTTTTATTAAAATTTTCTTTTATAATAGGAGACATTTTTACATTCATTGTCATTCAAGCAAGAATTAATCTGCGTCACCGCAGCCTAGTACCATTCGTCGACCCTGAAGCCTTGGTTCTGCCATGCCATTAAGTGATGTCTCGGTGCCGTTCGACTCCGGATCCTTCGGAAGCCATTAAGACCTTTCTTTTTTCTCGGCGCCAAGATTGTTCCTATTTCTCCGTTCAGTCATGCCAGGTCCTAAGGACACGTAGAAATCTTCTAAAGTGGGCAAGCCCCCCATGTATCGGTGTCCCTGCAGCTGGCAGTATTCCGTTACAGACTGATACGTCCCAGACCATGACATGGACCAATGCAATGCCTGCTTCTCCATGGACCACAGGGTACTCAAGAACCGTATGTTAAAGAACGTCCATAAGCCGATGACTTTTGGAGGGCAGCCTCATACACAGGATGTCAGACGCAGGTCCCTCAACCCGTCCTCCAGGTCCCCTCCCAGTTCTATATGGACCACGGAGGAGGGGGCCTCTGCCTCTTCAAGCCTCGCCATGGCGGAAGTCCCTTCTACGGTATTGGAGGCATGGTCTGACCCCCCGGGGGGGGGACCGGCCTGGGAGCACCATCTTGACAGTGAAGGTTCCCCCGGTGTCGCAGCCTGCGCCTGCCAGGCCTGACCCTGTGGTCTCCTTGGCGCCATTCATCGGAGCCACTCCAGATCCTGGAGCTGTTCATGGCTCCGGTAATCAGGGCGGTGGTGCGGGTGGTACTGGGCCGTCCCACAGTGCCGCTCACAACACTGGGGACAGGAGGGCCTTGGGGGTGGCCCCTCTGGAGATCTTCTGGATCTGCTCCTCTTCAGAGGAGGATGGTTCTGAGGCAAATACAGACTGGCTGCCTGACTCTCCTCAGAGTCCCGGGGCTGTCCTCCGCCCAGCACCATTGCGCCCTCCAAACATCCTCTCTCTTCGGAGCCAGTTGTCTTAACTGCCGCTGGCCTCAGTGCCACTTGTGGTGTTGGGAGTCTTTCCAGGGCCAGTAGTGGCACTGGAGGGATTACTGGTGCTGGTGTGGACTCCCAGCCTGGGGGGGGGGGATTGAGTCTCCAGGTCCCAGTGACCAGGCTGGCTCTGTCCCTGGAGCCACTCAGTTGTCTGGAGCCAGGAAGAGGGTTCCCACACTAGCTGCCCCCTTGAGGCTGGCAGGTGAGGTAGAGCCCATGTGGCTGGGTTTGAGGAAGAGGTCTCTGTTGGAGTCCGGGGGGGGGGTGGGGCGAGGAGCAGCGTTCTTCCTTGGTAGTTCACAGGGGCTCAGGAAGGAGCCACAGCACCAAGCCTTCCTTCTCTCCCTCATGGTCCCTGAGTGAGACCTTGTTGCATAGGGCTAGGGGCCGCCCTTCTGGACCTATGCAGCCCTGGTCGCCTCACAAGGGAGATTCCCCCCTTCAGGGCACAGTCCTGACCACTTTGGGCTGGTTGAGCGGCCAGTTACTGTTCAGACCAGCGGATCTTTCCGGGGTGCTGGATCGCCTGCACGGTCTCTTAGCCCTGGCAGAGGGCACCCTCTTTCACAGAGGTGCTTTTCCCCTTTACCTCTGCCTTCTACTCCTCCCTTCCTGGGCTACTCGGGTCCTGCTGGGCCTCTGAACCTGGGAACAGTTCAGGGTCTCGGCTGCTTATTTTCCCCTTTACGTCAGAGCCATGGATGAGCAGGTTTTTCACCTGTCGCCCCAGCAGCAGCCAGACTCGGACTCATCGGCCTCCTCATCTTCCTCCCCCGAGGAAGAGGATCCTTCCGCCCACCTATCCTCAGACACTGATCAGACCTCTTATCAGCATTTCCTCTCGAGGCTGGTCGATGAGGTCCACATCTCCAGGGTGGCAAGACGCAATCCTGAACGGGTGATGCATGCTTTCTTAAGCGAATTCAGCGTGGATCACCTGGTAGTGCCTGCCTGGCCTACCGCTTTCCAGGAAGTGTCGTACTGTACCTGGCAGCAACCATCATTCCCTTCCCCAGCCCTGATGGATTGCCGGCGCAGGTCTTGCATACCCCAGGGGTCTCCAGGAGCCCTGCCTCACCCCTCTTCGGAAGTCAGTCTCCTGGATACTCCTACTGGCATAGAAGGCCAATGCACAACCGGCCCCCAGAGGTGGATTCTGTAGAGTTTGAACGATGGGGGAGGAGAGTCTTCTTCTCGGCGTGCGTTTCGCTTTTCATTACAGCGCATCAGGCCCATCATGCTACCTACAACAGGCACCTATGGTCGATGCTAGGACAGATTCTGGCATCAATGCCTGATATAGAGGCAGCCAGGCAAGCCATCGCCCTCTCCACACGTGGCCTGGAGCTTGCGAGGCACCAAGCAAGGGCATCGTATGACACCAGTGAGGTGGTGTCCAGGTTAGTGGGGACAGCAATCTGCATTAGGTGGATGGTGTGGCTTCGTCTTTCCCGATTGTCACCCATGGCCCGATGTAGGGTGATTGCCTTCTCTTTCTGGGGGACCTTCCTTTTCTCCTGCAGGGTGAGACTGGAACTTCAGGGGCGACTTCCATCTCCCAGGCATAGGGAGACCCCACCTCACCCTGACCAGTCACAGGCCTAACTTGACCTGTGAGGGTCTCCTCCTCCTCCTGTGTCTCCCCCACAGGGGGCTGAGGGGAGTTTTCTCCCTCAGGGAGGTATCAGGTCCCCTTTGGGGGGGCTTGGTAATCACCCACCAGTGATGAATGGTGAAAACTGACACAGATAAGATATGAAAATTATGTACCTACCGTAATTGTTGATCTTTTTGTGTATCTTCACCATTCATCACTGCCTCTCACCCACCATCCCGTCTTGGGCCTCAGACTCTGGGCAGTGCCTCCTTCCTGCTTGTCTTCCCCCAACTGAAGCCAATTGTGGGCTGAGTCCTGCTGGTATCTCCAGGCCCTCTGATTCTTCTCTTCAGAGGCAGGGGTCCATCTTTGGGAGAGGGCAAGCAGGGGTGCTTACCCTCTTAAGAAGGGGTTCCCTGGGCCCTCTCCTTGGGACCCTGGGGGGGTCTGCCTTCAGAAGACCTAGGTCTTCCCAGACCCGGTTCTTCCCTGCCCTCTTCTAAGTTGTGAGAGAATCTGAGGGCTCTGGGGATCTCCTCTCCCCTTCTCTTTTTACCTTCAAGTACTATATTTCCTCCACCGCTGCCTCCCAGTGGAGGCTGTTTTTCAGGCAGCGCCCCTCCTTCCTACAGGTCCCTTCCCTCGAGCCCATGGGGGAGGGAGTGGGGTGTTTTCCTCCTTCTTATTGAGGAACGTATCTTCAGGATAGCAGGAGGGACTCTGCCCCAGGGTTGGTGCTGTCTCCCAGCCTAGCAACATTTTAAAGGCAGGAGTGGGAGACCTGCAGCTCCCCTACATCTTGTATCAGGGAAAGGGGCTTTGAGCCAGGTCCCTGCCTCATCTGTTCCTTGGTACAACACTCAGTTGGCTCTGCTCTCTTCTCCTCTCAAGTTGCTGCCCTCCCCTCCTCTGTGGACACCACAATAAAACAGTTGAGGGAACAGATTCCTACGAGGATATGGCTGAGACGAGGTCCCTCTCCCTTTGACCTCTTAGAGAGTCCTTCATTGGGGAGCTGGGGGGGGCTCCCATCTCCTTCAATTTTCTTCTCTTTCTTCCTTTTCTTATTCCTGTCTTACTTGCCCAGAGGATGAGGCCCTCTATTCCAGACCCCTAGGGTAATAACTGTCCTCTCACTCGGCATTATCTCTTTTTCTGTTTATATCCTTTCCCTTGTCTGTCTCTTGGGCTCCCTTGCCTCGCCCTCTTCTTGTCTTTGTCTCTAATTTCTTCACTCTCTGGCATATGCAGAACTAAGCTGAGGGAGGGGTCAGCGTCATTCACTGGCCAACCCTTGAGCGCCACGCTGTGCGTCTGCCTCGAGGGTGGCGCTGTTCCAGCGCCGGCTCCTCCCCCTGAAAAAAAAATGCTCCCTCAGGGTCCTGATCCTCTGGCCATAACCCACCAGTGATGAATGGTGAAGATACACAGAAAGATCAACAATTACGGTAGGTATGTAATCTTACATATGCAGAATGCCAGGTTCCATGATTGATACCGTTTTTTTCCTGGGAATATTGTAAATGTTTGTCCTTGCCTATTATTAAAGTATTACTAAAGTTTTAGAGTGACAAGTAGTAGTGCAATGGAATGGGAAAATATTACAGTCTTTCTGGTATTCTGCATTTGTTCCACTTAAGAAGGCAGTGATAAATGCAGCTAGGAAGGGTGGGTGGAAGGTGCCTTTTGGGTCAGAGTAGCATTATTCACTCCATTTTGTTTTGTCCTGTGTTTACAGACTGCATTGCTGGAGGAGCAGCAGTCAGTTATGCAGCAGTGTGCAGAGCAGCGCAGGAAGCTCGCATCTGAGTGGACAGAGTACCATGCCCAGCAGAAACTGAGCCATGAGCACGTAAAACGCAGTGCAAGTCGTGTTCTGCAAATGGACGCCCAGCGTGAGGAAACCATCTTCAGCATGGCAAAGGTAAGAAAAGAGAAGAGGCATTCATAAATTCTTTTCATTCCCTGAAGTAGGATCTTGGAGGACATGCTTCTTATGTGTCAGGTAAAATGAGGCAACATGGTCTTCTGGTTAGAAGACAAGTTTGAGAATCAGGAGACTCAGGTTCTAATCCTACCAGAGCCGCTTACTGTGTGACCCTGAGCAACTCACTGAACCTCTCAGTGATTCAGTACACCAGCTATAGAAATGGATAAAATCAGGACCTCACAGAACAGAGAATACTGAATTACATCTCAGCTGTACTGTTGGAGAAGAGGGTAGGTAAATTGTAAAAAAAAAAAAAATGTAACCATGGAATGAATTGGTGCTGTCAGGTTTATGAAAACTGCCACAGCAGACTTGAATCCCTGCTTTAAATGTTGGGCTTAAGAATCACATTTGCATTAATACAAAGAGATAGGGAGGTGCAGAGTGTGTCTGTTTTGTAACTTAGTGCCCACTCTCAGCCCATGAGAGCAAAAGGAGGAAAGATAGCTTTTCTGGATATGAACGTACCCTTCATTCTAGTTTCAAAAACTGTTGAAGGTAAAACTGCAGTGGTAATTCCACATGTTTCCGAGATGTTCTGAAGAGATCAGACCATTCTTGGCCATTTCCTTCTCTTTCAAAACAACTGTATTCATTAGAGTGCTTTCCAGAAATAGTTCGGAAGCCCCGCCTCAGCCTGTAGACATGTTGCCCTCTTTTCTCTGCCTCAGCTTATCTGTAACCAAAAGCAGGACTTTGATACACAACCTCTACTTCAGAATGATTTGGATTAGATTGATGTCTGTGACGTGTCCTTGTCTGGATTTCACTGGATCATGGCTTTAAATCTGCTCCGAATAGAACCAAGAATAATCTCCTCTTTGCACTGTACTCTGGGTGCTTTTAGGCCTTTCTGCAGGATTTAATAGAGGCTTTAAATTTCTCCACCTTGCCAATGTAATATGATTATGGGTACAGTAAAGTGTGTTTCTCATGGTTTCACAAGTGTCTGTTGGTGCTGGTTTGGCGAGAAGGTTCTGTTTGCCCAACCAGCACGAGAGAGACTTGTAAACAGTAAGAAACACACTTTACTGTACCCATAATCATATTATATGACAACAGATCACCATAATATGATTCTGGGTTCAGTCAAAATTTGTTTTTGTTCGAAATGTTCAGTGTGTTACTTTTTGTGCTCCCTTGCTGTGTAGAAATACTTTGGCCAGGGATGAGGATGTCAGATGCGCAGTGTAAGGCGAACAGCTGTACATATACAAAATAGGAGGTACAGCCGTTCTCCTCCGTGATTGATCAGAAACATACCATTGCATATAGCAGATTGCAGTAACCCACTAGGCTTTTCTGTGTCTGTGTGCTGCCACCTGTGGAGATCCTGAGGAAGTGCAATCTGAGTTTTCAGTGCTATACAGATGTGTCATCTGCTTTAAAGAAGTACTACAGTCAGAATTTGTAATAAACATATATTGTGCAGAGTGTTTTGATTTGTGTGTTTAGTCCTGATGTATCCTTCCCTTTGTTTGCTATCAGGCGTTATCTCTCAATTTGCCTTCTAGTTTTATGGCCTCTCCTACTAGTTTTACGGCCTCTGGGGAGCTCCATATTACCAAGATTTATTGCTCTTCTTCGTTTTCCTACAATACCTCCAGTTCCATGTGACAGTAATGTGTCCAGGACCGCAGATTCAGCAAATACTGCTTTATAGTCAATTCTAAAGCAGTACAGCTGTGATTTTAGGCGCTTATACACACAGGTTTCTGTAACGGAATGACTGTTATGGAAACAGTATACCGTTACATCCCCTGTGTGTAAAATGCATCTGTTCTGTTACACCGGTGAACGTTCAGCCGAACCGCAATCTCTTTGTTCCTCAGTTCGTCCCTATGTGTTCCGTTTCGTCTGGCTGTGTAAAACAGCCATTCCGGCAGCACTAAAAAAACTGCCATAGAGCACCACACTCGTGGGGGCCAAAACAGAAATATTGAAGGCGGGGGTTGCGAATACCTTCTGCGTGTAAAGTGAACCACAGACGGAACAGAGTACAACGGTGGTACACAGGTAATGGCCATTCCGTTGTATTCGCCTGTGTGTAAAAGCACCTTTTAAGTCACTTTCCTTACCCAGTAGACACTGAAGGCTGTATTTACAGCTTAGCAGTCACTTGATGTCTGAGTGGGTATTCTGTAAGAAGGTAGTCTGTAAGAAGACAGCTAGAGTCTACTAATTATAGTATTGATGACCTAGGGTGATTTGTGTGCTTTTTATGACTTGGTGTTTGATTTAGTTTAAAGCTCTAAAGCAAAATATTTACTCCTGCTGGCTAGACCTAGACATGCAGACAACAAAAATAATGAATTAGAAATATTTAGTTGAGGCCAGATATCAAGCTTCTATCTTCAGGTTACTGCTGCAGTACTTTCCATCACTGAATCAGTGGTCCTGGATGCATCACTGTCATGAGACAGGAGGCACTGTAGGACAAAGAAGAGCGATAAACCATTCTAACATGGAGATCCCCAGAGGCCATAAAACTAGCAGGCAAATTTAGAAAAAATTCCTATTAGCAGTCAAAGGGAAGGACACATCAGGACTAAACACACAAATCAAAACAGTGTGCATAACATATGTATTTGCAAATTTTGACTGTAGTACTGTACTCCTGTTATTCTTTCTTACTGACCCTACACAAGCACTACTTCTCTTTCTGGATACACTGTCTAAATGATATTTGAACTTGGATGGGAAGTACCAGACAGAAGACTGGTCCCAGCAAAACTGAAGTTGTGTTAATAGGCTTAGGTTATTAGAGTTTCAGACCCTGGCCACTGTCCTGAGCTTCTTGGTCATTTATGGGGAGAGGGTGATTTGCAGCAGGGGCTCTTGACCTGGCATAAGAAAAAAAGTGAAAACACAGGTCCCAGTGTAGATCGTCCATGAATCAATCTTCACCATTGATTCGCACTTATGGGGTTGGACCGGAGGCACTAGGACCCTTTGGGAGCAGAGCTTTGACCAGGGGGCCAGCAAAGGCTACCATGCACGTCACCTGCGCACCCCCATGTGATGCCGCATGCTGTCCAATAACCGTTGGTGGCACCCTCACCAGTCTCAGCTCTTTACTTTGCGCCGCAGAGAGCGCACTGTGGGAGTGCTCCACACATTGCCACCATTTTGTACTGTGTCATCGTATTTTATTTTTTTGTATTGTTTTATGGTGCCATTCTTTTTTGTTTCTCTGTCCGCATGATGCCAAAAGCTGAGTCAGAAGGGGCCATGTCAAAGAATAGAAAAGGCTGACAGCTACCCCTTATGGATTGGTGCCCCTTTGGGAAACAAATGGCTAGTACAGAGTGGCATCAAGTCTGTGAAACCTGCCTGGGTGCTCAGCATAATATGAATGCTTGAAACATCTGCTACTTTTTGGACTGCCGCACCATGGCAAACCACACTTTGAGGTGGGGTTGTCCGACCACTAGTTTCGGAGGCAAGCATCGCACATGTGTGTCCAAGGATAATGTTTTTAGCCCTTCCCCTGGGCCCCTTCCTAGGACCTCTGGTTCCATGAACATACAGAGTTCTCCTCGATCTTACTGCATTGAGGTGTCTGAGACTTGATGGATTGGTTTAGTGGACAGCTGACTCATTCTGGATGGTCAATCATGAACCATCCATAGTTGAAGCAGAGCAGCAGACGTCTCCTTTCGCGAGGCTGAAGCTGTATGCTTGGTGTTGTCACCGTTCATGGTGACAGCATGAGGGGTGACCCTATGGATGATGCCAGGCCCCCGACACCATTCGCAGATGTCAAAGGAGGGACAGACATCAAGCCTATTGGTTGCCCTGATACCAGTTCGGAGACTGTCCATGGGAGGGGGACAGCTCTGAGCATGGCAGCATTGACAGCAATGGCAATGGTGTCTGTCTTGTGCTGGCTCCGAGCGAGGTGCCAGCAACATTGTCAGCTTGGAGATCATCCACAGCTTCAGTGTCATCCGCGATACCCGCATTCACCTGTCTTTCAGTGAAGAAGTACTTCCTCACATCTCTCATGAATTTACCCCCTTCCAGTTTCATCGCATGTCCCCTTGTTCTTGTACGTCTTTTCCTCCGAAAAATACTCCCCTCCTGTACCTTGTTTACCCCTATGAGATATTTATAGGTCTCTACCATATCCCCAGTCTCCCTTCTCTCTTCTATGGTGTACATATTGAGGTCCTTCAGTCTCTTTTAATAGGACTTCTTATGCACATCTTGCACCATTTTACAAAAACAAGGTACTGCGTCAGCATGTGGTCTGAAAGCAAAACAAAACGATATTAAACGCATGCTGAAAATAGAGTTAAAAATTGACGTTTGACCTTAGGTCTTCTTCAGGAAATATCTAAAAAAGAAAAAAGCAAAATTAGTGTAGAGGGGAGGTAAAATAAGGGATATATATGTGGGGAAGGAAAAAAGGGTGATGCTCTGGGAGAAGAAGTGATAAATGGCAAGATAAAAAGAGAATCTGGAAAACAAAAGTGTGATGATGGGAATGACAAGGCATAATAGCAGTGAATGAGCTGGAGAAGTCCCCAGGTGGGGACTAATTAACAGGGCATAGTAAGAAGGCTGAAAGGTGACAAATGTGGGGGAAGGAGACAGAAATGGAGACATCTGGTGAAAATGAAAATAGATGTCTACAGCTACAAACAGATTTTAGGGAAAACAAGGGGTGGCTGAAAGATGTTAGTAGAAAATAAGTTTTCCAGATTCTGTCTTTATCATGCCATTTATCACTTCTTCTCCCAGAGCCTCCCCCTTTTTTTTCCCCTGCATATATATCCTTTATTTTACCTCCCCTCTACACTAACTTTGCTTTTTTCTCTTTTAGATATTTCCTGAAGAAGACCTAAGGTCGCAATGTCGATTTTTAACTCTGTTTTCCATTTTCAGCATGCATTTAATATTACCATTTTGTTTTGCACCATTTCAGTTGCTTCCACTGGACCACCTCCATTATGTCTATGTCCTTCCTGAGATGTGGTCTCCAGAACTGGCACAGGACTCTAGGTGGGCTCTCACCAGCAATCTATACAGTGGCAATACCACCTCCCCTCTTCAGCTGCTGATACCCTTCCCTATGCATCCCAACATCCCACTGGCACTGCCAGTTGCCTTATCACACTGTCTTGCCATCTTGAGATCATCGGATGTGATTACTCACAGGTCCCTTTCCTGTTTGGTGACCATCTATGCCTCTTTTCCAATTCTGTACTCCACCTCTGGGTTCCTGTGCCCTAAATGCATGATTTTGCACTTCTTCGCATTGAAGACCAGCTGCCATGCCCTTGACCACTCCTCCAGCTTTCTTAGGTCTCTGCACATTTTTCCCCTCCCTGGAGTGTCCACACTATTGCAGATGCTGGCGTCATCAGCAAAGAGGCAGACCTTCCCTTCCAGCTCAACTGCAATGTCACTTACAAAGACATTAAAGAGGACTGGTCCCAGAACTGAGCCCTGAGACACCCCACTGGTCACTGTCTCTTCCCCAGAAGTGAGCCCCATTTACCACCACCCTTTGTCGTCTATATTTTAACCAATTTCTTACCCAGTTTACCATGTTAGGTCCTACCCCTAAACTGCCCAATTTCCTTATGAGTCTCCTATTTGGAATGGTGTCGAAAGCCTTACTGAAATCTAAGTAAGTTACATCCACTGCACCACCCTGCTATATTTTTCTGGTCATCCAGTCAAAGATATCTATCAGATCTGTCTGACATGACCTCATCCCTTCTGCCTCAGGTGTTGTAACCAGCTGGATTCAAGATACTCCAAAATCCCCCCCATCGATGTCAGGTTAACTGGCCCATAGTTAACCTGACATCGGTGGCATAGGTGACATAGACATAACAGAGGTGGAATACTCTGCGAAGAAGGTATTGGTTTAGCCATAGGGTCGTTTTAACATGGAATCACCTCCCAGCCGAGGTAGTAGATAACCCAGTATGGACTCCTTCAAAATAAACTTAGACTCAGCAATTGGAGATGATGTTAAATTCTGTGTTTATTGATATTTTTGGCAAGCACCATGGACACAATGTCCATATTAGCTTGAAGTACCTGTGATGATAGTTGCCATCCTCCTCCCTGCTACTGTTTTTCTGAAGTGCAACTACATCTGCCCTCCTGAAGTCCTCTGGAACCACTTCTGTTTCCAGTGAGTTGATAAACAGGACTGTCAGAGGTGCAGCTGGTACCTCCCTGAGCTCCCTCAGTAACCTTGGGTGTACCCCATCTGGCTCCATAGTCTTATCCACTTTCAGATTTGTGAATCCTTTCAGGCATACCTCTCAATTGTCCCTGATTATGAGGCACATCCTTTATTTTACCCCTCAAAACTGATATGTCCCTCATCCATCCATCATAAAGGTGCTGCCCACACAGAGAAGGTGCTGTAAATTTAGATTTAAAGCAGAAATTCATATCATTCTAAGATGCTAAAACAAAAATATAATTTGTACAAGTAAAGTGATTGATTTCCAGAGTGTTCTGAGCTTGTATCTTCATATTTCAGGATGTGTCCCTCATTGTCCCTCATTTTGGGTGTTCATGTCCCTCATTTCATTGACAAAAGGTTGAGAGGTTTGCCTTCGTAACTTTCTCCTCTGTAAAACGTCTTGTGTCTCCTTCTCTTCCTCCAGTACCCCTGTTGCTTTTATGTGGCCCTTCCCCTTCGTCTGTGAAGACTGAACAAAAGTAATTATTCAGGATTTCTGCTTTTTTCTGAGCCTTTCCTGGTTAAACAGTTTCTCCTTTCCCCTTTTATGTAGAGCCAAATGAAATAAAAAAGGAGCACTTACTGTACTTAAGTGCAGAAACTTGAGCATAGGATGAAGCACAACAAACTCCCCTACATAGTGCCCTGCATAGGGGCTTCCTTAGGGAGTGGGTGTTCATGCATGAACCTGCGCTTCGGTTGATAACAGATGAGGTACCCCAAGGCTCTATCCTTGGCCCCCTCCTCTTTTCTCTGTTAATAAAAGACATGCCTTTTAATTGTGGAGGGGCCACAGTACAGCTGTATGCGGATGATGTGGTTTTATATAGATCCTCTGCAGATTTAAACTGGATCAACAACCACCTAGAAAATGACTTTTATGTTCTTGAAAATCGGTTCCTGCAAAACAAGCGTGTCCTAAACGCTATAAAACTAAAGCTATGCTATTTGTCCACAAGAAACTTAGTCCAGAGAGATTCCACCTTCTGAATCTCTGCACCAACAGTGATGTCAATCTTGAAGTGGTACAGTCATTTAAATACCTAGAGGTAGTGTTGGACCAAAATATGTCCTTCAAACCTCATGCAGATGCCTTGGTCAAAACCCTTCATCAGAAGCTCAGGCTCCTTTGCAGGCTGGCTCCTTACCTCTCTGGTGGTGCTCGCCTAGCTATTGCTAGCAGCACCCTCATGCCTATCCTCTTCTCTGGTGCTGCAGTGTTACAGTCAGCCCGTGAATCTGTGTTATCCAGACTAAAGATTCTATATAACAGAATAGGGCATTTTGCAGCTGGTGCCCACCCCAGAGACCACCACTGTGGAATGTTTGCATCATTGGGGTGGCTTTCCTTTGAAGCAAGGCTGCAGTCTCCCCTGCACTGTCTAACTTTTAAAATATTGCAACTCACTGCCCCTCCTAGTCTAACTGGAATAATACAGCGTAAACAGCATGCAAGGCCTCTGAGATCTGCTGCAAGCCCATTGCTGGATATCCACAGGGTTCAGTATATATAGTAGTCAGTAGGAGATCCTTCTCCTGCGTAGTTCCCACTCTGAAACTCTCTACTTCAAGTGATTATTACCTGCCCCACCCTCACACAGTTCAAAAAGAGGCTCGAAGCCTTCTCCTGGGTATCAGCGCTATGCAAGTTCAGTCGCTAACCTCTCTGTAAATTTTTGTGCTATTTAATCAAGCTGCACTTCATGACCTCTCGCGGGGTCGGAATGGGGTACAGGGAGCCCACCTGGAAAATCAATAGGGGTGGGTCCAGGGCGATACACTCATATCAGTATTCCTCTTCAGTTTGATACATTAGCTCTGTGCTTACATTTTCCATTTACTTGTAGAGCCTAAAATTCCCAATTTCATTAGAAAATAGATGATAAAACCAAATATTCTCAGAGTTTAGAAGGTGGCCAGGTACCCAACAGAGAGGGCCCCACCTGGAAATTTTCAGGAATTCTTGTGAGTCAGTCCGACTGACCTCTTGGTCCATGGTGCAACCCTTATACATTTTATATATTCTGCTTTGTTTGTCTACTGCTTTGTAAATATTGTATATCTTAACTATTTTAATGTATGAAACTGCCATTGTACCTTAGATATGCCCTCTGTAAATGTTGTTGTTTTTCTCTCCTACTGTATGTAACTAATTCTGGGTCGCCCCTCAATAGGGGACTTTTTTGTCTCAGTAGGCCAACCTGGTCATCAAAATTTAAATAAATAAATAAATACATAATTTATGGATACAAATATGCAAATAGATCATTGCAAAACACCCTCTTAAAGTGATGTCACCCCCTGACAATACAGAAAGTGAAAAGGGGGGAGGGAACCAGGAAAGGCACCCTAAGCTGGAGCTTGTTCCTAAGTGTGACCTGGGAGCACAAGGAAGTTAATTGACTTGCTCAGGGTCACACAGTATCACAGTGCTATATGTGAAAATGTGCAAAATTTGTAAAAACATCAAATAATAAACATGTAAATCATTTGTAATGTTAACTTAATTATGAAAAAAAAATTGAAAAAAGCACAAAATACTTTACTCTTTTGTTTTAGCAAACTGTCACTGGCACAACAGCTCTCGATACCAATTCATATTTTTTGTAAAAACAAATAAATGTGTTTAAATGAGTTTTAAGTACTAACTCCACCAATTAATGTGTGAACTACAAAAAGAAATGGCTTCAAACACATGAAAAGTAGAATTTGAATTTATGAAGCTTGAGTGGGAGGGGAGAGCACCATCTTATGCAAACATTTTTTTGTCTGACTGGGAGGAAAGAGTGGATCTTACTTTGAGTTGGAGCTCTTGCAGCAGACTGTAACCATTAGGACTAGTCCGGCAGATGCCAGGACCCCACGGAAAAATTCTAGCTAGCTGTCTTCATTGGGGGACCGCCCCTGAAGTCGGTCCGCCAATGGTATATAAGGGGCTGTCCCCCAGCACCACCTCATTTCTTTTCCCACCATCGACCTGTGCACATCGGCTCCATGGACGCCTTCTGCTTCAGTCAACCACCTTTATTTATCAAGCTTTTCAACCCGCATTTCTTATCTTATTCTTTTCTTTTAGTTTCAGGAACTTCTCCACTCTTTGTCTCAGAAACAACAGTGGACAAAGTAGTCTGGCGGCAAGCAGAAGATCGCATCCCTCTGGTCCTGGATAGGCCCAAACTGCAATCCTGAGGCTTGCCCACTCTCCTAGGATTTTCCCCGGGACTTCATTTCCTCCACCTGCTGAACTGGAGAATTTTTTCTGCTTCTACAGGAGTTCAAGCTGATAGACATGAAGATTCAGGGCCTTGACTTCCCTAGCTCGTCAGAGAATAGAAGCTGGCTGCAAGCACTGACTCTGGGAAATGCTCAAGACGACTGTCTGGTCTGTCTCCAGCTTTGGATCCAGGTTCCAGTCGATGGGCCCCGGCAGCCTTCATCTCTTCACAGGCTCCTGGAGATACACCTCCCCACCTTTCCTCAGTCGTCAGGCGGTGGTTCTCTTCTTCCCTGTCCCTTAGGTCCTCACTCACTTCCACAGGGGCCTAATACAGGAAGTTCGGCCGGACCCTCCAAGTGAGATGGCGGGTCTTTGCCCGTCATCCACCCCAGCCGAGGGCATCTGCTAGGTCAACTTCGACGTCAGGGTCGAACTCCTTCCAGCAACGCCTCGGGCAAGTGTCACCTCCCCCACATGTGTGATGCCTCTACCCCGTCTCGGGAGTCCACTCCCTTCGACAGGTTGCCCTCTCCAGGCAGACGCTGGCTGTTTTCTCTTTATCGATGTCAGCCTATATCTGTCAGGTCAACGCCAGCTCCTCCGATGTCGACCCCGGCGACGCCTTTTGGTCATTCGTAGACCCGCCTCAGCTGACACCTGGGAGACCGATGTCGTTTAAGCTGACATTCGCAGTCCTTGCATCTCCAAGGCCGACGTCAGTGCCCCAGGGCTTCACTACTGATGTCGTTTTTTTCTACTATCTTGGCGATGCCTTCCAGTCATCCCTGGTCCCTCCTCAGCTGTTGGCTAGCCTTATCACCACTCAGCCGATGCCTTAGAGACTGACGTCGCTTTAGCCGATGTCCACGGTCTTAGTGACTCTTAGGCTGACATCAGTGCCCCAGGGCTCCCCTACTGACGTCTGTTTTTCTACGACACCAGTAACGCCTTCTGGTCATCCCTGGACCAGCCATAGGCTGACCTTATTGCCACTCAGCCGATGCTTGGGAGACCAACATCTCTTTAGCCGATGTCCGAGGTCCTAGTGTCTCTAAGGCTGATATCCGTGCACCTAGGCATCACTACTGACATCCTGGTTTTCATTACCCCATCGATGCCCCTCAGGTTGTCATGGGCACGCTTCAGTCTGCCAATCTTGTAGCCACTCAGCCGACGCTAGGGTAACCAACATTGTTTCAGTCAATGCTCACGGTCCTTGGGAGGGATAACATCAGTGCACCCGGACCTCCGCCACTGATGTCCAGGTTTCCTCTATCTTGAGGGCGTCTCCCTGGTCACCCCCAGATGCTCCTCAGTTGCCGGCTGGCCTTATCACCACTTCAGCAGACGTTCACAGTCTTTGTGCCTCAAGGGCCACCGTCAGTGCATGCAGCTCTCCACCACTTACACCCGGGTTATTACTTCCCTGGTGGCATCTGTTCAGCTGTGCTCCTCAGTCAGCAGACGACCATGTCGCCAGCTAGCCGATGCCCGTTATAATGTCATCACTTCTTATGATGCTCGCTGTCCCTGTACCTCCAGAGCCACCATCTGTACTCCCGGGGCCTCGACTATTGACGTCCGGGTTACTTCTGCCCCAGCGAGGCCTCCAGGGTCATCCTAGGGTGCCCCTTAGTCATCGGCTGGACCTGTGGCCACTGACGCCAGGTTCGCCGTCGTCGCCTCAGCTGGCACTTGCTACCATGTGACTTAAGGGCCGACGTCAGTGTACCAGGGCTTTGGCCACTGCCTTCCAGATCTCCCACCTTTTAGAGATTCTTGCTCTCTTTCCTTCTTGGATGGTTCATGTCATGAACAAGGAGGACCCCTCTTTTTTTCTCCCCTCCTCAGTGTTGAGGAATGGGATCAGGGTTCTGGAGACATCTAGGTCACCTCCACCTCTTCTGAGGGTGTCGTCTCCTCGGGGGCTAGCACTGCTGTTTGCCTTTCCCTCCTTTGGGCTCTGCTGTCCCACATTCCAGTTCAGGAGGGGTCTCCGGTTACCACCAAGTCCCCTTCAGATGATCCCTCTGTCACACTTGGACAGCTGGTTCTGATCCCTGTATCATTTTTTGTAAATATAAAAAAATGTGTGATGGACTGTCAAGAGAAACCACTGCCTTGCTGAAGTTGACACAAAAAAAAAAAAAAACCCAGGGATAAGTTCAAAGGACAGAAGGTGTTTTAAACTGCAGATTTCTAAAATGCAATTACCTTGTCAATTTGCTTTGATCCCAGGAAATAAAATTAGCCATTCATGACGTCCTCATCAAAATCCTTTGATTTTGCACTAGGTGTCATAATGGAAAGAGCATGCATGTGTTTTGGGTGTCTCCCAGGAAGCAGCTCACTTCATCAAAGAGATCTTTGATGTACAGGTCCCAGACTGCATTGTAGTCCAAAATGTGTGTGTGTGGGGGGCGGGGGAGAGGTCATCAGAGGAAAGCCAGCATTACATCAAAGAGCCTTTGATGTCTGTAGATCACAGACCAGTTTGAAAGGTCACAGGAAAAGAGGAAATTCATTGATGTCACCTATTATTTTTTCAAATATCTTGTTTGGACATCCTGTGTTATGGAATAAAGGTTAATACTCCAAGACGGAGTTAGGTGATCTCAGAGAGAAGGCCGATTCAAGACTGTTTTTAAGCCTACTGAGCAAACCTTAGAATTCACTTTTTCATATTATCTGACTGAGAGAAGAGAGATCACGAAGCACTGAAAAATTAAAAAGTAAGGACCTTAGACAAGACTAGTCTGAGTGTTATTATTGGTAGGAATCTGCACTTTTAAACCTGTTTGTTTTAAGGCTGTATGTGTTGGGATATTTTGTTCTGTAGTTTTATTGTTTTCCTGTTTTATTTATTTTAAAGTAAAGATATATATTTTAAAAACATAAACTGCCTGGTGTGCCTTGACATTTCTTTTCATAAGTGAATCTTTGAAGGTTATAGTTGACACTGTGTATGAGTTATTGTGATACCAAGCTGGGAAACGGATAGAGTTATCTAAGGTCTTGCATAGAGTTCTAAGGGTTCATTTTGCAATACCTGGTTAGGTGCCCATAGGCAAAGATATCTGGCCCCCTGAAGACAGAATTATCTGAGCCTGATAATTGGGCACGCTAACAATAGGTTATCAGTTTGAATCCCTCCAGAACTTGAGACTAAGGTGACTCGAACCCACAAAACAGACAAAAGGGTTACCTTGTACTGTTAACTGCCCACAGAGCCTACGCTCAGAGGTTGGCACTTTGGGAGTAGAGGGCCTGACCTGCTGAGGGAATCTGTGACACCCTCCACTATGGCTGCGATGCAGTGTATCCGTAGCTTACGGAGGTGAGACACAAAGAATGTGGACCTAATTGGGTGTCTTCTGGTGGTGTCCCCCACTGGAAGGCACCGCTGTCGGGTCATCCCACCACTCTTAGCCTTTTCCGAGGCAATCAGTAATTTTGAAAGAGGGATGTCTTCTACCACCTCGATGGCGTAGAGGAGACTGTTCACCATATCTGGGCACCTAGAGATGAACCGTCCTCTGCTGGTCACCCAGAGGAGATCTCTAAGGCTATTGTTTTCTACCCGAGCTTGATTCTCGCACACTAAGCCTCCTCGTGCCCTTCCACCACCCACATGGCTCAATTCCAGATTTCCTTATGGGATAAGATTACCATGGAATGGTGCCAATCCTGGCTCATGCCCTTCAAGAGGAAACCTCTTTTGAGTTCCCAACATGGACACGGTTTGGAGTGCCTAGGTCCTTGTGTCCTTCCTCTGTGTGGCATTGTGCTGGAAGGGCAACACCCTCATCTGTCTGTTCCAGGCAGTCCTCCTGGTTGGGAATCTTAGGTTTGTCCCTGACATTGTCACCATCCTAGATATCCCCCTTTTCAAGGGTAATTCTTTTAGGCAGGGACTCTGGGAGCACCCCTTTCTGGCCATCAAGAGTGGGGCATTGCTACTGACATCCATTCCCTGTATCGTTCCAGCCCCTACCCGGCGTCCATTCACTGGCCACTGTCAGGCTTCTAAGGGTTCGACCCTTAGGGCACCCTGGACCTTCCAGACTGTCACGCCAGCTCACACGGCTGTAGCCTGGCCCCCTTTCTATATCCTACCCTCAATACAGCCATGATTCAGGCACTACTGCAGAAGCAGGCCATAGTACCCGTTCCTCCATGGTAGAGGGTCAGGGATGGTTATCCCATTTTAGCCCTACAATTCAAGGTCATATGTCCCATCCTGAATCTTAGCCAGCCTTCTTCCCCCGGTCACTCCTAGGGGACTGGCTTTGGTTGCAGGACATAGAGGCTGTCTTTCTTCCTTTTCCAGCCCCATAGAAGGTTCCTCTTCTTCCGCCACTTCAGAAACCTTCCAACAGTTTTTGGACTGACCCTGCCAGTTGGCCCATGTTCGGCTTCACACATCTTCACAATTGTGCTTGCTGCGCTGGCTGCAGCCTTAAGCTGACCAAATTTTTGCTTTCTTCTGATTCTGCATGAGGATGCTCCATCAGACTCCATCCAGTAGACCATTGGATTCAGGGAAACCTTCCTCCTCAGGAAAGAAGCCTCTGATTCACTGACTTGGGGATGGGCCTGTGTCTGTGGTCTTTACTCCCAGCAGGCCCTTTTGGACGTTTATGTGCTTATGTCCTTATTTCATCCAGATGAACTATTGGCTGTGGTATTCTTCATAGACAAACAGTGATTCCCCCATTCCGGAAATCATCCCTTCTCGGGGATGGAGCCCACTGGGAACCGACTGCCATTCAGGTTCCAGGTGTTACAAGCACCTTCATCCAGTGACCTTATGCGGTCTCGTTCAGAAGCCTGAGCACAAGCTCCTTCTCTTAGCTGGTTCGTTCTCAGACCTGGTATTTGCTAGAGCGTACCTTTCTTACCTCTTCTGGACAGGAAGGTCGCTACCTACCCCCTCCCTTTCCTTGGGTGCAGAGTCTTTCTACTCTACCTGAGGTCATAAGAGGCATTGATGTCTCTAGTGGTTCTCTTCTGACCACGGCAGCCTTTCTGCTCCACCCTGCTTTCTCCGGAGCAGGACCCCCAGGCCCTTCTGCATCTAAGGACCCTCCTTCATGCCCTTTTTTCTGTTAGTTTAGCCGCTGCCATTCATGGGGTCCCCACCCCAAGTGGCAGGAGTTCTAGTGCCTGTTGGAATTCCCTCCATTAGACCCCCTTTGTTTAACAGTGGTAATGGTTCTTCACATGGGTTACTGCTCATCCACTGAGTTCGTTTACCTGTCCGGAGATCCTTGTTTGGGAGTTTTCTCCTTTTTGTTATCTGTTTTTCTCAGGGCTGAGTTTCTCATACTCTTAGTGTTTCCTTCAACCCTCGTTGGTTACCTTGCACCTATCCAACACAAGACCTGTGCTCTGTTTACCTCTACTGGCACATCCTAGCAAGATTTTTCTGATCTAGACTCCTTTCTGAGCCTGCCACTGGTTGTGACCTTCGCTTTCCTTCCAGAAAGCGTTTTTTTCAGTGGCTTATTCCTTCTTTTTTGGGGGGGCTCACAGGCATTTTGAGTTCCTAGCTAGAATGTGCATAAAACCTATTTCCTGCCTCAGGGAATGTCAGGCTTACGCTGGTCAGGACATTCCTTTTCCTGTTTATTATCCAGTGTACTTCATCTCAGGGGAGTCCTTCTTCCATACTCTGGTCGTCGCCAGGTGCTTCATTATTTCCCATCTGGACTGCACACAAGCTTTCGGAATATCTTTTCAATTCTGGTTTTCTTGCCCCCAAGAACAGTGGGGACTTTGTTTTTATACCTCTCCCTATGGGTTAGCAAATTGCATACCCCCCTAGCCTTTTCCGTCTTGGGTCAAGGCTATTCTACCAGAGGTAGTTGCATCCCTTACTAAGGAATCCCCGGCTGACATTTGTGTAGCAGCTGCCTGAGTATGGTTCTCACCTTCGTCCAACTTCTGGTCTGGATATTTTCCCCAGGTGAAGAGCAGGTTTTGGACTCGCTGTCCTTCTACACCTTCTCTTGGGAGGTTTTCACACTGACTTCTACCTCTTCCTGTCTGACTGGGTCAGTCCTTTTACCGCTTGGGACCCAGTCCTAATGGTTATAGCCTGCTGCAAGATCTCCAGCTTGAAGTAAAATAGTACAGTTAAGTAAGAACTTACCATAACAGTAGATGATCGAGAAGAGCACTTGCAGCAGGCGTTGCTTTCCCTCCCACCATCCCCCTGGTGTTTATGTCTCCTTCTTTCCTCACCTCGGGGAAAGCCTTGGTTCTTCATTTTTTTGTGTATGCCAGGGTCTCCAGCAGGAGAAGTGAGGTGGTGCTGGGGGACCACCCCTCATATACCATAGACGGATGTCGGGGGAGGGGTGGCGAAGTCGGGAGCAGTCCCCCACTGAAGACTGCTTCCTAGAAATTTTCTGTGGGGTCCTGGCGACTACTGGCTTAGTCCTAATGGTTATAGCCTGCTCCAACAGCTCTTCTCGAAGATCTACTGTTATGGTAAGTTCTTACGTAACTGTACTTTGTGGATGCTGCTAACCCCCACCTCAAGACACATTGTTAAATGGTTTTATTTTATTGATGACATTGTATGTGTCTGGGGTGGGGGTACAGAAAACAACCCTGCCTTCATGGAATGGCTGAACAATAACCAGTTAAATTTGAAATGTACATACAAAATGTGATAGACAGGAAACTGAATACCTGGATTTAAAACTCGCTGTTACCAATGCAGGGAAGTTATTTGTAAACTATATGGAACACCCAATTTCAGGTAGTACCCTGCTTCTTGCTAAAAGCTGCCACCCATGGAACCTGGTCGACAGCATACCATATGGCCAGTTTTTAGGATAAAAAGAAATTCTTCTGAACAGGACACTTATGAAGAGGAGGCCAGGATGCTGTTGACCAAGTTCTGCGAGAGGAATTACTCCGCAGCAGTGGTCAAGGAAGCACATAACAAAGCAACATGTGTGAATTGTAAAGATATATTGAAATGCAAAAGTAGGCAGGTTGCAAAGCAGAAGAACAACCAGCAAATTACAGCTGTACTAGATTACACTATGAATCATTCTGCACAGTGGAAGAAAGCAGCAGCGAAGGCTAATAGGATGCTGAGGTGTATAACAAGGGAAATCACCTCAAGAAGTGAGGATGTGATCCTGCCGCTGTACAGGGCACTGGTGCAGCCTCACTTGGAGTACTACATGCAGTTCTGGCATCCATACTTAAAACAGGATATCAGACTATTGGAGGCGGTACAGAGGAGAGCAGCCATGATGTTGAGTGGGATGAGGGAAAAGCCCTATGAGGAGAGGCTACAGATGCTCAATACATACTCTCTTGAGGATAGAAGGGACTAGGGATATGATTGAGACATTTAAATACTTGAAGGGCATTAATAGGGTAAGTCACGAGAGTCTGTTTAAAGTTAGAAAGGAAGGAATTACAAGAGGGCATAGTCTAAAGTTGGGGGGGAGGTTCAGAAGGGAGATGAGGCACTTTCTCACTGAGGGGGTGGGGACAGCATGGAATGCTCTGCCAGAGGAACTGGTTTCGAGGGCATCCGTGGGGGGATTTAAGGAGTGTGGGATAAACTTAAGGGCAAAATCAAAATGGGGAAGGGGGACAGGGTAAAACAGTGGGTTCAGTTGGTGAGGAGGAGGGGGTGAGGGTATTGGGGGCAGAATCAGTGCACAGCACCAAGAACTGCACACTCGAGCAGACTTGATAGGCCATTTGGCCTTTATCTGCTGGCTTCATCGTATGTTCGTATGTTCATATTATAGCTGTGGGGCATCACAGATCAGTAAGATCCTGAGAGACAGATGGCAAATTTTCCTAGGAGATCCAGAGATAGAACCACTTATGGGTGGTAACATCTGCATTACTTTTCGCAGGGATAAAAACCTTAGTGACAATTTGACCAGCAGCCATTTTGTGAACCCTGTCAATAAACTGAAAGAGATTAGGGCTGGATTCTTTACATGTAGATGGAGCAACGTCTGCAGGTTTGCAAAGACGGGTGTGACCTCTGCACATCCCATTACAGCAGAGACTTTTGCTGTCAGGGAGAACACTGATTACCTTACATCTTTTACAGTTTATGTTAGATGGCATACCTCTCAACAGTACCACATTACGAGGAACGATCCTCATTTTACTTCACAAAAGCTCCCTGTTCCACTTTGTGAGGACTTGTTCCACATTCAAAGCCAACATTTTAAAGCGAAAATCCATAGTAAATGATGCAAAAAAATATATTATTCAATAAGTAACAGACTTTCTGAACATGAATGCAACATTTTAACAGTGTTTTGAGCTTCTTAGGTAAAGATTTGATTGTGTTCCACATTTTGCCCATTTGTTCCACATTTTGACAGGCAATGTTCCACATTTGGGGGACAAAAGGTTGAGAGATATGTTGGATGGTGCTCATGCAACTCAATCTATATGGGCTGTACCATTAGACCCCTTAAGGAGAGTGCAGGAGCACATCAGGACGATAACCCTGGAAATGATTAGCTATGCCTTAGGGGTGAATTGTTTGACCAACCACAATTGCAGTCCCTCTGATTTTCATTCTAGGGCAATTGACGATGTGAGAGAACTAGCAAGAGGGGGTGACACAACACACTTCCTTCTTCAGTGTGAAACGTACTGGATTTCCAGATTAAATTCTCTGCAACCAGTTGGTCTTAATGAAGAGATTGATTTTAAATATTTTCTAGTATAATAAAATCTGATTTAGAGGAATTGGTTAGCATGCTGTGAACATGGTCTATATAAATTTTGTTGTTGACAATGGTTCATTTACAATAATGACTGAGCAGTTTTAAGCTCTTTGAATGTCCTTCCTTTCCCCTTCCTTCACCTTATTGTGGGTTGCCTAATCTTTCCTTTGTTTCCTTTGGTTTTATTGGCATGTTTACATGGCTGCTGTTGCACTGCAGCTGTCCGGTGGCTCAGGTTGCTGCAGTGCAAATGCGTCCATGTGAACGTTTACCCAATTATGGTAAGCTGTTTCCTTCTCCACTCCCCAGGCTGCTGCCAAGTTGGGGATCCATTCTGGAGTGAGCAGTGTAAGTGGCTGTGTGCACAGGCTGCACTGCTTACTCCAGCATGCAGTCTATGGTCCTTGCGTCAGGGGCTGAAACTAACTTTCTAGGGACATGGATATGTTGTTCATCCACACTGTCTGGCAGGTTCCTTGCCACTTTAAATCTTGCCGGAAGGTCTTCAAGCTGGCTCCTCCCACCCACCCGGGTGGTAAAACTCTCGGCTCCGCCCCATGACGCCAGATCTTCCTTACCACTTGGAAGCTCAGGTTTCCTCCTTAACGCTCTGCGTAATAGATTGGATCCTAACTCTTCGGTTCATCTGAAACTTGTTTTAAAATTTTCAAGACTTCGGACTTCCTTTTCCCTCGCAGCTGCGATGGACAAATCAACTCCCGGTTTTCGGCGGTGCCCTTGTGGGCAGAAGATGTCCAGGACGGATCCGCACTCCACGTGCGTCTACTGCCTCGGCCTAGAACACGACCCGCAGGCCTGCGAGTCTTGCTGTTCGTTCTCGGCCAACGTCTTGGAGGACCGCACTGCCCGGTTGAAGCTTGGGTGCCCCAAGAAGCACTATCCGCCGGTAAAGTCGAAAGAGGCCCGTTGGGCGGTTACCGTGGCGGCTGGCTCGGCTGAGCAGCTCGAGTAGTTGATCGCCCTTGAGGAGGAGGCGGCCCAGGCCGCATCTCCTCCTCCTCGGTCGTGGCATTTATCCCACTCTCTTTGGGTACCTCGTATTCTGCTTCGTTCAAGGAGCTTTGCCAGTCCCTTTCCCACGAAGGGGGAGAGGGGCCATCGGGACATTCCTCTCGCTCTAAAAAAAGGATTCTAAGGGTAAGTCCCATTGTCGGCGTTCGTGCGAGCAGGAGAGGTCCCCTTCCCCGGACAGCCAACTGTCGACTTCGGTCGAGGTTGCTGCTAAGGCCGCTGGCTTCAGGGCGTCCCCGTCAGGTCAGCCAGCCAAGACACCCGTCGACGCGGTCGAGATTTTTCTCGACCTGTCAGAGGGGTTGTCGACTGGTGAAGCCGACAAGCCTTCTTCGCCGGTTCCCTGGTGGAGGCCGAGGATCTGCCTGCACCCCCGGTGCAGCAGTCCCCGGTTAAGGTGCCCGAGCCGAGGGAAGAGCAGGTGTCCCTCGCTCCTTCCCAGGCCCGTCCTCGGAAACACCGAGGATCTCAGTCTTGGTCTCGGACTTCTTCTCGATCCCGCCAACATCGGCGGTCTCAGTCTCGGCACCGAGGTAAGCGGTGACGCCGCTCGTCTTCGTCTTCCTCCTTGGAAGAGGAGAGGCTTCGGAGCAAATTGCATCGACGCTACGAGGACCTGATGTGGCAGCAGTTACTTTTGTCCAGGAGCAAGTCGACACCGACGCCTTCCCCGGCCATCAAATGGCTGTCACCCGAACGGCCGAAACAACCTCTCGCTGCAGTCGAGATGCCCAAGCCTGGGCCAGTTGTTCAGCCGAAACCTGCTGCCCCAACGATTGTGGTGGAACCTCCGCCTCCACAACCGAAATTGGGGGCGCCGACCAAGAACTCTCAGTCGGGTCACGGCCTGCCCCACGGGTTGTCAGTCACCCTCCCTCCCGACCGTCCTCGGCAGGTGGAGGGTGGCTCAGGCCCTAGGCAGCTCTTCGCGGACTCCTCGGAGTCCGACGACGACTCCTCCCTGTTCTCCAGGCCAGTTGACCTGGAGTCCTCCGGGGGCCAGTCACTGGATGAAAGCCCATCGTCCTTTCTGGGTCTGCTTCGGCTCATCTCTGAGTCCACCGGGATGCAGCTCAAGCCCGTATCCAAACGGGCCAAGTATCCCCTGATGGAGATACTGGACCGAGGGGATTCACCCACGGAGGCCTTTCCGGTGGCTCAGGCCATTGTAGGCCCAGCCTTGGAGCTTTGGCAGCGGCCTGCTTCCTGTCCTGCGCCCTCAGCCAGGATGGCCAGGAAGTATGCGGTCCCTACCGGCTCTTTGCCCAGTTTTTCGGAGCACCCCTTTGCCGAGGGGTTGGTCACCGATAGCATTTTCCGGTGTTCCGGGAACGCTAGGGACATGGACAAGCCCCCCGACAAGGAGACCACAAAGCTGGACTACGCCGGGCGCAAGGTGTACACTGCGTCCTCCCTTGGCCTCTGCCAGACCAGCTCGGCCGTGCTGATGGCACACTTCTCCCACGCCCTCATGGGCTCCCTGGATGACCTGCAGACCATGGTCCAGCAGGTTCGGGACCAGGGTAGGGCGGTGGCGAAGCAGCAGCTCCAGACAGCTCTGGACATAGGGGACTCCTGTGCCAGATCGGTTGCGGCCGCGGTGGCCATGTGCCGCAGAGCATGGCTGAGGATATCCACCTTCACGGCGGATACCCAGCACAAGTTGGCGGACGTCCCCTTCTTGGGGATCAACCTCTTCGGCCCTGGGTGGAAGGTCACCTCCAGCGGATCGAGAAGTCCAATGCCACTCTGGACTCGGTCACCTCCGCCCAGAAGGACAAAGGCCGCCCGACAGCAGCAACACAAGCCCTTTTGTCCTTCTGTGCCTGCGGCACGTCTGGCCCAACAGCACCAGCACCAGGGCCAGCAGGTTCGCGCTTGGCATCCCAAACCCAAGCCCGCGGCTTCCTCTAGTAGGAAACAGGGAGGTAAAGGCCCAGGAAGTCCCTCGGCCGGTCCCTCCTCCAGGCCTGCCCAGTGACAGGTTGAGGTCGCCCCCAGCCTCGTCACTTCTCCCTGGGTTCCCCCCGTGGGGGGATGGCTCCACCACTTCCTTTCTGCCTGGTCCGCTATCACCATGGACTGCTGGGTGTTGGAGGTGGTAGGAAAGGGCCTGCCTCTGGAGTTCGAGCAGGCTCCACCCTTTCGAGAGCGTCACCCTCGGGGTCCGTAGCTTCTATCGGCCCGCCGAGCTGATATTGCCCTGCTCCTCGAAAAAGAGGTGATCAGGAAGGTGGCGGATCCTCCTCCAGACCCGGGGTTTGTGTCCAGGTATTTCCTGGTCCCAAAACGGACGGGGGTCTAGCGCCCCATTCTTGACCTGCACGACCTGAACAGGTTCCTAAGGTCTCGGACCTTCAGGATGGTCACTCTGGCTCAGATAATCCCATCCTTGGAATGAGGCGTGTGGTTCTGTTCCCTGGACCTCCAGGACACGTTCTTTCACGTCCCAATCCGTCCGTCTCACCAGAGATTCCTCCGCTTCAGAGCGGAAGGATCCCTTTACGAGTTCCGGGCCATGCCCTTCGGCCTCCCCCTAGCTCCCAGGGTCTTCACCAAATGCATGGCAGTGGTGACAGCATTCCTGCGGTGCCGAAGGGTCTGGGTGTACCCCTACCTGGATGACTGGCTGATTGCAGCCCCCTCCAGAGCGGAGATGGAGCGGTCCGGAGATCTGGCCCTCCAAGTTTGCTCTCAGATTGACCTCCTCATCAAAGAGGCCAAGTCGGAACTCGTGCTGAAGCAGGTGATACATTGCATCGGGGCAGAGCTCGACTCTCTTCGAGCCAGAGCACGGCTCCCGGTGGACAGGGCCGAGGTTCTTTCCTCCTTTGCCCAGTCATTTCAGGTTGGGCAATTGCGCCATGCCCGGGACTTCCTGCGCGTCCTGGGCCTCATGGCGGCCTGCACCAGTGTGGTCCGTTGGGCCCGCTGGCACATGCGTCCCCTTCAGTGGGGACTGGCCAGCCAGTGGTCACAGCACTTCGATCCGTTGGATCAGCTAGTGACAGTGACCCAGGGGATGTGGAACGCTCTCCAGTGGTGGACTGTTCCGGCACATCTGCAGGAGGGCATCCTGTTTGTCTGCCCCGAGCCAACGGTCTCTCTATCGACCGATGCCTCTCTAATGGGTTGGGGTGCCCATCTGGGGGAGCACAGAGCGCACGGCCTCTGGTCCCCTCGGGAGTCCCGATGCCAGATCAACCTGCTGGAGCTTCGAGCGGTTAGTCTAGCCCTCACCGCTTTCACTCCGTTTCTGCGGGGTCAAGTGGTTCAGGTCCAGACGGACAATACCACGACCATGTACTACCTAAGCCGCCAGGGCGGGACGCGCTCCATGCCTCTGTGCAGGGAAGCTCTCCGCATTTGGTCTCTGGTGCGCAGCCTGGAGGCGGATCTCCTTGCCATTCACGTGGCAGGAGCCTCCAACACCCTGGCCGATGCCCTAAGCCGGATAGGGGCTGCATCTCATGAGTGGTCTCTCCTTCCGGAGGTAGTACAAGATCTCTTCTCCCACTGGGGCCGCCTCAGGCGGACCTGTTTGCCTCAGGAGAATCTGAAGCTGAGACTGTTTCATGCCCGCCCCCTCAGCAGGGCTCGCTGCAGGGATGCCTTCTCGGGCCGTGGACCCGGGCCTCTTCTCGCCTTTCCCCATTTCCTTTGATCCACAAGGTGCTTCTCAAGGCGAGGAGGGACAAGGCGCAGGTGATTCTGGTAGCCCCAGACTGGCCCCGCCAGTTCTGGTATCCAGATCTCCTCAGTCTCAGCTCCAGGCTCCTGAGGTGGCTTCCAGCCCGCCCGGACCTGATCTCAGTCAATCAGGGAAATGGTATTCCATCTGGACCTTCAATCCCTGCACCTGACGGCCTGATTCCTGAGTGGCTAGAGTTCCAGGCCTTGGGTCTTTCCGATGAGGTCCTCAATGTCGTTGAGGCATCCCGTAAGGAGTCGACCAGAAAATGCTACGCCTTCAAATGGAAGAGATTCTCCATTTGGTGTCAGGGCAAGGGCCTGGATCCTTCCTCCTGTTCCTTGGCAAGCATTCTGGACTATCTGTGGTCCCTTTCTCAGCTAGGGCTTTGGTCAATGACCCTTAAGGTGCACCTGGCAGCCATCTCTGCTTACCGGGTGCGGGCCGGGAAGCAGTCGGTGGCGCAGGAGAAGGTGGTCGGGTGCTTTTTCAAAGGCCTTGATCGCATATCCCCTCCGGTGCAAGAACCTCCACCTCCGTGGGATCTACTGCTGGTATTGGCTAAGCTCATGGGCAAGCCATTCGAACCGATGCACAGGTGTGACATCTCTCACCTGTCGTGGAAGACGGCCTTCTTGGTGACTATCACGTCAGCCAGAAGGATGGGAGAGCTCCAGGTGCTTTCTTTCGGGTCTCCTTATCTGGTTTTCCACAGGGACAAGGTTGTCCTGCGCCCCCACCCGAAATTCCTTCCGGAGGTGGTGTCAGAGTTTCACCTTAACCAGGTGTTGACTCTGCTGGTGTTCTACCCAGTCATACCTCGGAGGCTGAATATAGACTCCATACTTTGGACCCTAGAAGAGTGCTCGCTTATTACAAGGAGCGGACGGCTGCAGTTCGGGGAGAGGTTCGCCAGCTGTTTGTCACCTACGCTGAAGCCGCACCTGGCAGACCTGCAGACGATAGGCAGGTGAGTCACCTCCTGCATAGATCTCTGCCATAGGTTGGCGGGCATGGAGCCTCCCAGAGGGATAAGAGCTCATTCTACCCGCCATACCACTGCATCGGTGGCTGCTTCCAGGGATGTCCCTTTCCAGGAAATCTGCAGGGCTGCTTCCTGGAAGTCAGCACACACCTTCATCACCCACTACTGCATCGACCTTGAGTCACGCCGGGATGCTGGTTTTGGGGCCTCGGTTCTCCAGTCTCTATTTCCCAAGTAGGGGGTGTGAGCCTTGCCTCCCTCCTCCAGAGAACTGCTAGGAGTCTGCCAGACAGTGTGGATGAACAACATACCCATGCCCTAGAAATACAGGTTACTCACCTGTAACAGGAGTTCTAGGAATGGTATATGTTGTTCATCCACACAACCCACCCGACCTCCGGCTTGACGCACAGTCTGGCTTCCAGCGGGCTAGATCTGGTGTCATGGGGCGGAGTCGAGAGTTTTACCACCTGGGTGGGTGGGAGGAGCCAGCTTAAAGCGGCAAGGAACCTGCCAGACAGTGTGGATGAACAACATATACCATTCCTAGAATTCCTGCTACAGGTGAGTAACCTGTATTTTTCAGCTACTAGCCAGCAGGGCTAGTGACTGGAAAAATACATCAGCCTGACAGGATTTTCACTAGCCCAGCACAAAAATGACCAGAAATCAGTTTCCAGTGCCCCCACCCCCTCAAGCTCTAATGCTTACTATAAAAACAATAACATTAGGATAGAATCAAAAGCATTTAGAGCTCTATGGGTGGGGGGCACTCATTCTCTTCATAACTTGACTGTTCAGGGATTTATTAATATTCATATGCTCATGTAGACTGTGCCAGGTCAGCAGTTATCAAATTGGGAAGGCTTCAAGCTGTTTTTTGTTTTACTCTAGATCTAACCACTGACTACTAGAGACCAGTGAGATGCAACTTTTAACAAGGGTAGATCTTACTTCGAGAGGGCTCTTGCAGTAGGTAATTACATATAGGACTGACACCGGCAGGCGGCAGCAGGACCCCGAGGAAAAATTTCTAGCTAGCAGTCCCGGGCGAGGGACTGCCCCACGCAGGTGACTGGCGTCCAGGAGACAACGATAAAGGGCAGTCCTCACGCCTGCCTTTCCAGTTCTTTCCGCCATTAGCCTTTGCCAGCACTCTGGAAAAGTTCCTTGCTCATCAGGCTCTTTCGTCGGTTATTTTACCAAGTTTTTTCACTTTTTTCTTAGTAATTGTCAGTCATTCGTCAGTGTATGTCGTCCCCTACACCCTCCGAGCACAAAAACAAGTGCAACTCTGCTAGTGCATTAGTTAGTGTTCCATCGATAAAAGTTTGGAAATGTGGTGTTCTAGGAGCGTGGATATGTTGTTCATCCACACTGTCTGGCATGTCCCTTTCCCCTTTAAATCTCGCCAGAAAGTCTTCAGGCTGGCTCTTCCCACACACCCGGGTGGTAATTACCTCAGCTCCGCCCCATGACACCAGATCTTCCTTTCCGCTGGAAGATTCAGGTTCCCTCATGCTACCTTAGCAGTTCGTAGGCCCTGGATTCTCAACATCGGTTTTCACCGCAAACAATTTCTCTAAAACTCATTAGAGTTTACGATTCCGATCCTAGCCATTGGACATGGAGGACAAATTGTCCCCTGGATTTTGCCGGTGTCCCTGCGGCCAGAAAATGTCGCGCACTGATCCCCACCTCTTGTGTGTCTATTGCTTAGGTGTCATACATGACACCACCTCTTGCACCATCTGTCTGGCCTTCCATCCCAATGTCCTGGATGACCGCAAGGTGCACCTAAAATTGGGGAGACCAGAGCTTCGCAATCCACCGGTGAAATCGAAGGAGGCAAGGTGGGCGGTTTCCGTGGCCATGGGATCCGCCGAACAGCTTGATCAGATGGCGGCTTTCGAGGACGAAGCTGCTCAAGCTTCGGGCAGCCAAAGTTTTTTCATGCCTCTCAACCTTGGCTCTACTTTTACTGGGTCCTTTCGGGAGTTGTGCCAGTCTCTCCCCACCAGGGGTGAGGAGCCCTCGGGCTCGCACTCCTCCCGCCCTCGGAAGAGGGACAAGGACCCGAAGTCTTCTTCCTCCAGAAGGAGACGTTCCTGGGACCGAGAAAGGTCCGACTCGAAGGAATTTGCGATCTCGACCTTGGTCAAGATCGCTTCCTCAGCCGCCGGCTTTTCGGACCTTCAGTCAGGCCAAGGCACTGAGACCGAGGAAACGGCTGAACCGGCCAAGATATCTCTCGACCCAGTCGAGCCTTTGTCGCCGACTCCGATCGACAACTCCTTAGAAAGGACAGCTGTCCTTTCCTTCCCCGAAGAGGAGACCCTGCCATCTGGTGTCCTGATCGAGGGAAAGGTGCTGGAACCTCGGTTCTCTCTGACTCTGGCATCTCCCGATTGAACAAGCCAACCCTGTCGGTCTCGATCAAGGACCAGTACCCCTTCGGTCGAAAAAACGAAGAAAGGTCACAAGCACTCCAGGAAGAGGCATCGCCACCAATCCTTATCCTCCTCGGATGAGGAGAAACTTCGACGGAAGTTTTGTCGACGTTATGAGGATCTCATGTGGCAACAGCTGATTCTGACCGGTCAAAAGCCGGCTCCTCCAGCAGCACCAGCCATTACTTAGCTTCTGCCTCTCAGGTCGACGCCGACCCTTCCAGAACCGAAGGCCTTGTTTCCCCCACCTGTGGGGCCGGTACGTATTCCAGCTCGGCCTATTTCGGTCTCCCCACCGATATTGGTGGAACCATCACCTAAGCAGCCTCAGGGAGGGACTCCCTCGAAAGAGGACCAGACAGACACCGGACTGCCCCATCATCTGTCCATCACTGTTGTCCCCAGTTGTCCTCGGCGTATCGAGAGAGACAAGTAATGGCTGGTGCCAACCAGTCAGAATCAGGTGTTGCCACATGAGTTGGCAGTATAGCCTAGAGGTTAGAGGAATGAGGTATGAACAAGCTTGATACATCCTGCAGACCAGACCTGAGTTTGATTCTCACAACCTCCACTTTCGTACTGTGTGACTCTGAGCAAGTCACTTTACCTCCCAGTGCTCCCAAGTCGCTCCTGAAAACAGGCACTTGTACCTAATGGGCCTTACCCGGTTACCAAAAGACTAAATAAAAAAAAAAAAATAGGTGGGAGACCATTATATCCTAACTCTTTGGACTCGGATGCCACTGGTTTGCACTCGCATCCGGGGGATGACGAGTCATCACTGGCAGGCTTGGAGGAAGGTCCTTCCTCTTTTCAGGGCATCCTCCACCTGATTTCTGAATTGACTGGAATGCCCTTGGAGCCAATGCAAAAGAAGGCAGAGTACTCCCTCACTGATTTACTCAAGAGGGGGATACCCAGATGGAGGCCTTTCCAGTGGCTAAAGCCATTGTTGGCCTGGCCCTTGAGCTATGGCAGTGCCCTACCTCCTGTCCAGCTCTGTCTGCCCACATGGTCCGCAGGTATATGGTACCCATGGGGTCCTGACGGGGTTCACAGAGCATCCCTCAGCCAAAAGCCTTGTGACTGCTTCTGTGTTTAGACGCACTGGTATCTCACCCGACACTGACTGCCCTGTGGACAAGGAGTCCAAGAATATGGACCATTCTGCCTGGAAGGTTAATGCGGCCTCATTCTTAGGCCTTCGTCAGGCCAGCTCGGCTGTGATCATGGCACATTTCTCTCATGCCTTCCTTGGGTCATTAGATGAGTCCTCCCTCATCTCCCAGCGGACGTGCAGACCACGGTGAAGCAAGTCCATGACCAGGGCCATGCTGTTGCAAAACAGCAGCTCCAGACGGCCCTGGACATTGGAGATTCCTGTGCCCGCTCCTTAGCAGCTGCAGTAGCCACTTGATGCAGGGCCTGGCTGAGGTCATCCTCCTTTCTGGCGGATACTCAGCACAAGTTAGCTGACGTGCCCTTCCTAGGCACCGACCTCTTTGGTCCAGGAGTGGTTAGTCACCTCCAGCACATAGAGCAGTCCAGTGCCACCTTGGATGGTAGCTCTGCGAAGGATTGTTTGGGCAAGAACCAGTAGAAGCGCAAGAAGAAGCCTTTTTGGCACTCTTCCCCTGCGGTTAGGCAGCCCTCCTTTCAAGGAGGCCAGCAGTAGCAGGCTCAAGCTTGGTGCCCCAGGCCCAACCAGGGTCCTCAACAGTCCCTAAAGGAGGCCGAGGTGCTGGTCCAGGAGCCTCCTCCTCCTCCTCTAAGCCTGCTCAGTGATGGGTCGGGGTTGCCACCCCTACACCCGTCACGCCAGCTCTGGGTCCTCTCGTGGGGGGGCCAGCTCCGTCACTTTCTTTCCGCTTGGTCTGGTATCACTTTGGACAGGTGGGTTCTGGGAGTGGTCGGCCAGGGACTGCCTCTGGAATTCGAGCAGTACCCTCCTAGCCAAGCCCGTGCCCCTCAGGAGGAAAGGATCTCAGCTTGCATTCAGTTGGCTCTTCGGGACGACATTGCTCAGCTCCTCCGCAAGGAGGCAGTAGCTCCAGTGCTGGATCCTCCTACAGACCCAGGCTTCGTGTCCAGGTACCTCCTGGTGCCCAAGCAGACGGGGGGTTGGTGCCCCATCCTAGATCTCCATGAGCTGAATCAATATCGCAGGTCTCACACCTTCCGGATGGTAACTCTGAACCAGATCATGCCATCTTTGGAGCGAAACATGTGGTTCTGTTAACTGGATCTGCAGGAAGCGTTCTTTCATGTCCCAATCTGTCCGTCTCACCAGCGGCTCCTCTGCTTCAGGGTCGAGAGAACCCTGTACGAGTTCCGAGCCATGTCGTTCGGCCTGTCATCAGCCCCATGGGTCTTCACAAAGTGCATTGCAGTGGTGGCAGGCCATCTTCGGCGTCAGGGAGTTCGGATATACCCTTATCTCAACGACTGGCTCTTGGCAGGTTCCTCCCTTCTGGAGGTGGAGAGGTCCAGGGATCTGGCCCTCCAGACCTGCTTCCAACTTAGCCTCCTTATCAATGAGGCCAAGTCGGAACTCGTGTCTTCTCAGGTGATGGGCTTCATCGGGGCAGAGCTTGACTCTCGTCAAGCCAGAGCTCGGCTCCCAACGTACTGGGCGGAGGTTCTTTCCTCCTTTGCCTGATCATTTCTGGTTGGGCTCTTGCGCACTGCCCGGGACTTTCTGCGCCTTCTGGGTAACATGGCGGCGTGCACCTCTGTGGTCCATTGGGCCAGGTGGCACATGCGCCCCCTTCAGTGGGAGGTGGTCACCCAGTGGACTCAGCACCACGGTCACTTTGACCAGCTGATCACTGTAACCCAGAAGATGTGGGATGCTGTCCAATGGTGGACCGCCCCAGAACGGTTGCAGGAAGGGATCCTGTTTGTCTGACCAGAGCCGATGGTCATTCTGACGACTGATGCCTCTCTCATGGGCTGGGGAGCCCACATGGGGGACAAAAGTAACCACGGGTTCTGGACCCCTGAGGAGTCCCAATGCCACATCAACCTGTTGGAGCTCAGAGCAGTCAGACGGGCACTGTTAGCTTTCACTCCTCAGCTCTGGAGTCAAGTGGTTCAAGTCCAGACGGACAATACCATGACCATGTACTACCTCAGCAAACAGGGCAGCACGCACTCCCGTCTGCTATGCAAGGAGGCGCTCTGAATCTGGACCCTCATCAGCCGGTTGGAGGCAGATCTCCTAGCCATCCACGTGGCAGGAGTCTCGAACCAACTGGCGGATGCTGTCAGCCGCTTAGGCCAGACATTCCACGAGCACTGCCGGTCCACACATTGGGAGCTGGGCGACCATTACGGCGGCACCCAATCCCACAATGCAGCTCGCGCTGCGCTTCGGTCCCTGTAAAGGACTGTTACCGCCCATCCACACTACTGCCGCTAACGTTACCAAGGCGGGACCGGTTTCATAACCGTTTTTGAAACCACCTCATATGTGGTTTCAACAACGATTATGAAAATGCCTCCTGTAACGTTACAGGTGTAAATGCAAACCGTTGCAGTAACGGTTTGGGCACTCTTTAACGTTACAGAGGCGCAGTGTAGACAGGGCCTTAGAGGGCCCCACATGGTATCATCCCTGTAGACCCAACCCCAAGACATTGCAAGAAACTTTGTTTCCTTTTACCAAGACCTATATATAGACCCGCATCCCCACCGTACTGTTAGGGAACTTAGGAACTTTCTCGCTGGCCTCCCCATCCCCCAACTTAGTGAACAAGATAACGACTGTCTGGATAGCCCAGTTACAGAAGAGGAGGTCACACTACCTATTCTAAAACTCAAGAATGGAAAATCCCTTGGGACTGGAAGGTTTACCCAAGGAATTTTATAAAGCATGTAGAGGGGATATCATCACCTCCCCTCACTGCAGTTATCAGCTGGGGTCTATCAAATGCAAAACCCTCCAGTGAGTGGAAAGAAACCATTATTACTATAATACCAACCCCCTTATAGGTTGATTTCCCTATTAAATGTCGACCACAAAATCATGACTTCCAGCCTGCAGAATGCTTCCAAAAGATCATTAGAAAACGAATTAATTGGAACCAGACTGGGGTTATATTTAAGCATCAGTCATTTGATAATGTGCAGAGATGTCTGAATGTAACAAATATGGTCAAACACTCTTAACACAGTAAATCTGGAAATCTCATTAGACGCTGAAAAGGAAACTGGCAGTTTGTACTATACACTCCTAACTAAATTTGGAGTGGGACCTGAATTCCTATCCTGGATCAACTCTCTATATACTGCTTCCAGGGCAAAGGTATGAGTGAATGTTATCCTCTCTCCATCGTTTGAGCTACTAAGGGGCACCCATCAGAGATGCCCCTTGTCACCACTCCTGTTTGCCCTGGGTAGTGAACCCTTGGCTATTGCCATATGACAGAACACCAGTATACTGGGAGCTAAGTGTGATCCACAAGCTTAGAAAATATCCCTCTATGCCGATGATGCATTGCTTTTCATCAGTGAGCCAGTTAAATGTGCTCCCCTTACTGGACACACTGAACAAATATGGGCACGTGTCAGAATTCAGAAGAAATCAAGAGAAATCAGGAGTTTTTAAGCTTAGTGGAATCATGAAGAAGAAAGAGGGGTTACTAGTGGGGCACCACAGGGTTCAGTACTGGGTCCAGTCCTTTTTAATGTCTTTAAGTGATATTGCAGTGGGACTGGAAGGAAAAGTATGTCTCTTTGCAGATGACACAAAGATCTGCAACAGGGTTGATACACAATGAGGTGTGGAAAGGATGAGAATGGACTTGGCAAGGTTGGAGGAATGGTCAAAAGTATGGCAGCTTGGATTCAATGCAAAGAAGTGCAAAATAATGTACCTGGGAAACAAAAACCCAGGGGAAGATTACACAATGGGGGGGAGGTAGTAACAACAACAAAAATGGAAAGGGACCTGGGGGTAATCCTATCAGATGACCTTAAGGTTAGCAAGCAATGTGAGAAGGCAGAAGGGAGGGTTGGGGGATACTGGGATGTATAGGGAGAGGCATCACCAGCAGAAAATAGGAAGTTGTTATCCCTCTGTACAGACAGTTGGTGAGACCCCATCTGGAGTACTGCATTCAGTTCTGGAGACCCTATCTCCGCAAGGACATAGACAGGATAGAGGCAGTCCAGAGGAGGGCAACTGAAATGGTGCAGGGTCTGCAAGAGAAGCCATATGAGGAGAGACTAAAGGAGCTTAATATGTATACCCTTGAGGAAAGGAGGGAGGGGGGACATGATAGAAACTTTTAAGTAGCTCAGTGGAATCAACAAAGTTCAAGAGGGTAGCATCTTTCAGAAAAAGAGATGTGCAAGAACAAGGGGACATAATTTGAAGATATGGGGGCCAGTTCAGGGGCAATGTGAAGAAGTATTTTTTTCACAGAAAGGGTGGTGGACGCATGGAACAGCCTTCCTGAGGAGGCTGTGGGGCCTAAAACTGTGGGAGAATTCAAGAATGCATGGGACAGACATAAGGCAATTTTTGTGGGGGTAGGAAGAAATAGGCTGTCGGTTAACTAGGATCTGCAGCTTATCCTGTAGGTAGGGAGATGGGCAGACTAGGTGGGTCAAGCGGTCCTTATCTGCCGTCAAAGTCTATGTTTCTATGAGTGGTCTCTCCATCCAGAGGTAGCTTACAATCTGTTCTCTCGTTGGGGCAAGCCGTTGGTGGACCTGTTTGCATCTAGGGAGAACACCAAGCTGAGTCTGTACCATGCCCGCCCCCTCAGCAGGGCTCGCTGCAGAGGGATGCCTTCTGGAGGCCGTGGACCCCAGGCCTCCTGTACGCCTTCCCTCCATTTCCCTTGATCCACAAGGTGTTACTCAAAGTGAGGAGGGACAAGGCGAAGGTGATCCTGGTAACTCCAGATAGACCCCGCCAGTTCTGGTATCCAGATCTCCTCAGCCTCAGCTGCAGGGCCCTGTAGTGGTTTTGTACACACCCGGACCTGATATCATTGAACCAGGGGAAGGTTTTCCATCTGGACCTTCAGTCCCTGCACCTCACAGCCTGGTACCTGAGCGGCTAGAGTTCCAGGCTCTGTGTCTTTCCGAGGATGTCTACACCGTAGTGGAGGCGGAGGCATCTCTTAAGGAATCAACCAGGAAGTGTTATGCTTTCAGATGAAAAAGGTTTTCCATTTGGTGCCAGGGTAAGAGTCTGGACTCCTTATCCTGTTCTGTGGCTAACATTCTAGACTATCTTTGGTCTCTTTCCAAAGGGGGTCTATGGTCATCAACCCTTAGGGTGCACCTGGCAGCCATTTCTGCTTACCGGGCATGGGCTGGTCAGCTGACTTTGGCTCAGGAGACAGTGGTCGGGCGTGTCTTCAAAGGCCTGGATCACATATCCCCTCCAGTGCATGAACCTCCACCTCTGTGGAATCTCTTGATGGTTTTGGCAAAGCTCATGGGCAAGCCATTCGAACCCATGCACAAGTGTGAGCTCTCACATTTGTCCTAGAAGATGGCCTTCCTGGTGGCTATCATGTCAGCCAGAAGGACAGGGGAACTCCAGGCGCTTTCGGTGGACTCCTCTTATCTGGTCTTCCACAGGGACAAAGTTGTCTTGCGCCCCCAACCGAAATTCCTTCCGAAGGTGGTGTCAGAGTTTCACCTTAACCAGGCGTTGACTCTGCCGGTCTTCTACCCTAACTACACCTTGGACGCCGAGTACAGGCTCCATACTTTGAACCTGAGACGTGTTCTCTCCTATTATAAGGAAAGGACGGTGGAAATTCGGGGAGAAGTTCACCAGCTATTTGTCACCTGGGCTGAAGCCGCTTCTGGAAGACCTGTAGCCAAACGGACCATTGCGAGATGGATCACATCATGCATAGGTCTGTGCTATGAGTTGGTGGGCAAGGAGCCTCCCAGAGGGATAAGAGCTCATTCTACCTGCCATACTGCTGCATCGGTGGCTGCTTCCAGGGACATCCCTATCCAGGAGATCTGTCGGGCTGCTACCTGGAAGTCAGCAAACACCTTCATTACTCACTACCACATTGACCTTGAGTCACGCCGGGATGCTGGTTTTGGGGCCTCGGTTCTCCAATCTGTCTTTCCTAAGTAGGGGGTGTGCGCCTTGCCTCCCTCCTCCTGGAGAACTGCTTGGAGTCTGCCAGAGAGTGTGGATGAACAACATATCCACGCTCGTAGAAGAATAGGTTACTCACCTGTAACAGTAGTTCTAGGAGTGGTATATGTTGTTCAACCACACGCACCCACCCGACCTCCCCGGCTTTAGGCTCACCACCTTGCTTCCAGCGGGCTAAGATCCGGCATCATGGGGCAGAGCTGAGGTATTTACCACCTGGGTGAGTGGGAGGAGTCAGCTTGAAGACTTTCCGGCGAGATTTAAAGGGGAAAGGGACATGCTAGAAAGTGTGGATGAACAACATATACCACTCGTAGAACTACTGTAACCTGTTTTTAGAGTTTCCATCCCTATCACACCACCCCCACACTGCACGCAGCAACAGGCACGGGAGAGCGTGCTTTGGGGTTGTCAGCCCTAACGCTTACCTCAATTTATGAGTAAATAAGCTGAGATGGTAACAGTGTAGGAGCATGGGGTGAGTGTTAGGGCTGATAACCCCAAGGCACCCCCCCCACGCCTGTTGCTGCGTGCATGGTGGGGGTGGGGTGTTAGGGTTTCCAAGCTTTCGTCACTGGAACCCTAACGGGTGCATTAACGAAGTTTTTTGCCCAAAATGTCCTTTCTGAGATAGTATAATCATTGCCTTGTTTGCTTGTGGGAGCACAGGATGCTCTGGGCCCTGCACTGCTATCCCTCCATAGTTTTTGAGAGATTGTAATTGGATCCTTATTTCCCTGTGGAAGGGCCCTGCACTCTTATCAGTCCATAATAGTATTCGTATTTGCATGTGGGAGCACAGTACCCTCTGTGCCCTGCGCTCCAATCCATCCATAATTCTTGAGATAGTGTAGTGGTAGAGGGCCCTGCACTCCCATCCCATAGTCTGCAGCACCAGAAAACACCTAACACTGCAATGTTATCTTATAGAAAACACAGCAAAGTGTGAAACCAGTGTAAGTAGATACCAAATTAATATATTTTCACGAAACAAGCAAAAAGCACATCGATTGCACGAGGCCTTTGTACCCTGAAAATTTCAGAGCAAAACTGAAAAATGTTTCTTCACAGCATAGTGACAAAAAAAACAACTGTCTAAACCTCACATTACTATGTTATCCTCTGGAAATTAACCAAAATTTAAAACCATGAGCATACATAAGTATTATAGTTTCACCAAACCAACAAAAGAACACCTCTATGGATGCCGCTGCTTGTACCGTGAAAATTTATGATCAAAAGCAACAACTATCTCTGAACTGCAGAGTGACAAAGAAACAGCTGTCTTTAAAAATTCCTTTTTCGCAAATTGCGAAAAAGAATCCTCTTCCGCATTTCCTTTTTCACAGTTTGTGGAAAAAGAAAATAATTTTTCACTAGTTGCGAAAAAGGATCCTGTTTCACTATTCCTTTTTCACAAATTGCAAAAAAAGATCCCGTTTCACGTTTTTTGTTTTTTTTTTTGTGCCTGTGGTTTGGGGAAAAGCATTTCCGCATGTTAAAAAAAAACATATTTTTAAGTGACTTATCAAAAAGCTAACCCCCAAATCGGATACTATGGGGCCCGATTAGGTAAACACAACTGTGTTGGTGTTTCCTAAAGTCATCTTTTTTTTAGTTTTTTAAAATTTGTTGTCACCACTAACTGAAAAGAAGATGGCAGCAGCACCAAAAAGGATTCTGCATTTGTGGTGAGGGATTCCGCATTCGCTGCAAAATATTCTGCATTTGTGATAAAGAATCCTTTGTCGAGCGAGACATCTGTCTGGTCCCATAGGAAATAACGGAAAACTTTGAAATGTAATAACTTTTGAATGGATTAATATTTTTTCACCAAACCTTCAAAAGGCACCAGTGTGACCTAAGACCTATATACCCTAAAAATCTCAGACCAAAATTACACACCATTTCATGCAGTGATGTGACAAAGAATTTTAACAAAAATGGTGCATTTCATATTTTTGACCCCCCGCTCATATCTCCGTACCCACACATCCGACCTGAACAAAACTTGCCACATCTAGAGATCTATGGTTCCTGATGACTCTTGCAAAATTTCATCTAACTCGCTTGAACGGTTGCAAAGTTATTCAAGTGCAAAGTTTTGAGTTTCACATAGAAATGACCGCTCAACCTAACTATAGTGGTGCTACTGTGTCACTATATTATTCAGTAGCTGCACAGTCTTACTGGCAAACAGACTTTGGCTTCTTGACTTGTTTTGCAACTGGTCTTCCACCTGGATCTTGGCTTGACTACCAAACTGAGGCAGCACTCTCCTAATGGCAACGTCAGGATCCCCTTTTCCCTCCTCAACTGTGTGACATAGCTGGCAACTAGCGCTCAGTGGCTGTGCGTACTAGTCTTTCCCCGGATTCCTGTGATCATCAGCTTCTCCTCTTGAGTTTCCTGGTCCGGTGGTCTTTGAGAGCATCCAGGGCTCACCTCGGCAATTTCCACTGGCCGCGCCCAAGTGGCAATGCTCGGAACTGCAGCTATTAAACTGTGTACTACAAATTGGGCCCTGGCTCAGACAAGGCACCCAGCGGGCGCTCTACCACTGTAATTTTACCTGAAATCTACCCACATTTGGCAGGCAGGCGAGTGCCAGTTTTGAACCCTATGTGTCCTTCCACCTGGCTCCTGCACTTGGTTTACTTGGTAAGGACAGGAAAAAGGAGGCCTTGTGGCCCATCTAGAGTGCCTCATGCTCCTAGTGGGGGAATTAATGAAACTTGTGGTCCCTCTCCAGCACAGTTTGCATTGGCGCTGTGAGGGGCCATGTAAACTTAATACAGATCGAGACTGGCAGTCGGGGCAGCACAGGAGCTGCCAAAAGAATCACCATGGAGCAGCCGTATAGACACGGCTTTTGTTTCAGGCCGTGAAGTACAGATTGTCACTGATTTTGGTAGGGGTAGAACAGGGTTTCTCAGATGGGGAGGCCCCATCCTATTTCAGGCAAGGCTCAAGCAAGACTGAGAAAGTATTCTATTTAAATTTTGAGTTTGACATTTTGTGTGAATGGCAAACTGAAAGAGGATAATAGCAGGGGAAAGTATGCATTTATTTACAGATCGGTACCCAGGAAAGGCACACCAGGCCAAGGCTCCTTTCAGGTATACCCAGGAAGGGTAGGGAGTGAATATAATTCAGAAGTTAACTACAAAACAGTCAGGCAATATGAAATGAACAATAGTGCAAACGGATAGGAACAATGAATAAATAATGAGAGGTAACAGCTGGCCAATTAGACTGGTGGCAGAACAGCCCAAATAGAATGGTTAAGCAGAGAAGTACTAGGAGCAAGAACAGGAGGGAGCAAAAGGATCCCTGAGAAGCTGCTTAAAGGGAAAGTCCCTTCGGCCTTTTATTCTGTTTCCCTGTGTAGTCTGTAGGCATGAACAATAATTGCCTCTATTGAACCCTCCTAATTTCATCAGGATTTAAATGTAAAGAAAGGTACTTAAGTCTGGTGTGAAAAGCTGCTTGACTGCATTGCGAAGGTCATGACCTGACTCATGTAAGGCATCCTGGAATTTGATGGTGTTTTGGTGCTAAAGCCTGTAGTAGTTACACTGTTTTAGTCAGTGTTGTTGCTGTCCTCTGCAGTCCCTATGTTCTTGTCTTATGCTGGCCATAAAACTTTTCAAGGCATAATAAGTGCCATGCTGTTTTCTGTGGTTTAAAGTGTACCAGAGTTAACAGCATGCTTTTAGAGACTACAGGGACTTCATAAGACATGTAACAGAACTGAATGAGTATAACTTCTTCTAACCCCAGTAATACTCAGATATTCATAACTTTATGCAGTCAGCCTTCTAAGTAGAACTGCCCAGAGAGAATTTGGAACATATGCAAATGATGGACTCTTCTGTATGAGCCACCTTTCAAATGCTGCCTTATACTAACTGCCTTAGTTATAACCCCTCAGATTTCTCTCTCTGCCTGTCAAGACTAGATGTTCAGACATCCTGTCCTCATCATCTTTTGTTCTGACATAAGAAACCTTATAAAATATTGTAAATATTCTTTACATTTAATTTGCTGTCTTTTCCTTTTTGTTATTTTAGGTAAACCCGTAGTTTTAGTGTTTAAATTTTAAGTTTTCTCGGTTTCTCCCAGTTTGGTATCACTGGGGGTAAACCAAATTTTATTTTATATTTATCTGAGTTTTGCTAATCCCGGTTCCTGGACCGATAGCCTCGGTTCATTTTATCTCGGTTCCCGGGTTCTGCAACAGTTCTGGAACCCGACCGCAACTGCTAAATAAACTTAAATTAAAATATTTATTTTTTAGTGGTTGCAACTGTTATTGGCTTTACATTGAAAATGTTATAAAAAGAAACTGGTGATCCCAGTTTCAAACCTTGTATTCAGTGTGGTGAAATTTTGTTAAGTCAAACATTCTCTTGTTTTGCCTATCTGGACATGAACATTTAAAAGCAGAGTGAAATCTGCATTACATGTCCTGAAAAAAATTACTGAAATGCCTGGATAAAGCTTAAAAAAAAAACCAAAAAACTATCACCACCTAAGGGTCCTTCCAGCTCTAACCAGTTGACACCCTAATTTACTGTGGGTGTATCCACAACAAATACTGTAACTACTACCCTGAAATGGGCATATAAGCAGTTTTTAAGAGGCTTGTTGAACCGGCTGACTCCCTGGTTCCCTCAGTGAAATTGAAGAAAACTAGGCACACATAACCCCCTGCTAACAGCATTTTGGGGACTTCTGTGCCTGCTATAAAGCCTGCCAACTCCTTCAGAAATTGCAGGCTGGTTCTGATTGGGGAAGTATTTGCCAAGACAGGTAAGCACAGTTGTGTATTGCTTCCCTTGGCTATGATCACCTAAATGAATATTGTGAAATTTGTAAACTTTCCCGGAGGGAAAAAGTGTGGAGAAATGCTTGGAACGGCTAAAGAAAACACTTTCAGGCTTACAAGGGCTGCCTGTCTCTCAGCAGCAGACCTTTGCAAAGCAGTATTCCTAATATTTAAAAGGAAGAATATGTAATTATTATGAAATGGAGGAGAACCTATTGAATCTGAGGTTTCCTCTGAACATGAGTTTGTCTCTCCCCACAGAACATCTGCGGATTATTCCTCATTCTTCACACAGTTGAGAAAGATTGGGCTGGCACCCACTAAAAGCTTCCCATTCCTGTGAATAAATTCTTCAGTGAAGAGACTTTAAAGATTTTTTTCAAACTCCAAGCTTTGCTTCCCCCTCTGGATAAGAGGATGTATAAGAAATTTCAGCTGGACAGGGAGGGAACTGAAATTTATTCCCCCACCCTGTCCACCAAGGAGTGGTTAAAGTGATAGCCTGTGACAAGGCAAAGATACTCCTCGCATCCTATCCTCTTAACAAAGATTCTGGGAAAAATTAACAACATGGCTTAAAAAGATATATTTATCAGGTGCCTTGGCCATCAGGCAGGCACACATTTCAAGCCTATGTCAATACCAAAGTCACTGTGGTAGTCGGCCCCTGCTATGTCAGCCAAGGCCCAGACTCCCCTGTCAGATGATCTAGCTGAAACTGCCAAATAACAGTTCAAGTGGCTGCTGCCAGATGGATGGGAAGGAGGTTTGCCTGGCTGCGAGTCACAGAAACCACTCAGGATACCCAAACCAAGGTTATAGACTTTCCAGTCGAGGGTAATTCCTCTTTGGAGAAAGATAAAGGCTTACATGAAAAAGGTCAATATATACACCACAGCAAGCCCCCTTTGTTTCTATCAGGCTGGGGCTGTGCCTCAGTGTCAGCAGTACCCACAGCAGGGGTATTTCAGGCACCACAGACAAGTGGTCCTGGATGTAGTGAGTCAGGGATTGTCTCTGAGCTCAAATTCCTTCCACTAAAAACTGTGGAAAAAGGATTAGAAAGGTTGCAAAAGAGACCAAATAAGGGTGCTTCAGGCTCTGACCAGCCAAAACCCTCTAAATCTGCATGTGAAACTGCTGTCTTTTACTTACACACCCTTGAGAAGGGTGATTCAGGGTTAAAAAAGGGGGTGAGTAGCCCAGCTGTTTCTCCGGTTCCCTCCACGAAAACCAAAAAGACAAAGCATGTCAAACCCCAGAAAACACCTAAAGGGGTTCCTGGCATCACTGTATTTAAATTATTTCCACACTCCCATAAGGGAGTCTTACAGAAGGTACTTCAGGTTCAGATTCTCATCAGGTCACTTTCTGGGAGTGTACACAGTGGTTGGAGCACCTTCAAAGATAAGGTGCCACAGTTTCCCCATATCTAGATGACTGGCTGGTGGTTGTAGAATCACTCCGGCAAGTGAGTCTGCAACTCACCTAGGGTCTCCTGGACTCTCTAGGATCCTTGATAAATCTAAAGAAAGTCTGACCTTCAGCCTGTTCAAGCACTCTGGTTCATAGGAGCAGAGCTAAATACCCTACAAGGCAGAGTCTGCCTGCCCCTACGCAGGGCAAAAAGTATTCCACTAATAGCGGGCTCATTTGGGCTGAATGAACCAAAAATCACAGGACAGTTTTCTTCAGCTACTGGCCACATGGCACCTGCCACTGGCACAGTCTTGGAATCCAGGTTACAGACCAGAGCCATTCAATGTCACCTCATGACTCAATGGTGTCAGAGACAGGACCCTTTTTTAAAACTAATTCTAGTAACAAGGACATTATTACAGGCCTCCAGTGGAGGAAAAGAGGGAACCAATCCAAGGGAAGGGGCTTCTTCGTTTTGAGCAAGAGCCCCTATTAGTTGTCTGACAACAGATGCATCCCTACTAGAGTGGGGCACCCATCTGGGGGTTCACACCTCCCAAGGCACATGGTCAAGTGCAGAGTTACTCCTGCACATAAACCTGCAGGGGCTAAGAGTAGTGTTACTGCACTAAAGGTCTTCACACAACTACTACAAAGATGGCACAGGTCAGAACAGACAATACCACCACAATGTATTACATACACAAGTAGGGAGGGATAAGGTTAAGCCCTTCCTGCTCAGGACTTATGAAAATATAGTCTAGCATGTTCCATATGTCCCTGCAGGATATTCATTTGCCAGGTAGGAACACTACCTTGGCAGATAGCTTGACTCAGATCAACCAGTCCCATCAGGAATGGGCCTTGAATAGTCAGGTGGTGCAAGTTATCTTCAGGAGGTGGTGCATACCAAGGGTAGACTTGTTCGCATCCCACCACAACCACCACCTGCCACAGTACTAAGTCAGATCCAGGACCAATCCCCCTGGATTCTCCAGTTCTCAGTTGGCCAGGGAAGCACCTGTTCACTGTCCTTCCTTCCTTCCCTCTGGCATACAATGCATTTCTTAAGCTCAGGGCCCAGCCAGCATCAGTGGTCTTAATAACACCAGCTTAGGCCAGGCAGACATGCTACTCTCCATGTCTGGTTCCCAACCAATACACCTTTTCTCAGAGGCACAACCTGCTAACCTCCAACAGGAGGCTTCTGTGCCCAAACCGTGGGTCACTCATGCCCAAGTCATGTCTCTTGAGGGCCTACTGTACAGTATGCAGCCTTGCATCTTTTTCATAGTGTCTTGGGCATTTTATATGGTTACAGGAAGCCTCCCATTAAGAAACTGTACGCTCCAGAAGGGAAAAGGTTTACTATTGGTGTTCAACCAGAAAATGGTTTCCAGCACATGCTGGGATCAAGCAGTGCTCGACTAACTTACCTTTTTATATTCATTGGACTTGCAGTCCAGCATCCTCAAGGTCCACCTAGTTGCAGCATCTGCTTGCATATTAGTTGGACAAAATGTTCTAATGGCCTCCGATCCTAGCCTCAAAGAGGCTGTTTTAGGGCCTGGCACATATCAGCACAGGTTGGTGTTCCAGCTGTGCTGGACTATTTTACCTATTTGCTTTCACTGGACTTGCAGACCAGTACCTTAAAGGTCCACCTGGTCTCAACATCTATTCACTTCTCAGTTGGACAGAATGTTTTTTCAAGCCTCAGAACCTATCTTCAAAGGGTTCTTTCAAGGCCTGGTCCATTTGCACCCCTTCACAGGGAACCAGTGCAAGCATGGGTCCTAGATGTGTGCATAGTTAGGTTCATGGGTCCCCCTTTTTTGAGCCTATGTTTTAACTTATTTGAAATATCTTTGAAAAAAATATATTTTTTCCTTGTGGTAATGATTTCTACCACAAGAGTCAGTGAGCTCAAGTCTCTGCATTGAACAGGGCCACATTTTATTCCACAGAGACAAAATTATTCTGGGAACAAACAAGAAGTTTCTCCTTTAAATGATTTTTGATTCCCATTTGAATCAAACTGTTGTACATAAATACATAGATACATACATACACAGACAATGCCAGCAGATAAGGGCCTACAGTCCACCCAGTCTGCCCATCTTATCTATCTTTTTCACTGAACACTTTAGTTCTGGTGAAAAGAGTCTTTATGGTTTGAACGTCAAAGGAGCTTTTAGCTGTTACTTGACAACCACTAAAGTCCATAGGCAGGACAGAAAACAGCTGTTCCTGACCTATGAGAATGTGGGAAAGGGTAACCCAGCTTCAAAAAGATTAACTTCTCGCTGGATAGTACAGCATTTTCAGTTTTTGTTATTCTAAGGCTGGAAAGGAGCCCCCAACAGGGTTGAGGGCCCATTCCACAAGGGGCACAGCCGCTACCGTAGCAGCTGTCGGTGATGTTCACCTAGTGGACATCTGTAAAGCAGCTACCTGGAAAACAGTACACACCTTTACAAAGCATTACAGTCTGGATATTCTCTCCAGGGGTGATGCCAGGTTCGGCACAGCAGTCCTGCAAAGTCTGTTCACAAAATAAGGTTCTGTGTCCACCTCCAAAGGTACTGCTTAGTAGTCTGCATAAAGTTATGTATACCTGAGTATTACTGGGGTTAGAAGAAAAAATTACTTACCATAGTAATCTTGTTTCTTCCAAGTGATACTCCGGTATTCATAACTTGCCCACCCTACCTCCCCTTCTGGAACCTTTAGCCTCTGCACTCCTGAATACTGTGCTCTCAGGGCTATAAATGCCATTCTAGGATCGTGGATATGTTGTTCATTCACAATTGTTGGCATGTCCCCTTTCCCTTTAAGGATCCACTGGAAGTCTTCAAGCTGGCTCCTCCCACCCACCGGGGTGGTATATACCTTGGCTATGCCCCATGATGCTAGATCTTCCTTTCCGCTGGAAGATTCAGGTTGCCTCCCTCATGCTCACGCATTTCGGAGGCCCTGGCTTTCAAAACTTCGGTTTTACCGAAATTAAAAATTGTTCGAGTTGGCGATCGCATTTTTGCATCTTCGATTATAGAAGAAAAATCTTCCCCTGGATTTCGCCGGTGTCCTTGCAGTCAGAAAATGTCACTTACGGATCCCCACCTCACATGCGTCTACTGCCTAGGTGTCAGCCATGACACCTTGTTCTGCAGGTTTTGCTTGGCCTTCCATCCCAACATTCTGGACGACCGCTTGATGTCACAACCGCACTCAGCAGGTCAGGCCCTCTGCTCCCACAGTGCCAACCTCCGAGTGCAGTATTGTGAACAGGTAATAGAACAGGGTAACCCTCCTGTCTGCTTGTGAGTCCGAATAACCTTTAGTCTCAAGTTCTGGGGGGGATTCAAACTGTGAACCTTATGCTAGCGTACTCAAATGTACAGGCTCAGATAATCTGCTCTTCGGGGATGCCAGATATCTTTCGCCTAAGGGCACCTAACCAGGTATCCTAAATGAACCCTTAAAACTCTATAAAAGACCTTAGGTATATTCTTACCTTTTCTCAGTTTGGTAACACCATTCAAGCTTCTGAACAGTTTTGTCAAATCTTAACCCTCAATACTTCACATGCAAAAGAGAGAACTTGGAAGACCCAGGCAGTATTTGGAATAAAAGGTTTACTTAAATGGATGAAAATATGTAAAATGTAAACACAGAATACTATATCACAAAGCATACAATCACTTAAAAGAAAACAAGGAAAAGTACAAACTCCTACCAACATAGAGTTAGACTTTTTCTATCTAATGTATACCTCTACCAATGCCTTAGTTAGATCTGAGATCGTGTTTCTTAGGAGTCCAGAAAGGAATGTCACAAAGATCCGGCACAAGTCTTAGATTAAACTGTGCCTCCACACACCCTTTCCATGATGTCATCTAGCTCCTCCTTTCAGAATATAAAAAAGATACAAAACAGGATGTCCTATCAGCAGGTATATTAAATAAGGTGACATCAGCAAAAACTCATTTCCCAATATGACTCCTTAATTAACATCCCCCTCTTTGATCTCGAGCAGATCCTCTTTTCCCAAGGATCAAAGGGTTTCATATAACTTTAGCACCATCATGGGAACATGTTTTTTCCCCTAAGACATCATAAAGGTTTACAAGCCCTATATCCTGGAAGCTGGTCAGCTCCAATTAAGTCAGATAAACAGGAGACCCTTAATTAAGGCTCTCTAGTCTTTTTAACTATCTCCTGGTTTCAGGTTAATATATCCTGTATTCTCACTAAAACCTGACCCATGGCACAGCTGCCTTATGGAGACATATCACACACTGTATTTTTATATTACAAATATCAAAGAACAATCATAACCAACTGGCCAAGCGTCACACTTGGCACGTTTGAAATTGGGGAGACTGGAGAAAAGGAACCCTCTGGTGAAGTCCAAGGAGGCTAGGTGTGTGGTTTCCGCGACTGCGGGCTCCACCAAGCAATTGGAACACATGCAGGTGTTCGAGGAAGAAGCGGCTTGTTCTGCCAACTCTCGGGGCTTCTTCGTTCTGCTCAGTCTAGGCCCTACCTTCTCGGGCTCCTTCCGTGAGTTGTGCCAGTCTCTCCCCACTCGGGGAGAGGCACCTGCAGGCTCGCACTCTTCCCATTCCCGTAAGCAGGAGAAGGAACTGAGAAAGTCTTCATCTCGGCGAAGACGCGTTTGGGACCGAGAGAGGTCCCAGGGGTATGCGGTCTCGACCTTGGTCGAGATCGCTTCTTCAGCCGCTGACTTCTCGGACCTTCCTTCAGGCCAGCCGACCGAAGATGTGGTCGACGAGTTCAAAATTATCGACCCGCTGTTGCCGACTCTGGTCGACGACTCCTAAGAAAGGACTCCAGTCCTTGTCTTCCCTGATGAGGAGACCCAGCCCGCTGACGTCCCCATCGAGGACTCATTTCCGGACCCCTGGACATCACCGGTCCCGCCAGTGTCCCCTGAGCGACCGAGTTGGCCTGCCCAATCTCGGTTGAGGTCTAGAACCCCTTCGTCTGGCAGGCCGAGGAAGAGCCATAAGTGCTCAAAAAAGAGGCGATGCCATCGGAAGTGCTCATCCTCCTCGGATGAGGAGAGGCTCCGGCGGAAACTCCGTCGGTGCTACAAGGATTTCATGTGGCAACAGCTGATCTTGTCCGGGCACAAGCCTACTCTGGCCATTACTTGGCTTTCGCCTCCTAGGCCAAGGCCGACCCCTTTGGAGCCAAAATCCTCGGTTCCTCCACCCGCGGAGCCGGTGAGACCACCTGTTCGGCCTAAACCTGTCTCTCTACTGATCATGGTGGAGCCACTGCCTAAGCAGCCTGTGGGAGGGGCTCCTTCCAAAGAAGACAGAGTGGATACTGGGCTTCCCCACCATTTGTCGGTCATGGTCACCCCAGACCGCCCCCGGCAAGTCGAGTGTGATTTGGGCAGCAGGCCGCTGTATCCGGATTCGTCGGATTCAGACATCACTGGGCTTCATTATCATCCTGTGGATGATGAATCGTCTGTTGGCTTAGGGATGGAGGAAGGTCCTTCCTCCTTCGAAGGGATCCTTCTCCTCATCTTTGAGTCCACAGGGATGCCCCTGGAACCCATTCAGAAAAAGGCGGAGTACCCTCTTACTGACATCCTTAAAAGAGGGGATACCCCGATGGAGGTCTTTCCTGTGGCCGAGGCCATTGTTGGTCCGGCCCTTGAACTCTGGCAACATCCTGCCTCTTGTCCAGCTCCGTCTGCCCGCATGGCCCGCAAGTATGCAGTGCCCATGGGGTCCCTAGCGGGGTTCATAGAGCACCCTTCGGCCGAGAGCCTGGTGACCGCCTCTGTGTTCAGGTGTACTGGCAGTTCTGCCAGTACGGACCGACCTCCCGATAAAGGCTAAGCTTTTGGACCATTCGGCTAAGAAGGTCTATGCGGCTTCCTCCTTGGGCTTTTGTCAGGCAAGTTCGGCTGTCATCATGGCACACGTCTCTCACACCCTTCTCAGGTCGCTAGATGAAGTTCTCCCACATCTCCCCACGGACATGCAGACTACAGTCAAGCAGGTCCGAGACCAGGGCCGAGCTGTTGCCAAACAGCAGCTCCAGACGGCCCTGGACACTGGGGACTCTTGTGCCTGCATGATGGCTGCCGCAGTTGCCTCTTGCCGCAGGGCTTGGCTGAGGCTCTCCTCCTCCTTCCCAGCGGATACTGAGCACAAATTAGCTGACATGCCCTTCCTCGGAACCGACTTGTTCAGCTCAGGAGTGGCTGGTTACCTTCAGCGCACAGAACAGTCCAATGCCACCTTGGACGCCACTTCTGCCAAGGGTTCTTCAGGCAAGAACCAGCAGAAGAAGAAGCCCTTTCAGCACTCTTCTGCTGCGGCTCAGCAGTCCTCCTTCCAAGGGGGACAGCAGCACCAGCATCAGCAGCAGGCTCAAGCTTGGTGCCCTCGGCCCAAGCCTGGATCCCAACTGGCCCGTAAAGGAGGCCGAGGCTCAAGTCCTGGAGCCCCCTCCTCCTCCAAGCCTGCTCAGTGATAGGGTGGGGGCTGCCAACCCTACTCCCGTCACGACAGCTCTGGGTCCTCCTGTGGGAGGGCCGGCTCCACCACTTCCTTTCCGCCTGGTCCGCTGTCACTTCGTACAGGTGGATTCTTGAAGTGGTTGGTCAGGGACTGCCTCTAGAGTTCGAGCAGTACCCTCCCAGCCGAGCCCACACCCCTTGAGAGGAACGGATATCCGCTCGCACCCAGTTGGCTCTTCGAGAAGACATTGCTCAGCTCCTCCTCAAGGAGGCAGTAGCGCCTATGGCGGATCCTCCTGCAGACCCAGGCTTTGTCTCCAGGTACTTCCTGGTGCCCAAGCGGACGGGGGGGGGGCTGCTGCCCCATTCTAGATCTCCACGACCTGAATCAATATCTCCGGTCTCGCACCTTCCGGATGGTCACTCTGTCCCAGATCATTCCATCCTTGGAGCGAAACATGTGGTTTTGTTCACTGGATCTGCAGGATGTGTTCTTTCATGTCCCAATCCGTCCATTCCATCAGCGGTTCCTCCACTTCAGGGTCGAGGGGACCCTGTACGAGTTCCGAGCCATGCCGTTCGGCCTGTCATCGACCCCATGGGTCTTCACCAAATGCATTGCAGTGGTGGTGGCCCATCTCCAGCGTTGGGGAGGTGTCAGAATTTACCCGACTGGCTTCTGGCAGGTCACTCCCTACAGGAGGTTGAGAGATCCAGGGATCTGATCCTCCAGACCTGCTCCCAACTTGGCCTCTTAATCAACGAGGCCAAGTCGGAACTCGTGCCTTCTCAGGTGATGGGCATCATTGGGGCAGAGCTCGACTCTTGTCAAGCCAGAGCTCAGCTCCCTGCGAACAGGGCGGAGGTTCTTTCCTCCTTTACGCAATCATTTCTGGTTGGGCAGTTGCGCCCTGCCCGGGACTTTCTGCACCTTCTGGGTTACATGGTGGCGTGCACCTCGGTGGTCCGTTGGGCCCGGTAGCACATGCGCCCCCTCCAGTGGAAGCTGTCTTCCCAGTGGACTCAGCGCCATGGTCAATTCGACCAGTTGATCACTGTAACCCAGATGATGTGGGATGCTCTCCAATGGTGGACCACCCCAGACTGGTTGCAGGAAGGAATCCCATTTGTCCGGCCCGAGCCGATGGTCATCCTTAAGACCGATGCCTCTCTCATGGGCTGGGGAGCCCACATGGGGGACCAAAGGGCCCACGGTTTCTGGACCTCTGAGGAGTCCCGATACCGCATCAATCTGTTGGAGCTCAGAGCAGTCAGACTGGCACTGTCAGCTTTCGCTCCTCCGCTCCGGAGTCAAGTGGTTCAAGTCCAGACAGACAATACCACGACCATGTACTACCTCAACAAACAGGGCAGCATGCACTCCCGTCTGCTGTGCAAGGAGACGCTCCACATCTGGACCCTCATGGGCCGATTGGAGGTGGATCTCCTAGCCATTCATGTGGCAGGAGCCTCAAACCATCTGGTGGATGCTTTCAGCCATCTAGGCCAGACATCCCATTAGTGGTCTCTTCATCCAGGGGTAGCGTACAGCCTGTTCTCCCATTGGGGCAAACCGATGGTGGACCCTGTTTGCCTCCAGGGAAAACATCAAGTTGAGGCTGTTTCATGCCCGGCCCCCTCAGCAGGGTTCGCTGCAGGGGGATGCCTTCTCGAGGCCGTGGACCCCTGGCCTCCTCTACGCCTTTCCTCCATTTTCCTTTGATCCACAAAGTGCTCCTCAAGGTGAGGGGGGGGACAAGGCGCAGGTGATCCTGATAGCCCAGACTGGCCGTGCCAATTCTGGTATCCAGATCTCCTCAGCCTTAGCTGCAGGCCCCCAGAGTGCCTTTGTACATGCCCAGACCTGATATCACTCAATCGGGAAAGGATTCAATCCAGACCTTCAATCCCTGCACCTCACAGCCTGGTACCTGAGCGGCTAGAGTTCCAGGCTTTGGGTCTTTCCAAAGATGTCTACACTGTGGTGGAGGCATCTAGAAAGGAATCGACCAGGAAGTGCTATGCCTTCAAATGGAAGCGGTTTTCCATTTGGTGTCAGGACAAGGGCCTGGACCTTCTGTCCTGCCCGTGGCTAACATTCTCGACTACCTTTAGTCTCTCTCTCTCTCTCTCTCTCTCAAAGGGGGGTCTGTGGTCATCGACCCTTAGAGTGCACCTGGCAGCCATCTCTGCTTACCGGGCGTGGGCTGGTCAGCTGACATTGGTGCAGGAGACAGTGGTCGGGCGCTTTTTCCAAGGCTTGGATCACATATCCCCTCCAGTGCATGAACCTCCACCTCTGTGGGATTTACTGCTGGTGCTGGCAAAGCTCATAGTCAAGCCCTTTGAACCCACGCACAAGTGTGAGTTGTCATACTTGTTGTGGAAGACAGCCTTGCTGGTGGCTGTCACGTCAGCCAGAAGGACAGGGGAGCTCCAGGTGCTTTTGGTGGACTCTCCTTATCTGGTCTTTCACAGGGACAAAGTTGTCCTGCGCCCCTACCCAAAATTAATTCTGAAGGTGGTGTCAGAGTTTCACCTTAACCAGGTGTTAACTCTGCCGGTTTACTACCCATCCTACACCTCGGAGGCTGAGTACAGGCTCCATACCTTGGACCTGCGATGTGCTCTCTCATACTATAAAGAGAGGACGGCGGAAATTCGAGGAGAGGTTTGCTAGCTGTTTGTCACCTACGCTGAAGCTGCTTCTGGCAGACCTGCAACGAAGCAGACCATTGCTAGATGGATTACATCATGCATAGGTCTTTGTTATGAGTTGGCAGGCAAGGAGCCTCCCAGAGGGATAAGAGCTCATGCTACCTGCCGTACTGTTGCATCGGTGGCTGCTTCCAGGGACATCCCTATCTAGGAAATCTGCCAGGCTGCTACTTGGAAGTCAGCAAACACCTTCATCATCCACTACCACATCGACCTTGAGTCACACCGGGATGCTGGTTTTGGGGCCTCAGTTCTCCAATCTCTTTTCCTTAAGTAGGGGGTGTGGGCCTTACCTCCCTCCTCCCGGAGAACTGCCAGGAGTCTGCCAATAAGTGTGGATGAACAACAAATCCACGATCCTAGAAGAACAGGTTACTCACCTGTAACAGTAGATCTTACTTCGAGAGGGCTCTTGCAGTAGGTAATTACATATAGGACTGAAGCCGGCAGGCGTCAGGACCCCATGAAAACATTTCTAGCCAGCAGTCTCTGGTCGGGGACTGCCCCCACATCAGGTGAATGACATCATGCAACGTCAGTATAAAGGGGCGGTCCCCCACGACCGCCTTCCAGTTCTTTCACGCCGTTAGCTCATGTAAACGCCTCGCGGTTAAGTTCACTGCTTCGTCAGTCAATCGTCTGTTTATTTACAACTCTTTTTTTTGATATTTCTCGTCAGAATATCTTCAGGATCTGCCATGTATATCTTCCCCTACTCCATCCGAGTTGCATAAAAATAAGTGCGATTCCTGTGACGTTCAGCTCCCACACAAGGTCGGACACTCCCAGTGCCTTTTCTGTCTAGGCCTTGATCACCCTGTGGAGAAGTGCCAGCACTGCCTGAAATTCAGTGCCGCCACCCGCAAACGGAGGCAGCAGTCCCTGGAGGCCCATATTTTGAAAAAGAAGATGTCCTCTATGGAGAAGGAGCTGAAGAAGCTTCGTCAGGCCTCTACTTCTGAGGTTCACCGCAAAAAGAAGAAGAACCGGGACTCCTCTTCCGTGGTCACCGCGACTCCTGCTGGAGTCGCCGTGCTGAAGGTAACGTCCCCCCCCCGGGGGACCGCTCCACGACAGCTGTCTTGGAGGTTTCCAAGGCGGCGGCATCCCTTCCGTCAGGCTCGTGCTTGGGCCCATCGGGAGCCTCCAGGTCAAAGGAGGCAACTGCTCCAAGCAAGACCACCACCGTTTGGCCTTCTGGTTTGAGCGGCTCCAGGAAGCCGGACGTCGATGCTAATGATGCCCGCTCGGACAAGGCCACTAAGACGCCCGACCCTTCGGGGGAGCGCATGGCCTCTAAAACGCCCCGCCAAGTGCGCTCCTCCCTTGCAGACTTCGTCAGGCATCGGTTCCAATAAGTCAGACGCCGGCTCCTCCGATGCCTGCCCGGACCCCGCTGGTAAGGCGTACGTCAGCTCCTCTGACAGACGCACACTGTTAGAGCCGATGCCAGACACGATGGATCAGTCTGCCGTCCGCGGCTTGCCGCAACACTCTCCATTGCTTTCCAAGGCTCCAGCGTCTCCCCTGTTGGACCCCGGGGATTTTAGTCCTCCTTCCCCAGGCGACACTGAGGATGCAGGCACGCTTCATCAGGTCTCCTCCGCTGGGTCGGTGACCTAACGCCGACCCGGATGCCGGCCCATCCGACGCCGGACGACATTCCCTTGCCGGATGCTGGCCCTACGCTGAACCCGACGCCCACCGGGCTTCCTATACCTGGCCCACCTGCTGGGCCCCACCCAGAGCCGTCTGCTCCATCAGAGCCCCTGATGCCCGGGTATCTGACAGTACCCGATGCCGGGCTTCCCGCCGTCGAGCTACGGATACTTGCCGTACGGATACCTCCAGTATCCGTATCCCCCTCATCCTCCTCCACCGCCCCCTCAGCTGTCGGTGGACCTGAAGGAGACTCTGGCTTCCTGGTGGGCTGAGGCCAAGGCTCAGCTTATGAGGGAGGTGGAGAGCAGTCTGCCGACGCTGGACCCGGTCCCGGACCCCCGTCGTCAGACGCGAGACCCCCCCCTTCCCGACACTAGAAGCGAGCCCTCAGGTGCCAGGACAGGGGAGGACACGCTTCCCACGAGGGTTGCCCAAGGGGTCTGTTCCTCCCGCATCGGGAGAGGTCTTCTTCATCTTCCTCTTCGGAGACCTCGGACGACTCCGACAGGTGCTCCGTTCCAGACGACGAGGCACACACTCCAGAACGTCCCAGGCCTAGGACTCCTCCGAAGTCACCTCCAGAGGATCCCTCTTTTCTGGAGTTGCTGAGAAAAATCCAGGCTGTTCACCAGTGGCAATCCTTGGAGCCGGATCCACAGCGTAAGAAGCTCGCTGTGCACCTGAATCTGCCCAAGATCGCTCCTACTCTGGTTCCACCCTGGACTGAGCCTCATGCCGACCTTGTCTCCACCACTTGGAAGCAACCGTCAGCATTAGCCCCCCTTCCTAGGAAGTCTGATAGGCTATACCAGGCTCCGGAGGGTGTGGATTCTCTGAATACCCACCTCAAAGCCGACTCAGTCATGATTAGCGCCGCTCACGGCCGTACGGCTAATCCCACACATCTCAGCTCATCCCCACCCAATAAGGTATCCCACCTCCTGGACCAGTATGGGAAAAAGGTGTACGCTTCTTCCACTCTGGGAATAAGGGCCCTAAATTATGTAGCACATATGGGGGATTACCAGAAGGCAATCCTGAGTGAGGTGGAAGCCAAGTTGGACTCCCTTCCTGAGTCTCAGACTAAGCAGGAAGCGGCAGATCTAGTGCGTTCTGCTCATTCGGCCAGTCGGCACATGCTCTGTGCCATGTACAATGCAGTGGACACTGCTGGTCGGAGCTCAGCTTTCGTTATAGGTTTGCGGTGTCATGCCTGGCTCCGAGTGTCTGGTTTGGTCCCAGAGGTGCAGTCTGCTATCCAGGACGTGCCCTTCAGGGGTTCGGTGCTGTTCAGTGGAGATGTCAAGGACATCATCACTGATCTGCAAGAGAAGGGTACTGCTCTAAGGTCTGTCGACTCTATGTACAGGCCCCCTCAGGGTCAGCGCCGCCCTTTTCGCAGACGTTCTCGGCCCAAAGCAAAAGCTCAGGGCAAGTGGGCCAACAAACGTCAGGCCCCTCCGGCTGCCAAGCCCCCCTCCTCCTCCCAAAAAAGTGTTGGGAGCTTCAGCCGCTGCACTGCCCCAAACCTCCTGACTCCACTCCTCTCCCACAGCCTCTGGACCTTCCAGAGGAACCTGTAGGAGGGAGGTTCTCCTTCCATCTTCTGGGTTGGGAGAGAATCACTTCAGATACTTGGGTGTTCCAACTGATAGCAGCAGGACACTCGATCAAGTTTCTACAGAACCCCCCCCCCCCAGGTCATCTTACTCCCCAGAACATCTTCTTCTGGTTCGGGAAGAAATATCCTCCCTTCTGCTGAAGGTGGCGATAGAGCCTGTCCCAACCCACCTTCGGGGACAGGTTACTACTCCAGTTTCTTCCTGGTTCTGAAGAAATCAGGAGACGTGAGGCCTATCCTAGACCTCAGCTCCCTGAAGCTGTTCATGGAGTACGGTTCAGAATTGCTCTCCTTGCAGATCCTTCTGCCCTTACTTTGGCCGGGACAGTGGCTATGCGCACTGGACATGCAGGATGCCTACCTGCCTATCCCTATTTGCCCTTCCCACCGCAAATACCTTCACTTTTTGTTTCAGGGGGACCACTACCAGTTCAAGGCCATCCCAGTTGGTCTTTCCTTGGTGCCCCGAGTGTTCACCAAATGCCTTTCCGTGGTAGCGGCTCACCTGCGTACCCAGGGAGTGCAGGTTTTCCCGTACCTAGACGACTGGCTCCTGGCGGCCTCATCCAGGGAGGAACTCCTGTGCTCCCTTTCCCTTACCCTGCAGGTTTTTACCAGCCTGGGTATTACCATCAACCAGGCCAAGTCCCATTTGGTCCCGTCACAGAGGCTCCAGTTCATCAGGGCGATCCTGGACACGTCCTCCGATATAGCATTCCTGCCACTGGACAGGGTGGCCACCCTCCAGGCTCATGCAAGTCTGTTGTCCAGTTGCAGGTGAGTGAGCGCCAGGTCAGTCCTTCGCCTCCTTGGGCTCATGGCGGCTGCTATTCCGACAGTCCCTCGCACTCGGCTCCACATGAGGATCTCTCAGTGGACGCTTCGGTCTCAGTGAGATCAGTTGGTGGATGACCTAGATCAAGAAGTCCTGGTCTCCAACCCTATGGTTTGGGATTTGCAATGGTGGATGGTCCAGGAGAACCATTGCTGGGGAGTTCACTTCTGCCTCACTCCTCCTTCCCAAACATTGACAACAGACGCCTTGGGAGTGGGTTGGGTAGCCCACCAGGGCGCTCTCAGGACTCAAGGCTCCTGGTCCAGACTTGAGCAGACTCTTCATATAAATGTGCTTGAGCTCAGGGCTGTGCTGTATGCTCTTCAAGCTCTGCATCTGTATCTGCTTCCTGGTCATCTGGCTGTCCAGATGGACAGCATGTGTGTAGTCTGGTACATCAGCAAACAGGGAGGAACTCGTTCCTACCCTCTTTGCAGGGAGGCGATGCAGGTTTGGGATTGGGCTGTGCAACACAACCTTCACCTCACGGCGGTTCACATTCCGCGGGTCGAAAACACGTTGGCAGACCACCTCAGTTGGTCATCTGCCCAGGCTCATGAGTGGGAACTGGATCGGGGGGTGGCAGACAATATCTTCTTACGCTGGGGAACACCTCAGGTAGACCTGTTTGCATCTCCTCACAATGCAAAACTTCCCGCCTTTTGCTCGCTCGCTCCAGGGCGAGACATTTTTTTGAGAGACGCTCTGTCACTAGACTGGAAGGGCAGATTTGTCTATGCCTTCCCCCGATTCCCTTAATTCCGAGGGTCTTGCACAAACTCAGCTCAGAAGGAACTTGCATGATCCTAATCACTCCTTTCTGGCCCAGGCAAGTTTGATTCTCTCTTCTGCAACAATATTCAGAGGAACCTCCTCTTCCTCTGTCACAATTTTTGCTGACCCAGGATCAGGGTACCCTGGTTCATCCAGGCCTCAAATCCCTTCAGTTGCATGTATGGCTCTTGCAGTCGTAGCTGAAGCCCGATTTGGGGTTTCCCCACTTGTGACGGAGATTCTGGTGGAGGCCAGAAAGCCCTCCACTAGATCTACCTATGCCATAAAATGGAAACGGTTCTCTATTTGGGCCTCTTCCAGAGATTTCGAGCCATTGTCATGCCCTGTCGGGAGACTTCTGGACTACATGTGCCATCTCTTTGATCTGGGTCTCAGTCATTCCTCTCTGAAAGTTCACATGGCGGCCATCTCTGCTTACCATGTTCCTTTTGGTGACAGGACTTTCATGCACTTGGAGGTCTCTAAGACTTTTTTTAGAGGGGTCCTCCACTTGAGACCCCCTATTCGCGTTCCTGCTGCTTCTTGGGATCTGAATTTCATTAAGAAGCTTATCCTGCCTCCTTTCAAGCCGGCAGCCTCAGCAGACCTAAAGTTCTTTTCCTGGAAGACTCTTCCTCGTGGCCATTTCTTTACCTACAGCTGCCGTGTATGTTGTCCCCGACTCCCTCCGAGCACAAAAACAAGTGCGATTCCTGCGGCGCCCAGCTCCCGTACAAGGACGGACACTCCCAGTGCCTTTTTTGCCTAGGCCCCAACCACCCTGTGGAGAAGTGCCAGCTCTGCCAACAGTTCAACGCGGCCACCCGAAAGCCGAGGCAGCAGTCCCTGGAGGCCCACATTCTTAAACTCAAGATGACCTCCATGGAAAAGGAGTTGGAAAAACTCAGGCGGGCCTCTATGTCTCTGGAGGGCCACCGCAAGAAGAAGCACCGGGACTGGGACTCCTCTTCTGTGGTCGCCGCGACCTCCCGGCTGTGGTCAGCAGTACTGCAGGTAACGTCTCCCCAGGCGATACTGCCTCCGCTGTCTTGGAGGCTTCCAGGTGGCATCAACCCTCCCGTCGGGCTCATGCTCGGGCCTCAGAGCCTCCAGGTCAAAAGGCAGCTGTTCCCAATGAGCCGCCCCATGTGCAGCCTTCTGGTTCGAACGGCCCCAGTAAGCCAGGCGTCAGCTCCTCAATACCCGCCCGGGCAAAGGCGATAAGACACCAATCCTGGGCAGCGCCACGGCCTCCAGCACCCACTAAGGCCGCACTCCATCGCGCGGCCTTCGCCGAGCTCTAACCGGATAGGTTGGAAGTCGCTCCTCCGACACCCGCCTGGATCCCGCAGGTTAGCCAGACGTTGGCTCCTCCGACGTCCGCTTGGCATTAGAGCCGACGCTGGACCCTTTGGACCTCTCCGTCGTCCCAAGCTCGCCGCAATGCTCATTGCATTCTGAGACCCCAGCGTCTCCTTTACTGGACCCCGGGGATGGTAGCCCTTCTTCCCTGGGTGACACGGAGGATATTGGCATGTTGCCGTCGGGTCTCCCTCCCACTGGGCTGGATGACCCAACGTCAGATCCTCAGACGCTGACACCGGCCTGTCTGATGCCCGGCAACATCCCCTTGCCAGACACCTCCCCTACGCCGGGCCTGCTGCCCGCTGGTTCTCCCATTCCGGACCCACCTGCTGGGCTGTTTCCAGGACCCTCTGCTCCTTCAGAGCCCCTGGTGCCTGGGTATCCGACCCCATTGTATCCGATGCCGTCCTACCCAGACCCGCAGTATCCGGCACCCCAGTACCCAACGCCAGCCTACCCGATGCCGCAGTACACAGTGCCCCAGTACCCGACACCGGGCTTCCCACCATCGGGATATGGATACGTGCCATACGGATACCCTCAGTATCCATACCCCCTTCCTCCTCCACCACCCCCTAAGCCGCCGGCTGATTTGAAAGAGACTCTGGCCTCCTGGTGGGCTGAGGCCAAGGCTCAGCTCACCAGGGAGGTAGAGAGCCGCCTCTGACGGCAGTCCCGTTCCGACCCCTACATCGGAGGCGTGGAGACTCCTCTCCTCCGATACCAGAGGCAAACCCTCTGGTTCCAGGGCAGGGCAGGATACGCTTCCCCGAGGGCTTCCCAAGGGGTCCGTTCCTCCTCCGCACCGGGAGGAGGAGTCCTCTTCTTCTTCATCCTCCTTGGAGACCTCGTATGACTCCGACGGTCATTCCGATCTGGACGACGATCCACGTACTCCAGACAAGCCCAGGCCAAGGACTCCTCCGAAGTCTCCGGAGGATCCTTCTTTTACAGAGTTGCTGCGCAAAATCCAGGCTGTTCATCAGTGGCAATCCGTGGAGCCGGATCCACAGCGTAAGAAGCTCGCTGCTCACCTGGATCTGCCCGAGATTGCTCCTACTCTGGTTCCATCCTGGATTGAGCCTCATGCCGACCTTGTCTCCACCATTTCGAAGCAACCGTCTGCATTAGCCCCTCTTCCTAGGAAGTCTGATAGGCTATACCAGGCTCCGGAGGGTGTTGACTCTTTGAATTCACACACCAGAGCTGATTCGGTCATGATTAGCGCCGCTCACGACCGGACGGCTAACCCCAAGCACTTGCGCTTGTCACCACCCGACAAGGAATCCACCTTCTGGACCAGTACGGGAAGAAGGTCTACGCTTCATCCACTCTGGGAATCAGGGCCCTGAATTACGTCACTCACATGGGGGATTACCAGAAGGCGATCCTTAGCAAGGTGGAAACTAAGTTGGACTCCCTTTCTGAGTCTCAGACGAAGCAGGAAGTGGCTGACCTAGTCCGGTCTGTGCGTTCAGCCAGTCGGCACATGCTTCGTGCCATCTCACGATCAGTGGATGTTGCTGGTAGGAGCTTGGCTTCCACTAGGGCTTGGGCGCCATGCCTGGCTCCAGGTGTCAGGGTCTGGTCCCGGGTGCAGTCTGCTATCCAGGACGCGCCCTTCAGGGGTTCAGTGCTGTTCGGTGGCGATGTCAAGGACATCATCTCGGATCTGCAGGAGAAGAGTACTGCACTTAACTCTGTTGACTCCTTGTACAGACCCCCTCAAGCTCAGCGTCATCCCTTTCGCAGATGTTCTCAGCCCAAGGCGAAACCTCAGGGAAAGTGAGCTAATAAACGTCGGGCCCCTCCGGCTTCCAAGCCCCCCACCCCAAAAAGTGGCAGGAGCTTCAGCCGCAACGCTGCCTCACACCTCCTGACTCCTCCCCTCTCCCACAACCTATGCGCCTCCCAGAGGAACCAGTAGGAAGGAGATTTTCCTTCCATCTACCGGTTTGGGAGAGGATCACTTCAGACACTTGGATGCTCCAGATGATTGCAGTAGGACACTCAATAGAGTTTCTTCAGAAACCACCTTGAAACACCCCCCGCCCCAGGTCATCTTACTCCCCAGAACATCTTCTTCTAGTCCGGGAAGAAATATCCTCTCCTCTTCTGAAGGAGGCGATAGAGCCCGTCCCATCCCATCTTTGGGGTATGGGTTACTATTCACATTTTTTCCTGGTCCCGAAGAAGTCAGGAGATGTGAGGCCGATTCTCGTCCTCAGTTCTCTGAACTTATTCATGGAGTACAAAAGGTTCCGAATGCTCTCTCTGCAGGGTCTTCTGCCCCTTCTTCAACCGGGACAGTGGCTGTGCGCTCTGGACATGCAGGATGCTTACCTGCATATCCCTGTTCGCCCTTCCCACGACAAATACCTACGTTTTTCGTTCCAGGGGGACCACTATCAGTTCAAGGCCCCCCATTTGGTCTTTCCTCGGCACCCTGAGTGTTCACAGATGCCTTTCGGTGGTAGCGGCCTACCTGTATACCCAAGGGCTTCAGGTTTTCCCGTACCTGGATGACTGGCTCCTGGTGGCCCTGTCCAGGGGGGAGCTCCTGCGCTTCCTTTCCCTTACCCTGCAGGTTTTCACCAGCCTGGGTATTACCATCAACCAGGCCAAGTCCTATCTGATCCCATCCCAGAGACTCCAGTTTATTGGGGCGATCCTGGACATGACCTCCGGCATGGCATTCCTGCCACTGGACAGAGCGGCCACACTCCAGGCTCAAGTCAGCCTGTTGTTCAGCCACAGGCATGTCAGCATCAGGTCAGTCCTTCGCCTCCTCGGGCTCATGGTGGCTGCTATTCCGACAGTCCCTCGCGCTCGGCTCCACATGAGAATCTCTCAGTGGACCCTTCGGTCTCAATGGGATCAGTTGGTGGAAGACCTAGATCAACAAGTTCTGGTCTCCAACCCCATGGTTCGGGACTTGCAGTGGTGGATGGTTCAGGAGAATCTTTGCCTGGGGGTTCCCTTCTGCCTTTCTCCCCCCCCTCCCAGACACTGACAACAGACGCCTCGGGTGAGGATTGGGAAGCCCATCTGGGGTCTCACAGGACCCAGGGCTCCTGGTCCCGGCTCGAACAGACTCTTCACATAAACGTACTCGAGCTTCGGGCCGTGCTGTATGCTCTTCAGGCTCTGCATCTGTATCTGCTCCCTGGGCATCTGGCTGTCCAAACGGACAACATGTGTGTAGTCTGGTACATCAACAAACAGGGAGGAACTCATTTCTACCCTCTCTGCAGGGAGGCAATGCGGGTTTGGGCAGTGCAGCACAACCTTCACCTCATGGCAGTTCACGTCCCGGGGGTCAAAACACGTTGGCAGACCACCTCAGTCAGTTGTCTGCTCACGCTCATAAGTGGGAACTGGATCAGGGGGTGGCAGACAATATCTTCTATGCTGGGGAACACCACAGGTAGTCCTGTTTGCGTCTCCTCACAACGCAGAACTTCCTGTCTTCTGCTCACTCGATCCAGGGTGCGGCATTTTTTGGAGCGACGCTCTGTCTCTAGACTGGAGGGGCAGATTCGTCTATGCCTTCCCCCCAATTCTATTGATTCCAAAGGTCTTACAGAAACTCGGCTCAGAAGGAGCTCGCATGATCCTAATCGCTCCTTTCTGGCCCAGGCAAGTTTGGTTCTCTCTTTTGCAACAGCATTCAGAGGAACCTCCTCTTCCTCTGTCGCAACTTTTGCTGACCCAGGATCAGGGGACCCTGGTCCATCCAGGCCTTAAGTCCCTTCAGTTGCACACGTGGCTCCTGCAGACATAGCTCAAGCCCGATTCGGAATTTCCCCACTGGTGGCTGAGATTCTGGTGGAGGCCCGAAAGCCCTTCACTAGATCTACCTATGCCCTGAAGTGGAAACGCTTCTCTATTTGGGCCGCTTCCAAAGATTTCGAGCCTTTCTCTTACTCTGTTGGGCGGCTTCTGGATTACTTACGCCGTCTCTTTGATCTGGGTCTCAGTCATTCCTCTCTGAAGGTTCACATGGCAGCCATCTCCGCTTACCATGTTCCTTTTGGGGACAGAACCTTTGCACAGTTGGAAGTCTCTAAGACTTTTCTGAGAGGGGTTCTCCACTTGAGACCCCCAATTCGTGTTCCTGGCCCTCCTTGGGATTTGAATTTTATTCTTGAGAAGCTTACTCTGCCTTCTTTCGAGCCGGCAGCCTCAGCAGACCTAAAGTTTCTTTCATGGAAGACTCTCTTCCTAGTGGCTGTTACTTCTGCTTGAAGGATTTCCGAGCTCCAGGCCCTCATGTGCAAAATCCTGTACTTGATTTTCCACAAGGAACGTGTGGCTCTGCATGCCAACCCTAAGTTTCTCCTTAAGGTGATAGCGGAATCTACGCTGAATCAATCCATTGAGCTGCCTGCTTTCTTTATGCAGCATTCCAATCGAGGGGAGTACCTATTGCATACTTTGGATGTTCACCGAATTCTGAGATACAACACCACTAGGACGAAGGATCTCAGAAAGACCGATCAACTGTTTGTCTCTTTTGCTCGTAAAAGAGAGGGCATTGCTGTTTCTAATCAGTGCCTTTCTAAATGGTTGGCTCATTGTATCACTTTCTGTTATGACAAGTACAACAAGACCCTACTGGGTCAAGTCAGCCTGAGGGTCTACATTTGGGTAGTTTCCTCCTCCCATTTGCTTCTTCTTGTTCCAGACTGCTTGGGACTCAGTCCTATCTGTAATTACCTACTGCAAGAGCCCTCTCGAAGTAAGACAGTACAGTTACATAAGAACTTACCGTAACAGTAGATCTTGAGAGAGGCTCTCTGCAGGTACACCTTCCTCCATCCCCCTGCTTTTTCAGATCCTTTTCCAGGGAAGGAAATATCCGCTTCTCTCTCGTCTTGCCTTTTTGGCCTTTGATGAGAAAGAACAGGAAGGCGGGCGTGGGGGACCGCCCCTTTATACTGACGTCACCTGATGTCGGTCACCTGACGTGGGGGCAGTCCCCAGCCAGAGACTGCTAGTTAGAAATGTCTACGTGGGGTCCTTACGCCTGCCGGCTTCAGTCCTATCTGTAATTACCTACTGTAAGAGCCTCTCTCGAAGATCTACTGTTACGGTAAGTTCTTACGTAACTGTACTTTCCTGACTTATGGGGATGTGGGAAAAGGTAATCCAGCCTCAAAAAGGTATATTTCTCGATGGATAGTCCAGTTTATCCAGTTCTGTTAACCTAAAGCTGGTAGGGAGCCCCCAATAGGATTGAAGGCCCACTCCACAAGAGGGACAGCTGCTACTTTAGCAGCTACCAGAGATCTCCCATTGGTTGATATCTGTAAAGCAGCTACTTGAAAAGTAGTACACACCTTTACAAAGCACTACAACCTGGATATTCAGTCCAGGAGTGATGCTAAGTTTGGCACAGCAGTCCTGCAAAGTCTGTTTCCAGAATAGTGTTCTGTGCCCATCTCCAGTGGTACTGCTTTGTAGTCTGCAGAAAGTTATGAATACCTGAGTATTACTGGGGTTAGAAGAAAAAATTACTTACCATAGTAATCTTGTTTCTTCCCAGTGGTACTCAGGTATTCATAACTTCCCACCCTACCTTCCCTTCCAGAACCTCAGCCTCTGCACTCCTGCATGCTGTGCTACCAGAAAAGGGTGTATCTCTATGAATGTATATATACCGCATTCAAGTACAATTTTTAGCAAACAGGGTTCATTGTGTTTACCCCTCTTTCAGGTGTTTCTGACATTTTGGGGGGGGGTTCTTTAATTGTAGTGTTCTCCCTCCAGTTGGAGGTTTTTTATTAGGAGGTTTGGGTTTTTAAAATCTTAAATTATATTAATCATTAATACCCACAGTATTCTACTTCCATGGTTCTGCCTTTCCAGGCTCCTAGGAAATCTGAGGAGTTTAGAACACTGGCAGTTAGTACAGGGCAGCATTTGAAAAGCTGTCACGTGCAAAGAATTCCATCATTTGCATGTGTTCTATTCTCTCTGGGTAGTCCTACCTAGAAGGCTTACTGCAGAAAGTTATGAATATCTGAGTACCACTGGGAAGAAACAAAATTACTATGGTAAGTAATTTTTTCATCCCTACAAACTACACAGGTACATAGAAAATAGGCTGAGGGGACTTACCCTTTAGGAGCAGGGTAAGGGGGGCAGAGGTGGGTAGAAAGGTCATTCCAGATAGAGGGAAAACAGAGAAAGCAGTCTGACCCAGAGTCTAGGAACAAGAGGTAGCAATGGTTCAAGAGTCAAAATAGCAGAGCAAGTAGGCTGACCTTGGGACAGCAGTTACAGGGGGAAGGGATTACAATAAGTTGAATAAAACAAGCATTTGTCAATGCCGAATGTTGCTTGCTTGTATGTGCTGTTTAGGTATTTGGAAGTGATAGCTCCATGCCTTCCTCCCAAGACATCCACTGTGTCTTTCCATTCAGTATTCACAGAAGAGTGGGAGGGGCAAGGGCCACAGCAGTTGCCAAGGGGGTGAAGAGGTGGACAATAGTCCATTCAAAGGCCAAAGAGTCCTGCAGGAGCTCACTAAATTGAAGGTGGACAAAGCGATGGAACCAGATGGCATATGCCCAAGGATATTAAGAGAACTGCGAAGGGAGATAGCAGTACCTCTGGCAGCCATGTTCACTGAGTCATTCAACACGAGTGAATTGGAGGAGGGCACATGTGGTCCCTCTACACAAGTCCGGCAGCAGGGAGGAGGCAGGAAACAATAGGCCATTCAGCCTCACCTCAGTAGTGGGGAAGATCATGGAGACATTGTTTAAAAAAAGGATAGTGGGGCATCTAGAAGCCATCGGAGCCCAGGACCGCAGACAACATGGATTCACAGTGGGGACATCATGTCAGACAAATCTGGTTGATTTCTTTGAATGGATGACAAAGGAAGTGAATCAGGGTGGGGCAGTGGACAACGCTTACCTTGATTTCAGCAAAGCCTTTGACACCATCCCATATAGGAGGCTGATAAACTAGCTGGGTAGGCTGGTCATGGGGGAAAGGGTGGTGAACTGGGTTAGAAACTGGCTAACAGACAGGAGGCAGAGAGTGGTGGTAAATGGTGTACAGTCTAGGGAGAGGGGGTCACCAGTGGGGTGCTGCAGGGATCGGTCCTGGGGCCAGTCCTGTTCAATGTCTTCATTAGTAACATTGCAGAATGTCTGAAGGGAATTTTTTCACCAAATTTTCAGCATAACCATTTTAAGACCTCTGCTCATGAACAGTGTCATTGTGATTTTCTTAATCTGTCCCAAACATTGATTGCACACACCAAATGCACCATTGTGCGCTACATGCACGGAAACACATTTTGGGCGACGTGAAAAATGGCAGCTGTACTGCTCATAAGGAGGTGTGGTAAAATGGCAATATTGAAAATCTGGAGTGCAAATATTACAAATTTGCGAACTTACGAGCGTGCCTAGGAACTGCACAATGCACGCTCGTAAAACAGGCATTTTTAGGAATTTTTTCAACAAGTTTTCAAACTAGCCATTTTTAGACCTCTGCTCATGAACAGTGTCATTGCGATTTTCTTAATCTGTCCCAAACATTGACTGCGCACACTGAATGAGCCATTGTGCGCTACATGGGCGGAAACATGTTTTGGGCAAGATGTGAAAAATGACAGCTATAGTGCTTATAAGGAGGTGTGGTAACATGGCAATGTTGAAAATCTGGAGTAAAAATATTGAAAATTCACGAACTTACGAGCGTGTGTAGGATCAGCGCAACAAATGCTCATAAAGCAGTCATTTTTATGTTTGCTTGCACGCATGTGCAAGAAACATAGTGCCATCATACGAGTTTTCCAGAGTTATGTCAGCCTCTTCCAATTCAGTCAGTGTATTTGCAGGTGCGGTTGCAGAGCGCCAATCACTGCTCCAGCTGTCTATGACAGCTGAAAATGCAGTGGCATACAGTTGAAAGGGAGAGCTCCGCTTGAGTGAGCAGAGCTCTCCCCCACACGCGCGCGCACGCACACCGCGGCTCGTGCGCCTTCCTCCACATTGTACGGCCACGGGGATGCCCAACTCGCCGGCCTCCACGACCCCCCCAAAGCATCCCAGGTGCCACGCTGGGAGCCCACCCCAGCGGGCAAAATGATGTAATGTCCGGACGGGGGTGCCCAGTCCCCATCGGCTCCACTGTTCCTCCCCCACCTCAGTTGTCGCCGACGGGGTGCCCTAATCCTCGGCCGGCTTCACTGTCTCCCGAGTACAGGGTGCCATGCTGAGCCCACCCCAGTGTGGCAACAGATGCCATGGCCGACGGGGTGCCAATCCTCTCGTCGGCCCACGCCCCCCAGTTGATCCTTCTGCCACGCTGGGAGCCCACCCCAGCGTGGCAAACATCCCTCATCGCCTTTTCAAAAAAAACCTGTAAAAAAAACGGTCCCCGCAGTCTCCTGTCCCCCCACAACCCACACCTACCCACTGCGCACCTGCCTCCCCGACCCCATACTTACCTCCGAGTTCAGCGCGATGATCTTCGGTGGACCGGGAACACGTCTGCACTCTTCAAAGCCGACCACGAACTGAGGAAATGCCGGTAAGCTGTATAATGGGATAGATAGGGTTTTTCAACTTTGTTGCATATCTCAGGCATTTTTTGGAAATTTTGCACCAAATTTTCAACATGGGGTTTTTGGGACCCCTCCTCATGAATTCTTGCACTGTCATGACGTTACTCAGGCCAGAAGGGTGATTTCACAGCCACTGTGCGAAATCACCTTTCCGGAATGATTAATGAAACAACACTGCCAGTGTTCATAAGGTGGGCTCTCAAAAAGCCTATTTTGAAAAATTGGTGGAAAATTCCAAATGACTGTTTTACGAGCTGCAGCATTGCGTAGTTCCCACGCACGCCAGTAAGTTTATGTAAATTTCATTATTTTCACTCCAGATTTTCAACATTGCCATTTTACCACATCTCCTTATGAGCAGTACAGTTGTCATTTTTCACATCTCGCCCACAATGTGTTTCTGCTCATGTAGCTTATTAATGACGCAGTCGGTAAAGTAAATCAATGTATGGGACATGTTAAGAAAATCACAGTGACACTGGTCATGAGCAGAGGTGTTAAAATGGCTATGTTGAAAATTTGGTGAAAAATTTCCACAAATGACTGTTTTAGAGCGCATGTTGCGCAGTTCCTCACACGCGCTGGCAAGTTTGCTAATTTATTATTTGCACCAGATTTTCAAGATGCCATTTTACAACTCTCCTTATGAGCAGTGCAGCTACCATTTTTCACATCTTGCCCAAAATGTGTTTCCGCATATGTAGCGATAAATGGTACAGTCGTTTGAGAAAACAATGTTTGGGACAGATTAAGAAAATCACAGTGACACTGGTCATGAGCAGAGGTCTTAAAATGGCTATGTTGAAAATTTGGTGACAGAACTCCATAAAATGACTGTGTTACGAGTGAGCATTAAGTTTCCACGCACCCTTGTAGGTTCATGAATTTAATATTTTCAGTCCAGATTTTCACCAGTGGCATTTTTCCACACCTTTTTATGAACAGTACAGCTGTCATTTTCCACAACATGGCCGAAATGTGTTTTCACACTTTTAGTGCAGAGATGCGTGGTCGCTGTGGGAAATCATTGTTCGGGACAGAAAAAGAAAATCACACTGACACTGTTCATGATCGGAGGTCCCAAAATGCCTGTGTTTATTTTATTGTATAAGATCAGAATTACAACCCTTTGAGTCACAGACTCATTTGCAAAGGCTCCATGTCAGTTACAGTGGTGGAGGGGGAAACATACTATAAGGATGCATACGTAGAAAAGCAGTATGTAAGAAAACATACACACTCATTTTGGACAAACAGTGCTTGTATTACATACCAGGCTCTATCATTGATATGCATAGACAGAGTTGGGCAGTGTTCATGGCACCATTTGTAGTGAGAAGGGAAGGGCAAAGTCATGGGGTCTAGGTAGACCCTGTGTCTGTGATTAACGAGGTTAGGAAGCAAAGCGTGCAGAGCTAGCCACAGTCGCAGTTTTTGACTCAATTAGGTGGGCTCTGAGACCTGCTTTGAACAGGGAAATGCTGTGAGTCTGAGTGAGACGAGGAGGTAGAGCATTAAGCCACATGGGAGCACGATACCGAAGTGATCTTTGACCCATGGATGTCCTACAGTGGGGGACCTGGAATGGGAATCTAGTAGCGAGGCAAGTATTGCGTCTGGTGGGGGCTGCTTGGATTAAGGGGAGGAGGCGGAGTGGGGCTTTCTGGAGTTGTATTTTTTTTGCCAATATGCTGGTGTGGTAATGAAGTCTTTGTTGGAGATTTAACCACCTGGTAAGGGCAAAAAGGTCGCATGTATGAGTAAGACGGTCACTGCTGGTGACTAGTCAGCATGCTTTATTTAGGGCAGTGTTAATACTGTGTAAAGTACTGGGTTCAGCTGATCCATATATCGTAATCCCATAGTCAATTAGGGAGAGGACTGAGGCAGAAACAGCTAGGTGCAAGGCCTGCGGGGTTAGACAGTGTTTAACTCTATAGAGGACTCCCACTCTAGTGTTAACAGTGGTTGAAAGCAGTTTAATGTGGCTATGGTAAGAGAGAGCGGTATCTAACGTGATACCCAGGTATTTGAAATTAGAGACGTGTTCAAGGGTGGTTCCTTGTTTGTTTTTAATTAGTAGGGCCTAATGGCTGTGTGGGCTTTGACGGTGTGCAAATAACATGGATTTTGTTTTTGAATAGTTGATGATCAGACGGTGCTCATCAAACCAAGATTCAAGCTCCCCAAAGAAACCCTGTAGGGCTTGTTGTAGGGCGCTAGGTTGCGAGTGTTTCCAGAATAGTACCGCGTCATCTGCATAGAGAATCAAATGGCCACTGCAAGCTTTGGGAAGGGAGTTTAAAAAGAGGGAAGAGAGAAGAGGGCCAAGGATAGACCCCTGGGGGAACCCCGAGCCCACTGCTTTGCGAGAGGAGATGGTAGTATTTAACCTAACTTGCTGAGACCGGCCAGAGAGGTAGTCCTTGAACCAGGCCATTGTCTCGGAGACCACGTGTAGCTGTGGCATAACACGAAGCAACAGGTCGTGGCTAACCGTGTCGAAGGCTTTGGTAAGATCCACAAAGATTGCACCTGCAATGTCCCTTGGTCAAGGGACTCATGTATGAACGAGGTGAGCTCAGAAAGAGCCGTGGATGTGCTATGGCCTGCCCGGAAACCATGCTCGCGTGGCTTAGGAGGTTGAATCTAGCTAGGTGTTCAGTGAACTAGTCAGAGACTATTTTTCCAGTGCTTTAGAGAGAGGAGGAAGTATAGAATAGGTCTATAGTTGCTTGAGATCGTGGGTCTCCACTCTTCAGGATGGGAGTGATTAAAGCACTCTTCCACGCTGAGGAAACTGACCAAGGCAGAGAGAGAGATTGAAATGTAAGTAAGGTGGGAAGATATCCAGAGTCAGTCAAGAAGTTTAAGATCTAGTGAGTCAATGCTGTACCGGAATTGGAAATGCGTTGGAAATGTAACGCTTTGCTTCCAGATTGGAGATGATTCTCAGTCTGAAGGGTAGTGGACCTGGGCTAGAAGGAGTGACGGGGGGAGCAGGGTGGAAGAATGTAGGCGGGAGGATATGGGAGCGGTCCGAGAATGTGGTGTTGAGGGCTTCTGCTATAGCGGAGGGGTCTTGGTTGACTTCTCCATTTATGGTGAGTTGTGAGGGGGGGAGGTGGGAATTCCCATTTAGTTCCTTTATATTTCTCCAGAATTTTTTCCCGTCTCCCCAGGAGGAGGTAAGGGTTTGGTGGTAGTATGAGGCCTTAGCCTGCCGTATGGCCCAAGTACATTTATTGCGGGCCTCTCGGTATAATTGTCTATCATGTGTGCTTTGGGAATCAAGGGCCTTATGCCAAAGGTTATCCCTTGATTGGAGCATGTTGAGTAGTGAGGGTGAGAACCAAGGGGTGGTTCTGGCTTTCCGTACTCGTTTGATGAGGGGTGCAAAAATGTTGCAGGCCTTATTAAAGGTGGTAATGAAGTGATCAAGCGCTAGGTCAACAGATTGCGTGGTGTATATAGGAAGCCAGTCGCAGGTAACTAGATGGGCTATGAGTTTACATAGACCCCCTCTTTTTAGCTGTCTCTGCATGGAGATTTGTGGGTGGGCAGGGGGGAGTTTGCCAGTCCACCAGCAGGTCACCGGAGAGTGGTCACTAATTGAGTCTGGGAGCACTGAGGCTTGAGAGAGGTTCTGTGGCCTATTTGTGAATATAAGGTCTATGAGGGTGGAGGCCCCAGTTCTAGTGTCCCTTCTGGTAGGAGAGGTGACTATTTGGGTTAGATCATAAGCCAGAGCAGCGTGCTTGTAGCTGGACGAGGTAGGGAATAGCCAGTTGAAGCTGAAGTCTCCCAATAAGATGAGTTCACTAGTATTGGGTAGGTTGGAGATTGTCCGGAGGATAGAATCAAAGGCTAGTTTTTGGTTTCTTGGGGGGATGTAGGCAGCAACTATATACAGCGCTTTTGTGCCCAGACTGATTTTCACTGCTATGACTGAGTGCCATGTTCTGGCACAGGGTGGAAACTTCTGTGGCAAGCAGTGGATTTAACATAAATAGCATAGCTGCCACCTCTCTTGCTGGCCCTATCAGTCCTGAAGAGAGAATAGTTACTGAGGGTTACCACATTATTGGGTATTTTATTAGAGAGCCATGTCTCAGAAAGGGCTAGGATGTCAGGAGTATGCTGAGCAACCCAACCTTGGAGAGAGGTGAGTTTTTTGGGTAGACTGCAGATATTCAGCGTTGCTAGCAGTAGTCTGCCCTAGGGTGGTGTGAAGCGGCCTTTGTGCTGGCAGGTCCAGGGTTAGGGTGGATATTGCCAGATAATAGTAGAAGTAGGAGGGTGTGCCGAGGAGGCCAACTGCAGAGTTTCTCGGCGAGCTGCTGGGATTGGTAGGAAGAGGGGCTTTGTTATTGGACGGGGACAGGTAGACTGTGAAATACGCCTGCAAGAAGGGCAAAGGAGGTGTGGGGGGCGGTTGTGGTGTTAGCAGCGGCGGAGGGGGGTTGTTCCCTTGGGCTGAGGAGGAGGAGCGCTGAGGTGCAATGAGCAGCATGTGAGGGTGTGAGAGCTAGTGTGAGGGCGTAAGGGTATAGGCCAGCTGGCCCCGATTGGTTAGCATGAGAGGTGCTGCTGAGACAGCGTCTAAGATCAATACTGGTGTGGAAGTAAAGAGTGGAAATGTTATTGCACTGTGGTTCTGGTGCCTCCAGGAGGGGGTGTTGATCATAGTGTAGGATCTAGGAAACCAGGAGGGCAGTTAGTAGCAGGGAAAACATACTGAAGTTGATAGTGATGGATATAACTAACAGTGGCCTCTAGTGGTCGCCTAGTATAACCTGCAGCTGGAAAAGTGAGCTGGTTATTTCAGCTCGTCACCTGACCACCCCTTCCCTATAAATCCGAATACCGACCAAGGGTGGTGGTGGGGACGGTGGGGAGCCGCGTTCGGCAGGGCCAAGCCTTGGCACCAGACTGCTTAGATTTCGGCCGTGAGGAGGGGCGCAGGCAGCCGTTGATTTAAAAAAAATCTGTGTTAACAATCTACTGTAAAAAAATCCCCAAACTAGTTACATTACGGGTGTGCGTTGCACAGTTTCTACGCACGCTCGTGACTTCACCAGTTTTTTAAAGATTTTCACAGCAGATTTTCAGCATTGCCATTTTTTACACCTCCCCATGAACAGTACCGCTGTCATTTGTCACATCCTGTTCGGAATGTGTTTTTGTACCTATGGTGCCAAATGCCATAGTCGCTGTGCAAAAGCAGTTTTCCGCTAACAAACTGATATTGCCACTGTTCATGAGGTGGGGGTCACAAAAAAAACATGTTGAAAATTTGGAGTGAAAATACTAACGAATGCCTGAGGCGTTAGGGTTTCCACCATAACGCCCCACCCTGTAGAGTATGACAGGCATCAGGGTGTGACTTGGGATTCTTGCCTGTCATGCTCATACCATTCCACCCCAACCCACACCCTGCAGCCAGTGAGAGGCATCAAGGTGTGCCTCGGACTCTTTGGGCCCAAACGCCACCCCATTCTCCTATACCACACCCATCTCACCGTAGTTCCTGATGGAATGGGGTGTGCATAAGGGCCAAAGACCCCAAGGCACACCGTGACACTTGTCAGTGTCTGCAGGGTAGGGTGTGGTGAAATGGCGTGGTCGTTATGCCTGACGACCCAAAGGCACACCCCAATGCCTGCCACTCTCTGCAGGGTGGTGGTGGGGTTGACTTCAGTTCAATACTTTGCTGCCATTCCTATTGTGCAGCTCTGTAACTTCTACACTACCAATGCCAGTGCCAGCAAGCAAACATTTGGCCTTGACAAATGCTTGTTGGGAATATTTTCACCCAGTTTTCAACATAGCCATTTTAGGACCTCTGCTCATGAACAGTGTCACTGTGATTTTCTTAATCTGTCCCAAACATTGATTGCGCACACCGACTGCGCCATTGTGCACTACATGCATGCAAACACATTTTGGGTGACGTGAAAAATGACAGCTGTACTGCTCATAAGGAGGTGTAGTAAAATGGCAATGCTGAAAATTTGGAGTGAAAATATTAAAATTAGCGAACCTATGAAAGTATGAGGGAACTATGCAAATACATGCTCGTGAAACAGTCATTTTAGAATTTTTCACCAAATTTTCAACATAGCCATTTTAAGACCACTGCTCATGAACAGTGTCACTGTGATTTTTTTAGTGTGTCCCATACATTGATTTCGCACACCGACTGCGCCATTGTGCGCTACATGCGCGGAAACACATTTTGGGCGTGATGTGAAAAATGACAGCTGTACTGCTCATAAGGAGGTGTGGTAAAATGGCAGTGTTGAAAATCTGGAGTGCAACTATTAAAAATTTGCGAACTTACGAGCATGCATAGGAACTGCACAACGCACACTCATAAAACAGTAATTTTTAGGAATCTTTTCACCAAATTTGCAACATAGGCTTTTTGAGAGCCCACCTTATAAACACTGGCACTGTCGTTTCGTTAATCGGTCCCGAAAGGTGATTTTGCGCAGTGATCGCGAAAGCACCCTTCGGGACGATTAACGCCACAACAGTGACAGAATTCATGAGGAAGGGTCCCAAAAACCCCATGTTGATAATTTGGTGCCAAAATTCCAAAAAATGCCTGAGATATGCAGCAAAGTTGAAAAAACCCTATGTATCCCATTATACAGCTTACCGGCATTTCCTCAGTTCGCGATCGGCTTTGAAGAGTGCAGACGTGAAACCCTGTCCACCAAGATCGCCGCCGAGGTCCGGAGGTGAGTATGGGGTGGGGGTGGGGCTTTTGGGAGGCAGGGTGCGCAGTGGGTGGGTGCGGGTTGTGGGAGGGGCAGGGAGAGCGCCGAGGGACAGTTTTGCATTTACAGGTGTTCTTTTTTTTTTAATAAAGGCGTGAGGGCGTTTGCCACGCTGGGGTGGGCTCCCAGCGTGGCACCTGGGATGCTTTGGGCGTGGTGCCGACGGGATTGGGAACCCCGCCAGCCGTGGCAGTGTGTGCATGGGGGGGAGGAGGAAGGCGCATGAGCATGCAGTGTACGTGCGTGCATGTGTGTGTGTTTGTGTGGGGAGGGGGGGAGCTCTGCTCACTGAAGCGGAGCTCTCCCTTTCAACTGTACGACCACTGCATTTTCAGCTGCTGTCATAGACAGCTGCAGCAGTGATTGGGGTACTGGGACTGCGCCTGCAAACACAGTGATTGAATTGGAAGACGAGTGCCACACATCCGAAAACTCGGATGATGTCACTATGTTTCTTGCACATGCGTGCAAGCAACATAGTGAGAGGCAATTACTCAAGAGTTTCACTTCATTCATGATGTACTGTGCAAAGTATGCTAGTTTTCTGTGGGGAGGCCCAAGATTATATCTATATTTTGAGAAGACTCAAGATCTTTTCCATGACTTGGGGAGGCTCACTATGACAGAGTCTGAAAACTAATGGGGTACAGTTAACATTTCTCTCCCTCCCCACTCAGACTTAGCACATTCTATTTTTTGTGTGTTTGGGGCTACTTCTTATTGTGGCTCACACATTAACTGGTAGGGTTAGTACTTAAACTCGCTTAGGCACTTGTTTTTACAAGAAATATGAATTGCTGTTGTAAGCTATTGTGCCAGTGACAAGTTTGCCAAAAGAAAGAAATAAAGTATTTTGTGTTTTTTTTTGTTTTTTTTTTTCAAAAAGGTTTTTTATTTATTTATTTGTTTTATTTAACTTTTGTTGACCGGGTAAGTGCACTAGACAAATCCTGCCTATTTTCAGGCACGACCTGGGGGAGGGGGAAGGGGATACAGATGAATGCCAACTGACCTTGAACCAGATTAAGCTGTTGGTAGTATTTTTAGTGAATGAGGGAATTTGGCCAGGGCACCGGGAAATTCTCTTTACTCTTTTCGGGAGCAAGTGCCATGGGATCTTTAACATCCACCTGAACTACCACCAATCCAGGCAGATGGGACCTCGGTTTAACGTCTCATCCGAAAGACGGCACCTCAGAAATGCAGCACCCCTCTCATGCTGCATTACAGTGTCAGTACTGGGATATTAACCCATGTGCCAGATGTGGGAACTGAACCCACAGCCCTCTGATCTCCCGGCCTCAGAGGCGAGTGTGCTGCCTACTGAGCCACTGACACTGCAAAGTTATATTTTTATAAAGTTTATAGTTAGGTTAACATTAAAAATGATTTACGTGTGTATTATTCGATGTTTTTACAAATCTTGCACATTTTCACATCTAGCACTGAGTTCACTTTCTGTATTGTCAGTGGGTGATATCACTTTAATAGGGCATTTTGCACAGAGCTATTTGCATATTTGTACGTATAAATAATGTCAATCATGCATGAACATCCACCCCTTGATGAGGCCCCATATGTTGGGTGCTATGTAGGGGATTTCATTGCTCTACATGCTATGCTCAATTAAATCAAGTTTTTGCACTAAAGTATGGCAAGTACTCTGCTTTTTTTTTTTAAGTGGTGTGTCCTAATACCTAGCATTGTAACACCTTTAGAGGCGGGTGTGCTTAGTTTGCTTTTGTTTTTCTTATGTTGAACACAATATATGTTGCCTACTTGTCCTCAGGTGGCCTCCCACCTTGTGGTCTGAAACACTGTCCCTGTTAGTGAGCACCAGACCCAGTATTGCCCCATCGCGATTGGGCTCTCCGACTAGTTGCTTGAGACACAGCCCCTGCAGAGTGCCCAGGATGTCCCTGCTTCAAACCCCAGGAATTGCTCAGTATGCTTAACAAATGCAGTCAGCCTTCAGTGTTGAACTGCCATGGAGAGAACGGAATGTATATGATGGAACTCTCATTGGCTCTTGCCAATTTCAAACTGCTGCCCCTAGTAACTGCTGCACTCTGAAGTGCTTAGATTGATTTCTCCGCCTGACAGTTCGGATGCCTCAGACAGTTCTCCTCAACTTCTTTAGAAAGTCATTTATTTACGAACTAGTTTGTTCTTTTATTATCATTTTACGATTACTGTCCCTATTTCAGGTATTTAGTTTAGTTGTAGTGGGTTTTGTGAGGTTTTTAGTGGTACTACACGGTTCCGCAGAACCACAGGGAACCGCTTTCCTGGTGGTAATTTTCCACTATTTTTGATTATTTTACTACTTAGCACTCGGTTCCATCTGGAACCATAGCACTGCTTCTATTTTAGCATTTGCCCGGTTCCTTTTCCTGTCAGGAACCGAGCACTTTGGTTGGTTACAATATATTTTTTCTCTGTGGGAACCAATCATTTATATTTAAAAATATAAAACTTTTGTTGTGGTTTCGGACCCGACTGTTTTTCTTTGGGTATTTCTGTGGTTCCTGACACTAATATCAGAAACACCTAAGAAAAAGAAACGGACAGGACCAATTGGTTTTAAAAAACTGTGCTGGTTGTGGACAAATAGTAGCCAAAGTGGGTAGGCATGATTTGTGTATTTCCTGTCTGGGTACTAGTCATATACTTGTAAACTGTGATATTGGTGTAACCCCCCTGCAAATGGGGGTTCCCAAAAGACTTCCAGGAGCTTGCTTGAATGCTCCAAGCCTGAATGGTGTTTGGCATTTAAGCCATTTATCAGTGAGTGTTTTTAGAGCCTCTGGTACTGTCTCTTTAAGAGCTGTCTGCTTGCAGACATAATTAGTTTGTATGGGGGGACTGTGTGCTTCTCTGAGTACCACTCGAGCTGCTGACAATTAACTTCATTTTGCAGTCACTAGGAGTGCAAAGGAACCTATCTGAAAGATGTAACTGTTTACCAGAAATTATTTAGAGTAATAATGAAATTACAGTTTGTCTAACCTGCTTTCTTTGCAGTCAGAACTGTGTCTGCTAGTTCCCCATTCTAGTTTTGAACTGCTGAACTGGACCAATCAGTGTGGGGTAAGCTAGCTCTAAAATGATGCCTTGGACGAATCAGAACTTGGACTCATAATCTGAGCCAGCCACAAGAGGATTGTATGGGCAGTGACTCTGGGAGATGTAGTTTAGACTTCAGTGCCTTTTGGACCAACAGCAGCAGTCTATTGTGAGTGACAGCCAATCCAGTCAAGAACTGGGAGGAACTCAAAGGAAGTGCCGGTTTCGTCAGTTGGAGTTCAGTTGAGCTTTGGCAGTGAAGAAGGAAGGAGCCCTGTGCTTTTCAGTGTGCAGTTTAGTCAAAAACGTGTAAGGCCCAGAGTTCCGGTCTGCAGCTTGTGTAACAGCTTGTTGGGACTGAACCGTCCTGTGAAAAGAATCAAAGGATCTCTGAAGAGTAGAAACCAGGCTCACCCTGTAGAAGACTGGAAGAATTGCTGAAAATTGCACTCGGTCTGTCAGGAACTGAATCTGCTGTGTGTTCTCCGGTATTGTGCAGTAATTGCATCGGATACAGATGCAGCCTGCCTGGTATAGTACTTTCTTTATATGGATGTGTGAAGAGGTTTGTGTACCTCAAGTGAGCCCTGCTGACATTGAAGGACCCTATCTTATTTGGAGGTCGTGAGTACTAATTCAGGGTTGCTCCTGTTGAATTGCCACATTAAATCCAAATGGAATTACTGTACTGCTGACTGTTTAATTCTCCTTTCTCTGTGTGAAAGGGCCCTACCAGCTGCCACGGTTTGGACTAGCCACTAGGGCTTGGGTACCAGGGACAGTAACTGATAGGGATAGGCCTGTGCACAGAGCCATAGGTAGATTATTAGAGTGATAAGCTAATTAACCTGATTTCCCCCTGTCCTTGTTATATCCCCCTAAATAAATCAGAGCTGCTTGTTTCAGCAAAGTTATACTGCCTGAGGTATTTGTCTATGTTAAAGTACTGTACTGTGATTGTTGCACTGTATCTCATTTCACAGGAGGTCCCAGTGCCGGAACCAGACCTGGGGGTAAGTGTATACTGTGAAGGTAATTCTGATATATTGTGTGGGCCACTAGTGGGAAGAAGGGGTTGCAGTGTCCCAGAGGGCTGTGACCAAGTTAGTTTAACTATTGCAACCCTGACCTCTGGGTGGAGGCACCCGCCATTGGATCCAGGCCCCTCAACCTGTTAGTGGCAAATCAGGCAGGGTAGTAGCCCTGGGATAGCGCCATCTAGGGGTTACATCTTGGAGGCTCACCGCTGGGATTGTGTGTCCTCTAGTGGCCATATTACGAACCACTGTTAAGAAAAAATGGTACCCGACAGAAGTGGCTGTGCACCGCTGGTGGAGTGGTGTACTGGGAGGAGATCGACCCCAAAATGCTATGCTTATCCTGGACATCCCCTGGTATCAATACGGACACTGTGCAGGAGTACTTTCCAAGGTGGAAGGTTTACAAAACCCTGTGGTGGTGGGTCGGCATGCTAATCTGCTCACCCACACTTTCCTGGCCCTAGTAGAGTTTAAGGATCCCATAGATAGCTCCAAAGTGCCACAGACCATTACCCCAGAGGAGCCCTCACTGCTTGGAGAGTGATAACTAAGGACAGTAAAGACCGGGGAATCAGCCCCCACCACTATCTGAAACTTTTGAGGAGAAATTTGCTGAATGGTTGCTGGGAGGGGAAACTGTGGAGGACTTGAAGAAACTATTCTTGCCACCTGGGAGTGTTCTCCCCAACACCCTCTCCTGCTCCAGTGCCCGTAATGGTGGCTGAACCAATGCAGACTCCTATTTCTGCACCTGCCATTAGTCACGACTCTTACCGAAGGTTGAGGATTCTTCTGGCACCCTCCCCACCCCCAAGGGAGGATGACTGGGAGACCTGGATAGACTATGTTGCCCCAAGTGCTAGAATGGCAATGCTCGGAAGGTGAAAAGCGAAGAGGGTTAGTGAGAGCCTCCGAGGTCCTGCCCTGGCTACCATCCGTGCTAAACGGGCCAGTAACCCTGAAGCGACTGCACAGGCCTATCTTGAGGCCTTGGAGAATGTGTATGGAGCCCAGATTCTGATGAGGACCTATGGTGGAGAGTAAGAGATGCACAACAGTACCAAGGGAGTTGTTGTCTGTGTATGTATCTCGGCTGGAAAAATTGTTGCAAGAATGCCCTCAGAAAGGTAGTTTGCCAGCGATTGAACTGGACCGAACCAGGCTGGACAGGATCCTTAAGTCTGCCCCTTCTCAGAACTGCTGTTGCTTCAGTTACACCTGGCAGATCGACTGGAATCCCCACCCTCCTATGATGAGTTAATGAGAGAAATTGGAGAGTTGAGAAAGATCACCTCGGGAGGGACCTGCACCAATAGCTGCGGCTACGACCCAGTGACTGAGGTGACCCATCAAGTGAAGTTCAGGGCAGAGGTTGGCAGTCAATGAGTGCTCTGACAAGGAAAAAGATATGTCACAATGGGGCTAACTGTTGGAGAGAGATCCGAATTCAAAACAGTCCCTTTATGAAGGCCACACCTGCAAGTACGGGCCCTGACCTATATCCGACTGCATCTGCTATGGGGTGGGGTACCCACCCATGTATCTCCTGCTGATAACAGCTCGAACTCGATTCCTTGACCATGGAAGTGGAGAAACTGACAAGATGTCTCAAATGCTTATCACGCCACAGACAGAGATGGCACCAGGTTTCCAGTTAGTAATACCCCCGCCCTGGCTCCCAGTGTGCCTGGCCAGCTCAAACTCCAAAAGTATGTTTTGCTATAATTGTGGGAAAGATGGGCTGATGAAAAGGAATGCCAGTCCCAAAGACACTGACAAAGTTGCATATAGGCTACAAGGAGAGCTTCGGAGAAGAAATCAGTGGTTAAGAGGTGCGACGTCATGGTCAGTGAGGGCACCAAAATGCTAATTCACGTCCTTTTGTGGCAAGGTCAGTTGCCCAGGCCCCCACTACCGCCTCTCCAGACTGGTCCAGAATAGTGGGTCCCTCCATGGAGACCACTGTAAAGGTGAACGGAGTGCTCACAAGACTATATATTAGACAGTGGCTCCCAAGTGACAATTATGTTCCAAGATTGGTATCAGAAGCATTTGTCAGGCGTCCCTTACAACCATTAGAAGGACTGCATGTATGGGGTTAAGTGAAGGCCTACCCCTATTCGGGTATATCCAATTTGGCTGTCTTTCCCCACCTCCGGCTGGAGTGGCCGAACAAGTAGAGACCTTAGCCTTAGTGTGTCCCCCACTGGACTGTATGATGGTGTCCCTTTGTTGATTGGAACAAATGCTCATATGTTCGGAACTGGCACAGTTGTGTTATGAAAACAGGGGTCAAAGACTAGTAGAGCTTTAAGAGTTCGGCTTTAATTAAGAAGGCCTATGAGGCAGAGAGATGCTGAAAAACAGAACCAGAGGAACCGGTCGGAATTGTATGGAAGAAGGATCCTGAGTCTCTGATCCTGGCGCCAAATGCCCAGTGTACCTTACAGGGAGAGGTCCGTATCAGAAAGGATGTTAAGAATAAAATATTAATGTTGGATGCACCAGGCGATGGAAAATTGCCAGAGGGACTGCTGGTCAAGCCTAGTATTTTGCCTGCTAGAGCCCATGCTTATGCCAGAAGGGTAATGGTCCAAGTTCATAATGTGTCTGAAAGAGACATTCGAGTAAACAGAGGTTGCATCCTGGCTAATGTGCATTGTGCAGACACTGCAGTGCTACCCAGCAGCAAGAGTTCAAGGAAGAATGACAGAGTAACTCCTGACTTGTTTGATTTCGGCGACTCCTCTGCCAGCTGAATGGAAAGTGAAGATCAGTGAGAAGCTTGCCCAGAGAGACCAGGTGTTTTCTTTAAAGGAATGGGATGTAGGACGTGCAAGGAGCTGAGCACAATATCCGCTGCATGACGGAAGACCATTTCGTGAGAGGTCTCGACGCCTGGCACCTGCTGACATAGATGATGTGAGACGGCATCTGCAAGAGATGTTAGCTGCTGGTGTAATACAAGAATCCAGAAGCCCTTATGCTTCCCCATTGTGGTAGTGAGGAAAAGAATGGAACAGTAAGGATGTGTGTGGATTATCGCACCTTAAACCGGGCGGACTATCCCTGATCAGTACACAATGCCCGCGATTCAGGATGCTTGGACTGCCTAAACGGGAGCAAGTGGTTCTCTGTGCTGGATCTCCGCAGTGGGTACTATCAGATCCCGATGGCCCCAGAGGACCGTGAAAAGACAGCCTTTATCTGTCCGTTGGCTTCTATGAATTCATGAGGATGCCTCAAGGGATTTCAGGTGCCCCAGCCACTTTCAACGATTGATGGAGCGTGCAGTGGGGACATGAACTTACTAGAGTGCCTGGTATACCTAGATGATGTTATTGTGTTTGGCAGCTCACTGGAGGAACATGAGAGCAGATTATTTAAGGTATTGGACCGACTGGAGGACTTTGGCCTAAACTGTCCATTGATAAGTGTCAATTTTTCAAACATCAGTAAAGTATGTGGGACACATAGTATCCACCGAGGGAATAGAGACCGACCCAAGTAAAGTTGAGGCCTTGACCACCCTGGCCACAGCCCAAAATCTAAAGAACTGCAAAGATTCCTGGATTCTGTGGTTATTATCGGGCGCTTTATCAAGGACTATTCAAGAGTGATCCGCCTTTACTTAACCTTACTCAAGGGTATCCCCAACCCACAAAAATACCAAAAAGTCAGCGTCCTCAAGACTGAAAGAGTGTATTTTCATCCGAGTGAAGTATTTGGGCCCGCTGGACTCCTGATTGTGAGACTGCTTTTCATGAGATCATATATCAACTTACCCATGCTCCAGTGCTGGCCTATGCCGATCCAAGAAAACCTTACGTCCTGCACACTGATGCTAGCTTGCAAGGGTTGGGGGCTGTGTTGTACCAAGAGCACGAGAATGGCCTGAGACCAGTGGCCTTTGCCAGAAGCCTGACCCCATCCGAAAAGAACTATCCTGTACATAAGTTAGAGTTCCTAGCTTTGAAGTGGGCTATTGTTGACCAATTCCATGAGTACTTGTATGGGGCTAAAATACTAGTAAAACTGACAATAATCCTTTGACCTATGTGCAGACCTCAGCTAAGTTGGATGCCACTGGCCATAGGTGGCTTTCTGCATTATCTACATATGACTATGCTCTCGAATACCGGAGGGTCTGAACCACATAGATGCTGATGCTCTCTCGGAGGCCTGTTCCCCAGAATGATTGGGTCCGATTGGCAGAACCTGCACATTCGGCACTCTGTCGAAGTTTGACAGGGAGGAACAAATGTCCACGGACGCAGTGGACTGCATGGTGGATTGCTTGGGAGCCTCTGAGAATTGCATACCTGCTGCTTATTGCCACTTTTCTGCAATAGACATTGGTGCACTGCCTCAGCTGGACAATGACAGTATTCGGCGGCTCAATCCCGCGATCCCATGATCAAAGCAGCTTTAGAAGCCCTCTATGCAGGAAAAGATGTGTCCAAATTACGCCCACTGATTTGAGAACTGCACTGTTATACAAAGAAGGTCCTAAGTTGAAACTGATCAATAAACTGTTATACAGAGAAACAGTAGACAGAGGGGACAAGTAGACAAACAACAACTAGTGCTGCCCACTGCCTTCGAGACTCAGTACTGAGGTCCTTGCACAACCACATGGGGCACCTTGGTATAGACAGAACACTTGACTTGGTGAGATCCAGATTCTATTGGCCTAAGATGGGGCTGATGTGGAGCAACACATTCGAACTTGTAGTCGCTGCTTACAGAGGAAAGCTTTGCCCCAGAGGGCTGCCCTTGTTAACATCACCACCAGTGCACCCATGGAGCTGGTCTGTATTGATTTTCTAAGTTTGGAGTCAGATCAAAGAAATATCAGTAATGTGCTGGTGGTCACTGACCATTTCACGAGATATGCCCAAGCTTTCCCCACCAAAGACCAAGAAAGCATCCACTGTGGCCAAAGTACTTGTAGAAAACTTTTGTTCACTATGGGGCTCCAAAGAATCCATTCTGATCAAGGGAGAGACTTTGAGAGTCGTCTGATCAAAGAGATGCTTTCTCTGTGGGAGTGCGAAAGTCCAGAACCACTCCTTACCACCCCAGGGGACCCACAGCCTGAACGCTTCAACCGCACTTTGCTAGATATGCTAGGCACCCTGCACCCAAAGGACAAGCCTAGATGGAGCCAACAAATTAGCACCCTGGTACATGCTTATAACTGCACCAAAAGTGATGCCACTGGATTCTCCCCTACCGCCTGATGTTTGGAAGAGAAGCTCGACTACCAGTAGATGTGTGTTTTGGGGTCTCTCTGATGGGGTTCAGGCTGACAACTATTTACAGTATGTGCAAAGTTAAAGGCCCAGCTAACTCATGCGTACTCAACTGGCTCAAACCATGGCTGCCAAAAGAAATCTGGCCAACAAAGAAAGGTATGATAAAAGGTGAAAGCACAGGAACTCCAGGAGGAGATCGGGTATTGCTAAGAAATCTGGGATTGCATGGCAAGCACAAGATTGCTGACAGATGGCACCATCTCCTCACATTGTAGTGGGCAAACTAGATGATCTGCCAGTGTACAAAGTAAGGCCTGAGAATAATTCAAAAGATGTAAAAACAATGCATAGAAATCATTTACTGCCCATTGGACAAATCTTAATTGAGTCTGAGCCCCTAGAAGATGCCCTCTGACCAGTGACTAGAGCTGCTGCTAAGAAAAGATCAAGAAAGTCTGCACCCACAGAAGCAAAGTTAAAGTGTTCCCTCACAAGTCCCAGTTGAGCATGACTGTCAGTCCATATCGGAAGAAAGTGAGAGGACTTTGAATACTATCCTCTTACTTAACTGAGTCAATTGTTTCTGGGCAATCCCCTAGTCAATACTGGAGATGAAGCTGGGCCTTCTGGACTGTCTAAGCCCCCAGCTTCATCCCTGGAGCCAATGCTCCTAGAAAGTGAAGTGCAAAGCATCAGATCAGATGAAATGGAATCATTGTGCATGGTTGAACTGTTTGAGCTTTCAGGGAGGAAAATGATAGATTGGGGCAGACTGGTGATACGCGAACAAGAAGAGTATTTTGAGTGCCCTGACAGTCCACTGCCAGTGTCCGGAAGCGCCCATGCGAGCCAAATGTTGTGGACTCAGAAACTGTAACTCCTGGAGCTGAAAGTGCCCCAAGTTCTAGCCTTCTACCCCATGGAGACTCCCCTGACAAGTGAGGACAATGCTGAAAATGAGGCTCAGAGTGCAGAGACTATAACAGTTCCTCCTAGAAAGACTGGTCGAGCTATAAAGCCTGTGGTGCACCTCAGTTATGATTCACTTGGGAGGCCTGTGGACTTGCCTCTCAATGTTGTCCATAAAGGAGTGTATGTGTCCCTGAGCTCATTGCCCAAACTGAGCATCAGTGCTAACTCAAGTTACTTGTGTTGCCCTATGTACTGGTGCCCTTGCCCCATCCAGCCCCAAGGTAACTGATAGGGAAGGGCCCCTCTCTTCAGGTTTCATGTACAAGAGGTATACCTTGAGTTATGGTACAATGTATGTAATACTGTGTAAAGAGTGACGTACTGCAATGTTTCAGAAATGTGTTCTTGGTAAAATGATATATTGACTGATGATTACATCGAGCCTAATGCAAATGTATATGGTTGCAGTTGAAACTTATGGTACTGCTTGACGCGACGCCAAGCTTCAGGCTAGGAAGGGTGTAACCCCCGCAAATGGGGTTCCTAAAGACTTCCAGGAGCTTGCTTGAATGCTCCAAGCCTGAATGGTGTTTGGCATTTAAGCCATTTATCAGTGAGTGTTTTTAGAGCCTCTGGTACTGTCTTTAAGAGCTGTCTGCTTGCAGACATAATTAGTTTGTATGGGGGACTGTGTGCTTCTCTGAGTACCACTCGAGCTGCTGACAATTAACTTCATTTTGCAGTCACTAGAGTGCAAAGGAACCTATCTGAAAGATGTAACTGTTTACCAGAAATTATTTAGAGTAATAATGAAATTACAGTTTGTCTAACCTGCTTTCTTTGCAGTCAGAACTGTGTCTAGTAGTTCCCCATTCTAGTTTTGAACTGCTGAACTGGACCAATCAGTGTGGGGTAAGCTAGCTCTAAAATGATGCCTTGGACGAATCAGAACTTGGACTCATAATCTGAGCCAGCCACAAGAGGATTGTATGGGCAGTGACTCTGAGAGTAGTTTAGACTTCAGTGCCTTTTGGACCAACAGCAGCAGTCTATTGTGAGACAGCCAATCCAGTCAAGAACTGGGAGGAACTCAAAGGAAGTGCCCGGTTTAGCAGTTGGAGTTCAGTTGAGCTTTGGCAGTGAAGAAGGAAGGAGCCCTGTGTTTTTCAGTGTGCAGTTTTAGTCAAAAAACGTGTGTAAGGCCCAGAGTTCCGGTCTGCAGCTTGTGTAACAGCTTGTTAGGACTGAATCCGTCCTGTGAAAAGAATCAAAGGATCTCTGAAGAGTAGAAACCAGGCTCACCCTGTAGAAGACTGGAAGAATTGCTGAAAATTGCACTCGTCTGTCAGGAACTGAATCTGCTGTGTGTTCTCCGGTATTGTGCAGTAATTGCGATCGGATACAGATGCAGCCTGCCTGGTATAGTACTTTCTTTATATGGATGTGTGAAGAGGTTTGTGTACCTCAAGTGAGCCCTGCTGACATTGAAGGACCCTATCTTATTTGGAGGTCGTGAGTACTAATTCAGGGTTGCTCCCGTTGAATTGCCACATTAAATCCAAATGGAATTACTGTACTGCTGACTGTTTAATTCTCCTTTTCTCTGTGTGAAAGGGCCCTACCAGCTGCCACGGTTTGGACTAGCCACTAGGGCTTGGGTACCCTGGACAGTAACTGATAGGGATAGGCTGTGCACAGAGCCATAGGTAGATTATTAGAGTGATAAGCTAATTAACCTGATTTCCTGTCCTTGTTATATCCCTAAATAAATCAGAGCTGCTTGTTTCAGCAAAGTTATACTGCCTGAGGTATTTGTCATGTTAAAGTACTGTACTGTGATTGTTGCACTGTATCTCATTTCACAGGAGGTCCCAGTGCCGAACCAGACCTGGGGGTAAGTGTATACTGTGAAGGTAATTCTGATATATTGTGTGGGCCACAGTGGGAAGAAAGGGGGGTTGCAGTGTCCCAGAGGGCTGTGACCAAGTTAGTTTAACTATTGCAAACCCTGACCTCTGGGTGGAGGCACCCGCCATTGGATCCAGGCCCCTCAACCTGTTAGTGGCAAATCAGGCAGGGGTAGTAGCCCCTGGGATAGCGTCATCTAGGGGTTACATTTGTAAAACTTTCTGCCCTAAAACCCTTAAGAAAAGGGCCAAGAAACTTGAAGAGATGGCTACCCTTGCCTCTCCTACAGAGCCTACAGATAAGTCTACCTCCTCAAAAAAAGATAAAAGTAAGGAACCGGGGAGGGGGTGTCCTTAAAGAAATCTGACTCTTCTAAGTCAAAAAGACCAATGGAACTGGCCTCGGAACTGGTTCTGGCAAAAAGAAAAACATACCACTGCATTCCCTGCTGAAAAAGCAAAGGAGCTCTCAGTGAGTACAACGACAGTGTCCTCTGCAGAGGAAATTGCGAAGGCCCTACAGGTACTGCAGGCCCTCCGGGCGGTCGGTCCTTTGGCCCCTCCCTCAGTTCTGCCAGTTCCACCGGTTCCTACCTCAGTTCCCATCTCTCAGGAACCAGCCTATTTATATAAGGAACCAGGGGAGGAGGAGGGGGAACCCATCGAGCCAGAAGTCTCCCATGAGCAGGACTGCTTCCCCCTCAGAGGGGCCCAGGGGACTGTTCATCTCATAGTTCTTTTGTGAGGCAAATGTTGGATACCCTCAACCTTTCTATCCAGGAGTCGGTTGAGGATGAAAAGGATGCTGATTTCCTGGATATGATGGATCTTACACCCACAAAAAGACTGCTTCTGCCCATCCATAAATCTCTAAAAAAGGCAGTACTAAAAATTCTGCAAACCCTACTTCAGTGCCAGGGGTAGACAGGAAAGTAGATAAAAAGTACCAGCTGGACAGGTCTAATGCTGACTTTTTATTTACTGACCCTGATCATGAGGTAGTGGTACAGGCTGTAGCGTGTGATAGAGCTAGGATGCCTTTGGCATCCCACCCACCTGACAAGGGCTCTGGAAAAATAGATGCTATGGGCAAGAAGGGATATGTGGCAGCTTCACTCCTTATTAGGCAAGCCAATTATATGGCTTATGCCGCCCAGTACCAAAAAGCCCTGTGGATAACAGTGCTGGCCACGTCAGACAAGATTCATGGGGAAACAGCAGTGGAGCTAACTGCGACTGCCAGGTCGGCTTTATAAGACAAGTCTGATGTAATACTTCAACAAAGAAGGAGGCACATACTCTTACTCTGTCCCTCTCTGCAGGGAAGCGATGAGAGTGTGGGAATGGTGCCTGAAACAGGGGATCCTGCTCCAAACAATCTGCCTGCCAGGACTTAAGAACTCTGACAGGCAAGCTCAGTCGAAGAAAGGCTGATGTCAAAAGTGGTCACCAACTCCAGATATTGTGATATCACTCTTCGGCTAATGAGGTACCCCTGATGTGGACCTTTTTGCATCCCAGTTCAGCACCAAACTGCCTCAGTTCTGTTCCAGAAATCCAGAACATGGCGTTTTCTGTCAGGATGCATTCAGACTTCAATGTCAAAGTCTGTTTCCATATGCATTACCCCAGTCCCTCTTGTTCAGAGAGTGTTGCTAATATTGGAGGCACGGGAGTGGGAGGTGATTCTAATGGGCTCCCCCCGCCCTGCTGACCTTGACAGATATTGTTTCCTCTGTTGAACAAACTTCAGTCAGCAGACCAAGAACTCTTTCACTCAGGATGGGCTTGCTGACTCAGGGTCACCTGGTCCATCCCAAGCTGTGCTTCCTTCACCTTCAGGCCTGGCTTTGGAAGAGATAGTGGTGAACAGGTATAAAGTGTCTCAAAGGTCTCTGAAATACTTTTGGCTGTACATAAACCTTCCACTAGGAGGACAAGCACAGCCAAACGGAAAAGGTTTTCCACCTGGTGCTCCAAAACCTGCATGGACCTTGTGGGTATCCACCTGACAAGATTCTGGAGCACCTTCTGGACCTTTCTGATACTGACCTACAGTATTCTGCAGCAGAAGTCCACCTGTCTGCTATATCCCCATACCGTGAGCCCATCACACAGCTTCCATCGTTGAAGAGGTTACTTAAGGGCATTTTGCACACAAGGCCTCCTGTCAGGAAGCCAGTGGCTGCCTGGAATATGAGCCTTGTACTGGATATGCACACTCGTAAGCCTTTTGAGCCCCTTGCGGTGTTTGACTTGAAGTTTTGTAACTTGGAAAGCAGCATTTCTAGTGGCCATCACCTCTGTTCACAGAGTGTCTCAAGTCCATGCCCTGGTCTTAGATCCTCCGTGTTCTATTTTCCATAAGATCAAGGTAGTTCTCTGCACACACCCAAAGTTTCTACCAAATGTGGTGTTGGAGTTGCATTTTAACCAGCCAGTGGTGCTGCCTACCTACTTTGCCAGCTTCCAGAATGAGGGAGAAAGAGCTCTCCACTCCTTGGACATTAAGAAGGTCCCCAAGTTGTATCTGGACATAACTAAGGATGGCACAAGTGCCTGTTTCAGAACCGACTCAGGAGCACTGTGGTGGTTAAGTGACTTGCTCAGAGTCGCACAGTATGCAGGTAGAGGCCGTGGGACTCAAACCCGGTCTGCTGGCTGTAGCAAGCTCATTCACAGCTTGTTATTGTAATCTCTGTGCTATACATATGAACATACGAAGAAGCCAGCAGAAGAAGGCCATTTGGTCTATCAATTCGCTCGTGTTGCAGGGTCTGCAGCTTGAGCTACTGTCCCTGCTCCCTCTCCCCACTCCTCCCATCCTCCGTAGCCATGACCCTTACCCCTCCCCCCATACCTGTCCCAGCCTCTCTTAAAGCTGCCCACTGTCTTCAACGAGAGTACCCCTTCTGGCAGCGCATTCCAAGTGTCCACCACCCTCTCTGTGAAGAAATGCTTCCTGACCTCCCTCCTAAACCTCCCACCCTCCAGCTTAAGACTGTGCCCCCTCGTGTTATGGTTGCCACTCAACTTAAAGAGACTCTCCTTATCAACCTTATTTATCCCTTTCAAGTACTTGAAGGTCCCAATCATGTCCTCTCTCTCTCTCTCTCCTGTCTTCTAGGGAGTACGTGTTCAGTGTCCTTAACCTCTCCTCGTATGCCTTACCCTGCTGACCAGCTGTCATCTTCATAGCCCTCCTCTGGACCTTCTCTAGCAGGTTAATGTCCTTTTTGAGGTGTGGGCACCAGTATTGAACTCCATATGCTAGATGCTGCCTTACCAGCGACCAGTACAACAGCAGTATAACCTCCTCTCTCCTGCTACTGAGCCCCCTATATATGCATCCCAGCATCTTGTTTGCCTCTGCTGCTGCTTTCCTGCACCGCATGGAGTGCTTCAGGTCACAAGATATACTATGCCCAGGATGTCCATGCCAGGCAGCATTCCACTTTTGGCAGGACAGTCCTGTCTGGATTTCTATCCTGACTGAGCCCTCAGATTCTACCACCCTAGTCCGGGGCACTTTGTCTGAGCTTGGTGCTCTGACCCACTATTGGGAATCCATGGTGAAGACTGATTCCTGGAAGATAAGAAAATTATGTACTCACCATAATTCTTGATCTTCTAGGAATATCTTCACTACTGATTCACACACCCGCCTGCCATCCTTTGAACTCAGTCCAGTATATTAAGTTGGCCTTCACCTGTTTATGTTTCATTTGGGCTGTGAAAAAACTGTTACTAGTCTGGTAGACCTTCTTACATGGGCCATCATGGCTATCTTATGCACCTAGGTTAAGAGGGAAGCACCAAGTTATCTCGTCGGTGAGAATGCTACCTCCCCCACAGCGACAGCACAATACCGAAGCAGGTATTGTGCCACCGTAGTGTGCCGTCTCTTGCATGGGTGTTTTCTGTGGGGGCTGGGCCCCACCCCTATCTTGGGAACTCTGCCCCTGGACTCTAGGATTCCAACTCCAGGTTGGAGTTTGGTCCAGGAGGGGTGAAAAACTGGGGGAAAGTGAAACACAGAAAAGGACCATTACCAGAATATTAGCCGTAATGGTCTTTTTCTGTGTTTCGCCATCGGGGTGTCGACAACAAGGGGTGATACGGGTTAAGAGCATAGCTTCTTATTTATTGAATTTTGTTAACTGGGTAAACCCACTGGAACCCAAAGTCCCTTTTTCAGGGGCGAGCCAGAGTTAATTACACAGAATGCAAAACAATATCAATTTTACAGATGTCAGGCAGTTCATGGGGTAATGAACTAGTTGTGCTAATTCATAGACATACCATAACAAGAAATAATGTACACTTATTAGGTTATGCTGCATCTCCTCAGTAAAAAAGGTACTGAGGTGATTGGGGGCTGGCACCGACGTAAGCATGCGCCCACATGCTCAGTCTCGCGGTGCCGCACATGCGAGCTGCTTACCTTGGCACCAGCCCTCTGAAAAGCTCTGCTTCCTGCTGTGTCCTTGTGCCTTTGGCTTAGACCCACTAGTGTGAATCAATGGTGAAGATATTCCTAGAAGATCAAGAATTTCAGTGAGTACGTAATTTTCATTTCACGTTCCCTTTCATTTCTACCACTCTGCCTTTTTTTTTTTTAATGTACTCTGGGGGAATTTCCTCTCCTCAAGTTCTCCCTTCTTTCTGCTTCAGCCTGTAATGGGGGCAGTTTGTAACTCCTTTATATTTTCCGCCACCCCCCTCGACTGGTTTAAACGTTCATCAGAATAACATTTAACCCAGCCACTGAGGACTGTGAGTCCCTTCTTAGATGGATGCATAGGCCCTTATCCCTCCATGCTGGCCCCCAGTCAACAATGTAGCTGAACCCTCCTCTATACACCATTCCTTCAACCATGAATTGAAGCTCATGGTGCAGTGAACCTTGTCCTCCTCCTGTCGTAGACAGTCAGCTCCTTAGTGAAAGCCACTAAGCATGCCACCTGCCTAAGACCCTTCCTCGGCTCCCTGAAATCTCCCTGCACCATCCTAGCCTCGTCCCTAGCCAGGTCAGTAGTCGACACGTGGACAATGACATCCAGCTCCCCCTCCTAACCCACAACCCTGTCGATCCCTAGGATCCATCTTCCATCCCTCCATGGTGCCTGGTAGGCACCTCACCTCCCTGTTTTCCTCCCCTCCTTTTCCCATATCTACCCCCTATTGAGTCCCCAACCAGAAGTTGTTTTCTCCTCCTCTGCTGTGGTCCTCTAGCTCCCACCTTGGGGCCTCCCCTACAGAGGACCCCCACATCCTTCCTAGCCACCACCACGGGTGCCTCCTCCCGACAGTCCTGTCCTGCCAGAGCAGCAAATTAGTTTTGTAGTGACACAGAAGACTCTGGGATGGTGTCTACTGCGGTGACAGGGAGTGACCTGTCTCTGAGGACATTGCCAGTCCTGAACGTGGTGCCAGAGACTGCCTTCTCTCCAGAGCTGATAGATGACATCATCAGCAATGAGGATAAGGGTTGTCCCATGGGACCTGTATGGGTCCGATTTTCTTTTTCGCTCCTTTTTCGTCTTCCTTGGTGAAGGATGATACAACACTAGATTTCTTAACATCAGTGTTGCGAGTGCCTCCATCTCTGTCAACACACCGCCACCAGGGGATGTTTCAGATGAGCAGTGTGAGAGACACATCTTGCTTGACTCTCATAGGGCTGCTGTGGGCAGTTTTGGGATTAGCTCTGTCGGTGCGTGTGCCACCTTCAGTGCCAGTATTATCCTTGGTGCCAGCACTGATGCTTTCATTGGCATCGTTGTAGGTGATGGGACCAGTGTCCGTGCCAAGTGCTTTTTTCCCTGAGCCAAACTCGGCACAGATGCCAGATCCCAGATTAGCTGTTCCCTGGTGGTCTAGTAGTTAGGATTCGGCACTCTCACCGCCGTGGCCTGGGTTCGATTCCAGGTCAGGGAAGGTGCTGTACCTCTTTCTTTGTCAGTGTCAGTGGCTCAGTAGGTAGCACACTCGCCTCTGAGGCCGGGAGATCAGAGGGCTGTGGGTTCAGTTCCCACATCTGGCACTTGGGTTAATATCCCAGAACTGACACTGTAGTGCAGCATGAGAGGGATGCTGCGCTTCTGAGATGCCGTCTTTTGGATGAGACATTAAACCGAGGTCCCTTCTGCCTGGATTGGTGGTAGTTCAGGTGGATGTTAAAGATCCCATGGCACTTATCGAAAAGAGTAGGGGAATTTCTCCGGTGTCCTGGCCAAATTTCCCTCATTCACTAAAAATACCAACAGCTTAATCTGGTTCAAGGTCAGTTGGCATTCATCTGTATCCCCCTCCCCCGGGTCATGCCTGAAAATAGGCAGGATTTGTCTAGTGCACTTACCCAGTCAACAAAAACTAAATAAATAAAATCCTTAAGCATTTTCCTGTTTATTGGATGACAAATAAGAATATAATTGAGACCTAGGAGACAAAGGAGTATGATGCATTTCCTTGTACTGAGGACACTACTTCACCTGCTCAGTCAGTGACGGTTTCTCAAGACAGTCACTCTTTTCAGTCGTTGTTAAAAAAATATAAACAAAATTCTGAATTTTGAAACAGTGACTGTAGACATCCAAGAAGATAAAGACAGAGATCCTTAATAGTCCTACATTCCCTTTATCACTGGTGCCCCCTGTTCATCTTGTTCTAGAAACCTTTACAGAAGTGAATTGAGTAAGCTTGCCTCTATACCAGCAGTCTCTCAGTTTCCAGATAAGAGGTACTTAGCACCTTGAACAAAACCGCTCTATCATCTACAGCCTATAAAGGACACTATATGGATGTGGCTGCCAGTAATAATTTAATTACACAGAAACAGAGAAACATAGACTTTGATGGCAGATAAGGACCGCTTGGCCCACCTAGTCTGCCCATTTCCCTACCTACAGGATAAGCTGCAGATCCCAGTTAACCAACAGCCTATTTCTTCCTACCCCCACAAAAATTGCCTTATGTCCGTCCCATGCATTCTTGGATTCTCTCACAGTTTTAGACCTCACAACCTCCTCAGGAAGGCTGTTCCATCCGTCCACCACCCTCTCTGTGAAAAAATACTTCCTCACATTGCCCCTGAACCGCCGCCCCCTCTATCTTCAAATTGTGTCCCCTTGTTCTTGCACATCTCTTTTTCTGAAAGATGCTGCCCTCTTGGACTTTGTTGATTCCACTGAGGTACTTAAAAGTTTCTATCATGTTCCCCCTCTCCCGCCTTTCCTCAAGGGTATACATATTAAGCTCCTTTAGTCTCTCCTCATATGGCTTCTCTTGCAGACCCTACACCATTTCAGTTGCCCTCCTCTGGACTGCCTCTATCCTGTCTGTGTCCTTGCGTGGATGGAGTCTCCAGAACTGAACGCAGTACTCCAGATGGGGTCTCACCAACTGTCTGTACAGAGGGATAACAACCTCCTGTTTTCTGCTGGTGATGCCGCTCTCTATACATCCCAGTATCCCCCCAGCCCTCCCTACTGCCTTCTCACATTGCTTGCTAACCTTCAGGTCATCTGATGTGATTACTCACAGGTCTCTTTCCATTTTGCTGTTGTTACTACCCCCCACACACACATTGTGTAATCTTCCCCTGGGTTTTTGTTTCCCAGGTGCATTATTTTGCACTTCTTTGCATTGAATCCAAGCTGCCATACTTCTGACCGTTCCTCCAACTTTGCCAAGTTCCTTCTCATCCTTTCCATGCCTTCTTGTGTATCAACCCTGTGGCAGATCTTTGTGTCATCTGCAAAAAGGCATACTTTTCCTTCCAGTCCCTATGCAATGTCACTTATAAAAACATTAAAAAGGACTGGACCCAGTACTGAACTCTGCGGTACCCCACTAGTAGCCTCTCTTTCTTCAGAGTGGACTCCATTTACAATTACCTTCTGTGTCCTGTTGTCCAACCAATGTTTTACCCAGGCTACCACCCTGGGACCCACTCCCAGGCTGGTTAATTTGACTGTTTAATCTTTTGTGTGGGACTGTGTCAAATGCCTTGCTAAAGTCTAGGTAGGCCATGTCCACAGGCCCTCCCTGGTCTACTACTTTGGTCACCCAGTCAAAGAAATCTATTAGATTCATCTGACATGACCTTCCCGCTGTGAACCCATGCTGCCTTGGGACCTGTGCCCCACTGGCCTCTAGGTACTCAACAATTCTTTCCTTCAGAAGTGATTCCATCACTTTCCCTACCACAGAGGTCAAACTGCAACCAATGTGTCTGATGTACAGACCCTTTACAGACAGACATATTTCAAATTATGGTCATGGGCCACATTGTCTATTTAAGTAAAAGATTGGATGTTGGGAGGCAGGGAAGCACATGACCATTATAGTGCAGAGAGCATCCCTTGAATATGCCTATGATTTCAGGGCATCATGCAGACATGGACTTGATGTAAAAAGTGTGACTATCCATCACATCCCATCACATAGAGGAAACAGTTACTTCAGTGCGTTACCCATTCTTCTTGGCTACCACCGCAGTAACTGTAGGTTGTTACCCTTCATTAGCATTTAGGATGCAGACAAAAATCCAGCAAACAAAAAAGAAAGAAATGCTGAGCAGCGGGGTTGGTTGGGGGATGGAGAACATTTCTAAAACTAGTTAACCATAATTTAGGAAAGCAGGATATGACTAATGGCCACTGTGTTGTCTCAGGAACAGGCGGAGCTGAAAATTAAAGCCAGTGATCTGAAAGTGAAGGAAGACCAGCTGGCCAGAGATCGAGAGGCACTGGAGCGGGAGAGGCAGGAGTTGCTGCTAGAGAAGGAAAGGGTTAACTCTGCAGCACTGCGGGTTAAACAGAGAGTAGAGGAGATCGAGAGCATGAGCAAGGTAAGTGGACATCAAATCTCTCTGCTATGGCATTATATTCCTTTTTTGCTTTGACTTTGTGTATTTAATAAAGAATTGCAGACACCACAGATAACACTTTGAAAAACAGAATTTCTAACAATCTAGATTCAGTCCTCTATCTACACTTAGGCAGCCTTCCACTGAGCATGCTCAGTCACCAGTCCGGTCTTCAAGCTCGACTCCACCCACCTATGTGATCCTACGTCTCCTTCCTTTTGCACTCAGAGCTTTTCTTCTATTGCAAGAAACAGGTCTCCTTCTTTACTGATCATGCTAGTGAAGTATGATTCTGCTAGTTTTCAAGCTTTGTAGTGATTCTTCTCTAAGTTTTGCTTTAATCTTCGACTTAGTTTGGTACCCTCTCCATTGGCTTCCTTCTCCACTGTCACAATTCACCATGGAACGGGAGAAAAAGCCAACATTCCAGAGGTGCGTTTTCTGCAGGTACCTGATATCCATAATTGACAAACATGATGCATGCATGTACCGTTTGGACATGTGCTATGACATGGCACATTGCCCCTGGCACCAAGCAGTGCACACATCAGCCCTTGTAGAGCATCAGCATCGGGTGATCTAGGGCAGGCCTATGAAAGCGCATGCGCTCTCTGCAGCTGCAAAGTTAGCAGCACAGTTACTGGCCCAAGAGGAAGAAGAGGTGGACAAGGATATTCTGGCCCTGGTCCTTCTGTTGGTTGCGGAGAAGGAGTTTGCGCTGGATCTACCAACTTCTCATAAGGACAAAAGGATTTACAAATTTTCTTTTGTCTCTCTACGCCTTCAAAGGTGAGCCCCTAACTCATCACCATAAACACAAGAGTTGATGCTATTTGTGGGATCGCTGTTGGTCACAGGACAGTTCACGCTGTTTCCTGGTCAGAAGATCTCACAGTCTGTCACTCTCGAGGGAGGGTGGAACACCCTTGGAACCCTATTTGTCTGGTGGCAAAGTTTCCATCAGTGCAGATGACTGTGTCAACCCCAGTTGGTCTAATGTTCCACCTGTCGAATACGTGTCCATCAAGAAGGGAGAGTCCTCTCTCTCTTTGGACTCTGCTGCTGACATCCCAACACGGGCAGGGTGGCTCAGGCCCGATGGAGCTCCATTCGGGTCTCCCCTGGTTCTGCAACTGCTGGTCATCCCACCCTGATACTGTTTTCTGTTTTTCCAGTACCCAGGATCACTCCATTGGGGTACCTGGACCCAGAGGCTCCGGCCCAGTGTCAAGCTCCGTTTCAGCAGTTGAGGTCAAGGTTGCTGTGTCGTTCTTGGCATTGATGCAGAAACCGACATAGTTGGTGGTGGTGGTCGATGTTGAGTTCATCCTCCTCCTCCTTATCTAGCTTATGCCACAGACATCAAGGCTGTAACAGATGAGATGGAGCAGCCTGGCAGCAGTGGGCCTGCGGAGCATTTGCCCTGAGTTGAGGTCGCTTGGTGATGCTAGTAGACTTATCCTGACTTTTGCTGTCTCTCCCGGTGCCGACTCTGGCATTGCTTTCTGTGCCACAGTGACTGATTCAGGTGGAGACCCACCACCACAGCCAGCAGAGGGCCCCCTGATGAAGGACTCACAGCCTGAGTTCAGGCTTTCTCATACCCTCCTGTTGGAAAGGGTTGTTCTCACCCTGTGTTGGTGATCAGCGCACCTCTATCCTGACTTGAATTTGGAGAGGTCATACATCCCATTGACTCAACTTCACTGGGGGGTAGCCTGCTGACAGACAAGGCCCCCTTCAGGTGACTAGTCCCCCTTTGCTGTCCTCATGGACCAGGTATTTGTGGCTCTGGACACTCTGTTGGAGAAGGTTCAGTGGTCAGAATCTGGCAGCACTTAGGCTTCTGTCATGCCCCACTGGATCACATGAACTGCAAGCTTCTAACCCCATGTAGTCTTCTCATATTCATAACTATCTGCATTTAGCCTGCTCAGTAGAAATGCTCGGAGAATGGAACTGTATGCTAATGATGGAATCACTGGCACATGATAATTATTCAAACTGCTGCACATTCTGTCAACGTCTCAGATTTCTTACTCCGCCTCAGAAGTCTAGATGCCCAGGAGATCCATCAGGTTGTTGTTGGCTTATTGTGAAGTATAATTCTCTAATTATACATAATTTTCTTTCTGCTGCCTTCATTTACTGTTTAATTTTTTCTAACTTCTAGTTTATTTTAGTTTAGTTAGATTTAGCATTTATTTCTCGGTTCTTCACGGTTCGGTATAACCTTTGAGGAACCGAGTAGTTTTATATTAGTTGCGGATTTTTTCCACTTTATTTTCTGTATTTTCATTTAAAAATGATTTATTGTTAAAGTTATATTTGTCTTGTTGAAACCACTAACCCGGTTTCTTTTCTAACCGTTAACCCAGTTACTGTGAACCATTGTATCGGTTCCGAGAACCGCTGACCTGGTTCCGAATTTACAAATTTCATCGATTCTTTTGGGGCCTATTTGTTTCCTGAACCAACCGCAAAAAATATAATATATCTTTTGAGGTTGAGGTTTTTCTCCTGAAAATGGAGCATTCTGAAAAACCTAAGAAATAAACTGGTCCCCCAGGATTTAAAAACTGTGTCCGGTGTGGGGAAGTGTTCGCCAGAGCTGACAAGCATGACAGTTGTGTGTTCTGCCTGGGAACCGAACATTTGAATTCTGACTATGAAATTTGAAAATCTTTTCCACAGAAAACTGTGGGAAAAAAGAATGGAGAGGTTGAATAAAAAGTTAGGAGGTGCTTCAGGCTCTAAACGGCCAACACCTTCAAAATCAGCGGGTGAAACCGCAGTTTCTTCCTTTACCACCCCTAATAAGGGTGAATCAACCTCTTTAAAAAGACTGAGTGGTCCTTCTGACTCTCCGGTCCCCTCCAAAAAGTCAAAGAAGACCAAGCATGTCGAACCCCAGGCAAAACCTACAGGGGATTCTTCTGTGCCTCACAGTCTGCCTACAGCTGAGGAAATTGCCAGGGCTATTAAAGTCATTGAGGTAATTCAGGGGTTTATACCTTCTCCAACCCCTCCTCCTCCTCCTCCTCCTCCAAGGGTTCAGGAGATTACTCCCTCCTCGGATCCCCAGTCTCAGGAGATAGATACTGCGGAGTATGACATACCAGAGGATGATGATGATGAGCCCATTGAACCGGAAATCTCACCAGAGCAGGACTTTGGATCTCTTCCTAGGCCTAAGGATTTTTCCTCTCACTTTTTCTTTGTGAGGAAAATAACAGATGCCCTTGCCCTGGCTACCACCGAGGTCATAGAAAACGAGGAAGAGGCAGAATATATGGAAATAATGGGGTTAACACCCACTAAAAAGATTTTTATGCCTATCAATAGATTCTTTAAGAAGGATTTATTCACAGTCCTGCAGAATCCTAACTCTGTCACGCCTCTGGATAAGAAGGCTGACTAGAAGTACCAACTGGACAGGAAAGGGGCTGAATTCCTCTGTTCTCACCCTGATCATCAGGGTATAGTCCAGCAGGCAGCCTGTGAGGAGGCAAGGGTTCCTTTATCCTCTCACCCACCTGAGAAGGATTCAAGGAAAATGGACAGTATGTCAAAGAAAGGATATTTAGCTGCCTCTCTGGGGGTCAGACAAGCTAATTACCAGACCTATCCTGCACAGTATCAAAAGACACTGTGGCAGTCTGATCTTCCCTTGTCAATCTTCACCATTCATTACTGCTGGGTTAAGCCAGAGTCGCGCACCCACTACGGAGGTTTTTTTCCCCAGAGAATTAGAGCCGTCCCCAAGAATGGCATAGGTAGCCCGATGTGGCGGTGGCCGATCAGGCGCCATAGACTCCTCCTCCATCCCAGTTCTGTTTCTCCCGCCATCAAGGCTGCACCTGCTGCGCCGAGTTACTAAAGTCTACTGCATCATAGGCCGCATTTTGTTCTCGATGCCGCTCCTTTATCCCGGTTTGATCCTGACGTCGTCGACTAGTAAGACCGTTCTTTTATTTGATATTTCAACGACGCCGGGAGCTTTGCTGTTTATTTTATTGATTTCACATCATGTCAGGTTCAGGGGCAAAACGCAAGTCTAAGGCGGGCCATGCCCCTATGTGTCGGTGCCCCTGTGGCCGGCAGTTTTCCGTCATGGACCGTCATGATGTTTGTCTTCGGTGCCTGGGACCTTACTATGATATGGATCATTGCGATGCCTGTTTCTCCATGGATCGCAGAGTGTTAGAAATCTGCGCGTTTGAAGTCGGAAGAGCTCCGCTGACTTTCGGGGGACGAAGTCGCCCACGGGCTTCCCAGGCCAGGTATCTTGACCCTTCTTCTGGGTCCCCTCCCAGGTCTATACGGCCTGGCAAGGAGGGAACCTCCTCCACTTCTAGCCCTGCCGAGGAGGAGGTTTCTTCTTTGGCGCTGGAGGAACGGTGTGATCCCTCCTGGGATCACACCATGAGTACCGTCCCGGCAGTCACCTCCTCGGAGGTGCAGGCTCTCCCAGTGTCGCGGTCCTGGGTTGCGGGGCCTGGCTTTGGTGAACCCTCGATTTTGCCTAGCATTGCCGCCGTGGAGCCTGCGGTCACTTCGATGGAGTCTACCCTGGTCGACCCCTCTTCGGAGTATGATGACTCAGGGGAGGACCTGGGCCGGTGACCTGAGTCTTCTGACTCGGAACCTCCTGTAGGCCATAGCACTAAGCAATCCAGCGTTCCTCTCCCCGAGTCCCCGGAGCTGGTTAGCCCAGATGATTCCTTGGTTAGGGGTAGCCTGGAGTCTTCTGTGGTGGACCCTTCAGGAGATCCGGAGAGGATGCCCTCTTCCCGGAGGTCCCGAGCAGCTGCCAGCACTGGTGCTGCTAGGGTCCTTCAGGAGAGGTGGAGACTCTGCCACAGTGAGTTCCCTTGAGGCTCGGCTCAGCAGAGACCTCCCTTCTTGTCGAGGAAGAGGGCTGCTTGAGGTCTGAGGATTGAGAGGTCAGGGTGAAGAGCAGCAGCGAAGCCCCACCGCCCTGCGGGGTGTGGAGAGGAGTCGTAGCGCTGATCTCCGCCTTTCTCTCAAAGGCTCTAGACCGCGTTCTAGTGGTGGTTCTGAGGGTTGCCCTTCTGGACTCATGCAATCTCAGACGCGTCACAGGGGAGATTCCCCTTCAGGGCTCTTCCCGGAGTTGCCTCCCTCTCTCTCTCTTCTGCGCAACCCGGCATGATCTCAGGGTCCCCAGTCCTGGTGGCGTCGCTACCAGGATCTCAGAGCCCTGGCAGAGGTCAGGCATGTGCTGTTAGGTGCCCTTCGTCCATCCCTCTGCAACCGCCTCCCCCAGGCCATGTGGGTCCCACGGGACCCTTAACTTGGGAGATGTTCAGAGCTACTGCGGCGGCCTTCCCATCTTACGTCAGGGCCATGGACGAACAGGTTTTCCGCCTGTCCCCTCCATCACAGGGATCCTCTGAGCATTCGAGCTCCACTTCCTCCTTGACTTCCTCATCTGAGGAAGAGGAACTCTCTGTCCACCTTTCCTCTGACGCTGATTCCACTGATTATCAGCAGTTCCTTTTGAGGCTGGTTTCAGAGCTTCGCTTCTCCTACATCCGTAGGGACAATACTGAGTGGCAGACGCGTGCATTCCTTAGCGAATTCAGCGTTCGCCACCTGGTGGTGCCTTCCTGGCCGATCCCTTTCCAGGAAGCGTCTATCCGCACCTGGCAGTCTCCAGCCACTCCTTCTCCAGCCCTGGCAGACTGCAGGAGACGGTATTGTGCCTCCATGAGTCTCTAGGTTCTCTGCCTCACCCACCTTCAGGCTTGACGTCCCTAGACACTCCTTCCGGGCCTCAACGCCTGGCACACAACAGAACCTCGGACCTGGTTTCTGCTGAATTCAGCCGGTGAGGACGAAGGGTTTTCTCTTCAAGTTGTGTGTTAATGTGCGTCAGTTCACATCAGGCACGACACGCTACTTACAACAGGCATCTTTGGTCGATGCTATCTCAGGTCCTAGCATCTTTGCCTGACTCAGAGCAGTATAGACAAGCCATTGCCCTCTCTGCGCAAGGTCTGGAGCTTGCAAGGCACCAAGTGAGGGCATCCTACGACACCAACGAGGTGGCGTCCAGACTAGCAGGGACAGGCGGATGGCATGGCTTCGTCTCTCCAGACTGTCACCCATTGCCTGGTGTAGGGTGACTCGCTCTGCCTTCCTGGGGACCTACCTGTTCTCCCACAGGGCAAGGAGACTTCTTCAGGGGCAATCTCCCTCCCTCAGCCCACGGGGGACACCTCCTTATCCTCACAAACCTTAGACTGGTCCAGTCTGCTGGTTAGGGTCTCCCCTTCCTACTTCCCACCAGTAGGAGGCTGAAGGATCTGTTCCCTCAGGGTCTATCCAGGCCCCCTTCGGGGGGAGGGGGGGGCTTGGTACTCACCCAGCAGTAATGAATGGTGAAGATTGACAAGGGAAGATAAACAAAATTACATACCTACCATAATTCTTGATCTTCTCTTGTATCTTCACCATTCATTCCCGGGCACCTTCCCCTCACGGGTCTCCTTCTTCGGCGTCTCCCCCTCCCTGCTCGTTCCTCCTCCTTCTTCGTTGGCCTTTAAGCCAAAAAAAAAATCTTGATTTTTCCGTTCTTCTGAACGGATCCAATTTTCCTCAAGATAAAGGGGGAACAAGTGAACTTTATTCTATCCTGAGGGAACTCTTTCTGATTGCCCTTTGGGGAACCTCTTGGTTTTCTTAACCATATTATTCAATTTGCAGTTAAAGGAACGTCCTCCTATGGCCTGGTTCCCTTTTGCCCTGGTCCCTCTGGCAGGTATTATTCTTCTTGTATCAGTTTCTTCTGGTTGGTGCTCCTAGCACTTCAGTTACCTTGACTTGATACTGTTGCCTGGCCTTCAGGGAGTCCGATTGAGTTCCCACTCTATCCTTTGTAAGGGGGTGCCCGCTGTAGAGCTTACCCCCTCCACTCACGTATCTGTGTTAATATTAACAAGGTGCTAAAGGACCTCTTCCTAGTTGGGCACTCTCTTTCCGGCACAGAATTTCTGCCTCGGCAGTCTGTGAGCTCTCAGCTAGAGTTTAAGGGGTCGGGATGTCGGGAAGTTAGAGAATCTGCCCTTTGTTTCCAACCTGTGAAAACAATTCGGTGACACATTCCTTCAGCCCTATCAAGTGGGATCCTTGCTCCCTTGTTTTTGGTTCCGAGCTTACAAGCCTTAAACCAAATTGTCAGTGGGCAGTGATCTTCCCTCCCAACATCCCTTGTTCTCTTCCCTCTCTTCTTCTTCCCTTTTCTCTTTTTCTTTATCTGTTCCTCCCTTGGAGCCGTCCCAGAGTGAGGCCCTGCAGTCCCCTAGGGTAGGCTTTTTCTTCTTCTCTATCCTCTTCCGGCTTATACCTTTTTCAGTTTATATCCTTTCCTTTTTCTATCCCTCTGCTCTCTTGCCTTGCTGTTCTTTTTCTTATGCTTATTTCGCCTCTCCGGCTAACAGAACTGGGATGGAGGAGGAGTTTACGGCGCCTAACGGCTGCTCCTCGCGCATCACGGATGCGTCATTCTGAAGAAGGCCACCGCGCCCACTCCTCTGGGGAAAAAACTCCCATGGCGGTGCGCTACTTCTGGCTTAACCCATCAGTAATGAATGGTGAAGATACAAGAGAAGATCAAGAATTACGGTAGGTATGTAATTTTCATTTTTGGCCATGTCAGAGAAGGTTCCCTCTCCTATCTCTGACGACCTAGCAGAAACAGCCAGATTTGGACTGGAAGCATCCAAATACCAGTTCCAGATGGCAGCAGATGCCAGTGATAACGCTGCTAGGATTATGGCTCTGACTGTAGCCCTGAGAAGGTTTACTTGGCTAAGGGCTACAAATTTAACACAGGACACCCAGGCTAAGGCCATGGACTTTCCTGTTCAAGATCATTCCCTCTTTGGCAAACAGACCGAAGAATATATGAAAAAGGTGGATGAATACAAAACCACCTATAAGAGTAATTCATCCAAAGACAGGCCTTCTGCGTCTTATAGGCCTTATGGAAGGGGATGTAGAGGAAGGTCCTATGTTGGGCCCTTCTATCAGCCTCAAGCTGTTTCACAGCTGCAGCCATACCCACAGCAGACTGGGTATTATAGGGCTAGAGGTCAGAGGGGCTCCAGGAGGGGTTCCTAATCCACCCAGGTTCAGGCCCCCCGAAACAAAATCCCTGACTCCTTTGCCAAGGCTGCCTCCCTAATACCAGTATTGGGCAGACTGGCTCACTTCTTTCAGGCCTGGCAGGCCATAACCACAGACAAGTGGGTACTGGAATTAGTGAGTCAGGGACTCTCTCTGAGTTTCAAATCCTTCCCTCCTCTGAAGTCAAGGCCATTCAAACCAGCCTCCCTTCTCGAAGAACAGCTCCTGGAAAAGGAGGTTCAAACCCTGCTCAGCATAAAAGCAGTGGAGCAGGTGCCAAACCTTCAGAGGGGCAGAGGGTTTTACTCCCGGTATTTTCTTACCAAAAAGAAAAATGGGGAGTGGCGGCCTATTCTGGACCTAAGGCATCTGAACAAACACCTGGCAAAGCCAAAGTTCAGGATGGTGACCCTACCTATAATTTTACCTGTCATCCAACAGGGTGACTGACTGGCATCTCTAGATTTAAAAGACGCCTATTTCCACATCCCCATAAGGGAGTCTCACAAAAAATATCTCAGGTTTAGACTCCTTTCAGGTGATTACCAGTTCTCAGCCCTGCCTTTCGGTCTCACCTCAGCACCAAGGGTATTCACAAAATGCCTGGCAGTGGTAGTAGCATTCCTACGAAAACTAGGAATTACAGTGTTTCCTTATGACTAATAGTGGGAAAGTCATTTCAGCAGGTGTAAGCATACCTGGAAATAACAAAAAATCTGTTACATTCTCTGGGCTTCCTGCTAAACCAGGAAAAGTCCATTCTCACACCGGTTCAGGTCCTATATTTCACGGAGCAGAACTGAATACTTTAAAAGGAAGAGCTTTTCTTCCAGAGGACAGAGTTCAGTCTATACTGCAGCTGATTGCCTCATTTGAGTTGGGAAAGCCATGTCCAGCAAGAAAATACTTGCAAATACTGGGACACATGGCTGCAGCAACAGGAATGGTCTTGGGAGCATGAGAATGAGGGACATACAGTTTCATCTACAGACACACTGGTGCCAAAGAAAAGACCATATGTCAAAATTGATTCCTGTAACAAGGTCAGTGATCCAGTCCCTTCATTGGTGGACAGATATCCACAATCTAAGGGCAGGAGTTAGTTCCCTTTCAGATGTAAAATCCCTCAGTCATTCTTACAACAGATGCTTCTCTGTTAGGATGGGGTGCTCATATAGGAGGGCACACTACCCATGGCACTTGGTCAAATGTGGAGTCTCTCCTTCAAAAAAATCTGCAAGAGCTCCGAGCAGTATTTCTGGCTCTACAAAGTCTTTCCCAGTTGATGCAGGGCAAGGTGGTGCAGGTCAGAACAGACAACACCACTACAATGTTTTACATAAACAAGCAAGAGGGAAAAAGGTTGGATCCCCTGTGCACAGAGGCCATGAAAATCTGGGAACTGGCTTACTCTCTAAAAGCTTCCTTGCAAGCCATTCATGTACCAGGAAAGGACAATACCCTGGCAGATGCCTTAAGCAGGATCAACCAGGCACATCACAAATGGTCTCTGAACAGACTGGTACTGGACTCAGTGTTCAGACGATGGGGGCACTCCAGAGGTAGATCTCTTTGCCTCTCACGAGAATCACATGTTGGCCCTATTCTGTTGCAGGCCACCAGTTAGGGGCACAATTCCCCTGGATGCCCTGACCCTGGACTGGTCAGGAAAGCATCTGTATGTGTTTCCTCCCTTCCCTCTCATTTTCAGGGTGCTACTCAAACTCAGGTCACAGCCTGTGTCCATGATACTGATAGCACTGGACTGGGCCAGACAGCCATGGTACCCACTTCTGCTGTCAATGTCAGATCTTACTTCGAGAGGGTTCCTTCAGTAGGTCATCACATGTAGGACTGGCACCACCTGGCGTCGGGTCGCACGGCAGACTTTTCTAGCAATACCTGACAGGGGACCACCCACCCAATGTCAGCGAGACTGTATATAGTGGGCGGTCCCCACACCCTCCCTCCCAGTTCTTTCCTGCCGTCGCCTTGTGTTAGTCGCATAGCAGACTTCCAGATAGCGATCGTTGAGAAAGCGTCTTGTGTCCGAATTTCCCTCGCTAATTTTCCCTCTAATTTCACGTTTATTATTGATATCTTCTCCAAAAAAGAAGCGCTTGTCCTGTGGCATGTGTGGCCACACAAAGATGGTCATCTCAAGTGCGTCCTCTGTTTAGGCCCGGACCATCCAGTCTCCTCCTGCCCTGAGTGTCAGACCTTCAATCAGGCCACAAAAAAGAGGAGACAGCAGGCTTTGGAGGCCCATCTGTTAAAAGCCCGCCTGGCTTCTCTTGAGAAGAAATGGATGGGCTTTGACATTCTTTATCTGAAAAGGCTTCTCCTTCTAAAAAACATAAGGAGAAATACAGGGAGTGGGAGCGCTCCGTGGACGACGCCAGGTCCTCCACAAGCAAGGCCCAGCTGCCACCCAGTGAGGATGGTAAGTCTTGTAAATCTACGGCAGGTCAGTCAACCGTCGGCTCCTCCGGCGACTGCACCACCTCGGCCAATAAGTCAGCCCCGGCTCCTCCGGCGACGCTTGGCGGCCAGTGAAGCGACTACTCAGGCAGTGGGTCTGCCCAGCTCTGGTCGATAAAGCCGCCTGGGCCTCCACCACCCACCCGACTCCACCCGATAAGTCGCCTGTCCCAGATGACTGCACGGGTATGGTTCCCCCGTCAGGGCCTGATGGCGCCTCACCCGTCCGACAGGACCAGAGGGAGAAAACCCCTCTCCCTCCTCCTTCCTCGCCTGTACCCTCCACTTCTCCGGCGGGTACCCCAGTGACGACAACGGAGAACCCCTCTACTCAGTCAATGCCACTGGGTCTGCTCCACTGTCCCCTCTCAGGGTCAAGGAGAAGGAGGCTCCTCTTCAGCCTTCTGGCCTTACTATAGAGGCCCCTCCTCCACCTTCTGGCGAACTCCCAGCGCCTCCAATGCCGGTTGTCGCTACGACAGTTCTGCAGCCGGGTCCGGTTGTCCGGCCTCTGCCTCTGGCCCCAACACCGGATCAGGTCCCATCACCAGGGCCCCTTCGTCTGGATCCGACGCTGGCCCACCTTCCAGCACTGGCCCATCTTCCGGCGCCGGATTGTGTGATGCTGGTTCTGACATCAGTTCCCCTAATGTGGGCTGTCCCGACACTGGACCCTTTGCCTATTTACACAGCAGCGGATCGGATGTGGGTACCCCCTACGCCAGATCTGACGACGGGGACCTATATCAGACCCCAAACTGTCCCACATTACTCACAAGGGTATCCTGGGGGCTACTGCCCGGAGGGCCCCACTCCGGACTGGAGTAATTTTGGGCAGTTCTACCCTGGATCCAGTCCCTACTTGTACTATCAGGGATTCCAGGATTATTATCCTCTTCCTCCCCCTCAGCCTCTGCCTACTCCACCATCACCCCCTCCTCCTCCGGTCACCCTGGATTTCAAGGCTTTAATCCAGTCTTGGTGGCAGGGGGCACGGTCATAGTTGGAGACTAGGTTCCCACAACCGCAGTCTCCCTCCCCAAGCAGATCTTCCATTACCACCGTCCATATCTCAGGGAAGACTCAGCAGGACATTTCCCTCCCGGACACCAGACGGCGTCCTATCGAGGAGGCAGACGATGATAGTTCAGAGGGGGCGAGCGATTCTTCTGAGGAGGTTCCAGAGGACCCCGAAGTCCCAACCAGAGGACCCTGCCTTTTCAGACTTGTTAAAGGTCCATGAAGGAGTACTTTGACTGGGAGTCGGAGGAACAGAACCCACGAGACAGAGACTGGCAGAGCATCTCGACCCAGAGTCTCTGTCTCCGGTCCCTATTCCTCCCTGGATGGCACCTCACCACTACCATCTGACAGATGCTTCATACCCTCCCAGCTGTCCCCAAACATGCGGAAAGGCTTTACCGGGCACTGAAGGATGCCCTGTTCTTGAAGGTTCATCCCAAGGCTGACTCTTTGGTCATCTCTGAGGCTCATGATCGCTCCTCAACTCCAAAGCACATGAGCGCCTCGCCTCCTGACAAAGAGTTGAGGTAGATGGACCAGTTTGGAAAGAAGATATACTCGTCAGCCACGTGCGCCCTTCGGTCCCTCAATTACATGGCCCACATGGTGTCCCACCAGAAGGCTAACTTGACCAGGCTCGAAGCGTGAGTCCAGTGCATTGACTCCTTGCCTTTGAAGGAGGAACTTGCCAAGGATCCCCACCTCTCCAAAGTTTCTTGTAGGCATGCCTTGCGTGCCACCTGTGATTCTGTCGACTCAGTGGCTTGCACCTCGGCAATGGCCATTGCCCTTAGATGGCATTCCTGGCTTCACCTTTCTGGACTTGCCAATGAAGTCCAGTCAGCGATTCAGGATGTCCCTTTTAGGGGATCGGTACTTTCTGATGGGGACACCAAAGATATTATCACAGACCTACAGGACAAAGGCTTTGCCCTTCAGTCTGTGAGGTCAATGTACCGATCGGGCTCCCAACAGCAGCAGCCCTTTCGGAAAAGGACCTGCAGGCAGAGGAAGAATGCTCAGGCGCTCCGCCAAGGAAAGCGTAAGGCCACGGGTACAGCCACCCCTCCTGCCCCCAAAAATCAGAGACGTTCAGGAGGCCATCCCACTGAACATCCCGCCACTTCTTAACTCCCCAGCCCCACTGCCTCCTCAGTCTCATGACGAGGAGCAGGTGGAGGGGAGGTTTGGCCTCCACGGGCAGGAGTGGAGAGCGATCACCTCTGACGAATGGGTCCTGCAACTAGTGTCTGTCAGACACACCATAGAATTTCTGGAAATCCCTCCAGAGACTCCGCCCCGGAAGTCCTCCTATTCTCGGGACCAGGCCCTCCTAGTCACGAGGAGGTAAACTTGCTCTTGCTTAAAGAAGCAATCGAGCGGGTCCTCTTCGGGCAAAGGGGAAAGGGGTTTTACTCCCACTTTTTCCTGGTTTCCAAAAAGACGGGGGATTTCAGACCCATACTCGACCTAAGTCAACTAAACCAGTTTGTCGAGTACAAGAAATTTTGAATGCGGACACTCCAGATTCTTCTCCCTCTCCTCATGGAGAACCACTGGCTCTGCACCCTGGACATGCAGGATGCCTACTTGTACATCCTCATCTTCCCCAGTCACCACCAATTCCTGCGTTTTTGCTTCCAAGGGGAACACTTCCAGTTCTGAGCGCTCCCTTTTGGTCTGTCTTCAGCACCACGGGTTTTTACCAACTGCCTGGCAGTGGTCTAGGCATGCTTACGCTATAGGGGTATTACAGTTTTCCCTTATTTGGACAATTGGTTGATTTCAGCTTCATCCAGGGATGCTATGTTGGAGGCTCTTACCTTTATCCAGGACCTTTTCAGCAGACTGGGGGTCACAGTCAGTGTTCCCAAGTCATCCCTTATCCCTGCCCAGAGACTTCAGTTCATTGTGGCAGTCCTGGATATGGTCCAGTGCAGAGCCTTCCTGCCTCCAGATAGGGTGAAGACGCTTATCTGCCAGGCCTCCAAAGTGGCTTCTCGAAGAACCATCCCAGCTTGGGAGGTCCTACGCCTTCTGGGTCTGATGGCGGCTACCATCACAACTGTTCCCCTAGCAAGACTTTACATGAGGGTCTCTCAGTGGTCACTGCAAGTGCAGTGTGATCAGCTCCTGGACAACCTGGACCATCCGGTTCTGGTCTCCTCTGCGGTTCAGAGAGAATTGTAGTGGTGGAGAGAGTCTCACAATCTTTCTCTTGGACTTCATTTTCGGAGACCTGCACCACTAGCTACCCTCACCATGGATGCCTCGAATATGGGGTGGGGAGCTCATCTTGGGGAACACCAAGCCCAGGGACTGTGGTCCAGCGTGGAGACTCATTTGCACATCAGTGTTCTGGAGTTGAGGGCGGTCCTGTACACCTTACAGGCATTTCAGGTCCTGCTTCCAAAGGGATCACTGTTAATCCAAATGGACAACATGTCATTAGTTTGGTATAGCAACAAACAAGGAGGAATCAGGTCATACCCCCTGTGCAGGGAGGCAACACAGGTGAGGAACTGGGCAGTCCAGCACCATCTGGTCCTCATGGCCATGCACATTCTGGGCGTTTTAAACGTCCTGGCGGACAGTCTCAGTAGATCTTGGACCCTACTCACGAGTGGGAGCTGCTTCAGGAAGTGGTGGAATCCATCTTCCAGGGTTGGGGACATCCGGAAATTGACCTCTTCACCTCCGAATCCAACACAAAGCTTCCCAAGTTTTGCTCGCTCGTTGCAGAGTACGGTGCTTTCTGGAATGACGCATTGTCTCTATCCTGGACAGGGAAATTTGTGCACACGTTTCCCATTCTGAAGAGGATTCTTCTCAAGCTTCAGGCAGAGAAGACAAGGATGATTCTCATCGCTCCTCTCTGGCCAAGACAAATCTGGTTCCCGCTGCTGCAGCAGCTTTCCAGGGAACCACCGGTTCCACTTCCAGTGACTCACGACCTCCTGACTCAGGATCAGGGTTGACTGTTGCACCCAGGGCTCAGGACCCTGCACCTCCATGCATGGCTCCTGCAGACATAGCGATCTCTCACTTCGGGGTTTCCTTCAGGGTTGCTCAAGTCCTCGAGGGCTAGAAAGCCCTCTACCTGTTCCACTTATACCATGAAGTGGAAGCGGTTCTCCATTTGGGCGACCGCTAAGGGTTGGAACCCTTTCTCTTGCTCGCCCCACAGGCCATGGAATATCTCCTCTGGTCTGTCCTACCAACTCTGCCTTGGAACTTGAACTTCGTCCTGGAAAAGCTCACCCTTCCTCCTTTTGAGCCAGCTATGAGCTGTGATTTGTGTTTCCTGTCTTGGAAGGTGCCTTTTCTGGTTGCTGACACGTCAGCCTGAAGGATTTCAGAGCTTCACGCTCTAGACTGCAAGGAGCCCTATCTGATTTTCCATAGGGACCAGTCGGTCCCCAGAACACATCCGAAGTTTCTTCCCAAGGTGGTGTCAGAAGCCACGCTGAATCAGTCAGTAGAGCTTCCGGTGTATTATCCGTCCCCCTCTAACAGAGGTGAGGCACTCCTTCACACATTGGACGTCCATCGGATTCTCCGGTGTTACACTCACCGGACCAAAGAGTTCCACTCTTGCGACCAGTTGTTTGTTTCCTTTGCCCCGAGATTGAGGGGCAAACCGGTTTCTAAGCAGGCCTGTTCAAGTGGCTAGGCAACTGCATTAGATTCTGTTACCAGAAGTACGAAAAGCCTCTGCTGGATTCTATCAGAGGTCATTCTACTAGGGGCATGGCTGCCTCTATGGACTTTCTACAGGACGTTTCCACGGCCGACATTTGTGCTGCTGCTACTTGGAGTTCTGTCCATACCTTTACCAAGCATTACTGTCTGGGCATTGCTTCTAGGTGGATGGCTGGCATTGGCCTAGCCATCCTGCAGGGCCTTCTGTTCTAGACTGGGTCCATTCTGGATCTCAGTTTTTTCCGTTGGAGTTAGTTTTCCTCCTCCCTGGTTTTTCTCGGACTGTCCTTGGAGGAACTGCTTGGGACTCTGTCCTATATGTGATGACCTACTGAAGGAACCCTCTCGAAGTAAGATAGTACAGTTACGTATAAACTTACCGTAACAGTAGATCTTCGAGAGAGGTTCCTTCAGTAGGTCATATTTTTCCCTCCCTTCTTCCCCTCATTTTCTGTTGTGACAGGGACTTCAAATCCTGTTCGGTCCTGCTCTCAGGCTTCTTTCTGGCTTGGTGGGAGAACTGGAGGGCAGGCATGGGAACCACCACTTTATACAGTCACGACGCTAGTCATGTGGGACATCGGGTGGGCGGTCCCCCATCAGGTATTGCTAGAAAAGTCTGCCATGTGGCCTGACGCCAGGTGGCACCAGTCCTATATGTGATGATCTACTGAAGGAACCTCTCTCAAAGATCTACTGTTATGGTAAGTTCCTGTGTAACTGTACTTTTCCACTCCAATCCGCCTACCCAGGAGGTACAATCTTTTGACTTCCCACCAAGGGAAGATCCTGTATCCGAACCTGAGTCTCTCAGGCTCAAGGCCTGGCAGTTGAGGACTTAGAGTTTGCAGACTTACTAAACCTTACCTTACCTAGCAAATTAACCTGACATGGAACCTTTGTAAAAGAGCCTTGATGGCTCAAAGGTATTAATCTGCAACTGAAATAAATAAAATAAAAAATAAAAACTTACAACTTCCACAAGCTATTCTGGATATCCTAAAAGGATATAGAAAACCATCTACTAAGAAAACCTATAATGCAAAATGGAAAAGGTTTTCTATTTGGTGTGATGCCAAACATATTTCTCCCTCCCTGGCAGAAATCCCAGTGCTGTTAGAATATCTTACTCATTTGCACTCTCAAGGTTTAAAACAGACATCTCTGAAGGTGCATTTGGCATCAATTTCAGCTTTTATTTCTGCAGGGAAAACTGTTTCCCTTGCTTATACTGTAATCCCATTTTCAAAAAGTTCTTTAAAGGGCTATGTCACTTGTAACCTCTTATTAAGGAACCAGTTCCAGTATGGGATCTGACCATTTGTATTGCTCAGCTCAAGAAACCTCCATTCAAACCAATGTCTTCTGCACACTTACAGTATATTACATGAAAAACTTTGTTTTTGGTAGCGATCACTTCTGCTAGGAGAAAAAGTGACTTGCAAGCATTATGCGTGGAAAAGGATCATTTATCTTTTCATAATAATAAAGTAGTACTTCGAACTAATAGGAGGTTTCTCCCTAAGGTGGTTTCTGATTCAAACAACATGAAGTCTTGCTGTATTCTGACATATGCAGTTAGGTCCTGCCTTTCAACTGCCCCGGAGAACAAAGGGTTAACTTTTCTATGCCTTCATCACGAGCTCAGTTGAAGCCCCTGGGGTCTGCTGTTGTTTAAACTGCAACCGTCAGATTCTTTACTCCGCCTCACCGAACAGTCCTCCGGGGATTTCTTCTGCCGCTTGGTTCAAAAGTTGGTTGAAGTGTTGGTTTTTGGTCAGTTTCTACCAAATTGTTGTTTCCGCGTAGTCGGTTTACGTCTCTGTCTGTGGTACTGTGAGTACTAGATAGGTTTTTGTTCTGTTTTCTGTGTGGAACTTGTAAACTGTGGATCGGTTCGGCTGAACCGATCGAATTGAGGTAAAAACTTGTGCTTACTTTAGAGTCTGGTTACCGGTCTGCATCGGTTCTAAAAAAACGGATTTAATTACGTTTTTTTCCAAGACCCATGACACGGTCAGGAACCGATAGGGGAGTCTTGCCTGGCGGATTGCCGAAAAAAGGGTAAGTTTTTGGTTAGGTTGGCCATGTCTGAGAAACCCAAGAAAAAAACGGGCCCACTGGGTTTCAACACTGCAGTGTGTGTGTGGGGAGGTCTTTGCTAAGGCTGATCCCCACACCACCTGTGTTTATTGTCTGGGGTTTGACCACCTCGATTCACACTGCCAAATTTGCAAGAATTTTCCCAAATCTACCCTGGAAAAGAGATTAGGTAGACTGAGGGAAAGGGAGGCCGAGAAGTCCGCTGACCTGGGATGGCCAGCCCGGTTTGGTTCCGACCAAACCAGAAGGAGTGCCCTCTGACCAGGGCGATACTTCTTCGGGCAAAAGGAGAGCCGATTCTTAGGAGTCGGTTCCGACAAAAAGAAAAAGAAAAGACAAATCAACCGGTTCGGACCCAGAATTTCATACTCCAACCGCCGATGAGATAGCCAAGGCGATTAGGATTGTACAGTCGCTTAGTTCGGTTCTGACCGAAGTGACACCATCTGGCAGGGGCACAGGTCGGTTGGTTCCCCCGGTTCCGGATTATTCTTTGGAAGAATTTTATGAACCGGAGTTTGAGGAGGAGGGAGAGTTGGAAGATGATTATGGTGATGGTGAAAGTCTGGATGTGCCTGTTGACCCCGGACATCTCCCCAGACAGACCTTCAGGTGTATCTCCTCCTAGGCTTTCTGAGTTCCCTTCACACTACATGTTCTACAGAAAGGTGGCTGATACCCTCCAGCTTCCTGTGGAGGAAGCAGTAGAGGATCAGGAAGAGCCTGATTATGTTGAGATGATGGACATCCCAAAGTCCAGGAGACTGTCTATTCCCCTCCACAAATCCTTTGGGAAACTGACACAAAAAATTCTTAAGTCTCCTAATTCTATACCTCCTGTGAACAGATGAATGGACAAGAGGTACACCCTCTCAGGCTCAGACACGGAGTTCCTTTTCCAGCAATGCAGCCATGTTGGGGTTATGCAGGCTGCTGCCTGTGATAAGGCAAACATTCCCTTGGCATCACACCCCCCAGACAAGGACTCCAGGAAGATTGATGCCATGGCAAAGAAATAATACATGGCAGCATCTTTGGGACTCAGGCAGGCTAACTGTATGGCCTATACAGCCAGGTACCAGAAGTCCAGGTGGGACACTGCACTGGCTAAACAGACTCCCGACCAGCTTGCCAAGGAGCTGGAGCAGATGGCTGCAGATGGGATTGAGGCATCAAAAGTATAGTTTCATGCTGCTGTGGACTCCAGTGATGTATCATCAAGAGTCATGGCTACATATGTGGCTCTTCGGAGGATGGCTTGGCTCAGATGTACTAGCCTCTCACAGGATACCCAGGCTAAGGCCATGGATTTTCCTGTAATTGGTAATTCTCTGTTTGGGGAGCAGACAGAGAACTACATGAAGAAGATGGACAAATACAGGACCACTTACAGGAGTGCTCAGGCCAAAGAAAGGCAAGCAACTCCTCAAAGGCAGCAGTCCAGAGGCTGGGGGCAGGCCTTTCCAAAGGCCTTTTTACCAAGCTCAGGCCTCCTCTTCTTCCTTTTCGCAGAGGGGGTTCTTTAGAGGGAGAGGCAGAAGGGGGATGAGCAGGCCTGCATCCACCCCTCAGCCTAAAGCCCCTGCCAAGCAGACACCCTGATGGGTCTGCCTGGATCGATTCTCCTATACCAGTAGGGGGCAGGCTGGCTTACCTTGTCCAGGACTGGATGTCTCTTACATCAGACAAGTAGGTCCTGGAAGTAGTAAGCCAGGGACTGGTTCTCAGCTTCAAATAATTTCCCAAGATGAGAGCCAGATCTTTTCCACCTGCAAATCTCTCAGAGACCCTTGCCCGAGAGGCAGAGGTTTCTTCTCTCCTAGCTCTCAGAGCTACAAAGAGAGTTCCCACCCTACACAGGGGCAAAGGATTGTACTCCAGGTACTTCCTAACCCCCAAAAAAGACAGGAGAATGGCGACCCATCCTGGACCTAAGATATCTGAACAAACATCTTTTAAAGCCAAAGTTCAAAATGGTAACTCTGGAATTTATCATTCCTCTCTAAGGCCAGGGATTGGCTAGCCTCCCTGGACCTCAAAGATGCCTACTTTCACATTCCCATCAGGTGCTCCCACAGAAAGTACCAGGTTCGAGTTGCCCTCAGGCCACTATCAATTCAGAGCAGTGCCCTTTGGCCTAACATCAGCCCCAAGGGTTTTCACAAAGTGCCTGGCAGTAGTTGTTGCCTTCCTAAGAAGACAAAAGATCTCCATTTTCCCATACTTGGACGACTGGCTCATAGTAGGTCAGTCTATGGGGAGGGACCTGGGAGGACAGCAGTCTCTATGCCAAGGACAGACTACACTTGAGTGAGGAAGGAAAGAAAGTGTTGAAGCAGAGGATGGAAGAATATATAGAGGAAGTTGGGAGTTTAAACTAGGAGTGGGGGGTGGCAGTTGGGGAAGAGATATGCAGAGACCACAGGTTAGGGAAATCATATGAGCTTACCCCCATAACAGTGACAAAAGGACAAATGGCAAGCAATTGCTGGTGATGCTAGGAAAGGGGGCAGGATGAGGGGGGAAAGGGTGGAAGGTGGTTACCCTTAATGCTAGGGAGCCTTGGGAGGAAAACTGCAGAGTTGCAGGTTCTCATGGCAGAGGGAGGTGGACATTGCAGCCATCACGAAACATGGGCCACCCAATACAATGACTGGGACCTGTCTGTACCAGGGTACAGGTTATTTGTGAGGGACAGGGTGACTGGGAAAGGAGGGGTGGCACTATATGTGAAGGAAGGACTGAAGTGTGTAAGGGAGGAAGGAGGAGGGTAGTACAGAGTCACTTTGGTGCAAATCCAGGATTCCAAGAATAGGATTCTTAGAATGGGAGTGGTGTACAGGCCACCATCTCAGATGGAGGAGTTAGACAGGGAACTAGCGGGACAGATCAGGAGGACCTGCAGAGAGGGTAGTGTGGTGATTGTGGGGACTTCAACATGCCAGGAGTGAACTGGAGTACCCCAACAACCAGGAACAGAAGGGAGCAGGTACTGCTGGATGCCTTCCAGGACAGCTTCCTGCTGCAAATGGTCAGTGAACCAACCAGGTTAGGGAATACCCTTGACCTTGTGCTGGCAAACGGGGACTTTGTGAGAGAACTTACAGTGGAGGAACTGCTGTCAGGGAGTGACCACCACTCAGTATGGCTCACATTGGATATGGGCAAGGAAGGAGTGGAATCTGGCACAAGAGTGCTGGACTTCAGGAGGGCGACTTTGGGAGGATGGGGAAGTGGTAAAAGGGTACCTGGCCAGAATTCAATCTAGTATGGATACTAACCAGAGATGGAGCTCATAAAGTTGGGGGATAGTGGAGGCAACCAAAACCTGCTGCAAAGCCCAGAGCAAGAAGGCTAGGGCTAAGAAACCGAGCTGGTTGAGCAAGGAGGTCATGGAAAGGTAAGGAGGAAAAGAGCTGCCTTTAGGAAATACAAGAAAACAGGGAGGGGGAGGACAGAGAGGAGTACTTGACAGAATCGAAGGAGGTGACAAGGGCAGTAAGGGCCAAAGCATCTACGGAACTCAGGCTGGCACAAGGCATTAAGAAGGAGAGGACTTCTTTAAGTACATCAGGGAGAAAAGGAGCTGTAAGGACCATAGTAGGATTAGGAAGGAGGGGGTGGGTGAAGCAAAGCGATAAGTGCGGAAGCACTAAATGAGTACTTCTGCTCAGTATTTACTAAAGAGAAGAGGGGGTGACACCCAAGATGGGAGAAATGGCAGACTAGGGGGGAAGTGGTGACAGATGGGGAAACATGGAGGCAGAGTTCGAGAGGGTTTGAAGGCACTGAGGGTGGACAAGGCGCCAGGCCCAGATGGCATCCACCCAGGGTACTGAAGGAGCTGGCAGAGGTCCTGCAGGACCTTTGACAGACCTATTTAATGCCTCACTACATTCGGGGTGTGTACCTCAGGACTGGAGGATGGCTCATGTGGTGCCCCTCCACAAGAGTGGCCCCAAGGATGAACCAGGAAACTACAGACCAGTGAGCCTCACATCCATCGTGGGTAAGCTAATGGAGACTATCCTGAAGGAGAGGCTGGTGGCCCTCTTAGAGGCCAAAGGACTACAGGACAGCAGACAGCATGGCTTCATACGTGGGCCGATCCTGCCAAACCAACCTGGTCGAAGTTCTATGACTGGGTAACCGGGCAACTGGACAGGGACATGCAGTGGATGTCCTGTATCTGACTTCAGTAAGGCATTCGACTCAGTGCCACATGGAAGGCTGGGAAGGAAGTTAGTAGGCACAGGGCAGGTGCAATGCTGGTGAGATGGGTAGGAAACTGGCTGCAGGAAGGCAACAGAGGGTGGTGGTGGGTGGGAGCTCTCACACCAAGGGCAGTGACCGGGTGTCCCACAGGGCTCGGGTGTTGGGACCAGTGTTGTTTGGGATATTCATTGCAGACATATCATGGGACATCAAGAGCAAGATCAGTCTGTTTGCTGATGATACCAAGGTTGGACGCTGGTGGTGGATGACCTAGGGGATGGCAGGGGTTGCAGGATGATCTGGCAAAGCTTGAAACCTGGTCAGACACCTGGCAACTGGGCTTTAATGCCAAAAAGTGCAAGGTGATGCATTTTGGGATGAAGAACCCAAGGAGGACTTACCAGCTAGGGGGAGTGCAGCTAGCCCAGACAGAGGAGGAGAAAGATCTGGGTGTGCTCATCACAGGGTCAATGAACAACTCGGCACAGTGTAGGAAAGCAGCTGCAAAGGCCAACAAAATGCTGGGTTGTATTGCAAGGGGTATATCCTCGAGGAGGGAGGAGGTGATTCTGCCACTGTATAGGTCATTAGTTAGACCACACCTGGAGTACTGCGTGCAGTACTTAGGCGTCCGATATCTGAAGGGGACATTAAGTTACTGGAGGGGTGCAGGCAGAGGCACAAAGATGATCAAGGGTCTGGGGACTTATCATATGAGAGGAGGTTGAAGGAGTTGAACATGTACTCACTGGAGGAGAGGAGAGACAGGGGGGACATGATTGAAACCTTTAAATAAATGAAAGGAATGAACAAGACAGGTACAGAGGGGCTGTTCAAAGTAAGGGAGGGGAGGGCCACCAGGGGCCATGAAATGAGACTGGAGCGAGGAAGGTTCAGGAGGGAGATGAGGAGACACTTTTTTACAGAGAGGGTGGTGGCTGGGTGGAATGCGTTACCTGCAGAAGTGGTATGCAGTAGAACAGTGGACTGCTTCAAACAAGGATGGGACAGGACAAGAGGGAGGGTTAATGAAGGGGAAGGGTGGAAGGGAGAAGCAGCTGCAGAATAAGGTGCTTAGCTGCACATTTGAGCAGACTTGATAGACTCCTAGGCCTTTATCTGCTGGCAAATTCTCAGATGTTCTGTAGTCTCCAGACCAAGTCAAGTCACATCTGCAAGTGACCCAGCAAGTGCTCACTTCCTTAGGATTCCTTCTCAACCTACCAAAGTCAGTTCTCGAACCAGTGCAGCTCCTCACCTTCATAGGTGCAGAACTGGATACGGTAAAGGCAAGAGCCTTCCTTCCCCTGGAAAGGGCAAGGACCCTCATGGAACTGGCCTCTTCATTCACCCTTCAGGTGTCTCGACCAGCAAGGCATTTCCTTCAGCTACTGGGCCACACGGCAGCCTCCACAGCAGTGGTCCAGGGAACAAGATTCCAAATGAGGGACATTCAGTTCCACTTAAGGGCCCTTTGGTCCCAAAGAAAGGATTCCCTTACCAAACTAATCCCAGTGACTCGAACCCTGATCCAAGCCTTGCAGTGGTGGCAGGATCAGGACAATTTGAGACAAGGGGTTCCAGTTGTCACTCAGTCTCATTCAGTGATACTCACCACAGATACTTCCCTGCTGGGCTGGGGAGCCCATATGGGGGATCTTACCACCCAAGGACTGTGGTCACCTCAGGAATCTCTGCTTCACATCAGTCTCTTGGAACTTGGAGCAGTGTTTCTGGCACTGCAAGCTTTTTCCAAATCTGTACAGAACAAGGTGGTTCAGGTCAGAACAGACACCACCACCACCATGTGGTGCATCAACAAGCAAGGAGGCACTCGGTCTACGGCCTTGTGCACAGAAGCAATGAAGTTGTGGTCCCTGGCCTATTCCCTGAAAACCTCTCTGATAGCAGTTCACCTCCCAGGGAAGGACAATGTCCTAGCAGATACACTGAGCAGAATATCTTAGGGCCATCACGACATGGCCCTGGATCCTCTGGTTTTGAAAGTGATTTCTTCCTGAGATGGGGTACCCAGAGATAGATCTTTGCAGGCCCAGACAATCACCAACTTCCTCTCTTTGTTGCAGACCCCCCAGTCTTGCGCCAGTCCCCTGGATGCTCTGATTCTGAACTGGGAAGGAAATTTCTGTATGCTTCCCCTTCCTCTCCTGTTCAGGGTGTTAGTCAAGATAAGGTCACAACCACGCAAAGTGATTCTGATTGCTCCAGACTGGGCCAGACAGCCATGGTATCCCTTGTTGCTGTCCCTAACAGTCCACCTTCCCCTGTCTCTTCTCAGGAATTACAGCCTGTTAACATCCTCTCAGGGGAGGATTTGGTACCCGAATCTTCAGTCTCTCAAACTCAGAGCTTGGCTCTTGAAGAGTTAGAGTTTGCAGATCTGCATCTTTCCCAAGGGGTTCTGGATATCCTTAAGACATCTCGAAAGCCTTCCACCAGGAAGACTTACGTAACCCCCAGGAGGTGCTATCCCAAGGGCTACTACCCCTGCCTGAATTGCTACTAACAGGTTGAGGGGCCTGGATCCAGTGGCGGGTGCCTCCACCCAGAGGTCGGAGTTGAGACAGTCTGGTACGACTTGGTCGCAGCCTTCTGGGTCACTGCAACCCCCTTTCTTCCCACTAGTGACCCACACAAATCAGTCCCAGTATCTTCACTGTACACACTGACCCCCAGGCTTCAGCCAATCAGCTTGCTCCGGGGACCCCCTGAAAAGTGAGATGTTGTTACACAGTTATCACTGTACAGTAATTCACCATAAACACACCAGTTAGCCAGTGTACCTTTGCAAAAACACTCAATCTGATTTATTTTAGGGGGGATAACAAGGACTGTGCCTAGGGCATTGTGCACAGGCCTAACCTATTAGTCACTGTCTCTGGGTACCCAGGCAATAAGGCTAGTCCCGCGATGCAGCTTGTTGGGGCCCTGACATAGAAATGAGCATTTGATTCCTACAAGGATTTGACAGAGCCAGCCAGCTCAGTTATTGTAGCCAGTAAAGAAACCAGAAGACCTTGCCCTCACTATGAACATTTGACAGGGAGCGACCCTGAGTTAGTACTCACGATTGCAGCAGGAAGAGCGCTCTCACACCACTCGCAGGATCGAACCTGGGACTCGAGCACTTCTCCACACATTTATATGAAAGGCAGAGGGGTACCATACCAGGCAGCTGCTGTGTACCTCCCTATCACTTGCACTGCACACACCGGGCCAAAACTGACACAGCTTCACTTATCCTGACAGACCGAGCGCGGTTAAAGCAGATTCTCCAGTCCTCTACAGGGTGAGCCTGGTAGGTAGCCATGTTTTTGCACAGCCTCCTCTGACCGCTGCCTAGCGGATTTAGTCCGAAACTGACGGGCATTTGAAACCGCCGACTTCTGGCCTCCCACACGCGTTTCCCACGCGAACACTTGACTGCGCAGGAGCCCATAGCTCCTTCCTCACTCACAGCGTCTCTGCCCCTGGGCAGTTAGGGCAAGTCTCACAATTATGGCGCCACCTGATCCCATAGGTGGGCTGCAGATGCCAGTAACTTGATACGGCCCCTATTGATGCAAAGAAGGCGCCATAATCCAGACTTCATTTCCCAGAACTACTGGCTGCGCTCATTGGTCAGCCGGCTCCCTTTAGAGTCCTAATTCTGGTTGGCTGCTACTTACACCATTTTAGGTACCCCCCTGGTTCCTGTTGGATCCCTACACACAGTCCAGGTCCAAAATGGAGGGGCCAAGCACACAAAGTCCAGCTGCAAAGGGAGCAGGTTAGACAAACCACAATTTCACTCATACTTCAAGCAATTACACCCAGGCAGTTACATCTGTCAGGAGGGCTTCCTTTACTCTTTACAGCGACTGTAACACTGGGGCGGTATCACCGCAATTCAGGCAGGATTCGAGCAGGAAAACACAGTCCCTCTCACACAGGCACTGGAGCCTGCGAGCAGGCAGCTCTTAAAGAGACAGACGCAGATGCTCTAAAAGTACTCCCTGCAGTGCCATTTACACGGCTTAGACGCCGGACACCATCCAGATTGGGAGCGTCCAGCAAGCTCCCAGAAGACTTCTGGGAACCCCCCATTTGTAAGGGGGTTACACCCTTCCTGGCCTGGAAAAAACTTGGCGTCCGTGTCAAGTAGTTACCCTTAAATCACTTTAAAGCAAGCAGTTCACACTTGCAGAACATCAGACCTTTAGTTACACACATTAAACACTGTAATACACAGATTCACAATTTCTTATACAGCATTACACATACAGCCAACCTTGCTTTTGTTCATAACTCAGGTCATTACCTCTTGCCCCTCCCTATCAGCTATCTGAGAGCTAATGGGGTAGTAGTCCCATACTCAGAGGGTAACACTAACAGTTGGGCATCATTTCCCAAGGCTAACTTGGGCAAGGAACTCAGGGACACGTATACCCCTTTATGGACTACATTTAATGGCAGGTCCACCGGCTGACCCAGGGACTCATAACTCAGCCTTACTACAGGCCGTACTTCTCGGCCAGTGCGTCTAGGGGTCTCATTAAAACTTGCTACAGGGCCTGACTCCATTTCAGCCTCACTTAGATTAGTAGGGGGAACCTCTATAGGGGAAGGGGACCCAGGGCCCATAGTACTTTCGGGGACAGGACCCACTGTATCAGGACTCGCACTGCTTGGTTCAGCCAAGGACATTTCTGGCACTACTGGGATGCTATCAGGGCACTCAAAGTATTCTTCTTGCTCGGGCATATTACTAGCGGGTTCCCCCACATCACTTCCCTCCTCTGAAAAGTCAGACAGCTCAGCCAGCCCAGATAGTTCAGCCAGGCTCAAAGATCCCACTTTTCCGCCCTTGTTGCTACCCACTTCGTCCTTGGGGGGCATGGACTCCAGGGACAAAGCTGGGGGCTCAAACAGTCCAGGAAACCCAACTTCGTCCCCAGAGTTAGCTAGGGGATTGCCCCTAAAGAGTTGACTTAATTCATAAGAGGGGTAATACTCAACATCATGTTCACTGTCTTCAGACACAGACTGAGGATCAACTTCATCAGAGGGGGAGGGAGAAGACCTCTGGAGTTTGAGTTCTGAGGAGTCGACCCATCTGGATTTCTTTTTGGCAGCAGCTCAAGTTACAGGCCCAGAGGGGGGAGCATTGGAAGGTTCAGCCTCTATCAAAATTTGTCCAACTGGCAGCAGGTGATTCCGGTGTAAAGTTTTCACATCCTTTGTATTGTTTTCAGGGCGCACTTTATACACAGGCAAATCTTTCAATTTTCCCACGACAATACGAGGGAGGTGATGCCATCTGTCAGCAATCTTACGTTTACCGGGCAATCCTAGGTTCCTCAATAGCACTCTATTTCCTTCTTTCAATTCCACTGCTTTCACTTTCTTATCATATCTTTCTTTATTGGCCAAATTCCGCTTAGCAGCCATGGTCTGGGCTAGTTGGTAGGCATGATTGAGTTGGGCCTTCAGTTTTTGCACATACTGTAGATGATTAGCTGCCTGAACCCCATCGGGAGAAACCCCAAAACAAACATCCACTGACAATCTGGCTTCCCTTCCAAACATCAATCTGTATGGGGAAAACCCCATAGCATCACTCTTGGTGCAGTTGTAGGCATGGATTAAGGCACTGATCTGCTGGCTCCATCTAGGTTTGTCTTTAGAGTGCAAGGTGCCCAACATATCGAGCAAGGTGCGATTAAATCTCTCAGGTTGAGGATCACCCTGGGATGGTATGGTGGTCCTTGACTTCCGCATCTCCCCACAAGGATAGCATTTCTTTAATCAGACGGTTAAATCTCTCCCTGATCGAATGGATTCGCCTGGGCCCCATAGAGAACAAAGAAATTCTCAACAAGGACTTTAGCCACCATGGTTGCTTTCTGATCTGTGGTGGGGAAAGCCTGGGCATATTGGGTGAAATGATCAGTGACTACCAATATATTGCTGATATTTTTCAGATCAGGCTCTAAACTCAGGAAATCAATGCAAACCAGTTCCAGAGGGGCAGCTCTCTGAGGCAGGGCTTTTCTTTGTAAACAGCGGCCGCAGGTCTTAACATTCTGCTCTATGTCAGCACTCATTTTGGGCCAGTTAAATCGGGTCCGCACTAAGTCAAGAGTTCGGTCCATGCCAAGATGTCCCATGTGGTCATGTAGGGACCTTAACACCAGTTCTCTAAAAGCAGTGGGCAGCACCAGTTGTTGTTTGTCTACTCGCCCCTCTTTGTCTATGGTCTTCCGGTATAATAGTTTATTGATCAGTTTCAACTTTGAACCTTCTTTGTATAACAGGGCAGTTCTCAGGTCAGTGGAATGCAGTTGTGACACATCTCTCCCTACTTGCAGTGCCTCTAAGGCAGTTTTTATCATAGGATCTCAGGACTCAGCCAGGTGGAGACTATCATTATTGAACTGAGGCAGTGTACTAGTGTCTAATGCAGAAAAATGGCAGTAAGCAGCAGGTATACAGTTCTCAGATGGGCCCAAGCAATCCACCATGCAGTCCACAGTATCAGGAAACACCTGTTCTTCCTTATCGAATTTCTGGCAAACTGCTCTAATGTCAGGTTCTGACAACCTGACCCAATCGGCTCGGGATACAGGCCTCGGGGAGAGAGCATCAGTATCTATATGGTTTAAGCCTGCTCTGTATTCAACAGCATAGTTGTAGGTGGATAATGCAGAGAGCCACCTATGACCAGTGGCATCTAGCTTGGCTGAGGTCTGAACATATGTCAAAGGATTATTATCAGTTTTCACCAGTATCTTAGCCCCATACAGATAGTCATGGAATTGATCAACAATGGCCCACTTTAAAGCTAGGAACTCTAGTTTGTGCACTGAGTAGTTTTTTTTCAAAAGGGGTCAAGCTGCGGCTGGCAAAAGCTACAGGCCTCAGACCGTTTGTGGTCTCCTGATACAGTACTGCCCCCAATCCTTGCAGACTGGCATCAGTATGAAGAACATATGGTTTAACGGGGTCGGCATAGGCCAGCACTGGGGCATGAGTAAGTTGATATATAACGTCATGGAAAGCTTCCTCACAATCGGCAGTCCAGCGGGGGCCAAACACATCATTTGGGCGGAAATAATTTTTTTCAGTCCCAGATTGTACAGTCTTCTTATACTTTTTATGGGTTTGGGGGGGGGTACCCTTGCGTAAGTTTAAGCAGAGGGGGTGGATCACCTGGGAGTAGTCCTTAATAAATCGTCTATAATACCCACAAAACCCCAGGAACCGCTGTAGCTCCTTCAAATTTTTTGGTTGGGGCCAAGTGGTTAAAGCTTTTACTTTGCTGGGGTCAGTCTCTATGCCTTCGGTGGATACTATGTGTCCCACATATTTTACAGAGGTTTGAAAGAATTGGCATTTGTCTATGGATAATTTGAGACCAAAGTCTTCCAGCCGATCCAGGACCTTGAACAATCGACTTTCATGTTCTTCCAAGGAGCTGCTAAACACTATAGCATCATCTAAATAAACCAAACAGTCGAGTAAATTCATGTCCTCCACAGCACGCTCCATGAGACGCTGGAAAGTAGCCGGGACACCTGAAATTCCTTGGGGCATCCCCATAAACTCATAAAAGCCTAAGGGGCAAATGAAAGCAGTCTTCTCTCAATCCTCGGGAGCCATCGGGATCTGATAGTACCCACTGCGGAGGTCTAACACAGAGAACCACTTACTGCCATTCAAACAGTCCAAGGCGTCCCTATATGCGTATGTGGTATACTTGGTCTGGGATGGTCCGCCGTTAAGTACACGGTAATCCACACATCCCGAACAGCTCCATTCTTTTTCCTCACTACTACAATAGGGGAGGCGTAAGGGCTCCTGGACTCTTGTATCACCCCAGCTGCCAGCATCTCCTGCAGGTGGCGCCTTACATCATCTATATCAGCAGGTGCTAGGCATCGAGATCGCTCACGAAAAGGTCGTTCATCCTGCAGCCGGATGTGATGCTCAGCCCCCTGCACACATCCTACATCCCACTCCTTCAAGGAAAACACCTGCTCCCTCTGGGCGAGCTGTTCACTGACCCTTTTCTTCCATTCTGCTGGTAGGGGAGAATCACCAAAGTCAAACAGTTCAGGGGTCACTCAGCCAGCTCCTCTGGGAGTCTTGTTGTGGGGCCAAACAGCAGTATCAGCACAATGTACCGTAGCCAGGGTGCAACCCCGTCTCACTCGAATCTCTCGATCGGACACATTATGTACTTGGAACATCACTCTTCTAGCAAAGGCATGGGCTAGGGCAGGTAAGATACTGGGTTTAACCAGCAGCCCCTCAGGCAACTTTCCCTCACCAGGTGCATCCGGCATCAGTATCTTATTCTTAACATCTTTTTCAATCCAGACTTCTCCTTGCAAAGCACACTGGGCATTTGGGGCTAACAGCAATTGTTCCGGATCCTTCTTCCAGACGACCCCCACCGGGCCTTCAGGTTCCACCTGGCCAGCCTTTCTCTGAGTCTCATAGGCCTTCTGGATCAAAGCAGGTATTCTAAGAGCTCACCCAGTCCTGGACACCTGCTTTTCAGAACACAACTGCGCTAAGCGACCAAACATGTGAGCATTGGTTCTAATCAACAAGGGCACCCCATCATACAGTACAGTAGGAGGACATACTAGGGCCAGAGTTTCCACTTGTTCAGCCACCCCAGCCACAGAAGTAGGAAAAGACAGCCAGATCTGGATATACCCAGAATACGGGTAGGCCTTATCACTCAACCCCCAAACATGTAGACCGTCCAAGGGTTGCAAGGGCACCTCAGACAAGTGTTTCTGATACCAATCCTGGAACATAATGGTCACCTGAGAGCCACTGTCCACCCACAGCCCGGTGGGTATTCCATTCCCTTTCACAGGGCCTCCATCACGGCCCCACCTACATACATCATTCGGGACACGGCTGCAGCAGTTGCCAAGCTAGGCATTTGCTCGGGTCACAAAACTCTTCCTAGGAGGTCGGGTATAGGCCTTGCGGTGCCAGGTGATCAGCCGGGTGTTGACCTTCCTTAAATTCTCTGGTAACTGGCACTCAGTCTGAAAGTGTCCATCCTCCCCACAATGGTAACAGAACTTAAGGTCTTGGGGGTCTTTATTGGGGGGGAATACCTTGCCTGCTGGGGCCCATCCTGGGGTCAAGGGGACTCCTCTTGGCTAGGGCGCTTGCCTCTAGGTAACTCTGGTTCCCCAAACCTAGCAGGGTGGGTAGCAGTCTGCTTCAAGTCCCTCACCAGCTCTTGTAAATTTCTAATCACAGCCCTCAAGTCACTTTCTACCCGGGAATCAGAGGAAATAGCTCACACCCCCACCCCTCCTTGTGCCTCTGGGGGTACAGGAGAAACATCAAGCCCCCTCAAAGGGTGGGCCTCATCTGGTTCACTAGACTCAAGGGTTTGGCACAGATGCACAGCCCCCACATAGGGTTCCCACCCCTCTTCATCAGTCTCTACCTCTTGATCTCCCTCATCAATTGACAATACTCGGGCGGGGCATCCCGTCGGTCATGTAACTTAAGTTTTAACAATATCACACTGGAAAACCCAGCAGATTTCAAAATATGCTCCAGTCAGACCTGGTTCAATGCTGTGGCCGTAATTCCCCCCTTGCGATAAGCCTTCTGCGAGGCCCTTTCCACCCTAGTGACAAAGGCAGACAATTTCTTATTCCTCCACTATTTGGAAGATTTGAATTTCCATAGTAAGTCTTCCCCAGTTTCTGTACTCCCAAACACTTCCTCTAGGGCAGAAAGGTACTCCACGGCAGTAGCTTCCAGGCTGGTAGCCTGCAAGAACCAAATGGCTTCCAAAGCTGGGCCTCGCAGGCTCTCCATCAGTCTCTTTCGTTTCTCCCCCTCAGAGTACTGCCACTCCTGGACTAAGGGGGTAGCATAATCCATCCATGCCTCCAAATCATCTTTCCCTGGGGGCACTGGCACTGTGCCAGAAAAAAGTTTTAGCCTACGGTAAGAATCTAGCTGTATAGAGGGAACCACTAGGGGCGGTGAGGCCAAAATAGAACTCTTGGGGGGCCCGGGAATGGCACCTGGTGAGGCGGGTTCACTAGAAAGGTCCAACGTCTGCAGTAACTCCAGGGTAGTCCTCCCCTCCACAGCTAACAATTTAAGCAGTGTATCTTTGAAGCCGTTAGTCTGGGGATACCCCCCGAGGGTAACTGACCCACTCCGGATGTGAATGACCCTCCACCCCTGTTGAGCACCTTCCGGGTAGATCACTGGGGGTACCCTTTCGGGGTCGATGGCTACACTACGTAAGAGTAACACCTGCAAAGTCTGATCGAGTAGATCAGCCATACGCCCCTTCACCTCTACCTTGCCCAAACATTTAACACGCTCCACTGCAGAAATAAGGTCAGCATTCGTTGTCCCCAGAGGTACATCTAGTAGCAACACAATTTTCTGGGAGTCTAATTCTTCTGCTTCACCCCACCCCATCAGTTTATGTACCATCATCTTAATAGGGTCCAGCTTAATCTTGGCCATGATATCCCCTTCCAGCTTTTCCTTTAATTTATCCATGTTTTAGGTACTTCGTCCATGCGGCCACTAGGGGATGCTAATCCCAGCGGTGCCTCCAATCTTTAACCTCCAGGAGGCACTATCCCAAGGGCTACTACCCCTGCCTGAATTGCTACTAACAGGTTGAGGGGCCTGAATCCAGTGGCAGGTGCCTCCACCCAGAGGTCGGGGTTGAGAGTCTGGTACAACTTGGTCGCAGCCCTCTGGGTCACTGCAACCCCCCTTTCTTCCCACTAGTGGCCCACACAAATCAGTCCCAGTATCTTCATTGTACACACTGACCCCCAAGCGTGAGCCAATCAGCTTGCTCTGGGGACCCCCTGAAAAGTGAGATGTTGTTACACAATAATCACTGTACAGTAATTCACCATAAACACACCAGTTAGCCAGTATACCTTTGCAAAAACACTCAGTCTGATTTATTTCAGGGGGGATAACAAGGACTGTGGGGAAATCGGGTTAATTAGCTTACCACTCTAATATATATATGTAAATAGCTGTCTAGGGCACTGCGCACAGGCCTAACCTATTAGTCACTGTCTCAGGGTACCCAGGCAATAAGGCTAGTCCCTCGATGCAGCTGGTTGGGGCCCTGACATAGAAACAAGCATTTGATTCCTACGAGGATTTGACAGAGCCAGCCGGTTCAGTTATTGCAGCCAGTAAAGAAACCAGAAGACCTTGCCCTCACTAGGAATATTTGACAGGGAGCGACCCTGAGTTAGTACTCACTACTCCAGCAGAAAGAGCACTCTCACACTACTCGCAGGATCGAACCTGGGACTCCAGCACTTCTCCACACATTTATATGAAAGGCAGAGGGGTACCATACCAGGCAGCTGCTGTGTATCTCCCGATCACTTGCACTGCACACACCGGGCCAAAACCGACGCAGCTTCACTTATCCTGACAGACCGAGCATGATTGAAGCAGATTCTCCAGTCCTCTACAGGGTGAGCCTGGTAGGTAGCCGTGCTTTTGCACAGCCTCCTCTGACCGCTGCCTAGTGGATTTAGTCCGACACTGACGGGCGTTTGAAACCGCCGACTTCTGGCCTTCCACACGCGCCTCCCGCGCGAACACTCAACAGCGCAGGAGCCCAGAGCTCCTTCCTCGCTCACAGCCACAGCGTCTCTGCCCCTGGGCAGCTAGGGCAAGTCTCACAATTTTGGTGCCACCCAATCCCAAAGGTGGGCTGCAGATGCCAGTCACTTGATACGGCCCCTACTGGTGCAAACAAGGCGCCATAATCCAGACTTCATTTCCCAGAACTACTGGCTGCGTCTCATTGGTCAGCCGACTCTCTTTAGAGTCCTAATTCTGGTTGGCTGCTACTTACACCATTTTAGGTACCCCCCAGTTCCTATTGGACCCCTACACACAGTCCGGGTCCAAATGGAGGGGCCAAGCACACAAAGTCCAGCTGCAAAGGAAGCAAGTTAGACAAACCACAATTTCACTAATACTTCAAGCAATTACACCCAGGCAGTTACATCTGTCAGGAGGGCTCCTATTCCTCTTTACAGCGTCTGTAACATTGCGGCGGTGTCACCGCAACTCAGGCAGGATTCGAGCAGGAAAACAGTCCCTCTCACACAGTCACTGGAGCCTGCGAGCAGGCAGCTCTTAAAGAGACAGACACAGAGGCTCTAAAAGCACTCACTGCAGTGCCATTTACACGGCTTAGACGCCGGACACCATCCAGATTGGGAGCGCCCAGCAAGCTCCCGGAAGACTTCTGGGAACACCCCATTTGTAAGGGGGTTACACTTACAACTCCAAATGGAAAAGATTCAGCATTTGGTGTTCTAAGAAGAATATTTCTCCAGACTCTGCTGAATTGCCTACAGTTTGGGATTATATGGTCCATCTTAATGGCCTAGGCCTCAGACCAGCTACCCTCAAGGTACACTTGGCAGCTGTTTCTGCTTTCCTGTCAGTATGCAAGTCTTCCTCTCTGTCATCCCATCCTGTATTCTGTAAGTTTTTCAAGGGATTGCTTCACACCAATCCCCTCTTTAGGGATCCTGCTCCTGCTTGGGACCTTAATGTTTGCATTGCTCAGCTTATGCAACCCCCCTTTGAGCCTTTGTCCTCAGCAGATCTTAAGTACTTGACTTGGAAAACTGTGTTTTTAGTAGCCATTACTTCTGCCAGACATATCAGTGAATTGCAAGCCCTGTCAGTGGAATCTGATTTCATCTCTTTTCACACAGATAAAGTGGTCCTTAGAACTAACAGAAAGTTCTTACCTAAAGTGGTTTCAGATTTCCACCTCAACCAGTCTGTATCTCTCCCTGTTTTCATCACTGACCATTCCTCCTCGGGGGAGAGGAGGCTACACAGTTTGGATGTTAAAAGAGCCCTTAGCTACTACATAGAGCGTACCAAGGGTCACAGGTTTGAATCCCTCCAGTTGTTCCTCACTTATGGAAAAGTTGGTAAAGGCAAACCTGCCACTAAGAGATCTATTGCCAGGTGGATTGTTTCGTATATACCCTGCTATGAAAACTGGTAGAACTCCACCCCTCAGGCCTGAGGGCGCATTCCACAAAAGGTACAGCTGCTTCCCTGGCTGCTATCAGGGATATTCCTCTCATAGAAATTTGTCAAGCAGACAACTGGAAAACAGTCCATACTTTCACCAAGCATTACTCTCTGGATATCCAGGCTAGGAGTGGTGCTCGGTTTGGCACAGCAGTACTTCAGAGCCGATTCCCAAAGTAGGTTTACTTAAGAGCCTATTCCCAAAGTAGGTTATGTCCCTCCTCCATGGAGGTACTGCTTGGTAGTCTGCATACATCAGAATACAGCAAGACTTCATGTTGTTTGAAGAAAAAATTACTCACCTTAGTAATTATGTTTCTTCTAGTGGAGTCTTGCTGTATTAAACTCAACCTCCCCTCTCAGAACCTAGTTTTTGGGATGTGGGTGGCAGGAGTAGTGTTGGCACTTCACGGGTGTCCTTTTTACATTTTTTGTTTGGGTGGAATGTTGTGTTTTGTATGTGTTTTTGTTTTTGAGTTTCCTGACTTGAGTCTTCCTTTGAAACCAAAAAACATTATATATATTTGCCAGTTGGCTAGTAAGAATTTTACAGTTTCCACACAAAACACCTAGTGAGTCTTTCTCATAAAGATCTGACGGTTGCAGTTTAAACAACAGCAGACAGGGGCTTCAACCGAGCTCGTGATGAACGTTCTATACAAGGCATAGAAAAGTTAACCCTTTGTTCTCCGGGGCAGTTGAAAGGCAGGACCTAACTGCATATGTCAGAATACAGCAAGACTCCACTAGAAGAAACATAATTACTAAGGTGAGTAATTTTTTCTTTCCACTTGAATCAGTCCATGACACTGCCAGTCTTCTTCACAGAACATGCCAGTTCAGGAGAGCACAGGCTACATAGTCTGGATGTGAAAAGGGCACTGAGTTACTATATGACCCACGACAAGGATCACAGAGGTGATAAAAACCTTTTCTCACTTATGGGGATGTGGGAAAGGGCACCCCAGCCTCCAAGAGATCAATCTCTCGCTGAATAGTACAATGTATTCAGTTTTGTTACACAAAAAATGGAAAGCAGGCTCCAGCGGGCCTCAGGGCCCACTCTGCTAGGGGCACAGCCGCTTCTATAGCAGCTTCTAGAGATATCCCTTTAGTGGAGATCTGTAAAGCAGCTACCTGGAAAACAGTACACACCTTTACTAAACATTATAGTGTGTGGACTTGCAGTCCAGGGATGATGCCAGGTGTGGCACAGCAGATCTTACTTCGAGAGGGCTCTTGCAGTAGGTAATTACATATAGGACTGACGTCGGCAGGTGGCAGGACCCCACGGAAAAATTACTAGCTAGCAGTCTCTGGTGAGGGACCGCCCCCACGTCAGGTGACCGGCATCAGGAGATGTCGGTATAAAGGGGTGGTCCTTCATGCCCGCCTTCCAGTTCTTTCCCGCCGTTAGCTTATGCCAGCGCCTCGCGGAAAAGTTCCCTGCTCGTCAGACTCCTTCGTCAGTAGTTTTACCGAGTATTTTCGATTTTTTCTCAGCCATCGTCAGGTATTCATCGGTGTATGTTGTCCCTTACACCCTCCAAGCACAAAAAAAAGTGCGATTCGTGCGGCGCCCAACTCCCGCACAAGGATGACCATTCCCTGTGCCTTTTTTGCCTAGGCCCTGACCATCCGGTGAAGGAGTGACAGCACTGCCTCAGCTTTAATGTGGCCACCCGGAGAAGGCGGCAGCAGTCCCTGGAAGCCCACATTTTGAAAAAGAAAATGAGCTCCATGGAGAAAGAACTGAAAAAGCTTCCGCAGGCATTGACTTCCCCTGAAGACCATTGCAAGAAAAAGGATAAGGAAAGACACCGGGACAAGAGCTCCTCTCCCACCGCATCTTCCTCCGGAGTCGCCATGAAACAGGTAACGTCTCTGGGGACCGGGCCCATGACAGCAGGCTTAGAGGTTTCTAAGGCGGCGTTGGCTCGCCCATCTGGTCAGCGCTTAGGCCCTTTGGGTCCGGGTTTGTGGAGGCCTCCGCTCCCAGTAAAGCCGTGGTTTCGTGGCCTACTGGTGCGTGCGGCTCCGATAAGCTGGACCTTGACTCCTCCGACGCCCACACGGAGAAGGCCGGTAAGTCACCCGACTCTTGGGGGCAGCGCACGGCCCCCTTTCCGCCCGAACAGGCCGCCCCTCCATCGTGGCCTGCCTCCGGCGAAGGGTCTGTTAAGTCGGACGCCGTCCCTTCCGCGCATCCGACCAGATCCTGCCTAAGCCGCATGTTGGTTTGTCAGATGTCCGCAGACAGCGGATGAGCCAACGCTGACCCCCCACGCCCGTCGCTCCGCTCCCCGCAGCCTTCACTGCCCTCCAGGGACCCTGAGTCTCCTCAGACCGACCCGCAGATTTCTCCCCCCCATCCCCGGATGACGCTGAGGTTTTTGGTCCACCTCCATCAGACCGTCCACCTTCTGGTCCGACTGCTCTGACGTCGGTTCCCCGGACACCGGCTCCGATGCCAGCTCTTCGGCCACCATGTTCAACACCATTATTGCCGATGCCGGATGACAACCCACCCCCTGATGTCGCCACGACACCGGGCCCTCCGCCCCCGGGTCTTCCGCTCCAGAACCGCACGTGGGGCATCCGGCTTGGCCGCCTGCTCAGGCAGCTCCTCCGGCTCCTGGGTACCTGGCCCCATCGTATCCAACGCCGCCATACCTGGGACCGCAGTATCCGGCGCCTCAGCACCCGGTGCTGACATATCAGACCGCAGTATCTGGCTCCTCAATACCCGACGCCAAGCTTCCTGCCATCGGGTTATGGATACGCTCCCTTTGGGTATAGTCCATACCCGTATCCCCCTCCTCCTCCACCACCGCCCCCTCAGCCGCCCGTGGACTTGCAGGAAACTCTGGCCTCCTGGTGGGCTGAGGCCAAAGCTCAGCTCACCAGAGAGGCAGAGAGTCATCTTGCGACAATCTTGCCGGTGCAGGTTCCTGTACGTCCACGACAACACACTCCCTCCCCACCTTCGGACACCAGGGCTCAACCTTCTGGGTCCAGAGAGGGGCAGGACACGCTTTCCTGAGGGATTCCCAAGGGGTCCGTTCCTCCCCCTTGTCAGGAGAGGGAGTCTACCTCTTCCTCATCTTCTTCTTCCTCAGACACCTCGGATCCTTCCGATGGTTGTTCCGAGCAAGACGACGAGCCACGCTCTCCGTCCAAGCCCTGGCCAAGGACTCCTCCGAAGTCCCCTCCAGAGGATCCTTCCTTCATGGAGTTGCTACAGAAGATCCAGGAAGTACATAAGTGGCAATCCTTGGAGCCAGACCCCCAGTGTAAGAAACTCGCTGAGCATCTGGATCTGCCCGTGGCAGCTCCCACTTTGGTGCCACCCTGGATATAGCCTCATGCTGACCTTATTACCACCACATGGAAACAACCGTCAGCCTTAGCCCCACTTCCCAGGAAGTTGAACAGGCTACACCAGGCTCCAGAGGGTATTAACTTTTTAGACTCCCACCCTCGTGCTGACTCAGTTGTGATTAGCGCCGCTCATGGCCGGTCAGCTTAACCCAAACATCTTAGCTCGTCTCTACCTGACAAGGAATCCCGCCTTCTGGACCAGTATGGCAAGAAGATTTTTGCTTCTTCCACTCTGGGTATTAGGGCCCTGAACTATGTTGGCCACATGGGGATTACCAGAAGGCGATTCTTAGTGAGCTGGAATTGAAATTGGACTCCAATTCAGACTCTCAGGTCAAGCAGGAAGTGCCCGACTTCGTCCACTCTGCACGTTCGGCCAGTCGGCACATTCTTCGTGCAACCTACGATACAGTGGACACTGCTGGGAGGAGCTCAGCTTTCGCCGTAGGTTTACAGCGTCACGCTTGGCTCCGAGTGTCAGGGTTGGTCCCGGAAGTGCAGTCCGCTATCCAGGAAGCGCCCTTCTGGGGTTCGGTGCTGTTCGGCGGTGATGTTAAGGACATCATCACTGACCTGCAGGAGAAGGGGACAGCACTAAAGTCTGTCGACTATATGTACCATCCCCATCAATCGCAGCGCCGTCCCTTTTGCAGACGGAATCGGCCCAAAGTGAGACCACAGGGAAAGAGGGCCACCAAACGCCGGGCCCCCCCAGCTGCCAAGCCCCCCCTCTCAAAAAAGCAGCGGGAGCTTCAGCTGCGGTGCTGCCCCACACCACCTAACTCCTTCCCTCTCCCACTACCTCTGGGCTTCCCGGAAGAACCGGTAGGAGGGAGGTTTTCCCTCCACCTTCTGAGCTGGGAGAGGATAACATCGGATTCATGGGTGTTCCAGCTAATCACAGAAGGGCACTCAATAGAGTTTCTGCAGAAACCACCTCGTCACCCTCCCCCAAGGTCGTCGTACTCTCGGGAACATCTTCTTCTGGTCCAGGAAGAAATTTCAGCACTTCTGCTGAAAGAGGCGCTAGAACCTGTCCCCCTTCCCTTGCAAGGAACGGGTTATTATTACCACTTCTTCCTGGTCCCGAAGGAGACAGGAGATGTAAGACCTATTCTAGATCTCAGTTTCCTAAACCTTTTCATGGAGTACAAGAGGTTCAGGATGCTCTCACTGCAGGGCTTTCTGCCCCTCCTCCACTCGGACCAGTGGCTGTGTGCTCTGGATATGCAGGACACTTACCTACACATAGCTATCCGCCCGTCTCACCGCACATATCTTCGTTTTGCTTTCCAGGGGGACCACCACCAGTTCAAGGCACTTCCATTTGGCCTCTACTTGGCCCCTCAAGTATTTACCAAATGCCTTGTGGTGGTGGCAGCCTACCTGCGTACCCGGGGGTACAGGTTTTCCCGTACCTGTACAGTTGGCTCCTGGTGGCCTCGTCCAGGGAGGAACTCCTGCACTGCCTCTTCCTCACCCAGCAGGTCTTTGCCTGTCTCACTTGAGCCCATCCCAGAGGCTTCAGTTTATTGAGGCGGTACTGGACACAACCCTAGGCAGGGCCTTTCTGCCTCCGGACAGGATGGCCACACTCCAGACTCAGATAAGCCTGTTGTCCGGCCATAGGCGGGTCAGTGTAAGGTCAGTTCTTTGCCTCCTCGGGCTTATGGCGGCTGCTATCCCGACAGTCCCTCGTGCTCAGCTTCACTTGAGGGTCTCTCAGTGGATGCTTCGCTCTCAATGGGATCAGTTGGTAGACGACTTGGACCACCTGGTCCTAGTCTCCTCTCCCATGATTCGAGACTTACAATGGTGGATGGTTCGAGAGAACCTTCTTCGGGGAGTTCCATTCTTCCTTCCTCCTCCCTCCCAGACTCTGACCACAGACGCCTCTGGCGAGGGTTGGGGAGCCTATCTTGGTCCACATTGGGCCCAGGACTCTTGGTCCAAGCTTGCGTAATTACTTCACATCAATGTGCTCGAGCTTCGGGCGGTGCTCTACACTCTCCAGGCCCTCCACCTGCATCTTCTTCCAGGCCACCTAGCCGTCCAGACAGACAATATGTGTGTGGTATGGTACATCAGCAAACAGGGCAGGACTCGGTCCTACCCTCTCTGCAGGGAAGCAATGAGAGTCTGGGATTGGGCAGCACAGCACGACCTTCACCTCATGGCAATCCATGTTCCGGAGGTCAAGAACTCCTTAGCAGACAAACTAAGTCGCTCGTCTGCTCAAGCTCATGAGTGGGAGCTGGATCAGGGGGTCCTAGACGATATCTTCCTATGTTGGGGAACACCTCAGGTGGACCTGTTCACTTCACCTCTAAACGCAAAGCTTTCCGACTTCTGCTTGCTCGTTCAAGAGCGAGGCATTTTCTGGAGACGTTCTGTCTCTACGTTGGAGGGACAGATTCGTCTATGCCTGCCCCCGATTCCTCTGTTCCCGCGTGTCTTGCAGAAACTAGGTTCAGAAGGAGCACGAATGCTTCTGATCGCTCCTTTCTGGCCCAGGCAAGTTTGGTTCTCTCTTCTGCAGCCATACTCGGAGAAGCCTCCTCTTCCTCTTCTGCTGTCACGGATTCTATTGACCCAGGATCAGGGGACCCTGGTTCATCCAGGTCTCCGGTCCCTTCAACTGCATGCGTGGCTCCTGCAGACATAGCTCAAGCCCACTTTGGGGTTTCTCCCCAGGTGGCTGAGATCTTGGTGGAGGCTAGGAAGCCCTCCACTAGGTCTACTTATGGTATGAAGTGGAAACGGTTCTCAATTTGGGCCGCTTCAAAAGGCTTCGAGCCTTTCTCTTGCTCAGTTAGGCGACTGCTGGAGTACCTGCATCACCTCTTCAATCTGGGTCTTAGTCACTCGTCTCTGAAGGTACACATGGCAGCCATTTTAGCCTACCATATTCCCTTTGCAGATGGGACGTTTGCTCAACTGGAAGTCTCTAAGACTTTCCTCAGAGGGGTTCTTCACTTGAGACCCCCTATCCAAGTTCCCGCCTCTCCTTGGGATTTGAACTTCGTTCTTGAGAAACGTACTTTGCCTCCTTTTGAACCGGCGGCCTCAGCAGACATGAAGTTCGTTTCATGGAAGACGTTCTTACTAGTGGCCATTACCTCTGCTCAGAGGATTTCCGAGCTCCAGGCCCTGATGTGTAAAATCCCGTACTTGATTTTTTACAAGGAACGTGTGGCTCTGCGCACCAATCCCAAGTTTCTCCCCCAGGTGGTAGTGGAATCTGCGTTGAACCAGTCCATAGAATTATCCGCCTTCTTTACACTGTACTCCAATCGGGGGAGTATCTACTTCACACTATGGACGTTCACCGCTTTCTGAGATACTACACTAACAGAACAAAGGATCTCAGAAAGACTGATCAACTTTTTGTCTCTTTTGCCCCCAAAAGAGAAGGCAATGCTGTTTCCAAGCAATGCCTGTCTAAATGGTTGGCTCATTGCATCACCTTCTGTTATGACAAATGCAATAAGACCCTTCTGAGTCAAATAAGAGGTCACTCCACCAGAGGGGTTGCTGCCTCTGTGGCATGTTTCAAGAATGTGTCAGCGGCAGACATTTGTGCTGCCACCACTTGGACTTCTATCCATACATTTACAAAACATTACAGTTTGGATATTGCCTCTCACCGTAGAGCAGGCTTCGGGCTCACTGTTCTGCAAGGCCTTCTCTCTTAAGGCCTTCACAGCTAGAGGATCTGCTTTGAGTAGCTTTCCTCCTCCCGTGTGCTTCTTCTTGTTCCAGACTGCTTAGGACTCAGTCCTATATGTAATTACCTACTGCAAGAGCCCTCTCGAAGTAAGATAGTACAGTTACGTAAGAACTTACAGTTACAGTAGATCTTCGAGAGATGCTCTTGCAGTAGGTAATACCTTCCTGCCCTCCATCCCCCTAAGCTTTTTCAGCTCTTTTTCCAGTGAGGGAAATATCCGCTTCCTTCTCATCCGGTCTCTTGTGGCCTGTGGCGGGAAAGAACTGGAAGGCAGGCATGAGTGACTGCCCCTTTATACCGACGTCTCCTGATGCTGGTCACTTGACGTGGCGGCGGTCCCTCGCCAGAGACTGCTAGCTAGAAATTTTTCCGTGGGGTCCTGCCGCCTGCCGATGTCAGTCCTATATGTAATTGCCTACTGCAAGAGCCTCTCTCGAAGATCTACTGTTACGGTAAGTTCTTACGTAACTGTACTTTCTGCAGAGCCTCTTTCCTAAATAGGAAGCTAAGCTTCAAGCTTGCTCCTACCACCCACCTAGGTGGTATATACCTCGGCTCCGCCCCATGATTCCAGATCTTCCATTCTGCTGGATGATTCAGGTTGTCTTCCTCGTGCTCACGCAGTTCGTAGGCCCTGACTTTCAAAACTTCGGTTTTACCGAAATTAAAACTCGTTCGAGTTAGCGATCACTCCTTTGCGTCTTCAATTATGGAGGAAAAATCTTCCCACGGATTTCTCCGGTGTCCTTGCGGTCAGAAGATGTCACACACTGATCCCCATCTCAAGTGTGTCTACTGCCTAGGTGTCGGCCATGACACCTCGTCCTGCAGCTTTTGCTTGACCTTCCATCCCAACATTCTGGACGACTGCCTGACACACTTAAAGTTGAGGAAACCGGAGAAAAGGAATCCTCCAGTGAAGTCCAAGGAGGCTAGGTGGGCGGTTTCCACAGCTGCGGGCTCCTCGACCGAAAGGCTGAGGAAGAGCCGTAAGTGCTCTAAGAAGAGGCAGTGCCATCGGTGGTCGTCATCCTCCTTGGATGAGGAGAGGCTCTGTCAGAAACTCCGTCTGCGCTACAAGGACTTCATGTAGCAACAGCTGATCTTGTCCGGGCATAAGCCTACTCTGACTCCTTCCCCGTACATTACTTGGCTGAAGCCGACCCCTCTGGAGCCGAAATCTTCAGTTCCCCCACCCGCAGGGACGGCAAACCTACCTCTGCGGCCTAAACTGGTCTCTCCACCCTTCGTGGTAGAACTGCCACCTAAGCAGCCTGTGGGAAGGGCTCCTTCGAAAGAAGACAGATCGGACACTGGGCTTCCATAGCGTTTATCAGTCATGGTCACCCCAGACCGCTCTAGGCATTCGAGGGTGATTGGGGTGGCAGACCTATCCTGACTCCTCGGATTCGGATGTCACCAGACTTCACTCTCATCCTGGGGATGATGACTCATCCGTTGGCCTAGGGATGGAGGAAGGTCCTTCCTCCTTCCAAGGGATCCTTCCCCTTATCTCTGAGTCCACAGGGATGCCCCTGGAACCCATCCAGAAAAAAGATGAGTACCCTCTTACAGACATCCTTAAAATAGGGGATACCCTGACGGAGGCCTTTCCTGTGGCCGAGGCCATTGTTGGTCCGGCACTCGGAACTCTGGCAGCATCCTGCCTCTTGACCAGCCCTGTCTGCCTGCATGGCCTGCAAGTCACGAGTTCCCATGGGGTCCTTGCAGGGGTGCTAGAAACACCCTTGACCAAGAAGCCTGGTGACCGCCTGTGTTCACAGGCGACTGGCAGTTCTGCCGAATGGACCCGACCTCCCAACAAAGACTTCAAGCTCGGCGAGGAAGGTCCATGCGGCTTCCTCCTTGGGCCTTCGTCAGGCAAGTTTGGCCATCATCATTATGGCACACTTCTCTCATGCCCTTCTCAGGTCATTAGACAGAGGCCACCCACATCTCCCCCAGACATGCAGACCACGGTCAAGCTGGTCCAAGACCAGGGCCGAGCTGTTGCCAAACAGCAGTTCCAGACGACAGCCCTGGACATTGGGGACTTTTGTACCCGCTCGATGGCTGCCACAGTTGCCTCTCGCTGCAGGGCTTGGCTGAGGCTCTCCTCCTTCCCGGCGAATACTCAGCACAAATTAGCTGACATGACCTTCCTTGGAACCGACTTGGGCCCAGGAGTGGCCGGTCACCTTCAGAGCATAGAACAGTTCCATGCCACCTTGGGCACCACTTCTGCCAAGAGATCCCCAGGCAAGAACCAGCAGAAAACGAAGAAGCCCTTTCGGCACTCTTCCTCTGTGGCTCAGCAGTCCTCCTTCCAAGGGGGACAGCAGCACCAGCATCAGCAGCAGGCTCAAGCTTGGTGCCCGTGGCCCAAACCTGGACCCCAAAGGAGGCCGAGGAGTCTACTACCCCTCCAAGCCTGCTCAGTGACGGAGTGGGGGATGGCACCCCTACTCCCGTCACGACAGCTCTGGGTCCTCCTGTGGGGGGCCCAGCTCCACCACTTCCTTTCCGCCTTGTCCGCTGTTCACTTCGGACAGGTGGGTTCTGGAAGTGGTTGGTCAGGGACTGCCTCTAGAGTTTGAGTAGTACCCTCCCAGCCAAGCCAAGCCTCTCGGGAGGAACGGATATCCGCTCGCACCCAGTTGGCTCTTCAAAACAACATCGCTTAGCTCCTCCTCAAGGAGGCAATTGCTTCTGTGGCGGATCCTCCAGCAGACCCAGGCTTTGTCTCCAGGTACTTCCTGGTGCCCAAGCGGATGGGGGGGCTGGTGCCCCATTCTAGATTTCCACGACCTGAATCAATATCTCAGGTCTTGCACCTTTTGGATGGTCACTCTGTCCCAGATCATTCCATCTTTGGAGCGAAACATGTGGTTTTGTTCACTGGATCTGCAGGATGCATTCTTTCACATCCCAATCCATCCATCCCATTAGTGGTTCCTCTACTTCAGGGTCGAGGGGACCCTATACGAGTTCCGAGCCATGCCGTTCGGCCTATCAGCGGCCCCACAGGTCTTCATCAAATGCACTGCAATGGTGGTGGCCCATTTACGGCATCGGGGGATCAGAATTTACCCCTACCTCCACGACTGGCTTCTGGCAGTTCACTCCCTACAGGAGGTGGAGAGATTAGGGGATCTGGCCCTTCAGACTTGCTTCCAACTCAGCCTCCTAATCAGCGAGGCAAAGTCGGAACCCATGCCTTTTCAGGTGATGGGCTTCATTGGGGCAGAGCTCGACTCTTGTCAAGCCAGAGCTCGGCTCCTGGCAGACAGGGCGGAGGTTCTTTCCTCCTTTGCCCAATCATTTCTGGTTGAGCAGCTGCGCCCTGCCTGGGACTTTCTGCGCCTTCAGGGTTACATGGTGACGTGCACCTCGCTGGTCCATTGGGCCCAATGGCACGTGCGTCTCCTCTAGTGGGAGCTGGCTGCCCAGTGGACTCAGCACCACGACCAGCTGATCACTGCAGCCCAGAAGATGTGGGACGCTCTCCAATGGTGGACCGCCCCAGACCGGTTGCAGAAAGGGATCCTGTTTGTCCACCCCAAGCCGACGGTTGTTCACACGACCAATGCCTCTCTCATGGGCTGAGGAGCCCACATGGGGGACAAAAGGGCCCATGGGCTCTTGACCTCTGAGGAGTCTCGATGCCACATCAACCTGTTGGAGCTCAGAGCAGTCAGACTGGCACTGTCAGCTTTCCCTCCTCAGCTCCGGGGTCAAGTAGTTCAAGTCCCGATGGACAATACCATGACCATGTACTACCTCAACAAACATGGCAGCATGCACTCCTGTCTGCTGTGTAAGGAGGTGCTCTGCATCTGGGCCCTCATGGGCCGACTGGAGGTGGATCTCCTAGCCACCCATGTGGCAGGAGCTTCGAACCATCTGGCGGATGCTCTCAGCCGTCTAGACCAGACATCTCACGAGTGGTCTCTTCATCCAGAGGTAGCTTACAGCCTGTTCTCCTGTTGTGGCAAACCGATGGTGGACCTGTTTGTCTCCAGGGAAAACACCAAGCTGAGGCTGTTTCATGTCCACCCCCATCAGCAGGGCTCGCTGCAGGGGGGATGCCTTCTCGAGACCATGGACCCCAGGCCTCCTCTACACCTTCCGTCCATTTCCCTTGATCCACAAGGTGTTACTCAAGGTGAGGAGGGACAGGGCAAAGGTGATTCTGGTAACCCCAAACTGGCCGCGCCAGTTCTGGTATCTAGATCTCCTCAACCTCAGCTGCAGGCCCCAGAGCGCTTTATACACGCCCAGATCTGATATCACTCAGTCAGGGAAAGGTATTCCATCTGGACCTTCAATCCCTGCACCTCACAGCCTGGTACCTGAGTGGCTAGAGTTCCAGGCTTTGGGTCTTTCCAAAGATGTCTACTCTGTGGTGGAGACATCTAGAAAGGAATTGACCAGGAAATGTTATGCCTTCAGATGGAAGCGGTTTTCCATTTGGTGTCAGGACAAGGGCCTGGACCCTCTGTCCTGCCCCGTGGCTAACATTCTTGACTACCTTTGATCTCTTTCCAAAGGGGGTGTATGGTCATCGACCCTTAGGGTGCATCTGGCACCCATCTCTACTTACTGGGTGTGAGCCGGTCAGCCAACGTTGGCGCAGGAGACAGGGGTCAGGCACATTTTCAAAGGCCTGGATCACATATCCCCTCTGGTGCGTGAACCTCCACCTCTGTGGGATTTACTGCTGGTACTGGCAAAGCTCATAGGCAAGTCATTCGAACCCATACACAAGTGGGAGTTGTCACACTTGTCGTAGAAGACAGCCTTCCTGGTGGCTATCATGTCAGCCAGGACAGGGGAGCTCTAGGCACTTTCGGTGGACTCCCCTTATCTTGTCTTCAGCGGGGACAAAGTTGTCCTATGCCCCCACCTGAAATTCCTTCCGAAGTTGGTGTCAGAGTTTCACCTTAACCAGGTGTTAACTCTGCTGGTTTACTACCCAACCTATATCTCGGAGTCCGAGTACAAGCTGCATACCTTGGACCTGCAACGTGCTCTCTCCTACTATAAGGAGAGGACAGAGGAAATTCTGGGACAGGTTCACCAGCTATTCATCACCTATGCTGATGCCGCTTCTGGCAGACCTGCAAAGAAGCGGACCATTGCTAGATGGATTATATCATGCATAGGTCTGTGTTATGAGTTGGCGGGCAAAGAGCCTCCCAGAGGGATTAGAGCTCATTCTACCCACCATACGGCTGCATCAGTGGCTGCTTCCAGGGAATCTGCTGGGCTGCTACCTGGAAGCCAGCAAACACCTTCATCACCCACTACCACATCGACCTTGAGTCACACTGGGATGCTGGTTTCGGGGCCTCAGTTCTCCAATCTCTGTTCCTTAAGTAGGAGGTGTGTACCTTGCCTCCCCCCCTCCCGGAGAACTGCTAGGAGTCTGCCAATAAGTGTGGGTGAACAACATATCCATGATCCTAGAAGAACAGGTTACTCACCTGTAACAGTAGTTCTAGGAGTGGTATATGTTGTTCATTCACACGGACCCACCTGACCTCCCCGGCTGCAGACGCACACTACCTGGCTTCCAGTGGGCTAAGATCTGGCGTCATAGGGTGGAGCTGAGGTATAGACCACCCGGGTGTGTGGGAGGAGCCAGCTTGAAGACTTCCGGTGGATTGTTAAAGGGAAAGGGGACATGCCAATAAGTGTGGATGAACAACATATACCACTCCTAGAACTACTGTTACAGGTGAGTAACCTGTTCATACTGTCTCCCTAGATGGAGTTCCAGATTTTTTGGAGCATCCGTCATCAGCAGGGCTAGTGGCAGATGAAGAGCAGTGGTGGTGAGTGCAAACAACCTGTTTTCATTAATGATGGTCCCTACGATGACAGCTGGGTGTCATAACTCCAAAACTACTGCCAATCTGTGGAGTACCAGTGAGAGTTGGGGGTCCTTGGAGTAAGTGGCAGCCTTAAGTAATTTTTCCACTATTATACTGTGTGGTTCTGCATCACTCTCACTCACTGGCTTGTTAGTGCATGTGTCCTGGTGCTGCAATTCATAATGTGAACAATAAAATGGACAGTCCAGGAAAGGGGATGGCCAAGTTAATTTTTTTTGGAGTTGTAGGGCTTGAAGGGGGGAGAGGGGCTGTCCGGGGTATGGATATTTTGCCGCTGTACTCTTATCAGTTCCGCTTACCACATGTACATTGGAAGTGAGCCTTGTGCTCAACAACATCATACCTGGTCAAATAAAAATAAATACAAATTCAGTTACTTTAGGAGTCCCCCCTTCCTCAAACCCTGGCAATGCACTTTAAATAAATAGACAAGTGACTAGTTTAAAGAGGACCTTGTTTCCCCTTAATGAAAGAGCATGAGAAACGTAAAACAGTGGGATTTGTCCAGGGATCTCACCATGCTTGTTTTATCTTTCACCAAATACAGTCTGTGGTTTAGAGAGCAGCAGCACTGTCTGTGTTTTTCCGGTAGTGTAGCAAGTGCTGGGATTTTGTTTTGGCAAGTTTAAAGAGATCAAGACAGTCTCCGTTCTCAAAAATGTGTTTATTTATTTAAAACATTTGGCCAAGAAAGCACAATGAGCTATCATGAACTTGTCTTGTGGCAAAGGGGGTAGAAATACAAAATGCAGCAAGGAATGGTGGTGCATAATTTACATGAGCTCTTTGGAGTGCTAGAATGACCATACAGCAGAATCATACGTTGAAGTTTTTGTTGGAGGATCAGCTGACAGCTGAATTCTAAGGTGATAACTGTGGTGGATACAAAAACAGGGAGAATGGAATAGTACTTCTAGGAGCGTGGCTATGTTGTTCATCCACACACTTTGGCATGTCCCATTCCCCATTAAGGATCGCTGGAAGTCTTCAGGCTGACTCCTCCCACCCACCCGGGTGGTATATACCTCGGCTCTTCACCATAATGCCAGATCTTCCTTTACACTGGAAGATTCAGGTTGCCTCCCTCGTGCTCACGCATTTTGTAGGCCCTGGCTTTCAAACCTTTGGTTTTGCCGAAACTTTGCATCTTTCGCATTAGTGATTGCCTTTTCGCATCTTCGGTTATGGAAGAAAAATCTTCCTCCAGATTTCAACAGTGCTCATGCGGCCAAAAGATGTCGCATACCGATCCCCACTCCACATGTGTCTACTGCCTCGGTGTCTGCCACGACACCTTGTCCAGCAGTTTCTGCTTGGCCTTCCATCCCAAAGTCCTGGACGACTGTCTTGCACTCTTACAATTGGAGAGACCAGAGAAGAGGAACCCACCAGTGAAATTCAGAGATGCTAGTTGGGTAGTTTCCGAGGCTACGGGATCCACCGAGCAATTGGAACGCATGCAAGCATTTGAGGAAGAAGCGGCTCACACTGCGGGCTCTTCCCGGAGCTTCTTCATTCCGCTCAACCTGGGCTTCACCTTCTCGAGTTCCTTCAGGGAATTGTGCCAGTCTCTTCCCACTAAGGGGGAGGTGCCTGCGGGCCCACACTCTTCTCGATCCCTTAATTGGGATAAGGATCTGAGCAAGTCTTCGTCTTGACAAAGACGCTCTGGGGAACGAGAGAGGTCTCAGTCCCAGGAGCATGTGGTCTCAACTTCGGTCGAGATCACGTCTTCATCCACTGGCTTCTTGGATTCTCCGACAGGCCAGCCGTCTTAGGATGTGGTCGACGAGGTCGAGATAGTTATCGACCCAATCAGTCCCCTGTTGCCGACTCCAGTCGATGACTCTTTGGAGAGAACTCTGGTCTTTGTTTACCCCGATGAGGAGACCCAGCCTGCTGGAGTCCCCATCGAGAATCCGGTCCTGGACTCCTGGAAGTCTCCGGCCCTACCTGTGTCTCCCGACCGACCAAGTCAGCCTGCCCGATCTTGGTTGAGATCTAGGACCCTGTCCCCCGACAGGCTGAGGAAGAGCCACAAGCACTCTAAGAGGTGACGCCATCAGTCGTCCTTGGATGAGGAGAGGTTCCGGAGGAAACTCTGGCGGCACTATGAGGACCTCATGTGGCAACAGCTGATTCTGTCTGGCATAAGCCTATCACAACTTCCTCCCTGGCCAGTACTTGGCTTTCGCCTCACTGGCCAAAGCTGACTGCTTGGGAGCCGACCAAATCAGTTCCGCAGCCTGTGGAGCCGGCAAGACCACCTGTTCGGCCCATAACGTTCTCTCCACCTATTGTGGTGGAACCACCGCACAAGCAGCATGTGGAAGGGGCTCCTTCCAAGGAAAACAGACTGGACACTGGGCTTCCCTGGCGATTGTCAGTCACGGTCACCCCAGACTGCCCTTGGCGAGTCGAAGATGACATGGATGGTAGGCCATTGTATCCGGATTCTTCAGATTCAGACATCACCAGTCTTCATTCACATCCAAGGGATGATGATTTGACTACTGGCCTAGAGACGGAGGAAGGTCACTCGTCCTTTCAAGGGATCTTCTACTTCATCTCTGAGTCTACAGGGATGCCCCTGGAGCCTATCCAGAAAAAGGCGGAGTACCCCCTCACTGACATCCTCAAGAGAGGGGATACCCCAAAGGAGGCCTTTCCTGTGGCCGAGGCCATTGTTGGACTGGCCTTGGAACTTTGGCAGCATCCTGCCTGTTGTCCAGCTTCATCTGCCTGCATGGCCTGCAAGTATGCAGTGCCCATGGTGTCCCTTGCGGGGGTCACAGAGCACCCTTCAGCCAAGAGCCTGGTGACCCCCTCTGTGTTCTGACATACTGGCAGTTCTGCCAACACTGACCAACCTCCTGATAAAGAGTCCAAGCTGTTGGACCATTCAGCCAGGAAGGTCTGTGCGGCTTCCTCCTTGGACCTTCATCAGGCAAGTTTGGCTGTCATCATGGCACACTTCTCTCCGCCCTGCTGGGGTCGTTGGATGAAGTCCTCTCACATCTCCACACGGACATGCAGACCACGGTCAAGCAGGTCCAGGATCAGGACCGAGCTTTGCCAAACAGCAGCTCCAGATGGCCTTGAACCTTGGGGATTCTTATGCTGGTTCGATGGCTACCACAGTTGCCTCTCGTCGCAGGGCTTGGCCGAGGCTCTCCTCCTTCCTGGCGGATACCCAGCATAAATTAGCTGACATGTCCTTCCTTGGACCTACTTGTTCGACCTGGGTGTGGCCAGTCACCTTCAGTGCATCAAGCAGTCCAGTGCCACCTTGGACGCAACCTCTGCCAAGAGTTTTTCGGGCAAGAACCAGCAGAGGGAAAAAGAAAAAGGCTTTTTGGCATTCTGCCACTGCCCTTCAGCAGTCCTCCTTTCAAGGTGGACAGCAGCACCAGCGACAGCAGTAGGCTCAAGCTTGGAACCCTCGGCCCAAGTCGGGTCCCCAGCAGGGCCATAAAGGAAGTCGAGGTTCAGGTCCTTGATCCTCCTCCTCCAAACCTGCTCAGGGGTGGGGGCTGCCAACCCCGCCCCATCACACCAGCTCTGGTTCCTCCCGTTGGGGGCCGGCGCCACCACTTTCTTTCAGTCTGGTCCGTTATCACCACGGACAGGTGGGTTCTGGAAGTGGTCGGTCAGGGACTGCCTCTGGAATTCAAGCAGTCCCTTCCAAGCTGAGCCTGCACCCCTCGAGAGGAACGAGTATCTGCTCAGACCCATTCAGCTGTCAGAGACGACATCGCTCAGCTCCTCCTCAAGGAGGCAGTAGCTCCAGTGGCGGATCCTCCAGCAGACCCAGGCTTTGCCTCTAGGTACTTCCTGGTGCCCAAGCAGATGGGGGACTGGTGCCCCATTCTAGATCTGTAAGACCCGAATCAATATCTCAGGTCCTGCACCTTTTGGATGGTCACTCTGTCCCAGATCATACCATCCTTGGAGCGAAACATATGGTTCTGTTCACTGGATCTGCAGGACATGTTCTTTCACATCCCAATCTGTCCGTCCCATTAGTGGTTCCTCCTCTTCAGGGTCGAAGGGACACTGTATGAGTTCCTAGCCATGCCTTTCGGCCTGTCATCGGCCCCTCGGGTCTTCACCAAATGCATTGCAGTGGTGGTGGCCCATCTCAGGCATCGGGGGGGTCACACTTTATCCTTACCTCAACGATTGGCTCCTAGCAGGATCCACCCAACAGGGAGTGGAGAGGTCCAGGGAACTGGCCCTACAGACCTGCTTCCAACTCGGCCTCTTGATTAACGAGGCCAAGTCAGAACTCGTGGCGTCTCAGGTGATACGCTTCGTCAGGGCAGAGCTTGGTTTCCGGCAGACAGGGCGGAGGTTCTCTCCTCCTTTGCCCAATCATTTCTGCACCTTCTGGGTTACATGGCAGAGTGCACCCCAGTGGTCCGTTGGGCCCGGTTGCACATGCACCCCCTCCAATGGGAACTAGTTGCCCAGTGGACTCAGTGCCTCAGTCATTTCGACCTGCTTGTCACTGTAACCCAGAAGATGTGGGATGCTCTCCAATAGTGGACTGCTCCAGACCAGTTGCAGGAAGGAATCCTGTTTGTCCGCACAAGCCGATGGTCATCCTCACGACCGATGCCTCTCTCATGGACTGGGGAGCCCATATGGGGCACAAAAGGGACCACGGGCTCTGGACCTTGAGGAGTCCTGATGTCACAGCAACCTGCTGGAGCTCAGAGTAGTCAGACTGGTACTGTAAGCTTTCACTCCTCAGCTCCGAGGTCAGGTTTTTCAAGTCCAGGTAGACAGTACCTTAACCATGTACTACCTCAACAAACAGGGTGGCACGCACTTCCAAATGCTGAGCAAGGAGGTGCTCTGCATCTGGATCCTCGTGAGCCGGCTGGAGGCATATCTCCTAGTCATCCATGTGGCAGGAGCCTCAAACTACCTGGCGGATGCTCTCAGTCGCTTTGGCCAGACATCCCACAAGTAGTCTCCCTATCCAGAGGTAGTTTACAGCCTGTTCGCACATTGGGACAATCCGATGGTGGACCTGTTTGCCTCCAGGAAAAACACCAAACTGAGGCTGTTTCATGCCTGCCCCCCCTCAGCGGGGCTCGCTGCAGGGGGATGCCTTCTCAAGGCTGTGGACCCCAGGCCTCCTCTATGCCTTCCCTCCATTTCCTTTGATCCACAAGGTGCTCCTCAAGGTGATGAAGGACAAGGCAAAGGTGATCCTGATAGCCCCAGACTGGCCGCGCCAATTCTGGTATCAAGATCTCCTCAGCCTCAGCTGCAGGCACCCAGAGTGGCTTTGTATACGCCCAAACCTGTTACCACTCAGTCAAGGGAAGGTATTCCATCTGGACCTTCAATCTCTGCACCTCACAGTCTGGTACCTGAGCGGCTAGAGTTCCAGGCTTTGGGTCTTTCCTAAGATGTCTAAACTGTGGTGGAGGCATCTAGAAAGGAATTGATCAGGAAATCTTATGCCTTCAAATGGAAAAGGTTTTCCATTTGGTGTCAGGGCAAGGGCCTTGACCCTTTGTCCTGTTCAGTGGCTAACATTCTTGACTACCTTTGGTCTCTCTCCAAAGGGGTTCTACGGTCATCGACCCTTAGGGTGAACCTGGCACCCATCTCTGCTTACCGGGTGTGGGCTGGTCAGCCGACGTTGGCACAGGAGACAGTGGTCGGGCGCTTTTTCAAAGGCCTGGATCACATATCCCCTCCGGTGCGTGAACCTCCACCTCTGTGGGATCTACTGCTGTTATTGGCAAAGCTCATGGGCAAGTCATTGGAACCAATGTACAAGTGTACGCTGTCACACTTGTCATGGAAGACGGCCTTCCTGGTGGCTATCACGTCAGCCAGAAGGACAGGGAGCTCCAGGTGCTTTTGATGGATTCTCCTTATCTGGTCTTCCACAGGGACTAATTTGTCCTATGCCCCCAACCGAAATTCCTTCCAAAGGTGGGGTCAGAGTTTCACCTTAACCAGGTGCTGACTTTGCCGATATACTTCGGTCCTGAGACGTGCTCTCTCCTACTATAAGGAGAGGACGGTGGAAATTTGCGGAGAGGTTCGCCAGCTGTTTGTCACCTACTCTGAAGCCAGTTCTGGCAGAGCTGCAGCTAAACGGACCATTGCAAGGTGAATTACATCATGCATAGGTCTGTGCTACGAGTTGGCGGGCAAGGAGCCTCCCAGAGGGATTAGAGCTCATTCTACCCACCATACTGCTGCATCGGTGGCTGCTTCCAGGGACATCCCTATCCAGGAAATCTGCCGGGCTGCTTCCTGGAAGTCAGCAAACACCTTCATCACCCACTACCACATCGACCTTGAGTCACTTCGGGATGTTGTTTTGGGGGCCTCAGGTCTCCAATCTCTGTTCTCTAAGTATGGGGTGTGCGCCTTGCCTCCCTCTTCCCAGAGAACTGCTAGAAGTCTGCCAAAGAATGTGGATGAACAACATATCCACACTCCTAGAAGAACAGGTTACTCACATGTAACAGTAGTTCTAGGGGTGGTATATGTCGTTCATCCACACAGACCCACCCAAGCTCCCCGGCTGTGGACGCACACAACCTGGCTTCCAGCGGGCTAAGATCTGGCATCACTGGGAGAAGCTGAGGTATATACCACCCGGGTGGTTGGGAGGAGCCAGCTTGACGACTTCCAGTGATCCTTAAAGGGGAAAGGGACATGCGAAAGAGTGTGAATGAACGACATATACCACTCCTAGAACTACTGTTACAGGTGAGTAGCCTGTTCTTATCTACCAGGGGTATTTGATAAACTAGATGACTGCACAGAAAAGGTTTTAATGAGATTTTATGATGGGATACGGTTAAGAACTGCGTACTAGTGTGATAACAAAGGTAATTAAAAATTATATCACAATGGGATGTTTTTCTTTGCATATGGAAGAACATGCACTCTCAATAGTGCATTGGTTATAACTTCTGGATGGTGTGGTATACTTGATTAGGACAAATGAGCGGTGAACCAGGATATCCTGCTAGGTCATACCCCACCAATAAAGTGTTGTCTGTTGGTTTCAGCAAGCCAGATTCAAAAAGATCTTTGTTCACCTCCCAGTTTCCAGGCCAAGTAGCCTAAAGGTTAGAGCAGAAGCCTCTGAGCTTGGAGATTCTGGTTTCATTCAGATCCCTGCTGACAGGAACAGCGGCCTGTTAGGATAAACACTATGAGACAGAAGGGTCTGGTTCAATCTGCAGCCATAGTCTGGATGATTCACTTGGCCCCTGTGTGCTTCAGTCCTGTGGAACCAGTGCTGCAACTTTGCTTCAAAGTTTCAGAAGCTTGAGGCTTCCCCTGAATCTGTTACTCCCTGAACAGGTCTCAGTGTCACAGCAGCACTGGCCTTCAGATGGCTTTCCATGACCACTCTGTCCGATGACTGTTGTGACTCGGGCTTCAACACTTTTTTTCTGTTTTTGTCCAGCTTGCCTCGCAGAAGTACGAGGAGGGAGAGCGCGCCTTACTAGAGGCAAAACGGGTGGAGTCTGAGCACCAGGCAAGGCTGCAGGCCATACACCAGCAGATGGAGAGGCTGCGACAGCAAGAGCAGCAGCTGCACCAGGTGAGCAATGAGGGGAAATGCAGCTTGATCACTCCACAACGAGCTGGGGAGCGGGGGTTGTTGAGTTTATGCTTTTACTAGGAACATTCCATTAAACAAAAGCTTATTTACAAGGAAGTCACAAGTTAAAAACAGTTACAGTAAAAAATGCATATAAGGTACAGTAGCAAACAACACAAAATGATAGGGATCACAAATATAAAAGAAAGGTCATGCCACAAAAGATAAAAAAAATCACAATATATTAACCTCCAAAAGTTACAAGTGGATACAAAAACAGCATAAATTTGGTGAGTAAAGTAAGACACATGAAATTCTAGTGAAGTTAAAGGAGGGTAACACTGTGGGAAGTGTTTTAACTCCTTTGGTCCCATAGCTGCCATATGGCATCGAAACCTTCCATTGCAGAGCCCGACCCAAAATGGCCACTGGGAGGGAATGAGTTAAAGAGCTTAAAGAGGGTCTTCTGCCAAAAGTGCTACATTGCAGAATTAGAATAAGCATACCCCCAATAAATCTTATACCAAACATTAGGTTTCTACATTACTTCGTTTTAAAGTTATGGGCTATTTTGTAACCCTGATTTCACTGCCTCTTCAAAAAGCTAGTATCAGTGAGTCACTGATGTCATATCCTGACCTCGCAGGCCAGTCCTCCCTGTCAGCAATCTTATAGGACCTGCTTCTCCAAAGTTAAAGAAACTATAGCTGTAGTAATCCTTTAAAAAAAATTGACATAGGATTGGATGTAGTGTTTGCATTTCCAGAATGTTCAGATGCATGGCACTGTACTTCAGAACATGTCAATAGGTAGTTTTGGAATGCAGCACTGAACCAAGGCGTAGAATGTCAAGGAGGTGCATAGTTTTAAAATGTTGGAGGGGGGGACATGCAATCTTGGAATGTGACAGGGGTGTGCCATCTCAAAATGTGGTGGGACAGTCAGTCTCTGAATGCGACAGGGACACGCATCAAGGAATTTGGTGGGGACTGGCAATTTCAGAATATAGTGGGGAAACATTCTGTCGAAATGTGACAGGACACACCATATTATTCTGAAATTGCTTGTCCCTGCCAGAATTGTATGCACCCACCATATTTCAGAATTGTGTATCACATCCCCACCACATTCCAACATTATGCGTCCAGCCACATTCTAAAATTATGCATCCCTGCTACATTCCGAAATTGCACATCCCTCCCCCATTCTCAAATTGCACATCCCTGCCACATTCTATAATGGTGCATCCCTACCAGATTACAAAATTGCACATCCCTGCCAAGTTATGTTTCGGTGTCACATTCCAAATGTGTCACTGCCACATTCCAAAATTGTGCGTCACCCTCACATTCTAAAATTATGTGTCACCGCCAGATTTTGAAATTGAGCATCACTGCCACATTCCAAAATCGTTCGTCACCACCACATTCTGGACCTGTGCATTACCGCCACGTTCCAAACCTGTGAGTCACTGCCGCATTCCAAACTTGTGTGTCACTGCCGCATTCCGAACCTGTGCATCACCACCACATTCCAAAATGGTGTAACACCACTACATTCCAAAATTGTGCATCACCACCACATTCCGAAATTGTGCGTCACCACCGCATTCCAAACTTGTGCATCATAGCCACATTCCAAACTTGTATGTTACCACCACATTCCAAAATTGCACGTCACCACCGCATTTCTAAATTGCACATCACCACCACATTACAAAATTGTGCATCACCACCACATTACGAAATTGTGCATCACTGCCGCATTCCAAACCTGTGCGTCACTGCCACATTCCAAACTTGTATGTTAGCGCTGCATTCCAAAACTGTGCATCACTGCCACATTCTGAAATTGTGCATCGCCGCCGCATTCTGAACTTGTGCATCACTGCCACATTCCGAACATGTGCGTCACTGCTGCATTCCAAAATTGTGCCTCACTGCCACATTCCAAACCTGCGCATCAGCCCTGTATTCTGAAACTGTGTGTCACCAACGCATTCCAAAATTGTGCGTCACCACCACATTCTGAACTGGTGCATCACTGCCACATTCCAAAAGTGTGCGTCATCGCCACATTCCAAATTTGAGGATCACCACCGCATTCCGAAATTGAGCTTCACCGCCGAATACCGAACCTGTGCATCACCACCACATTCCAGGCCTGTGCATCGGTGCTGCATTCTGAAACTACGTCACCACCACATTCCAAAATTATGCATCACTGCCACATTCCAAAATTGTGCATCACCACTGCGTTCCAAAATAGTGCATCACCACCACATTACAAACCTGTGCATCACTGCCACATTTCAAACTCATGCATCACTGCCACATTCCAAAATTGTGCATCACTGCCGCATTCTGAACCTGTGTGTCATTACAGCTGAACCTGTGCATCGCTGCCACATTCCGAACCTGTGCATCACTGCTGCATTCTGAAATTGTGCATCACTGCCACATTCTGAACCTGTGCGTCACCTTCGCATTCTGAACCTGTGCGTCACCAACATATTCCAAACCTTTGCATCACCGCCAGATTCCAAAATTGTGTCACCGCTGCACTCCAAAATTGCACATCACCAACACACTCTGAAATTACATGTCACCATCGCATTCTGAAACTGTGCATCAGCGCTGAATTCTGAACACGTGTCACTGCCATATCCTGAAATTGTGCATCACTGCCACATTCCAAAATTGTGCGTCACTGCCACATTCCAAAATTGTGCATCACTGCCACACTCCAAATCTGTGTGTCACCGCCGCATTCCAAAATTATGCGTCACCACCGCATTCTGAACCTGTGCATCACCACCACATTCTAAACCTGTGTGTGACTGCCACATTCTGCATTTGTGTATCACCACTGCATTCGGAACCTGTGCGTTACCACCACATTCTGAAATTGTGTCACCACCGCATTCTGAAATTATATGTTCCAGCTACTTTATAAGATTGTCATTGCTGCATTCATAAATTGCAACCGGATGAAATTTCAAAATCTCATACCTACAGTATTCTAAAAATTGCACACAATTTTGTCATTCTAAAGCCATATTTGCTGCTGCATTCCAACCACTGTACCTTGTATCTACACATTATGGAAGTGCATGTGCTGACCCCCCTCCCCCCGTGTCAGTTTTCCTTTTTTCAGATGTTTACTACACCTGCAGTTTTAAGTAACAAAGAGGAGAAATAAGTCATATAAGGTAGCTTGCAGAGAGGCCTAGGTTGTGAATTCAGGTTACGACATCATCACTATCTCTTCTCTGAAACTGGATTGTTTGAACAGGCAGTGAATTAAGGGTTACAAAATGACTTGTAGCTTTTAAACAAAAGTAACTTACAGATCTGATTTTTGGCATGAGGCTGATTGAGGATATGCTGATCCAAATTCTGAATTTATTGATGCCAAAATTGTGGCTTCAGTCTCTCTTTAACATGCCAAAAACTGCAGACAGAAAATGTTACCAATGTGTAAAAGTAGCTAGTCTTTAATATTTTATTTCTGAGGCACGGTTCCTTTCCTGTTTGCCAATTAGAAGATCTACATAGAAACACAGAAAATGTCATCAGAGAAAGACCATTGGTCCATTCAGTCTTCCCTGTTTTACCCTATCCTACCCCGGGACATAATGTCTAGTCGGAGTTATTGCCCTCATCTAACACCCTGCCCCCGGCCTTATTGCCTTCCACCTGTGTAACTATTAAGCCTTTTACGCTGTCCCTGTCATATTTGAAATGGTTTTGGCACCCATCACCTCTGCCGGTAGGCTGTTCCACGGCTCGGCCACTCTCTCTTTAAAATAAAACTTCCTGACATCCCTCCTGAATCTTCCCCCTGCCAGCTTCCAGTCGTGCCCCCATGTTCTTGATTCACCTGTCCTGCTGCATATTTCCCCACAATCTACCTTGATCATTCCTGGAACTTGAAGATCTCTATCATATCTCCCTTCTGGGGCCTGATTTTCAAAGGACCTGATATGGCCCAGAGACTCAGTGCTGTGGTGTAACCTACCAGTGCGAAGAAAAATTATGCGCCCTTGTGGACATGCTGATTTCATCCTGTGGTGCACATGAGTGGCAGGTGCAGCTACTGAGGAATGTTACACCTGGAAATACTGGATTTATCATTTTTGCAAAGCTGCGCATGAAAAATGACCACAAGCTTCCTTAAATTGCAGAGTCCGAATACCGTGCATGCAGCAAATCTGTGGGTGCACAAGGGAAGCCCCCTTATGCACAGTTTCTGCCACCTGTGCACGTTTTTCATATTCTTTGAATGTCTGACTCCTGGTCTCCGGTTAATCAAGCACAGCTAGCAGCAACCCCTATGTTTTCAGGTAGAGTATTCCAAACTTTAGAAACATAAAAGAAAAAGCTTTTTGACCATTTTTAAATATACTTTTGGTTCTAACAGCTGCCGTTTATGTGGAACATATTGTTAATTATGACAGTTGAATGAGGTATGCAATAGTTCGAAGATATATCTTGAATTTCATTTTGTAAGATTTTGTCAGTGAAGCATTCCAGACACCAAGGCCATTTCCAGATGGGAGGTAGCCATCTAAATGCAGCTACAGAGAACAGTGATGAGTAAGTTCAGAGAGAACAAATTGACATATGTTGTTATAGCAACATTCAGCTTAGTAGAGTCACCACTGGATATACTATTAATACTACAGAACCACACTGCAGTTTCGAATAAAGAATCCCCTGAGTAACTGGAGAATATGCTTTTTTGTTAAATTATTTCTAGTCCTGTATGAAAGACCAAGTGTGGTATTTGTAACGAATGTAACACCCATTATTTTTTTTTTAAATCTTGATAGTTGTGTTGTCTATAAAATATTTTAGCGGCAGGCTGTATGGGGAGAATTGAAAATTGCCTCCAGTTGCAGTTCCAGGTTTTTTAATGGAAAATTTCTGGATCTCACAAAAGTGGGGTGAGGACAGCAAGAATTCCTGTTCTCTAGAGGCTTTTGTTTTGGATAAACACCAAAGGGTTGGGACTAAAGAGACTATGTTTTGACCGAAAATAAATGATTGGTACACCCATATGGCACCCCACCACATAGTAGGCCAGGATAACAAAAGGACCATGTTTCAATCCACAAAACCAGCTTGGACCCGTTCTTGGAAGAGTTCGTCCCCAGAGATCAAACGAAGGTCCAGGGTGTGATGTCAGAGAAGCATGTGCGATGATGTGGGTGAAGTGGACTGGCCTGCAAAATGTACTTCTGTCTTGTTTTATTCTGAGACACTTATGAAAATTATAAGGACAGCTTGAATTATACAAAACAAATTAAATTTTAAAAAAAATCCAAGAGATATGTTTCAAAAACTGTTGGATCTTATCACATGCGCTGTTTTTGGTAGCGTTATGAGTTAATCCAGTGAATTTGGTAAATTTAATTTCCTGGCACTGGGGTCATATGCTAACATTTCATATCAACAATCTGGCATTATATGGCTAAATTAATAACTGTACGGGGTAGTATGTGAAACAGGAATTCCCCCTAAAATAGCTTCTCTAAGGGGAAAAGTACCAGGGAATGGAGAAAAGAGAAGGCAGATAGGGGACTAGGCAAACAATGTATTTGTCTAAGTCTTCATTTAACTCCCATCTAGTCCACCTATTCTGAAGTTGAGGAATTCTTTGCTGTAGCGAATATGTGAGTCTTTCAAATTTATAGATAAGATTAACAGTCTCCTTCCAATCTGTTATCTGTGGAGGGTCAGGCAGAAGCCACTTCTTAGTTATTGCTTTATGAGCTGCTGCAGTTAAAATTGCCCATAAATACTTTGCCTCATTACCCTTCAGCTCCCTAGGTGGGAGAGCTAATAAAACATGTTCAGGGCCTAAGGGGGAGGAGAGTCCCAAAATGCATTCCAGGTGGCCCGTATCCCAATCAGGTAAAGCTGAAGTGCCGCAAAAGTCCAAAATATATGGGCCTGGGAGGCCTCACTCTCCCCGCAGCCCTTCCAACAAGTGGGAGGGACTGCCAGGTTCCATCTGGACACCACCAAGGGCACTCTGAATTACATACTGTGTAATTTCCAAAGGAATTCCCTCCATGTTGGGGAGGATGATGTTCACCATGTGGACTTCCAAACTTTTGACCACTGGGTGTCACTGAGTACTATTCGTAATTCCTGTTCCCATTTTTGCTTAATTTTCTGTGTTGTGTGGGTTTGATCTTTAATGAAATTTGCATATAGTAAGGAGGAGCCCCAAATTGCTTCAAAAGGGGGACCAGGAAGAGACCCTTCCACCTTCTGTATGGATGCCCCTGAATGAGTATTATTTTATAGTATCTCGATCTGTCAGAGGTAAACCACCCAAACCAAGCTTGTGTTGTGTCGAATGAAATAACTGCGCCCCACTGCATGAGTTGCCATGGAGCACAGATGCCTCTAGCAGCCTGTGTTCTAAACTAGGGGTTAGAGTGGGCTGGCGTGAATATGGGGTTGACTGATCACCTTGATATTTCCATAAATGATGTGTAATGCTGCAACTGAGCCCCCGTCTACAACCTTCTAATATCGCTGCTATTCCCGAGAAGGGACACCTCTCCCAGTTTGCGGAGCGTGAGGGAAAGAAAAATTGTGCTGGAAGAGGAGGAGAGGTGGTCTCAGCTAAATCGATCATTTTCCAATGTGATTTATATTCGGGGTGTCCCAGCAATAAAGCTACCCTCATCTGGGCCACAAACCCAGTATTCGGGGAGATAAGGGACTACTAGGCCACCTCTTTTGGGAGGTAAAGGGTTTGTCTTCGAATTCTAGGCCTTTTATTATTCCAGATAAACTTCATGAATAATGATTGCCATGCCTCTAAATCTTTATTTACTACAACACATGGAAAACATTGGAATAAAAAAAGGAGTCCAGGGCCTGGATCCTTGAATGAAGAGATAAGGGAAGTAGGGACCACCTCTGTATATCCTGATGGAGATGTTCTATTAAAGGCAAGTAGTTCAGGTGATAAAGCTGAGATACCCGAGGTACCAAATATATACCCAAATATTTCAAGGATAGAAAATCCCATCTCATGGAGAATGCCTTCCGAGGTTACAGGGGGACTATGTAATTAAAACTTAGAACCTCAGTTTTTGTAGTATTTAAAGTATAGCCTGAGAAGACAAAAAAGTCAGATGTTTGTTCAAATACAGTTGGGAGGGACACATCTGGGTTTGTTAGGTATAATAAGATATCATCAGCATATAATGCAAGTTTGTGATCTATTCCCCCTAGACGAAACCCACCCCCCCCCCATGGCCCAGACCTCTCTCATACTTTGAGCCAAAGGCTTAATATAGAGGGCAAACAACAATGGAGATAAGGAACAACCCTGATGGGTTTTCCGGCCCAGATGAAACTTGCTAGAGACATGTCCGTTCACCCTTATGTACCCCAACCGAATTATTATATAATTTAAACAGAAAATGGACGAAGGCCTTCGGGAGCCCAAACCTGGAAAGGACAGCGCTTAGGAAGGCCCAAGAGACCTTATCAAAGGCCTTCTTGGTATCCAAACTAAGTAATAAAGCAGGGTGTTTAACGATGTGGAGGGAGTTTATTACATGAACTGTGTACCTCAAATTGTCTTGTGCCTTTCGGCCCGGAATAACACCTGACTGATCTAAGTGAATCAAATCCGGGAACACCTGTTGTATTCTCCATGTAATTAAAGAAGTAAGCAGCTTGTAGTCTATATTAAGGATGGAGATAGGCCAATAAGATAGACAGATAGAGGCGTCCTTTCCAGGTTTGGGCAGATCCGAGATTACTGCTTGAGACCAGGAGTTAGGAACCAAGCCTTCCTGGGGCAAAGCTTCCCTATAAACTCTAGTTAATAGGGGTAAGAGCATTTTTTATGATGTTTATAAAATTCTCCATACCTAGACACTTCCCCAATTTAAGCCTGGATATTTCACATATCAACTCAGCAGAGGTGACAGGAGTCATCAGGGCCTCACTCCTTTGTTGAGAAAGGGTCAGAAAGATAAGCAGTTTAAGTATGGGGTTAGAGAGTGCTCCTCTGCTGAGGGGCCTGGGCTATAAAGTTCTGTATAAAATGTCCTAAAGGCTTCTGCAATCTCATGGACAAGGCGAAGACTTTGTTGTGTTTTTACTGTTTCAAGGCCATTATTGTGGCTGTCGCCCTCTGAATGTGTAGTCTTCCAGCTTGAAGCCTTAAGGATCTGGGACCCCCCCCCCCAAATAATATTTTTGTTTTAAAAATAACTTCTGTTCAACTTGGTAATCAGGTAGGGTTCCCAGCATCTTTTTCAATGCCAACAAGGTTTTTTCCTGACTTCTGTCCATGCGAACCTTCCGCAGGGATTCTAATTTTCAGTCTGGTGCTGCAGTTGTACCCTCTTTGCGTCCCGTTGTTTTTTCTTATGTGCCAAAAGGGCAATGTATTTCCCTCTGAGTATGGCCTTTATAGTATACCATAGAAGAGCTGGGGGAATCAGTATCTAAAAGGGCCTGTTCATAGGCTTCCTGAATAGATGTCTTCACCTCCGCATCCTGCAGCAGGAAGACATTCAGGCACCAGAAGGTGTTTTTTAAATCTCCTAAGTTTATTTTTAAGTAGAGAGGGTGTGATTAGACAACACTAGGTCACCTATCCAACACTTCTGAATCTTACCCAAAGTTTCCTTGGGCATAAGAAGAATAGTCTGTTCTCGAATACATTTTGTGTGGAGAAGAATAAAAAGTGTAGTTCTTTTGCCTACCATGGAGGTGATGCCAGAGGTCTACATACTCCATCTCCCCCAGCAACTTAGTGAACTCCTTGGCAGTTTTGTGTTCCCTTCTGGGAATTTCCGAAGTGGAATCAAGTTGTGGGATGAGTGCCAAGTTGAAGTCTCCCCCACAGATAATTTCCCCTTCTGCCCATTCTTACAATGTAAGTAAAAAGTGATGGTATGTTTTGAAATCTGCCCCAGAGGGATATACACAGAAACGAGTGTTACCACTTTTTCCTGGAATCGTCTCTTCATCTTGCTGTCTCCAAACTTTCCTCCTTTCTCTCAGATACCTCCTTTTTCACTCCATTCTAATCTGGCTTTTGGAAGAACCATTCTACTACTACCTCCCTCCTCAGACTCACTGACACCATCCTAACTGGGACGGACAATGGCCTGATCATATCAGCCATTTTTGTCAACCTAGCTAAAGCGTTCCACACTGTTTCCCACACCCTCCTCCTTGGTTCCCTATGTGCTGCAGGCCTGGCCTCTGCTGCCACAAACTGGTTCAAATCTTACCTCTCTGGTAGGACTCAAATCAGTAAGAATCTCAGAATCTATCTCCCCTCCTCTCCCTATTGATACTTACGTTCCCCAGGGCTCAGTGCTAGGTCCCCTGCTTTTTTCCATCTTCATAAATGACCTTCATTTAGCCCATTCCACCTCCTCCATCAACATGTACACTGATGACACTGTTTTGTACAGCTCCAGCAGTAACCCTGCAGCCGTGGAAACCAGCTTACAGCACGACTTCAACCAGATTCAGCTCTGGTTTGCCGAACACCATTTCTCCCTCAGTGCCAAGAAGACAGTCTCCATGACCTTCGGTGCCAGGCAGAGACTACTTAGGCTTTCCAGCATGCCCTCCTTCCACACCCTAGATGGGACAATCCTTGAGGACACTTCCTCATTTAGATACCTTGGAGTTTGGCTTGACCAGCAACTCAACTTCTCTGTTCACATCGACACCATCTTGAAGAAGCTGCAACCCACGCTTGGCGCCCTGTACAGGAACTACAATTGCATCCCGCTGACTGCGAGGCGTAAACTTATCCAGAAGATGATACTCCTCATTTTCAACTACGGTGATGTAGTCTGTGGTGCTGCTCCAGAATCTTCCTTAATCAAATTGAACTCCATCTTTAACTCCTGTCGCTTTGCCCTTGATGCCCCCTCTCGTACTTACCATTGCGACCTCTATCAAGCACTTACCTTTTCTACACTGTCCAACCAGAGGCTTACCTATTGTGCCAATCTGAACTCCAAATTCTGGCTTGGCAAACTCCCTCCTTATCTCCAGTCTTCCTTTGCTAAACCTCCCCATCCCTCTTGCTCCCTGAGATCCACTGACTCTCACACTGTTAGTATCGCACAGATCTACCCTCGTCAGCCAGTCTGGTTTTTCCCATCATTTCCCGAAATCATGGAAAGCTCTCCTCTCACAAATACATCACTCCTCCTCCACCTACTCCCTTGGTACTGCTCTACACAACTTCTTCTCTTCCGCTGTACCTGCTTCAGTCCCCCCTAACCCTTCTATACCCTGTCCAGCTCACCTCTGTCCCCTTGCAGGGTTCATACATCATGAAGGGGAAACATGTCTTGAGGCTTACCTCCAGCCTTCCTAACTTCACTGTCCTTGTCTGCCGTCTGATCCCATCCCCTTCCTGGGTTCCCTACACCCTGGAAGAGTACTTTGGTCTTGTCAGTCTTCCCTCCCCACGCCGGAGGCGCACACTCGCTACAGGAGATTTTTTTTTTTTTTTTTTGAGTCTCCAACAGCGCCACCCCTGAGAGTGATGCACTACGTCATGCGCGAGGGGCGGCCGTTCAGTGCCGCAGACTCCTCCTTCATCTCAGTTCTGTTTCCTCCCACCGTCGAGGCTGCACATGCTGCGCAGATAGTAAAGTTAGGCCTCCTGCATCACACAAGCCAGACTCCTTCTCCTACTTCTCTCGATGCTGTCACCTGGTAAGACCGTTCTATTTATTACTTCTATCGACAGCACCGAGAACTTTTGCTGTTTTTAGTCTAAATTTTTTCGCATCATGTCAGGTTCGGGGGCAAAACGTAAGTTGAAGGCGGGCTTCGACCCTATGCGTCGGTGCTCCTGTGGCCAGCATTTTCCCATCTCGGACCGGCATGATGTTTGTCTTCATTGCATGGGACCCAATCAGGATATGGATGCATGTGACGCCTGTTTCTCGATGGACTGTCACGTCCTAGAAGTCCGAGTGTTCAAGATCAGCAAGGCCCTGCCGACTTTCATGGGACGTCGCCGCTCCAAGGATTCTCAGGTAAGGTCTCTAGACCCTTCCCCCGGGGTCCCCTCTCAGGCCTATACGGTGTGTAGAGGAGAAAGCTTCCTCATCTTCTCTTGCTGAAGAGGAAGCTTCTTTTGTGGTGTCGAAGGAGCGCCAAGGTCCCTCCCGGGGCCACAGCGGAGACACTGCCTCGGCAGTCACCTCCTTGGAGGTGCAGGCTCCCCCAGTGTCGAGGCCCATATCTGCAGGGCCCGGCATCGGAGGACCCTTGACGCCGAGCTCTGGCACCATTTCAGATCCCGGCGCTGTCCACAGCGCCGGCAGTCAGAATGGCACCGGTGATCAAGATGGCACCGTGTGCGCCACGTGTTGGCTCTTGGCGCTATGGGCCCAGTTGGTACTTCTGACTGTGCCGAGTGGAGTCCCGGCACCTGGGGCAGTGCTGTGGGTTCAGCCGACACCGTTGGGGAGTCGGGGCCGGGCCTGGGTGTTGGGGGGCCGGGGTCATCCGCTGCCATTCACAGCGCCGTTTCACTGGAGACCCCTGGGGTTGCCAGTATTGTGGTCCAGCTGATCTCTTCCTCCTCGGAGGATGATGACTCAGACGTGGACCCATCCTGGCACCCTGGCTCTTCAGAGTTGGAGTCTCTGGTGGGACGAGGTGCTAGGCGGCCCGGCACGCCTATTCCTCTGTCCCCACTGCCGTCCTCACCTGAGGCCCCCCAGGCTGGGGGTGGTCTGGGGTCCCTGGGGCGATGGGTGGGGGTGGAGGGGCCCCTCCTGAGGGGATCGTGGCGTACTGCCTGGTGCTGCACCCTGGGTGGGGTTGCTGGGGAGGGGGCGTTCTCAGAGTCCGAGGGTGAGGGACAGGGGTTCAGGTGTCTCGGTCTCTACTCACCACCCTCCGGGTGTGGGTCTGAGCCGTAGCGCTGGGCCCTGTCTTTCCCTCCTGGACCCCAGGGACCCCTCTGGTGGCGTTGCTGTGGGCTGCCCTTCTGGATCCATGCAGTCCCAGGTTTGTCACAGGGGAGGATCCCCTTCTGGGCTCTTCCCGGCTTCACATCCTCAGGGTTCCGTTTTGTGACCTGGTCTGTTGTCCGGGATCCCGCCAGCTCGGGCTGCGTTCCCCGGATTTCAGAGCCCCAGCTGAAGACATTTGCCTCGCCGTAGGTGTCCTTCTCCCATTCCTCTGCAGCCACCCCCCCAGGCTGTGTCAGTCCCACGAGCCCGTTATCCTGGGAGACGTTCAGAGATTCTGTGGCGGCCTTCCCCTCATATGTTAGGTACATGAATGAGTGGGTTTTTTGCCTATCCCCACCGCCGCAGGAGTCCTCTGGACACTCAAGCTCTCCATCATCCTCGTCTCCCTCCTCTGAAGGAGAGGGACCCACTGCTTATCTCTCCTCTGATGCTGATTTCACTGAATATCAGCGATTCCTTTCGAGGATGGTGAGGGATCTTCGGATTTCCTATGTTGGGCAAGACTGTACTGAACGGGAGATGTGTGACTTCCTTGGTGAATTCAGTGCCCAGCATTTGGTGGTACTATCCTGGCCTATTCCCTTCCAGGAGGTGTCTATCCATTCCTGGCAGTCTCCAGCCACCCTTTCTCCAGCCCCGGCAGACTGCCAACATAGATATTGTGCTCCATCGGAATCCCTAGGTACTCTTCTCAACCCACCTTCAGGATTGGCATACCTAGAGACTCCCTCCGGGCGCCGCCTGGCACACGACCATCCACCAGACTCAGATTCTCTACAATTTGACCAGTGGGGGCGAAGAGTGTTTTCTTCCTCTCGTGCAATGTCTTGCATTGCATCTCATCAGGCCCACCATGCTGCCTATGGTAGGCATTTGTGGTTGATGCTTTCCCAAATCTCAGCATCAATGCCTGATACGGAACAAACCAGACAAGCTATTGCCCTCTCTGCTATAGGCCGGGAGCTGGCAAGACACCAAGCAAGGGCATCTTATGACGCCAGTGAGGTGGCTTCCAGGCTTGCAGGGACAGCCATCTGTATTAGACGGATGGCATGGCTTCGTCTATCAAGGTTGTCACCCCTGGCCTGGCGTAGGGTGATTCACTTTGCTTTCCCGGGGACCCGCCTCTTTGCCTCCAGAGCTAGGAGACTTCTGCAGGGGCTTCCTCCATCTCCCCGTCCTCAGGGGAAAACTCCTAGCCCTTCTCCCCCATAGGCTTCTCTCTTGATTAGCCCAGGGTCTTCCCTTCTGTTTCTCACCAACAGGAGGCTGGGGTCTTGCTCCTCAGATGATTCCTCCTGGGAGCTGGTTTCATCTAGTAGTATGAATGGTGAAGATTGACAAGGAAGATATGAAAATTATGTACCTACCATAATTCTTGATCTTCTCTTCTATCTTCACCATTCATTACTGATACCCGCCCACCTTCCCTTCAGTGGCCTCCTACTGTGACGTCTCCTCCCCCCGTCTCGTTCTTCTCCCTTCCTTGGCCTTTATACAAAAAAAAAAAAAAAAGAGTTCTGTTTTCCATTCTTCTTGAATGGATCTTTTTTCCTCAAGGTAAAGAGGAACAAGTATGGTCTTTTTCACCCATTCTGAGGGAACTCTTTCTGACTGTCCCTAGGGTGTGACCTCTGGGCAGCTTAACCGCGTTGCTCAGTTCATAGCTTTGGAGACCATTCCTTTGGCTCAGCCTCTAAAATTTAGATTCCCCCTGACAGGTGTTATTATTGTCAGCTCATTCTGGCTGATGCTTCTGGCACTTCTTAGCTTTGAGAAGTTGTTCTTGCTTTGCCTTCAGGGAGTCTGATTGAGTTCCCACCCTATCCTTTCATACAAAGCTGCCTTCTGTAGGGCTTAACCCCTCCCCATACACTTCTGTGTTAGCACTTAACAGCGTGCTAAGGGGCTTAATCCCCTTCCTAGTTGGGCACTCTCTTTCCAGAGCAGTTTTTCTGCCCGGGCAGTTTGTGAGCTCTCAGCTAGAGTATAGGCAGTTGGCATGTTAGGAGGTTAGAGAATCTGCCCTTTGTGTCCAATCCGTACAGGCGGTTCAGTTGAACCTTCTCTCAGTCCTATCAAGAATGATTCTTGCTCTCTTGTTTTTGGTTCCAAGCTTATAAGCTTCTCAATCAATGTGTCTTTGGGCAGTGCTCTCCCCTCCCAGCATACCTTATTTTCTTCCTTTTGTTCTTCTTCTTCTTCCTTTTCTCTTTCTCTCTATCTGTTCCTCCCTTAGAGATGCCCCAGAGAGGAGGCCCTGCGGTCCCTTAGGGTAGGAATTCTCTCTTCTCTTTCTGTTCTGTACTGGCTTATTCCTTTTTCAGTTTATATCTTTTCCTTTTTTTGCCCCTCGGCTCTCTCGCCTCACTCTCCTTTTTCCCTACCCTTTGTTTTCGCTTCTCTGGCTACCAGGACTGAGATGAAGGAGGAGTCTGCGGCACCTAATGGCCGCCCCTCGCGCATGACGCAGCGCGTCGCTCTCAGGGGTGGCGCCATTGGAGCCGACTTAAAAAAAAAATCTCCTGTAGCAAGTTGCGTGCCTCCAGCTCTAACCCAAGCAGTAATGAATGGTGAAGATACAAGAGAAGATCAAGAATTACGGTAGGTACGTAATTTTCATTTCTTGTCAGCTTCCAGATCCCACCCACTTGCAAGGTTCTCTACACCCTGGAGGGGTACATGGTCTTGGCTGCCTTCCCTTCCCCTCTCCTCTCCTCTCCCCCTTCTAAATCTACCCCCCTTCCTCCCTTTCCAGCTGCCCTTAGCCTCCTCCCTCAGTTCTCTATCTTGGGCAATTGCCGCCTCCTGCCCTTGTTGCACCTAGCACTTATCTGCCTATCTCTGTGCACAGCACTGTAAACATCATGGCACTATGATTGTATAGTTGCATTACTATCTGAGGGGTTTACTGTGTTCATGTATCTGTGTCCACCCACTGATGTATTCAGTTGTCTCTTACTGTACTGTCTGATCTGCTCACAGTTGTTTATAATGTACTACTTCGATCAAATGCTACATATTGTACCTACTCTCTGTACGTGTAATTTCCTTGTTGCTAATCCTCATTGTACTCTCCCCCCCCCGGTCACACCGTGAGACAAGCAACTTGTTCTGTGTGCCTTCCTGGTGAAACATTTCAATAAATAAATAAAGATTTACCCCCCCACCTACTCCCTCCGCAACTCCACCGTAGGACCTTCGCCCTCCCTGCCTGTACTTCCACTTCAGGGAGAGCTGCCTTCTCCAATCACTTTCCAAACATTTGGAACTCTTACCCCTTAGATATCCATTCTGCCCCGTCTGCTCGTTTGTTGTCCTATCTTCTTTGGCAATACATTTCCCCATCCTGCAATTGCACCTGACCCATCTCTCCTTCGTTACGCCTTCCTGCCCTCTCTTCTGTTCTATTTCCACTACTCTACCCCCTCATAGTCCTCCCTAGGCATGCCGATAGCCTATAGTACTAGCTGGGCTTACATCAAGTAGTGTTCATACCCTTGGTGTTCCACTCCTGGGGGTAATGCTTGCCTCCCCCCCTTCCTTTTCACTTTTCTTTAATTCTTCCCTTTCAATTTCATACCACCTCCTCCCATCCCCCTCCCATCCCCCTTTCATCCCCCTTTTGTTCCCAATCCTCCCCCCACCCTTTCTTCAATTTAGCCACACCCACCTTTTCTGTGCCAGTATTCTGTTCCCCATTTTATCCCTCACTGCTCCCCTCTTATCCCCTGCCAATCCCCTTGCAGGGTGTGCATTCTGGATGGGTGAAGGCTCACCTAATCTCCAACCATCTCCCACTCCCCATTCCCCTATTCTGACAAGGTTTCTCACTTATTTATTTATTGAATTTTGTTGACTGGATAGGCCCACTGAGACTAGAAGTCCCTTTTTTCAGTGGTGGGGAGAATACAGATGGTAACTAACTGAAATTGAACCAGATTAAGCTGTTGGTGGTATTTTTAGTGAATGGGGGAAATTTGGCCAGCACTCCGGGGAAATTCCCCATCTCTGCCGGTAGGGGGAGCTGTGTCACTCCAGTCGGCAGGATGACTGACAGTAGTGCGGAGGTCAGTGGAGGAGGAGGAGGTCTGGGAGCTCATGGCTCTGATATTGATTCAACGAGGAGTACCTTCTATAGTTCCATGGAAATACCCAAAGAACCTACCAAAAGCACAGGCAGTATCCCGATGGAGATTACTATGGAAAGACTTAGTAGTGATATTATGAATAAAGATGGCTCACAGACAAAAATGAGGCCAGCAGCTTTTCCAACAATGAGAAACACAACCAAGGGACAAGCATCCAAAGGAAACACAGCCTACATGAATCGACTGCCGCATGAACCGCATATTGAGGAGGGTGATGTAGAAATACAGGACGCATCAGCTACAACTCCCATGGAGCAAAAGGAGACACAGGACACTAGCGAAAGGCAAAACCAGCCTGTGGATGAGAACTCATGGTCACTTGAAAGAGCATTAAAGGCTGGATCCTAGCACTGGACAGTAAACGCTGGTTACTGGGCATACCTCCTAGCGTGGCTGAAATTCAAGGACTAAAACATGCAAACAGGCACAACCAACAGGCGAGTTGTCTACCTCAAACACAACGCAAACAAGGTGTGGCAGCCCAAGGACAGCAGCATACAGCCGCTACGACAAGTGAAGCAGATGGAGATAAATAACACACGGCACAAGAGGCTGCTAATACAGGTACTAGTTTACTCAATACTATGGAAAATGACAGTCAAGCGGGAGGGGGACAGTCAAATGTAAACAATACAGAGTACAACTGGGAGGAAAGAAGTACTGATTCTCAGGCAACAGATGGTCCTTCTGTAAATAATAATAGGAGAAATTCAAGAAGGGCAGACAGTTAATGAACCTCAGCCCGCTCCATCCACATCCTGGGCAGAAGAAATGGACAAGACCAATGGAGCAAATGAAAGGGCCTCTACCTCAACACAGGCCGGTAGAGACATAAACTCAGCACCCCGCCAAAAGGACAGGCTAACAGGCCAAACTCAAACCATAGGTTCAGGATAGCTGACTATTTTGTAAATCTGGGGAAACCACAATCTAGACACAACGCTGTGAGTCTCGAATATAAAGGGGGACTAGATATCCCTCCGGACAGAGAGTATGTGGCTCAAAAACTGCCGAAAGATTCAATGCGGTTCATGGCAGCAGACATCTTTGCTTTGATCCACATATTTGGGGACACCATCTTTGATGTAAGTTTTAATACCCCAGTACAGCTTGAAAAATTCTGGACAAAGTATGCCTATCTTAAACAGACAACTTTGTGGGCACCATTTATAGCCATCCCTCTGACCAGACCAGCAGTAAAAACTATCACCATTCTGTTTCAAAATGAGAATTTCCATGTCTCAGACATTTTGTATTGGGTAAATCAAAAGGCTGAGGTTCTAGAACAGCCTACACCAATACTAGATACTGAGAATATCTGGAGAGGTGGTTGGAAAATCAAAATTAAACTACGAATGACAGATGAAGGCCCAGTTCACCTGCTCAGTTGTTTCTGTCTTGGTCTGGACCACGGTTTCTGTTTTTACCCAGGCCAGCCTAAAACTTGTCACAAATGTGGTGCTTTCTCACATCTCAGCAATACCTGTGATGCCCTGGCCTGTAATTTTTGCCTGCAAACTGACCACACTAGTAATCAATGTAGAAACCCACCCAAATGCAATCTCTGTGAGGAATTTGGACATCTTTTTCTACAGTGCCCCTGGGCTGTCCATAAAGACCATAATAAAGGAACATTCTGGAACCAGAATGATATTGTACATGCTGCACAGGAAAAACAAACAGACAGGCTTGGTGCACCACTACAATTCTTGAGTACAGCTGTAGAAAGTGTCGTTGAGGCACAGGTCAGGAAGCATAGGAAAAACCAGGAGCAGTTGTAGAATTTGCAAAAAGTGTTTATTGGTACTAGCAGTAACATGAAAAAAAAATAAAATTGTTCAGTATAACTATTTACAGAGGCAGAATAAACAGAGAAGATCTGTCTTAGTTTTCCTTCAATCTCTGTGTGTCTCCCAAAACATTGCGGCTGTCTCTCATAAGTCTTTGCAACCCCCTCCTTAACAAGCATCTTGTTTTTTCTAAAATGTTCTTGTCAATTTCATGCAGGTGCAGCAGGAACACAATACCCAAGAACTGATGCCCCTTCTCCACAGCTTCTGAAAAAGGGCTTAAAAACTGCTCTCAGGTTAACCCCTTGAGTTCCCAATAGCTTTTTGCAATCATCTCAAATTATCATTATATACATTTCAACAGTAACACTATATAATTTCTAAACAAAGGGATCCCAATACCAGTTACATATCCACCTTATGATTTGCATATATTTTCATACCAGCAGATATGCAAGGGAGGAAAAGATAGATCTGCAAGGGAGGGTAGCGAGATTGTGAGAAGCTGAAAATTGCGAGAGTGTCGGGGTGATCAAATCCTAGGTCTCACAGGAAAATTTGGTTGCACAACCAGACAGACGAGACAGAAAAGAAAAGAACAAAAGAGATCCCTGCATTCAAACTCTCCATAATAACTGGGACAGGGTCCTATTCAGCCCTGTCACAATATGGAAGCAGAATTGCTCTGTTTTCCTGTATAACCAATTTTATTTATTTTTATTTATTTAGTTTTTGTTGACCAGGTAAGTGCACTAGACAAATCCTGCCTATTTTCTGGCACAACCTGGGGGAGGGGGATACAGATGAATGCCAACTGACCTTGAATCAGATAAAGCTGTTTGTGGTATTTTTAGTGAATTAGTAACCAATGCAAGTCTATGAGAATAATTCACTGTATATGGCTCCAAATCCCTGTAAAATACAAGAATCCCTGTAGATCTGGGAGCCCTGTCAGTATTGGGATTTAATCTAAGTGCCTGGTGTGGGGATAGAACCCACAACCTTCTGATCTTCCAGCCTCAGAGGTGAGTGTGCAACCTGCTGAGCCACTGACACTGCTACTTACTACCCCAAGTGCTAAAAAAGCAAAATGTATCTGTGTTGAAATGCTTTATGCGTATGTGTATGATATGTATATAAGTATAAAAGTAAGTGTGTGTGTGTGTATATGCTTAAAAACGTGTGTATATGTATATAGACTACATTCTGGAGGGCAAGTGCTGCCTGTCTGTCCCACAAATATGTTTGGTATAACTTTAAATTTATTTGGTAGTATGTATGGACTTAGATCTATGTATATTTTGTATTTGGATCTTGTATTCAGAATTGTATTACCTTTTCCCCTTTCCCCCAGGACGCATCTGGAAACAAGCTATTGTAGCTCAGTATGCCTTTCCCGGTGAAGCTTTTCAAAAAAATAAATAATGTTGTCTGAGGAGTTTCAAACGTTCCTTATATGTCTTATTTTCCAAACCCTTTTTTCTTGCCTTTCTCTGTATAAATACAATTGTCTTCCTATTAGTAATAGTAATATATTTAAAACTCCCCAAAACTGTGAGCAGTAATCTATGATAGGTATATATTGCACGAAGATGCTGCATTATAATAATAATAATTCTTTATTTTTAATGTGCCTTTCTAAAACCAAGGCGCCTTAACAGCAAGCTTCACATAAAAACAACAAAATAAACACAAATACAATAAATACTGAATTCATAAAATACAATAAAATCATCATCAGGGATATGCCATCAACCACAAATGGGTCTTTAGCACCTGTTTAAATTCCTCCATGGATGCGCACTCCCGAAGTGGGTGGGGTAAAGAATTCCAGAAGGTTGGGGCCACGTACATAAAAGTACGGGACCCCGAAGATTTTAAAGAAACCCTCAGAACCTCTAGTAACCCCTCGTCTGGCGAGTGGATCGATCGCCTAGGGCAGTAGGGTACCAGAAGCTCTTTCAGGTAGTCTGGGCCCAGTCTGTGTAGGACTTTATAAGTCAGAAGACTGACTTTAAAGGTGATCCGCCACTGTATTGTCAGCCAGTGCAGTTTGTGCAGCACTGGAGAAATATGACAGGTACGGGAAGTACTCGTCAATAACTGGGCCATAGCGTTCTGCACAAGCTGCAGGTAGCGGATATCAACCCCTGATAGCCCTAGATACAGAGAGTTGCAGTAATCAGTTGTGATGGTATGCAGCTGTATACCAGTGTTATCTACATTATTTTATTTATTTAAAAAAAAAACTTTTATTTTTATTCATATAGGCAGGTACATAACATGTTTATTAGCTGCATATTGAACTTTTCAGGCAATTAATTTAAATTATACAATGGCAATAAAATTTCCTGGACTCTGATTGGTCAGTGTGTGCCTGAGACAGTGATGTTATTACACAATAACATCACTGTATGGATGTGGCAGATGTCAGGCTATTATTTTTCAGAAACAAAGATATATTGCCACACTAAGAATCTACTAAAACGTTATTAAAATAATTTTTTTATTTTGTAGAACTCGGCTTCACTTCCTGCTTCACCCCACCCCAGGAGTGACGTTATTACACGATAACGCACACCTTGTCATGCCTTATTGCTTGAATATTGGATAGTGTATGGCTCACTATACACAAGAAGGCTATTCTCAACCGAGTGGTTACTATTTTATTTATTTATTTATTGAAATGTTTCACTAGGAAGGCACACTGAGCAGCAAGTTGCTCGTCTCCCGGTGCAACAATAAGACTGAAACATTAAACTTTCAAGCTATCAGGTTCATTACTGGCCTTCCACTTTCCACACATCACTGCTCCCTCTACTCATTGTTAGGCTGGACTTCCCTTCACTATAGAAGAATAGAAACGCCGCCCTTTGGGCCTTCAGAGTGGTGACCAACAAGCTCCCCTCATATGTCTCAGATTGTATTCTCCAGAGTGTGTTAGGCATCTACGCTCTAAGATGCTATTCCCTAATTGCCCTCCAAGTTCCAAGGGTCAAAACTCATTTCGGCAAAGCTGCTCTAAGCTTCTCTTTACCCACATTGTGGAATGGTTTACAAAGGAACTTGAAGCTGAGCTGCCCTGTTAGCCTGAATATCTTCAAGGCGCTCCACGATCACTGCATGAAAGCACCTTGCAAATGTTTCCCTCATCGCTAGCCCACTAATTCCGCAACTCCCCCTTTCCATCCTGACACTTGCCATGTTTCTACCCCTGGCTCTCACTCTTTCCCTGTTAACTCTTCTTGCTGCACCCACCCTTCCCTGTTCGACTCCAGCCTGGCTAAAATCCCACCCCATCCATAGTAGTGTCCCAATTATCTACCCCTCCTTCGTCATTATCATAATAAACAAGTATACAACAGCCATCGTCACTTTCTGTGGTTTTAGCCCAATTTTTCCCCCAGTCGTTGGCAATATATCCCTCCTCTTCTTTACCTCTCTAACCTGCCACCCCATACACGGCCTCTTTCCCCTATATGTGTAGTTGCTGGTTGCCTCACTCAAAAGATCTCTGCTTATAACCCCTGTATGCCTCTGGTTGATTGTACATCTGTTGACTTCTTTAATTGTAAAATAACGCTGTTTTTTTAAATTATTTATTTCAACCTTGTACTGTACTATATAAACTGTATATACTTTTTCTTCCTTGTATATTATTGCTTTTTGTATACCTGCTTCTGTACTGTACTTTGATGTATTCATGACCAGGTCCACCTTGCAAATGAGCCTTGCTCAATGGTGCCTGACTGGATAAATAAAGATTTTGATTGATATCGGGGGAACTCGTTACCTTCCCCCCCCCCCAACTGTTTAACCAGGAGTGGCACACTAAGCTGAAAGCTTGTTTACTGGTGCGACCTGGGAGCCCAGGGAAGTTAAGAGATTTGCTCAGAGTCACACAGTATGCAAGTGGGGGCTGTGGGATTCAAACCTGGGTCTCCAGCTGTGCAGCTCAGAGCCTTAAACCACTGCGCTACACTGCCTCCCCTCCCTCCCTGCCAACCTTATGCTGTCTATGCCAAATATAAAACTAATCAGCAGATGTCAGGTACAGCACTAAGTCCACTTCCCAGTTAGCCTAGACCATCTCCATTAACAAAGAGGAACTTTTATAATACGCCTTGTATAAATGGGAGATCGCATGTCTCGGGGATTCTTCTGTGCTCATCTGGACCAATAAATTGAAAAGCGGAAGGATCACCTGAGTAGTAATATCTAATCCCAAAGTGGAGGATAAGAAATGACGAATTTGCAAGTATTTATAACGGTCCCTGTATGGTAAGTTAAATTCAAGCCTAAACTGAGTGAAGGATTTAAAACTACCCTCATGATAAAATTGGAACCCCTGCCTCAAGATCAGGTCCAACCAATTAAGGAATGAATTATCCATTTTGAGGGGGTCAAAGGCCATGTCTAGAATTGGGATTCCCAACCATCTTGCCCCCATTGCATTCTCTGGTCAATACAAAAAGTGAGACCAAATGCTAAGTATTCTGTTAGTATATGAGGATCGAGTGACCAGTGGGGAAAATTTCAAAGGTTAAAAGACCATGTCAACATTCAGTGGGTGAGTAGAGAGTGCTCTCTCTCCACTTGAACCCCAGCAGGGGCTCCCCCTCCAGATCTGAGCCAGTGTCGTATGTGGGTTATCAAAGCTGCAATGGCATATTTATAGAAATTTGGTAGGGCCAATCTCCCTTTATCTTTAGGCAACTGTAGTTTTGCCAGGGCCACCCAGGGAGGCCTCCCCAGCCAAAGAAATCACAAAACCATATGGTTCTACTTAGTAAACTCCCCGTCCACTTAGTAAACTCCCTGTCCATAGGGGAAGTAAGGTATATCATTTAAAAAATACAACATTTTCGTGAGGACTATCATTTGGACCACCTGCCATTCTCTGTGTCAATGAGATTGGAAGGTGAGTCCAATGTTCAAGATCCTCCCGGAGCTGTTCATACACAGGATCATAATTCAAGGACTGCTTTTACTTAAATGAAATTTTTAGAGACCCTGAATGTACTATATTTACTATATTGAGAAACTGAGTGAACACTTGCACCTGATTGGAGTGCTCAGGAGCCCTGTGATAAGGAAACAAATCACAAGAAGAGTGAGTTGTAGTCAACAGCGATCTGTTGAACTACAACTCTATTGTAGGAGTGCAAAACTATTTTCTGGGCACAATATCCAGCCAGTGGTTGCATTTTAATATTTAAACCACTGCCGTGCCAGTATTAAAGGCAGGTTTTAAATGTGTTTGTGCTGAGCTTTTGCAAACGAGTGTGCAGGCCGACCAACTTCTGGTTTCTACTTCTGGATCAGTCTGCTGTTAAAATGAGCCCTGCGACGAGTGGGTGGGTGTTTGCTTCAGTTCTCACTCTAATTGGAGTGAGACAGCACTGCTGTTACTTAAATAGAATTTTTAGAGACCCTGAATGTACTATATGTATTGTATTGAGAAACTGAGTGAACACTTGCACCTGATTGGAGTGCTCAGGAGCCCTGTGATCAGGAAACAAACAACAGGAAGAGTGAGTTGTAGTCAACAGCGATCTGTTGAACTACAGCTCAATTGTAGGAGTGCAAAACTATTTTCTGGGCACAATATCCAGCCAGTGCTTGCATTTTAATCTTTAAACCACTGCTGCGCCAGTATTAAAGGCAGGTTTTAAATGTGTTTTTGCTGAGCTTTTGCAAACAAGTGTGCAGGCTGACCGACTTCTGGTTTCTACTTCCGGATCAGTCTGCCGTTAAAACAAGCCATGCAACGAGCGCGTTTTTAGCGTGGCAGTGTGTCATATGTCAGCTTCATACATCTAGTCCTGCAGGTACGTGACCTAAAACTCTGATTGCAGCCTGGTCCTTGTATAAGAAAGGTAAAGCATGGGCCTTCTGATTTGTTTTCATTATTTGGTTGTATAACTGACTTTCCATGATTCTCCAGTGTTTTACGCTACTACTTCCAGTTACAGTTCAAGACCTACATATGTGTCTTGCAAAATGCTTATTCCTTTGTCCTTTGCTGCATGGGCTGTTTTACATCGTAATAGTCTGCAGTACACTTCTTATCTTCTAATAATAATAATAATAAAAAAAACACTCTACTGTAACTTGTTGAACTGCTACTTATTTGGAGATCTGTTTTCCTGTGCCATGAAACTGGAGTGCTTAGTAGGTGGAGAGGCCAAGTAGGATAAATATACAAAAATTCATAAGGTTTAGACAGGACAAAAATAATTACCATTTCCTGGAAATATTACCCTCTGTGGAGCAGTATTGTTAAGCTGTAGGTAACTCTGAATAATACTTGAACACCATGGAGGAGATTATTAAAATGAGCAATGGATTCCTTGGGTTTAAATGTTAGTCTTGTTCTATGTACCTAGTGACTGATATAGAAAATTTCATTTACCTTTCACTTGTATTAAATGCCAACTAAATAATGATTTATCAGCTGAAGTTCAGCTTTTTAACAATAGACTGAAGTCTTTGGAAAAGAGTCCAGAGGAAATGTCCAGTAGATTTTAAAAAAAACAGACTAAATTAATCCACAACCTACCAAAACTAGATCGGACATAAATAAGGCAAAAAAAGTGGCAATAGATCTAAGAAATTAAAATTACTTACCCAACTAGAATCTGCCAGTGACCTAGCCCCAGTTAAACACAAACCCATGAAGAGAACTAGAGAAGAGGATGTACAAGATAATACAGATGAGGACTGGTATAATTTACAAAGTCTAAAAACCACCTAAAGAGGAAGAAGGACAGACCAGTTTGCTGTTTCAACCTTTAATTCTTTTGACTCATTGGTCTCCATTTCTGATAGTGACAATACGATAGAAAAGACTAACTCAGTCGATGACGAGTCTGAAAACCTATCCTCCAGTCCAAATACTGTCCATACCACCTGTATAGTGGAACCTACTATTAATGCAAAAGACCCCTCTAATAGCCATATAAATGAAGATGTGCACTTGAAATCACTTGACACAGAAGTCGGCACTGGCACCACAGAGATGCAGTCTGAACCTGGTACTACGATGCGACAAGTAATAGTAATGGGAGACTCTATTATAAAGCATACTGACAGGATAATCTGCAATCCAGATAAATCCAGTAGAACCCTGTCTAGTTTCAGTGGAGCTAGAATGTCTGATCTTATGTAGATGTCTAACAATACTACACAATACTGGTACTGATCCCTTAGTTATAGTCCATGTTGGAACAAATAATGTTCTCTTTGAACCAAATCAAAAAATTAAAGAGGACTATGTGGCCTTAACAAATAAGTTACTCAGCTTAGGGTGTGAAGTACAAATGTCTGAAATTTTACTGATACCAAGAGCCAGCTTAGTCCAGCAATGCAAGATCAAAGAAATCAATAACTGGTTAAGATGTTGGTGCCTGAAGCAGAATTTAATATGTATCACCCAGTGGGAGGATTTTTACGGCAAATCAAATCTGTACTGTTGGGATTGGTTGCACCTCAGTAGGAGAGGTAGTAAACTCTTAGGTGAGAGCTTAGGTCATTCTATAACAGAATGTTTAAGCTGCCACTAAAGGGGGAGCTGTAGCAATGTAATACAGCTCTAGAGTATAATGCACAATATCATGTACCTAACCCCTATACTTTAGGCAATTCAAATCAGATAGTCCCGAAAACTTTTAGGTCATTTTCAAAAACACAACTAAATGTTATACTTGCTAATGCAAGAAGCTTGCATACTAAAAAAGAAGAGCTCACATATATATACAGTATATTAAAAACACAAAATATATCAGTCTGAAGTTACACAAACTTGGAATAAGGACGGGGACTGGAATACGGACATTACAGGGTACAACAGGTTCCAAAAAAATAGAGACAATAAAAAAGGTGGTGGTATAGCATTATACATTGAGGGAAGTCTTAAAGCATATACAATAAAAACTAAAACAAATAAAATGAGAGTATATGGGAACAAATCAAATTGCTTTCTGACTCCTTAACAATTGGCCTAATCTATAGATCACCCACCTTAACATCTGAGGCAAACCAAAAACTAATTGATGAAATGAGTGCGCTAGAAGCGAACAACAGCTATATATTAATGGGAGATTTTAACCTTCCCACTATAAATTGGGATACTTAGGAAACTGACTCAAATTTAGAAACTACATTCATGGATGTTTTCTTTCAGCACAACCTGGAACAAATAGTTAAACAGCCTACTCATGGCAGGAATATCTTGGACCTTGTCCTAATACCGAGGAGAAAATTGAAGATATTGATTTACTACCTCCTCTAGGAGACAGTGATCACTGTATTGTAAATTTCAAATATAAGACTGAACTGACACATACTAAGGATATAACTAAAATGAAAAACTTTAATAAAGCTGACTATGCTAAAATTAATGACTACTTAACTAAATGGAACTGGGAAGCCAAATTTAAGAACCTTAACACAAATATGAGAAAAAAGTAATCAAAAAATTAACATCTGCATTGCTAATTGGGTTCCCGAAAGGATTAAGTATAGTAAAAATAAACATGTACCTCAGTGGTGGTCAATTGCTATTAAGAAATGACTAGCAAAAAAGAGAAAATTGTATAAAAAATATATCAGAAATAAATCATCTAGTTCGGGGATGAAATACAAAATTGCTGTAAAACGAACTAAACATATGATAAAGTTTTCAAAATCAAGAGTAGAACATAATTTGGTTTCAAAAGTAAAAAACAACAAGAAACAGTTTCACAATTATATTGGCTCTGTGAAAGGTGGACAGCAAACTATCGGCCCTATCATCATTAATAATATTCCCATTATTGGTGAAACAGCTACAGCTAGGGTACTTAATGAACAATTCCTAAAAGTATTTGAAATCAGTATCCGAAAATGAAAACAATCATCCTGTTTTTAGTAGAAGTGAGGTTGAAAAAATAATAAAAACATTAAAAACAAACACCTCGGCAGGTCCTGATGGAATCTCACCCATATTTTTACAAGAAATTAGGCAATTTCTGGACTGCTAACAACTCTCTTTAATGTATCTATTAAAGAAGGCAAAGTTATTCAGGCTTGGAAAGAAGCCATTGTGATCCCTGTTTACAAGGGAGGTGATAAACACGACTCAAATAATTATCGTCCGATAAGTCTAACTTCTATCATAGGTAAACTAAATGGAAAGATTACTCAAAACACATATTATTGACCATATAGATAAAAACAATAAAATTGACATTTTTCAGCATGGTTTTGTGTCTGGGAGGTCCTGTCTGACTAATGTTTTACAATTCTTTGAGCTGGCTAGCACTGCTTTGGATAAGGGTATACCGGTAGACATGGTATTTTTGGACTTCGCTAAGGCATTTGATAAAGTTTCACATAAAATCTTGTTACAAGAACTAATGAGAATTAACATAATCCTAACGTCATCAACTGGGTACAATCATGTCTGGAGAATAGGACCTAGAGAGTGTCAGTGAAAGATCATCTGTCTGACGAGGGTATGGTGTCTAGTGGGGTCCCTCAGGGCTCAGTCTTGGGATCCATTGTTTTTAACATCTTAGTTTTCACAATGTCTGCAGCTGACAAAATAAGGATATCCAAGTACGCAGACGATTGTAAGATTGGAAGTCTTGTAAGTTCATTTTCCGATGGTCTACTCCTGCAAACTCAACTAAATAGTTTAGCATCCTGGGCCAACTCATGCAAAATGTTTTTTTAATGAGGACAAATGTAAGGTCTTACATCTGGGTAGGAACAATATGCTCATCGACTATAATTTGAACTATATACTATTAAAAAATATTGTTGAGAAAAAATACTTGGGAGTCATAATCTCTAACAATTTAACCTTTGACAGAAACACCATAATTAATATTTAAACATGTAATAAAATTGTGGGCTAATTTCTGGGTAATAGCAAAAGCAGAGACCCTGAAGTAATTATGCCACTCTATACTAGTCTGGTACGTCCACATTTAGAGTACTGCTTCCAATTCTGTGCTCCAATTTCTGTTAGGAGTCTGAAATTAGTTGAAGGTGTTCAACGTAGATTCACCAAGAAAGTTATATCCTTAAAATATACAAGTTATGATGATAAGAATAAGAAAACTTAAGCTATTCGCTTCTAAATGCAAACAGGTAAGGGGAGATTTATGCCTTGTATATAAAACATTAGTGGATAACTATCTAAAAACAAGAATAGGATTAACATAATGTACTAGCACTAAATCATCTAGGAGTCAAAGTTATAAACTTAGTGGTGCACAGTGTGCTTCAACCAAACTGAGTCGATTCTGTACCCAAAGAGTAGTCACAATGTGGAACACCTTGCCAGATAGCTTTGTTAATAGCAGAAATATAATAATTTTTAAGCAAAGTCTGAATGAATTTATGGGAGATAAGAAGTTTGAATTCCACCTATAAGGCATATGGGTGGTGAGTCCAATAAAGGGCTTTGTGCCTACTGTACTCGTAAACTTCTATGAACCTATGAACCTATCTGCATAATACGCAAGTTTATGGACCATCCCTGCTATGGAATAACCTGTCAATAATGGAAGCTGTCTCAAATATTGAGCTATCGTCTCAGTATACAACGCAATCAAATATGGAGAAAGGGGACAACCTATGCAGGTTCCCTGATGTAAGGAAAACTGGTGCGAGTAAGAGCCATTTAATTTAACTGTGGCCTCTGGGCGATCATGAAGATCTGCTATTATATCTAAAAAGGATGCGGGGAAGCAAAACTTCTGCAGGGCCTCCCGAAGAAACCTCCAGGAGAACCTGTCAAAGGTCTTCTATGCGTCGAGGCTTAAAATCAGCAGGGGATGTTTATGTTGACAGGCATGATTAATGGGTGTTTACTCACCTGGTAAAGGTGATTATGTTAGTTTATATCAATGGCACTCCAGTCATTACCACATGGGTCTTAGCCCACCTGATAGGCTGTAGATGCACATGTGACCCAGGATCAAATTTCATGGATATATCTAGGTCTCGGGAGTCCCTGCTCTCTAATTCAACATTTCCAAAGCTGAAAGAAAGTTACTCATACAATCCCTCAAGGCCCACAGGGGAAGAAAGCAGTCAACCATAGACTGGTAAACAAGGGTAATACTTCCATCTAATTCCCTATTGAAACACTTATAATTCAGGTGCTAGTTGTCTGACTAACTGGTTACTATGGTTATCATTACTAATGCTGTAATCAAGAGACATTCCTGATGGGTTCTGCAAAGCCGCTTCAAGAACAGGGTGTGATGTGGAGTGCCATAGATATAAACTAACACAATCACCTTTACCAGGTGAGTAAACACCCATTGTGTTATATTTCTATCCATGGCACTCCAAGCATTACTTCATGGGTCCAATAAGAAGCAGTTTACACCCATAACACTCAGGGTGGGTTCTAGTGAGTGGCTTGTGAACCCAAGGCAAGAGCTGTCAATAACACATTTTCCCCAAAGGAGGCTCTCTGCCTGTATAGAGTCTCTAGTCTGTAATGCTTGGCAAAGGTGTGTGTAGAGGACCAGATGGCTGCTCAGCAGATGTCCTCCATGGACACGTTGGATCTTTCCGCCCAGGAGGTTGCACTCGCCCTTGTGGAATGTCCCTTTATGCCCTCTGGTGGATTTAGGTCTTTGGCTTTGTAAGCTTTCAGAATGGTTCTTTTCAACCAGTTAGCGATTGTCATTTTAGATGCAGCTCATCCTTATTTGTGGCACTGGGCCACTACGCACAGTCTCTACATTTTCCTTATTGGCTGTGGCTTTTCAATGTAGGAGACTAGGGTCTCCTTTACGGCCAGAATGTGAGGTGCGTTGGGTCTCCCTGAGTCTGCATTGTCAGCCAGTGTAGGTAGGTCAATAGTTTGCTCTGAATGAAAAGTGGTAAGGACGTTAGGCCTGAAGGCCGGTACTGTTCTCATAGATACTCCCTCTGCTGTGACCACTGTATATGGCTCCTTGCAGGAGAGGGCTCCCAGCTCCTGCTCCAATGGGCTGAGCAAATGACTATTAAGAAGCATGTTTTAAGTCCTGTCCAGTATAGCTGCACCTCTTAACTGGGTTTGAATGCATCACCAGTAAGAGATTCGAGGACCAGGGGCAGGTCCCATGGGGCGACCCTTGTTCTGTGGCGTGGTCAGATTATGTCTGCTGCCTTAAGAAGGCACATGACATCGGGGTGACAGCCCGGTAGGGTTTGCCCTATGTGGCCCACCGCTGAGCTAATGGCCGACAGTTGGACCCTAAGGGAAGCTGGTGAGAATCCCTTGTCTAGCCCTTGTTGGGGGTACAGTAGTTTGGTAGAAATGCCTGTCTGCGTTGGATCCGATCCCTTGTTTATAACTCATGTTGAGAAGATCTTCCACTGTCTGTTGTACGTTGATGTGGTCAACGGTTTTCTGGACTGTAGCATGGTGCATATGATGGATTCATGGTATCCGGCTGCTAGCAGTCTCTGCCTTTCAGGAGCCAGGCAGATAGTTTGAGAGTCATTGAGTTTGGATGCAGTATCGGACCCAGACTGAGGATGCTGTGCCTGGGGGGGCAGGTGCCACACATCCAGTGCCATGGCTGTTGCCATTGCAAACCATGCTGTCCTTGGCCAATGGGGTGATCAATATGATTAGTCTCCTTGACTGGCAGACTTTTGTGAGAACTTGTGGGATCAGTGGTATGGGGGAAAATGTACGATCAATCCAGGGTCCATTCCTGAGAGAGTGCATCCACCCCCACCGATTGGCATTCCCTGTACCTGGAGAAGTAGGTTCTGACCTCAGCATTGGCTGATGATGCAATCAGGTCCATGTTTACTGGCTCCCACTGTTTGTCTATGCTTTTGAAAATCTTGGGGTGCAACTGCCATTTCCCTGGGTGCACCCTTTGTCTGCTGAGCCAGTCTGCCATAATATTCAGTTTCTCCAACAGGTGTACTGTGTGGATATGAGCAAGGTGATACTGTGACCACTGCATTACCCTTCTTGCTTCTTTTGCATTGCTAGGCTCCTGGTGCCGCCCTGTTTTTTGATGTATGCAACAGTCACTCTGTTATCTGAGCATACCAGGAGTGATTTTCCTGTAATCTGTGTCTGGTATGCTAGCAAGGCATGGAATACCACTCTCATCTCCAGGACATTTATGGAGAGCTTGGCCTCCATCTTTGTCCATCTCCCCTGAGCTGAGGCACAGCTCTGGCATGCCCCCATTCCGTCAGGCTGGCATCTGTTTCCATCACCAACTTGTAAGATTGCTCCAGGTAGGTGCCCTTGATTAAGTTATTTCTTACTGTCCACCAGACTAGGGACACTCTGGCCTCATGATCTGACTTGATTTTGGTAGACAGATTGCCCTCTGTGGGGATTGCGTGGTGCAGAAGACAACTCTGAAGTGGATGCATGTTCCACCTGGCCCAGGGGACCAGGTCAATACATGATGCCAAGCACCCTAGTACCATGGTTACCTGTACTATGGTGGATGCGGGTGTCCCCATCAGGTCCTTCGAGATCCTGAGTAGGTTGTCTGCTCTGGCCTCAGATGGTCTCACCTTTCCCTGGAGGGTACCTATGTCCATCCCTAGGTGTTCGATCCTTTAAGTGGGTTCCAGGGAGCTTTTGGCCAAGTTGACTACCCAGCTGTGTGATTCCAGGAACTTGGTCACCACGTCTGTGTGATCTTCCTGGACATAAGTCTCCACCACTCATTCACACTAGTGGGATTGGCGCCGGAGGCACTAAGACCCATCGGGAGCAAACTTTGCTGGAGAGTTACGGTGCGAGAGGCGGCGCCCAAGACCTGGCGCCTGTGACTGGCAGCGGCTCGAGCTGTAATGACCATCTCGGGCGACGACCCTCCAACCGCTCAGTTCCTTTTTTCCCTACCAGAGTGCGCTTCAGTGACGACGCCGTCATTGTCTGGGAGTCAAACTTCAAACTAGCGCATAGTTTTCAGTTTGTTTTTGTAACATTATCACGATAGTAGTATCGCTTAGTTTTATTCTATTTTCGTAAAATTGTTCTAATATTTAAATTTAACTTACTTGAAGAAGTCTCGCCTACTGGACGAGTCGCATGAGCAGGTCAGGTGGACGGTAGGAGACTTCAGATGAAAGCTGTTCAGTCAGCCGGGCTGGGTCTGGCTCCTTCTCCTCAGCGGGTTCCGACTACGGTCAGTCCGATGCCTGGGATGGGCGTCCTCCGCCAGCATAAAAATAACGGTCGCATTCTCGGCTGCTCGCCTCGAAGCTCTTCTTCGCCCACAGGTCAAAAAGAGAAGGCATCACCGAGGTCGCCCTCTGGTATGTCTGGCGCGCCGACGGTCGGTTATCGTTGCTAGTTGCCGTCCTCCTTCGAGTCACCAACTTCCATAATCGCTGCCCCGAGACCTGGAGCCCCTCCCCGCCTATAGGTAGGGCTCCAGATGAGCAGTTTCATCAGTGGGCCGCTCTTATGGAGCGATGGGCTCGGAGGTTGGTTCTTCTGCCTGGCTCGGTTACCTCGGAGCCCTCGGGCTCCTCCGGCGATCAGGTAGGGCGGTTGGACCTTCCTAGTCGCGCGGCGCCTTCTTCGGTGCTAGCGACTCCGTGCTTAGGTGTTTCCCCCCCTCACATGGCTGCGGCGCAGGGGGCCTCACCGATGCCCTTATCTCCTGGTATTTTTCCTTCTCTTGTTTTCCAGGTTCCCGGGGCTTTTCCGGCGCCTTCTGCAGGGTCTGTGGCCGTGTCGGCGCCGTTTTCGGGGCCGCCGGAGCTTGCGGCGCCGTTGGCGCATGCGTGGTCTCCGCGGCGCGTTGGTGGGCGGTGGTTGGTGGTGCCGTTGGATCGGCGGCGCCGTTCGTGGCGCCGTCCGGCGTCGTCTGGCGCCGCGAAGTGCTGCGGGGCCGCGGTCTCTTCGGCGCCGTGCGCCTCCTCGGTGCCGTCTTCAGCCCGTTTTGTCGTCTCGGCGCCGGCAGCCCTTGGGGACTCTCCTTGTTTTTCTGCCATTTCCTCCTCTCCTAATTTTCACTCCTTTCCTGTCCAAACAGTCCTTTCTGGACCATCAGGAGATGATGTTGAGCCTGACCCAGACCTTCGGTTGGGTGATGAAGTGGAGGAACAGGATCTTCTTTGCTACAGAGCCTGTGGTCAGGACCTGTCCTTTAAGTCTCTGTTGAAGAACCTGGGATCCACTCTTTCTCTCCAGACTACAGACATCGATCCTGGGAAGATATTAAGACTCCAGTATCTTCATGCTTCGGAGATCCCTACGGATTTGACTCCTCCGATTCAGCCTTCCTTCGAGACGCTGTCTCAAATGGTATGGAATAACCCTGCTCTTATTCCCTCAGTGGCTAAATCCATTGATAAGAAGTATTCAGCTCCCAAGGATCGTCCCATTTTGGCATCCCAAGCCTTTGCGGATCCTATTGTAGTCCTGGCAGAGAATGACAAGGTCGTTCTTCCTCAAACTACTAAGCAGCTCGACCTATTAACAAAGAGTCTCGTAAGATTGATACATTAGGTAAGAGAGTCTTTGCTGCTCCACTCTAAGTATGCGATTGCCAGTTATCAAGGCTATTTTTCTCAGTATGAGTATATCCTGTGGCACTCTATGAAAAGAATGGTTGAAGCTCTTCCAGATTCGGATTCCAAGTCAGAGCTTCTTTTGACCGTTATTAGAGGTATTGAGTCCATAACCAACAGGTCAAAGCCACCATGGACGCTTTACACTGCTTCTCGCCTCAGCAGCCGTCGGATTTGTACTGGCGCCATTCTGGCTGCGTACTTCTGGCTTCACGAATGATGCTCAGCAGCAGGTGATGGCGCTGCCTTTGATGGCTCCTTTCTTTTTGGCCCTCAGGTGGAGCAAGCCTTAGAGGCCACTCAGAAGACTAGATCGGCCATTGTTGGCCAGACTCAGCCTGCCCCTCCGGGGCATGTGAACAGACGTCTGTCTCATAGTCGTCAGTCCTTCGAGGCAGAGGCAGGGAAGCTTCCATAAAAGCCAACCTGCCCAACCTCAAAAGAAGACGCAGAAAGCGCAGGGACCACAGCTCCCAGCGCCACCTTATGAGTCGTTGGTCTAAGTTCCATCCACTCTGCCCGAGGTGGAACTTTCTCCTCCGTGGAGGTCAGCCTGATGTACTTCTACAACCAGTGGAAGTCCATAACCTCAGACAAATGGGTTCTTGGATAATTCGCGAGGTTATTCTCTCAATTTCTTGGAACCCCGGTGTCCTCCCATCGACAACCCAGGTTTTCGGCCTCTCAGTCAGATCTCCTCACCGCGGAGATCCAGGGCCTTCTGAACAACAGGGCAATAGAACTGGTGCCCCCGCATCTGCGAAACACAGGGTTCTACTCCCTTTACTTTCTGGTTCCAAAGAAATCTGGGGGGATGCGCCCCATTCTAGACCTCAGAAAGTTAAACAATTCCTCCCCAGGGAGAAATTCAAGATGATTTCCCTAGGTACCCTGTTACCCTTGCTGCATCAGCACGACTGGCTGGCCTCTCTGGATATGCAGGATGCTTACCAGCATATCCCCGTCCACCCGACCCACCGTAAATTCCTCAGGTTTGTAGCTTTGGGTCAGCATTATCAGTTCAGAGTCCTGCCCTTTGGGCTATCCGGCGCGATTTTTACAAAGTGTTGTGCAGTTCCGCGGCGCATCTCAGGAAAAGTCGGACTCAGTGTTTCCCTACCTGGGCGATTGGCTTCTAGCAAGCCCTTCGGCCAAGGGACTTTGGAAGCCGTGCAAGCGACTTCTCGTCTTCTCCGTCCATGGGAGTTCTGCTGAATTTGAAAAAATCTCAACTGCAACCCTCCCAGAGCTCCTTTTCATAGGGACGCTTCTAGACACCTCTTCAGCGAAGGCTTTCCTTCCAGAGGACAGAAGACTCGACATCTGCAGTAGCCCGTTACATCAGGAGGAACCAATCGGTTACAGCTCTCCGATGCACATGTTAGGTCTCATGGTGTCCTCGGTCTTCACTGTCCCTCTGGCCCGACTGCATGAGAACCACCCAATGGATGCTCTCCACTCAGTGGTCCCCGACCTCACCCCAGTCTTATCCCATCAAGGTGCCGGAGCCCCTTGAAGGTCTCACCTGGTGGTCTCAAGGAAAGCAATCTCCTGAAGGATTCCCTTTGCTCCCCGGATCATCAGATCTCCATCACCACAGATGCATCGCTAATGGGATGGGGAGCTCACTGTCTCTCCCTCCACACTCAAGGTGTATGGACTCAGTTGAAACTCATCTCCACATAAATGTCCTGGAGATGAGGCGGTCTCTCTATGCAATCCGAGCTCTGAAGGATGTCCTTTGTCACAAGAACATTCTCCTTCAAGCGGACAACAAAGCAGTGATGTATTACATCAACAAGCAGGCGGTGCTCATTCTTATCCCTTTGCAGGAAGCAATGAGGTGTGGGAGTGGTGCTTGGAGCACAAGTCTCTGATTCAAGCGGTTTATCTGCCAGGTATGCAAAACGACACTGAGATCACCTCAGCAGAACGGAGGCAGACCCTCACAGTGGTCTCGATCCAGCCGTAGCTCGGTCCCTGTTCAAAGAGTGGGGACTCCAGACCTGGACCTTTGCATCCCACTCAGCACAAAACTGCCTCTCTTCTGCTCCAGAAATCCAGGGCCTGGCATTTTCTGTCAGGATGCGTTCAGGCTGCGGTGGACAAAAGCTTTCTTACGCCTTTCCACCACTTCCTCTAATCCAGAGAGTACTCCTCAGGTTGAGTCTCAGGGACCAAGATGATTCTCATTGCTCCTTCCTGGCCTCGGCAACTATGGTTTCCTCTACTCAACAGTATGTTGGCAGCCTCTCCGAGACCACTTCCTTTGCAAATCAGTCTTCTGACTCAGGGTTCGTTGGTCCATCCCAACCTGAAATCACTTCACCTTCATGCTTGGCTCCTGAAGAGATAGAAGTGAATCGGTTCAACGTCTCTCGTAGAGTCTCAGACATCCTTCTGGCTGCTCGGAAGCCAGCCACCCGAAAAACGTACGCTTCCAAATGGAAACGTTTTTCTCTCTGGTGTGAAAAATCCTCTTGGAATCCCTTTTCCTGTCCTCCTGGCAAGGTTCTGGAGTATCTTTGGACCTATCAAACTTAGGTCTTCAGTACTCCACAGTTAAAGTTCACCTTAGTGCCATCTCAGCGTTCCATGAGCGGTTTCTTCCTTAACTCTGGCTCAGTTACCTATGGTGAAGAGATTTCTTAAGGATTCTCCATACCAGACCCCTGTTAAGCGTCCAGTTGCAGCCTGGGACATTAACCTGGTGCTGGACATGCTCACTGGAAGCCTTCAAGACCCTTAGCTACCTGTGAGCTAAATTTCTTACCTGGAAGACTGCCTTCCTGGTGGCCATTACCTCAGCCCATGGGGTCTCTGAGATACATGCACTGGTTCACGGACCCTCCATATACTGTATTCCATAAGGACAAGGTAGTTCTCCGTACTCATCCTAAATTTCTTCCCAAGGTTGTGTCAGAATTCCATCTGAACCAACCTCTGGTACTCCTCCGCTTACTGCTAATTTCCAAAATGAAGAGGCAGGCTCTTCATTCCTTGGATATTAAGAGAGCCTTGCGGTTCTATTTAGATAGAACCAAGGATGTTACATAAGACTCAGCAACTGTTCGTTTCTTTCAGCGACACCCGCTGGGTCAACCTGTCGCTATTAGATGTATCTCTTCATGGTTAGTGGCATGCCTTCGTCATTGCTATTCCATGGCTCAAGTTAAATTAGAAGGTAGAGTGTGCGCTCACTCTACTAGAAGTGATCCTTGGCATCCCTAGCGGAAGTCGCAATGTTCCAATTGCAGATATACACACGCCGCTACCTGGAGCTCAGTGCATACTTCGTTAAGCACTATGCACTGGATATTTCATGCCAGGCGACATTCCGCGTCGGCAGAGCTATCCTTAATGGGCTTCTATCTTAGCCAGGTGAGGCTCTGGCTTTCCTGCCGCCCTTTTGGGGATTATCAGCTTGGTACTCTCCCACTAGTGTGAATAGTGGTGGAGACTTATGTCCAGGAAGATAGGAAAATTACGTACCTACCGTAATTCTTGATCTTCTTGGGCCAGTCTCCACCACTCATTCTACCCACCCTCCATCCCTGAGCTCACGCTGTATTGGTCTTCCTCCCTCAAATCTTTAGGCGTGAGGACTTCTTTGCTGACCCTTCTTACGGGTCATACGGACTATCTTATGTCCGTTTTTAATGTTGGTTTACCCTTTACGTTAGTTGCGCTGCACCTCCTTGGTAAAAAAGGTACTGAGGCGGTTGGAGGGTCGTCGCCGAGATGGTCATTACCGCTCGAGCCGCTGCTCGCGGCGCCGTGTCTCGTGGCGCCGTCTCATCGCGCCGACCCTCCAGCAAAAAGTTTGCTCCCGATGGGTCTTAGTGCCTCCGGCGCCAATCCCACTAGTGTGAATGAGTGGTGGAGACTCGTCCAAGAAGATCAAGAATTACGGTAGGTACGTAATTTTCCTTTTCTGCGGTTGTGATTTACTGCAGGCTTGAATCAACCAGTCGTCTAGGTAAGGAATGATGTCCACTCCCTGCTCCCTTAAGTGTGCCAGTAGTACAACTGAGATTTTTGTGAAGGTGCCAGGCCAAAGGGTAGAGCCTGGTATTGGTAATGTTGGCACAGGATTTGGAACCCGAGGTGTATTCTGTGACAAGGTCATATGAGAATGTGAAGGTAGGCATCCTTGAGGTTGACTGAGGTTAGAAAGTCGCCCTTCCGTCGCCTTCTGAGAGTTGACCTGACAGTTTTCGTTTTGAACCTTTGGGTGGCTACGTGTTTGTTTAGGAATTTGAGGTCCAGGATAGGGCGTAGGTCCCCATTCTTTCTTGACACAAGGAAGAAAATGGAGTAGATACCCTGTCTGTGCTCCTACTCTGGAACAACCTGAATTGCTCAGTTTAGTAATAGGTCCCTGAGAATGTCCTGAACCTGGTGTGCTGATGTTCTTCATCTTCCCTTGTCAATCTTCACCATTCATTACTTACAGGGTGTAAGCCGGAGGCGCGCACCCGTCACGGGAGCCTTTTTTTTTTTTAAAGTTGCCTACGCGGCCTGCCCTCGAGAGGCGAAGTCATCGTCATGCGCGGCGGCCGTTAATGTGACCGACCCCTCCTCCAACTCAGTTCTGTTTCTCCCGCCGTCGAGGCAGCACCTGTTCGGGCGTCCATTGTACACTCGTCAGCGACTCCTCTTTCCACACACTCGGCGCCCGATCGGTAAGACCGTTCTTTTTCTTTCTAAAGCGCGGGTGTGTTTTCCTCTATTTTTCTTGTTGATTTGGCGTTATGTCCGGGTCCGGAGCTAAGCGTGTTTAGACGAAGCGCGCCCCTATCGTCGGTGTTACTGTGGCGGCATTTCTCCGTCTCGGACCGGCATGGCGTTTGTCGTCGTTGCCTGGGACCCAACCGCGACATGGATTACGTGCGGCGCCTGTTTCTCCATGGACGCCTGCGTGTCCTCGAGTCCAGCGTTTAAGCTCGGTAAAGCCCGCCGACCAACCGGGGCGGCGTCATCAAGGGATTCTCAGGTAAGGTCTCGGCCCTTCCTGGGTCCCCTCATCTTTTCTTGCCAGGAGGAGGCCCTTCTGCGGTGTCGGGGCGTCGTGAGTCCCTCCGGGGCATGGCGCCGGCTACCGCCTCGGCATCACCTCTTCGGAGGTGCAGGCTCCCCCGTGCGGCGAGAGCCCCTGCGTCTTTTAAGGCTAGCTCGGGTGGACCCTCGACGCCGCCTTCGGCGCCGTTCCGGATCCTGGCGCGTTCGGCGGTGCGGTGATTGAGCAATGCGTTTCGGCGCCGTTTGAATCGGCGCCCGTTCGCAGCGCCCGGTGATCAAGCGGCGCCGTTGGCGGCGCCGCTTTGAATCAGCGCCCGTTCAGCGGCGGTGCGTTAACAGTGCCGCTTTAGGCCTTAGCCGTTGCGGCGTTGATGGATGAAGGCGGTGCCGCCTCGCCTTCCGGCGCGCGGTAGCCGTGAGCTAGTCCTTCCTCGGCGATGCCGGCCTCGCGCCAGCGCGCCCGTTGGGGTGTGGAGCTAGGCCTGGCTGCTACCGGCGTGAGGAAGCGACGGCGCCTCCGCGCCAATGCCGGGGCGTTCGGCGGCCGTAGCCCTCGAGGACCCCTGGGGTGGCCAGCATTGAGGTCCTGCTGGTCTCGTCCTCCTCGGAGGGCGATGATTCAGACGTGGACCCATCCTGGCACCCCCACTCTTCGGAGTCTAAGTCCTCGGTGGCTAGAGGTGCCAGGCGGCGCAGTGGGCCCCTCCCTCTGTCCCCCCTTTCGTCGCCTCCTGAGGGTTCCCCGGCTGGGGGTGGCCGGGAGCCCCTGGGGGCAGGCGCGGGGGTGACGCAGGGGGAGGCTCCCCTCTCTGGAGGCCCGGTGACAGCTACCTTACGGGGTGCTGTCACTCTCTCTAGGGACAGGGGAACGCTGTGGTCGAGGAGGAGGGCCCTCTCTGAGTCCGAGGGGTCGAGGGGCAGGGGGTCTGCTGCTCGGTCTTCCTTGGCCACCTCAGGGGGGGTGGCCAGGAGCCGAAGTGCAGAGCCTCGCCCCTCCCTCCAGGGTTCTAGGGTGTCCTTCGGCGGCGTTTGTGCGGACTGCCCTTCTGGATCCATGCAGTCCCGGCGTCGTCACAGGGGAGGTTCTCCCCCAGGGCTCTTCCAGGCTCCGCTTCCCCAGAGTTCCGTTCTGCGGCCTGGTCTGATATCCGGGATCCCCTTTCCAGGGCTCCTTTCCCCGGATTCCAGAGCCCTCGCAGAGAGCAGTTGCCTCCGCGGAGGTGCCCCTCTCCCATCTCTCTGCCTTCACCACCCCCACTCCCAGGCCATGTAGGCCCTACGGGTCCGTTATCCTGGGAGCAGTTCAGGGGTTCTGCGGCGGCCTTCCCCTCATACGTTAGGTACATGCATGAGCGGGTCTTTCGACTCTCCCCACCGCCGCAGGAATCCTCTGGGCATTCCAGTTCCCCATCATCCTCGTCTCCCTCCTCCGAGGGAGAGGAACCCCCTGCTCATCTGTCCTCCGATGCTGATTTCACAGAATATCAGCGTTTCCTCTCGAGGATGGTGAGGAATCTCCGGATTTCCTACGTTCGAAGAGACAATACCGAACGGGAGACGCGTGAATTCCTTGGTGAATTCAGTGCCCAGCATCTGGTGGTACCTTCCTGGCCTGTCCCCTTCCAGGAGGCGTCTATCCAGTCATGGCAGTCCCCTGCCGCTTCTTCCCCAGACCCGGCGGACTGCCAGTGTAGGTATTGTGCCCCCTCTGAGTCTCTAGGTTCCCTTCCCAACCCGTCCTCAGGTTTGGTATACCTGGATACTCCTTCTGGGCGCCGTTGCCTGGCGCCACGACCACCACAGGTTCGGACTCTCCCAGTTCGACCGTTGGGGGCGAAGTGTTCTCTTCTGCTCGTCGAGTGCATGTATTGCATCACATCAGGCTCACCACGCTGCCTACAACCGGCATCTGTGGTCGATGATGTCCCAGCTGCTGGCATCTATGCCTGATCAGAACAAACCAGACAAGCCGTTGCCCTCTCGCGGTAGGCCTGGAGCTGGCAAGACACCAAGCAAGGGCATCTTATGGCGCCAATGAGGTGGCTTCCAGGCTTGCGGGGACAGCGATCTGCATCAGGCGGACGGCATGGCTTCGTCTTTCCAGGTTGTCACCCCTGGCCCGGCGTAGGGTGATTCGCTCCGCCTTCCGGGGGCCGTCTTTTCTCTTCCAGAGCTAGGAGGCTTTTACAGGGGCTCCCTCCGTCTCCTCGTCCTCGGGAGGCACCTCCTAGCTCTTCTCCCTCTTAGGCTTTCTGAATAAGCCAGGGTCTTCTCCTTCTGTTTCTCACCAGCAGAAGGCTGGGGTCTTGTTCCCTCAGGTATGGCCTCTTCCCCTCCAGGGGAAGAGAGCTAATACTCACCCAGGAAGTAATGAATGGTGAAGATTGACAAGGGAAGATAGGAAAATTGCATTACCTACAGTAATTCTTGATCTTCTCTTGTATCTTCACCATTCATTACTACACCCGCCTCCATCCCTCAGTGCCTCTTCCTGTGGCTTCTCCACCTCCGTCTCCTTCCTCTCTCTGCATTTATATAAATATAGGAAAATTCCTTAAATTTTCCGGAAAAAAAAAAAAAAGACAAAAGTAAAAAAAAAAAAAAAGATCTTTCTTGAGAGGGGTTCTAAAATCCAGAAAAATTACTTACTCTAAGATTCATGGGCCATCTCGTGGTTTGCATTGGCGATCAGACTGCACAACTATCTCTTGCTATTCTTGGCAAGATACCTCTGAGGTTTTTGGCCTGGCTCAGGCTATTCAGTTTTGATCCTGCAATCCCGTGTTCAGATAGTTGCCCTGAAATCTGATTCCCCCCTCTATTCTTACCTTGCAGAGCAGAGGAACGAGTACGTCTGTTCCTTTCTCTTTAAAAAAAAAAAATGCTGAGGGAACTCTCTCAGACTGCTATAGGCATCTTGGTATCTGGGTCATGCATCTAGTTAAAAAAAAAAAATATTTTTATCTGTAAAAAAAAAAAAATGGAGAAATCAAACAAGAAGGAATAGGCTATCCTTCTCGCTGTTTTGCTAGTGGTTTCTCCTTTAAGTGTCCTCCTGGACAATTTTACAGTAGAGCTCTGCTGACCATATCCAATCTTAGCCAGCCTAAGCCTTGGCCGGCCTTAGCCAGTCAGTCTGAGTCCCATTTCTATCTTGAAATGCCTGAAAGGCTTACATTTTCTATTTCTAAACCCCTGAGCAGCGCTCTCATGCTGCTAGGGTTTATTCTTCCCTCCTCGGCTGTCCTCCCTTAAAAGCCCTCCAGCGGCCAGGAGCGAGTGGGTGTCAAGAAGCAATGGCATGTTGAAGATGAGGACTATGCCCTCCTGAGTCTGTCTAGCGGGCTTGTGAACCTTCTTCAGCTCTATCTCCGGGATTCTTGCTTCCCTTTAGTCGAGCCTTCAGCTACAAGTTAACTATGCTCGTTGGGCCTTCTGGTCCCTTCAACATCCCATCTCTCTTCTCTTTCTTCTTCTTCTTCTATTTTCTCATTTCCGTACTCATCTCTCCTCCTAGAGTCGCCCAGGTAAGAGGCCCTGCACTCCTAGGCTAGGATGTTCTTATCTCCTCTGTCCTTCCTCCATCGGCTTATTCCTTTTTCAGTTCATTCTTCCTTGCTTTGCTATCCCTCGGCTATCTTGCCTCGCTATCTATATTTTCTGCTTTCACTTTTGCCTCTCCGGCTCACAGAACTGAGTTGGAGGAGGAGTCGGTCGCTACTAACGGCCGCCCCTCGCGCATGACACATGGCGTCGCTCTCGAGGGCGGGGCCGTTAGGCAACTTTTAAAAAAAAAAAAAAAGCCCGTTGAGTCACAGGCGCTCCGGCTTACACCCTGTAAGTAATGAATGGTGAAGATATAAGAGAAGATCAAGAATTACGGTAGGTACGTAATTTTCCTTTCTTGACACGGGTGGCAGTACTAGACTGTGTTGAATAGGAATGTTTCACAGTTCTGTAGTGTAGCCCCTGGAGACTGCTTCTCTCATCTACTAGTCTGACTTGGTGAGGTGCCATTGGTTTTGGAATAGCGACAGTCTTTGCCCCACTGGGGGTGGAGTTGGAGGGACAGTTTGCCTCCTGAATGTCTGCAAATCTTGGTATGGCGTGTGTCCGAGTCATTGTGGGTTCAGCTTTCCTCCCCTGCCTCTGCCTCTGAACTTTCATCTGTTGAATTTTTCCCTGAAGGAAGATGAACTGGTATTAAGGGGAAAGCACTGCTGGTTGTACCCTCTGTTGTGAAAGGACTTGCTGCTAGAACTGGCCCCCCATCTTCGATTTTGGGGCTTATTGTTCCAAAATCTCTGGAATCCAGATGGCAGGTACATCATTCTGTTTTTGTCCCTTGCCAGGTCCTTGCCTTCCTCCTTTTGCTTCAGATACTACTGAAGGCCCTCCCCGAAAACATGCTTGCCTTTTAGGGGCAGGTTGACTAGGAGGGATTTGGATTCTGAATCTGCTTCCCACAGTTTTAGCCACAGGCCTTGCTTTGCTCTGTTCACGAGGGCAGACACATGAGTATTTAGTTTCAGTGTGTCCACCGCCATGTCCCCATATATTTGGCCACATCTAGAGTGCATTCTAAAAGTTCTTTGCCCCTATGGTCAAGGCCGGCGACCTCTGCAAGTACTCCAGCCAACGGATTTGAGATCTGGCTGCATAGATGGCAGTGGTGGCAGCCCGGGCGGTTAGGCCCACCATCTCAAACAGCTTTTTGAGCATGTCTTCCATTTTCTTGTCTGCTGGGTCCTTAAGGGTAATGGTACCGCAGGACAGCGCCATCTTCTTGCTTAGTGCCACAATTTGGGGGTCTATCGTGGGCACTGTATGCCACAGTTTAGCTTTTTCTTCCTGGATGGGGTACATGTGGTCCACATTCCTTTTCTTGGAGAGTCTCCAAGGTTCTTGTGATTCCACTCTTTATTGAAGATGTCCTCAATTGCTGGGCAGATGGGGAAGGTGTCTTTTGAGCTTTGTTTTTGTTGGTCATTGGATCCAGTTTTGACTCTGGCTGCAGTGGAGTCACTTCGAACCCTATTGTGGTTTTTATTGCCTTGACAATCCCGGGTACCAGATCGAATGGGCATAATTTGGAAGTGAGGGAAGGAGTCCCCATCTCCATGTGCTCCTCGTCCTCTTCCTCCTCACCGGAGTCTGATGCCCTGCTGTCATTGTCATCCAGGTCTCCCCCCCGTCTGGAACAGCGGGCTTTTCTGGGCAGCTCCCCAGGCTGAGGTCGAATAGGTTCTGGTTGTGGGGATGGTCCTCTCGGGGCTGGTTCACCGAGGCCCGTTGGCTTATTTCCAGTAAAGGATTCAAGCTTCTCCATCATTTTCAGCATAAATAATTGTTGGTTTTCCATCACAGCTGCAGCTGCCTGTTGGGTTTGTAGCAACGGGGCAGCATGATCCCCATCCAAGAGGTGCCATTTGCACCTGGAGGACACTGATCCAATGAAGGGAACTGCTCTAGTGAGGACTGATTCTCCTCTTCATGTAAACAGGCCAGGCATTGAAGCCCCGAGTTGTGGGGCATCAGGGTAGTGCTGCATGTACTGCTCTTCTTAGCCTTCATCATCTGGGGACAAAAAGAGAGGGAGAGGGATGAGAATCATGATCGGAACCTCAGAGAAAAAACACAACCCCCATGGGCTTCTGCCACGTACTGAACAACTCAGCATTTGACCTCGATTCCCCCCACCTTATAGTTATTGTCTTGTGGGGTTCAGGAGAGTGAGGGGCCCATTCTCCGCAGTGCGTCTTGCTGTCACATATTTTCCCCAGAACTGTCTCTTTAAACCAGTTATATTGTTCAGTCGCTGTTATTTTGGGGGCCGAGACAGCTGTAATAGGTGCTGGGCTGCCCTTGCCCCTTTCCGCTATAGCTTAGTTCCGTGCCAAATCAGTATAGGCTGGCCCCGTCACTAGGGCTGTCTGCCTTAAAAGCAAAAACAGTTCCACCACAGAGAGCCCTGCAGCCTGGCTTCCACTCACCTGACTAACCTGCCAATCCTAAGATGGTGGCTGTGCTATGCGCATGCATGGAGACAAGATGGCACCGAGCAATTTGGAGTAAGGAGGCTTTAGGCCATACTGATAGGCCTGGCATGCCATGAGGAGCAACATGGAAATGGAAAAGTCCCGGTAAGCACCATGCTATTCCAGCCTCTCTAGTTCTGATAGCAAATGTTTTCCCCTTCAAAGTCCTCTGTAAATTAGACAGTCGCTCCACATTTAGTGCCCCCCCCCCCATTTCTTATGGAGCGTGGTCCGGCTGTTGGCGATCACTGCATAGGGACCAGCCACCTGGGCATCCCTTCTCTCCAGTCAGCCACTAGGGAGGGGCCAAACGGGAACAGGAGAAGGAGCCCCCTGCCGTAAAACAGTTATCAGCCACTGAAGGAAGCCGATAGAGTGGAAAGTCAGCCTGTGGAATGCTTGCTTGGCTGCTGGGAGTAGGGGCTCATCAAGAGAACTGAGGAACCAGAGCATTCTTAGTGCTGTCCCCTTCCCCCATATGGAAGGAACCGGGAGGAGAACCAGACTGCAGCTTGTCCTAGGGTTCAACAAGGTCTGAGGAGCGGCTGAATAAAGGAAGGGAGAGCACCTACTATGCAAACCCTGCTGAGGGAAGAGGAGGCGAGGGCTGTAGCTTCTAGAGAGCCGGCGCGATTTTTAAAACTCAAGCTGAGCTCCTGCCATCAGCCGACTCATGACCAGGGGGAGATTAAGGATTTAACAGAGGGGAAGGAAGAATCACTATCCAACTAACACTACTGGGAGTCAATATCATCGTGGCTGCTCCGTCATGTATAGAGCCTAGCTGGCCAACAACAACAAACAGAGTTTTTTCCTCCCCAACTTGACCACAACTCTAAACCACAGCAAAAATGTGCAGTGTGAGGTAATTCCTCAGTGCTCTTCAACTCTACAGCATTCCCCGTTAGGGAAGAGGGAACCTGTATGGTTAACCAAGCGAGTTAAATCCAGCAGCATTCCCTGCTTGGGAGGGGGGAGTCTGCATGGTCAAACAATCAATCGGTCACCGTTAACTTACAAACTGTGAAAAACAACACATAATTTCAGAAACAAGCTTGTGCAGATATAAGGTTATTCCCCATGGTAAAATGTTGTGACTTACCTTAAGGTAGAAAGAGAAATTAATTAAACTGAAGATGCACGCGGGGACTCTGGAGTGCTGTTAGCCTTTCAGATGCACTGGGAGAACTGGAGAGCAGGAACTCCTGGGACCTAGGTGTATCCACAAAATTTGATCCTGGGTCACATGTGCATCTAGACCCCATCAAGTGGGCTAAGACCCAGGAGGTAATGACTGGAGTGCCATGGATAGAAACATAACACTATAACATAAATAGTTCACTTGATGTTATCTGTCATCTGATGAGAGTTACTAAATCCAGACTGATCTGAATGTACTAATAAAGGAAGAAGGTCATCTAATCTGTGCGCTAATATACTTGTATAGATTTTATAATTCTGAGTTAATACTGAGATCGGACGGTAGAAGTCACAAATTGGAGCTGGCTTGCCAGGTTTCAAGATGGCAGATCTAGTTGCAAAATGCCACGAACTGGGGAATATTCCAGTTCGATCGCCATCCGACTGAGCTGCCAAAATAGGAGCCTTAATATACTCAAATGCCTTTTTATAAAATTCGTCTCCAAAGCCATCAGGACCCGGACTCCTCCCGTTTTTTAAGATTTTGAATCGTCCGTGAGATTTCAGATAGAGTTGAGGTCTCTGCAGCTTCTGGATAAAATGCTCCATGGGGGTGGGGGGCCCAAAGGAAACTTCAGATTTGGTCCGAAAGATGTCTAACATTTGAGGAGTAGAATGTGTGAATCTGCCGGACACCAGGTCTGTGATTTTAGTTACCTTGACCATCTGTGTCTGTCGGTGTAGTCTATAATATCTTTGGTGAAGCCAGAGGAGCGCCTGTTCAGTTTGGGCTGTAAATATTTGTTGATTCTCCTTCTGTGTTATCTGTAAAAGGTCCCAAACCGATGCATCCCCCTGCATATGTGCCTGCTGAAGAAAATGTAGCTTATCCTGCAGATCTTCCTGGACATAAAGTCTCCACCACTCATTCACACTGATGGGATCTACGCCGGAGGCACTAGGACCCAGCGGGAGCAAACTTTTTTACAAGATGGTCGCCACCTGAGATGGTGCCGCGAGGAGTGGCGCCATGATCCTCAGCTCATGCGGCAATGACTGTCTTGGTGTCGACCCTCCAACCACCTCAGTTCCTTTTTTCCCGCTGTCGAGTGCACTACAGTGATGACGTCGCTTGCCCGCTGGGAGTCAAACTTCAGACTAGCAGCATAGTTTTCAGTTTCTTATTTTGTAGTATTTCTTGGATAAGTACTGCTTATTATAATTTATTTTTATTACAAGAAAGAAGTCTCAGCCTACATTGACAGAGTCGACCATGAGCGGATCAGGTGATGGTAGGGTACTTCGTATGAAAGTTGTTCAGTCAGCTGGACTGGGTCTGGTCCACTGCCCTCTCCGGAGGGGGGGGTCTGACAATGGACAGTCCAATGCCCAAGGAGAGGGGCAGTCTCCCCAGAAGCATAAAAGAAAACAGTCGCACTCTCGGCCCCGTTCGGCCTCAAGCTATTCTGTGACCCACAGGTCAAGAAAGAGAAGGCATCACCCGAGGTCACCTTCTGGTGTGTCTGCGTGTCGATGGTCGCTCATTGGGGTCAGTTGCCGGTCTCCTCCGGAGTCGCCGATTTCTGTTTCCGGTCTCCGACCTTTTCGACATCAGAGCCCTTCCCCACCTTCTGGTAGGGCGTCAGATGAGCAGTTTTATTAGTGGGCCGCTCTGATGGAGCAGTGGGCTCAGAGGTTGGTCCAGCTGCCTGGCCCGGTCACTCAGGGGCCCTCGGACCCTTCGGGGGATTGGGTAGGGCAGTTGGGCCTCCCTAGTCACGCAGCACCTTCTTCGGTGCCATCGACTCCATGCTCAGGTGTTTCCCCCCCTCACATGGCTGCAGCACAGAGGGCCACACTGATGCCTCTATCTCCTGCTGTTTTTCCTTCTTTATCCTCAAATCTTAGTTTTCCGGGCTCAGTGTTGATTTCAGCACCATCTGTGCGTCGATGGGTCGCTCGACGCCGTCCTCGGCATCAATGTGTCTGGCACCGGCCTCGGCACCATTGGGATTGTCAGTGCTGCCTTCGGCGCTGTGCGGCCTTTTGGCACTGTCTTCGGTGCCGTAGGGATTGTCAGCGCCACCTTCCATGCTGTGCGGCTTTTTGGTGCCATCCTCAGCACCGAGGGCTCTGTCAGTGCCATGCGCTGTGTTGGGCCAGGCGGCACCATGCTCTTCTTTGGCGCTAAGACTTGGTGTGGCATCTTCCAGTCTTCAGGGCTCCTTGATTCTGAACCCTTCTTCCTCCTATTTTCCTTCTGATTTTCACTCCTTTCCTATCCATACATTCCCTCCTGGGCTGTCTGGAGATGATATTGTGCCTGACCCAGACCTTAGGCTGATTGATGACGTGGAAGGAACAGGATCTAATCCTGCTGCAGAGCCTGTGGTTGAGGACCTGTCATTTAAGTCTCTGCTGAAAAATTTGAATTTCACTCTTTCTCTCCAGACTATGGATATCGATCCTGGAAAGCTTTTAAGACTCCAATATCTTCATGTTTTGGACATCCCTATGAATTTAACTCCCCTGGTACAGCCCTCCTTTGAGACGCTTTCTCAAATGGTATAGAATAATCTTGCTCTCATTCATTCTGTGGCTAAGTCCATAGATAGGAAGTATGCTGCTCCCAAGGATCGACCCATTTTGGCCTCTCAGGCCTTTGCAGACCCTATTGTAGTCTTGGCAGAGAATGATAAGGTTGTCCTTCTTAAGACTACTACAGCTCGACCTATAAACAAAGAATCTTGTAAGAGAGATACTTTAGGTAAGAGAGTCTTTGCTGCATCCACCCTGGGTATGCATACTGCCAGCTACCAGGGTTGTTTCTCTCAATATGAGTATATTATTTGGCATTCACTCAAACAATAGTTGAAGCTCTACCAGAGTCAGACACTAATTCAGAGCTTCTTCCAACCATAACCAGGGGTATCGAGTCCAACAACCAACAGGTTAAAGCAGCTATGGACGCTTTTGATACTGCCTCCTGAGCAGCGGCAGTAGGCACTTGTACCCACCATCATTCCTGGCTGTGCACTTCAGGCTTCACGAATGATGCCCAGCAACAGGTCATGGCATTGCCCTTTGATGGTGTGTATCTCTTCAGTCCTCAAGTAGAACAAGCTCTACAGGCCACACAAAAGACCAGATCGGCCATTAAATTGGTTTGACCTGCTCCTGCCCCTTCTCGGGGGGGGAGGGGGGGAGTGTTAATAAGTGCCAGTTTCACAGCCATCAGTCCTTCCAAGGCAAAGGCACGGGAGGTTTTAATAAAAACCAAGCCCCTCAGCCTCAAAAGAAAACGCAACAGAAAGTACAAGGGCCCAAAGAGCCCAGTGCCACCTTCTGAGTTTCTGGCCCAAGTCCCACCTCAGCTGCCTGAGGAGGACTCCTCTTTAACAGTGGGAGGTCATCTGACTCAATTCTATAACCAGTGGAAGTCCATAACATCAGACAAATGGGTCCTTTGGATAATCTGCGAAGGGTATTCCCTCAGTCTTTCAGAGACCCCTATGGATTGTCCCCCCAAACGGCAGCCCAGGCTGTCAGTACTTCAGTCAGAACTTCTCGCCTCCGAGATACAAGGCCTACTGAACGACAGGGCAGTAGAAATAGTTCTGCTGGATCAACGGAACACAGGGCTCTACGCCCCATTTTGGACCTCAGAAAATTGAACACATTTTTTCCAAGGAGAAGTTTAAAATGATATCGCTAAGAACCCTGTTACCTTTGCTTCATCAGCACAACTGGTTAGCCTCCTTGGACATGCTGGATCCTTACCAACATATTCCTATTCACCCAAGGCATCACAAATACCTAAGGTTCATGGCTTTGGGCCAACATTATCAGATCAGAGTCCTGCCCTTTGGGCTACCCTCGGTGCTGCATGTTTTTACGAAGTGTTGTGCAATTCTTGCAGCACACCTCAGAAAGATTGGAATTCAAGTGTTCCCGTATCTGGATGACTGGCAAGTCCTTCCAGGCAAGGAACTCTCAACGCCGTATCCACGGTTTCAGACTTTCTCATGTTCATGGGAGTTCTGCTAAATCTCAAGAAATCGCAGTTGCAGCCCTCCCAGAAGCTCCTTTTTATAGGAACTCTTCTGGACACCTCTTGTGCAAAAGCCTTTCTTCCAGAAGACAGAAGGAGTGATATCCTACAGATGGCCCGATACATCAGGGAGAACAGCTCGATTCGAGCTATCTCGATGCAACGGATGCTGGGTCTCATGGCATCCTCGATGTTCACTGTACCCCTGGCTTGTCTCTACATGAGAACCTCTCAATGGATGCTCAATACTCAGTGGTCCCCAACCACTCACCCTCAGTCCTTTCTTTTCAAGGTGACAAAACCTCTGAAGAGGTCGCTCACCTGGTGGTTGCAAGAGGACAACCTTCTGGAAGGGTATCCATTTGCTCCCCTGGATCACCAGATCTCCATTACCACGGACGCATCCCTGATGGGGTGGGAAGCCCACTGTCAAGATCCGAACACCTAAGGTACATGGACTCGAGGCGAGTCCCAGTTTTATATAAATGTCCTAGAAACGAGAGCCTTCCTTTATGCAATCCAGGCTTTGTAGGACATTCTGTGTCACAAGAACATTCTCCTTCAAACGGACAACAAAGCAGTGATGTATTACATCAACAAGCAGGGCAGTGCTCACTCTTACCCTTTATGCAAGGAAGCGATGAGAGTGTGGGAATGGTGCTTGGAGCACAAGGCTCTAATCCAGGCGGTCTGCCTGCCGGGAGTGCAGAACAAACTGGCAGACTGTCTCAGCAGAACAGAGACAGATCCTCACGAATGGTCTCTCGACTCAGCCATAGTTAAAGTCACTATTTGCAGACTATTCCCCACTCAACACAAAATTGCCTCTCTTCTGCTCCAGAAATCCTTCTATACGCCTTTCCTCCTCTGCCTCTAATTCAGAGGGTACTTCTCAAGTTCGAGTCCTAGGGGGGCACAATGATCCTCATTGCTCCCTTCTGGCCTCGGCAGATATGGTTTCTGTTACGCAACAACATGTCGAAAACCCCTCCAAAAGTGCTTCCCCATTAGATGAACTTTCTGACTCGGGGGGCCTGTGGTGCATCCCAATCTGAGATCGCTTCACCTTCACGCTTGGCTCCTGCAGAGATAGAAGTGAACAGGTTCAATGTCTCGCACAGAGTTTCAGATATTCTTCTGGCTGCGCACAAGCCAGCCACTAGAAAAACTTACACAGCCAAATGGAAGTGTTCTTCTCTCTGGTGTGCAAAATCCTCTTTGAATCCTTTTTCCTGCCACCCAGTAAAGTTCTAGAGTACCTGTTAGACCTCTCAAATTCAGGTCTACAATACTCTACAGTCAAAGTTCACCTTTGTGCCATTTCAGCTTATTATGAGCCAGTACTTTCTTTGTCACTGGCTCAGTTACCTGTGGTTAAGAGATTTCTTAAGGGAATTCTGCATAACAGACCTCCTATCAGATGTCCAGTCGCAGCCTGGGACATTAATCTTGTAATAGACATGCTCACTCGAAGGCCTTTTGAGCTTCTAGCTACCTGTGAGCTGAAATTTCTCACTTGGAAAATGGCCTTCCTGGTGGCTATTACCTCGGCCTGCAGGGTCTCTGAAATACATGCTTTGGTCACAGACCCTCTGTATACTGTGTTCCATAAGGACAAAGGACCCATCCTAAGTTTCTCCCTAAGGTTATTTCAGAATTCCGTCTAAACCAACCTCTTGTCCTACCTACTTACTTACTTTGCGAACTTCCAAAATGAAGGAGATCGTACCCTTTATTCTTTAGATGTCAAAAGAGCTCTGCATTTCTACTTAGACAGGACAAAACAAATTCGCAAAGCTCAACAACTGTTTGTTTCCTTCAACGAGACCCGACTGGGTCAGCCTGTTGCTGTCAGATGCATTTCAGCATGGCTGGTGGCATGCCTTCACCACTGCTACTCCATGGTGCAGGTTAAGCTGGAGAGTAGAGTGTACGCTCACTCTACTAGAGCAGTTGCGGCATCCCTGGCAGAAATCCACAACGTGCCCATTGCAGACATTTGCAATGCCGCTAGCTGGAGCTCTGTGCATACTTTCGTCAAGCACTATGCCCTGGATGTCCATGCCAGATGACATCTTTCGTTTGGCAGGACCATCCTTTATAGACTTCTGTCCTAAATTTGTGAGCTCTTCGTCTCTCCTGCCACCCTCTCGGGGGATTATTAGCTCGGTACTCTCCTGTCAGTATGAATGAGTGGTGGAGACTTTATGTCCAGGAAGATATAGAAATTACATACCTACCGTAATTCTCTATCTTCTTGGATGAGGTCTCCACCACTCATTCACACACCCACCCACCCACCATCCCCCGGGCTCACCTCTGTTGTTGGTCTTCACTCCCTCAGTCTTTAGGCTGTGACGACTTCTTTGTTGACCCTTCTTATACGGGTCGTCCGGACTATCTTATGTCTGTTTTTTTTGTTAGGTTATCCTTCTAGGTTAGTTACGCCGCACCTCCTCAGAAAAAAAGGTACTGAGGCGATTGGAGGGTCGAAGCCGAGATAGTCATTGCCACATGAGCCAAGGCTCACAGCACCACTCCTCGTGGCTCCATCTCTGGTGCTGAACCTCTTGCAAAAAAGTTTGCTCCTGCTGGGTCCTAGCTCCTCCGCCGTAGATCCCATCAGTGTGAATGAGTGGTAGAGACTTCGTCCAAGAAGATCAAGAATTACGGTAGGTATGCAATTTCCTTTTCCCAAAGGTGAGCATCCGTTTGTTTCTTCTTACAGGTTGCAAAGGCTATAATATGTCCCCCAAATACTACTTTTAGCATGTCCCATAATATGTGAGGTTTGATGTCCGGGGAGGAATTATCTCTCAAAATTTCCACAGTTTCCTCCTTAAAAAAGTCTAGGAAGGCTGGCCTGGTGGTGCTGATGGTTGAGGCGCTGGACGCCGCACCTCGATTTACACTGGCAACCCGGGTTCAGTGACGGACTCAAGTCACCTGGGATCGGCAGGGGGAGAGAGGGATTGAGTGCCCAGCAGTGGCTCTCCCTCTCTGGGGAGAGTTGAGTGCTTGTCCTGCTGCTATCCTGCCATCTCCTGGGTGAACCCAGGATTGGCAGTGCAAGTCGGGACACGCAATGGGAAGGGCAGCGTCATTTGAGAGCCCTGGAGAGGAATTGCATCTCAACGCATGCTTCCTAATTGGATCTCTTAGAGTGCTGATGACTGCAGGGTAAAGGGCTCACCAGAACAAGGAAAATGGAGCCCATCACTCCTAGGTGATGACTCCTCCAGGGCCGAAAAGCACATCGCCAGCCATCAAGTGAGGTGCAGACTCTGCTGTGCATCACCCACTCCACCGTTGTTCGGGGGAAGGTAAGGGGGAACTTCTCCTTTTCCCACCCGGGGGGTCAACCGGGATACCTAGGGCTACTGAGTGGGTGGTCACTCTAGGAGCAGACTCCTGTGGTGCCAGGCATAGTCGCGAGGCTTGAGGGGCTCTGACTGAGTGGGGTGACAAGGCAAATAAGGTGGCAAAAAAGAGGAAATAAAAAAAAAATCTAGGAATGCCAGGTCTCTGAGCAACGAATTGTTAAAATGCCACAAAGTTGTTTTCCGGAGCTGCATCAAAGACAGCTCCACAGAAATTGGGGCGTGATCTGAAAGATGAATGTTGTGTATCTTGGCATTATGTATTAAGTCCTGATGTTCACCAAAAATAATCTAGACGGGAATAGTGTTGATGTGGAAAAGAATAAAACGAAAATTGCCTCTGTCCCGGATGTAAATGTCTCCAAGCATCCACCATTCCAAGATTTATACTTGGTATAGAACAGTAGAAGACCATTTAGTCCATATGAACAGTTCCCCACCTTAGTGGGTACACATCAGTTATTCTCCAAGGGGTATTTGTCAATTTTTCCTTTAAATTCATCTAAAGTTTTACTATCTACTACGTCCCTTGGTAGTGTATTCCACACTCTCCCTGTTCTATTTACAAATGAGTAATATAAACTATTCTTTGTTACAGTTTTCAATTTAATCTGCTTATCATGACTTCTCAGCCCTTTTAACTTCTCTTGCATTTTCATCACCATTTCATTTACTAATTTATAGTCATTTATTATTCAAAACATCATCATTAAATCTCTTCTTTCCCTTCTTTGCTCTAAAGTTAATAGTCCTGTCCTTGTTAATCTTTCACTATACTCATATTTATTTAGATTTCCAATCATCTTAGTATATTTCCTCTCTCCCTATTTCATTCTTTGTGTATGGACTCCATAACTGGGACCCAAAGTCCAAGTATGGTCTAACATAAGACCTATATATTGGTACCATGCATCCTGTTGATTTATTCATAAAACTACGTTTTATGTTTCTCACCATATTATTTGCTTTTTGTATAGCTACCGTCCGTTGTTTATCAAATTGCAATTCTCTGTCAATTACTATCCCACAATCCTTTTCCTCCACAACTTCTTTAAGTTATTTTCGATCTAATACATACCTACTTTTTCCTCTATTCCCCTTTCCTAGGTACATTACCCTCCGATTTTTCTAGACTAAATTTCATTTTATTTTTTTTAGTCTGGATTTCTATTTTTTGTAAATCCTTTTTTAACTTTTTCTGCTGTTCTGTTGTTCTTACTGGTGCTCCTAATTTAATATCATCTGCAAATTTTGCTACTTGATTAGCATTCACCTGATGTAAATCACTAATATATAAAGAAAAAAAATAGGCCCCAACACAGATCCCTGTGGTACCCCACTCCTCACTTTAATTGACCTAGATAGTTCCCCTAATATTGTTACATTTTGAGTCCTATTACTTAACCATTTTTTTTATCCATAGTACAATTCGACTATCCAATCCCATTTTATTTAGTTTCATAATCAGATTATCATGGGGTACCTTATCAAAGGCTTTTTGGAAGTTTAAGAATATTATGTCTACAGGTGTATTATTAATCAGTTCCTCCTTAATATTTTCGTAGAAGCATAAATGGTTGGTACCACAAGCTGTATTTTTTTTAATCCATGCTGTTTAGTATCTGTATAATCCAATAAATTCAAACTTCCCTCTATTTTTAATTTTAATATACTCTCAGCTACTTTCCCCAGGATTGCAGTCAGGCTTACTGGTCTGTAATTTAACACCACTGATCTTTTTCCCTTTTTAAATAGGGCACCACAAAAGCCCATCTCCAATCCTCTGGCACCTCTCCTGTTCTAAAGGACTCATTAAATATCCACACCATGATTTCTGATATCAATGGTAGCACTTCTTTAACATACCTTGGATGTAACATATCAGGTCCAGCAGATTTATGTATTTTACCTTACTTATTATTCTTTCCACGTCTTCCTTTGTAGTGACTATTTATAAGGTTTGTTGTTTTTTATTCACTACCACATTTTTTACATTTTTCCCTCCCTCAAAAACTGATCCAAAATATTAATTTAGTACAGTAGCCATTTCACCGGAATCCTTAATTTCCTTACTATTAATTAATAATAGTCCTATACCTTGTTTATCTTTCTTCTGTTGATTTACGTATGTATAAACACTTTTCCCATTGTCTTTTTTATAGGTCATATTAGCTTCCAATTTCCTTCTTTCATTTGTTATATTTTGTTTTATTTTCTTTACACAGTTTTTATAATACCTTACCGTATCCTCTATTTCTAATATTTTAATTCTTTTAAATGCATTCTTTTTCTTTATGCAAGCTTTTATTACCTTACTAGTACAGTAAGTACACCACAAATGTTTTCTACCTTTTTTATTATAAAGCTTCTTATGTGGTACAAACTCTTTTTCCAATTTCAATAACTTGTTTTTTAATTCTTCCCACATTTGCCCTACTGTACATTTTTCATTCCTAAACTCTGTTTCCAGTCCCACCTTTTTGAATGTTCTTTAATTCTCTTAAAGTCTGCTTCATTATAATTTTTTGCAACTGTTATTCCTTTTATACATGTGACTTTAGCTTTCATTTTAAAGGCCACTATAGCATGATCGCTACTTCCTAAATGTTCTGTTATCTTTATTCCTTTAATAATATCTGTTCTATTTGTTAATAAATCCAAGACATTTTCTCCTCTAGTCAGTTTATATATTATCTGTTCCAACCCTGTCGTTTCTAACAGTTGAACAAACTTTCCACTGTTAACACTCTTACTACTACCTTTCTCCCAACAAATATTAGGATAGTTAAAATCTCCCACTACAATAACATTTCCTTCCATTGCTTCATGTCGGATTTCATTGTTTATTATTTTGTCTGTTTCCCTGTTACAATTTGGTGGCCTATAGTATATTCCAAATAAAATCTTTTTATCCACCCCCCTCAATACTTGAATCCATAATGATTCTGTACTCATTTTCACTTTGTTTATATAAACTACTATTTATTTCCTCTTTAATATAAATAGCCACTCATCACCCTTTTCTATTCATCCTAGATCTGGAATACAATTTATATCCCTATTCCAGTATATTTCAGTTATCAAGTTTCAGTTATTATATACATATCTCTAGTTTTCTGACTCAATTTAACTTCCAATTCTGCTTTTTTTCAATGTTTAAACTTCTTGCATTGAATAACCATATTGACATGTCATCCTTTCTTCTTTTAATTTGTTGTTCCAATTTATCTTTTTTCTTCTTTATCCTAAATACACTTGTTTCCCTTCTCCCCTTATCCTTTAGTTTAAATTACTATCTACCAACATTTTAATATCCATCCCTAATTTTCTACTGCCTTTCTTACTTAGATGTAATCCACCTCTACAAAAATATGACGGTTCCCAGATGTACTCCTCCCAATATTTTATACAACCCAGTTGTATTATATAAGGTCCACTGCCTAAGCCAATTATTTAATTTTCTTATCTTATTTTCTTTACTCATTTCTTTTTGTACGGGCAGAATTTCTGAGAAATAAATTTTACATTTTAGTTTCTCTGCTTCCATTTTTATTTCTTCAAACTCTTTCTGTATATCTTCTAATCCCTGATTTTTAATGTTATTCACCCTTAAGTGCAAAATCAAAACAGCTGATCCATCCCTTTTTCTAATAATATCCCAACATTCTCTTTACATCTCTTATCTTTGCCCCAGAAAAATAACTTGTTATAATCTCTTTGTTATCTTTAGATGTATATCTGTCTGTATATTTCAGTATTGAATCTCCCAATATATACATTTTTTTCCTTCATATGCTCTATTTGTTCATCATTATTGTCAATCTCAGTGTTTTGTTTTCCTCTATTAAGATGTTCTTTCTCCAAATTTAAATTTATGCTGACCTTTTTTCCTATACGATCAACTTGTCCTACATCCTTATTATGCCCAGCATCAATCCTTCAAACAACATGAAGTCTTGCTATATTATGACATATGCAGTGAGTCCCAACCTTCGAACTGCTCCGGAGGTGAAAGAGTTAACTTTCCATGCCAGGCATGGAACTTTGAGCTCGAGCTCGGTTGAAACTCTGTCTGTTGTTCTTCAAACTCAAACCATCAGATTCTTTACTCCGCCTCACTGAACAGTCGCTCCGGAGATTTCGCCTTCTGCTTGGTTCATTTGTCGGTTAAAGTATTGTTTTTTCTCGGTTTTCAACCGAATTTAAACCGCAACCGGTCAGTTCAGACTCTGTCTGTGGTATTGTGAGTACTAGATAGGTTTTACATTTATTTCTATTCTGTGTGGAACTTGTAAACGGATTTATCGGTTCGGTTTGAATCGATCAAGTTGCTTAAAATATCTTAATCTATCTTTTAGTGTGTGGTTACCCTTTCTTATCGGTTCTAAAAAAAAACGGATTTTATTACATTTTTTTTCACGACCCGTGACACGTTGGGAACCGATAAGAGAGTCTTACTTGCTGGATTGCCATAAACGGGTAAGTTTGGTTAGGACTGGCACCATGTCTGAGAAACCCAAAAGAAAAACCGGGCCCACTGGGTTTCCACACTGCAGTGTGTGTGGGGAAGTCTTTGCCAAGGCTGATCCCCACACCACCTGTGTTTATTGTCTGGGGTCTGACCACCTCAATGCAAACTGCCAGATTTGTAAAAGTTTTCCTGCAGCTACCCTGGAAAAGAGAGTTGGTAGGCTCAGGGAAAGGGAGGCCAAAAAGTCCAAATGGCCAGCCCGGTTCGGTTCCAACCGAACCGGAGGGAGTGCTCTCTGACCAGGGCGAGACTTCCTTGGGCAAAAGGAGATTAGACTCGGAGGAGCAGGGTCCAGCAAAAAGGACAAGAAAATCAGCTGGTGTGGAACCAAAACTTTCCTCTCCAACCGCTGAAGAAATAGCAAAAGCAATAAAAATTGTCCAGTCGCTTTCCCCGGTTCCGACCGAACTGGCACCATTGGGTAAGCGCCCGGTTTGGCCTGTTCTGCCGGTTCAAGAGTACAAGTTAGAGGAGTATTATGAACTGGAGGAGGGGGAAGAGGAGTATGAGGAGAGTGAATGTGGATTGGAAGTCTGGATGTGCCCATTGACCGGACATTTCTCCAGACAGACCTTCAGTAGTGTCTCCTCCTAGGCTTTCTGAGTCCCCTTCTCATTTTGTGTTTTATAAAAAAGTGGCTAAAACCCTCCAGCTCCCTATGGAGGAAGCTGTGGATGATCAAGAGGAGCCTGACTATGTGGAAATGATGGATATCCCAGAGTCTAGGAGATTGTCTATTCCCTTGCATAAGTCTTTTGGGAAACAGACTTTTAAAATGTTAAAAGCTCTTCACACTATACCTCCTGTGGATAAGTGAATGGACAAGAGGTACACATTGTCAGGCTCTGATACAGAGTTCCTCACACAACGATGCAGCCATGTTGGGGTAGTGCAGGCTGCAGCCTGTGACAAGGCTAATATTCCCTTGGCCTCACACACCCCGGATAAGGACTCCAGGAGGGTTGATGCCATGGCAAAGAAACAGTACATGGCAGCATCCTTGGGACTCAGACAGGCAAATTATATGGCTTATGTTGCCAGATACCAGAAATCCAGATGGGATACTGTTATGGCTCTAGCAAAACAGGCCACTAGCCAGCTTGGCAAGGAGCTGGAGCAGGTGGCTGCTGATGGTATTGAGGCATCCAAGGTGCAATTCCATGCTGCAGTGGACTCTAATGATGTCTCAACAAGAGTCATGGCTACATCTGTGGCACTTCGCAGAATGGCTTGGCTCAGATGTACTAGCCTGTCACAGGATACCCAGACTAAGGCCATGGATTTTCCTTTGTGGGTAATTCTCTGTTTGGGGAGTAGACAGAGAATTACATGAAGAAAATGGATGAGTATAGGACTACCTATAGGAGTGCACAGGCCAAAGAAGGCAGGCCACTCCTCAAAGGCAGCTTCCCAGGGGGCAGGGCAGGCCTTTTCATAGGCCTTTTTACCAAGCCCAGGCCTCCTCTTCTGCCTATGCCCAGAGGGGGTTCTTTAGAGGGAGAGGCAGACGGGGTACAAGCAGGCCTGCTTCCACCCCTCAGCCCAAAGCCCCTGCCAAACAGGCACCCTGATGGGGTTGCCAGGGCCGATTCTCAGCTACCTGTAGGGGGCAGGCTGGCTTAGCAGTGGTTGCAGCAGCTCTCAGAAGGGAGGGACAGTATGTCTTCCCTTATCTGGATGATTGGCTCCAAAAGGCCCCATCCAAGGGAACAGCTCTTACTGACTCTGGAGCGAACTCTCCAGCTTTTTCACTCCCTGGGCATCACTGTCAATCTGTCCAAGGTGGTTCTGATTCCGTTTCAAAGGTTGCAGTATATAGGGGCAGTTCTGGACTCTGCACAGGGGAAGGCATTCCTGCCCCTAAACAGGGCAGAGTGCCCCATAGTTCAAGCTCAGGAAGTTGCCCAGAGTCAATGTATTCCTGTCAGGGTATACCTCACATTGCTTGGCCTGATGGCAGCTGCCATACCCACTGTTCCACTGGCCAGACTCCGTATGCATACCCTCCAGTGGACCATCCGGGTACAGTGGGACCAGTGCACAGCTGAGTTAGACCAACCAGTCCTAGTCTCTTCCCCAGTACGCAAGGTACTGCAATGGTGGATGAACCTCTTGAATCTGCTTCAAGGCGTCCTGTTCCAGATCTTCTCCCTGCAGCAGATCCTAACCACGGATGCCTCAGGTCTAGGCTGGAGAACGCATCTGGGTCCCTTCCAGACCCAGGGCTGTTGGTTCCAGTGGGAAGCCTCCCTGCATATCAGTGTCCTGGAAATGAGGGTAGTGCTGTATGCCATGCAGGCTTCTCAGGTGCGCCTCGTTCTGGGTCAGCTGCTGGTGAAGTCAGACAATCTAAGAAAGTATACTACATCAACAAGCAGGGGGACTCATTCGTACTCCCTTTGCAGGGAGACCATGAGAGTGTGGTACTGGGTGCTGGATCACAGTCTGACACTCTCTGTAGTCTACATGCCAGGCATACTAAACACTCTGATGGACAGTCTCAGCAGGACTCAGTCCAACATGTACGAATGGGAGCTTCTGTCGTCCATCACAGAAGACTTGTTCGACAGATGGGTCATCCAGAGTTGGACCTTATTGCGTCCCCATTCAGCGCAAAACTGCCCAATTACTGTTTGCTAGATCCTGGGCCTGGAGTTTTCTGATGAGACACGTTGTCCCTCTCCTGGAACGGGAGGTTTCTTTACACCTTCCCTCCATTTCCTCTAGTTCAGAGGGTGCTAATCAAGTTGCAGATGGAGGGGGCCAGCATGATCTTGGTAGCTTTCTTCTGGCTGCAACAGATTTGGTTCCCTCTGCCTCAGCAGATGACAGAGGAACCTCTGGTCCCTCTCCTTCTTTGCAGGAACCTGCTGACCCAGGCTTGGGGGACCCTGGTCCATCCCAATCTCAGATCCCTCCATCTGCATTCCTGGCTGCTGAGGACATAGCCATCATCAGGTTCAGGGTCTCTAACAGAGTGGCAGACAACCTTGTGGCCACCCAGAAGCCTTCCACTTGAGCCACATATGCCATGAAGTGGAAGTGGTTTGCCATCTAGATCCTTTCACCTGCCTGGCGAACCATATCCTGGACTACCAGATTTCTCTTTCTGACTCCGGCCTCCTGTACTCTTCCCTCAAGGTGCACCTTTTGGCTATTTCTGCATTTCATGAACCTGTGGGTGACCGCACGATTACTCATCTCGATGTCTCCCATACCTTTCTAAAAGGCATCCTGCATCTGAAACCCCCAATCCATTCTCCTGTCTCAGTTTGTGACTTGAATTTTGTTTTAGAGAAACTGACCATGTCTCCCTTTGAGTCAGTTGCAACTTGTGACTTAGACTGTATGCTTTCTCTCTTGGAAAGTGTTATTTTTAGTTGCCATTACTTCTGCTCAAAGAATTTCAGAGCTTCAGGCCCCCTAGTGCGAGGAGCCCTCTGTGATTTTTCACAAAGACAGGATGTCTTTGCGCACAAATCCTAAGTTTCTTCCTAAGGTGGTCTCTGAGTTTACACTCAGTCTATCCTCCTTCCTGTTTATTTTCCAGAGCATGCCAATCCAGGGGAAGCACTGCTCCATACGTTAGATGTGTGCAGAACTTTGAAGTTCTACTTGTTTCGGACCAAGGAATGTAGAGACTTGAAGCAGCTGTTTTGTTCCTTCGCCCCAGGTAGAGAGGACGCTTCAGTTTCTAATCAATGTTTATCCAAGTGGTTGGCTAATTGCATTGTGTTCTGTTACAAGTACGGCAAATTTGCCTGGTGCTGTCAAAGCTCATTCCACCAGGGGTATGGCTACCTCTGTGGCTTGTTTCCAAGGGGTCTCAGCCGCTGACATCTGTGCGGCTGCCACCTGAAGTACTGTCCATACTTTCACTAAGCACTACAGTCTGGATGTTGCTTCTAGAGCCCGTGCAGATTTTGACAGGGCTGTGCCACAGGGACGCCTGTCTTTAGTTCATGGAGAGACCTCCTCCCAGACTGCCTGTTTGCACATCTAACTGCTTGGGACTTGTTCCTATGGTGTTACCTGATGACTGAAACACCCCCGAAGAAGATAGAACAGTTATGCAAGAACTTTCCGTAACAGTAGATCTTCGAGGAGATCTCGGTCATCATGTATGCTTTCCCTTCCACCTTCCCACTTCTTGGGGCTCCTGTCTAGGAACTGGCTGTCTGGTGTATCCAGCCTTTCATATAGGTCTGAGCACCTCTCTCTCCCCTCAGTCCCCCATAGCTGGGGCTATGCTCCTTTGTCTCCAAGGGAAAGAACTGAGTAGGGAGCAGGGCCACTAATGCTTTTGTAGGGTTGGTGACGTCGACAGACGTCAATGGCGTGGGCGGCCCCATTTGTACTGCTGAAAATCTTCTGTCTGGATTCCCGTATACCGTTAAAACAGTAAAGACTATTACAGCGACAAAATCGGCAGTTCGCTGTAATGGTCCACAGTATTTCCAACAGTGCTTTCTCTGGTGATTTTTCCCCCTCCCCGAAACAATTCTGACTTGGAGTTGATAATCTAAAAATACGGGGAGTGTGTGGGAACCTTCCCCCCCACAAAAAAACCTACTGTGCCATCCCTGTAATGCCGATCAACAAATTTCCTGTCAATGTGGCTTGCTGGAACCCTGGATTCCCCTTCACCAACGTTGAAGTTCCTGTGGTGTTATCTGATGACTGAGAGCCCCTCAAAGATCTACTGATCTACTGTTATGCTAAGTTCTTACATAACTGTTCTTTCTGTCTGGGATTTTGAACTTGTAACATCACATGTTCGACTCTGCCATAATTCACCAGTTCCCAACTGGATTAAGCTGCTCTACTTAGAAATGTAGTTAGTTTTGAGTTAGATTTTTTTTTCTAAGTCTTTATTTTTAATATCTGTAGAATACCGTATTCCCCATAGTTTTTAGTTGTGTTATCCTGTAACATATGCAAATATCATGGAGCATGAAATATTATTTTTATGTACGTCATGCGTTCTGTGACGGATTCTTGTAAGGTGTAGATAACCTGGGGGTAATGTGGCATGTCTGTGATCCTTTTCCAAAGAGACAGACTACAAATCTGCTGTATCCAAAGCAGCGTGTTCTCAGCTGTGACTAAAGGGGTGGGTCATTTACCTTTTGGGAAAGGGTACTGTATTAAGTGCGCAGTGTTTCTGTTGGGATTTGGACTTCAAGACACTCGAGTGAGAGGTAAGCTAGATGGTGGCAGTATGACAAGGCGATCATTCAGGTGTCTGAAGGGTTGTGAAAACTGGTAGCATGTTGCAGACTCGGTTCCTGGGGAGAACCAGTTTGTGACATATTAACAAACTTAATTACATATTATGTATGAGATGAGAATCAAGATGAACTCTGTGATGTTTGAATTAATGAGTTTCTTCAAGGATATCACTGTCTATACTGAGAATCTGCAAACTGTTACCAGTAAGTTTGAACTTAGGTTTTAAGCCAGACAACATAGTTTGGATTTTTTGTTTATTAAGGATAATTTTGTTATTGATAGGCCAAGTCTGTTCATGAAGGAGGTCATCATTTAGGCATTGCTTTAGTTCACAAAGATTTTTGTACTTTCTGTAAACTATCAGATCATCAACATAGACCAAGGTTTCACAACTGATAGCTGAGTATGAGGAGTTATTAAAAAAAATGTAGACTCCTTCATGGCTTCAATATCTACTATACCTGCCACTGAAATAGGGAGGGAGCAGTTCACATGGGTCTATGGCCTTTATCTGCTCCTGATAACTATAGTATAGTGAGAACAACAAAGGACCTAAGATGGAATCTTGTAGCAGAGTCATGTTCCAAACAAGCAGAGTTCATACTGTTTTGGATTGGGAATAAATTTTGTTTGTGGAATGTAGCTTAACTTTTTATGTCGGTGTCCGTGTCTCAGCAGGTAGCACACTCGCCTCTGAGGCCAAGAGATCAGAAGTTGGGTTATATCCCAGTACTGACACTGTAGTGCAACATGAGGGGGCCGCTGCACTCCTAAAGTGCCGTCTTTCAGATGAGACGTTAAACCGAGGTCCAATCTGCCTGTTCTGGTGGCATTTCAGATGGATGTTAAAGATCCCATGGCACTTCTCAAAAAGAGTAGGGGAATTTTTATTATTACTGGACTTCATTACAAAAACATTACAATAAAAACATTAATATTCATATCAATCAATCAATCAATATCTTTATTTTGCCAGGCGAAACACCATTGAGACAAGCTCATTTACAAGTTGGACCTGAGAACAGTACAGTAGCCAGATGGGCCATAACCTAAACATATAGTAAGCATATATAATGACAATATAATCATACAAGGCATGCACAGGACAAGGAAGTACTTGCAAAATGTAACAGGCTATAAGTCACTAGCAAGCTATTTACATAAGCACTTAGGAAGGTCAGTGATTCAATACATGTATACACAGTTGTAAGCACATTAAGTAAAGATTACATGAAGATTTGCATAACTGTAGAATGAAAGGGTCTATATGACCTATGAGCAGCGTGCTGGAGAATACAAACTACTCGTGAATACATTGATGTGGTAATGACAAGACAGAGTAGAAGAGGAAAGAGTAAAAAGGGGAGAAGGGTAGATGAGGGCAGGTAAGGACAGTACAGAGGTAAGAAGAGGGAGGGATGTAAGGAATGTAATAGATAGGGGATGGAGGTTATCAGTAGGTGGTATGCTATTCAGAAACAGAGTATCCTATGTTGATATACTAGTAGACAAACTTGATGAAGTATAAGCAATATGAAGGTGGGTTGGCCATTTGAATACTACTTCCCTGTTTGAAACACTGGCAGACCTCAGGGAAGGTCTTTAGGAGCATGGCTTTGAATCGGGATAGTGTTACAGGATGAGTTAGTCTTAGGGATTTTTGTATCTTGTTCCAGAGCACTGGAAGGGTGTAGCTTAATGAGGCTCTGCCAAAACGCATTCCAACTTTGGGAATAGCAACGGATATGTAGGTGAGATTTCTAAGTGGATAAATACTGGGGGGCAGATGGGCAGACAGCCTATGAGGTACTGAGGAAGCTTGTGAGTTATGGCCTTGTAGGTCCAGAGTACAGCATTTTTTTGCCTCCTCAAGCTAAGTGAACTCCAACCTATGGAAGCATAAAGGGCGCAGTGGTGAGTGGAGTAAGGTGCATCAGAGATAAACCTGAGGGCTCTATGGTAAAGGGTGTCAAGTTTGGATAGCACCGAGCTGATACTGTGGCTATACAAGAAGTCTGCATAGTCCAGAAGTGGCATGAATTATATACTATCCATCAGTCATATGTTATACAGCCATCAACTTAATTTTCTATAAATTCATTATACACCAGAACTTGAGCTTTCATCCAGCCAACCCAAATAGTTCAACCAGAGATGTTGTGATTTCTCTAATGGGAATCTATTCACATCTGCATTTTGTACACTCTGTAAAGACAACTTTATATTATTCAAAAGCTCCTGATAAGTGACAATCCTTTATTGTATTACTAACATGCACCTTGATTGTCATAAATAAAATCTAGCTAAGCAAAGGTTATATTATATATAAAGTATCAGCTAAATCTATTCTCCTCTGGCCCATACGTAATCTCTGAATATGTAGGTGTTGCTAATTGGTTATCTGACCAAAATTGTGCCAAGTATGCCCTAAAGGACTTAGCATAGGGACATTCCAAAAAGAGGTGTTCCTATGTTCCAAGATCAAAAAACATGCTTCTCTGGGACAGTATCTTTCTGGTAACTGTTGGTGTTTGTTGTTGCCCTTGACGCCCAATCTACCATAATTACTGAGCCATACACAGGTCCATATAAATGCTGGCATGCTAAGATTAGATAGCTGTTGCAAAACATGTTTTTGTTTGTTAGCTGAGCATGCTGGGAATTCTACCACTGACGTCGTCTCAGTTTGTAGTGCAGTTTTATGTATCTCCTTCCTGTCCATAGTCATCAACTGTGTTGGGGTAACTTTCCATTTAATAACCTGCATAATACACTCTTTCCCAAACTCTGCCACCCTAACAGGAATAGATCTTGTCTTTGTGTTCTCCCATGCCAACTTACATGGATTTAACCATTCCTGAATTAAGGGAGCCCACACTTTTGTGCTGGGGCATAAGGCTGGGTGAAAGTTATAATTCAAAAACAAACTATAAAAGAAGGCGATAGGATGAGCCATCTCTACACCACATTCCTTGATTGACAAATATGTGAATTCCCTCTTGATTGGATTCAGTCGAGAGCCCCAAAAGGCCTGAAAGAATAACCCATATAAGCTGGTAAAGATAGACTTGGGGGGAGGGTGTAACTAACATATAAGAACTGAGGACTCAGTAGGGTTTTTATTAAAAGTACCCTTTTCATTTTGGATATTTGCTGCCCCTTCCAACTATTAACTAATTTGGTTGCATGTTCAATTTTACCTGACAAGTTTAATTGTGCCATATTCCCTGGTCAACTAAAACTCCCAATATGAGAATGGGATCTGACAAAATATTTATCCCGGCCCACATGCCTGACTCTGGTACAGAAGTATTGCCCAAAGTAACTCCCTTACTTTTCCCCAAGTTTATTTTGGACCCAGGCAGTTGAGAAAACTGTAGTAACACAGCTGTTAATTACATTTCTGACGATGTGTAGTGAGCACCAGAACCAGATCATCTGCATAAGCCAAAATCGTCACCTGTAAAGAATCAACAAGTGTAATACCCACCAAATCAGTATGATTCCATATTAATCTAATTAAAATATCTATTCCGAAGGCATACAAAAGAGGACTTGGGGGCACATATATATATAGATACATACATAGACAGTGTCGGCAGATAAGGGCCTATGGCCCACCCAGTCTGCCCATTTAAGTTTGTAAGTTCACTTTATGTTTTCCAAGAAGTCTGCTACCCCTTACCCCTGACCTCCAGAATGCCTTTATGTCTATCCCATGCATTCTTAAATCCTGTGATTGTTTCAGCCCCCACCACTTCCTCTGGCAGGGGTGTTCCACTTGTCCACCACCCGTTCTGTGAAGAAATTCTTCCTCACGCTTCCTTTGAATCATCCTCCTCCAACTTCATCCCATGCCCTCTAGTCCCGGAACATCTTTTTCGCTTAAAATAGTGCATTCCTGCACCCTGTTCCTCCCTATAAGATACTTGTATGTCTCTATCATATCCCTCTCTCCTCCTCTCCTCCAGGGAGCATGTTCAGTGCCTTCAACCTGTCCTCATAGGACTTGTGATGCAATCCATGCACCATCGTTGTTGCCCTCCTCTGAACCTTCTCCACCCTGTCTATGTCCTTATGTAGGTAAGGTCTCCAGAACTGCACAGTGTACTCCAGTGTGGCCTCACTAGTGTCTTGTATAGTGGAATTATGACCTCCTTTTCCTGCTGGTGATGCCCCTGCCTATGCATCCCAGCATCCTATTTGCTTTACCTGCTGTCTTGTCACACTGTTTCCTGCCTTGAGGTCATCAGAGATGATAACCCCAAGATCCCTTTCCTGCTTGGTGCATGCTATATCGTCACCCCCAACTGATATATTGTGCAGGTTTTTGTTCCATGTGCATTATCTTGCACTTCCTTGCATTGAATTTCAACTGCCAAACCCTGACCATTCTTCAGGTTTCTGCAGGTCCCTTCTCATTCTGTCTACACCCTCTGGTGTGTCTACTCTGTTACAGAGCTTTGTGTCATCAGCGAACAGTGAAATTCTGCCTTCTAGGTCCTGCGCAATGTCACTGATGAAGATATTGAATAGTACCGGTCCCAACACTGATCCCTGTGGTACCCCACTGGTCATTCTTCCCTCTGTGGAGTGACAGCCATTTACCACCACCCTCTGTGTCCTGCTGCCCAGCCAGTTACCTACCCACCACGCTACCGTCCTGCCCACACCCATATTCTCCAGTTTGTGCAATAGTCTTCTATGTGGCACAGTGTCAAAGGCCTTGCTGAAGTCCAGATAGGCCATGTCCACTGCCCTCCCCTGATCCACCTCCCTAGGCACCCGTCAAGAAATTCAATGAGGTTGGTCTGACATGACCTTCCCCTGGTGAAACCATGCTGCCTTGGGTCCTGTAGTCCATTGACAACCAGATGTTCCACCAATCTCTCCTTCAGTGGTGCTTCCATGATCTTCCCCACTACTGAGGTGAGGCTGACTGGTCTGTAGTTCCCCGCTTCCTCTTTGTTCCCACTTTTGTATAAGGGGACTACATCTGCTAACCTCCAGTCTTTGGGTACCTCCCCTGTTTCTAGTGATCGGCTAAACAGGATAGCAAGAGGTTCAGTCACCACCTCTCTTAGTTCTTTAAGGACCCTGGGGTGCACCCCATCTGGCCCCATTGCTTTATCAACTCTTATTACTTCCAGTTCCTTCAGGACCCTTTCTCGTGTAAAGGCATCCTTGCTTAATGCCCCTATGAAATTTGACTTTCCTACCGAACCAGACATTTTTGTTTAGCCTGAGGAAGGAAGCAGCATACATCCCTTTTATCAAGTTTACAAAAGTGACTGGTATCCCAGATCCCAATAGTGTAGAAAACAAAAAATGATGGGAGAGCCTATCAAAGGCCTAAGACAGAACCTGTTTCCCCTACCAATTCAAACCCCATGAAATCTTACTGTATTCTGACATATGCAGTATTATCCTCCTATAGTACTGCCCTGGAGCTGAAATGGTTGATAGAACCTATGCCAATGATGGTATGCCAGGCTCATGCTCGGTTTTCAAACCACTGTCCCTGGTAAACATTCCACAACTGTCAGATTCTTTACTCCACTTGAACAGTACGGAAGCATTGGAGAGCTCTCCTTCATCTGTCTTGATGATTTTATTTTTCTTGGGTTTTTGAAGTAAAATTTAATTTTGTTCATTTTTGAAGCACTGTCCTTGTGTTTACAGGTAAACGAGTTTAGGTTTAGTGTTATTCTGGTAAGTTTTTAGGTTCTTTTCCAGTTCTTTTAACCGGGAGGAAACCAGACTTTAATTTACAATTTTAAAAGAAAATTTCTCCATTTCATTCTTTCTCTGAGGGAAACCAGAGTAACTCTTGGTCTCAGCGGTTGCTAAACCAACCGCAAAGTAAAAAAAAAGATAATTAAAGTAAATAAGGTTTAAACCTTATTCATTAGTGTGGCTTTCTGATTCTCAGAGAACCATTTCTTGGGGATTTTACTTATTTTGTCACTAACCCAAGAAAAGAACCAGCCCAATGGGATTTCAGCTTTGTTCAGAGTGTGGGGGAACTGTTTGAAAGCAGATCCTCATTTATTTGTGTTTTTGCCTATGGTTTAACCACCTGAAGGCAGATTGTAACATCTGTAAAATCAAGAAGTATTCCTCATTCGGTGCTTAATAGGCATTTTAACCGACTGCAGGAACAGGTTCAATATGGGAAGGAACCGGTTTTACAACCTTCTAACCAGGGTTATGGCTCCCCAATTAAAGAAAAGAACCACAGACACTGCCGCTGAACCAGTAAGTTCTGCTGAGAAAAAGAGGAAAGGAAAAACCCTCAGTTCAGAAAAAAGTATTTCCTCAGTCGGCATTTAATAGGCATTTCAGCCGATTGTAGAATAAAAGGTTCAGTAGGGCTGCTAACCCAGCTGTGGACAAAACTTCTTCCTCTCATATGTAGAAACCGAAGGCACTGGTTTTACAACCCTCTAACCAGGGTGGTGGTTCCCCGATTAAAGAAAAGAACCACAGACACTGCTGCTGAACCAGTAAGTTCTGCTAAGAAAAAGAGTAAGGAAAAACACTCGGTTCAGGAACTGCAACCTACAGAACCGTTGGTTCCAACTGCAAATGCATAGCAAATGCTGTACAGATTTTACAGGTGCTGCAACTGGTACCACGGTTCTGGTTCAGCGGCCCAGTTCACAGACCTCAGTTCAGAACCTGGGTTCCTTCTCGGTTCCCGATTCATTTGAACGGTTTACTGAGGTGTGCATGGTGAGTTTGTACCTTGGTATACCCTGATCCTCAGCATCCTGACTCCCCAGAAAAGGGAGCGGAGATTTTTTTCTCTTGAACATACGAACATACAAAATTTGCCAGCAGATAAAGGCCTAGAGGTCTATCAAGTCTGCTTGAATGTGCAGCTAGCACCCCTTATTCTGCAGCTGCTCTCACTTAGCCTTCATGAAGTGCACAGACACTGGACCTCTCCACCCAGGAATTCACAGAGGAGGAAGTGGAGCCAGACTGTATGGATAGGATGGATGTCCCAGTAACAGAAAGATTGGTGCTGCCCATCCACAAGTCTCTGAAAAGACAGGATTCTGCAATTTTATAAAATCCCACTTCTATTCCCCCAGTGAACAAGATGCTAGATAGGAAGTATTGGGTGGCTAAGTCTGGAGCAGAGCATCCCAGCCATGAAGAGGTGGTGCAAGCTGTGGCTTGAGAAAAGGCAGGGATTCCCCTGGTTTCACACCCACCAGATAAAGACTCCAAGAGATGGATTCTTTGGCACAGGAAATCCCAATTAGGTGCCTCTTTGTCCATTAGACAGGCCACTCACATGGCCTATGTCTCCAGATATTAAATAAATCAATCAATAAATAAAACATCTCTGGAATGCAATTTCAGAGATTGCTAGGAAATAGAGGCCTCTATACCAGATGCAATGTTATTGCAGCCAGGCAAATGGCACTTTCAGTGTCTCTGAGGAGATGGACCTGTCTAGGGATAACTAATTCATCCCAGGCCAGCCAAAAGGCATTGGATTTTTCTGGTGAGCCCACATTCCTTTTCGGTGAACAAACAGAGGCTTACGTGGAAAACATGGATAGGTACAAGGTAGTTTTTAGGAATGCCGCTGCAAAGAGGAAGGCAGCAACACCTCACAAGTACCAAGACAGATAGTGGGCCAGAGGCTTGCCATCAGGTTCAAGACTGAGGGCAGGGTTTTTTCTAGATCTGCCAGTCTATCAGAAGTAACCCTGTTGGAGAGAGTGGTGACCCATATTGGATTCCAGATATTTAAACAGGCATCTAACAAAGCCAAAGTAAGACTGGTCACTCTGGCTACCATCCTCCCTACATTTAGAAAGGGGGATTGGGCCTACATCCCTGACCTTAAAGGGCACTTCCTTTCCATATAGTTCAGACCCATTCCTTTTGGCTTTATCTCTGCTCCTGGGGTGCTTACCAAGTGCATAGCTTATCTCTGCTCCTGGGGTGCTTACCAAGTGCATAGCATTAGTAGAAGCACACCTAAGGAGGCAGGGGGTCATAGTCTCCCCAAACCTGGACGACTGGCTGATGGCAGGCCAGTCTCCTCTGCAGTTAGAGGGGCACTGATTACCATCTACGATACCCCGTGTATGCTGGGTCTCCTTGCAAATCCTCCCCCCCCAAAAAGTCAATGCTAACACAGATCTTACTTCGAGTGGGAGCTCTTGCAGTAGGCTATCACAAGCAGGACTATGCCGCAGGCACTAGGACCCTCCAGAAATCTTCTCAGCCAGCAATATCGAGCAGAGACCACCTCCCGGCTCCCGACATTGGCTCCACCCTGTCGTCAGCTGTGGTATAAAAGGGGGCAGACCCAACTCCACCCCAGTTCTTTTCCCGCCACGTCCCACGCACATGAAGAGTTCCAGTTCTTGTCTTACCAGCCCCGCAAAAAAAAACTCAGTTTTTTTGCCTTTTTGAGCATTTTTCTCCACAGTTTCGACGATTTTCTCTGTCTACCGAGGTATGTCTTCCCCATCCTCGGTCTCCTCATCGGGACCCCACATTAACAAGTGCGGTTGCGGCCGACAGATACTGTCTAAAGACGGCCACAAACAGTGCGTTTTTTGCCTGGGGCCAGGACACAACACTGCGGCCTGTTCATCCTGCCAGAAGTTCACCAGCCGGACTTGGATCCGCTGCTTGAAGGCCCTGAAGGTGTTCCTGCTTGAAAAGAAAATGGACCTGTACACCTCAGGGGAGAAGCCGAAAAAAATGGACAAAACCAAGCTGTCCAGCGAAAAAGACCGTAGTCGATCTTGGTACCGGTCCAGGTCCCGGTCTCGCTCCCACTTGTGGGCTTCTCCTAAGAAAGTCCGTGGTTGATGGAACTCAGGTGGCGTCCCAAAATCGAAAAGATCAGGCAAGGCTAGGCCTTCGGGAGAGGTCATGGCCCAGGTGACTCCGGTCACAGTTAAATCCTCGGTGCAAGCTTCCCCCCTTCCAATGCCTCTGCACCACCAGTCAAGAGCGTGCCCTCAGAGCTTCCAAGGACGCTCCAGCACCTCAATTGGTACCCTCGTCGCCGGTCCCCTTACCAACGCCAAGTGATGGGGCAACGGATCTGGATGCAGCCAGTGAAGGCCGCCTCCATCCCCAAGTCCTCCTCTCCCCAGGCCTCAGAAGGGGCCTCCTTCCAGGTCGACGCTAGGATATTCCATTTCCAGGAAAGCGGCCTCTGTTTTTTAAGGAAGAGCTCCAGGATCTGTTTTCTTCTGGTAGGGCCAGGTCCAGAAGCGACCCCCGGCCGCCCCCAACACGGTCCCGGACCCTTCGGTGAACCACAGCCAGGAGGTACTTTTGCTGAGGAAGACCCCTGAGAGGCCACCGCCTACACCTTCTCCTAGGGCTCGTTCCCATTCACGGTCCGTAGACCGACACCAGCGCTCTACCAGATCAGGTAGCCGACGCCGGGTCAGGTCTCACACCGGGAGCTGTTCCCGTTCTGTTAGACGGGAGTGCTCCCGACATTGGTCCCCAGACCGGCGTTGGTCTCCACTCTGCTGTCAGTCCCGTGACCGTCGTCAGTCCGTCAGTCACCGATGCTCGAGGGGGCTAGCCATAGGGATAGGTCCAGCTACTCATCACCCAGTAGCCCTTCCTCCTCTTCTTCGTCTTCTGCTTCTTCTTTTTCCGGAATCAGGGGTTCTCCAGGAGAGAAGGAACAGCCCCACTCGCCTCCTGACGATCCCACTTTCATGGACATCATGAGGCACATCCAGGCCCCCAAAGAGTGGAACACGGAGGACCTGGATCCGGAATGCTGGCAATTGGCTTAGTACCTGAGGCAAAAGGAGCCTAAACCCTTAGTGGTGCCTCCTTTGGTGGACACATTCCTGAACCTCACCCGAGTAACCTGGAAGTGTCCAGCTTTGGTCCCAGCAGTTCCAAAGAAATCGGACAGGCTGTACAGAGCCCCGAGGGATGAACCATTTCTGGCCAAGCACCCTCAGGGGGTCTCTTCAGTGATCACGGCTGCTCATGACAAATTAAAGCAGCCCAAACATCTCCGCTCACAGTCTCCCGATCCAGAGTCTCGTTATTTGGACCAGGTGGGCAAGAAGGTGTATTCTGCCTCCATCTGTTCAATTAGGTCCCTGAATTTCCTTACGCATATGGTCCAGTACCAGAATGCGCTATGGGAGTGGGCACAAGAGCTGGTAAACACCTTGCCAGATTCCGAGAAGAAAACCGAGATTCTGGATGTCCTAAAATCGGGCTTGGACATGGGCACGCATGTTTTGCGTGCCTCGTACAACACTGCAGATATGGCAGCCAGTGCAGCAGCGTAAGTGTCTGCCCCAGGCGCCATTCCTGGTTGAGGTCTCGGGCTTTCACCAGGATCTGCAGTCCGGCATCCGGGGCTTACCGTCCCAGGGTACCATTTTGTTTGGGCAGGAGACGGAGTCCCTTATCTCCCGCCTCCAAGAGTCAGGCAAATCCATTTGGTTGGTCCGACAAATGTACCGTGGAGACCAGTGGAGACAGTGAAAGCGGACATTTTAGAAGTCCTCAGGTGGTCAAGCCCATGGCAATCAACAGGACCAGAGAGGAGGCTTTCAGAGGAGAGCTGGCAACCAGCAGCCTGGAGGCGCTTCTCCTGGTGGGCCCAAGTTCTCCCAGGCCTCTCTGCCCACCCCTGGCTCTGCCAAATGACTCCTTTCCGACCCCCCTCCTCTGGCGGAGGTTCCAGGGGAGGTGGTAGGGGGTCACTTCTCCCTGTACTTTCAGGGATGGAGCTCGATTACTGCAGACAAATGGGTCCTAGACGTCATAAGGAGAGGACACACTTTAGAGTTCATGGAGATTCCTCCAGACACTCCACCAAGGTTCTCCAGATATCCTCCTTCTCACATCCCTCTCATAGAAGGAGAGATTCAGGCTCTCTTGCAAAAAAGGGCGATAGAACCAGTCCCCCTGCAGCAGCGGGGGGAAAGGGTATTATTCCCACTTTTTCCTGGTCCCAAAAAAGACTCAAGACCTTCGTCCCATTCTGGACTTAAGCTCTCTCAATCTTTATCTAGAGTACAAAAGGTTCTGGATGGTAACCCTTCCAGGTCTTCTTCCTCTGCTGCACCAAGGGGACTGGCTCTGCTCCCTAGACATGCAAGATGCATACATGCATATCGGGGTCTTCCCCCCTCACAGGAAGTTCCTGAGGTTCCACTTCCAGGGAGAACATTATCAGTTACGAGTTCTTCCATTCGGCCTCTCCTCCGCTCCTCAAGTCTTCATGAAATGCTTGGCAGTAATGGCTGCGACTCTAAGGCATCAGGGTCATTATGTCTTCCCTTACCTGGACGATTGGCTGTTCGCGGGCTCGTCACGGTCATGCCTGATTCAAGCTCTCGGAGACACCTATACTCTCTTTCGAGATCTGGGTATCACCCTGAACCTTCCAAAGTCTTCCCCAGAACCCAGCCAAAGACTCGCCTTCATCAGAGCAGTCCTGGATTCGGTCCAGGGCATGGCTTTTCTACCCCCAGAGAAGGGCGATCGCTTGAGGGAGATAGTCAAATCAGTTCTAGTAACTCCTCAAGTCCCAGCAAGGACCTTCCTCAGACTTCTGGGGCACATGGCGGCGGCCATTCCAGGCACTACTCTGGCCTGCCTTCACACAAGAATCCCACAATGGATGCTCAGGGTGCAGTGGGATCAGTGCTCTGATGACCTAGACCACATGGTCAGAGTCACAGAGCCAGTAAGGAGAACACTTCTTTGGTGGATGGATCCACTCAATTTAAAAAAAGGGGTCATCTTCCGTCCGGAGCCCCCGAATCAGACCCTTGCAATGGACGCCTCGGATTTGGGTTGAGGAGCACACCTGGGGGCTGGCCAAATGCAGGGCATTTGGACACCTGGGGAACGCGAACTCCACATCAATGTCCTGGAGATGCAAGCGGTCCTCAGTGCGCTACATGCCTTTCAGGAGGACGTTGTACCAGGGTCTCTTCTGGTTCAGATGGACAACATGGTTGTCGTCTTCTATATCAACAAGCAATGGTGCTCTCTTTCTTACCCCCTGTGCAGGGAGGCGATGAGAGTCTGGTATTGGGCACTGGAATGGCACGTTCAAGGTGTCTTAAACAACTTGGCCGACAGTCTAAGCAGATCTCGTTCCAAGGCACACGAGTTGGAGCTACTGCAATCAGTAGCGGATCAGCTGTTCGACATATGGGGTCATCCAGAGCTGGACCTGTTTGTGTCACCAAGCAATGCCAAACTGCCAGTTTTCTGCTCATGAGAGCCCACGCCTGGTGTTTTCTGGCCAGACGCATTGTCCCTTTGTTGGGCAGGGAGGTTTCTTTATGCCTTCCCTCCCTTTCCTCTTGTCCAGAGGGTTCTGTTGAAATTACAGGCTGAGGGGGTGCGATTGATTCTGATTGCCCTGCTATGGCCTCAGCAGATTTGGTTCCCACTACTTCAGCGGCTATCCGTGGAATCTCCAATGCCGATGCCAATATGCTCACAGTTGCTGTCCCAGGATCAGAGCTCGCTGGTCCATTCCGATCTCCGATCCTTGCACCTTCATGTTTGGCTCCTTCGGATGTAGCAAAATACAGGTATGGGGCATCTCCGGAGGTGGTAGATGTTCTTGTGTCGGCAAGAAAGCCCTCCATGCGCTCCACTTATGCTATGAAGTGAAAGCGCTTCTGCTTGTGGGCCTCGTCTCACCATCTGGATCCCATTTCCTGTCCCGTGAACTCAGCTGTACAGTATCTTTTCTCCTTATACCAGCAAGGCTTGAGCTACTCCTCCAGAAAGGTGCACATGTGGGCCATCTCGGCTTATTACACCCTTTTGGGAGACAAGGCCTTAGCCCAGTTGGATGTGGTCCGCACCTTTTTACAAGGGATTCTTCACATGAGACCTCCCATTCAGGATCCTGTCCCACACTGGAATCTCCTTTTTGTCTTGGAGAAGCTTACTCTTCCCCCGTTTGAACCTGCAGCAGATTGTGAGCTGCAATATCTTTCCTGGAAGGTTTGCTTTTTAATTGCTATTACGTCAGCTCGAAGAGTTTCCGGCTCTGATGTGTAAAGAGCCATACTTAGTTTTCCACAGGGAAAGGGTTTCTCTGAGGACGAACCCTAGGTTTTTTCCTAAAGTGGTCTCGAAGTTAACCCTCAACCAGTCAGTTGACCTTCCAGTTTATTTCCCTTCTCCCTTTAACAGAGGGGAAGCTCTCCTTCACACTTTGGATGTCCACAGGACACTGAGGTATTACATGAAGCGAATGGCTAATCACCGAAAATCGGAGCAACTGTTTGTGGAATTTGCGCCACAACACTTGGTTAGACCGGTGTCCAAGCAGACCATTTGTAAATGGATTGTCCACTGTGTCTCTTTCTGCTATGAGAAGCACAACAAGCCTCTTCCGGGCTTGGTTAGGGGTCACTTCACCAGGGGAGTGTCTGCTTCCTTCGCCACACTGCGAACATCTCGATTAGGGACATTTGCGCAGCCACTACCTGGAATTCAGTGCATACTTTCGTATAACACTACAGCTTGAACATTGCCTCCAGACGCCGTGCCAGCTTCGGCCTGGCAGTCCTTCAAGGACTATTGTCTTGAGCCTCTATGTCTAGCTTCCTCTCTTCCACCTCCCAGGATCGATCACCTCCTTGGCAAGGGACTGCTTGGGATTCAGTCCTGATTGTGAAAGCCTGCTGCAAGAGAACCCACTCGAAGTAAGATAGTACAGTTTCATAAGAACTTACCGTAACAGTAGATTTTAGAGAGTAGCTCTTGCAGGAGGCATTACTTTCCCGGCCTCCATCCCCCCTTTGAGGTGTGCAGAGTTTCATCTTCGAGCTTCGCCATTCTCCTGTCAAGACTCGCTCATGGGCCTTGGCGGGGAACTGGGTGAGCTGATCACCTCCTTTATACACAGGGCTGACGCCGGGTGAAGCCGACGCCGGGGTGGTCCCTGCTGGGTATTGCTTGCTGAGAAGTTTCCAGAGGGTCCTAGTGCTCATGCATAGTCCTGATTGTGATAGCCTGCTGCAAGAGCTCCTCTTGAAGATCTACTGTTACGGTAAGTTCTTGCGTAACTGTACTTTCGGCACCTGGAGTCTATAGGGGCAAAGACTGGATGCACTGAGAAGAAGTGCCTTCCTCCCGCAGGGAATGGTAGACAGCTTGGTGCAGCTGGCTGGCTCATTCCAGCTGCATACCCCTGACCAGTGAGGCATTTTTCTACAGTTGCTAGGGCACATGGCTGCAGCAACAGCAACAGTGTCAGGATCAAGATTCCAGAGGAGAGGCATTTAGTTCCACCTCAGGTCTCACTGGCCCCAAAAAGAGATTCCCTGTCAAAGATGGTCCCAGTCAGAAGAATCCTGCTGCAAACTCTGCAGTGGTGGCAGGAAGAAGGTAACTTCAGGAAGGGTGTGCCTTTCCCCCAGCTGCCACTAGCAGCAGTCTTAACAACCTATGCCTCCCTCCTAGGGAGTACACACTGCTTCACATAAACCCTGCTGGAGCTCAGGGCAGCTTAGTTGGGCATTCAGTCCTTTGCTCCAATGCTTCAAGGCAAGGTGGTTTAGGTCAGGGCAAAACAGTACAACCACAGTGTACTATGTAAACAAGCAAGGGGGTGCAAAGTTGTCCCTGCTGTGCACGGAAGCCATGGAAGTGTGGAGTCTTAACTCACTCCCTGGACATCTCCCTCTCAGTTGTCCACCTCCCAGGGAAGGACAATGTCCTGGCAGATGCTCTCAGCAGGATCAACTGAAACCACCAAGAGTACAAGTGGTGGTCAGAAGGTGGAGTACCCCAGAGGTGGACCTCCTCGTGACCCCAGACAGTACCAGCTACCACAGTTCTGTTGCAGACCTCTTGAAGGGGACACAGTCCCTCTGGATGTGCTGCTGTTGCATTAAACAGAGAAGTTCCTGTATGCCTTTCCTCCATTTCCACCGTTGCTCAGAGTGCTGATCAAGCTCAGGGTTCACTCAGCAACAGTGATCCTCATTGCTCCAGATTCGACCAGAAGGCCATGGTATTTTCTACTGCTGACCATGTCAATTTCCAGTCTAGTCTCTGCCCAGGAGGCACAATCTATTGATCTCCTTGCAGGACAGGATACTTTATCCCAATATCTGGTCTCTCAGGCTCAGGGCTTGGCTCTTGAGGACTTAAGAGTATTCAGACTTGCACATTTCTGTAGGGGTGCTGGAGGTTCTTAGGTTTTCTAGAGAACCCTTCTACCAGAGAGACTTACACCTTTACATGGAAGATGTTTTTCCATTGGGTGCCAGAAAAAGAGAGACTGCTGCAAGGCTGACTTGTCAGTGATCCTACAATATATGGCACACCTTGTTTCTCTCGGCCTTAGGCCTTCCACCCTCGTAGTACAATTACCAGCTGTCTCTGCTTACCTCTCAGCTGGTAAGGGGTAATTTCTGGCAGTTAATCAAGCGTTTAGCAAGTTCTTCAAGGGTCTCATGCATTTGCATTCCCTCACAGGGAACACACGTCAGCATGCGACCTCGATATATGCATTGGCTGGCTAATGAAACCACTATTTGAGCCCATGTCTTCAGCAGAGCATGGGTATGCAGCATGGAAAACAGTGTACCTGGTAGCCATCGCCTCAGCTGGGAGCATCAGTGAGCTCCAGGCATTGTCCACTGAGTTAATTGTATATCAGTTCATAGCGACAAGATAGTCCTCAAGACTAACAGAAACTCTCTGCCCAAGGTGGTTACGGACTTCTACCTAAATCAGTCCATTACTTTGACAGTCTTTATTTCACTGACCACTCTAGTTCAGGGGAATCTAGACTGCACAGCGTAGATGTCAAGTGAGCTATAAGTTACTACTTGGATCACACAAACGTTCACAGACAGGTGAGCACAGACAGGTGAGCACTCAGCTTTTCCTGGTCTATGGAGAAGTAGGAAAGGGCAAGCCTGTCTCAAAGAGGTCTATTGCCTGCTGGATGGTGGCTTGTATTCAGTTCTGGTACAGCAAAGTAAGTAAGGAATCCTTGTAGGCCCTAGGGCTCTCTCTACAAAGGGTACAGCTGCTTCAATAGCAGCTGCAGGAGATATTCCTTTGTTGGAAATCGGTAAGGCAGCTATCTCGAAAACAGTTCACACCTTTACCATGCACTACAGCCTGGATACCCAGGCCAGAGGTGATGCCAGGTTTGGGACAGCAGTACTGCAGAGCCTGTTTCCTAAAGAGGTGCTCTGCCCTCCTCCAAAGGTACTGCTTGGGTAGTCTGCATATGTCAGAATACAGTAAGATTTCCTGGCGTTTGAAGAAAAACATTACTTACCTTAGTAATCTTGTTTCTTCTAAGGGAATTCAGAGCTCCCACCCTACCTCCCCTGCTAGAACCTATGGACACTGCAGCACAGCTGTCCACGCTGTTGTAAACCCATGAATGGTTCTGTTGTTGGGCTTAGTGACTTGAGTCTTAGTGTAGCCCACATTTTCAACTGAAGGGGATTGTTGGTTGTCATTTATTTAACCATTAAAGTTAGTATAGATAGCTTGGTAGTATTCACATTCCGTAAGAATCTGACAGTTGTGGAATGTTTACCAGGGACAGTGGTTTGAAAACTGAGCATGAGCCTAGCATTCCATCATTAGTATAGGTTCTATTAACCATTTTAGCTCCAGGGCAGTACTATGGGAGGACAATACTGCATATGTCAGAATACAGTAAGATTCCCTTAGAAGAAACAAGATTACTATGGTAAGTAATGTTTTCTTTCCCTTGATAAAGGGTTTGTCATAAAACTACCAAATTATCCTGTTGTTTCCTGTTCTGTATAGCATAGGTTTGAAAGGGGCTACTCAGAAAAGGGGCTACTTTACTTAACCTTGCCAGTAATATTTTACTCAGAATCTTCAAATCCGAATTCAACAGGCTTAGAGATCTCCAATTTCCAATATCCTGCCTTATACCTTTCTTGTGAATTAACACTAAAATGACGTCCATCGTAGATGCTGATGTAACCCTTAGATGGCGCTATCCCAGGGGCTACTACCCCTGCCTGATTTGCCACTAACAGGTTGAGGGGCCTGGATCCAATGGCGGGTGCCTCCACCCAGAGGTCAGGGTTTGCAATAGTTAAACTAACTTGGTCACAGCCCTCTGGGACACTGCAACCCCTTCTTCCCACTAGTGGCCCACACAATATATCAGAATTACCTTCACAGTATACACTTACCCCAGGTCTGGTTCCGCACTGGGACCTCCTGTGAAATGAGATACAGTGCAACAATCACAGTACAGTATTTTAACATAGACAAATACCTCAGGCAGTATAACTTTGCTGAAACAAGCAGCTCTGATTTATTTAGGGGATATAACAAGGACAGGGGAAATCAGGTTAATTAGCTTATCACTCTAATAATTCATATGGCTCTGTTGCACAGTGCCTATCCCTATCAGTTACTGGGTCCCTGGGTACCCAAGCCCTAGTGGCTAGTCCAAACCGTGGCAGCTGGTAGGGGCCCTTTCACACAGAGAAAAGGAGAATTAAACAGTCAGCAGTACAGTAATTCCATTTGGATTTAATGTGGCATTCAACAGGAGCACTTTGAATTAGTACTCACGACCTCCAAATAAGATAGGGTCCTTCAATATCAGCAGGGCTACTCTTGAGCTCCAAGAGACTCTTCACAATTTATATGGTAAAAAAAGGAAGTACTATACCAGGCAGGCTGCTTCTCTATCCCGATCGCAATTACTGCACAATACCGGGAGAACACACAGCAGATTCAGTTCCTGACAGACAGAGTGCAATTCAACAATTTCTCCAGTCTTCTACAGGGTGAGCCTGGTTTCTACTCTTCATGAGATCCTTTGATTCTTTTCACAGGACGGATTCAGTCCTAACAAGCAGTTACACAAGCTGCAGACCGAACTCTGGGCCTTGTACACGTTTTTGACTGAAACTATGCACTGAAGGAGCACAGGTTTCTTCCTTCTTCACTGCCAAAGCTCAACTGAAACTCCAACCGACAAAACCGGCGGCACTTCCTTTGAGTTCCTCCCAGTTCTTGACTGGATTGGCTGTCACTCACAATAGACTGCTGCTGTTGGTCCAAAAGGCACTGAAGTCAACTACATCTCCCAGAGTCACTGCCCATACAATCCTCTTGTGGCTGGCTCAGATTATGAGTCCAAGTTCTGATTAGTCAAGCACCATTTTAGAGCTAGCTTACCCACACTGATTGGTCCAGTTCAGCAGTTCAAAACTAGAATGGGGAACTAGTAGACACAGTTCTGACTGCAAAGAAAGCAGGTTAGACAAACTGTAACTCTCATTATTACTCTAAATAATTTCTGGCAAACAGTTACATCTTTCAGATAGGTTCCCTTGCACCCTAGTGACTGCAAAATGAAGTGAATTGGCAGCACTCGAGTGGTACTCAGAAAGCACAGTCCCCCCATACAACTAATTATGTCTGCAAGCAGACAGCTCTTAAAGAGACAGTACCAGAGGTTCTAAAAACACTCACTGATAAATGGCTTAAACGCCAAACACCATTCAGGCTTGGAGCATTCAAGCAAGCTCCTGAAGTCTTTGGGAACCCCCATTTGCAGGGGTTTACATCTTCCTGGTTTGGGAAAGCTTGACGTCCACTACAAGGCAATTCCCCATAAGTTTTAACTGCAACTAGATCATATTTGCATTAGGCTCACACATGTAATCATCAGTCAATATCATTTTTACCAAGAACACATTTTGAAACATTGCAGTACGTCACTTTACATAGTATTATACACACATTGTACCATAACTCAAGTTATTACCTCTTGTACATGAAACCTGAAGAGAGGGGGGCCCTTCCCATCAGTTACCTTGGGGCTGGACGGGGCAAGGGCACCATACTTAGAGGGCAACACAAGTAATTTGGAGTTAGCACTGATGCTCAGTTTGGGCAATGAGCTCTGGGGACATACACCCTTTATGGACAACATTGAGAGGCAAATCCACAGGCCTCCCAAGGGAATCATAACTGAGGTGCACCACAGGCTTTACAGCTCGACCAGTCTTTCTAGGGGAACTGTTACAGTCTCTGCACTCTGAGCCTCATTGTCAGCATTGTCCTCACTTGTCAGGGAGTCTCCATGGGGGTAGAGAGGCTAGAACTTGGGGCACTTTCAGCTCCAGGAGTTACAGTTTCTGGAGTCCACAACATTTGACTCTCGCATGGAGTTCTGACACTGGCAGTGGACTGTCGGGGCACTCCAAAAATACTCTTCTTGTTCGGTGTATCACCAGTCTGCCCTAATCTATCATTTTCCTCCCTGAAAGCTCAAACAGTTCAACCATGCACAATGATTCCATTTCATCTGATCTGATGCTTTGCACTTCACTTTCTGAGAGCATTGGCTCCAGGGATGAAGCTGGGGCTTGGACAGTCCAGAAGGCCCAGCTTTGTCTCCAGTATTGACTAGGATGTCTCAACAATTGACTCAGTTCGTAAGAAGGATAGTATTCAAAGTCACTCTCACTTTCTTCCGATATGGACTGACAGTCATGCTCAACTGGGACTTGTGGAGGGAACACTTTAACCTTGCTTCTGTAGGTGCAGACTTTCTTGATCTTTTCTTAGCAGCAGCTCTAGTCACTGGTCCAGAGGCATCTTCTAGGGGCTCAGACTCAATTAAGATTTGTCCAATGGCAGTAAATGATTTCTATGCATTGTTTTACATCTTTTGAATTATTCTCAGGCCTTACTTTGTACACTGGCAGATCATCTAGTTTGCCCACTACAATGTGAGGGAGATGGTGCCATCTGTCAGCAATCTTGTGCTTGCCATGCAGTCCCAGATTTCTTAGCAATACCCGATCTCCTCCTGGAGTTCCTGTGCTCACCTTTATCATACCTTTCTTGTTGGCCAGATTTCTTTTGTAGCCATGGTTTGAGCCAGTTGTACATGAGTTAGCTGGGCCTTTAACTTTTGCACATACTGTAAATAGTTGTCAGCTTGAACCCCATCAGGAGAGACCCCAAAACACACATCTACTGGTAGTCGAGCTTCTCTTCCAAACATCAGGCGGTAGGGGAGAATCCAGTGGCATCACTTTTGGTGCAGTTATAAGCATGTACCAGGGTGCTAATTTGTTGGCTCCATCTAGGCTTGTCCTTTGGGTGCAGGGTGCCTAATATTCTAGCAAAGTGGGGTTGAAACGTTCAGGCTGTGGGTCCCTGGGGGGTGGTAAGGAGTGGTTCTGGACTTTCGCCTCCCCACAGAGAAAGCATCTCTTGATCAGACGACTCTCAAAGTCTCTCCCTTGATCAGAATGGATTCTTTGTGGAGCCCATAGTGAACAAAAAGTTTTCACAAGTACTTTGGCCACAGTGGATGCTTTCTGGTCTTTGGTGGGGAAAGCTTGGGCATATCTCGTGAAATGGTCAGTGACCACCAGCACATTACTGATATTTCTTGATCTGATTCCAAACTCAGAAAATCACAGACCAGCTCCATGGGTGCACTGGTGGTGATGTTAACAAGGCAGCCCTCTGGGGGCAAAGCTCTCTGTAATGCAGCGACTACAAGTTCGAATGTGTTGCTCCACATCAGCCCCCATCTTAGGCCAATAGAATCTGGATCTCACCAAGTCAAGTGTTCTGTCTATACCAAGGTGCCCCATGTGGTTGTGCAAGGACCTCAGTACTGAGTCCTTTCAAAGGTAAGGCACTAGTTGTTGTTTGTCTACTTGTCTCCTCTGTCTACTGCTCTCTGTATAACAGTTTATTGACTGCTTCAACTTAGGACCTTTCTTTTGTATAACAGTGCAGTTCTCAAATCAGGTGGAGTGATTTGGACACATCTTTTCCTGCATAGAGGGCTTCTAAAGCTGCTTTGATCATGGGATCGCGGGATTGAGCCCGCCGAATACTGTCATTGTCCAGCTGAGGCAGTGCACCAATGTCTATTGCAGAAAAGTGGCACTAAGCAGCAGGTATGCAATTCTCAGAGGGTCCCAAGCAATCCACCATGCAGTCCACTGCGTCCGTGGACATTTGTTCCTCCCTGTCAAACTTCCGGCAGAGTGCCCGAATGTCAGGTTCTGCCAATCGGACCCAATCATTCTGGGGAACAGGCCTCCGGGAGAGAGCATCAGCATCTATGTGGTTCAGACCTGCTCGGTATTCGAGAGCATAGTCATATGTAGATAGTGCAGAAAGCCACCTATGGCCAGTGGCATCCAACTTAGCTGAGGTCTGCACATAGGTCAAAGGATTATTGTGTGCTTTACTAGTATTTTAGCCCCATACAAGTACTTCATGGAATTGGTCAACACAGCCCACTTCAAAGCTAGGAACTCTAACTTATGTACAGGATAGTTCTTTTCGGATGGGGTCAGGCTTCTACTGGCAAAGGCCACTGGTCTCAGGCCATTCTCGTGTTTTGGTACAACACAGCCCCTCAACCCTTGCAAGCTAGCATCAGTGTGCAGGATCGAAGGTTTTCTTGGATCGGGCATAGGCCAGCACTGGAGCATGGGTGATTGATATATGATCTCATGAAAAGCAGTCCACTTAATCAGGAGTTCAGCGGCCTCCAAATACTTCACCGGATGAAAATACAACTCTTCAGTCTTGAGGACGCTCGATCTTTGGTATTTTTTAGGGTTGGGGATACCTTGAGTAAGGTCTAAAGGGCGGATCACTCTGAATAGTCCTGATGAAGCGCCGATATCAACCACAGAATCCCAGGAATCTTTGCAGTTCTTTTAGATTTTTGGGCTGTGGCCAGGTGGTCAAGGCCTCAACTTTACTTGGGTCGGTCTCATTCCTCGGTGGATACTATGTGTCCCACGTACTTTACTGATGTTTGGAAGAATTGACACTTATCAATGGACAGTTGTAGCCAAAGTCCTCCAGTCGGTCCAATACCTTAAATAATCTGCCTCATGTTCCTCCAGTGAGCTGCCAAACACAATAACATCATCTAGGTATACCAGGCACTTAGTAAGTTCATGTCCCCACTGCACGCTCCATCAATCGCTGAAAAGTGGCTGGGGCACCTGAACCTTTGAGGCATCCTCATGAGTTCATAGGCCAAGCGACAGATAAAGGCCGCCTTTCCTCACGGTCCCTCGAGTCATCGGGACTCTGTACCCACTGCAGATCCAGCACTGAGAACCACTTGTCTCGCTTAGGCAGTCCAAAGCATCCTGAATGCGGGCATTGTGTACTGATCAAGGATAGTCCGGCCGTTTGCTGTGCGTATAATCCACACACATCCTTACTGTTCCATTCTTTTTCCTCACTACCACAATGGGGGAAGCATAAGGGCTCCTGGATTCTTGTATTACACCAGCAGCTAACATCTCTTGCAGATGCCGCCTCACATCATCTATGTCAGCAGGTGCCAGGCGTCGAGACCTCTCACGAAATGGCTTTTCGTCATGCAGCCGGATATTGTGCTCAGCTCCTTGCACCATCCTACATCCCATTCCTTTAAGAAACACCTGTCTCTCTGGGAAAGCTTCTCACTGATCCTCACTTCCATTCAGCTGGCAGCGGGAGTCACCGAAATCAAACAAGCTGTATGCTACTCTGTCATTCTTCCTTGAACTTTGCTGGTAGCACTGCAGTGTCTGCACAATGCACATTAGCCAGGATGCAACTCTGTTTACTCCTAATGTCTCTTCAGACACATTATGAACTTGACCATTACCCTTCTGGCATAAGCATGGGCTGTAGCGGGCAAAATACTAGGCTTGACTAGCAGTCCCTCTGGCAATTTTCCATCGCCTGGTGCATCCAACATTAATATTTTATTCTTAACATCCTTTCTGATATGGACCTCTCTCCTGTAAGGTACACTGGGCATTTAGCGCAGGATCAGAGACTCAGGATCCTTCTTCCATACACTTCGACCGTTCCTCTGGTTCTGTTTTTTCAGCATTTTCTGTGCCTCATAGGCCTTCTTAATTAAAGCCGGAACTCTTAAAGCTCTACTAGTCTTTGACCCCTGTTTTCATAACACAACTGTGCCAGCCTTCCAACATATGAGCATTTGTTCCAATCAACAAAGGGACACCATCATACAGTCCAGTGGGGGACACACTAAGGCTAGGTCTCACTTGTTCGCCACCCAGCCACTTGAGGTGGGGAAAGACAGCCAAATTCGGATATACCCGGAATAGGGGTAGGCCTTTCTCACTTAACCCCCATACATGCAGTCCTTCTAATGGTTGTAAGGGTACATCTGACAAATGCTTCTGATACCAATCCTGGAACATAATTGTCACTTGGGAGCCACTGTCTAATCACAGCTCTTGTAGACCTCCATTCACCTTTACAGTGGTCTCCATGGAGGACCCACTATTCTGGACCAGTCTGAGAGGCGGTAGTGGGGCCTGGGCAACTGACCTTGCCACAAAAGGACGTGAATTAGCATTTTGTGCGCTCACTGGGATCATGTCGTACACCTTTAACCACTGATTTCTTCTCCCAAGCTCTCCTGTAGCCTATATGCAACTTTGTCAGTGTCTTTTGGGGACTGGCATTCCCTTTCATGTGCCCATCTTTCCCACAATTATAGCAAAACATACTTTCTGGAGTTTGAGTTGGCCGAGATGCCACACTGGGAGCTGAAGGGTATACTAACTGGAAACCCGTGCCATCTCTGTCTGCGCGTGATAAGCATTTGGAGACATCTCGTTAGTTTCTCCACTTCCATGGTCAAGGAATTGAGTTTGGAGCTGTTATCAGCAGGAGATACATGGTGGTACCCCACCCCCATAGCAGATGCAGTCGGATATAGGTCAGGGGCCCGTACTTGCAGGCGTGGCCTTCATAAAGGACTGTTTTGAATTCGGATCTCGCTCAACAGTTCGCCCCATTGTGGCATATCTTTTCCTTGTCAGAGCACTCATTGACTGTCAACCTCTGCCCTGAACTTCACTTGATGGGTCACCCTCAGTCACTCGGTCATAGCCACAGCTGTTGGTGCAGGTACCTCCGAGGTCGCCTTTTCTCAACTCCTCAATTTCTCTCATTAACTCATCATAGGAGGGTGGGGATTCAGTCGATCTGCCAGGTGTAACTGAAGCAACAGCAGTTCTGAGAAGGGGCAGACTTAAGGATTCTGTCCAGTCTGGTTCGGTCCAGTTCAATCGCTGGCAAACTACCTTTCTGAGGCATTCTTGCAACAATTTTTCCAGCCGAGAGACATACACAGACAACAACTCCCTTGGTACTGTTGTGCATTTTTACTCTCCACCATAGGTCCTCATCAGAATCTGGGCTCCCTACACATTCTCCAAGGCCTCAAGATAGGCCTGTGCAGTCGCTTCAGGGTTACTGGCCCGTTTAGCACGGATGGTAGCCAGGGCAGGACCTGGAGGCTCTCACTAACCCTCTTTCGCCTCTTCCGAGCATTGCCATTCTAGCACTTGGGGGCAACATAGTCTATCCAGGTCTCCCAGTCATCCTCCCTTAGGGGGTGGGGAGGGTGCTAGAGAAGATCCTCAACCTTCGGTAAGAGTCGTGACTAATGGCAGGTGCAGAAATAGGAGTTTGCATTGGTTCAGCCACCATTACGGGCACTGGAGCAGGAGAGGGTGTTGGGGGAGGAACACCCAGGTGGCAAGAATAGTTTCTTCAAGTCCTCCACAGTTTTCCCTCTCCCAGCAACCATTCAGCAAATTTCTCCTCAAAAGTTTCAGATAGTGGTGGGGCTGATCCTCCGGGTCTTTCTGTCCTTAGTTATCACTCTCCAAGCAGTGAGGGCTCCTCTGGGAATGGTCTGTGGCACTTTGAGCTATCTATGGGATCCTTAAACTCTACTAGGCCAGGAAAGTGTGGGTGAGCAGATTAGCATGCCGACCCACCACCACAGGGTTTTGTAAACCTTCCACCTTGGAAAGTACTCCCTGCACAGTGTCCGTATTGATACCCAGGGGATGTCCAGGATAAGCATAGCATTTTGGGGGTCGATCTCTCCCTTAGCACACCACTCCACCAGCCGGTGCACAGCCACTCTGTCGGGGTACCCATTTTTCTTAGTGGTTCAGAATATGGCCACTAGAGGACACACAATCCCAGCGGTGAGCCTCCAAGATGTAACCCCTAGATGGCGCTATCCCAGGGGCTACTACCCTGCCTGATTTGCCACTAACAGGTTGAGGGGCCTGGATCCAATGGCGGGTGCCTCCACCCAGAGGTCAGGGTTTGCAATAGTTAAACTAACTTGGTCACAGCCCTCTGGGACACTGCAACCCCCTTCTTCCACTAGTGGCCTGGCACACAATATAATGAATTACCTCACAGCATACACTTACCCCCAGGTCTGGTTCCGGCACTGGGACCTCCTGTGAAATGAGATACAGTGCAACAATCACAGTACAGTACTTTAACATAGACAAATACCTCAGGCAGTATAACTTTGCTGAAACAAGCAGCTCTGATTTATTTAGGGGATATAACAAGGACAGGGGAAATCAGGTTAATTAGCTTATCACTCTAATAATCTACTTTATGGCTCTGTGCACAGGCCTATCCCTATCAGTTACTGTCCCTGGGTACCCAAGCCCTAGTGGCTAGTCCAAACTGTGGCAGCTGGTAGGGGCCCTTCACACAGAGAAAAGGAGAATTAAACAGTCAGCAGTACAGTAATTCCATTTGGATTTAATGTGGCAATTCAACAGGGAGCGACCCTGAATTAGTACTCACGACCTCCAAATAAGATAGGGTCCTTCAATATCAGCAGGGCTACCTTTGAGCTCAAGAGACTCTTCACACATTTATATGGTAAAAAGGAAGTACTATACCAGGCAGGCTGCTTCTCTATCCCGATCGCAATTACTGCACAATACCCGGAGAACACACAGCAGATTCAGTTCCTGACAGACAGAGTGCAATTCAACAATTTCTCCAGTCTTCTACAGGTGAGCCTGGTTTCTACTCTTCAGAGATCCTTTGATTCTTTTCACAGGACGGATTCAGTCCTAACAAGCAGTTACACAAGCTGCAGACCGAACTCTGGGCCTTGCACACGCTTGACTGAAACTGTGCACTGAAGGAAAGCACAGGGTTTCTTCCTTCTTCACTGCCAAAGCTCAACTGAAACTCCAACCGACAAAACCGGCACTTCTTTGAGTTCCTCCCAGTTCTTGACTGGATTGGCTGTCACTCACAATAGACTGCTGCTGTTGGTCCAAAAGGCACTGAAGTCTAAACTACATCTCCCAGAGTCACTGCCCATACAATCCTCTTGTGGCTGGCTCAGATTATGAGTCCAAGTTCTGATTCGTCCAAGGCACCATTTTAGAGCTAGCTTACTCACACTGATTGGTCCAGTTCAGCAGTTCAAAACTAGAATGGGAACTAGCAGACACAGTTCTGACTGCAAAGAAAGCAGGTTAGACAAACTGTAATTTCATTATTACTCTAAATAATTTCTGGCAAACAGTTACATCTTTCAGATAGGTTCCCTTTGCACTCCTAGTGACTGCAAAATGAAGTGAATTGGCAGCAGCTCGAGTGGTACTCAGAGAAGCACACAGTCCCCCCCATACAAACTAATTATGTCTGCAAGCAGACAGCTCTTAAAGAGACAGTACCAGAGGTTCTAAAAACACTCACTGATAAATGGCTTAAACGCCAAACACCATTCAGGCTTGGAGCATTCAAGCAAGCTCCTGGAAGTCTTTTGGGAACCCCCATTTGCAGGGGGGTTACACTGAATATGTGGATGTCTGTAGAATGTGATTATATAAAATCACTAGTGCAGGGGAAAGGCTTTCCATGAATGTTCTATAAAACCCTATTCCCAGACCATCAGAACCTGGGACTGTGTTGATGAACAGTTGTAAAATGGCAGCCTTAACTTCCTCTAGCGTAACCTCTGTGACTAGTTCCTGGGCATCATTATCCTGGAGCCTAGGTAGCCCTAGAGAATCTAAGATTCCTTGTACATCTGTTTTTTTGGTGGGGGGGGGGCTACCAAAGGTTTGAGTCACCTGTTCTTCCGCTACTCCTAGTAACTCTAAAGAGGAGGACACCAATTCTCCTGAGGAGGAAGAGAGTTGTGTTGTAACTCTACTCTCAACCCTTTTCTTATTCTCCTTAAAGGGATCCAGACCACTTTTTACCATTTGTGTGCCAAATCTAAGTTCTTGTTGTATGGACTTTGCCCTGTCATACTGTACTGCCGCCATTTGGGTTTTCAAGTTACTAACCTGTGCACTCAGGTCCTGCCCTGTTGTATCCATCAGGGAAATGACCCTCTGCAGCTGCTGTCTAAGCTATAGGTATGTGAGATATTCAAAGGTAGATACAAGTATCTTACAGGGAGGAACAGGGTGCAGGAAAACACTATTTTTAAGCGAAAAAGATGTTCCAGGACTAGAGGGCATGGGATGAAGTTGGAGGGAGGACGATTCAGAGGAAACATGAGAAAGAATTTCTTCACAGAACGGTGGTGGACAAGTGGAACACCCTGCCAGAGGAAGTGGTGGGGGCTGAAACAATCACGGGATTTAAGAATGCATGGGATAGACATAAAGGAATTCTGGAGGTCAGGGGTAAGGGGCAACAGACTTCTAGGAAAACAAACTGAACTTACAAGCTCAAATGCGCAGACTGGGTGGGCCATAGGCCTTTATCTGCCGACACTGTCTATGTATCTGTGTATCTATGATTTAGCTCGTACTCTTTGCTGAAAAAAGGAACACCATGTTCTCTATGAGTCTTCCCACCAATCCACCAGTTTGGAGTAGCATTCCACTACTGATAACCTTGCCACCCACTCCCTTTCCTATGCTTTCTGGACCCGGGAGTCAGTACTGATTCATTCAATTTCCAATACTGCTTCTTGCATTGTGGAGAATGCCCTGTTTGTGTACGTATTTTAATAATCATGTGATCAAAGAACTGACAAGTTAAAGTTTGTACTTCTTGAACCATTAACCCTGATACGAGTAAGACAAAATCTATCCTTGTTCTTAATATCCCTTTATGTATGGTAAAGCCGCCCTTAGGGTGTACTCTCTTATAGGCATTAATAAGCCCTGCTTGATTTAAAATGTTGTTCAGAGCATTAGTATCAGAAAAGACCTTCCCTGTTTGTAAACCCCCATCTGCTCTAGAGAGGCCACAATTAAAATCCCCCAGCCAGTATTCCATCCTAGAGGTATGCAAAAAAGGCTGCACTTCTTTACATAAGGCAACTCTTTGGGCCTTTGTATGTGGAGCATATATGGCTATAATCCTGTATCTACAGGGACCATCAGACATGTCCAGCATCAAGGCCCGTCCAGGATGGATGTCCACCAACCGTGACACTTTAAGCTTGTAATTAGAAAATAAAATACCCACCCCATCACATGCCTCTGTTCCTGAGGACCAAAAAGATGGCCCTAAAGGCCAGGATTTGGAGGCCTGCTGTAACTCATAATTGGTTTTCAGATGAGTGTCCACCACACAAAGAATGCCACTTTGCAACCATCTGAGAGAGAGAACATAGCCCCCACACACTTCTTCTCACTGTTTATACTATTAATGTTAATAGTGCATACAGTGAGGCTATTCATCAGTAGAAGTTATTTACCTTGAGGAAAAGCTAAGGGGTCTTGGATGTCCTACGCTGTCTAGTCCGCTTTGCAGTGGATCCCTCCCCACTCCCTTCTGTGTCTGTGTTTGATGTAATAGAGGAGGTGTCAGATTCTTCTCCATCTGAGTCTCTATCTGTTCCTTCTTTTGGTAAGGTGGCATATCTGATCCCTGTTTTCCAGGAACTGGCTCCCTGGCCTGTCTTGGGTACATTTTGTTTTGATTTAAGGGTTCCTAACCTCCCAGCTCTAGGTCTCTTCTTTAAGGAGACTGTTTGAAAGGCCCCTTCTTTGTCTACGGTGGGGGGGGGGGCATAACCCTTTTCTCCACATCCATATCATCCTGTAAGCTTTCTACAATTGGTACGGGGGCTCTATGGCGACCTGAGCACCTCAGAGCTTTGTGTTTCTCTCACCACCTCCACACCTACTGGCTGTACACCACCCGCTGGGGTCTGATTTGGCCGTATGTCAATGTTCTGTAAGTCCTGTGCAGCTAACCATTTGACTTGCTTGTGCTGGGCCCCATTGATTATGCTTCCTGAAACGGACAGTCTTCCCTGTTGTGAGACGCCCAGGGGCAGCGCCCGTATGCGTGTCCTGTCTGCTCACATAAGTTACATTTAAACAGGTTCAGACATGCAGAGGAAGCATGCACAAGCTCCAAACAGTGGCTACAATGTGGTGAGTCACAAGCCGAACCAAAATGTGCTCTTGAACCACACTTGGAGCATGAGCGAGGCTGACCATTGTAACAAAAAAGATCCTCGGTCCTTTCCCAAAAAAAGGAACTAGGTAGGTGCATAGTCCCTGCATCCAAGGAGTGCAACTTAATTTTTATGCACCAGCCCCCATCCCAGATCTGTTCACTGTCCAACATAGGCACAGGTTTACCTAATATGTCACAGCATTGCCTTAAAGGTTACCTAAACAAGCAGTTTTTTTAAAACTGCAAACTCTGGCTTCATAACAAGGTAAAGTAGAGGCTGCTGTTTACATTTATGCTAAAACTGCATTTATGTAAATAATATAAATGCAGTTTCATAGCTTTTGAAAAATGTAAACATCAGCCTTTCACTTTCAAAAAACAGCATTGGTTTCTCCCTAAGATGGCTGCCAAGTCTGTTAAGTGATGAGTCATGATGACATCATCTGAGCCAAAGACAGAGACCCACATATATTTCTATAGTGCTTACTAGGTCTTCTTTCTCTCTTTCTTTTGAATTGTTGTACCAGAATGATCAACACCATGTATTAACTTATGAATTATTTCGATCAGTACATATTTTAGGCTATGATTTTGTTCATTTAGTTTACTTTAACTTGTGGAAAGTGTTTTGCAATCCAGCTGACTTTTTCCTTGGCAAACTGCATTACAGTACAACACTTCAATTACCTGATGATCTAGTGGTTATGTGATGCACTGAATTTGTTTTTTTATTAGCCAGGAGAGACACACTAAGCTGAAAGCTTGTTTGCAGGTGTGGCCTGGGAGCACAAGGAAGTGTAATGACTTGCCCAGGGTCACAGAGCAAAGTACTGGTCTGGTTCAGTTCCAAAGCCCGTGCTCTCTTGTTAATCCACAAATAAGGCTTTCTTTTTCCATGTGAACCCCCTGCACCTAGCCTGCCTTCCGTTGAACACCCCACCATCCATACCCTGTCCATAGTACTGCCTGGTGCCGCATATGTGCTTACAGTCTCATGAAGAGAATTATCATACCTCAGATTGTAATCTTGTACACCTCAGAGAGTTGTGCACACCTATACCAATATGCATCATCAGCTGGCACTGTTAAAAAATGCCTCCCAAGTCACTCTCCAGTCCACATTCTCAGTGTTTGACTTCTGCTCCCACAGTAAACATTGACTGGATCACCACCCTTCTGCACAGTGACGGTAGTATGTACGGTTCCCTGTTGTGTTTTTTCCCACCTCATTAACCAGCAACTAGGTCTTCCTGGAGGGCCAAGCAATAAGCATCATGACCCACCGGAAAAACTGCTGTTCATGCCCTCATAAGGGCTGCACTTAGAATGGGTAACGATATTATTAGCAGGGGAGGCATACTAATACCTTAAGCAAATCCACCCAACTTCCATTGTCAGTCTGTGCCTTTACCTGTGATCTGCAGAACCCCGCAGGACAGCTCCCAGCAATTCTTCTCCAGTACTTTTCTGTGCTGTACTCCACAATTCGAGTTGGCTGGCTACCACCCTTCCAAATCTTGAATGAGCTATACACATCTCCCTCAATACTGTCCTACAATCGTCAACACCCCCCCCACCCCCACCTGAGGGTAATCTCCCTACACTGAAGTCAAGCAACAGTTTAGGTGCAGCCCTGCCACTCTTGAGTATTTGTCATCGCTGGCTACTCTCAACCACAGTCAGGTAGTGATCACAATGTTGGCAGCCCCACATTTCAGATCTCACAGTGATCTGCTCAACGTCCTTCTTCACATCCTCAGCTAACCTGAATATAGCTATACCCTGCTGGAATTGCCTCTTCAGTCCCTCTCTGACATTCATTCTTCTCACCTGCACCCCACACCAAAAACTGGTGAGTTCACTACCCTTCTGCATCATGAATGTAGTTAGTACAGTCTCCCATGTTAGTTTTGCATATTAATAATAAACATGATCTTCTGGTAAGCCAGGCTGATAGCTGCATTGCACAAGTGGAAAAACAGGCTTTCCTACCCGTAAGATCTATGCCACCTATGATTAGGCACTATTAAATGCCATGCATAATGATGTGCACACCTATCATTTAGCAGTGCCTAATCAAGGTAGCCTAGATCTTTTAAGGATAGGAAAGCCCATCATTCTCCTTGTTCCCTGTTGCTATCAGCCCGACTTACTGGAAAGATATGTTTATATTTGATATGTCAAAATAAAACTGGGACTCTACTACTTGCATTCAGGATGCAGAAGGGTGATGAGCTCACCAGTTTTCGGTGTGAGGAGGAACAGTGATGAATGAATACCAGAGGGGGACTGAGAAGGCCACTCTTGCAAGGTACTGCTATATTCAGGGAAGGGGGAAGACAGAGGAGCAAAATATGAGCAGATTACTGTGAGAAATAAGATGTGGGCTGCCAGCACCTTGATCACTACCTGACCTGGTTGTCCTAGCCAACATTCCCTTTCCCATAAAACCATTCATGCAATTGTCCAAACTGTGTGTGGATATTAATGTATGAAATGGATGCCACTACATGTTCAGTCACTTCACTACCAGTCTAATATTGCTTGTAAAGCACCTTGGGATACAATGTATATGAAAACCACTATATACATGCTGATTCTTCTTCTTATTATTTCCCATGGAAAAAGAAAACAAGACAAGCATATATTTGAGTTTCGAGAAAGTATGAACCCTAACATTGGACTGAGCAAGAACTTTGCTACAAAAAAGTGGTGGCTGTAGGGGGCGGTGAAGGGTGTGGCTGCACCCCCCACACACACACACACAGTAATGTACTTGAGTGCTGCTGCTGCATTTCACATTGTTGAAGAAGTCTGATTTATTGATTTTACAAATGTTTACATTCAAACTATGGATTACATTTGTAGGTTCTGTCAAAAATGTACTAGAAAAGAATAATAGCAAAAAATATAAAGGTTTAATAAAACTGTTAAAAAGTGCATATTAAGCATGCACACCACCCCAGCACCCCCATTGTAGCATCTTGGATCCACCATAACCACTAGACCACCAGGTTATTCAAGATTTGTACTGCACTGTGGTTTGCCACAGAGGAAGTCGGTTGGATTAAAACACAACTTCAGCATGTTAAAATAAACAAAATGAACAGAACCATAGCCTAACATGTGTATTATACAAAATAATGCACATGGTTTTGACCTTTTGGGTGAAACAATTCTATACAAAGGGGAAAAAAAAACTAGTTAGCACTATAGGGAGCCATATATCTTTCTGACTTTGGCTCAAATATTGGTGGCCATTTTTGGAAGCAGGTAAGACAGTTTTTTTCAAATTAGAAGGCTGATTTTACACTATTCAAATGCTCTGGAACCACATGTAGGTAGATTATATATATGTAGTTTTAGCCTTAATGAATACATCAGCCTTTCCTTTAGTCACCTGCGGAGTCAGAGTTTTGAATAGTTTGTTGTCAAAATGTTGTTTAAGTATCCTTTAACCAAAGTAAAATGTCTTCTATGTGGACCCCTACATTTTTAAACATCACAGTAATTGTTTTAACCTGCTGCCTTATCAATGCTATGGCATGGAAGGGAATCCAAACAGGGGTGTTCTTTAATGTCTGATACTGGGCCCAAAATCTCTCTAAGTTAGCAGCACTCTTGAAATTTATGTCATAGTTTCCATTGCCTAAACTAATTAGTGCAAAATCTCTGACAAAAATAACGCATGGAAGTCTTTAATAAGTTCTCAGCTATACATGCCTCCAACTCCACCCCGGTACAGAAGCCTGGCTGCATTGCGCGGGGGCAGCTCTTCCTGGTAGCAAAGAGGTCAGACATCTTTTTAACAGGCTCTGAAACTTCAGTGTCTACTGTCTCATCCCCTTCTACTTGTTCTTGATTTTCATTTTCTATAGGTACACCTGCATCAATTCCCCCCACTACAGGAGGGGTATTATCTAAAACATTCCCAACCACCTGTAGAGGTATTACATTATTATCAACAATTTCCCCAATCAGTACAGTCTCATTTGTAACATTACCCCAGGGTGAGATGGAGCTGTGTTGTAATGCGTCGTTGGTGGCCACAGAATCCAACAATAATTCCTGGTAGGAAGAATCCTTTGGGTCAGGCGACCATTTCCCTGAGGAGTCCTGCTCCCAGCCTGCCTGCTCCAGTGCAATTTTAGAGGACCAGTCAATCGATTCAAGTTCAGCTTCCATAATATCCCCTCAGTTCTTGCGGCTAGGTCTATCCTTAAAAGAAAAGGTTTGCTCTGAACTGCTCTGCTACTGTTGAAATGCACCTTTCCCCAACTTTTGTTTAGTGCTGCTCCCACTGCGAGCATTTGATCCAGGCCCCAAACGCTGCTTCTGGGGTTTTAACTGTGTTGCATTTTTCCCAGAACTCTGAGGCTTTGGGCACACAGATGGTGCTCTGTTAAAACTGCCAGCCTCTGGTTGAACCTTTCCCTCCGTTGCTGTGTCAAGCCCTGTTTCCTTCGAACACCCCTGTGTTCCCTGAGGGTTGTCATTGTACTAGACGCTGTCTCTCCTACATTGACAGCCGTACTAGCGCTTTGCAGCTGCTGCAGAGAAAAGAGCGCTTCATCCAGCTCTCACAGCTGCTGCAATTGCTTCGCTTTTTCTGCGTGCAGAATCTCCAACTTACTTTGAACCACAATGGGTTCTTCAGCATTACAAGCTTCTAAAAACACAGCATCAACCTTGTTTTTTCCAACTGCCATTCCTTGCAGGTCAATCACAACTTCCACATCAACCAACTCGTTTTCCATCTTAGGGCTGTCCATTTGAGTTAGCAAAATCAGCTCATCGTTCATACTTTCTACTGAGATTTGCACAGAGTCCTCATGTCCCACCTTCTCCTGCAAAATCTCAACTGGACTGGCCATAGCGTAGGCCAGCCCAGAGGTTCCCCCCTACAGTCCAGTAGGGGAATTTCCCAGTGCCCTGGCCAAATCCCCCATTCACTAAAAAATACCACCAACAGCTTAATCTGGTTCAAGGCCAGTTGGCATTCATCTGTATCCCCCTCCCCCATGTTGTGTCTGAAAGTAGGCAGAATTTGTCTAGTGCACTTACCGGTCAACAAAACTAAATAATAATACTTCCAAGTCATGTCATGTTGTGTTCAAGCATTCTTTTTTCCTATTGTTTTTTTTTCTGTACTGCCCCCGGCCTAGCACTCAAACACAAGGCCGAGACCATGGCCAAGATTTTGTGGCAGGGAGTTATTATGTGGTGTCTAACAGGTGTTTGATTCAGAGCTAGGAAAAAATATAAAGGAACTGGGACTTGGGCATTGTGATGTGAGAAAAGCAGCTGAACTCTGATATGGCAGCCAATCTGAGAACTAACCCTTTTTTAATTTTTATTTTTTGTTAGGAGCGTCTGAATTTGGCTGAACAGAGGAGGCAGTTGGGTATGCTGCGACAGGACCTTCCTGTGCGTACTCTGAAATCTCCATCCAATTTGCACCTGCCACCTGCGTCCAACCTACAGAGTAAGTAGCTCCCTTTGTACAGGTATTGTTGGGGATCTAAATAAACAGAAGCAAGAAAAAAAATAACTGCTTTAGTTGGGATCCCATTTAAAGCACATATTTCGTTCTTCTGTTTGAGTTCCATATATACATTATAGGGGGGCGCTATTGAGCGAGAGGGTGTATGTTAAACTCCTAACACGCTAATAGCTTTGGTAGTGTTTCATGAAATTAGTTGATATTTTGCATGTGTTGTCTAGGAGGCAAGGTCTAAATAAGTGGAAAGTTTCGTGATAGCAGCTTATGAGGTTTCTGAGTTTCACATGTGTCATTTTCCTGTAGACATCTAGGGCCAGATATTCAAAAGGGTTGCGCCATGCGCAATAGGGTTGCGCCTGCGTAAGTCCAAACTTGCTCCATTCTGCGATATTCAGCAGGAGGCAGCTGCGCCACAGAAAACATGCTGAGCAACAGCGCAATGCAAATGAATACATGCTGAACTGGAGGGGGAGGAACCATGCATAAACTGCACAGCCCGATATTCAGCCGGGCTGTGCAGAGTTGTGCAGGCGAACCCCAACCTGCGCCTCGCAGGACGTTGAGCCAAAAAAAAGGCTTAAGTCGAGGGCACCCACAGGTGAGCTGCTGTATTGCAGGGCGCAGCACAGCAGCTGCCACCTGTGGCTGGCCTAACCCAGTCCCTGTGCCCCCAGCCCGATCGCGGGCATGGTGTCCCACCAGCCCGATCGCGGGCATCCAGTATCAGCACCCATATCCCTGGTGGTCCAGTGGACCAAATTGCCCGATCCAGCGGTATCTTTAACCCCCTCACGTTCATATTCCCTGGTGGTCAGTGGACCGGTGCCCGATCATGGGCGGTATCTTTCTTGCTTCATTATTTACCTGGTGGTCCAGTGGACGATTACCGATCGCGGGCGGTATGTTTAAAAACACCCCGAACATAGCCCTGGTGGCTATTGACCCCACCCTACCCACCCACGAAGCCCCACCACCCGCTCCCCGGCAGCGGTGGGCGGCAGCATCCACCCACCCGCTGACTGACAGCCGGTATGGCTGCCGCCCATTGGTGCAGAGCAGAGTCAATGGGCGTGCAGCCCATACCGTCATGACGTGCAGATTTGTGAATGATTTCACAAAACTGGACTGTCATATATAGTATGGGCTGCCGCCCATTGGCTCTTGCTCTGCACCAGCGGTGTGCAGCCATACAAACTGTCGTCGGCCCGGGCGGCAAGCGGCAATGGTGGGATGCTGCGGGAGGGAGGCGGGATGGTGGGGCTTTGTGGGTGGGTAGGGTGGGGTCAATAGCCACCAGGGCGTATGTTGGAGGGTGTTTTTAAAGATACGCCCGCGATCGAGCAATTCGGTCCACTCGACCACCAGGGAATATGAACGGGAGGGGGTTAAAGATACCGCCTGCGATCGGGCATTTCGGTCTACTGGACCACCAGGAATATGAACGGGTGTTTTAAACATACCGCGCGATCAGGCATCGGTCCACTGGACCACCAGGAATATGAAGCAGGAGGGTTAAAGATACCGCCAGCGATCGGGCATTTCGGTCTACTGGACCACCAGGGAATATGAACGGGGGTTTTTAAACATACCGCCCGCGATCAGGCAATTCGGTCCACTGGACCACCAGGGAATATGAACGGGAGGGGTGTTTTAAACATGCCGCCGCGATCGGGCATTTCGGTTCACTGGACCACCAGGGAATATGAAGGGAAGCCACATTGATGCCCTGCGATCGGGCTGGTGGGGGGACACTATGCCAGCGATCGGGCTGCAGGGGCGTCGGTCCCCGACGGCTGCTGCCTGGCAGGGGGCCAGGCGCAAGTCCTCAGGGATCGGCGCACCTACATGCTAATGGCATGCAAATGGGGCTATAATGGCATGCAAATGGCCCCCCTGCGCCTTGCATGTATTATAGCCCCATTTGCATGTCACCTTTTGAATATCGTGGATTTGCGCATGGCGCACTGGTACTTGCGCCACCGCAAGTTGACTGCTCCACTCTGTCAACTTGCGCTTGCGCAAGTTCCACTGCGCAATGCACAGTGGCTGTGGCTGGGAGGCGATATTCAAAGGAGTTGCTCAATAGCGCAACTCCTTTGAATATCGCCCGGGACACACCCCTGCGCATCTATTTTGCGCAGCGCAAGGACTTGCGCCTTTGAATGGCGCGGTTTGAATATCCAGCCCCTAATGTTTTTCCAATATTTAACATAGGATTTTAGTTTTCTCTCATGTACAGCCTACAAGGAATGGATTTTTTTTCCTGAAACTTTTCAGGGTATAAGCATGCCGTGCCAATGTATTGCCTTTGGAAGGTTTCACGAAAAAATATTAAACTGTTACAGAGTTACAAGGATTTAAAGTTTTGTTATTTTTTTCTGAGCATGCTCAGTAGGGTTTACTGGATAGCGTTCTGATACAGCACCACAAATTTGGTGTCGTGAAAGCATTTTTAGTTTCGTGAGAGGTAGTGCTCACAATACCAATTTTTTTGTGTTTTGTGACAGCCGCCATCTTGTTCCTCACCTCGGTAATAAACTAATTCATACTTTTATTACAGCAGCCATAATAAAAAAAAAGGACTCTGCATCACTAGAACATGCTGGTAAAAATTCTGAGGCTTGTTTCAGTCACTCATGTTAATAAATGTTTTACGTACTGTTCCCGGTCATGTTAACATCTTTCCTGTTTTTTGAATCGTAACATGCTTTTCTGTGTCATTTTTTTATTTATTTTTTTAGTTGTTTAACCAGAAGTAGCACACTAAGCTGAAAGCTTTTTACAGGTGCATCCTGGGAGCACAGGGAAGTTAAGTGACTTGCTCAGGGTCACACAGTATGTAAGTGGAAGCTGTGGGATTCAAACCCAGGTCTGGTCTGCTGGATGTCACTAGATTTGCAGCTCAGAGCCTTAAACCGCTGCGCTATACTGCCTTCCTGATACCATTAAGGTGGTGTGAAACATGAAACAAAATTTGCCTTTGAAAACTATTTTTTAATTGTGAGTAAAAAAAGTCTATTGAAAACACATTTTGCTTCTGGATTATAACTTGCACTAGCGAAACAGAAATTGCTTGCATGGCATGACATTTGATTACATATAATTTTTCTCTTGCAGCACAAAATTGATTTCTTGGCATGAAATCTGATTGCACACCAAGATTTTTTGTTTCACAACAAAAATTGGTTTTTTGACTTGAAATTTCATTGCACATCAGAATTTTTGCTTTCTACAACTTCAACTGGATTTCTCACCAAGAAATTTGGTTACACATTTAAATTTTCCATTTTGCGGCAACAAATGTTTGCGTGATATAAAATTTCACTGCAGATCATAATTTATCATTGTACTTGACAAATTGGTTGCTGGACATGAAACTTGATTACAGTCTATAATTTTTCATTTCATGTGAGAAATGGGAAACTAAATCTGACTTGCAAAACTATTTTTTAATTACAGTTCCAAAAATATCTGTTGGAAACACATTTTGGTTCTAGATCATAAGTCGTACTTCTGAAAACAGAAAATGTGTTACTTGATATGAAATTAGATTGCTGATCATAACTTCCCATTGCACAACTTTACTTCGTTACATGACATTACATTTTCAGTGTGGATCATCATTTTTCCATTCCGGGGCTCATATTGGTACTTCAACATGAAATTGTATTGCAAATAAGATTTTGCTTTGCATGACTTAAATTGGTTGTGCAACATGAAATTTGATTCTCCAGCATATTTCTTTTTGTTTTGCAGTGGAAAATTAGTTTCTCAGCATGAAATTTGATTGCACCACATGATTTTTCATTTTGTGGCCAAAATTGGTTGCTCAACTTGAAGTTGGGTTGCACATCATAGTTTTTGGTTTCATGACTTAAATTGGTTTCTCACCATGAAATTTGATTGCACGCATAGTGAAGACAACTCTTGTCTTGGCATAGGGCCAAGTACCTCTGTACCCGTGGGTGGCAGAGGGTCCCGTGCATTGGCTGTCAGAGGGACTCTTTCCCCTGTGCATCTGAATCTGAAGCTACAAGGAAGTGCAGAGAACATATGAACATACGAAGAAGCCAGCAGAACGCCATTTGGTTTATCTAGTCTGCTCATATTGCAGGGTCCAGAGCTTGAGCTACTGTCCCTGCCACCCCCGCCCACTCCCCCCTTCCTCCCTACCCATGATCCTTACCTTCCCCCATGCCTAGCCCAGTCTCTCGTGAAGCTGCCTACTGTCTTCAACGAGATCCGAAGTGTTCATAGAGAACATAGAGCCCTGTGTTTGCGCAGCCCACCTGACAGACCTATGAATTTTTGGCATCTGGCGCTGCACGGGACTGCAGGGCTGCAAGGACTCTGCACTTCCATAGGTGGATGGAGTCTTTCCTTTCTTCCCTTGGGTCCTGCACATACAATTCCACTATCTGAAAAAGAAAGGAAATTCTTTGGAAAAAAAACTGCATTAATGCATCAGCTAGGGTCAAGTTAACGTCAGAAAAGTATGGAAAGGTGGCGTTAGGGTTTCCAGCGCTAACTCCCCGCCCCCACCCCCCAAGCAACAAAAGGAAAAAGCATTAAGGTTTTGGGTCTCTGGAGTCTTGGTGAATCAGTGGTGCAGTCCAGAATACTCTGGCAAATGAGCTCAGTTGAGCAGAGGCCGATCTTCACAAGTGGTCTTCAGCTCCAGACATTATTAGATCACTGTTTCACAAGTGAGGTGTCCCATATGTGGCCTTTTTGCATCCTCATTCAACAACAGACTGCCTCAGTTCTGCTCCAGAAATCCAGGGTATGGCGTTTTCTGTTAGGGTGCATTCAAACTACAATAGCTAAATCTGTTACCTTTCTCAGACCTTCCTGATGCTGGCCTTCAGTATTCCACAGTAAACGTCTGTCTGTGTGTTATATCTGCATACCGTGAGCTCATCGCTTCCCTTTACTTGGCAAAGCTGCTGCTATTTAAGAGGTTCTTTAAGGGCACTCTGCTTGCTTGAATTGTGTTTGGAGGCTGAGGCATGAGTCGGTTTGTGTGCCGTAGATCTTCCAGGAATCTGTCTTCACCATTGAGTCACACTAATGGGTTCAGAGCCAGAGGTGCTAGGACTCTGCGGGAGCCAGGACTTTTATTTATTTATTTAAAATGTTTCACCAGGAAGGCACACTGAGCCGGAGCTCGTTTCCAGGTGCGACCTGGGGGAAAGGGAAGGAGGAGATACAGCAATGAAAATTTACAGCAAAATATACAGAAAAATCAATATAAACAGGAAAACATTGTCTAGTACAGCAATCAATAATTAAATATATATATACACACACACACACACACAGAGGAATTCATTTACAGCAGCAATTAACAATGAAACAGAAAGCGATTTATGAAAAATAAGCAGAGTCATGGGTTGAGACACGCTTGAATCAGAATGAGGTTAGTTTAGTAGGAGATGTAACTAAATATATAAGGCTGCCCTAGTGATGGCATGAGATAAAGCAATAAATTATATGGCGGGTGAGACTGGAATAAAGGGAGAGGAGTTGTGAGGAGAAAGGAGGGTAAAAGAAAGTGTTAGGTGCAGGAGCAAATGTGGGGGAAAAGTTTGCGAAGGAGAGAGGAAAGAGCAGCGGGGGAAGGGCATGAAGGAGGGGCAGTGGGATGGAGTTCCACAATTTGGACAGGCGGTGGGAGAATGCAGATTGACCTTTAGAGGTGGACCTTTTGGAAATAGCCAGGGAGTGGGAGTCATAATTTCGGAGGGCGTGAGTTGGGGAGGGGGGAGGAGACATAAAGTGAGGGAGCCAAACCAGAATTTTGTTGTGAAAGAGATACAATGAGAGCACTGCCTATCCTCAAGAGAGTGGAAGGAGAGAGTGTTATATAGAGGTCACGGTGATGTGAGAGAGGAGGAGCATCGAGTGCAAAACGACAGAAGGAGTTGTAGAGGGAGTCCAGTCTGGCAAGGGAGGGTTTTGGAAGCAGCAACCGAAGACTACGTCACCATAGTCAAAAGCTGGGAGGATAATTTTTTTTTCACCGGGCAGGCAACGGGATGCAGCTAAGATTCCGGTATAGGGCACCCAGCTTGGGGTGAAGTTTCTTGGCAGTTACATCATATGTACAGAAAAGTCAAGGTGTCTGTCAAGCCAGACACCAAGACACTTGGTAGAGGAAGTATCCTCCAGTTCTAGGGACATGGATATGTTGTTCATCCACACTTATTGGCAGGTATCCTTGCCGCTTTAAATCTTGCCGGAAGGTCTTCAAGCTGGCTCCTCCCACCCACCCGGGTGATAAAACTCTCGGCTCCACCCCATGACGCCAGATCTTCCTTACCGCTTGGAAGCTCAGGTTCCCTCCTTAACGCTCTGTGTATAAGACTGGTTCCTAATTCTTCGATTTTCCAAATTTAAACGTTTTTTGCTTAAAAGACTTCAGTCTTCGATCCCTCGTGGCTGCGATGGACAAATTGACTCCCGGTTTTCCGCGGTGCCCTTGCGGGCAGAAGATATCTCGGACGGATCCGCACTCCACGTGTGTGTACTGTTTAGGCCTTGAGCACGACCCGCAGGCTTATGACTGGTGTTCTTCCTTCCTCAGCCTACGCCTCGAAGACCGTGGCCGCATGTCTATAACCAGGGCGCCCGGAGAAACGCTTCTCCGTAAAGTCAAAAGAGGCCCGGTCGGCGGTCTCCGCGGCGGCGGGCTCGGCGGATCAGCTAGAGCAGATGATCGCCCTTGAAGAGGAGGCGGCGCGGGCCGCATCTTCCTCGACCGCAGCATTTACTCCGCTCTCCCTGGGTTCCTCTTACACAGCTTCCTTTAAGGAGCTTTGTCTGTCCCTCTCCACTAGGGGAGAGGGACCAACGTCTGCTGGACCTTCTTCTCGGTCCAAGAAGAAAGACATGGGTAAGTCTCTTCGTCGACGCTCTTGGGCCGGGAAAGGTCCCTCTCCCGAGTTGTCGACCATGACTTGGTCGATTGTTGATTTTCGCCACTGGTCCACGGTGTCCCCGGCCAGGTCAGTTGACCGAGATCTGCCGACGCAGTGGAGATCTTTCTCGACCCGCTGGACAGGTTGTTGACCGCAAGCCGAAAAATCCTCTCCCCAGTTCCCCAGTGGGAGTTGAGGATCCCGTGGGCTTGCCAGTGCCTCCGGTTCCGGAGCCCTTGGGTGTTCCCTCTGAGCCGAGGGAGGAGCCAGTTCCACCCGTCCCCTCCCCGCACCGTCCTCGGAAAAGCCGAGGTTCTCGGTCTCGGACTTCTTCGCGGTCCAGCCGATCCCGCCATCATAGGCGGTCTCGGTCTCGGCACCGCGGTAAGCGGCGCCGCTGCTCATCCTCTTCCATATACCATTCCTAGAACTCCTGTTACAGGTGAGTAACCTGTATTTTTGTCCCTTCGAGGGTGTGGAATGATGACAGGGAGGGGAAATGAGACAGTCTCTGACTAGTACCAAAGGTCATAGAGATAGTCTTTTTGGCATTTAGGAATAACTGGTGTGAGACTAACCAGTGCTGGACATTGTTGAAGTCCAGTTGCAGGCAGGCAGTGACACTAGAGGGGGAACAGGCCAGACATACACAGAACAGTGTCATTTGCATACATGTGATTGTTGAAAGAGGAGCAGACAGAGGGGAGGTCATTGAGAAAAATGGAAAAGAGTAGGGGGCCCAGTACGGAGCCCTGTGGGACACCTGTATGGATGGGGAGAGGGGGGATATTCAGGAGGGCTGGCACATATGCAAGCTGTACACATGCAAAGCACCGCCAGGGGGAGCTCACAGCACAGGCTTACCTTGGCACCACCCCTCAACCACCTCAGTTCCTTTTTTCTGTCATTGAGTGTGCTCCAGTTTCAACGTCACTCACCAGCCAGGAGTCTGAACTTCACATCTATATGACAACAACATTCACTTCTTCTCAGTTTTAGTAGTTTCAGCTAGAGTTTGGGCTTTTTTTTATCAGTTTAGTTTAAAAAAAAAAAAGAGAGAGAAAGAAGTTTTCTTCAGTTTCTCTCAGCCCTGCTGAGTTAATAGTCGACAGCCATGGGCTGTGACGGTAGGGAGCCTTCTCAAGCAAGCTGCATCAGCCTATGTGTATTTATATGTAACAAGGTTATCCTGTTTAATATCTTGCTTCTGAATCCTCCCCCCATATGGAACCCTAGCTCTTGATTCCTCTTTGGTTAGGGTCTATATATATATATATATATATACATATATATATATACACATATACACACACACAAATGCATATTTATGCAGAAAAATATTTTATATCTCTCTCTACTATTCTCTCTCTTCATTCCAATGAAGGGCTTAATGCAAATGTTGAAATAAAGGAATGTGTTTACACTTTGACCCTATGAATTAAAGTTTGGATTTAAAGGAGAGAGCTTTTAATTATGTCTACCAATATATTCTCTTATTTGACTTCTGTGTTTGTGCACTTTGGATGACTACAATGGGGCATAGTAGGAATATAGTTTTCTTATGTCTAATCGATATGTAGTAGATGTATATTAATTGTTTGCTGTTCATTATATGTAATTGGTAGCACTTTATATGACTCTGCACCTTTAAATATGTATATTTGAATTGTAAGTCATGTGATAAGTCTGTTGCTATTTAAGAGTTGGGAATATAGGAGACAATATCGTTGATAAAGACTCATCGAGTTGAAACGTCAGATCATATTCTATGTGGCTCTCCTTAGACCTTTTGGCCTAGTTGTGATGTGTATGGCTAAATAAATGGAGGAAATGGTTTTGTACCAAGATATATCTGGCTCCTGATCTTTTTGTACCTTGGTGAGTGCCGTGACTGTTTTTTCCTCAAGCTGCTTCAGCAGTTGGGTCATGTCCAGTCCACTTCCCCCTCCAGGGGAGGGTTCTGATGACAGAAAGTCCTGTGTTCGGGATGGAGGACAGTCTTACCATATACACGAAAGAAGCTGGACCATTCCCGATCTCGGTCGGCTGTGGTACCAGTTGACCTTGAGTTCTTCTCCTTTCCATAGGAAGGGGAAGAAGTGGCACTGCTCAAGGTCTCCCCTCTGCGAGGTCTTCAGCATCCCACAGTAGAAGACCTTAACTAGCACCATCGATGTTACCAACTTCTGCTTGTGTGAGGTTCAGATCTCGGGCCCAGAGTCCCCCTCTGTCCTCCTGTGGGGACTCCGGTGCTCTGGTGGGCAGTTTCTCCACTGGGCAGCTCTTATGGAGCAGTGGGTGCAGCGTCTTGCTTGTTTGCCTCTGCCCATGAAGCTGACCCCAGGCTCCTTGGGCCTGGGGGCCCTGGAGCCTCTGGCAGGGCCTTCAAGTTGGTAGCACATTTGGCTCCACGAGGAGTCCTAGGACCCTTGTTGGCGACTGCATTGTAGACTCCCGCCCCACTGACCACACCCCCCCATTCAGTTTCACAGCTTTGGGACGGGCCTTGATACCTTTGTCAGATTCCTCAGGGCCAACTGGATGGTCAGTGCTGCAGTCAGCACCAGGCTCTGGCCTTTCAATGTCTTGTCTGGTGCCATCACTGGTGCCGGTTTTGGTGCCGCCTTCAGTGCTGAGACCTCCCTGTGCCAGATTCGGTCCAGCTCATGGTGCCGCCTCTGGCGATGGCTTCTTGTTGGTTTGGTCCTGTGTCACCAATGTTGCCTACACCTCGGTTCGGATTGGGGATTCTGTGATCTACCTCCCTTCCAGATCCCCTTTCCGGGGGGGGGGGGGATGGAGAGAGACGACTGTGACCCCAAACTCATTATTTCTGAGGGCGATGACGATGACTCTTTGGACCCAGGCCCTCCTCCCTCTTCTTCAGGAGGATGTGTCCTTTCAGGCTCTCCTCCACAGTATGTATTCTACACCTGCCATTGAGACTTTGGCTGTTGACCCTGGGAAATGTCTCCTTTTGGAGTGGTTGAAAGTTTCCACCATGCCAGTCAATCTTGTCCCCCATTCCCCTCATGTTTGAAACTCTCTGGGATGTGGTATGGAATAGGCCTGCTTCTGTTCCTACTGTCTGCCAGCAGACAGATTGTAAGTACACTGCCCATATGAACAGGCCTGTTCACACTTCTTAGCCTGTTGCTGATAAAATTGTCATCCTGGCTGAGAATGAGATGGATAGCTTCCCTCAGGCAGTCACTGTGCACCCCATTAACAAGGAGGTGCACAAGATAGACACCATGGGCAAGCGAGCATTTGCTGCAGCTACCCTCGACATGAGAATTGCCAGCTTCTGAGGGCATTTTTCTAAGTATGTGTATGTCCTAGGGACCTCTCTTAAGTTCTTCACTGAATCTTTTCTGGATTCAGATGCTAGACAGAAGATCCTGCAAACTGTCATGCATGGCATCAAGTCTTAACAGTTAGCAGCTCAAGGCAGCCATGGGCACCTTTGAGACTGCTTTTCGCTCGGCTGCAGCAGCCATTTGTATCAGAACACACTCCTGGCTTTGAACTTCTGGCTTTTCTCAGGATGTCCAACAACAGGTTATGAACATCCCTTTTGATGGCTCTTATCTGTTTTGGCAGCAGGTGGAACAGTCTTTCTAGGGACATGGATATGTTGTTCATCCACACTCATTGGCAGTATCCTTGCCGCTTTAAATCTTGCCGGAAGGTCTTCAAGCTTGCTCCTCCCACCCACCCGGGTGGTATAACACTCGCTCCGCCCCATAACGCCAGATCTTCCTTACCGCTTGGGAAGCTCAGGTTCCCTTTCCTTAACGCTCTGCTGCGTTTGTGACTAGTTCCCTATTTCTCCGCTCATGGATTTAAAATAATATTTGCAAAAAGACTTTAGTCTCGATCCCTCGGGCCGCGGGATAACCGACTCGATTGGAGATGCCCATGCGGGAGAAGATGTCTCGAACGGATCCACACTCCCGTGTGTCTACTGCTTAGGCCTTGAGCACGACCCGCGGGCTTGCGACCTGTGCTCATCTTTCTCGCCCTACGCCCTCGAAGACCGTAAGCTGCCCGATTGCAACTGGGCTGCCCCAGAAGCGTTTCCGTGAAGTCCAAGGAGGCCTGGTGCGGTGTCCGCGGCGGCGGCTCGGGCGATCAGCTCGAGCGGATGGTCGCCTCGAAGAGGAGGCGGCACGGGTCAGATCTTCCTCGGCCGCTGCATTTATCCCGCCTCTGGGTTCTTCCTACACGGCTTCCTTTAAGGAGCTTTGTCTGTCCCTCTCCACTAAAGGAGAAGGGCCTCCGCCTGCTGGACCTTTCTCGGTCCAAAAGAGGGACAAGGTAAGTCCTCCTCCGACGCCTCTTGGGAGCGGAAGGTCCCTCCCCGGCCGCGGCTCGTCGCTTCGGGTCGACGCAAGGCCTGCCACTGGCCTCACGGTGTCCCCAGCCAGGTCAGTTGACCGAGACTCCCACTGATGAAGTCGAGATTTTCTCGACCCATTGGACGGGCTGTCGCCTTTTAGCAGCCGAGATTCCCTCCCCGGTTCCCCGGGAGGAGCTGGGAGGGATCCTGTGGCTCGGGCTTCTGTGCCTCCTCGGGTTCCGGGAGCTCCTCGGATGGACCTTCCGAGCCGGCGGGAGTGTCGGTTCCGGCCGACACCTCCCTTGCACCGACCCGAAATTCCGGGACTCTGGTTCGGTCTCAGACCTCAGCGTCCAGCCGTCCCCACCGCCATAGGCGGTTCTCGGTCTCGGCACTGGGCTGGCGGCGCCGCTGCCCCTCGGCCCTCCTCCTCGGATGAGGGAGGCTCGAGCGAAATTACGCCGACGGCACGAGGACCTTATGTTGCAACAGCTCTCCTGGCCGAATAAGCCGACCGGGCGCCTTCCCCAGCACATTAAGTGGTTGTCACCGGAACGGCCGACACAACCTCCCGACTCTGCCCTAGGGAGCTCATACCCAGGCCGTTGTTCGGCAAAACCAGCTGCTCCAACCGATTCGCGGTGGAACCTCCGCCTCCACAGCCACCAATTGGGGCTCCACCAAGGATTCTCGGTCGGCTAAGCGGTCTACCCCATCGGCTGTCAGTTACCCTCACTCCCGACCCACGGCAGGTGAAGGGGTGGCTCAGGCAGAGGCAGTCTTGAGGACTCTTCCCAGTCCAAGATGATTCCTCTTCTCCAAGCGACTGGACTTGGAGTCTTCAGGAGGTCAGCCAGGACGATAGCCCGTCGTCCTTCCTAGGACTGCTTCGGCTCATCTCGGAGTCTACGGGATGGAGCTCGAACCCGTTTCAAACGGGCCAGGTATCCCTCACGGAGATTCTGGACCGAGGATTCTCAGAGGAGGCCTTTCCGTGGCCGAGGCCACAAGTGGGTCCAGCACTGGAACTTTGCAGCGCCCTGCTTCCTGCCCTGCGCCGGCCAGGATGGCCAGGAAGTATGCGGTCCCTACCGTTCCTTGTCCGTTTTGAACACCCCTGCTGAGGGGTTGGAGTTACCGACAGCGCTCGCCGGAGCAACGCCAGGGATGTGGACAAACTCCTGACAAGGAGTCCAAGAAATTGACTATGTCGGGCGAAAAGTCTACGCTGCGTCCCTCTCGCCTCGCCAGGCCAGTCGGCCCGCCTCATGGCACATTTTCTCATGCCCTGTTGGGCTCCCTGATGAGGTCATCCTCATCTTCCGCCCGCATCTGCAGACTACGGTTAAGCAGGTGCGGGACCAGGGCAGGGCAGTGGCCAAACAGCAGCTCCAGACTGCTTTGGATGTGGGGACTCATGTGCCAGATCGGTGGGCGGCGCGAGTGGATTATAAGGTCATGGGCTTGGCTGAGGATATCCACCTTTACTCGGATACCCAGCACAGTTGGCGATGTCCCTTTGGGGACTGACCTCTTCGGCCCTGGGGTGGAAGGTCACCTGCAGAGGATCAGAAGTCCAATGCCACCTTGACTCGGTCTCTTCCGCCAGAAGGACAAAGGCCGCAAACCACAGCCTAAGCCCTTTCGTCCTTCTGTGCCCCGCGCCACCCGCCCAGTAACCGCCAGGGCCAGCAGGCTCGGGCTCTGGCATCCCAAACCCAAGCCGCCGGCTTCCTCTAACAGGAGGCAGGGAGGAAAGGGCCCAGGAGGTCCCTCGGCCGGTCCCTCCTCCAAGCCTGCCCAGTGACGGGCTGAGGGTGTCGCCCCATCCCCGCCACCATTCCCGTCCCTGGGGACGGCCCGCACTTCCGCTCCGCCTGGTCCGCTGTTACCACGGACAGGTGGTCTTGGAGGTGGTGGGAAGAGGCCTGCCTCTGGAATTCGAGCAGGCACCACCCTTCAGAGCCGTCGCCGCCGGGGCTCCTGGGATCCCCAGCTCACTGGCGGCTCGCCGAGCCGACATCACTCTCCTCCTCCAGAAGGAGGTGTAGAGAGGTGGTGGACCTCCTCCAGACCCAGGGTTTGTGTCCAGGTACTTCCTGGTTCAACGGACGGGGCTGGCGCCCCATTCTCGACTCCACTTGACCTAAACAAGTTCCTAAGGTCTCAAACCTTCAGGATGGTCACTCTGGCTCAGATAATACCATCCTTGAACGCTGCGTGGTGGTTCTGTTTCTGAGACTTGCAGGACGCTGCTTTTACACGCCCCATCCGGGTCTGCCTCACCAGAGATTCCTTCGCCCGAGCGGAAGGATCTCTTCGAGTTCCAAGCCATGCCCTTCGGCTTGTCTCCAGCTCCCAGGGTCTTCACCAATGCATGGCAGTGGTGACAGCATTCCTCGCGGCGCGAGGGGTCCGGGTGCCCTGCCTGGACGACTGGCTGATAGCAGCTCCCTCCAGGAAGGAGGCGGAGTGGTCCAGAGATCTGGCCTCCAGGTCTGCTCTCAACTGGCCTCCTTGTCAACGAGGCCAAGTCGGAACTCGAGCCAGCAGGTGATTTTATTCATCGGGCGCAGCTCGACTCTCTCGAGCCAGAGCGCTCCCGGCGGACAGGGCTGAGGTTCTTTCCTCCTTTGCCCGATCATTTCTGGTTGGGCAATTGCGCCTGCCCGGGACTTCCTCGCCTCCTGGGTCTCATGGCGGCCTGTACCAGCGTGGTCCGCTGGGCCTGCTGGAACATGCGTCCCCTTCAGTGGGGACTGGCCAGCCAGTGGTCACAACGCTGCGATCCCTTGACCAGCTTATGTCGGTGACACAGGGATGTGAATGCCTCCAGTGGTGGACCGTTCCAGATCAATTGCAGGAGGGCATCCCGTCGTCCGCCCCGAGCCGACGGTCTCTCTGTCGACCGATGCCTCTCTGATGGGTTGGGGTGCCCATCTGGGGGAACACCGGGCTCATGGCCTCTGGTCCCCGCGGGAGTCCCGATGCCACATCAACCTGCTGGAGCTCCGAGCGGTCCGCCTAGCTCTCACCACCCTTGTCCTTCCTCCGGGGTCAAGTGGTCCGAGTCCAGACGACAATACCCGACCATGTACTATCTAAACCGCCAGGGCGGGACGCTGCCCATGCTTCTATGCAAGGAAGCTCTCCGATGGTCACTGGGCGCAGCCTGGAGGCGGATCTCTCAGCCATTCACGTGGCAGGAGCCTCCAACACCCTGGCCGATGCCCTGAGCCGGATAGGGCTGCATCCACAGAGTGGTCTCTCTCGGAGGTAGTACAGCATCTGTTCTCCTTTGGGGCACACCTCAGGTGGACCTGTTTGCCTCCACGGAGAACGCCAAGCTGAGTCTGTTCCATGCCCGCCTCAGCAGGGCTCGCTGCAGGGGATGCCTCTCGAGGCAATGGACCCCGACCTCTTTTACGCCTTTCCCCATTTCCCTGGATCCACAAGGTGCTTCTCAAGGCGAGGAGGGACAAGGCGCAGGTGATTCTGATAGCCCCAGACTGGCCTCGCCAGTTCTGGTACCCAGATCTCCTCAGTCTCAGCTCCAGGACTCACGGGTAGCTTCCAGCTCGCCCGACCTGCTCTCAGTCAATCAGGGAAGGTGTTCCATCCGGACCTTCAATCCCTGCACCTGACGGCCTGGTTCCTGAGCTAGAGTTCCAGGCTTTGGGTCTTTCCGACGAGGTCCTCAATGTAGTTGAGACGCCCCGTAAGAGTCGACCAGAAAATGTTATGCCTTCAAATGGAAAAGGTTTTCATTTGGTGTCAGGCAAGGGCTTGACCCTTCCTCCTGTTCCTGGCAAGCATCTTGGACCATTTATGGTCCCTTTCTAGTCAAGGGCTTAGGTCAAGCGACCCTAAGGGTGCACCTGGCAGCCATCTCCTTACAGGCTGGGCGGGAAGCAGTCGTGTAGCAAGGAGAAGGTGGTCTGGCGCTTTTTCAAAGGCCTTGATCACATTTCCTCCAGTGCGGGAAACCCCACCGCGGGATCTACTGCTGGTACTGGCAAAGCTCATGGGCAAGCCTATTCGAACCTATGCACAGGTGTGCTCTCTCACCTGTCGTGGAAGACCGCCTTCTTGGTGGCTATCACGTCAGCCAGAAGGATGGGAGAGCTCAGGCGCTCCATCGAGTCTCCTTACCTGGTCTTCCACAGGGACAGAATTGTCCTGCGCCCCACCGAAATTCCTTCCAGGTGGTGTCGGAGTTTCACCTTAACCAGGTGTTGACTCTGCCGGTGTTCTACCAATCACAACCTCGGAGGCCGAATATAGGCTCCATACTCTGATCCTAGAAGGCGCCGCTTATTATAAGGAGCGCACGGCTGAAATTGGGAGAGGTTCGCCAGCTGTTTGTCACCCACGCTGAAGCCGCATCTGGCAGACCTGCAGCCAAGCGGACGTATAAGCAGGTGGGTAACCTCCTGCATAGATCTCTGCTATAAGTTAGCGGGCATGGAGCCTCCCAGAGGGATAAGAGCTCATTCCACCCGCCATACTGCTGCAACGGTGGCTGCTTCCAGGGACGCCCTATCCAGGAAATCTGCAGGCTGCTACCTGAAGTCAGCAACACTTCATTACCCACTACCACATCGACCTTGAGTCACCGGGATGCTGGTTTTGGGGCCTCGGTTCTCCAGTCTCTCTTCCCAAGTAAGTATATGGGGTGTCGTCTTGCCTCCCTCCTCCGGAGAACTGCTAGAGTCTGCCAATGAGTGTGGATGAACAACATATCCATGTCCCTAGAAATACAGGTTACTCACCTGTAACAGGAGTTCTAGGAATGGTATATGTTGTTCATCCACACGACTCCACCCGACCTCCCCGGCTTCGACGCACAACCTGAGCTTCCAGCGGGCCAGATCTGGCGTCATGGGGCGGAGCCGGGAGTTATACCACCCGGGTGGGTGGGAGGAGCAAGCTTGAAGACCTTCCGGCAAGATTTAAAGCGGCAAGGATACTGCCAATGAGTGTGGATGAACAACATATACCATTCCTAGAACTCCTGTTACAGGTGAGTAACCTGTATTTTGAGGCCTCTCTGAAAACTAAGATGGCCATTGAGACTTGCAGACCTGATCTGGCTTACCCTCAGAAAGGAAAAGGCCATCATCCCTTTCAGAACAAGCAGTACTTTCGAAGTAAAGGTAGGGCACATCAAAACACATCCCAGCCCCCCTCAACCACAAAAAAAGTACAACCAAAAGCACAGGCCCTGAAAGCGCCTAGTGCCACCCTTTGAAACCCTGGCCCTGGTCCTGCCTCAGCTGCCCAAGGCAGACCTCTCCTCTCCAGTAGGACGGCACTTAACACAGTTTTACAATCAATGGGAGTCCATTATGATGGACAAGTGCATGCACAGGATTATCCAAGAGGGATACTCCCTGAATTTTACAGAAATCCGTCTGGATTATCTGCCTTAAAGGAACCCCTTCTATCAGCTCACATGTCAGAGTTTCTGGCATAGGAGACTGCAGGCCTTCTAAGCAGCAGGGCTGCAGAAGTAGTGCCAGAGTCAGAGCGCAACACAGACTTCTACTCCCATTACTTCTTTGTACCAAAGAAGTCAGGGTGCATGCACCCCATTCTCAACCAGAGAAACCTAAACAAGTTCATGAAGTGAGAAAAGTTCAAGATGATCTCCTTGGGATCCCTGCTACTCTTCCTAAAGTCCTCAGATTAGTTCGCCTCTGTGGATATGCAGGTTGCTTGTCAGCATGTCCTAGTGCACCCCACCACCACAGATTCCTTTGATTTGTTGTGCTGGGGCAGCATTATCAATTCAGAGTCCTGCTTTGGACTGTCCTCGGTGCTTCGAGTCTTTACAAAGTGCTTTGCTGTGCTTGTCACACACCTGAGAAAGCTGGGACTATACATCTTCCCTTACTTAGACGGCTGGCTTATAGCCAGTCCATCCAAGCAGGAGGTGGAACATGTAGTGCCCACCGCCTTTCAGTTCCTTACCTCCATAGGAGTTTTGCTAAATCAAGACAAGTTGCAGCTTACAACCCTCACAGAAGCTTCTGTTCATTGGGGCCCTTCTGGACATCATCAGAGTCCGGGCCTTCCTTCCAGACGACATGGGGAAAGCAAGCCTGCAGATGGCGCATTTCATCATGAAGCACAAAAACAGTTCAAGCCCACTCCATGCAGAAAATGTTGGGTTTGGTAGCATCATCGGTGTTCACAGTACACCGAGCATGTCTGCACATCGGTTGATGCTTAGTGCACATCTCACCCTCAGGCTTATCCCATCAAAGTGACAAAGCCTCTAGTTCAATCACATGTGTGGTAGACAGTGGAGGAAAATCTCCTCCAGGGTTTCTCTTTTTCCCAACCAGAGCCTCAGGTGAGCCTCACCATGGATGCCTCCCTGTTGGGATGGGGAGCCCACTGCCAGGGCCTCCACACACAAGGAGTCTGGGGCCCTTCAGAGACTCATCTCCACATCAGTGTATTTGAAATGAGACCTGTGTTGTATGGTCTATGAGCCCTCTTGGATGTCATCAGCCACAAAACAGTCCTCTGCCAGATGAACAGCAAGTCCGTGATGTACTGCAGCAACAAACATGGGAAGCACACTCTTACCCCCTCTGCAGAGAGGCAGTGAGAGTGGTGTCTGGATCAGGGAATCCTGATTTAGACAGTCTGCCTGCCAGGAGTGCAAAATTCTGTGGCAGACGAGCTAAGCCAAACAGAGGGAGATCCTCATTTATTTATTTATTTATTTATTTAAGAGATTTACCAGGAAGGCATACTGAGCGGAGTACCGCTCGATTCCAGATGCGCCCTGGGGGAATGGGTTACAAGGGTGAAGTAATGAGATGAAAACAGTTCAAATATATATGTGCTCAGGTTATGACAGACAGTAGTACAGTAGTACATAAAAATACAACAAAATAGTGAGAACGATAATGACGACAAGGTGGGTAAGGCATACAGCTTAAATATTAATAGGATCATCATATACAATTTACAATAGCACTATGTGTCATGAGTGGTTACTAGCTGTAGACATCATGAGATCACTATTCGATGAGTGGGGAACTCCAGATGTGGATCTTTTTGTGCCCCCACTCAACATCAGACTGCCTCGATTCTGCTCCAGAGATCCAGAACATGACATTTTCTGCCAGAATGCATTCCAATTGCAGTGGCAAAATCTCTTTCTGTATGCATTTCCTCCAGTCTCTCTAGTATAGAGGGTACTGCTCAAGCTGGAGGCACACGGGGGCAAGATGATTTTCATTGCCTTCTGCTGGCCTCAACAGATCTTGTTTCCTCTGTTAAACAGTTTATCACTTAGTGTTCCGAGGGCCCTTACCCCTCAGGATGGATCTACTGGCCCATAGCCCTCTGGTCCATCCCAACCTGCGCTCCCTTCATCTTCAGGCTTGGCTCCTGAAGAAATATAAGTGAACAGATACAAGGTGTCTCAGAGAGTGTCTGAGATACTCATTGAGGCCCGTAAGCTTTCCACCAGAAAGACTCACACAGCCAAGTGGAAAATATTTTCAGTCTGGTGCTCCAGATCCCACAGTGACCTCTTTCAGTGTCCTCCTGACAAGGTTTTGGAGTATTTATGGGACCTTTCTTATGCTGGTCTGTAGTACTTCACGGTTGAAGTCCATTTGTATGCTGTTTTGGCATACCACAAGCCCGTTGGTATTCTCTGCTTAGCTCAACTACCTCTTTTTAAGAGGTTCCTTAAGGGCATCCTGCATACTGAGCCTCTGATCAGAAACCCTATAGTGGCCTGGGATATCAACCTTGTGTTGCACATGTTCACCCATAAGCTCTTCAAGCTTATGACTACTTGCAAGCTGACATTTTTAACCTGGAAAATGGCTTTTCTAGCAGCCATCACTTCTGCCCATACCGTTTCTGAAATTCATGATTTAGTAACGGATCTTCTGTATACTGTTTTTCACAGAGACAAGGTAGTCTTCCGCATGCACCCAAACTTCTTACCCAAGGTGGTGTCAGAGTTTCACTTAAATCATGTCCTTGTGTCTACTTATTTTCTGGACTTTAAGAATGAGGGAGATCACATTCTCCATAATATGGATGTCAGAAGAGCCTTGAAGCCTGGACAGAACTAAAGACTTCAGGCAGTTGAAGCAGCTTTTTGTCTCCTTTGATCCTAATCAGGTGGGACAGCCGGTTACAATCAAATGTATACCTGTTTGGATTGTCAACTGTCTTGGTCACTGCTGTGCTATGTCACAGGTCAAGCTGGAAGGCTCAGTACATGCTCAATCCACCAGAATGATTGCCACGTCCCTAGCAGAGATTCACAGTGTTCCTCTTGGGGATATTTGCAGAGCTGCAACTTGGAGTACAGTGCAAACCTTTGTCTAGCACTGTGCTGTGGATGTCCATGCCAGGCAGCATGCCTGCTCTGGCAGGACCATCCTAAATGGACTTCTGTCCTCAGTGAACCTCGGCTTCTACTGTCCTGCTCTGGGGGATTTTAGTCTGAGCTTGGTACTCTGATCCATTGGTGTCAATCAGTGGTGAAGATTGACTCCTGGAACACATAAAAATTAGGTACTTACCATAATTCTCCATTTTCTAGGAATATCTTCACCAGAAATGTTATAAAAGCAACTGAGGTACAGGGATTGTTGGGGTTGGGGGGGGGCAGAGGCCCTGTGAGTCACCCTAGAGACAGGCAGTGGCACCGCTGTTTGTACAGGTGTGATCTACAGACCTACAGCACAAGTGGAGGAGTTGGACATGGTTCTAGTGGAAGCCATCCATAAGATGATGACTAAAGGGGAAGTGCTGCTGGTAGGTGACTTCAGTATGCCAGATGTTTATTGGAGCATCCTAGCCGCAGCTTCAACCAGGAACAGAGACATACGGGACTCCCTGCAAGGGGCATGCTTGCAGTGCTAGAGCCCACCCTGTGAGGGTGCGATTTTGGACCTGGTATTTACCAACAGGAACAGAATTGCAGATGTCATGCTGGGTAGACACCTAGGGTCCAGTGATCATCGCACAGTGTAGTTCAATATGATTACAGTGGTCAAGCCACACAAAAGTGAGGATCCTGGACTTCAGGAGGAAGACTCTGCTAAGTTAGGGATATGTCCCAGGAAAGCCCCTAGCAGGAGGGAGGACGGGGGGCAGTTGAGGAACAGTGAACCCATCTGAAAGGAGTCGTAGTGGAGGCAAAAAACCTTTGTATTAGGCAAAAAAAGAAAACCACTTTGGTTCTCAAAGGAAGTGGCCAAGAAGGTAAGAGTGAAGGAGTTGGCTTTCAGGAAGTACAAGGAAACACAGGAGGAGGAGGACAGGGTAGTATATAGGGATTAGCAGAGGGAGGCAGGAAAGGCAGTCAGGAGTGTAAAGGTGCAAATGGAGGAAAAAAAAAGCCCAGGCAGCAAAGAAAGGAGACAAGACCTTTTTAATAGGTACATTAATGAAAGACAAGGGGTGGGATTATAAGGCTTAAGGGGGAAGAATGGGAGTGTGCGGAGGGAGACTTGGAAAAAGGAACAGCCCTGAACAAATATTTTTGTTCAGTATTCTCAGAAGAGGGGGAAAATGAGGGACCTCAATTAAGTGGCAGGAACAGTAAGGGGAGAGAGTGAGGGAGGTGGACACCAGTCCATTTACGGAGGAGAGAGGACTAAAGGAACTCACAAAGCTGAAAGTGGACAAGGCATTGGGACCAGATGAGATAACATCCTAGAATATTAAAGGAGCTTAGGGAGGTGCTGGCAGCACCATGGCAGCCTCTTCAATGAATCACTGGAAATGGGAGTGGTTCTAGAGGACTGGAAGGACTGGAGGAGAGCAGATGTAGTCCTTCTACATAAAAGTGGGAACAGGGAGGAGGCTGGAAACTATAGACCAGTTAGCCTGACCCCGATGGTGGGGAAAATAATGGAATCACTGCTAAAAGAAAGGATTGTGGAACATCTTGAATCCAGTGGAGCACAGCATGGATTCACAGCGGGAAGATCATGTCAAACAAATCTGGTAGGGTTTTTTTGCCTGGGTGACTAGGGAAGTGGCTTGGGGGGAGCGGTGGATGTGGCCTACCTGGATTTCAGCAAGGTCTTCGACACATTTCCACATAAGAGACTTGTAAACAAGCTAGGCAGCCTGGGAATAGGTCTCAAGGTGGTAAACGGTTAGGAACTGGTTGAGGGATAGGACACAGAGGGTGGTGGTAAATGGAGCTCAGTCTGAGGAAAGAAGGGTGACCAGCGGGGTACCACATGGATCAGTTCTGGTGCCAGTCCTGTTCATTGTCTTCATAAGTGACATTGCGGAGGGGCTGGAAGGAAAGGTATGCCTCTTTTCAGATGTCACTAAGATCTGCAAAAGGGTAGACACTCCAGGAGGGGAGGAAAATGAGGAGGGACATAGGTAAACTAGAGGAATGGTCAAGAGTGTGGCAGCTAAGATTTAGTGCAAAAAAGTGCAGAATCATTCATTTGGGACACAGGAACCCAGGGGAGGCTTACATGATGGAGGGAGAGATACTGACAACCACCATACAGGAAAGGGATATGGGGTAATCCTGTCAGATGACCTAAAGGTAGTCAAACAATGTGTCAAGGCTGTGGGGAGATCCAGTGGGGTACCGGGGTGTTTAGGGAGAGGTATCACCATTAAAAGGAAGGAGGTGGTGATGCCTCTGTACAAATCATTAGTAAGACCTCATCTGGAGTACTGTGTCCAATTCTGGAGGCTACATCTTTACAAGGACATAGACAGGGCAGAGGCAGTTCCGAGAAGGGCAACAAAAATGGTGCAGGTTCTGCACCATAAGTCATAAGAGGAGAGACTGGAGGACCTCAGTATGTATACCCTGGAGGAGAGGAGGGAAGTGGGGATATGATGGAGATCTTCAGATATCCCAAGGACATAAATAAGGTACAGGAGGGTACTATGTTTCAGAAAAAGAGATATTCTAGAATAAGGGCTCATGAGATGAGGTTGGAAGGAGGTAAACTAAGGGGTAGCATGAGGAAGTATTTCTTCACAGAAAGGGCTGTAGATGCATGGAACAGCTACCCAGCGGAGGTGGTGAGGGAAAATTTGGTAGGGGAATTAAAAAATGCATGGGATAGGCATAGGGGAACTCTAGTGATAGGAAAGAGCTCAAAGCAGGAGTTCAAGTAGGGTCTGTGGTTTCTGCATCAGGTAGAAAAATGGGCAGACTGGATGGGCCTAGCAGTCCTTATGAGCTGTCAATTTCTGTGTTTCACTGATTCACGCATCCACCCATCACCCCCAGGGCTCTTTCAGTCTGTTGATTGGTCTTCACCCCTTTGTTCTTGGTTGGTGCTATGAAGACATTGTTTTACTGGTTTGTTGACCCTTCTTATATGGGTTGCCAAGGCTATCTTATGGGTAAGTCTTTAAGTGTTCGATAATGCTTCACCTCTTCAATAAAAAAGGTGCTGAAGTAGTTAAGGGCTGGTGCAGAGGTAAGCCTGTGCCACGACACCCCTAGCTTGCCTCGGTGCCAGCCCGCCTGAAACATTCTGGCTCCTGCAGGGTCCTAGCACTACCATCTCGGAACCAATGGTGAAGCTATTCCTAGAAGATCAAGAATCATGGTGCATATGTAATTTTCATTTCTCAGTTGCCATTATCTCTGGTTACTTCAGTGGCTCCTGTCATTGACAGGGAGATCAACGATGAGGTGGAATATAATCCTGACCTTATGCTATTAGATGAGGATTACGAGGGAGAACAGTATGTGGCACATTGTTCTAGTTCTACTTTCTCATCCTGCAGTGCAGACTCAGTGGTGTTTCACCGAGATTGCCTCCTGAGAATCTCACTATTCAAGCCATAATGCATCAAATGTAAACTGCCATGAGTTTTGCTGTGGAAGAAGATGATTCCACCAAAATAAATTCAGTGAATTTTTGGTAGTTCCTTGCTCACCCTCCATTATAATTCTCTTGCATTACAGGATGCTGCCTTTGCTATATGGCACAGATCAAACTCACTGCCTGCAGTGCCCAGAAAGGTTGACATGCAGTGTCCTGCGCCATCTGCTAAGCCTTGTTATGCTAACTAGCCAGAAACTGGCTCAGTAGTTATCCTGGGTGCTAATAATAGATCCAAGGCACCTAAACACCTGAGTATTTTGCTTCCCGACAAGGAATCTAGGAGGCTAGATGTGATGGGCAAGTGTACTAATGCCTCTCCATTATTGGGCCTTAGGATTGCAAACTATCAGGCCGATACAATTAAATGCCAGAATAGTCTTTGAACAGCTGCTAAGACTGCAGCCCAGACTTTGCCTGAGGGTTCTGCCAAGAATAAGTTAAAACTTTAACCTCTGGGGCTGCGGTGAGCAAACAGTTGCTAAGGTCTGCCTATGTTATCTCTGATGATTGTGCCAGAGCTGCTGCTTCAGGCATATGTGTGAGACACTGTTCTTGCTGGTTTTGCTAGTGATGTGCAGCAGGCAGTTTTGAATGCCCCATTTAGGGAGACAAAACTGTTTGGTTATGATGTTGAAGAGACACTCAGGATTCTTCAGACATCCAAAATGACACTCGGATCTGTTAAGTCCCTTTATCCCGCTCTTTCAAGATGATGTGGGAGAGGCTCTTTTCTTTAGTGTGTTACAAAAAGTGGTCGTACCCACCGTCAACAAGGTAGAGTTAGGGGTGGTGGCTGTTTGCCAAAAACTCTCCCTCCAGATGCCCATTCAAAAGCACTCAGAGCAGTTGATGCTGGTGGCACAGCCCCCAAATGTTCCACCTGTCTCTTTTCACACTATAACCCCACCTCCACTGTTACCTCCAGGGGTGGTGGGGGGCAGGATCTCGCTACACCTAAGACATTGGCAAGAGATTACAATAAATTAATGGGCACTGAATATAATTGCATGGGGACATGCTCTGGAGCTGTTAGCAACCCCTCCAGATAATTCTCTACCTCCGTCCAGTTATTCTCAGGGCCATTTGCCCCTCCTGAAGGAAGAAGTGCAGTCATTATTCCAAAAATGTGTTATAGAACCAGTTTCTCTGACCCAGAGAAACAAAGGGTTCTATTCCAGATAGTTCCTGGCCCCAGAATGGATGGGGGATGTGCATCCTGTACTAGAGCTCAGGGATCTCAACTTCTACTTAGAATACAAGAAGTTTCGTATGGTATCCCTGCAATCTCTCATCCCCCTTATGCAAAAAGGGGATAGCTGTGCTCCCTAGACATGAAGGATGTTATTCTTCATATCAAGATCAGAAAAACTCACAGGCAGTATCTGTGTTTTTGTGCTGGAAGGGAAACACTGTCATTTCAGAGTATATCCCTTTGGCTTGTCCTCTGTGATGCAGTTCTTTACTGAATGCTTGGCAGTAGTGGTGGTAGCCCTTCACAGGGAGGACCTGTATGTTTTCCCCTATCTGGACAACTGGCTTCTAAAATCCAACTCTAGAGAGGCTTTACCACATACCTTGTTGAGAACAAGGCAGTTGTTTGATGATTTATGGATCACAGTGATTGTCCCCATGTCAGTCCTGACTCCCTGCCAAAGACTGCAGTACATAGGTGCAGGCTTGGATACAGAGAAGGGTATGCTTTCCTGCCACAGGACAGATAGCCTGACTGCTGAAACTCAGCTGATATATAGAAGTCACTATGTTCCTGCATTCAGCCATGATACATCTTCTGTGCCACTGGCACATTTGCACATGGAGATACTACAGTGGACATTAAGGGTCCAGAATTATCAGCTAATAGACAAGCTGGAGCAAAGGGTCCTTGTCATGTCTCCATTACACAGGGTGCTACTATGGTGGATGGATCGCAACAGTCTCTTACAGGGCACTCCATTCCTTGTCCCAACTTCTGCACATATCCTCACCTCCGATGCTTTGGGTTCCGGATGGGATGCGCATCTGGGTTTCTATCAGATGCAATAGTTTGGTCCAAGGTGGAGGCCAAATTATATATCAGTGTCCTGGAAATGTGAGCTATCCTATACAGCCTCCTGGCATTTCAGGAGCATTTAACTCCGGGTCCTCTGTTAGTCCGGGCAGACAATGCCAGTGTGATGCATTACTTCAGCAAACAAGGGGGCACCCATTCCTACCCATTATGTAGGCAAGCTGTTAGTGTGTAGTAGTGGGCTCTATCCCATGGCCTCCAGCTGTCAGCAGTGCATTTCCCAGGTACCCAAAATGTCTCAGCAGACAGACTAAGCAGGTCACAGTCCCAGATGCATGAATGGGAACTGTTAACCTCCATAGTTGGATCTTTTTGCATCCCCACACAATGCAAATCTGCCACATTTCTGCTCGCTTGCTCTTGGGCCTGGATTGTCTAGCGAGGTGCATTGTCCCTCTCTTGGAAAGAGAAATTCTTGTATGCATTTTCCCTAGTTCCTCTAATACAGAGTTCTACTAAAACTGAGGATGGAAGGGGCTACCCTCATCTTCATAGTCCCATCATGGCCTCATCAAATATGGTTTCCACTCTTACAACAACTTGCGATGGAGCCTCCAGTACCTCCTCCATTGTGTCGGGGTCTGTTGTCACAAGACAAGGGGTCCCTGGTCCATCCGGACCTGAAGTCCCGACATCTGCATGCATGGCTCCAGAAAACATAGCCATTGCATGTTTTGAGGTATCCCCTAAAGTTGCTGATGTTCCACTTGTGGCCAGAAATCCTTCTACCAGACATACTTATTCCTTGCAGTGGAAATGGTTCACTTTGTGGGCTGCTTCCAAGAATTTGGACCCGTTCACATGTCCTGTAAACACAGTGCTGGAACACCTGCTGTCCCTGTCAGATTCAGGTCTACAGTATTCCTCCTTTAAGTTGATTTGACTGCTATACCAGCTTTCCATGCCCTTATTGGTGGACGTATGGTTGCACAACTGGAGGTGTCCCATACTTTTTTGAGATGTAGTGTGTATATAAAACCTCCTATTCATAATCCAGGCCCTCTCTGGGACTTGAATCTTGTGCTTGAGAAATAGATGTTTGCTCTGTTTGAACTGGCTGTGAGCTGTGGCCTAAGTTTTCTGTCAAAGAAGGCATTATATTTGGTTGCAGTCCCGTCTGCTCAAAGGATCTCAGGGCTGCCGGCTCTAATGTATGAGCCTCCTTGTTTGATTTTTCGCAGAGATAGAATTTCTTTGCATACAAATCCTAAGTTTCTACCAAAGGTGGTTTCTGAATTTACACTGAATCAAACAATACACCTTCCTGTTTATTACGCCAAGCATGTCAATCAGGGTGAAGCATTGCTCCATACTTTAGATGTACATAGAATACTGAGATGATATGTGAATCACACCAAGGACTGCAGAAAGTCCACTTAGCTTTTTGTTTTATTTGCCCTTGGGAAAGAGGGCACTCCTGTGTCTAAACAGTGCCTGTCTAAATGTCTGGTACATTATATTGCATTCTGTTATAGGAAGTACAGTAAGGAACTTCCTGCTGCAGTTTGTGGTCTTTCTACAACGGTGATGGCCACTTCAACTGCTTGTTTCAGAAATCCCCTGCTGCTAATATTTGTGCTGCAGCCACATGGAGCACTGTCCACATGTTCACTAAACATTGCAGTCTAGACATTGTCTCTCGTAGACATGCTGGTTTTGGCTTGCTATACTGAAAGACCTCCTGTCTTGACTGTATTAGACTATACCAACCTCCCAGTGTCTTTTGGATCTGCTGAGGCTTGTTCCAAAGGTGTGGCATAATGCAAGAGATATCCTTGAAGGAGACAGAACAGTTACATGCTTACCATAACAGTAGATCTTCATGAGAATCTCTTCCGTTAGGGCATGCTGTCCCTCCCTCCGCTTGCTTCTGTGACAATAGCATCAGATATTGTGCCTGATCTTAATCCATGGCTGTTATATCGATCATCATGTATCACCTTGTATGCTTGCTGCTGGTCTGATCTCCTGATTCCTCATGGGTGGTGGTCCTCTGAGCCCTGATGGGCCTGCCCACATGTGACAGGGTTGAATAAGACCCTGTCCCATTTGTTACGCAGAAAGAGTTAAATGCAAGGATCTGTTCTGTCCTCGCCTTTTCTGTCTGGTTGGCCAACCAAATGTTCTCATGAGACCTAGGAACTGATCACTCCGACAGTCTCACAGTTTGCCTCTCACTATCTCTCTGCCTTCTTTGCTGTTTCTGTCTTTTCTCTCCCCTTACATATTTGCATTTATAAAAATATATGTGAATTTTTGTCTGAAAGTGTAAGTGGTACAGGGATCCCTTAATTTAAAACTGTATATAGTTGTACTGTTGAAATGATTGCAAAACACTATTTGGAATTTAGAGGGTTAACCCTGACATGCAGCACAAACTCTTCTGCAGAGTTGTCAACAAGAGGCCAGTTCTGGGACATCATGTTCCATTTTGTTGCTCCTGCAAGGGAAGAAACTTACAAAGTTCTGGTCTCTTAACATGTTCAGGAGGCAGAAATAAGAGCAGCAATGCTTTTACTAGAGTGAGGGAGAGCAAGACTGAAACTTGAAATTAGAGATATCCTCAGTCGAAGGACTTTGTTTTCTGTGTTTGTACTGCCTTTGTAAATAGTTATACTGAACAATTTTATTTTTTATTTTAATGTTATTGAAAAAAAATAAAACACCATTTGTGAATTTTATACCTGCTCCTGGTCTTCCTATGCTTCCTGACATATGCCTCGATGACAGATAGTGTCAGACTAAGTGAGATTTACACTGTGCATACTCTAAACCAGGAGTTTTCTTTGGGTACTGGACCTGGTACCAGGGAAGCATAGTGGAAAGGTAAGGATTTTGCAGCAGCAAGCCCAGAAGTCACTACCAGAAAGATGGTAGCCAAACTATCAGAGACAGAAGTACAAGCTGAGACTGTACAGCAAGCACCAGCGATGGAAAAAAAGAACTGGAAGTGACATAACCTGAAAGCCTGACTGCCTTTTTCAAATGGTGGGCTATACAACAAAAAGAGATGGAGAAACAGGGAAGAGAAGAAATACAGCAACTTGAGAAGCAGAGAAAAGAGGAAATGCAGCAACTCAAGAGGCAGAGAAGAGAAGAGATGCAGCAACGGGAGCAGCAAAGAAGAGAAGAGATACAGCGATGGGAACAGCAAAGAAGAGGAGAGATGCAGCAATGGATGGATGCCTTCCAAGTTATCAAAGCTGGAGGATCTGGCACTGATCTAGCAGTGCAACAAGACACAAACAACTTAAAACACATTAAACTTACAAAGCTGTGTCCCTCAGATGATATTGAAGCATACCTGACAACTTTTGAAAGGGTTGCCGGAGCCTGCCAGTGGCCAAAACAGCAATGGGCAATCAGACGGGTACATTACCTGACAGGTAAAGCCCCACTTGCCTACAGCAGTATGGACATGGCACAGTCAGAAAACTATGACCTTGTGAAAAGAGAAATCCTGAAAAGATTCATCTCAGGAGAGACCTACAGGCAAAGACTCTGGTCCCTGAAGTACAACTCATTCAACAATCCTCGAGAAGCCTTCACCCGACTCAGAGAACTTCTTATTAAATGCCTCCAACTAGCGGGCAAAACAGTCCCACAGATCATTGACACATTTGCAGTGGAGCAATTCATCAACATCATGCCTACAGATGTGCAGCTTTGGGTGAAAGAACACTGACCACAAAGTGGGGAAAAAGCTGTTTCTTTGGCCAAGGACTATCAGATGGCCAGACAGACCATGTAGCAGCGAGGTAACAGCCAAGCACTGGTAAGACCCTCATTTTCCCGATTTAGCTTTAGATCAGATAAGAACTCTGGTGGGGGTAACAAATCTGCACCCAGAGACTTTATTTGCTGTAACTGTAACGAGCCAGGCCATATTGCAAGAAACTGCCATAAAAACAAGGAGGGTAACACTGAAGCAGATTTTGCCTTCGCAGACTGGGACATGTATTTAACAGATGTCAGGGTGGGAGATAAGACTGTGAAGGGACTTTTTGATTCAGGAAACAGACCGACCCTAGTGCATGTTGAAGTGCTGGGAAAACACTGTGTAAAAGGACCAGGTACTGGTATCATTTGCATCCATGGGGACACACAATATTATCCTACCACACAAGTGATCTTGAATATTAATGGGGTGTCGCACCAAATGAAAGTGTGGGCAGTACCCAAGTTACCTGTACCCGTGATTATTGGAAATGGCTGTCCAGGGTTTACTGAGTTAATCTCAGAGGAACTGAACCCTGCAGTTTCAGCAGCAGTGGTAGCAAGACACAGGCAAAGAAAATCTCAGATGGTGGGGACACTTTTCCTTTTGGGGACTTTGATGTGGACTTGTTTTAGCCCAGCTCCAAGATCCGGAAGTCCAGGAAAGTAAGAAGATGTCTGAAACAGCAGTGGCAACAAAAGACTGATGGACATAAGGGGCTAAAATAGGAAAATACTGAAGCTAAACTGATAACTGATAGTGATTTTGTTTCAGAGCAAACTAATGATGCTTCTCGCCAAGGTTATTTTAATCAGCTGGGGTGAAACAAAAACAGGGTGAACCAATGTTTAAAAAATGTAATGGGTTACTGTACCGAGTTTGTGTTAAACCTCAGACACAGGAACAGATAGAACAATTGTTTACACCATAAAAGTATAGATCTGAGTTGTTACAGATAGGCTATCTGAAATAGCACATGATAGTCCTATGGCTGGTCACTCAGAGAGGGAGCGCACCCTTGCCAGATTGCTGAACAGATTTTACTGGCTTGGAATTCATGAAGATGTTGCTACCTATTGCAGTTCTGTGCTGAATGTCAGAAAGTAGCCCCAGTGACTAAAAAGGACAAGGTGCCCCTACCCTTGACAGATGTGCCTTTTGAGAGAATTGCAATGGATGTGGTTGACCCTTCAGACAAAAGTAAAAAGGGACATCAATTAATTCTGGTAGTATGTGACTATGCTGCTCGATACCCAGAAGCAGTTCCATGGGTACTGTCACAGACCCCAAAAGGCAGAAGAGCTTGCCAAAATTTTCAGCAGGGTAGGCATACCGAAAGAAATGATTACTGATCAGGGTAGTAATTGTGGTGCTGCATTATTGAAGGAGCTGTACCGACTACTAGGTATCACTGCCATAAGAACCTCCCCCTAGCACCCTCTGACAGACAGTCTTGTTGAGCGTTTAACCCAAACCCTAAAACACATGTTAAAAAGGTTTGTAAAAGGGGAAGGGAAAGATTGGGACCAATACTTACATTACCTGCTTTTTGCTTACAGAGAAATGTCACAAGCCTCAACAGGTTTTTCACCATTTGAAATGCTGTATGATAGACAACCTAGAGGGTCACTAGATGTAGTAAAAGAAACATGGGAAGAGAACCCCATTCAAAAACAATATATTATATCTTATATGTGTGCCCTGAGAATGAAACTAGAAAAATATTTTGAAATTGCCCATAGTAATCAGGAAGAGATCCAAAACTAGCAGAAGGCATATTATAACCATGGGGTAAAAGAAAAAGTTTTTGAGTCAGGTGAAAATGTCTTATTACTATTACCCATTACAGAAAATAATCTATTAATGAAGTGGCAAGGGCCTTATAAAGTGCTTAGACGTACTGGGACAGTTAACTATGAAACTGAGACCCTGATAGGAAAAATCCTACCAAGACATACCACACAAACCTCTTGAAGAAATGGGTTGAAAAAACACCAAAGGCTGCCTTTTTTTTTTGTCTTTGGCCCACTAGGCACAAGTGCCTGTTTTCAGGGACGACCTGGGAGCACTGGGCGGTTAAGTGACTTGCTCAGAGTCACACAATATGCAAGTGGAGGTTGTGAGAATCAAACTCAGGTGTGGTCTGCTGGATGTACCAAGCTTGTTCACACCTCGTTCCTCTACCCTCTAGGCTATACTGCCAGCTCAGCTTTGCTAGTTGTACCAGAAACTGATGAAGATATTTATATAGCTTATGACAGACTGGAACAAACTGTAACTGCTGATGCTGTCACAGGTGAATGTTTCCTTAACCTCCAAACAAACTGCAGAAATTTGTAACTTACTGAAGACATTTAACAGTGCTTTTATTTATTTGTTTTTTGTTTACCGGGTAGGTACACTAGACGAGAGTATTGCCTATATTCAGGCACAACCCGAGAGAGTACAATCAGGAGAGAGCAAAGCACAAAGTTCAAACATTGGTGATAATAGTTCATGGCGCAGCATGAAGTGAGAACAAGACATTGTGCAGTTTACTGACAAGAGCAAGCCATTTCTGTGGAACTGAGAGAAAAACAAATAACTACATTAACTACTTGCACTCGATGATACAACAATATTAATTAAGGACCTACTATAACAGCTATGAAGTAATGAGCAAAAGGAGTGTAATAGTGACAGGGAATGCTCGCCCTATTAGACCAAAGATATACAGATTACCAGAGCGGTTAAGACCAGACAAGGTTTAGGAAATACAAAAAAATGAAAGAATTGGATATCATGGAAGAGTCGAGAAGTACTTGATCATCACCAGTGGTGGCTATAAATAAAAAAGAGGGTGGTGTAAGAATCTGCCTTGATTTTAGGAACTTAATCAAGTGTCCGAATTTGACAAGTTATCCTACGCACCAGATAGATGATTTGGTGGACAGATTGGGAAGTGCCAAGTACATCAGTACCCTCGATCTCACTGAGGGTTACTGGCAGATTCCCCTAGCTAAAGAATCCAGAGACAAAACTGCATTTGCCACCCCTGTTGGATTCTGCCAGTTCACCACCATGCCATTTGGTTTACATGGTGCCCCCGCTACATTCCAGCAGTGCATGGATATAAATCTTCCTAGACTAAAAGTCTTCACCATTCATTCACACTAGTGGGACTATGCCGGAGGCACTAAGACCCAGTGGGAGCCAGAAATCTTCAGGAGGGCCGTTGCCAAGGTAGGGTCATGCATGCGCAGCACCACGAGGCTGGCTTGCACCGTATATGCTATCTTGATGTCGACCCTCCAACTGCCTCAGTTCCTTTTTTCCTTGCCATCAAGTGTGCTTCAGTTTGGCCTTGCTTGCCAGTGGGAGTCAAGTCTTCAAGTCTATACGACAGCAGTATTACGTTTAGTTAATTAGTTTGTTTTAGAATAACATTTCTTTATTTTTCAAAAAAGTTTAACTTCTCACAGTCTGGACAGTGTCAGTGATGGTAGGGAGACTTTGCTTGAAAGTTGTTCTGGCAGTGGAGCTGTGTCCGGTCCGTCTCCCTTTTCGAAGGGGGAGTCCGACCACGGACAGTCCGGTGCTTGGGAGGAAGGAAAGTCCTCTCGTAAGTACAAAAAGAAGTGGTCCCGATCAAGGTCAGGGACTTGACATCGCTCGGCCTCAAGCTCTTCTTCAGCCCGTCGGTTGAAGAAGAAGAAGAGGTACCGTTCGAGGTCGCCCTCTGAGATGTCTGCATGGGGGTCATTGGTGGCTAGGAGTGTTGGGCCCAAACCGACTCTGGTTGGGTCTACAGTGCCCTCCGTTCTCAGTGGCCATGATTCTCAACTCAGGAGCCACTCGTTGTCCTCCGTTGGTGCTTCTGGCAAACAGTTTCATCATTGGGCCAGTCTTACGGAGCAGTGGGTGCGACATTTGTCCCATCTACCTTTGGTAGCGGCTCTGGCGCCAGATCCTTCAGGATTCAGAGCCGTTGAGCCGAGGCCGGGGTGTTCAGGTAAAGAGGTGCGGGCTTCTCCCTCGGGGCTAGTGTCCCCCTCATCCACCCCTCATGCCCACCCCCCTCAACTATTGCCTAAGCAGGGGATGTCACACGTACATGTAACCTCTTCTCCCTTTTCTTCTAGGTCTCGCAGGATGACTCTGGGATCACAGGCTGCTCCGGTGTCGAGTGCCCGATGGCCGGCCTTGGTGTCAGTGCTGGCGTCGCAGTGCCAATTCCTGCAATGTCAGCGTCGCAGCGCCAATTCCTGCAATGTCATCTCTGGTGCTGCAGCCAGTGCCGTGGCTGGTGCTGAGGGCTTTGATGCTGGTGGCAACCTGTTTGATTCCTCTTTTTTCCTGGCCCAAGCCTGTCACTGGTGGCCCATCTGGCATGGAGGGAGCTCTTGATGAGTCTGATCCGGACATGATCCTTTCTGATAATGATGCAAATGACTCACTTTTTGGACTGTAGAGCAAGCCTTCAATCTCTGCCGAATCCATAGTGGAAGATCTTTCTTTCCAATCTCTGCTCAAGAATATGGGTTCCACCCTAGCTTTGCAAAGCTCTTTGGTGGACCCAGGTAAGCTGTTGCGATTGCAATTTCTGCATGCTCCTAAGATTCCAGTGGACTTAGCCCCTCTGATTCTGCCCTCTTTTGAGACATTATCAGAGATGATTTGGGACAAGCCAGCTCTGATTCTTTCAGTGTCAGAAGTCATCGATAGGAAATATGCCCCGCCTAAGGATAGACCTATTCAGTCCTCGCAGGCGTTTCCGGATGCTTTGGTGGTACTTGCTGAAAATGACATGGTTGTTCTCCCTCAGGAGTCCTCCGCTTGACCTGTTAATAAGGAGTCTTGTAAACTCGACACTCTAGGCAAGTGACATTTGCAGCTGCAACCCTGGGTATGTGCTTTGCTAACTACCAAGGGGACTTCTCTCGATATGAGTATACCTTGTGGTACTCACTTAAGGCTTTGGTCGAGCAGCTTCTGGCATCTGACATCTCGTTGGAGCTACTTCAGACCATCACCAGGGGCATAGAATCCAATAACCAGCAGCTGAAAGCTGCAGTGGATGCCTATGATACTGTTTCCAGGGCTGCAGTCACTGGAATTTGTATAGGATGCCACTCTTGGCTTAGGACATCAGGTTTCCCGCCTGATGCGCAACAGAAGATGATGAATGCGCATTTTGACGGTGCCTACCTTTTCAGCTTTCAAGTGGAGCAAGCACTGGATGCCACAGAGAAGACTAGGTCTGCCCTAAAAACAGCCAGACCAGCACCCCCTTCCTCTCGGGAGCAGTCAACAGTTTCGTGGCCAGCAGTCCTTTTGAGGTAAGAGATGAGGAGCTGATAATAAAAACACAGCTCCCTTGCAGCAGAAGACACCTAACATCACCCTCTGAGTTTCCGGCCCAGGTCTCCTCCGTTGCCCGAGGTGGATTCACTCTCAGTGGTGGGAGGTCATCTATACCTTTTCTAAGAGCAGTGGAAACATATCACATTGGACAAATGGGTCCTTAGAATTGTCAGGGAGGGCTACTCCCTTAATCTGATGGACTCCCCACCAGACCTTCCACCAAAACGACAGCCCAGTCTGTCAACTGTTCAGTCAAACCTTTTCGCTGCTGAGATTCAGGGCCTCTTAAACAACAGGGCAATAGAAGTCATTCCCCTCACAGAGAGAAACCCTAGATTCTATTCCCATTACTTTCTGGTTCAGAAGAAAACAGGCGGGATGCACCCGATTCTCTACCTCAGAAAGTTAAACAAGTATCTTTTTAGGGTGAAGTTCAAGATAGTCTTCCTGGGAGCACTACTTCCATTGATTCATCAATTAAACTGGCTTGTGTCCCTCAACATGCAGACGCTTACTAGCATGTTCCAGTGCACCCGGATCACTGCAAATACCTCTGCTTTGTGGTTCTGGCTTAGCAGTACCAGTTCCAAGTATTGCCCTTTGGGCTATCCTCGGCGCCTCAAGTCTTCACAAAGTGCTTTACAGTGCTCGCTGCACACCTCAGTAAACTAGGTATTCAAGTATTCCCTTACTTGGATGACTGGCTCCTAGCAAGTCCTTCCAAAGAAGAGAAAAAGAGAGCGGGGGCCAAAGCCTCCCAGTTCCTTACATCCATGGGAGTTCTCTTGAATCTAGAGAAGTTTCAGCTTCAACCCTCCCAGCAGTTCCTCTTCATAGGAGCTCTACTGGACACCACCCAAGTGAGGACCTTGCTCCCAGCGGACAGGAAGGACTCCATTCTACAGATGGCATGCTTTATCAGAGAGAACATGTTGATCCAAGCCATCAATGCAGTGGATGCTTGGTCTAATGGCATCCTTTGTTTTCATGGTGCCCCAGCACGGTTGCATGAGGACCACTCACTGGATGCTCAGTGCGCAGTGGTCTTCTACCACTCACCCACAGTCCTTTCACATAAGAGTGACACAACCGCTGGCAAGATCTCTCTTATGGTGGATGCAGGAAATCAGCCTGCAACAGGGCCTTCCTTTTGCCCCGACAGAGCCACAGATTACTATAACCACAGATGCTTCTCTGATGGGTTAGGGGGCTCACTGTCAGGACCTCTACACTCAGGGAGTGTGAGGCCAGGATGAGTATCACCTTCACATAAATGTCCTGGAGATGAGGGCAGTCCTGTACACTGTTCGAGCCCTAAGGAACGTCCTCTGTCGGTAAGTAATCCTTCTCCAGACAGACAACAAAGCTGTGATGTATTACATCAACAAACAGGGCAGAGTGCACTCCTATCCTCTTTGCAGGAAGCAATGAGAGTGTGGGAATGGTGTCTCGAGAACGAGTCATCCATCCAGGCGGTCTACCTTCTGGGAGTCCCGAACGACCTAGCAGACCACCTCAGCAGAACGGAGGCAGATCCTTATGAGTGGTCGCTCATGGTAGATTTCGTGCAATCACAGTGTGATGAGTGGGGCACTCCGGACCCGGACCTTTTTGCATCCCCACTCAATGCAAAACTGCCTCAATTCTGCTCCAGAAATCCAGAACCTGGCGGTTTCTGTCAGGATGCATTCAGAATGCGGGGGACAAGATGCTTTCTGTACACATTTCCTCCTCTGCTGTTGGTTCAGATGGTACTTCTCAAGCTGGATGCACAAAGGGGCAGGACGATTCTAATCGCCCCATACTGGCCTCAGCAGATATGGTTCCTGCTGATCAACAGGTTGGCAGAGGTCCCTCCGAAACAGCTGCCTCTCCAGATGGATCTCCTGACACAGGGACCCCTGGTCCATCCCAACTTGCGATCACTTCATCTCCATGCCTGGCTCCTGAAGAGATAGAAGGGATTAGGTTCAAGGTATCTCAGAGGATCTTGGAAATCCTGCTAGCCACCCGTAAGCCTTCCACAAGGAAGACGTACACAGCTAAGTGGAAGCGTTTCTTGATTTGGTGTGCAAAGTCCCATTTGGATCCTTTTTCTTGCCCACCTAGCAGGGTGTTGGAGTACCTTCTAGACCTGTTGAATGCAGGACTGCAATATTCTGCAGTTAAAGTACATCTCTGCATGATCTCTGCCTACCATGAGCCAGTGCATAACCTAGGTTTGGCTCAGCTTCCTCTGGTCAAAAGGTTCATTGAGGGCATCCTTTACTCCAGACCCCCGGTCAAACGGCTGGTGGCAGCATGGGATATCAACCTCTTGCTAGATATGCTAATTCGTAAGCCATTTGAACCTTTAGCCACCTGTGATTTGAAGTTTCTGACCTGGAAGACGGCATTCTTGGTGGCCATTACTTCAGCGCATAGAGTCTCTTGAGATCCACGCGTTGGTCACAGACCCTCCATACACGTTTTTCGCACACACCCTAAATTCCTTCCAAAGGTAGTTTCAGAATTCCATCTTAACCAACCTTTGGTGCTTCTGACTTACTTTGTTAACTTCCAGAATGAAGGGGAGCGCACCCTTCACTCGCTGGATGTGAAAAGAGCACTGTAGTTCTGTATTGACAGAACTAAGGAAATCCGCCAATCTAAACAGCTCTTCATTTCCTTCGGTGCTACTTGACTGGGTCAGCCTGTCTCCATCCGATGTATCTCTGCATGGCTTTTAGCCTGTTTCTGACACTGCTACTCAATGGCACAGGTCAAACTGGAAGGCCGGATTTATGTCCACTCTACTAGAGTGGTTGTGGCTTCCCTGGCAGAGATTTATAACATACCCATTGCAGATATCTGCACAGCGGCTACTTGGAGTTCTTTGCATACCTTTGTAAAGCACTGTGCTTTCAACATTCATACCAGACAGCATAAGTTCTTCGGCAGATCAATCCTTAATCTTTCTGTCTTGAGTGAGCTCAGTCTCCTGCTGCCCTGCTTGGGGAATTGGTGTTTAGCTTGGTACTCTCCCACTAGTGTGAATGAATGGTGAAGACTTTTAGTCCAGGAAAATATGGAAATTGCGTAGCTACCTTAATTCTTGGACGTAGTCTTCACCATTCATTCACATGCCCACCCACCATTCCCCGAACTCACTCGCTCTGTTTCTGGTCTTCATTCCCTTGTTGCTTGGGCTGTGAAGACATTGTTGTGTTGACCCTTCTTACAGGGTGCATCCGGGCTATCTTCATGTCCACTTTAGGTTAGGTTTCCTAGGATAGTTCACACCTCACCTCCTCGGTCAAAAAGATACTGAGGCGGTTGGAGGGTCAATGCTGAGATAGCCTATACAGCGTGAGCCAGCGTCACGGCGCCACACATGCACAGTCCTACCTTGGCACCAGCCCTTCTGAAGATTGTTGGCTCCCGCTGGGTCCTAGTGCCTCCGGCAAGTCCCACTAGTGTGAATGAATGGTGAAGACTACGTCCAAGAAGATCAAGAATTATGGTAGGTACGTAATTTCCATTTCTATCCCCTCACACAGCCTATTGTGCTGCGTGCCTGGATGATGTTGTGGTGTACAGTCCAGGCTGGAAAAGTCACCTGGAACACCTACAAGCAGTTATTCAAACTATCAAAAATGCAGGTCTGACTGTTAATCCTACCAAATGTGCATATGGCATTCAGGAAACCAGATATTTGGGGTATGTTTTGGGAAATGGAGAAGTAAAGCCAGAGATTTCTAAGATAGAAGCAGTAGCTAACAGTCCTATCCCTAAAACAAAGAAACATGTTGACTCATTTTTAGGGCTGGCAGGTTACTATTGGGGATTTTGTCCCAACTTTGCCCAATTAGCTACTCCCTCCACTAAACTCACAAATAAATTAATCTTGAATAATGTGAAATGGTCCCCAGAGTGTGATGAAGCGTTTTGGGCCATCAAGGCTGCATTATGTTCAGCTCCTGTTTTACAAAGCCCAGACTTTGAGAAACAATTTTTGTTACAGACAGATGCATCAGAGATTGGCCTAAGTGTGGTCTTGAGTCAAAATATACAGTAGATGGGATGGAACATCCCATTCTATATATCAGTAGGAGGTTGCATGACAGAGAGAAAAATACTCCACCATTGAAAAGGAATGCTTTGAGGCAAAGTGGGCCATGGAGTCCCTTAAGTTTTATTTGCTAGGAGCTGACTTTGTACTTCTAACCGATCATAATCCTCTCTGTTGGTGTCACCAGGTGTGGGTTTAGGATAACACAATTTCAGGCAGACCAGAAGTCAGGTGCATAAAAAACGCAAGGTTGCATATATCATTTTATTTTTATCAAGTAAAATATACAAAAAGCAAAATGGTAAAGTCAGACAACTGCTTAGCTTCAACAGTTTGTAGGCCTTTTTGTCAGCCTAGCATGAATGAGTGTGAAAGCCCATACTACGAGAGGTCTTCCACCTTCCTCGGTCAGTATTCAACTGACCACCCTATCTCTCCTCTCTCAGCACTGAGGTTTGACTTTTTATAAGCTCACTAGAAGCTGGAAAATTTTTCCACTGCCTTTTGATTAACAGCAGACATAACATAAAACTAGCCACTAGGGGCCACTGTTGCTCCATAGAGAACAGTTATTTGACAGCCACCTGGAGCACAACCATAACTTGTTTACAGCATTGTTAAAAGTCAGACCTGAGGTCAGAACATTCTGTGCTCTCCTAAACTCTCCTGCAGGCTCCTATTACCTCATGCTGTCTGCTGCAAAATACATCTTTTTATTTATTTAAATCTCGGATTACAAATACCTTTGAACTTGAGGCAGCTCATTTACAAAGGTTCCACGTCTCAAAGGAAAGGGTTACAGTAAGGTAGGGAGGTACAGACAACATTCATGGTTTCAACGGAAGTACAGACAACATTCATGGTATCATAGGAGCACAGCAAGTCAGTTGGTAAATAAGTGGGAACAATGCTACACACTCACGATTACAAGCAAGCATAGAAAACTATAAGGTACATTTGAAGCAACATTGCTAATCAGAGGTGGGGGGAGGGGAAGAGTAAGCAAGGGGTAGGAGGGATGAGAGGGCAGAGTCCAGATGGAGAAGGAAAAGAAAATATGGCAGCCAGAGGCCCTGTCGTAGGGTGAGAGGGAGGGGAGGCTAAGGTGGGAGAAAGGGTAAAAGAGGGGAAAAGGAGGGTGGATGAAGGGAAAGAAAAAAAGTGAGTGGGGACCAGAAGGCCTGGACAGGTCCAGGAAGGGGGGGGCAATGGGATAAGAGCAAGGAGGGGGTGAGGTAAGGGAGGAGGTGGAAGGGGGAAAGGGGAAATTGTTTTTTAGAATGTTCTTAGAATGAGTCTGCTAATATCTAGAAAAAGCAGACACAAACTGTTTTTATTCTTATATTAAAACTGCCTTCTCATTTTGTAAATGTACTCTTAGTTTTGTTTTAGGTTAATATGCACAGAAAGCTTTATAAGCACTTCAGCACTTAATTTATAACCAGCCAGCCAGCATGTTGGACATTATACAAAACATATAAACTGCTTGGGGAAGGGATTTCAGTTTATCCCAGGAGTGTCCACTATGACAGGGTTCACCCTGTCACAGTTGGCTTAACCAAATAAAGGATAAAAATTCCAGAATCACAAGGTGATACCTGGCACTACAGCCACATAAATTTAAGGCAATACACAAATCTGGAAAAGAGAATGTCAGTGCTGATTTTCTGTCAAGATATGGATCAGGAATTGAGAATTCAGAAGGGTGAAAAAAAGTGAGAGTTTAAACTTCACTGTTTGCTATACTGCACATGCACTGAACTGTAAAGATTATAAGCTAATGTTAGAACAGTATTAATAGAAAGTTTTGGAAACCTGTTTTTAATATAGGTTCCCTCTTAAAGAGGGGGGTATGTGACATGGTTGAATAAGACCCTGTCCCATTTGTTACGTGTAACCCACTTGTTACCTGGGGTTACTATAATCCCAGTAAGACCTAGTGGTAGGCAGGGAAGGCAGCTTGTGAAACTCCAGTTAAATGGATTTCACACTGTCTCACTCTGTTCTCAGTCTCAGCTGAGACTGAGGGATGACATCACCATAGAACTGTCGCAGCTGCATGAGCCACAGTGGAGTAGAATGTTGGGGGGTTTGAACAGTAGTCTGTAGGTCAGTTGGAGTTTGGAGCTTGTAGAGAGAGGAGCACAGCAGCTCTGTGTTAGGCTCTTGGAGCATCAGCCCTGACATAGGGCTACAGTCAGGGAAAAGGTGTGTGTTTCCACCTAAAGAGACACAGTGAGCAATTTTAAAGTGGTGGAGACCGCTGAATCGGGTCTCAGTGCCCCATCCCTGAGGGGATGGGGCAGGAAAATTTAGCCTGCATATTCCAGGGGCAACCCCCTGACTACTGCTAGTGGAGAAGCTGCCTTATTTTGTCCAAGAGTAAGGGAAATAAGAAGATTTTGTGATTCACCTGTGGGGCACCTGCAACCGGAGGGTGAGTTTCTGCTCTTTCTAAAGGGCCCATGTTTTCACCCTGGGACTTGTGTGATAGTGGGATTGGACTACTGAAGTAGTGGGAGGCCTAGAGTATAAACAGCCAAAAGTAAAAGTATGTTCAAGTCCAGCACATGAGAATTCAAGACATGTAGAGAGATGTGACATATGTCTACCAGTAATCTACATTGCCAAGCTTTCAGAAAAGAGTTGTTTAGTTTCCAGAGAAATGGCCGGGTATGGACTGTGGGAGCTGGAGGTGGGAGACCCCCCATCTTTAGTAATCATGTCCACCTCTACGGATTTGCTCTGTGGATTTCTACTTTGCCTCATGCACTTGGCCAGTGATGAGGGAAGTACCCAGACGTGGGATTGGAAGGAAAATTCCCTCTAGGAGTCGAAGGCTCTAAGGTGGTTTGGGGAGCCACCAACAGGAAAACTGGTTCATTCCCATAATGGACCGCGGATCAAGTGGCCGGTGGGAGAGCCGGGCCAGTGGGGAAAACCCAAGTAGTGTACAAGTCGGGCTGTGTACCCAAAGCTGCGTGCAAGTCCAGTCTGTGTGCCTGGTGGGTTTGGAGCCTGAGGGCTGGAAATGTGAAGAAGTGTTTTGTTATCTCTAATCTGCATTACCAGGAATGTAGCCCCATGGGGGTCCGTCTATGCTTTGTTTGTTCAGTTTGGATGTGAATAAAAGCCACACTATAGAATCCCATTCCTGGTTTTGGACATTACAGTTATTGCTTCCTGTGTTCGGATTTACTTGGGTGCCCCTGTGCAGAGTAGCCAAACCTAGGCCCCCTGTGCCGAGTAACCTTATCCTCCCTGAACCCAGTCCCCACCAGGTACTGCTGTCAGCTTCAACAGCATGCCACCTGTCGTTTTGCAAAAAGGCAGGGGTCGGGGGTTACACACAGAAAGAGTTAAATGCAAGGATCTGTTCGGTCCTTTCCTGTCTCTTGGCCAACCAAATGTTCTCGTGAGACCTGGGAACTGATCACTCCAACAGTCTCACAATTTTCTGCCTCTCGCTATCTCTCTGCCTTCACTTGCTGCTTCTGTTGTTTCTTTCCATGTATGTATTTGCGTTTATAAAAATATATGTGAATTTTTGTGTGAAACTGTAAATGATACTGGGATCCCTTAGTTTGAAACTGTATATAGTTATGCTGTTGCTATGATTGCAAAAATCTATTTGGAATTTAGGGGGTTAACCTTGACAAGCAGCACAAACTCTTTTGCAGAGTTGTCAACAAGAGGCCAGTTCTGGGACATCATGATCTTCCTGGACATAAAGTCTCCACCACTCATTCACACTAATGGGACTACATCGGAGGTGCTTGGACCCAGCGGGAGCCATAAATGTTCAGGAGGGCCAGGGCCTAGGTAGGGCCACAAGGAAGCAGCGCCATAAGCCTGGCTCACACCGTATAGGCTATCTCGGCGTCGACCTTCCAACCGCCTCAGTTCCTTTTTCCCACCGTCAGGTGTGCTTCAGTGATGATGTTGCTCGTCCGCTGGGAGTCAAATCTTCATGTCTGTATGACAGCAGCTATAGTCGTTTAAGTATTTGATTGGGTTTTATTTATTTTATTAAATTCAGTAAAAAAAAATTAAAGTCAAGTCATTTTTCATCAAGAAAGATGTCTTCAGCCCTCCTTCGACGGAGTCGACTACGAATGGAGCAGGTGACAGTAGGGAGACTTCACATGAAAGCTGTGTTTTCAGCAGGGCTGGGTCTGATCCACCGCCCTCTATGAGGGAGTCTGACTTTGAGCAGTCCGGTGCTCGGGGGATGCGGTCCTCCCGAAAGCACAAAAAAAAAAAATGGTCCCATTCTCGATCGTTGTTGAAGACTCGTTACCGCTCAGCCTCAAGTTCTTCTTCTGCCTCCCGGTCGAAGAAGAAACGGTAGCGCTCGAGGTTGCCTTCTACTATGTCTGCGCATCGATCATCTGTGGTGAAGGGCAGGGGTTCGACTCCAACTCCTCCGGGGTCTCCTACAGCCTCTGTTCCTGGTGACCAGCATCCTCAACTCCAGAGCCCCTCCCTGCCCCCGTGGGGTCCTCCAGTGAGCAGTTTCATCATTAGGCCACTCTTATGGAGCAGTAGGTTCAGCAGTTGTCCCGACTGCCTGAGCTGGTGAGTGCATCACCGGGGCTTTTGGGCCTACCAGTTTCGGGCCTGCAGATAGGGTGGTTGGGACTTCCTAATTATGTGGCGATTTCTCTGGTGCCATCAACGCCGCATTCTGGTGCTTTTCCCCCTCATATGGCTGAGGCTTGGGCCAGCACAGGTGCCATTCTCTCCTGCTGAATTTCCGAGCTCTTCCTCCCTGAGTGGGTGCTAGAGGCTGTAACAGGGTGGCCCCTGGGTAGGAGGCTAAATTCTTCTTTGTCCCCCCCAGACAGAAGTTCTGGCTAATGTATATAGAGTTACGTAGAAACATAGACTTTGACGGCAGATAAGGACCGCTTGGCCCATCTAGTCTGCCCATTTCCCTACCTACAGGATAGGCCGCAGATCCTAATTAACCAACAGCCTATTTCTTCGTACTCCCCACAAGAATTGCCTTATGTCTGTCCCATGCATTCTTGAATTCTCCCACAGTTTTAGACCCCACAACCTCCTCAGGAAGCCTGTTCCATGCATCCATTACCCTCTCTGTGAAATAATACTTCCTCACATTGCCCCTGAACGCCCTACTTCTGTCTTTAAATTGTGTCCCCTTGTTCTTGCAAGTCTCTTTTTCTGAAAGATGCTACCCTCTTGGACTATGTTGATTCCACTGAGGTACTTAAAAGTTTCTATCATGTCCCCCCTCTCCCTTCTTTCCTCAAGGGTATACATATTAAGCTCCTTTAGTCTCTCTTCATACGGCTTCTCTTGCAGACCCTGCACCATTTTAGTTGCCCTCCTCTGGACTACCTCTATCCTGTCTATGTCGTTGCGGAGATGGGGTCTCCAGAACTGGACATAGTACTCCAGATGGGGTCTCACCCACTGTCTGTACAGAGGGATAACAACTTCCTGTTTTCTGCTGCTGATGCCTCTCCCTATACATCCCAGTATCCCCCCTCAGAGTGGACTCCATTTACAATTACCTTCTGCGTCCTGTTGTGCAGCCAATGTTTTACCCAGGCTACCACCCTGGGACCCACTCCCAGGCTGGTTAATTTGACTATTAATCTTTTGTGTGGGACTGTGTCAAATGCCTTGCTAAAGTCTAGGTAGGCCATGTCCACAGCCCCTCCCTGGTCTACTACTTTGGTCACCCAGTCAAAGAAATCTATTAGATTCGTCTGACATGACCTTCCTGCTGTGAACCCATGCTGCCTTGGGTCCTGTGCTCCACTGGCCTCTAGGTACTCAACTATTCTTTCCTTCAGAAGTGACTCCATCATTTTCCCTACCACAGAGGTCAGACTGACAGGTCTGTAGTTTCCTGCCTCTGTCTTGGTCCCACTTTTGTGAAGGGGAATCACATCCACCTTCCTCCAGTCCTCGGGTACCACACCATCCTCCCATGATTTATTAAAAAGGAGTAGCCAGTGGTTTCACTAGTTCCTCCTTAATTCTTTTAGAATTCTGGGGCGAATTCCATCAGGACCCATTGCTTTGTCCACCTTCAGTTTTAGGAGTTCTTGCAGAACCCTTTCTTCTGTGAAAGAACTGGGATCGACACCCCTATCAAGAGTGCTTCTGTTAATTGGATTAGGCACTTCCCCCACCTCTTTTGTGAATACTGAGCAGAAATATTCATTCAGTATCCCTGCTTTTCACTGTCCCCTCTGCCACCCCCGTTCATTCTATTCAGCCTCACTGTCCCTCCCTTTGTCTTTCTATGCTGCTCGATGTACCTATAAAGGTTTTATCCCCTTCTTAACTGAGTTGGCTATCTTTTCCTCAGTTTGAGCCTTTGCTATTCTGACTTCCCTCCTGCTTCCTTCTGCCTTAACTGGTACAGCTCTCTGTCCTGCTCCTTCTGTGTTTCCTTATACTTCCGAATGCAATCTTTTCTTCCTGACTTTCACAGCCACCTCTTTTGAGAACCATAGTGGCTTTTTCTTTCATTTTGATTTGTTTATTTGCTTCCACACAAAGGCTTGTTGCCTCTGTGATGGCAGTTTGATAATTCCCTGTTGTTGCTTCACACCTCCTTCTAGCCTGTTTGCTAGTGCTTTTCTGAGGCACTTTCCCATCTTGCCAAAGTCAGCCCTCCTGAAGTCCAGTACCCTCGCTTTTGTATGGCTTGACTCTGTAGCTGAGTTTAACGTGAACCACACTGTTAGTTACACTGCGAGCTTCGTCTCTCCTCCCTCTCAAGTCTGCGACTGTTTGACTTGCGTAACCCGCTTGTGCTCCTGCTGACTTAGCGGCAGGTTGTTTATAGGGAAACAATGAAAAGACACAGCTTTCCTCAGACACTACAGAAACTCTCAATTAATGTTTTCAGACAGTAACAACTTTATTTAATGATTTAGAACAGCTACCCACAACCTCCACTTCCTGTTGCTGGCAGCAGCCATTTCGTGAGCAGCAGTGAGCTTCCCGAGCTCACTGTATGCTAATATGCATGTTTGACCTCAGCTATTGGTTGGCAGGACATATTATCAAAAAGTGAGCTCAGGAAGCTCTCTGCTACTCATGAAATGGTGGCAGCCAGCAATAGAAAGTTAAAGTTGAATGCCACTGTTTAAATCACTAAAAAATCAATTAGAGTAATTTAAAAAAAAAAATTACTGTCTGAAAGCACTAATCAAGAATTTTTGTAGTGCCTGGGTAAAGTTGTGCCTTTTCCAGTGTTTCCTTTTAAATAATGCTATTCCCCTGCTGATAAAAGAGGAGAGGCCATTTCCTAGGGATACCCTAGTTACAGCCCCATTAGAGTGTGGGAGTAACACTCAAGTCGTTGGCTGGAACACAAGCCGTCGGGAAGGGGCTAAATAAATATTTGCTTCCCACAGTGAAACAGTTTAAGCACAACAGGAACTACTCTATTATTTTAAAATATGAATGTATTTTAAAAGGGGAAACTTACAGGCTGCTAAAGGCTGCATTTTGGCCGGGAAAACTCCTCCAGGAGTTTCTAGCTGCTCCCCTGTTGCTTAGCTAGTCTTCTTTGCTTGGTAGCAAGGCCTTCTTGTGTTAAAATAATAAATAACCAGGCAGAGAGTCAAGAAAGAAATCACACTAAGTTAAACTTACTCCCAAAAGAAGCAAAGCTTTGCAAACTCCTGCAAGCAGGGTGTGTGCTCTGTTGTTTGCCTAGTTGCTGTGTGCTCGCATTATAAGGCAGCAGCGGCCTCTAGTGTCTACCTTTATACAACGACACCTTACATTAGAACTGAATGAAATGTTTTATGTTTGAAATTAAAGCTCTACAAGCATTTGTCAGTGCCAAATGTTGATTGCTTATATGTGCTGTTTAGGTATTTGGAAGTGAAAGTACCATGCCTAAGAACTGTCATGTCCCCCCAGACAGCCACTGTATCTTTCTGTTCAGTATTCACAGAAGAGGGGGAGGGGCAAGGGCCACAGCAGTTGCAAATGTGTGAAGAAGTGGACAGTAGTCCATTCACAGGCAGAAGAATCCTACAGAAGGTGAGTAAATTAACGGTGGACAAAGCGAGGGGAGCAGATGGCATACACCCAAGGATATTAAAAGAACTGTGAAGGGAAATAGCAGTACCTGTAGCAGCCATGTTCAGTGAGTCATTCAACATAGGGGTGGTACCAGAGAACTGGAGGAGGGCACATGTGGTCGCCATACCTCTCAACTGTCCCTGATTTTCAGGGACGTCCCTGATTTTGCCTCAGATTTTTTCCTCTGTCCCTTGTAAAATTTGTATTCTTGTGACAGAACAGTGGGGATTAAAAGCACAAAATAATGTCAAACATTAAAGTAACAGACTTGTTATTCTTCAGAAACTGCATCTTAACACAAATTCCCTTATTCTATCAGCTTTCTGAGTGAATAGTACCATATTTTAAGATGTGTCCCTGATTTGGGGTCTTTGTCCCTGATTTTTTTAAGCCTTGTCTCTGATTCATGAGGCAAGAGGTTGAGAGGTATGGTGGTCCCTCTATAGAAATCCAGCAGTAGGGAGGAGACGGGGAACTATAGGCCGGTCAGCATCACTTCAGTAATGGGAAAGATCATGGCGACATTGGTTAAAGAAAGGATAGTGGGGCATCTAGAAGCCATTGGAAGCCAGGACTGTAGGCAACATGGATTCACAGTGGGGAGGCCATGTCAGACAAATCTGGTTGATCTGTCTGACAGGGTGACAAAGGAAGTAAATCAGGTTGGGGCAGTGGGCAGTGCTTACCTTGATGTAAGTAAAGCCTTTGACACTGTCCCACATAGGAGGCTGATAAATATGATGAGCAGGCTGGGCATGGGGGAAAGGGTGGTAAAGTGGGTTAGAAACTGGGTAAGAGACAGGAGGCAGAGAGTGGTGGTAAATGGGGCGCAGTCTGGGGAGAGGAGGTGACCAGTGGGGTGCCACAGGGATTGGTCCTGGGGCCAGTCTTTTTCAATGTGTTCATTAGTGACATTGCAGAAGGGCTGAAGGGAAAGGTCTGCCTGTTTGCAGATTACACCAAGATCTGTAACACAGTGGATACCCCAGAGGGGGTGGAGAAAATGAGGAGGGACCTGGGGAAGCTTGAGAAATGGTCTGATGACTGGTAACTGAAGTTTAATTCAAAAAAGTGCAAAATTATGCACCTGGGACATAGAAACCCTGGGGAAAGGTACAGGATGGGCAGACTAGGTGGGCCAAGCGGTCCTTATCTGCCATCAAATTCTATGTTTCTAGGATGGGTGGGGGCAGTTGCTGACAGTCACAAAGAAGGAAAGGAACCTGGGGGTTCTTATTTCAGAGGGCCTGAAAATGTCAAAGTGGTAAGGCAGCTGGGAGGGCTAGTGAAATGCTGGGGTGCATAGGCAGGGGTATCACCAACATAAGGAGGGAGGTAGTGATGCTGTTATATAAAACCATGGTCAGGCCTCACATGAAGTACTGTGTGCAGTCTGGAGGTCGCACCTTCGGAACGATATTAACAGGCTGGAGATGGTCCAGAGAAGGGCGAATGAGATGGTACAGAGCTTGAAACACAAGACTTATGAGGAGAAATTAAGGGACCTCAATATGTACTCACTGGAAGACAGGAGGGAAAGAGGGGATATGATAGAAACATTCAAGTACCTCAAGGGTATAAATATAACTACTGAGAAGCAGGAGACAGCTGCTATAGGCACATGTGCCAGCTTCTGTGTGATATTCTTTTGTTCTTATAAATCTGTAATCTCCAGTATTTCGGTAACCACGTGATCACACTGCCTTCTTTAGGTAATTTTATGCTGGCTGATGCCTGGCGTCAGATGGCAGATAGAGGGCTCGCCAGCTTGTGTTGCCATTTGAAAAACTTCATAGAGTGTTCTTTGACTGGTAAGCGTTTTGGTAGCTGATGAAGGTCTCATAATTTTTATTATGATTTTATCTCATGTCTGTCCCCTTTGGTCCCCCCATCCCCACACCTGAACAGTCATCAGTGGCCACAGCTGTAGCCTTCGTCTTGCCAAGATGGTGGGTGAGAAACATAGAAACATAGAATTTGAAGGTAGGTAAAGACCGCTTGGCCCACCTAGTCTGCCCATTTCCCTACCTGATGAATAAGCTGCAGATTCTAGTTAATCAACAGCTTACTTCCTTCTACTCCCCAGTAGAATTGCCTTATATCTGTCCATGAGCAGCTGCTTTCACAGTCTGTGAAGTCTGACATCTTTCAGTGCCGCTTATTGGTCATCTTCCAACACAGGCGATGTGCTGCCAGCCCAAAACTAACTCAGGACAAGCCGTTTTCAAAGTGGGGAAGAAATGGAATAAGGAAGAATCAAGTACTCATTTAGATGCTGCGTCGATTTTAAGATCAGCATACTGGTGTGGACACTGAAAATAAAACCCCAGCTCTGTAAGCAGCCTTATGAAGAGTAAAGGCTTCTCGAAGCACTGGGGTTCTGTTTATTGTACTGTAAGTGGGCTGCATCTAATTCAGTAATTTACCGTACTTTACATCTGGATGTATCGTAGGCCCAACTTTAAATAAACACTGCACCTGCATTAACACATGATGCCATAGAAACATAGAATTTGTCAGCAGAAAAGGACCGCTCAGCCCACTCAGTCTGTCCAGGTGGTCTCTACCTACGTGTAACTCCTGCCTGTATATGTTACTGCATGTCTTAATCTGCCTGCATCCATCAGAACCTCCTTGTGAATGAGCTTGCTTAATGGATTTTTCCTGCAATGAACTTGAACCTACTCCACTTCCATAGCCCTATTGATCTCCGTTGACCCCCTCCTTCCCCTTTCTCTAATATACCCCTATATTTATCCCATGCATGCTTCATGCCCCCTACCATTTTAGCTTCCACCACTTCTCTTGGCAGTCTGCTCAAGGCATCTACCACCCTTTCAGTAAAGAAATATTTCTTCACATCTATCCTGAATGCCCATCCCCAGCTTCATTGTATGTCCCTTGGTTTGGGTGCTCATCCTCATTCGAAGGAAACTCCCCAACTGTACCCTCTTTACCCCTGTGAGGTACTTTGTAGGTCTTGATCATGTTATCTCTTGCCCTCCTCTCTTCCAGAGTGTACATGTTGAGATTCTTTAACCTTTCCTTGTAGGGATTCCTGTGAAAATTCTGAACCATTTTAGTTGCCCTCCTCTGGAAAACCTTCACTTTATGTCCTTTCTGAAGTGTGGACTCTAAAACTGGACACAGTACTCCAGCTGGGGGTATACCAGGGAGTGATACAATGGCAGCACAACATCCCTCCTCCTCCGACTGCTACAGGAGATGCCACTGCTTATGCACCCCAGAATCCAATTTGCCCTGCCCATAGCCTTGTCACACTGTACTGACATCTTGAGATCCTGTGATATAATAACCTCAAGGAACTTTTCATGTCTAGTGAGTATCCGTACCTCCCCCCATCCTGTGCCCATCATCGGGGTTCCTATGCCCTAGGTACATGATTTTACACTTGTTGGCATTGAACCCCATGTAAGTAAGAAAATGGAATTGATTTGAACAAATTGCAGGCTTTTAAGCAGCTTTTTGGGGAGTGTATATGTGTGTGGGGTTCTGGTACTGTAACTATTTGCTTTTGGTTTGGTATAATGTGCGAACAGACTAACCCTGCTCCTCACTCCGTGCGCTATGTCTGAGATAAAGAGCCCAAATAGCATTGGGCCAAGCACTGAGCCCCGTGGCACCCTGCTTGTCACTGCTGTGGGTGCCGAGAGCTACCCCACCACCACCACCACCCTCTGCACCCTCCCCGTAACCAGTTCTCTATGCACGTAGTCAGACCACCTTCCACCTGTACCCCTCCTTCTCCTCACTCTTCTCCTCCTTGGCCTGTGTCCCTCCTCCCAGTAGTCCGTACCCTTTCTCCTCCTTATTCTTACTGGGTGGTGGTGCCTTCTGTATTACACTCAGACCACTCTGCCCGCCCACTTCCAGGGTTAGTACACCTCTTCCTTTACCTATATCTAGGGCGGTGAGCTCATCAGGCTCCCCTGTCTGGACCTTTCTACCAACTTCAGTGTTTTGACCCCCCGGTCATTTGTTTAAATCCATCTTAGTAGAAACACACACTTCTTATCCTGCCTTTTTTTTTTTTTTTTTTTTCATATTTTCTCACTGGGCTACAGTCGGCTTGATCATCCCGACTGACCTTCCTAGCCCTGCCCCCGACATCTGGCCGACCTGCTCACCTCCACGGATTACCCCCGTGGATGGGGTGGTGAGGAGCTTTCCAGGTCGACCCACCGAAGCAGGATCCAGTTGAGGAGGCGCCATTCGGGGCGGGCAGGGGGAAGTCGGAAGCTCATGCTGCCTGACCGTAGCACATTTTCCACTTTTCTTTCTTTTGTGGAGTGCAGCTGTGCAATGACGCTAAGGCACAGCGTGCCAACATCCGCCGCAGTCTGCCACCCTTTACTACACCACTGTAGTAGTGCCTGCGATCGTTACCAGGGGCTGCTACAGAGCGGTGGATCCCTGGATACTGCCCCAGGACAGGAGAGCAGTCCTCCAGACGCTCAATTTTATCCCTCCCTTGCCAACCCCTGGCAGGCCAGGCTTGCATCTGAACCCGGGTCACCAGTGTGGAGCGAGGTGTGGTGTCCAGCGCCTCAACCCTCAGTGCCAGTGGCCTGGCAGCAATGCTGCCTTTACTACGCCTCTTCCCTTCCTGCTCCAGTGCACCCTCTCCCCCGTGTACATTACTGTTCCCCCCCAACCCTACTCCAGTTAGTCACTAACCCATAATGTTTCATGTAGCACCAATCCCTCAGCCACTCGAACTCCTCAAGCCTACCCTTCCTCTCCATTCTTGCACATGGTACTGGCAGTACCTCCAAGAATGCCACCGACTTCCCCACCTCCTCACACTGCCCGCGCAAATACTCAAACCTCCCCTCACTACTTCTACTATGTCCCCTGCCAAGTCGTTTGTACTCACATCCAACAGTAAAAGAGGTTTCTTCCTCCCCCTCGGTGCACGCTTGAGCAGTGCCTGCCCTTCCCCTCCTGCGGTAAACCTGGGGGCAGCTTCAACCCAAATATGGCTGAGCCTTTCCCCCTTTCCATCCCATCTTACCAATTTCAGTATAGAATCCCCCAGGACGAGTACCCTCCACCTCTTACCCCCTTTCCCTTCTAATGCCCCTTCCTTCACCCCAGTATTCATTCTTCCCTGTCCCTTACCCCCGCCAACTACACCTTCTGTGACTTCTGTATCTGCACCCCCTACTTCCGCCCCACCCCTTTTCTCTGCCTTATTCTTCCCATCCCCCTTGAACCCCTTCCCAGCCTACTTCCTACTGGGCTTCCCATGTCAACCTCCCCTCCTCCTCTGCTGATTTCCAACCCCTCTCCTATCCCCATTGTTGTCGATTTAGAGCCCTCATTCCCTTCTACCCCAATAGTGATGCAACTTTCATCCTTCCCCGTTCCCGTAGCCTTCTCTCCTTCAGTCACCACCCCCTCCTACCTTACTAGCCACCTTCTGCCTTTTTGTCCTCGCTATCTCTTCCCCTACCTGTTGCCATCCCTCTCATGCCCCGCTTGTCCTCACTCCTTCAGTATGTTCCTGCTACCCCCTCTGTCCCATAGCAGAGGTTTGTATCTATTCGTAAGTGATTCCAGTCCTACATCTCTTCCCCTTATCGGTTCCCCCTTCCTACGTGTTCCCCTCCATGCCACCCCTGGTCCGTCCCTACCCGCAGCCATCTGCTCTCTCCCCTGGTTCTCCTCGTCATCTCTTCCTCCCCCATCAGGAGGCCCTCTCCCTCACCTCGGGCACCCCCTTCCTTCTCCTCTCTTTTCTGCTAGTTCCTCTGTCGCTGGGGTTAGTTTCAGTCCCTAGTTATTCTTCTTCCTTCCCCCTTTGCCATCCCGTATTCTCCCCTCAGGATGCCTACCATACTCATTTGCCCTGCCACTTACACTCCTCCCTAACCTCCACAGCTCCTCCCTCAAACTAGCTGGTCATCTACAGACCATACACCACCCCGCCATTCTTCAAGCCCAGTCCAGGATCATGGCACACCCACACCCTGTACACCCCTCCACTCTTCCAAAGATACCCGCCCTATTGACATGTGGCACCTGCCCCATTTTGGCCCCCATCTTATGTTACAGGCTCTTACTCCCAGGTTCTGTACCCTACTACAACTGTTAGGCCACTGTTTAGTCAAATTCCTGTCCCCCCCCACACTAGTCCTCCTACTGACCCCTTGCCCACCAGAGTAATTCAGTCTCAAATCTCATCCGTTAGATACTGTATTACTGTAGCAATCCTAAAGCCTCCTTATCTGGTTTTCACCCCTCAGCTACCATACTTTTTGTTCTCGGCTCTCATATAGTTTCACTTAGTCCAGTTAGAAATCCTGTTACACTCTAAGTATTACTCAGCTCAGTTAGAGAAATAAACAGAACAAATAAATATGTATTATTACAGCAATCATAACAGTATAGCTCAGTACTTAGCTCAGTTAGAGAAAGAAACAGAACAACTAAATCTGTATTATTACAGCAACCCTAAAATATCCAATCATTGCTTTGTCTCCACTCCAGAGACCCTGCTGTAATATAGGACCACAGAGGACACTGGGCGGGAGAGTGGGCAACTCTTAAGTCCCGGCAGAGCTCCATTGAGCTCGCTCACTCCCCCTCTCTCACTCGCTCATTCTATTTCTCCTGATGCTGCCCTTTTGTACTAGGTTCCTGCTTGCATTGGTACCTTTTTTCTGCCCACAAAGAAATCCACAGCAGTCCTGACACAGCTCTGTTCAGGTCACTCACTCCCCCTCTCTCACTCGCTCATTCTGTTTCTCCTGGCACTGCAGGCTGCCCTTTTATACTGGCCTCCTGCCTCCATTGGCACCTTTTTCTGCCCACAAAGAAATCTATTGTAGTCCCGACAGCTCTGTTGAGCTCGCTCACTCCTCCTCTCTCACTCGCTCATTCTGTTTCTCCCAGCGCTGCAGGCTGCCCTTTTGTACTGGGCTCCTGCCTGCATTGGTGCCTTTTTCTGCCCACAAAGAAGTCTGCAGCAGTTCTGATAGAGCTCTGTTGAGCTTGCTCACTCCCTCTCTCTCACTCACTTGTTCTGTTTCTCCTGGCACTGCAGGCTGCCCTTTTGTACTGGGCTCTTGCCCACAAAGAAGTCCACAGTAGTCCCAACAGAGCTCAGTTGAGTTTGGTCACTCCCCATCAATCCTAATCTGTCCCAAACACTGATTTCCGAAAGCAACTGTGCAATTCTGCACCTGAAGCGCGAAAACACATTTCGGCCAGGATGTTAAAAATGACAGCTGTACCATTCATAAGGAGGTATGAAAAAATGCCAGTGCTGAAAATCTGGCGTGAAAATATTACTAATTTGTGAAGTTACAAGTGTGCATGGAAACTGCACAGTGCACACTCGTAACACAGTCATTTTATGGACTTTCATCATAACATTGTCACTGTAGGCATTTTAGGACCCCTGCTCATAAACAGTGTCACTGTGGTTTTCTTACTGTGTCCCGAACACTGATTTCCCACAGGGACTGCGCCATTCTGCGCCTGAAGTGCGAAAACGTATTTCGGCCGAGATTTGAAAAATGACAGCTGTACTGTTCATAAGGAGGTGTGGAAAAATGCCAGTGTTAAAAATCTGTAGTGAAAGTATTGCAAATTCATGAACTTACAAGCATGCGTAGCAACTGTGTAACGCATGCTCATAAAAGTGTCATTTTTTGGATTTTTTTCTACAAAGTTTACTACCCAGCTCAGTTAGAGAAATAAACAGAACAAATAAATATGTATTAAGCAATCATAACAGTATAGCGCAGTACTTAGCTTAGTTGGAGAAATAAACAGAAAAACTTAATCTGTATTATTATAGCAATCCTAAAAGTATCCAGCCATTGCTTTGTCTCCACTGCAGAGACTCTGCTGATATATATAGGACAACGGAGGACTCTGGGCAGGAGGGTGGACAACTCTAAAGTCCCGGCAGAGCTCCATTGGGCTTGCTCGCTCCCCCTCTCTCACTCGCTTGTTCTATTTCTCTCGATGCTGCAGGCTGCCCTTTTGTACTGGGCTCCTACTTGCGTTGGTGCCTTTTTCTGCCCACAAAGAAATCCGCAGCAGTCCCGACACTGCTCCATTGAACTCGCTCACTCCCCCCTCTCACTCACTTATTCTGTTTCTCCTGGCCCTGCAGGCTGCCCTTTTATACTGGGTTCCTGCCTCCATTGGCACCTTTTTCTGCCCACAAAGAAATCCGCAGCAGTCCCAACAGAGCTCCGTTGAGCTCGCTCACTCCCCCTCTCTCATTCGCTCGTTCTGTTTCTCCTGGCACTGCAGGCTGCCCTTTTGTATTGGGCCCCTGCCTGCATTGACGCTTTTTTCCGCCCACAAAGAAATCCTCAGCAGTCCTGTCAGAGCTCTGTTGAGCTCGCTCACTCCCCTTCTCTCCCATTCGCTTTCTCATTCTGTTTCTCCCGGCGCTGCAGGCTGCCCTTTTGTACTGGGCTCCTGCCTGAATTGGGGTCTTTTTCTGCCCACAGAGAAATCCGCAGCAGTCCTGACAGAGCTCAGTTGAGCTCGGTCACTCCCCCATCTCGGTCGATCTTAATCTGTCCCAAACAATGATTTCCCACAGCGACCATGATATTCTGCGCCAGAAGTGCAAAAACATATTTCGGCCAGGATGTGAAAAGTGACAGCTGTACTGTTTATAAGGAGGTGTGAAAAAATGCCAGTGTTGAAAATGTGGTGTGAAAAAATGCCGGTGTTGAAAATGTGGTGTGAAAATATTCCAAATTTGTGAAGTTACAAGGGTGCATGGAAACAGCTCAACGCACGCATGTAACACAGTCATTTTATAGACTTTCATCACCAAATTTTCAACATAGGGACTTTAGGACCTCTGCTCATAAACAGTGTCACTGTAATTTTCTTAATTTGTCCTGAACACTGATTTCCCACAGCAGCCGCACTATTCTGCGCCAGAAGTGCGAAAACACATTTCAGCCAGGATGTGAAAAATGACAGCTGTACTGTTTATAAGGAGGTGTGGAAAAATGCCAGTGTTGAAAATCTGTAGTGAAAGTATTGCAGATTCGCAAAGTTACGAGAGTGCGTAGCAACTGCGTAATGCATGCTCGTAAAACAGTCATTTTTTGGATTTTTTTCTACCAAATTTACTACTCAGCTCAGAGAAATAAACAGAACAAATAAATATGTATTATTGCAGCAATCATAACAGTATAGCTCAGTACTTAGCTCAGTTGGAGAAATAAACAGAACAACTAAATCTGTATTATTACAGCAATCCTAAAAGTATCCAACCACTGCTTTGTCTCCACTCCAGAGACCCTGCTGTAATATAGGACAACAAAGGAGTCTGGGCAGACGGTGGGCAACTCTAAAGTCCCAGCAGAGCTCAATTGAGCTCGCTCACTCCCCCCTCTCACTCGATTGTTCTATTTTTCCCGACGCTGCAGGCTGTCCTTTTGTACTGGGCTCCTGCTTTCATTGGCGCCTTTTTCTGCACACAAAGAAATCTGCAGCAATCCCGACACAGCTCCGTTGTGTTTGCTCACTCTCTCTCTCTCTCTCTCTCACTCACTAGTTCTGTTTCCCCTGGCACTGCAGGCTGCCCTTTTGTACTGGGCTCTTGCCTGTGTTGGCACCCTTTTCCGCCCACAAAGAAGTTCACAGCTGTCCCGACAGAGCTCCATTGAGGTCACTCACTCCCCCTCTCTCACTCGCTCATTCTGTTTCTCCTGGCACTGCAGGCTGCCCTTTTGTACTGGGCTCCTGCCTCCATTAGGGTATTTTTTCTGCCCACAGAGAAATCCGCAGAAGTCCCAACAGAGCTCAGTTGAGCTCGGTCACTCCCCCTCCCACTCGCTCGATCTTAATCTGTCCCAAACACTGATTTCCCTCAGCAACTGTGGTATTCTGCACCAGAAGTGCAAACACATATTTGGGCCAGGATGTGAAAAATGACAGCTGTACTGTTCATAAGGAGGTGTGAAAAAATGCCAGTGTGAAAATATTCCAAATTTGCAAAGTTACAAGGGTGCGTGGAAACAGCTCAACACACGCTTGTAACACAGTCATTTTATGGACTTTCATCACCAGATTTTCAATATAGGGATTTTAGGACCTCTGCTCATAAACAGTGTCACTGTCATTTTCTTACTCTGTCCCAAACACTGATTTCCCACAGCGACCGCGCTATTCTGCGCCGGAAGTGCAAAAGCACATTTTGGCCAGGATGGGAAAAATGACAGCTATACAGTTCATAAGCAGGGTGAAAAAATTGCCAATGTTGAAAATCTGAAGTGAAAATATTGCAAATCATGAAGTTACTAGCGTGCATGGAACTGCTCAAATGCACGCTCGTAAAACATATTTTTTTGGATTTTTTCCACCAAATTTGCAACATAGGCTTTTTGAGAGCCCATCTCATGAACACTGGCACTGTCGTTTTGTTAATTGGTCCTGAAAGGTGATTCCGTGCAGTGACCGCGAAATCACCTTTCAGGACCGAATAACGCCATGACAGTGCTTGAATTCATGAGGAGGGGTCCCAATAATCCCATATTGAACATTTGGTGCCAAAATTCCAAAAAACGCCTGAGATATGCAGCAAAGTTGAAAAAAAAAACCCTATTTATGCCATTATACAGCTTACCGGCATTTCTTCAGTTTGCGATCGGCTTTGAAGAGTGCAGACGTGTTCCCAGTCCACCGAAGATCATCGTGCTGGGCTCCACAGGTAAGAATGGGGTGAGGGGGGTGTGGGGAGGCACTGTGCGAAGAGGGTGGGCACGGGTTGTGAGAGGGGGTGCAGACAGCGAGGGACCGTTTTCCTTTTTACAGGGGTATAAAAAAAATTGACTTCACGGGATGGTTTTTCCATTTTACAGGTACTTTTGGCACACTGGGGTGGGTTCCCAGCATGCCACCTGCGTGTTTTGGGGTGGGGGGACTGGAGCTGATGGGGATTGGGCACCCCATCGGCACATACTGAGGTGGGACTTATGAGGCGAGGGGGATTGGGCACCCCCTCAGCACACAAGAAATGGGGGGGAACATGCCGATAGGATTGGACACCCCTCAGCAAAGAAACAGGGGAAGAGACTTGATGTCAGGGATTGGGCACCCTCAGCAGACACCAGAAACTGACGGGGACTGGACTCCCCATCAGCAAACTGGGTCGGGGAAGTCAAGGGACCGCCCTGCAATGATGGGTTGGCTGCTGATTGCAGCAGCTGAAATGTTTCAAGGTTGTGGCACGCTGGCTGAACTAGTGTCAGCAGCAGCGTGCCACCTCATTGGGGAAAGTGGGCCAAACCTCTAAAGGTAGTGGGGGCATTAGCCACAACAGTGCCCCACCTCCACAACCTGCTTCTGCAGCAAGTTGCCGCAACATAAATTATGTTCTCTTTGCATAGACTTGATATATTGTATATTAAGTGGAGCTCTCCCTATATTATATAAATTAAATGGAGCTCTAAAAACAACGTTTAACCTGTTGATGATGCTGTGGACACATGACTGTGTGGGCGGGTATAAAGTTATAGCCTGTTCAGCATTACTAGAGAGATGGGGTCAGTGTTTTCTGACCAGGAAGTGAGAAGGGTCGATAAGACCTTATCACACAAGTGGAAACTGAATGTTTTTGTTTGCCACAATGGTGCAGAATGTTATTTATTTTATGTAGCCTTAATTCTAGGATCATGGATATGTTGTTCATCCACACTCTTTGGTATGTCCCTCTCCCCTTTAAGATCAGACAGAAGTCTTCAAGCTAGCTCCTCCCACCCACCCGGGTGGTATATACCTCGGCTCTGCCCCATCTTCCTTTCTGCTGGAAGATACAGGTTGCCTCACTCATGCTCACGCATTTCGTAGGCCCTGGCTTTCAAACCCTCGGTTTTACAGAAACTAAAACTCGTTCGAGTTAGCGATTGCACTTTTGCTTCTTCAGTTATGGAAGAGAAATCTTCTCCAGGATCTCGCAGGTGTCCTTGCAGCCAGAAGATGTCGCACACCGATCCCCATCTCATGTGCGTCTACTGCCTAGGTGTCAGCCATGACATCTCGTCTTGCAGCTTTTGCCTCACCTTCCATCCCAATGTCCTGGAAGATCGCTTGGCACGCTTGAAGTTGGGGAGACCAGAGAAAAGGATCACTCCAGTGAAGTCTAAGGAGGCTGGGTGGGTGGTTTCCGCAGCCTCGGGCTCCGCCGAGCAGCTGGAACGCATGAAGGCATTCGAAGAAGAAGCCGACAGCGCTTCAGCTAATCGCAGCTTCTTCATTCCTTTCAACCTGGGCTCCACCTTCACAGGTTCTTTTAAAGAGTTGTGCCAGTCTCTCCCTACCCGAGGTGAGGCGCCTGTGGGCTTGCACTCCTCCCACTCTCGGAAGAGAGAAAAGGAATCTGGCCTGTCTTCGTTTCCACTAGGGCACTCTTGGGACCGAAAAAGGTCTCAGGAGCATGTGATCTCGACCTCGGTCAAGATTGCTTCCTCAGCCGCAGGCTTCACAGACCTTCCATCTGGCCAGATGACCGAGGAGGTGCTCGACGAAGTCGAGATCGTTCTCGACCCAATCGAGCCTCTGTCGCTAGACGTGGCCAACGACTCCTTGGAAAGGAGTCCGGTCCTGGTGTTCCCCGATGAGGAGACCTAGCCAGCTTGTGTCCCCATCGAGGTCCTGGTTCCAGACCCCAGGGTTTCACCGATCCCTCCGGTGTCTCCCGAGCAACAGAGTCAGCCCGCCCAGTCTCGGTCGAGGTCCAGAACCCCCTCGGCCGAAAGGCCAAGGAAGAGCCATGAGCACTCCAAGAAGAGGCGACGCCGTAGGTCATCCTCAATCTCCTCGGACGAGGAGAGGTTCCGACGGAAACCCCGTTGGTGCTTTGAGGACCTTATGTGGCAACAGCTGATTTTGACTGGGCAGAAGCCGGTTCTGCCGCCTTTCCTGGCCATTACTTGGCTTTCATCTCCTAGGCCGTAGCCGACCCCCTCGGAACCGAAGCCCTTGGTTCGCCTGCCCGTGAGGCTGGCCCGTCCTCCGGTTCGGCCTTTGCTGGTCTCTCCACCAATAGTGGTGGAGCCGTCACCTAAGCAGCCTGTGGGAGGGGCTGCTTCCAAAGAGGACCGACCAGATACCATCTGTTGGTCACAGTCACCCCGGACCGTCCTCAGCGGATCCATGGTGACTTGAGCGGCAAACCGCTGTATCCCGACTCCTCGGACTCGGACATCACCGGACTCCATTCACATCCAGGGGATGATGGGTCGTCCATTGGCACAGGGATAGAGGAAGGCCCTTCCTCCTTCCAGGGGATCTCCGTCTCATCTCTGATTCCACACGGATGCCCCTGGAGCCCATCCAGATGAAGGTGGAGTACCCTCTCACAGACATTTTGAAGAGAGGGGACACCCTGACGGAGGCCTTTCCTGTGGTCGAGGCCATTGTTGGCCCGGCACTCAAACTATGGCAGCGCACTGCCTCATGTCCAGCACCGTCTGCCCGCATGGCCCGCAAGTACATGGTTCCCATGGGGTCCCTTGCGGGGTTCGCTGAGCACCCTTCGGCCGAGAGCCTGGTGACTGCCTCTCTGTTCAGGCATACTGGCAGTTATGCCGACACTGACCATCCCCCCGATAAGGAGTCCAAGCTCTTGGACCATTTGGCATGGAAAGTGTATGCAGCTTCCTCCTTGGGCCTTTGTCGGGCCAGTTCTGCCATCACAATGGCACACTTCTCTCATGCCCTTCTCAGGTCATTAGATGAAGTCCTCCCACATCTCCCAGTGAACATGCAAGCCACGGTTAAGCAAGTCCGGTACCAGGGCAGTGTTGTTGCCAAACAGCAGCTCCAGATGGCTCTGGACATTGGGGATTCTTGTGCCCAGTCGGTGGCAGCTGCAGTGGCCTCTTGCCGCAGGGCTTAGTTGAGGTTATCCTCCTTCCCAACAGATACTCCGCATAAGTTAGCTGATGTGCCTTTCCTCGGGACCGACTTGTTCGGCCCAGGAGTAGCCGGTCATCTTCAGCGCATTGAATAGTCCAGTGCCACCTTGGACGCCACTTCTGCCAGGAGTTCTTCGGGCAAGACCTAACAGAAGAAAAAGAAGAAGCCTTTTCAGAACTCTTCCCCTGCAGCCCAGCAGTCTTCCTACCAAGGAGGTCAGCAGCATCAGCAACAAGCTCAAGCTTGGTGCCCTCGGCCCAAGCCTGGACCCCAACAGGCCCGCAAAGGGGGCCAAGGCTCAGGTCCTGGAGCCTTCTCCTCCTCTCAGCCTGCTCAGTGACGGGATGGGGGCTGCCACCCTTATCTCTGTCGCGCCAGCTCTGGATCCTCCCATGAGGGGCCGGCTCCGTCACTTTCTTTCCGCCTGGTCCGCAGTTTGTTTATTTATTTATTTATCAAGTCTAGGATTACAAATACCTTTGAGCCGTGGCTCTTTTACAAAGGTTCCACATCAGAGAAATACAAATTATGGGGAACATCAAGACAGGCATTACAACAATGTGGACATTGCAAACAGAGTACAGATTAATACAGTTCAAGGGTAGCATTGTAACAAGGCAGCCAGCGGCATTTGTCAGAGAAAATAGACAACAGATAAGAAGTGCCAGAGTCATAGGGAGAGGGAAGAGGGTGGGGGGGGAAGGAATGTGGGAAGGGTGGCGAGAGAGTGAAAAGTGCAGCATTGGGTATACCAAGATGTGAGGGTAGAAAGCCAGTGAGGAGGGGAGGACAACTAGAGCAGAAAGGGAAATGGAGAAACAAGGTTAAGTTGGGCAGTCACAGGAGCTGTTAGTAGTGAGATAGTCCCGGAGCCTAGTTTTAAACATACCAATAGTTGGGGCAGAGGAGATGGTTGGGCTGAGGCCATTGAACCAGAGTGGTGCTCGATAATCAAAAGACCGTTGTCCCTGTGAAGTGTGACGGTAGGGGACTTTCAGTAGAAACATAGAATTCGACGGCAGATAAGGACCGCTTGGCCCACCCAGTCTGCCCATTTCCCTGCCTACTGAATAAGCTGCAGATCCTAGTTAACCAGCAGCCTACTTCTTCCTACCCCCCAACCCCTAGAATTGCCTTATGACTGTCCCATGCATGCTTGAATTCCACCACCCTCTGTGAAAATACCTTCAAATCACCTCCTGAGCCCCCCCCATCTTCAAATTGTGCCCCTTGTTCTTGCACACCTCTTTTTTGAAAGATGCTACCCTCTTGGACTTTGTTGATTCCTTGAGGTACTTGAAAGTTTCTATAATGACCCCTCTCCTCCTTTCCTCGAGGCTATACATATTAAGCTCCGTAAGTCTCTCTTCATATGTCTTCCGTGCAGACCCTGCACCATTTAGTTGCCCTCCTCTGGACAGCTTCCATCCTGTCTATGTCTTTGCAAGACTGGGTCTCCAGAACTACGCAGTACTCCAGATGGGGTCTGACCAGCTCTCTGTACAGAGGGATAATAACTTCCTGTTTTCTAATGGTGATGCTCTCCCTATGCATCCCAGTATCCCCCAGCCCTCCTTGCTGCCCTCTCACATTGCTTGCCCACCTTTAGGTCATCTGATATGACTACCCCAGGTCCCTTTCCATTTTGTTGTTGTTAGTATCTCACCCCCATTGTGTACTCTTCCCTGGTTTTGTTTCCCAGGTGCATTACCTGCACTTCTTAGCATTGAATCTAAGCTGCCATACATTTGACCATTCTCTAACCTTGCCAAGTCCCTTTCATCCTTTCCACCCCACCTTGTGCATCAACTCTGTTGCAGATCTTTGTGTCATCTGCAAAGAGACATACTTTCCTTCAGTCCCTCTGCAATGTTTGTATGAAGACATTGAAGAGGACTGGTCTCATCTGAACCCTGCGGTCCCACTAATAACCCTCCTTTCTTCAGAGTGGACTCCATTTACTATTACTCTCTGTGTCCTATTCTCCAGCCAATTTTTTAACCAGGCTGTCATCTTGGGACCCACTCCCAGGCTAGCTAACTTGTATATTAATCTTTTGTGTGGGACTGTGTCAAATGTCTTGCTAAAGTCTAGGTAGGCCATGTCCACAGCCCTTCCCTGATCTACTGCTTTGGTCACCCAGTCAAGGAAATCTATCAGATTTGTCTGGCTTGACCTTCCTGTTGTGAATCCATGCTGCCCTGGGTCCTGTGCCCCTCTGGCCTCTAGATACTCGACAATTCTTTCCTTCAGAAGTGATACCATCATTTTCCCTACCACTGAGGTTAAACTAACAGGTCTGTAGTTTCCTGCTTCTGCCTTGCTCCCACTTTTGTGAATGGGAATCACATCTGCCCTCCTCCAGTCCTCGGGTACCACCTCATCCTCCCATGATTTGTTAAACAGGGTAGTCAGTGGTGTCACTAATTCTACCCTTAGTTCTTTTAGAATTCTGGGATAAATCCCATCAGGCCCCATTGCTTTGTCCACCTTCAGTTTTAAGAGTTCTTTCAGAACCCTTTCTTCTGTAAATGGGCTGGTATCAACTTCTGTATCCAGAGTGTTTCTACTGTTTGTTTTAGGTACCTCCCCCTCTTCCTTTGTAAATACTGAGCAAAATATTTGTTTAGTATCTCTGCCTTTTCACAGTCACCCTCTGCCCACCCCCCACCCCCCTTATTAAGCCTCCCTATCCCTCACTAGGTCTTCCTTCGCTCCTGATGTACCTATAAAGGTTTTATCCCCTTCTTAACTGAGTTGGCTATCTTTTCCTCGGTTTGGGCCTTTGCTGTTCTGACTGCCTTCCCAGCTTCCTTTTGCTTTAACAGATACAGTTCTCTGTCCTGCTCCTTCTGTGATTCCTTGTACTTCCTAAAGCTTTCTTTTTCTCTTGAACCTTCACTGCCACTTCCTTTGAGAACCATAGTGGTTTCTTACATCGTTTCGTTTTGTTTATTTGCTTCACACAAAGGTTTGTTACCTCTGTGATGGCAGTTTTTATTATTCCCCATTGTTCTTCCACCCTCCTTCCTGCCCATTTGCTAGTGCATTCCTTAGGCACTCACCCATTTTGGCAAAGTCAGCACTCCTAAAGTCCAGTACCTTTGCCTTTGTATGGCTTGACTCTATTGCTGTGTTTATTGTGAACCATACTGTTTGATGGTCGCTAGTTCACAGATGGCTACCCACTTCTACATCTGTGATCCTCTCTTCATCTCCATTTGAGAGAACCAGGTCTAAGATTGCTCCCTCTCGAGTGGGCTCCAATACTAGTTGTCTAAGGCATGCCCCCTGTAGGGCATCTAGAATAACCCCACTCTTGAAGTGGCTGCTGCAACTGCACTCCAGCTAACATCTGGCATATTCAGATCACCCATCAGCAATATCTCCCCTTTTTCTGCCATACTAAGTATACTTTCTATCATTTCCTTGTCCATTTCCTCCCCCTGAGAAGGGGGTCTGTATACAACCCTGTGCGGATTGTGGTGCCATTGCCGGTCTCCAAATTTACCCACAGTGCTTCTTCTCCTCCCTGTTTTCCCTATTGTTCTGTTGCTTTGATTCCTTCCCTTATGTAAAGAGCTACTCCTCCTCCTCCTCCTCCTCCTCTTTTACCCTCTCTGTCCCTCCTGTAGATAGTGTATCCTGGTATGTTTACGTCCCAGTCATGGTTTTGTGCAAACCATGTTTCTGTGACTGCCACGATATCCAGATGTTCCTCCTCCATCAAGGCCACTAATTCAGGAAGCTTGTTACTCAGACTACGGGCATTAGTACTCATTGCTTTCCATTTTTTGATGGCTTTACCTTCTGTTGCAGCATCCCCCACTGACCTTTCTACCTCGGTCTTTTTCTCATTTAGTACCCTGTTTTGTAGGGAGAGGCTGGGATTTTCCTGCTGCTGTTTATCAGTGCCTCCCCTTGACTAGTTTAAAGCTTGCCAATGAAGCATTTAAACCGATTGCTCAAAGACTTGTTCCTTCCTGGACAGATGCAGACCATCCTGCCAGTATAGGCTGGTGTCCCTCCAGCTGGAACCCCAGTCCCCAATGAAGCCAAACCCCTGTGCTCCACACCATTTTTTCAACCATTCATTAAACTGCGTGGTGCAAAGTACCCTTGCCTCACTCATGCCATTGACAGGCAGCACCTCTGAGAAGGATACTGTGTGTGCTGCTTGTCTTAGGCCCCTCCCCAGTTCTGCTGGTTTTGGGACCTCAGTTCTCCATTCTTTGTTACGTAAGTAGGGGGTGTGCGCCTTGCCTCGCTCCTCCCGGAGAACTGCTAGGAGTCTGCCAAAGAGTGTGGATGAACAACATATCCACGATCCTAGAACAGGTTACTCACCTGTAACAGTAGTTCTAGGAGTGGTATATGTTGTTCATCCACACTGACCCACCCGACCTCCCCGGCTGTGGACTCACACAACCTGGCTTCCAGCAGGCTAAGATCTGGCATCATGGGGCGGAGCTGAGGTATATACCCCCCGGGTGGGTGGGAGGAGCTGTCTTGAAGACTTCAGGCTGATCTTAAAGGGGAAAGGGACATGCCAAACAGTGTGGATGAACAACATATACCACTCCTGGAACTACTGTTACGGGTGAGTAACCTGTTCTTTTGATCGCAGTTTGAGCCTTTTATTTCATTTCCTTTCTGTTGGTGTTGAAATAAATAAACAGTGCACATTGCCAATGGTGCATTGAACTTTATACCAGACTGTTGTGTCCATCTGTTATCCCACATCCTATTACAGGGGCCTCTGGTCCTGTGGCACCTGGTGCGGCACTGGCTCCTCTGGTGCCGACCCCGCATCCAGCGCCATGTCCTGAGCCAGCGCCACCGGTGTTTTTGGCACTGCACTCTGTGCTTGCTCCAGGAGCGCCTTCGGTACCATGTAGGGCACCGGGTTCTCAACTCCAATTCATGGAGCTGCTCCTCCTGTCTTTCCCCCCTTTCCTACTCACTCTGTCCCTCCGGGACTAGTAGGAGATGACATTGAGCCTGATCCTGATCTTCGATTAGGAGACGACTTTGACGACAATTCCTCTCTAGGGATGGCAAATAAACCCTGTCTTCCAGCAGAGCCTCTGGTCAAGGACCTTTCCTGTAAGTCTCTGCTTAAGAACATGAATACCACTCTCTCCCTCTCTCTCCAGACTTCAGAGACTGACTCTGGGAAATTGCTGCGTTTGCAGTATCTGCACGTTCCGGATATTCCTGTGGAATTGACTCCTCCTGTGCAACCCTCTTTTGAAACTCTGTCACAATTGGTGTTGGATAATCTGGCACTTATTCCTTCTGTGGCCAAATCCACAGATAGGAAATATGCCCCTCCCAAGGATTGTCCTATTCTGGCCTCGCAAGCCTTTGCTGATGCCATAGTTGTCTTGGCAGAGAATGACAATGCCACCCTTCCTCAAGAATCTATGGCACATCCAGTAAATAAGGAATTTTGTAAGACTGACACTTTGGGGAAGCAAGTTTTCCCTACCTCCACCCTGGGTATGTGCATTGGTAGCTACCAGGTTTATTTCTTTCAGTATGAGTATACCCTCTGGCATTTGTGCAGAGCCACTGTAGAAGCTCTTCCAGAGTCGGACATTAACACAGAGCTTCTCCAGACCATTGCTAGAGGCATTGAATCCAGCATTCAGCAGCTTAAAGCCACTATGGATACCTTTGACACTGCTTCCAGGGCAGCAGCAGCGGGTATATGCACCTGATGCCACTTGTGGTTACGGAGATTGGGATTTACAAACGATGCCCAATGGAGAGTTACAAGTTTTCCATTTGATGGAATGTATCTGTTTAGTCCTCAAGTTGAGCAGGCACTGGAGGCTACACAGAAAACTAGAACGGCTATCAAAATGGCCAGACCACCCTCTGCTGCTCTTCAACGGGGCGGGAACCAGTGGCAGTTTCATAACCGTCAGTCCTTTCGTGGCAAAGGCAGAGGGGGGCTTCATGAAAAATCAAGCCCCCCAGCCACAAAAGAAAATGCAGCAGAAGGCACAGGATCCAAAAGCGCTTAGTGCCACCCTCTGAGATTCTGTCCCAAATCCCACCTCAGCTGTCTGGGGGAGACTCTTCCTTGGCAGTAGGAGGGCGTCTGAATCAGTTTTACAACTAATGGAAGTCAGTCACTTCAGACAAATCGGTGCTCAGGATAATCTGCGAGGGCTGCTCTCTAAATCTTTCAGAAACCCCTCCGAATCATCCACTCAAATGACAGCCCACGCTGTCTGTCTCAGTCAGACCTTCTTGCTTCCGAGATTCAAGGCCTTCTGAACAACAGGGCAGTAGAAGTAGTACTGCTAAATCAATGGAACACAGGTTTCAGACAACATGAAGTCTTGCTATATTATAACATATGCAGTATAACCCCAGGTTAGAACTGCTCCGGAGGTGAAAGAGTTAACTTTCCATGCAGGGCATGGAATCTTGAGCGCGAACTCAGTTGAACACTCTGTCTGTTGAAGCTCAAACTTAAACTGTCAGATTCTTTACTCCGCCTCACTGAACAGTCTCTCCGGAGATTCCTCCTGCTGCTCGGTTCGTTTGTCGGTTTTAAAGTTTAATTTGGTTTATTTTACGAAATTTAACCATAATCGTGAGTTCAAGCTCTGTCTGTGGTATTGTAAGTAATACAAAGCTTATTTTATTTTTCTTCTGTGTGGAACTTGTAGCGTCTTTTTGGTTCGGTTTGAACCGATCAGATGAGTTTTAAAATTACCTTCTAGTCCTTTAGAGTGTGGTTCCCGGTTCTTATCGGTTCTAAAAAACGGATTTTATCGTTTTTTCCATGACCGATGACACGGTTGGGAACCGATAAAGGTCTTGCTGGTGGATTGCCATTAATGGGCAAGTTTGGTTAGGCTGGCATTATGTCTGAGAAACCCAAAGAAAAACGGACCCACTGGGTTTCAGCACTGTGGCCTCTGTGGGAAGCCTTTGCTAAGGCTGACCCACACACCATTATTATTATATTGTCTGGGGTTTGACCACCTCAATGCAGACTGCCAGATTTGTAAGAAATTTTCCTGCTGCCACTGTGGAAAAAGAGTGGGTAGGCTCAGGTAAAGGGAGGCCAAAAGGTCCGCTGACCCGGATGGCCAGCCTGGTTCGGTTCCAACCGAACCTGAGGGAGTGCCCTCTGACCAGGGCGACTCTTACTCGGGCAAACGAAGAGCCAGCTCTGAGGAGCCGGTTCCAACTGAAAGGACTAGAAGGTCAGCTAGTTTGGGGCCAAAAGTTCTTTCTCCAACCGCTGAGGAAATAGCCAAAGCTATTCAAATTGTCCAGTCTCTTTCCCCAGTTCCGTCCGAACCGGCACCATTAGGGAAGCGCCCGGTTCGGTCGGTTCCCCCGGTTCAAGATTATGATTTTGAGGATTTTTATGAACCGGGGAAGGGGAGGAGGGGTACGAGGAGAGTGAGTATGATTTTGAAAGTCTGGATGTGCCCATTGAACTGGACATCTCTCCAGACAGACCCTCAGGAGTGTCCCCTCCCAGGCTATCTGAGTCCCCTTCTCATTTTTTGTTTTACAAGAAAGTTGCTGAGACTCTGCAGCTCGCTGTTGAGGAAGCTGTTGATGATCAAGAAGAGCCTGATTTTGTGGAAACGATGGATATTCCAGAGTCTAAGAGACTGTCTATTCCCTTGCATAAATCTTTTAGGAAACAGACAGTAAAAATTCTGAAAACTCCTCACACTATACCTCCTGTGGATAAAAGGATGGACAAGAGGTATACCTTATCAGGCTCCGACACTGATTTCCTCACTCAACAATGCAGCCATGTGGGGGTAGTGCAGGCTGCAGCCTGTGACAAGGCTAATATTCCTCTAGCCTCTCACGCTCCTGAAAAGGATTCCAGGAGGATGGATGCCATGGCAAAAAAAGCAGTACATGGCAGCATCTTTGGGACTCAGACGGGCAAATTATATGGCTTACGCAGCTAGGTACCAGAAATCCAGGTGGGATACTGTCCTGGCCCTAGCAAAACAGGCCCCTGACCAGCTTGCCAGGGAGCTGGAGCAGGTGGCTGCGGATGGTGTTGAGGCATCCAGGTGCAATTTCATGCTGCAGTAGACTCTAATGATGTTTCATCAGAGTCATGGCTACATCTGTGTCTCTTCGCAGAATGGCCTGGCTCAGATGTACTGCCCTGTCACAGGATACCCAGTCTAGGCTATGGATTTTCCTGTTGTGGGAAATTCTCTGTTTGGGGAGCAGACAGAGGAATTACATGAAGAAAATGGATGAGTATAGGACCACCTATAGGAGTGCACAGGCCAAAGAAAGGCAAGTCACTCCTCAAAGGCAGCATATCAGGGGCAGGGCAGGCCTTTTCATAGGCCGTTTACCAAGCCCAGGCCTCCTCTTCTGCTTATGCCCAGAGGGGTTCTTTAGAGGAAGGGCAGAAGGGGTTCTAGTAAGCCTGCTTCTACCCTCAACCCAAAGCCCCCTTCAAAACAGGCTCCCTGATGGGGTAGCCAGGGCCGATTCTCCACTACCGGTAGGGGGCAGGCTGGCTTACTTTGTCCAGGACTGGAAGTCTTTAACATCAGACAAGTGGGTCCTGGAAGTAGTAAGCCAGGGACTGGTTCTCAGCTTCAAAAAATTTCCGAAGATGAGAGCCAGGTCTTTTCCACCTGCAAACCCTTCAGAGGCACTTGCCCTGGAAGCAGAAGTTTCTTCCCTCCTGGCTCTCAGAGCCGTGGAAAAGGTTCCACCCATACACCAGGGCAAAGGGTTGTACTCCAGGTACTTCCTTACTCCAAAAAAGACAGGAGAATGGCGGCCCATCCTGGATCTCAGGTATCTAAACAAGCACCTTTTAAAACCAAAGTTCAAAATGGTGACCCTGGGGATTATTTTACCCTCTCTAAGGCCAGGGGACTGGCTAGCCTCCTGGACCTCAAGGATGCCCTACTTCCATGTTCTTATCAGAGCTCCCACGAAAGTACCTCAGATTCGAACTGCCCTCAGGCCATTACCAGTTCAGAGCAATGCCCTTGACCTCACCTTGGCCCCAAGGGTGTTCACAAAATGCCTGGCAGTAGCAGTTGCTCATTTAAGAAGGCAAAAGGTGCCATCTTTTCCTTATCTGGACAACTGGCTCATTGTAGGCCAGTCTCCAGAGCAGGTCAAATTACATTTACAAGTAACCCAGCAACTGCTTACATCTCTAGGTTTCATTCTCAGTCTTCCAAAGTCAGTTCTGGAGCCTGTCCAGCTTCTCACCTTCATAGGCGCAGAACTGAACACAAAAAGCCAGAGCCTTCCTTCCTCTGGAAAGAGCAAGGACCCTGGTGTCTCTGGCCTCCTCCACCCTGCAGTCTCTCGACCAGCAAGGCATTTTCTACAGCCCTGGGGCACATGGCTGCTTCTACAGCAGTTGTGCAGGGCGAGATTTCAGATGAGGGACATTCAGTTCCATTTGAGAGCTTTTGGTCTCAAAGGACAGATCCCCAACCAAATTGATTCCAGTGACTGAACCCTGATCCAGGCCCTTCAGTGGTGGCTGGATCAGAACAATCTGAGACAGGGTTCCCTCACTCCCCAGTCTCATTCCTTGACTCTTACTACAGATGCATCCCTCTTGGGGTGGGGAGCTCACATGGGCGACCTTTCCACCCAAGGGCTGTGGTCCCCTCAGGAATCCCTGCTCCACATCAATTTGCTGGAACTCAGAGCAGTTTTTCTAGCACTCCAGGTTTTTTCCACATCTGTCCAGAACAAGGTGGTTCAGGTCAGAACAGACAATACCACTACAATGTGGTACATCAACAAGCAAGGGGCACTCGGTCTACGGCCTTGTGCACGAAGCAATGAAGTTGTGGTCTCTGGCTTATTCTCTGAACGCCTCCCTTATGGCAGTTCACCTCCCAGGCAAGGACAATGTCCTAGCAGATGCTCTCAGCAGGATTTCCCAGTGCCATCACGAATGGGCACTGGATCCCCTAGTACTGGAGGTAGTATTTGCCAGATGGGGCACCCCGCAAATAGATCTCTTTGCAACCCCAGACAATCACCAACTTCCCCTTTTTTGCTGCAGGCCCCCAGTGTTGGGCTCAGTCCCTCTGGATGCCTTCCTCCTCAGTTGAGAAGGGAAGTTTCTCTATGCTTTTCCCCCCTTCCCCCTTCTTTTCAAAGTGCTAGTCAGAATCAGATCTTAACCCTGCAAGATGATCCTGATTGCTCCAGATTGGGCCAGGCAGCCCTGGTACCCACTCCTCATGTCCTTAGCACTCCACTCTCCCCTATGTCTTCCCAGGAATCACAACCTGTTAACCTGTGCCCAGGGGAGAGTTTGGTATCCGAACCTCAAATCTCTCAATCTCAAAGCTTGGTTCTTGAAGAGTTAGAGTTTGCTGACCTACACCTGTCTCAAGGTGTATTGGATATTTTGAAGGCCTCTAGGAAGCCTTCCACCAGGGCTACCTATAATTCAAAATGGAAGAGATTTTCCATATGGTGTGCTGGAGAGCATATTTCCCCAGAATCTGCCGGCGTGCCCACGATCCTGGATTATTTGGTGCATTTGAATTCCTTGGGGCTGAGACCAGCTACCCTAAAAGTGCACTTGGCAGCTGTGTCTGTCTTCTTATCAGCAGGTAAGCCCTCTTCTTTATCAGCTCAGCCTGTGTTCTCCAAGTTTTTTAAAGGGTTGCTTCACACCAACCCTCCATTCAGGGACCCTGCCCCTGCTTGGGATCTTAATATTTGCATCGCTCAGCTTATGCAACCCCCCTTTTGAGCCATTGTCTTCAGCAGAGCTTAAGTACTTGACTTGGAAAACTGTGTTTCTGGTAGCCATCACCTCTGCCAGGCGCATAAGTGAGCTACAAGCCTTGTCAGTGGAGCCTGATTTTATCTCCTTTCATAGAGATAAGGTGGTCCTCAGGACTAACAGGAAGTTTTTGCCTAAGGTGGTTTCAGACTTTCACCTTAATCAATCCATGTCTCTTCCTGTGTACTTCACTGACCATTCCTCCTCTGGTGAGAGGAGATTACACAGTTTAGATGTCAAAAGAGCCCTTAGTTACTATATAATACGTACCAAGGGTCACAGGTTCGAATCCCTCCAATTGTTCCTCACTTATGGTGAGGTTGGTAAAGGGAAACCTGCCACTAAAAGATCCATTGCCAGGTGGATTGTCTCTTGTATCCAATTCTGTTATGAAAAAACTGGGTAAGGTTCCTCCCTCAGGCCTGAGGGCTCACTCTACCAGAGGTACAGCTGCGTCTCTGGCTGCTGCCAGGGACATTCCTATCCTAGAGATATGTCAAGCAGCTACCTGGAAAACAGTTCACACTTTTACTAAGCATTACTCCTTGGATATCCAGGCTAGGAGTGATGCTCGATTTAACACAACTGTGCTTGAGCCTATTCCCAAGTAGGTTCTGTCCCTCCTCCATGGAGGTACTGCTGTGTAGTCTGCATATGTCATAATATAGCAAGACTTCATGTTGTTTGAAGAAAAAATTACTCACCTTAGTAATGTTGTTTCTTCTAATGGAGTCTTGCTATATTATGACCTCCCCCCCAGCCTGCCCCTCTCAGAACCTCTATTTTTGGGATGTGGGTGGGCAGTGCAATGTTGGCACTTCACTGATGCCCACTTTATTTTCACCCTTCTGGGTGCTTAGGTGTTATACTTAATTTTCTTTCTTGAATCCCCCGACTTGAGTCTTTGCTTTGGGATCAAGAACAAAAAGGTGTTTTTGTAGTTAGTAGCCAGCGGCTAGTGTAGGTTCACGGCTTCCACACAGAACCTTAGTGAGGTTTTGCTCGAAAAGATCTGACAGTTTAAGTTTGAGCTTCAACAGACAGAGTGTTCAACCGAGCTCGCGCTCAAGATTCCATGCCCTGCATGGAAAGTTAACTCTTTCACCTCCGGAGCAGTTCTAACCTGGGGTTATACTGCATATGTCATAATATAGCAAGACTCCATTAGAAGAAACAACATTACTAAGGTGAGTAATTTTTTCTTCTACTCCCATTACTTCCTAGTTCCAAAGAAAACAGGTGGCATGCACCCTATTCTCAATCTAAAGAAGTTATCACTCGGCACTCTGTTACCTCTGATTCACCAAAACGACTGGCTGGCCTCCCTAGACGTGCAGGACGCCTAACAGCATGTTCTCCTACACCCAAACCACCACAAGTATCTCAGATTTGTGGCATTGAGTCAACACTACCAGTTCAGAGTCCTGCCTTTTGGGCTATCCTCAGTGCTTCATGTCTTTACAAAGTGCTTTGTAGTTCTCACAGTGCATCTCAGGAAGCTCGGAATTCAAGGAGTCCCATATCTGGACGACTGGCTTCTAGCAAGTCCCTTTAGACAAGAGACTCTGGAAGCTGTAGCTATGGCTTCCAAATTTCTTATGTCCATGGGAGTTCTGTTGAATCTAGAAAAGTCACAACTGCAACCCTCAGAACAGCTCCTCTTCATAGGAGCCCTTCTGGACATCTCCAGTGCAAAAACTTTTCTTCCAGGGGACAGGAGGAGTGACATCCTTCAGGTGGCCCATTTCATCAGAGAGAACAACTCAGTTCAAGCCCTTTCAATGCAGTGGATGCTGGGTCTCATGGCATCCTCAGTGTTCACTGTGCCTCTGGCTTGCCTCCACGTTTGGACTACTCAGTGGATGCTCGGTACTCAGTGGTCCCTGATGACACATCTCCAGTCCTTTCACATCAAGGTGACGGAACCTCTAAAACAGTCACTCACCTGGTGGACGCAAGACAGCAACCTTCAGAAGGGGTTCCCCTTTGCCCTACCGGAATCTCAGATCACCGCCACCACGGACGCATCCCTACTTTGATGGGGAGCTCACTGTCAAGATCTCCACACCCAGGGTTGATGGAATCAGGATGGGTCTCAACTCCACATAGATATCTTAGAAATGAGAGCTGTCCTCTACGCAATCTGTGCTCTGAAGGACATTCGCTGTCACAAGATCATTTTCCTTCAAACAGTCAACAAAACAGTGATGTACTACATCAACAAACAATGTGAAGCACACTCTTACCCCTGTGTAGGGAAGCGATGGGAGTGTGGGAATGATGCCTGGAGCACAAAGCCTTGATCTAAACAGTTTACCTCTGGGAGTGCAGAATGATCTGGCGGATCATCTCAGCAGAACGGAAACGTTGTGCAATCCCTCTTCGAAGAGTGGGGAACACCGAACCTGGACCTTTTTGCATCCCCACTCAATGCAAAACTGCCTGTGTTCTGCTCCAGAAATCCAGAACCTGGCGCTTTCTGTCAGGATGCAGTCAGACTGCAATGGATGAGTTGCTTTCTGTACGCATTTCCTCCTCTTCCCTTAGTTCAAAGGGTACTGCTTAAGCTGGATGCTCAAGAGATCAGAATGATCCTTATCGGCCCATTCTGGCCTTGTCAGATTTGGTTTCCATTAATCAACAGATTATCAGAAACTTCACCAAGACACCTTCCATCTCAAATGGACCTGCTGACCCAGGGCCCAGTGGTCCATCCCAACCTGAGATCCCTTCACCTCCACACTTGGCTCCTGAGGAGATACAAGTGGGTAGGTTTGATGTTTCACGTAGTGTCTCAGACATTCTCCTAGCGGCATGCAAGCCGGCTACTAGGAAAACATACGGCAAAGTGGAAACGGTTCTCCATTTGGTGTACAGAGACCTCCCGGGGCCCCTTCTGTTGCCCACCTAACAAAATCCTGGAGTATCTTCTAGACCTGTCTAATACAGGACTGCAATACTCAACTTTGAAGGTTCACCTTTGCATGATCTCAGTGCACCACGAGCCTGTACACTCCATGTCTCTGGCTCAGTTACCTCTGGTTAAGAGGTTCCTTAAGGGTTCAGCAGAGAAGCAAAAGGGGCCTGTAGCAGCCAAAGGAGGATGAGAAACAGCTATAGAAGGACCAGTCGAATTACAAGCTTAGTGGTCCTAGTGCAGGCAAAGCATACCTGAGCAGCAGCTGGGGAGTGGGCCAAAAGCAGTGCCAGAGCCACAATCACGGTGGAGAAGCCCTCTCAGAGCTCAAGCTGAGCAGCAGCTAGGAGTCGGGCAGATTGGCGAGGAGGATGCGGCCGGACAAAAGCAGTGCCAGAGCCACAATCTTGGTGGAGGAGCCCCCTCAGGGCTCGAGCTGAGCAGCAACTGGTGAGCGGGCAGATTGGTGAGGAGGATGCGATCGGCCAAAAGCAGTGCCAGAACTACACTCTCAGCAGAGGAGCCCCCTCAGGGCTCGAGCTGAGCAGCAGTTGTGGAGTATTTCACAGAGACAAGGTGGTTCTTTGAACTCGCCCTAAGTTTCTTCCTAAAGTAGTCTCAGAATTCCATCTGAACCAGCCCTTGGTTCTTACGACCTACTTTGCGAACTTCCAGAATGAAGGGGAGCATACCCTGCATTCTCTAGATGTTGAAAGGGTTTTGCAGTTCTACTTAGACAGAACCAAAGAGATCCGCAAATCTAAACAACTATTTGTCTCTTTCAGCTTGGCCCAGCTTGGTCACTCTGTTGTGATCAGTTGTATTTCGGCGTGGCATGTCTTCAGCAATGCTACTCCATGGCACAGGTTAAACTGGAAGGCAGAGTATATGCTCATTCTACCAGGGCAGTCACGGCATCTCTGGCAGAAATACAGAACGTGCCCATTGCAGACATCTGCAATGCAGCTACTTTGAGCTCTGTGCACACTTTTGTGAAGCACTACGCTTTGGATGTCCTTGCCAGACAGCATCAATCCTTTGGCAGAACGGAAGGTGTGGGATCACAAGGAGATGACGTCAGCTCTAGAGCGAGCAGGAGCTGAGCAGAACAGTGGACCAGCAGCAGCGACATGACCTACAGCGGGGAAAAAAAGAGCTATTAAAAAAAAATCTCACCAGGTTTGCTGGAGTGAGATGTAGTGAATTCCTTCCCTCGATTGAAAGTAAAAAAAAAAAAAAAAAAAGGTAGAAAAAGGGGAGAGGAATAAATCGAGCGCTGTTACAGTATGTCTAAATAATTTAAAACGGTAAAAGAAGCTCGCAAGCCACATGTTGCTAAATGCAGATAAACTACTTCAAGCTTTGTATTCGGTACTTCACCTCAATGGTTAGAAGAACGCCAAGTATACCCCGATATTGCCCTTGCATCTGTGGTAAGTCAGCACCCGATTTCCCCCCTTCCCGGAGATGCCGGAACCAGGTAATATCTTTTACTGTTTTTCAAAAAAAGGCGCTCAGGACTCTGGTAATGTGCCTAATAAAGGAGTAATGCCACCTAAACGGTCATTGGTGAAAGCTGCTTACAAGATGGAAATAAACTTTAAGGCTGGGGCCTTAGAAATGGAAAAACATTTTGGATGCTAACAAAGCAGACGGTAAACAGGCAGAGATTTTACCAGACACTTTGCTAAGGGTGGAGGGTGCTGACAATCAAAAGTTAGCAGGGTATGGGGTAGAGTTACAAGAAAGAAGAGATTCAGTAACTGTGTATGTATTAGCATCAGATATTCAGACTTCCCAGGAACCCCAAGAGACCCCAATACAAGAAAAGACACAATATACACAGGGAATTCCAGATGTGATGTAAACATTAATGACTTTTAGACAAGAAATGCAGGAGGCCTTTCAAGATGTGAAATCCACTATGAAAGATGTTAAGCAGTGTGTTGGTTTATTATCAGAGAAACTGGAGAATCTCATTATAAGGACAAATGAAATAGAAAGTAGACTCTCTAACTTAGAGGATGAAAATATGCCATTAAAGAGAACTCAGTTACTTCAGGAAAGACAATTACAATCTTTGCAGCAGAAAGTGGCAGCAATGGAAGATCGATCTAGAAGAGCTAATTTAAGAATTAATGGATTTCCTGAGGGAGCTGAATGGTCTGGGGATCCGTTGAGTTTTTTGAGAAAATGATCACCACTGCAGTAGGGAAAGAATACCCAGAACAAAAAACTGTACTGGATAGTGTACACAGAGGGGGAAACTACAATCAAAATTATCCAAGAACAGTTTTTTTAAAACCCCATTACTACCAGGATAAAGAATTTATTTTGCAAAAAGCTTGTGCAAATAAGGGTTTGAAATACCAGGAAATAACTTTTTATGTTTATCCAGACCTCTCCAGTGGAACAGTTAAAAGAAGGAAGCTGTTCAATATGGTTAAAAAAAAACTATCATAAGGGAATTAAATTTACAATCATGTACCCAGCTAAAATACGCTTCATTGTAAAGGGAAAGCTAGGAAGTTTTGACGATGCAGATGAAGCACTGGAGACTTTTGAGCAGCAGTATGGTTCTGATTAAATTAACACTTTAGCTGGGCAGGCATTGATAATCTCCCTCTATTTTGGATATTTTTTTTTTGTGAGAGATAGCATTAACAGCATAAGAAAGGATGGAAAGCATAAGGAAAGGAAAGTGGATAAGGAAGGGAAAGGGAAGGAAGGAAAAGGAAAAAGAAAGAAAAGAAAAAGCAAAAAGAAAATACTTATAAAGGATTGAAAGGCGGGAGGAGTAAGATTGCAAGCAGGGACTAGGGTCAGTAGGGATATGTTGGCTTGATTTGTTGAAGGTGAACTCTCAAGAACCATGGTACCCATGAAACACTGCTGCAAGATTCAAAGAAGGACAAAGGAGAAAACTATTGAATCATAAAGAAGCAGTGATTTATAAATAATCGACTTCCAGGTGGAGTTAAGGGACAAAACCCTATTCTAAGGGTTTCAGCTGAACATAACTTATTGATAAAAATTTAGAGCTCATGGTATCCACCTGAAGTTTGAAATAATCAATATGGTAATGTAAGCTGCAGTGTATGTAGCAACTTTAAGTTTAAGTGGCAATTTGGAGGAAACTGGAAGCAGTACTCTGGGTTTATCGCAGTAAAATCCCCAGAATTCTGCTGCAGTACTACAGAAGCTAAACAGTCTGGATTGGTTTCTCCTTTAACTTGGCTGCATTTTGCTTTTTGGGTTTCTCTTTGGACCTGAAGCTCTGAATATGGGGTTGAAAGGTACTAGATATAGGGCTATTTGACCAAAAAGATTTATTTTTGGATACCCCCCGGTCCCCCTTTAGGGTATTTTTTTTTTCAGGTATATACTTTGTTTGTGGGGGTTAATTGGGAATAATTTGATGGGATTATACAGTATCAATGGATAAAAAAGGGGTGATAGAAAGACTGGTAGTTGTAGTGAGATGTTTTTCAATATAGGTCAGCTGCGCTGAGTTTATGGTGTAAGAGATAAATGAAACTATGTTCATCTCTGCTAATGTGGGGGGAAGGGGTTAGGGAAGCCCTTATTAGGGCTTCTGTGGAATAGGGAGGTAGTGGGGATAATTGGCTGTAAATATTTTTACAGTGCCTTCAGAAAGTATTCGCCCCCTTGGATTTTGTCACATTTTGTGATGTTGCAAACTCAAATTAAAATACATTTATATGGGATTTTTTTGTCACGTATCTACACAAATTACTCTATAATGTCAAAGTGGAATGAAACTTCTGGAATTTTTTGTACATGTAATTTAAAATAAAACCTGAAATGTCTTGATTTGATAAGTATCCACCCTTTGCTATGACACTCCAAACTGAGCTCAGGTGCATCAATTTCCTTGTGAGATCACTCTAAAACTTGAATGGAGTCCACCTATGGTCAGTTCAAATGGTTGACATGATTTCAGAGAAATACACCTGTCTATATAAGGTCCCACTGTTGACAGTGCATGTCAGAGCAGAAACTCTACCATGAAGACCAAGGAGCTGTCTGTAGAACTCCGTGATAGAATTGTGAGGAGGCATAGATCTGGGGAGGGGTATAAAAACATTTTAGGGTGTTGAAAGTTCCCAGGAGTACAGTCAAGTCCATCATTAGGAAATGGAAAGATTACGGAACCACCCAGACTCTTCCTAGAGCAGGCCATCCTCCCAAACTGAGCAATCGGGCAAGAAGGACCTTGGTAAGGGAAGTGACCAAGAACCCAATGACCACCCTGACAGAACTACAGAGTTCCATGGCTGAGATGGGAGAACCTGTCCAGAGGACAACAGTCTCTGCAGCACTTCACAGATGTAGCCTCTATGGGAGAGTGGCTAGACGGAAGTCACTCCTGAGAAAAGGCCACATAATAGCATGCCTGGAGTTTGCAAGAAGGTACGTGGCAGACTCTGAGACCATGTGGCAAAAGATTTTCTGGTCTGATGAAACAAAAATGTAACTCTTTGGCCTGAATGCAAAGCGCTATGCCTGGCGCAAACCCGAACACAGCTCATCACCCATGTAACACCATCCCTACCACGAAGCATGGTGGTGGCAGCATCATGTTATGGGGATGCTTTTCAGCGGCAGGGACTGGAGCGCCTGTCAGGATAGAGGGAACAATGAATGGAGCCAAATACAGGCACATCCTTGAGGAGAACCTGCATCTGTCTGCAATAGACCTTGGACTGGGGCGAAGATTTACGTTCCAACAGGACAATGACCCCAAGCATATATCCAAAGCAACACTGGAGTGGCTTCAGAACAAGAAGGTGAATGTCCTTGAGTGGTCCAGCCAAAGCCCATACTTTAATACCATTGAGAATCTGTGGAAAGACTTAAAGATTGAGGTTCACTGATGCTCCCCATCCAACTTGACAGAGCTTGAGCAAATCTGCAAGGAAGAATGGGCGAAAATCCCCAAATCCAGATGTGCAAAGCTGATACAGACATACCCAAGAAGACTCAAAGCTGCAATTGCTGCCAAAAGCGCTTCTACAAAGTATTGACTCAGGGGGGTGAATAGTTAAGTAAACAAGATATTTCAGTTTTTAATGCTTCATAAATTTTTGTTACACAATATAAATATTTTTGCCCCTTTAAATTGTTGAGTATGTTGTGTGAATCAAGGGGAAAAAATCATTTCAATGCATTAAAAATTCTGGTAGTAACACAACGAAATGTGATAAAATCCAACGGGGATGAATACTTTCTGAAGGCACTGTACATATTTATATTTAACTGCACCCAGGACTGCTATAAGTTATTATTGATTATTATGATGATAATTATTGGATATGGGAAGAGTAGTAATAAAAGGAGTATAATGGGAAAAAAAATGGCTATAAAGTTGAAAGTAGCTACTTGGAATGTAAAAGGATTAAGAAACAGAATTAAAATGAGTAAAGTTATTACTTACCTAGAAAAGAAAAAGATAAATTGTATATTTCTATAAGAAATGCATTTTCAGGATAGTGATTTCGAATGGTTTCAAAAAATTGGGGCCAGGCGGACTTCGTCATTGATATGGCGTTTGAGTCACCCAGGCTGATGGTCCTGGGTGACTTCAATGCCTGGATCAATCACGAACTCTCGCAATTTGGACAACACTTCCTCCAGTTGATGAATTCACTGGGCCTGTCACAGGTGGTTACCACTGCTACTCATAAATGTGGCCATTCTCTTGACCTGGTTTTCCTCCTGGGGATTGAGGCCTCAGATGTGGGGATGGAAACAGTCGGTTGGTCTAATTACTTCACGGTGAGCTTCAATTTTGGCATCCACCTTGTAGGCCGTCCCCTGTGGAGATGGTCAAGTTCTGACCTTTACGGAATATTACTTCCGATGGTCTAGCTGTGGTCCTTGTCATACAGTATCTGAATTTCCTGTGGATTACAATGATCCTGAAGCCTTGGTTTTGGCATATAATACTGCCATCTCCTCAGCTTTGGATATTATTGCACCAGTCCTTGTGCGACCTCTCTCCCTCTGCCCTTGGGCTCCGTGGTTCGATGGAGCCTTGAGGAAGTTGCGGCATTTAGGTTGCAGGTTAGAACGTTGTTGGCGGAAATCCGGCCTGCATGCCGACCACCTTAGACTGTTAGAACATTACTAGTCCTATCAGTCAGAAATTTCCCGTAAGAAGGCAGAGTTCCTGTCCAGGGAAATTTCTGCCACTCAGAACCAACCAGCCCAGCTCTTCAGAACTGTAGACAGGTTGTGCAACCAAGCCTGTATGCAGCTCCGAAGAGCCTTTTCACAGTTACAGTGTGATGAGCTTGCTCGGTTCTTTGCTGATAAGGTGGTTGACATTAGGTCAGAGATCCTTTCGACACGTTCTATGTGAGTTGTGGAGGATCAGGGCTGGGTCACTGTCCCTCTGTTCTCTTGGAGTACCTTCAACCGTCTGAAAGTCATGGATGTTATGTGGATTGTCCAGGGGATGCGCCCTACATGCTGTAGTTTAGACCTGGGTCCGACTTCCCTGATTATGGGTTGTGGTGATCTTATTGGCACAGTTCTGGCACAGATAGTCTGGTGCTGCCTTGACTCCGGTGTCTATCCCTGTTCCTTGAAAGAGGCAGTGGTGACACCGTTGTTGAAGAAAGCTTCTTTGGACCCAGACTCTCTTGCAAACTACAGGCCGATCTCGAACCTCCTCTTTTTGGGGAAGGTGATTGAGAAAGTAGTGGCTGCACAACTGGAGAACCACTTGACCATCCATAACATCTATGAACCTCTCCAATCTGGTTTCCGGAAGAGGCATAGCACCGAGACTGCACTGGTTCGGGTACTCAATGATCTTCTGATGGCGAGAGACCGGAGAAAACGGTCCATTTTGGTACTTTTAGATCTGTCATCAGAGTTTGACACTGTCGACCATGGGGTTCTGCTTGAGTGCCTGAGATTTATCTGTGGACTCTCTGGATTGGTCTACAGATGGTTTACATCGTATCTCACTGGAAGAACTCAGAGGGTGTTGTTTTTTTTTCATCTGATTCGATCCCTCTGTCATGTGGGGTCCCTCAGGGCTTAGTATTGTCCCCCGTGTTGTTTGTGGTGTATATGCTTCCCCTCAGAGACATTGTAAGACGGTATGGGCTGAGGTTTCATTGCTATGCTGATGATACCCAGCTCTACCTGCCTTTTGCTCCCGACCGGGAAGGAACAGTCTCGGTATTTAATAACTGCCTCGATGAAATCCAAGATTAAATGAAGCTCAGTTGGTTGAAGTTGAACTCTGGGAAGATGGAGGTGATGGCTTTGGATCCAGGTCGCTGGATAGGGGGGCTGGGGGTAGGATGTTCCCTAGGATTATTCCTAGGGAATGCTGAGCTCCAGGCCTCTGAACAGGTGCAAGACCTAGGGGGTGTTGTTAGACTCGGGGCTGACACTTTGTGCACAGGTGTCAGCCGTCGTAAAGTCTTCTTTTTCCATCTTAGAAACATCACCAGGATCAAGCACCTTGTTCCGTTCGCAGACCTGTCTACATTGATCCATGCCTTTGTGACCTCACGCTTAGATTACTGCAACTCGCTTTACTTTGCGCTACCGGGGGTTGCTATCTGTCACCTGCAGCTGGTGCAGAACTCAGAAGCCCAGTTGTTGATGGAGAGTTCGAGATCTTCCCATATTATGCTGGTGCTGTGGGAACTGCACTGGCTGCCTGTTCAGTAGTGGATCTCTTTCAAAGTTGGGTTACTGACGTATAAAGCCCTACATGGACTGGACCCTGACTACCTGAAAGAGCTCCTGATTCCTTATCTCCCTGAGCGACCACTCTGCTCGGCCGATGAGGGATTGCTGGAGATTCTAAGGGTGACCTTAAAATCTGCGGGGGCCCGGGCATTTATCTTCGTGGCCCTGACCCTCTGGAATTCTCTACCCCATCAGATTAAGGAGTGCACGACCGTGGGGGGTTTCAAGCAGGCTTTAAAAACATTTCTATGGAATAAAGCATTTAGCGAAGGTCTCGGCTGACAAGTATGTATTTACTGAATGTGCTGATGTTTTGTTTTATATTTTTTAACTGCTTTTATTGTTATGTGCCTTGGTTATGAAAGGCGCATTATAAATAAAGAATTATTATTATTATTATATTATTATTCTAAATTCAACCAGTTGTCATGTGGTGTGGCAATATTTTTTCATAAAAAAGAACTTTCAACTATTCCAGTGGTGGAAAAGATTCTTACAGATACACATGGCAGATATGTAATCATGGAAATTACTTTAGGAAGGAAAAAGATGACTGTGGCCTCAATTTATGGCCCTAATAATAGTAGCCCTGGTTTCTTTTCCAAATTCTTTTTACAGCTAACAACTTGCAGTTCCCCTTATGTTATAGGAGGTGATTTAATTTGGTCCTTAGGAAGGCAGAGCGAACTTCTAATTTAAATAATCAATTTAAATAATCCATTAAAGTAATAAAAACTACAAAAGAGATTTGAAATTAGTAGATCCATGGGTAGAATTAGTAAATACGAAGAAATTCTCTTTTTTCTCAGCAAGGCATCTGGTGTATTCAAGAACTGATTTCTTTTTGGTTTCCGAAACCTTGTTCAAACAACATTAAGTCTTGCTATATTATGACAATTGCAGTATGACCCAATCTTGGAACTGCCCCGGAGATAAAATAGTTAACTTTTCCATGAAGCATGGAACTCTGAGCGCGAGCTCGGTTAGGAAGCTCTGTCTGTTGTGCTTCAAACATAAACTGTCAGATTCTTTACTCCGCCTCACTGAACAGTCGCTCGGAGATTTCTCCTTCTACCGAGTTTATTTGTCGGTTTAAAAGTGTTATTTATCGGTTTTCAATGAAAATTAACGAAATTAAACATAACCGGTCGGTTCAAGCTCTGTCTATAATATAAGTAAGTAATGGATGGGTTTACATTGAATTTTCTGTGTGGAACTTGTACACATTTATCGGTTCGGTTTGAACCAACACAGGTTGTTTGTAAAATTGCTAGTCCTTTTTAGAGTGCGGTTCCGGTTCTTATCGGTTCTAAAAACGGATTTCATTACAGTTTTTTCCACGACCCGTGACACGGTTGGGAACTAATAAGGGTGTCTTGCTTGGCGGATTGCCATAAACGGGCAAGTTTGGTTAGGCTGGCATTATGTCTGAGAAACCCAAAAGAAAAACCAGACCCACTAGGTTTCAGCACTGTAGTGTTTGTGGGGAAGCTTTTGCTAAGGCTGACCCACACACCACATGTGTCTATTGTCTGGGGTTTGACCACCTCAATTCAGATTGCCAGATTTGTAAGAATTTCCCTGCTGCCACCATAGAAAAGAGAGTTGGTAGGCTCAGGAAAGGAATAAAGTCCATGACCAGATGGCCAGCCAGTTCAGGTACCAACGGGCAGGGCAGCCCTCTGACCAAGGCGATATTTCCTCGGGCAAGCGAAGAGTCGGTTCTGAGGAGCCGGTTCCAGCAAAAAGGACTAGAAAGTCAGCTAGCATAGAGCCAAAAGTTCTCTCCCCAACTGCTGAAGAAATAGCTAAAGCAATTCAAATTGTCCAGTCTCTTCCCCATCCGACCGAACCGACACCATCAGGGAGGCGTTCGGTTCGGGCGGTTCCATCGGTTCAAGTTTATGATTGTGAGGATTTTTATGAACCGGAGGAAGGGGAATATGAGGAGAGTGAATATGGTTTTGAAGATCTGGATGTGCCCATTGAACCGGACATCTCTCCAGATAGACCCTTAGGTGTTTCTCCTTCCAGGCTTTCTGAGTCCCCTTCTCATTTCATGTTTTATAAGAAAGTTGCTGAAACTCTGCAGCTCCCTGTTGAGGAAGCTGTTGATGACCAAGAGGAGCCTGACTATGTAGAAATGATGGATATTCCAGAGTCTAGGAGACTGTCTATTCCTTTACACAAATCTTTTCGGAAACAGACAGTAAAAGGTTTAAAAACTCCTCACACTATACCTCCTGTGGATAAAAGGATGGACAAGAGGTATACCTTATCAGGTTCCGACGCTGATTTCCTCACTCAGCAATGCAGCCATGTGGGGATAGTGCAGGCTGCAGCCTGTGACAAGGCTAATATTCCCCTAGCTTCACACCCCACTGAGAAGGACTCCAGGAAGATTGATGCTATGGCAAAGAAACAGTACATGGCAGCATCTTTGGGACTCAGACAGGCAAATTATATGGCTTATGCTGCTAGGTACCAGAAATCCAGATGGGATACTGTGCTGGCTCTAGCAAAACAAGTCCCTGACCAGCTTGCCAGGGAACAGGAACAGGTGGCTATGGATGGTATTGAGGCATCCAAGGTGCAATTTCATGCTGCAGTAGACTCTAGTGATGTTTCATCAAGAGTCATGGCTACATCTGTGGCTCTTCGCAGGATGGCCTGGCTCAGATGTACTACCCTGTCTCAGGATACCCAGTCTAAGGCCATGGATTTTCCTGTTGTGGGCAATTCTCTGTTTGGGGGCAAACAGAGAATTACATGAAAAATGGATGAATATAGGACCACCTATAGAGTGCACAGGCCAAGAAGGCAAGTCACTCCTCAAAAGCAGCTTCTTAAAGGCAGGGGCAGGCCTTTTCATAGGCCTTTTTACTAAACCCAAGCTTCCTCTTCCGCCTATGCCTAGAGGGGGTTCTTTAGAGGGAGAGGCAGACGGGGTACAAGCAGGCCTGCTCCCACCCCTCAGCCCAAAGCCCCTGCCAAGCAGGCACCCTGATGGGGTTACCAGGGCCGATTCTTCTCTACCTGTAGGGGGCAGGCTGGCTTACTTTGTCCAGGACTGGAAGTCTTTAACATCAGACAAGTGGGTCCTGGAAGTAGTAAGCCAGGGACTGGTTCTCAGCTTCAAAAAATTTCCAAAGCTGAGAACCAGATCTTTTCCACCTGCAACTCCATCAGAGCACTCGCCCTAGAGGCAGAGGTCTCTACCCTCCTGGCTCTCAGAGCCGTGGAAAGGGTTCTCCCACACCAGGGCAAGGTTTGTACTCCAGGTACTTCCTTACCCCAAAAGACAGGAGAATGGCGCCCATCCTGGATCTCAGATACTTAAACAAGCACCTTTTAAAACCAAAGTTCAAAATAGTGACTCTGGGAATTATTTTACCCTCTCTAAGGCCAGGGGACTGGCTAGCTTCCCTGGACCTCAAGGATGCCTTTTTCCATATTCCCATCAGAAGCTCCCATCGAAAGTACCTCAGGTTCGAGCTGCCCTCAGGCCACTACCAGTTCAGAGCAATGACCTTCGGCCTCACTTCTGCTCCAAGGGTATTCACCAAATGCCTGGCAGCAGCAGTTGCCTACCTAAGGAGGCAAAAGATTGCCATCTTTCCTTACCTGGACGATTGGCTCATAATAGGCCAGCCCCCAGAACAGGTCAATTTACATCTTCAGATAACGCAGCAACTGCTTACCTCTCTAGGTTTCCTTCTGAATCTCTCGAAGTCAGTTCTAGAACCTGTCTAGCTTCTTACTTTCATAGGCGCAGAACTGAACACACAGAAGGCCAGGGCCTACCTTCCTCTGGACAGGGCAAGACCCTAGTCTCCCTGGCCTCCTCATTCACCCTGCAGGTCTCTCGACCAGCAAGGCATTTTCTGCAGCTCCTAGGAGACATGGCTGCTTCCACAGCAGTTGTGCAGGGAGCAAGATTTCAGATGAGAGACATCCAGTTCCATTTGAGAGCTTTTTGGTCTCAAATAAAGGATCCTCTTACCAAGTTGATCCCAGTTACTCTAACCCTGATCTAAGCCCTACAGTGGTGGCAGGATCAGAGCAACCTGAGACAAGGAGTTCCTTTCATCACTCAGTCTCACTCCCTAATCCTTACTACAGATGTATCCCTCTTGGGTTGGGGAGCTCACATGGGCGACCTCACCACCCAAGGTCTGTGGTCTCCCCAGGAATCTCTGCTCCACATCAACCTGTTGGAGCTCAGAGCAGTTTTCCTAGCACTTCAAGTTTTTTCCAAATCTGTTCAGAACAAGATTGTACAGGTCAGAACAGACAACACCACTACAATGTGGTACATCAACAAGCAAGGGGGCACTCGGTCTACGGCCTTGTGCACCGAGGCGATGAAGTTGTGGTCTCTGGCTTACTCCCTGAACACATCCCTTATGGCAGTCCACCTTCCAGGCAAGGACAATGTCCTGGCAGATGCTCTCAGCAGGATTTCTCAGGGCCATCATGAATGGTCACTGGATCCTCTGGTCTTGGGAGTAGTATTTGCCAGATGGGGCACCCTGCAGATAGATCTTTTTGCAGCCCCAGACAATCACCAACTTCCCCTTTTTTGCTGCAGGCCCCCAGTGTTGGGCTCACTCCCCCTGGATGCCTTAGCCCTCAGTTGGGAAGGGAAGTTCCTCTATGCCTTCCCCCCCTTCCCTCTCCTGTTCAAAGTGCTAGTCAAAATCAGATCCCAATCCTGCAAAGTCATTCTGGTAGCTCCAGATTGGGCCAGACAACCCTGGTATCCACTCCTACTGTCCTTAGCAGTCCATCCTCCCCTGTGCCTTCCCAGGAATCACAATCTGTAAACATGTGCCTAGGGACGGGTTTGGTATCCGGAATCTCAAATCTCTCAATCTCAAGGCTTGGTTCTTGAAGAGTTAGAGTTTGCTGATTTACCTTTCCCAAGGTGTAATGGATATATTGAAGGCCTCAAGGAAGCCTTCCACCAGGGCTACTTACAATTCCAAATGGAAAAGGTTTTCCATATGGTGCTCGGAAAAGCATATTTCCCCAGACTCTGCTGATCTACCCACAGTCCTGGATTATATGGTCCATCTGAATTCTCTGGGGCTGAGACCAGCTACCCTGAAGGTGCATTTGGCAGCTGTGTCTGCTTTTATTTCAGGAGGTAAATCCTCTTCTCTTTCAGCCCATCCTGTATTTTCCAAGTTTTTTAAGGGGTTGCTTCACACCAACCCTCCATTCAGGGATCCTGCCCCTGCCTGGGATCTTAATGTTTGCATTAATCAGCTTATGCAACCCCCCCTTCGAGCCCTTGTCTTCAGCTGAGCTTAAGTACTTGACTTGGAAGACTGTGTTTCTGGTAGCCATCACTTCTGCCAGACGCATAAGTGAATTACAAGCGTTGTCAGTGGAGCCGGATTTTATCTCCTTTCACAGAGATAAGGTGGTCCTCCGGACTAACAGGAAGTTCCTACCTAAGGTGGTTTCAGATTTCCACCTTAATCTGTTTCTCTTCCAGTGTACTTCACTGACCACTCCTCCTCTGGTGAGAGGAGGCTTCACAGCCTAGATGTGAAGAGAGCCCTTAGTTACTACATGGAGCGTACCAAGGGTCACAGGTTTGACTCCCTCCAACTGTTCCTCACTTATGGCGAGGTTGGTAAAGGGAAGCCAGCCACTAAAGGATCCATTGCCAGGTGGATTGTCTCTTGTATCCAATTCTGCTACGAAAAGTTGGGTAAAGTTCCCCCCTCAGGCCTGAGGGCTCACTCTACCAGAGGTACAGCTGTTTCTCTGGCTGCCACCAGAGACATTCCTATTCTAGAAATATGTCAAGCAGCTACCTGGAAAACAGTTCATACTTTTACTAAGCATTACTCCCTGGACATCCAGGCTAGGAGTGATGCTCGGTTTAGCACAGCTGTTCTTCAGAGCCTATTCCCTAAGTAGGTTCTGTCCCTCCTTCATGGGGGTACTGCTGTGTTGTCTGCAATTGTCATAATATAGCAAGACTTCATGTTGTTTGAAGAAAAAATTACTCACCTTAGTAATGTTGTTTCTTCTAATGGAGTTTTGCTATATTATGACCTCCCTCCCTTCCTGCCCCTCTCAGAACCTCCGTTTTGGGATGTGGCTGGGATTTACAGGGTTGGCACTCATTTATGCCCACCTTGTTGTTTTCACACCCTCTTTTTGGGGTGAATTGGTGTTGTGTTTTTCATTTTCTGGGTCTCCTGACTTGAGTCTTTGTTTGAGACCAGGAAATGTGTTTAAGTTAGTAGCCAGTTGGCTAGTGTAGGTTTACAGCTCCACACAGAACCTTAGTGAGTTTTAGCTCGTAAAGATCTGACAGTTTATGTTTGAAGCACAACAGACAGAGCTTCCTAACCGAGCTCGCGCTCAGAGTTCCATGCTTCATGGAAAAGTTAACTATTTCATCTCTGGGGCAGTTCCAAGATTGGGTCATACTGCAATTGTCATAATATAGCAAGACTCCATTAGAAGAAACAACATTACTAAGGTGAGTAATTTTTTCATCTATTCCATCAATAAAATAGATTATCAAGGAATTATGATCTCGCACCATGTGTAATGGATATTCAAATAAACAATGATGGGGTGTTTCATTATGCATGGAAAATGAACATCTCCTTGTTGAAATCACATATAGACCAACAAAATTTTCAAAAGGATATGATGTGATTTTTTGAAAAGAACCAAGAAAGGGGCACTTCTATTGTGAATATATGGGAATCCATTAAACTATGGGTGCGTAGTACTTTACAGCAATATAAGAATAAAAATAAGAAAAGGTTAAACTGGAATACACGTCAGATTTCGTTGGAAAATAAGATTCAACTTTTAGAACAATTGCACGCTACTAATGCAGATATCCAGGTATACAATAAATTGATAAAAAAAAGGACGAAAATAAATGATTTGATAACCAAAAGGGTTGAATATCAGTATTTAAAGACTAAGGCTAATTATTATATATCATCAGGTAAACCATTAAAGCTAATGTCATGGCAGTTGAAAAAAGATCAAGAACAAAATAATATTAAACAAATACAAGATAAGCAAGGTAACTCATATAAGGATCCAATAGAAATATCAAAAATATTTTTGGATTATTATCATAAATTATATACGTCTGAAATAATTTTGGAAGAAAAACCAGTGGTGGAATTTCTGCAAAGGATCCAAAATAAACACATTAATGAGCTACCTAAAGTAAAGCTAGATGGATTAATTACACAGATGGAGGTGAGGGAAGCTACTGATAAATTATTGTCGGGAAAAGCACTGGGTCCTGATGGGTTTCAAATCGAATTCTATAAGAGATTTAAGAAGATTTTGATTCCCTTAATGACTAAACTCTTTAATTCTTTTATAGTATTGGGAAGCATCCCAAATACATTTAAATAAACTACAGTACTTCTTTTTTATAAAAAAAAAAGGTAAAGACCCTAATAAATGCACCTCATACAGGCCTATTACAAAATATTTACTAACCTATTGGCATTAAGATTAGAAAAAAATATTGCCCATTCTGATTGAATCAGATCAAAACAGATTCATTAAAGGTAGAAGGATTAATGATAATTTAAGAAGGACAATTAATATTATAGCCAACAACACCTCACATGATTCAATCCTTCTAGCGGTTGATGCAGAAAAGGCCTTTGATGAGACAGAATGGCCCTTTATCTTTGAGTTATTGGCAAAAAATAATATTGGGATTACATTTATTAAATGGATTAAAATGATATATATACAGCTCCAGAGGCTAACATTAAAATAAATAATTGCTACTCAGAAACAATAAGGTTAACAAGAGGGATGCGACAAGGATGTCCTCTATCACCTCTCTAATTTGCACTGGTAATGGAACCGCTGGCAATAGCAGTTAGACAAGGAAAAAATATATCAGGAATTAAAATTATGGGCATTGAACATACAATAAGCTTTTATGCTGATGATGCATTATTGTTTATGACTGATCCATTTGTGTCATTAAATCAATTTCTGGAACTTTCAAATTTCAAAAAGCATTAGGATATAAAATAACTTGGCAAAAAATCTCTAATTTTATGGTTAGATAATGATTATATATTTAAAAAGCTGAATAATTGTACATGTGAACAAGTTGATACTATTAAATATCTAGGGGTTGTTATAACAAAACAATATGGTCAGTTATATAAGGCTAATTTTGAGCATATGCTCAGAGAAATTAAGCAATATCTAGATGGTTGGAATTATTTGCCCATTAATTTAATTGGAAGAATAAACACAATTAAAATGAAGATATTACCTAAATTATTATACGTATTTAGGGTAAGCCCGATTGCAATACGTAATATCTTTTTTGACTCTTTAAAGAAAATAATTTCAAATTTTATTTGGAATAAAAAAAACCACTAGAATTGCATATAAAACGTTATTATTGCTACTTGAGAAAGGGGGACTGGCTCTTCCTGACTTTAACAATTATTATCTAGCTGCCTAAGTTGCTGAAATATGGTATTGGCTAAAGGGAGAAGAAAATCTGTATGCCGTAATTAAAATGGAAAGAGAAATACATAAATATAAAGCACTTAGACAAGTTTTGTTTTCAGATTATTATGATAATAAGATATCAAGGGAAAAAAGAATCTTGTTACTAAGGTTATTATAGATTGTTGGCAGGAACCGCATAAGATAATGAAAATAAAGATACCAATTACTAAATATACCCCTATTACTAATAATTATAATTTTTTTTTCCTTTGTTAATAATCTTCAGTCTGAGCTCTGGTCACAGAGGGGGATTTGTGAAATGGATCAAATATTTAAGAATGGGATAATATAAACGTTTACTTCTTTACAAGAACAGTTTGGCTTACCTAATTGTAGCCATTACTAATATTTGCAATTATAAAACGTCATTAATAAAAGTAATAAAGGGATGATACTGCAAAGTAAAAAACTTATGGATATTTTAGAAGGGAGTATGGATAAAAAATGTATTCCAAAAATGTATGCAAGTATAGATATGATTTCCGATGATGAAATGCAAAAATTAAAGGAAAAATGGTCAAGGGATTTCAGAATAGAAATCACAGAAGAATTATGAAGGGATATTTTATCAATTCCAATTGGTAATGTGAAATCTAGCAAATTACAACAAATACATTTAAATACTTTATATAGAACATATTTTACTCTGTATCGACTACATAAAGTAAATTATACTATTTCTGCCAAGTGCCCAAGGTGTGCTCATAACTCTGGGACATTGACACATATGGATTATGAATGTCCCGTTCTAACAAAATTTTGGTCAAAAATATTTTTCACAATTGGAAAGGTACTGAAAGTTATGATGCAAAAAGATCAAATAATGGTGATGTCATTTTCAGAACAACTTGGGGATTTAGAAAGCTTTCAGCAAATTTTTATTATAATTGCTTTAATAGTGGCTAAGAAATGCATTTTGATAAAATGGAAGGATGCTGATTCACCAAATTGTAATATCTGGTTGAATTTTTTATTGGATATAATGCGTTTAGAGAAGATAAATTATATCAATCAAGATAATTATACAAAGTTCGAGAAAATATGGCTCCCTTTGTATAATTTAATCCAAGTAGGAGTAGTTGAATCTTAAACAGTAAATAAGGAAATTAGATATGACTATTTTGTTGTAACTTCATTAAAAATAAATACTCTTCCCAAAGATAATATAGTTTAATAACATTTAGGATAAATTTTAAAATAATTTAGGAGTCCTGGGTCCTTGATTAGGGATGAGGGAAATGATGATAATAGAGGGTAGGGCATTATCTTAAGGCCTAACGGTCAATGATGATAACGTTAACCCTCATATTTATTTCTGAACCTCAGTTAAAAAAAAAAGAAAAAGAAAGAAAGAAATATCCTTTGGCAGGACAATCCTTAATTGACTCCTGTCCTAAGTGCACTCCTCTCTCCTGCTACCTTTCTTGGGAGATTATTTCAGCTTGGTACTTGCCCATTAGTGTGAATAAATGGCGGACACTTTATGTCCAGGAAGATCTGAAAATGATGTGCCTACTGTAATTCTTGATCTTCTTGGATGAAAGTCTCCACCCTTCTTATATGGGTCATTCGGACTGTCTTATGTCCGACATAGGTTAGTTTCACTAAGTTTACGCTGCACCTTCTCGTTAAAAAGGTACTGAGGCGGTTGGAGGGTCAACGCTGAGGTAGCCTATACAGCGCGAGCCAGGCTCGTGGCGCTGCTTACTCACGGCCCTACCTAGGCGCCGGCCCTCCTGAAGATTTTTGGCTCCCGCTGGGTCCTAGTGCCTCCGGTGTAGTCCCATTAGTGTGAATAAGTGGTGGAGACTTCGTCCAAGAAGATAAAGAGTTACAGTAGGTACGTAATTTTCATTTCTATTTTGTTGCACCTGCAAGGAAAGAAAACTTGCAAAGTTCTGGTCTCTTAATGAGCTCAGGAGACAGAAATAAGAGCAGCAATGCTTTTGCTAGAGTGAGAGAGAGAACAAAACTGAAAAAGAGATATCCTCAGACGAAGGACTTTATTTTCTGTGTTTGTACTGCTTTTGTAAATAGTTATACTGAACAATTTTATTCTTGACCTCTGCCTCCATGACACCACATTTATGTAGACACTGATGCATGACGTTGTTGTGGGCTAACAAAGGTTTCCATGAGGGCCTAGAGCCTGATGGCTATAGTTCCAAAGGTGTCGCCTAATAGAAGAGATTCTGTCAAAGATCTGTTGAGCCAACTTCAAGGGTATCTTTTGCAGCAGGCCACACCTATGGAACTATAGTCACCAGGCACTAGGATCACACAGAAACTTTTTTAGCTAGCAGGGGGCTGCCCACCCGGATGTCAGACACTGATGTCACCGCCGAACCCTTTGAGGACACCTTCATGGCGGCTTGGCACTGCCCGAACCTGGTCCTCACCATGCCCAGGAAGGCAAACAAACTTTACCATGCCCCAGTGAGGAAGTCATTCTTCGTGGTGGTCATTAACGCAGCCCACTACCACAACAAAAGGCCAAAGCATCTAAGTTTACTTCCCCCAGAAAAAGAATCCCAGAGGTTGGACTTACTGGGCAAGAGGACCTTTGCTTTAGCCACCCTGGCCATCAGGATCCTAAACTACATGGCCCATATGGTCCAGTTCCAAAATCTTTGTTTGGACCAAGCCAAGGAATTGGCCACTTCTCTTCCCGATGACCCACGGAAGCAGCAGCTTTTGCAGTCCCTTCAGGTGGGAGCTGACGTTGGTCTACATCTCCTTGGCTTGGCCTACAATGCAGTAGATTCTTCGGCCAGGGTGGCCACAGCTAGCATCTGCCTGTGCCGGCACTCCTGACTTAGAATGTCGGGGTTTGTGCAGGCCGTTCAGTTATCTATCCTGAATGCCCCCTTCAGGGGATACAAATTGTTTGGGCCAGTGTGCAACAGATCCTTGATGCCCTACAAACCTCTGGATGTACCCTAAGATCTTTCCACTCCATGTACTACACTCAGACTAAAAGTGGACAATGTATACCCTTTCATAGGGTGACCAACAAGTCCAGACCATCCCCCAGATCTCAGAGCAAGTGTTGGGGATCTGCCTCTTTGCCTACCCCTGCTGCCACAGCCAACAAGGGTCCCAGAGGAGTAGTGCAGCCACAGCTGCAGCCACTTTCACCTCCGCCTGACTCCTTGCCCGCCTCCCCCCCCTGACAAATTAGGAGGGAGTTGTTGGGGGTCACTTCTCATTACATCTGAACAGGTGGAGAGAGATAACCAATGACGGTTGAGTGTTACAGCACAGAGAGCACAGCCACACACTGGAACTTCTAGAGTGGCCTCCAGAAAAACAGGTTCTGTCCTTTTACCCTCCAGACCACATTCTAATGCTCTGGGACAAAATTTGATCTCTGCTGCAAAAGAAGGAAGTGAAACCCCGTATCAGTGAACTAGCAGGGCAGGGGGTTCTGTTCTCATTTCTTCCTGGTCCCCAAATACACTGGGGATCTGAGGCCGATCCTAGGCCTCCGAGAGCTCAATCAGGTTATTCAATACAAAGCATTCCAGATGGTGACGCTTCAGGGTCTATTACCCCTTCTACAACAGAGGGATTGGATTTGCTCCCTCTGTATGAAAGATGCCTACTTGAACGTCAAAGTTCACGCCTCCCTCAGACAGTACCTGAGGTTCCAGTTCCAGGGAGAACACTTCCAATTCAGGGCGTTGCCCTTTGGTTTGTCCTCGGCCCCTCGGGTATTTACCAAATGCTCGGCAATGGTGGCAACTGCTCTCAGGCAGGAGGGCCTTGATGTCTTCCCCCACCTGGACCACTGGCTTCTCAAGGCCCAGTCCAGGGACCACCTGCTACAGACCCTGGAACATACCACCCACCTATTCTAGGATCGGGGGATAACTGTGAACCTGCCCAAGTCAGTTCTGATTCCATGCCACTGCCTTCAGTACATTGGGTCAGTCTTGGACACAGCTTGGCATGGCCTTCCTGCCACAGGACAGGGCAGAGTGCCTGATAGCCCAGGGCCATCTGTTATACAACAGCCACTATGTTTCAGCCAGATCCTTCCTTCCTTCAGCTTCTGGACCTGATGGCTGTGACTACAGTCACAGTGCCTCTCGCCAGACTGCACATGAGAGTACCTCACTGGACACTTAGCGTCCAGTGGCACCAGCGTACGGACGGCCTAGAACAACAGGTCCTGGTCTTCTCTCCAGTGAAAAAGGTTCTCCTTTGATGGATGGAACCCAGCCACCTGTTATTGGGGGGGGGCGGCCTTCCTCATTCCCTCCCGTCGGCAAATTCTCACCACAGACACTTCGAGGATGGGGTGGGGGGGCTCATCTGGGGTCCCACCAAACCCAGGAGACATGGTCCGATCTGGAGTCCTTGCTCCATGTCAATGTTCTGAAGATGAGAGCGGTTCTCTATGTCCTGCAGGCCTTCCAGACTCAGCTGTCCATGGGCCTCCTGCCAGTATTTATGGACAATATCAGTGTAGTCCACTACATCAGCAAACGGGGTAGCCACTCATACCCTTTCTGTCAGGAGGCCATGAGAGTCTGGTACTGGGCTCCGGAACACAGTCTAGAACTGTCAGCCATCCATGTTCCTGGCATTCAAAATGTCCTGGCAGACAGTCTAAGCTGGTAACAGTCACGGACATGAGTGGAAGCTGCTGACCTCGGTCATAGAAGAACTGTTTGACAAGTGGGGTTGTCCAAAGTTGGACCTTTTTGCATTCCCACCCAGCACAAAAGGGCTGCATTTTTGCTAGCTCGATCCAGGTCCTGGAGTTTTCTGGCAAGACATGCTGTCCCTCTCTTTGAAAGAGAGGTTTCTGTATGCATTTCCTCCCTTCCTTCCCCTGCTTCAGAGGGTTCTGATCAAAATCCAGATGGAAGGGGCCACAATGATACTCATAGCCCCATTCTGGCCTCATTAGATCTGGTTCCCCTTACTGCAACAGCTGACAGTGGAACCCCCGATGCCTCTCCCTCTGTGCACCGGCTTGCTCTCCCAGAACTGGGGCACCTTGCTCCATCGGGACCTCAAATCCCTGCATCTTCACGCCTGGCTCCTGAGGACATAGCTGTGGCTGGATTTGGGGTGTCACCCAGGGTGGCTGATGTCTGAGTGGCTGCTAGGAAGCCTTCCACTAGGGACACTTATTCTATCAAGTGGAAACACTTTGCACTGTGGGATGCTTCACGTCGGCTGGATCCCTTCACTTATCCAGTGAATCAGATTCTGGAGTCCTTACTGTCCCTTTTAGACTCCCTTCTGAAATTCTCCTCTCTTAAGGTGCACATGTCTGCCATCTCTGCCTTCCATGTGCCTATTGATGGACATGCGGTGGCACAACTGGAGGTCTCCTGTTCATTTCTGACAGGCATTTTTCACCTGAAGCCTCCTATCCGCAATCCAGTCCCACCTTGGGACTTGAATTTTGTGTTGGAAAAACTTACTTTAGCTCCTTTTGAGCTGGCTGTGACATCCAAGCTACTCTTTCTGTCGTGGAAAGCATTATTTTTAGTTGCCATCACTTTCAGAGCTACAGGCATACCTCTCAAGAGTCCCGGATTGTCCATGAAGTTCCAGTTTCGAGCTGACTGTTCCGTCATCCTGCACCCCCGTGCCGTTGTCCCGAAAACGCCAACTCCCTGCCGACTCCTCTCAGCCACGCGGTCTAAGCTTACTACTGTTCTCCGGCTCCGTAAACTGTGGTGCAGAGAGCAAGAGCACTGGCGTCACCGCTTGTTCAACCAGTCGCGCTATCCTGCTCAGTCCATTCCTATTTTGGCACCTCCACCCCTGCAACCTAAACTTTTGAGTCCCCCCCCCCACCAGGGTCCGCGATCTCTGGATGAAGTAGCCTCTCTGGTGCTCTTGGAACTTATTCAGCCAAGGAGAGTTCCAGAGCACCGGAAAGAAATTTGGATTGAAGCTGCTGTTTTTGACTGCCTGATGGAGGGAGGGAGGGAGCGAGAGAGAGAGAGAGAGAGAGAGAGAGAGAGTGAGACCGCGCTCAGTCAACTGCTGCCGTGTTGTGCCACCGAGTCCAACGCTGCCACCTGCCGTCTTTGCTCCCCAGCTTCCTGAGAGCTCTCCCCTTACTTTTACCAGTAAGTAAAAGTAGCTGTAAAATTTAACCCAGATAGAGAGCTGAGACCAGAGTGGATTTGCCTGATAATCTGTACTCTCCTACAGTATTGTCTACCCCAGGCAGGGATTTGAGACCAGAGTGAATTTACCTGTAGGCCTATTTAATTCAGCAGCAGCAGCACTGTGATTCTACTATGTCCCACCCTGTGCCTGCATAGCAACCCTTTTGTGCTACGTTGGTTACAGCACGTTACCTTCATTTGTGCTCTTCCCTGAATTAACCGGGTGAACCGTACCTGCTTAAATATTGGATGTATAATAAAAACAAAGTGGTGTCCCTGCTTGTTAGTCTGGATAATATTAAATGGAAACTGAATGTAATGTTTGGAAACACTAAACTTGGGGGTGTGACTATGCAAAGTGTATGCTAATGAAGTGTCCCTGATTTTCGTTGGTTGTCCCTGATTTTCTGGGGGTCTGTCCCTGATTTGGTCATCCAGAGGTTGAGAGGTATGGCTACAGGCACTCATGTGCGAGCAGCCTTATTTGGTTTTCCACAAAGACTATATTTGGTTTTCCACAAAGACAGGGTATCTGTGTATGAATTTGAAGTTTCTTCTTAAGGAGGTGCCTGAGTTAACTAAACCAATCCATCCACCTTCCTGTTTATTACCCAGAGCATGCCAATCCAAGGGGAAGCATTGCTTCATACTATAGATGAGTTTAGAATTCTACATTACTATATCCATCCTATGAAGGACTGTAGAAAATCCAAACAACTGTTTGTTTCTTTCACCCCTAGGAAAGAGGACGTCCCTATTTCAAAACAGTGTGTGTCCAAATGGTTGGCCAACTGTATCACTTGTTGCTACAGGAAGTATCGTGTTGTTCGAGGCCATTTCACTAGAGGCATGGCTACCGCTACTGCCTTTTTTTCAGGAATGTGTCAGTGGCAGAGATTTGTGATGCTGCCACTTGGAATACTGTCCACACCTTTACCAAGCACTACAGTCTGGACATTGCCTTTAGGCATAGGGCCAGTTTTGGCCCAGCTGTTCTACAGGGCCTTCTTTCTTAGGCTCATGGTTTCTTAACACCCAGACTGCATTCCTTGATGTCAGAACTGCTTGGGACTTGTTCCATGGGTGTAGCCTGCTACGTGAGATACCCCCGGAGTCAGATACTACAGTTACATAAGAACTTACTGTAACAGTAGATCTGCGAGGGGATCTCTTGCAGCAGGCCATCCTCCTTCCCCCTGTGGCTATGAGACTCTCCTCTGTCTGCAGATTCTGTCTTTTTTTTGGCGGGAACCTTTGGTCCCTCCTCGGTTCCTTTGCAGGACTCTTTTGTTTATGGTCTACGGTAGAAGAACTGAGGAGGGCACAGGGGCCGCCCATTATTATACCATGCGGTGACATTGGCGCCTGACGTCTGGGTGGGTGGCCCCCTGGTAGCCTGCTAGCTATAAAAGTTTCTGTGTGGTCCTAGTGCCTGCTGGCTATAGTTCCATAGGTGTGGCCTGCTGCAAGAGATGTCCTCGCAGTTCTATTATTACAGTAAGTTCTTACGTAACTATACTTTATAGTAATATGTAACTGTTCTTTCTCCACACACACCGCAAGTTTCTACCAAAAGTGGTGTCTGAGGTCCATCTTAACTAGCCACTAGTGCAGCCTAACTACTTTGCAAACTTCCAGAATGAAGGAGAGTACACTCTCAATTCTCTGTATGTGTTAGCCTTTCGTATTTTCCAGTTTGATGCAGCAGGTTTTCCCATTCTCTGTGTGTAGAGGGATCAGGGTCCCATCACCTGTGAACAAGGAGATGTTTAGCCACTGAGAGGACCCTGGTAAGTTGATCAGCAGTCAGAGAAGAGTTTGGTGGGGGAATATCTAGCAGTGGTACTTGATTATGGCTTTCTGTAGGTCTGTAGACACTGGGAAGGCATTTTCAGTCCATCTGATATGACTGAACGTGACTTCTGAAGGTCTCTGGACACTGGGACGTGCTCCCAGTCCATGTGCCCTGATTGAATTGGACTTGGCCCTGGACTGTGGACAGTGAGGACATGCTCCCAATCTATGTGTTCTGATTGAAATTGACCTGCTTCAAGTCCATGGGCAATGAGACAGCACTCCCAGTCCATGTGCCGTAATGGAATTTGATCTGCTGCAGGTTTGCAACACTGGGGAAACATTCCCAGTCTTTGTGTCTTGATTGAATTTGAACTGCCGCAGGTCTATGGACACTGGAGAAGTGCTTCCAGTCTGTGTGTCCTTGACCTGCACCAGGTCTGTGGACAGTGGGGGAGCACTTTCAGTCCATGTGTTGTGATTGAACTTGACCTGCTCTAGGTCATAGAAACATAGAATTTGATGACAGATAATGACCACTTGGCCCCTCCAGGCTGCCCATTCTTCCCTACCTACACTGTTATCGCAGACCCTACCTGATCTACAGCTCTTTCTCCCCCTTCCCTTCCTTTCCACTATGATTCTCTTGTGCTTATCCAATGCATTCTTGAACCCCCACCACTGTTTTCATCCCTACCACCTCCACTGGAAGGCTGTTCCAGGAATCCACCACGCTTTCTGTGAAAAAAATACTTCCTCACATCTTCTTAATCTACACCCTCCAGCTTCATAGCATGTCCCTTTGTTCCTGATCACCTTTTCTTCTGAAAAATACTTCCTCCCTGTACCTTATTTACCCCCATGCGGTATTTAAAGGTCTATCATTTCCACCCTTGTACAGGTCCAGGAACAATGTGGAAGTGCTCCCAGGCCAGGTGCCCTGATTGAATTTTATTTATTGCTCTATTTGTTTAGTTCAGATGATTTACTAGGAAGACATACTGAGCTGAAATTGCTCATTTCCAGATGTGTCCTTTTTTTTGGGGGGCACTACAGTCAGTTACATCAGATTGCAATTAGCAAAACAGAACAAGTTAACAATAATTAGTAACAAAAACAAAACAAAAAGAGAGTGTTATCTCTCAAAAGTTAGTCTCAGAAATAATTTTGTTAGTCCAGTAAAAGATATCACCTGCAACATGTTTTTTTCTTCTACATTAACAAAAACAAATTGCACCGTAAGTGCAGATGATGGCAAAACTGTAGTGAGAACAAGGCACTAGTGGGTTCAGCAACAAGTGCAGATGGAGGCCAGAATTGTTGGGTAAGTAGGGCACCACTGAGTACAGCAGGTAGGAGAGAATGTAGGGGTAAGGAGGTGGAGGTGTGACTGACTTATGGCAGGCGCAGGGACACAAGGAATGTGGAGCTGGGGGGCAGTAAAAAATAAAGCCCAAGCCAGGGCCCAATCAATGTGTCCCCAGCCCCACACACTGGTAGCACTTTCCCAGTGTCAACAGACCAGTGACAGGTCAAATTTGACCTGCTGCAGGTCCGTGGGCACTGGGGAAGCGCTGCCAGTCCGTGTGCCTTGACAGAATTTGACCTGCTGCAGGTCTCTCAACACTGGGAAAATACCCCCAATCTGTGTGTCCTTATTGAAACTGACCTGCTGCAAGTCATTAGGCACTGGAGGGAGAGAATCTAGAAAACTGGACTTCATGAGCAAATGTACGTTCACCTCCGTCTCCCTTGTCCTGCGCATTGCCAGTTCAAAGCATATCTGGCTAGGTACCAGAACCACATGTTGAGGGATCACAGCCGTATTCTCAGCAGCATGCCTGATGGGTCCCTGAAATCTGAACCCTGTCCATGTGTGTCTCATGGCTCTGATGCCAGCAAACACCTTCTGAGATCTGTCTGTGATGCCTCAGATGCCACTGCCAGGGGTGCAACCTCTGGCATTTGTTAAAGATGCCACTCCTGGCTCCATGTTGTGGGTTTTGCCCATGATGTACAGCAGTCAGCCCTGAATACTCCCTCTAAGGGCATCAGTCTGTTTGGACCAGAGAAGATCATCTTTTCTGATCCGGAAACCTTCAAGTCCATTAGAACTGTTTGGTCCTTGACACCAAATATTTCACACAGTGGACATTTTAGAGGCTCCTTTCGCAGGATCCCTTGCATCAACCATCCCTGTTGTCAGGGATTAGGTTTTCCTACCAAGTAGCAATGGGGGCCCCCTTTAAAGCCCCCAAGAGACATGGGAAAGGTGACTTTCAGCCACCCCCTTCCTCTGAGTGCCTACTTCCTTTACTGGATCTGTCTCCAGGGAGGGCAGGGTTTCCCTGATCTTCCAGGAATCAGTCTTCTCCGTTGATTCAAAACTTATGGGTCTGGAGGCACTAGGACCCTGCAGGAGCATATTTGTTGTAGGAAGGGAGACCACTTTGGCTACATGACAGCATCTGCACACCTCACCTGGTGCCGCGGGCACCAGCCAGTAACCGTTGCCGGCTCCCTTACACACATCAGTTCTGTTTTTCTCACTGTAGAGTGCACAGTGTGGGAATGACAAAGGGCTACAATTCACTCATTTTCATCGAATTTCGACCTGCATCACCACCAAAATTTACTCACAGTGCCTTTCTTGTTTATTATTTTGCCACTTTCCGAAGTGCCAAAGTCTGCGAAGAAGGAGGCTAAGAAGACCATGAAAGTCTGGCAGCCTCTCATCATTTGTCAGTACTTCTGTGAGAAGAGATGGCTGCGACAGACTGGCATCAGTGCTGTATGATCTGCCTTGGCCCTCAGCACAATATGGATGTGTGCAACTCCTGCTTCTTAATGGACTGTTTTACCTTTGAGATCCATGCGATGAGTTGGTGTCACCTGACCCCTGCCTTTGCAGGTAGGCATCACACAGATGCAACCAAGGCATGGTCACTAGGCTTTTCCCCAGGCCTCTTCCCGAACTTCTGGTTCCATGGAAGTACAGGGTCCTCCTCAGCTTCACCCTGCTGAGGCATCGGAGGTCGTGGTGGGTGGGTCTGGTGGACAGTTGGCTCCTTCTTGGCAGCCAGCCGTGACTCCTCCCAGTCTACCTGCCCTGAGCAGCAGAATTCCCCTTTTAGGGAAGCCGAAGATATACAGTTGATGGACACCGGTGGACACCTTGGTTTTGGTGTCTGATGTCATGCATGCACCCATCACCGTTTGCGGAGGTAGTGAGCTGGATGGCGCAGGACGTGATGCTCCCTTTCCCTACAGCACTGTTTACGGTGTCAGAGGAGGGATCAGCATGTGGTGTATTGTGCCAAAGTAGAGCTTGTACTTTCCTCCAGTGTTGCTAGCAGCACCAAAAAAAAAAAAAAATTGAAGTGTAGATTCCTGACCAGTGAGTGGGTCGCCTTGCTGTTGATGGTCAGGCTGATCGTGATTTGACTGAATGATGAGGCCCAGAACCCCTCTAAATGTTAAAATGATGGAATGAAAAATCAAGTAAGGCAAGTGAATTGACCTAAATAAATTGCAAGCTTTCAAGCAGCTTTTTTTTTGGTGGGGGGCGCACTTGTACTATAACTATTTAATACTGTCATCCCTTCCGGACCTAAAGCCTTCGAGGAGGCATCAAGGGTATTGTGGAGGCATCACTGTTCTTGCCCTCTGGCCCCTAGGGACCTCCTACTCTGGTATCATGCATCCACGAGGTCTGCAGGTGCAGTACTTCACCCCTCTTCAGGACTAGAAGTACAACAGATCCCATTGGGCCTGAGATGCCCTACACATCACCAACATCTAGATGAAGATTCTGTTCAGATGGATGTGATTCTGAGGACATTTTTTACCTCTGCATGCACCCTTCTGTTCATTGCAGCACACCAGGCACATTATGTAGCCTTCTGTTGGCGCCTGTGGTTGCAGCTAGGTCAGCTCCTAGCTGAAATGCGTCAATACAAGATAGGCAAGTAATTTGCCTTTCTGCTCGGGGCCAGGAGACAGCTCAGCACCAATCAAGGGCATCTGATGATGCCAGTGAGGTGGCCTCTAAGCGTCCAGGAACTGCAGTCTACCTTAGGTGGGTGGCATGGCTTTCTCTTTCTAGACTGGCACCTTTAGCCCGGAATAAGGTGCTAAACTCAGTTCCATTTTTTTCTTCCTCAGGGTCAGGCAAGAGCTGTCAGGGCACCCTCCTGCTCCTGTGCCACAAGAGCCTCATCCTGGCACTGAGTAGTCTCGGGTTCCACCAGACTCGTGAGGAGCCCCTTCCATCAGGTGTTCTCCCATACATGGAGGGCTGAGGGTACCTATCATCCTCAGGGGGAGCTTCTCTTCAGGTGCCCACTCTCACCCAAAAAAAGACATAAAACTGGGGTGAGGGTCTTTTTGGGCCATTGCACCAACCAAAAAAAGGGGGGGTTAGTGGAAGGTGGCATATTCCTACCTTTATCTTTCTTATCCTCCTTCTCCCTGCTTGGGGGATATCCCTGTTGGTTGCTAAATACAGCATGTGCTCCGGGGCACTATCCAGTCTAACCCGCGAACTCACTGTCAACTTATACAGTGAGAGGCCGAGGTGGTGAGAGGATGCCTGTGCCGGTTACCATATTGGGATTCCAGGCACGTCCTCATTCACACTGGTAAGGAAGGAGTTGGATGGTGTTCTGGGTGCTGGCAGGGCGGATGGGGAGACATCTGGACCGCCAGTGTTCACTGGTCCGTTTCTCGATGGGCATTCAGGGGTGGGTGCGTGAGTACCACTGGACACCAGGGATATTATACAGTACATGGGTGGGTGGTGGGGGGGGGGGGCGTCACTTGAAACCAGAGATAGGCAGACATAATATGGTACAGGTGTTGGGGAGGTGGGGGTGCTAATGGACACCAGGGATATTCTACAGTTCTACATAGTATGGAATGGGTGATTAGAGGGGTGGGGGGGTGCCTCTAGACACCAGGGCTAGGTAGACGTAATATGGTTTGGGTGTTCAGAGGTGCCACTGGACACCAGGGATATTCTGCCATTCATGGGATGGGTGTTTGGGGAGGGGTGCCACTAGATACCAGGGGTAGGTATCGTACTATGGGACAGGTGATCGGGGGGTGGGGGTGTCACTAGACACTAGAGATTTGTTTAACTGACATGAGATGGGTGAACAGGGATGGGGGGGGCACCAAGGATAGTTTACACTATATGGGACAGATTCTTGGGGGGGCAATGCCACTGAACACCAGGGGTACCTATGCATGATATGTGATGGGTGGTCAGCAGGTATGTTTCACTGACATGAGATGGGTGATCAGGTAGTGTGGGGTGCCACTAGCCACTGGGGATACTTTACACTACATGGGACTGGTGTTGGGGGAGGGGTGATGCCACTGGACACCAGGGATGACATGTCAGGCGTACACAGGACGGGCGTTAAAGGGCTGCCACTCACATGCAGTTGAGCCCATAATGGGAATGAAAATTGCCCCTTAGCACCTTGCATGCCTAATGGACTTTTTTGCATGGTATGGCTGAATACAGCCCACATGGCTCCTAGCGCTGTGTGGTCCTGGAGCGCAATTCCCTGTTGGCTAGACATAGCCCAGGTCCCTGTCAGGGTAACACAGTTTTCTAGGAGCGTGGATATGTTGTTCATCCACACTCGTTGGCATGTCCCCTTCCACTTTAAGATGAACCGGAAGTCTTCAAGCTGGGTCCTCCCACCCACCCGAGTGGTATATACCTCGGCTCCACCCCATGACGCCAGATCTTCCTTTCCGCTGGAAGATTCAGGTTGCCTCACTTGTGCTTCTGTACTTTGTAGGCCCTGGCTCAAAACCTTCGGTTATTCCGAAAATTCATATCGTTCACATTAGCGACCATGAGTTTACATCTTCGATTATGGAAGACAAGTCTTCCCCCGAATTTCATCGGTGCCCTTGTGGCCAGAAAATGCCTTTCATCCTAACGTCCTTGACGACTGTCTTGCACACCTGAAGCTGGGGAGGCCAGAGAAACAGAACCCTCTGGTAAAATCCAAGGAAGCTCGGTTGGCAGTTTCCACGGCTGTAGGATCCGCCGAGCAATTGGAACGCATGCAAGTATTCGAGGAGGAAGCAGCTCAGAGCTTCTTCGTTCTGCTCAACCTGGGTTCCACCTTCTCGGGTTCCTTCCAAGAGTTGTGCCAGTCTCTCCTGACCAAGGGGAGGCGCCTGCGGACATGCACTTCTCTCAATCCCGTAAGTGGGAGAAGGATCCGTGTTCATCTTCGTCTCGATGGAGACGTGCTTGGGAGCGGGACAGATCTCGGTCCTAGGAACATGCGGTCTCGACTTCGGTCGAGATTGCTTCTTTGGCCGCTGGCTTTTCGGATTTGCCATCTGGTCAGTCAACCAAACTGTCGATAGATGATGTAGAAGAGATCATCATCGATCCGATCAATCCTTTATCGCCGACTCAGGTCAATGATTCCCTCGATCGAACATCTAATTTGGTCTTCCCAGATGATGAGACCCAGCCTGCTGGGACTCCCATCGAAGAAGCGGTCCCCGACCCTGGAAAATCACCAGTCCCGCCGGTGTCTCCTGAGCGAGCGAGTCGGCCTGTCCGATCTCGATTGAGGTCTCGGACCCCTCGACCAAAAGGCCGAGGAAGAGCCATCAACGCTCTAAAAAGAGGCGACGCTATTGGTCGTCTTTGTCCTCCTCGGATGAGGAGAGGCTGCTGCAGAAACTCCATCGGCGCTATGGGGACCTCATGTGGCAACAGCTGATTTTGACCAGGTACAAGCCAACTCCAGCTTCCACACCGGCCATTGCCTGGCTTTCGCCTCCTAGGCCAAAACCGTATTCTTCAAAGCCGATTAAATCCATGTCACCCCTTTTCGTTGACACCCCGATGGCGAAACAAGGAAAAGGACCATTACGGCGACATTCGTGGTAATGGTCCTTTTTCCATGTTTCGCCTTCCCCCAGTGTTCCGCCCCCTTCCCGGACCAACTCCGACCTGGAGTTGGAATCCTAAAGTCTGGGGGTGCGGGGGGGCAGAGCCCCCCATGTGGGGGGTGTGAGGGACACAGCCCCCCACAGAAAACAGCAAGTTAAGAGGCATCACAATACCTGCTTCAGTATTGTGCCGTCGCTGTGGGGGAGGTCAGCATTTTCGCTGATGGGAAAACTTGGTACTTCCGATTTAAATTGGTTCCTGAGCCCGCGGAGCCGGAAAAATCTCCAATTTGGCCTAAAACAGTCTCTCCACCGACTCTGGTGGAACCACAGCCCAAGAAGCCTGTGGGAGGGGCTTCTTCCAAGAAAGACAGGCCAGACACCTGGCTCCCCCGGCCGTTGTCGGTCACGGTCACCCCGGACCGCCCTCGATGAGTCGAAGGTGACCTGGGCGGTCGGCCTTTATATCCAGATTCCTCAGATTCGGACGTCACCGGCCTACATTCTCATCCTGGAGATGACGAATCAGCCTTTGGCTTAGAGACAGAGGAAGGCCCCTCGTCTTTTCAGGGCATTCTTCGCCTCATCTCTAAGTCCAAAGGGATGCCCCTGGAGCCAATCCAGAAAAAGGCAGAGTACCCTCTTACGGATACCCCAATGGAAGCCTTTCCTGTGGCAGAGGCTATTGTTGGCCCGGCCTTAGAACTCTGGCAGCGCCTTGCCTCTTGCCCAGCTCTGTCTGCCCGCATGACCCGCAAGTAAGTGGTGCCCATGGGGTCCCTTGCTGGATTCACAGAGCACCCTTCGGCCGAGAGCCTGGTGACTGCCTCTGTGTTCAGGTGTACTAACAGTTCTGCTGACACTGACTGACCCCCTGACAAAGAGTCCAAGCTTTTGGACCATTCAGCCAGGAAGGTCTATGCGGCTTCCTCCTTGGGCCTTCATCAGGCAAGTACGGCCGTCATCATGGCACGCTTCTCTCACACCCATCTAAGGTCTCTGGATGAAGTCCTCCCACATCTCCCCACGGACATGCAGGCCACAGTCAAGCAGGTCCGGGATCAGGGCCGAGCTGTTGCCAAACAGCAGCTTCGGACGGCCCTGGACATTGGGGATTCTTGTGCCCATTCGATGGCTGCCGCAGTTGCCTCTCGTCACAGGGTTTGGCTGAGGCTCTCTTCCTTTCCGGCGGATACCCAGCACAAACTAGCTGATGTGCTCTTCCTAGGGATCGACCTGTTCGGCCCAGGAGTGGCTGGTCACCGTCAGCACATTGAGCAGTCCAGTGCCACCTTGGACGCTACTTCTGCCAAGGGTTCTTCGGGCCAGAATCAGCAGAAGAAAAAGAAGAAGCCTTTTTGGCATTCTTCCTCTGCCATTCAGCAGTCCTCCTTTCAAGATGGACAGCAGCACCAGCAACAGCAGCAGGCTCAGGCTTGGCACCCCCGGCCCAAGCCTGGGCCCTCCCAGGACCATAAAGGAGGCTGAGGTTCAGGTCCTGGAGCCTCCTCCTCCTCCAAGCCTGCTCAGTGACGGGGCCGGGGCTGTCAACCCCTTTCCCGTCACCTCAGCTCTGGGTCCTCCTATGGGCGGCCGGCTCCACCACTTCCTTTCCGCCTGGTCTGCTGTCACTCCGGACAGGTGGGTTCTCGAAGTGGTCGGTCAGGGACTGCCTCTGGAATTCGAGCGATACCCTCCGAGTAAAGCCAAGCCCCTCAGGAGGAAAGAGTATCTGCTCAGACTCAGTCAGCTCTCCAAGACGACATTGCTCAGTTCCTCCTCAAGGAGGCAGTAGCTCAGGTGGCGGATCCTCCAGCAGACCCAGGCTTTGTCTCCAGGTACTTCCTGGTGCCAAGGCGGACAGGGGGCTGGCGCCCCATTCTAGATCTGCATGACCTGAATCAGTATCTTAGGTTCTGCACCTTTCGGAAGGTCACTCTGTCCCAGATCATACCATCCTTTGAGTGAAACATGTGGTTCTGTTCACTTGATCTGCAGGACACATTCTTTCATGTCCCAATCTGTCCATCCCATTAGCGGTTCCTCCACTTCAGGGTCAAAGGGAGCCTGTACAAGTTCCGAGCCATGCCATTCGTCCTGTCGTCGGCCCCACGGGTCTTCACCAAATGCATTGCAGTGGTGGCGGCCCATCTCAGGCATCGGGAGGTCAGGATTTATCCTTAACTCGATGATTGGCTCCTAGCAGGTTCCACCCAACAGGAGGTGGAGAGGTCCAGGAAACTGGCCCTCCAAACCTGCTCCCAGCTCGGCCTCCTGATCAATGAGGCCAAGTCAGAACTTGTGCCTTCTCAGGTGATGGGCTTCATCAGGGTAGGCTCGACTCTTTTCAAGCCAGAGCTCGGCTTCTGGTGGACAGGGCGGAGGTTCTTTCCCCTTTGCCAAATCATTTCTGGTTGGGCAATTGCGCCCTGCTTGGGACTTTCTGCGCCTTCTGGGTTACATGGCGGCATACACCTCAATGTCCGTTGGGCCTGGTTGCACATGCACCCCCTTCAATGGGAGCTGGCCACCCAATGGACTCAGTGCCACAGTCATTTTGACCAGCTGATTACTGTAACCCAGAAGATGTGGGACGCTCTCCACTGGTGAACCACCCCGGACCGGTTGCAGGAAGAGATCCCATTTGTCCAACCCGAGCCGACGGTCGTCCTCATGACCGATGCCTCTCTCATGGGCTGGGGAGCCCACATGGGGGACAAAAGGGCCCACAGGCTTTGGACCCCCAAGGAGTCCCCATGCCACATCAACCTGCTGGAGCTCAGAGCAGTCAGACCAACACTGTCAGCTTTCACTCCTCAGCTCTGGGGTCAAATGGTTCAAGTCCAGATGGACAATACCACAACCATGTACTACCTCAACAAACAGGGTGGCACGCACTCCCGTCTGCTGTGCAGGGAGGCACTCCACATCTGGACCCTCATGAGCCGATTAGAGGCGGATCTCCTAGCCATCCATGTGGCAGGAGCCTCAAACCATCTGGTGAATGCTCTCAGCCACTTAAGCCAGACATCCCACTAGTGGTCTCTACACCAAGAGGTAGCTTACAGCCTGTTCTCCCACTGGGGCAAACCGATGGTGGGGGGATGCCTTCTCGAGGCCGTGGACCCCAGGCCCCCCTCTATGCCTTCCCTCCATTTCCCTTGATCCCACAAGGTGCTCCTCAAGGTGAGGAGGGACAAGGTGAAGGTGATCCTGATAGCCCCAGGCTGGCCGTGTCAGTTCTGGTATCCAGATCTCCTCAGCCTCAGCTGCAGGCCCCCGGAGTGGCTTCCAGCACGCCTGGACATGATATCACTCAATCAGGGGAAGGTATTCCATCCGGACCTTCAATCCCAGCACCTCACAGCCTGGTACCTGAGCGGCTAGAGTTCTAGGCTTTGGGTCTTTCCAAAGATGTCTACACCATGGTGGAGGCATCCAAAAAGGAATCGACCAGGAAATGTTACGCCTTCAAATGGAAAAGATTTTCCACTTGGTATCAGGGCAAGGGCCTGGACCCTTTGTCCTGTTCAGTGGCTAACATTCTTGACTACTTTTGGTCTCTCTCCAAAGGGGGGTCTATGGTCATCGACCCTTAGGGTGCACCTGGAAGCCATCTCTGCTTGCCAGGCACAGGAGACAGTGGTCGGGCGCTTTTTCAAAGGCCTGGATCGCATCTCCCCTCCAGTGCGTGAACCTCCACCTCCGTGAGATCTACTGCTGGTACTGGCAAAGCTCATGGGCAAGCCATTCGAACCAGTGCACAAATGTGAGTTGTCACACTTGTGGAAGACGGCCTTCCTGGTGGCTATCATGTCTGCCAGAAGCACAGGGGAGCTCCAGGTGCTTCGTGGATTCCCCTTATTTGGTCTTCCACAGGGACAAGGTTGTCCTACACCCCACCGAAATTCATTCTAAAGATGATGTCAGAGTTTCACCTTAACCAGGTGTTAACTCTGCAGATATACTACCCTAATTACACCTCGGAGGCCGTGTACAGGCTCCATACTTTGGACCTGAGATGTGCTCTCTCCTATTATAAGGTAAAGATGGCAGACATTCGGGGAGAGGTTCATCAGCTGTTTGTCACCTACTCTGAAGCCGCTTCTGACAAACCTGCAGCAAAGCGGACTATTGCAAGATGGATTACATCATGCATAGGTCTGTGTTACGAGTTGGCGGGCAAGGAGCCTCCCAGAGGGATAAGTGCTCATTCTGCCTGCCATACCGCTGCATCGGTGGCTGTTTCCAGGGGCATCCCTATCCAGGAAATCTGCCGGGCTGCTACCTGGAAGTCAGCAAACATCTTCATTACCCATTACCACATCGACCTTGAGTCACGCCTGGATGCTGGTTTTGGGGCAACAGTTCTCCGATCTCTGTTCCCTAAGTAGGGGGTGTGCGCCTTGCCTCCCTCCTCCCGGAGAACTACTAGGAGTCTGCTAAAGAGTGTGGATGAACAACATGTCCATGCTCCTAGAAAAACAGGTTACTCACCTGTAACAGTAGTTCTAGGAGTGGTATATGTTGTTCATCCACACAGACCTACCCGACCTCCCTGGCTGTGGACGCACAACACCTGGCTTCCAGCGAGCTAAGATCTGGCATTATTGGGGCGGAGCCAAGGTATATACTACCCGGGTGGGTGGGAGGAGCCAGCTTGAAGACTTCTAGTTCGTCTTAAAGTGGAAGGGGACATGCCAAAGAGTGTGGATGAACAACATATACCACTCCTAGAACTACTATTACAGGTGAGTAACCTGTTTTTATGTAGCACTGCGCTGACACGGGCCAGTATTCGGTCATCTTGCACCAGTCGGCTATCCGACTGAATATAACAGCCGCTTGGTCAAGTGCAAGCACAGCGCAAATTTATGTGCTGCGCTTGCACTCCTTTTTGAATATCCAGGCCCACGTGTCTGTCCTTTTTTTGTGCCATGTCATTTACAAGGAGATTCCATTCATGGGCATCTCCATCATGATTCTGCCAGAGCCAAGTGCTCAAAGCTGCTGCCCTATTTTTTGTTTTACCACTCTCCACCTTTGGTCTGGCTAGTGGTGTGAGGCTTTGGCTCTTCAGACCCAGCTACCCCTTGTGCCGCCTAGTATGCCCTGTTCTTAGTTTTAAGTTGGTAGTCGGGTTTTATTTTGTTTCCTGTATCATTTCCCTATCCCTTTGGACTAGAAATTATCTAGCCCTCTTTTATTTCTCTCCACTTTGTTCCTCTCCTGGTGAATAGAACTGAGGTGCACGAGGCAGCCGGTGATGGTTACTGGCTAGCGCACATGGCATCACATGAGATGCGAAGGTGCTGTCAGTAGCAGACATCGGTTTCCTCCCTCAAAAACGTTTACTCCTGCAGGGTCCTAATGCCTCTAATCAATGGTGAAGATACTCTGGAACATCAGCAATTACAGCAAGTACATCATTTTCATTTTCTGCCCCAAAGGCAGGCCATAACTGCACACAAGGGGATCCTGGACATTGTCCAGCATGGCCACACGCTGGAGGCAATGTCACAGCTTTCTGTGACACCTCCATGGCCCTGCCATTACTCCTTGGTTGCCATCTTGAGAGAAGAAGTGCAGATCTTACTGCCCAAATGAGCTCTGTCTTGGACCTCGGGGGGGATCAATGAGCATGTGGCCACCCCCTGATGAAGTCGTGAGGCACTATGTAGTGGTATCTGTAGTGTTGAAGATGATTTCACAATAAAGAAGTTTGCTTCTTATCCTGCGTGGTGTGTACACCCTTTTTTATTTTTTGCCATGTGTAGTTTGAGTTTCTGTGTTTGAGGGTAGCACCTCTAGCTGTGCTTGGTGTGTGTGGTGCTGTTTCTTTAACTGTACCAGCAGGTCTTTATGGAGATGATCCAGACACTTGACCTTGAAGCCCATGCAAGCCAAAACCTGGTAGCCCTCCCACTGGGACTTCTTTGGATACCCAACATTGACACTGCAGTCATTCCACCTTGGCCTAGGGCCATGGAGGAGACATCGAGGGCAGTGTGGAGGTTTCCCCCTCCAGTCCAGCAGGGACCTACTCACAGTAGTGTGCATCCACAAGGTCCACAGGTGAGGTACTTCACCCCACTTCAAGGCTTCAGGTACTGCAGAGCCTGTCAGGGCCACAAAGTTTTACGTGCGACTGACCCCCAGGTGCAGATTCCACTCGGATGCTCTTGGGAGGAAGGCCTTCACCTTGGTATGCACCCTCCTGTGCATCTTTGCACATCAGGCACATATGATCACCTATAACTGTTGCCTGTGGTTGCAGCTATACAGCCTGCGGCCACCAAATGAGACAATTCGGCAGGGCATTGTCCTTTCTACCCGAGGTCTGGAGGTAGCACGGCAGCAGGCGATGGCATTTTACAGTGCCAACGAGGTGGCCTCTAGATTGGTAGGAACTGCAGTCCGCATTGGGCAAATGGCATATCTTCGCCTCTTCTGACTGGTACTTTTGGTCCGGCATAAAGTGCTTAACTCGCACTTCCGGGGGCTAATTTCTTCTCCTCCAAGGTCAGGTGAGAACTGTCTTGGAACCCTCCTGTTCCTGTGCCACAGGAGCACCCACCTAACCCTGACCAGTCTCAGGTTTCACCAGACTTGTAAGGAGCCCCGACCCTCTGGTGTTCTGCCCCATGCAGTGGGCTGAAGGTATCTGTTACCCTTGGAGTGAGCCAGCTCATACCTCAGCTAAGAAAGGGAGCTTGGTACTTTGACCCATAAGTGGGAATTATTGGTAAAGACTGATTCTTAGAGGACATGAAAGTTAAGTACTTACCATAACTGTTGATCTTCCAGAATATCTTTGTCGTTAATTACCACATCCACCATCCGTGCTCTAGCAGAGCCAGAGCCCCTGGGCAGCTCACCCTGACAGAGCTGACAAACACCATCTAGTGCCATGGCATCTCCACAGTTGTACTCCCTAAAGAGTAGTTTTTTTTTCAAAAAAAAAAAAAAAAAAAAGGTTGCTGGTTTCCCACTCCCACCAAAAACACTGAGAAGTGGAATAGGGTTCCTTTTAGAGCTCTCATACCAACATGCAGCTCTCTTCCAACATTTTCTTTCTTGTCCTTCTTCTCCCTGCCTGGGATATATCATTATTAGTTGCTAAATGTTCTCTGTGCCTCTGGGCACTATCGAGTCTAGCTCCATTTGGCAGTTACACTGTCTGTAGAAGAGTGCTGTGCACTGGATTAGATCAGATACACTACCTGTTACGCAGCATACATCCTTGTTGCAGGAGAAGCAAGTCTTTTTCTCTTATTATTTTTTTTTTCTTCTTCTGGTTATGCCAGACTATTTTTTTAGTTGGTGTGCCCTTTGTCATCTTCTTCTTCTCTTATGCCAGCTGGACTGTTAGCCCACTACCCTAAGGGGTGCCTGGGAAGATGAAGACATGTTGACTCCTTTGGGCTATTTGGCCCTGCAGCTCCACATACACCTGAGATTCCTTCATTTTTTTCTGATGGGGAAAAGGGGACATATTTTGACTAGTCAGTCAGACCTTTTATTAGGTAGCATAAGTTTTGGTTTTTCCAGGAATCAATCACCAGGACCTCCGACGCCTCAGCAGGATGATTCATTCCTATTTTGGTATATTGTGCCATCTCAGTTGCATGAGGTTCCGTGTTCTGGCATCCTCTACTGCTTTTCTGCCAGTCACGTGCTTCAGAACTGCTGGCTTTTAGATCAGTATCCATCTCATGTCTAGCTAGTGTTGTGCAACTTTGGTTTCATACCCAACCACCCCTTTAGGCCACCTAGCATGACCCCTTTAACTTTATTTAACGGCTGGTAGTCAGGTTTTATTCTGTTGTTTATTTATATGTATTTCCTATATACTTTCCCGTACATTTGAGCTAGGAAAATTCTTAGCCCTCTTATTTTTCCCCCATTTGTTTCTCTTCTGGTGAACAAAACTGAGGTTAGTGACAGAACTGGCACCGGTTATTGAGTGCCGCGTGGCACCATGTGGGGGTGCACAGGTGCCATTCTCAGTAGCTGTGGCCAGCCCACCTGGCAAAAGCTTTGCTGTTGTGGGGTCTTGACGCCTCCAACCCAGACCCATAAGTGGTAATCAGTGGTAAAGATATTATGGAAGATCAACGTTTACAGTAAGCATGTAACTTTAATTTCCTGTCAAGACAGTGGCCAAGCTAGACATACTGTATTCTGCAGGTTCCTGAGGGGCCACTTACACTTGGCCCCTGCAGTCGACAAAGCTGTTCCTATTGCTTGAGTCTCTGCTGACAGTCCCTTTTGTGCCAGCTTTGTCCTGTGACTTGAAGCATCTTTGATTATTTACTTCCTTATGACTATTACTTCAGTCAGGTGCGTATCTGAACTATAAGCCTTGGTTTATGATCCACCATTTCTGGTGTTTCATGGGGATGGGATGGTGCAGTGTACCCATACCAGGTTCCTGCCTGTGGTGGTCTCTGATTTCATATTGAATTAGTCTATTGAGTTACTCGTGTTCTTCCCTTACCCTCAGAACCCAGGCAAGCAGAATGCTTCAGTACTACCTGGACCATACCAGGGACTGTGGCCAATCCTCTCAGCTATTTGTTTCTTTTGGCCATGGCACTAGGGGTTGACCAGCCTCCAAGCAATGTCTGTGCAAATGGTTATCCTCCTGCATTGTGTTCTGCTACAGGCAGTAGGGTTGGGCACTGCTTGGTAGCATCACTGGGCACACCACATGAGGAATGGAGGCCTTTATGGCCTGTTTTGGCTTGATGTCCACCACTAGTATTTGTACAGCGGCTAGCTAGCATACCACCTACACTTTGCAGTCTGGGTCTAATGTCCTGTAAGAGAGTGGGTTTTGGCCTTGCTGCCTTGCAAGGCCTGCTCTCTTGAGGTATCCACTGAGACATACAAGTACCTTACAGGGAGGAACAGGGTACAGGAATGTGGTCCCCCCCCCCTTTCATATGACCATTTTTTGCAGTACAGAACTTGAAGTCTTTATTTTCTAAATTTGCTATATATTTTTTTTTGTCTTCTTCCCCCAAGTCTGTTGCGCAACAGCATTCATTTATTTACTCCCCTTCCTCTTTTTCTCTCTTCTCTCTTCTCTCTATGCTTCTTTGCTTTCTTTACTTCCTGAAATAGCATATTGTCTGCCTGCTATCAGGAAACACTTAATTTCTGCCTTCAGGACCGTTGGTAGTGTTAAAATACGGTAAAATAGTCTGGAAGTAAAATGATGGTACCATACAGAGAGTGTATCAGTGCTGCTATTAATCTCCAGGTCAGACTGGCAGTCCGTTTAGAAAACAGCACATGCCTGTTACTTTACCTGTCTCGCTGACTGTTTCCCAACGTTTGAAAATTGCTACCAGCCCGTAAGATATATTCCAGGTACTCCCTGCATATGCCGAAAAGCCCTGCAACCCCAGTTGTGAGCAAAAGCTGAATCAGCCACTAAGCAGTAGGCTCGCCTGTGTAGTTGGGGTATTTCTGTATTATTGAGGTTCATTAATGAACCCTTCATTTTCTTAGCCTGCCTCTCCCCTTTAGGAAGGAGATTGGTGCCCCTGTGAAGAAATAGCAGTATAAATATAGTAAAACAAACAAGGTTTTCTTACTTTCATTCACCGCTTGCAAAGGTGTGGTCTGTTCGTCAGGCAGAAAACACTCATCAGTTGCAAAATGTGTCTGTATAGGGATTGGGCGGCTTTAGGTGTGTTCATTTTATCGTGCTGGTAAAACTCCTCCCTGGGTCCTCTGGGCAGGGTTTTAAATAATGTAGCCCACATTGATAGTTTGTGGACAAAAATTAAGCTATCCAAACTGTTTGGTTTTTAATGCAGTAAATCATTACTGATTATTCCCATAGAAAAACCAGGGGTTATATATATATATATATTAGAGGCAAAAAACTCCGTTTAATGCATTAGTTAGGGTTGTTCCACAGCGACAAAAGTGAGGAAATTCGCTGTTAGGGTTGAAAACCTCCCTTGGACCCCCCCACCCCCAACCGGCATTGGGGTGCACATTGAGATAGTGGTCCTAACTCTCCCCATTCTATACGCCTGCTGCTTCACATGTCATGGGGTGAGAGTTAGGGCTGAAGATAATCAATGCGGAGATGAAAGCAAGGGATTTCAACCTAACATTCAATATTACTATCTATTCCTCTTTGAGATAACACTAGAAATAGTGAATGTAATGGCGGCGGAAAGGCCCAGCTCTCGCTACATGTCGCGTTGAGAGGCGCTGATGTGTTGTGGCATACTAACAGGGACAACAGCGACAAACAGAAATGCTAACAGTGGCGCACATGGTAACACAACACGAATGAGAACAGAAAAGTACTGCACATGGTGGCGTGAGCGGGAATGGTCTGCCGCGTGATGTGTTGTCACATAGTAACATAGTGCCTGCAAACAGAAATATCAATGGGCATGGTGATGTAAAGTGAAACAGTAAGATAAACAGTACCTGTAGACAGAAATGGAAAAAATAACAGAAGCATAGCATAAATTAAAGCATAAGGATACCGCACATGGTGGCGCAGGCGTCAATGGTAGAAGTGAAAGCGAGTGCGGATCCATAAGCGGAAGGGCAACAATAACAGATATGGCGCCCAGGCTGGTTTCCCCAAAACCTGCATTGAGAAAGACAGTGAGTACAAATACTGTATGCAAAATAATGAGTATCGGCGCAGAAAATGAGATCTTGGAATACTAAATACATTATATGTCAGGAACCGTACGACGTAGAAAAAAAATTTAAAAGTCATATTATTTACAACTGTCCTGGCTAATTTGAATCTTAGCCCCATTGAGGGGCTAAGAGATTTTCCGACAAAAAGTCCGTATCTCGCACCGTTTCTGAGATACGGGCCCTGAAAGACGCGGCGAACGCCGTAATGTTATCCTATGGGAAAAAAAGAAAAGTTCGGAGCGCCATAACTTTGCCTCCCTGTAATGTTTTTCACCAAACTACTGAAGGCACATCTGATAGGCTGTTAGCTGTCTTCCTCCAAATTTCAGGAAAAAAGACCAAACCGTTATTTTGCAGCAGGGCTCCAAATGATTTCTGTTAAGTGTCGGCGCACGTAATGTTATCCTATGGGAAAAACCGTCAATTTGGAGTGCCGTAACTTTTGCCGCCATGTGATATTTTTTCTGCAAACTACTGAAGGCACATCTGTGTACTGTTGGCTGTCTTCCTCCAAGTTTCAGGAAAAAGACCAAACCGTTATTTTGCAGCAGGGTGCCAAAGTTCCTGTAATGCTTTGGGCCGTAATGTTATCCTATGGGAAAAACTGTCAACTTTGGAGTGCCATAACTTTGCTGCCATGTAATATTTTTCAATACAACACTGAAAAGGCACATCTGTAAAGAGATATAAGCTGTGTTCCTCAAATTCCAACCCAAAGCATGGCAGTTATTTTGATGCAGTACAAAAGGGCACTGTCATTTTCCCACAGACTAGAAAATTACTGTGCGCAATTTGCAAAGCTTTCGCAAAAATTTGCGACACTTTCGTGATTATGAAAGTAATTTGTGAAAGTACTTTTTCCAGAAATTTGAAAAACATATTTCTGGGATGTTTTACCACAAAATAAAGACATGGCAAACATCCTCAGGGCCTGACTAGGTGAATACAAAAAAAAATAGGTTGCTAGAGGGTCCCAAATTTAAATGCCAACCATTTTTCTGATCACCAACTGAAAACAAAATGGCCGATTTGCGAAAGTAAAAATGCATTTGCGAAAGTGTTGAACTTTTTTAACTTTTCCCATTGACTTATAATGGAAACTGTTTTTAGATAACTTTTGAACGTTTAATATTTTTCACGAAATCTTGAAGAGCACATCGGGACCCGGCTGCATGTTCCCTGAAGATTTGGGCTGATCCGCATAAACTATCACGACCTGTAGCGCGACCACAGAATACCAGAAAAGCGCGTAAGCGCACAGATCACCTTAATAACTCCGCGGCTATATCCGACCAATACGAAACTTGGCAGATCCCAAGGCCTATGGTTCTTGATCATAAATTCCAAATTTCAAGCAAATCCATCAAACGGTTGCAAAGTTATTAAGGTTACAAAGATTCAGGGTTTAACATAGAAATGGCTCCTCTACCATAATATATGTGTGTGTGTGTGTATATATATATATAGATATGCTGGTGTGTGTGTATGTGTATATATATATATATATATATATATATATATATATATACACACAATATTTAAAATGCTGATGTTTTTCTGTGTAATAAAGAAGTCATGGTATAATTGCTGGGAGGTTTTCAGTTTAGGGGAGGGGTTACAGACATACATTAGGCTTAAGCTGAGACTCCCAGATCAGATATTCGTTGGGATAGGACCTGTTTGGTTCTCCCTGGGAGATCTCTGATAGAGGTCAGGCACAGACTGATATTGGCAGCTAGCTATTTATGTTCTAGCCAAGCTGTACTTTATATTTTATTTTATTATATCTGTTTTTGTAAAGTCATTTATTTGCTTTTTAAGTTTCTTTCCTTATTTTGTTTTTCAATAAAGATCATACCTATTAGGTATGTTGTACCCAATGTGCTGTTTCTTGTGAAAGTCATTCATACACCCCCATGACGATTTGGTCACCCAAGCTAAAAAAGGTCCCAGAAATAGATACTGTATGTTAGTATCTTTGACTTTTAAAGAAACAGTAGTTACATGGCTCATAAGATGGAGGAACCACATGGGGTCTCCACAAGAAGGCAGACAACACCAACTGGAGAACCCTTATTGTCAGGACTCCCTTCTGTGACCAGGCCCAAGATTAGGACTGGTACAGTTACTGGTGATATTGAAGATATCCCAAACTGACTGCAGGCTGTAAATATGGATGAACCAAAAGAACAACCAGAAGATGTACCCCCAGAGGACTTAAGAGAGCTGCTACGGTGGCTAAAACTGAGACAGGTGGAACAGGACAGACAATGGGAAAGAGAGTACTGGGAAAGGGAGCTGGAACGGTGGAGACAGGACCAGAGGTGAGCAGATACTGTACAAATGTTTCAGACATTAGGAGCAGGGCAAGGAGCACAAACCACTCCAAATGGCATAAAGCTAGCAAAAATGACATTATCTGATGATATTGAGTCGTATCTGACGACATTCGAACGGGTGGCCCAAGCCTGCAGCTGGCCCCAGACACAATGGGTGGTCCGCCTTGCCCCTTATTTAACAGGAAAGGCTCAGTTAGCCTACACCAATGTGGACAGTGCTTCTGTCAGTGACTATGCAGCAGTTAAAAGGGAGATCTTAAAACAATTTAATATTAACTCAGAAACGTATAAACAGAGATTCAGGACTTTAAAACATGCACCTCATATACCACCAAGGGAAACGTATACCAGACTGCAAGATCTCTGCACCAAATGGAATCAACCAGAGGGAAAATCAGTTACAGTCAACATGGATATGTTTGTTTTGGAGCAGTTTATACAGATCATGCCTCCTGAGGTACAACTATCAATCCGAGAGCATAACCCGGGTAATGCAGACATTGCCATTACGCTGGCTGAGGACTTCTTGGCAGCCCGTCAACCCTTGCGAAAAGGGTGTCGTAGGACTGACAGTTTTCCTGCTAGTAGCCCTACTACTACAGCAACACCGGTAAGACCAGCTTTTCCATCTAATCAGGTCACTGAGAGTATTAAAAAAGAGGGCTTGACTGTTCCTGTTAAACGCACACTCAACAGTGGAATGTCATTGCTGTCACGGTCTGAGGCATATTGCCAGATTTTGCCCTAAGAAAAAGAACCAGCTTATTTTACATCTCTAAACCTGGGTAATTTTATCATTCCTGTACGAATCAATGGACAGACTGTTGATGGACTTGTGGACTCTGGTAGTAAGCAGAGCCTCATTCGAGCAGATTTGGTTCCTCTAACACCTCCAGTTTCCTCAACAGGCACTGTTTGTATCCACGGAGATGTACATCAGTATCCAGCAACCACTGTATCAGTTACTATTAATGAACTTGTGGACACTGTCACTGTAGGAGTGGTGCCTACCTTACCTGTTCCTTTCATTTTAGGACAAGATTATGTTAAATTTGCACAGATAGTGTCTTCTTGTCAGAAAGCAAATGTTGATAGTCTGGTTGCTGTATCTACTAGAGCTCAATTAGCTGCAGCCCCTGAAGAGAGTAATCTACCTTTCAAACAACATGAAGTCTTGCTATATTATGACAGTAGCAGTTTGTCCCACCACTAGAACTGCTCCGGAGGTGAAATGGTTAATACCATTCCAAAATAGAACTTTGAGTACGAGCTCTAAGAAGCAGCTCTATCTGTGTAATTTCAAACCTGAACTGTCAGATTCTTTACTCCGCCTCAGTGAACAGTCGCTCCGGAGATTTCTCCTACTGCTCGGTTCATTTCGGTTTAAACAGTGTTTCTAGTTCGATTCAACCGAGAATAGTTTTATTTAACATAAAACCGTTCGGTTCAAGCTCTGTCTGTGGTAATCGTAAGTAAATTAAAGGTTTTGTCTGTGTGGAACTTGTAAGTTTATCGGTTCGGTTTTGAACCGATCAGCTTGGGTTTAAAACTTATTAACTTTAAAGTTTAACATTTTAGAGTGCGGTTCCGGTTCTATCGGTTCTAAAAAAACGGATTTTATTACGTTTTTTCCAATACCTGTGACACGGTTAGGAACCGAGCAGGGTGTCTGCCTGGTACTGCCGTTTAAAGGGCAAGTTTTTTCTGGTTAGGCTGGCATTATGTCTGAGAAACCCAAAAGAAAAACCAGGCCCACTGGGTTTCAACACTGTGATGTCTGTGGGGAAGTCTTTGCCAAGGCTGACCCACACACCACATGTGTCTGTTGTCTGAGGTTTGACCACCTCAGTCAGACTGCCAGATATGTAAAATTTCCTGCAGCCACCCTGGAAAAGAGATTGGGCAGGCTCAGGAACGAGAGGCCAAAAAAGTCTGCTGACCTGGATGGCCAGCCTGGTTCGGTGCCAACCGAACGAGGGAGGCCCTCTGACCAGGGCTAGACTTCCTCGGGCAAAGAAAAGCTGGTTCTGAGAACCAATTCCAGTAAAGAAAACAAGAAAGTCAGCAGGTTTGGGTCCAAACCCTTCTCCAACTGCTGCAGAGATAGCAAAAGCCATACAAATTGTCCAGTCACTGTCTCAGGTTCCGTCCAACCACCACTATCTGGCAAAAGGTCGGTTCGTCCGGTTCCAGTGGTTCAGGAATATGATGTTGAGGAATTTTATGAACCAGAGGAGGGAGGATGATTATGAACAGTATGAATGTGGCTGGGAAGGTCTGGGTGTGCCCATTGAACCGGACATTTCCCAGACAGACCTCTAGAATCTCTCCCATGCTATCTGAGTCCCATCTCATTTTATGTTTTACAAAAGTTGCTGAAACTCTCCAGCTTCCCTTGGAAGAAGCTGTGGATGAGCAAGAGGAGCCTGATTTTGTAGAAATGATGGATATTCCAGAGTCTAGGAGATTGTCTATTCCTTTGCATAAGTCTTTTAAAAGCAAACAATAAATTTTAAAGCTGCTAATTCTGTGCCTCCTGTGAGATAACAAGATGGACAGAAGGTACACATTGTCAGGTCCTGATACAGAATTCCTTTCTCAGCAATGCAGTCATGTTAGTAGTTCAGGCTGCAGCCTGTGATAAACTAATATCCCCTGGCTTCACATCCTCTGACAAGGTTCCAGGAAGATTGATGCCACGGAAAAAACAGTATATGGCAGCCTCTCTGGGACTCAGGCAAGCAAATTATATGGCTTATGTAGCTAGGTATCAGAAATCTAAATGGAATACTGTTATGGAATTAGCCAAGCAAGCCCATGGCCAGCTGGCTAGCGAACTAGAACAGGTGGCTGCTGATGGCATTGAGGCTTCTAAGGTACAGTTTCATGCTGCTGTGGATGTTAATGATGTTTCCTCTAGGGTCATGGCCACATCTGTAGCTTTTCGTAGGTTGGCCTGGCTCAGGTGTACTAGTCTGTCACAGGATACCCAGACTAAGGCTATGGATTTTCCTGGTGGGAAATTCTCTGTTTGGGGAGCAGACAGAGAATTACATGAAAAGATGGATGAGTATGGACTACTTACAAAAGTGCCCAAGCTAAGGAGGCGGCAAGCCACTCCTCAGAGGCATACCCCCAGGGTAGGGTGAGCCTTTCACAGGCCTTTTACCAGACTCAGGCCTCCTCTGCCTATGCTCAGAGGGGCTTCTTCAGAGGCAGAGGCAGGCGAGGGGTGGGCAGGCCTGCTCCCACCCCTCATCCTAAAGCTCCTGCTAAGCAGGCACCCTGATGGGGTGCCCAGGGCCGATTCTCCTTTACCGGTAGGGGGCAGGCTGGCTTACTTCAGTCAGAACTGGGCTTCTTTAACCTAAGACAAGTGGGTTCTGGAAGTAGTAAGCCAGGGTCTGGTTCTCAGCTTCAAAAAGTTTCCCAAGTTGAGAAGCAGACTTTTTCTACCTGCAAGTGCTTCAGAGACCCTTGCTCTGGAAGCAGAGGTCTCTACCCTGTTGGCTCTCAGAGCAGTGGAAAGGTTCCTCCTGCACCAGGGCAGGGGTCTGTATTCAGATACTTCCTTACCCCAAAAGACAGGAGAATGGCGGCCCATATTAGACCTCAGATATCTGAACAAGCATCTTTTGAAACCAAAGTTCAAAATGGTACTCTGGCAATGATTTTACCCTCCCTAAGGCCAGGGGACTGGTTAGCCTCCCTGGACCTCAGGATGCCTATTTCCATGTCCTAATCAGAAGCTCCCATGAAAGTACCTCAGATTCGAACTACCCTCAGGTCATTACCAGTTCAGAGCAATGCCCTTCGGCCTTACCTCTGCCCCAAGGGTATTCACAAAGTGTCTAGCACTGGCAGTGGCTCACTTAAGGAGGCAAAGGATTGCTGTTTTTCCCTGTCTAGACAATTGGCTCATTGTAGCCAGTCCCCAGAACAGGTAAAATCTCACCTGCAAGTTACCCAGCAGCTTCTCACCTCCTGGGCTTTCTGCTAAATCTACCAAAGTCGGTTCTGGAACCAGTCCAGGTACTCACCTTTATAGGGCAGAGTTGGACACAAAGCTAGCCAGAGCTTTCTTTCCTTTAGAAAGGGTGGCCAATTTAGTGACTCTGGCCTCCTCCTTCACCCTGCAGGTCTCTCGACCAGCAAGACACTTTCTGCAGCTCCTGGGACACATGGCTGCATCCACAGCTGTTGTGCAGGAGCAAGATTTCAGATGAGACATTCAGTTTCACTTGAGAACCTATTGGTCTCAGAGAAGAGACCCCTTTCAAGTTGGTCCCAGTGACTCGAACCTTGACCCAGGCCCTCCAGTGGTGGCAGGATCAGGCAATTTAAGATTGGGGTCCCTCATTCCCCTGCTCACAATTTGACTCTCACTACAGATGCTTCCCTTCTGGGTTGGGGGCCCATGAGCGACCTTTCCACTCAGGGAGTGTGGTCCCCGGAATCTCTGCTCCACATCAATTTGCTGGAACTCAGAGCTGTCTTTTAGCTCTTCAAGCATTTTCTGCATCTGTCCACAACAATGTGATACAAGTCAGAACAGACAACACCACAACAATGTGGTACATCAACAAATAGGGGGCACTCGGTCTTCAGCCTTGTGCACGAGGCAATAAGTTGTGGTCTCTGGCCTATTCCTGAACACTTCCTCATAGCAGTTCATCTTCCAGGAAGGACAATGTCCTAGCGGATGCTCTCAGCAGGATTTCCCAGGGCCATCACAGAATGGTCCCTGGATCCTCAAGTGCTGAGGATAGTCTTTGCCAGATGGGGCACCCTCAAATAGATCTTTTGCAGCCCCAGACAATCACAGACTTCCTCTGTTCTGTTGCAGGCCTCCAGTGTTGGGCTCAGTCCCCTGGATGCCCTTCTCCTGGATTGGGAGGGAAGTTTCTTTATGCCTTCCTCCTTCCTCTCCTATTCAAAGTATTAGTCAAAATCAGATCTCAGCCTTGCAGGGTGATTCTGATTGCCCCGGATGGGCCAGGCAGCCCTGGTACCCTCCTTCTGTCACTGACAATCCATCTTCCCTTTGCCTCCCCAGGATTCACAACCTGTTAACTTGTGTCCAGGGAAGGGTTTGGTATCCGGACCTCAAATCCCTCAACCTCAAGGCCTGGCTCTTGAAGAGTTAGAGTTTGCTGATTTTCACCTCTCTCAAGGTGTTCTTGAAATCCTAAAGGCTTCCAGAAAGCCTTCCACTAGGGCTACTTATGTTCTAAATGGAAAGGTTTTCCATTTGGTGTGCTGGAAAATATTTCCCCAGAATCTGCTGATTTGCCCATTGTATTAGATTACATGGTCCATCTTAATTCCTTGGGTCTCAGACCAGCTACCCTGAGAGTCCATTTGGCAGCTGTATCTGCTTTTGTGTCAGCAGGAAAGTCATCCCTCTTTCCACTCACCCTGTGTTTCCAAGTTTTTTAAGGATTACTTCATACTAATCCACCTTTTAGGAACCGCCCCTGCCTGGGATCTTAATGTTGCATTGCTCAGTTAATGCAACCCCTTCAAACAACATGAAGTCTTACTATATTATAGACATTAGCAGTTTGATCCAGCTCTAGAACTGCCCGGAGTGAAATGGTTAAAACCATTCCAAAATAGAATTTTGGCACGAGCAGCTCTATCTGTGTCATTTCAAACTTGAACTGTCAGATTCTTTACTCCGCCTCAGTGAACAGTCGCTCCGAGATTTCTCCTTCTGCTGGTTCATTTCTCGGTTTTAAAAGTGTTTTCTCGGTTGGATTTAACGAGAATAGTTTTATTTTAACCATAAAACCGTTCGGTTCAAGCTCTATCTGTGGTAACCGTAAATAAATGAAGGTTTTGTCTGTGTGGAACTTGTAAGTTATCGGTTCGGTTTTGAACCGATCAGTGGGTTAAAACTCATTTAAAACTAAAAGTTACTATTTTAGAGTGCGATTCCGGTTCTTATCGGTTCTAAAAAAGCGGATTTATTCGTTTTTCCAATACCCATGACTTACGGTTAGGAACCGATAAGGTGTCTTGCCTGGCACTGCCGTTAAAAGGAGCAATTTTTGGTTAGGCTGGCATTATGTCTGAGAAACCCAAAAGAAAAACCGGGTCCACTGGGTTTCAACACTGTGATGTTTGTGGGGAAGTCTTTGCCAAGGCTGACCCACACACCACATGTGTTTATTGTCTGGGGTTTGACCACCTCAGTCAGACTGCCAGGTATGTAGAATTTCCCTGCAGCCACCCTGGAAAAAGATTGGGCAGGCTCCAGGGCGAGAGAGCCAAAAAGTCCGCTGACCGGATGGCCAGCCGGTTCGGTGCCAACCGAACCAGAGGATGCCCCTCTGACCAGGGCCAGACTTCCTCGGGCAAAGAAGAGCTGGTTCTGAGGAACCAATTCCAGTAAAGAAAACAAGAAAATCAGCAGGTCTGAGTCCAAAATTCCTTCTCCAACTGCTGCAGAGATAGCAAAGCCATACAAATTGTCCAGTCACTGTCTCAGGGTCCGTCCGAACCACCACTATCTGGTAAAAGGTCGGTTCGTCCGGTCCCAGTGGTTCAGGATTATGATATTGAGAATTTTATGAACCAGAGGGGGAGGATTATGAACAGTATGAATGTGGCTGGGAAGGTCTGGGTGTGCCCATTGAACCGGACATCTCCCCAGACAGACCTTAGAATCTCCCCTATGCTGTCTGAGTCCCCATCTCATTTCATGGTTTATAAAAAGTTGCTGAAACCCTCCAGCTTCCTTTAGAAGAGGCTGTGGATGAGCAAGAAGAGCCTGATTTTTAGAAATGATGGATATTCCAGAGTCTAGGAGATTGTCTATTCCTTTACATAAGTCTTTTAGAAACAAACAATTAAAATTTTAAAAGCTCCTAATTCTGTGCCTCCTGTAGATAAAAGATGGACAGAAGGTATACATTGTCAGGCCCTGATACAGAATTCCTTTCTCAGCAATGCAGTCATGTTGGGTAGTTCAGGCTGCTGCCTGTGATAAAGCTAATATTCCCTTGGCTTCACATCCTCCTGACAAGGATTCCAGGAAGATTGATGCCATGGCAAAAAAACAGTATATGGCAGCCTCTCTGGGACTCAGGCAAGCAAATTATATAGCTTATGTAGCTAGGTATCAGAAATCTAGATGGGATACTGTTATGCAATTGGCCAAGCAGGCCCATGGCCAGCTGGCTAGTGAACTAGAACAGGTGGCTGCTGATGGCATTGAAGCCTCTAAGGTTCAGTTTCATGCTGCTGTGGATGTTAATGATGTTTCCTCTAGGGTCATGGCCACATCTGTAGCTTTTCGTAGGTTGGCCTGGCTCAGGTGTACTACTTTGTCACAGGATACCCAGACTAAGGCTATGGATTTTCCTGTGGTGGGAAATTCTCTGTTTGGAGAGCAGACAGAGAATTACATGAAGAAGATGGATGAATATAGGACTACTTACAAGAGTGCCCAGGCTAAGGAGCGGCAAGCCACTCCTCAAAGGCATGCCCCCAGGGGTAGGGGTAGGCCTTTTCACAGGCCTTTCTACCAGACTCAGGCCTCCTCTGCCTATGCTCAGAGGGGCTTCTTCAGAGGCAGGGGCAGACGAGGTGGGCAGACCTGCTCCCACCCCAGCCTAAAGCTCCTGCGAAACAGGCACCCTGATGGGGTGCCCAGGGCCGATTCTCCTGTACCAGTGGGGGCAGGCTGGCTTACTTCAGTCAGGGTGGGCTTCTTTAACCTCAGACAAGTGGGTTCTGAGTAGTAAGCCAGGGTCTGGTTCTCAGCTTCAAAAGTTTCCCAAGTTGAGAAGCAGACTTTTCTACCTGCAAGTGCTTCAGAGACCCTCGCTCTGGAAACAGAGGTCTCATCCTGTTAGCTCTCAGAGCAGTAGAAGGGTTCCTCCCTGCATCAGGGCAGGGGTCTGTATTCAGATACTTCCTTACCCAAAAGACAGGAGAATGGCCCATTTTAGATCTCAGATATCTGAACAAGCATCTTTTGAAACCAAAGTTCAAAATGGTAACTCTGGCAATGATTTTACCTTCCCTAAGGCCAGGGGACTGGCTAGCCTCCCTGGACCTCAAGGATACCTATTTCCATGTCCTAATCAGAAGATCCCATCAAAGTACCTCAGATTCGAACTGCCCTCAGGTCATTACCAGTTCAAAGCAATGCCCTTGACCTTACCTCTGCTCCAGGGTATTCACAAAGTGTCTAGCAGTGGCCCTTAAGGAGGCAGAGGATTGCTGTTTTCCCTATCTAGATGACTGGCTCATTGTAGGCCAGTCCCCAGAACAGGTAAAATCTCACCTGCAGGTCACCCAGCAGCTTCTCACCTCCCTGGGTTTTCTGCTAAACCTACCAAAGTCGGTTCTGGAACCAGTCCAGGTACTCACCTTTATAGGGCAGAATTGGACACAAAGCTAGCAGAGCCTTTCTTCCCCAGAAAGGGTAAGGAATTTAGTGGCTCTGGCCTCTTCCTTCACTCTGCAGGTCTCTTGACCAGCAAGACACTTTCTGCAGCTCCTGGGGCACATGGCTGCATCCACAGCTGTTGTGCAGGAGCCAGATTTCAGATGAGAGACATTCAGTTTCACTTGAGAACCTTTTGGTCTCAGAGAAGACCCCTTTCCAAGTTGGTCCCAGTGACTCGAACCTTGATCCTAGCTCTCCAGTGGTGGCAGGATCAGAGCAATTTAAGAGCCGGGGTCCCCTTCATTTCCCCTTCTCACGACTTGACTCTCACTACAGATGCTTTCCTTCTGGGTTGGGGAGCCCACATGGGCGACCTTTCCACTCAGGGAGTCTGGTCCCCCCAGGAATCTCTGCTCCACATCAGTTTGCTGGAACTCAGAGCCGTCTTTTCAGCTCTACAAGCTTTTTCTGCATCTGTCCACGACAAGGTGATACAAGTCAGAACAGACAACACCACAACAATGTGGTACATCAACAAACAGGGGGCACTCGGTCTTGACCTTGTGCACCGAGGCAATAAGTTGTGGTCTCTGGCCTATTCCTGAACACTTCCCTCATAGCAGTTCATCTTCCAGGGAAGGACAATGTCCTAGCGGATGCCCTCAGCAGGATTTCCCAGGGCCATCACGAATGGTCCCTGGATCCTCAAGTGCTGGGGATAGTTTTTGCCAGGTGGGGCATCCCTCAGATAGATCTTTTTGCAGCCCCAGACAATCACAAACTTCCTCTGTTCTGTTGCAGGCCTCCAGTGCTGGGCTCAGTTCCCCTGGATGCCCTTCTTCTGGATTGGGAGGGGAAGTTCCTCTATGCTTTCCCCCCCTTTCCTCTCCTATTCAAAGTACTAGTCAAAATCAGATCTCAGCCTTGCAGGGTGATTCTGATTGCCCAGTTAGGCCAGGCAGCCCTGGTACCCCTCCTTCTGTCTCTGACAGTGCATCTTCCCCTGTGCCTCCCAGGAATCACAATTTGTTGACTTGTGCCCAGGGAAGGGTTTGGTATCCGGACCTCAAATCCCTCAACCTCAAGGCTTGGCTCTTGAGGAGTTAGAGTTGCTGATTTACACCTCTCTCAGGGTGTTCTTGAGATCCTAAGGCTTCCAGAAAGCCTTCCACTAGGAGCTACTTATAGTTCTAAATGGAAAAGGTTTTCCATTTGGTGTGCTGGAAAAATATTTCCCAGAATCTTGCTGAATTGCCCATTTTGTTAGATTACATGGTACATCTTAATTCCTTGGGTCTCAGACCAGCTACCCTGAGAGTTCATTTGGCAGCTGTGTCTGCTTTTGTGTCAACAGGAAAGTCATCCCTCTTTCCTCTCATCCTGTGTTTTCCAAGTTTTTAAGGATTACTCCATACTAATCCTCCCTTTGAGAACCGGCCCCTGCTTGGGACCTTAATGTTTGCATTGCCCAGTTAATGCAACCCCTTTGAACCTCTGTCTTCTGCAGAGCTTAAGTTCCTAACTTGGAAAACTGTTTTCTAGTGGCTATCACTTCTGCCAGGCATAAGTGGTTGCAAGCCTTGTCAGTGGAGACTGACTTTATTTCTTTCCACAGGGATAAGGTAGTCCTTAGGACTAATAGGAAGTTTTGCCTAAGGTGGTTTCAGATTTCCATCTTAATCAATCTATCTCCCTTCCAGTATTTTCACTGATCACTCCTCTTGGGTGAGAGAAGGTTGCACAACCTGGATGTTAAGAGGCTCTTAGTTATTATATAGAGCGTACCAAAGGTCACAGGTTGAATCCTCCAACTTTTCCTTACCTATGGTGAAGTTGGGAAAGGCAAACCTACCACTAAGAGATCAATAGCCAGGTGGATTGTCTCTTGTATCCAATTTTGTTATCAGAAAGTGGGCAGAGCCCCAGGTTTGAGGGCTCATTCTACCAGGGGTACAGCTGCGTCTCTAGCTGCTGCCAGAGATATCCCTTTATTAGAGATTTGCCAGGCTGCTACTTGGAAAACAGTACACACTTTTACCAAGCATTACTCCTGGATGTCCAGGCCAGGAGATGCTCGCTTTGGCACAGCTGTTCTTCAGAGCCTATTCCCTAAGTAGGTTCTGCCCTCCTCCATGGAGGTACTGCTGTGTATTCTGCTAATGTCTATAATATAGCAAGACTTCATGTTGTTTGAAAAAAATTACTCACCTTAGTAATGTTGTTTCTTCTAATGGAGTCTTGCTATATTATAGACCTCCCCCCCAACCTGCCCCTCTCAGAACCTCTACTTGGTGGGGTGCGGGCAACTTAGTGTGGGCACTACTTATGTCCTGTTAGCATTTTGTCCCCTTTGGGACTTGGGGGATGTGTGTATGCTGCGTGTGTGTGTTTTATTATACTTATGTTCCATTTTCATATTATTAGAATGGTGTTAGTATTTCTGGTCCCCTGACTTGAGTCTTGGGTGTTGGGACCATCAATGGTTGTTATTATTTAGGTAACCATTTGGCTAGTGTGGTTACAGCTTCCACACAGACCTTAGTGAGTTTGGCTCGTAAGATCTGACAGTTCAAGTTTGAAATGACACAGATAGAGCTGCTCTCATGCCAAAATTCTATTTTGGAATGGTTTTAACCATTTCACTCCGGGGCAGTTCTAGAGCTGGAACAAACTGCTAATGTCTATAATATAGCAAGACTCCATTAGAAGAAACAACATTACTAAGGTGAGTAATTTTTTCCTTGAACCTCTGTTTTCTGCAGAGCTTAAGTATCTAACTTGGAAAACTGTTTTTCTGGTGGCTATCACTTCTGCTAGATGCATAAGTGAGTTGCAAGCCTTGTCAGTGGAAACTGACTTTGTTTCTTTCCACAGGGATAAGGTAGTCGTTAGGACTAATAGGAAGTTTTTACCTAAGGTGGTTTCAGATTTCCATCTTAACCAATCTATCTCCCTTCCAGTATTTTTCACTGATCACTCCTCTTCTGGTGACAGGAAGTTGCACAGCCTGGATGTTAAGAGAGCTCTTAGTTACTATATAGAGCGTACCAAAGGTCACAGGTTCGAATCCCTCCAACTTTTCCTTACCTATGGTGAAGTTGGGAAAGGCAAACCTGCCACTAAGAGATCAATTGCCAGGTGGATTGTCTCTTGTATCCAATTTTGTTATCAGAAACTGGGCAGACATCCCCTCTGGCTTGAGGGCTCATTCTACCAGGGTACAGCTGCGTCTCTAGCTGCTGCCAGAGACATCCCTATATTAGAGATATGCCAGGCTGCTACTTGGAAAAGCGGTACACACTTTTACCAAGCATTACTCCCTGGATGTCAGGCCAGAGAGAGATGCTCGGTTTGGCACAGCTGTTCTTCAGAGCCTATTCCTAAGTAGGTTCTGCCCTCCTCCATGGAGGTACTGCTGTGTAGTCTGCAACTGTCATAATATAGCAAGACTTCATGTTGTTTGAAGAAAAAATTACTCACCTTAGTAATGTTGTTTCTTCTAATGGAGTCTTGCTATATATAACCTCCCAAGCCTGCCCTCTCAGAACTTCTACTTGGGTGGGGTGCGGGCAACTAGTGTGGGCACTATTTTATGCCCTTTTAGCGTTTCTCCCTTGTGAGAGTTTGGGGTGTGTGTGTTTATTATACTGTTGTTTTATTCTCATGTTGTTAGAATTGTGTTAGTAGTTCTGGTCCCCTGACTTGAGTCTTGGGTGTTGGGACCAGCAATGGTTATTAATATTTAGGTAGCCATTTGGCTAGTGTAGGTTACAGCTTCACACAGACCTTAGTGAGTTTTGCTCGTAAAAGATCTGACAGTTCAGGTTTGAAATTACACAGATAGAGCTGCTTCTTAGAGCTCGTGCTCAAAGTTCTATTTTGGAATGGTATTAACCATTTCCCCTTCGGAGCAGTTCTAGTGGTGGGACAAACTGCTACTGTCATAATATAGTAAGACTCCATTAGAAGAAACAACATTACTAAGGTGAGTAATTTTTTCTTTTCTTTTCAGGATGATATCTTTGGGAAAATGTGGAAAGATAGAAAATCTAAAACAGAGAAAAGAAAATTACAGTGTCAATGGAAAAAGGATTAGGGGCCTGTAGAAGTAATGTCAATATTACAAATGTATAATACTGCACAAGAACAACAAGACAATACTACTCTTGTTACTGTATTCTCTCAGGTAGGGTCAGATAGCTCATCTAGAAACCCTATAGTTTTGAAACAAAAAATTTTGTACAGAATCTGTACACACCCCACTACACAAGAGCAGGTTGAGCAATTAGTGGTTCCCATGAAGAATAGGGCAGATTTATTGTATCTTGCTCATGATATAACCAGTGCTGGGCATGCTGGGAGGGAAAGAATGTTAGCCAGACTCTTGCAGTGATTTTATTGACCTGGTATCCATGACTCCATTGCTAAGTACTGCTGGGGTTGTCCCGAGTATCAACGAATTAGCCAGGTAACCAAAAGAGATCACGGCCCTCTCAGACCCTTGCCCCTAGTTACCCAGCCCTTTGAACGAATAGCCATGGATATTGTTGGCCCCTTAACTAAAAGCTCTAAGGGAAATAGGTTTATACTAGTTCTCTGTGATTACGCCACCAAGTATCCGGAGGCCTAGCTGCTTTGGACTATCTCTACATCCAAGGTAGCTGAAAAGGTTCTTGATTTTTGTAGCAGGATGGGGATTCCTAAGGTGATACTTACTAATAGGGGTGCGAATTTTGATGCAGCCTTACTTACAGAACTCTATAAACTGCTTGGTGTCACTGCTGTATGAACAACCCCCTATCACCCACAAACAGATGACCTTGTTGAAAGGTTCAGTCAGACCCTGGAACGTATGTTACGGAAGGTTGTGCACGATGAAGGGAAATATTGAGATCACTATCTTCCCCTATTTCTGTTTGCTTATTGAGAGGTCCCTCAGGCCTCCACCGGGTTTTCACCATGCCATTTGCTATACGGTCAAAATTCCTGTGGACCCCTAGATGCGGTAATGGAAGCCTGGGAAGGTGACCTCCAAATCAAACATATTAATATTTTGGAGTATATGAAGGAACTGCGGAAAAGACTGCTTCTATATACCCAACAGGCTCATAAAAACACTGTAGAAACCCAGGTAAAACAGAAGATTCTGTATGATGTAAAAACCTATGAAAAAGCGTTTACACCAGTTGGCAAGGTTGTACTCCTCTTACCTTCTTCAGAAAACAAGCTACTGATGAAGTGGCAAGGTCCTTATAATATTTTGGAACAGACTGGGCCTGTCACGTATGAAATAGAAACCCCAGGAAAACGATCATTGTGTAAAATCTATCACGTTAATTTACTAAAGAAATTTCAAGAGCAAGTAGAACCAAAACCTTGTTGCTATGTATATACAGATAGTCATGACACAGAATTAGACACAGCATATCAGAGATTGGAGAAAGCAGAAAACATTAAGAATGTAGTTGTTAACTCTCAGTTAATAAAACAACAAAGAAATTATATTAGTCAACTTCTTAATCAGTTTTCTGCTGTCTTTACTAATAAACAAGGTCAAGCTGTTAATGTGACACACCAAATTAAGACTGCTGCCGCACCAGTACGGCAAAAGGCATATAGGTTGCCTGAAAACATTCATACAGAAGTTAAGACAGAGACTGACAAATTGTTAGACTTGGGGATTATTGAACCATCTATAAGTCCATGGTCATCCCTGATGGTCATTGTTCCCTAAGAAAGAAGGAGGTATACGCCTCTGTTTAGATTTTAGAAAATTAAACTTGGTTTCACAATTTGATGGTTATCCTATACCCAGGGTGGATGACATCATCAACCAAATAAGCCAAGCCAGATATATCTCCACATTAGACCTCACAAAAGGGTACTGGCAGATACCCTTAGACCCTAAATCTAAAGGCAAAACTGCCTTCAGTACACCATATGGTCTCTTCCAGTTTGTGTACATGCCTTTTGGCTTACACGAAGCCCCCTGCAACCTTTCAAAGATACATGGATCAACTGTTGGCACCACATGTACAGTATTGCTTTGCTTACTTAGACAATGTGGTTATTCATAGTAATGATTGGTCATCCCATCTTGATCAACTGAATAAGGTCATACAAACTGTCCAGTCAGCAGGGTTCATGATAAATCCCTCAAAGTGTTGTTTGGCCATGCAGGAAACTAGATACTTGGGTTTTATTTTTGCAAATGGGGTCATTCGACCTGAAACTGACAAAGTAAAAGCGGTAGCAAATTGTCCTGTCCCTGAAACTAAAACAGAAGTTAGATCCTTTTTGGGACTTGCAGGATATTATCGAAGTTTTATTCCTGATTTCGCTACCATTGCTAAACCACTAACAGAATTAACGAAAATAAATGTACCCAATAAAGTTCCCTGGTCTGACACTTGTGGCAGAGCTTTCCGATCTATTAAAGCAGCTCTCTGCGCATCACCTGTGGTGCGATCCTCTAATTTCACACAGCCTTTTGAGGTTCATACCAATGCCTCAGACACTGGGGTGGGAGCTGTATTGTGTCAAAACATCAAGGGAGAAGAGCATCCTATCCTTTACATTAGTCGAAAACTATTCCCAAGAAAATATAAGTACGCTACTATTGAGAAGGAGTGTTTGGTGATTAAATGGGCTTTTGGAGCGCTGAAATTTTTTTGTGGGGCAATAAGTTTACTCTCATTACTGACCATAACCCGCTTTGTTGGCTACAACAAAGGAAGGATAGGAATGCTTGTATTCTCAAATGGTATTTGGCATTACAGCCCTATACTTTTGAAATTGAACACAGGTCTGGTGCTAAACACAAAAATGCTGACTTTCTGTCCAGGTATGGTGCTGGATAAAATGTTAAACCCCAGGGCAAAAGTATATATGTAGATGTAGTTAAATAGTTGTGTAGAATGTGTAGTCTGCATTCTACTTGTATTGTTTAGGGTGCCCTGGGGTGGTGTTTCTGTGAGGGTGGGTGGAAAACCCCATCCCATTCCTACAGGAATGTGGATATACCAAACTCCAACCAACCCAGTCAAGATTGGTTTGTTTTTGAATAGGGGAGTGTAGGTGGTGGTGCCCCCCCCCCTTCATATGACCATTTTTTACAGTCCAGAACCTGAAGTCTTTATTTTCTGAATTTTCTGTTTTTTTTCTTTTTCCCCCAAGTTGGTTGCGCAACAGCATTCATTTATTTAATCCCTTCTCTCTCCTCTCTTCTCTCTATGCTTCTTTGCTTTCTATACTTCCTGAAATAGCGTGTTGGACGCTCGCTATCAGGAAACACTTAATTTCTGCCTTCAGGACCTTTGGTACTGTTAAAATACGGTAAAGTAGTCTGGAAGTAAAATGATGGTACCATACAGAGTGTGCATTAGTGCTGTTATTAATCTCTAGGGCAGACTGGCAGTCCATTTACAAAACAGCACATGCCTGTTACTTTACTTGTCTCACTGACTGTTTCCTAACATTTGAAAATTGCTGCCAGCCCGTGAGATATATTCTAGGTACTCCCTGCATATGCCGCAAAGTCCTGCAACCCCAGTTGCGAGCAAAAGCTGAATCAGCCGCTAAGCAGTAGGCTCGCCTGTGTAGTTGGGGCATTTCCGTGTTACTGAGGTTCATTAATGAACCCTTCGTTTTCTTAGCCTGCCTCTCCCCTTTAGGAAGGAGATTGGTGCCCCCTGTGAAGAAATGGCAGTATAAATATAGTAAAACAAACAAGGTTTTCTTACTTTCATTCACTGCTTGCAAAGGTGTGGTCCGTTGGTCAGGCAGAAAACGTTCTCATCAGTTGCAAAATATGTCTGTATAGGGATTGGGCGGCTTTAGGTGTGTTCATTTTATCCTGTTGGTAAAACTCCTCCCCGGGTCCTCTGGGCAGAGTTTTATATAATGTAGCCCACACTGATAGTTTGTGGACAAAATTAAGCTACCCAAACTGTTTGTTTTTTAATGCAATAAACCATTACTGATTATTCCCATAGAAAAAACAGGGTTTTTATACATTATATATATATATATATATATATATATAGGGATATACAATGGTGAGCTGTCAGATAAATGATTTATCTACACAAGTGCTGTTTGACCTTGGGTAACTTCACTAGTGGCGTAAGCCACCAGTGAGTCCGAGGTCAAACAGTACAAGTGTAGATAAATCATTTATCTGACAGCTCACCATTGTATATTTCATTTATGCAATAGGGATGCTTCTTATCAGTGTCGGAACATTTGATTTTGACTGTTTATCTTTTTTTTTTAAATGATCATTTCTGGGACTTTTGGTTAACTTTTCTGGTGTATGTCCACTTCATGGTAGTTTGCTATTAAATGAAACACCCACTCATTTTGTAGAGAACTCTTGCTGAACAAATGTCATGGTGACAGTATCATCGACCTTTTTGTTTTTAAAGTTATTCGCATTTGTTTGATGAAAAAGTGAAACAAAAATTTAATTTTATGCTGTTTTTTGCTAATTATAAAAAAAGTAAAAGGTGTTTATTAATGAAACACCACTCATTTTGTAGATATTTTCATGCTGAACATTTTCTGTGCTCGTAGTACCATGCTATCATTTTTAGTTTTAAAGTGATTCACATTTGTTTGTCGAAAAAGTGAAAAGAAAATTGAATTTTATGCTGCTTTTTGCTAATTATGAAAAAACTAAAAGGTATCTATGAATGAAACATCACTCATTTTGTAGATACTTTTGTGCTGAACATTTTTCGTGCTCACAGTATCATGTTATCATTTTTCATTTTAAAGTTATTTATATTTGTTTGTCTGAAAAGTGAAAAGAAAATAGGATTTTTTGCTGTTTTTTGCTAATTATAAAAAAAACTAAAAGGTATCTATAAATGAAACACCACTCATTTTGTAGATATTTTTGTCCTGAACATTTTCGTGCTCACAGTACTATGCTATCATTTTCGTTTAAAGTTATTCACATTTGTTTGTCAAAAATGTGAACAGAAAAGCTTTGATTGACAGTTTGCATTTATCCCACATATGTGGGATAAATCTAAGGTGGTTAGATTTATTCCACATATGTGGAAATAAATGGATTTATTCAATGGCTTTTGGTCTCACACCTATTGCATAAATATATATACTGTATATTTATATATATATATATAATGAAATGCTGATGTTTTCTGTGTAATAAAGAAGTCATGGTATAATTGCTGGGAGGTTTTCAGTTTAGGGGAGGAGTTACAGACATATATTAGGCTTAAGCTGAGACTCCCAGATCAGATGTTCGTTGGGATAGGACCTGTTTGGTTCTCCCTTGGAGATCTCTGATAGAGGTCAGGCACAGACTGATATTGGCAGATAGCTATTTATGTTCTAGCCAAGCTGTGCTTTATATTTTATTTTATTATATCTGTTTTTGTAAAGTAATTTATTTGCCTTTTAAGTTTATTTCCTTATTTTGTTTTTCAATAAAGATCATACCTATTAGGTATGTTGTACCCAATGTGCTGTTTCTTGTGAAAGTCATTCATACACCCCCACGACGTTTTGGTACCTGGAGTGGGATATTCTGGTCACCCAATCTAAAAAAGGTCCCAGAAATAGATACTGTATGTTAGTATCTTTGACTTTTAAAGAAACAGTAGTTACATGGCTCATAAGATGGAGGAACCACATGGGGTCTCCATAAGAAGCCAGAAAGTAAGAATCAGTGAGGCAGTCTCTGACATTGTGAAATGTCTTAGTTAGGGGGTACCACAAGGCTCAATCCTGGGACCCCTTCTCTTCAATTTATTTATCAATGATCTCCCGCTGGCCTGCCCAAACTCTTACGTACTTCTCTATGCTGATGACACTGTTGTCTCCTACAGTAGCAAAAGCAAGCAGGAACTCACACATAACCTACAGCAAAGCTTCAAGGCCTTGGAGCATTGGTTCCTCCAAAGCAACCTAATCTTAAACTGCAAGAAAACTAAGTCAATGTTGATTTCCTGTTCTCAAAAAAAGAGGATTCTCCAGCGACTTAATATCCTTAATCAGACAGGCGCTGTCTTGGAGCAGGTCAGTACCTGTAAATATCTAGAAGTATGTCTTGATGACAACCTCTCCTTTGCACATCATGTAGAACAAACAGTGAAATCAGTAAATGAATGACTGGGTGCCCTATACCGTCACAAATCTCATATGACAAGACGAGGCTAGGCGTCTGGTGGTCCATCATCAATACTCCCAATAATTGACTACCATCTACTGGTTTATGCAGCCACTGCTGACTCAACCCTAAATAGAGTGAGAGAAGCACTAAATAATGCGTGCCGCCTCATCCTAGGTGCCGACAGAATGTCACACACCTGCAACTTCTATACCAATTTGGGTTGGCTTCCCCTAGACCTATGCATCAGCTAACAAACATGCCTGCTGGGAATCAAAGCTTTACAGGCCGCTCTCCCCCACCCTTCAGACCTTCTTCCTCCCTGCCTAAAACAAGCACATCACCCATAGCTCCCTCAAGAACCCCTTTCATGTCCCCTTCCGAAGGACTAACCTAGCTATTCGCTCCTTCTCTGTTAGATCCCCGACATGAATAAATGAGCTCCCTCCCTCCATCCTGGGGTTGACCGGCCCCACTCAAATCAAAACGGCTCTGAAAAGATACTTCTCTGTTAAAACCACCTGCACTAAACTACCACTATGCCTCTGTATGGGGCATCTATTCCTCTACCTCCCACCCCTCTCAACTGCTTACTGTTTTATTCCCTAACTCCCTTCCCCTCCTCCCACCCTACCTTTCTGACAGCACTTCCATGAAGTGGCCACTCTGACAAATAAGAACATTCAAGCTGTCGTCGTATTAAATGAACTGTGTGTTATGTCCTAATACTACTGTTGTAGCTCTGTAAATGTGGCATGGAACCTTTGTAAATGAGCTCCACTCAAAGCGTGTCTGAACAATCAATAAATAAATAAATGTAGGGTGCTACGTAGGGTTTGCACAGCATCATGCACATATGACTCTGTTGTAATAAAGTATCATATCTTTGTATCTGGTGAGTGCCCCCTTTTTTATTTTTTATTTTTTTTTTGTGAAGTCTCATTTCAGTCTGCAGTCACCACAGCACCCTTGGAGGTGGGAGTGTTCTGGCTCTGGCATTCATTTTGAGAAATAGAACTGCTGGGTAGTTATCCACTACATTATCAGTGTCAGTGGTGATAGGTAGCGTGCTCACCTCTGGGGCCAGAAGATCAGAAGGTTGTAGGTTCTAGCCCTACAGCAGGTATTACACTGTGAGGTGCCATTCTTCAGATGAGCAATTAAACTGAAGTCCCTTCTGCCCATCTCTGGTCACGGTCCATGTGGAAGTAAAAGATCCCATGGCACTTACCAAAGAAGAGCAAGGGAGTTTTCCCTGGTGTCCTGGCCAAAATTCCTCGTAATTAGAAACAGATCCATTCAACCCACCCCCAAGAATACATCTGGAAGCAAGTTATAATAGCTGAGTGTGCCTTTCCTGATTAGAAGTTACAGATAAATACTACTGTGGTTTTATGGAGATACCATTGAAGAGCATAGGTTAGTTACTTGCCAGTAACAGTAGATCTTTGAGAAGATCTCCATAGAGGCATGACCGTCTCACCCACCATCCCCATGGTATGGTGACTGTTTACTTTTCAGCTGTTGGCACAGCACTGCATAGTGAATGCATCATTTGTTTGTATTGCCACTTGCTTTTCTCCCCCTGCCTCTCTGTGCATGATTGGTAAGGGTGGACCCAGGCCTGCTGTTGGTGGATGTTTAGAACTCTGTTCACTGACTGCAGGAAACTGATTTAGTTGGGGGCTAACATGCATTTAGGCATGTTGACATGGGCGGCCCCGTCTTGCAAAAGCTTCCCATGAGGTCCTGATGCCGGTGGCTTACAGTCCAGTATATTACAGCTCTCTGGAGATCCTCTCGAAGAACTATTGTTTCTGGTAAGAAACCAACCTTTTGGGGTCTGCTACGGTTCACCTAGCTCCACCTCAGAGTCTTCACTACAGCGTCAATGTTGATATTACAATCAGATCTATATGATGCAGGTACTGTCTGGGGTACTTGTTATGCTGATTATCATTTTTTCTTTTCATTTGATCACAGATTTTAATCCATCCTTTACCAGCACTCTGATGCAGAATGTTGGGGATTCAGGGACATCGCAGGCTGTTCAAGGATCTGCGCCCTCTGAACTACTGGCTAAGCTGGCACTCCTCAAGCACACTGCAGAAAAGGTATGAAAGGATTAACTTGCACTGCTTGCTGACCGTTTGCCCTTTTTTCCTGTCTTGTAAGATGCCCCTAAGGAAGGATGAAGACAGAGGTCTAGGCGACTCCACCAACAATGTTGCAACAGGCTTAGGGGGCAAAAGGAGACATCTGTAGGGGAGTAGAGAGGATCAGATAAATGGGAGAGAAATACCAGAAATGGAAAATGGAAATACCCAAATAGAGCCTGCCTGTACTGCGTGCACTACCAAGCCATTTGATCACACAGATATTTCAAATCATGTCCCCTGCATACCTCATTTTCCAGGCATTTTGCTTTGTTGATTATGTGGTGCAGTTTGGTGCTAGTGGGAAGTGGCCCTGAGAAAGTATCAGTTGGTCCAGAAAATGACAGCAGAACTATCTTGAAATCATCCAAGAGATAAGAGCATAGAGCGCTTATAACAATCCCCCGGTTTCAGTCCACCCAGCCCATATATTTCTGCATTTTGCTGATTATCAAATCAGCAGAGAACTGAGTATAAGCTTTTGATGCTTGATTTTCTAAGAGTCAGTCTCCTCCACAGAGCACCATTCTATGGGTTTAGATTTGCAGGCACTTGGACCCTGCAGGAACCAGAAATTTGAGGGAGCAGTGCGGAGCATGGTGCAGTCTCCAGTGCCAAGCATGGTACCATTATGATTGCCAAGCATAATGTCATTAGGAGCAAGCATGTTGCCATGATTGGTGCTTTAATCACACTTATGCTAAGATATTTTCATGCAATTTTGCATGTCTTGCAATAAAAACTTTCTTGTAATTGTCTTTAAGCATTTGATCAGTAAAGATCTTATGAATTATTTATCTACAATGAGCCAGCTGAAAGAGAAGCACTTTTTAAATTATAATTATGTATAGGTTTTAAGCAAGAGGCGCTGTGGTAGGAGAACGAACATGTTTCAGATAAGCACATAAAAAATAATAAACATTTGTGGTCATCAGGACGGAAGTAGAACTGGTGTGTTGCTAGGGCTACATGATGCATGCCATCCTGTCTGTACCATCCTGTCAGCAGAGGGCAGATGGAGGTACATCTGCAGCCAGTGTGAGCAGGCTGCTGCACTGGAGACGCATATTGCCAGCTTAGACTGGCACTGCCTGTACTGTGGGTACACATGAAGGAAGGTTGGCAGATGAGAAGGATTCTAAGGGGTAGGCTAGGGTCCAGGACACTGGGAGAGATGCACATCTGGTAGACTGCCAGCACTGTGCTGTGTACACCATCCTGCCTATTGATGGCAGGGGGATGCAGCTGTGGACACTGTGGTCTGGTTGACCCACTCAGGAGGTACATTATTAGGCTTCAGTGGCAGTTGAAGGCACCATATGGAGGCACAGAAGTGAGCAGGAAGCTGAGGAAGAAGGGGGTAGATGAGGCTGGGGTATAGGCACCAGGTCATGGCATGGGTGATTGGCAGGGACAGGTAGGGTGGGAGGAGGGTGGCAGGGGCTATGATTTCCAGTGGAAGAGATGGATATATCCGAGGAGAGAAGGGGGATTAAGGCATATTCATAAGGGAGCACCATCACCAGTGGACACCAGCAACAGGTATCAGCATCTGTCTGGCCAGGTTGTGGAGGGTTGACTGGTAGCTGCTTGGGGCAATCTTGGCAGCAGGACACCCGAGCTGCCATTGAAGAAGATGGAAAAGGCTGCATGGAGTAACAAGAAAGTAGTAGTCATTGGTGACTCCATATTTAAGGTAATGGTTGAAGTGGAAAGGTCATTGCTAGACCAGGATAGTATCTCAGAAGTGCGGGTCAAATGAGTGCTATCCAGTGGCAAGCAGTGCATCTGAGCGGGAGGGAGGAGCAGATCTTTGTTGTCCATGTTGGCACAAATAACAGAGTGCACATGTCCTGAGGATATGAAGTGTTAATTCATGGAATTAGGGATGTTACCAAAGGGAAAGGTATACAGGATGATCTTTTCTGAGTTCCCTCAGATTTTCTTCAAGGATATCTCCTCCATTAGGCCACACATTCGAATCTATAAGCTGTCAACATCAGAGCCACTTGGAAACTTTTTGCAAGCTTGGGGCTGCCCACACTGACATGCAGTGTTGACGCGTATATAACGTGGGCGGCCTCATCACTCCTCAGTTCTTTTTCCCGCCATTGATCATCCTTGTTGGACCTGCTGATGGGAACACCATCAACTTAGCCATTGCCATTTGTTATTTTACTTTTCTTAGTGTTCTGTCATCATCCTTGTATGCCTCTGAAGTCGAAAGAGCCTTTATTTTGGTATTGTAAATGTGGATGTAAAATTTATAAAGAGGACACACACAATTTGTGTGTGCTGTTTGGGCCTGTCTTACAATGTGAGGACTTGTGAGATATGCCAGAGCTTCAGCCAGGCCATGATATGCCATAAGAAAGCTCAGGAAAATGTCCTTGTATTAATGGCATTGATAGCCATGGAGAAGGAAAATGGTTCAAAATCTGCATCTCCCTCACTGTTGGCTGAGGAGCAGCTGTCAAAGTCTAAGGATAAGGACAAGGAATAGTCATTGTCATGGGCCTCCTCATCGTCTAGCCATAAGCACAGACACAAAGAAAAGGACAAGTCTGCTTCACTGGTGAGGTCCCAGTTGCCACTGAGAAAAGATACGTCTGGCGGCATCAGCTACAGCCCCCACCCGACCATCACTGAGACACCAAGGTCGGGGCTTGGCTTAAGTGCTGCCATACCTACTATGGACAATATGACACCATCGTCCTTGGGCAAAGGCCTGTCAGTGCAGATAGTCCTGGCCCCTTTACAGGGCGCCATCGACTCCCAGGCTGTGCTAGCATCATTTTCTGAAATGATTCGATGCATTCTGCCAGGGTTGCCAGTGCAGGAAGTTATTCCGCCAACAGGGCCTTCTGGTACTCAGCCCCCCATTGATGGGTTCCAGTAGCATGAGACAGGTTCCTGCCTCTCAGTTGCCAGTAGCGTTGCTGGTCCCTTCTGTGGCACCCATTGTCTATCATGCTGACATTGATGAAATACATAGAAACATAGAAGTTGACAGCAGATAAAGACTGCTAGGCCCATCCAGTCTTCCCTTTTTTCCTATCTGTGTCAGCAGCCGCTGCCCCTACTCAGCCATTGGCTTTAGCCTCTCCTTTTCTCCTCTAAGGTTCCCTTATGCCTATCCCATGCATGTTTGAATCTCCTCACAGTGCTTGCTTCCACCACTGTGTGTGGTAAGCTATTCAATGCATCCAGCACCCTCTTTGTAAAAAAGAACTTCCTCACATTCCCCTTTATCCTCCCCCCTCCAATCTCATATCATGCCCCCTCATTCTTGTACTTCTGTACTGAAAGATGTTGTCCACTTGCACCTTGTTTATGCCCTTTAGATATTTGAAGGTTTCTATCATGTCTCCCTGCTCTCTCCTCTCTTCCAGTGTATACATATTGAGGTCTTTCAGTCTATCTTCATAAGTCATCTGGTGCAAGCCCTGCACCATCTTAGTCACTCTTCTCTGAACCACCTCCACCCTTTCTTTGTCCTTTCGAAGATGTGTACTCCAGAATTGTACACAATACTCCAGATGAGACCTCATCAGTGGTTTGTACAGTGGTATCACCATCTCCCTTCTTCTGCTAGCAGTATCTCTCCCTATGCACCCCAACATGTCACTGGCCCTCCCCACAGCCTTTGTACACTGTTTGGCCATTTTTAGGTAATCCAAGATAGCTATCTCCAAATCCCTTTCCTCCTTGGTGACCATCAGCAACTCTCTCCCCCCCCCCCCCATCTTGTAGCTCTCCGAAGGGTTTCTGCACCCCAGGTGCATGACTTTGCACTTTATAGGATTGAAACTCAGCCTCCATACTTTGGACCACCTTTCCAGACTTTCTAGATCTTCCCTTGTCAATCTTCACCATTCATTTCTGCTTGGGTGTAAGCGGAGACGCGCGCACCCGTCAGGAAACTTTTTTTTTTTTTTTAAAAGCAGAGTAACCGCGCCCGCCCCCGAGTGACGCGTCACACGCGAGGGGCGCCCGTTAGTAGCGACCGACCTCCTCCAACTCAGTTCTGTTTCTCCCGCCGCCGAGGCAGCACCTGTCACGAAGCGCCTTCTGCTAACTTCGCCACGACTCCTGATTTTTCCCGCACACTGAACGCCAACTGGTAAGACTGTTCTTTTCTTTCTAAGCGGCGCCCGGGTGTATTTCCTACTGTTTTTCTCTCAATAGTTGGCGTTATGTCCGGTTCGGGCCTAAGCGTTTTCAAAAGGCGGGCAGCGCCCCTATCGTCAGTGCTCCTGTGGCGGCATTTCTCCGTCTCGGACCGGCATAGCGTCTGTCTTCGTTGCCTGGGACCCAACCATGATATGGATTACATCGGCGCCTGTTTCTCCCAGGACCGCCGTGTCCTCGAAGTCGAATGTTCCAAGCTCGGCAAGGCCCGCCCGACCTTGAGGGGCGGCGTCGCTCGAGGACTCTCAGGTAAGGTCTCTAGGCCCTTCCCCAGGTCTCCTCCGGGCCTATAGGTCCGAGGGGAGAGGTCTCCTCGTCTTTTCTTGCCGAGGAGGAGGCCCTTCTGCGGTGTTAGGGGCGTCGTAGTCCCTCCCGGGGCGCGGCGCGGACACCGCCCGGCAGTCACCTCCCTCGGAGGTGCAGGCTCCCGATGTCGAGGCCCTCGACTTCTGGGCCTAGCAGTGGTGGACCCTCGGCCGCCTTTGGTGCCCGTTTTGGATCGGTGCCGTTTGCAGCGCCAGTGATCATAGCAGCGTCATTGGCGGTGCCGCCAAGTCTCGGCGCGTTGCGGCGCTGATGATCATGGTGGTGCCATGGCGGCGCCGCCCACCCGCCTCAAGCGCCGTTAAGCGGCGCGGTTGGCACAATCTCTCTTCCAGCGCCCGGCTCGGTTTCCGGCACGCGAGCGGTGCCATTCTCGACTTTCCAAGCCAGGTGGTTGGGAGTCGGGCACAGGCTGTTGCCCGGCGTTGAAGCGGCGCATCATTAGTACCAGTGCTGACCGGCGGCGCCGTTGCCTCTGGGACCCCTGGGGTGGCAGCATCGAGTCCAGCTGGTCTCGTCCTCCTCGGAGGACGATGATTCAGACGTGGACCCATCCTGGCACCACTCCTTCGGAGTCTGGGTCCCCTGTGGCTAGAGGTACCAGGCGGCGCAGGCGGCCCTCCTCCGTCCCCCTTCCGTCCTCTCCTGAGGGCTCCCGGCTGGGGTGGCCGGGGTCCCGGGAGGGAGGCGATGGGGGTGACGGAGGAGGCTCCCCTCTCCGGAGGGCGGTGACAGCTACCCCTGGGTGCTGTTGCCCCTCTGGGATAGGGGCGCTGCTGTCGAGGAGGAGGCCCTCTGGAGTCTAAGGGGTTGAGGGCAGAGGATCGGGCCTCGGTCTTCTTTGGCCACCTGGGGGTGGCCAGGAGCCGTAGCGCCGAACCCCGCCCCTCCCTCCGGGGCTCTAGGGTGCCCTCTGGCGGCGTTGTTGCGGGCTGCCCTTCTGGATCCATGCAGTCCCGACGTCGTCACAGGGAGGTTCTCCCCCTGGGCTCTTCCAGGCTCCGCTTCCCCAGAGTTCCGTTTTGCGGCCTGGTCTGCTGTCTGGGATCCCTCCAGCTAGGGCTCCGTTCCCCGGATTCCAGAGCCCTGGCAGAGATCTGTTGCCTCCTTGTAGGTGCCCCTCTCCCATCTCTCTGGCTCCCACCCCGGCTCCCAGGCCATGTCGGCCTACGGGTCCGTATCTTGGGAGCAGTTCAGAGTTCTATGCGGCCTTCCCTCATATGTTAGATACATGCATGGCTGGTCTTTCGACTCTCCCCACCACCGCAAGAGTCTTCTGGGCATTCCAGCTCCCCATCATCCTCGTCTCCCTCCTCTGAGGGAAAGGAACCCCCTGCTGATCTCTCCTCCGATGCTGATTTCACGGAATATCAGCGTTTCCTTTCGAGGATGGTGAGGGATCTTAGGATTTCCTATGTTCGGAGAGACAATACCGAACGGGAGATGCGTGAGTTCCTCGGTGAATTCAGTGCCCAGCATTTGGTGGTACCTTCCTGGCCTATCCCCTTCCAGGAGGCGTCTATCCGGTCCTGGCAGTCCCCAGCCGCTTCTTCTCCAGCCCCGGCTGACTGTCAGGTAAGGTATTGTGCACCCTCGGAGTCTCTAGGTACCCTTCCCAACCCCCCCTCTGGTTTGGTCTACCTGGACACTCCTTCCGGGCACCACTGCCTGGCGCACGACCGCCCACCGGATCTGGACTCTCTGCAGTTCGACCGTTGGGGGCGAAGAGTGTTCTCTTCTTCTCGTGCGGTTGCCTGTATTGCATCACATCAGGCTCACCACGCTGCCTACAACCGGCATTTGTGGTCGATGATGTCCCAGCTTTTGGCATCAATGCCTGATCACGAGCAAACCAGACAAGCTTGCCCTCTCCGGTGAGCCTGGAGCTGGCAAGACACCAAGCAAGGGCATCTTCTGACGCCAATGAGGTGGCTTCCAGGCTTAGCGGGACAGCGATCTGCATTAGACGGACGGCATGGCTTCGTCTCTCAGAGTTGTCACCCTGGCCCGGCGTAGGGTGATTCGCTTCCACCTTCTGGGGACCTGGTCTCTTCTCCCAGAGCTAGGAGGCTTTGCAGGGTCTCTCCGTCTCCTTTCCTCGGAGGCACCTCTAGCTCTTCTCCCACTTAGGCTTCTGTGAATAAGCCGGGTCTTCCCTTCTGTTTCTCACCAACGGGAGGCTGAGGTCTTGTTCCCTCAGGGTCTTTACCCCTTCCTCTGGGGAAGAGGAGCTTGGCATTCACCTGCAGAATGAATGGTGAAGATTGACAAGGGAGATATGAAAATTACGCACTCTACCGTAATTCTTGATCTTCTCTTGTATCTTCACCATTCATTACTGACCCCGCCCACCATCCCCTCAGTGGCCTCCTCCTGTGGCTTCTCCCTCCCGCCTCTTCCTCTCTCTGCAAATATAATAAAAATAAAAAAATAAAAAGGGAAAATTACTTTCCAATTTTTCCAAAAAAAATTTTTTTTTTTAAAGGATTTAATTCTAATCCAGAAAATTATTTACTCTAAGATTCCTGGGCCATTTGCTAGAATTGCAGTGTGGTGATCAGGCTGCACAACTATCTCTTTGCCATACCTTCTGGCGAGATACTCCTGGGGCTCCTGCCTGACTCCGTCTATACAGTTTTAGTCCCTGATTCCTGCTACCAGCTGTTAAGCCCTAGAATCACAACCCCTTTATTCTTGCCTTGCAGAGCAGAGGAACGGACGATTATTTTCCCTTTCTAAAAAAAAAAAAAAAAAACTGAGGGAACTCTGTCCGACTGCTGAAAGGCAATTCCTGGCTTATAGGGTCATGCTCCTAAAGCCTGCAAGTTATGCTCTGTCAAAAAAAAAAGGGAAAAAAGGGAAGAAAAATTCTTTCCTTTTAATAATGTAGATAATTATTTTCCTTCAAGTGTCCTTCTTGGACAGTTTTGCAGAAAAGCAGTGCTAACCATGACCAGTTCTCGCCAGTCTAAGCCTCTGGCCCTGCCTTGCAAGTCCGATTGAGTTCCATTTCAATACCTATAAACCGCCTGAAGGCCTAGATTTTCTATTTCTAAACCCTTGAGCAGCTCTTACATGCTGCCTAGGATTTATCCTTTCCTACTGGGTGTCCTCCAGTTAAAGGCCTTTTCTCGGCCAGGATCCGAGGTTAGGATCAAGGACCATGGCATGTTGAGGTCAAGGACTATGCCCTTCTGAGTCTGTCTAGCGGGTTCGGTGAACCTTCTGTTCAGCTCCATCACCAGGGATTCTTGCTCCCCTGCTAATCGAGCCTTAAGCTTTTCAGCTAACTATGCTCGTTGGGCATTCTGGTCTCTTCAACATCCCATCTTTCTCTTCCTCTTCTTCTTCTTCTTATTCTTTCTTCCTCATTCCTTCTCCTTCCTTCTCTCTTCTCCTAGAGTCGCCCAGGTAAGGAGGCCCTCCGATCCCTAGGTTAGGAATGTTCTTATCTCCTCTGTCCTTTCTCCATCGGCTTATTCCTTTTTCAGTTCATTCTTCCTTACTTTGCTATCCCTTGGCTACCTTGCCTCGCTGTCTCTCTTTTCTATCTTTCGCTTTTTGCCTCTCCGGCTCACAGAACTGAGTTGGAGGAGGTTGAGTCGCTTCTACGGCCGCCCCTCGCGCATGACATGCGCCACTCTGAGGGCAGCTGCCGTAGTACTAGCTTAAAAAAAAAAAAAACTCCCGTGACGGGTGCGCGCCTCCGGCTTACACCCAAGCAGTAATGAATGGTGAAGGTACAAGAGAAGATCAAGAATTACGGTAGGTACGTAATTTTCATTTCTTTCCTTATTTTCTCCACCCCATCTGGAGTATCTACTCTATTGCAGATCTTGGTGTCATCTGCAAATAGACATACCTTCCCCTCCAGCCCTTCCGCAATGTCACTAATGAAGATGTTGAAAAGGACTGGCCTCAGGACTGATCCTTGAAGTACCCCACTCATCACCCACCTTTCCTCGGATTGGATCCCATTTACCACCGCCCTCTGATTTCTGTCCCACAACCAGTTTCTAACCCAGTTCACCACCTTGTGGCCCACTCCCAGGCTACCCAGCGTGTTCACCGGTCTTTTATGTGGAACTGTGTCAATGGCCTTGCTAAAATCGAGGTAGGCGACATCGACTGCTCTCCCCTGGTCCACCTCCTTCATCACCCAGTCAAACAAAATCTATCAGATTTGTTTGACAAGACCGTCCTGTTGTGAATCCATGTTGCCTCAGATCCTGCGCTGATGGATTCCAAGTGTTCCACGGTCCTTTCCTTAAGCAGTGCCTCCATGATTTTGCCCACTACTGAGGTGAGGCTGACTGGCCTATAGTTGCCTGCCGCCTTCCTGCTCCCACCCTTGTGAAGAGGGACTACGTGTGCCCTCCTCCAGTCCTCTGGAACTAATCCTGAATTGAGCAACTCTAAACAGGGCTGCCAGAAGTGCTGCTAGGTCACTCCTTGGTTCCTTTAAAGTCCTAGGATGTTTATCATCTGGTATCATTGCTTTATCCTGCCTCAATTTTGTGAGTTCCTATAGGACTCTCTCTTCTGTAAAAGGACTGGTGTTCTCCTTCCCCTTTGTATCCGATTCCTAGCTGCAGTCCCTGTCTTTCCCTCTTCTGTGAAAACTGAACAGAAGTATTTATTCAGTATTGATGCCTTTTCCAGGTCTCCTCCACACACCTCCCCTGCCTCCCTCTGATTCTTACAGTCCCACCTCCTGTCTTTCACTGATGTACTATAGAATCCTTATCCCTTTCTTTGCTGTCTGTGCTAATCTTTCTTCTGTTTGTGCTTTTGCCCTAACAGCTTTCGTTGCTTCCCCTCAGACTGTCTAGGTTCCACCTTGTCCCCCCGTGTCTCCTTATATTTTCTGAAGGCCAGTTTCTTGGCCCCTACTTTGTCTGCCACATCCTTCGAGAACCATAGTGATTTATTTCTTCTCTTACCCTTGTTTGTCAACCTAATGCACTGGTTAGTCACCTCCACTATGGCTCCTCTTAGGTGTGCCCACTACTCCTCCACCCCCCTGTCCTGCATCCTTCCTTGTCATGGGCTTATTTGATGCTTATCCCTATCCTAGCAAAGTCCACCCTCCTAAAATCCAAGACCCTCGCCTTTGTGTGACTCTACTGTGTCCATATGCCCATATTAAACTACACCATGCTGTGGTCGCTAGACCTCAGGTGAAATGAAATATAATCCTGACTTCATGTACATAGAGGAGGAGTATGAGGGAGAACAATTTCTGGAGGGCCCCCTTCACTCTAGTTTGACCCTCTTATCCTGTAGTGAGGATTTGGTGGTTTATACCCGAGATCTCCTGAGGACCCATCTTTCCAAGCCATGATGCAGCAAATGCAGTCTGCCATGGGCTTTGCTGTAGAAGAAAAGATTTCAGCAAAAGGAAACTCATGGAATTTTTGCAGTGCCCTGCCCCCCATTATCATTCCACCTATATATCCTGCATTAGAGGATGCTGCATTGCTGCGTGGCACAAACCAAACTCACTGCCTGCAGTCCCTAGAAAGGCTGATAAAAGCAGTATCCTGCACCATCTGCTAAGCTTTATCATGCTAACCATCCAGAAACTGACCCTATGGTCATCATGGCTGCTTATGCTAGGTCTAGAGCCCCTAGACATATGAGTACTTTGCAGTCTAATAAGGAATCTAGGAAGCTGGATGTGATGGTCAAATGTACTTATGCATCTGCATCATTGGACCTTATAACTACCAGGCCCACATGATCAAATATCAGAACAGCCTGTGGAAAGCTGCTCATGCTGCTGCTCAGGCTTTGCCTGATGGCTCTGCCAAGACTGGTCTGCTTAAAAAGGTCGCAGTGTCGGTGGCTCAGAAGGTAGCACACTCGCCTCTGAGGCCGGGAGATCAGTAGGCTGTGGGTTCTTTCCCCATACCAGGCACTTGGGTTAATATCCCAGTACTGACACTGTAGTGCAGCATGAGGGGGGTGCTGCACTCCTGAGGTGCCGTCTTTCGGATGAGACGTTAAACCGAGGTCCCATCTGCCTGTTCTGGTGGTAGTTCAGGTGGATGTTAAAGATCCATGGCACTTCTCGAAAAGAGCAGGGAATTTCCCGGTGCAATGGCCAAATTTCTCCATTCACAAAAATAGCACCAACAGCTTCATCCAGTTCAAGGTCAGTTGGCATTCATCTGTATCCCCCTCCCGAGTGGTGCCTGAAAATAGGCAGAGTTTGTGTAGTGCACTTACCGGTCAACAAAAACTAAATAAATAAAACATTGTCTGCTGGGGTATGCACCTCCCGGTGAAACCCCTACAGTGACATATGTCGCTGCCAACAATAGCGCCATGTCACTGTAGAGGTTGCGCCCAATCTGAGCAACACTGTCCCATCTGCACCCCTCCCCAGACCAACTCTGACTCGGGTTGGTATCTATAAATAGCAGTGGTGCAGGGGCAGAAACCCTGCATGGGGAGAGAGGTTCAGGAGCAAAGCCCCGAAGAAAAAACAGTCCCTGTTGGCTGCGGCTCCCTGCCAACTGCAAATCAGTCGACAGGGCCTGGCACTGCGATGCCAGTTGACGAGTTAGTTGTCGATTCGGCATCATAGATCTGTCTGCTGGTTCCGAGGTTGGCAAACATTTGTTACTCTCAGCTTATGATGTCTCTGATGCTTCTGCCATGGCTGCAGCTTCTGGCATTTGCATGAGAAGATATTCTTGGCTTAGAGTTGCTGGCTTTGCCAATGATTTGCAACAGGCAGTTTTGAATGCTCTCTTTAAGGGGTCAGAACTGTTTGGCTATGATGTTAAAGAGACCCTTTGTGGCCTTTAAACCTCAAAACTGACTCTAAGGTGCAAAGCGGGTATTTACAAGTGAAATCCTGTTTTGTTGGGGATGGGAGAACAGTTCCAATGCCTTCCCGACCGTTTCCCCCTACTATTTGCATTAATTAAGCATAGAAACATAGACTTTGACGGCAGATAAGGACCACTTGGCCCACCCAGTCTGCCCATTTCCCTACCTACTGGATAAGCTGCAGATTCTAGTTAACCAACAGCCTGCTTCCTGCAACCCCCACTATAATTGCTTTGTGTCTGTCCCATGCATGTTTGAATTCCCCCACTGTTTTAGACCCAACAACCTCCTCAGGAAGGCTGTTCCATGTATCCACCACTCTCTCCGTGAAAAAGAATTTCCTCACATTACCCCTGAGCCGTCCCCCCTCTATCTTTAAACTGTGCCCCCTTGTTCTTACACATCTCTTTTCTGAAAGATGCTACCCTCCTGGACTTTGTTGATTCCCTTGAGGTACTTGAATGTTTCTATCATGTCCCCCGTCCCTCCTTTCATCAGGGTATACATATTAAGCTCTCAGTCTCTCTTCATATGGTTTCTGATGTAGACCCTGCACCATTTTAGTTGCCCTCCTCTGGACTGCTTCCATCCTGTCTATGTCCTTGCGTAGATGAGGTCTCCAGAACTGGACACAGTACTCAGATGGGGTCTCACCAACTGTCTGTACAGAGGATAACCACTTCCTTTTTCTACTTGTGATGCCCCTCCCTATGCATCCCAGTATCCCCCAGCCCTCCTTGCTGCCCTCTCACATTGCTTACCCACCTTTAGGTCATCTGATATGACTACTCCCAGGTCCTTTCCATTTTTGTTGTTGTTGTTAGTACCTCCCCTGGTATTGTGTACTCTTCTCCTGGGTTTTGTTTCCCAGGTGCATTACTTTGCACTTCTTTGCATTGAATCTAAGTTGTCATATGTCTGACCATTCCTCCAACCTTGCCAAGTCCCTTCTCATCCTTTCTACCCCTCTTGTGTATCAGCTCTGTTACAGATCTTTGTGTCATCTGCAAGAGGCATACCCCTTCCCTCCAGGCCCTCTGCAATGTCACTTATAAAGATGTTAAAGAGGACTGGACCCAGTACTGAGCCCTGAGGTACTCCACTAGTAACCCCCTTTCTTCAGAATGTGTTCCATTCACTATTACCTTCTGTGTCCTGTTCTGCAGCCAGTTCGCCACCCAGGCTACCACCCTGAAACCCACTCCCAGGCTGGTAACTTAATTATTAATCTTTTGTGCGGGACTGTGTCAAATGACCATCACACCTAATTGGAAAGCTTTATAAAGGCCTTATGGAATTGCAGCCCAGTATATCACTTATGATACTGGAGTGGTGGAACAGAGAATTACAAAGCGGGGTGAGCAGGGAGGAGTGGATCAAATTTGCCTCTTTATCAGTTACAGAGTAACAGCCTCACGTTATTGGTGAGACTTCGCCTGGAAGTGTCGCGTGCAGTACTTTCGCACCCCTGTTGTACAAGCAGAATATATGGGTGAACATACAGGGTCATGTTGTAGGGGGTGTGGAGAGGCTCATGCCACACACATTCATATTTTCAGGGCATGTTCCACGCTAACTCTGTTTTGGCAAGAGATTACCGATGTCTCTAACACCCTGCTTGTAGAGCAAAATCTTCTCACTCCTGAACTGGCTCTTCTTTCCATTGTTCCCCAGTCCATCTGAGGGGATAGTAGAAAACTGCTGATCTTGCTTCGAGAGGGCTCTTGCAGTAGGTAGTTACATACAGGACTGGCCTTGACGGAACAGGACCCTGGAAAAATTTCAGTAGCAGTCCCTGGCGAAGGACCGCCCCACATCAGGTGACGGCGTCGGTGCGTCGATTATAAAAGAGGCGGTCCGGACGCCCGCCTTCCAGTTCTTTCCGCAGTTAGCTCGTGCAGCTCTCGCCCGGAATAGCAACCACCGAAAAAGGCGGCAGCAATCCTGGAGGCCCATATTCTTAAAAAGAAATGAGCTCTATGGAGAAGGAGCTAAAAAACTAAGGCAGGCGTCCACTTCCTGAAGGCCATCGAACAAAGAAGGACAAGGAGAGGCACGGGACAAAGGCTCCTCCACAGCGTCTCCATCGAGAAGTCGCAGGCTTGCAAGTAACATCCTCTGGGGATCGCTCCTCAAAGGCCGCCTTGAGGTTTCTGAGGCGCGCCGGCCCGCCCACTGGCTCACGCTCGGGCCTTGCGGGTGCCTCCAGGAGTTGGAGGCCTCTGCCCCTGGTTCAGCCGCAGGCTTGTGGCCTACCATCGTGGTGACCCGCAAGCCGGGCATCGGCCCTCCTCACGCCTGCCTGAGAGGCTGGTAAGACGTCCGACCCTTCGGGGCGACGCACGGCTGCTTCCCCCCCGGACCAGGCCGACCCTTCCTCTCGACCTGCCTCCGGGGAAGGCTGTCATAAGTCGGATGTTGGCTCCTCTGGCGCCCACTGAGAGCTCGCCTCTACGCCTCATGTCGGCTCATCCGACGTCCGGCCGGCGAGGGAACCGACGACGGACCCCCCTACATCCGTCCTTCCTGGTTCACCGCAGCTTTCGCTGCCATCACAAGAACCAGAGTCCCCATCCTGACCCGGACTCTTCCCCGTCCCGGGCACAGTTGGGGATCCTTTGCCTCCGTTAGTCCCTCCTCCTTCAGGAGCGACGGATCTGACGTCGGCTTCCCGGACGCCAGCCCCTTTAACGTCAGTACCTCCGGCATCAGGGCCTCCGCCGTCGGCCCTGACATCGGCCTTACCGATTCAGGGAGAGTTCCTACTCCCATCGGGCCCTCCCTCCGGGCTCTTCGCTACGGACCCACCCACGAGGTTCCCAGCTGGGCCGTCTACGCAGGCTAACCCCCTGGCTTCAGTGCCACGCCCGTCTTAATCGACACGGTGTGCCGGGGACGCCAGTATCCGACACCGCAGTACGACGCCGGGCTTCCTGGCGTCGCAGTACTCCACGTCTCAATACCCGATGCCAGGTTACCTGTAGCCGGGTTTTGGATACACTCCATATGGGTATAGGCCATATTCTTATCCCCCTCCTCCTCCTTCACCGCCCTCGCGGACGCCGGTGGACCTGCAGGAGACTCTGGCCTCCTGGTGGGCTGAGGCCAAGGCTCAGCTCACCAAAGAGGTCGAGCCACCTTCATTGTCAGTGCCATCCCAGGTTCCTGTACTCCAGGCGGCCACTCCCTCACCACCTCCGGACTCCAGGGTCTTCCATCTGGGTCGGAGAGGGAGACACGCAGCGTCTCCAAGGGACTGCAAAAGGCCCGTTCCTCCCTGGGTCGGAAAGGGAGTCTTACTCTTCTTCTTCCTCCTCTTCACTCTCGGACTCCTCGGACTCTTCGATGGCTACTCTGAGAGAGATGACAAGCCTTGCTCTCCGTCGAAGCCTAGCGAGGGACTCCTCCGAAGTCCCCTCTGGAGATCCTTCTTTTCTGGAGTTGCTTAGAAAATCCAGGAGGTCCATCAGTGGCGCTCTTTGAACCAGATCCTCAGCGTCTGAGACTAGCTGAACATCTGGATCTGCCGTAGACCCTACTAGTGCCACCCTGGATGAGCCTCACGCCGATCTTGTCACCACATTATGGAAACAGCCGTGCGGCCTTAGCCCCACTTCCAGGAAGTCGAACAGGCTATATCAGGCTCCAGAGGGTGTTGATTTCCTAGATTCTCACCCTCGTGCCGACTAGGTCTTGATTAAGCGCCCGCTCATGAACGGTTGGCGAACCCAAAGCATCTTAGCTCGTCACCTCCTGATAAGAATTTCGCCTTCTGGACCAGTATGGGAGAAAGATTACACTTCCTCCACACTGGGGATTCAGGCCCGAACTCAGTCGGCCACATGGGGACTACCAGAAGGCCATCCTTACTCAGGTGGAAACCAAGCTGGACTCCTTGCCTGACTCCCCAGGAGTTGGCTGATCTAGTCCACTTTGCTCATTGACCCAGTCGCCACATGCTCGTGTGACATACAATGCAGTGGACACTGCTGGGCAGAGCTCTGCTTCGCCCGTGAAGGCCCTACGGCGTCATGCTTCGACTCCGATGTGTCAGTTCTGGTCACAGAGGTGCAATCTGCTATCCAGGAAGCACCTTTCCGAGTCAGTGCTTTTGGGTGATGTCAAGGACATCATTACCGATTTGCAAGAGAAGGGGACGGCTCTTAAATCAGTTGATTCTATATACCGTCCCCATCAGCAGCAGCAGCGCCGTCCCTTTCGCAGACGGAATCGGCCAAAGGCGAAACCCCAGGGAAGGCGGGCCACAAAACGTCTGGCCTCCACAGTTGCTAAGCCCCCTCCGCCCAAAAAAGCAGCGGGTGCTTCAGCTGTGGCTCTGCCTCACACCACCTGACTCCTTTCCTCTCCAACTGCCTCCGGACTCCCTGGAGGAATTGGTAGGAGGGAGGTTTTCCTTCCACCTTCTGGGATGGGAGGTTAACCACGATTCTTGGGTGCTCCAGCTTAGCAGAAGGACACTCCATAGAGTTTCTTCAGAAACCACCCGCCACCCTCCTCTGAAGTCATCATATTCATGGGAACACATTCCTTTGGTTCAGGAGGAAATCTCGGCTCTTCTGGTGAAGCAGCGATAGAGCCCGTCCCCTTCATCTTCAGGGGATGGGTTACTATTCCATTTCTTCCTGGTCCCAAAGAAGATGGGAGATCTCAGACCGATTTTAGATCTCAGTTCCCTGAATCTTTATGTAGAATACAAAGGTTCAGGATGCTCTCTGCAGAGCCTTCTGCCCCTCCTCCAGCGGGTCAATGGCTTTGTGCCCTGGATATGCAGGATGCTTATCTGCACATTCCCATTCACCCTCCCATCCAAATACCTTCGTTTTGCATTCCAGGGGACCACTACCAGTTCAAGCGCTCCCGTTTGGTCTATCCTCGGCCCCAGTATTTGCAAATGCCTGGCAGTGGTGGCGGCCCACCTGCGTACCAAGGGAGTACAGGTGTTACCTTACCTGGACGACTGGCTCCTGGCGGCCTCGTCCAAGGAGGAACTCCTGCATTTCCTCTCCCTCACCCAGCAGGTTTTTGCCTGCCTGGGTATTACCATCAACCATTCCAAGTCTCATCTGGACCATCCTCGATTCGACCATGGGCAAGGCCTTCCTGCCTCCGGACAGGGGGGCCTCCCTTCAGACCCAAATATGTCTGTTATCCAACCGCAGGATGGTCTCGGCGAAGTCGGTCCTTCGCGTTATCGGGCTCATGGCGGCCGCCATACTGACGGTCTCCCACGCTTGACTCCAAATGAGGATCTCTCAGTGGACTCTACGCTCACAGTGGGATCAACTAGTGGACGACCTAGATCATTCAGTTCTGATCTCATCGGCGATGATGCGAGACTTGTAGTGGTGGATGGTTCGAGAGAACCTGTTTCGGGGAGTCCCTTTCTTTCATCCTCCCCCCTCCCAGACTCTAACCACAGACGCCTCAGGCGAGGTTGGGGAGCCCATCTAGGCCCTCATCGGACCCAGGGCTCTTGGTCCAGGCTAGAACAGGCTCTTCACATCAATGTGCTTTCGAGCTTGGGCAGTGTTGTATCTCTCCAAGCCCTTCACCAATACATCCTTCCTGGCCACCTAGCCGTCCAGACGGACAACATGTGCGTAGTGTGGTACATCAACAAACAGGGAGGAACTCGGTCCTACCCTCTATGCAGGGAGGCAATGAGGGTTTGGGATTGGGCAACACAACACGACCTTTACCTCATGGCGATTCACGTTCCAGGAGTCGACAACACCCTAACCAGACAGGCTAAGTCGCTCTTCTGCTCTGACTCATGAGTGGGAACTGGACCAAGGGGTCCTAGGCGATATCTTCAACTTTGTGGAACACCACAGGTCGACCTGTTCACATCCCCCAAAGCATAAAACTTCCCACCTTCTGCTTGCTGGTTCCAGAGCAAAGGCGCTCTGGAATGACGCTCTGTCTCTCTAGACTGGAAGGACAGATTAGGTCTATGCCTTTCCTCAATTCCTGTTATCACACGAGTCTTTCAGAAACTAGCTTCAGAAGGGCGAGAATGATTCTGATGTCCTTTCTGGCCCAAGCAAATCTGGTTCTCTCTTCTACAACAATATTCAGAGGATCCTCCTCTTCCTCTTCCCTCTATCTCAAGGTTTGTTGACCCAGGATCAGGGGACCCTGGTCCATCCAGGCCTCAAATCCCTTCAACTGCATGCATGGCTCCTGCAGACCTAGCCCAATCCCATTTTGGTGTGTCTCCAAAAGTGGCGGAGATTTTAGTGGAGGCCTGAAAACCCTCCACCAGGTCCACCTATGCCATGAAGTGGAAAAGATTCACTATTTGGGCCACCTCCAAGAACGTGGAGCCCTTCTCCTGTTCAGCGGGGCTTCTGCTGGAGTATTTACGTCATCTGTTCGACCTGGGTCTCAGCCATTCCTCTTTGAAGGTACATATGGCGGCCATCTCAGCCTATCATGTTCCCTTCACAGACAAAGCTTTCGCTCAACTGGAGGTCTCTAAGACCTTTCTCAGAGGGGTCCTCCATCTGAGGCCCCCCATCCGTACTCCTGCTCCCCTTGGGACTTGAATTTTGTTCTCGAGAAACGTACCCTTCCTCCCTTCGAACCTGCAGCTTCTGCACATTTGAAGTTTCTTTCGTGGAAGACACTCTTCTTGGTGGCCATTACTTCGGCTCGAAGAATCTCCGAGCTCCAGGCCCTGATGTGTAAAATCCCCTACTTGATTTTTCACAAGGAAGGAGTTGCTTTTCACACGAATCCTAAGTTTCTACCTAAAGTAGTAGCAGAGTCTACCTTAAATCAATCCATAGAGCTACCTGCCTTTTTACACAGTACTCTAACCAAGGGGAATATTTACCCATACTATGGATGTTCACACGGTTCTGAGATACTACACCAACAGGACGAAGGATCTCAGAAAGACTGATCAGTTGTTCATCTCTTTTGCTCACAAAAGGGAAGGCAGTGCTGTTTCAAGCAATGCCTGTCTAAGTGGTTGCCCATTGCATCACTTTCTGTTATGACAAGTACCACAAGACCCTCCCAGGTCAAGTCAGAGGCCACTCCACAAGAGGAGTAGCTGCCTCTGCAGCTTGTTTCAAGTTTGTGTCTGCAGCAGACATATGCTGCGCCACCTGGACTTCCGTCCATACCATTCTGGTAAACTACAGTTTGGATATTGCTCTCGCCGTAGAGCAGGCCTCGGGCTAGCTGTTTTGCAAGGCCTCCTGTCTTGAGGCTTGCATGACTAGAGCTATTTCATGGAGTAGCTTCCTCCTCCCGGTGCCTTTTCTTTATTCCAGACTGCTTGGGATTCAGTCCTATATGTAATTACCTACTGCAAGAGCCCTCTCGAAGTAAGATAGTACAGTTATGTAAGGACTTACCGTAACAATAGATGTTCGAGAGAGGCTCTTGCAGTAGGTAATACCTTCCCGCCCTCCATCCCCCTAGGCTTTTTTCAGCTCCTTTTCCATATAGAGAAATATCCGCTTCTCTCTCGTCTGGCCTCCTTTGGCCTGTGGCGGGAAAGAACTGGAAGGCGGGCGTCCGGGACCGCCCCTTTATATCGACATCCCCTGATGCCGGTCACCTGACGTGGGGGCAGTCCCTCGCCAGGGACTGCTAGCTAGAAATTTTTCCGTGGGGTTCTGCCGCCTGCCGGCGTCAGTCCTATATGTAATTACCTACTGCAAGAGCCTCTCTCGAAGATCTACTGTTACGGTAAGTCCTTACGTAACTGTACTTTAATTTTCTACAGACCTGTTAGTTTGACCTCAGTGGTAGGGAAAATGATGGAATCACTTCTGAAAGAAAGAAAGGATTGTTCAGTACCTAGAGGTCAGCCGGGCACAGGACACAAGGCAGCATGGATTCACAGCGGGAAGGTCATGTCAGATGAATCTAATAGATTTTTTTGATTGGGTGACCAGAGTAATAGATCAGGGAGGAGCTGTGGACATGGCCTACTTAGACTTTAGCAAGGCATTTGACACAGTACCACACAAAAGATTAATAAACAAGTTAGCCAGCCTGGGAGTGGGTCCCAGGGTGGTAGCCTGAGTAACAAATTTGCTGGACAACAGAACACAGAGAGTAATAGTAAATGAAGCACACTCTAGAGAAAGGGGAGTTACTAGTGGGGTACAGCAGAGTTCAGTACTGGGACCAGTACTCTTTAATGTCTTTATAGGTGACATTGCAGAGGGGCTGGAAGGAAAAGTATGCCTCTTTGGAGACAACACAAAGCTCTGCAACAGGGTTGATACATAAGGAGGGGTGGAAAGGATGAGAAGGGACTTTTTTTTTAAATTTATTTTATATAAAAAAAGCTCAGAGCGTGGGTGCTTCATTCATCGTGATATCTCCTGGAGACTTTTATATGACTCCATCATTGCTGATTTCATTTTCAGACCAAATTTTTTTCTAAAAATGGTTTCCAAGTTTGACCAAATCCATAATAATAATTTTCCAAATAAAAGATGGACCTATCAACCTTGCCCTGATGAAGCATTTTCTGGACCCATTCTCTATATGTGAGGAGCTATGCCCTTCAATGTTGTAAAATTGTTTTGATAGCCACAATACCCCTATATTCCACAGGGTTTTCTGACATCCTGTGATCCGGGGCTCCAGGAAAATCCCAAAATGGCAATCCCAGGATCGAAAGGGAAGTCATATCCCAAAATCTTAGACAAAAAGACCCATATAACTAACCAGTAATCCTTGATCAAAGGGCAGTTTATCAACATATGGGCCAGAGTACCCCTTCCACACCCACATCTGTGACAGAGTTCTGGAACCGAAACATTAAACTTATGAAGTTTAACCAGAGTATAATAAGTCTGATGCAATAAATTAAAATAGATCTGTAATAGACGATTATTCTTAATATTGATGTTCTGAAGGTTCATAACCTAAAACCATTTTTCATCTGGGATCTGAGTGTTTAACTCTCTTTCCCAAGCAACCTTATTTACTTCTAACCCATGTGAAGAATCCACCCATAAAAGTTTATATAGCTTGGAAATCAAATGGCTATTAGTTTTCAAACTCTCAAAAAACTCCTTCAAAGGAGAGACAGGAAGAAGGAAGGATCTATGGTTCTTATAGACATAATTCCTGGCTTGCAAATACTGCCATCTATGATGAATTTGTACATCATATTTGATCAGGAATTGTTTGAAAATCATAAAGTAGATCCTTCATAGAAATCCCTAAGGTCCAGATATGTCTATGAAAGTACCATTCCTTAAAAACTTTACAATTCATAGAGGGAGAAAATATTTATTATTATATATAGGTGTCCATGCAGAAATTTTCCTGAATAATTGAGTAGTTTATTAGCATGAATCCATGTGTGGCTGTAGTACTAGTAGTATATAATACAGCGATAATGGATTCAATCCATAATAACAATTAAGAGATAAAGGTCTGTTAGCCTCAGCCCATTAGCAGCCTCCTCCTCTATTCCCATACCTGCAATGTGTTTTTATCCGTATGAAATATACATTGAAATACCATTCTAATTGGCCTCCAAATACTATACCAAAAATTACAGCATCCCAACCCTCCTTTTCCTTATTATACTGCAGTTTATATAAAGCAACTGGGAGGAAGATCCTTGCCATAAAAATTTGGATTAGCTTATCCATATTTAAAAAAAACATTTTTTAAGGATACAGGGATAGATTCAAACAGGGAGAGAGTCTAGGAAAATATTCATTTTCAGAATGTTAATTCTACCAAGCAGTACCAACAGAAGGTGTTGCCACTTTGACAGGTCCGATTTTATCTTAGATAGCAATGAATCATAATTATATTGAATTATTTTGTTATTATATTGTGTTAACACAACCCCAGATATTTAATTTTATCTTTTTCATTGCTACTAGTGAACTGTCCCTTAAATTCAGAGGATCGCTTCTACAGCAACTCTGATTTCTCCCAGTTCACCTTATAACCAGACAAGGCACCACATTCTTCCAAAATGTTATTGAGAAGAGAGAGTATGAATAATTGGGGTTATTCAGGAAGATCAAAATGTCATCTGCGTACAGCATGATGACGGTGTTACCAAAATCTGAGGTAAGGCCTAACTGTTGGGCTTCCAATCTGATTTTAATGGTCAGTGTCTCCAAAAATAATGCAACAATCAGAGGAGATAAAGGACATCCCTGCCTTGTCCCCCTCAAAAGTTGAAAATAGGGAGATACAGCAGAATTTCTCCTAACACGTGCTTGTGGATTAGTATAAAGTAATTGAATCCATTTTAAAAAACTACCTCCGAAACCATAACCTGTTAAAGTCGCTATAAGGAACGGCCATTGCACCCAACTGAAAGCTTTTTCAGCATCTAAAGATGAGTGCAGTGTCCGTTCCTGCATATGCAAAAATAATATCAAAAGCTTTTCTAGTATTATACCGCTGCCTTCTATGAAGCCCACTTGATCTTCATGTATCAGGCTTGATGCATATTTGGCCAATCTCTCTGCCAAGATCTTTGTGAAGATTTTGTAGTCACTATTTAGCAAAGAACTAGGTCTATAAGAGCCATAGTATTCTGGGAGTTTATCTTTTTTAAGTAGCAAGATCATTTCTGCTTCATTAAGAGATTGCGGGATTTTATTTTCTTCCACAAAGGAGTTAAATAAATTCACAAGCCAAGGAGCGAGTGTATCCTTAAGATTTTTATATAATCTTACTTCAAGATACAGCTCTTGCAGCAGGTTACACCATTAGGACTGAAGCCGTCAGGCGCCAGGACCCCACGAAATTTTTCTAGCTAGCGCTATCTTCCAGCGGGACGCCTCGACGCCGGGTCCTGCCTCCGGCGCCAGGCGGGTATATAAGGGGCGGTCCCGCCAGAATCCCCAGTTCTTTCCCGCCGTCGAACTGCATGCCTCGACCCTCCGGTCACTGTCTAGCGCGCGACGCGTGGTTTTCAGAACTTCCTTCGGGAAAATTGAAGAATTTCAAGAATTGATCATCGCTGACACTCCAGGCTTTCCAGTCCATGATTCCGCCGTGCACTATCCTGCTTCAGACGGACAACACAGCGGTGATGTATTACCTCAACAAACAAGGGGGCGCTCACTCTTACCCCTTTGCAGGAGGCCATGAGAGTGTGGGATTGGGTACGGACACGGCGCAAGCTTGATCGCTGCACATCGCTCCTGGTGGGACAACACGATCGAGACGGCTGAGTCCCAGGCCAGAGTCCACAAGTGGGAACTTCTTCAGGAGGTGGCAGAGGATCTGTTCCTTGATGGGGAACTCAGAACTGGATTTGTTGGCGTCCCCATCCAGCATAAAACTGCCCAATTTTGCTCGCTAGATCCAGGGCCTGGTGTTTTCTGGCGAGGCGTTGTCCTCTCCTGGGTGAACAGATTCCTTTACGCTTTTCCTCCCTTCTCGTTGATCAGAGTTCTTCTCAAACTGCGCAGGGGAGCATGCACGGATGATTCTGGTAGCTCCATTTTGGCCCAGACAGATTTGGTTCCCATTGCTGGCTCAGCTATCCGGGAACCACGCTCCGTGCCGCTCAGCTCCCACCTTCTGTCTCAGGAGAGAGGTTCATTGCTGCATCCGGATCTTCGCTCTTTGAACCTGCATGCATGGCTCCTAGAAACATAGCCATTTTGCAACATGGGGTCTGCAAGAGGTTGCCGAGGTCCTCTCTGCGTCAAGCCGGCAACACATGCTACAGGCGCCATGAAATGGCATCGTTTTTGTTTATGGTCACGGGCTCGTGACCTCTCCCCACTAGGTTGTCCCGTCGGGCAGTCTTGGACTACCTCCTTTCCTATTCCAGTCAGAGCTGGCCTACTCCTCTATTAAAGTGCACCTGTGCGCTATTTAACTACCACCTGCGGTGGGGCAGCGCACTATTGCTCAGCTGGGCGCTTCTCGGGAGTTTCTGAGAGTGTTACACTTAGGCCTCCTATCAAGGACCCGGTTCCTCCATGGGATCTCCTTTTTGTCCTGGAACAGCTCACGCTTCCTCCCTTTGAACCAGCCGCAGATTGCGAGCTACGTTTTCTGTCGTGGAAAACATTGTTTTTAGTTGCCGTTACTTCAGCCAGAAGGATTTCTGAGCTTCATGCTCTCATGTGTAAAGAGCCTTATTTGGTTTTTCACCAGGACAGAGCATCTCTGAGGACGAACCCGAAGTTTTTGCCTAAGGTGGTTTTGACACTCACTTTAAATCAGGACATCGACCTTCTGGTCTATTTCCCGAGTTATTCAAATAGAGGGGAGGCTTTGCTCCACACTCTGGATGTTCACTGCAGCCTGAGGTATTACCTCAACAGAACCAAACCCTTTCGGGCTTCTGACCAGCTTTTCGTCTCTTTTGCGCAGAGAATGAGAGGCCAGCCGGTTTCTAAGCAATCCTTATCCCGCTGGCTTGTGCAGTGTATCTCACACTGTTATCAGTCTAGGCAAAAGCCCCTCCCTGGTTCCATCCGGGGTCATTCTACCAGGGGTGTGGCCACTTCCTTTGCAGCGCTCAAAAATGTCTCAGTCTCTTCCGTGCTGCAGCTACTTGGAGCTCTGTGCATACCTTTATCAGGCATTACAGTCTGGATATAGCCTCTAGGCGAAGGGCAATTTCGACTAAGCGGTGTGAAGGCCTCTTGTCCTGAGTTAGGATTGGTTTGGTTTCTCTGTTTCTTCCTCTTCCTCCTCCCAAAGTTTCTTTTGGGCAAGCGTTACTGCTTGGGAATCAGTCTAATGGTGTAACCTGCTGCAGAGCTGTATCTCGAGTAAGATAGTACAGTTACGTAGAACTTACCGTAACAGTAGATCTTCGAGAACAGCTCTTGCAGCAGGTACCTTCCGCCCACCATATCCCCCTTGGAAGAGACATGGCTCGTTTAAAAAATTTTTTTTTCAAATAAATAACGAGCGAAGAAGTCTGGGGGTCATTTGGGAAATAAGCAAATTTATTTTGATCCAGTCGAAATTTGTTCCCTTATTGCCTTCTGACGGTGGATCCTCGGTCTCCCTTCTGATGTCATCGTGCGGCCGGGAGTCTCCGGCGGAGAACTGGGTATTCTGGGCGGACCACTTTATGTACCACGCCCGGATCGCCGGAGGCGGATCTCGACGGGTGTCCCCCGCTGGAAGATAGCTAGCTAGAAAATTTCGCGGGGGTCCTGCACCTGACGGCTTCAGTCCCAATTGGTGTAACCTGCTGCAAGAGCTGTCTTTGAAGATCTACTGTTACGGTAAGTTCTACGTAACTGTACTTTCAAAAGGATGACCATCAGGGCCTGGTGTCTTGCCATTAGGCAATGTATTTATAACCCTCAAAACCTCTTCCACAGTGCTTTCCTACTTAACTCCAGCAGCCTGTGGCTCTGAAATTTGGGGAGTTTAAACCTAGCAAGGTATTCTTTAATCCTAATCTGCTCTGCTTGATTCTGTGGTTTATACAGCCTGCTATAGAAAGCATGAAAAGTTTGATTTATTTCATCTTCTGATGTAACTAGTTGGCCATCTTCTCTTTTGATTTTGTTAATTCTGTTTTTTGTTCTGTTCCGTCTTCAGTTGATAGGCTAAGAGTTTACCAGGGATGTCACCATGTAAAATAATATTTTGCCCACACCTATACATTTCTTTCTTTGATTTCTCCTGTAGCAGTTTTCCAACACTTGCAATTTTAAGGTTTATCTCTGTTTGTTCTGAACCTCCTGCAACATGTTCTGCTTCAGCTGATGCTAACTGGTTCCAATACCACCAAATCCTGCTCCATCTCTTCCTTCTAACACTCACTTGTGACATAACCCATCCCTTAAGTAAGCCTTTAGGGCATCCCATATTATCTGAATACTTATTCCCTGATTAACATGATGGCCCATAAAGGCCATAATCTCCTCCTGAAGACTATCCCTAAAGCCCCAAGAGACCACAGTGAGTTATCAAATTTCCGTAATTTAAAATATACCTTTGATCCCTTGGTCAGTATCCACTTCTAATAAATATTGGGGCATGATCTGAAATTCTTATTGTTTCATATGAGACAGTACAAGAAAATTTACTAGGAACTGAGGAGATTAGAAAAAGTCAATCCTTGGAAAGGTTTTATATGTCTTAGAGTAGAATGAAATTTTTTATGGAGAATGAGCTTCTAAAAGGTTGTATAAATTTAAATCTTTCATACGCCTGTTCTAACACCTGAAGAGCCCTTTTCTTCCTTTCTCTCATAGGGGTTCCCTATCAATTAAATTGCAAGTTAAGTTGAAGTCCCCTCTTATTATAATATTGGTGCCCAACTGAGACAGTTCCAAAAAGAAGTCTGTAAAGAACACTGGGTTGTCCTGATTAGAACCATATAAAGATACTAATGTAAAACATATATTGCAGATCTTCATGACTATCATTACATATCAGCTGTTTTTATCTATCACAGATTTACCTAATTGATGGCCAAGGTATTGTCTAATAAAAATTGCTGTACCTCTGGCCTTATTGGAAAAGTCTGAGATATAACCAACAGCCCTAAAAAAAATTTGAAAAATATAAAGCAGCCTTCTTGTTAGAATGAGTTTCTTGTAAAATAAGACAATCTATATTCCTCCTATTGGCTGGTTGTATTACTTTTCATATTTTAATCCTTTCTTTACAGCCATTAAGATTCCAGGACATCATTTTTAATGGTCCCATTGGAGGAAATAAGTTGTCCCAATATTACCATAATCCAGTTCCATCACCGTATCCACCTTGGGGGGTGGAAGGGGTCTATCATTCCCAAGCTGATCAGGTCCAACTAAGATCATGAAAAAAATATTCTCAACAAGGTAACCAATCCATGCTTTCATGTTGACAGTTACCCATACTCCGCACCCATGCACTCTATTCCTTGTATCAAAGAGCTTTTTTGTTTTATGTTTTTTATTCGAGTTTCTTGTTTTTGTCTGTGAAAATCTACCAATACCTATTAAACCCAACCCCACTCATAAGTTATCCAAAATCTCAAATCTCAATACCCAAAAAAACTAGCAAATTATTTTTTAATCCACAGCACCCAAGATGTATTGAGAAAACCAAAAACTGATTTTACTAGAAGCCCTCATGGCTGAAGGGCTCCTTTCCCCCTCCCCCATTGAAGGCTCTGAACCTTTACTGTATGCAAAGATGTGAAGGTAAATGAGGTGAAAATACACAGGGCCCCTTCACCTCCCAACCAATACTCTCCCAAGGGGAGTAAGAAACTAAAACAGATAATTTAACATATTCCACCTATATATTATGGGCCGGATATTCAAACTGCGCTATTTTGTGGTGCAAGCCCTTGCGCTGCACAAAGTAGTTATGCAGGGGTGTGTCCAGAGCGATATTCAAAGGAGTTGCGCCCTTGAGCAACTCCTTTGAATATCACCCCCCCGGCCACAGCCACTGTGCATGGCGCAGTGGAACTTGCACCACCGCAAGTTGTCAGAGTGGAGCATTCAACTTGCAGTGGCGCAGTACCATTGTATACATCTTAAAATCCCCATATTCAAAGGTGACATGCAAATGGGGCCATAATTCATGCAAGGCGGAGGAGGCCATTTGCATCTGATTACGCCCCATTTGCATGCCATTAGCATGCAGGTGCGCTGATCCCCGAGGACTTGCGCCTGGCACCCTGCCAGGCAGCAGCCATCGGGGACCGACGCCCCCTGCAGCCCGATCGCGGGCAAAACAGTGTAGAATCCCCCCCACCACCCCCCACTGGCCCGATCGCGGGCATAGTTTAACCCCCCCCACCAGCCCGATCGCAGGCAGCAATGTGGCTCCCCGCCCCAACGTATCCCTGGTGGTCCAGTGGACGAAATGCCAGCGGGCAGTAGTTGTTTAATAAACCCCCTCCCGAATTAATCCCTGGTGGTCAGTGGCATATCCCGATTGCGGTTGTAAAGTTGAACAGACACCCCGAACATAGCCCTGGTGGCTAGTGTCCCCCACCCCACCCACCCACGAAGCCCCACCACCTGCTCCCTCCCCCAACAGCCCGGCGGGCGGCAGCATCCCTCCCGCCCGCCCGCCCGTAACTGACCGGTGGGGCCTCTGCGCCCGGTGGTGCAGAGCAAGAGCCAATGGTGCGGCCAATACTATACAAGAACAGTCCAGTTTTGTGAATGAATGAATGTATTCATTCACATATCTGGACTGTCATGTCTGATATGGGCACTGCGCCCAGTGGCTCTCTGCGCTTGCTGCTCTGACTATCGATCAGTCGGCGAGCCAGTGGGATGCGCGACTGCGGGGCGGTGGTGGTGCCTCGTGGGTGGGTGGGGTGGGGACACTAGCCACCAGGGCTATGTTCGGGGTTTGTTCAACTTTACATCCGCGATTGGGATGTGCCACTGGACCACCAGGGATGACTTCGAGAGGAGGGGGTTTATTAAACAACTACTGCCAGCGATCGGGCTCTTGGTCCACTGGACCACCAGGGATGAATTGGGGTTATTAAACAACTACTGCCCGCGATCGGGATTTACGGTCCACTGGACCACCAGGGATACGTTAGGGGGAGCCACATTGCTGCTGGTGATCGGGCTGGTGGGGGATTAAACTATGCCCTTGATCGGGCCAGTGGGGGTGGTGGTGGGGATTTACAGTCATCTGCAGCGATCGGGCTGCATGGGGGCACAGGGAGTGGGTTGGGGGGCCAGCCACGGGTGGCAGCTGCTGTGTTGCGCCCTGCAATGCCAGCAACTCACCTGTGGGTGGCCCTCAACTTGCGCCTTTGAGCCCAGAGTTGTGCAAGCTTAGCTGGAGGTTGCGCCTGCATTTCCGCACAGCCCAGCTGGAATATCGGGCTGTGCAGTTTATGCATGGTTCCTCCCCCTCCAGTTCAGCATGCATTCATTTGCATTGCGCTGTTGCTCAGCATGTTTTCTGTGGCGCAACTGCCTCCTGCTGAATATCGTAGATTGGAGCAAGTTCGGACTTGCGCAGGCCCAACCCTATTGCGCATGGCGCAACCCTTTTGAATATCTGGGCCTATATGTACAAATTAAGTATGTATCTTATAAACCCCCCCCCCCCAAACAACTATTTCTTAGCACCATACAGAAGAATTTTTCTGAAGTCAGATTCACTCCACTATTTATGTTCCCCGATCTGGTTTTTCATGGGCTTGTTGTGACCGTTTACTAATAAATCTTCCACCTCAAATGGAAGTGGAAAAGAGGTTTTCCATCCCCAAAAACTCAGTTTCACTGGATATATCAAGAGAAAGAAATACCCTCTGTAGCAGAAATGGTAAGAAAGAGTTAATGCTTTGGATTCTGTAGGTGCTTTATTTTTTAGCAGTCTGAAAAAAAAAACACACTCATGCAAGCTGAGAATTCCAGCTTGTGGGATTCTCAATCCCCCCTAGCTGTTAGATAAGAGCTGGGTCATAAATCTCGAGTGGACATCTCCACACACACAGGCCAGTTTGAATGGATTGATTCATTCAGATATAAACTTAAGGGAATATACTATAAAAGGGAATATAGTTGGTCACTGATAGGTGTTCAGTCTGATTGGGACAATTATATACATACATGTTGGATGGTTGGTGCATTCAAAGGGGGAATAGGCATTACCTATTCCAAGGAGAACATATAAGAGGCTGAAAGACAATGAAGAGTGTTCTTACTTTGAAGCTGGAGGAAGAATCTAAGCTTGGTGCCTACCCTTTTAGCTATGTCAGTGGAGCTGGCAGTTAGTATAGGGTCCAGTGTCTCTTGTAAGAGGCGGGAAAGGTAAGTTTAGTACTAGCATATTGCAGTAATAGCTATTTTTTTTTGCCATCTATTATTTAAAACATTTGTTTACTTATCCTGTATGAGTATTATTCTCTTGTGTTGTAAATATATATCCTGTAAATGTTCAGTGCACTTTCTGTTATGTAAAAAGCTATTTATTTGCTCAGCAGTTGTGACTGTGATGTCATTTTTCTAAGGTAATATTTGGTTTCCACTGGCTGAGGTAAACTCTGTGTAGCATCCACCACCCGAGAGAGAGAGACATTACCAGACTTTAACTTGTGCAGTTGCATGTTTAATTATTTAAGTTTGTGAGCTTGAAAGAGGTGCTGGAAGACAGTCTGGCTGGTGGCAGCGAATACCCTAAGACAGACACCTCTCTAAAAGCTGTTTCAGCCCAGAGGGAGGTGGGTTGTCACAGTTGGTTGCAATCTCATATCATGCCCCTCATTCTTGTACTTCTGTACTGAAAGATGTTGTCCACTTGCACCTTGTTTATGCCCTTTAGATATTTGAAGGTTTCTATCATGTCTCCCTGCTCTCTCCTCTCTTCCAGTGTATACATATTGAGGTCTTTCAGTCTATCTTCATAAGTCATCTGGTGCAAACCCTGCACCATCTAGTCACTCTTCTCTGAACCACCTCCACCCTTTCTTTGTCCTTCCGAAGATGTGTACTCCAAGTTGTACACAATACTCCAGATGAGACCTCATCAGTGGTTTGTACAGTGGTATCACCATCTCCTTCTTCTGCTAGCAGTATCTCTCCCTATGCACCCAACATGTCACTGGCCCTCCCACAGCCTTTGTACACTGTTTGGCCATTTTAGGTAATCCAAGATAGCTATCTCCAAATCCCTTTCCTCCTTGGTGACCATCAGCAACTCTCTCCCCCATCTTGTAGCTCTCCTGAGGTTTCTGCACCCAGGTGCATGACTTTCACTTTATAGGATTGAAACTCAGCCTCCATACTTTGGACCACCTTTCCAGACTTTCTAGATCTTCCTTGTCAATCTTCACCATTCATTTCTGCTTGGGTGTAAGCGGAGACGCCGCACCCGTCAAGAAACTTTTTTTTTTTTTAAAAGCTCATATTACGGCGCCCGCCCTCGAGTAGCGTCATCACGCGGCGTCGTTAGTAGCGACCGACTCCTCCTCCAACTCAGTTCTGTTTCTCCCGCCGCGAGGCAGCACCTGTCCAAGCGCTCTTCTGCTAACTTTCGTCCGACTCTGATTTTTCCCGCGCACTGAGCGCCAACTGGTAAGACTGTTCTTTTCTTTCTAAGCGGCGCCCGGGTGTATTTCCTACTGTTTTTCTCTCAATAGTTGGCGTTATGTCCGGTTCGGGCCTAAGCGTTTTTCAAAAGGCGGGCCGCGCCCCTATGCGTCAGTGCTCCTGTGGCCGGCATTTCTCCGTCTCGGACCGGCATGACGTCTGTCTTCGTTGCCTGGGACCCAACCATGATATGGATTCGTGCGACGCCTGTTTCTCCACGGACCGCCGTGTCCTCGAAGTCCGAATGTTCAAGCTCGGCAAGGCCCGCCCGACCTTGAGGGGACGGCGACGCCGAGGACTCTCAGGTAAGGTCTCTAGGCCCTTCCCCAGGTCTCCTCCGGCCTATACGTCCGAGGAGGAGGGTCTCCTCTTTTCTTGCCGAGGAGGAGGCCCTTCTGCGGTGTTAGAGGCGTCGTAGTCCCTCCCGGGGCGCGGCGCCCGGCCCGCCTCGGCAGTCACCTCCCTCGGAGGTGCAGGCTCCCGATGTCGAGGCCCTCGACTTCTGGGCCTAGCAGTGGTGGACCCTCGGCCGCCTTTGGTGCCCGTTTTGGATCGGTGCCGTTTGCAGCGCCCCGGTGATCATAGCAGCGTCATTGAGCGGTGCCGCCCAGTCTCGGCGCGTTGGGGCGCTGATGATCATAGTGGTGCCATCGTGACGCGCCACCGCCTCCCAGCGCTGGCTGGCGGCGCTGCTGGCCTGACTTGCCTCCTTCCAGCGCCCGCCCGGCTTCCGCACCGAGCGTGCTGCCATTTGTCCTGCCGGCGCACCGTCGAGTGGTTGGGAGTCGGGCCTGGCTGTTGCCGGCGTTGAGGGGGAGCGCACCCATTGGTACCAGTGCTGTTCGCGGCGCCGTTGCCTCTGGGACCCCTGGGGTGGCCAGCATCGAGGTCCAGCTGGTCTCGTCCTCCTCGGAGGACGATGATTCAGACGTGGACCCATCCTGGCACCCCCACTCTTCGGAGTCTGGGTCCCCTGTGGCTAGAGGTACCAGGCGGCGCAGCGGGCCCCTCCCTCTGTCCCCCCTTCCGTCCTCTCCTGAGGGCTCCCCGGCTGGGGGTGGCCGGGGGTCCCGGGAGGGAGACGTGGGGGTGACGGAGGGGGAGGCTCCCCTCTCCGGAGGGCCGGTGACAGCTACCCCCCGGGGTGCTGTTGCCCCCTCTGGGGATAGGGGGACGCTGCTGTCGAGGAGGAGGGCCCTCTCAGAGTCTGAGGGGTTGAGGGGCAGAGGATCGGGCCCTCGGTCTTCTTTGGCCACCTCGGGGGGGTGGCCAGGAGCAGTAGCGCCGAACCCCGCCCCTCCTCCGGGGCTCTAGGGTGCCCTCTGGCGGGTTGTTGCGGCTGCCCTTCTGGATCCATGCAGTCCGGCGTCGTCACAGGGAGGTTCTCCCTGGGCTCTTCAGGCTCCGCTTCCCCAGAGTTCCGTTTGCCTGGTCTGCTGTCGGGACCCCTCCAGCTAGGGCTCCGTTCCCGGATTCCAGAGCCCTGGCAGAGATCTGTTGCCTCCTTGTAGGTGCCCCTCTCCCATCTCTCTGGCTCCACCACCCCCGCTCCCAGGCCATGTCGGGCCTACGGGTCCGTTATCTTGGGAGCAGTTCAGAGGTTCTGCGGCGGCCTTCCCCTCATATGTTAGATACATGCATGAGCGGGTCTTTCGACTCTCCCACCACCGAAAGAGTCTTCTGGGCATTCCAGCTCCCCATCATCCTCGTCTCCTCCTCTGAGGAAAGGAACCCCTGCTGATCTCTCCTCCGATGCTGATTTCACGGAATATCAGCGTTTCCTTCGAGGATGGTGAGGATCTTAGGATTTCCTATGTTCGGAGACAATACCGAGCAGGGAGATGCGTGAGTTCCTCGGTGAATTCAGTGCCCAGCATTTGGTGGTACCTTCCTGGCCTATCCTCCAGGAGGCATCTATCCGGTCCTGGCAGTCCCCAGCAGCTTCTTCTCAGCCCGGCTGACTGTCAGCGAAGGTATTGTGCACCTCGAGTCTCTAGGTACCCTTCCCAACCCCCCTCTGGTTTGGTCTACCTGGACACTCCTTCCGGCACTGACTGCCTGGCGCACCACCGCCCACGGATCTGGACTCTCTGCAGTTCGACCGCCAGCTAAGAGTGTTCTCTTCTTCTCGATGCGGTTGCCTGTATTGCATCACATCAGGCTCACCACGCTGCCTACAACCGGCATTTGTGGTCGATGATGTCCCAGCTTTTGGCATCAATGCCTGATACGGAGCAAACCAGACAAGCCGTTGCCCTCTCCGCGGTAGGCCTGGAGCTGGCAAGACACCAAGCAAGGGCATCTTACGACGCCAATGAGGTGGCTTCCAGGCTTGCGGGGACAGCGATCTGCATTAGACGGACGGCATGGCTTCGTCTCTCAGGAGTTGTCACCCTGGCCCGGCGTGGGGTGATTCGCTCCACCTTCTGGGGACCTGTCTCTTCTCTCTGAGCTAGGAGGCTTTGCAGGGGCTCTCCGTCTCTTTCTCGGGAGGCACCTCTAGCTCTTCTCCCACTAGGCTTCTGTGAATAAGCCAGGGTCTTCCCCTTCTGTTTCTCACCAACGGGAGGCTGAGGTCTTGTTCCCTCAGGGTCCTTTACCCTCCTCTTCGGGGAAGAGGAGCTATCACCCAAGCAGTATGAATGGTGAAGATTGACAAGGGAGATATGAAAATTACTGACCTACCGTAATTCTTGATCTTCTCTTGTATCTTCACCATTCATTACTGACCGCCCACCATCCCCTCAGTGGCCTCCTCTGTGGCTTCTCCCTCCCGCCTCTTCCTCTCTCTGCAAATATAATAAAAATAAAAAAATAAAAAAGGGAAAATTACTTCCAATTTTTCCAAAAAAAAAATTTTTTTTTTTTTTTAAAGGGACTATAATTCTAATCCAGAAAATTATTTACTCTAAGATTCCTGGGCCATTTGCTAGAATTGCAGTGTGGTGATCAGGCTGCACAACTATCTCTTTGCCATACCTTCTGGCGAGATACTCCTGGGGGCTCCTGCCTGACTCCGTCTATACAGTTTTAGTCCCGCAATTCCCTGCTACCAGCTGTTAAGCCCTAGAATCACAACCCCCTTTATTCTTGCCTTGCAGAGCAGAGGAACGGCTACGATTATTTTTCCCTTTCTAAAAAAAAAAAAAAAAAACTGAGGGAACTCTGTCCGACTGCTGAAAGGCAATCCCTGGCTTATAGGGTCATGCTCCTAAAGCCTGCAAGTTATGCTCTGTCAAAAAAAAAAAAAGGGAAAAAAGGGAAGAAAAATTCTTTCCTTTTAATAATATGAGATAATTATTTTCCTTCAAGTGTCCTTCTTGGACAGTTTTGCAGAAAAGCAGTGCTAACCATGACCAGTTCTACGCCAGTCTAAGCCTCTGGCCCTGCCTTAGCAAGTCCGATTGAGTTCCATTTCAATACCTATAAACCGCCTGAAAGGCTAGATTTTCTATTTCTAAACCCTTGAGCAGCTCTTACATGCTGCCTAGGATTTATCCTTTCCTACTGGGTGTCCTCCAGTTAAAGGCCTTTTCTCGGCCAGGATCCAAGTTAGGATCAAGGACCATGGCATGTTGAGGTCAAGGACTATGCCCTTCTGAGTCTGTCTAGCGGGTTCGGTGAACCTTCTGTTCAGCTCCATCACCAGGGATTCTTGCTCCCCTGCTACCGAGCCTTAAGCTTTTTCAGCTAACTATGCTCGTTGGGCATTCTGGTCTCTTCAACATCCCATCTTTCTCTTCCTCTTCTTCTTCTTCTTATTCTTCTTCCTCATTCCTTCTCCTTCCTTCTCTCTTCTCCTAGAGTCGCCCAGGTAAGGAGGCCCCACGATCCTAGGTTAGGAATGTTCTATCTCCTCTGTCCTTTCTCCATCGGCTTATTCCTTTTCAGTTCATTCTTCCTTACTTTGCTATCCCTTGGCTACCTTGCCTCGCTGTCTCTCTTTTCTATCTTTCGCTTTTTGCCTCTCCGGCTCACAGAACTGAGTTGGAGGAGGTTGAGTCGCTTCTGCGGCCGCCCCTCGCAAGCGCATGCGTCACTCTCGGAGCAGCTGTTAGTACTAGCTATAAAAAAAAAAAAACTCCTCGTGACGGGTCGCGCCTCCGGCTTACACCCAAGCAGTAATGAATGGTGAAGGTACAAGAAGATCAAGAATTACGGTAGTGCGTAATTTTCATTTCTTTCCTTATTTTCTCCACCCCATCTGGAGTATCTACTCTATTGCAGATCTTGGTGTCATCTGCAAATAGACATACCTTCCCTCCAGCCCTTCCGCAATGTCACTAATGAAGATGTTGAAAGGACTGTTGCCGGACTGATCCTTGAAGTACCCACTCATCACCCACCTTTCCTCGGATTGGATCCCATTTACCACCGCCCTCTGATTTCTGTCCCACAACCAGTTTCTAACCCAGTTCACCACCTTGTGGCCCACTCCCAGGCTACCCAGCGTGTTCACCGGTCTTTTATGTGGAACTGTGTCAATGGCCTTGCTAAAATCGAGGTAGGCGACATCGACTGCTCTCCCCTGGTCCACCTCCTTCATCACCCAGTCAAACAAAATCTATCAGATTTGTTTGACAAGACCGTCTCCTGTTGTGAATCCATGTTGCCTCAGATCCTGCGCTTGATGGATTCCAAGTGTTCCAGGTCCTTTCCTTAAGCAGTGCCTCCATGATTTTGCCCACTACTGAGGTGGGGCTGACTGGCCTATAGTTGCCTGCGCCTTCCTGCTCCACCCTTGTGAAGAGGACTAGTGTGCCTCCTCCAGTCCTCTGGAACTAATCCTGAATTGAGCAACTCTAAACAGGGCTGCCAGAAGTGCTGCTAGGTCACTCCTTGGTTCCTTTAAAGTCCTAGGATGTTTATCATCTGGTATCATTGCTTTATCCTGCCTCAATTTTGTGAGTTCCTATAGGACTCTCTCTTCTGTAAAAGGACTGGTGTTCTCCCTTCCCCCTTTGTATCCGATTCCTAGCTGCAGTCCCTGTCTTTCCCCCTCTTCTGTGAAAACTGAACAGAAGTATTTATTCAGTATTGATGCCTTTTCCAGGTCTCCCTCCACACACTCCCCTGCCTCCCCTCTGATTCTTACAGTCCCACCTCCTGTCTTTCACTGATGTACCTATAGAATGCCTTATCCCCTTTCTTTGCTGTCTGTGCTAATCTTTCTTCTGTTTGTGCCTTTGCGCACCTAACAGCTTTCGTTGCTTCCCTCAGACTGTCTAGGTTCACCACCTTGTCCCCCCCGTCTCCTTATATTTTCTGAAGGCCAGTTTCTTGGCCCTTACTTTGTCTGCCACATCCTTCGAGAACCATAGTGATTTATTTCTTCTCTTACCCTTGTTTGTCAACCTAATGCACTGGTTAGTCACCTCCACTATGGCTCCTCTTAGGTGTGCCCACTACTCCTCCACCCCCCTGTCCTGCATCCTTCCTTGTCATGGGCTTATTTGATGCTTATCCCTATCCTAGCAAAGTCCACCCTCCTAAAATCCAAGACCCTCGCCTTTGTGTGACTCTACTGTGTCCATATGCCCATATTAAACTACACCATGCTGTGGTCGCTAGACCTCAGGTGAAATGAAATATAATCCTGACTTCATGTACATAGAGGAGGAGTATGAGGGAGAACAATTTCTGGAGGGCCCCCTTCACTCTAGTTTGACCCTCTTATCCTGTAGTGAGGATTTGGTGGTTTATACCCCGAGATCTCCTGAGGACCCATCTTTCCAAGCCATGATGCAGCAAATGCAGTCTGCCATGGGCTTTGCTGTAGAAGAAAAGATTTCATTAAAAGGAAACTCATGGAATTTTGGCAGTGCCCTGCCCCCCATTATCATTCCACCTATATATCCTGCATTAGAGGATGCTGCATTGCTGCGTGGCACAAACCAAACTCACTGCCTGCAGTCCCTAGAAAGGCTGATAAAAGCAGTATCCTGCACCATCTGCTAAGCTTTATCATGCTAACCATCCAGAAACTGACCCTATGGTCATCATGGCTGCTTATGCTAGGTCTAGAGCCCCTAGACATATGAGTACTTTGCAGTCTAATAAGGAATCTAGGAAGCTGGATGTGATGGTCAAATGTACTTATGCATCTGCATCATTGGACCTTATAACTACCAGGCCCACATGATCAAATATCAGAACAGCCTGTGGAAAGCTGCTCATGCTGCTGCTCAGGCTTTGCCTGATGGCTCTGCCAAGACTGGTCTGCTTAAAAAGGTCGCAGTGTCGGTGGCTCAGAAGGTAGCACACTCGCCTCTGAGGCCGGGAGATCAGTAGGCTGTGGGTTCTTTCCCCATACCAGGCACTTGGGTTAATATCCCAGTACTGACACTGTAGTGCAGCATGAGGGGGGTGCTGCACTCCTGAGGTGCCGTCTTTCGGATGAGACGTTAAACCGAGGTCCCATCTGCCTGTTCTGGTGGTAGTTCAGGTGGATGTTAAAGATCCCATGGCACTTCTCGAAAAAGAGCAGGGGAATTTCCCCGGTGCAATGGCCAAATTTCCTCCATTCACAAAAAATAGCACCAACAGCTTCATCCAGTTCAAGGTCAGTTGGCATTCATCTGTATCCCCCTCCCCCGGGTCGTGCCTGAAAATAGGCAGGATTTGTGTAGTGCACTTACCCGGTCAACAAAAACTAAATAAATAAAACATTGTCTGCTGGGGTATGCACCTCCCGGAGTGAAACCCCTACAGTGACATATGTCGCTGCCAACAATAGCGCCATGTCACTGTAGGGGTTGCGCCCAGTACGGGGCAACACTGTCCCCATCCTGCACCCCCTCCCCGAACCAACTCTGACTCGGGTTGGTATCTATAAATAGCAGTGGTGCAGGGGCAGAAACCCTGCATGGGGAGAGAGGTTCAGGGCAAAGCCCCGGAAGAAAAACAGTCCCTGTTGGCTGCGGCTCCTGCCAACTGCAATCAGTCGACAGGGCCTGGCACTGCATGCCAGTTGACGAGTTAGTGTCGATTCGGCATCATAGATCTGTCTGCTGGTTCGAGGTTGGCAAACATTTGTTACTCTCAGCTTATGATGTCTCTGATGCTTCTGCCATGGCTGCAGCTTCTGGCATTTGCATGAGAAGATATTCTTGGCTTAGAGTTGCTGGCTTTGCCAATGATTTGCAACAGGCAGTTTTGAATGCTCTCTTTAAGGGTCAGAACTGTTTGGCTATGATGTTAAAGAGACCCTTTTGTGCCTTTAAACCTCAAAACTGACTCTAAGGTGCAAAGCGGTATTTACAAGTGAAATCCTGTTTTGTTGGGGATGGGAGAACAGTTCCAATGCCTTCCCGACCGTTTCCCCCTACTATTTGCATTAATTAAGCATAGAAACATAGACTTTGACGGCAGATAAGGACCACTTGGCCCACCCAGTCTGCCCATTTCCCTACCTACTGGATAAGCTGCAGATTCTAGTTAACCAACAGCCTGCTTCCTGCAACCCCCACTATAATTGCTTTGTGTCTGTCCCATGCATGTTTGAATTCCCCCACTGTTTTAGACCCAACAACCTCCTCAGGAAGGCTGTTCCATGTATCCACCACTCTCTCCGTGAAAAAGAATTTCCTCACATTACCCCTGGAGCCGTCCCCCCTCTATCTTTAAACTGTGCCCCCTTGTTCTTACACATCTCTTTTTCTGAAAGATGCTACCCTCCTGGACTTTGTTGATTCCCTTGAGGTACTTGAAAGTTTCTATCATGTCCCCCGTCCCTCCTTTCATCAGGGTATACATATTAAACTCTCTCAGTCTCTCTTCATATGGTTTCTGATGTAGACCCTGCACCATTTAGTTGCCCTCCTCTGGACTGCTTCCATCCTGTCTATGTCCTTGCGTAGATGAGGTCTCCAGAACTGGACACAGTACTCAGATGGGGTCTCACCAACTGTCTGTACAGAGGATAACCACTTCCTTTTCTACTTGTGATGCCCCTCCCTATGCATCCCAGTATCCCCCAGCCCTCCTTGCTGCCCTCTCACATTGCTTACCCACCTTTAGGTCATCTGATATGACTACTCCCAGGTCCCTTTCCATTTTTGTTGTTGTTGTTAGTACCTCCCCTGGTATTGTGTACTCTTCTCCTGGGTTTTTGTTTCCCAGGTGCATTACTTTGCACTTCTTTGCATTGAATCTAAGTTGTCATATGTCTGACCATTCCTCCAACCTTGCCAAGTCCCTTCTCATCCTTTCTACCCCCTCTTGTGTATCAGCTCTGTTACAGATCTTTGTGTCATCTGCAAAGAGGCATACCCTTCCCTCCAGGCCCTCTGCAATGTCACTTATAAAGATGTTAAAGAGGACTGGACCCAGTACTGAGCCCTGAGGTACTCCACTAGTAACCCCCTTTCTTCAGAATGTGTTCCATTCACTATTACCTTCTGTGTCCTGTTCTGCAGCCAGTTCGCCACCCAGGCTACCACCCTGAAACCCACTCCCAGGCTGGTAACTTGATTATTAATCTTTTGTGCGGGACTGTGTCAAATGACCATCACACCTAATTGGAAAGCTTTATAAAGGCCTTATGGAATTGCAGCCCAGTATATCACTTATGATACTGGAGTGGTGGAACAGAGAATTACAAAGCGGGGTGAGCAGGGAGGAGTGGATCAAATTTGCCTCTTTATCAGTTACAGAGTAACAGCCTCACGTTATTGGTGAGACTTCGCCTGGAAGTGTCGCGTGCAGTACTTTCGCACCCCTGTTGTACAAGCAGAATATATGGGTGAACATACAGGGTCATGTTGTAAGGGTGTGGAAACATGCCACACACATTCATATTTTGGGGCATGTTCCACGCTAACTCGTTTTGGCAAGAGATTACCGATGTCTCTAACACCCTGCTTGTAGAGCAAAATCTTCTCACTCCTGAACTGGCTCTTCTTTCCATTGTTCCCCAGTCCATCTGAGGGATAGTAGAAAACTGCTGATCTTGCTTGAAGGGCTCTTGCAGTAGGTAGTTACATACAGGACTGGCCTTGACGGAACAGGACCCTGGAAAAATTTCTGCTAGCAGTCCCTGGCGAAGGACCGCCCCACATCAGGTGACGGCGTCGGTGGCGTCGATTATAAAAGAGGCGGTCCGGACGCCCGCCTTCCAGTTCTTTCCGCAGTTAGCTCGTGCAGCTCTCGCCCGGAATAGCAACCACCGAAAAAGGCGGCAGCAATCCTGGAGGCCCATATTCTTAAAAAGAAATGAGCTCTATGGAGAAGGAGCTTAAAAAACTAAGGCAGGCGTCCACTTCCTGAAGGCCATCGAACAAAGAAGGACAAGGAGAGGCACGGGACAAAGGCTCCTCCACAGCGTCTCCATCGGGAGTCGCGGGCTTGCAGGTAACATCCCCTCTGGGGATCGGCTCCTCAAAGGCCGCCTTGAGGTTTCTGAGGCGCGCCGGCCCGCCCACTGGCTCACGCTCGGGCCTTGCGGGTGCCTCCAGGAGTTGGAGGCCTCTGCCCCTGGTTCAGCCGCAGGCTTGTGGCCTACCATCGTGGTGACCCGCAAGCCGGGCATCGGCCCTCCTCACGCCTGCCTGAGAGGCTGGTAAGACGTCCGACCTTCGGGCGACGACGGCTGCTTCCCCGGACCAGGCCGACCCTCCTCTCGACCTGCCTCGGGAAGGCTGTCCAAGTCGGATGTTGGCTCCTCTGGCGCCCACTGAGAGCTCGCCTCGCGCCTCATGTCGGCTCATCCGGCGTCCGGCCGGCGAGGGAACCGGCAGCGGACCCCCATCCGTCCTTCCTGGTTCACGCTTTACGCTGCCATCACAAGAACCAGGGTCCCCATCCTGACCCGGACTCTTCCCCGTCCCGGGCACAGTTGAGGGATCCTTTGCCTCCGTTAGTCCCTCCTCCTTCAGGGAGGCGGACGGATCTGACGTCCGGCTTCCAGACGCCAGCCCTTTACGTCAGTACCTCCGGCATCAGGGCCTCCGCCGTCGGCCTGACATCGGCCTTACCGATTCAGGGAGAGTTCCTACTCCCATCGGGCCTCCTCCGGGCTCTTAGCTACGGACCCACCCACGAGGTTCCCAGCTGGGCCGTCTGCGTAACCCCCTGGCTTCAGTGCCACGCCCGTCTTATTCGACACGGTGTACCGGGAACGCCAGATCCGACACCGCAGTAGCACCGGGCTTCCTGGCGTCGCAGTACTCCACGTCTCAATACCCGATGCCAGGTTACCTGTGGCGGGTTTGGATACCTCCATATGGGTATGGCCATATTCTTATCCCTCCTCCTCCTTCACCGCCCTCGCGACGCGGTGGACCTGCAGGAGACTCTGGCCTCCTGGTGGGCTGAGGCCAAGGCTCAACTCACCAAAGAGGTAGAGCCACCTTCATTGTAGTGCCATCCCAGGTTCCTGTACTCCAGGCGGCCACTCCCTCACCACCTCCGGACTCAGGGTCTTCCATCTGGGTCGGAGAGGGAGAGGACACGCGTCTCCAGGGACTACCCAAGGGACCCGTTCCTCCCCTGGGTCGGGAAAGGGAGTCTTACTCTTCTTCTTCCTCCTCTTCACTCTCGGACTCCTCGGACTCTTCCGATGGCTACTCTGAGAGAGATGACAAGCCTTGCTCTCCGTCGAAGCCCTAGCCGAGGACTCCTCCGAAGTCCCCTCTGGAGGATCCTTCTTTTACGGAGTTGCTTAGAAAAATCCAGGAGGTCCATCAGTGGCGCTCTTTGGAACCAGATCCTCAGCGTCTGAAACACGCTGAACATCTGGATCTGCCCGTGACAGCCCTTACACTAGTGCCACCCTGGATAGAGCCTCACGCCGATCTTGTCACCACATTATGGAAACAGCCGTCGGCCTTAGCCCCACTTCCCAGGAAGTCGAACAGGCTATATCAGGCTCCAGAGGGTGTTGATTTCCTAGATTCTCACCCTCGTGCCGACTCGGTCTTGATTAGCGCCGCTCATGAACGGTTGGCGAACCCAAAGCATCTTAGCTCGTCACCTCCTGATAAGGAATTTCGCCTTCTGGACCAGTATGGGAGAAAGATTTACACTTCCTCCACACTGGGGATTCAGGCCCCGAACTACGTCGGCCACATGGGGGACTACCAGAAGGCCATCCTTACTCAGGTGGAAACCAAGCTGGACTCCTTGCCTGACTCCCAAGGAGTTGGCTGATCTCGTCCACTTTGCTCATTCGGCCAGTCGCCACATGCTACGTGTGACATACAATGCAGTGGACACTGCTGGGCAGAGCTCTGCTTTCGCCGTAGGCCTACGGCGTCATGCTTGACTCCGTGTGTCAGTTCTGGTCACAGAGGTGCAATCTGCTATCCAGGAAGCACCTTTCCGGGAGTCAGTGCTTTTCGGGGGTGATGTCAAGGACATCATTACCGATTTGCAAGAGAAGGGGACGGCTCTTAAATCAGTTGATTCTATATACCGTCCCCATCAGCAGCAGCAGCGCCGTCCCTTTCGCAGACGGAATCGGCCAAAGGCGAAACCCCAGGGAAGGCGGGCCACAAAACGTCTGGCCTCCACAGTTGCTAAGCCCCCTCCGCCCAAAAAAGCAGCGGGTGCTTCAGCTGTGGCTCTGCCTCACACCACCTGACTCCTTTCCTCTCCAACTGCCTCCGGACTCCCTGGAGGAATTGGTAGGAGGGAGGTTTTCCTTCCACCTTCTGGGATGGGAGAGGTTAACCACGGATTCTTGGGTGCTCCAGCTTATAGCAGAAGGACACTCCATAGAGTTTCTTCAGAAACCACCCCGCCACCCTCCTCTGAAGTCATCATATTCATGGGAACACATTCCTTTGGTTCAGGAGGAAATCTCGGCTCTTCTGGTGAAGCAAGCGATAGAGCCCGTCCCCCTTCATCTTCAGGGGATGGGTTACTATTCCCATTTCTTCCTGGTCCCAAAGAAGATGGGAGATCTCAGACCGATTTTAGATCTCAGTTCCCTGAATCTTTATGTAGAATACAAAAGGTTCAGGATGCTCTCTCTGCAGAGCCTTCTGCCCCTCCTCCAGCCGGGTCAATGGCTTTGTGCCCTGGATATGCAGGATGCTTATCTGCACATTCCCATTCACCCCTCCCATCGCAAATACCTTCGTTTTGCATTCCAGGGGGACCACTACCAGTTCAAGGCGCTCCCGTTTGGTCTATCCTCGGCCCCCCGAGTATTTACCAAATGCCTGGCAGTGGTGGCGGCCCACCTGCGTACCAAGGGAGTACAGGTGTTACCTTACCTGGACGACTGGCTCCTGGCGGCCTCGTCCAGGAGAACTCCTGCATTTCCTCTCCCTCACCCAGCAGGTTTTTGCCTGCCTGGGTATTACCATCAACCATTCCAAGTCTCATCTGGACCATCCTCGATACGACCATGGGCAAGGCCTTCCTGCCTCCGGACAGGGGGCCTCCTTCAGACCAATGTCTGTTATCCAACCGCCGGGATGGTCTCTGAGGAGTCGGGTCCTTTTATCGGGCTCATGGCGGCCGCCATACTGACGGGTTCTCCCACGCTTGACTCCACATGAGGATCTCTCAGTGGACTCTACGCACAGTGGGATCAACTAGTGGACGACCTAGATCATTCAGTTCTGATCTCATCGGCGATGATCACGAGACTTGTAGTGGTGGATGGTTCGAGAGAACCTGTTCGGGAGTCCCTTTCTTCATCCTCCCCTCCCAGACTCTAACCACAGGCGCCTCAGGCGAGGTTGGGACCCATCTAGGCCCTCATCGGACCCAGGGCTCTTGGTCCAGGCTAGAACAGGCTCTTCACATCAATGTGCTTTCGAGCTTGAGGCAGTGTTGTATGCTCTCCAAGCCCTTCACCAATACATCCTTCCTGGCCCCCTAGCCGTCCAGACGGACAACATGTGCGTAGTGTGGTACATCAACAAACAGGGAGGAACTCGGTCCTACCCTCTATGCAGGGAGGCAATGAGGGTTTGGGATTGGGCAACACAACACGACCTTTACCTCATGGCGATTCACGTTCCAGGAGTCGACAACACCCTAGCAGACAGGCTAAGTCGCTCTTCTGCTCTGACTCATGAGTGGGAACTGGACCAAGGGGTCCTAGACGATATCTTCCAACTTTGTGGAACACCACAGGTCGACCTGTTCACATCCCCCCAAAACGCAAAACTTCCCACCTTCTGCTTGCTCGTTCCAGAGCAAGGCGCTTTCTGGAATGGGCTCTGTCTCTAGACTGGAAGGACAGATTCGTCTATGCCTTTCCTCAATTCCTGTTATCCCACGAGTCTTTCAGAAACTAGCTTCAGAAGGAGCGAGAATGATTCTGATCGCTCCTTTCTGGCCCAAGCAAATCTGGTTCTCTCTTCTACAACAATATTCAGAGGATCCTCCTCTTCCTCTTCCTCTATCTCAAGGTTTGTTGACCCAGGATCAGGGACCCTGGTCCATCCAGGCCTCAAATCCCTTCAACTGCATGCATGGCTCCTGCAGACCTAGCCCAATCCCATTTTGGTGTGTCTCCAAAAGTGGCGGAGATTTTAGTGGAGGCCTGAAAACCCTCCACCAGGTCCACCTATGCCATGAAGTGGAAAAGATTCACTATTTGGGCCACCTCCAAGAACGTGGAGCCCTTCTCCTGTTCAGCGGGGCTTCTGCTGGAGTATTTACGTCATCTGTTCGACCTGGGTCTCAGCCATTCCTCTTTGAAGGTACATATGGCGGCCATCTCAGCCTATCATGTTCCCTTCACAGACAAAGCTTTCGCTCAACTGGAGGTCTCTAAGACCTTTCTCAGAGGGGTCCTCCATCTGAGGCCCCCCATCCGTACTCCTGCTCCCCCTTGGGACTTGAATTTTGTTCTCGAGAAACGTACCCTTCCTCCCTTCGAACCTGCAGCTTCTGCACATTTGAAGTTTCTTTCGTGGAAGACACTCTTCTTGGTGGCCATTACTTCGGCTCGAAGAATCTCCGAGCTCAGGCCCTGATGTGTAAAATCCCTACTTGATTTTCACAAGAGCCAGATTGCTTTTCCACGAATCCTAAGTTTCTACCTAAAGTAGTAGCAGAGTCTACCTTAAATCAATCCATAGAGCTACCTGCCTTTTTTACACAGTACTCTAACCAAGGGGAATATTTACCCCATACTATGGATGTTCACCGGATTCTGAGATACTACACCAACAGGACGAAGGATCTCAGAAAGACTGATCAGTTGTTCATCTCTTTTGCTCACAAAAGGGAAGGCAGTGCTGTTTCCAAGCAATGCCTGTCTAAGTGGTTGGCCCATTGCATCACTTTCTGTTATGACAAGTACCACAAGACCCTCCCAGGTCAAGTCAGAGGCCACTCCACAAGAGGAGTAGCTGCCTCTGCAGCTTGTTTCAAGTTTGTGTCTGCAGCAGACATATGCGCTGCCGCCACCTGGACTTCCGTCCATACCATTACGAAACACTACAGTTTGGATATTGCCTCTCGCCGTAGAGCAGGCTTCGGGCTAGCTGTTTTGCAAGGCCTCCTGTCTTGAGGCTTGCATGACTAGAGCTATTTCATGGAGTAGCTTCCTCCTCCCGGTGCCTTTTCTTTATTCCAGACTGCTTGGGATTCAGTCCTATATGTAATTACCTACTGCAAGAGCCCTCTCGAAGTAAGATAGTACAGTTATGTAAGGACTTACCGTAACAATAGATGTTGAGAGAGGCTCTTGTAGTAAACCTTCTCCCGCCCTCCATCCCCTAGGTTTTTTCAGCTCCTTTCCATATAGAGAAATATCAGCTTCTCTCGTCTGGCCTCCTTTGGCCTGTGGCGGGGAAAAGAACTGGAAGGCGGGCGTCCAGGACCGCCCCTTTATATCGACATCCCTGACGGCGGTCACCTGACGTGGGGGCAGTCCCTCGCCAGGGACTGCTAGCTAGAAATTTTTCCGTGGGGTTCTGCCGCCTGCCGGCGTCAGTCCTATATGTAATTACCTACTGCAAGAGCCTCTCTCGAAGATCTACTGTTACGGTAAGTCCTTACGTAACTGTACTTTAATTTTCTACAGACCTGTTAGTTTGACCTCAGTGGTAGGGAAAATGATGGAATCACTTCTGAAAGAAAGAAAGGATTGTTCAGTACCTAGAGGTCAGCCGGGCACAGGACACAAGGCAGCATGGATTCTGAGCGGAAGGTCATGTCAGATGAATCTAATAGATTTTTTTGATTGGGTGACCAGAGTAATAGATCAGGGAGGAGCTGTGGACATGGCCTACTTAGACTTTAGCAAGGCATTTGACACAGTACCACACAAAAGATTAATAAACAAGTTAGCCAGCCTGGGAGTGGGTCCCAGGGTGGTAGCCTGAGTAACAAATTTGCTGGACAACAGAACACAGAGAGTAATAGTAAATGAAGCACACTCTAGAGAAAGGGGAGTTACTAGTGGGGTACAGCAGAGTTCAGTACTGGGACCAGTACTCTTTAATGTCTTTATAGGTGACATTGCAGAGGGGCTGGAAGGAAAAGTATGCCTCTTTGGAGACAACACAAAGCTCTGCAACAGGGTTGATACATAAGGAGGGGTGGAAAGGATGAGAAGGGACTTTTTTTTTAAATTTATTTTATATAAAAAAAGCTCAGAGCGTGGGTGCTTCATTCATCGTGATATCTCCTGGAGACTTTTATATGACTCCATCATTGCTGATTTCATTTTCAGACCAAATTTTTTTCTAAAAATGGTTTCCAAGTTTGACCAAATCCATAATAATAATTTTCCAAATAAAAGATGGACCTATCAACCTTGCCCTGATGAAGCATTTTCTGGACCCATTCTCTATATGTAGGGGGAGCTATGCCCTTCCAATGTTGTAAAATTGTTTTGATAGCCACCAATACCCCTATATTCCACAGGGGTTTTCTGACATCCCTGTCGATCCCGGGGCTCCACGGAAAATCCCAAAATGGCAATCCCAGGATCGAAAGGGAAGTCATATCCCAAAATCTTAGACAAAAAGACCCATATAACTAACCAGTAATCCTTGATCAAAGGGCAGTTTATCAACATATGGGCCAGAGTACCCCTTCCACACCCACATCTGTGACAGAGTTCTGGAACCGAAACATTAAACTTATGAAGTTTAACCAGAGTATAATAAGTCTGATGCAATAAATTAAAATAGATCTGTAATAGACGATTATTCTTAATATTGATGTTCTGAAGGTTCATAACCTAAAACCATTTTTCATCTGGGATCTGAGTGTTTAACTCTCTTTCCCAAGCAACCTTATTTACTTCTAACCCATGTGAAGAATCCACCCATAAAAGTTTATATAGCTTGGAAATCAAATGGCTATTAGTTTTCAAACTCTCAAAAAACTCCTTCAAAGGAGAGACAGGAAGAAGGAAGGATCTATGGTTCTTATAGACATAATTCCTGGCTTGCAAATACTGCCATCTATGATGAATTTGTACATCATATTTGATCAGGAATTGTTTGAAAATCATAAAAGTAGATCCTTCATAGAAATCCCCTAAGGTCCAGATATGTCTATGAAAGTACCATTCCTTAAAAACTTTACAATTCATAGAGGGGAGAAAATATTTATTATTATATATAGGTGTCCATGCAGAAATTTTCCCTGAATAATTGAGTAGTTTATTAGCATGAATCCATGTGTAGGCTGTAGTACTAGTAGTATATAATACAGCTGATAATGGATTCAATCCCTTAATAACAATTAAGAGATAAGAGGTCTGTTAGCCTCAGCCCATTAGCAGCCTCCTCCTCTATTCCCATACCTGCAATGTGTTTTTTATCCGTATGAAATATACATTGAAATACCATTTCTAATTGGCCCGCCAAATACTATACCCAAAAATTACAGCATCCCAACCCCTCCTTTTCCTTATTATACTGCAGTTTATATAAAGCAACTCGGGAGGAAGATCCTTGCCATAAAAATTTCGGGATTAGCTTATCCATATTTAAAAAAAAAACATTTTTTTAAGGATACAGGGGATAGATTCAAACAGGGAGAGGAGTCTAGGAAAAATATTCATTTTCAGAATGTTAATTCTACCAAGCAGTACCAACAGAAGGTGTTGCCACTTTGACAGGTCCGATTTTATCTTAGATAGCAATGAATCATAATTATATTGAATTATTTTGTTATTATATTGTGTTAACACAACCCCAGATATTTAATTTTTATCTTTTTCATTGCTACTAGTGAACTGTCCCTTAAATTCAGAGGATCGCCTAACTACAGCAACTCTGATTTCTCCCAGTTCACCTTATAACCAGACAAGGCACCACATTCTTCCAAAATGTTATTGAGAAGAGAGAGTATGAATAATTGGGGTTATTCAGGAAGATCAAAATGTCATCTGCGTACAGCATGATGACGGTGTTACCAAAATCTGAGGTAAGGCCTAACTGTTGGGCTTCCAATCTGATTTTAATGGTCAGTGTCTCCAAAAATAATGCAACAATCAGAGGAGATAAAGGACATCCCTGCCTTGTCCCCCTCAAAAGTTGAAAATAGGGAGATACAGCAGAATTTCTCCTAACACGTGCTTGTGGATTAGTATAAAGTAATTGAATCCATTTTAAAAAACTACCTCCGAAACCATAACCTGTTAAAGTCGCTATAAGGAACGGCCATTGCACCCAACTGAAAGCTTTTTCAGCATCTAAAGATGAGTGCAGTGTCCGTTCCTGCATATGCAAAAATAATATCAAAGCTTTTCTAGTATTATACCGCTGCCTTCTATGAAGCCCACTTGATCTTCATGTATCAGGCTTGATGCATATTTGGCCAATTCTCTGCCAAGATCTTTGTGAAGATTTTGTAGTCACTATTTAGCAAAGAACTAGGTCTATAAGAGCCATAGTATTCTGGGAGTTTATCTTTTAAGTAGCAAGATCATTTCTGCTTCATTAAGAGATTGCGGGATTTTATTTTCTTCCACAAAGGAGTTAAATAAATTCACAAGCCAAGGAGCGAGTGTATCCTTAAGATTTTTATATAATCTTACTTCAAGATACAGCTCTTGCAGCAGGTTACACCATTAGGACTGAAGCCGTCAGGCGCCAGGACCCCACGGAAATTTTCTAGCTAGCTATCTTCAGCGGGGACAGCCCCCGACGTCGGTCCCGTCTCCGACGTCAGGCGTGGTACATAAGGGGGCGGTCCCTCCAGAATCCCCAGTTCTTTCCCGCCGTCGAACTGCATGCCTCGACCCTCCGGTCACTGTCTAGCGCGCGACGCGTGGTTTTCAGAACTTCCTTCGGGAAAATTGAAGAATTTCAAGAATTGATCATCGCTGACACTCCAGGCTTTCCAGTCCATGATTCCGCCGTGCACTATCCTGCTTCAGACGGACAACACAGCGGTGATGTATTACCTCAACAAACAGGGCGCTCACTCTTACCCCTTTGCAGGAGGCCATGAGAGTGTGGGATTGGATCGGACACGGCGCAAGCTTGATCGGCTGCACATCGCTCCTGGTGGGACAACACGATCGAGACGGTCTGAGTCTCCCAGGCCAGAGTCCACAAGTGGGAACTTCTTCAGGAGGTGGCAGAGGATCTGTTCCTTGATGGGGAACTCAGAACTGGATTTGTTGGCGTCCCCATCCAGCATAAAACTGCCCAATTTTGCTCGCTAGATCCAGGGCCTGGTGTTTTCTGGCGAGAGCGTTGTCCCTCTCCTGGGTGAACAGATTCCTTACGCTTTTCCTCCCTTCTCGTTGATCAGAGTTCTTCTCAAACTGCGCGGGGAGCATGCACGGATGATTCTGGTAGCTCCATTTTGGCCCAGACAGATTTGGTTCCCATTGCTGGCTCAGCTATCCCGGGAACCACCGCTCCCGTTGCCGCTCAGCTCCCACCTTCTGTCTCAGGAGAGAGGTTCATTGCTGCATCCGGATCTTCGCTCTTTGAACCTGCATGCATGGCTCCTAGAGACATAGCCATTTTGCAACATGGGGTCTCGCAAGAGGTTGCCGAGGTCCTCTCTGCAGCCAGAAAGCCGGCAACACATGCTACAGACGCCATGAAATGGCATCGTTTTTGTTTATGGTCACGGGCTCGTGACCTCTCCCCTTTAGGTTGTCCCGTCGGGGCAGTCTTGGACTACCTCCTTTCCCTATTCCAGTCAGAGCTGGCCTACTCCTCTATTAAAGTGCACCTGTGCGCTATTTAGCCTACCACCTGCGGTGGGGCAGCGCACTATTGCTCAGCTGGGCGCTTCTCGGGAGTTTCTGAGGAGTGTTACACTTAGGCCTCCTATCAAGGACCGGTTCCTCCATGGGATCTCCTTTTTGTCCTGGAACAGCTCACGCTTCCTCCCTTTGAACCAGCCGCCCAGATTGCAGCTCATTTCTAATGGAAACATTGTTAGTTGCCGTTACTTCAGCCAGAAGGATTTCTGAGCTTCATGCTCTCATGTGTAAAGAGCCTTATTTGGTTTTTCACCAGGACAGAGCATCTCTGAGGACGAACCCGAAGTTTTTGCCTAAGGTGGTTTTGACACTCACTTTAAATCAGGACATCGACCTTCTGGTCTATTTCCCGAGTTATTCAAATAGAGGGGAGGCTTTGCTCCACACTCTGGATGTTCACTGCAGCCTGAGGTATTACCTCAACAGAACCAAACCCTTTCGGGCTTCTGACCAGCTTTTCGTCTCTTCTGCGCAGAGAATGAGAGGCCAGCCGGTTTCTAAGCAATCCTTATCCCGCTGGCTTGTGCAGTGTATCTCACACTGTTATCAGTCTAGGCAAAAGCCCCTCCCTGGTTCCATCCGGGGTCATTCTACCAGGGGTGTGGCCACTTCCTTTGCAGCGCTCAAAAATGTCTCAGTCTCTTCCATCTGTGCTGCAGCTACTTGGAGCTCTGTGCATACCTTTATCAGGCATTACAGTCTGGATATAGCCTCTAGGCGAAGGGCCAATTTCGGCCTAGCGGTGTTGCAAGGCCTCTTGTCCTGAGTTAGGATTTGGTTTGGTTTTTCTCTGTTTCTTCCTCTTCCTCCTCCCAAAGTTTCTTTTGGGCAAGCGTTACTGCTTGGGAATCAGTCTAATGGTGTAACCTGCTGCAGAGCTGTATCTCGAGTAAGATAGTACAGTTACGTAGAACTTACCGTAACAGTAGATCTTCGAGAACAGCTCTTCGCAGCATGGTACCTTCCACCATATCCCCCTTGGAAGAGACATGGCTCGTTTAAAAATTTTTTTTTTTTTTCAAATAAATAACGAGCGAAGAAGTCTGGGGGTCATTTGGGAAATGAGCAAATTTATATTGATCCAGTCGGGAATTTGTTCCCTTATTGCCTTCTGACGGTGGATCCTCGGTCTCCCTTCTGATGTCATCGGCGGCCGGAGTCTCCGGCGGAGAACTGGGTATTCTGGGCGGACCACTTTATGTACCACGCCCGGATCGCCGGAGGCGGATCTCGACGGGTGTCCCCCGCTGGAAGATAGCTAGCTAGAAAAATTTCGCGGGGTCCTGGCACCTGACGGCTTCAGTCCTAATGGTGTAACCTGCTGCAAGAGCTGTTCTCGAAGATCTACTGTTACGGTAAGTTCTTACGTAACTGTACTTTTCAAAAGGATGACCATCAGGGCCTGGTGTCTTGCCATTAGGCAATGTATTTATAACCCTCAAAACCTCTTCCACAGTGCTTTCCCTACTTAACTCAGCAGCCTGTGGCTCTGAAATTTGGGGGAGTTTAAACCTAGCAAGGTATTCTTTAATCCTAATCTGCTCTGCTTGATTCTGTGGTTTATACAGCCTGCTATAGAAAGCATGAAAAGTTTGATTTATTTCATCTTCTGATGTAACTAGTTGGCCATCTTCTCTTTTGATTTTGTTAATTCTGTTTTTGTTCTGTTCCGTCTTCAGTTGATAGGCTAAGAGTTTACCAGGGATGTCACCGTAAAAATAATATTTTGCCCACACCCTATACATTTCTTTCTTTGATTTCTCCTGTAGCAGTTTTTCCAACACATTTCTTGCAATTTTAAGGTTTATCTCTGTTTGTTCTGAACCTCCTGCAACATGTTCTGCTTCAGCTGATGCTAACTGGATTTCCAATACCACCAAATCCTGCTCCCATCTCTTCCTTCTAACACTCACTTGTGACATAACCCATCCCCTTAAGTAAGCCTTTAGGGCATCCCATATTATCTGAATACTTATTCCCTGATTAACATGATGGCCCATAAAGGCCATAATCTCCTCCTGAAGACTATCCCTAAAGCCCCCAAGAGACCACAGTGAGTTATCAAATTTCCGTAATTTAAAAATATACCTTTGATCCCTTCGGTCAGTAGTATCCACTTCTAATAAATATTGGGGCATGATCTGAAATTCTTATTGTTTCATATGAGACAGTACAAGAAAATTTACTAGGAACTGAGGAGATTAGAAAAAAGTCAATCCTTGGAAAGGTTTTATATGTCTTAGAGTAGAATGAAATTTTTTTTATGGAGGGGAATAGGCTTCTAAAAGGGTTGTATAAATTTAAATCTTTCATCGCCTGTTCTAACACCTGAAGAGCCCTTTTCTTCCTTTCTCTCATAGGGGGTTCCCTATCAATTAAATTGCAAGTTAAGTTGAAGTCCCCTCTTATTATAATATTGGTGCCCAACTGAGACAGTTCCAAAAAGAAGTCTGTAAAGAACACTGGGTTGTCCTGATTAGAACCATATAAAGATACTAATGTAAAACATATATTGCAGATCTTCATGACTATCATTACATATCAGCTGTTTTTATCTATCACAGATTTACCTAATTGATGGCCAAGGTATTGTCTAATAAAAATTGCTGTACCTCTGGCCTTATTGGAAAAGTCTGAGATATAACCAACAGCCCTAAAAAAAATTTGAAAAATATAAAGCAGCCTTCTTGTTAGAATGAGTTTCTTGTAAAATAAGACAATCTATATTCCTCCTATTGGCTGGTTGTATTACTTTTCATATTTTAATCCTTTCTTTACAGCCATTAAGATTCCAGGACATCATTTTTAATGGTCCCATTGGAGGAAATAAGTTGTCCCAATATTACCATAATCCAGTTCCATCACCGTATCCACCTTGGGGGGTGGAAGGGGTCTATCATTCCCAAGCTGATCAGGTCCAACTAAGATCATGAAAAAAATATTCTCAACAAGGTAACCAATCCATGCTTTCATGTTGACAGTTACCCATACTCCGCACCCATGCACTCTATTCCTTGTATCAAAGAGCTTTTTTGTTTTATGTTTTTTATTCGAGTTTCTTGTTTTTGTCTGTGAAAATCTACCAATACCTATTAAACCCAACCCCACTCATAAGTTATCCAAAATCTCAAATCTCAATACCCAAAAAAACTAGCAAATTATTTTTTAATCCACAGCACCCAAGATGTATTGAGAAAACCAAAAACTGATTTTACTAGAAGCCCTCATGGCTGAAGGGCTCCTTTCCCCCTCCCCCATTGAAGGCTCTGAACCTTTACTGTATGCAAAGATGTGAAGGTAAATGAGGTGAAAATACACAGGGCCCCTTCACCTCCCAACCAATACTCTCCCAAGGGGAGTAAGAAACTAAAACAGATAATTTAACATATTCCACCTATATATTATGGGCGGATATTTCAAACTGCATTTTGTGGTGCAGAAACCCATGCGCTGCACAGTAGTTATGCAGGGGTGTCCAGAGCGATATTCAAAGGAGTTGCGCCCCTGAGCAACTCCTTTGAATATCACCCCCTGGCCACAGCCACTGTGCATGGCGCAGTGGAACTTGTACCACCGCAAGTTGTCAGAGTGGAGCATTCAACTTGCAGTGGCGCAAGTACCATTGCGCCATGCGCAAAATCCCCATATTCAAAAGGTGACATGCAAATGGGGCCATAATTCATGCAAGGCGGAGGGAGGCCATTTGCATCTGATTACAACCCATTTGCATGCCATTAGCATGCAGGTCGTGATCCCCAGGACTTAGCCTGGCACCCTGCCAGGCAGCAGCCACTCGAGGACCGGCGCCCCCTGCAGCCTGATCGCGGGCAAAACGGTGTAGAATCCCCCCACCCCCACTGGCCCGATCGCGGGCATGGTTTAACCCTCCCACCAGCCCGATCGCGGGCAGCAATGGGCCCCCAACGTATCCCTGGTGGTCCAGTGGACGAAAAGCCCGATAGCGGGCAGTAGTTGTTTAATAAACCCCCTCCCGAATTAATCCCTGGTGGTCAGTGGCATATCCGATTGCGGGTTGTAAAGTTGAACAGACACCCCGAACATAGCCCTGGTGGCTGGTGTCCCCACCCACCCACCGAAGCCCCACCACCTGCTCCCTCCCCCAACAGCCCGGCGGGCGGCAGCATCCCTCCCGCCCGCCCGCCCGTAACTGACCGGTGGGGCCTCTGCGCCCGGTGGTGCAGAGCAAGAGCCAATGGTGCGGCCAATACTATACAAGAACAGTCCAGTTTTGTGAATGAATGAATGTATTCATTCACATATCTGGACTGTCATGTCTGATATGGGCTACTGCGCCGCTCTGCTCTGCATATAGCGTGCTTGCGAATCGATCAGTCGACGAGCCAGTGGGATGCTGCGACTGCGGGGCGGTGGTGGTGCCCGTGGGTGGGTGGGGTGGGGGACACTAGCCACCAGGGCTATGTTCGGGGGTTGTTCAACTTTACATCCCGCGATTGGGATGTGCCACTGGACCACCAGGGATGACTTCGAGGAGGGGGGTTTATTAAACAACTACTGCCAGCGATCGGGCTCTTGGTCCACTGGACCACCAGGGATAATCTGGGGTTATTAAACAACTACTGCCCGCGATCGGGATTTACGGTCCACTGGACCACCAGGGATACGTTCGGGGAGCCACATTGCTGCTGGTGATCGGGCTGGTGGGGATTAAACTATGCCCGCGATCGGGCCAGTGGGGGTGGTGGTGGGATTTACAGTCATCTGCAGCGATCGGGCTGCATGGGGGCACAGGGAGTGGGTTGGGGGGCCAGCCACGGGTGGCAGCTGCTGTGTTGCGCCCTGCAATGCAGCAGCTCACCTGTGGGTGGCCCTCAACTTGCGCCTTTGTGCCCAGAGTTGTGCAAGCTTAGCTGGAGGTTGCGCCTGCATTTCCGCACAGCCCAGCTGGAATATCGGGCTGTGCAGTTTATGCATGGTTCCTCCCTCCAGTTCAGCATGCATTCATTTGCATTGCGCTGTTGCTCAGCATGTTTTCTGTAGGCGAACTGCCTCCTGCTGAATATCGTAGATTGGAGCAAGTTCGGACTTGCGCAGGCTCAACCCTATTGCGCATGGCGCACCTTTTAGAATATCTAGCCTATATGTACAAATTAAGTATGTATCTTATAAACCCCCAAACAACTATTTCTTAGCACCATACAGAAGAATTTTTCTGAAGTCAGATTCCACTCCACTATTTATGTTCCCCCCCCCGATCTGGTTTTTCATGGGCTTGTTGTGACCGTTTACTTAATAAATCTTCCACCTCAAATGGAGAGTGGAAAAAGAGGGGTTTTCCATCCCCAAAAAACTCAGTTTCACTGGATATATCAAAGAGAAAGAAATACCCTCTGTAGCAGAAATGGTAAGGAAAGAGTTAATGCTTTGGATTCTGTAGGTGCTTTATTTTTTTTAGCAGTCTGAAAAAAAAAAAAACACACTCATGCAAGCTGAGAATTCCAGCTTGTGGGATTCTCAATCCCCCCTAGCTGTTAGATAAGAGCTGGGTCATAAATCTCGAGTGGACATCTCCACACACACAGGCCAGTTTGAATGGATTGATTCATTCAGATATAAACTTAAGGGAATATACTATAAAAGGGAATATAGTTGGTCACTGATAGGTGTTCAGTCTGATTGGGACAATTATATACATACATGTTGGATGGTTGGTGCATTCAAAGGGGGAATAGGCATTACCTATTCCAAGGAGAACATATAAGAGGCTGAAAGACAATGAAGAGTGTTCTTACTTTGAAGCTGGAGGAAGAATCTAAGCTTGGGTGCCTACCCTTTTAGCTATGTCAGTGGGAGCTGGCAGTTAGTATAGGGTCCAGTGTCTCTTGTAAGGACGGGAAAGGGTAAGTTTAGTACTAGCATATTGCAGTAATAGCCATTTTTTTTTGCCATCTATTATTTAAAACATTTGTTTACTTATCCTGTATGAGTATTATTCTCTTGTGTTGTAAATATATATCCTGTAAATGTTCAGTGCACTTTCTGTTATGTAAAAAGCTATTTATTTGCTCAGCAGTTGTGACTGTGATGTCATTTTTCTAAGGTAATATTTGGTTTCCACTGGCTGAGGTAAACTCTGTGTAGCATCCACCACCCGAGAGAGAGAGACATTACCAGACTTTAACTTGTGCAGTTGCATGTTTAATTATTTAAGTTTGTGAGCTTGAAAGAGGTGCTGGAAGACAGTCTGGCTGGTGGCAGCGAATACCCTAAGACAGACACCTCTCTAAAAGCTGTTTCAGCCCAGAGGGAGAGGTGGGTTGTCACAGTTGGTTGGCAGTGGTGGGGTGATGATAGCGGACTGCGTAGCTCACTGAGATACAGAGTTTGCCAGTGGAACAGTTAGCTTAGCGTTGCAAAACAGGATATATAAGGGAATACATTTGTACAACAGTTTTGTTTCTAGTTAGCACAGTATAGCGTAGCAGTAGGGAATGAGCTCCACTGAGTATGACTCAATTACTGTGCCACCGCTTTGTGAAAGGTGCCAGAAAAAGGGGATTCAGCTTGAGGGTCTAAAACATAAGAAAAAGGCAGACCTTATAGCTGCCCTCTTGGCACATGACCAGAAGCAGACGGTCTCTGGGGGTGAGTCAGGAATTGAGGCAGCTGACCCCCCAAACCAGCTTGATGCTGTGTGACTGCAGCTGTTACTGCAATACAGGGCACTGGAGGCAAAAAGACTGGATGCTGAAGCAGAAGCAAGAAGGTTGGATGCAGAAACAAAACGATGGGAAGCAGAGAAAGAACTGGAAGAAAAGAGACTGGCAGACAGAGAGAAAACGTGAAGAAAGAGAAAAAGAACAACAGCATGAGAAGGAGATGATGACCCTGCTCAGCCAGCAAACCATGAGTAATGGTGGAGTGAGTTTGCCTCATGAAGCCAAAATTAATTCTAAATTGTTCCCTCAGTTTAAAGAGGGAGATGACCTTGATTTGTTTTTAAGGTCATTTGAGAAAGTATATGACCAATTCCCGTTGACTAAGGCTTCCTGGTCAATTTATCTCACACCCTTACTTACGGGGAGGGCTTTGCATGCATTCTCTAAAATGAGTAATGAAGACTATGCTGATTATGATAAAGTTAAAACAGTGTTGTTGAAACTTTTTGAATTAACTCCTGAGGCTTATAGAAGGAAATTTAGGGAGTTAAAGAAAAGCCCAGAAGACACTTATGCAGAACTGCAGGTTCAACTGCGTACTTACCTTGATAGGTGGGTGGAGGGGGCTAAAGCAACCACTGTAGAACTAATCAAAGATGTATTGGTGAGAGAACAATTCCTTAAAATTGTACCTGAGGACATGCACGTATGGCTGCTAGACCGGGCATATGCCTCCTACACAGAGGTGGCAGCAAGCGCTGACATGTATCTGTCTAGTCGGCCATACACACAGCGTAAGTCTTACGGTGGTGGGGCAGCACATGGTTATAAGGGATCCCATGGGGGCAGCCCAAAGGAAACCGGCCTGCACTTGAGACCAAAGTAGAACCCTCTGGTTCTAAGGGGACTCAGAGACAGGACCCAAGAAATGTCATATTTGCAATCCAGTGGGACACTTGAGATATAACTGCCCTCAGAAACTGGTTAAGCAGCAGAGGTATGGGGAGGGGGTGATCAAAAGAGCATTGGTGTGTCCAGTCTGAAGAACCACTCTCCTCTGATGAGAATCTGCATCCCATTACAGTTAATGGAATAGTAACACAGGGACTGTGGGACACAGGCGCTGACGTCTCCCTGGTAAGGCAGGATCTCATCCAGGCAGAGCAGATGGTGCCTGGGAAATACTCCAGAGTCCAGGCATTCACAGGGCCAGCAGTCCAATTACGAATGGCTAGAGTCTTCCTGAGCTGGGAAGGGGGCCATGGAGAAAAGGAGGTGGGGGTTGTAGAGGACCTACCTGTAAATATGATTGTGGGGAAGGATTTGGACCCCAGGAAAAAAGTGGTGTGTGTTGTAACTCATAGTCAGGCACAAGGGCAAGCTTCTGAGGGTGAAGAGGGGGTGACTCCAGGTAGTCCAGCCACACCCTCAGCAGCTGAGAAGTGTCTAGCACAGGAGGGGCTGGCTAGGAGCAGCAGTCCAGAACCCTAGTCACAAATTGAGGAGCCCACAGGACTTCCTTCAGAAAAGGCACTGGGAAGGGTCAGGCGAGGGCATCTGAGTGCTGCAGAGCGAACTGACCCTACCTTGCAAAAACTGAGGGAAATAGCTCATAGGGCTGAGCGTCCTCGGGGGTAAACAATCCATTTACTGGGACAATGGGCTGTTGTACAGAGAATGTACAACAGAGGAAGGGCTAGATGGTGAGGTACTCCAGCAGCTGGTAGTCCCTAAGGCTCGCCTTCAGCAACTTTTGGCCCTCGCCCATGATATCCTTTTTTCAGGGCACTTGGGGGTGAGGTGCATGAAAAAGTGTCTAACCAACAATTTCTTCTGGCCTGGTATTGGCAAGGATGTGGCAAATTATTGCAGGACTTGTCCACAGTGCCAGCGGGTGGGGAAAATGGGGAACAAGACCAAGGCATCTTTGGTGCTCCTGCCCATTACTGATGAACCCTTCAAGAGGGTAGCTGTGGACATAGTGGAGCCATTGAGCACCCCAAGTCGCACTGGCAAGCAGTGTATCCTGGTAGTTGTTAACTATGCCACCAGATACCCAGAGGCAGTGGCCCTAACATTCTCTGAGGCAGGACCAGTGGCAGATGCACTGTTGGAAATATTTAGCCGGGTGGGCTTTCCCCGGGAGATACTGTCAGACCGGGGTGCCAATTTTATGTCAGGGTTAATGAGTAGTTTGTGGGAGAAGTGTAGGGTAAAGCAGCTGAAAACCTCCCCATACCATACCCAAGCTAATGGTCTGGTGGAGCAATTTAATTCAACCCTTAAGACCGTGCTAAGGACTTTTGCTGACCAGCATAAGAGGGACTGGGACAAATATTTGCCTCATCTCCTATTTGCATACAGGGAAGTCCCACAGGAGTCCACGGGGTTCTCACCTTTCGAGCTCCTATTTGGTCATAGGGTGCGGGGGCCTCTAGATTTGATTCGGGATGAATGGGAGGGTGACCGTGCCTCCCAAGGGGAGTCTGTTGTGGAGTATGTCCTGAACTTCAGGACCTGCCTGAAGGAGCTCATGGGGTTTGCTCAGGAGCACTTGGCCACTGCACAACAGCGTCAGAAAGTCTGGTATGACCATGGGGCCCGAGCCAGAGAATATGAGATAGGACAGCGAGTGATGGCACTCATCCCTGTCCGACAGAATAAATTACAGGCAGCATGGGAGGGGCCATTCTCCATTGTCCAAAAGGTTAGTGATGTCAATGACATGATAGAGCTACCGGACGGGAGGTGCAGGCGAAAGGTGTATCATGTTAACATGCTGAAGCCCTACCATGACAGGGAGGAATGGGTCCTCGCATTATGCAGTGCCCCAGAGGAAGAAACTGAGATGGATCCACTGGTGGACCTTCTTGGGGAGGCCGGGGTTGCATCCTCTGTGGACAACCTTACCCTCTCTGAACAGTTGACACCAGCCCAGGTGCAAGAAATGAGGGGTGTGCTGAGAGAATTTGAGGACATGTTAACAGGGTAACCAGAGTAAACCACGATGGCAGAGCACCACGTGGATACAGGGACCCAGATTCCTCTGAAACAGTCCCCCTACAGGGTACCTGAGCACATTAAGCAGACTGTGAAAGAGGAGCTCAAGGAGATGCTGGAACTTGGAGTAATCCAGGAATCTAGTAGCCCCTGGGCATCACTCGTGGTATTGATCCCAAAAGGGGTGGCACCACATGATTCTGCGTTGACTACTGGAGGCTTAATAGCTGTACAGAGTCTGATGCCTATCCCATGCCCAGAACAGATGAGACCCTGGAGCGACTGGGGGGAGCCAAGTATTTGACCACAATAGACCTAACCAAGGGCTATTGGCAGGTACCTCTGACCCCTGCAGCCAGGGAGAGATCAGCTTTTGTTACTCCATTTGGTTTATACGAATTCAAGGTAATGCCATTTGGAATGAAGAATGCACCTGCAACCTTTCAATGGCTTGTGGATCGTATTTTGTCTGGGGTAGGTGAGTTTGCTTTGGCTTATATGGATGATGTAGCCATATACAGCCAGACCTGGGATGAGCACATCAAGAATGTATGGGATGTGTTTCACAGGTTAAGGAATGCAGGTCTGACAGTCAAGGCGGAAAAGTGCCAGATAGGTATGGCAGAAGTGTCCTACCTTGGGCACCGGGTGGGTAGTGGGCCCATCCACCCGGAGCCTGCCAAGGTTGTTGCCATCCTGGCTTGGCCTACTCCTACCACCAAGAAACAGGTCAGGGCATTTCTAGGGACAGCAGGGTACTACCGGAGGTTTGTTCCTTGCTATAGCTGTCTGGCTAAGCCCCTGACCGACCTAACCAATAAGGGAAAGCCAGATACTGTAAAGTGGTCAGAAGGCTGTGAGGTCACTTTCCAGGAGCTAAAGAAGGCCTTAAGCGGCCCAACTGTATTGGCCAGCCCCAGTTATAGTTTAAAGTTTATGGTCCATGTGGATGCCTCAGATCATGGGCTGGGGGCCGTGCTGAGCCAAGTTACCTAGCAGGGGGAGGAGTACCCGGTTGTGTACCACAGACAGAGGCTTTTGCCCAGAGAGGAGGCCTACACCACAATCGAGAAGGAATGCTTCGGAATAGTGTGGGCCCTTCAGAAGCTGCAGTCTTACCTATATGGGAGATATTTTACTGTGGTCACAGATCATAATCTCCTGATTTGGCTCCATAGGTCAAGTGGGCAAAATGGAAAACTACTGCGTTGGAGTTTAGTACTGCAGGCATACAACATGACCATCCAGCATCACAGTGGCAAACAAAATGCAAATGCGGATGGGCTATCTAGACAGGGCTAATGGCATGACTGGATAGTTTGGGCACTTCCCAGTAGTTGCATGAACAGCTGTGTCACTTGGGGTGGCCCAAGGGACACGCCTTCATCATCTGGGGGGGGGGTGACAGAAATGGTAAGTAAAGAGTTAATGGTTTGAATTCTGTAGGTGCCTTATTTTTTTAGCAGTCTGAAAAAAAAAAACACACTCATGCAAGCTGAGAATTCCAGCTTGTGGAATTCTCAGTCCTCCCTAGCTGCTAGGTAAGAGCTGGGTCATAAATCTCGAGTGCACATCTCCACACACAGACCTGTCCACACACACAGGCCAGTTTGAATGGCTTGGTTTATTCAAATACAAACTTAAGGTTAAAAGGGAATATAATTGGTCACTGATAGGTGTTCAGTCTGATTGGGACAATTAAATACATACATTTTAGATGGTTGGTGCATTCAAATGGAGAATATGCATTACCTATTCCCAGGAGAATATATAAAAGGCTGAAAGACAATGAAAAATGTTCTTACTTTGAAGCTGGAGGAAGAATCTAAGCTTGGGTGTCTATGTCTACCCTTTTTGCTATGTCCGTGGGAGCTGGCAGTTAGAATAGGGTCCAGTGTCTTGTGTAAGGACAGGAAAGGGTAAGTTTAGTACTAGCATATTGCAGTACTAGCCATTTTCTTTTGCCTTCTGTTCTTTAAAACATTTGTTTACTTTTCCTGTATGAGTGTTATTCTCTTGTGTTGTAAATATATATCCTGTAAATGCTCAGTGCACTTCCTGTTAAGTAAAAAGCTATTTATTTGCTCAACTGTTGTGACTGTGATGTCATTTTTCTAAGGTAATATTTGGTTTCCACTGGTTGATGTAAACTCTGTGTAGTATCTGCCACCTGAGAGACACACTCTACCAGACTTTAACTTATGCAATTGCACGTTTAATTATTCAAGTTTGTGAGCTTGAAGAAGGTGCCAGAAAACAGTCCAGTTGGTGGCAGCGAATACCTGAGGACAGACACCTCTCTAAAAGCTGTTTCAGCCTAGAGGGAGAGGTGGGTTGTCACACCCTCCTTCTGCAATCTGTCCCTAGCAGAATCAACACTTTTTCTGTTGGCTAGGTTATTAGGTGGAATGTCAGGGTATTCTTGTAGGGACATACCCTGATAGTGAATACCTCTTTCTGCCCTAGCTTTATCCAGTATTCTCTCTCTGTCCTGAAATGTCAATGGCTTTACATACATGAACCATGGTCTTTTAAATTTATCCATAGAACCAAAGGCCCGATGTGCCCTGTCCAATTCAATTTTCTGATCCGGAAAGGTAGGCCTAATGACTTGGACAGCAGCTCTTCACAATAGCTTAATGGATTATTTCCCTTTATCCCTTCTGGTAGATTGCCTGTTTTTAGGTTGCTTCTCCTGGACCTTGATTCCCAATCTTCAATTTTTAAATTTTAAGAATTCAAGTTCCTTATTACTTCTTTCCAAAGCAGTGGATAGCCCAGGTATTTTATCTTCAATATTGCTAATACAGGTTTCACACTCCGTTGTCCTAAGAGATAATGTTTCAAATTTTTCTGCAACTTCCGAAAATTTCTGTATCAGGGAAGAAACTGCCATATTCAAACTCACAAATCCTTGCCTCATTTCCTTTAATATGGCCTGGTTAGGGTCTTCTGAATTCTCTTCTGTGTTTTTAGAAGTGTCGACCTCACAGACTGTGATATCATTGACTTTGTCTTTCTCCTTACCCTTTTCCATCCCCCTATCCTCCATCTTAGCTTTACCTAGCTGTTTGTTCCAATTCTTAACAGCTGAGGATGATGCCGTGTTTTTTTCCAAATCTGCCTTTATTCTCAATTTTTTTCTGAAAGAATGTCATAAAGGCAGGTAAGGGAATTTAGAATCACAGGATGACCTGTTTCTTTGTTAGTTTTAGAAAAAAGATTAATTTTATTGTCTCTGTCCCCTCCTCCTTTTCCATTAACGGTTATAACCCCCTTTGGTGGAGTATTCTTTTAACCCCTTTTTCTTCTATTTTTCTTTGCAGTACTTGAACTAACAGGGCCCAGTGATTTTTGCTTACATTTCCTGGAGTCCTTTTTATTCAAAGGAGTAACTAGGTTACTTGGCTTCCTTGAATTGTCTTCAGACAAATTATTTTTAGAGGCTCCAAAGAAAAAATTCCCCTCCACCTGGTGATTCCAGGTGGGGTGGTCACCTGTAACCAAAGCTGGACCAAGGCCTTCTAATGAGGAGGAGGGGACCTACTTATATCTTTCTTCTCTCCGTTCACCAAACCGCCTGTTGAAGCTGCTAAGACTATAGCTTGAGGCTGTTTATTCTGAATCTCTGCATCTTCTGATGAGTTTGCCGAATTTTGAAATGTGCCCGATGATAACTTAGATACTGCCGTAGTCCGAACAAAATCCCGACTACGCTGGTAAAGACCTGACATACTCCCTCAGAAGGCAGCATGAAGCTAACACTGCACTCCTCACGTCTCCCTTTCTCCTTCCCAAAAATTCAAGTAGTAGCAAAGAAGGGAGAAAAATACAAAAGCAAGAAAGGGATATAATTAATAATATAATAATAAAATTTATTTAATTAAGCGCCTTTCAAAGTTCCAAAGCGCTGTACAGTATTAGTACAAATAAAAAACATATACAGATACATATAATATAAAATCACAATAAAACTGGAAATGCCTTTCCCCATAAAAAAAGTCTTTAGTGCCTGCTTAAAACTCCCCACTGTCCTGCACTCCCGGAGCTGACGGGGCAGAGAATTCCAGAGGGTAGGTGCCACAAATCCAAAGGCACGCGTGCCAGATGACTTCAAATTAACCCTTGGAATCTCCAGCAACCCCATGTCAGCCAAGCGGAGCTGTCGCAAAGGAGTGTAAGGAACTAGGAGCTCTTTCAAGTAATCGGGACCCTGTCCATGTAGGGTTTTGTAAGTCAATAGACCTACTTTAAAGGTGATCCGCCACTGTATTGGCAGCCAGTGCAGGGCATGCAGCACAGGGGTGATATGAGATCTTCTAGATGCCCCAGTCAACAAACGTGCTGCTGCGTTCTGCACTAACTGCAAGCGGCTGATATCAACCCCAGGAAGCCCTAGATAAAGGGAGTTGCAGTAATCAAGGCACAATGTCACAAAGGCATGGACCAAGACAGGCAGGTCACTGGATGGAACAAGGTGCCTAATCCTGGCAGTGTTCCTAAGATGGAAAAAGGCTAGCTTGATGACTACCGGTACCTGATGTCGAAGAGTCAGACCATCGTCAAGCTCCACTCCGAGGTTACACACCCGTTCAGAGGTGAGAATCTGCACCTCCCCCAGAACTAAACGGAAGGGAACACAGTCCTCAGTCCCTTTACCCTATGTCCTGGGTCCACAACCAAAACCTCAGTCTTTCCTGGGTTCAACTTTAAACCACTGGAATTCATCTAATCTTGGATTTCTGCGAGGCAGTTTTTCAGTACTGAGACAGCACCAACCGGGTCAGGCGCAAAAGACAGGTAGAGCTGGATATCATCAGCATAGCGGTGAAACCTCAGCTCATACTGTCTTACACTGTCTCCAAGGGGTAGCATATATACTGCGAATAACATGGGGGACAGCACCGAACCCTGAGGTACCCAGCAAGGCAGAGAGAAAGCCCCAGATGAAAACTAACCCGAGACCACCCTCTGCGTTCTCCCAGCGAGGAAAGATGAAAAGCATCTGAGGACTGTACCCAACAGCCCACAGATGAACCTCAGGGGTTTGAGCAGAACCCCATGATCCACAGTATCAAAAGCAGATGATAGATCAAGGAGAACCAAGATAGAACAGTGTCTCTCTGATCCTTCATCGTCAGGAGATCATTGAGCACCCAAACCAGAGCAATCTCAGTACTATGCCTGTTACGAAACCCAGATTGGGGAGGTTCGTATAAATTATGGATGGTTAAATGGTTATCCATTTGAGCAGCCACAACTTTCTCAGTAACCTTCCCCGCAAAAGGGAGGTTAGAGATAGGTCTGTAGTTTGCTAGGTTCTCCGGGTCTAAAGAAGCTTTTTTCAGAAGGGGGATCACCACCCCCTCCTTCAGGGAGCTAGGGAACTCACCCATATCTAAAGAGCTCTGGACAATCTGAGCTAAGACTGAGCCAATGATCTCACTACAACCCAAAATCAGGGAAGTAGGGCCTGGGTCTAAACTACAGCACGTGGGATGCATCTCCTGGACAATCCTCATAATGTCTACGAAATCCGGCAGGTCAAAGGTACTCCAGGAAACTCCGGGCTCTGTGACAGAGCTCCGATCAACTGCAACCCCCTTAGAGTGAAGTTGGTGGCACTTCCTCCTGATGTCGTCGACCTTATTAGCAAAGAAGCGAGCGATCTCGTCACAATCAGTTTGTGTAAAAACTCAACGGAGCTGCCGACAGGCTGGATTGCACAGCCTGTCAACAGTTTTGAAGAGTTGAGCCGGTCGGTTCCATGCGACAGAAATTTCCCTGGACAGGAATTCTGCCTTCTTATGGGAATTTTCTGTTTAGTAGAGTTTATAATGCTCTAGCAAAATGCAGTGGTCGGCATATAGACGATGATTAGTGGGGAAAAGGGTGCCAGTTTCAAAACAACAAAAGAAAAAGAATTCCGGCCGGGCAGCTGGTCCCGAACTCACTGCATTGAGAGAAAAAAGTTTTGTAGCCAAAAACTTACTGCTACAGAACCCACCTGCTAATGCAGGGATAAGGGTGGAGAAGTTTTAACTAAGATTAAAAAAGAAAGGAGAGTTTCGCCATATTCCCGTCCGTCAGGAGATTCGAGGAAGCCCGCGTTCACCCCATCGTGTAGCCAGACTATTCAGCTCCGCATACTAACGTGCATGCCAACATGCATCGTATGCTCGTTCCTCGTTTCTCTCGCTCCAGATGAGAAGGGTCTTGGCAAGGTTGGAACAATGGTCAAGAGTATGGCAGGTTAGTTTCAATGCATAGAAGTGCAAAGTAATGCACCTGGGAAACAAAAACCCAGGGGAAGAGTACACAATGAAAGGGAAGGGCACTAACAACAACAAAAATGGAAAGGGACCTGGGGGAACTCATATCAGACAACCTTAAGGCAAGCAATGTGACAAAGCAGTAAGGAGGACTGGGGGGATTCTGGGATGCGTAGGGAGAGGCATCACCAGTAGAAAACAGGAAGTTGTTACCCCTCTGTACAGACAGTTGGTGAGCCCTCATCTGGAGTACTGTGTGCAGTTTGGGAGACCTCATCTCAGCAAGGACATAGACAGGTTGGAGGCAGTCCAGAGGAAGGCAACCGGAATGGTGCAGGGACTGCACCAGAAGCCATACAAAGAGAGACTAAAAGAGCTTAATATGTATACCCTTGAAAGGAGGGATAGCGGGTACATGATAGAAACTTTCAAGTACCTCAAGGAATCAACAAAGTCCAAGAGGGTAGCATATTTCAGAAAAAGAGATGTGCAAGAACAAGGGGGCACAATCTGAAGATAGAGGGGGACAGCTCAGGGGCAATGTGAGGAAGTATTTTTTCATGGAGAGGGTGGTAGATGCATGAAACAGCCTTCTTTAGGAGGTCATGGGGTCAAAAACAGTGGGGGAATTCAAGAATGCATGGGACCGACATAAGGCAATTATAGTAGGGGTAGGAGGGGGGTAAGGAGGAAGTAGGCTGCTGGTTAACTAGGATCTGCAGCTTATCCAATAGGGAGGAAAATGGACAGACTAGGTGGGCCAAGTGGTCCTTATCAAAGTCTATGTTAATTTTAATGGCAGGAGCAAAAAAGATTATAACTAAGCTGTGGCTGAAGCCGACGTCCCCTCATCGGTCTCCATGGAAAACTCTGGTCAATAATTTATATGGGATGGAACACTTCACAGCCTCAGTGTGGAATAAGCTGCGTAGAGTAGATGAAATGTGGTGACCATGGATGTTCTATCAAAACAAAACCAATCCTGATTTTGTACCCTGATCAGAGTGCTGATGATAAATTATTGATAAATAGCATGGGAAGTTCTCCCAGAAGCTCGAAAACACAATGTAGTCTTCACTGGAGTGAGAAATTACATAAATGTTTATACACAGTGTTAGGGAGGCCTATTATTTCATTTATTATTAATGTTCTGAGGTGGTGCAAACTCTGTATATGTTTCCTTTTTTTTACCCCACTGCCTGTTTTTTAAATAATGTTAATATATATATATATATTTTTTGTTTTATATGATCTTTGATGAAATCATTGAAATATCTTTAATAAAAATTTGGAACAGAAAAATGACTCTAAGGTCTGTGAAGTCCCTGTATCCCATTCCTGCATGAGGTCATGGTCAGGGCTCCTTTCATCACACTGCTGCCCAAAGTAGTCATGCCTACCATCAGCAAGGCCGTGGTGCAGGAGGTGGCCCCCTTCCAGGTCCCGTCCCCCGCCCCAGAGCCCATGCAAAAGCACCCAGAGGAATTGGTTTTGGTGGCTTTACTGCCCCTGGTTCCACCTGATTCTCGTCCGTCCTTCCACTCACCTCAGCTGTTACCTGTAGGGGTGAGAGTGGGGGAAGAATCTCCCTTCATTGGAAACAATGGCAGATCACTACAAGTGGATTCTAGAGATAATTGCAAGGGGGTAGGCTCTGGAGCTATTACAAATCCCTCCAGATCATCCTCTGCCTCCTTCCTTTTATCCTCTGGGCCATTTGTCCCTTCTGAAGGAAGAAGTTGGGTCTTTGTTCCAAAAATACAGTATGCCATAAAACCAGTTCCTCCTCAAGAGAGAAACAAAGGGTCCTATTCCACATACTTCCTAGTCCCAACATGGGCAGGGAATCTGTGTCCTGTGTTGGATTGCAGGGATCTCAACCTGTACATGGAATACAGAAAGTTTCGAATGGTTTCCCTACAAGCTCTGGTTCCCCTTCTGCAAAGGGGGGGGACTGGCTATGTTCTCTGGACACGAAGGATGCATACCTTCATGTAAAGATCAGGAAATCCCACACACAGTACCTCCACTTTATGCTAGGGGGTGAACACTTATCAGTTCAAAGTATTGCACTTTGGCTTGTCTTGTGTGCCACGGGTCTTTCCAAAATGCTTGGCAGTAGTTGCAGTAGCCTTTCGCAGGGAAGTCCTGTTTTCCTCTTTCTGGATGACTGGCTTCTGAAGGCCTTCTCCAGGGAAGTTATGCTACACACTGTGACAGGGTTGAATAAGGCCCTATCCCATTTGTTACACAAAAAGAGTTAAATGAAATGATCTGTTTTGTCCTCTCCTTTTCTGTTTCTTGTCTGATTGTGCAATCTGATTTTCTTGTGAGACCTAGGAACTGATTAATCTGAGGGTCTCACGATTCTCCACCTCCCACTATCTTTCTGTCTTCACTTGCTGTTTCTGTCTTTTCTTCCTTCTTGTTAATCTGTGATTGTAAAAATATATGTGAATCTGGGATCCCTTTGTTTGCCAATGTACATAATTCTATTATTGAAATGACTGCAAAAAGCTATTTGGAACTCAAGGGGTTAACCTTGAGATGATAAGCTCATTTGCAGAGCTGTCAACGGGAGATCAGTTCTGGAGCACCATGTTCTGTTTGCAAGCCTGCAAGGGAAGGAAACTGACAAAGGTCTGATACATTTTGTGAGATACAGGATGTCTCTTAACAAACTCAGGATGTAGAAATTAATTGCCAAGCAAAGACTTCTTGTAAAAAGAGCAGCAATGTTTGTTAGAAAGAGAGACTGAAATTTAGAATTAAAGATACCATCAGAGGAAGGATTTTGTTCTGTTTGAACTGCCTATGTTGAAAAAACATTATGCGTAAATTGTTATTTTTTTTATTTTTATTCTACTGTTATCGAGAAAAATAAAAGGCCACTTGCGAAATTTCTAACTGTTCCTCATTTTCCTATGCTGCCTGACCGATGCCTCAATGACACACACCCTACTTTGGACACATCAGTTGTTCGATGACTTGGGGTCACATTATCAAGGAGTCCACACAGACTTTGGCATGTTCAAAGACTGTAATACATAGGGACAGTCCTGAACACAGAGAAGGGATGTGCTCTCCTGCCACAGGACAGGGCAGACACTTTGGTTGCCTAGGCACACCTGGTATACAGGAACCTGTATGTCTCTGCTAGAACAGTGTTATATCTCCTGAGCCTTATGGCTGCAGTCATTGTTACCGTGCCACTGGCACGTCTGCATATGAGGATCCCTCAGTGGACACTCAGGGTCCAGTGGGATCAGTTGGCGGACAAACTAGACCAAATGGATCTCGTCATGTCTCCACTTCACAGAAGCTTGATGTGGTGGATGGATCATGACAGCCTACTGTAAGCATTCCATTCTTTGTACCAGCTCCTGTACAGGTCCTTACCATGGATGCCTCGGGCTCCAGTTAGGGTGCTTATCTCAGCCCTTACCAGGCACAGTGGTCATGGACCAAGGTGGAGGTCAAGCTACACATAAATGTCCTGGAAATGTGGGCTGTTCTGTACAGCCTCCAGGCCTTTCATTGTTATCTTTGCCCTGGTCCTGTGTTAATCCAGATGTACAACGTCAGTATGATGTGTTATGTCAACAAACAAAGGAGTCACTCAGTCCTATCTCCTATGCAGGGAATCAATGAGAGTATGGTACTGCGCTCTGTTTCATGGCCTTCAGCTATCAGCCTTGTTTCTAGCCAGTCTTCAAAAATCTTAGCAGACAGGTTAAGCAGGCCCAAGTTGATGGTTCATGAATTGGAATTGCTGTCCTCTGTGGTAAATGGCCTCTTCGCAAGATGGGGTTTTCCAAAGCTGGACCTTTTGCATCCCCACACAATGCAAAACTGCCACATTTCGTTCTTGCTCGCTCTGGGGCCTAGAGTTTTCTGGCAAGATGTCCCTCTCCTGAAAAGGGAAATTCCTATACACATCCCCCATTCCTTTAACACAGAGGGTTCTGCTCAAGCTGCAGGTGAAGAGTGTCACTCCCACCCTCATTGCTCTGTTCTGGCCTCACCAGAAATGGTTTCCACTCCTTCACTATTTGGTGGTGGAGCCTTCTATACCCTTACCTCTGTTTCGAGGTCTGTTGTCACAGTGCAAGGGATCTGTGATCCACCCTGACCTGAAATCCCTACATCTGCATGCATGCCTCCCACAGAGAGCCATGACACGGTTTGGGGTATCCTGTAACGTTGTTGCTAGGAAGCCTTGTACATGACACACTTATTGCCTTAAATGGAAGTGCTGATTCTGGGAATATGGACCTTTGTACTTGTTCTGTGAATATAGTGTTGGAATACTTGCTTTCCTTGTCCGACTCTGTCAAGCAGTTCTCTTCGCTCAGGGTGCATTTGGCTGCTCTTCCTGGACATAAATTCTCCACCACTCATTCACACTAATGGGATCTATGCCGGAGGTGCTAGGACCCAGCAGGAGCAAACTTTTCAAGAGGGTCGGCGCAAGAGATGGTGCTGCGAGGAGCGGCACTGCGAACCCCGGCTCGTGCGGTAAAGACTATCTTGGCGTTGACCCTCCAACCACCTCAATTCCTTTTTTCACGCGATCGAGTGCGCTTGAGTGAGACGTCTCTTGCCCACCGGGAGTCAAACTTCAAACCAGCAGCTTAGTTTTCAGTTTTATTGTTTTGTAATTTATTTGCGAATAAGTACTGATTATATTAAGTTTACGTATTATAACAAAAAGTCTTCAGCCCTCCATTGACGGAGTCAACCATGAGCAGGTCAGGTGACGGTAGGGAGACTTCGTATGAAAGCTGTTCAGTCAGCCAGGCCGGGTCCAGTCCACCGCCCGGCTCCGGAGGAGGTCTGACAATGGCGGTCCGATGCTTTGGTAGATGGGCATTCCTCCACCCCGAAAGCATAAAGAAATGGTCCCATTCTAGCACCGCTTGGCCTCGAGTTCTTATTTGGCACAGAAGTCAAAAAAGAGAAGGCATCATTCGAGGTTGCCTTCTGGTATGTCTGCGCATAGATGGTCGGTTATTGGGGCCAGGCGCCGGTCTCCACCTCTGTCAGAGTCACCAGTTTCTGTCTCCAGTGGCCGACCTCGACACCAGAGCCCTTCCCCGCCTATTGGAGGGGCTTCCAATGAGCAGTTTCACCAGTGGGCTGCTCTTATGGAGCAATGGGCTTGGGGGTTGGTCCAGCTGCCTGATCCGGTCACCCCGAGACCAAGGCCTTCAGGCCATTTGGGTTCGGAGTGACACGTAGGGCAGTTGGGTCTTCCTAGTCATGCGGCGCCTTCCTCGGGGCTGTCGACTCCGCGCTCGGGTGTTCTTCCCCTCACATGGCTGCGGCACAGGGGTCCATACCAATGCCTCTATCTCCTGCCAGTTTTCTTTCTTTTTACTCAAATCACAGTTTTCTGACCCTTGGGACACTCGCGGCACCATCCACAGCACTGAGGACTCTCTTGGTGCCCATCCGCGGCGCCAAGGAGTCTGTCCGCGGCATCGAGGGCTCTGTCTGCGCCATCTGCAGCGCCATGGGCTCTGTCGGCGCCGTGTGCTGGGCTGTTTCCGATGGCATTGACTTCCTTGCATTCGGCGCCGTATTCTTCATCGGAACCAAGGCTTGGTGCGGCGTCGTCCAGCCTCCAAGAGTTCTCGTCTCCGATTCTTTCCTCTCCTGTTCTTCCTCCTGATTTTCACTCCTTTCCTGTCCATATAGTACCTCCTGGACTGTCAGGAGATGATTTTGAGCTTGACCCAGATCTTCGACTGGGTGATGATGTTGATGACACTGCCTTGGGAGCAGGGATCAATCCTTTTGCAGAGCCTGTGGTTGAAGACCTTTCCTTTAAGTCTCTGCTTAAAAATGTTAATTCTACTCTCTCTCTCTCTCTCCAGACTACAGAAATCGATCCTGGGAAGTTTTTAAGACTCCAATACCTCCATGTCCCGGAGATCCCTGTGGATTTAATTCCTCCAGTACAGCCCTCTTTCGAGACCCTCTCAGATGGTATGGAATAATCTGGCTCTCATTCCTTCCATGGCTAAGTCCACAGATAGGAAATATGCCCCTCCCAAGGATCGTCCCATATTGGCCTCACAAGCCTTTGCTGACCTCATTGTAGTCTTGGCAGAGAATGATAAGGCTGTCCTTCCTCAGGCAGCTACAGCCTGGCCTATAAATAAAGAATCTCGCAAGATAGACACCTTAGGTAAGAGAGTGTTTGCTGCCTCCACCCTGGGTATGCGTATTCAAACAACATGACGTCTTGCTGTAGTCTGACAATTGCAGTGATTCCCAACCTTTGAACTGCCCCGGAGAACAAAGAGTTAACTTTCTATGCAGGGCATAGAATGCTGAGCTTGAGCTCGGTTGAAGTCTCTGTCTGGAGTGATTCAAACCTAAACCGTCAGATTCTTTACTCCGTCTCACTGAACGGTCGCTCCGGAGATTTCTCCTTCAGCTCGGTTCGAAAGTCGGTTAAAGTTTCAGTTTTTGTCGGTTTTTAAACCGAAAAAGTATCTGCATAGTCGGTTCAGTCTCTGTCTGTGGTGCCGTGAGTACTAGATAGGAATTGTTCTGTTTTTCTGTGTGGAACTTGTAAAAGTGCAGCTCGGTTCGACTGAACAAGCCATTTGATGTGAAATTTGTGTGTTTTACTTAGTGTGTGGTTACCGGTTCTTATCGGTTCTAAAAAAAACGTGTTTTGAGAGTTTTTTTACAACACCCATGACACAGTTAGGAACCGATAAGGGAGTCTTGCCTGGCGGTTTCCGAAAAAAGGGTAAGTTTGGTTAGGTTGGCCATGTCTGAGAAACCCAAGATAAAAAACGGGCCCACTAGGTTTCAACACTGCAGTGAGTGTGAGGAGGTCTTTGCTAAGGCCGATCCCCACACCACCTGTGTTTATTGTCTGGGGTTTGACCACCTCGATTCAGACTGCTAAATATGTAAAAACTTTCCCAAATCTACCCTTGAGAAGAGATTAGGTAGACTGAGGGAAAAGGAGGCCGAGAGGTGACCCGGATGGCCAGCCCGGTTCGGTTTTGACCAAACTAGAAGGAGTGCCCTCTGACCAGGACGATACTTCTTCGGGCAAAAGGAGAGCCAATTCTGAGGGATCGGTTCCTACAAAAAGAAAATGCAAAGACAAATCGACTGGTTCGGATCCAGAGGTTCACGTTCTGACCGTCAAAGAGATAGCCAGAGCGATTAAGGTTGTGGAATCGCTCCGTCCGGTTCTGACCGTTCCGGCTCCTTCTGGCAGGGGTTCGGTTCGGTTGGTTCCCCCCAGTTCAAGATTATACCCTTGAAGATTTTTATGAACCGGAATTTGAAGAAGAAGGGGAATTTGAGGACGATGGTGCAAGTGAGGGTCTGGATGTGCCTGTGGAACTGGACATCTTCCCAGACAGACCTTCAGGTGTTTCCCCTCCTAGGCTTTCTGAGTCCCCTTCTCACTTTATGTTTTACAGAAAGGTGGCTGAAACCCTCCAGTTTCCTAGAGAGGAGGCTGTGGAAGATCAAGAGGAGCCTGATTATGTAGAGATGATGGACATCCCAGAGTCCAGGAGACTGTCTATTCCCCTCCATAAATCTTTTGGGAAACAGACACAAAAAATCCTAAAGTCTTCTAACACTATACCTCCTGTGGATAGAAGAATGGATAAGAGGTATACACTTTCAGGCTCAGACACGGAGTTCTTATATCAGCAATGCAGCCATGTTGGGGTAGTGCAGGCTGCTGCCTGTGATAAGGCAAATATTCCCTTGGCTTCACCCCCCCCAACAAGGACTCCAGGAAGATTGATGCATGGCAAAGAAGCTGTACATGGCATCTTCTTTGGGACTCAGGCAAGCGAATTACATGGCCTATACAGCCAGGTACCAGAAGTCCAGGTGGGACACTATACTGGCACTGGCTAAACAGGCCTTCCCCAGCTAGCCAAGGAGCTGGAGGTGGTGGCTGCAGATGGGATTGAGGCATCTAAGGTTCAGTTTCATGCTGCTGTGGACTCTAATGATATGTCATCAAGAGTCATGGCTACATCTGTGGCTCTTCAGAGGATGGCTTGGCTCAGATGTACTAGCCTCTCACAGGACACCCAGGCTAAGGCCATGGATTTTCCTGTAGTGGGTAATTCTCTGTTTGGGGAGCAGACAGAGAATTACATGAAGAAAATGGATGAGTACAGGACCACTTACAGGAGTGCTCAGGCCAAGGAAAGGCAGGCAACCCCTTAAAGGTAGCAGTCTAGGGGCAGGGGCAGGCCTTTTCAAAGGCCAAAAGATTTCCATTTTTCCATATCTGGATGATTGGCTAATAGTGGGTCAGTCTCCAGACCAAGTCAAGTCCCACCTGCAAGTGACCCAGCAAGTGCTCACTTCTCTAGGATTTCTTCTCAACCTTCTGAAGTCAGTTCTCGAACCAGTCCAGCTTCTTACCTTTATAGGGGCAGAACTGAACACACTCAGAGTAAGAGCCTTTCTTCCTCTAGAAAGGGCAAGGATTCTTATGGAACTAGCTTCTTCCTTCAGCCTTTGGGTATCTCGACCAGCAAGGCATTTCCTTCAGCTCTTGGGCCATATGGCAGCTTCAACAGCAGTGGTCCAAGGGGCAAGATTCCAGATGAGGGAAATTCAGTTCCACCTGAGAGCTTTCTGGTCTCAGAGGAAGGATTCCCTTACCAAACTGATCCCAGTGACTCTGACCTTGATCCAAGCCCTCCAATGGTGGCAGGATCAGGACAATTTAAGACAAGGTGTTCCCTTTGTTCCTCAGCCTTGTTCAGTGGTCCTTACCACGGATGCTTCTCTCCTGGGCTGGGGAGCCCATCTGGGGTCCCTCACTGCCATGGGGCTGTGGTCCCCCCAAGAATCCCTTCTCCACATCAGTCTTCTAGAGCTCAGAGCAGTTTTTCTGGCTCTAAAAGCTTTCTCACAGTCAGTACAGAACAAGGTGGTTCAAGTCAGAACAAACAACACCACCACCATGTGGTACATCAACAAGCAGGGAGGCACTCAGTCCACGGCCTTGTGCACAGAAGCCATGAAGCTGTGGTCCTTGGCTTATTCCCTGCAAACCTCTCTTGTAGCAGTTCACCTTCCAGGCAAGGACAGTGTTTCTCAGGGCCATCACGAATGGTCCCTGGACACTCAAGTGTTGAAAGTGATTTTTTCAAGGTGGGGCACTCCAGAGATAGATCTCTTTGCAGCCCCGGACAATCCCCAACTCACTGTCTTTTGTTGCAGACCTCCAGTCTTGGGTTCAGTCCCTCTGGACGCCCTGATCCTGAATTGGGAAGGGAAGTTTCTGTATGTCTTTCCCCGCTTCCCACTCCTGTTCAAAGTTTTGGTGAAAATAAGATCTCAACCTTGCAAGGTGATTCTGATTGCTCCAGATTGGGCCAGACAGCCCTGGTACCCCCTGTTGCTGTCCCTAGCAGTCCATCTTCCCCTGTCCCGTCCCAGGAATTACAACCTGTTAACATCCTCTCAGGGAAGGATTTGGTACCCCAATCTTCAGTCTCTCAATCTCAAAGCATGGCTCTTGAAGAGTTAGAGTTTGCAGATCTGCATCTTTCCCAAGGGGTTCTGGATATCCTCAAGGCTTCTCGAAAGCCCTCCACCAGAAAGACTTACAACTCCAAATGGAAAAGATTCAGCATTTGGTGTTCTAAGAAGCATATTTCTCCAGACACTGCTGGATTGCCTACGGTTCTGGATTATATGGTCCATCTTAATGGCCTAGGCATCAGACCAGCTACTCTCAAAGTACACTTGTCAACTGCTTCTGCATTTTTGTCTGTGGGGAAGTCTTCCTCACTATCTTCCCATCCTGTGTTCTGTAAATTTTTTAAAGGATTGCTTCACACCAGTCCTCCTTTTAGAGACCCTGCCCCTGCCCCTGCCTGGGATTTGAATGTTTGCATTGCTCAGCTTATGCAACCCCCTTCTGAGCCTATGTCTTCAGCAGAGCTTAAGTACTTGACTTGGAAAACTGTTTTCCTGGTAGCTATTACCTCTGCCAGGCGTATCAGTGAATTGCAAGCCCTGTCAGTGGAACCTGATTTTATCTTATTTCACAAGGATAAAGGTGCTCCTTAGAACCAATAGAAGGTTCTTGCCCAAAGTGGTTTCAGACTTCCATTTAAACCAGTCTATGTCTCTCCCTGTTTTCTTCACTGATCATTCTTCCTCAGGAGAGAGGAGGCTACACAGTTTAGATGTTAAAAGAGCCCTTAGTTACTACATAGAGTGTACCAAGGGTCACAGGTTTGACTCCCTTCAGTTGTTCCTCACTTATGGAGAAGTGGGAAAGGGTAAACCTGCCACAAAAAGATCTGTTGCCAGGTGGATTGTGTCTTGTATATAATTCTGCTATGAAAAACTGAGAAAAACTCCACCCCTCAGGCCTGAGGGCTCATTCCACAAGAGGTACAGCTGCTTCCCTGGCTGCTGCCAGGGATATCCCTCTCTTAGAAATTTGTCAAGCAGCCACCTGGAAAACAGTCCATACCTTTACCAAGCATTACTCTCTGGATATCCAGGCTAGGAGTGATGCTCGGTTTGGCACAGCAGTACTTCAGAGCCTATTCCCAAAGTAGGTTGTGTCCCTCTTCCTTGGAGGCACTGCTTGGTTGTCTGCAATTGTCAGAATACAGCAAGACTTCATGTTGTTGTTTGAGGAAAAAATTACTCACATTAGTGATTATGTTTCTTCTAATGGAGTCTTGCTGTATTCTGACCTCCCTCCCTCCCTGCCTCCCCTCTCTGAACCTGTTTTTGGAAAGTGGGTTGGCAGGTGCAGTGTTGCACCCCAGGGGTGTTTTTTTGCTTGCATCCTCCTCCTCTTTGTTTGGGTGCTGATTTATTATTGTTACTTATAGTAGATTTTTTTTTTTTTGGTTTTGGGTTCCTGACTTGAGTCTTCCTTGGGAATCCAAAACTTTTTTCAGCCAGTTGGCTAGTAAGAATTTTTACAATTTTCACATAGAATTTTTAGTTTAGTTGGGCTCGTAAGAATATGATGGTTTAGGTTTGAATCACTCCAGACAGAGACTTCAACCGAGCTCGAGCTCAGCATTCTATGCTCTGCATAGAAAGTTAACTCTTTGTTCTCCGGGTCAGTTCAAAGGTTGGGAATCACTGCAATTGTCAGAATACAGCAAGATTCCATTAGAAGAAACATAATTACTAAGGTGAGTAATTTTTTCTTGCCAGCTACCAGGGCTGTTTTTCTCAGTATGAGTATGTTCTTTGGCATTCGCTAAAACAAATGGTAGAAGCTCTGCCCGAATCGGAAGCTAATTCAGAGCTACTTCAGACCATAACCAGGGGTATCGAGTCCAACAGCCAACAGGTTAAAGCTGCAATGGACGCTTTTGATACTGCTTCCCGAGCGGCGGCAGCTGGCATCTGCACCCGTTGCCACTCTTGGCTATGTACTTCGGGCTTCACGAATAATGCTCAACAGCAGGTCATGGCTTTACCTTTTGACGGTATGTATCTGTCCGGGTCCCAGGTGGAGCAAGCTCTGGAGTCCACACAGAAGACTAGGTCTGCTATTAAGACGGCTAGATCTGGACTTCCAGTGCAGCTTCTGGCTCGATGACAGCATAGCGCGATGGCTCTTGACCCGCTCCCCGACTATACTCCATTTAAGCTAGCCATTAGTGATAATACTTACATAATTTCATTCCTGAGCTTCTATGGCAGCCAGTAAATCTCAGGGGAGCACGAATCGCTACGGAGCAATTCAACAGGAGACCGAGGTTTCTGGGGGGGAGGTTACAGACTCTGGGGCCTCCGGATCCTTTTCCCAGACAACCAGAACTAAAACTCATAAAAAAGACAAACTCAAACTATTACGCGCTAACCAGATGTAATCCAAACTGGACAAAATATTGCAGGAGCTGGATTTGCATGCTTTTAAACAGACCCAGGAGCACTTTCAGGAGGAACTCTCATGCACAGGAACAGGCTTCTACTACTACACAGTTACAAAATGCCTTGAACCAGGTGGCACATCTCTGTCAATTAACGGTGGAGTGTCAGGAGGACGCGGAAAATTGCAGCCGCCACTGCAACCTTAGATTCTATGGGATCCCCGAAAATAGCGAGGGCACAAATCTCCAAGCATTTGTAACCACACTTCTCAGAGAAAATCTAGCATTAGAAGCTGACTTAGATCTTGAGATTGAGCGAATCCACAGAGCCCTGGGCCCAAAACCCACCCAGGCATCAGCTCATCCTAGATCCATTATAATTAAATTTCTCCGGTATCAGACAAAAGAGAAGATTCTTAAACAAGCATGGGCCAAATCCAAGCTCTTTTATGGAGATATTCATATATTTATAGACAATGACTATGCTCCAGCTTTTATCCCTTATTCCCTTTATTAAGACAGCAGAGATTTAAATTTCGGAGCCCCTACTCCAGCAAATTAATTATCCAATTCTCTAATGGGCAACAAGCATACGACAATGTACAGGAGGCATGTGAGGACTTGAAATATAGAGGCTTTATTATACCAGTGTAAGTTCTTCTTCTCCAGAAGCCCTCAGAGGATCGTGGCCTACCCAAGATGACCTACACTCGAATGCAGCCGAATCAACAAGCCACAATAGACTCAATTAAACAAATGCTGGCACAGTTCTCCAGACAACCCAGCTGACATAGTGGACCTCGATTTTCTTAAGGAGTGCACATTGAGTACCTGGTTGGGGGATGGGCTTTGGGATGAGCTGACCTCTGTTCTGGTGTAAGGTGCGGGTGGAGGACAGGTGCGGGGGTGGGTCCCGGTGCGAGGGGAGCATTAACGATCTAATGTTATGCCAGTTTGTGGGGAGGCTTGTGGTTCCCACCCTGAGAGATCTTTATATATTGCAATATTTTGGAGCTGGATGGACAGGGGACGCCCTTCTGATCTAACCATAAAATACCAAGAATATGGTAGCGGGGGTGCCGCTAAGTTGCCTGGGGTGGGTGGATATTGGCCTGGGTCGACAAAAGTCTGACTTAATTGGATTTCCAACTGCATTAGAACCCATTAAATAGGGATCTTTGCTTATCCTAATCTCGGGGACGGGCTGCTGGGTAGTGGACGGTCGCCTCACGCCTGTCCGACCCTGGATGCCCCACTCAGGTCTTGGAGTCCGAACTTCTTGTAACAATCTAAGCTGGATTACATGTTTAACCCGCTAAATAGGGTACTCTTCTGGGGCCTCCTCGACCCTGGGTGAACGGGCGGCACCCGGTTCATGCCATCTTAAGAATTAAAAGCTCTTCTATAACATAGATAGAGCTTGACATTTGATTACTATATTCAGACCGGTTCCCATGTCATTCTGAGCTCTTTACAATAAGAATTTTTTCTTTCTTCTGGCTCTCTCGCTGTGGATGGGTCCCCCTGGTATCCCCCTCTCCTTCTCCACTGCTTGCTGGTTGATTATTTGCTTGACCTGGGTACTGGAGTGGTATCCCCTATTAATAACGGGAGTTCTGGCAGGTTTTGAACTTTGAGTTTCATGGCTCTCTCTCCTCTGGTCCCCTTTTTACCCCTGCAGTATGACCTCACTCTCCAGGCCCCGACAGCAGTTGGGTCTCTCTGAGGGCCTTCCTCCCCTCCTCAGGCCCTCATATGCCTCCTAATGCTGCTTTCTGAACTTATAACAGGCAATTTTCCTTATCAAGGATTTATTACCAGCTAACTCTGGACTAATCACATTTGAAATGTTATAAGTGACACAATCTGAAATTAGGCTGGGACATTTTATTAAATATGTATATTCACTCTTATCCTCTTTCCCCAGGGCATCTGTTACTTACTCCCTACATCTGAATAAATTGGTATTGGGTGAGGGGGAGTGGACCCCTTTATAAGCTCTTGTGCCTTACCCTCTGAGGGAGGTTTTTTACCCCCTCTGTGGAACCTCGACTCTCTGAGATACCCATCTATTTATTTGCTCCCCCACTACTGAGTATTTTATGTGTTGGGGGGTGGACTGGGAGCTCATTTTACCATCGATGTGCCTCTCCCGGGATGTAAAGCACCCTTTTTTCCCATCCCAAAATTGCCTACCCTCACACCTTCCCTTGCTTCAGTTTTTCCTGATATTATTTTTATCCCTTACATCCATGCTTCCCCTCCTTTTAGGGGCAGTGGTTTCCCCAGGGTCCAGTTTCCCGTAGCGGAACTGGGTTCCCCTACTGGACAGTCCGTGGACATGTCCCCAGTACTGGTCTTTGCTGACCAAGTATTTTTGGAAGTCACAGAATACCCTCAAATGGGTTTGTATATAGTTAACAATCCCTATTTCCCTCTTGTTGGACAGTGGTTAGCTAAATATTGTAATTTAGTTGGGCATAGTTGGCTCAGTGGTTATCCCCGAGTGGTTATTAGTTTGCCTATTCCCCTATTCCCAGTAGGACATAGGACACCAATATAGTGTCTCTGATACAATTGTGAATTGTTTTACATTACAGGCAGTTACAGTTTATGATGGCGGGGGATCTGGGGGGGAGCCTGGGGGCCCAGGAGCCCACTGCATGATCTTGGATAGAGTGGAATATGCAGTCTCCTTCTAGGATTATTTCCCATAATGTCAACGGGCTGGCTGGCCCCATCAAGAGATCCCGCACAATTCGAGCTCTTCGAAAACTAAACCCAGATACTCTTCTGATACAGGAAACCCATCTTTCCTCGCTTGAACACCAAAAATTGCTTAAATTCGGTTTCTCAGCATTGGTGGAGTCCTCCTATCAGAGGGGGAGAAGGAGGGGAGCAGTCATCTTGATCCCAAGGCACTCCCCTGCACGTATCCTTGATCAATACTCGGATAGTGAGGGAAGAGTGGTGCTGGCGGTAGTCCGACTCAATCAACAAATCCTCACATTATGTAGTGTCCATATCCCCCCAGGTTTGGATGCCTCTTCCATACCACGGCTCAAGGACACTATTTTAACTAGGCAACAGGGAGTAGTAATCTTGGGGGTGATCTCAATTGCCATTTTAATCCCTCTCTGGATTCCTTGATGACATCTCCTTCACCACAGTCTTCTTGGCAGAAACATCTTAGGTGCCTGCTCCGGGACATGGGCTTGGTGGATTCATGGTGCCAATTGCACCCATCTCAGTGCAAATTCACCTTTTTCTCTAGTTCCCAAAAGCATTATTCCAGGCTGGATTATATTTGTATTGCAAAGGAACATATAGATTTGATCTATTCAGCAGATATTTTTAATATCTGCGTGTCTGACCATGCTCCCATTATTTTAGAATTGAATCTTAGAAAAGAGAGGAAAAATCCACAGTGGCGGTTCAACCCTTCTTTGCTCTGCACTCCGAAGTTTTGGGATTTTCTCGAGCCTCAAATCTCTGAGATTCTCCGAGAAAACACCTCACCTCAGGTCTCGCCCCAGACCCTTTGGGACACGATCAAAGTTGTTCTCAGGGGTCACATCTCATTTGCCTCTTATAAGAAAAAACAAGCCGAGGCTAAACTTCAAGCTCTACAGGAAAAGCTCAGATTTTTACAGGAGGCTGACATGCAAGGGGACTCTGATTTATTCCCCTTAATTTCACAGACCCAGGCCGAAATCCAGGGTTTATTAATGGCCAAAACAGAGTAGGCATTGGCCTGGCTTGGGCAACGATATTATGAGGGCGGGGCTAGGGCCTCCAAAATTCTAGTCTACCGCATTAGAAGCCAAATACAACAATGCACTGTTTCTAAGATCAAAGACCCTTCCTCGGGACAAGGTACATGGACTCAGGACTAGTCCCAGTGTCACATAAATGTCCTGGAAATGAGAGCCGTCCTGTATGCAGTCTGAGCCTTGAAGGATGTACTCTGTCACAAGAACATTCTCCTTCAAACGGACAACAAAGCAGTGATGTATTACATCAACAAGCAGGGCGGTGCACACTCTTACCCATTATGCAGAGAAGCTATGAGGGTGTGGGAATGGTGCCTGGAGCACAAGGCTCTAATCCACACGGTTTACCTGCCAGGAGTACAAAATGAGCTGGCAGACCATCTCAGCAAAATGGAGACAGATCCTCACGAGTAGTCTCTCGACTTAACTGTCGTTTAGTCACTCTTCAAAGAATGGGGAACTCCAGACCTGAACCTTTTTGTGTCCCCACTCAACGCAAAACTGCCTCCCTTCTGCTCCAGAAATCCAGGACCTGGCGTTTTCTGTCAGGATGCGTTCAGGCTGCGGTGGAGAAGATGCTTTCTATATGCCTTTCCTTCTCTTCCCCTAATTCAGAGGGTAATTCTCAAATTAGAGTCTCGGGGGCAGAATGATTCTCATTGCTCCCTTCTGGCCTCGACAAATATGGTTTCTGCTGTTCAACAGTCTGTTGGAAACCCTCCCGAAAACACTTCCCCTTCAGATGAACCTTCTGAGCCAAGGTCCCATGGTCCATCCCAGTTTGAGGTCGCTTCACCTTCACGCATGGCTTCTGAAGAGACAGAGGTGAATAGGTTCAATGTTTCTCATAGGGTTTCAGATATTCTTTTGGCTGCGTGTAAGCCAGACACTAGAAAAACCTACACAGCCAGATGGAAGCATTTCTGTATCTGGTGTGCAAAATCCTCTTCGAACCCTTTTTCCTGCCCACTTGATAAAATCTTGGAGTACCTTTTAGACCTCTCAAATTCAGGTCTACAGTACTCCACAGTCAGAGTTCATCTTTGTGCTATTTCAGCATATCATGAGCCAGTACTTTCCATGTCCCTGGCTCAGTTACCTGTAGGTAAGAGGTTTCTTAGGGGGATTCTGCATACTAGACCTCCTATCAGACATCCAGTCGTAGCCTGGGACATTAACCTTGTGCTAGACATGCTCACTCATAAACCTTTCGAGCCTTTAGCCACTTGCGACTTGAAATTCCTCATTTGGAAAACAGCCTTCCTGGTGGCCATCACTTCGGCCTGTAGAGTTTCTGAGATACATGCACTAGTCACAGACCCCCGTACACTGTATTTCACAAGGACAAAGTAGTTCTTAGGACTCATCCTAACTTTCTCCCTAAGATTGTCTCAGAATTCTATCTAAACCAACCTTTAGTCCTGCCTACCTACTTTGCAAATTTCCAGAATGAAGGGGAGCGTACTCTTCATTCTCTGGATGTTAAGAGAGCGCTGTGATTCTATCTAAATAGAACAAAAGAAATTCACAAGGCTCAACAACTGTTTGTTTCCTTCAGTGAGACCCGGCTGGGTCAGCCTGTCGCTATTAGATGCATTTCAGCGTGGCTAGTGGCATGCCTTCGCCACTGCTGTTCTATGGCACAGGTTAAGCTGGAAGGCAGAGTGTACGCTCACTCTACCAGAGCAGATATTTGGAATGCAGCTACATGGAGCTCAGTGCATACTTTCATCAAGCACTATGCTTTGGATGTCCATGCCAGACGACATCTGTCGTTTAGAAGGTCTATTCTTAACGGACTTCTGTCCTAAGTATGTGAGCTCTTTATTTCCTGCCATCCGTCTTGGGGGATTATTAGCTTGGTACTCTCCCATTAGTGTGAATGAGTGGTGAAGACTTTATGTCCAGGAAGATATGGAAATTACGTACCTACCATAATTCCTGATCTTCTTGGACGAAGTCTTCACCACTCATTCACATGCCCACCCACCATCCCCCGAGCTCACTTCTCTGTTTTTTGGTCTTCACTCCTTCAGTGGCTGGGCTGTGAAGACTTCATTGTTGACCCTTCTTACATGAGTCATTCAAACTATCTTATGTCCGATTTTTAGGTTAGTCCTTCTAGGTTAGTTACACTGTACCTACCTCCGGAAGTACTAGAAGCGGTTAGACGGTCGATGCAAGATAGTCTTTACCGCACAAGCCGAAATCATAGTTCCGCTCCTTGCGGCGCCAACCCTCTTGAAAAGTTTGCTTCCGCTGGGTCCTAGCGCCTCTGGCATAGATCCCATTAGTGTGAATGAGTGTTGGAGACTTCGTCCAAGAAGATCAAGGATTACGGTAGGTACGTAATTTCCATTTATATCAGCTTTCCAGTACCCTATTTATGGTAGTATGGTTGCCCAGTTAGAAGTTTCCCATACTTTTCTGAGAGGTATTCTTCATATGAAACCTCCTATCCATAATCCAGTCCTGCCTTGGGACTTGAATTTCATTCTTGAGAAATTGACGTTGGCTCCTTTTGAGCCTGCCGCGAGAGCTTCCTGGACATAAAGTCTCCACCACTCATTCACACTGAAGGGACTATGTCGGACGCTCTAGGACCCAGAGGGAGACAGAAATATTCAGGAGGGCCGGCGCCAGGTAGGGCCACGAAGAACCAGCACCGCGAGCTTGGCTTGCACCATATAGGCTACCTGGCATCAACCCTCCAACCGCCTCAGTTCCTGTTTTCTCGCCATCAAGTGCGCTTCAGTGACGATGTCACTCGCCTGCCAGGAGTCAAAACTTCTCGTCTACACAACAGCAGCTATAGTCTTTCAGTTTCGTTTAGTTTTATTCGTTTTATTTTCTTGTCAGTTTAAAAGAAAAATAAGTAAGTACATTTTTTCAGTAAATTTTTCATCAGAAGTCATCTTCAGCCCTCCTTCGACAGAGTAGTCGAATGAATGGGGAAGGTGATGGTAGGAGACTTCGCATGAACGCTGTTCTGTCAGCAGGGCTGGGTCTGGTCTGCCGCCCTCTATGGAGGGGGGGGGGGTCTGACTACAGGCAAACCAGTGCTCAGGGGGATGGGTGGTCTTCCCGAAAGCACAAAAATAAGCGGTCCCACTCTCGATCCTCGGTGAGGACTCGGCATTGCTCAGCCTCGAGTTCTTCTTCAGCCTTCCAGTCGAAAAAGAAACGGCACCACTTGAGGTCACCTTCTGGTATGCCTGCGTGTCAGTCATCAAGAGGGGCCAGACTCCATCCCTTCTGGGCTCCCCTGTGGCCTCCCGTCCGGCCTCTGTTTCTGGTGACAGGCATCCTCAACTCTGAAGTCCCTCCCCACCCACTTGGGGGGGGGGGTCCTCCGGTGAGCAGTTTCACCATTGGGCCGCTTTTATGGAGCAGTGGGTTCAGCAGTTGTCCGGTCTGCCCGAGCCGTCGAGTCCATTGCCGGGGCCTTCGGGTCTGTCAGTTTCGGATTTGGGGGCCAGGTGGTTGGGGCTTCATAGTCGCATGTCGCCTTCTCCAGTGCCGTCGACATCGCGTTCTGGTGTTTATCCCTGTCATGTGGCTGTGGCACAGGGGTCCACACCGTTGCCTTTATCTCCTGCTGAATTTCTTCATTTGTCCTCAGCGAGTCGTGGATTAGGAACTTATGGTTCGGCGCTGCCGGGTGCAGTATTGGCACCGGGCTCAATTCCGCATCCTTTGCCAGCGCCACCTGTGTTTTCGGTGCTGCCTCCTGTAGCGACGCTGAGAGCGCCTATGGTGCCGCATGTGATGCAGCGGTTTTTGACTCTGATTCACACTGCTCCTCCTCCTCCTCCTTCTTTTCCTCCTTTTCCTATCTATGTAGTTCCGTCTGGACTAATAGGAGATGATGTTGAGCCTGATCCTGATCTTCAGTTGGGGGACGACTTCGATGAAGATTCCTCCCTAGGGGCAGTGAATAAACCTCTTTCAACAGAGCCTTTGGTCGAGGACCTTTCTTTTAAGTCTCTGCTCAGAAATTTGAATGCCACTCTCTCCAGATTTCGGAAATTGATCCTGGGAAGTTGCTGCATCTGCAGTACCTTCACATTCCAGACATTCCTGTGGAATTGACTCCCCCCCCCTGTGCAACCCTCTTTTGAGACACTCTTGCAGATGGTGTGGGATAATCCAGCACTTTTTCCTTCTATGGCTAAGTCCATAGACAGGAAATATGCCCCTCCCCAGGATCGACCTATTCTGGCCTTGCAAGCCTTTGCTGATGCCATCGTTGTTCTGGCAGAGAATGACAAAGCCGTTCTTCCACAAGAATCTACTGCACGTCCAATAAACAAAGAATCTCGCAAGACTGACACCTTGGGAAAGCGATTCTTTCCTGCTTTCACCCTGGGCATGCGTATTGCTAGCTACCAGGGCTACTTCTCTGAATATGAGTATACACGCTTGCATTCGCTCAAGGCTACGATAGAAGCTCTTCCAGATTCGGAAATTAACACAGAGCTCCTTCAAACCATTACTGGAGGTATTGAATCCAGTAATCAACAGCTCAAAACTACCATGGATGCCTTTGACACTGCCTCTAGAGCAGCAGCAGTCGGTATTTGCACCCATCGCCACTCTTGGTTGCGCACCCCGGGCTTCACAAATGATGCCTAGCAGAGACTTATGGCTTTGCTTTTCGATGGTATGTACCTGTTTGGTCCTCAGGATGAGCAGGTGCTAGAGGCCACTTAGAAGACTAGAACAGACATCAAAACGGCCAGACCACCTTCTGCAGCCCCTCAAAGGGGCGGGAATAGGCATCAGTTTCATAACCGTCAGTCCTTTCATGGTAAAGGCAGAAGGGGCTTTAAGAGAAACCAAACCCCTCAGCCGCAAAAGAAAATGCAGCAGAAGGCACAGGACCCCAAAGCACCTAGTGCCACCCTCTGAGATTCCAGCCCAAGTCCCACCTCAGCTGTCCGAGGGGGGCTCTTCCTCAGCAGTAGGAGGGCGTCTGACTCAGTTTTACAACCGGTGGAAGTCAATCACATCAGACAAATGGGTGCTCAGAATAATCCTCGAGGGGTACTCTCTAAATCTGTTGGAAACCCCTCCGGGTCATCCACCCAAATGACAGCCCAGGTTGTCTGTCTCTCAGTCAGACATTCTTGCTTCTGAGATACAAGGCCTTCTGAACAACAGGTCAGTAGAGATAGTTCCGCTGGATCAACAGAACACAGGTTACTACTCCCATTACTTCCTAGTTCCCAAGAAAACAGGCAGCGTGCACCCTATTCTAGATCTCAGGAAGTTAAACAAGTTCCTTTTCAAGGAAAAGTTCAAGATGATATCACTTGGTACACTCTTACCTCTGATTCATCAACACAATTGGCTAGCCTCCCTCGACATGCAGGATGCCTACCAACACATTCACATTCACCCACACTACCATGAATACCTCAGATTCATTGCTTTGGGTCAGCACTACCAATTCAGAGTCCTGACCTTTGAGCTATCCTTGGTGCCTAAAGTTTTTACAAAGTGCTTTGCAGTTCTCACAGCGCATCTGAAAAAGCTCAGAATTCAGGTGTTCCTGTATCTGGACAATTGTTTTCTCGCAAGCCCCGCCAGACAAGAAACTCAAGAAGCCATATCAACGGCTTCAAGATTCCTCACATCCATAGGAGTCCTGCTAAACTTCGGAAAGTCACACCTACAGCCCTCCCAGCAGCTCCTCTTCATAGCAGCCCTTCTGGATACCTCCAACGCAAAAGCCTTTCTTCCAGAGGACAGAAGGAGTGACATCCTCCAGATGGCCCGCTTCATCAAAGAAAACAACTCCATCTGAGCTCTCTCGATGCAGCGAATGCTGGGTCTCATGGCATCCTCAATGTTCACTGTGCCCCTGGCTTGCCTTCAAATGAGAACTACTCAGTGGATACTCAGCACTCAGTGGTTGCCTATCGCACACCCACAGTCCTTTCACATCAAGGTGACGGAACCGCTGAAATGGTCGCTCACCTGGTGGACTCAGGAGGACAACCTTTGGGAAGGTTATCCCTTTGCCCCTCTAGATCCCCAGATCTCCATCACCATGGATGCATCCCTGCTGGGATGGGGAGCTCACTGCCAGGATCTCCACACCCAGGATCGTTGGATTCAGGATGAATCTCAGCTTCACATAAATGTTCTGGAGATGAGAGCTGTCTTTTATGCTGTTTGGACTTTGAAAGACATACTCTGTCACAAGACCATTTTCCTCCAAACAGACAACAAGGCAGTGATGTACTATATCAACAAACAGAGTGGAGCACACTCTTACCCCTTAAGCAGGGAAGTGATGAGAGTGTGAGAATGGTGCCTAGAGCACAAAGCTCTGATCCAGGCAGTCTGCCTGCCAGGAGTTCAGAATGATATGGCGGACCGTCTCAGCAGAACGGAGACAGATCCTCACGAGTGGTCTCTCAATGCAATCGTCATGCAATCACTCTTTGAAGAGTTGGGAACTCCAGACCTGGACCTTTTTGCATCCCCACTCAACGCAAAACTGCTTTTCTTCTGCTCCAGAAATCCAGTACCTGGCATTTTTTGTCAGGATGCATTCAGACTGCGGTGGATAAAACGCTTTCTGTACTCATTCCCTTCTCTTCCCCTAGTTCAGAGGGTGCTGCTCAAACTGGAGGCACAGAGGGCAGAATGATTCTCATAGCCCCATTCTAGCCTCATCAGATCTGGTTTCAATTAATCAACAGATTATCAGAAACTTTTCCGAGACAGCTTCCACTTCATATGAACCTACTGACCCAGGGCCCTGTGGTTCATCCCATCCTAAAGTCCCTTCACCTCCATGCCTGGCTCCTGAGGAGATAGAGGTGAACAGGTTTAACGTTTCACGTAGGGTCTCCGATGTCCTGTTGGCTGCTTGCAAGCCAGCTACCCGAAAAACTTACACGGTTAAGTGGAAATGGTTCTCCATCTAGTGTGCAAAATCCTCCTGGAATCCCTTTTAATATCCACCAAACCAGGTCCTAGAGTATCTTCTAGATCTCTCAAACACAGGCCTGCAGTATTCAACTGTTAAGGTTCACCTCTGTGCAATTTCAGTGTACCACGAGCCTGTACACACATGTCTCTGGCTCAGCTTCCTGTAGTCAAGAGGTTTCTTAAGGGCATTCTTCATACCAGGCCACCAGTCAGACAACCAGTGGCAGCCTGGGACATTAACCTTGTGTTAGACATGCTCATCTGTAAACCTTTTGAGCCTCTAGCTACTTGTAAACTGAAATTTCTGACTTGGAAGATGACCTTCCTTGTAGCCATCACTTCTGCTGGCAAAGTGTCTGAAATCCATGCTTTGGTCACAGACCCACCGTATACTGTATTTCACAAGGACAAGGTGGTCCTTAGGACCCACTCCAAGTTCCTACCCAAAGTTGTCTCAAATTCCATCGGAATCAACCCTTGGTCCTTCCTACCTACTTTGCGAACTTCCAGAATGAGGGAGAGTGTACACTACATTCCCTGGATGTGAAGAGAGCCTTACGGTTCTACTTAAACAGAACTAAGGAAATCCGCACATCAAAACAATTGTCTACTTTGGCATGACCCTGCTGGGTCAGCCTGTTGCTATCAGATGCATTTCAGCATGGCTAGTAGCATATCTCCACCACTGCTACTCCATGACACAGGTTAAGCTGGAAGCCAGAGTATACGCTCATTCTACCAGAGCAGTTGTGGCATCTCTGGCAGAAATCCAGAACGTACCCATTGCAGATATCTGCAATGCGGCCACTTGGAGCTCCATGCACACTTTAGTAAAACACTATGCTTTATATGTCTATGCCAGGCAGCATCAGTCCTTTGGCAGGACAGTCCTTAATGGACTTCTATCCTAAGTGAGCCTCTCTCTCCTGCCGCCTGTCTCAGGGGGTTATTTTAGCTCGATCCTCTCCCATCAGTGTGAATGAGTGGTGAAGACTTTATGTCCAGGAAGATATGTAAATTACGTACCTACCGTAATTCTTGATCTTCTTGGACGAAGTCTCCACCACTCATTCACTTGCCCACCTGCCATCCCCCGAGCTCACTTATCTGTTTGTGGTTTTCACTCCCTCAGTGGCCGGGCTGTGAAGACTGTTGTGTTGACCCTTCTTACACAGGTCATTCGGACGTTCTTATGTCCGGCATAGGTTAGTTTCACTAGGTTAGTTTACGCTGCACCTCCTTGGTAAAAAAGGTACTGAGGCGGTTGGATGGACGACACCAGGTAGCCTATATGGTGCGAGCTGAACTCCCAGTGCTGCTTCCTTACGGCCCTACCTGGCCCCGGCCCTCCTGAAGATGTTTGGCTCACGCTGAGTCCTAGCGCCTCCGGCGTAGTCCCATCAGTGTGAATGAGTGGTGGAAACTTCTTCCAAGAAGATCAAGAATTACGGTAGGTACATAATTTATATTTGTGGCTTATGTTTCCTGTCATGGAAAACATTGTTTTTAGTTGTGATGACCTCTGCTAGAAGGATTTCCAAACCTCAGGCTCTAATGTGTGAGCCTCTCTATTTGAGTTTTCACAAAGATAGTGTCTCTCTGCGTACGAATCCTAAGTTTCTACCAAAGGTGGTATCTGAATTTACACTGAATCAAACAATACACCTTCCTGTATAGTATCCCGAGCATGCCAACCGGAGTGAGTCACTGCTCCATACTTTGAATGTGCATAGTATACTAAGATACTATATTGCTCGCACTTAGGACTGCAGAAAGAAACCTCAGCTTTTTGTTTTGTTCATCCCTGGGGAAAAAGGGTGCTACTATGTCTAAACAGTGTCTATCTAAATGGTTGGTACATTGTATTATGTTCTGCTATAGGAAGTACAGTAAGGAACTGGTGGTATTCATGGTCACTCCACAAGAGTTATTGTTTGTTGCTTATTTCACAAATATCCCTGCTGCTGACGTATTGTGCTGCAGTTACATGGAACGCTGTTCATACTTTTACTAAACATTACAGTCTGGACATCATCTCTCATAGACGTGCTAGCTTTGGGCTTGCTGTACTGCAAGGCCTTCTGTCATGCCAGACTGTGCCATCCTCCCAGTTTACATTGTACTACTTGGGAACCATTCCAAAAGTGTGGCCTAGTGGAGGAGATATCCTCAAAGATACAACAGTTATGTAAGAATTTACCGTAACAGTAGATCTTCATGAGAATCTCTTCCATTAGGCCATGCCTTACCCTCCCTCATTCCCCATTATTCTTTCAGTGAGGGTCATGTCAGATGCTGTGCCTAAAATCTTACTCCATGCATCCTGTTTCCAGCCCCGTGCCTCTATCTGTATGCCTGCTGCTGGTCTCATCTCATGGTTCCTCACGTCTGGAGGTCCTTCAATACTAATTTCCAGTGGTGAACTGAGCAGTGATGTGGCTGCCCACTTTATGAAAGCTTAAATGCTGCACATCATTGTAGGTGGCCCCTGGCTAGCAAAACATTTCTGAGTGGTCCTGACATTGACGACTTATGGTTCCAAAGGTGTGGCCTAATGGAGGAGATTCTCCCAGACGATCTACTGTTATGGTTAAGTTCTTATGGAAATGTTCTTTCTGAGTGCTAGTGAGGAGCAGCAGTGGTCCATTAGGCAGTCAAATTCTTGGTATCTGGTGTAAGTGGGAGGGTTTACTTTTTCTGTCTCCCTAGAGGATCTGTTTGGTCAAGGGATGGCTGTGCTCTGCACCCATGATGGGCAGCAGCTGTGCCCTAAGGGAGCTGAAAGTACCGGTCAGAAGAATGGACAGGACAGTGGGGATTTAAACTAGAAAATCTGGGGGATGAGGTTGGCACAAGGGTTCATGAAGAGCAGGAGGCATACAAGGGAACACCAAGGCAAGGACTACAGCCCAGGGGAGCAACAAGAGAGGAGACCACGAAGGGAGTGAGGAATCCTAGAGGAGCAAATATTCTCACTTGCATGCAGGCCAATACGAGGTGCACATCAGGCAAAATAGAAGAGCTTGAGGGTCTGATGCTCTCTGAAGGACAGGTTTTAGTGGCACTCACAGAGATCTGGTGGGGGGATAAGAAATTGACTGGGGCACCAGAGAGAAAGGCCTACAGGATATTCTGAAGGGAAAGGCCTCACATAAAAGTGGGTGGGGTGGCTCTTTAATAAGGGAAGGGGGGAATTACTTGGAAATCATCAGGAGGAAAACTGTTGCAGAGTCCATCTGGGCCAAATTAGGTGAAGAGGGTGGGCAAAAGAGTCACCTTAAGTGTGTGCTACAGGCCTGGTGGTGGCACTCAACTATGTAAAGTGGTACCCATGCTCATCTGCTCTTTTGGAAATGCCCTCTTTTCTTGTTCTTGTCAACACCCCAAAATATGAAGTCAAAAGAAAGTTATAACAGTCTCCCTTACCATAAAGAGAGAACTAAAAACTTCCAGGAATCAATCTCAGGGCTCCTAGATCTACAGGGATTCCTGTATTTTACAGGGAAAAGGCACCATCTACAGGGAAATTGGTCCCATAGACTCACACTGATTATATGGGTAAATACAGAAGTTCAGCTTCCATAGGAAATAGTGTATAGCAGAGCATTGTTCTGTATAGAATTCCATCCCTTTCAAAATGCTGTTTTATTACAATTCAAAGGTCATTTGATGTGATTGCACCCTTCTCTGATACATCGGCATTCTGAACCCTCTAGAGATGCACAAGTCAGTTTCATTCTGAAAGCAAAAGAACCACCGTATGCATATTTCACATAATACTACAGTATAAGCTATAAAAAATACAGGATTAGATACTTTATGCACAAACAGTGTGTTCTGCCACCTCGGGTACTGATTCCCACAGACCTCGCAAGCTTCACTCTCAAGATCAGAGGGAATCAGAACCCCTCGGTGGCAGAACACAGTAGTTGTGCATAGTTGGCCATCCAATATTCTCTGTGTAATCTACAGGAACATGTAGGAAAACTGTCCTGGAGTTACAGGGGAAAATACCAAATCAGTCTGGGAGCACAGCAGTCTTCGCCATTGATTCCCACTTATGGGTCTGGGCAAAAGACACTGTGACCTCATAGGAGCAAAACTGTGGCCAGGGAGTCAGCAACGGCTACTGGGCATGGATTTCATGGATTTCAGCATCGCAGAAAAATAAATAAATACTAGATGGTACTGTGAACTAAAAGAAAAACATGGTGACGCAGTTCAGCGATGAGGTGAACTAAGGTAATGCTCCCAAGGTGCGCTCCCGACAGTGGGAAGAATAGTACTGAGGTTGCTGAAGGAGCCAGCAATGGTGATAGGCTAGTATACAACACCACGTGAGGGATTCGTAGGCACCGTGCCCAATAGTCATTGCTGGCCCCTTCCCAAAGCTTTGCTTCTGTGGGGTCTTAGTACCTCTGGCTCAGACCTATAAGTGGGAATCAATGGTGAAGATATTCTGGAAGATCAACAGTTACGGTATATACATAACTTTCATTTGTAGGGCTTCTCCTGACCTAGACCCACCTTGAGCAGATGTTGTTTAACCAGGTAAGAGGTATAAGCCATGGAAAAATGTTGATGAATTCTTCCCCTACAAGTAGTGCTCCAGTTAAGGCGAGTAGCAGCCTGTTGTACTCCATCCCTTTTGAAGAAATTCTCTTCACAATTTTTTTAATAGCACCTATATGGATCCCAGCACTTGGAAATGCTCCACACCCAAGTTTTTTTTATTTACATTTTTTACTCCCTGATCTCCCCGTGGCAGCCCCTATCCTACTGCCTCCCCCCCCACAGCCCCGTCACCCGGCTCCTCCGGGATCTTACCTTAGCAGTCGGTGGCTTGGAACGGCTGCCCAGCAACCAGTACGGAGCCTGCATGGAGTCGTTCGCCATCCTACCGCCATGAGGTGTTTTCCTCTGGTTTTCTCCCCAGACCCACACATGTGCAATGGGCAGGTCAACTGCCCATGCCTCCGCGAAGGCAGTCTTATGCCCTGTGCGAGGCTCCACCCCATTCTGAGCAACGTGCCTGTGCTGACCCCCGGCTTCCGCTGGGTGTTAGTCTACAGCACACTACGTTGTCCCCCCTCTCCCAGGAAGGAGAGCTGTCATCAGACACTCAATCCTTCCTCGCTCCGGCCAAACCCCGAACAACCCGTGTCGGTTCCTGAATGCGGGTCACCAGCATGGCGAGAGGTGTGGCATCCAGCACCTCAACTCTCAGTGCCACCGGGCCAGCGAACTCCACACCCAAGTTAACCGTGCTGTAAAACACTGTTGGTGCTTCAGAAAAGGCTGTTTTTTTCCAGGTTTGAAGCACTTGTCCGCACCAGCATTTTATTTTACTCACCACATTTCAAACTTGGTGAATTACTCTTAGCTGCCAACATTATCTGGAACACTTCTGCTTCAAGTATGTATTTTATTTATCATCTAGAAACATGGAAACTGTTAGTGCAGTGGTCTTCTTTACTTATTGGGCAGAACAACAATATAGGAAGGTCCAACAAATGTATTTCAGATGGTACTTGGTCCTGTGCTCATGGTTATCAACTGACATACTCTGCTATCATGTTGTCTATTTATGGAACTATGTATGGGAAATTATTTCATTTGATATTAATTTTCTTACTGTGGCTGTTTACTTAAAGTGCAACTCTGTACTACAATATAAAGCTTAAAAACAACACCAATTATGTTTTAACGTTATTGTTTTCTAGTTTGTATTTGTTTTTTACTTTTCCTTGCGGTTAGTCTACTAAATATTGTAGGTAATGCGGTACTTATTTCATGTAGTCTTTCAAAATGTGTCTGACTCTCCCCTGCTAACCACATCGTTGCTGTTTTGTGACATCAGAGTCTGCACTATGATGTCATCAGCTAAGGTACTGTGAGGTTAACAGGGGAGAGGCAAATGTTTTTTATACAATGTTTTAGATAGACTACCAAGGTGTGCTGTAAACCTTGGAAAGGAACACTGAAAATAAAAACAATGTATCTCTAGTAAATTGTAATTGCTGAAGCATCTTATTTATGAAAGTGCATGCTGAAATGCAGAGTTCCTCTTTAACAGTGAATACCATACTGTTTAATGACTTATTTGCCCAGTATCTTGAGATGATTTGATTATGGTGAGAGCTGGCCTGAAAAACTACTACTACTTCTACATATATATCGATTCAGAAAAGGAATATTGCTGGTTGAGAAAATGTAAAAGGAAAGGTAATAGTGCAGTTGTAATTTAATGTTTTAAAATTAACTGCCCTGCTTTTCCATGTAGCGTGCTCCACTCCTTCGTATCTGGTACATCAGAAACACATAAGAGGACCTCAGTGCAGGGCAAGCTGATTGGGGAAGCTGCACTAATGATTTCTAAATGTTTTTCCCCCATAGGATAGGGACTTCCTTGAGGATGAGCAGTTCTTCCTAGAAACACTGAAGAAGGCTCCATACAACACACCATCACAGATGGCATGATGGGAGACAGGCTACTCGTCATTTGCGTTCACCAGTCGTCTTGGCGTGTATATTTATGTCCGATATCTGTTTTATGCTTACATCTCCTTACTGTCACGTCAATGTGTATGTTTGTAGAGACATGTCTCATAAGAGTCCATGTTTAGCTGGAAACACACAAACTGTAACGCTGGAAAAGTCCACTGGGCTATCTAATCCACCATCCTGATTACGTGGCAGTTGTATCCAGAAGTGTGATTTTTTCTCCAGGTGCTTGCCCAGTATTATCCTAAAGATATCTTGGCCAAAAACCTTTACATCCTTTGGTAAACTATTCCAAGAGTAGATGTGGATGCCATAAATGTTTTTTTTTAATGTTATATATTTTTAAATATAAATGTGATTTTTGATATAGCTTTATAAACTCTTGTACATTAATTTTATATATTCTTAAAAATAAATGTGGTTTTGATATACCTTCATAAACTCTTGTACATGAATTAAAAAATATTATCCCTTACCAATGGTGTGTCACTTTTACAGAGGTGCTGTAGTGGGGGCCAAAAGTTAGAGCATAGTGATATGACCAAGAGATACTGGCCAATGACTCACTGTGGGACCTTGAAAAAGTCACTTGTCCAGCAGTTCATCCAGTTGTAAACAGGCAGGGAGTAGGTCCTCTTTTCTGTAGATAAGAGAGGTACTCTGAGCAGTATTTCACAGCAGGGTGTGTAGTTCGGTGCAGCCAAATGCCTTTAAACACACCTGAGAAGTGCAGTATCCTTGAAATGTCTTACTGCACTTATTAAATGGTCTTTAATGTAAAAAAAATACTTCTAAAAGTGCACGTGTAATTATGGTGAATAACTACACGATCGGAGATGGTCGAAGTTGGGAAACTTCACTCCGTGAATTAATCTGTGAATTTAGCACACTTCGCAGATTAATTCGCGGATGGAAAGTGTACAGTTCCACACATGAAGTGCAGGATTTCACCTGAGACATATGGAATTTCACCTGTGAATGTCAGAAATTCACCAAGAATGGTGGAATTTCACTGTTCGCGGGTGAAATTCCACTGTATGCAGGTGAGACTCTGCACTTGGAGGGTGCTACTAGCAGCCAATGATCCAGGTAGGGGAAAATGTAGAAGCCCTGCCTCTTCAGGGCAGCCGCTGCCACTACTGCCAGGCTCTGCAGGCGGTGGCTATATAATAATAGAAACAGGACCATGGCTTTGTTTGGGAGGCTAATCGATACAGGAGTTGCATGGCTGTATGGCCGCCCGTGTGTGTGGGAGATTGTGACGCACTGTGGTGGGGTATTCATATGTATAGGGACGGCGATCAAGAGGGACCACTGGACACCAGGGACTTACTTTCAGTATACGGGAATGGGAGTTGGGTGGGGGGAGGGACCACTGAATGCCGGGGATGTCACTTAGCCCTGCCGGGACTGGGATCAGTGGGAGGAGTGCTGCCACCAGCACCAGGGAATACTGTGTTGAGGCTGGGGGAGCGCCGACACACTACCTCCGATCTTCCTGGACTAAAAGTCTTCACCATTCATTCACACTAGTGGGACTACGCCGGAGGTGCTACGACCCAGCTGGAGCCAAAAATCTTCAGGAGGGCCAGCGCCGAGATAGGACTATGCATGTGTGGCATTGCATATAGGCTATCTTGGCATCGACCCTCCAACCGCCTCAGTTCCTTTTTTTCCCCGCTGTCAAGTGCACTTCAGTTTAATGTCGCTCATCAGTGGGAGTCAATTCTTCAAGTCTGTATGACAACAGCATTTTCATTCAGTTCACTTAGCTTAGTTTTGTAGTTTATTTTAATATTAAAAAAAAAAAAAAACTTTTAACTGTCACAGCTATTCCTTCAGTGGAGTCGACCATGGACGGTGTCAGTGATGGTAGGGAGACTTCGCTTGAAAGTTGATCTTCCTGGACATAAAGTCTCCACCACTCATTCACACTAATGGGATCTATGCCGGAGGTGCCAGGACCCAGCGGGAGCAAACCTTTTTTTAAGAGGGCCGGCACCAGAGATGGAGCCACGAGGAAGTGGCACCATGAGCCCTGGCTCATGCAGTAAAGACTGTCTCTGCATTGACCCTCCAACTGCCTCAGTTCCTTTTTTCTCGCTGTCAAGTGTGCTTCAGTGACGATGTCGCTCGCCCTCCGGGAGTCAAACTTCAAACTAGCAGCATAGTTTTCAGTTTATTGTTAATTATTTTGTAATTTATCTTCGAAATAAGTACTGATTATATTTAATTTTACTTATTAAAATAAATCTTCAGTCCTCCATTATTGAGTCGACGTGACAGGTCAGGTAATGGTAGAGGAGACTTATTATGAAAGCTGTTCAGTAGCCGGCCACCACCCCTCTCTGGAGGAGGGTCTGACAACGGACAGTCCGATGCCGGGAGATGGGCAGTCCCCCCAAAAGCATAAAAGGAAACGGTCCCATTCTCGGCACCATTCGGCCTCGAGCTCTTCTTCGGCCCACAAGTCAAAAAAGAGAAGGCATCACTCGAGGTCGCCTTCTGGTATGTCTGTGCATCGACGGTCGGTCGTTGGGGCCAGGCGCCGGTCTCCTCCTCTGTCGGAGTCGCTGGTCCCTGTCTCCGGTGGCCGACCTCCTCAACATCGGAGCCCGTCCCCGCCTCTTGGACGGGCCTCCGATGAGCAGTTTCATCAGTGGGCCGCTCTTATGGAGCAGTGGGCTCGGAGGTTGGTCCAGCTGCCTGATCCAGTCGCTCCGAGGCCTTCGGGCCATTCAACGGAATGGGTAGGGCGGTTAGACCTTCCTAGTCCCGCGTGCCTTCTTCGGTGCCGTCAAACCCGCACCTAGGTGTTTTCCCCTCACATGGCTGCAGCGCAGGGGGCCGCACCGATGCCTCTCTCTCCTGCCAATTTTCCTCCTTTTTCCTCAAATCACAGTTTTAGGAACCTTGGGACATTCTCTGTGCTATCTGTGGTGCCGGGGGTCTGTCGGCACTGTCCTCAACACGGGGGTCTGTACGGCATCGGGGGCTCTGTCAAGCGTCATCTGCAGTGCCAGGGCTCTGTCGGCACCATCTCTGCGGTGCCGTGGGCCTTCCAGTATCATGGCTTCTGTCAGCGCTGTGTGCTGGGCTGTTTCCGATGGCGCCGACTTCCTTGTCTTCAGTGCCATATTCTTCATCGGCGCTGGGGCTTGGTGTGGCACCGTCCAGCCTCCAGGGATTCTCGACTCCGATTCTTTCCTCTTCTACTTTTCCTACTGATTTTCACTCCTTTCCTGTCCATGCAGTCCCTCCTGGACTGTCAGGAGATGATTTTGAGCCTGACCCAGATCTTCGACTGGGTGATGATGAAGAAACAGGGATCAATCCTGCTGCAGAGCCTGCGGTTGAAGACCTTTCCTTTAAGTCTCTGCTGAAAAATTTAAATTCTACTCTTTCTCTCCAGACTACAGAAATCAATTCTGGGAAGCTTTTAAGACTACAATACCTGCGTGTCCTGGAGATCCCTATGGATTTAACTCCTCCGGTACAACCATCTTTCAAGACTCTCTCCCAGATGGTATGGAGCAATCCTGCTCTCATCCCTTCCGTGGCTAACTCTATAGATAGGAAGTACGCTGCTCCCAAGGATCGACCCATATTGGCCTCTCAAGCTTTTGCTGATCCCATTGTAGTCTTAGCAGAGAATGATAAGGCTGTCCTCCCTCAGGCATCTACAGCCCGGCCTATAAATAAAGAATCTCACAAGATAGATACCTTAGGTAAGAGAGTCTATGCTGCCTCCACCCTGGGTATGCGTATTGCCAGCTACCAGGGCTATTTCTCCAAATATGAGTATGTACTTTGGCATTTGCTCAAACAGATGGTAGAAGCTCTGCCCGGAGTCGGAGACTAATTCAGAGCTACTTCAGACCATAACCAGGGGTATCGAGTCCAACAACCAACAGGTTAAAGCAGCAATGGACGCTTTTGATACTGCTTCCCAAGCGGTGGCAGCGGGCATCTGCACCCGTTGCCACTCTTGGCTATGTACTTCAGACTTCACGAATGATGCCCAACAGCAGGTCATGGCTTTACCCTTCGACAGTATGTATCTGTTCGGGCCCCAGGTAGAGCAAGCCCTGGAGGCCACACAAAAGACTAGGTCTGCCATTAAAATGGCTCAACCCGCACCTGCCCCCTCCCGGGGGGGTGTCAACAAGCATCAATTTCCAACCGTCAGTCCTTTCAGGGCAAAGGCAGAGGAGGTTTTAATAAAAAACCACAACCCTCAGCCACAAAAGAAAATGCAGCAGAAGGCACAGGGTCCCAAAGCGCCCAGTGCCACCTTCTGAGTCTCTGGCCCAAGTCCCGCCTCAGCTATCTAAGGGGGACTCTTCCTCAGTGGTGGGAGGACGTCTGGCTCAGTTCTACAACCAGTGGAAATCTATAATATCAGACAAATGAGTCCTCCAGATAATCCGCGAGGGGTACTCGCTCAGTCTTTCAGAAACCCCTCCGGATCATCCCCCCCAAACGACAGCCCAAGCTGTAAGCAGTACAGTTAGACCTTCTTGCTTCTGAGGTACAAGGCCTTTTGAACAACAGGGCACTAGAACTAGTTCCGCTGGATCAACAAAACACAGGTTTCTACTCCCATTACTTCCTGGTCCCGAAGAAAACTGGTGGCATGCGCCCCATATTGGACCTCAGAAAGCTAAACAAGTTTCTTCTCAAGGAAAAGTTCAAGATGATATTGCCAGGTACCCTGCTACCTTTGCTTCATCAACACGATTGGCTAGCCTCCCTGGACGTGCAGGATGCCTACCAACACATTCATGTACACCCAAAGCACCACAAATATCTAAGGTTTGTGGCGCTGGGTCAACATTATCAGTTCAGAGTCCTGCCCTTTGGGCTATCCTCGGCGCCATGAGTTTTTACAAAGTGTTGTGCAATTCTCGTGGCTCATCCCAGGAAAATCAGAATTCAAGTGTTTCCATATCTGGATGACTGGCTCCTAGCAAGTGCCTCCAGACAAGAAACTCTGGACGCCGTAGCCACAGCTTCAGACTTCCTCATGTCCATGGGAGTCTTGCTAAATCTCAACAAATCACAGTTGCAGCCCTCCCAGAAACTCCTCTTTATAGGAACTCTTCTGGACACCTCATGTGTGAAAGCTTTTCTTCCAGAAGACAGAAGGAGCAATATCTTACAGATGGCCCGATACATCAGAGAAAACAGCTCGGTTCAGGCTCTCTTGATGCAATGGATGCTGGGTCTCATGGCATCCTCGGTGTTCACTGTACCCCTAGCTCATCTCCACATGAGAACCTCTCAGTGGATGCTCAGTACTCAGTGGTCTCCAACCACTCACCCTCAGTCCTTTCCCGCCAAGGTGACAGAACCTCTGAAGAAGTCTCCCACCTGGTGGTCGCATGAGGACAACCTTCTGGAAGGATATCCCTTTGCTCCTCTGGATCATCAAATCTCTATTTCCACGGACGCGTCCCTGATGGGGTGGGGAACTCACTGCCAGAATCTCCACACCCAAGATACGTGGAATCGGAACGAGTCCCAGTTTCACATAAATGTCCTGGAAATGAGAGCCATCCTCTATGCAGTCCGAGCCTTGAAGGACATACTGTCACAAGAACATTCTCCTTCAGACAGACAACAAAGCAGTGATGTATTACATCAACAAGCAGGGCGGTGCACACTCTTACCCATTATGCAGGGAAGCTGTGAGAGTGTGGGAATGGTGCCTGGAGCACAAGGTACTAATCCATGTGGTTTACCTGCAAGGAGTACAAAACGAGCTGGCAGACTGTCTCAGCAGGACAGAGACAGATCCTCACGAATGGTCTCTCAACTTAACCGTCGTTGAGTCACTCTTCACAGAGTGGGGAACTCCAGATCTGGACCTTTTTGCATCCCCACTCAATGCAAAACTGCCTCTATTCTGCTCCAGAGGTCCAGGACCTGGCATTTTCTGTCAGGATGCATTCAGGCTGCGGTGGACAAGACGCTTTCTGTACGCCTTTCCTCCTCTTCCCCTAATTCACAGGGTACTTCTCAAATTCGAGTCTCTGGGACAAAATGATTCTGATTGCTTCCTTCTGGTCTTGACAGATATGGTTCCCGCTGCTCAACAGTCTGTCGGAAATCCCCCGAAGTCACTTCCCCTTCAGACGAACCTTCTGACCAAGGATCCTGTGGTCCATCCCAATCTGAGGTTGCTTCACCTTCATGCTTGGCTCCTGAAGAGATAGAGGTGAATAGGTTCAATGTCACTCATAGGGTTTCAGATATTCTTTTGGCTGCGTGCAAGCCAGCCAAAAGAAAAACCTACGCAGCCAAATGGAAGCGTTTTTCTCTCTGGTATGCAAAATCCTGTTCGAACCCTTTTTCCTGCCCACCAGATAAAGTCTTGGAGTACCTTTTAGACCTCTCAAATTCAGGTCTGCAGTACTTTACAGTCAAAGTTCACCTCTGTGCTATTTCAGCTTATCATGAGCTGGTACTTTCCTTGTCACTGGCTTAGTTACCTGTAGTTAAGAGGTTTCTTAAAGGTATTCTGCATACCAGACTTCCTATGAGACGTCCAGTCGCAGCCTGGGACATTAACCTTGTGCTAGACATGCTCACTCGAAAACCCTTCGAGACTCTAGCTACCTGCAAGTTGAAATTCCTCACTTGGAAAGCGGTCTTCCTGGTGGCCATCACCTCGGCCATGAGTTTCTGAAATACATGCATTGGTCAGACACCCCGGTATGTATTTCACAAGGACAAAGTAGTTCTTAGGACTCGTCCTACGTATCTCCCTAAGGTTGTCTCAGAATTCCATCTAAACCAACCTTTGTTCCTGCCTACCTACTTTGCGAACTTCTAGAATGAAGGGGAACATACCCTTCATTCCCTGGATGTTAAAAGAGTGATGCAATTCTATCTAAATAGAACAAAAGAAATTTGCAAGGCTCAGCAACTGTTTGTTTCCTTCAGCGAGACCCGGCTGGGTCAACCTGTTGCTATTAGGTGCATTTCAGCGTGGCTGGTAGCATGCCTTTGCCACTGCTATTCTATGGCACAAATTAAGCTGGAAGGCAGAGTGTACGCTCGCTTTACCAGAGCAGTCGCGACATCTCTGGTGGAAATCCGCAACGTGCCCATTGCAGACATTTGTAATGCGGCTACCTGGAGCTCAGTGCATACTTTCGTTAAGCACTATGCCTTGGATGTCCATGCCAGACGATATCTGTCGTTTGGCAGGACTATCCTTATTGGACTTCTGTCCTAAATATATGAGCTCTTAGTTTTTCCTGCCACCCGTCTCGGGGGATTATTAGCTCGGTACTCTTCTATTAGTGTGAATGAGTGGTGGAGACTTTATGTCCAGGAAGATATGGAAATTACGTACCTACCGTAATTCTTGATCTTCTGGTTGAGTCTCCACCACTCATTCACATACCCACCCACCATCCCCCAAGCTCACATCTCTGTTTTTGGTCTTCACTCCCTCAATGGCAGGGCTGTGAAGACTTCATTGTTGACCCTTCTTATACGGGTCGTTCGGACTGTCTTATGTCCGATTTTCTTAGGTTAGTCCTTCTAGGTTAGTTACACTGCACCTCCTTGGAAAAAAGGTACTGAGGCAGTTGGAGGGTTGACGCAAGATAGTCTTTACCGCATGAGCCGGGGCTGGTGGTGCTGCTTCCTCATGGCTCCATCTCTGGCGCTGGCCCTCTTGAAAAAGGTTTGCTCCCGCTGGGTCCTTGCACCTCCAGCATAGATCCCATTAGTGTGAATGAATGGTGGAGACTCCATCCAAGAAGATCAAAAATTACGGTAGGTACGTAATTTCCATTTCTGGCAGTGGGGCTGTGTCTGGTCCACCACCGTTTTTGAAGGAAGAGTGGTCCGACCGTGGACAGTCCGGTGCTCGAAAGAGAGGACAGTGCTTCCACAAGCACAAAAGGAAGCGGCCCCATTCCCGATCCAGGTTGGGGACCTGGCACCACTCAACCTCGAGCTCTTCTTCATCCTGATAGTTGCAGAAGAAGAGGTACCTCTCGAGATCGCCCTCTGATATGTCTGCGCGGGGGTCGTCGATGGCTAGGAGGATTGGGCCCAACTTGACTCTGGGTGGGACCCCAGCAGCCTCCAATCCTGACAGCAATGATTCTCTGTGCCAGAGCCCCTCGTCCTCCATTGGGGCTCACGGTGAGCAGTTCCATCATTGGAATGCTCTTATGGAGCAGTGGGTGCAACATTTGTCTCATCTTCCATTGGTGGCAGCTCCAGCCCTGGATCCTTTGAGATTCAGAGCCATTGAGCCGAAGCTGAGGTGTTTGGGACAAGATGCACGAGCTCCACCTGCAGCGCTAGCATCCTCCTCATCCACTCCCCGTGCCTGCCCCCCCCAACTGTTGTCCATGCCGGGCCAGCACAAGTACCTATAACTTCTTCTTCCCTCTCATTTATGTCTGTCAGGACTTCTCGAGGGATGATGCAGGGCTCTTCGGAGCCGGGTGTCCAATGGCCGGCCTCGGTGCTGGCGTCGCATGTGGCGCCGGCTCCAACGGCGTGCCATCCCTGGCACCGCGGCTGACGCCAAGGGCCTTGACACCAGTGGCTGCCTTGTCGATTCCTCATTTTTCTTGGCCCAAGTCTGTCATTGGTGGCCCATCTGGCATGGTGGGAGATCTTGATGAGTCTGATCCAGACATGCTCCTTTCTGAAAACGGTGCAGACGACTCCGTTTTTGAACTGGAGTGCAGGCCTTCAATCTCTGCCAAATCCCTAGTGGAAGATCTTTCCTGTCTTTACTCAAGAATATGGGATCTGCCTTGGCTTTACAGACCTCTTCGGTGGACCCAGGTAAGCTGTTGCGGTTACAATTCCTGCATGTCCCTAAAATCCCAGAGGATTTAACTCCTCCAATTCCCCCTTCTTTGGAAACCCTGTCGGAGATGATATGGGACAAGCCAGCTGTAATTCCCTCGGTGTCTAAAGTCATCGCTAGGAAATACGCCCCGCCCAAGAATAGACCTATTCTGTCTTTGCAGGCTTTTGCGTATGCTTTAGTTGTGCTTGCTGAGAATGACAAGGTTGTCCTTCTTCAGGAGTCTTCCACTCGACCTGTCAATAAGGAGTCTCACAAGATCAACACTCTGGGCAAGTGGACATTCGTGGCTGCGACCTTGGGTGTGTATATTGCTAGCTACCAAGATCATTTCTCACAGTATGCGTATACTCTGTGGCACTTGCTTAAGGCCTTGGCGGAGAAGCTTCCAGAGTCTGACATCACCTTGAAGCTACTACAGACCATCACCAGGGGCATAGAATCCAATAACCAGCAGCTGGAGGCTGCAGTGGACATCTGTGATACTGCTTCCAGGGCTGCAGCCACAGGGATTTGTATATGGCACCACTCCTGGCTCAGGACATCAGGTTTTCCGGCTGATGCCCAATAGAGGGTTATGAATGTCCCCTCCAACGGTGCCTATCTCTTTGGCTCTGAAGTAGAGCAAGCACTAGAGACAGCAGAGAAGACTAGGTCTGCCCTGAAAACAGCCAGGCCGGCGCCCCCTGCCCTTCAGAAAAATGGGAACATCCGACAGTTTCACAGCCGACAGTTCTTTCGAGGTAAGGGACGAGGAACTGGTAATAAAAACACAGCTCCCCAACCGCAAAAGAAAGCACAGCAAAAGGTGCAGGACTCAGAGGCGCCCAGTGCCTCTCTCTGAGAATTCGGCCCAGGTCCCACCTCCATTGCCCGAAGGGAACTCCTCCTCGGCAGTGGGCGATTGTCTGTCCCTTTTCTAGGAGCAGTGGAAGCAAGTCGCGTCAGACACATGGGTCCTCAGAATTGTCAGGGAGAGCTACTCCCTCAATCTTGTGGACACCCCTCCAGACCTTCCACCGAAATGGCAGTCCAACCGTCCGCTGCTCAGTCAGACCTTCTTGCTGCTGAGATTCAGGGCCTCTTAAAGAACAGGTCAATTAAAGTCGTTTCCCTTGCAGAGAGGAACACCTGATTCTATTCCCATTACTTTCTGGTTCCAAAGAAAACAGGCGAGATGCGCCCGATTCTCGACCTCAGAAAGTTTAACAAGTATCTTTTCAGGGAGAAATTTAAGATGGTCTCCCTGGGAACGCTACTTCCATTGAGTCATCAGTTTGACTGGCTTGCATCCCTCGACATGCAGGATGCTTACCAGCATGTCCCAGTGCACCCAAATCACTGCAAATACCTCCGCTTTGCGGTTCTGGGTCTGCACTACCAGTTCCGAGTATTGCCCTTTGGGCTGTCCTTGGCACCTCGAGTCTTCACAAAGTGCTTCACAGTGCTCGTTGCGCACCTCAGAAAGTTAGGTATTCAAGTCTTCCCCTATCTGGATGACTGGCTCCTAGCAAGCCCCTCTGAAGAAGGGACAAGGAAGGTGGTGGCCGAAGCCTCCCAGTTCCTTAAGTCCATGGGAGTCCTCTTGAACCTAGAGAAATCTCAACTTCAGCCTTCTCAGCAGCTCCTCTTCATAGGAGCTCTACTGGATACCACCCATGCGAGAGCCTACCTCCCAGAGGACAGGAAGGACTCTATTCTCCAGATGGTCTGCTTCATCAGGGAGAACACATCAGTTCGAGCCATTGCGATGCAACGGATGTTGGGCCTCATGGCATCATCCATTTTCATGGTACCCCTGGCATGATTGCACACCTCTCAATGGATGCTCAGTGCGCAGTGATCTCCGACCACGCACCCATAGTCCTTTCATATAAGGGTGACACAGCCTCTGGCATGGTCTCTTCTGTGGTGGACACAGGAAATCAACCTGCAACAGGGCCTTCCCTTTGCTTCACCAGAGCCGCAGATCACTGTCACTACAGATGCATCCATGGTGGGTTGGGGGGCTCACTGTCAGGACCTCTGCATTCAGGGAGTGTGGAGGCCGGGCGAGTCTCACCTTCACATAAATGTTCTGGAGAAGAGGGCAGTCCTGTATGCTGTCCGAGCCCTGAGGGATGCTCTCTGTTGGAAAGTAATTCTACTTCAGACAGACAACAAGGCGATAATGTATTACATCAACAAGCAGGGCAGAGCGCATTCTTACCACCTATGCAGGGAGGCAATGAAAGTGTGGGAATGGTGTCTCGAGAACAAGGCATCCATCCAGGCAGTTTACCTCCCGGGAGGCCAGAATGATCTAGCGGACCACCTTAGCAGAACGGAGGCGGATCCTCACCGATGGTCACTCGCAGTAGACATCGTGCAATCGCTATTCAACGAGTGGGGCACTCTAGATCTGGACATTTTGCATCCCTACTCAATGCAAAACTGCCTGAATTCTGCTCCAGAAATCCAGATCCTGGCATTTTCTGTCAGGATGCATTCAGACTGCGGTGGACAAGACACATTCTGTATGCATTTCCTCCTCTTCCTTTGGTTCAGAGGGTGCTCCTTAAATTGAAGGCACAAGGGGGTAGGATGATTCTAATTGCCCCATTCTGACCTTGACAGATACGGTCCCGCTGATCAACAGATTGTCAGAGGTTCCTCGGAAGCAACTGCCCCAATGAACTCACCTCCTAACACAGGGACCCCTGGTCCATCCCAGCCTGTGCTTACTCCATCTCCATGCCTGTCTCCTGAGGAGATAGAAGTGAGTAGATTCAAGGTTTCCCAGTGGATCTCGTAAATTCTGTTAGTGGCTCGTAAACCTTCCACTAGGAAGACTTACATAGCAAAGTGAAAGCATTTCTCAATTTGGTATGCAAAGTCTCACCTGGATCCTTTCTGTTGCCCACCAAACAAGGTGTTGGAGTACCTTCTAGACCTGCCGAATGCAGGGCTGCAATATTCCACAGTAAAGGTGCACCTCTGCATGATTTCCACCTACCATGAGCCAGTGGCACTGGTTCAACTTCCTCTGGTCAAAGGATTCCTTAAAGGCATCCTTCACACCAGACTCCCAGTCAGAAGACCGGTGGCTGCATGGGATATTAACCTCGTGCTAGACATGCTCACTCATAAGCCTTTTGAACCTCTAGCCACATGTGATTTGAAGTTTCTGACATGGAAGACTGCCTTCCTGGTGGCCATTACTTCTGCTCGTAGGGTCTCTGAGATCCACATCTCGGTCACAGACCCTCCAGTACACCGTGTTTCACAAAGATAAGGTGGTTCTTCACACCCACCCTAAGTTTCTTCCAAAGCTGGTTTCAGAATTCCATCTTAGGATTCACTTAGGATTTTAGGAGCAAAAAAGGCAGATACCCAGTATGTAGCTCCTTTAGGAGTCGTAATACATCATATTACTGTTGCTGAAAATGTAACTATCCAGTCTGTTTTTAAATATCTCCCTATTTTCACCAATAATAACATGCTCAGGAAGTTTATTCCAAAGGCTGGCTGCTCTCTCTGTGAAAAAATATTTCCTTTTTTTAGTCCTAAAACGATTTATTTTTACCTGTAGCAGATGCCCTCTTGTAATATTTTTGTATTCAATATTTAAGTCTGTTGTTAAGTGTATGTCATTCATAATATTAAAATAGAATAACATGTCTCCTCTTTTCCTTCTCAGTTCCAAACCATGCAGATTTAACTGTTTTAATCTTGAGGTATAAGACATGTGTCTAAGTGTCCTAATAGACTTGGTGTATCTGCGTTGAACCTGTTCCACCTTGTTGGTCTCTCTTATTGTATATGGGCTCCAAACCTCAGTAGCATAATCGAGCTGTGGTCTCACATATGACAAATACAAGGGCATCATCACCTCCCTACTTCTACTCCTGATGTTCTTTTTGATAGCCCCAGTTGTCCTGTTAGCCCTAGACACAACATTTATGCAATGATCTTTAAAATTTAACCAGTTATCGATTAGAACACTAAGATCTCTTTCCACTGTCTTTGATTGTATAACTTGGTTTTGTAATAAATATTGTGTCTTTGTATTCTGATTGCCCATATGCAGAACGCTATATTTGTTTATGTTTAAAGTCATTCTCCATTTACTTGACTATTTGGCTATTGAGTCTATGTCTGCCTGGATTGACTTGATCTGATCCGTTGTTTTGCATGGCCCTTCCAATTTAGCATCATCTACATACTTAACTATATAATTTTGGACATTGTCTTCCAAATCTGCAACAAATAATTGGAAAATTACCCGTCCCAGCACCAACCCCTACAGCAGCAACAACTACTAGTCATCCTCCCCTCCTCCTCCAACAAATAACCCCTTGTAGAGACCTTTTGAGTTCTGAATTTAAGCCACTCATTTATCCAGGTGATTTTGTGCATGTCGATTCCATATTTATTTAATTTCTCAGTTACTGCCCAGTGTGGTACAGAATCAAATGCTTTGCTAAAATCCAGCAACAGGGCATCCATTGGCTTGCCCTTGTCCAACTGACTACTTATATATTCATAAAAACAAACCAGATTTGTTGTGCATGATCTTCCACACTTAAAACCATGTTGTTGACTGTCAAATATTGTATTTTATCTAACTGTGTGACAATTTTCTCCTTTATGTGTTCTAGGATTTTATATGGTACAGAAGTAAGGCTTATGGGCCTGTAATTTCCTATATTCATTTTGCAGTCCTTTTTATAAATCATTGTAAACTTAGCTGCTTTCCATTCATTAGGTATGATGCCTGTATTTAAGGAAATTCCAAAAAGTATTTTTAGTGGGACACTGATACTCGCTTTCATCAGCTTTAACATATCAGTGGTAATATTGTCTAAACCTGGTGCACTATGATGTTTTAATCTGTCTATTTGTGTAATAATATCTTCTAATCGGATTTCATGCTTGCCTTCAATAGTTTTACTTTTATTAGTGTATATATCAGATTTTGGAGGGTTATAAATTGAGCAGAAATAGGAATTAAATTTCTCTACAATACTACATGGGTCAGTTATTATCTCTTCATTTACCATTATAGTTGTTAATTCTGAATTTGTTTTCTTTAATGAATTAATATATCCATAAAATTGCTTACTATTTGTTTTATTTGCGGACATGGCAAACTTTTCCTCAAACTTCCATTTTGCTTTATTTATTTTGTTTTTACATTGCTTTTGAATATTTTTAAAAGTTTGCCAGTTTTCATTAGTGCGATCATGTTTATAAATTTTATATGCTTGGTTTTTCTTTTTTATTACTGATAGGGTGCCTTTATGAAGCCATTTAGGTCTTCTTCCATTTTTGTCATATTTTTTAACACATCTTACATGTTTTTGAATTACAGAATATATAGTTTCCTTAATAAATTCCCATCCTTCATTAACTGTTTTGTTTTGTAGTACTAAGTTCCAGTCAATATTATTAATAGCCTCTTTAATTCCCGCATTTGCCGATTTGTATAGATAGATTTCTGTGCATCCCTTCTGGTGTTTGTTACTATTCACTGTTGAAAAAGTGACACAGGCATGGTCACTATTTCCCAGTGGTGCCAAAGTTTCGCACTTGTTTATATATCTATTTTCTTAAGTTAGTACTAAATCCAAAATATTTCCTAATCTTGCTTGTGATTTGACATGTTGTATTAGACTGTTTTCAGTACACATTTCCAAAAAGGATTTACTCTGTTTACATGTAGCCATGCTGTTACCCCAATTTATGTCTGGGTAGTTGAAATCTCCTGCCAGGATTATGTTATCTGTTTCCATGGCTCTAATTATTTCTTTCAATATTTCTTGATTTATATTTTCAGGTGTATTTGGTGGCCTATAGCATAATCCTAAAACGTGGTCTCCCCCATGTACCCCTTGTGTTTTTAACCATCTGCAATCTTAATCAAACATTGGTGCTTCCGACTTACTTCGCCGACTTCCAGAATGAAGGGGAATGCACCCTTCACTCTCTGGATGTGAAAAGAGTTTTGCAGTTCTACATTGACAGAACTAAGGAGATCCACCAATCTAAACAGCTCTTTGTGTCCTTCAGTGTGACCCGGCTGGGTCAGCCTGTCTCCATGCGATGCATTTCTGTGTGGCTAGTAGCCTGTCTCCGACACTGTTACTCTATGGCACAGGTCAAACTGGAAAGATGGATTTACGCCCACTCTACTAGAGTGGTTGCAGCTTCCCTGGCAGAGATTCATAACGTACCCATTACAGACATTTGCAGAGTGGTTACTTGGAGTTCCGTGCACACCTTCATAAAGCACTATGCCCTCTATGTTCATGCCAGGCAGCACACATCCTTCCGGCAGATCAATCCTTAATGGACTTCTGTCTTGTGCGAGCTCGATATTATGCCACCATGCTTTGGGGATTGGTTTTTAGCTCAGTATTCTCCCACTAGTGTGAATGAATGTTGAAGACTTTTAGTCCTGGCAGATATGGAAATTACGTACCTACCGTAATTGTTGATCTTTGTGGACGAAGTCTTCACCATTCATTCACACGCCCACCCACCATCCCCTGAGCTCACTCATTCTGTTTTTGGTCTTCACTCCCTTGTTGGTCGGGCTGTGAAGACGTTGTTGTGTTGACCCTTCTTACACAGGTCATCTGGGCTATCTTATGCCCGGATTAGGTTAGGTTTTCCTGGTTAGTTTGCGTTGCACCTTCTCGGTCAAAAAGATACTGAGGCGATTGGAGGGTCGATGCCAAGATAGCCTATACGGCACAAGCCAGTCTTGCGGTGCTGCACATGCGCAATCCTATCTCGGTGTCGGTCCTCCTAAAGATTTTTGGCTTCTGCTGGGTTCTAGCACCTCCGACGTAGTCCCACTGTGTGAATGAATGGTGAAGACTTCGTCTAAGAAGATCAAGAATTATGGGAGGTACGTCATATCCATTTTTGGTCGGTGGTATTTTCAACGCACAAGGGGACCTCGCAGAACACCCTTGCCTAGAGTAAATACAGTAAATATCAGACTGCACCCCTGTTCAGGTCCCCACCCCAGTTAGCCTAGTTTTGCCTTCGCCCCCACTTTTAGCCCGGCACATTCCCAGTATGCCTGCACCAAACAGGCTTTTGAATATGGGACTTCCGTGCGAAACCCGGTTTGCGTGGGCAAACTGGGTTTTTCGCTGACGCTAAGTTTTGAATATCTGGCCCTCAATTACAAGAAATCTTTGTCAATCTGTGAGGCTGATTTCTCCCCTGATAACTGGCTGAAGTGAATAGGAGTGAACTTTATTTTCATTTTAGCATGCTAAGTAAAACACTCAAGAGCAGCCAAATCCTTGCCAAGCTGTGCAGTTGGTGCTTTTAATCTCCCCTGACTGCCTGTGAAAGTGAACAGGAGTGAGCTTTTATTTTTTATTTTATCACACAAAACACTCAGGAGCAGCTAAATCCTTGCCAAGCTGTATGGGTGATACTTTTAATTCCCCTGTCACTGTATGAAAGTGAACAGGAGTGAGCTGTATTTGTGCTTTTAGCACACCAAGTAAAACACTCAGGTGCAGCTAATTAAAGAAATCCTTGGCAAGCTGTGTGATTTTTTTCCCTGATTGCAAGTGAACGGGAGAGTTTTATTTTCATTTTTGGACACTAAGTAAAGTTACTTATAGAAATCCTTCCCAAACTTTGTGCTGTGGCTGATACTTTTAATCCCTCTGTGTGAAAGTTAACAGGAGTGAGCTTTATTTAAGCTATATACCATGAGACGGTGTGGGTGATGGAAGGATTTACCCATGCCTGGTGTGGTGGTTTGCTCCCGAGGCCGTTGGCAGCAGTGTGACTGCTGGCAGGAAATAGCTGCTTATTTACTGAGAATCTTGTGTGAAACAAGTGTAAATGGTGCTAAACATACTCCACAACCTTCTGCCATAATAAAATGTGTCCCCCACACACACAAAGAAACATAGCCCCTGAAATCTGTGTGTCACTTGACCTACTTCTATCTACCATGTAAAATAAAACTCCCAGACACTGTCATTCGGTTTCAACTTGAACTTTATTAATGTGTGCATCTCAGACATCCCAATATGTACTCAAGTACTTTAATGCGTAACTGAAATGTTCATGTCCCCAATATTTATTGCTCTCTGAAACTGAAGTATTTCATTGTCAAGCACTTATATTCACCCAAATAAGCAAAGGTGTGCACATCGTACAGAAATTGATGTTGTAGTGTACATCTTGTAATTGTCTATGCTATTTCGAGTTACTATTTCAAGAGCTTTTATTCACAAAAAAGTAAGAACGTGCATCTCCTCAAATTTACACAGTAAAGTAACGCTACAGTGAACTGTGATTTATTAGTACAAAATGGCATAAAAATGTCAGAAGCAGTAAATACTGCCACTGAAACAGAGTGCCAGCAGGATGGCCACAGTAAAACAAAGAAAAATAACAGATATTTTCAAAAGACCCAGATCAAGTACTGCTAAAACTGAACAACTTGTACACACTAATCCAGAAATGTGTAGCGCCGCCAGCACCTCTATAGCTATAGAGAGCCAGTCTCAAACTGCAAGCAAGAAAGCCAGAATTTATGACAGAGACGGCCACAGACAAATAAAGGATTCCTGGTTTAAAACATTCGTGTGGCTCATCCATGACAAAGAAGCAGCAGTATTCTGTTGCAGAATTTGCAAAGAAACCGGCCGGAGAAATATTTTCACTGAAGGAAAACCAACCAATAAGCCAAAGGCTGATGACTTCAGTAAACATCAGATGTCCAAAGATCACACGTGAGTTTATTAATTATGCCCCCAGCAGCCAGACTTCTGTCATTTTTTGTGTTCTGACTTTAATTTATCATGATAAATTATTTTTGATTTTAAAACTATTTCTCTCTTTTTTGTGAGGCTTGAATTGGAGGCAGAAAGAGGGAAAAAAAAGGAATGACAAAGGCAGTGAGCACAGCTTATTCATCTGTAAAAAGTGCTATTATAGCAGAAATGAGAAGCGTCTACTACATGGGAAAAACTCTGACTGCCACTCATAACCTCCAGAAACTTTTGGAACTGCAAGTTCACAACGTAAGTATTTTTGACTTGCAGTTTCCATCCATAATTGTAAATTGTAAAAAAAAAAATACACCATAGCACCTGCTTCCGTGACTCTCGTTTGGTCATGTTTCTGACTTGCATGGGGGTGGGAACAGCATACTCTCGCTGTCACTTCAAAATTTATTTTTTCTCTTTTTCCACACAGGATTGCACTAAGCTAGCACCGATCAAGCAATCCGTTCTCCAAGGCACCGGTATCTATATGCATTCTGAATCGATTAATGATTTTCACAAAGCAGTATCTAAGACTGTGCAGGATGCTTTTTTAAAGGAATTGGAGAATGCTCCCTATAAATTATTTTCCTTACAAACTGATGAGGGAACAGATGTGGCTAACGAGTACACGAATGGTTTACATCAGATTCATTGACAGCAAGGGTTTCGTTCAGTCAAAATGTTTAGGTGTGACTGAGCTTGCAGAATGTAAATCAGAAGCAGTATATAATTCTGTCAAGAACATGATCTCTCATAAAACTCTAGGACATGTACAGCTGATAGGACTTGCAACAGGTGGGGCCTCTATAATGACAGGATGCAAAAGAGGTGCAACCACTCTAGCCAAAATAGATCACCCATATTTAGTTGCCACTCACTGTCTTGCACATAGACTCGCTTTAGCATCAGAGAAAGCAGCCAACCAACAGCAGTATCTGGTCAGTTTTATGTCAACAGTAAATCAGCTTGGGAAACTGATAAAATACTCGCCCAAATTCTGTCAAATACTTGATCAGAGCAAAGAGCTACACCAGGAACATGCTGTAAAGCTGAAACAGATTTTCTTTACTACATGGCTTTTCATTCTCTGATTCTGTACAGGAATTACACGCCTGCATCGCATCACTTATTTCTGCTTTGACACAAATGGCAGAGGATAACTATCAGAGAAATCTTGCTATGGGATGCCTTAAAAAAATGGGGACATTCAAATGTGTTGCCACTGTTTTCTTTCTGGCAGATGTTGTAGGTCTTGCAATTCTTTCTAAACTTTTCCAGAAACATGCGGTCATATTCTCCGAGGCAAGGCAGCAGCTGGTCAGCACCATTGATGCACTCCGTGCACTGCCTGAAAATCCAGGACCACACTTCAAAGGTTATCTATCTGAGATGCCAAGTGAACCACCAGAGGAGGGTAAATCTATATTTAGATCACATACACTGAAAGATACATGGGATCAAAGAGAACAGTTTAAGAGTCTACAAACTTCTTACATACACTCTACAGCTGAGCAGCTAGAAAGTTACTTTCCAGAAGGGACATTGTTGGACAACTGGAAAGTTTTAGACCCATGCAATGCACCTGAGGATGAGAACATTGTTAGCTACGGAGAAGAGGAGATTGAGAACATACTTATCCACTATGGTGTCCCTAAAGAAGCCAGTGTCCCTCAAGTTACTAACATCCTGACAGTTAACCCAGATGAAACCAGACTTGAATGGTCTTTATTACGTAGACTATTCTCAGACCACAAACAGTGAATTATTGAAGAATTCAATGTCAAAGTTGTGGTCCCAAACAAGGAATCATGGCCAAACATGTCCAAACTATATTCAATATGTCTGGCAACCCCATCAACTTCAGTGGAGTGTGAACGTGGGTTTAGTGCATACAACAACATTAAGATTGCTGAGAGAAATCGTCTTTAAATGTGGAATGTGAATTATCTAATGACTCTTTTGGTCGGGGCTCCAGATGACATTGGAAACTTTGATTTCGAAAGTGCATTCCAGATCTGGGCATCCGAGAAGGAAAGGCGTGGCTTCCTACAAACTGTCAAGGCAACTGATGCACCTCCAAGTTCCTCTGAAGATGATCTGCAACACTGCATAAACCTAACAGAAAAAGACAAAGACTCTCAGACAGACACTGGGCTGGTTGCTTGTTCCATGATGCATTAATAGCCACTGGTATATTGATTACCTACAGCAAAACTGTTTGGCCTTTTTCTCCACAGGCACTGCTTTAATCTTGTGTGGTCACGATTTAGAATGAAGCTCAAACACACATTAAGAGAAAACAAATTACTGCTGTTGGTGGTTGCAGAATCATTGGGATTCAGAGTTACTGGGTTTGCTGATTTTTGAAATAGGCACATTGCCATGTTGTTTCAAACTTGCAGAGCTGCAATAATGTCATAAAAAATAGTAACTTACTGCTTTTCTTATTATTTAATAGCCGGCATTAATGACTTGTGCCTGATGTTTTTCAAACAACGAGGGTTTAAAATATAAAAATACTATTTTTCTGCTTTTAATCATTTTTTTAAACTGTTGCTTAATTTCTTATGTGAAAATTATTTCTGGCTGCCTTGCTAGTGCCTTGAGTTTCAGGCTTACACATGACCCTGCGTGTGCTATGGCAGCTTGGGGGGGGGGGGTATTAAAACTCTTACTGTTAATTTGGTATTACTGGCCTTGTCGTTTCACACAGAAATTACTTAAAACTTTTATAGAGTCTTGATGCTTTTCCTGCTTGAAAAATATGTAGTCGGTGCCTTGCCTTTTACCGATGTCTCAACATTGTTTTGTCTCGTGACTCACTGTTTGCCTGAACTACTGTCCACAAATTAAAGTTTTTTTTTTTTTTTTCCAAAATGGGCTGGGCTGCTATGTGGCCACTGGCACATCTCAATCTTAATGACCTGTATGCATTTGTTTTGTGTGCTTTGCTTAGTACACATTACAGTTCAGAACCTGATAATATAAAAAGATTTTATTTCAAATTTAGGCTCAGTAATCAGTAGTTGTGTTTAACCACTACAGAAGTGCTGTAAACATGTTTAAGTGCTTAAAGAATGTGATCTGCAGTTAATACAAGTCAGTAGACATTTTTACCATTACTTGGCATGTGTGGCTAAGGGTCTCATGCGGTGGCTAAAAGCCACAGTGGCTAATAATTTTGAAACCCTAGGGGGAACGGAGAGGAGTACTCTCTACATGCAGAGGTGGGATGGTGGTAGAGGAGGAGTGATGCAGATGTGTGGATGAGTCCCCATGTGTAGGAGTGGGATGGATGGGGAGCAGTCCTCCCCATGTAGGGGCAGTGGGATGAAGGGGTGGAGTGCTTCCCATGTACAGAGCTGATATGAAGTGGGAGGAAAGCTCCTCATGTGTGGAGGTTGAATGGAGGGGGAGGAGTGCTCCCTTTGTGTAGGAGGTGGGATGCAGTGGGAGATGTGTTCTCCATGTGGGGGAGGTGAAATGTAGTGGGAGAAGCACTGGAGGGGTCAGGGGATGAGTGCTTACAATGTATGTAGGTGGAGCAATGATACCTATGTGTGGAGATGGAATGGAGGGAAGAGTGCTTTCCATGTTCAAATTTATTGTGAAGGGATAAAATCCATTGAGCAAGCTCATTTGCAAGGAGGTCCCTTGTACAAGCAATGATAAGGACAATACGTAGTGTGAGATACAAAAAGTAAGGATGCATAATATATGTAACCCCCTGTTACCCGGGATTACTAGAATCCCAGTAAGACCTAGTGGTAGGCAGGGAAGGCAGCTTGTGAAACTCCAGTTAAATGGATTTCACACTGTCTCACTCTGTTCTCAGTCTCAGTTGAGACTGAGGGATGACATCACCATAGAACTATCGCAGCTGCATGAGCCACATTGGAATCTGCCGAAGGGAGTTAGAGTAGAATGTTGGGAGTTTTGAACAGTCAGTGTCAGTAGTCTGCAGTTGGAGATTGTTGTGAGAGGAGCACAGCAGTTCTGTGCATAGGCTCTTGGAGCCTCAGCTCTGAAATAGAGCTACATTTAGGGAAAGGGGTATGTCTGCGCCTAAAGAGGGACACTGTAAGCTGTTTTTTAACGTGGTGGAGATCGCTGATTCGGGTCTCTGTGCCCCATCCCTCAGGGGATAGGGCAGGAAGGTTTGCCTGCTATTCCAGGGGCAACCCCCTGGCATCTGCTAGAGAATAAGCTGCCTTATTTCTCCCAAGAGTGTGGGGTACAAGAAGATTTTGAGATTCGCCTGTGGGGCACCTGCAACCAAAGGGTGAGTTCTGCTCTTTCTAAAGGGCCCATGTTTCATCCTGAACTGTGTTAAAGTGGGGATTGGACTGCTGAAGTAGTGGGAGGCCTAGTGTAATAGGCTTAGCCAAAAGTAAAAGTATGTTCAAGTCCAGCACAAGGGAAAGTCAAGACATGTAGAGGAGATGTGACATACGTCTACCCAGTAATCTACATTGCCAAGCTTTCAAAAAGAGTTGTTTAGTATCCAGAGAAATGGACGGGTTATCGATTATGGGAGCTGGAGGTTGGAGACCCCCCATCTTTAGTAACCAGGTTCATCTCTACGGATTTGCTCTGTGGATTTCTACTTTGCCTCATGCACTTGGCCAGTGATGAGGGAAGTACCCAGATGTGGGATGGAAGGAAATTTCCCTTTAGGAGTCGAAGGCTCTAAGTTGGTTTGGGGAGCCACCAACAGGAAAACTGGTTCATTCCCATATGGACCGCGGATCAAGTGGCCGGCGGGGGAGCAGGGCCATGGGAAAGACCCAAGTAGTGTACAAGTCGGGTTGTGTACCCAAAGCTGCATGCAAGTCTGGGCTGTGTGCCTGGTGGGTTCAGAGCCTGAGGGCTGGAATAGTGAAGAAGTGTTCTGTTATCTCTAATCTGCATTACCAGGGATGTAGCCCCATGGGGGTCCGTCTATGCTTTGTTTGTTCAGTTTGGATGTGAATAAAAGCCACACTTTAGAATCCCATTCCTGGTATTGGACATTACAGTTATTGCTTCCTGTGTTCGGATTTACTTGGGTGCCCCTGTGCAGAGTAGCCAAACCTAGACCCCCTATGCCGAGTAACCTAGTCCTCCCCGAACCCAGTCCCCACCTGGTACTGCTGTCAGCTTCAACAGCATGCCACCTGTCATTTACAAAAAAGGCAGGGGTGAGGGCCTTACATATAAATTAAAATAAAGCAATTTTCTTTACATTAGTATATACAATATGTACAATGTTGCATTCGACAAGGATTGAGACCAAATATGATTACATAAGACACTATGTCCACCATGTGGAAGAGGACTGGAGAAGGAGAATTGGTCACCATATGCAAAGGAGGCATAGAGGGGGAGGAGTGCTGTCTATGTGCAAATGTGTAATGGAGGGGGAGGACTGCTCCCCATGTGTGGAGGTGGGATGGGGGGACAGTCACTTAATAGCCACCATCCTAGACCCCACTACAGCCCATGTGTGACAATCTTATCTGTGTCAATCTTCACCATTCATCACCTTTGGGTATATGGCCGGAGGTCATGACCTCGTGGGAACTTTTTTTTGGTGGGCGGAGTCGACACACCATCGGCACCACCCTCGAGGCCAATGCGCTGCGTATCATTCACGGGTTGGCCGTTAGGTGCCGTCGACTCCACCCTCCCACTAGTTCTTCATCTCCCGCCATCGAGGTCACCTTGTGGGAAGCTTCTGAGCTGAATTTGACGCCTACTTCTATGCAGTTTCGTTTCTAGCCTACTGTTCGACTCCATGTCGACTCTGAGCCGCAGTGCGTCGGTCCTTTCTCCTGCTGGTTCTGATAGCCTACTCGACGTCACCTGGTAAGATTGTTCCTTTATTTATTTTAATTTTGCGACGTCGAGTCTTGTTTATTTTTCATAGGTCATGTCTCGGTTGGAGGGCAAGAAATCTTCTAAGACGGGACGGCCCCCCCATGTGACAGTGCCCTTGCGGCCATATGTTCTCCGTCACTGACCAGCATGACCATTGCCTCGCATATCTCGGCCCGCTTCACAACATGGATTCATGTGACGCCTGCTGCTTCATGGACCGCCAGGTCATCGAACAACACACGTGGAAAGTGGGTCGAGCTCCACCGACTTTCAAGGGTCGGGCACGCACTCGTCGAGCCAAGACATGTTCTCTCAGCCTTTCCTCCAGCTCCCCTCCTGGTTCTATATGGGAGGCACCACATTGGCAATCACCCCTTCGGGGGCAAAGGCTCGCCCAGTGTCGGACCCGTGGTTCGGAAGGCCTGGGACGGCGCCATCCTCAACGCCGTCTGTCGGTGCCATTTCGGGCCCCAGCGTCGGTCACGGTGCTGTCATTGTGCCAGTCAGTCACTCGGTGCCGTGCTGCTGTCAGCACCATTCAGGCGCCGACGGTGCTAACGGCATCGTGGAAGGTTCTACGGCGCCATCTCTTTTTCTCACCTCGGTGCCTTCCACGGTGCCGAGGTTGAGCACGGCACCATGTCCAGCTCTTGAGCTGTTCGCTGTTCCGGGCATGGACACGACACCGTGGGGATTCTGGATCTCAGTGCCGAGAGCGCTGTCAGAGTCTTGGTTGGTGCCATCTCTGTTCTGTGCCATAGAGGTCTCTGGCCTCGGTGCCTAGAGCGCTGACAGAGCCAGCGTCGTGGGGCGGGAGGGTGCCATGTCAGGTTCTGCGTCTGAGACCACTGCTCTTGTTGGAGCCGTGTCCTCTTCTGCCACCATTCGCAGTGCGACGGGGGGCACCGGTACCGACTCTGGTGTGGTTTCTGCTTCTGGTGCCCTATTTGGTCGGGATGGCAGTGAGCGTCCATGCACTGTCTGGCGCAGGACTTCGGTCTCCACCTCTTCGGAGGAGGAGTCGGACTCTGAGTCGGACAGGCAGTCTGGCTCTCTGGAGTTAGCTGCCCACGTGGACACTCGGGTAGTGTCCTCGACAGGCCTCAGCCAGTCTCCCTCTGAGGAGCAGACAGGGTGCTGACCAGCAGGCAGTGGTGCAGGCCGCCATTGCTCTGCAGCCTGGCCTCAGAGGGTTCTCTGACCCCTCAGCGGTGGTACCCCCTCAGGTGGTGTGCCTGGATCGCCCAACTTTGGGGCTGATCGGAGCACCCATGGGAGGGGAGGGTGCTGCTTCCTGGATAGCCCCCTCAGGGGGCCGACCAGAGTTGCCAGCTGCCTAGGCTGGCTCTCTCAAGGAGGAGAGCACTCTGGGATTCCAAGGGGTTGAGGGATTCTGTCCCGTGGCCTTTTTCCGGAACCCACACGGGCTCTGGGAAGAGCTGTAGTGTGGATCTCCACTCTTCCCTTTCGGTTTCCTCAAGAGGGCCCTGTTCTTTAGAGGTAGGGGACCATCCTTCTGGACCTTCACGGCCCTGGTCACCTCACTGGGGGGATTCTTCTGGGTGCAGCCAAGGCAGTTCCGGTATGGTTGTTCAGCTGTCGGCTGTGGAGTCTTCCAGAGCGCCTTCATCTTCCAGGGCTCCTGTTGTGCTCCCTAGCCCAGGTGGAGGTCAGTCGATTTCTCTTGTCGACTATGTCCCTATCCCTCTGCCACATTCTCCTGCGCTCCCAGGCATTCTTGGTCCTAGCGGGCCTCTCTCCTGAGAGCAGTTCAGGGCCGTGGCTGCTCAGTTCCCCGCTTACGTCAGGGCCATGAACAGGTTTTTCAACCTCCCCCTGAGCAGCCACCCTCTGAACATTTGAGGTCCTCTGACTCCTCATCCCCCTCATCTGGGGGAGAAGAGACATCTGTCCACATTTCTGCAGCTGCTGATCTTGCGGAGTATTGGTGATTCCTCATGAGGATGTTGGAGGACCTGCACATCACCCTTCCCACTCAAAGCAATCCAGAGCACTCGGCGCATGCCTTTCTAGGCGATTTCAGCGAGGACACCCTTGTGGTGCCCCTCTGGCCTGCTCCCTTTCGGGAGGCGTTGTTGCGTTCCTGGCAGAGACCTTTTTCCGGAGTTTCTTCCCCTAGGGATCTCTGCCAGCGGTATTGTCCCCACGGAGTCTCCAGGTTCTGTGTCTCATCCTCAGTCAGGATTGATGCAACTGGACACTTCTGATGGGCTTCACGCCCTTCACCGTGACTGGCTCCCAGATCAAGATTCCTCGGATTTTGACTTCTGGGGGAGGAGGACATTCTACTCGGCACCGTTGCTGCTCTCTATCGCAGCACATTAGGCCCACTACGCATCCTATGACAGGTTCCTGTGGTCCAGGCTGGGTCAGCTCCTAGCCTCATTGCCTGACACAGAGCAAAGCAGACAAACCATTGCACTCTCTGCATGTGGCCTGGAGCTAGCATGGCACCAAGCAAGGGCATCGTATGTTGTCAATGAGGTAGCTACCAGGGTCGTAGGGACAGCGATCTACACTAGGCGGACGGCATGGCTACTTCTTTCCCGGTTGTCACCCTTGGCCCGGCGTAGGGTGATTAACTCCACTCACCAGAGAACCTATCTCTTCTCCTGTAGAGTGAGGTGGCATCTGTCGGGGCACCTTCCTTCCTCCTCCGGGGGTTCCCCGTATCACTCTCCCCACTCTCGGGTCTCTCCAGGCCCGCAAGGTTCTCCATCTTAGTGTGTCACCCACTGAGAGCTAAGGGACTCTGTAACTTAAGGTTGAAAACCCCCTTGGGGGGGCTCGGCACTCACCCACAGGTGATGAATGATGAAGATTGACACAGATAAGATGAAAATGACGTACCTACCGTAATTATGATCTTTCTTTGTATGTTCACCATTCATCACAATCCCGCCCACCATCCCCCTGGGGCCTCAGTCTTTAGGTTCCCCTCCCTCTCTGTGCCCATCCTTGCCCCCCTCCTTTCTTCTAGTCAGGGGCGGGGTAAACAGGGGCACATAGGGGGATGTTTCTAGGCAGAGTGATCAGGACAGGGGACACTCCTTCTCCAGTGCTCTAGGCTCCACCCCTGTGGGGTGGGAGTTGGTAGTTGCCCTCCGTTCTCTCCTCCTCTCTTTTTCTCCCGTCATTCCTCAGTTCCCTTGTCATTTGGACATACCCTTAACTATTTCAAGAAAATACTTTTATTGCACCAAAAGTCTTTTTCCCTTGAGAGGGGGGAGAATTCCCTGTATCCTGTCTCACTTCCAGAATAGCCGACTCTGCTTAAATGGAGTTTTTGCCAGTGATTCTGTGCCTTGAATTCTGGCAGTAAGCCTTTGGCTACTCCTTGCAGTTCCTATACAATCTGGAGACAGATCAAGGTTCCAGGGTATGGTCTTTAGCTTTTCCCCCTCTCACTCTTTCCTTAATGTCTAAAATCCTTAACCCACCCTTCCTCATTTTTTCTACTTCCAGAGATTGGGGCCCCTACCCAATCCCCTTAATTTTCATCTTCCTCTTCTTATTCTGTCCTCTCAGTCATTATTTCTTCTTTTAGTTCTTATATTTTTTCCTTTATCTGTCCCTTGGACTTCCTTGTCCCACCCTCAACCCTTGTCTCACCTCTCCGCGACTCAGAACTGGCAGGAGGCGGGGTCGACAGCACCTAACGGTCAACTCACAGGCGCTATGCAGTGCGTCGGGCCTTGAGGGTGGCGCTGATGGTGCGTTGACTCCGCCCACCAAAAAAAAAGCTCCTGCGGGGTCATGACCTCCGAACATATAACCAAAGGTGATGAATGGTGAGGATACACAGAAAGATCATAATTACGGTAGGTACGTAATTTTAATTTTTTTGGAATGGGCACAGTTTATGATGGGGCAGATGTGCAATACACATCTCTTCTCAGGCTGCTGCAAAGTATTGGGTTGATAGGTGGGGGTGCAGAGGGGCACCAGTCACTCAGGAGCACCACTGTATCCTCCCCACCCACCCAGCAGAGTGGGAACAGTTGTGGAGGACAGATACAAGATCAACATTTTATATCTCAGTACCTCAGAGTGCTCTCCATGGGTAGAGCACAATAGGTGGGAGAGCCTCTGACTGAAGCAGATTGTTCTGCAAGTGTAGAGGCGTGGCATAGGGTGAGGAAGTGCCAGTCACACAAAGCCCACTCCAACCTTCATGCTAGCTCTGGTGGAGCAGGGACGGGTATGAAGGGGCAGATGGGCAACTTGCATCTCTGTCCCTAGCTGCTGCAGGGTGCTACCCTTGTGTGGAGGTAGGATGGGGGATGGGGCATCATTCTCCCAGAGCCACCTGCCTGGAGCCCACCCAATGCCAGTGCCAGCTTTCATGGAACTCAGATCGGTGGACAGATGTGTGAGCCAGATCTGTCATTGGCTCCGGCAGAGTGCTCCTAACATACAGGAGGTGGAATGGAAGGACAAAATGCTTCACATGTGCAGAAATGTGTAAAGATGTGTTGGGTGCCAATGGCCTCGGGCCACTCAGTGGATCTGGACCGTAACCCCATTTCCACCCACCAGGCTAGCTAGAAACAGGTGTGTTGTGGCAAATGTGCAACTCACATTTCTGTCTCTGGCCGGGGCAGCCAACGTGCAGTGGTGGGATGGTTGTGGAGGGGAGCACCAATCACCAACTTCTGCCAGGCCGCAGTCCACTATTTACCTTGGGCTGCCCACCTGGAGGTCACCTTGTCACTGTGCCAACCTGTGCGGAGTGGGCTGGGTGTGGAGGGGAAGATGAGTAACCTACGTCAGTCTGTGGCTACTGCAGATTGTTCCATATGTGCTGATGTGAGCTGGAGGTACAGGGGGCAGCAACTGCCCAGGGGTGCCCATCCAGTGCCCACCCTACACTTGTGCAAGTCAGTGTGAAGGGGCAGATATGTGACCCACATATTTGCGTCTGGCTCTGTCTGGGTGCTCCTTTTGTGCAGTGATGGAGTAGGTGCACCAAGTTTGTTTTACATTGTCTCTCCTGGTCTCACTCTATCTCTAATGTCCGCTCCCCCAGGGTGAAAAGAAAAGTCTGCAGCACTGCTCTCTGTCCCGGTCATGGCACTCTTGCTGCCAGTTTTTCTGCCTCTCTGTATGTGCTGTCTGCTTCCACTGAGCTTCAGAAAGACAAACAGAGAATCAGACCAACAGCAAGGTGCCAGAAGAGTGAACGGAAATAAAATGGATAGCAGCCGAGCTCGTGTACACAATGTACTCCACTTCTCTGTTTTGGGGTTGGCACCATCTCTGCCTGGAACCGATTGGACCGGCACATATATGCCACACTGGAAGTGTCTCTCGCTGTTGCTGTGTGTCTCTCTCGGGGGTGGGAGTGCGTGGGGAGTAGACTCTGCTAGGGAACAGGCCACCTGTTAAATGGATGTTTGTTCAGGTGCAGGTCTGGGAGCCACCGGCCATCATGGTTATGGTCACTACATTGCACTGCCCCCAATTTCACACTGCCAGAGTGGTGCTGCAATAGTGACAGCCTGTCATCTGGTAATCACTCTCATTCTGCTTACTTGCCACATCTCAGCATGTTGCTGTCACTGTTTAGGGTCTCTCTCTCCACTCTGTCTGTGACACTGGTACCACTCACCACCTCTTTCGATCCTGTGCTCTCTTTCGGGGGGGGCACTGCGGCCTCTTCTTCTCGGTGTCTGTCCCTGCAGTCTGTCTCTCTCTCTCTCTCTCTCTCTCCCCGCCATTCAAGGTTAAGCTACAGCTCTGCAGGCAATGCTGCCTCACTTCTCAGCACTCTTGCTCCTTGTGTTGTATGGCGGGGTGGGGGGGCACACTGAGGCAGCATGGACACTAGGAAATCCACCGGGCAGGTCAGTGGGTAGCATCACAGATAGCAATGCTCAGGCTAGGCATTGTGGCACACAAGAAGCACTGGAGAGAGACGAGCTCAGGGACAAGAACACGCACTGTCATTCACACAGAGACACAGACAAGTTCAACGTGAGCGTCTGTCTGGGGAAGGATAAATATTCATTTGTTCTTTACTACTAGGACTGTTTACTGCTTATGGCACAGAGATTGGGGGATGCAGTGTATGGCTGGGTACCTGAACATCTGCAGGATGGGTGGGGAGACAAGCAGTAATACTAGTAAGGGCATGATTGAAAGGAATGAAGTGCTCTCATTCGAGCACTTTATTTATTTCAACTAGAGAATGGCTTCCAGCTGTGAAACTGTGACTGGTGTCATAGTCTGGTTGCATGCTCATTGGTCTGTCAGAAACAAACCCACTGTAGACTGCTGTGCATTGGACTCGTCCCTGACACACCTCTGAAATGTCGTTCTACCACAAGATGTCTCTTGCACACGTGCAATGAAACTTAAAAAACTATAAAGAACTTAGATTAGTGACCACCCTCATCTGAAGGCATGTTTGTCCTGAATATAGAAATGTAAAATAATGCACTTGGGGTACAGACATTCAGGGGCAGAGTACACATGGGTGGAGTGGTATTGACAATATTAAGAAAGCACACATTCAAAAAAAAAAAGCTTTTGCATGCAGTTGATTACTGTTTAACAATATTTTGCATCTGTGGCTGTCACTGTACATCTGATGCAAATACATAATGACGTTCCTCACTTGAAGCAAAAGAGGTGGTGGAGGCCATAACTGACTCCTTGTTTTTGTGTTAAAGGGGTCAGTTTCTTTACATCAAAAACAAGAAAACGCATCATTTCTAAACTGTGCAGATGAGCATGGGGACCACTTTTTTCCAGAGCATGCCACCACTGGCTGCTACCACTTCAAGACTGCTACTACCCCCACCTAATATAATCAGGGGAAAACCAGAAGTAGTCTACCAGCACCGAGATCAATATGGTTAAGGCACATTTGCCAGAAATTATTGCTTAGACAAGAATGAGAAAGTGAGTGTGATAACAAGCAAGTCTCAGACCAGATCTCTAGTTTGTTAAGACTCCTCCCAAGTCTGATTTGTACGGCTGCGTGGGCCAAGCTCCACAGATGTTATGCCATCAAATTTGTATAAGAGCACTGTGGAAGCACATGACCAGACCATCCTCTGTCGTGCTGCCACAGTGCTCTGACATAGTTTCCAGTGATTCTGTTTATGCAGCCCTTCCCCTCCATGGGGCACATAACCATACCCACTTCCCAGTGCACTACTTTTCTGTTCTGCAACTGCAGTACTGACGGACTCCATGTGCAACATGGTGATGTTGACTTAAACTGCACATGCATGACTATCGTGCATACATAGTTATGTCAGCATCGCCATGTTGTGCAGGGCTGACTACAGGGCAAACTTCACATCTGCAAGTATCACACATGTGCAATACTGTAATTGCTGCAGTATTACTTACAGCTGACTCCAGTGCAGCAAAAGCACCGCATATTCTTTTCCACACTCTTGCCACTCCTAAAAGCTCTCAACAGCCGTATCAGCTCTAACCAGAGTTTGTTTCCTCCACAGGGGCTTTTTCTGGAATCAGGGTCACAGAGGTGGTCCCTAATGTGACATCTTTACCTTGCAGACTGGAGTCTTCCAACTCGGACTCCGACTCCAACTCTGCTGGTCATTCGGAGCCTCATTCCCCTATAGACCTGCAGCCAAAGGAGTCTCCCAAATCTCCGCCACAGCACCCATCTTTTGTGGAACTCCTCAGATCCATCCAGCAGACCTGCAGCTGGGCATCTCAGGAAATGGACCCAAAAAGGAAGAGGCTCACAGAGCACCTAGACCTAACTAATGCAGACCCCCTCCCCATCCCAACATGGATGGGGCCACATGAGGACTTAACATCTACAATATGGCAACAACCATCCTGTATACCTGTGGTCTCTAAAAAGGCCAACATGACCTATCGCCCCCTGGAAGGGGCATGCCACCTCATGAGTCAACCTAAGGCCAACTCCATACCCATTACTGAGGTCCATGATAGGTCAGCTCAACTGAAGCATCTGAGTGCCTCCCCTCCGGACAAAGAGTCCAAACAGATGGACCAATAAGGCCGCAAGGTCTATGCTTCCTTCACCCGCACCATTCGGTCTCTTAATTATGTGGTCCACATAGTGTCTTTCCAAAAGTCGGCTTTATCCAACTTGGAGAAGGAGCTTCAAGCTATTCCAGATGAGGATCTCAGAAATAAGCTTTTGGAAAAGGTGAGACTTAACAAGTCTTCCTGCTGTCATGCATTGTGTGCCACCTATGCTTCCATGGAGTTGGTGGCCCGATGCACAGCTTCAGGCATTTGTTTGGGATGTCTGGCTGGACTCCGACTTGCGGGACTGGTGCAAGACGTCCGAACCACTCTTTTGGACGACCCCTTCAGGGGTTCCATCCTGTTTGGCAGCAACAAAAAGGATATCGCAACGGAGCTACAAGACAGTGGCAGATGGCTCAGGGATGTCCACTCCATGTATTGCTCTGGCCAAAAACCCAAGCAGCCTTTTCATCACCCCCAGAAGAGGTGGAACAGGCAAAACCAGGGCAGACATTAGGGTGAGCGCTTCGCCACTGGTTCTGGTGCCCAGACCCCCCCCCCCCGGAAAAAGCCCAAAAGACCGTTGGAGGTAAAGCGGCTCTTCCCTCCGCCTCCTGACTCGAGGGGATCCCCTCCACCTCCTCCTATGTTTTTCAAGGAACCGGTGGGAAGAAGGTTCGCCCTTCACCTAGAAGGGTGGAAGGCGATAACCGCAGACGCATGGGTACTCCAGCACATTGCAAGAGGACACTCAATCGAGTTGCTGGACAGACCTCCAGTCAACCCACCGGGCAGGTCTCACTATCCATCAGGCCATCAACATCTCATTCAGCAGGAAATCCAGGCTCTATTGGAAAAGTCAGCTATAGAGCAAGTTCCTCTCAGGCAGATAGGAAGGAGATATTACTCCCACTTCTTCCTGGTACCCAGAAAGACGGGAGATCTGAGACCCATCCTAGATCTCAGCCTGCTCAACCTCTTTGTGGAATACAAGAGGTTCCGCATGCTAACTCTCCAGGGACTCTTACCCCTGCTCCAACAGAACCAATGGCTGTGCTCACTGGACATGCAGGACGCTTACCTGCACATACCTATCCTCAGGTCTACAGCCGTTTCCTGAGGTTCACTTTTCAGGAGAACCACTATCAGTTCAAGGCCCTTCCTTTTGGCCTCTCTTCGGCACCTCGGGTGTTTACCAAGTACCTGACAGTGGTAGCTGCGGCCTTGTGCTGCAAGGGGATTTACGTGTTCCCTTAACTGGACGACTGGCTGTTGTCTGCACTATCTCAGGACAGTCTAATGATTTCTCTTTCCACCACCCTGGACCTCTTTTCTAGACTTGGCAACACTGTGAACTATCCCAAGTCTCAACTCTCACCCTCTCAGCACCTCCAATTCATTGGGGCGGTGCTAGATATGGTCCAGGGCAGGGCCTTCTTACCTTCGGACAGGGTGAAAACTCTGATTCAACAAGCAGCATATGTGTCCAGCTCCCGTTGGACCACAGCGTGCTCTGTCCTTTCCCTGTTGGGTCTCATGGCAGCTGCCATTCCCACAGTTCCATTGGCCAGACTGCATATGAGGGTGAACCTATAGACCCTTAGGGTCCAATGGGACCAGCATTTGGATGAGAAACATAGAAGTTGACGGCAGATAAGGACCGCAAGGCCCATCCAGTCTGCCCATTTCTTTTTCTACCTTATAAATGTGCCATCGGCATTTGCTCTGTCAGTGGCCTATCTATTCATAGTCATTTGTATTGCTCCCTTATGCCTATCCCATGCCTGTTTGAAGCCCTGCACTGTATTCATAGCCACCACTTCTTGTGGTAGGCCATTCCATGCATCCACCACCCTTTCTGTGAAAAATAATTTCCTCACATTCCCCCTTAATCGGCCCCCCTCTAATCTCATGCTGTGTCCTCTTGTCCTGCTATTTTTCTTATATTTAAGCATGTTAGACTCTTTCACCTTGTTAATGCCCTTAAGGTGTTTGAATGCCTCGATCATATCACCTCTCTCCCTCCTTTGCTCAAGGTATACATATTGAGCTCTGTTAATCTGTCCTCATATGTCTTCTGATGCAGTCCCTTCACCATTTGGTTGCCTTCTCTGGACTGCCTCAATTTGGTTAATGTCCTTGTGAAGGTGTGGCCTCCAATACTGCCGCAGTACTCAGATGGGGCCTAACTAGTGTCTTGTAAAGAGGATTATTACCTCCTCTTGACTTGTGATACCCCTACTAATACACCCTAACACTCCCTAGCCTTACCTACTGCTTTAGAGGTCTGCTTGGATGATTTCAGGTCATCAGTGATGATGATGCCCAAGTCTCTTTCTTCCTTTGTGACTGCTAGCACCTCCTCCCAGCCTATAGGTGGCTTCAGGGTTTCTCTTCCCTATGTGCATGATTTTGCACTTCTTCGCATTAAATCCCAGTTGCCACTCTTCTGACCATTTTGCTAGTTTATCCAGATCTCTTCTCATTCTGCCCACCCCATCTGGATATCTACTCTTTTGCAGATCTTGGTGTCATCTGCAAACAGACAAGCCTTACCCTCTAGTCCATCTGCAAGGTCACTAATGAAGATGTTGAAGAGGACTGGCCCCAGGACTGATCCCTGAGGTACCCCACTTGTGACTTGCATCTCTTCTGACTGTATACCAGTGACATGAACCACAGGGTCCTGGTCTCTGGCAGTATAAAGAGGGATCTCCTCTGGTGGCAGTAACAGTCCAGCCTCTCCTCGGGGATTCCCTTTCATCCCCTTCCATGACCCTCACAATGGATGCCTTGGATCAAGGTTGGGGAGCCCACCTGGGAGACCATCGGACTCAAGAGATGGTCTCTGCAAGAGGAGCACTTGCACATAGACATTCTGAAGATGAGAGCTGTGCTCTACGCTCTCCAAGCATTTCAGTCCCTCTTCCTACCAGGAACACTCCTAATCCAGACCAACAACACGGCCACGGTCTAGTACATCAACAAACAGGGAGGCACCCGATCGTACACCCTCTGCAGGGAGGCAATGCGGGTGAGGTACTGGGCAGTCCAGCATGGCCTGTCTCTGACAGCAGTCCATGTTCCGGGAGTTCACAGCGTCCTGGCAGACAGTCTCAGCCACCCTGTTCTGTGGGCTCACAAGTGGGACCTAAAGCAGGAAGTAGCAGAAGATCTCTTCGATCAGTGGGGATGGCCAGAGATAGACCTATTCTCCTCCCCATCAAATGCAAAACTACCCAGCTTTTACTCACTCTTTCCCGGGCATAGTGCTTTTTGGCAAGACGCACTCTCTCTCGGACAGGGAAGTTTCTGTACGTCTTCCCTCCCTTTCCATTTTGTCAGAAGGTTCTGCTGAAGCTTCAAGCAGAGGGCGCTCACATGATTCTTATAGCTCCCCTCTGGCCTCAGTAGATTTGGTTCACTTTGCTGCAGCAGCTGGGATTGGAACCCCTGTAACCGCTTCCTCTCCTCCATGACCTTCTGTCTCAAGAGCAGAGCAGCCTGGTGCATCCGAGCCTCAGGTCTCTCCACTTGCATGCGTGGCACCTTTGGACATAGCAGTCTCATGTTTCGGTGTCTTCTCTCGAGTCACCCAAGTCTTAGTGGAGGCCAGGAAACCCTTCACCAGGTCTACATATGCTATGAAGTGGAAGAGATTCTCTATCTGGGCCACGGCCAAGGGTCTGGACCTATTCTCTTGCTCAGCGCCCCAGGTTCTTGAGTACCTCTTGCACCTGTTTGAGTCAGGCCTCAGTTACTCATCTCTGAAGGTCCACCTTTGTGCAGTTTCCACCTACCACCTTCCAGTGGAGGACAAAACCCTTGTGCAGTTGGAGGTCTCTAAAACTTTTCTTAAGAGGATCCTCCACTTTAAACCTCTAGTCTGTAATCCAGTTCCCCATGGGACTTAAATTTTATTTTAGAGAAACTTACTGTGTCCCCTTTTGAGCTGGCAGCAAGTTGCGACATACGCTATGTGTCTTGGAAGGCACTCTTTTTAGTTGCTGTTACCTCAGCTTGAAGGATTTCAGAGCTTCAGGCCCTTGTTTGCAAGGAGCCTTATTTGATTTTCTACAGAGACCAGGTGACTCTGTGGACTAACCCTTTCTTTTTTCTAAAAGTAGTCCCGGAATTTACGTTGAACCAAGATGTCCAACTGCCGGTCTATTTCCTTGAGTATACCAATGGGGGGGGGGGATACCTTTTGCACACTCTAGATGTGCACAGGATTCTGAGATACTGTATCTCTCGGACCAAGGAGGTGCTCAAATCTGACCAGTTGTTTGTGGCTTTTGCACCCAGACGTCAGGCTACGGCCATTTCTAAACAGGGTTTGTCTAAATGGTTGGCTAATTGCATCTCGTACATTTATCAAAAGTACGAGAAGCCCCTACTGGGAGAAGTGAAAGGCCACTTGACCCGTGGCATAGCTGCTTCGACGACCTTCTTGCGGAATGTGTCCGTTTCAGATATTTCTGCTGCAGCCACTTGGTCTTCGGTCCATACTTTCACCAAGCATTACAGTGTGCACATCGCCTCTAGGCACAGGGCCGGTTTCAGTCTTGCGGTCCTGCAAGGCCTCTTGTCCTAATTGGCTTACTAGTTGGCAGATGGTTCCTCCTCCCAGGCCTAAGTCTCTAACTTCTTTTTCTTGACTGCTCGGTATTCAGTCCTGTTTGTGAAGACCTACTGCAGGAACCCTCTCAGAGTAAGATTTTACAGTTATGTAAGAACTTACCATAATAGTAGATCTTTGAGAGAGATTCCTGCAGTAGGTCACCTTTCCTGCCCATCTTCCCCCAGCTCCTGTTCTTTTCTCCTTTCCCTTCCCAGGGCATTTTATCAGTGGCGCAAGGAGTTTAGTCTCCTTTCTCCCATTTCCCCTTTTTGGGGTCTTCTGGCAGGAGAACTGGTGGGCAGGCATAGGGACCACCCCTATATACTGTCATGCCGATGTCCCATCATGTGACAGCAGGTGCGGTCCCCTGCTATGTATTGCTAGCTAGAAGTTTGCCATGTGGTCCTATATATGAAGACCTACTGCAGGAACCTCTCTCGAAGATCTACTGTTAAAGTAAGTTCTTACATAACTGTAATGTTTGTCTCCAAGTATTTCCTGTTGCCAAAACGGACAGGGGGCTGGTGCCCCACCTTAGATCTGCATGACCTGAACAACTTCAGGCCGCACACCTTTAGGATGGTCACTTTCAGATAATACCATCTCTCGAGCAGAACATGTTGTTTTGCTCCCTAGATCTTCAGGATGCATTTTTTCACATCCCAATCTGTCCCACCACCAGTTCCGGGCAGAGGGGATCCTCTACGAGTTTCAAGCCATGCCATTTGGCCAGTCCTTGGCCCCCCAGGGTCTTCATCAAGTCCATCACAGTGGTGGCAGCTTATCTGAGGCATCAAGGAGTCCAGGTTTACACTTACCTGGACAACTGGCTGATTACGGGTCCCTCCAGGCAGGATGTGGAGTGATCCAGGGACCTGGTCCTCCAGACCTGCATTTCCCTTGGCCTCCTGTCAGTGAGGCCAAGTCAGAACTCATGTTCTCACAGGTGATCAATTTCATTAAGGCAGAGCTCAACTCTTGCAGAGCCAGGGCTCCGATCCTGGCAGGGCAGAGGCTCTCTCCTCCTTTGCCCGATCATTTCAGGTTGGGCATTTGCGCCCTGCTCTGAACTTCCTGTGCCTCCTGGGATACATGGTGGCCTGCACCGACGTGGTCCATTGAGCCAGCTGGAGAATGCACTCTCTGCAATGGGAGCTAGCCTGCAAAAGGTCTCAACGCAAGGACCACTTCAACCAGCCAGTCACTGTGGTCCAGCCGATGTGGGATGCCCTGCAGTGGTGGTTAGTCCTTGAACATCTGCAGGAAGGTATCCTGTTTGTCCGTCCAGAGCTGATGGTCATCCTGATGACTGATGTCTCTCTCATGGGCTGAGGTGCCCACCTGGGGTAACACAGAGTCCACAAACTCTGGATCCTTGAGGAGTCCCGGTACCACATCAACCTGCTGGAGCTCAGGGCAGTGCAACTTGCACTGACTGCTTTTGCTCCACACATTTGGGGTCAGATCATTCAGGTCCAGACTGACAACACCAAGACCATGTACTACCTCAACAAGCAGGGCAGGACGCACTCCCTTCCTCTGTACAGGGAAGCTCTCTGTGTATGGACCCTCGTACGCAGCTTATAGGCTGATCTCCTGGCCATCCAAGTGGCTGGTATCTCCAACCAGCTGGCAGATGCTCTCAACCATGTGGGTGAGGCATCTCATGAGTGGTCTTTCCACCCAGAAGTTGTACACAACCTGTTCTCCCAGTGGGGCACCCCTCTGGTGAATCTGTTTGCCTCCAGGGAGAACGCGGAGCTGAAGCTGTTCTGTTCCAACCCCCACCCCCCCAGCAGGGAACACTGCAAGGGGATGCCTTCTAGAGGCCCTGGACCATGGGCTTCCTCTGTGCCCTTCCCTCTATTTCTCCTTGATCCACAAGATGTTGCTCAAGGCACAGAGGGACATGGCATGGGTGATTCTGGTGCCTCTGGACTGGCCATGCCAGTTCTGGTACCCCGATGTCCTCAGCCTCAGCAGCAGGCTCATAAGGCATCTTCCTCTCTGCCCAGACCTGCTCCCCATCGACCAGGGGAAGGTACTCCATCCGGATCTTCAATTCCTACACCTGACAGCCTGGTTCCTGAGCGGCTAGAGTTCCAGGCTTTGGGTCTCTTCGAAGATGTCCTCACTGTGGATAAGGCATCTAGGGAAGAATCGACCTGAAAATGCTATGCCTTCAAATGCAAGAGGTTCTCCATTTGGTGCCAGGGCAAGGGGCTCGACACCTTATCTTGTCCAGTGGCTAACATTTTCAATTACCTTTGGTGCCTCTCCCAGTCAGGCCTTTGGTTGACGACCCTTAAGGTGCACCTGGCAGCCATCTCTGCCTACTGGGCATGGGCCAGTCAGCAGTCGTTGGCACAGAAGGTGGTGGTCTGGCGCTTTTTCAGAGGCCTTGACCACATTTCCCCTCTGATGCATGAACCACCACCATCTTTGGATTTGTTGCTGATGTTGGCAAAGCTCATGGGAAAGCCATTCAAATCGATGCACAGCTGTGAAATGTCACACCTGTCATGGAAGACTGCCTTCCTGATGGCTATAACATCAGCCAGAAGGATCAGTGAGCTCCAGGCGCTCTCCGTGGAGTCTCCTTACCTGGTCTTCCACAGGGACAAGGTTGTCCTTCTCCTCAACCTGAAGTTCCTCCTGGAGATTGTGTCGGGTTTTCACCTTAACCAGGTGATTAATCTCCCAGTGTACTTCACCAGCCACACCTCAGAGACCGAGCACAGGCTCCATACTTTGGACCTGCCCCCGAGCACTGGCCTATTATCAGGAGCGCATGGCTGGAGTTTGGGGAAGAGGTTCGCCAGCTGTATGTCATCTACGCTGAAGCCACACCTGGCAGACCGGCAGCTAAGCGGACAATTGGCAGGTGGACTGTATCCTGCATCGACCTCTGCTATAGGTTGGCGGGTAGAGAGCCTCCCATAGGGCTTAGGGCTCATTCCACTGCCTTGGTGGCTGCTTCCAAGGATGTCCCTATCCAGGAAATCTGCACGGCTGCTACCTGGAGGTCAGCACACACCTTCATTTCCCACTACCACATCGACCGTGAGTCACGCCGGGATGCTGGTTTTGGGGCCTCAGCTTTCCAGTCTTTATTCCCTAAGTAGGGGGTGTGTGCATTGCCCCCTCTTCCTGGAGAACTGCTAGGAGTCTGCCAGAAGTGTAGATAAGTACACCATATCCATATCTCTAGAAAAACAGGTTATTCACCTGTAACAGTAGTTCTAGGAGTGGTATTGGTGTACATCCACACTGACCCACCCAACCTCCCCTGTCAAGTGGCACACTGGTCTGCTTCCTGTGGGCAAGATCTGATGTCATGGTGCAGTGCCGAGGGAGTTACCACCAGGGTGGGTGGGAGGAACCAGCCTGAAGACATTCTGGCAAGCCAAAAAGGGGAAAGGACACTGCCAGAAGTGTGAATGTACACCATATACCACTCCTAGAACTACTGTCACAGGTGAGTAACCTGTTTTTTTTTTTTATTATTATACCAAAGCAGTTCACTTCCATCATCCTTTGAGCTGTATTTAATAACATTTCTTTATAAATAATGTAGTCAAGCTCATCCTGAAACTATCTCCTTCTCGTTGTGATTGGTCCTGTGTCATGTCATTTCCAAGTTTTGGATTCAGCATTCAAAAAAATAAAAGACGCCTGAGCTAGACCCTGATCCAGCTTTAGAACAACCATCCACTTCTTCATCCTTGACCAGTACACCACCAGATACCACTAGTAGTACGCCAAAAAAGGAAGAGAAAAAACAGGCCCATTCTTGTCACGTATCCACAGTGCGATTATGGCAGTGCCAGAAGGCAAATCCAGATTTGCCCTGGTTATAGTTTGATTCACAAGATGATATTGTGACCATTTGGTGTAAGTTTTGTAGAGAGAAACCCGATATAGAAACAGAGAAATTGATCGCAGATAAGGACCGCTAGGCCCATCCAGTCTGCCCATTTTCCCGGCCTACTGTAAAAGCTGCAGACCCTACTTGATCTCCGGCTTTACCTCCTCATTCCTGTCGCTAGGGTTCCCCTATGCCAGTCCCATGCATGCCTGTGTTTGTCCCCACTACCTCTGCAGGAGTCTATTCTATGCATCCACCACCCTTACTGTGAAGAAATACTTCCTCACGCTACCCCTTAGTCTACCCCCTTCTAACCTCATGTCATGTCAGTTGTGGGAAAACTTATAGAGGTGATCCTAAAAGACAGACTGGTGATCATCTTGGAGAACAATGGTCTCCAGGACTGACAGCAGCACCGGTTTGTCTCGGGTAGATCCTGCCAGACAAACCTCATTGAGCACTACAACCAAAGTCCATGTGGTGGATGTCCTGTATATGGATTTCAGCAAGGCCTTTGATTCCATGCTGCATGGGAGACTGGGGTGGGGGAGGGAATATATAGGAGTGGGAACAAAGATGGTTAATTAAATCACCAGTTGGCTGAAGGGAAGGCAGCAAAGGGTGGCGGTGGGTGGGGAACTCTCATTTCTGAGGGATGTGATGAGCAGGGTGCCACAAGAATCTGTATTGGGACCAGTGTTGTTTGGGATATTCTTTGCTGATATCTCCTACAGGGTCCGGAGTAAGATCAGTCCCTTCGCAGACGACACAAAGATGGGAGCGGTGGTAGATGACATCAAAGGGTGGAGGGGGTGCAGGAGGACCTGACCAAACTTCAGGAGTGGTTGGATGCATGGCAGTTGGGGTTTAACACCAAAAAGTGCAAGGTATTGCACTTCAGCGCTAATAACCAGGGGAGGAGCTACCAGCTGGGAGGGGGGGGACAGCTGGAATGCACTGAGGAAGAAAAGGATCTAGGGGTGTTTATAAAAGGGAGTATGAACAACTCAGCGCAGTGCAGGAAAGTGACAGCAAAAGCCAACAGGATGTTGGGGTGCATAGCAAGGGGAATCTGCTCCAGAAACAGAGAGGCGATCCTGCCCCTACAGGTCGCTGGTCAGGCCACACCTGGAATACTGCATGCAATACCAGCACCCATTCCTGAAGAAGGACATCAGATTGTTGGAGGGTGTACAGAGGAGGGCAACAAAGATAATGCAGGGATTAGAGGGGTACTCCTATGAGGAGATGCTGTGCGAGCTGAACATGTATTCCCTGGAGGAAAGGAGGGACAGGGGGACATGATCAAAACCTTTAAATACTTAAAGGGGAGTAACAAGACTAGTACAGAAGAGATTTTCCAGATAAGAATGGGGAGGGTCACGAGGGGGCACCAGCTGAGATTGGAGGGGGGAAGATTCAGGAGGGAAGTCAGGAGACATTATTTCACAGAGAGGGTGGTGGATAAGTGGAATACTCTGCCTGAGGAGGTAGTAGCCTGTAGCATGGTAGATGGTTTTAAGAGGGGATGAGACAGAGTGAGGGGGGTAATTATGAAAAGGGAAGGGGTGTGTGGGGCAGCTGCAAACTGAGGGGCTAGCTGCACAATCGAGCAGACTCAGTAGACCATGACGCCTGTTTCTGCTGGTGTGTTCATATGTTCTTATGCCCCCTTGTTCCTGGACATCTCCTGTTCTGAAAGATGCTACACTTTGGTACCCTATTTATGCCTTTTAGATATTTGTAGGCTTCTGTCATATCTCCCATGTCTCTCCTTTCCTCCAGGTTATACATAATGAGGTGTCCCTGTCTCTCCTCATATGACTTTTGGTGCAAGCCCTTCATGAAGTGGACTACTAGAGCCGGGAAAATAATCAATGTAGATTCGTGCATCACTAGCACTTCCATTATGAAGAAAACTAACTATGAGAGACATGCAGTATCAGAACGCCATAAACAGTCAATGGCTGGTACGTTAGCTGAGGTTAGACCCTCTGTGGTGAAATAGAGAAATGCATTTTAGAAATGAATAAAAAGTCTCTACATAAATTAGAGAAACTTTATGAAATTGCCTACTATCTTGCCAAGGAAGAGGACCCCTTCCAAAAATTCGAGAGACTCCTAGCACTCGAGAAGAGTCATGGCGTTGAGCCTGACAAGGCTTATGCCAATGAGAAACTTGTGCTACATTCATCTCATTTATTGCAGGCCACTTGAGAAACCCAATTGTGAGTCATTTCACAGGAGAAACAACACCCTACAAATATCACTCTAGAAACATAGAATTTGACGGCAGAGAAGGACCGCTTGACCCACCTAGTCTGTCCATTTTCCTACCTAACAGATAAGCTGCAGATCCTAGTTAACCAACAGCTTACTTCCTCCTACCCCCCACTAGGACTGCCTTATGTCTGTCCCATGCATTCTTGAAGTCCCCCACTGTTCTTGACTCCATGACCTCCTCAGGGAGGCTGTTCCATGCATCCACAACCCTCTCTGTGAAAAAATACTTCCTCACATTACCTCTGAGCCTTCCCCCCTCTATTTTCACATTGTGCCCCCTTGTTCTTGCACATCTCTTTTTCTAAAAGATGCTACCCTCTTGGACTTTGTTGATTTCCTTGAGGTACTTGAAAGTTTCTATCATGTCCCCTCTCTCCCTTCTTTCCACAAGGGTATACATATTGAGCTCCTTTAGTCTTTCTTCGTATCTCTTCTGGTGCAGACACTGCACCATTTTGGTTGCCCTCCTCTGGACAGCCTCCACTCTGTCTATGTCTTTGCAGAGATGGGGTCTTCAGAACTGTGCACAGTACTCCAGATAGGGTCTCACCAACTGTCTGTACAGAGGGATAACAACTTACTCTTTTCTACTATTGATGCCTCTCCCTGTGCATCCCAGTGTCTCTCCAGCCTTCATTACTGCCTTCTCACATTGCTTGCCCACCTTTAGGTCATCTGATATAATTACCCCCAGGTCCCTTTCCATTTTTACTGTTGTCAGTATCTCACCCCCCATTGTGTACTCTTCCCCTGGGTTTTTGTTTCCCAGGTGCATTACCTTGCACTTTTTTGCATTGAATCTGAGCCGCCATACATTTGACCGTTCCTCCATCCTTGCCAAGTCCCTTCTCATCCTTTCCACTTCATCTTGTGTATCAACCCTGTTGCAGATCTTTGTGTCGTCTGCAAAGAGACATACTTTTCCTTTCAGTTCCTCTGCAATGTCACTTATAAAGACATTAAAAAGGACCGGTCCTAGTACTGAACCCTGTGGTACCCTTCTAGTAACCCTCCTTTCTTCACTGTGGACTCCATTTACTACTACCCTTTGTGTCCTGTTGTCTAGCCAATTTTTTTATCAAGCTAACACCTTGGAACCCACTCCAAGGCTGGCTAGCTTGAATATTAATCTTTTGTGTGGGACTGTATCAAATGCCTTGCTAGAATCTAGGTAGGCCATGTCCACAGCCCCTCCCTGGTCTACTACTTTGGTCACCCAGTCAAAGAAATCTATTAGATTTGTCTGACATGACCTTCCCATCGTGAATCCATGCTGCCTTGGGTCTTGTGCCCCACTGGCCTCTAGGTATTCAACAATTCTTTCCTTCAGAAGTGATTCCATCATTTTCCCTACCACTGAGGTCAAACTAACTGGTCTGTAGTTTCCTGCCTCTGTCCTGCTCCCACTTTTGTGAAGGGGAATCACATCCACCCTCTTGCAGTCCTCAGGTACCACCCCATCCTTCCATGATTTGTTAAAGAGAGCAGTCATCAGTGTACTAGTTCTACCCTTAGTTCTTTTAGAATTTTGGGTAAATCCAACCAGGCCCCATTGCTTTGTCCACCTTCAATTTTATTTGTTCTTTCAGAACCCTTTCTTCTGTAAATAGACTGGTATCGACCCCCATCTTCAGAGTGTTTCTCTTGTTTGGTTTAGGTAGCTCCCTCTCCTCTTCCTTTGTGAATACTGAGCAGAAGTATTCGTTCAGTATCCCAGCTTTTTCACTGTCACCCTCTACCCACATTCCCTCCCCTTTATTAAGCCTCAGTATCCCTCCTTTGGTCTTTCTTCACTCCCTAATGTACCTATAAAAGATCTTATCCCCCTTCTTAACAGAGTTGGCTATCCTTTCCTCGGTTTGGGCCTTTGCTATTTTGACTGCCTTCCTAGCCTCTTTCTGCTTTAACTGATAAAGTTCTCTGTCCTGCTCCTTCTGTGTTTCCTTATATTTCCGAATGTTAGCCTTTTCTCCTTAACCTTCCCTGCCACCTCTTTTGAGAACCATAGCGTTTTTTTCCTTCGTTGTGTTTTGTTGATTTGCTTTACACAAATGCTTGTTGCCTCTGTGATGGCTGTTTTGATTACTCCCCGTTGTTCCTCCACCCCTCCTTCTTGCCTGTTTGCTAGTGCTTTTCTGAGGCACTCTTTCATTTTCCCAAAGTCAGCCCTCCTAAAGTCCAATACTCTTTCTTTTGTATGGCTTGATTGTATGGCTGTGTTTATTGTGAACCACACTGTTTGGTGGTTGCTTGTTCCCAGATGGCTACCCACTTTTAATCTGAGATTCTTTCTCCATCCCCATTTGAGAGTACCCGATCTAAGATTGTTCCCTCCCGAGTGGGTTCCAATACTAGCTGTCTGAGGCATGCCCCTTGTAGGGCATCAAGAATGACCCTGCTCTTGGATGTGCCTGCAGCAAAGGTGCTCCATTTAACATCTGGCATATTCAGGTCCCCCATCAACAATATAGAACATAGAAACATATACTTTGACGGCAGATAAGGACTGCTTTGCCCACCTAGTCTGCCCATTTCCCTACCTAGAGGATAAACTGCAGATCCCATTTAACCAACAGCCTATTTCTTCCTACCCCCCATAAAAATTGCCTTATGTGTGTCCTATGCATTCTTGAATTCTTCCATGTTTTAGACCCCACAACCTCCTCAGGAAGGCTGTTCCATGCGTCCACCACCCTCTCTGGGAAAAAATACTTCCTCGCATTGCCCCTGAGCCATCCCCCCCTCTATCTTCAAATTGTGTCCCCTTGTTCTTGCACATCTCTTTTTCTGAAAGATGCTACCCTCTTTGACTTTGTTGATTCCACTGAGGTACTTAAATGTTTCTGTCATGTCCCCCCTCTCCCTCCTTTCCTCAAGGGTGTACATATTAAGCTCCTTTAGTCTCTCCTCGTATGGCTTCTCTTGCAGACCCTACACCATTTTAGTTGCCCTCCTCTGAACTGCCTCCATCCTGTCTATGTCCTTGCGGAGATGGGGTCTCCAGAGCTGGACGCAGTATTCTAGATGGGGTCTCACCAACTGTCTGTTCAGGAGGATAACAACATCCTGTTTTCTGCTGATGATGATACCTCTCCCTATACATCCCAGTATCCCCCCAGCCCTCCCTACCGCCTTCTCACATTGCTTGCCAACCTTAAGGTCATCTGATATGATTATCTCCAGGTCCCTTTCCATTTCTGTTGTTGTTACTACCTCCCACCCATTGTGTAATCTTCCCTGGGTTTTGTCTCCCAGGTGCATTACTTGCACTTCTTTGCATTGAATCAAGCCGCCATACTTCTGACCATTCCGTAACCTTGCTGAGTCCCTTCTCATCCTTTCCACGCCTCCTTGTGTATCAACCCTGTTGCAGATCTTTGTGTCATCTGCAAAGAGGCATACTTTTCCTTCCAGTCCCTCTGCAATGTCTCTTATAAAGACATTAAAAAGGAGTGGACCCAGTACTGAATCCTGCAGTACCCCACTAGTAACCCCTCTTTCTTCAGAGTGGACTCCATTTACAATTACCTTCTGTATCCTGTTGTTCAGCTAATGTTTTACCCAGGCTATCACCCTGGGACCCACTCCCAGGCTGGTTAATTTGACTACTAATCTTTTGTGTGGGACTGTGTCAAATGCCTTGCTAAAGTCAAGGTAGGCCATGTCCACAGCCCCTCCCTGGTCTACTACTTTGGTCACCCAGTCAAAGAAATCAAGTAGATTCGTCTGACATGACCTTCCCGCTGTGAACCCATGCTGATTTGGGTCCTGTGCCCCACTGGCATCTAGGTACTCAACAATTCTTTCCTTCAGAAGTGATTCCATCACTTTCCCTACCACAGAGGTCAAACTCACAGGTCTGCCTCTGTCTTGGTCCCACTTTTGTGAAGGGGAATCACATCAGCCTTCTTCCAGTCCTCAGGTAATATCTCTCTTTTTTGTACCATTCTAAGGATGCCTTTTATCATTTCCTTGTCCATTCCCTCCCCCTGAGATGGGGGTCTGTATACAACCCACTTGCAGATTGTGGTGCCATTTTCTGTCTACAGGGTGACCCAGAGTGCCTCATCTGCTCCCTGTTTACTCTTTAGTTCTGTTGCTTTGATCCCTTCCTTGACATAGAGAGCTACTCCTCCTCCTCTTTTACCCTCCTGTCCCTGTCCCTCCTGTAGATTGTGTATCCTGGTATGTTGACATGGTTGTCTTGGTTCTCTGTGTACCGTGTTTCTGTGACTGCCACAATATCCAAGCAACCCTCTTCCATCAAGGCCGCTAGTTCAGGGAGCTTGTTACACAGACTATGGGCATTGGTACTCGTCACCCTCCACTTTTTGATGGCCTTACCCCTTTTAGCCCCATTTCTGTTCTTACTGCCTTTGCCTTTTTTTACATTTACCTCTGTCCTGCTCCCTAATGACTTCCCTACCTTAGTGTTTACCTCACTAATTACCATGTTTTGTGGGGGGAGGTTGGGATTTCCCTGCTCCTTTTCAGTGCCTCCACCCTTGGCTAGTTTAAATGCTTGCCAATGAAGCATTTAAACCTCTCACCTAGGATCCTGGTTCCCCCCCCCCGGACAGATGCCAACCATCATGCCAGTATACAGTAAGTCTGCATCCCTCCAGGTGGCTCTCCAGTCCCCAGTGAAGCCAAAACCCTGAGCTTCACACCAGTTTTTCAACCATTCATTGAATTCCCTGGTGAGGAGTACCCTAGCATCACCCTTGCCATATACATATTTATGGATGGGACAACCGACAGGACCACCACTGAGGAGATAGTTTACATGAAAATTCTTCATGGTGGGCAGACAACTATGAAATTCCTAGCATTAATTGATGTGTCTGCTGATGTGAATGGTGTCAGATCTGCAATGATTTCTGCATACATGCCAGTTCTGGGTCTGGACACAGTTGACCTCAAAGAATGATCCTGTATTGGTGCAGGAGCAGATGGTACATTCGTCGAATTTGATCATAATAAAGGGGTGATGGCATTATTTAAAGAAGATTGCCCATGGCTTCTTTCCATTCTTTGTGTATCTCTCAGGCTTGAGCTAGCAGCAAAAGATGCTTTCAAGAACACCTATTTTTCACATTCTATTGACAATATCTTAATTTCCATATTTTATTTGTTACGAGAACTCCCTAAAATGCTACAGAGTTAAAAAGAGTAGCTGAAGTTCATCAGACCACAGTCATCAAGTTTAAAAAAATCACAGGAACAAGGTGGTTCACACACAAGGACTCTCTGCTTGCTCTTCTTTATAATTACTGCACCATCTTGGGTCACTGGGATGAACTTGTGTGTGACACCAGATGGGATATCCCTCCAAGAGACACAGCGAAAATTAAGGGTTGGAGAAAACAAATCTTCAGTGTCAAATTTTTTACATTCTCGCACTTCTATCTCGACATGCTAACAGGTCTCTTGACAGTTTCACACGCATTTCAGGATGCTCATGTATCCCTTCCCATGATACTGGATGCTGTCAGTACAGTTCTATCAGACACTGAAAATCTCATGGAAGTAGACAGATCTGCAGTAGCCCAGTTCAGGAGAGAAGCGGGTATTAATTAAGAAGGGACAGCAGTGTTTAAAGGTACTGAGCTCCCAGGGCAAATAAGGGATGCCGTTTCAGACCTTTCAAAAGAACAGGAAGTGATTGTAAACAGTATAATGGACTGTCTCCAGTGCTTCATGGGCTTTGCAGAAGAACCACTCTTACTAAATGGCCCTGTCATTGACCCAGCGAATTGGCCTGACAATGGTCATGAGCTTTCGGAATTTGCAAATAAGCTCCAGCTTTTTATCAACCACTTCTCTCTTGTCTTGCTACAGAATGGGTGTGATGTGCACAGTGCAGTGATGGACTGGAAACTTAAAGCAAAACATTACAAGTATCACAAGCAGCTGTCATTCCTTGAAGTATGACATGTAGTCTTCCAGAAAAAGTCACAATATTTCAGAAATATTTTTCATGTCATAGCTATAGTACTTGTCTATCCAGTATCAAATGCTACAGTAGAAATAGCCTTTTTAGCTATGAACATATTTTTTTATGACTGGAGAGCTAACCTGGAGACCAGCACAATTGAGGACTTGCTTTTAATTCCAATTGTGGGTCCGGAACCACAAGATTTTTGCAGTACACCAGCAGTAAAGGACTGGTTCTTAAAATCAAAGCATAGGTTGGGAGCCAAACCTCACAGCCCCTCACCAACAGGCCAAAGCAAACAAGTCACAGTGGAGATAATTCAAATCACATCCAGTGAAAGTGAGAATGGGGGCGACCTCCATCCTCATCCAAAATCAGATTCAGATGAAGACTAAGAGACCATGCGGATATTGTTGAGGAATTGTTGATGTTTGTGATGCTTGTTTATTTTGCAGTTTTTCCCCCCAAGATTGCATGTGCATCAGCTTGACACAACAATACTGTTTACAATGAAACTGCCCGTTAAAACTCCTGAATGTGGTTCTTCCTAAAATGTAAACTGATTAACTGCAGTCCCAGTTAACTTTATTGCTGTGCTTACTGGCCTTCTACTGCTCACTGTGTTCTGCCACCTGGCCTGGGTCTTTTAAACAACATGAAGTCTTGCTATATTATGACAATTGCAGTATGACCACAGGTTAGAACTGCTCCGGAGGTGAAATAGTTAACTTTCCATGCAGGCATGGAACTTCGAGCGCGAGCTCGGTTGAAAACTCTGTCTGTTGTGCTTCAAACGCAAACTGTCAGATTCTTTACTCCGCCTCACTGAACAGTTGATCCGGTGATTTCTCCTTCTGCTCGGTTCATTTTGTCAGTTTAAAAGTATTATTTTTCGGGTTTTAGCCGAAATTAAACCGCAATCGGTCGGTTCAAGCTCTGTCTGTGGTAATGTAAGTAATAGATAGGTTTTACATTTATTTTTTCTGTGTGGAACTTGTAATTCTTTATCGGTTCGATTTGAACCGATCAGGTTGTATTTAAAATCTACTAGTCCTTTTTAGAGTGCGGTTCCTGGTTCTTATCGGTTCTAAAAAAACAGATTTCATTACGTTTTTTCCACGACCGATGCAGTTGGGAACCGATAAGGGTGTGTCTTCTTGGTGGATTGCCATAAATGGGCAAGTTGGTTAGGCTGGCATTATGTCTGAGAAACCCAAAAGAAAACCGGACCCACTAGGTTTCAACACTGTAGTGTTTGTGGGAAGCTTTGCTAAGGCTGACCCACACACCACATGTGTCTATTGTCTGGGGTTTGACCACCTCAATTCAGACTGCCAGATTTGTCACAATTTCCTGCTGCCACCATAGATAAGAGAGTTGGTAGGCTCCAGGAAAGGGAGGCCAAAAGTCTGCTGACCCGATGGTTAGCCCGGTTCGTGCCAACCGAACTGAGGGCGTTTCTGACCCAGGCTGGGCGACATTCTGGCAAACGAAGAGCCGGTTCTGAGGAGCCGGTTCCAGCAAAAAGGACTAGAAAGTCAGCTAGTGTAGAGCCAAAAGTTCTCTCCCAACTGCTGAGGAAATAGCTAAAACAATTCAAATTGTCCAGTCTCTCTCCGGTTCCGACTGAACCGACACCTTCAGGTAAGCGTTCAGTTCGGCCGGTTCCACCAGTTCAAGATTATGATTTTGAGGATTTTTATGAACCGGGGGAGGGGGAAGAGGAATATGAGGAAAGTGAATATGGTTTTGAAGATCTGGATGTGCCCATTGATCCGGACATCTGTCCAGATAGACCCCTAGGGGTTTCTCCTCCAAGGCTTTCTGAGTCCCCTTCTCATTTCATGTTTTATAAAAAAGTTGCTGAAACTCTCCAGCTCCCTGTTGAGGAAGCTGTTGATGACCAAGAGATGCCACACTATGTAGAAATGCTGGATATTCCAGAGTCTAGGAGACTGTCTATTCCTTTGCATAAATCTTTTCGGAAACAGACAGTAAAAGTTTTAAAAACTCCTCACACTATACCTCCTGTGGATAAAAGGATGGACAAGAGGTATACCTTATCAGGCTCCGACACTGATTTCCTCACTCAACAATGCAGCCATGTGGGGATAGTGCAGGCTGCAGCCTGTGACAAGGCTAATATTCCTCTAGCTTCACACCCCCCTGAGAAGGACTCCAGGAAGATTGATGCTATGGCAAAGAAACAGTACATGGCAGCATTTTTGGGACTCAGACAAGCAAATTATATGGCTTATGCTGCTAGGTACCAGAAATCCAGATGGGATACTGTGCTGGCCCTAGCGAAACAAGTCCCTGACCAGCTTGCCAGGGAGCTGGAACAGGTGGCTATGGATGGTATTGAGGCATCCAAGGTGCAATTTCATGCTGCAGTGGACTCTAATGATGTTTCATCAAGAGTCATGGCTACATCTGTGGCACTTCGCAGGATGGCTTGGCTCAGATGTACTACCCTGTCTCAGGATACCCAGTCTAAGGCCATGGATTTTCCTGTTGTGGAAATTCTCTATTTGGGAGCAAACAGAGAATTACATGAAGAAAATGGATGAATATAGGGACCACCTATAGGAGTGCACAGGCCAAGAAAGGCAGGCCACTCCTCAAAAGCAGCTTCCTAGAGGCAGGGGCAGGCCTTTTCATAGGCCTTTTTACCAAGCCCAAGCTTCCTCCTCCGCCTATGCTCAGAGGGGGTTCTTTAGAGGGAGAGGCAGATGGGGTACAAGCAGGTCTGCTTCCACCCCTCAGCCCAAAGCCCCTGCCAAGCAGGCACCCTGATGGGATTGCCAGGGCCAATTCTCCTCTACCTGTAGGGGGCAGGCTGGCTTACTTTGTCCAGGACTGGAAGTCTTTAACATCAGACAAGTGGGTCCTGGAAGTAGTAAGCCAGGGATTGATTCTCAGCTTCAAAAAATTTCCAAAACTGAGAACCAGATCTTTTCCACCTGCAACTCCATCAGAGGCACTCACCCTAGAGGCAGAGGTCTCTACCCTCCTGGCTCTCAGAGCTGTGGAAAGGGTTCCTCCCCTACACCAGGGCAAAGATTTGTACTCCAGGTACTTCCTTACCCCAAAAAAGACAGGAGAATGGCGGCCCATCCTGGATCTCAGATATTTAAACAAGCACCTTTTAAAGCCAAAGTTCAAAATGGTGACTCTGGGAATTATCCTACCCTCTCTAAGGCCAGGGGACTGGCTAGCTTCCCTGGACCTCAAGGATGCCTACTTCCATATTCCCATCAGAAGCTCCCATCGAAAGTACCTCTGGTTCGAGCTGCCCTCAGGCCACTACCAGTTCAGAGCAATGCCCTTCAGCCTCACTTCTGCCCCAAGGGTATTCACCAAATGCTTGGCTGTAGCAGTTGCCTACCTAAGAAGGCAAAAGATTGCCATCTTTCCTTACCTGGATGATTGGCTCTTAGTAGGCCAGTCCCCATACCAGGTCAATTTACACCTTCAGGTAACGCAGCAACTGCTTACCTCTCTAGGTTTCCTTCTGAATCTCTCAAAGTCAGTTCTAGAGCCGGTCCAGCTTCTTACCTGCATAGGCGCAGAACTGAACACACGGAAGCCAGGGCCTTCCTCCCCCTGGACAGGGTAAAGACCCTAGTCTCCCTGGCCTCCTCATTTACCCTGCAGGTATCCCGGCCAGCAAGGCATTTTCTGCAGCTCCTAGGACACATGGCTGCTTCCACAGCAGTTGTGCAAGGAGCAAGATTTCAGATGAGGGACATTCAGTTTCATTTGAGAGCTTTTTGGTCTCAAAGAAAGGATTCTCTTACCAAGCTGATCCCAGTAACTCAAACCCTGATCCAAGCCCTACAGTGGTGGCAGGATCAGAGCAACTTGAGACAAGGGGTTCCTTTTGTCACTCAGTCTCATTCTCTAATCCTTACACAGATCGTCCCTCTTGGGCTGGGAGCTCACATGGGCAACCTCACCACCCAGGGTCTGTGGTCTCCCCAGGAATCTCTGCTTCACATCAACCTGTTGGAGCTCAGAGCAATTTTTCTAGCACTTCAAGCTTTTTCCAAATCTGTTCAGAACAAGAGTATTCAGGTCCAGATCAGACAACGCCACTACAATGGTACATCAACAAACACAGGGGCACTTCTGGCCCACGGCCTGCACGAGCGATGAAGTTGTGGTCTCTGGCTTACTCCCTGAACACCTCTCTTATGGCAGTTCACCTCCCAGGCAAGGACAATGTCCTGGCAGATGCTCTCAGCAGGATTTCCCAGGGCCACCATGAATGGTCACTGGATCCCATGGTCTTGGGAGTAGTATTTGCCAGATGGGGCACCCCGCAGATAGATCTTTTTGCAACCCCAGACAATCACCAACTTCCTCTTTTTTGCTGCAGGCCCCCAGTGTTGGGCTCACTCCCCCTGGATGCCTTAGCCCTCAGTTGGTAGGGGAAGTTTTTCTATGCCTTCCCTCCCTTTCCTCTCCTGTTCAAAGTGCTAGTCAAAATCAGATCCCAATCATGCAAAGTCATTCTGATAGCTCCGGATTGGGCCAGACAGCCCTGGTATCCACTCCTGCTGTCCTTAGCAGTCCATCCTCCCTGTCCCTTCCCAGGAATCACAATCTGTTAACCTGTGCCCAGGGAAGGATCTGGTACCCGAATCTCAAATCTCTCAATCTCAAGGCTTGGTTTTTGAAGAGTTAGTTTGCTGATTTACACCTTTCCCAAGGTGTAATGGATATATTGAAGGCCTCAAGGAAGCCTTCCACCAGGGCTACTTACAATTCCAAATGGAAAAGGTTTTCCATATGGTGCTCAGAAAAGCATATTTCCCCAGTCTCTGCTGATCTACCCACAGTCCTGGATTATATGGTTCACCTGAATTCTTTGGGGCTGAGACCAGCTACCCTGAAGGTGCACTTGGCAGCTGTGTCTGCTTTTATTTCAGCAGGTAAATCCTCTTCCCTTTCAGCTCATCCTGTATTTTCCAAGTTTTTTAAGGGGTTGTTTCACACCAACCCTCCATTCAGGGATCCTATCCCTGCCTGGGATCTTAATGTTTGCATTGCTCAGCTTATGCAACCCCCCTTTGAGCCCTTGTCTTCAGCTGAGCTCAAGTACTTGACTTGGAAAACTGTGTTTTTGGTAGCCATCACTTCTGCCAGACGCATAAGTGAATTACAAGCGTTGTCAGTGGAGCAGGAGTTTATCTCTTTTCACAGAGATAAGGTGGTCCTTCAGACTAACAGAAAGTTCCTGCCTAAGGTGGTTTCAGATTTCCACCTTAATCAATCTATTTCACTTCCAGTGTACTTCACTGACCACTCCTCCTCTGGGGAGAGGATGCTGCACAGCCTAGATGTGAAGAGAGCCCTTAGTTACTACATAGAGCGTACCAAGGATCATAGGTTTGACTCCCTCCAACTGTTCCTCACCTATGGCGAAGTTGGTAAAGGGAAGCCAGCCACTAAAAGATCCATTGCCAGGTGGATTGTCTCTTGTATCCAATTCTGCTATGAGAAGTTGGGTAAAGTTCCCCCCTCAGGCCTGAGGGCTCACTCTACTAGAGGTACAGCTGCTTCTCTGGCTGCTGCCAGAGACATTCCTATTCTAGAAATATGTCAAGCAGCTACCTGGAAAACAGTTCACACTTTTACCAAGCATTACTCCCTGGACATCCAGGTTAGGAGTGATGCTCGGTTTGGCACAGCCGTGCTTCATAGCCTACTTCCTAGGTAGGTTCTGTCCCTCCTCCATGGGGGTACTGCTGTGTAGTCTGCAGTTGCCATAATATAGCAAGACTTCATGTTGTTTGAAGAAAAAATTACTCACCTTAGTAATGTTGTTTCTTCTAATGGAGTCTTGCTATATTATGACTTCTCTCCCTGCCTGCCCCTCTCAGAACCTCTGTTTTGGGGATGTGGGTGGGCAGTACAGGGTTGGCACTTTTTTTTTGATGCCCACCTTGTTGTTTTTCACCTACCTTTTTGGGTGAATTGGTGTTGTGTTTTTGCATTTTTGGGTCTCCTGACTTGAGTCTTTGTTTTAGGTCAAAAATGAGTGTTTATGTCAGTAGCCAGTTGGCTAGTGTAGGTTTACAGCTTCCACACAGAACCTTAGTGAGTTTTAGCTCGTAAAGATCTGACAGTTTGTGTTTGAAGCACAACAGACAGAGTTTTCAACCGAGCTTGCGCTCTAAGTTCCATGCCTGCATGGAAAGTTAACCATTTCACCTCCGGAGCAGTTCTAACCTGCGGTCATACTGCAATTGTCGTAATACAGCAAGACTCCATTAGAAGAAACAACATTACTAAGGTGAGTAATTTTTTCTTCTGGGCTGGTTGTCATAGTGTTATTGCATTTTTCCCCCATGCATAACATTCTACATCAACCTGTGAAGACTGCAACATAACTTTTTTTCATGAAACTAGGTCTGTCTGGTATAGTCCTGAATTTGTTCTTCCCAAAATTACTGAACTGCAGTCCCAATATTTCTGCTGTGGTTGCTGGCCTTCTTCTGCATGCTGTGTTCTATGTATTTTGTCTGTCTGACCTGACTCTGGCTGGGCTTGAGCTGTCACTGCGTCTGTATTCCTGACAGTCTAAATCCTTGCCTACTCTACAGGTGAGCTGTTTTCCCTGTCAAAAGAAAACAAAAATAATAATAAAAAAAATGTGTTTTTTTTATTAATTTTCAGAACAGTGTCTTCATTTTTGCATTCGCTTGCACACATGCGCAAGGAACTTCTTGTCACAGTATGACTTTTTGGAGGTGTGTGACCCTCCTATCCAATGCAGTGCTCAGTGTAGCTGGCGCAACCCTACCGCACCAATACATGCTGAGTTGTCTATGACAGCAGTGTGGCTGCAGTGATCTTCACTTGAAAGAAAACTACCACTGCAATCAGCGGCGGTAACGTGTGTATTTAGCATATTGACGTCACCCTTGGCTGCTCAAAATCCCTCCCGCTTCCTCCCTCTACTGCTGTCCACCCCGCTCTTTTATTATTGCCCTCCCCCATGTTGTGTGCCAAGGGGGAGTGCCCAATTCCCCTCCGCTGATGCACCCCGCAATCACTCTGTACGGCCAATGGGGTGCCCAGTCCCTGTCGGCTCCAGCCCCCAACAAACACCTAGGTGGCACACTGGGAGCCCACCCCAGCATGCTCATGCCCCTCCCCAAGCACACTGTATGGCCAGCGAGTGCCCAATCCCCATCCCTCCAGCCCCCTCCCAATAAACACTCAGGTGGCACACTGGGGAGCCCACCCCAGTGAGCCAAAGCCTCCAGCGTTGTCTTTTTATTTTTTATTTACCTGCAGTACAGAAAGCATTTCGCTGTCTCTAGTGCCCCCTCTCCCATCCCGCACTCACCAGCTGCGCACACCTCTCACCCCATACTTACCTCTGGAGCCCAGCACAACGCTGTTTGGTTGAGCGGGAATACATCTGCACTCTTCAAAGCCGGCCGCGAACTGAAGACATGCCGGTAAGCTGTATAATGACACGAATGGGTTTTTCTCAACTCATGTGGATATCTCAACCATTTTTTCGAATTATGGCACTGAATTTTCAACATGGGATTCTTGGGATTCCAGCTCATGAATTGAGTCACTGTCATGTTGTTATTCGGTCCCAAAAGGTGAATTTGCAGTAACTGCATGAAATCACCTTTTGGGACCAAACAATGAAAAGACAGTGTCACTGTTCATGAGGTGGGCTCACAAGAAGCATATGTTGCAAATTTGTGAAAAAAAATCAAAAAAATAACTGTGTTATGAGCGTGCGTTGCGCAGTTTCCATGCACACTCGTAACTTTGTGAATTTGTAATATTTGCACTCCAGATTTTCAACACTGGCATTTTTTCACACCTTCTTGTGAACAATACAGCTATCATTTTTCACATCCTGGCCAAAATGTGTTTTCGCACATCCAGTGCACAATGATGCGGTCGCTGTAGGAAATCAATGTTCAGGACAGATTATGGAAACCACAGTGACACTGTTTATGAGCGGAGGTCACAAAATGCCTATGTTTTTTATTTTTATTTTTTATTTATTAAATTCTCTGTTTACAAATACCTTTGAGCAGAAACTGCTCATTTACAAAGGTTCCACGTTAAAGGATGAGGGTCAACATACATACAGAGGCAGTAAAAGAGTGCACAATAAACAACCAAAACAACTAAAAGAAAAAATAAACATACTCTGTTATTATGTACTTTGAGATAATAAAAATGTTGAAAATTTGGTGAAAAAATTTCAAAAAATGACAGTGTTATGAGTGTGCATTGCGCAGTTTCCACGCACACACGTAAATTCGAGAATTTGTAACATTTTCACTCCAGATTGTCAACATTGACATTTTTTCACACCTCCTTATTGTGACAGGGAGCTCCTGCCATTCTTGAGGACTGACCTTTTCTTAAATCTGTTGCAACAGTTCTTCCATTTATTAGCCTAATCTATCCTTTACAATTTCTAGTCCATAAGGTTGGCCACCTATGGGCACCCCCTTCCCTTTCCTGACTATGCTATAGTGTCATCTTTAATTTTGCTTTTCTCTCTCATGTCCACATACAGGGAGGTTATTGTGGTGACCTCCAAGCATATGTAAAACAGGTTATGTTTATCGTTGTTGGATTTAGTATATAATAGCACTATGTCATAAAACACCTTGACGTGTATACTTTATGTTTATGAAACCTATAAATGTTGAAAATACCATGGCACTAGGTGTTTCTGATAATAGTAAAAAGTACTAGGTGACTATTATAGAAATTAAGTTAGTTGTGCTATTTAAAATGCATGTAAATTGCTGTAAGTTGAACAAGTCTGAAATTTCATGGTGCTGTGCATATATCCCATGATGCCTTGCATTACAGAAGTATATATGATGTTGTATTTCTTTGAAACGTGATTTGTTGTCAATGCCCTTTGGGTTTGGGGTAGCAATTTTTCAGTGATTCTGCATTGAGGTTCTTTGTCTACTTTTTTTTTTCATTTTTGAGCTCCCATTACTAAGCAAATAAAGCCCACATAGGGATGAGGGGTTTTCACTAAAAATGTTTAGATCAGAAATCAGTGTCAGTAGGTGCTGGCTAAGTGTGGAAAAATGACATGTATAGTCTGTTGTTGCAAACTGGTGTACTGAAAAAAGGAATATGCCATTTCTGAAGGTTATTTCTTGTATTTTGAATAAATATCACACACAGATTGTCTGCTGAACCTGAAGTTCAGTGTCTGGTCCATCTGTTATCCCACAACCCCTCCACACTTATGAACTGTACAGCTATCATTTTTCACATCCTGGCCAAAATGTGTTTCTGCACATCTGGTGCACAATGACGTGTTCACTATGGGAAATCGATGTTCAGGACAGATTAAGAAAATCATAGTGCCACTGTTCATGAGCAGAGGTCACAAAATGCGTATGTTGTAAATCTGATGAAAGAAGTCCACAAAATGACTGTGTTAGGAGTGTGCGTTGTGCAGTTTCCACGTACCCTCGAAGGTTCAAGAATATTTAATATTTTCACGCCAGATTTTCAACATTGCCATCTCTTCACACCTCCTTATGAATGGTACACCTGTTATTGTTCACATCCTGCCCGAACTTTGTTTTCGCACATGCGGCGCAGAATGGCACGGTCATTGTGGGACATCAATGTTCAGGACAGATTAACAAAATCACAGTGCCACTGTTCATGAGTACAGGTCCAAAATGCTTTTATGAGATGGGAGTCACAAAAAGGCCATGTTGAAAATGTATAGTGCAAATACCTGCAAACGCCTGGGGCATTAGTGTTCCTAACTATATCATCCCACCCTGTGCAGACTGACAGGCATCAGGGGTGTACCTTTTGATTGCTGGCTGTAATGCTCATGCCATTCCACCCCCACTCCGCAGCCAGTGACAAGCACAGAGGTGTGCCTTGGACTCTTCGCCCCAGAGTTCACCCCATTCTCCTATACTGCACCCATTTCAGTGTATCTCCTTATGGCATGGGGTGACTGTAAAGCCAAACACCCCAACACACACTTCAACACTTGTCGGTGTCTGCAGGATAGGGTGAAGTGAAATGGTGTGAGCATTATGGTCGATGATCCAAAGGCACACCCCAATGCCTGTCCATCTCTGTAGGGTGGGGGTGGGGTTGCCATCACTTCAGTACTTCACTGCCATTCCTATTCTGCATCTGTCTAACTCATGCACTTCCAATGGTAATACCAGCAAGAAAACACTTGGCATTGACAAATGCTTGCTAGAAGTGCCAGTGTTGCAGCAATTGACGAGCACAGTTGAAGTCGATGCTACAAGTAACTGCTGTGTCAGGAGTCTGTGACGTGGTCATTTCAAAACTTGCCACACGCTGACTACCGATACAAAAACACACAGGGGCAAACCGATGGTGCTTAACAAAATGAGCATACAAATAAATGTGAACTCTAAACAGTAAGTTGTTTTCCCTCTGTACAGACAGTTGGTAGGACCACATCTGGAGTACTGTGTACAGTTCTGGAGACCCCATCTCCGCAAAGACAGAGACAGGGTGGAGGCTGTCCAGAGGAGGGCAACCTAAATGATGCAGGGTCTTCACCAGAAGACACATGAAGAAAGACTAAAGGAGCTTAAGATATATAGCCTTGAGGAAAGAAGGGAGAGAGGGGACATGATAGAAACTTTCAAATACCTCAGGGGAATCAACAAAGTCCAAAAGGGTAGCATATTTCAGAAAAAGAGATGTGTAAGAACAAGGGGCAGTTTGAAGATAGAGGGGGAACGGCTCAGAGGTAATGTGAGGAAGTATTTCTTCACAGTGAGGGTTGTAGATGCATGGAACTGCCTTCTGGAGGAGGTCGTAGAATCAAAAATAGTGGGGGAATTCAAGAATGTATGGGACAGAAATAAGGCAACTCTAGTGGGGGGTAGGAGGAAGTAGGCTGTTGGTTAACTAGGATCTGCAGCTTATCCGCTAGGTAGGGAAATGGGCAGAGTAGGTGGGCCAAGCAGTCCTTATCTGCCATCAAATTATATGTTTCTATTGAAATATACAAAAAAACACACACAAATGCCACTGTTTCTTATTTCTAACTTGTTTAACAGTTAATTTCAGCAGACAATTGTTTCCTATTAATGAAAATTAAACTTTGCACTAATAAAGGCATGTGTTTCCCCAGTGTTCTCAGGTCCTACCTCACTGTTTGATGATGTGTCTCATATTGTCCCCCATTCTGACCATCAGTATCCTATATTTCGAAGACAGATGGTTAAGAAGTATGAGGCTAAAATGTAAATGAGATGCAGGAGGAGTTGCAGCAAGGTACTGTGTTGAGACAAGGGTGCTGAAGGGACATGGATACAGCTAAGGGGGAGGGGGCTGCATAAGTGCCAAACACCACTGCAAATACCTGCAAGTGAATGTTCGGCATTGACAAATGCTTGTTCTGCTTGCCACAGGCAAAGCATTTTGCTATAGTACAGGACTTTTGAGAGGTGTGTTGCAGTGATCCAGTGCAAGAGAGTTTACAAGACACTTGACCAATAATCTGCAAGCCAGGCAATGACACTGTTCATGCATGAAGTGCGTGGACTTCAAAACATTATGCCGACAGACACATTCATAAATCTCTTTCAGTAAGCACAGCTGGCCTTATGTTTTTCTTTAGGCGCTTTTACTGTGGGTTTGTAAAATGAAATAAACGTTACCTGTGTGACGCCGATGTACTCTGTTGCATTCGGGTTTCCTTTTACACCCCTCTGAGTATTCCAGCTAATCCTTCCTCCATTTGTTTTGGCTCCCCCAGAGTTTGCTACTCTAGTGGCAGTTTCTGCAGTGGTACCGGAATGGCTGTTTTACACAGCCAGATCAAACGAAACACGTGTGTGCAAACCGCAAGAAGCAGAGATTGCAGTTTGGATGAACGTTCACCAAGGGAATGAAACAAATGCTTTTTACTCACAAAGGATGTAATGGAATACTGTTTCTGTAACAGTTACTCCGTTACATAGACCTGTGTGTAAAAGCACCTTTTGTGTCAGAGCAGGGAAAGGTTAATGTCTGTGCCATACAATGGCTTATCTTTTACCATGCACAGTCTTTTCATTAAGTTCCAACCTTCCTCCAGTTAGACTGCTTCTGTCCTGAATTCAAGCACTGCAGGTGTTTTAGCATCAGGATTTTGAACATATAAAGTACCCTCTGCACTTTATTTCAACAGCCAGCAAACATGCTTGGTGCTTTATGATTGCTAAAGCACTATAAGCACTTTCTTAAAGAGCTACTGACACCTCAAAGAACACTTTAAAAAACAAAATAATTAGGTACAATTCTGCCTGCATTCCATATATATTCTATATATTTCTCCTCCCCATCATTTCTTACTGGGGAAATTTGCACGAATACATGATATTTAGCCCTTAACAGTTCCTTTAGAGTTCATCTGTCTCTGTAGCTTACTCCCTGCTTCAGGTCATATTCCTCTGTTGTGACATCACAATCTGTTGTTATGGGAGTAACTGTGATGTCACAAGGGATGGATTATTATTTCAAGTAGGGAGAAAGCAGCAGGAATAGATGAATTCTTCAGGAACAAAGATCCTATTTGCATGCAAATGAACTCAGTTATAAATAATGGGGAGCAGAACTGTAGAGCTAATGTGAAATACAAGTGTGACTGTGTCTAAAGGTTATGTTTTGACAAAGTTTACCTGAAGGTGTCAGCTGCTCTTTAATCTGTTTTTCTTATTCATATGCATAGCAAGCATTTTATTCAGCACGGCAAGCACTTTAGTACCACATATGGACAAAAAAGAAGAAAAACTGTAAGAGAAAGAATAGTGAGCAGGGAGACTACCTCAGTACAGTAGGCGGCCAATCTACTGAGGCATAAAATGGGAAATACATAGGATAGGAAAATGGCAGTGTTGCAGCAGACTACTAAGACAGAAAAGGGGAGAGGTTACAAAAATATGTCCCTGGGTGCTCCAGTTATTACTAACGTAGAGCACAGCTCTACCACAGCCTGCAGTTCAGTTGTATGATGTTCTCACACCAGAATGATGGGAATAGAGCCACATTCCTTTCTGAAGTCACCCAAGTACACCAGACTACACTAGCACTGCTGCAAAGGAGCCTCTACACTGAGAGCCCAGCCCCCACTCCCAGCAGAGAATGGAATGGTGAAAACAGTATTTTTTATTCTTTTAAATTCCCTTCAGTTTGTCAGTTGTTGCCCTACCATAACTGCCCCATGCCCCCATGTCCAATCCTTACTCTTCCGGCATGGCACGGTGTCTGCACTTTGACCCGGTACAACATTAATACCAGTGGCAAGCACCTGACATTGACAAATGCTTGTTTGGTATAGCTCCTGGTTGTCCACAAAGTGCTGAGGATCAGGAGCTATTCATGGCTCCCCATTGGCAAAACCTTATTTCGGCCCCTGAAACTTGATCACGGGGGGGGGAGTTAACCCTGCTCACCCCCCCCCCCAGGTGAACAGCCACAGAACCTCATTGCAGTGTGTGCAACAACAGCTGGTCGATTGTTCCACTGCTTCTGACACTCATTATGTGCTGTTAGACTGCAAGACCAAAAAATATAGGATATACAAACAAGCTCATGTGAGCCTAATAAACTAGCAGAGCAACTAGGTGTATCATATTTTGTGCTAAATGATGAGTTGTCCAGTTCACACCAGTACGGGAACTGCTGCCCAACAAAAACCCACTTAGAACAGGCACTTCAGATGCAAACACTCAGCTGCAGAACAGTCTCCCATATGCCCCCTTGCAGTTTGATCTTTTGACGCTGTAAATGGATTCGGATGGGGAGCGCAGCCCTTAAGTTGGTTATTTTTCTCTCCTGAAGAGCATTGATTGTCTTGTAGTCAGGCATGCAGCATACGGCTGGCCGCCCTCAGCCAGCACTCATGGCAGAGTGGTTCTTGGAACAAACACACAAATAGCTCTCTAGAGAAGCTGCCTAAGTAGCTTATTGTTCACACAAGCCAACATCTAACTTCACGTTAATGACATTACGTCAGGGCTGTACAGCTTGATGCAAGGTGTTCCATTACTGCTTAAAAGAGTACTCTGTAATAGGCATAAGATCAGCCTGGAAGTGGATTGTTGCTAGGCAAGACATAGAAGTGGCAGAATTACTTAAGGTCCAGGTGCATAGTCAATATACATTTTTAATTTTTTTTTTTTTTTATTGGGAGGGCAGTGCATCCCTGGTGCTGAATTCAGAAACCTGAAAATTGGTCAAGAGACTAAACAAGATGCATGGTATAAGTAAAACTTAATCCAGCAGCCCACTTCAGTGGTTTAAAAAAACAGCAAAAGTGACAAAGTTTAACACAAATACCATTGCATTACAGAGCTAGTATACTCATATATTTAGACTACCTGGTAGGTACTCTGTATGCATCATCCTAAGAGAATCATCACATTTGCTGTAAAATGAAGGTTATTACATATTTAATTTTGTGTCCACGTATAAAAAATCTCCTGGCTTTCCCACCACTTAGTATGTTGTAAAATGTAAATGGAAAGACTAGCTCTGCTCACTTTGTGCCGGGGACCTACAAAGTGGTATGTTCATAGTGGAGCATGGGGACCCAGTTGTGAAAGTATGTATTTTGCTATACTAAAGTAGAAAAAGTGCACATTTTGCTATAAATGCTAAATAAAATAATTTTCTATTTAGCCACTAGATAGAGACTGAAATAATTTGTATTGTTGCTTTGCTACCTCAGATCTGTGTAACCAAGACCTTGTTTGTTAAACAGGAACAAGGATTGCTTTGCAGTGCCAGACTGCAAAATCCAGACCTGGATTAGCACTATAGGAAAGAGGGGAGGGCAGAGTTGAATAGGTTAAGAGGATGGCAGGGAAAAAAGCCAGTCCACCCTTGGAGTTGGTTTAAAAAACTTGAGAAAGTTGTACTATTACGAGACATGACCATTCATCACAGTTGTAACCAAGTTGATACTTCTCCTCGGACAAAGCAAAAGAACTTGGTATCTTCTTTGTACATTAGTGAACAGAGCAAATCTTTGTAATAAACAAGTGGTTGCACATCTTTGTCCCGCTATAAAATAGATGTCTCATGTGCCTTCAGAAGAAGCACGTTGACTGTTTAGCTACCAGATAAAAGGTACAGCCAAGAGTAAGCTCTTAGGCAGTTACACAAGGACAGGTACTGCTGGCAGTGACTTCTTGAACACTTAAATCATTATCACACTGGTGAGTGGGCAAGGTGGATAAAGGAAAGGCTCAGTGGAGACTGAGTTACCAAAAGAAAATTAACATTATATGCCTGTAGATTTAATTTTAGTATTTAATGAGGTTAAAAAATACTCATACTGTGGAGGAGAGACTACCCTGAATACCTTACCCTACTGTACCTCCGTGAAAGTAAATTGAGTACGTTACAGTTAGGTACACTGCGTCTACTTGGAACTACGTTGAGTATACCGTTACTGTATATCTTTGGTCACTAGCCATCCTCAAATAAAAGCCCTATGGCAGAATAGGTAGTGGTTAGAGTAACGAGCTGTGAATGAGCTTGGTACATCCAGCAGACCTGGGTTGGAGTCCCACAACTTCCACCTACATAGTGCATGACTGAGTGAGTCACTTAGCCACTCCGGTGCTCCCAGGTCCCCCCTGAAAACAGGCACTTGTGCCTAGTGGGTCTTACCTGGTTACCAAAAAATGAAAAAAAAAATAGTTGAAATAAGAGCTGCCCTCATTTACACAACAGGCTTGTAATCAAAGACAAGGACATAATTGATGCCATTACATTGCTGATTTCTACCATTCTCCACAGTTGTCTGTTTTTAACAATTTGTGTATTGAGCTTACATTCCATCACCATCCACTTCCACATGAAGGGAGAGTTAGAGCCAAACTATCCGTTAGGTGGGTTTTAAAGCGGGTGGTGGTGATGTTTGAAACAAAGAAACACTATCTCTCCTGATCGCCTATTAAAATCACTGAGGCTCGGGGGGGTGGGGCGATGTGGAGTCCTAGGAAGATGGCAGTTTCCCTGTAGAGCTCTGACATCCATACAATTTGTATCGCATGTAAAATGCTATTTCGTGATTAACTTTCTGAGCTAAACTGGACATTATCGATACATAAAGATACCCTGGTGATAAAGGGTAACACACGTAAAGATCAAATGGCAGGTGAGGGAACAAAATCAAAAAATCCACCTGGACTGCTTCCCACAAGGTCTCAAGCGGGCCCATCTGCTGAAATTGGAGAGACAGCTCCAGAGGAATCCCTCCTGACGATAGGAGCAAAACCTAATAAATTAATTGTATCAGTGAGAGGTCTCTCTGACAAATTTGATACATTAACTAACAGGGTATCAGGTCTGGAGGTGACCGTAGAGGCAGTACAAGGGACGTTGGCTGAAGCATCTAAAAGAGCGGACTCTGCGATGGGTGCTGTGGTGACAATTATAAAAGAAAACACTCACTTGAAATCATGCCTAGAAACCTTCAAAAACCAGGTGAGAGAGGTGGCTATCACTGTGTTCTGGGACTACCAAAGCAGTGTGAGGGAGACTACCTTCTTCTTTTTGTTAAATAATGGCTGATCCAACAACTGGGGGAAGAAGTCTCTGAGTGGGCACAATGATTGCAGAAGGCTTACCGGGTGACCCCACATAGTAGACCAGATCATACAGAAGCTCCCAGAGCAGTAGTGGTGGTCACGGGTGGCATTGGTTCAAGAGATGTCTTCCTGGCACTTGCCTGAAACAAAAAGATCCTCTTACATGATGGAGAACAGGTCAGATTGTTCCCACACATCGGATATGTGACCTGACAGAAAAAAAAGTTCAGTGGGGTGAGGGCGATGTTATGGGAAGCCAGAGTTTCCCATGGGCTTATTTTCCCTGCCAGGTAAGAACTGCGCATGGAAGCAGAGTATATTTGTTCAGTGATCCTAATGAGGCCTCAAAATGGGCAAAGGGACATGTGGCACTCAGATCTCGAGAAAGGAGATGAGAAGCCTCTTCTTCTGAGGAGGATGTACCCTGAAGATATCCCCAGTACATTTGTTTAACTGGCGAGGCTTCTGGTGGGGCATTTGCCTCATCTGGGTATCTTGCAATTGGACAATCGGGACTATAGAAATTAAAATTAAAAAGAAAATAACTCTGAGATAAATGGTAATGTGTAAGGTGTCCCAGTAAAGATCTTACGTTTGTTTCACCGATGTTTAAATACCGGAGGTAACCAAATGTTTAATGCTCAGCGTTTACTTAATGTAAGTTCAAGTCTACTAAAGCTCTCTGAAAATGAATAATTGTGCCTACTTAAATGGATGATATGGGGTTTCACCAGGAAATGCTGAATTATTCTAGAGGGGGCACAATAAATGTGCCTAAATATGTTAGCGTGGTGGCTACCTCCCTCGCTGCTGGGGCATGGGAACTGTAGAAAAGTTTCTATTCAACATTTTTTTTTATACCACGTAGCTCATGGACTCAATACGCAGCAAATGAGGGAGATTAATATTAACTTTCTTTCTCAGATGTACCTCTGTATGATGTATCTTGAAGCATTTGAAGGAAATTATTGTGTTTACTGAGAGGAACGGTGCCCTCATAGGGTTAATATTTGTAACATGATATTTCAATGCTCCTGTCCTAACTATATGTTTGTTTTTTAAATAATAAACATAAAGTTTTTTAAAAAAAATCACTGATTCTCACTCTCCATCAGGGTGTGTCTGGGTCCTGTTTGGCAATGCTGCCATGCTAAAGACACCTGTACCACGTTACGCTTAACTGGAATGGAAGGGAACACATTTCAAGTTATACATCTGTATTGTAAAAACTACTTAAAACATCTGTTAGGTTACAGAGTACAGTAGGGAGATGAAACATTTAGGGTTCAGAGTCTCTGCAACTATGGAAGATTGGTGGTTTGGTGTTCCTTAGGGTTTGAACGATCATGTGACGCAGGGTTGGCACTACCTTCATTGGCACTGTCTTGTCACACAAAATAAATGACACAACAGCACTTGCATAGATAGTGCCGCTATTATGACAATGCCAACCCTCCGTTAAATGGTCATACAAATCCTGAGGAACAGTTTGCCACTGATTTGCCAAGGTTCTGGAGACTCTGAACCCTAATTTTTATGTTTGCTTGCACACATGTGCAAGAAACATAGTGCCATAATCTGAGTTTTCGGAGGTGTGGCAGCCGTCTTCCAATTTAGTCAGTGTGTTTGCAGGCATGGTCACAGTTCTCCAATCAATGCTGCAGCTGTCTATGACAGCAGTTAAAAATGCAGTGCTGTACAGTTGAAAAGGAGAGCTACGCTTCAGTGAGCAGCACTCCCCCCACACGCACGCACATTGCGTGCTCATGCACTCCTCCCACAAGTCTCCATTCCATTCAATATTGATCCTTAATAGCTTGGCAGAAGACACCAGGAGAAAGGACTGCTGTGTGACTGAATTTCTCTGCTGGGACTAAAGTAGAAAAACTTTTGTACTTGGACCTTTAATTTAGGGTAAAAAAACAAACATACAAAAAAAAAAGTGTGTTTGGGTTAACTGAACTGAATAAGTATCTGAAGAGTTATCTAGGTGTAAATCTCAGGTGACTGAAAGGACTTAACTGCTGTGAGGTTTAAATTACTTGTAGAAAGATCTGGTAAGTAGGGGGAGTGGCTTAGCTAGAAGGAAGCTACATTTAAGGACTGCCTTAGAAAGATTCTGCTAATAGCTTGGCAGAAGACACCAGGAGAAAGGACTGCTGTGTGACTGAACTTGTCTGCTGGGACTATATTGCCCTCCTTCCCTCTACTCCACCCCCGCCACCCAAAGCTAGTTCTATCCTATTTTTATAGGCACAGGACCTTCCTGTTTAGGGGCAGGAAGTGAGTGATCACAGAACCACCAAGGACCCACCATCCTAGAAGGGCAAGAGTAGCTCTCTGGCCCCCTCTAGCTGCTGGAGGTCTGCCTCTGAGCAAGTAAGTGGTCTACTGAGAAATATAGGATATTCTTGTCTCAGAACAGGACAATCAGGAGCTTAAAGGGCACACAGGCAGAAAGTAAGGAGAGAGGGAAAAAAAAAAAAACAGAGGAAAGAGTAAGGATTGCAAACAGTTAAGGAGCCAGAAATAAGACATGATTGGAGTGGTGCAGTGCAGTGGCTGTGGAGCAGCAGTCTTCTGGGAGATGTTCTGGAGGATGCGGTGTTGTTCCATCTGTAGGCACCTCTCGGCTGAGGGAGGAGGTTGCTCATCTCCAGGCTGAGTTGGCCAGGATTTGTGGGACCTCCTTCCATCCAGGGACCACCAGTGCCACTGCCGCTGCCTCAGAGGTTGCCAAGAAAGAGGAGCGATTGGACCACAGTGGGCCCAGGGAGGTGAGGATGGTGGAACAGAGGTGCATCCTCCAATTGTACCTCTCCACAATTCCTATGCCATTCTGGCAAAGTGTGGTTCCTGCACGGAGGCACCCACAGTGGAGACCAAGGAGGATGTTGGGAACCTCCACAAAGGAGACCCACAGGAGGATGGCAGGGACCCTGCAGGGAAGGAAACAACTCCTGGTGGGAGACTCCATTGTTAGGAAGGTAGAACTGGGGAGGAAGGGAGAGGGAGGTGGCAGCCTGCCTGGCACCATGGCTTGAGGGACAGGGAGCGAACCTCAGGATTGCTGGAGCAGCTGCACAGGGAGGGAGCTGGATGTCATTGTCCACCTAGGGACAAAATGGCCTGGCTAAGAAAGGGATTAGAGAAGTGCAGGAAGAGTTTGTGGAATTGGGAGGGCCTTAGTCAAGTAGCACCGACGGTAACCTTCTCGGAGGTGCTACCCATCTATGGCATAGGAGAGCTAGGTGTTCCGCATCATGGGATTCAATCAGTGGTTGAAAACTGGTGTGGAGCTCAGGATTTGGCTTCATTGGGGACTCAGGGTCCACCTGGAGTGATGCAAGCATACTGGCATGATGGGCTGCATCTGTCCAGGAGGGGAACCAGGATCCTAGGGTGATAGGTTTAAATGCTTCATTGGCAAGCTTTAAACTAGCCAAAGGGGAAGCACTGAAAGGAGCAGGAAAATCCTAGCCCCCAAATAACCTACGGTAGCAGTAGGTAAACACCAACACCAACATAGAGGTGTCGATAGGGAGAAGGGCTGAGGTAAATGGAGAAAGTGACAAAGGCAAGAAGGACAGGATGGGCAAAAGGGAGTAAGGCCATCAGGAAATGGAGGGTAATGAGTACCAATGCTCATAGTCTGGGCAACAAGCCCCTGAGCTGATGGCCTTAATGGAAGAGGGATGCCTGGATATCGTAGCAGTCACAGAAACATGGTACACAGAGAACCATGACTGGGATGTTAACATACCAGGGCACGTAACCTACAGGAGAGACAGGCAGGGAGAAGAGGGGAGGAGTAGCTCTCTATGTAAAGGAAGGGATAAAAGCAACTGAACAAAAGAGTAAACAGGGAGGAGAGGAGGCACTGTGGGTCACCTTGGAGACTGGAAAGGGCACCACAATCCGCACAGGGGTTGTGTACAGACCCCCATGTCAGGGGGAAGGAATGGACAAGGATATGATAGAAGGCATTCTTAGAATGGCAGAGAAAGGGGAGATACTGTTGATGGGAGACCTGAATATGCCAGATGTTAACTGGAGCATATTTGCTGCAGCCACATCCAAGAGCAGGGCCATTCTTGATGCCCTACAGGTGGCGGGCATTACACAGCTAGTTTCGGAACCCACTCGTGAGGGAGCAATCTTAGACCTCGTACTCTCAAACAGAGGCAGTGAGAGGATCTCAGCTCTAGAAGTGGGTTGCCATCTGGGGACAAGTGACCATCAAACAGTGTGGTTCACATTAAACTCAGCTACAGAGTCAAGCCATACAAAAGTGAGGGTACTGGACTTTAGGAGGGCTGACTTTGGCAAGATGGGAGAGTGCCTCAGAAAAGCACTAGCAAACAGGCTAGAAGGAGGTGTGGAGCAACAATGGGGAATTATCAAAACTGCCATCACAGAGGCAACAAGCCTTTGTGTGAAGCAAATAAACAAATCCAAACAAAAGGAAAAGCCACTATGGTTCTCAAAAGAGGTAGCTGTGAAAGTCAGAAAGAAAAAGATAGCATTCCGGAAGTATAAGGAAACACAGAAGGAGCAGGACAGAGAGCTGTACCAGTTAAGGCAGAAGGAAGCAGGGAGGGAAGTCAGAATAGCAAAGGCCCAAACTGAGGAAAAGATAGCCAACTCAGTTAAGAAGGGGGATAAAACCTTTTATAGGTACATCAGCGAGCTTAGAAAGACAAAGGGAGGGATAGTGAGGCTGAATAGAATGAATGGTGGGTGGGCAGAGGGGGACAGTGAAAAAGCAGGAATACTGAACGAATATTTCTGCTCAGTATTCACAAAAGAGGAGGGGGATGTGCCTAATCCAATTAACAGAAGCACTCTGGTCGATCCCAGTCCTTTCACAGAAGAAAGGGTTCTGCAAGAACTCCTAAAACTGAAGGTGGACAAAGCAATGGGTCCTGATGGATTCACCCCAGAATTCTAAAAGAATTAAGGGAGGAACTAGTGAAACCACTGGCCACTCTTTTTAATAAATCATGGGAGGATGGTGTGGTACCTGAGGACTGGAGGAAGGCAGATGTGATTCCCCTTCACAAAAGTGGGACCAAGGCAGAGGCAGGAAACTATAGACCTGTCAGTCTGACCTCTGTGGTAGGGAAAGTGATGGAGTCACTTCTGAAGGAAAGAATAGTTGAGTACCTAGAGGTCAGTGGAGCACAGGACCCAAGGCAGCATGGGTTCACAGCGGGAAGGTCATGTCAGACGAATCTAATAGATTTCTTTGACTGGGTGACCAAAGTAGTAGACCAGGGAGGGGCTGTGGACATGGCCTACCTAGACTTTAGCAAGGCATTTGACACAGTCCCACACAAAAGATTAATAGTCAAATTAACCAGCCTGGGAGTGGGACCCAGGGTGGTAGCCTGGGTAAAACATTGGCTGGACAACAGGACACAGAAGGTAATTGTAAATGGAGTCCACTCTGAAGAAAGGGAGGTTACTAGTGGGGTACCGCAGGGTTCAGTATTGGGTCCAGTCCTTTTTAATGTCTTCATCAGTGACATTGCAGAGGGACTGGAAGGAAAAGTATGCCTTTTTGCAGATGACACAAAGATCTGCACCAGGGTTGATACACAAGGATGCGTGGAAAAGATGAAAAGGGACTTGGCAAGGTTGGAGGAATGGTCAGAAGTATGGCAGCTAGGATTCAATGCAAAGAAGTGCAAAATAATGCACCTGGGAAACAAGAACCCAGGGGAAGAATACACAATGGGTGGGAGGTAGTAACAACAACAAAAAGGAAAGGGACCTGGGGTAATCATGTCAGATGACCTTAAGGTTAGCAAGCAATGTGAGAAGGCAGTAGGGAGGGCTGGGGTATACTGGGATGTATAGGAGAGGCATCATCAGCAGAAAACAGGAAGTTGTTATCCCTCTGTACAGACAGTTGGTGAGACCACATCTGAGTACTGTGTCCAGTTCTGGAGACCCCATCTCGCAAGGACATAGACAGGATAGAGGCAGTCCAGAGGAGGGCAACTAAAACGGTGCAGGGTCTGCAAGAGAAGCTGTATGAGGAGAGACTAAAGGAGCTTAATATGTATACCCTTGAGGAAAGAAGGGAGAGGGGAACATGATAGAAACTTTAAGTACCCCAGTGGAGTCAACAAAGTCCAAGAGGGTAGCATCTTCAGAAAAAGAGACTTGCAAGAACAAGGGGACACAATTTAAAGATAGAAGGAGGGCAGTTCAGGGGCAATGTGAGGAAGTATTATTTCACAGAGAGAGTAGTGGATGCATAGAACAGCCTTCCTGAGGAGGTTGTGGGGTCTAAAACTGTGGGAGAATTCAAGAATGCGTGGGACAGACATAATGCAATTCTTGTGGGGGGTAGGAAGAAATAGGCTGTTGGTTAACTAGGATCTGCGGCCTATCCTGTAGGTAGGGAAATGGGAAGACTAGATGGGCCTAGCGGTCCTTATCTTCCATCAAAGTCTATGTTTCTATGATCCTCTCCTTCCTTCTTTTTTTGCGTAGTAACCCACACCACGCCTTCCCCGAATCCCGGCCAATGATTATTTATAGAGAACTGACTCTGAGCACCCCTGTCCCCTCCCGCTTAATAAACCCTTCCTTTATCACACAGTTCACTTACTTGCACTTCAAAGTTCAGGGATATATAACTGCCCTGCCGTGATTCAGTTTGTGACTGTCTGGACTCTAGACTGAGCCAGCGTGAATGTTTTCCTGTCGCTAAGCTGAGCTCTTTAAAGTTCTCCCTGGGCCACTGAAACTGATGTGCGGGCTCTCTCTATTTTCTTTTCCCCACCCAAATGTGTTTTGGAGCTCAGGCTGCAGCTTTGTACTGCTGCTTTGCACTTCAGAGTTCAAGGATATAAGTAACTGCCCCACGATTCAGTTTGTGACTGTCTGAAGCATGAATATTTCCTTCCGTCGCTAAGCTGAGCTGCTCTTTAAAGTTCTCCCTGAGCTACTAAACTGAACTGACTTGCGGTCTGTCTCTCTTTTCCCCACCCAAAAGTGTTCTGGAGCTCAGGCTGCAGCTTGTACTACCATGCGTTGTCCCCAGTGAAAACTAAGCAGAGGAGACTGAGAGAGGGAGAGAGAGAGAGAGACACTGAAACTGATTGGCGAAAGTGCGGTACTGCAGTCTCGCTCTGGTGGCTGCAAATCACTCACTCATTACTACGGCAGCCTCAGGTGGCTGCCTGGCTCACTGACACTCAGTCAGTCTCTAGCCCTCAGACTCTCGTTGGACCGGGAGGATGCTATGGTCACAGACACAGACACAAATTAACTGCAACAATTATTGCCAACGAGTAACGACTGACGTTTCTAAACTTCTTAACTTGCAGCCGCATCAGATGCGGCTTCAGAATTTACGAGTTAAGAAACGGTATTAATTTATTTTTGTGTGAAAATGATTGGGGGGGTTTTAACTTAGATTGGGGGTCTGTAGCTTCCCCAAAATCAATGTGGTGACGCTACTGCCCCATGTACATATTGTATGGCTGACGGGGGGGTGCCCAATCCACTGTCGGCTCCACACCCCCCTCCAAAAAAAGCTTTCCAGTGTCACGCTGGGAGCCTACCCCAGCATGGCAAACATTGCTATGGATGACAGGGGGGTGCTCAATCCCCCATCGGCTCCAGGCCCCCCCAAACAGCCTTACAGCTGCCACGCTGGGAGCCCACCCCATCGTGACACAAGTCTGTATGGCCGACGGGGGTGCCAGTCCCCTTCCGGCTCCAGGCCCTCCCAAATTGCCTTCCAGCTGCCACGCTGGGGGCCCACCTCAGGATGGCAAACATCCCACATTGTCTTCCTTAAAAAAAAAAAGAAAAAAAACCTTCCCTCGCTGCTATCTTGACCCCCTCCCACTCGCGCCCACCCACTGTGCACCCTGCCTCCCCACACCCCCTCACCCCATACTTACCTCTTGAGCTCAGTGCAATGATTTTCAGTGGACCAGGAACACGTCTGCACTCTTTAAAGCCAACCGTGAACTGAGGAAATCCCAGTAAACCGTATAATGCAATAAATAGTGTTTTTTCAACTTTAATGCATATCTCAGACATTTTTTTGAATTTTGGCACCAAATTTTCAACATGGGGTTTTTGGGACCCCTCCTCGTGAATTCTTGAACTGTCATGGCGTTAATCGGGCCCGAAGGATGATTTCACAGTCACTGCATGAAATCACTCTTCAGGTCGGATTAACGAAATGACAGTGCCATTGTTCATAAGGTGGGCTCTCAAAAAGCCTATGTTGCAAATTTGGTGAAAAAATTCCTACAAATGACTTTTATGAGCGTGCGTTGCGCAGTTCCTACGCACGCTCATAAGTTCACGAATTTTTAATATTTGCACTCCAGATTTTCAACATTGCCATTTTACCATACCGCCTTATAAAGCAGCACAGCTGTCATTTTTCACATCACTCAAAATGTGTTTCCCTGCATGTAGTGCACAATGGCGCAGTCAGTGTGCACAATCAATGTTTGGGACAATTTAAGAAAATATCAGTGACACTGTTCATGAGCAGAGATGTTAAAATGGCTATGTTGAAAATTTGGTGAAAAAATTCCAAAAAATGACAGTTTTAGGAGAGCGTGTTGCGCAGTTCCTACGCACACTCGCAAGTTTGCGAATTTTTAATATTTGCACGCCAGATTTTCAACATTGCCATTTTATTACACTTCCTTGTGAGCAGTACAGCTGCCATTTTTCACATCTCACCCAAAATGTGTTCTCGCACATGTAGCGCACAATGATGCAGTCGGTGTGTGAAAGCAGTATTTGGGACAGATTAAGAAAATGACAGTTACACTGTTCATGAGCAGATGTCTTAAAATGGCTATGTTGAAAATTTGGTGACAAAAGTCCATAAAATGACTGTTTTACAAGTGAGCACTGCGCAGTTTCCACGCACCCTCGTAAGTTCATGACTTTGTAATATTTTCAGGCCAGATTTTTCACCTGTGGCATTTTTCCATACTTTCTTATGAACAGTACAGCTGTCATTTTTCACAACATGGGCGAAATGTGTTTTCACACTTTCAACACAGAAATGCGTGGTCGCTGTAGAAGTCATTGTTCAGGACAGATAAAGAAAATCACGGTGATACTGTTCATGATCGGAGGTTCCAAAATGCCTGTGTTGACAATCTGCTGTAAAAAATCCCCAAACTAATTATGTTATGGGTGTGCGTTGCACAGTTTCTATGCACGCTAATGACTTCACCAGTTTTTTTTATATTTTCACTGCAAATTTTCAACATTGCCATTTTTTACACCTCCTCATGAACAGTACAGTTGTCATTTTTCACATCCTGTTCGAATGTGTTTTACACCTGTGGTGCTAAATGCCATAGTCACTGTGCAAAAGCAGCTCGCTAACAAACTGATATTGCCACTGTTCATGAGCTGGGGGTCACAAAAAAACCATGTTGAAAATTTGGAGTGAAAATACCAATGAATGCCTGAGGTGTTAGGGTTTCCGACCATAATGTTCCATCCTGTAGAGAATGACGGACATCAGGGGTGTGACTTGGGATTCTCACCTGTAGTGCTCATACCATTCCACACCCTGCAGCCAGTGAGAGGCATCGAGGGTGCCTTGGACTCTTCATCCCCAAGGTTCACCCCATTCTCCTATACCACACCCATCTCACCATATTTCCTGATGGAATGGGGGGCGCATAAGGGCCAAAGAATCCAAGGCACACCGTGACACTTGTCGGTGTCTGCAGGGTAGGATGTGGTGAAATGGCATGGCCATTATGCCTGACGACCCAAAGGCATACCCCAATGCCTGTCAGTCTCTGCAGGGTGGTGGTGGGGTTGGCTTCAGTTCAATACTTCACTGCCATTTCTATTATGCAGCTCTGTAACTCCTACACTACCAGTGCCAATGCCAGCAAGCAAACATTCGGCATTGACAAATGCTTGTTTAATTTCCCTTCTTAGTATGCTGTAATCCTAATAGATGCTTTAACATAGCTTGTGTACCTAATTTCCATACTTTTTGAAAAATATATTGAAAAACTGACATCTTTAGGGTTCACCTTCTTACACCCCACAATTAACACTATTTATGTTGTAAAGTACCTAAATCTTAACACTAATTGTGAAAGCCTGCAGCTGCATCATTGCACACGTTGCACTGTACCTATACAAGAGCTCACATATGGCCCCATGCAGCTGCATTGTCACACACGCGAACCCAGACCTGTAGCTTGTTTTGCATGCAGTCCTGCAGATGCAAATCCATCTTTTTTTTTCTCATTTGGGGACTTGGACTATGTCAGAAAACTGGAAGTTGTATCTCAGGCAAATGGGTTTGTGAGTCATGAAAACAGAAATTACTGTTGTGAAAATCACCTTATGAAATATTTATGAAAAAAATGACCTATACATAGATACATAGACAGTGTCGGCAGATAAGGGCCTATGGCCCACCCAGTCTGCCCATTTGAGCTTGTAAGTTCAGTTTGTTTTCCTAGAAGTCTGTTGCCCCTTACCCCTGACCTCCAGAATTCCTTTATGTCTATCCCATGCATTTTTAAATCCCGTGATTGTTTCAGCCCCCCACCACTTCCTCTGCAGGGTGTTCCACTTGTCCACCACCCGCTCTGTGAAGAAATTCTTTCTCATGTTTTCTCTGAATCGTCCTCCTCCAACTTCATCCCACGCCCTCAAGTCCTGGAACATTTTTTTCACTTAAAAATGGTGTTTTCCTGCACCCTGTTCCTCCCTGTAAGATACTTGTATGTCTCTCATCATATCCCCTCTCTCCTCCTCTCCTCCAGGGAGTACATGTTCAGTTCCTTCAACCTGTCTTCATAGGATTGTGATGCAACCAGGCACCATCTTTGTTGCCCTCCTCTGAACCTTCTCTACCCTGTCTATGTCCTTACGTAGGTATGGTCTCCAGAACTGTACACTGTACTCCAGGTGGGCCTCACTAGTGTCTTGTATAGCTGAATTATGACCTCTTTCCTGCTGGTGATGCCCCTGCCTATACATCCCAGCATCCTATTTGCTTTACCTGCTGCCTTGTCACACTGTTTCCCTACTCTTGAGGTCATCAGAGATGACAACCCCAAGATCCCTTTCCTGCTTGGTGCATGCTATATCCTCACCCCCAACTGATATATTGTGCAGGGTTTTGTGCCCTCATATGCATTATCTTGCACTTTGCATTGAATTTCAACTGCCAAACCCCTGACCATCTTCAGGTTTCTGCAGGTCGCTCATACTGTCTACACCTCTGGTGTGTCTACTTTGTTACAGAGCTTGTGTCATCAGCTTAACAGTGAAATTCTGCCTTCTAGGTCCCAAGCAATGTCACTGATGAAGATGTTGAATAGGACCGGTCCCAGCACTGATCCCTGTGGTACCCCATTGGTCACTCTTCCTCTGTGGAGTGACAGCCATTTACCACCACCCTCTGTGTCCTGCCACCCAGCCAGTTACCTACCCACCACACTACTGTCCTGCCCACACCCATATTCCCCAGTTTGTGTAATAGTCTTCTATGTGGCACAGTGTCAAAGGCCTTGCTGAAGTCCAGATAGGCCATGTCCACTGGCCTCCCCTGATCCACCTTCCTAGTCACCCAGTCAAAAAACTCAACGAGATTGGTCTGACATGACCTCCCCCTGGTGAAACCAAGCTGCCTTGGGTCCTGTAGTCCATTGACAACCAGATGTTCCACCAATGTCTCCTTCAGTAGTGATTCCATGATCTTCCCCACTACTGAGGTGAGGCTGACTGGTCTGTAGTTCCCTGCTTCCTCTTTGTTCCCACTTTTGTATAAGGGGACTACATCTGCTGTCCTCCAGTCTTTGGGTACTCTCCCTGTTTCCAGTGATCGGCTAAACAGGATAGCCAGAGGTTCAGCCACCACCTCTTAGTTCTTAAGGACCCTGGGTGCACCCCATCTGGCCCCATTGCTTTATCAACTCTATTACTTCAGTTCCTTCAGGACCCTTTCTCGTGTAAAGGACTTGTGTCCATTTCTGCACCATTCTCACCCCTTTGCACTCCCTTCAGACCCATTACCTCCTCTTCCACAGTAAAGACTGAGCAGAAATACCTGTTCAATATGTCAGCTTTACTGTTGTCATCCTCCACGCGCCCCATCCCTCCCTTCAGTCTCACTATCCCTCCTTTGTCTTTCTTTTTTCACTTCTGACCTATAAAGGTTTTGTCCCTCTACCCACTGATTTTGCAATGTGTTCTTCTGTCTGAGCTTTGGCCCCTGCCTCCTTTGCTTCTCCTGGTACTTCTCCCATCCCCTTCTGCCTGTGTCTTTTGTATTGCCTGAATGCAATCTTTTGGCTTTCACTTTCTTTGTTACCTCTTTGAAACCATAATGGTCTCCTCTTCCTTTTCCTCTTGCTAACCTGCTTAATGCATAATTCTGTTGTTCTTGTAATCCCATTTTAAATACTGTCCACTGTTCCTTAACCCTGATTCCTGTCTCATTCCCCTTAATGCCTCTTTTCAAGTATCTCCCCATTTTACCAAAGTCTGCCCCCTAAAATCCAGGATATGGTTTTTGTGTGGTTTGGTTCTGCTCTTTCTGTGATTTCAAACCACAATGACTGGTGGTCACTGTTTCCCAGGTGCTCCCCACTGTTACCCCATCACACTGTCCCTGTTTTAGAGCACAAGGTCCAGTATTGCCTTCTGCTGAGTTGGTTCCATGACCAGTTGCTTGAGGAAGGCACCCTGAAGGAGTCCAGGATAAATCTGTTCCTAGTTGATGCTGCTGCTGAGTTGCTCCAGTCGACGCCTGGAATATTGAAGTCTCCAACCAGTACTACCTACTCTTTGTCTGCCATCCTTTGATGGCTAGCATCAGCTCCCTATCTGTTTCTTCCTCCTGGGCTGGTGGTCTATAGACCACACCTGTGCGGATGGCTGTCCCCATTTTCCTTTCCAGCTTAACCCACAGTATCTCCCCCATTTTGTTCCTCCTGATCTCTGTGGCCCTTATGTCATTTTTTCACATACAGTGCCACCTCCTCCTCTTTCTGCCTGCTCTGTCTCTTCTGAATATGTTGTAGCCAGGTATGGCCATCTCCCAGTCGTGGTTATCATTACACCAGGTTTCAGTGATGGCAACAATGTCCAGGTCTGACTGTACCATGACAGCCTCCAGATCTTCCATCTTGTTGCTAAGGCTCCTGGCATTTGCACACATGGCTTTCCATGATTTGACCTCCCTAGACTGTTTCCACTGTTCTACTCCAGCCCCTTCCTTGGGTGTCATTTATCCCTGGTTCTCCTTGCTGTCTGCCCTTCTGCTGAATTTTGCCCTTTTCTGCTTATCCACCTCTTGGGCACTAATCTCCATCTTTTGCACACTGCTTTGCAGAGATAGCCACCCTCTGGTTCACTGGTTCCACTGCTAGCTGGGGGTGAGCAAGTAGGTACCCTCCTTGCTGGCCTGCCATCCCCTTGCTAGTTTAAATGCTTGTCAATGTAGCATTTAAACTTATCATTGAGTGCTTGATTTCCCTCCAGGATGGATGCAGGCCGTCAGGCTTGAACAAACCTCCATCCTCCAGGTGGGTCCCCAGTCACCAATGAATCCAAACCCTTCCTCACAGCACCAGTTCTTCAACCATGAGTTAAAGTTCCTGGTGCATGCACTCCTATGCTCTCCCTTGCCTCTCACAGGTAGTACTTCTGAGAAAGTGACAGAAGTAGCTACTTGCTTGAGACCCCTCCCCAGTTTCCTAAACTCTTCCTGAACTTCCGACGTACAGACGTAACATTTTACTGAGTGCAAGAATACAGGATGTGGAAAGTAGATTGTCTAGAATTATAACTCCAGAAAACACTACTCAAATGTAATTTTACATCTGAGAGTAAATGCCATGGGGAAACTCCATGAAAAATGTACTTATCATGATATATTTGAGCTACGAAAGAAAGTCAAACAATATGGGTGTAACATTGCGATATCAGGAACTCTCCTAGTCCCCAAAGCTCATATAGAAACAAACAAAACAACATAACATATTAACATAAGGCTCTATAACTGGTGTAGAAATGAAAACATCTACCTCATAAATCTCTGACACTTTCTCAAACTACTTTCCATTTTATTCTGACGGTCTTCACCTGAATAAATGGGGAGCAAGAGACCTAGGTAACAGACTACTGACCTCCCTGGAGCACCTGAGTTTAAACTAAATATTATGGGGGAACAGATTAAGTCAAGAATGGCACCTGCAACAAATAATTTAGATTAAAAAAAATGTGCTTTAATCAGTGCAAGAAGTTTAACAACCAAAATAGATGACCTCCAAATCCTAGTAACGGAAACTGATCTTAATATAATTGCTGTCACCAAAATTTGGTGGAAGAGTTCGGTAACCTGGGGGAAAAATATTACAGGATTCAATCCATATCACATAGAAACATAGACTTTGACGGCAGATAAGGACCACTTGGCCCTCCCAGTCTACCCATTTCCCTACCTACTGGATAAGCTTCAGATTCTAGTTAACCAACAGCCTACTTCCTGCCACCCCCCACTACAATTGCCTTGTGTCTGTCCCATGCATGTTTGAATTTCCCCACTGTTTTAGCCCCAACAACCTCCCCAGGAAGGCAGTTCCACGCATCCACCACTCTCTCTGTGAAAAAAATTCCTCACATTACCCCTGAGCCTTCCCCCCTCTATCTTTAAATTGTGTCCCCTTGTTCTTACGCATCTTTTTTTTCTGAAAGATGCTACCCTCCTGGACTTGTTGATTCTCTTGAGGTACTTGAACATTTCTATCATGTCCCCCCGTCCCTCCTTTCATCAAGGATATACGAACATACGAACATACGAAATTTGCCAGCAGATAAAGGCCTAGACGTCTATCAAGTCTGCTCGAATGTGCAGCTAGCACCCCTTATTCTGCAGCTGCCCTTCCCTTCCACCCTTCCCCTTCATTAACCCTCCCCCTTGTCCTGTCCCATCCTCGTTTGAAGCAGTCCACTGTTCTACTGCATACCACTTCTGCAGGTAACGATTCCACCCAGCCACCACCCCTCTGTAAAAAGTGTCTCTCATCTCCCTCCTGAACCTTCCTCGCCTCCAGTCTCATATCATGGCCCTGGTGGCCCTCCCTCCTTACTTTGAACAGCCCCTCTGTACCTGTCTTGTTTATTCCTTTCATGTATTTAAAGGTTTCAACATGTCCCCCTGTCTCTCCCTCTCCTCCAGTGAGTACATGTTCAACTCCTCAACCTCCTCATATGATAAGTCCCCAGACCCTTGATCATCTTTGTCGCCCCGCGCTGCACTCCCTCCAGTAACTTAATGTCCCTTTTCAGATACGACGCCAGAACTGCACGCAGTACTCCAGGTGTGGTCTAACTAATGACCTATACAGTGGCAGAATCACCTCCTCCTTGAGGATATACCCTTGCAATACAACCCAGCATTTTGTTGGCCTTGCAGCTGCCTTCCCACACTGTGCCAGAGTTGTTCATTGACCCTGTGATGAGCACACCCAGATCCTCTCCTCTTCTGTCTGGGCTAGCTGCACTCCCCAGCTGGTAAGTCCTCCTTGGTTCTTCATCCCAAAATGCATCACCTTGCACTTTTTGGCATTAAAGCCCAGTTGCCAGGTGTCTGACCAGGTTTCAAGCTTTGCCAGATCATCCTGCAACCCCTGCCATCCCCTAGGTCATCCACCACCGCGCCAACCTTGGTATCATCAGCAAACAGACTGATCTTGCTCTTGATGTCCCATGATATGTCTGCAATGAATATCCCAAACAACACTGGTCCCAACACCGAGCCCTGTGGGACACCACTGTCACTGCCCTTGGGTGTGAGCTCCCACCCACCACCACCCTCTGTTGCCTTCCCTGCAGCCAGTTTCCTACCCATATCACCAGCATTGCACCTGCCCCTGTGCCTACTAACTTCCTTTCCCAGCCTTCCATGTGGCACTGAGTCGATCGCCTTACTGAAGTCCAGATACAGGACATCCACTGCATGTCCCCGTCCAGTTGCCCAGTTACCCAGTCATAGAACCCGACCAGGTTGGTTTGGCAGGATCGGCCACGATGAAGCCATGCTGTCTGCTGTCCTGTAGTCCTTGGCCTCTAAGAGGGCCACCAGCCTCTCCTTCAGGATAGTCTCCATTAGCTTACCCACGATGGATGTGAGGCTCACTGGTCTGTAGTTTCTTGGTTCATCATTGGGGCCACTCTTGTGGAGGGCACCACATGAGCCATCCTCCAGTCCTGAGGTACACCCCAATGTAGTGAGGCATAAATAGGTTCTGCCAAAGGTCCTGCAAGGACCTCTGCCAGCTCCTTCAGTACCCTGGGTGGATGCCATCTGGGCCTGGTGCCTTGTCCACCCTCAGTGCCTTCAAACCCTCTCAAACTCTGTCCTCCATGATTTCCCATCTTTCACCACTCTGCGTCTGCCATTTTCACCCATCTTGGTGTCACCCCTCTTCTTCTTTAGTAAATACTGAGCAGAAGTACTCATTTAGTGCTTCCGCTTTATCATACCCTTGCTTCCACCCAACCCCCCTCCTTCCTAATCCTTACTATGTGGTCCTTACAGCTCCTTTTCTCCCTGATGTACTTAAAGAAGTCCTTCTCCCCCTTCTTAATGCCTTGTGCCAGCCTGAGTTCCGTAGATGCTTTGGCTCCCCTTACTGCCCTTGTCACCTCCTTCGATTCTGTCAAGTACTCCTCTCTGTCCTCCCCTCCCTGTTTTCTTGTATTTCCTAAAGGCAGCTCTTTTTCTCCTTACCTTTTCCATGACCTCCTTGCTCAACCAGCTCGGTTTCTTAGCTCTAGCCTTCTTGCTCTGGGCTTTGCAGCAGGTTTTGGTTGCCTCCACTATCCCCAACTTTATGAGCTCCCATCTCTGGTTAGTATCCATACTAGATTGAATTCTGGCCAGGTACCCTTTTACCACTTCCCCCATCCTCCCAAAGTCAGCCCTCCTGAGGTCCAGCACTCTTGTGCCAGATTCCACTCCTTCCTTGCCCATAATATACATATTAAGCTCTCTCAGTCCCTGTTCATATGGTTTCTGATGCAGACCCTGCACCATTTTAGTTGCCCTCCTCTGGACTGCTTCCATCCTGTCTATGCCCTTGTGTAGATGAGGTCTCCAAAACTGCACACAGTACTCCAGAAGGGGTCTCACCAACTGTCTATAGAGAGGGATAACCACTTCCCTTTTTCTACTTGTGATGCCCCTTCCTATGCATCCCAGTATCTCTCTGGCTCTCCTTACTGACTTTTCACATTGCTTACCAACCTTTAGATCATCTGATATGACTACCCCTAAGTCCTGTTCTATTTTTGTTGTTGTTAATATCTCCCCTGCTATTGTACACTCTCCTCTTGGGTTTTTGTTTCCCAGGTGCATTACTTTGCACTTCTTTGCATCGACTCTAAGTTGTCATATGTCTGACCATTCCTCCAACCTTGCCAAGTCCCTTCTCATCCTTTCTACCCCCCTTGTGTATCAGCTCTGTTACAGATCTTTGTATCATCTGCAAAGAGGCATACCTTTCCCTCCAGACCCCCTGCAATGTCACCTATAAAGATGTTAAAGAGGACTGGACCCAGTACTGAGCCCTGAAGTACTCCACTAATGACCCCTCTTTCTTTGGAATGTGTTCCACTCGCTATTACCTTCTGTGTCCTGTTGTGCAGCCAGTTTGCAGCCCAGGTCTACCACCCTGGGACTCACTCCCAGGCTGGCTAACTTGATTATTAATCTTTTGTGTGGGACTGTGTCAAATGCCTTGCTAAAGTCTAGGTAGGCCACATCCACAGCCCCTCCCTGGTCTATTACTTTGGTCACCCAGTCAAAGAAATAGATTCATCTGACATGATCTTCCTGCTGTAAATCCATGCTGCTTTGGGTCTTGTGCCCCGCTGGCCTCTAGGTATTCAACAATTCTTTCTTTCAGAAGTGATTCCATCATTTTCCCTACCACTGAGGTCAAACTTACAGGTCATGCTTCTGTCTTGCTCCCACTTTTGTGAAGGGGAATCACATTTGCCCTCCTCCAGTCCTCAGGTACCACCCCATCCTCCCATGATTTGTTAAAAAGTGTGGTCAGTGGTGTCACTAGGTCTTTCCTTATTTATTTTAGGATTCTGGGGTGAATCCCATCAGGCCCCATTGCTTTGTCCACTTTGAATTTTAGAAGTTCTTTCAGGACTCTTTCTTCTGTAAATGGACTGGTGTCAACCCCCTACCCAGAGCGCTTCTATTGTCTGGTTTAGGTAACTCCTCCTCATCTTCTTTTGGGAATACTGAGCAAAAGTATTCATTCAGTATCTCTGCCTTTTCACTGTCTCCCTCTGCCCACCTGCCCTCTCCCTTATTAATCTTCACTATTCCTCCCTTAACCTTTCTCACAAAGATCATCACAAAGATTGCTATCAGAAAAGGGGATTAATGTAGCAAGCTATATCAAAGAAAGATTGAAGGTGATTAATATCACTGAAACAATCCATTGTAACAGAATTAGCTGAAAGTACATGTATAAGAATAAACAATAATAAAAATAATGGGCCAGATATTCAGGCTACGCCAGGCAGGGGCACAAGCCTGGGCACAGCACAACTGGGTTGAGCCAGAGCAATGTCCAGGCAATATTCAACGGTACTGCACCATGGCTCAGCACCATTGAATTTGGCACTGAGGGTGCACGTACTGCACACAGTGCAGTGGCAATGTGCCAGGTCATGTGGTAGCAGGGGAGCAGGGGGCTGTGTCAGCACAAGTGTGGTTGCGCTAGACAAAGCAAGAGCGATATTCAGCTGTGGGCATGCAAATCAGGCCATAATGCATGCAAGGTGCAAATGGAGCAATTTGCATGTCATTATGGCCCCATTTGCATCTGGTGCACTGATCCCTAGCGGCTTGCACCTGGCACCCTGCCAGGCTGCAGCCATCAGGGACCGATGCCTCGCTGCCCCTTGGAGGGTGCCGCACCTGTTTGCCCAATCATGGGCATGTATAGAAAGCTCCCCGGTGGTCCAGTGAACTGTACACCTTTGCCCAATTGTGGGCATAACATGATGTAAACCCTGGTGGTCCAGTGGACTGCTATCCTCTGCCCAATAGCGGGCATGTATAATAAATATCCCTGGTGGTCCAGTGGACCTGCTCTCCTGCCTAATCACAGGCATAAGTGTAGATTAATATCCCTCGTGGTCCAGTGGACCCAATCCCCTGCCCGATGGCAGGCATATAAATAGATAACCTTGGTGGTCCAGCGGTTTCCTCCCCACCCACCCACTAAGCCCCACCAGCCTGCACCTCCCCTGGTCAGTGGCAGGTGGCAGCTTCCATCCACAAGCTGCCCGGCCGCCTGCTGACTGACAGCGTACAGTACAGCTGTACGCCTATTGGTCCACTGTGTGGGCCAATGGGCGTTCAGACCATACTATACTACACAGTCCCAAAATGTGAATGAACCATTCACATTTCAGGACTGTGTAGTACAGTATGGTCTGCATACCCATTGTCCCACACAGAGAATGAACCATTCATATTTCAGGACTGTGCAGTACAGTACGGTCTGCATGTCCATTGGCCCACACAGTGGACGAATAGGCATACAGCCGTACTGTATGCTGTCAGTTGGTGGGTGGCTGGGCGGGTTGGGAGCTGCTGCCTGCCGCTCACCGAGGGGGGTGCAGGGTGGCAGGGCTCAGTGGGCGAGTGGGAAGGGGGGTACTGCTGGACCACCAGGGTTATCTATTCATATGCCCGCGATTGGGCAAGGGATCGCATCCACTGGATCACCAGGGATATTATCTTACACTTATGCCTGTGATTGGGTGAGGGGAAGGGATGATGCTTGGACTGTGTCCTGGGAGGTCGGGTAGCCACCCACTCCAGGCGGCTGCCGTGTTGCGCCCAGCAATACGGCAGCCTGCCTGTGGGTGTCCCCTGATATGTTCCTGTTTTTGACGGGCACATCTTTGTGCCCCCCTGTGTGGTGCAAGGCAGGTTTGTGCCTGCATATGTGCCGCACATCCTGAACTGAATATCGGGATGTGCTGCATATGCATGGGCCCGCACTTGTGCCGCATACATTACTGGTGCACCCCAGTGCACTGGGGATTGGGCAGAGCAACCTACCCCTTTGAATATCGTGCCGGAGTGCATCAGTGGGTTGCGCATGGTGCAACACTGTTGCACCACGTGCAACCCCTTTGAATATCCCACCCAATATAATGTTGGCATTTGTTACAGACCATTGGATACCTTTCTTGAAATGTCTTTAAAAATATTTGATGAATTTGAAAAGACTAGTGACACCGAAGATATAATTATTGTTGGGGGTCTGAACTTGGAAGTCATTAAGTGGGAGACTAAAAATGCAAACACACAAGTAAGTAAAGTGCTTGTTAACATTGCGGAGCAGCTAAACTTGGTACAGCTTGTGAAGGAAACTACGAGGGGGAAATTTACTGGACATTGTCCTCAGCCTGATCGCTATAACCATTTCTAATTGTAAAACACGGGCACACCCTTAGGCACCAGCAACCACACTGTAGTATATTTTGATATTAGCACAGACATCACAGGAACAACTGGTATAATTTAAATAAATTTTAGTTATTTATTTATTTCAGTATTTGGAAAACCATTTGAGCTCAGAGCTCTTTACAAAGGTTCCACATCCAGACATTTCAGTACAACAGATAGGTGAAAATTATACAAAGTATAGCAGAAATACAAAGGTAAACAGGATTATATATCCAACACAGAACAGGTCACAGGAAAACAGACAATTTACAGCGCCCAACGGTGAAACCAATCAGTTGTCAGCAAACAAGAGGCTGTTTGGAGTGTTGTGAAGTGCTAAAGAAAAAAGGGGGCGAAGGGGAGGAGCCCAAGTGCAGTGTACAAAAGGAGTGTAATATCAGTATAGCAGTGGGGATCGGAGGGAGGTGGCTAGGCCCAAGTGCAGTGTACAAAAGGAGTGTAATATCAGTCTAGCAGTGGGATCGGAGGAGGTGGCTAGCCCAAGTGCAGTGTACAAAAGGAGTGTAATATCAGTATAGCAGTGGGGATCGGAGGGAGGTGGCTAGGCCCAAGTGCAGTGTACAAAAGGAGTGTAATATCAGTCTAGCAGTGGGGATCGGAGGGAGGTGGCTAGGCCCAAGTGCAGTGTACAAAAGGAGTGTAATATCAGTCTAGCAGTGGGATCGGAGGAGGTGGCTAGGCCCAAGTGCAATGTACAAAGGAGTGTAATATCAGTCTAGCAGTGGGATCTGAGGAGGTGGCTAGGCCCAAGTGCGTGTACAAAAGGAGTGTAATATCAGTCTAGCAGTGGGGATCGGAGGGAGGTGGCTAGCCCAAGTGCAGTGTACAAAAGGAGTGTAATATCAGTCTAGCAGTGGGGATCGGAGGGAGGTGGCTAGGCCCAAGTGCAGTGTACAAAGGGAGTGTAATATCAGTCTAGCAGTGGGGATCGGAGGGAGGTGGCTAGGCCCAAGTGCAGTGTACAAAGGAGTGTAATATCAGTCTAGCAGTGGGGATCGGAGGGAGGTGGCTAGGCCCAAGTGCAGGTACAAAAGGAGGTAATATCAGTCTAGCAGTGGGGATCGAGGGAGGTGGCTAGCCCAAGTGCAGTGTACAAAAGGAGTGTAATATCAGTCTAGCAGTGGGGATCGGAGGGAGGTGGCTAGGCCCAAGTGCAGTGTACAAAAGGAGTGTAATATCAGTCTAGCAGTGGGGATCGGAGGAGGTGGCTAGGCCCAGCAGTGTGACAAAAGGAGTGTAATATCAGTCTAGCAGTGGGACTGAGGAGTTGGCTAGGCCAAGTGCAGTGTACAAAAGGAGTGTATATCAGTCTAGCAGTGGGGACTGGAGGGAGGTGGCTAGCCCAAGTGCAGTGTACAAAAGGAGTGTAATATCAGTCTAGCAGTGGGGATCGGAGGGAGGTGGCTAGGCCCAAGTGCAGTGTACAAAAGGAGTGTAATATCAGTCTAGCAGTGGGGATCGGAGGGAGGTGGCTAGGCCCAAGTGCAGTGTACAAAAGGAGTGTAATATCAGTCTAGCAGTGGGGATCGGAGGGAGGTGGCTAGGCCCAAGTGCAGTGTACAAAAGGAGTGTAATATCAGTCTAGCAGTGGGGATCGGAGGGAGGTGGCTAGGCCCAAGTGCAGTGTACAAAAGGAGTGTAATATCAGTCTAGCAGTGGGGATCGGAGGGAGGTGGCTAGGCCCAAGTGCAGTGTACAAAAGGAGTGTAATATCAGTATAGCAGTGGGGATCGGAGGGAGGTGGCTAGGCCCAAGTGCAGTGTACAAAAGGAGTGTAATATCAGTCTAGCAGTGGGGATCGGAGGAGGTGGCTAGGCCCAAGTGCAGTGTACAAAAGGAGTGTAATATCAGTATAGCAGTGGGGATCAGAGGGAGGTGGCTAGGCCCAAGTGCAGTGTACAAAAGGAGTGTAATATCAGTATAGCAGTGGGGATCAGAGGGAGGTGGCTAGGCCCAAGTGCAATGTACAAAAGGAGTGTAATATCAGTCTAGCAGTGGGGATCGGAGGGAGGTGGCTAGGCCCAAGTGCAGTGTACAAAAGGAGAGCGTAATATCAGTATAGCAGTGGGGATCAGAGGGAGGTGGCTAGGCCCAAGTGCAGTGTACAAAAGGAGTGTAATATCAGTATAGCAGTGGGGATCAGAGGGAGGTGGCTAGGCCCAAGTGCAGTGTACAAAAGGAGCGTAATATCAGTCTAGCAGTGGGGATCGGAGGGAGGTGGCTAGGCCCAAGTGCAGTGTACAAAAGGAGAGCGTAATATCAGTATAGCAGTGGGGATCAGAGGGAGGTGGCTAGGCCCAAGTGCAGTGTACAAAAGGAGTGTAATATCAGTATAGCAGTGGGGATCAGAGGGAGGTGGCTAGGCCCAAGTGCAGTGTACAAAAGGAGTGTAATATCAGTATAGCAGTGGGGATCGGAGGGAGGTGGCTAGGCCCAAGTGCAGTGTACAAAAGGAGCGTAATATCAGTATAGCAGGGGACTGAGGAGGTGGCTAGGCCCAAGTGCAGTGTACAAAGGAGTGTAATATCAGTCTAGCAGTGGGGATCGGAGGGAGGTGGCTAGGCCCAATGCAGTGTACAAAGGAGTGTAATATCAGTCTAGCAGTGGGGATCGGAGGGAGGTGGCTAGGCCCAAGTGCAGTGTACAAAAGGAGTGTAATATCAGTCTAGCAGTGGGGATCGGAGGGAGGTGGCTAGGCCCAAGTGCAGTGTACAAAAGGAGTGTAATATCAGTCTAGCAGTGGGGATCGGAGGGAGTTGGCTAGGCCCAAGTGCAGTGTACAAAAGGAGTGTAATATCAGTCTAGCAGTGGGATCGGAGGGAGGTGGCTAGGCCCAAGTGCAGTGTACAAAGGAGTGTAATATCAGTCTAGCAGTGGGGATCGGAGGAGGTGGCTAGGCCCAAGTGCAGTGCAAAGGAGTGTAATATCAGTCTAGCAGTGGGGATCGGAGGGAGGTGGCTAGGCCCAAGTGCAGTGTACAAAAGGAGTGTAATATCAGTCTAGCAGTGGGGATCGGAGGGAGGTGGCTAGGCCCAAGTGCAGTGTACAAAAGGAGTGTAATATCAGTCTAGCAGTGGGGATCGGAGGGAGGTGGCTAGGCCCAAGTGCAGTGTACAAAAGGAGTGTAATATCAGTCTAGCAGTGGGGATCGAGGAGGTGGCTAGGCCCAAGTGCAGTGTACAAAAGGAGTGTAATATCAGTATAGCAGTGGGGATCGGAGGAGGTGGCTAGGCCCAAGTGCAGTGTACAAAAGGAGTGTAATATCAGTCTAGCAGTGGGGATCGGAGGGAGGCTAGGCCCAAGTGCAGTGTACAAAGGAGTGTAATATCAGTATAGCAGTGGGGATCAGAGGGAGGTGGCTAGGCCCAAGTGCAATGTACAAAAGGAGTGTAATATCAGTATAGCAGTGGGGATCAGAGGGAGGTGGCTAGGCCCAAGTGCAGTGTACAAAGGAGTGTAATATCAGTCTAGCAGTGGGGATCGGAGGAGGTGGCTAGCCCAAGTGCAGTGTACAAAAGGAGGTAATATCAGTATAGAGTGGGATCAGAGGGAGGTGGCTAGGCCCAAGTGCAGTGTACAAAAGGAGTGTAATATCAGTATAGCAGTGGGGATCAGAGGAGGTGGCTAGGCCCAAGTGCAGTGTACAAAAGGAGCGTAATATCAGTCAGCAGTGGGATCGGAGGAGGTGGCTAGGCCAAGTGCAGTGTACAAAAGGGAGCGAATATCAGTATAGCAGTGGGGATCAGAGGGGGTGGCTAGGCCCAAGTGCAGTGTACAAAAGGAGTGTAATATCAGTATAGCAGTGGGGATCAGAGGAGGTGGCTAGGCCCAAGTGCAGTGTACAAAAGGAGTGTAATATCAGTATAGCAGTGGGGATCGGAGGAGGTGGCTAGGCCCAAGTGCAGTGTACAAAAGGAGCGTAATATCAGTATAGCAGTGGGGATCGGAGGGAGGTGGCTAGGCCCAATGCAGTGTACAAAAGGAGAGTGTAATATCAGTCTAGCAGTGGGGATCAGAGGGAGGTGGCTAGGCCCAAGTGCAGTGTACAAAAGGAGGTGATATCAGTCTAGCAGTGGGATCGGAGGAGGTGGCTAGCCCAAGTGCAGTGTACAAAAGGAGGTAATATCAGTATAGCAGTGGGGATCGGAGGGAGGTGGCTAGGCCCAAGTGCAGTGTACAAAAGGAGTGTAATATCAGTCTAGCAGTGGGGATCAGAGGGAGGTGGCTAGGCCCAAGTGCAGTGTACAAAAGGAGAGCCATATCAGTCTAGCAGTGGGGATCGGAGGAGGTGGCTAGGCCCAATGCAGTGTACAAAAGGAGTGTAATATCAGTATAGCAGTGGGATCAGAGGGAGGTGGCTAGGCCCAAGTGCAGTGTACAAAAGGAGGTAATATCAGTATAGCAGTGGGGATTGGAGGAGGTGGCTAGGCCCAAGTGCGCAGTGTACAAAAGGAGAGTAATATCAGTATAGCAGTGGGGATCAGAGGAGGTGGTAGGCCAAGTGCAGTGACAAAAGGAGTGTAATATCAGTATAGCAGTGGGGATCAGAGGGAGGTGGCTAGGCCCAAGTGCAGTGTACAAAAGGAGTGCTAATATCAGTATAGCAGTGGGGATCAGAGGAGGTGGCTAGGCCCAAGTGCAGTGTACAAAAGGAGTGTAATATCAGTCTAGCAGTGGGGATCGGAGGGAGGTGGCTAGGCCCAAGTGCAGTGCACAAAAGGAGTGTAATATCAGTATAGCAGTGGGGATCGGAGGGAGGTGGCTAGGCCCAAGTGCAGTGTACAAAGAGTGTAATCAGTATAGCAGTGGGGATCAGAGGAGGTGGCTAGGCCCAAGTGCAGTGTACAAAAGGAGTGTAATATCAGTATAGCAGTGGGGATCAGAGGGAGGTGGCTAGGCCCAAGTGCAATGTACAAAAGGAGTGTAATATCAGTCTAGCAGTGGGGATCGGAGGGAGGTGGCTAGGCCCAAGTGCAGTGTACAAAAGGAGTGTAATATCAGTATAGCAGTGGGGATCAGAGGGAGGTGGCTAGGCCCAAGTGCAGTGTACAAAAGGAGTGTAATATCAGTATAGCAGTGGGGATCAGAGGGAGGTGGCTAGGCCCAAGTGCAATGTACAAAAGGAGCGAATATCAGTATAGCAGTGGGGATCAGAGGGAGGTGGCTAGGCCAAGTGCAGTGTACAAAAGGAGAGTAATATCAGTATAGCAGTGGGATCAGAGGAGGTGGCTAGGCCCAAGTGCAATGTACAAAAGGAGGTAATATCAGTATAGCAGTGGGGATCAGAGGGAGGTGGCTAGGCCCAAGTGCAGTGTACAAAAGGAGTGTAATATCAGTATAGCAGTGGGGATCAGAGGAGGTGCTAGCCCAAGTGCAGTGTACAAAAGGAGTGTAATATCAGTATAGCAGTGGGATCAGAGGAGGTGGCTAGGCCCAAGTGCAGTGCACAAAGGAGTGTAATATCAGTATAGCAGTGGGGATCGGAGGGAGGTGGCTAGGCCCAAGTGCAGTGTACAAAAGGAGAGCGTAATATCAGTATAGCAGTGGGGATCAGAGGGAGGTGGCTAGGCCCAAGTGCAATGTACAAAAGGAGTGTAATATCAGTCTAGCAGTGGGGATCAGAGGGAGGTGGCTAGGCCCAAGTGCAATGTACAAAAGGAGTGTAATATCAGTATAGCAGTGGGGATCAGAGGGAGGTGGCTAGGCCCAAGTGCAGTGTACAAAAGGAGTGTAATATCAGTATAGCAGTGGGGATCAGAGGGAGGTGGCTAGGCCCAAGTGCAGTGTACAAAAGGAGTGTAATATCAGTATAGCAGTGGGGATCAGAGGGAGGTGGCTAGGCCCAAGTGCAGTGTACAAAAGGAGTGTAATATCAGTATAGCAGTGGGGATCGGAGGGAGGTGGCTAGGCCCAAGTGCAGTGTACAAAAGGAGCGTAATATCAGTATAGCAGTGGGGATCGGAGGGAGGTGGCTAGGCCCAAGTGCAGTGTACAAAAGGAGTGTAATATCAGTCTAGCAGTGGGGATCGGAGGGAGGTGGCTAGGCCCAAGTGCAATGTACAAAAGGAGTATAATATCAGTATAGCAGTGGGGATCGGAGGGAGGTGGCTAGGCCCAAGTGCAGTGTACAAAAGGAGTGTAATATCAGTATAGCAGTGGGGATCAGAGGGAGGTGGCTAGGCCCAAGTGCAATGTACAAAAGGAGAGCGAATATCAGTATAGCAGTGGGGATCAGAGGGAGGTGGCTAGGCCCAAGTGCAGTGTACAAAAGGAGTGTAATATCAGTATAGCAGTGGGGATCAGAGGGAGGTGGCTAGGCCCAGTGCAGTGTACAAAAGGAGCGTAATATCAGTATAGCAGTGGGATCGAGGGAGGTGGCTAGGCCCAAGTGCAGTGTACAAAAGGAGGTGTAATATCAGTATAGCAGTGGGGATCAGAGGGAGGCTAGGCCCAAGTGCAGTGTACAAAAGGAGTGTAATATCAGTATAGCAGTGGGGATCAGAGGAGGTGGCTAGGCCCAGTGCAGTGTACAAAAGGAGTGTAATATCAGTATAGCAGTGGGGATCGGAGGGAGGTGGCTAGGCCCAAGTGCAGTGTACAAAAGGAGCGTAATATCAGTATAGCAGTGGGGATCGGAGGGAGGTGGCTAGGCCCAAGTGCAGTGTACAAAAGGAGAGTGTAATATCAGTCTAGCAGTGGGGATCAGAGGGAGGTGGCTAGGCCCAAGTGCAATGTACAAAAGGAGTGTAATATCAGTCTAGCAGTGGGGATCGGAGGGAGGTGGCTAGGCCCAAGTGCAGTGTACAAAAGGAGTGTAATATCAGTATAGCAGTGGGGATCGGAGGGAGGTGGCTAGGCCCAAGTGCAGTGTACAAAAGGAGTGTAATATCAGTCTAGCAGTGGGGATCAGAGGGAGGTGGCTAGGCCCAAGTGCAGTGTACAAAAGGAGAGCCTAGTATCAGTCTAGCAGTGGGGATCGGAGGGAGGTGGCTAGGCCCAAGTGCAGTGTACAAAAGGAGTGTAATATCAGTATAGCAGTGGGGATCAGAGGGAGGTGGCTAGGCCCAAGTGCAGTGTACAAAAGGAGTGTAATATCAGTATAGCAGTGGGGATTGGAGGGAGGTGGCTAGGCCCAAGTGCAGTGTACAAAAGGAGAGTAATATCAGTATAGCAGTGGGGATCAGAGGGAGGTGGCTAGGCCCAAGTGCAGTGCACAAAAGGAGTGTAATATCAGTATAGCAGTGGGGATCGAGGGAGGTGGCTAGGCCCAAGTGCAGTGTACAAAAGGAGTGTGAATATCAGTATAGCAGTGGGGATCAGAGGGAGGTGGCTAGGCCAGCAAGTGTACAAAAGGAGTGTAATATCAGTCTAGCAGTGGGGATCGGAGGGAGGTGGCTAGGCCCAAGTGCAGTGTACAAAAGGAGTGTAATATCAGTATAGCAGTGGGGATCGGAGGGAGGTGGCTAGGCCCAAGTGCAGTGTACAAAAGGAGTGTAATATCAGTATAGCAGTGGGGATCAGAGGGAGGTGGCTAGGCCCAAGTGCAGTGTACAAAGGAGTGTAATATCAGTATAGCAGTGGGGATCAGAGGAGGTGGCTAGGCCCAAGTGCAATGTACAAAAGGAGTGTAATATCAGTCTAGCAGTGGGGATCAGAGGAGGTGGCTAGGCCCAAGTGCAGTGTACAAAAGGAGTGTAATATCAGTATAGCAGTGGGGATCAGAGGAGGTGGCTAGCCCAAGTGCAGTGTACAAAAGGAGTGTAATATCAGTATAGCAGTGGGGATCAGAGGGAGGTGGCTAGGCCCAAGTGCAATGTACAAAAGGAGCGTAATATCAGTATAGCAGTGGGGATCAGAGGGAGGTGGCTAGGCCCAAGTGCAGTGTACAAAAGGAGTGTAATATCAGTATAGCAGTGGGGATCGGAGGGAGGTGGCTAGGCCCAGTGCAATGTACAAAAGGAGTGTAATATCAGTATAGCAGTGGGGATCGGAGGGAGGTGGCTAGGCCCAAGTGCAATGTACAAAAGGAGTGTAATATCAGTATAGCAGTGGGGATCAGAGGGAGGTGGCTAGGCCCAAGTGCAGTGTACAAAAGGAGTGTAATATCAGTATAGCAGTGGGGATCAGAGGGAGGTGGCTAGGCCCAAGTGCAGTGTACAAAAGGAGTGTAATATCAGTATAGCAGTGGGGATCAGAGGGAGGTGGCTAGGCCCAAGTGCAGTGTACAAAAGGAGTGTAATATCAGTATAGCAGTGGGGATCGGAGGGAGGTGGCTAGGCCCAAGTGCAGTGTACAAAAGGAGTGTAATATCAGTATAGCAGTGGGGATCAGAGGGAGGTGGCTAGGCCCAAGTGCAGTGTACAAAAGGAGTGTAATATCAGTCTAGCAGTGGGGATCGGAGGGAGGTGGCTAGGCCCAAGTGCAATGTACAAAAGGAGTGTAATATCAGTATAGCAGTGGGGATCGAGGGAGGTGGCTAGGCCCAAGTGCAGTGTACAAAAGGAGTGTAATATCAGTATAGCAGTGGGGATCAGAGGGAGGTGGCTAGGCCCAAGTGCAATGTACAAAAGGAGAGCGTAATATCAGTATAGCAGTGGGGATCGGAGGGAGGTGGCTAGGCCCAAGTGCAATGTACAAAAGGAGTGTAATATCAGTCTAGCAGTGGGGATCGGAGGAGGTGGCTAGGCCCAAGTGCAGTGTACAAAGGAGTGTAATATCAGTATAGCAGTGGGGATCAGAGGGAGGTGGCTAGGCCCAAGTGCAATGTACAAAAGGAGTGTAATATCAGTATAGCAGTGGGGATCGGAGGGAGGTGGCTAGGCCCAAGTGCAGTGTACAAAAGGAGTGTAATATCAGTATAGCAGTGGGGATCAGAGGGAGGTGGCTAGGCCCAAGTGCAGTGTACAAAAGGAGTGTAACATCAGTATAGCAGTGGGGATCAGAGGGAGGTGGCTAGGCCCAAGTGCAATGTACAAAAGGAGTGTAATATCAGTATAGCAGTGGGGATCGGAGGGAGGTGGCTAGGCCCAAGTGCAGTGTACAAAAGGAGTGTAATATCAGTATAGCAGTGGGGATCAGAGGGAGGTGGCTAGGCCCAAGTGCAGTGTACAAAAGGAGTGTAATATCAGTATAGCAGTGGGGATCAGAGGGAGGTGGCTAGATTGGAGGCAGAGGGAGTGGGTGCTAGGTGTGTGGGGGGAGCAGGAGGGACTACTCAGGGGAGAGAGGGAAGGGTTGAGGGGCAGGGCATGGAAGTAGTGATGGGAGGATGGAAAGGTGGTGCTAGCCAAGGCAGGCACATCGAGATTCGTGTATCATAAGGAGCTTCAAGTTCGTTTTGAAAGTACCCAGTGTGGGCAGGAGCACAGTGTTCTCCTGAAGGGAGCTGAACCACAACAGTGCACGGTAAGCAAATGACCCTTGTCCTTGAGATGTGTGACATTTCTGAGTTAGGAAGGACTGGTGTTCAGAGTTACGGGTGTGCCAAGGATTATTGCTGGGAATCAAAAATTGTTGGACCCCTGTCAGTAGCTCACCAAGGGCAGATCTTTTTGTCCAGAAGGCAGGATTGATATTTTTGTCAGTCATTGAGTGTGAGCCAGTGTACCCTAGCATAGAGATCACAGGTGTGAGTCAGTCGGCGCGCATCTAAGCTGAGCCAGCAGGCTTTGTTGAGTGGAATTTTTATGAGCTGGAGAGCAGTATCTGTGGCAGAACCATATATAAGCAGCCCATAGTCCACCAGGGAACACACAGAACTGTGAACAGCTATGCTGAGGGCTTGGGCGCTATGCTTGTGATGATAAAGTAGCCCTATGTGCTTGTTGATAGCTTTGGCCATGTTGTCAATGTGGAGAGTGTAGGAGAGTGAGTTGTCAATAGTGATACCGAGGTATTTAATGTGATGAACAAGTTCAAGGGAAACCCTGCCTCTATTGCATATTGAGAGTGAGTAGTTTTTGTGTTTGTTTAGAGAGCTGGAAAACAGCACGGTTTTTGTTTTCTTGTAGTTCATTATTACTTTATGATCTTTGAACCATGTCTCTACACTAGTGAAGTCGCTCTGTAGTTGCTGCTCAAGGGCACTGGGATCTGAACCATTTGAGAAGACAACCACATCATCTGCATGAAGGAGGATGAAGCCTTGACTGGCTTGGGGGAAGCAATTCAAGAATAAGCTGAATAGGAAGGGAGCCTATATTGACCTCTGCAGAATGCCTGAGCAGACAGGTTTGCTGTCTGAGAGGACAGTACCTATCCTGACTTGCTGGGAGAGTATGCATGAAATGTACTACATAAAACCAAATTGTATTATTCAGTTCCTATTCTGCCAGTGTATAATTCAATGGTGTGTTCAGCACTTTGAGATGCAGTGTGTGTGTGTGTGTGTGTGTGTGAGGGAAATGCCTTAAATAAAACCAAATTCTATAAACTGAGAGTAACAGTAGATTCTATATATTGATTTATATGCAACAGTCACATGACAATAACTAGGTTTACGTGAATTTTCACATATAGGGATCAGCTGATACAACTATCACTTCCCACCTGCCTTGTTATGCTCTTTTCTTTTGCTGTTTGTTGGCTGGATATACAATATAACTCCCTTCCCTTGATTAGTGAGCATATCGGCCTGTGGTGGTTTTCTGATTCTGATGTCTTTGAATAAACAGGCAATCTTTTGGTGTTTGATGGGGTTAATAAAATCTAATCCCGATCTCAAGTTGGGGGAGGATGAGATGGTCTCTTTAATGGAAGGTAACAGAGGCGAGAGAAATCCATTAGAAAGGATAAAAGGGGACACTTGTTTATCAGCGGGGTGCCACAAGGATCAGTGCTGGGACTGGTCCTCTTTAATGTATTAATTAGTGACATTGCAGAGGGACTAGAAGGGAAGGTGTGCCTTTTTGTAGATGACACTAAAACCTGCAATGGGGTAGACAGTCAGGAGTGTGGAAAAAATTAACAGGGATCTAGGAAAGCTTGAGGTTTGAGGAGTGGTCAAGAAGATGGCAGCTAAGTTTCAATGCAAAGAAGTGCAAAATCCTGCACTTAGGCATAGTAATCTAGGGCAGCATACAAGACGGGGTGGTACTGATGACTACCAAACAGGAAAGAGCCCTGGGGATAATCATACCTAGTGACCTAAAGATGGCCAAACAGAGTGAAAAGGCTGTGGGAAGAGCCAGTGGGATGCTAGGGTGCATAGGGAGGGGTATCACCAGCAGAAAGAGGGAGGTGGTGATACCACTGTATAAATCATTGGTGAGACCTCACCTGGAGTACTGTGTCCAGTTCTGGAGACCATGAACTGATTCACAAGGCCCGGGATTGACACAAAATGACTGTGCCAAACATAAATTTATTTATTTAGCTTTTGTTGACCGGGTAAGTGCACTAGACAAATCCTGCCTATTTTCAGGCACGACCCGGGGGAGGGGGATACAGATGAATGCCAACTGACCTTGAACCAGATTAAGCTGTTGGTGGTATTTTTACTGAATGAGGGAAATTTGGCCAGGACACAGGATAAATCCCCTACTCTTTTCGATAAGTGCCATGGGATCTTAAACATCCACCTGAACTACCACCAATCCAGTCTGATGGGACCTCGGTTTAACATCTCATCCGAAAAATGGCACCTCAGAAGTGCAGCACCCCTCTCATGCTGCACTAGTGTCAGTACTGGGATATTAAGCCAAGTGCCAGATGTGGGAACTGAACCCACAGCCCTCTGATCTCCCGGCCTCAGAGACGAGTGTGCTACCTACTGAGCCACTGACACTTTTGCAAGCACCAAATACTGCCTCCTGAGATATTCAAAGGCAGCCTGTGTCAAGAGCAGGCTGCCTACCCCAAATGGGGCTTGTGCTACCCGTGCGCCTAGCCATGGGCTGTGACATAGGTCTAGAGACTTGTGGCAAACACAGGCTGCAATTGCTCCACAAGCAGGATTCACAAATAACACCCAGAGGGTAAATTTCTATGTACCCTTAGACCAGCCAGGGCTGGTCTAAGGGTACTTAGAAATTCACCCTCTGGGTGAGATTAGCACTGTGGCAATGTGCCGTGGATCCCACCCCTGCTCCAATCCCCCCTTCTGTACATAACATAAATGCCTGGTAGTCTGGTGACCACCCTCCCCGATCCCCGATATCTCCCGTATTTATCATAGTTAATGACATTGCCCTGTCCTAGTGGTCTAGTGGTCCTGATCCCTGATATCATCCATTATAATATTTAATAATTACCTTGACCTGGTGGTCTAGTGGTCCATGATTCCCCCAATAACATCTGCTATTATATTTAATAGTTTCCCTGACCTGGTGGTCTAGTGGTCCCCCCAATCCCCCGATAGCACCCATTATTATCATACTTAGTATTTGTCCCTGCCCTGGTCTAGTGCTCCAGCAGATAGTGCCCACCACCGCCTCACTCCCTTATCTCTGAGAAACAGATTACATGTTTCTCCACCTCACCTTTCAGGTTGAGCTGCCAGGACTGAACTGTCAGTGAGTGCATACTGTATAGTGTATACAGTCATGAATAATCATGAGTGCGTACATTTTACAGCATGTGCTCAGTGACAGTTCAGTCTGGCAGCTGGCCATGGAGGTGAGGGTGGGCTGTGCCAGTCACCGGCTGTGTTTCAGGATATTGGGTGGGAGCAGGATGGCGGGCACTACCTGCTAGGGTGGGGGGCCACTAGATCACCAGGACAGGGAAAACATTAAATATTATAATAATAGGTGCTATTGGGGGATCGGAGAGAGGGGATCACTAGACCACCAGGTCAGGGAAAATATTAAATAATATGATACCAGGTTATATTGGGGATCAGGGAGGGGCGCCACTTGATCACCAGGACAGGGCAATGTCATTAAAGCAGCAGTGCAGCAAAACATTGTATTCTAAAAAGCTAATTTTCTGCTATGGTTCTGAAAAATATTGGCAGATCTGTTGATTTAGGTTTTGTGGAGGCTTCCTATGCTGTGTACTGCACATTTGTATTTTTGTCTGGACTCTTACCCTCCTCGGGTCCTAAATATTATTTCTATGCAAAAATGAGGTGGCTGTCTTTTTTTTCTTAAGAAATAATTACTTTAAAACTTTCATTATATTCTTAAATGATAATGAAACCTGAACAATTTTCTACAAAAATAAACTGGAAGACATCTGGCATCGATTAGGAAGACAAAAAGGTGGGGTCAAATTTTAGCCCATTTTCATTCAACTGCTGCTTTAATTAGTATAAATGCAGGTGCTATTAGGGGATTGGGGAGGGAGACCACTAGATGACCAGGACAGGGACATCATTAATTATTATACTAACAGGTGCTATCAGGGATCTGATAGGGATGGCTGCTAGACTACCAGGAAAGGAGGCGAGGATGCTTGCCTTTGCTGCAGGAGCTTGCAGTACACCCGTCCTGTGTGCCAGGTATTTGTTGCATGAGAGTGGTTGCCACATGTGTAGTGATTTAGGCACTGGGACCCCTCCTGTACCTGAATCTGGTACAGAGTCCCTGGCACACCAGGCTTCCACATAAGCTGCTGTTTGCTGCAACTTGCACCGATCTAAGCCCCTGTTGTCAATCTGGCCCCATATGCTTGGAAGGACCTGGGGCAGCAGAGGCAGCCCAGAGGAGGGTGACATAAATGGTGCAGCATCTGCACTAGAGACCATGTGGGGAGAAACTAAAGGATCTCAATATGCATACCCTAGGGGAAAGAAAGGAAAGGAGGGATATGGTAGGGACTTTCATAGAAACATAGACGTTGACGGCAGATAAAGACCGCAAAGCTCATCCAGTTGGCCCATTTTTTTACCTTATGAATGTGCCATAGGCCTTTACTCTGTCTATCTAGTCATACTCATCTGTATTGCTCCCTTATGCCTATCCCATGCCTGTTTGAAGCCCTGCACTATATTCATATCCACCACTTCCTGAGGTAGGTCATTTTATGCATCTACCACCCTTTCTGTGAAAAAGAACTTCCTCACATTACCTCTTAATTGGCCTCCCTCTAATCTCATGCTGTGTCCTCTTGTCCAGTTATTTTTCCTATACTGAAACATGTTAGACTCTTTCACCTTGTTAATGCCCTTAAGGTGTTTGAATGTTTCGATTATATCACCTGTCTTCCTCCTTGTTCTAGGGTATACCTCACAGGTATAATTAAGTCACACGTGGGAAGCATTTTTCATAAAAATGATGCTCAAGAATAAGGGGACATGCTATGTGGAGGGGATAGACTCAGGGGAAATGTAAGGAAGTACTGCATCACAGAAAGAGTAGTGGATGCCTGACACAGCCTTCCAGCAAAGGTGGGGGGGGCGAAAGCTGTGGTGGGATTCAAGAATGCATGGGATAGGCATAAGGGAATCTTAGTCATTAGGGAATGGAAAGTTAAGCCAGAGATCAAATAGGATCTCCAGTATTAGAGTAGGTAGGGAAAATGGATAGACTGCGTGGGCCAAGCAATCCTTATCTGCCATCACATTCTATGTTTCTATGTTTTTACTGAAGATAGTGTCAGAGTTCCGTCTTATTCAGCTCTTAGTGCTGCCTTCTTACTTGGCCAACTTCCAGAATGAGGGAGAAAGAGCGCTCCACTCCCTGGATGTTAAGAGGATCCTTGGGGTTTATCTAGGCAGAACTTAGGACTGAAGGCATTCCAAACAGCTCTTTGTTTCCTTTGATCTCAGTCTGAAGAGAGAGCCTGTTACAATCAAGTGCATTTCTGATTGGATTGTATATTGGCTGCACCGCAGCTATACCATGGCTCAGGTTAAGCTGGACAACCAGGCACGAGCCCTCTCCACCAGAGTAGTTGCCACATCCTTGGCAGAGATGTGCTCTGTGCCCACTGGAGATATTTGCAGAGCTGCGATTTTGAGCACAGTACACACTTTTATGAAGCTCTGTGCTCTGGATGTCCGTGCCAGGCAGCAGGCCACCTTTGGCAGGGCTATCCTGAATAGATTGCGATCCCGAATGAGCCCTCAGATTCTACTGCCCTAGCCCGGGGAACTGTGTCCGAGTTTGGTACTCTGACCCAATAGTAGGAATCAATGGTAAAGAGTGATTCCTGTAAGATATGGAAATTACATACTCACTGTAATTCTTGATCTAGGGATATCTTCATCATTGATTCATATGCCTGCCCACCATCCCCCCAGACTCACTTCAGTTTATTGTGATAGCCTTCACCCCTTTATGTTTAGTTTAGATTGTGAAGACACTGCGTTACTGGTTTGGTGGCCCTTTTTATGTGTTCCACCAGGACCATCTTATGCCTTTGGGTTAAGGGCATAGGTTCTTGTTAGGTTATGCTGCACCTCCTTGGTAAAAAAAAGTACTGAAGTGGTTGGAGGCTGGCACTTACGTAAGCATGTGCTCGCGGTGTCATGCATGTCTGCTGCTTATCTCAGTGCCAGCCCTCTGAAAAGTTCTGGATCCCACTGGGTCCTAGTGCCTCCAGTTCAGACCCACTAAGTATGAATCAGTGGTGAAGCCAAACGTGCAAACACCAGGATGTAGCTGAGCAGTGGTACTTCATGTAAAAATAGGACACTTAGCACCCTACAGCAAGGACAATAAAGGCACACAGAAATTATATAAAAAGTTTTATCTTACGGTTTTCATTTCTTCACCATAGTGCAGATGCTAATCAACCTCCTAGCCTGGAGTGTACACATGATCCCACGCTGGCTCCGACTGATGACGACAAAGATGATGCTTCACTCGGGTGCCCCCAAGCTTCATCAGACATATGGTGCACCTATTCATTGTGTCTTACGTACCACGTGGTAAGTGTAGTGACAATAACCATGTTGAAATTGTCACAGTATTATATACTGCTAAAATATTTAATGTGCATATTAAAAACATTACATGTACGTATTGAACTAATTATATATTAAAAAAAAAAGTTGACCAGATCTGTACTGGTCAGGCACTATACTTCATGTGAACACATTTTACAACTAGACTGGCATATCCTCTAGAAATGGAGACACTTACATGATCCACTGCTAAGCAAAAATGTGAAGTGTCCAAACAGAGCCTACATAAAAATAAAAATTTGCCACCAGCATGTCACACTGAATCTATTAAATGCCCAGAATGACACATGTATCTGTATAGTGTCAAACAGGGGGTCATTTATTTGAAGACAATTAGTTTTGCTGGACATATTTTATTTACTAATATACTTCATCCAAACCTTGTAGCTTGGAACATGAGGGATGAATCCTGTACCTGGACCTACAGACTCACTTTTCTACACACTACACAAACTAGAACATATTCCTACTTATTCCCATCTTACAAATAATCACTCAAATATATAGCTATATAATCATTCTATATACTGTACACACACATATCAGTTGTCCTGACTGTGTAACGGATGTTGCACCAGCACCAGACTCTGGCTTTCAGTTCTCCACACATCCATTCACACATGTCTAAGGGAAGAATTTCTAAAATGTATATTCAAATTCATACAATTGCTGATTATATAGTGTGGCAGAATGAGAGGGAACTTACTTTTGTTTACATAAATGCAGCTAAATCAATGATTTTGTTATGTCCCAAACCTTTTTGGGCCCCCAGTTGGTCTACCCAGCAGGATTCCCTGGTTTCTATTTGTTGCTCCCAGTTCTCACCATGTGAGCCCTGGCTCACCTCTTCTGTCCCCATAATGGTTACATCATGGATTCCACTAGTGGTATTTGTTATCTGCCGTACTATAGCACATGTCAAATCACTTGTCTGGATTGCCCAAATAACGTTCACCAATTTATCTTGAACTGGTGTATGGTGTAAACAGAACACACCACATGAAAAATGTAGTATATAGACTATCCTGGATGTATTACAGTTCACTAAATTCTTAAAGTGCCTCCCACACCAGTGTTAGAATTACAGAATGATTTGCCCTGTTTGATGTACCTGCAGTATGTACCTATACCTATACCAGTACACACATGTACCAACAGGGAGTGCTGGCAACCATTCAACAAGTGTAGTCTTTTGAGCAACATGTAAGCTCATCACCACTCTATCTTTGACTATGGGGGTAGGACAAAGCTCTACCTTAGTCCCTTCTTTCATTAAATCCCTTAATTGTGGCTCCAGGGGCTTAAAATACTCCAAACTGTAGGGAATTATTTGGCTAACCTCTTTGGTCCTCACATTTTATGAGCTTACAAAGGGGCATATTGGAGCCCCAGAGTTTCCATTCCTGGGCCTTGGGACTAAGGTTGACTCCCTCGATATGTTCTCCACATGCTGTACAGCCACAGCAATAGATGAATTACTGTGTTCCTTTTTTTAAAACAAACAATCCGGTTCTGTTTTTCAAAGTCAAAATCCTCCCTGAATATAGAACTTCTTAATGTTTAGATCAATTAACCATTCAGAATATTTGCTGCAACGCAGAGGGTGGCATCTATTATACTGGAGCAGGCTGTTTCTGTCAGTGGGGTTATGAAACAGGCTTGTGCCCACTTGTCTGTCCCCTAACTTTCTTATGCTCAGGTCCAAAAATGCAATACAATCCCTATTCATGTTACATTTGAATTTTAAATAGGCATTTGTACTTTCTAACCACAAAACACAGTAGTGGAACTCTGTTTCTGTACCATACCAAACAACAAGGATGTTGTCTATATAATGACACCACAAGTCCAAACTGGCATAATAAGGATTTATGGGGTCGCTAAGCCTCCCACTTCTCCAAGAACAAATTTGCATAGCTGGGGGCCACAGTGGCCCCCATTGCAGTACCCCTCTGTTGTTTACAGTATTTTGATTTAAACACAAACATGTTTGAGTCCAGTACCAGGCTTACCATACCGCCCAGGATCTGGTGGGTTGCTTAAGACACAATGTCTCATCTCTCTTATCAAGGAAAAAAGTCAGAGCCTCAAGACCTTCACTGTGAGGGATTACAGTATATAAGGAGTCCACATCTAGTGTGGCAAAAAAACAAGGTATCCTGGATATCCAGATTACAGTATGAAAGGAGTCGACATCTAGAGTGATAAAAAACTGTTTATCCCGGATATCCAAATTCTCAATCAAATTTGCAACATCCTTACTACCACTGTTATATGAGGGTAGAAACTGGATGAAACTCAGCAATTGTTCATCCAGGAATCTTTATAGGGGATCTGTCACCCATCTGTTCCCTGAAATAATAGGGCAACCTTGTGGGCACTGGATTTTTCGCAGCTTGTATGATATATAGTTCATTGGCACAATAGGATCAGATACTGTTATATGCAACCCTTGATGTAGCCTTCATTCAATAATTTTATCAAGTCTCTCCTTGTAGTGAGCAGTTTGATTACAAAACAATTTATAGTAAACTGGCAATCCTGACGCTGGTGCAGAATTTCTCTCTCATATTGTGGGGTGTCCATGACCACAATTGCCCCACCTTTATCAGTCGGTTTAATTGTGATTGATGTCTCCTGGGCTAGTTGTTTTAATGGCTGTGTTTTTTGGTAGGACCACTTATCATAGTGTTTATTGGATGCAGTGTTTTTAAGAGTCTCTAAGTCCAATTCACATTTTCTTAGAAATGCATTCACTCCCGTACTATATAATGGACAGTATAGTGATTTGGGTTTCACCGCAGAACAACTCTCTTGAACATTTATGCCTTGAATCTCATCCAGTATGACAGCACCTGTGGAGTATATGCTTTTCAGAGTTAACGACCTTGCAAATCTACGAAGATCCACAGTTTGTTTGAAAAAAGTCAAACTTGGCGGTTGGTAAAAAAGAGAGCCCCTTAATCAGGACAGACTGTTCTGCAGCTGTAAGTACTCTGTGAGGTATATTCACAACTGAGGATTCTTTCATATCAATCACAGGGGCTGACCTGAGGCATGTGTTCTTGTATTTTCATTATTAACTTGATGTGGAAACAGGTTTTTTAAAATCTGCCTCTTCCGCACTCTGTCCCCCCCCTCACCCCCCCGCCATTGTCTGCTGCAATATGATTGCTGGAAGTGCATCTTGCACTTGCTCCTCCATGGTATCCCTTGTTGTTGCTGGTTCAAGTCCTGCTCTGAAGACTTTTGTAAAAAAACTGCTAGAAGCAGAATATTTGGTGTCTGATGGACCTGTTGTGTAATCTAGCATCATTCCTTGTTGATACTTATGCTGTCTTATTTTTCAGAATGGATTTGGGTTAAATACTTATATTTCTTTTCTGCTTTTTTTGTTGCCAATTGAATACCTGATTTGATTTGCAATTGTTGGCATCACAATCAAACTTTCGCTGTTTAGCTTTTTTGATCTGTTTGTTGTTTCTCATTGTGCACCATCACTCTGATGAAGCTTGGGGGCACCCAAGCGAAACGTTAGGTTTGTCATCATCAGTCACAGCCAGTGTGGTGTCATGTGTGCACTCCAGACTGTAAGTTTGATTAGCATCTTCACAATTTTGAAGAAACAAACATGGTAAGATAAAATGTTTTATACCATTTCTGTGTGCCTTTATTGCTCGTGTTGTAGTGTGCTAAGTGTCTTGCCTTTTTTGTGAATCAATGGTGAAGATATTCATGGAAGATCAAGAATGATTTCATTGTTTGTAACCTACCAACTAAGTCCCATATTTACACACCTTGGCAAATAATTTCTTGAGCTCCTCTGAGCCTGTAAGAGCTGCTACTCTGGACCCACAATCTATACAGCAGAAATTACTCATAGGCTTAAAATAATAACACTTTCTCTGGGCTTAATTGATGAACATACTGCACTGGTAGGATATAGTCACACAGAATGAGGGAACTTGGGAACCTGTAAGCCATCCAAGCCCCAGACAGATGAACGATCTGAGCTACCCCAGAGCAGCCCCCCTTCAACCTTGGGCTCCCCTGTCCAAGAACACCAGCACCCCCACTGTCAGATATACCAGTCAACTTCTAGTCCTCCCATTTAGTACAGCTGCCTCATTACCAACTAGAAAATGTTCAACTGCACAGCCATTAAAAATAAGCTTAAATCCACTCACCAATCATCTTCACCACAAGTATACGAACATATGAAATTTGCCAGCAAATAAAGGCATAGAGGTCTATCAAGTCTGCTTGAATGTGCAGCTAGCACCCCTTATTCTGCAGTTGCCCCTCCCTTCCCCTTCATTAACCCTCCCCCTTGTGTAACCCCCAGGGGGCGCTACCCTTAGGGCTCCTACCCCTGGTCTGCCCCCACGGAGACAGGGTGAGGGGCCCAGATTCGTGAATGGGTGCCTCCACCCAGGGGTCGGGGTCAATACAGCAGAGACTGCCTTGGTTACAGCCCTCTGGGCTACTGCAACCCCCCGTCTGTCCCACTAGTGACTTACACTGGGTGTCAACAATTCTTTCCACCAGTACACTTACCCCACGGATAGTATATTCCAACTCACTCCAGGGACCCCCTGTAAAGTAAGGTACAATTATATCACAGTCACCATGCAGCAACTTGTCAGAAAAGTACAAACCAGACAGGATGTAGTTATAACACAGCAATCTGATTTATTAAAAGGGCAGATAACAGGGGAAAAGGGGAAAATCAGGTTAATTGGCTTATACTGTTCCTATCTACCTAGGGCTCTGTGCACAGGCCTTACCCTACAAGTTAATGTCCCTGGGTACCCAAGCCCTAATGGCTAGTCCAAACTGTGGCAGCTGGTAGGGGCCCTTTACACAAAGAAGAACGGGAAGTTTAATTAAACAGTCAGCAGTATAGCAAGACCTGTTGGAACCACTGTTGCACATTTAGCAGGGAGCTACCCTGATTCAGTACTCACAACCTCAAGACAGAGTCCTTCACCACCAGCAGGGCTGAGCCTGAGCTCCACGAACCACCTCACACATTTATATGGCCAACAGCACAGCAATAGCAGAGGGGTACCACACCAGGCAGCTGCTTCTGGGCTGTCCAGTTTTTCACAGTCACCGAAGCACTACAATGGCAGCTTGTTTTCCTCTCCTCCCGTGGACTGAGCGCAATTCAGCAATCTTCTCCAGTCCTCTAACAGGTCAAGCCTGGTGGGTAGCTGTATAAGGCACAGCCTCCTCTGACCGCCCACCAACGGGTGTTTTTCCGGATCCTCCTTCAGGCAAATGGCCACTTCAGGCCTTCCCACGCGAACTTTCCCAGCACAGAAGCACACTGCTCCTCTCTCCTCACCAGCCACAACGCATCTACCCCTGGCAGCACTGAGCACTCCCTTCAGGTCGGGCACTACCCATTCCGATTGGCTGGCTGCACATTCCAGTCACTTCCTGCGGCTCTCAGTGGTGCAGAAAAAAACGCCATAGCCCATAATACCTTGCTCCACTCTAAACAGCTCCTCTATTGGTCAGCCAGCCCTGTGGGGTCCTCAGAAACTGATTGGTCCAATTCAACAGTTCGGGACCAAAATGGAAGAGGCAATCAAAACCTTCTGTGCTGCAAAGCAAGGCAGGTTAGAGCAACTACATTATCATCGTTATTACGTTATTTTAAGCAATCAGTCACATCCTTTACCCGAACTCCCTCTGCACCATTAGCGATGGCAGCAGGGAGTTATTTTGCCAGTGTCCCAGGTGGGACTCGAGCATACAACACACAATCCCCATTTCAATTACTTACAGCTGCAACAGGCAGCCCTTAAAGGGACAGCTTACAGAGGCTTTTGGGAGCACTCCCCGGTTCTCCATTTAAGCGGCTTCATGCAGGTCACCAACCCAGGCATAAGGCATATTCGGAACTCCCATTTGCAAGGGGGGTTACACCTGTCCTGTCCCATCTTCATAAGCAGTCCTCTGTTCTACTGCATACCACTTCAGCAAGTAACGCATTCCACCCAGCCACCACCCTCTCTGTAAAAAAGTGTCTCCTCATCTCCCTCCTGAACCTTCCTCGCTCCAGTCTCATATCATGGCCCCTGATGGCCCTCCCCCCTTACTTTGAACAGCCCCTCTGTACCCGTCTTGTTTATTCCTTTTTTGATGTATTTAAAGGTTTCAATCATGTCACCCCTGTCTCTCCTCTCCTCCAGTGAGTACATGTTCAGTTCCTTCAACCTCCTCTCGTATGATAAGTCCCCCAGCCCCTTGATCATCTTTTGTCGCTCTGCGCTGCACCCCCTCCAGTAACTTAATGTCCCTCTTCAGATACGGATGCCAGTACTGCACGCAGTACTCCACGTGTGGTCTAACTAATGTCCTATACAGTGGCAGAATCACCTCCTCCCTCCTCGAGGATATACTCCTTGCAATACAACCCAGCATTTCGTTGGCCTTTGCAGCTGCCTTCCTACATTGTGCTGAGTTGTTCATTGACCCTGTAATGAGCACACCCAGATCCTTCTCCTCCTCTGTCTGGGCTAGCTGCTGCACTCCCCCTAGCTGGTAACTCCTCCTTGGGTTCTTCATCCCAAAATGCAGCACCTTGCACTTTTTGGCATTAAAGCGCAGTTGCCAGGTGTCTGACCAGGTTTCAAGCTTTGCCAGATCATCCTGCAACCCCTGCCATCCCCCTAGGTCATCCACCACCGCGCCTACCTTGGTATCATCAGCAAACAGTCTGATCTTGCTCTTGATGTCCCATGATATGTCTACAATGAATATCCCAAACAACACTGTTCCCAACACTGAGCCCTGTGGAACACCGCTCATCACTGCCCTTGGGTGTGAGAGCTCCCAACCCACCACCACCCTCTGTTGCCTTCCCTGCAGCAAGTTTCCTACCCATCTCACTAGCATTGCACCCGCCCCTGTGCCTACTAACTTCCTTCTCAGCCTTCCATGTGGTACTGAGTCGAATGCCTTACTGAAGTCCAGATACAGGACATCCACTGCATGGCCCCTGTCCAGTTGCCTAGTTAGCCAGTCATAGAACTCAACCAGGTTGGTTTGGCAGGATCTGCCACATATGAAGCCATGCTGTATGCTGTCCTGTAGTCCTCTGGCCTCTAGGAGGGCCACCAGCCTCTCCTTCAGGATGGTCTCCATTAGCTTACCCACGATGGATGTGAGGCTCACTGGTCTGTAGTTTCCCAGTTCATCCTTGGGGCCACTCTTGTGGAGGGGCACCACATGAACCATCCTCCAGTCCTGAGGTACACATCCCGAATGTAGTGAGGCATTAAATAGGTCTGCCAAAGGTCCTGCAAGGACCTCTGCCAGCTCCTTCAGTACTCTGGAGTGGATGCCATCTGGGCCTGGTGCCTTGTTCACCCTCAGTGCCTTCAAACCCTGTCGAACTCTGCTCTTCATGTTTTTCCCATCTGTCACCATTTCCCCCCCTTCTTCTGCCATTTCTCTCACCTTGGGTGTCACCTCCCCTTCTCTTTAGTAAATACTGAGCAGAAGTACTCATTTAGTGCTTCCGCCTTATCACACCCTGCTTCCACCCAACCCCCACTCCTTCCTAATCCTTACTATGTGGTCCTTACAGCTCCTTTTCTCCCTGATGTACTTAAAGAAGTCCTTCTCCCCCTTCTTAATGCCTTGTGCCAGCCTGAGTTCCATAGATGCTTTGGCTCCCCTTACTGCCCTTGTCACCTCCTTCGATTCTGTCAAGTACTCCTCCCTGTCCTCCCCCCTCCCTGTTTTCTTGTACTTTCTAAAGGCAGCTCTTTTCCTCCTTACCTTTTCCATGACCTCCTTGCTCAACCAGATCGGTTTCTTAGCCCTAGCCTTCTTGCTCTGGGCTTTGCAGCAGGTTTTGGTTGCCTCCACTATCCCCAGCTTTATGAGCTCCCACCTCTGGTTAGTGTCCATAATAGATTGAATTCTGGCCAGGTACCCCTTTTACCACTTGCCCCATCCTCCCAAAGTCGGCCTTCCTGAAGTCCAGCACTCTTGTGCCAGATTCCACTCCTTCCTTGCCCATATCCAATGTGAACCATACTGAGTGGTGGTCACTCCCTGACAGCGGATCCTCCGCTGTAAGTTCTCTCACAAAGTCCCCATTTGCCAGCACAAGGTCAAGGGTATTTCCCTAACCTGGTTGGTTCACTGACCATTTGCAGCAGGAAGCTGTCCTGGAAGGCATCCAGCAGTACCTGCTCCCTTCTGTTCCTGGTTGTTGGGGTGCTCCAGTCCACTCCTGGCATGTTGAAGTCCCCCACAATCACCACACTACCTTTCTCGCAGGTCCTCCTGATCTGTCCTGCTAGTTCCCTGTCTAACTCCTCCATCTGAGATGGTGGCCTATACACCACTCCCATTCTAAGAATCCTATTCTTGAATCCTGGATTTGCATCCAAAGTGACTCCATTACCCTTCTCCCTTCCTCCCTTACACACTTCAGTCCTTCCTTCACATATAGTGCCACCCCTCCTTTCCCAATCACCCTGTCCCTACAAAATAACCTGTACCCTGGTACAGACAGGACCAGTCATTGTATTGGGTGGCCCATGCTTCCGTGATGGCTGCAATGTCCACCTCTCCCTCTGCCATGAGAACCTGTAACTCTGCAGTTTTCCTCCCAAGGCTCCTAGCATTAAGGGTAACCACCTTCCACCCTTTCCCCCCCTCCCATCCTGCCTGCCTTTCCTAGCATCGCCAACAGTACTCGCCATTTGTCCTTTGTCACTGTTATGGGGGTTAAGCTCATATGGTTTCCCAGCCTGTGGTCTCTGCATATCTCTTCCCCAACTGCCACCCCCCACTCCTAGTTTAAATTCCCAACTTCCTCTATGTACTGCTCCATCCTCTGTTTCAACACTTTCTTTCCTTCCTCACTCAAGTGTAGTCTGTCCTTGGCATAGAGACTACTGTCCTCCCAGGTCCCTTCCCCCCCCACAACAGCCCATATCCTTTAGCACAACACCAGGTTCTTAGCCATCCGTTAAATTCCTCTATTCTCAGCTTTCTTGTTGTGCTTGCCTTTGGCACCGGAAGTATCTCTGAAAAAGTTACTGATCTTCCCGCTCCCTCGCATAATTGTGCTAGTTCCTCAAACCTCCTCTGGACTGTATCTACTGTCTTGTCAGCCAGGTCGTTTGTCCCAAGATGCGTTAATTAAATGAGGCTTGTCCCTACCCCATCTAGCATATTTCAGAACAGACTGTCCCACCCTTTCTGCTGTCATTCCTGGCATGGCCTCCACCCAAATGCGACTATGCCTCACCCCCTTGCTACCCCACCTAACTCCTCTTAGTATTGAGTTGCCCAACACTAAGATTCCACCCCTCTTACTCCCTGCTTGCTTCCATTCATCTCCCTCTCTCATTTCCAGCTCCTCTTCTTCCTCCTGCACATTATTTCCCCCTTTCACCCCTGTTGCAATTCCCCCAGCAGAACTTCCCCCTGCTCCAATTTGGTCCAGGCATTTATCAATTACTCCTCTAATTTCATCATTTCCCTCCTCCACCTTCTTCCTCTCTAGCAGAGTACAACTATTTTCTGAAGGCCCTTCACAAATGCCCGCTCCCTCTCTCTTCATAGTAACCTGTTCTCTCCTTTCCACTCCATGACTTTTGCCACTTCTTCGCCTCCCCTCACAAGTCCCTATCTCCTCCTTCCACTTGTCTTTTGTCTCCTTACCTGATTTCCCCGGCAATTGTTCTTCCTGGCCTGTAGTAGTACTCCCCCTTAGTGGTGAGAGAGAGTGGAGGTAGATTATTGATTATAAATATTAGAAATCAGATTTTCATAGTACATCCACTGGGTGGTAATGCAGTTCTTTTCCTATTTGGCCACCTGTTGTTACTGTCCCCAAAATGGAGAGGCAGGAGGCACGATTCAAGAAAGGAACCAGTTTATTGTGCAACAGACCACAGGGTAAGGAACAGGAGAAAAGGGCACAACAACATTCAGTTCTGTCTAGAATATTTTTGCTAATGCCCTGAGGCCTTATACTGTAAGTCTAATATCCTGTACGAGGAGAACTGTAAGAAGGAATTGGCTGTAACAGCTATGCTATGAGATTGTCCTATTTCTAATCCCTATAAAAGGGTGACTCTAAAACAAAACTAGCAAGATTATCAACTGGTTATAACAGCTATACTATAAGAGCTTCCTATGCAAACCTTCTAACTCACCCCCAACGTGCACCTGTAGCTAAGGCCTATTACATTAGTACTCCATACTATGACTCACACTACATACTATAGCAAGAGTCTGTACATATTGTGGATGGCAGTTCATGCACAGTCGTATTTTCTCTGTCGTCGAGAAGAGAATGGAATCAAAGGTATGGGTGTGACAAGAATCAACTTGACTGGCTGTCCAGTGTGACTCTGAGGACATTTGAGAAACTAGGGGAATGCAGAGAGGATTTTTGAACAGACCATGAGTTTCTTGGCCACACCCCACCTCTCTAGATCACTGGAATGTAAGAACAGGTACCAAGATTTCTTCGACTAAGAACCCACTGAGAGCCGCCGGAACTGGAACACAAAAGATCTGGCTACAGTCTGGTTCTGAACATCCCAGTGAAGGAGACGATGTAGAACACCCTGCTACAGCCCCCTTCTGGACTGCCAGGTGAGGAATACGATGCAGATCACCATGTCACAGCCCACTTCTGGACTGCCGGGTGAAGAAAACAATGCAAACCCCACAGGAGTCAGGAATCCAGATGAAGAAGTCTCTGGACATTGAAGAGCAACAGTGTTCTGGGCTCCAAGGCCGGATGAGCCAACGGCCAACGTAAAACAATAAACAGGGCATCACTCAGAGAACTGGAACAGAAGATCCAGATGGCACTCTGGTGCAGATAACAAAAGAAGAAAATGGACAGCAGATTCTGCACTGGGTCAAGCCATACACTGAGAACTGTCAGAGGAAAGCAACAAACATGACATTGCAAAGTGTGTATATGACTCGGTTCTTTTTTCAGGAATACTGCTGCGGGCTGATTCTGGGGTACGCTTGTGAAATCTCTCTCCCAGGGCTGCTGGAGACTGATTCTGAAATGCACTGGTGAAACATCTCTGAGGGATTGCTGAAGACTAATTTAAACATGCACTGGTGAAATGTCTCTGAAGGATTGCTGAAGACTGATTCAAACACACACTGATACAAGATGCTGGCTTAATGTAATTGAAAGTCACAGTTCCAATAGTCATGCACAGTATCACAGTCTCTGTATGTACAGATCACAGTAAATAACAGACACTTGGTTGCTTCTGTTTGGTCACCTTCTAGCTAGGTCCCTCTAACTAAAATGGGCTCTCCTGCTACTGTGGGTACATTGACAGCTGAGTGCTAGCTGACCTCCTTACACTATGTGGTACTTTATTTAAGTGGGTCCCTTATAGCTGTGCTAGACCTCGATTAAACCTCTGGCCTACTGGGACTGACTAGCTAAACCCCTTAAGAAACGTGGACTTAGATGGCTAGCTAACCCCTTGACAAGAGATAAGTCTTCTGTGGCTGAGTCCCTTTAAATGCTAAAGCCCTGTTGGCTGGACCCATTAGATAATTTGAGCCTGGTTGCCCATGAAAGCACTGGGCTTACTGGCTTGCTGATCCCCCCTTTAAGCTGCTGGGCCCCCCTATACTGGGCCCTTTTAAGTTGCTGGCCCTTTTGGCTGAGCCCTTTTTACCTTTGGGCTCACTGACTGGCCCCCTTTAATGTTTGGGCTCTCCGGCTGGGCCCCTTTGTTGCAGAGCTAAATTATACCAAGCCCTCTGCTATAGGGCTGATTCTTCTTGGCCCTTCTGTTGCATGGCTAAACTTAGGGCTGACATTGCCCATGTAACTTTCCTAAGGGAGTTTTCCCCTTTAAATACTTTCTTTACTGTCCTTTGCCTTCTCTGCCCTAGCCCCGCCCTAACTCTGCCCTTGGCGCCTTTTAATAAATATTCAGAACACCTCCCTAGGCCTCTGTATTCTAGGCCCATTCAGTAGGCATGGCTATGCCTACTGAATATTAGATTACGCTAAGGTGGTCCTCTTGACCCACTCATGCTACAGCATTCAGCCATTTTCTAAAGTGCACTGTGCTTTTCAATAAGTATATTTTGTTCTTTAACCCTTTCGCTGCCACCGACAAGATATCTTGTCCTAAAAACCTATGCGTTCTAAATCTTCCGGCAGCCTAATTAAAATAACTTCTGGTGGTCAGCATGTAGCTGGTGGTGCTGCTGCTGACTCACCACCCAGGCCCAGGTGAAAGCTGTTGGGTTGGGAGGCTGGGAGGTACTGCTGGTAGTGGGAGGGATGACTATGGGACCTTGCTGCTCCCGACACTCCCCCTGCTGGCCTGACAATCACATTGAGATGCTACCCTTCTTGTGGGCACCACCAATGCAGGACAGAAACCTTAACTGTAAAACTTATTAAAATAAAAAAAATGGGGCAAAACAGTGCCCACACCACGCTTTGGAGAGGAAGGAGGGGACCGGAACAGAGATCAAAACTGCCACACACTCACGGAGCACTGCAGGACCGACACTGCATGGAGGAACGAGAGGCAGACTACAGGTAAGCTCTCTTGCTATGCTTCTTGGCCTGTGTCCCATCTCCCCCTCACACTCTGGCCAACAGATGTCTTCTTTCTTTTCTTCATCGGGGTGCCTGAGAACACTCGCCTGACTGCTGCAACCCCAACTGCTGATCAACCATACTGATCTTCTTTAAAAACAGCCATTTCTGGCCAGAAGAACACTCCCTGTCATTTTGGACACCGAGTCCCTAGCAACCAGGGAGGCAAGCAGCTTCCCAGCATGAGCTGGAGGAAGGTGGCACATGCTCGTGGCAGTGTTGGGCAGGCTGAAAGCAAGGGGAAAAAATTTGTTTAAACTGCAAGGATGCAGTTTACTTTGGGGGTTCCTGCAGTACCTAAAACCCCCACCCTGCCATCTATACACTGGGGCACCTATATTGGGAGAACTGGGGACCTCTGTGGAACTGCTAGGGAATTGCTGAGGGAGCCCCAACTTTGGGGTATTACATATTGAGCCCCGATAAAAGACACATGTCCCCATATAGCCTCCTAAACTACTTGGGAAGACACAGTACTTTAAAACTTTAAATATTTTTAACTTCTACCATTTATCATTTCTATTGTTTAACACTTGTACTATTTAGCATTTTTAGCTGTAAGATAATCTATATTCTAACTTTGCTCTGTATTTTTGTTTTATTTACAGATGACCCTTATGGGATTATTGTATTTCTTCTAGCCAGTGTTTTGGAGGAATACCCTTTGTTGTACATGCAAAGCTACATACAGAACCTTCAGTAGACCTGGCAGAAATGGGACTGAACATGGTGATACCTGGTAACCAAGGCCATTCTAGCGGGTTTTCAGGGGTAGCCGTATCCATCCTTGTATGCTCCTGCCCCTCCCATCTGCCTTCCTCATCATTCTAGCCATTGTCCAGACCAGAGGGTTGAAACGTGCAAGGCTTCAGAATATTTTGGCGCACTATCTTACTCGAGTGTCCTCCCATTTCTGATTTGATTCTATATACTGGTAGTCCTGGGTATGGAATTTCATTGATCACAAATGGTGCAAGTTCCCACCTGGTCGCAAGCTTTTGTCCTCTGGTGTGAGTGTTCTTCAGTAAAACTCTGTCCCCTATGGACAATGGTACAGTGTGTGCTTTGTGGTCATACTGTTCTTTTTGCCTCTGTTGTGCGTGTCCCATCTGGGTTGACATGATATTAGCTGCTTCTTTGAGTCATCATTGGCGTTCCTCCACCCATACTGTGGCTCGTCTGTCTTTCTGTATGTCAGCTGTATATCCAGAACCATGTCCACTGGGAGTCTTCCATGTCTGCAAAACATTAAGTAATAGGGCGTGTATCCTGTGGAACAGTGAACAGTATTGTTATAAAGGTTGGGTGGATGCATGGTGACGCAATGCACTGGATGACGGGCTAGGCAGCATGGTGATGCTGCATCCCCCCCCTCCCCCGTTCACAGTTAAAAGCCGCCATTTTAAATTTGGGAAATACTAACTGATCCTTAATGGAATCTGCTTTTTTCTTTACTTGATCTGTGACATTGTAGTATGGCGGGCAAGTAATTTTGCTTTCCAAGCTGCCAGAAACAAACTTTTATATACGAGTCACAAACGGAATGGCTACATGTGCTACAAGCGACTTCAGCAGTGCATTTTTGGACTTGTAAGTGTGGCAGTAGCAGTCTGGCTCCTGCATGGAACCAGAGTTGATCCTTTAGGATGGCGCATCTGAAAATTCCTTTATTATTCGCTACATGTGCCATGGCCAGAAGATAATTCCGAGCACTTGAAGGAAAAGGTGCTAGCAGGATTGTGGCAGCTATGAAGGAACTGGAGTAAATGCCTTAGGAAAACCATTAAAATTGATGAACGCCAGCAACAAGCAACAGAAAGATAAGTGGTCTTTCTTCAGTCATAAGCTAAATTTTGACATAAAAAGCAATACTGCCTGTACAAGAGAAGAAGGATTAAATATTGCACGACCTGAGTTATATATCTATTCCAACTTCAAGAATTCTTAATTATCTATCAGCCCTTGTAGTTTTTGTACTTATCAATGGTTACTGCCCTTCACAAGTACATATGAAGTTTTATAACTGCCGAAACAAAACAAAAAAAATAACTTTAGCAAGCATTAAGTACTTCTATGTTTAACATTGGAGTTAGCTCCCAAAATACTGTGGGCCTGTTTTGGAGGAGTTCACCTTAAGGGTAACCTTTCTTCATTTCGATACATCAGCCCTTTGAAAACAAATTAAATAAATAAGTGGCACTGAAATAAAAAGAAAGAGATTCTGCACGTGGGAGATGTGAAATATAAAGCAGAGCTATGAAGGAAAAGATTGTTCAAACTCTTTCATGGCTCAGGGGAACATTTTAAATCCCCCAAAGAGAGTGGTAATTATAAGCCTGATACAAAAACAAGGGCCAAAGCGAAAAATAGAAAACTAAGGCAATGGAGACTGCCCTTTAAAAACTGTTGCAATCTGGTGGGGTCTAAAGTATTACATATGGCCCTCAAAACTGACCTAATTACAGAGTGCCCTGGCTACTGTATGATGCAGTAAAACTGTATTGGTATTGTTTTATACTTTTTGGTAACCGGGTAAGGCCCCTAGGCATAAGTACCTGTTTTCAGGTGCAATGCGGGAGCACTGAGGAGGTTAAGTGACTTGCTCAGAGTCACACAGTATGCAAGTGGAGGTTGTGGGAATCAAACCCAGGTCTGCGTGATGTCCCCAGCTCATTCACAGTTCGTTACCCTAACCTCTAGTCTATACTGCCAGCCCCAATAACCCCCATATTTAATGTTTAAATATGTAATTTTAAAAATAGTGTACAGTACATACAGTGCAAATTATGAACATTAAACACTTTAACAACATTTTACTAAAACTCAATTATTCATCACTCTGTCTGCTTGTTTTTTATTGTACCAAAGTGGGTGAATAGCTGGCAGACCACTGTAAACAGCTGTTGATTACGCTTCATTATTCTACCGCTAGAAACAGAAAAATGTATTTCTTCTGGATTTAGTATTGATTTGCTGTGGCTCACTTTATAGAATATATTTAGCACTGCATGAGGCAGATGTTTTTTAATTTTGGAAAGTAGGCAATGCTTGCTACAACTTGTCAGTTTTGTATTCATTTTAGGAATATAAACATTTCTTTATGTTTAAACATATTGAAGTGGCAGTGTATTCATTTAGCAGTTTATACTGACTAATACATGCTGCAGAAAACATTAAAAGATTTATTGTGAAGCACTCAGGGTCTATAATAGAACTCCCTCAATTTTTGCAAAACATTCTGCAATTTTGCGTAACTTTTTCCACAATTTTCCAGTGGCCCTGGTCATAAGAACTTTCTATACAGAGAACAACCAGTGTACCTTAAAATGGACTTCCGGTGACATCATGCCCTGAGAATCAGTTTGGATCTCTAGCTCCATCTCCAACAAGACCTAAAACACTCTGATTAGCAATGATAGACCTCACGTATACTCCATTTGAAGTGGAATAGCTTTGGAATGCCTAAGGAAAAAAAAAACGACCCTCAGAAATAGCAATTAAAAGGAGCAGAGATGGACGGAGGTGGCTCCGACAGTGACAGTTTGCAATTTTCAGAAAGAAGCGAGTGTTCAAGAGGAGGTGGCTTAAAAATACCCCAGTCTTTCAGACAAATGGACATCATGTTGCAGAAGTTGAGAGACTTCAGAAGAGAAACTTGCTCAGCCTTAACAGCACTCTGGACTGACTTGGGGAAAATGGAAAAGCGATTCGAGAGCATGGAGGAGCAGGCCACGGTCACCGACTCTTGAGTCAACTCAGCTGAATGAGCCATTGTTCAAATGCACCAAACCCTGAGCGACTTGTAAGAATGGGCTGAGGATGCCAAGGCTAGAAGCAGGTGAAATAATTTATGGACTAAAGGATTCCCCGAGGGCATTGAGAGCAAAGGCCTGATTGACTTCATGCAACAGTTTTTCAAATCAAAGTTGGACCTATCAGACTCCTGCGCGCTTGAGATGGATCGAGTGCACCGTACATTAGGTCCACAGTCCAGCAGCAGGCCACGAGCAATCTTGGTGAGGTTCTTGCGTTACCAAGAGAAGGAGTTAGTGCTGCACAAGTTGTGGCAACAATGAGATCTGACTTTTTCAGGCCACATAGACTTTGACTTTGACGGCAGATAAGGACCGCTAGCCCATCTAGTCTGCCCATTTCCCTACCTACAGGATAGGCTGCAGATCCTAGTTAACCAACAGCCTATTTCTTCCTACCCCCTACAAGAATTGTCTTATGTCTGTCCCATGCATTCTTGAATTCTTCCACAGTTTTAGACCCCAACCTCCTCAGGAAGGCTGTTCCACGATCCACTACCCTCTCTGTGAAATAATACTTCCTCACATTGCCCCTGAACCGCCCTCCTTCTATCTTTAAATTGTGTCCTCTTGTTCTTGCAAGTCTCTTTTTCTGAAAGATGCTACCCTCTTGGACTTTGTTGATTCCACTGAGGTACTTAAAAGTTTCTATCATGTTCCCCCGTCCCTTCTTTCCTCAAGGTGATACATATTAAGCTCCTTTAGTCTCTCCTCATACGGCTTCTCTTGCAGACCCTGCACCATTTTAGTTGCCCTCCTCTGGACTGCCTCTATCCTGTCTATGTTCTTGCGGAGATGGGGTCTCCAGAACTGGACACAGTACTCCAGATGGGGTCTCATCAACTGTCTGTACAGAGGGATAACAACTTCCTGTTTTCTGCTGATGATGCCTCTCCCTATACATCCCAGTATACCCCCAGCCCTCCCTACTGCCTTCTCACATTGCATGCTAACCTTAAGGTCATCTGATATGATTACCCCCAGGTCCCTTTCCTTTTTTGTTGTTGTTACTACCTCCCCACCCATTGTGTATTCTTCCCCAGGCTTCTTGTTTCCCAGGTGCATTATTTTGCACTCTTTGCATTGAATCCTAGCTGCCATACTTCTGACCATTCCTCCAACCTTGCCAAGTCCCTTTTCATCCTTTCCATGCCTCCTTGTGTATCAACCCTGTTGCAGATCTTTGTGTCATCTGCAAAGGCATACTTTTCTTCCAGTCCCTCTGCAATGTCACTGATGAAGACATTAAAAGGACTGGACCCAATACGGAACCCATGCGTACCCCACTAGTAACCCCCTTTCTTCAGAATGGACTCCATTTACAATTACCTTCTGTGTCCTGTTGTCCAGCCAATGTTTTACCTAGGCTACCACCCTGGGTCCTACTCCCAGACTGGTTAATTTGACTATTAATCTTTGTGTGGACTGTGTCAAATGCCTTGCTAAAGTCTAGGTAGGCCATGTCCACAGCCCTCCCTGGTCTACTACTTTGGTCACCCAGTCAAAGAAATCTATTAGATCTGCCTGAATGACCTTCCCGCCAGAACCCATGCTGCCTTGGGTCCTGTGCTCTACTGACCTCTAGGTACTTGACTATTCTTTCCTTCAGAAGTGACTCCATCACTTTCCCTACCACAGAGGTCAGACTGACAGGTCTGTAGTTTTCTGCCTCTGTCTTGGACCCACTTTTGTGAAGGGGAATCACATCCGCCTTCCTCCAGTCCTCAGGTACCACACCATTCTCCCATGATTTATTAAAAAGAGTAGCCAGTGGTTTCACTAGTTCCTCCCTTAATTCTTTAAGAATTCTGGAGGAATTCCATCAGGACCCATTGCTTTGACAACCTTCAGTTTTAGGAGTTCTTGCAGAACCTTTCTTCTGTGAAAGGACTGGGATCGACCCCTCTATCAAGAGTGCTTCTGTTAATTGGATTAGGCACTTCCCTCTTTAGAATACTGAGCAGAAATATTCGCTCAGTATTTCTGCTTTTCACTGTCCCTCTGCCCACCCACCGCTCATTCTATTCAGCCTCACTGTCCCTCCTTGTCTTTTCACGCCAATGATGTACCTATAAAAGGTTTTATCCCCCTTCTTAACTGAGTTGGCTATCTTTTCCTCAGTTTGGGCCTTTGCTATTCTGACTTCCCTCCCTGCTTCCTTCTGCCTTAACTGGTACAGCTCTCTGTCCTGCTCCTTCTGTGTTTCCTTATACCTCCGGAATGCTATCTTTTTCTTCCTGACTTTCACAGCCACCTCTTTTGAGAACCATAGTGGCTTTTTCTTTCATTTTGATTTGTTTATTTGCTTCACACAAAGGCTTGTTGCCTCTATGATGGCAGTTTTGATAATTCCCCATTGTTGCTCCACACCTCCTTCTAGCCTGTTTGCTAGTGCTTTTCTGAGGCACTCTCCCATCTTGCCAAAGTCAGCTCTCCTAAAGTCCAGTACACTCACTTTTGTATGGCTTGACTCTGTAGCTGAGTTTAATGTGAACCACACTGTTTGATGGTCACTTGTCCCCAAATGGCAACCCACTTCTAGATCTGAGATCCTCTCACTGCACCCATTTGAGAGTACGAGGTCTAAGATTGCTCCCTCATGAGTGGGTTCCGAAACTAGCTGTCTAATGCCTGCCACCTGTAGGGCATCAAGAATGGCCCTGCTCTTGGATGTGGCTGCAGCAAATGTGCTTCAGTTAACATCTGGTATATTCAGGTCTCCCATCAACAGTATCTCCCTTTCTCTGCCATTCTAGAATGCCTTCTATCATATCCTTGTCCATTCCTTCCCCTGACATGGGGTCTGTACACAACCCCTGTGCGGATTGTGGTGCCTTTCCAGTCTCCAAGGTGACCCACAGTGCCTCCTCTCCTCCGGTTTACTCTTTGTTCAGTTGCTTTATCCTTCCTTTACATAAGAGCTACTCCTCCCCTCTTCTCCCTGCCTGTCTCTCCTGTAGGTTATGTACCCTGGTATGTTAACATCCCAGTCATGGTTCTCTGTGTACCATGTTTCTGTGACTGCTCACGATATCCAGGCATCCCTCTTCCATTAAGGCCATCAGCTCAGGGAGCTTGTTGCCCAGACTATGGGCATTGGTACTCATTACCTCCATTTCCTGATGGCCTTACTTCCTTTGCCCATTCCTGTCCTTCTTGCCTTTGTCACTTTCTCCATTTACTCCTGCTCTTCTCCCTATCGACACCTCTATGTTGGTGTTTGCCGGACTTACTACCGGTGATTATTTGGGGGCTAGGATTTTCCTGCTCCTTTCCAGTGCCTCCTCTTGGCTAGTTTAAAAGCTTGCCAATGAAGCATTTAAACCTATCACCTAGGATTCTGGTTTCTCCCGGACAGATGCAGCCCATCATGCCAGTATAGGCTTGCATCACTCCAGGTGGACCCCCAGTCCCCAATGAAGCCAAATCCCTGAGCTCCACACCAGTTTTTCAACCACTGATTGAATCTCATGGTGCGGAACACCCTAGCCTCCTATGCCATAGATGGTAGCACCTCCGAGAAGGTTACCGTATGTGCTACTTGACTAAGGCCCCTCCCAATTCCACAAACTCTTCCTGCACTTCTCTAATCCCTTTCTTAGCCAGATCATTTGTCCCTAGGTGGACAATGACATCCAGCTCCCTCCCCTGTGTAGCTGCTCTGGCAATCCTGAGGATTCACTCCCTGTCCCTCCAAGCCATGGTGCTAGGCAGGCACCTTACCTCCCTCTCCCCTTCCTCCCCCAGTTCTACCTTCCTAACAATGGAGTTCCCTACCAGGAGTTGTTTCCTTCCCCTGCAGGGTCCCCTGCCACCCTCCTGTGGGTCTCCTTTGTGGAGGTTCCCAGCATCCTCCTTGGTCTCCACTGTGGATGCCTCCATAGAGGAACCACACTTTGCAGGAATGGCATAGGAATTGTGGAGAGGTACAATGGGAGGGATGCGCCTCTGTTCCACCACCTTCACCCTCTCTGAGCCCACTGTGGTCCAACCGCTCCTCTTTCTTGGCAACCTCTGAGGCAACGGCAGTGGCACTGGTGGTCCCTGGATGGAAGAGGAGGTCCCACAAATCCTGGCCAACTCAGCCTGGAGATGAGCAACCTCCTCCCTCAGCCCAGAGAGGTGCCTGCAGATGGGACAACACCGCATCCTCCAGAACATCTCCCGGAAGACTGCTGCTCCACAGCCACTGCACTGCACCACTCCAATCATGTCTTATTTCTGGCCCCTTAACTGTTTGCAATCTTTACTCTTTCCTCTGTTTTTTTTTCTCTCTGCTTACTTTCTGCCTGTGTGCCCTTTAAGCTCCTGATTGTCCTGTTCTGAGACAAGAATATCCTATATTTCACAGTAGACCACTTATTTGCTCAGAGGCAGACCTCCAGCAGCTAGAGGGGCCGGAGAGTCACTTGCCCTTCTAGGATGGTGGGTCCTTGGTGGTTCTGTGATCACTCACTTCCTGCCCCTAAACAGGAAGTTCCTGTTGTCAGTCAAATCCTGTGCCTATAAAAATAGAACTAGCTTTGGGTGGGGGGGTGGAGTGGAGGGAAGGAGGGCAATATAGTCCCAGCAGAGAAGTCCAGTCACACAGCAGTCCTTTCTCCTGGTGTTTTCTGCCAAGCTACTCAAATCAGCATCTACGTCGACAATTATTAAACATAGAAACATAGAATTTGATGGCAGATAAGGACTGCTTGGCCCACCTAGTCTGCCCATTTTCCTACCTAAGAGATAAGCTGCAGATCCTAGTTAACCAACAGCTTACCCTATTACCCCATTGCAATTGCAGCAAGATGCAGAGCCTATGCACCGATCCTTAAAAGCTGTAGGAAGTGAAAATGAGATTTAGGACACCTTATCCTTCGAGACTGGTAGTTCTTTTTGAGGAAGGCTCCAAAACGTATGAAACGGTTGAAGAGGCAGCTTCAGATCTGTCCAGAAATGGCTTGGAAGTAATGCTCGTACAGAAGCAGCCTGCTGCTTCCTTAGCAGCAAAACTGGCACAGAGAGACTGGAACAGAGTCCTTCAGCGGGAACAACGATGCAGGGAGGAGACCTTTGTGATTCAACAGATCATCACGGGCATGAAACAGCAGGCCAGATCCCAAATGGAGAATGCTCACCCTAAGGAATCAGTGACTAAATGACTGTCAGGACATGTTTTTCATCTATAGTCTTTTGATATCCTCTCAGGCCGCTTGGTTGCCAAGATTATTGGGAGATTTCCTCTGGTTGACCTTTGCCCCCCTCAGTTTGCTCTGCCAGACCCATTTACGCGCTTCTGTTGAGCCCCCCCCCAATATAACCAAGTCAGGTTGCATTGTACCATGGACTCACTGTGCTCTTTTGGTTGCATGGCAGAACCCTCCTCTCTTTTTTTTTTTAGGCATGGGGGTGGATGGTCCTGGATGCGAGGAGGGCCGGAGTGGTTGATGACTTTGTGGTTCAGCCTGTTATGAGTTATCAAAGTGGTGGCTAAAGGATGTCCCTAACATTCATGAGCCCTGCATATATTACATCCCCTTGGAGGCGACCGCCCATCCCTCCCATTCTGATGAAGCAACCAAATTATTCTGCTTTCCCTTTTTTTCCTTTTTTTAAATTGAAGATACTACCAAGTTGTTGTTTGGGGGACCCCATTGGTATTGTTATCACTAGTGACATAGAAATGAGTTTAACTTGACGTCACACCCTGAGTAGAACCCCTCCATCAGCTGTCTCGGTGGGACAGGTACCCGGGGGGTGTGGTTTTTGGAATTGTGGAAGTGGGACTGATAAGAATAATTGAGATACCAGTGAAACTCTCCTGGTTACTCATCCCCATTTTAACTGCCCCATATTGCTTATGGTAGTGAAGAGGTCTGACTACTTCTACACTCAGCCTTGGTGGAGTAAGGGCCTTGACCACCTACCTCTTACTTCCCCTACCCAAATGAAGATATTTGATACGTAGTCAGTCAGTAGATAGACACGGCCACATTGTGGCACCTTTGGAAGCTGAGGGCCTAGTTGACACCAGTTCCATGGAAGCCCATAGAAGTTTGGCAGTCCTTGCCCAGTTGGCATGGAACTGCAATAAGAAAGTGTTTCAATTAATGTTAAAAGTGTATTATTCCCAGTTAGAGGGAATTGTTCCTCACTACCCCATATGCAGGCAGTCACACTCTTCACAATGGGAGAAGGAGCTCAGACAGTATTTCAATAGAAAGGGGGGCCAGGAATGGCCTGTTTTATCCATGTTAACAAATTGTTTTGTCTGATGACCAACATACCTCTCCAGATTTTTTTTGAATGTCAACGAACTAGGCAGTCCAGTGAAGAGGGCTAGAATGATTTCTAGGTTCAAGAAGGCACAAGCTGGAATAACATATTTGCAGGAGACACATATGAACGCTCATGAGCATAAGAAACTAGCTGGGGGGGGTCACGCAGGTGTTTTCGTCTGCCAATACAAAAGGGCAGAAAAGATGGGTTGCCATGCTAATTTCTGCCCATACTCCCTGCCAACCTACCCATGAATGGGCAGACTCAGAAGGATGTCTGGTAGTAGTACAGGGTCTCCTACAAGATGAAGTAATTACTTTATTCCAATGCATATTTTCCACTGGGAGCCACTTTGCAAACAATTAGGCTCTTATTAAACAAAGTGGTCCAACTGACTAAGGGCACTCTTATATTGGCCGGTAACTTTAATATCCCCCCAAACCCCCACTTAGACACCACCAAAGGAGCAAAAGGCAAACAATCAGTTCTACATACATTTTTTAGACAATTTGTGCAAGAGATGGGTTGGATTGATATATGGCGTACCCTCCACCCCAGGGTCAGAGGATATTCTTTCCATTCTGCAGTCCATGGATCCTGTTCTAGACTGGATCACTGTTATACACAAAAAGAAAACTTAGAGATCATAGTTGAAGCTACTATGGGAGATGTAGTGGGTTCAGATCATGGCCCAGTGATCACAAAATGGGAATTGAGCATGGAGAAATGGAATATGATTTAGAGGTTTAATCCATTTTATCTCAAAAACCCCCTCTTTAAGGAGTTTATAGAGTGAAAGATTCAAGAGATCCTCCAGGATAACTCTGCCCCCAAAGTTTCCCCCTCAATTTTATAGGATACCGTGAAAGTGGTACTCCATGGCCACTTAATTAAGTATACGACAATGTTGAAAAAACAGCGCAGTGAAAAACAAACTCACTTAGAGCAGGCACTCAACTTTTTTCAACTGGCACATCAGCAGGGGGATGATTCAGTACTGCCTCAGCTTAAAAGGGCTAGACAGGAGTTAGATGCCTTAGTGGCTCAAAACACTGAGATTGTACTAGCCTTTCTTAGGCAAAGGTATGGAGAAATAGGTCCTAGAGCTACACATCTGCTACCCTATAGATTGTGCAAGCAGAAATGCCTTACCACTATAGTTACAATCAGGGACCCGAAAACTAGGTCCCCATATTTGAAAACTAACCAAATTACCCAGGCTTTTTGTGATTATTATAACAAATTATATTTTCCAGATCTTCCTTCAGATTCTAGGGATATTAATGCATTTCTTGCGCCCCCTGAACCTTCTGCGGTTATCCAGTGATCAGCAGGAATCTCTGGTCTTCCTGATCTCCAACATTGAAATAGTGTTATCCATTTCCCCATCCAAACCATGAAGGCTCTTGGCCCAAATGAGTATGGGGCCAAATTTTACAAAAAATGTATCTCACAGATTGCCCCACTCCTCCTCCAGGCCTACAATGGAATACTTAAGGGACAGATAGACCCCTCCCCACCCAGTTGGTCATATGCGGTAATGTCCCTGATCCCTAAACCTGCCAAAGACTCTCAACAGTGCCTTCTTATCACCCAATTTCAGTTCTGAATATGGACTATAAACTTTTGATGTCCATTATGGCCAGATAACTGGATGCAGTGTTACCTGCCATAGGTAACATAGACCAGACTGGATTTGTAAGTGCCAGATCCACTACAGATAATATAAGAAGAGCACTGTACCTAGTACACGAAATGCAATCACAAATAACCCCTTTGGTCCTTCTCAGCCTTGATGCTGAGAAGGCTTTTGACAGGGTTTCATGGCCCTTCCTATATTCCACCATGGCAAGGATGGGTTTCCCCTTAGCATTTGTCTCCCTAATAAAAAAATATGTACTCCCACACTTATGCTTGTGTAAAAGTCTTGGGACACCATTCTTCGTATTTCCACCTATTTAGGGGCACAAGGCAGGGTTTCCCTATGTCACCCGGCCTATTCACCCTGTTTATTGAGCCACTGGTGCAAGCCATTAGGAGCTCCCCTCGGATAGAGGGGATGCAGGTGGGAGGGTTGGAACATCGTGTTGCCCTGTATGCAGATGATGTGCTGCTTTTCCTTTCTAACTCAGAACAGTCGACCCCAACTGTTTTTAATATAGTGAAGCAATTTGGAGCATGCTCGGGATATAAACTGAATACCAATAAAACCAAGGCATTGACCTTTAATTTTTTCCCTCCATCATCTTTTATACAGGCCTACCCCTTCCTTTGGGACCTGACCAAACTAAAATATTTAGGTGTTTATCTTACATATAAAGCAAGGGATATAGGGAAAGGGTTAATTTCACCCAGTTTTATACCTAACTTCAATCAGACCTGGAGAGATGGAAAATACTTCAGTTAAATCTTCTCCAGAGAATTGAGGTTATCAGGATGGTAATTCTACCTAGAGCCTTATATGTATTTCAGAATATTCCCATATATATCCCAGCCAAGACATTCTGCAGTTGGAATAAATTAATTAGCAGATTTATTTGGGCGGGAAAACACCCTAGAATAAAATTCCTCACTTTGACCCTCCCCAGGAGATTAGGAGGGCTGGCCTTCCCGGACCTTAAATACTACCAATGGGCAGTACATATAACTTTTATTCTGAAACAATTGATGAGGGGTAACCTCATGCATTGGAGTGCAATTGAAGAGAGCCTCATTTCCACTCGGAGCCTAATTGGTACCACTATGTACTGTTCCTCCCCCCGCTTGGAGCAAGAGCCTACCAATTGAAAACCTGGAAGGTAATTAAAAGGCATTTTACCCTGGTTCCACACCTGTGGAGGTTGATCCCAATAGCTATGCTCAAGGGCTTTTTTCCAGCCAGGTTAGATCATACATTTGCTGCCTGGGAAATTACAGGACTTTTTAATATTGCACATTTCCTCATGGCTGGAGAATGTAGATCTTTCCAAGATAAGTGCTGGTCATATGGACTGAGAAGGCAGGATTTCTTTCTTTTTTTGCAGGTGTGACACTTTTAATATTCAATTTCAGCAGAGATATGCTGCAATTAAACTACCCCCGTGGTCCTCCTTCAGCAAGGTATTGTTGATGGAGGGATACCACATGCAATCTCTGCCATATGTGGAGCACTGGTGGAAACCCAGGGCCTGGATACTGCTGAGATAAATACAAATTGGGGTCAGGAATGTGGATTAGTCCTTTCCTCACAAATATGGGACAAATGTTGCATATCAATATCAAGGCTCACTTACTCACATAGTTGGAGGCTGTTTGTATGGCAGGTTTTTACTAGATACTTTTGGACACCAACCATAACAGCACACTTTACATCTGTAGGTCCTGGGGAATGCTGGCGGCAATGTGGGGAACATGTGGCACATCATGCCCATATATTCTGTCAGTGTCCCAAATTACAACCTTTTAAGAATTTCCTACAAAGTGAATTGATGGAGCTGTGTAATACACCAATTAATTTAACCGTAGATTTATTTATCTTACATAATTTCCTGCAGGGTATGGTAGATTCAAGTGTGAGATACCTGCTGGGAATTGCCATATTGGCATCTAAGAAAGCCCTAACACAATGCTGGCTGACCCCTAGGATCCCTACCATGGCAGAATGGAGGGAGATTGTGACTAACATATACAGATCAGAAAAAATATCTTATCATTTAAATAAGTCAGACCAGTGAACTTTGAAATGGTCCAGATGGATTTTCTATATAAGCCTGTAAGATCCATCATGTATTCCATGAACATCATTATAAGTAAACAGGGAAACAATGTTCTATTATTTTGAGAGAGATAAGCTGTTAAGAGGGGCTGACCAGGGATTAACTGGAGGTAATGGCGGACCAGGACCCCTGGGAATAGGGAAGATAGCAGATCATAAAAACCTTTATGTGTACCCTAAAGGAAAACACTGGAAAAGACACAGCTTTCCTCAGACCCTACATAAACTCTCAATTAGTGCTTTCAGACAGTAACAACTTTTTTTAATGATTTAAAACAACTACCCACAACTTCCACTTTCTGTTGCTGGCAGCCACCATTTCATGAGCAGCAGTGAGATCCCTGAGCTCACTGAATGCTAATATGCCTGTTCGACCTCTGCTATTGGTTGGCAGGACACATTAGCATAAAGTGAGCTCAGGAAGCTCTCTGCTGCTCATGAGATGGGGGCTGCCAGCACTAGAAGGTGAAAGTTAAATGCCATTGTTTAAAATCACTAAAAAAGCAATCAGAGGTAATTTTTTAAAAAATGGACTGTCTGAAAGTATTAATCAGGCATTTTTGTAGCTCCTGGGTAAAGCTGTGCCTTTTTCAGTATTTCCATTTAAAGAAAAATATCCTGACTCAGACAATAGGGAATTTTTCTTTTGAGATTATATGTATGCTCATTATAAACTCATCCTGGAACTTTTAATGATGGACTGCCATGCTACTTGATTATCGTTATCTGCTGCTATAGAGAATAAGAAATATAGCTCATTTCTCCTCTATACCTTTCTTTATGATTTTGTTTAAATGAACTGTGACAAGAATGCCTGTATCCCCCCGTTAACTGTTAAAATCTGAATAAAGACGATATTAACAAAAAAAAAAAGTGTACCTTAAAATGACTGCTCTAATGCACTACGGGATCAGAAAAAGAGATATGGGGGCTGCAACAAAAATTATGGAAAGAGGGCATTAAGGCATGTATAATCTTCCCAGCTAAGTTGAAAGTGTTGCTAAACAATCAAACATTGCTTTACAGTTCTGTTGCTGAAGCACTGTCTCACTTAAATATGTGTTTGCCTACACTGTTTGTAGGATATGAGAATGGTTAAGGAGGAGTGTATATATTCAGTAAAAACAGTTGAAAGTTGAAATAAATTATAAATAAAAACAGGGATAAATCTAAATATAACACCTTGAAAATTCAGTAGTTGATGGGGGGGGGGGGTGCTGTCTCTAATCCAGCTCTTGTCATCAAGTGAAAAGGTAGGAATGCCAGACTTAGTCTTAGGCATTTGGGGGAGGAGGATTTGGGGGGACATGCAAGAATTAGATGGGTTTGGATTTAGGGTCACTCAGGGGAATGAGAAAATGATATGCTTAAATAACTTTGTGTAAACTGATGGGGGCATGTACAGGTTGCACTTGGAATATAAATTGTATAAATTCACCAGTGAAGAGATCCAGAATTTTTGCTAGAATCAAAAAAATGAAGTCGAGTGTAACCATGTTGCAGGAGACCTTCTTTAATGGAAGGGAGTGGGTTAAATTGGGAAAACAAGTTCTGGAAGTTTATATTTTCCTGCAGGAATATCAAATAAAAGTGATGGGGTTACTGTCCTTTTTGGGAAAAAACTTAAAGGGTGAAATCTTAGATTCATAAACTAGGGAGAATAGTTTTGTTAAAAACAAGAGTAAATGGTAAATTTATTATCATTGGGTCTGTGTATGACCCTTTTAAGGGCTATAGTAACTTTCTGGCAGAATTAAATAAACCTACATTATGTACACTTGGAATGAAGGACTCTTCATATTGAGGGGTGATTTGAGCTGTATTTTAAATGAATAACTGAATAAAACTTCTAAGGATTCAAGCTGGGACAAGTACAAAGTGAAATTGTTGGAAATGTTTTGGGATCTGAACAACTTTGTGGATATCTGGAGAGAAATTAATGGGGGATCAAAGGACTAGTACAAAGCAAAATTGTTGAAATTTATTTTGGATCCGAACAACTTTTTTGGATATCTAGAGGGAAATAAATGGGGGATCAAGGGACTATACATATTTTTAGGGTGGTGGGCGGAGCCTACAGTCATTTTGGGATGGCTCAGTAGTTCTAAAAATGGTCGATTGTGGAATCTTCCATTGGACATTTGGAAGTATCCTTCTGAAAGGCCAGTGGAGCTTGAAACCCTTTACCACAATTGGCCACTACAGAATAACAGCCACACTATTTCAGCTGCTACTTCCACATTCTGTAGCATGAACTGCACATGCATGACTCCCATGCATGCACAGTTCTGCTGACACCGTCATGTAGTGAATGGCAAAATACCATTCACTGCAACTGCACAAGTGCAAGTGCCACACATGTGCAGTTGCATCGCCACCATCGTAAGCACAGGCAACAAAGAAAACAAACTGACATTGGGCCTCAATCCCTGTGTTGTCATTATGTCACTCCTCCCACTCATGTGGCACACTGGGAGCCAACCCCAGTGTGCCCAAATGTTTTTTTTCCCCTGCCAGCATTGGGGTCTCCAATCCCCATGTTGGCATTATGTCACCCCCCCTCACTCATGTGGCACAGTGGGAGCCCACCCCAGTGTGTCCAAATGTCTACTTTTTTTTGTTTACATGTGAATGAAGAAAACCATCCCCAACGTGTGTTTCTGTTTTTTCTATAAAAAGAAATGGTCCCTCATAGTCACCCAGTCCCCCTCCCCACCCTCCCACTGAGCACCCACCTCCCTGCATCTCCTTAAAACTTTCCATGTCATTTTATTATTTGGTCCCAAAAGGTGATTTTGCGGTCGCTGCACAGAATCACCTTTTAGGACCAATTCACAAAATGACAGTGGCACTGTTCATGAGGTGGAGTCCCAAAAAGCCCATGTTACCAATTTGGTGAAAACATTTAAAAAAAATACCTGTGTTATAAGCATGCATTGTGCAGTTTCTACACACACTCCTAAATTTTTCAATTTTTTATATTTTCCCTCCACATTTTATTGCCATTTTTGCACACCTCCTTTCAAACAGTACAGCTGTCATTTATCACATTCTGCCCAAAACATGTTTTTGCACCTGCGGCACAGAATGGCATGGTGGCTCTGCAAAATCACCTTTTGGGACAAGTGAACAAAATGATACTGGTACTCTTCATGAGGAGGGGTCCCAAAAAGGCCATGTTGAAATTTTAGTGCAACACCTCCAAAAAATGGCCAAGATACACCCAGTCATTCAATAATTTCTATGCACACATGTAACTTTGCTCACTTGGCAGCTCATCACGGCCCTATTGGCTCTGGACAAAATTTGTTCCTCTAGGAATGAGGTACACTCCAGACTGGACTATGTTTTTATGTCTAGAAAATTGTTGCTAGAAAGTATGAAGTTGTCTACTAAAATAGAAACCAGATTAATCTCAGATCACAGCCCAGTTTCTTACAGCCTTTTGTTAGGAGATGGGGGAAACAGGGTTACCAAATTGTGACGCTTAAACAATAGTCTTTTGCAGGATGATCTATTCTTGGGGAAAATGATACAGACTATAAAGTATTTTATGACTGAAAATAAAGTGTCTGATACAAATTAAATAGATTGTTGTGATACATTCAATGCTACAATATGGGGGGTGGTGATTTCAGAATCCTCATGGAGGAATAAACAAAAGATGGAACAACAAAAAGAGATAGAGGGAAAACTACTTTTCCTGTAAAGGACTGTGAAATCAGAGGACTCAACGAAAAAATAACTGAAAAATCTTAGGAGAGTAATTGAGTCTATAGAATATTTTCACGTAAAAAGAAATTGGGCGTGGCATAATAAAAATTGTAAGAATAATAGTGAAGTAATAGGGAAAACCTTAGCAAATAGAGTACAGGCCTTAGAAAGACAACAATCTGAAATTGTTTCATTATCAACAGAAGATGGGGGAACAGTTTCTGTGCAAATGGGAATACTGGGTGAATTTGCCAAGTTTTACTGAAAACTTTATACCTCAGAATGTTCCCCCTCAAAAGAGGAAATATAATATTTAGAACAAGTTATAGGATCAAAATTAAATGATACAGAGGCAGAGAATTTAATGAGTGAAATTTCTGAAGCCGAGATCAGGAACACTATGCGTCAAATGGTTAAATCAAAAGCTGCAGGAATGGATGTTTTTTCTTTATAATATTATATTGCATTAGAAAATGCAGTAGTTCCTTATCTAAAATTATTATTCAACCAGATTGTTAAGACTGGGAAAATGCCACAATCATTCTCACAAGCATACATCTCAGTATTACTGAAACAGGGAAAATCCAGTAAAAACGTAAACAGTTACAGACCAACTGCAATATTGAATATAGATTATAAAATATTAGCAAAATTATAAATAATAGAATACTCCACTTCCTACCTAAGTTAATTCATAGTAATCAGACCAGTTTTATTCCAAGCAGAACAATACAAGCAGGTTTACTAAGAATACAATTGTTAATTGAATACTTACAAAAATCAGACTCCCCAGCAATATTTGTGGCCTTAGATGCAACTAAGGCTTTTGACATGTTAGAATTGCTCAATTTATTCAACACCCTAAGGGCCTTTGGTTTTTCCCCTGGTTTCCTTTCTATTATTCAGACTTTGTATTCAAAACCAAGGCTCAAATTAAAGTAAATGGAAATCTTTCTGAAACCATTGTGCTCCATAAAGGGGTCCACCAGGGCTGCCCATTGTCACTTTCCCTTTTTGTGTTAGGGTTAGAACCCTTTTTGAGTGAAATTAGAGCAAACAGGGATATTCAAGGCATCAAAATAGAGTCAGAAGAAGTAAAACTGAATGCCTTTGCCAACAATGTTCTCTTGATACTTCAGGACCCGAGGAACAGTGTACAAGAATTGAATCTGGTTATAAAAATATTCTCTAAAGTGGCAGGTTATATATTAAATGAGCGGAAAACTGAGATGATTACCTTTCAAGCTCAAGACCCATGTCAAATCCAACAACATATACAAGCTATGATAAAAGAACAAGGCATGAGATACCTGGAAATTTACATACACAGCCAGATTGAAACCTTGTAAATTAAACTTTAAAGAGCTTGTGGATTCGGTCAGGGGCAAATTACAGTGTTGGAGTAATATTCCCTTATCCCTCTGGGGAAAAATTCAAATTTTAAAACTGATTATAGTCCCTTTTCTTTCATACAGATTATAAACATTAATTATACCAATTCCTGGATCTTGGTTTAAACAAATAAGTATCTTGAAATCTTTATCTGGAATAAGAAACAACTTAGAATTTCAGGGGGAAAGCTTTGTCTCCCAGTGAACCAGGGTGGGTTAGCTTGCCCAGATATAGAAAAATATAATGTATCTTATTTAATGAAAATGGTCTTGAAATGGGCCTTAGATGAGGAATATGATAGGCCCAGCTTGTCCCTTTTAAATGATATAATCTCTGCCTCCTATTCAGAGCATGTGGATTTGTCACAAATTGCTTTCACAGCTAGACATTTGAAAAATTCTAAGAGTCTTATAGTGAGATATGTGGCTGATAGGATAATAAAAAACACAAATAAAACAAAATGGGATTTACATCTCTCTCTCTCTCTCCCCAGAAAATAGAATTTGGAAAAATCCCAATTTCAAAATAGAAGGCAAAGCTCTATACAATAAAATATGGGAAGGAAACGGAATACAAAAATGGAATTGTTTTTTGAGAAATGTAGGCTCTTATCCTGGGATATCTTTAAGAATAAATTTAATTTAGGATCAAACTATTTTATGCTTTTCAATTAATTGATAAGTTTATACAAGAAAGATTATTCCAGATGGGAAAGGGCCCCGAATAAAAAAGAACTGGAATTAATGTTAGTTAAAATAAGTACAGTACGGTTTTTGCATGACTGACGGAAAGTCTACAAAAATCATATTTTCAGATCTATAAATCAATTATTCAAAATTGGGAAACAGAGCTTAACTCCGCTTATACAGAAATACAATGGGGCCTAGCCTGTAACACTATTTCTCACTATAAATTGACAAGAGACAGAGTCATTCAGTGCAACATTTTGAACAGAGCTTATGTTACACCTCACAGACTCTATAGGACAAAACTATTACAGGATGACTCTCGTTGGCATTGTAGAGAGTTAAATGCTGACATGATACATACATTTTGGGATTGTAGGGCTATCAAGAGCTGGTGTAGAAAAGCTTTTGAGATACTGAGTCTTATTGGTATAAATATTCCACATTGCAATGACCCAAAAATTACAATATTGGAAATGTATATGGTTTAAAGGGAAATTAGAAGTTTTTTCTTCAGGCAAATATCATGGCAGTCATGAGGCTTATTTTGAAATATTGAGAAACAGGACATCAGCAACTGGTCTTTTCCCAAATTCGAATGGAGGCTGCTAATCGTAACAGCACTTTATAACTGCGGCCAATTTTCAGCCAGTGTGGAATTTTTACAAAAAAGGAGTAGATCTTTAGAAGTCAGAAGATTTTCTTGATGTAATGTTATGAGTCTAAATTAACCTTATCCTGGGTTGTAAACAAAACCTTTTTAATTAATCCAGTTGCACAGTGTAGAACCCTTCTTTTTATCATGCTGTTTATTATATAATTTATTATGTGATAAGATATGCATTGATTTTGTGTGATGTGATCCATACATGTACCCTATTGATGGAATATGTTTGAATATATTGAAAAATTAATTAAGTATTGGGAAAAAAACAGTATTGTTATAAAGGTAACAAAATTCAGGAAGCAGTTCAAGACACTTTGCTTTCTGATGCTCTGGCATCACTCTCAACATCTCCAATAGGGTGCAATTTGCTCATTCACATAACCCATTAATTTTCTGATGACAGGGAGCTATTCTCAGTTTCTTACTGCCATACATGGAACACAATTCTTTGAATAATATTGATTCCAATGCACTACCTTGATCAGTCAATATTTGAGATGGATACCCATATGGACAAACAAAATGCTTCCAAGGTGCTTTAGCTGTAATTGGGGCTGACAAGTCTTTCACTGGTACCGCCATCATAAATGTTGTGTAGCAGCCAATGATCATTGGCACATGTTGGAATCCACTTCTACTTGGTTTAATCTGTAAGTGATCTAGAGCAACAATTTCTTTTTTTGTGTGTGTAATCTTTTTATCAGAATTTTTTTATTACAAATACATCATACACATTTAGGTGAACACAATTGCCACATACATTTTACATGCCAATCCTTAAAAAGGGGAAAAGTGTATGACAAGTATTGCAGTCAGGTTCATCCTATCATTAAAAGAATAAAATGTCATAACAAACAAACCAAATCAAAAAAAGGTCTTCTATAAATCATTCCTCACAGACTCAATGGCATAGCTTGAACAATATCTAGGGTTCCCTCATAGCAATTCTCCTCCTATCTGGACTGTGATATTATAACAGATAAGTTGGCACCCCCAACAGTAGAGTCCCCTTCCCCAACCACCCAACACCTGGCAGCCCTGTTGCCACAAAAGGAACCTCTTTGATCTATTTTTCCTGCCTCCAACACTTCATGCAGGACTTGTACTTCTACCGGTGACAATGTTGCCAGGAAAGGGTCCCATGTCTTAAAGATTCTCTCCCCCGACCCCTCACCTTGAGTGATAGCTATTTCAGTGCCAACATCTGGATGGACAACGTCTGCCACTGACCCACTGTTGGATTTGCACTAGATAACCATGTGTTCTGAATACAATGCTGGGCCAGAACCAGTAGCAGTCTAGCCCACCGGGTAAGGGGGGCCCAATCATCCCCTTCAACATCTTCAACTCAGAACAGCCCAAGGAGCGGAGCCACCAGTAGTGGACTTTCCATCATCTTCCCTACCTCCCCTAGTACCTCTTTTCAGAACAACTGTAACACTGAGCAGGACCAGAAGCAGTGATAGTAAGTATCCACATCCACCTTACATCTCCCATAAATCGGAGACACTGCTGGGTGAAATTTATGTACAATTTGAGGGAGGCAGTATAGGTGATGTACAAACTTAAAAAAAAGATTCCTTAAACCTGTTGCATACCAGAATCCTCATATGAAATGTCAACAGTATCCTCCAATTATCCTCCCCTCTTTGTGAGCCCAGATCATGCTCCTATAATATTTAGGTTTTACCTGTAAGGTTGGGGAAAAATTGTCTTCCCATCTGCACTGCCTTATGAATTAGACCCCTTGTATCCCATCTGGCACCATTGATTATGTGTTTCACCTGTTGCACTGGTGAATTATCAGTCTGGACTCTTTCCAAATATTGGGCATAAGCGCTGAGCTGCAGATATCTAAAAAGGTGGGTTCTATCTACGCCTATACTGCCCCGCAAGGTTTTAAAAGAGCACATTCCTTCCCTATTGAACAGGTCCCCTATACATTTAATGTCCTTCTGTGCCCACTCCCGAAACCCAGGGTCCTCCAAACCTGGCAGAAAAAGGGGTTTCTGGCTGGTCTTGTTCCCTTACCCCTCTGATTTGCATAATGTGTTCCCAGCTCTCAAGCACCACCACCACCAAGGGGTTGACTCTCTTAGTGCTCGTGTAGGCCCTGCATCCCTGTCTGACTAGATAAGCTGACAACCTGCCAGGGCAGCCCTCCACTTCCAAGTCCACCCTGCTCACCTCCACAGGGCAGTTTACCCAGTCCTGTATGTAGCAATGCTGAATCACTAGGTGATAATTTCACAGATCTGGGAAGCCCAAACCCCCCTCCCCAATGCCAGTCTTTAGACATTGCAGGCACTCTCTGGGCCTCCGTCCCTGCCAAAAAAGGAATGAGAAGGCTGCTTCCAGCTTCTTGATGTCTCCTTGTGACAGGCCTACATGCACCATCTGCATGATGTACAATCTCTGCAGGAGAATATTCATTTTAATTAAATTAATCCTGCCCAACCAGGAGATGGGCAAGGACTGTCACCTGCGTAGATCTGCCTCCACCATTTTGAGGAGTGGAGTACAATTAAGCTCATATAAGGATTCCAAGCTTTTACCCAGCTGGATACCCAAGTATGTGAATGACTTAGACACTTCTTTCAATCCCCAGAGTCCCCCCCCCATCCCTATGCTTCCCTCTCCCTGCACATGCATGATTTCCCACAATGTATTTTATGCCCCCCAAAAAACACCAAAGGTAGCTATAGTCCACAGCAGGAGGGGCATCAACTTCTGCGGGTCCCTGATAAACAACAGCACGTCATCTGCATAAAGCGCAACCTTATGCATCCATCCTGATGAGCCCCATACCCTCACGATTTCCTGATCCTGCCTGATGGCCATAGCCAACAGCTCCAGTGCCAGCGCAAATAGCAGAGGGGAGAGAGGGCACTCCTGCCTGGTACCGCAGAATAGAGGGAACCTATCAGAAAGGGACCCATTGGTCAGCATTTGTGCAGTAGGGGAGCTATACATCACCCTAACCACCCCCACAAACCCCTCACCCAGGCCAAACCGAGTCAAAACCTCAAATAAGTATTCTTACTCAATACAATCAAATGCCTTCTTGGCATCCATAGATAACACACAGGTGTCCCCTGTGGCTTGGGATGCATCCCACACCACATTCAACAATCTATGAACATTATGATAAGAGAGGCACCCCTTAATGAACCTGGTTTGGTCTAGGTGAACAAGGTTCGGCAGCACCTGGTCCAGTCTAATCACCATGATCTTCACTAGGATCTTCAGATCACAATTCAGGAGGGATATGGGCTGGTATGATGCACAATCCCAAGGGGCCTTGCCTAGCTTTGGAATGAGGCAAATCACTGCATCAAAAAAGGTTGCTGGGAGCCTTTCTTCTCCTCCCTCCAGGTCCTGAAATACCTCACAGAGGGGGCCACTTATATGCTGCACCACATGTCTATAATATTTTATGGGAAACCCATCTAGACCACTAGCTTTACCCAAGCAAAGCCCCTCCACCATTTTTCTCACCTCCTCAGGGAATATAGATGCTTCTAGCTTCTCCCGCTGTGACTGTGACACTTTAGGTAATTTGAGTTGGTCCAAGAAATCCCTAGCCAGTACTATTATGTCACCTCACTCTGCCTAGTATACTTGCTGGTAAAATTGTCTGAACCTCTCTTGTATCTGCCGCTTATCCCTGTACACGTGGAATCAAAAAGAAGTCCAGAAAGCAGTCAGGATGTGAAGAAACCAAAATAAATTTATTCCTTTAAGCAGGCAAACATAAACGGACTTAGTACGGAAAATGAATAAAAATACAAAAACTATAATATTTCAGCAGTTTTCATCTCCACAGGAACCATACCTAGCAGGCAGCTAGGCATCTAGCAAGAACTCCTTCCAGCCACACTCTGGTCTAGTCACTTGTAATCCTCTCTTTTATACAGAAGGAGGGTCACATGACAGAGCAAAACTCCTCCCTAACAGAAAATTAACTAGTTTATCTTGTTTATACAGCTTTAAATGTAATTACAGAATTAAAATAAACATTATTTGGTTAGATGAATCCTAATCAACTTCAAAACAAACAGAAAAAAACATTTATCTCTTTTATTTACAAGATTTCTAAGTATCCCAGGTGCCTCCCATCAGCATTCATTATAAAAAAGGGAGAGGGAGCCGGCCGGCTCTATGACAAACATGGAATGCTGAGGGAAAGGTCTGGAAGCCTGCTACACACATAAGCACTGAAAGTAAGTTTCATTCATTTAACTTGAGACCCAACAGAGACATTATTTGCTCAAACAACTCAGCAGTACAAGTCTGCATTTCAATACTGCAGCAACTAAGCTGAAATAATGAGGTTTTGAAAGCTATACTGGCTTAAATCTCTACTTACAGGCTTGTCTAAGCAGCTGAGCATAATGGCTACATTTTGAAAACAACAGGACAATGCTTTAAATTGAATTACAGAAATAGGGCTTACAGCAGCAGTAATTTTACTTGTAGCCCTTAAAGAAATGAACCAGGGGTGTTCTCTTTTCTAAAACTGCTAGTGCTAGCCAGGGAAGGCAAGAACTGCTTGTTTTTCATTATTTTGACAAAGTAGCATTTTGATGCTATTTGGCTTCTGTGCACGATCGCACAGTCGAAATTATTTGGTAATTTATCGCGACAGTCACAAGAAGTGCGAACGTGCGCACGATCGTGAAGAATACTGAAAATAGCTATACTAAGGCCCAAACAGAGTTTCTGAGTGGCATGGAACTTAAAATATCGAAGGAAAAGAAAGAAAAGGCTAGTGATAGTAAGACTACACATAGGAGGCCACACTATGGTAGGGGAAACAAAGAATTAAGGAGGTAATAGGGAAAGTACAGACAGAGAAAAAGAGTTACTGTTGCAACAGATTTTGAAGGATATTTATATCCTAATGACCAAACGAAATCTCAGCCTATAAATCCAATACTTCTCCAGGATTTTAAACACTATCCGGGAGCGTAGAAATATATGAAGGGGGCAGGGTTACAGACCCCATTACAATCCCCCTATCGTCCTCCCGCCCTCATCTTTAATGCCCGATATCACTGTCTGCTTCCTTCACCCTTCATTGGTTTTACCATTAGGGGCTCTGGTTTATTTCCCCACTCAAGCAGATGTTTTTTGGCAAACATCCAAGACATCTTGGCCTCCTGCATAAGGAGGGCATTCAGAGCTCCCCTTGTAGTCTCCAACAGGGTCTTCACCTCCCCTGTTTCCCCTCCTGCCACCCTCCATTCAAAGTCTTTTAGTCAGCCTTCCAGTAACAGCCTATTCTCCTGCTGCTCTTTTTTGTATCTGACTACAAAACTAATTATAGCTCCCCTCATGTAGACCTTTCCTGCATCCCACATGACATGTTTGGGGGAGCGTACCCCAATTGTTGGCCAAGTAAACCTTCCACTGCTCATGCCAGATGTTTTAAAATTCTGATTTCCTAAAAGGTAGTTGGGGAAACTTCCATGGGTTTGGATCCTCCTTCGGTTCATTCATAATAAGGGCCAGGCAGACCATAGCATGGTCTAAGATCCATATAGGGCTATGTGAGATATTCTGCAGCCGCAAAAAAAACAGCTATGAGGGGCATAAATATAATCAATACAGTACCATGTTTTATGGGGATTGGAGTAGAATGTGTACTCCCTAGCCCCAGGGTTCGCCGTTCACCAACATTCTACCAAATCTAGGTCACAGTCCCACCTGCCATTGTCTCACTGCTCCTCTAACCCACCCCTGTCTTTCTGAGTGGTCCAACTGTGGATCCATGGTGCAATTTAACCCCTCCCCATGACCAGACCCTGGAACTGTTCCCTAATTAACAGATCCAACAGTCCCTGGTAGAAGAGTGGGTAAAACACCGCAGGGGCATAAATACAGCTTTCCTCATACATTTCCTCATCACAAAAATATACCAACCCTATATTGGGTCTTTCACCACCCTTTTAACTTGGAAAGGGAGATTCTTATGCAATAATATAGCAACCCCTCGTTTATGTGAGGAATAGAATGCCGCATGACATGCCCCTACTCAGCCCCTCACTAGTTTAGCATGTTCCATGTCAAATCAAGTGTGTTTCCTGTAGAAAGGCCACCTGTGCCCCTTGCCATTTCAATGCAGTAATTAGACTGGTTCTATTCACAACAGAGGCAAAGCCCCTAACATTCCAGGAAACCACTGTCATTTATTCTGGCTTAGCCATGATGCTCCTCGAATCCTCTTTCCCTTCCACCACACATCCCATTATCTCTCTCCAAGTGTCCACACCAGCAGATACATTCATTTATTTCCAGGTAACCGTGATTATTCCTTTGTAATGTGCACATTAAACATAAAACATAAAAGATATAGTTAATATTCAAAACCTGAACTATAAAACAAAAATGTTCCCCTCCCTCCTTCTCTGTACCACCCATTGCCCTCATTGGTGAGTGGTCAGACATTTCCAACTAGTGGTTTAAGTCTACCCCGATTGTAGACCTGTCCCCCTCCCCACTTTACAACTGGATCATGACACTGTCTTTCTTTACTAGATCAGATGTCATCATTCTCATCCAAGAAAGGCATTAAAAATAGAAAAAGAACACCATACCATTCCCCTCTACTACATACTCCTCAAAAAAATGATGTCAACCCACAGATAAGACCCGCCTCTTTGGTGGCTTTCAGGCCACCCATCCTTCCCTATGCCCAATTTCACCCTCATAAACCACTGCTATGCTGTTTCCAAAACTTTCTTGATTGCCCCTACATACACTCACAAACACCCTTTATGCCAAGGAGATGGAAAAACAGTACTTCCTTCTTTTTCTTTTGTTATATATTCCCACTTTTTTCCCTCCCCCTGCAATCCAGACATGAAACCCACTCACCATGCAGTGCGTCCCTGGTCCTCCAAGGGGGCGAGTGTGGAGCAGCATGACTCAGATATTACACACATTGCTCCCTGCCACCTACCTGAGTCTGTGGCCTCACCACAGGCAAACATAGGCCACAAGACCCTTCTTCTGGAGAATGCTTCATGCGGTAGATGACCATAGCCCTGACTCTGCATGCTCCCTTCACCATCAGTCCTCAACAGGCCTTGAAAGCCAGAGTATGTAGCCAATAGTCCATTTTCAAGCATAGTTTCTTCTGCATGCCCACAGTCCAAAGTTCAAGGCATGGCGTGATCCCACCACTCCCATATTAAATCAGCATGTGGGGTCTCAAGTCCTACCCTGCAGGCTACATATCCAGCTGAGAAGAAAGAATTAGAAAAAAACTGTAACTCCAGCATTAGACTCACAAGTTGCACGCTCATCCCAGCTTATGTTTCAGTTCCTGTATGAAGGTTGCTGCTTTATCAACCTCCCAGAAAGAGTTGGTGGCTCCCTCATTCCTGATCTTAAGTGTTGCAGGGTATACCATGACATTGTCCACCTTAAACTCCCTGAGCTGCTCCATCACTGCATTAAATTGGCACTGTCTTTTCAGTAGCCTCAGGGAGTAATCCTGGCTTAGAAAGAGTCGTACCTCATCAAACTTCAGTGCCCCACTAGTGCAGTATGCTGCCAGAACTGCCTTACGATCCTGGAAATTGTGAAAGAACATTATAATCTGGCATGGGTGTTGGTCTACTGCAGGCCGTGGCATGACTGCATGATGTGCCCCCTCTAGTTTAAAATGGCCATTCTCTAAGGACAGTCCCAGAAACTTGGCGAGTTTAGCAGCACAAAAGCTCATCACACGCGCGTCCTCTCTTTCCCTTCTGGTAAGCTCCAGAGGTGGAAGTTCAACCACCGATGGTAGTTCTCCTGGTAGTCAAATAGGTCTTTAAATTCCTCCAGTTCCTGCTTTAGGGAAGCCAGCTGCTCTGTCATTGGGCTAACTGTATCCTCTAATGTAGAAAAATGGTCTTCAGTCTCCGCCAGCTGTGCCGTTTGGGTACTCTGAAAATCTAGGACCTCCTGTAGTTTATTCTCAAACTTTTTCTCAATTTGTCCTAGTCATGGTTCGAGGGCCGCTAGGACCTAGCCCGTCACTTTGCGGCCCAATACACTCATTTCTGCAGCTGAGAGGGAGATTGGGCCTGCATTTTTTGACTGGGTCCCCTGCGGTTGCTTCTTGCTGCTTTTACTTCCAGCATGCGACAATTTCCCCACATTTTGGGAAAGATACTCATCCCTATCTGCTTGAAGTACACTTCTTTATTTTCTGGTACAGTTTTCTTTATGAATGCCATATTTTAATTACATTTTAATAGCTCGTGGAGTGGAGCCGGGAGAAAACATGTCTTCACACAGCGGTGCTCATTAGTGCCCCCTCCCGAGCAACAATTTCTAATGGTACTTCTGTTACAATTGGGTGTAAGGGTGCTCTTTGTTTACTATCTGTCTCTCTCTCTTTAGGTTGCAGGCCATGCAGTTCTCGCACAATTGTCTAATATCCTCTTTCATGCCGATCTAGTAAAATCTCTCTCTAATTGTTTTCTCGGTCTTTTGGTGCTCAAAATGCCAGACCCATTGTGGTAGGCCTCCAGCACGGTATCAGCTTCTGTCTGTGGAATGAGGATTTGAACAATCTCTCCTCAAGTTCTTGGATTTCGAGTGTTCCGTACAATCTTTCCTTGCTGTATGCTGAGATACTCTTGCTGTCTCAGCGGTTTGGTCAGTTCTAGGGGCAGAGTCTTTCTTTCCTGCATTCTTATTGTTCTTTTGGTTCTGAGTATTTCCTTGAGTTCCTGGATCAGAGGATTCTGATTTTGTAACTGTGTCCATAAATCTGTTCTTTCATCCACTGGCACTGTAGGCATTGTTTCTTGGCTGTGGTTGACACTCTGTGGGTACTGACAACACAACTGGACTATCTTTGCTGGATTCCTGATGCATGGTGGCATTTCTAAGTCTTCCCACTCAGTCTCAGCTACTCCTCTTCATCACGATCAGGCAATCTGGAAAGAGTGTCCATGTTACCATTAGACTTCCCTGAATGGTACTCAATCAATCAATCATTGTTTATTTATAAACTAGCACTGTTGCAGAACCATAGCTCTAGTACATAACCATAAAATCCATAAAACAACTACCTTGATAAAAACAGCTGCAGCAGATCAAATAAAATCAGGGAACGTCAAAATAAATAAATGCATTTTTAATGCAGATTTAAAGCTCTCCACCGTCAAGCACTGTAGAATCCGGTGAGGTACAGAATTCCACTGGGACAGGGCAGCAAATTCAAATGCACGGGCCCCAGATTACTTTAAATGAACCCTGAGAATATCTAGCAATCCCTCGTCAGTGGAGCGAAGAGGGCAGGAGGGGTAATAGGGATGAAGAAGATCTTGCAGATAACTCAGACCCTGTCTATGTAGGGCCTTATAGGTCAGTAAATCGACCTTAAAGGTGATCCGCCACTGAATAGGCATCCAGTGCAGATCACGCAGCACCAGTGTGACATGATAGCTGCGAGGTAGCCCAGTCAATAGCCCAGCTGCTGTGTTCTGCACCAGCTGCAAGCGGCGGATATCAACCCCTGGTAGCCCTAGGTACAGGGCATTACAATAATCAAGGTGTGAGGTTACAAAGGCATGAACCAGAACTGGTAGGTCATCAGGCAGAACTAGATACTTGATCCAGGCTACATTCCTTAGATGGTAAAAGGCAGTCTTTACAACAGACGACACCTGATGTTTAAGCATCAGTCCAGCATCCAGAATCATACCCAGATCCTACACCCATTCAGAGGTCATCAGCTGGTGACCAGCGAGCCAAAGCCCTGAGGCTTGCCCCACCGATGACCCCTCTACCCAATAGCCTGGGTCCACCACCAAAACCTCTGTCTTGTCCGGATTCGACCTCAGCCAACTGGCACTCAACCACTCCTCAATATCGGAAAGGCAGTCATTAAAACTTGAGACAGCTCCCCCCTGATCGGGCACAAAGAACAGGTACAGCTGAGTGTCATCTGCACAGCAGTGAAAACTCAGCCCATACCACCTTACAATGTCACCCAATGGCAGCATATACACTGCGAACAACATGGGGGACAGTACAGAGCTCTGCGGAACCCCACATGGCAGGGAGAACTTGTCAGAGGAATAAACCCCAGATACAACTCTCTGAAACCTGCCAGTGAGGAAAGAATGAAACCATCTTAGGACTGTACCAGACAGTCCACAGACTGAGTGCAGGTGCCCAACCAACACCTTGTGGTCCACAGTGTCAAATGTCACTGAGAGATCAAGCAGAACCAAGATGGAACGGCTCCTCTGATCTCTTGCAGTTAGAAGATCATTGAGAACCCGAACAAGGGCCATCTCGGTTCTATGCCATTTCTGGAAACTGGACTGGACAGGATCATAGATGTTGTGGATGGTCAGATGATCCTCCAGCTGCAGCGCGACCACCTTTTCAATAACCTTACCCACAACAGGGAGGTTAGAGATGGGTCTGTAGTTGGCAAGACAGTCTGGGTCGGGAGACTTTTTTAAAGAAGGGGTACCACTATCACCTCCTTCAGGGTGTCCAGGAACACCCCAAAATCTAAGGAACACCAGACTATCTCAGCAAGGACTGGGCTGATAGTCTCAACACACCCCACAAGGAGATGCGTTGGGCCAGGGTCCAAACTAGGGCATCTGAGTCACCACTATCCCTCAGCAGCCCCGATAGGTCCAGCACCACCAACAGGACATCAGGGGCTAAACCCCTTAAAGGGCAGTACCAGAAGTTTTGGCCAAACTGCGAGAGTTCATCATCAACCCAGGCATTAAAGTCCCCCAACTCCATCCACCTGGGGGTCTCCAATACCATGTCAATAATGAAGTCCACGACTTCCTGCAGGAATTGCTTCTCACCCCCAGGTGAATGGTAGACGAGAAGAATCCTGCACCCTACACCTGTGCCAATGATACATTTGAAGGACTAGATCTCTCCCACAAGGCTCAGCTCTGATCTAAAACCAATGGCTACTCCCCTGCTCCTATGATCCAACTTCGGGTGGTATATTACCAAGAATCTGGCTGGAATTGCTGACTCCAAAATAGGGCCAGAATTTTCATCCAGCCAGGTCTAGGTGATGCAAGCCAGGTCTGATGATCTGACAAGATCAGCCATCGCTGCTGTCTTGTTTTTAATAGACCTGGCATTGCATAACACCACCCGGGTTGGATGAGACCCCGAGGTCGACTGAGTCATCAGCCCACATACAGTGGAGCCCTTGGGTATGAGGACCAGACAGGGCAAACCCCAATTGGGAACCCATTTCATCCCATGGTGTCTCCTAGTCCCCACTACTTCAATCCAACCACTTTGTTCCATTCTCCTGAGAGGTCCACAACCCCTGCCCCATACCTTCTCCTAACAATCCCCAAAGCATGGCACTGAGTATAAACTTCGGCCAGCAACTGAGTACAATCAAAGAGACGGAGGCTACAGCATTCCACAGGAGAGTAGCACCTGACAGGGAGAGCCCCCTGCCAACACATTATAAAACAAACAAACCAAACAAATTAATACACACAATACAATACACACACAATTACAAATAAATACCAACAATTATAATACACATACAATTACAAGTGAATACCAGAAAATAAAGCAGTATAAAAGGGTTGTTAATGATGGGTCTCTCACCCCCACCATCACTCTTTAAAAGTCCAAGTACAGTTCTCTCACAACAGCACATAAATGGTATAAGTAAAATGTACAAATCAGTGGCCCTCTCATGACCTCCCCAAGGGGCCACTTGAGATTATTTCCAACAAGTCACCAGTACTTATTTCCCTTTCCCCAGTTTAGATAATTAGAAGGAATCCAGAGTTTGGAAAATCATGCCACACAGTCCAGGCAAATAGTGAATTCAGCTATACCACAAAATGAGACCTGCCCTAGCAATAGTCCAAACCCCTCAAAGGAGCACTCAGGGCACACACCAGTCCCCTCTCAGAGCCAGCAATTTGCTTCTTGTTCCACCATACTGAAAATCCAGAGCGATGTACAGTCTCTCTAAATTAAAGCTGGCCAGTCTGGAGGACCATCACTGCTCCAACGCCTCAAGCTTTGCTGTGTCGAGATGTGCCAAGGGATTGTTATCCGTATATACCGTGAATGAAGTAGCAGTGAGGTAGTGTCAACATTTCTCCAATATAACTGAAACGAGCCCTAAGAACTCTATCTTGAAGGAACTGTATCGTTCATTGTTCCTTTCAGAACCCCTCAATCCTCTACTCGAATAGGCAATCACTCATTCTTTTCCCTCCTGTACTTGGACAAGTACAGCTCCTAAGCCTTTGTTTCTAGTGTCTGTGTAGAGGTGGGAAGGTTTCTGATAATCTGGGAAGGCTAGTATTGGTGCTGTGGTGAGCACTACTTTAAGGTGGTCAAATGTAACTTGACACTCTGGTGTCCAGTTTACTCTACTGTGTTTACTGACTCTACTCCTTTTTGAGTGACAAACAGTTCATGTAGAGGGGCTGCTTGTTTTGAGAAATCTTTCACAAATCTACAATAATATCCAATGAATCCCAAGAATCACCTCATGTCTCTGATGGTGACAGGATGGAAGCACCAAGGGAGGTTGACAGTGAAAATGCCAACCTCCCGCACAGCGATGGCACAATACCGATGCAGGTATTGTGCCGCATGAACAATGAGTGCTTTCCATGGGGGCTGTGCCCTCGCACTCTCCATGCAGGGGGCTGTGCCCCCACACACCCTGGACTTTAGGATTATCAACTCCTGGTTGGAGTTGGTCTAGGAAGGGGGCAGAACACAGGGGGATGGCTACACTCAAAAATGGACCTTTACAGTGACTGTCACTGTAATGGTCTTTTTTCAAGTGGAACTGTCGGGGTGTCAAGCTGGAAGTGGGCACTATGACAGGACAGGGCATTCCTTTACCACTTTGATTTTAGCTGGATCTGGGGCTATCCCCTCTGCAGATACAACATATCCCAACTCATTTACTTCCTCTTTCAGGAAATGACATTTTGAAGGCTTGATTTTCAGTCCATATTTTTTTAGGTGCTTGAAAACCAGCTCCATGTGTTTCAGGTACTCCTTGTAAGTTTTTGAATAGACTATGATATCATCCTGGTACAGAAATACTGTGTCAAAATTCTCACTGCCCAAGCACCATTCCACCAAGCACTGAAATGTTTCTGGTGCATTACAAAGACCAAACAGCAACCGTGAAAACTCATACAGGCCCATTGGGGTCACAAAAGCTGTCTTTTCTTGGTCCTCTGATGCCATGGGCACTTGCCAGTATCCATTTGCTAAGTCGACTGTAGAGAAGAATACTGCTGACCTTAGTGCTGTGAGGGTATCCTTAATGCAGGGTAATGGATAGGCATCCTGGTGTGTGATTTGGTTAAGTCTTTGATGATCAGCGCAAAATCGTATTTGTCCATCTTTTTTCCTGACCAAAGCAACTGGTGCCACCCAGGAGCTGTCACTCTTTTATATGACATTCACCTCCAACATTTCTTTCAGTAACTGCTTGGTCAGCTGATACAAAGCAGGGGGTATGGGTCTGAACCATTCCTGAATGGGTGGGTGATTCTCTGTAGGGATGTAATGTCTCAAATTTGTTGTGCAGCTAAAGTTTAAGGTATGGTGAGAGAAGGCATCAGCATGTCTCTTTATCCCTTCCAGCAGTTCTGACTTTTCTTCCTTTGTTGTCTTGGGATTTCCCATATCGATTTTCTGGATCCATGCTTTGGAGGTCCCACCATTGACTATATCTCCCTGCAGTGTTTTGGTGGCACTGGTCAAGAGAAACGCTTCCTTTTCTTCCTCACCTGGGGTTACAACATCTTCCCATTTGACCTCCATGAGTTGACCAATGGACTGTTGATTATACACTGTCACTGGCTGGGTGCCATAACTGAGTGGGAGGACGGGGATCTTGCCACCCTTTACTGTGACCAGGCTCCGAGCCACCATAACTAGATCCTCCCCTTTGACCCACTCTGGTTCCACCAAGGCCATGTAGTTTTTACCTCACAGTCCTACGTTGTCTTCGCACATCAATATCCTCCCAGCCCCAGGTTTCAGCTGTACTGGCTTTTCATCCATCACCTGAACTTTTCTGATTTCTCCTTTCTCATTAGCAAACTGCTGATGTCACTGGAGCAGCTTAATTGTCCCTTGCAAGGCCTGTTTCTCTCTCCATGGAAGTGAATTGGTCTGTTCCCTCAGAACTTGTATCAGGTTCTCTTGGTAATGCTGAAGCAGATTCATGCCCAAGATCACAGGTGGTAAGTTATCATCTTAGAAATTGCTGAGGAATCCCCTGGAATGGGTGTTCAACTTAATATTCACCTCCATATAGCCGATAAAGGGGATAGCCAGACCATTGCTGGCAACCAGACTCATCCACTTCTTAAGGGGTTGGGTTAGTTGCTCTCTTGTCCAGTGCTCAAAGAAAGTCTTGCCCTGCAGTGTTGTCACTTGTGAGCCAGTGTCCAATAGGGCTTCCACCTCAAATTCATTAACTTTTATAGTGGTGGTTGGACAATTTTCAACAAACCTGACTTGAGTTGAGTTTCTTAATGGACCTACTGTGGATTGTCCCGAGGCTTGGTCTGTCACCCCAGGGACTTTTTGTTTAAAGCCACAGCAGGCGTGCTCGCATCCTGAGTACATCTTCTCTCAATGTGGCCACTGATTCCACACCTTCTACATATGGGGCTCCCATTCACATCAAACTGGTCAGATGGCCTTCTTCCCATATTTCTAGCTGCTGGGGGTCTGGAGAGATGCCACTTTGGCCCTCTAACCATCTGGTCTCCCATTTCAAATCTCAAATCCTGCCTGATATTCTGAAGTTCCCTCTTCATATCCTGCCACATCTGCATGGACAATTCCATCTCTGAAGACTTCTACCGTTCCCTGTCTGTCTCATGGCTGGAGATTCCTGGTGCAGAATCACCCATTCCTTGATCTCTGTCATATCGGTAGCTGTGGAACCCCTGTGGCCCTTCCTGGTGCACTCAGGTTTGAGGGTCTTTTAATACCCATTCAGGTCAACTATTTGTAACTGCAGTCCAACAGCATATCGGATGTCTCACCCAACAATTCTCTGGCATTATTCCACAACACTGATAGAGATCCGATCTGTCACTGGGACGTTCATGTCTCAACAGCTCAATGACTTTCTCTTTGAAATTTAGAAACTCGTCGGAGAGTCTCGCTTCTCATCCCCTCTATAAACCTTTCTTTTAACAGTTCATCAGGGTCATGGAGATCATGGGGATCCAACCTTTCAATTGCCTTGAGGGCCTCTTGCAAGCTGAGAGCATATTCCCATAACGTTTCAGCAACTCCTTGCACCCTTGAGAAAACTTTCATTTTTAATTCTGAGAGCGTATGAGCATCAAACATCCTATGCAGTCTGTTAAAAATTTGTTCCACATGTACCTTTTCTCTTTCTGGCCAAGCACTAACTTCTTGGTGGGCTGTACCGGTGAGTTGTCCAATCAAAATTTCTACTTGCTGTTGCTCAGAAATCTCATATAATCAGAACATAGACAGCATTTTACTTCAGAACTCTCCCTAATTGATGGTTAATAACTCTGTAGTGTTCCGGGAGAACCGTGGCGACCAGGGTGCACCAAAGTAGTATGGCCTCGTAATTGGGTTCAACTGTGTCCCTTCTTCAACCCCATCCAAGGTTTCTGGCCTTCTGGATTCCATTACAGCTAAACCATTTCCTGCTTTGGACTCCAATTAAAGTATCTTGTCTGTGACCACAGGTGAAGCGAGCTGAAAATGTTTTCTGTTTTGTAGTAGTACTCCTCTTAGTGGTAAAAGAGAGAGAGGGGGTAAATTATTGATTATACGTATCAGAAATCAGATTTTCATAGTACATCCACTAGGTGTTAAGGCAGTTCTTTTCCTATTTGCCACCTGTTGTTACTTTTCTCAAAATGGAGAGGCAGGAGGCACGATTCAAGAAAGGAACCAGTTTATTGAGCAACAGACCACAGGGTAAGGAACAGGAGAAAAGGGCACAACAACATTAATTTCTGTCTAAAATATTTTTGCTAATGCCCTGAGGCCTTATACTGTAACTCTAATCTCCTGTACGAGGAGAACTACAAGAAGGAATTGGCTGTAACAGCTACACTATAAGAGTGTCCTATTTCTAATCCCTATAAGAGGGTTACTCTTTAAAAAAACTAGCAAGATTATCAACTGGCTATTACAGCTACGCTATATATGCAGTGTCAGTGGCTCAGTAAGTAGCACACTGGCCTCTGAGGCAGGGAGATCAGAGGGCTGTGGCTTCAGTTCCTACATCTGGCACTTGGGTTAATATCCCAGTACTGACACTGTAGTGCAGCATGAGAGGGGTGCTGCACTTCTGAGGTGCTGTCTTCCGGAGGAGACATTAAACCGAGGTCCCATCTGCTTGGATTGGTGGTATTTCAGTTGGATGTTAAAGATCTCATGGCACTTATTGAAAATTGTAGGGGAATTTCCCTGGTGTCCTGGCCAAATTTCCCTCATTCACTAAAAATTACCACCAACAGCTTAATCTGATTCAAGCTTAATCTGGTTCAGGGTCAGTTGGCATTCATCTGTATCCCCCTCCACCGGGTCGTGCCTGAAAATAGGCAGGATTTGTCTAGTGCACTTACCCAGTCAACAAAAACTAAATAAATAAAATAAGACTGTCCTATGCAACCCTTCTAACTCACCCGCAAGGTGCACCTCTAGCTAAGGTCTTTTACCTGGAGTACTCCACACTATTTATCACAATGCATACTATAACAATGGTCTGTACCTACTGTGGATGGTAGTTCATGCACAGTCATATTTTCTCTGTTGCTGAGCAGACAATGGAATCAAAGGAATTTATGTGACAAGAATCAACTTGACTGGCTGTCCAGTGTGACTCTGAGAACTTTTGGGAAACTAGGGGAATGCAGAGAGAATTTTTGAACAGACCATGAGTTTCTCGGCTACACCCACCTCTCTAGGGTCATTACACAGAAGATCTGGCCGCAGTCCACTTCTGGACTGCCCAGTGAAGGAGATGATGCAGACCACCCTACCACAGCCCCCTTCTGGACTGCCAGGTGAAGAATATGATGCAGAACACCCTGTCACAGCCCACTTCTGGACTACTGGGTGAAGAAGATGATGCAAACCACTCTGCCACAGCCCACTTCTGGACTACCAGGTGAGGAATATGATGCAAATCACCCTGCTACAGCCTGCTTCTGGACTGCCGGGTGAAGAAGATGATGCTAACCCCATGGGTGTCAGAAAACCAGATGAAGAAGTTTCTGGACATTGAAGAGTGACAGTGTTCTGGGCTCCAAGGCTAGATGAGCCAAGGGTACACATAAAACAATAAACAGGGCATCACTCAGAGAACTGGAACAGAAGATCCAGATGGCACTCAGGTGCGGATGACAAAATAAGAAAATGGACATCAGATTCTGCACTGGGCAAAGCCGTACACTGGGAACTGTCAGAGGAAAACAACAAACATGACATTGCAAAGTGTGAATACAACGCTGTTCTTTTCTTCAGGAATACTGCTGCAGGCTGATTCTGGGGTACGCTTCTGAAATCTCTCTCCCAGTGCTGATGAAGACTGATTCTGAAATGCACTGGTGAAATGTCCCTGAAGGACTGCTGAAGGCCGATGTGAACACATACGAGTGAAATGTCTCTGAGGGATTGTTGAAGTCTGATTTGAACACACCCTGGTGAAGTGTCTCTGAAGGATTGCTGAAGACTGATTCAAACACACACTGGTACAAGTTGCTGGCTTAATGAAATTAAAAGTCACAGTTACAGTAGTCATGCACAGTATTACAGTCTCTTGATGTATAGATCACAGTAAATAACAGGCACTTGGTTGCTTCTGTCTGGTCACCTTCTAGGTGAAGCCCTCGTTAGCTATCAATCAATCAGTCAATCAATCAAAATCTTTATTTATCCAGGCTGGCATCATTGAGCAAGTTCATTTTCAAGATGGACCTGGTTAATACAATGTTATTTACAAATTCAAATGGACAATGACATTGCACGTAGAAGTAAGCATAAACATTTACAGAGTAAAGGGTAACAACATGGTGTACATAGGATAAGACAGGGTAATACAATATCAATCCTGGTGATACAATAAAAAAAAAAACATATGGCTCGAAGATGCTGTATATACCTGTATGTATACATAGCAGCTGAGTTTAATTGTACAGTATATTTACAGAATATGTAGGGGGTTGGGATAAATACCTAACCTGAAATCCTTGCCACCCTACACAGATATAACCTTAGGGGGATGGGAAGGGGGGTCTGGCAGTTGTGGACCAACCTGGGGAAGGAGAGCTGTAGAATGTGGGCTGTTAGTAGGGAGTGGGAAAAAAAAAGATAATGGGGACAAGGGGGTGAAGGTAAGAGTAATGTGAGGAGTATGGGTACGGGGCGAAGAGAATATTTTTCTTTTCTTCATTGGGGTGCCTGAGAGCACTTGCCTGACCGTTGCTGCCCTGATCACTGATCAACCAAACTGATATTTTTTTTAAAACGGCTGTTTCTGGCCAAAAGAACCTTCCATGGTGTTTAGAATGCTGAGTCCGTAGTGACCAGAGAGACAAGCAGCTGCCCAGCATGAGCTGGAGGAAGGTGGCACACACTCGTGCCAGTGCTGGGCAGGCTGAAGGCAAGGGGGAAAAAATTGTTTAAACTGCAGGCATGCAGTTTACTTTAGGGGTTCCTGCAGTACCTAAAGCCCCCATCCTACTACCTATTCACTGGGGCACCTATGCTGGTGGAACTGGGGACCTCCGTGGAACTGTTGGGGAATTGCTGAGGGAACCCCAACTTTGGGGTATTATATAGGGAGCTTGGAGGACAAAGTGACATATACTATTGTAGACTATGGCCAGTTTAGAGTGTAGGACCGATGACATGAGGGAATGGATGAGAGAGCAGTATTCAAGAAGGGCTAGAATGTTTCCTTATGCAACTGTGAGGCACACTTCTCTTTACAGGAATTGCATGAGGTGGTAGGCAGCACCTAGCTTCTGATTGACTCTCCACACAGAATTATTTACGTGTTCAGTGAATGAAAGGGAGGGGTCCAGGGTGATGCCTAAGTGTTTGAAACTGGAGACATTTTCAAGGGTGGGGCCTACAGTCCTAAGTACAAGGAGGGAGGAGTTTGCCTTGGAGACTTTGGAGAGGAAAGGCTTGGATCCAAATAGCATTGATTTAGTTTTTTGTTCATTTACCAGCAGTTTTTTTGGAGAGAAACCAGTTGTGTGCTGCACCATAGTTAAGTGTAAGAGTAGAGGAGATGGTTGCAAGCGACTTGTTGCTGTGGTAGAGGACAAGGTCATCCACATAGAGGAGAGCCTCACAATAGAGACTCTTGTCATGGAGTGCGTTAATAAAAATGGAAAATAGTAGGCAGCCAAAGATGGAGCCTTAGGGGACCCCTTTGGATACTGGCAGGGCAGTGGAGGGGGCTGTTCCAATTGTAACAGACTGATCTGCTGGCAAGGTAGCCACTAAATCAAGCTGTTGTCTTGGAGGAACAGCCAAGTCACAGCAGAGTGGAGTGGAGGATGGGGTGGTCGAAAAGGTCAAAGGCCTTAGTCAGATCCACGAATACAGCACCAGTGGCCTTATCCACATCCATGTTTCTTATGATGTGGTTAGAGAAGAGGGCCAAGGCTGATGTGGTGCTGTGGTACTTTCTGAAGCCATGTTGTTGGGGGCAGAGTAGCTTGCACTTACCAAGATATTCCAAGAACTGGAAGTGCACAATTTTTTCCAGGAGCTTGCTTAAGTGAGGGAGGGAGGGAGGAAGGAAACAGGCATATAGTTATCAAGTGAAAAGGGATCACCTGCTTTGAAAATAGGCAAAACATTAGCATGTTTCCATGAGTCTGGCATTGTGGACATGGTGAGGGCAAGGTTAAATATAAATGTGAGGGGTTCAGTGATTGCCAGTGAGATAAGCTTAAGGAATGAGCGGAAGAACCCATCACTGCCAGGACTACCCCAGCAGAGAGGGACTTCAGGAGCTTGGTGGTAATACTTTGGCAGATGGCTCTAAAGTAGAGGGGGGGCAGAGAGGGGATGGAGACAAAAGAGGGGTGGTGTGCCTGGCTACCAGGGCCAGGATGTGGCTGGGAGGGGAGTTTGCTAAGCTAGACAGAGAGGTCAGAGAATTTTTTGTTAAAAATATGTGCAGTCTCAGTGGGATCAGAGAGGAGCCCAAGGTGGAGGCAAGTTTATTAATTTGCCTGTGAGTTTGGGGGTTTAGCAGGGACCCTACTGAGGTCCAGAAGCAACGGGGATTGCCAAGGTTGTTCCTTTGTTGATTTAGGTAGAGATTTGGCAGTTCACTTACAGGAGTTGTGCTAGCACCTGTAAGCATTCCAGAGTTGGGTGGAAGGGGATGCTCTATAGGCTTTCCACCTACTATCTCTATCTTTCGTCAGGGACAGTAACGGGTGCAGACCCCTCTCGCCCTGCAAGTAATGAGAGGGAAGTGGATGTCTTGCAACCAAAGGAGGGCATTGGTGAAAAAACTAACTGCAGAGGTAACATTTTTACAGAGGTAGAGGGCAGACCAGTTCACCATTTTAACATCCTCAGTGATGTTAGTGGGATCCAGGCAGTTGAAATTTCTGAATTACTTGGGGGGGGGTGGCATTTGGTTTTAGTGGCCAGTATGATGTATGTAGGGGAGTGGTCACTTATAGAATCAGACAATGAACCCACCTGTAGGACCATGTCAACTTGGTTTGTGGCTACCCAGTCGAGTAGGGAGTGGTTCAGTGTCAGGTTTGTGTCTGGTGGGGAAAGATGTGACTTGTTCAAGATTGTGTGTTTTCAGGAGGTTTGCATAGATGGGCTCTTGGGCTCCTAACCAACTGAGGTAAAATCCCCAAGTAATACAGTGTCTCTGGTTGGAGAGAGTTTATTATTGTTTATTGAATTTTGTTGACCCGGTAAGCCCTCTGGGCCTAGAAGTCCCTTTTTCAGGGGCGACCAGGGGAGGGGGGATACAGATGGTAAGCAACTGAGATTGAACCAGATTAAGCTGTTGGTGGTATTTTTAGTAAATGGGAGAAATTTGGCCAGGACACCGGAGAAATTCCCCTACTCTTCTGGTGGGGTATCTCTGGTCTGCGCCATGGAGACCTCAGTTTGTGTTTCGTTACGAGAGAGAGAGAGGTTGGACACGTTTCTTCTCTGATGCAGTCGGCAGCAGCACCTGATAATATGGCTCCCACAAGAGTGTTTACCTCGGATTCCTCCGACCTACAGTGTGCGGCGGTTATGCCGCTTCCAGTTACTCTCTCCTTGGATGCTTCTCGATCTGTTCATAGCCGGGATGTACAATCTCCTGAAATGGAACCACTTTCAACGGCTGCAGCCTGTGTCACAAGTGTTCTTCCCCCTGTGATTTCCAGGCAGGGATCTGAGAGTGCAGTTGCAGCTTCAGAGCCACTTTCAGGAGTTCTTCGTTTACCGCAGTCACCTGTTAGTTTACCGACTACCTCTGCACTCCTTGTCTCACGCTTTGGCTTGCCAGCACTTTCTGAGGCTCAGGACACTGACTGGACTGCTTCGGATGTGCTTGTTCGCGCGGGCTAGACTCGTACTGCCACGGGTTCCGGATCTTTCCTGGGACTCGGAGAAATATGGTGTCCTCTATTCACCGAACAGGCCTGCACCATCCTGCAAAAGCTCCACCAAGGTACCTACTTCTGGGGACAATATTACTTCTCCTGACCAGGTTGTTTTATCTGATAATGCCTTACCTAGGAAAGACTGGGGGGATATTATGGACACTGCGGATACTGTGAATACTGAAGCTTCTGGGATTCCTGTGACTGTTTCTGTACCTGTTTCTGTATCCAGGGGGGTTGCTTCTCCACAGGGGATTTTAGGGCATGGTACTTTGAATAATGACAACCTCCTCACGACGGCTCCCCCCCATCAGTTCGGCACACCCATACACCAGTACCTTTTCTGGCACTGCCTGAGTCACGGGCTGATCCTCCCTTATCCACCGTACCACCCCCATCCTGTCCTTGAAGCCTGCTTTAGACTCAGATGTTCCTTCACAATCTACTGATGTTTTGCCCCCCCCTCCATTGGATGACCCAGGAGAAGGCCCTTCGGCGTTTCCTCCACCCCCCCCAGCCTCAGCATTCTACTAGGGGCCAGGTTCTTTCAGACCTGTTTAAAAATAAATTAGAGCAAGCCCCTAGATGCAGTGCAGTCTGCCTTCGCTGTAGGGGTGGCCTGGATGATTTTCCAGATAGATATTATATTGCAAGAACATTATTAAAAGATTCCATGCATTTTCAGGCTTCAGAGGTTTATGCTTTGATTCATATTTCAGGTGAGGAGACTTTTGACATCAGCTTTAAGGCTACTGTGGGGCTGTATAGGTTTTGGAACAAATATGCAACTTTAAAGACCACACCTTTATGGATGCCTTTTTATGCCATCCCTCTTACGAAACCGGCAGTTCGAATAGTTGTTGTTATGTTTCGTAATGAGGGCATGAGCATTAGTGATATTTACCATTGGCTGCAGAATAGGTGCACGGTTTTATCCCCTCCTCGAGGCTATTATTGATACTGAGGGTTTGTGGACTGGGGGATGGAAATTCCGGGTCAGACTTTTCCAGGTTAATTCTGAAGTCATACATCTTCCTAATAGCTTTTTCCTGGGTAGAGACAGAGGTGTTTGTTTCTATGGAGGTCAACCTAGAGCCTGCTACAAATGCGGTGCGCATACCCATCTTAGTAGCACCTGTGATCTGTTAAAATGCAGTTTATGTTGGGGGTATGGACATCCGAGTATGGCTTGTGAAAATGTTTTTCAATGTAACCTTTGCGATGAGAAGGGTCATGCCTATCATCAATGCCCATAGAAACATAGAAACATAGAAACATAGAAGTTGACGGCAGATAAGGACCGCAAGGCCCATCCAGTCTGCCCATTTCTTTTTCTACCTTATAAATGTGCCATCGGCCTTTGCTCTGTCAGTGACCTATCTATTCATAGTCATTTGTATTGCTCCCTTATGCCTATCCCATGCCTGTTTGAAGCCCTGCACTGTATTCATAGCCACCACTTCTTGTGGTAAGCCATTCCATGCATCTACCACCCTTTCTGTGAAAAAGAATTTCCTCACATTCCCCCTTAATCGGCCTCCCCTAATCTCATGCTGTGTCCTCTTGTCCTGCTATTTTCTTATATTTAAACATGTTAGACTCTTTCACCTTGTTTATGCCCTTAAGGTGTTTAAATGTCTCGATCATATCACCTCTCCCTCCTTTGCTCAAGGGTATACATATTGAGCTCCGTTAATCTGTCCTCATATGTCTTCTGATGCAGTCCCTGCACCATTTTGGTTGCCCTTCTCTGGACTGCCTCAATTTGGTTAATGTCCTTGTGAAGGTGTGGCTCCAATACTGCACGCAGTACTCCAGATGGGGCCTAACCAATGTCTTGTACAGAGGGATTATTACTTTCTCTCACGACTTGTGATACCCCTACTAATACACCCTAACACCCCCTAGCCTTACCTACTGCTTTAGAGGTCTGCTTGATGATTTTAGGTCATCAGTGATGATGATGCCCAAGTCTCTTCTTCCTTTGTGACTGCTAGCAACTCTCCCAGCCTATAAGTGGCTTCAGGGTTTCTCTTCCCTATGTGCATGATTTTGCACTTCTTTGCATTAAATCCCAGTTGCCACTCTTCTGACCATTCTGCTAGTTTATCCAGATCTCTTCTCATTCTACCCACCCCATCTGGATCATCTACTCTGTTGCAGATCTTGGTGTCATCTGCAAACAGACAAGCCTTACCCTCTAGTCCATCTGCGAGGTCACTAATGAAGATGTTGAATAGGACTGGCCCCAGGACTGATCCCTGAGGTACCCCTATTTGTGACTTGCATCTCTTCTGACTGTATACCATTTACCACCACTCTCTGTTTTCTGCCAGTCAACCAGTTTGCCACCCAGTTGACCAACTTCTGACCCACCCCGAGCCTACCTAGCTTATTTATCAATCTTCTATGTGGAACAGTGTCAAAAGCTTTGCTGAAGTCAAGGTAGGCGACATCAACTGCTCCCTTGGTCCACCACTCTGGTTACCCAGTCAAAGAAATCTATGAGATTAGTTTGACAGGACCTTCCTTTGTAAACCCATGCTGTCTTGGATCCTGTGCCCCTATGGATTCCAGGTGTTGCACTATCCTTTCCTTAAGGAGTGCCTCCATAATCTTGCCCACTACTGAGGTAAGACTGACCGGTCTGTAGTTCCCCGCCTCTCCCTGCTACCACTCTTGTGGAGTGGGATCACATGAGCCCTTCTCCAGTCTTCTGGGACTCTCCTGTGCCTCAGAGACTCACTAAACAATTCTGCTAAAGGCTCTGCTAGTTCCTCCTTTAGCTCCTTAAGTACCCTGGGATGTATGCCATCAGGTCCCATTGCCTTATCCACCCTGAGCTTAGCAAGCTCTTGTAGGACCCTTTCTTTTGTGAAGGGAGTAGTGCTCACCTCCCTCCCCTGTGTCCATGATGCTGAGCTGTGGGCCCTGCCCTACCTTCTCTTCAGTAAATACTGAGCAAAAGTATCTATTTAGGATAGATGCCTTTACAGGGTCCTCCTCCTCACATGCCCTTTTCTCCATTGCTTAGCAACCTCTGGACTTTCTCCTTTCACTAATGTATCTATAGAAAGTCTTGTCACCTTCTTTTACTGTCCGTGCTAGTGTTTCCTCAGTTTGGGACTTTGCCTGCCTTACTGCCTTACCTGCTTCCCTTAGGGCAGTTTGGTATGCCTCCCTATCTTCATCCCGCTGTGTTCCCTTATATTTTCTGGGCTAACAAAAATCATAATGAGGGATGGAATACTGATACTTTAATACAAAAGGCACAGAACATGACACAAGACCAGATACCACTGCCTGTCACGGTTCCAGATCCCCAGACAGCTCCCCCCCCCACTCCCTCCCTGGCTCCTCCCGTCCCCATGACTATCCCCCAAGTGGACGTTAGATCTTCCACTGCTAGTGATATCTCCTGTCCATTATGAGATGAGATGCCTATACCTCGCCCTAGTCCTATGCTGACCCCTGAACAACCTGTTGGGGATCTGGAAGGATTTACTCAGTATAGACGGGTTTCTAGGGTGACTACATGTAAATCTCAAAAATTAACTGAGATGCCGGCCCGGTGGCGCTGAAGGTTGAGGCGCTGGATGCCACACCTCGCTCCACGCCGGCAACCCGGGTTCGGGAGCGGACTCGGGTCGCTGGTGGGCCGGCCGGGGGGAGTTAGGCTTGAGCATCCAACGACAGCTTGCCTACTCCTGGGAGGGTTAAGGCAGTAGCCCAAACACTTGCCTGACTCCGAGCGGAGGCTCGGAGTACTGCAAGCCCCTAATGTTAGGGGAAGGGCTGCCTTGATACAGCGTGACGTCGGCACCTTGATGTCAGGGGGTCCTATGCTGTAAGTGGTGGGAGAAAAAGTGGAAAATGCCCGCCGTCGCTGGGAAGATGGAGCCTCCGGAGACGTGCCCTCGATGTGCCCTCACCTGCCCGATGGCCCTTGGACCGATGCAAGTTGATTGATGGGGAAAGGGGGTTCTGCCCCATCCCCGCTCGGGGGGTAAACCAAAGCTACATGGTGTTCCAGAGGGTCATACGGGCAGGGTAGAAGGTAGAGGGATGTCTGCCTTGAGGCTCCTGAAGGTCGGGAATGGCAGGTAGGGAGGTGAATAAATAGAAATTTCAAAAAAAAAAAAAATTAGCTGAGATACCCATTTCCAGTTCCTTTGATCTGCTGAAAGGGGGAGGTGAGGATTCTGATGGAGATTCTGAGACGTCTTTCTTACCTTCAGATATGGAGGTCTCTGGATCTAAACTGCCAGACGTTGCTCGGAAAAAACTTACTAGTAAAAAGAAGGGTAGTAAGAAATGTAAAAATATAACCATTACGGATGGGAGTGGATAGTTCAACTTCCTGATTCTGGCTACTCTAAAACTTTCCTTCTTTAATGTCCATAGTCTCAGGAACTACAAAAGACAGACCGCTTTTTTTCATTTTGCGACTTCGCTCCAGGTTGACCTTCTTTTCCTCCAAGAAACTCGTCTGAAGTCTATCTTTGAAATTCAGCAGGTCAAAAGGGGTTGGATGTGGGGTCCTTCTTATTGGACTTTTGGTGAGGATGTCGCAGATGGTATAGCCATTTTGTTCATTTCTACTGCTTTTTCCATTACACGTCTTAGTGACCTTCTCCCAGGTAGAGCTTTGGTACTGGATTGTACCTTTCAAGGCCATCCTTTTTGCCTTATCAATATATATGCTCCACAGACTAAAGCTGCCAGGATTAGTTTACTAGACGTTAATTAAACCTTTTCTCTGTACTCGCAAACATATTTTATGGGGTGGTGATTTCAACTGTTCCATAGATATTTTGCGTAGGACTGTGGCGGGAAAGAAAGTATATTGTGCTGCTCATGCCTTATGTACCTTGGTGAAGGATGCTGGTTTAACCAACGCCTACCATTCCTTACGATCTGATGTTGACTATACTTATCACAGGTCAGTCTATCACACTAGAATTGACTATCTTTTTTCTTCCCTTTATTGTATCCCGCATCAGATTTCAGTTCGCCCTTCTGAGCTTTCGGACCATTCCTTACTAACGGGAATATTTTCACTGGGTTCTACTCCTCTAATTTTTCTTTCGCACAACATCATATGGAAACAATAATTCATTTTTTTCTCATTCTACTGTTTTGGCACACGTTGATTACTTTTTCAAGCACGCGTGTCTGTCCTTTGTTGCTACGATTCTGTCTGGAAGTGGTGGCAGGACACGAAATCTGATTTAAGGATTTTTTTTCAGACTATTGGCAAACGCATAGACAATGACAAATATATTACTTATTTAGGCTATAGGGACCAATTGTATAAACTTTTCTCTCTTTCTGTTTCCTCTTCTGTAGATTACACTTCTCAAATCAAAAAATTACGTAGTTGCATGTTTTCCTATCAATATGATAGTGCTCGCACTTTAGAGTTTATGATGACAGTGGCTACGTCAGCCTCCCCCTCTGCTAATCCTTTTTTAGTGTGTACAAAGCGATTACAAGCCACGGTCATGCAGGGTCTTTTTAACTCAGAGGGCAACATTGACTACTCTATCTCGGGAATGATCTTGATTGTTGATTCCCATCTACAGTCCCAATTTGGTGTAGCCCCCTACTGTACCTCAGACTTGTCTGCTGTTTTTACAGCACCACTTCTGACTGTCTCAGCACATCATGCTTCAGACGCTATAGCTTTCATCTCACAAGAAGAAGTGACTCGTACCATTTTGCAGCTGAAAACAGGAGTAGCCCCTGGTCCAGATAGCCTTACACATGAATTCTACAAAACATTCCAGACAGACTTAGCAGAAGTTTTAACGCAGGTTTATAATTATCTTTTACAGGGACAAACAGAGACCTCAGGCTTTGGTTTATCCCTTTTGAAATTTATATATAAAAAGGGTGACAAGCATTCTCTGCATAATTGGAGACCACTACACCTCCTTAATACTGATTATAAGATTCTGGTAAAACTTCTTAGTACTAGATTACAACAGATGGCACCTGATATTATTGACCTTTCACAGTCCTGTGCTGTTCCAGGACGCTCTATCCACACAAACTTGTTTCTACTGCGGAAAATTTTTGAAACAAAACAGACACAACACATTCCTGGTTTTGTTCTTTCTTTGGATCAGGCAAAGGCATTTGACTCAGTACGTCACCCATACCTCTTTCAGGCTATGGCCTTGTATGGTATCCCGAAAGTGTTCCTTACCTGGCTTGCACATTTATTTTCCATGGCACACTTTACTCCTTCAATTAACGGATACTTGGGGACCACTATTTCACAGAGAGTTGGCGTTAGACAAGGCTGTCCATTAGGCCTTTATTGTATACTTTTGCCTTGGACCCCATCATACGACAGATTAAATGGGATACACAGATTATTGGGTTAGCTCCCCATTCCTCTCTACTTCTGGAGAAAATTGCTGCATATGCAGACAATGTAGTTTTATTTGTACAGGATAAAGACTCTGGAGATAGAGCTATCTGGATTTTTCAAGACTTTACGCCAGTGTCGGGGGGGGGACCCTTAACTTACAAAAAAGTGTCTCTCTTCCTGTGGATATAGAGTCCACATCCATTCCGGAAGTAGGTGGAATTAGAACCAACACTGACCCACAATGAATATTAGGCATCTGGTTTAATGTTCCAGACATTGTAACATTTAATTGGGAAAAAATAATTCTTATTGGGGAAAACAAGGTACAGCAGTGGAAAAATTGGAAATTAGGGAAATGAAAAAGAGTTTTGATTGTCAAGAAGTTTCTACTGCCTATTTTTTTATATCTTAGTCATATATATGCCCCTCCTCAACACTTAGACACTAGACTGTTTAATATCTTCTTTCAAATGGTATGGGGTAGTCGTCTTAATCCTGTTAAAAGGGACATTACATATTTACCCATACGGGAAGGAGGTCTTGGAATGATTCACCCCATAATTTTTTTTCTCTCCTTTTTTCTTTATCATCTTTTTCAAAGTGTTCATTACACTACCCACAATTGTGATACTTGGATGAGCACTGCTATACTGTCTGTTATGATTAAATGGAATACTATACCACCTAAACATTCTTGTGGTTTGTATATGCCGTCATATGCCATGGACAGTATATGTAGACTGCGATTTTGGAAATTACGGAAAACATCTCTCCTGCCCCTAACTCAAAGACAACTTTATCACACCCTTCTTGTTACTACGAGACCAATGTTGCTTTTCCCAGAATGTACCCCTTCCCGTATGTAGCATGCTTTATTGTCTCTTATAGATAAACGTCTCCCGCTGCACATGTGGGATGTCACCTGGCTCTGCTGTCATGGCAAACTAAATGTAAGGGGTAATCTGAAACATAAATCATTGCAAGAGCGATTTTGTCCTAAACCTTCTTGCTTGCAGATAGAGGAGACAATGACCCATTTCTTTTTTGACTGTGAGGACACCCGTTTATTCTGGAAGACATTAGCAGATAAATGGAAATGGCCTTTCTTAAGCAGAATTACATATCAAACTTTAATTCTCAGTGATTTCTCTGGCCCCTGGAACAAATTTCATTATAGTACTTTATGGGTCATATTGTCTATGTGTAAATATTATTTATGGCAAGCACGCTGTCAGTTTGCTTTACAACAGATTTCAACCTTACCACAGACTATTATAATGTCAATGGAAACGGCATTGTTAAACCTTATGGACCTTGAACATTGTAAGCTTTCTCCACAATGCTTTCAATTACTATGGAAAAATATTACCTTTCTGCATTGATGTTATGCCCAGCTGTTATGTTCCTTACTGATGTTTTTTTTTCTCTCCCCAAGCTGTAAGCTATTTTTTTTGTATATTTTGAAGTATAAGTGACATTGTTCTTTTCTAATTTGATTGTTTCCTTTCTACACCTGATGTTTTGATTTCTTTGCTGAATAAAATTCCCCTATTCTTTTTCAATAAGTGCCATGGGATATTTAGCATTCACCTGAACTACCACCAATCCAGACAAATGGGACCTCAGTTTAACGTCTCTGTTCCGAAAGACGGCACCTCTGAAGTGCAGCACCCCCCTCATGCTGCACTACAGTGTCAGTATTGGGATAGTAACCCAAGTGCCAGATATGGGAACTGAACGCACAGCCCTCTGATCTCCCGGCCTCAGAGGCAAGTGTGCTACCTACTTAGCAGAGTAGCCCAAAGCCATCAAGGAGGTTAGATAGGCATGAGATATGACCGGAAAGGGGATTGTAGCAGCAACCCAGGTAGAATTTTTTTGAGGAACCCAGGGTTAATTCAGCAATGAGCCATTCACTGGCGGAAAGGGGACTGGAGCAGCTGACAATAGAGGCAAAGATATGTTCCTGCACACACAGTGCTACTCCCCCCGCCCTTCTTTTTCCCTGTTCTATCAAGACATAGGAGGGAGTAGCCCGGGAGCTGGAAAGATGAGTCAGGGTAATAGAGTTTCAGACAGATCTCAGAGAGCTCTACCATGTGGGGCTTACAGAGTGACATGCAGGCCTCAAGGTCAGGAAACTTGGATGGGAGTCTGCAAATATTTAAATGGGTGACTCTTAAACCAGTTAGCTTTGCCCAGATGGTATTAATATAGTCAAAATGGGTATGTATAGGGCCTGGATTACTTTTGACGTCACCAACAAGGAGTAGAGAGGGAAAGGACAGATAGGAGGAGGCCAGATGGAGGGAGAGGGGTTGAGGGGGTGCAGAAAGAAACAGAGAAGTCAACATTTGGGGTTGGAGAGGAGTGCAAGGAGAGCTGGGCCCAGGGGAGTTATTTCATATCTAACCACAGTAGGGGGAGGCACAGTGGGCCTGTGAAGAGGAGTGAAGGAGGATAAAGGTTATTGTTCTACGGCAAGCACCGAGGCACAAAAATCTGATATCAGTTGCAGGTCAGCCATGGAGGGGACCAGAAGGGGGAGCAGTAGCAGCTTCATTTGGTGCTATAATAATAAGTGACCAGAATTACATTAAGGCAGCATTGGCCAAGTGGGTAGGGTTACACACTGCAGTAGAAACAGAGGGATGCAGAGCCAGTTCAATTCCCATGGCCCCTACAGAGGGGGATGGTATCCTCAAAAAGAGTAACAGTGTGGGATTAATGAGTAGGAAAGAGGTGAGGGGGTAAGGTTTTGTGAGGGGTCGGACTAAGTCCAGTAGTTGTTTACTGGATGGCAAAGGGGAGAGGTGGAAGGAGTGGCTTCAGTGTTACTGCAGAGGCTGGCTGGGCTGAACCAAGTGGGAGTGAGCATGGGGGGCAAAAGTGGTCTGATAGGTTCTGTTAGCTATGAAAACACAACCATCCCTTGGTGGGAGGGGGGGCTCAAGCTCACAGACACAAGCACATATGTACGCTGCCGATACCATCATATTTTCCTCAGGCTCCCCCCTCACCACAGTTCAGTCATCCATGCAAGTTGCCTTTTCAGGAGCCCTCAACTGATTCAAGGCTAACCTCCTAAAATGTAACACCAAAAAGACAGTGGCCATGGCTTTCAGCTCTGCCCTAAGGTTGGCCAAGGTCTCATTGCCGCCATTTTTCTTCTCCCCTGGACAGTGCAAAGATTGAAACAGTGCAGTCTTTTAAATACCTGAGGGTCTGGTTGGACCCAAAGCTAGTTGTCTTCCAGCACTTCGACTACGTCCACTCTAAACTTCAGCCCAATCTGGGAGACTTGCACCAGATCAAGGACTGTCTTTCCCTCCCAATCCTCAAATAGCTCATATACAAACTTATCCTTCCCACAATAGAATATGCCAACATTGTCTACAGCTCAGCTCCCGCAATCATCCCTCACTAAATTAGATCCCCTGATCAACATTTTTTGTTGTTTCACTTCGAACCTCCCGTACTAAACCCATCATTGCTCCCTATATTCTGCCCTTGCCCTCCCCTCCCTCCTTGCAAACCATCGCCTTGCACACTGTGCCGCCTTCATCAGCAAACATTGGTTCTCTGCTCTCCCTCCCTATCTCTCCTTTCTCCTATCCTCCTCTCGTACATCAGGCTGCTCCCTCAGAACCCGTGATTCCCACACTTCCAACCTTCCACACGATCACTCGCAAGCAGGCAAGGCCACTTTCTCCTTTAGTCTCCCTGATCTCTGGAATCGTTTCCCTCACTCTATCCACCTTGCACCCACTCTTACCATGCTAAAAAACAACTAAAGCTTCTCCTTCCTGACTCCTGCAACTGCTCCCCATCTGCCTCCCCGATTTCCCAACTCCCTCTCTCTCCCCCTCCTGGTGCTCTGTGCCCCTCTGCCTCGCTGATCCATACACTGTACTCCTCCCTCTCCCCATCTCCACCTTTTCTCTCCCTACTGGCTCTCAGTTGCCTCTCTGCCTTTTCTTTTTTCACTGCATCTTCTCTGAAGGACCCCATCTCTACTTTTCCTTATTTCCTCTATTTTCTCAATTTTCCTGCTCACGCTCAAATTCTCACTCCTTGCAAACTTTTACTTGGAAGGACTGTTTCAAGTTTACAATGCCAATGTACAAATTGTCTCTTACTCAAAATTTGTAAATATACTACATACAAATGAAAAAAACAAACTGTTATATAAATGTCCTCAGACATGCACCATGCACGTTGAAAATGCTGCCTCTACAATGTAACTAAATTGTATGTTTGCCAATACTGTATATTGTTCTACTGTACCCATGAGTGTCTTACTGTTGTACCATTGTAATCCCTCTTCCCTCTCCCCCGGGTAGCACCTGGAAACGAGCCTTGGCTCAGGATGCCTTTCCCAGTTACACATTTTTAAATGAAATATATACTGTAAATAACACTTAATGCTAAATAATGTGTTGCTTAATTTATTTATTTCAAACATTTTACCAGGAAAGACATACTGAGCTGTTAACAGCTCATTTCCAGACGTATTCTGGGGGAAGGGCAGTGGAGACAAAACAACAGATGAAAAAACTGAATAACATGTATAACATTACAAAAATAGAATTCATATACATCAATACAGTATAACTGAGTATATCTAGATATGAACTGTTGTATCAACATTAACAGTCTACTTTTTAACATGAATAGAAAAGAAGTTTGCAATCTGGCACAGGAGACAGTAATTATCCCCGAGAGTCCTCCCTGGATCACAAATACACCAAATCTGGCATTTTCACCATTAAAGTCAATATCAACAAAGTCCTGCAGGGGTGGAACTTTCGGGGAAGGGGGGGGTGGCATTTTGTTCTCAGTACCTGATCCAACACAAAAAAGTTAATTGTCCTTTTCCAGAGTGCTGACCTCCCTTCTCTAGCTTCTGGATGCATGCACTGACTTCTTTTGGGTGATTAAAGGAGTATTGTTTGTTACGCAATGCAAAGTTTAAATAAGCCGGGAACAGTAGAGTGCAGGATATGCCCAGGTTACTTAACTTTCTATTCACCTCATCAAAAGCAATTCTCCATGTTCTCATTACAAAGAAAAGATTGGGGAAGCAAGTAAGAGTAAAATCCTTGCTTTTTGGATGCTACAGTTAAGGGCATGGTGCAGAGTCCCTTACTAGGGTCTCTGGATTGGCATGGTGTTATTCAATAGGCCTTGACTACCATGAAGTTTCCAGTCCCTGTCACTTCTCTGACTCATCTGTCTAAAACCTCTCTGGAGTTCGCTTCTTCCATCCACTCTGCTATTCTCAAGATGTGCATGTTGGCTGCATAAACAGTGTTTTCTAACTGTTCAGATGTTAACTGGAGTGCAGTTGCAGCTGCCACTCCGAAGAGTGCAGTTACTCTAGATGCCCTACAGGGGGCATGCCTTAGACAACTAGTACTGGAGCCCACTCGAGAGGCAGCAATATTAGACTTGATACTCAAATGGAGATGAGAGAGGATCACAGATGTAGAAGTGGGTAGCCATCTGGGAACTAGCGACCATCGAACGGTATGGTTCACAATAAACACAGCAATAGAGTCAAGCCATACAAAGACAAAAGTACTGGACTTTAGGAGGGCTGACTTTGCCAAAATGGGTGAGTGCCTAAGGAATGCACTAGCAAATGGGTAGGAAGGAGGGGTGGAAGAACAATGGGGAATAATAAAAACTGCCATCACAGAGGTAACGAGCCTTTGTGTAAAGCAAATAAACAAAACAAGACGATGTAAGAAACCACTATGGTTCTCAAAGGAAGTGGCAGTGAAGGTTCAAGAGAAAAAGAAAGCATTCAGGAAGTACAAGGAATCGCAGAAGGCGCAGGACAGAGAACTGTATCAGTTAAAGCAAAAGGAGGCTGGGAAGGCAGTCAGAACAGCAAAGGCCCAAACCGAGGAAAAGATAGCCAACTCAGTTAACAAGGGGGATAAAACCTTTTATAGGTACATCAGGGAGCGAAGGAAGACCAAGGGAGGGATAGTGAGGCTTAATAAAGGGGAGGGAGGGTGGACAGAGGGAGACTGTGAAAAGGCAGAGATACTAAACAAATATTTTTGCTCAGTATTTACAAAGGAAGAGGGGGAGGTACATAAAACAAACAGTAGTAACACACTGGATACAGAAGTTGATACCAGCCCATTTAGAGAAGAAAGGGTTCTGAAAGAACTCTTAAAACTGAAGGTGGACAAAGCAATGGGGCCTGATGAGATTCATCCCAGAATTCTAAAAGAACTAAGGGTAGAACTAGTGACACCACTGACTACCCTTTTTAACAAATCATGGGAGGATGGGGTGGTACCCGAGGACTGGAGGAGGGCAGATGTGATTCCCCTTCACAAAAGTGGGAGCAAGGCAGAAGCAGGAAACTACAGACCTGTTAGTTTAACCTCAGTGATAGGGAAAATGATGGAATCACTTCTAAAGGAAAGAATTGTCGAGTATCTAGAGGCCAGAGGGCACAGGACCCTAGGCAGCATGGATTCACAGCGGGAAGGTCATGCCAGATGAATCTGATAGATTTCTTTGACTGGGTGACCAAAGTAGTAGATCAGGGAGGGGCTGTGGACATGGCCTACCTAGACTTTAGCAAGGCATTTCACACAGTCCCACACAAAAGATTAATATACAAGTTAGCCAACCTGGGAGTGGGTCCCAAGATGACAGCCTGGGTAAAGAATTGGCTGGAGAATAAGACACAGAGAGTAATAGTAAATGGAGTCCACTCAGAAGAAAGGAGGGTTACTAGTGGGATACCGCAGGGTTCAGTATTAGGACCGGTCCTCTTCAATGTCTTTATAAGCGACATTGCAGAAGGGCTGGAAGGAAAAGTATGTCTCTTTGCAGATGAGACTAAGATCTGCAACAGAGTTGATGCACAGGGTGGGGTGGAAAGGATGAGCAGGGACTTGGCAAGGTTAGAGGAATGGTCAAATGTATGGCAGCTTAGATTCAATGCTAAGAAGTGCAGGTAATGCACCTGGGAAACAAAACCCAGGGAAGAGTACACAATGGGGGTGAGATACTAACAACAACAAAATGGAAAGGGACCTGGGGTAGTCATATCAGATGACCTAAAGATGGGCAAGCAATGAGAGGGCAGCAAGGAGGGTTGGGGATACTGGGATGCATAGGGAGAAGCATCACCAGTAGAAAACAGGAAGTTATTATCCTCTGTACAGACAGCTGGTGAGACCCCATCTGGAGTACTGTGTGTAGTTCTGGAGACCCAGTCTCCTCAAAGACATAGACAGGATGGAAGCTGTCCAGAGGAGGGCAACTAAAATGGTGCAGGGTCTGCACTGGAAGACATATGAAGAGACTTAAGGAGCTTACTATGTATAGCCTCGAGGAAAGGAGGAGAGGGGGACATGAGAAACTTTCAAGTACCTTAAGGGAATCAACAAAGTCCAAGAGGGTAGCATCTTTCAAAAAAGAGTGTGCAAGAACAAGAGGGCACAATTTGAAGATAGAGGGGCGGCTCAGAGGTAATTTAAGAAGTATTTTTTCACAGAGAGGTTGTGGATGCATGGAAGCCTTCCGGAGGAGGTTGTGGAGTCAAAATCAGTGGTGGAATTCAAGCATGCATGGGATAGTCATAAGGCAATTCTGGGGGTTGGGGGTAGGAAGAAGTAGGCTGCTAGTTAACTAGGATCTGCAGCTTATCCAGTAGGTAGGGAAATGGGCAGACTGGTTGGGCCAAGCGGTCCTTATCTGCCGTCAAATTCTATGTTTCTATGTTTCCAGTCTTGTTTTTAGGAGGGACTGTTCTTCTATTGATGTCGCTGCTCAGGCAAGTACTTTGTTTGTCATGGTTAAGGAGTCCTTTACTGAGTTAAGAGAGACCATCCACTTGATGTTCAGCTACCATCAATTGTTCACTGAAGATGTCCAGCATTTGGTCAATGCATTGCACCAGTTTCAGCAGGATATTTATTTATTTACTGCCAGAAAGAGGCAAGCGAAGCAGTAGACTGGCTTGTCATCTGCGGACTGTGCTCCAAGGGTTCTTGGTGCTTAGGTAGGCCACTTCTTGGCTGCAAAAACCCTGTTTGGCTGCTTTTAGCCACACTATTATAAGATTATATACTTCTGTCATGCCCAGAACACAGTCCACTTCAGTTCAATACTTTTTGTGTTAAAATTACTTAAAATTCAAGCAGTCGTTTAAAATAAAAGGCTCAGTTGTAAGAGCTTTGAGAAAACATTGCTTCTGGCTGGACTGCTGGCTCTGTACTTATTTCCTTCCTTCCTTCCTAACTCACTAAATGTGCAGCTTCAAGTCAAATAGCACATATTAAATTAACTGTTGATTTTAGTCAGCTTTGGGGGGCAGAAGAGCTATACCCCATGCAAGTTATGCTTGTATTGCATTTATCTAGGGTAACGTTATTTTATCTGGTGAGGTCCTCCATCATAGAGAGGTAAAGACAGGGATCTCAAATGCTTGACTAATATCCTTTATCTGCCCAAAAGAGCAGCTATTCGGGATTTAGGACACTGTCCTACATGCTTTGCCATTGGAGATCTAAGGGCTCAGCTCCAAGCAGCATGGGCAGAGATTGTGTGCCTCAAATCACATATTCAGGAGGAAATATATTACAAGAACCACCCACCATTTCCCCAACATCCAGCAGAAGCACCTCGACTGCAGAGGGTAGTTGGTCCAGAATGTTGGCAGGTGGTTAGAAGGGGTAAATCGGATGCCCCTTCACTCGGTGTTCTCCAACATATCATCTCCACAAACCATATAAAAACTGCAAACAGGTATCTGTCTCTATCTCTAAAATCAAACAAAGGGGCAGAGGACACTGCAGAGCAGGACACTGCAGCACAGGAGCTAGCACAACAAAACTCACCCAAAACAGGAACCCAAACAAAAGAAACAAAAAGGAAATCCAAAAAACTTCTGATCATAGGAGACTCCATGATTTGGGAAGTTGATACCTATCTCCAGCCAAGGGTAATGTTCAGATGTCTTCCAGGTACATCAGTGTGGAGAGACACTGACCGCATTACTAAGACTGTATAGGAAGCAGGAGAAAACATTGACGTCCTGGTACACATAGGAACTAACGATCTTGCCAGCCAGTCAGTTGTGGAGACCAAGGAACACCTGACCACATGACAAACTATCATCCATTTTGTCTGGCATCTCCTTCTCTGAGATCCAACCAATCTGAAAGAGGGGGGCAGATGGACAGAAAATCAGAGAAAGGGAGATAGGGGAGCTAAACATGTGGCTCAAGGGCTGGTGCCAGGAGAAAAATACATAAATTTTGTAGGTAACTGGCAACAGTCTTGGGAGCAAAGGTTCTTTAAATTCGATGGACTGCATCTGACTAAGGAGGGAGTCAGTGCATTAAGGCAGAAGTTTGATGTCTTTGCAGAATATTTAAACTAGCAAATGGGAAGGGGGTGCAGCACCTGATGCATTGAATAGGAAGAACACCCCCTCAGCTAGTGGTCAAACAGGAGTCCAGCATGTTTGTAGTTCATTTGTATCACCAAGGTAAGGAAAAAGGTCTGACTCCCCAAACGACACACAGGGGAAACGCCAGACCTCACCCAACAAACATCGAAATCTGGCCAATGGAAAATCATGTACACAAATACTCGCAATCTGAGAAACAAGATCCCAGACCAGCAGGCAATTTTTTATTTATTTATTTATTTTATTTAGTTTTTTTGTTGACTGGGTAAGTGCACTAGACAAATCCTGCCTATTTTCAGGCACGACCCGGGGGGGGGGGATACAAATGAATGCCAACTGACCTTGAACCAGATTAAGCTGTTGGTGGTATTTTGAGTGAATGAGGGAAATTTGGCCAGGACACCGGGAAAATTCCCCAACTCTTTTCGATAAGTGCCATGGGATCTTTAACATCTACCTGAACTACCACCAATCCAGGCACATGGGACCTCGGTTTAATGTCTCTTCCGAAAGACGGCACCACAGAAGTGTAGCACCCCTCTCATGCTGCACTACAGTGTCAGTACTGGGATATTAACCCAAGGGCCAGATGTGGGAACTGAACCCACAGCCCTCTGATCTCCCAGCCTCAGAGGCAAGTGTACTACCTATCCTAATGACAGAGGCTAACCTGGACATAGTAGCCACTAGTGAGACATGGTTTACCAGTAACCACACTTGGGAGACTTCAGTATCTGGCTATGTACTGTTCAGAAGGGACCAAGGTGTAAAAAGGGTGGGTGGAGTGGCCCTTTTCTCAATGAAAATATCAAAGCTACATCAATTCAGAATACACTTAAGGAGCCAGAAGAACTGTGGATCACCTTGGAAACAGGAAATGGGACAGCCATACAAACTGGGGTTGTCTACAGGCCTCCAGACCAGGGGAGGACATAGACACATTTCTGTTAGAAGATATACAAAACATGACTGTTATAGGGAAGGTTCTGATAATGGGAGACTTCAACGTGCCAGATACAGATTGGTCAATACCAGCAGGAACATCTGCCAGAACTAGACACATAGTGGATTCCCTGCAGGGAGAGGGCCTCAAACAACTGGTACAACAACCCACAAGAGACAGGGCTGTCCTAGATCTAGTACTGACTAACAGGGAAAGGATCACAGATATCCAGGCAAAAGGTTACCTGGGGGCCAGTGACCATTATATGGTATGGCACAATTTGGCCACTAGAACTAAATCGTCCTATTCCAAAGCAAAACTATGGTGCTTCAGAGGAGCTGACTTTGATAAGATGGCCAACAGAGTTAAGTTAACCCTGGCAAAAAATAAATACAGGTGATGGGGGTACAGGACAAGTGGGCAAGCATTAAGGATGCAATACTTGAAGCAACATCCCATTGTGTTAGAGAGAAAAGGAAGTGCAAAAGAAGAAACCACTTTGGTTCTCAAAAACAGTAGCAGAAAAGGTCAGAGCCAAAAGGCTTGCCTTCAGGAAATATAAGGGTACACAGCAGGATGAAGATAGGGAGGCATGACAAACTTCCCTGCAGGAAGCAGGGAAGGCAGTAAGGCAGACAAAGACCCAAACTGAGGAAACACTAGCACGAACAGTAAAAGAAGGTGACAAAACTTTCTATAGATACATTAGTGAAAGGAGAAAATCCAGAGCGGGTATTGCTAAGATCAAAGGGGATAAGGGGGGCATGTGAAGAGGAGGACCATGTAAAAGCATCTATCCTAAATAGATACTTCTACTCAGTATTTACTGAGGAGAAGGTAGGGCAGGGGCCACAGCTCAGCACCATGGACATGGGGGGAGGGTGGTGTGCACTTGTCCCTTCACAAAATAAAGGGTCCCACAAGAGCTCAATAAGCTCAGGGTGGAAAAGGCAATGGGACCTGATGGCATACATCCCAGGGTGCTAAAGGAGCTAAGGGTGGAACTAGCAGAGCCATTATCAGAACTGTTTAGTAAGTCTGTGAGCACAGGAGAGGTCCCAGAAGACTAGAGAAGGGCCCATGTGATCCCACTCCACAAGAATGGTAGAAGGGAGAAGGCAGGGAACTACAGACCAGTCAGTCTTACCTCAGTAGTGAGCAAGATTATGGAGGCACCCCTTAAGGAAAGGATAGTGCAACACCTAGAATCCATAGGAGCACAGGATCCAAGACAGCATGGATTTACAACAGGAAAGTCCTGTCAAACTAATCTTATAGATTTCTTTGACTGGGTAACCAGAGTGGTGGACCAAGGGGGAGCAGCTGATATTGCCTACCTTGACTTCAGCAAAGCTTTCAATACTGTTCCACATAGAAGATTGAGTAATAAGCTGGGTAGGCTCGGGGTGGGTCAGACATTGGTCAAATGGGTTGCAAACTGGTTGATGGGCAGAAAACAGAGAGTGGTGGTAAACAGTATACAGTCAGAAGTGATACAAGTCACAAGTGGGGTACCTCAGGAATCAGTCCTGGGGCCAGTCCTCTTCAATATCTTCATCAGTGACATTGCAAATGGACTGGAGGGTAAGGTTTGTCTGTTTGCAGATGACACCAAGATCTGCAAAAGAGTAGATGATCCAGATGGGGCGGGCAGAATGAGAACAGATCTGGATAAACTGGCAAAATGGTCAGGAGAGTGGCAACTGGGGTTTAATGCAAAGAAGTGCAAGATCATGCACATAAGGGAGAAAAACCCTGAAGCCACCTATAAGCTGGGATGGGGGTTGGTGGCAGTCACAAGGGAAGATAGAGACTTGGGCATCTTCATTACAGATGACCTGAAATCATTCAAGCAGACCACTAAAGCAGTAGATAAGGCTAGGGGGATGTTGGGGTGTATTAGTAGGGGTATCACAAGTTGTCAAGTTGTAAGAGGGAGGTAATAATCCCTCTTTATAAGACACTGGTTAGGCCCCATCTTGAGTGCTGTGTGCAGTACTGGAGGCCACACCTTCACAAGGACATTAACTAAATTGAGGCAGTCCAGAGAAGGGAAACCAAAATGATGCAGGGACTGCATCAGAAAACATGAAGACAGATTAACGGAGCTCAATATGTATACCCTAGAGCAAAGGAGAGAGAGGTGATATGATCGAAACATTCAAACACCTTAAAGGCATTAACGAGGTGAAAAATTCTAACATGTTTCAATATAAAAAAAAAATAGGACAAGAGGACACAGCATGAGATTAGAGGGAGGTCAATTAAGGGGTAATGTGAGGAAGTTATTTGTCAAAGAAAGGGTGGTGGATGCATGGAATGGTCTACCTCAGGAAGTGGTGGATATGAATACAGTGCAGGGCTTCAAACAGGCATGGGATAGGCTCAAGGGAACAATACAGATGAGTATGAATAGCTAGGCCATTGACAGAGCAAAGGCCGATGGCACATTCTTAAGGTAGAAAAAGAAATGGGCAGACTGAATGGGCTTTGCGGTTCTTATCTGCTATCAACTTCTATATTTCTATGGCACTGCCAACAGTATACCATCTGTCTAGTGCCAGCTCACATACCAGTCAGAGCCAACCGAAACGTATTCAGCAACTGGATATTATACCCACACCCTTCCCAGGATGTACTTTGCCAGCTTTTCCAGCACCCCACCCTTCATTTTCAGCCTCAGTCTTTCAATATAACACCTCCCACTCTGTAATTCTTTCTTTTCTGCTAACGATGCTCTCATCTCACCAATCTCTTTGTATTTACTGTCCATCCTCTGTCATTTTAAAACAATTATCTCTCAGAATTGTAATCTTAACTGTCCTAAAAATCCTGTTCCCTTATTTTGACTTCTTTCCCCAAGCACTGGTCTGTAATCAATTACACAACAATTATAATGTTATACATCAAGATAAATCAATGGCGGCCATTGTTAGCTCTAGCCAACTCTTGTTTTCTGTGTCCCAGCACCGAAACACAAGACTGAGATTGGCTGTGTGCAACAGAGGAGAAAAGGACTGATTCTGAGTGATAGCTAGACAGGCAGACAGATAGACCAAAGACAGATAGATTTTTATTGATATAGTGCCTTTTCATTACTCAAAGTGCTTTACAATTTAAAAAATAGACAATTACAAAAACCTGCACAAAATAATTTAATTTCTTAATGTACATGAATGGTATATGGCATAATTATTTTTAAATGGTATATTACAATGTCAATAAAAATTACATTTTCAAAACACAAAATCCAGCAGAAAACCACAAGGTAACATTTCAATACTGAAATTTCTAAGTCTCAAAAGTCTAAAACTGTAATCACACTATTAATCATTCAGTCTGTCAATCCCTTGTGAATGCCAGTTTCAATAACCAGGTCTCCAATGTTGACTTAAAAACTTTTATTGAATAAAAACAGAAACAATAGGGCACTCACCACCTCCAGGCAAAAAAGATGCAACTCCAGTAATATTTTAAAATGTGTTCAGTGCATCATTTTATTAAAGTGCAAAAAATGGACCTCAGCCCGTGGAATAATCACCTGGCCCAGTTTTTACACCTTAAGAAAATGAGGTACTGAGCACATTTTAAAAAACTACTGGAGTTGTAGCTTTTCTATCTAGAGGTAGTCGAATGCCTGATTTTATTCTGTTTTATACTGTGTACCTGGTTATCGTAAGCACCACTGACCCTGTGTGATTTTCTTCTGTTGTAAAACTTCAATTAAAGTATAACTCCCACGGTATCTGTGTGTTATCATATATCATGTATCAATGTGTTATCTTATTTTACGCATTACTCTAAATTTACCAAATTATTTGTGTCTGTAACAAATGTAACAGGACTACTACTGAAAATGGTGTCTCCCCTAATTGTATGTGCCTTTATAAAATAGAACTTTAATCAGTCAATCAAGTGAAGGGGCAGAATAGATATATCTGAGGATGAATGAATTGTTTGCTGCATGTAGAGAATTATAAGAGCTCAGAGTAAGACTTCGAATTTTAGTCAGGTTTAGTTAGTTTTCCAATCCTGTGCTTTTGTGTTAAAACAAGTTATCTCTTATTTCCTAGTTCGTGTGTATTCCCTATTACTTTAGTTTATTGTATGCAGTAGAAGGTGCTTAATCAGAACACCCCAGGGGTAAACCTTTCCTCCTGATTATGCATCCATCTCAATTAACAGGAGTCATTTTTTTGAACACCAATATGTTTTAGAATGATAAGTTGCATCAAACTTTCCTTCCCCTGGAATAATTTGGTTCACTCTGTTTGCCCATTGGTCAGTCTCCATGGCAGACATTTGGCTAAAAGTGTGCCACCTGCTGGGAAGAAGTTTCTGTTGGTCACTAGAAATTTAGGAGTGAATGGGTAGTCAGCTCCATGACCAGCCTCAGGACAGAAGAATAAATGAAATAGTCTGGGTTTGGTGTTCTGTGTGATTGCGATCAATAGGTGTAGCCACAGTAGATGCAAATTGCTGGTGATTTGGTAGCCTGAGGTGGGGGCAGACTACAAAAGAACCAGCATGTCATGGAAGAAGCAAAGCAGAATCAACAGGGTTGCCTGAACACAGAACCAGGAGTTTGGTATGGTAAGTCATGGCTGGTTATGGTTACAAGAGGCAATGGATACTCCACAAGTGGGATGAGGAGCATAGAAAAAAAGGAAAGAGTACAGAACCAAAAAAAAAAGCAGCACAAATAGTGGGAAGGAGCTGCAGAGGAGGGAGGGGAGGGGAGGAAGGGAAGAACAGATGTGAAATGAAATTAACATCTAATCAGGTATGATAAAATGATGAGTAGATTAATGTGAGGGACAAGTCTGGGCATAGTCAGATGGCAATCACCTCAATTTGGTGGCCAGGACGTCATGTTTATGCAGTTCCAGCCTCCATATGATGAAACAGCAATGTCATTTGTTTTCTGCAAGTCACCTCAATAAAGTGTACATCCCCGTTATCTGCTGCACCCTGTTTTAAGTGGCTTCTACTGTGTCTTGTGTACATATTTTAATGTATCTGCGACCGAAGTGTGTGAATACGTACAGGCAATCTATTTACCGGGTGATTCCATGAGCCACCTTCAATACCGTACCACCAACTTAATAGGTAATCTAGACCTGATACACAGTGGGGGAAGGTTACCTGTAGTGACTAGGGGGATTCTTATATCCAAGGGAACTTGCATTGTGTGAGCGGGAGCCTCTGGTGGAATGTGAAGAAAGAAAGCAGCCCTGCGTAACTGCAGTGTGCCCATTTTATTGAATTTTGTAATCATGTTTTGTTTTCTGCAACATTTCATATTTTTAAGTGATTTATCAGCAGAAATTCAATTTTAAAGCATATCTGTGCATTTGATCAAATCCTTCTGTCTTCTATTAAAAGAAAATACCAGACTAGAGCAGGCCTCAGTTTCTAGTGTTACTGAGTGTCTGGGTTGTGATGCAGGCATCAGCCAGACAGACCTGGGTTTCCCACAACCTCCACTTGCATATCGTGTAACTCCGAGCAAGTCACTTAACCTCCCCAGTGCGCCTGGGTCACCCCTGAAAACAGGCACTTGTGCTTAATGAGCCTTACCTAGTTACCAAAGAAGAAATAAAAACAAATTTATATATATATATATATATATATACATATACACACACACACACACACACACAACACACACACACACACACACACACACAGTAGTGTCAGTATAGTTAGGGCTGCCTGAACACTTCTATGTTAAACCCCAAATTTTGCACTTTAATAACTTTGGCATCGTACGACAATTTTGCATGCTCGGTTTGGTACCATGGATCGCTGGATCTGGTAAGTTGCATTACGGTTGGATGAGTGGTCGTGGAACTGCAGCATGCCCAAAAACACAAAAAAACTGGGTTTTGGGGCGTTTCTTTGCTCATGGCTACAGACAGCACGATTTGTCCGTTTGGTCTGAAATCTTCAGGGAAGATACAGTCTGGGTCATTGATGTGCCTTCCGAAGATTTGGTGAAAATATATTAAACCATTCAAAAGTTATTCACAAAACAAGTTTCCCATCATAGTCAATGGGGAAAAAAACTAAATGCGTCTCTCGAAAGCTGCCACCACGACTGTATTTAACTGTCACAAATGGCCCTTTTACTGTCATGTGGCAGCCATCTTGTTTTCAGTTAGCAAGAGAGAAAATGCCTGGCGTTTAAATTTGGGATTCCGCCAGGTAAACACTGACTGTTGTGTTTACCTAGTCGGGTCCTGAGGATCACAGCACTATTTTTTGGGGGGGGGGGGTGCCCACAGAAATGCCTTTTTAAAGATTAGACTCTCTGAAGTGTAGCAGATTGCGACAGAAATGATGGTGACACTTTTGCAAATCATGAAAGTGTCGTGCCTAATTTTGCGAAACTGTCACAATTTGCTACAGTAGTTTGCTCCCCCAAAAAAAATTTTTTTGCCATCCCACTGCACCAAAACAGTTGGGGCTTTTGGCCTGAAATTTGCAGGTTGGCACACCCTGGTCCCACAGATGTGTCTTTTAGTGGTTTGGTCCCAAAACATTTAACAGACCCATAGTTACAGCGCTCCCATAGTTACAGCGCTCCCAAAGTTGAGAAATGTCCCATAGGCTAACATTGTGGTACCCATAATGACTTTCATTGCCTGCATCTCAGAAACAGTGCAAGATACAGATTTTTTGTTCTCCATAGCTTAGTCCACCTTTAGATGAATTAAGCATGCATGGAGGTTTTGAAGTCGTGAATACCACTGCAGTGGAATTTTTTTCATAGTTGCTATGGTTACTGAGATATTGCCAAATACATGTTACAAGGGTTCCTTTTGAGTACTATGGGGCTGCTATATGGCTCTGTACTTATGTGTGAGTGGGGGCACAGGGCCCTGAGAGCCCACATTCCCACATGAGCATACCATTATGAAAAATTGGGTAGCATGAGGGCAGCGCAGGGCCCAGGGAGCCAGCACTCCCACTACCACAAACCAGTTACTAGTTAGCTTACACTTTCTCAAAAAGAAGGTAATTGACAGGAATATCCATTTTGCACTCCATAGGCCTAGGAAAGAACTACTATGGTACAAGCCACCGAGAACATCTGATCACACACCTCTGGTAGTAACCTACATCCCAGAACTGGAAAAACTATGGAAAATAATTAAAGAGCTACAGCCACTACTGTCTGAAGATGAAACTCTAAAAAATATATTTCCCACTCTACCAGTGCTTGCCTTCCACCAGCCACCAAACCTGAAGCAAAAACTGGTATGAAACAAACTTCCTTCTGAGCTCCAAATAGGTGACAAAGGTACCAAACCATGCAAAGCACCTCGCTGCAAACTATGTACACATATCTCTCCTGAGACATGTGTCAGTCACAATGCAAAAACATTTACAATCCAAAACTCGTATACCTGTTCTTCTAGCAACGTAGTGTACATGATACAATGCAGAAAATGTGAGGAAGACTGCTATATTGGTGAAACCGGACAGGAACTCAAAACAAGAATGAACCACCACAGATTCACAGTTACCCATAAAAATGAAAATATGCCAGTAGGGGAACATTTTTCTAGACCAGATCGATTTTACTGTCAGAGTGTTAAAAGAGAACTTCAAAAACAGCCAGGATTGGCAAACATTTGAAATAAAAATGATACAATATTTTGACACTAAAGAAAAAGTACTTAATAAAGATGTTGTTTTTTAACCCACTCAGCCCCAGAACTCACATGTGAGTCGAAATGTTCTATGCGTAACCTTAATCAAAATGGCCGTCTGGGGCTGAATGAGTTAATGCACAACCAGTAATTATACTTAAAGCAGTGCTTCAGGGTTTCTTTTCAAACCCTCACATCAGCACCCACTGGCTGTTTTAACAGGTACCTTCTTAAGACAATGGTATGTATTTTCTTTATGTCTTGACTTTGTAGAAATGTTAATTAATGGTCCAGAGTCAGAGTAAAATTAGGCAGCCCTTTGATCTTACAAGTTGTTCTCTATAACAGACACACTCCAGTGAAAATTAGTCCTCCTGTTTGTAAGAGGTGCAAATTGACTGCAATGCTTCGATCTGTAACCTGCTAGTCTAGGCTTCAAATCCACACCCAACCTTTATGTCTGTCACACTGCTCAGCTGTTTTTCACTTTTGACCTGAGGAAGAGAGTTTCACCTCTCGAAAGCTAGTCTTAAAAATAATTTTGTTAGTCCAATAAAAGGTATCACTTGCAACATATTTGTTGTATTTTTTCTCTACAAAAGAAGGGAAATTCATTGCAAAAAACTCCATTCATGCATCAGTTAGGGATAATAGCACAACGACCAAAATATGGAAATGTGATGTTCTAGGGACATGGATATGTTGTTCATCCACACTCATTGGCAGTATCCTTGCCGCTTTAAATCTTGCCGGAAGGTCTTCAAGCTTGCTCCTCCCACCCACCCGGGTGGTATAACTCTCGGCTCCGCCCCATGACGCCAGATCTTCCTTACCGCTTGGAAGCTCAGGTTCCTCCCAACGCCTGCTTGTGACTGGTTCTATTTCTCCGCTTATGGATTTAAAAATAATATTTTGCAAGACTTCAGTTCGATCCTCGCGGCCGCGGCGGATAAATCGACTCCGGATTTCGGAGATGCCCATGCGGGCAGAAGATGTCTCGACGGATCCACACCCACGTGTGTGTCTACTGTTTAGGCCTTGAGCACGACCCGCAGGCTTGCGACCTGTGCTCATCTTTCTCGGCCCTCGTCCTCGGGGCCGTGCTGCCCGATTGCAACTGGGTGCGTCCGAGCGTTTCCACCGGTGAAGTCCAAAGAGGCCCGGTTAGCGGTGTCAGCGGCGGCGGGCCTCGGCGGATCAGCTCGAGCGGATATCGCCTCAAGAGGAGGCGGCGCGGTCAGATCTTCCTCGGCCGCGATTTATCCCGCCTCTGGGTTCTTCCTACACGGCTTCCTTTAAGGAGCTTTGTCTGTCCCTCTCCACTAAAGGAGAAGGGCCTCGTCTGCTGGACCTTTTCGGTCAAAAAGAGGGACAAGGGTAAGTCCTCCGTCGGCGCTCTTGGGGCGGGAAAGGTCCCTCTCCACGGGCCGTCGACCGTCGGCTTCGGTCGACCGCTCGGCTTCGGCCACTGGCCTCACGGTGTCCCCGTCAGGTCAGTTGACCGAGACTCCCACTGATGAAGTCGAGATTTTTCTCGACCCATTGGACGGGCTGTCGCCTTTAGCAGCCGAGATTCCCCTCTCCCCGGTTCCCCCGGGAGGAGTTGAGGATCCCGTGGGCTCGCCTGTGCCTCCGGTTCCAGAGCCCTCGGATGGACCTTCCGAGCCGAAGGGAGTGTCGGTTCCGGCCGACACCTCCCTGCACCGACCCCGGAAATTCCGGGACTCTCGGTCTCGGTCTCGGACCTCTTCGCGGTCCAGCCGTTCCCACCGTCATAGGCGGTCTCGGTCTCGGCACCGCGGTAAGCGGCGTCGCCGCTCGTCCTCGTCCTCCTCCTCGGATGAGGGGAGGCTTCGGCGTAAATTACGTCGACGGTACGAGGACCTTATGTTGCAACAGCTCCTCCTGGCCGGGAATAAGCCGACCGCGCCTTCCCCGCCATTAAGTGGCTGTCACCGAACGGTCGACGACAACCCTCGACTTGGCCCGAGGAGCCTATACCCAGGCCGGTTGTTCGCCAAACCAGCTGCTCCACTCATGCGGTGGAACCTCCGCTCCACAGCCACCATTTGGGGCCCGACCAAGGATTCTCGGTCGGCTAAGGGTTTACCCCATCGCTGTCAGTTACCCTCACTCCCGACCGACCTCGCAGGTGAAGGGTGGTTCAGGCCAGAGGAGCTTTTCGAGGACTCTTCCGAGTCCGAAGATGATTCCTCCTTCTTCTCCAAGCGACTGGACTTGGAGTCTTCAGGAGGTCAGCCAATGGACGATAGCCCGTCGTCCTTCCTAGGACTGCTTCGGCTCATCTCGGAGTCTACCGGGATGGAGCTCGAACCCGTTTCCAAACGGGCCAGGTATCCCTCACGGAGATTCTGGACCGAGGATTCTCCGACGGAGGCCTTTCCGGTGGCGAGGCCATAGTGGGTCCAGCACTGGAACTTTGGCAGCGCCTGCTTCCTGCCCCGCGCTTCGGCCAGGATGGCCAGGAAGATGGCGGTCCCTACCGGTTCCTTGTCCGGTTTTCGGAACACCTCTGCTGAGGGTTGGTTTCGACAGCGCTGCCTCGGTAGCAGCGCCAGGGATGTGGACAAACCTCCTGACAAGGAGTCCAAGAAATGGACTATGTCGGGCGAAAAGTCTACGCTAAGGCCCTCTCTCGGCCTTCGCCAGGCCAGTTCGCGCCCTCATGGCACATTTTTCTCATGCCCTGTTGGGCTCCCGGATGAGGTCATCCTCATCTTCCCGCCGATCTGCAGACTACGGTTAAGCAGGTGCGGACCAGGGCAGGGAGTGGCCAAACAGCAGCTCCAGACTGCTTTGGATGTAGGGACTCATGTGCCAGATCGGTGGCGGCCGTAGTGGCTATGCGTCGGCGGGCTTGGCTGAGGATATCCACCTTTACTTCGGATACCCAGCACAAGTTGGCGGATGTTCCCTTTTTGGGGACTGACCTCTTCGGCCCTGGGGTGGAAGGTCACCTGCAGAGGATCGAGAAGTCCAATGCCACCTTGGACTCGGTCTCTTCCGCTCAGAAGGACAAAGGCCCGAAACCACAGCCTAAGCCCTTTCGTCCTTCTGTGCCCCCGGCGCGCCCGACCCAGCAACGTCAGGGCCAGCAGGCTCGGCCTTGGCATCCCAAACCCAAGCCGCCGGCTTCCTCTAACAGGAGGCAGGGAGGAAAGGGCCCAGGAGGTCCCTCGGCCGGTCCCTCCTCCAAGCCTGCCCAGTGACGGGCTGAGGGGTGTCGCCCCCATCCCCGTCACCTTACCCCTGGGTCCCCTCGTGGGGGGACGGCCCGCACTGCTCCGCCTGGTCCGCTGTTACCACGGGACAGGTGGGTCTTTGAGGTGGTGGGAAGAGGCCTGCCTCTGAATTCGCAGGCACCACCTTCAGAGCCGCCGCCTCGGGGGCTTCGGATCCCAGCTCACTGGCGGCTCGCCGAGCCGACATCGCCTCCTCCTCCAGAAGGGAGGTGGTAAGAGAGGTGGTGGACCTCTTTCAGACCCAGGGTTTGTGTCCAGGTACTTCCTGGTTCCGAACGGACGGGGCTGGCGCCCATTCTCGACCTCCACGACCTAAACAAGTTCCTAAGGTCTCGAACCTTCAGGATGGTCACTCTGGCTCAGATAATACCATCCTGAAGGCGTGTGGTTCTGCTCTCTGGACTTGCAGGACCGCTTTTCACGTCCCTATCCGTCTGTCTCACCAGAGATTCCTTCGCTCCGAGCGGAAGGATCTCTCTCGAGTTCCAAGCCATGCCCTTCGGCTTGTCTCCAGCTCCCAGGGTCTTCACCAAATGCATGGCAGTGGTGACAGCATTCCTCTGGCGCCCGAGGTCAGGTGTACCTGGGCCGACTGGCTTGATAGCAGCTCCCTCCAGGAAGGAGCGAGTGGTCCAGAGATCTGGCCCTCCAGGTCTGCTCTCAACTGGGCCTCCTTATCAACGAGGCCAAGTCGGAACTCGAGCGAGCAGGTGATTTTATTCATCGGGCGCAGCTCGACTCTCTTCGAGCCAGAGCGGCTCCCGCGGACAGGGCCGAGGTTCTTTCCTCCTTTGCCCGATCATTTCTGGTTGGGCACCGCGCCTGCCCGGGACTTCCTGCGCCTCCTGGGTCTCATGGCGGCCTGTACCAGCGTGGTCCGTTGGGCCGCTGGAACATGCGTCCCCTTCAGTGGGGACTGGCCAGCCAGTGGTCACAACGCCAGCGATCCCTTGACCAGCTTGTGTCGGTGACACAGGGGATGTGGAACGCCTCCAGTGGTGGACCGTTCCAGATCATTTGCAGGAGGGCATCCTGCTCAGCTCCGGCCGACGGTCTCTCTGTCGACCGATGCCTCTCTGATGGGTTGGGTGCCCATCTGGGGAACACAGGCTCATGGCCTCTGGTCCCCGCGAGTCCCGATGCCACATCAACCTGCTGGAGCTCCGAGCGGTCCGCCTAGCTCTCACCGCCTTTGCCCGCTCCTCCGGGGTCAAGTGGTCCGAGTCCAGACGGACAATACCACGACCATGTACTATCTAAACCGCCAGGCGGGACGCTGCCCATGCTTCTATGCAAGGAAGCTCTCCGCATTTGGTCACTGTCAGCGCAGCCTGGAGGCGGATCTCCTAGCTATTCACGTGGCAGGAGCCTCCAACACCTGGCCGATGCCCTGAGCCGGATAGGGGCTGCATCCCACGAGTGGTCTCTCCTGCCGGAGGTAGTACAGCATCTGTTCTCCTTTGGGGCACACCTCAGGTGGACCTGTTTGCCTCCATGGAGAACGAAGCTGAGTCTGTTTCATGCCCGCCCCCCTCAGCAGGGCTCGCTGCAGGGGGATGCCTTCTCGAGGCAATGGACCCCGGGCCTCTTTCGCCTTTCCCCATTTCCTTGATCCACAAGGTGCTTCTCAAGGCGAGGAGGGACAAGGCAGGTGATTCTGATAGCCCCAGACTGGCCTCGCCAGTTCTGGTACCCAGATCTCCTCAGTCTCAGCTCCAGGACTCATGGCAGCTTCCAGCTCGCCGGACCTGCTCTCAGTCAATCAGGGAAGGTGTTCCATCCGACCTTCAATCCCTGCACCTGACGGCCTGGTTCCTGAGCGGCTAGAGTTCCAGGCTTTGGGTCTTTCCGACGAGGTCCTCAATGTAGTTGAGGCGTCCCGTATGAGTCGACCAGAAAATGCTATGCCTTCAAATGGAAAAGGTTTTCCATTTGGTGTCAGGGCAAGGGCTTGACCCTTCCTCCTGTTCCTTGGCAAGCATCTTGACTATTTATGGTCCCTTTCTAGTCAAGGGCTTAGGTCTAAGCGACCCTAAGGGTGCACCTGGCAGCCATCTCTGCTTACGGCGCGGGCCGGGAAGCAGTCGGTGGCAGGAGAAGGTGGTCTGGCGCTTTTCAAAGGCCTTGATCACATTTCCTCCAGTGCGGGAACCCCACCTCCGTGGGATCTACTGCTGGTACTGGCAAAGCTCATGGGCAAGCCATTCGAACCTATGCACAGGTGTGCTCTCTCTCACCTGTCGTGGAAGACCGCCTTCTTGGTGGCTATCACGCCAGCCAGAAGGATGGGAGAGCTCCAGGCGCTTCCATCGAGTCTCCTTACCTGGTCTTCCACAGGGACCAGGTTGTCCCTGCGCCCCAACCCAAATTCCTTCCGAAGGTGGTGTCGAGTTTCACCTTAACCAGGTGTTGACTGCCGGTGTTCTACCCCAATCACACTCGAGGCCGAATATAGGCTCCATACTCTGGACCTAGAAGGGCGCCGCTTATTATAAGGAGCGACGGCTGAAATTGGGAGAGGTTCGCCAGCTGTTTGTCACCCACGCTGAAGCCGCATCTGGCAGACCTGCAGCCAAGCGACGATAAGCAGGTGGGTCACCTCCTGCATAGATCTCTGCTATAAGTTGGCGGGCATGGAGCCTCCCAGAGGGATAAGAGCTCATTCTACCCGCCATACTGCTGCATCGGTGGCTGCTTCCAGGGACGTCCCTTTCCAGGAAATCTGCAGGGCTGCTACCTGGAAGTCAGCAAACACCTTCATTACCCATTACCACATCGACCTTGAGTCACGCCGGGATGCTGGTTTTGGGGCCTCGGTTCTCCAGTCTCTCTTTCCCAAGTAAGTATATGGGGTGTGTCTCTGCCTCCTCCTCCCGGAGAACTGCTAGGAGTCTGCCAATGAGTGTGGATGAACAACATATCCATGTCCCTAGAAATACAGGTTACTCACCTGTAACAGGAGTTCTAGGAATGGTATATGTTGTTCATCCCACATTCCCGACTTCTCCCGGCTGGACGCATAACCTGAGCTTTCCAGCGGGCCAGATCTAGCGTCATGGGGCGGAGCCGAGAGTTATACCACCCGGGTGGGTGGGAGGAGCAAGCTTGAAGACCTTCCGGCAAGATTTAAAGCGGCAAGGATACTGCCAATGAGTGTGGATGAACAACATATACCATTCCTAGAACTCCTGTTACAGGTGAGTAACCTGTATTTAGGGTTAGCTCCCCCACCACCCCTCACCCTCCACTCACCAACAGACATTGGGGTGTGCCATAGGGTCATCAGGCCTAACTCACACCTCATTCTCCTATACTGCAGCATGTCAGCTTGTTTGCACATGGAATGGGGTGAGAGTTGAGCCTGATGACCCCATAGCACACCCCAATGTCTGTTGGTGAGTGAAGGGTGGGTTGGAAGGGGGCAACCCTAACATCACATTTCCATACATTTGTCACTGTGCTATCAACCCAAACTGATGTATTAATGGAATTTTTGCAATGAATAATACATATAAATACATATATTTATATACATATAAAAATAAATATATATATATATATATATATATATATATATATAAATAAGGGATATACAATGGCGAGCTGCCAGATAAATGATTTATCTACACAAGTGTTGTTTGACCTCAGGTAACCTCACAAGTGGCGTAAGCCACGAGTGAGGTGTCCGAGGTCAAACAGCACAAGTGTAGATAAATCATTTATCTGAAAGCTCACTATTGTATATTTCATTTATGCAATAGAGATGCTTTCTATCAGTGCAGGAACATTTGGTTTTGACTGTTTATCTTTATTTTAAATGATAATTTCTGGGAGTTTTGGTTAACTTTCCTAGAGTATGTCTGCGTAGCACAGTGGTTGTTATTAAATGAAACACCTATCATTTTGTAGAAAACTTCTTGCTGAACAAATGTCATGCTCACAGTACTATGCCGCCTTTTTCATTTTAAAGTTATTCACATTTGTTTGTCAAAAAAGGGAAAATAAAATTGAATTTTATGCTGTTTTTTTTTTCTAATTATAAAAAAAACTAAAAGGTATCTATAAATGAAACACCACTCATTTTGAAGATAGTTTTGTGCTGAACATTTTTCGTGCTCACAGTACGATGCTATTGTTTTTTGTTTTAAAGTTATTCACATTTGTTTGTCAAAAAAGTGAACAAAAAATCTAATTTTCTTCTGTTTTTTTGCCAATTGTAAAAAATCTATAAGATATCTATAAATGAAACACCACTCATTTTGTAGATAATTTTGTGTTGAACAATTTTCGTGCTCACAGTACCATACTGTCTTTTTTCGTTTTAAAGTTATTCCCATTTGAACATGGTTAGTACTGCTTCTGAGGCCGAACATTCTAAATGAATTCCAAAGAGATTTGTGACATTGTAACTGTGTGTATAAATGGTCACTGTATGTATAAATTTATTTATACATACAGTGACTCAGATAAAAGGGTTTATTTAACCACATATATGGCCACCCCTGTTGCGTAAATATATATATATATATATATATATATATAATCACATGCCCCCACAATGCAAAGCATCATGGGCTGCATATGCAAATCACTACAGAATGTTATGCTGGTCCAACTTTAAGCAGAATTGCATGGTGCCAAAAGGCCTCTCACACAGTTTGCAAAGGGTGCTAACAGAGGAGCATGTGTGATTTTTGTATTTTCTTGAAACTTGGATTCCCAGCCAAATGCCCTTTGGGGTAACCCTTGCCTCAGTGTTTGCGCACAGAGGTTCTTTGTCTCTTATATATATATATATATATACAGTATATAGTATATTTACATATTCAGATACAGGAGATTAGCTGTGGTCTTTGTCCTATTAAAACTCATTTGAAATGCCTCTGTATAAAGAGTGCAAGGTTGAGAGGGGTACTTAAGGGTTTTCTCTTATGAATGTATTAGATGACACATTTGGAGAGCTTTTAAGGTTTAACAAAATTCTACTTGTGATCTCTGGGGAGGCTAATCTAGGTGAAGGCACTCGGGGACAAGGTTGCTGATTTGCAGCTTTACCAGAAAAAGGAAAATACACATATGACGAATTCCATTCAAAAGTTTTATTAAATTTATTGATGGTAAAACCGCACATATTCTGTGATGGATGAAAATACAGTATACTGTTCTAGAGTTGGAAAGTGCCCAAAACAGCTTCATGATCTTGACAGTATTATTACACCAACAAGTACTGCACTAATAAATACTGCACCATAGTGACACTAGTACAAACACAGGCACGTATCCTGCACTGATACCTGACCAACCTCATTAGGAACCAAACCCACCAAAAGCCCTACATCCACTCCCCTACATAGCAAGGTACACTGCCCCTTCATCGCTTCAAGGCCATCTCAATTGGGGATGCTAGGAAATACCTTCAGAAGGTCCTCGGTAAGGGGAGAGTCAGTGGGGACACCCTTGATCTGAATCTAATCTCTCTCTCTCTCCTTGGAAGAAATCCTGTCTCTGCTCACCCACATCCTTAACTTGTCACTTTGACTAGCTGTATTCCTTCATAAATGGAAAGCTGCAATAGCCACTCCTGCGCATAAGAGTGGGAACCGGGCCCTTACAGAAAACTACAGACCCATCTCCTTGCTACCACCTCTATCGAAGTCCTTCGAATGAATAGTCGCGGACCAACTGGTCGAATATTTAGACAAGTACAAACTCCTCTGCCCTGAGCAGCATGGCTTTAGGGCTGGGCACAGCACCACCACAGCTCTTCTAGAATTCATGGGACACATCCACAAAACACTTGATCGTAGACAACTTACTGGAGCAATCTTTATTGACCTGACTAAGGCGTTCGATACTGTTAACCATGCCCTCCTAACTGAGCAACTTGCCTCAATGGGCCTGGCTCCCAAGGCAGTTTTGTGGTTCTACAGCTACCTGGACCATAGATCCCAGCAAGTTAGAATCAGTTCAGCCCTCTTGGATAGCAAGCCTGTCTGCTCTGGTGTCCCGCAGGGGTCTATACTGGGTCTCCTCCTATTCAGCTTATTCCTGAATAGTCTCCCTCAAGCCAGCCAGTGCCACATCTTACTCTATGCTGACGATGCAGTCGTCTTCACACATGGCTCAAATCCTGATGAACTGGAGCATCTACTTCAAAGTGATTTCACCTGTCTTGAGAAGTGGTTCATAGATCATAAGCTAATTATGAACTATAAAAAAACTAAGACCATGCTGTTCTCCAGCCCCCATAACAAGCATCGTAACTACCCTTTATCAATATGTAATGTTGCTGGGGTCTCCTTGGAACTGGTCCGACAGTTTAAATACCTTGGAATCACTATTGACAACTTGTTGTCCTACACTGCCCACATTGACAACACCACCAAAGCAATCCACAAACGTACTGGGCTGCTTTAACGTCACAGGCACAGCCTGACCCCCGAAGCCCTTGATATGGAACCTTTGTAAATGAGCAGTTCCTGCTCACTATTTGTAATCCTAGAGTTTGATAAAAAAAAAGTAGCAGTTCACAGCTCTGTGGGTTTCCTTGTTGACTATGGCCTACCTATATATGGCTCAGCCACTGATACTACCCTCCGGCGCTTAAAAACTGCCTTTAACAAAGCTTGCCGGCTAACCTTAGGGGCATCTAGGCTGACTCATACCTGCGATTTATATACCAATGCGCATTGGCTCCTTCTCTATGCCCGATTAAAATTCCAAACCTGCCTCCTGGCGAAAAAGATCAGCCTTGGTAACCTCCCACCTGGGGTTAGTCAACTTCTGGTGCCTTGTATTAATCTGCGGCACACACATAGCTCTGAGCACCAGTCCTTCATTATGCTGAAATGCCACACTTACCAGGGTCAAAGATCTTTTGTGCACCATGCCCCACTCTAATTCAACTCTCTTCAGAAAGATCTTGTGCTGCAGCATACGTTGGGTGCTTTCAAAGTCCACCTTAAACGACACTTGTTAAATGATGCCCACTGTGACTGTCACTCATAGCTTTGCCTCCCCTCCTCTGACACTGATACTCCCTTGGCGTCCCCTCTCCCTTTTCTCCTTCCTCCTCCTCGAGCCCTGTCCCCTCTTCCCATCCACTCACCTCTCACCCTTATCCCCTGCTCCTTCCTGAGCCTTCCCCTCAACTCCCAACCCCTCACCTCCTACCCCTGCTCCCTACCTTCCTTGAGTCTGCTCCTTCCTCTTTGCCTCCTCTCCCATCACCCTCAGCAGCCACCTTTCTCCCTTCTTGCCTCCTCTTCCCTCTGCCCTCACAATCTGCCTTTACACCCCTTCCCCCTTTCCCAGCTTAATTCTCACTGTATTGCCTGCTCTCTTGGCACTTGGGGCTCCTCCCCACCCCACCCTGCGCTTATCTTCTCTCTACTAACCTGTCACCAGAAGGCAATTGACCGGTACTCACCATCAGGCATCTAATACCTGTAAATCTATTATTTGGCCCCCACTCCTTCTTATCCTGATTTGTCTTGTTTTCTCCATTACATAATTCCCATGTCCCAGTCCTGTGTAATTTTGTACTGCTATGTTTTGTATTGTGAACTTGATGTGGGACCTATACAAAGAGCTCTGAGCTCAAGTGGTGTAATCCGAGATTGTAATAAAATAAAATAAATAAGATAAAAATCAGAGGCAGACTCTGTGCTGATTTACAGCTACCATAACACCTGGAATTCTCTTTGTTGAGCAGTTTTACCATGTGTAAACTCATGCAGAGTGGTATGGTACTTGGAGGTCCCCTACAGAAACATAAGCTGTAGAACTAATTCAAAAGAGGGATAATCCAGATGCTGCTGTCTGCTGCTCCAGATCTCAGTTTCATAACATTGCCCACTCATCATGAACAGTTTCGCCCTGCCCCCTGAGCCAATCTGGATCTCCTCCCCTGTCAGATTTGAGTTTCACGAAGTACAGTATACACATTTATTTTATATAGACTATTATTTTTGTAATGCTTTTATTTACTGTTTATTTTTCTCCTTTTTTTATTCTTTATTCTTTGGTAACTACTGTAGGTAAGGCCACTGTGGCAGAATTGCGTTCCACCAGGCCGATAACCCCAGTGAAAGATGCCTTTTCTGTCTTCTTCTTTTCTCTACTGAAATCTGTTGCACAACAGCCTTTTCTTATACTATACCTTTTTCCACCCCTGGCATAAGTTGGCCACCTATGCCAATCTTTTCTATCTCTCACTAAATCTTTTTTCCTACGGCCTTTATTTCAAGTTTCTATATTTCCATCCCTCACCAAGAACTCCCCCAAATCATGCACCAGGCTAAAGTTAGCTGGCAGGAATGAAATAAGGTGCTGGCTGAATAAAATGCATAAGAACAAATAAAGTGCAAAGAGTGCCTTTTGTGCCATATTATGAGTTTAAAGTGCTGCAGTGCTTAATTAAGTTAATGCTTATGCCATTTTTATATATACAATGTGGGGAATGTTTAGAAATGTTTAAAATGGCAGTTAAATACAAAATAATGTCCACTCTGATAGGTTTATTATGGATACAAACAAAGCGGCATTGTGTTTACGTTGTTCGAATTATTTTGCTGCCGCTCCGTTGTTATGTAAAATGTTATGCCGAAGAAATCCTGCATCAAAGCAGCAACTGTTTGAACTGCATAGCAAACTTTAACTTTTGCTGCCGCTCGGTATCTGTGTAAATAATTACTGATGCCCCTGTATTATTAGCACTCCTGGCTGCTGGCATTATATAAAATATTCTGTAGAAGTGTGCCAGCTAGCCGTGGAGGAGTCCGTGGCATGTGTTCAGCCAGTCCAGGTTGCTATAGAGGTAGGCTTCCCCTGAGTAATATATGTGCTCTGAAAAGCAAGTGCTTGAAAATGAAAAGGGACTATGCTGTCCCTGAACATGAAAGCTACAGCCCAGTATAAAAACAAATAAAAAGGGGCTTACCAAAGCTATGCAGAGCCCCAAAGCACAGTGGCTAGATAATGATTGTTTAGCAGTCTGCTGCTCTGCTTCAACGTAGAAAACAAATGATTTAAAGAGACCAGAATGTCCCTATGTATGTGGAAATGCTGTACAGTTGAAGTAGCCCTCAGAATAAGGAGAGGGCTGCAAGATAAACTAAACACAATAAAGAAATTAAACAAATTAAAAAATAAGGAGACACTGCAGGTCTCTAAAGGAGCCTCATTATGTATAGAGCCCTGAGATATTAAATAACTAGTGTCCATATACTATAACACACACACTATAGCACAGTATAAATACAATAAATGTTGGCACTGTTTGCATATATAGAAAATAACAGACTTCCCATAAGTAAAACCTCAGGAAGGGGACTGCCTATGAGAGGGACTTCCCATAAGTAAAAACCCATTGTGTAATAGAGGAGGAGTGTCCCTATTTAGGGACCATTCTAGAACAAATTGGATGTTATGGGAGGGATTTTCCCATAAGTGGGAGAGCTACATAAGTCCTCCTCAAACACCAAGAGTCAGATTAGCTAACCAGCCAGTCTCACTTACCTGAGGTAAAGGTAAGAGGAAGGACCTGTGCCTGAAATAGGGAATTTTTCTCAAGCAGCAAAAAAGCTGAGATTTGAATTTTGAGATACCTGAAGTAAGGTGGAATAGCATTATGCTATTGTTTATTTTCTATTCCTGATTGAACTGTTTATTGATATTTATTTATTATTTTTGTATTTTTGTACTTTTTCATGAAAACAAAACACACTGCAGGTGTGTTGTACCCTATTACTCAGTCCTGTATTATCTTTGTATATATACCTGCGCCAGCCACCTAGACACAACGCCTGTTTTCAGGGGTGCCAGGGAGCATTGAGGAGGTTAGGTGACTTGCTCAAGGTCAAGTGGAGATTGTGGGAGTCAAACCCAGGGCTGCCCAATGCACCAAGTTCATTCACAGCATATTACTATAAGATCTTGGCTGCCCCTCTCCATCTTGTATTACCTTCCATGCCCTCCCCCCGGACGCATCTGGAAATGAGCTGTTATCAGCTCAGTATGTCTTTTCTGGTAAAATGTTTGAAATTAAAAAAACAGTAATTAATGAGGAATATCCAAAAGATGTTTTAACCTTATGTTGACTATCTTCTGGTTTCAGTCTTAAGAACAGAGAGTTGTAAGAATGGTCATTTGATTCTTTTCCATGTAAATAAGTTAATATGCAGTATATGTTTTTGTAGAAAAACTACTTCTTACACACCATCTTGTGACAAAAAATGCAAATGCCATGAGTTCTGCATTTCCAGCTATATCTGAAAGATTTAACAAAGATAAAAAAATTGTGAAAATGTTATTGCCAAACAGTATGGTCCCTTGGGCATGAACGTTCTCAGGCATCACATTCTGAGGTAAATGAAAATGTTGCATGGCGATATTTGGAGAACAGATGCATCATCCACAAATCAATCTTCACCATTAAAATACCACTTATCTCTCCAGGCTGGAGGCACTAGGATCCTGCAGGAGCAAATCTTTGGCCAGGGGGCCGGCAACGGCGACTGGGCACAGTGCCTGCACACCTCCAAGTGGTGCAGCATGCTAGCAAATAATCAGTGCCAGCTCCCTCACCAACCTCAGTTCTCTTCTTCCCACCAGCGAGAACACACCATGGGAACACACCTCAGTTTGCCTTGTTGCTGCTGAAGTTACAATTTTCACTGCAAAAATGAACGTTTTAATTTTTATGGTGCCATCTTTATTTCTTTTTCTGTACGATGACAAAAGGAAAGTCTGAAGGGGCAGTGTTGAAGAATAAAGTCTGACAGTCACTCATCATGTGTCAGTGCCCTCATGGGAACAAGATAGCTGCATCGGACCGGCATCAGACTTGCACAGCCTGCCTTGGACCTGAGCATGACATGAATGCTTGTAACACTTGCTTCTCCATGTACTGCCATACCTTGGAAAACATGCAGTGAAGTCGGGCTGACTGATCCCCACCTTCAGAGGCAGGTATCACACATAGACATGCCAGGTAAGGTCTCTAGGCTTTTCCCCTGGGCATCTTCTCAAGACTTCTGGTTCCGTGAAAGTACAGAGTTCTTCTTGATCTCATTGCGCTCAGGCAACAGAGACTGTGGTGGTAGGGTCTGGAAGACAGTCAGCTCCTCTTGAGCAGCCAGCTGAGAACCCTCCACTGTCTACCTGCCTCGAGCAGCAGACATCCCTGGTGGCAAGGCCAAAGCTATACGCACGGTATATACTGGTGGACACCATAACATCGTCCTCTGGTGTCACCCATACCATTGTCACTGTTCATGGTTCTAACTCAATAAGGATACTAGGGACAACACTGGGCCACCACCAACACTATTTGCAGTGTTGCAGTGTTGAGGGATAGACCAGCACTGAGGCTTTTATCTTGCTTAAGGAGGGACCGGCACACAGGCTCTTGTCTGTGCCGAGACCAGCTTGGAGACTGTCCCTGACTATGATATCATCAATGACATTGAAGAGGGGGATGGCTCTGAGCAAGGTCATGGTGAAGACCAAAGTGTCAGGACTAGGTCTGACTCTGAGCACAGTGTTGGCAAAGACGTCAGCTCAGTGCCTGTCGTGGTGCATGGACAGTACCAACTAAGGTTCGATACTGGCAGTTTCAACTTTATTAGTGGATTTCAAATACCATTAGATATTAATGGCATCTGATCATGGATCCTATCTCCTTAGCATCAACTATTTATTTATTTAAAAGTTTTACCAGGAAGGTATACTGAGCAGGGTACTGCTCGATTCCAGATGTGTCCTGGGGGATGGGGCAAAAGGAGAATACATAGTTACAGAGAGTACATAATACAGTAAAATTAATGAGAAAGGTTACAGAGGATATAGAGCATGTACATAACCCGTATGTTATAAGGCAAAATGAGTAAAAAGAGCAACCCTGCAACTGCTAGGGTAAGGTAAGCACTACTGTGGTAGGTAGTTGTTGTGCAAGGGACTAGAGCATACACAAGTACAGTGCAGCGCATATAAATCATTGCCAGGAGGAGCACAGCTACTATTAGAGTAGGTCCTAGTCACATGCTCAGGCAGAGGTAAAAAGGATTTCTGAGGCGGGAGTTAAGGTGCTTTGTGGAGGAAGGCATGCCGAACATCCACGGGGAAGGAGTTCCACAGTTTAGGTATGCGAAACCTAAAGGCTGCCTGACCTGCCGTGGTAGTCATAAGAGGGACAGCCATGAAGTGTGAGTTGAAGTTTTTGAGTGGGTAAGCTGGGGGGGGCAGCCGTTAGAACTGAGGATAGGTAAGGAGGCAGAGACTGGGACCAGATCTTCACTGTTAGCCTAGTGCATTGGGATTTTCTCTGATCATAGAGAAGGGAGGTCAAGGGTCTTGTAGAGGACACAGTGGTGAGTGGAGGGAGGACAGTCGAGGGGGAAGCGACAGAAGGAGTGGAAGAGAGGGTCCAGTATGGCTAGGATGGACTTGGAGCGGTGCTGTAGACTACATTACCATAGTTTAGAATAGGGAGGATCATTTTCTGCACAATAACACGGTGTGCTGGCAGTGGGATGCATCCACGGTTGCGGTATAGGGCACCCAACTTGGGGTGCAGCTTATTGTGGATGGCAACTATGTGTACAGAAGAGTTGAGATGCTGGACAAGCCAGACCCTGAGGTATCTAAAGAAGGTGCAGACCTCCAGTGGAGTCCCGTTCAGGGTGTGGAAAGTGGGGACGGGGGGGGGGAGTTGAGAAAGCCTTTGCCTAGTGCCGAAGGTCACTGAGAGTTTTCTTGGCATTGAGAAAAAGCTGATTTGTGTGAAACTAGAGCTGGACAGCATTGAAGTCCTGCTAGAGACGGGACACCACAACAGTAGGTGAGGGATCGGATGTATACAGAACTGTGTCATCCGCATACATATGAATGGATGTATAGGGGCAGGCAGAGGACAGGTTGTTAAGGAAAATGGAGAACAGTAGTGGGCCAAGGACTGAGCCCATACACCAGAGATAACTGGGAGAGAGGCAGAGGTGGAGTCATCAGTTCTGACAGATTGGTACCTGCCTACCAGGTAAGAGTGGAACCAGGAGGAGTGAGTATGAGACTGTGGCAAACGCCTTTGTTAGATCTATAAATATAGCTGAGGTGAAGTGGGCTTTATCTATACCAGTAAGAGTGGAGTCAGAGAGTCTGAGGAGGGAAGTGGCGGTGGAGTGGGACATCCTAAAACCAGACTGGTAAGGTGAGAAGATGGGCGAGGAGTTGAGAAAGGCAAAAAGTTGAGTGAGGACGAGATGTTCCTGGATTTTTGCAAGAACGGGAAGTAGGGAGATAGTCCGATCAGAACCACAGTATCCAAATGAATCTAAGGGATCTGATGCTGGTATTCCATTGGATCCTAACTATCCAAGGGTCAGATCAAAAAGTCTGTTCCCTGGATCCAAACATCTGACCCATCCAGCCTCAGATAGAAATTCAACAGGGGATCCATAATCCTGGCTTGGTCAGATGGAGTACAGATCCAGAAGATATATAGCAGGACTATCCATCAGAGGACACTTGGATCACATGGGCCACTATCCAGGTACCACTGTTCTGCAGTACCTGCTCTGCCATTATCTAACGCATTGCTTTGTAAAGCACTTTACAATACTGTGTACACGAAAGGCACTCCATACAACCTAATTCATACTCTTCAATCCTTGCACTAGTAATTTCTAACTCACTGGTTTTTAATGTGCTTCGAGATATAGTGTGCATTAAACATACTTATATAAATCCAAATTGTGTTGTATTATAAAGTCCCAGCTCTGTCAGTTTCTAAATCACTATTTTGTAAAACACTTTGGAATACAATGTGTATGTAGGTGCTGTACAGTACCCAATTCATAGTCTACATCCCTGCATTATATGGGTGCAACCACAGCCAACAAGTTAGGGGGGGCATGGATCTACCGAGCCTTTCACACAAAGCCAATGCCAATGTCATTGGCCAGTTTGCACGGCCTGATACGATGAGGGGATTGGACCCTCTCATCTCCCTTGGTGGTTGCACCCATGCTTAGCTACCAGTATTTTCACTTATTACTTTGTAAAGTGCTTTGAGAGACAATTTGTAAGAAAGGGGCTTTATAAAACCAAATTCTATACTATTCAACTATCCCAGATTGGTCACCCTCTAACTGATTTGTCTATAAAATGCTTTGAAATACAGTATGCTATATGCTACATAAAACAAAACTGTATTATTCAGTCCCTATTCTGCCAGTGTATAACTCGTTTCAATGGTGTGTACAGCACTTTGAGATGCAGTGTGTGTGAAATGCCGTAAATAAAACCAAGTTCTGTACTATAAACTGAGAGTAACTGTAGAGTCTATATATTTTTTCAACTCTATTTATGGCACTGCCTTATTTATTTATTCAGTTTTGGTAACTGGGTAGGCCCACTGAGGCCCGAAGGTCCCTTTTTCAGGGGCGACCCGGAATTAGTTACAGAAGCAGACAAGTACAAATAATGGAGCACGGGCACAGTACATCAAAGGGATACAAGTACAATTGTGGAGCAAGGACACAGTACATCATAACAATAGGGAGAGTTCAAAAACAGTGCTAACATAGTGCCAAAGTTAGTTACAGGTGATGACAATTACAATCAAGTCAGGGGTAGCAGTCCCACACTCAGGAGAGAATGAATTGCCTTAGAGTCATTGGTAACAGTGCAGGTAAGACAGTAATACAGCAGTGAGTAGCTGTGATAAGATATGTCAAGTATTTGAGACTGGTTATGCCAATTCATTGACAGGAGCAGATGCTAACATCTAGTAGGTGAGCATGGAGTCCCTTGTGGAAAGTTCCAATGGAGGGGGCTTCTTGAAGAAGGGGGGAGATTATTCCAAAGGGCAGGGGAAGAAATGGCAAAGGACTTGCTGCCAGCTGTGGTTTGGACCTTAGGTTTGTCTAGGAGGTTACTCCCAGAGGTTCTTAGGATACACACTGAGCGCTTGGGAACCAGGATACTGGACAGGCTGTCTGGAGATTTGCAGTGTAGGAGTTTGTAGGCATGGCAAAGCAAGGGGTACTGGAGGTGACCATCAAGGAAGGGCCATTGTAGGCAAGCGAGGGCATCGCAGTGGTGCCATCTTTTGTGAGACTGAGACGCAAACCGAGCTACTTTGTTGTAGAGAACTTGCAGCCTGTTCTTCTCCTGTTTAGCCAGACCCTGGAGTTCAGGGGCAGCAAAGGTAAGTGTAGGAAGGAGGAGACTGTTGGCAATGGTGATTCTACAGTCAGGGATGAGCTGTTCATTCAGGCGGTATAGGAGACCCAGTTTGCAGTGCACCGTTTTGGTTACTTGGTCAATATGGGACTTGAGGGTGAGCCACTGACCAGGGTTAAACCCAAGTATTTGATGGAATTCACTACCTCAATGCGGCAGCCTGAAGTAGAGGTCAGTGGGAGTAAGGCACTTCTTTCTGAGCCAAGGATTCTGTGTCCCAGCAGCATTGCCTTGGTTTTTGTGGTGTTTAAGACCAGCTTATTTTGTGTAAGCCAGGACTTTAAATTGGCGAAGTCAGCTTGCAGAAGGGGTCCTAGAGCAGATGGATTACTTGAGGACCAGTAGATTACTGCATCATCTGCGTATTGAACGACTGAGCTGCCACCACAGTGAGATTTAAGGTTGTTAACGAATAGCGAGAAGAGGAGGGAGCAAAGGATGGAACCCTAAGGCACACCCTCATATAGGGGGAGTGGATCTGAGGTTGCTCTTCTCCACTTGACCTGCTGGGAGTGACCAGACAGGTAGCGGGTAAACCAAGAAATGGAATGCTGATCCAGGCCAAAGGAAGCGAGTTTGGATAGCAGGAGTTTGTAGTCAACTACGTCAAAGGCCTTTGTAAGATCAATAAAGATTGCACCTGTAGGAAATCCTTTGTCCATGGCCCCTAGTACGTCAACTGTGAATTTTATAAGAGCTGCATCAGTACCATGGTTTTGCCTAAAGCCATATTGGGTGGGGCTAGTAATTGGTTGGCCTCAAGGTAGTCCCGGAGTTGACAGTACACTAGCCTTTCCTGAATTTTGACCAGGGTGCAGAGAAGTGAGATTGGCCTGTAGTTACCAAGGGAATCCCTAGAATTCTCTTTAGTGATAGGAGTAACAACAGCCCATTTCCAGGTATTAGGTACTGTGCCATCAAGCAAGGATCTATTAATTAGCCATGTGATAAGCCGAGCAATGGCTGGTGCAGCCACCTTTAGTAATTTTGGGCAGATGCCATCGGGTCCACCAGAGCCTTTGACTTTGTTGGACTTTAAGAGTGTGAAGACCTCTCTGACTTTAACTAATCGCGGGTAGAAGAGAGACCGTGCGGGGCAAGGTGCCTCAGAACAGGAGGGCAAAGATGAAGAAGACGCAAGGTTGGTCTTGTACCCAGCCAGGTTGGTGAAGTAACTGTTAAAGGCAGCAGTAATTTCATGACAGTCATTCGACATATGGCCATTGATCTCAATAGGACCCGGGGTGGGGTGCTTGGTCCCCTTTAGGAGATCATTGATGTGGGACCAGAATGACCGAGGGCTGGCAAGAGTGGTTTGCTGGAGAAGCTTGACAAACTCTCTCTTTGCCATCTTAGAGGTATGCTTACACTCATTCTTTAGTTTTTTATAGGCGATAAGGTCTGCAGGCAGGGCAGAGCTTTTGTACCACTTCCATGCCTTGTCCTGGTGCACCATCAGAGATTTAAGCTATGTGGTGATCCATTTGTGGTAGCTGCCTTTTGCACGGAACTTCCTAAGTGGTGCGAATAGGTTAGCTGCAGAGGTGAAGGGGTACTGGAAGAATTCCATGGCTTTGTCAACAGTAGGAAGGTCCCGTATCAGTGACCAGTCGAGGTTGCCAAAGTATGTGTACACCCTGAAGGCGACATAAGAGAATTTTGAATAGTCTCGGGTAGAGAGTATCCTAGGAGGGACCCTGGGAGAATGATTATTCCAGATGCAGAAGATAAGTGAGTGGTCACTGAGAGCATCAGCCATAACACCAGCAATCTGAATGTTAGAGGGGTGAGACACCAGAGCCCAGTCAAGGGTTGTGTGGTTCTCAGTTTTATAGTTGGCCCTGGTCTTTTCAGAGATTATTTGCTCCAGGTTAGTATCCAGTAATAAGGCCCTGAGGGACTGCTCTGTTTTCTGTCCTCAGCTGATATTGAAGTCCCCCAGGATCAGGCGTTCAGTGGATATCGTGTCAGTAAGGGTCTTGGTGATAGATTCTAAGGCTTGTAGGGTCACCTTCGGATGGTGGTAGAGACAGCCGATAGTGAGGTGTTTTGTGTTGCCATGGGTAATTTTAATGAAGACTGGTTCACCGTCAGAGTGATCAGTGCCAGGTAGGTGGGCAAGGGTTGCATCAAGGGAGTCCCTTGAATAGATGAGGACTCCACCCCCTTTTTTGCCCACCCGGTCTTTACAAAAGGAGGTGTAACCAGACATTGCCACCTCATGAGGTAGGGTGTGAGGCTTTAACCATGTTTCAGACACAGCCAGTACATCAGGGTTGTAGAGGAACATCCAACCCTGAACCTCCTGTATTTTGGGGTGAATGCTGCAGACATTCATGTGGGCAATTTTTAGGCCCCTGGAAGAAGCCCAATGTGTGTTGTAGCGGGAGCCGAGAGTGATGTTGGCTTTTGGAGGGCCAGGGTTTGGCTCGATGTCACCTGCTCGAAGCAGGACGGAAGAGAAACAGTAAGGCTTTAGGGAATAGGGGCCATCCTCTGTAGTACTCCATACAGTAGTGGAGAGCCAGGTAGCAGGCTCTCTTTTTTGTAAGTATATGGATCGCAAAGAGTGGTTGTACCCTCTGTTTGGCTGGATAACTCGAAAAGATGGGAGGGGAGTGGTTGTGGTGCCTTGGATCATAGGATACCCAGTCCAGGGAAGGCACATAAGCCTGTCTGCCCATACAAGAGACATGATGTACAAAGAAACCAGGATAGAGGCTCTGTAAGGTGGCCCAGAGTGGACCTTCAGTTTGGGCATATGGAAGTGGGCAGGGTGAGTGCGGGGGCAAACAGGACAAGGGGACGTCATATTGGTGAAAAAGAGGAGCAGCTCGTGTGCGAAAAGAATAAGAGAGTGGGAATTCCTCTTTTATTCTTTTTGTATTACTACCTATGACTAAAGCTAGGCCTAAATAGAAAGACTAGAGCTCAGTCCCTGAGATTAGTTTGAGCAATATCAGTGCGACCTCTAGTGGCAGCTTCTGATGAGCTGCAGGTGGAGAAGTAGGGTGATTGGTTAACTGAGCCTATAAAAGGAACAGCCCACCAAGGGCCTCATCAGCGGGGATGCTCCGGTGCAGATTCACAGGCTCAGAAGCAGGAGAACCAACCGAGAACCAAACCAGCCTTGGAATGCACCGAGTTTCAGACAGGAGGAGCTGCCGTGGAGCACCAATATTTTGTACCTGGTGAGTTTTGCAGGGAGCTCCTCAGCTTGTGTACCCCAGTGTTACCTCCTTGGGGGGGGCCATTACCGTTGCTTGTCTCGCCTGCAGGATTCAGGGGAAAGAAGAGAGAGGCAGGGATTAAATAAGGCACTGGGAAGGGGAAGGGGGAGGGGAAGGGGGGTTGCTGAGTAGAAGGGAGTAGGGCATTAATATCCAGGGGAAAAAACAGATAAAGGGGAAAGCAAACAGCAGTAATCATCAATAAATACAGTATTGAGGCATTAATAAAACTTAGGACACAGGTAATATATAAACACTTGTCTGTCAGCCAGCTAGCGACTAAGTCACGATTAAGCATCCCGCATCCTGAGTCTTAAGGCAAGAGAGACTTTTAGCAATAGTAAGCTTTAGTTAGCTGAAGCTGGCGACTGTGTCACAATTAATAAAAGAAAAAGCAAACTGCATGCCTTATTGAATCAAATGTTGCATTTAGCAAGTTAAAGATAATAAAAAAAGAAAAAACTATCTCCATTTGTGTGTTGACTTAATTGCAGAGTAGGCTTTAATTGAGCAGTCCAGGGATGTGGGTCAGTAGTGTTCAGATTTGAATTAAAAAAGGCGCCAAGATCTCCGGTGCAGATTCACAGGCTCAGGAGTGGGAGAACCAACCGAGAACCAAACCAGCCATGGAGTGCACTGAGTTTCAGACAGGAGGAGCTGCCATGAAGCACCAATATTTCATACCTGGTGAGTTTTGCAGGGAGCTCCTCAGCTTGTGTGCCCCAGCGTTACCTTCCTTGGGGGGGGGCGTTATCATCGCTTGTCTTGGCTGCGGGTACCCTGAACTCTCCCCAGATGGACACATGGCTTGAAGCCAGATCCCACTCATCTGAAGTCCTCTGCTCAATTACTCTGGAACACCTGATTCTCCATCTACCAGCCCAGCCAACCAACTCCCCGGCTCTGAGTCCCTTGAGGCGGGACCACCGTTACTCCTTTCTGGTGCTCTAGCTTACAATCTAGAAGAGCAGCCAGGCAGGGAGGAGAACAGAGGAATGAGTAGAGAGACCCGAAACTGGGCATGGTGGCCAGCCCCTGGACCATTCTTCACCTATCAGGGGGCAGGGATTTTTACTTACTTCCCCCCATTGGCATGGCGTGCAATGGATGCCAGTGTGAGTCTGTCCACAGACATCCTGCCAATGTCAACCCCTCTACAGAATCATGCTACTGAAAGAAATGTGCCCAGCCTCCACTGGGAGCCACTACAGAGCACGGTACACCCTGGATCCCACCTCAGGAGAAGAGAGCATTCCTCTGGATGCTCAATCTTCTTCTTCCCCACTGACCCCCGATGGCCCCGGCTCATTCCAGAACCTGGGTTGCTGACGTGGCGCGAGGTGTGGTGTCCAGCACCTCAACCCTCAGCATCACCGGGCCAGTTTAGATTCTATATATTGATTTATATACAACATTGACATGACAGTAACAAGGGTTATGTGGATTTTCATATATAGAGATCAGCTAATACAGCTATCGCTTCCCACCTGCCTTGTTATGCTCCTTTTCTTTTGCTGTTTGTTGGCTGGATGTACAATATAACTCCCTTCCCTTGATTAGTGAGCATATCAGCCTGTGGTGGTTTTCTGATTTTGATGTCTTTGAATAAACAGGAAATATTTTGGTGTTTGATGGGGTTAATAAAATCTATTCCTGATCTCAAGCTGGGGGAGGATGAGATGGTCCCTTTAATGAAAGGTAACAGAGGAGAGTGAAATCCATTAGAAAGGATAAAAGGGATGCTTGTTTATCAAGGGGGATGGAACCACTCTAAGAGCAAATTAGAAAGTCCTTGTTGAAGAAGAAATAATGAAAGACAAAAAAACCCACTAGTGCACTTAGCTAATATTGAGGAAGATAATGTTTCTTCAGCTTTCTTTTGTACAAAGAGAAAACTACAGTGCCTGGATGGATGTATTTAGCTGAGACAGTGACTTACTGTTTTGAAGCATGTAAGCCCCATTGCCATTTGATTCACACACTAGCTATCAGGCTGGGATCTAACCCAACATTTCAGGAAAAGAAAACTCAAAAAGTATTATTGTTTTTATTTGGAAAATGTTTCACCAGGACAGACAAGATGAGCTGTAAACAGCTAGTTTCCAGAAGCGTCCTGGGTTGGGGGGGTACAAGAATTGGGAGAACAGGCAAACACATAGCAATAACAGAGCAATACAAGTACAATTACTAAAACAAAGCAGTGTAGTACAATTACAGAGCAGAAATAACCCAGACCAACTGGCCAGGGTAAACAAAACCATGTTTGGATATAAAGTACATTGCAATAACCAAAGAGCAGGTGATCCAGTAGGGTAGAGGTCAGAGGATGAATAACACATTTTAAGTGCTAGATGTAGTATGCTGAGCACATGATTTGAAGTGCTATTGTATACCCAAGGGAGGGCAGTTATAAGACAAGTGGGGAAGTGGACAGGCGAGGGGTAGAAGGCGGGGGATGGAAGACATAGTGAGGGGAACAGCCAAGATCTAACCCCTTCTGGATGCTGAGAAACCTGCATAGGGGACAGGACCAGGCAGAAAGCGAGTGGAGAGAAAGGGAGTGGGCAAGTAGAGAAGAGAGGGGTGGGGAAACTAGAGGGGAAGAGAGAGATAGGGAAGTAGGGAGGTGGGCAGGCGATGTATTTGAAAGTGAGGGGAAAGGGAGAAGGGAAAAAGACAGAGCCAGTCTATACCCCTTTAGGATGCAGAGGATCCTGCAAGGGGTCAGGAATATAAAGTGGCGAGAAAGGAAGAGGGGTAGAAGAGAGGAAGCCAGGATCTATACCCCTTCAGGATGACAGAGAACCCTGCAAGGGGGACAGGACCAGGCAGAAAAGGAGGAGAGAGAGAGAAGGAGGGGAGGGAGGTGGAGTGGAATGTGGTGGGTGACTGGAAGGGAGGAGAGGGATAAGGAATAGGGAGGCTGAAGAAAATAGGGGTAAACTAGGAATAGAAAAAGGGGAGAGCATCAGTGGGGGGAGGGGTAGTGGGGGGAAGGACAGCAGTAGAGTGTCAAAATAGCACAGTAGGTTGTGGATGGTAGCACAGAGTCAAAATGGCACAATAGGTTGTGGTAGGGGATGGGAGGAGGGGGTCTAATAGGTGGCAGCATGTGAGGAAGAAATCAGAGAAAGGGTTCAGTTAGAAGACAGAAAGTAAGCCAGGGATAGAGGAGTAGGGAGATAGGTCAAGGGTGGGGGGTTGGGAAGGGGCTAGCAACAAGTACAGTTAGGAGAATAGAAGTAAAGTAGAGCTAAAGGATAATGTGCCAGAGGTGGGAGGGTTGAAAGGGGGCTAAGAACAATTGCAGTTAGGGGAATAGAAATTATGAAGGGCTAAGGAAATTGAAAATGGGAAAGAGGAACGTCTGATAGGAGGTGGCAGTGAGTTCCAAAGCTTTGGACAGCGGTAGGAGAAAGCTTCCTGGCCTATGGAGGTAGAGCAATGAGGAATAGCTAGAGTGAGTGCATCAGTGGATCTGAGAGGGTGGGAAGAGGGAGGTGGAGCAGAGAGTAAGGAGGAGAGGTAAGAGGGGAGAGTCCCAAACCAGAATTTAGAGGTGAACTTGGCGCAGTGAGAGAGACGTTTGTACGCAAGGGAGGCGAAAGCTAGAGAATGACACAAGGTACAGTAATGTGTGCGGGAGGGGGAATCAAGAGCAAAGAGACAGAAAGCATTGAAGAGAGTATCCAACCTGGTAAGGGAAGACTTAGGAGCAGCAGTGTAGACTACGTCGCAATACTCAAAAATGGGGAGTATCATCTTCTGAACAAGATCACGCCTAACCGGTAGTGGTGAGGAACTACGGTTCCTATAAAGTGCGCCGAGCTTGGGGCGCAGTATTTTCAGGATGGCGTCTATATGTACAAAAAAGTTAAGGTGTTGTTCAAGCCAGACACCCAGGTATTTGAAAGAGTTGGTGTCCTCTAGTGTTGTCCCATCAAGAGTGTGGAAGGAGGGAAGGGAGGGCTGCCTAGAGAGTCTCTGCCTAGTGCCAAAGGTCATGGAGACTGTCTTCTTGGCATTGAGGAAGAGTAGGTGTAAGCTTAGCCAGCACTGAACATTATTAAAGTCAAGCTGTAGTCTGGAAGTCACATCGAAGGGAGATTGACCAGAGGTGAATATGACTGCATCGTCAGTATACAGATGGATAGAGGATGAGGAGCATAGTGATGGTACATCATTTTAAAAAATTGAGAATAAGAGTGGGCCAAGTACAGAGCCTTCAGGCACACCAGTAGAGATGGGTAGCGGAGGGGATGTAGAGTCAGTTATTTTAACTGATCGAGTTCTACCTTCGAGGTAGGCTCTGAACCAGTTGCAAGCAGACAGAGACAAGCCAGCTGATGAGAGAGTTTCGAGGAGGAGGGAGTGGGAGACTGTGTTGAAAGCCTTGGCAAGGTTGACAAAGATATCAGAAGTAATGTGACCTCTATCCATGGCTGAATGGATAGAGTCAGTGAGTCTAAGTAGGGAAGTGGTTGAGTCATCAAGAAAAGAGGAGAGTTGGGAGAGAACAAGGTGTTCTTGAAGTGTAGCCAGGGTGGATAGAAGCGAGATGGGGTGGTAATTCCCAGGAGATGAGAGATCACCTCTCTTTGGTAGGGGGAGAACTGTAGCATGTCTCCAGGCTTCAGGAATAGTCGCAGTATGGAAAGACAGGTTGAGGAGATCAGTGAGAGGGAGGGAAATAACAGGAGCAGAGGTACAGCAGCTTAGGGTCAAGGTCATCGGGGGAGCTGCCCTTAGCTGAGTTGCTAGAGAGCAGTGCCTTTAAGGTGTCGTTGGGAGAGGTGGGTGCAAAAGCAAAACTCTCTGCTAATTGGTGGTGTTGGGAGGAATTGGGAGGGAGGAAAGAGGTAGTAGGGTGAGGTGGGAGCGAGGCTAACAGGGCGGAGGCACAGGAAGTAAAGTAGGAATTGAATTCTGCTGCTACTGTAGGAGGGTCGGCAATGAATTGGTTGTTTATTTTGAGCAGTGGGGATGGGAGTTTAGTTTGGGGAGAGGAAAGTGAGTGAACTACTTTCCAAAACTTTGATGGGTTGTTTATGTTAGTATTAAAGGTGGACGGGCAATATTCCACTTTGGCCAGGTGGATTGCTTTGGTACAGGCATTTCAGAGTCCAGTAGATAGCATAGACACAAGGGAATTTGGAGGATTTGTGGGTATTCCATGCTTTATCATGCGCTTGTTGACAGGCCAGGAGTTCAGGGGTTACCCAGGGGAGGTGACTACCTCGCACTCTAACTTGCTTCAGGGGAGCATGTTTGTTCCAGACATTGATGAAATTATCTTTGAAATAAGCCAGGGCATGATCAACAGTTTTGGCTGAGGAAATAGGGGTCCAGTCAACGTGAGTTAAGTCATGATGTAGAGGAGCAAGGTCTAACATTTTGTAAGACCAGATGGTTAGTAGTTTGTGAGGTGCCTTAGGTCTGTGTACTTTCCTAACTATGTAGATCATGTGATGATTGCTAAAAGCATCTGTTAGTAGGCCAGACTGGATTGCTCTGTGAGGATGGAGGTGAGAGCCCAGTCTATGAGAGTGTGGTTATGGGATTTATGGTTTAGGCAAGTAGGTTCTGTGATTAATTAGGACAGGTTAAGGGCAGCTATTTCAGTATGACTCTTATCTAGGGTGGGTGACAACCAGTTCAGGTTTAGATCCCCTAACAGGTAGAGCTCACCTGAGGAGGTAGGGGACCCGATAGTGGTGATTAGATCAGTAGCTACAGAGTGGCGTAGACCAGGACACCAACAGGCTTCTGTGATAAATATTGGTATGGAAAAGGGTAGAGATAGTCTAATGACGAGGGCTTCATAGGCATTGGGGGTCAGTGGTAGATAGAACAGTAGTGGTTTGGAGAGAGAAGGAGGGGTAGATAGCTATGCCCCCACCTCTACCAATGTGGTCCTGGTGGGTAACAGCATATCCAGGAATTGTGATAGAAGCATCAGGGATTTTGTTTGTTAGCCAGGTCCCTGATACAATGAGGATGTCTGGACTGAGGGATCCTACAAGTGGGAGTAGTAGGTCAAGTTTGGGAGGAGACTGCCAATGTTAAGGTGGAGGATTTTTAGGCCACGGGGCATTGAAACTGGAGTTGGAGAGGCTGAGAAGGGGGGAGTGGATTGGGTAGGGGCTTTACTGAGCATTGGACCTGGGTTGTTATTTATGTTTCTTGCCGAGAGAAGTAAGAGAGAGAAAATGATGAAATGTGGCTTGGTACTCTTGAACCAAGGTTTGTTTGATGGTTTTGGGGAGCGAAGTGAATAACTGAAGGTGGAGAGCTGAAATTTAAGGATGCACAGTAAAGTGAAGGAGTAAGGTAAAGACATGAGTGGGGCAGAAGGCCGTGTTGAGAAATGGGTCCAGGTTTGGTAAAAAGGCATTGGAGCTGCCACTTGGTTGAAGCAGGGGGTGAGCAGGGCAGAAGGTTTGCAAGGAAATTGTGGTGGGGAGTGGAAGTATTTAGCAACTGAAGGGATTGAAGAGAAACCAGGGTGAAAAGTATGAGGAAGAGGCACAGGAGAGAGAGATACAGGAAGAGATCACAGGCCAGATATTCAAAACTTTACCCCTGGGTTAAGTTAACACTGCCTGGTGGGAAAACGTAGTCCAGAGCACAAAGCAAGCTATATTCAAAAGGGGTAGCCCGGGGCAAACAGCTTCTGAATATAGCATGGGTATGAGGCCATGCAAACTGGGCTGGGAATGCAGGGCAACTGTAGCCCTGGAATAAGACAGCACTGAATATAGCAACCAGGAAGTGCAAACCACAACAACACAGTGCGCAGCGATGTGAGGGTAGGTAGAGAGGAACTATGTGGCCAATGTGTGTGCCAGCAAATGTGTGGACCCAGTACAGCTGCAGGCAGCAGCAGATGTGAAAGAACAGTGATCAAAACTGTATAATATTCCCCGAACTGCGTTAACTTGGCTGGCGCGGAGCTAGCTGTTCCTCAGGTATAAACACGTTTCCCGACTAAGATTTTCCATATTAAAAAGTGACAAGCAAATGAGCCTACTTAGGTAGTCTCTGGGCAAACAGCCAGATTAGCATCTCATTAACTCCTGATTTGCATGCAGTTTGCCCAGCGTTACTGCAGGGTCCCACAGCTCCACCTGTAGGTCAGTCTGGAAGTACAGGGGCTGGCCAGGTCTGGCCACAGTGCCACCTGCAGGTCAGCCTGACAGTGCAGGATGGTAGCTGCAGGCTACATGTGTGCAGTACAGCATAGCATTGTGTGCACCAGAGGAGAACACAGCATAGGCACCGGCGGTGGTGGTGCTGCATGCAACTGTCACACTGTAGGTCATGCTACAGTGCACAGCAGACACTACAGTAGCAAGGGGGCTGGTAGTGTGAGGGACACAGCAATGCCTATGGTATGTAGGGCAGTGATGACCACTGCACTGTACACAGTGACAGGCCCAGCTTGCAGGTGATTACTAACAGTGGACAAAACTGTTTCGCTGTTGTGTGCTCCACAGATGCTGCACCTGTGGCATGGGATGCCCACAGTGACATATACATGGCTGGCTGTGTGTGCTGTGGCATCTGTACAGTTGTGTGGTATGTGGCTGGGGGGGCATGTAAGTTCCAACAGGAAAACAGGTGGTGGGATATTCCCACTACTGACCCATGTGCACTGCATGATGTGTCCCAGCCTTGTGGCCACACCTGGGCTGTGGTGAGGTCTGGCCACCTGTACATCCTCCCCTCAATGGCTGCCAAGCCCACAGTGCTGCATGTGTGTGCTGGCATCTGTTGGTCACCACAGATGTATGGTCTGCAGGTGTGTGCTGTATGGCCACACTACCGTGATGACCCTTGTGGGTCAGATCACCCCTTACTGTCTGTGCATGGCTGGGACTGGTGGCAGCTGTTGGCATCATGGTGGTGCCATCACTGAGCAGCATGTGTCCTCCATGTCAGGCATTTTCTAAGTGTCATAATCATATGTTAGGGTCATGCAAGCCATGCAAACACCGCGCAATGCACCAATGATGTGCAAAGCTGTTTGCCCAGGGTTAAGACCAGTTTTTCCTGGGTGGTAATTTATACCATGCTAAGGGTCATGCTAAGTCACGTTAAACACCTTAGCATGGCACTAGTCGCTGAATATCTCATAGCGCCTATATTCATGTTCACTTTGCCCTTTGCATATAATAATGGTTTGCCCGGCGCTAATGCTGTTTGCTCTCACTAGTTGGCATTTTGAATATGGCAGACCCATGCTAATCCAACACAAATAGTTTACGAACTGCGCCCACATTTCCTGGTTTAGAGAACAGCTTAAATGGGGGGATGGGTCACAGAGGTGCAGAGCTGAGGGGAAAAAAAGGAGGGCAATAGATGGGCTTAATCTGGGGAATGGGTCACAGGCGTAGATAGGAGGAAGAAAGCTGGGGGTAGGACGGGTCGGTGCCGACCTCCAAAGGGAGGTAAGTAATCTGCATTAAGTAAGCAGGCTACAATGGGACAGTGAAGCTTATGTTGCCCTTAGCGGCCCAATGCTGTAATGAGCAAATGGGAAAATCAATAAAACAAAAAACAAAAAAAAACATTAATCTCTCTAAAACCAATGATAAAGCAGGCTGTCCTGTAAATATGCTTAAAAAATAGTTAAACCAGATAATCAGTTATAAAACAGGCTGAGGAGGTTCACAGACTCGGAGGAGGAGGAGGAGGAACATAAGTAAAAAGTTGCCAAGTTCAGAATGGGCTGAAGAAAAGAGGGCTATAGGGTCTAGTCTGTGAGGTCTGGGTTCAGTGTACCTTCTTTTGTGAGAGGAGAAGATGGCAGAAGCTCCAGGTGGTACAGGGTGGAGTTCCAAAGCTGTTCTGTAGGTATAGTGCCCCTACCATATGCCAAACCATGCTTGGAAAATGAAAAATAAGTTACATTTAATAATTTGTATGTGGATTTTCAAAAAAATAAAAATAAAAAAAAACGCAGGAATGACACTGAATGCAAATATTAATTTCCCTCCACCACATTTCCATATGTAAACCCCTTGCAAATGGGGGTTCCTCAAAATGCCAGCCTAGGCTTACCTTAGCCCTGAACTTCTGTCCTCCTCCCGCTGACTCTTGGGCTCTTCCCGTTTTGGCCTCCTAATTTTCCTTGCTCCCCAGTTCTTGTTTGCCCTCCTGAGTGCCCCAGCCTTCAGCCCAATTGAAATTCAACCCCTCGGGGCTTAAAATGTTGACCTCGAGCTCCCACTGTAAAAGTGCTGCCTCCAGGGCAGCGGGAGTCGCGTTGGCATGCAAAGCACCTTTGATGTGGAGTCACTTGTTTTGCGGTCGCCTCAGGAACTGTGCTGTGGGTCCTGGGATCCCTTCCACCTATTTGGTACCTGGTGACCACGGACAGCCTGTTGGGGGAACGCTTGTCTCAAAATTGAATGAGTTTGACCGGGACTTCATTTAGGTATGCCTGAAAAGGGCCCTGGTCATCTGAATAAGTAATAACTGTGTGCCTGGCTGCCTCCAGGGTAGCTTTGTTTGGCTCCAGCTGAAAAGTAGAGTTTAAATGTTTTAAATAATGAAACTGCTTGCTGCTCATAAAGATTTATTGTTTACGTGGGGGAAAGTGTCTAACTCTAGAATAAATGCTTTTCCCTGGATTTACCAGCAGTTGAGACTCTTGTGTGTCAGTCTTTCAGCTGCTGAAGAGGGAGCTTGCTAAGCGCAGTAGAGGCAGAAAAAGTAAAGGAGCCACATTCTTCATCTGTGCAGTGACTTGCAAGTACAGCCTTTAAGCTACAGAACTGTGGGGCATTTGGGGCAAATAATTACTTCTTTCTGGCTGTACCAGAACATTGTTCAGGACTGTATCTAATCTGCTATAAGGGACAATGGGTTAAGCAGCCATTGCCAGCAGTACAGCCAATTAGAATGCCAGCAATAGAAAGCCAGGACTTGTGGGATATTCACTGTACCACATGGGTAAGCACCCAAGTGCTTATGGGGACTTACAGAGACATAATTTATGCACCAAGTATACAACCCAATTGTGCCTCAAGTGTTTTGATTAACAGGTCCCTCAGCCACTTGGAGACATATCACCCTATCTCTGCTGCCAATCAGCAGTCGAGCTAGGAGCTCTATAAAGAGACAGTGTTGCCAGTTTGTCTGGAGATTCACAGACAGAGAGAGAGAGAGAGAGAAAGCAGCAAGGGCAGGCTCCAGCCTGCTGGGAGCCCCCACAGGGGTGGGGGCTCGAGCCCCAGTGATACCACCAGGCCTGGGCCACTTAATCCAAGCCCCTTCAGTCTTTAGGGGGCATTTATTATTTTCTTAAGTTAAAGTTACCAGTAATAGTAATTGTACTTTCTGCAACAGTTAGTCTGGAGGTTGCCAGTATTGTCCTCCAGAGGCTAGCCCTCCCTCCCACATCGGGGAAAGATGTGGACCGAAGATCAGATGTCCGGCAGTGGTGAGAGCGCTGACCAGACCAGATGACATCATGCAGCGGTGAGAACGCTGACTGAGTACCTCAGCGGTGAGAGAGCTGAAGAAGTCTTCAGGATGCCTTTGCGGACAAAACCCATGGAGAATCTGAGTGAGTACCCTCGTACCTCCCGGTGCAAGGAAGAAGCTAAGCAAGTAATCTTGGTGGTCTCAAGCCCCACTAAGAAGTATGTGCTGTTAATTCTGAAGTTTTGAAGTTCTCAGTATGGGCTGCTAACCCCATAACAGACTGCCTCGTTCAAGTAATGGATGCATCTTGTCTGTGACCCAAATGGCTAAGTCGCAGGTGCAGCAAGATGCCTGGCTAGTAAAGCATATAAATGTGTTGCAAGTTGTGTAGCTATGGGTTAGAGTCCTGCCATCGTGGAGCTGACTGCCAGTCCGCGTTTGCCACTTCATGAGACAGGAGGCCCCAGAGCATATTATGTCTAAGTTACCCGGAAGAGAATGTACCTGTGTCTGACCAGAATTTCATCTGAGAGCGCTAAGTATAAGTCTACATTGTCTAGACATGCTGGATAAGACTGCTTGTGAACAATGTTCTTGGTATACAGAATATACTGGATGTGACTGCCTGTAACTAAAGTATGGAATGCTTGAAAAAAGTGATGCTGTCAGCTTACTCTGGATGGATGTCTTTTGGTATATAAAGTACTGGATGTGACCATGTTTAAACTGCATATATGATGCTTGACAGAAGTATCACTCTCATTGCATTGGATGGGACTTTCAAATATTGTGCTGAATGTTCTGGATGTAAGATTCACAAGCTTGTCTTGGAATGTTCAGAAGTCTGCAAGTGAGGGGTAATCCCTGCTATGCCTGCTAGAGTGCAGGTCAATCCCCGCTATAGCTGTAAATAGTACTCTGCAGTTTTACAAGAACCTGTTTCCAAGTTGCCCCCACCCTCAGATCAATAGCTGGCCACCTTGACCAGCTGCACCGTTCTTAAGGCCTGCAACATCTTGGATTGTGGTATCTGTTGAACCAGTATGGTATGAGATTGTGGGTTTTCTGCTGTATTTGGGACTGTTACCAGTGTGGGCATTCATAATAATGGTTTATGGTTAACATGGGCTGGCAGTATAGCCTAGAGGTTAGAAGAATGAGGTGTGAACGAGTTCGATACATCCAGCAGACCAGATCTGAGTTTGATTCTCACAACCTCCACTTGCATACTGTGTGACTCTGAGCAAGTCACTTAACCGCCCAGTGCTCCCAGGTCACCCCTGAAAACAGGCACTTGTGCCTAGTGGGCCTTACCCGGTTACTAAAAAAATAAAAATCTGATTTTTCAGCAGCTAGATAGCCAGGGAGCTGGATGTCTTAAGTCAAATGATAAAATGTGATTTATGTTTGCCTATTAGTATGTAGCCACCTAGCTGGAGGGTTCACCAGCAAAACCCAATAATCTTTGTACATTTTGTAAATGGGATAAGATAACCTCTACTCCTCCTGTTTCCCCTTTCTAGCTCCTTTACTAACCCCTAAATAAATATCTTGTTATTTGTTGTTTGAAATTCTGTGTGAGCATATTATTAGAGCGAGAGAGAGAGAGCCTTTAAATCAAAATGTCAAAATATGGGGAACTGTGTGTTGGGGCATGTCTGGGAAAGGTTACTGGTTATCATGGGGGTGTAGCATCTCAGGAGGCTACACCCAGTACCATCTCACCCACATAAAGCACCCTGAGTGGAGGCACTACGCAAAAGTTTTAAAAAAATGTTATTATCTAGCGAACCCAACCCCCTCAGCCTATGTCCAAGGTAATGCTGCAGGGGTGTAACACTGGGGATAGCGCCACCCAGGGGTTACACATAAATTGATCCTTTTGTACTGCACTGAAATGGCTGCTAGGGGATTGCCTCAGTTGCATCCTTCCTTTGGCCAGGGTGGTGAGTTGGAAATTGCCTTTACAACACATCAATACAGTTCAATGCAACACAATGCAATACAATACACTACACTGCATGACAATACCTAACAATACAATACAAATACAATAAATTACAATAAAATACAAATAGAACACAGTACAATACAATGCAACACAATACAATACAATGACTGACAATATAATACTATGCAACACAATACAATACAATGCATGACAGTACCTAACAAAACAATACAATGCAAATACAATAAATGACAATACTTGACAATACAATACAAATAGAACACAGTACAAAACAGTACAATACAATACAATACAATGACTGACAATATAATAGAATGCAACACAACACAACATGACTGGTGGAACAGAAAGAGACGAGTATCATCCTGTTAAGTCAATGAAAAATGGAAACCATGCCTGGAAAAAGAACTAAAATTGCACTGCCACAGAAACAACTAAATTCTTGGAGCCTCTAAAAAAAAGAACTGTTGTTCAGTAGGTGGCTTCCGATATCTCCTGAGTAAAAATGTATGTGCAGTTCCTGTTCACAATACTGACCTAGGTTTCACCACGCACCATTGACCCAGATTACAAATCTTTTGACTTTATGTGAAAAGCATGGTATTAACGGATACAAATGATGGTGAGTTTGTCAATGCCAATGCCACTCCTTGGTCCACTGGCAGGAGGTCTGCGAATGCCACAAAGTTCATGCAGCCCACTCTGGCAATATGCTTAGTTCCAACCTGGGACACCATGTGTTTGCATCCATGGGGAGGGAGGGAGAAAACAAGGTGGACATTCTGAAGTTGTTAGCTGCTTTGCCCTTGGTGGCCCTTGTGTTTCAGATTCAGGGGACTGATCAACTTGTCAATCCATGAGCCAGGCTGTAATAGACTAGCAGCTTGTCCAGTTTGACCACTGAAGTGTAGAATGAGCAGTGGAGTATCAGCTCATTCAGCTATCTGCACTAGTATCCAGGCCTGTCTCTGCTCTGGCCTGGAAAGATGTCTGACCAGACTTCATTGTGATTAACCACTTCTGTTAGATCACATTGCTGCTGTCCAGGTAAACAAAATGTCCATCTGGTCGAATTTTCTGCTCCATTGATACTGGTGGATATTTATTTATTTATTTGTTTACCGGTTAGGTGCACTGAACCCATGGACCATGCAGGCATGACCCGGGCCATACAGATGGCACATACAAAAGGATATACATTACAATTCAAAAATAATACAATTCTAGTACATAGGAGAGGTACAATGGGGTGTAGATCAAGTACAGTTTCATTTACAATAGCAATATGCTTATATACATGGTAGACTATTTCAATTAGGCAATGATTAAGCAGTAATACAAGAGGCAACAGACCCATGAAGAGAGTCACCCCTGGGGGGCAAGGGCATTTTGATGCTGCGACTAAGGAAGCTTTATAGTTTGCCCAGAACAACGTGCATGAATCAAGTGAATGGAGGGAGATGGGGCGGTTATTCCATAATTTGGGTGCTGCAACAGAGAAGGCTCTACCTGCCTGAGTAAGTTGTTGAGATTCTGGGGACTTCCAGTGGGGGGACACTAGTGTTTCTAAGGAGGTGGGGGCATTTTCTCCTGTTAAGGAGGGAGGAATAGGGGGATAGGTCACTGTCTTTGTTGACTTTATCCACCATGCACCCTAGGGAGACATTCAAGTATGCCAGGAGAAGCCAATATCAGCTAAAGTACCCTTGTTGTCCATATTTAACTAAACAGGCACTTTGCTGACATACCTGTAGGGAGCTCGGACACTGTCCAAACAATTCTAAACCATGGAACAGGTCCAAATGTTGTGATGTACCTGGGCTACTCAATTTTTTTAAGGCAAATAAGAATGCTGAGTAAGTACAAAATTAGACCTATCCCTCTAACATACTGCATCATGGGATAACATATAAAGATATTATGGCTGGACTCTAACTGCTTTTAACCTGCAAATAAATGTTTTCTGTGGAAACTATTTTTCAAATATTGGTTTGCATTGTTGTTACTCCGTCTTTTAATGTTTTTTTTTCAGTAAATTCTGTGGGTGCTTTTGTTATTCTCATGGATGATTAGGTCCATTTCATACTAACCACATGCTATGGTATATGTCCTTGTTCATTTCAAACTAAGGTACAATCCTGGGGGGCTAAGGCAGGGACCATGCACATGTCATGGAATGAAGGTCTTTTTCTGCGCTGGTACAATTCTCTGTTTCTCTATTTTCAGCAGCATTATACTGAATACCTGTTCTACTATAGCACAAATGAATATAAATGTCACAGCATTCTAAAATCAGACCTGTAATAAAACTTGGTATCAAAAACTAATAAATAGCAAACTCTTGCCAGAGCCTGTACAGCTGCAGCAAAGCTCATGGAGAAAAACGACACTATCCACTGTGATCAAGATGGCAGACAGAGTTTTCTGTGCATGCGCGACGACTCGCTCGTGCACACTGAACTCTGGCAGCCATCTAGGAGACGGCAGACTATGCTGCTGGAGCTCAGTGCTCATACACAGAAAACTCCGGCAGCCATCTTGAACATGGCAGACGGTGCCGTGTTCTCCCAACGGACTAAATAGTGTGGTGAACGTGCAGTGATTGTCATTCACCTCCACTATTTAAAAGTCAGGTCAGTATCCAGTGAGCTCCCTTTTCTTTACTTTGCTTGCAAGACAGCTGCAGGGCTATGCCCACTTTAGCTGTAAAAATGGTACTCACTGTACATTCGGCATTCAAATCAGAAACACCTCACCAAGTTAATTAAACTGTCAGTATGGGCTGAGTAACCTCTACCAAAAAGGATATATTTGCAGTATATATGGGTAAAAATGTATTTCAGCTATACAAGTATTGACTACTGTTTGGTACATTTAAAAATATGTGAAATAGTGGGAAATATGTGATGTATAGATACATACATACATAGACAGTGTCGGCAGATAAGGGCCTATGGCCCACCCAGTCTGCCCATTTGAGCCTGTAAGTTCAGTTTATGTTTCCCTAGAAGTCTGTTGCCCCTTACCCCTGACCTCCAGAATTCCTTTATGTCTATCCCATGCATTCTTAAATCCTGTGATTGTTTCAGCCTCCACCACTTCCTCTGGCAAGGTGTTCCACTTGTCCACCACCCATTCTGTGAAGAAATTCTTCCTCACGTTTCCTCTGAATTGTCCTCTCTCCAACTTCATCCCATGCCCTCTAGTCCTGGAACATCTTTTTCACTTAAAATAGTGTATTCCTGCACCCTGTTCCTCCCTGCAAGATACTTGTATGTCTCTATCATATCCCCTCTCTCCCTTCTCTCCTTCAGGGAGTACATATTCAGTTCCTTCAACCTGTCCTCATAGGACTTGTGATGTAATCCATGTACCATCTTTGTTGCCCTCCTCTGAACCTTCTCTACCCTGTCTATGTCCCTACGTAGGTAAGGTCTCCAGAACTGTACATTGTACTCCAGGTGGGGCCTCACTAGTGTCTTGTATAGTGGAATTATGACCTCCCTTTTCTTGCTGGTGATGCCTCTGCCTATGCATCCCAGTATCCTATTCTTTACCTGCTGCCTTGTCACACTGTTTCCTACCTTGAGTTCATCAGAGATGATAACCCCAAGATCCTTTCCTTCTTGGTGCATGCTATCCTCACCCCAACTGATATATTGTACCAGGTTTTGTGCCCCATATGCATTATCTTGCACTTCCTTGCATTGAATTTCAACTGCCAAACCCCTGACCATTCTTCAAGTTTCTGCAGGTCCCTTCTCATTCTGTCTACACCCTCTGGTGTGTCTACTCTGTTACAGAGCTTTGTGCCATCAGTGAACAGTGAAATTCTGCCTTCTAGGTCCTGCGCAATGTCACTGATGAAGATGCTGAATAGGACCAGTCCCAGCACTGATCCCTGTGGTACCCCACTGGTCACTCTTCCCTCTGTGGTGACAGCCATTTACCACCACCCTCTGTGTCCTGCCACCCAGCCAGTTACCTACCCACCACACTACTGTCCTGCCCACACCCATATTCCCCAGTTTGTGTAATAGTCTTCTATGTGGCACAGTGTCAAAGGCCTTGCTGAAGTCCAGATAGGCCATGTCCACTGCCCTCCCTGATCCACCTCCCTAGTAGCCCAGTCAAAAATTCAATGAGGTTGGACTGACGCGGCCTCCCCTGGTGAAACCATGCTGCCTTGGGTCCTATAGGTCCATTGACAATCCAGATGTTCCACCACCTCTCCTTCAGTAGTGCTTCCATGATCTTTCCCACTACTGAGGTGAGGTTGACTGGTCTGTAGTTCCCCACTTCCTCTTTGTTCCCACTTTTGTATAAGGGGACTACATCTGCTGTCCTCCAGTCTTTGGGTACCTACCCTGTTTCCAGTGATCGGATAAACAGGATAGCCAGAGGTTCAGCCACCACCTCTCTTAGTTATTAAGGACCCTGGGGTGCACCCCATCTGGCCCCATTGCTTTATCAACTCTTATTACTTCCAGTTCCTTCAGGACCCTTTCTCATGTAAAGGGACTTGTGTCCATTTCTGCACCATTCTCACCCCTTGTACTCCCTTCAGACCCATTACCCTCCTGTTCCTCAGTAAAGTCTGAGCAGAAATACCTGTTCAATATGTCAGCTTTACTGTTGTCATCCTCCACGCGGCCCCATCCTCCCCCTTCAGTCTCACTATCCCTCCCTTTGCCTTTCTTTTTTCACTTAAGTTCCTGTAAAAGGTTTTGTCTTCTCTACCCACTGATTTTGCAATGTGTTCTTCTGTCTGAGCTTTGGCTTCCCTTACTGACCTCCCTGCCTCCCTTTGTTTCTCCTGGTACTTCTCCCTATCCCCTTCTGCCTGTGTCTTTTTGTATTGTCTGAATGCAATCTTTTTGGCTTTCACTTTCTTTGCTACCTCTTTGGAAAACCATAATGGTCTCCTCTTCCTTTTCCTCTTGCTAATCTACTTAATGCATAATTCTGTTGCTCTTGTAATCCCCATTTTAAAAACTGCCCACTGTTCCTCAACCCCTGATTCCTGCCCCATTCCCCTTAATGCCTCTTTCAAGTATCTCCCCATTTTCCCAAAGTCTGCCTCCCTAAAATCCAGGATATGTGTTTTTGTGTGGTTTGGTTCTGCTCTTTCTGTGATTTCAAACCACAATGACTGATGGTCACTGTTCCCCAGGTGCTCCCCCACTGTTACCCTCATCACACTGTCCCTGTTTGTGAGCACAAGGTCCAGTATTGCCTTCTGCCAAGTTGGTTCCATGGCCAGTTGCTTGAGGAAGGCACCGTGAAGGGAGTCCAGGATAAATCTGCTCCTAGATGCTGCTGCTGCTGGGATGCTCCAGTCCACGTCTGGAATATTAAAGTCTCCAACCAGTACTACCTCACCCTTGTCTGTCATCCTTTGGATGGCTAGCATCAGCTCCCTATCTGTTTCTTCCTCCTGGGCTGGTGGTCTATAGACCACACCTGTGCGGATGGCTGGCCCCATTTTCCTTTCCAGCTTAACCCACAGTATCTCTCCCCCATTTTGTTCCTCCTGGATCTCTGTGGCCGTTATGTCATTTTTCACATACAGTGCCACTCCTCCTCCCTTCCTACTTGCCCTGTCTCTTCTGAATATGTTGTAGCCAGGAATGGCCATCTCCCAGTCGTGGTTATCATTACACCAGGTTTCAGTGATGGCCACAATGTCCAGGTCTGGCTGCACCATGACAGCCTCCAGATCTTCCATCTTGTTGCTAAGGCTCCTGGCAGTGGCACACATGGCTTTCTATGATTTGACCTCCCTAGACTGTTTCGCTGTTCTACTCCAGCCCATTCCTGGTTGTCCAATATCCCTGGTTCTCCTTGCTGTCTGCCCTTCTGCTGAATTTTGCCCCCTTTCTGCCTATGCACCTCTTGGGTGCTAATCTCCATCTTTTGCACACTGCTTTGTAGAGATAGCCACTCCTCCGGTTCACTGGTTCCACTGCTAGCTGTGGGGGGTGAGCAAGTAGGTACCCTCCTTGCTGGCCTGCCACCCCCTTTGCTAGTTTAAATGCTTGTCAATGTAGCATTTAAACTTATCACTGAGTGCTTGGATTCCCCTCCAGGATGGATGCAGGCCGTCAGGTTTGAACAAACCTCCATCCCTCCAGGAGGGTCCCAGTCACCAATGAATCCAAACCCTTCCTCACAGCACCAGTTCTTCAACCATTAGTTAAAGTTCCTGGTGCATGCACCCCTATGCTCTCCCTTGCCTCTCGCAGGTAGTATACTTCTGAGAAAGTGACAGAAGTAGCTACTTGCTTGAGACCCCTCCCCAATTTCCTAAACTCTTCCTGAACTTCCTTTGGCTCTATGTTTGTCAGGTCATTAGTACCTAGGTGGATAATGACATCCAGTTCACCCTCCCATCTTGCCTTCCCAGTGATCCCCAGGATCTTCCTTCCATCCCTCCATGCCATGGCACCTGGTAGGCACCTCACCTCCCTGTCCTCCCCCTCCTGTGTTCCTAGCTGGATCCCTCTTATGATGGAGTCCCTCACCAGGATTTGCTTCCTCCTCCTCTGGAGTCCACTGCTCTCCCTGCTGAGGTCACCTCCTTGGCTAACCTCCACATCCTTTCCTTCCACTTCTCTGGGTACCTCTATTTGGTTGTCCCCATTTGCCAGTGTGGCATATGAGTTCTTGAGTGGAATAGGATCTGGAATGTGCCTTTGCCTGACCGCTGTAACCCTCCCTGAGCCCACTGTCATCCAAGTGCTCCTCGTTCTCGGCATCCTTTGAGACAGTTGCATTGGACTAGGTGGTCTCTGGATAGGGGTGATGGTACTCCTGACCCAGTTTACTTCCACTCTGAGTCTGGCTACCTCATCCCGCAGTCCAGAGAGATGCATGCAGATAGGGCAGCACCTCAGTGTCCAGAAGGTCTGCCTGAATATGTGATACATATTCAAATAATATTAGTTGCCTGCATATATGGCCCATATACTATGCATGTATAGCCATATACTGCATGCATTACATATTTACCAACTATTTCATATATTTTAAATATACTAAAAAGGGGACACATTTGGAATATTTAAAATACATTTTGTCCAGATATGCAAAGATATCTTTTTTATTAGAAACAGTAATAAAAACAACTTATAGTGAAGAAATAAATTTCATGCTCAAGAGTAGTCATTGGTATTCCAGTCTTCTTTCTGAATTACATATTCTTCGTTGGATGGTGAAAAGTAGATACATGTGCTTCTGTACTCCGGTAATACAAGGGAAGTGTGGTACTGGGGGTTGTGTAGCAGTGCTGGAAAAGGTGTGGCAAAGTTTGGGCCAACTACTCTCATATACTGGCAGTGTCTCACACTTACAAAGTTCTGAGAGGCAGTGGTAGGAACCCTCAAGGACATGTTTACCTATAATACTAGTGTAACCCTCCTACAAATAGGGGTCACTAAAAAGCCTTCTCTGGGTGAGCCTAAATGCTCTCCGCCAGGCTGGTGTCCTGTACTTCAGCTGATTTAAATGATAATTGAGTGAGAGTGCCTAATGCCTCCATGTACTGTCGCTTTAAGAGCTGCCAAACTGCAGTATAATTCATTTGAAAAGGGGGGTCACAGTATCCCAGAGGGCTGTACCCAAGCTAGTCTAACCACTATCAACCCTGACCTCTGGGTGGAGGCACCCACCATTGGACCTAGGCCGCTCAACCTGTTAGTAGCCAAGCAGGCAGGGGTAATAGCCCTTGGGATAGCGCCGTCTAGTGGTTACATCTTGGAGGCACTGCTGGGATTAGCATCCTCTAGTGGCCACGTGAAGAAATTACCCCAGTATATTCAGTTTAGGAGGGAAAATGGAGGAACTTACTACGCCTAAGCTAAAAATTGCCCCCATAAGCTAATGGTGCACAGAATGATGGGGTAGAGTGAAGCTGAGGGGGTAGACCCCACAGGGCCATTCTGTTGCTGGATGTCCCCTTAGGGACCAGTAATGCTGACATTGTATCCACTGTAGAGCATGTCAAAGGCTTGGGCACGGTAAAAGTAAGGGGAAGAGATGCTGATTTATTTGAACAAAGTATGCTAGTGCTGATCTCGTGCAGTTCCCCTGTGGACCCAGAAAAGGTACCCCCTGTTATTCTGCCCGAAGATGCCCAGAAGGGATGGAGGATCATCCATTTACTTAGTGGTCTGGCCACCCCGGGTGGGTCTCCAAATATAGACGAGTTTGAAGAGAAACTGCTCAAATTGTTAGCATCTGAGAGACGAACTGCTCAGGAACTGGTAAAGGTGTTAGACCTCTCAGGTGACCACATGCCACTGCATTCCCCAGGTACATCTCCAGTTCCCCCCAAGAGCCCTCCTGTGACCCCTCCCTCATCATAATTCCCCCGATCCAGCTGGATTCCTACCAAAAGCTCAGACTTTTCTCCGGCACAGTCCCAGTGCCCTCGGGGGAGGATGATCTAGAGACCTGGATGGACTATGCCACCCCATTAGTGCAAAAATTGCAGTGTTCAGAGGGGGAAAAGAGGAAGCACTTGATGGAAAGTTTGAGAGGCCCTGCCCTGGAAGCCATCCATTTTCTATGTGCCACTAGTCCGGAGGCTACTGCAGCAGAATACCTCTCTGCACTGGAGGGGGTGTTTGGCAGCACTGAGTCAGGGGATGATTTATTCTGGAAGTTCAAATCCACTAAACAGTGGAAGAATGAGAAGTTGCCAGCCTTTGTTACAATGATTGAGAGGGCTCTGCAGAGAGCCCACAAGAAAGGGGGAGTGCCTGCCAAGGATCTGAATAGGATCAGGTTAGACCATATCCTGAAGTCAGCTAGATTTTCAAGTGTGATGATATTGAAGCTCAAACTGCAAGACAGGAGGGCAAGCCCTCCAGAGTACTGTCATTTGATGAAAGAAATCCGTGAGATTGTAACTGATGAAGAGGGCTGGGAGCCCCGTGCTGGGGCAGTGAACACTTGTCAGACCCCTGAAAGGAGTGATTCAGATGAGGCTCAGCAGTTGAGAGAATTGATTAAATTATTGACTGAGGCAGCTCGAGAAATCTGATTTATATCAGGCACCAGAGAATAAGAGTGGAGTGGGAGTGCATGTTGTTTCCTCTGAGACCCGGACTGAGGGTGGCTTCTTGGCTGAGTTCAAGGAATTGATTGCCGCTCTAAGGGAACTGTTGAGGCACTTTGTGCCCCCTTGCTGCAGCCAGTAGGTATGGGATCCCCACCCCCTACTACTACTTTGGTTCCTTGTGAAACGTTTTCCCCAAGGATGACCCATGAGCCTGTCTTCTGTCAGGAAGGATGGCCATAAGAACAGGGAATGCTGGTCTGAGATGGATTTGGAGAAAGTGTTGAGCCAGCTTCAAGGGGAACTCCAAAAAGCAAGTCAATGGTCGAGGAGTGCCCATGATGTTCGCAGTGAGGATCAAAGAAATGCTAACTCAAATTCCTTTGTGGCTAGATGTTCTACCCAGGCTCTTGCTACAGCCTCTACCTACTGGTCCAGAATAGTGAGCCCTTCAATGGAGACACCGGCGAAAGTAAACAGAGTGTCTACTAGGGCTGCTGCAAGACTGAGACAGAGAAGGCATGCTCCTGTGGTTTCTGACTTAAGGTTTCCTCCACAGCAAACCTCAATTGAGAAGGATTGTTGGTCTACTTCAGATGAAAGTGAGTGCAACTCTGGTTACTACCCTTCTTATGAACTAAGTCAGATGTTTCAAGGTAATCTCCTGGTCAATTATGGAAATGAAGCTGGGCCCTCTGGAGTGTCTGACCCCCCAGCTTTATCCATGGAGCCGATGCTCCCTGAAAGTGAAGTGCAGAGTGTCACGTCTGATGATCTTGAGTCGCTCTGTACGGTAGAACTGTACAATTTGCCTGAGAGAGGGAGTGTTGATACGAGTCTTTCTGGTGACATGCCAGAACTTGAAGAATTCGTTGGATGTGATAATAGTTTCCTGCCAGTGTCGGAGTGCTCTACAAATGAGTTAAGTACTATGGAACCAGAAATTACCTATCCAGGGGTTAACAGTACCCCAAGTCTGGATTTTTTTACCCCCATGGAAACTCCCCTAGCAAGTCATGACAGTGCCGAAAGTGAGGCTAAAAGTGCAGAGACTCTGCCAGTTCCCCCTAGAAAGACTGGTCGAGCTGTAAGGCCTGTGGTGCGCTGCAGCTATGATTCTCCTGGGAGGCCTGTAGACTTGCCTCTAAATGTGGTCCATAAAGGAGTGTATGTATCCCAGAGCTCACTACCCAAACTGAGCATCAATGCTAACTCCAGGTTAATTATTTTGCCTCCAGGTTGTAGTGCCCTGCCCATCTAGCCCCAAAAGGTAACTGATAGGGAAGGGCCTCCTCTCAGGTTTCATGTGCAGGAGGTAATAACCTGAGTTAAGGTACAATGTGTATAATGCTGTGTAACAAGTAATGTGCTGAAAAGTATCAGAGATGTGTTTATGGCAAAGGTGAGATGCTGACTGATGATTACACATATAAGCCTAATATGTTAGTGATGTAAATGTATATATGGTGTTGTATTAAAGTTTATGGGGGTACTTACTTGATGTGGATGGCAAGTTTTTCCAGGCCAGGAAGGGTGTAACCCCCCTACAAATTGGAGTCACTAAAACGCCTTCTTTGGGTGAGCCTAAATGCTCTCCACCAGGCTGGTGTCCTGTATTTCAGCTGATTTAAAAAATAATTAAGTGAGAGTGCCTAATGCCTCCATGTACTGTCTAGCTTTAAGAGCTGCCAAACTGCAGTATAATTAATTTGAAAAGGGGGGTCACAGTGTTTCAGAAAGCTATACCCGAGCTAGTCTAACTACTATCAACCATGACCTCTGGGTGGAGGCACCCACCATTGGACCTAGACCCCTCAACCTGTTAGTAGCCAAGCAGGCAGGGGTAGTAGCCCTTGGGATAGCGCCACCTAGGGGTTACACTGTACTACCTTTGGTATTGAACATGCACTCCTGGGGGTGGTTCTGGAGGGGGTTCTGGACAAAGATTTTCTCTATTGGTGGCGGGTTCCTTTGGTGGTGGCTCACCAAACCATTACTCATAAGTGGTTATCAGAGGAGGTCCCATCCTTACAAAGTGTGGATAGACATAGTGTAGTAGAGAAGATCTAAAAAATGGAGCCGCTGACATTCCTGGTGAACCAAAGGCCTCATAGTTTCACTGTGAGATGGATGCGGTGGATTCTTTAAAGAGGGGAAGAATTATTCAGATTTTGACCCATAAATAGTTTAAAATATGTTGGGGAAGGGTGGTAGGATAGCTGCCTGGATGCAACAGAGTATCCTGGGAATCAGCAATGGGTATTAGTTGTAAATTGCTGGGACTGTAATACGTTATGGGACACCAGAATTTGGTGTAATTTAATTCTTTTTTTTTATTTTATTTTATTTCTGCACCTACCTTGGTGGCCTCTCTCCAGTGAGGATTCTCAGTTGCACGGTTCTGCTGCCCGCCTGAAACCCTCCACTACCCACACTACGCCCAGGCCATCTCTCTCCTTCCCTCGTCCAGCTGCCTATTCTCCCTGGCTCTGAGTCCCCCAGGGCAGGACTGCCATCTCCTTCTGGCACTTGATCTATAGTCCAGATGAGCAAACGGTGAGGAGGAGAGAGAATGGAGGCACATAGTGGTAGAGCCCGGCATTAAGCATGTTACCATGTCCACTGATCCCACCTTCGTCTACCCACGTGGCAGGTTTTTTTTCCTTAGTGTTTTGATGCCCTCTCCCCCTCCCTTCGTGCAGAGCCTGAACATGCAATGATGCCAGGGACATCTGTCACGGCTCTGCAACTTGCTACTGAGCCCTAAGCATTGCAGTGCCTCCGGTTTCTACCGGGGACTGCTGAAGTGTGGGGCTTAACCTTGGATCCCCCCAAGAGAGGAGAGCAGTCCACCAGACACTTGATTCTCTCTCTCCCCTTCCACCCCCTGCAGCCCGGGCTTGTTCCTGAACCCAGGTCGCCAGCGTGGTGTGAAGTGTAGCGTCCAGCACCTCAACCCTCAACGCCACCAGGCCGGTGGTGTGACTTATATCTGGAAGTAGCTCAATAACTGTGACCTACTTAAATGCCCGTATACAAGTATTATGAAATCAAATGCAATGCTAGACATTGGTTTGCTTTGTAATGTTTACTTGTCTTTTTGGGTAATAAAGCTGAATTTTATAAAAAATGACTTTCTGGTTCAATACCAGTCCCCTATAAAGATCAAACTCTGGTCAGAGCCCATACAGCTGTGGAAAGCTTTTAGGAGTGGAAAGAATGGTGAAAAGAATATGCGGTGCTCTTGCTGCACTGGAGTCAGCTGTAATACTGCAGCGATTACAGTACTGCACATGTATTATACTCGCACATGTGCAGTTTGCCCCAGACACAGCCTTGAGCAACATGGCAATGCTGACATAACTACGCGTAACAACTCAGTCCCCTCAGGTTACTAGAATCCCATTAGTACTTGTCTTAGGCAGGTAGGAAAAGGCAACTGGTGGGGAACTTATTAGGGGCTTTCTATATAATGACATAATTGTTTAGTCAGCTAGCCTGAGAGAAGGATGATTATGTCATTTAAAACTCTCACAGCAGCATAACCATTTTAGAGTCAGCTGCTCTTGGGGAGCTTAGAATGTTCATCATTAAGTTCAAGTGTGGCAGTCAGAGTGGCAGGAGGTCTGCTACTGGGCATCTGTCAAAGGGAGCTCTGGTATTTCTCACCCTAGTTTGATAAAATCTTCAGTTTGGCTGCAGGCTCTTTAGTTTCACCAGAGACAATCCCCTGAAGTTCCTGAAGTTCACAGCTGCCTTAAGGAAGGACAATGAGTAGAATCTGACAGCTATCAGAGAAAGAAAGGTGCCTTTTGTTCTTTCCATGACTGGGAGGAAGGAACAATTAATCTGTGAGTACAGAATTTGAGACTGTTCTCTGAGAGAGTTGTCTGAGGTGTGTGTGCCCTAGATAAGGCTAGATTACACCCGTCAGGACCCCTTTCACCACAATGGTGCTGAATTTAAAGTTAAAGTTGAGAGTCTTTAGCAATTCATTGGGGATTGGAAACTCATTTGATGTAACCCTGAAGGAAAGGCAGAGGCTGTTTGGGGCAAAGGCTGGGAGGAACGCCAGCTGGAGTTTCAGGCAGGTCTGAGTGGTTTGTGGATGGCCACCACTGTTCCCTGGGCAAAGACTGTAAGAACATAAAAAAATGGCCAGCAGAAGGAGACCTCTCAGTCTATCAGGTCTGCTTGAGATAATATTGATTGTTTCCGGACCATGCACCAGGAGGATTTTAAAGTGTGTGACACATCCCACACATATACACTTTGAAGAGAGATAGAGATGTTTTTGTGGAAAACATTACGGCCTAGCAAAGTGTCATGCAAAAGAGAGTGTGCCTGTATTGCAATGACAAACCTTTGGGGGACCACCCTTGCTTCAAGTAACGTCTGTAAATAAAGCCATACTGCAAAATCCCAGTTACTGCTTTGGCCATTCCGCTTGTTGCTTCTAGTGTGAACATTATTGGAGCCCCTCAGCAGTTAGGTCTAGCATATTTATTTATTTATTTTTTATTTATCGAAATGTTTCACCAGGAAAGGCACACTGAGCAACAAGTTACTCATTTGACGGTATGTCCTGGGGGAAGGGGAAACATGGGACACAGAAATACATGTATAATAACAATAAAACATTTCATAATCATTACAAGCAATGACACATACAGACAGGTTGCAGCTGATTATAAAAGCAAACAACACAACTAAGTGCTCAGCAACCTCAAGACAATATGTACATAAGTGCTCTATAGGGTTACAGGGCAGGTTAGTGAACAGTTATGAAAGCAGGAGTAGTGGATTGAACAGGCAGATAAAGCAAATTTGGTTGGGAAAAATATGGGTGGTCAGGAGCAAGAACAGTTAACATCCTCTCCCCTGGACCTGGTTTTAAATGAAAAGGTTCATTTTAATATTTGCCCCCACCCCCTGTCCTGTAGATAATGAGTCTGGTATACACTCCAACGCTAGGGGTGGTACCATGAGTGTAGTTCTGCGAAAAGAAAAATTGTATGCCATATAGTTGGCAGTAGCTCTTTTAAGGGGGGGGGTGCAAGCTCACCAAAGGTGGCATAGGGGTTACAAATTTATGCACGATACTCGTGCATGCACACTGTAAGTCAGCACCACCATGTTGTACATGGCGGCCGTCACTTCCACAGTTGCAGAAAGGAATAGTAGTGCACCAGGAAGTGGGTATGTTTATGCGGCCTGCAGACTATGCTCAAGCACTGTGGCAGAACATTAGACAGTGGTCCAGTTACGTGCTTCCGTAGTGCTCTTATACAAATCTGATAATGGCATAACATCTTTGGAGTTTGGCCCACACAGTCATAAAAATCAGACTCAGGAGGAGACTATTAACTAGAGTTCTGGTTTGGGATTTGCTCGTCATCACAGTCACTTTCTCATCCTTTTGTAAGCAGTCATTTTTGGTAAATGTGCCTTAACCATATTGATCTCAGTGCTAGTAGACCCCGTCTGGTTTTCCCCTAATTGTAGTAGGCGGGGGTAGTAACAGTCTTGACGTGGTAGCTGCCGGTGGTGGCATGCTCTGGAAAAAAGTGGTCCCCATGCACGTCTGCACATTTTAGAAATTATGCCTTTCCTTGTTTTTGCTATAAAGAAACTGACCCTTTTAACATAAAAACAAGGAGTCAGTTATGGCCTCCACCCCCCCTTTTTGCTTCAAGTGAGGAACATGATTATGGGTTTCCATCAGTTGTACAGTGGCAGCCATAGATGCATACTGTTGTTAAACAGTAATCAACTGTATGTAAAGGTTTTTTTTTTTTAATGTGTGTTTTCTTAATGTTGTCATGTTTGTACTCTGGCCCTGGATTATTGTGCCCCAAGTGCATTATTTTACATTTTGTGATCAGGACAAAAAGTCTTCTCAAATGAGGGCAGTCACTAATCTAAATTCTTTATAGTTTTTTTAATTGCCATCAGAAATGTGAATTTTGTAAAACCAAAAATGGAAATACAGGTAATAAGATGACAATATTTTACAAAATATAAGAAATTCAGATTAGCGATTACCTTCATGTGAAAGGCCTTTTTGTCCTGAACAACTTTAAGACTGGTTATTTTTGTGCACATTGAATAGTTTTAAAGATGTTTAGATTTGTTTGGAATGTGTGCACATTTGCTAAGAATTCTGCACAATGCCTTTGGAAGATTCTTAATGAAAAGCAGTTTGGAATTCTGTCTCCAAGGTTCTAAACACAATATGGGTCTGAATGAGTTAAAGGGGACAGGAATTTATTTTTATGTGTAGGTGTTTGAAATGTCTCTATTTTCATAAATTATATTCATACCTCTAAAGGATCCCTGTTTAACTGTGCTTGAATAAAAGCTGAAGTTGTCAGTTGTGTTTTGTTTTTAGATTTGTAGAACTGTTATTTAATGCAACAGCAGATTAGGCACATATGGATGGACACATGTTGATATATGGATATATTAGGATAACAGTATCTCAATTACAAGGGGGTATGGTTGTTAGGTTTGGGTTTTGAATATACATGTACACTAGTAACTTGTTACAGAATTGCAGATATATCATGTTTAAGACAGTATAAGTTTGACCGTTCATGAGTAATATGGACTTATTGTACACAGGCCCAGATATTCAAAAGGGTTGCGCCATGCACAACAGGGTTGTGCATGCGCAACTCCAAAAATGCGCCATTCTGCGATATTCAGAAGGGGCCAGTTCATACCAAAAACATGCTGAGCAACAGGCCAATGGAAATAAAGGCATCGCGAACCCGAAGAAGCGGGTCTATGCATAAAGTGCGCAATGCGATATTCCGAACATACGCCAATGTCGCAAGAGTGGCTCAACCGGAAGTTGCGCAGTAAGCGGAATTGAGCCAAAATAAAAGGCTCAAGCGAAGCAAGAACCTAACAGGCCGCAAACTGGGGAGAGACAGAGAGAGAGACAGGAGCTGGAAGGGCAGAGAGGGACAGTGGGTCAGGAGGACAGAGAGGCCAGTGGGGGTGCCGGTGCAGTGGAAGCAGCAGTGGGGCAGCTGGGGTAACACAGGAACAGCAGCCGGGGCAGAAGCCAGGGAGATGGACAGTGCCAGCTCACATGGAAGCTGTAATGAGGAGGCTGAGACACCATGCTGCAGGGGGCGTGGCAGCGGAGGGCCCGTCGGCGGTATGCCCCGACAGGCAGTGTCGTTACCCGCATCAGCTTTGAGCTGTACACAGACGTCGAGATTGTGGGCCGGTACCACCTGAACAGGGCAATACTGAGACGGCTCTGCGAGCTGTGCAGTGATGTGATGCAGGCACCCTCACGATGGAGTCACGCTCTGTCCGTGGAGACCAAGGTGACAACCTGCATGTGCCTGCTCGCCACGGGCACCTTCCAGAGGCCAACAGGGGACACCACAGGCATTACACAGTCGGCCACGTCACGCATCCTCACCCAATTCCTCAGCGCACTGCTGCCTCATGCTGCGGAGTACATCCATTTCCCCAGCACCGTGGCAGAGTGTACAACAAACATGCAGGAGTTCCACAGGGTAGCATGTATGCCTGGCGTGCTAGGGGCCATAGACTGCACCCATGTGGCCATTTGCACGCCACCTGGCCCCGACGGTCAGGCATATCGGAACCGAAAGGGGTTTTCCAGTGTCAACTGCCAGGTGGTGTGTGATGCCACTGGGAGCATTATCAATGTCTGTGCCACACACCCTGGCGGAGCACATGATGCCTTCATATGGCACCAGTCTGCACTGTGCCATCGATTCGAGAGTGGGGACATCCCACGGGTCATCTAGTGGGTGAGTACACATGTATGGAATGCAAACTCTGGGCAAGGGTGGGAATGACACAGGTGCCATGGTAGTGGCACACAAGGATATGGGCAATATGGACCTGACATGACACTGATCTCCACTATCTCCACACAGGTGACTGCGGATACCCACTCTGTCCCAGGCTGCTCACACCGTGCTGGCGCCACGACCCCAGGCCAATGCTAATGAGGCACATATGCGCATAACGTAAAATCATGAGGCGGGTGTTTGGGATGCTCAAAGCAGCGCTTCGATGCCTGGACACCTCTGGCGGACCTACAGTACAACCCCAAAAGGCCTGTGGGATATTCCTGGCCTGTTGCACTCCTGCATGGCAGCGAACCATGGGATAGCCGTACAGGTCCAAGAGGAGGACAGCGATGGGGGCGCCAGTGGCGCTTCGATGATGTTGGTGATGAGCAGCCCCCTAGAATGGAGGACCCCGACTGACCCGGCAGGCAAGCTGCACGGGACACATTGCAGAGAAACTCGCCCAACACAGGTAAGTCAAGGGACATGTGCAGGCAACACACTGTCCATCGCAAACCCACAGGCACACAGGGGAACTTACCCGTGCATGAAGGTCAGGAGGTTGAGGTTCCAGGCATACCAACACACCATCAGAGAGGGTGAACACTCATATGGACACACACACACACCAGGCAGCGCACAGGGCAGCAGCACAGCACTGCGGAAATGACATTGCCAACACACAGCAGCTACCAGCCACCCCACCACCTGGACTGTCCACAGTACATGTGTCAGGACCTGAGCACTCCTGCACCTTGGTGTACAGTGCAATGCAGGCATCATCATGCACCGCACCTGTGGACAGCAGTTGGGAGTGTGCAGGTGGTCCGTGTGTCAGCGTGATGACAGAGCACCCAGCAGTGCACTGCCCACCGTGACACATTGCACACAGGACAGCACCAGACGGGGCCTGCACTGGGAGACAGCTCAGTCAGGTAGCACTGTCCCACGGCCACCGGATGCATGGGCAGCCGCTGTGCCCAACAGCACTAGCAGGCTGAGCAAGGGCCACATCGGTGGTGCTGGTGCACCACCAGAGATTCCACTAGAGTGAATGCGACCTTGCCCGCACAGGGTCTGCATCCTGCCAAACAAACTTGCACCAGGGTGCTCGGGATGCCCACAGCAGAACCCGGCGTCGACGAGGCCTGGTGTCACACGCGCGGGAATGGGAGTGGAGGCGCAGTGTGTGGGGTGTGTGGTACAGGGGCACCTACGAGTGTTGCCAATGCGTCCGTGACAGAGACCACTGCTGGGTCAGCCTGTCAATGGCGGCGGTCACATCCATCCGCGCTAAGGACCAGCTCAGCTCGGTCCCAAGCACACTCCCTGCTATGCGCTCCATGGACACAGACAGTGCCTCCACGGACGCACAACCACCCTGCAGCTGTACCCAGTCCTGCAGCAGGCGGGTGTGCGTCCAATGGGTACTGTGCCCCAATGTCATCGTGACCCCAGGGTGTGGTGGTCCTGGTGCAAGCACCCCTTGAGGAGTAGGCGCTGTTCGTCAGGACCAGGTATGGAGGCGGATCAAGGCGCGTGGACATGTGCCACTGCTGACACTGTCCCCCAGACCTGGTGTCGCGACTGCTGCTGCCGCCCCTCAACTGCTGAGCCCCAGGTCCACCTGTTCCACCTCCATGCTGACAGCAGTGCCAGACACCTGCACAGCCACGGGTGCTGCCCACCGGTGCTGACAGGCACAGCCTGGGACTGTGCCAGCATGCTGGTACACAGGTGTGAACCAGGAAGGCCCAGGGGCAAGTGCTGGCCTGCCATGTGTCCATCATGGGACACACACCTATCACTGCCCATTGCAGGCCTGCTATCATCAATGGTGCAGGTGCGCTACCACTGCCATAGGCACAGCATGCTGGCATACCTGCATGCCAGACTGCTGTGACACAGGCCGTGTGCACCCCTGCACCGGTATCACTGACACGGAGTTGTTGGCCCAGCGTGCATGCTGCTGCAGTGCCTGCAGGCTGGTGGCAGAGGTGGATGGTCCCTCCTCCACGTCCAGCAGGTCTGCATCACTGTCTGGACCCACCTCCACCACCGTCTCCTGAAGGCCGAACGGATCTGTAACAGAAAGAGAGTACGTGAGTGCATGTGAACAACAGCCCCCCAACAACACCACCATGTCATACCGTGCAGTGATGGGCTTCCACCTGTCTGGAATCCTCCTGCAATGCGCCCGCAATGGCACTTCGGCTGCATAGCGCGACCAGTGTCTCCTCTGTAGGGTCAGCTGCAACACCACTGGTGGGCCCCACCAGTGCCAGCATACCCGCCCTGAAGTCTGCCACCTTCTCCTTCAGTCTCCTCGAGTCAGTCCCCATCTTCTTCTTGCATTCCTGCACGAGGCGCTGGTGGATTCCGTGCAGGTTGACGGCCCGAGCTACCCCCTCCCATGCAGCTGCCGTTCTGAGGGGTGCCCTCCGCTCCACTCACTAGTGGCTCATCCTCCAGGTAGGCCTGGAAGAGGGCCTCCGTCTCTCAGCGGTGAAGTCGGCCTCCTCCTACACCGCCGTCCACACCCTCAGCTTGGCTCTGGTCAGTCATGGTGATCTGTATGGGTGGAAGTGGACACCTGTCACTGTGCAGTCGACAGCATTTCCCCATGAGCATAGCTGCCGGGCCTGGGGGGGTGGAAGCCCCCCACGTTTCCTCTCCGCATGGCAGATACTGATAGAAAGGGTGCCCTTTGTCCCTTTCTAAGTGCCCTTTTCATGCTCAGCCCCCTCAGCCTTTATCATCTTCCGCCCATGAGCATTGTCCTGAGCATCACACAGCATGTAACTCACCTCTCACCTGCAGTAGCCAAATCTGGCCAGCACAACCCACTGTCGCATTTTTATAGCGCAACACATGCAAATGAGGTGTGGGCGCAACTAATGACATGCTAATCAGCCACTAGGCCTTTGATATGGCCGATCGCATGATTTGCATATGTCGGTTGAAAATCGTGTATTTGCTCATGCAACGGAAGGTCCGCTGAGCCAATGGCGCAGGTTTGAGGCCGTGTGCCACACTGCATTGCACATGCCCAGACAGCTTACCTGATTCGCTATCACGCTGCAGACCTGCTGAGCGATAGGCGATTCAAGGCCATGGCCACCATTGTGCCAGTGGCACTACAGCACTGGGCACTATAATGCGCCATGGCACTACCGCGCCGATAGTCCACTGTGGCACTGGCGCATTTGGCAGCCAAGAGATGCCTCGATACGTCCGATGGCGCTCAGCGAGGGCTTGCATCATTGCCATGACCTTGTGTATGCCCTCTGACCCCTGGCGCTGTTGGCATGCCATGTGTACGTCCCTATTGTGCTGTCTGGTGACAGCGCCATGTGAAGTGACGGCGCTGTTCGAACAGCGCGATTGGAACCTGTGGTGGTCTGTTGCGCAACAACTCCACATGGGGTTATGGCGCAGCGGGGTGCCATATTGCCTGCTGCAAAGTTGGTGCCATGGCTAGGAGGAGGGCGGTGTCCTGGAGCCAGATTGAAGTGGCCAACCTGGTGGCCCTAGTTGAGCCACACTATGATGGCCTGTATGGTGATGCGCCCCTCACTAGTGCCAGGATTCAGCTGTGGCAGCAAGTGGCCACTGACCTGGTGGAGATCACTGGACGGGGCTGGTCTGCTGAGCAGTGCGGCACCGGTACAGTGACCTCTGCGGAGGGAGCCAGGGACTTTTAACCATGGGCCCTGCGGATGCGTGCCAGGAGGCGTAGTGCCTAGGCCAGGTGAGTGTACCATCTATGCACCTATATTTCTGTAGGGGTGTGTGTGCTTGGGTGGCTGTGCATAGGTGCCGGCTCGGACACGGTTGGCTGTGTCAGTGTGTGCAGCTGCACGATGGATGGTTATGGCTGTGGGGCAGGCACTCTCACTGGGGCAGGGGGCACTCTGCTTTTGAGTCACACTGATGTTTGTCTCAACATATGTCTCCCACAGGCCGGAATCTGAGGATGCAGGGCGACGGTGACATGGGCCGTGCCAGGGCCCCGGTGCCGGGGGGTGTTGTGCCCCAGCAGCAGCAGCAGCAGCAGCATCAGCAGCAGCAGCGGCAGAGCCAGCTGCTGGAAGAGTGTGAGTATCATTACTTCATGGATGCTATTGCATGCTGGGGTGGGGGGCAAGACCACCAGCCATGCACAACACAACCATGCAGGAAAGGGGAGGTCATACTTCCACTGTACAAGACACTGGTGAGGCCCCACCTGGAGTACAGTGTACAGTTCTGGAGACCATACCTACGTATGGACATGGACTGGGTAGAGCGGGTTCAGAGGAGGTCAACACGGATGGTGCATGGATTGCATCACAAGTCCTATGACGACAGGTTGAAGGAACTGAACATGTACTCCCTGGAGGAGAGGAGGGAGAGGGGGATATGATAGAGACATACAAGTATTTTACAGGGGGGAACAGAGTGCAGGAAAACACTATTTTTAAGCGTAAAGATGTTCCAGGACTAGAGGGCATGGGATGAAGTTGGAGGGACGATTCAGAGGAAACATGAAAGAATTTCTTCACAGAACGGGTGGTGGACAAGTGGAACACCCTGCCAGAGGAAGTGGTGGGGGCTGACTTGTCCCACGGATTTAAGAATGCACGGGATAGACATAAAGGACTTCTGGAGGTCAGGGGTAAGGGCAACAGACTATAGGAAAACAGAGTGAACTTACATGCTCAAATGGCAGACTGGGTGGGCCATAGGCCCTCATCTGCCGACACTGTCTATGTATCCATGTATGTAGGCATGACACAGGTGACATGCATCACTGTGCAGTATCACAGCACGTCTGTGTATGCGTCACTGGTGGTCCAGTCATGCACTGGGCACATAGCTGTGTAACTGGCATCGCACCATGTTGCCACGTCACTTGCCAGCCTAGTTTGTACTGTGATTGGCGATGGGCGGTGTGTGTGGGCGGTGGTGCGCCCTTAGCTGGTGCCGCCTGTTTGTGATGTGTGTGCATGTTCACTGTGGGTGGGTGTATGCCATCACAGGTGCGGACATTGGGCTATATGGCTTGCAGGTTGGGTGGTGTTCAGGGTTGTGGTCAGTCACAGCCATTGACTGTGTTCCCATTTTCCTAGGTCTTGAGGTTCTCAGGAGATTGGCACGTGATGTCAGGCGCCTCACACAAGTCAGCATTGAGAACCAGGAGATCCTGCAAGCCATCCGGCGACATGGACGTCAGCAGGGGTGGCACAGGACGGTGCGCCAGCAGGGGGAGGACCAGGAGCCGGCTGGGCCATAGCCGACATTGCCCTTCCCACTTCTCCCATCCCTACCACCCTGCCTTCCCTCTCCAAGTTTTTAATCCCCTTGAACACCCCTTCCTTGTACCCGTCCCCCTTGTGAATAGTTTCTATTGTTGTTGTTATAATATGTTCAATATACATTTCTATTTTGATATATGAATACTGTGTCAGTCTCTGATTTGCAGCTGGCTATGGGTGCTCAGTTGCAGGTGTGTACATGCCATCTGGGCTGGTATGGTCCTGGGTATGTGTGTGTGTGTGTGTGTGTGTGTGTGTGTGTGCATGTGTGCATGGGGAGGTATCTCCAGCATGGCAGTGACTTTCGGTTGGTCTTGCCATCTGCTGCCACCCACTGCTGGGTGCACAGGTGTGTCTGGCTTGTAGGCTTCTGTGTTGCACGGGCTGACGAGTGCTGGGGGACTGCATGGTTTCCTGCAGTGCCAGTCACTGCACATGGGTGGTGTCTTGGGGTCACAGTGCAGGGTGTGCTGTGCGACGGGGGCTGATGTGCACTGTGGTTGTCAACCCCTGTGTGTGCACTCTCCGCCTGCCAGTGGTTGTGCTGGGGTGTCAGGGCTCTGCTATGCTTTGTTGGCTTGTCCCCATGGGCACGTGGATCATCCATCCCACCCCAGTGATGCTGTGCTTGGGTGTGCAGGTGTGGTGTGGGTTCTGCAGTGTGTTCCTGTGCCCATGTGTGGCATGGCTGGCGGTGGGCCCCAGCCTGCCTCCCTGGATGTGCAGTTCCATTGCTCTGGGGGGCTGTGCTAGCCTGGCAGCTCTGGAATGCTCAGCTGAGCTTCCCTGGTTGCTCCATAGCGCAACATTTTGGCTCAGCTTCTCCTTCCTGGTTGCGCGATGGCGCAGTATGTGCGATATTCAGACGTTGGTTGCTTGCGCAATTTGCTCAGCTCCATGTTTGAATATCGCACCTGTTGCGCATTTGCGCAACTGGTTTGTGCTTGCTCCTGCTGTTGCGCTACTTTTGAGCGCAGTTTGAATATCTGGGCCACAGAGTTTAAGAAAAATGTATCTGAACAGTACACTGTAAAATATGATTGACACCACTGTGTGAAACGGCTCGTAAATGCTTAGTTTACACTAGGGCAGGTTGTTTTCTAACCCACTTTTTACTTAACACATAGATACTTTCATATGTATAAGACTTTTAACATTATTTACTATGTATTGCTGAAAGAGCTACTGACACCCAAAAGAAAACTTTGAAAACATAATAATTAAATAAAATTCTGCTTTTATTCCATATATATTCTGGATTTCTCCTCCCCATTATTTATTACTGGGGAAACGTGCATGAATACATGATTTTTGTCCCTTACAGTTACTTTAAAGTTAATCTGCCTCTGTAGCTTACTCGCTACTTTAAATCATAATGCTCTGTTGTGACATCACAATATGTTGCCATGAGAGTAACTGTGATGTCACAAGCAGTGCATTGTGACGTCAGGTAGGGAGACAGCAACAGAAATAGATGAACTCTTCAGGAGCAAAAATCCTGTTTTAGTGCACTTGACCTTAGCAATAGATAATGGGGAAGAGGCATGAAGAACTATTGTGAAATACATGCTGAATTTTATCTAAATATTATATTTTGTTAAAGTTCTCCTGAAGTTGTCAGCTGCTCTTTAAGCTTATTTTTCCTTGTGTTTTTAATCATTGTCATGTACTAATGCTAACACACACACACACACACACATAGGGTTTTAAAACAAATCTTTGTTTGGTTTATAGTTTTTCTCAGGGAGTAAACGTTGAAGTCAGTGTCATGTGACCTTGGGATAGCTTTCTTTTGATGGAACTTTTGCCGTCTTTATATGGGTATGTTGTTTTTTTGAATGCAATTTTAACCAATGGGGTCCTTAGCAACTTTTTGTCTGTTTTTTTTTTTTTGCATGATCTGGGTCTTGAGAAAGTATGTGCTTCTAAAACAACTGCCAGTGTTTTCTGCGAAGGATTCTGTGTAATCCAAAAGCTAAAAGCACCTGTGTTCTTTTGTAACAACTTTGTTGGTCCAGTAAAAGGTATCAGATCATCTGTTTCTGTGGATCTTGTGTTACAAGGAGCAATACAGCAACACGTTTTTTCTGTGGCTTCACGGTTTCAGAAATGTTAGAGGAACTTATCAGTACAGTGCCCACGGTTCTGAAACCATGAAGTGACATAGTCAAAACCCCAAATTCTTGGTTCCATGAAAGGAACTGCACAGGATGTTGCCCATACAAAGAAAACAATACAAACACAGCTGTCAGTTTCAGCTTTTATTCAGGCAGAGTTAAATAGGGATCCGTTAGAGGTATAAATGTAATTTATGAAAATAGAGACATTTCAAACAGCTGCACATAAGTAATCAATTCCTGTCTGCTTTAAAGCAGCAGTGCTTCAATAGGATATTGTATAGAAAAGTTTATTGTCAAATATATGGGTAGAAATGGTATTGGCTGTACCTTTTGTATGCTGTGAATGGTGTTAGATGATGAGTCGCTAGATGTAATGCTGCAGAAGGTAGCACAGACCGCTGCCTGGATCGTCATCTTGCGACTGCCCATCTCTACTTGTTATCAACAGCATGCGCAGTCCCATCTTTGAATTGTTAGCCAATCGGGCAGCATGCAAGGAAATGGGGACTTCAGTTGTGTGCTGGTGTCCAAAAGTTGCGTGAGCAAGCCGTGCATTCACTCTCAGGATGTCAGGCACAGTGCTGCACATAATGTTCTCCTTTGACTGGTAGCCAAATGTCTGAGGAGAAACTGTGACAAATTATAACTCCAGTCTTTTTGTTTAAATACACGCTGGGAATAGAGTTAATAGCTATGGCTAATAGTTCTAATTCTAGTGAATCTTCTGTCACAGGGTGATTATTTTAAAAAGTTAATAAAATAAAATTGTCACATTTTTTGGGGGATGACATCGTGAATAATATGCATAGTCTGCATAGACACTATGTTCTGTTTCTGTAGACGTGCAGACAAAGCCTCAATTGAATGAATTTTTATGTTGTATTTTTTTTAAAGTAAATATGTTTGCCATGGAACTTTTCTGAAGTGTTATATGAAAGCACGAAGTGATTCACAGTGAATGGCCATGTAGATAACCTGTGTGTATGTTGGGGGGGCTCTGCTTACAGTCATAGAATCATAGAATTTGCTGGCAGAAAAAGACCATTTTGCCCATCTAGTAGGTCCAAGATAGTCCCTCTCACCTCCTTTTTACTTCATATCCCTCTGCCCTCTCCCCCCTCATCTCTCTAGGCCCATATAGATGCCCAATGCTCTTTTGAATTTTTCCATCATGTCCACCTCCACCACCCACCCCAGCAGCCCATTCCATAGTTGTACAACCCTCTCTGAGAGATAACTCCCCCTCAAATTCACCTTAAATCTGCCCCCTCCAGCTTATAAGCATGCTCTTTGGTGGTTCCGGTTTCACTCAGCCTAAAGATGCTATCCCCCCTAACCTTACTTATCCCCTTCATATACTTGAAGGTTTCCACCATGTCCCCCCTCATTTCCAGCGTATAAAGACTGAGTTCTTCCAGTCTTTCCCCATGTGTTCTTTCCTGCATCCCTGGGTCATCTTGGTCACCCTTCTATACACTCTTTCCAGCCTATCCTTGTCCCCTTTGCAGGTTGGGCCTCCAGAATTGAACTCCATACTCCAGCTGCGGCCGGACCAGTGTTTCATATAATGGCATGATCACTTCCCTTCTCCTACTCGTGAAGCCCCTCCTGATGCATGCCAGCACCCCCATTGCTTTCCCAGCTGCCCGTTCACACCACCTCCTGGCCCCTAATGTGTCCATGATCCATATCCCTAGGTCCTTTTCCTGCTCAATGGCCTGCAGTGGTTACCCCCAGTTAGCATGTGGCTCTGTGGTTATTTTGACCTGTATGCATTATTTTGTGCTTATCTGCATTAAACTGCAGCTGCCACTTTTCTGCCCACTCCTCCTGCCTGGCTTGATCCTGTTTCATCCTCCCCACCTCCTGGAGTGTCAACCCTTTTATATAACTTTGTGCCATCTATGAACAAACATACTTTTCCATTCAGACTCTCCGCTAAGTCCTCCACGTACACATTAAATAGTATGGGACCCAGTACCAACCCCTGTGGCACCCTGTTCATCACCCTTAGTTCCCCAGAGTGCTTCCCATTTACAACCACTCTCTGGGTCCTCACATCCAGCCAATTTTCCATCCACTTTGCAAGCCCAGGCCCCACACCCAGACTGCTCAATTTGCTTGTCAACCATTTACCTGAGACAGAGTCAAAAGCCTTCTGGAAATCCAGATAGGCCACATCCAATGCCCTCCCAATCATATACCTTTATAACCTCCTCAAAGAATTTGATCAGGTTGGTCTGGCAAGATCTGCCACCTGTGAACCCATGTTGGTTATCATCAATCAGACTTCCCTCTCCTAGGTACCTCCTCAGCTTCTCCTTTATGAGAATCTCCATCAGCTTACCCACAACCAAGGTAAGACTGACTGGGCGGTAGTTACCAGGCTTCTTCATTCTCCCTGTCTTATATATTGGTACCACCTCTGCCTTTTTCCAGTCTCCGGGTGCCATCTCCGAATCCAGGGATAGATTGAGCAGTCTTGCCAGAGGCCCTGCCAGATCCTCCCTTAGCTACCGAAGCACCCTTGGGTGTACCTGGTCAGGCCCAATGGCTTTATCCATTTTTAGCTTTCAGAGCTCCTCCATCACCGTCTCCACTATGAGTGGAATTGTGTCTTCTTCCTTGTCCTCCTTCCCCTCCCCTTCCTGCTCAGTTCATGCCCTTTCCCGTCCTTCTTTGTCATGAAAACAGATGCGAAGCATTTATTTAGGAATGTTGCCTTCTCCTCTTCTTCTACAACTATTTTACCCCCTCACCCCTAAGTTTTGAAATCCCTTGCCTGTTTTTCCCCTTATCACTCACATACTTATGAAATCTTTTTGTGCCCCTCTTCACTTCCCTTGCTATTTTCTCTTCTGTGCCTGCTTTTACCTTCCTAATTATTCTTCATGGTTCCCTGAGTTTATCCTTGTAGATCTTTTTTGCCATCCCGTGTGACCTTTTGTAGGTCTTAAAGGCCTTCCTCTTCTCCTTGACAGCCTCCTTAACCCCCGCTGTGAACCACAGTGGTGTTCTTCCTCTTTTACGTGTGCCAATTTTCAGGATACGTGGCTCCGTGGCCTTGAGAATTCCTCCCTTGATTACTTCCCACAGCTGCTCTACCTCCTCTGACTCCTGCATCCTTGCAAGCTTTCTTCTTAGGATGTCCCCCATTTTCTCAAAATTTGCCCTCCTGAAGTTGAGCATCCTGGTGGATGACCCTCCCAATTCCACCCCAGCCTAGATGGAGAACCTGACCATCCGATGGTCACTGTCCCCCTAGTTTTTCCCAACCTCAACATCCCCTATTCTGTGTCTGTTTGTTAAGATGACATTTAGTGTAGCCTTCCCCCTGGTAGGTTCCTTAACTAGTTGGCTTAGGAGCACATCCTGTAGGGATTCCAATAATCCCCTTCTCATTTCCGTTGCTGCCGCTGGAATTTGACAGTCCACATCTGGTAGGTTCAGGTCCCCACCACTAGGAGTTCCCCTTTCTGGCCCTTTCCTCTGTTTCCCTAGCCAGTTCACAATCCAACTCCTCGCTCTGATGAGGTGGTCTGTATACCACCCCAATCCTTATTGCCCCCTCTCCTTACTCCCCAATGTAACCCAAAGGATCTCAGCAGATCCCTTGCCCCTCCTACCTTCCACTGTCTCTATCCCCTCCTGCATGTTCAGGCTATGCTTACCCCTTTTTTCCCCTGCCTATCTCTTCTAAATAGGTTGTACCCCTATTGTTCCATCTCCCAGCTATGTCCCTCCATCCACCATGCTTCTGTTACTATTATTAGGTCTGGATTGCCCAGCCCCACCACCACCTCCAGCTCTGCCATTTTGTTCCCTATGCTGCTGGTGTTGGCTAGAATTCCCATCCAACCCCCCCCCCCACCTTTATAGTACCCCGTCCTTAATCTGTCTCTCACTTCATGTGCTGGGAGAGTGCTGGCTGCGTTGTCCCCATTAGGCCGGGGATTACCTTCCCCCCAGGTGCCGCACTCCCCCTTTTCTAATTTAAATCCCAGTTTATCCCCAGCCTATTGTCAATATACCCCTGCAGTTTCTCAGTATTCTAGCACCTGTGTCATTTATATGTAGCCTGTCTCTTATGTACAGGTGTTTATCCACTCATGTATCCCCCAGTCTCCCAGACATGTGACTCCCTCACCTCCACACTCTTTCCTCAGCTGGAGATTAAAATAATTTACCCTGAGTTGCCTTGCCGTGCTAGTGCAATGTACTGGTAGGACCTCTGAGAAGGCCCAGGATCTGACCAAACCTCTACAGCTCTCCGTCAACTCCCTGGACCTCTTTTGCACCACCTCCTCCTCATCATCACCTGCCAAGTCATTTGTTTCCAGATTCACTATCAGGTGCGGCTGTCTTCCCACTAGATTGATGCAGTCCTTTATGCTGGGGAGTTCCCTTTTCACCTCCATTCCTGGATCACAGAAAACTGACCTCCCTTTGAATTCTACTATCCTCCTTTGACTCTGAATCCCATTAATGATTGAATCCTCGTATGTAATCACTGCTCCCAGTATCTCTGTCCCCAGGCCTGCTCCTCCCTTGTTGCCCTGTCCATTTTTGCCTCCTTCTTCCAGTATAGGCTCCTTTCCATTCTTGAATCTTGCTTCTGGTCCTCCCCTTCTGTCCTCGCCACATTGGCTACCCCCTGCCCTCTTGTCATTCTCCCCTCTTTCCTTACTATCTGCTTTCATCCCTGCCTCTTTTGGGAAATCCCCCATCATATGAATCATGGCTCCCTGTCCCATCTCTTGTCCCCTTCCCCCCAGCCTTATGCTTTTCCATGTCCTCCTCCCTGTTTCCCTGTTATGCTGTGTACTCGCCCTTCCCCCTGTGTCCCTACCACCTGTTTGCTCTCCTCCTACATTTTTCTGCCTCTTTGCTGCCCTTACTCCCCCTTTCTCATGCACCCCTCTCATCTTCCCTTTCCTCACTTGGCCTCCCGGGGCTCCCCTCCCTCCTTCCCCTCGCCCCGTTCATTTCCCTCAACCCAGCCAGAGGCCAGTACCTGTTTGACTCTACAGTATATCTCCTGCCAAGTTCAAAATCCTCTGCTCCCTTCTGTCCATAGCCTCTGTGACCTCATCCATCTCTGTGCCCCTCTGCTCCTTCCCTGGGTCCTGCTGTCCTCTTTCCCTCTTGCTTCCCTCCCAGCCCCTACTGACCTTTCCCCCACCCTTCTTCCCATCCCCTGTCCCTCCCCTTAAGTTCCCCTTTCAACTTTGCTAGTTCATCCTCCATCCTCCTTAGTTTTTGACATATAGGGCACTCTCCTATAATGTTCTCATGAGAATAGCAGCCTCACAGTCATTACAGCCAACTATTCCCCCTTCCCCCATACTCCTTGCTGCCTATCCCTGCTTGGTGCTTATTTTTGTCTCCTCCTCCCCGAGGGTGGTGCCTGCTATTGTTGTCCCTTCCCTTTCCAGTCCCATCCTCACGATCCTCCAATCTCATCTGCCATGATCCCCACCCCTGGTCCAAGCTGGTTCCAAGTATTTATTTCCATCTCTTCTTATTGTTGCTTATTGTGCCATCACCTCATGTTACGTCAATTTCATGTATGGGATTCTTCCTCATTACAGTCTAATAAATGCAAGCAGAATCTACTCCATATGACAGTTGACGTTTTCAATTGATTAATTCTAATTCGTCTAGCAATACAGTTTTTTTTTTTTAAATAGCTGTGTTTTATTGTATTTTGGATTAAAAAAATAGAAAAACAACTGCCCCCTCTCCCACACACGTACATATGGAAATAACTGGGATGGTGAAGAGTGGTCAGTGTGTGAGGAATACTCTGGTGGTGGGTTGGTGCTTTCTGACAGACATGGTTGAAATCAATCCCTCACCTCCCTGCCCTCAAAAAAGTGACTTGAATAGTATACAGTGGTAGTGTCAAAGGAGCTGTCTACACCTCTCTTAATGTACTCATGTAAACATAGAATACTAGTGATAGTCAGTATATGAGGTCTGCCAGGCCCATCCAGAGTACATGTGGGCCCTATGCATTGAATGTGCTCACTGACACTATGCGATCAATGGCTTTTCATCACTCCTTGCCCTTACAAGGCACCTGTGTGCATGTCTCTAGCCATGCGTAAACCCATCCACTGTGCTGTTGTACCACAGTTCAGAGATCATGGAATGTGATTGTACCCTTCTATGGTATAATAGCATTCTGTAACATCTAGAGACTGCACAAAACAGTTTCATTCTTAATGTCAATGAAATACTTTGTGGACGTTTCACACAATTTTATACACTTAAAAAAAAAATCTGGATCAGCAACTTTATGCACAACCATTGTGTTCTACCACCTCGAGGATCTGTTTCACATGGATTTCACGAACTTCGCTCTTGAGGTCAAAGGGAATCGGTACCTCTCTGTGGCAAGACATACTGGTGGTTCATAGCTGCCCATCCAGTATTCTCTATATCTATACCATTCAAATTTCATATCGAAGCCCCATGTTCTAGTACTCTCTCACTGGTAATTTGTTTGTGCCCTTTAGGTACTAGTAAGTTACAATCATGTCACCCCGCTCTCTCTCTTCTCCTCCAGAGAATACCCATTGAGGTCTTTTACTCTTTACTTATCAGTTTTGTTGTGCAAGCCCTGCACTAATTTTGTCGTCCTTCTCTTCATCGTATCCACCTTGTTTATGTCCTTGTCGAGCATGGTTTTCCTCCAAAGGTGTATACAGTTGTCCAGGTGAGGCCTTTCCAATGTTTTATAACATGACATCACTATCTTCATCCTTCTGTTACTGATATCCCTGTCTATGCACCCAGCATGCCAGTGTGTCTACCCATTGCCGTTGCGCATTGCATTGATACATTAATGTCATAAGAGATGATAGCCTGTGGGTATCTTTCCTCTTTCATGACAGTCAGTTCATTTTTCCCACCCTAACCTGTATCAAATTCTCAGGGTTCCCTTTTCCCAGATGTGGTATTTTGCACTTCTTTGTATTTAGTTTCAGTTTCCACATATCCTACCATATTTCAAGCTTACCCAGGTCCTTATTCATTTTCTGCACCGTCGTGTAGTATCCACCCTGTTGCAGATCTTTACTTCATTTGCAGACAGTCAGGCTTTCCTTCCATACCTGCAGAAGTGTCACTAATGAAGATATTGAATAAAAATGTTTCTAGTAGTGTACTGTAAGGTAACCTGCTGGTCACCCCTTCTCTACCCAGATTGTACCCCATTTACTACCACCCTCTGTGTCTTTACTGGTTGCTAGTTCAAGCCACAGTACACATCCTTGTCTTCCATGCCCATATTACCCATTGTGTTTAACAGTTTTATAGTTGGGATGTTGCAAAAGGCTTTGTTGAAATTTAGATATGCAACGTTTACTTCTCTTCGCTTACTTACTTACCTACCTACTCATCAAATTAATCAAATCTATCAGACTTGTTTGACATGAGCTCCATGCAGGGAATCTATGTTGACTCTGTTATTTGGCATCCCTTAATTCAATGTGATACACTAGATTTTCTTCCAGCAGTGTTTCCATGATCTTGTCCACTACTGAGGCGAGGCTGAGTGGCCTGTAATCTGTTGCATTTTTCCCTTTTGCTGTTTTTTGATAAGTGTGACTGTATGTGCCCTCCTTTAGACCTCTAGAACATGTCCATGTTGACTGACTCTGAAAACAGACCTTCCAGAGGCACTGCTAGTTCCATTGGCCTGTCCCTTAATATCCTAGGGTGGACGTTGTCTGGGCCCTTGGCCTTATCTGTTTTCAGTTGGGAATAGATTGGTGTCAGCTTCTTCACTTCCCATGGTCTCTGCTACCAGCCTGTTGTTTTTCACCTTCTCCCTCCATAGTGAATACTGTGCATAACTATTTGTTCCACATTTCTGCCTTGACCAGATCCCTGTCCTTACACTATATATTCTACCCTTTGAGTCTCATAATCCCCCTTTCCACAATTTCTTATCTTCTTTTGTTGATGTATCTATTTAATTCCTTGTCTCTTTTTCCACATAATTTGCTATATCCTTCTTTTTCTATGTCTTTTCTATCAAAACAGCATTCCCTGCTTTCCTTAGACATTCACTGTACACCTCCCTGTCCTCCCTGTAGGTCTCTTTAAATTTCCTCAAACTCTTTTTTTTAGCTATGAATTTGTCCCATATCTCTTTAGAGAACCACAGTGGTTGCATTCTTCTTTTCCTTTTCCACACTATCCAAACACATTGGCTTTTTTATATCCAATATCGCTCCTTCATTGTCTACCATAGTTCCTCCACTCCTCTGTATTGTTTATCATTTCCCCAGGACTGCTTCTGTACATCTACCCAATTACTTCCCCCTGAATAGTAATACTGTTACCCTTGTGTTGCTTACTTGAGTCTTTGTCTCATTGCTGAACCATGTCCTATGGTGGTCACTGGACCCCAACGTTCCTTCCACCTGTATTTATTCAACTCTGATACCATTGGTTCATACTAGCTCATGAACTGAGTTGTCTCAGGTTGGTTCATGCACCAGGTGCCTGAGTCAAATACCGTGAATGGATTATAGGATGGATGGGCTTGTGTTTTTTTCTGTTAATTGGGTAGTCCAATCCAATCCATGTCTGGCATACTGAATTCCGCTGGCAGCAGGAGTATGCCTTTATCAGCCATGTCGTGTATGTCTTCCACTAGTTCTATGGCAACTTCTTCCTTATGTGTTTTGGGTTTGTATATAATTGCTGTGCATCCTGCTGATCCATTCCTTGACTACATGGTGACCCACAATGCATCTGCCGCCCTCTTGTCTTCCCCGCACAATTGTAGCCTTTATTCCAATTATGGTGAACAGTACTCTCACCCCATAAGTTGTACCTTCCCTGACTCTCATGAACAGTGTAATGCCTGGGACACTGATCGCCCAGCCATGAGCTACAGAACACCACATCTCTGTGATTGATGCTATATGACCTCCCTTTTCCTGCTGGTGATGCCCCCGCCTATGCATATCAGTGTCCTATTTGCTTTACCTGCTGGCGTCCAGGTCTGTAACTTCATTATCTAGGCAACTGGCATTTGTTAACATGACATATCATGATTTACAGTATGCACACTCTCTCTCTCTCTCTCTCTCCCCCCTCTTGTTTTCTCTACCCATTGTCTTCTCCCTACCACTGTTTTCTTTTATATGTTCTATTGCCCCCCATACCCTCTTCTTGTTTCACACATCATACCCTCTTTCCCCTTCCTGCCTCTTCATTGCCTAATGTAGCTTTTCCTGTTGTCGACTTATGGTCTTGTGGGGGGTAGGTCCTAATATTCCTAACCCTCCTGCTTCTCTCCTTCATATTGACCATATGAAATGCTTGATTATGAAGTATTTGTAAGTCTCATTAGGACCAGGGCCCCCTCCTGGACAGATGCAGGCCTTCATCCTTCAGCATCTTCACCAGTGACATTGTGCAGGACCTAGAAGGCAGAATTTCCCTGTTCGCTGATAACACAAAGCTCTGTAACAGAGTGGACATGCCAGAGAGTGTAGACAGAATGAGAAGGGACCTGCAGAAGCTTGAAAAATAGTAAGGGTTTGGCAGTTGAAATTCAATGCAAAGAAGTGCAAGATAATGCATATGGGGCACACAAACCCTGGAACAATGTATCAGTTGGGGGGTGAGGATATAGCATGCACCAAGCAGGAAAGGGACCTTGGGGTTATCATCTCTGATGATCTCAAGGTAGGGAAGCAGTGTGACAAGGCAGCAGGTAAAGCAAATAGGATACTGAGATGCATAGGCAGGGGCATCACCAGCAGGAAAAGGGAGGTCATAATTCCACTATACAAGACACTAGTGAGGCCCTACCTGGAGACAGTGTACAGTTCTGGAGACCTTACCTATATAAGGACATAGACAGGGTAGAGAAGGTTCAGAGGAGGGCAACAAAGATAGCACAGGGATTGCATTACAAGTCCTAAGAGGACAGGTTGAAGGACTTAAATGTGTACTCCCTGGAGGAGAGAAGGGACAGAGGGGATATGATAGAGACAAACAAGTACCTTACAGGGAGGAACAGGGTGCAGAATCACACTATTTTCCAGCAAGAAAGATGTTCCAGAACTAGAGGGCATGGGATGAAGTTGGAGGGAGGACGATTCAGAGGAAACATGAGAAAGAATTTCTTCACAGAATGGGTAGTGGACAAGTGAAACACCCTGCCAGAGGAAGTGGTGGGGGCTGAAACAATCACAGGAATTAAGAATGCATGGGATAGAGATAAAGGAATTCTGGAGGTCAGGGGTAAGGGGCAACAGACTTCTGGGAAAACATAAAGTGAACTTACAAGCTCAAATGGGCAGACTGGGTGGGCCATAGGCTCTTATCTGCCAACAGTGTCTATGTATGTATGTATGTATGTATGTATCTATATAAGCTTGCATCTGACTTGACCAGAACCAAATCCCCTTAGAAGCCAAAATGTAACAGGATTTTCTTAGATCTTCTTAGATGCATTTCTGATAGAAATTATAGAAATTTACAGAAGAAACACAAGCAGTTGACACTAAGTGGTGCACCAGTACACCCAAGTATGTATAGTAAGAATGTTTTGAACTTGGTTGGCTCCATGGATGTGGGCAGGGTATGCCAAGGAATATTACCTTCAGCTTTGTCTAATTTAGTATACCAATTCTATACCGGTGGGATGTACAAGTTCTCCTAACTTTATTGTGGTGAAGCTGTGCAATATTAAAATCTTAGTGTTCTGGCAGAAGGAAAAGTCCAGTCTTGCAAATCGAGTCTGCACTTCCACCTGTACCCCATAACCTTCTCATGATCATTTTTGCTCAATGTCCTCCTCCAATATACTGTAATTCCCCACTCCCTTCCTGAAACATCAGGCTCTGGATCCTGAGCTCAAGGCCACAGCCCTACTTAACTCCTCAACATTACTGTTATACCTTCCTTATATCAACCACAGATATGTTACAAGACTGGGACCTTGAATGGTCTCTGTCTGGGAAGGCCCTCCCCCAGTACCACCACTAAGCATCAGACATTGGATCCTAAGTTCACATCCACATCACCGGTGGACTTCTAAACATTATTGTTATACATTTATGATACCAACTACACATATGTTATAACACTGGGACATTGAATATTCTCAGTCTGCTGATGAAATCCCGTCCCCACCCCCCAAGCACCAATCATTTGGGCCCTGTTATCACAGCCATACACAAACTGAACTCCTAAACATTGCCGTTTAATCTCTCTGATACCAACCACACATATATTATAACAGTTTGACCTTGAATGGTGTCAGTCTGGGAATTCCCCCATCCCCTTCCAAACAACAGGCACTTTATTCTGAGTTCACAGTCATACCCAATTGGAACCCTTAAACATTACCGTCACAACTTCCTTATGCTAACATCATACATATGTTACAGCACTGCGACCGTGTACAGACTCAGTCTGGTAAGACTCCCCCACCCAACACCAGGCACCGTATCCTGAGTTCAGAGCCATAGCAAATCAGAACTGCTGAACAGTACCGTTATACCTCCTTTAAACCAACCATACTTGTATTACATCAACTGGACCTTAAATGGTCTTAGTCTGTGAATGCCCTCTCCTCTCAAAATACCATGAACATTTTCAGGGATGTTATCTGTGCCATTGTTTGATGTACTGTGTTAATAATTTCAGGTCATCATTAAACAATGTCTGCAGGTCTATATGCATTAGTAATCAACATTTTGTATATAATGTTAGTTTCTAGTACTGGAGCCACCTGTAGGTGAGAATAGCTGTTTCACTTTACATAATTGAAGTTTATAACCATGTATTTATATTGTTAAATACAGGTCCAGTAGTGATTCATCATCGTTAGTCAGTGGTTATGACAGTACTTTGCAGTTGTATAGCGTATCAGTTGCACCCGTGTCCCGCCCACAACATGGCAGTACTGCAAGACAAAGAGCAAGAAGATGTGGAACTTCTCAATACGTACCTTGTGGACATGGGCGTTCAAGAGGGAGGTCTACTAGCGGAGTACAGTTCCATGGTAGATAGTACATGACTAGCCTTAGTGTTCCTGGATATACTGTGATGGATCCTTCTGAGCAGGCAGCCGAAGTCAGTGTAATAATAAATCTTTGGGGGATTGTACACAAATATATCAATATAACCCTTATCTATGTAGGTAATGTAACAGTAATGTATAGCAATTCTAAACACCTGTCATTGACATTTGTACACTGCCAGCAGATATTTACCACTAGGCTCATGTATTCTGCTTTGCATTCTTGTTTTCACACATTTCTTTGGGACACATGACCTACTCAGCAAGGCCGTTCCATGTGTACTTTTCAATGGAGAGAATGGTGGATGCATTGAACAGCCTTCTTGAGACAGTCATGGGGTCTAAACAAATCAGGGGAATTCAAGAATGCATGGGTCAGACACAAGGCAATTATTTTATTTATTTATTTTATTTCTTTTATTTATTTAGTTTTTGTTTACCGGGTAGGTGCACTAGCCAGAAAGACTATTTTCAGGCACGACCCGGGACAGTACAGAAACAAACGTCAAAGAACATCATGATACATAGTGCAAGGTACAGAAACATTATGATACAGAGTACAGGTTACATAGCAGCAGCAATGTGACAAAGAATTGAAGTAGTTAGACCAAAATACGCATGTAAGTTAACATAAGACAAAATACAATCAGGTCAGAATAAGAAATTGAGGTAGTAAGACCAAAGTACAGCATTAATATTTACACAAGACAATACAATACGGTCAGATTATGCGACCAAGCAACTGTGCAAGTAAATAAGGGAATAAGGTGCTGTGAAAGTGATAGCCACCAAGCAAAGATATATAAAGGGAGGAGCTTGGGAGAAAGGTGAAGAAGGATGATAGGATAACCCAGAAGGGAGAGAAGGAAGTGGGGAAGAGGGGGAATGAAATGAAAGAAATTAGGAAGTGAAAGTTGAGAGGAAGAGTTTCACTGACTGGGGTGGGCCTTAGGCTCCTAGATGATGACAAATGGAGGGTGAGATTAGAGAGTAAGGGCCAGGGTGGTTTGAAGCAGAAGCACATGTAGGAGGAGAGGAGATAATGTTGAAGTTCTTTCTTTAAAGGAGTTGTGGGATACAGATTAGCGTAAGGTTACAGGAAGTGAGTTCCAGTAGCAGAGTGCATGACAGGCAAATGCACAACCACCTTTATTTGTGCAATGTAACGGGATGAGGACAAGGATAGTTACCGCACAGTGCAACTCATAGTTGGTTTTCTGGTAGGGAAGGAGACAGGCCAGTGAATTTGGGATATGAGATCTGATAATGTTATCAGTAATGGACCCAAGTGCATAGGACCTTAATTCAAGTGGTAGAAGCCATCCTAGATCCGAGCAGAGGAGACAATGATGTTTGAGCCGGAGGGAGCTGTATGCAAAGCAACAGATGTTATTGTAGGTAACGTCTCACTTTTATGAAGACTCAAATTTCTGGCAGAGGCATACATAGCAACCCCATAAGTGAGAGAGGGAAGTAATATCCCTTAGGCTATAGTGAGTCTACCTGAAGGAATGAGAGCATAACTTGTTTGGTAGGTGATCCCGAGTTTGGAGTTAACCTGCTTACAGATAGTATGAATGTGGAGGTCGAAACTCAGGGATGGTTCAAGAGTGACCACAAGATACTTGAATGAATTAACCGCTTCAACAGATGTGCCATCAAAGGAGGAGACATTAAAGTGGGTTTAGAGTGTTTGAGTTTGAGACTGGAGCCAAATAACATAACTTGGGTCTTTGATGTGTTTAAGACAAGTTTGAGATTTACAAGCCACTGTTGTTAAAGCTGATAATCACTGGAGAGTTTAGTGTTAGTGTCCACAATGCTATTTGAACTGTAGTACAGAACAATGTCATCCGCATATAGTAGGGAGGCAGTACTGAGGAGATTCGTGGTAATACTATTAATGAAAATAGTGAAAAGCAGAGGACCTAAAATAGACCCTTGAGGTACACGAATGTTGATGGTAGCCTTGTCAGAGAGGGTGGCGTTGAATTTCACACATTGAGACCTATCAGACAGATAGCTATCAAATCAGTTTACAACATTTAGCTCGAAGCCTACAGAGTTTAGCTTAGCAAAGAGGATGGAGTGGATTATATTGGGGGGGGTAGGATGTAATAGACTGTTGATTAAGTAGGATCAATATCTTATCCAATATGTAGGGAACTGGACAGACTAGGTGGGCCAAATGGTGCTTATTTTCTGTTAGTGTCAACGTTTCTATTTTCTATATTCAAATTAAGTCTTTGTTGTTGCTTTCCTGAGATTTGTAGAGCTATGTTTAAATAATGTCTTCAGTACATCAGTCATCCATTGGTTCACACCACTACAGAAATAGAAACATACATTATGTTGGCAGATATATACTATATGGCCCACCTTGTCTGTCTAGTTTCTTTTCTTTTCCTTTTTTTGTATTTCCCAGTTTTCTCCCACCCGTGGCCATGGCATACACATGCGTGTGTGCATGTGGAGGCGCATGCACACTCCAGGATCTGGTGGCCCCTTCTGCCCCTCCCCAGACTTATGATGCCACTCCATGCCACCTGCACATCCTACTGGATCTTCACCAGGTGGGAACATGACTATGGAGGAGTGGGCATCCACCCCCTTGAGGGGAGAGTCACAGGTTGAAGCTCAATCCTGCTCAACTCACCACACCCAGCCGGCTACCTGTCGACCTGATGCCATTCCCAAACTCGGGTTACTGGCATAGTGTAAGGTAAGGTGCCAGTGCCACAGTCTACAGTGCCATCAGGCCAGCCTTGTGTACCCATTTCCATAGAAGCATATAGACACAGTGGCAGATATTAGATAAAATGTATATCCTAGTTAAACAGTATCCTACTTTATCCTACCACCCACTATAATTGACCTATGTCTGTACCATGCTTTCTTGAATTCACCCACTGTTTTTAATCCCGTTATCTCCACAGAAAGGCCATTTCACGTGTCCAAAAAAAAATACTTCTTCACATTGCCCCTGAGCTGTCTCCCATCTTTCTTCACATTGTGTCTCCTTGTTATTGCACATCTCTTTTTTTTGATAGATGCAACCGTCTTGGACTTTGTTGATTCCCTTGAGGTACTTGAAAGTTTATTTCATGTCTTCCCACTTCCTTCTTTCCTGCAGGTTACACATAAGCTATTTTACTCTCTCTTCATATGGCTTCTGTTGCAGACCCCACACCATTTTAGTTGCTCTCCTCTGGACTGCCTCCATCCTGTCTATGTCCTTGTGAAGATGGGGTCTTCATAACTGCATGCAGTACTCCAGACGGGGTCTCACCAACTATCTGTACAGAGTGATAACAATTTACTGTTTTCTACTGGTGTTGCCTCTTGCTATACATCCCAGTATCCCCCAGGCCTCCTTACTGCCTTCTCACATTGCTTGCTTACCTTTAGGTCATCTGATATGACTACACCCAGGTCCCTTTCTATTTTTGTTGTTGTTAGTACCTTCCCACACATTGTGTACTCTTCCCTTGGGTTTTTGTTTCCCAAGTGCATTACCTTTAAAAAAAAAAAGTAAACTTGCGGAGGTGTTTTACTAGCTGATCTTCTGACACATAAATTTCAATGACTGAATGTAAATGCATATCACTTTCTTGCAACTAATATTTACATTACAGGAGGTGATACTAAGAAGAAACCTACTGGATAAGGTTAACATGACATATTTTTTAAACAAAAGCCCTGTATCTATTGACGGTTGTACTGTAATGCAGACCATTCAGTAGTGCCTTATGCTCTGGCACTGCCATATATTATATTCATTCTGTCTTCAGCATTACAAGCTGTATACAAGAAAATCTGTAATGAGATTAGGAGTCACAAACTGTCAACATCTGAAGTGGCGATTACTTACAAATTGTCTCCTGTGCCTGTCCTTCTGTAATCCCTGATCAGGTGTTTATTGTAGTCTATGGCTGCCAACTTGTTTCTTATGTCATATGCTTCATATCAGAAAATAACAAAAAAAAGGATCTTACTTAAATTGCAAATGACTCATTTCATACCAATATGCAAAACTAAATTTACTATAAATAAGTAAATACATTGCTCTTACAAAATTAACTATACAAGAAAACAAAAGTCATTGTTGCATTTCAATTTTTTTTAATGCTACCAATTAGGGTAGCGATACTGAGTTCAAGCATAATCCACACCCTCTTGTGTTTTATAGCTGATGTATTTTGATACATGGAGGATAACGCTGACTGAAGTTTGCAGTTACATGTGTCAAGGAAGGTGTGCAGCAAACCGACAGTTAATCAGGAAAATTACCATTGTCACTGGATAGCATTATAGTGTATGGTAGAACATTGTATTCCCTCAAAATCTATCATTTACCAGTCTTGTTGTACCATTGATGTGATGTCACGATGTTGCTGTACCATCATGAGTATGTCACATTGATGGTACAACAGGATGAAATGTCTTTGCGCTTGAGCAGTTGGCTGAGAATCGGCCATGGCGATAAGCACTTGCATTGAATTTAACAGCGCAGGGCAGTGTCATAAAAGTAAGACCCCTTTTTTTTAAATGATATCGCCTTCTACACAGCGTTGCCTGCCGTGGCCGAGGATCAGTTTCTTGAGGGGGGTAGGTGAAGTCTGAAAGCGTGGCAGCACAAGAAAGAGTCTGAAAGAGTGGCAGCTCAGCTTTTAAATTACTGTTGCCCATACACTATAAAAGACAGTGGATGGGCAACAGTAAACAACAACACTGTTTCTTACTTCTCGAGGTTTCATGACAACAACCTCTTGAAGTGAACAACAGTGTTGCTGTTCACTGTTGCCCATCCACTATCCTCTATGTTGTATATAAGTACGAGTAAGAGAATCTTTTGGATGCCTACGTAAGTATATGATTGTGGAAGTTTTCCAGTTCACTTGTGGATCTGAAAACATATAAAGTAAGGATCATTAAGCATGCTTGTGCAATATAATTAACTTCAGTGAAAACATTTGAAGCATACAGTTGGAACTGGATGAGAAACTGTGAGCTACATCAATGCTTACACGATTAAATGCTACCATGACAACTATGCAAACCTCAATATTGAAACTGCAAAATACTCCACTCAATAGTACATAACTTTGTATACATGTCTGCAAACTTTTAAACTTTCTGTTGCAATTCAACACCACAATCCCTCACTAATTGTCCATTGAAACTTTTTAACTGTATCCTGGTCCTCATAAACTATCTATCCTGGTCCTCATATACTATGTTTACATTCTATTTTACCTTGTGCATGTGAAGTATGAGAGTTTCCCTTTCAACCATGAATCATAGACCACTGAGCACAATGCCTAATATGGTGAAGACTGAAGTTCAAGCCATTCCTTCCTTTCCAGACTCTTGATTGGTTCATGACTGCATCCACCATCATCACCTGGGTACACATGTCCCATGTGTGCTGGTCCATGATGTGATCCAGAATATCTCTCCACAGAGACTTAATGATTGTGAAGCGAACATGTCATCATTACATGTTATAATGTTTCTCTTCAAAAACAATAAGAGACAATACAATACCATTCAGTTAAGCCTGTAGCACACTTCATTAAATCAATAAGATTTGAAAAACGGCTTGTTTTAACTATCTGTGCAGACACGTTATGGGTTAGAAGATGCAAAAATTCCTCCAAAAAATCTCATAACAATTTGTTGTTAAAAATATTGTGCAACATCTTTACAATTCTCGATGTGCCACAGCTCAGAACTCACCACTCATTGGTGATTAACAGGCTTGTAACCTAATCTCTCATATTTAATGACTGTGGCAGTCACATAAACATTCTGGATGCCTCAATGTTGACATTACTTTAATAATGAGGATAACAATGTAAAATGTTTCTCACCATATTGGCCTTACCCATAATTGTTCTGGCTTCCATTCACAGTTCACAGAACTGAATCAAAAATGATTAACAATGTCGCGTATCCACAACTTAAGAGACTGGTTTGCCTTAACTGCCGACACCTATTTTCAGAGGTTATACTAAGTTTAGTCAGTATGTTACTACGCTGTGTACAAACTGAACAAACACATTCCATGTTGACTGTTTAGACTGTAAATTGTCAATCCTCTTCTTGAAATCAAGCATTTATTAACTGTTGACACAGAAGTATGGCATAAATAAATTACCTTACACAACTGCTTGTTCACCACTTTACTCCCATGCCACATATCCAGTTGATAACGGAAGTCTAGATACTTCTTTCCTGTCCATGTTGAGAAATAAACCACGCTGTTTACTATATACAAGTATTTCCACTTATTATTTTCCTTTGTTTTTAAATTTACAGTATGATTACCATAAAGCAAACTCTAATTTTACACAACTAGATTGTCAAAATAGTCAGACACATTTCTAAAAATCTAATATCTCATACTCTTTGTTGACATTCCCTGCACGTCAAAGTTTCAGACAAACTGTGGCTTTCCTGCTACTTAAAGCAGCAGCACTACTACCTAATTGGGAAGTGATTTATCTTCTGCTTTTTGGCTGGCTGCATGCAGCCATAGTTCCAGTCTCTGTATCTGTAAATATTTTTTCCTGGTCATCCTTAGTTTTTTTAGATATTTGCAATTAATTTGAATTGTTGTGGCACCACAATAAATATGGCAGCTGACTAATTTTCAGCTGCGATCTCCCTGCAGGTCACATCCTGTCTTTTGGTTACTGTAGTGGGACCCTGTGCTGAATTGTCCCGATGTCCCTGTATAGTACTGCCAGTCATACACATGTATAGTTGGCAGCAGAGGGGGTTCCAGTGCAGCACGCCAGGTGGCAGAAATGTAAACAAATCAAAGGAAAACCGATCAAATTACTCGGAGATAGTACATTGCTAGCAGGAAATTGTACCAAGAAAATGCTCTGTAGATCACAGGGAATAAACTATGGAAAAAGCACAGATTTTTTTTACATAGCACTGCTGCTTTAATGAATTATGAACTGAGATATTTACATACTCATTAGAGAAATCACTTGCAGGTGAGCATCTGTAACCACTTTGGAAACTTTCAGTCCACTGGCCAGTAATGACTGGAGACCTCTTTCAAAACCAAGTACTTCCATATTTGTTGATTTGCCCTTCTCTTCCCTAACACCTATGATTTGCACATCTACAATCTGCTTGGTGTTATTCTTCATAAAGGTATAGGTCTACAATCTGGCACAGTGTCCAGGGCTGTCATTTTGCCCATCACCAAGTAAGATGACCGGTTCTTTGAATTGTGATAAAATATCCTGTTACATGTGCACCCAGCATTCTTTGACAGTGGGACTGACATAGTTCCATTGGATTGTGTAAAAAGTGGATTTGCTAACAGTGGGCATGTTCAAAAATTTCAACAACAGTGATATTTTCACATAGTTATTCCTAGCTAGAACAACTGAAGTAGCGAGCATAGAGTTCCCAGCCGGCATTCAAGGTAACAGTGGTTGCCACCACCACCACTTTCTTGCATGTCCATCAGTACACTTTGCTGTCACTTGTAGGGTCGTTCCTTCCATCTTATACTGTAATGTCACTATTTTCTTGCTTCAGATATGATTGCATCTTGAAAAAACAATTCTACACAGACTGATAACACAGTCTATGTATGCAATACACGACTTGCTATCTGAAATGTTTACTTTATGTGATGATCTTTCGTCATTGTCATTGTCACAACTGATATAATTTTGGTCATCCATATCAGTAGTGTCAATATCCAAGAAATCATCATTGATTGATGTGTCATCCACATCACTTTTTTCAAAGCTGTTCAACAACAATCAATCGCATTTGATGATAAGACATAAACGACTAAGGTTGAAAAATAACACTCGAAGACATATATATTATGCCTATGTAGATCTTTAAAAATGTCAATGATGGTTTTCCCTGTATGTATACAATCATATATCCTATGCAAATTATTGATGTACAACAACATCAGTTGAAAGTAAATACTGTACAAGTCACCCTATCAATTGGTAATTATGAACAATTACTAGCGTGTCACATCACATTCAGTTGCACAAAGTAAAGTCGCTGATGTGGCTAATCTCAAGGAGAACACTTTAAGTTAATAAAGAATACTAGATACTGACAAACAGTAAATTAAAGGTGTTTCCAATTACCTATTGCTGCATGGTGCATATGTCACATCAGTCTCATCAACGTATTGTATGCTTTCCTCGTGACACTCCGCATCGTCATCACTGATGCTGAATTGTTAACAGTATAGGACCAAAAAAATAGTGTAAGAAAAGATATGTGACATTACATGACAATATATTGTGTAACATAAACACAAAAAATGAGTAATGTCTTACACACCGTTGTCATCATTCATGATAATTTTACTAACGTATTTTGGTGTGGAAACCAAGTGTTGCGGCAGCTTTGGAAACTGCGAAACAGGTGAACTGCAGCTGCTTGAAGATGTTGAAGACATTGTAGTAGACCCTACCAAAATTAATAATACAAATGGGTATATAGGATTCAGAAACAGTTATAAGATATACCATTAAAAAAATTATAACTAAGTAAAAGAATGTTATAGTAATGTCTAACCGGAGGAATACATGGGAAAAATAGATTGTGATTCACTGAAACTGCCTCTACATTGTGATCTGAAATCAGAAAATAAGCAAGTGCAGTATGTACACACTGGTATTGCCCATATAATGTAATGTTTCAAAATATTAATGAGAACCAGTCCGGTATTGCAGAAGGTTGAGGCTCTGAATGCCTTTCCACATGCTGTGCCAGTGACCGTGGACCAGAAAAAAAACACAGAAGCAGGTTTGAGCATGTCAATGGAAAGTTCTGCTCTTGTGGGGGTGGTGAGGGTAACCATCCCCCCAGCATTGACAACACCTGTACTTGCATATCGGTGCTGCAGTGAATCAACAGTGAGCAACAACGCCATCAACCCACCACTTCAGTTGCCAGTCAACAAAATGAAACTGGGAGTCCAAGGTCACGCAGTCTGTTGGGGGGGTGATCAGGTGACTGGAGTGACCACAGAACACCAGGTTCACTGTGATTGACCATCTGGTGGGTTATCAGGTGAGAGCAGGTATTATTAGTAACCAGTGACTCTTTATCCTTCGAGCAGGTGATTGGGGAGGAGTACAAATATACACTGAGAAGGGAACCTTGTGCATTTGTGAGAAGTTTAAATGGTCAGGGTGGGAGAGACAGAAAACTTAGGAACAACCACCCATGGGAACATGCAGGAACATAAATTGACAATAGGAACAGCTAAAGCAGGCAGGGAGGGCCAGGCAGATGAAGAATTAAGCAAAATACCATGAGAGGGTGTTGGTGATGGCAGGATTTACCTATGCCTGGTATGCTGTTTGGTTACGAGGCGCCTCTGTGTTCAGCCCAGTTCACGTATGCAGGCCCTAAGTATGCTTGGGACTTTCGGTACTGTCTAGCCCTCTTTTTGCCTCTTCAGCATTAAGTAATGCTGGTGACCTATCTTCCATTTTATAAATGTGTCCATGTTGTCTGAAATTAAATCCACATATTACACATGTAATAAACTGAAACTGGAAATTAAAATTATATTAAATATTATAATGGGGGTGTTGATGGCAGCTAAGAATCCAGTTGCACTACTCCAGAGCTCCACGCTTCTAATGAAATAAAAGTACTTTAAAATTATTCTCTTGAGGATATCTTTTGAATTAAAGCTCACTTACCTACTAAGGGAATGGATGAAGTCATTGCCTCGAGCAAGCTGGCCCACAAAACCAGGAAAAATGCCAAAAAAGCCACACCACGAGGGAACTACACCAGGAGGGCAAGGCCTGATCTCCACGTCAGCTGCAGAGGTCACTGCAATAAGCTGTGCGGTTTCTGAACAGATCTTGGCCAACTTCAAACCGCAGTGGGACAGCATGGAACAGACACTCAAGGGGCTGGCTCAGGATATGAAGCAACAAGCACGCCAGATCCAGGAGGTAGAGCTAAGGGTCTCAGATATAGAGGATTCAACTAAAGAAGTACCCAACTAAATACAGAAATTGGAGAAGGAGGTAGAGAACCTAAAAGAAGCTCTTGACTACCAAGAGAATTATGGTAGAAGAAATAATCTATGTATCAGGCGACTCCGGGAGGGGCCAAAAAAAGGAAATATTTTAAAATTCTGCTCTGAAACTCTGCCTACGTTACTGGATATGGAAATGTTAAAAATTAAAAATAAAATCAAACATAAAAGGGCGCATAAGGCTCTAGCACTGAGACCACCTCCTGATCAGCCACCGTGCCAAGTAATTTTCTACATGCATCATTACCAGGATAGACAAGCTGTCTTAGCAGCATTTAGAAATAAGAAAAAGCTGCTCTATGATGGCCAAAAATTGACATTGCATCAGGATGTCTCCCTGACAATCCAACAGGAGAGGCAGCAAGTCAACGGGCAAATGGATAACCTCAGGAAAAGGGGCCTGGAATTTTTCATGGTCTATCCGGCAATCGTGAAGGTGAAGGTAGAAGAGGCTACATTTTCATTCCGGGAGCCTGATAAATTGCAAGCATTTATAGAAGAGTGGGCTCGGAAGAACAAAAACATCTGAGCTGCAACATGGCTTGATTGGGGACTTGAACTGATCATTTGTTTTGTGAGGGGAGCGAGTGGTGTTAGATGGCGAGGCTATATACAGGTACAAGATTGAAATGGTAACTAGTAATGGAGACAGAGGCCTCCCACACCTCCTACCCTCCTTGATCTGGAACTAGATGACTGATTGCGTGGGTCAATCCACAAGCTGATTAGCAGCCCGAAATAGCATTTTGCTCACTACTGGATTTAAAAAAAAAGAAAATCCAAATGATTAAATATTCGTTAAGAAACACTTATGGCTAAATCTTTGCTTTGGTTAACACCGATCTCCCGTGTGTGGACTAGAGACAGAACTGTGTCCCTGCTTTGGGTGTTGCACATGGAGATAACAGTTAAGGAAGCTGAATGGGCCTACTCTATCTGTGTCTAAGGAGGGGGGAGAAGTTGACCAGTCCACAAGAATGATGCAGGCCAGAGACCAGAACTTTGCGCAGGGATACCCACACAGATGAAAGAAGCGTGGCGAATTGCCTCTCCCTGCGACCGAGTGAAACCATCCTGCATGTGCAAGTCGCTGGTCTTGCAACGAGGGGCAATATATTGTCCTTCACTATATGTTCAATTTGGCAGGAGAACTAAAAAAGAGCGGGGACTATTTCAGTCATAAAGATCCGGGGGGGGGGGTGGAAAAGCAAATATTATATAAGAGAAGGGAAAGTATAACATGAGGTGGAGATGTTATCAGAAGTTAACCTAGGGATTTGGGGGAAAAAGAAAATGTAGATAGTACGCCTAAGATTGGGGGTTAATATGAATGTGGAGTGGTAGTATGGCATAGAGGGGAATTTTTATATATGTGTATATATAGATATATGTTACATTACTACAAATGGTATACAGGTTGGAAAAAACTTTTTTCATATTATGGGGAAACAGTTGAAGTTGGGTTTAGGGAGGAGAGGAGGGGGGAAGGGAGCAGTTATAGTTGTATGTTATTGTTCACTGTGTTTATTTATGGTCTGTGTGCTAATTTTTCTGACAGTTAATAACTGGTATACAAGATGGGAGGGTGAAAGGTGTCACAAAATGAAGGGTAATGGCTAAGATGGCAAATAATGGGTCTCAGACATGTAAGATTATATCGTGGAATGTAAAAGGCTTCATTTCACCTGCAAAGCGAACATAGGTTTTAGTAGCATTAAAAAGAAAGGGTGCGACAGTGGCCCTTTTACAGGAAACACACTTGTCGATAGGAGAGCATAAAAAACTACTGGGGGGAAGGGTTGGGACCTGCCACGCAGCAGCATACAATTTACACAAGAGAGGGGTAGCCATTTTGTTTAATAAAAAATTCCCATTTACTGTTAAAAGAATAATAAATTACCCTGGGGAAGGTCGATATATATTTGCTATGGGGGAGGTTTTTGGAAAGAAGATCACGTTTGGTAATGTACAGTATATGCACTGGCAGTATATGATAAATCTTTCTATCAGGGAATACTAGACCTTCTTGTTAGGGAACAATTCCCAAACCTTATTCATGGCAGAGATTTTAACTGCATGGCGGACCCTAACCTGGACTATAGGGGAAATAGAAACAGAGTAGTTAGAGCGATTCAGAAATGGCAACTTGGATTGAATGACATGGGACTGGTGGATAGCTGGAGAACTGCCAATCCTAGGCTTAAGAAGTATACTTTTTTCTCCAGTCCACATGGGTCATGGTCATGCCATGATCACATTTATATTCAGAGGGAATTGTATATCTATACCAAAAATGGTGGACATATAGAGGATTGTGTATGAGCAAGCATACACAACAAAGCAGTTGTGATCGAGAGGTTTCCGTGGTAACCAGAGACCTCGAGCATAGTTTCGAGAGGTCCGTACACGTGAAGCCTCAAGATCTAACAACTGCTTAGTTCGTATGCTTGCTCATACACACTCTTTTATAGTGTATGGGCAACCATACGCAGTACTCGTTAACACAGAAACAAGTATTTTAAAAGCTTACTTGTTTCTGCCGCCACATGCTTATTTCCGCATTGCCGTGCGGCGCTCAATTGCGCATGCGCGAATGTGTTCGATCTTGTTGTGCTGCACCGGTGACATACTCGGTGCAGCACAACAAGATCGTGACGCACTGAGTGCAGGAAAACAACGCTGTTCCAGGCATGGATTTCCATGCGGAACAGCGTTCCACCATACACTATAGTCCAATTTGTCTCTCAGACCATGCCATGGTGGAAATGGGATAGACTCTGACTCAATCAGGAGGCAGAAGGGGTAATTGGAGGTTTCCCACATACCTACTAGCTGAAGAAGGGTTTAGAGAATATGTCAAGGAACAATGGAAGCTATTTGAGGAGTGTAATCAGGGCACAGTGGAAAGAGAGGGTACCTATTGGGAGGCCAGCAAGGTGTATATGTGGGGAATAATTATTGGATGCACTGCCAAGCTGAGAAGGGACAAACAGCAAAAACAGAGAGAACTAGAGGTTAAAATTAGAAGGCTGGAGAGGAACCTGATACAGGGTGGAGGAGAAGAAACAGCCCAAGAACTGAAACTAGCTAGAGAGTTGCTGAATTTGAATCTAGAATCTGAAGTTAGCAATAAGATAATTTTTGCAAAACAGAAATTGTACTAGTTGGGAAACAAACCGGGCCCATTACTTGTACGCCTTATGAAGGAAGGGAAAGTTAATAAGCATATATTACAAATTAGAGACATACAGGGAGGACTACTGAAGCAAGAAGCAGAGATCAGACAAAGATTTAAGCAGCTTTACGAAGCATTGTACCAAGCAGAGTGCCAGGGAACTGAAACTGTACGGGAAACATTTTTGCAAGGATTACATGTTCCAAGGCTCAGTGAGGAGAGACAGAAGAAACTAGGAGATAAAATAACAATAGAAGAGGTGAGAAAGGTAATTGGACAACTGAAGAATGGTAAGGCAGCAGGCCCTGATGGTTTCAATGCAGAATATTATAAATTATTAAAAGAGGAAATAGCAAGACCACTCTGTAAAGTTCTAGAGGAGGCAAGAAATGATCAGATACACCCTCGAACCTGTTGTCAGGCCCTCGTTACAGTGATCCCCAAACCAGGGAAGGATGTAGAGGAATGTGGGTCTTATAGACCCATATCCCTACTGAATCAAGATTGTAAAATGATGACAAAAATCCTAGCCAAAAGGTTAGAAGAGGTTTTACCCCTTCTAGTTCACCCAGACCAAACTGGATATGTCCAGGGGAGGCAGTCATATCATAATTTAAGAAGATTGCTAAATGTTATCTGGTGGGGCTACCGATATCCAGGAAAGCATGCCTCCTGTCCATGGACACTGAAAAAACGTTTGACAGGATAGAGTGGAATTATCTGCCACATATATTAGGGAGGTTTGGGTTGGGGGAAGAGTTCATAAAACTGGTGCACGTATTCTACAATACCCCAACAGCACAAGTTTTAATAAATGGTATCCCATCCTCAGAGTTCCATCTAAGGTGAGGTACCAGATAGGGATGCCCCTTGTCACCATTATTATTTGCCATGGCAATAGAACCCCTAGCAATTAAAATTTGGAGTGACACTAAAATAGAGGGTATAACAGCGAGGGCAGGTGAAAGACATAGCTCTCTGTATGCTGACAACATCCTGCTGTATCTTACAAACCCACACCACTCAGTACCAGAGCTCCTGAAGGTTGTAAAGCAGTTTGCTAAATTTACGGGTTAAAAATTAAACTTAGAGAAATCTGAAATATTGCTTTTTGGAGGAGGGAACGGCTGAAAGGAAGCTGAAGCTTGGGGACTAAAGGTAGTAAACTGTACCTTTACATTCCTAGGGATAGAAATCAGCAGGGACTTGGGCACTATGTATGTGGTGAATTATGGGCCTGTAGTTAAAAACATTATAAGGGACCTAAGTCGATGGAAAACATTACCTTTATCATGGATGGGCCGCATCAATCTATTAAAAATTAATGTACTGCCTTGAATCCTGTACCTCATGCAGATGTTGCCCCATGGTCCTACTGTAAATGATGTTAAAAACCTAGAAAAGGGTTTCTCCCTCTTTATATGGAGAGGCAAGAGACAAAGGATAAGCCTCAAGAGACTTAAAGACCCTACTGCACAGGGAGGCCTTAATTTCACAGATCTTAGAGGATATTACTTGGCAACCCAATACAGCTATATACAAAACTGAGTGAACCGTAATGAAGTGGCAAGCTGGCTGGAGCTTGAAGAGGAGGGGGCAAGGGGCCAGTTATCAAGATATTTAGAGGGAGAAGGATTTAAAATATATACTAGACTCAAGATGCCTAACCCTATGGTGATTGCTACCTTAAGGGCATGGAAGAATATCAGAAAGAGGCATCAGATAATCTCTCTGAACACTTTATTGGTGCCCATTGCAGGTAGTCCTTGCTTTCTCCCAGGATTGGAGGCTGACAACTGTCACCTGTGGCAAAGAAGGGGTGTCAAATGTCTAGCTAACCTGACTAAAGGACATAACATACTCTCCTTCCAAGAAATACAGACCACACTAAATCCCCCCCCGCCGACACATTTATATAAATATTTCCAAGTAAGAGATTATTATAAGAAAATAACGGAATAAGGAGCAACAAGTTCCACTGAGAGAGATAGAGAGATAAATTCTGGGTGCAGCAACAAAAGAAAGAGGGTTGATAGGGAGGGCAGAACAATTAGATAAGAGATTCTTTCAGGATTCTCAACAAGTAGCTAAGAAATGGTGGGAAAAGGATATAGGAGAAGAGATAAATGAAAGTAATTGGACTATTCTATTAGAGTTACACATAGGACTATTAGTGTGTAATAAATACAAGAAAGTGCGATACACATTTATACAACGCCTGTATTACCCGCCTAACTTGGTACACAAGTTTTTCCCTGAGGTATCCCCATTATTGTAACAAATGCAAAGCTGCACAAGGAACATATCTCCATTATTATTGGGGATGCCCACTAAGAGAGAAATATTGGAGATGACTATCGAAGGAAATAGCATTAATGAGTGGCTTACCTGTAGATTTCTCCCCAATACCATTGCTCCTAGGAATCGAGGGTATAGAAAATGAGGAATGGATGCTGTATCCTAGAGGGATTAGAATTCTCTTGGTGGTTGCAAGACAAGGAATTCAGAATGTCTGGACCACCACTGTGGGCTCCACATTGAACAATGGAAAGGCCTGGGAATTCAGGTGTTAACAGTAGACAGGCTAACATATAGCCTGAAAGGACAGGAAGATAGAGTTGAGAGAGCCTGGGCAAGTTTTTTTAATACTTTGGGGGTGCAAGGGCTCTATGGGCAGGTAGTGGAGTACTATGATGTATAATACAAAACACAAGAAGTATGGGACAGAATGAACAAAAAGGAAACCATCAGAAAGCATATAGTATAAACAGATTATAAGCAAATTAAAATCAGTACAGACACAGACCAATTAATTTTGCTGAGGTGTCTTACCACAGTTAACTTTATTGTTCATACACAGCTAGCTTTTGGAGAGATTTTTCTTTTTGGTTTGTTCTTTTTCCTTTTTTTTTTCTTAACATAAAAATTTGCCAGTAAGAAATGAGAAGGCATAGAGAGCGAATGTTCTAAGGTGTAGACGTTTTCTCATTTATCTTTTTATAAATAGCATTATGTATCAGTGTATACAAATATGCCATATAATATACTGTATTCTATGTAATTGGTACATATCGGAGTATTGTGATATATTGACTGTCAAACAATAAACATATTATACAAAAAAATATTATAATGGAAAAAACAGTTAACAGATCTAATATATACCTGTGTAAAAGAAACATAATGCCGTTGATGAAATAATGTGTCGTTCTGAGTACTGATTTACTGCCATATCGCTTCATCCATGTATATAAATTGGTCAGTATATTCTACTTCAATGGGAAGGGAGCTGGAGAATTGGACAGACCTGTATGTTGGTGGCCATATTGGATGTAGTCCGCATAAAGAGAGTGAGGAACCCTATTGGTAGATGCAGTACTTCTATTTTAACGGAGCATGAAATGTATGTGGACCTATGAAATGAGTAAATGGGCACCACATGGGCCATTCTCCAGTCTGTGGTATGCATCCTGTGTCCAGGGAGTTATTGAACATGTCAGCCAGTGATCCTAGAAGGATATTTGCTAGTTCATTAAGTACCCTAGGTTGAATGCCATCCGATGACGGTGCCTTGCCCACCATTAGTGTCCTTAATCCTTCCAGGATCTTGTCATCTGTGATCCCTATATCAGTCACCCCCTCCCCCCACACATCCCACTGCAACCCTCCCTTGTGATATCTGCTCCCCTTTCTCATCCATGAACACGGAACAGAAGTATTCATTTAGTCCCTCTGCATGATCCACCACCTTCTCCACCAACCCCCCATCCTTACTAATCCTCACAATTTGGTCTTTATTCTTCCTTCTCTCGCTTATGAATCTATAGAAGTAATTTTCTCCATCCTTAATACCCTGTGCTAGTCTCAATTCCCTTGAAGCCTTTGCTGCTGTGACTAGCCTGGTAACCTCCTTGGACTTCTTCGTATACTCATCCTTGTCGTCCCTCCTCCCGATTTATTGAGTCTCAGAAATGCTTTTATCTTGGCCCTTGCACCCTCAATGACCTATTAAGTCAACCAATCAGACTTCGCTGCCATTCCCTTGTTACACCATGTCCTTAACATGTCACAGTAACCTCTGCCAGCCATTTTTTAATAATGCCCAATTTTTTGACTAGCATCCATGCTTGATTGAATACCTGCCAGATGCATACCCCAAATTTCCCCATCCTTTTAAAGTCCAGTCCATTACATTCAATCACTTTGGTTCCCATACCCCCTGCTTCAATACCCATATTGATGGTGAACCAAACCGAATAGTGGTCACTCTCAGTCAGAGGATCATCTAATCCCAGATACCTTAAAGCCTCCTCATTTGATAGTACCAGGTCCAGAGTGTTTTTCAATCTAGTCGACTCATTTACCAACTGTACCAGGAAGCAGTTCTGAAATGCTTCTAATATGACCTGATCATTTGCACGCCAGGTAGCGGGGGTGCTGTACTCCAATCCAGGTGGGTTGAAGTCCGCCACCACCACTGTGTTCCCCTCCCTACACACCATTCTAATGTGTTCAGCTAACTCTTTATCCAGGTCATCCCCCTGAGCTGGAGGTCTGTATACTACCCTCTTCATCACTGTCATACCTTTTGGGCCTTTAAACTGCATCTATGGGGCCTCTGTCCTGTCTTCCTTCCCCTCATCCCTTTTACACATTATCCCTTCATATACCTTTTCACCTTAACCCTATCATACTAACATACTTACAGGCTAACATACTAAAAAGCCAGCAGAGTAGGCCTCATGGTCTAGCGAGTCTGCTTGGGAGTCAGTACCCTGAATGGGTACCTTTACCATCCTCCTGGCCCATCCCATGAGTCCCCTTCCCCCACCAGAGTCCCCCCCCCCAGATAAGGCATTCCTCAGCTTCACCCCCCATCTGTACCAGCCTCTTTTGAACCTCTCCACCATAGATACCTCCACCAGCTCCTCAGGCAGTGCATTCCATGGTTCCACCACTCTCTCAGTGAAGTACTGCCTCCTTCTCTCCCCCCTGAATCTCCCACCCTCTAGCCTCCCTCCCTTTCTGAACTTCCTGTACCCTAGGATAATCAAATCCCAGTCCTTGTACTGGGTGGCCCATGTTTTTTGATTGTCGCAATGTACACCCTCCCATGACCAAGATAGCTTGCAACTCAGTCGACTTGTTTTTTTGTTTTTTTTTAACTTTCTGTTTTCCACCTGGACTCCCCAAGCACCACACCTACTGGAGGCACCTATGGTATCTGCCCCACTTCCTACACCTAACTGGAGCCCTACTGGATCCCCCTTGTAGCCGTGGTTGTTTTCCCCAGATGGGGAAGAGATGGGGCCTATACACCCCAAACTTCTTGTCTGTGATGGGTACTGCTTTTGGGACAGGCAGTTAGGAGCTTCTGGTATGTGCACTGGGTGCTCCATCTACCCGATGCTTGGTGTGCTAATTCTCCATTTTCCATTTGAGCATGGCTTGTGCCCCGACGTCAAGGCATCACTGCAGACGTCCTCCATGCTCATTTCCCAATCAGTGTGGCTGGACACTTCCCACCCCTCTGGCTTCTGACTGGGATCAGCCAAACACCGAGCTGCAGCCCCACTCCCTCTCCGGAGAAGGCGAGCAGTCCTACCCCAGGCCAGTGCTCCAACTCCCAGGGCTTGTCCCCAAAACTGGGTCATCAGTGTCACCAGCGGTAGTGCTACCATTGTGCTGGCAGGCTAGAAACTCAGCTGACTTGTCACTTAGATGTCTTGCATTCAGTGAGACCACACTCCACCCAGTTTCCTTTTCTTTCCTTCCCTTCTCATCCCTGCTTTCCCCCCTCCTAATCCCCCCATGCCACTACCACAATTCCATCTCCTTTAGATTGGGGTATAAAATTGTTTGGTTACCCTCCATGATATCCCTGCCTTGCCTACCAGCTGTTAACTTGCCACCCCCCAGACCTAGTTTAAATCTACCTTCGCTATTATGTACCCCACTATCTTCTGCTTTAATACCCCCTTCCCCTCCACGTTAAGCGTAGCCTGTCTCTGCATATAGATCATTATTATTCCCAGTTCTGCCCAGCCCCCCACCAACCTGTATCCCATGGATCTACACCATTCCTCCAGCCACGTGTTGATCTCCCCAATCCTTCCTTTCCTTGCCGCACTTGCAAAGGGCACTGGGAACACCTTAGAGAATGCCACCGATTCCGCCACCTCCTCACACATCATTGAAGCAATAAGGCATTACCAGGGGTTATGTTAATGGTCTGTTAATCACCCTCTAGGGTTGTAATGTGGCACGAGGTATAGCCGAGTGCCACATGCCCTTAGAGGGTGATTAACTGGCCATAAACATGACACCGGGAGTAACTTATTACTATTATAATAAAATGTTTTTATACAGTGTTAAACCTTGTTTAGAATATGGTCACACTCTACAGGTATGTTAATAAAAGATTAACATAAGGCTGTTCGAATGTTTACAGCCAATCAGAAAGGTTCATTTCTCATAGCCTTTTTATAACACCAGTTCTTTGAACATCTTCCTTACTACTTCCACCATCTCCACTGCCAGGTCATTTCTACCCACATGCAACACGAGATGCGTTTCCTCCTACCCATCCGTACTCACTTAAGAATTGACTACCTCGCCCTGCCTGCCGTTAACCAAGGTATGGACTTCACCAATATGTGAATATGCCTTGGCCCCTTACTACCCCATCTGATCCCTTTTAGTATAGAATCCCCAGCATCAAAATACCCTTCTTTGCATTCATCATCTCAGCCCCAACCCTATTATATAGGTGCCTATCTCTGGTGTCCACCACATTTGTAGCTTCACCCTTTCCCCTGTGGCTCCCTCCTCCCCCATACCTGACCTGTCCTCTTACCCTCTCGCCAGTCTCTCAGTATCATCCACATCCTTCCCTTCCACCCTTGTCCCCCATCCACTGATATTCCCTCGTCCTTCTCTATATCCACTCTGCTCCTCTCCCCTGTATCCCTGCTCCCTTCGAACACCACTCCAACTGTGCCCCATCCCTCTTCACCCCTGCCACCCTCTTCTGATCAACTACCATCCCTTGTGAATTACTCACTGTTTCCCTCTCCTGCCCACTCCTGGGGTTCCTTCAGCACCTCCTCCTCTAATGTCGCCAGCTCTGCAAACCTATTACCCGCCCCCTTTGCAATCTTGTGCACTGTCTCCTTCCTCCTGACCTAAGCCTTCACTTCAGTGAAAGGCCTGCTGTTTGTTTTGCCACCACACACCTCCCCATCCCATCCCTCGATCCAATGTTACTCACATGAAGTGTCCTCATGTTACCTCCCTACCCCACCCTCTATCCAATATTCCTCCCATGTGGTGTCCTCATGTTACTCCCTGAGGGAGGCCCTCCTGACCCAGCCCCCCATCACCCATCCTTTCCAAATCTCTCCTAATCCACAGCACCTCCTCCTTGAGTATTCTCAGCCTGTGACAGACTGGACAGTCCTCCCCAGCCTCCACAGTAATTTCATCCAAACCGTCACCCCACATCTATTACAGACCACTGTCCTACCCATGAAACCAGTATAGAGGAGGGCAGCTAACGGGGTGCAGGGTCTGCACCAGAAACCATACAAACAGGGACTAAAAGAGATTAATATGTATACCATCAAGGAAATAAGGGAGATGGGGGATGTGACAGAAACTTTAGATATCTCAAGTAAATTAACAAAATCCAAGAGTGCTGCATCTTTCAGAAAAAGAAATGTGCAAGAACAAAGGGGGCAAAATTTGAAGATATAAAGGCGATAGCTCCAGAACAACTTGAGGAAGTATTTTCTCACTGAGAAGGTGGTGGATGCATGTAACAGCTGACCTGAGGAGGTTGTGTTGTCACAACAAATCGGTCGATTCAAGAATGTATTGGACAGACATAAGGCAATTGTAGTGGGAGCGGGTGGGGGTAGGAAGAACTAGTCAGTTGGTTAATTATGATGTGCAGCTTATCCAATAGGAAGGGAAATGGGCAGACTAAGCGGGCCAAGCAGTCATTATCTGATGTCAAAGTCTATATCTCTATGTTTCAACATCTCTGCCCATCCTGAAGCAACTTGGAAAGTTACCAACAGCCATCCATGATCCAAGACCAAGAGTCACCTGCACTCACACTGTCCAGCCAAAGCACAATACTCACATGCCCACCATGCAAAACCAAATCAAAACAGATAACTGTATACAAACAAGGCACACTTGAAACAGTGACTGAACATCATGCCAGAGTTAAACGAGCATTTGTCAATGCCGAATGTTTGCTTGCTGGCATTGACAGTGGTAGTGTAGAAGTTACAGAGCTGCGTAATAAGAATGGCATAAAAAATTGAACTGAAGCCAACCCCACCACCACCCTGCAGAGAGTGACAGGCATTGGGGTGTGCCTTTGGGTCGTCAGGCATAACGGCCACGCCATTTCACCATACCCCACCCTGCAGACACTGACAAGTGTCACGGTGTTCCTTGGGGTCTTTGGCCCTTATGCGCACCCCATTCCATTAGGAAATACGATGAGATGGGTGTGATATAGGAGAATGGGGTGAACACTGGGTCCGAAGAATCCAAGGCATACCTCGATGCCTGTCACTGGCTGCAGGGTGTGGAATGGTATGAGCATTACAGTCAAGAATCCCAAGTCACACCCCTAATGCCTGTCATTCTCTAAAGGGTTGGGCGTTATGGTTGGAAACCCTAATACCTCAAGCATTCGTTGGTATTTTCACTCCAAATATTCAACATGTCTTTTTGTGACTCCCACCTCATGAACAGGGGGAATATCAGTTTGTTAGCCAAAAGCTGCTTATGCCCAGCGACTATGGTATTTGGCACCACAGGTGCAAAAACATTTCGAACAGGATGTAAAAAAATGACAGCTGTACTTTTCATGGGGAGGTGTAAAAAATGGCAATGTTGCAAATCTGCAGTAAAAATATTTTAAAAAATGGTGAAGTCACGGCGACACATAGAAACAATGCACGCACACCAGTAATATAATTAGGTTGGGGATTTTTACAGCAGATTGTCAACACAGGCATTTTGGTGCCTCCGATCATGAACAGTGTCACTGTGGTTTTCTTTATCTGTCCCGAACAATGATTTCCACAGCGACCATGCATCTCTGCACTGAAAGTGTGAAAACACACTTCGCCATGTTGTGAAAAATGACAGCTGTACTGTAAATAAGGAAGTGTGGAAAATGTCACTGGTGAAAATCTGGACTTAAAATATTACAAAGTCATGAACTTACGAGGGTGTGTGGAAACTGCGCAATGCTCACTCGTAACACAGTCATTTTATGGACTTTTGTCACCAAATTCTCAACATAGCCATTTTAAGACCTCTGCTCCTGAACAGTGTAACTGTGATTTTCTTAATCTGTCCCAAACATTGCTTTCGCACACCAACAGCACCATTGTGCGCTACATGTGCGAAAACACATTTTGGGCGGCATATGAAAAATGGCAGCTGTGCTGTTCATAAGGAAGTGTAATAAAATGGCAATGTTGAAAATCTGGAGTGAAAATATTAAATTCGCAAACTTATGAGCATGCATAGGAACTGCGCAACTCACATTCGTAAAACAGTCATTTTTAGGAACTTTTTCACCAAATTTTCAACATAGCCATTTTAACACCTCTGCTCATGAACAGTGTCACTGTGATTTTGTTAATGTGTCCCATACATTGATTTTGCACATCGACTGCGCCATTGCGTGCTACATGGGCGGAAACGCATTTTGGGCAAGATGTGAAAAATGACAGCTGTAGTACTCATAAGAAAGTGTGGTAAAATGGCAATGTTGAAAATCTGGAGTGAAAATATTGAAAATTCGCGAACTTACTAGTGTGCGTAGGAACCGCTCGTAAAACAATCATTTTTTTGGAATTTTTCCACCAAATTTTCAAAATAGGCTTCTTGAAAGCCTACCTTATGAACACTGGCAGTGTTGTTTCGTTAATCGGTCCCGAAAGGTGATTTTGTGCAGTGACTGCTAAATCACCCTTTGGGCCCAAATAATGCCATGACAGTGACAGCATTCATGAGAAGGGGTCCCAAAAACCCCATGTTGAAAATTTGGTGCAAAAATTCCAAAAAATGCCTGAGATATGCAACAAAGTTGAAAAAACCCTATCTATCCCATTATACAGCTTACTGGCATTTCTTCAGTTCGTGGTCAGCTTTGAAGAGTGCAGGCGTGTTCCGGTCCACGAAGATCATTCGCCGGACTCCGGAGGTAAGTATGGGGTGAGGGAGGTGTGGGGAGGCAAGTGCGCAGTGGGTGGGTGCGGGTTGTGGGGGGGCAGGAAGACTGCTTGGGACCGTTTTTGCTTTACAGGTTAAAATAAAAAAGACGACGTTGATGTTTGCCACGCTGGGGTGGGCTCCCAGCGTGGCAGAAGGATGGCTGGGGGCGTGAGCTGATGGGGGATTGGACACCCCTCACGCCATGGCATTTGTTGCCACACTGGGTGGGCCCCCAGCGTGCACCTTGTACTGGGAGAGGAAGGACTGGGGATTGGGCACCCACATCGGCTATACCATTGAGTTGCCATGCTGGTGTGGGCACCCAGCGTGGCATTTGGAAGGCTTTGGGGGGCGCAGCACAGCCGACGGGGGATTGGGCACCCCCGTCAGCTATAGAGTGTGCGCGTGTGTGTGTGTGTGTGTGTGTGTGTGTGTGTGTGTGTGTGTAGGGGGAGCTGCGCATGAGCAGGCAATATCTTATTGCTGCTCACTGAAGCGTAGCTCCCCCTTTCAACTGTATCCCACTGCATTTTGGAGCTTGTCATAGACAGCTCCAGCATGCATTGGCTTACAGGGGCTGCACCTGCCAACACACTGACTGAATTGGAAGAGGGGGTGACACATCTCCGAAATCTCGAATGATAGCACTATGTTTCTTGCACATGCGTGCAAGTAAACATAAAAATAACCTGACCCCAACCTTCGACAAAATGAAAAAAGGATTATGCTGCACCCACATCCCTATTCAAAGTGCAAGATTAACCAACACCTCTCTATGGCACATGCCCACCATCAACTACATAAGTAGTTCAGTCACCTGCTCCCCCATCTCCAATCAAATCAGATAAATATCATGCCACAAATCCAACTCCCCCCCACAGGTAAAGCACATCAGAAAACTCCATCTCCGACACAAACAATGCAGTCACATGGCAATATTAAAAGGCACATGCATCGTAAACAGCAACCACCACAACCTCAACACCATCCATGAGCAAAGCATAAGGCTCGACTACCCACCCCCTACCTAACACAACCACAATAGTCACCGGCCCAACCCACCCAATACCAAGCACAAACATAGCCAACCCCACTTTCCCCGACCGAAACATCACAGTACATAGTTTCATTCACCAATCAAATCACAAGAGAAAAATGTATCCACTCTCATCTGAATACATTGCAATATTCACCATCCCATCATCCACTGCACAACCATGAGAGCATACTTGCACGCCACTTATCCTGCCTAAGCACAACAGTCAGCTGCTGTAAATGAGGACAAATATGTCATGGGTTCCTCAAGTAATTCTGCTGAAATTAAGTCAAAAATACCTCTATGTAACGTGCCAGTGGACTGGTGTGAGTGGAAGAGGTAGGGTAAACATGGTTATCATACTGATTATAGAGAAATACTGTATTCACTTCAGCTGAATTACACATTCCGCACCTTGCAAATTATATACTTCAAGGAACATGGAACAGTGTTTGTGTGACTCTGGGAAGGGGGGATGGAGTAGCCAAAGATGGCCCCACTAAATGTGTATTGGAAATATCAGCTCCAGATCACCATAAACACACAACTGCAGAGTGAAAAACAAGCACACAGAAGAAATAAAATAAAAAGGCAAAGGGAGTTTTGGATTGGGGCAGGAGACAAATGGAATGGCAATTCATATCTGACAGAAATCCGATGCTCATCATATTTCAAGATCTAACAGCCAAATTCAGAAATTACCTGTCAGCAGCACTGACACACTAGGAGAATCCATTTCAGTAATATTTATACAGAAAACCCAAACACTTTTCTCCCTCAGACAACCACAGCTAATTAGGAAAATGAACAAGCTGATCATCACACAAAAAGGTTGTCTTGAGCTGTCAGATAGAAAACTATTGTATGTCTCGAATTATTCCTGTTACAGGTCTGTCATCATGAGTTATCAGGCACCAAACAATCTGTAGTTCAAGGGTAGAAATGCAGAAGACATTATGTCTGATAAATTAGTCCGCTATAGTACGCAAGCAAAACCAAATGAGCCTTCTCACAAGCCATATTAGTAAAATGCAACGGATTGGTGGCTATCAAATCACAATAGGTACTATAAAACCAGACTCTCAAGATGCCATAATGACTGTAACAGGAAAAATCAAAGGCAACACAACATACATAAAATAATTGAAAATAAAAGACAATGATAACATGACATTAGTAAAAGGTATCTTTATTGCAGGACGAGTTCAGCACTGCACATTGCTGCTAGGCAAATATCCAGTGTATTTCATCGCATTCCTGAAAAAGAAAAAGAAAATTCACTAAATAACAGATTATATGCAGCCCCCCCCTCGCCGCCCGCCTCAGCCAAACAGCGTACAAGACAAATAATCATAAACAGTAGGAATCCTCATTCATAGTCTGTCAATCAAAATCTCTATAGCACGGGAGCGAGCACGCATGAAAACCATGCATCATACTCAACTGTTGAGTCTCGTGCCTTCATGATGGAAAAAAATATTTACAGACTCGAGTCAGTAAATTAAAATCTTTAAAAAACTGCAACATGGGACAACGAAAAAGCATCGGACAAGGATGAGTGGGAAACAGAATATAAAAGCTACAAGGAGCACCACTACAAAAAGTAAGCTTGATATACTGCCACGCTAACAAACACTGCTGCTTTAAATTAGGCATGACAAGAGATGAACAAGATGGTCTGGTTTAGAATTTCACTTGAATGGCATAGTTATTTACAAAACGGAGGCTGTTTAGAAGTACAGTAGGAGTTATGCTAAACAAATGTAAATATCTCTAAAGGTTTACAAGTTACAGATAAAAAAAATCATGAAATTGTTCAGGACAAAAAGACCTTTCAAATGAGCCTATGCATTATTTTATTTTATTTTATTTTATTTATTTTATTTAAACAGCAGTTTGGAAAACCTTTGAGCCATAGGCTCATTTACAAAGGTACCTTGTCACAGTAAGACAAACCAAAATACACAGTATAGCAGTACAACACATAAGTATAGCAGTAAAATTAAGACATAGATACAAACAAGCTGGTACAGGTAGGATGGATGCAAACAATACCAGAGTTATGTCGTCCTTAGCAGCTTAGTAATAAGCTTTGTCATAAGTATTGAGTACGGCTTTGACTAGTGGCAGTTACAGCATCGGGTGTTAATAAGGTGGTTACATAAGGAAATTTTGAAGCACGATATAGTTGGAGCTTTGGAGATGGAGGGGGGCAGTGTGTTGAACCAGGAGGGGGCCCTAAAGCTGAAGGCTCTTTGGCCATGAGAGGTCCTAGCTCTAGGGATAACAAGAGAGGTTTTCCCAGAGGTCCGAGTATGAACTAATGAGACAGAGCGGCGTATGGTGGTGGTCAATCCTGGTGGGGAAAGCCCAAGGAGGGTCTTTTTTGTAAGGGTACAGGTAAGATATTTGAGGCGCTCATGGAGATCAAGTACCAGCGCTTTAGCATACAGTAGACAGGTGTGTGTCATCCTAGGTGCTCCAGTAATTAACCTGCAGGCCTTATTCAGAGTAGTGCGAATTTTGATGGAGTGCGGTCTGATCAGCAGCACCATACACGGCAGTCCATAGTCCACTAGGGACAGGATAAGGAGGTGACTGTGAGTTGAAGAGCCTCCGGGGAGGCAGTTATACCGATGTAAGATGCCCAATCGGATATTAGTGGCAGTGGCTAGGCAGCGATGTGTCCATGGAAGGAGAGGAGGAGTCAAAATGGATCCCTAGGTATTTATAGGAGCAAACTTGTTCGAGTGGGAATGAGGACCCAGAGTGAATGAGGAGTTTGAAGTTGCAGGACTTGTTTTGGGGATGAGTGAAGAACATGGGTTTTGTTTTTTTAAGATTTATCACCAATCTATGTTTCTTGAACCAGCCCTCGGCTTCAGTGAAGGACTTCTGCAGCGAGTCCTGGAGGGCAGTAGGGTTACGATTTGAGGCAAAGATAACTGCATCATCAGTGTACAATAGAATGTTCCCCGAGCAAGAGCGTGGAAGGGTGTTAAGGTAAAGGGAGAATAGTAAGGGGCCCAGAATGGAGCCCTGGGGAACCCCAGAAAAGATGGGACAGATGTCTGAGTAGGTCCCATTAATTTTTACACGCGTGAGCGGTCAGACAGATAACTGGTGCACCAGGAGATAGGCCCAGCAGCAAAACCAGAGAGACTAAGGGCATCAAGAAGGAGGGGGTGGGAGACAGTGTTGAAAGCTTTCGAGAGGTCAATGAAGACAGCACCAGCCAGAGAACCAGTGTCTAAGGAGGGTGGAGAAAGTTGGAGAACTCTAGGAGGGCTGTGTTGGTACTGTGGCCCGCCTCGGAAGCCATGCTGCTCAGGACAAAGGACATTGTAGGTGGAGAGGTAGTCAGAGATTTGAGTGGCTACCACTTTTTCCAAGGCCTTGAGAGGAGAGAAAATGGAGATCGGTCGATAGTTTCCAGCCACAGTCCTATCACCACCTTTAAAGACAGGGTGACAGTGGCGACTTTCCAGGCAGTTGGAACCTTCCCCAGGCAAAGAGAGTGGTTGATGAGGCATGTGATCGGGGTAAGGACTGTGTCTAAGACCAGCCGTAGGGATACATGGATTCAGGTGTCACTGCCTGTACTATTACCTTGAGGGCAGTGATAAGGTGTGGCCTAAGTTCTTGGGCAGAAACACGCATGGAGGAGAAATAAGGTGAGAAAGATTTTGCAGGTGCTGGGGGAGGAGGGTCAAAAATTGTAGGGAGGATAGGGCTAAGGTCAGTGAATGAGGTGTTGAGGTGGTTGGCTATGAGGGCTGGGTCTGAGGAGATCACACCATTAATGTTGATCTGGTGGGTGGGGAGTGTGCACTCCATTTAACTGTTTAATGTTATCCCAGAAGGTTCTGGGATTCCCCATGAGGCAGTGAGTGAGGACCGATAGTGCTCAGACTTGGCCTTTCTGATGGCCCGAGTGCACTTGTTTCGGTGGCAGCATATAACCGCCTGTCATTGGGCCAGCCAGTCTCATAATGGCATGGTGCCATAGGGTTGTCCCTATGTTTGAGCTGGTGGATCAAAGCTGGGGTAACCCAGGGGGCATTCTTCCTTTTAGAATGGCGGGTCAACACTGGGGCAAAGATATCACAGGCATTATTAAAAGTTTGGGTAAAGAAGGAGAGAGCTGTGTCGATGTCAGGAGTTGCCTGTATAGGAGACCAGTCAGTTTGGGACAGAAGTTCCTTAAGTTTTATCAGTCCACCAGGTATTAGATGCCTCCGGCATGTGGACTGTGCTATGGGTTTGGGGACTGAGGTTGACCAATGGAATAGAATGGGGGAGTGATCGCTGGAGAGTCTGGGAGGACTTGTACATTGGGGATCCGATTAGGCGGTTGGTGAGTACCACATCAAGCAGGGTACTGGAGCCTCTCTTGGGGTTAGTCCTGGTAGGGTGGGTAACTAGTTGCGTTAGGTCTATTGCAGAAAAGGAGTCTCGGGTAGAAGAGGAGGAGGGGCTGAGCCATTAAGCTGCACTAATTGTATATTTTAAAATATGGGCATCTGATCATCTCAATTTTCATTTTTCATAGGAGTTATGCCAAACAAATGAAAATATCCCTAAAAATATACACGTTACACATAAACCATCTGTATGAAAGTTGTACAGGACAAAAATACCTTTCCAATTAACCTTTTCATTAAGCTACACCAATTATATTTTTTAAACTATGGCCATCTGATTACCTGCATTTTCATTTTTCTTCACAATTTTCACCTTTCAGATGGCTATATTTAAAGAAAAATCTAATGAATTCAGATTAGTGAATACCCTCATTTGAAAGGTAATTTTGTTCTGAACAGCTTTCATGTTGGTTGTATATTGGTAACTTGTAAACTTTCCAAAATATTTACAGTACATTTGTTTGGCATGCCTCCTACTGTGTTCACTCAGAGATGAAAAAAATGAGGTTGTTTGGAAGACCATATTTTACAAAATATAAATAATTCATATTAGTGACTACCTCATGTGAAAGGCCTTTTTGCCCTGAACAACTTTCACACTGTTTTTTGTGTGTACCTTGAAAAGTTTAAAAGATATTTAGATTTGTTTGTAAGGTTTTCACATTTGCTCTCAGAGAAAAGCAGCTTGGAATTCTGTGTCCATCATTCTAAAAAGAAAGAAGGAAGTATTTTTAACTGCCATAGGGATTTGCAGTGTTATGGAAGGATACACTGAAAACTACTACAAAATGTGCTCCATGGAAACCCCTTTTCAAGCTAAAGTGATATGGCTGTAGGCTCCACCCACAGCCATAAAAACAGGCACTACCAAACCCCTCCCCAACTGTTAGCTATCCTCCAAAAAGGGGGTTTTAATTAAGCAATCTTCAAAGGCTGGTAGCAGAAAGCCACAGACACATTTTATATCCTACTCAGGACTCCGTGTGATATATAGCTGTTGTCAGGGACCTGCAGTGTAGGTCAGTTAGCCAATGGTGGCAGTTATTTGGGTCTCAGTGAGCTCAGAGCAGCTTATTATTTTATAGTTTTAAAAGAAAAGAACCTTCCAGTTCAGTGGCTAGGCAATACTGCTACTGGCCACCATGTTGGTGACCCAGGTTTGGGACCAGACTTGGGTTGCATGGGGGTCGGCTGGGGGGGGATGGATCTAGCATCCCAAAGATTGCTCTCCTCTCTTCGGGTGAGGGTCTTGCTGCTGTTAGATCACCACCAAGTGGAGGCTTGGTGGTAATGCAGCAGAGGGACACCAGAACATGTGGCACATGCATGCCTCTTCACACTTGCATGCTTATGTTGTCATGTGAGTGGCAGCTGGGGAAAAATTCAGAGGAAAACACTGAGTGAACTGTGTGATGGTATGGTACACCACAACTCAAGCACCTGCTGGCCAGGTGCCTCCACCAAGTCCTGATTGCTCTTGGGGAGGGGGCAACATAAGGGGCAATTTGAGAGGGACCCTCACAAGAGTTGGTAAGTCCATGGCAGGGAGATAGGGATGTGTAGACTGAAGCCTGATATGGGCCAATCGGGCTGGGCATGAGAATAAAAAAACTTTATTAAAAAGAAAAAAATAAGAACCTAAATGCTAAGGACTATGGAGGGTTAGTGCTGAAAGTGTACAGGTAACAATGCCATGTCTTAAAGAAGGGAAAGGGGAAATTGTTTAACCAGGAGAGGCACACTAAGACAAAGCTTGTTTCCAGGTGCAACCTGGGAGTACAAGGTAGTTAAGCGACTTGCTCAGGGTCACACAGTATGGACGTGGAGGCTGTGGGATTCTTCCTGCCATGGACTTACCAATTCCTGCGAGAGTCCCCCACAAATTGCCCCTTATGCTGCCCTCCCGAGAGCAATCAGGACTTGGTGAAGGTGCCTGGCCAGCAGGTGCTTGGGCTGTGATGTACCATGCCATCACACTGTTCGTTCAGTGTTTTCCTCCCTGTTTTTTTCCCCAGAAGCACAAAATTACACATATCCACCTGATATGATGCCTCAGGGCTAATAAATGCAACCACCATAATGAGACTGGAGCTAGCATAGCTTTAGAAAGAACTTTAAGTAGCCTCATTAGCTACCTGAGGAACGAGGGAGAGATCAGTATTCTGAGAGACAGTTTTGGGTGCATTGAGTCACCAGTCATACCTCTCAACTGTCCCTCATTTGAAGAAGGATGTCCCTCAGTTTACCCCAAGAAGTGCTTTGTCCCATGTCCATCTCATACTGAAGAGGTACTACCTGCCTAGAGGATGTGCTGCAAATGGTTATTAAGGAGCTAGAGGCTCAAACAAAATAGCAGGTAGAACATTTTAGTAAATCTTTCAAAAAAGTCCATACTACTTTTTATTCCTAAAGTGTTTTTATTTTACTATGTGCTCATTAGGAGGTTTTCTACATAATATTATTGGGTGTGATGAGAAAAGTAGTGTTTTTTTTTTGTTATGTAAAGGTTTTTATCTGTCCTGGGTCAGATGGGGTGGCTATTCAGCTTTGTCTTTGGTCACCATCAACCATTCTGTACCTCACTTCCTTGGAGAGGGGCTAAGTTCCCTTCTGGATTGATGCCACTGCACAGGCAGGGGAGTGAGGACCATTCCCTCCACCGGAGACTCTCATCCAGAATTGTCCCAGACCGAAGTGGCAAGATGGGTCGTGGTGCCTTGAATGAGGCTTCACAAAGCCAAGCGCCACCATTTTTTCTTCTGTTTTTTCTCCCTGGTTCCCCCGAGCTAAGATGGCATGGAGGACGCATGGGCATGAGGTGTGCATGTGTTCCAGAACTGCAGCCCGTTTCACACTCCTTGATGACACGCAGCCTCCTGAGCATCAGTGCTACCACCAGGTCTCTGCCTGGTGGCAACCAAGAGCTGGGATGTCTCATCACCCCAGTCCAGGACAGGAGATCTGCCAGGCCACCACTCGATCCTCTCCCAGTCCTTTCCCTCCGCTGATCACTGGCAACTTGAGCTTGTTCCCAAATTTAAGTTGCCGGTATGAAGAGAGGTGGGATGCCCTTCTGAGTCATCAGACCACAGAAAAGCAGTGCTTTACCTGGAATCAGACATACAGAGTTCTGTTCTTCCTACTATATCATCAGCATGTGACCTTACTTATTGTTACATCACAAGCCCTACTGCCTGATTGGCAACATGTGTCAGAAGTTGCCAGTCAAACAGCAGGAGAGTGTCTCTTCTTGGTGGTATCACAGTCAGTGAGGTCACAATGCTGATGATTTATAGGGAGGAACAGAACTCCAGTTAGAGTGCTGTTTCACACACCACACCGGGGGGGGGGGGGGACCAGGAGAGGCACACTAAGTCCACACTTAAAAATACACACTTAGGCACACTTAAGAATAATAATATTGGTCCTTTAATGACAGAAAATTGTGAAATTAATAACGAAAGGGACATGGCTATTCAGTTTAATCAATACTTTCTATCTATTTACAGTAAAGAGGAAGTTAAAATGGGGAAAGTTACATCTTTACCATTGCAGGATGTTACCTTTACCACAACTGGTGTAATTAAGGTGATCAATAACATTAAAATCAATAGTTCTCCAGGACCTGATGGACTAAGTCCATTATTTCTAAGAAAACTTGCATCAGAACATTACTAAGCTATTTAATACCTCTATGTCTGAGGGTAAAACAAGTAATGAATGGAATGAGGTGACAGTAATCCCTATATTTAAAGGAGAAGATAAACAGGACTAGAGACCAATTAGACTAACTTCTGTACTTGGTAACGTACTTGAAAGGCTAATTCAGAAACTTACTAATGGTCACCTTAATTTGGAGGGACAATTAGACCTTTCACAACATGTTTTTTGTCAGGGGAGATCATGTGTTACAAACTTAATTAACTTCTTTGAGCCTGTGAGCGCAGCCCTGGATGTAAGCATATCAGTAGACGTGGCCCATTTGGATTTTTCCAGGGCCTTTGATAAGGTTTCCCACAATATAATAATTGAAAAATTAAAACATCATAAATTACATTCTAATATAATCAGCTGGATTGATTCATGGTTGTGCAACAGGAAACAAAGGGTTATAATTAAGGAGTATGCATCTGACTGGGGACAGGTGACCAGTGGTGTACCTCAGGGCTTGGTCCTTGGTCTTACCCTGTTTAATATATTGGTTTCTTCCATGCAGTCAACATCAAGTACCTGGATGAATAAATATGCTGATGATTGTAAAGTCGGAGTTATTATTACCAACCATAAAACTGCTTCTTTATTCCAGACTAATTTGGACCATCTAGCAACCTGGGCAATAGAGCACAAACTAGTTTTCAACGAGTCAAAATATAAGATCATGCATTTTGGCAAGAATAATCCCCATTATGAATATAAACTAAATGGTACCACACTAAGTGTAACACATAATGAAAGGGACCTTGGAGTCTATTTTACACCAGACCTTAAGTTTGATAAACATAGAAATATGATGATAAAGAAATGTTATGGTATTTATCATTGTATTATGAGAAACATCAAGAGTGCTGAGGTAATTGTACCATTGTATACATCCTTGATTAGACTCCATCTGGAATATTGTACTCAGTTTTGTGCACCATATACTGTTGAGGGGAAACATACAATTGAGAAAGTAAAGAGGAAGATCACTAAAAAATTGAAAACATGAATAATAAGTCATACGGTGAAAGATTGTATTCATTGAATCTTTACTCCATGCACTACAGGAGAATAAGAGGTGACCTATGTCTAGCATTTAAGGCATTTTCTAATGAAATCCTTCAATATGCACTAGGGCTTCAAAAACAAAATACGAATGATCTAAATATGAGGTCACATAAGTATAAATATAAGGGTGAAGCAAACAAAACATCCAAAAGGAATCATTGGTATACACAGAGAATTATTGCAATATGGAATAAACTCCCCAGTCATGTAATTGAAAGTGGTGACATGGATATATTCAAAATTAGATTAGATAAGTTTATGGTAGATAAACATTTTTAATACCACCATTAAAATTTTTATGGTGGCAAGTTCTTCAAAGGACCTTGGTCTATTGAACTTGTAACGATTCTATGATTCTATGATCTGCTCAGCTCTATGGAGGAGCAAAAGCAAACAAACAAAAACAAACAAAAAAAATGAGCAAATCAAAATGTTGCTAGAACCATGCTTTTCTATGGCACACTTCTGTTTTTATGGAAACAAGTTGAGCTGTGCTTCCAATACCACAGTGGAGTTGGGCGCATTGTGCACCTATTTCTCTCATGCTGTGGGTATCTATTTGGGCTCATAGACTGAATTACTTCTCCTCCCCCTACGGCTCTTTGGACATTCTTCTGCAAACAGATGGGAGAGGATGAAATACATTGCAGAGCTAAACAGGGGACACAGCATGCAGGGCCGGATTAAGACTGATAAGGCTCCTGGGCATTTTCAAGCTGAAGCCCCACCCCACCCAAAACTGAAAGTATGAAGTTCCTTTCATTTAACAGAAAGTGGGTCGTAGAAAAGAAACACAGCAGCTAGCAGGCCCGAAGAAAATAAGACACGATATGAAGATGAACAGGGTTGTTGTACCACATTTAGATGACAAAGAGAGTATACTTAAGTTTCCCACACAAGTCCTAGTGTGTGACAAGTCAAGTCAGTGTGAGAAAATAAGGAGACCAAGACTCACTTGGCAGATGGCTGCGCTGTAGCTGGGTTGGAGGACTGATTCTCAGGGTAAGTCTAAGGGGAAGAGTGAATCCCGATGAGTGTATGGCCTCCATGCCCTGCTCCTGACTGCTCTGGTGGTGGTTTTCAAATAATGTGATTTTTCCTGACAACGTAGGTGGGGAATTTGAGTGACTCCCAAGTACTAGCGTGACCTACCACTGCCTTCCTAATCAAGCTGATTACTGGTCCTGTTACAGACACAACCAGCAGCAACACTGTCTGAGTCCCCACCCACAATCTATAGTAAGTGGTGCAGCTGAATCCTGGCGGTATGCAGCATCCTTGATAGCTGCCTTGGCATCCCACTACAGTTCAGGGGAGTATGGTACAATCTTCCTATATTCATTACTATCACATGCGTCTCTTATGCTTGTCCTCACATGAGCGACATCACATTCTATACATTTGTAATCGTAAATTCTTCCCACTCACTATTTTTTTCTTATTATTAGGTGCTACTGCAGCTAGTGTTTACATAATACCAGTAAACACACTGGGAAGAATATATTTATTTATGCCTACCAGGCAGACCTTTGAGCCTTAGGCTTTCTGCTCCAACTTCCCCCTCTCAGTCTCAGCATTCCACACTGCTGCTGCTCTGCCTCTGCTGCACCATGGCACCGCCGCACCGCCAGTGGCCACGAGTGATACACTGCCCGTCCTAGTGGCCCTGATTGGAGTCTTTGGTCTTGTCCAGTCTCTCTCTCACTGCAGCTTGGTCCGAAGCTGAGCTGCCCTTCATACCACACACTTCTTCCTCCTCCTCACCCAGACAGTTGGTCTGACTCAGGGAATCGACTCCCTTCCCACCGACACTGCTGTGACTCTGTGAGGCTCCTCCAAGGGCACGACCTGACCTCTTACTTCTCCCACACATTTTCTCCATTAATAACAGCAGCCTGCACTGTACCTGCTCACAGTCACAATCAGCTCGCCACCATCCCCTAGCAACGGATGGTCACAGACAGGAGCTAAGAAAAGAAGAAACATTTTTTTAAGTTGTTGGCAGTGGTGCGTGTGTGGGGGCAACAATCCTGCCACGAAGCCAGGTGCAGGCTGACATGAACAGAGTGAGGAAAAAAAAAGAAAATAAGGAATGTTTGTTAAGGGAGGGTGAGGCCTCCCCCTCCCCCCAGAGCTCAAGGCCCCAGGACATTGCACAGTTTGCCCTTCTGTTAATTTGACCCTGACAACATGGAGGGAGGGAGGGAGTGAGTAAATCACTGCAGCATTCTATGCCAGGTGCCATGCCTAAGTGCTCATTTTAAGAATAGAGTGATATTCTCCAGTTTTGGCTAACATAAAAACATAGAAGCTGTTGACAGAAAAGGACCCCTTGGCCCACCTAGTCTGCCCTAAAGTCCTACCTACTCTGCTACTGTAGACCCTGTTTGATCTCCGGCCTTACCCCCCCAACCCTGTTACTAAGGTCCCCCTGTGTCTATCCCATGCATGTTTGAATCCTGCTGCTGTTTCAGTACCCATCACCTCTGCTGTGAGGCTGTTCTAGATGTCCACCATCCTTTCTGTGAAGAAGTATTTTCTCATATCCCCTCTAAGTCTCTTCCCTTACAGCTGCATATCATGCCCCCTTGTCCTTGAGCATCTCTTTCTGTGCAAAATGCCCCCCTCCTCTACCTTATTAATACCGTTGCGGTATTTGAACATTTCTATCGTATCTCCCCTTTCTCCCCCTTTCTTCTAGGGAGTACATGTTTAATTCCTTGAGTCTTTTCTCATAGGGCTTTTGATGTAGGCCATGCACCATTTTGGTTCTCCTGTTCTGTACCACCTCCACCCGCTCTATGTCTTTTCGGAGATGGAGCCTCCAGTACTGGACACAATACTCCAGGTGGGGCTTCACCATTGATCTGTACATGGGTAACACTACCTTCCTCTTTCTGCTGGTGATACCCCTCCCTGTGCACCCCAGCATCCTACTAGCCTTTCCCACTGCCTTATCACACTGTTTTACTACACTCAGGTCATCAGATATGATGATCCCCAGGTCCCTTTCCTGTTTTGTGGTTGTTACTACCTCCCCCTAAATGATATGTTGCCTTTAGGTTTCTGTGCCCCATGTGCATAATTTTGCAATTTTTAGCATTGAAGCCTAGTTGCCAAACCCTTGATTAGTCTTCCAGCTTTTTCAGATATTCCCTTATTTTTTCCATCCACTCAGTGTAGCCACTATGTTGCAGATTTTTGGGTCATCCGCGAACAGGCATACTTTCCCTTTAGCCACTCTGCGATGTCACTAATAAAGTCATTGAAGAGGACTGGTCCCAGTACTGACCCCTGTGGCACCCCACTGGTCACCGTACCTTCTTCTGAGTGAATCCATTTACCACCACCCTCTGAGTCCTGTTGCTTAGCCAACTTCACACCCATTTTACTACCTTTGGACCCACTCACAGGCTGCCCAGCTTGTTTACCAGTCTTCTGTGTGGAATGGTGTCAAAGGCATTACTGAAATCCAGGTATGCCACATTCACTGCTCCGCCCTGATCCACCTCTCTGGTAACCCAATCAAAGAACTCGATCAGGTTTTTTTGGAAAGATCTTACCCTTATGAACCCATGGTGCCTTCAATCCTGTAATCTGCTAGTCAGAAGGTATTCCCCAATTCTTTCTTTTAGCAGTGCTTCCATAACTTTGCCTACCACAGAAGTCAGGCTTACAGATCTGTAGTTTCCTACCTCCTACCTATTTCTACTTTTATGAAGTGGGACCACATTTGGCCTCCTCCAGTCCCTCGGAACTTCTCCCATATCCAGAAATAGATTGAACAGGGCCATCAGAGGTACAGTCAGCTCCTCCTTTAGTTCCTTCAGTATCCTGGGGTGAACCCCCTCCGGCCCCATTGCCTTATCTACTTTTAGTTTCACTAGTTCACTGAGGACTGTCTCCTCCATCAAAGGGCTAGTGTCCACCTCCCTTCCCTTATTGCCCTTATCCCCTATCTTTGTCCCTTCACCTACCCCTTCCTTCATGAATACTGAACAAAAGTACTTGTTCAGTATGTCTGCCTTCTTCTGGTCTTCTTCCACAATCCTCCCTTCCCATTTCAGTCTTACTATCCCTACCTTGTTTGTTTTCTTTTCATTTATGTACCTAAAGAATGTTTTATCCCCTTTTTTACTGACTTGGTAATGTTCTCCTCCATTTGTGCCTTTGCTCTCCCAGCTGCTTTTCCTGCCTCACTTTATTTCTCTTGATAACCCTCCCTATCTTCTTTCTTCTGAGTCGACTTGTACCACTTGAATGCTTCCTTCTTTGCCTTTACCTTCTCTGCTATTTCCTTGAAGAACCATGGCAGTCTCTTTTTGTCTCTTGCTCTGTTTCACCTGCCTTAAACACAGGTTTGTTGCCTTCTCTTTTTTTGTATAAGCATTCTTCATTCAGATTTCAATAATGCGCAGTACAACCAATAGCCACCACACTGACAGTGAGAAAAGGAAAAAACACAGAACATCTCTAAACATATTTAACAAACAGTGATGCATCAACTAGTGTCCTTTTACTGCTACAGTTATTTATTTTTACTGCCTAACCTATATGACCCACATATGTAGAGGGCCTCAAGTATTACTCTCCCTCCATTTAATCCCAGGGTATACAAGACACCTCTATGGGACAAAAGTGGAATCCTTCACCAGAGCATTCATTATCCATCTATTTCACCATTTTCTGAATTTATCTGCCTGGTCCCTTCTGTGATAGGTCACGATCTCTAGTCCGTAAACAGAGTTCACTAAGGTTACCCAATCTTCCCTTGAGGAGAATTTTTCTTTAAACATTGTTTATCCTTCTTTGTGGAGCCAGTGAGCAGGTTTACAATCCTCCCCTTGGAGGACTCCTCATTCCTGGCTGCCCACTGACCTAGCCTCCTCCCGGGCTAATTTCTCCCATGGATTTCCTCCCATGATGGGGCCAGAGAGGGGAGGGGGGGGCCATCCCCCTTCCCGGAGCACAATCCAGACATCCCCTGGAATCGCCAGGTCAGGGTCGCACAGCCAAAGCTTTCATGGAGCCTGCTAGCTCCAATTTTCCATTTACTCCTCTTCCCTCCTTTGCTGACACACACGGCTTTGTGCACATGTGGAGGCGTGCAAGCTGTAGCCCTTCAGCACCCTCCCTTCCTGGTCACTACCGATCTGCACCTCCACTAGGCCTACACCTGATGGCAGTCTTTTGCTAGAGTGATGGCCCACCCACCCAACCGGGAGAGGAGAGCAGTCCCTCAGGCACTTGATCCTCTCTTTCCTTGGCTGACCCCCGATGACCCGCTCACACCGCAAACATGGGTCATTGGCAAGGCAGGAGGTAAGGCATCAATGCCTCAACCCTCCATGCCACTGGGCTGGCCCTCCCTTGAGGGTATTTCAACTGTCAACCATCGCTGAGTTTTACATTTTTTAATAGTTCCCATAAAAATCTCCAGCAGGTACTTAACATAGAAACGTAGAAAGTGATGGCAGAAGGGGACCATATGGCCCATCTAGTCTGCCCTTTTCCTACCCCTCTCCCTTAACTACTATTCAGTGTTATAGTGCCTTTGTACCTATCCTAAGCATTTTTGAACATTCCAACCATTTTGCCTCAACCACTCCATGTGGAAAGCCGTTCCATGCATCTATCACCCTCTCTGTAAAGAAGACTTAAGAGGTAGGGTCCTTCATTCTCTGTGGATACAGTGTAAAGAGCAGCATTTCTTTAGACAACTTCACCTGCAGAAAATGGATGTCTTGTATTGCTTTTTCAACCTCTCTGAAGAATGGGCTAAGTAGCAGACATTCCCACATTACATGGAAATTAGCAGCCCTGGGCTCTTCGCACTGCTGTCAACAGTGAGGTTTGTTACCACCTCAGTGGTTTTCCTTATTCTTTCCCCCATTGTTCCTCTACCCCACCCATTTTCCCTGTTCCTGCTTGGGCTTCCCCGTAGTACTCTTCCATTTTCTTGAAATCAGCCCTCCTGAAGTCCAGGACCCTCATTTTAGTGTTGTTTTAGGCTGTTCTGTGTGGCTCAGGCATGGAACAACCTGACTAGATACTAACCCCCTCTGCTGCTTTAACACCATCATACCACCATCCTTTGCTCTGCCGCACAGTGTGACTGTGAAAGTCTTGCAGAAAAAGAAAGGGGTATGAATGCCATGCAGATGAGGCAGGAATCTCTCTCACCTTCATCCAGTTACTAGGCAATGTGGTCAACAGGAAGGACATGTTGTGTGCTGTGTGTGTGTGAAGCAGTCAGGCACCATCAGCTTGGGTATAACTATATGATGCTAGGTTGGATGTGAATGCATCTTCCATCATCAGAGATTTCATCTTTGACTCATGTGCTGACCTAATGTGTATCACTGAAACCTGGTTGGACCTGTTCTTGTGGAGTTAGCCCCGTTAAGTTTCTTGGTGATACAGAACCCAAGACTAGAGTGTAAGGGTGAGCTTTTTTTTGAGATCTGAACTAAACTGAATGGTGTTTCCAGTTTGGGGTCATTTGAATGGGTGGTCCTTGAAAACCTGTCAAGTCTGAATTTCAGTGAAGCTATACATTGGTATACCTGCACACCTAAACACATGTTCCTCTACAGAGGTACCCAGCATAAAGAATGTACTGTACAGCAAACCTCTGCTCATAGTGAATTTTTTAATTTGCTGGCATGAAAAATTACTAATTTGACAACCCATATACTTGTGTAGATAAAAAAAACAGAAAAAGTGGCAATCATTATTCATACCAACATCAGTTCCAAGTAGATAAGCCTGTGTTTTGGGTTATGTGACTTTTTTGCCTGTGAAACCAAGGCACATGGACCAATTGGGTGACACAGACCTGGCGCCAGATTTAAGTCAGAGGGACTGGAGTATTTAAAATTGACATCCTGACTCGTGGCCAACATACGTCACAGAGGGGGATAGAGAGGTACAGGTGGGGATGAGGTGTCCAGGCAGGGGCCTGGGTTTTCATCCAGCAGCATCGGAGAGGAGTCACAGGGATGCAAGTCACACCCAGAAACGGATGCTGGCAGCTAAGTTGAATTTACATTGTGTAGCCTGCTGATTTGCTTTTCTTTCCTTAATCGGAGTCAGCTCAGGGGATTTGTGAGGAGGGAGATAACTGATCAGGGCATCGGAGGACTAAATGGGCCTGATTGTTTTTGGAGCGAGTAGTGGCAGTGAAACACCCAACCCAGGCTCATCCTGATTTATTGGGTCTCCTAAGGGACAGGGATGGATTAGGCTTCCTTGCAAAACAGAAAAGGAGGGACAGCCACTGCTGCTCTGTGATGTAGAGAAATCGGGGCCCACCATATTACTGGACAGGTATAGTTAGGGTTGCATGGCTACTTCTATGTTAAACCCCAAATTTTGCACTTTAATAACTTTGCAACTGTTTGTCCAATTTGCCTGAAATTTAGCATGTGCATTGTCATACCATAGATCTCTGGACCTGGACATTTTTGTTTCAGTCAGATTTGCAGTTGTGGAGCTGTGGAGCATCGAAAAGTGAATTCTTGGCTTGTCTCCACAGCCTGAATGGTTTATCCGTCTGGTCTGAAATGTTCAGGGTGTATAGAGACTGTGTCAGGGAAGTGCCTTTTGAAGGTTTGGTGAAAAAATATTGATCTGTTCAAAAGTTATCATACTTTAAAGTTTCCCATTATATCCTATGGGAAAAAAGTATATGTTCCATGCGACAGTGAGAAATTCGTCCGCGACAGCATGTTTTACGTCACATATGCCCTCTGTACTGTTGTGCTACCACCATCTTGTTTTCAGTTAGCGGTGGAGAAAAAATGTTATAGCAGAAAACCTGATATTGGGGGAAGGCTGGATATAGGGGAAAAGAGGGGAGAACAATGGTCAGTGCTAAACTGAATGGATTTGTGATGATATCATGTAAAGATAAGTCACCCTTTCAAGTAGTGTACTATATTTTTAATTAATAAGGCAACTCTTTATTACCATGAAATTGGATCTCTATGTTTATAAGTTAAGTACTGGGGCCCAGATATTCAAAAGAGTTGAGCCATGCGCAATAGGGTTGCGCCTGCTCAAGTCTGAAAATGCACCATTCTGCGACATTCAGCAGGAGGCTGTTGTGCCTCCCAAATCACACTGAGCAACAGCACAATGATAATGAATGCATGCACAACTGAAGGGGGAGGAACCATGCATAAATGGCGCAGTGCGACATTCAACAACATGCACCATGCACAATAGGGGAGCCAGTGGAAGTTGCGCCATAGCGGAAATGAGCCAAAATAAAAGGGAGCAAGGGAGAGGTGCAAGAACGCTACAGGGAAGCCACATGAGGGCAAAGTCTAGCAGGAAAAACTGGGCAGCAGGGACACACAGGGCAGGCCAGAAAAGGGCACCTGGAAGCAACAGGCACAGAGGAAGGTGTGGGGAGCCACAGTGCAGAAGGGGGAAGTACACCACACAGCAGTGAGGCCAGCACAGGCAGGTGTTCCTGGTGCAGGGGAAGTAGCAGCCAGGACAGCAGGGGGAATACTGAAACAGCTGCCAGGGGGGTGAACACAAGTCAGGGACATGGCCAGTGCCACCATCCAGATGGAGGCCGTAATGAGGGAGGTGAGAAGGTGGGCAGCAGGGGGGCGTGGCCGTGGAAGGACCCGTCGGCGGTATGCCCCCAACAGGCAGTACCGAGCCCGCACCAGCTTTGAGCTGTATAATGATACTGAGATTGTGGGCTGGTACCACCTGAATTGGGCAATTCTGAGGCGGCTCTGTGAGCTCTGCAGTGATGTGATGCAGGCACCCACACGACGGAGCCATGCTCTGTCAGTGGAGATGAAAGTGACAGCTTGCATGTGCTTGCTCACCATGGGTACCTTCCAGAGACCAACTGGGGACACCACAGGCATAACCTAGTCAGCCACGTCATGCCACCTCACCCAATTCCTCAGCGCACTGCTGCCACATGCTGAGGAGTACATCCATTTCCCCAGCACACCAGCGGAGCGCACAGCAAACATACAGGAGCTCCACAGGGTAGCACATATACCTGGTGTGCTAGGGGCAATAGACTGCACCCATGTGGCCATCCGCACACCACCTGACCCCGAGGGGGCTGCATATATAAATCGCAAGGGCTATGCCAGCATCAACTGCCAGGTGGTGTGCAATGCTAGGGGGCGCATAATCAATGTCTGTGCCACACACCCTGGGGGAGCACATGATGCCTTCATCTGGCACCAGTCGGCACTGTGCCACAGATTCAAGAGTGGAGATATCCCCACTGGCCATCTAGTGGGTCAGTATGCAAATCACATGGACAATCATAGGGCCTGGGGGGGGCATGGTCAGAGGTGACATGGGTAGTGTCCTACGTGGCCCGGGGCAGGGCGATGCTGATCACCAAACTAACCTCCACCCTCTATACACAGGTGACAGTGGATACCCACTCCGTCCCTGGCTGCTCACACCCTACCAGTGGCCCGCAACCCCATCACAGCAACGCTACAATGAGACACACGCCACCACACGTAATGTCATCGAGCGGGTGTTCTGGATGCTGAAGGCACATTTCCATTGCCTGGACACCTCTGGCGGTGCCCTACAGTACAGCCCCTCAAAGGCCTGTGGGCTATTCCTGGCCTGTTGCATTCTACACAACATGGCCAACGAATGTGGGATAGCCATACAGGTCAAAGAGGGGGACAGCGATGGGGACGATGAGGACACTGGTGACAATGGTGATGGGCAGCCCCCCCCTTGGCCGACGTGACCCTCGACTGCTCTGGCTGGCACAGCTGCACCGGGACACCATCACAGAGGAGCACTCAGACAATCCAGGTAAGTCATGGGGCCATGTGCAACAAACAGTGGCTAAAGCACAACCCACAAACATGCATGGACACACAGCAGGGGTGCATTCCATCAAGGGAAGTGGCCGGGCATGGAACCACACACACAACCAGGGATGGGTGAGGTCTAATATGCCATGCAGATGGACACACACACACACACACACACAAAATGCACCAGACATGCACAAAGGGTAGGAGGCACACCGACCCAGAATGCCACCCCTAGCCACACACATGTCCACAGACCACCACGCCCACTGCCTGTCCTTGTGCGTGTGTCAGATACTAAGCACCATTGCACATTGGTGTACAGTACAATGCAGGCATCATCATGCACACGCAACTGCGGACGGCAGCCGGGAGGGTGTGCAGATGGAGTGTGTGTCCGCGTGCAGGGCCAGGTACCCACCCGTGCAATGCCCGCTGAATGACACAATGCACACAGGGCAACACCAGACAGTAGCCATGTTGGGGAACAGGTCAGTCACGTGCCACAGTGCCCTGGCTGCCACAGATGCGTGGGTGGCCCCACCGAGACCCGCCAGCACTGACAGGCTGACCACTGGCCTCATGGGGTGGCACCGATGGTCCCCCAGGGGTTCCTCTGCATGAACATGACCATGCTCGTGCAGGGGTCTGCAGCACACCAAACATGCCTGTGCCAGGTGTACTCGGGATGCCCACAGCTGAACCCGGTGTCGACAAGGAGGGTGTTGCACGACGCTGGGAACAGGGGGTGGACAGTGCACTGCGTGGTGTCTGCGATGCATGGGCACATGACTGTGTGCCCACTGTGGCCATGACAGCAGTGAATGCCTGTGTCTGCCTGTCAATGGCAGCAGTCACATCCTCCCACAACCAGTCCATCCCTGCCAGGAGCAGAGCGGTGTCTCTGCTGTGACGCTCCTCTGCCCACTCCAGAGCCACACGCAGTGCAGCCACCGACATCGCAAGCCACATCTGCTGGTTGACTGATGCTTGCAGTATGCGAGAGTGCTCATCCAAGAGGTCATCTGCCTTCTCGGCATCCTGTCCCTCAGGGTGTGCATGGCCCTGATGCCCAGCACCCCTTGAGGGTGGGTGCTGCACACCAGGACCAGGTCTGGGCATGTCCACAGGCAGTGCACTGATGCCACCCCTGACCCTGTACCCTCAAGCCCATTGGCCGACTGCTGATGCTGCCCTTCTGGCTGCCGCTCACCAGGGCTTACTGGTGCCACCACAGTGGCTGCAACAGTCCCACTGTCCTGTACACACACCAGTGCTGCCCTACTGGTGCTGACAGGCACAGGCTGGGACTTTGATGACACGCAGGCCTCCATAGTGGCACCACCCACAGCCATTGCTGCGATGTTACCTGCTGTGTGGCCATCCTGTGGCACACACGTGTCACTGCCCATGCCGTTAGCGACGTCATCATCGGTGACGGATCCAGCACCAGCACGAGTCACAGCATGCTGGCATCTGTGGATGCTGGCACGCTGGGACACGGGCAGAGCCTCCTCCACACCTGTTCCAACAACATCAGTCTGGACAGCCAGGCAGGCCCACTGTCGCACTGAGCCGCGTATACCTGTGGAGGTGGATGGGCCCTTCTCCATCTCCATCTGACTGTCCTCAGTGGACAGGCCCACCACCACTGACCCATGCAGATGCTCAGGACCTGTAAGGGAAAACAAAGTCGCGTTGCTGCATGTAACCTACCTTGCCCCCCAATAGACAGACCATGATCTACCATGGAGTGACGGGCTACCACCCGTCTGGAAGCCACCACCCAGAACACCCTCAATGGCACAATGCTGCATGCTTCCAGCAACCCTCTCCTCCTGTGGGGTCAGGTGTAGCACCTCCGGCTGTCCCCCACCTGTCGCAGCTCATGCTGCCCTGATGGCAGCCACCTTCTCCTTTATCCTCCTCCTGTCTGTGCCCATCTTCTTCTTCACTCCTGCATGGAGCGCTGGTGGCTGCCATGCAGGTTCACTGCATGCGCCACCTCCTCCCATGCAGCAACATGGGCCTGTGGTGTTCCTTGCCGTCCGCTGAGAAGCGGCTCCTGATCCAGGTAGGCCTCAAACAGGGCATCCGTCTCGGCCTTGGTGAAATTAGGCCTCCTCCTCCTCCCACCACTGTGTTCCTCCTCTCCCACAACTCGCTCGGTCATTATTTAGCCTGTGAGAATGAAAGTTGTTACCTGTGACTGTGCAGTCCCATGCATGTCCCAAAATCCACAGTCCACACACCCAAACAGCATGCAACTCACCAATAGATTGCAGTAACTGGCTATGGCCAGTGCAGCCCAATGTCGCACTTTTATAGCGCAACCCATGTAAATGAGGTGAGGCGCAACTTTAAGTTGATGCAAATTGCAGTGCTGCGCCATTGAATGGCTAATTAGCTGATTTGCATATGACGACTGAATATTGCGCTGTTGTGCTTTGCGCAATTGTGTTGAATGTGCTCAGCCAAGGGTGCAGTTCTGTGACATGCGCAGTACACGCCTCACTGCACATGCCCGGGTTGCTGATGCAGGCATCTGCCGCACTGCTGACGTGATGCGCACAGGAGGCAAGGCAGGGCCGCAGCCACCATTGTGCCAGTGGCGCTGGCGATATTCACCTGCTCATGATTATGGCACTGGGGCATCATAAGCGCACTGGGCAACAGCGTGGTAGGCCGCTACTGGAGGTAGCACACAGGCACCCAATCGTGCTACATGCATTGGGTTCCAATGGCACTGTGCCTGTCCGTGCGCCACAGACCCTTGACCCTGTGCCCGACCTTTGCCCACTAGGCACCATGCATCAGGCATGGGTGCACCACTATCACGCTGTTCGGTGACAGCGTGATAGGGAATGGCAGCACTGTACCTTGCACAGCATCTGCACGTGGTGGAGCCATGCTGCAGAGTGCCATTTTCAACTGACTGAGCAAGTGAGATGGCGCGGAGGAGGGCTGCCCAGTGGACCCAAATTGAACTGGCCAACCTGGTGGCCATTGTTGAGCCACTTTATGGCCCACTGTTTGGGGAGACACCCCTGGACAGGTCCAGGAGTCAGGTGTGGGAGGAGGTGGCCAATGCCCTGGAAGAGGCCACAGGAAGGAGGCAGATCATGGAGCAGTGCCACCACAGGTATGGCAACCTGAGGAGGAGGGAACTGGACCTGCTTGCCCGCCTGTGGGCACGTGCCAGGAGGGGCACGGTGCCACGGCCAGGTAGGTGTTCTGTCCACACACTTTTATCTTCCATATGGGTATCACGGTTGTATGTGTCCAGAACATGGGGAGGGACCATCCGGTGTTTGCTGTGGTGGTGTTATCAGGGTGTGGGGTGGGTGGGGTCTGGCTGGGTGGGAGTGCACACACATGGGGGCAGGGGACTTTGCTACAGGATTGTATTGATGTTCCTCTCTCCATGTTTGCACCACAGGGCTGGAGGAGAGGCGTCTAGCCAGGGAGCTGCAGCACCTGCAGGATGACAGGGCCGGTAGGAGGGGCGACGATCCACAGTGCCAGAGGGACCAGCCTGATGATGGTGAGTGCCATACCTCCATGATTACTATTGCATGCTGTATAACACGGTGGGCAGTAGGGCATGGCCACCATCCATTGACACCACTGCCATGCATGCAACTTGTTACAGTCAGCACTGTCCAGTGGCACTGCATGTCAGGAAGTGCATCAATGGTGGCCCATGCGTGCACCGGGCACATGGCTGTAGCAGTGCCTTCACACCACATAGCCAAGTCACTGTACGGCCATGGTGGTGCTGTGCAGGACATGGGTGGTGGGTGTGTGCAGTGGTCCACATGGCTGTGGCTGCCTGGGTGGGCTGGTCTTGTGGACATGGTCACTGTGGGTGGTTGCATACCATCACAGGAGCGTGGCACATGGCTGTATGCCATGCACAATGGGTGGGCTGCAGGGGGATGGACAGTCACACCTATTGATTCTGCTCCCTCGTCCTAGGTGACTGATGACTCCTGCAAATACAGCAGGGTATTAATGAGCTGCTCCAGGTGGCAAGGGAGACATTGCAACTCCTTCAGTGCATACACTGCCATGGGGTCAGGAGGAGATGGAGGAGCACACATTGGCCCCAGAAAGAGGAGGACCGGGGCAGCCATTGATGTCCCCTTGCCCTGACTACCACCTTCCCCCCTTTGACCCACCCTCACACCCCTTCCTCCCTCTCCCATATGTTCACCTCTGCCCCTTACCCAACCCCACTTTGCCTGTGGCCCCCCCACATTTGTACATAGTTTTGTAAATAGTTCTTTTTGATAGTTTTGAATACAGACCTTTTGATATGAATACTGTGGTGGTCTCTGATTTGCAGCAGGCTATAAGTGCTCAGCCGCAGTGGTGTGCATGGTGTCAGGGGTGGTGCAGTCATGGATATGTGTGTGTATCCATGGGGAAGTGACTATGGTGTGGGAGTAGGTATCAGTCAGTGTCTGTGGTGTGTATGTTGTGCCCTGTGCACTGGATGACTGTGTGCAGTGGTCCATGGTGCATGCTCTGTGTCCATGGTGTCCTGGTCAGCCCATCCATGGCCTGTGCAGCTGACACCCTTGCATGTCTGTGACCTGCACAGTCTGCTGGCATGTCAGTGGTGACTGTCCATGCAGGGCAGCCACTGTACCCATCACAATGCTGGGTTGCCTCCTGTCACTGGTGTGGTGCATGTCTGCATCGGGTGACACTGTGGCCTCTGCGGTTGTTGTCCTACCTCCATGCTGTGGCTTGTGTGTGTTGCAGGGGATGTGCACCACTGTCTGTGACTTGTGCTCTGGGCAAATGACTGTGGTTTACAGGTCCACAGTGCCTGCCACTCCTGTGCCATGGAGGACTGCAGGCTGTGTGTACATGGTTTCCATGGGCCCACGCTTGGGGCTTGGTTGCCCCGCTACTGCGTCCCTGTGTTGTTGTGCCCTTGGGTATGGGTGGGTGTTTGTCCATGCATGGTGTTGCATCCGGTGTGGTGCATGCTTCCATGCACCACTGTGGGTGTCTGCGCTGGCTGTTGTGGCCAGTGCTGGGTCAGGGTGTGTCCTTGGGAGGGTGTGCAGGGTGCTGTACCACTGGTGGTGGTGTCCAGGGCATGCCCTGTCACATGTGGGGTACCTTATGTGCCGATGCATGGTTGGTCTCTCAGCTGTACCTCGGGGGGGCTGTGTGTGGTGGCACTGTGTATGCCATTGTTGCATCACTGTGGGCTGCCACCCGCTGATGGGTGTTCATAGTGGGGCTGCCTTGCATGGTTCTGTGGTGCACAGGGTTGCATTGTCACAATGGAAGTGGTGGCATGCATGTGGTTCCTGCAGTGGTGAACGCTGCTCCTGGGCAGGGTGTCTGGGGGTCACAGTGCAGAGTGTACTCTGCATTGGGGGGATGGTGTGGCATGGAGTGATTGGCCCTCCTTGTGTGCCGGTCACAGCATGCCAGGGGGTGTGATGGGGCACCATGGCCCAGCTGTGGGTTGGTTGCTTGTCTCCATGGGCCAGTGGTTATTCCAGCCCTCCCCCAGTTGTGCAGTGCATGGGTTGTAGGGGGACAATGTCTCTTCTGCTGTGTGTTCCTCTGCCCATCTGTGGCATGGGTGGTAGGCCCCTACATCCCTGGTTGTGCAGTTGCATTGCTGCCCTGTTGCTGGGGGGCATCCCTGGTTGCGCTATGGCACCTCTGGACTGCTCAGCTGAACATCCCTTGTTGCGCTATGGTGCATCAGATCTGCTCAGCTTCCCTTCCCTAGTTGCGCTATGGCACAGGTGGTGCGATATTCAGTCATTGGCTGTAGGCGCATCTTGGCCGGCTTAGTTTTTGAATATCACGCCTCTTGCACATGGGCGCAATGGACTTGCACTTGCTCCTGCTATTGTGCACTTTTTGGGTGCAGTTTGAATATCTGGGCCTGGATGTATATGTCTGTCTGTGTTGTTTTGGCCTTGACAGTTTTGACGGGCCTGTTTGTCTGTTTATTGAAAACTTTAATAAACATATGATGCAAAAATAAAAACCTACTGCTCATAGGTAAACATCCACTGTTGTGTTTACCTAAGTGGTATCCTAGGAACAGCATCCATGTATCAGAATTTTTAAAAAAGACCCAGAAATATGTTTATTTTGATGTGGCCATTTGTACTGTCACAATTTGTGACAGTACAAGCATGAAACTTTCACAAATTTGCAAATGTGTCGCACTGTACTTTTGCAATGTGTGACATACTTTCGCAATTTGCGACAGTACAATCCCCCAAATCATATTTTCTTAGCCACCTCACTCACTGCCACTACATGGTTTGAGCTTTTGGGCTACAATTTGCTGGGTGGCAAGCCCTTGCACCACAGATGTGCCTTTTGGACTACAATTTTCTGGGTGGCAAGCCCTTGCACCAGAGATGTGGGTTTTATTGGTTTAGTGAAAAAAATTTACATCAGTTCCATAGTTACAGTACTCCAAAGCTGTAAATTTTTCCCATAGGATAACACTGTGGCATCCACCAAAACCACAGTTTCTTTGCCACCTCACTGCCACTACATAGTTTGGACTTTTGGGCTGCAATTTGTAGGGTGGCAAACCCTTACACCACAGATATGCCTTTTCCTGGTTTGGTGCAAACATTTACACTGGTTCCAGAGTTACAGCACTCTGAAGTTTCAGTTTTTCCTATAGGATACCACTGTGGCAGCCACTGCACCTTTTGGTGCCTATATCTCGAAAATGGTTCGAGATACGGATTTTTTTACTAAGCACAGCTTAGTACACCTTTAGGTGGGGCTAAGATGTACTAAGTATGTCTGGAGATGGCTAGATCATGGATACAAATGCAACATAATTTTTTCCACAGTTGCTATGCTTCCTGAGATATTGCCAAATTAGTGTTACAAGGGTTACTTGGAATGCCTCTAGGCCTGTGCTACCTGTCTGTATGCATGGGTAGGTGGGAGTGCAGGCCCAGAGGGCCCATGCTCCCACCTAATCATACTATTTATGCTAAACTGGGAGCAGTGGGCTCTCCTACGGTATGCCTCTACACTCTTGGGTGAGTAAGAGCTCAGGGCCCAGTGGGACCGCACTCCCACCTATGGATATGATTATGTAAAACTAAAAGCACAGGGCCCTCCTGTGTTATGTTCCTATATTTATAGGCAGGTGGGAGCACAGGGCCCAGAGGATCCATGCTCCTACCCATTGAAACCATCTTGCAATACTTGGAGTACAGGGTCCTCCTGCACTATGTGTCTACACTTATGGGTGGGTGGAAGTGCAGGGCCCAGAGTGCCCATGCTCCCAAATATGCATCCTATTATGCAAAACTTGGAGCACAGGGCTCTCCTGCGCTATGTGTCTACACTTATGGGTGGGTTGGAGCGCAGGGCCCAGCAGACTGTGCTCCCAAATATGCATCCCATTATGCAAAATAGGGAGCACAGGACCCTCCTGTGCTATATCTCTGCACTTATGGGTGGTGGGAGGGAGCACAGGGCCTGGAGGGCCTGTGCTCCCACCCATAGATACCATATGAGTAACATTTCACTTTCTCAAAAAGAAGTGAAATTCATTGCAAAAAAAAAACTCTGTTAATGCATCAGTTAGGGTTGATTCCATACCAACAAAAGTCTGGAAATTTGATGTTAGGGTTACCAACCCTAACCCCCACCCACACACACACCCCCACCCTCCACAGACCAACAGGTGCCTGGGTGTGCCTTGGGGTCACTGGGCCTAACTCTCACACCATTCTCCTATTCTGTACCATCTCAGCTTGTTTACACATGGAATGGAGTGAGAGTTAGGGTTGACAACCCCAAGGCACACCCCAGTGCCTGTTGGTCTGTGGAGGGTGTGAAGGGAGGGTAGGGTTGATTACCCTAACATCGAATTTCCAGACTTATGTTGGTGTGGAATCAGTCCTAACTGATGCATTAACAGAGTTTTTTTGCAATGAATATACTGTATATGTATATATATGCATTGTACAGCAGGAAGAAACAGAAGGTGGCACAATGTACGTCTGCTCAAGTGTCCAAATATTTGGGCTAAGGGGTAAGATGCAGGAATAGAAGGGAGATAGTAGGGAGTGGCATCTGCAGGGCATCAGAAGGGAGGACAGCAGGCATCAGACCATGCTGGTTAAGGGCAGGCACAGGGAGGGGTACAAGTTGCGGTGAGTCTACAGAGAGGAATCAGCCAGACTAAATAATGGGGTCCAGTAGCGCCTAAGGGATACAGAGAGGATGTGGAGGCCGGGAAAAGGAGGCAGGTGGGTGAATGTAGGAGGGGAAGAATGGAAGGGTAGGGATGACTGAGATTGAGGGCACAGGGAGGTCAGAAGGGTAGTGAGCTGCAATGGGTGTGGAGCAGCACTGTTCCTGGGAACCTGGTGGAAGTGGAGTGTCAAGTGTGCAGGCTGTTCATAAAGCTTACACAGGAAATAGAGAGCTTGAAATGGGAACTGGAGGTAGGGGGTAGGTATGAGTGGGACAGGAGGAGATGGGGCAAGGGGGCAGGCAAGACTCCACTGCAGGATAGCCCAGACTACCACAGGATGAGAGGGGGTGCTTGGCCAGTGAAGCCAGGGGGGCCAAGTCCACAGGAACCCGGGAGTGCAGAATGGGGGAGTTGGAGGGTGGTAGGGAATGAGAGTAAAAAGCAAAGAAGTAGGGAAGAGGTTCAGGGTAAGTGGAGGCAGGGAGGGATTTCATGGGAGGGCATGGGCAGGGGATTGCAGACAACAAACAGGTATGAGATACTGGTTGATGAAACAGAGCAGGAGGATGGTGAAGGCAATATAGAACAGGGGACAGGGGACCATGAGGGAAGGGGAGAATACAGAGAGCAAAGAGAGAGGGATGACTGTGGGGTAGAAACTGGTAGGGGTAGGGAGGTAGGTGGAGTTGACACGAACACACTAACTAAAGGGGAGAGGAGGACAAAACATGTGGGGGGAGAGAGGGAGGCACAATGATGGGGGCAGTAAGAAGATGTACAATTAGTGGAAGGAGATGGTCATGCAAGAAAAGGAGGACAGCAAGGATGGAGGAGGAAGAGAGCAGGTGGAAATGCAATCGTTGGGGAAGGGAGGGAGGAGGGAAAGGACAGGGTATTAAAGGAGAGGACACTGAGGAAAAGGGGTTCATGGGAGGGCAAACCATGGGGACAGAACAGCAAATGGAGGATTGAGTACTTATACTAGGGTATTCTCTGCCCAGGGGGGTGAGATGGGGAGGTAAGGGAGCAAAGAAGAGCCAGACCTGGGTGGAATGTATGCGTAGAGAGAGCAGGGCAGTTTATTCAGATGTGTGGAGAAGGTGGGAGAGAAGCCTCATATCATAGTGCAGCTAGGAACTAATGACCTAGACGGCAGTACAGTGGATGAAATGCAGGAAGGTTCAAGGAGGTGCGGAGCATCTGTAATCGGCTAGGAAGTTCAGTGACATTCTCTGAGGTACTCCCAGTACCTAGGGAAATCACCACTAGGAAGCTAAGAATACAGGAGATTAATAGGTGACTGGAGGGGTGGTGTGCAGAAATGGGGTACAGGGTAGAAGGGGAGTGGATTGAGACATGGAATAATAAGGGGCTTTATGCCAAGGATAGGCTGCATCTCAACATCAAGGGTACAAGGACATTGCAACATGGGCTGGAGAATTACATTAAAAAACAAAATAGATTTAAACTGGGTGGGGGCTGAGTCAGACAGCAAGGAGGAGTCACCTTCTGGGGAGACCAGAAGGCCTCACCCCCGCAGAGGGAGAAAGAGATTGTGGGGAAGTTACCAAGGTGGTTGTGTAGGGGGAGGGACAGGGAGAGGAGAGGCAGGACACAAGGTGGAATGTTGTATCCTTGAATGCAAGGAGTTTGGCAAACAAGGCGGCAGAGTTCCAAGCATTGATGGTAGAAAGGGAGGTGGAAATTGCCACCATTTCAGAAACCTGGGTCAACCAATACCATGACTGGGATCTCACGATCCCAGGATACAAGGTGTACTGCAGAGACTGGGTGGGGGGAACAGGGGGAGGGGTGGCTATTTATGTTAGGGAGAGGTTACTGTGTACCAGGAAGGAGAGGGAAGAGGGGAGGCCAGAAGCCATATGGGTATTGCTCCAAAGCCCCAAAAGTAAGAAGCTCAGGATGGGAGTAGTGTACAGTTCACCCTCACAAAGCGAGGAGATGGATAGGGAGCTAGAGGAGCAAATCAGGAAGGTCAGTGACAAAGGGGAGTACAGTTACAGTGGCAGCTTTCAACCTACCTGGAGTTGACTGGCGGATGGTAACTACAGCAAATGCCAGGGAACAGGTACTGCTGGAGGGCTATCCAGGACAGCTACCTCATACAGGGAGTGATGGACCCTACCAGGGAGGGGAACATTCTGGACATTGTGCTAACAAATAGTGACCAGGTCCAGGAAGTGGTAGTACAGGACCCTCTAGCAGGAAGTGAATACCGCTCAGTCTGGTTCCTCCTCAACACAGTGAGACAGTCGGCTAAGCCCAAGACAAGAGTGTTAGATTTCATGAAGGCAGATTTTGCCAGAATGGGCAGCATCCTAGAGGGGTATTTAGCTGGAATTAGCCTAGGGATGGATGCTGAACAGAAGTGAGCAATTATTAGGAAGGGACTGAATGAGGCCACAAACATGTGTGCCAAGTCTCAGAGTAAGCAGTCCAGGTGAAAAAAACCTAGCTGGCTCAGCAAGGAAGGGGAGGGGATGATGAGGAAATAAAGATTGGCCTTCATTAAGTTCAAGAAATCTGAGTGTGAGGAGGATGCAGAGGTGTTCACGAAGGCATCTAGGGATGCAGTTGGACCACAGTGGGCTCAGGGAGGGTGAGGAGGGTGGAACAGAGGCACACCCAGTCAATTGTTCCACTCCACAATCCATACACCATTCTGGGGGAGCATAGCTCCCCTATGGATGCACCCGCAGAGAAGACTGATGATATCTGTCACAAGGGAGGCCCACAGAAAGGAGGCAGAGGGCACCAAAGGGAAAGGAAGCAGCTCCTGGTGGGGGACTCAATTATTAGGGGTATAGAACTGGGGAGCTGGGAAAATGAAGTAAGATGCCTGCCTGGTGCCATGGCTTGAGGGACAGGAAGCGCATCCTCAGGATCACGAGAACAGCTGCAAGGATTCCGAGTGGACGTAATTGTCCACCTAGGGACAAATGACTTGGTTCATCATGAGATTAGAGCAGTGCAGGAGGACATTGCAGAGTTGGGGAGGACCTAAGACGAGTAGCACACAGTATCCTTCTCAGAGGTGCTGCCTGTCAAAAGCATGGGGAGGCGAGGGCAATTGGCACCATGCAGTTTAATGAATGGTTGAAAAATGGTGCGGAGCACAGGGTTTGGCTTCATTGGGGACTGGGGCTCCACCTGAGGGACACCACCCTATACTGGCAGGATGGTCTGCATCTGTCCAGGAAGGGAACAAGTCTTTTGAGCAATCGGTTTAAATGCTTCATTGGCAAGCTTTTAAACTAGTCAAAGGGAGGCACTGACAAGCAGCAGGAAAATCCCAGCCTCCCTACAAAACAGGGTACTAAATGAGAAAAAGACTGAGGTAGAACGGTCAGTGGGGGATGCTGCAACAGAAGGTAAAGCCATCAAAAAATGGAGTGCAATGAGTACTAATGCCCGTAGTCTGGGTAACAAGCTTCCTGAATTAGTGGCCTTGATGGAGGAGGAACATCTGGATATCGTGGCAGTCACAGAAACATGGTACACACAAAACCATGACTGAGACATAAACATACCAGGATACACTGTCTACAGGAGGGACAGGGAGGGTAAAAGAGGAGGAGGAGTAGTTCTTTACATAAGGGAAGGAATAAAAGCAACAGAACAAAAGGGTAAACAGAGAGGGAGAAGAAGCACTGTGGGTAAATTTGGAGACAGGCGATGGCACCACAATACGCACAGGGGTTATATACAGACCCCCTTCTCAGGGGGAGGAAGTGGACAGGGAAATGATAGAAAGTATACTTAGAATGGCAGAAAAAGGGGAGATATTGCTGATGGGTAATCTGAATATGCCGGATGTTAACTGGAGTGCAGTTGCAGCTGCCACTTCGAAGAGTGCAGTTATTCTAGATGCCCTACAGGGGGGCATGCCTTAGACAACTAGTACTGGAGCCCACTCGAGAGGGAGCAATATTAGACTTGATTCTCTCAAATGGAGATGGAGAGAGGATTACAGATGTAGAAGTGGGTAGCCATCTGGGAACTAGCGACCATCAAACAGTATGGTTCACAATAAACACAGCAATAGAGTCAAGCCATACAAAGACAAAAGTACTGGACTTTAGGAGGGCTGACTTTGCTAAAATGGGTGAGTGCCTAAGGAATGCACAGCAAATGGGCAGGAAGGAGGGGTGAAGAACAATGGGGAATAATAAAAACTGCCATCACAGAGGTAACGAGCCTTTGTGTGAAGCAAATAAACAAAACAAGACAATGTAAGAAACCACTGTGGTTCTCAAAGGAAGTGGCAGTGAAGATTCAAGAGAAAAAGAAAGCATTCAGGAAGTACAAGGAATCGCAGAAGGAGCAGGACAGAGAACTGTATCGGTTAAATCAAAAGGAGGCTGGGAAGGCAGTCAGAACAGCAAAGGCCCAAACTGAGGAAAAGATAGCCAACTCAGTTAAGAAGGGGGCTAAAACCTTTATAGGTACATCAGGGGCCGAAGGAAGACCAAGGGAGGGATAGTGAGGCTTAATAAAGGGGTGGAGGTGGGCAGAGGGAGACTGTGAAAAGGCAGAGATACTAAACAAATATTTTTGCTCAGTATTTACAAAGGAAGAGGGAGGTACATAAACAAACAGTAGTAACACGCTGGATACAGAAGTTGATACCGCCCATTTACAGAAGAAAGGGTTCTGAAAGAACTCTTAAAACTGAAGGTGGACAAAGCAATGGGGCCTGATGGGATTCATCCCAGAATTCTAAAGAACTAAGGTAGAACTAGTGACACCACTGACTACCCTTTTAACAAATCATGGAGGATGGGGTGGTGCCCGAGGACTGGAGGAGGGCAGATGTGATTCCCTTCACAAAAGTGGGAGCAAGGCAGAAGCAGGAAACTATAGACCTGTTAGTTTAACCTCAGTGATAGGGAAAATGATGGAATCACTTCTAAAGGAAAGAATTGTCGAGTATCTAGAGGCCAGAGGGGCACAGGACCCTAGGCAGCATGGATTCACAGCGGGAAGGTCATGCCAGACGAATCTGATAGATTTCTTTGACTGGGTGACCAAAGTAGTAGATCAGGGAGGGGCTGTGGACATGGCCTACCTAGACTTTAGCAAGGCATTTGACACAGTCCCACACAAAAGATTAATATACAAGTTAGCCAGCCTGGGAGTGGGTCCCAAGATGACAGCCTGGGTAAAGAATTGGCTGGAGAATAGGACACAGAGAGTAATAGTAAATGGAGTCCACTCAGAAGAAAGGAGGGTTACTAGTGGGGTACCGCAGGGTTCAGTATTAGGACTCGCCTCTTCAATGTCTTTATAAGCTTACATTGCAGAAGGACTGGAAGGAAAAGTATGTCTCTTGCAGATGACACTAAGATCTGCAACAGAGTTGATGCACAGGGTGGGTGGAAAGGATGAGAAGGGACTTGGCAAGGTTAGAGGAATGGTCAAATGTATGGCAGCTTAGATTCAATGCTAAGAAGTGCAGGTAATGCACCTGGGAAACAAAACCCAGGGAAGAGTACACAATGGGGGGTGAGATACTAACAACAACAAAAATGGAGAGGGACCTGGGGATAGTCATATCAGATGACCTAAAGATGGGCAAGCAATGTGAGAGGGCAGCAAGGAGGGCTGGGGGATACTGGGATGCATAGGGAGAGGCATCACCAGTAGAAAACAGGAAGTTATTATCCCTCTGTACAGACAGCTGGTGAGACCCCATCTGGAGTACTGTGTGCAGTTCTGGAGACCTAATCTCCGCAAAGACATAGACAGGATGGAGGCTGTCCAGAGGAGGGCAACTAAAATGGTGTAGGGTCTGCACCGGAAGACATATGAAGAGAGACTTAAGGAGCTAAATATGTATAGCCTCGAGGAAAGGAGGGAGAGGGGGGACATGATAGAAACTTTCAAGTACCTCAAGAGAATCAACAAAGTCCAAGAGGGTAGCATCTTTCAAAAAAAGAGGTGTGCAAGAACAAGAGGGCACAATTTGAAGATGGGGGTGGCTCAGAGGTAATTTAAGGAAGTATTTTTTCACAGAGAGGGTTGTGGATGCATGGAACGGCCTTCCGGAGGAGGTTGTGGAGTCAAAATCAGTGGTGGAATTCAAGCATGCATGGGATAGTCATAAGGCAGTTCTGGGGGGTGGGGGTAGGAAGAAGTAGGCTGCTGGTTAACTAGGATCTGCAGCTTATCCAGTAGGTAGGGAAATGGGCAGACTGGGTGGGCCAAGCGGTCCTTATCTGCCATCAAATTCTATGTTTCTATGTTTCTATGAGGTGACCAGGGCAGTCAGGGCAGCAAAGGCAGCAAAGGAGTTGAAATTGGATCAGGGGATCCGAGAGGGGGAAAGTGGGTTCTTTAAATATATAAGGGAGAAGAGGAGATGAAGGGATGACATTGCTAAAATCAAAAGGGAGGGGGGATGGGCAGAAAAAGAGGAAGACCGGGCAGAGGTGCTCAACGAGTACTTCTGCTCGGTGTTCATGAAAGAAAGGGATAGCCCAATACCACAAGGGAAAGGGAGCAAGGGTGGGGGGCAAAAGTAACAGATGGGGTCATCCAAGAGGATAGAGTTTTGAAGGACCTTAAAGCCTTGTGGGTGGACAAGGCACCAGGACTGGATGGTGTACATTCAAGGGTCCTGAAGGAACTGGCAGAGGCGTTGGTAGGCCCTCTGAGAAACTTGTTCAGTACCTCCTTGGAAACAGGGAATGTACCCAGAGACTGAAGTATGGTGTGATCGCAAATTCTCTCACTGTAAGTATTACCTGAGCAACCACTCCCGTCGTCACGGGCCAAAAACTACACCACTGGGTTTTGTCTTAACGTCGCTTTATTTGATCAAACCTTACACATGCATGTGGGACTTCTACAACAGAGAAGGTCTCCGATTACAATTTACAGCAGCTTTTTATAAGCTAGATTTTGCACTTCTTATCTTGAAAAATACCAACATTTCAGTATAAGCCAATCATAAGACAGCATAACAAGTTTTCAGCAATGTAACAGAAAAAACAAGTTGATATGTATGAGGTAATTTTCCACTACTTATTCCATTTCTTTCCCAATACTGCTTGATACATATGCTCTTGGTCAAGCTGACCCGAGAGAGACAATGAGTTTCCACTCACACCATAGCAATGTCTCTCACGTGCTGTTATCTTTATATTTTGTCCGAGCCTGTTATACAGGCTGGTACAACCAGTTCTGCTCTAGTTTTATCTAGCTTCTGTTTTTACAAATGTACCTCAAGTAACCTCAGTATCATTCTATAACCCTGTAAAAAAGAAAACATGAACTCAGAAATTTATGCTACATTCATTATGACTTTGTTACAGCATGGCTTTCAAAGCAAGCATAGCTTCAAGGCATATAATAGCAAATATAGCTTTAGGATATATAAAAATTCCCTCACACTCTCCCCCCTTTTTATACTATGTATCAACTGGACCGATCCCTTTTACTTTTCTCACTTTATATTTTGGTCACAATCTGGCTCGTTTTGTAATGGAAACACCCCTCCAGTTTAATGGGGTCCTTTGTTCGGGTTGTAGTAAGGGGCAGGGTGGCATCCCGTGACACTTCAATAGTTGCACAGGCATTGTAGGAGAAGTTTGATTAGGACAGTCAGTAGCCAGAGTGCCAATATGACCACTTACAAGTACTGTCACCCAATGGAGAAGAGTAGCACCCCAGTCACTGACTACGCTTGTAAGCCATGACCATGGGTCCCATATTTATGTGTAGCAAGCTTAGAAAAAAATGCAAGGCTGGAATTTCCCAAGAAATTATGACAGCATAGCCTGGACACCTGTACATTAATACATTTTCATAATTAAAGTTTTTTTATACATGTTTGCAGCTACAATTTCTGAGACATCCCGTAATAAAATTGGTTGGTTACGAGATGTACCTGACATTTTGCCAAGACAGGGGAGTTATTCTCACTCTTGGAGGGGAAAACAAATGGTGACAGAATAGTATATTTATCTCAAATAACTTTTGTTTTGGGAGCCAGAAAGCATATGAGAGAAGTGACTAGCTTGCTACAAATGTCAAAGTAACCTTGTACCAGCAACTAAACGAGGTATCTCATTATTTTTTATCAGTTTTTTGTTAAACATATTTTTTTTTAACACGAGAGAATTATATGATGAGAAACTTTTAACAGTCATAGCTAAACACAGCTGTGTGCATATCTCAGCCACAGCCTCATTTTTATGCTTTCAGCTATTTTTTTCATTGTATAGAATTTTACAATTAACCTTTTAAAGTCTTACACGCACACATATTAAGTGACATGGTGGTATTTAGCCACTTGCAGCCTTTTGCTACTAGATATACTAATTTACATGTTGGCATCATTTAGTCATTTACTAACCATTTTTACCTTTTACTAGCCCTTTAGCAATTTACACTAGCCATTTTACACCTTTTTATTTCCTCAGTTTTATGGTTAGCCAACTACATATTGTTGATAAAAGTTTGGTCACTGATTACTAAAACCTTGGCCACTGACCACTGTTAATAATTTCCACCCTGAAGATAGGAGGCCCCTGAGGGACTCGAACATTCACAAAAAATTGAACATAAATGTAAAGATATTAGTTAATAACTGAAGGTTAAAAAAAAAACTAAACATTTCTACTTTTAGACTAGGTGAATAGGTATATGATTTAAAACTGGTTGCCAGCATACAGATAGTCAAGGCATTTATAAAAAGCATCCTGTTCTGGAGTTGGTACAGGGGTGGTTACAGACGGAACACAAATTGTGAGTTTGTAAAACATAATACAGAATTGAGGGATGTCAACACCACAATTGAAATATGTGAAAAAATGCTAACATGTGACACCACATATAACACAATATAACATAACAATTTTGTTGATGAAAAAGAGTTCATGGAATTCACTTTGAGAGTGAATAAGGTAGATGCTACCTTGTGTTGAGGTGTGGCACACCCTTGGAGCTTGATTGAAGAATCTGTTGATAATGTCTCTTGACAGATAAGTCCTTATAAAACATAACAGTTCATAAGTTCATATAAGTATCCACAGGTTGATGTAGTTACAGTACAGATGAAATGTCATTTGCAGAATGGTGGTAACCCCACAAGGCATATGGGGCAATGCAGACAGTAATTTAAAAACAAAACACCAGCATAGTAGAAAAGTCAGTGTTCATTTTGCTGGCTGCTGGATGGCTGATTAGTAGACACACTGGCCAGGGGTGCATTGAGTCCTTTTAATGGAGTAGCCACACACACACACTGGCATGGCATTTGTTTTGTGGTAGTTGATTACACCCCGGCATAAAGATTAACAGTCCATAAAAAGGTAACAATTGACAATAAACCATTAAGAACACAGTCCATAACAGAGCAATAGGGTTGTAGAAAATACCAGCCATGTTTGGAACAAGGCAGTGAAGAAAATGGATGTATTGCTTGAAGGTCAATTGAAGCAGAATCTTCTCGCTGGAGTTAGGGGAGTGCCCTTCCCAGACTTAACTTCATAGTAAGCAGAAACAATAAGCTTGATTGCAGAGTCTGAACTGACTGGACCTTCTTCAGTTGATTTAAAGTTCTACAAATAGGTGTAATTTTGCTGAAAACATTACACTTGCAGAGGTAATAATAACTGGATTCATGCAATAGTCCTTATAAGGAACCAGTCAGGCACAAAGATGGTGATAACATCAAAACTGTGGCAGTTGTTTTTCTTTTGAGGAAAAGATGAAGGTCTTGGCAACTTAGATGAAAGTATTACTGCTGTTGAACGTGGAGATCTTATGTGTGCCACACTCATGGAAACCTGCAAACTTGCAAAGTGTGTTAGACACTGAGTTAAAACACATAAATAACAATCTTTTAAACCATTTACTTTTGTTTTGTAAAGAGTGGTGTGACAGAGCCTAAATTCTGGCAATTAGAAAGAGAAAAATAAAATGGGACATTAATCAACACCTGGGGGTGCAAGCCGAGGTTCAATTATACCATTTGACCATCTGTAAATCATGACAGTGTTATGGTTACCTCCTGCTTTTAAATCACAGAAGCAGTTATGACAGTGATGAACATTATTTCCCTGTCTGTTGCAAGCAGGCCTGACTGAGACCTGAGTTATAAAATCTTGTAATGTTACAATTACATGCTTCAAACATATTGTTCATAACAATATGCCTTTTACACAATGCAATTAGTGGGACAAATACATATGTTGTTGGCCTATGCCAATTTAATAACAGTGCCTATTGCACCTGTGACAAGTGAAAAGGTCTACTTTCTTTACCCTGTATAGTGAAATACTCCAAAGTACTGAGTGGGGTAAGGCTTGAAGCATAGGTTTGGAGTACAATCTAAATTTTGCATATTATAATTGTTAAAATTTAAAATGACAAAAACCTGCATAGAGTACATCATTCTTCAGGGGTACCTGTGAGTAATAAGACAAACGGAGCATTAATTTTACTTTTGGTTTTGCTTTGGAACATATTGTAGGTGGGTCAGCAATGTGGCCCCAGTATTTAGGTTTATAAGGAGCATTAAAACGTTATACATGTGGAGCACTTTTCTGAATACACACATGATACAGTGTAGCAAGATGTATATCAAAACATTATAACATAAACATGAAACATAAGCATGTTTGTAATAGAACAATTTCAGTATTGAGCATAATGCATAAAATACATTTTAAACAACACATATAGACTGTAAACTTAGCTTAGAGTGCAGAAATGTTAGAGTACTGTGAATTTACTGGTTGAAAAAAATGCATTCATTGCTGTAAGGCAATGACAAAAGTTGTTTTGCATTTGTTTTAACAGGATAAGAAAGCTGAAAAGACAATCAAAAGAATGAATATGTGGACATACATACACAACTTCACCCTCCAGCGTAACTGATTACTTGCTGAGGGCAGAAACCCTTGTACCAATAATAGGTGTGAGATTTAACTGTTTGCACTAGAAAAAGCAGAAGGGCTTGGGCTGGGTTATGCTTTTAAAATACCTTGGGTCTTTTTTAAAACCTGTAAATAAGAAACAATTATTGGCAAATATACATTTTCTTTATTTACCCCTTTGGGGGAACAGTGATGTACCTTGCAACCTTTGTGGGTACTATACTGGAAGGGATGGAGGAAGGGTAGCTTACCCCTTCCCCCCAAGCTCCTACTGGTGGAAGAGACAGCTCGAAGTGAAAGAGACAGCTCGAATACTGTAGCAATAAAAAGGTTAGCTGTGGATGGTGACATGATCCCCACCTACTACACTTTAAATTATAACAAGATAATATTACAATTAGTTTAGTAAGTTTCATACCTTACTATAAAGATGGGGAACTTTTTCTAGAAGAAAGAGAAGAAACACAGACAAACAACAAAAACAAACACACACCAGTTAAAAAATAAAACAAGATTATTTCCATAGGATAAAAGAAGCTAAGCTTCCTGGTTCCTTTATCCTAAGCATGACAAAATGTCAGCTGAGTTTATAAAAATCCAGATTGATGGTAATACCGTATCTATGTATCTCTTAGAATGCATTTCAAAAGACAAAAATGATTACACCATGGTCACACATGAAAACAAAAGCCATTGTTTTTAACTGTAGATGGTAAACTCTCAAAAACAGCTGTAATAGTCCTTTTTCAAAAGCGTCTATATATATATAATAAAATATGGGAGATGATGAATAATTCTCCCTTCCAGCTGGAGTATTGCTGTTGGCTGCAAGTCAGAAGCAGTGAGACGAGAAGAAAAGTTTGTTCCTCTTCACTTAGAATACTAGTTTTGCAATAAAAAGTCAAATTACATGGTTCACTCTTGGTGTGCTTTCATGAAAACATACATTTTGTGTGAAAAGTTGTGCTATAGGTATGGAATACACATCAAGTTTGAACTGGTAGTAACATAAAATGTTGAAACACAAGAAGGTCAAATAATGTGCAAAAGGTCACAGTGTGCATGCAAGGGTCGTTCAAACCCAGTTATTTTTTTTAGTGTCCTTGAACACTACTGATATTAAATATCTTTAAATAATAATAAAGCATACAATAAAACTGCTGGCCAAGACAGTACACACACATACACATACACAAAAAGAAATACTTAACACAAAATAAGACTGACATTGTTTCACACCAATTTGCTGAGGTAATGCCCATAGTTTCATTAGAAAACTGTACGTGTTTTAGATATATGTGCTGCCTCCCCCTGTCTTGTAACACTGACAATTTTTAAATCAACACATTTATACATATCGCCATGCCAAATCTTTCCAGAACAAAACACTTTTTAAACACATTTTAACTCCAAAATGCAGCACAACATATCATCTGTAAGTGAACACATCTTGTATAACATGGTTACACCTTTTGGCGATAGCCAAAATATGGCACCCTGCCATTTTGCAAAAGTTTCTGGTTATAACTAGAAGTATGATAAAGCCATTTATAGCTGTTAACACATTACATTTTCACCTAGCAGTGGCTTGGCACATTGCTTGCAAACTACTAATCTTTCTACACATTGCAATCTATATGACGTCATAACTCTTCACCATCAACACTACCTGCTCCAACCAACAACTACAAACAAAAGTTCTTCACTAACCCTATCTAGGCAGCACAAATGTTCCATTAAAAATAAAGCCAATTAAAACAGTCAGCTATGAGGCAAAGAAGCTTCTTCTTTCTTTTTTTTACTGTAACATGTTGTGCACTGAAGGCAGTCAATCCTATCTCGCAACCTTGACAACAGAACATAATTACAGAACACAGATATAAGCTAGAAAATATGCATGAGAAAGACGGAGCATTACCTTGTTTAGTATATGTATTACAGAAATAAAACAGACAGACATAAAACAACTTTAAATAAAAAATTCAGACTTACCCGGTGCCAAGGTATTTTTCTTCTTCTTTTCTGATACACTAGTCTGAGTAAGAAAACTGACTGCAGGACCTTCATGATAATTTCCAAACGCTGCAGCTATTAACCCTTTCAAAGGTTTTAACCCTTTCAAAGGTTTTCTTTTGGCATATTTTAGTAACCTGCCAAACCAAGTCTTTTCCAGAGCTCTGGTTTGCAGTTTAAAACAAAACAAAAAATCTCTAACAGTACTAGGTTGAGATCCATCTGGTAGAGGTCCCCAGTACTTGGGTTTGGGATCAATGTTTCAGCCTCTATAGGAGGCAAAGGAACTTGAAATTGATACAGAAAAACTTGAAACTACACAGATAGGCAACATGGGGGAGGATTTTCAAATCATCCTTGCTCTGTAGTCACCTACTGTGCATATCCACAGTAGTTTATTTTTCTTTCTCTAGATGTTGCTTATCTAACTTACTTAATCAGCCGCTGCTTTTCTCTTAAAAGCAGCCTGAACTGTGAAAGCCATCATTGGCTCTAACAGTATATACTTGCAGCAAGCACAAATTACAAGTACAAAGGGCAGTGCAGTTGCCCTTGTAATTTGTTTGGTCAAACTTGTCAAACATACATTTTGCCGGTCCAGATAATACTAACTCTGGACCCAGCTATTTTTTTTTTCCTTTGTTTCCCATATTATCTAGGCCTGTCCTTTATAGTGCACACTCGCTCCAAGGTATTCTTGTACTTACAGTGATGATGAGTGTTGCCGGCCCCTAGGCGTCACGTCCTAATGGGGTTCCACAAAAATGTCCTTCTTTTTGTCCAAGGGAAACAACCCAATCATGAGGTGACACGGACCGAAGAACTCATCCTGCCGACTACGCCAAAACTGTGATCGCAAATTCTCTCACTGTAAGTATTACCTGAGCAACCACTCCCATCGTCACGGGGCAAAAACCACACCACTGGGTTTTGTCTTAACGTCGCTTTATTTGATCAAACCTTACACATGCATGTGGGACTTCTACAACAGAGAAGGTCTCCGATTACAATTTACAGCAGCTTTTTATAAGCTAGATTTTGCACTTCTTATCTTGAAAAATACCAACATTTCAGTATAAGCCAATCATAAGACAGCATAACAAGTTTTCAGCAATGTAACGAAAAAAAAAAACAAGTTGATATGTATGAGGTACTTTTCCACTACTTATTCCATTTCTTTCCCAATACTGCTTGATACATATGCCTGGGTCAAGCTGACCCGAGAGAGACAATGAGTTTCACTCACACCATAGCAATGTCTCTACGTGCTGTTATCTTTATATTTTGTCCGAGCCTGTTATACAGGCTGATACAACCAGTTCTGCTCAGTTTTATCTAGCTTTCTGTTCTTACAAATGTACCTCAAGTAACCTCAGTATCATTCTATAACCCTGTAAAAAAGAAAACATGAACTCAGAAATTTCTACTACATTCATTATGACTTTGTTACAGCATGGCTTTCAAAGCAAGCATAGCTTCAAGGCATATAATAGCAAATATAGCTTTAGGATATATAAAAATTCCCTCACAATGGCTCACGTGGTGCCCCTCCACAAGAGTGGACCCAAGGACGAAATGAGCAATTACAGACCAGTGAGCTTGACTTCTATAGTGGGGAAGTTGATGGAGACTATTTTGAAGGAGAGGTTGATAACCTTTCTTGAGAGTAATGGTCTACAGGATGAGCGAGAGCATGGGTTTGTCTCAGGAAGATCATCCAGACTAACCTAATTGACTTCTTTGACTGGGTCACTAGGACAGTTAATGAAGGCCACACTGTGGATGTCCTGTATCTGGACATCAGCAAGGCTTTTAACTCCATGCCACACGGGAGGTTACTGAGCAAACTGAGGGACATGGGGTCAGGGGAGAAACTCGTGGGGTGGGTTGAGAGCTGACTGCAGGACAGACAACAGATGGTAGTTGTAAGTGGGGAGACATCCAAGCCAAGGCCAGTAACTAGTGGGGTACCACACGGGTCAGTGCTGGGCCCTGTTTTGTTCAGTATCTTCACTGGAGACATTGCAGAGGGAGTCAAGAGTAAGATCAACCTCTTCGCCGACGACACTAAGATTTGTGCAAAAGTGGACAGTGAGGATGGGAGGCAGGCACTCAGGGATGATTTAGCTAAACTTAAACACTGGTCAAAGGAGTGGCAGTTGGGGTTTAACAGTAAGAAGTACAAAGTCATGCACCTCGGAGCCAGAAATCCCAGGATCAGCTACTGACTGGGGGAGTGCAGGTAGCAGCTTCAGAAGAGGAAAGGGACCTGGGGGTACTAGTCGCAGGGGACATGAAGGTATCAGCACAGTGTTGGAGGGTGGCAGCAAGGGCAAATTGGATGCTGGGGTACATTGCCAGAGGGATCACCTCTAGAAAGGAGGAGGTCATCTTGCCCTTGTACAGATCACTGGTGAGGCCACACTTGGAGTACTGTGTACAGTACTGGTGCCCATACCTTAAGAAGGATGCCAGATTACTGGAGGTGGTGCAGCGTAGCGCTACAAAAATAATCATGGGGTTAGGAGGCATGCCTTATGAGGAAAGACTGAGGGAGCTCAATATGTACTTGCTGGAGGAGAGGAGGGAAAGGGGGGACATGAGAAACCTTTAAGTACTTGAAAGGCGTAAACAAAGTTAGTGCTGGAGGAAGTTGGAAGGGGGAAGGTTCAGGAGGGGAAATCAGGAGGCACTATTTCACAGAGAGAGGAGTGGCGGTGGGATGAAACGTACTGCCAGAGGAATTAATCGAACTGAGGACAGTGGATAGCTTTAAGTGGGGTTGGGATATAGTCAGGGGCAGGGTTAGTATGGACAAGAACACAGTGGGAGGAAGGACAGAGAGAGGGGATGGAGGGAGGGGATTGGGTGGGGAGGGCAGCTGCAGTGGTATTAAATTGAGAGCTACACAATCGGACAGACTTGATAGACCTGTGAGCCTTTTTCTGCTGGCAATTGTGTATGTTCGTATGTATGTATGCCTCCTGCATTTTGTCCAGTAGGGCTTGACTTCTTGCACTTCCTTTAATGAGGTGCTCCAGTCCACATGTGGCAGATTAAAGTCCACCAATATCCACCAGTATCCTAGCTAGGTAAGGCTGGGAAAAGAACTTTGGTCCCATCATTGGTTGGAAGTGTCAATGTCACACTATGTGAGGGCTTCTTGCCGTGATCCCAAAAGGGAGCAGTGATGAGGCCTTTGTTCAAGAAGCTGTGTTTAGATCTGGTAGATTTCACAAATTTTAGATATATCCCCAACCTGCCATTTCTGGAAATGAGAGTTGAGTGAGTGGTTTCTAAGCAGTTAGTGGACCATCGGGAAAATGTTGATGTACTGGAACCACTCCAATCTGGTTTCTGAAGGTGCCATAGCACCATGACTGTTCATCAAAGTATGTACATATGATATCTCCATTTGACATGGGATTGAGGAGATGGGTCTTGACTTGAAATCTGCCTTTGATGCTATGGCCCACAGGGAGTTGGGAGAAAAACTGGGGGAAACAGAGGGGGCTGGAAGGGACTGTACTTTAATGGTTCAGGTCTTTCCTTCCTGAGAGGAAACAGTTCAGTCATACTGGCCATGTCTGGCTGTCCTGAACTGTAGCATTCCCCAAGGTTCTGTCATCTTGCCTGCATTGTTTGCAGTGTACATGCTGCAGCTGGGGATACCATAAGGCAATACAGCATGAGTTTTCCCTGATATGCCGATGATACCCAGTTGTATATATCCTTTGCTCCTGACAGGTCAGAGTCAATGCCATTATTACAATAGGGCTTTTCAGAGATCAGTTCTTAAATGACCTTCAACTGGCTAGTACTCAGTCCTGGCAAGACAGAGCTGCTGCTAGTATGCCTACATTTACAGATATCAGCACTGCAGTGTAGCCTCAGGCTCCTCTCCTTTTTCCGGGTTAAACTTGAGTCTGTCAGTGAAGCAAATAATACTTCTGTTAATACCTCGGTCTTAGGACAGTAGAGGGCAGAGGCCCATGAATGCTGTTCCCACTGCTCAGTGGTGGTATCCAATGTTACCTTCCTGAATAAAATTGTCCAACTTTGTCTTAAAAATGGACAGGTTTAGTGCATTAACTAAATCCCCAGGCAGCTGGTTCCATAACATTATAGCTCTTGGTACAAAGGTGTACTTCCTGAGTTCAGTTCTGGGTACAGTGTCAGTCAATTGGTGTTTATGTCCCCTCTAATCATATTTAAGGTCCTTGTAAATGAAACCTAGTTCTCTCATTATTACTGAATAATCCAGTGTCTTATAAAGAAGCAGCATGTCACCCCTGATTCTTCTTAGGGTTAAGGATCATAGGCCTAAGTCCTCCCACCTATCCTCATATGACTTGCTCCTACAGTGAGGAATAAGTTTGGTAAACTTCCTTTGAGATTTCTCAATCATATTTACATCCTTTTTTAGGTATGGGCTCCAGAGCTGCGAGCAGTAATCCATGTGTGACCTGATATAGGTTTTATACAATGGTAGAATAACCGATTCTGACGTAGAGAGGAAAGACCTACATGCACAGTTGATTTAATGTTTGTTTTTATTTGCTGCCAGTCTACATGGGGCATTGCTCTTAAGGTCCTCACTCACATAAATACCAGGGTCCTAAAAGTAGTCCTTGATGGATGTCTGACATTCAAAAAGAAAAAAAATTGTTGGCCCATTGCTGCAGTGGTAGCACTACCACTCACGATGCTGGTGACCTGGGTTCAGAAGCGAGCCTGAGTCATCAGACGCTAACCAGGGGTAGGAGGATCGAGCATCCCAGTGGATGCAGTCATCCTCTGGGGACAGAGGTTGGTGTGGTCAGTGACCCCAGGTGGCAGTGCAAGAGGTGTTGCGATGGGTGGATGGGCACCCTCCTGACTGGGGGTGTCAGCAACTAGTCCATGAAGTACCTGGGGGAGAGAAACAGAAAACAGGACTATCTCTCAGCCTGCAGAATGAAGCCTCATCTCCTCGCAGATTCCGCACTCACTCACGAGGCTCTCGACCTGCACCTGACCTAATCTCCTCTCGGGCTTGGGGAACCCAGGGGACCCCACCACAGGGGCCAACCATAGGGCACTGTAGGGTCAGAAGTAAGTCCCAGGGACAGCGGGTGATGGGGCTGGGGGGGAGAGAGAGAGAGGCTAACAGGGCAGGCTGGGCATCATGAGGGCATACAACATAGTAAATTTGAAAAAAAAAGCAAGAAAAGTAGTTGCAGCATCGCAGTTTTTTGCTTTTTACTGTTACTGTGTATCATGTGTATGGTAGGTCCCTTGATTACAACCTGTTTCTGTTTCTATAAACTAGGGCTGAGCAAATTCATGGGTGGCTTTGGATTTGGTGCAGCACTGGCCTAGTCACATAGTTACTGGATTTGGATTTGGTTAAGATTTATTGCGATATCAATTTAGGTTCACCACACATCCTAAATGCCCAGAGATGTTTCTGTTGGGACTCCTGCGATTTACTTATGACATATGTCTGGTCAGTCTCACAAGCAGTTGTAGTTGGTTCTTATTCCAATCGAGACCTTTAGGAAATTATAGTGCTAACCTGAAAACAATCACTAAAAGCTCCAAAATAAAAAAAGATCTTTCCAACCTGCTTGTTGGTCTGTGTTATGGATTCCATTCTGTGTATTCTTCTGCTCAGTCGCCTGATTTTCTCTGCTTTACAGAATCCACATAAGCTCAACTCCTTTACCCTTTGTGTGGTGGCATTAGTATCAAATAAGGACCTCTCCTGATGCCTTAGCGTGCAGATTCAAACCTCCACCCCTTCTGCAGACACATACCGTGTCTGCCCAAGCAATCACATGACTTCACCTCCTCCTAACACTGGCCCTGCCCCATTAATCATATACCTGATTTTGTCCATTTGCTAACACCCAGCCTGTCCCAGCAATCATATCTCTAATCCTTAACCCATATGCTGACACCTACCTTGCCCCAGAAAGCACACACCTGCTCCCTACCATCTGTTGGTTCCTCCATTCCCCTCCAAGCTGCAGCCATACCCTACCCCAGTATAACTCCTGGCCTCTTCCATTTGTTGAAGCCCACCCTACCCCAGTATGCATGCACAGCCACCCCTGTCACTCCAATCTACTGTCCACCAAATCTACTTCATAAGCACACACCCACCCTGCCCCACCCACTGGCACTCACACTGCCCCAAGTATACACACCCTGGACCTTGCCCCTTCCTCCTCCTATCTGTTTCTCTCCACCCTGCCACAGACCCACAAGCACCCTATTCTCAAACCCCAATCACCTCACCACCACCGCTACCATGCTATACTGGCCAAAAACCCTTGTCCCTTACATGCATGTGGTCTCCCTCTGCCACCATGGCTGGCCCCACAATGACCTGATGTCCTATCAGTCACATTCAGCCAGCTCAGTCCATTTTACTGTTATGTGTGCAAGCCCCAACCGAACCCTGCTGCCATGTCCATCAGATGCAGGTCCCAGTGAAAGACCACTGTGAACAACAGTGTGGGGCAGGTGCTGAGAAAGGGTGGCCAGCCCAATGCAAGTGGATAGTTCCAAAACTCAGCACTCCTAGGTGAGAAAGCAGCCTCACATCCGTTTTTAATTAGGGTGAAGGTGTTTTGCCAAAGTGCTGGGGTTACTTGGCTCCTGCTACAGCTCCAGCATCAGCCACTGATAAATATCTGTATTTTGCAATATATTTTTGTGTGTGTGGCTGCTTTCTTGCCCAGGAATGCTGAGGTTTGGAACCATCTCCATCAGCTGCCTGCTCCCACACCTGTGCTTACTCTCACATCTTGCTGCAACAGTGCTACAAACATGCATGCTTTTGTAGCACGTGACTCATGCGCAAAAGAGAGGAAGCATAGGAGTCATGGCTGTAGAGACAATCAGCAATATACATTTCATGATGTTATTTTTTGTTCTAGTTAGAATGGGTGTTTTTCCTTTTTTTGCATATGGGAGAGCTATGAAGATTTTTTTTTAATTCAAGTTGAACAGAGTCATTAGTAGCCAGACTCAGTTCTGACTTGGTAAATCCAGACCCACCAATGTTTGGCTTGGCTTGGATTACTACATATCCAAACCGCTCAGCCCTACTCAAAATGACTGACCTTTGAATCTCAGGTGTCAGCCACCTTCTGGGGCTGCTTTTATCATCTTAACAATATTGCCAGACTCTGGCCCTTTCTAGATCCTGCTGACCTGAACATGCTGGTGCAGGTCATGGTCTCCTCGAGAGTCAGACACGCCTACTGTACTGTGCTGTACAAGGGCTACCTGGTAGTCTGATTTGCCACCTTTGTGTAGTCTAGAACTCTGTGGTGAGGATTCTGACCTCTGTCTGGAGACCAAAACATATTTGCCCATGTAATAAGGTGACAGGTAAACTACACAGTCCTTTTACTTACTAACAAAGCCCTGAACAAGATCAACCGACTCGCAGTACCTCTGTGAGCTGCTGACTCCTTCACATGTGCTAGTGTGATGAGGTTCTTTTGCCAGATGCTGTTGAGGGCACCACTCCCCATGGCTAAAATCTGCTGACAATCAAGCATTTATGGTTGCTGCTTCTGTATTTTGGAATTCCGTGGCTATGGACCTGCGACTTTACCCCACCTTGCGCTCCTTTAAGTTTAATGGCTCATTTTGTATGCCACTCAAGAAACAGTTGCAGGCTTCAGCTAACTGCCTTTGTTACTGATATTTGCAAGTGTGTATCTAGTATTATTCTCTTATTTAACAGATGTATTGTTGGGATGGCCTGTTGGCACAGCGGTAGGACTACCACTTGTGACGTCAGTGTCCCTGATTCAGAAATGAGCACTGGACATCCAGGAGCCTCCCAGGAACAGGTTGCCTCCCTCAGGGTGGTGGGACTCGACATCTTACTGTGAGACTGCTACCAGGCAGATGCCAGGTGCTAAGACACATAAGTACATCTTAAGGGAAAGGGTTGCCATCAAATGCTGGCAAGCATGCATACCAATGTCACCTCTGCGTATGCATCACTGCACACTGGTACACTGGGAGGAAAAGCAGAGGAAAATGTCCTGGTTCTAACTAGTACCCCCTTCCTGCAAGCACCGTACCACTGGCCTGGCAGACTACCCAACACCATGTGTAGTCCTAGGTAACTGGGGGACAACTGATAAGTCCGTGAAACAGTCAGTGATGTGGCTGGGGGCAGTGGGGCACAGGACCAGAGGACGGAGGAGCAGAAATACACAGTGGAAAAAAAAGGCCAAAGTATTGTTATTTGTCCTCTGTGCTAATATTCTATAGTTCCTGATCAGACAACTTGTTTCACTGAGCTTACAGCTTATGAGGTTGGGAGCTAGACTGGCGAGACACAAGGGTGGCAGAATTGTGGAGTTCACAGGTGGGGGTAATAAGTGATGTTTTTTTTTCAGATTTGTACCAACTGTGTGGGAAGGGGGGTCTGACTTGAGTCTCTATTAGGATGCAGAACTGAAACTTCTAATTCCATCTCTTATTCCATTCCAATGCTTTAATTGGTACTGGAATAGAATAAGACTCAGAAGTGGAATTTCCAAAATTTCAGCAGGATGCTGATGTGTATTTATTTATTTATTAAATTTTGATGACCGGGTAGGCCCACTGGGCCCCGAAGGTCCCTTTTTCAGAGGCGACCCGGAGACAACATTACAGGTTGAGAAGCAGATGAAATTGGTTACAGAGTAAGTGTAGATAATTAGACAAGTTACACACCAATAAACATTTTTCAGAGTAATTTAGGTAAGAAGTCAGCCTGGTGGCACTGAGGGCTGAGGCACTGGACACCTTACCTCACATCACGCCAGCGACCCATGTTCGGGAACGGACATGGGGAGCCTGGGGTTGGCAGGGAGGAGAGGGCTTGAGTGTCCCCAGGACTGCTCTCCTTCTCTGGGGAGGGGGGATCACAGTGCTTGCCAATTGCCTGCCACCTAGCGGAGGCTGGGAGGTGGCATGCCAGCACTGAATCTGTGGGCGAGAGTCTGTGGCAGGTGCTTGGTGAGGATGCACATGGGAGCATACGCGCTGCCACCACCGGTGCCATTGCACGCCAAGACCTCGGGGGAAGGAAAGAGGAAAAATGGGAGTCCTCTGTGAGGATGATGATGGTCTCCTCTGCGATGGCCCGGGAAGGCACCTCCCCGAACACTAAATCCAGTCTGGTAGGTTGAGTCGCTCCCTGCCCCCTGCAACGAAGGGTAAGTCATGGGGTCTAGGGGAGAGGTCTCATACCAGGTGCTGGGCGGGGGGAGTCAGAAGGGATGCAGAGGACTCCAGGAGAAAAATAGATAACTGCAAAAACAAAGTCATTTAGATAAGATTTAAATGTTACACACACCCACACACACACACACACGGATATCTTGAAATTAATGTCTTTATTAGTCTGTAAAGCAAATGGAGACACACACATGGCTCAGCAGAGGGGTTTGACACAGGATGTGGAAAAAGACTGACTGTACTTTCATATCTGACTGCTCTGATTAAATTGTATTTATAAAGTCTTGTGAGAAGAAGGTGGCCAGATTTAGAGGGGTGATTACTGCTCTGGAGGGTTTGAGGCAGGGAGTCTCCAAAGGCTATACAGCCTGTTGGTTATAGCAACATAGATGGTGGGCTTGGGACATTTTGTTTCCAACTGCGGGAATGGATCCCTAGTTTAAACGTCAAACATGCCTGGGTTTTCATTTCCCATGGCAGATTTTGCAGGGCACTATGATTTTGCCATTTGAGGTCTTAGCTCAAAGGTATAACTTGAGCCCAGGAGTCAGGTTTCAGTACTTTCAATTAAGGAATTATGTGCAGGCATTGCTTAATAAACCTTCTTTTATCAGACAGCTTTCTGATTCTGCCTTTCCACCATTTGAGGAAATTTGGCAAACTTCACATGGTAAGGGTGCAATTTCCCTTTTGCGTACTAATTATCTTAGGGACCAGGGGGCTAGCACTAGAACTGTAAAAGCCTGATGGGAGGCAGACCTTGGGGTTCAGTTAAGTTAACAAGATTGGGAGAAAATATGGGACACCACATGGAATACCTCTTCTTCACCAGAGTGGTGAGAATTTGGCTGGAGGGTGAGAATTTGGTACTTTTTGTTCCCAGCCTTACAGGTGAAATGGGATCCAGGCTGGGCAGTAAATTGTTGGCAGCATTGTGGGGAATGTGTTGCAACACAGGCACACATTTTCTGGAAGTGTGCTTGGTTGTATTTTGGACGGGGGTGATAGAACATCTGAAGGGTATATTTTCCCTTCCTGGGCAAGTGGACCTGCAGAATATTATACTAGGGATTCTCCTGGACGCCATACAGGGGAGAGAAGCAAAATATGTATGGGGTATTTTAATAATAAGGCTTTGGCTTCAGAGGCCCCCCCCCCCCACGGTGCAAGACTGGGTACAGTTTGTCCAATAAACAGATTAGGGAATGTATTACTTATGCTTTACAACAGAGACAAAATGTTTATACTAACAGGTGAACAAGGTGGGATCTATATCAGACAGAATTATTAGAGTGAAACCCTATTACATAATTTGTATGGTTTATGTAAATGAAGGCTAATTATTAATACTCAAAACTTGGTTATTGGCTCTTCTGTTCACGAGCTGTGAGTAAATATGTGCTGTATGAGTATTCCATTCCTTTTTTGGGTGTGTGTGGTGGGGACTGATGATAAGAGATTGTATATTTATAGAATGGTGTGCGTTTGAAGTGGGGGTGGCAGCAGCGAGCCTAGAAATTTAAGTTTGCTTGTGTGTTAATATTTATATTTGAAATGAGTTTGTAATACTACGGGTCCTGTACACATTTTAATGGAATATATATGAATATAATAGATCTTTCTTTTTGTCATGCTAAAATGTTACACTTTGGGGCAGATTCCTATCCATGTGTTATAAGAATTGTGGTGTGGGAGACGTACTGAATGTATAAGACCTGTACTTCGTCTTGGATACTTAAATACAGAAATATAAAAAAAAACTTGATTTGTGAAGCTACCAAGCATCTCAGTTTGGCTGGAACAGTCCCGATTTCAGAAATGCTGTCCTGGTGTCCTGAAGCATTTGCGAAAATCGTGATTTTGTCCAGGTTTCAAATTTTCATCCTGGATTTACTTACTTTTGAGAATTCTGCCTGGCACACCACTGCTCACACTGTACACAAACACCGCTCTGGACTACCGTGTGCATGTGCGTACTACTGTACATGCATGTACCATGTGGGAGCAGACATGATGTGAAAAGAGCAATGCAAATTGCACTGATGTCTAAACACAAGTGTGTGTGACAAGCTGCAGGAGGACTTTCCCTTCCTTCTGAAACTAACAAAGTATGATGTCAAATGCAAACAGCGCAGGTCAACTTTCTCGGTTGCTCACAGCGGTCGGTTCCACCCACCAGCTCACCATCTGTACCGGTGGAGCCTCCCATAAATTTGGTAGCCTTATTCATCTAGCTGTTTTAACACATATAAATTCACATAACATTGCTTTGAACTCATAAATGAGGAAGCATCTTAACTATGAAAACTGATGCAGTACACAGAGTGCCTAGTGCAGCGTGTACATCACTTGGTTCTTACAGTTTTACCGTTATTCTTTTACAAGTAGCAGAGATATTATGTAGCTTTAATCAGAAGCACACATCCATTTATCACTACGTAATCTGGAGAACTAATCATCTAGACAATTCAGCCACTTTACAGCACAGCATCTAAGAATCTGCAGACTGCTAACTTCAGACTTATTAACTTTATGAGAACTGCTACAACACTATCAGATTCAAACCTGAATTTTGGTTTATTATTATAAACTGCAAAAATTGTATGCTTTTAACATGGCATCCCACAAAGAGACATAAATTAGAGAATGTTTCAGGACCTGTAAAGTAAATGAAGACACACACATTTTTTCAGCGGGGGTCTGACACAGATGTGGAAAGATATGGGCCCAATTCTAGAAGGGTTACACCTGGGCGTAAGTGCAGTTGTGCCAAGTAAAATGGCCCATGTAGCAACTTATGCCAGCAGTTGCAACATGCATGATTCTACATAGTGGCTGCGGACATGGCACAGGCTGCTTGGCTCCAAACAGCAGTTACGCTGCGATAAACCCCTCGCGACATGGCGCGCTAGGGGGGTTACAGCAGCAGTTGCACCCCATTCTAGAAGGGTAGCCATAAAGTGCCTACTTTGGGATTCTACAAGAACCCCCGGAGGAGATCCAGCAACATAAGTTTTACCAGTATTTAGCTGGTATAACTAATAGACGCCCCGTGGCATCCTGTAGACCCGTCAGCTGTCCAGCAGACAGTGCACAGTTTCCCTCCTCCCCATGCCTAGAACACCCCAGCGGGGTCCCACAGGGCTACCCATACTCCAGCCCCCTGAAACAGCTGTTGGTGGGGCCCAGAGGGCGGTGTGCCGCTATCCCCCACGCCGTGTCCCCGAATCATGAGTCGCCCAACACATATGCAGCAGTAATCCAGCCCTGGTAGTCTAGTGACCCCCCGAACTGTAGATAATTAATAAACAAATCCCCATTTCCCTGGTAGTCTAGTGGTCCCCCACCCCTGAGTGCATCTGTGCAGTAGCGCTAATACTGCACTCAGTCAGCGGCTGGCCATGGAGGTGAGAGGTGGGCTGTGCCAGTCACCGGCTAGGGACAAGTGGGGGGTGCTGGATGGGCTGGCATGGCTGGGTGGGGGGGTCACTAGACAACCAGGGAAATGGGGATTCTTTCTTTCTTTATGTACAGTTCGGGGAGCCACTAGACTACCAGGGCTACCTATCCGTTGCATTTGTGGCTGGCAACTAAGGGTCGGGGCATGGGTGGGGAGGGTTGACAACACTGCCCTGCTGTTGCGGCTTGTGACATGCTCGTCAGGTATGCCCACAGTTCAGCGTACCTGGCTGCATGTCGCAAGTCACAGGACTTAGCTGCGATGACCCTGCTTCTACTAGAATAGGGCGAAGGGTCAATGTCGCAGGTGTGGGTGGTGCAAGTTGCCCCTTATAGAATCGGGCCCAGGGTTTATGCTGGTCCAACACTTCCTGTTGTTCCCCCCAACCTGGTTATAGCAGACACATGCAGCTTACAGGAAAGAGAGTTACAGCAGTTACCTTTACTGTGGGGTCTCCCATTGTCTTTTGCATGGTTTGGGATGCATCACAATGCTCCCACTTACCCCGTAACTTATTAGATTTCTTTATAGAAATATTTTCTTTTATCTATTTGTAAGCCCCCCCTTAAGAGGGGCTTATATTCCCATTTTAGGCATCCTTTTCCTCCTCCTACCCCCCCCCCGAGCTAGTGTTAGTGGTCTGGGGGATATTGCTGCTGGATGCCTCAAGGTGGCAGCAGAGAGTAGGTTTTGAGGGAGTGTATGAGGGAGCAGACAGGAAGTATCGGGACCTTTCCAGTCCAGCCATTAGGCCTGGGGCTGGAGGGGGTGACTGGAAGTGCAGAGTAAGGAGCAGAGGTTAGGTGGGCAAGTAAGGGAGCTCGGCATTCTGGGAGTGCCAGTGGGGGGACCTCCCCAAAGTAAAGTCAGGATGGCCTTTTTCAGCATCATGGTCAATGAGGAGCGGGGAGGAGTGGAGCTCCTTGGGGGAAGGATGTGTAGCCAGGTCCTGCGTCGTTTGAGAGCAGGGAGTGTAGGTAGCTTGTAGGCCAGGAGGAGTTAGGAACCCTAAGAGACCCCTGTAAGGTGTTCCCAGGTCACCAGGGCTGTGGGGATAGTGTCAGAGCCCCCACAGGAGGGAAGCCGGTGACAGTGGCTCCCCTGGTACCCGGTGTGGCAGAGCGGCCTGTGGGTAGAAGGAGCTGGGGAGGGGCCCTTCACCCAAGATATGGGCCTGCTTTGGAGGGGTAGGTCCTGGGGCACCAGAACATTGAAGGCTGGGTGGATCACAGGCTGTAATGGCAGGCCTCGGTGGGTAGCCCTCAGGCTGGAGCTTAATGCAAGCCCAGGAGGTGAAAAAAGGGACGTGGGCCTGGCAGGGACCCTCGTAGGAAGATGGACAGTAGAAACCAGAGCAGTTTGGGCCACCAGTGAAAAGGCAGGTCAGTCTGTAGCATGGGACCATAAGGACTGGAGCAGGGTGGGGTTTTGTGGTCGCTGCACCAGTGGGGCCAATGAGAAGAGAGGCTGAGCCAAGAGAAGGTGGCCGGTGCTGAAGTAGCACCCATACAGAGCCAAGCTTGAAGTGGGTTACAGGGCCTGGATCATCAGGAAAATTTCCTGGAAGCCCCTGTGGCTTGGGCCAGTGCCCAGGGGTTCAGGTGGGGGAAGCAGCCCACTTTCTCGTGCCAGTGTTTGGGGGGCAACCAGAGCCAGTGAGTGGGTAACCCAGGAGTAAGGAAGGGAAAGAAGTATTGACTTACCAGATTCAGAGAAGCCAGAGATTGCAGGGATCTGAGTTCAAGTAGGTCTTGGGTAAAGCATCCGAGAGAGAGGAGAGAGAGAGGGAGAGGGAGAGAGAGAGAGAGAGAGAAAGATGAGAGAAATCCTTGCTTATGCTGTTTTAGCAGTCATTGTTCTGCTGCCTTAAAATGTTCAGCCAGTATGTGTAAAAAATTTAATTAGCCCCATGGAGCTGCATTATCTATTTATAAAATGAAGGTGTGACCTCGTATTGCTGGGAATCATTTGCAGTGCAGGAGCAGAATAAAGAAGCCGGTCTGAGAGGAAATAGTAGTGATGTGCCTTATTCAAACTGAGAGGGGGAAACACATGAAATGAAATCCTTCCTTTCCCCTTTATGTTCGGTGGAATAAATTTCTCATAAATTGCATTCCAGATACAGTTTCATCCCACCTGTGGTGGGTCCGAGGGGCTCAGGGGGACTACGGAGACAGTAGAGGTACAGCGTGGAGTCCTGGTCCGGTGTGCTACCTTTGGGGAGAAAGCCAGATTCTGAGGGTGAAGGTGAGAGGCATGAGTATTGAAGATGCCAGCAAGGTAGGATACAACTTTTCCTGCCTTATTCTGAAGTGCACTGGTCTCGATGTTAACACTTGAGGGTACCCCTTCTCCATTGCCCTGGACCATCTGCGAAAGAAGCTTATGCCCCTAGACAGGGGGCATGAAAGGGGAAGTCACACTGTGACTGCTCATCCAGGATGTTTTCTTGAACTCCAAAGCACCACTGGACCCTGAGCCTTGCAGTCCGGTGTTTTGCCAGACATCCTGGCTTGGTTGGGCCCTGTTGTGCAGTGAAATAGCTGTAGGGGTAGGCCACAAAGCAGGCATAGGCCTCGGTCTGCTGGTGTGGATATGTGCATGTGACTCGCTGGTCACGTGCCCCTATGGCAGGGTTCTGATTGGAGGATGGTTGAAAAAGAGCTACAGCAGCTGCAAACAGAGGCACCATCTTAGGGGGATTGGAGAGAGTGGAGCTGAGGGTGTGAGGAGACCAGCAGCAGCAGGAAAAATAACGTTAACGAGGGGAAAGAAAAAGAGACTATTTTTCCTGAACACATCCATGGTCAGGCAAGTGAACTGGGCTGCCCCACATTACAGCAAATGAACTTTGAGCCATCTGGTTAAGCTGTGAGAACTAGGAGGGGGAGAGATTGAACATAGGCATCCACCATGGATTGGCAGCGAGTTGTGACAGGAGGGAAATGCAGACAGACCCAAAGTGACCCCCAGGAGAAACCCCTTGCTATGGTTCCTGCCTCACTGCTCTCCTGGCTCTGGAAAGCTGGGGAAAAGGTAAAGAAAATGAACATTGTGTGAGGTGTGGGTTTATGGGGGAAGCAGTTGCCAGGTTGCCTATATGCCCATATTGCATAGGCAGGCCGCCAGTTCCGAATTTGGGGATGTTCACTCCCAGTTCCACCGCCAGCTCTTTTATACCGTGGTCACCAGCCAGTGGGGATTTAGTGGGATTTGAGAGACTGTCCCTGGGAGAAAGCACCCTTGCCCAGGTGGATGAGACCTGAAGTGAATCTCCAGATGTAATTGTGGAGGTGGTAGAGGAGAAGGGTGCAGGTGCACCAGAAAAAGAAAAAGGTGACTGGGAGCACAGCCATCTGCCCTGCTCCCTGCTACCGGCTATCCCAGTGGCAGAGGGAGGGGCAGGGGCCTCAGACTACTGGTCGGGTATCTTCCAATGCCCAGGGGATCCTTGCCATGGCCCCTGTCCGGCGGTAGCCCACAGGCCCTGTTGAACAAGTCAGAGCCTGCCTTGGGAGCCAGAAGTAAAACACAGCCTGCTGGGAGTAGCTCTGAGCCTGGTCCTGCACCAATATCAGCCAGAGGGAGTGTTGGTGATCATAAAGATTTGGAGGAGCTGGATGAAGAGAAATATGTTGGCAGCAAGTTTCAGTTTCAGGAGTATATGGTGGTAAGGGCCATTCCTAGGCCATACCATCACCCTGCTATCTCATTTGCAGATAACATCACACAGCTCCTGGTCCAGACTAAGACCCCCAAGACCTGGGTGGATGGGTTAAACCCAAGTAACCCATTGAATGTGAAGTATTGACATGGGATATGGCTACCAATGGGACAAGCCAGGAGGACCAGCATGAGGGACCTGCCAGAATGGAGCCAGGCTAAAAGGTAGATCTGCAGGAGGCTGCAGGTAGAATATCCTCAATTTTACTATCCTTATGCACCAGAATGGATTTGGGACATTATCAAGGAGACGCGGGTGGACCGGATCTTTAAGAAGTTGGTGGAATGCTTAAAGAATCAGCCAGGTGTAGGAGGCACCCCATCTCTTATGGACTGTGCCAGGATAGTTGTTCTACGGAGCTGAGTTATGGTGACTATATACAGTTATTTTCTTAAAATCAAAGCTCTTACATTCAGAATTATAATGTTATTAAAATCATAATAAAACATGCTTGGGAGACTGGTGAGAAGATGTGTGAGTGAGTGAGTGAGTGACTTGGAGCAGTACACAGTGAAACTTGTTTTAAAATTTGGTGGGAGGCATTTGGGGATAGGTAAACTGCATCTACCTTGTTACTGTTGTTTGCAGATGCTTGATATTGAAATGTTTAACCATGGAACTTCTGGTTCTGCCCCCTTGAGAGACGGCCGCCTAGATTGGACCCTCCTACCTGCTCCCGATCAGATATCCTTCATCAAATGCTTTAACACAGCAAAACAGAAATAATTCAGCTGTTGACAGGTAGCAGAGGATGTCACAGTCGTGCACCAGTGCTCACAAAGGCAGAATACTTAGATCAAGAGTGATGCGGAGAGATCGGACTTGGAGGCCTCAGGGCCTGAAACCACGCTAGACCCCAAGTCATCGGGTCTTCAGAAGGCTGCAGTGAAAAATCCTCGCAACACAGGGAAGCCAAAAAATAAGAAAGCTAAGTTAGAGTTCATATACCAGAGGCTACTCTCCTTTCGTGCAGAAGTGAAACAATTGTATGGGGAGCTCAGAAAAGATGTGATGCAATTAGAGCAGCAGGCAGATGATACAGAAAGACAGTTAATGGCCACGGAGAATAGGGTGGATGATTTAGAAACCCAAGTACAGTATTTGCAGCAGTAACAAGAGATCTTGGAGGCTAGGCAGGAAGACACTGAAAACAGAGCCCTCAGGGAAAACATCCGTAGCTACTGCATAACTGAGAACTCTGAGGGTTCAAATATAAAAGAATTTGTGGAGTCACTACTTCACAGTGCCACAGAGCTACCTGATGACTTGCAGCTGAAATTGGAGAGGGTGCACCGGGCCTTAATTCCAAAACCTACAGACTCCACAGCTCCACCCAGATTGATCATTGCCCGATTTAACAGCTTCTCAGCTAAAGAGCAAGTCTTGCTATTAGCTTGGAGAAAGCAGAAAGTGTTTTATGGTCAGAAACATTTTTATATTGATCATGATTATGCTCTGAAGACCATGAGGCTCTGTTGGGCCTACCTGCCTTTGCTACCAGTGATTAAAGCTGTGGGACATAAATTCTCAACTCCGTACCCTGCCAGACTAATTATTCATCTCCCTGGGGGAAAAATAGAATTTTCAACTGCACAGGAGGCTAAGATGGAACTCACCAAACTGGGCCTAAATGTTTCCGATCAAACAAAGCCAGCAGCAAATTCTATTTCCAACCCCCCAAGATGGCAGACAGGCCAGAGAAGCACTGTTGAAGAGAAACGCAACAACAGAGACCCAAAAAGAGCACTGGTGGCATTTCATCGAACAGAGATGAGTTCTGAGACGGGGAATACCTGAGAGAGAGATGAACATTCCTGGCGGAACTCTATTTACCTGAAGGTCAGTGGAGGGGGGAGTATGGGGAAATCTCTGGGCCACTCCTTTTGCTGCCCTGACTCTAGGCCTACTAGAATTTGTATAATTTAAGCATGACAAAGATATAATACAGTGGGCCACTTGCCAAGGTGGTGTGGGAGTTAGGTCCCAGCCCCCCTCCCCCTTGGGGCTAATGTTTCGGGACTAGTGATTTATCAGGAGGAAAATCCCCCATAGAGACACATCTATGGAAAAATCTATGATGATATGCCATATAATCTGGCCATGTTAGAAATGAGTCGATTGACATATCCTCTTCTTTTTTCTGTTAGAGCTGCTTATGGCACTGGATTACAGTTATTATATGTGGAATGGAAGCCAGAGACTTAAATTGAGTAGACATTTACCTTTTATTAGATCATGGGGTCGTTTATCTATACCAACCTAACAGTTATTTTTCTACTCCTAATTTTCATTTCAGTTGAAGCGAGAATAAGCTCCCAGGAGGCCCCAGGCAAGAGAGACCTGGGCATTACCTCCTATCCTAATGGAGCCGGTACTAGACCTGGAGACCATACAAGATATATAGGGAGGCTAAGATTAACCTCCCCGGCCTCAGAAGCTCTGTTTTTTTTTTCTTTTATTGCTCCTGAACTATAGTTTAAACAGGTTGTTGCTGAGTTACTGTTACCTTGGGCACAGTTGCTACAAAGGGTTAGTTGTTTATTAAGATGGTTGTGTTGTAATTTAAAAAGAGGTACATTTAGGAGCCCAATTTGCTGGATGGATGGTGAAGAACTGAATACTGGGGAATTGTTAAAGAGCGATAATTGTGTGCAAACAGTTTTGGCTTGGCAATGGAACACAGGACTGGTTTGAGGGACCTGAGGCGGGGCTGGTGGAGAGAAAGGAGGTTCCAGAACACTTAAGGGAGATAAAGATTATTTTTTTAGGATTTTTCATGATGGCTAGTGCACCATTTAAAGTGTTGTCACTGAATATAAATGGAATTAACAGCCCAGTCAAAAGGTCTAGAATGCTTCAATCTATAAAACGGCAGGGTCCCGATCTTGTTTATATCCAGGAGACACATCTATCTCCATCAGAACATTTAAAGTTGACCACTGGGGGGAGATATAGAGTGTATGCAGCTTCAAGTAAGACTGGGAAGTGACGAGGAGTAAGAATATTGATACCTGCTACCCTCCCGTTAGAGGTAGGAACTGAATATGTAGACCCCACAGGATGTTATGTCATTATTCAGGGAACATTATATGGGCGGGACATCACTTAAGCTAATGTATACCTGCCTTCTTCCTCTCCTCCAGCCCGACTATGTCAACTCCTTAATCAACTGATGGATATACAGAAGGGGTTGATGATTATGGGGGGACTTTAATATTACTATAAACCCTAAATTAGACACTTTCCACACACAAATACATAGACAGTCCCCCACACAGAGACTGCTGCGCTCCCAGATTTCTGCCCTGGGACTCTTGGATGTCTGGAGACATTTTTATGCTAGAAAGGGAGGATACACATGTGATTCGCAGAGGTTCAAGACATCTTCCAGAATAGATTATTTTTTTATCTCGGTAGAACACCTAGATGTCCTCAGAGGCTTGTCTTTAAATGCTAGGTTTCTATCAGATCATACTCCAGTAATGTTAAAATTAATATAATAATAATAATAAATAACAAAATGTAATTGTTATAGCGCCTCTCATATAACCAAAGCGCTGTACATCGAGATAAAACAAGATACAATAAATACAATAAAATCAAGTAGATCCAGAGCAGGCTTTCCCCCCACAAAAAAGTCTTAAGTGCCTGCTTAAAACACCCCACCGTCCTGCACTCCCGAAGCTGACGTGGAAGAGAATTCCAGAGGGTAGGTGCCCCAAAACCAAAAGCACGTGCACCAGATGACTTTAAGCTTACCCACAGAATCTCCAGCAACCCCTCCTCAGCCGAGTAGAGCTGTTGCAGAGGGGTGTAAGGAACCAGGAGCTCTTTCAAGTAATCAGGGCCCTGTCCATGTAGGGCTTTGTAAGTCAATAGATCTACCTTAAAGGTGATCCACCACTGAATAGGCAGCCAGTGCAGACCATGCAGCACAAGGGTAATGTGCGTTCTTTTAGATGCCCCAGTCAACAAACATGCTGCAGCGTTCTGCACTAGCTGCAAGAGGCGGATATAAACCCCAGGAAGCCCTAAGTACAGGGAGTTGCAGTAATCAAGGTGCAATGTCACAAAAGTGTGGACCAAAACAGGTAGATCGCAAGACAGAACAAGGTGCTTAATCCTAGCAATGTTCCTAAGATGGTAAAAGGCTAGTTTGACGGCTGCCGACACCTGGTGATGAAGGGTCAGACCATCGTCAAGCACCACTCCCAGGTTACGCACCCGTTCAGAAGTGAGAATCTGGGCCCCCCAGGACTAAACCGGAGGGGAGCTCAGTCCTCAACCCCTCTGCCCTACGACCCGGGTCCACCACCAATACCTCAGTCTTTCCTGGGTTCAACTTTAAACCACTGGTATTCATCCAATCTTGGATTTCAACGAGGCAGCTGTTCAATACTGAGATAGCACTAACCTGGTCGAGGGCAAAAGACAGGTAGAGCTGAGTATCATCAGCATAGCAGTAAAACCTCAGACCATATCGTCTTACAATGTCTCCAAGGGGCAGCATGTATACTGCGAATAACATGGGGGAGAGCACCAAGCCCTGGGGTACCCCGCAAGGCAGAGAGAAAGCCTCGGAAGAAAATATACCCATGACAACTCTCTGCATTCTACTATCGAGGAAAGATGTAAACCATCTGAAAACTGTACCAGACAGCCCACAGATGGACCTCAGATGCTCGAGGAGGACCCCATGATCCACAGTATCAAAAGCTGATGATAAATCAAGGAGAACCAAGATGGAACGATGTCTCCAATATCTCGCCATCAGGAGATCACTGAGCACCCGAACCAGAGCAGTTTGAGTACTATGCCTCTTATGAAAACCCGATTTGAGAGGTTCATATAAATTATGGATGGTTAAATGGTTATCCAGTTGAGCTGCCACAACTTTCTCAATAACCTTGCCCACAAAAGGAAGGTTAGAGATAGGCCTGTAGTTTGCTAGATTCTCCGGATCTAAAGAAGCTTTCTTCAGGAGTGGTATCACCACCCCCTCCTTCAGGGAGCTAGGGAACTCACCCAACTCCAGAGAGCACCAAACAATCTGAGCTAAGACCGGCCCGATGATATCACTACAACCCAAAATCAGGGAAGTAGGGCCTGGGTCTAAACTACAGCAGGTGGGATGCATCGCCTGGACAATCCTCATAATATCTATGAACTCCGGCAGATCAAAGGTACTCCAGGAAACTCCGGGTTCTGTGACAAGGTACCGATCAACTGCATCCCCCATGGAGAGAAATTAATGGCATTCCTGCCTGATGTCAGCCACCTTATTCGCAAAGAAGTGAGCGATCTCATCACAATCATTTTGTGAAAAAAATCAACAGAACTGTTGACAGGCTGGGTTGCACAGTCTGTCAACAGTTCTGAAGAGTTGAGCCGGTCAGTTCCGTGCGACAGCTATTTCCCTGGACAGGAATTCTGCCTTCTTACGGGAAATTTCTGTTTGATAGAGATTATAATGTTCTAACAAAATAGGGTGGTCGGCATCTAAGGTGGTCCTCCGCCAACGACGCTCCAACCTACGCTCCTGTCTCTGCAACTCCCTTAGAGTCCCATCAAACCAAGGGGCCCCAGGGTGACATGGGAGGGGGCAAACATGGACAGGAGCAATCAGATCGAGAGCTGAGGAAATGGCCCTATTATAGGTGGTAACTAATTGCTCAGGGTCTGTGCTAGTCTCGCCCAATAATGAGAGGTCAATTACTGCCATCAGGTCTTCAGGGACCACATCCCGCAAAGGGCGATAACTGACCATCTCCACAGGGTCCGACCTACCCAGGGTGGCTGAAAAATTGAACCCAACAGAGTAATGGTCAGACCAACCAACTGGTTCCACTACCAAGTTGGAGGCCTCTATCCCCAGGAGGAAGACCAAATCAAGAGAGTGACCACCCTTGTGAGTAGCTGAGGAAACAATCTGTGTGAAGCCAAGAGATGTCATCAACTGGAGGAAGTGTTGACCAAAAAGTGAGGATTCGTCGTTGACCCAGGCATTGAAGTCGCCCAGAACCATCAGTCTGGGCGACTCCAATGCCATGTCGGCGGCGAAGTCTGCTACTTCCTACAGGAACTGCTTCTCATCACCTGGTGGACTGTAGATGAGAGCTATCCTGCACCCCACACCAGCTACCACGGTACACTCAAAAGACCCGGCCTCCTTGACTGGTACACTAGTTAGGCCCAATTCAGTCTTAAAACAGACCGCAACCGCCTCCCCCCCCCGCGGTCCAATCTCGGGCAATGTAAAACTGAATACCTGGCGGGAACAGCTGCCTCTAAAATAGGACCAGTGTTCCCGTCCAACCAGGTCTCGGTAATGCAAACCAGATCTGCCCTACCAACAAAATATGCAATAAGGCCAGTCTTGTTGCAAACAGATCTGGCATTGCATAACAGTGCCCGAGTTGGATGAGATTGGCGAGCTGTCCCAACTACTTGCCCTCCCAAATCAGAGGTGCCCTTGGGTATGGAAACTAGAACTTAATTTCCACGTTCTAGGTACCATTTCACCCCAGGGCGTCTTCTAGCTCTTACCACCCCTATGGGGGAGCTCCACTCATTCGGGTTCCGCTGTCCACAACTCTCCACCCACCCCCGACTCCCTCCCCTGCGAGCAATCCCCAGCACTCAACAGCGCTGATAGGTAAGAGCAGGCGGGGGGAGAAGAAAACGGGCAGAGGGCACAGAGAGTGGAAGCCGAATAGCAGAGGATGGGGGGGGCAAGCAGGCACATTCTATTAATAATTATAACACAATAGTAGGGAAAAAACATAAAATCCCAGAAACCCAAATTCAAAGCGGAACAGCAGGCAATCAGAAGCCCCAAAACAATAAAACTTATACAATAATCCTTGTCCTAATAGAAAATATTAAACTACCCTCCTCCCACCAAAAGATGACTTATAACCCTAAAATAATAAAATCCCCTCTCGCAGGATATACAACAAACAACAAATATAAATTCTCCCCCTTCCACAGCCCTCACACAGCTGAGGAAGAGAAAAAATAAAAAACATACGATAACACAATCCTCTCTCACAAGATTTAAAAATGTACAAAAAAAATAAATTCCCCCCCTCCCACAGCCCTCTCACAGCCGAGGAAGAAGGAAAATAATCAGACAACCACTAAAATAAACACAAACATCAAATAATGTGAAAATAAAAATAAAGGCCCCCCCCTGGTCCTCACATCACCAGGAAACCAAAACAAATTCAAAAGTCCAGGAAAAAGTCATGGCCCGTAGGAGGAGCCGTAGGAAAATTTTAAAATAATATAAGTCCAAGCCCAGCTGAAAGTTTTAAAAAGTCCAACATAGGTAAAATCCAAAATCCAGCAACAGAAATTTCATCAGACACCAGATTAAGGCTTCCCAGGAGTAGGAACACAAGGTCTCAGTATGGATCCAGGAAACAGTCGCAAAGTCTCCAAAAGAGCCAAAAAATAAACAGGCCAAATCACTGAAAGCAGGCCCCCCCCCACACACACACACAAACTGCCTAATCAGGTATTAATTTTACCACCAGGACCTGCAGCTACAGATACCCCAAGGCCAAACCACTAGGACCGACCCTGAGGTAACTTAGGGTCCCCCCACTAGTCCCTAATTCCCCAGGAAGAAGTGAGGTAGCTCCTACTCAGTCTCAAGTGACACCCAAGACTACCCAGGCACGGGGGGGGGGCAAAGCCAACCACAACCAAACGCTGCTAAGGCCTAGCTTCTGAACTCAAACTCAGGAGACAATTGGAAGATAATGATACAGGAAAAAGAGGGGTTCTGATCAGTGAATCAGACCCCTCAGTCACGAAACTCCAAGAAAATCCACAGCAATCCCTCCGACCAATATCCAAAGGTGTTACACTGCAGGAGATCCTAGTTCCAGGTCTTCCTTGGCCAGCACAATGAAATAAATCCCAGACCAGCAAATTTAGGGCATCGATATCCAAAAGCTGAAGCACCAGGACAGCCAGGAAACAAGTTCACAGTTTCTAATGCAAATTCAGAGAAACACACCCAGGAGAAATAATCTTCTTCTTCAATTTCAGCCACAGGCTAGTTATGAGCAGAAACGCTCTTTCCATAAGTGCCAGCAACAAACACACGAACCAACGCTATGGCCAGACACCCATCAGAGAACCAGTTGTAAACAGGACCAGGTCGAAAATAAATGATCCGACCTGAACTCCACCACCAAAGAAAGCGCAGAGTAGAGGAGATGCTGAGACGCTGAGAAAACGCCATGACAATAACAGTGATAGCCAAAACAACGACATCGCCAGGAGCCAATGCAAGTACACGTTTACCGAAACAGCTAAAAATACAAACAAATAAAGCAAAATAAACAAAATAAATAAAAAAATAAATAAAAACAAGAACAGAGCAGCAAACAAGCAAAATGGGCTAGTCCAGCATGACTAACATACTAACATACTAAATTGCCAGCAGAATAGGCCTAACGGTCTTTCGAGTCTGCTCGATTGGTCAGTCCCCACCCTGGGTGCTGACCTTGCTGCCCTCCTCACCTTCTCTGGCTTCTCCCTTCCCAGTTCCAGATATTCTTGCTGCATTGGATTTTGCTTCCAGAACCCTTCCCCTGTACCTGTCCCAGCCCCTCTTGAACCCCTCCACCATCTCTGCCTCCACCAGCCCCCTAGGTAGTGCATTCCATGGCTCCACCACCCTCTCAGTGAAGTAGCACCTCCTCCTTTCTCCCCTGAATCTTCCCCCTCCAGCTTCCACCCATGCCCTCTAGTGGCCCCCTCCTCCTTCCTTCGAAGCACCCTGACTGTTCCTCCCCTATTTACCCTCTTCATGTACTTAAAGACCTCTATCATGTCCCCCCGGTCCCTTCTCTCTTCCAATGTGTACATATTTAGCTCCTGAGCCTCCTCATAGGTCCTGTCCCCAAGCCCCAAATCATTTTGGTTGCCCTCCTCTGGACCCTCTCCAGGAGTTTAATGTCCCTCTTTAAGTGTGGCCTCCAAAACTGCACGCAGTACTCAAGGTGCGGCCTCACCAAGCAGTTATACAGAGGAAGCATCACTTCCCTCCTTCTGGAGGTGATCCCCTAGCGATGCATCCCAGCATCCTGTTGGCCTTGGCTGCTGCCCTCCTACAAGTCTCCGAGTTGTTCATTTTGACATCCACCACCACCCCCAGGTCCCTCTCAGCCATCGAGACTTGTAGCATTCCCCCCCCAGGGTGTATACTTGGCCCGGGTTTCTGGCCCCCAGGTGGAGTACCTTGCATTTCCCTGCATTGAACCTCAGCTTCCACTTTCTAGACCATCATTCCAGAGCCTCCAGGTCCCCCTATAGGGCCACCCTCCCCTCCTCCCCATCCACCACCGCCCCCAGTTTTGAGTCATCTGCAAAGAGACTCATCTCACTCCTGATTTCTGTCCTTATGTCAGAGACGTAGGCGTTGAACAGGAGGGGACCAAGGACGATCCCTGTGGGACCCCACTAATGACCCTCTTTGGGGATGAGACTATCCGCCAACTCGACCCTCTGGGTCCGGTCATGGAGCCAATTGCCTATCCATCTGATCATCTGGTTCCCCACCCCATTTCTCCCAGCTTATCCAACAGGCCCATCTTGAGGAACAGAGTCAAATGCCTTGCTGAAGTCTAGAAGAGGACATCCACTGGTCTACCAAGGTCCAAGGCACTGTCACCCAGTCATAGAACTCAAGGTTTGACTGACATGATTTCCTGAGAGCGAATCCATGCTGTTCATCGTCCAGGCACCCTGACTTTCCAGGTCCCCCCTAGCCTCTCCTTGACAATGCCCTCCATCACCTTGCCCACTACCGATGTCAGGCTGACAGGCCTGTAGTTCTCTGCCACCTCCTTGATCCCCCTTGTGGATAGGCACTATATCGCCACCTTCCAGTCCTGGGGCACCCACCCTGTCCTCAGAGATGGTGAAAGCTCCGCTAGGGGTTTCGCCAGGAGATCCGTAAGTTCCTTCGGCACTCTGGGATGTAATTTAATCCGCCCGTGCTTTCTCCATCTTAAGGGAGCTGAGGGCTTCCCTCACTCTCTCTGCTGTGATTTCCACTTCCAGTACCTCTTCTCCTGCTTAGCCCTCCCTCCTGCCAGTGATGCCTCCCTCCCCTCTCCCCAGACCCCGATCGGTAAGGGTCCCCCTCCTCAGTATCTCTGTCTCCTCCCATGTATGATGCAGCACCCCATTTTCCTTGGTGGAAACTGAGGTGAAGTACTCATTAGTACCTCAGCCTGCTCCCCTGGGTCTTGTGCCCATCTCTTCCCTGATTTAATCCTGCTAATCTGCCCCTTCACCCTTCGTTTTTCCCCAATGTATCTAAAGAACCCCTTGTTCCTCTCCTGATTTCCTGGCCAGGTTCTGCTCCTTCCTTGCCTTAGCAGCCCTCCACCACCCTAGTGGCCCTTCTAGCAATCAGCTCCTTCTCCCCTGATCCCTTTCACTCCTTGAGCACTTGAATTGCCTATAGGCTGCCTTCTTTCCTGCACCACCTCCTGGACCTCCCTGGTCCACCAGCAGGGTTTTCAGGCCCCACCATTTTCATCTTACTCTTGCACAGGTGCTGGTAGCATCTTGCACCCCTCTCCTGATGATTTCCACCTACTATCAGCGTCCATGTCTGACCCAATCCCATCCAAATGCTCATAAGGATCCTTCCCATTTCCTTAAAATCCGTTCCCCTGAAGTCAGTTACCTCTGTCTTTGTGCAGCTTTCTAGCCCTCCTAGGTCCAGGCAGAACCAGACCGTGACATGGTCACTCACCGCCAACGGGCCCCTTACCTCCAGGCCCCTAATCTGGTCACTGTCTGCCAGGACCACATCCAGTACCCGTGCCTCCCTGGTCAGTTCCCCCACCTGCTGAGTTAGGAACGCGTCTTGAAAGACATCCAACAACCTCTGTTCCCTGGTCACAGAAGATGTCATAGTCTCCCAGTCTGTTCCTGGTATGTTTAAGTCCCTCAACACCACCACCATTCCTCTGCCCAGTCTGCAGTGTCTCCCAACATCTGCCACCAGACTCTCCTCCAGCTCCTCCTGCCAGGGCAGGGGGTCTATACACCACCCTTTTTTACTTTTTCTGCCCCCTTGTTATCAAGGTGACCCAAATTCTTCCTCGGTTCCTCTCCGCCTCCTCTACTCCCCTATGCCAATGCAGTTTTTGACTATCATTGCTACCCCTCCTCCTCCTTCTCTCCCCTGTCCTTCCTGAACATAGTGTAACCCTCCAGGTTCAGGTCCCAGTCGTGTCCTCTGCGGTGGCCCAGGTCTCAGTGACCCTGCCACATCTACTGCTCCTCAGTTAGCATCGCCTGGAGCTCAGGCATTTTATTTCCCAAGCTCCTGGCATTTAGCAGGACTACCTTCCACCCTTCCCTATACTTCCATTTCCTGCTCGTGTTCCCATGGGGATTCCATTTTCCTCTGGTCTGCACTTTGCCAGTCGGCCTTTTCCTGCAATCCTCCAGCTCCCAAGGGGGGTGGAGACAGAGTCCTTCCTTTATCGGCACCCCCTTGACAGCCTTTTCTCCCATCCTTCCCCCCTTCACAAGTTTAAACCCCACTTTTCACCAATGAACCTCTTTATTTTCAACTTAAGGATTCCCCTCCCCTCCAAATTGAATTTGGTTAAGACCACGCAAACAGGGACTTTGGAGATTAAACCTATCTTTACTTAAGGAACAAGAATTTAGAGACTTGATAGTACAGAAAATACCCCAAATTATTCAGAAAAACCTGACACCAGAGACCCCTGCTGCCCTAGTTTGGGATACATTAAAGGCTGTAGTTAGAGGGGAGATAATCTCATATGCCTCACGTAAGCAAAAGCAGAGGGAGTGCAGATATAAACAGCTCCAATTTTGTTTTGAGGACACTACAGCAAAATATGGGGACAGAGAGATGGGGTGAGGGAAAAGGAAATACGGCAAATTAAAAGAGAATTGCAAGCTATAATTGATTACCAGGTCCAAGCCAAACTCCAACAGTTAAAAAGATATTACTATTAGTTTGACCCCAGAAGAGCAAGGAACCTGGCTAAGAGACTTTGCGTCAGCAGCAACTATAACTAAGTTGAAAGATCCTAACTCTGAGCTCTGAAAACAACACTCGGAGAGTCTTTCAATTTTTCAGAAATACTACAGAGAACTGTATAATAATCCCCGAAACAAGTATACAGCATTTCCTCTCAACTTTACATTTCCCTAAACACAAAATTCAGCAGGAGGATTGTTAACCCCTCTCACAGAGGAGAAATCAGGAGGGCAGTTCAACAGGCAAAAACATTGAAGTCCCCGGGACCTGATGGTTTTCTTCAGGAATGGTATAAGGCTTTCCTTCCTGTCTTTCTTACTCTATTGAGAAATGCCTATAGAGAAGTTCAAGAAGTAGACCCCCCGACCTCTTGGGCCTATGTGGTTATATCTACAATACTTAAGCCAGGTAAGGACCCTCAGCACCTGGATTCTTACAGGCCAATATCGATTCTAAACTGTGATTACAAGTTATATATGTCCATCTGGGCTAAAGCGGATGGAAGATATTCTACCGGGCGTTATTCATCCGGACCAATCTGTTTTTTTAAAGAATAGACAAACATCTGACAACACGTGTAGAGTTATTCACCTATTAGACTACTTTTCCAAACATTCATTCCCAGTAGTTATAGTTGGCCTGGATGCCTACAAAGCATTTGACTGGGTGCTCTGGAAATTTCTATGGCGGGTATTAGATTGTTTTGGATTACCGGACAAGTTTATTAAATGGCTCAGTAACATTTATGCTAATCCACAGGCATACATTAAAGTGAATGGGAATATGTTTTTACAAAAAAAAAAAAAAAACCTATACAGCTTGAGAGGGGCACTAGGCAGGGGTGTCCACTTTCGCCCTTGCTATTTGCTCTTTACATAGAGCCTTTGGTCATGGCGATTCGGGTCTCTAGAGAGGTCCGGGGAGTAGAGTTGGAGGAAGAAAGTCATAGGACATCATTATATGCAGATGATGTACTACTCACATTAACAGACACAGAGACATCTTTAATTAAGGTGTGGCAGATTCTTGGAGTTTGCAGAGGTCTCTGGTTATGTGATCAATGCCGCAAAGACTGAGGTACTGGCCCTTAATTTTGCACCTTCTCATACTCTGAAAATGTTTATGCCATTTAAATGGAGAAATACAAAACTAAAATACGTGGGGATCTTTCTGCCTTTAAATATTATAAATTTGGCCCTAATAAATTATGAAACCCTTACGTTGAGAATAAAGAAGCTGATATCCACAGGTGGTCTCAGATGAGACTCACCTATATTCTAGAATTGAAAACAATCCAATCCAACATATTACCGAGACTATTATATCTATTTCAAATGATCCCTATGCTCCCCTCACAGACATACTTCACCTCCTGGAATAAGATCTTATCCAGGTTTGTATGGGGAGGATGTAAGCCACGTAATCAGATGGTCTCTTTTACAATTATCAGAAGATAAAGGAGGACTGAATCTTCCCAATCTAAGACAATATGCTCTTCCAGTAGGAATAACTAGGATTTTGGCTTGGTTAAATCCGAGTATCCAGACACCTTGGAAGAGAATAGAATGTACCCTTAGTGATTTATATGACCCACAGTGGGTGATATTTGCTCATCATTCATCTCTCCAAAAATTAGCAGATTATTATATGGGAACGAAACAGACTTTGGATATGTGGTACAAAGTCAGGACTTTACCAGCTTTGGAGCCGCTATTCTATTACTTGAGGGTTTTAATTGCAGAATCGAAGTTTCTTCCAGTTCAGTTCGATTTGACTTTTCAACAGTGGCATAGAAGGGGGCTTTCGTTTATATACCAGTTCTTAGATAAATGGGGTAGTACCTTTTAATCAACTTCAACAGGAGTTTGATTTCATTTACAGAGAGTATTATAGATGTTTACAAGTCCAAACATTCATTACGCCAAAGGGTCCAGTAAGGAGTTGTTTACCAAGTCGTTTCTCCCTTTTGTTGAATTTGATTGTAACTTCAATGCAGGGGACTATATGGCAACATCTGATAGGCCTACTATATAAAGACCTTAGGGAATTGTAGCAGATTCCTCTGAGACAATACTAGAAGTATGGAATAAAGAATTACTCAGTAGAGTTCCATACGATCAATGGTTGAAATATACCAGGCCTTTGCTGGGGGTCTCTCTGGCCCCGTATTGGAGGGAATTTGCATGGAAAACCCATAACAGATATTTTAACACTCCAGCTAAGCTTGCCAAAATGTTCCCAACGTTGGGAGGGGAGTGTTGGAGGCACTGTGGGGAATGGAAGGCAGACCAAGTCCATATATTTTGGGGGTGTAATAAAATTCTTTTTTTCTGGCATGAGGTAGCATTGGCACTATCAGAGATATCTGGCCCAGAACTTAAACTTACACTGGAACTGGCCTTGATATCAGTACCACCAGAAGGTTATAAAGTACAGAGAGGCTCCCTTTTATTTTATTTCCTCTTGATGGCTAGGAAAGTGATAACAAGGCTCTGGCAACAACCTAGATCACCACTGATAGAAGAATGGCATAGTATGGTGGTGGAGCATTATATAATAGAATGAATGATTGCAGGGGCAATGGGTAGAGCAGCTCAGTTCGAAATAAGATGGAGGGCCCTGGTGTTTTACAATTCAGCTAGAGACCCCACATTTGCCCTATGATAGCGTTTTAATTTTTAACCTTGGAAAAAGGGAGGAGAGATAGGCTGGATGGGTACCTAAAGTACTGCAGATGTGTTTTTCAGAACGGTTTGCACTAGAGATTGTATTAGCAATGGTATGGGATAAGTTAAATTGGAATCAATTCTGCATAGTTTGTCCTGTGGAGTATGTATTAGAGCTTGTAGATTGTAGAGATGCTGGCACAATTGTAATACGAAGATGTTTTTGCCTTCATACTGCTTCCACAGTAGATAAATTTCACTGTACCTCAAGAAAAATTAAGTACAAAAAAAAAAAAGAAATGTTTAATCATCATGAGAAATGATTGCAATTGCTGTTAAAGAAATGATGAAGGATGTTTGCTAACCATTTAAATTAAGTCCCGACGCAGGTAGGTTTTAGGAATTTTAGAAGCATATTGGGCTAGGAAGGTAAGTTGGGTGGTGCCTGTGGCCAGGCGTTGGTGTGTCTATTGCCAGAAGACTGGGCAGTGTGTGTACCCAGTCTGATGGGGGAAGATCATCACTGGGCCATTGCCATCATTCCCAGGAGGGAATGATTTCCTGGGTGAGGGAAGGTATAGCCTCCTTTAAAAGAGGCTTATATTCCATTTTAGGATCCCTTTCCCTTTCTACCCCTCCTCCCCAGAGCTAGGGAATGTGTTAGTGGTCTGGGATATTGCTGATGGATGCCTCAAGGTGGCAACAGAGAGTAGGTTTTGAGGGAGTATATAAGGGAGCAGATAGGAAGTATTGGGGCCTTTCCAGCCTGGGCATTAGGCCTGCGACTGGAGGGGGGAGGCTGGAAGTGCAGAGTAAGGAGCAGAGGTTCGGTGGGCAAGTAAGGAAGCTCAGCGATCCAGGAGGGCCAGTGGAGGACTCCCCCTCAAAGTAAGGTCAGGAAGGTCTTTTTCAGCATTGTGGTCGATGGGGATCTTGGGGGAATGGAGCTCCATGGGGGAAGAATGTGTAGCCAGGTCCTGCATCATTTGGGGGCAAGGAGTGTAGGTGACTTCTCGGCCAGGAGGAGTTAGGAACCCCTAGAGACTCCTGTAATGTGTTCCCCAGGTCACCAGGGCTGTGGGGGTAGTGTCAGGGACCCACAGGAGGGAAGCCGATGGCAGTGACTCCCCTCGTACCCGGTGTGGCAGGGTGGCCTGGGGGCAGAGGGAGTCGGGGGGGCCCTTCACCCAAGATATGGGCCTGCTTTGGAGGGGCAGGTCCTGGGGTGCTGGAACATTGAAGGCTGGGTGGGTCACAGGCCGTAATGGCAGGCCTTGGAGGGTAGCCCTCGTGCTGGAACTTAATGCAAGCCCAGAAGGTGAAAAATGGGATGTAGGCCTGGCAGGTACCCCCTTAGGAAGATGAACAGCAGAAACCAGAGCAGTTTGGGCCACCAGTGAGAAGGCAGGTCAGTCCATAGCATAGGGCCATGAGGACTGGAGCAGAGCTGGGTTTGAGGCTGCTGCACCAGTGGGGCCGATAAGAGGAGAGGCTGAGCCGAGAGAAGGTGGTCGGTGCTGAAGTAGCACCTGTAACAGGGTCAAGCTTGAAGTGGGTTACAGGGCCTGGGTCATCATGAAAAAATCCTGGAAGCCCCTGTGGCTTGGGCCAGTGCCCAGGGGTCCAGGTGGGGGAAGCAGCCCACTTTCTCGTGCCAGTGTTTGGGGGCCAACTAGTGCCAGTGAGTGGGTAGCCCAGGAGAAAGGAAGGAAAAAAGAGTTGGCTTATCAGATCCAGAGAAGCCAGAAGATTGCAGGGATCTGAGTTCAAGTAGGTCCTGGGTAAAGCATAAGAGGGAGGGAAGGAACAGTGGAGGGAGGAGAGAGAGCAAGAGAAAGAGAGGAAGAGAGAGGAGAAATCAAATCCTTGCTTGTGCTGCTTTAAGAGTCATCATTCTGCTGCCTTAAAATGTTCAGCCAGTATGCGTAAAAGGTTGAATTAGCCCCATGAAGCTGCATTGTCTATTTAAAAAATGAAGGTGTGACCCCTGTATTGCTGGGAATCATTTGCAGTGCAGGAGCAGAATAAAGAAGCCAGTTTGGGAGGAAATAGCAGTGATGTGCCTTATTTAAACTGAGAGAGGGAAGCAAATTAAATGAAATCCTTCTTTTCCCCTTTATGTTCAGTGAAATTAATTTCTCATGAGTTGCATTCCAGATACAATTTAATCCCACCTGTGGTGGGTCCGAGGGGCTCAGGGGGACTCCAGAGACAGTAGAGGTACAGCGTGAAGTTCCTGGTCCAGTGTGTGGCCTTCGGGGTGAAGGTGAGAGTCATGAGTATTAAAGATGCCAGCAAGGTAGGATACAACTTTTTCTGCCTTATTCTGAAGTGCATTGGTCTCAACGTTAACATTTGAGGGTACCCCTTCTCCATTGCCCCGGCCCATCTGTGAAAGAAGTTTATGCCCCTAGACAGGGGCATGAAGGGGGGAGTTACACTGTGGAGGCTCATCGGGGATGTTTCTTTGAACTCCGAAGCACCACTGGACCCTGGAGGTGGGTTACATATTATTTTTTGAGTACCACACTAACCAAAGGGATTCCAGAAAATCTGAGCATCCCTGCTGTGTGAGGCCCTTGCCACCTCAGGCAGTCTGGCAAGCAGCCACAGGGAAGGCACCTCGTAGGTACAAGTGGCACTCTTGTCACACACTGGCATTCTGCACTCCTCCTATTGGACTCTCTAGTCAGAGGCATTACCAATTGATATGCTCTAGGCCTGGAATTCTAGTAAACGATCACCCACCCTCTACTGGCAGGAGGAGGTTGGTTATGCTTTCAAGGAACATAGCCATATCTTGTCAAAATCTTCCATGTGCCTCTGAACCCCATACTGAATTTTTCTGGTCTCATACACATTGTGAAATTTGAGACCCACTGATCTATTTAGCCCATAGTAGGAGATGTATGAGCTAACCAGTCTTGAGCTATTGTTTGTGTGACATTAGCCAGAGCAATGTATGCACCAGGTGTGGAATTTTAGTAACTGACCTACAAGACTATGGATGACTCAGAAAGAGTTGTAGGAAAGTAATCTGGGCTGCAAAAAGTGACTACTGTAGGAACTCTTCTGGCATCTGCTAATGATTCCTGGACTTCCAGAGGTTATTTAAAGAGACTAATTGGTGGCTGTGTCAAACGTCACACTATGGTCTAATCGTAGAGGGTGTGAACTGAAATAACACACTAACCACTGCAAACATCTCTAATATGCATTTTTCTGATGCCTCTGCCTTTACCTCTAGGTTTCCCTGCCAATCTGCACAGGATATCGTCGAGCTCCTGCCCCTTCCTAATCCCACCCATCCATCGTTCTATCTCACAGTTGTGACTGCTGGGGAAATATGAGTCTTCCTAAACAATCTCTCCCCTCACACCAGTACTGTTCATGAGGGTGTGGAACCCAAATTAGTCTGGCTGGGTGCCTCCTTCCTTGCCTTCTCCACTGCGCCTATTTTTAACCTTTCTTTGCTTTTATGGGTTATTTCTGACACCTGGAAGATTAACAGTGTTCTAGTCCTTAAGCAAGGGGACCTGAAATGGCATGGAAATGACCACTCTGTTGCACTCCTATCCATTCTTAATAAATTGCTTGAGAAGGTAGTTGTAGCCCCAGTTAACTGAGTATCCATACAAATACAAACTTCTTACACCTGAACAGCATGGATTCTGCAAAGGTCACAGTACAAACACTGAAATATACAATCTCATGGCAGATGAGGACCACTTGTGCCATCCAGTCTGCCCATTTCTCCCTACCTAGACTATTAACGCAGACTGTATCGAATCTATATAGCTCTTTCTCCCTCCCCCCTTCCTTTCCACTATGATTCCCTTGTGCTTATCCCATGCATTCTTGAACCCCGCCACTGTTTTTGTCCCCACCAGCTCTGCTGGAAGGCTGTTCCTAGAATCCACCACTCTTTCTGTGATCAAGTAATTCCTCACATCTCTCCTGAATCTACCCCCTCCATTTTCATAGCACGTCTCCTTGTTCTTGAGTACCTTTTCTCCTGAAAGATGCATTTCTCCTTTACCTTATTTACCCCCTTGAGGTATTTAAAGGTCTCTATTATATCTCCCTCTCCCTCCTATGTTCCAGGGTGTACATATTGCTCTCCTTTAGTCTCTCCACTGCTCTCCCTAAACTTATTCTGACATAAAAACTAACATGGATCAGGGAATGCTGACAGTTGGGGGGGTGTCCTGTGATATGGGTGAAGCAATCTGAGCTCTCAGTTTGCACGCCTGAATGAATAGTAGAGGGACAGAATAGAGAGGGCAAATGATGGCGGAATGTATAGTCATGTGGGCTAAATGGAGTAATGTAGCCTGCTGCTGCCAAGCTGGCCACTTGGAGCGGTGGATATGGTCACCGGCTGGAATGGTCATGGCCCCGGGTTTGGGACTCCTGTAGGTAATTTTTTTTGGAAGTGTTTTAGGTGTTACAATTCTTTTTTTCTGTTCTGTGTCCTCTGGTTCCCGCGACTGTGTTGCCCCCAGCCACGGTATCCCCCTGCATACTGTAGCCCCCCTCCTTTGTATTCCCCTGTTCCCCAGTGTCTGCCCCCCAGAGCTGATTATTTTAATATGGTGGGTGCAGGAGGGTGTAGCCTCCCACATTTAACGTTAGTGTATATGGTTCTCTTATAGCACTTTATAGTGCCATCGCTGTCTTGATGATTGATGTGGTTTTGCAGGGTATTCAGTAAACACAGCAACTGTGATTAAGCAACTGCAAAAAGGGCAACTCAGTCATGGTGTCTGTGTTCTGGGCTACTTGGCAGGGTAGCAAGAGGATACCCGGGGTGGGCGACTACGGCAACAGGATGTGCATATATATACGTGCAAGGGAGGGAGAGACCGCTCCTTGCGACAGGCAGGAGGGGAGGAAGGGTGTGTGGGCTGTAGTGCGGCAGTCGGCTGCTGAACTGGCTGTGTGGAGTGGTGGGGAAGGCTGGCAGGCTGGGGTTGGGAAGGTGCCAGGTTCGGTTCTGGGGCGCGATTGTATTTTGCGTCAGGTCTTTTTTTATTTTTTAGTAAGTTTTACACACACACCCAACATGCACCCCTCCTGGAGTTCAGAATCTTTACGTAGGGGGGTGCGGGGGGCACAGCCCCCCACATATCATGGAATCCTGTTGCTGGTCTTGTGGTCGCTGCAAGTGTACATTGCTGTTATTTATTTTCGGCGACGTACACTCGCCCAAATGGCGATCGCCGTTTGGCGATCATCTTTATGACATAAACTCGTTTTATAGAGTCAATTTGGTTTTCAGCAAAATATACTTGATCTTATGCAAGTCGCTGTAAAATATTCCCTGTTATGACATAGAACCCACTTAGGGGTCTTTGTGGATCTATCTAATGCTTTTGACTTGGTTGACTAAAATTGTTGTGTTCTAGATTATTGACTGTAAGTTTGTCCCCCATGCTGTTGCTTGGTTTGCTGACTACCTTCATAACAGGCAACTAATTGTTACATTTAACTAAACTCTGTCCATCTTGGTTCACCTTAAGCAGGGTGTCCCACGAGGTTCCACACTTGGTTCAATCCTCTTCTCCCTTTTTATCAATAATATCCCTCATATGGACTTCCGGTGACGTCACCACACCGAATAGCCGCATAGGAGAGGGGCTCTAACACATCCCGCTAGAGAAAACTCCCAGATTTATCCTTATTGCCTTTAAAAAAGAATATAATCACAACAAATTATGTCTGGGAGTAAAGGCAAAGCAAAGCTGTGCCCAGGGAGATACAAAGAAAGGGCAGATGGTGGTGGATGTGGGAGACGGCCTGCTTCTAGTCGCAGCATATCGCCAGCTAGTAGTATGGCCGGGGATTTGGATCCTGACACAGACAAAGAAAGTGAGTGGCTCACCAGGTCTAGGTATGAAATGCTCCTAGCTGAAATACGGGCGTTTCGTGCAGAAAATAAAAAAGAGTTCTCAGCTCTGCAGAGCCGACTGACCAAGGTGGAGGAAAGACTAGAGCGCTCAGAGAAGACCGCGGGGGAACATTGCTGAGGAGACTACCCGCTTACATTGATTACTTAATAGACCAACATGAAATCTTTCAAGCTAAGCTGATAGATCTAGAGGCTCGCTCCGGAGGGATAATCTCCGCATCTACGGTTTACCAGAGGGGTCTGAAACTGGCAAGATGGAAGACTACCTGACCGACCTGCTCCGAGATGTATTAGATCTCCCCCCATCATTCCAGTTTAAAATAGAGAGGGCGCATAGAGCTTTGATGAGGAAACCGATGGATCCAACAGCCAGACCATGCTCGATAGTTTTAAAACTGTCTAGCTACAGAGACAAAGAACTGCTTCTCCGAACAGCGTGGGCTAAACGAAAGGTAACTTACAACTCAGCTCGGCTGTTGTTTGACAACGACTACCCCTCCTTGAAATCATGAAAAAAAGAATTGCTTACACTCCAATTCTGAGACTCTTGAAGGAGAAGGGGATTCGCTTCCAAACCCCTTATCCTGCTAAACTACGGGTCTGCTGGGACTCTGGAACCAAAGTTTATGCAACCCCAGACGAAATTCAGCCGGAACTAAAGAAGTTGGGATGGTGTTTCCAGTCGACTGGTCCAGTGTCACATGAAAAGCGTCCCCCTAGATCGCACTGGCAGAGCAATTCGAACAAATGCGCAGGTGCAGGCAGAAGATTCCGTTCGCTTCAGGACATCAGGGAGTTTGTTGCGAGATCTCAGACAGATTCCGAGGAGGTAGATCATGAAGACCAGAACTTAAATACCTGAACTGATAATCGGAGGATTCAAATGGCCGTCTGTTCGCATCTCCTGCGGTTGAACACCTGTAATGTATAACAGAACACTGATACAAGGACTCAGTAGGGTCTTATCCTGAAATATTATGCACAGCCCTTATCCTGATGTTATTTTTTGAGTTTACAGGGGTATGTTATGGGCTGTAGGGCATAAAAGGACCTTTGTTGTTTTTCACTCTCAGGTTCATGTTTACTGAACTCCCCTAAGCATAATTATATGAGAGGTCAGAGGTGGGATGTGCTGAGGTGGTGTTGAGGTGTTTTTCTGTACCCCCCTCGCAGCTATTTTTCCACAGCCATGCGATTTAGCTGGAGTACTCCCCTTATGTGGGTGATGTTACTTTTATTCGACCTCGATAGGGTTCGGGGAGGCCTGACCAAATATATGGTCACAATTCCTCACCCAGGTTTCGGGTCCTTTTTAAGGTCCGCGAAGCCTTGGCTTAGAGGGATAGTTTCTTTACCCTCTTCCTTTGGAAGTACTGTTTTGTATAGTTCTGAGAAGTTAAAATATGTTATGTTCAAGTATGTTGTTATGTTGGGAAATGTGCACAATTTAGTTTTTAGTTGTCAACTAGAGAGTGTTAAGTTGGATTGGATGGGTCAAATGTATGGGGGAGCTCAGAGTCTCTTGACGTGGATGGAGAAGGAACTTTTTGAGGTGTTGACACCTAGATTCCGGGAGGGGTTTCCCTTACAGTTCCCCGTATTTCTGGGCACAGTTCAGTTCCGAATATTAAAAATACCCTGGATGGCTAAACAGCCTATAATTAGAATTTGCTCTCATAACGTTAATGGGTTGAACAACCCATTAAAGCGCTATAGAGTGATCAGTTCTCTGAAAAAATTGAAACCTTCGTTCCTTCTACTGCAGGAAACCCATTTGAGTAAACAAGAGCACCAAAAACTTTCTAGATTTGGGTTCTCTGCAGTGGTGGTTTCGACGTTCAGGAAAGGGAAGAGAAGAAGGACAGCGGTTCTTGTTCCTAAAAATGTACCCTTTCAATTGTCTGACTCATATACAGACCCGGAGGGCAGGGTGGCATTAGTTGTGGGTCACCTGGAGGGACAGGCTATCACGCTGGCCTCGATCTATATCCCCCTTGGGGAGGGGCCCGAGGTAAGGAAGTTGTTATTGCAGAGGATTATGGAGATGCACAAAGGGGTCTTAATAATTGGAGGTGATCATAATTTAACCACCTCACACCTGGATACTTCTAGCATGAACCCCCCCCAAGAAATCTCCAGAGCTGCGGATGATGCAGGCCTGTATCTCTGATGCACAATGGGTGGATGTCTGGAGATATCTCTACCTGAACAAAAGGGAGTACACATACTACTCAGCCCCCCATAAAATCTATACCAGGATTGATTACATGCACGTAGTGAAAGAACACCTATACAGGGTGCAAAATTGTACTCAGACACCTACGGTGCTATCTGATCACTGTCTCCTGACCCTCACTATATCGTGGGAAAAGGAGAAAACTAACACCCTGTGGAAGTTCAATAATTTTTTGTTGAACTTAAAAGATTTTAAGGAAAAGGTTCAACATAAAATTAAGCAAATCCTAGCAGACAATGAGAAGCAGGGGACAAAGAAGGGAGTAATCTGGGACACCCTGAAAGTAGTTCTTAGAGGCGAGATAATAAAATATGCAGACTTTTAGAAAAAGAAACAACAAGCGCGTCTAGATAAACTCCATAGGCAACTCAGGGATCTGCAGGCTCAGCATGCAGCTGGGGATGAAGGGGCGTTTCCATTATTACAGGCCACCAGCGATCAGATCCAAGGGATACTGGACATGTGCACTGAGCAGGCCCTACAGCTTACTTGGCAGAAATATTATGAAGGGGGGCCCAGATCCGCCCGATTGCTAGCCCATAGACTTAGGCAGCATAAGACCCAGTCCAATATTACTCAGATCAGAGATCCAACTTCCAAAAAAAATGGTTACCCTTCCTAGGGAGATAGAACAGGCTTTCCAGACCTTTTACAGTGCCCTATACAGAACGGAGGGGGTTGAGGGGGCTCCGGGGACGGAGGCCTTCTTAGAGGGTCTAAGACTTCCTAGATTATCTGATGAACAAAAGCAGATATTGGAGAGACCAAGTTCCCCGGTAGAACTTGCTCGAGCTATCTCAGCTCTTAAAACTTTTAAGAGCCCAGGACTGGATGGTTACACAGGTGATTTCTATAAGGTATTCAGAAAGGAACTATCGCCGGTTTTGCTGGAGACCTGTAGAAGTGTTCAGCTAGGTGAATTAATCCCTGATACCTGGAGATATGCTTATATTTATAGTATACCAAAACCTGATAAAGACATTACATCTTACTCCTCGTACAGACCCATTTCAGTTCTTAACATAGATTACAAAATTTTTGTCTCTATTATAGCCAAAAGGTTTGAAGTATTCTTGCCAGAGGTAATAGATCTAGACCAGACTGGGTTTGTCCCAGGACGCCAAACTCAGGATAATATCAAAAGAACATTACTACTGGTACAGCATGCTAGGAAGGGGTTCTCGCTTTTGCTTTCTGGACGCAGAGAAGGCATGCCCAACCGCATCAAATGGCCTTTTCTGTGGGAGATTCTGGGGAGATTTGGTGTCCCAGACTCAGTAATCAACTTAATAAAGTCAATGTACACGGACCCCAGAGCTTTCATCCACATTAACGGTTCATTTTCTCGCCCTATTACACTGTCCTGCGGTACAAGGCCCCCTGTCCCCCCTGTTGTTTGCTATGTATTTGGAACCTCTGGCCCAAGCCCTGAGGCAGGAGGTGGGGGTGTAGGGGGTGAGACTGCCCTCTGGCACTCATAAACTTGCGCTATATGCAGATGATCTACTGATATATATGACTGAACCCGAGGCCTCCCTGCCCCCCCCCGGGATAAATTGACCAAATTTGGAGAACTGGCAGGGTATAAGGCCAACTTGTCCAAAACGGAGGTCTTGGCCCTAAACTTTATCCCCCCCCCCAGCAGATCTTAAGAACAGGTACCCTTTTAAGTGGGATCTAAAAAGTATAAAATATCTAGGGGTAAGGATTGGTATGACCTGTGAAGATCTGTTCCCTTTGAATTATTCACCTTTCCTGCTTAAAACCAAGGCTGAACTGGAAAAATGGAGCATTCTCCCCCTGGCTCTACATCAGAAAATGGAAGCCAGTAGGATGGTGGTCCTCCCTCGCTTCCTTTATTTGACTCAGACTCTCCCAATACAGCTAACAGATTCATTTTTACGTTCGCTTGCACGCATGCGCAAGGAACATTTCGGGAGAGTAGCACACTTTGGAGGTGTGCTCTCCCTTGCAATCCAGTGCTCCGCTGAGCAGACGTAGTCCTGCACAATCGGTGCGGGAGTTTAGATGACAGCGGTGGTCTTCTGCTTCAAAGAAAACCACCGCTTGCCTACCGCCGGCACCACGCCATGCTGCCCCCTTGCATCACGCCGCCCCCGCCACGCCGCCTTAAAGCTTTGGTGCCACGTTGAGAGCCCACCCCAGCGTGGGCAAACATTGTTGCCGACGGGGTGCCCAACTCCGTCGGCTCCATGGCCCCAGCTATCCTCTGCCACGCTGGGAGCCCACCCCAGCATGGCAAACGTCTGTTTTTTGCCGACGGGAGGTGCCCAATCCCGCCGGCTCTCGCCCCCTCAGTTTGCCGACGGGTTGCCCAATCCCCGCCGGCTCCTTGGCCCCCAGCCATCTTCTGTCACACTGGGAGCCCACCACAGTGTGGCAATGTCCCACGAGTCCTTTTTTTGCTTTTAAACCAGTAAAGAAAAACGGTCCCACGTAGTCTCCCAGTCCCCCCACCCACAACCCGCACCCACCCACTGTGCATCCAGCCTCCCCACACCCCCCTCACCCCATACTTACCTCCGGAGCTCGGCGCGACAATCTTCGGTGGACCGGGAACACGTCTGCACTCTTCAAAGCCGACCGCGAACTGAGGAAATGCCGGTAAGCTGTATAATGGGCTAGATAGGGAGGTTTCAACTTTATTGCATATTCAGGAAATTTTTGAGTTTTGCTATTCACTAACATGGATTTAGACCTTTCATGACACGTCTCACTGTCATGAGCAAGACCAGGCCCGGCGGGTGATTTCGCAGTCACTGCACAAAATCACCCTTCGGCCTGAATAATGCCATAACAGTGACACTATTCATGAGAAGGGTCCCAAAACCCCATGTTGAAAATTTGGGCAAAATTCCAAAAATGACTGTTTTACGAGCGTGCATTGCGCAGTTCCTATGCAGGCTCGTAAGTTCGCGAATTTTCAATATTTTCACTCCAGATTTTCAACATTGCCATTTTACCACACCTCCTTATGAGCAGTACAGCTGTCATTTTTCACATCCTGCCCAAAACTTGTTTCCACCCATGTAGTGCAGAATGGCGCAGTCGGTGTGCGAACTCAATGTATGGGACACATTAAGAAAATCACAGTGACACTGATCATGAGCAGAGGTCTTAAAATGGCTGTGTTGAAAATTTGGTGAAAAAATTCCTAATAATGACTGTTTTACGAGTCTGCGTTGCGCAGTTCCTACACACGCTCATAAGTTTGCGAATTTTCAATATTTTCACTCCAGATTTTCAACATTGCCATTTTACCACACCTCCTCATGAGCAGTACAGCTGTCATTTTTCACATCTTGCCCAAAACATGTTTCCGCCCATGTAGCGCACAATGGCGCAGTCCATGTGCGAACTCAATGTATGGGACACATTAAGAAAATCACAGTGACACCATTCATGAGCAGAGGTCTTAAAATGGCTGTGTTGAAAATTTGGTGACAAAATTCCTAAAAATGACTGTTTTACGATTGTTCATTGCGCAGTTCCTATGCACACTCGTAAGTTTGCGAATTTTCAATATTTTCACTCCACATTTTCAACATTGCCATTTTACCACACCTCCTTATGAGCAGTGCAGCTGTCATTTTTCACATCTTGCCCAAAATGTGCTTCCGCCCATGTAGCGCACAGTGGAACAGTCGCTGTGTGAACTCAGTGTATGGGACACATTAAGAAAATCACAGTGTCACTGTTCATGAGCAGAGATCTTAAAATGGCTATGTTGAAAATTTGGTGAATAAATTCCTAAAAATGACTGTTTTACGAGTCTGCATTGCGCAGTTCCTACACACGCTCGTAAGTTTGCGAATTTTCAATATTTTCACTCCAGATTTTCAACATTGCCATTTTACCATACCTCCTCATGAGCAGTACAGCTGCCATTTTTCACATCCTGCCCAAAACATGTTTCCGCCCATGTAGTGCACAATGGTACAGTCAGTGTGCAAAATCAATGTATGGCACACAGTAAGACAATCACAGTGACACTGTTCATTAGCAGAGGTCTTAAAATGGCTATGTTGAAAATTTGGTGAAAGAATTCTTAAAAATGACTGTTTGATCGAGGCTTAGCTATGCAGTTCCCACGCACGTCCGACGTTTGTGAATTTTCAATATTTGCACTCCAGATTTTCAACATTTCCATTTTACCACACCTCCTCATGAGCAGTACAGCTGTCATTTTTCACATCTTGCCCAAAACATGTTTCCGCCCATGTAGTGCACAATGGCGCAGTCCGTGTGCGAACTCAATGTATGGGACACATTAAGAAAATCACAGTGACACCATTCATGAGCAGAGGTCTTAAAATGGCTGTGTTGAAAATTTGGTGACAAAATTCTTAAAAATGACTGTTTTACGATTGTTCATTGCGCAGTTCCTATGCACGCTCGTAAGTTTGCGAATTTTCAATATTTTCACTCCACATTTTCAACATTGCCATTTTACCACACCTCTTTATGAGCAGTGCAGCTGTCATTTTTCACATCTTGCCCAAAACGTGGCTCGCCCATGTAGCGCACAATGGCACAGTCGCTGTGTGAACTCAGTGTATGGGACACATTAAGAAAATCACAGTGTCACTGTTCATGAGCAGAGATCTTAAAATGGCTATGTTGAAAATTTGGTGAACAAATTCCTAAAATAACTGTGTTTCTGATGCGTTGTGCAGTTCCTATGCATGCGCTCGTAAGTTCTTGAATCTTCAATATTTTACCCAGATTTTCAACATTGCCATTTTACCACACCTCCTTATGAGCAGTACAGCTGCCATTTTCACATCCTGCCCAAAACATGTTTCCAGTGTAGCAATGTACGGCGCAGTCGGTGCAAAATCAATGTATGGCACATAGTAAGACAATCACAGTGACACTGTTCATTAGCAGAGGTCTTAAATGGCTATGTTGAAAATTTGGTAAAAAATTCCTAAAAATGACTGTTTGATTAGCGCGCTAGCAGTTCCTACACACGCTCATAAGTTTCAGAATTTTCAATATTTTCACTCCAGATTTTCAACATTTCCATTTTACCACACCTCCTCATGAGCAGTACAGCTGTCATTTTTCACATCCTGCCCAAAATGTGTTTCTGCCCATGTAGCGCACAATGGCGCAGTCGGTGTGCGAACTCAATGTATGGGACACATTAAGAAAATCACAGTGACACTGATCATGAGCAGAGGTCTTAAAATGGCTGTGTTGAAAATTTGGTGAAAAATTCCTAAAATGACTGTTTTGATTTAGTTCATGCTATGCAGTTCCTACACACGCTCATAAGTTTGCAAATTTTCAATATTTTCACTCCAGATTTTCAACATTGCCATTTTACCACACCTCCTCATGAGCAGTACAGCTGTCATTTTCCACATCCTGCCCAAAACATGTTTCCGCCCATGTAGCGCACAATGGTGCAGTCGGTGTGCGAACTCAATGTATGGGACACATTAAGAAAATCACAGTGACACTGTTCATGAGCAGAGGTCTTAAAATGGCTGTGTTGAAAATTTGGTGACAAAATTCCTAAAAATGACTGTTTTACGATTGTTCATTGCGCAGTTCCTATGCACGCTCGTAAGTTTGCGAATTTTCAATATTTTCACTCCACATTTTCAACATTGCCATTTAACACACCTCCTTATGAGCAGTGCAGCTGTCATTTTTCATACCTTGCCCAAAACGTGCTTCCGCCCATGTAGCTCACAATGGCGCAGTCGGTGTGCGAACTCAATGTATGGGACACAGTAAGAAAATCACAGTGACACTGTTCATTAGCAGAGGTTTTAAAATGCCATTGTTGACAATTTGGTGAAAAAATTCCTGACAATGACTGTTTTACGAGCGTGCATTGCACAGTTCCCACGCACGCCGCGTAGGTTTGCGAATTTTCAATATTTCCACTCCAGATTTTCAACATTGCCATTTTACCACACTTCCTTATGAGCAGTACAGTTGTCATTTTTCACATCCTGCCCAAAACATGTTTCCGCCTATGTAGCGCACAATGGGGGTAACAAAAAGGTCATGCTGAAAATTTATTGTGTAAATACCAGCAATCGCACAGGGCATTAGGGTAAAGCACCATACATGCCAAACACCACTGCAAATACCTGCAAGTGAACGTTCGGCATTGACAAATGCTTGTTTAGATCGTTACAAAGGAAGGTATCAACTTGTATTTGGGGGAAACAGAAACCTAGGATTAAGCTCTCAGTTTTACAGCTTCCCAGGCAGCAGGGGGTTATGTCCCTTCCTAACTTTAGGCTATATTATTTAGCTTCTCAAATTAGAATTCCGCTGTACTGGTTAGATAAGAATTATAAAGCCAGATGGAAATCAGTCGAGAGCCAAGAGAGAAAAGTTAGGGGTGTTGTTCACACTCTGCTTTCTTTTCCCCCTACCCAAAAAATTGAGGAAATTGAAAACCCACTCACATGCTCCACCTTGAGGTCTTGGTTCAAGATGCTGTCCCTCCCTGAGTTCATAAACTGGAGACTCGCTTTGTTCTCCCTATGTAACTTCTTTTACTCCGGCTAAATTGGATAAGGGATACCTTAGGTGGCAAAAGAAGGGTCTACACCTGATATACCATTTTATGCCACAGGGGATAATATTATCATTTACAGACCTAGTTCAAAGGTATGGCATTTAATATTCTGATAGATTTAGATACTTTCAAACTAGGGATTATCTTCACTCCCTTGAAGAGGTGAGGTGGAGGGACTCCCCCCTCCCTGAGCTCCTGATGATTCTAATTAAAGCAATAGATGGAAGGCCCATTCCAGCCCACACAATTTCAATTCTATATGAGGGCCTGCAATCTCTGGTATCCTATCCCTTAGATAAAACTAGATTAGACTGGGAGAAAGACATGGGGATTGGAATCCCCCTTTCAATACGGGAAAAACGTCTTAAAACAATGCATATGGGTATCAGCTCTGGACGCTGGAAAGAATTTGCCTGGAAGGTTGTGGTGAGGTACTTTAGAGCTCCTGTAGTGACTCAGAAGTAGAGTAAGCAGGGGGATGCATGTTGTTGGAGGCAATGCGGATTCTCCCCTGCCACTTTAGGCCACATCTTTTGGTCATGCCGGATTTTGCAGCCCTTTTTGGCCTGCTTTCATGAGGCCCTTCAGCATATTATCTCCCCAAATATTGATTTAGACCCTCACTTTTTTCTGTTTGGTGACTACCCCCAGGTTCAATGGGATGTTCCAACCAGGAAATTTGTTAATTTGGCCTCTAGCTGCCAAGAAAGCCATTACCAAAAAATGGATGTCCCCCTTGCCTCCAACCATGGACCAGTGGCACCAGATAATGATTGACATTTATAAGATGGAGAAAATTACAGCCACATTAAATAAATCTCAGGCTGTGTTTGAGAATATGTGGAGAAAATGGGTACTATATATCACACCAATACGAACAGAATTTATCCCATGATCCCCAAGTAAATTATTTCTTTTTTCTTTTTCTTAGGGGGTATCAGTGGCTCCATCCATCCATCTTTCTTTCTTTCTTTTTCTTTTGATGTATTAACTTGGCAACATGTAAAATATAATGAAATGCAAGATGCAAGTGCACTTTATGTCTTTCCCTATTTATAACTTATGTTCATTATTTATGTTCACTGTACTTTTGTGTAATTGTCATGCCTGCGTATTGTTGGTATATGTTCTACCATAAAATAAAGAATGAGAGTTTAAAAAAAAAAATATCCCTCATATGGTGACATCCTGCACTACCACACTCTATGCTGATGACCTTGAGTTCAAAAAGTCTTTTCAGTTCTCAGCTTAATGAAAACTTTCTGAGATTATAGTTGTGGATCTCAAACAACAAATTAAAGCTTGGATCCTGTTCTGAGGCCCTGTCCATATCCTGTTCTCATGGCTCTTTGCTTATTGCGGCCCACACATTTAAGTACCTTGGTGTCACATTAGATCCTTTCCTGGGATTTTCCTCTCATGTCACCAATATCTGCCAGCCCATTAATGCCAGGTTAAGTATGGCCTACAGCACCCAACAAATACTTACACTGGCTGCTGGTATTACTCTTGCGAAAGGTGCACGCATTCCTACTGTAAACTGTGGCATGTTCTCCTTACTTAACGCCTCTAAAGCAACAATGGTCAGAAGGGATACTGCCTGTCACAGCTTTTGTAGATTGGCACTGTCATTTATCTGTCTTGCACACCATTGTTACATCTGTGGAAAACTGGGATGACTATCCCCATCAAACAGTCACCTGTTTCACCTGGGTTACTTTACAGACAAGCTTCTTCAATCTCCTACCCATGTTCTTGTTGCATAGTTTCCAAAACCCTCTCACCAGTCCTATCCTTTAAGGTCTAATGACAAATCTCTGGAGGGAGTCCCTAAAGTAAACACCAACGGAGATGCTGGAGTTCTCTCCCGTTCCTGGTCCATGACTCCTTCTCCCATTACCTTTTTCAAAAGTCCCTTTGGGGCCATCTGCTGACCAATTCAGCCTGAAACTGCACATGCCCTACCCCTCGTGCTTCACCTGTTCACATTTTAACTCTGAACTTATTTTTATTAGTCATAATGTGTCAGCTGTGACCTCATATCTTTATTCCCCTGGCAATGTCCTTGTCATACACTTTTCTGCATAAAGGTATGACTGCGTAAGTACTTCTAATTGATTACAATAACTGGGCTAATGATGTATCTTGTTACATGTTAATTTTAACTCTGCTGTATACCAGATCATTTTACTGCTACTGGATAGATGCCTTTTCTGGCTCTCCTAGTTATTGTATAATTTATGTCTTGTATGGAAGACTAGGTTTCCCATTTTGTATGATCTGAGCCTTTCTGCAACTTGTTTTTCCTGTGTTTTTCTGCTGTTATTTCCTGGGTCATAGCTGAAAATAGGCATGTTATACTGCCCTTTTGCAGGTCATTGGTTAGACTGCATCTAGAGTACGGAGTCAGATATTGGTGTCCATACCTTAAGAAGGACATCAGCCTGCTGGAGAAATTCCAGAGGAGGGCAACCAAGATAATCGGGTAGGGTAGGTCTTATGAGCAGAGGCTGGGAGCCCTGAAAATGTACTATCTAGAGGAGAGGAGGGAGAGAGGGGACATGATAGAGACCTTCAAATACTTGACGTGGATAAATGGGGTGGATAGGGAGAGTCTTTTCAAGCTAAGGGACAACCGAACCATGCAGAGCAAAGATTGAGGCTGGGGGGTGGTGGTTTGGGAGGGATATTAGGAAACACTTCTGCATGGTGAGGGTGATGGCCAGTTGGAATGTTCTGTCAGAGAAAGTGGTCTCAGTGAAGACAGTGGGCAGCTTTAAGAGGGTCTGGGACAGGTATAAGGGGGGACAGATGGGGGAAGGAAGAATGGGGAGCAGGGTCAGTGGAGTATGCTAGGGACCCTGCAATATGAGCAGACTTGATAGACTTGATGGCCTTCTTCTGCTGGCTCTTTCGTATGTATTTGTCTAGTGTGCTTACCTGCAGTAGTTAAGAACAATAGTAAATGAATATTTCTTTAGTGTTTGTTGACCAGGAAAGGAGGGCTAGGCAATACTGTCTATTTACAGTCTCATCCTGGTGGTGGCGACAACAGAAAACTGTTGGGAACCAACTGAAATCAAGCCAGATTAAGCTGTTGGTGGAATTTTAGTGACTGGGAGACATTTGAGCAGGACATTGGGGAAATTCCCCTACTTGTCTCAAAAAGTGCCATGGGATCTTTTAACATTCGAAAACAACAAAGAAAGGGAACCTGCACTCAGGAGTCAAATATACAAAACGTGATTTATTGCAACATATTAAAACAATAAGTTATGATCATGCTGTTCCTCCAAGTTTAACCGCCCCCAGTGCATTCGAAGCCACAGCTCCTTCATCGGGGGTGTATCTTTAACATCCACCCAAAAAGGCAGATGGGACCTTGGTTTAACCTCTCATCCAAAGCATGGTGTAGTGCTCCAGAGTCCCGGTGTCCTCCAAAATTGGACATCCAGGTGCTCTTGGGGCTGGTTAGGTAGGGAAGGTGCCCAGGCTAGGGAGATGCCCCCATTTCATGCCCCAGCATTAGGTGTGCCCCAGGATGTAGGGAGGTCCCCCTGGTGTGGGTGCTCTGGGCTTGGATAGGTACCTCCCCAAGCATAGAGCCCCAGCTGGGCTCCATAAAGAAAAAAGGAAAAAAGTTCATTTCTGCTGCCTGTTTGTTTTCCCTGCCTGCTTCTCCTTCACAGAACCCCCTCTCCAGTTACCACGCACTGGGCACCTACTCTTGTGGACCTGGTCATGAGGGCAAGCAGGCAGGGATGGGCTCATGAGGATTCTGTGACAGAATCCTCAGCCCATTTGAATGGCAATAGCTGTTCAGTACATTGGGAGCAGGGAGGGAGAGCAGCAGCTTGGAGAAGGGAGCGCTAGGCTAGCCCAGGCTTGGCCAAAAGGGAGGGACTTACTTTTTGTTCTGGGGTCCCTCCTGATATCCCAGCCAGTCTTTAGCCGATCGATCCCTCTTTTTCTGTGGCGGCAGTTGTCCATCAGGTTTTTTGGTGCCGCAGCGGTGAGACAGAGTCCCATCAGGAGGGCTGGCGAGTTCAGCTCAGCCCTCCAGCAGTGCAACTAGCAGCCCAGCAGTCCAGTCAGGAGAGGTAGCGGGCCAGGCCGGCCCCTCTAGGTGCCTGTAGCAGTCTCGTTGGGAGGGGCTGTGGCAGCAGATGAGCCGTCCGCTCCATCCAGCTTCCCAGCAGATGTTTGTCTGGAGGGGCAGCAGGTCCAGGCTGTCCCCACCATTAGTCCAGAAGTTGGAGGTGTTCCGGAAGAGGCAGCGGCAACAGCAGAAGGTTGACCCCTACAGCTCCAGTCCTTAGCCCAGCAGATGTTTGTCAGGAGGGGCGGCAGGCCCAGGCCGTCCCCTCCACCAGCAGTTCTCCATGGAGGTTAGAGGGAGGAGGCGGGTCCAGGCCTCCCCATGCAGCCAGCAGCAGTCCTGGCTCACGAAATAGATGGAGGGCGACAGGATGAGTAGTGGCAGCACTGCGGTCGGGTGCTGGCCTCCGGGGGAAAAAAGGGAACTTTAAAAAAAAAAAGAAAATTAATTAAGTAAATTCTGGGCACTTCCAGGCACCGGCAGCAACCATTGGGTTATGAAAGGCTCCAGCAGCAGGACCACCCATGAGGTGGGTCAGAAAAAGCTCCAAAGAGCCAGGGAAATGTGGGGGCAGGCAAGGCCCCAGCAGGAGCCGCCCTCAGAGTGGAGTTCAGGAAAGGGCTTCTTTGAGCCAAGTGACTGTGAGGGCAGATAAATCCCCACATTTAGACCACCCATGGGGCAGAGTTAAAAAAAAAAAGAGCCCCATAGATAGTAGAGAAGGGGCTGGGAGTGTGTAAATGGGATTGACTGCCTGTCTAGTGGTCTTAAAGGGGCAATGAAAGGCCCACCAGAGTTAAAGGGGCAACGACAGGCCCCCTCAAGTCTAAAAGGGGGGAAGGAACTGTATAAATAAATAAGCAAACTGGATTAATGCCTGACAGTGATTTAAAGGGGCAGGAGCAAGTGCAGGGCTCTGTTGAGCCATGGAACTGTAACTGTAATTAAATAACTGTTTACAAGAATGAATTCAGCCCAGCAGTCCAGTCAGGAGATTAATACCTGCCAGTCAAAGATGGTCACCAAGAGACAGTGCCACTGTGATTTTATTTAATTGAATGACAAAGTGTTTGATTCAGTAACATGCCAACTATGTAATGCTTTTGCTAGGAATAAATACACCAGACACTGGGTTTAAAAATTTTTTATTGTTCCGCCACCCTTCTACCTGTGTGTTGTTCCAGGAGCCCGACCCTGTTTTTCCAGACCACTGTCTTGGCCCTGTCTGTTGCCTCCTTTATTCCCATGTCCTTGTCTGTCCTCTTGTCCCAGCAGTCCAGTTAGGGGCTGTGGCTGGGTGAGCTTGTGTCCTGGCAGTCCACGTAGAGGCTGTGGCTGGCTGACCTCATGTTCTGGCAGTCCACCTAGGGGCTGTGGCTAGGTAAGGTGGGCTGACTAGTTCCTGGAGGGGTGTCATTTTCTGGTGGTCTGTGGAGACCTGTGTGCCAATGACCCACACTGCCTCGGAATAGTATTTTGTCCTGTGTCCTGTTCTGTGTTTTCTCCCTGTCCTGGAACAGCTGGTTCCCCCATCTTGCTTGCTTCCTTTCCCCATTAGACACACAAGAGTGGCTGGCTGAGGGTATACACGATTGATTCACAGCATAGGAGGTAGTGTAGGAATTTAGTGATGTTATTTGTAGTAGGGTATGTCACAAACACAAACACACTCTGGGGCTCAGGCCCTGTGCTGCCACAGTGCCCAACCTCAAAGTGCAATATGTGAACAGGAGATAAACAGGGTAACCTTCCTGTCTGCTTTGGGTCCAATCAACTACCAGTCTCGAGTCCTGGGGTTAAATATGAACCCTTTTTCGCTAACACGCCCAGGTAACAGGTCCAAATATCACACCCTCTTTGGGGAAATGCAGTGCAATTCTTAACCCAGTGGGTACCCAATCTGGTTCACAATCCCCCTTCTGACTCAATTGAGACCTTTGTATTTTCCTTACCTTGGTGCATATGGTAATACACTGTAAGCGCTTAACAATTCTGTCAGAACTATCAACACTGTTCCAGCATTCACACTCAAAATGAGGAAAAGGTTCGGGCAGGATTTCAAGGAAAACAAATTTTACTAAAATTAAAAATAATAAATGAAATACAAAACAGAACGTATAACATTAATGGTACAGTCCAATAAAGTAATGAAAATTACAAAAAACACATGCCTTTTTACTGAGTAAATGATCATACTCCAGTTTCAAGTTAGTAAATGGTGGTGCTGAAATTACCTAACTTTGGTATTCTGCTTCTTAAGAGTCTAGAAGTAAAAGTGTTTCTTCAAAGTCCAACACAATTATGCCTAGTCTTGTAAAGTTGGAACAAGAGTGTGTTCTTTCAGGAGTCCAGAAGTAAAAGGCACAATGTTCCCTCAGACTTGACAATATCTGAGGGCAAAAAGGGTCCCACCCAGCTTGTGAGGTCACAGCTCTGTGGTGATGCTGGCTGTTAGGTCACTCTCATTCCTGCACCGAATTAGTCACGGGCATCTGCACATTGCTAAGCATATTTTAATTAGTGAGCCACTGTTTTATGGCAGGTCAGAATTATCCCTTTGATCTTCAGGATGATATCCTGAAAGCTATTTCCCTTATCTGTGTGAGGATTTTTACAGGTATCGTCAGAAGTTGTCTTACTTCCTGATAGGTCATAAAATGCAGACTGTTATGGTCAGCTTCCTAGATTCAAAGTAAATGCTGGTTTTACAACTTCTACAACCTGGTTTTATTATAGTCTCAGGAAGTCAGCTTTTACAAGCTAGCTGTGACAAGTAAGGCCAGCACATTTGTTTTTCTTTTAAAAATCCAGTATCCCATGAGGCTGTTCTGCTTGGCCTGTGTTTCTAAGCAGAAGTCTAAACGTAGATTTATATCACAAATATAATACAAATAATAACAAGCAGATAGCTATCCATCACAGGTTCAGTATAATTTAGTACTGTGTAGAGATCTTATCTTTTAGAGTTTTGAATTTAGAAATGCAGTGCTTTAGTAATAACATACTAACATGCTATTTGCCAGCAGATTAGGCCTTACAGTCTATCGAGTCTGCTCGAACCTAGATCCTTAGTTGGGTGCCGAGACCCTCCCATCCCTTGTTCTCTAGAAACCCATATCATCCATCCCCACCCCCGGGACAGGCCATCATCTGATACATCCACTTTCTGTGTCTGTCCCACCCTCTCTTGAAGCCCTCCACTGTGGATCTCTGAACCAGCTCACCAGGCAGTGCATTCCAAGGGTCCACCACCCTCTCGGTGAAAAACCTCCTCCTCTTTTCCCCCCTCACCCTTCCACCTTCCAACTTCAAACCATGCCCTCTGGTGATACCTCCTGCTTTAGTCTAAAGATCCCTCCATGTTTACCTATTTATTCCCTTGAGGTACTTGAAGACCTCAATCATGTCCCCCTGTCTCTCCTCTCCTCCAATGAAAACAGGCAGAGCTCCTCAAGTCTGTCCTCATAAGTCAAATCCCCAGCCCTCGTATCATCTTTGTGCTCTCCTCTGTACCCTCTCCAGGAGCTGTATGTCCCTCTTCAAATGTGGTCTCCAGTACTGTACACAGTACTCAAGGTGTGGTCTAACCAGTCCATTGTACAGCGGCAGAATCACTTCCCTGCTCCTAGAGGTGATCCCCTACGATGCATCCCAACATCCTGTTTGCCTTGCTAGCTGCTCTCCTGCACTGCTCAGAGTTATTCATACATGTATCCACCATGACCCTAGGTCTTTTCCCCTATTGAGGCCTCCAGCGCCTCCCCTCCCAGGGATTGTACCTGTGTTTAGGGTTTCCCGACCAAGATGCAACACCTGCACTTGGTGATATTGAAATTAATTTCCATGTGTGAGCCCAGCTTTCCAGGGTGTCCAGGTCCTTGCAGGGCCACCTCCCTCTTCTCCTCAACTACTGCTCCCATCTTGGAGTCATCCGCGAAGAGACTCATTTCACACCCTATACCCTCCTTGATATCCGATATGAGCGCATTAAACAGGATCGGACCCAGGACTGAGCCCTGTGGTACCCCACTACCAACCTCTCTAGGTTCGAGAGCTCCCCACAGACCACTACTCTCTGAGTGCGTCCAGCTAGCCAGTTTTCAATCCATCTGACCATCAAAGGGCCTACTCCTAACCCCATCAGTTTCTCCACCAGACCATTGGGGACAGAGTCAAACGCCTTGCTGAAGTCCAAGAATAATACATCCACAGGCTTACCCCTGTCCAGTTCTGATGTTACCCATTCATAGAACTCCACAAGGTTGGTTTGACATGATCTACCTGGCACAAACCCATGTTGCCGACTATCCAGACCTCCCACCTCCTCCAAGTACACCCCCAATCGTTCCTTTAGTATACTCTCCATTAATTTTCCCACCACCGAGGTCAAACTGATGGGTCTATAATTACCTGGTACTTCCTCGACCCCCCTTTATGGATTGGTACCACATGCCTCGCCAATCCTATGGTACCTCCTGTCTCAAGTGACCTGCTGAAAAGCTCCGCCAGGTGCAGCCAGTATGTCCGCCATCCTCGAGTACTCTGGATGAATGCCATCCGCCCAGGAGATTTGTTTTTCTTTAGGGCCTTGAGGGCTGACCACACCCTTTGGTGGAGATAGCATCATCCGTCCCCTCCCCTTACTGGTCTTTTATCCTTATCCAGATGTGACCCCTGGGGTACCTTTCCCTCCTCTTGCTCCATTTCTGTTGCTCCCGATCCCACTCCCTGCCGCTTCTATCCCTTCATGCCTTGTTTTGTAGATATCCCATCCCCTCCCTAGTGAACACAGAGGCAAAGTACTCGTAAATACCTCTGCCTGGTCCTCGCCTCTTCCACCCACCCTCCTTCTGATCTCAATCTGTTGAGATGGCCCTTAGTTTTCTCTCCCCAATGTACCGAAGAACCCCTTTCCCTCCATGTATCCCTGTGCCAGCCGCTGCTCTTTACTGGACTTTGCTCCCTCACCATACTGGTGACTTTTCTAGATGCAAGCTGGTACATTTCTTATCCCTATCCCTCTTGTTGTTTTATATTTTTTGTAGGCCGCCTTCTTTTCTCTGACTGCTACCTGTACCTCACTGGACCACCAGCATGGTTTACGTGACCTTGCTCCCTTACGTTTCAACTTAGCGCAGATCCTGACTGCCTCATGAAGTCCCCGTTTTATGACCTCCCATCTCCTTTCCACACTTATCATTGAGGTAATCCCCTTCAAGTGATGTTCTAGTCCTTTAGAGTTTTGGAGCTTAGAGCTTAAATATTTAGTGCAATGTTATTGTCTAGTTATATTTATAGACTTTTACATTGTCCTTTGCATTTGAGTCAACTTCATGCCTTTCCTTGTGTTCCCAGTAGTAGCATTTGAATTTGGGCCCCCTTCCCCAAATTTCCTCTGACACCCGCTGGCTGGGTGTCACACAAAAATCCTCCCCTGGGTGGTTGGCGAAGTTAGATTACATGTGTTTTCCCTTCCAAGTTGTAGCTGGGATGGACCTGTGCCCTGACCCAACCAGGCTATTTTGAGAGCGATCGGTGTCAGTCGCTTCCCTCACCCATTACAATGGCACACCCAGATAGTACGGCATCCCCTTGGTACTGCTATTCCTCTCAACCTCTTGTCTCATATATCAAGGACAAAGCTTAAAAAATCAGGGACAAAGATCCCAAAATCAGGGACTCATCTTTATTTATTTAGTTTTTGCTGACCGGGTGAGTGCACTAGACAAATTCTGCCTATTTTTAGGCATGACCCCGGGGAAGGGGATACAGACTGACTTTGAACCAGATTAAGCAGTTGGTGTTATTTTTAGTGAATGGGGGGAAATTTGGCCAGTGCACCGGGGAAATTCCCATACTCTTGCTGCAGAGGGTGCTGTAGCACTGCAGGAGAGTGGGCTGCATTCAGTATGGACGGAGTAATGGTGGAGGAAGGAGGTGCAGTGGAGGGGATGCAGGAGGCTTTGCTAGTGTCTCCTAGTCTGGGTATGAATGGTTTAATCCAGGGGGCTGATGTCCCATCAGGGGAGCCCTCTCAGTTTGAAGTGGATGTTTCAGCTACAGACCAAGATTTGATAGAAGTAGAGTTACAGCAAGATTTGGCCCAGAAAACACAACAATTATTGGAGATAATTTCGATGGCTGAAAAGGAATTTATGAATAGCCAATTGTGGCTGGAGGAGGAAAAAAAGAAACTGAAACGCTCGGCAGTTAGCCCTTTACCTGGTTTACTTTACTTGGTTTACTTGGTTTATGGGACAAAAGAAGGCAATTGCCTATAAATATTGTCCTCCACATAAGTGGCTCATTGTAGGTGACCCTGTCCGGTCAACCATTTGTCCAGTTTAGATTTAAAAATAGAAAATGAGGGAGAGACTACAATGTCCTGGGGAAGAGTATTCCATAGTCTTGGAGTTCTTATTGAAAAACAATCTTGTCTGTTATTAGTTTTACATTTAGCAATATTAAGCTGTCTATTATTTAGTCTGGGACCAGTTTTCCTATTTGCGAAGGAAATACCACCTTGTTTCATTAAAATAGGATTTTGGATAATCTTGAAAAGTTGAAGTAGGTCACCCGCTGCTTCTTAATTTAAGCGAATGCAGACCTGTTTTATGTAGTCTGGTATCATAATCTTCATGAGCTAAGTGTGAAATAGATTTTGTAACTTTTCTTTGAATCTTCTCCAACCTATCCACATCTCCACGAAGATATGGACTCCAGAATGGAGAACCATAATCCATATAGGGTCTAATGTGACTATAAAGTGGGATAATACATTGCTCAGTTCTAGAAATGAAAATATTTTTAATTCTACGAAAAAGTGAATTTGCTTGATTTGCAATTTTGTTACAGTGAGAAACTTGAGTCAACTTGTTATTTACTAAAATCCCCAAATCTTTTTCAAAACAAGAGGTTTTGATAATAGAATTATTCAATGAATATTCTTGTTGGGGGTTGTTTTTACCAAAGTGCAAAACAGCACATTTGGATGTGTTAAACTCCATTTTGTTTGTGAGCGCCCACTGCTCAATTATTGAAAGGTCATTGAGTAAGGTTTGTCTGTTTTTAACATTATTAACTGCTCCACCAAGTTTGGTGTCATCAGCAAATTTCATGAGAAGATTAGAAGACTGGATTTCCATATCGCTGATAAAAACATTAAACAAAGTCGGACCCAAGACCGAGCCCTGCGGCACCCCGCTCGTCACATAGCTATGGTCAGACAGAGAGCCATTAACCCGCACCCTCTGGGATCTGCTTATCAGCCAGTTTTTTATCCATAACACAATATTTGTTGAAAAACCTAATTTAAAGAGTTTAGAAATGAGTATATTATGAGACACTTTATCAAAAGCCCTGCTGAAGTCTAACAGAATAACATCAGAAGGGATATTTAAATCAAGGTTGAGACTAATAAAATTGTAGAATGCTAATAAATTAGTAGTGCATGAAAAACCTGTTCTAAATCTGTGTTGTGTAACATCTGTAAGATTAAGGGATATTATTTCCTTCTCCAATAATGATTTGATTACTCTTTCAAGCAATTTACAGGGAATGGAGATTAAACTTATGGGACGATAATTGTTAACTAAGGAATAGGAACCTTGTTTGTGAATAGGAGTCACTATAGCCTTTCGCCAGTCAGCAGGAACTTCAGATACACATAGAGATTTATTGAAAATGATTGATAAGGGGAGAGTAATTATATCTTTAGTACTACCTAAAAGGAATTTTGGATGAATACCATCCGGTCCCAGACTAGTAGTTTTCTTAAGAGTTAATAATAGATTATAGACGTCCTTTTGTTGGACAAATTGCAACAAAAGTTTGGTTGCAGCAAGTGTTTGCTGTCAGAGGTGCCTTTAGTACTGTTCCTTCCTCTTTCTGTGGATATCCTACCAGCTGTGGAGCATGTACAGACGGATGACGTCATTTTGGAGACGCCGCTGTCAGATACGGAATGGACCGCTATGTTGGCTTTACAGCAAGCCAGATGGCTCCGTTCGGGTGATCATTGGATCCTGGACCTGGGGATTCACCTCAGATTACAGCTGACATTCCCTAGAGGCCTTTACAGGTACCCAAAGAGGTTCCTACAGAGTTGTCAGTGGTGACTGGAGTAACCGTACAGTCTATCTTCCTGTCGGAAAAGCTGTAGTGTCAGACACAGGTATTTCCTTCAGGGTTTGTTATTGCTGAGACATTGGAGGGTGAGTTATTGCATGCAACAGAGACTAGTGATTGTGGGCCTTTGGGACCTACTTCTGATATGGCTGGTAAGGCTTCAACAAACTTTACTTTATGGATCGACGACGGAGGGCAGGTGGAGGGGCAGTCTGAACCACTGCCTCCATGGTCTTTTGTAGGTTTATTTCGTAAGTGGGCTGTAGCTGCAAAACGTTGCTTTCTGGTTCACTTTCACTACAAAGGGAAGGCTCCCATAGTCCCTGACATAATTTAGGTGGGTAAAACCTTAATTAAGGACTCAGTGGGATTTATACCGGCTGAGGTCTATGCGTTTATCCATGCCCCTGAGGATCAAACGTATGATTTAAGTTTCTGCACAATGCAATCTCTGGATAAATTTTGGAGACTGTTTTACTCCCGAAAAGATTCAGAACATTGGATATATTTTTTGTCGATTTCCATACCTAAACCAATGATCAAGACAGTTACAATTCTATTTCATAATGAAGGGGTTTGTGTCAATGACATCATGTTTTGGCTTGTAAAGAAATGTACAGTTATGAAACATCCTAAGCCCATTATGGATGAGAATGGGTTTTGCAATGGAGATTTGCTATTTAGGGTTCGATTAAATCAAACAGAGGATGGTATTACGCATCTCCCCAGTTCCTTTTTTGTGGGATGTGATCGAGGGGTCCTGTTCTATGCAGGGCAGCCAAAGAGCTGCTACAGATGTGGAGCTTTGGACCACCTTAATGTGGATAGTGAGCAGACTAGGTGCTTTAGTTGTGGTCTTTTGGGGCATACTGCTGCACAATGTAATGATCTTCCATTCTGCAAAATTATGTGGGGCAGAAGATCATTCATTTCTGGATTGTCCATGGGCAGACCATAATTCTGAAGGACAGTCTGATCATGACCATTTTTTGTTTAAAGCTAAGCGGTATTTTGGCAAATCTACTGAGTATTTTCCAGAAAGACCCCCAACCCCGGGGGGTAGGGGCTGAGGCCGAGGGGCTGGATCAAGTGATAGGGGCAGGCCCCAGCGTACTAAGCACTGACCTGCAGAGCCAGAATTTGGAGGAGTAAATCCCTTTGACCTCCTTTCGAGCAAGCCCCGGCCTCAGCTGCTGCTGCAACAGGAGGAAGTTGTGACCCCTTTGTTACCCCCACAGGGTTCTCCTTTGAGAATGGTGACTCTGTCTTCTTTTTTACAGAGTCAGAAAATGACTGTTTCTGTGGAACCAGTTGTTGACCTTCCAGAGACAGACAATTTGGGTTTCGCAACTTCTTCTGTCCCCCGACACTGGATTGGAGCCACCAGATGGGGATGATGGCTTTATATCTCCTTCTAAATCTCAGACTGCGAAACAGAAAAAGGGAGATATTTTGCTTTCCCCTCTGCCACTGTCAAATAGATTTTCAGCTTTTGCCTCATGGGGTGAACAGGTGAAAACAGCATTGCCTATGGAGGGCCTGGTTCCTGATCCTTTACCCCCGCTGGATCTTGAGCCACCTGTGGTGAAACAGCCTCCCCAGTCTAAAATCCCTCAGAAATGAATAACGAGATCTAGTGGCAAATTGGTTACTCATCCCCCCAGATCCTATCTGTATAAAGATTGCTACTTTGAATGTGAATAGTGTTTTGTCATTGAAAAAACATTTAGCTACTTTGGGATATTACACCAGCTGCATTATGATGTATTTTTTTTACAAGACACTAGATTACGGTCACTTGGGGATATTGCGCAGATCTCTAAAGATTGGAAGTGGGGTCAGTCTGTTTGGTCATTGGGATTGGATGCCTGTAGTGTAGTTAAATTATGGAATCGGTGGAAATTGGCAAAAAAAAGACAAGTTTATTTGTTGAAATCTTTTTTGGTACCAGGATTTTTGTTTATTAGTTTTATTTTGTTTATACCTCCCATGCTAGAAGCTTCATTATTAAGTTGTTTTTTTACGGGTATATGGGGTAGTTATTTTAACCCTGTCAAGCAAAATATTCTTTATAAGCCTATTAAGTCTGGGGGTTTGAATATGTTGCATCCCTGTGTGGTTTTTTTACCATATTTCTTTATAATAATGTACTTCCCTTGGTGAAGGGTACAGTTCAACTATGGGCTAGATGGGGATTACAAACTTTGCAGGGGGTTATACGAGAATGGTCAACTAAGTCCTTTTTACATAAAAATAAATGCAGTCCTCGCCTAGCAAAGAGATATGACAGGGTTATCGATGCGATAAAAAGGTAGGGAGTTCAGTTGGATGATTCACTTCGCATGTCTAGGAAGGCTTTTTATGGGGATATTATCCAGAGATGTTTTGATGAACCAGTGTTTACAGGTTTTACACAGCAAGACCAGAAACAACTGTCTGCTTATGTTACAGAGGCTCGAATCCTGGTTCGTATGTGGGATACGGTGTGGGTGGGAATATAGGGGCAAATTAATTTTAAGGGTAATCATAATCATAAAATATTGGCAGATCGTTATTGTCCCAGGGATTCATGTATGATGAAAATTGAGATGATGGATCATTTATATTTTACTTGTCCCTATGCTGTACAATTTTAGGATATTGTTAAGAGTAGATGAAAATGGTTGAGTCCGGTTCCTCCAGACGCCCATTTATTGTATTTTGGGATTGTCTCACATTTACCAGTAACTGTGCATCATGGTACATTGTGAGTTGTTTATGTTCATTTTTTATATTGGTTGTGGATTGGTCGGTGTCGTTTGGCATTACAACAGCAATTTATTTCACCTTTAACTTTTTTTTTGCAATTTCTGATGATTTATCCAAATGGAAACAGGCAGAACGATTGCTTTATGATAAGACTGTTTGGACTGCCTTTTGGAGTAATCTGGACCATATTTACAAATTTTTTTAATGTAATGACTGTTAAATAGGACCTGGGATTATCCCTTGGGTTAATTAGTTATCTAGGACAAATATCATGGAAATATGTGTTCGATTTTTATATGTTTTATGCTTTTATTTTATGGCATGAGGCAACACTGCTTTGAAAAAAAAATAAAAAATTTTTACCGACTCTTATATGGGGGATGATTACGTTTAAGGTACTGTATAAGGATATGTTCTTTTGGGGTTTTCCCTCTTCTCCCTTTTGCTTTACTAATTTTTGAGTTAGTAGGACGTAAACGCTGCTATGTATATATTTGTATTTTATGGTTTAAATGCAACATGGGAAGGGGGTTTGATTCTGGTTATGTCTTTCTTTCATTGGGGATTATTGTATGATGCAATACTTATTTTATGTGTTTGATTTTCCTTTTATAATGGTTATGTATGTTGCAATATTGATTTGTATATAATTTGATTTATGATTCCAATAAAAAATTCCCCTACTCTTTTGGAGAAGTGCCATGGGATCTTTAACATCCACCTGGACTACCACCAGAACAGGCAGATGGGACCTTGGTTTAACGTCTCATCTGAGAGACAGCACCTCAGGAGTGCAACATCCGCTTCATGCTGCACTGCAGTGTCAGTATTGGGATATTAACCCAAGTGCCTGGTGTGGGGCTAGAACCCACAGCCTTCTGATCTCCTGGCCTCAGAGGTGAGTGTGCTACCTGCTGAGCCACTGACACTGACATTGATCTTAAAAATTGACAATATGCACTTAGAAAGCTGGTAGAATAAGGGGATTGGTATAAGATGCACTTTCTGAAGAAGAACGAGCCTGTAACTTTAGAATGTAACATTACTGTGTGCTTAAAATCCCCACAGCTCAGTCACAAATACACACATTTTATGAGGGACAGAAGAACATTCTGCGGTAAAATTAGGGACATTCTTGAAAATTAGGGACCATTGATAGGTATGACTATTGCACTCAGGTTCCAAAATTTATGGCATGAGCCCAAGAACCCACAACCTTCTGGCACAGAGGTGGATGTGCCGCAAACCATGCCATGCTGACTCCTGATAATATGTTAACTTTCCTAGTGTGTCACTTAAATCTGTTGCCCTGCTCCTCAAAACCCAGAAGAGATGTTAGGGAGATCACTTTAAATTATGTATTGAATTGAAGCCTCATCTTGAGTTGAACTTTGGAATGGTGCTGTACCAAATAAATTATTACTACTACTTGTCAAGGCTTGATTGGACTTACAGTAATATATATCACATTGATTTGTGAATAAGAATCTATTTACTCACCACTGGGTCCTGTAAAAATCAATGGGTTTTTGTAGTGGAACCTTTAGCAGCAAAACCAGGAAGTGGCAAGTCAGTCCTTAATAGGGTTAGGCTCTTTATGGCTGTAGTGCACATACTGGGTAGCAGAGTAAGGGCTGGCCAGAGCCTGTCAGCCCTTAACTGAATTATTGGAATCAGCAGGGATGAAGCAGCAGCTTAAAGCGGCATGCCCATTCCTAGGGGGGAGTCCTGCAACTAGGTTGACATATGCTCAAGGTCTGGGATAAAGTGAGAAGCTGGCTGAATTTGCAGGGTAGAAAGAAGCCACTGCAGAAAAGCCACACAGGGAGAAAGCTGTGCACCTACTGGAATCTATAGGGAGAGAGAGGTAAAATCTACAAAACACAGCAGAACTGGAGCCCAGAAAAGAACTATTGCTGAATGTGCAGGGCAGAGGTGAACCCTGTACGCCAGAGACAGGCAGAGTTGGGGAAAGTAAGACACAACATAGGCTCTGAGAGTAGCCCTCCAGACAACACTTTTGACAGGGCTCATGAATCTGAAGTGTAGAAGGAAGACAACACTGCATAGATGCCACACAGAGAAAACCTGATGGGTAGAAGGCAGTAGTGGATGTGAATTCTCATAAGGAGGAGTCTACCTGAAAAAAGCAACCTGTATTTAGGATTCCAAAGAAGCCAAATGGAGGGTCTTAAAGAGAGACCCCAAGGGCTGAAGTAAAAACCCCAAACGAAAGAGAAAGGCTACAGTCGCAGTTCCTAAAGAATTTGGGCACTCACCAGTCATATGAAGACAACTCCACCAGTAAGATAAGTTAAATCATTTTATTATAGGAAAATAGACAGACTGGCCACAAAGTCATGGTATACACTTGGTGTGTTTCAGATCCCCTTGAATTCTTTCTCAAAAGCTGATATACCACATACAAACTCAGTATAAATACAGTGTCATAACTGACAAACATATGACATCACGATTGAAACATTCATATCCACTGGTGTAAACCAGTCACATGCTATCCACCTAAATTAGCTAAAAAAAAACTTTTATTGCTTAAAGAATAAAAACAATCCTCAACATGGTGTTATAAAATTGACATGTTCCAGTTGTTCAAGTTTATTACAGGAAAACTCCATTGAGCAAGCTCATTCACAAGGAGGTCCTGGGCACATTTATAAGCAAAATAAGCATTACATATAGGAAATAACATAGCAGCGAATTAAGGACATATTTACAAGTGAAATACGCAATACATATAGGTAAAGGCATGACAATGCATTAAAGGCAGACTAGGTCCTACAGAAATAACACTTATCAAATTTATTTACTGAAGGATTTGGAGGGAGGGGGGCCTCGGTGGGGGGAGGAAAGGAATAGTAAGATGCCTTTAGAATCGATCAAAACCTTAAAAACACTACTACTGCTATTTCTACTAGTTCATTTATTCTTATACACTTTTTTATTTCAGTAATGGATTTTGATTACTTGATGTAGTAAAGTATATAAATATGCACACCACTCTCATTTGTTATCCAGGTAAGGCTTTCATTCAAAGCCAGTGTTAAATCCTGGGCTCTTTGTGGCTTGTAATGTAATAGTCCAGGAGAGCTTTCTTTTCAGCAATATATTATTGAAATGACCTCATCTTGGATTTTTACTCACTTTGTCAATTATCACAAATTTCATCTTATGATTTTCCTTGTTTTCTGCTTTGCTAATGTGCACTGCTGTAGCATAAAGGGGGTCCCTGCGTTCATTCACCTGCATATGTTCCCCTAAATGCTGTTTGAATGGGCATTTTGTTTTACCTATGTAAAAAGCTTCACATGTACATTGTGCCAAAGAATGACACCAGCTGAATAACACGTAGTAAACTGCCTGATTGGAAACTCCCGCTCCACATTTGCATTTGTAAAGGAACTGCAACTGTTTATTGCGTCACAATAAAGACAGTTTCTACACCTGAAACATCCCTTTTTCTGATCTAGCCAGGTGCGTTATTTTACTTCTACTAAGTGGCTATATTCAAGCCTGTCTTTTAGTGTTGGAACCCTTCTATACGACATTCTCGGTGTTGTTTTTGCAATTTTTTTTTAACACTGGATCACTGCTGATTACCTTCCAATGTTTATCAATAATTTGTTTTACCTGTCTGGTTTGGGATGAATCGCTGTTCAGACAAAGCTTGCTGTGGTTCTTATTCCACCTTCTCCTAGAGTAAATCCCATCTATCTGCTGTGTCAGCTGCATTTCTGCCTTCTGGGATGTTATGATGGCTATATCCTCATTCCTGCAGTCTACATGTCAGTTGGTCAGCTTCCTGCATGTAGGACTCTGCTGTATTGCAATTACGTTTAGTATGCAGGACCTGACCTTTCAGGATGTTGTGCCTAACATGGGGTGGATGGCAACTGGCTGAAATGAGCAAGTCATTGCCACCCACTGCCTTCCAGTATAGTCTAGTGTCAGTTCCCCCTGCCTCATTTTTACTTAGTGTTACATCCAAACAATGTATTTCTTTGCTATCACTACTATAAGTGAATCTTAGATGTTCATTAGTGCTCTGCAGGTATGAAATAAAGTAGTCTAACTCCACCCTACTGCCATACCGCACAAGTAAAATATCGTCGACATAGCACCCCCAGAACACTATCTTTACCCTGAATGGATTCACTCCATTGATTACACGTCTGCCCCCATAATCCGACATACAACTTGGCTATTGATGGGGTGCAAGTGGTTCTGGTGCACTGCCATCATTCCAGTTCTCCTCATGTCCCCCAGATAGCCTAGCTTATAGGCAACACCTAGAGCGGTGGGAGGTTAAGTGACTTGCCCAAGGTCACACAGTGAGTATTTTGCCATCACTCAGTGTATGGCATATTTGCAGCCTCAGCTGGAATCCAAGCTGCAAAGCAGGTGTGGGCAGGGGGTCATTGCTGAGCTGCAGTGGGTCACTGGCTGGTGAGTAGAGAACACCAATATTTATTTATTTAAGTCTTTGGTAACAGGTAACTGCACTGATCCAAGGGACCATTTTCAGGCATGACCCAGGCCACAACAATGGCAACAGATCATAAAAGTACAAAATGCAATTAAATTACAGTAGAAGTGCATCTTACAAGCTGTACAGCACAAATTACAGAGATTACAATCAGCGAAAAATGATACATGGTAGAGTAATAATAATGCAATACCTAAAAGGGGATATAGTAGTGGAAATGGAATAAGTGCAGTGAGTTAAGTGCAAGTGGAGGTTTTGTGACCCCACTGAGATTGTTTGTCACCAAGAGGGAAATAGAGGAAATTGCAGAAGCATTAATCAAGTGAAGTAGTAGCTACTCACAGAAGGATAGAGAAGGGAAGGGGTAACATGAGGAGAGAATCAAGGAAAGTTAATATAGAGGAAGGAGCAGGTGGAAGAAAGAGGCTAGAAGTATTTGGTGGGATGGTGAAAAGTACTGCTGTCAAGGGGGGAGTACAGGAGTAGTGGGGCTCCCTATGGGGAGAGGGTTACCCCAGAGAGCAAGAGCAGCTGGTTTCAGACAATAGCCAGGTTTTGAGTAGGGATTTGAAGGAGAGGTGTGAGCCAGCCGAGTGGAGGGATGCCGGTATACTGTTTCAGAGTGAGGGGGCAGTTACTGGCAGTGCTTAACCTCCCATTACTGTGGAGACTCTGGGGACCTCGGGGGGAGGGGACTGATGTTTCAAGGAGGCACCTGGTGGCAGGCAGGAATTTGAGGAGGGATGCACATGGCGACTCAGCTGCACCATGCAGGGTGCTATCAATGAGGCATCCAAGTGCATACTCATAGCAACCCTTAAGTGGAAGCCACCCTAGAGACTGATACAAGTTACAGTGGTGGGTTGAGTATGGAGCCAGTAAAGTGAAATGGCAAACACCATTGTAGACAGAATTGAGTTTAAGGTGAAGGGTAGAGGACAAGGCAGAGGAGTAAATAAAGGGAGCAGTAGTCAAGGATGGAGAGTAGGTTACCTCGGGCAATGGCTAATCGGGCATCTCTTCGATCCTTTCAACTACATGAAGTTTCCACCCATCAGACTGTGACCAGTGTCATAATCAGCTTGCCTGGTCATTGGTCTGATTTGCATTGGACATGACAGTGACACACCTCTGAAATGTCATTCACTGTAACAAAATTCTGCTGCGCATGTGCGCAAGCAAAGAACGCTAACCAGCAAAGTGAATAAGCTAGAGAGCCATGGGTGGTGGAAGAACATTAGGGTATATGGGGTGTCAGAGAGCGCAAAAACATTAGTGTCAATTATGACTGACTTCCTCTAGTAACTGTTGAAAGATTCCCTCCCATTCCACACAGAACTGGACATTAATATGCACTAAACATACAGAGCTTTAGGTCCAAAGCCTGTGGACCCTAATTGCCACCCCCCCAAAATTAATCATGACTAAATTTGAATTGTACCAAAGCAACTAGATGGCCCTCCGCATGGAATGGGGGTGGAAGGCGCTATTGTACGTTGGCCATAAAATCACACTGGACTTCAATTACACAATTGCAGTCCAGAACAAACAAAAGGCCACCTAGGCTTTGATCCAGCAAGTGAAGGAGAAGGGGATCAAAGCCAGCATGTCCTCTCCAGAGAGGTTTGTGATGGAACTACCTAGAGGACAAAGGAATTTACTGACCTTCTAGGGACCTGACCCACATTACAAAAGATGTGACTAGAACTCCCTCCTCCCCCAATGGAATTTGAATCGAGAAAGAGAGAGAGACAGACAGACAGACAGAGAGAGAGAGAGAGAGAACTGAAAGGCTAATGTATTTGCAGGCAGAAATCACTGAAGGAAGCCAAAGTAAGAAATAATTGGGTCAGGGTTTGTGTATGTGTGATGTCAGCTGTTTCCATGAGACAAGAAACCAAAAACCTCAACAGCAGAGAAACTCCACTCAGACCTTGGGGACAGGGGGAATGCCACATCCATGGTAGAGGTAACAGGGCATGGGGGAGGACAAACGTGAGAAAGACAGTACCGGAGGACAGGTGAAGGGAAGCTTCAAATTCCAATGTAAATCTGACAGCGAATGCTGTGCAATGTGACCAGATTCTGCAAAGTTAGTTCAAGCCTGCAGTTAACTCCCATCTTAAGAAAGGAATGGAGGGAGGGAGGCTAGGAAGTGGTGGAAGTTAGCTCAGAGACGTGAAGCTAGTTGCCTCAAGTAACAAGGGTGACCATCAGGATGGGTGGCAGATTGAGACGGAGGACTGAAGGGGCCTGAATGCTGCAGAAGCAGCGCTTACAACTGGGACCCTCCTGCTCTGGCTGGCCACTAAGAGTTTGTTAATAAGGCACTCTGCCAATGAGATGCAGATGGAACTAGCTGGCTGGAGCTCAGACTGTAGGTTAGGCCACAGAAGGCCTCTCTCTCTCCAGCCTCTGAAGCTTCTATAAATACAGGAGCACTCTTGAATGCAGATACGTTTTCCAAAAAAAGAGTAAGCAGGCAAACAGGAGCAGTTGTAGTGTAAGTGAGCCTTGGCCTAAATACCTCAGGCAGGTCAGATACAGATGCACGCGTGCACAGCTTTACAAGAGAAGAATGGTGGGGAAGGCAACTTCCTCAAAAAAGGCAGAGGTAATCACATGGAACCTCTCCGTGAGATCACACTATCTGCAAGGGAGATGGGAAAGTAACCAAAAACGCAGTGGTTGCAGACTCTCTCATGGCTTCCTAAACCCAGTGACTATAGTATACGGGACAGTGAGATTATTTCACACCTAAACCTAATAACAACAGTTACCCCCTTTGTGGGTGACCCCACAGCAAGTTTTGGATATTGGATTGGTTCAGACATGATGCCACATCTGAGTATATCATCTGTAGCTGATACAGGGAAGTAGTCCAGTGCACAAGGGAGTGGAGGAGATGCCCAGCCACACGGCTGAAGTCAACTGTGTGGTGGGGCATGGTAAGGGAGCATCAGGCTAGTGAGCATGTATACCATAAAGCAACCCTAAATGTGGAAACCACCCTGGCATACCAGCTAGCCTTTCAGAAGTCTTAGAACCTCAGTAAAGCGGTGGAAAGGTACCCTGCAGAGGTGATCAAAAGTAGAAGTGTTGTGATGGTGGGGATAGGGAATCCTCAGGCACAGCCATCCCCACATAGTAAGAGGGCAGAGAGTCTGGTACAGGGTAAAAAAGGAGCTATGTCTCAGAAAATGGATTTGAGGTGCAGGGTTACCCACAAACATCCACGGAACTGAAATGAACTGTGTATGAATTGAGGAACTGTGACCTGCTAACATGTACAAATGAACTTGCGCAAAGAAGACCCCAGTAAAAAGGGTCAAATGCTCAAAATCCTAATCAGTGTTTCTTAACACTCGTGTGTTGCCTACATCCATTATCTTCTGTAGGAAGATACACAAAACTGAAAGCCGTTGAGTGCAAGGGGCTCCCAGTGAGCATAACAATTATACCTGTAAAAAGGGGTACCCTAGGCCATGTCCACCCCCATTTAGGGCAGCAACACAGGTTGGTTACAATACCACCTGTAGGGGGGTTTCATGTGGTCTCCCCAAAGTAAGACAGGTCCTCCTAAATCTGAACACAAACAAACAGGCAGCAAGGGCCTTGAATGCTATTACAGAGGACATCAGCTTTTCTGATACTGTATCTAGTGTGAGGCAAAAAGGATTAAAGAGGACAGGAAATAATTTATAATTGGCAGCTGTAAACAAAGTTCTTATTTTCAGAAATGATACGGATCCCCCGACATTTTCAGTATGTGACTGTGCCTGAGTAAAAGGTGATATGAAAAACTGTATTTTGCATTGTTTCATTTTTATGGGCAGCATTCTGTTACAGTTCGCCTCATGGAACCTGCGATCTGAACTTTTAACTATGTCATCATGGTTTGTGAAGAGAACTATGAGCAAGGTTCTGATAGGTCAACAACTCTGTACACAAACCGCGACATAGTAAAAACTCCAGATAGCTGGTTCCATGAAAAGAACTGTGCCGTATGTTGTTCATAAAAAGAAAACAATTGAGAACACTGTTTTTCACATCAGTATTTATTCAGGTACTGTTAAATATGGACAATTTGGAGGTATGAATTTCATTGCTGTAAACAAGAACATACTTGCTTTAATTGTAATTGTCTGCCTTAGTACAGCAAAACGGATGCTTTAAATGTAATTGTATACTTTGCTGTAATGCATCTACACTGCCCAGGGTGTTATTTTAGGGGCACATTCAGTCTGTAGTGCTACGGACCCTCTGTTCCATACAGCCATTGTTTTCTGTGCCTAAAGTGCTGGTGTTGATTTTGCTTGTTCCTGGCAGCACTTTCATAGCTGTGGTACTCAATTTAACTGTATTACTGCGTCTGGGGAATGCCCTGTACTCAGCTTACCTCTGTTTGCTCTTCTGACTGCTTTTTGTCAGTCTGCTCAGTACTTGGCCCCATTCTCTTCTCCATCCTACTAAATGATCTGCCAAAGGCTTGCTCCACTACCTCAATACACATGTACACTGATGACATGGTCCTCTTTACCTCCGGCCTTACCTATGAAGAAGTCACCTCTAATCTTCAGTCCGACTTCAGTAAAGTACAACACTGGTTTAACTCCAACCAACTCTCCCTAAATGCCAAGAAAACAGTTTCTATGTCTTTTGGCACTAGACAGAGACTATCCAGACTTACACCCCCTCTGATCTTCCGTACCCTAAATAACACCATCCTTGAAGATGTGCCCTCCTTTAGGTACCTGGGGGTTTGGCTTGATCACCACCTCTCCTTTTCCACATACATGGACACCACCCTATCAAAACTGCGCCCTAAGCTAGGCGCCCTCTATAGGAACCACACTAGTCTCCCGCTTCCTGTGAGATGTGAAATAGTCCAAAAAATGATTCTACCCTCCTTTGACTACTGCGATGTTGTCTACAGCTCTGCCTGTAAGTCCGCCTTAGCCAGACTGGACCACCTCTTCAATGCCTTCTGCCGCTTCACCCTTGATGCCCCCCCAGCACCCATCACTGCGAGCTCTTCCATTCACTGACCCTTCCATCTCTGAACAACAAGTGCCTACTTCACAGTGTTAAATTTGTTTCAAACTTCTGGCTCGGTTCCCTTCCGCCCTGCCTTGTCTCCTCCCTATCTTCCCCACCTAGTCCCATCCACGCCTTCAGGTCTATTGACTCCAGGCTATTAGTAATCCCTCACCGATGGACCTCCGCAGGCCAATCAGCTTTCTCTTACCTTCTCCCTAAGCTCTGGAATGGCTTGCCAGCCCAAATCTGCCATTCATCCTCCAAACACTCTCTATCTTCTGCCCTCACTAATTTCCTTGCACCTAATTGTACCTGACCCTGACCTCCCCCCCGACTGATTCTCCCCCCCTCGACCCCCTCCTCCTTTATGCGCCTGACCAGTGGCTCGGCCTTCGCCCAAATGACTGGCTTATACATTGCCCTAAACAACCGATGGACTTACCCTCTCATGACACTTCTGCTATCTCCCTTCTTTTCCCGCCAATGTCTTCCCTAAGTCTACCCCCTCATCTTTCCCAGTATTTACTATCCAGACCTGTCACCTCTCCCTGGTCCCAGGCTCAGACCTCCATTTCTCTCTGCCAACTTGGTGCATCATACTTTAATTTCAGTCTCTAATTTTGGCACTTATGTAATCACGTATAGTTCTAAATGTGTAATCAAATATGCCATGCCACCTACCTTGTGGCACATGTATGAACTGCCTCCCCTTGTAACAAGTTGTAATTGACCACACTTAACTATGTAACAATTGTTTGTATTGCTCAATTCCAAGTTCAACCTATTGATTGTTGTATGTATACCCTCCTCCCTTGTACCCCCCCCCCCAGGTCACACCGTGAGACGAGCATCTTTTTGCTCAGTGTGCCTCTCCTGGTGAAACATTTTCAATAAATAAAACAAATTTTGGCTCTCTCCCTGCTGTCTTCAATCTCATCACTCTCCCCACCCTCTGTCTCTCTCTCTCTCTCTCTTTCGCTCTCTCCTTCCTCACCTTCACCCCACTTTCTCAGCTCCTCTGCATACTACAGCCTTCCCTCTCCTACCTGGCTATTTAAGCCTTCTGCTTCTTTCCTCAGCTCCCTGACCCCCTTGCCGCACTACCGGACATGCACAGTGGGTCCCTGAGGGCAAGAAAGGAGTCAAGCAAACTACAGGTACTGCTCACCTCTCCTCTGCATAGCAAGATGAACAATGGGGTATGGCACCATGCGTAGTACTTCCCACCCACCTATCCCAGCCACCCCCCACCCAAAGGGGGCTGCCCCTTTATTGACTAATAGAATCAATCAGCCAAGTTCCACACCCCTCACCCGTAGGATACTTGGTTCAATCCATAGCACTCCCCCAGATCCCCTCGGGGTGGTACCTCCTAGCACACAGACCACCTACTTGTTGGCACCCCAGTCTACACTGCTACTGACTATCAGCCTACCACCTCTCCCCCCGGCAATGAGCCCCCAGCAACATGCTGGTACTCCCAGCACCTACTTGTTGGTATCCCAGTCTAAATTACCCTGTTGCTTCAAGTAGCAACACCCACTACAACACACAAAACCAAGATGGGAAGACACCTAGGATCTGGAGGCAGTGCTACCTGACTACTTCTACTCCTAGCTGTAGCCTTGATCCTGTGCCTACCAACTAAAAGACTACCAAACAGACACCCGGACTGTTTTATCCTGCGACACACCAGTCCAGTCTGGTGGAAGATCAGAGCTGCTCACAATCCCCCCCCCCATGCCATGCACAGCAGCCCACCTGTACCACTACCTCCCCTAAGCTGCTGTGTACCCCAGCCATATGTCTCATATCATGACTACATAACATTCAGGGTCTGCAGCATACAAAAAGCTCAATACAGTATGAACTGAGGATGAGCGTTCCCAAGGGTACACAGGAAACTGATCTTAATCCTACTAGTAATTTTGGGAACATCCACCCTAACCCTGGTCTTCGGCCAAATCCCCCCCCCTGGCCACAGCCTCAATTGGCCATGTAAAGCTTGTGCCCTTGAACATTAGAAGCCTCATTACAAAGCTAACACAGTTCAAAGCCTGGGTGGCACATGTCCAGCCAGATGTCATAGCATTAACAGAGACGTGGCTCACACAGCCAATAGCTGACATGGTAGTCTCCTTCCCTTGGTACAACATACACAGGTAAGACCACACCTGGAAAAAAGGGTGTGGCTGCTTAATCTACACTCGCAACAACTTACAATGTCACAGAGTCCAACTGTCTGATCCCACTAATGAATGCCTAGCAGTCAAAATCTGGATCGGTAGGGGCCAAAAAGGCTTGGTCAGTATGGCAGTCTATATCCTGCCTGGGCAGCAACAAACTGGGATAGAAGCCTTTGCTAACTGTTACAAGCAGGCCAGCCAGAACAAGAAAACTGTTGTAATGGGGGACTTTAACTCCAACTGGTCCTGCAGCTCAAGTACTGAGCACAGGGACACTGTTGCTGGACTCTACCTTACCCAGGTGGTCAAGAGCAGCACCAGAATGAGCTACCACATGGGCACAAGCACACTAATCAACTGGCTGTTAACAACACACCCTGAAAGACTAACTGAGGTCAAGGTATTCCTGGACGCACTGAGTGACCACTCACCCATCCAGTGTGGGTGGACATCAAAGCACATTAAGCTCCCCCTAGACTGGTGCAAAACAGGGTAATCAAAAATAGGGCAGTGGCCGATTTCAAGAACTTCCTCACGGGGATCAACTGGGATTTCCTGGACTTGTGCTCCAATGTTGACACCGCCCTTGAGTTCTTCATCATACATTTCAACATGACAGCAGAAAAGTTCACTCCATACCGCAAGAAGATGATAAAAAATAGAAGCATGGGCTTGGTTAACCCTTCCCCATCAACATGACGTGGCAATGGGATAACCTCTGGCACTGGGCCAGAGCCACAGGGTCAATTGTGGATGTACAAAACTACAAAGCCAACCACAACAAGTGCACCTAGGCAATCCAGCAGACCAAGGCCACATCCCACAAGAACCAATGACTACAGCATTGGACTGATGGGAAGAAATTCTGGGCCTCAATCAAGACCCTGCTAGGGGCCAACAACAAGACACCCCCCACAATGGTAAACCACAATGATGAAATCATCCTTGAGGACAATATCATGGCCAACATTTTAATTGGGCATTCACGGACTACAGCACAGTTCTCCCCCACAGGGAGGCCACTGATTCTCAAGTCAAACCTCCTGCAGAACACTCCCCCAACTATTCAATCACTGTGCACTACCCAAACTTTTACTTTAGGCAGGCGACTACTAAGGGAACTAGTAAATATTTAGCCAGGGTTTGAGGCAAAACAAGGATGGAGATGATGGGATAGAGATGAATCTAATCTCCATCTCACTTACAGAGATCATCAAACTCATCACTAAGTTTTTCAACCTGTCACTCTGCCTCTCCAAATTCCCTTCAAGGTGGAAAACTGCAATGGTCACCCCTGTGCTAAAAGGAGGTGACTGGTCACTAGTATCCAATTACAGACCCATCTCAATCCTGTTCTCACTCTCCAAAGCACTGGAAAGAATCATTACTGACCAACTCATAGACCACCTACATAAGTACAACCGTCAATGCCCCCAACAGCATGGCTTCCACAAGATGTGCAGCACTAACGCTGCCCTAACTGAATTCACTGACTTAGTCCACGAGGCACTCGACCAGAGGCATCTGGCTGGTGCAATCGTTATTGACCTAACCAAGGCATTTGATGTGGTGGGTCATCAGCCCCTACTCTACAGGTTATGCTGCCTTGGGCTCTCTTCTGGTACAGTTAACTGGTTCACTAGTTATCTGACTAGGTGCTCACAGCAAGTTAAAATCACTTGAGTCATTTCCGAGACCAGAGAGGATACAATAGGGGTCCCATAATGCTCTACACTGGGCCCTCTTTTGTTTAGCCTCTTTGTGAACAACCTTCCAGATGGCTGCCCAACATCCAAAGTCCTGCTCTATGCAGATGACACTATAGTTTTCTCCTGTGACTCCAGCCAGGAAGCACTCACCAGGAACCTGCAAAACAACTTCACCCAACTACAGAACTGGTTTTAAAAGTAATCTACTGGTGCTCAACAGCAAAAAAACAAAGACAATGCTCTTTGCAGGGCATCAAAAGAGGAAAGAAACAATCCCCTTCATATTAACAAACAACTCGGGCACCGCCCTAGAGCAGGTGAACTCCTTCAGATACTTAGGGATCACGATTCAAGAGTCTCTATCATTTGAGGAACACATTGGCAATATCACCTCTGCTGCCAGCAGGAAGCTAGGGACCCTATATGGGCTTCGGTTCTGCCGCACACCAGAGGCCAGGCTAATAGCTGTCAGTGGCACAATCCTACTAGTCCTTGACTATGGTTATGTGGTTTACGATGCGGCTTCGAAAACCAACTGCCACTGTGTCCAGACAACTCTCAGCAAGGCATGCAGATTTGTGCTCAATGCCGATTGTCTCATGCACACATCCAATTTTTGCTCTAGGTCCAAATGGGTTCTTCTTAATGACCGAATCAAACTCCAGACCTGCCTGCTGGGAAAGAAGGCTCTACTAGGTCTCGCATCTCCCTCCATACAGGCACTATTCCAGCCTGTCCCCTCTCAACATGCCACTAGGAGAGTAACAACATGCCCTGGTGGTGCCTTTCTGGAAAACAACACTGGGCAGGCAAGCCTTTGCAGTTAGGGCCCCACCTGACTAAATGACCTTCCTTATGCCATCACAAGCCTTGCACGCCTTGGTCACATCAAAGCAGCACTCTGGAAATCCCTCACACCACCAAAACACTGCAACTGCCAGACCTAACCCCTACCTAGTGTCCTTACAATTCATGACATGACCTGTCCCCTAGCCTCCGCGGCCAAATGCTTCTCACCCTAGGTGGGGCTGACTGCTTTAGCACTCTCATTAACAGTTACCCTCTTCCCCTCGTCTACCTTCTTCCCCTGGTCGAGACTGACCAGCTATATCTGTGGATGCTTTGTATCAACCTGTTTGCCTACTGTCAGCTGTGAATGTATTTACACATTGTACTACCTAAAGTTTACCTAACAATGCTTGTTAGCTGCAACTGACGAGACTTCACCAGATTAATCTGTGGATGCCCTGTAATAATCGATACCTATCCTTAGCTGTTGAATGTATTTGAATATTGTACTATGCAAAGTGAATGTATCTGTATATTATAATATGCAAATTGAATGTACTTGCGTATTGTATTGCCTAAAAGTTTTCCAGACAATGCTTGCTAGCTGCTACTGTCTCCCCCTACTTCCTGTATACTGCATATTACTAGTTGTCTCCCCTATCAGTTTATCTAATAAGGAACCTTTGTAAATGAGCTTTTAGCTCAAAGGTGTATTTCTGAAAATGTTACTAAATAAAAACAAATAAAATCAATTACTAACTGCTGCTAATTAGAACAAACTGCCTGTCCCCTTTATACCTTTCTTTGCATCCCAAAAAATATATTCTAGAATTGCTAGACTATTTTAGCAACATGGATATACACAAGGTTTCCCTGAGTAAAATTCCCAGCATCACTCTGTTCAACTACAAGACATTTCAAGCAGGCTCAGTAATGGCCCAAAGAACTTTGGAGACTAAGGGTTCAGGTTTACAAGGCTGATGCGTGGCTTGTGTCAATCCCTGTATCAAAGCCATAGTTTGGTACAACTGCACCAAACTTCTTTGCCACAACTGCATCTGATTTTATATTGGGCAGAGTTGCAACACTTTCCTCAGTTTACACCAGCTTGTGCCAAATATTTGGTGCAAGCCCCATTAAAAGGACCCTCTGAATGCCACAAGTTAGACCAGGGAAAAGCTAGTCTAACTTGTGGTATTTGGTGCCTGGGATTGAAAATCCTGATAGCCGGCCAGGAGGATGCCGAAAGCCCCTGTACCAAATGATCGGCGCAGCAGAGGCTTACGGAATTCTCAGGGATTTGTCAGTCGAGCCCTAAATGTCTCATAGCTGCAAGTTGAGACCTTAACATCCAAAATAAGAGAAAAAATAGACCACCGTAGGCTTAATGCTGGATCAGAGTTAGCCTTCAATTACTTATGAGACAGACTGAAGGCCATAGAAAGTGGGGAGATCATCTCTTTGGCCACTGCCAAAAAGACAAGACTGGTATGCACACAGGATCAATTGATCAATAAAATTGAAGATCTAGAAAGATTACACAAAGATTGGGGGTCGGGGAAGAGAGATTTTGAGAGAGACAGCACGGGAGGAACTAAAACAACTACAGATATTACAAGAAAAGGGAACGCTTAGATAATCAGGACAGTGAGAATAATATTTAGATAGGATAATGAGAAGGGCATCTGAGGCAACTTGGTGAGTCCGGTCTATTTGGACGTTGGCTATAACATATTACAAAAATGTTTCTTGTGTGGCATGAGTTTTTACTGTTTGAACCCCACATTGGATTTTGACTATGGAGTCAGGATTAGTTCACCCAGCTATGGTGCAGCTACACATGCTCACTGCTTCGGTGGTCCTGTGGCAGGTAAGCAACCCTTCTCGCATTGTTAACTAAGAATGCACTAGCACCCAGTGGTGGGAGTTGGAGATGAGCAATGCACATATTTTGACAGGGCAGACATATTATGAGCATAAGGGCAGAGCAAGGCAGCTCCTAGCATGTTTGCTGTAGGTTGAGTGTAGTAAACCGGTATTTGTCCAGGGTACCATGTTTCTATCCAGGAGCCAGGGGACTGTTTGAATGGAAGCAGTTTTTTTTATTCTTTGGTAACCAGGTTAGGCCCACTGGGCCCAACTTCTGTTCACATGGGCAACCCAGGAGCATTGAGAAGGTTAAGTGACTTGCTCAAGGTCACACCATATGCATGTAGAGGTTGTGGGAACCAACCCCAGGTCTACTGGATGTGCCAAGCTCATTCAAAGCTCATTGATTTAACCTCTAGGCTATACCCTCAGCTCCAGTTGGTTGCTCCAGGCTACTTCAGTGAAGGTCTCTAGAGCAGGTTAGATCAGCAGCACTTGAGAGACAGGTAGGGAAGGTATATGGAACTATTCCATCAGTATCTACTTAGCTTCATCCACAGCCATGGTCTCAAAGTTTAGAGCTTTATGCATGCTTTTCAGCAGTGACTGAAAAGAGGTCCTCCTGAGGAGTTTACACTGCCTGAGTAGGCAGATTCTCCTCTGGGTTTAGATAATTTTGGGGAGTATCCTCAATATTAGTAGTAATGAGGTCTTGATTGTACCCTTGCTCTTCCTCCAGTAAGGGGGAATGGAGCCAGCATTCCCCAGACTGAAAGCAGATCCAAGGAGCACTCTCTGCCCTGGACCGAGACTCGCCTCAGTTACAGTAGTGGCTTCCCAAGGGGAAATCACATCCACACAGAAGAAATCCTTGGTACCAAAGGCAGTGGCAACACTGACAGTGATGCTGGTGCCAACAATTGGCTCTGACCATAATGTCGGTACCAGTGATGGCACAGGCATTGACAACTGCACTGCAGATGGCGCTGGCACAGAAAGTGGCACTGACTGTGAGGGAGTCCCTGGCTCTGCAAGCAGAGCCAAAAAGGTGTGGAGGAGACACTGAGAGCTGTCCATTGACTGAACTCCTCATCCAAGGCATCCCTCGTAGGCAGAAGGGAGATGGAAGAGTTGGCCCTGTGGGCATGATAAAGTCCAGTGTGGTATCATCCCTCATTCAAGGCAATGAAGAAGGGGACACCAGAATCCCTGCACTCAAGGGAGACAGCTTCCTTGGGGCAGAATGACAAGAACTTGACCTGGACCTGTGGCTTCTCCTCTTCCTTGTTATGTGAGGATGAGATAGAGGTCAAATGGTCCCTGGAACCCAATACAGAGCATGAGTGGGGGTGGGACAGTTTCTTTTTTTGATTCTGAGTGGGCTGTCTATCCTCTTGGTTGCATGATTACCTGGTACAAGAACACTTGCTCAGACAGGAGTGGTGATCGGATGCAATCTCCTTGCTGGAGCAACTTGCCTTGTCAGACACCCTTCTTGCCATGACGGTTTTTGAACATCAGTGATTGAGGTAGGGCTATGAGAAAACTAGAAAACTAGATGATCTGATTTGTTTATGTAACCTGGTAGGTCCATGACTTGAATATCCCATTTACATGGTCAACCAGAAACAGAAACATAGCAGGAATAACATGCAAGAAATGATCACAGATAATTATATTCAGCATTGGAGAATATATACACTTTAAGAGCCTGTCTAAATGTATCTAGTGATGGAGCACCAGAAATTAGGGGAAAAGATATAAACTACCAAAACAAAAATAATTTGTTTAAATAAGGTGATATGAATGTGACAAGCTTGACTAGAATGCTGTTTGTACACAAACTATACCTGACAAGGAAAGCACTGTGCTTCAGTGAAGGGGGAAAAAGGAACCGAGGCTGTTGGGGCTGGTGTCGCTATATACCCTGTGGGTGTGTGGAATACACTGTGTATTGATTCTTGGCACTGGTTCTGCCTGCATCAACAGGTTGATTCATGCAGGTCCTGTCACCTCTAGCTTTAAGACCAAAGAGTAAGATTTTAGGTAGAAGATTGCTTCTTGGAAGACTGGGGAGAAGAGAAAGGGGTGAGGTAAGAAAGAAGGGAGAAGAGTGGGAGAAATGGAGAAGTAGGGGGGAAATGGTAGGAAGCTAGGTGCAGAAGGAAGAACAGACATTTGACATACTGGATTTGAGTAGGGCTTTCAGGGCAGAGGGAGGCAAAAGGAGTAGATAGCAAATGGGAGGTTAGACCAAATTCAAGGGAATTGATAAGAGAAGGCAGCCTGCCTGCAGTGAGAGGTCATAGCACAGGGTAAAGAGAGAAATCAGGGGGTCAGTGACACCTTGGCAGAAGGAGGAATGATGGGGACAGGACAGGAGGGAGCTGAGTCAGCAGGAGAAGGAGTCAAACCAGAACTCAGAAATATATGATACACTGTGGGAGAGGTGACCGCCCTTGAAAGAGGACAGAGAGAAAATATTAATGGATATGGGGAGGACAATCAAGGACAAAGCAACAGGATTGGAAGAGGGGGTTCAGGCTTGCCTAATTCAGCAACATTAATGCATCTTCAATATTACAGGGTAGTAGGTCACAGTCATGGCGGAGGTCTATATTCCATGGCCCAGAGGTCAGATTTGCATGGCAGTTTTTTTTTTATTCATCATTTTCTTCCAGCCCTTGTTGTCATCAGTGATATGTCCCTGTTCACAGGGATATACCCTGCTCATGCCTGTTAAGCTCAGTCCTACTCTGCTCAGCCTGGCAGCTCCCATGGGTTAGCCCCCATGGTGGATAGGCCTCCTCAGCTCAGCCTGGCAGTTCCCATGGGTTAGCCTGCATGGCAGGAAGTACTCCTCAGCTTAGCCTGGCAGCTCCCATGGGTTAGCCCCCATGGTGGATAGGCCTCCTCAGCTCAGCCTGGCAGTTCCCATGGGTTAGCCTGCATGGCAGGAAGTACTCCTCAGCTTAGCCTGGCAGCTCCCATGGGTTAGCCCCCATGGTGGGTAGTCCTCCTCAGCTCAGCCTGGCAGCTCCCATGGGTTAGCCCCTATAGCAGGGGACTCATGGGGGCTGTCTCTCCCCTGAGGCAGCCCACTATTTGGAGTAGGACATAGAGTCAGCTGGCAATAGGACCCATAGGAGTCTTTGGCGACAAGGGCAATATACAGACGCCATGGGATGTTTGCATCAAGTTTCTCATGTAGTTCCTCCCTCCTCAGGCATGGATGTAGCCTCCATCAGCTTTGACTGCATGCAGCCACATCCTGTAGCGGGAGCAAGCTCCCGTGGCCAACCACAGTAGTTGTTGCAAGTACTGGTGCATAATGCCTTCCTTCACTTATGGCAGCACACTGATGAGCAGCAGCTTCCACAGCGAGGCCTGCCACATGATGTGGCAACCTAATCTCCCAGACTCAGGTCACTTGCATGGCAGTGCGATGGGCCGCTGCTGGGCTACAGGACTGGCCCCGTATGGCAGTGGTTTTCATTTGTTCTCCCCACTCCCCCCTTGAGTTTCCCCTCCTGTCTCTGCGCCAACAATCAGGGTTGGGAAGCTACACTCTTCCTCTGCCCAGGATGGTGGGCATGGGGCTTCCTTCACTGCCAACGCCAAGGCTGCTCTTTGGTTAGCTAACAAGGGGTGATGTATGTATGATTGTGTATCAGTATTTTATCCTCCTTTTTCTCTCCAACAGGCCTCCATCTGGACCAAGCCCCCTGGCCCCATCTCTTGACTTCTCTGGGGCTTACCTTACTGCATGGTGTCCTCTGCCACAGGACTTACTGGAGGGGTCCAGTCATTCATGCGAGGGACTGGCCCATCACCATGCTGCAGTCTGAGCTCTGTCCTCCATTTTCACCATTGGGGTCCATGCATGTGAAATTATGCAATGTGTGCACCTTGCCTCTGCAGAGACAACCCTGACATCTGGGGATGTGATCCCTCTCCCTTATTGTTGTCCTGTGGCACTACCAGTCATATTCCTCGAAGTGGCAGCCAACCTGTGGGACATGTGTTCTCCTCTCCCCAAGAGAGGAGAACTGACCATGGATGCTCAATCCTCCCTCCTCTGGCCAACCCCTGAGAGAGACCAGTATCCATTCCCAAACCCAGGTCACTAGTGTGGCCAGTAGTGAGGTAGCCACTGCCTCAGCCCACCATGCTGGACCAGCTTGGTGTATGAATAATGGGCAGCCAATGCCCTACACCTTTCTTATGAGCCCAGCAACTCACCCCAGTGATGCACTCCCCCTTCCACTGACCCCACTGTGGGATTCCTATGCTCACACGTGAACCCTAGTTCCTAAGGTGGCATTGCAGTGTACCACTGGGCCAACCTTTGCAGCAGTTTTTCAACTTTCACGCTCTTCCTGAATGGCCAAGACTTATGCCTTTTGAGAACGAGTCCCACAAGCACTATGCTGGTTAGAGGCTATAAAATAAATGCCTACGGTTCTGGGAAAGAAATCTGGGGCAGAATTTTCAAAAGGGTCAAACACTGCTGCAGATACCATGTTGGCATATACCTGTTTGTCCATTTATGCCAAAACCTAAGTGCCCAATTTTCAAAGGCACTCGAATTTTTGTGACGGTTTCTGTGATTTATGGTGGTGTGCATTTCTCAAAAATGCACAAGCCATGTTTGCTGTAGTTGTAAAAATTATGGCAGATGTTTTGATGCTGTTAAACCACATTGGTCTAGTAGCCTGCAAGTTATCTGCCACATTTTCATGTGGTTGTGCAGAAATCATGATGTGTGCTTTTGAAAATCCTGCTCTTGATTGTTGCACAATACCAAGTACTACAAGTAGGGATACAAACTGGCAGAATATTGAAAAAATGCATATGGATAAGTCCAAAATGATATGGTGTTTTGGAAAAATAAACAGTGTAGTTGTTGTATTGGCCCTAGTAAGAACAGATCCAGAAGCAAATGGTTTGATACCTTTTATTGGACCAACATAGATGTTACAACAAAAGAACAAAGTGCTCTAGCTTTTGGACCAACCAAGTCCTTCTTCAGAAACTTTATGACAGTTATTTAAAAAATCCCACACTATTAACACCCAGATAATGCATAAAAAACAGAAATAATTCTCATTGGTTTAATATACTCATTCAAACCATAACAGAAGATTACATCAGAGAAACTAATTAACATCAGCATGCTTTTAGCTGAAAAGCCCTTGAAGGTCAAAAGTTATCAGAAGATAGCAACAAGCAGAGAGTTCTCCTCACATACATTTTAAAATGTTTCAGTATGTTTCAAGAAAACAGTCTAATGAAAACCCTTTATATAATTTATATAATACTCGATAATACTCTGTAAAGTAAGGTAGACGAAGGCTGAAGGCCCTTCAAGACTATCCCCCCCCACCACTCCATGTGGGCTAATTTGAGTTCAAATCCAAAAGATGTTTATCCAAACTATTCTTAAAGGATATAGGGTTAATTGAATCCACTATAGATTGTGGTAGTTTATTCCACATTTTTATGGCTCTTATTGTGAAAAAACATATTTTATTTTGTTTGTATTTGCCTTGGGTACTAACATTTATTTATTGTGACATCTCAAAATTGGTTTTCCAGCATGCTGAATATTACAATCTGACATAAGAATAGGGTCCTGTAGAATATTGCATAGCATTAGTAAGTCCCCCCTGTTTCTTCTTGTACCCAAATCATAGAAGTTCAAATTTCTAAGTCTATCCTGATAGGAGAGATGACATAATCGGGATATAATTTTGGTTACTTTCCTCTGCACACTGTCAATCATGTTTATATCCTTTGTCAGGTATGGTGCCCAGAAGGAACTTGCATAATGAAGGTGTGGCCTTATGTATATGTTGTAAATGGGTATTAAACAGGCTTCATGTCTAGTAGTAAAGCTCCACTTAATCAACATTAATAGTCTATTTACTACCTGTACTGTTTGTCGACAGTGATCCCCTGGTGTTAAATGGTTATTTATCATAACTCCCAAATCTCTTTCTGTTGTCACTGCTTTTAATAATTTTCCAATTAGACTATTATGGATCTGCATATTTTTTGCACCAAGATGCATTATAACGCACTTATCTTCATTGAATTCCATCAAATTTTCTGTGGCCCATTTTTTCTAGTTTACAAATGTCATTTCTGAAAGCGTTAATATTTTCTTCTGAATGAACTGGTCCACAAATTTTGGTATCATCTGCAAATCTGTAGACGTGACCATGTATCCCATTATGTAAATCTGAAATGAATGTGCTAAAGAGAATTGGCCCAAGGACTGATCGTTGAGGGAGCCCACCAGTAACATCTATAATGTCAGAATGTACATTCTGGATTTTAACAGCCTGGGTTCTGTTATTTAACCACATTTGAATCCATTTAATTATTCTTGTATTGAATTTCATCAGTAGTATTTCTTCAATCAGTATGTCATGTGAAACCCTGTCGAATGCTTTCTTGAAATCCATAAACAGGTTGTCCACTGGAGTTCCTGATTTATATATCTACTCACCCTATCATAGAAACCAATCAGGTTTGTTATACATGATCTACCAGCAGTGAAACCATGTTGTTTAATATCTGATAGACCATTTACTTTTGTTGATTTTTGTATTCTATTTTTAATAATTCTCTCCATGCATTTACAGATAATTGATAAAACGTATCGGATTATGATTACTTGCTTCAATTTTGGAACCTTTTTTAGAATAGGAGTGACTGCAATGTATAATTATACATGTACATCAAGTAATGTTGTTTATTTCATTCAATGCAAGAAATGTCCTCGCACAGGTTATGTGGGGAGACAAAGAAACAACTTCGCACAAGAATGAATTCACACAGGCATTGTATTAATATGAAGATGACTGGCAAACCAGTGATGCAACACTTCTCCCAGGATGGCCACTCAATCTCAGATATGTCTGTAATGATCTTAAAAGGACATTTCAACAGTACACAACAGAGACGGGCTTCTGAAATCAGACTTATTTTACTTCTTAGTATGGTGGTGGAAGCTGGAATGAACATTGATGTGGGGTATATGACACATTATTCCATTTAAACTTACATAGACCTTTACTTCAAAGGATGGACATAAATATTTTAGTTCTTCAGCAAGCGTTTCATTTGTTTATTGTTATACTTTTAGAATCCCCTTTATCTGGTTATCTACATGATGGCTTCTCACCTAAGCAGTGTGTGTGTGTGTGTGTGAGAGTGTGTGTGAGTGTGTGTGTGTGTGTAAGTGTGTGTGTGGGGGGAGTGTTGCATGGGGCAATTTTTATGTGGGTGTTGGGGTGTTTTTTGTGGGTGTAGTGTGTGTGGTCATTGTGATATTGAGGTAGACTTTTATTCAGGCACATGACATAATGGTGTTACAGTGGCTAGGACTCTTCGTTCTCATATACAGTGAACATTTATTTCCTTCTACCAGTTGTCAGTGATTGGATTACATACTACCACATTTTTAAATTCTGTTCATAGTAAGATGCATATCTCATTTACTTGGGGGTTCATGAAAGGTTCAATTCAGTTGGGTAAATATTGCAAAGATTGATGTGAATGATGGTGTATTAGGACTCTTGTACTTATATCTCCTTCTAACTAGGTATCTGTCCCCGGGAAGGGGGGCTGGAGGATTTAATTCCTATGAGTTTTTATTCAGATTCCTTAGACTGTTTCTGTACATGTTTGTTACACACTGACACTGTATTGAAATCTGTACATATCAGGCTCATGGTCTCAATTTCTTGGTGGTCCTTGACAAGTAGTTTTTTTATTTGGCACTTATATTTACAATTGATATTATCATGTATAAAATCCTGCTACAACACTGACGGCCTTAAGGTTTATGGAATATATTAACTGATTGAGAGTATAGTTGGGAAAATGTCCCAAGCTAAGTTCTATATTACTTTATGTGTGAAACATTTGCTCACTTTGAGTAAACTTCACTTTAAACCCTCTATATGCTATATATACTATTTTCCAGCAGATTAGGCCTTATGGTCTATCAAGTCTGCTCGAACCTAGATCCTTAGTTGGGTGCCGAGACCCTCCCATCCCTTGTGCTCCAGAAACCCCTATCATCCATCCCCCCCCCCCGGGACAGGCCATCATCTGATACATCCACTTTCTGTGTCTGTCCCACCCTCTCTTAAAGCCCTCCACTGTGGATCTCTGAACCAGCTCACCAGGCAGAGCATTCCAAGGGTCCACCACCCTCTCAGTGAAAACCTCCTCCTCTTTTCCCCCTCACCCTTCCACCTTCCAACTTCAAACCATGCCCTCTGGTGATGCCTCCTGCTTTAGTCTAAAGATCCCTCCATGTTTGCCCTATTTATTCCCTTGAGGTACTTGAAGACCTCAATCATGTCCCCCTGTCTCTCCTCTCCTCCAATGAAAACAGGCAGAGCTCCTCAAGTCTGTCCTCGTAAGTCAAATCCCGTAGCCTCGTATCATCTTTGTTGCCTCCTCTGTACCCTCTCCAGGAGCTGTATGTCCCTCTTCAAGTGTGGTCTCCAGTACTGTACACAGTACTCAAGGTGTGTCTAACCAGTCCATTGTACAGCGGCAGAATCACTTCCTTGCTCCTAGAGGTGATCCCCTGCGATGCATCCCAACATCCTGTTTGCCTTGCTAGCTGCTCTCCTGCACTGCTCAGAGTTATTCATACATGTATCCACCATGACCCTAGGTCTTTTTCCCCTATTGAGGCTTCCAGCACCTCCCTCCCAGGTGTACCTGTGTTTGGGTTTCCCCAACCAAGATGCAACACCTTGCACTTGGTGATATTGAATTAATTTCCATGTGTAGCCCAGCTTTCCAGGGTGTCCAGGTCCCCTTGCAGGGCCAACCTCCCTCTTCTCCCTCAACTACTGCTCCCATCTTGGAGTCATCCGAAGAGACTCATTTCACACCCTATACCATCCCTGATGTCCGATATGTATGCATTAAACAGGATTGGACCCAGGACCGAGCCTGTGGTACCCCACTACCAACCTCTGTAGGGTTCGAGAGCTCCCCACAGACCACTACTCTCTGAGTGCATCCAGCTATCCAGTTTTCAATCCATCTGACCATCAAAGGGCCTACCTCCTAACCCCATCAGTTTCTCCACCAGACCATTGTGGGGGACAGAGTCAAACGCCTTGCTGAAGTCCAAGAATAATACATCCACAGGCTTACCCCTGTCCAGTTCTGATGTTACCCATTCATAGAACTCCACAAGGTTGGTTTGACATGATCTACCTGGCACAAACCCATGCTGCCGACTATCCAGACCTCCACCTCCCCAAGTAAACCCCAATCGTTCCTTTAGTATACTCTCATTAATTTTCCCACCACCGAGATTAAACTGATGGGTCTATAGTTTCCTGGTACTTCCTTGACCCCCCTGGATTGGTACCACATGTGCCTCTCGCCAATCCCTAGGTAAATTCCCTGTCTCAAGTGACCTGTTGAAAAGCCCGCCAGGGTGCAGCCAGTATGTCCGCCAATTCCATAGTACTCTCGGATGAATGCCATCCGGCCCAGGAGATTTGTCTTTCTTTAGGGCCTTGAGGGCAAACCACCCCTTTTGGTGGGGATGGCATCATCCGTCCCTCCACCTTACTGGTCTTTTATCTTTATCCAGATGTGACACCCTGGGGTACCTTTCCCTCCCTTTTGCTCCATTTCTGTTGCTCCCTGATCCACTCCCTGCGCTTCTATCCCTTTGTGCCTTGCTTTGTAGATATCCCATCCCCTTCCCTAGTGAACACAGAGGCAAAGTACTCGTTAAATACCTCTGCCTGGTCCCTCGCCTCTTCCACCCACCCTCCTTCTGATCTCAATCTGCTGAGATGGCCCTTAGTTTTTCTCCGCTCCCCAATGTACCAGAAGAACCCCTTTTCCCCTCCATGTATCCCCTGTGCCTAGCCGTTGCTCTTTACTGGACTTTGCTCCCCTCACCATACGGGTGACTTTTCTAGATGCAAGCTGGTACATTTCCTTATCCCTATCCCTCTTGTTGTTTTATATTTTTGTAGCGCCTTCTTGTCTCTGACTGCTACCTGGACCTCACTGGACCACCAGCATGGTTTATGTGACCTTGCTCCCTTACGTTTCAACTTAGCGCAGATCCTGACTGCCTCATGAAGTCCCGTTTATGACCTCCCATCTCCTTTCCACACTTGTCGTTGAGGTAATCCCTTCAAGTGATCCTTGAGAATATTTCCATGCCCATAAAGTCTGCCCCCTGAAGTCCACTGCCAGTGTCCTAGATCTCACCCCACTCACCCAATGCTTATTTGAAACCAGACAGTATTGTGGTCACTCCCAGTCAGGGGTCCTGTACAACCATGTCCCTTACCAGATCCCATCTGCCAGAACCACATCCAGGACATGCCTCCCTTTGGGCTCCATCACATGCTGTGTTAAGAACACATCCTGGAAGCCATCCAGCAGCCTCTGCTCCTTGGCCACCTTAGAGGACATGGTTCCCCAGTTTGTACCTGGCATATTAAGGTCCCCATCAACACCACTCCTTCCCCTTTTGGTCCACACTGGGCAATGATGTTGTCCAGCAAACCATCCTCTAGAACATCACTCATCCCGGGGGGCCTATATGCTACTCCCAGCTTGACCTTATCTCCTGCTGGGGATCGTAAGGTGACCCATAAGGCCTCCACGTTTCCCTCTGCCTCTTCTACCATAGCAATTTCTATGTCATCTCCAATGAACATAGCCACTCCACCCCCTCTGCCCTCCTTTCTATCCTTCCTAAGCATAGTGTACCCCCGTACATTTAGGTCCCAGTCATGGTTTTTGTTGGCCCACGTTTCCGTGACTGCCGCCACATCCACCCCGAACAGCATGGCCTGGAACTCTGGCAACTTGTTTCCCAAGCTCCTGGTATTTACTAACACTAACCCCACCCTTATCCCTGATCCTTTTGTCGAACCCCACCCAGATTCCTTATACTTCCATCCTCCCCTGCTCCTCCTGAAACCTCCACCTCCAGTCTGTTTCCCCTCCCCTTGGGCTGAAGGCTACTCCCTCATCTGGAGGGAGGCTGGTCAGCCCCTCCCTTATCCCTTCCCCCCCTTACAAGTTTAAACCCCACCTTTCTTGTATGTAGTCAGCCAACCCCTGTTTAAGGACTTCCTTCCCTAATGGGGCAAGATGAAACCTGTCCTTGGCATATAGTCCCTTATCCTCCCAAACTCCATTCCAGTTCCCTAACACCCCCAACCCATTCTCTTCACCCCACTTTCTGAGCCATTCATTAACCTCTGTGAGCTTCATTTTTTTCTCCACTGAGGCCTTTGGTACTGGCAATATCTCCGAAAAGGAAATGTTGCATCCATTATCCGACAGACTCTGCAAGTTCTTGGAACCTTGCTTGATTTCCATAATGCTATTTCCTCTAGATCATTAGTTCCCAAATGCACCAGAAATCCGGTTTCCTCCACAATCCCTAACCATTTCATACACTATGAACTTTGCTCTGTGCACTGTCAGCCCAGAGATACTCACTACCTTCACCTGGCTATGGCATCCATCCCCTGTCCCTCCCAATGGATACCCTTAATCATCGAGTCTCCCAGTAACAGAACCTAACACCGCCATCATCCTTATGGTTACCTCCACTATGCCCTCTCAGCCCCTCCCCACTTAATTCATGATCGCAATTTCATGGGAGTCTTCCTGCCTTATTAGAGACCCCTTGTCACCCTCCCTTTCTGCCTCCCTTGCTATTTTGCCCACTTAACTCAAACCCTCTGAATAGGTGTCCCCTTTAACCCTCTCTTATCTGAACCATTTATCCTGGGCCCTGATGGTTTCCTTCCCCGCACCCCCCATCCCCACCCTTTGTAATAGTACCCCTGTCTCCAGAGGCTCTCTGTGGGTCCCCTTTAGCTAGGGCCCCATCCTTGGTACTGACCTTCCTGCTGAAGGGGGGCTCCTCTCCCACCTCCTTGTCTCCCAGTTTCTCTCCAATCATGCTCTCCTCCCTCATGTCTGGAATATGTTGCATCTCCCCCATTTGCTTAACATATATGTTTCCCCTTCTCCCTCTGGGACTATGTCTATCCTTTCCATAGCTGTTCTGTGATGCCCTCTGGGTATCTGACTCCCTCCCCCCGGCCTCTGTATAAGTTTCCTCATTTCCACCAACCCTTCCTCCCTCTAGGATGCTTAGTATCTCAAATTTATTGTGACACTCTATGTCAGCCTCCATCAAGTAACCCAAGTTTCCCCTGACTGCATCTCTAAACTGACCCTCTTCTTCCTCTCTTGCACTGTTCACCTTAGGAGCTCCCTTCCCACAGTCTGCTGTTTTAGGCTTCCGCACAACAGCCCCTCCTGACTCTTCCCCCTCCAGTCTCCTTGAATTCAGAATTTTCACCCTGTACGCTTTCCCCTTAGCATCAACTTCCCTATCTAAGGGTCCTCTGTCCCTAATATCCCCCCTTCTGCTTGCTGTAGCATAATGTCCTGTAATTTCAGAGCGTTGCCCCAGCCTCCCCTCAGCCCCACCCTTCTGCTGCCCATATCCACACCCCTTATCCTTGGACACCCCCCAGCTGCCACAGCTTACTCCTTAACCAATATACCTCACTCCTGATACAAGATAGCTGTCTACAGGTGGGCAGCCTCCTCTCTCCAGGCCCAATTTAGAATTGTGCCATCCCACAGCCTGTGCAGCCTACAACCCTTCCGAAGATGCCTGCCATGGTGGAATATGGCCACCCTGATTATCCTCCTCTGTTTATAATAGCACACCCTTTCTCAGTCCTTTCCCTGAGTACAGTTTCTCTTATACTGACTGTAGTTATTTACAAACCCAATTTCAACCCCACCAACAAAGTTCCAAGTCTCACAAACACATACAGTCCAGTATGTGTTCAGTCCCACTAACAGTGTGTGTAAGCAGACACCAGGTACCGTGATGATGTCACAGGCCCACCAACTCCTGTTGCTTCAAATTTCAGTCCCAAACAGAAATACTCAGCCCTTCAATCCCAACCCCAGTGGCTTTTCAGTATTTAAGAAAGCCTACAAAACAGGGTGGGTGGGAGGGATCTTACCAAACACCAGGCAAACAACACATTTAAATTACCTTCTAATTTTCCTGCCAAACATCTATCCCCAAACCTACAATATCACAGCCCAAGTATCAGTTCAAATTCAAGGTAATAATTTTAACACACAGAACTAATTTCCTTACAAACTATTCAAATATTTCAGTTTAAAACAAAATATAACTCCTGGCCTCTTTTCTACCAACCTGTTGCTTAAGCTCCCAAGTGAACAATGAAAGCCACAGTAATTCCTGTTTAAAGACAAGTTAATTGCAGCTAATGTCCCTCCCCAAATACCAGGCAAACAACACATTTAAATTACCTTCTAATTTTCCTGCCAAACATCTGTCCCCAAACCTACAATATCACAGCCCAAGTATCAGTTCAAATTCAAGGTAATAATTTTAACACACAGAACTAATTTCACTTACAAACTATTCAAATATTTCAGTTTAAAACAAAATATAACTCCTGGCCTCTTTTCTACCAACCTGTTGCTTAAGCTCCCAAGTGAACAATGAAAGCCACAGTAATTCCTGTTTAAAGACAGTTAATTGCAGCTAATGTCCCTCCCCCAAATACCAGGCAAACAACACATTTAAATTACCTTCTAATTTTCCCTGCCAAACATCTATCCTCAAACCTACAATATCACAGCCCAAGTATCAGTTCAAATTCAAGGTAATAATTTTTAACACACAGAACTAATTTCACTTACAAACTATTCAAATATTTCAGTTTAAAACAAAATATAACTCCTGGCCTCTTTTCTACCAACCTGTTACTTAAGCTCCCAAGTGAACAATATATATATATATATATATATATATATATATATATATATATATATATCTCATGGCAAAAAACTCTGTTTAATGCATCAGTTAGGGTTGTTCTGAGTGACAAAAGCGAAGTCGATGTTAGGGTTACCACCCCTTGCACCCACTCCCACCAACAGGCATTGGGGTGTGCGTTGCATCGGCAGTCCTAACTCTCACCCCATCCCATGTGTAAACAAGCTGAGGTGATGCAGTGTAGGAGAATGGGGTGAGAGTTAGGACCAACAACCCCAGCACACACCCCAATGCCTGTTGGTGGGGGTGGGGTGGGGTGCAAGGGGGGGTGGCAACCCTAACATCGAATTTCCTCACTTTTGTTGCTGTGGAACAACCCTAACTGATGCATTAAACAGAGTTTTTTTGCCATGAATTTCCCTTCTTTTTGAGAATGAGGACTATAAATAGTGAATGGAATGTGGTGGTGGGAGCGTGGGCCCTTCGGGCCTCGTGCTCCCACCATGTGATTTTTTGTCACATAGTAATGGTAACTGTAACGCAAACACAAGCGCAAATGGTAACACACATGGTGATGCAAACATAAATGGTAATGCAAACGGTAAGAGAGACGCAAGCGCAAACATTAATGAAAATAGAAATGGTAACGCAAATGGTAATAGCGACAGAAATGCAAACATTAATGAAAACAGTAACGTAAATGGTAAAAGAAATGCAAACAGTAACAGAAAGGCAAACAGAAATGCAAACGGTTAAGGTTACGGCACCAGAGAAGGAAACAGTAATGCAATCGACAATGGAAATGCAACCGAAAACACAAACACTAAAGGCAACAGAAACACAAACGGTGACAAAGATGCAAACAGTAATGGTAATGGAATAGGAAATGCAAACAGTTACAGTAACAGTAACGATGGCGGCAAAGCGAACAATGCTAGTAAAAGGAAACGGAACATAGCTATGCGGAAATGCAAATAGTAGTAACGCATAGGTCACGGTACTGCAATTGGAAATACAAATGCTAACAGTAACAGCAACAATAACGCCAAAGGAAACAGAAATGGAAATGCAAACGCAAGCGCATACGGAAACACAAACCGTAACGTGCATGGTGACGATAGTGTAATTGGAAATGCAAATGGTAACAGTAACGGCAATGATGATGCAAAACAAAAGAGAAATGCAACTGCAAATGGAAGGGCAGCCACAAACACAAATGGAAATGCACACAGTGACGCAAATCAAAACACAAACAGAAACAGTAGTGGAAATGCAAATGGTAACTAACACAAACGCAAGCGCAAATAGAAAACATAAAGGGTAACTTAACGGTGGTGTACACGGCAACGCTTATTGCAAATGGTACGGAAATGCAAGTGGAACGCTTAACTGTAACAGTAACGGAAGGAAGACACTCTTGTTTTCCCCAAGAGCTCCATAGAGAAACACAGTGAGTACAAAGAATGTATGCATAATAATGGGCCTCGGAGCAGAAAATGAGCACTTGGAATACTAAATTGCTTATATCTCAGGAACCGTACGACATAGAAAAAAAATTAAACTTTTGTATTACTTATTACTTTCCTGACTAGTTTTGCACTTAGCCCCCTGTTTCCGAGATACAGGCCCCGAAAGGCGTGGTGGACGCCGCAATGTTAGTCTATGGGAAAAAGTGTCAACTTCAGAGTGTCGTAACTTTGCATCCCTGCAATATTTTGTCACCAAACCACCAAAAAGCACATATGTGGGATGTTGGCTTTCTTCCCTCCAAATTTCAGCCCAATAGAGCTAACTAATGTTTTGCAGCAGGGTGGCAAAGTATTCCTGTTATTTTGGCCATAGTGTCACAAAGTAGAGTTGCAAAACATGACACTTTCACAAACAAAATCATGAAAGTGTCGCAGGTGCAACACTACTTTGTGACACTACTTTTCCCAAAAATTTCTAAAACATATTTCTGGGGTGTTTAACCCCCCGAAAGAGACATGGCTAGCATCCTCAGGGCTCAACTAGATAAACACAAAAAGAATTGTGTCCCTAGTGGGTCCCAATTTTAAATGCCAAGCATTTCTGTGATCAGTAACTTAAAAATAAATGGATGACTCACGACACTACAGGGGTCATTTGTGACACTAAAAACTGCATTTGCGACACTGTCAAACTTTTTGTTAACTTTTCCCATTGACTATAATGGGAAACTTGTTTTTTGAATAAATTTTGAACCGTTCAATATTTTTTCACAAAATCTTATAAAGGCACATTGAGGACCTGGCTGCATGTTTCCTGAAGTTTTTGGACCAGTCGCACAAACTGTGCGATCTGTAGGTGCGAGCAAAGAATGCGCAAAAAAGCGTAAATGCACTATGGAATGTTGCTTTGTAACTCCACAACCGTATATCCGACTGGTATGAAACTTTGCAGATCCCAAGATCTATGCTACTGCTCTATGTCTGCCAAACTTCAGGTAAATCTGTCATACAGTGGCAAAGTTATTAAGGTGCAAAATTTCACACTTTAACCTTAAATGGGGTACTCAACCCTAACTATAGTGGCACTACTGTGCCACTATATTTTATATTTTTATATATATATATATATATATATATATATATATATATATTCTGTTTGTTTTATTTTTGCAGCTTGTTTTTAACTTGTAATTATGTTTCATTTTAGCGTGTATTTATTATCCACAGGTTTGCCTTTCATTGACTGTGTTCTTTAACACACAAGGACACTTGCAATTAAAGTTGTAAGCTCCTAATCTTACATGTAATTAGAGAGAATAGTATCCTAAGGTTTTGTTTTCATTAGACTGTTTTCTTGAAACATACTGAGGCATTTTAAAATGTATGTGAGGAGAACTCTCTGCTTGTTGCTATCTTCTGATAACTTTTGACCTTCAGGGGCTTTTTAACTAAAAGCATACTGGTGTTAATTAGTTTCTCTGATGTAATCTTCTGTTATGTTTCAAATGGGTATGTTAAACCAATGAGAATTATTTCTGTTTTTTATGCATTATCTGGGTGTTAATAGTGTGGGATTTTCTAAATAACTGTCATAAAGCTTCTGAAGGATGACTTGGTTGGTCCGAAAGCTAGAGCACTTTACATAGAAACATAGAACATAGAAACATAGAATTTGATGGCAGATAAGGACCACTTGGCCCACCCAGTCTGCCCATTTCCCTACCTAATGGATAAGCTGCAGATCCTAGTTAACCAGCAGCCTACTTCTTCCTGCCCCACCCCTAGAATTCCCTTATGACTGTCCATGCATGCTTGAATTCCACCACTGTTTTTGACTACAACTCCTCCGGAAGGCCGCTCCATGCATCCACAACCCTCTGTGAAAAATACTTCCAAATTACCTCTGAGCCGCCTCTATCTTCAAATTGTGCCCTTTGTTCTTGCACACCTTTTTGAAAGATGCTACCTCTTGGACTTTGTTGATTCCCTTGAGGTACTTGAAAGTTTCTATCATGTCCCCCCTCTCCCTCCTTTCCTCGAGGCTATACATATTAAGCTCCTTAAGTCTCTCTTCACATGTCTTCCGGTGCAGACCCTGCACCATTTTAGTTGCCCTCCTCTGGACAGCTTCCATCCTGTCTATGTCTTTGCGGAGATTGGGTCTCCAGAACTGCATGCAGTACTCCAGATGGGGTCTGACCAGCTGTCTGTACAGAGGGATAATAACTTCCTGTTTTTCTACTGGTGATGCCTCTCCTATGCATCCCAGTATCCCCCAACCCTCCTTGCTGCCCTCTCACATTGCTTGCCCACCTTTAGGTCATCTGATATGACTACCCCAGGTCCCGTTCCATTTTATTATTGTTATCTCACCCCCATTGTGTACTCTTCCCTGGGTTTTGTTTCCCAGGTGCATTACCTTGCACTTCTTAGCATTGAATCTAAGCTGCCATACATTTGACCATTCCTCTAACCTTGCCAAGTCCCTTCTCATCCTTTCCACCCCACCTTGTGCATCAGCTCTGTTGCAGATCTTTGTGTCATCTGCAAAGAGACATACTTTTCCTTCTAGTCCCTGTGCAATGTTGCTTATAAAGACATTGAAGAGGACCGGTCCTAATACTGAACCCTGCGGTACCCCACTAGTAACCCCCCTTTCTTCAGAGTGGACTCCATTTGATATTACTCTCTGTGTCCTATTCTCCAGCCAATTCTTTACCCAGGCTTTCATCTTGGGACCCACTCCCAGGCTGGCTAACTTATATATTAATCTTTTGTGTGGGACTGTGTCAAATGCCTTGCTAAAGTCTAGGTAGGCCATGTCCACAGCCCCTCCCTGATCTACTACTTTGGTCACCCAGTCAAAGAAATCTATCAGATTTGTCTGGCATGACCTTCCCACTGTGAATCCATGCTGCCTTGGGTCCTGTGCCCTCTGACCTCTAGATACTGACAATTCTTTCCTTCAGAAGTGATTCCATCATTTCCCTACCACTGAGGTTAAACTAACAGGTCTGTAGTTTCCTGCTTCTGCCTTGCTCCCACTTTTGTGAAGGGAATCACATCTGCCCTCCTCCAGTCCTCGGTACCACCCATCCTCCCATGATTTGTTAAAGAGGGTAGTCAGTGGTGTCACTAGTTCTACCCTTAGTTCTTTTAGAATTCTGGATGAATCCCATCAGGCCCCATTGCTTTGTCCACCTTCAGTTTTAAGAGTTCTTTCAGAACCCTTTCTTCTGTAAATGGGCTGGTATCAACTTCTGTATCCAGAGTGTTTCTACTGTTTGTTTTAGGTACCTCCCTCTTCCTTTGTAAATACTGAGCAAAATATTCGTTTAGTATCTCTGCCTTTTCACAGTCACCCTCTGCCCACCCTCCATCCCTTTATTAAGCCTCACTATCCCTCCCTTGGTCTTCCTTTGCTCCCTGATGTGCCTATAAAGGTTTTATCCCCTTCTTAACTGAGTTGGCTATCTTTCCTCGGTTTGGGCCTTTGCTGTTCTGACTGCCTTCCCAGCTTCCTTTTGCTTTAACTGATACAGTTCTCTGTCCTGCTCCTTCTGTGATTCCTTGTACTTCCTGAATGCTTTCTTTTTCTCTTGAACCTTCACTGCCACTTCCTTTGAGAACCATAGTGGTTTCTTAAATCGTTTCATTTTGTTTATTTGCTTCACACAAAGGCTTGTTACCTCTGTGATGGCAGTTTTTATTATTCCCCATTGTTCTTCCACCCCTCCTTCCTGCCCATTTGCTAGTGCATTCCTTAGGCACTCACCCATTTTGGCAAAGTCAGTCCTCCTAAAGTCCAGTACTTTTGCCTTTGTATGACTTGACTCTATTGCTGTGTTTATTGTGAACCATACTGTTCGATGGTCGCTAGTTCCCAGATGGCTACCCACTTCTACATCTGAGATCCTTTCTTCATCTCCATTTGAGAGAACCAGGTCTAAGATTGCTCCTCTCGAGTGGGCTCCAATACTAGTTGTCTAAGGCATGCTCCCTGAGGGCATCTAGAATAACCCACTCTCGAAGTGGCTGCTGCAACTGCACTCCAGTTAACATCTGGCATATTCAGATCACCCATCAGCAATATCTCCCTTTTCTGCCATTCTAAGTATACTTTCTATCATTTCCTTGTCCATTTCCTCCCCTGAGAAGTCTGTGCTCACAACCCTCTAGCGGATTGTGGTTCCATTGCCGGTCTCAAATTTACCCACAGTGCTTCTTCTCTCTCCCTGTTTTCCCTTTTGTTCTGTTGCTTTGATTCCTTCCCTTATGTAAAGAGCTACTCCTCCTCCTCTTTTACCCTCCCTTTCCCTCCTGTAGATAGTGTATCCTGGTATGTTTACATCCCAGTCACAGGTTTTGTGTGTACCATGTTTCTGTGACTGCCACGATATCCAGATGTTCCTCCTCCATCAAGGCCACTAATTCAGGAAGCTTGTTACTCAGACTACGGGCATTGGTACTCATTGCTCTCCATTTTTTGATGGCTTTACCTTCTGTTGCAGCATCCCCCACTGACCTTTCTATCTCAGTCTTTTTCTCATTTAGTACCCTGTTTTGTAGGGAGAGGCTGGGATTTTCCTGCTGCTTATCAGTGCCTCCCCCCTTGACTAGTTTAAAAGCTTGCCAATGAAGCATTTAAACCGATTGCTCAAAAGACTTGTTCCCTTCCTGGACAGATGCAGACCATCCTGCTAGTATAGGCTGGTATCCCTCAGGTGGAACCCCAGTCCCCAATGAAGCCAAACCCTGTTCTCCACCATTTTTTCAACCATTCATTAAACTGCATGGTGCAAGTACCCTCACCTCACTCATGCCACTGACAGGCAGCACTTGGAGAAGGATACTGTGTGTGCTACTTGTCTTAGACCCCTCCCCAATTCTACAAAGTCCTTCTGCACTGCTCTAAACTCATGTTGAGCCAAGTCATTTGTCCCTAGGTGGACAATGACATCCAGCTCAGACTCCCGTACAGCTGTTCTCGTGATCCTGAGGATGCACTTCTTCTCCCTCCAAGCCATGGCACCAGGCAGGCACCTTACTTCAGTTTTCCCTGCTCCCCCCAGTTCTATCCCCCTAATAATTGAGTCCTCCACCAGGAGCTGCTTCCTTTCCTTGTAGTGTCCTCTGCCTCCTTCCTGTGGGCCTCCCTTGTGATAGTTGTCCTCAGCCTCCTTAGTCTTCTCTGTGGGTGCATCCATAGGGGAGCTATGCTCCCCCAGAATGGTGTATGGATTGTGGAGTGGAACAACTGACTGGGTGTGCCTCTGTTCCACCATCCTCACCCTCCCTGAGCCCACTGTGGTCCAACGGCTGTGCTTTCTTCGCAAACTTTTTGTAATAAACATGCCCCCATAAAAGCCAGGTTGATAAAATCAAATAATGCACCATGGTATGAGTCTGGCCTGTTTAAAATCAAAAGAGCCAGAGATAAAGCATGGAAACATGCCAAATTAGTAAAAGGAAATCAGGAGTGGATTAAGTATAGGCAATTAAGAAATTTGTATACTAAAGAAATTAGGAAAGCCAGACAGGCTTACTGTAACAAAAAATTGTCTAAAGAAATTATGGAAAATCCAAGGGCATTTTGGAAAACAATAAATAAGTTGCATAAGGGTCCAAATATGGGTTATCCTAATCATTTTTTCATAATGGGGATAAACAGGGTATAGGAAACTCGGTAGTTAATGAGTTTAACACCTTTTTTATTAATATGGGTACCGAGGCAATAAAATTAGGTGGAGTAAATGTAAACCTGGCCTTACAAGGTAAATCTGATTTAAGTAAATATGATGGAGCACACCCACAATCTAGTGAACAGGATGAGTTTGAATTTACTCCTATTATGAGAGGTGAAGTAAGAGACCAATTGCTTAAATTGAACACCAGTAAAGCAGAAGGTATGGATGGTATTTCTAATATTTTGCTAAAGTTGGCAGCCCCCATTATAGACCAACATTTGGCAAATTTATTTAATCTGTCTTTATTCTCTGCGGAATTACCCTCAGTGTGGAAAACAGCTAAGATTGTTCCAATTTATAAGTCTGGATCCAGGATGCTCCTGGAAAATTACAGACCAATTTCCATGTTACCAACTGTTGCTAAAATCTTGGAAAAGATTGTTGCAAAACAATTACAGGGATTTTTGAAAGACAAAGATATTCTTAATGGCTATCAATCTGGTTTTAGACCAGAGCATGGAACCAATACGGCTTTAATAAGGTTACTGGAGACATTGTTGAGGGTCTGGACAGGGGATGCCAGTGGGTGCGATTTTGTCGATCTTTCAAAGCGTTTGATACTTTGGACCCGGCATCCTCCTGTCCAGACTAAAAACCTGCGGTATATCGGATTTGGTGGTAAATTGGTTTCGAAATTATCTTGCTTCAAGACAACAGCAGGTAACTATTGGGGAGTGGTCATCTGATTTGAAATTGATTGTCTCAGGAGTTCCTCAAGGATCCATTTTGGGTCCTATATTATATAATTTATATATGAATGATATGAGATTTGAACAACAGGGGGTGCAGTATCATCTTTATGCTGATGACACAATTGTATATTATGTTGACCATTCAGTGCAACTTATTCAAACTGTATTGCAGCAAGCATTTGATCATCTGCAGGACTTTTTACTTGGATCTAAATTAATTCTAAATGAGAAAAAATCCCAGGTAATGGTGTTTTATAGGGGTAATGGGTCTAAATTGAAACAAGAAGGATTACAAATCAAAACCTATTCTGGGGGTATATTACAACAAGTCAATAATTATAGATACCTAGGGGTATATTTAGATGTAAAACTTAAATGGGATAGTCATATAGATAGTATTTTGGCAAAAGTGGGAAAATGTCTGGGCTCATTATACAGAGTAAGAAATAGTATGTCATTGGAAATTAGGAAATTAGTAGTTACAGTTGCGGTTTTACCCATATTAGAGTATGGAAATTTGATTTATATGGGTGCCATAAAAGAGCAATTATATAGGCTTGATGTTATGTATAACAAATTAATTAGATTTGTATTGGGTGCTTCAAGAATGACACATAGAATGGATATGTATAAATAATTGGGTTGGTATACTCTAGCCCAAAGATGCTATATTAGTGCAATCACACTTATGTCAAAATGTATTTTAGGGAAAACTCCCAAATATTTGGCCGAGAGTATTAATATAAAACATACAGCAGTGGGCTTGCGCTCTGCAAATAATTTGGTATGTTGTGTCCCAAAATGAAGAACTGTTTGGGGGGATAATCATTTTTTAAGTATGGGACCCCTTTTATGGAATAATTTGCCTGGAAAGTTTAGACCCATTGATAGGGATTTTCAATTGTATTTAATAAAAGAATGGCTTATAGATAGACAATATTGATTTCTGTAGAGCACTCAGTTTATCTAAAAGATATTTATAACTAGGATAGCAGTCTCTGAGACTAGTTTTTATTGTCTAATATTGACTACCTTGTTAGTCGAATTTGGTTTATAAGATATATGTATATGTTGATAATTTGGATTTATGTTATATTTATACTGATGTATGTTTGTGCTATGGTTTATGTTTTTCTTTTATGTATAATTACTGGAAGTGTAACTGGAATTGGTACTCTGGACCTCTCTGTAAATGAGCTTAGGCTCAGTAGAGTTATCCATATTCATTATTCTATGAATACAAATTTTTACTACTACTACTTTACTACTACTACTACTACCTCTGAGGTAGTGGTGGTGGCTCTGGTGCTCCCTGGATGGGGGAGGTTCCCTTCCTACCATCCAGTGTGGCCTGGGGGAAGGTTCCCTTACTACTGTCTGGTGTGGCCTGAAGACAGGCAACTTCCTCCCTCAGGACAGAGAGTTGTCAGCATCTCAGCCTCCAGAAAGACTCCCGGAAGACTGCTGCCCCACAGCCATTACATTGCACTACTCCCCACATGTTTATCTACTTTTTTTTTGTGTGTGTGTTTGTGTATGTGATTGATTTGTTATATAGAAATATATATATTATACAATGTGTATGCTTATATTGTCAGTGCAGTGTGCTAGAGAGGATATGACAGTGATATGCACCTTGTACTCTTGAGGAAATGATGTCAGAACCCCAGATATAAAGGAACTATTTCCAGGGTGGGTGGGGTTGAGGGTAGGAAGGGGTTGGGCCTAAACTGTGCCCTCGCAAAACAATCAGCTAAGAGCTCTGACCCACTGCTGCGATGAGTGCCTTCCTGTCAGCAAGATACCCTACACAACAATTTGACAGAGAAAATACCCTGTTAATCAAACAGAAAAATACAGACATCCAAGTCAGACACAGGTAAAACCTCCCCAGCCCCAAAACAGCCTGGTGGTTTGTGCTCTGAAAGCAGTCAGCCCCAAAATAAGTCAGCTGTGCTTTAAACTCTTCCTGCACTGAAAATCTTAAGAATTGTAACAAAGACTGTCTTTTCCTGATAATTCTAAGTTCCTTATTTCACCTTTCAGTTAGAAGTAGCCTCCACCTGCAGAATATCTGCTACAAACCAAAGACAATTGTAAGGTTCACCTCCCTCTGTTGTGAGCACAACTCGCTTTCTTGCAAATCCTATGTTCAGTATTGCAGCTTCCAGCCAGAGGTAGTTCGACTTGAAAAATATTAGTTGGTCTTTTGTTGCAACATCTATGTTGGTCCAATAAAAGGTATCAAACCATTTGCTTCTGGATATGGTATTTTGGGGCACCTCTGTGTTTATGTGGAGATAGTTAGGTTGTAGAGTCATGCCTCTTTAGAAAGCTCTGGTGAAGCAAAGCGCCAGAGCTTATGTGGCAAACGGACTCCCTTGCCAGCTCTGTTATTTAATCCTGGACTTTTCACATCTGTGTTTGGAGTTTTCAGCTTTCCATTTGACATACATGGACTAAACGTTTTTTGGGACTTTTTGAGAGACTATTGCTTCAATACCAACTACCTGTTTTCTGCTCAGTGAGTGAATATCATTTTTTTCACCCACTTCACTTTACCTGCACTTGTTTATATAAGTGCAGCCTGTGCCAGAATGCACATGCCCAAGATGGAGCAGGCGGACGGTTGAGTGGAATGACTCCAAGCGCAGCCCCCCCCGGTATACAAATGCATACCTCACTGCAGCCAAATTAAATGGTGAATCTTGTGAAGTTAATCCTTTACACCCTGGATGGGATGGAAAGGTTAACTGATAACAAAGTGAAGAAGTGTTTCTGAGATTTTGGGTTAACGATGGCACTGAGAAAACAAAGCAGTCAGTCTAAGAATGCTAACTCAACAAAAGCCATTATGAAATCTATGAAACACTAGAAATGTAGGCTAGACTGTGTGATAACATGACTACATGGAAGAAAACCTCAGGCAATCAGAAAGAACTACTAACTGCCCCAGAGCAAGAGCCGATAATTTTGGAGAACATTGAGAAAAATGCTTCAAGGAACCTGAAGCTTTGCCTTCGATGCCCACTAACTTGGTTCCTGCCCTAATATTTTGGAACAAAGGACCAAAATCAGATATGAAATTAATTAAAACAATGGTGGAAATGAACTCACAAGCTTCAGAAATGCCAGTGGCTAATAAGAACATTAACTCAGCTGCAAAGATGAATGGATTTGAAGAGTCTGGTGGATATCTACAACTCCTCCGAAAACGGTATCCCGGTTTAATCCTATGTGAAGAAAATGTTATAAACTTAAACACCTTACCAGACAATGTTGATGATACAAGTACAAAAATGGCAATGATACTGTAGCTATTGTGCAGTGTATAAGGGAGACTTCAGTGAGTTTGGCTATGAAGAAGGGGGGCCAAGAAGAAAAACTTTTAAGTGGCCTCTGTGAGACAGAGGGAACAGGAAATCCATCAGGACCTGAATTAAACAGAGTTTAGCAATGTATATGCTGCAATAGAAGGAACTGGGCAAACTAACAAGAGTACAGTTCAAGAAATGCCATTCACATCAGTAATCCCTAAAGCCACCTCACGTTCCACTATAGTAAATATGAAACAGTGAAGAATATCAGAATTCAACAGAAGTTCATCAAAGCCATCAACGTCTGAATCAGAAGAGAGAGAGATTTCTGATCACATAGATGATGGGGAATGGGAAGCAGCCCCCCATGGGCAAAAATGATAATTGCACAACTTGCTAAAGTGACAGCCAAGATGGAGAACAGCAATCAAGCTGTAAATGAGAAAATTGACTCATTCCAAGCTACTATCAATCAGTTGATGTCAGAAAACCACAAACTGAGAATAGAACTGATAGTAGCTCAACAAAGAATTAACATGCTGGAGGAGGAGGAGGATGTTATCCCAGTGAAACACCAACTTAAACAAATGGAAGAGCAAAGTAAAGAATTCAAGTTAAAGCTGATGGGCTTCGAGACCAGAGAACATAGAAAAAATATTAGAGTACTGGGAGTACCAGAAGCCTGGGACAAAGAAAAACCACTAAAGGACTCTCTGAAGTTAATTATGGCTGCTTATCTGGACATAGAGCCAGATAGCATATGTGCAGAATTTGACAGAGTCCATCGAACATATGAGCCAGACGCTGGTATGCAGAGGCCACCAAGTCTGACCATTGCAAAGTTCTTTAAATCAGAAGAAAAAGAAACCTTAATGTACACAGTCTACAAGAAAAAAAGACTCACTGTAGTGGGAGCTTCGATATCGATCTTTAATGATCGCCCTCCAGACTTAATACATGAATGCAAGAAATTTGACCTATTGAGAAATAGTCTGTGGTCAAAAGGTATCAAAGCTACTATGGTAAATCTGATAAAGTTGAGGGTCCTCATTGATGGTGCGAGATATACATTTGAAACTCATGAAGCTGCAGAAACAAGCCTAAAGGAGAAAATGGGCTCTGACTTTATATAAAAATCTTTGTTTTCTCCCAAACAGATTTTTTGGAAGATCAACATTTGACCAAAGAATTACAATCAGCAGTATAAGTTTTTTTTTTGTACTTTCTATTTTTCCTTCCTCTCTCCCCTCAGCTCCAGTCTCCTCGGGAGTACCTAGGAGTCATCCACTATGGTTCGCTCCCTACCTGGTCGATCCTCCACGCCCATGTAGCCTCAGTTGCCCCAGGTGGCAGGGGAATGAGCTCCGACACCCTGGAATTCTCTGGCGGTGGCGGTCAGGAGGATGCCGGGAGGGTGGCCATAAATCATGGGCAAGCTCCGGTTCTCCGTCTCCGCTGGAGCTGAAGTTTTTTTTCCCTTTTTCCCTGGGAGTGGCCAGTGCCCTGACGTCAAGGCCTCACCGATGTCTGCCACTCCCCGCCCCTTGGCAACGCTTCTCTGGTGCTTGCTGTATCTCCAGCTTCTGCCAGAGGTCAGCCGAGCGCCATACAGGGATCCCTTTCCCTCACGGGAGAGGAGAGCTGTCCTCTGGATACTTGATCCTCTCCCTTCTCTGCCGACCCAGAGCAACCCGGGCTCGTTCCCGAACCCGGGTCGCCGGTGTGGTGCAAGGTGTGGCGTCCAGTGCCTCAACCCTCAGCGCCACTGGGCTGGCATGATAATAAGTTTTAACTCAATTGAGAGACGTAAAGAATGTAATAGGTTATTTAGAAATAACATCAATTTGACTAAGACACTTAGTCAACAGAGGTAGCACTTTGAAAAACATTCTCCTCTCCCAAGTAATAAAAGCAAAAATAAGCCGATTCAGTGTTTTGTTTTGTTTTTGGATCCGAAGGAAGTGGAGATAACAAAATACTGGTTAATGAACTAGAGAGCTACCTACATTTTATATTTAGTTTGTCTGGGGAAATAGAAATAGTTTCATCAGACAGAAATATGAGTTACATTGTGAGATAGAAAGAAGATGTCCAGGGCCAGCAAGAGAGGATGTAGTGGGGGGGGGTCAAGGGGTTCCAATAAGCAGCAAATATAGCTGTCCTATTGGACAGAAAAAAATAAATACAGCTTTCCTTTGTCTCTGTTATGGGGGAGATTTTTTGGTGTTGCGTTATTTACACAAAAGAGAAATAACAAAGGGTCAGTCAAATGAAAATATTGTTTAAGGATCTATATGAATAGAACCGGAGGGAGTTCAAAAGGGCGAATGAGATTACAAAGTATATTAGATGGCTCAGTATTAAGGTTTGCCACACCGAATGTGAATGGATTCAACTCTCCCACTCAAAGAGGGAGAATAATGTCATACATCAAGAAATCTGAGATTGATATAATGTTTTTCTCAAGAAATGCATTTGGAAAAGAATGAGGTTTTAAAACTAAAAAGGAAATGGGTGCCTAACATATTTTTTTTCTACAGGAACAAAGAAGAGTTGTGGAGTAGCCAACTTGGGTAAAAAAAAAAAAGGTACAGTTTCAATATATAGATTCCTTCCCAGATTTTGAAGGCTGTTTTTCATTGATAAAAGTTAAACTTAATAATAAGGAATTGATTTTGGGATCTGTTTATACCCCCTTCACTCAATATTCCAGATTTTTAGTGTAACTCCCTTGCAAATGGGGGTTCCTAGAAATGCCAGTCTGGGTTTACCTTAGCCCGGTTTGTTCTGTCCTTCTCCCGCTGTAGCTCAGGCTCCTCCTGACTTGGCTTCTAATTCTTCTGGCTTCCCAGGTCCTGTTTGCCCTCGTGTGTGCCCCAGCTTGCAGTCAAATGAAAATCCAGCCCCTTGGGGCTTAAACTGCTGACCGCGAGCTCCCGCTGCAAAAGCGCTGCCTCCAGGGCAGCGGGAGTCGCTTTGGTGCACAAAGCGCTTTTGATGTGGAGCCGCTTGTTTTGTGGTCACCTCGAGGATTGTGCCGCGGGTCCCGGGATCTCTTCCACCTATTTGGGACCCGGTGACCATGGACAGCCTGCTGGGGGACTGCTCAGATGGGAATTAAAGGAGTTCTGACCGGGGCTCATTTGAGTATGCCTGTGCAGGGCCCCGGTCATCTGAATAATGCATAACAGTGTATCTGGCTGCCTCCAGGGTAGCTATGTTCAGCTCCAGCTGAAAAGAAAATAATTAAAATGTTTTAAATAATGGAACTGCTGCTGCTTGCAGGGAATATGCTGTGCATGTGGGGAAAAGTGTTTAAAGTTAAAATGAGTGCTGTTTCCCTGGCAATTCCAGTATCTGGGACTCTGTGTGTCAGCCTGTCAGCTGCTTCAAGGGGAGCTTGCATAAGTGCAGTAGTGACAGGAAAAGTAAAAGATCCATGTTTTTCATCTGTGCAGCGACTGCAAGTATAGCCTTTAAGCTATAGAACTGTGGGGCATTTGAGGCAAATAATTACTTCTTTCTGGCTGCACCAGGACATTATTCAGGACTGTATCTAATCTGTTAGAAACATAGAAACATAGATTTTGACGGCAGATAAGGACTGCTTGGCCCAACCAGTCTGCCCATTTCCCTACCTATTGGATAAGCTGCAGATCCTAGTTAACCAGCAGCCTACTTCTTCCTACCCCCCCCCTAAATTGCCTTATGACTGTCCCATGCATGCTTGAATTCCACCACTGTTTTTGACTCCACAACCTCCTCCGGAAGGCCATTCCATGCATCCACAACCCTCTCTGTGAAAAAATACTTCCTTAAATTACCTCTGAGCCACCCCCTTCTATCTTCAAATTGTGCCCCCTTGTTCTTGCACACCTCTTTTTTTGAAAGATGCTACCCTCTTGGACTTTGTTGATTCCCTTGAGATACTTGAAAGTTTCTATCATGTCCTCCTCTCTCTCCTTTCCTCGAGGCTATACATATTGAGCTCTTTAAGTCTCTCTTCATATGTCTTCCGGTGCAGACCCTGCACCATTTTAGTTGCCCTCCTCTGGACAGCCTCCATCCTGTCTATGTCCTTGCAGAGATTGGGTCTCCAGAACTGCACGCAGTACTCCAAATGGGGTCTCACCAACTGTCTGTACAGAGGGATAATAACTTCCTGTTTTCTGCTGGTGATGCCTCTCCCTATGCATCCCAGTATCCCCCAGCCCTCCTTGCTGCCCTCTCACATTGCTTGCCCACCTTTAGGTCATCTGATATGACTACCCCCAGGTCCCTTTCCATTTTGTTGTTGTTAGTATCTCACCCCCCATTGAGTACTCTTTCCCTGGGTTTTTGTTTCCCAGGTGCATTACCTTGCACTTCTTAGCATTGAATCTAAGCTGCCATACATTTGACCATTCCTCTAACCTTGCCAAGTCCCTTCTCATCCTTTCCACCCCACCTTGTGTATCAACTCTGTTGCAGATCTTTGTGTCATCTGCAAAGAGACATACTTTCCTTCCTGTCCCTCTGCAATATCGGCTTATAAAGACATTGAAGAGGACCGGTCCTAATACTGAACCTCTTGCGGTACCCACTAGTAACCCCTTTCTTCAGAGTGGACTCCATTTACTATTACTCTCTGTGTCCTATTCTCCAGCCAATTCTTTACCCAGGCTGTCATCTTGGGACCCACTCCCAGGCTGGCTAACTTATATATTAATCTTTTGTGGGACTGTGTCAAATGCCTTGCTAAAGTCTAGGTAGGCCATGTCCACAGCCCTCCCTGATCTACTACTTTGGTCACCCAGTCAAAGAAATCTATCAGATTTGTCTGGCATGACCTTCCGCTGTGAATCCATGCTGCCTTGGGTCTTGAGCCCTCCTGGCCTCTAGATGCTTAACAATTCTTTCCTTCAGAAGTGATTCCATCATTTTCCCTACCACTGAGGTTAAACTAACAGGTCTGTAGTTTTCTGCTTCTGCCTTGCTCCCACTTTTGTGAAGGGGAATCACATCTGCCCTTCTCCAGTCCTCAGGTACCACCCATCCTCCATGATTTGTTAAAAGGGTAGTCAGTGGTGTCACTAGTTCTACCCTTAGTTCTTTTAGAATTCTGGGATGAATCCCATCAGGCCCCATTGCTTTGTCCACCTTCAGTTTTAAGAGTTCTTTCAGAACCCTTTCTTCTGTAAATGGGCTGGTATCAACTTCTGCATCCAGAGTGTTTCTACTGTTTGTTTCAGGTACCTCCCCACTTCCTTTGTAAATACTGGAGCAAAAATATTTGTTTAGTATCTCTGCCTTTCACAGTCACCTCTGCCCACCCTCCCTCCTCTTTATTAAGCCTCACTAGCCCTCCCTTGGTCTTCCTTCGCTCCCTGATGTACCTATAAAAGGTTTTATCCCCTTCTTAACAGAGTTGGCTATCTTTTCCTCGGTTTGGGCCTTTGCTGTTCTGACTGCCTTCCAGCTTCCTTTTGCTTTAACTGATACAGTTCCTGTCCTGCTCCTTCTGTGATTCATTGTACTTCCTGAGTGCTTTCTTTTCTCTTGAACCTTCACTGCCACTTCCTTTGAGAACCATAGTGGTTTCTTACATAGTTCGTTTGTTAATTTGCTTCACACAAAGGCTTGTTACCTCTGTGATGGCAGTTTATTATTCCCCATTGTTCTTCCACCCTCCTTCCTGCCCATTTGCTAGTGCATTCCTTAGGCACTCACCCATTTTCTAAAAGTCAGCCCTCCTAAAGTCCAGTACTTTTGCCTTTGTATGGCTTGACTCTATTGCTGTGTTTATTGTGAACCATACTGTTCAATGGTCGCTAGTTCCCAGATGGCTACCCACTTCTACATCTGTGATCCTCTCTTCATCTCCATTTGAGAGAACCAGGTCTAAGATTGCTCCCTCTCAGTGGGCTCCAATACTAGTTGTCTAAGGCATGCCCTTGTAGGGCATCTAGAATAACCCCACTCTTTGAAGTGGCTGCTGCAACTGCATTCCAGTTAACATCTGGCATATTCAGATCACCCACATCGCAATATCTCCCCTTTTCTGCCATTCTAAGTATTCTTTCTATCATTTCCTTGTCCATTTCCTCCCCTGAGAAGGGGTCTGTACTCTAACCCCTGTGCGGATTGTGGTTCCATTGCCGGTCTCCAAATTTACCCACAGTGCTTCTTCTCCTCCCTGTTTTCCTTTTGTTCTGTTGCCTTGATTCCTTCCCTTATGTAAAGAGCTACTCCTCCTCCTCTTTACCCTCCCTGTCCCTCCTGTAGATAGTGTATCCTGGTATGTTTATGTCCCAGTCATGGTTTTGTGTGTACCATGTTTCTGTGACTGCCACGATATCCAGATGTTCCTCCTCCATCAAGGCCACTAATTCAGGAAGCTTGTTACTCAGACTACGGGCATTGGTACTCATTGCTCTCCATTTTTTGATGGCTTTACCTTCTTTTGCAGCATCCCCCACTGACCTGTCTACCTCTGTCTTTTTCTCATTTAGTAGTGCTATAAGGGACAGTGGGTTAAGCAGCCATTGCCAGCAGTACAGCCAATTGGAATTGCAGCAATAGAAAGCCAGGACTTGTGGGACATTCACTGCATCTTATGGGTAAGCACCCAAGTGCTTATGGGGGCTTACAGGGACATTATTTTAGGTGCAAATTCCCAACCCAATTGTGCCTCAAGTGTTCTGATTGACAGGTCTCTCAGCAACTTGGAAACATGTCACCCTATCCCTGCTACCAATCAGGAGTTGAGCTAGGAGCTCTATAAAGAGACAATGTTGCCAGTTTATCTGGAGATTCAGAGGGAGATTCAGAGATGCAGAGCTGAGAAAGAGAGAGAGCAGCAGAGCAGGCTCCAGCCTGCTGAGAGCCCCCCATGGGGGAGGGGCTCAGGCTCCAGCCATGCCATCAGGCCTGGGCCACTTAATTCAAGCCCTTTCAGTCTTCAGAGGGCATTTGTTATTTTCTTCAGTTAACAGTTAACTAGTTACAATAATTGAGCTTTCTACAACAGCTAGTCTGGAGGTTGCCAGTACTGTCCTCCAGAGGCTAGCCTTCCCTCCCACATCGGGGAAAGATGTGGACTGAAGAATCAGATGTCCAGCAGTGGTGAGAGCGCTGACCAGACCAGATGACATCATGCAGTGGTGAGAGCACTGACCGAGTACTTCAGTGGTGAGAGAGCTGAAGAAATCTTCAGGATGCCTTCGATTGCGGATGAGACCCATGGAGGACCTGAGTGAGTACCCTCATACCCCCAGGTGTGAGGGAGAAGCTAAGCAAGTAATCTTGGGGGCTCCAAGCCCCATTAAGAAATGTGTGCTGTTAAGTGTGAAGTATTGAAGTCATCAGTCTGGGCTACTAACCCCATAAGAGACTGCCTAGTTCAAGTAATGGATGCATCTTGTCTGTGGCCCAAATGGCTAAGTTGCAGGTGCAGCAAGATGCTGGGCTTAGTGAATCATATAAATGTGTAGCTATGGGTTAGAGTCCTGCCATCATGGAGCTGTCTGCCAAGAGCCGCTTGCCACTTCATGAGACAGAAGGCCCTAGAGCATATTAATGTCTAAGATACCTTAAAGAGAATGTACCTGTGTCTGCACAGAATTTCGTCTAAGAGCGCTTGGTATAAGTGTTAAATGGCTAGACATGCTGGATAGGGCTCCGCTTGTGGATAATGTTCTTGGTATATAGAATGTACTGGATGTGACTGCCTGTGATTAAAGTATGGGATGTTTGATAAAGGTGTTGTTGCCAACTTACTCTGGATGGATGCCTTTTGGTATATAAAGTACTGGATGCGACCGTGTTTGAACTGCGTTTAGGATGCTTGACAGAAGCATCACTCTCATTGCATTGGATGGGACTTTCAAGTATTGTGCTGAATGTTCTGGATGTAAGATCCACATAGTTTGTTTGGGAATGTTCAGAAGTCTGCGAGCGCAGGGCAATCCCTGCTTTGTCTGCGAGTGCAGGGCAATCTCTGCCATGTCTGCTAAAATGCAGGGCAATCCCTGTTGTGGTTGTAAATAGTAATTTGCCGCTTTACAAAAATCTGTTTCCAAGTTGCCCCCACCCTCAAATTAATAGCTGGCCACCTCGACCAGCTGCAACTCCATCAGGCCTGCAACATCTTGGACTGTGGTATCTGTTTAACCAGTATGGTATGAGATTGTGGGGTTTCTGCTGTATCTGGGACTGGTACCAGTGTGGGTATTATTAATAATTATGTTTAACATCTGATTTATTAGCAGCTAGATAGTCAGGGAGCTGGATGTCTTAAGTCGATTGGTAAAATGTGATTTATGTCTGCCTGTTAATATGTAGCCACCCAGCTGAAGGGTTCAGCAGCAAAATCCAAAATGATCTCTGTACATGTGTAAATATGGTAAGATAACCTCTACTCCTCCTGTTTCCCTTTTCTAGCTTCTTTATTTCCCCTGAAATAAATATCTTATTTGCTGTTTGAAATCCTGTGTGAGCATATTATTAGAGAGAGCCTTTAATTCAAAATGTGGAAATGTGGGGAACTGTGTATTGGGGCATGTCTGTGGAAGGTAACTGGTCACCGTGGGTGGTGTAGCAGCTCAGGGGGCTACACCCAGTACCATCTCACCCACGTAAAGCACCTTGAGTGGAGGCTCTGCGCAAAGGTTTTAAAAAATGTTATAAGTTAGTGAACCCAACCCCCTATGTCCAGGGTAGTAGGCAGGGGTGTAACACTGGGGGTGGCGCCGCCCAGGGGTTACATTAGCAACAATTACAGAGGGTATTATAAAACTGGATTCGGACCTATTAATATTGGGAGGCGATATGAATGCACTAATGTGGCCCAATTTGGATAAAACAGGGAAACCCACAAAGGGTAATATAGCAATATCTAACATCCTATATAGCTTTTGGATGCCCATGATTTAGTTGATCTGTGGAGAACCCAACTGTGCACAGAAAAATAATATACGCATCATGATAGAAAAAATTCACAATTCACTAGAATAGATTATATTTTTTTCTTCTAAATCGCTCATTACAGACTTAACAGAAACAAAAATGGATTCAATATTATTTTCAGACATTGCAATGGTACAGGCAGATATTAACATAATAAATCCCGATAGGTTACTTACAAAGTCATGGGCATTCAATAATGAATTACTTAAAGATGAGAACTTTGTTAAGAAAATAAGAGATGTTATACAAGAATATTGGACCTATAATTATACAGAATCAGAATATATTGTTTAATCTGTGGGATGCATTCAAGGCCACAATTAGGGGCCAAATTACATGATATTAAGCATGGAAAAACAGAAAGTTTAAAGAAGAATCTAACAAATTAGATAAAAAAAAATGAAAGAATTGAATCATTTAATGAATACAAACTATCAATTATACTACAAAGAATGGGTTGAGATTATGACCAGAAAGCCAGAATTAATAAATAAAGAAACAATTAGAATACTTAAAAAAGTCAAAACCATTAACTATTTAGCAGGGTACAAATCAGGGAAGATCTTATACAATCAGTTAAAAAGGAAAAAAATTATAATAACAGCGATGGATAATAAACAAGGTGACTTCAAAAATAAAGATGAAAAATGCTGATATATTTTGTGAATGCTACAAAATATCAACAAAACTGAATTAGATAAAACAGAGTTAAAAAGTTTTGTGCAAAACACTAACACAGATCAGTTTCAGTGGCCAGATAACTCAGTCCGTTTACAAGAAATTTATGCTGCTATAGACTCACTACCAAATAGAAAAACACCAGGTTTAGATGGCTTTAACAACGAGTTTTTTAAAGTGTTTAAAGAAGAAATGTCCCCCTGATTATTTCAGATGATACTGCAAATTCTAGATAATGACTGTCAAATTCCACTATCTATGCAGGAAGCAAAAATAATTCTTATTCACAAAGAGGGAAAAACACAAATGAATCCAGAACTTCATAGGCCTATTGCCCTTCTTAAATCTGACTACAAAATAATTGCCAAAGTTATTGCAAACAGGTTAAAACAGAGCTACCCTCCATAATACACTAACCAATATGGCTTCATCAAAGGTAGGAACATAGACCACGCTACAAGACAAGTTCAAACCATCTTTCAATATTTTATAACTGTGGAAACTGATAATAGAGAGCCACACTATGCTATAGCACTAGATGCAAGCAAAGCATTTGATGTTTTGAATACAACATATATGTTGGAAACATTGAAAGCATGGGGAATTCCCAGTGTTATAATGAAAATTATTCAAGCATTATATACAGTAATTTATTTCATTTATTTATCGAGTTTTTGAAGTCCCTTTTTCAGGTGTGACCCGGGGGGGGGGGTGGATACAGATAGTAACCAATTGAAACTGAATCAGATTAAGCTGTTTGTGGTATTTTTAGTGACTGAGGGGAATTTGGCCAGGACACCGAGGAAATTCCCCAACTTTTGCAGTAGGAGGACCTCTGGCTGTGCGAGCTGTCATCCAAGATAGCTGACATGGCTGTCGACAGTGGAACAGGAGGAGAACTGGTGGGGAACCAGACCTCATTCCCTGCTGAGGAAAGTATGGAGGTCCTAGATGAAATCTTGCTTTCTATGGCAAACTTGAATGAGGAGACCACAGGAATGGCAGAACTGAACGAATCCAGTGAAATGGGAGTCACAGAGGAGGAACGGGAGCTGCAGCAAGTAATGGAGTAAAGGAAAGAACAACTTTTGAAGCAACTGGAAGACAAAGAGGCACACTTCCAAAAAGAAAAGGAAAGGTTATGGCAGCTACAAAAAAAAATGAACAGAGTACTGCTCAGACACTGAACCCGGAATTGACAAATGTTAGTGATGGGGTTGACAGTGTCAGAGTTGGCAAAAGAATGCTCAGAATGCAGGAGCATTCTGCTGATCCTGACAGAGCGTACAGAGACAATATTCAAGAAAACATTACTACCCCTGGAGCTTATATAATAACCAAAGAACTTTCAAGTAGTTCCAAACCTGTGCACAGGCAACAACATCAGACCAACTCAATGGAGACGTGAACACTGAAGGCAGCACTGGAATGAGCTGGCTGGAGATGAACCACAGAAAGTACGTGGATACCAGACCCCTCTGACTCTACTGTTCAAAGGTACATTAATATGCAGCAACCTACTACAGAAGGAGAGGGTGGTATACAAACGGACAAGACTTCTCATATTGAAATAAACAATGACTGTGTAACAAACACAAATATGGAGGGAAATGTGGAGAAAACCATGGACATACAAGTATTAAACCTAAACACAATTAATAAAGAAAATACTGAGGAACCCCCCCAGGTTACAGAGGAACATATAACTGAACTTCATAAAGATACAGAAACACACTACTACAGGCAAATGATAATACAGAGGACATGTCAAACCAAATCTTGGGCCCACAAGAAACAGTGCTTCAAGGCCCAAGACAAAAAGCCCTTTTTAGGGCTGCAGTGGGCGGAGCCCTGCAGACCTTTTACGATCATCAGAAAAAGGACACTGCATTCCTTTCGAATGAACATGTTGGACTTGCATCAAAGTAGCCTCTGTGTCTGTGAAGCAGTCCGCCTATGTTTTCTCTACCAACCACATCACTGCACTGTTATGCCCCAAACCCATAACAAGTGTTTTCAGCTAAATACCCAATGCGCGGATTCGGAGCCCACAGTGCAAACAAGGCAACAGTTTGTGCCTCACAATGCACCTGGGGTGTTCATTAATCCCAAATAACTACACATCATGTTGTGGGTTATTGCTTACTTATAACATGGGGTAGAGAAAGAGAGTTACCTGACTGGTACAGAGCCATCAGGTGACCGTTGATTAATCCACGATATACACACAGCAAGTGGGGAAGGGGCCCCAGATCAAGAAGCACCCTGATCTTGTTATTCTGTGTGAAACAGAGTTTGAAAGACAGCTATTAATCCCCCCGCTAAGTGAGAGAGACATTGTCAGCTAAACATGGAAGCCATAGCAGAAGCAACACGGTGGAGGTGAGCTGCTCAGTATTCAGGCACCACACACAGGTCACTTCTGTTGTGCTGTCACTGTTCTCCTACCCCATGTTATAAATCATGAATTATTACCCACCCACTCGGGACCCAGTGCACAGTACAGCCCCAATTATTTTGCTGAGTGTGTACTGCTGAAGAATGGTGAGAGAGAGAGAGAGATGCAGCAAGGAGAGACAGTGAGAGACAGAGCATCTCTCCGTGGCGCTGTCACAGGATGTGAGCTTCTCTGTATTCTGCAGCAATGTTTTAGTTCTGTTCAGCTGCCTATCATTGTGAGGCTATTACATGTGAAATGCCACCTTAGGGTAGGGAAATGCAGCAATGTTAGAAATGCAGCAATGTTATGGTTCTGTTGAGCTGCCTATCATTTTGGGCCTATTACTTGTTAAATGCCACCTTACAGTAGTAATGGTGCCACACCCAGTGTGCTATTTCCCCACACAGTATGGCAATTAATCCCTGCAGTGAAGTTCTGTGGCAGCATCATGAGCTTATTGCTTGTTAAATGCCACCTTACAGTAGTAACGGTGCCACACCCGGTGTGCTATTTCCCCACACAGTATGGTAATCAATCCCTGCAGTGAAGTTCTGTGGCAGCATCTTGCACTTATTACTTGTTAAATGCCACCTTACAGTAGCAACGGCGCCACATCCAGTGTGCTATTTCCCCACACAGCATGGTAATTAATCCCTGCAGTGAAGTTCTGTGGCAGCATCTTGCGCTTATTACTTGTTAAATGCCGCCTTACAGTAGTATCGGCGCCTCACCCAGTGTGCTATTTCCCTACACAGTATGGTAATTAATCCCTGCAGTGAAGTTCTGTGGCAGCATCTTGCACTTCTTACTTGTTAAATGCCGCCTTACAGTAGTAACGGCGCCACACCCAGTGTGCTATTTCCCCACACAGTATGGTAATTAATCCCTGCAGTGAAGTTCTGTGGCAACATCTTGCGTTTATTACTTGTTAAATGCCACCTGACAGTAGTAACGACGCCACACCAAGTGTGCTATTTCCCCACACAGTATGGTAATTAATCCCTGCAGTGAAGTTCTGTGGCAACATCTTGCGTTTATTACTTGTTAAATGCCACCTGACAGTAGTAACGGCGCCACACCAAGTGTGCTATTTCCCCACACAGTATGGTAATTAATCCCTGCAGTGAAGTTCTGTGGCAACATCTTGCGCTTATTACTTGTTAAGTGTTACCTTACAGTAGTTACGGTGCCACACCCAGTGTGCTATTTCTCCACACAGTATGGTAATTAATCCCTGCAGTGAAGTTCTGTGGCAACATCTTGCGCTTATTACTTGTTAAATGTTACCTTACAGTAGTAATGGCGCCACACCCAGTGTGCTATTTCCCCACAGAGTATGGTAATCAATCCCTGCAGTGAAGTTCTGTGGCAGCATCTTGCACTTATTACTTGCTAAAAGCCACCTTACAGTAGTATCGGCGCCACATCCAGTGTGCTATTTCCCCACACAGTGTGGTAATCAATCCCTGCAGTGAAGTTCTGTGGCAGCATCTTGCGCTTACTACTTGTTAAATGCCACCTTACAGTAGTAACGGTGCCACACCCAGTGTGCTATTTCCCCGCATAGTATGGTAAGCAATCCCTGCAGTGAAGTTCCGTGGCAGCATCTTGCGCTTATTACTTGTTAAATGCCACCTTACAGTAGTAACAGCGCCACACCCAGTGTGCCATTTCCCCATACAGTATGGTACTCAATCCCTGCAGTGAAGTTCTGTGGCAGCATCTTGCGCTTATTACTAGTTAAATGCCACCTTACAGTAGTAACCGCGCCACACCCAGTGTGCTATTTCCCCACACAGTATGGTACTCAGTCCCTGCAGTGAAGTTCTATGGCAGCATCTTGCACTTATTACTCGTTAAATGCCACCTAACCGTAGTAATAGCGCCACACCCAGTGTGCTATTTCCCCACACAGTATGATTTGTGGCAGCATCTTGCACTTATTACTTGTTAAATGCCACCTTACAGTAGTAACGGCGCCAGACGCAGTGTGCTATTTCCCCACACAGTATGGTAATCAATCCCGGCAGTGAAGTTCTGTGGCAGCATCTTGCGCTTATTACTTGTTAAATGCCACCTTACAGTAGTAACGGCGCCACACCCAGTGTACTATTTCCCCACACAGTGTGGTAATCAATCCCTACAGTGAAGTTCTGTGGCAGCATCTTGCGCTTATTACTTGTTAAATGCTACCTTACAGTAGTGACGGCGCCACACCCAGTGTGCTATTTCCCCACACAGTGTGGTAATCAATCCCTGCAGTGAAGTTCTGTGGCAGCATCTTGCACTTATTACTTGTTAAATGCCACCTTACAGAAGTGACAGCACCACACCAAGTGTGCTATTTCCCCACACAGTGTGGTAATCAATCCCTGCAGTGAAGTTCTGTGGCAGCATCTTGCACTTTTATTACTTGTTAAATGCCACCTTACAGTAGTAACGGCGCCACACCCAGTGTTCTATTTCCCCACACAGTGTGGTAATCAATCCCTGCAGTGAAGTTCTGTGGCAGCATCTTGCGCTTATTACTTGTTAAATGCCTCCTTACAGTAGTAACGGCGCCACACCCAGTGTGCTATTTCCCCACACAGTATGGTAATTAATCCCTGCAGTGAAGTTCTGTGGCAGCATCTTGCGCTTACTACTTGTTAAATGCCACCTTACAGTAGTAACGGTGCCACACCCAGTGTGCTATTTCCCCACACAGCGTGGTAATTAATCCCTGCAGTGAAGTTCCGTGGCAGCATCTTGCACTTATTACTTGTTAAATGCCACCTTACAGTAGTAACGGTGCCACACCCAGTGTGCTATTTCCCAGCATAGTATGGTAATCAATCCCTGCAGTGAAGTTCCGTGGCAGCATCTTGCACTTATTACTTGTTAAATGCCACCTTACAGTAGTAACAGCGCCACACCCAGTGTGCCATTTCCCCACACAGTATGGTACTCAATCCCTGCAGTGAAGCTCTGTGGCAGCATCTTGCGCTTATTACTAGTTAAATGCCACCTTACAGTAGTAACCGCGCCACACCCAGTGTGCTATTTCCCCACACAGTATGGTACTCAATCCCTGCAGTGAAGTTCTATGGCAGCATCTTGCACTTATTACTCGTTAAATGCCACCTAACCGTAGTAATAGCGCCACACCCAGTGTGCTATTTCCCCACACAGTATGATTTGTGGCAGCATCTTGCACTTATTACTTGTTAAATGCCACCTTACAGTAGTAACGGCGCCAGACGCAGTGTGCTATTTCCCCACACAGTATGGTAATCAATCCCGGCAGTGAAGTTCTGTGGCAGCATCTTGCGCTTATTACTTGTTAAATGCCACCTTACAGTAGTAACGGCGCCACACCCAGTGTGCTATTTCCCCACACAGTGTGCTAATCAATCCCTGCAGTGAAGTTCTGTGGCAGCATCTTGCGCTTATTACTTGTTAAATGCCACCTTACACTTGTAACGGCGCCACACCCAGTGTACTATTTCCCCACACAGTGTGGTAATCAATCCCTACAGTGAAGTTCTGTGGCAGCATCTTGCGCTTATTACTTGTTAAATGCTACCTTACAGTAGTGACGGCGCCACACCCAGTGTGCTATTTCCCCACACAGTGTGGTAATCAATCCCTGCAGTGAAGTTCTGTGGCAGCATCTTGCACTTATTACTTGTTAAATGCCACCTTACAGTAGTAACGGCACCACACCCAGTGTGCTATTTCCCCACACAGTGTGGTAATCAATCCCTGCAGTGAAGTTCTGTGGCAGCATCTTGCACTTTTATTACTTGTTAAATGCCACCTTACAGTAGTAGCAGGCGCCACCCAGTGTTCTATTTCCCACACAGTGTGGTAATCAATCCCTGCAGTGAAGTTCTGTGGCAGCATCTTGCGCTTATTACTTGTTAAATGCCACCTTACAGTAGTAACGGCGCCACACCCAGTGTGCTATTTCCCCACACAGTATGGTAATCAATCCCTGCAGTGAAGTTCTGTGGCAGCATCTTGCACTTATTACTTGTTAAATGCCACCTTACAGTAGTAACGGCGCCACACCCAGTGTGCTATTTCCCCACACAGTGTGGTAATCAATCCCTACAGTGAAGTTCCGTGGCAGCGTTTTGCGCTTATTACTTGTTAAGTGCCACCTTACAGTAGTAATGGCGCCACACCCAGTGTGCTATTTCCCCACACAGTATGGTAATCAATCCCTGCAGTGAAGTTCTGTGGCAGCATCTTGCACTTATTACTTGTTAAATGCCACCTTACAGTAGTAATGGCGCCACACCCAGTGTGCTATTTCCCCACACAGTATGGTAATCAGTCCCTGCAGTGAAGTTCTGTGGCAGCATCTTGCGCTTATTACTTGTTAAATGCCACCTTACAGTAGTGATGGTGCCACACCCAGTGTGCTATTCCCCACACAGTATGGTAATTAATCCCTGCAGTGAAGTTCTGTGGCAGCATCTTCCAGCACACAGCACGCTGTAGTGGTTTGTCACATTGTGTGAACAACACAGCATACACCAGAAGTGCGGTCCCAGTGAGCTATAGGACACTGAAGTGCCGATTGGTACAATGACACTACTGCATGGTTCTACTGTGCCACGGTGCCCTTCCCATTTGTCTGATTGTGACCTGTGCTCCTGGTCAGTTGTACCACAGTGATGTGTATCATCGCAGCAGTAAGTACTACAACATTTGTATAGCTGGTTCTCCATGGTGAGGTGGAAGTAGCAGTGCATCAGAAAAAACAGCTACCCCCAATCACTTCTGTTGGCCTACCTTACTGAGTTATGTTGCCATTCGTGATTCTTTCAGAACTGTGTTTGTGTCGATCCTGACCACAGGCTCTCAAACAGTAGCCAGATTCTCAGGACCAACCACCCTTCCCCGCAGCTAGATAGTGTGCCTTGTTGTCAGAGTGGGTGGAGAGCGGGAGAAGATAGTTTGTCATTATGGCACCACTTGCTCACACACAGTCCCTGAAGGTGCAATAGCTGTCAGCATCCCCAAACTCAGTGACCTATGAAAATCAGAGCTGTCACTGAAAGTCTCTCAAGTGATGCCTACTGAGCTGCATTCCTCACGGATTACAGCAGTCAGGACGGGAGAAATGTTCTGCAGCACTTCAGGGAAGAGAGATGGAGTGACAGCATGATACACTGTCCTCTGTCAGAGAGTGTTGTGACTGTTTCTATTCCCCCTTGCTGTTCTGCTGACTGGGCTGCTATTGTGAGAGAGACATGTGTGGTCCAGCTAGTGGCAGTCAAAGTTCTGTTGTGCCGACTTGGGAAGGCAGGAGCCTGAACTGTGTGTCTCTGTCTCTTGTAATCTCCTCTCCATCTCTGTCCGCCTGCATCTGTATTTCTGTGGTGTAAAGAGAGAGAGAGAGAGAGAGTGAGAGTGAGAGAGAAAGAGAGAGAGAGAGTTAATTTCCCCGTGATAGAGTGTACTCTGAACTTGCCAGATTGTGACCTCTGCAGCGTTCTGTGTGTGTGTGTGTGTGTGTGTGTGTGTGTGTGTGTGTGTGTGTGTGTGTTGGGGGGGCTACAGTAATGTGGTAGACAACATAGGATACAATCTTATGCACAAGACAGATCATTAAGTAATGTATGTGTGATATTTCTATGTGCATAACAGCAATGTGGAATGCATTATTTGTTAGGGACTATTTTGCAAGGAGGCAGGATACACCACCTTTCTTGCTGTTTAAAAAACAAAAAAACATCTTTCTTGATTTTTTTTGTTGTTTAAACATACCCCATGTTATAAGTACAATAACCCACTCCAGGGTGTGCGGTTAGTGGGGATTAATGAACAACCCAGGTGCTGCGAGGACACTAGCCTCTGGCCTCGTGCCTCACAACACACCTGGGGTGTTTATTAATCCCCAGTAACCACACACCCTGTCGTGGGTTATTGCTTACATATGCTACATAAGGTGACAAGTACGTAACTACTGTTACTGTCTTTCTTGCCCTCAAAACCAATCCCTTTCACTAACTGCACTATTCACAATAAATATTCGCCAAGGCACTTCACAGCCTTACTGAACTGAAAGATCACTATTGTCTACAGACGCTTTCACTACGGGTCCCTTGCTTTCACAGGCTGACTCAATCACTCCTGTTTTACACACTACTTCAACATTATAGTACTAGTGCAAACCAGGATGGAGGAAGACTTCATGCTATAAATTATTATTTGTAACACCATTAATGGGATGGACCATCTGGACGGAGTTCAGGGATGTGACCCAAGCCCTGCTCTGTCCATGGCTTAGTGTGTCTTTTATATCTTATTGACAGGCCACTACCTCCCCCCCCCATGCAGGTTGATGCTTTATGCCACCACAACACAGGGAACATATGATGGGGACCAGTGAAGTCAATCAGATTCATTGCAGCAAACTCACACTGGTCCAGCAGGGTTCTTAAATTCCTGCAGGTCACTGTCAGATCAGATCCTGTGGCAAATGATTCCCTGCATCTAAATGAAGAGAAAACACTTCACTGAAAGATTTTATCAGAAAGCAGCACTCTTCCTCTCTCATTCCCCTCCTCTCCCAGTGGTCTCCCGGTCTCCATCTCCTTCCCGAGTCCCAACCCTTACCCTCCCAAGTCAGCCATGCAGATGTGACTGCTGAGAATCCACTGTTTATGATGTTGATGCCAGTCAGCTTTCCCGGAGCCCCATGGATGACTGCGTGCTGAAATTAGGAAAGGGTCCCTTGGATCGACTCACCACTGACTCATTTCAGGGTGTTCATGTTCCCACTGTCCCACCATGGCTCCAGGGATCCCAGCCCACATTCAGCCAGGGGTGAGTTCAGATCAGGACGGCAGGGATAAAGGAGATGGACACTAGAAATTTATTTTTGCATAAGCCTGAGGCTCCTGCGCCCACCCCACCTGTCTTCCTGTCCAGTTCATTGCTGTCTTAGTGGCATCTGTTGTTGTCTTGTATATCGGGGAGGTGTGTCAGTCAGACAGTCAATTGGTGGCATCTGGTCTTTTATTGAATAAAGGACAGGATGCTGATGACTGATTAAGTGCCTAACTGAGTGCCTCATCACACCTCCCCAATGTAAAAGGACAGGATGCCACTGATTGAGTGTCCATGATAACTGACTGAGTGCCCACGTCACTAGGACAGCAATGAACTGGGCAGGTATAGTAGGTGATGGGTGGATGTCAGATGCCCATGCTGCCAGGATAGCAATGAACTGGGTAGGTACTGTAGGTGACAGGGGATGTCAGATGCCCACACCTCCAGGACAGTAATGAACTGGGCAGGTATTGTAGGCAATGGGAGGATGTCACCGTGGCTGAGTTGTCAGAAGACAATATTACCGTGATGACTGGTGCCACCACTCAGAAATTCCAGAATAGGTGGACCTGATGGATCCTGTATGAAGATCAGAAAGTCCAGGATGGTTAAGTCATGGTCCCCTAGAGTGGGAATGTTGACTATAGGTGAGAATTAATAACAGAGATAAAAATGACAATATGTATGAGTACAGAGTTGGGGAATAGGCAGGGGAAAATGAGGTGGCAATAAAGTACTCGATACATCCTAGATCTTACATCTTGTTAGGGAAATGTTATATCTCTACATTGATTTATGGTAAATAAGGAACTGTGAGACCAGACAGTTTGGTTATTTTCTTTACTGTACGACAATTTTATTTACTGTTCTAGTATTTTATTATACAAGATTTATTCTAGTTCACAAAAAGAAGGAATGAAAATAGCAAATGTGGAAAGGTTAAAGATATTAATGAAAAATGTATTGCTGAAATTGTTATTGTTAATGTGGTTATGGATGATGATGTAAAATGCTCTTGCATTCTTATTGTAAAACATGATTTATTCAATAAACAGAGTATAAAAAAAGGAATGCTGCTGGGGAGGGGGAGAGCAGAGCCTCAGTAGGTTGAATGTGTGAGCGAGGTGGACTGTGCAGCAGCATGTGCACGGTGCTAAACTCCCAGAGTGGTGTTTTCATTAGCAGGAGGAATAGTGAGCCATCCAGAGGCATTTGGTTCCTTTTTTACCAAGTTCGAGATAGGCATGTATGGCAAACAGCGAGTGAAGGCTGCCCATGTGAAATGTTCTATGGACAGGTGCGCAGCTGTCCTTTTGAAAACTGTGCTACTGATCACCGGTTACATGAAGCCGATCACATTGATGGCTTCCTTTTGCTTTTTTAATACGTTTCTATTTTTTACTAAGTTAGAGCCCTGTAAAAAGATTTGTTTTCTTCTCATACTGTTGGATTTTTAATATTCTTACATTACTGAGTAATGGGAATAGTGTCTGGGTAAGGAGTGAAGAGGGGGTTGAGGCTCTCACTAGGTCTCTCATTAGGTCCCTCACTAAGTGAGGGGAAAAAATGGCACCAATTTCAAATTGAATTGGCAGGTTTTGGCTATTGACTAAGCAGGGTGGGCACCAGAATATTTAAGTGGGTGAAGGGTCACTGTAGGATGGTGCCTGTTATTCTGAGGACTCTCAACGTAAGTTAATGTACCCCTGGCAGCCAATCAGAGTTCACATATTTTAAAGCCCATTTTCTAAATTAAATTAAAATCAAGTCCTTTCACAAGTCATATGGGGTGTTTTGTACTTGTATCTTTTAGGACCTTTTTAGATAGTAATTTTATGTATTAGATAGTTAATTATACATTTGTACTTTACAAATTCTCAAGGAAGTTGTCTGTTTGTAATACATCAGTATTTAAGGACATGTGTCGTATTGTATCACTAGCCCTTGATAAAGTTCAGAGGGAGTGAGTGAAATACCATCGGGCTGATTAGCAGGGTTGGCACCTTATTTTTAAGTATATCTGGTTTGGTGTGTTATGTAGTTTTGGTTTTCAGCTGTGCTCACTCACCCAACTTTTTCGACCGCCTCCCGCTGTAGAGCTGTGCTCACCCCTCAGTCCTCGCTTGCATAGTGTTACAGCTCACAACACAGCAGTCTTCTTCCCACTCACATTCTGGTAGACAAAAGAAAAAAGCTACAAGAAAAAAATGCAAAGCCAGAAGTGAAGTTTGTTTAAAAAAACACAACGTTCGCTTGAAAGCCACGCTTACTGCACCCCACTGTGGCATGTTTGTTTTAACAATTGCTTTACCCAGCATAGCCCAGCTAGGATGCAACATCAATTTTCAGTGAGACCCTACATCTACTAATTTCTGCAGCGGGTGGAACACAGCACTTAGAGGTTAAAAGACTTGCTCAGGTCTCAGAGTATTTGGCTTTAGCTGCATTTGAACCTGCAATCTCCTGGCCTGCTGCCCGCTGCTCCCACCCTGTAGTTCTTGTGCTCTGTCCCACTGTCAGCAGGTCCTCCCACTCTCTCTATGCTCTGCCCCCCCATCAGTAAATTCATGCCAAACTTAATATGTCCTGCCCAACTGTTGGTCCCCGTAGCTGCTCTGAATTCAAATTGCTTTACTATTCAGGAGGGTTTCCAGACACTAACATAACCTTCTAGGATGCAGTAAACCAATCACAATGCTCAATTTCCAGATATTTTTTTCTAAATTTATTTTATTCATATTAGATTCTCTATATTCTTGTATTTAAAAAAGTATGCATAGCAGAAGGAAGAAAGGCAGTATGTTGTCTGACATGATCTAAAATGCAAACATAAACTATCAATTATACAATAGGCACCACAAAAGCTGGCTCCTGATTGGCTACCTAGCAGGATTTACAACATGTAAATCCTGCTAGTATCCAACGGGAAAAAGTGCCAGCTGCACCCCCTGCCCTATACCCTATCAGAATCCCTCTGACATGCAACATCAAAGCCCTCTGCTGCCATCTTGCATACCGTCTACCTACCGTGGTAAATGTAAAAAACAAAAAAATGGAATGTTCCTTTGAACTAATGGATCAGACTGAGCTTTATGAAATTTTTTCTAACATTCCAAAAACCTTTCTAGCAAAAACAATGTCTCACAACTCTCCTTAGCACTTCCCTCACACCACAGTTCAAGCGTTCGACCAGCGAGCCTCTGCAAGTGCTTCAGAACCGGCACCAATAGCAACTACAGTTCTATGACAAACTATTTTTTTTTCTTCACAGCAATAAATCCCTATATCAATCACTTTCTGCTAACAATTAATAAAACCTCTAATACCAACATTTAATTAAAAAAAATCCTAATTGTATAATAGCAATATCCTACTCGAGGGTGTGGGTGATGCCAGGATTTACCCATGGCTGGTGTGTTGCTGGTCCCTCGGCTGCGTCTCAGGACTGAACAACACACCAGCCATGGGTAAATCCTGGTATCATCCACACCCTCTCCTGGTATATTGCTTAAGTATCATACCTCTTTCTACAGTATCCAATAATGAATTACTAATTCAGAGCACTTAAAAAACAGGACCAGTACATTCAGTAAATTAGTTGATTTTAGACTAATGCCACAGAGTCCATACCAGGTAAAAATATAGCTTAACAATTGAAAGTAGGTATTAACATTGTGCAAAAACAGCACAATATTTGACACCACCTTTTGTCTTTGCCTGTCATTTCTTGTACTGCATAAATAATAGTATTTTTTTCCAAATAATCTGAGGAAACAAATGCTCAATCGAGAATTCCCCCATAGAAACTGTAACAACAAACTGAAAGGATAATATTATTATCCGCCTATTTTATATCTAAAAATGAAGATATGTGATACCAGTTTTAGCATTCGTGTTCTGTAACGTGTTTATTTTTTCCTGAAAGATTGCTGATAAAATCCAATATTGGTGTAAATGCTCCTTTTAGGAATTTCCCCACTGTGCGGTCTTTTGAAACTCTGTCATGACAAGGAAGTTTTGACTCATGGTTACCTGAACAATGCATGTACACAAGTCGATCAGTAGGTTCTCAACAAGTGCTTTGAAGTGGACTTAAGCTGATTCCACAATTAAAGAACTGAATAACGTTCAGTGGTTTTCATTGGCTAATTCAGATTGTGAGAACATTGGATAATAAGAGATTAAGAAATTAAGAGATTTTTCAACTACTGACTTAAGAGGTATTATGTTACGTGAGAATACATGACTGGTGATATGACAATAAACAAAAGGAATGTAAAAAAATCAGTACTTTCTCTGTCTGTAGTGGAGCATTAGAATGTGTGTATATTAGACTAAAATCAAGCCCTTTCAAGAGTCATAAGGAATGCTTTGTACCTGTATCTTTTAGGACCTTTTTACGTAGTCATTTTATATATTAGATAGTTAATTATACCAGTATATAAGGACATGTGTCGTATTCTATCAATAGCCTTCATAAAGCTCAGAGGGAGGGAACGAAATGCCATTGAGCTGATTAGCAGGGCTGGCACCTTATTTTTAAGTATATCTGGTTTGGTGTGTTATGTAGTTTTGGTTTTCAGCTGTGCTCTTACCCAACTTTTTCGACTGCCTCCCGTTGTAGAGCTGTGCTCACCCCTCAGTCCTTGCTTGCATAGTGCTACAGCTCACAACACAGCAGTCTTCTTCCCTCTCACATTCTGGAAGACAAAAGAAAAAAGCTACAAGAAAAAAATGCAAAGCTAAAAGTGAAGTTTGTTTAAAAAAAACACAACGTTCGCTTGAAAGCCATGCTTACTCCTCCCCACTGTGGCATGTTTGTTTTAACAATTGCTTTACCCAGCATAGCCCAGCTAGGATGCAACATCCAATTTTCAGTGAGGCCCTACTTCTACTAATTTCCACAGCAGGAGGAATACAATACTTAGAGGTCAAAAGACTTGTCCATTTCTCACAAAGTATTTGGCTTTAGCTGCATTTGAACCTGCAATCTCCTGGCCCGCTGCTCCCACCCTGTAGTTCTTGCGCTCTGCCCCACTGTCCTGTGCTCCATCCCACTGTCAGCAGGTCCTCCCACACTGTCTCTGTGTTCTGCCCCCCCATCAGTAAATTCATGCCACACTCAGTATGTCCTGTCCCACTGTTGGTCCTCTGTTCCTGGTAGCTGCTCTGGATTCAAATTGCTTTACTATTCAGGAGGGTTTCCAGACACTAACATAACGTTCTAGGATGCAGTAAGCCAATCACAATGTTCAATTTCCAGATATTTTTTCTACAGGCACGATATTCATATTAGATTCTCTGTATGCTTGTATTTAAAAAGTATGCATAGCGGAAGGAAGAAAGGCAGTATGTTGTCTGACATGATCTAAAATGCAAACATAAACTATCAAGTACCGTACCTCATTCTACAGTATCCAATTATGAATTACTAATTCAGGGCACTTAAAAAACAGGACCAATACATTCAGTAAATTAGTTTATTTTAGACTAATGCCACAAAGTCCACACCAGGTAAAAATATACCACTGATGATGGAAAGTACAGTACTAACATTGTGCAAAAACAACACATTATTTGACTCCACTTTTTGTCACCTGTTGTTTCTTGTACTACATGAATATTATTGTTTTTTGCCAAATAACCTGAAGAAACAAATGCACAATCTAAATGAATACTATGTCACACATTTTTGCAAAATGTATAACTAGTTTAAAATCGGCATAACATTCCTTTCAATTCTACAAATTTCAGTTTTGTCTTGGCTAAAAACTGAACTGCAGGTGTAAACTCAATGTATCGTGACATAAGAGTAAAGTAAAAAAAGTATCATAAGATGTTTCACACTGTACAGGGTAAGTTGCATTTAACTACAATCAAACTATTTGTGCTTACGTCTTCTCTGGGGTGTGCAATATTGACAGCATTCATGCCGTTTCAAATATATAATACATTTAACATCCTCTTAAGGCAGATTTAAAAAAAAATCATCCATTCCAATTAGACTTAAAATCTTTCTGTAACTGATTACTCAGGACAGACTAGTGAGAATTCCTCTATGGAAACTGTAACAGCAAACTGAAAGGATAATGTTATTATCCGTCTATTTTATATTTAAAAATGAAGATACTCTATACCAATTTTAGTGTTTGTGTTGTACAATGTGTTAAATTTTTCCTGAAACATTGCTGATAAAATCCGCTATTGGTGTAAGTCAGTGTTTACAGTTTAATAAAACAGCAGGTGTTACATTACACACCCTACACTTCTGGTCATGTAGAATGCAATAGTCTTTTGGCACAATAAAAGTAACCAGCATTTGAAAAATTGTATTTTTTTCTCTGCACCTTTAACAATAAAAATGCCAAAACATTGAGAGACTTCATAAATTAATTCTATTGCATGCATCTTTGGAGGAATGTGCACGCTAATAGTATCCAGTAGTTTATAACCTAATTTGCTGTTCAGGACATCCAAGTGTGCTCCATTTTCTTTTTAGTATCCTATTCATGAGGCATGCAGTCCCTGACTATTACATGATTGTGCAAAAACAACACAATATTTGACACCACCTTTTGTCTTTGCCCATTTTGTCTTGTACTGCATGAGTATCAATGTTTTTTGCCAAATAGCCTGAGGAAACCAATGCTTAATCTAAATGGATACTGTGCTGTGCATTTTTGCAAAATGGTATTGCTTCTTCGAAACTGGCATATCATTCCTTTCAGTTATACAAATTTCTGTTTTGGCTTGGCTGAAAACTGAACTGCAGGCTTAAACTCAATGTATGGTGATGTCAGAGTCAATTAATGTATCACAAGATGTTTCACACTGTACAGGCTATACAGGGTAAGTTGAATTAATCTCCAATCATAGTTGGGGTTAAATTGAGACGGAATGGACCTGAACGTTATTCCACCTCCTCAGTCTGCCAGCAATTTCATTTGTTTCAGCTCTGAGCTTCCTTATGCACAAACAGTCAGGTTTGCATCTGCACCCCCATTGTTTAAACGAAATGCAGCACAAGTTAACAAAGGTGGCTGGTGGCGACCCAGAAGAATACTAAAAGGAACTGGAAAAAAGCTATTTTCTTTTGTAAGAAATTAGTGTATGTATGTAAGTTACTGTACCTTCTGGGCTGCTGAGAACATTTACATACATAGGTTAATTTCTTCAGCCTTTGCAGCTCATCTGGTGGCAGCACCTTGTTAAGTTGTTTGCTGCTTTCCCAGTGACTCTCAGAGAATAACAGAACCCCAGCCCCTCCAACCTCTGCATCTGGCAGGCACCACAAATGACAATTCACACCTTGCAAGATGCCATGGGCTTTTGAAGCTGAAAATGTCAGTGCCAGTGTGAATGTGAAGCACTAACCAAACAATTTTGGCCAGTACCCTCACCCTGAACAGTATGTACTGCTGGGGTACAAAAGTTGTCCCTGTCCACAAAAGTGGGTCCTTAGACACACTGGGGAACTGTAGACCAATCTCCCTACTTAGTTCCCTTGGGAAAATCCAGGAAAGACTTGTCTCTAACCAACTTCAAGACTACCTGGAGCAGCACCTTCTTATGGCTGATGTGCAGCATGGCTTTAGGAAGGGCCATGGTACTGATGCTGCACTAATACGGCTCACTACGGACATCCTTACCTGTCTGGACCAAGGATCCCCGATGGGTGCCCTTTTCATTGACCTGTCTAAGGCCTTTGACTTGGTCAGTCATAATCTCCTTCTATCAAAACTCTGGCACTTAGGACTTGATCACCACTCACTCTCATGGTTTGTGAGCTATCTGAGCGACCGTACCCAAAAAGTCCACTGGAGGGGTACCCAGTCTGTCCCTAGATCCGTTACAGCAGGGGTGCCCCAGGGCTCAATCCTGGGTCCCCTGCTCTTTTCACTCTTCCTCAATAACATTGAGGGAAACTGCTGCCTCAGCAAACTCATTTTGTATGCGGACGACACCGTCATATACTGCAGTGATCCCAACCAAGTGTCATAGCTACTTAACCTGCAGAATAGTCTCTCAACACTTGAGGCCTGGTTCTCAGCAAACCCCTTAAACTCAATGAGGAAAAACCAAAGCCATACTTTGGCTCAAGACATCTGGGCCCTGACAGGAGTCAGCTGCTCCAGATCTACACAAACCTTGAAAAAAGTAGAGGTCATGGCCAGCTTCAAATATCTTGGGATCCATCTTGACCAAGAAATGACCTAACATCCCCATATCGACTCCATAACCAAGACCACCCACCAAAAACTTGGCCTCCTTTACCGTCTGGGGAATTCCCTATCCTTGGTTGCATGAAGAGCAATTGCTAGCTGCAATCTTCTACCCTCCCTCCTATACGGAACTCCTTTACTGCAGTTCCTCCATGAGACGGATTTCAGCAAACTCTCAGTACTCTATAACCGTGTGGCTCGTTTCGCCACAAACTCCTCTTCTAGGAGGCATCATTGTGAAGCACTTATGGAACTAAACTGGCCCACACTTAGGCACAAGCTAGCTTACCCCGTCGCCTGCCTTGCCTTCAGGTTCACTACCCTCAGTTGCCCTCCCCACCTAAGAGGGATTCTCTCTCTCCCAAAGAACTAATCCGAACTTTGCGTTCATCTGCGAATCATCCCCTTAATATTCCCAGGATTCGCTCCAACCAAGGCCAACGCTCCTTCAAATTTGCTGCCTCCCAACTATGGAACTCCCTCCCATCCAGCCTGACTGACTCATCCTCCCTTACCCAATTCAAGTCTGGACTCAAACTATATCTTCTAAATCTCAGTCTCTGTGGCTGTAATATTTAGCTCCCTAGCCCAGGCCTCTTTACTGCTGCACTGCCTTGAACCTCCTCTCATTCCTGAACTGTACCTCCTAATCTTTGATTGTCATTTTACTGTTGTCTCCCTCCCCTACAAATTGTTGCTGAAACTTGATGTCATAATGTACTCTGTTTCTATACTACAATTGTATAGCTAATGTAACTATTGTAATGAATGCTTGAGACTGTACTGTGAATTTCTTACTCTACTCCTGTATACTGTTCCCTAATGTCTATTTGTGGAACATATTTTGCTACTGTAAAGAAAAATGTCAATTGTCTTCTCTGCAACTAATTCCGGGTCGCCCCTGAAAAAGGGACCTCTGGTCTCAGTGGGCTTACCTGATTACCAAAATCTAAATAAATAAATAAAAGTTCATCACAGGGGAGCATTCACCCCTTTATTTACTTGCAGCTAGCTCTCCTGCTACTGCCCCAACATGCTACTCTGAGAGTCCTTCCAAAGCAATGCACTCACGTCCCATCCCGTCTGCCTGGCTGAGCCGCCACCTGACATCTGCACCGACTGACCCCTCCCCCCCCCCAGCTTGCTTCAACCATTCCGAACTGGACCACTCCACTGTGCTGTGTGCTGAAACTGCCCAGTGATCGGCTCTCAAGTTGCCTCCATAATTGTATTGGATTTTTCTTTTGATTAAGCAGGCAGAAATTTGCAGTGCTGCTTCTAGCCCCTGAACCTGGACCATTAGTCGAGTGATTGATCAGTATAAAACTGCATAATAAATTTAAATGTCTGACTCTGTTCCTAATCCTAATCTCTTCTGTTCCCTTCTCATGAACAAAACTGTTACATGGCTTGGCATGATCATGGCACGCACACTTCGGGAAAAAACATGACTGTAGCACTAGCAACTAGGAAGTGCACCTTCTGTAATTGTGATGTGTCGTACAGCTCACAGCTGAGCCAGCCACCTTCTTCCTAACAATAACAAACCTGCTTCTCTGTATCGAGGGACCGGAGGAAGGCAGGCATTTAAACATTACTGTAGGAGTGGCAGAAGGTTGAGAGGGAAAAACGACTAAGACTTGACTCAGTTATTTCCTAATATATATTCTTTTATGATGCAGTATATAGGGTCTGCGTGAGCTTGTTGGGAACATGGGACTCTATTGCACAGAGGATTTATTATAATGAAAGCTGTAACCTGTATGGGGTGGCAAACTTTATTTAAAATTGAAGTGGTTGTGTTATGAAAATGGGAATTAATTGAAGGTAGTTAGTTCACTATGTAATGACTTTGTGTGCTACATTAATTCAGGTTGTTTACCCTCAAAATGTAGTACTAGTAGTACCTCAGACAGTATTGATTCTCACACACCTTTTACCTTTGTTACTTATTAAACTACATGTTGTGGCTGTACGTGTCATATGCTGTTTCCTGTGTATTTTTGTTATATCCCGTTGCTGTGAAAAAAATATAATAAAATGCATAATCAAGTTAAAAAGTATCAGAGGAATTTAAAACACAGTTGATTATGAATCTGAGGATGTCATAAATAAATTGTTGCTAAAAAAAAAAACTGCATGATAAAAATGTTTGCCAGAATTCCAACTGACGAAACATGTAACTGACATATTCCAGTGTTGTTAGATGGCAGCGCATGTGTCAGCTGATCCTGATTTCTTTTTCTAGACTCAGCGAACATGTGCACCACATATTGTGGGAACTGGGAAAGAGGCAGGGGAAGGCTGTCTGCTGCCAAACCGGCACGGCCCCGACATTTGAACTCTTTCGTGCATTTCGTGGAGAAAGATAGTTATCATATGAGCTGCCTGCCAGGGACTTTGAAGACAGACATCTTTGTCAATGGCAGGAAACATTCCCTTTTTTAACTACCCTCCACCCCAAACTATCCCTATTGTGTTCTTCTGTCATGAAATGCTCGCAGACTATGAGGGGGTAAAAGCAGGTCTAGAAAGCAATAGGGTGTTACTAGTCTTTTAAAAAAAATAGAACTCTCAAGTCTAGACAGGCAACAATTCACAGATCATTTATTCCTGGGTTATTGCCATACTTTGGCCTTTCCTAAAAAAATGCATTGTCTATATTTTCTGTGTGTAACCCCCCCTACAAATGGGGGTTCCCAAAAAGTCTTCCTTGAGTTTGCTTAAATGCTCACTGCCAGGCTGGTGTCCTGTATTTTAGCAGTTTAAATGTATTGCCAGAGAGTGCCTGTATAGCCTCTGTGTACTGTCTCTTTAAGAACTGCCTGGATTGCAGTAATAATTAATCTGAGAGGGAGCTCTGTTAGAAGATGTACTTGTTTACTGATCATTTGTTAGAGTAATAATAATTCTGCAGTTTGTTCTAACTTGCCTTCTTTGCAGCATGGACAGTTCTGTTTGTTTCCATTATCTTGGTCCTGGACTGTCAGAATGGTCCAATCAGTACATTTGGGACTCTAAAATGGAGCCTGCTTACAGGGGCTTGGTGGGGCCAAAACTTGTAGGAATTGTAGTTTTGGGCTTTTGGTTCCTAAAATAACCTGGAGGGGGAGCCCTTGTTGTGAATGGCAGACAGATCAGCCAACCAAACCTTTTGGATCTTGGGGAAAGTCTCACACTGCTTGCAGTTTCAGTTAGATCTGAGTTGGGAAGTGAAGGAGTAACAGCTCGAGATAGTTCGAGCAGCAATCCATAGTGAATTCGCGCGGGAGAACTATGGAAAGGCCTGAGTCTGGCCTGCCTGCTGTTCCTGAGAGGGAACTTGTGTTTTTTTTTTCGGACTGAATCTGAATTTGGAGAGCGAATTAAACCACTGAATTGTGACCAGGCTTTAACCTGAAGAAGACCGAAGATTTGCTAAATGTGATCAGCCTGTCAGGACTTTCAGCTACCTCTGAACTCCCGGGTTGTGCAGAGACTCTTTAATTGTGAACGGAGAGCCATTTGCCTGGTACAGTGGAATTTCCTTACATGTGAATGTGCTGTGTGCTTACAGTGGGTAGTGATTTGGTTCCCCACTGTGTGTCTGAACTGTGTTTTCCTTGCTGGAGGCTGTATCCAGCTCCATGGACTGAATCCATATCCATTTGCCTGGGCCCTGCTACACTGGCCCAGCCAGAATACCTGCTACACAGAGAAAGTCATTGACAAGAGACCGGCCTGGGGATCAGCCCCCTGCTCAATGCCTTGAACAGGAATGATGCCTCTGTGATTCGTGTGGGCCCTGCTTCTCCGGGCACTCCAGCTCAACAGCCTGCAGTCTCGATTTCATCCTGCCTGTGTCCAGTATTGGGTATCATGAGTAAACATCAGGGTAACTCCCTGCAACAACAGCTAAATCTAAAAGTGTTGTCATCTGATTGTCTTGTAGCCTTTTCTTTCACTAACTGAGCCCTCTGGCTCCAGATTACAAATAGTGTGTGTTGTGCATGTTGCTTTCTTCCATCACAGGGCTCCAACCAGCTGCAACGTTCCTGGCTAGCCCACCGTTTTCCTACCTGGGTACCCAGAGTGTGTGACTGGGACTCTGAACTGCATGCATAACTGTCTGATTAATATAGCTTTTAAGCAAATCAACCTGATTACGCTCGTCTCTTGTTCAAGTCCCCTGACTAAATTAGATTTAACTTTGTTTTCATTTAACCTGACTGTGGTTCCAGTTTGTGCCAAAAGTATAGTACTGTTGCTATTTGCTGTGTTTAACCTTGTTTTACAGGGGGTCCCCAGGGTCAAGCTAGAGGAACCAGCCCTGGTGGTAAGTGCAAACAGTGTGGGTAATTGCCTGGTGAATAAGGGTCATTGTGAAAGTAAATATTATATATTGTTCAGGCCACTAGAAGGGAAAAAGAGGGGTTACAGTGTCCCGAAAGGCTGTGCCCAGGTTAGCCTGACCACTAACAACCCTTACCTCCTGGTGGAGGCAACCGTTTCATTACCCAGGCCCCTTAACCTGCTACTAGCCAAGCAGGCAGGGGGCAGTAGCCCTTGGGATAGCGCCACCTAGGGGTTACATCTTGGAGGCTCACCACTGGAATTTTGTGCCTTCTAGTGGCCAAAAATTACGAATTATTGTTATAAATTAATGGCTACCCCAGTAGAAATGGCTGTACACCAGTTGGTGGCGTGGTGTACTGGGCAGGAAATTGACCCCCAAAATGCTCTGCTTTTATTGGATATTCCCCTGGGTACCAGTAAGGACACTGTAGAGGGAGCACTCTCCAAAGTTGACTGTTTAAAAAACCCTGTGGTGGTAGGTCGACAGGCTGATTTGATCGCCCAGACTTTCATAGCCTTGGTAGAGTGTAGTGACCTCATGGACAGCTCTAAAGTGCCACAGACTATTGCCTCAGATGGAGTCCCAGCTGCCTGGAGAGTGATAACAAAAGACAGTAAAGACCCTGGGGAGGATGAGCTCCCACCGTTATCTGAGACTTTTGAGGAGAAATTTGCTAAGTTGTTGCTGGAGGAAGGGAAAACCATAGAGGACTTTAAGAAACTATTCCTGCCACCTGGGGGTGTTCCTTCTCCAACACCCCCTTCCACTCCAGTAACTGTTACTGCCCCACCTTCTGTGTGCATGCCAATTCTGGCCCCTATATCTGTACCCGACATTAGTCATGACTCCTACCGAAGGCTAAGAATCTTCTTGGATGACTGGGAGACCTGGATCGACTATGTTACCCCCTTGGTACCCGAGTGGCAATATGTGGAGACTGAGAAGCGGAAAAGAATCATAGAAAGTTTGAGGGGCCCCATCCTTGAAGCCATTACATTCTTGAGGTCCACGAACCCTGATGCATCTGCTCAGAAGTACCTATCTGTACTTGAAGGCAATTTTGGGAGCATTGAGTCAGGGGAGACTTTGATGTGGAAATTCCAAGGTACCAAACAATGGAAGGGGGAAAGTTTGTCTGTGTATGTTACTCACCTAGAAAGAGCTCTGCCGAAAGCTTACCGGAAAGGTTGGGTAGCCACCAGTGCTTTGAACCGTGTGAGATTGGGGCACATACTGCAACATGCCAAGCATTCTAAACTGCAGATCATCCAGTTAAGGCTCCAGGATAGGAGAGGTAACCCACCTGACTACTGTGACTTGATAAAAGAACTCCAGGAGGTATAAGGTGAAGAGGGAGATTGTAATTATGGGTTGAGTGCAGCCCAAGTGATCATGGCACCGGAAGGCCCTTCCGAAATGGAGACCTCTACGAGTGTCCCACTGTGGGCTAAACGGTGGGGGGAGGAGTTGCTGAAGGAAGTCAGAAAAGTACAACCGGGTGCATTCGCTGAGGTATCCCCTGCTGACAGAGACCCTGGCCCCTGTCAGGACGTGACTGTTATGGGGGTGGAGGTACACCCTCAGGCATCCTCTACTGAGGGTGGCTTCTCGTATGAGCTCAAGGAATTGACTGCCACCCTAAAGGAACTTTTGAGACATGGTACACTACCAGCAGAAGTCAGATCACAATCTCCTGTCGATGCTCCAGCATCCCCTGCTATGTTTTCCCCAAGGATGTCCCAAGAGCATGTCATTTGTCACAATTGCAGCAAGGATGGCCATATGAAGAGGGAATGCCATTCTCAGAAGGACTTAGAGAAAGTGTTGAACCGGCTTCAAGGACAGCTTTGCAAAATGAGTCAGTAGTCAAGGGGTGCACAAAATGACCACAGTGAAGGCTTCGGCCATCCTAACTCAAACCCCTCTGTGGCTAAATTGTCTGTTCAGGCCCCTGCTGTTGTCCCTCCAGACTGGTCCAAAATAGTGGGCCCTTCAATGAAGACTATTGTGGCTGTGAATGGTATTCCTATTCAGGCTGTGCATGACAGTGGGACACAAGTGACCATTGTATTTCAGGACTGGTATTATAAATACTTATCTGATGTGCCATTACAATCCCTGGAAGGCCTACATGTGTGGGGGCTGAGCAACAAGTCTTATCCCTACCTGGGATATGTCCGCCTCTGGTTGTCTTTTCCTACAACTGTAACTGGTGTAGAGGAGCAAATAGAGACACTGGCCATAGTGTGTCCCCCCACCGGACTATATGATGGGGTTCCCCTGTTAATTGGAACAAACGTCCACATGTTTGGGAGATTAGCACAACTCTGCCATGAGAAACATGGGCAACTGACTGGACGGGCCCTAAGAATTCCAGCCTTAGTAAAAAGGGCATATGACTTACAACAGAAACCCAATGAAGAGGACCCAGATGAGTCAGTGGGGATAGTGTGGAAAAAGGAACCTGACTCCTTGGTATTGGCCCCCAATGCCCAGTGCACAATCCATGGAGAAGTCTGCCTAAAGAGAAACGTAAAGAACAAAATATTAATGTTGGATGCACCAGGTGATGGAAAGTTGCCAGAAGGATTATTGGTTAAACCCAGCATCTTGCCTGCCCCTGCCCATGCCTATGCATGATGAATGATGGTCCAGATTGAAAATGTGTCAGATCGAGAGGTCCGGGTGAAAAGAGGGTGCACTCTAGCTACAGTACACTGTGCAGACACTGCAGTATTACCCAATAACAAGCACTCTGACCAAAAGGAGAGAGTGACCCCAGACTTATTTGACTTTGGTGATTCCCTGCTGCCAGCTGAATGGAAGGCTAGGATTAGCAAGAAACTCGCCCAGAGAGACCAAGTGTTTTCATTAAAAGAATGGGATGTGGGGTGTGTCCAGGGTGCAGAGCATCATATACGCCTGCATGATGACTGGCCATTTCAAAAGAGATCCCGATGCCTCGCCCCAGTGGACATAGATGATGTGAGGAGACACCTGCAGGAAATGCTCACTGCTGGCGTGATACAGGAATCAAGGAGCCCATATGCCTCTCCCATTGTGGTTTTGCATAAGAAGAATGGGTTGATGAGGATGTGTGTTGATTATTGAACCCTGAACTGGCAGACCATCCCAGATCAATACACCATGCCCCGTATACAAGATGCCCTGGATTGCTTGAATGGGAGCAAATGGTTCTCAGTATTGGATCTTTGCAGCGGATATTACCAGATTACGATGGCCACAGAGGACCATGAGAAAACAGCCTTCATCTGTCCTTTGGGGTTCTATGAATTCCTGAGAATGCCACAGGGGATTTAGGGTGCCCTGGCCACCTTTCAGCAACTGATGGAACGTGTGGTGGGAGATTTGAACTTGCTGGAATGCCTACTGTACCTAGATGATGTCATTGTGTTCGGACGCACATTAGAGGAGCATGAGACCCGACTGTTTTAAAGTCCTATCTTCGATTGGAAGACTTCGGCCTCAAACTGTCCACAGACAAGTGCCATTTTTTTCAAACCTCCGTGAAGTATGTGGGGCACATAGTATCTGCAGAAGGACTAGAGACAGATCCCAGTAAGGTTGAGTCACTAACTACTTGGCCCCAGCCCCATAACTTGAAAGAACTACAATGTTTCCTGGGTTCTGTGGCTACTACCGCAGGTTCATAAAAGACTATTCCAAGGTTATTCACCCGCTCCTGAATCTCACCCAGGGTTACCCCCCTACCAACCGTAAATACAAGAAAGGGGTTATCAAAGAACCCGAGAAAGGATTCTTCCAAACAGGTGAACCTTTTGGGCCCCGATGGACACCCGAATGTGAAGCAGCCTTCCACGAAGTCATATACCAGCTCAGCACACCCCCATCCTCGCCTATGCTGACCCTATGAAGCCCTATGTGCTGCATACAGACACTAGTCTGCAGGGCCTAGGAGCTGTGCTATATCAAGACCATGAGGATGGTTTGAGACCAGTGGCTTTTGCCAGCAGGAGCTTAACCCCATCAGAACGAAACTATCCTGTGCACAAGCTGGAGTTCCTTGCCCGAAAATGGGCCATTGTTGACCAGTTTCATGAGTACCTCTGTGGGGCAAAGATATTGGTGAAGACCAACAATAACCCGTTAACCTATGTACAGACTTCAGCTAAGTTGGGCACCGGTGGCTCTCTGCTTTATCAGCCTATGATTATGCTGTCAAATACAGGCCAGGACTGTACCATATTGATGCCAACACCTTGTCACAAAGACCAGCCTCCAAGAGTGATTGGGTCAGGTTGTCTGAACCTGACACGCAAGCATTGTGCCAAAAGTTTGACAGAGATGAACAGATATCTGTGGACACAGTGGACTGTCTAGTAGATTGCTTGGGCCCTCCTGATACCTGCATACCGGCTGCCTATTGCCATTTCTCTGCTCTAGATATTAGTGCACTACCTCAATTTGACAATGGCAGCATTCAGTGGGCTCAATCCCGGGATCCTATAATTCAACTTGCATTTGATGCCCTGCATGCGGGGAAAGATGTGTCTAAGTTGCATTCCCCTGAGTTGCGAACTGCCCTATTGTTTAAAGAAGGCCCCAGGTTGAAGTTACTCAATCATTTGTTATACAGAGAGACAGTGGATCATAGTGGTCAAGTAGACAAGCAACAATTGTTCAAACAACATGAAGTCTTGCTGTATTCTGACTGTTGCAGTTAGGTCCTGCCTTTCAACTGCCCCAGAGAACAAAGGGTTAACTTTTCTATGCCTTGCATAGAACGTTCATCACAAGCTCGGTTGAAGCCCCTGTCTGTTGTTGTTCAAACTGCAACCGTCAGATTCTTTACTCCGCCTCACTGAACAGTCGCTCTGGAGATTTCTCCTGCTGCTCAGTTCAAAAGTCTGTTGAAGTGTCGGTTTTCGGTCGGTTTCTACTGAATTGTTGTTTCCACATAGTCGGTTCAAGTCTCTGTCTGTGGTACCGTGAGTACTAGATAGGTTTTTGTTCTGTTTTCTGTGTGGAACTTGTAAACTGTGGATTGGTTAGGCTGAACCGATCAATTTGAGGTAAAAACTTGTGCTTTAATTTAGAGTGTGGTTACCGGTCCATATCGGTTCTAGACAAAACGGGTTTTAAGTACGTTTTTTTCCAAGACCCGTGACACGGTCAGGAACTGATAGGGGAGTCTTGCCTGACAGATTGCTGAAAAAAGGGTAAGTTTTGGTTAGGTTGGTCATGTCTGAGAAACCCCAAGAAAAAAAATGGGCCCACTGGGTTTCAACACTGCAGTGTGTGTGGGGAGGTCTTTGCTAAGGTTGATCCCCACACCACCTGTGTTTATTGTCTGGGGTTTGACCACCTCGATTCAGACTGCCAAATTTGCAAGAATTTCCCAAATCTACCCTGGAAAAGAGATTAGGTAGACTGAGGGAAAGGGAGGCCGAAAAGTCCGCTGACCCAGATGCTAGCCTGGTTTGCTTCCTACCCAACCACGAAGGAGTGCCCCTGACCAGTGCGATACTTCTTAGACAAAAGGAGAGCGATTCGAGGAATCGGTTCCAACAAAAAAAGAAAAGACAAATCGGCCAGTTCGGACCCAGAATCTCATACTCTGACTGCTGATGAGATAGCCAAGGCGATTAGGATTGTGCAATCGCTTAGTTCGGTTCCGATCGAACCGGCACCATCTGGCAGGGGCTCGGTTCGGTCGTTTCCCCTGGTTCCAGGTTATACTTTGGAAGAATTTTATGAACCGGAATTTGAGGAGGAGGGAGAGTATGAGGATGATTATGGTGATGGTGAAAGTCTGGATGTGCCTATTGACCGGACATCTCCCAGACAGACGTTTCAGGTGTTTCTCCTCCTAGGCTTTCTGAGTCCCCTTCACACACATGTTCTACAGAAAGTGCATGATACCCTCCAGCTTCCTGTGGAGGAAGCAGTAGAGGATCAGGAAGAGCCTGATTATGTTGAGATGATGGACATCCCAGAGTCCAGGAGACTGTCTATTCCCCTCCACAAATCTTTAGGGAAACAGACACAAAAAATTCTTAAGTCTCCTAATTCTATACCTCCTGTGGACAGACGAATGGACAAAAGGTACACTGTCTCAGGCTCAGAAACGGAGTTCCTTTTTCAGCAATGCAGCCATGTTGGGGTAGTACAGGCTGCTGCCTGTGATAAGGCAAACATTCCCTTGGCATCACACCCCCCAGACAAGGACTCCAGGAAGATTGATGCCATGGCAAAGAAACAATACATGGCAGCATCTTTGGGACTCAGGCAGCTAACTATATGTTTATACAGCCAGGTACCAGAAGTCCAGGTGGGACAGTGTACTGGCACTGGCTAAACAGGCTCCCACCCAGCTTGCCAAGGAGCTGGAGCAGGTGGCTGAAGATGGGATTGAGGCATCGAAAGTACAGTTTCATGCTGCTGTGGACTCCAATGATGTGTCGTCAAGAGTCATGGCTACATCTGTGGCTCTTCGGAGAATGGCTTGGCTCAGGTGTACTAGCCTCTCAGAGGATACCTAGGCTAAGGCCATGGATTTTCCTGTAGTTGGTAATTCTCTGTTTGGGGAGCAGACACAGAATTACATGAAGAAAATGGACGAATACAGGACCACTTACAGGAGTGCTCAGACCAAAGAAAGGCAAGCAGCTCCTCAAAGGCAGCAGTCCAGGGGCAGGGGCAGGCCTTTCCAAAGGCCTTTTACCAAGCTCAGGCCTCCTCTTCTTCCCTTTCAGAGGGGTTCTTTAGAGGGGAGGCAGAAGGGGATGAGCAGGCCTGCATCCACCCCTCAGCCTAAAGCTCCCTGCCAAGCAGACACCCTGATGGGTCTGCCTGGGTCGGTCTCCTATACAAGTAGGGGCAGGCTGGCTTACTTTGTCCAGGACTGGATGTCTCTTACATCAGACAAGTGGGTCCTGGAAGTAGTAAGCCAGGGACTGGTTCTCAGCTTCAAAAAATTTCCCAAGATGAGAGCCAGATCTTTTCCACCTGCAAATCTCTCAGAGACCCTTGCCTTAGAGGCAGAGGTTTCTTCTCTCCTAGCTCTCAAAGCTATAGAGAGAGTTCCCACCCTACACAGGGGCAAAGTATTGTACTCCAGGTACTTCCTAACCCCCAAGAAGACTGGAGAATGGCGGCCCATCCTGGACCTAAGATATCTGAACAAACATCTTTTAAAGCCAAAATTTAAAATGGTAACTCTGGGAATTATCCTTCCCTCTCTAAGGCCAGGGGACTGGCTAGCCTCCCTGGACCTCAAGGATGCCTACTTTCACATTCCCATCAGGTGCTTCCACAGAAAGTACCTCAGGTTCGAGTTGCCCTCAGGCCACTATCAATTCAGAGCAATGCCCTTTGGCCTAACATCAGCCCCAAGGGTCTTCACAAAGTGCCTGGCAGTAGTTGTTGCCTTCTTAAGAAGACAAAAGATTTCCATTTTCCCATACTTGGACGACTGACTCATAGTAGGTCAGTCTCCAGACCAAGTCAAGTCACATCTGCAAGTGACCCAACAAGTGCTCACTTCTTCAGAATTCCTTCTCAACCTGCCAAAGTCAGTTCTCAAACCAGTGCAGCTCCTCACCTTCATAGGTGCAGAACTGGATATGGTAAAGGCAGGAGCCTTCCTTCCTCTGGAAAGGGCAAGGACCCTTATGGAACTGGCCTCTTCATTCACCCTTCAGGTGTCTCGACCAGCAAGGCATTTCCTTCAGCTATTGGGCCACATGGCAGCCTCCACAGCAGTGGTCCAGGGAGCAAGATTCCAAATGAGGGACATTCAGATCCACTTAAGAGCCTTTTAGTCCCAGAGAAAGGATTCCCTTACCAAACTAATCCCAGTAACTTGAACCCTGATCCAAGCCTTGCAATGGTCGCAGGATCAGGACAATTTGAGCCAAGGGGTTCCATTTGTCACTCAGTCTCATTCAGTGATACTCACCACAGATGCTTCCCTGCTGGGCTGGGGAGCCCATTTGGGATCTTACCACCCAGGGACTGTGGTCACCTCAGGAATCTCTGCTTCACATCAATCTCTTGGAACTCAGAGCAGTGTTCTGGCACTGCAAGCTTTTTTCAAATCTTTACAGAACAAGGTGGTTCAGGTCCAGAACAGACAACACCACCACCATGTGGTACATCAACAAGCAAGGAGGCACTTGGTCTATGGCCTTGTGCACAGAAGCAATAAGTTGTGGTCCCTGGCCTATCCCCTGCAAACCTCTTTGATAGCAGTTCACCTTCCAGGCAAGGAAAATGTTCTAGCAGATGCACTGAGCAGAATATCCCAGGGCCATCACAAATGGGCCCTAGATCCTCTGGTTTTGAAAGTGATTTTCTCGAGATGGGGCACTCCAGAGATAAATCTTTTTGCAGCCCCAGACAATCAGCAACTTCCTCTCTTTTGTTGCAGACCCCCAGTCTTGGGCTCAGTCCCCCTGGATGCTCTGATTCTGAACTGGGAAGGGAAATTTCTGTATGCTTTTCCCCCCTTCCCTCTCCTGTTCAGTGTGTTAGTCAAGATAAGGTCACAACCATGCAAAGTGATTCTGATTGCTCCAGACTGGGCCAGGCAGCCATGGTACCCCTTGTTGCTGTCCCTAACAGTCCACCTTCCCCTGTCTCTTCCCAGGAATTACAACCTGTTAACATCCTCTCAGGGGAGCATTTGGTACCCGAATCGTCAGTCTCTCAATCTCAAGGCTTGGCTCTTGAAGAATTAGAGTTTGCAGATCTGCATCTTTCCCAAGGGGTTCTGGATATCCTTAAGGCTTCTCAAAAGCTTTCCACCAGAAAGACTTACAACTCCAAATGGAAAAGGTTCAGCATTTGGTGTTCTAAGAAGAATATTTCTCCAGACTCTGCTGAATTGCCTACGGTTCTGGATTATATGGTCCATCTTAATGGCCTAGGCCTCAGACCAGCTACCCTCAAGGTACACTTGGCAGCTGTTTCTGCTTTCCTGTTGGTAGGCAAGTCTTCCTATCTGTCATCCCATCCTGTATTCTGTAAGTTTTTCAAGGGATTGCTTCACACCAATCCCCCTTTTAGGGATCCTGCTCCTGCTTGGGATCTTAATGTTTGCATTGCTCAGCTTATGCAACCCCCTCCCCGTTTGAGCCTTTGCCCTCAGCAGAGCTTAAGTACTTGACTTGGAAAACTGTGTTTTTGGTAGCCATTACTTCTGCCAGATGTATCAGTTAATTGCAAGCCCTGTCAGTGGAATCTGATTTCATCTCTTTTCACAGAGATAAAGTGGTCCTTAGAACTAACAGAAAGTTCTTACCTAAAGCGGTTTCAGATTTCCACCTCAACCAGTCTATATCTCTCCCTGTTTTCTTCACTGACCATTCCTCCTCGGGAGAGAGGAGGCTACACAGTTTGGATGTTAAAAGAGCCCTTAGCTACTACATAGAGCATACCAAGGGTCAAAGGTTTGAATCCTTCCAGTTGTTCCTCACTTATGGAGAAGTTGGTAAGGGGAAACCTGCCATGAAGAGATCTATTGCCAGGTGGATTGTTTCTTGTACACAATTCTGCTATGAAAAACTGGGTAGAACTCCACCCTCAGGCCTGAGGGCTCATTCCACAAGAGGTACAGCTGCTTCCCTGGCTGCTGCCTGGGACATTCCTCTCTTAGAAATTTGTCAAGCAGCCACCTGGAAAACAGTCCATACTTTCACCAAGCATTACTTCTCTGCTACCTGCCTCATCATCACATCCGAACCAAAGGAATTTGAATGTTTATCAATCAAAATATCCCTTCCAAACTTGTCTCCATTTAAATTGATTGGCTGCTATAGGCCCCCCTCAGCAGGCCTCAAATTACTATCTCACCTGGGGTCAATAACCAATCTAGGCCCTGAAGATACCATCATCCTTGGTGATTTGAATTTAAACTGGCTATCTAATGCATCTGCTCCATTGGTAACCTTCTGTGACACCTTGGCTTTACACAGCTAATAAAGAGCCAACCCGGGTTAACCTAAAAATTCTAGCAACAGCTCACTCCTGGATGTTATGTTGGTAAATAAGCCTCCTTATATACTCATGCAGGAGTACTACGAATGATGTAAGTGACCATTGTCCCAAAGCTGGCATAAGATCTTCACCCAAACCATCCAACCTCGTTGAATTTGTCCCCAAAAGGTCAAAAGAAGTTCAACATACCAGGTTACCTCCATGACCTGAGTAACACAATATATTGGCAAGATTTCTACCTTACAACTTCAGTGGAAATAGCTCTCCAGATCTTAAAGGACATTATCACTAATGCTCTAAATATTCATGCACCATTCACCAATATCAGAACTAAAGCAAGGTCCTGCCCCTGGTTCACCACTGATCTTAAAACAGCCTTGCTAGCCAGAGACAAACTGTGGAAAAGGCAGAAAAAATTAAGGACTCCATAGATGGCTAAATTTCAGAAAAGCAAAGTTCATGTACAACACAAATAAGATCTGCCAAAGCGCCTATTATAGAGCTGAATTGGATGCCTCCTATAATAACCCAACCAGGCTCTGGGAAACTATAAAGGGTATCTTGGGCCAAAACTCTACTCCTGCCTTAACCTGCAAACTACTACTAAATAACACAGAAATTACGGATAAACAAGAAATTCTAAATACCTTCAATGACCACTTCACCACAGCTGGACTAGCATTTGACTCTTCACCTGCAAATCTCCTGAGATCTTCCTTGAATCTTCAATCCACGTGGGCCAAAGGCTACATCAACCTTCTCCTTCAACCCAATATCATTGAAAGAAGTGGAAGATCTCCTCTCCAATTTGGATACTTCAAAAGTGCAGGTACAGACTCCCTGACCCCTACTTCCTCAAGATTGTATCTCAAGTCTTATCTCCCCTCACTCATCTCTTCAATCTTTCCTCACCACTGGATCCATTCCCTCCATTTGGAAAACAGCTCAAGTAGTTCCTTTACTCAAATCTGGTGATCCCATGGATCTCAATAATTACAGGCCCATTTCCATCCTATCAGTTCTGTCCAAGATGCTCGAAAAGTTAGTAAACTCACAATTAAGGGTCTACCTGGATAACAATAACCTCCTAAACACAGCACAATCAGGATTTAGATCAAGGCACAGCACCATTTCAGCCCTAGCCAAAGTAACCAACGACTGGCAGACTGCTATGGATAAGAAGAATAGTACCTGTGCTTGTGTTCCTGGATTTGAGCAAAGCATTTGACACAGTGGATCATGAATCACTGATCACCTCCCTTGGCTCAATAGGGTTGGATTCCCCTTCACTCAATTGGTTCAAGTGCTATCTATCAGACAGATCACAACTGGTAAAAATGGAAACTACCTATCCACTTAAAACCACTGCTAAGAGGTGTACCGTAAGGCTCTATTCTTGGCCCCATCCTCTTTGCCATCTATATTAATAATATTGATGCTAACCTCACTCAATCAAACATCCATCTGTTTGCTGATGATACTGTGCTATATGTTAGCAATCCTTCATTGTCTAAAGCCTGTGAACTGCTACAATCTGAATTCTCCATCCTACAACACAACTTACTGGATAAAAAACTACTTCTAAATGCCAAAAAAACAAAAGCTATGCTCTTTTCCTCACAAAGTTGCTCTGCCACTACCCCATCATCTACCACCCTACAACTAACCACCTTACTTGGAGAGAAGCTGGAATACATTGATAACTTCAAATATCTTGGTGTCTGGATTGATAACAAACTTGACTTTTCTGTCCATATTGAGGAGCTACTAAAGAAACTGAGACAAAGGCTTGGTTTATTTTTAGAATAAACACTACCTCAACAGAGACTCCAAAAAGATTAATCCAGGCTTCATTCCTATCCTCATTGACTATGCTGACTTTCTGTATGGACACTGTTCACTCCCCCTCTTAAATAAACTGGACACCCTATACCACAGGTCCATCAGATTCATTACTGACCTTCCCTTCAGCACCCACCATTGTTCCCTTTATAAGGCAGTTAACTGGTCATCATTACAACACAGAAGAAATAGGAATGCTGCAATTTGGATAGTCAAAGCCTTATCAGGCAAGCTACCTACCTACATCTCGGACTGTTTTACTCAAATCACTTCTAGGCCATACAACCTAAGGATCAGCAAAATTATCATTCTTAAGGTCCCCAGTGCCTGCACCCAGCTTGGGAGGGCTGCTATCAGCTACTCACTAGCAATTGTTTGGAACTCACTCCAAAAAACCATGAAGCTAAATAACCTCCCACCCTTAATATCCTTCAAAAGATTATTCACACCCTATTCCCAGAACTCTGCAACTGCTTCCACAAGGCCTAATTCACGCCCTACCCACCCCCCTTTCTGCTCGTGTTTCTATATGCTGAAAAACCCGTTCCCAGTCTCAAGATTCCCCCTCAAAATGCCTGCTAGGTCCTATAATCTACATATTAACTCTGATGTGCCAACTGCCTACTGTCTCCCAGATTAAAAGTGTTAATGCCTTGTACATATGTATATTGTTATATACTAGCACTTATGTCATTGTATTACTGTTTTTTGTTACCCCTGTCATTGTATTACTGTTTATGATACCCTTGTCAATGTAATAACACTTGCACTTCTTGACCACTCAGGCCCATCTTGTAAATGAGCTATGCTCAATGATGTTCGCCTGATTAAATAAAGATTTTGATTGATTGATTGATTACTCTCTGGATATCCAGGCTAGGAGTGATGCTCGGTTTGGCACAGCAGTACTTCAGAGCCTGTTTCCAAAGTAGGTTCTGTCCCTCCTCCATGGAGGTACTGCTTGGTAGTCTGCAATAGTCAGAATACAGCAAGACTTCATGTTGTTTGAAGAAAAAATTACTCACATTAGTAATTATATTTCTTCTAGTGGAGTCTTCCTGTATTCTGACCTCCCCCCGCCTCCCCTCTCAGAACCTAGTTTTTGGGATGTGGGTGGGCAGGAGCAGTGTTGGCACCCTAGGGGTGTCCTTTTTACACCCTCTTTTTTGTTTGGGTGGAATGTTGTGTTTTGGATGTGTTTTTGTTTTTGGGTTTCCTGACTTGAGTCTTCCTTTGAAACCAAAAACATTATATATTTGCCAGTTGGCTAGTAAAAATTTTACAGTCTCCACACAGAACACCTAGTGAGTTTTTGCTCATAAAGATCTGACGGTTGCAGTTTGAACAACAACAGAGAGGGGCTTCAACCAAGCTTGTAATGAATGTTCTATGCAAGGCATAGAAAAGTTAACCCTTTGTTCTCCGGGGCAGTTGAAAGGCAGGACCTAACTGCAATAGTCAGAATACAGCAAGACTCCACTAGAAGAAATACAATTACTAAGGTGAGTAATTTTTTCGCCCTGCCCACGGCCTTTAAATGCTTGGTACTGAGGTCCATCCACAATCACATGGGGCACCTTGGTTTTGACAGGACTCTCGACCTGGTATGATCTCGATTCTACTGGCCCAAGATGGGGCCCGATGTTGAGCACCATCCAAAGAAAAGCCCTGCCTCAGAGGGCTGCTCCTTTGTCAATATCACTACCAGCACCCCCCATGGAACTGATCTGCATAGATTTTTTGTGTTTAGAACCTGATCAATGGAATATTGGCAATGTGTTAGTGGTTATGAATCATTTCACATGGTATACACAAGCTTTTACAACTAAAGATCAAAAAGCCTGTACCGTGGCCAAGGTGCTAGTCTAAAAATTCTTCGTCTACTATGGTGCCCCCAGCAGATCCACTCTGACCAAAGCAGAGACTTTGAAAGCAGGCTAATCAAAGAAATGGTCTCTCTCTGGGGGGGGGGGTGCAGAAGTCAAGAACTACCCCTTATCACCCGCAGGGGGACCCTCAACCAAGACGTTTTTAACTGCACCCTTCTAGACATGCTGGGCACCCTCCACCCAAAAGACAAGCATAAGTGGAGCCAGCAGATTAGCACCTTGGTACACGCATACAATTCAGTTGGAAAGTTGGATGATCTACCAGTATACAAGGTATGCCCAGAGAATAACTCCAAAGCAGTCAAGACCATGCACCGTAACAACTTGCTGCCTATCAGCAAAGTTATTATTGAAGCTGAGCCAGCAGACATTGCCTCCCCGGGCCAGTGACTTGTGCTGCTGCTGCAAAAAGAGACAGAGTCAACTTACCCCAGTAGTTACAGAGTTTAGGTTTCCCTCACAGCAGGCCCAGAATGATAGTGACTGTCAGTCCACCTCTGATGATAGTGAATGTGACAATGCCTATTACTTTTTCTATGAATTGAGTCAGCTGTTTTGAGGTAACCCTATGACTAATTGTGGGGATGAAGCTGGGCCTTCTGGACTGCCTAACCCCACCTTGGAGCCAATGCTCCCTGAAAGTGAGGTGCAAAGCATCACATCTGAGGTTTCGGACTCTCTGTGTTTTGTGGAACTGTGTGACTTGCCCGAAGAAGGGGCTGATGGTCTGACTCTCTCTGGTGACACACCAGAACTTAAACCACAATATGCGAGTGCTGACAGCCCCCCTTCAGTGCCACAAAGCCTAATTGTGCCAGAACCTTCTCTAAATGAGCCAAGTGTTGTGGAGACAGAGCCTACAGAGCAAGGAGCTGACAGTGCTCCCAGTTTGGACATTCCCATCCATGCAGAGGCACCCCTCATGACTGATGAAAGCTCCAAAGTTAGTGCTGAAAGTACAGAGACTGTGTCTGTTCCCCCTAGAAAGTCTGGCCGAGCTGTCAAGCCAGTATTGCACTTCAGTTATGATTCTCCTGGGAGGCCAGTGGATTTGTCTTTCAATGTGGTTTATTTTATTTATTTATTTGCTTTTGTTAACCCGGTAAACATAGAATTTGACGGCAGATAAGGACCGCTTGGCCCACCCAGTCTGCCCATTTCCCTACCTAATGGATAAGCTGCAGATCCTAGTTAACCAGCAGCCTACTTCTTCCTGCCCCAACCCCCTAGAATTGTCTTATGACTGTCCCATGCATGCTTGAATTTCACCACTGTTTTGACTCCACAACCTCCTCCGAAGGCCGTTCCATGCATCCACAACCCTCTCTGTGAAAAAAATACTTCCTTAAATTAGCTCTACTGCCCCCTCCATCTTCAAATTGTGCCCCCTTGTTCTTGCACACCTCTTTTTTTGAAAGATGCTACCTTCTTGGACTTTGTTGATTCCCTTGAGGTACTTGAAAGTTTCTATCATGTCCCCCCTCTCCCTCCTTTCCTCGGTAAGTCACACTAGACAGCCAAGTGCCTATTTTCAGGTGAGACCCGGGAGGGTTACGAGTTAGATCACAGAGGAACAGTGTGGAAGTCGAGTTTACATACATACAATATGATAACAGGCAATAACAGAGATTGACATCCAGAAAATGACAAGCTTAACAGGGCTGGAGTAGGTACTTAACAGAAATAGAAACGATTAAGCATAATATAGGTATAGTGCACAAAAATTATATTACAGGTTCAGTCAATGTAAACAGAAGTAAGTGCAAGCAGGTAGGGTGACCAAATCAGGGAGGAGGGGGAGGTAGGATTGGTGTAGGGTTGACATATAACAGTTGCCAGGAGGATAAATGCAGATGCCCCTGTGGGCAGAGAGGCCACCCCAGCATTCCTGGGTTAGTGTACTACAAGGTACATGGACAAGTGGGGAATCCCTTCAAGTAGTTCCAAAGGGAGGTTTTAAAGCCCAGATGAGAGGGGGAGGACCGAATGAGGGCAGGGAGTGAATTCCAAGTTTCTGGGGCATAGGTGGCGAAAGCCTGGTCCCCAGCTAGGGTGCAGGTTCTAGGAACTGAGCGGTCAAGTGTTGCTCTCGATCTAAGGTTGTAGGAGGAGTTGTTGGGGTTGGGGGGAAGGGCGAGAGATGCAGGTGTGGCCGATCTGACGACGTTGTCAATGAAGTTCCCAACTACAAAGGAGCAGTGCTTCTCAGGAGGGAGCCATTCTAGGTGCGTGTAGAGGTCGCAGGGGGGGTTGGGGGGGCGAAAGGGCAAAGCGGCAGATGTTATCGTAGGCCATGTCCCATTTTGAAAGGCTGGATTTAGGCATAGGGGCAAAGGTTACTACCTGTAGCAAAGAGAAGGGAGGAGGACCCCCCTGACTAGGGCCACACGGGCGGACGGGGTTAGGCAGTTTTTGGCTCTATAGGCAAGACCAAGCTTGCCATTTGTGGCCTTGCAGACATTTCAAATATGTAGGGAGAGATCCAGCTGTGGGTCCAGAGTGACGCCCAGGTATTTGACAGCGTCCACCGTCTGCAGGGGTGTGCCATTGACCCCATAGATTTGTAGCGGAGTAGGGCAGGATTTTGTTTTGCTCAGGGAGCCAAAGAGCATGGCTTGGGTTTTCTTGAGGTTGGTGGTAAGCCTGTGTTCCACCAGCCAGGATTGGATCCGCTGGAAGTCTGAATTAAGTTGGGAATTGATGGTGGCAATATCTCGTACGCTAGCCAAGATGACCAGGTCATTCGCATAAAGGGTGGTATGCCCATGGGTTGGGATAGCCGGCAGATCATTGATAAAAAGGGAGAAGAGAGTTGGGCCGAGGACTGACCCCTGGGGGACCCCGCACTGAACATCTGTGGGGTGGGAGAGGGTCTGATTAAAGCTGGTGTACTGCTTCCTGCCCGAGAGGTAGTTGAGGAACCAGGCGTGGGCAGGGGGGGGAGAGACCAAGGGAAAGAAGATTGGCGCTGCGGACAGAGTGGTCAACCCCGTCCAAGGCTTTGGAGAGATCCACAAAGATAGCACCGGTGAGGTTGCCCTGGTCGGTTGCGGTTCTGATCAGCGAGGTGACTACAGTGAGGGCAGTAGCCGTGCTATACCCCTTCCTAAACCCATGCTGAGCTGGAGAGAGGAGGTTGTGTTCCTGTATATCTCTGTTAGCCGAGAGGCCACAACTTTCTCCAGAATCTTGGAGGTGGCAGACAGGATGGCAATGGGTCAGTAGTTCCGTGGATCTTTGGGGCTACCTTGCTTAAGAACAGGGGTAACCTTGGCCACTTTCCAAAGTTCTGGGATAACTCCAGTGGCTATGGAGGAATTGAAGATATGCGTTATTGGCCTGGCTAGGAGGTGGGCCCCAAGCCTAAGCAGCTTCGGTTCTAGGCTATCATGCCCTGCCCCACTATGAGGGGAGAGGCAGGCAAGGAGCCTCTGGGTCTCAGTTACTGATACCGGGTGTAGGTAGAAGGGAGGGCGGGACTTGGGACCAGGAGGAGGGGTGCTAGGGGACTTGGGGGCGGTGGATGGGGAGGGAGGGGCAGATAGTTCGGAGAACATTGTGTTGAAGGTATTTGAGATTGCATGAGGGTTATCTCAACTGACCCCATCAATGAGCAGGTCCGTGACTTGCACTCTGGCGGAGACCCCAACTGCACTTCTTATGTTCTGCCAGAAACACCTCGGATTGCTGGCAGAGGAGAGCAGGGCTGAATGGCATGCCTCACTTTTTGCTGTACGGATGGCTTTTTTGCAGGAGTTTCTGAGGCGTCTATAGGCAAGGAGGTCATTGATGCTTAGCGAGGCCTTGTAGGTCGTCCAGCATTTATCCCTGAGTTTTATCAGAGAGAGTAGGCCCCCATGAAGCCATTTGGTAACAGCACCCCTTACCCTCCTCCTAGTGAGGGGGGCATGCTTGTTCTGCACAGGGATTAACTTAGATAGGAATACATCCAGGGCTTGTGCTGGGTCCTTTGTGGCAGTGACCCCTGACCAGTCAATTAGTCTGAGGTCAGCGAGGAAGTCAGGTAGGGAAAATTTTGAGTAATCCCTCATCTGGATCACTTTACAGGGAACTTTAGTCTGAGAGATGCCCCATGTGCAATAGGTTGAGGAGTGGTCAGAGATGGCATCTGGTAGAATGCCTGAGGATGTGATCCTGTCGGGTCTGTTGGTAAAGATCCAGTCAATTAGCGACCCATTTATCCCCCCGGGCCGGGGGGAGGGTCAAAAGTGTTTATATTTCTCAGAGCTCACTACCCAAACTGAGCTTAATGGCCAATTCCAGGTTGATTGTTCTTCCTTCTCAGTATGGTGCGCCTGCCCCATCCAGCCCCAAGTTAGCTGATAGGTAAGGACCCCCTCCTACATTGTTTAATGTACAGGAAGTTATAAACATGACTCAGTATTGTGATGTCACAGGTATGTTAATCATAGTGGAATCAGTATTACCTGTATGAAACATGCATAAGTATTGGCCTTATGGATATAGTATCATGAAGTGTAGTGAATATGTATAGTAAAGTAATAAGTTTATGTTAACTGATGCATGATGGTACAGACTTGACGTGGACGGCAAGTTTTCTCCAGGCATGGAAGGTTGTAACCCCCTTACAAATGGGGGTTCCCGAAAAGTCTTCCTTGAGCTTGTTTAAATGCTCACTGTCAGGCTGGTGCCCTGCATTTTAGCAGTTTAAATATATTGCCAGAGAGTGCCTGTATAGCCTCTGCGTACTGTCTCTTTAACAGCTGCCTGGATTGCAGTCATAATTAGTCTGAAAGGGAGGTCTGTTAGAAGATGTACTTGTTTGCTGATCATTTGTTAGAGTGGTAATAATATTGCAGTTTGTTCTAACCTGCCTTCTTTGTAGCATGGACAGTTCTGTTTGTTTATATCATCTTGGTCCTGGACTGCAGAATGGGCCAATCAGTACATTTGGGACTCTAAAATGGAGCCTGCCTACAGGGGCTTGGTGGGGCCAAAACTTGTAGGAATTGTAGTTTTGGGCTTTTGGCACCTAAAATAACCTGGAGGGGGAGCCCTTGTTGTGACTGACAGACAGATCAGCCAACTGAACCTTTTGGATCTTGGGGAAAGTCCCACACTGCTTGCAGTTTCAGTTAGATCTGAGTTGGGAAGTGAAGGAGTAACAGCTCGAGATAGTTCGAGCAGCAATCCATAGTGGATTTGCGCGGGAGAACTGTGGAAAGGCCTGAGTTTGGCCTGCATGCCTGCCTGCTGTCCCTGAGAGGGAACTTGTGTTTTTTTTTTCGGACTGAATCCGAATTTGGAGAGTGAATTAAGCCACTGAATTGTGACCAGGTGTTAATCTGAAGAAGACCGAAGGACTTCCAGCTACCTCTGAACTCCTGGATTGTGCAGAGACTCTGTAATTGCGACTGGAGAGCCATTTGCCTGGCACAGTGGAATTTTCTTACATGTGAATGTGCTGTGTGCTTATAGTGGGTCGTGATTTGGTTCTCCACTGTGTGTCTGAACTGTATTTTCCTTGCTGGAGGCTGTATCCAGCTCCATGGACTGAATCCGTATCCATTTCCATTTGCCTGGGCCCTGCTACACTGGCCCAGCCAGAATACCTGCTACGCAGAGAAAGACGTTGACAAGAGACCGGCCTGGGGATCAGCCCCCTTCTCAACGTCTTGAACAGGAACAACGCCTCGATGATTTGTGTGGGCCCTGCTTTTCCGGGCACTCCAGCTCAACAGCCTGCAGTCTCGATTTCATCCTGCCTGTGTCCAGTATTGGGTATCATGAGTAAACATCAGGGTAGCTCCCTGCAACAACAGCTAAATCTAAAAGTGTTGTCATCTGATTGTCTTGTTGCCTTTTCTTGCACGAACTGAGCCCTCCGGCTCCAGATTACAAATAGTGTGTGTTGTGCATATTGTTTTCTTCCATCACAGGGCCCCAACCAGCTGCAACGTTCCTGGCTAGCCCACCATTTTCCTACCTGGGTACCCAGAGTGTGTGACTGTGTAGGGACTCTGAACTGCATGCATAACTCTCTGATTAATATAGCTTTTAAGCAAATCAACCTGATTACGCCCCTCCCTTGTTCAAGTCCCCTGACTAAATTAGATTTAACTTTGTTTGCATTTAACCTGACTGTGGTTCCAGTTTGTGCCAAAATTATTGTACTGTTGCTATTTGCTGTGCTTAAAGGGACACTGTCAGCCTTAATACCCATTGATTTCACTGTTGCTCAAAACGCTAACTTCTGTAATGACTAGCATTCAGTAGGTGGCTACAATAATTTGTTTACCTTTCCGGTGGTCAGCAAAAGCGGATATTTAATTATATTCTCCATAATCGACATTCCCTCGGGTCCAACTTAATGTCCGGCTTTGGGGCGGACCTCCCATCATGCACAGCACGTTCAGGTCTCATGCACCCGCGTGATCAGTGTGCTTGTGATCGCGCATTCCATTCATTCTTTCCGGCCGGCTTGGAAACAGGTGCTCTCTGCTGCTAGTTCCCGCTGCTCCCATCATATTGCTGCTTCTGCTTGGTAAGTTCCTATAGTAGGTGCTGTTTCAGGGTTATTTTTGGGCTGTTTGTCTGACCTGTACACTTCTTTTTCTGACCTATTGAGCCCCTTCATCACTGCTTTCATATAAGCTGCACTGTTCTAACCTAACAGCAAGGCTACATGTACAAAGGCTGGAGCCAGCGTGAAATCGGTCTGCCTACAGAGAGCGAGAGAGACAGACATACGCTATTAGCTGTTCTGGCCGTTCCAGTACTGGATCCGTGCAATTTCGCTCACTAGCCCCACTAACCACACTAACCGCACACCATGCCTGTGACCCCCCTGAAGTAGCAGAGTACTGGATTTCTCTCACTAACCCCTCAGCAGTAGCAGAACTGCTGCAGCCTTCCCTGACAGATTTGGCGTTGCATTTTTCCCTAGCACAAAGCATCCTTGCACCAGTTCAGGAGCGGGCGTGCGATCGGTCTGCCTAGAGTGAGCGAGAGAGAGGGACATACACTACGTGTAGCCATACCCTCCAAATGTACCATTCTGGCTGGTTCAGTACCAGATTTCTCTCACTAACCACACTAATCCCTCAGCAGTAGCAGAGCTGCTGCAGCCTTCCCTGACAGATTTGGCGTTACTTTCTATCAGCCATAGAGGAGATGTAACTCAGCCGCGAAGCAAAACATACAATTTAGTGATGTGGCTCTGGTGTTTACTGCTCAAATTTATCATATTTTAATTTCCATTGAAAGAAGCTCAATGTAAACATATTATCACTGCTTTTTTTACCTGTAGGACAGTTGTGGGTAGTGTATGCTTTCCTCAGACGGATAACTGATTTTTCCTTTTAAAAAAGCATGTTATTCATTGTTTTCCCTTATCTGCCCCAGTTTAGCATTTTTTCATTTGCCAGCAACAAAACCGAACAAAAAAATATTTTTTTTGTTGACCTAGACCAAGATCACTATGTGGTGGTGGGGGGGCTAGTATAGCTTCCCAGTCCATGTGTTTCATTGGTTTCTCTTCTCTGCCCCAATTTAGAATTTTTTTCGTTTGCCAGCAACAAAAACAAACGAAAACATATTTTTTGTTGACTTAGACCAAGATTAAAATGTGGTGGTGGGGGGGGGCTAGTATAGCGACCCAGTCCATGTCTTTCATTGCTTTCCCTTCTCTGCTCCAATTTTGCATTTTTTTCATTTGCCAGGAACAAAACCAAACTGAAAAATATTTTTTTGTTGACCTAGACCAAGATCACTGTGTGGTGGTGGTGGCTGGGGTGGGGGGGCTAGTATAGCGACCCAGTCCATGTCTTTCATTGTTTTCCTTTCTATGACCCAATTTATCATTTTTTTTTTCGTTTGCCAGGAACAAAACCAAACGAAAAAATATTTTTTATTGACCTAGACCAAGATCACTATGTGGTGTGGGGGGGGCTAGTATAGCAACTCAGTCCATGTCTTTCATTGTTTTCCCTTCTCTGTTCCAATTTTGCATTTTTTTCATTTGACAGGAACAAAACCAAACAGAAAAATATTTTTTTGTTGACCTAGACCAAGATCACTATGTGGTGGTGGGGGTGGGGGGTCTCTAGTATAGAGACCCAGTCCATGTGTTTCATTGTTTTCCCTTCTCTGCCCCAATTTAGCATTTTTTTTTTCGTTTGCCAGGAACAAAACCTAACGAAAAATATATTTTGTTGACCTACATATACAGAACTATGTGTTTGGGGGTTCTATTCTAGAGACCCATTTTATAAGCTTCACCTGTATGCTACCATTCTTTCTTCCACATTGCATTTTTGTGGTCTGCAAATAACATCCAGTCCTATATGGCTGGCTTCTAGCCCCCTTTAAAAAAGGTAAAAAATATCAATGAGGGCTAAGTTTTGCCGTCGGTGATGCAGTGATGTCTGCTCTAATGTGTGTGTGTGTCTTCCACCAACACCCCAAACACACAGAAAGTGAGCATTCCGGCTTGTGCTTGTCTCCTGATTTATATCGCATGCCATGTTCAATGTTTGTGGGTGTTCACCCCATCTACAAATGCTGCTCATCACTCTGGTATTTGTCCAGTAGTGTACGCCTATCCAGTCATTCTCTAATTTGTTTAGAGTACCCTATATTAGTTTTTGGTGTACCAAGATTGTTTTGTTTTCTTGTACACCAAACTGTACTTCAAGCTTTGCACTGACTTTGTTGTGATGCTCATGTGGGTGTCAATGAGGGCAACAGGGAATTGCAGCTTCAACTTGTCTATGTCGGTTGAGTAAATAGATATGTTTTTCTACTTCTGGTCACACACACACACACACACAGGTATCACTCTTTCTTTACAAAATTATGTTTCCTAACTAATTTCTCGCTGTAGTGCACAGTGTTGTTTGTCTTCTCAACACATTTGTACTTCATTGTTCCTTTTCTTGTACTGCAAAATGTTCCAGAATATCATGTTTATGCTAACATATTATAGTGGTGGTCATGGAGACTAATGGCAGTTTCCAAGCACCTGCCACTGCTTCGCGTATGTGTTGCTGCTGTGGCTTTCATCTAACTTCTCTCAAGCTGTCTCTGCAGGGTTGTGGGGGATGGTAAGCAATTATCTCAAGCTGCAGTTCCAAACTTCCTTTGTCCATCCACCTCCTTTCTGTCAACAGTAGTCATTTGACTACAATTTCTGTCCTTTGCACATCCTTTGCTTTGCTATTTATCTAAGTCTCAGGCAGCAATTGCTTCTTCTGTTTATTTATTTTGATTTTATTTATTTGTTCTAGGATTACAAATACCTTTGAGCACAGGCTCTTTTACAAAGGTTCCACGTTATTGGTACAATTGAGACAAACATAAGCAAAGATACCAGTTTATATAATTGAAAAAAAGACATAGTCTTGTAGAGGAAAAAAGAACAATAAGGTGAAACTTTGGGGAGGGGAAAGGGAAAGGAGCATGATGAAATCAGGGAGACTAAGTGGATGGGAGAAAATGGGAGGTAGTTGGGGGTGAACAGAGAGAGGAGAGGAGAGCAGATGTGGAAGGTGGGTAAGAATAGAGGTGATGCAGCCGTGTTGCGCAGCCATGTTGCATTTGTCATGGGCCAGCGGGGGGTGAAGATGTGGGTGGCTGGAAAAGTGCAGGAGTAGATGTGGATCCAAAAGGGCATCTTCAGCTATGGGACCAAAAGACATGTTTAGCCACAACAGTCACAGAGGTTGGAGGCACCTCATTCTGTTTTTATCTGCCATGGCAAATGGCATGTTTTTACTCACTGCGTAATTTAGCAGTGGCATTTGACTCTTCCTTTCTAATGCTGTCATGTAGCTAGGCAGACCACATTTTGTTGTGTGTGCTTGGTATCTTTATTTTTCACTTTCATAAGATTTATAGTTTTATCTAATTTTTTTCACTTTTGTGACTTGTGGCACACTGTGTGGTGCTTTCTTTCACTGTGTGTGCTACTGCCATAGTAATCATAACCTTCTCTCTGATTACCTCTCTATCTATATTTTGAAATGCTGTGTGTTGTCAGCCTTTATGACATACTCAGTCTGTTGTCTCAACGGTTATGTCAGTTTGCTGCTTATCTTGTAGGTTGTTTTATCATGTTCATCTTTTCCACATGGTCCTCATGTTGTCCACCCACCATTACCCGTCATTCTCTCTCTCCCGATGAGACTCACAGTGTTCCCCACTCCCAAGGGTGTATGCATGTGCCTTCTTCCTGACCCCCAGATGCAGCACCCAACAATTCCCTGCATTGAACTTCAATTCCCATGTCCTTGTCCACCCTCCCTGGCTATCCAGATCCCCCAGTATTGATTCTCTCTCCTCATGCCCATCTGTCAGTGCTTCCATTTGTGAGTTATCCTCAAAGAGAGACAGCCAACTCCTAACACCACTCCCTCTGTCTGCGACATAGGAATTGAACATGAGTTGCCCCATGATGGAACCCTAGGGGACCCCACCGTTGAGACTATCCCTACAACCATCACTCTCTGTATTCTTAACGTAAACAAATTTTCCATCCACCTGATCAACTGGCCCACCACCCCCCCCAGCTTTGCTATTAGGCCATTGTGGGCTATTGAATAGAACGTCTTACTGAAATCCAGGTAGATGGCACCCATTATAAAACTCCACCTGGTTTGCTTTCCACCACCTCCACGTAACAAAACCATACTGCCTGTTATCCAGGGCCCCCCCACTCGAGCATGTCATTGATAATGACCTCCATAACCTTGCGTACCACTGACGTTATACTAACAGCTCTCTAATTTCCTATCTCCGCTCTGTCTCACCACCCCCCTTGTGTATCGTCACCGCAGTAGCCACCTTCCAATCTTGAGGCACCCACCCTCTCATTAGAGATCTGTTCAAGAGTGAGGCCACTGGAGCTGCTGGCACATCTGCCAGTTCCTTCAGTATCCTTGGATGAAGCCTGTCTGTCCCCAGCGCCTTCTCTGTCTTTGGTTACCGTAGTGCCTCACTCCACCTATCTGCTGTGCATCTGCCCTCCCATCCCACCTCCTCATGCTTCCCCTCCTCCCCTTCTACATACTACCCATCCCTTGACCTAGCCTTACCCAGTCCTTCACTCTCCAACGTATCTCCCAGTTCACTGTGCTCACCTTCCTTCCCCTCGATTTTGAAGGATCCCCCACCTCTCCTGGTGATGAAAGATACAAAGTACTCATTTAGCACCTCTGCTCGTTCCCCATCTTCCTGTGTCCGTCCCTACCTAGGCCTAATCCTGCTCATGTGTGCCTTCACTTTTATTTTCTACCCATATGTATCTAATGAACTCCTTTTCACCCCAGATGATATCCCTTGCCATATTCAGCTCATTCTTTGCCTTTGCCTCCCTTATTACCCTGGTGACTCTCCTAGCCAGGGACTCATACTCTCTCCTCTCCTTAACCCCTTGAAGCAAGCGTAGGCATCCTTTTTAACCCTCATGCCCTCCTTCACATCCCCGGTCCACCAACATGGCTTATTGGCCCTGCATTGCTTGCATCTTACCTTTGTGCAGTCTCTCGTAGCCTCATGGACCCACTTCTTAATGGTCTTCCACAAACTACCAGCCTCCATGTCTGGCGTTATCGCATCCAAGCATCCCCTAACAATCATTCCCATGCCCTGAAAGTACTTCATAACGGTGATTTCCTCAATGCTAGCACCATTATCGTGCCGACAGAGCTGCGAAAACATTTTTTGCGCTCTGACATCCTTGGCACATGTAACCACCATGCGCCCGGGACATACACTACATGCTTTCTGTGTGTTGGTTGTGCCCCTTCACCCCTCATGTGTGTCCCCCCCACAAAGTATTCTCAACTCCATGATGGTGGTGCATGTTGTGGGTGTGGTTGTGGTGAGAGCTTAAAAAACAAAGTGTTCTGTCTGGCACAATCAATTTGCACCATTGGCCAGACCCGAACCTGATACCTCACCCACCACAAAGGCAGTCCAACCCTCTATGCCAGGGCGCATCTCTGCAAACCACCGCAGCGGCACCCACTACATCTCCTCTGACCACTCCCAGCCCACACTCTCCCCACCCGCGTGGGCGCGTGTACATATATCGACATCCTGTCACCGAATTTGCCCACCTCCACATCCTTTCCTCCTACCATCCCCATCGCCACTCTGTCTTTGGTCCATCAAGCATTGCCATTTTGGACATCGCCCTTAAGCGTGCACCCACATCACTGGCTACCCGGAAATCTATTACTACTGTGTCAGTGCTACTTTCCTCTCCCTAACTGCTTAAGAAACCAGACCATGGTATGGTCACTGCCTGCCAAAGGGCTGTTCCTAGTCTTCCCCGGCATGTTCAGGTTGCCCATGATCACCATCCTGCATTTCTGAGGCCACAGTGACCCCTTATGTTCTCGTCCAAGTCATCCTCCAGTTCTTCCTTCATAGCGCATGGTCTGTACACCACACCTGTTTCTAAACTTTACCACCCCCTCATTTTTAGGGTTATCCATATTGCTTCCACATCTCGCTCTGCCTCCTTGATTCCACCAACTATGATGTCATTTGTGACAATCAATGCCACCCACCTTCTACCCATCCCCTTTCCATGCGATACATTGTGTAGGTCTCTAAATTTATCTCCCAAGCATGTCTCTGGGTGGCCCATAACTCATTCATTCCGTACTCTATACTAGTACCAGACCCCGACACCACGCTACAGTCTTCTCCTCCCTGCGCAACTCCAAGTCTCTCTCCAACAATTAGTTCCCCCTTGTCTTTTAATGCTGCCCACCATCCATTTTGCATCATCTAGTCCTGAACCATCAAGCTTCCTTGCTGTTGCTTTCAGACTTTCTATCCCTCCACCCTTTACCAGTTAAAAGCCCACCTATAACCAAGAAATCAAAAATGTTTCAGTTGAAGGATCTGCCTCCCCTCCTGGTTGCGGTGCAGCCTGTCCCTGTCATATAGCTGCTTGTCTTGCCATGTATCACTGCATTCCCCCATAAACCACTACCCTTCTGACTTACACCGCAACCTGAGTCACTTGTTTACCCCGCTAGGTTTTTCCTTATTTTCCACGCTTGCCCTTGTTGTTGGCAGTATCTCAGTGAAGGAGTTTGAGATGTAGCATTTCCGCCCCCAGGGTGTACTGTTGGCCCAGGTTTCTGGCTCCCAGCTTCAGTACCTTTCAGTTCCCTGCATTAAACCTCAGCTTCCACTTTCTAGACTAACTTTCCTGAACCTCCAGATCACCCTGTATGGACACCCTCCCCTCCTCCCCATCCACCACCACCCCTATTTTTAATTAATCCACAAAGAGACTCATCTTACTCCTGATACCCTTCCTTATGGCAGACACATATGCACTGAACAGGAGGGGCCCAAGGACTGATCCCTGAGGGACCCCACTAATGACTCTCCTTTGGGATGAGACTATCCCTCGAAACATCCTGTCCTGGAGGCAATTGCCTATCCATCTGATCATCTGGTTCCCCACCCACCTTACTCCCAGCTTATCCAAGAGGCCCCCATGAGGAACAGAGTCCAACGCATTGCTGAAGTAAAGATAGAATACGTCCACCTGTCTACCCATGTCCAAGGCTTTCATCACCCAGTCATCGAACTCTACAATATTTGTCTGGCACGATTTCCCTGTGATGAATCCATGTTGTCCATCGTCCAGGCACCTGACTTTGCCAGGTCCCCACCTAGCCCCTCCTTGCCAATGCTCTCCATCACCTTGCAGACCACCGATGTCAGGCTGAGGGGCCTGTAGTTCCCTGCCACCTCTCTTGCTCCCCTCTTGTTGATAGGCACTATATGTGCCACCTTCCAGTCCTGGGGCACCCACCCTGTCCTCACAGTGATGCTGAAAAGCTCCACCATTGGCTTCACCATGACATACGCCAGTTCCTTCAGCACTCTGTCATGTGATTTATCTGGCCTCGGTGCTTTCTCCGTCTTAATGTACCTGAGGGCTTCCCTCACTCTCTGTGCCATGATTTCCACCTCCCCTAGCTCATTCCCTTGTCTTTCCTCCCTCCCTCCTGCCAGTGATAGCCCATCCTCTCCCCAGACCCGAAGACCGGCAAGGGTCCCCCACCCTTCTGTTTCACTATTTCCTCCCATGAATGATGCAGGCCCCACCTCACAATTTTCCTCGGTGAAAACTGAGGTGAAGTACTCATTTAGTACCTCGGCCATCTCCCCCGGATGTTGTGCCCTTCAAAACACATGAAGTCTTTCTGTAGTCAGTGCTTTGCATTACAATCTGGATGATTTCTATGAGCAGTGACAGTGAGACGAAGATTATCCCGATGATTACTACGACCGGGGAGCTGAATGTGCCCATTGAACGACATCTCCCCAGACAGGCCCTCTGATGTCTCCCTCCCAGTCTTTCTGAGTCCCATTCACACTTTCTATTTTACAAGAAGGTGGCTGAAACCCTCCAGCTCCCTATGGTTGAAGCTGCTATGAGGAAGAAAAGCTTGATTTTGTGGAGATGATGGACATTCCAGAGTGCAAATGGTTCTATATCCCCTGCACAAGTCCTTGGGGAAACAGACACGAAAGATTGTACAGACTCCAAATTCTTTACCCCCTGTAGATAAAAGAATGGACAGGAGATGCATGTTGTCAGGCTCAGCTGCAGAGTTCCTTTATTCACATAGTAGCCATGTTGGGGTAGTGGAAGCAGCAGCCTATGACAGGGCAAACATTCCTTTGGCTTCACACCACCCAGACAAGGACTCTAGGAAAGTCGATGCCATGGCCAAGAAACTATACTTGGCATCCTCTTTGGGACTTAGGCTGGCAAATTATAGCCTACACAGCCAGGTACCAGAAGTCCAGGTGTGATATGGTTCTGGAACTGGCTACATCTGCCTCCCCAGCTAGACAAAGAGCTGGAGGAGGTTGCTCGATGTAATAGAGGCATCCAAAGTACAATTTCACGCTGCTGTCGACTCCAACAATGTGGCATCCATAGTCATGGCTACCTCTGTCTCTCTCAGAATGCATGCTTGGCTCAGATGTACTAGCCTAAGTCTAAGGCTATTGATTTTCCTGTAGTTGGTAACTCTCTGTTTGGGGAGCAGACAGAGGCTTACATGATGAAAGTGGATGAATATAGAACCACTTACAGGAGTGCACAAGCCAAGGAAAGGCAAGCCACTCCTCATAATCAGCAGTCGAGGGGCAGGGCAGGCCTTTTCACAGGCCTTGTTACCAAGCCCAGGCCTCCTCCTCTTCTTACCCACACAGGTGGTGTTTCTGAGGGAGGGGTAGAAGGGGATGAGCAGGGCTGCTTCCTCCTCCCAGTCTAAGGCTCCTGCCAAGCATACACCTGGAGGTGTCATCCTGGTTCAACTCTCCAATCCCAGTAGGAGGCAGGCTTGCTTACTACATTCAGGCCTGGAAGTCTGTTACCTCAGACAAGTGGGTCCTGGAATTAGTAAGCCATGGACCGGCCCTCAGCTTCAACAGGCAGCCAAAAAGGAGTGCCACGTCTTTTCCACCTGCATCAATTTCAGAAACCCTTGCCCTAGAGGCAGCGGTTCCTTCTCTCCTGGCTCTCTGATCCATAGAGAATGTTCCGACTAAACACATGGGGAAATGCCTGTACTCCATGTACTTCCTTACCCTAAAGAAAACAGGGCACTGGTGACCCACCCTGTATCTTAGGTATCTGAACAAACACATTACAAAACCCAGTTTCAAAATGGTAACTCTGGGAATAATCATTCCCCCTTTAAGTCCAGGAGATTAGCTAGCATCACTGGACCTCAAGGATGCCTACTCCATATCACTATCAGGTGCTCCCATGGAAAATACCTCATGTTCAATTTGCCTTTGGACCATTCTCACTTCAAGTCCATGCCTTTTGGCCTGACATCAGCTCAAGGGTCTTCACAAAGTGCCTTGCAGTAGTGGTGTCTTACCTCCGAAGACAGGGTATCACCTTTGCCATTTTGGACATCGCCCTTAAGCATGCACCACATCACTGGCTGCCAGAAATCTATTACTACTGTGTCAGTGCTACTTTCCTCTCTAACATGAAGAAACCAGACCATGGTATGGTCACTGCCTGCAAAGGGCTGTTCTAGTCTTCCCGGCATGTTCAGGTTGCCCATGATCACCATCCTGCATTTCTGAGGCCACAGTGACCCCTTATGTTCTCCAAGTCATCCTCCAGTTCTTCCTTCATAAGCATGGTCTGTACACCACACCTGTTTCTAAACTTTACCACCCCTCATTTTAGGGTTATCCATATTGCTTCCACATCTCGCTCTGCCTCCTTGATTCCACCAACTATGATGTCATTTGTGACAATCAATGCCACCACCTTATACCCATCCCCTTTCCATACGATACATTGTGGGTCTCTAAATTTATCTCCCAAGCATGTCTCTGGGTGGCCCATAACTCATTCATTCCGTACTCTATACTAGTACCAGACCCACACCACGCTACAGTCTTCTCCTCCCTGCGCACTCCAAGTCTCTCTCAACAATTAGTTCCCCTTGTCTTTTAATGCTGCCCACCATCCATTTTGCATCATCTAGTCCTGAACCATCAAGCTTCCTTGCTGTTGCTTTCAGACTTTCTATCCCTCCACCCTTTACCAGTTAAAGCCCACCTATCACCAAGAAATCAAAAACATTTCAGTTGAAGGATCTGCCTCCCCTCCTGGTTGCGGTGCAGCCTGTCCCTGTCATATAGCTGCTTGTCTTGCCATGTATCACTGCATTCCCCATAAACCACTACCCTTCTGACTTACACTCAACCTGAGTCACTTGTTTACCCGCTAGGTTTTTCCTTATTTTCCACGCTTGCCCTTGTTGTTGGCAGTATCTCAGTGAAGGAGTTTGAGATGTAGCATTTCCGCCCCCAGGGTGTACTGTTGGCCCAGGTTTCTGGCTCCCAGCTTCAGTACCTTTCAGTTCCCTGCATTAAACCTCAGCTTCCACTTTCTAGACTAACTTTCCTGAACCTCCAGATCACCCTGTATGGACACCCTCCCCTCCTCCCCATCCACCACCACCCCTATTTTAATTAATCCACAAGAGACTCATCTTACTCCTGATACCCTTCCTTATGGCAGACACATGCACTGAACAGGAGGGCCCAAGGACTGATCCCTGAGGGACCCCACTAATGACTCTCCTTTGGGATGAGACTATCCCTCGAAACATCCTGTCCTGGAGGCAATTGCCTATCCATCTGATCATCTGGTTCCCCACCCACCTTACTCCCAGCTTATCCAAGAGGCCCCCATGAGGAACAGAGTCCAACGCATTGCTGAAGTAAAGATAGAATACGTCCACCTGTCTACCCATGTCCAAGGCTTTCATCACCCAGTCATCGAACTCTACAATATTTGTCTGGCACGATTTCCCTGTGATGAATCCATGTTGTCCATCGTCCAGGCACCTGACTTTGCCAGGTCCCCCCAGCCTCCTGCCAATGCTCTCCATCACCTTGCAGACCACCGATGTCAGGCTGAGGGCCTGTAGTTCCTGCCACCTCCTTGCTCCCCTCTTGTGGATAGGCACTATATGTGCCACCTTCCAGTCCTGGGGCACCCACCCTGTCCTCAGAGAGATGCTGAAAAGCTCCGCCATTGGTTTCACCATGACATACACCAGTTCCTTCAGCACTCTGTGATGTGATTTATCTGGCCTCGGTGCTTTCTCCGTCTTAATGTACCTGAGGGCTTCCCTCACTCTCTGTGCCATGATTTCCACCTCCCCTAGCTCATTCCCTTGTCTTTCCTCCCTCCCTCCTGCCAGTGATAGCCCATCCTCTCCCCAGACCCGAAGACCGGCAAGGGTCCCCCACCCTTCTGTTTCACTATTTCCTCCCATGAATGATGCAGGCCCCACCTCACAATTTTCCTCGGTGAAAACTGAGGTGAAGTACTCATTTAGTACCTCGGCCATCTCCCCCGGATGTTGTGCCCTTCAAAACACATGAAGTCTTTCTGTAGTCAGTGCTTTGCATTACAATCTGGATGATTTCTATGAGCAGTGACAGTGAGACGAAGATTATCCCGATGATTACTACGACCGGGGGGAGCTGAATGTGCCCATTGAACCGGACATCTCCCCAGACAGGCCCTCTGATGTCTCCTCTCCCAGTCTTTCTGAGTCCCATTCACACTTTCTATTTTAGAAGAAGGTGGCTGAAACCCTCCAGCTCCCTATGGTTGAAGCTGCTGCGGAGGAAGAAAAGCTTGATTTTGTGGAGATGATGGACATTCCAGAGTGCAAATGGTTCTATATCCCCTGCACAAGTCCTTGGGGAAACAGACACGAAAGATTGTACAGACTCCAAATTCTTTACCCCCTGTAGATAAAAGAATGGACAGGAGATGCATGTTGTCAGGCTCAGCTGCAGAGTTCCTTTATTCACATAGTAGCCATGTTGGGGTAGTGGAAGCAGCAGCCTATGACAGGGCAAACATTCCTTTGGCTTCACACCACCCAGACAAGGACTCTAGGAAAGTCGATGCCATGGCCAAGAAACTATACTTGGCATCCTCTTTGGGACTTAGGCTGGCAAATTATATGGCCTACACAGCCAGGTACCAGAAGTCCAGGTGTGATATGGTTCTGGAACTGGCTACATCTGCCTCCCCCCAGCTAGACAAAGAGCTGGAGGAGGTTGCTGCGGATGTAATAGAGGCATCCAAAGTACAATTCCACGCTGCTGTCGACTCCAACAATGTGGCATCCATAGTCATGGCTACCTCTGTCTCTCTCAGAATGCATGCTTGGCTCAGATGTACTAGCCTAAGTCTAAGGCTATTGATTTTCCTGTAGTTGGTAACTCTCTGTTTGGGGAGCAGACAGGGGCTTACATGATGAAAGTGGATGAATATAGAACCACTTACAGGAGTGCACAAGCCAAGGAAAGGCAAGCCACTCCTCATAATCAGCAGTCAGGAGGCAGGCCTTTTCACAGGCCTTGTTACCAAGCCCAGGCCTCCTCCTCTTCTTACCCACACAGGTGGTGTTTCTGAGGGAGGGGTAGAAGGGGGATGAGCAGGGCTGCTTCCTCCTCCCAGTCTAAGGCTCCTGTCAAGCATACACCTGGAGGTGTCATCCTGGTTCAACTCTCCAATCCCAGTAGGAGGCAGGCTTGCTTACTACATTCAGGCCTGGAAGTCTGTTACCTCAGACAAGTGGGTCCTGGAATTAGTAAGCCATGGACCGGCCCTCAGCTTCAACAGGCAGCCAAAAAGGAGTGCCACGTCTTTTCCACCTGCATCAATTTCAGAAACCCTTGCCCTAGAGGCAGCGGTTCCTTCTCTCCTGGCTCTCTGATCCATGAGAATGTTCGACTAAACACATGGGAAATGCCTGTACTCCATGTACTTCCTTACCCTAAAGAAAACAGGGCACTGGTGACCCACCCTGTATCTTAGGTATCTGAACAAACACATTACAAAACCCAGTTTCAAAATGGTAACTCTGGGAATAATCATTCCCCCTTTAAGTCCAGGAGATTAGCTAGCATCACTGGACCTCAAGGATGCCTACTCCATATCACTATCAGGTGCTCCCATGGAAAATACCTCAGGTTCGATTTGCCTTTGGACCATTATCTCTTCAAGTCCATGCCTTTTGGCCTGACATCAGCTCCAAGGGTCTTCACAAAGTGCCTTGCAGTAGTGGTGTCTTACCTCTGAAGACAGGGTATCACCTTTTTTCCATATCTGGACAACTGGCTCCGAGTGGGGCAGTCATCAGACCATGTCAGGTCAGCGCTGCAAACCACTCAGGACTTGCTCAGTTCTCTTGAGTGTCTTCTCAATCTGCCAGAATCTGTCCTTGAACCGCTACAGCTTCTCATCTTCATAGGGGTGGAATTGGATACTATCCAAGCAACAGCTTTCCTTACTCTGTCAATGGTGAAGGCCGTAGTAGACCTTGCTTCCTCCTTTTGGCCTCAGGTTTGTCTTCCAGCAAGACAGTTCCTCCAAGTCCAGAGCCACATGTAATCCTCCACTGCAGTGGTTCAGGGAGCCCGATTTCAGATGCGCGACATTCAGTTCCAGCAAAGGTCCTTTTAGTCACAGAACAGAAATTATCTCACCAAACTGATTCCAGTGACCCAGACTCTGGTCCAGACTCTCCAGTGGTGGCTGCACCATGACAACTGCAGACAAGGTGTTGCATTTCTCCCCTCAACTTCCATCAGTAGTACTGACTATAGATGCTTCTCTCCTAGGCTGGGGAGCCCACCTGGGATCCCTTACAGCTCTGGTTTTCTGGTCCCCGTTGGGTCTCTTCTTCATGTCAACCACCTGGAGCTCAGGGCACTTTTTCTAGCCCTTCAGAACTTTTCAGATTCAGTCAAGGGCAAGGTGGTCCAAGTCAGAACGGACAACACTACCACAATGTGGTACATCAACAAGCATGGAGGCACTCGGTCCACGGCCTTGTGCACAGCGGCCATGAAGATTAGGTCTCTGGCCTATTCCCTTCAGACTTCCCGGTTGGCAGTTCATCTTCCAGGGAAGTACAATGTGTTGGCAGAAGTTCAGAGCAGGATTTTCACAGGGACATCATGAATGGTTCCTGAATCCTCACATTCTGAGGATCATTTTCTCCAGGTGGTGCATTCCAGAGATAGATCTATTTGCAGCACCAGACAATCATCAGCTTTCTCTGTTTTGCTGCAGACCTCCAGTCCTGGGGGCATTGCCCCAGGATGCCCTCATTCTGGACTGCAAGGGCAGGTTTCTCTATGCCCTCCTCTTCTTTCCCTCTCCTGTTCCGAGTTCTCAGTTAGCATCAACTGGGGATCCGGCATTTTATTTCCCAAGCTCCTGGCCTTTAGCATGACTACCTTACACCCTTTCCATATACTTCCATATCCCCATCTCGCGTTCCCATGGGGATTCCATCTTCCTCCCTCAGCACCTTATCTCTCTCCCTTTTCCTGCATTCCTCCAGTTCCCCAGGGGAGTAGAGACTGCATCCATCCTTTATCGGATCCCCCTCGACAGCCTTCTCTCCCATCTCTCCCCCCTTCACAAGTTAAAACCCCACCTTTCACCAATTATCCCCTCTATTTTCAACATATGGATTCCTTCCCCTCCAAATTGAGGTGGAGCCAATCTCTAGCATATAGCCCTATATCCTCCCAGGTCTCCCCCCAATCCACAATCAACCCATAACCTCTGGCCCCACACCACTCCCTGAGCCACTATTTTCTCTCCCTAATCTTCCTCTTGTCTTCCTGACTAGCCCCTTGGCACCGGCAGGATTTCTGAGAAGGAAATTGCACATCCTATGTCATGACATACCCTGGCAAGCTCCCTCAACCTTGCCTGTATCTCTAGCTCACTATTTACCTCAATGTATTTACCTCAATGTCATTGATACCCAGGTGTACCAGTATATCCGAGGAATCTCCACAATCCTTTGCCAGCTGATACACCTCATGCTTGGCCCTGTGTACCGTTAGTCCATGGAAGCATTTTGTTATAATCGTGAAGGCTTCCCCCTGCCTATCCCATTTCATACCCCTGATCATGCAATCACCCAACAGGATCACTCTGCACACCCCTTTTCCTCCATTTTCAATGCTTCCATGTCCCTCATCCTTTCTACTGGCCCCTACCCCCAGCATGCTCCTTGATCCTCCCTCTATCTGGTTTCCCCCCGCAGCCCGCTCCTTATTTACCCTTACCACAACATCCCCTCTGATCCTATGCTTCTCCTCATCCAGAGTATCCTTTTTAACCCCGCTATCCAACCCCCCATCGCTGCTCGCGATTGGTCCTTCGGCCCCCTCTGCAAAACTTGCCTGTCTCGTCCTCCCTTCATTCCCGTCTCTGTTCAGCCCCTCCTTGCATGTCATCCTCCCTGGCATAAACCCTCATCTGCCTTTAATGTGTCCTTCTTGTATTGCTTGTACCTTGCCTTGCCCTTTCCTCCCAACTGATCCTTCTCCTTGTGCTTTCCTCTCTCTACCCCATCCTCCTCCTCCTCCTGCTCTGATCCAACGCTCCCCACATTTTCCAACGTTCCAAGTTCCCCTCGTTCTTCCTGCTATCCAGCCCCTGCCTCCTGCCCTCCACTCCCTTTACATCTCCAAATGCCCCGTTATGGCTACATCAAACACCTCATCCTCAAGCAGAATAAGAGAATTGAAGAAGAGAATTGCTTCCTTCTGTCCTGCCCCACCCATCTGCCTATTTCCTTGAGAATGTCCTCCCTTTGGCCCCCCTCTCTGAGTGTCCCATATACCTGCATGCTTTGTTGGTAGTGTCCTCCTTTAGGCACCCTTTGTCAGGGTCCCTATGTGACCCCAGAGTACCCTCCGCAGTCATTTCCTATGCCCACGCTTGGAGAGTGACAGACCTTTTCACATGTCTCTATATGTCCCAGTGTCTCCTTGTTATCCGTGACCCCCTTGAGGTGCATGGTACAGCGCAATGTATGGACTTCAATCATCCCTATGAATGTGCAGATGTAGTGGCTTTTGTTCTTTTTTGGGTGGGGGGTTCTGTCATTGGCAACCAGGTGAGAGGCAAAGTCAACAGTCTACTGTACTACTGTTATCATCGTTGTTTCACCTACGGTCAGGGGAACATGTCTGCTTTCTTGTAGTGCAAGTTACGTGACCCAGCTTTCAGCCCTTGAAGTACACAAAGAAGTTGATTACCACACTGTTTGCATGATTATTGGTGGAGCAAACAGGATTGTTAGCTGTACATTTCTTTTTTGGCATTCATTTTTCATATTAATTACTGTGATGTACGATTTTTCACTTGGCACATTTTCTATCGGTGTTTTTCCAGACTGCTGTGCATCACTTCTTTGTGAGCACTTTGTTCATCCACTGTACTGCCAGTCAAGAAATACCAATGGGGCGCTACACCACTGTCAGAATGGCAGCCGACACTTTTATCTTGTGGTTTTTGACTTTTTCTGGGTGTTCTTGTAATTACCTGTTTGTTCTTTTGTTTCCAATTATTTTATATTACTGACCCCACAGTGATGTCGTTGGACTCTCTGATGTGACGTTCCTCCTCCACCATACACACAGCAATCTGGCTCATTATCTGTGCAAAAAACAAACAATTTTTTTTACTAGTCTTTTTTGCATAGTCATTTATTTTTTCCTAGTCTTTTTTCCTCGACCATTTTTCACCATGTGCCCTTTTGCCTACTACTAAACTAACAGTCATCCCCTATTTAGGAATTGTAATCTCCATGGTGGCCGTGTAGGTGATCTCAATATATGCACCATGTTCTAGGTTTCATGACATGTAACAAAAGCCCACTTGTCATCTTCCTTTGTTCCTCACCTGTGCTTTGGAGGGCTGTGGGGTGGGGAATCATTTGGCTTGCAAACTCCATTGTCAGGCTTGTTTTGCTCCTACTCTGGCTACAGCATTTAGTTGACTACTGTTGAAGTGCTTAGCACTTGACCTGCTATTTCTCATGATGTTCTTTTGTCCACGCCTTCTGCTGTGCATACAGGATGAGGTGATAAATGGCCTTTGATGATAACTGACTGCAGAACTTTGCAGGAGCAATGGATTCCCTAACCCTGCTGCTCCCAGTGTCCTTTCAAGCAGTCAATTATTTATAATCCTCTCGATTACTGGATTCTTGTTCTGCCTCTAACAGACACCAGCCAGAATATGGTGGTGCTCTGTTTTTCTGTGTCTGCTTATGGCAGAAGAATCATACCATGGAGTCAGCTCCCCTTTCTCAGAACATTTTGATCTTGTGTGCAGTGCTGTACTGTGTTGTATGGGCAGAATAAACGGATTGCACTGTGACCTGCACACCTCACACAGTCTGCAATATCTTCTATTGTCTCAAATCGTCATGCTACAGTGATATGTTTATAGGAACATGTGGACATATGAAAATGACAACAGCTGTGCCCAGCTCCTTGGCTTCCACCAACATGACTAACATCATAAAAAGGCAGCATATTATTTACAACGGTCTATCGAATCTCATCATGGATCACCACCTGCCACAGTTTTCAGTTGTTGGACAATAGGGTCAGGGCTGCAGTAATGGGGTGACAAGTATGTATGTTGCCCTGTGCCCTTAGTTCGACATGTGCCCATCAGTGATCTTTGCATTACCCCCAATATTAGCTGTTTCATGCAACAGTTGCCCATTTCAAGTTACTTTTCCTGTGCCCCAAAATTGTTAGCTACAGCCCTCACTAGTGTCATCCCACGCCGTTTGCTACCCAGCTAATGACTATCCTGAGAGATGAGGCCCCCCAATGTCACCTTTTGTTCCCACCCCGCTATCCAGTTCCCTATCTGCCTTACCAAGTGCCCCCCAACCCAATATCCCACATCTTCACTAGCAACCCGTGACGCGTCCCTGAGTCAAACACCTCGCTTAAGTCTAGGAAGAGTACATTCACTGTCCTGCCCCAATCCAGCTCTTGCAACACCCCACATTTAACTCTACCTGGCATGTGTTACACGTGCTTCCCAAAACAAAAAGATGTTGGTGATCATCTCAGTTTTCCTGTGCCCTCTGAAACCCATCCAGACTCTCTTTCAAGCTGACCTCCACCCCTTTGCCCACTACCAATGTCAGGCTCAGTGGCCTGTAATTACTAGGCTGCTCTCTCAAGCCTCACTTGTGGGTTGGCACCATGTCGGATATCATCCAATCTTGCATCACCCTCCCCTTTGCAGCACCCTCCCTGTCTAAATGGAGTAGTTCCAGAGGCCTGACAGAGGTGCAGTCAGGGTAACAGCCAGCTCCCTTGACCACCATTGGAGGACCGCTCCAGACAGTTCACCGATCAACAGCCGGTGCTCAAATAGCACACCTTTGTCTACGGTGTCAAATGCTGCATAGAGATCAAGAAGGACCAAGATGGAACGGGTTCTTCGATCTCTCGCTGTTATGGTGTCATTACGTACACGTACCAGTGCGATCTCATTACTATGTCTCTTCCTAAATCAGGACTGGATAGAATCATAGACATTGTGAGAGGACAAATGAGCATCCAGCTGCGACCAAACACCCTTCTCAATAACCTTACACACACAGAGAAGGTTAGAGACAGGCCTTTACTGTGCCAGACAGTCCAAGTCCGAGGATGAGTGATTAAGAATTGGCAGAACCAAGACCGCCTTCAGAGGATCAGAGAAAATCACCTTCTCCAAAGAAATCCATAGTGTCTCAGCAAGGTCAGCAAGGACCGGACTGATTCTATCCACACAGCTCACCAGGAGAGGTTTCAGGCCGGGTCCAAACTACAGTTGGTCGTACGCAGTGACTGGATGCTCATCTTAATGTCGCTGATCATGGGGAGGCTGAAGTCACAGCACACAAACTTGGTGTCCGACATCTCATGCTGACCATCACATCTCCCATTAGAGAGTGTCACGCCGATAACGGACCTGATTGTGGCAACATTATCTGAAGAGAATCGAGAAAACTCATCACACAGATAGTGAGAGAAAGCACTTCATGGCTGAAGACAGATAGGACTGTACAATCGGTTCACAGTGCGGAACAGCCTATGTTGTCGATTCTGTGCTGCATCAATCTCCCCGGACACGAATACTGTCTTCTTACCGTTAATTGCAGATTGATAGACCACACAATGGTCCATCAAACTAAGTCTGTCAAATTCCTTTCCCTACTTCCATCAGCACCTCTCTAGACTTCATCCTGCTCTCCTCAACTTCCTCAGAGTCTCTTCAAACCAAGGAGACCTAGCAAAATAGTGAGATGACAAACACAAACTGGATCAATGGAATCCAGTGCCACTACCACCTCCTATTAAGGGCAAGGAACTGGTACCCTGTATCCATCCATTCACTTGGTAAGTGCACTCGGTCCTGTGCTGCCATCAAGCCAATTGAGGAAACGCCGACAGTGCTTGCCTACTAGGGGTAGCCTCAAAAATCAACCCATCAGTATGATGCTCAGACCACCCGACTTGTTACACCACCTAATTGAATATCTCCACCCCCCCCAGGAAACACCAAGTCCAGTGAATGACCACCAATATGTGTTGGCGATGAAATAACCTCTGTGAAGACCAGCAAAGTCACTCGCTGTAAGAATTCCAAATGAACAAGTGCTGTTACACTGTCACCAAGCATGTTCGCTGGTGTGTGAGGAACACCGACTGATGACCTGCATGAATGCTGGCTCATGGATTGTGTCTTTGCTGGTGCTACTCCAAATGTTGATGGACTTCACATCCCATGAAGTCTCTATTGATGGTTCCATGGCATTGGTATGGCCACCTTACTAGTCAGCTACGTGGTTATCTTGCAAGACAGAATAGAGCTGAACATGCATGCTCCTCATCAACTACTTTGCATCCATCATGTGAACTAACTTAAGCACCGCACAAACGTTCTGGTACAGTCTTACTTACCCTATTCTCCCTGCCAACCATGTATCCATCCTTAAGGTTTGATCCTTAACCATCTATGATACTGCTGCATGTGCCACAACTGTATGTAGTGGCTATGTCCATGAATTGCACTGATGTCATTGGTGCATAATTAGAACATTTCCTCTTGGCTGAACATATGGTGTTGAAATACTTGTGCAGTGGTGCTGTATCAGTCCAGAATCATTTTTAAAAACAACATCACATGAGTACAGCAGGGTACCGCATTATTTTCCAGTACTGGAAAATGTCACTTTGTTTATGTAACACCAATTTTTAAAAATTCTGTATCTCACAGATGGTCATTCTGCATTGATTATCTGTAGTTTGTCTTATGAAGCAGGAAACTATATATTTCTTTGCTGTCCTTATCTAGTGCCCCGATACTGTTATTTCTGCTGTATTGAAACTGACACAATTTTTTTCACCTATTTCCATTGCAGGAACACAGTTTGTGCATACATGGCAGCAACAAGCACCCAAATTATAAATACCCCTAAATGCTCCAAGATGGGTCGTCCAGTGAAGTTAACGGATTCAGCCAGAAAAAGACAGAAAAAATAATTTGATTCAAAACTATCAAAGACACGTATTGCAATTGGTGCAGAAATAGTGCGTTGGGTACTGCTAAAGAATGAACTAAAACTCAGTACACATGCCCAGGTTGCATGCTTTTTGCTTGACATGTGAGTATATGTCACTTCATGAAAACAGTATACTTTTTTTTTCCTCTGTCACCCTCGGTGATTACAATATTCACTATGTATCTTTCACATCAGGTATCATCAAATCAACAATGAAAAGAGACATGTCATGGCCAATGAACCCATGTTACATTCTACCCCCACAGTGAAGACTAACAATGGTGAGGGTCTACTCTCCAGCAGATACCATCAAAGGCACCACAAAGGATCGTTCCTGTGACCTTAGTGATATTGCATCCAACAACATGTAAGCTTCATTGAATGTGTCATCATCTCACTTTAGAACATTTTTCAGATTCTTCTGTGTTTCCATCTGTCTCTAACTCACTGTTTTTCAAACACAGGTGTGATGCTGATCACAATTGTCCAAGTCACATGGCCACCGCAGATGCACCAGAAACTTTAGCCACTTTGTGTGGGTACACAGAGACACGCTTCAACAACGATGATTTTCTCTACATGCCTACAAGCCAGTAAGTCATCATTGCATGCAAATTTGCATCTATATACACTGTTATTTATCACAACGTTTCCTACATCAAGTTACCTAACGGTAACTTTGAGGTACCACTTATGTAATTTGCATTGACTGTATTGTGGTACTACCTAATTCCTCCTCAGTACACCTTGATGTATGTTAGTACTGCCCGAATTTTCTATAACTACCAGTGTCTACACTCATATACACACTTATATATCTATACATATACATAGATATATACATTTACATATACATACACAGACATTTACATATACATACAGACATTTCCATATACATACACAGACATTTACATACACATACACATACACTCTCACACATACACCTATAACAGCAGCGTTTATTTTATGTTTTATAAAAAATTTCATGTCTTCTGTATTTATTTTCGCAGGCTGAGCATTACCCGGAGCAGTGACACGACATTTGTTGCATGCAACAAGGTCAGGAGTGACAAACAACAACAGATGATACTGCCTGAAGACTGTGCGAATGACCAGAGGTAACATTGTCCACCTTTTATTTTGCTTCAACATGTATATGTTGCAGTCATGTATTGCCACCATTATCACAAACATGGTGGTAAACTGACATGTTAGCCCATTTTTTTTTTTTTTTTGCAGTTCTGATCCGCTGTTGAATACACGTCAAGAGTCATCGATTGAGGAAGATGTCCTTACACTGTGTGATGAGGAGATGGCCAATTGTAACAATGACAATATGGAATGTGCAGACACTTGCACCGCGGACTTATCATTCACACAGTCTCTTGTCAAACAATCCATGTTTATGGTGCATATGGACAACATCATTGAACTTGCACAGAAATGTCAATTCACAACATGCAACTCATGTTGCCATGGATTAACTGTAAAGACACGAACTTCAGGAACATGTTTAACCTTGACTTGGGTTTCTGCATGTGCATTTATAGATCTTTCTGATCAACTGACCTGTGTAAGTGCGCAATTAACACTATTATTTTTTCTTACCTTTACAGTTATGTCCTGCAGGGCACATAGCATACAAATGGTGGAGTCAGCCTTAACTGAGGAATGGAGTAAATGCAGGTGATTTGATCACTGCAAGTGCCATACTGATGTCGGGCAATAACTTTGGAAAAATTGCTCTCATGTATCGGTTTATGAACCATGCCTTTATCAGCGCCTCTTCGTTTTACCATTACCAATGACTGTACACCGTGCCAGTGATTGAGACCTATTGGTGTTGAATGGAGAGGGACCTCATGGCAGCAAGAAGAAACAAACCAGTGGCTATCATGGGTATGTACACTTTATTTTTTCCTTAATGGTCATAGGGCTTACAGTTTCAATACACAATCCAAGCATGTCACCCTAGTAACAAATTGCTCTTCGACCACAGGTGATGGACATATGGATAGTCTGGGACATTGTGCGCAGTACTGCACATACACCACCATGGATGTGGACACCAAGCAAATTCTTTCCATGGTAGTTGTGGACAAATGCGAAACAGCACTGAAATCCCCAAATATGGAGAAGTTGGCATTCCAACGCACTATGGATGCTTTTCGACAGAGCCATGTTCAGGTCTCAGAAGTTGTCACAGATGCCCATGGTCCCATCTCCTGTTTGATGCGTATGTATCTCACTTCATATTCTTTTCATGGTGAAAACATGCAAGACAATCTCAACATTGTTTGTGAATGTTTTTGTTCCATTTAGCTGCATGCACCCTCAAATTCTAGTCTTTCCAGTCCAGAATCTTGAGCTTTCCATTACAGTCACGGACAATGTTCTCAGCATAGTATTCAGGAAGCAACCACTTGACAGAAGACAGCTCTTTTCTTCCTGCATTCTGTACATCTTACACCCCAAATCAGAACATATGTTTATGCTGCATCTACACATTATGTCACATTTCACGTCTCCTACAGTGGTAACAGATAACAGTCTAATAGGGTCTGGTGACAGTATGAACCATAATGCACAATGGTTGGATAGTTAGTAAATGAGATTTTGTGACTCATTACTCGCACATCCCTCCAGCTTCATTTGCTACCAGATTCTCTACATCACAGTTGGGTATTGATTGCAGACATTGTCATATAATCCATCAATGCAAGCTGCTTGCTGCCTCGCAACGCCGTTATGAACTATGCAGTAAGTGTAGCATGGGACAGCACAGTACCGCGAGAGATGTGGAAGCGAGATGGAGCAGAGGATCACATAGGAGGGGGATTTTCATCAAACTATTGGATTGCAGGGTAGCACACAGAATCATCTGGTCACTTGCAGTCTGGAGGACAACAAGCGGCAAGGATATGTTATGCAACGGACAGAGAAATGTTCTTGTCTGCTGTATACAAACAGTACTGTTTTGTCTCAGTGTCCTCTCCCATATGGGTCAGCAATGGGGTCCAACACAGTTCGGTCTTGTATAGATCTACAGTTAGGTTAGGTTTGTACATGGATGCACATGAGTTCATCATGTTTAATGTCTGTGTTAACTATTTTTTTTTTCTTCTAGGAAATGAATACCCTGAAATAAGACATTCTTACGATGTATGGCATGGTGCCAAAAATCTTGGGAAACGCATCATGGCAGTAAGTGCAGCGTAGCCATACAGCAATACTAATGTGCATAGTCTGTGCCAGTGTCATTTACATTATGGTTTCTTTGTTTGTCTTTTTCAAGGCTGGCCAGCAATGACAATGTAGAGTACTGTGGATCTGGTGTTGTGATATAGTCAATCACTTCTGGCACCGCTGCCAAGAATCTCACAACTACATTGACTTCATGGAAACTACACTTCACGTTCTGCAGCTGTCAGTGTATAGTGTTGTCACATCATCTACTATGCACTCATTCACTATTCTTAATTTACAGGGCCGCTGGACAGGCATACTACATCATGTCACTGACGTACATCACTGGAATTTTGGCAATGGAGTTGGGGCTGGAGAATGCAGTCATTCGGAGCTGGAATCCGTGCGTGAGAAGCCATGGCTTGAGGCAGGCTCAGTGCCACATAGAGAGCTAGAAAAAATTGTGATGGACAAGCACTTACTAAATTCACTGAAATACTTCATTTCTTACCGCTACTTACATACAAATAGCATTTTACAGCTCCCGCAATTAACTGCGAACCAGATACTCTGATGTCAGCTCCATTGTGTGATTGCTGATGTTTTCTATTTTGTCTCATTTCATCCACAGTAGCACCGCCAACCTTGAACAGTTTCAACAACATATCCTGATGTACTGAGCAAAGTGTTATGCGTACACATTTCCTGTGTACCGTGCAATCAACTTTCTTGCTGCCCTCGACTACAACCATCATGTCTCCAGATCATGTCTTTACAATGCCAAAGGAGAAAAAATGTAAGTATCACATGGCTCTATGGTTTATAGAATAACGGGAGACATACATATTTTTTTTTTGTCATCCTGCGCTAACTCTTCTCTATCTTTCAATCTATGCTCTATCTTTCACGGTGCGGCTGGCAGTGATAGGTGTGCATGACCGCCTTCAGTTGACAGTTGTGCTGAGTGTTAATTGCATTTTCAAGTGTCTGTTATGAAACTGTTTGCATGTCAATTGCCCTTTTTTATGTGCTCAAGTGCCCAGGCCTCCAGGGTCTGTCTCAGTCAGTGCCATGAAAGCCGGTTTTCATTACAGTGGGTTTCTGCATTTTTCATTATTTAAAATACACAATGCGACCATGATCAAAGTGTTAGTGAGGAGAATAAATACAGGAACACAAAACAAAAAATATCATGGCTGGAATGTATTATTTCAGATCGAGCATGATCTTATACATTGCTCCATAGGTTTCCACAGTGCCAATTCAGTATAATATTATGTTCATTACTAATGGCTTATTACCATAGTCATCATTGGTCATGATACAACGTAACCAGTCATTTCCAGTAATGAATGCATTGCACATATTTTGACCTACACTGAGACATGCAATTGAAAATGATATTGTTTGTGGTTGTCCATGTCTGACCGAAGGTTATGGTGCCATCTGATCATAGATGCTGCCACTGGACACTGAAATAAATGATTGCTTATAATGTCTTTTACTAAACATTCTAACAGCACTTTCTATCTGTATTAGTTACCGATGTCTGTACAACAAGAAAGGCATGAGATGGACGGTGCCAAAGAAGGAAGAAAAGGACTATGGTTACATCCCATCAATCATGTCAGATGTGCTGCAGAGGAGAATGACGGGCACACTCGCAGTTGATACATGCACGACATTGTCTCTTGAAGACCCAAGGCGAATTCAGCAAAACATCTCTGCCATCCCACCACCTCCAACACGCTTGCTAATTGAAAAGCACCAATCCCGTTTCAGTCGACCTGGAGTTGAGGTTTTCAGTGACTCACATGCTCATCTGTCAATGACAAATTAACCATGCTAGAGCTTAATATCGCAAACTTTTTGAGGTATGTCAGTGAATTATTATGAACTTCCAGACTTCCAGCACCAGCGGATTAAGAATACCACATGATGCAACGACTTCTACAAAGGTTTCATAACATAAGGAGGGTTGTTATAAATTAATTCGTACAGTCAATGCACATCCATGAATATGTACTGAGATAACATTCAAATTCATAATCACAAGTAGAAATACATTACTGGGAATCAGTGCTACCTAAGGCACTTGTGGAATATATTGTTTCATTGGATGAGCATTCACGGCCACAACGGTGTGTGACCCACAAAACAAGAGGCATTGGGGCTGCACATAACCGGCTGCTACCAGTGCCTAAAGGAGACATTACCATCCAGTCATTAGTGGTCCATGGCAATGTTTGGAAGGCAGACCATGGTATCGTTCAGAGCAACAAGTATGTGGGACAGTGCCTTCTAGAGAGTTTTGGTCGATGCATCTGATGCGGGCAACTGTGACCTTCGCGGGTTCTCATAGGTGGCCAAGGCCACCGTGCCGGAATGCTAAGTAGAGTCTCGCTACCAGCAACAAGTGTTTAGGCAAGGACATTCGAGAGTGGTTGCACCGACGTACCTAGGGTTGTCGAGTGTTCATCAAGGAGACATTCATGTACAGTCAGTGCTGGCACAAGGTGATGTATAGAAGAATTACTGTAGTATCATTACCAGAACCTAATGTGTATAACAGCACCTTTGAGAGCATTCGAAGCTGCACCTTGACTTGCAGATAGCATTGGTGCATGTATACATTACAGGTGGCTCGGAAGCATTCCAGGGCCATGTATATCATGCTAACCTTAGTAACATTACAATTTGCAAGGGTGCAGGATTCCGTCAATGATAGATGTTGATTATCCCTGCCATGAATGCTATGAAATTAATTTAGCATGCTGAGTTAGCATGTGGGTGTTGTCCACGTCTCAGTGGAAGTGAGCAATGCATGTTGTGCCACAAGCCTGGCTTAAGCTTTTTTTTGAGTTGGTTTTGAGTGGCTAGTATCTATGCTATTCTGTAGTAAGATTGATTTTTTAAACAGACTCTTGAGTATTAGTATTTAGAGTTTCACTTTCCCAGCATTCAGTTTGTGTTCAACTTGGTTTTTTTCAACACATCAGACTCTGATAAAAGCTGCCTGATAGATCATGAATCTTCACTGAATGTTGCTTTACGTTACATTGGTTTTCAGTCTTGGGACATTTAAAGGAGAAAATGCACTCAGCGTACTCAGATATGTAAAAGTTAAACTCTTTGCATGTGCACAGAACGTTGAACACTAATTACTGAAACATAGGGGTGTATGATGGCATGCACAGGGCAGCATGCGACAATTAGAGCATCGACTGACCGATTTTTTTTTTATCCCGCACTTCAGTCATCATCAGATTATTGTTATAGCCGCTCAGGTACAGCGATTGTGAATAATGAATATTTAGAAGAAAAAGAGTGTCTGGAACAGGCTATCATAAAACAAACTTATGCACAAGTGTAGGTGAGACACAGTGGACTAATACAGTATATGACAATATGCAATCACTGACTAATTGGTACAATAGCAGGACGCTGTACATCAATGCTAACTGTTGTTAAGTAATGCCGACTAGCAACACAGAACATAGATCACATTGAAAACATGGTTTAAACACATTTTACATATCAGTGGTAAGGGCACAGCTTGAGTATGCCGGTAAGTTGGCATCTTTACATGAGGGGAGCGTGCAGACTGAACACACAAAAATAAGATTAGTGGCAGTGGTGCTGTGTGGGACAGTAATGTGGTTGTACATGCCAGCTATGAGAGAGACATGGGCCATGGTAAGGGAATGGTAGCGCAAGTAATGGTGTCTGGGAGGTGGTTGCGAATTTTGGCTCCGATGGATAGGACATTTTTGCAGCATGCCCTGTACAAAACTCAATTGTTGGTGTAGGTAGGAGCTGTTGTCAACCAGATTAGTCACAAGATTGGTAATACAGGCAAGATGCATGTATAGCATATCTCGATATCACGCCAAACAAGCATTTGTGTGGTTACAACAGTGGGATGGGCAGTGTCTGTGTCTCTGTTTTAAAGCAAAGGGTCACACACAAACTGCATGCTACATCTGCAGTCTTTATGCAATGTTAGAAATTCTTAACTTATTTCCATTCACTGTATAAGGTGGTCTATCTACAAACACAAGATTGTTGTACTGCAGATAACATTAAAACAGCGACTCGACATAGTGTGCCATTCTCTGTGTAAACATTCTCTGGTACTGTGTGGCAAGATTATATCATGTTCAATTTTGTAATTGAACAAAGATTGAAGTTAGCACTATGTTACAGATGCTGAATCTGTGATCTAGAGAACAGATGGCCATTGTCAAGACGTGAAACCGTGACAATGGGTGATTGTACTGTTGTGTGATCTTTTATTGCCTAAATGAAAGCATTATTAAATATTTTTATCAATATCAGAAGACTGTTCCATTGACTTAATTAACACGGTGTCTGCACAAGCTTTTAAAATGTATAATTACTTATTAATTTGCTTTACAATTGCATACACCTGGTGACATAAGATCGCCACAACCTAGACACAAGCGCATACCTGCATTTATACCAGTTGTTAGGTCACCACTGTTCCACTATTGCTAACGACATACACCTGTTCATACCCTTATAGACACAGCACACTGAATAGCGTGTGAAGACGTGCACAAGCTTGCATACACTAAAACTAGAACCAAAAAAAAAACTACACAGGAAGGTGTATAGACAGGTGGTGAGTGATGCAATGCACTGGCTGTGTAGCAACAGTCTTCCTGGAGACAGCGTTGATTCCCTATTTGGAGGCGCCACTCCAGTCTGAGCTAAGCAGAGGTATCGAGTCTCCATGATAACCTGGCAATGATTCGGATTAAATCTGATCCCCCACACATGGATCACTATGGCCACCACCACTACATAAGAGGTTGCTTAGAAACACTAGCAGTTGTCTCAGCGTGTGCTCGCTGAGTGTGCTGGTGGTGGAACAGAGCCAAAGACATCAAGTTGTGCCTCACCACAATTCTTTCTGCATGGTGGAGGAGCATTGTTGCGCTATGGAGGGAACCACAGTAGAGACCAATTGGGATGCTGTGAACCATCACAATGGCCTCCTCATTGTAGTGTGGCTCATGTGTCCCAGTCACAGGAGTGGTTATCCTGATATAACACTGCACCAGATGGATCCCCATCCTGCTTGTGGGGAAGGTACCAGGGTGGCAACCAGTGCACTCAATTCTGCACTCCGGAAAGCTGATGAGATGGGGATTGCTGGACAGAGATCCTAGGCCAGCAGCCGGAATGTATCTGGCAATGGAGCCACCAGTTTTCCCTTTGTAACTACTGGCAAAGTTGGTGAGAGGGGCGCAGTACCCATATGGCTTCTGTCCTCCCTTAAACCTCAACTTCCATGGTACAGAGTATACCCTGCCCTGACATAAATAGCCACCCCCTACAGCACTTCCCCCCTCCCAGTCCGTGTGGAACGCCTTGTAAGCCGGGATCGAAAGATACCAGTCATGGTATTGGGTGGCCAAGATCGATGAGATGTCGACAATATCTATCTCTCCCTCTACCATCATTGACTGGAACTCTGCCACCTTATTTGCTAAGCTCCTTGCATTCAAGGATACTACAATCCACTTGTTCCCCAACCCTGCCTCTTCACGTCTTTCCTCCTTCCACTTGTGTTGGTAACTTCACCTCATTCTCCTCCACCCAGTCTGGGGGGAGAGGCCTTCCAGTCTCCGCTGGAAGTTGCCTCCTTCCTGCTATCCAACTCTGCCACCCCACCGCCATATAGACCTATGTTTCTAATGTACTTCTCCAGCCCATCCCAATGCCCTTGTAACCTTGATGCTGAGAGTACCTTGGGGAACGTCACTGAGTTTCCCACCCAAGCACAGATACCCCACACTGCTATGAACCTCTCCTATACTTCTTCCACTGTGCTGTGCTCTAGGTCATTTGTTCCGAGTTGCACAATTATATGAGACTTCCCTCCCACCTTCCTCACTCATTTCTCAATGCACTTCCTTACTCTCCACGCTGTGAAACATGGCATACACTCCACTCATGTCCTGCTCTACCTGGCTCCCTTAGGTCCCCATGTCACCCTCCTGATCATATAATCACCTAATACATGTACTCTCACCACCATCCCTTACACTTCCTCCATGGTTTCCCCTCCGACAAACCCCTTTTCCTCAGTGTCCTCTCCTTCCATACACTGCCCTTTCCACCACCTGCAATGGATGATGAACAAGAGGGAAACTCGGTTGAGAACATCAAGGGGAAATGTGACCAGGAAAAGGGGAGGCTGGTGGTCAGTGGGGACCTAAATATGATGTAGCCAGACTGTGATACCATGACATCAGCGGTGGCCAGGGAGCAGAGGATGATGGATGTGTTTCAAGATGACTTTCTGTTAAAACCGGTGGGGGAACCTACTGGGGGGGTGGATACTGTACATTGTCCTTGCAGACAGCGAACAGATAAGGGGTCTTTAGGTGTGTAGCCTGCTGGCTTGAGGAGACCACGACATGGTCTTCATGGGCATGGGCAGGATACTGGTGAAGGTGCTTGAGCCAGATCAGGACAGACATGGATGTGGGTAGCTTGTGGGAGGCCGTTAGAAAAAGGGGTACAGGAGGATACAAGCTTCGGTGCAATGGTAAGGCGTAAAAATGTCAGGGCCAGCAAGCTGTGCTGGAGGACCAGCGATGTGCAAGAGGTGGTTAGGGATAAAAAAGCTGCCTATGAATGTTTAAAGCAATCCATGGGGGAAAGGAGAAGGGGGAGTACAATTTGTCAGCTAGAAGAGTCAAAAGTGTGGCGTGGGGAGCAAACGCGATGATGGAGCACTACCTGGCTAAGGATATCCTTGGGGGGGTAGGGTTCTTAGAGATACATAGAGGAAAAGAGGAAGTGGAGAGCACAGATCTCAAGGATTATGGCTGGGGAATAATGGGAACAGGAAGCGGCAGAGCAGGCAGAGTTAGTGAACAAGTACTTTGCCTCAGTTTCTAGAGAGGGAGACATGGGCTACATTCAACCAGAAAGCAGCCGGAGGGGCAGCTGAGAGGATAGGGCAGAGGGAGATGAGAGGATCAAAATAGGCTTGGGTACCAGGTGGGCCAGGCCCAGAAGAGGATGGAGACCTTATTGAGGAAAGGGCTAGGAAGGGTAAAATCACAGAGGGCAGCGTGAGAGAGTCCTAACGGGGGGGTGCCTGATGAGGCACCAGGACCAGATGTGCTGCATCCAAGGGTACTGAAGGAACTGGAGGCCAAAACAGCGGCTCCACTAGATGTGCTGTTCAACGCCTCTCTCCAGACAGGAAGGGTGCCCCAGGATTGGAGGGTGGCTCCTGTGGTGCCTATCCACAAATGGAGGTTCTAGGTAGGAGATGGAAAATTACAGGCTTGTCAGTTTAACATCAGTGGTAGGCAAACTAATGGAGAGCTTCATCAAAGGGAACTCTGGGAGGCAATTGGCTGGACTGGTGAACTTGGATGCGAAACAGTATGGTTTCATTCCGGGAAGATTGTGCCAGACCAACCGCATAGATTTTTAAGACTGGGTGACAGGGACACTGGATAGACAGAGACAAGTGGACATCTTAGATATGGATTTTGGTAAGTCTAGTTGAGCAAAGCATTGTGGGGGATTCAAGAGGGGGTGGGAGAGATGCATGGGTGTACTGAAGCCATGGTTGCCCCACTTTGGGAAAAGGCTTGGAGGAACAAGTGCATGATAGGGGCTGTCTACCGAGCAGACACGAAAGACCATCAGGCCTATTCTGCTGGCTTTTAGTATGTTAGAAGTCATAATACACAGGTCATTAGTGAGACCATTGTGCATGTTTATTTTTACCTGGGCGTGGCGTGCAACTGACATATAGGCGTGCGCCGACTTCAACCAGGCCCCCCTTCCAACTTACATCTCCCGTAGTGCTGTACTCCCAGCCTCTGCCAGGAGTCAGCACGCAGTGGAGTGGCATACCACCCAACCCCCCCCCGGAGAGTGGAAGCAGTCGGCGGATGCTCAAGCTTTGTCCACCCAGCCTGACCGCCAGCAACCCAGGTCAGTTCACAAACAATGGTCACCGACGTCACAAGTGGAAATGCAACCAGTGCGCCAAAGTGACGGATCTGGTAGAGTTTTAATAATTGTTGATGGGTGCACAAGAACAACACAGACTGTTGTACATCCTCAACCTGGATTTCAGTAAGGCGTTCCATTCGGTACCCAATTACAGTCTGGCAAAGACAGTGGATGAGGGTGTGGTACCGTTTGCACTGGTGGGTAGAAAACTGTTGGTGGTATAGTCCCGTCTCCCAGAATGGTCAAGAGCATGGTTCCCCAATGTTAGGTCAGGGGGCACATCCGGTTCAATGACAATGTCTTGGTCATAGGGAAGGGTGTTAGAAGTAGGCAGATTCTTTTTGTGGAGTACTCTAAATTTGGCAAACTGGTGGAGGCATGATGAAGTGAGAGAAAGGCAAGGGAACTAGATACCATGTCGATGGGTCACGGTAGTGGGAAGTGTGGTTAAACGCAGCAAAAAGTAAGGTGCTGCATCTGGGGAGGGGGTGACAAAAACCCGTGCCATGAACACACTCTGTAGGTGGTAACACCACAGTCAACAACAGGTGAGACTGACCTAGGAGAGATCTGAAAGAGACACAGCGAAAGGAAAATAGATACTCCGCTGCATAACCAGGGACGTTACCTGCCAGAGGAGGGAGGAGATGCTCACTCTATAATGCTGTGGCCAGGCCACAACATCAATCCTGTTTGCAGTTCTGGAGACCACATAGCACTGCTGGAGAGGGGCCAAAGGAGGGAGAGGAGTATGATACAGCCATTGTAGTTTGGAGCTATAAGGCAAAGTTGGAAGAACTCAGGCTGTATGCATTGCAAGGCAGGAGGGACAGAGGTGCCATGATCAAGGTCTTCCAGTATAGAAAAGGGGTAAATAAGGATGGTGCCAAGGAGCTGTTCTATAGTACAAAGCAGGGAACTATCAGGGTGCATGAGTGGAAGATGTAGTGTGTTAAGTACAGTGTAGGAAGAAATAGGCTGTTGGTTAACTAGGATCTGTGGCCTATCCTGTAGGTAGGGAAATGGGCAGACTAGGTGGGCCAAGCGGGCCTTATCTTCCGTCAAAGTCTATGTTTCTATGGTGGAGCACAGGAGCCACAGACAGGGTGGTAGAAACATGGGATGCACTGGCAAGTAGTCTGTTGTAAGCGAGTACAGCGGAAGGATTCAAAAGTGGTTTTATGAAGTTATTTGAACACCTTCACCAGGACCACTACGACCCCTCCCTCTCTGGCATTTTGTACATGTTGATATTGAGCCTGTCCTCATAGGTCCTTCCCCCCGGAACAAGATCAGTTTGTTTGCCCTACTCCAGACTAGCTCCATGACAGCAATGTAACAGTTTAAGTCCGGTCTCCACAACCATACACAGTACTCAGGGTGGGGCCAAACAAATCATTGAAAGAGAGGGTGGATCACTTCACTACTTCTGGCAGTGATCCAACTATCAATGCATCCTAGCATCCAATTTGGTTTGGTAGCTGCCCTCATACCTCTCAACCTTCTGCCACTTAAATCAGGGACAAGGCTTAAAAAAATCAGGGACAAAGGACCAAAATCAGGGACACATCTTCAAAATTGGTGATATCCACTCAGGAAGCTGGTAGAATAAGGGGCTTAGTGTAAAATGTGTTCTCTAAGGAAGAATAAGACTGTAACTTTAATGTTTGATATTATTTTTTGCTTACAACCCACACTGTTTGGTCATGGAAGCTCAATTTTTAGGAGGGACAGAGTAAAACTCTGAGGCAAAATCAGGGATGTCCCTGAAAATCAGGGACAGTTGAGAGGTATGGCTGCCCTCACAAAAGGCTTGAAGTTGATCATTTCAACATCCACCACACACCTCAGATCCACTGCGACCTTCATCACGTGTAGGGTGTCTCCACCACGGGTATACTCTTGGACCTGGCTTAGAGCACCAAGTTGTAGACCTGCATTGTCTGGCATTGAAGATAATTTTTCAGATCCTAGACAACCGATACAGAAACTCCCGGTACTCCCTAGGTGCCACTCTTTCCTCCAACCCCGGTACACTCATTTGTCATGTCCTAGCAGGCCTACAGCAATGCCCTATAGCGGGGGCAGAAAGTAGTGGCTATGCTGTTGACTGGTATTTTGAGATGTGACCATGTGACGCCTGTCCTCTGCGAAATGCACTCGCTGCCAGTTAGCATGACTATTGTCTTCAAGGTCAGACTAGTGATGTATACTGCCCAGCAAGATCTCATGGTTGAAATGGAGGAAAGAAACAAATATGCTATGTCTGATTAGGTAGCAACCGGAAATGATCATCACTACACCACGGCGCAGCAAGATAGATAGACAGCCGCAGGAAGTAGAAGTAATTTCCTTCTTGGTGACTGTGAAGGCACCAACAAGGCGCTAGCCAACAATGTAAGGCTATCATGACTGTTTATGAAATAAGTCTTGAACCCTGTGGCACTGTCATTGACATGTTAAACTTCCAGTAGTGAAAGTGATGGAAATAATGAATAAAGACTAAACGGCCTGGAATACATGATGTGCATGGTTGCCATGAGAAATTTAGATCCCTAGCAGTAATACACTCAAGATTGTGCTATATGATGGTATACAGTCAATACTCGAATACATGAGACTTGTAGTCTGTGGCCTTGTGCCTCATAATGCACCCAATGCATGACAGTATCTCATGCTGTACCACACACTGTCGTGCATTACTTGCCAATGGATTTTAAGACGTATGGTACAGCAGGGTGTTGGTCGATGGATGTTTCACTGCGTCATATGTTGTGTGTCACGAGGAACAGACTACCTATAAGAACGGTGAACTATCTCCGATGACCCATCAGTGTATGCCAGCATGTCACTGCTACACAAACACACACACACTCACAAAAGTAAAAGTAGATGCATCACTGAAACACTGACACAATGCATATACGTCAATTTTCATCACTGGCGTGGATGACAATGTAAGTATGAATGAAATGAGGAATACAACACAATAAGCACCGTGACCTATCCACATTTATTAAATCAATCAGAAAAATAAAAGCAAAAATTATACATCGAGCACATGGTGCCCTATGTGAGACATTTATATTGCAAAAACATTGCTTGAGCAACACTCAGAAATACGCACTATGAAGACAACTGTGGCAGTGTTGGAGTGTATCTCCAATCTTATATGCCCTTGTGAAGACTAAACGGCATGCACAACTGTGGAACATTATACACAAGGAGTAGACTGCCATCCTTGCTGGTGTCCAACACACTTTAAACGATACGGTCAGGCCGGAATCCAGTATACTGGCCCAATGGATCCGGGTAGACATCACGTATGCGCCACACACAGCAACTTGGAACTGGTACTCTGACTCTACTCCCAAGATGACCCATGCGCCATAAAATGTAATGTCGGTAGGCAGTATGTCTACGTGAGCGATTCGTATCTGGATCTGGTGGGAAGGCAAAAATATCCTGCCGGTAGGTTGCAGACATGCCGAGCACAGCTGGGTCCAAAACCAACTGATTCATTTCCTGTAAACGAAGAAAAAAAAAATCAATACTAAGAAATTACATAGTGGTTAGAACAGTGAAGATGATCGCTATGTGCCATGTTACATATTGACAATGCACAGGCATTCAACCAGTATTTATCACAGCTGAAAGGTATGAAAACCATCTACTACCAAAGTTACCATATGTAGTAAGAGAAAGCATTTGCTGAGAGACAATTGTTATAGCACTCCATCCTTACAACCACAACAAACAACGACCCCTGTTCCCCCGGTCTCATCACCATATATGACAGACAATACAAAATTCGGGAATTTGTAGCTAGAAGATTGTGTTGCACAGACAAAGTACAGTTATGTAAGAACTTACCGTAACAGTAGATTTTCGATATAGGAACTTGCAATAGGTAATTACATATCAGAGTCATTCCTGCAGGCATCAGGTCCTCGTGGAAAATTTTCTAGCTAGCAGTTTCTGACGGCGGACAGCCCACATGTCAGTTGACCAACGTCATGAGACGTCAGTATAAAGGGGCGGTCCCCCAAGCCCTCCTTCCAGGCATTTTTGCCAAAGGCAAAAAGGCAAGACGAGAGAGCGGCTGATATTTCCCATCCATGAATAGGAGCTGAGAAAGCTTCAGGAAATGGAGGGCGGGAAGGTATTTACAGACTGAAAGAGGCTCTTGCGAAGGTCTACTGTTACGGTAAGTTCTTATGAAGCTGTACTATCTTAATTCGAGAGGGGTCTTGCAGTAGGTAATTACATATAGTACTGAGTCCCAAGCAATATGGAACAAGGAGAAGCAAACAGGAGGAGACAAGGCCTTGAAGAACAGCCAACGCGAAGCATGCTCTATGGCGAGAGGCAGTGTCCACAGTGTCATGTTTCGTAAAGGTATGGACAGAAGTTCAAATTGAGACTGCACAAATGTCAGCCGCTGACACATTCTTGAAACAAGCCGCAGTGGCAGCGACACCTCTGGTAGCGTGGCCTCTGACTTGACCTGGCAGATTGTTGTTGAACTTGTCATAACAGAAAGTGATACAAAGAGCCACCCATTTCGATAGTCATTGCTTAGAAACAGCATTTGCTTCTGTTTTATGAGCAAAAGAGACAAACAGCTGATCAGTTTTTCGGAGTTCCTTCGTCAAGTTGGTGTGGTATCTCAGAATCCGGTGAACATCCAAAGTATGCAGGATGTACTCTCTGTGATTATAGAGCTGCGTAAAGAAGGCTGGCATCTCAATTGAGTGATTCAATGTCGATTACGCTACCACCTTATGGAGACGAGCTTTTACACATCATGGCCTGGTGCTCAGAAATCCTTAGAGCAGAAGTAATGGCCACTAGGAAGAGAGTCTTCCAAGAAAGAAAATGTAGGTCTGCTGAGGCCGCTGGCTCAAAATGATGGAGAGTAAGCTTCTCCAGAATAAAATTCAGATCCAAAGGAGGGGCAGTAACCTGGATAGGGGGTCGCAAGTGTAGGACCCCTCTAAGAAAGGTCTTAAGAGACCTCCAGCTGAGCAAATGTCCTGTCTGCAAAAGACACATGGTATGCCGAAATGGCCACCATGTGAACTTTTAAGGATGCGTGAGGGAGACCCAGATCAAAGAGGTGTCGCACGTAATCCAGAAGCCGCCCAACCGTGCACAAGAAAGGCTTTAAATCTTTTTGGAACAACCAAAATAGTGAACCGTTTCTATTTTTCTTGCCCTAAGTAGATCTGGTCGAGGGTTTCCTGTACTACACCAGAATCTCTGTGACTCGGGTGGGGAAGGGAGGGAACAAGAATCGGGCTTGAGCTATGTCAGCAGGAGCCACTCGTGAAACTGAAGTGACTTGAGGCCTTGATGGACTGCTAGCTCGAAATGTTTCCGTGGGGTCCTGACGCCTGACTAAGCAGCCAAGTTGCAATATGAACAGTTCTATATATGGTGGCATGCACTAAAACATGACACAGAGAAACATGAGTGTGATGAACACTGTACGTGGAAGAAAATTCACCAAAACTACAGGGTCAGTAAGAAGAGGATAATAATGAGTGTAGAGGCAGTAATGTGGTGTGCATACCACTATCAGAGTAACATCATGATAAGGCGACATTAGGATTCATCCAACTTTACACGCCCAAAAAATTAAGGCATCAAGCATACATAAGATGAAGCAGTAACACATTTACTTCCATGAGAGAAACACAGTGGACATAGCCACAGCATAGACTTTCAACGGTGGTTGGCATGAGGCGGCATAATGCGCAGACACACCAACGTGGAGCATCCATATCGATTAGTCTCGGCACTTCATTTGTGTCCTGGCATCGTCCTGCTAAAATATCGAAGGTGAGTCCTGGATGCATCACTGCCATATTCAGGCACAGCTCACGTAGTGCATCCGAGTCCATTCGGTTGATTTGTTCCTGTAATACAAACACAGCAACACAATCAGATGGGCAGTAATCATAAAAAGAATGAACAACACGATAAGATTTAAAACTCTATGGTGATGCCAGATAAGACGTACGTTAACACGCAACATAGATGGAGGCACAAAGCAATGAGTCATATATTATGTTGTGCTTTCGGTATTATGTAGTTGACAGAACAAGCCACACATTCAGGATATAAATGCATGGCTATGAAGATGGTGCAAGCCAAGGGTGGCATGGGTGGGTAGGGGACTGGTGAGCAAACTTGGAAGGACAAGGATCTGTTCACAACGGTGAGGCTCCACCATAGCAGAGAAAAAAGGTCTTGCAGCCGAGACTTGGTATTGTAGATCCATTCCATCTTGTGTTTAAACTTGTTGTGTGGTGGCGGTGGGGGGGGGAAGGGCAGGCACAGGCCTTCTCACACATGCCTAAGGTTAAAGTGAGGTCATGCTATATGCCTGTAGCATTGGTAATAAGATGCCGTAGCTGCAGGCCCTGATGGCGTAAAGGGGGTGGGTGTGTTGGCAGTCACAGAGATATGTGTCTCTCATCCAGACACGACTGAACTAAACATACTTTGGTACAACAGATGCCGAAGGGATAGAGGGAAGCCGAGGTAGCTGTTATCAGAGATAGCATAGTGATAAGCAAGGTGGAGGAAGCAGTGGACCAGGTAGATGATGTCTGGGTGACAAATTGAAGGTTTCCGGTGGAAAACTGGTGAAGATGGGGGTGGTATATAGACCCCCTGGGCAAGGGGGAAGAACTGAATTAAAGCCTGGCGGCAATCATTAAGAACCACTGAGGTGTAGGCAGGGACATCCCTTTGGAGATTGGAGACCGTAATGTGCCCCAAACAAACTGGGGAAACATGGTGTACAGAGCAACCACAGAGCCACGTGGGTTTGACGTCTTCAAGGATGCATTCCTTGCCACGTTGGTCACGGAGATGACAAGGGAGGGGCGCATCATAGATATTGTCCTGTCAGATGGTGAGCTCATGATGGACGTAGTTATTAGGAACCCACTGATGGGTAGCGTGCATACCATGTTTAGATTCTGCCTAGAATTAGGGCATGAGGTAAAAGACACAAGAACAATTGTGGAGTATTTACGAGTGGTGGACCTTGGGTGGATGGAGCGGATCATGAGAGGGGCAATCGAGATTGGATTAGGCAAAGTATGATCATGGAGACATGATGATGAATGATAAATAATGGGTTCCAATAGGCTGCAATGGAATACTAGAGAGAAAGATGTAAGGGAGGCAAAGCTTGAAAGCGAAAATGGATGATGAAGGAGGTACCTTGATGCACAGATGGAGAAAAAGGATGCTTATAGACATTATAAAAGCTCTCGGGGCATATAGACAAGGTGGAGTATGACATGGCAGCCATGCGGCGCACCAGGGTGTTGAGATCGGCAAATGAGTGGGTGTAGCCAAGATTCACCCAGGGTCTTGGGGGGAAGGGCTCGGTAGGTAGGTATAGTAGGGAGAAGATGAAAGGTGAAGTGGCAGAGCATCATCATCTCATGATGGGTGGCGGGGGTCGTTGAGGCGTGAGCGAAGGTGGAGGTACTGAATGACTTGATGGCCTCTTTCATTAACAAGGAGGGTGATGCTGGGTGTTTACCGTGGTTGAAGAGAGGGAAAAGGGACGGAGGAAATACCCGGAGGTTGGGGTGACGGACGCAGTCAAGGACCTAAGATGGGACAAGCCAAGGGCTACTGCTGGGATACATTACCGGGTGCTCAGGGAGATGACGGATACCCTGTACAGCACACTAGCAGATATTTTTAACTACTCTCTGCAGTCTGTGTGGTTACCTCAGAAATGGTGGACTGCCCATATTGTGACAATTTACACAGGGGGGAGCGCAAGATGAGCAGGGTAACTAGAGGGCAGTTAGCATGATGTTGGTAGTGGGAAAAGTGATGTAGAGCATCATGAAGGAAAAGGGTAGAGGGGGTGCTGAGGGCACGAGGCTAGTCAGAGATTGACCAGCACAGCTTTGTTAATGGCAGATTGTGATAGAGAAATCTGGTGTAGTTCAATGTAGGGGTGACAAGTGTGCTTGATAAGGGCAGTGAAGTGGATGTCCTCTTTCTGGTCTTCAGCAGCACTTTTGACTCCATGCCACATCATGGACTACTGTGGAAGCTGAAGTGTATCAGTGAGTTGGGTGAGGATGGACAGGTGGGTAGGAAACTGTCTGGCGTGGGTGGGTACAGAGGGTGATGTTGGGTGTGGTGGTGGTGATCTTATCCCTGCATGGTAACACAGGGGTCGTTAATGAGTCCACACCAATTTCATGCCCGTTAGACAAAAAAATAAATCACAAATACAGGGGGTGGTGGTTGACACAGCTCGATTTGTGGTGTGAGAAAGACTGCAGGGTGGTGGCAGATGTCAAAATGAACAAATTAGAACAGTGTAGAAGTGTGGCAGAACAAGCAAATAAAATACTTGGGGGGCATAGCCATGGGGAAACCATCGATGAGTACTGAGTTACTACCACTGCACAATAGCCTGGTTATACAGCAGCTTGAATACTACGTAAGGTTGCGTAGTCAATACTTAAAGAAGGACATTGCGCTATGGGAGATGGTACAGAGGAGAGCAAACAGGATGGTACAGTACAGGTGCTATGGGAAAGGACATATGAGGAGCGACTGGTGTAGATCAAATGATAATCTGTGCTGTAGAGAACAGAGTGGTTTCACCATCACTGCGGCATATCTAAAGCAGCATAGCACTGTAGATATCAACGCATGCCACTGTAGAAATGTAGCCATTTCATGGATTAACCGCAATGAGCAGCAGTCTCGAAATGATGTTACATCAATCTCTCACGGTGAAGGTTCAAAACATAAACAGAGACAACAAATAATCAAAGATGCTTGGACTGGATCAGTCATATGACACCAAATGATGATCTAATGTACGGCAGCTCACATTCAATGCAAAACATTTTTCGATGATAAGCAAACAGCAAACTTAAGAGTACATGATAGAAATGGAGATTTTAAGAACAACATAACTGGAAATGGACATGAGGTCATACATATGATCGGACCTAAAAGTTATCAAGCTATGTGATAATGTAGTAGAGATGGTTTGGTGAGGTGTGGGTACTGGGAAGTCTAGGGAGTGACACAACCAGTGTAAGACCAAAATTTGTAATCCCTTTGTGCAGAAAGTTGGTGAGAAGATGGCTGAAGTACTGAGTGGAGATCTGGAGATAACATCTCCACAAGGACATAAGATGGGGGAACAAGGTCTAGTTCACAGTCAGCAGAAGAAAATTTGTACAGAAAGGGTAGCGGATGCATGCAGTGGCATGCATGCATATGGCATGGTGTCAACAATAGGGGGGGCGATTACACAATGCATGGGATAAAAATAAGCAAAGTCTTATTGGTGGGGTGGGAAGCAGAACCAGTTGGTTTTCCTGGTCGACTGACTGTGATGGCTAGGCCTGTAGCAGCAGGGATTCAAATTAGGAGTACAACATTATGTATATAAAAATAGAGTGCTAGTACATTCTCTTTGACCACAGCGAGAAACAGTCCCGTGACATGCTATGGCCGAGATACAGTTATGGGGACTGTTGGCTTGTATATTGATACGTTACACTTTTGTCTGCTGTATAATGTAATAAACTAGCAAGCAGGACATTAAAGACATTCAAAAACAAACATCATGACATTTAAAATTCAGTATCCATAATTACCGTTAATGAGGCTGCTCGGCGCTGGATAAGTGAGTCAGTGTTGACATTCGGCAATGTAGTAGCACCCATAGATTGTGAAAGTGAACGTGCTGCATGGCATCCTCGATGAGAAGCACGTTGTCCAGAGCGACCACCAGCCCTAACACGTGCTCCTCTACGCCCATTCACAGATGTAATACTGGTTTGTTCCTGCGCCAGTGTTGGTGACGACGATCGACTGGAAACGTGGGTATCATCAAACCAAAAATCAAGGCTACCTGCGTCGGAATTAGATGAAGGTGATGTGCCCTACAATGCACAGAAGTGAAACAGAGAAAAAGAAAAGTTAATTAGAAACTAGTAACAATGAGTGACATGAAAACATTTGAAAAAATATTTTAAATTGTTGAGTCTGGGTGGACATTGTGGCTATGGTGCAGCAATGGATGGTTACTACGCCATATGGCGGCAAATGGACACATGGAGTTAAGCAATGGCACCATTGTCCACAAGAGCTCACAACACTGTGTATGCAGTTTACGCACGAAAGAAGCTTCATGTAGAAGTGTACACTGAAATGTGAAAAGTTGATGAGCAAAGTACAGTAGTATGGCGACAGTAGTGTCTTAGACATGCAATGCAATAAGTAGTAAAAACATGTTCTCATAATAGCATTCCTCTAATTCGTTGAATTGCTCAAGACAAAAGGGGGGGGCAACAGTACTACAATCGCCCTGACCAGCATGTCTTCTTCAGACTTCCGGCTTAAGGCTTCTTCGTCCACAGTTCCATGTTCTCCTTCATGACCCTACACAATGCCAGCTCCTCCACACCCTTTGCTTTACCTGTCCTGGCAAACAGACTTTGCAGTATTAGTACATGCTACTACTTGTGTCTGTCTTTAGCTTGTGACTGCAGAGTCAGGTAAGATATGTCAATGACACTTAATCACTATCTGCAGTTGTCCATCTGTAAACTCTTGCCTTGTATTGAGTCAACTGCAGCTGAGTATTCCAGGACCATCATTCAAAGGACAATGCACAGTGGTGAATAGCAAGGTTAAATTAATATTGATTGAGTGTCGAATATATATTCACAAATGTGAATAGGATATTAGTACACAATACCAATATCACATCACTGTCCAACTGTGCAAGTACAACATTGTACACTGGACTTATAGTGACAGCATATTCCCAATTGTATAATCAGGGCACAACTGCAACCACAGCGTGGTTGGGGTGTGGTATCTGTAGTGATCAGTGTTATCTCTGAGTGGTTCAGTCTGTTTGGGGCTGCCGGGGAATAAGGGTCGCATTGTAGTCACTAAAGACAAAGGGCATACTGCAGAGAAGAATGGGCATAAAGAGCAAGTTAAAAAATAAAATTTATATTACACATATGTTTGTCACGAAACTCCGTCACAGTGCGATATGTTTGCTGTTGAATTCATTTATTTATTTTTTACCAATTATTTTACCAGGTGAGACACACTAAGCTGAAAGCTTGTTTGCAGGTGCAACCTGGGAGCATGAGGAAGTTAAGTGACTTGCTCAGGGTCACACAGTATGCACCTAGGGGGCAGTGGGATTCAAACCCAGGTCTCCAGATTTGCAGCTCAGAGCCTTAACCCACTGCGCCATACTGCCTCCTCATTGATATCACCTACCCTCAAATGTGATTCTTTATGACGAATCACTGAATAGTTGCCATGTGCACTGGTTGATGGCGGTGTCCTCACTTGCGTTGCATGTTGATACGCACGGGTAAGGTTTTCCTTGACCCTCAGCCACGTGCCTGTGTTCGTGAAAGACGCAGACTGGGGCCTCCTTCAGTCAAAGGCAAAAGTTGTGGTTGCACACATCCAAGATCACATTCCGCTGGCGAAGCAGCAAGACGCTCTTCAGACATGTCGTTAACTGACGTCTGTAAGGAAGATAATACAAATTAAACATTTCAGCAGAAACAGTAAGATGGAAAAATAAAAAAATGTCACCATAAACAATAAGCTGGAATTGCACAGAGGAACAGTAATCACACATGCCGACAGAATGTTTCTAAAAATAATACCAGGGAATCACGTCTGTGGCAAAGCTGTAGCAAAACACTAATTGATAGGATAGGGCAATGTGACAACAAATGGAACTAGAAACTCAATTTGTGATAAGGTGTAACATAGATATAATTTAGAGGTGGTTACACAACATGACATCTGGCATGAATAAAGCATAATTTTGATACTAAACACTGTAGCACCTGGTGTATAAGTTATAGGTACTGGAAGGTGTCTATCATGTTATCCATTTCCATACTCGGTTACTGCGAGTGCATGTTCAATTTCCCTAACCTTCCATCAGAGGCGCGATGTCAGAACACCTACAAAATCTGTGTCGACCTACGGCGCTGCAGTCAACTCTTGCTAGTCTATCACTACAACATCACACGGGCCTAGCATGGATTTTAACTGGTTCCAGATTACCATTCTCAAGTTTGCAGGTGTGAATTGATGATGCACAGTGCATGTTATGTCATGTATAGCCACACATATAAATACAGACATACACACACACAAACACACACACACACACACACACAGATACACAAACTACAATATTTATTATTCCTTTAAGGAATATTCAGTAAACCAGCACATCTTGAAAAAGAGATCTTTAGGACAAATTAATGATGGCATAAATGGAGCGATTAGACAGACGAGGGAATTGAGCATGGAAACACTCCGCACACCCTAAGTTCAAGTACGACTGCACCCCGTCTGCTCGTAGAGAGACTGCAAACAGAATCATTACAGGCTCTAACTCTGAACCGTTATATGGCTAGAACCATGGACACCAGCCTGGCAGTGATCATTAAGACAAGCTCACGGAAGTTTGTTTGGAAGAAACGTTTGTAGGGGGGTTACACAAGAAAGAAACAAAAAGGGAAAACAAGATGCTTGGATGCATTGCTCATGGACACAGTAGTAGGAGAGAGAAGGTTATAGTTCCCCTTGTACAAGTCACTGACAAGGCCACATCTAGGGTATGGAGTTCGGTATTGGTGACAAAATCTCAAAAAGGACATCAACCTGCTAGAGAAGGTACAAGTGAGGGCTACAAAGATAACAGTGGGTGAGAAGAGTAAAGGCATATGAAGAGAAGTTAAGGGTACTGAACATGTTCTCCCCAGAGGATAGATGATAGAGAGAGAGAGAGAGAGAGAGAGAAGGATGGAGGGAAGGAGGCCTGATTGGGACCATCAAATACGGGAACAAATATGGCTGGTAAGGAGGGACCATGATAGTATGGGCCACAGCCTTAAGTTTGAGTGTGGGAGGTTTAGGAGGGAGGTTAGGAAGCACGTATTCAAAGATAGTGTGGCGAACACTTGAAATGTGCTGATCGCATTGAAGACAGTGGGAAGATTTAAGAGAGGCTAGGATAGGCATAGGGGGTAGGTAAGGATAATGGTAGGGAGGATGTGTCAAAGGAGGCTGGTGCTGTTGCTCAAACTGTGGACCCTACAATACGAGTCGCTTTGATCGACAGATATGCCTTCTTCTGCTGGTTTCTTCATATATTCATTTCTGATGTAGAACTAGCACATTTTGAGGAAAAGTACATAAAAGGAGAAGGAACTTGGCAACGTTGGAGAAATGGTCAAAAGTATGGCAGCTTCAATTCAATGCAAAGCAGTGCAAAGTAATGCACATAGGAAACAAAAAGTCAGGGAACAGTACACCACATCGGGAGTACTGCATGCAGTTCTGGAGACCCCAATCTCAACAAGAACAGACAGTATGGAGGCAGTCCAGAGGAGGGAAACTAATAAGGTGCAGGGTCTTTCTTCATCCAAAGCCAGATGAAGAGAGATTGAGGAAAGGGGGGTTGACAAGATAGAAGCATTAAAGTACATCAAGGGAGTCAGGGAATCAACAAACTCCAAGAAGGTAGCATTTCGCAGAAAAAGAGATATACAAGAACAAGGGGGCACGATTTGAAGATAGAGACTGGAGGGCCATGGGGCAACGTGAGTTTTTTTTTTTTTTTGTCACGTAGAGGCTAGTGGATTCATGGAAATGCATTCCAGATGAAGTAGTGGGTTCAAAACAATGGCCGCGGGGTGCATGGTCACTGGCACAGGGGTTATGAGGCCCGATGTCAATCTGCAGCCAAAGGAAATCTGTCTCCAGTTTACTTTTTGTTGCCCTTTCAGTAGCCACCAACATTCAGTTGTTAAATTAACAAGATCTGTCTCCTGGCATCATTAAACACCGGTGTTTGGCTTGTCTTGCTGTGCGACAAGGAACAAATGGAGGAGAACATTTCCAAATCAGAAAAAAGGGTATAAAGACAGATGAGAGAAAGAATAAGGCAGGGACAATAAGGCACAAGGTGAGTGTGTGGAAGACAACAAGAAGAAGGCAGACATATTGAACAAGAACTTGCACTTTTGAGTTATATTGAATTTTCTTTATAAAAGGCACCTTTGGACAATTCAAGGTGCCGGTACCTAAAACCACATAATAACCATAAAAGTCATTAAATCAATCATATATAATCTAATGATTTAAACAACAACAAATGAACGCTACAATAATATAATATTAAATGTCATCATTAAAAGCTAGGCTAAAAAGGTGCAATCTACATAACGTCTTAAAAATGTGCACGGTCAGGCAATCTCTTGTTCAATATGTACAAAGGATGTGGCTGAAGATGATGCAAAGATAGGAATAAAGGTGGCAAAGGAAGGTAGTTGGACAAAAGCCAATTACAGAGGGGACAGTACCCATGGAATCTGAAGAGCTAAAGATGGAAGAGGCAATTGGTCCAGATGGGGTTCACTGCACGATATTTAGAGAACCTAGGATATGACAGATAAGAAGGAAGGGTGACCAGTGGGATGCCACAGGGATCAGTACTAGGAATGGTACTTTTCCATGCCTTTACTGGTGTCATTGGAGAGGGGATGGAAGTGAAGATATGCCTGACTGGATAACACACAAAACTACTGAGTGGACACACTTGTGAGCCGGGAATTATGGAGGAGTACCTGATAAAAAATCTGAAGAGTGGTCCATGGAATGGCAATTTGAACTCAATTACAAAAAGTGCAAAGTTATGCTCATAATGCACAAAACATGGATAGCAACATAACAGTTGGGAGTGGAGGTGTTGGAAAACACAACACACGCACAGGACTGTGCGTAATCATATCTGATAGCCAGATGGTAGCAAAGCAGTGTTATAAGGCAGTGTGAAATGATAGGTGAATGATGAAGTGCAATGGGAGGGGTACTAAAAACTGAAAGATGGAGGTGGGGTTACCCCGGTACAGATGAACAATGAGGCAAAACTTTGAGTCGTGCATCCGGACTGTGTGGGTAGACTACTCCTAGAACTACTGTTAGAGTACAGTAGCATGAGTTGCTAGGGACATAAGAAGGGGAAAGATGGTGGGGGAGGGGAACCGATTTCAGCTAGATACAAGGTGAGATCAGAAGGCCGCTTGGCCAGCAGCGGATCATGGGTGGGGAATGTCGGTGTGGGAATCTGTGGGGAAAAATGAATAAGATCATGATGGAGAAGGGGATAGAAAGGAAGACAGACAACACAAAAAGCACTGAAACCAGTATTTGGGGATGAAGGCAGCAGAGTGGGCCTGCCAACAGGTTGGCAAGGGAAAGGTGGCATGAGAAGAATAGAGGGAACAGTGATTGGTAGTCTTTCATGCCTGCCAGCAGAGTCAAGGGATGCACTGCTCCGACATAGACAGCTAAACCAGGACTTCAATGTCATCGGACTCTTTAGCACCACCTTACATACTAACATACTAACATACTATTTGCCAGCAGATTAGGCCTTATGGTCTATCGAGTCTGCTCGAACTTTAGATCCTTAGTTGGGTGCCGAGACCCTCCCATCCCTTGTGCTCCAGAAACCCGTATCATCCATCCCAACCCCCCGGGGACAGGACATCATCTGATACATCCACTTTCTATGTCTGTCCCATCATCTCTTGAAGCCCTCCACTGTGGATCTCTGAACTAGCTCACCAGGCAGTGCATTCCAAGGGTCCACCACCCTCTCAGTGAAAAACCTCCTCCTCTTTTCCCCCCTTACCTTCCACCTTCCAACTTCAAACCATGCCCTCTGGTGATACCTCCCTGCTTTAGTCTAAAGATCCCCTCCATGTTTACCCTATTTATTCCCTTGAGGTACTTGAAGACCTCAATCATGTCCCCCTGTCTCTCCTCTCCTCCAGTGAAAACAGGCAGAGCTCCTTAAGTCTGTCCTCATACGTCAAATCCCCTAGCCCTCGTATCATCTTTGTTGCCCTCCTCTGTACCCTCTCTAGGAGCTGTATGTCCCTCTTTAAGTGTGGTCTCCAGTACTGTACACAGTACTCAAGGTGTGGTCTAACCAGTCCATTGTACAGTGGCAGAATCAATTCCTTGCTCCTAGAGGTGATCCCCCTTACGATGCGTCCCAACATCCTGTTTGCCTTGCTTCAGCCTCCTGCACTGCTCAGAGTTATTCATACATGCATCCACCATGACCCCTAGGTCTTTTTCCCTATTGAGGCCTCCAGCGCCTCCTCCCAGGGTGTACCTGTGTTTAGGGTTTCCCGACCAGATGCAACACCTTGCACTTGGTGATATTAATTTAATTTCCATGTGTGAGCCCAGCTTTCCAGGGTGTCCAGGTCCTTGCAGGCCAACCTCCCTCTTCTCCCTCAACTACTGCTCCCATCTTGGAGTCATCCGCGAAAAGACTCATTTCACCCCTATACCCTCCTGATGTCCAATATGTATGCATTAAACAGGATCGGACCCAGGACTGAGCCCTGCGGTACCCCACTACCAACCTCTCTAGGGTTCGAGAGCTCCCCACAGACCACTACTCTGAGTGCGTCCAGCTAGCCAGTTTTCAATCCATCTGACCATCAAAGGGCCTACTCCTAACCCCATCAGTTTCTCCACCAGACCATTGTGGGGGACAGAGTCAAACGCCTTGCTGAAGTCCAAGAATAATACATCCACTGGCTTACCCCTGTCCAGTTCTGATGTTACCCATTCATAGAACTCCACAAGGTTGGTTTGACATGATCTACCTGGCACAAACCCATGTTGCCGACTATCCAGACCTCCCACCTCCTCCAAGTACACCCCCAATTGTTCCTTTAGTAAACTTTCCATTAATTTTCCCACCACCGAGGTCAAACTGATGGGTCTATAGTTACCTGGTACTTCCCTTGACCCCCCTTTATGGATTGGTACCACATGTGCCTCTCGCCAATCCCTAGGTACCCTTCCTGTCTCAAGTGACCTGCTGAAAAGCTCCGCCAGGGGTGCAGCCAGTATGTCCGCCAATTCCCATAGTACTCTCGGATGAATGCCATCTGGCCCAGGAGATTTGTCTTTCTTTAGGGCCTTGAGGGCTAACCACACCTTTGGCGGAGATAGCATCATCTGTCCCTCCACCTTACTGGCCTCTTTATCTTACCAGATGTGACACCCTGGGGGCCTCTCTCTCCCTCTTGCTCCATTTTGTTGCTCCCTGATCCCACTTACTGATGTTTCTATCCCTTCGTGCCTTGCTTTGTAGATATCCCATCCCTCCCTAGTGAACACAGAGGCAAAGTACTGATTAAATACCTCTGCCTGGTCCCTCGCCTCTTCCACCCACCCTCCTTCTGATCTCAATCTGCTGAGATGGCCCTAGCTTTTCTCTGCTCCCCAATGTACTGGAAGAACCCTTTTCCCCTCCATGTATCCCTGTGCCAGCCGCTGCTCTTTTACTGGACTTTGCTCCCTCACCATACGGGTGACTTTTCTAGATGCAAGCTGGTACATTTCCTTATCCCTATCCTCTTGTTGTTTTATATTTTTGTAGGCCGCCTTCTTTCTCTGACTGCTACCTGTACCTCACTGGACCACCAGCATGGTTTATGTGACCTTGCTCCCTTACGTTTCAACTTAGTGCAGATCCTGACTGCCTCATGAAGTCCCGTTTATGACCTCCCATCTCCTTTCCACACTTGTCATTGAGGTAATCCCATCAAGTGATCCTTGAGAATATTTCCCATGCCCATGAAGTCTGCCCCTGAGTCCACTGCCAGTGTCCTAGATCTCCCCTCCCCCATGCTTATTTGAAACCAGACAGTATTGTGGTCGCTCCCAGTCAGGAGTCTTGTACAACCATGTCCCTTACCAGATCCCCATCTGCCAGAACCACATCCAGGACATGCCCCTCCCTTGTGGGCTCCATCACAAGCTGTGTTAAGAAAACATCCTGGAAGCCATCCGGCAGCCTCTGCTCCTTGGCCACCTTAGAGGACATGGTTCCCCAGTTTGTACCTGGCATATTAAGGTCCCCCATCAACACCATTCCTTCCCCTTTTGGTCCACACTGGGCAATGATGTTGTCCAGCAAACCATCCTCTAGAACCTCACTCATCCCGGGGCCTATATGCTACACCCAGCTTGACCTTATTTCCTGCTGAGGATCGTAAAGTGACCCATAAGGCCTCCACGTTTCCCTCTGCCTCTTCTACCCTAGCAATTTCTATGTCATCTCTAGTGAACATAGCCACTCCACCCCCTCTGCCCTCCTTTCTATCCTTCCTGAGCATAGTGTACCCCCATACGTTTAGGTCCCAGTCATGGTTTTTGTTGGCCCACGTTTCCGTGACCGCCGCCACATCCACCCCCAACAGCATGGCCTGGAACTCTGGCAACTTGTTTCCCAAGCTCCTGGCATTTACTAACACCAACCCCCACCCCTTATCCCTGATTCTCTTTGTCGAACCCCACCCAGATTCCTTATACTTCCATCCTCCCTCTGCTCCTCCTGAAACCTCCATCCCCAATCTGTTTCCCTTCCCCCCTTGGGTGTGAAGGCTACTCCCCTCATCTGGAGGAGAGGGCTTCTGGTCAGCCCCTCCCTTATCCCTTCCCCCCCTCACAAGTTTAAACTCCACCTTTCTTGTATGTAGTCAGCCATCCCCTGTTTAAGGACTTCCTTCCCTAATGGGGCAAGATGAAACCTGTCCTTGGCATATAGTCCCTTATCCTCCCAAACTCCATTCCAGTTCCTAACACCCCAACCCTCTCTCTTCACCCACTTCCTGAGCCAGTCATTAACCTCTGTGAGCTTCATTTTTTCTCCACTGAGGCCTTTGGTACTGGCAATATCTCCGAAAAGGAAATGTTGCATCCATTATCCGACAGACTCTGGCAAGTTCTTGGAACCTTGGATTTCCAAAATGCTATTTCCCTCTAGATCATTAGTTCCCAAATGCACCAGGAAATCCGGTTTCCCTCCACAATCCCTAACCATTTCATACACCATGAACTTTGCTCTGTGCAGTGTCAGCCCAGAGATACACACAACCTTCACCTGGCTATGGCATCCACCCCCCCGTCCCTCCCACTGGATACCCCTAATCATCGAGTCTCCCAATAACAGAACCTTAACACCGCCATCATCCTTATGGTTACCTCCACTATGCCCTCTCAGCCCCCCTTCCCCCCCTTTATTCATGATCTCAATTTTGTGGAGTCTTCCTGCCTTACTAGAGACCCCTTGTCACCCTCCCTTTCTGCCTCCCTTGCTATTTTGCCCACTTAACTCAAACCCCTCTGAATAGGTGTCCCTTTAACCCTCTCTTATCTGAACCATTTATCCTGGCCCTGATGGTTTCTCCTTCCCCCACACCGCCATCCTCCCCCCTTTTAATAGTACCCCTGCCTCCAGAGGCTCTCTGTGGGTCCCCTTTAGCTAGGGCCCCATCCTTGGTACTGACCCCCCTGCTGCAAGGGGGCTCCTCTCCCACCTCCTTGTCTCCCAGTTTCTCTCCAATCATGCTCTCCTCTCTCATGTCTGGAATATGCTGCATCTCCCCCATTTGCTTAACATGTATGTTTCCCCTTCTCCCTCTGGGACTATTTCCATCCTTTCCATTGCCGGTCTGCGATGCCCTATGGGTATCCAACTCCTTCCCCCCGGCCTCTGTATAAGTTTTCTCATTTCCACCAACCCCTTCCTCCCCTCTAGGTTGCTTAGTAGCTCAAATTTATTGCGCCACTCTATGTCAGCCTCCATCAAGTAACCCGAGATTCTCCTGACTGCACCTCTAAACTGCCCCTCTTCTTCCCCTCTTGCTCTGTTCACCTTAGGAGCTCTCTTCCCACAGTGTGCTGTTTTAGGCTTCCGCACAACAGCCCCTCCTGACTCTTCCCCCTCCACTATCTTTGTATTCAGAATGTTCACCCCGTACACTTTCCCCTTAGCATCAACTTCCCTATCTAAGGGTCCTCTGTCCCTAATATCCCCCCTCCTCCATATCATCAGACTACGAAACACCTTTCTTTCTCCTGACATCAACTCATCGGGGACAACCCACAATGCCACAAAATCAGTATCCTGTGACATCCACCAGCACAGGCAGCAGTGCCCTGATCGCATTCTGTTGCACCCTTGGAATCATAACTCCTGAATCCTAAATCCATTCCTCACTTTGGCAATATTTTGTTTTTGCTCTTTTTATCTCTCCTCACTTACTTCCCCTTGTCTTTCACTCAGTTGTATGTAATTGGACCATTCCATGTTCTCCTTCATGCTTTCACCCACACCACTCACAGGCATTCAGTAGTTGGCAGCTGCAGGACTCAGGAAGTTGTTACCCATGTTTACCCTGTTATTATCCTACCCCTTACTGTCCTATCCACCCTTCGTCACTATTTTCAAACCCTACCAGCCAACCTCCACTACACTATACTGTACCTGCCTGTGCACTTTCTGGCCCTACTTACATTCTGCCCCCTCATACCTCTTATGTTCCTTATTCTTTTACCCTCATTCCACCCCCTCTATGCCTCGGCCATTGTCTGCTGTTAGCCACCTCCTTACCATGTTTTCAGCTCAACCTTCAACTTATATACTGCAATTTTATGTTCCCATCATAGCACTGCTTGTACATGAGGCTAATCTAATTGTAGCTAGCACTTGGATTTCTTGAACTCTGACTATAGAACTGTTATTAGGTTTACATGTTCTAGCCATTTTAATTTTTGTCCTGTCCATAACTAGGAACAAGCTAATTGGATTGTGTTTAGACCGCTCAAGCAAATTTAATCCCTTTAATCCGGCGTTATCTAATCTGTGCTCTGTATCACTGTAATACTGTACTTGAATGCGTTTATCGGTTTTGATGTGGAACCTGTGAAACGGAGTATCTGACTCAAAAGGTCAAATCCTATATCGGGTGGTTGCATCTCAAGAAGGACATGGACAGAGTAGAAGCAGCTGATAGAAGGGCAACAGAAATAGTGCAGTGGCTGCATCAAAGTTATATGAGGGGAGAGTGAAGGAACTTCATATGTATTACCAGGAGGACAGGAGGGAGTGGGGGTAATTAATAGAGACTGTAAAAGACCTCAAGAGTGTAAATAAGGTACAAGAAGGTAGTATCTTTATATCAAATAACGGAAAAAAAATAATACGGTCTTCCTAGAATGAGGGCACATGATGGGAAATATAGAGGGTAGACTTAGGGGGTAAGGTGAGAAAGGATTTTTTCACTAGGTTCAATGAAACAGCCTCCCGGCCAAGGTTTAGGGGCAAAATCGGTAGGGGGAGGCCTACTACAGGGTTACGAAGTTTGTGACTGGAGTGAAGGGTAAGGAAGGAAGCAGGAAGGGTAGGCGCAGCATGGAGAGCAGCATGGAGAATGGTTTCAATAAATACTGTATGCAATTGTGGTACAACTACTCTAAAAGGGACATAAAACTACTAGGGGGGTAGAGCGTAGGTGAAAAATAATGATCTAGGGGTTGTGGGACAAAACATATGATGACAGACAGAGAGCGACATGTATACCGTCGAGGAAAGAATGGAGTGAGGGGGATATGATTGTGACCTTCAAGTACCTGAAGGGTTTGAACACAGTAGACACCAGGTGTATGTTTAATTTGAAGGGCGGTAGGGAAAACAAGGGAAACCTGAAGAGGGTGGAAGGGGCCATGTTCAAGAGGGAAATGAGGAGGCACTATTTCACAGAAAGGGTGGCGATGGTGGTGGCAGGGTGGAATGCTCTGCCAGAGGAAGTCATGTCGCAGAAGAGTGTTGGTGGCTTCAAGAGTGGGTGGGACAGATTAAAGCAGTGTGCAAAAAACTGAAGGAGGCACAAGGGGTGGGATTGTGGGGGGGGCAGATGCGGTGTCATGTACTGCAGTGATGCACACTACAGCCAAGATTGAATGAACGGCCTGCATCTGCTGGCAATTTTGTATGTTCATATGTGACCTTGTGAGTATACCGATATGGTGCCACTGTCAGAAGTGCATTGGAGAATTCAGCTTGACTCACATGCTCGCTTCAGCAGAGAACAATACTGTACTAACATGGCTCACATACATGGCACCTGAGCAGTAGAAAATGCTCTTAGTGTGCAGAGACACAATAAAAACATTTGTACACATTCAGACTTGTGAACCCGTCCCTTTACATGCATAGTGACATTGTACTGTGTGCACTTTATAGAATACACTGATCAGCACAAATGTACACATGCACACGTGCGCACACACGCACGCAAACACACGGACAGGCACACAGATGCTCATGCACACACACACACACATATGGTCATGAGCGCACAAACATGGTGTTACACACACACACACACACACACACACACCAACACACGGTCATGCGTGCGCACACACACACAATCATGCACGCACACACACACACACACACACACACACACACACATATGCACGCACACCTATTGTGGTTGGAGGAAAGTTGCTATTGGAGCTGAAAAAGGCCAGCTACATCTCTGCCACTGTCCTGCTGGAGTACACTAACACACTGTGGTATGACACAGTAACATGACAATGCAATTGCACCATAGAATACTACTAACTTTCACCGAACAGTGCACTATACAAAAAGAGGGAATTAGTCCCTTCTAATGTGCCCCACACCTTAAACCAGTGGCCTACACATCTCTCGTTTACCTGACCCCCCCCCCCAAGTCCTATGATAACCAGGTGCACTGGTACAACAGTCAGTTATACTATTACCCATTCCACTGGTCTCACCTAAATGGTTTTCACCACATCTGATCTTTCATGGCCTATCCACCCTTTCCATGCTGTGCCTGTTGCATGGTTGAAGCCTTACACCAGTATCAGATACATTTCTCGGTATTCTGCTCTCACTAGCACTATTGGCCATCGTACTGATGTAGAATTAGTATGTGTTCTTTCACTTTGTGTCCGCCTTAATGGAAATAGTTTACCAGCATTTCTGATATTGTGGCAAATGATGTGCCCTTTTTTCTGTACCATATTTTATATCATAACTAAACAGCAGAAAGTGCTGTAACTGTGTATGTTGCATCGTATGGAATCTGCATTAAAATTATTGTTTCTATACTGTCTGTACCTTGTAACCTCAGGGCTCAGGACAGAAAAGTGTCACTCGTGTGTCTAGTGCCCCTGATCAGTCATAAATAAATAATAATGACTGATACGATATTGAATGTACTGTAGTACAAAAAAAGGCATTTGACAAGAAGTACTACAACAGCAAGGCACTCAATGTGAGGTAGCTTGTAGACCACTGTCTGCTTGTCAGACTCTGAGACAAAGACAAGACGGTACCTAAGCGCATCAAAACATTTTCACTAAGGGACTTACAAAAGAGCATTGTTAGCCTGAGACAAGGCATTACACTTTTTGTGGAAAGTCAAGAGAACCTTTCATCCTTGTCTGGCACTACAAGAATGAAGACAAAGCTCTCAGAAAGGGGTAGGACTGCTGCTTGAGATAATGAGCTTAGCTCAAGCTGCTTATTTATATTTATATTGCAGCAAGGTCATGTAGATTCCAAGGCACAGTCAAAGACAGCATGAAAGCCTTGAAGTGGGCTACACAAAAAGGGGTAGCTGGAAGAGGTGATAACATGTGGAAACAAAAACACATGGTCTAGTCACACAAAGACCAACGTGAATTACACTTACAAATTTACTTGCATCAATTGTTTGTCTGCAAAGGTCTAACAAGAGGCCATTGAGAGATGAAGACAAATAATCTTATTTACTTGCATAAGTACTGTGAAGGGGAGTAGTCCCAGTGGAGATATCTAGGAAAGAGTTGCATTTGATGGAAGGAAACATGGTTTGAAAGCAGACAACATAAAACTTGAATTGAAGCAGTGGTATACAAGAGTACGATTGGGTACATGGAATAAATTGGAACAATTAGGCAAAAAAAAAAAAAAAAAAAGAACTAGAACGTCACAAGCATTACTACAACCAATAAAATGGTATATAAGAGTGCGTTCGGATAACAGTTTAGAAATACAACACACCAAAAAGAAAAAAGTGACGCTCTCAAGTTATAAGCCATGGGTAGTGAAAGACATGATGCAGCCTTAAAGAAGTGGTCTTGGAAAAACATGACAAAAAAAAAACTTTCTTTGCAAGTTTGTAAAGATGATGCCATATTCATTGCTGGCTCATAATCACACAGCAAATAAAAACATGGTCAAACTGCATGCCACGATTTACTGCATGGATAACTGAATCCAGCTGTGGTCACACTATGTCCATGTATGTAAAGACACCGTGTGACTTTTTTTAGTTGGCAGTCAAAATAACAGTAGCAACGTGTGCAGAGAAAGCACAGGGGACAACAGCTTATTATCAGTTTCAATGCTACATGCACAATTTACAGTCAAAAATTAAACCATAAAATATGCCACACAACATGAAGCCCTACAATGGAAATGTACAGTATGTGCTAGGCAATACTCAGGTTCAGTTAGATAGAACTAAATGCTACTATTGCTTCCAAGGACATTATTGAGTATTGTACCAGGAAATACATTTTAGACAGAAGGGTGCATGAACAAACAACATTGAGAGGGAAATTATTTTCAAGTCTGGTGACCGCGTGAATTGCATCCACATGTAGGTGGAATCAGTGGGGTTGTACTGACAAGTGCACGGCTAGACAGTGAAAGGTGCAACAATCTTCAGGGTCGCGTACAAATAAGAGGGGATAGTGAAAGACATGGACTGGGTCTGTATACTAGCACCCCACACTCCATCAGCACATAGCGCTCTAGGTGTAGGTCTGCGAAAAAACATTTTTTCGCTTGCTTTTGTTCATGGCAAATGAAAAAAATGCTAAATTGGGGCAGAGAAGGGAAAACAATGAAACACATGGACTGGGTCACTATACTAGCCCCCCACCGCCACATAGTGTTCTCGGTGTATGTGCACCAAAACATTTTTTTTCATTTGGTTTGGTTCCTGGCAAAGGAAAAAAAATGCTAAATTGGGGCATAGAAGGGAAAACAATGAAGCACATGGACTGGGGCGCTATACCAGCCCCCCCACACCACCACATAGCACTCTTGTTGTAGGTCAACAAAAAAATACTTTTCCATTTGGTTTTGTTGCTGGCAAATGAAAAAAATGCTAAATTGGGCAAAGAAGGGAAAACAATGAAACACATGGACTGGGTCTCTATACTAGGACCCCCCCCCCGCCACCACATAGTGCTCTTAGTCTAGGTCAACAAAAAAATATTTTTTTGTTTTGTTTTGTTCTGGCAAATGAAAACAAAATGCTAAATTGGGCAAAGAAGGGAAAACAATGAAACACATGGACTGGGTCTCTATACTAGACCCCCCCACACACCGCCACCACATAGCGCTCTTAGTCTAGGTCAACAAAAAAATATTTTTTTGTTCTGTTTTGTTCCTGGCAAATGAAAAAAAATGCTAAATTGGGGCAAAGAAGGGAAAACAATGAAAGACATGGACTGGGTCTCTATACTAGACATCCCCAACCCCCCACATAGTGATCTTGGTCTAGGTCTACAAAAAAATATTTTTCCGTTTGGTTTTGTTCCTGGCAAACAAAAAAAATGCAAAATTGGAGCAGAGAAGGGAAAACAATGAAAGACATGGACTGGATCGCTATACTAGCCCCCCCCCCCACCACATAGTGATCTTGATCTAGGTCAACAAAAAATATTTTTTCGTTCGGTTTTGTTGCTGGCAAACGAAAAAAATTCTAAATTGGGGCAGATAAGGGAAAACAATGAATAACATGCTATTTTAAAAGGAAGAATCAGTTATCCATCTGAAGAAAGCATACACTACCCACAACTGTCCTACAGGTAAAAAAAAGCAGTGATAATATGTTTACATTGAGCTTCATTCAATAGAAATTAAAATATGATAAATTCGAGCAGTAAACACCAGAACCACATCACTAAATTGTATGTTTTGCTTCGTGGCTGAGTTACATCTCCTCTATGGCTGATAGAAAGTAACACCAAATCTGTCAGGGAAGGCTGCAGCAGCTCTGGTACTGCTGAGGGGTTTGTGTGGTTAGTGAGAGAAATCCGGTACTGAACCAGCCAGAACGGTACATTTGGAGGGTATGGCTACGCGTAGCATATGTCCCTCTCTCTCGCTCACTCTAGGCAGACCGATCGCACGCCCACTTCTGAATTGGTGCAAGGATGCTTTGTGCTAGGGAAAAATGCAACGCCAAATCTGTCAGGGAAGGCTGCAGCAGCTCTGCTACTGCTGAGGGGTTAGTGAGAGAAATCCGGTACTCAGCTACTTCAGGGGGGTCACAGGCATGGTGCGCAGTTAGTGTGGTTAGTGGGGCTAGTGAGTGAAATTGCATGGATCCAGTACTGGAACGGCCAGAACAGCTAATAGTGTATGTCTGTCTCTCTCGCTCTCTGTAGGCAGACCGATTTCATGCCAGCTCCAGCCTTTGTACATGTAGGCTTGCTGTTAGGTTAGAACAGTGCAGCTTATATGAAAGCAGTGATGAAGGGGCTCAATAGGTCAGAAAAAGAAGTGTACATGTCAGACAAACAGCCCAAAAATAACCCTGAGTCAGCACCTACTATAGGAACTTACCAAGCAGAAGCAGCAATAGGATGGAAGCAGTGGGAACTAGCAGCACAGAGCACCTGTTTCCAAGCCGGCCGGAAAGAATGAATGGAATGCACGATCACAAGCACACTGATCACGCGGGTGCATGAGACCTGAACGTGCTGTGCGTGGTGGGAGGTCCGCCCCAAAGCTGGACATTAAGTCGAACCCGAGAAAATGTTGATTAAGGAGAATATAATTAAATATCCGCTTTTGCTGACCACTGGAAAGGTAAACAAATTATTGTAGCCACATAAGGAATGCTAGTCATTACAGAAGTTAGCGTTTTGAGCAACAGTGAAATCAACAGGTACTAAGGCTGACAGTGTCCCTTTAACCTTGTTTTACACAGGGTCCCATGGGTCAAGCTACAGGAACCAGCCCTAGTGGTAAGTGCAAACAGTGTGGATAATTGCCTGGTGAATAAGGGTCATTGTGAAATTAATTATTGTATATTGTTCAGGCCACTAGAAGGGAAAGAGGGGGGTTAAAGTGTCCCGGAGGGCTTCAACGCAGTTAGCTTCACCACTAACAACCTGACCCCCTAAGGTGGAAGCACCGTTTCGTGCAGGCCCCTTAACCTGCTACTGGCCAAGCAGGCAGGGGTAGTAGCCCTTGGGATAGCGCCACCTAGGGGTTACATGTGTCTCTAATGTATTTTCTCCTATGTTCCTGTAGTTTCCTTGTCTATCTTTCAAAGCCTCTGCCGTATGTAATTATAATTGTCTAAGCAACACCTTCTTCCCTCATAAAATAAGATTGGCATTGTTTTATACAAACATGTGGATAAATTATAGTTAAAGGGGCTGAGCCTTTCTTTGTAGGTTTAAAAAAATGACCATAGCATGGACACTACCCCTCGCACTACGCTGGTGACTCGGGTTCGAAACAACCTTGGGTCTTCGGGGTGCCGGTATGGGGGGGAGGGCAGCTCTCCTCTCCCGAGGGTGGTGAGGGTGGGTTGGTGTTCCCCCCTGTAGTTCCATTCCCACTGGGTGGAGGTCCAGTGGGTAGCATAGGCAGAGAGGGAGCGGCAAAAACAGTTACGGAAGGTGGAAGTGGCTGAGCTAGCACCACGGAGTGCACAGTATGCCTCCACCCAATCACACAGCCATATGCCGTGGCCTGGGTTGGGTCAGGGAGAAAAAACGGTAAAATACCTACGTGTCCCTGTCACCAGCTGGCAGGAGGAGGTGATGGGGGCCAAACAATTCTATGTAAAAAAAAATTGATCATAGCATTAGCTAAAGGAGAGGCATTTTTCACAGTCAGTGATCAGCAGCAACATACTGTAAAATGCAAATAAAGGCCAACCAGCTTCACACAAACTAAGAAAAGCATGGCAGTAACATGGCACAAATAATTCACATATTATATTCAAATATACAAAATTGCCAGCAGATACAGGCCTTATAGTCTATCTAGTCTGCTCCAGTGTGCAGCACTTCAGCCATTTAGGCTGCAGCTGCCCCCCTCTCTGTTTTTCCTCCTGTTTCCTTCTCACACACCCCCACCCACTCTCAGTTTGGACCCTCCCTTTAATCCTGTCCCACCCTCTCTTGAAGCTGCTCACCAGCCTCAATGATATAACCTCCTCTGGCAGCATGTTCCACCCTGTAACCACCCTTTCGGTGAAATAGTGCCTCCTCATTTCCCTCCCACCTTTTAATTTGAAAATACTTTTGATGTTTACTCTGTTCATGCCCTTCAGGTACTTGAAGGTCTTAATCATATCCGCCCCCTCTCTCTCTCTCCTATCCTCCAGGAAATACATATTGAGCTCTCTCTCTCTCAGTCTCTTCTCATAAGGTTTATCTCCCAGTCCTAGGATCATTTTTGTTGCCTTGTGCTGTACCCCTTCTGGCTGCTTGATGTCATTTTTCAAAAAGAGGCACCAATACTGCATGCAGTACTCCATGCGGGGCCTCACCAGGGACCTGTACAGGGGCAGGATGCCTTCCCCTCTCCTAGAAGTGATTCCTCTTGCGATGCACCCCAACATTCTGTTGGCCTTTGCTGCTGCCTTTCTGCACTGAGCTGAGTGGTTCATTTCCCCTATTACTAGTACACCCAGATCCTTCTCCTCCGTTGACATGAATAATTGCACTCCCCTAACCAGTAACTATTTCTGGGGTTCCTGGCTCTCAAGTGCATGACTTTACACTTCTTGGCATTGAACCCAAGTTGCCATGCGTTTGACCATCCCTCCAGTCTTGCCAAATCCTCTTGGAGTTACATGTTACTGTGTTATCATATGAGGCATTGCAAATTCACATAGCTATGAACATATATGGCAAGTCCTATCAAATGCCAAATGATACTTCACTGCACAGTGCACATACGTTGAACTTTGATTTCAATGGCAGACTGGTTTATGTTTTGGTCTAAGTGTTTATTTTTACAGTTGTCATTTTTGTAATTCAATTAATAATGTGTGTTAAAACTGTGGTAAACATGTCTTATTTTAAAATTCATTTTCTATTTTGGTGGTTGCAAATGTTAAGATACGTGATACCAATTATAGTGTTCGTGTTTTGCAAAGTGTTTATTTTTTCCTGAAACATTGTTGATAAAATCCGATATCAGTGTAAGTCAATGTTTACAGTTTAACAAAACAGAAAGCTTTGCATTAAACATCTTACACTTCTGGGACCCGATATTCAAAACTTTGCCTGGGCACAAAACCACGTTTGCCTGTGCAAACTGAGATTAGCGCATATGGGCAATAATGAAAAGCCCGGTTAGGGCAAGCAAACTCTGTTTGCACCTGGGCAATAGAGGGGGCACAATGTAAATGAAGGGGTAGGGACCTGAATATTTGTGTAGTCCAATATTCAGAGTATGTGAGCTGCACAAGGTCATTTTGCACAGTCCCCTTGCACGGCACACATACCACCAATCCAAATCTCAACTTACTCCTACACAACCCTAAAGGTTGGCAGAGGAAGTGCAGCAACCCCTGACCCCAATACAGTAGTCCCTGGCATCTAGTGGTGCTGCCCGCCAATCACTAGCCAATTAATAACAATAGTGTTTTCCTGGTGTCTAGTGGTCCCCCCCCCACAATGCCAATCAGCAGCCCGACAATAAAACAAGATATTCCCTTGTGGTTCAGTGGTCCCTCCCGCCAATCGCCAAACCAATAATACAACTAGATATAATCCCTTGTGGTCTAGCCAGTCCAATAATACAACTGGATATAGTCCCTTGTGATCTAGTGGATCCTCCCCCACCAATTACTGGCCTGATAATACAAATAGATATATTACTTGGTGATCTAGTGATCCCTCCCCCCGCGAATCACAGACCCAATAATACAAATAGATATATTCCCTGGTTGTCTAGTTGTTCCTCCCCATGCCAATCGCCAACCCAATAATAAAACTAGATATATTCCCTGGAGGTCTTGTGGTCCCTCCCCCTGCTGATCACTGGTGGAGGTGGGGTAATAAGAAGGCTATGTTGAAAATATGGTGTAAAAATATTAAAAAATCAATAAAGCTATGAGCCTACATTGAATTTTGCTAAAGCAGGCTCGTAACTTTGGTAATTTTCAATATTTTTACCCAAAATTTACAACACAGATGTTTTTTACAGCACCTCATGTATGTGACAGCTGCATTTTTCAACTCCTGCCCCAAAATGTGTTTTTGCATCCTGAAAGTTGATTTCACAGTTCCTGCACAAAATCAGCTTTAGGCCTGGAGTTGAACACTTTCTTTACTCTTCTTCATGTTTCAGGGTCTTAACAAGGCCGTGTTGAAAATTCGGTGTAAAAATAATAACAAACAAATGTTCAATATTTTTACCCCAAATTCCTCAGCTGCAGCCCTATCGACTCTGGCCAGAATTTGTTTAAACTATCTGATCTGTTTCAAAGTTGGGGGGGGGGGACCAGCGCCCAGAAGGAATGTGGTGAAAGTGGTGTACAAAGGAGGTCTGGATGACCCACCAGATAGACTCTACATAACTAGAACACTTTTAAAACAATTTATGAGGTTTCTTTCATCAGAAATCTTTGCACCAATTCACGTGGGTGACTCAAACTTTAAAATAAGTTTTAAACTTGTTTCAGGTCTTGGTAGATTTTGGGCACAGTACAACAACCTAAAAAATATCCCTTTGTGGTCACCTTTTCTGGTCAATCCCTTGACTAAGCCTGCAATTAAACATATTACAGTAATGTTTAACAAGCATTTGTCACTGCCGATTGCTTGCTGATTTTAGCACTGGAAATGTAGGAGTTAGAGAGATGCAGAATAGGAATGGCAGTGAAGTATTGAATTTCACGCCAACCCCACCTCCACTCTGCAGAGACGGACAGGCATTAGAGTATGCATTTGAGTTGTTGCCCATAACGTTCATGCCATTTCACTTCACCCTATCCTACAGACACCGACACATGTTGAGGTGTGCCTTGGGGTGTTGGGCTGTAGAGTCACCCCATTCCATAAGAACATATGCTGAAATGGGTGCAGTATAAAACGGGGTGAACTCTGGGGCCAAAGAGTTCAAGGCACACCTCAATGCCTGTCACTGGCTGGGGGTAGAATGGCATGAGCATTACAGTCATTAATCCAAAGGCACACCCCTGATGCCTGTCAGTCTGTACAGGTCGGACGTTATGGTTAGACACCCTAACGCCCTGGGCGTTTGTTGGTATTTGCACTACAAATTTTCAACATGGCCTTTTTGTGACCCCCACCTCATGAAAGCATTTGGGACCTCTTCTCACGAACAGTGGCTCTGTGATTTTGTTAATGTGTCCCAAACTTTGAGTTCCCACACCGACCATGCCATTCTTTTTTTTTAACTTAAAAAGACAAATTTATTGAAAACATCTGTACAATCCTTACAATACAAATGTACCTGAAAGGCCTTCACATCATCAAATATTTAGTTTATACAATTAGTATATTTAGGTATAAAACCTTTGTTGTCGACATTTAATTATACTATTTTATTTTATAGAACCAATGTCCCAATCAGAGTCCCAAGTGTCTTTTACTTCGAGAAAAAGCCAGAGACGACCTGAGAAAAATTGTCGGCAGTCCATGTCTTACTCCTTCCAATTATTCTCCATTGGTTGAGGGTCTCTGGGGGCATCCATGTGGAGGTTCTGAAGGCCTTCATTATAGTGTTCATGTTTAATAAACCATATCACTTTAACTTATTTTACTGAGTCTTTGTCTTCTTCCTTATAACTTTTATATTTCATAATACTTACAGGAAAGGTAGTAACCACTAAAACATTAATGAAAACTATATACATAAACAGACAGTTTTATGTACACAAAAAGGAAAGATAAAATGACAAATCTTTCTGTGAATTAAGCTGTGGAACCAAGATCACAGTTCTAGGGTGGGGCTACCCAGGTGTTTTATTTCCAGGATTCAAGTTTGGAGCAACTGACAGGTTGACAGGTTCAAGACAGGTATACCCTCCCTACTTTCTATGTGGTTGAAGAAGGGCAGCCACCTGGTGTTTAATCTGTCCATTGATAGCCTTAGACGGGCCGTGACTGCCTCCATCTCCCTAATTTGTTTAACGTTCCTGTACCAGGAGCTAATTGGGGGAGAGGTATCTGTCAGCCAGTTTTGAGTAAGGGCCTTAAACGCTGCCGCACTTAGAATGTAGAAGAGGTATTTCCCTGTCGAGGTCGTAACCTCCTTTGGTAGGGAGCCCAGAACCAGGTTCTCAAATCTTAGTGGGACAGATAGGGATAAGATCTGAGAAATGTCTAGGGCAATTGTGTTCCAGAAAGAGATAATTTTAGGACACCCCCAAAAGATATGGTAATGTGTTCTGATTTGCCCACATTTTCTCCAGCATTTGTTGGAGGTATGTGTGGCATAGTGAAATAAGATAGAAACATAGAATTTGACGGCAGATAAGGACTGCTTGGCCTACCTACTCTGCCCATTTCCCTACCTAATGGATAAGCCGCAGATCCTAGTTAACCAACAGCCTACTTCCTCCTACCCCCCACTAGAATTGCCTTATGTCTGTCCCATGCATTCTTGAATTCCCTCACTGTTTTTGACTCTACGACCTCCTCAGGAAGGCTGTTCCATGTATCCACAATTCTTTCTGTGAAGAAATACGTCCTCACATTACCTCTGAGCCGTCCCCCCATCTTCAAATTGTGCCCCCTTGTTTTGCATTTCTTTTTCTGAAAGACGTTACCCTCTTGGACTTTCTTGATTCCCCTGAGGTATTTGAAAGTTTCTATCATGTCCCCCCTCTCCCTCCTTTCCTCGAGGCTATACATCTTTAGTTCCTTTAATCTTTCTTGATATGTCTTCTGATGCAGACCAGGCATCATTTTGGTTGCCCTCCTCTGGATAGCCTCCACCCTGTCTATGTATTTGCGAAGATGGGGTCTCCAGAACTGTACACAGTACTCCAGATGTAGTCTTACCAACTGTCTGTACAGAGGGCCAACAACTTCTGTTTTCTATTGGTGATGCCTCTCCCTATGCATCCCAGTATCCCCCCAGCCCTCCTTACTGCCTTCTCACATTGCTGGCCCACCTTTAGGTCATCTGATTTGACTACCCCCAGGTCCCTTTCCATTTTTGTTGTTGTCAGTACCTCACCCCCTCATTGTGTACTCTTCCCCTGGGTTTTTGTTTCCCAGGTGCATTACTTTGCACTTTTTTGCATTGAATCTAAGCTGCCATACATTTGACCATTCCTCCAACCTTGCCAAGTCCCTTTTTATCCTTTCGACCCCGCCTTGTGTATCAACTTTGTTGCAGATCTTTGTGTCATCTGCAAAGAGACATACTTTCCCTTCCAGTCCCTCCGCAATATCAATTATAAAGACATTAAAAAGGACCGGCCCCAGTATTGAACCCTGCAGTAACCCACTAGTAACCCTCCTTTCTTTACTGTGGACTCCGTTTACTATTACCCACTGTGTCCTGCTGTCTAACCAGTGTTTTACCCAGGCTACCACCCTGGGACCCACTCCCAGGCTGGCTAATTTATTAATCTTTTGTGCGGGACTGTGTCAAATGCCTTGCTGAAGTCTAGGTAGGCCATGTCCACAGCTCCTCCCTGGTCTACTGCTTTGGTTACCCAGTCAAAGAAATCAATTAGATTTGTCTGACACGACCTTCCGCTGTAAATCCATGCTGCCTTGGGTCCTGTTCCCCACTGGCCTCTAGGTACTCAACAGTTCTTTCCTCCAGAAGTGATTCCATCATTTTCCCTACCACTGAGGTCAAACTGACAGGTCTGTAGTTTCCTGCCTCTGTCTTGCTCCCACTTTTGTGAAGGGGAATCACATCTGCCCTCCTCCAGTCCTCAGGTACCACCCCATCCTCCCATAATTTATTAAAAAGGGTAGTCAGTGGTGTTACTAGTTCTTCCCTTAGTTCTTTTAAAATTCTGGGATGAATCCCATCAGGCCCCATTGCTTTATCCACCTTCAATTTTAGGAGTTTTTTCAGAACACTTTCTTCTGTGAAAGGACTAATATCAACCCCCCATCCAGAGTGCTTCTATTGACCGGATTAGGTATTTCCCCCTGCTTTTCCATTGTGAATACTGAGCAGAAGTATTCATTCAGTATCCCTGCTTTTTCACTGTCGCTCTCTGCCCAACCACCTTCCTCTTTGTTCAGCCTCACTATCCCTGCCTTAGTCTTTCTTTGCTCCCTAATGTACCTATAAAAGGTTTTATCCCCCTTCTTAACCGAGTTGACCATCTTTTCTTTGGTTTGGGCCTTTGCTGTTCTGACTGCCTTACCTACTTCCTTCTGCTTTAACTGGTACAGTTCTCTGTCCTGCTTCTTCTGTGTTTCTTTATGCCTCCTGAATGCTATCTTTTTTTCCCTTACCTTCCCCGCCACTTCTTTTGAGAACCATAGTGTTTTTTTCTTTCGTTTTGATTTGTTTATTTGCTTCACACAAAGACTTGTTACCTCTGTGATGGTGGTTTTGATGTTTCCTCATTGTTGCTCCACCTCACCTTCTTGCCTGTTTGCTAGTGCTTTTCTGAGGCACTCTCCCATTTTGACAAAATCAGCCCTCCTGAAGTCCAGTACCTTCATAGGTCTAAAATTGCTCTCTCTCAAGTGGGTTCCAAAACTAGCTATCTGAGGCATGCCCCCTGTAGGGCATCGAGAATGGCCCTGCTTTTGGATGTGGCTGCAGCAAAGGTGCTCCAGTCAACATCTGGCATATTCAGGTCCCCCATCAACAATATCTCCCCTTTCTCTGCCATCCCAAGGATGCCTTCTATCATTTCCTTGTCCATGTCCTCCCCCTGAGACGGGGGTCTGTATACAACCCCTGTGCGGATTGTAGAGCCATTTCCAGTCTCTAGGGTGACCCACAGTGCCTCCTCTCCTCCCTGTTTACCCTTTAGTTCTGTTACTTTTATCCCTTCCCTTACATAGAGAGCTACTCCTCCTCCTCTTCTTCCTTCCCTGTCTCTCCTGTAGGTTATGTACCCTGGTATGTTGACATCCCAGTCATGGTTCTCTGTGTACCATGTTTCTGTGACTGCCACGATATCCAGGCATGCCTCTTCCATCAAGGCCACCATTTCAGGGAGCTTTTTACCTAGACTACGGGCATTGGTACTCATTACCCTCCATTTTTTATGGCTTTATTTCTTTTTGCCCCATCCCTGTCCCTACTGCCTTTGCCTTTTTCTCCATTTATCCCTACCCTTCTCCCTATCGACTGCTCTATTTTGGGTTGGGGTTCTAAAGAAACAAATATTAATTTTCCACCGAAATTCTCTCCAAAAGGGGGAATTGGTCATTTTATGTATACCTAACCAGATGGATTTCCAATTTATATCTGAAACATTTAGGTTTGCCTCAGATTCCCATTTGTGTTCCACTCTCTGCACCACCAGATCCCCTCTATTCGCCATTAATACTTTATATATTTGGGATATATAGGATCCAGTGTCTCCCATGACACTTCTTTAATAGATTAACAAGATAGGGGTCGCTGGATCCTGGGGTAGGTCTGTGAGACCAATATCAGTGGTGATATAGTGTGAGCAATGGCGGTATCTGAAGGAGTCCATCATAATCAATTTAAATTCTACCTGCATCTGTGGGAATTACTTTAGATGATTCCCCTCTCGGAACTGCTGGGGGTATTTAAGCCCATTGGTTACCCATCTAAAGAAACATTGGTCTCTGGTTTGGGCTGGGAACCCCAGGAGGGAAGAAAGTGGCAGGTGCTCCCACACCAGACAAATTATTTCCCAGTCTTGCCTAGCTTCCAGCCATTTTGACATCGTGTGCCTTGTAAAATTGTTCTCAATATGTTTTAAATCACTCTGCTGGACTTTCCAAGGTAAGATGCTGAGTGGAGCTAGCCCACACTCCCGTTCCTCAATTTCCAGCCAGCCATGTTTCCTGCCGGGCATCAACATTTTGATGACTGGTAGCAGTTGGGCTGCAATATAATATTTGGGAAAGTCTGGGAGTCCCATCCCACCTTTATTTTTCTCCTCTGTCAAGATTTCCCAATGAACTTTTGAACGCTTACCTGACCAGATAAATTCAGATCATCTTTTCTTAAGGTCTTTCCAGGCTTTGTTTGGGATTTGAAGGAGTAGATTAGTAAATAGGAAAAGGAATCGAGGTAAGATATTCATTTTAATTGTCTCAAATCTATTTGTAAATGTTAAGGGGAGTATTGTCCATCTATTTAGGTCTGCTTTTATTTGTTGCCCTTTCGGCTCACAGTTATATTTATACAGTAGCAATGACTGTATAGGGATCTGCATTCCAAGATATCTTAATTTGTGTTTGACCCACTTAAATGGGACCCTCGACCTTAGGTCCAGGTCAGAGGCTGGCCCTATCTGTAATACTTAAGATTTTGTGGTGTTGATCTTAAAGCCAGAAATGTCACTGAAGTTGCCCAAGAGCTCTAACAAGTGCAGGAGAGCCAATTTTGGGTTACCTAAATATATCAGGGTATCATCCGCATAAAGGGAGATCTTATGAGGGGGTGTTCTGAGTTTCTATTTCCTCAATTTTGTCATGTTGCCTAATGGCTTGGGCCAAGGGCTCCATGCTAATTGCAAAAAGTAATGGAGATAGGGGACATCCCTGCCGTGTCCCCCTGGTGATATAAATGGGGGATGATATGGTGCCATTCACCCGCACCCTATCCTGAGGGTTCCGGTAGCAGAGCACTATCCATGTCAGGAAGTTTCCCTCAAATCCCATCCTGTGCAATACCTCAATAAGGTATGTCCAATTGAGCCTATCAAAGGTTTTTTTGGCATCAAAGAAAATGGCTAGGGCTGAGCTCAGGAGGGTTTTATTTCATTTGCAAAATATTTTAGAGTCTTCTAATATTGTCACTCATGTGGCGATGTGGGATGAAACACGTTTGAGCAGGGTGAATTAATAACTCAGTATGTTTTTGCAACCAGATTGATAGGATTTTTGTGAAAATGTTCTGATCTTGGTTAAGGAGGGCTATATACTGTAAAGATTTACACTTTGTCGTTTCTTTTTCGGGCTTGGGTATAACCGTTATGATAGAGTGGGACCAGCTCTCCGGAGCCTTACCATCCTCCAAGCAGCGGTAAAACACCTCTGTTAGAAGAGGAGCCACAGAAGTGGCCAGCGCCTTATAAAGCTCCCCGCTAAACCAGTCAGGGCCAGAAGTCTTCCCAGATGGTAACCGGTGAATAACGTCTACAGTCTCTTCCATTGTGATGTGGCGGTTTAGCTCCAACTTCGCTGTTTCTGATATTCTAGGTAGTTTAAGGGTGTCTAGGAAGGTTTGTGTGTTTTCTTGTGTGTGCCCTATGTCCTTATCTTCTGATTATAGCTTCTGGTAAAAATTTGGGAATTGCAAGGCTATATCTTCAGGGAGGTCTATTTTTCCCTTGTGATCCTCCTTCCTGGATATAAGGGACATACCTGTCTGCCTGAGCCTTTCGCAAGTGAAATGCCAGCAATCGTGATGCTTTACCTCCCACCTCATGATATTTTTGATTTGTGAATCGCAGCTGACCTTCCACCCTTTTGTTATCAAATTCTTGTAAATCTTTTTCAACCTTGTTCAGCTCCCCTAGAACCTGTTTATCATGAGGATCTGCTTTATGGTGGTTTTCTAGGTCTGCTAGTTTCTGCAAAAGCCTGTTATATGTTAACTGCACTAGTTTTTATTTGGCTGCTGCAAAATTAATGACCTCCCCATAAGGGGTGCTTTGAGCGTATCCCATTTAAGTAAAGGCAAGTGATACGTGGTTTGGTGACTAAGGGAGAAGTCTGAGATTTATTGTTTTAGTTTGGCAACAAATGATTTGTTATTTAAAAGGGAGACATTCAGTCTCCACAAAGTCTGCCTATCCTGGAGCAGGAGGGCAAGGTGGATTGAAATCAGAGAATGGTCTGATAGGGTTATATTATGTATGTAGGAGTCTGTGATCGAGTGAAAGGTGGATGCATGGGTGAAAAATAAATCTGCGTGACAGTAGGATTGCTGTGCATTGGAATAAAATGTGTACTCTTTTCTTTCGGATGTTGGGCTCGCCAAATGTCAACCAAACCCAGCTCTCCCTAACCAGGGCAACCAGTGATCTGGAAGCTGCTGTATTTGTGGAGGTTGTTCCCGAGGAGCGATCTCTCTGAGGATGTGGAGCAGTATTGAAGTCACCCCCTAGTAGGAGCTGTCCTGAGGGAAGATCTACTATGTTCCTAAAAAGTAATTAGAAAAAGGTTTCCTGATAGGAATTTGGCGCATAAATGTTTATAAACTGGATTAGCCTGCCTTGGAAACATGCAGAAACCCTAACATACCTGCCTTGCAGAGCCCCCTCTGTAGACTCCATGGCTAGGTTTAACCCTTTTCATCATAAAATGGCTACCCCAGCCTTTTTAGAGTTAGGATGTGAAGTTGAAACAACTTGATCTACCCAAGCCCTTCGCAACTTTAAATGCTCTTGTGTGGAAAGATGTGTTTCTTGTAGTATCACATGTCCCCACAGTTTTTTAAGCTCCTGCAATAATCTAGCTCACTTGATGGGGGAATTAATTCCTTGCACATTATAAGAACAAACTTTTAGCATGGCCATACTGATATTTTTTTTTTGGGGGGGAAAGGTTTGTTCAGCATGGTGTCACCCCATGGGCTAATGCATATGAAAGTACCCTACTGTCCACTCCCAGGTCGGGACCCAGGCCTAAGATTTTCTGGTCTCACATCATGCTGGCTGTACCATCTATTGTCTAACATAGACATTTAAAAAGAAAAATCTCAGCATAGGACAATAATAACAACAATGTTAAACTGTAACAAACAGCGGCTGAATAATAGCCAGAAATGAACAGTTGAAAGATTCAAAGCTTAGAACGGATCTTATGGAGATCCACACATGATTTTACTTCAATTGCTTGCTGGGTGTATGTCCTGGCCCCTCCTGGGAGGTGCCAGATCCACTTATAGTGGAAAGTCGTCTGAAAACAAACACTGATAGTCCATCCAGAGACTAAGAGCAGAGGGGTAGTACTGCTCTGTAAAATGAGAAACATCACTAAGGCATGAGAGATCCACCATCTCTCGTCTCCCATCTCAATCAGTTAGTTAAACCAAAGTATTCAGGAATCTCTCCTCCATGCCCTTTCCGATCATAGGAGGCTCATTCCTTAAAATCCTCATGGGGGACTTGCCTTCTGAGATGATTTCTTAATTTGACTGAGCCCCAAGGACCCCTGCTGGATCCTCAACATACCTTCACAAGATCTTCTTGTGTCAAAGGAGGCATGTATGACCCCCCCCCACCCCAGGCAGTAATTCTCCTTCCTGATGGTATCAGCTGCTGTTGTTAGGGGGAAGCCACAAAGGTTTAGCCCTTATTTTGGTGTGGGCTGGTTTGAGAGTGAGACGACAATGGGTCCCTAGTCCCAACAAATATAATTAAACTGGTGGCTGCAGATCGAGCCTGTATCTACAGAGCCCTCACGCAAAGAGGTTATCCCCCTTCTCCCGAAGGTCATCAGGAGGGAGACCCCTCTCTGTTTTTATCTTCTTAGGGCAATAGTTCTTAGACTTTGTCACAGTGAGCCTCCCCAAATCCATGGAAAAGATTTTGAGCCTCCCTGAAAAACTGAAATAATCTTGGTCCTCCCAAAGAAAAATAAATACTGTGCTACTTGTAGTACACCATGGATAAATTGCAACCCCTTTGAGTACTTGGCTCACCTTCAGTTCTTTCATTCAGTTCTTTGTCTTATATTGATGAGGAACCTTTGAAAAAGAGCTTCTGTGCTCAAAGGTGGTATCTGAATAACAAATAAAATACATATTATTCTGCTCATTGTACCCACCACAGACACACACACACGCCAGCCTACTTGTTCCACTATTTTCATTCTTGAACCATTGTTACCCCTTGTTGCAGTACCTTCATGGGTCAGACTACTTTCTCTGTTTCCTCTCTATATGAAATAACCTTCCTACATACTTTGCCTCTCCCCCTCCTTCCCTGCTCCTAAGCAACTTCTCTGGGATTACTTTGCTCCTTCCTGCTATTGCTCTGAGCACCTCTATGCTCATCTCTTGTATTTGAGCTGTTCTGCCATCAGTCTACAAATTGATCAATTACCACCACTCCTGATTAGTTTATTGTTTGTATTTGTTTGCACTATTGTTCACTGAATATTTCTTGTTTGTTTTGCAGTTACTTTCTGAAATGTATTCACTACCTATCCTTCCCCAGGTACACCTGAAATGAGCCTTGGCTCATTCACTTTCCCTTGTTACCTATTCCTTAATAAATACATAAAATTGACATAGTATTATCCTCTTTCAGTTTGCTTCATCTCTTCACAGAAAATACAAAAAACTCACAATTTAAATACAGTACTTTTTCAGACTTGCTTGAGCCTCCTCTGGAACAGGTTGGGGCCTCCCTAGGGAGGCTGGCCTCACCATTTGAGAACCCCTGTAGGGGAATGTGCATCTTCCTTTCTTTGGCAGTGCTCCACCCAGTGGTCAAGTAGAGTATTAACTCTTAGAGATCTCCCAGGGGATATAGGCACCCGCCTAACCTACTTCCTTTAGCGTTTAATGTGAGGTAATACCCATCGAGTTGTAAATTAACAGGTCCTCCGCAGGAGGCTAGAGGGTTCTACAGCGAGATCTATAATCAAATAAAAAAAAACAAAAAACAGTGCACCCCTCGGGATGTAAGGACCCCCATGGACCATTCATAGCCATTAACAGTTGAGTATACACAGAGATATATAGTGTGGAGTGAGAAGAAACAGTGAACTTATCTGAGTCTGTGATAGTCCCACTGATTAAAGTTCAGCAAACCCCAAAGTCGCTGCTTGCTATGAGCACTCCCAGTTGCACATGTCAATTTGTCTAGTTAGGGAGGGAGTTCAGCGAGGTGGAGGGGATTTTGAGAAGGCTGCATGGTTAGGACTGTTCTTTCTGTCATCTGTGTGCTGTAAAATCCTTGCGGCATCTTTCATGGGGGTGATAGGAAGGGATCCCTGGTGCGATCTCTTGGTGCCTCTGCTCACGACCTGCCACACATTTTTCAAAAGGCTTTGTTCTAAGAGCTCCTGTTCCAGGTCAGGCAGTGTGATCCCCCATTCTTTCAGCAGTGGGGCCATTTCCAGAAGATTCGTAAATATTGTGGTGCTTGAGTCCAGATGCAATCGCAGCTTTGAGGGGAACTGAAACTGCGCTTTTACATTCTTCTTTTCCTTCATTTTTTTTTTTTTTACTGCATGAACTTTTATGTGCTCTGATTGCAGCACAGGGGAAAAGTCCTGTTCAAAGAAAATGGGCGCGTTTTGGTATTTTAAATCCCAAAGTCTCCAGGCTTCTTTCAGCACCCATTCCTTTGTTTGGAATAGCACCATGCACACTACCCACGATCGCAGCCTGGCACTGGGGTTGGTGGGCCTCAGGACTAAGGATCGGTGAGCTCTGTCCATGGTTAAATCCATATTGAAGGGCACAGAGAGGACCTAGTGCAGCAGATGCTGCATGAAAACTATTAGAGTGACAAATCCTTCCTCCGCCCCTCCAGCACTCTGTGCACCCTAAATTTATTTTGGCAAGATCTGTTTTCTGTATGTTCTAGCCTGGTATGGGTTTCTCTATCTCTCTGTAGCAGGTACAGGAGGACCCATTCCCCCGAGTCTTGGGCCTCCGAGAGCTCAGTTAGTTTGTTAGAGTTATCTGCCACCTTCGAGTCAATCTTACAGACATCCTGTCTCAGATCTCCTGTGGATGACTATTTTCTGAACTGAAGCTAATATTTTCTGCAAGGTGCATTCAGATTTTCTAGAAAGGCTGAGGTCATCATCATCGATATCCAGGGAGGAGTCGGAAAGCACTGGGTCCCTGTGCTGTCAGGCTGTGAAGGCCTCCATTTCTTCGTCTAAGGTGAGCTGTTTAAGTTTAGCTTGTGAGGCATTGTTTCCAGCGCTTTTTGGCTTATGGCTTTTGGCTGCCATAGCTCAGGATAGCCTTTGTGTGTCCGATTTTTGGTTTTGTAGGGAGGAGTCCAGTAGATAATTCAGATGGGATCGGGAGCTTGTCAGTTTAGGCTCTCATTAGCTCAGTGGTGTCACTGGAAGTCACAACCATGCCATTCTGCACCAGTTGTACGAAAATACAGATCGAGCAGGATGTGAAGAATGACAGCTGTACCATTCATAGGGAGGTGTGAAGAGATGGCAAAGCTGAAAATCTGTAGTGAAAATATTAAAAATACTTGAACTTGTGGGCTTACGTGGAAACTGCGCAGCGCATACATTTAACACAGTCATTTGGTGGAATTTTTTCATCAAATTTTCAACATAGGCCTTTTGTGACTTCTGCTCATGAACACTGTCACTATGATTTTCCTAATTTGTCCTGAACATTGATTTCCCACAGCGACCGCGCTATTCTGCACCAGATGTGTAAACGCATATTTTGGGCAGGATATGAAAAATGACAGCTGTACTGTTCATTAGGAGGTGTGAAAAAATGCCAATGTTGAAAATCTGGAGTGAAAATATTACAAATATGCGTAATTACGAGAGTGCGTGGAAATTGTGCAACATACGCTCATAACACAGTCATTTCATGGACTTTTGCCACTACATTTTCAACATAGGCATTTTAGCACCTCTGCTCATGAACAGTGTCACTGTGATTTGTTTTTAATCTGTCCCAAACACTGACTTCCCACAGCGATCACGCTATTATGCGCCGAAAGTGCAAAACACAGTTTAGCCAGGATGTGAAAATGACAGTTATACTGTTCATAAGGAGGTGTGGAAGAATGGCAATGTTGAAAATCTGGAGTAGAAATATTGCAAATCACTGAGCTATGAGCGTATGGAAACTGAGCAATGCATGCTCGTAACACAGTCATTTTATGGACGTTCATCCCCAAATTTTCAACAGAGGCATTTTAGGACCTCTGCTCATGAACAGTGTCACTGTGATTTTCTTATTGTGTCCCGAGCACTGATTTCTCACAGCGACCACGCTATTCTGTGCCAGAAGTGTGAAAACACATTTTGGTCAGAATGTGAAAAATGACAGCTGTACTAAGGAGATGTGGAAAAATGCCAATTTTGAAAATCTGGAGTGAAAATATTACAAATTCATGAAGTTACAAGAGTGCGTGGAAACTACGCAACACATGCTAGATAAACACAGCAATTTAGAATTTGTTTTCACCAAATTTGCAACATAGGCTTTTTGAGAGCCCGTCTCATGAGCAGTGGCACTATCGTTTCGTTAATCGGTCCTGAAAGGTGATTCCACGCAGTGACCGCAAAATCCCCTTTCGGGACCGAATAATGTCATTACAGTGGCTGAATTCATGAGGAGGGGTCCCAATAACCCTATGTTGAAAATATGGTGCAAAATTCCACAAAATTCCTGAGACATGTACCAAAGTTGAAAAAAAAACTATTTATGCCATTATACAGCTTACCGGCATTTCTTCAGTTCGTGGTCGGCTTTGAAGAGTGCAGACGTGTTCCCAGTCCACCGAAGATCTTCATGCCAGGCTATGGAGGTATGGATGTGGGGGTGTGGTGAGGTGGGATGTGCAGTGGTGGGTGTGGGTGTGGAGGGGACGACAACCGGCGTGGGACCGTTTCCTTTGGTCCAGGGAAAAAAAAAAAAAAGAGAAAAAGATGTTGCAGCAAGTTTTTTTTCCCCCAGGCCTGCTTTCAGCACACTGGGGTGGGCTCCCAGTGTGCCACCTGCCTTTTTTGGGGTGTGGGTGCTTAAGCCAACAGAGATTGGGCCCCCCATCGGCAAAGAATGACTGTTGGGGGGGCATGATGCTGAGGGAGATTGGGCACCACTTCAGCACACAACAAATGGGGAAGGGGGTTATATCATACCGACGGGGAGTGAGCTTCACCGTCAGCAAATGAACTGGGTCGGGGGCTGCTGATAGGGGGATTGGCTCCCCCCATTCGGCTTTCATGGGGCTGAGAGGTGGCACCACCACCATGTTTACTTAAATTGTTGCACTTGGGAAGGTACCGCCCTGCAATGACGGGTCGCTCCCTCATTGCAGCGGCAAAAACATTTCAACTTGGTGGCACTTTTGGAAACAATTGTCATCAGCACTCTGTGCCTCCATTGGTCCAGCAGTGCCAAACCCCAACTGCAGTGCCTTCATTGGCTGCCACAGTGCCGCATCTCCACAACCCACTTCTCTCCTAAGCTGCTGCATAATGTTTCTTGCATACGTGCCAAGCAAACATAAAAATGAGGGGATCAATGTGTAGGATATTTTATTTTGGTTAAGACAATGTCACAAAATGATGGGAAAACCATCACCAATCCTTGACAGTGAAGAAATATGGAATGAGGGTGGGGTGGAAAATTAAGGTGAAATTACACACCACCAAGAAAGGAATTGTACACCTTCCTAGTAGTTTTTTTCTAGGGAGGGACAGAGGTATATTGTTTTACATAGGACAACTGAAGTCATGCCACAAGTGTGGCGCTAGAAAGCATATTAGCAATACTTGTGACACCCCACGATGCATTCATGGCTTAGAATATGGTCATTTGTCTGCAGCATGTGCAAATTTATTTAAATGCAACCTATGTGAGAAGAGAGGACACTCATATGGGAAATGCCCATGGGCCTCCCATAAGAGGGATAATTGTCCTTCACATGATGGAATAATCACTCGGGTACAGCAAATGGGAGCAAGACAGGCCTCAGAAAGGAGACTGGAAGTGATAAGAAGGGAAGAAAGAGCACAGAGTACCCAGATAGTTATAGAACAGCCAGAAAATGAGGAAAATACTGCACACAGGGACACTGAGAACAGTCAGCCTCAGGGCACTGATGAAGTGATGGTCACTGAACAACCCAGTACAAGCTGGAACACCATTTGGAGAGGCACAACAAGAGAATCAAGATTTATCGTGTTGTGAATCTGATTCCCCCCCCATGGAGGAGCATCCATGCCAGGAGTAGGGTAAGAAAAACAGAGCCAGGAAGGAAAACCCAGGCTGACAAAAAGAAAGGTGGAATGGAAGGAAACCAAAAAAACAAATTATGCAAAGGCTTCAGATAGCAAGCATTTGGTACTAACCCAAGAAGGGCAATGGGGGGATATGGATTAGGATGGAGAGGACTCAGAGACATCTGCAGGCTTCTCGGTACAGGACACTGCCTCAGAATCAGAGGAAAGGAAACTAGAAGCCTCTGTATGTAAAAGAACAAGGTGGAAAAGTAAGAATCAAAAAACATGGGAAATGAATAAGAAATCCCTCCCCTTTTCTCAAAATGACTCATCTATCAATTACTACCATAAATGTAAATAGTATTAAGAACCAAAAGAGAAAAATTACAGCATTACATTGTTTGCAAGAAAACAAAATCAGATATCACATTCCAACAGGATGTTAGATTAAAAGCCACACTCCGAAGTTCACACAGGAACCTAAACTGTGGAGAAAGGAGGCCATCTTCTGGTTAATAGGGGAAGATACCTGTGATGGCATAGGAATTTTATTTGCTAACTCTGCACTACAGGTTTCAAGGCTAGTGGAGGTCCAGCCAGCAAGGGCTCTGATGTTAGACATCAGTATAACAAGGAAAGGTTTAGACTAATCACAGTATATGCCCCTCAGAGAAAGGCCCAAAGAGTAGACCTTTTCAAAGAAGTACAACCATACTTGTTCATAGCCAGACACATCATATGGTGTGGGGACTTCAACTGTGGCTTAACCCAAGCAGATGGAGGCATGATAAATTACTCTGTGATTCAAACACATTAAAATTCATAACACAGGTGGCATCCCTAAAGGATGCATTCTGCAATATACATGATACCGGTGGGAACACATACAGTACATTTGAGGTAATATTTCAACGAGGATAGATTTTATCTTTGTATCTAAAACACTTATAGTACAAGAAGCCCCCACACACATTTGGGAATTTACAGACCATAGATCAGTTCACATTAAAATGGTCTGGGAGAAAGCCCCAAGATGTAAACAAAAACAGGGTGGAAGCTAAATAGCTATCTCTTAATGCAAGAAGAGGCACAAAAAAATAGACAGAATTATGGGAAGCAAGGTTATCAGTAGTAAGCATGTATGGAGATATGTTAACCTGGTGGGATGAAACAAAAATAGCCCAGAAAGACTTATTTCAAACAATCTCCGGAAATAAAGTGCAAGATGAATATTTGCAGTATTTAAAATTAAGAGGACAACTGCAAAAACTAATATAAAAAATCAGAAACAGAAAAATCAACTACAGTGCACAAATGAAAGCCTTGAAGAAAGAGATGTTTAAGATGCAGTATAACAGAGCACAATCGCTGCAGCAGGTACTACGATTTGGAACACAGAACAAAAAACTGGCATATGATCCTTTCAAGGAATGTAAAACTACAGTAGGAAATAAAATATTCAGACAAATTAAAACACCAGAATGAGAACTAGAATCCAGTCCTCAAAAGTTGTTACATTTAATCAAATTGCATGTTACCAAACAATTCAGAAATTCAGTAGCAATTTAAATAGACACTAAGGCCCAGATATTCAAAAGGGTTGCGCATGGCGCAACAGCATTACACCATGCGCACCCCAGTGAGGCACCCAGCATGATATTCAAACAGGAATTGTACCTGGCACAAATCCGATCTGCGGGCGCATCAGTAATGTATCGGCGCGCGGGTAGTGGGCGTGCCCATGCATACTCTGCATCCGATATTCAGCCGGGATGTGCTGAGGTCGCATGCAACCCTACTTGCACCTCCATGGCGGCACCCTCCATGCCGATCACGGGCATCTGTTCAAAAATATCACGTCCAATATCCCTGGTGGTCCAGTGGACCGCTGTCAACCGATCATTGGGCAAGTATGAATAAAATGATTGTCTGTATTCCTGGTGGTCAGTGGACCGCTGTCAGACTGATCATTGGGCTTTTGTAATAAAAAGATTATGTCCAATATCCCTGGTGGTCTAGTGTGCCCCCTCCACCCGCCCACTGAGACCCACCCTGCTCCCCAGTCAGCGGTGAGCAGCAGCACCCCACCCACCTGCCGCCTTGCCACCCACCCGACTGACACCATAGGTAGGCTGGCCTATTGGTCCTGGCGTGAGCCAATGGGCATGCAGCCTGTTGATACTACATATTCCAGATATGTGAATGGATCCATTCACATATCTGGAATGTGTATAGCACAGCTGCACGCCCATTGGCTCATGCATGGACAATCGGGCGTGCAGCCCTACCTACGGTGTCAGTTGGCGGTGGCGGGTGGCAGGCGGGTGGGTGCTCCGCCGCCCGCCACTGACCGGGGAGCGGGCAGTGGGCCCAGTGGGTGGGGGGAGGGGGCACCGCCAGACCACCAGAGATATTGGGTGTAATTCTTTTTTATTACAAAAGCCCACTATCGGGCTGACAGCAGTCCACTGGACCACCAGGAATATAGACAATCATTTTATTCATACTGAAGCCTGCGATCGGGCTGTGGGACACATTGCCGTGCTGGGCAGGGGGCATTGGTCCCCAATGGCTGCTGCCTGGCAGGGTGCCAGGTGCAAGTCACCGGGGATCGGCGAACCTGCATGCAAATGAGGCCATAATGACATGCAAATGGCCCCATTTGTGCCTTGCATACATTATGGCCCTGTTTGCATGTGCGCTTTTGAATATCAAGGTTGCTGCGCATAACGCAACAGAACTTGTGCTAGTGCATCCCCTGCTCCACTCTGGCCACATGCACTGCTGCAGTGCCACTGCACCATGCACACTGCGGGTGGCCAGGGTGCGATATTCAATGATGCTGTGCCATGGCGCAGCTCTGTTGAATATCGCCCAGTCTACGCCCCTGCGCAGCCAAGTTGCACTGCCCCCAGACTTGCTCCACAGCCTGGTGCAGTTTGATTATCTGGACCTAAATATATTAGGTCCTTTAAACTACCACAAGTACCAAAACAAAATGCTATAGATTTAACCAAGAAAATTTCACTGAATGAAATCACGGAGGCAATCGACGCCTTACATAATAATACAGCCCCAGGAACAGATGGTCTAAGTTCAGAGTTGTATAAAACATTTAAAAATGAACACCAGTCTTAGCACATTTATTTAATTATATGTTGGAAACCAAACAAATATTGGAATCAATGACCCAAGCCATCTTGATAGTAACACACAAAAAGAGGGAAAAAGAAGATCTTAAAAACTGGAGACCCATAAGCTTAGTAAATACAGATCTAAAAATTCTGAGCCAAATACTATTAAAGAGACTAATAAAGGCAGCTGAAAACTTAAGTGGTATAAATCAAACTCGTGGAATTCTGAACAGAAAATTACCAGACAATCTAATCATGCTGAGAGAAATTTTCCAGATGGGAGAAGACAAGGAAATAGGACATGTTATGAGTACAGATCAGGAGAAGGCTTTCAACAATATAGCACACGACTATCTGTTCTTTGCATTGAAAGTTTATGGCGTACCTGTACCTAGTGAATCTGTACAATGGATACAATGTGTGTACAATAAAGTTTACTTAAATCCCCAATGTCAATGGGTGGCTAGGGAAGAAAATACAAATCAGGAGAGGGGTAAGACAAGGGTGCCCTCTAAGCCTTCTGCTATACTGTATGTATTTGGCCTAGACATACTGCTAAGAAGTATCTCAAATGAAGATCAGATAAAAGATATAACATCCTTGCAGACGATATGGTCTTCATATTAGCAACCAATACCTCAGAAAGACATTTTTTATCAACTCTATTTATACTCCTCTCACATGGTGGTCCCTTAATCAGCCCTGTGCATAGACCCTCAACAGTCCCCAGAGTCGGCCTCTGACACAGCTGCAGGGATGGGGAGGACGGTGGCTTACCCCCTATGGAGGGGCCCCACAGGAAGGAACGGGGGGACACTGAGATCACCTTTGAGCTGCACCCTGGCTTAGGCTGGTCATTGTTCAGATTGGAGGGAGCAGGAGTCCATCAGTGGCATCATTGTGCGCACAGAGGGGCATTTTCTATGTGTGTTCCTGGAGGCTCAGGAGTGCAATGAAATCAAGGCACAATGGGCATGCTCCCATGCCCACCCACAGGACATCCGCTGATGCCTCCACCAAGATCTCAACTTTCCCTGGCTGCAACGCCACTGTTCTCCACCAGGAGATACTGATTGCTGGGGATCTGCATCACCACCCTCCCCAGAAAAGATGAGCAGTCCTCCAGATGCTCAATCCTCTCCTTCCCTAGCCAGCCCCTGATGATCCGAGCTGGTTCCTGAACCTGGGTCACTGGCATGGCACGAAGTAAGGCGTCCAGCACCTCAGCCCTCAGTGCCACTGGGCCAGCACTCAGAAAGACATTTAGCACATCATTTTAAAACATTCTCTAAAATGTCAGGAACATGCATTAATTTTGATAAAAGTAGTGGAGTCACACTGGGATCCACCCAAATACCAATCAGTGGAAAACTAGCACATACAGTATAGAAATCAAGAATGAAGAAATGACAATAATGGGAGCAATCTTTGGTAAAGGTAACATGAGCACCAGGAATTGGGAAAAATGCATAGAGAAGGCAAACTTGATCACAGCTAGAAGGAAAGGACAACAAATTTCAAAGAAAAAAAATAGTGCAACTTATTAAAACATTGTTGCTATCTGTCATTTTACATATTAGTTATGTGTTTCACCCCCCTTTGCCTTTATTAACCACAATATATAGTACCTTTTTTCAAGTATTCTGGGGTAATAGGTTAAATCCAGTAAAAAGAGAAATCCCGTACAGAGACATTAAGGAAGGGGGAGTAGGATTGGTAAATCCAATAGCCTTCTTCAGCAGCATATTTCTGTCATACAACTTTGTATTTCCTTTAAGCCTGAAAACAAGATATGGAAACCCATGGTATTAGCGTGGTTAGATCCATGTGTCTCTGGCACAGACAAAAAGTGAGGAACATTACAAGAATGAAGAAAATTCCCATATATGCAAACAAACAGATCAAAAAGGTATTAAAGCAATTATCACACTTTCTGACATACAAAACACAGACAGAAAAGGGCTGTATGAGAGATTAATACAGGCAGAAAGCACAGAAGATATAGCTTTCCCAAACTGTCCCCAAATAGTCCTGACCCAATTAAAGAGTGACAGGGTGCCTGCCTTTGCCTGGGACACGCTATGGTTAAGATGTCATGGAAAACTAGGGGTTAACAGTAATAAAAAAAAACATAAGCAGATAAGTGAGAGATACTGCTCAAGAGAAACATGTACAGACATTTTAGAAACACAAGACCATTTATTTTTGGAATGTAACTATGTGACTGAATTTTGGAAAATGGTAGTGAGAGAATGCAGGAACCTTTATATGAAAAACTCACATAAAAAACTAATCTTAGAAATAGTAGAAAGAGGTTGGGGGAAATAGACAACAGAAACAATACAAGTTATATTTGCAGTACTTCAGTACTATATCTGGCAAGCAAGATGCCTGTGGACGTTACAGCAAAGACAAATATCCCACCTAGAATTATATAAGAATATTTTAATATCTCTACAGCAAGTACAAAGACAAGATATTGAAAAATACCCTTTTGAAAAAGTAAAAAAAATGGGTTTACTGCAAACTTCAATACATTAAGAAGACTATATGTAAATGTGTATAAAGGTACAGAAACTTGTATATATTACTATGATTATGTCTGTAAATGAATACATGTATCACCTTTATTGATGTATGCAAATGTTTGCATAAACTGTTTTGGAGTCCTCTCAATAAAATTCCCCTACTCTGTTTGAGAAGTGCCATGGGATTTTTAACGTCCACCAGAACAGGCAGACAGGACCTCAGTTTAATGTCTCATCTGAAAGACAGCACCTCAGGAGTGCAGTATTCCCATCTTGATGCACTACAGTGTCAGTACTGGGATTTACCCCAAGTGCCTGGTGTGGGGCTAGAACCTACAACCTTTCGATCTTCTGGCCTCAGATGTGAGTGCAGGACCTGCTGAGCCACTGACTCTGCAGTAATATAAAACTACCTATGTTAAATTCCACATGAACAGCTACTTGTCATACCCATTTGAAATGAGGAATGGGGTTAGCAAGGATGCCCGTTATCACCCACACTGTTCATTTTATGTTTAGAATCCTTCTTGCAGAAAATTAGAGATGACCAGCATATTGAGGGAGTCCAGGCACAAAACTGGCAAACAAAAATTAGTGTATTTCTTGATGATATACTATTGATAGTTAAAAAAATAAACACTTAAATGAAAAGATTTTTGGAGACTGTAAATTAATTCTCAAGAATTTCTGGATATAAATTGAATAAGAGTAACTCTGTGATAATGCAGATAACTAAAGAAGGAGAAATCTTAAAAACACATTTGTACTGGATGATAAAATTAAATATTTGGGATTAGTATTAACTAAAGATCAAAAGACAAATATAAAAATCAATTTTGATAAAACATTAAACAAGATAAAATATCAATTAGAAATTTGCAAAATTTGACACTTTCTGTCTGGGGAAAAATAAATGTTATTAAAATGATGGCAATGGCAAACCTGATCTATACATTACAGAATGTGTTGGGATCCCCTAACTTATGTTGGTACTCTGTGCTAAAAAGAATTCTCAGAACATTTCTATCGCAATGTGGCAAGCCAAGAATTTCACGGCAAAATGTAATGCTTCCTAGATGTTTGGGAGGCCTAGGATGTCCTGACCCATTAAAATATGCTGTGTCAGAATATTTAGTAATAGTCTGGGAATGGGCCTTCTTTCATAAAGAAGAATGTCTTATAATGGGTAGCCTACTGGTTAACTATGGCTTAATCAAGAGATGCCCTTATAAAAATACATAAATAAGCAAATTTTTAAAAAATTGACTGTCTGTTTTTTAAAATTTGCTTATTTATGTATTTTTATAAGGGCATCTTAAAAAAAGCAGATACTTGGTGAAACGTTGAGGATTGCCACGTTTTAAAAATAATAAACAGAAGTTTGGGAACAAAAAGAGAAGATTGTCTGTGGATTTGTGTGTGATATAAGCGCCCCCACAAGTTTCGTCTTCCTGAATTTGGGAGAAGACAACAACAATAGTATACACACATCGGAGAGGCAGCTATCCAACATTGAACACTGAATACGGACATTTATCCATTACCTGTGGGACTGTTTTGTTTGTTTGTACGTAACTATGGCTTAAGACACAAGAAGGTAGATTCTGTACTTTTAGATAAACCAAGTGAACTCCACCAGATCCCTTTTAGGCAACATTCACCTCTTTAATTTGCAAAGCAAAAAACTTATTTAATAAGAACGATATTCCATGGCAATTCTTCAATATATGAAATAATCATTTCAGCTGGCCAAATGGTATTAATCTCAAATTTGACCAATTTATTAAGAATAAAGTTCCTAGATGGGAAGATATTTTGTTCCATTGTAAATTTCCAGAATACGAAAAAGTAGATTTGTATGATAATAACAATAAAAATATTATTTTGGATATTTATTAATATAAAAGAAATTTCAGGAATTGTGCTCTAGATTTGGATATGCTTCTATATCAGATTTTCCAAAAATAAAAGATATACAAACAAATCCAATGATGAAGGGACCAGAGACATTACTGAGCAGGATTTATAAAAATATTAAACACACAAATAATATGTTGAGCAATAAAACAAACAGTAAATGGAATATAGAAATTAAGATGCAACTAATGGATCAACAATCACCAAAATTTACACATCTCAGCTAATAGAATTTATATCTGAGCCCGAAATAAATCAGTTCAAAGAAAAATTATTGATAGAGCATATTCTACCCTACTAAACATCGCCAGAATCACAAAAAACGGTAACACAAGCTGTTGGCAGAGTTGTGGTCATGAGGCTAATCTAGAGCACTGTTTATGGAGTTGCCCTAAGATTATAAATTGGTTGGAAAGAACCAAAAATATGTTAGAGTCTGTTTTAAATATATAACTGGATTTCAATCCATCAACATTTCTGTTCAATAAATTGCCTGAAATCCAGAACAATATATCCCATTATAAGATTTTTTTCATTGGGAACAATGGCCACAAAATGTTTAGTATTAAAAAAAAGGAACATTGCTGTAATGCCAGATTTTGAGGAGGAAAAATGGTGGAGTTTACGTAAAGAAACACTAAACAAATAAATATAAAAACTATACAAACAGCATGATCAAAATAGGACTATCCTGTAGAACAAATATTTATTCTGTGAGAAGGTGTTTATCTTCACAATGCAAGGAAACGTTCCCTTTGGAGAAGCCTGAATTAAAGAAAAAAAAACAGTCCTGCTCAGCCAGTTGCTTCACAAATTGAAGGTAATGGCTACTTATTTCTTACCAGATAGACCAAAGAGCTTTTTTGTAGAGAGCAGTTAGGTTCAACATAAAGCTTCATGCCTCCACTTGCACCATCTTGCCAATCTTCATTAGTCTCCATTAGCCACCCCTAATGGAAACTCTGACAGGCTCTTCAGAGTTTAGTACCTGAGCCACTTTGGTTTAATCAGATTCCAGTCCTTGGAAGCAAATGAGGACAGACAGGCTAAATGAGCCCATCGAGTTTCAAGGTTAGCAAACACTGTGACTGAGAGAACAGTTCTGTATTCTACTGTGGGAAACAGCAGTCATTTGTTTTATTTCACATTTCTTACCCAGTGAAAGGTAGACAATGTTTAAAACTCTAAATGCCATGTTGATTTAATTGCATAGAAACTGAGTTGAGGCCCCTACTCCTCCTGCTAGTAAAAAAAAAAAAACAATTTTATTTGCCATTTCACACACTTATTTGTTCAAATCTGACCATATCTGGTGATTGTACTGATACCTGTCAATCCTTTCTCGTGGAAATCTGAGAAACTGACATTCAACATGTAAGACACAGGCCTTCAAAATGTAGGACACATCAGCAAACATAAGCAGCTACATGGCAAATCCACATCACCTTCCTTGTCAATGAAATTGCGGGCATCAAAGTCCTGGGACAAATCCTCATCGGGGAACCTGGTGAGAGCCATGTCACCCCTGTGGACTACAGGTACGACCCCCACTATGAAGTTGTCTGCTCCGGTGGCAGTGCCGACCCACCTCCCCGACCGTGGACCAGACACCAAGGTCAGGGCTTGACACAGGCACTACTGGGCCTATTATGGCCGGTATGTCATTGACAAGAGACTCAACTTCTGCTATTGACTATTGCAGTCATAACCACTACTCAAAGTGGCACCATTGCACAGGCAGTACTATCATTCTCAGACATAATACAGCATCTACTGGCAGGCTTACTTTCTACAGGACGCTCATGGATGAGGACTCCCACAACTACCTGTTGACATCACAAGTTTAATACCTTGCAGAATAGACCTCCTCAGCTGCCACTGACATCACTGGCATGGTCACTTATTCCCATTGATGAGAGATATGATGATGAATGAGAATATAATCCTGACCTCATAATAGAGGAGGAGGAGGAGGAAGTCTATGCTAAGGACAGTCAGTATGTACATGGTTCCAGCTCCACAGTCTCTTCCTGTAGTGAGGAATCTGTAATGAATACACCCAGATCACCTCCAGAGGACCCCTCATTTTTTGTCATGATGCAGCAAATACAAGCTGTCATGGGTTTCACTTAGAGAAGCAGGATTCTAATAAGAAGAACCTGCTGCAGTTTTTAGAGATGCCGGACTCTCCTTTGGTTATTGTTCCTCCTGTTTCCAGTTTTGAAGGATGCTGCTTATGCAGCCTGGTATAGACCAAACAACATACCAGCTGTGCCCAGAAAGGTGGACAAAATGTATTCTGCTCCATCTGGAAATCCTTATTATGCTAACCAATCTGAGACTGATTCAGTGATGATTACAGCTACCCATGATAGAGCCAGGGTACCTAGATACCTGAGTTCCCTTCCTCCTGATAAGGAATCCAGGAGGTTGGTTGTCCTGGGCAAATGCACATATGCCTCTACCTCGTTGGGCCTGTGTATTGCCAACTACCAGGCCCATACGTTAAAATTACAGAACATCCTATGGAGGAAGGCCAAGGCTACTGCTCAGGCCTTGCCTGAGGGTTCTACTAAACAGGAGTCAGTCAAAACTCATAATGCTGGTGCTAATTTGGGTAAACACTTAATCTGCACAGCATATGATATCTCTAATGCCTCTGCCAAGGTCTCCTTCCCCTGCTACAAATGGGATTGGATATGCTCTCTGGATATGAAGGATGCCTACCTCCATATCAGGATCAGGAAAGCTCACAGGAAATATCTGAGGTTCCTGTTGCTTTTTGATTTATCTTCTGTGCCATGTGCCTTTAGCAAATGATAGGCAGTATTAGCAGCAGCCTTTTGCAGGGAAGGCATGTTTATGTATTTTCTTATCTGGATGACTGGCTATTGAAAGCCCACTCCAGGGACCAATTACTGCAGACTTTAGCTTTAACCAGACAGATGTTCGATGCTCTGGGAGTGACAGTCAATGTATCAAAGTCTGAAGTGACACCCTGCTAAAGCCTGCACTACAGAGAGGCTGTTTCGGATATGGCCCATGGTTCTCCATTTCTGTCACTGGACAGGTCAGAACAACTGATTTCACAAGCACAACTGGTGCAGGACAGCCATTATGTCTCAGCAAAGAAATTTCTGCACTTTCTGGGCTTATGGCAGCAGTCATTGTCACACTGCCACTGTCTGGGCCATACATACAGATCCCACAGTAGATTCTGAGAGTCCAGTGTGACCAACTCACAGACGATCAAGAACAAATGGTTCTAGTAATGTCTCCCTTGCACAAAGTGCTCAAGTGGTGGATGAAATGCAGCAATCTGCTCAAGGGTGTCCCTATTTTTAATTCCTACCCTACATCAGATCCTCAGGATGGATGCCTCGGGATCAGGATGGGAAGCTCACTTGGGCCCTCTTTAGACACAAGGCACATGGAAGCAGGTGGAATGTGCATTGTGTATAAATGTCCTGGAAATGAGAGCAGTCCTATACAGGCTGCAAGCATTCCAGGACCACTACGGAAAATGTCAGTGTGATGCATTACATCAAAAAACATGGGGGGACTCATTCTTGTTTGCTGTGCAAGGAAACAATGAGAGTTTGGTATTGGGCTCTGGAACATGGTCTAGAACTATAGCAGTACATGTTCCAGGTGTCCAACGCGTCCTGGCAGACAAACTAAGCAGGTCATAGTTCAGGGTGCATGAGCAGGAACTACTAATCTCCTTGGTCAATTACCTATTTGCAAGGTGGGGTGGTCCAGAGCTGGACCTTTTGTGTCCCCACACAATGCAAAACTACCATGTCTTTGCTCCCTCGCTCCAGGTCCTGGAGTTTTCTGGCAAAAAGTGTTTTCATTCCTCTGGAAAGGGATATTTATGTAGGCTCTGAGCTGCAAACCTGGAGACCGGGGTTTGAATCCCACAGCCCCCACTTGTATACTGTGTGACCCTGAGCAAGTCACTTAACTTTCTTGTGCTCCCAGGTCGCACCTGGAAACAAGCTTCAGATTAGTGTGCCTTTCCTGGTTAAACAATTTCCCCTTTCCCTTCCCCTTTCCCTTTCCTTTCTGCTAGTTCACATGGTACTACTGAAGCTTAAGATGGAGGGGGCAACTCTAATACTACTTGCTCCTCTCTGACTTTGGCAGATATGGTATCCCCTGATGCAACAGTGTGCAGTGGAGCCCCCAGTACCCATGTCATTGTACAAGAGTCTACTGTTGCAGGAACAAGAAACCGTAGTCCATCCAGACCTGAAGTTCCTACATCTGCATGCATGGCTTCTGAAGACATAGCCATAGCTCATTTTGGAGTATCACTGAAAGTGGCAGATGTTCTCTCGGGTGCTAGAAAACCGTCCATCAGACACACCTATTCCATGAAGTGGAAGCAGTTTGCTTTGTGGGTCAGTTCACATAACCTGGATCCATTCACCTGCCTGGTCAATCAGGTTCTAGAATATCCGTTGTCCTTATTGGATTCAGGCCTGCAGTATTCCTCAATCAAAGTGCAACTGGCTGCTATATCAGCTTTCCATGTGCCTGTGGATGGCCATATGACTGTTCAGCTGGAGGTAGCCCTTACTTTCTTGAGAGGCATTTTACATGTAAAACTCCCATTCAAAATCCTGGCCTGGCCTGGGTTCAGAATTTTGTGTTGGAAAAGCTGTCTTTGGCCCATTTTGTGCCAGATGCAAGTTGTGGCTAATGTTTTTATTTCTTGGAAAGCATTATTTTTAGTCACAGTCACTTCTGTTTGAAGGATTTCAGAGCTGCAGGCTCTAGTGTGTGAGCCTCCTTAATTAATTTTCCAAAAAGACGGGGGGTGTCTTTGCGTATTAATCCTAACTTTCTACCAACATCGACGTCTGAGTTTACTTTGAATCAAACTATCAGTCTACAATTGTACTATCCATTCTTCCTCTTCCCTCTCATTGCCTGCATTATTGTGCTCCTTTCATTGCTAAATACTGGTTCGAGGCACTGGTGCACTGCCCTCATACCTGTCCACTCTCATCTCACCCATTCCACCTGCCTCATACTCCCTGCATTCTAGGAATCCCTGCACATTCTCCTTACCCCACCCTCATTCCTCTGTGGGGCAGTCAGCCTTCTCCTATCATCTGCCCTCCCTCTGGAACCTCCTCTCTTCTGACATCCGTCTCTCACCCTCCCCAACCTCCATTAAGCATCAGCTTAAACTTCTTCCTTCCCACTCCTGCACCTGTCAGCTCTCTACTTGACCTGCCTCTTTCCCCCCTCTCCAGTTCATGCTCACTCTCATGGGTCTGTTTTACACTCCTTTTCTCTGCACTTTAGTGTTTCTACCAGTCGTTAATTTTTTATCTCAGAATGTAGAGAGTGTCTTGCTCCAGATACCCGTATCTTGGAGTTTTGCACTTTTGCCATGTTGCACTGCTATTATTTGCACCTTATTTTGTATGACACATCTATTCTCTTGTATTTGCATTGTAATTGTATTGTATTCTGGAGTATTTGTTCCATATCCCCCCCCCCCCTTCCGGGTCGCACCTGGAAATGAGCCTTGGTTCAGTGTGCCTTTTCCGGTTACCAATTTTAAACTGACTAACTAACTCACTAACTCAATTCCAATCCAGTGGAAGCATTGCTCCATACCTTAGATGTGCCTAGAATACTCAGGTACTATACACACCGTACTAAGGACCTCAGAATGTCCTCACAGCTTTTTGGTTCATTCACCCCTGGGAAACAGTGTGTCATAGTTTCCAAACAGCACTTGTCCAAATGGCTAGCACATTTTATTATGTTCTGTTACAAGAAGTACAGGAAGAAAGTTTCTAGTGTGGATCGTGGTCATTCCAATAGTGGCATGGCCACTTTTGTAGTTGGTTTTTGGAATTATCTTCCTGGACTTAAGTCTTCACCATTTATTCACACTGCTGGGTTTCAAACCGGAGGAGCTGGGACCCTGAGGGAGCCAAAAATCTTCAGGAGGGCCGGTGCCAAGATAGAACCGCTCATGCATGGCACTGCGAGACTGGCTCATGCTGTATAGGCTATCTTGGTGTCAACCCTCCAACCACCTCAGTTTCTTTTTTCCTGTCCTCAAGTGCGCATCAGAGATTACGTTGCTCGCCTGCTGAGAGTCAGATCTTCATCTATTTGACAACAGTGTTTAGTTTTATTCAATTTTAATAACTTTTGTTATTTTTTGTAAACAAAAAACAACAAACAAACAAAAAGAGGTTTCTTCATTTTATTATTTTTCTTCTTCGACCCTGCTGATCGAAGGAGTTCACCATCAGCGGTGATGATAGGAACTGTCCATTAGAAGACTGCTCTGGCAGCTGGGCTGTGTCCGGTCCGCCACCCTCACTGGAAGGGGGTCCAATCATGGGCAGTCTGGTGTTACGGAGGGAGGCAGCCCTCCTGAAAACTCAAAAAGAAGTGGGACCATTCTCGATTCAGGTCAGGGACCCAGCACCACTCCGCCTTGAGTTCTTTCTCTTCCTGTTGGAAGGGGAAGAAACAGCACTGCTCGAAGTCACCCTCTGGTATGTCAGCCAAGAGGTGTTCAGCATCCGTAAGTGAGTGGTCTTCCCCAGCTCTGTCCAGTTCCCCTATGGCCTCCGCTCATGGTCACTTGGAATCTCAGCACTGGAGCCCTTCCCTGCCCTCTTGTGGGGTTTCTCTTGGGCAGTTTCACCATTGGACCACTCTTATGGAACAGTGGGTATAGTGTCTGTCCCAGTTGCCCCTGCCTGCAGATCCAGTGCCAGGGCCCTTGGGCCTAGGCCTCTCAGATCTGCATTGGGAACTTTCAGGTCAGGTACAGTGTTCAGTTCTGGCAACGGCTCCTCCCTTGCTGGGGACAGCGCCACTAACACTGGTTCCACATGCCTATGCCCCTCACTCTGTTTCCTTACAGGGGCTGGCACAGGTACCATCCCCGGCCCCTTCTGCCTCTTCTAGGTCTGGGTTGAGTGCTAGGGCAGAGCTTCTGGGTCCAGCGCCAGGTCCTTTTGTGCCAGCACTGATTCCAGCACCGATTCCAAATGCCGCTTCCAGTATCACCTGTCCTTCCACTCCCTAGGCCTGGTCATGGCCTCTTGGGCTCCACCCCTCTTCCTATCTCCCCCCCTCTGAAGGGGATTTGGAGCAGGACAAGTCAGAACCAGACCTCATCATTTCCAAAGAAGGCAATGAGGTCTCCTTTTATAGCCTGGACAGTAAGTCAGTGGTTCTTGTCACTGTCCCTCAGGAGGACCACTCTTTTCAGTCCCTTCTGAAAAACATGCAAACCACTTTGGCTCTTCAGACTTCTTCGGTAGACCCAGGGAAGCTTTTGCACCTTGAATGGCTCCATATTCCCAATATTCTGGTGAATATTATGCCTCCTGTTCCTCAGGCATGCTAGACGTTGTCTGAATCCTTGTGGACTAGACCTGCCATTATTCTTTCAGTCTGTAAATCCATAGATCGAAAATATGTCCCTCCTAAAGAGAGACGTATCCTGGCTTTGCAACTGATCTCAGATCTGTTGGTTGTTCTGGTGGAAAATGGCAAAGCTGTCTTACGGCAGGAAGTCACAGTTCATCCTATCAATAAGAAATCTTGCAAGATTGATATCATGGGGAAAATAACTTTTGTGGCTGCTGCCCTTGGCATGCACATAGCCAGCTACCAAGGAAACTTTTCTCGGTGTGATTATTATGAATATGTCCTATCGACCTTGCTCAAGACCTTGTCGGAGGATTTTCCTGAGTCTGTCTTAAAAGTTAAGATTCTCCAAACTTTCACCCAGGAAACAGAATGCAACAGCCATCAGTTAAAAGCTTCTGTGGATGAATATTATACAGCTTCCAGAGCAGCAGCGGCCAGAATCTATATTAGGAGACATTCTTGGCTCTGGATGTCTGGGTTTTCCTCAGATGCCCAACGGCAGGTTATGAATGTCTCCTTTTTGTTGTTTGGCCTTGTTTGACCAACAGATAGATCAAGCCCTAGAGGCCTTTCAGAAGACTAGGACTGGCATCAAGATGGTTAGGCTGGCTCCGGCAGCTCCTCAGAGAGGCAGGAACTGTTAGTTCTTTAGAAACAGGCAGCCATTTCGAGGAAGAGACAGGACAGCCCCAAACACCAGTCTCCCCAGCCACAAAAGAAAATGCAGCAGAAGGCACAGGGCCCAAAAGCACCCAGTGCCTCCCTCTGAAGGCACGGCCCCAGTTCCACCTTAGCTACCCGGGGTGGGCCTCTCCTAGGCAGTGGGAGATCACCAGACTCACTTCTACAGTTAGTGGAAGTCAGTCACCTCAGACAATTGAGTTCTCAGAATAATTCAGGAGGATTACTCTCTAAGTTTTTCAGAGATCCCCCAGACCTCCCTCTTAAGTGGCAATGCACTCTGTCATCCACTCAGGCAGACCTTCTCTCCTCAGAGATAGCTGGCCTTCTCAAAAACAGGGCAGTGGAAGTTATTCCCTGGACAGAGTGAAACACAGGATTCTACTCCCATTACTTTCTGGTTCTAAAAAAGACAGAGGGTATGCGCCCCATTCTCAACCTCAGAAATTTGAACAAGTTCTTGTACCACAAGAAGTTCAAGATGGTCTCTCTAGGGACACTTCTGCCACTTCTCAGACAACATGACTGGCTGGCATTCCTGGACATGCAGGATGCCTACCAGCATATTCTAGTGCACCCAGACCACCACAAGTTCTTTTGCTCTGTGGCCTTGGGTCAACACTATCAGTTCAGAGTCCTGTCCTTTGGGCTGTCCTCAGGACCTCAAGTCTTTACAAAGTGCTTTACAGTTCTCACAGCTCACCTTTGAAACCTTGGCATTTAGGTCTTTCCTTACCTGGACAACTGGCTTTTTACAAGCTCATCAAGACAAGAGACAAGGACAGCGGTATCCGTACCATCTCTGTTCCTGACCTACATGGGGGTTCTGCTGACTCTGGAAAAGTCACAGCTCCAACCCTCACAGCAGCTTCTCTTCATAGGGGCCTTTCTGGACACCACTCAGCTGAGGAATTTTTCTTCAGGAGTACAGGAAGAACGACATTCTTCAGATGGCATGTCTCATCAGAGAGAACAATCACATTTGGGCTAGTTCCATGCAGTGGATGCTAGGCCTCGTGGCCTCTTCTGTCTTCACAGTGCCTCTGGCCTGACTGCACATGTGGACCACCCAGTGGATGCTCAGCACACAGTGATCCCCTACATCACATCCCCAGTCTTATCCCATCAAGGTGACGAAGCCTCTGCGGCAGTCTCTTGCATGGTAGATTCAGGAGGACAACCTGCTTCTGAGTCTCCCCTTCACTCCACCAGAGTCTCAGATAACTGTTACAATGAATGCATCCCTCCTCGGCATGGCAGCCCACTGCCTGGAACATCACATTCAGGGTCTTTGGTCCCAGACAGAGTCACACCTCTACATCAACGTTCTGGAGATGAGGGCAGTCCTGTACACCCTTCGAGTCCTGGAGGCTGTGGTCAGTCACAAGGTAATCCTTCTTTAGACAGAACAAAGCAGTGATGTATTACATCAACAAGCAAGGGGGAGCACACTCCTGCCTTCTTTGCAGAGAAACCATGAGGGTCTGGGAGTGGTGCCTCGACCACAATGTCCTGATTCAAGCAATATATCTACTGAGGACTTGGAACGATCTGGTGGACCACCTCAGCAGGACATAAGCGGACCCTCATGAGTGGTCATTAGCATCAGACGTTATGCAGTCGCTCTTTGATGAGTGGGGTACTCCAGACCTGGACCTTTTTGCGTCCCCACTCAATGCAAAACTGCCTCTATTCTGCTTCAGTAATCTAGAACCTGGCATTTTCTGTCAGGATGCATTCAGGCTGTGGTGAACAAATTGCTTTCTTATGCATTTCCTCCTCTTCCATTAGTTTAGAGGGTGCTGCTCAACCTGGAGGCCCACGGGGCAACATGATTCTCATTGCACCATACTGGCTGCAACATATTTGGTTTCCCTTGCTCAACAAGCTCTCAGTGCATCCTCTGTGACAGATTCCACTGTAAATGGACCTTCTGATGCAGGGGCCTCTGGTCCACCCCAACCTGCTCTCTCTTCATCTCCATGCCTGGTCCCTGAAGAGATAGAAGTGAGCAGGTTTAATGTGTCCCAAAGAATCTCAGAAATCCTCCTGGTTGCTTGTAAACCCGCCACTAGGAAAACTTACACAACAAAATGGAAATGCTTCTCAGAATGGTGTGCCTTTCAGACACAGGATTCCAATACTCCTCTGTCAAGGTTCATCTCTGTGCTGTCTCAGCCTATCATGAGCCAGTCCAGAATATGACACTGGCACAGCTACCTCTGTTCAAGAGATTCCTCAAGGGTATCCTGCACACAGAGCCTCTGGTCAAGAAGCTGGTTGCTCCCTGGGACATTAACGTTGTACTAGACATGCTCACGTGTAAACCCTTTGAGCCTCTAGCTACATGTGATCTCAAGTTTCTGACCTGGAAACCTGCTTTCCTGGTGACCATCATGTTGGGCTCATAGGGTCTCTCTGATACATGCTTTGGTCACTGACCCTCTATACACCATCTTTCACAAAGACAAGGTGGTTCTCCATATACATCCAAGTTCCTACCCAAAGTGGTTTCAGAGTTCCACCTCAACCAGCCCTTGGTACTGTCTACCTATTTCTCTAACTTCTAGAATGAAGGGGAATGCACCCTTCACTCTGTGGATGTTAAAAGAGCCCTTCGCTTCTACATTGATAAAATGAAGGACAGACATAAATCCAAACAGCTCTTTGTGTCCTTCAATGCCACTGGGCTTGGACAGTCAGTTTCCATCTAGTGTATTTTTGCTTGGATAGTAGCATGCCTGCGTCACTGTTACTCTATGGCGTAGGTTAAGTTGGAGGATGAAGTGCATGCACATTCTACCAGGGCTGCTGCTGCATCCTTGGCAGAGATCCATTCTGTTTCCCATTGATGACATTTGCAAAGTGGCTACTTGGAGCACGGTGCATACATTTGTTAAGCACTACACTCCGAATGTTCATGCCAAACAGCTTGCTTCTTTTGGCAGGACAATCCTTAATTATGTCCTGAGTGAGCTCCATCTCCTGCCGCCCTACTCGAGGACTGGTTTTAGTTTTGTACTCTTACCCAGCAGTATGGATAAATGGTGAAGACTTAAGTCCAGGAAGATATGGAAATTACATACTCACCATAATTTTTAATCTTCTTGGATAAGTCTTCACCATTTATTCTTACACCCACCTACCATTCCCCCGAGCACACTGAATCTGTTCCTGGTCTTCACTCCTTGTTTTTGTTGGGCTGTGAAGACATTGTTCTTAGTTGACCCTGCTTACACAGGTCAGAAGGGCTATGGTATGCCCTTGTTAGGTTAGATGTTTATCTAGTTAGCATACACTACACCTCCTTGGTAAAAAAGTACTGAGGCAGTTGGAGGGTCAAGTAAAGATAGCCTATATGGCATAAGCCATTCTCGCAGTGCCACTCATGCGCAGTCCTTGGTACTGCTCAGAGGTAATGTGAGGAAGTATTTTTTCACTGAGAGGGTTGTGGGTGCATGGAACAGTCTCCCTGAGGAGGTTGTGGAGTCAAGAACAGTGGGGGACTTCAAGAATGCATGGGACAGGCATAAGGGGGGGTATAAGGAAGTAAGCTGTTGGTTAACTAGGATCTGCAGCTTATCTGTTAGGTAGGAAAATGGGCAGACTAGGTGGGCCAAGCGGTCCTTAACTGCTGTCAAATTCTATGTTTCTATGTTTCTATGTCCTATCTTGGCGCTAGCCCTCCTGAAGATTTTTGGCTCCTGTGGGGTCCCTGTGCCTCTGACTTGAAACCAACAGTATGAATAAGTTAAGACTTGTTCAAGAAGATCAAGAATTATGATGAGTATGTAATTTCCATTTGCTGCTGCAGAAATCTGTGCAGCTGTCACATGGAGTACTGTCCACACCTTCACTGAGCATTACAGTCTGGACATTGTCTCTTTTAGATGAACTGCATTTGGCTTAGCTGTATTACAAGGCCTATTATCATAAGCCTATAGGTTCCAGCTGCCTAGACTGTTAGCTTTTGGTACTGCTTGGGATTCGCTCCAAAGGTGCAACCTGATGAAAGAGATATCCTTGAAGAAGATAGAACAGTTATGTAAGAACTTACCATAACGGTAGATCTTCGAGAGAATCTGTTTCATCAGGCCATGTCATCCCCTTCCCCTTCAGGGCTGTAACAAAAGATCTTTGTATTGCTGTTTCCATTGCTGTTTTTTCCATCACTCTCTTGGCTGGTATGTGGAGTTCTGGGATCTCTCCTGATTCCCTAGAGGGAGGTCCTCCAAGCATGATGTTCTGCAGAAAACTGAGTTTATGTAGATGCTGGTGTGTGATGTCATCATGGGCAGCCCCTAGCTTTCAAAGTTTCCGTATGGTCCTAGTGTTGATGTGGGTATAGTTCCAAAGATGTGGCCTGATGAAACAGATTCTCTAGAAGAGCTACTTAGATAGATAAATACATAGAATGTGATGGCAGATAAGGGCTACTGGGCCCGCCCAGTCTGCCCATTTTTTTTTTTTTACTTTCATTTATTGTAGGAAACCTTATCTGATCCATGGTGCAATCTCTTCTCCCCACTCAGGGAGGGAATAAAAGCAACTGAAGTTCATGGAATGCAGGAGGGAGCAGAAGCACTGTAGGTCACCCTGAGATAGATGGGGCTGCCATGTTTATGTAGACGCTGGTGTGTGATGTCATCATGGGCAGCCCCTAGCTTGCAAAGTTTCCATGTGGTCCTAGCACTGATGTGGATATAGTTCCAAAGGTGTGGCCTGATGAAAGAGATTCTCTCAAAAAGCTACTTAGATATATAGATACATAGAATGTTATGGCAGATAAGGTCCACTGGACCCACCCAGTCTGCCCATTTTTTTCACCTTTTTTGTTGCAGTCCCTACATGATCCATGGTGCAATCTCTTCTCCCCACTCAGGGAGGTAATTAAAGCAACTGAAGTTCAGGGAATGCAGGAGGGAGCAGAATCACTCTCGGTCACCCTGGAGACATGCAGTGGCACTGCCATTTGCACTAGTGTGATCTACAGACCTCCAGCACAAGGGGAGGAGATGGATAGGGTACTAGTGGAAGCCATCCACAACATGACAGCCAAAGGTGAAGTGCTGCTGGTGGGAGACTTCAGTTTGGCAGATGTGGATTGGAGTACCCAGCCTGCAGCCACAGCCAGAATCAGAGGCATCCTGGATCCTTTGCAGGGGACATGCCTCAAGCAGCTTGTGGTGGAACCCACCAGGGAAGGAGCAATATTAGATCTGGTACTCATCCAATGGTGAAAGAGTCACCAATGTAATGGTGGATAGACACCTGGGGTCCAGTGATCATCATACGGTGTGGTTCAATGTGAGAACAGTGGAGGAGTTAAACCACATGAAAGCAAGGGTTCTGGATTTCAGACAAGTTGAATTTTTAAAACCGGGAGACTGTCTCATGGAAGCCTTGGCAGGGGAAGAAGAACAGGGGTATGTAAAGAAACAATTGGGTATCTTTAAGGGAATCTTAGCAGAGGCAACAAGCCTTTGTGTTAGGCAACTAAGCAAAACAAAGAGAAAGAAAAAAAACACTATGATTCTCAAAGGACGTGGTGCATAAGGTAACAGAAAAAAAGGCTAGCTTTCAGGAGGTACAAGGAAACATGGGGGAGGTAGGGAACTGTATCTGGAAAAGTCGAGGGGGGAAGCAGTCAGGAGCACAAAGGCGCAAACGGAGGAAAAAAATAGCACAGGCAATTAGGAAAGTAGACAAGACCTTTTCCAGGTACATTAGTGAAACAAAGAAGACCAGAGGTGGGATTGTGAGGTTAAAAGGGGGGTGGAGAGGGAGATTTAGAAAAAGCAACAGTCCTGAACAAGTATTTTTGTTCAGTATTCACAGAAGAAGGGGAAGGAGAAGGACCACTATTGGGCGATAGGAGCACCAATGGAAGAGAGGTGGACACCAGCCCATTTATGGAGGAAAGAGTCCTAAAGGAGCTCGAGAATCTGAAAGGGGACAATGCTATGGGGCCGGATGGGATACATCCCAGAATATTAAAAGAACTTAGAGAGGTGCTAGTAGCAGCACTAACAGCCCTGTTCAACAGATTGATTGGGATAAAGAACATGCTGACCTTATATTACAAGAATATTGGGAGCTTCTGTATGATACTTTAATATATGTTAAAAAAAGAGTTTATACCACGTAAAACTAAATATACTAAAGGGAAACTACAGCCTAAATGGCTGACCAAACCTATAAAGAAACTTATCAAGCAAAAAAATAAAAAATATGCCAGATATCTTAAATCAAAAACCACTCACAACTCGAGAAAATATATAACAGCTCAAAAACTCTGTAAAATTGTTATTAAGAAGACTAAGAAGAAATGGGAATTTGATTTATCAAAAAATGCAAAAAAGTCAAATAGTAATCAATTTTTCTCTTATAAAAATTCTTCAAAAAAAACCTAAATGTAAGGTGGAAAATCAAATAATTCAAAACTCAAAGGAAATGGCTGACATATTTAATAATGAATTTTGTAAAAATTATAAAAGTTCAGATATCCCTGTGTCTCATCAAGTGGACATTAGTTTAGATCCCATTGGCTTCAAGACTATAGACACTGAAAAAAAATTCAAATTACAAAAAGGGAAAACCTATGTGGGGCTAGATCATATTTCAGGACACTTGTTGTTTCTACTCACTGCTTGCTTACTGACTCCCTTAAAACTACTTTTCGAGTCATGCTTGCTTAAGGGTTTTGTTCCAAAGCAATGGAAGACTGCAAATGTTGTCCCCATATATAAATAGGGTCTAAAATCAGACTGTTAAAATTATCGACCAATTAGTCTCACGTCACCTATTTGTAAGATCTTTTAAAGTTTAATTAGAGATGTATTAACTCCTATATTGAACAATTCAGATATGGAACAGCACGGTTTTAGAAAAGGCAGAGGCTGCCTGTCAAATTTGATGAGTTTTTTTATGAAAACATCAGTTTATTAGTTGATAGCAGAATTCCTTGTGATGTCATCTTTTTGGATTTTAGCAAGGCATTTGACGCTATGCCACACTGGGCCTTAAAAATAAAGTTACAAAATCTAAAATTAAACACACACCACATCTTATTATATGGATTAAAAATTGGTTATCAAATCGTACTCAATGAGTTAGTATTAATGGATGTTTATCAGACATTGGCTATGTCACTAGTGGAGTCCCCTAGGGCTCGGTGCTCAGTCCATGTTTGTTTCAGGCCTTCGCATCTAATTTAAAATCAAATTGCCTATCGACAGCTATTAAGTATGCAGATGATGTAAAAATTGGTGGTCCATGTGTGGGTGACAATGATTTTGATATAATTCAGCAGGATCTAGATAACATTTTTGAATGGGCTACCGTATGGGGCATGAAACTAATTCCAAATGCAAGGTAATGTACCTTGGTAACACAAATCCCTCAAAAACATATATGTTGTGACAATACCCACTTAGTGAAATTACTGATGAAAGATACCTGGGCATAACAATTTCAAATAATATGGACTTCTCTTAGCACATAAATGAATCGGTAAATAAAGCAAATAAAGTCATCTGGTCTATTAAATGAAATATCACTACAAGATATCCAAAGGTCTTAATGCCATTGTTTAGAGCATATGTTAGGCCTCACCTCGAATATGTGTCTCAGCTTTGGTGTCCCTAGAAGAAAACAGATATAAATAAATTAGAAAGAGTTCAGCGCAAATTCACTAAACATCTGAGAAGCATGAACCAACTTCCTTATGAAACTATATTATTTGATCTTAATCTGTTATCTCTAGAAACTCACAGGTTACGTGGAGACTTATTATTTCTTTATGATATAGTCCAGGACCTGGTATTAATGACAGACCTGGGATTACTTTTCAAGGATTCATCCTATAACACTAGAGGTCACCTTGTCCAATTGATAGGTAAATCCTTCAATTATATCAGGAGGAAATCTTTTTTTACCTTAAGGGTGATTAAACCTTGGAACAATTTGCCATTACATATTATTATTAGTAAGGCTAAAGAAGAATTCAAGGCAAGACTGGATGAGTATTTATTATCTGTTAAATCACTGGCATATTATTGACTCTGACTAGTATGTGAGCATTCATGGGCCGAAAGGCTCTCTTGCTTTCCAAATACCTTAGTATGGACCTTAGTAAGATTGATAAAGATAGGGGTGGTTCCAGGGGACTGGAGGAGGGCAAATGTAGTCCCTCTCCTGAAAAATGGGAAAAGGGAGGAGGTTGGTAACTACAGGCTAGTCAGCTTGACCTCGGTGGTGGGAAAATTAATGGAATCACTGACAAAGGAAAGGATTGTGATATTTCTTGAATCCAGTGGAGTGCAGGATCCAAAGAGGTCTTGTCAAACAAGTCTGATAGATTTCTTTGACTAAGTGACCAGGGAGGTAGATCAGGGAGGGGCAGTTGATGTGGCCTACCTAGATTTCAGCAAGGCCTCCATCGCGGTCCCACATAGAAACATAACATAGAAACAGAGACTTTGACGGCAGATAAGGACCGCCTGGCCTACTCAGTCTGCCCATTTCCCTATCTATTGGATAAGCTGCAGATCCTAGTTAACCAACAGCTTACTTCCTCCTGCCCCTCACCATAATTGTCTTATGTCTGTCCTATGCATTCTTGAATTCCCCCACTGTTTTTGACCCCACAACCTCCTCAGGAAGGCTATTCCATGCATCCACCACCCTCTTTGTAAGAAAAAATGCTTCCTCACATTGCCCCTGAGCCTCCCCCCCATCTTGAAATTGTGTCCCCTTGTTCTTGCACATCTCTTTTTCTGAAGTTTACTACCCTCTTGGACATTGTTGATTCCCTTGAGGTACTTGAAGGTCTCTATTATGTCCCCCCTCTCCTTCATTTCCTCTAGGATATACATAGGAGGTTGATTAAATAAGTTGAGAAGCCTGGGAGTGGGACCCAAGGTGTAAACTGGGTCAGAAACTGGTTGAGTGACAGGACACAGATATTGGTGGTAAATGTCATTTAATACAAGGACAGAGGGTGACCAGTGGGGTGCCACAGGGATCCATACTGTGGCCAGTCATCTTTAATGTCTTCATAAGTGACATTGCAGAGAGGCTAGAAAGGAAGGTATGCCTCTTTGCAGATGACACTAAGATCTGCAACAGGGTTGACACTCTGAGGGGGAGGGAATGAAAAAGGACCTAAACATGCTTGAGGAGTGGTCAAGAGTGTGGCAGCTAAGATTCAATGCAGAGAAGTGCAAAATCATGCATTTGGGGCATCGAAATTCAAGGCAGGAGTACAAGATGGGGGAGAGGTACTGACGGTCACCAATCAAGAAAGGGACCTGGGAGTAATCATATCCAATGACTTAAAGTAAAGATAACCAAACAATGTGAGAAGGCTGTGGGGAGAGCCAGTAGGATGCTAGGGTGCATAGGGAGAGGTATCACAAGCAGAAAAAAGGAGGTGTTTATGCCACTGTACAGATCATGAGACCTCATCTGGAGTACTGTGTCCAGTTCTGGAGGCTGCATCTCTGGAAGAACGTAGACAAAATAGAGGAAGTCCAGAGAACGGCAACAAAAATGGTGCAAGGACTGCACCAAAAGTCACATGAGGAAAGACTAGAGAACCTCAATGTGTATTCCCTGGAGGTGGGGTATGATAGAGACATTCAAGTACCTCAAGGGTATAAACAAGGTACGGGAGGGTAGCATCTTTCAGAAAAGAAGGTGTACAAGAACAAGGGGGCATAATATGAAGCTAGAGGGGGTAGGCTCAGGTGCAACATGAGGAAGTACTTTTTCACAGAAACTGAGTTGTGGATGCTTGGAACAGCCTTCCTGCAGAGGTTGTGGGGGCAAAAACGGTAGGGGAACTTAAGAATGCACGGGCTAGACATAAGAGTACTCTTGCAATAGGGAAGAGAGGGTACGCTGCAGATCAAGTAGGGTCTGCAGTATTGCATTAGATAGGGAAAAGGGGCAGACTAGGTGAGCCACACAGTCCTTATCTGCCATTACCGTCTATGTTTCTACATTTCTATGTTTCACTACCTTACCCACTTGATTCCCTTGTGCCTGTCCCTGGCATTTTTGAACCCAACCATCATTTTCAACCCCACTACCTCTGCTGGAAGGCTATTCCAGGTATCCACCACCCTTTCTGTGACAAAGTACTTCCTAACATCCCTCCTGCATTTACCTCCCTCCAGCTTCATAGCATGCCCCCTTGTTGTAGAGCACCTTTTTCTCTGAAAGATACTCCCCTCCTGTATCTTATTAACCCCATGAGATATTTAAAGGACACCTAAACAACCTATTTTTAGAAAGAAACAATTAAAAATCTGACTTCATAGACAGGTGAAGAAAAGGCTGATGTTTACATTGATGTTAACATTGCATTTATCTGAATAACATAAATGCAGTTGTGTAGCATTTGAAAAAGTAAGCTTTAACCTTCTAATTCAAAAATTTGCTCTGCCTGTTCCCTAAAATGGCTACCAACTGTGTGAAGTGATGACATCATTGAAGCTAGACGCAGAAAGCTACATGGCTTTTTATAGTGCTAACTAGTTCTGTTTTCCCCCTTTGTTTGGAATTGTTTCTCCAAAATGATCAAACCCATGACTTATCATGCAGATTATTTTGATCAATACACGTTAGGCTATGATTTTGTTCGTTGTGTTTACTTTAACGTACTGAAATTGTGTTGTAGTCCAATCGACTTTCTCTTTGGCAAACCGCAGTACAGTACACCTCTTCAAATACCTGGTGGTCTAAGTGGTTATGTGTTGTCCTGATGGTTGTAGCAAAGTTCTGGTGTGGTCCAATGCCAAAGTTCATTCTTTCTTGGTCATCCAAAAAAATATGCTTCTCGTGTACTGTAGTCTTCTTTTTCGTTATGAACCCCCCCCCCGCAGCTGGCCCACCAGCAGTCAAACAGTCCACTGTTCACACTCCATCCTTATTACTGCCTGGGATTGCATTTGAGCTTCCCAGCCCCACAAGGAGAATTAGCACACTTCAAATTGTAATCTTGTATCTCAGAGAGTAGTGCACATCTATACCGATACATTTCATTGACTGGCACTGTTAAAGGATGCCTCCCAAATCACCCTCCAGTCTTCTTTCATCGGTGTTTCACTTCTTCTCCCACAATAAACAGCAGGCAGATCAACACTCCCTTTTGCACAATGAAGGCAGTATGTACAGTCCCCCCGTTTTTATTTTTTTCCCTCCCCACTAACCAACAACCAGTCTTCCTGGGGGAGCTAAGAAAGAAGCACTGGGACATACTGGGAAAATCGCTGTTCATACTCTCATAAGGGCTGGACTTGCTATGGATAACAACATTATTAGGCAGGGGAGGCATACTAATGCCTTCAGCGAATCCACCCGACCTCCAGCGTCGGTCTACTCCCTTACCTGTAATCTGCAGAACCCCACAGGATAGCCCTCAGCATTCCTCCTCCAGTTCTTTTCTGTGCTCTTCTTCACAGTACAAGTTGGCTGGTTCACCACTCTTCGGAATCTTAAATGCTGTATACACAGTACCCTTGATACTGTCACAACAAACCTCGACAATCCCCTCAAGAGTAATCTCACTACACTGAATCCAGGTAACAATTTAGGTGCTGCCCTGCCACTCCAAATATTTGCTGTTGCTGCCTGCTCTCATCCATGGTCAGGTAGTAATCACAGTGCTGGCAGCCCCACATCTCAGATCTCACAATGATCTGTTCAGCTGTCCCTCCTCCTGTCTTCCCCCTACCCTGAATATAGTTGTACCCTGCAGGAATGGTCTCCTCAGTCCCCCCTGGCAATCATTCATCATGCCTTCTCCCTACATTGAAAACTGGTATGTGCACCACCCTTCCACATCATGAATACAATACAGTCTCCCGGGTTTTTGTCATCTCAATAATAAACATGATTTTTCTAGGGCACAAAGGGAAAAACTGGGCTTTCCTACCCTTATAAGGTCTAGAAAACCTATGATTAGGGACTATTAAATGACGTGCATAATGATGCATGCACTTGTCATTTAATATTGCTTAATCAAAAGTAGCCTAGATCGTATAAGGATAAGAAAGCCAATGTCCCCATTGTGCCCTGCTGCTATCAGCCTGGCTTACCAAAAAGATGTTTATTTTTAATATGTCAAAAAAAAAAAACAGGGGACTGTACTAACGGCATTCATGATGTGGAAGGGCGGTGAGCTCACCAGTTTTTGATGTGGGGAGCAGGAGTGATGAATGAATACCAGAGGGGGACTGAGGATATCATTTATGTAGGGTACAGCTATATTTAGAGATGGGGAAGACTGGGAGGAGGGTGAGAGGATCATTGGGAGATCTGGGATGTGAGGCTACTGGCACCATAATCGCTACCTGACCATGGATGAGAGTGGGCAGTGATAAATACTCAGAGAAGCACCGTGGCACCTAAATGTGTACCTGGATTCAGTGTAGCAAGATTGTGATTGGTTGGCATCCATGGCACTCCAGACATTACCTCATGGGTTTCAGCCCACCTGATAGGCTAGTGATGCACTGACCCAGATCAAATTTCCAGCATATCCAGGTCCCAGAAACCCCTGCTCTCCAGTTTGAATCGTGCATCTGAACAAGGCAGTAGCACACCAGGAACCCCTGTCTGCTCTTCAAGGTAAGAACTTTTAAAAAAGGAAGAGAAATTATGTCTTTCTGGCTTAGATCTACAGCTGCCATATTAATATAGCTATAGTTATTTCCAAGGGCAGCTATTGTATGTTGTTTTTCTATTTTTTCTGGTCCTGCTATGCGTGGTGGTAGGCTTGGGATAAAGTGCCTTTTCCTTTGCTGACTCCTCTCCCAGCGTCTGGGGAGATGTAGCTACCCGCCCGCAGCGGGCACGTTTTTAGACTGCTTTCTGCTTGTTTTCCCAATGCATATATTGTTCGCGTCTCGGCCTTACAGGGCATTCCGCCCTAGGCCGCGGACAGTTCGAGCATGGCCGCCACGCGGTCTCCTGACCGCCGATACGCTATGCTCCCTTTCCCCTCCCTCCCTCTCCCCTTTTGTTCCGCCGCCCGTTGGCGGTCCTTCCTCCATCGGCGCCATTGCGCTGTGTCCTCCTCCGGCGCCGTTGCGTGACCTCCTCACTTAGGCGGAGAGAGAGGGCAGGGATCCTCTAGGCCTCGTTTGGGGCCTCACCTCTCGTGACTGGCGCGTCTCCCTAGGCCTCCAGCTGGCCATCCGGCGTGCCAGCCATGCACGCTCCTGCCAGCCTGTCTCCCTCGCACAATGAGAGAGAACCACTCTCTCACCATCTCGCTGGCTCCCACGCTGTCTGCCGTCCCAGCAGACGACCCAGCTCTCTCTCCCTCCTACTCCCGGATGACTGCTCGCACATCGCGGCGTGTGTTCTTGCCAGAGAGAGAGATTCGGGGGGGAGAGACGCGAGAAAAAGAAGAGGAGGCATGATAACACTGTGGCTTAGCCCCTGGACTGTACATCTGGCGAAATGCAGTAAACTACAGCTGGTTTTGTGATTCTTACAGCTTCCTCTTGCATACTGTGTGATTTTAGAAAAGCCTCAAATTACATCTGGTTGTGATTCCTACAGTCTCCTCTTGCATACTGTGTGAATTTAGGAAAGCCCTCAATGCCCTAGGCAGGGGCCCGGCCCTTGGGGGGTCTGGTGGTGAGGGACAGGCCACCATATAACTAATGGCTCTAATTACAGGATAAAAATGTTTATCCCAACTGAGGTCTCTGTATCGTTTAAGGGGGAAAGGGTCAGTGCTATTTCACCCTGGAAGAGCGAGGTCGGTAGACTCCCGCCTGCACCCTTCCGTACTTCAGATACAGGGAATACTTTCTTATCTTCAATGAGCTAGACTCTGCATAATCTTTCGGTAATAGCAGAAGTCTAAAGGCAGCCAACTGCTAGCTGTTAGGCTGAGGTACAGTTTCCTGTGTAACTAGAAGATTGTGTACCTGATGCTAAAGGGGCGAGGCAAAGCTGGAACCTGGCACCTGGAGAAGCTAAAGAGAGGCGTCGGAGGGGACCCCTACTACCGTTTTCGCACCAGGGTTCCACTCCACCACCCGGGTCCCTCACACAGCGACCCTGGCAGGTGTTGTTCGTCGTCTGGCCCTCATTCAGTGCCTCGGCCACCTCCCATAGCGGGCCCTGGCACCAGACCACCACCCGACATTGCAGAGGTCCTCACATAGCACCCCCCAACCTCGGGCACACCATCTTCAGCCTCGGTGATGCGGGATCCCTTATAAAATGTTTAAAAAAAAAAAAAAAGGGGGGGGGGTAAAAAGCAGGACGGCCTCCTAAAATATTCTCCTCTCTATTCTAGATGATGAAAGCAAAGAAATGCTCCGCGTGCAGCGCCATCCTCTCCCCCCAAACCCCGGGCCCCCGCTGCGCGGCCTGCCTTTTAGATGACGACGACTCATCCTTAGAATGGACCCCGCCCCTGGGCCCCAGTAACCCTGGCCCCAGCAACTCTACATGGATGGATCCGGGCTCCCTTCTGATCCAGAATCAACAGGCCGCGGTGGCCATGATGGAAAGCCAGCAGAACTTTATGCTCAAGATCATGGAGAAGCTGGAGTCCCTTACCCAAAGTAGGACAAGACCATCCAACCCGGAACCTGAAAAGGCGGGGGGCCAGCCGGAAGAACTCCCGATTCCTGAGGACCCTCTCCTGATCATCCCTGTCGACGGCTCACATGAGGACGGAGAGAGAGAGATGATGCTGGGGACGAGGAGGACGCGGAGTCGGACACAGAGGACACCGAACTACAGTCGGCCCCTTCACTAACTTCAAAGTTATGCTCCTTCGACACCATCCCAGGGCTCATGAAGGTGATCAAGGCCATGATGGGGTTCGACTCGGAAGAACCCGAAGAAGGCGGACCCGAATCAAAGCTCAACCCCATGATTCAGCTAAGACCGGCCACCACTGAGACCTTTCCAGTCTGCCCGGCTATTGAGGACGTGTTTAACACGGAATGGCAATTGTCGGACCCAGGCAGGATGCCAAACCGCAAGAACCTGGACAGGATGTACCTGGTGCAAGGGGCAAAATCAGACGCTTGGTGCAGGGCTCCCACCATCGACCCCCAGGTGGCGGCACTCAGCAAGAAGACCGTGCTCAAAGACCCCACAGATAAAAAGGTTGAGGACATGTTGAAGAGGGCTTTTGAGATTGGGGGCATAGCTGCCAAGGCAGCTACCACAGCCATTTACACTTCTCGGGCACAGATCCGTTGGCTCGAAGAACTCCAGGAGCAGGCTACTCCTAAGTCAAGGGAGGCCGAGCTATTGGAGTGCACTCTGGACGCAGCCAGGTATCTGGCCGACATGGCAGTGGACTCTCTGCGTCTCAAGCTAGAGCCACCGCATCCACAAACTGGGCCCATAGGGCCCTGTGGCCTGAAGCTCTGGGGCCCAGACCATGAATCAAAATCGTTGTTGCAGAACCTGCCCCTACGAGAAGCATGTGTTCGGGGAGGGTTGCATGACTGCTTGAAGCAGAAAAGGGAGGGTAGGGACCTCCTCAAGAATAGATACAGGCCTGCTTACCCAGCCACTTCTAGAGCGGAGATTTGGGGGAGCAAAACCTACCAACCCCTTGAGACTCAACCCCAGGTCTCAACCCTTCCTGAGAAGAAGCTATCCCACTGGCCCCCATGGCCCTTACGCTCAGAACTTCCAGCCCTCAGCCTTCCGAGCACGGACCCAAAGACCAGGGGGAAGAGGTAGAGGATTCAGGGGGAAACAGTAGTGACTGCCTCCCACCTCCAGCACAAGGCCAGGATCCTTACCCACCGGTGGGGCAAAGACTGGCCATCTTCGCCCACCGATGGATGACCACAACATCGGACAGATGGGTTCGAGACGTGGTGTCAAAGGGCTACTGCATAGAGTTGACCCACACACATATGCCTCACAGGTTCGTCTCTTCCCCCATAACCAGGAGGAGGGCTTCCCCCCACCAGGTTCAGCAACTATTAGCAGAGCTGATCCAGAACCGGGCCATCCAACCCATACCGATTCTGGAGCAGGGAGAAGGAATCTACTCCATCTTTTTTCTTGTGCCCAAAAAGACGGGCGAGCTCAGGCCAATCCTAGACCTAAAGTTCCTAAACCAACACGTAGTCCAACACCGGTTCAAGATGGAGACCATACGGTCCACTCTTCGTTGTATCCGGGTAGGCGACTTCCTGACGTCTATCGATTTGAAGGACGCCTATCTGCACATCCCCATCATCCGGAGACACAGACAATTCCTCCGTTTCCACGTACTGGGCCATCACTTCCAGTACAAAGCGCTTCCCTTCGGACTGTCGTCAGCCCCGAGGGTCTTCACCAAGGTCTCGATAACCCTAGTGGCCAGACTCAGGGAACAGGGGCTGGGCATCATCCCCTACCTAGACGACTGGCTCATTCGTGCCCGATCCGAGGTCCAGGCCAGGACGCACATGGAGATCGCCATCCAGGCACTAGCGGACCACGGCTGGGTGGTGAATGTGAAAGAGCCATCTCAGCCCCGCGCAGCAGATCTAACATCTGGGGGCGATGGTCAACTCGACAGAGGGATGGGCATAACCCGTGTCCCAGTGAGTCCACAACCTCAAAGAACTAGCCTGCAAGATGAAGGCCAATCCACTCTCCACAATGGGAAAGATCGCCCAGTTATTGGGCTGTATGGCCTCCTGCATAGACCTCGTGCCCTGGGCCAGGTGGCACATCGCCCGCTCCAAAATCACGTCCTATCCAGAGGCGCTGGCGAGCACAACCTCCATTGCGTGGTACCTCTGCCCCAGGCAGTAAGATCCTCCTAACCTGGTGGACACTGGAAGAAATCTATCCAGGAGTCCCCCTCGAACCGCCCCGCCCGGTCGCCATAGAGACGGACGCGAGCCTTTCGGGATGGGGAGCCTGCCTGGGAGAGTCAACGGCGCAGGGCCGATGGTCACCAGCAGAGGTGAGTCTCTCCATCAACATCCTGGAGATGAGGGCCGTGTTCCATGCGCTGAGAGCATTCAGGCACCTAATAACCGGGCGGGCGGTCTTAATTCGTTCCGACAACCGCGTGACGGTAGCATACATTTCGAAACAGGGCGGGACCAGGAGCAGGGCCATGATGAGGGAGACAACGGCGGTCCTCAACTGGGCACAGACTCACCTCATCCACCTGAGCGCAGTTCACCTCGCAGGGAAACTGAACGTCAGGGCGGACTGGCTCAGCAGACAACAAGTGCACCCGGGGGAATGGCGCTTACACCCAGCGCTATTCCAGGAAATCCAGGTGGCATGGGGTCCCGTGTCCATGGATCTCATGGCATCTCAGGAAAATGCCCAGGTCAGCAAGTACTACTCGCGCTTCAAAGACGGCCTCGTCCAGGGGACGGACGCTCTATCACAGACCTGGAGGATGAGGAACGCCTACGTGTTCCCTCCTCTCCCCCTGATCCCCCAGGTCCTGGTCAAGATCCAGGAAACGGTTCTCACGGTCATCCTAGTGGTCCCATACTGGCCACGCAGAGCCTGGTTCGCTGCGGCATGAGAAATGACCGTGGACAACTTCAGGATACCCTACCGGCCAGACATGCTCTTGCAGGGACCAGTGCTGCACCCAGCTCCTCGGACCCTGAAACTCATGGCCTGGCTCCTGAAAGGAGCAGACTGAAAGCAACGGGGTACCACGCTTCAGTGATCAGTACCCTACTTCAGTCCAGACGGTCCTCCACCACGTTCACATACAAGAGGCAATGGGCCAACTTCACGCGGTGGTGTAGAGAACAGGGCACTATGCCCGAACAGACCAACCTAGCCAACATCCTACTCTTCCTCCAGCAGGGAGTGGACAAGGGCCTGGCACCCTCCTCCCTCAGGGTACAGCTATCGGCCATAGGAGCGGCCATAGGCCTCGTGAAAGGGTACCCCCCGGGTGCGCACCCCGACTCCACTCGCTTCTTGAGGGCAGTGGAGATCATGCGTCCGAGAACAAGGCCGGTGATCGCACCGTGGGATCTCCCGATGGTCCTGGAATCCCTCAGATCAGCCCCCTACGAGCCCCTCCAAGAGACTGACCTTTTTTGGGCCGGCCTCAAGGCTTGCTTCCTGGTAGCTATCTGCTCGGCCAGGAGGATTGGAGAGCTTGGCGCACTGTCCTGTGCGGAACCCTACACAGTGTTCACACCACTGGGGGTTAGCCTAAGGACGGTCCCGGCATTTCAACCGAAAGTCCCTACCAATTTCCACAGGGAACAGCCTATCGAGCTATCCACATTCCCAGAGGATCCTACTCTGAGTCAAGGCGGGACCCCTCACCACCTCGACGTGGGATCCACCCTCGCGGTATACCTGGCCAGAACACGCCCCATCCGCAGGACAGAGAGGCTGTTCATCATTGCTAGGGGCCGAGGCGGGGCATACCCGCTTGACCATTGCAGGATGGCTAAGATGGGTCGTCCAGAGCAGCTTACAGCCAGCCAATTGATCCCACCACAGGGATCAAGGCCCATTCCACCAGAGCGGTGGCCACCTCCTGGGCGGAGAGCCAGTGTATCCATGGAGGACATTTGCAGGGCAGCCACTTGGTCCTCCATACACACCTTCGCCAGACACTACAGGCTGGAGCAGCTTGGAGCGTTCACCCTCCTTCGCAACCCAGGTTCTAGCTGCTGCTTCCTCAGCCGGTCCTCTAAGCCACTCTTTCCCTCCGGAGTGCTTCTTCTTATCTACCCATGAGGTAATGTCTAGGTGCCATAGATGCCAACCAATCACAATGGGCGTTTACTCACCTGGTAAAGGTGATTGTGTTGGTTGGCATCCATGGCACTCCAAGGCCTTCCCTCAGAGCGGCTAGAATGGCCGGCGCCGGTAAAGAGAGAGAAAAAGGAGATACCTAGTATCCGGGTTTTATTGGGGGTCAGACTACATGCATGATGACATAACAAGTGACCTGTCGAACTTCCGGGTTCAAGTTAGATTGTTAAAATAGGGGAATAAAGTTCGGGCCCCAGGGCCTTCTTTCTGTCACGTCGTAGTCCGATTGTTTTTGTATCCTGTTCCCAACTCCTGGTATCTATGCTAACGTTACATGGTATGTCTTGCTGTATCCTAATTAACCTTATTTTCAGCTATGGAAGATTCTAACTGGAAAGCAGGGGTTTCTGGGACCTGGATATGCTGGAAATTTGATCTGGGTCAGTGCATCACTAGCCTATCAGGTGGGCTGAAACCCATGAGGTAATGTCTGGAGTGCCATGGATGCCAACCAACACAATCACCTTTACCAGGTGAGTAAACACCCATTACCTTTGGGAAGGGGGTGTCAAGGTTTGTTGAGGCAGTATTGAGGAAACTATGTAAACCACATTCAAAATTCAGAAGAATGGAGAGCCAGACAACTAGCATTGTGGAGGAGGGCATGGACAAGGCCTACAAGAGGATTGCCGAGGACTGTCCTGCTAGATTCCACTGATCACAGTTAAGGGGATAGACCAATGCTGGTGGTCAGGACATTACTACATCTCCCCTGCATAATAATGTTGTTATCCATAGTAAGTTCAGACCTAATGAGGGTATGAACAGCACTTCTTCTGGTTTGTTTCGGTACTAATTGCTTGGCTCTCCAGGAAGATGTAGTTGTTGGTCAATGAGGCAGAAAAAAAAGGGGGACTGTACATACTGCCTTCATTGTGCAAAAGGGGGTGATCTACCCAATGTTTATTGTGGGAGCAGAAGTGAAACACTGATGAGAGAGGACTGGAGAGTGATTTGGGAGGCATCACTTGAAAGTGCCAGTTAGTGAAGCATATCCATATAGGTGATCGCTACTGTCTGAGGCACAAGGTTATGATCTGAGCAAGCAATAATACCTGACAGGGTGGGCGGTATTGGGCAATACCGGACCGCCCAGGAGCGTAATGAGGCCCGATGCCGCAGGCGGAGGACCTTATAGCCCCTGGAAGGTCCGGTATTGCCCATACCACCTCCCCTGGAGGCTATTATTGCACTTAGAAAATGGAAAGTAACTGAAAAAGAACTGATTGACACAGATTGTTAAGTCTGCAACTAAATTAATTATTCTTTATTTAACATTTTTCACTGTGGGACAAAAAAAATAGTCCCAAAAAAAGTAAATAAGAAAACACATTTAAACCACCCTGAAGTACATTGTGATGATGGTGAATGGCTAACTTGAGACCACACTATTTGAAGTTAACCTTTAAATAATATGATATTTTTACTTTTTTTTTCTTGTGTTGCTCAGAGTGGAAAAGAAAAATTAAAAAGCCGGTTGCTGTCAGTTTCAAATCTGACAAGATCAGTGATGCTCCTGCTTGAGTTCATTCCTAGTGGCACCGGGTGCATTTTTTTTTTTAATGAGGAAGTGTAGCATGCGGGTTTCTGCAAGATATGGGCGAGGGGAGGCACAGAACTACAGAATTGCCGAGGAGAGAAGAGAGAGAGAGAGAGAGAGAGAAGGTTTTTAGCTTGCATCAAGATAGGTGAACCAATCTGGGAGAGAAAACTAGACAATATTACAAGAAAACAGTACATTTCTGTGATTTCCCCATGTTTAACTGTACGATCGAGCAGAGGAGTAGTGGTGATAGGCAGATAGCAGCACTAGACAGTTGCCGGCGAGGTTCTGATAGTAAATATATTTCCATGGTGCCAGGAAGTTAGTAAACAAATTCTGCAAAACATTGTGTATGTTTTTGCTCATATTCTTGGCAGTCAAGCAAAGGCTCAGGTGATCAAGAATGCAGCCGCTCCCGCATTTCCCAAAATCCTGCTGGTATATTGTTATGGAGAGGCTCAGGAGTCCACTTAATAGTGATCACTACAGCTCCCCAAGCAACAGAGTCTCCTCTCCAATCTCAGTAACCCCACCCCTTGTGCTGAAGAAGGATGGCAGAGTATGTGAGGAAACAAAGAAAAGAAGTTAAAAAAAAAAAAAAGGATGATTTGTCTGAGTATTGCCGGCAGCGGACAGTTTTACTGCATTTTGTCTGGTTCGTTTTAATGGGGCCCAGACATGCTTAATGAACTTTCCCCCAGTTCCACTGCCCATACTGGGAGACATGCTGCCGGCTTGTAGTTTGGAGGTTAGCGGCCGGCTTTGTGTAGCGTGACAACATGTGGACTGTCTGGACTCTGGAGTTTATAGTTTGACTACAGTGAAAAGGTTCAGTTTTTTTAAGTTGAGTTTTATGTTTGGAAATGATTTTGACACCAGAGGGATGGGTCGGCTGTGTGTGTGCGTGTGTGTGTGTGTGTGTGTGTGTGTGTGTGTGTGTGTGTGGAGGTGGGGGAGCTCTGAGTTACTCCTGTTGGCCCAGTCTCCTTTAACGGAGAAAAAAAGAACATGCCGGTTTTACCGTTTCAAACATTCTTGTGCCCAATGTTATTGGTGATGCAATCATTTTTATGGGCACTTTTAAAACCCGGGCTCTGTTACCTGATAGATGCCCACCTTGCCAGGGCCAAGCCTTGCCAGCCAATCAGAGTCCAGGATTTAGATGGACCATTTTCTAAAGTGTGATCATTCTCTTTGTGGGACTGGGAAGCTCATATGCGGCCTCAGGCAGTACCAGGGACAGAGTGTGAACAGCAGACTGTTTGATGGCTGGTGGGCTAGCTGGGGGGGGAGGGTTCATAAGGAAAAAGAAGACAATACAAGAAGCATATTTTTCGATTACCAGCGAAGCATGATCATTGGCACTGGACCAGATCAAAACTTCACTGCAACCATCGGGACATCACATAACCATTAGACCACCAGATATTTGAAGAGTTGTACTGTACCGCAGTTTGGCAAAGAGAAAGTCGGTTGGATTACAATGCAATTTCGGCACATTAAAGTAAACAAAATGAACAAAATCATAACCTAACATGTACTGATCAAAATAATCCACATATTAAGTCATGGTTTTGATCATTTTGGTGAAACAATTCTAAACAAAGGGGGAAAACAGAACTAGTTAGCACTATAAAGAGCCATGTAGCTCGCTGCCTCTAGCTCCAATGATGTCATTCCTTCACACATTTGGCAGTCATTTTAGGGAACAGACAGAGCAGTTTTTTCTTAAATTGGAAGGCTGATGCTTACTTTTTCAGATGCTACAAAACTATTTATGTTATTCACATAAATGCAATGTTAGCATCAATGTAAACAGCAGCCTTTCCTTTAGTCGCATATAAAGTTGAATTTTTGAATAGTTTGTTGGCAAAATGTTGTTTAGGTGTCCTTTAAAGGTTTCTATCATATCCCCTCTCTCCTTCTTCTCCTTCAGGGTGCACGTATTTAGCTTCTTTAGCCTTTCCTTGTAGGGCTTGTCCCAGTTGTGGGTGCAACAGATAGACACTGACTCAGTCCCTAAAGGTACAACACACCTGCTGCATGGCTTTATTGAAAAAGCTTCACAAAACAAAGATTCACAGGAGAATGCAAACAAATAATACAGAAAATAAATCTTCACATTGCACCTTGTCAGGATTCAGTAGTCAAAAGTCCCTTTGTTTCTGTGTTTCATATAGTTCTCTGGGTATGAAGACTGTCTGCCTTTTCTTCTGTCAGGCTCTGATCAAAACCAGGATCCACATTTCACGCAAATAAAAATAAAATAAAATGAAGCTTAACAGGGTATTTGCCAACATACCACAGTCAGTCTCTCAAAGCACCTCTAAAGTCCCTTTCTCTCTTCTACTTCTGCTCTAGATTGCTGCATGGGCATGGAAACTGCATGACCTTCCCTCACACATGTTCTGTTCAGCAACAGGATCCCAGGCAACTGTGCCGCTAACTCCAGGCAGGGGCTTATATACTTTTCAAATTAGCCCCTGCATCACAGATTTTAATTTAGGATCTGCTCCACAATACTGATTCAGACCTGCGACACAGGTCCCACTTTGGCACAGTGCCAGAGAAAGGGAAGGTGTGTGAGAGAGAGAGAGAGAGAGAGAGAGAGAGTGTTTTCTATCACTTGCATACGGTTCTCTTATTTAGTTTCCTTGGGTCAGGAGAATACCCCCCCATGGGCATTTCAACTCATCTTGCCCATTTAAACAATTTGAATAATTCTTTAGGACTTTTAAGCCCAGAATGAGAGTAGACAGTTTATATTTCACATTCCTTCAAGCTCTTAGAATGGAGTGGGTGCTTGGCTTTCAGTCCCAAGCTGAATCCCTACTTCCTTGGATTATCACTGGTTCACTTCGCAGCTGAGCCACTGTTTTCTATTTAATAAAAAAAAAAAACATCACCCACAATGGCCATACAGGTACAGTGGAGTCTATTTCTCCACTCCTTGCATACCCCATATATCTTATGCACAGTGTAAGAAAATGTTTAGAGGAAGAGCGAGATAATGTTTTTGTCACTGTGTCCAAATGCGGTTCTCTCACTCACATCTCTCTTCTCACCAGAACACCACAGTGAGTTTTTCCTAACTTTCTTGATATAACTGTGACCACTTTAGTTTTCAAGGCTTTTAAGCCTGAAGGGGGAGCTGACAGAAAAAGGAGCACTTTGTTACAGCTCCAATGTGGAGCAGCTGTCTTTCCTTCTTCTGAGTCAACCTTCTCATTTTGGGCAGGGCACATCAACTGCAATAAATAAAGATGACCTATACTAAATACTTTCTCCCTGACAGGAGAAAGAGAAACCTCAAGTGTCATTCATTTTTAGCCTGGAGGGGAAACGACTTTTCATAGTCCCCTCCACCGCTTCTCACATAGGGGAAACTTTTTCATTCAGCAGCCAAACGAAAATATGGCTTTTTACTTCGTTCTCCAGCCCTTTTCCTAGTGAGGGCACTCTTCAGTAGTACTCAATCTGGCTTTTTCAGGCACCACACTATTTTTCCAAGCACAACACTGCTGGCAATAAAGTGGATTTTAAACTGTAAGTGCTGCATGAAGTACTGAAATGAAAAAATGACTCACATTTTAATGATGCACATACTTAACAAAGGCCATCTGCATTTGTACTTGGCAAATGGCACTGTGCTGGCTAGCTTCCCTGCATTTGTCTTATAACAAATGAAACTGTGCTAGCCAGCTGTTACATATTTATTTTATTATCTGCAGTCATTTAGGATGCATTCAGAGGGACTTGAAAAACAGAGTTAGAAGGGGGGGACAGGAAGAGACGGAAGGGATAGGAGAGCCCTCCTGGGTGATCAGTCCAGGAGGAGCAGCATGAAATACAAGCAGACAAAACAGAGGATGTGCAGCCAAAGGAACACACACACACACACACACACACATGCACACACAGTATGGTCCCTCCAGTACATAGATAAGATGACTGGCCTTACCACACTCCCCCATGCTTAAGAGGGAAACAATGAGGAAGCGTTGGTTTTCCTTTCTGTCACCAACCACTAACCATTAAATCCTTTTAACAATCTTTTAACACATGAAATTTGACACTTTACTCAGGGTCATGCCCCATATGATCTATGTATATTTACATCATATAACACATTTTCTTGGGGTGAGTAATTATCCGCTCCAACTCCACCAGATATGTTGGTACTAAGTAGTGGCCCTTTCCAAAGGTTCCATCCTCTGCATAAACCCACTATATCTCTTTTTTTTGTCTACACATTTTCAGACATCCGAGGGGAAACACCCAAGGTGTCACCCCAATGCAGGATCTGATCACATTTCTCACCTACTTTATCCACTGTAGATTTTCCTATTGCTACAAACATTTTCTGCCTTTTGCCTTGGATCCTTTTTATATTATCAGATATACCTTTCCTAACCATCAGGCCTGCCACCTGACCTGTCTTACCACATTTCAGCATTCATGAGAATACCAATCTATAGCCATGTCCATCTTTGCTCATACAACTGGCTTTACCTCTCAATCCTTCTACCCAATGTGTCTACGGGAACTGGTGAAGGAGCATTAGGAGCATCCCCACTCAAGGAACACCCAGAAATGAAGGATGGCATCACCATCCATATGGTCAGCCTGGGTAACCTCTACTTCTCATCTCCTCATGGCCCTAAACCATTGGCCATTTCTCCTCATTTTCTTCTTTTTTTAGTCTCATTTTAACTTTTTGATATCACGGGAGCAGGTAACCAAGTTTGTTGTACACCAAGTCGGACTATCTTACATTCCCTTGCCACTTTAGGAATTATCTCAGAGGTCAGTTAACTTTCCCTGATAAACTTGGGACCCCTTTCTTGCCTAAGCATGGCCACAACATTTTAGGGACTACCTTCTGCTCCAGCAACATGCTGGGCTCCCAAAATCAGTGTTCTTCTGGCTATTATCCCTATATGGGTTTCTTGAAATCTGCAGGAATCCCAGGAACCACTCATGCTGAACTCCACCTAGTGTAGAGCTACAGCAAGTTCCTAATCCCTTTGAACTCTTTTCCACTTTCCATTCATTCTCCACAGAAGCTCTACCTGGGGTCCCTTAATAAATACACTATAGAACAGTATAGCATCTATATTTTCTATATACATGTCTATATTCATTTTCACATTCCCCAGCACCATAGAGTATCTCCTATCATCAGATACATTTTACATTTTCTCTTTTTAAGCATCATCTTTAAGCATAACCAAGGATCATTGAGATTCAAGAGCATTACCAAAGATGTTTACCATCTAGTACCATGTAACCTGGGTGGTGTGTTTTCCTTCTTCCAAGGGTGCCTTCTTTTCTCTTTTATGATCCTTTCATTTTGGTACTCCCATTCTGCAACCAACATACTTGCACTTCTGCTGTACAGATACCTTCTGCTCAAAGCAGGAATCTCTATGACCTTGCACACAGGAAAGGTCCTACTATAGGCTGCCACCTATCTGCATATTTTTATTTTATTTAAACATTTGGTAACTGGTAAAGGCACGTTGAGCCATGGCTCATTTCCAGGTGTGATCTGTGTCACAAACCCACTAACATATAGAAGTTGACGGCAGATAAGGACCGCAAGGCCCATCCAGTCTGCCCATTTCTTTTTCTACCTTATAAATGTGCCATCGGCCTTTGCTCTGTCAGTGACCTATCTATTCGTAGTCATTTGTATTGCTCCCTTATGCCTATCCCATGCCTGTTTGAAGCCCTGCACTGTATTCATAGCCACCACTTCTTGTGGTAAGCCATTCCATGCTTCTACCACCTTTCTGTGAAAAGAATTTCCTCCACATTCCCCTTATCGGCCTCCCTCTAATCTCATGCTGTGTCCTCTTGTGCTGCTATTTTTCTTATATTTAAACATGTTAGACTCTTTCACCTTGTTTATGCCCTTAAGGTGTTTAAATGTCTCGATCATATCACCTCTCCCTCCTTTGCTCAAGGGTATACATATTGAGCTCTGCTAATCTGTCCTCATATGTCTTCTGATGCAGTCCCTGCACCATTTTGGTTGCCCTTCTCTGGACTGCCTCAATTTGGTTAATGTCCTTGTGAAGGTGTGGCCTCCAATACTGCATGCAGTACTCCAGATGGGGCCTAACCAATGTCTTGTAAAGAGGGATTATTACTTCCCTCTTACGACTTGTGATACCCCTACTAATACACCCTAACACCCCCCTAGCCTTACCTACTGCTTTAGAGGTCTGCTTGGATGATTTTAGGTCATCAGTGATGATGATGCCCAAGTCTCTTTCTTCCTTTGTGACTGCTAGCAACCCCCTCCAGCCTATAAGTGGCTTCGGTTTCTCTTCCCTATGTGCATGATTTTGCACTTCTTTGCATTAAATCCAGTTGCCACTCTTCTGACCATTCTGCTAGTTTATCCAGATCTCTTCTCATTCTGCCCACCCCATCTGGATCATCTACTCTGTTGCAGATCTTGGTGTCATCTGCAAACAGACAAGCTTCACCTCTAGTCCATCTGCGAGGTCACTAATGAAGATGTTGAATAGGACTGGCCCCAGGACTGATCCCTGAGGTACCCCACTTGTGACTTGCATCTCTTCTGACTGTATACCATTTACCACCACTCTCTGTTTTCTGCCAGTCAACCAGTTTGCCACCCAGTTGACCAACTTCTGACCCACCCGAGCCTACCTAGCTTATTTATCAATCTTCTATGTGGAACAGTGTCAAAAGCTTTGCTGAAGTCAAGGTAGGCGACATCAACTGCTCCCCTTGGTCCACCACTCTGGTTACCTAGTCAAAGAAATCTATGAGATTAGTTTGACAGGACCTTCCTTTTGTAAACCCATGCTGTCTTGGATCCTGTGCCCCTATGGATTCCAGGTGTTGCACTATCCTTTCCTTAAGGAGTGCCTCCATAATCTTGCCCACTACTGAGGTAAGACTGACCGGTCTGTAGTCCCCCGCCTCCTCCCTGCTACCACTCTTGTGGAGTGGGATCACATGAGCCCTTCTCCAGTCTTCTGGGACCTCTCCTGTGCTCAGAGACTCACTAAACAATTCTGCTAATGGCTCTGCTAGTTCCTCCTTTAGCTCCTTAAGTACCCTGGGATGTATGCCATCAGGTCCCATTGCCTTATCCACCCTGGAGCTTAGCAAGCTCTTGTAGGACCCTTTCTTTGTGAAGGAGTAGTGCTCACCTCCCTCCCCTGTGTCCATGATGCTTGAGCTGTGGGCCCTGCCCTACCTTCTCTTCAGTAAATACTGAGCAAAAGTATCTATTTAGGATAGATGCCTTTACAGGGTCCTCCTCCTCACATGCTCCCTTTTCTCCATTAAGCTTAGCAATACCCCCTCTGGACTTTCTCCTTTCACTAATGTATCTATAGAAAGTCTTGTCACCTTCTTTTACTGTTCGTGCTAGTGTTTCCTCAGTTTGGGACTTTGCCTGCCTTACTGCCTTACCTGCTTCCCTTAAGCAGGTCAGCCCTCTATTCCCAAAGTGCCAAACTCCAAGCGCAGTGTTGTGAACAGTTAACAGACACAGGGTAACCCTCCCGGTCTGTTTTGTGGGTTTCGAATCAACCTTTGGTCTCAAGTCTTGGAGGTATTCAAACTGTGAACCTCTTGCTAGCGTACCCAATGCACAGGCTCAGATAATTCTGTCTTTGGGGGGGCCAGATACTGTATATTTGCCTATGGGCACCTTACCAGGTATACAGAAATTAACCCTTAAAAACTGAAATGGAAGACCTCAGATTTAAAATGCTTACCTTTTTCCAGTTTGGTATCACCATTCAAGCTTATGTACAGTGTCTGCTTTAACCGTATATACTCTACTTGTAAAGGAAAGAAATCCAAAGACAGACCAAGTAGGCTCTAAAAATAGAGTTTTACTAAAATAGATACAAATTATGTAAAACATAAAATACAGAACTATTATATCACAAGAACCATACAATCTTTTAAAAGAACAAGGTTTTAACAGTGCAATTCCTACTACAGTACTTACATTTGTCTCTCTCTCTCTAAATACCTGCTTAAAGTGCTCACAGATGTTTCTTTGTCAAAGCGTAGATAAAAGTGTCTTTGAAGGAAAACAGAATAATGTTTAAAAGCTGGTTTTCCCCACCTATTTGCATGAGGTCACCTAGCTGCTCCCTGTCAGAATATATATAAAAAATCTATATAAAAACAGGATGTCTTTTCCAAGTATTCAATTCTGCACCCTCAGCATAACTCATGTTCTTCAAATGACTCTCTTTGATCTTATGATAAGCTTCCCCCTTCCAGGACTTGAGAGCATCTTTTATGACTTCACATTAAAATGTCACAACCTGCTTTTCTTCCTCTAAGTATTATCAAAGTTTATGATTTTCCTTCTTAGCAACTACAGTAATAATTAACTTAGTTAAAGTCTGTAATTAGCTTCAGGCCTTCCAGGTAACGCCTTGCATCAAAAACCTGTGTGTGTGTGTGTGTGTGTGTGTGTGTGTGTGTGTGTGTGTGTGTGTTATACTCACATACTGTTTCAGCATTTCTCAAGAGAGACAGTCCATAACCCATTTTTATATTACAAAAAATGATACAGTGATCAGAACCAGCTGTCCAAGTGTCACAACCTGGGGGCAGGGAACACAGGGATATTACACATAAAATACAAATAATTATGCATAATACAGAAAATATTCAAGCGAAATACATAATAAGCAATTGCAATTGGTAGTTACAAGGCAATAGTACAGTAAGTAAATAAGAAGCATACACTTACAATAATACTGGCATTTGAAGGCAGGTACATACTGTAAGTATATACAGGTATTTACATAGGTGAGCACTTGGTGTGGTTGTAACTGGTAACCTGTGGATCCTGCAGCATGCCACTAGGCCACATACCTGCCCTTGGCCAGGCAGTGGAGAGTCCTCACTATTTCTAGCCTACAGGCTCCTCACCTCCCTTGGTTACCATATAGTTGCACTGGACTATGAATGTATTGTATTATGTATAAGACAAGGCCTCCCTGAGGCAGCTTACTACCAACTCATATCATGCATTGCTTTAGCTACCAATTGTATAGGTCTTAACCACTCATTAGGTAAATATGTCGCTAGCTCTGCTCTGTTTTAGCTACCAAATGTACAGGCATTAACCAGTGCTTATTGTACTTATACACTGTATGGTTGCTCACCCACATTTATTCTATGAATGTACTGTATGAATATTTTTATTCTGATGTGGAGCCTTTGGAAATGAGTCTATGACTCAGAGGGTTGTAATTCCAATTTCCTAAATAAATAAAATAAATAAATAAAAAAATAAAATAAAGACACAAAATTGTGCAAAGCACATTGGAAAAAAGCATGTAAAAAATTAGGACAGCTTGCAGCAATAAATAGTAGATGGCTGCTAAGTGAGGCGGAGAGGCAAGAGATGCACTACTTGTTGCTATGGGGGCAGGAGCAGAGGGGGAGGCAGGCGGTGTAGTTGGGCTTTGATAGCACTATGTGAGAGAGAGTTTTATAGAAGGGGTGACTGAGTGTTCCACAGAGATGGGAGCCTGTAGGTGAAAGTGAATTTTCCAGCTGTAGAGGAAGGTAAAGGGAGTGAGAAGGAGTGAGAGTCCCTAGAGCGTAGTGTGTAGGGTAAGTAGAGTGCAGGTGTTAACTTCTCAGAGAGGTAAGTGGGGAGCAAGTTAAACCAGTATTTGGAGATAAGGGAGATGGAGTATATGAAGCAATGGTGGGACAGCGGTGAAATATCGAGGGTAGAGAAAAGTGAGCAGTGGTATGTTCTGAGGGTGTGAATTGGAGGCACAGTGGCAGAAAGCATAAAAGAGGGAGTCAAGTCTAGCAAGTGAGGAGGTGGGTGCAGTACTGTATATTAGGTCCGCGTAGTAAAAAATGGGGGTTATAATTTTAGCCAGCACTTCATGCCTCACCGGTAGTACTAGTGATTCGCTGTTACAGTATAAGATACCTAGCTTAGGGCACAGTTTTGAGCAGACGGAATCAATATAGTTCAAGAAATTTAGCTGTGAGTTCAGCCACACACTTAGGTATTAATAGGATGAGACAGCACTAAGAGGGGTGCCGTCCAGAGAGGTGATTCTCGGTGTGTGGGGGTTGCTCTGGCAAGCCTTTGAGAAGTACTGAAGGTCATAGTAACAGTCTTTGACATGTTACTTTTGATCACGGTAGGTGATTCTGGAACCAGGATTGCATAGAAAGGAAGTCCTGTTGCAGGATGGATTGAACCACGCTTAGAACTGGGTCAGATGTAAAGAGGATGGTATCATTCACATACATGTGGATGAGGGATCGCGAGCAGACAGAGGGGAGGCTGTTTATAAATAAGGAAAATAGAATGGGGCCAAGGATCAAGCCTTGGGTGATGCCGCCGAGTATGGGGAGGGATGGGGGATGTGGAGTTAGCAATCCTAACAGATTGAGATCCATTTTTGAGGTATGATTTAAACCACTGAATGGCAGGGGAAGCAAGCTCAGAGATCTTAAGCTTGTTTAGGAGCAGGGGGTGGGAGACTGAGTTGAAGGCTTTTGCCAGGTCAATAAAGACAGCGGCGGTTAGATGGCTTAGATCTGCAGCCAAGAGGATGTGGCCTGTGACATGGAGAAGGGAGGATAAAATAGAATGGTGTTTTCTGAAGCCAGATTGGAATGGGGAGAGGAAATTAGTGGCGGAAAGAAAGTCAGTCAGCCTGGATTGCATTAGTGTTTCCTGCAGTTTGGATACCACTGGGAGGAGGGGAAATAGGCCTGTAGTTGCCAGGCACTGAGGGGTCACTGCCTTTGTGGAAAGGGATGATGCAGGCTGATTGCCAAGCATTAGGGACCGTGCCGGAGGAGAACGATAGGTTTAGTAGGAAGGTAAGTGGAAGGGCAATGGCTGGGGCTGATATGCGCAGAAGACTTGGGTGTATGCCATCGGGGCTTGATTTAGAGGGGTTTAGGGATTGGAGTGCCTTCAGCACTTCTTTTAACAGTAGTGAGGGCAAGCAGGAAAGTATTTTGAGAAGTGCTATGTAGATGTGTGTGTGTGTGTGTGTGTGTGTGTAGGGGGTATTGCGTGGGGGGGTGTTGGTCGGGGAAAGGGCAGGAGGTGAAAAATGTATTTAGGATTTCAGCAATCTGGATGGGGTCAGATATTATAAGGCCATTATGCTTGAAAGTGGGGGTGCTGGTTTGAGGGGTGGTCAATGAGGGAGTGGACTAACTTCCAGAAAGAGGAGGGGTGCACTGTATGGAGATGAGACCTGAAGTAGTCTGCTTTGGCATGCCTTGTGGCCTTTGTGCAAGTGTTCCTGATGATGTTGTAGGTCTGTCTGGATTGTGGGGTCTGGGAGGATTTAAAAAGGGACCAAGTCTTGTCATGGGTTTTCACATTCCAGGCCAGTAGTAAGAAGGTGTTAACTGAGCCGACATCCTGCTATGGCTCAGATACCCACAGGCACCGGGGTGCAGATCCTCCATCACCTGCTGCTGGTAGGTGTGTGGCACCACTACCTGGGCATCCACTCTCTGGGTACAGGGATCGGGCCTCATGTGATAAAGAATACCCTGCTTTATTTCATACAGTACTATGAGTACTGTCTCACGCCCACCTCACCATTAACTTGTACACCTTCTCTAACTTTTACAAATTGCATTAGTTTCCCAACAGTAGTATCCCCCACTTGAAGCCTACCCCAGTCAGTACTGTCTTGCACAATATTGCTTCTATAGGGTATTAAACACAGATTGAACAAAACAAGAAAGAGTCCCTTAGGCCTCTGTAAAGGCCTCTTCTTGCTTGATTGGAGTTTCTACCCCCAGTACAGTATCACCAACTACAATCTCACCTGGGATCTCGCTGACATCCAAGCTGGTATCTCCGACCTCCAATAGGTAGCATTCTGGGAGTTCAGGCAACAATGGAAAGTCCTGCCCTGACTAGGACTTTTTCTCCAGCTATGTCTGGAACTGTCCTCTTCCAATTCCCCATCCTAGTATTACGATCAGAACTACTCAATCAGCATTTGGCACTGGTGTTCTGCCTCTTGGTAGCATTGTTCTGTCTCTAACCATCAACCACTCAACCACTGGACTAGTCTCATAAGGGTCTCCACCACCTGGGGGTCATCCCACACTTCTGGCCTGCCTTGACCACACTGTAGTCCCTCTGGTGAACTCATGGACTTCAGTGCATTGTCCTGGGTACAGCTCAGCATATTTACAAAAATGTCCTGCAAGTGTCTCTACATGCTAGCTTCAAAGGAGAGATCACACTTTGTCTTCCTTTCATCTCCAAGGTCCATACCAGACAGTGTCTTCTTTCCAGTTTCTTCAACGGTGGCCCTTGCTGACACCCCTTGGATACTCACTGCTCCTCCGCGGCTATTTTTGTGATTGTCTGATGTATACCTTGTGTCTATGGATACCAGGGCTGGTATCAGCTGGTTGACATTCCTCAGATCACCTGCACACCAACCAGAATCCCACTGCTGACACTAAATTTCCCAGGGTGTGGATGCGACAGATAGACACTGACTCAGTCCATAAAGGTACAACATGCATGCTGCATGTCTTTATTCAAAGAGGCTTGCAGACATGGATACCCCACAACCCTATACATAGTGCATCATGTGGTACACACACATTTAGTTTGGATATTTGGGCTATTCTAGTGGTCAGGGCCCATGGCTGGCATAGCCAGGGTCCTGGGTTCAAGACCACACAGTACCCTAGCTCAATTTGTTTTTTGGAAGCAGTGTAGTGCAGTGGTTTAAGGCTCTGAGCTGTGAACCTGGAGACCTGGTTTGAATCCCACAGCTCCCACTTGCATACTGTGTGACCCTGAGTAAGTCACTTAACTTCCTTGTGCTCCCAGGTCGCACATGTAAATAAACCTTCAGCTTAGTGTGTCTCTCCTGGTTAAACCAAAAAATATGTATATATATTATGGTAGCACAGTAGTGCTACCATGGAAAGGGTTGAGTAGCCCTTTTAAGGTTAAATGGTGAAACTTTGAACCTTAATAACTTTGCCACCTTTCTACGGATGTGCCTGAAATTTGGCACGCATAGGGCATCACCATAGATCTTGGGGTCTGGCAACTTTTGTACTGGTCGGATATGCAGCTGCGGCGTTATTAAGTGACATCCGTGTGCGCAATTACTTTTTTGTGCATTCTTTGCTCGCACCTACAGGTCACACGGTTTGCACGACTGGTCCAAAAACTTCAGGGAAAGTGCAACTGGGGTCCCCAATATGCCTTTTGAAGATTTCGTAAAAAAATATTGAACGGTTCAAAAGTTATTCAAAAAACAAGTTCCCATTATAAGTCAATGGGAAAAGTTAACAAAAAGTTCAACACTTTCGCAAATGCTCTTTTTAGTGTAGCAAATGGCCCTAATAGTGTTGCAAATCTGCCAATTGGTTTTTCAGTTACTGATCACAGAAATGCTTGGAATTTAAAATTGGGACCATCTAGGGACATAATTCTTTTTGTGTTTACCTATTCGAGCTCTGGGGATGCTAGTCATGTCTTTATTTTGGAGTTATACACCCCAGAAATATGTTTTTCAAATTTCTGGGAAAAGTAGTGTCACAAAGTAATGTTGCACTTGCTACACTTTCGCAAATTTTTGTGAAAGGTGTCGCAAACCACGACACTACTTTTCTAGACTATGGCCAAAATGACAGGATTTCTTTGCCAACCTGCTGCAAAAAAACGGTTTGGTCTTTTGAGCTGAAATTTGGAGGGAAGGCAGCCAACATCTCACAGATGTGCCTTTCGGTGGTTTGGTGACAAAATATTGCATGGATGCAAAGTTACACTACTCCGAATTTGAAATTTTTTTCCCATGGACTAACATAGTGGCGTCCACCGTGCCTTTCAGGGCTTGTATCTCGGAAACGGTGTGAGATACAGAATTTTTGTTTGGGCTACACATTTAGTGAAAACCTAGCCAGGGAACTCATGAATTATGACCATTTTAGTATTACAACTGCTCGTTTTCTGTTCCGAGGCCCATTATTACGCATACATTCTTTGTTTTCACTGTGTTTCTCAATGGAGCTTTTGTGGAAAAATACGGTGTGTGCTGCAGTTACTGTTACACGTAGGCTTTACACTTGTGTTTCCATGACTATTTGCATTTCCATTCCCGTGTACACCACTGTGTGCGTTACCCTTTCCGTTTCCGTTTGCACTTGCGTTTGCATTACTGTTACCATTTGTGTCTCCACTACTGTTTGTGTTTGTGTTTCACTTAGCATCACCATGCGCATTACCATTTCTGTTGGCAGCCGACCTTCCATTTCTGTTTGCGTTTGTCTTTCATTTTGCGTCATTGTTGTTCTTACCGTTACTATTTGCATTTACAATTGCGTTCCCGTGCCCGTGTGCGTTACGGTTTGCATTTCCATAAGCGCTTCCATTTGCATTTGCGTTTCTGTTTTCTTTGTCATTATTGTTGCTGTTACCTTTACCATTTGCATTTACAATTGTGGTACCGTCACCATGCGCATTATGGGTTGCGTTTCTGTACACACTTGCGTTTGCGTTTCCATTTCTGTTTCCTTTGGCATTGTTGTTGCTGTTACAGTTATCATTTGCATTTACAATAGCAGTATCATCACCATGGCATTACCAGTTGCATTTTCATATGTGCTTGTGTCTCTGTTAGGTTTGGCGTCACTTTGCGCCACATTTCTATTAATGTTTGCTTTACAATTTACGTTTGCATCACCGTGTGTGTAACCATTAGCGCTTGCATTTGCGTTGCACTTACCATTACAATGTCACAAAAAAACACACATGATGGGCGTGGGAGCCTAAAGGTCCCCACTCCCACCACCACATTCCTTTCACTATTTATAGTCCTCATTCTCAAAGAAGGAAAGTAGAGGCAAAGAACTCCATTTAATGCATCAGTTGAGGTTGTTCCACAGTGACAAAAGTGAGGAAATTCAGTGTTGGTTGAAAACCCCCCCTTGCACCCCTTCAGCCCACCCCACCAACCGCATCGGTGTGCATTGGAGTAGTCAGTCCTAACTCTCACCCCATTCTCCTGTGCCTCAGCTTGTTCACGCATGTGATGGGGTGAGAGTTAGCCGACGACCCCATGCACACCCTGATGCTGGTTGGGGGGGTGAGCTGAGGGGATGGAGGGGGTTTCCCACCCTGACACCAAATTTCCTCACTTTTGTCGCTGTGGAACAACCCTAACTGATGCATTAAAAGGTTTTTTTGCCTCTAATGCATATATATATATATATATATATGTATATACTTAGTGGGTTAGGGTATAAAAACACAAGAACGTGTCGGCAGAATGGGACTGTGTGATCCATCTAGTCTGCCCAGATTGCCTACCCCCCTATTCTGTTCTTCTGAGATTATCGCAGTACAAGTATCGTAACACAAAACTAGTTTTAGCTAGTTTTACTCTTACTCTTACTCTTATCAGAGAATATGTGCAGTGTGAGTGATAAGCTAACTGTTCTCTGAGCTGACCTTCTACCAATGAGATTTCCATATTTTGTGATTTTACCTTATTTGGCAGACTGTTACCATGTGACACACATTTCTTATCTAAAAGTATAAGAGAAGAATGTCACCAAAGCTGTATTTTGCTGAATTTGAATCCAGTTTGGAGTGCTATCATGATATCTAGGGTCCTGTTCCTGAGTCCCAGCAGGTGCTTTGCTGTGTTTTGCATTTTCTAGTAATAAACTATTTAGTTCCTGCTGTATCCTTGGCTCTGTGTTGTATTTTGCCAACAGGTCCATAACAATTCTGCTAACAAAATGTCGACGGCGGCAGGACCTGATTGGACAGAACCGACACCAAGATACCTCAGGTATAAGGATGAGATAACAACAAGTGTTAAGAACCTTCACCCCTCTTTGGCTCACGGGATGGTTGTTAGGGGCCTCCACTGCCAGAACGCATAGCTGTCTGACTGCTGAGACTGAGGTGAGCCAGCATGCCTTAGATCTCCAGTCAGTACAGTTTACAAAGGGCAGATCCCAATACAATGGCCAATAATTCTGAGCTCAGTGTGTACGTCCTACAGTATCTTACCTCCCATGGAGGTTGGAAAGATTTTGCATCTGATGTGAAACACCAGGCTGACCTGATACATTATGTAGGAAAGCTATGTGCTGAGGTCAAGTCTAAAAGTAAGCAACATGACCAAAAGGGTGTAATTGTCGCTGCTTTGCATGCTTTGTGTCAGACATTGGAATCTAAGATTTTGTCTCTGAAAAAAGAGGTAAAATCTAAATCCAATGAGGTGTGTACATTATAGAAAGAGATTGAGGATGTTAAAAAAGAGAAAAACAAGGAAATTAGTAAATTGCAGGTGGAGAATGAAAGGTTGCTGCAGGATAAGGTACAAATGTTACAGATGAATGGTGTGTTTATGAGCATGAATGAGTCATTGAAAAGTGAGCATGAGGAGTTGGAAGAAGAGTTTGAAAGGTGACAGAGTTAGGAAAAGAGATGGAGAAAAAACACAAATTAAGTGGCGCGTACAAGGTGTTGCAGGATAACATTAGTAATGGAACGTTTCAAGGAGGTGTGGATCACACGGAGTGTAGAATGCAGGTTGCAAAATTATGTCAGCATTGATGATCCAAAGAGTCATGTGAGAGTGATGCTGTTGGTACTGCTCATTGTCACATCATCCTCTGACAAGGAGGATGATGATGATGATGATGATGACGCTCCTTGGGATACCAGAGGATATAGGTGCCACCCACTGGTAGCCGCTGTGATAAAACCGAGGTAGAGGGCCTGATCTCTATGGTTATAGTGAAAAGTTAGCTGTCTGAGAAGCAGGTAAAAGCCTTACAAAAGGCAGTGACTGGTGCTCTGAAAAAGGAAGTGGAAAAATAGACACTTATCCAGGGTGTGGCTACCGTTGCAGCAGAGGCAGTTGCTAAAAGCATCGTTCCCAAGATTTCTGCACTTCACTTGAGCCACAGTGCTCTGAAGTGTGAGCTGGCTATTCAAGCATCACAGACAAAATTGGGCATATGGCCCAAGGTGACAAGGCTGTATGACCCTGGGTGACAATTTGAGTTGCCACTTGGAAAAGGTGCAACAGCACTGCTAAATGCTCATCCAGCAGAGCATCAGGTCCAGGTCCTCAGACAAATTGTGGAACCCACGTTGTGGGCAAAACTACTGGAAGTGGTCCAGAGTGACACCAAGGACTCTTGATATGGTCGCCGCCCACCTGTTGGCGGTCTATGTTCCAACTATGGTCTGTGTAATGCTGGCTACACAGGTGAAACAGCACAACAAGGAAGCACCTGCCCAGTATGATGGCCAGCTATGGTTCACTTACAATACTGGCAAAGGACTTGCGTGGGAGGAAGGAGACAGAAACTTCATAGAGTACAAATATCTCTTCTTGTGAACCTTCTCCCAGCTATTCGGGAAAGGGTAGAAGCTTCAGTCTTCCCTAAAAAGGACAGCTTTGGCCAAATTCTGGAGTGAGTGGAACACATTTACCAGATCCATACCAAGGACCTCAGTTTGGGCTCTAAGTCCAAAGTTGCTGCTGTGCAAAAGGGCGCAAAGCCACCTGCTCAATATGAGGTGGAGGGGAAACCCAGCAATCCTCAACAAAACTAATCCTCATACTCATGCAAAAAGAAAACTCAATGAAAGTTGAACCAACAAGAAATTAAGGGAAATAAAGGACAAAAACAGCGGTCTGGACCTTCGTACCGGGATTTGTTAATTGAGGTACAGCAGCTTCAGGCAAACAAGTCCAAAGCTGAATTGGAAAGGGCTGTTGCAGCCATCCCCGGATCGAATCCTGAATCAGGGAAGGGCGGGCAACCAAAGATCCTGTATCTGAGCTGAGCCAGGAGCTCTGTATAATGGATCCGACATTATATGATGCCTTGCAAAATCATAAGGACTTGGCTTGGCCTGATGGTGTCAGGCCCCAGTCCACATACTTACCTCTTTGGTAACTGATGACTCTGGTCACCTGTGTGTGAAAGCGCTGGTTGGGGGTTGCCAGCTTGAATTGCTTCTAGACACAGGAGTGGCCATCTCAGTCTTACATCAGACCAACCCTCAATATTCTCCATGGTCTACTGGGAAGTCTACTTCTGCCCAGACCTTTGAGGGGTCCACAGTGACAACTTATCGGTCCAGCTCTATACCGGTTGTTGTCGGAGCCTTCCGCTTCAATCTTATGCAGCTTCCCCATTATCAGAGCATACTGGCAATAGATTTTCTCTCTCGCCATGGGTGTGTGGTGGATTTAGCCAACTGGCTGCTCCTCCAGGCACCAGGTGTCCATCATATGCTGCTCATTTCTGATTCACATGTAGTGGCAGCCGTACAGGTGAATGACATGGAATATGATGTCGTCATCACGTTCCAGCGCCATCCCTTTTTCGATAAGTTGAAGTCTATTTTGGAACAATACAGGAACACCTTTGCTAAACACAAGCATGATTGTGGAAGGATGGACACCCTCATATGGGTTACTGGCAGGGACCCACCACATCAAAAGCAATATCCCTTCCCAGCAGAGGCAATTCCATCCCTGAGAGCTACTACTGAATCACTCTTAAAGCAAGAGGTCATCAGACCTTGTGTCTCCACAGTCAGTTCTCTCATTTGGCCTGTGAGGTAACCTAATAATACCTGGAGACTAACAATTGATTACTGGACGCTTAATCAGGTGACCCTCAGCTGTGCACTGACTGTGGTCTCAGCCCCGGATGTGTTCAGACTTTTAAAGCCTGCTCATAAGTGATTCAGTACTCTGGACATTTACAGTGGCTTCTGGTCATTGCCATTGGCCCCAGAGAGCCAATACAAGATTGCCTTCACCTTTGAAGGACATCAGTTCACTTGGATGTACCTCTCACAGGGTTTTCATAATAGCCCTTCCCTCTTTCACATCTGCATGCGGGATGCCCTACAAGGCTTCCCCACACCGGACTGTCTCATACAATATGTGGATGATGTTCTTTTGGCCACTGTAGACCAAGAACAGCACTTGCAGTCATTTGTAGAACTCCTCATACTCTTGCAGCACATAGGTCTAAAATGTAACCCTGCCAAGATTCAAATTTGCCACTCTGAAGTATCCTTCTTGGGCCTGCGAGTTACTGCAGAAAGAAGGATCCCTACCCTTGACAAGGTGCAAGGTATTCAGGACCTACCACTGCCCACCAGTGTGTGTCCACTCTCAGGCATTTTCTGGGCATGGTAAATTGCTCAAGGGATTTTATCCCTGATTTTGCCCAGAAAGCCATACCTTTGTATGAGTTACTGAAAACGTATGCCCCCTGGTGTTGGGGCCTGGAACATACCGCGGCAGTTGCTACCTTAAAACAGGCATTAGCTTTAGCCCCTGCTTTGGTTAGCCAAACCCAGATTTGTCCTTCCATTTGGAAACTGCCACTTCTGATATGGCTATGTCTGCCGTCTTGGCTCAGAAGATGCGTGATTGCCTTAGGTCTATCGGCTATGCATCCCAAATCCTTTCACTAGTGGAACAGAAATACTCTCTTTGTGAGAGAAACTTTCTGGCCACAGCCTGAACTATAAGGTACTTTACTTATATTATTGGACTCAGTCCCACTGTGTTGCACAACAATCATACCCCTACCAACTTCTTGTCATCAGGCTGAGTCAAGGATGGAAATGTGTCCAGTGCAAGACTCATCCACTGGTCACTCTTCTTACAGGATCAGGATATTACTGTGTACCCCACCAAAAACCCCTCCATTTTGGCCCATGGACTCCTCTATAATGGGGACCCATATGAGTGTGGACTGGAACCTCCCTTCCTTACTGATACCCAGTCCATTTCTGCCTGCCACTGACATTGTCTTGGTGGACCCCAGACATGCTGTGTTTTCACAGATGGTTCCTCTTTTTATAATGAGGGACATCAGGCAGCAGGATTCAGAATCTTGGTCCTCTGCCTGGAGGTGGGGGGAGGACTGTGGACATAACCAGACAGTGTACCGTCAGAGCCTCACAATATTCAGAACTGGCAGCCATTGCACATGCAATGGAACTGATACAGGAGGAACAAGAGAGGGACACTGTCATTTTTTCTGACTTTTCATGGGTGTGCTACTCCCTTACAGAGATTCTGTCTTTTTGGAAAACCCATGGGTATGCTTCCTCGGAAAGTACCCCAGTCAAGCACCAAGATCTGTTACAATACATCACCATGATGTCAAAAATGTTCCCTTTAAGCTGTATGTCCACAAGGTAAAGGCCCACTCTAAGTCAACCCCTTTTCATGAGCAGAATGACCATGCAGATACACTGGCCAAGCAAAGCGCATTAGAGGGAGAAGTATGTAAGGCTTATAGTTCCAAAGCCACTGCAAAAATTCTGGTGGAATACCAGATGGGGCCTACCTTTCAAGACAGATTCTGACAAGGGGATGAGCTCTACCAGCCCAGTTATGCAAGTTTTTGAAATATTAGGGGCAAGGCAGAAGTTCCACATAGCTTACTATCCTCAGTCTTCTGGTGCTGTAGACAGAACCAACTTGCAGATCAAAGCAATGTTGTCAAAGTTTGTCAGTGAAAATGCAAAGACTTGGGATATTCTGTTGCCCTTACTCCTAATGGCAATTAGGGCTACCTCATCAACAGTTACTCAGCACACACACTTTGAGGTAATGACTGGTCGGCAAAGGAGATTACCAGAACATTTATGGGTGGATGTCCACACCCTTACCATGGACAGAGTGTTGCTTGACACCTATGTAAAGCAGTTACTGGAAAATGTGGTTGACATTCACCGCTTTGCTGCTCAAAGCTTGGGCAATGCCCAACAAAAGTCCAAAATGTACTTTGACAAAGATGCCAAGGAAGCAGATTGGCAAGTGGGTGACAGAGTCATGGTGCTGCAATATTCAACACCTGCCCATTCCCTATCCAGCAAATGGGCTGCTCCCTACAAAACTGTGAACAAACTCAGCCCCTCTGTCTATTAGATGTGATTGCCAAACCGCAAGAAGTCTATTGACAAATGTTTCCATGTCAATCAGCTCAAATTGTTCAAGGGCTCAGAAGGCCCTGAGTAAGTAATTCACTTGGGGGGGGGGCGTGGCAGGGTTGTACTTCCAACTACTTCTTGTCTGTTATTTCAGAATGCTACTACTTGTGTTGGTCCTCCACTATCCTGTCCTGGGTGCTGCAGAAGACTTCCAGTTTCCCAGAGGAAAATAGCCACTGACAACCTGGTCAAAAACATATGCCTACACAGGCATGGATGAGCTCCTCAAGATTATCCATCTTTGGGGGTACAATGGTTCTAAATGGTGTAACCTGGATGGGACCTGCTGATCCCGACCATCATGCCTGGCAGAAGGGACAGCCAGGCCCCTCTCTAATCTACAAAGACAGAGCAGTGGGACACTCAAATGGTTCCCTCTTAATAAAGAACATACAACAACAAGATCAAGGGACTTGGAGTTTTGAAATCATTATGCAACTTCCTGAATATAAAAAACCTATACCAGTGGTTGGTTCCACAAACTTGATCTTGTACCCACCTTCTATGACTCATCCCACTACTGTGCCCAACATGACTGTTTTCATAACTCCTGAGACCACCAGTTCTCCACCACAGCCATTACAGTGCCCTACCTTGGAGCCAGGTTCACATAGTGGCGTGACTGCAACTTCCATTCCTGGGACACGTATTAACAATGTTCAATTTATGCATGTTCCTGTTATTTTAAATGTAACCCCTAGATGGCACTATCCCAGGGGCTACTACTCCTGCCTGATTTGCCACTAACAGGTTGAGGGGCCTGGATCCGATGGCGGGTGCCTCCACCCAGAGGTCAGGGTTTGCAATAGTTAAACTAACTTGGTCACAGCCCTCTGGGACACTGCAACCCCCCTTTCTTCCCACTAGTGGCCCACACAGTATACCAGAATTACCTTCACAGTATACACTTACCCCCAGGACTGGTTCAGGCACTGGGACCCCCTGTAAAATAAGAAGATACAGTGCAACAATCACAGTACAATACTTTAACATAGACAAATACCTCAGGCAGTATAACTTTGCTGAAACAAGCAGCTCTGATTTATTTAGGGGGATATAACAAGGACAGGGGGAAATCAGGTTAATTAGCTTATCACTTTACTCATCTACCTATGGCTCTGTGCACAGGCCTATCCCTACCAGTTACTGTCCCTGGGTACCCAAGCCCTAGTGGCTAGTCCAAACCGTGGCAGCTGGTAGGGGCCCTTTCACACAGAGAAAAGAAAAATTAGTTAAACAGTCAGCAGTACAGTAATTCCATTTGGATTCAATGTGGCAATTCAACAGGGAGCGACCCTGAATTAGTACTCACGACCTCCAAACAAGATAGGGTCCTTCAACATCAGCAGGGCTACTCTTGAGCTCCACGAGACTCCTCACACATTTATATGACAAACTGCAACAGGCAAAAGTCCTTTAATGGCAGCAGGATTCACTTGAGCTACACAAGCCTCCTCACACATTTATATGGTAAACAGTAACAGGCAAAAGTCCTTTAATGGCAGCAGGATTCACTTGAGCTACACAAGCCTCCTCACACATTTATATGGTAAACAGTAACAGGCAAAGTCCTTTAATGGCAGCAGGATTCACTTGAGCTACACAAACCTCCTCACACATTTATATGGTAAACAGTAACAGGGCAAAAGTCCTTTAATGGCAGCAGGATTCACTTGAGCTACAAAGCCTCCTCACACATTTATATGGTAAAAGAAAGTACTATACCAGGCAGGCTGCTTCTCTATCCTGATCGCAATTACTGCACAATACCAGGGAGAACACACAGCAGATTCAGTTCCTGACAGACCGGCGCAATTCAGAAATTTCTCCAGTCTTCTACAGGGTGAGCCTGGTTTCTACTCTTCAGATATCCTTGATTCTCTTCACAGGACGGATTCAGTCCTAACAAGCAGTTACACTCTGCAGACCGGAACTCGGGGCCTTACACACGTTTCCAGACTAAAACTGCACACCGAAAAAGCACGGGGCTCCTTCCCTCTTCACTGCCAGAGCTCAACTGAAACTCCAGCAGACAAAACCGGGCACTTCCTTTGAGTTCCTCCCAGTTCTTGGCTGGATTGGCTGTCACTCACAATAGACTGCCCCTGTTGGTCCAAAAAGGCGCCGACGTTCAAACTACATCTCCCAGAGTCACTGCCCATACAATCCTCTTGTGGCTGGCTCAGATTACGAGTCCAAGTTCTGATTCATCCAAGGCACCATTTTAGAGCTACCTTAACCCACACTGATTGGTCCAGTTCAGCAGTTCAAAACTAGAATGGGAACTAGGCAAACACAGTTCTGGCTGCAAAGAAAGCAGGTTAGACAAACTGTATTTTCATTATTACTCTAAATGTTTTCTGGCAAACAGTTACATCTTTCAGATAGGTTCCCTTTGCACTCCTAGTGACTGCAAAATGGAGTGAATTGGCAGCAGCTTGAGTGGTACTCAAGCAGAGAAACACACAGTCCCCCCATACAAACTAATTATGTCTGCAAGCAGACAGCTCTTAAAGAGACAGTACCAGAGGCTCTAAAAACACTCAAAGATAAATGGCTTAAACGCCAAACACCATTCAGGCTTGGAGCATTCAAGCAAGCTCCTGGAATTCTTTTGGGAACCCCCGTTTGCAGGGGGGTTACATAAATATATCACACTGGAACGTGGCTGAATGTGGTAATTGTTCCACTACTAATGCTTCTAGGTTTCATGCTACTATGTTGTTAGATATTGTTGCAGTTTATCAAGTATGAGCTCAAGACCCTGTAGCTGGGCAGGAGACTGCTCCACATCAAGGGATGTTCCACACTAGGTGCCCTAAATGGGACTGGAGTGTAACAGCCCTGGTGGGGAGCATACCAGGTTTATTTGGATCAGGTATGTCAATCTGGAATGGGGAGACATTGAACAAATCAACAGACACATTAGTTATATCACTAATCAACAAGCTGAAAATGTGCTGAAATCCATACTGCATGGTATTGATGGATTAGCCATGGAGGAAAGGTTCATGGTGTATAGCATGTGTGATATTGCACACTTATTTAATGAAACACAGGCCAAGATTAATGAGTTAATCACCGCTAATAATGTGGAGGCCAGACAGAAACACTCAACCAGGGAAATTCTTTGTGCCACCATGGTGACTATGTTTTAACCACTGTCACTAACCTCTTCCAAGACCTGGAAGCAGGGCATACCCCTGACATTGTGAAGGATTCACAGATGGCCACGTGGTATTGTCCTCATTGTTGGACCTTGGCCTGCACCACCAAATGTACGACCGAGTCCCTCACTTTTTCCCCCCCAACAGCCAGAAATTTAGGTTATGTCACACCACATCCAAATCAAGGACCTTGGTGCTCCACATGCGATTGCTCAATCAAGGATACCATATACGTCTCATTTACGGTATGATTACCAGTGTTCGACAAGGATTCTTTGTTCTTCAACAGAATGGCATTTGTTCACTCCATGGAATACCCGGAGGGAGACATCTACAAGGAATGTGTTGACCTCCCTCTACTGCTGGTGTTCCACCCTTAACTGCAAGCCTGGCTGGCGCCTCATACAGACTGTTGTTCAGTGAGGGACTACCGTTACCTATGCAGGTGTGATGGTTTTGATGTAGCTACACCAGTGTGTGGCTATTCAATTGACTGACTCAGTGAACAAAATGTTACTGCACCTACTGAAAATGCCACTGAGGCAACAAACACAACTGAACGAATACACCTATCTGGATACTTCCAGATACTTCTAGATGTCAGAATTGGAGTGGTGGTGGGAGCATGATGAGCCAGCAGGTGCAGCTACAGAGCTGTGGCACGAGGAGCAGGGTAGAGGGTTTTCATGTTCCTTTTTTTTTCTTTTAATTGTTTTTTTACCTGCTTAGCCTACATAGATTGCTGCCATCGAGGATCTGAGGTACCCGGTGAGTGGAGGAGGTCACGGGACTCTCGAGAACTGAGGAGGAGGAGCAATCAGGGCACAGCGGCAGGAACACCAGAGACAGAGAAGTGCCATCTGTTTGCTTTTTTTTTCTAGGCTAGAGAGGGCCTTTAGACAGGGATTTCTTTTAGTTGGAGCTGTGTGTTTCAGACAAACTGTGAGCACATAGGAACATTAGTGGAACACAACAGGACCTGGAGGGGAGAAATTGCAGTGTGCTCTGAGAGGGGTTGATTGTCTTGCAAGAGACCAGTGGTCAGCTGACCTATTGGGAGCAGGGGGCAAGGTGCCAAATTTGAGCAAAGGGCCCGGGCTGTTATAAGAGATGCGGGGCTCAAACTGTGCCACTAGATGTTGGAATTGGAACAGGGGTGGGAGTGCGATGATCCAGCAGGTGCAGCTATAGAGCTGTGGCAACGGAAGCTGGGTAGAGGGTTTTAATGTTTAGCTTTTGTTATTGTTAATATATTTTTATATTTCTTTTCTATTTTTCATTTTAATGGCCCAGATATTCAAAAGGTTTGCGCATGCGCAACCCACTGATGCACCCCATTGCGATATTCAAACAGGAATTGTGCCTGGCACAAATCCCGATTCGCCGGAGCGCATCAGTAATGTATGCTGCGCAGGTGGGGGGGCATGCCCATGCATACTCTGCACATCCCGATATTCAGCCCGGGATGTGCTGAGTCCATGCATGTGCAACCCCTACTTGTGCCGCACAAAGTTGATCCCCAAAAAAAGGAACAACGGCTGGTCACCCACAGGTGAGCTGCCATATTGCAGGGTGCAACACGGCAGCTGCCACCTGTGGGTGGCCACCCGAGCTCCGGCTGCACCTCCATGGCGGCGCCACCCCCATGCCCGATTGCAGGCATCTGTTCATAAAAATCACGTCCAATATCCCTGGTGGTCCAGTGGACCGATGTCAGCCCGATCGCGGGCTTCAGTATAAATAAAATGAATCCTATATCCCTGGTGGTCCAGTGGACCGCTGTCAGCCCAATCTCGGGCATTTGTAATAAAAAGAAATTACATCCAATATCCCTGGTGGTCTAGCTGTACCCCCTTCCCCACCCGCACACTGAGCCCCGCTCCCCCCCAGTCAGCAGCAGGCGGCAGCACCCCACCCACCTGCCACCCCGCCACCCACCGACTGACACCATAGGTAGTGCTGTATGCCTATTGGTCCACAGCATGAGCCAATGGGCATACAGCCCATACCGTACTACACATTCCAGATATGGGATATAGGATTAATTTTATTTATACTGAAGCCTGCAATCGGGCAAACAGCGGTCCACTGGACCACCAGGGTTATAGGATTCATTTTATTTACACTGAAGCCCGCGATTGGGCAGACAGCGGCCCACTGAACCACCAGGGATATAGGATTCATTTTATTTATGCTGAAGCCCACGATCGGGCAAACAGTGGTCCACTGGACCACCAGGGATATAGGACGCAATTTCTATTTACTGAAGCCTGCGATCGGGCTGTGGGGAACATTGCCGCACTGTGCAGAGGGTGTCTGTCCCTGACGGCTGCTGCCTGGCAGGTTGCCAGGTGCAAGTCGCCGAGGATTGGCGTGCCTGCATGCAAATGGGGCCATAATGACATGCAAATGGCCCCATTTGTGCCTTGCATACATTATGGCTCCATTTGTATGTGCACTTTTGAATATCACGGTTGCTGCGCATAGCGCAATGGAACTTGCACTAGCACATCCCCCTGCTTCACTCTGGCCACTTGCGCTGGTGCAGTGCCACTGCACCATGCACCCTGCAGGTGGCCAGGGTGCGATATTCAATGATGCTGTGCCATGGCACAGCTCCACTGAATATCACCCAGTCAATGCCCCTGCACAGCCAAGTTGCACTGCGCCCAGGCTTGGGCCACAGCCTGGCGCAGTTTGAATATCTGGGCCAGTGTATTTTTTTACCTGCTTAGCCTACATGGATTGCTGCCATTGAGGGATCTGAGGTACCTGATGAGCGGAGGAGGTCACGGGACTCCAGAGAACTGAGGATGAGCAATTAGGGCACAGCGGCAGGAACACCAGAGACAGGGAAGTGCCTTCTATTTGTTTTTTTCTAGGCCAGAGAGGGTCTTTGGACAGGGATTTCTTTTAGTTGGAGTTGTGTGTTTTGGATGAATTGTGAGCACATAGGAACATTAGTGGGACCCAACAGGGCCAGGAGGGAGAAACTACAGTGTGCTCTGAGAGGGGCTGATTGTCTTGTGAGAGACCAGTGGACTACCCAAACCCACCCTTCCCCATCCCTCCCTCCCCTGCCTTATCTCAATTTATAGAGCGGCATCTGCCTCCTGATTGATGGGGGTGGACATGCCTGTAGAAAAACAATCTGGTTGTAAATCTGGGGTACGTAACATTGTTGTTTATATAGGTTTGTCCTGAACTGTGCAAATCGATCCTACAGATCCCTTAAAGAAACAAGGGAATCTGACATCAGAAACTACTACCTGGGTACTATGCTGCTTCTAGTTATTCACACAGCACAGCTTCTGCTCACGTGTTAACTTGTACAATCAGAAAGGGACTGCCAACTCATGGAACATAATTTGATGCATGGTTGGACTTAAATTGATCACTAGCTTTTCCTTGAAGCAGGGAAATTTATAGCCAAGGGGATAGAGTGAGAGAGAGACAGAGAGAGAGAGAGAGAGAGAGAGAAAAAAAAAATTGCCTTCCAGGGTGTCTGTCTGTACTAACCAGAGGCATAGGAGGGTAATATGACATGCAGCTAGTGAGGTGCTAAGCCAACTGGAACCACATGTAGATTAAGGTACAATGGAGGAGTGACCAAGTTGGGGGGCAAATGGAGCAGGACAGGGTTCGGTTGGGACATGGTTCCCGGCCAGCAAGGGCAGGGGGCATTTTTGGAAGGGTGGTAGGGTGGGTCAGCTAAAATACTGGATATGGCATGGTGGATGGGGGGGGGGCTGCATGGTATGCAGACAGCTAGCACAACTAACATACTAACATACTATTTGCCAGCAGATTAGGCCTTATGGTCTATCGAGTCTGCTCAAACCTCAGATCCCTAGTTGGGTGCCGAGGCCCTCCCCTCCCTTGTGTTCCAGAAACCCCTATCATCCATCCCCACCCCCCTGGGACAGGCCATCATCTGATACATCCACTTTCTGTGTCTGCCCCACCCTCTCTTGAAGCCCTCCACTGTGGATCTCTGAACCAGCTCGCCAGGCAGGGCATTCCAAGGGTCCACCACCCTCTCAGTGAAAAACCTCCTCCTCTTTCCCCCTCACCCTTCCTCCTTCCAACTTCAAATCATGCCCTCTGGTAATACCTCCCTGCTTTAGTCTAAAGATCCCCTCCATGTTTACCCTATTTATTCCCTTGAGGTACTTGAAGACCTCAATCATGTCCCCCTCTCTCCTCTCCTCCAATGAAAACAGGCAGAGCTCTTCAAGTCTGTCCTCATACGTCAAATCCCCTAGCCCTCGTATCATCTTAGTTGCCCTCCTCTGTACCCTCTCCAGGAGCTGTATGTCCCTCTTCAAGTGTGGTCTCCAGTACTGCACACAGTACTCAAGGTGTGGTCTAACCAGTCCATTGTACAGCAGCAAAAACACTTCCTTGCTCCTAGAGGTGATCCCCCTTACGATGCATCCCAACATCCTGTTTGCCTTGCTAGCCACTCTCCTGCACTGCTCAGAGTTATTCATACATGCATCCACCATGATCCCTAGGTCTTTTTCCCCTATTGAGGCCTCCAGCGCCTCCCCTCCCAGGGTGTACCTGTGTTTAGGGTTTCCCCGCCCAAGATGCAACACCTTGCACTTGGTGATATTGAAATTTAATTTCCATTTGTGAGCCCAGCTTTCCAGGGTGTCCAGGTCCCCTTGCAAGGCCAACTTCCCCTCTTCTCCCTCAACTACTGCTCCCATCTTGGAGTCATCAGCGAAGAGACTCAATTCATACCCTATACCCTCCCTGATGTCAGATATGTATGCATTAAACAGGATCAGACCCAGGACCGAGCCCTGCGTTACCCCACTACCAACCTCTCTAGGGTTCGAGAGCTCCCCACAGACCACTACTCTCTGGGTGCATCCAGCTAGCCAGTTTCCAATCCATCTGACCATCAAAGGGCCTACTCCTAACCCCATCAGTTTCTCAACCACACCATTGTGGGGGACAGAGTCAAATGCCTTGCTGAAGTCCAAGAATAATACATCCACAGGCTTTCCCCTGTCCAGTTCTGATGTTACCCATTCGTAGAACTCCACAAGATTGGTTTGACATGATCTACCTGGCACAAACCCATGTTGCCGACTATCCAGACCTCCCACCTCCTCCAAGATACCCCCAATCATTCCTTTAGTATATTCTCCATTAATTTTCCCATCACGAGGTCAAACTGATGGGTCTATAGTTATCTGGTACTTCCTCTGACCCCTTTATGGATTGGCACCACATGTGCCTCTCGCCAATCCCTAGGTACCCTCTGTCTCAAGTGACCTGTTGAAGAGCTCCGCCAGGGTGCCAGTATGTCCGCCAATTCCTATAGTACTCGGTTGAATGCCATCCGCCCAGGAGATTTGTCTTTCTTTAGGCCCTTGAGGGCTAACCACACCCTTTTGGCGGAGATAGCATCATCCATCCCCTCCACCTTACTGGCCTTTTTATCCTTGTCCAGATGTGACACCCCTGGGATACCTCTCCCTCCCTCTCTCTTACTCCATTTCTGTTGCTCCCCTGATCCCACTCACTGCCACTTCTATCCCCATCGTGCCTTGCTTTGTAGATATCCCATCCCCCTCCCTAATGAACACAGAGGCAAAGTACTCATTAAATACCTCTGCCTGGTCCCTCGCCTCTTCCACCCACTCTCCTTCTGATCTCAATCTGCTGAGATGGCCCTTTGATTTTCTCCTCTCCCCAATGTACCAGAAGAACCCTTTCCCTCCATGTATCCCTGTGCCAGACGCAGCTTTTTACTGACTTTGCTCCCTCACCATCCAGGTGACTTTTCTAGATGCAAGATGGTACATTTTATCCTTATCCCCTATTGTTTGCTTTATATTTTTTGTAGGCTGCCTTCTCTTTCTCTGACTGCTACCTGTACCTCACTGGACCACCAGCATGGTTTATAGACCTTGCTCCTTACGTTTCAACTTAGCACAGATCCTGACTGCCTCATGAAGTCCCGTTTTATGACCTCCCATCTCCCTTCCACACTTGTCATTGATGTAATCCTCAAGTGATCCTTGAGAATCTTTCCATGCCCACCAAGTCTGCCCCTGAAGTCCACTGCCAGTGTCCTAGATCTCACCCCCTCCCCCATGCTTATTTGAAACCAGACAGTATTGTGGTCACTCCCAGTCAGGAGTCCTCTACAACCATGTCCCTACCAGATCTCCATCTGCCAGAACCACATCCAGGACATGCCTCCTTTGGGCTCCATCACATGCTGTGTTAACACATCCTGGAAGCCGTCCAGCAGCCTCTGCTCCTTGGCCACCTTAGAGGACATGGTTTCCCAGTTTGTACCTGGCATATTAAGGTCCCCCATCAACACCACTCCTTCCCCTTTTGGTCCACATTGGGCAATGATGTCCAGCAAACCATCCTCTAGAACATCACTCATCCCCGGGGGGCCTATATACTATACCCAGCTTGACCTTATCTCCTGCTGGGGATCGTAAGGTGACCCATAAGGCCTCCACGTTTCCCTCTGCCTCTTCTACCCTAGCAATTTCTATATCATCTCTAATGAACATAGCCACTCCACCCCCTCTGTCCTCCTTTCTATCCTTCCTAAGCATAGTGTACCCCGGCATGTTTCGGTCCCAGTCATGGTTTTTGTTGGCCCACGTCTCCGTGACCGCCGCCCACATCCACCCCCTCGAACAGCATGGCCTGAACTCTGGCAACTTGTTTAAGCTCCTGGCATTTACTATCACCAACCCCCACCCTTATCCCTGATCCCCTTGTTGAACCCCACCCAGGTTCCTTATACTCCATCCTCCTCTGCTCCCTCCTGAAACCTCCACCCCCAGTCTGTTTCCCCTCCCTGGTTTGAAGGCTACTCCTCATCTGGAAGAGAGGGGCCTGGTCAGGCCCCTCTTATCCCTTCCCCCTCACAAGTTTAACCCCACCTTTCTTGAATGTAGTCAGCCATCCCTGTTTAAGGACTTCCTTCCCTAATGGGGCAAGATGAAGCCTGTCCTTGGCATACAGTCCCTTATCCTCCCAAACTCTTTTCCAGTTCCCACCACCCCAACCACTCTCTTCACCCCCACTTCTGAGCCAGTCATTAACCTCTGTGATCTTAATTTTTTCTCCACTGAGGCCTTTGGCACTGGCAATATCTCCGAAAAGGAAATGTTGCATCCATTATCCTGACAGACTCTGGCAAGTTCTTGGAACTTGCTTGGATTTCAAACTCTATTTCCTCTAGATTGTTAGTTCCCAAATGCACCAGGAAATCAGTTTTCCTCCACAATCCCTAACCAGTTCATATACCATGAACTTTGCTCTGTGCACTGTCAGCCCAGAGATACTCACTACCTTCACCTGGCTATGGCATCCACCCCCTGTCCCTCCCACTGGATACCCCTAATCATCGAGTCTCCCAATAACAGAACCTTAACACCGCCATCAGCCTTATGGTTACCTCCACTATGCCCCATTCCCCCCTTTATTCATGATCTCAATTCCATGGGAGTCTTCCTGCCTTATTAGAGACCCTCTTGTCACCCTCCCCTTTCTGCCTCCCTTGTTATTTTGCCCACTTAACTCAGACCCCTCTGTGTAGGTGTCCCCTTTAACCCTCTCTTATCCAAACTATTTATCCTGCCCCTGATGGTTTCCCCTTCCCCACACCGCCATCCTCCTCCCCTTATAATAGTACCCCACCTCCAGAGGCTCTCTGTGGGTCCCCTTTAGCTAGGGCCCCATCCTTGGTACTGACCCCCCTGCTGAAGGGGGCTTCTCTCCCTCCTCCTTGTCTCCCAGTTTCTCTCCAGTCATAATCCCCTCCCTCCATGTCTGCAATATGTTGCATCTCCCCCATCTGCTTAACATTTATGTTTCCCCTTCTCCCTCTGGGACTATTTCCATCCTTTCCATTGCCGGTCTGTGATGCCCTATGGGTATCCGAATCCCTCCCCCAGGCCTCTGTATCAGTTTCCTCATTTCCACCAACCCCTTCCTCCCCCTCTAGGTTGCTTAGTAGCTCAAATTTATTGCGCCACTCTATGTCAGCCTCCATCAAGTAACCCGAGTTTCTCCTGACTGCACCTCTAAACTGCCCCTCTTCTTCCCCTCTTGCTCTGTTCTCCTTAGGAGCTCCGTTCCCACAGTCTGCTGTTTTAGACTTCCCCACAACAGCCCCTCCTGACTCTTTCCCCTCCACTCTCTTTGTATTTGGAATGTTCACCCCATCGCTTTCCCCTTAGTGTCTTGTCCCTATCTAAGTGTCCTCTGTCCCTAATATCCCTCCTGCTTGCTGTAACATAACATCCTGTAATTTCAGAGCATTGCCCCAGCCTCCCCTCAGACCCACCCTTCTGCTGCCCATATCCACACCCCTTATCCTTGGACACCCCCCCAGCTCCCCCAGCTTACTCCCTAACCAATATACTAAGAGAAGAAAAGAGAAGAGATTGGGTGGTCGAGATGGGCACTCAGATGGACTGGAGCGAGGGGTTGTGGAAGGGACAGGGGAGAATATGCTGAGGAAGCAAGTTGTGATGGGGCATGGGACGGAATAACGGTAGGAATGGAGGGGTCTAGGAGCAAAAGCAGAAAGTGGCAGATGTAGGCAGGAGGTAGAATGGAAGGACACAAGGGAGAATGCAAGCAGGGAGGGAGGAGTAGGGATGAGCATGGGGGGTGCTTCTGATGGCTCCAGTGGAGAAAATGCAGGAGTGGGGGGGCATAAAGGAAGCTTCTGGGAGCATGGATGGAGGCAGTACAGAATGTGAAAAGGACCAAGGAAACTGATGGGAGATAAAGCTCAGAGGTCCAAAGCAAGGGAGACAGGGAAGGGAAACAGGAGGCACCCCAGTCAGAGGGATACAGACAGTGGGCATGGAGCACAGGAACAGGTCCGCACCACTAGTACCCCAAGTTGAGAGTGAGAATAAGGAACGTGGAACTGAAGAGGGCACAGAGGGAGAAGGGGAAACAAACACAAAAGTAGGTTCAGGGGGAAGGGGAGCACCCCATCATGGGGGGGGCAAAGAGATAAGCAACAGAAATAAGGGCACAGGGGCATACTCACCCGAGAAAGGGCAAACCCTCAGGGGTGGGGACAAAGTGAACACAGCTATAAGTGAGCTCAAGCAGGACAGTCATGCAGGTATGGGGGGAAGCGAGATTAAGGTCAGCAAGGGAGGGCCATGAACTGGGAAAATAGAGAGAAAAAAGCAGAAGGTAGTAGAGAGAAGGTTCCTCCTTGTTGGGGACTCAATAATAAAAGAATTCACTGGGGGAGCAGAGGTGACAAAGTAAGCAATATGGGTGGAGTGCCTGCCGGGTAGGCAGTGGCAGGGGGTCATTCACTATATCCCTTCGGGAAACAGCAAGACAAAAAAACACAACTGGTGTTCCACCTAAGAACAAACAACCTAGCAAAGAGTAGCACGCTGGAAGTGCAGGCAAGATTTGGAGCACTTGCTAGGTACTGCAGTAGCCTCGGGTTCAAGTCTATGGCATTTTCAGAGGTGCTTCCTGTACTAAGGGCTAGCACAGAGAGGAAACTAAGGATCAAGGAATTTAATAAATGGTTGATGAGATGGTGTGTACAGATGGAGTATGGGTTAGTGGGAGACTGGGGTACAACGTGGGGGGGGGTATGACAGCCTATTTGTCCCAATAGACTGCACCTGAATAGGGAGGGTACAGCAGTGCTAAGGGGCAAGTTAGGAGAATTCTTTGAACAAAAATATAATTTAAACTAAATCGGGGGGTTGGAGACAAGTCCACACCACATGACAAGAGAAATGGAGGGCTACCAGCCCCCCCCAGAATGAGAGAAAAAGCCAGGATAGAAGCAAGGGGAAGGTAACATGCATCAGAGGACACATAAATGGGTCCGGTGAGTGGAGAGCCACGTACACCAACACCAGGAGCCTAGGAGCAAAGATCCCAGACCTCATTGTGATCATGGCTGGGGTGGACCTGGGCATAGTGGGACTCACAGAGACATGGGGGCATGATGGCCAGGACTGGGACACGGCAATACCGGGGTACGCACTTCATAGGATGGACAGAGTGGGAAGGAGAGGGGGAGGGGTTACACTATATGTGAAGAAACACATTAAGGACACAGAATTGCAGAGTGGGGGGGACTGTGGCTTTATGGGTATCTTTGGAAACAGGGAAGGGTGAAGTCATACATACTGGGGTGGTATACAGGCCACCAGCACAGGAGGGTGAGGAAGACAAGGCAATGATGGAGGAGATCCAGAGGCTGGCTAACAGAGGGGAAGCATTGCTGATGGGAGATTTCAATTTGCCTGATGTGGAGTAGGGCACCCCATCAGCAGCATCTGTCAGCAGCAGAGATATAATGGATTCCCTACAGGGAGCTGTCATGAAGCAGATGGTAAGAGAACCAACCAGGGAGGGGGTGACTGATTGACCTCAAATGGGGAACGAGGGAAGGGTATCCATAGAGAGAACTTTTGCATGAGGACCACAGCACCATCTGGTTCATGGTTAAAACAACTGCTGAGTAAAGGTGTTAGATTTCAGGCAGGTGGACTTTTAAAAAAATGGGGGAAAGCATTCAGCAAGTTTTGGCCAGGGTGAAGGATCTTGGGGGGGGGAGAAATATGGGCTACAATAAGAGGGGCAATAGTGGAAGCCACTAGCTTCTGCATCAGGAGGGTAAATAAAAACAAGAAGAAGAGGAGGAGGCCACTGTGGTGCAATGGAGAATTGGCGGAGAAGGTCAGGGCAAAGAGAAAGGCATTCAGGAGGTATAAAACAACACAGAGGGAGGAGGATAGGGCTATCTACCAGGAGAGACAAAGGGAAGCAGGTTTGAAGGTCAGGAAAGCAAAGGCAAGAACAGAAGAGAGAATAGCCAACACAGTCAGGGAAGGGGACAAAACCTTCTTCCAGTATGTGAGCGAGAGGAGAAAGTCTAAGCCAGGGATAGTAAGGCTGACAAATAAAGAAGAGGGGGTTGGTGGGAGATGACAAGAGGAAGGCAGAAGTACTCAACAGCTATTTATACTCAGTGTTCATGGTAGAGAAGGATGGGGAGGTTGGCAGACTCAGGGAAAATGTGTGGGGGGGGGCTGACTCCAGTCCATTCCAAGTGGAGGAGTTCCTAAGGGAGTTAGAGAAGTTGAAGGTAGATAAGGCAATTGTGCCGGATGAGGTGCACTCAGGGTACTGAAGGAACTGAGCAAGGTGCTAGCAGTGCCTCTGCCTGGCCTCTTCAACAAGTTCTTGGAGACAGGAGAGGTCCCAGTTGACTGGAAGGGGGTGGATGTGGTCCCCCTTCATAAGGGGGGGAAACAAGGAGGAGGCAGGCAATTATAGTTCGGTGAGCTTGACATCTGTGGTGGGTGAGCTCATGGAGACACTGCTAAAGAGGAGAATCACTAGCTACCTACAGGTCAATGGTCTACAGGACCAGTGGCAACATGGGTTCAGAGGGGAAAGATGGTGTCAAACTAACTTGATTGAGTTCTTTGCCTGGGTCACCAGGGTTTTGGATTTCGGGGAGGGATCAGTGGATGTTGCATGCCTAGACTTCAAGAAGGCATTTGATTCTGTGCCACACAGGAGACTGCTGCACAAACTGACATGTCTGGAGCTGGGGACAGTAGTGGTCAGGTGGGTGCAGAACTGACTGGAGGGCAGAAGGCAGAGGGTAATTGTTAATGGGGTACCTTCAGGGGAGGGTATGGTCACCAGTGGGGTGCCCCAGGGATCGGTTCTAGGGCCACTCCTCTTTAATATATTCATAGGGATCATAGCAGAGGGGCTGGAGGGAAGAGTGTGTCTGTTCGTGGATGATATGAAGGTCTGTAACAGGGTGGATACCCCTGAGGGAGTTGAAAGTATGCACAAAGATCTGGAGAAACTGGAGGGATGATCCAAGAAATGGCAATTGTCCTTCAATACAGGGAAGTGCAAGATCATGCACTTTGGCAAAAAAAAAAACAGGGTGCCAAGTACAGAATGGGGGGGAGCATGACCTAGAGGTTACTGAGCTGGAAAGGGACCTGGTATAATCATTTCAAGGGACCTAAAGCTGACAAGGCAGTATGAGAAGGCAGTGGCAAGGGCCAACAGGATGAAGGGTTGTATCAATAGGGGGAATAACTAGTAGGAAGAGGGAGGTCATAATGCCCTTATACAGGCAGCTTGTCAGGCCACATCTTGAGTATGGGGTCCAGTTCTGGAGAACATACCTCAGGAAGGATGTGGAGAGAGTGGAGCATGTCCAGAGGAGGGTGACAAAAATGGTGCAGGGCCTTGGGCAGTTAGCATATGAGCAGCAACTAAAGGAGCTGAACATGTACTCCCTGGAATGGAGGAGGGAGGGGGGGACATGACTGAGACCTTCAAATACATCAAGGGTATAAACAAGGTGTCAATAGGCAACATCTTCCAGCTCAAGGGGCAAATGAGAACAAGAGGGCATGATATGCAGATATTGGGGGGAAGGTTCGGGGGGACATTAGAAAATTCTATTTCACAGAGAGGGTGGTGGATAATTGGAACAGATTCCTGGAGGAGGTGGTAGGGGCAGGAACTGTGGGGGCTTCAAGAGAGCGTGGGATAGCTACAACAGTCTTTTAGATATGGGGGGGACATGATAGGAATTAACAAAAGTCGTAGCAGCTTGCTGGGCAGACTGGGTGGTCCTGTCGGTCCTTGTCTGCCATCACTTTCTATGTTTCTATCATGTGTCCCATACTACTCACCAAATGGCATCTTCATCAAGTCAAGGTTACATATAACATGAATGGACAATACTGCATCGTGATGAATCTCAAGAACTTTTCTTATGGACGCATCACTTGTGGTGTTGACATTCCTAACTTCTGTTTTGTGTTTCATGAACACACCATTCCTGGTCAACTCATGATCATGATTGCTGTTGCTAGCCTTGCTTGTAGAGCAGAAAACAGCTAACTAAAAGAAGCTACATTTTCTTATTAATTTAAAACTTATATCTCAGCAGGAGTCATTATCTGTTAAGATAAAGTAGACAGATAACTTTATTAGAAGTAGAAGGGGTCTTATTTAGGGTTAAAAAAAAGAAAGAAAGAAAGAAAGTCAGTGTGTGTTCTGTGCAGGAAGGGTACTAATCAGCTGACTTTGCTAAACCAGTAGGAGGAAGAGAGCTTACCTGGGGTGTGGTTTAGACACTATAAAAGCAGGTGAGTCAAATTACAACTTCCTGTTGATAGCCTTTTTCTTATTAATTGCCTCCATCCCACCCCCCAAAGCCAGTTCTACTTTTATAGCCACTGGATTTGACTGTCAACAGGAACTTCCTGTTTGGCAGTAGGAAGGAAAGGATCATAGAGAAACATTGGTTTTGTCAACCCTAAAGGAAAAAAGTAGCTCACTCTCTCCCCCAGCTGCTGGTAGTCTGATATTGAGCAAGGAAGGAGGCTACTGAAAAAGATAGGAAGTTGCTGTCCCAGAACAGGAAGGGTGAGAGTTGTAAGGAGAGGAGAGAATAAGCATCCAGAGAAACAGTAGAGAGGACACAAAATAAGACATGATAGGAGTGTTGCAGTGCAATGGCTGTGGGCCGGCAGTGTTCCGGGAGACATTCTGGAGGCTGTGATGCTGCCCTATTTGCAGGCACCTCTCTGGTCTGAGAGAGGAGGTTGCCCATCTCCAGGCTGACCTGGCTAGGATTCGTGAACCTCCTCCCCACTCCAGGGACCACCAAGGCAATGCCACTACCTCAAAGGCTGCCAAGAAAGAGAGAGGCTGGACCAGGGTGGGCTGAAGGAGGGAGGGTGGTGGAACAGAGTTGCATCCCTCCAGCTGTACCTCTCACAATTCATCTGCTCTTCTGGTGGATAGTGGTTCCTCTATGGAGGCACCTGCAGGGAGACCAAGGAGGATGCTGGGAACCTTCACAAAGGAGACCCACAGGAGGGTGGCATGGGACCCCACAGGGGAAGGAAACAACTCCTGGTGGGGGACTCAATCATTGGGGGGTAGAATTGGAGGAGGAAGGGGAGAGGGAGGTAAGGTGCCTTCCTGGCACCACAGCTTGGAGGGACAGGAAGAGAATCCTCAGGATCGTGGGAGGAGCTGCACAAGGGAGGGAGCTGGATGTCATTGTCCACCTAGGGACAAATGACCTGGCTAGAAAATGGGATCAGAGCAGTGCAAGAGGAGTTTGAAGAGTTGAGAAGGGCCTTGACAAGTAGCCAAGCGTAACTTTCTCGGAGGTGCTGCCTGTCTATGGCAAGGAGATGCTAGGCACTTCTCACCAGGGAATTCAATGAGTGGTTGAAAAACTGTGTGGAGCTCAGGGTTTTGGCTTCATTGGGGACTGGGGAGCCACCTGGAGGGATGCAGACCTATACTGGTGCGATGGTCTGCATCTGTCCAGGGGGAACCAGGATCCTAGGTGAGGTTTAAATGCTTCATTAGCAAGCCTTTAAACTAGCCAAGGGGAGGCACACTGAAAAGGAGCAGGAAATCTGAGCTTCCCACAAAACATGGTGATTAGTGAGGTAAACACCAAGGTACAGAAGTTATTAGGGAGCAGAACAGATTTAAATGTAAAAAAAGGCAAAGGCAGTAAGGACAGAAATGGGGCTAAAAGGGGTAAGGCTATCAAAAAGTGGAGGGTGATGAGTACCAATGCCCGTAGTCTGTGTAACAAGCTCCCTGAACTAGTGGCCTTGATGGAAGAGGGTTGCCTGGATATTGTGGCAGTCACAGAAACATGGTACACAGAGAACCATGACTGGGATGTCAACATACCAGGATACACAATCTACAGGAGGGACAGGGAGGGTAAAAGAGGAGGAGGAGTAGCTTCTATGTAAAGGAAGGGATCAAAGCAACAGAACTAAAGAGTAAACAGGGAGCAGATGAGGCACTTTGGGTCACCCTGAAGACAGGAAATGGCACCACAATCTGCATGGGGTTGTATACAGACCCCATCTCAGGGGAGGAAATGGACAAGGAAATAATAGAAGGCTTTCTTAGAATGGCAGAAAAGGGAGATATTGTTGATGGGGACCTGAATATGCCAGATGTTAGCTGGAGCACCTTGCTGCAGGCACATCCAAGAGGAGGGTCATTCTTGATGCCCTACAGGGAGCATGCCCTCAGACAGCTAGTATTGGAACCCACTGGAGGGAGCAATCTTAGACCTGGTACTCTCAAATGGGGATGGAGAAAGAATCTCAGATTTAGAAGTGGGTAGCCATCTGGGAACAAGCGACCACCAAACAGTGTGGTTCACGATAAACACAGCCATACAATCAAGCCATACAAAAGCAAGAGTACTGGACTTTAGGAGGGCTGACTTTGGGAAAATGAGAGAGTGCCTCAGAAAAGCACTAGCAAACAGGCAAGAAGGAGGGGTGGAGGAACAATGGGGAGTGATCAAAACAGCCATAGCAGAGGCAACAAGCCTTTGTGTAAAGCAAATCAATAAAACACAACAAAGGAAAAAACCACTATGGTTCTCAAAAGAGGTGGCAGGGAAGGTTAAGGAGAAAAGGACAGCATTCAGGAAATATAAGGAAACACAGAAGGAGCAGGACAGAGAACTTAATCAGTTAAAGCAGAAAGAGGCTGGGAAGGCAGTCAGAATAGCAAAGGCCCAAACCGAGGAAAGGATAGCCAATTCTGTTAAGAAGGGGGATAAGACCTTTTATAGGTACATTAGGGAGCGAAGAAAGACCAAAGGAGGGATACTGAAGCTTAATAAAGGGGAGGGAATGTGGGTAGAGGGTGACAGTGAAAAAGCTGGGATACTGAACGAATATTTCTGCTCAGTATTCACAAAGGAAGAGGAGGGGGAGTTACCTAAACCAAACAAGAGAAACACTCTGAAGACAGGGGTCGATACCAGTCCATTTACAGAAGAAAGGGTTCTGAAAGAACTAATAAAATTGAAGGTGGACAAAGCAATGGGGCTGATGGGATTCACCCAAGAATTCTAAAAGAACCAAGGGTAGAACTAGTGACACCGCTGACTACTCTCTTTAACAAATCATGGGAGGATGGGGTGGTGCCTGAGGACTGGAGGAGGGCAGATGTGATTCCTCTTCACAAAAGTGGGAGCAGGACAGAGGCAGGAAACCACAGACCAGTTAGTTTGACCTCAGTGGTAGGGGAAAATGATGGAATCACTTCTGAAGGAAAGAATTGTTGAGTACCTAGAGGCCAGTGGGGCAGAGGACCCAAGGCAGCATGGATTCATGATGGGAAGGTCGTGTCAGACGAATCTAATAGATTTCTTTGACTTGGTGACCAAAGTAGTAGACCAGAGAGGGGCTGTGGACATGACCTACCTAGATTTTAGCAAGGCATTTGATACAGTCCTGCACAAAAGATTAATTCACAAGATAGCCAGCCTTGGAGTGGGTTCCCAGGTGGTAGTCTGGATAAAAAATTGGCTAGACAACAGGACACAAAGGGTAGTAGTAAATGGAGTACACAGTGAAGAAAGGAGGGTTACTAGTGGGGTAACGCAGGGTTCAGTACTGGGACCGGTCCTTTTTAATGTCTTTATAAGTGACATTGCAGAGGAACTGGAAGGAAAAGTATGTCTCTTTGCAGATGACACAAAGATCTGCAACAGGGTTGATACACAAGATGGAGTGGAAAGGATGAGAAGGGACTTGGCAAGGTTGGAGGAATGGTCAAATGTATGGCAGCTCAGATTCAATGCAAAGAAGTGCAAGGTAATGCACATGGGAAACAAAAACCCAGGGGAAGCATACACAATGGGGGGTGAGATACTGACAACAGTAAAAATAGAAAGGGACCTGGGGGTAATTATATCAGATGACCTAAAGGTGGGCAAGCAATGTGAGAAGGCAGTAAGGAAGGCTGGGGGGATACTGGGATGCATAGGAAGAGGCATCAATAGTAGAAAACAGGAAGTTGTTATCCCTCTTTACAGACAGTTGGCGAGACCCCATCCGGAGTACTGTGTGCAGTTCTGGAGACCCCATCTCCGCAAAGACATAGACAGAGTGGAGGCTGTCCAGAGGAGGGCAACCAAAATGGTGCAGGGTCTGCACCAGAAGACATACGAAGAAAGACTAAAGGAGCTTAATATGTATACCCTTGAGGAAAGAAGGGAGAGAGGGGACATGATAGAAACTTTCAAGTACCTCAAGGGAATTAACAAAGTCCAAGAGGGTAGCATCTTCCAGAAAAAGAGATGTGCAAGAACAAGGGGGCACAATTTGAAGATAGAAGGGGGACGGCTCAGAGGTAATGTGAGGAAGTATTTTTTCACTGAGAGGGTTGTGGATGCATGGAACAGCCTCCCTGAGGAGATTGTGGAGTCAAGAACAGTGGGGACTTCAAGAATGCATGGGACAGGCATAAGGCAGTCCTAGTGGGGGGTAGGAGGAAGTAAGCTGTTGGTTAACTAGGATCTGCAGCTTATCTGTTAGATAGGAAAATGGGCAGACTAGGTGGGCCACGCGGCCCTTATCTGCTGTCAAATTCTATGTTTCTATGTTTCAGCCCTGTACCCTGAACAAAAGTAAAGTAAAACTTTATTGATATAGTGCCTTTCCAAAGCCAAGGCACTTTACACAAATACAATATGTAAGTATAAAAAGACAAAACATTAAATATAACAACTAATTAAAAATCATCAGAGAAGGCCAATTTAAAAAGATAAATGTTTTCAGCATGGATCAAAAACTCTCGACGGTCAGGCAGTCTCTTAACCGACCAAAAAGATTACACCAATAGTGACCCTAACTATCTGGATGCTACAGACCAGTATATACCAGTTTTTAATCTGCATATCGATCCACTCACCCTGTATCTTAAATCCCTGTTAGACAGAAAAAAAGCTCATCTTATACATATCAGGTAATACTATTCAGAAAGCTGAAAAATATTTAAATGATTTAATCCATGATGATGATTTAAATCTTGTTTAACTGATACTTTGCTAGAGATTTCTTTTAAAGCCTTTGTCATGTTGTAGTCTGTTTCGGTTTTTATTCTTATTGTTACCATTTTCTGCTTCTGCTCTACCCTCAGACATCATCAAAGACAGCTACACTTCCTTTATGCTCCCCAATCCACAAAGTTTTTATCCTGTCTCACCATCTTGTGTTGCCAGTTTAACAGGCAACAAGGGGGGATGGAATATGTAGACCTGGACACCCCCACAACCCGATACTTAGTGCAGCATATGGTACACATAAATTTATTCAGGATATACGTAGTGGGGTAGGATATAGTGTGATATAGTAATAAGGCATGCACATATGATTGTAGCATGGACTGCTGGTAAAGACCAGATCCCAACAGGGCTATGTACTGGTAACCTCTGCCCTAACAGTGTGGAGGGGTTGTGGGATAACAGATGGAGCAGACACAGAACTTCAGGTTCAACACACAATCTCTGTGTGATGTTTATTTAAAACACAGGGAATAACCTTAAACAATGGCATACCTCTTCTTTAATACATCAGTTTGCAGCAACTGACTATGCATGTCCTTCCTCTGCACTTAGTCAGCGCCTACTGATCTATCCCGCTAGTGAAAATTATCTCATTCCCTATGTTGGTCTTGTGTGTTTGGGTGATGTGCTCAAAAACAAGAAAAAAAAAAAAGAAGAAGCTAAAGACAAAGAACCTCAGTGCAAAAGCACTGAAGCAAGGGTTACCTCAAAGGGCATTGACAATAAAGCCAAGTTTCAGAGAAACACAGCATCATACATACCCCCATAGTGCAAGGCATCATGGGATGTATATGCAAATTACCATGACATTTTAGGCTGTTTCAGCTTAAAGCAGGAATGCAAAGTGCCAAAGGACCTCTCAAACAATCTGTAATTTATATGCATTTTAAATAACACAATTGGTGGGGGGTTCTGATATCTCTACCCTGCCAACTTAATTCTATGATACAGTCACTTAGTAACTTTTTACCTTTATCAGTAACACCTAGTGCTGTGGTATGTTTAACATTTACAGGTTTCATACACATAAGGAATATACATCAAGGTATTTTATGACATAGTGCTATTGCATACTAAATCCAACGATGAGGAACACAGCCTGTTGTTTTATATCAGCTCTGAGGTCACCACGATAACCTCCCTGTACGAGGACCTGAGAGGGAAAAGGAAATTAAAGAGGACATAATAGCCAAGGCCACTGATTTTCCATGATTAAAACAATGAAATTCCGTTTTTCAAGACTTCAGATTCCAGAATTGCACTGGTGATTGTTACTCTGATTTCTGGATTTTACTGGGATTTTGCTATCATTCTTTTCGTATGTGCATAAATAATCAGAATTAAAGAAGGCTTAATACACAGAGCATTAAACAAAGCAAATTGAAAATAGTACAGGAAGGAATTTTAAGAAAAATACAAGTTTTGTAGATTTACTGATGTGATATAAAATGCTAGATTCCATGAAATCTTTGTTTTTACCGGTCTTCAGGCAGCCCTAATTCCGGAATTTTACTGGGTTTTCCGGTAAAAACCGTAAAACAGTGGCCTTGATAAAAGCATAGTCAAAAAAGGAGAGGGGGGCACCCATAGGTGGCCAATCTTATGGACTAGAAATTGTAAAGGATACATTAGGCTAAGACATAGAAGAACTGTTGCAACAGATTTAAGAAAAAGATCAGTCTTCAAGAATGGCAGGTTCTCCCTGTCACAGACAGTATTAGCATTGCTTATGTAGGCCTTATGGCACAGTTTTTTTCTTAGCTGTGCAGCTGCTATTATTGTGCAATGCTAAACATTTTTGTATCGTAATCCAAAACTAGTTTTAGCTAGTTTTACTCTTATCAGAGAGTACATTCAGAGAGAGGAAAAAAAGCCAAAAGGAATCACCTTAGACATGTCCAAGAAAAGAACCTATCAAATCCTAAAAAATTCTGGTCTCAGGTAAACGCCCTTATCAAGGGGAACAACAAACCTGAAGGGGGTGACATTATAGCAAATAGTACCCATTACTCAACCCCAGATGAGGCAGCACAAGCATTCAATAAGTTCTTTACTGAACTACATACCCCCAAGTCCCCCTGCCCAGGCCCAACCACACCGCAAGTCCCCAATAAAAGCTGCCACAACATTCCTTTTTTTTTTTTTTTTAATTTGCCCTTTTCCTGGCAGGACCACCGGGGCCATCCGCCCTGGTCACGGCCCCCGGAGACCTCTACCTCCGTCAATTGCTGCTGGGACCCACAGTCACCCCCGGCTTGCCCACCGGAGGGTGGGGCTGCGGGCCACCTTCGTGACCCCGGAACTGTAACTGGTCGGGGTCCCGCAGCGACGGAGGCAATGTGAGCTCTCCAGGAGGGCTTCATAGATCGGTGGTCCTGCCTGCCTTCTTTTCACCAGATTTTCTCCCCAGGAGGCGGGGCGTGCAATGGCGCCAGCGTCCGCCCAGCCTCCTCCCCGTCGGCGTCGGTTGCGTGGAACTCGGTCTCCACCAGGGGTCTGCTCGCGCAGAGGTGCTGCCCGTGCCTCCCGGGTGGAGCGCTGCCCATCGGACGCCGATCCTACTCCCCGGCTCGGCTTCCGACGACCGGATCCGTCCCAAACCCGGTCGCCGGGCGTCAAAGCAGAAATCCCTCCGCTGCGCCGACGGGCCGGCTTCTGCCACAACATTCCTGATTTCCACTTCAAATTAGTTTCCAGCCTAGAAGTCCAGAAATTATTACAGAGTATTAAAACCCATGGTACAGCAGGCTATGACAGGCTGGAACCCAAACTAATCAATATTGCGGCCCCAGTCATTGCAACCCCAATCTCGTGGCTAATCAACCAATTGCTCATGGAGGGAAAAGTTCCCTCCCTCTGGAAAGTGGCCCTGGTTACCCCTATCCTCAAAGGTGGTGCCAGAGACTCTGTTGAAAACTACCATCCAATATCCCTACTCGCAACACTAAGCAAAGTGCTGGAGAGAGTGGTGTATTCCCAGGTCATGGATTATGTGGAGAGACATAATATCTTCTCCGAGGCCCTACACAGCTTCAGAAAGAACCATGGTACTGACACTGCCCAGCTTAACCTTACCACTGATATATTCTCTGCCCTTGATAAAGGACTGCTCACCGGTGCAATCTTTATTGAGCTAACCAAAGCATTCGATCTGGTAAATCATCAATTACTCCTGGCAAAACTGACACAAATTGGTCTAGACTCTCTAGTAGTACAATGGTTTAGGGATTACCTCCTGGACAGGTCCCAATTAGTTAAATGGCAGGGGGCAATATCTGACAAGATTGATATAAGAGATGGAGTCCCTCAGGGATCTATCCTAGGACCACTGCTATTCTCCCTATTTATTAATAATCTGCCAACTTTCTGCAAAGGCCCTGAAATCATCCTCTATGCAGATGACATCATTATCTATAGATCAATGGAGGATCTGGACAAACTCAGCAGAATACTATCCAAAGACCTAAAATCCCTGGAAGTATGGTTGTCCACAAATCAACTTCTATTGAACTGCAAAAAAACCAAAGGGATGCTGTTCGGGCCCAAAAATATTGCACCCAACAGATCAGACACACTAAAACTCTCCCTCTAGTCTGGGGAAAAGGTGGTGGTAGTGGATTCTCTAACATACCTAGGTCTCACCATTGACCGGGAACTCAACTTCAAGGCCCACATAGATCATCTATCCAAAACACTGCACCAAAGGATAGGTCTCCTGTACCGACTCAACCCCTACCTTACCCTGGGATCACGAGCTAAGATTGCCCATGGTACCTTGCTACCCAAACCACTGTACGGCTCCCCTGTGCTTCTCTCTGTTAAAAGTACTGAGATGAATAAACTTAAGACACTGTACCACCGGATTGGGAAATTTGCTGTAGAGGCACCCCAAAGAGAACACCATTGTCAGATCCTGCAAGCCCTAAAATGGCCCACCCTGGAAGGTAGACTACGCCACTCCTCTCTATGCCTAGCCTATAAATGCAGATTGACCTCTACTCCACCTAGCCTGGCAGAGTTACTTCAACCTAAAATTAATAACAGGACTCTAAGGTCATCAAACAGACAGCTTCTCAAGGTTCCCCAGACACAGTCCTCCCAAGGGTCCTGGGCCTTCTCATCCCTCATTCCTCCCATATGGAACACGCTTCCACCCAAACTCCAGGAATGTGAATCTCTTGGGGGGGTTTAAAAAGGGACTTCAAACGCACTTACAGGAATTAAACCAATGCACTTGTAATCGCTGAACTTCACACTAGATTCCTTTTGCCTGCCTGATATCTGATTATGATTGCTGACCTCACCTAATGTGTATGACAAAGAACTGATAATAGTCCCCTTTAATACTCTGTCTGCCTAAATGACTGTCTCCTTTCATGAATTATAATTTAACTGTATGTTGTTGAATTTAATGTAAAAGTTATATCCTGTTGTACCATTGTTGTAATTAGCCCCGGGTCGCTCCTGAAAAAGGTACTATTATTGGTTTCAGCGGGCCTACCTGGTTACCAAAATTTAAATAAATAAAATAAAAATAAAGTGATGAGCTAACTGTCCTCTGAGCTGACCTTCTGCCAATGAGATTTCCATATTTTGTCATTTTACCTTATATGGCAGACCATTGTCTAGAAACACACATTTCTTATCTAAGGGTATAAGAATGACACCAAAGCTGTATTTTGCTGAGTTCAAATCCAGTTTGGAGTGATATGATATCTGGGGGTCCTGTTCCTGAGTTCCAGCAGGTATTTTGCTGTGTTTTGTGTTTTCTGGTAATAAACTATTTCATTCCTGCCACATTCTTGGCTCTGTGTCAGGTTTTGCCAACAGGCCCAGAACAATTCTGCTACCAGACTTCAAAAAATGAAGATCCACAGGGAAATGCAAACAAATAATACAGAAAATTCACATTGCACCTTGTCATGATTTAGTAGTCAAAAGTCCCTTTGTTTCTGTGTTTCAAATAGTTCTCTGGGCATGAAGACTGTCTGCCTTTTCTTCTGTCAGGCTCTGATCAAAATCAGGATCCACATTTCATGCAAATAAAAATAAAATAAAATGAAGCTTACCAGGGTGTTTGTCAGCATACCACAGTCAGTCTCTCAAAGCACCACTAAGGTCCCATTCTCTTCTACTTCTGCTCTAGATTGCTGCATAGGCATGAAAACTGCATGCCCTTCCCTCACACATGCTCCGTTCAGAAATGCGATCCCAGGCAACTATGCAGCTAACGGTAGGCAGGGGCTTATATACTTTTTTTAATTAGTCCCACTGTCACAGGTTTTAATTTAGGCTCTGCACCACAATACTGATTTGAACCCATGACACAAGTTCCACTTTGGCACAGTGCCAGAGAAAGGGAATATATGTGTGTGTGAGAGAGAGAGAGATTATTGCTTGCATGCACTTCTCTTACTTACTTCCCTTGTGCCAGTACAATACCCCTCATGGCATTTTAACTTATCTTGCCCATTTAAAAGTTTAAATGATTCTTTAGGGCTTGTAAGCCCAGAATGAAAGTAGACAGTTTACATTTCATATTCCTTCAAGCTCTAAGAATGGAGTGACTTCTCAGCTTTCAGTCCCAAGCTGAATCCCCACTTCCATTCATTATCAGTTGTTTGCCTCCCCCAGCTGAGCCACTGTTTTCTGTTTAATAAAAAACCCATCATCCACAATGGCTAGACAGATTGAGAGAGAGAGAGAGAGAGTTAGTTTTTCGCTATGTCCAAATGTGGATCTCTGCTCACCAAAACACCACAGTGAGCTTTTCCTAACTTTTTGATATAACTGTGGCCACTTCAGTTTTTAAGGCTTTTAAGCCTGAAGGGGGAGCTGACAGCAAAAGAGGCACTTTGTTACATCTCCAGTGCGGAGCAGCTGTCTTTCCTTCTTGTGAGCTGACTCACTCATTTTGGATGGGGCACATCATCCGCTATAAATAAATGAAGATGATCTACACTAAATAATTTCTCCCTGACAGGAGAAAGAAAAACCTCAAGTTTCATTCATCTTTAGCCTGGAGGGGAAATGGCTTTTCATATTCCTCAGCAGCGCGTCTCACATCGGGGAAACGTTTCCATTCAGCAGCCGAACAAAAATACGGCTTTTTACTTTGTTCTCCAGTCCTTTCCCTACCGAGGGCACTCTTCAATTCTACTCAGTCTAGCTTTTTCAGACACCACGCTATTTTACCCTGCATAAAATTGGTAGCAATAAAATGGATTTTAAACTATAAGTGCTGCATGAAGTATTGAAAAGAAAAAATGGCTCACATTGTAACTATACACATACTTAACAAAGGGCATCTGCTTTTGTAGTTGGCAAAAGGCACTGTGCTGGCTAGCTTCCCTGCATTTGTCTTATAGCAAATGAAACTGTGCTAGCCAGCCTTTACGTATTTATTTTATTACCTGGAGCCATTTAGAATGCATTCAGAGGAATCTGAAAAATAGAGTTAGAAAGGGAAAGGGGTGGCAGGAATAGACAGAAGGGATAGTGGAGCCCTCCTGGGTGATCAGTCCAGGAGGGGCAGCATGAAATACAGACAGACAAAACAGGCTGTGCAGCCAAAAGAACACACACACACACAAAATGATGGTCCCTCCAGTACCTAGATAGGATAACTGGCCCTACCATATGACTTTTGTTGCAGACCCTGCACCTTTTGGGTAGCCCTCCTCTGGACTGCCTCCACTCTATGTCCTTCCTGAGATATGGTCTCCAGATACACAGTACTCAAGATGGGATCTTGCCAGCGATTTATATAGGGGCAGAACCATCTCCTTCTTCCTGCTGGTGATACCCATTCCTATGCACCCCAGCATCCCACTAGCCTTTCTGACTGCCTTATCACACTGCCTGGCCACATTTATGTTCATCTGATATGATTACCCCAGGTTTCATTCCTGTTCGGTCTTTGTCAGTATCACTCCATTCATTTTGTACTCTGGTTCCAGGTTTCTATGGCCTAGGTGTGGTATTTAGCACTTTGTTGCATTTAAACCTAGCTGCTGTACCTTTGATCACTCTTCCAGTCTTTTAAGATCCCTGCAAATCCTTTTCACCCCAACCCCCTGGAGTGTCCATCCTGTTATAGATCTTGGTGTCATCCACAAAGAGGCAGACCATGCCTTCCAGTTCTTCTGCTATGTTGCTTATAAAGACATTGAAGAGGACCTGTCCCAACACTGATCCCAGATGTACCCCATTGGTCACCTTCCCTTTCTTGGAACGCAGTCCAATTACCACTACCCTCTGTGTCCTATCTGCTAACCAGTTTCATATCTAGGCTACCACTTTATTATCCACCCCCACGTTACCCAACTTACTTACCAGTCTCTTGTGTGGAACAATGTCAAAAGCCTTGCTGAAATATAGGTAGGTCATGTCCACTGCTCCTCCCTGATCTTGCTCCTTGCTCACCCAATGAAAGAAATCTATCAGATTTGTTTGGCATGACCTTCCCTTTGTGAAACCATGCTGTCTTGGGCTCTGCAATCTGTTCGATACAAGATATTCCACAATCCTTTCCTTTAATAGTGTTTCCTTTAACTTACCCACCACCGATGTTAGGCTAATTGCCTGTCTCTTCCTTGCTACCAGTTTTATGAAGTGGGACTGCATCTGCCCTTCTCCAGTCATCTGGGACCACTCTAGTATCTAGTGATCTATTAAAAAGGTCTGTCAGAGGTGCATCTAGTACCTCCCTGAGTTCCTTCAGTGCCCTTGGATGTATCCCGTCTGGCCCCATAGCTTTGCCTACTTTCAGATAAGCAAGTACTTTTCAGACTCTCTCCACTGAAAACAAACTAATGTCCATTTCCCTACCATCAATGCTTCTGGCACATTTTTGTGGTCCCTCCCCTTCCCCTTCTGCTGTGAACAATGAGCAGAAGTTTTTATTCAAGATGTTTGCCTTTTCTTTATCCACTTCTGTACAGTTACCCCCCTTAATCATACAGTCCCTCGCTTTGTCTTCCTTTTTTTGCTAACATGCCCAAATGCTTACTCCACCAAGCCTCCACTATGCCCTTCACTCTGGTGACAATACCCTTCTGTCAGTTCCCAGAAGCAAAATGTCCTTTGGGGTCTCAGGCCTTCTTCCACTTAGCTCCTCATTACTGGAACTCATTACCTGCATCCATCCGGCACTCTGACACCCATACTAGTTTCAAGTGGGAACTGTGCAACCACCTCATACCCTCTAACCCTGCACTTGTTTCTTTTCTCAACACACCTCCTTCTTGCTCACTTGACCACAGCCTGTCCTCATTGCTCAAATCACTTGGCACTTATGTTTATTGCTTCACGTCTGTCTCAGTAAACCTATCCTGTCCTTTGGAATGTCTACAGCTTCTTGTACTATTCCTCTCTCTCTTTCTCTTTCACACACACACACACACACACACACACACACACATTCGGCTGCACCTTTTACTCTCACCTTATAGAATTGCTAATGTTCCATTTTCTGTACCATGAATGTTATATTTTTGTCTATACTCTTTGATACTGTGAATTTACTATTTGTTCACAGTTCACTGTTACCATGTAATTACTATCTGAAGTCACTTCTTATTTTACCTGTTACTGGATCATCTTTTCTTTTGCTATTTCTATGTTTTCCCTGTACCATTGAGTTTTGATTGTTTTGCCTGGTGCCCTACCGGGTTGTGCCTGAAAATAGGTATTTTTAATACGGTTTCTTGTGCACTTACCTGGTTACCAAAAACAAACAAATAAACAAACAACTAACTAACTAAATCAATAAACATACCTAAAAAATGTCTTTTCCCCTTTTGATTCTCCCGAAGCTATTTTTTCCTCAGTTTGCACTTTTGATCTCCTTACTTCTTTGCTTGCTTCTTGCTGTATTTCCTGATACACTTCCTTATCATCGTCCCTCTGGGTCTCCTTGTAACTTTTAAATGCTACTCTTTCAGCTTTTACTTTTTCTGCTACCTCTTTGGAGAACCATAGTGGTCTCTTCTTTCTTTTTTGCTTTCTTTCTTAACAGAGAGGTTTGTTGCTTTCACTGTGCCCTCCTTTTTTTTGGTGGGGGGGGGGTTGAATTGTTTAACCAGGAAGGGCACACTAAGCTGGAGCTTGTTTCCAGGTGTGACCTGGGAACACTAGGGAGTTAAGTGACTTGCTCAGGGTCACACAGTATGCAAGTGGGAGCTGATGAAATTCAGACCCAGGTCTCCAGGTTTGCAGCTCAGTGCCCTTAACCACTACTGGTTTGAGTCCTGTCTCTTGAACAGGAAACAACAGGTGGTGATGGGGAATCTCTCTTCCTCTCCGAAGCTCCTGCCATGTGGGGTTCCTCAAGGTTCAATCCTGTTGCCAGTGTTGTTCGTGGTGTACATGCTACCTCTGGGAGGGCTCATTAAATGTTACAGTCTGGGTTTTCACTGCTATGCAGATGATACCCAGCTATATATGTCATTTGCTCCTGGAACAAATGATGCTGTGGAAGTGCTAAATAACTGCCTGGCCAAGATCCAGGACTGGATGTCCTCTAACTGGCTGTATCCTGACAAGATGGAGGTGCTGGAGATTGAGCCTGGTCGTGGACATGATGGGAATGCCTCCGGGGGGTGGCAACAGGACTGGTCCTGGGATCCACCCCATTGACGGCATCCTCTAGGGTGAGAAATCTAGGCATCTTCCTTGATGACAGGCTGACACTTCATGCTCAGGTGTCGTGTGTTGTCCAAAGTGTTTTTTTACCATTTAAGGAATGTCGCCCAGATTAAACCCGTAGTTCTGCCCAAGGACTTCCCCTTACTAGTGTATGCCTTTGTTACAGCCAGGTTGGATTTCTGCAATGCTCTGTACTTTGGGGTCAGTGGAGGGAACCTCTGCCGACTGCAGCTGGAGAAGAACGTAACTGCCAGGTTACTGACCGGCCTGTCTAGGTCTTGTCATGTGACCCCAGTCCTGCGAGATCTGCATTGGCTGCCTGTCAGGTGGAGGATCATCTTCAAGGTGGGCTTGCTCACCTACAAGGCCCTATATGACTCAGGCCCTGGCTACCTGACCGACCTCCTTGCACCTGCCATTCTGGTCCACTACCTCCATTCCTCCACCAGGGGCCTCTTTACAGTTCCGAGTACCAGGCTGAAAATCTTGGGTGACCGTGCATTTCGGGTGGCTGGCCCAGTCCTCTGGAGCTTGCCTCCTAGATCTGTGAGGGAGGCCCAATTGGTGGAGGCATTCAAGAGGGGTCTGAAAACCTACCTTTTTAGAGAAGCATTCCCAGATTCATTGCAGCTGTCTTTTAAATTGTTTATTTATTTTTATTTATTAATGTCTAGTTATTGTAAAAATTTTAACCTGTAGTTTGTATAACCTTTGTACAGCTTTGATTTGTATGTTTGGGTACTTACACTGCCTGTTTTGGCCTTCTGTATGGCGCCCAGAGTCTCTGGGATTGGGCGCCATATAAATAACGTTTCCCTTACCTTACTTTACCTTACTACGCTGTACTGCTTCCTTAAAATTGGCCCACTTTTCCTCCACTCCACCCTGGTCATCTCCCCCTCTCAGGTCATTCATGAGGCATTCACCATCTTAGTAAAATCAGCCCTTCTGAAAGCTAGGACCCTCGCCTTTTTGTGGTTGGATTCTGCAGCTGTTCTTATGTTGAACCACACTGTACGATGATCACTGGTCCCCAAATGGCTTCCCACCCTGACGTCTTCAACACTGTCCCTGTTAACAAGCACCAGGTCCAGTATTGCCTCATCACCAGTGCATTCACTGACTAGTTGCCTGAGGAATGCCCCCCAACAGGGAGTCCAGGATGTTCCTGCTTCTAGCTGAAGCTGCAGCAGGGAGGCTCCAGTCTACATCTGGCAGATTGAAGTCCCCCACATACAACACCTCCCCTTTTCTGCCATTTTGCCAATTACTTCTAACATTACCTTATGTAAGTCCTCCCCTTGAGCTGGAGGCATGTAGATCACACCTGTTTGAGTAGTGGCTTGTTTTCCCAACTCTAAGGTAACCCACAGCATCTCTGCCCTTCCCTGAATTCCCTGTATTTCTGTTGCTTGTATGCTTTCCTTCATATAAAGCAACACTCTCCCTCTTTTTCTTCTTACCCTGTCCCTTCTGAGCAATGTGTAGCCTGGTATGACCATGTCCCGGTCATGGCTGTCAGCGCACATGACTCAGTAATGGCCACAATATCCAGGTCAGCCTCTGCCATGATGGCCTTTAGGTCTGGGATCTTATTTTCCAGACCACTAGCATTAGCACACATGGCCTTTCAGATTTTGTTAGCTCTTTGCTTATCACTTCCCCTTTTGTCCTCCCCCATTTCTCCCTCTTTTCATCTGCTTGCTTCGTTTCTCCCCTTCCTCATTTGTTGTTCCCCTGCTTCTTTGGGAATCTTGGGAGTATCTCTCCATGGAATCTCTATACACTCCATCTCAGTTTGTGGGGGAGCAGTTTCTGCTTCCCCTTTTTCCTTCCATCACCCTTCCAGGTAGTTTAAACGTTCATCGATAAAAATGTTTAAAGCAGTGGTATTTGTTAGTAACCATATCGTTTTTTCAGCAATAATGTCTGTCTGGCAAAACTATCAAGACACACATTTTTCTTTTGGTTTTCTTTCATTCCTGAACCATGATATGGGATTTAGAATTGTTTGAAAGTTCACAGTCCTGTGCCATGCCTGTCAAGAAAAAATTAAATATCTTAGTACATTGTTGTGCTGTTTGCTATCAGAAATATGTTGCAGCGCCATCCTAATACACCACAGTATGAATCTAGCATGCACATTCAACATGCAACCTCAGTGAAAGAGATTTTTAAAAATTGAGAGTGGCAGTCATCTTTAATGACATGAGTCGTTAATTACAAAATTAGCTGTGAAAGCAGTTTTAACAATGTCTGAGAAAACTAGAAATAGACTGAGCATGAATCTTAAGATGTTGGAAATGCATATTTGCTAAAAGCAATATGAAGAAATTTTTGGCTGACTAACAAATACTGTCCACCAAGAACCGTCCACTGAGAACTGTGGTTCCCCTTCTGGATGGATGCAGACCATCACCTCTGTATGGGCTCTTATCCTCCCAGATGGGTCTCCTTTCTGTAGTGTAGGTGTACCCCTCCTCTCTACACCAGACCTTCAACCACGGTGCAGAGCTTCCTCTCCTTACCCCTATCATAGATAGGCAGTACCTCTGCAAAACTTACAGAACATGCTACCTGTTCAAGACTTTTTCCCAGCTCCCTAAACTTCGCCTGCACTGCTGTTGCCCCATCCCTAGCCAGGTCATTTGTCCACAGGTGGACAATGACATCCAGCTCCCCTTCCTTTCCTACTGCCCTAACTATCCATAGGATTCCCTTCCCATCCCTCCAGGCCATGGTGCTGGGTAGGCACCTGACCTCCCTCTCTGCCCCCTTTCCTATTCCCAACTCTATCCCCCTGACAATTGAGTCAACCACCAGAAGTTGCGTCCTCCTTTTCTGGGGTCCTCTTTCACCCTCCTTGGAGCCTCCACTCAAGAGAGAGCCTCCACATTCTCCCCAGCCACTATCATAGGTCCCTCATCTGGGCTATCCCGCTCTGTTAGCATGGTGTAGGAATTCTGAAGTGGTACTGGTTGTGGTTGTGTAATGTGCATGCAACTCCCAACCTTCCGGATTCCACCATCCCCTCCCTCCTCAAGCCCACTGTAGTTCATCCGCTCCTCCTATCTGGCATCCTTTGAGGTAGCATTGTCAGACTTGTTGGCCCCTGGGTGAAGGAAAAGGTCATCCGACTCTTAGTCAACGCAGCCTCAAGTCTAGTAACCTTCTCCTGACTCATAAGCAATGCAGTCTGGAGACCTACTCCACCAACCAAGAGAGAGGCGCATGTAGATGGGGCAATATTGCAGTCTCCAGAAGGTCTTCTTGAAGACGGCTACACCACAACTACTGCACTGCATCTCTCCCCACATTACCTGTTACTGCAGTTCTTGTTCTGCTTGTCCTCCTTTCCCAGAACCCAGTAGGGCTGACCTGTGCACAGTACAAGTGAGTAAACTACACTACTTATAGTTTCACAGATAAGGGCATGCTGTAACAACATACTGTATATGTAGTCATTTGCCCTTTTTTTATTTGTCATTTCAATTTAGCCTAAAACCTTAAACACTTAAACATGTAAACATGCAAACACTTAGACCTTTACAATATTTTGGCCTACCCTTTACCTTATACCTATCCCATCAGTGACTGCAACAACAGGAGAAACAAGTACCTTACCTTAGTCATTGGCAGAGTCTCCTGCTTCCCTGCATCATCTGCTGATGCCGAAGACACCAATATTTTACCTGTTCCACTCACTCAATGGGATATGAACATGTAGGACATGTTAGATGTACACTCTTATATACTCCACAGCTGACCCTCCCACAAGATCCCTAGGCCCAAGTACATTTGGTACACTTATTAAGCTCCACCCTCTCTACACAATCCTAGCTCCCAATTGGGACACAGCCGAAACAGGGGCAGAGACAGTGACGAGAAAGTCTGCCTCATATGACAGCAAGCAGGCTCGAGTCCCCAAAGTTGCTTTGACTGCTAGGCTGCACCCCTAATGTTTGAGTGGCTATCTGCTCTCTGCAGCAGCTCTGAGTTTTCCTTGCCAGCTGAAGTGATGTGGAATGGAAGGCAGCAATTCAAAAGCTACCGGTTCCTGTTCCACACAAGCTCCACCCTCTCCACACAGTCCTAGCTCCCGATTAGAACCTAGCCGAAACAGGGGCAGAGTCAGCAACCAGGAAACCTGCCCTAGATGACAGCAAGCAGGCTCAATTCCCCGATGTTACTTTGGCTGGTAGGCTGCACCCTTAGAGCCCACCTGGCTCTCCACTCTCTGATGCTTTCACAGTAAGTTCTTATGTAACTGTTCTTTTTACATCATACTTTAAAGTCTGAGCTTACAGAATGAGATGGCAGTGCCAGGACCCATTTTTGGTAAAAACAAACAAACAAATAAACTTTTGGTCCCAAATGGTACAATGACCACTGTGGGATTGTGACCCTCCCAAGCCCCATATTTGGTAACAAAAAATTGGGTCCCAATGGCCCTGGTGGCAACACAGACCTGTTGCCCCTGAACCCTCTAGACTACAGGACCCATTTTTGTTCCCCCCCAAAAAAAGGTTTAGTCTCAGATGACACTAATGACAGCAGAAGACCAGTAACTCTACCCCCGAGCCCCTAGAACCCTATTTATGGCCCCCCAATTGGTCCAGGATAGTCTCCTTGACCATCACAGACATCCTGCCTTAGCCTACTGAGTCCTGGGTACCCATTCTTGGCCAAAACCCCATTTGGTCCCAGATGGTCCAAAATCCCCCATGGACCTGTCATCCCCTCTCCCTTAGCTCATTTTTGGGCAAAAACAATTTGGTCCCTAAAAGCCCTGATAACAATCATGGACATGTTGCCCTGGCCTCTGAGCCCACAGGGCCAATTTTTGTCCCCCCCTCAAAATGTGGTCCCACATATTCCTGATCAACAGAATTCAGTCATAGATAGTCCCCAAAACCTCCTCAAACCTGTTGCACTGGCCTCCTCTGCTCAGGATCCAATTTTCGCCCCACAAATATTTGGTCCCAGATTACCCACTGACCATCACATACCTGTCACCTGAGCCTCTGAGTACTCATTCTTGGTAAAAAAAAAAAAAACATTTAGTTCAGATGCCTATGACCACACAGTTCTGGCCCAAAAATCCTGGATGCAATTTTTGCCCAAGGAACATTTGATCCCATATGGCCCTCACAACACTGCATGCCTGTCTCTAAGGCCCCTGAGCCCCGAGGACCCATTTTTGGCCCCCCAAAAATATTCGGCTCCAGATGGCCCCTACAATCACTGCAGACCTCTCTTCCCAGCCCATGAACCCAATGGAGGAATTTTTGGTCAAAATAAACTTGATCCCAATGACACCCTAGGCATCTCACACTGGCCCCCAAGTCCCTTGGACCCATTTTTGGCCAAAAAACAAACATTTAGTCCCAGATAGTGCCTATGACCAAAGTGAACCTGTCTCCCTAGCTCATGAACCCCCAGAACCAAATTTCCCAGTTTAATTTTAAATGGCCTCAATGATCATTGTGGACCTATTTCCTTGGTTCATTGAGCCCCCAGACCGTTATTTATTTTTTTATTTTACAATTTTTGGCCAGGAAAGACACACTAAGCTGAGGCTTGTTTCCAGGTGTGTTCTGGGAGTGCAGGGAAGTTAACTCATTATCTCCTGGCAGCCATTTTGTGTTAGGTTAGCAATGGATAGTATTGCCTTCATACGAAGCTATTGGAAGTGACTTACTCATGGTCTCACATTATGCAAGTGGTGGTTGTGGGATTCAAACCCAGTTCTCCAGGTTTGCAGGTCCATGCTCTTAACCACTACACTATACTTCCTCCCCATTTTCTGGACTTATTAAAAACCATGATCAGATCAGTGGACCGGCGGGCCTGATCCAGCCGCTGCCCATGCGCTCCACCTCGGACTTCACATACAGCAGGTCGCCCGACCTTGGGTGCCGAAAAGCACCAGACCTCCTCCAGATTAGCGGACCCGCGGGCCTGATCCAGCCACCGCCTGTGCTTTCCACCCTGGACTTCACATACAGCAGGTCGCCCGACCATGGGTGCCGAAAAGCGCCGGACCTCCTTCCAGATTAGTGGACCGGCAGGCCTGATCCAGCCACTGCCCGCGCTGTCTACCCCTGACTTCACACACAGGTATGCCCGCTACACGTCCACTGTCTGAAAATCGGTGCCGTGTCCCTGTGAGCTCCGATTGGTTGGTCACTTACCCTGGACTCTGCTGATTGGTGCGGCTTCTCGGCTGCTTTTTTCCACTGTTCCGAGCACCAGAATCTTACCTTAGCCTTTCCTAATTGCTGTATTATTAGTATGTAATACTGTGTATGATTTAGAACTGAAATTGTCTACCAGCTATAACTGTGTACATCTCTTTCTTAGAAGATTTGATTGTTTGAGACTGTGCTACTGAATTTGATAAAAGCCGTACTGCTTAGAGTTTTCTATTGAAACTGTTTTGCCTCACTATAGTCCAACACCTCTCTGTCTTTGCTCTGTCTAATCTGTAAGGCATTCTACCAACTCAATTGTCCTACAAATTTTCTTCACCTGCTACTCTCACAATAATTTCTTCACTTGCCACTATTTCCGTCTAACTAACCCCCCCCCCCCGCTGTGGCTCTGTCTCCTGTTTCTGTCTGCCCCTGCCCACCACTCCGAATCCAATTTAATCCCCCTTCTCTTTCTGTCATTCCCAGCAGGTCGCCCAACCTTGGGTGCCAAAAAGTGCCGAACCCCCTCCAGATCAGTGGACCGGCGGGTCTGATCCAGCCGCTGACTGCGCTCTCCACCCCAGACTTCACACACAGGTATGCCCACTACACGGAAGTTGTCTGAAAATCGGCGCCGTGTCCCTGTGAGCCCCTGATTGGTTGGTCGCTTTCCCTGGACTCTGCTGATTCGTGCGGCTTCTTGGTTGCTTTCTTCCACTGCTCTGAGCACCGGAATCTTACCTTAGCCATTCCTAATTGCTATATTATTTGTCCCACACCGCCTTCCCCAACCCCAGCCTCGGCCTCTATTAAATAGATGTTGGCTCCACCTATGCCGCTCACCATTGGCTTATATCCTGTGTAACATTACAACTTGAGTTCCAGTCGCTTGTCCTTTCACCACCCTTTATCTCTCAGGTTATACTGAGGTTAAGCTCCCTTAGGATAGGGTAGGATAGGGTAAGCTCCTTTAGGGTAGATAGTTAACTAGGTCCCTCCACTTTGCTAAACCCTCCTTTGGATGAAACTTTAGCTGCACTACTGAGCGCTGTTCTAAATTTGCAAAATCCTCTGGTAAGGATTTTCTATACAAGTACACTGCACTCTAGTAAGCTCGTTCCATCAGGTGGGAAAATTTGCCAGTTTCTTTTTCTATTTCCTCCTGTGCTTTGTATCCCTGCTAAGCTTTGTTACCCCCGTTACGAAGAAAGGGTGTCTCCCCTATTAAAGAGTAATTCTGCTACAGGTTCCAGTACCTCTACAGGGCTACGTGTTAACATTATCTTATATATATATATATATATATATATATTCTTTTTTTTCTCTTGCATTTTGTAGCATATAGCACCAAACATGGTGTCCCAAATCTTTATTCTATTGAGCCTCCTAGTCCCCCTTAGCTTCTGCCCCTTCCAGCTCCTAGTCAGCCCTACTGGTGTCCAGGTCAAGGTTGCAATGTCCCTAACCTCATGCTCAGCAGGCTCCTTTGACTTCTGCCAGAACTACTGTTCTGACATACACACAAATATAGGCTTGCATCAAATTCCATGCCCTGTGGTCCTGCCAAGTCCCGGAAAGTACCCTGCTATACAGGGTGATAAATCAAATGTCCCGAATAGCACTGGACTGTTACCACACATGAGGATCAAAAATCAATGGCTGGTATCTTTTACCCTTATATACCCACTCTTGCTCTCTGTACAGGTGCTTCTGTACCTTCATGCCAACCCATGGTCAGCCAGAACTTCATCTTTACCTCCTATGGAACCAGGATGTTACAAAAGAGGTAAAAGTCGTTTAACAAGACTACTCTTGGAAGCCATCAAAAAACTTCTTTTATTACTGCTCATTTGTGCAGGTAATGTTGAGCTCAGCCCTGGACTCATTCTTCCAGTTTCAGCCTCCTCCCAAATTGGCCAGCTGAATGGAATGAACCTAATCCATATCAATGCCTGGAGTTTGTTCAGGAAATTTGAGTCAATCCAAACGTGGATTAATCACACCTGCCCAGATGGGCTGTTGGTCACTGAAACTTGGCTTAAACCTGCGACACTGGATCATGAAATTACCATTCCTTCATATAATATGTTTAGAATGGACAGACCCTTGAGAGGCAGGGGTGTAGCAATATACATCCGGGACAAATATGCCACCTCCATAGCAAACTCAACTACTCTGCCCAAGGAATTTGAATGTCTCACATTAAAAGTGCAGCTTACCAATGCAATCGCTATATACATTATTGGTTGTTACAGGCCCCCTGCTGCAGGCTTACAGTTACTGAACCACCTAAGTGATGTCCTAGATGTATTATCCACCGAAGTCATACTAATGGGTGATCCGAATCTGGACTGGTTTTCTGCAGCATCTAAGCCTCTAAAAGAGTTATGCGACACCTTTGGTTTTACACAAATCATAACAAAAACCACAAGGTCTAAAGTCAAAAACCCAGAGAAAAGTACTTTGCTTGATATAATATCAGTCAACAAACCTCACCTATTTACCCATGCAAGTGCATTCTTCAATGATGTCAGTGATCATTGTGCAATAGCCTGTGTGAAGTCTATTCCCAAGGCAGTTTCATCCTCCAGGTATATCTACAAGAGATGCCAGAGGAATTCTGACTCATTAGCCTTCTGCTCAGACCTCCAGCATGCTGTCTGGCAGGACTTTTATCTGGCCCAAACCATGGATACTGTCTATGAGGAATTTCACAAAATAGTGCTCAGGGCCCTAGATAAACATGCTCAATTAGTGAAAATCAGAACTAAAAGGAAAACGTGCCCATGGTTTACTGGCAGATTGAAAGCCGCGTTACTACATAGAGACTCTTTATGGAAAAAAGCAAGGAAAACTAAACTTCCAACTGATTGGTCAGCCTTCAGAGCAGCTAGGAATTGATCCACTAAGCTCACCAGAACTGAAAAAGCAAAGTACTTCCAATCAGAAATTGATAATGCTTCAAATGACACTAAGAAATTTTGGAAAACTCTAAAGGACATCGAAGATTACTCTCCTGCTCACTCTCATCCCCCAAAAAATCACTATGGGTAGTGCTTCTACCACCGACAAACAATCTATTCTCGAACCTCTAAACAACCATTTTTCTACAGCAGGACTAGCTTTTGATGCCTCACTGGCAAGCATACTCCGATCTCAGCTAGGTGTTCCAAAACCTGATTGGCTTAACCATAGTCTATTAACACAAAAGGCAACCTTCGCCTTCCAACCCATCACTTTAAAGCAAGTTGAGGGTCATCTCTTGGCACTTGACACTAGAAAAAGTGCTGTTGCTGACCAAATAGAGCTGTATTACCTAAAGTTAGTATATTATGCTCTAGCTGCTCCGATAGCTCATCTCTTTAACTTGTCCCTTATGCAGGGTTCCATCCCAGCAGTATGGAAGACAGTGCAAGTGATTCCACTCTTTAAGTCTAGTAACACCAGTGACTTAAACAATTATCACCCAAATTTATTTACTCTCTGTTTTTTCAAAAGTACTGGAGAAAGTAGTAAATTCACAGCTTAGGCAACATCTTGAAATGCATAATCTACTTAACGTGGTCCAGTCTGGTTTTAGGCTACATCACAGCACAATCTCTGCTCTTGCCAAAGTCACAAATGATTGGCAGCTGGCCTTAGATAACAAAAAATACATATGCAGTTTATTCCTTGATCTGAGCAAAGCTTTCGATACAGTGGACCATGACCTTCTTATTACCACGCTGCATATTGTCGGAGCAGACCCACTGTCAATCAAGTGATTTACTAGCCATGTCACTGGACACCACCAGCAAGTCAAAGTGGATGGTAATCTTTCCACACTGAAAACTGTGCAAAGAGGAGTGCCCCAAAGGTCCAGCCTAGGACCTTTGCTGTTTGCTGTTTATATCAATAGCCTAAATGATGGAATCTCAGATGCTAGTATTCACCTATTTGCGGATGATACTGTGCTATAGTTACCCAGGCCTTCTCTGGACCAGGCCTGCAAAGACCTCCAACTTGAATTTAACTGTTTGCAGGAAAACCTACTGCATCTGAAGTTACTTTTAAATGCTAAAAAAGCCAAGGCTATGCTTTTTGCTCCAAGTTCATGTATAAATACAACAAAGGGTCCCTCTACCATTCCTGTTATCCAGTCGCTGCTTGTTGAATCCCTAGAGTTTGTGTCAAACTTCAAGTACTTGGGGGTTTGGGTTGACGACAGGCTATCCTTCTCAATTCACATTGAAAACCTAATCAAAAGACTAAGACAAAGACTTGGCATCTTCTTTCACATGAAGCATCTACTAACTCAGGAGGCTAAAATCCGCCTAGTACAAACTACATTCTTACCACTTCTAGACTATGCCTGTATGGGCATGGGACAAGTGCGGCCTTAGGGAAACTTGACACCCTCTATCATCGGGCAATTAGATTCATCACAAACGCACCATACTCCACTCATCACTGCACCCTTTACTCTATGCTTGGCTGGAACTCACTTAGTTACAGATGGCATAAAAACTCTATCCTATGGACACTTAGAGCATTAACAAATAAGCTCCCTAACTACATCTCTGACTGTCTACCTCTCTGCCAGTCAGGGAGTTACCCTCTAAGAAGTCTCTAGTATTCCTCTCTTGTTATTCCCAAGGTAAATACATGCTTTGGCAAAGCGGCCTTAAGTCACTTTCTCCCCCGTCCTTTGGAACAATATGCAAAAAACCTTAAAAATTGTTCTCCCAGTGAAAGTACCCTTCTTCAAAACCCTCTTTGCTAAGGCCTTTAAAGAACCTTGCAACTGCCTTCACTAACTTAACCATTCTGGAGCTCTTCTTCTTCTTCTTCTTCTAGTGTCCCAGTTACTTCATGATTTCTACTGTCTGGATAATGTGTTTACTGGGCGAAAATTGTATTAAATGACTTACGTATCCTCTTGTGTTTTTATGTATATGATGTACAAACTTGTGTTTTTTTGTATATGATGTACAAACTATAACCTATTTGTAACATTGTACTTATTCTGCCTTGTATCATATGTTCATCTAACTTTTGTATGTTATATACCTGTACCTGACCCAGGTCCACCTTGTAAATGAGCTGTCTCAACTGTGTTTCGCCTGGATCAATAAAGATTGATTGATTGATTGAAATGGCCTTGACAACCATCATGGACCTGTCACCCTGTTCCAAGCCACCAGGACCCATTTTTAGCCAAAGAAATCCATCTGGTTCCAAGTAGCCTCAACAACCACCACAGATCTGTCACCCCAGCTCACTGAACCTCAGGAGCCCATTTTTGTCCCCCAAGTTTTGACTTAAATGGCCTCTGTGACCACATTTTGGCTGCACATGGCCCTGATAACTTCTCTGGATCTGTCCCCCAATCCTGAACCTTGGACCCCATATCTGGCCAAAACACTTTGGTCCCTGATGGCTCCAATGGCACCAACAGCCACCATGGACCTGTGTCACTGGCCCCTGAGCCCACAGGACCCATATTTGGCAACCAAAAAACTTGGTCACAGATGGCTTCAACAATCAATGTGGACCTGTTGCCCAACCAAGCCCCCGGATCCATTTTTGGCCCAACACGTTGGTCCCAGATATTTGCAGTGACTACTTCAGACATGTTGCCTTAGCTCTCTGAGCCCCTGGAACACGTTTTTGCCAAAACCTGTGGACGCAGATCTCTCTAATGACAGATCTGCACACTGGGACCCATTTGTTGGCCAACAAATATTTGGTTCCAGATGGTCCAATGACCAAAATTTTGTTCCAGATTGTTCTGACAACTATGGACCTGTAAGCTCACTTCGAGCACCCAGGAACTATTTTAGGCTCCAAGAAACATGGTTTTGGATAATTTTGCAAGCCATCATGGACTTGTCACCTCAGCCCACCAAGACCCTGGGAACTATTTTTGTCCTCCAAAAGAATTGATCTCAGATTTGGTCTCAACAACCCTTGTGGACCAGTAACCCAAGACCCTGGCACCCATTTTAGTCCTCAAAATACTTGTTCTGGATGGCAACACTGACCACTGCAGACATGTCACTCTAGTCCCTTGAGGCCACGGGACCCATTTTTGGCCCTGTCCCTCATGTGGTTCCAGATGGCCCCAACAACCACCACAGACCTCTCAACCCACATTCCAGGACCTATTTTTGCCAATGTAAACTGAGTCCCAGATGATGCCAAACACTACCTTGGACCTGTTGCCCTTAGACACTGGGACTCAATGACCCAACTACTGCTGGCCTGTCACCCAGGTCTCCATGCTCCCACGATCCATTTTCAGCCAAAGAAATTGTGGTCTCAGATTCCCCTGATGACCACTACAAGCTTTGCTTCTGATCTCCCAGGGCCGGCCTTTGGACCAAAAACAATTTTGGTCCTAGATGGCCCTGATGAGTACCTCAGAACTGTTGCCCAAGCCCATCTGAGCCACTGGGACTCATTTTCAGCCTAAGAAATATTTTGGTCCTGGATAACCCCAAGGACTACTACAAACTAACTGCTTTGGCCAGCCATCTCTGGGGCCACTTTCAGACAATGATTTTGGTCCCAGATGGCCCTCTTGACCACCTTGAACCTGTCATCCTGGCCACTGAGGACCCATTTTGAGCTCTCAATGGTTTTGGTCCCCAGATGTTCCTGACAACCACTGTGGACCTGTCCTCCCCCCCCCCACTGATCTGTCAGGAGTCCTTTTTAGCCCCCAAGCAATTTTGCACCCAAATGGGGACCTCAAACCTGTCGTCTCAGCCCTTGAGACCCATTTACAGCCCAAAAAATTAGAGTTCCAGAGGGCGCTGATGACCATTTCTGAACCTGTTGCCCCAGCCACTCAAGCCACAGGGATAATTTTTCAGACAAAAAAGTATTTTGTTCCCAGATTTCCCAGATGACCACTGTAGATCTGTCACCCCAGGATCACAGAATCATTTTCAGTGAAAATAGATTTTGGTTCTGGATGACCCAGACAACCCTCAGATTTGTCACCCTTGCCCAGTGTGTCCAGGAGTCATTATTAGCTCCCAAAAATGTCTGAACCTGCCTGCCTTTGACCACATTGGACCTGTTGGCCTGGGACCCTGAGCAACCGGGACATATTTTTGGCCCCCCAAATATTTTTGTCTCAGTGTACCCATTAGCCATCTCACATCTGTTCCCCAGCCTTCCAAGCATCCATGAAGTGTTTTGGGCCAAAAAACCTTTTGGTCCCATATGGTTCTTATGATCACCTCCAATCTGTTGCCCCAGCCCCCACAAGCCCCAGACCCATTTTCAACTATAAAAAAAAGTTTGGTAAATGATTTCCCCAACAACAAGCATGCATTTGCTATGCCATGAACAATGAATCTGGAAAGTTAATCTTCTAGGAATCAGTCTTCACCCTTGATTTACACTAGTGGATCTTAGTCAGAGGTGCTAGGACCCTGTGGGAACCAGAACTTTTCCAGCGGGTTGGTGCTGAGGTAAGCTACACACCTATGCAGTGCTGTGTGACTGGCTCATGCTGCATGGCTTACCTTGGTGCCAGCCCTCAACTGCCTCAGTTCCTGTTTTTCTGCTGCCTAGCACACATCAGTGATGATGTTGCTTGTCTGCTGGGAATCAGAATCTCACATCTATATGGCAACACCATTCAGTTCTTCTCAATTTTAGTGACTAAAGCTCAAGTTTGTTATTTTTGTGTCAGTTTAGTTATATTACACAAATATTTGTTGACAGCCTCTCACAGCCCTACTGAGTCAATGGTTGATGAACATGGATGACGACAATAGGGAGCAGGGCTCAAAATAACCAGCTGTCTGCCTGTCTGGGACAGTCAGTTTTCACTTGGGACAGCTGATTTTGGTCTCCTACCTGTCCCTGTTTACAGGCGAGTGCTTTACTAATGCTGAATCCCGGTCTTTACTGCAGCAAGTTCTAGGGATGTGCTGGACACTAGGACCCAGTGGAGATCAGAGCCGAGGAGGAGCCATGGAGGAGCTGTGCGCATAGTGTGCCCACCCATCCACCCTGCCCATCAATGCCAATGACAGATGACTTACCATTGTTTCAGTCACCTGACATCTGTCTGTCTGTCTGTCTGCTCTGGTGGTCATTGAAGTGGTGCGGGCAGAAAAAGCTGATGCAACAAACGAGCATTCTCGTCAACCACGCATGCACAGATCACTGTTGCACATGCATGGTTGACGTTTCAGTACTCTCTCTCTTTGCTCATTTTCAGCACAGATCTCATAGGAGACGGACGTCAAGAGCAGAGTGAGTGTTTGGCTAGGGACAGCCAACGCTGCAATTCACTGCCATTCAACCAGGCAAAAAAACCCATTGGACTGAGCCAGTGAGCCTGATACAAACAGATACTGTCCACAAGTGACTGCACAAGAAACAAGCATTTATCAATGCTGAAGGTTTGCTTGCTGGCATTGGCATTGGTGGGGTGTGCCTTTGGGTCATCAGGCAAAACGGCCACGGCCATTTCACCACACCTTACCCTGCAGACACCAACAAGTGTCATGGTGTGCCTTGAGTCTTTGGCCCTCATGCTCACCCCATTCCATTGGGAAATGCAGTGAGTTCACCCCATTCCATCAGGAAATACAGTGAGATGTCATGAAAATGAATGAATGGATGATAGCCACTTTAGATATAATTAATAAATGTGTTCTTTATTCTCTTCACACAAACAAAAGGCAACAGTTTTGTGGTAAACCACTTCATCAGGCCACTGTGTTGCTACAAAAAATAAAAATAAAATATATTTCAATACATCATAATGGTATTATACACCAGATGGTATTGATTCATTTGTGCATACTGGGGTATCAAAATACTGCAATTTCTTAATCAGCACTTAATTAAATTAATACATAATTGATATAAGAAAAAAAATTTTTAAACTACAATCCCCTTAATCAAATCAAAATATTCAATCATCAGACAATGATATAGTAGAGTCCATAAATTAAAAATTCAAAAAAATTACCTCAATTTAATGTGATTAGTTATTCAATGAAGAATAGATCCTAATTAGATCAATTACTTTCAATAATAATCCTAAAAAAGCAAAATCTGTGTTAAATTATGTCATATTTTAAATATTGAAAATTTTTTTGTAGTAGCTGAATTATCAAACTTACTTGTAAATAATCAGAAAAAACTCAATATATGATTCATAATCAAATAGTATTGCTGTAAGAATTAAAACATAACACGTACATAAGAATCTATCAAAATACATCGTCATTATTGAAAATTAGTTTGTTAAAAAAAATATAATCACTGAAGAAGTAAGTAAATGTTATAAAGCGTACCAAAAACTCAGTTAGTGTCTTTAAAATGTTCATAACAGCTCAAAAGATGCTCTCTCTGGAGTGTAAACTTGTTTTCAAATCTATATACCAAATGCAAAAGAATACAATTTATTTAAACAACGCGGTTTTCTGAATAAATAAAAACTTCAGACATTTTACTCAAGGTACTTACTAGGTGGAGTATTGCCTTGTAACTTTAAATCGCTGAGCATACATATAAACTTGGAGTTATTAAGCGTTTACTTGTAAATGAGATGTAACCGCGTACATATGCCCCTACCATAGGTGCTATTGAAATGAGCTGTTGTGAACCCTGCGTTTAAATACCGCGACCCGTGGGAGGAGAAAAAACATCATTAATGATGAAAGTTACCTTTCACCAGGTATTAATATAACTACTAATCACAAGTGTTAGAAGAGAAGCAAAGCCTCTAGACCAGTGGAATCAGCCACTGCCTGAAGCAAAAAACACTCATTAAATCTCTTTGAAACATGGGTTCTAATCCCAGATCAGGTTAAATTCTAGAACCTTTTAAAACATAAACAATTCAAATACATATAACATAACAAAATATATGATGCTCAAAAATATATCACTTAAGTCGATGATGGGCAAATTGATTTAAAGAAACTCTGTATTATATGTCATTTGTCAATTTCCTTAACATATATATTAACAATGAATAAAATCATAAAAATCAAAAATCAGGAATATAATCCTCGATGTCTTTCAGATGATTATATCATAACATAAGAAAAAAAGGGGGAGAAAACCATCTGTGTGATGTTAAACTGACTAAAATCAGGCTTTTAGTCAGTATCTGAACCTTAGAATGTAAAAGGGAGAGAATAGTTAGAGCCAGGAAGATCTACACAGCCTGAAGTACCTGCACTCCAACCATCTCTAGCTGGCCAGGAGTTCATCCCCCACCTCTGGAATATAATCCCAAATCTTTTTTTATGTTAAAACTAATACCAATATAAATCTTAATACAGGATTTATAACCCAAGGACCAGGTAAGAGGGTACATGATGGAGGGAATATACTGTACAAAGTTAACCATGAAAAAGCAACACATTGAAAATAAAGACTCCAATCACATTCTTCATTAAGACCCACATGTGGATCTGTAGTATTCAATGTATAAATCTAGTAAACTTCTCATTTCCTTAAGATAATGTCCCAAAAAATTAATTCCAATCTTAGGTTCTTGAACCAATTCAAGACCCCAAAAACGTAAAGATGCTGCTGTGTGTCTGGCTTCTGTATAATGTCTTGCTACAGATGATGTTTCTACTTGATGTCTGATGTCACTCTTATGTTGACTTATCCTGTTCCGTAATTCTTGTGTAGTATTTCCAATATACAATTTGTCACACGGACATTGTAGTAAATATACAACGTGATGACTCTTGCAAGTAATATGTTGTTTAATCCAAAATTTCTTGTTAGTGTATGGATCTTCAAAATATGTTTTTTTACTGGTGTGTTGCCACATTGAAAACAATAGCTACACGGAACATTGCCAGGTGTTAATGGTCCCAATAATAACTGATTTGTTTTCTCTTGAATTTTATAATGTTGTGTATGTACTAGCCTGTCTTTTAACATACAATTCTTTCTAGTAGAGAAAAGTGGTTTCTGAGAAAATCTTCTATTCTCATTGTGACCCAACTGTAATAAATACCAATTACTATTGATAATCGACTTGATCTTATTATTCAAATGAGTAAATGTAGTTGAAAATACAATCCTTTCATTCTGACTAAAATTTGGTGTCTTCTTCTTTAAATATTCTTGTCTTAGGACTGTTGATATCTCATTTTCTATCCTGCTAATTAATTGCCTATTATATCCCCTGTCAATGAATCTGTGTGCCATATCTCGAACCATCTCCTGATAAATAACATCTTCACTACAATTCCTTTTAGCTCTAATGAATTGTGATTTTGGAATAGAATCTTTAAGTTTGGGGTCATGAAAACTGGAATAATGCAGTAATGTATTTCTAGCGATTTCTTTTCTATATAATTTCGTTTCTAATTTTGTCATACCTTTGTAAATTTCAAGATCTAAAAATGCCACCTTCTGGGTGTCAAAGTGCATAGTAAAAGAAAGATCCTTATTACATTGATTTAGATATGAAAAGAAGTTTTGAAGATCTTGTGAATTACCACTCCACAGCATCAGGACATCATCTATATAGCACCTCCAAGTGGCAATTTTGTTTAAATATGGGTTAAATTCTCTATCGAAAATAAATGTCTTTTCAAATTCCCACATGTATAAATTAGCATATGAAGGTGCCATGGTGATACCCATTGCAGTACCTGATACATTCACTAAATAAAGTCACTGATAAATGACAAAAAAATAAATTTAGCCCCTTTCAGAGTTTGTTTTGCACTAAGTGAAGCCTTAACTTACCCTGCTGTGTAGTACCTACCATAGCCTTGCCAAACAGCCCACAGGACCCATGATATTTGATTGAGAGTGGAAAGGAGGGGGTCTGTCTCTGTCTGATTAAAAAAAAAAAGTAGATTGTGCACTAAGCACTAGTAACTGCAGCAGAGCAGAAGCCTGAACTAGGGCTCTATAAAGCCCTTTTTTGGTGTCCTGGAGACGGGGTTGAAAAAAATATAAGCAACCCAACTACTTAGATTAACAGACAACAACATAAAAAAGTTAAGGGCGTCTGCCTAAGAGTTGAACTGTGGATTCTCAGCTCTCTGCATGAGCAGTGTAGAGGTGTGGGGGACTGATTAAAAAAGAAACAGTGACAAGGCTCTGTCAAAGGGAGAGTGACTGTCTATTCTGTACTCTTGAGTTTACCCAGAGTCACAGTGATTGTGTGTGTGAAACAGTTCTAAGTTCCCAAGCTTATCTGATCATTCACCAGTGCCACTATTCCCTACATGACTGTCTGTGTACTTCCTTCTACATCTAAAGAAACAGTTTAAGAGTTAGTAGTACAGCACTACTACTAGTCTACTTCTAATAATACTACTACGACTACTACTACTACTACTACTACTCCTCCTCCTCCTCCTTCTCTGTCCCCTAAGTAAGCAAAAACCAAAAGGGAAAAAAATATGTCTTTGTTACAGTATGGATTTAAAAAAATGTCAAAACCTTTGAGTGATGGAGCAGAGGGAAGAGAAACTTTAGATTCCTCTAGGTGTACTCCAGTCCAATGTCAGTAACACCAACTCACCCCAGCACTTCTGAGACTGTCACTGATGTGGTGACAGCTGTGATAAGTGGCAGTGCCACTGCCAGTGTTATACCAGCTACCAACCAGTCCTGACTGAAACTGGGACAAAAAGAAAAAGGGGCTTCCAAGATAACTGGAAGAAAAATAGGGAGTGGCTACTATGTGAGCCTAATGTAGGCATGACCTGCTCCTTTTGCAAAAATACTTAAAAGAGACAAACACTTTCACGACTGGCTGTAAGAGCGTGAGACTTGAAAATGTACATGCTCATGAACTCTGCAAACCTCATAAATTAGCTAATGAAAAACATATTGTGTCTAACACAGACCCTTCCAACTTAGCTATAGAACAAGGAATAATACAGATGGAAAAACATGAGGCAACACAAGTGGAGCATTTGTTTAGAACAACTCTTTATTTGATTAATTCTGACCGCCCATTCACAGATTTTCCAGGCATATTAGAACTACAACAAATAAATGGTGCAAATGTTGGAGTAAGTTACGGAAGTGACAAACAGGCAACTATGTTCGCATATTTTATTTCAGAATCAATACTGTTAAAAGAAGCAAAAATGGTTAATAGTAACAACTTTATTTCTGTCCTTTGTGATTCCAGCACTGATGCATCAGTCATAGAAGAGGAAGCAGTCTATGTTAGGACAACGGAAAATTTCCATCCAGTAAACAAATTTTTATCCCTTCAGCCAGTCTCTATTCCAAATGGTGAAAGCATTTATAACTTAATAGGTGATGCTTTAGAACTCACCTTGGACTGTAAAGACTGGAAAGATAAGATGGTTGCTTTTGGATCTGATGGGGCACCTGTCATGTTGGGTAAAGTGACTGGGGTGTTTGGCAGGATGTTGAAAGTCATACCTCATTTGTTAGGGATTCAGTGCAGTGCCCACAAGTTGGAGCTTGCTATAAAGCAATCAGCAACATCTATTTCATAAATGAAAACAATAGATGAAGTCTTAATGGGTATTTATAAAATATACCATAAGTCTGCCAAAAACTGATCCAGTCTCAAAGAGTTAGCCAGTAATATGAGCTACACCATTCACAAACCAGTTAAGGTGTCAGGAACCTGGTGGGTTGCACACACAGAGAGGGCTCTGTCTATTATTGTGTCCAGCTACAAGGCCTTAGTTGTACATTTACAGCACATTGTTTCCACAGCAGGGCATGCAAAAGATCAGGCCAGTGGGCTGTTCAAAACAATATGTCCTGTGAGATTTGTCCTCTTTACTCAGTTTCTAGCTGAATACCTTTCTGTCATGATGGCCTTCAGTCTAACTCTACAGAGGGATAGCTCAACAATAGAAACAATAGTCAGTAAAGTTGAAAGCACAGTGATCTGGCTAGAGAATTACCCTGTGCAAGATAAACTTGACAAAGTCTGTAACAAATTGCTCTTGCTCCCTGACATTGCTGACAGTGACACTACTAGCACAATTCTGACAGGCTCATCCAGTACTCAGGTTCAATACCACGGTAGATCTGATGTCATTCTTAACTTTGAAAGAGGATATTCTCTAGACAGAACCAAACAGGCAGTGTCACGTGATGTTACAGCTCTTCTTTCATCAGCAATTAAAATTATAAACTTACAATTTTCAAATTTTAAAACAGACAGAGTCCTACGGGCATTCAGGATATTTAACCCATTACAGCTGCCAGATAACAGTGACCAGCTAGCCCTTTATGGCAGTGATGAAGTCCATACCTTCATAGAGCATTACAGTGACTTACTCATAAAATACGATCATAATGTAAACTTGATTGAAGCTCAATGGCTGGAGCTTAAACCACTTGTGAGGAAAACACTGACTGTGTCTCCAAAATTTCACTATTTGGATTTCTGGCAAACAATTCTCCATAATGATTCACAAGAGCAGCAGTTCCCTGACTTACTAGTCTTAGTCACTATAGCTCTACTGATCCCAACCCAGACTGCAGTGGTTGAGAGAGGATTCAGCTTGATGGGCAGAGTGAAGTCTGATTGGAGGTCCTGTCTGTCTCCTGTGACTACTTCTGAACTAATGTGTGTCAAACTGTCAGATGCTAGAATTGCTACATTTGACCTGCAGGATGCCATAACACTATGGTTCAAATCTGGAAAACAAAAGAGAAGACCTCATGTCAGACCATATGGCTGCAGACTAGATTCAAGTTCTGATTCAGAAATAGACTAGACTACGCACACTGTTTTAGTGAGAAAGACACTTTAAAAATAATCCCCCAAAAGCAACAGTATATTCTATTTCCTCTTCATAGTCCGTTTTATTTCACATATTTCAGATTTCACCTCACTACCATGTGGACAGGCAAAACTTTGGCCGGACAGGCAACATTTATAACCCACATGTCCCTCAGACAGGCATCTAAAAAAAATTATTCCTAGCCCTGATAGGGAGCCTTCTCAGGCAAGCCGCTCCAGCAGAGAGGCCATGTTAGGTCTGTTTTTCCCCCTTGGGCAAGGGTTCTAACAATGGGCAGTCCTGTGCTTGGAAGGACAGACTTCTCAGAAGCACAAAAAGAAGAGGGCCCATTCCAGATCCCAGTTGGGTTCTCAGTGCCGCTTGGCCTTGAGTTCTTCCTTTTCCCATTGGAAGTGGAAGAAGTACCACTTGAGGTCACCCTCTGTGAGGTCTGCTGTGAGATCCTTGGTATTCCATAGTCGGAAGCCCTCACCAGCACAGTCAGCATCACCAGGGGCCTCTGGCAGTAGGAGGTGAAGGTCTAGGACCCAAAATCCCTCTCCATCTGTAAGTTTTTTTTTCTTTTTTCTCTCTTACATCTGTAGGAGAAACAGAGTGCTGTACTTCACTTATATCGTATATTGGGAATTTGTGGCTATAATTGAAAATAGTTAGGATGAACACAAGAAGCAAAAGGAGAACTGTGGAATCCTCAACTCAGTAAGGAACCATGAATGATAAAGAGAACAGTCTTAATTATAGCCATAATACAACAGATGCAGGTTCAAAAAATGCAAAAATAATAAACCTGTGTGGAGTGGTTGTGGGATAACAGATGGACCAGACACCGAACTTCAAGTTCAACACACAATCTCTGTGTGATGATTACTCAAAATGTAGGTGATAACCTTCAGCGATAGCATATCCCTTCTTCAGTACATCAGTTTGTAGCAACAGGCTATGCAAGTCTTTCCTCTACACTTAGCTAGCACTTACTGACTCACTGATCTCTGATCTAACTTATCTGTTGAGATTTAGCCTCCCCTGTACGGGCCTTGTTTGCTTGGGTGGCGGGGGCTCAAATAAAAAAAAAAACAAGCTAAAAACAAAGAACCTCAGTGCAGAAGCACTGAAACAAGGGTTACTCCAAAGGGCATTGACAATGAGACAAGTTTCAAAGAAACGCAACATCACACATACTTCCATAATGCAAGGCATCATGGGATATAAGCAAATCACAATGACATTTCATACTTGTTCAGTTTACAGCCATTAACATGCATTTTAAATAGCACAACTAACTTAATTTTTTTTTATCATACAGTCCCCTAGTAACTTTTTACCTTTATCAAAAACACCTAGTGCCATGGTATTTTTAACATTTACAGATTTTATACACATAAGGTATATACATGAAAGTATTTTATGACATAGTGCCATTGCATACTAAATCCAACAATGAGGAACACAGCCTGTTGTTTTATATTAGCTCGGAGGTCACAACAATAACCTCCCTGTACAAAGACCTGAGAGGGAAAAGGAAAATCAAAGATGACACTATAGCATAGTCAAGAAAGGGAAAGGGGTGCCCATAGGTGGCCAACTTTATGGACTAGAAATTGTAAAGAATAGATTAGGCTAAGAAATAGAAGAACTGCTGCAACAGATTTAAGAAAAGGTCAGTCTTCAAGAGTGGCAGGAGTTCCCTGTCACAACCTGGTAAAAACAAACATCAAGCAAAAAAAAATTACAAAACAAAAAAATGAAAGACAGCAAAAGTAACAAGACTGCTACTTGACAGAAACAAAACAAAACAAAAGCAGATGGGAAAACACTAATAACTAAGCATCTAGCAAAGAACAAGAACAAGACAGAACACTCAGTTATTATAACTACTTCTATCCCAAATCATGATCTGGTACAATATTCTACAACACTCCAGAAATCTGTAAAAATAGCTTGTTGTGAATTATTACTGGAGAGATCCCCAAACCTTGTAACAGACATTCAGGATGGGTCTCCAATGATAGAAATTACCAAATTAAATGACTGTGCTGATATAGATACTGACCCAGTAGTGAAAGTAGCTGTTTGTTTTTTTAACCAGGAGAGATACAGGAGTTAATTGTGTGGATTCACAATGCAACAGTTACTATAATCTACCCTTGATTCCTATGAATGGTATTGCTATACAGGACAGGACAAACATAAACCCGGAGAAGAGTTCTATAACAAGTGGATCCCAAGGGAAAAAAAAAAGAAGTACTTAAGGAAAATAAACAAGAAATAACAGAGATCATAATCGACTTACAGGATACAATTTTAGGTTTAAGGGAATTGGCTGACAAAGAAAACAATCAAGAATCCAGAAATGAAAAACAAATTTCCTACTCTCCCTTTCTTGATGAAGGCTTGATTGAGGTACTAAAAAAAACACATATAGCTTGCATAGCCATCATGGAACAACTTGTTATTCTAAAAAAAATGAAATTACAACTCTTACGGAACATGTTGCTATAAATGCAGCAAGATTAGAGGACTTGTTATGTTTTTGAAGGAAACAACAAAAACTGATGAATCTTTATCCCTAGCATACGACTTGATTGAATTTGATACAAAAAATGAAGAGAGGTATAGTGAGATGCAGGAAGTTTCTGATAATATTGACAAAGTCAGCCAAATAAACCTAACTGATCAAACAGAAACAAAAACAATACAAAGTAAAAAACCCCAAAAAAGTAAAAAAAAAAACTAAGAAGAGGAAAAAAAGAATATTAAAACACAAAAGGAAAATGGTAATAGATCAACAAGAACATCTGGCACTTACAATTTTAGAAGCACCAAAAGAACAGAGTTCCTTTAACTTTACCAAACAAAAGGGAAAAAAATGACTTCAGAAAAAGACACCTTAGGAAATAATGATCCTAATACACATCAAAGTCTGAAAGGAGAACAGGATACTCATACCAATCAGACCAGCTCTGAGGATGATAAAACTGAAAGTAAGCAAGCTATTATAACCTTGAGAGGGATTATAAAGGAAGACTTTGAAAATCAAGGGGTTCTGAGAATCCTGTGTCATTGGATCCGTGTAGACTTTCTTGGATTAGACATTTTACTGGAAAATATAAGTGATGTATTAAGAGCTGATGATTTCACTTCTAGTGATCCAATCCTAGTTTTCTTCCAACAGGCAAGAGTGGCTCAGTATGTCTGGCAAAACTCTACACACCTATCAAAGTATAACTTAACCATGGACTATCCAGTAGCAACAAACACTGTTTTAAGAAATAATGAGCTGAATATGACAAAAAATGGTTTAGTAAAACAACTGGCTAATGATACAAATGCATTCCATTTTTTATATGAGAATGAGAACAATGAAACCTCACCTGATATAACGCTTTCAAGTTTTGGGGTAGCTCATATGAGACTGGAAAATCATTCAGAACTTAAATCCATGATAGTCCACTTGGTTGGCAACTTTCTAAATGTGGAGTTTTATGAGGATGATATTGTGGATATATAAAGAGCATATAAGAACTGGTGGCAAGGCTATCAGATATATTTCAAGCTCAATAATACTGCAGTGGCAGAAAACATTCTGGAAGCCAATCCAAAACTTGACAGCAAGGGAATAGTGATAGTGGATCTTTTGCAACAAGCGTGCAGTGGAGATAGACCATCTCAATCAGGGAAAAACAGGACAAAAAATAGGGACATAGACAGAACTGGCTTACAATGTGGATACAAGGAACACATTTCAGATTTTGACTAATAAAATGATTGATTGTACAAAGAAGCAAGAGTGTTAGTAAAATAGTAACTGAAGCTAGTAATAGTGCATTGATGGGATCAGACCTTCTAGGAAACACTGCTCTCACATATTTTGAAGGGAAATATTACAAGTCTAAGTTTAATAACATGGAATATAGCAGGGTTAATTGCAAAAATGGATGACCTAGAATTTATTCAGTTCATTAATAACCTAAATATTATTAGCCTACAAGAAACCTGGCATGGGGAAGACCAATTAGATAAAATAGTCATCAACGGCTACCATCTAATACAAACAGTAGCTCAGAAACAGAAAAAAGGTAGATGAATGGGTGGGTTAAACACATACATCAGGATTAATGATTTTATACAAATTGTCACCTCAGTAGGCAAAAAAAAAATCCACTTACAGTCCTAAAAATTTGGGAAGCTATATTTATTGTAGCAAACATATACAATCCACCTAATAAATCCCCTTTACATGATAATCACATTTTTGACAAACTTAGTAGAGATATGCAGCTTTTACAAAAACATTATAAGAATAATGAAACGATCCTACTTGGGGATCTTAATATCAGATATGGGAATCTGAACAAACAAACAAAAAAATAAATAAATAAATGTGCAAATATACTTGAATCATTAAATATCCCTGAAAGAATATTAGCTGACAAAAAAATTTGGACACCAGTACTCAACTGGAGATGTTGTTAGATTCATTACAGCTGATTATATATAATGGAAGATTCCTTACAGACTGGGAGGGAAAAAACTACCTAACCAGTTGCAGGGGATCTTCCACTTACCACTTATTATCTTTAAAAAACACAGAGAGGAAATTATAAGAGATATAGAAGAAACAACGGAAATCCTCAATAGTGAAAAGATTAAGTGGGATAAAATATTAAAAAGTAAAGCTACTGAAATGATAAAAAAATACAAACAAGAAATAATAACAAAAAGTAGATGGAGAATTGGACCCCCTCAGTATATATGGTCAATTAATAGAATATCAGTCAATTATCGTCATTGAGAAAAATTATAAAAATAATACAAAACCCAAATATGATAACTGGTTCAATAGAACGTGCAGACAGGAAAAAAAGAACTTACTAAAAATCACCCAACAAATAATAAAAAAATCCCAATAAAGCTAATTTGGCTGAATTGAACAAGTTAAGAAAACAATACAGAGATCAAGTGAAAACTCAGAGACATAAACACCAGAAAGAACAATGAGAAATAATGCCAGACACAATAAATAGTAAAAATGATAAAATATTTTAATAACTTCTAGCAACTGGTACAAACTGATATAAAGTAAATTGTAACATGGGCAGAAAAGAACGAGTGAAAAGAAAAGAAACGATTGGTGGAAACACGGCACATGATGCAAAACTAGCAGTGATTAATCCACCAGTAGAGCCCGCTTGTGCAGTACCTAAAGTGCCCAGAGTGTGCAGCGCTAAGTGAGGGAAAGGCAGAGTGTGTGTTAGAATACAGAGAGACTCGTGACATACAGCGCAGGTGCCAAGTTCAAGTATAAAAGCAGAACATGTCAGTGACACAGGACAGCGTCGTAGGGACAGAACAGCAAAGAGTAGTAGAGATGGATAGCTGTATAGCTTAATGCTCAAGGCTGTGTGAGTGAAGTGATGTATAGGTGGGTAGATGACGAGTATGGACCAAATGGTGAGCAGACCAAGAGGGGTGATAGTCAGCCTGTGAGAGGAAAGTGGAATGATGCACTCAGACAAGAGAACAGTATTGAGAGAGACAGCATACAGTGTGAAGTAGAGGAAAGTAAGGAAAGGGTTGAACGGCAGGATAAAACAGAGGTGCAGAGAGACCAGCTAAAAGTAGATGTGCAGCACAGAACAGGCGGCCACAAGCACAGTGAGAAAAAGAAACGTAGAAGACAGGGCACAGGACGAAAGACAAGAAAGCAGATGACACAGAGTGCTAAGTGACAAAGAGCTAGATAACTTGGAGTGGAAAAAGGCAGAGGCAAACACACACAAGAACACTAGCTGGGCATGTAATGTGTTTAAGGACTGGCTGGCAGTGAATGAGATAGGGACAGATTTGAGCACAGTGATGCCGATGGAGCTGGCAAGAGTTCTGAGGCACTTTTATGGGTCGGTTGGGAACAGAACAGAAACAGCAGTATAGCGTTAGCTCCTTTATTGGGCTTCGCGCTGGATTACACTGATACATTAGTGGCGTTGATGTCAAAAGACCAATAAATATAATGAATGACCCAGAGTTTGTAGCGGCAAATAACATGTTTGTGGCAGTGCTGAAAGAATATAGAAGAACTGGACAAGATACAGCTACCCACTACCCAAAGATTAGTCACAGTGACCTAACAAAGATAAGGACATGTGAGAAACTGAGCCCAGAGTCTCCATATGGGCTAGTACGAAGACTCTGGTTCGAGATCCAGCTGGGGCTCACTCGAAGAGGAAGAGAGAGTCAAAGGCAGCTCCAGCAGAACTCGTTCGTGGCCGAAGCGGATGAGGATGGAAAGAAGTATTCAGCAATGGCGTTTAATGAAAAAAACAAAACTCATGGACATGTCAATGAAACAAATTGGCAGGCGCTGCGAGGAGTGGTGTACAGCACATCAGGGAGCAAGGACTGTGTAGTGTCGATGTACAAAGAGTACATCCAGAGATGTCCTGCCAATGCTCCTGCGTTGTACCTGCATCCTTTGAAAGAAGATGCAAGGGGAGCCGCACATCGATCATGCTGGTATAGCAAGCAGCCCATGGGCAGAAACTACCTGTTCAATCTGATGCCGCAGATTTCTGAAGAAGTACAGCTGAGCTGCTGGCACACGGATCATAGTATTCGCAGCACCACTGTAAATATGCTATCTCAGGTTGGTCTTGCATCGAGGGAGATCATGTCCATTACTGGACATCGATGTGAGACCAGCCTGAGAAGTTACTGGTGTCCATCGAGAGAAGAGAGGAAAAAGTGGTCAACTGTGCTGTCATGTCCTGGCAAGAGACTGACAGGTAGCAACAGCAAAGGGGAAGATAATGCACCATCCGCAACAGGCGGGGCAAGTGTCGCTTCGGGCGCAAGAGGCAAGACTAGTGCAGCGGCAGAGCCCCCTCAGTTCAGCAAGCCACCATCCACAGCAACACAGACCAAAACCAGCAACGAACAGCATCGCCTGAAGACAGGAGAGGACAAAATCCCACGAAGTATGGAAAGAGATACCGGGGCTCCTGTCAGCGTGAAAAGGAGGCAAGAAAAGAACACACATGACCACGTTGGCGGCACACGGTTCTCCAGACCAGAAAGTCCAATGTGCCTCTTCAACTTTCAGAATGTTACAACTAACGGACCAGTGACATTCCATTATCATGGAGACAAACACCGAGAAAAGGAGATGTCCCATGGTACAGAAGATGTGCACGCCGTTCCACAGCAGTAGACCGATATTGATGGCCCTACAGGACGCACAACATACAAATCACGCAGCCAGTCAGAGTAAGCAAGTGGATTTTGGCAGTGAGTGTTACTCTAAATACAAATCTGAACAAATGTATGCATCGATGTAATGTTTTATGTGACTAGCACACCAATCATTGAATGCACTTTCACCTTGTAGCAAGTTGTGTTTGCAACATGAAAATAACTGTTACTGTAATAAAGGTTAGTTTACGAATGCAACATTTCCGCATACATTTCCAAGTATTCTGTAGCTCTGTCATCAAGAGACACCTGTAACACAAGCTCACCACTCCTATGTCGTGCCCATGTTACAAGTGCATTAATCACCTCCAGCGTCGGGGTCTACCGGGAATTAATGCCTGCTGGGTGGTCGGAAGCACTCGGCCTTTGGCCTCGTGCATCAACCCCCCCAACCGGGCCTTAATCCACCGGTAGAGCCCTCCTCTGTTGGTGATTAATGCTTACTTGTAACATGGCAGAAAACTAGTAGCGTTGAGGAGGAACGCCGATAGGTGAGAATGCGTCACGTGGTAGAGGAGCAACACGGCATTATGAGACGATAATGCCACATTGCTTCTGAAGTACAGAAACTAGCCACCAGAAGCAAAGTAGCAGGGCTGGCAGCTGGCACTGGCAAAAAAAAGAGCCACACACTCGCAGAAGAGCAAGACAGCAGTGCAAATAGCGAGGGGGAGAAATAGAAGTGAGGCACATAGGTAGCCATAGAAAGAGACATGTAGTGACTGTAGTGACCAAGAGAGGAAGGAGTGCATCGGAAGAGGGAGCTAGAGGAGGCACATCTGGGAACGCATTCAGTTTTAACACATTTACTGTCCACGGCACCATGAATTTTAACTATGCTGGAGGAATGACACAGGGAGAGTACACAACAGACACGGGATAAGTGCAAAAAGGTACGAAAAACAGTATTGTAGAAGACAAAGGGAGTAGGACACAAATACAAAATTGAGTGAGGGAATGACACTGCGCATATGCAAATGAGACAGGGACACAGTCTGCACACATTGAAACCGAGAGAATCAGAGTCATCCCAAGTAATCTAGTAATCAAACAGCCACACAGAAATTGTTTAAATGTGCACAATGGTTAAGAAAGAAACAAGAGTTTACTGTATTAAAAAAGAATCATAACGACATCTGTATGTAACAGAGTACTGGTCAGAAATGTGAAAGTAACATTAAAAACCACAGTACATCATATCACTCTCGTTTGTTTTCTCTTCTATCAGTAGCAAGATGTGTAGTCCATACTAACCATGGGCATGTCCATGTTACAAGTGCATTAATCCCCTCTGAAGGTGGCATCTAATGGGGAGTTAATGCATGGTTGGACCGTTGTACACCCTCGACCTTCGGCCTCGTGCAACATCGGTCCCAACCATGCATTAACTCCCCATTAGATGCCACCTTCATCGGTGATTAATGCTTACATGTATAACCCAGGAGGTGTGGGGGGGGGGAGGAGCGGCCCCCACAGAAAAAGGCAAGAAAAAACGAAACATCGGCACTCAAGAAAAATCACGGTCACTTCATAATACACTTCATAATATACTGAAATTAAATTATATGTATAATCCAGGGGGTGTCAGGGGGTGGAATGCTCCCACAGAAAAAGGTAAGAAAAACATAAAACAGGAACTCAAGAAAAATAGCATTCACTTAATACAATAATACACTTCAAAATACACTGAGATAAAATCGTATGTATAACCCAGGGGATTGGGGGGGGGACGGAGCGCCCCCACAGAACAGTTTAAATTGAAAATAAATTGTGGAAATGCCTGATAAGACTAGATGAGCATTCTCCGATGCCATGAGAGTGCGAGTCTCCTTGATCTCCAGTTTGCAGTGTTGGATCTTACCACTACAAGAAACTGAACTTTTATAACAGGCTGCCTTACCAGCAATTGCTGGCGAAAGACTGCAAACACAGTTCAACAAGACCTATGTGTACAATAACACTTTGTGGTAAAACTCTGTGTGCAATATTTTTTCTGTTTTTTTCCTTGAGGTTTTGGGGTTCATCAGTAATTGATGAGTTGCGAGGTATGTGTGTAATAAAAAAGTCGTCTCATTCTCTTTGTGTGCAATAAATCTTTTTATTTCGAATTTCATTTGCTGAGATGCATGTTTCTGCAGAATTAATTCTTGTTTTTATATAGTTTACTGTGGTTTTCAATGTATAGATCAGTACCAGTTGTTATGCCTTGTTTAGACGACAGATTCACTGCTTTGGTTTACTACTAGCAGCATTGGCATGACGTTTGTGCAGGCACCATATTTCTTGGAAATATTTTACTAGTGCACTGGGGGCCTTAGATCTCCAATAAGTTACATTTTTTTCTGTTCATGTTACCTGTATGGCAGACTAGAATCAGCAACACCAATACTTTCTGAACTAGGTGTTGACTTGTTCCAGCAACGGTGGTTGAACAGTCTGAGCAGAAAGGATACCGATGTGACCACAACACAGGATCATTTGAGAATTTGGCCGATTAAGTGCACTGTGTAGCCCCGACTGCAAATAATTTGGGGTTGGGGCGGCTACACAGTGCAGCTAAGCTTGGCGTCTGCTAGGTCATCAGTTGGTATATTGTACATGCACATGTGTAACTTCTACTATTACTGTGTCCTGCCTTTCCCTATTCCCCCAGGCCGCATCTGGAATCGAGTGGTACACTGCTCAGTATGCCTTCCTGGTAAAACTCTTAAATAAATAAATAAATAAATAAAGTTGAGTGAGACGAAATCCAGCAGCTCAGCTCACAAATAGCACTTTACTATTTTTCAGTTTTCTCGGGCTGGCAGCTCACTGGATGGGGGAAGGGAGTTCAGGAAAAGTAATTGAGTGAGTTCACGTCACATTCTGTCCAATGTACTATGTGACTGGCTAGGTCGAGGTGAACCAGGAGGGAGGAAGGGGGCTGATGAACTGATGCTGAGAAAAGCCTTACCAGGAGGGTAAATGAGCCAGGCAATTAGACAACAGCAGCCAGAGCATGCTGTAGAGGTCACAAAAAAAGTCATAGGGGTCGCGGCTGCAACCCCTGGCAACCCCTAAACGATGCCCTTGGTTTGTTTCAGTTTGGAAACAGAATACAAACCTAGGTTTTGTTGTTACAGTTTGGCAAATGAAGTCCAGGGGTTGGATATGAGGGTGAGATGTGATCATGAGAGCATGTTTGGGAAAAGTAGTGTGAGAGCTTTCCGCACTGTCAAGGTACGTGCGAGTGCAGGTGCGGCAGTGAGGAGGCTGTGTTAGCGCTTGGTTCAGTTTTGGTTTCTTTGTGTAATTATTTTACTCAGTGTTTCTTACACAATTGCCTACTATTGGATTTCTGCATTGTGCTTTCCTGTTTGGGAGATGGTAAGTGACGGGTGAGAGTGAAAACGAGGTTTGAGTAGGGTAAATGAGTGAAAAAAATGGCCACCATTTACTTTTAAAAATTCTGTGTTGGGCCCAGTGATTCACTGTGTAAATAGTCAGGCTGGCACAGGAATTTGTTTTTTTACCAATTTCTATTGGAACACAAATGCATGTCCAGGTAAGAGGCTCAGCCAATCAGAGACCAGAATTTTTCTGATCTGTTTTCTTTCTTTTATTTGATTTGTTCATGCCCTCTGCCTCCTGCACACCAACTCCTTCAGGAGTCACCAAGGCATCCAGTCTGCTGTTGTCCCCCCCAATACCTGTGATCCAGTGCTCAGACCTTCACCCATGGAGCCGTGGTTATTCCCCCCAGGTGGGGATGAGGTAGGGGGTCCTCCCCCTCAAATGTCTGCACTTTGTTGGGAAGCCGAAGCCATGGGACAGGCAGGGGAGATCTAGTACAGTGCTCGGCACTCCATCATCCTAGTGTGCAGAGGCCATTTTTCCTGGGTTTCTCCCACCCATGGACATCAACACGCAGAAAGATCTAAGGGGTTGTATACACACAGAGGCATGGTGTTGCTTCCGGATCTAGGAAGTGTCCGTCTATCCCCCTGACATCCCCAATCTGCACTACCACCTGTGGTCACCCAGGTGGCAGAATAGCAGCGGGGTCAGCAACCCTCCCTCCCCCCCAGTGGAGGAGAGCGTGGGCATTGGTTATAATAGGGTTAGGTGTCTGGGAAAACATATACACTAGTTATAATATGATCAGGCATCTGAAGAGCCTGTACATTGGTTATTAAAGGGTCAGGCTTCTCAAAGAAACTGGACATCGGTTATAATACGGTCAGACTTCTCACAGAACTTGGACATTGGCTGTAATAAGATCATACTTTTTAGAGAACCTGGGCATTAATTATAGAGTAATAGGGTCAGGATTCTCAGAAAATGTGAACAAAATAGGGTCAAGTTTTTGGGAGAACCCCAGACATTGGTTATAATAGGGTCAGGCTTCTGGGAGAACCCAGACATTGATTGTAAGAGGATCACATTTCTGGAAGAACCCAGACATTGATTATAATAGGGTCAGGCGTCTGGGAAAACCCGGACATGGCAACATTTTTATAATAGAGTGAGTGGTCTGAGAGAGCCCCCATGTTGGCTATAAAAGGGTCAGGCTTCAGGGAGAACCCAGACATTGGTTATAATAATATGAGGCTTCTGCAAGAACCTGGACATTGGTAATAAGGTCAGGCGTCTCGGAGAACCTGGTCGTTGGTTATAATTCGGTCAGACTTCTAGGAGAATAGGGTTGGCTTCTTAATTTGGGCTCACTATTGACACAAAACAAGTGAATGGTCACTCAGGCTTACCATTGACAGAGTACAAGTGAATGGTTGCTCAGAACATCAGGTAATAACTTTTACAATTTATGTCCAATCAGGCCTTGTTACCAATATCCAATCTAAAAGTGGCTGGGTTTTTTGTTTGATGATAGTTTACACTGGTAGAATCCTTAAGTTTTGCTAAATATATTTTTGTTCTATTTTTGTATTCTTTCTTGTCACATGCAAAGCACCCTGAGCCTGCAGGGTAGGGCGCTCTATAAATAATGTGCCTTGTTATTATCTGCATCAGCCAGTTTGTCACGTACTTAGTTATTCATTTTCTCAACCAATTATTATTAAAATCACTTACAAACCTTTTCTGTCATGGTTGCACTTCACTTGTTTGTAATATCTATTAAAAGAGTCACACACTTAAGTAGAAAATAGATGATATGCAATGATTTCCTTTTAACCATTAGTTATCCAGCTGTATGACAGTGTACCTCCAAATGGAGGACAAATAGATGACATGTGACAGCTCATCAAATCTGGAAAACCAAGCTCTGGAAACTGTGTCTGACAGTACTCTGGTGCCCAGGATGCTTTGAACTAATGCAGTGTCACAAAGTGATTTTTATTTTCTATTCAGGGACCGTACTGGTTATCTACTACTTACCAAGAACCATGGTGTGGTGGATGACCTACTCTATTGGTCATGTGTGGGCCTGCAGTTGGTGCTGGCATCAGCTCCAGTGAGCTCTGGTACTGTTTTCCTCCATGTTTTTCCCCTCGCTGAGGGTGTCGATTTGCAGTGATGCGCTGGCATGCTTGTGGAGGCATGCATGGGGCTGGCATCTGCTGGTTGCCCCATGTCCTGTATTGAGCAACTGCTTCACAAGCTCCCAGCTTCCACCAGGGTGCAGTCACTGAGCAGGATGCAGAGTCTCTCCTCCCTGAAGGAGGAGATCTGTCCATATGATGCTTAATCCTCCCCCCCGACTGACCCCAAGCGACTCCATTCCCTAACCCGGTTCGCTGGCGTAGTGAGTGATAGCGGCATCGCAACACTATCAGGCTGACTAGGTAATATGCTAGGTAATAGGGTGTCAGTGTGGCTCCATTGGTAGCACATCTACCTCTGGACCAGAAGGTCATGGGTTCTCGTCCCACACGGGGATTGGACTTGCACCTAAAATGCTGTCATCCGAGTGCAGTATTAGAGGGTGTTGTACTGCTGGGGTGTGCCGTCCTTCGGAAGAGACGTTAAATCAAGGTCCCTTCTACTTATCCTGGTGTTGTCCAGGTGGGTGTCCAGGTGGAAGTAAAACAACCCAGGGCACTCTTCACAAAGAGTAGGGGGTATTCCCGGTGTCCTGGCCAACATTCCCCTTCCCATAAACCAGTTCATGCAGTTGTCCAGGCTGTGTGTGGGTGTTAATGTGGGATATGGCTGCCACTACGCATTCAGTCACTTCACTACCAGTCTAGCATTGCTTGTAAAGCACTTTGGGATACACTGTGTATAAAAAGCACTATATAAATGCTGATTCTTCTTCTTCTAATAAGAATTTCTACTTTGATATCACCATGAAAGGTGCGCTGTGACACCTTCTACACGGAGTACTGTGAGCAGTTCTGGGCTCTGCATTTCGAAAAGGACATGAGGCAGGTGAGAGGGTGCAATGCTGGGCCACCAGAATGATCAGGGGTATGGAGGACAATGCTAGGAAGAGAGCCTGGAGGCCTTTGACATGTTCACCCTGGACAAATGGAGACTGAGGGGGAACATGACCAATGTCTTCTCTATGCTGAAAGGTACTGAAAAAGTCAAACAGATGAAGATGTTTGATCTGGTGTTCTCCAGCAGGACATGGGAACACACCCTGAAGCTCAAAGTTAGTAAATTTAGGGATAACGTTAGGAGACATGTCTTCTCCCAGAGGATGGTGGACAACGGTTCAGATCTTTCTTTCTTATTTTTTCGCAGAAGTCAAAAACTTTTATGGTTCCAACGTTGGAAGTCATTTCAGTTTTTGGTAAGTCAAACACTTCCCAGGTCCCAAACTTTGAAAGTTGAGGTTGTCAAGAGGTAAAGTTATAGAAGGTCATATAAAATGTTACAGGAAAGATATTTTTTTGTTGAGAAAAATCAACCATTTTTGACCTCCATGCCTCGAAAATTGCAAGTCACAGAAACGTCTTTGTTCCTCTTTGGAAGTCAAGTACTACCTCCTCTTTAATTGTGAAGTTTTTTTTTCAATGATAGTTTATTGCATTATATGTAAAAACATTACATAAAACGTGCCTAGAGAAAGGCATACAGAGTTGATAGCTTTTACAAGCAGCTGACATCATTTTAACAGTGAAGGATTAGAACTATTGCCCCTGTATTATGTTACCACACCAGGGGGTTACAGTATATTCCTAACCGTGCTGCATAACCAATAAACATCAGCTACTATAGTTCCTATATTTGGGTTATAAGAAATGGCCGCTGCTGTCATGAGCAGGGATACTGCAGTACAAATATTTAACAAGCATCATTCACCCATTATTTGAGGTTAGTCATCCCTTATTGATGAAAACAAAACAGAGTTTAGGTAATTAAACTGCTACCTGTCAGTACTCTCCAGGTTACACAGTAGGCCCTGTATATTTAAAGAAAGTGCAAACTTTAAAATTATTAAGCAGAACTTAAAATTACCGAACTTGGACCACAAACTGTAAAGCAAAGTTAGCTGCCTTTATGGCAAAAACCATTGAACTTGAGAATAATTCATGGAACTCTTTTTCTCATTGTCTGTGTTTCTATAACAGTTAATAGTTTCAAGTACGGCTGAGACAGAGTGGTTTTTCAGGGTGACGTAATCTGGAAGGAGAATGGGGGGAGGGCTAGGACCCTGGATGGACAGTAGGTCCTAGGGTACGATAGGGAACTGGGTAGACAGGATGGACCATTGGTCTTTTCCTGTCATCATTGTCTATGTTTCCATATTAACTTTGGTAGAGTTTGTATGAGTAGGTTTAGTCTCACAAGTTCATATGGCTACATCTGTTAAAAGACAGAAAATTATTATCAGGACAAGAATGCATATTTTTAAAATTACACCAGCAAATTGCATACATGAATTCGGTCTTGCAGCTCAACTGTCCTGATCACGCCACTGCAACTTCTCTCCTCTTCGCCCCTCCTATTCTCTGTTTATATAAATAACATTGGAGCTGCTCTAAAATCCTGCTCTGCTATTCTATATGCTGATGATCTTGTCATCTATACAAGTTCTACTAATATAGACACTATCAACACAACCCTTTCCTCTGACTTTAACAATATCCAAAACTGGCTATACGACCACAAACTGGCTGTCAACACTAGCAAAACTAAAGCCATGCTGCTTGGATCGGCCTTAAAACTCTGGGCTTGCACAACAGCACTGATGGTGCAGGACTTAGAAGGTCAATTACTGGAATGTGTGACCTCTTTCAAGTACCTGGGCATCCTGCTAGATCAATCTCTTGATCTTAATCTTCATGTACAGTCTATTTGCAGAGCTGTCAACTCCAAACTGGGTGTTGCATATAAGACTACTTATGCTCATGCCATTGGCTAAAATGGCCATTGCGAGGTGGATTCTTCTCCCTGCCCTAACCTATGGGCTCCCTTATTTGGGGCTGCTCATAAAACTGACCTACTCAGATGGGATATTACGTATAACAACATAGGTCGTTATGCCACTTCTGCTCCTCGGCTTAAACACCACTGTCAACTTTATAATGATCTTGGTAGACTCTCTCCGTTAGCTAGTAAGAAATACTACCTTGGCTCTCTTACTGATTCGATAATTCGAAATCATACCCCCTATGTGTCTTGCAGCTATGCTTGTTCCTCAGGACACACTCCATGATCTACGATCAGCTGATAAATCCTTTCTGAATTTGCTGAGGTGCCGCACTAGGAAAGGAACTGTTGCATTTGAGCATGAAGCTCCACAGCTGTGGAATTCCCTTCCCCTCGACATTAGACTTTCTAGCTCCCACACATACTTTAAGACAAAACTGCGCTCGAATCTGCTGATTGCTGATACCTGTTCCTGCTTTCACCCTGCCTAATGACTGATGTCTCTGGCCATACAATAGTATTTCCTCACCTCTATATAACCCTGTTACTGCCTCAGCCTGTCCCGGCTCTCCATTTCCCTGCCAATATACAGTCTTGCACTGCAGACATCTCTCTTACACTTACATACACTCATATAATCTAATTTCATGGCTTGCTCCCCTCTTCCTCACTTACCAACCTTTTCCTTAATGACACCCGCTGCTCTCAATGGTTATTTCTTTTGTATTACCTGTTTTGGTTTTTGTGTACCTTTGTTCTGTTCATATGATATGTCACCTGATAATTTATTGTCCAAGGTCCTCTCTATTCATTGCATAGGTAGGCACCTATGAACTTTTGAATGGTCTACTCTGTATGTCTCTGATATATTGTAGCCACTTTAACTCATTGTATGTAAAGTGCTTTACTTTGTATGCTGTGATATATTGTATCCTCTTTAACTCATTGTATGTAAAGCACGTATAATTTGCTATCCTGTTAAGTTTCTGCATGTCTGTACTCTCCCGGGTCGTGCCTGAAAATAGTCATTTTATGGCTAGTGCACTTACCTGGTTAACAAAAGCTAAATAAAATAAATAAATAAACTTGAAGGCATCCAAACCTTAGGGAGAAGAAGGAGGAGGAGCAGTTCAACACTGTTCTTAGCTGCGCATGTTTGTTAGCTGTAAACCACGACATGCATTTTATTATTGTCCCAATATTAACATTCTGTAAGGTCACAGTCAAGTCCCAACTGCATAGCTACTAGGTCAGGGTTTACGACTGGTGTTACAACTAGCAGTCATTAAGATTGCTCCCCTCCCTTCATTGTCCACCTGGTGGCTGATCACTGTACCTTTCATACATGCTTCTCTCCCTCTGAGTTTAACTCTTCCCCATGGGTAGTGAACTGTCTCTCACTTTTGGCAGGTAACTGTAAGACCCCCAATCTGGGCCTTACCTTAGGCATCCTCCCATCACCCCCCTGGCCTAATTCTTCACCTTCGATACCCTAGGGACTGCTGCATGGGGACTGGCAGGGCAGCAAGTGAGTCCCCTGTTAGGAGCCCTGGTGGGATAAGAACCAGGGCTCAACTCTGGAAATCTGTGGCCATTGCTGTCTGTCAACCCTAGACCTTGGGCCCCCACACAGTATCTGGAGTTCAGGCAGGGGCAGAAAAAGGAATAGCGAGCAGCTGGGTTTGTTTCCCTGGCCCAGGAGCTGAAGAGGGCTGGAGAATGGAACTGCATGGAGTGTGGCAGCAGTATCAGCTGCTGCATATGCACAGAATATGCAGAAATGGAGCGTGCGCCCTGTACATGAAATCAGGCTGTGGTCCCACTTCAAAAGACTGTACTGGCTGCAGGGTAGGCAGCAGAGCACTGACAAAGCATTAATCACACCATCGGGCACAGAGAAAAAGATTACCTTGCCCCAGGGAACACATCAGCACTGGGAATGAAAAAAGCAGTGCACATTCACAAAAAGCCAGGACAGTGGTGCAGATTGCCATCTCCCAATCTCCGACTCCTGATTCTGAAACAAGCTATGTGCCCAGAGAAATAAACATAGCCCTGGCCCCAGAACAGCAAGCAGGGTCAGGGCAGCAATAAATCTACTTTGGGGGACAGCAACCTGCCCAAGTTAGAGAGGGTGAAGTAAACAAAGATGGCAGCCCCCATGGGGACTCAGCATCACAAAACCCATGGAAAGGGGTCAGAAGTCAACTCCTGGTTGCCTGCGAGTCATGACCAATCAGAGACCAGCTCGAGTCAGAGAGATTCTGCCTGAGAACCAGCTGGGCAAACAGGCGTTGAGTTTCATCTTGTTTAAAAGGGACAGTTTTGAAAAGTTTGTGGCAATTAAGGCAGCCCTCTGGGAAAGTACTATGTGTTAAGGTGTTGGACAGTGTGCCACAGTCTGTCCAGGTTTTGGCCTGCCTGGCAGACTCAGAAGTATAGGGATCCCAAAGTAATTCTGAGAGAGAAGAAGAAAAGAAGTTTTCAACAAAACTTTTATTTAAAATGGCAAGTTGAAGCTGGGGTTTCCCTGCCCCTCTGCAAACTTTCCCCTTGGGGGGATCAGCTTCTACAGCATCTCCAGTCCAGGAAGGCACCTGCCTTTACCCAGGTCCTGAGTCTTGAAGAGCAGCGGAAAAATGAAACTGAACCGAATGTGACGCTTGGCCAGCTGGTTATGATTGTTCTATGATATTTGTATACAGAATGTGGTATGTGAGTGTCTCTTATGAGACAGCCTGTGGGATGCCCTCCCCTCCCCCCAGGTTTCAATTAAAATGACAGGATATATATTAAACCAGCAGCTCTATGAAATGTGATTAACGTCCTTGAGACATTGCATGTTATGGCCTGTTACTGCTTTGAAGTGGAAATGAAGTCGGACTTTATGAGTCTGCCAGAGGATGGAGATCATAAACTTTTATGATGTCTTAAGAGGAAGAACATTTAATATCAACTGGTGTTAAAAAGCAATATTGCACCTAAGTGAGCTTTGGAAAAGTAATAAAAATCCTTTGATGTGACCTGGGAAGAGGAACCACTTGAGATCAAAGGAAAGACTTGATTTAAAGACTGTCATAATTTGGGAAATTTGTTTTCTGATGAAGTCACAGTATTTCAAATATCTCCTGACAGGAAAATCATTGATTCTATAATTTGTTATATTCAACAAGGAGGAGCTACATGACACAGAAAAGTGGTGGAGAGACACAGTTTAAACTGAATACTGTGGCTGAACTTAGTGACACATTTCTTCTTGGTCTCTTAAGAAACAAGATCTCTGATCTAACTTAAGCACTGTATAGAGGTAATACATTAGGTAGAAAAAGTCTAATTGTACTGTGGTAGGAGTTTATGTTTTGTTGTTTAACCTTTTTCTTTATGTGATTGTATGCTTTGTGATATATTGTTCTCTGTTTACATTTATCATATTTTTATCCATTTTAAGTAAATCTGTATTTTAAAGAGACTGCCTGGGTGTGTGTTTGAAGTTCTTTCTTTTGCATGTGATGTATGGAGGGTTAAGACTGACAAAACTGTTCATAAGCTTGATGGGTGGAAGCTGGAGGGGGGAAGATTCAGGGGAGAAAGGAGGAGGAGGTACTACTTCACTGAGAGGGCGGTGGAGCCATGGAATGCGCTGCCTAGGGGGCCGGTGGAGGCAGAGACAGTGGAGGGGTTCAAGAGGGGGTGGGACAGGTACAGGGGAAGGGTTCTGGAAGCAAAATCCAATGCAGCAAGAATATCCAGAACTGGGAAGGGAGAAGCCAGAGGAGGCGAGGGGGGCAGCAAGGTCAGCACCCAGGGTGGAGGCTGACCAAACAAGCAGACACGAAAGACTGTTAGGCCTATTCTGCTGGCATTTTAGTATGTTAGTATGGTGTTATCAAACTGAAAAAGGTAAGAATATACCTAAGGCCTTTTATAGAGTTTTAAGGGTTCATTTTGGATACCTGGTTAGGTGCCCTTAGGTGAAAGATATCTGGCATCCCCCCGAAAAGCAGATTATCTGAGCCTGTACATTTGGGTACACTAGCATAAGGTTCACTGTTTGAATTCCCCCAGAACTTGAGACTAAAGGTGATTCAGACCCACAAGCAGACAGGAGGGTTACCCTGTCTGTTGCCTGTTCACATTATTGCACTTGGAGGTTGGCACTGTGGGAGCAGAGGGCCTGACCTGCTGAGTGTGTTTGTGACACCGACAACAACCAGTCTGAAAAAGCCAGTGACCCAACAAGGAGCACCATATCCAGTCCACTTTGCCAGAAGCCTGCACCAGAGGTAGAGTGTGATGCTTCAGAGCAGTGAGTAAAACCCAGGGTTCGACCCTGCAAGTGGGAAAAAAGGTTACCGTATCAGGAGTAGAATGAAAAGTCCTGGGCAGGACTGTGCCAGTGTGAGAAGTAGGGCTGGGAGAACTTTGTGAAGTTCTGACCCTTATTAAATAAGAAATAGAACATGGTGAAGTTTTGATTTATTCTGATTAGTTCTGATTTATTGACCAATATTTGAACAAATTTGAAAAAATGCATAAAAATGGCCAAAGTCATTCACATTTGACACAGAGGCCCAAAGGAAAAAATGTAATGGATTATTTGTATAACAATTAAAGTAAAACTGCAAAATAAAAAAAGCAATCAGTCACTACTAGCCCCTTAATGGCTGGCCTATAATGGTGGCATATCCTGCTCGGGCCCGTGACATGAGTGTGCTGGGAGAGACGGAGAGAGCGAGAGACAGACAGACAGATGCAAGTACCTATATCATAGCACAACCAAGCACTGCAGGCACTGCCAGGCAGCTCAGTTTTTTTTTTTATTAATGGTGCTGTATGGGTATTATTTTGATGGATGTTCCAGTCGGGACTGAACAGGCCAAATAAATGGATATAAATGATCAAATGAGCAGCACTAAAAGAACCCACCCACCCTACCTATGTGAATGATGCAACTGCTTTGCATGCCCCAGTGTGGAATATGGTACACTACCTGGTCCAAGAGGGGGTAATGTTTTCTAGTACTATGACTACTTCTACTGAATCTGATCAACATGCTGAATCCTTAAAGAAGAAAAATGAAAGACATAGTGATCACCACCGCCCAGGCAGGCAGCCAGTCACACACTGCATTGGTCAAGTGCAGTCATAAAAAAGTTTGCCACTGCCACCTGATGACATACAACACAATACAATTACATCCTTCCTAGTTCCACAATTGCTGCCAGCCACTGTCAAGTAATTTATGTATCAAAAATAAAAATAAAAATAGCAGAGAGTCTGTAAGGGAGGATGAGCCTATTTGCAGACAACACAAAGGTCTGCAATAGAGTGGGCACACAGGAGGGGGTGGAGATGATGCACAGAGATCTGGAGAGGTTTAAGGAATGGTCCAAAGAGTGGCAATTACCGTTCAATATGCAAAGTGTAAGATCATGCACTTAGGCAGAAAAAATGTGAAAGCGGAGTACTGGATGGGAGGTAGATCCCTGCAGGTAGCAGAAGCGGAAAGGGACCTAGGCATCATCATCTCACAGGACCCAAAGGTGGGAAAGCAGTGTGAGGGCAGTGGCAAGAGCCATCAGAATATTAGGTTGCATAGGGAGAGGGATCTCCAGCAGGAGGAGAGAGAGGTCATAGTTCCCTTGTACACCCAGCTGGTCAGGCCGCGTCTGGAGTATGGGGTCCAGTTCTGGAGGCTGTACCTCAGGAAGGACATGGGGAGGGTAGAACGAGTTCAGAGAAGGGCAACAAAGATGGTGAGGGTTCTCAAACACTTACCATACGAGGAGAGACTGAATGACTTAGGTATGTACTCACTGGAGCAGAGGAAGGAGAAGGGTGACATGATCGAGACATTTAAATACTTAAAGAATATCGATAAGGTGCCTGTGGAGAGCCTTTTCCAACTAAAGGAGCGACCTAGAGTAAGGGGGAATGAGTTCAAAATCAAGAGGGGTAAATTTAGAGGTAATTTTGGGAAGTACCTCTTCACTGCAACGGTGGCGGAAAACTGAAATGAGCTACTGAGGGAGGTGGTGGGGGAGAGGACAGTGGGAGGGTTCAAGAGGGCATGGGATAAACACAAGGGGATGTTGGGACAGGGTGAGAGGACTACAGTAAAGACCTAGTGTATATCTAGGCAAACTGGGCCAACTGGGTGGGCCTGGCAGTCCTTTTCTGCCATCACATTCCTATGTTCCTAAAATACAGTAATAATCTCAGCCCATTTACTATAAGTGAGAGGTAACCAGGCTAGCATACCACACAAACAATAAAGAAATGATATGCATTTTCAATTTAGTAGCATTTTTTTCTGTGAAGTATTAACGGCCAAATATGGGGGACGTGAGAAATATACAAAGAGTATTCAGTTTCTGGGTTTCAGGCATCTGTTAAGCCATGCACTGTATGAAAATTAAAACAGTACAGTCAAGATCAGTTGCTGAGGGCAAAAAAAGTGACAAGTAGTAGTAGTAAGGACTGGAATAAGGACAAAAAGTGATAAGTAGTGTTCGTGACTCGTGAGGACAAAAACTGATAGTAGTAGTAGTAGTAGTAGCAGAAGACGGCAATACCCTACCTTCCAGATCAGATAGTGGTACCAGGTACCACCAAGTAAGTTTGTGACATGAAATGCAGTTGCTTGCTGTATTTGTTTTGGACTCTGAACCCACTGATGTTATTATTTTTTTTCTATTCTGTGCTGCTCATGTGATCATTCAAGTAATAGTGGTCTGGCCTAGTCCGTCCTGACCTGACTTGCTGCAATTAATTGCTACCTCATGTAGTAGACCCTATTCACAAACGATCTTCACCACAGGCACAAATTCTTGAAAGTGTTTTATGGCTAGGGCCTGCTCAGAGCAGTCAGTGTATGTTTTATTCAGGTATCATATTTGAAATTAAAGAGAGGAATGTTGACTTTAAGAAATGTGAAGCGCTCAGCATTTTCTGCTGTCAAAGAGGATCATGTGTCAGTAATGACGTTACCATCAGAATTAAACAATCGTTCTGAACAGACGCTAGTCGGAGGGCAATTCATGTACTTCATTATAATGTTTACTAAAGCAGGCCACATATTTTGTCTGGATTTCCAGTATTTCAAAGGATCAGCATTCCAGCTGATATTGGGCTCTGCCAGGTACATTTCAACAATGGTCTATGCCGAGGCTGTGTTACATGAGGCAGATGAAGAAGATGTTACAATAACATCTCGTAAGTGACTCCAGAGACATGAAGCTGAACCAAGTGACTGTGGGACAGTGCTATGCTTGGCTGGTGGCGAAGAAGAAGATTCGGCTGCAGTGGCTGAGGAGGAAGAGGAAGAAAATGCTACAACAGTAGAGGATGGGCCACCTGATGCTGTGCTGTGTTGTGAAGATTATGACTGTGGTGCTGCTGTTGTACTCTGTTCCATGACAGCAGCACATCGTCAATTATTTCTTGTTTATCTTGTAACAAATGTCATCATAATCACTCAATAGTTGCTTCGATTTGTATTGTGGCTCCAAGATTGTTGCTTTATTATAGTACTCAGAATGAAGCATTTTAATAGTTTGTCATCTTCCTTAACTTTTTTGATCACACGTCTCATTAGATCTTCTTGTATTCTGGGTGGGTAACCTGCATGTGTCAGCAGCACCACTGGTAGCCTGTGTAATCATGGGACTGTCTTGCTTCTCTAACTTTTCCCTAATTAGAGTCAACCTGAATTTTAAAATTTTCATCAGTGGTATCACCTGGCTGAGAGAAGCTGTTTGCACTAACCTCCCTGGTGATTTCCTCAAATGGCTGGAGCAGGAAAATTAGAAACTCCAGCAGGGCCCACCGTGGTGGAGTAATACAGACGTCTGCATCACCAATTTTATTTTCTAAAGTGTACTGCCTGACAGCTTTTCTTTGTTCTTTCCTGCAGCCTCTGACACATATAAAAGGCTGAATTCCATCAAGCAGAAATGTCTTGGCTCAGTCTGTGCAAAGGTAAACTGTGCTCCTGCTGTATTTTTTCAAACAAGTGACGGGCTTTGCCTGAGTGACTGAAATGAGTGCATATTCTTTTAGCAGTGCTAATGAGAGCCTTAATCTCCCTGTCGTCATTGAGAAAACTGTGAACTGTTAAATTTAAGCAATGCGCAAAGCAGCGGATGTGAATAAAGCCCCCCTCCTCCAAGGCCTTCCTTATGTTGAACCCATTATCTGCAACTATAAAGCCAACTGACAGTCCCTGTGAAGTGAGCCATTGCTGTATTGGTTTTTGGAACTCTTCATTGATGTTGTGTGAGGTATGTTCAGATGGAAAATAAAACATTCTTAGAACAGCAAAGTGCGATGCTTCACTGTCCCCAGGCCCATGTGAATTATCGAAACATACCCAATGTGCTGTGACAGACGTGAAAGGTTCAGGCTGACAGCTTGTCCAGTTATCTGTTGTGAGATGCACCACCCTCCCAACAGCACTGCATAAGAATGTCTTAATTTTTTTTACAGACAACATCGTCAAGATCTGGAATCCCTGTTGCCGAAAAGAATTTCCGCGATGGTATACTATATCGAGGTTTGAGGTACTCAAGCAGCTGCCTGAATCCTATATGTTCAACCACATTATATGGTAGCAAATCAACAGCTATCATTTCTGAAATTTCTTTGGTTATTGTATCAGCAACAGGGTGAGTCGAGGCATATTCTTGTTCTTAATGAGACCAAAAGCCAGTCCATGCTATTTGGTACCCCCTCGAAACTCAAATCATACCAAAACAACTTTAGAGTCTCCTGCTCAGATGGCTCTCCCATTGGCTTAGTAACCTCTTTTAAGTACCTGGGAGTCACTTTGTATCAATCCTTAAACTTTGAACATCACATTTCGAACACAGATAAGTCTGTGAACTCCAAGCTAGGTGTAGTTTACCCCATTAGCTATGCTTTAACCCCCTCAGCGAGACTAGTTGTTGCCTAAGGCATACTCCTGTCAACCCTAACCGATGGGGTATCTTCTTATGCCACCATACCTAAAAGAAATCTCCACTGGTGGGACGTTGCCTATAATAATAAACGCCGTTTTGCTGCCTTGTCCCATAGGCGGAAACACCATTGCCTCCTCTACTCTGATCTTAATTGGCTATCTCCAAATGCCACCAGGCTCAATTCCTTTGGCTCCACTATAGACAGTATTATGAGGTCTCAAACCCCTAAATCATTAGTGGAACTGCTCACTCCACAGACCTACAACTATGGACTGTGCTCAACTGACAAGTTCCTCTCATGTGTGCCAAAATACACAACCACCAAAGGTTCCACTACTTTTGCCCACCATGCCCCTCAGCTGTGGAACTCCCTCCCTCTAGATGTCTGCCTAACACCCACTCATGACACTTTAAAAAAAGTACTCCGTCACTACCTTGTCTCATCTGACCAATGCTCCTGCTTTAAACCTCCTTAGCTCCCTGTCCTCCTCCCTGGCTGCAGTTCTTAACCTGCTTCTACTAAACACCATCTTGGTGTCTCTTCTCTAACGCCTCTCCCCAGGTGCACCCCCTACTTGGCAGGCCTGCATCTCCAATACTAACCCTGCTCCAAACCTAGTCTATCTCAGCTTGCCTATCCCCTGCATCATACTCCCTTGCACTTATTTGTTCTGTTCTCATGTTCTTGGATCAGTACATACTTACCTACCCACCCCTGTGAGGTTTATTCCTCTCTCACCTGTCTCCAGCCACACCCACTACTTGCCTTGGCTGATGTATCTCTGAAGCTTGCCCTACTCCAAACATAAATAACCTCAGTTTTTCTATCCCCTGTATCAACCCCCCCTTTGCACTTATCAGTTATGTTTCTCATATATTCCTTATCTGTTTATAAAATTGTCTTCCTCTAGGGTCATATCTGCTATATGCCTATTTTTTCTTTTGTGTTATACCCATGTATCTCTGATTTATTCCTTGTACTTTGTAACTACACTGTTTTGCTCTACTGCCAAATTGTCTCCTCCAAATGCTATAACTGTAATACATGTTCTGTACCCTACTCTCAAAACCTTGCATATTATTTGTGCTGCATAACCCAATGTGTAACACCATTGCTTTTATCTTGCTGTAACTACCCATTGTTGTATCTCTGTACTGTTTTACCCTGTAACCTACCGGGTCATGCCTGAAAATAGTCATCTCTATGACTAGCGCACCTACCTGGTAAATAAAAACTAAATAAATAAAATACAAATATTTGGCTTTACGCTCATATGTTTCTGAGATGCTAAGGTGTCTCCTTGAAGAAGGAGGGCTTTTGAACACAAGGTCACTTTCAGTAACAGTCGGAGGAGTCCGTCAAATGGCAGAAAGTGGAGATGGAGGTGTTTCAGTAGTGCTACGGGGCTGCCACTGCTTTCATCTATGGGCGTTACCTTTGAGTGTAGTGAGCTATCACTGTCACTTTCTCTTCGAGACACAACTGAACTTCTCAGTAATGTTATGACATCTGTCTAGGTGCTTTTTCAGTGCTGAAGTTCCGAATGCTCCTTTCTTTTTACCCCTGTTGATTGGCCATTTACAAATAGTGCATGTTGTTATCAACTCATTGGATGCACTAATGAAGAAGTATGACCAAACCAAAGATTATATTTTTCTAGTTTTTTTCCCAGGGAGGCAAGACATCTCACCAAAACATTTTGGCCCATTTCTTCCTTATCTGCAATTTCCATCCCCTCCAGTAAGCCTTGTGCTGCCTAATCATTCTCTTTATCTTCATTATTTGTATTACCCTCGTTGGGTTCAACCTCAGAAGAATCAGATGTGGGACTGGCAGTAGCATAGTATGCAACTGTTCTATACCGTTGGGTGCTGCTGCAGGTGGTACACACCGCGCCTTTAGTTTTTTTAACTACATAACTTTTTTTTTACTTGGAACTGATGATGATCCGAGACATTCACCTTTTTGGATTCAAGCATTTGCTTGGAAGACGGAACCTTAGGTGTGAAAAAATCACTTTTTGGGGCTTGATTTTGTTTTCCCTTTTCAGGCTGATTGCTATATTTTGCAGTGCTACTGCCTATCTGAGAAATAGAATGTGCCTCACCAACACTTTGATCCATTTTTTCTTAGTATTGTAACCCGTAAAAAACATTCCTCTAACTAACGTGATGTCCTTCTGATGACTCCCACCCACAGGCCAGGGACAAATTTACTGTTGTGACTCGTGACTATACAGTGCACACAGCACACCGACAGCACAGCAGTCCACCACCACATCCTTCCATGATTGCTGGACTGGCTCCTACAACACAGTTACTGTTAAGTGACCAAATTCAGCAACTGTTAAGTGTGCCTCAAAATTTGAATTGGAGATGCAGACACATCTGGTGCATTAGCTGCATGCAACACAGTCCCACACTGGGGGTTGGTTAATGCTTATACTTAATGTAACGCAATATACTATAAAACTAATGATAATAAGGAATAATGGGGAATGAGTGATGATGATGACACCTATGTGTAGTACTTGTACTTTACTTGTGTTGTACTGTAAACAGCCTGCTAAAAGTCACAAAGTCAGATTATCCCCAGTGCCACCCACAGCCAGCAGCACAGGGCAGGTGCATCAACTTGTATGTTGTTTGTATAAACAGTATTTTATTTTAATACATGAAATCATGAATGAACGTAAGCGATCGTGATTCATGACTGGATGGCACAAGTCAAAGATTTATTTTGCCACCCCTGCTGCCTTTGCCCTGTACACACAGCTGCACTGAAGCCAGGAAAAACATTTTTATTTGGGGTTTCTGTGACTGTTACATTTATTGTGGGCCACCCTGCAGTCTCTCTCTCTCTCTTTCTCCCCTCTGGACGTCACAGTCAAAGATTTATTTTGCCACCCTGCTGCCCTTGCCCTGTACAAACAACTGCACTGAAGCCAGGAAAAAAAAATTGGGATTTTATGTAACTATTAAATTTCTCTGGGACCCACAGCAGTCTCTCCCTCTCTCCTCTGGATCAGGTATGGCACAAGTCAAAGATTTTGCCAGCCTGCCCTTTCTCAATACACACAGCTACACTGTCTGAGGCCATGAAAAGAAAAAAAAAACTTTCATTTGGGATTTTCTGTAACTGTAACCTTTCTTGGACCCCCAATAGTCTCTCCCTCTCTCATCTGGATCTGGAATGGCACAAGTCAAAGATTTTGCCAGCCTGCCCTTTGTCACGTACAGACAGCTACACTGTCTGAGGCCAAGAAAAGAAAAAACACTTTCATTTAGGATTTTCTATAACTGTAATCTCTCTTGGGCCCCCAGTAGTCTCCCTCTCTCCTCTGGATCTGGAATGGCACAAGTCAAAGATTTTGCCAGCCTGCCCTTTCTCATGTACACAAAGCTACACTGTCTGAGGCCAATAAAAGAAAAAAACTTTAATTTGGGATTTTCTGTAACTGCAGTTTCTCATGGGCCCCCAATAGTCTCTCCCTCTCTCCTCTGGATCTGGATGGAATGGCACAAGTCAAAGATTTTGCCTGCCTGCCCTTGCTCATACAGTCACACAGTACAGTACTCTGCATTTGCACCCCCCCGCCACCACTATCTCCCGAGTCCCCAACCTGCCTTCACCCATCCCCAACAATCGGTTTCTCTCCCCCTCCCTAATTTATTCTGTTTCTCCCTCCCCTCTGGCTCAATTGATTTCTGGTGGTTTAAAACTCTTTTGGGGGTTTTTGGAAGCTGAAGTTGGCGCTTTTGTTTTGCGAGCTCTCTGTTGCTGAGTGCAGCTCTTGCTCTTCTCCGGTCCTCCTCGCTCTTCTGGGCCGTATGGCGCAGTCCATATTTATCTGGGTCGGTGGATTGAGGGTTCAATCCGGGGGTCTGGATCTCCCGCGGAACTGTCCACCCAGCCCTAGTGAGAAGCCCAGGCAGAAGACCCAGTGAGGCCAACCGGACATCTGATACAATTTGGATTACAAATAGGGCCCCTTTTCCAAGTGTTGTAACAGTTAGTTTGTGTTCATCAACAGTGGGTTTAAAAGTAATTTTCCTGCAACTGTTTAAGCACACCACTGAGCTCCACCTATCTAGCAGCATCTGTGTCCCCAGCATGGTACCCACTGTAACCATTGAGAGATCTGTCAATCACGGCCTTTCGGAGGAATTAAGATCGGTGCACCTGCATTAGGATTTGAGGACTGCTGAGAGTGGGCAGAGTTGTAAGCAAAAGTATTAAACTGTTTATTGCCTTTATTGTTGCTTTGAGCATAGCGATATTGCTAACCCCATTTCATCCATGTTACCCCTGCTACCCCTTGTTTTTTTTTTTTTTTTAATTATTTGTTTCAAATAACATTTTATGGTTTGGGACTTGTCATTGCGTACTGTGTCACTTGCTTTGGGGAGGGACTGTGGGGGCAGTTTATGAATCATTTCCTAGGGGGGTGATAGCCTAGTGTTTCAGCAGCCAGGTGCCCCATATCACTGCCCCAGGTGGCTGCACTGCACCACATTAGGCCAGAGTAGCATCTCCTTAGGGAACCTAGGCTGGCCTTCTCAGGAGAGGTGAACCCCGAGGGCCCCGGTATGGCAACCACTTCTACAACTTTGAGGCTTCTGCTGCATCAGAGAACTGAAAATCCTTACCTCGGTATAGGATTTTTAAGCTTGTCAGTATCAATAATACATGATGCACTCCCAGAGTGTGGTGACGAGCCCAGATGACATTAAAGCTCTTTCATTACATAGCTTAAGTCCGGAAATAGGTGTATGCAGGAGTCATTCCAAGTCAGGGGGCTGAGATTATTAGCACAAAAGAACTGTGCCATTCTAAGAATGTCCAAAGTTCTACCAGCAGAATTTGGGGATTAGGTTGGCCTGTTACAGCTTGGTTTCTCCTTCCATGTGGTGAGATCCTATACGTTTTCAGGATCCGGATGTCCTCCTCCATGTGCAATAATTAAATTAACCAGTTTTTTCAGGAAAACCTTAGGACAGTCTCCCACCATCCCCTCTGGTAATCCTGAGATCCGAATGTGTGTAACTTGAGCAGTATTTTACAGAGTCTCCCTCCAGCTGTCTTTTAAGTAGTCCATTTTACATTGTCAAGCCTGCCGACATTGCAAGGGCTTTATCTGCTGTCTTTGTTGCCCCTTTCATGTCCTCAACCAACATGTCATCCTTAACATCCATTTGTTTCAGTTGGGAGGAAAAGTCCTCCATTTTATGATCCAGGCTTTGGATTGCTTTAAGCAGAGCCACATTTGAGGGCTGGTTGGGGTCAGATTCATCTGTTCCAACCAGTGGGTCTTTACTGCTGCCCTGGCACTGCTCTTTGGGTCAGGCTGCTTCAGCACCTGCTCCTGGTTTACTTCCTCTAACCATTGCTCCTTTGTTCTTTCTCTGATGGCTTTAAAATTGGAATCACCATGCTGCAAATGAGTGGCTCTTGTAGGCTCTGTAGGTTTTGCTGTAAGTTCAAGCTTTTAAAATGTTATTTTTATGGAATTACTGCTGCAAACTGTGGAGCTCCACAAAAAGGCTGTTCACAGCTCAGCCGCTTGCCACCACCCCCCCAGAAGTTTTTCACTTATTCTTGAAAGTTACATAATTCCAAGACGGAGCTAACTGAAGCCTTGGTGGTGAACCTAAGGAACATCCTGCAAGCAGAGAGAGAGTGCAAATGAAAACAGTACAGGCCTTCAAGGGAAGCCTGGCCAAACTCCTGCTTACCATGAATCCAAGGATTGGTAGTAGGGTGGGTGGGAAATCCCTATAAATTCATATATGTTTGCAGTTTGTGGGTGATTTCTGAAACCCTGGAAAGCCAGAAGGCACCCAAATGGTAAATCCTGGAATGGCCAGAACATCGGAATGTGCACAAAATGTGCAGGGGTTCCTGCGTTCTGGCTGTTTTGGATTTTACTAATTTCACGTTGGGGACAGAACACATTTCTACCCCCCACTGAATGCACACCCTGCATCTGGAATGGCATCCATTCCCCCCCCCCATGAGCACAACTGTACTGCTGGAGCACCTCCCAAAAGAATGCTCACCCTACTGCCGGAATGACCTCCTACCCCACAAAGGAATGCCAACCCTGCCACTGGAACCATCTCCCAGCCCCAAAGGAAGGCACACCATGCACCCTGAATGGTCTGTTCCCCCAAGAGGGAATGCTTAATATACACCCTGAACGGTCTGTTCCAACAGAACACTCACCATGCACCCTGAACAATCTGTTCCCCCAACAGAACTCTCACCATGCACCCTGAATTGTCTGCTCCCCCAATAGAATGCTCACCATTCACCCTGAGCAGTCTGTTCTCCCAATAGAACTCTCACCATGCACTCTGAGCAATCTGTTCCCTTAACGGAACGCTCACCATGCACCTGTAACCCCTTTGTTACCTGGGGTTACTCGAATCCCAGTAAGACCTAGTGGTAGGCAGGGAAGGCAGCTTGTGAAACTCCAGTTAAATGGGTTTCACACTGTCTCACTCTGTCCTCAGTCACAGCTGAGACTTGAGAGATGACATCATAATAGAACTGTCGCAGCTGCATGAGCCACTTTGAAATCTCCAGCTCAGGGAGTGAAGTTTAGAACTTTGGGAAATTCAAAGGCAGTCTTCCATTTGACCTTAAGCAAGAAGGAAGCATTAGTGTGCAGTGTGATTTCTCACTCAGAAAAAAGGAAGTGTTCCTGTATTTTACCTTTTTAAAGTGGTGGAGACCGCTCCCCCGGTATCAGTGCCCCCCTCCCTCTGGTGGTGGGGGGGAAGTTCTCTGTGGGTTCCAGGGGCAATCCCCTTCTCCCACCCTGGGAAGAAAGCTGCCTGTTTTAAGTTCAGTCTGTTCATGTATAACAGCAAAGGTTACAGTACTTAGCCTGTAGGGGCACCTGCAACGAATGGGTGAGTGTTTGGCTCCATTGGAAGGGGCAAACATCTTGTTTTCTTCAGTTGGATTTCAAGTATTGGGGACTGCTATTTGGGAGGACTATGTCAACTCGGACAAACAAATAGAGCAGTCAACTGTTTAAAGTTTTACATGGATTTAAAGTTTGCTGTAGAGGGGGTGCTTCAGGTCATCCACCGTTCAATCTACATTTTAAAGTCTAAAGTTTTCTGTGTGTCCAAAGAAATGGCCGGGTATGGGCTGTGGGAGCTGGAGGTGGGAAAATCCCCCATCTTTAGTAACCAGGTCCACCTCTACGGATTTCTTCTGTGTTTTTGCTACTTGCCTCATGCACTTGGCCAGTGATGGGGTGGGTACCCAGACGTGGGTCGCAACTTGAAAATCTCTCTAGGAGTCGCAGACTCTAAGTGGTGTGGGGAGCCACAGGATGGGAAAATTACTCCTTGTTGGATGGGAGTCTCCTTGTTTGATGGGAGTTTCGATTGGAAGTACGAAAACAAAATCTCTCTAGGAGTCGCAGACTTCAAGTGGTGTGGGGAGCCACAGTTTGGGAGCCTCCTTGTTTGATGGGATGTCTTTCCAAGTAAAGTTTGGGTTCATTGCCAAGTGGACCGTCAGTTGAGTGGCCGGCAGGGGAGCTGGGCCAGTCGGGCTATGTATCCAATGCGCATGCAAAGTCCGGGCTGAGTGCCTGGTGGGTCCAAAGCCAGACATCTGTAGTAATGTGTTCATTCCTCAAATGGACTGCTGTGTTTAACCTCTAATCTGCATTACAGTAATGTAGCCCTTTGGGGGACCATGCAGTGCTTTGTTTATGTTCAGTGAGTTAATAAATAAAGCCACACTGAAAAATCCTAATTCTGGTTCTGGACATTACAGTTATTGCTTCCTGTAGTTGGATTTACTTGGGCGCCCCTGTGCAGAGTAGCCAAACCTATGTCTCTTGTGCCAGGTAACCTCATCCTTCCCCGAACCCGTAGGTACATAAGTGAAGATATGTTACAAAAATGGAGGCACCACTTTGGATTTGTTTGGGAAGGAAGGTGCTTGGGCAAGTAGGCTAGCGTTTTGGCTATCTGGCAGTCGGTAGCCCCAAAAAGTTAAAGCAATTTCCCTAGTGTGTGCTGTGTGCTGTGAATCTTGTGCTGCTGTTTAAAAAATGCCAACTGTTTACCAAGGAGCTGTAAAGCCAAAGTGTGTGTCCTTGTCCTGCATCAACATAGTTTACAGTGTTTGTCAGTTTTAAAATAAAGTTATGTGAAGGAAAGTGTGTAAAACTAGGGGTAGCAACAGAGAAATTATGCCCTGGACGTTGGAAATGCTTTCTGTGCAATACTAGAGACTGCAGAGTTAATGGCAATGTTACATGGTTGAAATGGGCTCCCGCCATGGAGTCAGTTGAAAAAAAAAAAGTGCATCTTTTCAGTTTAAATCTGCCTGCTCGACGATCGCTGTGAGGAGAGGAGCCCTCGTGAGGAAGAAGAGGCTCATTTGCATGGCGTCGTGTGGTTGGTCAGTTTGCCATTAGTCCCGCCCCTCAGCCAGCTCTTCAGAGTCTGCTTCAGCATTCGAGAGGGAGACAGAGAGTAGTGCATGTACTGGCAGTGGAGGAGCGTTCACGAAGTGTTCAAAGCGCTGTAAACAGTAAAAAAGTGACTTTTCAGTTAACAATCGGGCTCAACCCGCTTATCGATCATGGGATCAGTGAATTGTGTGGTTAATACTATGATCGCGGAGACTGCCTGCCCGTTTCCAATCTGAGGCCTTCAAAATCTGGCTGCAGGCCGTTTTACCCCATCGCAGCAATCTGCTACAATAACAGTGAGTAAACGATTTAAAACTGCTCAAATCAGTGATTTTCAGAGAATGCCATATAAAATGTGTGTGCAGCTGTATAGTCGCTTTGCAAGTAGCGATTGTGTGATGTCCTGCTGGCAAGTGCAAGTCTGTAAAGCCATTAAATGTGTGCATAGCAATGAAAAGTAGCCTCAGTTTAAAGTTTGCAGCCAGAGAGAGACTGTGGGTAGTAAAATAATTGCAACACTAGTAGAAGTAGGCAATCCTGTGCTGAAACCTGAAGTTTTAAAAGGGACTGTAATTAAATGAATGTTGCCAGCATGTGAAAAGTCCAAGGAAAATCCTGTAAATGTGTGAACAGCCAGAACAGAGCAAGTTGTGCAATTTGAAGTAAAAGTTATTAGTAGCTGATGTAAATCGGGTATGCAGTGGCTTGACCCAGAGTCTGAATGTTGATGCACAGGAGTGCTGCCGCCGCCATTACAGGGTGGGGTGGTAAAGTAAACACAGCAGCAGAGGAGCCATTTTAAAGCTACAGAGTGTGTTCATTAAAGTGGGACTTTCAGTTACAGTGAACTTTTGTTTGTTTTTCTGCAGTTATGACCTCAGGACCAGCTTGTTACCCGGATCATGCCGGTTGCAGTAACAGCAGCAGTAAATAGATTGAGAATATTGAAATTGGTGCTATAGAGAAACTCCCTCCTGATGTGGCAATTCTAATCATCCAGTGCGTGTATGCCAGATGTGCTTGAGTGCTGGAAGGGATGTCTTCATGATTCCTCACTGTGCTGGATGTCTACAAAAATATGGCTTGTATAAAAGTGCCTCAAATTCGTTTGGCTCCACATGGACACAACTTCAAGAATCTGCAGTTGGCAGCACACAGCATCAGGCGGGCCTGTGGAGGAACGTCCTCGGGAGTGTGGCACAAAGTTAGAGAGTGCAGAATTAGAGACTGAACTGAAATTGAAGCATTGGATGCTGGATCTCAGAAGGCAAGTTCAGATAAAGCATCAATAGTCCCTGGGTGGGGGCCTAGCCCAAGTCTCGAAGTGAAGATGAGATGCGGGAGGCCTTTGAATGGGAGGTGTCGACCTCCGCTCCCAGTGATGAATGGATAGTCTTGGGGGTGAGAGTGACTGCTCACTCCTGGGCTCAGATCCTCAGTGAAGAGGAAGATGAGGGGGAACCTATGTGGCCTTGTGAGAAAGGAACAGGTACACAGCCTCAAGATCTTGCCTCGGGGGAATGTGTTCAAGAAGGTGGTGATGCCACTGCCCTAGCTTCACCAGAAGAAGAAGAAGTCAGGGATCCGTTTTTAATTTCATTGAGGATGCGAAGCTGGCAGAACCAAGACTGGCCACCCCCAAGCCAGGCCAGCAATCTCAGATTGACCAAAGCAAGTAAAGAGGAGAGACTGGTTCGTAGAAAGGCCAATGAAATCTTTGGTATGACCTTTCCTACCTTTCCTCGGACAGTCTGGGAGGCGATTGAGAACTGCAGGAAATCCTGGATCTGGGATGAAGCAATGAAACATGTGCATCCTGGGGCTAACCAGCATGTAAAGAATAGACTGTTCCACAAAAGTATACACAGTGGAAGAGAGGCAGGACACTGTTTATGGACAGAGTGAGAATAGTGGATGGAGAGGAGACGGTCCCCACTGTGTGAATTAATGCGTCCAGACGAGTAATAATTCAAGCCCCTGACCCCTCACTATTGGCCTCAGTGCAAAGACCTCCGGTAATTTAAGCCCGTGCCTCACAAATGGAGAGCCAAGCAGTGGTAGTCAATACTGCCACATCTAGACTGTGAAGTGCCCTTATTGAACTGCCAATATGAATAAACAAGAAATCAGGTGCCCCATATTCTTCAGTCCACAGTGTACTGCCCTATTCAGCAACCATCTACTGGTACCACCAGATGACTTCAGATCCAGAGAGGACACCAGCCCAGCTGTTTTCCTGTTCATCGCCTGGTAATCGGATGACGCTGGGCCAGCTGTTTCTCTTTTTGTTCCTGTTCTAAGGTTCCTTCTCCAGTTATGACATCAGCCCAGCTGTTTCCAGATGTGCACTCCTGTGGGTTCCTGGAAGATGTCCGCCCAGGTGTATCAGAAGAAATGCTGCCAGGGAGAGTCTTCGGAAGGGACCAGGTATGTGAATTCCGAATACTTCAAGAGGCTGGTAAGTCCGCAAAACCTTTTTATTCTATCTTTATGACATTGCAATACACACCCTACACTACAGACTTCAAACAGTGTGTGAACTGTCCGCAAAGACTCTCCCCTTTGGGATTATTGCCTTAAAGAACTATGCTTCACGGGGCTCCGGCCCAGGAGAGACTCTTTAATGGACTGGCCTTCAGGCCTTGTAGTCACTAGTTGGGACATTTAGGGCATTCCATCCCCCCCAAAGGTGTATTGTTACCAATGTCATTGTACTTTAATGTAAATACTGTTTTCTACCTTTTTTCTAAAAAAAAAAAAAAAAATCTTTTTTTTTTGGGATTGTTCAGTGCTTTTTTCTGTATAGTAAGGGTTGTTGTTGTTATCGTTGTTGTTTAGATAGACTGTACATGCAGATTAGGATGTGTTTTTTTTTTGTTTTTGTCTTTTCTTACAGGTGTTTCTGGAAGACAGAAGAGAAGACAAGAGGAGGAGGAGGGGCTCATCGGAGTCCCTTGTCAGTGCTTATGGTGTAAAATTTAAATGTACTGTGTTATTATTGCTAGTGTTTGTAGTTGCAGGCTGCCCAAGGTCGGGGAGGTCCCCGGGTTTTGTTTTTGTTCGGGATGTTATGTTAGAGGCAGATAGGTTTTCCCTAGAGGGTTAGGGGGGATGGACAGGCTATGGCCCTGACCTGCAGTAGGGGCCACAGTGCTGATCTATCAGGGCTATGCTCTGGACGGTTCTACCAAAGCCACTAGGTGTCCATAGTAAGTGGATAGGTAGAGGCTGATATGTCAGCTATAGGCCTCTAGGCCCTTAGTGTTGCCTACCTGTTAGCACACATGGTAGGAGGGCCTGATCACCCCCCTCCATGAGTAGCACATAGGGTGGGATGGCCTAAGGGCAGGTGCATAATGACTGGGGACAGTCATTTTCCTGGTCAGGGCGAGTGTAACCCCTTTGTTACCCAGGGTTACTAGAATCCCAGTAAGACCTAGTGGTAGGCAGGGAAGGCAGCTTGTGAAACTCCAGTTAAATGGGTTTCACACTGTCTCACTCTGTCCTCAGTCACAACTGAGACTTGAGAGATGACATCATAATAGAACTGTCACAGCTGCATGAGCCACTTTGGAATCTCCAGCTCAGGGAGTGAAGTTTAGAACTTTGGGAAATTCAAAGGCAGTCTTCCGTTTGTCCTTAAGCAAGAAAGAAGCATTAGTGTGCAGTGTGATTTCTCACTCAGAAAAAAGGAAGTGTTCCTGTATTTTACCTTTTTAAAGTGGTGGAGACTACTCCCCTGGTCTCAGTGCCCCCTCCTCTGGGGAGGAAAGTTATGTGTGGTTCCAGGCAATCCCTTCTCCCACCCTGGAAGAAAGCTGCCTGTTTTAAGTTCAGTCTGTTCATGTATAACAGCAAAGGTTACAGTATTAGCCTGTGGGGCACCTGCAACGAATGGGTGAGTGTTTGGCTCCATTGGAAGGGCAAACATCTTGTTTTCTTCAGTTGGATTTCAAGTATTGGGGACTGCTATTTGGGAGGACTATGTCAACTAGGACAAACAAATAGAGCAGTCAACTGTTTAAATTTTAAATGAATTTAAAGTTTGCTGTAGAGGGGTGCTTCAGGTCATCCACGTTCAATCATTTTAAAGTCTAAAGTTTTCTGTGTGTCCAGAGAAATGGCGGGTATGGGCTGTGGGAGCTGGAGGTGGAAAACCCCATCTTTAGTAACCAGGTCCACCTCTACAGTTTCTTCTGTGTTTTGCTACTTGCCTCATGCACTTGGCCAGTGATGGGTGGGTACCCAGGCGTGGGTCGCAACGAAAATCTCTCTAGGAGTCGCAGACTCTAAGTGGTGTGGGGAGCCACAGGATGGGAAAATTACTCCTTGTTGGATGGGAGTCTCCTTGTTTGATGGGAGTTTCGATTGGAAGTACGAAAACAAAATCTCTCTAGGAGTCGCAGACTTCAAGTGGTGTGTGGAGCCACAGTTTGGGAGCCTCCTTGTTTGATGGGATGTCTTTCCAAGTAAAGTTTGGGTTCATTCGCCAAGTGGACCGTCAGTTGAGTGGCCGGCAGGGGAGCTGGGCCAGTCGGGCTATGTATCCAATGCGCATGCAAAGTCCGGGCTGAGTGCCTGGTGGGTCCAAAGCCAGACATCTGTAGTAATGTGTTCATTCCTCAAATGGACTGCTGTGTTTAACCTCTAATCTGCATTACAGTAACGTAGCCCTTTGGGGGACCATGCAGTGCTTTGTTTATGTTCAGTGAGTTAATAAATAAAGCCACACTGAAAAATCCCAATTCTGGTTCTGGACATTACAGTTATTGCTTCCTGTAATTGGATTTACTTGGGTGCCCCTGTGCAGAGTAACCAAACCTAGGTCTCTTGTGCCAAGTAACCTCATCCTTCCCTGAACCCGTAGATACATAAGTGAAGATATGTTACACACCCTAAATAATCTGTTCCCCCAACAGAATGCTCATTATGCACTGTAAAGGAAATGACCACCCTGCATCATGAATGGTCTCCCTCTTCCAACGGAACACCTACCCTGTCATCAGAACAGCCTCTTGGCCCAAACAAAATGCCCGCTCTGCACCCAGAATGGCCTCAGTCCTCTCACAGGACATTTCGTTGGGGGAGTGAGGCCATTCCAGGTGCAAGGTGGGCATTCCTTTGGGGAAAGGGAGGCTGTGCTGGGTGCAGTGTGGGCATTCCATGGGGGAAAAGAGAGGTGGTTTGGGGGCAAGGTGGCCATTCCTTGGTGAGATGGAAGGTGTTCTGCTCCTAACATGCACTTGGTAAAACCTGGAACAGCCAGCACATAGGAACCCATGCAAAATGTGTGTGCATTGAGGCAGTTCTGGATTTCACCCATTGCATGGGTTTTGACACTCCAGGAGTTCCATGATAATTGTTGGTCTCTGTTTGGGGGGGGGGGGGAGGCGCAACTTGATGACTTAAATTCCCTTCTGAACATACATTACTATAGTATGTGAGCATAATGTTACTAAGTGGTAAAGTGAGTGATGTCATTCCTAACTTTTGCTCCTCAGTGTGGGACTGGCCTACTGCGATATGTCCAGTTGCCCCCCCCACCCCCGTTGAGTACCTGGCAATCTTCAAAACTCTGCAAATCTTTACATTTATTATCTATTTTATAATGAAATGAGTTATTTTTGGACTGCAAGTTAAATATAAGATGCAAACACAGAAATGGTGCCTCAGATTTAAGTGGAATTTTTATTTTAGTCTTTGGTGACCAGGTAAGGCCCACTAGGCACAAGTGCCTGTTTTCAGGGGCAGCCTGGAAGCACTGGGTGGTTAAGTGACTGGCTCAGAGTCACACAGTATGTAAGTGGAGGTTGAGAATCAAACTCAGCTCTGGTCTACTGGATGTACCAAGCTCGTTCACACCTCGTTCCTCTAACCTCTAGGCTGTACTGGAATTCTGATATGAGTGTTATCCAGGGCCCCCCTCTTCTATTAATTTATCAAGTGGGCCCCTGTAACAACTTTCCATTTGGGCCCCTGTACCGCAGCAGGTATGCAGCTGTCGAGGCGGCTTTGCCTTGTTGTGGGTGTGTGGCGGTGGAGACGAGTCTGGTAAGCTGAGGGTACAGATAAAGTGCTTAGTTTTAGTGGTTCGGGTTGGCCACTGTGGTGAGGTGAAGTTAGGTTAGTTGCCAAACTTGCCATTCGCTTTGCACTGGATTCTGCACCCTCAGTACCCTTTCAAGTCAAGCCCCGTGCCCCGCCCCCTTCGGCGGTGTTGACTCTGGTTGCTACGGAGCCATGACTACGGACGCTCGGCCTGGCATGGGCGAAGAAAAGAGGTACTAGCCGAGCGACGGTGAGCGAGGATCGGGGAGCGCGAGCACTGTAGACCGAGGACCCGGCCAGTCAGCAGCATGGCCAGCACCAAGCCCAGCAGTAAGGCAGCCAAGAAGGAGGGCAGATCGCGAACCCCGCCAGGTAGGGGCAATATCAGGGAGGGGCAGTACGCGGACACCGACTGGTCGGGACAGTGGAAAGGGACAGTAGGGAGGAGGGGCTGGTAGCGGACCCCGCCAGGTAGGGGCAGTATCGGGGAGGGGCAGGAGTCGGGACCCCGACTGGTAGGAACGATCGGGGGAGGGGCAGGACGCGGACCCCGACATATTAGGGTTAGGGTATATGAAAGAACTGTGTGCCCACTAATGGTATTTCCATTTTTTGCAGTTACCACTGTGAGTGTTATAAACCGGTTTTAGTTTCCTGACGTAGGGAAACAATCAACTTCCCCAATAAAGTGCCGCCTGAACAAAACACCCTTATCACCTGTTAAATTCTTATTTGGTGTCGCGCCCCAACATTCCTTTTTTTTTTTTAAATAAGCAATCAAAATCTATTAAAAAGGGGGAGTTGGTGGCTCATGACCATAAACTGCAAATGGCAGTGTGCGGGGTGGGGGCTTAGCTCATAAAAATTACATAATTTATTCAGAACGTGATAATTCAATGAAAAAATATAATTTAGGGGCTCAGCGCCCATGCCATCTTTGGAGCTGCCCTGGTCTAGACCTAATGAGTATGGGGCTTATTTCTTTAAAATCATTATTGGTCAAGAACTATAGGAACCAACATTTCTTTTCTTGGGGAGGCATCTATACAAACAGACAGGGCTCAGTGTTAACTAATGTGGAAGCTAGAAATAATTTCAGGGGGGCTTGGGTGCCTCAGCCCCCCTCACCCTGAACTAGGCTCCTTTATCAAGAACTGTGGCTTAATTTTTTTTGTCAATATATTTTTAATAGCCTTTGAATAAACATAAATCTAAAAATAGAACAGATTAAAATAGAACATACATTAATAAGTACATTGAAATATGTTGTGAAAAAACAACTTATAGGTTACTAAATAAACATGAAGTGTAATAAATCATTTATAAATAATATCATGAATAGATAACAGCAAGTTATAATACATATTTTGTAATGTAATCACTATAAAGTATCACTTAGAAACTATAAGTACAAGGTAAAAGAAAAGAGAAGGGAATAAGAATAGAAGTAAAGAGAAAGAGTAATAGATTTAAAAGGAAGGAAAGTGTGGTGAATTTTATTTTTTTTTGAGCATACTTAGAACTTCGTGAACATGCTATAGTTTGTCACAGTTTAAAACTGTGTAATTAAGTCTACTTTTTTTCTCAGAATGAGGAAGCACAGCTCCTTGTAATTGGTAATTGCTGTTTAATTGCAGTGGTTCTGCCGTAATGAATTGTTGTGATAGCAATAATAAAAGCACCTTTAAAATGGTTGAGAGATTATTTTAATGCTTTGTAAAGGTGTACAAGGTGAATGGAGTCCATTATGTGTGCACTGGCAGTCTATAAGACACATCCAAGAGCAGGGCCATTCCTGATGCCCTACAGGTTGCACGCCTCAGACAGCTAGCTTTGGAACCCACTTGTGAGGGAGCAATCTTAGACCTCGTACTCTCAAATAGGGACCGTGAAAGGATCTCAGATCTAGAAGTGGGTAGCCATCTGGGAACAAGTGACCACCAAACAGTGTGGCTCACGATAAACTCAGCTATAGAGTCAAGCCATACAGAAGTGAGGGTACTGGACTTCACGAGGGCTGACTTTGGCAAGATGGGAGAGTGCCTTAGAAAAGCACTAGCAAACATGCTAGAAGGAGGGGTGGTTTCAACAATGGGGAACATCAAAACTGCCATCGCAGAGGCAAAAAGCCTTTGTGTGAAGCACATAAACAAATCAAAATGAAAGAAAAACCCACTATGGTTCTCAAAAGAGGTGGCAGGGAAGGTTAGGGAGAAAAATATAGCATTTAGGAAGTATAAGGAAACACAGAAGGAGCAGGACAGAAAACTGTGCCAGTTAAGGCAGAAGAGAGCAGGGAGGGAAGTCAGAATAGCAAAGGCCCAAACTGAGGAAAAGATAGCTAACTCGGTTAAGAAGGGGGATAAATCCTTTTATAGGTACATCAGTGAGCGTAGAAAGACAAAGGGAGGGATAGTGAGGCTGAATAGAATGGATGGTGGGTGGGCAGAGAGGGACAGTGAAAAAGCAGGGATACTGAACGAATACTTCTGCTCGGTATTCACAAAAGAGGAGGAGGGGGAGGTGCCTAATCCAATTAACAGAAGCACTCTGGATAGGGTGGTTGGTCCCAGTCCTTTCACAGAAGGAAGGGTTCTGAAAGAACTCCTGAAACTAGAGGTGGACAAAGCAAATGGGGCCTGACGGAATTCACCCCAGAATTCTAAAAGAATTAAGGGGAGAACCAGTGACACCACTGACTACCCTTTTTAACAAATCATGGGAGGATGGTGTGGTACCTGAGGACTGGAAGAAGGCGGATGTGATTCCCCTTCACAAAAGTGGGACCAAGACAGAGGCAGGAAACTACAGACCTGTCAGTTTGACCTCTGTGGTAGGGAAAGTGATGGAATCACTTCTGAAGGAAAGAATTGTTGAGTACCTAAAGGCCAGTGGGGCACAGGACCCAAGGCAGCATGGGTTCACAGTGGGAAGGTCATGTCAGATGAATCTAATTGATTTCTTTGACTGGGTGACCAAAGCAGTAGACCAGGGAGGGGTTGTGGACATGGCCTACCTAGACTTTAGCAAGGCATTTGACACAGTCCCACACAAAAGTTTAATAACCAAATTAACCAGCCTGGGTAAAACATTGGACAACAGGACTCAGAAGGTAATTGTAAATGGAGTCCACTCTGAAGAAAGAGGGGTTACTAGTGGGGTACCGCAGAGTTCAGTACTGGGTCCAGTCCTTTTTAATGTCTTTATACATGACATTGCAGAGGGACTGGAAGGAAAAGTATGCCTCTTTGCAGCTGACACAAAGATCTGCAACAGGGTTGATACACAAGGAGGCATGGAAAGGATGAGAAAGGACTTGGCAAGGTTGGAAGAATGGTCAGAAGTATGGCAGCTTGGATTCAATGCAAAGAAGTGCAAAATAATGCACCTGGGAAACAAAAACCCAGGGGAAGATTACACAACGGGGGGAGGTAGTAACAACAACAGAAATGAAAAGGGACATGGTGGTAATCATATCAGATGACCTTAAGGTTAGCAAGCAACGTGAGAAGGCAGTAGGGAGAGCTGGGGAAGGGGGGTACTGGGATGTACAGGGCGAGGCATCACCAGCAGAAAACAGGAAGTTGTTATCCCGCTGTACAGGCAGTAGGTGGGACCCTATCTGGAGTACTGCGTCCAGTTCTGGAGACCCCATCTCCGCAAGGACATAGACAGGATGGAGGCAGTCCAGAGGAGGGCAATTAAAATCGTGCAGGGTCTGCAAGAGAAGCCATACGAGGAGAGATTAAAGGAGCTGATAATGTATACCCTTGAGGAAAGGAGGGAGAGGGGGGACATGATAGAAATGTTTAAGTACCTCAGTGGAATCAACAAAGTCCAAGAGGGTAGCATCTTTCAGAAAAAGAGATGTGCAAGAACAAGGGGACACAATTTGAAGATAGGGTGGGGATGGCTCAGGGGCAATGTGAGGAAGTATTTTTTCACAGAGAGGATGGTAGATGCATGAAACAGCCTTCCTGATGAGGTTGTGGGGTCTAAAACTGTGGGAGAATTCAAGAATGCATGGGACAGACATAAGGCAATTCTTGTGGGGGGTAGGAAGAAATAGGCTGTTGGTTAACTAGGATCTGCAGCTTATCCTGTAGGTAGAGAACTGGGCAGACTAGGTGGGCCAAGCGGTCCTTATCTGCCATCAAAGTCTATGTTTCTATGTTTCTAAAAAGTGCTGGGAACATACTGATTCATATTCCCGTCACTGGGACTGCACAATTACCGTATCATGGAAAAAATATAAATCCCGAATGGATAACATCATTTACTTCTCAGTACAGTTCTCCAGCTCCACATTGGGAACCTGCTGCTTCCCAACACTGAATCCATTTCAAGAAAATCCTGCCGATTTAGTTATAGATTACTTAGAAACTGTCCAAAGTGCTGGCTACCATGATGATGATGATGATCGCATCCCTCACGTCCAGATCAGCTGGAGACATTTTTTGTTACACGTGTATAATAGGCAACGTGGGAGCTGGCAGACCCCCACGTGACATCGGTTAGGGAAACCTCCATGCTTTGTGAATAGGCAGGGAGAAATAGGGCAGACTGGATGGGCCTACTGGTCCTTTTCTGCCACCAAATTCTATGTTTCTGTGTTTTTGTGCTAGAGCCACAGCATACCCAAAGTTGCAGCATTTACTGCAGTTCATAAAACAGCCATGAGCAAGTGATCTCCCAGGGATGTGCTGTTTAATTTTTCTGTTTGTTTACAATGAGCTCCACATAACTACTCATGGTAATGGCAGGATAGTTTACCACAAAATAGGAGTTGGTAGGGTAAAATCTGGACACACATTTATTTATTTTATTTGAATATTGATTACTAGGTAAGCCCACTGAGACAAGCGTCCTTTTTTCAGGGGTGACCCGGGATTAGTTATATAAAAGTCAGCACTATATTACAATATGTACAGCAGTACACGGATACTGCATGCATACATGTAACAACACACTTTAGTTAATTACAATGAATAATTTTACAGGACAATATATTGAGAAGACATAGTTATAACGTGGAGTTTTTTTTACAAGTCATTATACACAGTATTTGGTAGAACATGAAAGGCAGGTGTAGTACATTAAGTACAACTGCAGAATGTTACAGGAGAAGGCTGGCTTTAAGGAGATTTTTGAATGATCTTAGAGTGGCACCTTGTTGTAGGGGGGCTGGGAGGCTATTCCGCAACTGGGGGACCTTGTTGGAGAAAGAACGTTGGGCGGCTAGGGACCTGGTTTTGGGAACCTCCAGAAGGGATTGGTCTGAGGACTAAAGATTTCTGATGGATGTCTTTATATGCACTAGGCCAGAGAGGCTCGACACAGATCCCGTTAGGATTTTGAATGTAAGACCAAGGATTGAGTAGTTTATCCACTTCAAGGATGAGAGCACTGTACAGTGGTGCTCTCTGCTGTTCATCCCAGCAGCAAATCTGCCCACTTTATGGTAGATCTGTCTACATTTTCTTAGTTCAGTTTTCTTTAATAAGGCTAGGATAGGGGCTCCATATAACCGCATGGGGAGAAGGGTGTTGGCTGTAGAATAACAGGCCTCATTTTTGAGGTAGGACCTGAGCTGGAGGAGTAGTCCAAGTTTTGTGGATAGCAGCTGAGCTGCATGTTCCACTTGACATAAAGCCAGTTCCTGATCAATGTGGATACCCAGATATTTAAAGTTGCCCACTACCTCAAGTTTGACTCCCTCAGAGGGAATGATACAGAAGTTTGTTATATCAGCACAAAGTTTCTGGGACCCAAGAAGCATTGCTTTTGTTTTCTTAGTGGTAAGGACAAATTGGTTGTACACTAGCCATTTTTCCAGTATAGTGAAGTCCACATTCCGGCCATCCTCTATCGATCTGACATTTGTATCATATCTGTAGAGAACAGCATCATTCACATATAATAATACTTGGGCCTGTCTGCAGTTTAAGGGTAGGTCGTTTATAAAAAGGGAGAAAAAGTAGAGGCCCCAATATGGAGCCTTGCAGAACACCATTACGTATTGATTTAGGGTTGAGAGGCTGCCTCCCCATTTAACAGCTTGAGAATGGTCCGAAACATAGCTTTCCATCTAGCTAGCAGATTATCGGTCAAGTCACATGTTCTTTAGCTTCAGTATGAGAAGATCATGGTTTACTAGGTCAAAAGCCTTGGTTAAATCTATTAAGATAGCTCTGGTGGCTTTTCCAGAGTCCATGGCCCAGAGAATGTCAGAGGTGAAGTAGATGAGGGCTGTATCTGTGCCATTGATGCTTTTAGAATCCGTGCTAGGCACAGGTGAGCAATCAGTAGATTTCAGTGTAGGACACCAGCTAATCATATACAAGTCTTTCGTGGATTTTTGATAGTGCACTAAGTATAGAGATAGGGCGATAGTTCTCTACATGTTCCTTACTACCTCCCTTATGTACTGGGACCACAGTAGCCAGTTTCCATTTTTGGGGGCCTCCCCATCGAGAAGTGAGAAGTTGTTGATTTTGGTAAGTGGGCGAGCAGTTACTGGAGCAGCAAGTTTAAGTAGCCTGGGCTTTAGGCCACCATGTCCTGTAGGCTGGTCCATTTTTAAATTGAGCAACTGATTGAGCTGGCCCAGTGGCATGGAGGGCTGAGGTATCACGCCTTACCTCCTACCACACCAGCAGCCTGTGTTCATGTGCAGACGCAGGTCACTGGGGGTCGGCGAGGGGGGGGGGTGGAGGGAGAGGATCAAGCGTCTGGAGGATGGCTCTCCTCTCTCGGGAATGGTGGTTGGGCAGTCCTGCCACATGACTGCCCCAGGTGGAGGCCTGAGGGTAGGACGGATTGGGGATGCCAAAAGAAGGGAGGGTGCTGCGGGACTCCATAACATGCGTATGCTTCCATGTACGCACGTTGATGTGTCGCGTATCAGCAACAGGGAGGGCAGGGAGAAAATGGAGGAAAAAGCTCCTGGGTGGCAGGATGATCGACTGACCCTCAGCAGGCCCTGCAGCAGTGGCCGGGCACAACCATAGTGGGCTGAGGATGATGGTGCAGGTAAGCCACGGGGGAGCTGGGTGATGGGACTGGGGGGGCGGTCAAGAAGGGGGCCACCAGGGAGAGTAGGGGAGAAAATACAATACTTAAAAGAAAATTGAGCAACTGATCCAGCACTTCCTTCTTTGTGATGAAAATCAAGGCGATTTGACGGTGGAACAGGATGGGGGGGGGGTTGGAGGCATTGACTTTGTAGGCTGCTAGATTTGTGAAGTATTTATTAAACTCCTCTGCTAGTATTTGTGGGTCCTTGATACATTTGTTATTAATTTGGAGTTGGTGCAGTAGGGAGGTTGGGCTTCCATATAGCAGATGCTTGATTTGCATCCAGAACCATTTAGGATTTTGTAGGTTTTTTAATTTCATTTTTCACATGTAGTTCCTTTTGGCCTGTTTTAGGTATGCTTTACGTTTATTCCTTAGGTGCCGATAAGTGTGCCAGTCATGGAGATGCCCAGAGGCTTTATGGGCCTCCTACGCCCTTTCTCTCTCCTTCATGAGCTTATTATTTATTTATTTAGTTGTTTAACCAGGAGTGGCACACTAAGCTGACACCTTTTTTACAGGAGCGACCTGGGAGCACAGGGAAGTTAAGTGACTTGTTCAGGGTCACACAGTAAGCAAGTGGAAGCTGTGGGGTTCAAACCCAGGTCTGGTCTGCTGGATGTCACCAGATTTGCAGCTCAGAGTCTTAAACCACTGCACTACACTGCCTCTCTCCCCTGCCTGCTTACAAAGTGCAGTGGTGATCCACCTCAAGCAGAGTCCTTTAAATCTTCATTGCACTAGTGGGACATGTTTATTTACCATTGCTAAAAAGTTGTCAATAAAGTATTCAAGCTCTAGATTAACATTTTGATGATGTTGATGCTTTCCCAGTTTATGCATGCAGCATTTTCTAAGAAGGCATTACTATCAAGTTTCCGAGTAATTCTTGGTCAGTGTGAGCTTAGGGGAAACATTGCTCCAAATGCAGAAAACTGGGGAATGATCACTGAGACAGTTGGAGAAGATTCCAGCTGTAAGTGCCCTGTCAGGTCTGCTTACCAGTATGCAGTCAATCAGAGTGTGGTTACTAGATTTGTTATTCTGCCTCGTAGGTTCTTCAATAAGTTGATAAGAGTGGCACATCCTGGGTTTGCTTTTAATCGCCCCCCCCAGACCATTTCCAGTCAGTTTAAGTTGAAGTCCCCAAGTAATATGAAGTCAGAGAGTGCTAAGTCCCTCAGGCATCCTAGGAGACTAGGGGGCAATGTCTTTGCTTCCATAGTGGGGCTGTAGTTGCAGTCTTTGTAGAGTGACTTAGTGTTATCAAGGAGGACTCTGACCTTTGACAAGCAGGAACTCGCAAGGGGAGGAGTATAGATGGTGTAGGGGGCCTTATTTACAGTAAGAGTGACATGGGTATATATTAGCACTCCCCCTCTGTTCTTCTTTTCCTCTCGGTCTTTTCCAAAAATGTTGTAGCCAGGTAGGTCAATCTCAGCTGTGTTTATACATGGTCGGAGCCAGGCTTCAGTTTTGGCCAGTACATTGGGTGAATAAAGATTCACCAGGCTTCCAACTCAGGGAGCTTGGTTTGTGGACTATTAATGTTCATATGGGCAATTTTTAGCCCTTTGTGGGTACTCCAGTTTGAGTTCGAGGGGGAAATATTAACATTATTGTGAGTAGGGCCTGGGTTGGATTCCACATCACCTGCTTGCAATAATAACAGAAGTATAATTGACTGAAATATAAACTTGGGCATAGATACTTAATTTGACTGGTTAAATCTTAGTAACTATGACATAAATGTTATCTAGTCTGCAGTTGAGACTAGGTTGCTGGATGTCCAAAGGGAGAAAGTTATGGCCAAAACAGGTGACTGTAGGCTGTTTCCCCGAATAGTGTATAAGAGGAAAATCAACCTGGCGTACAGAATTATATCTTAGTTTTTGTGCCAGGGCAGAACACAGACAAGTCCTAGTGAAACTGACATTTAAAATGATACCAATAACATATCAGACTTTATATCTCTCACCTGATCTGAACTGCAGATGTTGGGAAAAGAGTGCACGCTCAAGGTTTGTTAGCCATCACTTATTCCCTGTCCCCTTTTATGAATGCTCAGGAAAAGATGGATAACACTTTTATTATACAATGGAGTATAAAATCCTGTTTCCTGATTGGTCAGCTGCTATTTTATGCCGTGGGGTAATTTTTGCATAATCACCGCATAAAGTACCAGCCGACTGCAGATTTAAAAAAAAAAAAAAAAAACCGTAAAATCATTCCACTAGCATTCCAACAGTTTCTTGCAAAGCTGACATTTTTTCTCCCGCTAACCGGCCATTCCACAAAATAAAAAGCCGTTAGTGAAAACGATATCAAATACAATGTTTCAGACACACTGTACCGGGAAGTCGATCAGTGAAGGTGAAACTGACTAAAAAGTTACAGATACGCTGAATTGCCTCAACGATTGGTCACACAGCCCATTACGTTTCTTTTGGTATTTACAGCCACTGTAGTGATAGCCTAAATGCAATTTATGCCATTGTCAATAGGAACTATGCTATGCCTTGTATTGACATTTCTCTGTTTTAAGCATAAAATAATAAAATGTTAACATTTTAATCCAAACTTTTTGCTGTGTGGGTTGGGCTGGAATTTACCCAGGGTTGGTGTGATTGGTCGCGGAAGTGCCTCATGACCGAACCACACCAGCCATGGGTAAATCCCAGCCCAGCCCACACCCCATCATGAATTTAAGCAATATACCATGACAGGGAGTGGGTATATGGGTGGATTTGCCATGCCTGGTGTGGTTTGGTCGTGAGGCGCAGCCGAGTGACTTAACCACACCAGAAGTGGTAAATCCACCCATATATCCACTCCCTGGAGTGGCATATTGCTATTATACAATGGGTCTCTTTATTTATCTGAGAAAAAAAGAAGAAAACAGTGTTTTTTCTTGAATTGTTTTGTTTTTTTATTAGATTGATTGCTGCAATAGAAGTAGTTTATACCTGGTAACTGGTGCAGAGCTCTACACACACACACACGCAGCTGTGGAGCTAGTAATGCAGCTGAGCTGGGGAATCATGAGGTTGTGTTTTTTTTCATTTTAATATATAGCAGTTGAGTAAGCAGTGGCTCTTTAAAGGAGAAGACTCCTGTATATTTATGATTTGGATATGTCTGATGTAGTTATTATACATTACATCAAGTACTGTACACATGTCAATAAGAGATAAGCCATTTCTTCTGTTGCAACACGTATCTTGAGTTTGAGGCTCTGACACAAGGTAGTAAAATGTCAAGCAAGCCTCCATTTACATGCAAATGAGTCACTTGTAATACAGCCCCTCCCATTCCTTGATGTCACTGCAGCAACAGTGCAAGAACAAAACATAAGGATATCAATGTTGTCTAGCCTGATTTTAGTTTAAGTTTGCAATGGCTTAAGGCAGTTCTGTCATGCAACTCACACAGGGAGTAGTACTTGTAGCTTTAATACTGTATGTGTAGGCAAATAATACATCTAATAGTATTTCATTCACAGGAAACAAAATCTGGTTCTGTGTACTGCTCATTTCTCTCTATGTAACATGTTGTGGAAAGCAGTAGACTGAATCAGTTAATCAACCAATCAACCAATCAATCAATCAAGCAGTCAATCAGTCACTCTGTAGTGAACCGGGTGAACACCCTTGAGAAGATTCATTACAAGGTGAGCCTGGGCAGTTTAGTAAAGGATCACACAAGACTGACTTATACACAATCCCCTTGCAGCAGCAGCCTGAAAGTGGAGAGCTAGAACATTTACTTTATAAATTGTATTGCTTTACATTTCAAATGCTCCTTAAATCTGAGTTTCTGACTGGAAATACCAAGACACAAAATGCATAAGACATGGGAGGAGTGAGCTAAGCAAATACAGAGCACTACAAACACTGAGACTGATTCGTTTCTTTACCTACAACAGCTGAGGTGTAGCATCTGATTTGTGAGGGACATCCTACTTCAAATGCTGGCATTACAAAGCGAGCAGGGGGGCTGCCACAACTTATCCTTAGTACCTTGAAAGTGAAGTGCTGTAGCTCTCACATTACTGCTAATGAATTATAATGGGAATTTGGGACATTTTTAAAGTCATGGACCTGAGGGGACAGCACAGTTTCCAAGGAGGTTAGGGGAACTTCTTAAGGGTTAGAAAGTAAGGGACTCTAGTAGGATTTGAACCAGAGCCCCCAGTGCTTGTGCCTGTGCTTTAACCACTAGATTAGCCTTCTTCCATATGCTGCAGCTGATGCTTTCCTGGTAATCTAGTCCTTGTTATAGCTGAATTCTTTATTGCCTTACAGCAGCCATCCAATTTCTGACTGCCTAGTTACTAAGGGAAAGGGGCATATCTGCAAGATTGCTTCTCGCTGCTGGTGTCAATCAAAACAGAGAATGCTAACACACACACAACATAATACAACAGCTGTATACTACAACTTAAAACTCTTGTTGTACCCAGAGTCATTTATTGGGTAAACTGTTTTTGCCAACAGAAACAGTAACACAACACATACAGGCACTACCTTATGTGAATACTGTATATACCTCAAATCAGTGCTTCATCACGCTCACATGGTCCTAGTCCCTATTAGACCTGCACTTGAGGATGTGCACAACACTTAAAGGGTTCCTCCATTACTCAAGTGGGGAACCAAACATTGTGGGTTTGGTTTACTGGTGGAACTGCATTTAGTGCAATATGCTGGCAGATCACCTTCAGTGTCAGTTTGCTGACCTATAAGGCCCTACACGATCAGGGACCTGGTTACCTGAAAGATCTCCTTCATCCCTACTGTCCCTCCCGCTCTCTCCGATCTACTGACGAGGGATTGCTAGAGATTGCCAGGGTTCGTTTAAAGACATCTGGGGCCAGGTCCTTTAGTTTTATGGCCCCAACCCTGTGGAATTCTCTACCTCGTCAGATGTGAGATTGCCCGACCGTCCAAAGCTTTAAAGTAGCATTAAAAACATTTCTTTTTAGCCTAGCATATAATGATTTTTAAATGTTGCTGTCATGAATTTTAATTGATACATGGTTTTTAATTATTTATTTATTGATTTATTTTATTATGTTATCTACAGGCACCTTGGCTTTAGAAAGGCGCTTTTTATAAATAAAGTTTGATTTGATTTGATAGTGCAGCACCATTATCTGTTGCTCTGATGACATCATCCTCCAGCAACATTGATGGTAAAATGGAGAACAAACACATTGATAACTTTTGGGGGCTGTATATTTTTATTTATAATCAAGATTTGGACAGCAATAGGACTGCTGGCAACTGGAGGAGGCACACGGCAGTTACACATAAGGAGTTGGGAAAATATTGGTGTGAAACTATGGGAGACTTCCCCTTTAAGTTTGAGTCATGTTTACATCATGTGACCACACCATTGTTGTAGAGCTGGTGCTTCCGAGGTGAATCTGAGTAATAGTAGAAAAAGTAGTTGCCATGTACGGGATTTATGTTTTTTTTTTTTTTTAAACTGGAGTCATTAATGCAGCAATTAGTTAGGAAATATGGTCAAATGGGTCAGGAAAGGTGTGGAATGGAACTAACAAACTTCATCAGGTGAGCCGCGTGAAAAGCACTTTCGGTGAAAATCGTTGTGATATGCTGTTTCGTATCATATGCGGATTGCTGGAGTGTTTTTTGAATTTTTGGTGCCTCATTGCGAGATGTAGTATTCTGGGGACACAGTTTAATTAATTTTGTGCCTGTGAGTTGTCGGGAATGACCATTTGCTGGGGATTCAATATGGTGATTTTTTTTTTTTTTTATCGAGTTTAGGGAGATGTGGCTGACTGACATCTTTTCCAGTAGGTATACTGGAGGATTTATCACCCTGAAAAGGTGTCAGCCAGCCAATCAGATTTCAGGGATTGGGCATTTGGATTTAGCACATTGTATAATATTTCTTAGTTGTTGGGGTGGAGCAATGTATGTGGTGAAGGAGCTGCAATCAGTTCACTAGACTGAGTTGCCCCAGAGATAGAACATAAGCTGATTATGGAATTTAGAATTAGATTGAAGTTCAAACTCTGCACTTCTGGTCACCCTCCCCTTAACTGCCTAATGTCAGATTTGTTTCTCCACTGAAGAGAGCAGTTACACCAAAGTACAGTTCCATTCTTATGGCATCCGGAGTGTTTTACTGTTTGTAGTGCATGTATTTGAAATGTTTTTATACCTCAGCACAAGTTTACCTGAATTACAAGAGTTTGTGAAAACATATCCTCCTGACCTGACCATTAATACTTAGAGGTGGTTTCTGTGGCTACCCATGAACACAGCCACACCTTGGACCTCTTCTTCTCTCTGGGGCATGACATTTCTGATGTTAAAGTCGATCCAGTGGGGTGGATGTATCACTATGCTGTTCGGTTCCATGAGGGGCTCCCTGTAGAAGTAACCCCCCTCCTCCCAGCAGAGATGGTCTAGTATCGCCCTTTGCGTGATCTGGAGCCTGAAAAGTTTCTGGGTGTGCTGGACATCTCAGGTATGGAGGCAGGATGCGATGGAGGTTCAGTGGCTGCTATTGAGAGCTATAATTTAAGTATCTCTCAGCACTGGACTCCATTGCACCAATCTATGTCCACTCATTGGCCTCCCGCCAGAGTTCACTAAGATATAACATTGAGCTTAGGTGGTTGAAGGCATCAGAGTAGAGGTTGGACGGTTCCTGGAAGAGATCCCACTGTATGGACGACATGATGGCTCTGGGATCTCATTACAGAGACTGTCAGATTGTGACAACCCTGACAAAGGCAGAATTCTTGTCATGGGGTATTGCCTCAGGTAAGAACAGGCCTTCCTTACTGTTCCTCACTGTAGACAGGCTGAATCAGTGAAACTGTCTGCAGTCTGATGGAGTCATAAGATAAATGTGAGAAGTGTGGCCAGTTCTTCTAGGACACAGTGTCCTCCATTAGGGCGGTTATCTCTCTTGGTGGCCCATCAGAGGCCAGGAGGGGTCTTGAGAAGAGGCATGGGGCACTCTGTGGGTCTGGAGTGAATTTCAGCTAGTTTCTGTGATTGATGTCCTCGAGGTGGTCTTGACTCTATGTCCCATGTGCTGTGAGTCAGATCGAGGGCCTACATGACTGTTGGTGGACTGCAATGAGGCCCTGGGCCTGATGTTCACTGGCATTGTCCAGTGTTCTCTTTCAGAGAGTTATTTCACAGATACCCTGAAGGAGACCTCAATGATACCCCTCTGGAAGAAATTATCTTTGGACCCAGAAGTGCTAGTAAACTACAGATCTGTCTTAAACCTTCTCTTTATGGGGAACATATGAAGAAACCAGCAGAACAAGGCCATTGGTCTATCTAGTGTGCTCATATTGCAGAGTCCCTCTGCTTACACTACAGACCCTGTCCCCCCAGTCCTCCCAGTATTTCTTGAAGTTGCCCACCGACTTCATCGAGACCACTTCCTCTGGTAGCACATTCCAACTGACCACCACCCTGTCCATAAAGAAGTGCTTCCTAACCTCATTCCTAAACCTCCCTCCAACCCCAGCTTTAGACTGTCTCCTTGTGCTTTGTCTGCCACTTAGCTTAAAGAGACCCTCTTTATCCACCCAATATATCCCTTTCAAGTACTCGAAGGTCTGTATCATGTCCCCTCTTTCCCGCCTCAAGGGAGTACGTATTCAGGGGCCCCAACCTCTCTTCATATGTTTTACCCTGCTGACGCACAACCGCCTTTGTTGCCAGTAGTATCTTACTCCATACTCTTGATGTGGCCTTACCAGCGACCTGTACAAGGGCAGTATAACCTCCTTTCTCCTATTGCTGATTCCTCTAGCTCTACAACCCAGCATCAACAACCCAAGCACCGGGAGGTGGCCTTGCTCTGCTGCAGTCCCTGCTTCTTCATTCCACCCTCCAGGTCTGCAGGAGAAGGCCCTTGACCAGGGCACTTCAGCCCACCAAGGAACAGCACTGGGAGGCTACCTTGCTCTGCCACAGTCCCTGCATTTTCATTCCGCCCTCCAGCCTGTAGGATAAGGCCCCTGACCAGGGCTCTTTGTCCACCAAGAAACAGCACCGGGAGGTGGCCTTGCTCTGCTGCAGTCCCTGCATCTTCATTCCACCCTCCAGCTCTGCAGGAGAAGGCCCCTGACCAGGGCACATCTGCACACAAAGGAACAGCACCGGGAGACGGTCTTGCTCTGCCACAGTCCCTACATTTTCATTCCGCCCTCCAGCTCTGCAGGATAAGGCCCCTGACCGGGGCACTTTGGCCTGCCAAGGAACAGCACCAGAAGGTGGCCTTGCTCTGCCGCAGTCTCTGCATCTTCGTTCCGTCCTCCAGCTCTGCAGGTATGGCCTTTCTGGCGGCTTTGCTTTGCTGTCTCCCCAGCGCCTGATTGGTCAGCACTGGTGACCCGGGCTCCTGATTGGCTATCTTCCTGTTCCACTGCTGATCTTTTGCTGTATGCCTCCCACCCTGAGTCTTAACTTCAGATTCTCCCCTCTGCCTAATTGTATTGTGTGTACTTTGCTGTAGCTGTGTGTTTACCATTCGAATCACTGTATATACTGCAAGTGCTTGACTGTATGATGTAAGGAAATTAGAGCTCAGTTTTGTATAATTTTGTCTTAAGTTAACCTGAAAAGATTATTTTGTTTTTACCTCGAGCTTTTCTAGTTCTTTCTCCTTACTTTTTTTTTCCATTTTCCCATTAGTAAATTATACTATACCGCCACCAGAGGGACACAATCTTTCTCTAAAGCGATCCCTGCCTGTTGTTCATATAGCTACCTTCCTAAACTACAGCTCCCCCTTCCACCTGACCAGCCCCCTCCCGCGCTCCCTGCTTACAAATTACTTCCTGTGCCTAAATCAGTTATTCACTAATTTCTTTGCCTTTATGAACAATGCATCCCCTACTCTCCTCTCTCCTCTCTCTCCCTGGTTCTGCTCATATCCCTCTCTTTACCGCTCCCACTTGCTCACTACCCATCTATTCCTAATAACTCTCCCAACCCCATCAGTTGCTATCTCCAATCCCCTACCCACATCTATGCTATCACTCCCTCCCCCCATTTGAAATATGGTCTCACTCTACCATTATTCCTCATGCGGCTTTGATAATGGTGTCCATTTTCACTGTGGTTCTCCACCTTCTTCTTCCTCACTCATCCACTCCCTTCCCCTCAAAACTCCCAACCTCCTCGTCAGCCCCTTCAAATTCCCCTAAGCTCCACTTTCTCATACTTACTTTCCTCTTGCTCTCCGCCGGGGATATCCACCCCAACCCAGGCCCTATTGCCCCTAGCTCCTCTGGTGCTTCCTCCTCTACTACCTTCCCCCGCTCTCTTCTCTCAGCCCTCCCAAAGGGCTTAAAGATCCTACATCTAAACGCCCACAACTTGTTGCAAAAAATAGACCAGATTCAGGCTATGGTGTGCACTCTGAAACCAGACATTCTAATCATCTCAGAAACTTGGCTTAAGAGCACTATCACTGACCACTCAGTCTCCATTCCTGGCTACTCACTACTAAGGCAAGACCGTGCTGACAGGGGTGGTGGTGTAGCCATTTATGTCCTAGCCTCCATTCAATATTCTTTCGTCTACTCATCCTCTAATCCTGAGATCCATGATGGCCTAGCTATCCATGTAACCCTCCCCTTCACTCTCCCAATCTTCATAGCCAGCATATACTGCCACCCAATTGTCCATCATTCAGTCGCGCTAGACTTCCTAACCTCCATCACTTCCCTTGCTCGCTCTGGGGAATTATTCATCCTAGGTGACGTCAATATAATATGGTTGTCACCTAAGTCTACCAAAACTAAAAACAAAATCAGAGGCCTAAACCTCTCCCAATTGATCTCCGAACCCATCTGCCCAAACCACATGACACAACACCACTCCCTACTCGACTGGGCCCTTACCTCCCACCCCCACCACGTCATCACCTCTGGCATCCTCCCCGATGCTCTCAGTGACTATAACCCAATATTCAAAGTTAGGAAAGTCCACAGAACTAAATCACTGCACAAAACCATACAGCTATGCTCTTTTAAGTCTCTTGACCTAAAACCTCTCCTCAGTAATCTTGCCACTTCTGACTGGTCTCCCCCCCCCCCACCTCCTTGCCCTCAGTTGATAAGGCCCTTGACTACTTCAAAGAAATCTTTCTTGCAAACTGGGACACCTTTGCCCCACTCAAACAATCCAGAGTCAGAGGTAACCACTTACCTTGGATAACCCCTGAACTTCTGGCCTGCCTCAGGGCTAGAAATCGAGCCTGGAAGCATCATAAAGCTACCTAGCATCCTCGTGACCTTGCAAACAACCGCATGCTCTGAAATGCTTGCACCAGGGCTACAAGGTTAGCCAAGTCCCAATATTTCAAATCTGCCTTTATCACAAACATAAATTCCCCATTCAAAGTTCTGGAAGGTGGTCCATGCCCTATCTCGCCCCTCCCAATACTTAAAGTAAATAGCTCACTAGTGTCTGACCCACCAGCCGTAGCTGCGGAATTTAACCCCTACTATACCTCCTGCGCCACTGAGCTACTGAAATCCCTTCCCTCCTACCCATCCCCTTCCCCACCCTCTACCAGTGTACCCCTTCATCACCCTCCCACCTCCCCTTCTCTTTCACTACTGTAACCCCAAATGATGCCCTAAGTGACCTCCTCACCATCAACTCCTCTAAAGGTGCCTCCCCTGATGGTCTTGACCCAAAACTCTTCTCCCTGTCCACTTCAGCTATTTCCTGCCCCCTCTCAATAATCCTAAATCTCTCATTCTCTACTACTTTGGTCCCCTGTTCATGGAAACATGCAGTGGTCCTCCCTCTACCCAAAGGGGGTGCTCCCTCATCCCCTGGCAACTGTCACCCCATTTTTCTCATCCCTACCCTTGCCAAGCTTCAAGAACACATTGTCCTCTCCCAATTCACCTCTTTTCTATCTGACACCTCCTTTTTCACCCCTTTCCAGTCTGGTTTCTGGAGAAACCACTCAACCACCACCTCTCTTCTACAGCTCACAGACTCTGTCCTAATCCAGACGGACAATGGCCAAATTACCTCTGCCATTTTTGTCGACCTGCCCAAGGCCTTCAACACCATCTCTCACGCCCTTCTCCTCAACTCACTCCCGGCAGCTGGCCTGTCTCCCTCTGCCACAAACTGGCTCAAGGCCTACCTTATTGGCAGAACCCAATCAGATAAGATCTTGGACGCCACTTCCCCTTCCCTCCTGATAAGCACTAGCATCCCTCAGGGCTCTGTATTAGGGCCCCTCCTATTCTCCATCTTGTTAAATGACCTTCCCTCTGTTTGCACCCCATCCTCCGCTATATATATGTATGCCGATGATACAGTTCTGTATGCCTCTGGCTCTTGTCCTAATGAGGTTACAACCGGCTTACAGCAAGACTTCAACAAGACTCAGCTCTGATTTGCTAACCATCAACTTTTCCTCAAGGCCAAGAAGACTGTCTTCGTGACCTTTGGCAAAAGTCAGAGACTCTCTAGGCTTCCCTCCCTACCCACTTTCCACACCCTTAATGGGACTTTACTTGAGGACACATCCTCCATCAGGTACTTAGGTGTTTGGTTGGACCAACACCTAAACTTCTCTGGACATATTGACGCCATCCAGAAAAAACTGTGTCCCAAATTTGGTGCCCTATCCAGGAACTGTAGTTGCATCCCTCCTACGGCTAGGCATGAACTTGTTCAGAAGATGATACTGCTCGTTTTCGACTACTGTGACATAGTCTGTGGTGCTGCCCCTAAGTCCTCCCTGGCCAGACTGGACACCCTCTTTAATTCCTTCTGCTGCTTTGCCCTGGATGCCCCCCCCACACCCACCACTGCAATCTTTATCATGCCCTATCCTTCCCCTCTCTTACAAACAGGCGACTCTCCCACTGTGTTAAATTCACCTCCAAACACTGGTTGGGTGAGCTCCCTTCCTACCTCACCTACTCCTTTATAACACCCCCCACCTCCCATTCCCTTAGATCAACCGACTCTTGCACCCTGGTAGTCCTCCACAGATCCACCCAAATGGCCCATCCGGTTACTCTCACCACCTCCCAAAAATGTGGAATTCCTTCCCCCCTCAAATCCGGCACTCATCCTCTGCCTACACCATCAGCTCTGCCCTCAATAATTACCTTGCTCCTAGCTGCTCCTACCATGTCCCTCCCTAACTCTGTCCTTTAAACCCTGGACAAACCCTACTCCTCTACCGTCACCTTCATTTTACCCTGTGCACACCCACCCCCAAATTTCTAGCTCTCCTCCCCTTCCCCCAAATTGCTTCCCTTACTAGCCTCCCTTGATCTCTCACAGAATGGAAGGGACCCTGAATGCTCTCCATGGGTCACTCTCCTACACCCCAAGGGGCTTGTATCTCTCACCTACTTCCTTCCCCCACCATCCTGAAGGGGTCTCTCTGGGACACTTCCTTATCTCCTTCTCTCTGGTCCCACCAGTCCACTTGCAGGGTTCCTTGCATCTTGAAGAGGTCTCCAGGGGCATGACTCTTCCCCTTCCCCCCACCTCACCCCTTGCCTCTCTTTTCACCCTTTTCTTTCACGTAAGCACTTGTTTACTTATTAACCCGGCACTTATTATTGTCCACTCTTTCTACCTATCATGTGCAACACTGTTGTAACACTGTTTGTAATACCTGCCTTACAACTGTATGTTAATGTTGAACTTATAACTTGAATGTTCAATGTCTCATTCCTATTGCGCACCTCCCCCCCCCAGGTCGCACCGGAAGACGAGTGACTGTTCGCTTAGTGTGCCTTCCTGGTGAAACATTTCAATAAATAAATAAATCTTGTTTGCCATTGCTGCTACTTTTATGTACTGTGTGGAGTCCTTCAGGTCTCTAGTGATCACCTCTCCCAGATCCTTCTCCTCCTCTGCTGCTACCTGGACCCCTCTCAGGTTGTAATCCCTCCTTGGATTCTTGGCCCCAGTGTGCATAACTTTCATTTCTTGGCATGGAAGCCAGGCTACCAAATCTCAGACCACCTCTCAAGTTTTCTCAGGTCTTCCTGCAGCTCCTGTATCCCTTCTACTATGTCCACCCTTCCACAGAATATTTTGATACTTCGCGAAAAAGGATTTTTAAAGTTTACTGTTTCTTTGCCACTTCACTGCAAAGAAATGGTTAGGACTTTTGGACTGAAATTTTCAGGGTAGAAAGGGCTTGCCCCACAGATGTGACTGTTGCTGGTTTGGTGATAAAATTTACATTGCTTCCATACAAATTGTATCACATAGTGGTGAACACAGTACCGTTCAGTGCCTATATCTTGAAAATGGTTCAAGATACAAATTTTTCGATAAATGCACCTTAGTACACACACCTCTAAGCATCGATGCTGGTTACCAGCCCATGATTTCAGCTGCGGTGGAATTTTTTACAATGTTCCTACAGTTACTGAGATTTTGTGCCATTTGCAGTACAAAGGTTACTTGGAATGTTTCTAGGCTTGCACTGTATCTCTTGAATTATAGTTAGGTGGATGCCATTATGCAGTAGTGGGAGCGCAGGGCCCTGCGTTTCCCACAGGAAGATGACAGATCATGACCATATCTCTACACTTATGGATAGATGGGACGCAGGGCCCTATAGGTCCTACTCCAATCCTACACAAATGGATACCATTATGGAGTGATGGGAGCGTGATTGAAGCGCCGGTCCCAGAGATGAAGGTTGATTACAATGTCTATGTACTTATGGTTACATAGAAGCACTGGGCCCAGAGGGCCCTGCATTCCCACATGACAGAGTTCCCTGTAGAACCTCAAGACACTATAGACCGATGGGAGCGCAGGGCGGGCCCTGTGCTCCCACAAACATATGAGGGTAAGGTTACAGTTTTTCAAAAAGTAAGGAAATTCACTGCAAAAAAACTGTGTTAATGCATCAGTTAGGGCTGAAGCAACAAAAATAGGGAATTGAGCCATTAAGTTTCCAACCCTAACACCCCCACCCTCACCCCATCCATGCTCCACACATTAGGCGAGGCAGGTGCCTTGTGTGTCATGTCTAACTCTCACCCCATTCTCCTATACTGTACCATCTCCTGCTTCCTTACACACTGGTATGGGGTGAGAGTTAGGACCGATGATCCCAAGGCACACCCCAATGCCTGTTGGTGTGTGGAGGGTGGGGGTGAGGGGGTGTTAGGGTTGGAAACCCCAACGCCTCATTTATCTACTTTTGTTGCTTCAACCCTGATGCATTAACAAAGTGTTTTGCAATGAATATTTTCTATAACTGTTTCCCTTTTTCTTTATTACTGAGGACAGTTTTATGAAAGGGGATTACCATCCCTTAGACTTTATTTGCTCTTTCTGCTTTCCTACACCTGTCATTATAATGCTCTGCTTATGACATCATAGTTACTGTATATCCACAGCAACAGATTGTGATGTCATAAACAGAACTGTGATGTTACGTATAGGCAAGCAGCCAGAACAGATAGGGAAGTGATCCCATTTACATACAAATATTCTTAGCAATAAAGAAGTAAGGGTAAGAATACAGAAAAAAATGTGAAATATAGGCTGAATTGTGTCTAAATATTATGTTTTTCAAAGTTGTCACAACGGTGTCAGGGGCTCTTAAAGACCTCTCAGCCTAGTATATGCCCAAGTGCCCATTCCGCTCCACTGATGTTTTTTTTGGCCATTCCAAAACCTTATCTGAAACTTTCAGGTGATAGGGCTTTCTTAGTGGGGGTGCACCTCTGATTTGGAACACCCTGCCACATGATCTTAGGAGTTTCCCCTCAGTGGAGGGACTGAAAAGTTATGTTTACCTTATTCAGTTTTTGACACATTGCTTATTTCTTGGTACACTAGAAGAGGGAAGCAGCCTGAAGCAGGCAGGTGGTTATGGGTTCTTATGCTAAAGGGTTAGTACGCCTTCTGAAGCTTTAGAAATCATTTTTGACAGGGCCCGGCAGCTACTTTTTATATCAAAAACCTTTGTTCTTTTTGCTGTTGGCGGAGTGCAAGCATGTTATAACAGACACATCTGTGCACCCAGGTTTTGTCAGTTCCATCCAGAGGGGGCAGAGATGAAGTTTGTCTATAGTGGGTAGGGGCTCAGAGTGAATCGATTGTAAAACTTAGAGTGGGTAGTTCCAAAAATAGCAGACTGGAAACTCATTAATTTTAAAAGTATTTGGGTCTTACTTTTTATTTCTGAAGGTTTTTTTTGTATTTCCTTTTGCTCATTAGAATATTCTGTATCTGATAATATTAGGATTGGTGTGAAAAACACTGTTATAATACAATGTAGGCATGTCTTACTAGTGATTTTGAAAAGTTGTTCTTCATTTTTCGGAGAGATGAGTCAAGTAGAATCCAGTGTTCGTTATGCTTCAGAATGTGAAGAGCAAGCTTTAATGGCCATTGCAATCAAGTTTGCACACCTGCTATAAAGAATCATGGGAGCGTGAGCTGAGCTACAGGGCCCAGCAGTCAAAAAAGGAAGCATCGTGCACTGCTTCAAAATCTGCAGTTAGAACTTGTTAGATCGGTAACATCAGAAGGCACTCTAGCTTCACAGTCGTGCTGCTGATGTCATCAGTCTAACTTGGTGTTGAAACTCTGCTCATTCTTAACACACAGGAGTTACTTTTCTATATTTACCTAGCAGCTGACATATTTAGTTATAATGCCTCATACCTCATCAGCATTGTGTCCTTACCCATTGTGTCATCATTGTATTTGTGCGGTGTTCTTCCAGAGCAGTTGTGATGTCACAGTGCTGATGAGGTATAAAGAGGTACAGAACTAGCTGTGTCAGCCTTCAGGCAGAGTGTTGCTCCACATCTCACCCAACACAGTGCGGTACAAAATCTTCTAATCAGCTGAAGGGAAAATAGCATGTACCTCAGATATAAAAAGTAATAGCGGACTACTTTTGAAAGTTAATATTAATTTCAGGCAGTGCACTAGTGCCCCGGCATTCAAAAGGTTGGCACTGGAACTGTCTATCTGGAAGATCTTCTTGCCCCCTACCATCCGCCCCGGCCACTCTGTTCTGCCGGGGAAGGCATCCTTGGAGTTCCCAGAGTGAGACTGCGGCATTCTGGGGATAGGGCGTTCTGAGTGGCGGCGCCTACTCTGTGGAATTCCCTTCCTGGCTATTTTAGGGAGGCCCCCTCGGTGGAAGCCTTTAAGAGACAACTAAAGACATATCTGTTACAGCAGGCTTTTAATGATTGATTAAATGGGATGGATAGAATTTTAAGTTTATGATAAATTGGTGCTTATGTGTATTCTGTCTTTGAACTGTATTGTATAGCACTCAGAGTCCATGGAATTGGCCTCTTTATAAATGAAATATCTATTAGCTTAAATTTTATACAAAATAACTAATCTCATACCTCTGCATCTACTCTCTGTACTCTGCTTTCTGTTTTAGAATCTTTTAACACCTATATTTCTTTTTCTTCTATTAGACTAAGCTTTAATCTAACTTATAAACTAGAGCAGAAGTTTTCTGCATCCTGATTGGCTAAGAGGTAAGAGGTGCCTTTGGTTGTGTCCCTATCAGTGCATATTGTTCCAAATGGTACTTATTATGCCAACCAGGACACAGTGCAACAAGAAAGCCATACCTGCCAACGTGAAGCAAAATGTTCTGGCAGCCTTGTTAGTACTCTAAAAATCAAAACTTGCCTCAGCACTTATGGATCGCATTTTCCCACTTCAGAAAGACTCGCAAGCAGTGCATTAAATTAAAACAACCCCAATTGCATGTTCCATACTTTAAAATGCCACTCAAGGCTTTATTTTCATTTCTTTTCACTACACAGCTCTCCTGCTGATCGCGATCACTGCAGCTCATCTCCTGTCCCCGCTGCATTTCTGTGTCTCTGGTCCCCAGTACATTCCTGGGTGCCCTCCCCCAGCCATCTGAGCACTAGCAGCTTCCTGTCTAAAACACATACTCACTTGAGATGCCCTGCAACTCCTCCTTAACGGTTTCCCTTTGAAAGCCACGCTTACTTGGCAAGATGCACTGATAGGGAAAGCCGCCCTGCAGTACAGCAACTGAAGAGGGACACGCTCGCTCTTTATAAAACTGCTCCTGTCGCATTTAATAGCACAACTTTATAGATGTGGACAAAGCAAAAACACATGCACTATATGTGTGTGTGGGGGCTCTACTGGTGACCTAGCTCAATACGGTATACAGTACTGTACATTAATAGGGGGACTATCTTTACTCTTTTAAAGTGCTGTTTTGACTGTAAAACCTACTTTTTCCATTTGCATACGTTTTTTTTTAATTTTATTTGGAGGACCCATTTTATAAGCAGAATAAGACCCTTCAAGATGTGGTTTATCGGCTGATAAGAGCACTTCTCAGGTGCTAAAAGCACTTGGCTCAAGCGCCTCATGCCTCATTATGCATCTGGGATGTGCTCTTATCAGCCCATAACCCACACCTCATTGTGTCTAATTCCTTACTTAACTCTTTATAGTATGTAAACATATTGGATTTTAAAATGGTGTATTGAAGAATATCAAAGATAAAGTGGAACAAAGTTGTGAAAGGAAATTTATATGTGATTAACATACAGTTTGAAAAGTTGATATTAATAATTTGTGTTACAGCATAACATAGTATGAAACTGTTAAATTAGATATTTAGATACAAATATATTATGTACATGTTTAGATATTTATTTTATTATATGTATGATATAATGAAAACCAATAAAAATTTAATTGACCAAAAAACGAACCATGTTACTGCTCGTTGACCGAAATAGAATGAACCGATGAGGCGGCGACCATATTATATTGAAAGGCCCCTGGTGTGCAGCACTGACCTGACAGTGTGATTTTGCAAAATATACCACTGCATCCATGCAAATGAGGGATTCCCCTATGCATACATGGTGCAGTGGTATGTTCAGTTGTTTCAGCAGTGCAAAACGGCCTGTCACATCATTGTTTAGTGCTGCCAAAACCCTACCCTGCCCAGTGCCCCTGGCACCCTGTAGTCCCAGTCCCTTAGAAGTTGGTTATATCACTTTATAAAATGAGTAAAGGATTTCAAGCAGTCTGATTGGTTGTTAGCCATGCATTAGGGCTAAAACTAGAAACCTCATGTAGAATACACAGGCCCATTTTGTGCAAGCAACAATACGAACATACGAAGAAGCCTGCAGAAGAAGGTCATTTGGTCTATCTAGTCTGCTCATATTGCAGGGTACACAGCTTGAGCTAATGTCCCTGCCCTCCATCCCCACATCCCTCTCATCCTCCCTACCCATGATCCTTACCTTCCCCCTATGCCTATCCCAGCTTCTCTTAAAGCTGCCCACTTTCTTTAATGAGATCACCTCTTCTGGCAGCGCATTCCAAGTGTCCACCACCCTCTTTGTGAAGAAGTGCTTCCTTACCTTCCTCCGAAACCTCCCACCCTCCACCTTAAGACCGTGGCCCCTTGTGTTATGGTTGCCACTCAGCTTAAAGAGACTCTCCTTATCCACCTTATTTATCCCTTTCAAGTACTTGAAGGTCCCAATCATGTCCCCTCTCCTGTCTTCCAGGGAGTACATGTTCATTGCCCTCAGCCTCTCCTCTTATGCCTTACCCTGCTGACCTGCTGTCATCTTTGTAGCCCTCCTGTGGACCTTCTCCAGCAGGTTAATGTCCTTTATGAGGTGTGGGCACCATTACTGAACCCCCATACTCTAGATGAGGCCTTACCAGAGACCTGCACAAAGGCAGAATAACCTCCTCTCTCCTACTACTGATCCCCCTAGATATGCATCCCAGCATCTTGTTTGCCTTTGCCGCTGCTTTCTTGCACTGCGTGGAATGCTTCAGGTTACCAGTGATTATCACTCCAAGGTCCTTCTCCTCCTCTGATGCAGATATTCGGACTCTACCCAGGTTGTACTCTGTCCTGGGATGCTTGGCTCCAATATGTATAACTTTGCAAATCTTGGTGTTAAAGCCAAGCTGCCAGATCCTGGACCACCTCCCCAGTTTTTCCAGAGCATACTGTAGGTGCTGTAGCCCTTCAGCTGGGCCCACTCTCCCGCAGAGCTTGGTGTCATCTGCAGATAGGCACATTTTGCCCTTAAAGCCATCCCCAGTGTCATTGATGAAGACACTGAGCAACACCAGCCCCAGCACTGAGCCCTGCAGGACCCCAATGGTTACCTCTCAGGTGCCAGATAACTCCCCCCCCCCACAACCACCCTCTGGGTTCCGTCCCTCAGCCAGTTTGCCACCCATCTGGCCATCTTTTCCCCAACCCCGTGATCCACCTTTTTATGGGGCAGGGTCAAAGGCCTTGCTGAAATCAAGATAGAGGATGTCTACCACTTGGCCCCTGTCTACTGTTTTAGTGACAGAGTCAAAGAAGTCAATCAGATTCATTTGACATGATCCCCCCCCCCCATGAACCCATGCTGCCTCTAGATATTCCACCAAACTTTCCTTTAGTATGGTCTCCATGAGCTTGCCCACAATAGAGGTCAGACTGACTGGCCTGTAAATCCCTGGGTCATCCTTGGGACCGTCTTTGTGGAGAGGCACTACATGTGCTGTTCTCCAGTCCTACGGTACCACACATGACTTTAGTGAACTATTAAATAGGTCTGCCAGTGGTCCTGCCAGCCCTTCAGCTAGTTCCTTTAGTACCCTAGTATGTACTCTGTCCGGGCCTGGTAATTTTGTCCACCTTCAATGCCAGCGGCCTCTCCCTCACTCTATCCTCCTCTATCACTACATCTGTGTTCCCTTCCCTCCCTGCTCCTCCTTTCCCTCCTGAAGGCACTGGTCCATCCTTCCCCCTGGTGAAGACATAACAGAAGTATTCATTTAGTATCTCTGCTTTTCCCCCATTATCCTCGACCCACTCCTTCCCTTTCTTACGCCTAACAATCCTTCTTTCTTGTCCGTTTTCTCACTTATATAGTGAAAGAAAGCCTTCTCCACCTTCTTAATTGCTTCAGCTATCTGCAACTCCTTCTGTGCCTTTGCTCGCCGGATTTCCTTACGTGCCTCACTAGCCAACCTTAGGTAATTTTCCCTATCCACCTGTCTCTTGGTCTTCCTTAATTTTCCATAGCAACCCGACATACCCGACATAATACCCAACAGGGTTGGCGGTATTGGATAATACCTGACCGCCCAGAGGTGTAATGAAGCCCGACACTGCAGGCGGAGGGTCTTATAGCCCTAGGAAGGTCCAGTATTGCCCATACCACCCACCCTGGAGAGTATTATTGCGCTTTGAAAATGGACAACTGTATTTTATGTATTTGAAAAAAAAAGTTACTTAAATCTTGACTGTTTGATTTATTTTGTAACAAAATAGTTCCTCTGCCGGCATTTCAGTGTTGCCATTTTTTTTTTTTTTTACTAGGGGCCTTTTACCCTGGAGGATCCTCATTAGTTTAACTCTGAGCTGGTTGTCATGGCCCCTCCCCCACTGAGCCACGGAGTTGAGATAAACTACCTTTGTTTCAGTGTTTTATTTTGGGGGCCTGGTTGCAGTTTTGTACTTTACGAACATAATCCCTTCCCAAAAGGACAGGTACTGTGCTAAAGAATTGCTGTCCGCTTTTTGCTGTAGCACGACTTTCCAGTGCTAAGATATGGAGAAGACTTTTTTTTACTTTGGGGTGTTTTGAGAGGCGCGATCCAAGTGAAAAAGATTTGTGGTTTCTGCTCCCCGTCCCCCATGCCCGTCATTTTGCACCCTCTGCAGCTCCACTAACGCACTAATGGCACTCCATTTGCGGTTTTCATTACAATGAAGGATTCAAGTGAGTATGGGCACCTTTAGCTCTTCTCAGAGAGTTGTGTGGTTCCGGCTGCCAGTTAGGTGAAGCTGATCAAACTGACAGCTTCTGTTTTCTTTGCTTTGTTTATGGGACAAGGGTACTGTAGATAAAAAACCAAAAACAAAACTAAATGAAAAATAAATGTAGCAAGCAGTCAGCTGGCACTGAACTAGAGGGCAGGGGGGCAGAAGCTCTTGCTAAGTGACAGAAAAATATAGTGGCAGTTTTAAAGTCAATCGGGTGCTGTCAACCAATGAGGAAGCAGGCTGGTACAAGGATATGTAAGTAGGCGAAGGGGATGGCACTTATCTACTGGGCTCTACTATAAGTTAATGTACCCCCTGGCATCACTGGTAACCAATGAAATTTGTTAGATTTCTAAGCCAATTTTCTTAAAGTGCAATAAGCCACTCCAGGGATGTGTGTTAGACAGTTTTGATGCATGGCTAGGGGACTGAACACACTTAGCCTACAGCCTCATGCCTCATCACGCAATGTACACCACCAGTATGTATGGGATGCGTTGTGGGTCGATTACATATGGGGTGGGTGGTGATTGAGGGTTTGGGGGGGGTCCATGACCCATCAATGAGGATTGTCGCATACTATGAAACGGTAGTCACGGAGTGTCATTAGGGTTCAGAATCATTGTATTACTGTTTTGTTAGTAAGCACCATGTGGCCAGGTCATCATCACGTCATTCATTTGACTCTGTAGAGAGATGTATTTATTTATTTATTTTTAACTTTATTTGTACATCTACACCTCCGGGCATCCTTCAGGAGTGCCCACTCGGTGTCTACCCTACTCCCAGCCTGAATTCCTCACGTCTGCCTTGACCTCCTCCCCTGAATGACCGCAGGCAAGCTCGACCCCAGTACCATTTCCGGGGCTGATTCCGCCTTCCCTCGGCGGCTGGCTCCTAAGTATGAAGAGCCTTACCTGCTGTGGTCAGTTGGCCCTGGATGGATCCGGGTGTGTCTGGGCTGGCTATTGAGATGTGGGTGACTCCCCCGGGGCCTCCGTCATCTCACCGTCGATGCAGATGACTTTTGTACTTTTTCGTTCCCCCTCAAGCGTCCCCCTGACCGACCTGTGCTACTGGGCGAAATGCTCCCTGCTTCCGCAAGGGGCCACTCTGGAGCACGGTACACCCTGGATCCCACCCCAGGAGAAGAGAGCTGTCCTCCAGAGACTCGATCTTCTCCTTCCCCAATGACCCCCGATGGCCCTGGCTCGTTCCCAAACCCAGATCGCCGGCATGGCGTGAGGTGTGGCGTCCAGTGCCTCAACCCTTAGCACCCACCTGGCTGATTCTGTAGAGATATTTGAATGTTATATCTCCAGGTTACATATTGGTGGTGTACTTTGCTGATTACCCTTACTGTAGCCTGTGTGCTGTGTTGCTGACCTGCGGTGATATAACCGCTTCTACTGAGATGGCACTATAGAGCACCATGAGTGGTGAGCAGGGGGGCTGTTGGGCTGCACAGTGCTGCACAATAGATTATGAAGCTTGCTAATAAGCCCATAATGGGCATGCTAATGGCCCTTAGCACTGTGCATGTCCAGTGGGCTCATTAGCGTGTTTGGGCTTAATATCACCACAGTAGCCCTGGCGTTGTCCTATTTGGGTCATGCTGTCTCCAGTATCTCTAGTGGGCCATGATCAGGCTGTGTCAGCGCGTTGTCCATCTGCACTGTGCTAACACAGCTCCATATTCAGGCAGTTAGAGCGCTCCAGCTGGAGCACGCTAGCCATCTGAATATAGCCCCAGAGTAGGCTGTGCCATAACTTCCACGCAGTATTCCTGTCTGTGTGGGGCTCATGGACGGCTCTGAATATGGGGCCGTACTTAGCAAATATGTTTCTGTATTCAATGTATTTATGTAAAGTAATTTTACTGTCAAGAAACATGACTTCTTTTAAAGAGCTATTGATGCCTCTAAGAAAACTTAAAAAAAAAACCATAATAATTAGGTACAATTCTGCTTGCATTCCATTTATAGTTTATATAGTTTTCCGTCCCATAATTTACTACTAAAGAAATGTGCATGAATATATGATTGTTGTCCCTTGCAGTTCATTTTGAGTTCATCTGCCTCTGTAGCTTACTGCCTACTTCAACTCATAATCCTCTGTTGTGACATCACAGTCTGTTGCCGTGGGAGAAACTGTGAGGTCACAAGCAGTGCTCTGTGACTTGAGGTAGAGAGAAAGCTGCAGAACTGTTTTCCTTTAACAAAACATAATATATATATAGGCACTGTCCAGCTTGTATGTACCATTAGTGCTGTATTCCTCCTCCCTTTTATTTAGTGGTGAGGTAATTTTTATGAAAACAGGATATTTGCTCCTGAAGAGTTCATCTAAGTACTTTAGTTCAGTATTCATGGTGGAGAAGGAGGAGGAGAATGGTAGGGGACCTGAGCTAAAGTTGAAGGGGAAGGAGGGCAAGTGAGTGGATCTGAGCCCATTCACTGTGTATAGGGTTAGGGCAGAGCTAGATAGATTGAGGGTGGACAAGGCAATGGGCCCTGATGGGTTATACCCCAGCGTGATCAGGGAATTGAAGGAGGAGTTGGCTGTACCCTTAACAAGGCTCTTCAACTTGTCCCTGGGTACGTGGAGAGTGCCGGAGGACTGGAAGAGGGGCAGACATAGTGCCTTTATACAAGGGAGGTAGTAAGGAGGTGATGGGGAACTACCAACCTGTCAGCCTCACATCAGTGGTGGGGAAGGTATTGGAAGCATTAATCAAGGAGAGAGTGGTGGATTACCTGGAGGAGAGTGGCTTGCAGGACAGCAGATAGCATGGCTTCACAAAGGGCAAGTCTTGCCAGACAAATCTAATTCAGTTCTTTGATTGGGTGACTCAGGTGACTGACCGGGGGGGGCAATGGACGTGGCCTATCTGAACTTCAGTAAGGCCTTTGACACCATCCCCCATAGGAGACTGGTGAGCAAGAAGGAAAGCCTGGGGTTGGGTGGGAAAATAACAAGCTGGGTGGAGGCCTGGCTGTCAGGAAGAACTCAGAGGGTGGTGCTAAACAGGGTGCACTCCAGGATGGCGAGGCTGAAGAGTGGAGTGCTAAAGGGGTCAGTTTTGGGTCCGCTTCTCTTCAGCATCTACATCAGTGGTATTGCTGGGGGTTTTTGGGGGGAGGGTGTGCCTATTTGCTGATGATACGAAATAACGCAATAGGGTGGACACCCCAGAGGGGGTGAAGGACATGAGAGAGGACTTAAAGATGCTTGAAAAATGGTCTGGGAAATGGCAGCTGAACTTTAATTCCAAGAAGTGCGCTGTGATGCAGTTGGGGAGTGGGAACAGAAGAGCAGGGTGCACCCTAGGTTGGGAAGAAATTAAAGTAACAGGAGAGGAATCCAGTGTAGCAGGGTGGCGGGAAAGGCCAGTGGAATGCTGGCATGCATAGGCAGGGGCATTACTAGCAGAAAGAGGGAGGTAATAATGCCCCTTTACAAAGCCATAGTGAGGGCGCACCTGAGAATGGGGTTCAGATCTTCCTGGACATAAGTCTCCACCACTCATTCACACTAATGGGATCTGTGCCGGAGGCACTAGGACCCATCGGGAGCAAACTTTTTGCTGGAGGGTCGACACAAGAGATGGCGCCCGGCGAGGCATGGCGCCTGAGCTATGCAGCGCTCGCGGTAATGACTGTCTTGCGCTCGACCCTCCAACCGCCTCAGTTCTTTTTTTCCCTACTGGCCGAAGCGCCAGTAACGACGTTGCTCAGCCTTGTCGAGTCAAACTTCAAACTAGCTATAGTTTTCAGTTTATTTTTGTAATATTATCTCGATAGCAGTATCGTTTAAATTTATTCTATTTCATTATATTTTTATTATATTTTAAATTTAACATATAATAAAGAAGTCTCGGCCTACTTGACGGAGTCAACCATGAGCAGGTCAGGTGACGGTAGGGAGACTTCGTATGAAAGCTGTTCAGTCAGTCAGGCTGGGTCCGGTCAGCCCCCTTCTCCTCAGCGGGGTTCCGACAACGGTCAGTCCGATGCCGGGGATGGGCGGTCCCCGCCGCATAAAAACAAACGGTGGATTCGGCACCGTTCGCCCTCGAGCTCTTCTTCGCCCACAGGTCAAAAAAGAGAAGGCATCACTCGAGGTCGCCTCTGACACGTCTGCGCGTCGACGGTCGGTTATTGTGGCTAGTTGCCGGTCTCCTCCTTCGGAGTCGCCAACTTCCGGTTTCCGTCGTCCCGACATCGGACTCTATCCCGCCCTAAAGGTAGGTCTCCAGATGAGCAGTTTCATCAGTGGGCGCTCTTATGGAGCGATGGGCTCGGAGGTTGGTTCTTCTGCCTGGCTCGGTTGCCGGGAGCCTTCGGCTCGTCGGGCGTCAGTGTAGGGCAGTTGGATCTTCCTGGCGCGCGCGCCTCTTGTGCCAGCGACCCGCTTAGGTGTTCCCCCTCACATGGCTGCGCGCGAGGGGCCACACCGATGCCCTTATCTCCTGGTTTTTTCTTCTCATGTTTTCCAGGGTCCTGGGTGTCCTCTGCCGCCTGTGGGTCTCTATGCTTGTCGGCGCTGCTTGGCACCACGTGCCCGCGGCGCCTGGGCCCACTGTGCCGCCTGGGTCTCACAGCATCGTCCTCGGTGTCAGGTGCCTCGGGGCGCCGCCCGCGCCGGGGGTGCGCCGGTACCGCTCACTGTGTCACAGGTTTCTCGGCGCCTGCAGCCCCGCGCGCCGCCTCGACCCTGCGCCTCCCTCGGCACCCGGGGCCCTGGGGACCTCCTCCCTATCAGTTCTTTTCCTCTCTCCTATTTTTCTCCTTTCCTGTCCAAACAGTCCTTTCTAGACTATCAGGAGATGATGTTGAGCCTGACCCAGACCTTTGGTTGGGTGATGAAGTGAGGAAGCAGGATCTTTCACTGCTACAGAGCCTGTGGTCGAGGACCTGTCCTTTAAGTCTCTGTTGAAAAACCTGAGTTCCACTCTTTCTCTCCAGACTACAGACATCGATCCTGGGAAAAGATTAAGACTCCAGTATCTTCATGCTTCGGAGATCCCTATGGATTTGACCCCTCCGTTTCAACCTTCCTTTGAGACGCTGTCTCAAATGGTATGGAATAATCCTGCTCTTACTCCCTCGGTGGCTAAATCCATTGATAGGAAATATTCAGCCCCCAAGGATCGTCCCATTTTGGCATCTCAAGCCTTTGCGGATCCTATTGTAGTCTAGGCAGAGAATGATAAGGTCGTTCTTCCTCAAGCTACTACAGCTCGACCTATTAACAAAGAGTCTCGTAAGATTGATACATTAGGTAAGAGAGTCTTTGCTGCCTCCACTCTAAGTATGCGTATTGCCAGCTATCAAGGCTATTTTTCTCAGTATGAGTATATCCTGTGGCACTCTATTAAACAAATGGTTGAAGCTCTTCCAGATTCCGACTCCAAGTCAGAGCTTCTTCTGACCGTTACCAGAGGTATTGAATCTAATAACCAACAGGTCAAAGCCGCCATGGACGCTTTTGACACTGCTTCTCGTTCAGCAGCCGCTGGTATTTGTACTCGCCGTCACTCCTGGCTGCGTACTTCCGGCTTTATGAATGATGCACAGCAGCAGGTAATGGCGTTGCCCTTTGATGGCTCATATCTTTTCGGTCCTCAGGTAGAGCAAGCCCTAGAGGCTACTCAGAAGACTAGGTCGGCCATTAAGCTGGCTCGACCTCTGCCTACCCCCTCTCGAGGGCATGTAGGTAAACGCCAGTTTCATAGTCGTCAGTCCTTTTGAGGCAGGGGCAGAGGAAGCTTCCATAAAAGCCAACCTGCCCAACCTCAAAAGAAGACGCAACAGAAAGCGCAGGGGCCTAAAGCGCCCAGCGCTACCTTATGAATTGCCGGCCCAAGTTCCATCCCCACTGCCCGAGGTGGAACTTTCTCCTCTGGTGGGAGGTCGTCTGATGTACTTCTACAACCAGTGGAAGTCCATAACCTCAGACAAATGGGTCCTTCGGATAATTCACGAGGGTTATTCTCTCAATTTTCTGGAAACCCCCCCGAATCGTCCTCCCAAATGGCAACCCAGGTTGTCGACCTCTCAGTCAGACCTCCTCGCCGCAGAGATCCAGGGCCTTCTGAACAACAGGGCAGTAGAACTGGTGCCTCTGCATCAGTGAAACACAGGGTTCTACTCCCACAACTTTCTGGTTCCAAAGAAGTCTGGGGGGATGCGCCCCATTCTAGACCTCAGAAAGCTAAACAAATTCCTCCCAAGGGAGAAATTCAAAATGATTTCTCTGGGAACCCTGTTACCTTTGCTTCATCAACACGACTGGCTAGCCTCCCTGGACATGCAGGACGCTTACCAGCATATTCCCATCCACCCGAGCCATTGCAAATTCCTCAGGTTTGTGGCTCTGGGTCAACACTATCAGTTCAGAGTCCTGCCCTTTGGGCTATCCTCGGCGCCGCGTGTCTTTACAAAGTGTTGTGCAGTTCTCGCAGCGCATCTCAGGAAGCTCGGACTCCGAGTGTTTCCCTACCTGGACGATTGGCTCCTAGCAAGCCCTTCCAGCCAAGGGACCCTGGAAGCCGTTCAAACGGCCTCCCGCCTTCTTACGTCCATGGGAGTTCTGCTGAATCTGAAAAAGTCACAGCTGCAGCCCTCCCAGAGGCTCCTTTTCATAGGGACTCTTCTGGACACCTCTTCCGCGAAGGCTTTCCTTCCAGAGGACAGAAGACTCGACATCCTTCAGATGGCCCATTACATCGGGGAGAACAGATCGGTCACAGCTCTCTCGATGCAACGTATGTTGGGTCTCATGGCGCCCTCAGTGTTCACTGTATCCCTAGCTCGGTTACACATGAGGACCACCCAATGGATGCTCTCCGCTCAGTGGTCACCGACCTCTCACCCCCAATCTTATCCCATCAAGGTGACAGAGCCCTTGCAAAGGTCTCTCACCTGGTGGTCTCAAGAGAGCAATCTCCTGGAAGGATTCCCCTTTGCTCCTCTGGATCATCAGATCTCCATCACCACAGACACATCGCTGATGGGATGGGGAGCCCACTGTCGCTCTCTCCACACTCAGGGTGTATGGACTCAGCTCAAGGTTCAGCTTCACATAAATGTCCTGGAGATGAGAGCAGTCCTCTATGCGATCAGAGCATTGAAGGATATTCTTTGTCACAAGAACATTCTCCTTCAAACGGACAACAAAGCTGTGATGTATTACATCAACAAGCAAGGCGGTGCTCATTCTTACCCCCTTTGCAGGGAAGCAATGAGAGTGTGGGAGTGGTGCTTGGAGCACAAATCTCTAATTCAAGCAGTATATCTGCCAGGTGTACAAAACGACTTGGCAGATCACCCTCAGCAGAACAGAGACAGACCCTCATGAGTGGTCTCTCGATCCAGCCGTAGCTCGGTCACTGTTCGAAGAGTGGGGGACTCCAGACCTGGACCTTTTTGCATCCCCACTCAACGCAAAACTGCCTCTCTTCTGCTCCAGAAATCCAGGGCCTGGCATTTTCTGTCAGGATGCGTTCAGGCTGCGGTGGACAAAACGCTTTCTTTACGCCTTTCCACCGCTTCCTCTAATTCAGAGACTGCTTCTCAAATTCGAGTCTCAGGGGACCAAGATGATTCTCATTGCCCCCTCCTGGCCTCGGCAACTATGGTTTCCTCTACTCAACAGTATGTTGGCAACCTCTCCGAGACCACTTCCCCTGCAAATGAACCTTTTGACTCAGGGTTCGTTGGTCCATCCCAACCTGAGGTCGCTTCACCTTCACGCTTGGCTCCTGAAGAGGTAGAAGTGAACCGGTTCAACGTCTCTCGAAGAGTCTCAGACATCCTTCTGGCTGCTCGGAAGCCAGCTACTCGAAAAACTTACACTTCTAAGTGGAAGCGTTTTTCTCTTTGGTGTGCAAAGTCCTCTTGGAATCCCTTTTCCTGTCCTCCAGACAAGGTTCTGGAGTACCTTTTGGACCTCTCAAACTCAGGTCTCCAGTACTCTACAGTTAAAGTTCACCTTAGTGCCATTTCAGCGTACCATGAGCCGGTTTCTTCCTTGTCTCTGGCTCAGTTACCTATGGTTAAGAGATTTCTTAAAGGAATTCTGCATACCAGACCCCCTGTAAGATGTCCGGTTGCAGCCTGGGACATTAACCTTGTGCTAGACATGCTCACTCGGAAACCTTTCAAACCCCTGGCTACCTGTGAGCTAAAGTTTCTTACCTGGAAGACAGCCTTCCTAGTGGCCATTACCTCAGCCCGCAGGGTCTCTGAGATACATGCCCTAGTTACGGACCCTCCGTATACTGTGTTCCATAAGGACAAAATAGTTCTTCGTACTCATCCTAACTTTCTTCCCAAGGTTGTGTCAGAATTCCATCTGAACCAACCTCTGGTCCTTCTCTCTTACTTCGTGAACTTCCAAAACGAAGGGGAACGGTCTCTTCATTCCTTGGATGTTAAGAGAGCCTTGCGTTTCTACTTAGATAGAACCAAGAATTTTCGCAAAACCCAGCAACTATTTGTTTCCTTCAGCGAGACCCGGCTGGGTCAACCTGTCGCTATCAGATGCATCTCATCATGGCTGGTGGCATGTGTGACAGAAATGGGAAGGAAAGAGTTAATGGTTTGGATTCTGTAGATGCCTTATTTTTTTAGCAGTGTGGAAAAAATACACTGAGGCTGAAATCCTCCAGCAGCAACCAGCTTGTGGAATTCCTAGCTGCTAGATAAGAGCTGGGTCATAAATCTCAGTGGACATCTCCAGACACACACAGACCTTGCAGACACGGACACAGGGCAGTTTGAATGGATTGGATCATTCAAATATAAACTTAAGGTGAAAAGAGAATATAATTGGTCACCATTAGGTGTTCACTCTGATTGGGACAATTAAATGCATACATGTAGTTGGTTGGTGCATTTAAGGGAGAATAGAATGACCTAGTCTCCATAGAACTATATAAGCTTCTGTAAGACAGAGAACTCGCTCTCTTGCCCTGGAAGCTGTGAGGGGAAACATAAGCTTGGAGCCTACCTGGTATGTCCGTGGAGCTGGCAGTTAGAAAGGGTCCAGTGTCTTTTGTAAGGACAGGGAAGGGTAAGTTTAGTGATAGTATATTTCAGTAATAGCCTTCTTCTTTTGCCATCTGTTGTTTAAAAACATTTGTTTACTTTTCCTATATAAGTGTTATTCTCTTGTGTTGTAAATACATTTCCTGTAAATGCTCATTGCACTTTCTGTTAAGTAAAAGCTATTTATTTGCTCAACAGTTGTGACTCTGATGTCATTTTCTAAGGTAAGATTTGGTTTTCCACTGGCTAAGGTAAACTCTGTGTAGCATCCGCCACCTGAAAGAGACACACTACCAGACTTTAACTTGTGCAATTGCACGTGTGATTATTCAAGTTTGTACACTTGAAAGAGGTGCCGGAAGGAAAGTCCGGCTGGTGGCAGCGAATACCCAAGGACACACACCTCTCTAAAAGCTGTTTCAGCCCAGAGGGAGAGGTGGGTTGTCACAGCATGCCTTTGACATTGCTATTCCATGGCACAGGTTAAGTTAGAAGGTAGAGTATACGCTCACTCTACTAGGGTGGTCACGGCATCCCTAGCGGAAATTCGGAATGTTCCGATCGCAGATATCTGCAATGCCGCCACCTGGAGCTCAGTGCATACCTTCATTAAGCATTATGCACTGGATGTTCATGCCAGGCGACATTCCACCTTCGGCAGAACTATCCTTAATGGACTTCTGTCCTAGACACGTAAGCTCTGGCTCTCCTGCTGCCCTTTTGGGGGATTATCAGCTTGGTACTCTCCCATTAGTGTGAATGAGTGGTGGAGACTTATGTCCAGGAAGATATGAAAATTACGTACCTACCGTAATTCTTGATCTTCTTGGACGAGTCTCCACCACTCATTCACACGCCCACCCTCCATCCCCCGAGCTCACCGCTGTGTTGGTCTTCACTCCCTCAAATCTTTAGGCTGTGAAGACTTCTTTGTTGACCCTTCTTACACGGGTCGTCCGGACTATCTTATGTCCGTTTTTAAGGTTAGGTTTACTCTTTACATTAGTTGCGCTGCACCTCCTTGGTAAAAAGGTACTGAGGCGGTTGGAAGGTCGATGCTGAGATTGTCATTACCGCTGCTAAGCCAGCGCTTGGCGCGCCTATGCCTCGCGGGCGCCATCTCTCGTGGTTTCCATCCTCCAGCAAAAAGTTTGCTCCCGATGGGTCCTAGTGCCTCCGGCGCAGATCCCATTAGTGTGAATGAGTGGTGGAGACTCGTCCAAGAAGATCAAGAATTACGGTAGGTACATAATTTTCATTTCTGGAGGCCTCATCTCCGCAAGGATATTGATGCATTGGAGAGGGTTCAGAGAAGGGCAACCAAGATGGTGCAGGGTATGCAGGGAAAGTCATACACGCAGCAGTGTAAGGAGTTGGATCTGTACACGCTGAAGACAAGGAGGGAAAGGAGAGACATGATTGAAACTTTTAAATATGTAAAGGGTCCCAATAAAGTGGGAGAAGGGTGTTTACTTAAGAGGAAGGAGGGGGTCAAAACTAGAGGGCACAACCTCAGACTGCAAGGAAAAAGATACACAGGCAATGTGAGAGGGTGTTTCTTCATGGAGAGGGTGGTGGAGCCCTGGAACAGACTACCAGACAGAGTGGTGGGGGCTAAATCAGTGGAAGAATTCAAGAGGGCATGGGACAAGCATATGGGGCTGAGTATCGGTGGGGGGGGTGGGGGCTGGCAGGGAGGGGGAGGTGTAGGGGGAGAAAGGGCAGGCTAGATGGGCCAGTATGGTCCTTTTCTGTCATCAAGCTTCTGTGATTCTATGAATTTATGCTGAAAGCATGGTATACAGCTAATACTATTCATTGTGTTGAATATTGCTTATTTCTTTGTTGTTTTGCTTATTTTCTGAAATGTTTATTTTATTTTTGTTTGATTTTCTGAAACCTTTGTATTTTTATGTTTACATTGTTTTTCAGTATGTTTACAAGGTTTTGTATCTATGCAAATTATTAATAATTAGAATAATTGTACCGGGACAAATAAAATCTGTTTTTTCCTACATATCACATATAGGTGTGACAGAAACATTTTTCAAATGATCTGGAACTGCATGAAATAGGTATTAAAGTAAGAGTTAAGCTAATCTTAAAATTATTTATATAATTTTGCAAATTTTGTGACATGGGGCTAAAGGCCTAGCTAAGTGCCCATAATCAGTATTCTGACCTATTGTTACGACAGAGAGGCTCGGGAAAACTCCTTGTAGGAAGCATTCAGAACCCTGAGATCCCACAACAAACCAGATCCAACAGCAGATATCCTACAAACACGCACCTATGAGTTCCTAAGCCCAAACTCCCTGAGCTGCAATAGCACAACCCCGCCTCTCAGTGAACTCAGCCAACCACTCTGTCTTCTTATAGAAAACCAAAAAAATGTGGAATAGAGGCCATTGCAGAAGAACCCTTCACAATTGGCCTATGGGAAGAATGAGAGGTGGCCTCTATCGGAGCATAGGATGCAGACATAGACGATTTCTGGCATCCATCAATAAATACAATATATATATATTTATTTTAATTTTTTCATTTTTTTTATTTCATTTATTTTATACTGAAAAAAATCTGTGAGCAAAGAATGCCCGTTTTCACAGATATCCAGTGACAAATAACAATATAAAAAATAAAAATTACATAAATACATCAATAAACATATTATTACAAAAACATTACAAACAATTACAGTCTCTGAAAAAACCTTTTGTCCAAGCAAACATTTAAAACCTGACACAGTACAACAAACAGTTGCATTAGGTAATTGATTATATTGAATCAACAATTCAAAATCAATCGAGTTCTTCATAAAATTTGATCGAATAAAAGGTAACTTAAACTTCCTACTTGAACTGTTTCTAGTCATAACAGTGGGCACGGAGATGGGGAACATACTAGTAACACTATTGGGTACAAAACCTAATTGAATCTTATGCAAAAAGGTTAAAGACCTATGTTTAAAATAACACTAAGAGGTAAACAACCAGATTCTTCATAAAGAGTACAATGATGAGTCTTCCTAGGTAGGCCAGTAATAAAACATAAGATACTGTGATAGGTACTGTTGAGTTTAACATTTTAACAGTTGAATATGAGTAAACAATGGAACCATACCTAAGTAGAGAAAACAAAAAAACAGTTTGCCAATAAAGTCCTAGTCTCAAAATCAAGAAACTTTTTGACACGAAACAACTCACCAAGTCACTGATATAGGCAAGTAATCAAAAAATCAATGTGTTGATCAAAATTTAAGTATTGATCCAACATTATACCCAAATACTTAAAATTAAAAACCCTTTCAATTATCTCACCGAAATCGTCTTTAAGCACAAAATTATAATCAATCTGATTTTTACGACCAGAGAAAATCAAAAATTTTGTTTTGGTAGAGTTAAGTGTTAATCTCTGTTTAATAAACCAGGAATGTAAATTGTTAAAGTCCCTCTGAAGACTATCCTGTAAATTTTTGAACATGAGTACCAATACTAAATAATACTGCATCATCTGCAAATAAGACAACCTCAGTATATTACAAATTTCAGACAATGTATTAATAAACAATGAAAACAACAGGGGTCCTAAAATGGACCCCTGGGGAACCCCATATCTCATTAAGTTCTCCTGAGACAAGGAATCATCAATACGTGTTCTCTGGGTTCTATCTCTCAGGTAATGTCCAAACCACAAACTCACATCATCAGAAAAGTGTGCCTTCAACAACATTCACAACAAAATGTCATGATCAACAAGATCAGATGCCTTGGTGAGGTCCAGAAAGGCCGCAGCCACCAAACCACCACTATCAATGGCGGAATGGGCACGGCCTGTGAACCTCACCAAGGCAGTTTCAGTATCATGACTTACTCTAAAGCCATGCTGAGCAAGGGTCCAAAGATTATATTTCCCCATAAACTCATTAATTTGATCACTAACAAGCCTTTCTAGGTCTTTAGACAGCAGGGCAAGAAGTGATATAGGATGATAATTATTTAAATCAGTCTTTACACTGGCTTTGAAAATGGGCTTAACCAAAGCACACTTCCAAACGTGGGAAAAACACCATAGGAGAGGGAATAATTAAATAATTTTGTAATAAGGGGAGCCATAGCATAAGCAACTCTCCTGAGAATCCGAAAATCAACATTATCAGAACCAATATAAGGATGAGGACTTAGTTTGGACAGATATAAGAACACGCCTTCAGACAATAAAGCCCGAAAATAAAACTTAGGAACAGCACTACCTTCACCTTGCATTGGTCCTAAAACACTGGTGTTACCAGAATTCAGATGGTCATGTGATCTATATTTGTCCAAACTAGAAAAAGTGTAGATTAAACAATGGTGCCACCTGTAAAGGATCACTAATTAAATGACCCTCTGACTCAATAATCATAGGATCAGCACTTTTCCCCCTGCCCAATAATGAATTTAGGGTATTCCATGTAGCTCTTGAATTCCCTCGTTCAGATCTAAGCCTCACTCTCCCTACGAACTTCATTCTTACATTGATTACGCATATATTTATAGGCTTGAAGGTTCACATCAATTTTATTTTTATGGTATTTGGACCATAATTTATTCCTTGTTCTAAACATCTTTAACAGACTAGGAGTAATCCATTCTTTAGTAACTCTTCTACATCTAACCTTCTTATAAGGCAAAAACTCATCACACAATGCTATGAACTGTTTACAAAAGGACTCCAAAGCAAAATCAATATGTTTTATATCATCCAAAAATGACCAATCCCCTGCCTCAATAGCTGCTGAAAAAACTTGTTCACCCATATCACTAACCTTACGAAAATTAAATACACTGGGAGAAAGTTTTCTAATTTTAACTGACCAATGACAAAAAATAGGACCGTGGTCACTAAGACTGTCGGGTAACATCCCTGAAGCACTGATATGTGTTGGATAATTAGTTAAGAGCCAATCTAATATTGACTCATAATTAGAGTGGTAATTAACACGAGTTGTATCAACAATCATTTATATATATATATATATATATATGCTTTTTTTGATGGCCTCCTCCTCTCAGGAGCCAAGGCTCAAGCTTTATAATTCCTGGATTTTTTGGGTGGAGAGAGAGAGAGAGACCCCGAGCAGCACTCTGCATAGCACAAGGTGTAAGAGTGTTTGCTGAACAAGATTTTCTAAGTCAGGGAACTACAGCACAGTCTACTTGGCTGCTCAGCAGGAAACAAGGAGCAGCTCCCTCCAGAGCATCCTCATTTCAGTTATTATCTTTGTATCCTTTGAGAAAAAATAAGAGGGAAACTACACTCTGGTGAAGGCCCATTCTTGAGACAGAGCAACCACTGCCCTTGTCTGTGGTCACCTATGAGATGGAATAATCTTCTTGGATCCGAGCCCTGCAGATGGAGGCAAACAGACTGAACTGAGGTTGACCAAACCGGTTGTACAGGGGTTTGAAAACACCTCTGGTCCAACTTCCACTGCAAGGTATGAACGGACTGCGACTTAAGCAATCCACCCGAAGGTTCAACACCCCTGCCAGGGAACTGTGGACAACTTCTTGAAACATCTCGGATGCCTTAATGGTTATGTACAAGTGTCTGCCATGTGTAGCATCACTAAAGCTCACTACGGGGAGATAGTCTGGCCATCTCCACCTCCTGAACACTGATGTGGAAATGATCTTGTAGGCTGCTCAAATTCCCAGAGTGGCTCCAATCTGTCCCACATCCACTAGGCTGACATTTTGTTGTGAGATTTAACTGCGTAAGTTCTAGTGGAACTTGCTCAGATCTTGCACATCCATTCACTATCTCAGGGAGTGAGGAAGCTAAGGGTTAAAAAGAAAGGACTGCCTTGATAACCCCTCGAGGGATCCCAGGCCTATAATAAACCTGTTAAATAGGCCGAATCTAGGAGTGGGCCCACAGGATTCAAACTGTTTATACTTATCCTGAGGCCCAACATCAGTGAGCCAGCGGGCCACTGACAAAGTCACCAGCTAGGAAAAAAAGGCTGCAAAACCTTTCCTGACCTTGTGCCGAAAAAATTACCAACATGCATCCAGGTCTAAGACGGCTCGGAAAAGCTCTGCTTCCGATTCAGCCTTAGCCATGTGACACTAGCATCAAAAATGCGGAGTACCAGCCTGCTGCATGAATAAGCAGATTGTTCAATCAGGATGTAAGCCACCTGGACTACCAACACCCTCAAGGGACTCAGAGAAGCTGATGCTCGAGTGAAGACATGCCCTACACTGGAGAGTTGATCCAGTATCAAAACCTGAAATACTCTGATTAGGACTGACACAGGGAGAGTGACTGCAGACATCAGTTAGATGTACTGGGGCTTAAGAAAGAACCCCTTTTCCTGAGCAGCCAGGTGAATGATCTCCAGGGCTACATCCAAAAGATTGTGGAACACAAAAAAGGGTAAAAGCTCTTGAATTAAGAAATCTGACAACCCCCAGACTTCTGGGGCCCCATAAAATAAAACTAACAGGATGCCTGAGCTCAGTGAATAGCAAGACCTGTACTCTGGCCCGAAGACAGCCAGGAGCTCTGATGATATCTGGCCTTTCCACCACCCTTGAAAACTGGAGCAGAGAAGTGACCCCTAATAAGGTGTCTGACATTATTCTGGCCCATCTGAGAAGAACTTCTTTAATCTACCAATGAGGCATTATCCTTGTGGTGCTGGGCCTCATGCACGGAGTCTGGCTCTTCTGATACTGTAACCTGGTTACCTGAGTAGGCTTCTCCATTTCCAGTAGCCAGTTTCCAAGGGAACGGTGCACAAGGTGCACCACTGTTGTGTGCTAATAGAGGCAAAACCCCTTCTATACGCGGGGATCACCCGATTAATCATGCAAAAACTGATACAGCCAGAGCCATCTATAGGCAGGGTGGTGTCTTTTCAGAAATACAAACAGCTTTGTCTTCAAGTGGAGGAGCTTCCCACCCGTGAGACATTTTCCTTAAAAGGAAAAAACATGGCATGGATGGGAAGACACTTTTTTTGATCCACACCTGCCCAGTGTCGCTCAAGAATTTTGGTCACATAGTAGCTGGAGAAGATGCAGACAGAGACGGACTAACATTCGCTGTCTCCACAGACTGACCTCCTGAGCCGAAAAGGACTACATGCCTCAGCTGTTCAGAAAAGACAAGGGCTTATTATGAATCGGGAGAAAAATCATTCCTGATTGTTTTTTTTTTAATTTTAATTTTAATTTAATATAAGGTCTGGAACTTTCCCAAGGTCTCTGTAATCATCATCCTGACCTTCGGAAAGGCAGGGTTGGGGTCTGCCTGCACATAGGTTATCACAGCCTAAGCTGTCTGGACCACACATGGACATGCCTGGATGGGACCCCCCTGACCTGAGAGGCCCTACTGGGGTTTGGTGTATCTGCAGGGATATCCTGCGGGACATTGTGGATCAAGCTCACTCAGGAGCCACAAAGGTAATATCCTAAAATTCTGCAGACACTGCCTTGAAGAACCAGGTGCTCCCCCTCCACAGAGTGGATAACCGGCCGGGGGGTGTTGAGCAACACAATAAAAGGCAAAAGAACCCATGAGGGAGGACCTCATCACCCTTGTTGCAAAACTTGCGTTATTTCCTAATTAATGGTCTCCAGTAAGTTATGGTGCCAAGAATATAATTGTGTTGTGTGTGGAGCCGTCCGGTGGTGTGGATGGCTGAGGCAGTGATGCCTTACCTCCTGTCATGCCGGCAACCTGTGTTCACAGTGCAAGTGGGGCATCAGGTGCTGGTCTGGGTGGGACAGGATCAAGCATCCAGAGGACTGCTCTTCTCTCCTGGGGAGGGTGGGGAACAGCAGCCGGCATTTGCCTGACACATAGTGGAGGCTAGGTGTTGGCATGCCTGGCCAATACAGTGGGGCATGGAGGCAGAGCAGCCGGCGGGTGTGCTACATGTGGACGCATGCATGGCATGCCCATTATTGGCATTACACGCTCCACCACCAAAAAGGAAAAAGGAAATGGCAGCCAGGTCAAGCGGCTTGATGGCTGTCCGCCTAACGCACCATCTCTGATGGAACCACCTGTACTGGCTCTGGTTCTGGTGGGGAGTTGGGGGCTCCCTGCCACCCCTCCATGGGGAGGGTAAGCCATGGGGATAGCAAGGTGATGGCCTGCATGGTAGATGGGTGCAGACGGATGGCGGCCGGAGAAAGAGGGGATGCCTGGAAGTAGGAGCCGACTGGGAGCCATGGGGGGAGGAAAAAAGTAAGTAAAAAAAATAAATAAATAACAATTGTGAGGTAAAATAATACTTAGCCCCAATAACTTTTCTGGGCTAAAGAATTCTTTTCCACAGTGTTGTCTTAAAACACCTTGCTCTGCGTCACATATCACACAAGCGATGGACGTGGGAATCAAACCCAGATCTGTTGAATGTATAAACCATAATTAGGAAATAATTATAATCCCTATTACTTGTTGGACTACAAGAGAGAAAGAGAGAGTCGTGGGAGCAAACCCAGGAGTGCTGGATTTATGTAAGCCATAATAGTATAATAATAATTACTAGCCCCATTGGTAGTTGAGTTAAAACCACCAAGGCAAGTGTAATCTTGTAATAATGCACTAAAAACTACTTCAGGTTTAAATGTATTAGTGTTTGTGACAGGAAAAAACTCAGACTTTTACTTAAGCTTGTTTGTTTTTTAAAACTAACAAGCCAACTGTCAAACAGCATCCGCGTGCTCAAAAATGCTCTGTGTGCGCAGGCACCCCCTGTGCTCGTGGAGGTGGTAGCGCACATGCGCAAGTATGCGTGCACCTTTTCTATGCATGTGCACACTTGCACAATACAAGTCAATAGTACTTAGTTCCGCACAATGCCGTTAGAACTTCGCACGTGCACACACCATGGGCGCGCACTCCTGACACTGGTGAAAAGCTGAAGAGACGAAGAAGCACACGACCAGCCCTAATGGCGGCCATGCAAATGATGAAAAACGGAGGCAAGGTGTAAATTCACCAAAAAATCTCCCGGTTTGCCCTGAAACAGTAAAGACACAGAAAAACCTCAAGCTTGGGGGGGGGGGGGGACAAGGAACTGACGCTTAAGACAAGTGATCCCCCAGAGACCATAAACTCTCAATAATTTAAATCTGTACCTATCTATAGCATTTTTTTATCCCTTTTAAAGTTTTCCAAACAGCAGACCATTAAAAACACCCTAGCAAGGCAAAAGTGGCTCCCAGTCCCCTCAGGGAATTAGAAAAAGGCAGGTTATTCAATTGGAAAGTTGCAGCTGGCAGCTTAACAGGCACACTTTATATTTAGGGGTGCTCCCTGTGAATAGGCAGCCCCCAGCTTGCAGAGCAGAACTGTAGCCCCAAACTGAAGTCTTGAATCTTGAACTCTTCAGAGAAGAGAAAAGCAGTTCTGTTCTCATTGAATGGCACAGCTTAACTAGGGAGTTGCTGTTAGTGCATAGAATCTTCATGTGCCCAAGATTCTAAAGTTTGGGCTGTGCTGTCCCCTGGTAGAGGTGCACTATACCCAGCTGTTATGATTACCCATTGACAATGTGAAGCACTACAGAAAATTAATTAGACAACTTTGCTGGGTGCACGGAGGGTGGGAGGGAGGTGAGGGCCTACTTTAAAACTGTATGCCATGGTAGGAGGGGTGGGTGTATATGGCACATAAGCCGGGGTATGATTTGTTAAGTAGAAAGGAATTTTATAAACAAACCAAAAAAAAAATAATCCCCTGAAAAGTTGGTGCGAGAGCGGGGTAATTTGTGAAGCTTTGTGATATGCAGTTACCCACTTCCCACTGACTTCACTGGAAAATAATCAATTTACATGTCTAGATGTGGTACATTTCCTTTTTTCACCTCATCAGCATTACAACCTTACCCAGTGTAACATCACTAGTGACCTGACAGCAGGTTAGTAGCTCTTCTTGGTCCATCATGACATCAAAATCAGCGAGGTCTGCAGGGAAGGGAACTATCAGGAAGAAAATCCAACTACACTGCACTCCACTTATAACAGACATTGTTATAACGGAATCAGTTATAACGGATACAAAATGATTTCCCAAACTGAATATATTACTGTAAATGCAGTACATTTTTCTCAGGTCAAAACAGACAGAAATGCTAATAACGGACACCATGAAACTTTTATGGGCATTTCTACTGTATTTTTGGAGGGGGAGGAGCACAGAACTGGTGGCAAAAACTGGCAAGGGTACATTTGAGATGGAGGTGCTAAAGAGATTAACATTCTTAGGTGCACAAACTTTGATTAATTATATACTCTAAAAGATAAGAGTTTACGTGTTAATGAAACACTGACAGTAAAAATTGTTTTTGTTCTTACTGTATGGGAACTTCACAAGCCAGTCATTAGATTTAGTATTTTTATCACCTTCTGCAGTAAATTTCTTCAAAGAGCTGGTGACATGTTCAGGAGAACTTTAAAGGAAAACAGTCGCTGGAGTGCCAGCCTTTATGAATCTTTATGGGTGCTCACTGGCAGTAGGTTGTATTTTATCTACAGCCAGGTTCCTTAGTAATACTTTTTTGTAGGGTTCCCTCAAAATATTGAGGGTGCTTAAGTCAACTTTGTGGGTGCTTGAGCACCTCTGCACCCATGGAGTCGGCTCCAGTTAAGCTTTTTTCCAAAAAGCACCTTTTTTTGATTCCAGGAGAATAATTTAATTGATGAACGAAAAGTCCGCTACCCGGAAATATGGCAGACTATCGGGCGGCTCCATTAACTGTAAAGGTGCAGCACTGCATCCTGTGCTTCAATGCAAAAAAGGCCAAAAGGGGGGATAAAACCTTTTTCAGATATGTGAGGGAGAGAAGAAGGGCAAGGCAGGGGATTACTAAGGTGAGGGGGAAGAGACTGTGAAAAAGCAGAGTTATTAAATAAGTACTTTTTTTCTATTTTATCCTCATTATCTGATTTTGATTTCCTGATCTTCTTCCCCATCATGCTCCTCTTTTCCCTATACTCTTCCTTATCTTCCTCGCTGAGTGCCCTCTTAAATTATATGAAAGCCCTACTCCTTTCCCTGACTGCCCCTGCAGCCTCCTTTGTAAATCAAAGCAGACTCCTCCCCTTTTGCTCTTCCTAATTTTTTTATGCACATTTCTGCAGCTTTCAGTACCCCTCCCTTGATAGCTTGCAGTAACTCCTCCACTGCACCTATTTTCTCTGTACCCTCCATTGTCTCTCTTACTATCCTTCTCATCTTGTCAAAGTCTGTGCGTCTGAAGTTCATGACTGTGGTACTAGTTTTACTTGTCTCCCTCTCTGCCCTGACCCCAAATATTACCGTACTGTGGTCACTGATGCCCAAGGCTTCTCTCACCTATACCTCCTCTACACCTTCCCCATTTGTCAGGACCACATCCTGCAGGTTGTTGCCCCTTGTCGGCTCCCTAACTAGCTGTTGAAGGAATACCTCCTGAAGCGCAGATTGTATCTCCCTGCTCCTTGATAATGCTGCATCTGGGATTTGCCAGTCTACATCTGGGAGGTTTAGGTCCCCTACCAGCAGTAGTTCTCCTTTTAGGGCCAGCCTTGTGACTGCCTGAATTAGCTGTTGATCACCCTCTTCCCCTAGTGTAAGTGGCCTGTATATCACCCCCAGTTGCAAGGATTCTCCCATCCTCCAGCCTAGTGTTATCCACAGTAGCTCAGTCTTCCCATCCTCCTGTTGTCCTTCAGTTACACATATGCCTTCCCTGATGCATAAAGCAACCCCCCCCCTTACTCTCCCTATCCCTTCTGAACAGTCTGTAACCTGGGATATTCATTTCCTAGGTGTGCTGCTCTGTCCACCAGGTCTCATTTATAGCTACTATATCTAGTTCTTCATCCCCCATGATGGCCTCCAAGTTCACCATCTTATTTCCTAAGCTCCTGGCATTGTCTGCTCAGCCCTTCCACCAGGTTCCCTCACCATCCTCCTTCTCTATTCTCCCTCATGCCTTGTATTTCAGCACTGTCCTGAGGGAAGGCTGGTAGACCCCAATTTCTTCTGCTTAGTGGCGCGGATCCCCCCCAATCTAGTTTACATTGTAGGTTTCTTCTATGAACTCTCCTAATTTGCTTTTTAGCCACTGCGGCATCCCTCCTATTCAGGTGCAGTCTGTCTGGAGCAAATAGGCTGTCATCACCCATATGGATCCCCAGTCCCCTACGAACCTATACCCCACCAGCCACTCATTGAACTCCTTAATCCTCAGCCTCCTATTAGTATTTGCCTTTGGTACTGGCAACACTTCAGAAAAAGCCACTGATTTGAACCCTCGACTGCTGCAGTATCTAGCAAGTGCTCTAAATTTTGCCTGCACCTCCAACAGGCTTTTTCCCACCAGGTCATTTGTTCCCAGGTAGAACATCAGGTGTGTTTTCTCATCCTGCTGTTTCCCTCTTGAGGGGATATAGTGAATGACCTCTGTCGCCATCATGCCTGGCAGACACTCATCCCATACTGCACTACTCTTGCCCCCCCCTGCCCTCCATCTAATTCCTTTCATTATAGAGTCCTCTACAAGTAGGACCCTGTTCTCTATCACCTTCTGTTTGCATTTACCTTCTATCCTTCTCCCATCCTCTTCCATTTCATTTCCCACCCTATTCTCACTAGCCACTTTGCCGGTTTCATCTCCCAGTGTACTTTTATATAGCATAACTTTCTTGCATAAGAACTTGCAAACTTTTTACATTAGTGTTTTGAATTATAGTTCGGTATAAAATGTATTTTAATACTATATGGCATGCAAAAATGCTCATGTCATTTTAGAATGAACATAAGCTTAACCATGTACCCAATATTTTGTATTTAGAAGTTAAGTGTGCAATGCCACCCCTCAGCTAAGCCAAATTAGAATATTATAAAATTAATTAAAATAATACTCTGACATCTGGTTATTTGTAGAGGTGTAGTCTTCTTTCTTTTAACTTCAAAATCTTGGTGAGTTCTTCTACTCATGGATGATAAAAGGTTCTGTCAGTGGCTGGACCCCATTGTAGTCTCTGTTTTTACTCCATGCACACTCGGACTCTGGACTTTGAACTCCTCTGGCATCAAAATAGCAGTGCAAGCTTGCTTCTTCTGGTTCAGACATCAATGGGCATCTCAAGTCCTTTGTTCTGGTTTTGGTGGGAACTTCAAACTGTAAAACAAACTACAACAAATTTCCACAGCACCAGCAGCAGATCCTTCTATCATCTCCGGTGAAAGCAGACTGGGTGGATCTTTTAGGGCTTGGCATTATTACCTCTTCTCCGGAGTGACACCACCTCTTTGCTAGGTTATCATTGCACTGGTTCTGATTTGTCCTCGCGTAGGAAGGGAATGGTTAGTTTTTTTTATTTGAGTCTCCACCTCTTATTTGGAAGTACAGTTTAGAGTCAAAATGTTATGTTTTCCGTAACTCCTGAATGCAGCAACACACAATCTCCAAATAAATATTTTTGACTTCAACTTATTAAAAGCAGTATTTTGGGATGTTTCCCAGGTCTGTGACACAAGTATTTCCTGAGATAAGTTAATACGGACTATAACTTCATTTTTTTAGCAAACTCTTTCAAACATGTAATACTTGTGTTCTGCATGCCTCCAGCTTTAGAATAAGGTAACTTTCTTCCAGAAAACTCTTTAGGAAAGTTCTTAAAAGCATGGAATTCCATTGTAGGCAAATGGGTCTTTTGTTCTGGCAAGAACACTCATTCATCAAGCTGTCACATCTGTTTACTCGTACTTCTTTCAGACAGTGTATGATACCACCTTTCATTTAAGATTAAACTTAATATGCTTACTTTGAAGATTGTGGTTCCAGGATATTCATGAAGATCACTCTGGTCCCCCATTAGCTACATTTACACAGTTTGGCCAGTCAGCAAGTTGCAGTGTCCTTTACCAACTGTGTAAAGTTCATGCTGGCAGCAGGTTGCTTCTGTTAGTTACAACTAAACGTTTTCCCATAAGCAAAAAAACAACAACGTTGATTTTAACTTTAGGAACTTGTGTGGTGTCTGTTACAGCTTGCCACACAGTCAAGTTTCCATAGTAACTATCTCTTTAGCTGGAGTGCAAACTCAAAACCTAAGTCTTCACTGGGTCACAAAGGTCACTTTTAAAAAGTCTGCAAACCGTTTTTTTTTTTTTTTGAAAGTCTCGGGCAGGACATCTTCCACTTTTTTTTTTTTTTTTAAGAGTTCATGTAAGCAGTTATTTTGTTCTTGCTTGTAGAGCTCACGTAGACAAGAATAGTGACCAGATGCCTTAGTAAGACCTCCCAATTACCTTAATTAATAATTAAACATTTATCAAGGCTATGAAATGGTAATTATAAAATGATGAAAAATAAGAAAATTACAATAAAATATTTCTGTGATTAAGATTTTGTTCCTACAACTCCCATCCACTTTGCTAGATGTGTTTGTTTTTATCAGGCTTCCTGTTAAGGAGCCATACCTTATTAGGCATAAGGATAGGCGATATTCAGAACGGTGTTCATTCCTCAGGCACATATTACCTTCCAGGTGTCTAAGACATAAATACACACACACATCTATATATATATAAATATATGTCTGACTGTCTGTAATCTCCTCTATTCAAGGGAAGGAATTGTACAAGTTTGAATTTATCTTGCGCCATTAGGTTATACCTTAAAAGTGTGTCTGAATTTCATAAGTCAGATAGCCTATTTGTGCTTTTGGGGCAACTTAACAAGGACAAAAGGCCTCTAAACCAACCCTAGCTAGGTGGGTGGGTGTCTGGGTTGCTAAGGCCTATGTAGCAGCATTAGTAGTGTTATATTTTAGTTAGTAATTAGCATTTAGGTTTAGAGAGGAACTTTTAGTGAGCTAGTTACTGTAGTGCGTTTTCGGTTTCAGTTAGCAGCAGTTTCACCCAACATCTCCAAAGTTTCAATCTGGAGCTCAATCTTAAGTTATCTTGGCCCAAATAAGTTGAAGTGGGGTGAAGGGAGAGTGAAATAAGACAAAAGTCTCTACTTTTTTGTCTTTCTGGCTGTTTGGTCCTGTTGTCTGGAGGATTGTGACTTGGGAATTGTGTCATTCTGACGAGGATTCCATTTTCTGCACCAGCGCTGTTGTCAGGGGAGCAGTGCTGGAACATGTGCGGTCTGGACTAAATTCATCGCTGGACCGCTCAGCTTATCCTGGAACTGCTTCTGGAAGACTTCTGAGCCTCTGTGGAGATCTAGAGGTTCTTGAGAGGAGTTTGCCTTTGTTGACCTCTTTTTGGACTTGTGGTTGTCCTTTGGTGTTGGGGCGGTTGTTCCCTCTGCCTGGCTGGTGCTTGCGTTGGGGTCGGGGGGAGGGTTCGCTGGAGGACTGACCTTGAACTTGTTACCCCTAAGCTCTCTGGGGATTCAACCGGTGGGCTGTGTCTAAGAGCTAAGTTGTTGGGCTACTGGTGATACGGGAGAGAGGGGGACCATCCCGAAGCACCAAAGATACAGCCTGTTATTTCCTGGAATTAGACCTGCAGACTCTGAAGGCCAAAGTTCACTATTCCGGAATTAGACCTGGAGACCCTGGAGGCTTGAACTTGGTCCGAATTGGATGATTTGGACATAACTACAACCTGGTTTGACTCTCTCTTTATTTAAAACTTCATTATTCTGGGCCAGAATATTATTATTATTGGTATGGGTAGTGGAGAGCCCAATAATTATTTGAACTTTGGACAGTGAGAGTGTCAAAAGTTTCACATCATTTATTGTTTATCACCTTGACCTTTGTGAGAGATAGAGTCGGGGGAGGGATTTTTTTTTCCAATTGCTTTACTTTTTACCTTTTGAGGAGGTAGGAGCTCCCTAGAAGAGATACATTGTTGCATTTGGGATCATTTTTTATTTTGCTGCTACCTGGAAACCTTTATGTCCTATTTATATAGCTGAGTCTTTATTGTTGGGTGGGGGTTTTATATGTGCTATTGTTGTTGTTTGTGGTGTGGTTTGGAAGTTTATTTGTTTTGTGTTGTATGTTATTTTGTTTGGTTTTGGTACTTGTTGAAGAGATGTGCTGGTCAGACATGTTGATGATTAGGCATTATTCCCCCTCCAGGCTGAGGAATCTTCGCCCTTTTTACTGCTCCCCCCATCTGCGGAGGTGTATAGACTGTGTAGGGTGTTGGGGATAGTTAGGAGGGTAAGGGCGGGGACTCGGTGTGTTGGGGGAATGGAGAAGAGTGGGAGAATTGGGATCGTGGAGACAAGGAGATGCCCTGGGGTGAAATAGGTCCAGGAAAGGGGTCCTCCTTGTCTGAGTCCCATACCCAAGGGCTCTGCCTATGGCAGACTGGAAACTCGGTCTTTCTCGGCTGCTCATCGGACTCAGGTGGTGTTATGCAGTGCCAAGTCCATTAAAAACAAGACTGCTATAGTTGGGGATCTTGTTAATTCAACTGACCTGGCTTGCATCACCGAGACCTGGTTGGATGAAAATGCTGGTCCCATTTTGGCTGCAGCAATTCCAACCGGGTACTTGGTGATACACCACCCGAGGACTGATCGTAGGGGTGGGGGTGTGGCCCTTTGTTTTAAATCAGAACTGAACCTGATGGAAGTTCCAGTGGGAGCTACCAACTCCTTTGAATATATTGTGGGTGAACGTATGGGGTGCAGGATTCTTCTCGTTTACCATGCACCAGGAGACGGGAATGTTTTCCTGTGGGAAGTTGCGGACTTCATTGTTGATCTGACATTGGGACCCCACAGATGGCTGATCCTGGGGGATTTCAATGCCTGGGTCGATGATGAACTCTTGCAGTTTGGACAAACCTTCCTCCAGTTAATGAGTTCACTGGGCCTCACACAGGTTGTTTCCTTCTCGACCCACATTGGTGGTCATTCATTGGACTTGGTGTTTCTCCTGGAGATGGAGATATCCGACTTGGCGGTGGAACCAGCTGGGTGGTCTGACCATCATACCATCAGGTTCAGTTTGGAAGCCCCCTCCAGGAGGTCTGCCCCTATGGAGATGGTCCAATACCGCACTTTATGGGGTGTATCCCTGATGGCAGTGTTGGACCTATCGGGTATGCTGAGTGAATGCTTGGATCCAGGGGATCTTGTACTAGCTTATAATAAAGCAGTGACAGAGGCCCTGGATTCCAGTGCTCCTCTTCGTGTTTGTCCACTCACCCTTCACCCCAGGTCTCCTTGGTTTAATGAGACTCTGAGGGAGTTGAGGAGAGTTGGACGAAGGTTAGAGAGGCAATGACGGAGGTCTGGCCTGGTATGTGACAGGCTTAGTTTGAGGGACCATTATTCGGTCTATCAATCAACAGTTTCCCATAAGAAGGCAGAATGTCTGTCCAGGGAAATTGCTGCTGCGCGGAATCGACCAGCTCAGCTTTTCTGGACCGTGGACAGACTGTGCAATCCACTGTGTCTTCAGCCCAGAAATTCCTTTTCTCAAGAGCGGTGTGAGGCGATTGCTCGTTTCTTCGTGGATAAGGTTGCCACGATCAGATCCGATATCCGCCTGACCCTTTCTCAAGGGAGTAGCAGTGGTCAGCAGGAGATGTCGGACACCCAGTTTGTGTGGTGCAACTTTGGCCAGTCCACAATCAGTGATATTGTGATGGTTATCCAGTCATTACATCCTACCAACTGTAGTTTGGATCTGGGCCCCACGCGCCTGCTGATTGGCTGCATTGATGTCATCAGCCCGGTCCCTGCTGAGATAATTTGGTTGTCCTTGGAGAGGGGAATCTTTCCAGATTCCCTTAAGGAGGCTGTGGTTCGGCCCCTTCTTAAGAAGTCCTCGTTGGATCCCTACTGTCTAGCAAACTACAGGTCGGTCTCTAACCTACCCTTTTTAGGTAATGTTATTGAGAAGGTGGTGGCATTACAGCTGGAGGACCATTTGACCAGCTACAATGTCTATGATTCTCTCCAGTCCGGTTTTAGGAAGAGACATAGTACCGAGACAGCTCTTGTTCAGATACTAAATGACTTCCTGATAGCGAGAGATCAAAGGACTTGTTCCATCTTGATCTCTCTGCAGCATTTAATACTGTGGGTCATGGTGTGCTGTTGGATCGTCTGCAGTTCATCTGCGGACTCTCAGGAGTTGTCCTCAGATGGTTTCGATCTTTCCTCATGAGTAAGACTTAGAGAGTGGTGCCTGGGGTTTGTTCCTCAGTTCCCCTGTGGGATACTGCAGGGATCTATTTTGGCACCCATGTCATTTGCAGTGTATATGCTGCCATTGGGAGCGATTTTATTAGATGGTATGGCTTGAGTTTTCATTGCTATGCAGATGATACTCAGCTATACATGTCTTTTGTGCTTGACCAAGATGATGCTGTCTTGGTGCTAAACAGCTGTCTGGCCGAAATCCAGGCCTTGATGAATGTGAGCTGGCTATGGTTGAATCCTAAAGGAACTGAGGTGTTGGTGGTGAACCAGGTCATCGTGAGGCGGGTATGTTGGCAGGCTTCCCTTCGGGTCTATGGCTTGGAGGCGTCCAGCTCATTACCTCAGACCAGGTGCAGAACCTGGGCGTTATGTTTGATGACTGTTTGACCCTAAAGTTACAGGTGTCTGCAGTTGTTAAAACTTCTTTTTACCATCTGAGAATTATCACCTGGGTGAAACACTTGGTTCCTCCCAATGATCTTCCAACGTTGGTTCATGCTTTCATTACCTCCCGCCTTGACTACTGCATTGCCCTTTACCTGGGGCTATCGGGGGTTGATATCCACCACTTGCAGCTGGTGCAGAATGCGGCAGCCAGGCTATTGACTGGTACCTCTAGAATGAAAAAATTACTTGCCATAGTAATTGTGTTTCTTCCCAGTGATGCTCAGATATTCATAACTTTATGCAGTAGCCTTCTAAGGTAGAACTGCCTGGAGAGATGGAACATATGCAAATGATGGAATCTTTTGCATGAGCCACTTTTCAAATGCTGCTTTCTACTAACTGCCTTTGCTCTGGACCCTCAGATTGGCTAGAAGCCTGTAAAGACAGGCCTACGAGGACTGTGACAATGATGACCATATTGAGCATGATAACAACAATAAAAATAATAATAATTATAGTAGGAACTCCTTTAACACCCAGAAAAAGGGCCTCCAACAGGAGGCCATAGCATGTGAAAGAATACCCCTGAATGGCAGAATCACCTGGTGGGGGAGAATAACAATAGTGAAAGCAATCACAACATATGTGCCACACATGGCATTTATACCCCTGAGAGCGCAGTATACAGGAGTGCAGAGGCTGAAGTTCTGGAAGGGGAGGTAGGGAGGGAAGTTATGAATATCTGAGCATCACTGGGAAGAAACACAATTACTATGGTAAGTAATGTTTTCTTCTAACCCCAGTAATGCTCAGTATATTCATAACTTTATGCAGACTACCAAGCAGTATCCTTGGAGGTGGGTACAGAACTCTAATTTGGAAACAGACTTTGCAGGACTGCTGTGCCAAACCTAGCATCACCCCTAGATAAAATATACAGATTGTAATGCTTTGTAAAGGTGTGTACTGTTTTCCAGGTAGCTGCTTTACAAATGTCCAGTAATGGACCATCCCTAGCAGCTGCTAAAGTAGCAGCTGTCCCTCTTGTGGAATGAGCCCTCAAACCTGATGGGGGCTCCTTACCAGCCTTTGTGTAGCAGAACTGGATACACTGGACTATTCATCGAGAAATTAACTTTTTGATGCTGGACTAGCCTTTCCCACATTTCATAGGTCAGAGCAGGTGTTTCTATCCTGCCTATGGACTGTAGTGGTTGTCAAGTAGTAGCTAAAAACTCATTGACATCCAAACAATGAAGACTCCTTTCACTTGAACCAAAGTGATCAGTGAAAGACAAGTAAGGTAATGGTTTGTGTCAAATGGAAATTAAAATCCATTTTAGGAAGAAACTTCCTTTTATTTTCAGGACCACTTTGTCATCATGAATGAAATGTAGCCATAGTTCAATGCAGTGAGACTGGGGCTCACTGATTTCTCTGACAGAAATTACCATAAGGAAAGAACAATTTTCATTGTGGCATATCTCCAATAAACTGAAAGCGTAGGCTCAGAAGGGGAACCCATGAGCCTAACCACACACAAATTTAGGTACCATGCTGGCACCGGTTCCTTGTGAGGGTGTGTGCAAATAGGATAGGCCTTTAAAGAACCTTTTGAAAACAGGGTCTGGGGCACAGAGAAATAGAGGAACATTCTGTCCCCTGAAATATAAGTATATGCTTCTAAGGTACTGAACTGTAAGTCCAGTAGATGCAGTAGGTAAGATAGTCCAGCACAGATGGGACACCAGCCTATTCTGTTACGTGTGAAGCCCTTAAAGAGCCCTTTTGGTGATAGGATCTGGAGCGACTTGAAACATCTTATCTAGCTGATATGTAGGCTGATGCTACAGCTAGGTGGACCTTAAGGGTACTGGACTGCAAGTCCAATGAATGTAAATAAGAAAATAAACAGACACAGCTGGGACCCCAGCATATGCTGGTACCAATTCCTAGTTGAACAGCAATAGGAAAAAACCTTTTCCATTTGAAGCATAGATTTCCTTAATAGAGGGACTTCTGTAACCACTTAAAATGTCCAAGACATTTTCAGAAAAACGCAATTCCACATATTGTAGACCCCCAAGAGCCATGCCTTGAGCCCAAGTTTTAGGTACAGGAGCCTCCCTTGGTTGGAGGTTAGCAGATTGTACCTCCGAGGAAGGTGTATTGGTTCAAACCCAGACATGGAGAGTAGCAGAGAGTACCATGGCTGCCTGGCCCAGTCTGGTGCTATCAAGAGCACTGATGCTGACTGGCACCTGAGCTTAAGAAATACTCTGTACATCAGAGGGAAAAGAGGAAAAGCATGTAGATGCTTCTCTGACTAATCCAGAGCCAGAGCATCCAGAAGGATTGTTCTCGTATCTGGTGGTCTGCCATAGTACAATGGTGGGTGGTGGTTCTGGTGGGACACAAACAAGTATACCTCTGGGGTGCCCCACCTCCTAAAGTTTCTTGCACTACCTGACTGTCCAAATCCCATCTATGATTGGACTAGCTGATTTGAGTCAGGGTATCTGCCCAGGTATTGTCCTTGTCTGGCAGACAACTAGCCCCCATGGAGTGTCCTATACTGACTCCCTATTATCATAAGTCTTCTGCAGGCAGGGCTTGACTTTATCCTTCCCTGCTTGCTTGTGTGATACATTACGGTGGTACTGTCTCTTCTGACCCGTACCACCTTCCCTGTACTAGTTGTGTGGAAACCCTTACTGTCAGTGACACTAATCTTGGCTCCAGCAGGTTTGTGTGCAGAAGTTACTCTATGCTGGGATGGTGTGAACCCCCAGCTGGGAGTCACACACTAGCAGAGATACATCTGTTGACTGAACAACTGATGGGGACTCTTGCTGAAAAAAGGGGACCCCTTTTTTCAGGTTGGTTTCTTCTTTCCACCCTTGAGTGACCTGTAACAATATTTGTTGTTATCAGAATTCGTTTCAAAGGAGGGACCTTTCCCTAGTGAACCCAGAGGTGAAACTGAATGTCCCTCATCCATAACCTGGATTCCAGGACTAAGCCAGTGGCAGGTGTCATGGGGCCAGCAACTGATAAAACTGCCTTTTGGCTTTTTGTTTGTTCAGGCTGAATGAGCCCACTATCAGTGGGATACATCTTGCCCTGTTGAGAGGCAGGCAGGCCCTGCCTTGCAAGGTATCTAACTCTGCTCCTGTGAACTGAAGTGTCTAAGCAGGCTGAAGGACAGAACTTCTTTAGATTATCAGGAACCCTAGTAACTCCAGGAGCCCCTAGGCCACTTGCTGGGTTGATTTTACAACCCCTAGCCAGTCATCTAGGTATGGGAAAAACTGTGACACCTTGTCTTTGAAGGTGTGTCAGAAACCCTGCTGAGCACTTTGTGCAGACTCTTGGAGAGTGACCTGATGGGAGTATGCACCTGAAGTACATTCTGTGAAATTCCCTTATGAAGGTGAGGAAATAAGCACCCTTTAAGACCAGTGATGCCAACCCTTCCCTTGTCTGGAGTGTTGGCAGAATCAGTGACAAAGTTATCATTTTGAACTTTGGCCTTGTTAAAAATGCCTGTTTAGTACCGTGAAGTCGAAGACAGGCCAGCATACCCCATTCTCTTTGTGGTACCTTTTGCTATACTAGGACAGGCTTCACTTTGTGACAGTACCATGTTTTGAATCTTTTTTTTTTTTTACTGTTGGCAGGGATTTGAACTCTCAGCCAGTCCCTAACCCACTGTGGAGCCTGAAGTACCCCATGTGTGGGTACTGCTGATACTGAGGCACAACTCTAGCCTGATAAAAGAAAGGCTTAATGTGAAATGATCTGTCTCTGCCTCCCCTTCCATACGTTTTAGTGGAGGGAAAGCTTTCTTTTGCAGAACTGCAACTATAGGCGGTTTTTGTATACATCCATCTTTGTCATGTAAGCCTTTATCTTTCTTTCAAGAGGGGATGACCCTCAACTGGAAAAAACATAGCCTTGGTTTGGGTATCCTGAATGAGGTTTGTGACTCTCAGCCAGGCAAACCCCCTTGAGCTACTTAATCTGCCATTTATCTGGCAGTAGTGCCTAAAAAAGCAGCAGTCATAGGACTGGTATTGGGCTGCTCCCAAACCCAACTTAACTGTTTCAGCTAGATCATCTGACAGGGAAGTCTGAGCCTTGACTGCCATAGCAAGGACAGACTGCCATAGTGACTTTTGGTATTGAGCATCAAAGGCTTGAAAGCCGTGCTGTCAATTTTCCTGAAATCCTTGCTAGGAGGAATGCCAGGGTATATTTGCCTTGTTAAAGGCTGTCACTTGTACTACTCCTTGGTGAACAGGGTGGGAGAATAACAATTCAGCTTCCTCCCTGTCCATCTGATATTTCTTATCTAGCCTCTTTTCAAGAGGGGAAGACAGCTTTGAATTTGTAGAAATCCTCAAAATATCTTTCCTGAAGAATGTATTCACAGGAAGGAAAAGCTTTTAGTGGGTGTCAGCCCAATCATTTCTCACAATATATGAAAAGTGAGGAATAATCCTCAAATGCTCTGTGGGAATAGCCCAACTCATGTTCAGGGTAAACCTCAATTTAATAGGTTCTTCTTTCTTTTATTTAATCATAAACATATATTCTTCCTCTTAATAATAGGAAGACTGATCAGAGGAGAAAGACTGCTTTGCAGTAGTCTGCTGTTGAGAAACAGGCAGCCCTTGCAAGCCTAAAAGTTATTTTTTTGTTTTTTTAAACCATTCAAGACATTTTTCCACACTTTCTCCTAGAAAGCTTTACAATTTCTGCAGGAGTTGTTAGGCTTTATAGCAGACGCAGAAGTCCCCAAATGCTGTCCAGCAGGAGGTTCTGTGTTTGATTTATTTGAGAGAACCAGGGAGTCAGCTGGTTCAATAAGTCTAGCAGGCACAGAACTCCCCATACGCTGTCTAGCAGGGGGTTCAGTGTGTTTAGTTTTATTTTATTTCTTAGAGGGATCCAGGTAGTCAGCCAGTTCAGCAAGCCTCTCAAGAACTGCTTGTATACCCATCTCAGGGGTAGCGGTTACAATAATTATTGTGGTTTCAGCCACAGAAATTTAGGGTGTCTGCTGCTAAGAGTTAGAGGGACCCTTAGGTGGTGATAACTTTTTTTTAGCCTTATCCAGGCATGTTTAAATAGTTTTCTGAGGACATGTAATGCAGATTTCACTCTGCTTGGAAATGAACATGCCCAGAGAGCAAACAAAGACTGTTTGCCTTAACAAATATCACCACTCTCAACACATGATTCAAAACCAGCATCACCAGTTTTCTTTCTCGGTTTTTCTGACATTTTCTGATAAAACCGATAAAAGTTGTAACCGCTAAAAGAAATGTATTTATTTAAACTTTATTTAACATTCGTGGTTGGTTCCCGACTGATGAGGAACCGATTGGGACCAGAAACCCAAGAAAAATGAACTGAGGCTATCGGTTCAAACCCTAGTATTAGTGGTTCTTAAAACAAGCTAAATTAAATAAAATTAAACATAATTAATGGAGATTTTTAGTCAGAAAACGCCGATAAATGTAAAATACACTTCGGTTCTCCCCGGTTATACTGAACTGGAAAAAACCGATAAACTTACAATTTAAACACTAAAACTACGAGTTTACTTAAAACCATAAAAGTAAGAAGACAGCAAATGAAATGTAAAGAATACTTATATAAATTTTATAAGTTTTCTCATGTCAAAACAAGATGATGAGGAGAGGATCTCCGAGCGTCTAGTCTTGACAGGCGGTGAAAAAAATCTGAGGGTTTAGAGCAAAGGCAGTTAGTAGAATGCAGCATTTGAAAAGTGGCTCATGCAAAAGATTCCATGATTTGCGTATGTTCCATCTCTCCGGGCAGTTCTACCTTAGAAGGCTACTGCATAAAGTTATGAATATACTGAGCATTACTGGGGTTAGAACTAGTCATATAACGCCTGTGCTCTACAGTCTGCACTGGCTGCCAATACAGTGGCGGATCACCTTCAAGGTTGCTTTATTAACCTATAAGGCTCTACACTACCAGGGACCGGGTTACCTGAAAGATCTCCTTTGTCCCTACTGTCCCCTCCGTCCTTTCCAATCCACCGATGAGGGATTGCTAGAGATTCCCAGGGTTCGATTACAAACATCCGGGGCAAGGGCGTTTAGTTTTGCTGCCCCGTCCCTGTGGAATTCTCTACCTCATAGAGTACGAGATTACCTAACCGTCCAGAGTTTTAAGAATGCCTTGAAGACTTATCCTTTTGGTTTGGCATTTGTGGATTAACAATGCTGCTACTATACTGTATTTTACTGTACTTTTTATGTTTTATTTTGAGAATAATTTATTTTATATTTTATATATTTCTATTGTAGAGGCACCTTGGTTTTAGAAAGGCGCCTTTTATAAATAAAGACAATTTGATTTGATTCTAAGTGTTGTGCTGTGCCATTCCCCTGGTAGGGGTGTACTATACCCAGTTGTTTTACCCATTGGCAATGTTGGAGCTAACAGAAAAGGAAATTACAATAAGTATGAAGTTAATTTCACCTTCCCTTCCCCATGCCCACACCAAAATCAAGTTACCTCACTCACCACCCTGTCCCACAAAAAGATGTATGAATCCCCCTCAGTCTTCATCGCCCTCTTGCCAATAAACCACCCAAACCCCAGTAGGCGGCAGCAAAATGACAGTTTAAATACCTATAATAAAAAAAAAGAAATGGTCCCCCAATGAAACAAGCATCCTCACTCTTCAGTGTTCTGAGCTGAATAAATGGTGACTGACATATCTCCTACTAGAAATACCTGATTGGTCCTGTTTACCATTAGATAATAAAGAAAATAACATTGGATACTGTTACCTGCCGGACGAGGGCTCACATGCCAAAGGGGATATGGGAAATGCTAATACAGCTCACCAAATGCCAAGTCATGAAGGATAGTAATGTGTAAAAGGGGGGAATGTAGCACAAGCCAAACTGTATAGGCATGTAGCCTAAGGAGGATGTGACAAAGCACTCAATCATAGGGCAAATAGGCAGGTACATATGCATGAAAGATCAGAACCAAGAATGATAGCGGGACCCAGCAAACAAAGACGATGACGGGCCCACACATGGGAACCAGAGAGAGAAGTGAGACCATGGAGGAAATGAACAGAGGTGGAGAGAGAATAAGAAAAAGATAAAGGAGAAAACAATACACTCCAGGAAATGTGAGGGGGAAGGGGAAGGAACAAGTTAGAAAAAGTCTGTAGTGCAAATCTTAACCAGAAATCACAGAAATTAAATGGCGAGTTACTGGTGCATCAATCTGTATAGACGTGACAGAAGGAATTTATTATGAAGTCCAATGGTCAATAAAACCGTGAGCCGGATTTTCTTAATGGTAGCACAGGGCTAGCGTCAAGCCCTGCGTCAGACCCTTTGTTTGGCACAGCTGCGCCAATACCTCTGCCACGAACTGCACCCGATTTTAGTAGGTTGGGTGCAGTTATGACGCTTTACCCAATTTATGGCAGCTTACACCAAATATTTGGTGCAAGCCCTGTAAAGAGGGTACCCGGGATTGTCGCAAGTTAGACCAGAAAAAGTTGATCTTACTTGCAGCAATTGGAGCTTGGGATGGAAAATCCTGACGGCCGTCCAGAAGAATGCTGCAAGCCTCATGCATCACATGTTCGGCGCACCCAGGGCATGTGGCATTCACAGTCTTTTGGAAATCCGGCCCCGTAACTTAACTACAGATCAGAATGATAGAGCACATGACAAATATTGAGGTATGGACTTCACAGCAAGGGTTTAAAGTCCATTTGGTCATTAGGAACAATCAGCACCAAGGGCCCCACACTCAAGTGTAGGACTGGTCCCAATGTGCACTTTGTGTGCAAAAACATGTTGGTTTGCTTACTGTTTATTGTAGTATAATAACTGGTGATTTCTTATAATAACTTGCTGCAGACTGCTTTTAAAATGTAATAACTGGAGGTCATTTTTCTCATAGGACAAGCTGGTTATAATTCGCCGTTATAACGACAGACATGTGCCAACTTCTCCTCAGCCCTGCTCACGCTCACTACCTCTGTACAGCTCCTCAGCCCCGCTCACGCTCACTACCTCTGTACAGCTCCTCAGCCTTGCTCACGCTCACTACCTCTGTACAGCTCCTCAGCCTTGCTCTCGCTCACTACCTCTGTACAACTCCTCAGCCCTGCTCATGCTCACTACCTCTGTACAGCTCCTCAGCCTTGTTCACGCTCACTACCTCTGTAGAGCTCCTGAGCCCTGCTCGCGCTCACTACCTCTGTACAGCTCCTCAGCCTTGCTCACGCTCACTACCTCTGTACAGCTCCTCAGCCCTGCTCGCGTTCACTACTTCTGTACAGCTCCTCAGCCTTGCTCGCGCTCACTACCTCTGTACAGCTCCTCAGCCCCGCTCGCGTTCACTGCCTCTGTACAGCTCCTCAGCCCCGCCCGCATTCACTACCTCTGTACAGCTCCTCGGCCCCGCCCGCACTCACTACCTCTGTACAGCTCCTCGGCCCCTCCCACGCTCACTGCCTCTGTACAGCTCCTCGGCCCCGCCCACGCTCACTGCCTCTGTACAGCTCCTCGGCCCCGCTCGCGCTCACTGCCTCTGTACAGCTCCTCAGCCCCGCACGCGCTCACTGTCTCTGTACAGCTCCTCAGCCCCGTTCATGCTGATTACCTCTGTACAGCTCCTCAGCCCTGCTTGCGCTCACTGCCTCTGTACAGCTCCTCAGCCCTGCTCGCGCTCACTGCCTCTGTACAGCTCCTCAGCCCTGCTCATGCTCACTGCCTCTGTACAGCTCCTCAGCCCTGCTCGCGCTCACTGCCTCTGTACAGCTCCTCAGCCCTGCTCGCGCTCACTGCCTCAGTACAGCTCCTCAGCCTTGCTCGCGCTCACTGCCTCTGTACAGCTCCTCAGCCCTGCTCTTGCTCAGTACCTCTTTCAAACAACATGCTATATTATGACATATGCAGTGAGTCCCAACCTTCGAACTGCTGCAGAGGTGAAAGAGTTAACTTTCCATGCCAGGCATGGAACGCTGAGCTCGAGCTCGGTTGAAACTCTGCCTGTTCTTCAAACTCAAACCGTCAGATTCTTTACTCCGCCTCACTGAACAGTCGCTCCGGAGATTTCTCCTTCTGCTCGGTTCATTTTGTCGGTTAAAGTATTGTTTTTCTCGGTTTTTGACCGAATTTAAACCGCAACCAGTCGGTTCAGACTCTGTCTGTGGTATTTGTGAGTACTAGATAGGTTTTACATTAATTTCTATTCTGTGTGGAACTTGTAAACGGTTTATCGGTTCGGTTTGAACCGATCAGGTTGTTTAAAATATATTAATCTGTCATTTAGAGTGTGGTTATCGGTTCTAAAAAACGGATTTTATTACGTTTTTTTTCCACGACCCATGACACGGTTGGGAACCGATAAGAGGGTCTTACCTGGCGGATTGCCATAAACGGGTAAGTTTGGTTAGGACTGGCACTATGTCTGAGAAACCCAAAAGAAAAACCGGGCCCACTGGGTTTCAACACTGCAGTGTGTGGGAAGTCTTGCCAAGGCTGACCCCCCACCACCTGTGTTTATTGTCTGGGGTTTGACCACCTCAATGCAGACTGCTAGATTTGTAAAATTTTCCTGCAGCTACCCTGGATAAGAGAGTTGGTAGGCTCAGGGAGGGAGGCCAAAAGTCCGCTGAACCGATGGCCAGCCCGGTTCGGTTCCAACCGAATCGAGGGAGTGCCCTGACCAGGGCAAGACTTCCTCGGGCAAGGAGATCCGACTCTGAGGAGTCGGTTCCAGCAAAAGGACTAGGAAATCAGCTGGTGTGGAGCCAAAACTTTCCTCTCCAACCGCTGAAGAAATAGCCAAAGCGATTAAAATTGTCCAGTCGCTTTCCCTGGTTCCGATCGAACCGGCACCATCAGGTAAGCGTCCAGTTCGGCCGGTTCCACCGGTTCAAGAGTATGATTTAGAAGAATATTATGAACTGGAGGAGGGGGAAGAGGAGTATGAGGAGAGTGAATGTGGATTTGAAAGTCTGGATGTGCCCATTGACCCGGACATCTCCCCAGACAGACCTTCAGGAGTGTCTCCTCCTAGGCTTTCTGAGTCCCCTTCTCATTTTATGTTTTATAAGAAAGTGGCTGAAACCCTCCAGCTCCCTATGGAGGAAGCTGTGGATGGTCAAGAGGAGCCTGACTATGTGGAAATGATGGATATTCCAGAGTCTAGGAGACTGTCTATTCCTTTGCATAAACCTTTTGGGAAACAGTTAAAATTCTAAAAACTCCTCACACTATACCTCCTGTGGATAAGAGAATGGACAAGAGGTACACATTGTCAGGCTCTGATATGGAGTTCCTTACACAACAATGCAGCCATGTTGGGGTAGTGCAGGCTGCAGCCCAGACAAGGCAAATATTCCCTTGGCTTCCCACCCCTGACAAGGACTCCAGGAGGATTGATGCCATGGCAAAGAAACAGTACATGGCAGCATCCTTGGGACTCAGACAGGCAAATTATATGGCTTATGTTGCTAGATATCAGAAATCCAGATGGGATACTGTTATGGCTCTAGCAAAACAGGTCCCTGGCCAGCTTGCCAAGGAGCTGGAGCAGGTGGCTGCTGATGGTATTGAGGCATCCAAGGTGCAATTCCATGCTGCAGTGGACTCTAATGATGTGTCATCAAGAGTCATGGCTACATCTGTGGCTCTCCACAGAATGGCTTGGCTCAGATGTACTAGCCTGTCACAGGATACCCAGACTAAGGCCATGGATTTTCCTGTTGTGGGTAATTCTTTGTTTGGGGGAGCAGACAGAGAATTATGTGAAGAAAATGGAGGAGTATAGGACCACCTATAGGAGTGCACAGGCCAAGGAAAGGCAGGCCACTCCTCAAAGGCAGCTTTCCAGGGGCCTTTTTACCAAGCCCAGGCCTCCTCTTCTGCTTATGCCCAGAGGGGGTTCTTTAGAGGGAGAGGCAGACTGGGTACAAGCAGGCCTGCTTCCACCCCTCAGCCCAAAGCCCCTGCCAAGAAGGCACCCTGATGGGGTTGCCAGGGCTGATTCTCAGCTACCTGTAGGGGGGCAGGCTGGCTTACTTTGTCCAGGACTAGAAGTCTCTGACATCAGACAAGTGGGTCCTGGAAGTAGTAAGCCAGGGACTGGTTCTCAGCTTCAAAAAATTTCCAAAGATGAGAACCAGATCCTTTCCACCTGCAAATCCACCAAAGGCAGTTGCCCTAGAGGCAGAGGTCTCTTCCCTCCTGGCTCTCAGAGCTGTGGAAAGGGTTCCACCCCTACACCAGGGCAAAGGGTTGTACTCCAGGTACTTCCTTACCCCAAAAAAGACAGGAAAATGGCGGCCCATCCTGGCTCTCAGATATTTAAACAAGCACCTTTTAAAACCAAAATTCAAAATGGTGACTCTGGGAATTATTCTACCCTCTCTAAGGCCAGGGGACTGGCTAGCATCCCTGGACCTCAAGGATGCCTACTTCCATATTCTCATCAGAAGCTCCCATCCGAAAGTACCTCAGGTTCGAGCTGCCCTCAGGCCATTACCAGTTCAGAGCAATGCCCTTGACCTCACCTCTGCTCCAAGGGTATTCACAAAATGCCTGGCAGTAGCAGTTGCTTCCCTAAGAAGGCAAAAAATTGCCATCTTCCCTTACCTGGACGACTGGCTCATAGTAGGCCAGTCTCCAGACCAAGTCAAGTTACATCTACAGATAACTCAGCAACTGCTCACCTCTCTAGGTTTCCTTCTGAATCTTTCAAAGTCAGTTCTAGTGCCTGTCCAGGTCCTCACTTTCATAGGCGCAGAGCTGAACACACAGAAAGCCAGAGCCTTCCTTCCTTTGGACAGGGCAAGGACACTGGTCTCTCTGGCCTCCTCATTCACCCTGCAGGTCTCTCGACCAGCAAGGCATTTTCTACAGCTCCTGGGGCACATGGCTGCTTCTACAGCAGTAGTGCAGGGAGCAAGATTTCAGATGAGGGACATCCAGTTCCATTTGAGAGCCTTTTGGTGTCAAAGGAAAGACCCTCTAACCAAATTGATCCCAATGACTCGAACCCTGATCCAGGCCCTACAGTGATGGCAGGATCAGAGCATTCTGAGACAAGAAGTTCCTTTTGTCACTCAGTCTCACTCCTTAATCCTTACTACAGATGCATCCCTCTTGGGGTGGGGAGCTCACATGGGCGACCTCACTACCCAGGGATTGTGGTCCCCTCAAGAATCTCTGCTCCACATCAATCTGTTGGAACTCAGAGCAGTTTTTCTAGCACTTCAAGCTTTTTCCAAGTCTGTTCAGAACAAAGTTGTACAGGTCAGAACAGACAACACCACCACAATGTGGTACATCAACAAGCAATGGGGCACTCGGTCTACAGCCTTGTGCACCGAAGCAATGAAGTTGTGGTCTCTGGCTTACTCCCTGAACACCTCTCTTACGGCAGTTCACCTCCCAGGCAAGGACAATGTCCTGGCAGATGCTCTCAGCAGGATTTCCCAGGGCCATCACGAATGGTCACTGGACCCCCTGGTCTTGGAGGTGATATTTGCCAGATGGGGCACCCCGCAGATAGATCTTTTTGCAGCCCCAGACAATCACCAACTTCCTCTTTTTTGCTGCAGGCCCCCAGTATTGGGCTCAGTCCCTCTGGATGCCTTAGTTCTCAATTGGAAAGGGAAGTTTCTCTATGCTTTTCCCCCCTTCCCTCTCCTGTTCAAAGTGCTAGTCAAAATCAGATCTCAACCCTGCAAGATGATCCTGATTGCTCCAGATTGGGCCAGACAACCCTGGTATCCACTCCTACTGTCCTTAGCTGTCCATCTTCCTCTGTGTCTTCCCAGGAATCACAACCTGTTAACCTGTGCTCAGGGGAGGGTTTGGTACCCGAACCTCAAATCTCTCAATCTCAAGGCCTGGCTCTTGAAGAGTTAGAGTTTGCTGATCTACACCTCCCAAGGTGTAATGGATATCCTGAAGGCTTCTAGGAAACCTTCCACCAGGGCTACTTATAATTCCAAATGGAAGAGGTTTTCCATATGGTGCTCTGGAAGCATATTTCCCAGAATCTGCTAGTTTACCCACAGTCCTGGATTATATGGTCCACTTAAATACCTTGGGGCTGAGACCAGCTAACCTAAAAGTGCATCTGGCAGCTGTGTCTGCTTTTATTTCAGCAGGTACGCCCTCTTCTCTTTCAGCTCATCCTGTATTCTCCAAGTTTTTCAAGGGATTGCTTCACACCAACCCTCCATTCAGGGACCCTGCCCCTGCCTGGGATCTTAATGTTTGCATTGCTCAGCTTATGCAACCCCCCTTTGAGCCTTTGTCTTCAGCAGAGCTTAAGTTCTTGACTTGGAAGACTGTGTTTCTGGTAGCCATCACTTCTGCCAGGACGATAAGTGAATTACAAGCTTTGTCATTGGAGCCTGATTTTATCTCCTTTCATAGGGATAAGGTGGTCCTCAGGACTAACAGGAAGTTCTTGCCTAAGGTGGTTTCAGATTTCCACCTTAATCAATCTATATCTCTTCCAGTGTACTTCACTGACCATTCTCCTCTGGTGAGAGGAGGCTGCACAGCTTAGATGTGAAGGAGAGCCCTTAGTTACTACATGGAGCGTACTAAGGTCAGCATAGGTTTACTCTCCAGCATGCGTCTCCCTGCAGCCAGGGACATCCCCTATTCTAGAGATATGTCAAGCAGCTACCTGGAAAACAGTTCATTCTTTTACCAAGCATTACTCCCTGGACATCCAGGCTAGGAGTGATGGTCGGTTTGGCACAGCTGTGCTTCAGAGCTTATTTCCTAAGCAGGTTCTGTCCCTCCTCCATGGAGGTACTGCTGTGTAGTCTGCATATGTCATAATATAGCAAGACTTCATGTTGTTTGAAGAAAAAATTACTCACCTTAGTAATGTTGTTTCTTCTAATGGAGTCTTGCTATATTATGACCTCCCCCCCTGCCTGCCCCTCTCATAACCTCTGTTTTTGGGATGAGGGTGGGCAGTGCAGTGTTGGCACTTAGTAGATGCCCACCTTGTTGTTTTCACCCCTTCTTTTTTGGGTGCCTTGGTGTTGTGTTTTTCATTTTTTGGGTCTCCTGACTTGAGTCTTTGTTTTGGGACCAAAAAATGTGTTCTTATGTTTAGTAGCCAGTTGGCTAGTGTAGGATTACAGCTTCCACACAGGACCTCAGTGAGTTTAGCTCGTAAAGATCTGATGGTTTGAGTTTGAAAAACAACAGACAGAGTTTCAACCGAGCTCGAGCTCAGCGTTCCATGCCTGGCATGGAAAGTTAACTCTTTCACCTCCGGAGCAGTTCGAAGGTTGGGACTCACTGCATATGTCATAATATAGCAAGACTCCATTAGAAGAAACAACATTACTAAGGTGAGTAATTTTTTCTTACAGCTCCTCAGCCCTGTTCTTTCTCAGTACGTCACACGGCTGTCTCAAGTGTGGTCATTCAGAATGACCTGTGACTGCCATGGAAAGCACTCATACAAGTAACAAGCAGCAAAATATCTAGCCCCCTCACTAATCTTTGTTCAACACTTAGAGGCAGTTTTCTCGCTCACTCACTTTCTCTCGCTCTTGTCTCCACAGAAACACTGTGAACCATGACATTCAACTAATTTGCATATTGCCATGAGAATGACCACACCGACTTTATAAAAATTGTTTTCATTAATAAACTACAAATTATTAATCTACAGTGCCTGAACATTTTTTTCTGGAAATTAAGTGTTTCATATAATGACTTTACCATTTCTTGCAGATTTGACTAGCTGCCATTTTCAGAATGAAGCTGCTGCAGTTCTGACACTCTGTAACTCAAAGCAACCTCTATTTTGCCAATTAAAAAAAAATTGGTAAAACAGAGAAACACATTTTAAACATTTGTACAACAATATGTCTCACTTTATTCCCTTTCTTAATTGTAGTACTACATGTTGTAATAAAAAAATAAACACAACCCTTTTTTTGAAACATAGTTTTTTTTATTTAAAGGAATCTGGTTGGAGAAAAAATGCCCCCCCGCAGCAATTACATAAAACAATACATGGGGGCGGGGCAAAACTCTAACTTAATGGACACCCTCAGTGTGGGATGCTTAGAGAAACCCCAAGAGCGATGTAGCATCCTACACCTCGGGTGTGCATTAAATTCGCGTTATACACTCCTGCCCATGTATTATTCTATATGTAATAACCCAGTACATGCTGTAATAACGCTATACCACATTTTCATGGCATTTTCGTCCTCATGCTGTCATTGCTATCAATTCCTCCTCATGCTGTCACTTCTATCAGCACGAAAAATACACTGACTCCTTACACTGGCTCGAAAACTTGCACCAGTAATTATAAAAAATGCCTGTGCAGATTTGTTATGAGGATGTTTTTCCTCACCCTTGGTGTGTGATGATCTAATAATTCTCTCGAGCTTCGTTCTCTGGGTTTATGGATTATCACACACCTCGGGTGTGTAAAATATCCTCATAACACACACCTGCACTGGCATTTTTCTCTGTGTAATAGATTGTATGAGACTAGGTTTACTTAGTTCTGGACTGACATCTTCTGTTACTACAAATCCCAGAATTCCCTGCAACTGACATCAGAGCAGTTGCCAGCAGTGGGAGATTAAATAGCCTGTAGTGCATGTTAGAGCTTATATAGGCTCTGTTCTTTTGTTTGCTGGTCCCACACTTGTTAAGGTGAAACCCTTGGCCAGAGTGTGGGTGTATAACACCTGTTGAGGTGAAACCCATGGGCAGTCTAGGGGCATATAATACCTGTTGAGGTGAGACCCTTTGCCAATCTGGGGGTGTATAACACCTGTTGAGGTGAAACTGTTGGCCAGTCTGGGGGCATGTAAAATATGTTGCAGTGAAACCCTTGGCCAGTCTTGGGGATATAACACCTGTTGTGTTGCAACCCTTGGCCAATCTGGGGGCATATAACACCTGTTGAGGTGAAACCCTTGGCCAATCTGGGGGCATATAACACCTGTTGAGGTGAAACCCTTGGCCAATCTGGGGGCATATAACACCTGTTAAGGTGAAACCCTTGGCCAGTCTGGGGGCATATAGCACCTGTTGAGGTGAAACCCTTGGCCATTCTAAGGGTGTACAACACCTGTTGAGGTGAAACCCTTGGCCAGTCTGGGAGTGTATAACACCTGTTGAGGTGAAACCCTTGGCAGGTCTGGGGGTGTATAACACTTGTTGAGGTGAAACTGTGACCATTCTGGGGGTGTATAACAACTGTTGAGGTGAAACCCTTGCCCAATCTGGGGGTGTATAACACCTGTTGAGGTGAAACCTGAAATAAGCAATGATTAAACAAGGGGGATAAACTCAAACGTCACCTGCCCAGAGGGAGGTCAGGAGATACGGTGATATTATTCAATGCATTGGCAGGTCTGGGGGTGTATAACACTTGTTAAGGTGAATCCCTTGGCCAGTCTGGGGATGTATAACACCTGTTTAGGTGAAACTCTTGGCCAGTCTGGGGTTGTATAACACCTGTTGAGGTGAAACCCTTGACTAGTCTGGGGATGTATAACACCTGTTGAGGTAAAACCTTTGGCCAGTCTGGGAGTGTATAGCACCTGTTGAGTTGAAGCCCTTGGCTGTTCTGGGGGTGTGTAACAGTTGTTGAGGTGAAACTCTCTGAAAAAGACCATCTGGTTGAAACGCTAGAGAGTTTGTTTGTGAGCATGCTGTTAGCTTTGGGCCATTGGCCGTCTGCTTTTCATTGTGAGGTGAATAAAACCTTTGGTGAGATAAAGTATTTTTGTGACCTTGTCTATTGTTGTGCATAAAGAGTGGAGTGCCGTGACTGTTTATTACTGGGTTTAGTGATTGTCGCTGAGCACCCATGAGTCTGAGTGCAGCTCTTTCTGTTCCTCACACTTTTAAGTCTCTAAAACTATCATGACCAGTATGTCCTCACCTTTGTAACGTAGTATCCATACATGTATTTTGGAAATTAAAGAGATTCGCCAAGTTTATTAAAACGCAGTGTGCACCACATGGTGTAGTGTCTTACCTGAGCGGCACCCCGTTTGGCTACATTTAGCCAAAATAAAATTCCATATTAAAGAGTGAAAGGGATCGTAAATTTGTGTACAACTGATCCCTTCCACTTCCTGGTGCTGGGAGCTGGCTAAAGACCCGCCCCTGCGCTCAGGCACGTAATGACATGTGCTCAGGGAGAGTACAGGGGCACGCTCCATTATTCTCTATGGGGACTAACTTTTAAAACATTTTTAGATATCGTAATGGTCGTTTTGTCATTAACCATGGGCACTGGGGAGTGCCTATCTAGACTCCTCAAATCTCCTCTCTCCTTTCCAGTCCAGTTTCAGAACCAATTCAGCCATCACCTCTCTTCTCTGTGTTACAAACTCAATCCTCACTAGCATGGATCCAGGACTCACAACTGCTGTCGTTTTCATAGGCCTTGCTGAAGCATTTTATTCAGTATCTTCTCCTCTTCTCCTTCATAAACTCAGTTCCGCCAGTCTGTTGTCCTCTACAGTCACCTGGTTCCGCTCTTTCCTTTCTGGCCACACCCAAAGTATATTTTCAGGCGTGCCCTTTCCTGCCTCTACCCGTCCAGGCTGGTGTCCCCCAAGACTTTATCCTAGGCCCAGTCCTCTTCTTCATCTTCCTTAACGATCTCTCCTCAGCAGCATGCTCGTTCACTGCTATTCATATGTACGTGGACACTACTTTCCTCTTTGCCTCAGGTTCCTCCACCTTAGACATCAAGCTCCAGCTGCAATCTGACTTCCAGTCTGTCCTTCGCTGGTTTCAAGCCAATCAGCTCAAAGTAAATGCCCCCCAAAAATATGTCAGTGACCTTTGGAACCTCTCAAAAATTGTCCAACCTCTCCACCCCCCTCTTTTTCACCCTAGATGGAACCATCTTTGACACAGTCTCCTCTTTCAAATACCTTGGTGTCCAGCTAGTTAGCTGGCTCAGTTTCTCAGCACACAGAGATCACATTCACCCAAAGCTCTGTCCCAAGCTGGGGGCCTTTTACAGAAATAAAGACTCGCTCTCCCTGCCTGTTCATGGGAACTCCATACCAAAATGATATTCCCCTTATTCGACTACGCAGATGTAGTATACGGAGCTACCCCATCCCCTCGCTAGCTAGACTGGACACACTTTATAATGCCTTATGTCACTTTGCTTTAAATACCCCACTCCTTGCACATGCCACTACTCTCTCTCTACTCCTCCTTTTCCCTGTCCTCTCTTCACCAGTGCCCATGCCTCCCTCCTCATCTCCAAATTTTGGCTTGGGTCCTTCCCCTCCTACCTCTCCTCTCGCCCTCATCACTGCCCTCCTATTCCCTTTGTGCCAGAAATACCTGCACCTTCTCTCTCCCCAACCCCGCTTCTTGTTCAGGTCAATCAGCCTTTTCTTACCGCTTGCCCTCTCTCTCTGGAACTCCTTCACAAATTCCCTTGGATGGTCCCCCTCCCTGCTATGCCTGAAGCGTGCATTCTCCCAATCGCCCCCACCTTCTTGCATCTACACTTTCTGCATTCAGTAGACCTTTTTACCTTTTCCTTCTCTCTGCCTTGACCGTACCAGGAAGGCAGTGTAGCGCAGTGGGTTAAGGCTCTGAGCTGCAGATCTGGAGACCTGGGTTTGAATCCCACAGCTACCTAGATGCATACTATGTGATCCTGAGCAAGTGACTTAACTTCCTTGTGCTCCCAGATCGCATCTGGAAACGAGCTTTGCCTTAGTGTGCTACTCCTGGTTAAACAATGTTCCCTTTACCACTACAGTCCCATCAGCGGCCCCTTCAGCCCTTATCCCAGGTCTCACATGTCCTTCTATGCACTCTGACTATATCAACCTGTATCTGAGTCATTGTTAGCTTGTTCTGTCTACCCCAAACTTGATCTCTGCAAGTCCCAGTCTCCTTGTCTTTGCCTTCCCATTTGAAACGTTGTACTACTCTTATCCTACTTAATGTTATTTGAATATGTTATTAATTGCTATTTGCTACAGTTTTGTATCTTAGATCTTATGTCACAGCTTGCTGTTTTCCTGTACCTCATTTACTCAATTGTTGTATTAATTGTTCTCATGTCCATTGTATTCCTCTCATTCCCTCCCCCCAGGTCACACCTAGAAACGAGTCATGGCTCAGTGTGGCTTTCCCAGTTACCAATTTTTAAATAAATAAATAAATTATAGTATGACATAGATATCCTGTATTTGTGTGTACCTTTTGTGAAAATGTTAATAAAACTTTATACTGCAAAAAAGAATGATTTGTGTCTTGGCCAGGGGTAAATGGGCATTCTGACAAGCAGAAAACAGAACACCGCACACTCCAGGGGTTACATGAGCAAGGTGCACATTAATGGCAAAGTACACATGATATTTATAAAGGCAAAAAAGACTGAGGTGCATGTAGGAAGGGCACTGCCAGTATTTACAATTGGTCAGGAGGGCTACCTCCATCTATCAGCTTCAGCAGGCTGCATGCTTTTCAACATCATAACCGGTACTATTACTCTAGACAGAAAATGTTCTTATTGGTAAAGGAAAACCGTTGCTAAAATACTGACTACTTTTAAAAATGAATCATTTTTATGTCTGTTGTATTTTGCAGTGCTAGATATTTAACCTCCAAGCTGCTCGCTGAGCAAGAATTGCACTCTATGTCAGCTGATTCTGTTATTTCAGGACTCCTATAGGATAGGGTCAAGGCTTGTCCTGGCACATCAGTTGTTTTCTGTCCTTCTGGTTATTTAAAACATTACATTCACTCCATACAGTCCTTTCTAGTTTCTAATGAACACTTGTGTTTTTATTGCGTGCTTTATTCTTAACTCCACCCACTACCCCTCTCAAGCATTCCACAGGCCTGAGCACAGCTGTGACTTTCAGTTTCATGCAGGGGAAAAGGCAAAATTGGACCCTTATCTGATCTCTAAGCTACTCTTTCTGACAGTACAGTAAAACCCCAGGTATCCAAACTTCAGTTAACTAAAACTCTAGTTATCCAAAACTGTGGTGTGTCTCCCAGCTTAACAGACTTCACTGTAAAGTGTCCTCAGCTATCCAAACCCCCATTTATCCAAACAACTGCAATGTGCCCCAGGACATTTGGATAAATGAGGTTATACTGTATAGAGATGAAGATTTCCCTGCCTGGTTATACACTAATGATCATACTACTTGCAATTCAACTGATTGAAAACTGGGCACCAATTCCCTTTATGCTCTCTCAAAAACATTAGAAAGAGTGGGAACCTCAAGCAGAATATTTAAGGACGACCCCTTTTTGCTGTATTGAAGGCAAAATAGAACAATGTAACTCATAGGTGTAACCCCTAGATGGCGCTATCCCAGGGGCTACTACCCCTGCCTGATTTGCCACTAACAGGTTGAGGGGCCTGGATCCAATGGCGGGTGCCTCCACCCAGAGGTCAGGGTTTGCAATAGTTAAACTAACTTGGTCACAGCCCTCTGGGACACTGCAACCCCCCTTTCTTCCCACTAGTGGCCCACACAATATATCAGAATTACCTTCACAGTATACACTTACCCCCAGGACTGGTTCCGCACTGGGACCTCCTGTGAAATGAGATACAGTGCAACAATCACAGTACAGTACTTTAACATAGACAAATACCTCAGGCAGTATAACTTTGCTGAAACAAGCAGCTCTGATTTATTTAGGGATATAACAAGGACAGGGGAAACTGGGTTAATTAGCTTATCACTCTAATAATCTATTTATGGCTCTGTGCACAGGCCTATCCCTATCAGTTACTGGGTCCTTGGTACCCAAGCCCTAGTGGCTAGTCCAAACCGTGGCAGCTGGTAGGGGCCCTTTCACACAGAAAAGGAGAATTAAACAGTCAGCAGTACAGTAATTCCATTTGGATTTAATGTGGAATTCAACAGGGAGCGACCCTGAATTAGTACTCACGACCTCCAAATAAGATAGGGTCCTTCAATGTCAGCAGGGCTCACTTGAGGTACACAAACCTCTTCACACATCCATATAAAAGAAAGCACTATACCAGGCAGGCTGCATCTGTATCCGATCAGCAATTACTGCACAATACCCGGGAGAACACACAGCAGATTCAGTTTCCTGACAGACCGAGTGCAATTTTTCAGCAATTCTTCCAGTCTTCTACAGGGTGAGCCTGGTTTCTACTCTTCAGAGATCCTTTGATTCTTTTCACAGGACGGATTCAGTCCTAACAAGCTGCAGACCGGAACTCTGGGCCTTACACACGCTTTTTGACTAAAACTGCACACTGAAAAGCACAGGGCCTTCCTTCTTCACTGCCAAAGCTCAACTGAAACTCCAACCGACAAAACTGGCACTTCCTTTGAGTTCCTCCCAGTTCTTGACTGGATTGGCTGTCACTCACAATAGACTGCTGCTGTTGGTCCAAAAGGCACTGAAGTCTAAACTACATCTCCCAGAGTCACTGCCCATACAATCCTCTTGTGGCTGGCTCAGATTATGAGTCCAAGTTCTGATTCGTCCAAGGCACCATTTTAGAGCTAGCTTACCCCACACTGATTGGTCCAGTTCAGCAGTTCAAAACTAGAATGGGAACTAGCAGACACAGTTCTGACTGCAAAGAAAGCAGGTTAGACAAACTGTAATTTCATTATTACTCTAAATAATTTCTGGCAAACAGTTACATCTTTCAGATAGGTTCCCTTTGCACTCCTAGTGACTGCAAAATGAAGTGAATTGGCAGCAGCTTGAGTGGTACTCAATCAAAGAAACACACAGTCCCCCATACAAACTAATTATGTCTGCAAGCAGACAGCTCTTAAAGAGACAGTACCAGAGGTTCTAAAACACTCACTGATAAATGGCTTAAATGCCAAACACCATTCAGGCTTGGAGCATTCAAGCAAGCTCCTGAAGTCTTTTGGGAACCCCCATTTGCAGGAGTTACACCTTCCTGACCTGGGAAAGCTTGGCGTCAGCGTCAAGCAAGTACCATAAGTTTCAACTGCAACCATATACATTTGCATTAGGCTCAAGCATGTAATCATCAGTCAATATATCATTTTACCAAGAACACATTTCTGAAACATTGCAGATCGTCACTCTTTACACAGTATTACATACACATTGTACCATAACTCAGTTATTACCTCTTGTACTTGAAACCTGAAGAGGGGCCCTTCCTATCAGTTACCTTGGGGCTGATGGGGCAAGGGCACCATACTTAGAGGGCAACACAAGTAACTTGGAGTTAGCACTGATGCTCAGTTTGGGCAATGAGCTCGGGGACACATACACTCCTTTATGGACAACATTGAGAGGCAAGTCCACAGGCCTCCCAAGTGAATCATAACTGAGGTGCACCACAGGCTTTACAGCTCTACCAGTCTTTCTAGGGGGAACTGTTATAGTCTCTGCACTCTGAGCCTCATTTTCAGCATTGTCCTCACTTGTCAGGGGAGTCTCCATGGGGGTAGAGAGGCTAGAACTTGGGGCACTTTCAGCTCCAGGAGTTACAGTTTCTGAGTCCACAACATGTGGCTCGCATGGAGAGCTTTCGGACACTGGCAGTGGACTGTCAGGGCACTCAAAATACTCTTCTTGTTCGGGTGTATCACCAGTCTGCCCCAATCTATCATTTTCCTCCCCTGAAAGCTCAAACAGTTCAACCATGCACAATGATTCCATTTCATCTGATCTGATGCTTTGCACTTCACTTTCTGGGAGCATTGGCTCCAGGGATGAAGCTGGGGGCTTAGACAGTCCAGAAGGCCCAGCTTCATCTCCAGTATTGACTAGGGATTGCCCCGAAACAATTGACTCAGTTTGTAGGAAGGATAGTATTCAAAGTCACTCTCACTTTCTTCCGATATGGACTGACAGTCATGCTCAACTGGGACTTGTGGAGGGGAACACTTTAACTTTGCTTCTGTAGGTGCAGACTTTCTTGATCTTTTCTTAGCAGCAGCTCTAGTCACTGGTCCAGAGGGGCATCTTCTAGGGGCTCAGACTCAATTAAGATTTGTCCAATGGGCAGTAAATGATTTCTATGCATTGTTTTTACATCTTTGAATTATTCTCAGGCCTTACTTTGTACACTGGCAGATCATCTAGTTTGCCCACTACAATGTGAGGGAGATGGTGCCATCTGTCAGCAATCTTGTGCTTGCCATGCAGTCCCAGATTTCTTAGCAATACCGATCTCCTTCCTGGAGTTCCTGTGCTTTCACCTTTTATCATACCTTTCTTTGTTGGCCAGATTTCTTTTGGCAGCCATGGTTTGAGCCAGTTGGTACGCATGAGTTAGCTGGGCCTTTAACTTTGCACATACTGTAAATAGTTGTCAGCTTGAACCCCATCAGGAGAGACCCCAAAACACACATCTACTGGTAGTCGAGCTTCTTCCAAACATCAGGCGGTAGGGGAGAATCCAGTGGCATCACTTTTGGTGCAGTTATAAGCATGTACCAGGGTGCTAATTTGTTGGCTCCATCTAGGCTTGTCCTTTGGGTGCAGGGTGCCTAGCATATCTAGCAAAGTGCGGTTGAAACGTTCAGGCTGTGGGTCCCCTGGGGGTGGTAAGGAGTGGTTCTGGACTTTCGCACTCCACAGAGAAAGCATCTCTTTGATCAGGCGACTCTCAAAGTCTCTCCTTGATCAGAATGGATTCTTTGTGGAGCCCATAGTGAACAAAAAGTTTTCTACAAGTACTTTGGCCACAGTGGATGCTTTCTGGTCTTTGGTGGGAAAGCTTGGGCATATCTCGTGAAATGGTCAGTGACCACCAGCACATTACTGATATTTCTTTGATCTGACTCCAAACTCAGAAAATCAATACAGACCAGCTCCATGGGTGCACTGGTGGTGATGTTAACAAGGGGCAGCCCTCTGGGCAAAGCTTTCCTCTGTAAGCAGCGACTACAAGTTCGAATGTGTTGCTCCACATCAGCCCCCATCTTAGGCCAATACAATCTGGATCTCACCAAGTCAAGTGTTCTGTCTATACCAAGGTGCCCCATGTGGTTGTGCAAGGACCTCAGTACTGAGTCTCGAAGGCAGTGCAGCACTAGTTGTTGTTTGTCTACTTGTCCCTCTGTCTACTGTTTCTCTGTATAACAGTTTATTGATCAGTTTCAACTTAGGACCTTCTTTGTATAACAGTGCAGTTCTCAAATCAGTGGAGCGTAATTTGGACACATCTTTTCCTGCATAGAGGCTTCTAAAGCTGCTTTGATCATGGGATCGCGGGATTGAGCCCGAATACTGTCATTGTCCAGCTGAGGCAGTGCACCAATGTCTATTGCAGAAAAGTGGCAATAAGCAGCAGGTATGCAATTCTCAGAGGCTCCCAAGCAATCCACCATGCAGTCCACTGCGTCTGTGGACATTTGTTCCTCCCTGTCAAACTTCCGCAGAGTGCCGAATGTCAGGTTCTGCCAATCGGACCCAATCATTCTGGGGAACAGGCCTCCGGAGAGAGCATCAGCATCTATGTGGTTCAGACCTGCTCGGTATTCGAGCATAGTCATATGTAGATAATGCAGAAAGCCACCTATGGCCAGTGGCATCCAACTTAGCTGAGGTCTGCACATAGGTCAAAGGATTATTGTCAGTTTTACTAGTATTTTAGCCCCATACAAGTACTCATGGAATTGGTCAACAATAGCCCACTTCAAAGCTAGGAACTCTAACTTATGTACAGGATAGTTCTTTTCGGATGGGGTCAGGCTTCTACTGGCAAAGGCCACTGGTCTCAGGCCATTCTCGTGCTCTTGGTACAACACAGCCCCCAACCCTTGCAAGCTAGCATCAGTGTGCAGGACGTAAGGTTTTCTTGGATCGCATAGGCCAGCACTGGAGCATGGGTAAGTTGATATATGATCTCATGAAAGCAGTCTCACAATCAGGAGTCCAGCGGCCCCAAATACTTCACTCGGATGAAAATACACTTTTCAGTCTTGAGGGACGCTGACTTTGGTATTTTTGTGGGTTGGGGATACCCTTGAGTAAGGTTAAGTAAAGGCGGATCACTCTTGAATAGTCCTTGATGAGCGCCGATAATAACCACAAAATCCCAGGAATCTTTGCAGTTCTTTAGATTTTGGGCTGTGGCCAGGTGGTCAAGGCCTCAACTTTACTTAGGTCGGTCTCTATTCCTCGGTGGATACTATGTGTCCCACATACTTTACTGATGTTTGAAAGAATTGACACTTATCAATGGACAGTTTAAGGCCAAAGTCCTCCAGTCGGTCCAATACCTTAAATAATCTGTCTCATGTTCCTCCAGTGAGCTGCCAAACACAATAACATCATCTAGGTATACCAGGCACTCTAGTAAGTTCATGTCCCCCACTGCACGCTCCATCAATCGTTGAAAAGTGGCTGGGGCACCTGAAATCCCTTGAGGCATCCTCATGAATTCATAGAAGCCAAGCGGACAGATAAAGACCGTCTTCTCACGGTCCTCTGGGGCCATCGGGATCTGGTAGTACCCACTAGCGGAGATCCAGCACAGAGAACCACTTGCTCCGTTTAGGCAGTCCAAAGCATCCTGAATGCGGGGCATTGTGTACTGATCAGGATAGTCCGCCGTTTAAGGTGCGATAATCCACACACATCCTTACTGTTCCATTCTTTTTCCTCACTACCACAATGGGGGAAGCATAAGGGCTTCTGGATTCTTGTATTACACCAGCAGCTAACATCTCTTGCAGATGCCGTCTCACATCATCTATGTCAGCAGGTGCCAGGCGTCGAGACCTCTCACGAAATGGTCTTTCGTCATGCAGCCGGATATTGTGCTCAGCTCCTTGCACGCATCCTACATCCCATTCCTTTAAAGAAAACACCTGGTCTCTCTGGGCAAGCTTCTCACTGATCCTCACTTTCCATTCAGCTGGCAGCGGGGAGTCGCCGAAATCAAACAAGTCAGGCGTTACTCTGTCATTCTTCCTTGAACTCTTGCTGCTGGGTAGCACTGCAGTGTCTGCACAATGCACATTAGCCAGGATGCAACCTCTGTTTACTCGAATGTCTCTTTCAGACACATTATGAACTTGGACTATTACCCTTCTGGCATAAGCATGGGCTCTAGCGGGCAAAATACTAGGCTTGACCAGCAGTCCCTCTGGCAATTTTCCATCGCCTGGTGCATCCAACATTAATATTTTATTCTTAACATCCTTTCTGATACGGACCTCTCCCTGTAAGGTACACTGGGCATTTGGCGCCAGGATCAGAGACTCAGGATCCTTCTTCCATACAATTCGACCGTTCCTCTGGTTCTGTTTTTTCAGCATCTCTCTGTGCCTCATAGGCCTTCTTAATTAAAGCCGAACTCTTAAAGCTCTACTAGTCTTTGACCCCTGTTTTCATAACACAACTGTGCCAGCCTTCCGAACATATGAGCATTTGTTCCAATCAACAAAGGGACACCATCATACAGTCCAGTGGGGGACACACTAAGGCTAGGGTCTCTACTTGTCCACTCCAGCCACGGAGGTGGGAAAGACAGCCAAATTCGGATATACCCGAATAGGGGTAGGCCTTCTCACTTAACCCCATCATGCAGTCCTTCTAATGGTTGTAAGGGTACGCCTGACAAATGCTTCTGATACCAATCCTGGAACATAATTGTCACTTGGGAGCCACTGTCTAATACAGCTCTTGTAGACACTCCATTCACCTTTACAGTGGTCTCCATGGAGGGACCCACTATTCTGGACCAGTCTGAGAGGCGGTAGGGGCCTGGGCAACTGACCTTGCCACAAAAGGACGTGAATTAGCATTTTGGTGCCCTCACTGGGATCATGTCGTGCACCTCTTAACCACTGATTTCTTCTCCAAGCTCTCCTTGTAGCCTATATGCAACTTTGTCAGTGTCTTTTGGGACTGGCATTCCCTTTTCATGTGCCCATCTTTCCGCAATTATAGCAAAACATACTTTCTGGAGTTTGAGCTGGGCGAGGCTACACTGGGGAGTCGGGGCGGGGTATTACTAACTGGAAACCTGGTGCCATCTCTGTCTGCGCGTGATAAGCATTTGGAGACATCTCGTCAGTTTCTCCACTTCCATGGTCAAGGATTTGAGTTTGGAGCTGTTATCAGCAGGAGATACATGGGTGGGTACCCCCACCCCCATAACAGATGCAGTCGGATATAGGTCAGGGCCCGTACTTGCAGGCGTGGCCTTCTAAAAGGGACTGTTTTTGAATTCCGGATCTCCTCAACAGTTCGCCTCCATTGTGGCATATCTTTTCCTTGTCAGAGCACTCATTGACTGTCAACCTCTGCCCCTGAACTTCACTTGATGGGTCACCCTCAGTCACTCGGGTCGTAGCCACAGCTGTTGGTGCAGGTACCTCCCGAGGTCGCCTTTTCTCAACTCCTCGAATTTCTCTCATTAACTCATCATAGGAGGGTGGGATTCCAGTCGATTTGCCAGGCGAATTGAAGCAACAGCAGTTCTGAGAAGGGGGCAGACTTATGATTCTGTCCAGTCTGGTTCGGTCCAGTTCAATCGCTGGCAAACTACCCTTTCTGAGGCATTCTTGCAACAATTTTCCAGCCGAGAGACATACACAGACAACAACTCCCTTGGTACTGTTGTGCATTTCTTACTCTCCACCATAGGTCCTCATCAGAATCTGGGCTCCCATACACATTCTCCAAGGCCTCAAGATAGGCCTGTGCAGTCGCTTAGGGTTACTGGCCCGTTTAGCACGGATGGTAGCCAGGGCAGGACCTCGGAGGCTCTCACTAACCCTCTTTCGCTTTCACCTTCCGAGCATTGCCATTCTAGCACTTGGGGGCAATATAGTTATCCAGGTCTCCCAGTCATCCTCCCCTTGGGGGTGGGGAGGTGCCAGAGAAGATCCTCAACCTTCGGTAAGAGTCGTGACTAATGGCAGGTGCAGAAATAGGAGTCTGCATTGGTTCAGCCACCATTACGGGCACTGGAGCAGGAGAGGGTGTTGGGGAGGAACACCCCAGGTGGCAAGAATAGTTTCTTTAAGTCCTCCACAGTTTTCCCTCCCAGCAACCATTCAGCAAATTTCTCCTCAAAAGTTTCAGATAGTGGTGGGGGCTGATTCCCTCCGGTCTTTACTGTCCTTAGTTATCACTCTCAAGCAGTGAGGGCTCCTCTGGGGTAATGGTCTGTGGCACTTTGGAGCTATCTATGGGATCCTTAAACTCTACTAAGGCCAGGAAAGTGTGGGTGAGCAGATTAGCATGCCGACCCACCACCACAGGGTTTTGTAAACCTTCCACCTTGGAAAGTACTCCCTGCACAGTGTCCGTGTTGATACCAGGGGATGTCCAGGATAAGCATAGCATTTTGGGGTCGATCTCCTCCCCAGTACACCACTCCACCAGCCGTGCACAGCCACTTCTGTCGGGTACCCATTTTTTCTTAACAGTGGTTCTGTAATATGGCTACCAGAGGACACACAAATCCCAGCGGTGAGCTCCAAGATTTAACCCTAGATGGCGCTATCCCAGGGGCTACTACCTTGCCTGATTTGCCACTAACAGGTTGAGGGCCTGGATCCAATGGCGGTGCCTCCACCCAGAGGTCAGGGTTTGCAATAGTTAAACTAACTTGGTCACAGCCTCTGGGACACTGCAACCCCCTCTTCCCACTAGTGGCCCACACAATATATCAGAATTACCTTCACAGTATACACTTACCCCCAGGACTGGTTCCGCACTGGGACCTCCTGTGAAATGAGATACAGTGCAACAATCACAGTACAGTACTTTAACATAGACAAATACCTCAGGCAGTATAACTTTGCTGAAACAAGCAGCCTGATTTATTTGAGGGGATATAACAAGGACAGGGGAAATCAGGTTAATTAGCTTATCACTCTAATAATCTACCTATGGCTCTGTGCACAGGCCTATCCTATCAGTTACTGTCCCTGGGTACCCAAGCCCTAGTGGCTAGTCCAAACTGTGGCAGCTGGTAGGGGCCCTTTCACACAGAGAAAGGAGAATTAAACAGTCAGCAGTACAGTAATTCCATTTGGATTTAATGTGGCAATTCAACAGGGAGCGACCCTGAATTAGTACTCACGACCTCCAAATAAGATAGGGTCCTTCAATGTCAGCAGGGCTCACTTGAGGTACACAAACCTCTTCACACATCCATAGAAAGCACTATACCAGGCAGGCTGCATCTGTATCCCGATCGCAATTACTGCACAATACCGGGAGAACACACAGCAGATTCAGTTCCTGACAGACCGAGTGCAATTTTCAGCAATTCCTCCAGTCTTCTACAGGGTGAGCCTGGTTTCTACTCTTCAGAGATCCTTTGATTCTTTTCACAGGACGGATTCAGTCCTAACAAGCTGCAGACCGGAACTCTGGGCCTTACACACGTTTTTTGACTAAAACTGCACACTGAAAAAGCACAGGGCTCCTTCCTTCTTCACTGCCAAAGCTCAACTGAAACTCCAACCGACAAATCCGGGCACTTCCTTTGAGTTCCTCCCAGTTCTTGACTGGATTGGCTGTCACTCACAATAGACTGCTGCTGTTGGTCCAAAAAGGCACTGAAGTCTAAACTACATCTCCCAGAGTCACTGCCCATACAATCCTCTTGTGGCTGGCTCAGATTATGAGTCCAAGTTCTGATTCGTCCAAGGCACCATTTTAGAGCTAGCTTACCCCACACTGATTGGTCCAGTTCAGCAGTTCAAAACTAGAATGGGGAACTAGCAGACACAGTTCTGACTGCAAAGAAAGCAGGTTAGACAAACTGTAATTTCATTATTACTCTAAATAATTTCTGGCAAACAGTTACATCTTTCAGATAGGTTCCCTTTGCACTCCTAGTGACTGCAAAATGAAGTGAATTGGCAGCAGCTTGAGTGGTACTCAATCAAAAGAAACACACAGTCCCCATACAAACTAATTATGTCTGCAAGCAGACAGCTCTTAAAGAGACAGTACCAGAGGTTCTAAAAACACTCACTGATAAATGGCTTAAATGCCAAACACCATTCAGGCTTGGAGCATTCAAGCAAGCTCCTGGAAGTCTTTTGGGAACCCCCATTTGCAGGGGGGTTACATAGGCAAGATATTCTTAAAGCTTTGAATGTGCCTGGCTTGTATAAGTCACTTGAAATATAGGCTTGGCTCATGGGTGGGTGGGGGCAGCAGGATACAGTCACACAGGGGAGTAACCAACCTTTAGAAAAGTGTATGCATGAGGCTCGAAAATTAGAACTATAGGCATGGGTCAGGAAGGGGGGGCTCTTAGGCCCCAAGAAAATGTTGGGATTTGTGTGTGTTCTGGTGCATTTGGGGCTTATTTAAAACAGAATTCACTGTCCTGCTACCCCATTCCCCATGCCCAGTGAATTGCATCTTAGCCCCCTCCCAAGAGTCACCACAGTCCAGTATGTTGCTCAAACTGCTCTCCCCATAGCCCAGCCTCCTGCTCCAATGCAAGGTCCCTGGCCCACCCTGAGGCAAGCAAGTTGCACCATAGCTCCCCTCCCTAGAATCCTTGGCCCTCCCCCTAGCACAGCAAGTTGCATCCTAGCCTCTTCCCTAGAGTCTCCAGCTCCCCCAGCACAGCATTTTGCCCTTTCACCCAGTCAACAGGTTGCTCACTAGCCCAGCTTCCTAGCTTCCCTGGCCCTCCCCCCAAGCAAACCACGTTGCCCTTTCCCTCTGCCCACCCAGCAATTGTATTCAGCCTTCAAGCCCAGCCCATCAGGTTGCAGCCTAGCCCACTGGCCTCAACTAGACACCCGACAAAATACTCTGCACTAAACGGGTACTGAACTCATGAACTGCCCCTTTCCCCATAGAAACTAACTCAAACACATTTTTTATACAGTCCACATCATTTTTCTATCCTTTTCCAACCTCACTACACCAACCATTTGGAAAGGGATAGGGATGTGGGGCAGACATCAAGGAGTGGTTGCAAAAGGACAAGGATTACACTGACTGCCTTTACCTTACCTGTTGCTCTGTGAGGCCCCAGCTCAGTCCATGGCTGGCAGTAACACTGATGAACTGAGGCATATGAAATGCTGGCTGGTTCCACGACTACATGGGCGGTACAGTACAGTTCGCAACATACCACTGACTCCCCTGTCCTCACAGCCACACAGTTTTGAGCACCAGTCCATACTTTAGCGCCTGACTGCAAGTGCCGACTCTCATGCATGCATACACCCATTCCTAACCCATGATTGCACTGTGGGATGAGTGGGTGTGGCCCAGTGCTCCCATTAAGGTTGCAGATCTGGGGGTGCACTGCACCCTGTCCAAATATTTTCAGGGGTGCAAAATAAATCATAAGGGTTCATTCTACCATTTGTACAACATTTTTGTGGGGTACATGTACTTCAAACAGAATTATGGGGGTACAGTGTACCCCCTTCACACAAAAATGTACTTGAATTTCATAATTTGTACTTGAGTCAAGTACAGATGGGGTAAATGGGAACACTGGTGTGGCCTATGACCATGGTAAGACTGATTGGGATGGTTCAGACTGGCTGTCACTCAAGAGATCAGATGAGATCATGACAACATTGGCCAAAAGTTCAGCCACAAGAGCACGCCTCTACTCCCTTGACCCCACCCCTAGTCAATGCCACCTGTAGTTGATGGAGAAGAACATTAAAGAGAAAAACACCAAAGTAAGACTGTCATTTTTTTTTAAAATGCCAGCGGCAGCTTTCAGTTGACTGCTGTGGGCCAAGGTAACAATTTTTTGTATGCCTGTGCGTAGGGGAAGTATGCTTAGTTACACCACTGCAGTCACAGGATACAGTTTAAACAGCCCAAGCAGACAATGACAGATTTCTTCAGGTGGTATACTGTGACTATTCTTTGGCATAACAAAATCTTTTGGAGTCTCTAGACACTTTTTGCAGGCTAACATGGTGACCTCAAACAGTCTTTGCATAATGTACATTACTTAGGAGTCCTATAACTCGTCTGGGAAAAGTTTAGAAATAATACATGGACACAGTCTAGTTTTATTTTTTATATATACATATTTTTTATCATTCTGTTTCTGCTTCTGCTGCTGGCCCCCATCTGGCCCTTGGGCCCCCCCAGCCTCTGCAGCTTCCCAACCGCACCACCTTACATTCTCCCAGGACTTACTGTTTGTTTCCCATGCTGCTTCTGTGGCCCCGTCCACCATAGTGGGGCCCACTGGCTGGGCTAGGTCCCTTGGGAGCAATTATCCGGTTGTACAGGGAGTTCCCAGGATGGTGAGTGCAGGGTCTGTATGTATGGCAGGGCTGTCATGTTGCGTTGGGGAGGTTCCATCCATTTCTTTCTCTTCCTAAGGACACCTCTTACTGGAACATCATGCCACAGTCACACAAGTGCATGACTGATTACATCAGAGATATCCTCCCCTTCTGTGCAGTGTCTGCCACACTGTCCTTGTGGTCATCCTAGTAGCTGGAATCTGGCACCCTCCCTCCCTGGAGGAAAGGAGTTTCTGCTGGGATGCTCAACTCCCCCGGCCCTTGACCCAGGCTCACTCCAGAACCTGGGTTCCTAACATTGCAAGGGAGCAGAACTACTACCGTTGCCCTGATGGGCCAGCCCATATTTCCTGTTTTTAGCTGCCTGTAATCTCTATTACTAAGGAAATTTGCATCAGGATCCTTGTCCTTCGGACTTCATTGCTGCTGCTTGTCTTTGCATGATTTCATAATCTCCTGCTTGTGACATCGTAGTCACTGCCACAGGAACAAAATAAAAATAAATGGGGGGCACTCACCAGTAACTAATAATGCCAGAATCCAAAATGAAGGATAAAGTGCTTTATTCTAGTCTCAGCAGTGCCAGAAAGTGTAAAAAGACACTGCTTAAAACCTGTAGACTTCATGTTTAACCAGAAAGTTAACTATTACTGATCTTTGCTGTTGTGTTAGAATGATGCAGAGCCTGTGGTCACATCTGACAAATTAAAATTCTTGTTTTTTTCTTCCTCATTTCATAGTTCTGTGGTACATGCTCACGGCAAACAGGGGTGAGCAGAGTATGTGCTGGCCACTGTCACCAGGGTGGGGATTTGGGGGGCTTGACAGAAACAACTGGACAACTGGGAACCTGGGTACTGCCACCAGGAGCTGGATTGGGGCATTGGACACCGGGCAATATTCATACTGGAGGATTAGGTGAGGTTGGGCGGTACCGGTGAACACTAGGGATTTCATTATCGGGGATCAGCTGAGCGAGGGGTACTACTGGGTGCCAGGAATTACATTACCATTGCTATACTTAAAGAGCTGGTGACATGTTCAAGAGAGCTTTAACAAAATCTCATATTTAGACACATTAAAGTGGTTTCAATCATACTTGACAGGCCACAAACAACGTGTAGCCTATGGGGCTGCTGTTTCAGGCTTGGTAGATATTAACAGGGGAGTCCCTCAGAGCTCAGTATTGGGCCCACTGATGTTTAATATATATATATGTGAATGATTTGTCAGCATTAATAAACTACAGTGTGATAAGACTATATGCAGATGACACAGTTCTTGTGGCGTCTGCAACTAACCACAAGGGCCTGGAACAGCAGCTCCACATGGACGTGACACTAATGGAAAAAAGGATGAGAAATTCTGGTTTGCTACTCGATACAAAGAAAACCCAATGTATGATGTTTTCCGTGGGTTATATCCATGAAAGAAAGTCAGAGCTGAAGCTTCAATTTGTTGATGGAACTTATGTTGAAAATGTTTCAAATTATAAATATTTGGAAGTTACAGTGGGCACTAGATTAACATATGTTGATGATATTTTTCAACAAGTTAAGAAAGTGAGCCAGAGATCAGGGGCACTGAAAACGGTGTCTGGATCACTTACAGTAGAGGTGAGGAAAAAATTGATGCAACAATTGATAATGCCAGTATTAGCATATGGTCCCATTGTATGTATGAACTCTACTTGGTCAGCTTTAGACAGGCTGGATAAAATATATTACAGACTGGGGAAGTTTATCACAAAAAGTGCTTATGGCACATATCATTGTGATAAGCTTGGGTGGCTTAAACCAGAAAAACAAAGAGCTTATCAGTGGACAATTTTTTGTCACACGCTTATGTATTCAGAGGAAATACACCCACTAGCTCGTTTTGTAGAGTTAACACCTCACTCAAAACAGTTGACTTGTTTAAAAGTAACCTCCCAGAAAATCCCCTCTGATAAAATCGTGCAATAGACTCAGAGACATTACTTTACAAAACAGCTTAGCTAGACATTGGAATAATCTCCCATATAATTTGAAATCAGTAGCTAGCTTACCAGCTTTTAAGATACTATTGTATAATCATTTTAGTTCAACTTGGTCTTGTTTTAGCTAGTTTATTATGATGTGATGATTTTGTTGTTTGTGTATGTATTCTGTACAGTTTGCACCACAGGACATTGTTGAAAATGGGGATAAAACCCTAACAATTTGTATTCTGTATAAAAATACATTTTTAATCAGTCAATCAATTGGATCGCATGAGGGTGCCACTGGACACTAGGGATTCCTTTACCAGGGATCAGGTGAGCGAAAAGAAAAAAATACTCACCGTAGTAATGTTTCTTCCAAGGGATCCTTCACTATATTTAAAGTGCTGATGACATGTTCAGGAGAGCTTTAACACAACCTCATCTTTAGCCACAGTCTAGCTGTATTTCCCATTAGTGCTGTATTCCTCCTCTCTATTTATTACTGAGGTCATCTGTATGAAAACAGGATCTTTGCTTCTAAACAGTTCATCTATTCCTGCTGCTTTCTCCCTACCTGAAGTCACAGAGCACTGCTTGTGACCGCACAGTTACTCCCATGGCAACAAATTGTGATGTCACAACAGAGGACTTTGACTTGAAGCAAGGAGTAAGCTATAGAGGCAGATGAACTATAAAGGAACTCTAAGGGATAAAGATTATATATTAATACAATGTTCCTTAGTAATACATTATTGGGAGGAGAATTATATAAAATATAAATGGAATGCAGGCAGAATTGTACCTAATTATTATGTTGTTTAAAGTTTTCTTTGAGGCGTCAGTAGCTCTTTAACAACTGTAGTCATTCCCATGAAGTGAGCTGCCCTGGAGCCTAGAATTTTATGCTAATTATGGAATCTTACAACAAATTCAAAAATTTGGTGTGTGGTCATGCTCACCTCTGCCCTCTAATGGCAGATATATTTTTGAAGCTAGGGTAAGCACTGAACACATAACTAGCTAAATGACTACCAAAACTGATTGAAAAGAATTTTGAGTCTTAGAAGACTCTCAAATGTGGCAGAACAGACTTAAAAAGATTAGATCACTGAGTATCAGTTGTAAGGAACTTTAGCAAGTAATGCTGCAGCAAACTGAGAGGAACTGATTTTTGTGTGAGCCTTTTCTAGGTTCTGGAAGGGGAGGTAGGGATGGGATTGTTAAGTATAGTGAGGGATCCCTTGGAGGAAACAACATTACTACGGTGAGTCATTTTTTTCTTCAAGCCCCAGGAATCCCTCACTATGCTTAACAACTACAGACTCCATAGCAGTACCTTGGGAGTCTGAGTTCAGAACCTTATTAGGGATAAGGTTCTGTAGGACAGCAGTGACAAAGTTGGCATCCCTTCTAGACTGTATGTCCAGACAATAGCACTTTGGGAAAGTGTGTACTGTTTTTCAGGTAGCTGCTTTATAGACTTCCTGTATAAGCCACCTAAATGGGATTACCTTGGGGAGTTCCGTACTCTGTGACCTCCCCGCGGCGCTGCTTACATCCCATTGGTTTGGTGGGAGTCGCACCTTGCGGCTCCAGTGGTGCGGTTTGCAGCTGCGGCCGTTTTTCCCTGCTGTCTTCGCCTTTTTAGGCTTGGGCCAAGTGGTGGGGTTGGGTCTGTACCTATGGGGGCTGGAGGGAGTGGTCTCCGGTTCGGTTTTGGGGACGGATGTGCTCTGGACCACTCCATTTGTAAATAATTAAATACAGTGTAAATAAAGATGGTGGACCCGTGCACACTGTGCATGTGCAGCCGCCGAGAATAGAAAATTTAAAGGAGCGGCTACTCCTTTTGGGTTTGAGTAGTTCCTGTGCTGGCTGGCACCGCAGGGCACAATGTAAATAGCTGAAACTGGGACATGTCCCACTGCACATCAGGGAGGCAAGGTATTTTGGCGCCCTTGAGCTGGTTCAAGATTGGGCCATGGATTTTTGGCACGAGTGCAGGAGAAGAGATAAAAAGGAGGGACAGGTGGGGGATGAGAGATTGGAGAGGGAGCAGAGAGAGGAGGAGTTCAGAGTAGGACATTCGCCCACTCGGCTATGCAGCCATTATGTTGTTTTGTGCAGCAGTCAGAAAGAAGAAAAAGAAGTGACAGCCACCATTTTTCAGAGCCCCAGTATGCTTTGGGGGCTAAAGAGGCCGAGCAATCGCCGTGCAGGACCAAATGATGTTACTACCTGCCTGAGGAGGAGGCATGAGGTAGGGGGGGTCTAGTTTGGGGCCAGGGGGAGTGGACAGCCCCTGGTCCTAGCAAGCCCCTGGCTCGGACTGTTTATCGGGTTATTTCTGGGCTCTACACCCAAAAGGTGCATGCTGTGAGGGGGGCTGCAGGCATGGGCAGCTGTCGTTCCAGAGGGTTGTGCTTCTAGATTGTGGAAAGGAGAAGCGGATAGTGAAGGGGGCCGTAGCTGGGTCGCCATCCTCTGAAGGTTCATGCTCCTCGAGGGAGACAGAAGAGAAGGATATAAACTGTTGTCGCCTGTTGTTGAGGGCCTTATTCGGCCTCAAGTTTTCCTGCCTGTATTTGGACTGCCTGGTTGCCTCAGCAACCGGTAGCCACCTGGACCATATGCTCAACAGTAACCTTCTCGGTCCGGAGTTGGACCCAAGCTTATGATGTGACCCTCCAGTACAGAGCAATTTTGTTTGTATATGTCCTTCTCCATGGAGTGACTGTTCCTGTTATAACTGACTGTTCATTAAATGGGATTCCCTGTTTCCTGAAACTTTGATGTTTGCTTCGTTTGTTGGAGAAACTATTTGCTGCTAAAGGAAGTTTGCCTCCACAGCCGTGTTCCCATTGTGTTCCAGGGCGTGACCCCAAAGAACCAATGAACCACCAAGGAAGACATCGAGAGGCCTGCCTGGTGAAGAGTCTGCAAAGGCCTGCGGGTGAAGTTGGCAAGGCCACGCAGGTGAAGGGCACCATTCTCCCACCAGTGTACCATCTCTGCATCCCCTGGAGATCTGGGGGCACCCTGATGGAGCCAATCCATCACCTGCAACACCCGAGGGAATCCAGGTACTATTTTACTGTCTTATTTTGGGACTGTGCTGTCTAGCTGTACAGCACCCCTCCCCCAAGTTACCATCTGGCATACCCTAGACACCAGGAGTGGGGCTTACAATGTTGGAGCTCATCCGGGATTTGATTTTGTGGGTGCCCTGGCCATGGTGGATTTAAAATTGGGTACTTGGCAAGCTGTGGAAGTCTTCCCCATTTGCTGGACTTGCACTAACAAAATGGCACGTGGGAAACTGGGACATTTTCGCACTCTTTTCTGTGAGAGGTGCAAGTGCCATGTTTCTGACTGCAGCGGAGACTGGACTTTGTGGGAGAAGAGACTGTACTGTGGTCATTGTCTCATTTACCTAGGGACGATGTCTGGGGTGGTTTGCCCACCAAATATTCAGCACCCCCCCGAATTTGAACTGAAAATGCAGCTTTATTCAGAGACTGACAAACTGTTTTGCGGACCGTGGGCTTTTTGGGGAAAAAAATGACATAGAAAAAAAATGTGGCTCAATAACTGTTTATGTACTGTTGATTTAGTGTGTATTTAATTGTTTTAATATTGCACTTCTGATACCATGTTGGTATAAGTTGCACCCTACGTAAAAGTAATTTTTTGAAATCTGGGGGGATAGTTTATTCAGGGAAGTTTCAGCAAATGTTTCTGTGATAGTGGTGTTAATCTACTAAAATGTTTTCACTGGCTTTGGTGATTTTATAGGATATTTCGGAGTGATCAAATGTTACAGTGATGCTACTTTAATGTAGTTGGGTAACTTGCTAACATTTCTGCTTTTGCTGTGGTGTGTTTCTATTAACATTTTCAAGGCAGTCCAATGCAGGCAGCTGACAGTAGTACAAGGGTTTAAGTGTTAAATGTGTGTTAGAATTTGGGAACTTGGGATGCCACTGTGTGAACTAAAAGCAGTCCATCTTTAGGTTTAGTGGTGGGTAACCAGGGGAGGAGAACATGGGATGCTGTTGGCCAGGCCTTGGCATGGGGGGGTGTAAGCCCCCCCAGATAGGCTTACCTTAGGGAGCGCCATGCTCTGTGACCTCCCTTCTGCGCTGCTTGCATTCCAGTGATTTTGGTGGGTGTGCCTCCAGTGGTGCGGTTTGCAGCTGCAGACAGTTTTCCCTGCTGTCTCTTTCTTTTCAGGTTTGGGCCGAGTGGCAGTGTTGTGTCCTTACCTACAGGGGCTGGAGGGAGTGGTCTCTGATCTGGTTTTGGGGATGGCTGGGCTCGGGACAGCTCCATTTGTAAATAAGTAAATAACAAAATGTTATTGCGTGCACTGCGCATGTGCGGCTGCCGAGAATAGAAAATGTAAAGGAGTGGCTGCTCCTTTTGGGTTTGAGTAGTTTTGGTGCCACCTGGCACCACGAGGCACATTGTAAATAGCTGAAATTGGGACTATAAGTCCGACAGGGCATCAGGGAGGCAAGGTATTTTGGTGCCCTTGAGCTGGTCCAGGATTGGGCTTTGGATTTTTGGTGTGAGTGCAGGAGAGAAGATAAAAGGGAGACACAAGAGGGGGATGAGAGATTGGAGAGGGAGCAGAGCAGAGAGAGAGAGAAGGAGGTCGGAGTGGGTCATTCGCCCATTTGGCCATGCCGCCATTATGTTGTTTTATGCAACAGTCAGAAAGCAGAAAGCAGAAAGGGAAGTGGTGGCTGCCATTTTTCAGAGCCCCAGTGTGTTCTGGCGGCTAAAGAGGTTGAGCAGTTGTTGTGAAGGACCAAATGATGTTGCTACCTGCCCGAGAAAGATGCATAAGGTGTGGGGGGTCTAGTTTGGGCCAGGGAGAATGGACAGCCCCTGGTCCTAGCAAGCCCCTGGTTGGGACTGTTTATCGGGTTATATCTTCCTGGACATAAGTCTCCACCACTCATTCACACTAGTGGGATTAGCGCCGGAGGCACTAGGACCATCGAGGAGCAAACTTTTGCTGGAGAGGTCGTGGCGAGAGGCAGGCGCCCCGAGGCCTGGCGCCCATGAGCAGAGGCTCGCGCAATGACTATCTCGACGCAGCGACCTCCAACCGCCTCAGTTCCTTTTTCCGGCCGATGAAGCGCTTTCAGTGACGACGCTGCCGCTTGAAATGGGAGAGTCAAACTTCAAATTAAGATAGTTTTCAGTTTATTTTTTGTAACATTATCACGATAGTAGTATCGCTTAATTTATTCTATTTTTCTAATATTTTAAATTTAACTTACTTGAAGAAGTCTCGGCCTACTGGACGGAGTCGACCATGAGCAGGTCAGGTGACGGTAGGGAGACTTCGTATGAAAGCTGTTCAGTCAGCCGGGCTGGGTCCGGTCAGCCTCCTTCTCCTCAGCAGGGTTCCGACAACGGTCAGTCCGATGCCCGGGGGGATGGGCGGTCCCCCCGTCGGCATAAAGTAAACGGTCGCATTCTCGGCACCGTTGCCTCGAGCTCTTTTCTTCGCCCAAGGTCAAAAAGAGAAGGCATCACTCGAGGTCGCCTCTGGTATGTCTGCGCCGATCGGTCGGTTATCGCTGCTAGTTGCCATTCTCCTTCTTTGGAGTCGCCAACTGCCGGTGATCGTCGTCGTCGACATCGGAGCCCCTCCCCGCCTATAGGTAGGGCTCCAGATGAGCAGTTTCATCAGTGGGCCGCTCTTGTGGAGCGATGGGCTCAGAGGTTGGTTCTCCTGCCTGGCTCGGTTGCCACGGAGCCCCCGGGCTCCTCCGGCGATCGGGTAGGGCGGTTGGACCTTCCTAGTCGCACGGCGCCTTCTTCGGTGCCAGTGACTCCGCGCTTAGGTGTTTCCCCCCCTCACATGGCTGCGGTGCAGGGGGCCACACCAATGCCCTTATCTCCTGGTTTTTTTCCTTCTCTAGCTTTCCAGGTTCCTGGGGCATTTCCGGCGCCTTCCGCGGGGTCTGTCGGCTTGTCGGCGCCATTTTCGGTGCCGCTGGGCCTTGCGGCGCCGTCTGTGGTGCCGCGTGGTCTTGCGGCGCGGGTCTGGTGGCGCCATCGGCGGCGCGCTTGCTCTCTGGCGGCGCTATGTGACGCGGCCTCTTCGGTGCCGTGCCCTTCTGCGGTGCCGTTCAACCTGCTTTTGTCTTCTCGCGCCGGGGCCCTCGGGACTCTCCTTGTTTCTCTCTGCTATTTCCTCCTCTCCTAATTTTCACTCCTTTCCTGTCCAAACAGTCCTTCCTGGACCATCAGGAGATGATGTTGAGCCTGACCCAGACCTTCGGTTGGGTGATGAAGTGGAGGAAACAGGATCTTTTTGCTACAGAGCCTGTGGTCGAGGACCTGTCCTTTAAGTCTCTGTTGAAGAACCTGAGATCCACTTTTCTCTCCAGACTACAGACATCGATCCTGGGAAGATATTAAGACTCCAGTACCTTCATGCCTCGGAGATCCCTACAGATTTGACTCCTCCGATCCAGTCTTCTCTCTCGAGACGCTGTCTCAAATGGTATGGAATAATCCTGCTCTTATTCCCTCAGTGGCTAAATCCATTGATAAGAAGTATTCAGCTCCCAAGGATCGTCCCCATTTTGGCATCCCAAGCCTTTGTGGATCCTATTGTAGTCCTGGCAGAGAATGATAAGGTCGTTCTTCCTCAAACTACTACAGTTCGACCTATTAACAAAGAGTCTCGTAAGATTGATACATTAGGTAAGAGAGTCTTTGCTGCCTCCACTCTAAGTATGCGTATTGCCAGTTATCAAGGCTATTTTTCTCAGTATGAGTATATCCTGTGGCACTCTTTGAAAAGAATGGTTGAAGCTCTTCCGGATTCGGACTCCAAGTCAGAGCTTCTTCTCACCGTTACTAGAGGTATTGAGTCCAATAACCAACAGGTCAAAGCCGCTATGGACGCTTTCGACACTGCTTCTCGCTCAGCAGCCGCAGGTATTTGTACTCAGCGCCATTCCTGGCTGCGTACTTCTGGCTTCACGAATGATGCTCAGCAGCAGGTAATGGCGCTGCCCTTTGATGGCTCCTTTCTTTTCGGCCCTCAGGTGGAACAAGCCTTAGAGGCCACTCAGAAGACTAGGTCGGCCATTAAGTTGGCCAGACCTCCACCTGCTCCCTCTCGGGGGCATGTGAACAGACGTCAGTTTCATAGTCGTCAGTCCTTTCGAGGCAGAGGCAGGGGAAGCTTCCATAAAAGCCAACCTGCCCAACCTCAAAGAAAGCGAGTCAGAAAGCGCAGGGGCTTAAAGCCCCCAGCGCCACCTTATGAATTGCTGGCCCAAGTTCCATCCACATTGCCCGAGGTGGAACTTTCTCCTCTGGTAGGAGGTCGTCTGATGTACTTCTACAACCAGTGGAAGTCCATAACTTCGGACAAATGGGTCCTTCGGATAATTCGCGAGGGTTATTCTCTCAATTTTTTGGAAACCCCCCCGAATTGTCCTCCCAGACGACAACCCAGGTTGTTGGCCTCTCAGTCAGACCTCCTCACCGCCGAGATCCAGGGCCTCTAAGCAACAGGGCAATAGAACTAGTGCCTCACATTCATGAAGCACAGGTTCTACTCCCATTACTTCCTGGTTCCAAAGAAATCTGGGGAATGCGCCCATTCTAGACCTCAGAAAGTTAAACAATTTCTCCCCAGGGAGAATTCAAAATGATTTCTAGGTACCCTGTTACCCCTGCTGCATCAGCACGACTGGCTGGCCTCCCTGGATATGCAGGACGCTTACCAGCATATCCCCATCCACCCGACCCACCACAAGTTCCTCAGGTTTGTAGCTCTGGGTCGGCATTATCAGTTCAGAGTCCTGCCTTTTGGGCTATCCTCGGCGCCGCGAGTTTTTACAAAGTGTTGTGCAGTTCTCGCAGCGCATCTCAGGAAGATAGGACTCCGAGTGTTTCCCTACCTGGACGATTGGCTTCTAGCAAGCCCTTCCAGCCAAGGGACTTTGGAAGCCGTGAAAGCGACTTCTCGTCTTCTTACGTCCATGGGAATTCTGCTGAATTTGAAAAAATCACAACTGCAGCCCTCCCAGAGGCTCCTTTTCATAGGGACGCTCCTAGACACCTCTTCCGCGAAGGCTTTCCTGCCAGAGGACAGAAGACTCGACATCCTTCGGATGGCCGTTAAATCGGGGAGAACCAATCGGTTACAGCTCTCTCGATGCAACGCATGTTGGGTCTCATGGCATCCTCAGTGTTCACTGTACCCCTGGCCCGGTTGCACATGAGAACCACCCAATGGATGCTCTCCACTCAGTGGTCTCCGACCTCTCACCCCCAGTCTTATCCTATCAAGGTGACGGAGCCCCTTCGAAGGTCTCTCACCTGGTGGACTCAAGAGAGCAATCTCCTGGAAGGGTTCCCCTTTGCTCCCCAGATCATCAGATCTCCATCACCACAGACGCATCGCTAATGGGATGGGGAGCTCACTGTCGCCTCCCTTCACACTCAAGGTGTATGGACTCAGTTCAAACTCATCTCCACATAAATGTCCTGGAGATGAGAGCGTCCTCACGCGATCCGAGCTCTGAAGGATATCCATTGTCACAAGAACATTCTCCTTCAAATGGACAACAAAGCTGTGATGTATTACATCAACAAGGCAGTGCTCATTCTACCTCTTGCGAGGAAGCAATGAGGGTGTGGGAGTGGTGCTTGGAGCACAAGTCTCTGATTCAGGCGGTTTATCTGCCAGGTATACAAAATGATCTAGCAGACCACCTCAGCAGAACGGAGGCAGACCCTCACGAGTGGTCTCTCGATCCAGCCGTAGCTCGGTCACTATTCGAAGAGTGGGGGACTCCAGACCTGGACCTTTTTGCATCCCCACTCAACGCAAAACTGCCTCTCTTCTGCTCCAGAAATCCAGGGCCTGGCATTTTCTGTCAGGATGCGTTCAGGCTGCGGTGGACAAAACGCTTTCTTTACGCCTTTCCACCGCTTCCTCTAATCCAGAGAGTTCTCCTCAAGTTCGAGTCTCAGGGGACCAAGATGATTCTCATTGCTCCCTCCTGGCTCGCAACTATGGTTTCCTCTGCTCAACAGTATGTTGGCAGTTCCTCCAGACCACTTCCTTGCAAATCAATCTTTTACTCAGGGTTCGTTGGTCCATCCCAACCTGAAATCACTTCACCTTCATGCTTGGCTCCTGAAGAGGTGAAGTGAATCGGTTCAACGCCTCTCAGAGAGTCTCGGACATCCTTCTGGCTGCGCTGAAGCCAGCCACCCGAAAACGCACGGCCCAAATGGAAACGCTTTTCTCTGGTGTGCAAAGTCCTTTTGAATCCCTTTTCCTGTCCTCCTGACAAAGTTCTGGAGTATCTTTTGGACCTATCAAACTCAGGTCTCCAGTACTCCACAGTTAAAGTTCACCTTAGTGCCATCTCAGCGTTCCATGAGCCGGTTTCTTCCTTGACTCTGGCTCAACTTCCTATGGTGAAGAGATTTCTTAAGGGGATTCTTCATACCAGACCCCCTGTTAAGCGTCCAGTTGCAGCCTGGGACATTAACCTGGTGCTGGACATGCTCACTTGGAAGCCTTTCGAGCCCCTAGCTACCTGTGAGCTAAAATTTCTTACCTGGAAGACTGCCTTCCCTGGTGGCCATTACCTCAGCCCGCAGGGTCTCGGAGATTCATGCCTTGGGACGGACCCTCCGTGATACTGTATTCCATTAAGACAAGGTAGTTCTCCGTGCTCATCCTAAATTTCTTCCCAAGGTTGTGTCAGAATTCCATCTAAACCAACCTCTGTACTTCCTCTTACTCGCTAATTTCCAAAATGAAGGGAACGATCTCTTCATTCCTTGGATGTTAAGAGAGCTCTTGCGGTTTTATTTAGATAGAACCAAGAATTTTCTGCAAGACTCAGCAATTGTTTGTTTCTTTTCAGCGACACCGCTGGGTCAACCTGTCGCTATCAGATGCATCTCATCATGGTTAGTGGCATGCCTTCGACATTGCTACTCCATGGCTCAAGTTAAATTGGAGGAGTAGAGTGTGCGCTCACTCTACTAGCGGTCGCGCATCTTTAGGCGGAGATTCAGAATGTTCCAATTATGGATATCTGCAACGCCGCTTACCTGAGCCTGTAGTGCATACATTCATAAGCATTATGCACTGGATGTTCATGCCAGGCGACATTCCGCATTCGGCAGAACTATCCTTAATGGACTTCTATCTTAGACGCGTGAGCTCTGGCTCTCCTGCCGCCCTTTTGGGGGATTATCAGCTTGGTACTCTCCCACTAGTGTGAATGAGTGGTGGAGACTTATGTCCAGGAAGATATGAAAATTACGTACCTACCGTAATTCTTGATCTTCTTGGACGAGTCTCCACCACTCATTCACACGCCCACCCTCCATCCCCTGAGCTCACCGCTGTGTTGGTCTTCACTCCCTCAAATCTTTAGGCCGTGAGGACTTCTTTGCTGACCCTTCTTACACGGGTCATCACGGACTATCTTATGTCCGTTTTTTTAGCGATTAGTTTACTCTTTCACGTTAGTTGCGCTGCACCTCCTTGGTAAAAAGTTACTGAGGCGGTTGGAGGGTCGTCGTCGAGATAGTCATTGCCGCTCGAGCCGCTGCTCGTGGCCTCTGTGCCTCGTGGCGCTGCCTCTCACGGCCGACCCTCCAGCAAAAAGTTTGCTCCCGATGGGTCCTAGTGCCTCCGGCGCTAATCCCACTAGTGTGAATGAGTGGTGGAGACTCGTCCAAGAAGATCAAGAATTACGGTAGGTACGTAATTTTCATTTCTGGGCTCTACGCCAAAAAGGAGCATGCTGTGAGGGGGCTACAGGTGTGGGCAGCTGTCCCTCCTGAGGGATGTGCTTCTAAATTCTGGAAAGGAGAAGCGGATAGTGGGGGGGAGCTCGGTCACCATCCCCTGGAGGTTCATGCTCCTTGAGAGAGACAGAAGAGAAGGATACAAACTGTTGTTGCCTGCTGTTGAGGGCCTTATTTGGCCTCAAGTTTTGCTGCCTGTATTTGGACTGTTTGGCTGCCTTGGCAACTGGTAACCACTTGGACTATATGCTGGAAAGTGACCCTCTTGATCAGGAGTGAACCCAAGCTTATGATATGACCCTCCGGTCCAGAGTGATTTTGTTTGTGTGTTTCCTGCTCCATGGAGTAACTGTTCCTGTTATAATTGATTGTTCATTAAATGGGATCCCCTGTTTCCTGTAACTCTGATGTTTTCCTCATTTGTTGGAGAAACTGTTTGCTGCTAAAGGAAGTTTGCCTTCAGAGCCATGTTCCCAGCGTGTTCCAGAGTGTGACCCCAAAGAACCAATGAACCACCAAGGAAGACGTCAAGAGGCCTGCCTGGTGAAGAGAGTCTACAAAGGCCTGCAGGCGAAGTTGGCAAGACCAGGCAGATGAAGGTCAGCATCCTCCCACCAATGTACCAGCTCTGCATCCCCTGGAGGTCCAGGGGCACCCCGATGGAGCCAATCTATCACCTGCAACACCTAAGGGAATCCAGGTACTGTTTTCCTGTCTTATTTCGGGACTGGGTTTTCTAGCTGTGCAGCACCCCCTCCCCCTGGTCACCATCTGGCATACCCCTAGACACCGAAAGGGGGGGGCTTGCACCTGCAAGGAAACACCTCTTGATGCTGCCACAGAGACAGAGGTGGCCCTTGTGTAGTGAGCCCTGGAGCCTTCAGGTGGCAGCTTGCCAGCTTTATCCAAACAAAACTGTATGCAGGAGACTATCCAACGAGAAATGGTTGTCTTGGATGCTGGTTTACCTTTTCCTCATCATCATAAGTAACAAATAACTGAGTATTAGTGGACCTTACATCCTTTGTATGGTTAGAGTAGTAGCTCAGTGCTTTCTTAACATCCAGACTGTGAAGCTTTTGCTCCCCTGAACTGGAATTTGCTGTAAAGAACACGGAAGTGTAATTGATTGATTCAGATAAAATTCAGACTCCACTTTATTGTGGAATTGTCTGTTAGTTAGGACTACCTTATTTCTGTAGAAAATTATACTAGTTAGGATCTGTGTAGAGGGCTTGCAGCTTGCTCACCCTTCTGGCAGATGTCACAGTCACCTGGAAAACTGCTTTCCAGGTGACATACTTCAAAGCAGCAGTTGCCACAGGCTCGAAAGGAGCCTCCATCAGCTGGACAATCTACAGATTCAAATCCCATGGTGGGACATGATCCATTACTGGAGGGAACAGATGATTAAGGCCTTTATAGAACTTTTTGAAAATGGGCTGTGTGGCCACTGACCTGTTTTTGCCAGCTGAAGCACATGCTGACACTGCTGCCAAATGTTCCTTCAGGGTTGAATGCCTGAGGCCCAGGGACTGTAGGTGGAACAGATAATCCAAGATTGCAGGGAGGCCTGCCTGAAATGGGCAGAGCTGCATAGAGGAGCACCACAAGGAAAATTCTTTCCACTTTGAGGCATAGGTTTTCCTCGTTGCTGGTTTTCTGGCAACCTTAGGCACTTCCAAAACCTTCTCAGAAAGGTTTAGAGTAGAGAACCCTTCAAGCACCATGCTCTGAGATGCAGAGTTTTAGGATCTGGGATCATTATCTTACCCTGGGACAAGGTCAGCAGATTGTATCTCAGGGGAATGGTGATGGGATGTTCGATGGAGAAGGACAGGAGAAGGGAATACCAAGTCTGTCTGTCCCAATCTGGAGCTATTAGGATCATTGCTGCAGACTCCCTTTTCAGGTTCAGGAGCACTCTGAGCAGCAGTGGGAATAAAGGGAAGGCATAAATAAACTTCCCTAGCCAGTTAAGGACTAGGGCGTCCTCTGGGACTGTACCCACTGAGAGGGGCCTGCAACAGAACAGAGGAAGCTGGTTATTTTCCCAGGATGTGAACAGATCTATCTCTGGTGTACGATGCCTTCTGAACACAGTACCCACCTATTTGTTCAGAGTCCATACATGGTTTTCCTGACTGATTCTGCTCAGGGAATCTGCCAAAACATTGTCTTTCCCCGGCTGGTATACTGTCAGTAGCTGTACCTCCAGGGAGTATGCCAGGTTCCTGACCTTCCTTGCTTCTATGCATAGCTCCGAAGATCCTTTTCCTCTCTTCTTGTTTATATAGTACATGGTAATGGTGTTGTCTGCCTTGATCTGGACAGGCTGAGAGGAAAAAGTTTGCATTGTCAGGTATACTGCACTGAGCTTCAGGAGGTTTATGTGCTTCCGAGACTCCTGTGGGTTCTCCACATCATATACAGTGAGGTTCTCCAGGTGGGCACCCCAGCCTAGGAGGGAGGCATCTTTGGTGATTATGACTGAGGGTGATTGCTGGAAGAAGTGAACTCCCTCTTTGAGGTTGTCTTCTTCCTGCTGCCACACTAGTGCTTTTAGCGGACACCTTGTAAAAGGGACACGTTTTGATAGTGTGTCCCACCTTTGGGACTAATGGCTTCCTAGGTGGTACTAGCTATCCCTCATTTGGAACCTATTAGCAGGTTATATGCAGCTGCCACTAGGAGCTCCTGTCCTGTCTGGCACGTCACACACTCTGTTCTCCAGATTTTATCATCACAATGCTCCTTCCTCAGTGGGCTCTCCTTTTTCTTTCTCTCTCTCTCTCTCCCTCCTTAAAAACTAGATAAGCCTGCCATCCACTCTCACCTCTAACCACTTGTGATCCTAGGTCTAATCTACCTACAGGGGTTAAACATAGACGCTCTCCCACCATCTGTAAACACACCTAGGGAATTCTTTCCCTGCTGTAGCCCACAATATGTTCCTCCTTAGAACCCTCTTTCTATTTCTATCAGTTCTGATACTGGCCCCCTCTACAGGACAGGACCGGACCACACAAAACGCTAGCCAATATACGAATATGACTCCATCAAGGACACATTGCAGAATATGAAGAGGACATTAATTCTCCACTTTCAGACTGTAGTGCCACAATATCACCACCTGGATAACACAGAAACCACAAATGTGCAACTGTCAGTAACATGGCACATCATACCCCCTACTACATGGGTCTATATGAGCAGTGGACAGGCTGGCTATTCCCTCCCTCCACCTGGTAATGATGTACCCCAAACCAGCCCATGTACCATGCCAAAAAAATCACGTTGCATTACATAGTCACAGGCCCTAACATATCTAAAATGGCAAGCTATAAGGATCACATGGCTGCTTCTACCGATCTCAGGTAATATTCATTCCAACCCAGGCCCGATGACATACACCGCAACAGGTCATAAGAAATGGAATGGACTAACAATAGCATCAATAAATATCTGCAGCCTGCTAACAGAAATGGACGCTCTCGAAGTCTGGGTCCAGCAGCACCAGCCCGACATTCTTGCGATAGTAGAGACCTGGCTATCACCTAGAGTGCCAGACTCTGCTATACAACTCACGGGATATGCTGCATTTAGACTAGATAGACTTAGTAAAAGAGGAGGTGATTGTATTATATATGTTAAAGACCACATTCAAGGTCAAATGCTTAACCCATGTGACGCCAAATGTGGGACTCAACTGACGGCCATAAAAGTAATACTTGGCAAGAACGGGAAAACCCTAACAATAGTCTCGGCCTATATCCCTCCCAAGGAACAAGTGAACGGTTTCAATTCTGTCATCAACTACCTCTCTAAAAGGGGACCAAACACAAAGCTGATAATGGTTGGAGACTTTAATATCAACTGGTCCTCCACTGAAGCTGTACACTACAAGGACTCATTAGCCACTCTCAGCCTTGCGCAATTGGTAGACTCCCCCACTCGGTATAACAGCAGAACAGGCACAGGGTCAGTAATCAACTGGGTGGTCACAAATCGGCCAGAAAGAATATCCTCCATCATGGTTCTCCTCAACTCCCTCAGTGACCACTCCCCGGTAATCTGTAAATGGTCAAATAAGGCCCCAAAGGCACCAGCCAGGACTATTACTGCTAGACTTCTGAAGAAAGGCAAGTTGGGAGCTCTAAGAGCAACCTCAGCCTCCAAGATTGGAGCTCTGTTGACCACAAAAGAGATGCAACACTGCCCTAGAATGCTTTATAAGCAAATTCAATGAAGTGTGCAATGTCTACGCTCCCTACACCAAAAGAAGGATCCGTGACTATGACAACCCCTGGATCATGGCACAGCTACTAGCCCTCATGAAAAATAGAGATGACTTGTGGTACAAAGCAAGAAACTCCGGTACCCAGACAGACTACCAGAACTATAGAGCTGCACAGAATAAATACACCTGGGCTATTCGCAAGGCCAAAAACACACACTTTAAAAATGAGCTGACAAACTCATGGAGTGACAGTAGACGGTTCTGGGAGAACATCAAGTCCCTAACCAGTAAACCTAATAAAACTCCCCCCACCTTCCTGAACATTGAGGGCCTACCTACGCAGGATAACAGCCGCATAACAAATGTCTTCAACAAAGCTTTTACTGACCTCAGTGGAGTGTTGCCCCCAGCTTCCTTCAACACCAATCAGATACTTGCACCGAACGAAACCCGGGGACCCAATCAAACTCCCATCAGCCTTTCTACTTCAGAGATATCACCTTTATGGAAGCAAAAAAGTACATCCTAAAAGCACTAGGTAATTCCAGAACTAGCTCTGATCAACTTGACCTAAAACTAGTTAGGCTCACCCTGGACATAACTCTCAAACCCCTCACCAAAATCTTAAATCTCTCTTTGGTATCAGGCAAATTCTCACGGATCTGGAAGGTGGTGGTGGTTACCCCTGTTTATAAAAGTGTTGACAAGGCCAACTCTACAAATTACTGCCCAATATCTATCCTTCCTCCACTCTCCAAGGCCCTGGAGCAAATAAGGAACGACCAACTGACGGAATATCTAGACAAGTATTTACAATGTCAGCAACAACATGGATTTCGAAAACAACACAATACCATAACCACTCTAGTGGAGTTTACCAGCTTTATCCATAATGCTCTAGACAGAGGGCTCTTGGTGGGGGCAACATATATTGATCTCACCAAGGCCTTTGACACCATCAATCACAATCTGCTCCTGGATCAGCTTTCCAGTACCGGCATCTCCCCTGCAACAGTAGCATGGTTCAGAAGCTACCTCTCTGGGAGGGTCCAAAAAGTGAAAATCCCGGACACCTTCTCCGACAACCTTAGTGTTAACACAGGTGTTCCTCAAGGCTCTGTCCTTGGCCCTCTACTTTTCAGCCTGTTCTTAAACAACCTCCCTCAATTGGTAAATGACCAGCTACTACTGTATACAGACAATGCGGTCCTATATCCATGTAATTCTGACCCCTACAAACTGTAAAAGCAAATGCAGGCTAATTTCACCGCGGCTGAGCACTGGTTCCTTCAATCAAAGCTGCTCCTCAGTTATAAAAAAAACTAAGACTATGTTATTCACATCATCACATAACAAACACAGCACTCACCAACTTTGCATTCATAACAGTCAGAATACTTCCCTGGAGATGGTTGAAACATTAAATACCTAGGATTGACACTGGACTGCACCCTCTCGTTTAACCAACACATAGATGCAGTCGCAAAGTCATCAAATGCAAAACTAGGATTACTGTACAGACACCGAAAAGGCCTGACTTCTGAGGCACTCAAAACTGTTGTAAATAGCTCAGTCCTCTCAGTGATAGACTATGGTCTAACAATGTATGTGGCTGCCTCCCAAACTGCTTTGAAACGTATCAAAACAACACTAAACAAAGCGTGCTGTTTAGTCCTAGGTGTACCCCATGTCACTCACACCTGCGAGATGTACACTCAAACAAAATGGCTCAACCTTGACAGTCACCTCCAGTATCACGTATGCATGCTCGCCAAGAAGTCTATGCTAGGACTTACCACCCCAGGCCTGCAAAGCCTCCTTAGCCGACCTAATTCCTTGGTTCCAGAGGTATGGAAGCAAGCTCTGGTAACTCCAGTGCATAAGAATGGTGACAAGGCGCTGGTGTCAAACTACAGGCCAATATCTATCCTCTCCCCACTATCCAAAGCTTTGGAAAAAATTGTGGCAAATCAATTCACAGAATACCTCAATAAGTACAATCTGCTCTGTCCAAACCAACATGGCTTCAGGCAAAAACACAGTACCACCACGGCACTGCTGGAATACACTGACTATGCGCACAAGGCGTTGGATGAAGGCAAATTGGTGGGGTCCATCTTCATTGACCTCACCAAAGTCTTCAACACCATCAAACTGCTCTCTACTAGTTCTTCAGCTGCAAAGATTGGGTGTGGCACCAAACGCCGTGAATTGGTTCAATGACTACCTAACACACAGGAGCCAGCGAGTCAAAATCAGGCAGACGTTATCCAGCTCCAGAGATGTACTCCTAGGAGTCCCTCAAGGATCAATTCTAGGGCCCCTGCTTTTCAGCCTCTTTGTAAATGACCTACCCACAGCCTGTGACACCAAACTTATTCTGTATGCGGACGATGCCGTGCTGCTGAGGAGCAGCACCTCTCAGGCTCCCCTACAAACAGAACTACAGAACTCTTTCAGTAAACTCGAGGACTGGTTCAGTAGGCAAAAGCTGCTATTAAATTACAAGAAAACCAAGGCCATGCTAAATTCCAGCCCCTACAACAAACACAAGCATGCTCCTCTCGTAATCACCAACAAGGCTGGTGAGCAGACTGAGCAGGTGCACTTGTTCAAGTACCTTGGAGTCACCACTGATGACTCTCTCCTTATACGCACACATAGACTCCCTTGTCAAAGTGGTAAACACAAAGATCGGGGTCCTCATAGGTACAAGAAATCCTCACCCGAAGCACTCCGAATCTCAGTCTCCAGCTCCATACTCTCCACGATAGACTACGGCTAGTGGTCTATGGAGCTGCTACTGATAAGTGCTCAAAAGGGTCAAATTGCACTCAGTAAGGCATGCCGCCTCACCCTGTGTGCAGATCACGCCCTTCCATACTTGCACCCTATATGAGCATACAAACTGGCTTAACCTAAAAGACAGGATCAAATACCAAACTTGCCTCCTGGGAAAGAAGGCACTCCTCGGAAAAACCCCACCCTGTATAGGAAACCTGCTCGAGGCTTCTCTCTCAACACACATCACCAGATGGAGGAAGAATGGAGCACTGACCATACCATTCCGTCGAACCTCACTAGGGCAGCGTGCTTTCTCCTATCGGACCCCCCTCTGGATAAATGAACTCCCGATGAAATTACAAACAAGCAGCCTGTCTCAAATCAAAGTAGGCCTCAAACAACACCTAATGTCTAACTCAAAATGCACCTGCTTCTCAGGCCCCACTTGATAGACAGGCCTACCCCCAAGGTAACACCCAGCAGGGCTACCTAGAGAACCCTGCCTCCATTCCAGCTAAGCCAAGGGATTAAGTAAGCTATCAGTCCTCTTTAAATGCACTTGGTACTGCCCTCCCAACTCCCCACACACACCATACTCACAAAGCCTCTGGAGCTGCTCCCCATCACAGCCCCCGTTTCACTATCCCCTCACCTCTCGCTCTCTGCGGTTGTTTTCAAACCCAATCCCTCTTGTTTCACTGTCACCCAGCCTCTCACCATCTGGGTTAGCGTTAAACCCTATGCAGTTAGTCTGCCATAGTCTATTAACGGATTTGGAGGTTTCCAGGGGTGTGCTACCTAGGGCAACCGATTAGAAGTAGCTTAGTATTCAATTACAACTGCTCAGTTTTTTTTCTCCTATTTATCTAATTGTCATGTAATCACTCTTTAATGCCTAATGATCAGGCCTCTGTAACCACTGAATATGTGTATTGTCTTATTGTCCACCCTGACGTGGAACCTTTGTAAAAGACCTCATGCTCAACGGTCTTTCCGAAATACTAATTAAACAATTAATTCCATCAGATGCACTAGGGATACAAACAACTCAGCTCTCTGCATCCCTTTCCATAGAACCACACAAAGCCAACGGTCCTACGAATACCAGGCACCGCTTTGACTTAATGCGCTTGACCTAGGCATCACAAAAGAGGACAAAATAGGCCCTTTTAAAGATAAACTCTGAGTGGCCCTAGCCACAAACAGGAACTGTGACTGTGAGACCTGACCTCCCCCACAGTCTTCCCTCCTCTTTCCTGCTGCCCTCATTCTAACCTGCACCCTTGCCTCTCCTCTCTTCTTGCTAACACTCCCCTAATAGGCTCCAGGTCCCCGCCTCAGCACTTTTCCCCCAGTGAGTCTAGCCCTCCTTTATGACTACACTCTTTAGCACTTAAGACAAAAGAACTGCTTCCCACCAAGTTCCCACCTCCTTGCATATAGTATTAATTATTTTACAGACTATATCATCCTCTGTTCCCTACCTGATTCGCTCTATGTCCTGTAGATTCTCAGGTTGTTCACTTAACAACCTGTCAACCTAGCCTGCTTTAAATGATGTGTCTGTATATTTTTACTTATGTAATTCCTATTATTGTAATTATGTAACCTCTGTAACCTGATGTACTCATGTCTTTCCAGGCACGGAACCACCTTGTATCTGCTTATGTACTTGTAACCATTGTAAATGATGTTATACCCATGTATTACTATAACGTGGAACCTCTGTAAAAGAGCCTTTGGCTCAAAGGTACTTCCTAGAAATAAATAAAATCTAGAGCCTGGAACTACTGCAGTGGAAGAGGCCGTGTACCCAACAACTGGAGAAAATCTCTTGCAGAGCTGGGCTGACTTCCTGTGAAGGATTTTGCGAGTGCTATCAGATTTGCCACCCTTTCTCAAGGAAGGAATGCCTTCCCTTGGTGGGCATCCAGCTCTGCACCTATGAAGTCCAGGACCTGAACTGGTTCTGCTTATTTATTTATTTAGCTTTTGTTTACCGGGTAGGGTACACTAGGTATACAGTACATATGCCTATTTTCAGGAATGACCTGGGAGAGTACAGTTACAACATTTTTGGACAAATTTGGAGCGCACAGAATAACATATTGGACAAATTTACAAGGCAACAAAGCAACATAACAAGAATAATACAGTATTACATGTAGCCTAGGGTAACCAAGGAGCAAGTAGAGGGCAGACAATATCAGTAAGAGTGATCTAACAGGATTAGAACAGTGTATTGTTACATGGAAGAAGCCACTATCACCACAAAGGTTTCAAGCGGGGGAAGAGAGGCATATATACACCCAGGGCTCCAGATAAGGTGAGTACCGGCCTATTTTACTCACCTCATTTTAGGAAATACTCTTCAGAAAAAAAATTTTGTGAGTATCTATACTCACCCAACATTTGTGAATGCTCCAGACTCCATAGAACAGTGCTTCATAACATAGCAGATGATTAAAAAGGAGCATTTTTTCCAGATTTACAGCACTTGTATGCATCCCAATTGTATTTTACTCACTATATTTTAAAACTGGTGAGTAAATTACTCCTACCTGACAATGTTATCTGGAGCATTGTTGGCACCTGATCAGTTTTCATTTAGAAAAAAACTACATTGTTTTTAAAAATGTACTCCTCACTCCACTCTGTCCAGACATTTGCACACATCTGAATTTGGTTTTACTTCCCTCACTTTCAAAATGAGGAGTACAGTACTCATCCTAAAACATCTTATCTGGACCCCTGTATACACCCTTGTGGGGAAGAGAGGAGAGAGTGCTTAGTTGAGGCAGGAAGAGTACAGAGGGTGGGGAGAGGGGGAAAAGGCAGAGAAGAAGCATGAAGAGATTAGTGCATGGTGTTGAGATTGGTAGGGTCATGCGCATATTGAGCGATGTAGCAGGAGGGGGTGAGCTGCCATTTGAAGGTGGTAATTTGGGGCTTTAGGGCATTTATCAGGAAGTCTGTGTCCTCCAGGATTGCTGAGTGAGGAGCAAGGAGGACTTGACCTCCTGGTGTGGCTTTCCTGAAACTAACCAATCATCTAGGTAGGAAAAGACCACCACTCCTTGCCTTCTCAAATGCGTGCCACTACAGCTAGATACTTTGTGAACACACTCGGTGCTGAGGACAGGTGGAAGTGGAAGGCTGCGAACTAATTATGACAGTTCCCTAACCTGAATCTGGGGAGAAGACACAAATGCTGTCAGAAAGTTAAAGGTAATCCAAAACACTTTTAGCCCCAGAATATATTTAATCCACATGCGTCACAGACTGTAAGAACTGGAAACAGACTGTCACTTATTAGTATAAACTTAAATTAATCCAACAACAACAAACAGGTTTCCACGTCTCAGGTACCAGTTAAATTACAGAGCACAGTCAAGGTTGTATTACTAAAACACACAGGAAAATGTTTTTGAAATTGCCATTGCTGGAGCTTACTTGTTTCTACTCTGTTGCTGCCTGGTCACACCTGAGCACACCAAGCTCACGACCTTTACGTTTCAGTGTCAAATGACACCTTCATCACAGTGATACGTGCTCTTCAATTTAACTGGTACCTGAGACGTGGAAACCTGTTTGTTGCTGTTGTATTAATTAAAGTGTATAAGTGACTTAGTCCATTTCCAGTTTGCTTGCAGTCTGTGATGCATGTGGATTACAAAGATATTTTCTGAGCTAAAGTTTTTGGAGTGCTGAGCCCCCCTCCCTGCTGTCTCGACAGCGTTTGTGTCTTCTAATTCTACACCCAGGTAAGTGCACCCTCTACCTTGTGACTTGCATTACAGTCTTTTGAGCTACTGTTCTCTGTTCTGGACTCTGAATCTGAGGTACTTTCTGTGAGTGGCCCTGACCGGAATGTGAAATTGGTGTCTTTCAGATCCAGCGACCCTGGCCAGTCTCTTTGTTGCAGTGATGGAATTTCTTAGCCCAGTTCTACCATGTTGAACTTTTCCTTTTTATGTTGGTTTGTGCACATGCACAAGCATCATCTTGTGGTAGTAGCACATTTCAGAGGTGTGTCAGTGTTGTGGCGAATGCAGGGGATGCTTTAGTGGGTGCGTCGCTCAGCCGCCAACCAGTGAGCATGCTGCCGATGACAGCAGTTTCAGAGAGAGCCAAAGAGTTGAAATGAATCTGCTGCTGCAGTCAGAGACAGGCTCATCATTGCAGTGGCAGATGACATGCCTCCATTACATGCCTTTCCTGGTGAAACATTTCAGTAAATATGGCAGTGCCTGCTGTCTGCCACATAGTCCCCAGAAAGCCGACATCGGGGTGCCCAATCCCTGTGTTGGCATGTCCCCCCACCACATTATGTGGCACACCGTAACATGGCAGCTTCTGCTGCCAGCCACACACTCCCAAAAAGCTAATATCAGGGTGTCCAATCCCCATGCCGACATCCCCTCTCTTAGTGTGTCTTTCCCGGTTAAACAGTTTCCCCTTTCCTTTCCGACACAGGGATGCCTACATCTGGTGTGGATCTTGTCCTCAACACGTCTATATGCCTTGCTTACATTGGGGTGCCCATCCCTTATCGACATCCCCCCAGAATTGTGGCACACTGGGGTGGCAATTTTTGTGTGTAACCTGTAAATGAAGAAAACCTTCCCATACAGTCTTTTCCGCCCTGCAAACAAGAAAATGGTCCCCATTGTCTCCCTCCCTCCCTCCCCAACCCCCCTCCCCTCCCTCACCTTCTCACGCCCTCACCCCATACTACCTCCGGAGGTCGGGAGCCTTGATCTTCTCTGAACCTGTACACGCTGCACTCTTCAAAGCTGAACTGTGAACTGAAGAAATGACGGCAAGTTTTATAATGGGAGGCAATGGGGGTTACAACTTAGGTTGATATCTCAGCCATTTTTTGGAATTTTGGCCCCAGATTTTCAACAAGTGATTCTTGGGACCCCACCTCATGAACGTGTCACTGTCATTTAGTTTCTCAGTCCCGAAAGGTGGTTTCACAGTCACTGCATGGAATCACTTTTCAGGACCGATTAATGAAACGACAGTGCCACTGTTCATGAGGGGAGGTCCCAGAAAGCCCATGTTGCAATGTTGGTGAATAAATTCCAAAAAATGACTGCGTTACGAGTGTATGTTGCACAGTTTCTACGCATGTTCGTAACTTCGCCAATTTTTAATATTTTCTCTCCAGATTTTCAATATTTCCATTTTTTCACACCTCCTTATAAACAGCATAGTTGTCATTTTTCACATCCTTCCTGAAACATGTTTTCACACCTGTGGTGCAGAATGGTGTGGTCACTGTGGGAAATCAACTTTTCGGGACAGATTAACAAAATCACAGTGCCACTGTTCATGAGGAGAGGTTCAGAAATGCCCATGTTGAAAATTTGGTGAAAAAATTCCAAAAATGATTGCGTTATAGGCGTGCATTGCGCAGTTTCTACGCACGTTCGTAACTTCATCTTCATATTTTCACTCTAGACTTTTAACATTGCCATCAATTTTCACATCCTGCCAGAACTGTGTTTTCACACCTGTGGTGGCAAATGGCACAGTCGCTGTGCAAAACCCCCGATCAGGATTGAGTAATGAAATGATAGTGCCACTGTTCATGAGGTGGGGACACAAAAAGCCCATTTTGGAAATTTGGAGCGAAAATACCAACAAATGGCCAGAGCATTAGGGTTTCTAACCATAATGCCTACTCTGTAGAGACTGACAGGCATCAGCGTGTGACTTGGGATCGTCGGCCGTAATGTTCACGACATTCCACCCCCCACCCTGCAGCCAATGACAGGCATCGAGTTGTGCCTTGGGGTCTTCAGCCCCAATGTTCACCCCATTCTCCTATACTGCACCCATCTCAGCGTATTTCCTTATGGAATGGGGTGAGTACAAGGCCCGAAGGCACACCGTGACACCTGTCAGTGTCTGCAGGGTAGGGTGAGGTGAAATGGTATGAGTGTTATGGCCGACGACCCAAAGGCACACCCCCAATTCCTGTCAGTCTCTGCAGGGTGGGGGTGGGGTTGGCGTCAGTTCAATACTTCACTGCCATTCCTATTATGCATCTCTCTAACTCCTGCACTACTAATGCCAATGCCAGCAAGCTAACATTTGGCATTGACAAATGCTTGTTTAACGTGTTTGTTCAGGTATCTCAGGTCTAGAATGGGTCGCCACTCACCATTTTTCTTGTGGGTCAGGAAGCATCTGGAGTAAAGCCCCTTCCCCCACTGTGAGGGGGAACTTTCTCCACTGTGTTTGTTGCTTGCAAGCAGCTTTTTTACCTCCAGTTCCAGCAGGAGTTTCTCTGTTGGAGTATGAGGGGTGAAGGTTTTGTGACCCTGCAATCCTGGAAATGTTTTGAACCACAAGGCCAGACTTTACTATTTCCAGGATTTACCTGTCTGTGGGATGTCTTCCCCATGCCTGGAAATAGTGAGTCAGTCTTCCTCCCACTGGCTATGGCTGGGCGACCGATGCAGACTTGTCAGAGGTTCTGATGATTCACCTGGGCTTTGGGGGCTGGCGTTGTATCCCCTAACCTGGGAAACCCTTCTGTTTCTGCCACTGCATAATCCTTTCTGAGTGGTGAAGTCATAAGTAATGTAAGCGTGGGGGTAGTAACCCTTGCCCCTACCTCCTCTTCCATAAGGCCTGTAGGAAGTGGAGGCCTTTTCCTTCTCCTCTCAAATTCTAACTTGTACTTGGTGCTTAACTACAGTAGTTAAATTTTACTATGTTTAATGTGAGACTGCGTATCTTTCACTTTGTTCAGTGCTTTAGTGATGTTGTTTATGTTGGGGGCTCTGCCCCCACACATGCCATATATAGAAATGATGGGAGGAGGAGTCCAGCATAGATAATGAAAACAAATTATGTTTAATACAGTAACTGAAGCTTCAGTGGCACTGTCATAGTGGATTTCTCTCATACACAGTGACATTGGGTCAGCCTCATACACCAGTTTGATGCATCTGTGCACATTTGTGCAAGCTTTAAACTGTGGTCCTTAGTCTTCCAGTAACATCAGTTATGACGAATTCTGTGTGAGTGAGTTCTGCTTTATTTTAGTGATTTTAAATGTCTACTGTGTGTCCTAGTACTGTGACTTGTGACCTAAGCTGTCACGGGGAGCTGTTAAAAATGAGCTGGTGCTCAAATTGCCTGATTATCGGTTACTGGATACTCTATAATTACTCTGTGGTATCAGTTTTCCTTTCAGTGCAGAACTAACATCACAGCATGTCCAGTAATCACTAAGCAGTCAGCAGGAGACAACGGACAAACGGGGAACAATTGATGTTTTTTATTGATTTTTCTATGTGTAATTTTTGAGGGGAAAAAGCACAGAAACCTCTGATAGCTTGTTTCCAGTTGTGTCCTTGGAGGTGGGTTATATTGACCTGTTTTATTGACAAGAGGAATGCGGGCCATATCACGGGAGAAACTCTTGCACTCTTCTTCAGTAAGTGGCATGGGATCTTTAACTTCCACCTGGACAGTGACCAAAGAGGGGTAGAAGGGACTGCTGTTTAATATCTCATCTGAAGGACAGAACCTCATCATTATAGCACCCCCCCTTGTACTGCACTACAGTGTCAATTATGGGTATTATTCCAAGTGCCTGGTATGGGGCTAGAACCCATGATCTTCCTGCCCCAGCGGCAAGCATGCTACCTACTGAACCACTGACACTTAATGCCAAAACTAGATCAATAATGTCAATCATTTCTTCCACAAAACAAAAAAAATGCAAATGTGAAAGGCTTGTCAGAAAAGAGGATTCCACAATAGAAAGAAAATGGAGCATTTCAGGGCCCTGCAGTGACCTAGCTTCACTATAAAAGGCCCTTAGTGTGCATCACGCTGCTATGCTGGTGACCCAGCTACAAGAATGAACTGGGAACCCACGCTGAGGTGAGGCAGTTGACAGGAGCAATTGCACCACAGCAGTGTGCTTTGCCATGGAAGGGGTGGCAGCAGGTACTGGCTCTACAACGTCTCTTGCAGGCGTCATGGTGCTTGCTCCCCCTGCAGTGCATCATGCAAGCATGGTGCCAAAATAGCTTTCACTTCTGCCATTGGGTGTAGGCAGTGATCGGGGAGAAAAAATAGCCAGCTGATGTTAGAAGGATGGCTTCAGCTTGAGACAAGGTATATCCCTTTGATTCCAGATACATCCTTACTAGACGGGTGACTGGTCAGTATATGAAAAAAGGGTAATGAATAGTTTTATAGTAGTGTTATTTAAAATTGCTTCCTGTCACTTGTCACAATGACGGCTTGCATGTAGCACCTTGTACTACCACCACAGTGACATGGGTTAGGGAACGAGGCCAGGATCCCACTGTTTGGCAGCTCAGGGTCAAAGCTTACTGCCAATGGCAGTGTCGTCTGGTCAGGGATACGATGCTGCCCCAGTGGTGGCAGTCTCTGGACTGGAAGTTATACATCTAAAAAATCAAAGAATAAGGGTATTTCGCATTATGCAAACTGCAAAGTGCTTCCTCCTTGCTTTTTTAAATTAGGAATGTTTTCTGGTGCTTTATTAACAGAGAAACCTCATTTTACAGGTAGAAAAAGACCATCCTCCATCGAGTCTGCACATTTCCAACCTTGGTCCCCACCAGTCTAGCATAAGTAGGGCCTACCCAGTGCTCCCATCTTATAGCTCCTAAGGCACCCCAGTAGTCTCCCTCCTAACCTCAGAGTGCTTTCCATTTAGCACTGCCCTATAGGTTGTTATTAGGGCTCCAGAGCTTTGATCTGATGGCGAAAAGTGACTTGTAGTGTGGTCCAACCTGGGGGCAAAGGTGAGCTCTAACATCAGGGCCAGATTGTTTTTTTCCCACCTTCTTTTTGAGTTTGCACATGCGCTGCAAACTCCTTGGAATAGTGACTTTTGAGGGGTGTGACACTGTCTGTCCAATGCAGAATGCTCTGTAAGAGGCTTGGCAATATCACACCAATTATCAGCCAGGCTGCTTCTGATGCTGTTTTGCCTGAAGTGGTCTGCACTTGAAAAGAAAAAGCTGCACCAATCATGTGGCTGCTTTTTTCTTTCATCTGCAGGTCACCACAGAGCAAACAGCTGTTTGTGTCGTGACATCTCTGCCACCCTTTGCCACCCCACCGGTCCCTTCCTGAAAGGTGGGAGGAGGCGCTTTCCTCGCCTGCCTCCTCTACGTCCCGCTGTTTACGTTTCCTTAGTTTCTCCCACCAGCCTAAGCTCTGTATGGGCTAGGAGTGTTCAGTGTCTTATGGCACTTTTACTGTAAGCATGATCGATCACGCTAGTAGATTCCCCCACATCTGCTGACATTGGGGTGCTTAGTCCCGTGTTATCCCCCTTCCCCCTTTAATGTGGCACACTGGGAGCCCACCCTAGTGTGCCAAAAACTAACTGTGGTGTTTCCGACACTGGGATGCCCACTCACGGTGTCGGATGCACCACACCCCTATATTCTCTGACCTTGTGGTGCCCAATCCCCGGGTCGATATTGATCCCTGCCCCCTCCCCAGTATGGCACACTGGGAGCCCACCTCAGTGTGCCGAAATCCATAAATAGTTTATCTGTAAAAAAGAAAACAGGCCCACGATATCTTTATGTATTTTTTTGTAAACCTGAAAAAAAGAAAACAGACCTTTGTCATTCCTGCCAGCCCCCCTCCCCCAACCTGCATCCTCCCTCTGCACACCCTACCTCCCTGCACCCCCCCTCACCCATACTTGCCTCCGGAGGTCAGGAGCAGCGATCTTCTGTGGGCCGGGCAGGAACACATCTGCACTCTTCAAAAGCCGACCGCAACCTGAAGAAAATCACGGTAAGCCCTATAATGGCAATCAGTGGGGGGTTTCAACTTTGGTTGATATCTCAGCCACTGTTTGGAATTTTGGTCCCAAATTTCCACATGGAGTTCTTGGGACCCCTCCTCATGAACACAATCACTGTCATTTCGTTTCTCGGTCCAAAAAGGTGATTTCACTGTCACTGCACGGAATCACCTTTCGGGACCAATTAACAAAACAAACAGTGCCTCTGTTGATGAGGTGGGGGTCCCGAAAAGCCCTTGTTGCAAACTGGTGAAAAAAATCCCAAAAATGACTGCATTACCAGTGTCCATTATGCAGTTTCTATGCACACTCATAACATCATCAATTTTTAAGATTTTCACTCCAAATTTCCAACATTGCCATTTTTTTCCACACACCCTTATGAACAGTAGAGCTGTCAGTTTTTGCATCCTTCCCAAAATGTGTTTTTGCACCTGTGTCGCAGAATGGAATGGTTGCTGTACGAAATCAACTTTCGGGACAAATTAACAAAATTCCAGTGCCACCGTTTATGAGGGGAGATCCCAAAAAGGCCGTGTTGAAAATTTGGTGAAAACATTCCAAAAATTGACTGCGTTATGAGCGTGAGTTGCAGTTTCTACATATACTCATAACTTTGCCACTCTTTTTCATATTTTCACCCCAGATTATCAACATTGTCATTTCTTCGCACCTCCTCATGAACAGTACAGCTGTCATTTTTCACATCCTGCCCGAAATGTGTTTTCACACCTGTGGTGCCAAATGGCATACTCGCTGTGTGAAATCACCTTTTGGGATTGAGTAACAAAATTATATTGCCACTGTTCATGAGGTGGGGGTCCCAAAAATCCCATGTTGAAAATTCGGAGCAAAAATACCAACAAACACCTGGGGCATTAGGGTTTCCAACTGTAGCACCCACCCTGTACAGACTGACGGGCATCTAATGAAGTCAACCAGTGCTGGAAGAACATAAGAAATTTGTGTTGAGGGTGATGCCTTAAAATGCAAGGCAGAGGAATATACACAGAAAATATGGAAGGCATGTACAACAGCAGTCCTAACAGCGAACTTTCGGCATTGACTAATGCTTGTTTTTATGTTTGCTTGCACATGCACCAAGCAATTATACTGTGGCTACTCGGGATGGCAGAGGTTGCAGAGGTGTGTCAGTGTGGCAGCCAATGCAGCTGAGGCTGCAGGAGACTCACCACTGACAGCCTAACCAGGAGCAGGCTGATAGTGACGCTGTTCAGCTCACTGATGGGCAGAAACTTTGTGTAGTTAAAAGGATGAAGGTGCACCTATCATCATTTTCTTTTTTTTTTTTTAGTCTTTTGGTAACTGGGTGAGGCCCACTAGGCACAAGTGCCTGTTTTCAGGGGCGACCTGGGAGCACTGGGCGGTTAAGTGACTTGCTCAGAGTCACACAGTATACAAGTGGAGGTTGTGAGAATCAAACTCAGATCTGGTCTGCTGGAACGTACCAAGCTCATTCACACCTCATTCCTCTAACCTCTAGGCTATACTGCCAGAATCCTACAGCATTTAGCTACATCATTTCATCTACAAGATTCCATCTAGCAGTCAGTTGAGTGGCATCTGTCTGCCCCCTGCTGATTCTCCTCTCTGCCATGTATGGGGGGGACGTGCCCCTCGTGGTTACTGCCAGTGGTGCAAGATACCTCAGTGAGTGTGCATTTTCTGCTCTAAATCTTTGTGTTTGTTGATTTCAGGGAGCACCCTGCAGTTACCCCGACTTGGCTAGAGAACAGTTGTCCCACCTGCTATGATTGGTGGCTCTCCTCTCCACCACCTGTGAGGCAGACTTGCCCCTCATGGTCCCTGCCAGTGCACGAGATACAGGTATTTACTGTGTGGCAATAGTGAGCGCTTGTTGCTTCTGTGCTAAATCTTTGTGTTGGTGGATTCCAGGGAGTACCTCACAGTTACCCCCAACTTGGCTCGCAACTCAAATGCATGCAGAGTGCAGGAGACAAGTTATCATGTCGGCGATCCTGGTTGGTGCCAAGAATGGTACAAAGACCCATTATGTCAGCGAGAGACTGTAGTTGCGCATGGTAGGCTGAACACTCCAGTCTGAGGATTGGAAAGGTGGTGCGAGACCCCTCTTTCTCGCTCTATATTTGGGCTCATGCTGCTGCTTCTCATACTGGGGGGCGGGGTCACCCAGTATGAAATGTCAACAAAAGGGTATTTGCCTCGCACAGTGTACTCCATATTATTAACATCGTTTAGTGCCCCTCCTCCAGATTGTTTGCAGCTGTCATCATGGGTAGCAAAACCAGGAATGACTACAATGGACGCCTGTGGTTTCTTTCAGACTGGTGTATTAGCTCAGACTAATTGCAGCTTGAGCTTGGCTGGGCCCTTTGTGGCAAGTGCACTAAGGAGGAGCTCAAGTACAGCGGCTCTTGATGGACAAGCTGTTCCTAACCATCAAGCATGGCAACCTGAATAATGAAAGTAAAGGAGGGTATGGAGGATGGGGGTGGTGAGTACTTGGGTATGGAGGAAGAGGGGTGGCAAAGTTCATGGGAAAGTGGCTGTTGAGTACCTGGGTAAGGAAGGGAATAGAATATCTGGTTGGGGGGGGGTTGCTCAAGTATTGGCAACTGTGAACGGATGTATGGCAGCTTTGGTTGGGGAGGGGGACCTTGGAGGGGAAGGGGACAGATAAGAGCCACAGCATATTTATGGGGGGCAGGCTTGAGTACATGGGTACGGGATAATGGGAGGGGCTTGACTACCGACAGCTACTGATGCATGAATTGGCCCTAACACTGAAATAGGACATCTTAGGTAAGGAGAGAGTGGTATGGTAGTGGGCCAGATCATCAGGGAGAGGAGGAATATTGTGGGTTGGGGGAGTACAAGTATCCACTTCTGTTGATGGGTGAGCTGGTCAAGCTCTGCAGCATGGGCAAGGCACTGATGCATTCACTGCTTATAATAAAAGTCCCCTGCTGCTGAAAATAAAAACAAGACTGAATAGCTTAACTCTTCAGATGCCAAGGGGGGAAGAGGTGGACAACAGTCCATTCATGGGGGAGAGAGTCCTGCAGGAACTCACCAAATTGAAGATGGACAAAGCAATGGGACCAGACGGCATACACCCAAGGGTACTATGAGAGCTACGAAGAGAGCTAGCAGAACCTCTGGCAGCATTGTTCACTAAGTCACTTAACACAGGAGTGGTGCCAGAAGATTGGAGGAGGGCACATATCGTCCCTCTACACAAATCGGGCATCAGGGAGGAGTGGGCAACTATAGGCCCATCAGCCTCATCTCAATAGTGGGGAAGATCATGGAAGCACTGCTTAAGGAAAGGATAGTGGGACATCTAGAAGCCATTGATGCCCAGGACCCTAGGCAACATGGGTTTACAGTGGGTAGGTCATGTCAGACAAATCTCATAGACTTCTTCGACTGGGTGATGAAGGACGTAAATCGGGGTGCAGTGGACATAGCCTACCTCGATTTCAGCAAAGCCTTCATTCTAGGGACATGGATATGTTGTTCATCCACACTTATTGGCAGGTCCCTTGCCACTTTAAATCTTGCCGGAAGGTCTTCAAGCTGGCTCCTCCCACCCACCCGGGTGGTAAAACTCTCGGCTCCGCCCCATGACGCCAGATCTTCCTTACCGCTTGGAAGCTCAGGTTCCCTCTTTAGCGCTCTGCGTTTTTGACTGGTTCCTGAAAAGTTCGGTCTTCGAATTTATTGAAGTGTCCTTTGAATCTTCGATCCTTTCTTCTTCGCTATGGCGATGGCTTTTTCCGGCCCCGAGAGGCGTACGGTTAGTTCCTCCAGGAGGGACTCGCACTCCTCGTGCTTTTTTTGCCTGGACTTGGATCACGATTCTCAGGCTTGCAACTTTTGTTCTGCCCTTTCGTCAGCCTCCGGAGGACCGCGCGTCTGCTCGGGCTTGGACATCCGTAGTTTTCTCCGTTCGAGATTCCATCGACCGGCGGGTGTCCGCCTCGACTGTTTCTCTGCAGTCGATCCTGCCGGGGAAGGCGGGTTTCCTCCCTCTCCCTCGGTTGCGGAGCTTATCCCGCCTCCTTGGATTCTTCTCATGCAGCTTCGCTCAGGAGCTTCGCCATTCCCTCTCCTCCAAGGGAGAGGGAACTCGAGCCCTGTCACCGCCTATGGCTAAGGGGTCAGTGAGGTCGTGTCTTCTTCGCCGGGCGGGAGCGGATCTCCTCCTCATTGGCCGACGCCGACTTCGAGTTGAGGATTCGGCCAGCCACTGGCCTCCACGGTATCCCCGCCAGGTCAGCCGCTAAGTTCTATCGACGTTGTCGAGTCTCCACCCGCCTTCGGGGTTTGCTGAGGCCGCCTTCCCGCCGCCTTTGGTGGAAGCTGAGGCTCTGTCCTCCCCTTTGGGTCGACATCCCTCGGTCCTTTCTTCCGAGCCGAGGGAGGAGCGGGTGCGCCCCGCTTCTTCCCAGGCCCACCCTCAGTCCCCCCGAGGATTTGGGTCACGGTCTCGGTCAACCTCTCAGTCTAGCTGCTCACGCCAATCTCGGCGTTCTCGGTCGAGGCACCGAGTTAAGTGGCTTTGCCGTTCTTCCTCGTCCCCCTCCTTGGATGAGGAGCAGTTTCGATGCCGTTGGCGTCGGTGTTACGAGGAACTTATGTGGCGACAGCAGTTGTTGTCTGGGTTTCAATTGACCCCAATTCATTCTCCGGATAGCAAGCAGCCGCCGCTTGGTTGGCAGCCGTCCGAATCGGTCGAGGAGCCTTCTCCAGGGCCGGTTGCTCGTCCGACTCTCGCTGCCCCTCCGCCGTCGGCGGAGTTCAGGCCGGACTGTGGCCTGTCCTTCAGGTCACTCGGTCCCCTCACTCCTGCCCGCCCCCGGCGGACGAAGAGTGCCTCGGGCCTGCGGCAGCTTTTTGCAGACCCTTCGGAGCCTGGAGCAGGCTCTGCTATGTTTCCTAACAGGGAGGACCCCAGGTCTTCCCAGGAACATCCAGTAGACGACAGCCCATCGTCTTCGAAGGGTCTACTTCAGCTCATTTCAGAATTTACTGGAATGCAGCTCAAGCCCGTCTCTGATCGGGCACCTTACCCCCTTATGGAGATTCTGGATCGAGGGGGTTCTTCCACGGAGGCCTTCCCAGTGGCTGAGGCTATCGTGGGCCCAGCCTTGGAGCTGTGGCGGCGGCCTACTTCTTGCCCTGCGCCTTCGGCCAGGGTGGCTCGGAGGTACCCTATCCCTGTCGGTTCTCTGCCCGGTTTCTCGGAGCACCCCTCGGCTGAAGGGGTAATTACCGACGACGTTTTCCAATGTCTTGGAAATGCTGGGGATGTGGACAGACCCCGACAAGGAGTCCAGAAGGATGGACTATGTCGGGCATAAGGTTTACGCTGCATCCTCCCTAGGCCTCCGTCAGGCCAGCTCAGTTGCACTGATGGCACATTTCTCACACACCCTTTTGGGCTCCCTGGACGAGGTTCTCCCTCATCTCCCAGGTGACCATGCGACCACGGTTCGACAGGTGCGGGACCAGGGTAGGGCGGTGGTGAAGCAGCAGCTCCAGACGGCTCTGGATCTAGGCGACTCTTGTGCCAGATCGGTGGCGGCCAAGTGTCCATGCGTCACAGGCGGGCTGAGGTTATCCTCCTTCTCTTGGAAACCCAGCACGACTGGGCGGACATCCCCTTCTGGGGACTGACCTTCGGCCCTGGAGTGGAGGGATACATCCATGGGCCCGAGAAGTCCGAATGCCACCGACTCGGTCACTTCCGCCCGGGAGTCAAGGGCAGCCAGCCTTGTGTAAGCCCTTGCCCCTGGAGCCCTGGGGCCTCGGCCCAGCATGAAGGCTAGCAGGCATGCGCTGGGCGGCCTGTTGCCAGACCAGCGCCTTTCTCCAAAAGGAAGCGGGAGGCAGGAAACCGAGGGCCTCAGCTCCTTCCCCTCTAAGCCTGCTCAGTGACGGGCCAAGGGGCATTGCCCCGGCCCCGTCGTCCCAGCCCGGGTTTCCCCATGGGGGACGGCTCCGCACCTCGTTCTGGAGGTATTTAAGGTGGATCCTGTCGCAGGTTGCGAGCGGTTCCCTTTTTGAGCCGTTGCCCCATGGGGATCTTGAGTTCACTGCCCCTGTGTCGGTCGTCCGACATGCCTGGCTCTCTAGTTAGAGGTGATCAGGAAGGCTGTGGATTCCGCCCCCCCATTCAACCCTGGGTTCGCTTCCAGGTATTCCTGGTCTCATACGGACGGGGGCTTGCGCCCATTCTCCCGCACGCCTGGATGGTCTCTCTTCTTCAGACATCCCATCCTCAGAACGTGGCGTGTAGCTGTTTTCCTGGTCTCCAGGATGTACCTACCCCTCGTTCCATCCGTTTCTGGGGAGGCTCCACCCCTTCTTGCGGGGGAGCTCCTTATGAGTTCTTAGCACTTCCTTGCTCAGCAGTCTCTGCAGCATTGAAGGGTCCGGATGTCACCCCACCCAGAAGGCAGACTGGTCTCCCATTTTCGGGAGCCAAGTGAGAACTCATATCTTAGCGGTGAAGCTTCTTCGGGACTAAGCTCGACTTTTGAGTCCGAGCTCGGCTCCGGGTGAACAGGGCCGAGGTTCTTCCGCCTTTACCGGTTGGGTTGGCCGGGAAATTACGTCCTGCCAGGACCTCCTGCCTCCTGGGCCTCAGGGCAGCCTTCCCTTAGTGGGAGGGCCAGCCAGAGGTCACAGCGCCATGCCCCTTGGACCAGTTCATGACTTACAGCCCAGAGTTAGAGAACGCCCCTTGGACCGTTTCTAACTTCGGCAGGAGAACATCCTGCTTGTTCACTCCTGAGTTGGCGGTCTTCTCCGACCGATGCTTCTCGGATGGGTGGGGTGCCCATCTTGGGGAATACAGAGTTCTTCGCCTCTGGTCCTCTTGCGAGTCCCGATGTCCTTCCTGCTCGCTGGAGACAGACGGTCCGCTTAGCCTGCACCGCTTGCTCTGCTTGTACGGGGTCTACAGGTCTAAGTCCAAGTAGGACTATTCCAAGACCATGTGCTACCTACTCCGCCAGGTTCGGTCTATCCCCTTGTCTCGGTGCAAGGAGGTTCTGCACATTGGGTTGTTGTGCAGTCAAAGGTTCCCAGCCATTTGATGGCAGGAGCCCGATTCTCTGGCTGCTGCCCTGAGCCGGGCATAGGCTGCGCCTCATGAGTGGTCTCCCCTGCCGGAAGTAGCACAGGATCTTCTCCCTCTTCCCTCCGGGGAGAATACCAGGTCGAGACTGTTTTTTGCCCACCTCAGCAAGGCCTGCTGCAGGGGATGCCATTGGGGCCACGGACCCCGGGCCCCTCCGTCCTCTCCCCCATTTCCCTTGACCTACGGGCAAGGCGAGGAGGGACTTGGCGCAGTGATGCTGGTAGCCCCAGACTGGATTGCCAGTTCTGGTATCCAGCTCTCCTCAGTCTCAGCCCCAGGCTCCCGAGGTGGCCTCTAGTCCGCCCGGTCCTGTCTTTCCTTTTCAGGGGAAGGTTATCCATCTGGACCTTCAATCCCTGCACCTGTAGGCTGACCCCTGTGCGGCTAGGGGCCAGGCCTAGGGTCTTTCGGCAAGGTCCTCGACCTTCGAGGTGTCCTGCTAAGAAGTTGGCCAAGATGCTCGTCCTTTGGGAGAAGTTCTCCTTTTTGATGATGGGATAGGGCCGTGCCCTTCCCCGTCCCTGGGCGAGCATTCCGGACCATCTGCGGTCCATCCTTAGACCAGGGCTTCGGCCGACGACCCTCTAGGTGCTTCTACGGGTCACCACTGTCTTCTGGGCGCGGGCCGAGACAGCTGGTGGTGCGGAGAAGGTGGTCTGGCACTTCTAGGCCTCGATCATGCCTCTTCTTTTGGGGAGAGTATCCCTGTTTCTTCGGGATCCTTGCTGGTATGGGCTTAGCTCATGAGCAAGCCATCCGAACCTTTGCACAGGTGCGAGTTTCCCCCACCTGTTGTGAAGAACACCTTCTTGGGGCCACTCCGCCATCCAGAAGGCAGGGAGAGTTCCAGGCGCTCCTTTAACCTCCCTGTCCGGTCTTCCACAGGGACTAGGTTGTCCTGCGCCCCACCCGAAGTCCCTCCAGAGGCGGTGGTGGAGTCTTCCCTTCGGGGGTATTGCCTCTGCTGGGGTTTTTCCCCTTTCACACCTCGGAGGACGTATTCAGGTTCCATGGGAACCATTTAACGCTCACCTCTTGGGAGCGTAAAGCTAAAGTTCGGGAGAGGTTCACCAGCTGTTCATCATCTTCGCTGAAGCTGCATCTGGCAGATTTGCAGCCCAGTGGAAGACAAGTGGGCGGGTCACCCCTGCAAAGGTCTCCACTATAGGTGGGCGGGCATGGAGCCTCCCAGAGGGATAAGCGCCCTTTTTACCCATCCTTCCGCTGCATCGGTGGCTGCTTCCTAGGACTCTCCAGTCCAGGATATCCGCAGGGCTTCTGCCCGGAAGCAGGCTTTCCCTCCCCTTCCACATCGACCTTGGGTCGCGCCAGGGTGCTGGTCGGGGCCTCGGTTCTCCAGTCTTTTACCTAAGTAGGGGGTGTGCGCCTTGCCTCCCTCCTCCCGGAGAACTGCTAGGAGTTTGCCACATAGTGTGGATGAACAACATATCCATGTCCCTAGAAATACAGGTTACTCACCTGTAACAGGAGTTCTAGGAATGGTATATGTTGTTCATCCACACGACCCACCCGGCCTCCCCGGCTTCGACGCACAACCTGGCTTCCAGCGGGCTAGATCTGGCATCATGGGGCGGAGCCGAGAGTTTTACCACCCGGGTGGGTGGGAGGAGCCAGCTTGAAGACCTTCCGGCAAGATTTAAAGCGGCAAGGACCCTGCCAATAAGTGTGGATGAACAACATATACCATTCCTAGAACTCCTGTTACAGGTGAGTAACCTGTATACACTGTCCCACGTAGGAGGCTGGTTAACAAGATGGGTAGTCTAGACATGGGAGACAAGGTGGTAAACTGGGTTAGGAACTGGCTAACGGACAGGAGACAGAGGGTGGTGGTAAATGGAGTACAATCTGGGGAGAGAAGGTTGACCAGCGGAGTACTTCAGGGATCAGTCCTTGGACCAGTTCTGTTCAGTGTCTTCATGAGTGACATTGCAGAAGGGCTGGAAGGAAAGGTCTGCCTGTTTGTGGATGACATAAAGATCTGTAACAGGGTGGATACTCCTGAAGGGGTGGAGAAAATGAGGAGGGAACTGGGGAAGCTTGGCAAATGGTCTGCAAAGTGGCAACCAAAGTTTAATTCAAAAAAGTGCAAAATTATGCACCTGGGACACAGTAACCCTGGGGAGAGCTACAGGATGGGGGGGGGGGGAGTTGCTGACAGTCACCAAAAGGAAAGAGTCATGGGGGTTACTATTTCAGATGACCTGAAAATGTCAAAGCAGACCACAAAGGCAGCAGGGAGGACCAGTGACATGCTGGGGTGCATAGCAAGGGGTATCACCAGCAGAAGGCGTGAGGTAGTGATGCCATTATACAAAACCCTGGTCAGACCTCGCATGGAGTACTGTGTGCAGTTCTGGAGGCTGCACCTTTGAAAGGACATTAACAGGCTGGAGGCGATCTAGTGATAGGCGGCTAAGATGGTACAGGGCTTGCACCACAAGACTTATGAGGAGAGATTAAGGGACCTCAATATGTACTCGCTGGAGGAGAGGAGGGAGAGAGGGGACATGATAGAAACATTTAAGTACCTCAGTGGCGGAAACAGAGTGTGGGGGACGATGTTCCAATACAGAAGGAGTACAAGAACTAGGGGATGTGACATGAAATTGGAAGGTGGCAGGTTATGAGGGAATGTGAGGACGTTTTTCTTCACTGAGAGTGTAGTGGATGCATAGACTGGTCTGCCACAGGGGAAGGTGGGAGCGAGCATGGTGGTTGGATTTAAACATGCATGTGACAGACATAGGGGAACCATAGAGGTTAAGCGGGGGAGGGTCGAAAGCTATAATCAAGTACAGTATTTGGGCAGGCTGGATGGGCCTAGCGGTCCTTATCTGCCGACAATTTCTATGTTTCTATGGGGAAAAAGATATATACATGCAACCCAACCACACACACACACACACACACACACACACAACAAAACAAAAAAAAAACAACTACAGCTAGTCACGAACCTGGGTCCGATGGACAGAGAGGCAGTGACTCTAACCACCAAACTCGCAGGCCAACTTGGGACTGGCCCAACAAATACAGCCCTATATTCTGCATACAACACCCACTTCCTATGGACACTATCGCTTAACTTGCTATGTGCTATTAAGTGCACATAGCCTATTTTTCATTCGCTATATTGATGTTGCCCAAATTCCCTCGCTCATATTGATTCACCCATATCTCGAGATACTGAATTCTGTAGTAGTAGCTTAATGTTTTTTATATTCTACCTGAAAAAGGAGGAAAGGGAATCATTGTTATACTCTGAAGAGTCTGCTGCATGATACTTTCCCCTTCTTGAAATGACGGATCTTCCCCCTACACTCAACAAGAGTTCAGGGTGCAGGCCTGACAGAGGGGAGTGAGATGACTGAGGTTAGAACCAGTCTCATTAAAAAGGGTGCTCAGTGGCCTGTAAACCAGAAAGGTGGATAAAGTATCTGGTCTACATAGGTTGCACCCTAGGGTGCTAAAGAAGGTAAGGCAAACACTGGCAGTGCCATTGCTAAATCTTATTAACTGTTCCCTGGAGGCAGGGGTGAATGCATTGTTTTCAGCAGACTGCAATGTAGCCAGTGTGGTATTGCTTCACAAAACAGGGACAGGGATGATCCAGGAAGTTACTGATGGTCAGGCTAACCTTGTTTGTAGGGCGATACTGTAGCACTCCGGACCCTGACAGGTAGCATAGCGGTATGTAATGGAAATGGCGTACATTGTCATATTTTTCTGCTACACCTCGCTATGTAATATGTGCCACTCTGTAACTTAACTGAATGTCGCCATGACCGATGGCTGTGTTTCTGGTTTTTTTGTCAGTTTATTTGAGTTGGGGGGGTGGCACCCCCTTTTTTAACACGGGGGTGGGGCGAAGCCCCCAACTCAAATAAATGATAAAAACTACAGAATGTTAATTTTTACTACTTTTTAAGTTTTAGGTTATTTATTTCAGTTTGCATACATAGCAGTAGCTGATAGTGAAGTGGTCCACTAGCTAGTAGATGTCAGTTTATTTGAGTTAGGAGACTCTGCCCCTCCCCTTTTTTTAATATACACTTTATTTTTCAGATTTTTCTCCCACTCCCCGAGGTCACGGCGTTCACATGCGAGTACGCGCACACACATGCCAGGATCTGGTGGCCCCTTCCGCATCTTCCCTGACTTTTTTTGCCTCACCGTACCAGTGGGAGCGGGACTACAGACGGGCGGGCATCCACCCCTTTGAGGGAGAGCCATGGCTCAATTCCACTCCAACCCACCCCACCCCCCGAGCTGGTACCCCAGCAGTCCTGAGGTTGTTTCTGAACTGTCCCTGACATAGTGCGAGGTAAGGTGCCAGTGCCTCAGTCCTCTGTGCTACTGGCCAGCTTTTACCCACCCCTTTTAACACAGGATGTGGGGGCGAATTCCCCCAACTAAAATAAACTGATTTAAAAAAACTACAGAATGTGGGAGTGTCAACATCACAATGTAGACATTGACTTCATCATGCCATCATATCATAGGCAGTAAGAAGGGCTGAGGGGGGATACCGGGATGCATAGGGAGAGGCATCATCAGTAGAAAACAGGAAGTTGTCATCCCTCTGTACAGACAGTTGGTGAGACCCCATCTGGAGTACTGCGTGCAGTTCTAGAGACCCCATCTCCGCAAGGACATAGCATGGAGGCAGTCCAGAGGAGGGCATCTAAAATGGTGTAGGGTCTGCACCAGAAACCATACAAAGAGAGACTAAAGAAGCTTAATATGTGTACCTTCGAGGAAAGGGGGGGGCATGATAGAAACTTTCAAGTACCTTAAGGGAATCAACAAAGTTCAATAGGGTAGCATCTTTCAGAAAAAGAGATGTGCAAGAACAAGGGGGCACAGTTTGAAGATAGAAGGGGGACGGCTCAGGGGCAACGTGAGGAAGTATCTTTTCATAGAGAGGGTGGTGGACGCATGGAATAGTCTTCCTGAGGAGGTTGTTGGGTCAAAAACAGTGGGAGAATTCAAGAATGCATGGGACAGACATAAGGCAATTATAGTGGGGGGGTAGGAGGAAGTATACTGTTGGTTAACTAGGATCTGCAGCTTATCCAGTAGGTAGGGTAATGGGCACACTGGGTGGGCCAAGTGGTCCTTATCTGCGTCAGAGTCTATGTTTCTATACCGCAGCTTTTTGTATCTTATATCATAACAGAAAAATAGAGTAAAGGGGGTCCGGAGTGCTACAGTATCACCATTTGTAGCAAGCTATGGGAGACAGTATAGTGTAGTGGTTAAAAGCACTGAACTGCAAACCTGGAGAACTGGGTTTGAATCCCACAGCCACCACTAGCATACTGTGTGACCATGAGCAAGTTATTTATCTTCCCTGTGGTTCCAAAATGCACCTCAAAACAAAGATTCAGCTTAATGGGTCTTTCCTGGCCAATAATTGTAGAAAAACGAAAAGCTGCTGGAAACCATCATTAAGGAACAACCAGTGGAATTCTTGGGGGAGAATGGATTGCAGGAGAAGGGTTTGTAGCAGGAAGCTCTTGCCAAACTAAACTTATAGACGTCTTTCATTGGGTCACAAAGGTGGTGTACAGCAGCCAAATAATGGGCATGTTGTATCATGACTTTAGCAAGGCCTTTGATTCTGTTCCACACAAAAGGCTAATAAAATAGCTTGGCAACCTGAGGTCAGGGGCCAAACTGAGGAGATGGGTAGGGAACTGGCTGGGGGCTGGATACAAAGGGTTGTCATCGGTGTTGCACACTTAGAACCCAGGGGAGTTATGAGTAGGTCATCACAGTGATCAGTTGTAGGAACAGTGCTCTTCAATAGCTTCATTTGAAGTATAGGAGAGGGAACCCAAAATAAAGTGCATCTCTTTGCTGAGTACATGAAGAACTGTAACAATAATGGATTCCGTGAGTAATGGTCCCTTGAACTCATCTTTGCTGTCCCTGGAGGTCTGGAATGTCACAAACGTAGTAAGGGTTGAGGTCAGCTTCGCTGCTTTTTACAAGGAAGAGGCAGAAAAATCATTTATTCCAGTTCTTTTGCAATTTCTTCCTGCACCCAAGGTTTCACTCTCAATGTGGAGCCTTTTCAAGGGGATATCTGTTGAATGGCTTCTTGTCAGTTCTTGTCCCTATTATTCATAGTATTTCTTTTTGCTGTCTACACATGTAAATGTCTGTTAAAAAGTGTTTCATTTCATTTGACCAGGACTGCTGTCTGTCCTTTTGAAATTGTGTGGCGTGCTGCCAAAATGGAATCCATGCAGAGAGCTCCATGTTGGAAGCAGTGAAGCTGACCCCACTACTACTTTTGTTGCAAAATAACTATGGAAGAGTAGACACTGAGTAGGGAGTAAGAGAAAATATAAGAGACAAGGAAAATTGAAAAAGTGGTCCGTATTATTTTTCACGAGCCCAGCCCCTTGGGTGCGGCAGGACCTCCTCTTTGCAGGGATGTCCCCTCTTTTTATGGAACTCGTGAGCAGTTGTATGGTTCAGGAAGTGTCACCAACCTCCCTTTTCTCAGTGGGAGGGTGGAAATATAGTTTTGAGTCCCCCTGACTCTTTTACCACGTTCTCTGGTTAGAATCCCTCTCCTAGTTTTGCAGTCTCTTGCTAATATGGTATTATAAGATAGCTGAGCAGTTTTCTGTCTTCGTTAGCAAGGCGTGCAGTCCTTACAAAAACCCTTCTGTTGAAAATGTTTATATCACACAATCAGACCCCAGGCAGAGTTGATAAGAAATTATAATGTTTACTTAAATAAAAGCAACACAGTAAATGCTACAGTTTGGAAGATTTTGAGATGCAGACAATACAAAAATAACTATTGGAAGGTTATGCAGGAAATACTATACACTGTTATTTCTAAAACTATACCTTGTTCTGATGCTTAGAGTTCAGAAATCTCAAGTGTCCTTTTTGTGAGTATATTCTCTCTCTCTCTCTAGGTGAAGCAAGTCCTTAGGAAAACAAGATTTATTGGATTAACAGAAATCAGACTCCTGAGTTTCCTTTTGATGCCAAACTCAGGGCTGCCTTGGTGTAAAGTCTTTTGTTTCCAAATTCTGACTTAAGGATCAGACTTTCTGTTCAGCATGTATAAAAGTCCACTTTCCACAAAACACAGGTCTTATTCCAAGGGTCTCCCAATACCTACATATGCTTTTAAAAAAGTATAACAGCTTGTTAAGTGTTTTCAGCTCTAAGGAACAGTTCCTCCTCAGGTCTCAAACATCAAGCTAATGCATTGATTTTTAAAATGTGTGTCTGTAAGATAAAGTCTATGTGGTGGTCTTTTTCAGGCCACACCCATCCCCTTTGGGATGGGTGTGACAGTTTTACCTTGTCCTGCAGGTGCCACTGTAATCCCATGCAAACACCCTTAACATGTGGTTTATGCATAACCTTTTACTGGCTTGAGATCATGACTTTAGGCTGCCCTCCCACTGGCCTGTTCCTGTTTTTGGAAGGCTAAGTGTCCATTTCATATAAGGGATATGACCCTAATTGTCCATTCAATCCAAGGGATATGACCCTTGGGATACATAAACCTGTCTGGTCTTTATCTAGATAAATGCCAGGCCCAAACTGTTTAACAGTAATTCTTTTTATTTGTTCAACTCTTCCTTGGCATTTTAAAGGAACAGTGTCTTAACTCTGGCATGCCTCACAACACATTAAATAGGAACATGAATAAAGTGGTATAGGCCTAGCTTGCCATGTCCCTCCCTCCCTCCCTCCTAAAACAGAACCTGGGGCAATGCACCCCTATTTACAGCAGTGTTTTCCCAGTTCTGTTATTGATCCAGTATGCAAAATGGATCATCTGTGTTCCCATTCTTAGACCCAGGCCTGTGAGTAACCTCCATGTCATAAGCCTGCTAGGTGATACTCCAGCTCAGGAGTTTCCCATTCCTTTTCCCCATTTGGCCCAACCATACTAACAGGTTGTGGTCCATTTGGACTTTAAAATGCCTCCCATAAAAATATGGTTCTAGTTTTTTCAATGCCCAAACTAAGGCGAGACATTCTTTTTCTACTGTCGAATAAGCTTGTTCACATGGAAGCAGCTTCTTGTTTAAGTATACAATGGGGTACTCTCTCCCCTGATGGGATACTTGGCTGAGGACTGCCCCTATTCCCACATCTGAGGTGTCCGTTTGCACCACAAATGGCCTGTTGTATGTAGTCGTTGCACCGCAAATGGCCTGTTGTAGTCATTGCTGGCCAGCAGTGGGGCCCTACACAGCAAGGTTTTCAGCTGGTTGAATGTCTGCTTATAGGCTGCATCCCATTTTACCCTCCTAGGCTTTTTCTTTGTCAACAACCCAGATAAAGGAGCTGTAGTTCCCTGTGTCCATACAAAAGCTTGAAGGATGACAACCCAGTCAGTTCGTGTGGCATTTACCTGTAGGCAAACAGCATGTGGGGCAGGTATTTCTCCCAGTCCTACCCATGATGTTCTGCAAATGCCATAAGCATAGCTTTTAGGGTCCCATTAAATCTCTCTCTCTATGAGACCATTGGCTTGTGGGTGGTGAGGCGTCATGCGCCTCTGTACAACAACACACTTTTCTCACAAACACTTCATTAGGTCTGACATCAGGTTACCCACTTGATCAGAGATAACCTCCTGCAGAAACCGAACATGGGAGAAAATCCCTAACAATGCATCTGCCACCTTGTCCGCCTTAAGGGAGGACAACTCAATGGCTTCGGGATGGTGGGTAGCATAATCGACAACTGTCAATATATACTCCCCCCCGAGGAACTTGGGGTATTCAAAGGACCCACAATATCCATTCCAGCCACCTGAAATGGCTCCTCCACAATTGGTGAGGGAATCAGGGCAGCTTTGGCCTTGCTTCTGACCTTCCCTATTTCCTGACACCGATGATAGGATTTGCAATATTCCCTCACCTGCTTGGTAATATTGGGCCAATAGAAATTGTGGGCTAAGTGCTTCGTAGTACAAGCAATGCCCAAATGTCCAGACATGAGAATATCATAAGCCACCTTGAGCAGTAACTCACAATACCTGTGGGGAACAACAAGCTGCCTGCCGATCACCCCTCCCTCTGTCCTGATGTCCTGTGTGTGTAACAGTCCACTGTCCCAATACAGCCTATATTTTCCATCACTTCCCTGCATCCTATCAGATTTTGCACAGGCCCTCAGCTTCTCTAAGCTAGGGTGTGTCCGTTGTGCTGCTGCTGTCTTCCCACTTACCCAGAGCATGGAGCATGTCCCCATGAGTTCCCAGGCTGAGGTCCATGGCTGTGGCAGTAGGGGACTCAGTATCACAACCTTCCCCCTCCCCCGGGCTATGTGTCACCCCTTTCTCCTGAGAGCAAACTTCAGTAACAGTTTAGTTAACTGCCCCTAGGGGAAGTTCCATCCACCTGTTATTACCCTCTTTTACAAGAGCCACAGGCTGGCAGGCCTGTCTCCCAACCTCTCCTGTTTGAATTTCTATGGGGTCCCAAAGATCACAGGAGCTCCTATCCTTTTTGCTTTGGGTCACAACACAAACCACCCCCTGTGGAACATCATTCCCCACAATAACATCCATATTGAGTTTATCAGCTACAGCCACATTCCTTACCCCTTCACCTGCATCTCCCCAATCCAAGGTAACACTGGCTAATGGGTACGTTTTCTTTTCTCCAGTGTAATCCCTCATGATGGCAAACTGATTTGGCAGTATTTGTTCAGTCCCCACCAAATCCCCTTTCACCAGGGTAAGAGATGCCCCCGTATCCCTTAGCTCTCTACTCTGTACCCCATTCACCATAGCTGGCTGAATGTGTGCCCTCATATTTTCAGGAATGGTGTCAGAGCTACAGTAGGAAACTGTCTGTTTGTACAGGCCCTTTTACATTTTGGGTCTTCTAAGGACACTGCCTAGAAATATGGCCTGTCTTCTTGCAATACCAGTATTCATCATTTTTCTTGTCCCCAAACTCTCTTTTGGGCACCAGCTGGTTCCCTTCTTTCTGCAGAGGCACCATGGTTTTTGGTTGTCCAAAATCCCCACTTTTTTCTTTTACTCCTCTATTTCCTCCTCCGTCATTTCCCTTGAGAGCAGGCCTGCTTCGAACATAACGATCCACCATCTCTGCAGCCTGTTTGGTAGTCTTAGGATTTCAGTCCTCCAGCCAAAGCGTTAGATTAGGTGATCAAAGCAATACCACCTCTTCAGTAGCCACAACAGAATTTGCTTTCACCCCCTCCCACCACAGTTTTAAATATTGATGCTGTTTAGTGGCTATTTCCTCAAAGCTCATTTCCAGCCCCTTACGTACTGTAGTTTCTGAATTTTGCTCTGTATGCATCAGGGTTCAAATCATATTTTTTTAATAACGCAGTTTTTAACTTATCAGAATCTTTACTGTCAACATTGTCCATCTGTCCCAATGCCTCCCTTCCCTTTCCAGTAAGCAGTGGAGATAGCTGAAAGCTCTAGGCCTCTTTGGGCAGATTGGCCTGGATACAGACCATTTTGAATGAATTTAAAAACATGTCCATATCCTCCCCCTTTTTAAACTCAGCCATCAATTTTGAAATTAATTTGTACCACCAGCCCTGGAGTTTCAGACCCACCCCCACCACTTACCTGCTCAGGTGTTGGGGTTGCTGTCTGTTGGAACTTCAGCTTTTCCAGCTCAAACTCCCTCTGGCATTGCTATTCATCTCTTTGGCACTGCTTTTCCTCCACCTCGGCCTCTCTCTGTTGTGGTCTTTCCTCTAGTTCCATCTCAGACCTTTTCTGCTCCAGCTCAAGCTGTCTCTCTTGCATCTGCAGCTTCCTCAGCTCCAGCTCCTTTTCCGTAGATGGCTTCTGCTCCTCAGGGCTCTGGGCATCTGGAGGCACCACCTGTTGCTCCAAGTGCAGTGGGACTTCTTCAGTTTCAGCTGCCATAAGGGCCTCTGTGAGTTGCTTTTCCTTTTTGTTCTTATTGGGAATTTCCTTTTCTACACATATCTTTTTCAGCTGTTCCAGATTCATAGTGCTGTACTGGGAAGACATTCTTCTTCTATACTAAACTACTTGCTTCAAAAAAAATTCAAACAGGGTAGGGTTTTATTGTCTGCAAGCAAATTTCTTTTCTCTTCCTTTCCAAATTCTGCCGTTTGTTGTGTGATGGTTTTGTAAGACTGTTCAAAATCCTAGTAGCTGGCACCAAATCTGTCACGAGCCCAGCCCTGTGGGTTTGCAGGGATATCTCTCCTTTTTATGGAACTCTTCAGCAGTCGTAGGATTCAGGAAGCATCAGCAACCTTCCTTTTCTCAATGGGAGGGTGGAAATGTAGTCTGGAGTCCCCCTGACTCTTGTACTACATTCTCTGGTTAGAATCCCACTCCCAGCTTTGCAGTCTCTTGCTAATATAGTATTTTAAGATAACCTAGCAGTCTTCTATCTTCATTAGCAAGGCTTACAGTCCTTATAAAAACCCGTCTGTTAAAAATGTTATATCACACAATAAGACCCAAGGCAGAGTTGATAAGAAATTATAATACATTTACTTAAATAAAAACAACACAGTACATTTTACAATTTGGAAGATTTTGAGATGCAGGCAATACAAAAATAACTGTTGGAAGCTTATACAGAAAATGCTATACACTTATTTCTAAAACTATACCTTGTTCTGATGCTTAGAGTTCAGAAATCTCAAGAGTCCTTTTTGAGAGTAAATTCTTTCTGTGTGGGTAAAGCAAGTCCTTAGGAAAACAAGATTTGTTGGATTAACATCAGTCTCTGAGTTTCCTTTTGGTGCCAAACTCAGGGTTGCCTTGGTATAAAGTCTTTTGCTTCCAAATTCTGATTCAAGGATCAGAATTTCTGTTCAGCATGTAAAAAAGTCCACTTTCCACAAAACACAGGTCTTGTTCCAAGGGTTTCTCAAGACCTACATATACTTTAAAAAAAAGTATATAACAACTTAAGTTTTCTCAGCTCTAAGGAACAGTTCCTCGTCAGGTCTCAAACGTCAAGCTAATGCACTGATTTTTAAAATGTGTGTCTGTAAGATAAAGTCTGAGTGATATCATTTTTCAGGTCACACCCATCCCCTTTGGGATGGGTGTGACAGTTTCACCTTGTACTGCAGGTGTCACTGTGGTTCCATGTCTAACACTCCTAACGTATGGTTTATTCATAACCTTTTACTGGCTTGAGTTTATGACTTTTGGCTGCCCTCCCACTGGCCTTTTCCTGTTATGACTGTGAGGAGAGCCTACAGGAGTATTGCATGTACAAAAGGAGTGATGTCATGTTTTCTGTCCGTGGAACTGACTGAAGGTGTAAATAGTCTCCTCCGCCTTACCCTCCTCCAAGTAATGTTTTCCGTCCTCAAATAAATATGCTTTCATGTTAGTCAATGGTTGCAGGGTACTATTTTCTTTCTTAACTGGGTAGTACAAGAACTGGAACCTGAGTAGTGGGAGGCAGCATTGTTTTTTGGGGGGAAGTAAGGTCCACCCCACCTCCACCCAAGAAAGTCCAAAAGGTCCATCCCACCTTTTTTTTTATTCATGTGGGAGTGGCATGAGTTTGATCTATCATACTGAAAGAAGACTCACTAGAGTTTGGGGTGTGGACCAAGGAACAGTAAATCTGTGGAGTCCCTGCATTTTGTTAAGGACTAAGAGAACAGAAGATACTTAAATTGCCCTCAAACTGACTTAAAAACCCTTGGAACAAATGATTATCAGAGTCACCTGGTGTCTCAAAAGGAAACACTAAGAAATGTCTGAAACTACAACTTAAGGATTCAACTTAAAGGAAAATAGACAGCTTTCAGGTATTTCTTAAACATTTATGTACTAAAATGGGCACAGTACTTGGTAAACACAGTCTGTGATGAAGTATATTTTTCTTTTTAAGTTTGAGAAGTGTAGTTGATTTGCACATGATTAAAATACAAGCTGCAATTAGCAACTAGTTGTAGAAACAAAATGCTGTTCTTTTTTGTTAGTTTTTTCCTATTTACTTTTTTTCCTGCCTCAGTTTACATCAGTGAAAAGAAAGACTGGAACAACTATCAGAGCTGCCATCCAACTGGACAAGCTATGTATCACTCATTTTTCATTTAAAATAACATAAATGTAGTTTCACATTTTTACCATGAGGGAAGCAAGAAGATAAACCAGCATGGTTAACAAATACATTCATTGACACCTGTGAATGAATGGGGTAGTTTTTTCTAACATTCCTTTTGAGTTAATTACTCCTTGGAACCTGTTATTCCAGCTTTTATGATTGTGCTCCTGGAACTTTCTGCATAACAAGTTCCCTTAGGCACCTTACAGCACCTCATTAAGCCATGTGACACCACCATCTATGCAGGCATTGCATACTGTAGCAAGAGACACAGTTTTTTTTTTGCCTTTTTCCAAATAATATACCAACTTCATTCTCAGGCAGGTAGTTCTGGGCTAGTGTTAATATTCTACTGAATGTTCTTAACTTGCAGTTTGTGACTATAGGTGTGTATGACTGAATGGTAATAACCACATTTGCTTCACTTGCAAATAGCCAGGCATTTGTGTGTCTAATTTCTGTTTGACTTACTGTAGGTTACACATAGAATCTGAAAAATTTGTAACGTGCTGTATTGTGATTCAATGAACTGATAAATGGGGATTTTGATTTATTTTACAAATTCATTTTTCCTGAACATGGATATACTAAAACAAAAATTTCTCAAAAAAATGTTTTTAAATAAATTATCTGGTTTGGGGGGGCTGCTACAAGCAGAATGCGACTTCACAGATGAGGGAACTCATAGCAGCATAAAAAAGAAGCATGTTGCAGGGTTTTAAATAATTGATTAGCAGTTTTTTCTTGGGACGATACTAACTGTACAGAAAGTATTTATATAGATTTTCTAGAAGTGCGGTGTTTGTTAAACACAGTGAGGCAAAAGCTATTCATTTTCACAAAGTTTTAGCACTTTTATGAGCAAAACGCTAATCAGTTTTTAGAGTTAAATAAAACCCTGATGTTGGCATTTACAGCTTAGTGGCGTGGATGTAGAGGCACCAGTATTAAACTTGACTTTGGTAGAGGATTAATTGTGACTGGGGGTGAGGGAGGGAGTGAGTCTTGATATTTTTAGCATATGGTTTTCTGAAACTTCAACCTTCAATGGGTTAGACTTTGTAGCCATCTGTACAATGTATCACTAAACCACATGCAGTGGGGTTTGGATAAAACCCACATCACCAGACCCAGGCCAGAGCTGTAAAATCTGGACTGGGCACAGCTTATGCAAATATTGCTGATCCGGTGGAGCAGCAATAAAAGATAAACTATGCAATACCCTCAATAACACACCTACCCCAGTTTACGTTTACCTGATGCCCATTTTTAGGCCTTATATAGTAATATCTTCCTTTAAGAGAACAGCTTGTAATGAAATGTGTCGAATTTACATTGGCATTTGGGCATATGCACTTTTATATTATATGAATTTTGTGTGTGAACTGTATATCAGTCTCTAAAAAAAACAATTAAACACATCAAATGTCTTCAAAAACTTGTCTCAACATTGTGTTTATCTTCCACCTTGTCACGACATACAGTTGTCTCAGCAGTGTTTTTTTCAGTTAGGGTACAGTACCTTCATGTATATGATGGCCTGGTTCTGTTAAGTTGATTGCTATAACAGTGCATAGAATAAAATGCAAAACATATAGGTAACTGTAATACAGAAGGGGGCAATATTTTTAATTATACAATGGCAAGGAAAAATGTAAGAAGCTGATTGGGTGTTGACCCATTGAAACAGTGATGTTATTACACAATAACATCACCGTAGCTTTGGATTTGGATCATTCTTGCATTTTTCTTAAGAAATATTTTCCACACTAACAAAACATCCTTTAAAATGTATTTGTTATTCTGTATATAACAACACACCATTATATAATTGCAATAAGATACTCCAGGGTGTGTGTTATCAGTAATAATGTCACCTGGGGTGGTGGAAGCACTGACTTTGCCTCACAGCTTAGCCCACCACAGGAGTGACATTATTACATAACACACACCCTGTCATGCCTTATTGCTTAAATATGTCCTTTCTCAATGTACTGTACTTTGATTCAGTTAGTGTATATGCAACAGCCTTCATGTGAACACTCTGGGCTTCTCTTTGACTCCTGATGTCTATTTGCTTTAGCTATTGTATATTGTTTGAACTGCTTTGGTCTTCTTGATGTGGTGCCTGTGTGCCTAAACTATGTAATCTGTTTATCTACTGTTACCCATGTATCTCCAGTGACTGGTTGCTATAATGGTCTGCTCTCCGAGCCACTGTTTTTTGACTTGTTAACTGTGCTTTATATTAGTTTCAGCCAGGTGCCTTTGTAAATGAGTCTCTGACTCAAAGGTTTGTAAATCTGATATTTTTTAAATAAATAAATAAATACTCTGTTTATGTTTAAGCCCATGAAACACCGTTATCTAGTTAATGCATTCACAGTCGTAGTGGCTCTGGCAGAGCTTGTTTTTGGAAGGCTAAGTGTCCATTTGATAGAAGGGATATGACCCTAATTGTCCATTCGATCCTTGGGATACTTAAACCTGTCTGGTCCCTATCTAGATGAATGCCAGGCCCAAACTGGTTTAACAGTAATTCTTTTTATTTGTTCAACTCTTCCTTGGCTTTTTAAAGGGAAAGTGTCTTAAAGGAAAATTGTCAAAATCAATAGTGCCCCCGGCCCCCAAAGGGTTACCCCCCCAATTAAGCTTTTTGCAAAGAAAAGCCTTAATTTTATCAGTTGGTACTTTATTTTTAAGTTCTGAAAAGTTCGGGAGTCGGGAAGATGGGAGACTCCATTTAGTGAGAAAATGCATTGCCGCACCTCTCACTGCAGTACATTTGTCTGGGGTGAACACTTCTGCAAACACGACAGCTCTGTTTGTCGCTTAGCAATGAGCAACTGATCGTTTACCTTAAGTAAGTATTTTCTACTCATTATTTTATTTTATTTTTTTAGTATTTATCTAGCTGATCCTGCCGTTACTGATTATAAAATATATCTGGTTGATCCGGATGTGGATCAGGTTCGGCAAACCGCGAGTCTGACCCAGTCTGATCACCAGTGCTACTGTGGCTGACTGGGGTAGGTGACTTCTTACACTGTAACTTAAGCGTGGTTCAACACATTAATTTTTTTAAAAGAAAAAAAGGAGAGACTGTGTGTGTGTTTGTGTGTGAGACAGTGCTACTCCAGTACCTTTGACATTCACTCCCTTGCACCAGTAATTATAAAAAGTAATGGATAGGCAACAGTATTAGCAGTTCTCTGCAACAAGGCTGGACAACCCTGGTACCTAACACCAAGATGCACAGACACCTAACAAACAAGCAAGCTTTCAAAATACTTAAAACCTCTCTCCTGAGAATTTCTTTTTATGATACTTCTGCTCTCCGGAAACATACACCCCAACCCAGGACCAGTTGGGCTGACTGAACACCCCCAGAATAGGAGGGTGGGGTCCCTCACATTGGCGTCAATCAATGTCTGTAGCCTCCTCAGTAAACTTGATAACCTCCAAACCTGGATTCAGCAACATAATCCTGACATCCTCTCTGTTGTTGAAACTTGGCTAAACCCTAAGATCTCTGACACTGCGGGCGCAATTTCCGGATACTCTATCTTCAGGCAGGACAGGATTTCAAACCGGGGTGGTGGCTGTGCCATCTACCTGAGAGATACCCTCATGGGACATGACATCCCATTTTCTAACCCGGGATCCCCATCTCAGGTCCTCACCATCAAAATTCTCCTAGGGGCCCATAACTTTAACTCATTGTATGTAAAGCACTTATAATTTGTTATCCTGTTAAGTTTCTGCATGTCTGTACTCTCCCGGATCGTGCCTGAAAATAGTCATTTTATGGCTAGTGCACTTACCCGGTTAACAAAAACTAAATAAAAATTAAAAATCTTACTATAACTTCTGTATACATACCCCAAAGGACCAGGCCAGTGGTTTCAACAGCATCGTGGAATACCTCATGGGACTAAATCATAATTCAGAGACCATAATTCTGGGTGATTTTAACATAAGCTGGCTTTCACCTGAGGCCTGCACCTACAAGGATGTTGTCATGGCACAATACCTCATACAGCTCGTCCCCACCCCCACTAGGTGCAACTATAGGACAGGGACCTACACTCTACTTGATTGGATACTGTCAAACTGCCCCGAAAGAATCTCTAAGGTATCAGTACTCCCTGATACTTTAAGTGACCACTCACCCGTTATCTGCTCTTGGGCTAACAAATTCACCAAGCCCCCTCCTAAAATAATACACACCAGGGTACTCAAGCAGGGGCACCTCCAGCTGCTAAAATCACATCTAAGCAGGCTGGACTGGTCGATAATTGACTCATTCAATGATAAAAAAACAAAGCCTTGGAACTGTTCATCAGCCGCTTTACGGCAGCCTGTGATATCTATGCACCACTTAAAAAGATGAAGGTTAAAGGCAGGTCTAACCTATGGATAAACTCCGAGCTTGTAGCATGGCTCAAGCAAAGGGACCACCCCTGGCACTGTGCTCAAGCCACATCAGTGCAAGGGGACATTCAGAAATACAAATTTGCAAGAAATGACTGTACCCGAGCTATACGGAAGGCTAAAAGCAAATATTTTAGGGAGGCACTGTCCAACTCCTGGGGTGATGGGAAATATTTTGGAATAACTTGAAGGACTTCACAGGCAAGGATATTAAGGCACCACCCACCATTTTTATTTTATTTTATTTTATTGAAATCTAGGATTACAAATACCTTTGAGCAGGAACTGCTCGTTTACAAAGGGTTCCACGTCGAAGGAATGGGGGGGTATACATACATACAAAGGTCAACATAATAATGCATAGTTACACAATAACAAGAAGTAAGAGACTGAGGCTTAGGAAATTCCAGTAATTCAAAATGTGCCAAATGTTAGGTAGCATGACATAACCAGCCAAGGGCAATCTTGGAAAGCACTGCAGGTGAGAGGGAAGGGGGTATGCAGGCAGGAAGGCCATTGTCGGATGGTAGAGGGTGAGGGTAAGAGCTCTAAAGGGGAGAGAGAGAGAGAGAGAGAGGAGGGATAAAAGTCAGGAAATGCCCCGGGGGAGGAAAGGGAGAGGGGGCAAGGGGGTAGGCAGGTAGAAGGAGGCAAGGCGGGGAGAGATAGCTTTCAAGACTGAAGTGGAGGGCAGTGAACGGTGGGCCCCCGATTAGGCGAGGCAGTCACAACGACTAGTTGAAATTAGATGAAGTCGGAGTTGTCTCTCAAAAGGGCCAAGTACAGCAGCAGTAAGAGTTTCTTTGTTGAGAGTATTGTACCACTGTGGTGCTCTGTGGGCAAAGGTCCTCTGGCCCATGGTAGTCCGGCATCTGGGGACAAGGAAGGTTAGTTGTTGTGAACTTCTAGTTCTCTGGGTGCTGTGGTGGTCAATAAGTAGCTTTTCAATGCCTGGGGGGTATGACTCCGAGGAGGACTTTTTTGGCTAAGAGGCAGGTTTGATACTGTATCCGGCTGATGAGATGTAGCCATCCTGCCCGAGTGTACAGGTCACAAGTGTGTGTAAGTCGATCAGCCCAGTTAGCAGCCTGCATGCTTTGTTGAGTGCAACTGTAATTCTGTGGAGGGCAGAGGCGGAGGCAGAGCCATAAATTGCTAGCCCATAATCGATGATGGAGGTGACAGAGCTGTTGATAGCCAACCGGAGAGTGTCAGGAGTCATGCAGTGTTTGTGCCTGTAGAGCAGGCCTATACGGATGTTGGTGGCTTTGGCGACAGAATCTGTGTGCCGATGGTAGGACAGTGAGCTGTCCAATGTGACACCTAGGTATTTAAAATCAGGAACGTGTTCAAGTAAGGTCGCTGTTTGGTTTAGGATGGTGAGGTCACGGGATTTGTACTTGCTCCTGCCGTTGTAGAAGGTCATAACCTTTGTTTTGCTGTAGTTCATGACCAGTTTGTGTGACTTGAACCATTCTTCGATGCGCATGAATTCAAGCTGTAATTGTTTCTCGAGGAGCTCTGCATTTTGGTGGTTGGTGAACATGACTGCGTCATCGGCGTAGAGCAGTAATTTCTGGTGACAGACACTGGGAAGGTCGATGAGGAAGAGGCTGAAGAGTAGTAGGCCCCAGGATGGACTCTGTGGGACCCTGAAAGGACTGGCTTTTCTTCCGAGGTAACACCAGCAATCCTAACCCGCTGGACCCTCTCCCAAGGTAGCTTGAAACCAGAACAGTGCTTCATTGGAGCCCAATGTTTGATAATTGCTTGAGTAGGAGTGGGTGGTTCACAGTATCAAAGGCTTTCGTAAGGTCGATGAATACTGCCCCACACAGTTTCCTTGATCAAGTGTGGTATGGATGAAGCCTGTGAATTCTAATAGTGCAGTGGTGGTACTGTGCCCTTCGGAAACCATGTTGCTCAGGACACTGGATGTCGTATTTTTCCAGGTACTTGACTAATTGGTCTGAGGCGATGCGCTCCAGGGCCTTAGACAATGGAGGGAGGATGGAGATAGGTCTGTAGTTGGAGTGCAGTGATTTGTCTCCCACTTTTGTGTACGTGTGATGGTTGCCTGTTCCAGTGAGATGGGAACTGGGACATCCTTAGTGATAGATTGAGGACCTTTGCAAGGGTTCAAGGACTTCTTCAAGGACAAGTGCTAACAACTTCAGGACAAGGGAGTCACGCTGTAGCCTGCATTGTGAATGGCCTTCTGAATATAGGTTCTGGCTTTATGTACTGGGATCTCCTTGAAGTAGAATTGTGGGCAGGGTGTAGGAGGCGGAGTAGTTGCAAGAGGGTTACTACCAGAGGGGCATCAAAGAAATTAGAAGGGAGTACACTATCCAAGTTGGAGAACACATTGTTAAAGGTGTTGGTGATGGTGTACAGGTCAGTTGTTGGTGTTCCATTTATGTTTATCAGTGGGTGGTGACTTAGGGTCCTTGCCTGTAAGGTCTTTCAAGTTACTCCAAAATTTTTTTCCATCACCCCAGGAGTTGGAGAGAGTTTCCTTGAAGTATTTGCTTTTGGCTTTCCTAACTGCCCGTGTGCACTCATTTCTGGCAGATTTATATTTATGAATATCCCCAGGTTTGGATGTTGCATGGGCACAGTGCCAGAGATGATCCCTATGTTTGAGTAAAGTGATTAGATCGGGGGTTATCCAAGGGTTAGCTCTGCCCCTGACCTTCAGCTTTTTGAGAGGTGAAAAGATATTGCAGGCCGCAGTGAAGTGGCTGATGAAAAGGTCTAAGGCTTGGTTTACATCAATGGCAGAGTCGATTGGTGTCCAGTCCAGGTGGCTTAGGTGTGTCTTTAGTAGCTCAAGGTACCCCTGCTTTAACACTCTGGTGTGGATTATTTTAGGATGCTCAGCATTGATGGAACACCTATGCTAGACCTAGGTACCATCTCCAATACGTTCAACAATGCGTTCTCCAACCTTGGCAGTGTCCTTCCACCTGATATTTTTCAGTGCCCCCACCACTAATTCCCCCTTTGACACTGCGTCCCAAGTATACTCAGCTCCGCAGTCCTTTTAAAAAAGAGATCCCAATGCACTTAGCCAGAACCTATATAAGCAAGGCTATCCACAAAACTGGCTACAGTGGTGACTCACTTGACCTGAAGTTGCTTGTACTAGTCCTAGATGAAATCCTTGAACCCCTGATAAAGATCTTCAACCTTTCCATAAGATTGGGTCAATTCCCATCACTCTCGAAACAGGTGACTATCACACCTGTACAGAAAAGTGGAGACAAATCACTGCACACCAACTACAGGCCTGTCTCCCTCCTACCCCCCTTATCTAAAGCTCTGGAATGAATAGTCTTGGACCAGTTTGTCAAGTTTCTGGACAAATATGAAATCCAGTGCCCAGAACAGCATGGCTTCCAAAAAGGGCATAGTACCACCATGGCATTGTTGGAATTTACCAGACTCATCCATGACACCCTCGACCAAGGAATCTGTGGGGAGGCAGTATTCATTGACCTGACAAAGAACTTTGATACTGTTAACCACCCACTCCTACTCAGGCAACTGACCACCCTCGGGCTCTACAAGGATACACTGCCCTGGTTTGCTGGCTACCTCAGGGGAAGGGTCCAAGGTGTTAGGATTGCTGACGTCACCTCTGATGAAAAAACAGTCCTCCCAGGTGTTCCACAGGGGTGTACTGGGGCCATTACTCTTTTCTCTCTTCCTGAACAGTCTCCCTAGCATCTGGCAACAGAGAATATTATTCATGCGGATGATGCAGTACTGTTTACTAGCAACCAAAACTCTAAACAACTTGAGAGTCAGTTGCAGTGTGATTTCAGGCATGTTGAAGAGTGGTTTAGCTCACATAAACTCATCCTGAACTACAGCAAAACTAAGGTCATGACATTCTGCAACGTACGGAGCAAGTATAAACCTCTGTCCCTCACCATCAAGAACCACGTGGGGACTTCACTTGAACATGTTCCTGAGTTTAAATATCTCTGCATCACCTTGGACAGTTCCCTTTCTTACACGTGGCACATTGGCAATGTAGCTAAGGCTGTCAACATACGGATCCGCCTGCTTCACAAGCACAAACACTGCATGACCACTGATGCCCTTAGACTGGCCATCTACAGCTCCGTCACCTCCATCATCGACTATGGTCTAATCATCTATGACTCTGCTTCCCCTACTGCCTTCCGGAGGATATCAGTGACACTCAACAAGGCCTGTAGGCATCTGACGGGTGCCGCCCACCTAACACACACCTATGACCTGTACGCCCAGGCAGGATGGCTACCACTCCTTAGTATAATACAATACCAGACCTGCTCGTGAACCCAAAAAGTTCTCCTTGGGCTCATGCCATCAGGAGTAGCAAAGCTCCTTAATACAAACAGCAGTACCCAGCTTACACGCAGTGCTCTATATTAAATCTTCCGGGTCCCCAGATGCTGAACCACAATGTGTCAGAGGTCATTCACGCACAGGGCTCCTCAGTGGTACAATACCCTTAACAAAGAAACACTTACAACTGCGACGCTTGGTATCTTTAAAAAGCAACTCCGACTATTCCTCGCCTCTATCACTCAATGTGACTGCCTCTCCTAAGTAACTGCCTCCTCATTTTACCCTAGTCGAAGGTGACCTGTAACCTCCCTCAGAGCTCCACTTTTTTGGCACCAGTTCCCCCCTTACCCCTTACCCCTAACCCCCCCACACCACACTGCCTCACCCACCCTCCCTATTTAATGGCACTTTCAGATATGGGACCCTCCAGCCCATCCACCTTGCACTTTTGCCACCCACCTCTACCCGTCGACAATGGCCTTTTAGCCTGCCTACTTCTTCCCGACTCCCTCCTACCCTACCCTATACTAACTATATACTGTTCACCCTGAAACTTGTCTGAAGCTGGCTTATGTTGTCTCTCTCCATTTTTGGCTGTATAATAAATGCTTAGACATCTTTGTGTTTTTAAGACTGTAACCATTGTTGACCTTTGTATGTATGTTACCCTACATCCTTTGACGTGGAACCTTTGTAAATAAGCAGTTCCTGCTCAAAGGTATTTGTAATCCTAGAGTTTAAATAAAAATAAAAAAAAATAAAAAAAATGGTGTTCTTATGGACTTTTTACACACCCTCGGTGTGTGACGAACTCATAAACCTCTCAAGTGTTTATGGGTCATCACACACTTCAGATGTGTAAAAAAGAAATTCGTAACACATAGCTGCCTGTCCATTATTCTCTATATAATAACCGGTTCCCCCTTTTTCCCATAGGGAAACCGTAGCGTAATTTGCCATTATAAAGGAGTGGTTATAACGGCAAACATGCGCATAGTTTCCCTCACACTGCACATGTGCCTGCCACAGTTCACCACTTCAAACAACATGAAGTCTTGCTGTATTCTGACATATGCAGTTAGGTCCTGCCTTTCAACTGCCCCAGAGAACAAAGAGTTAACTTTTCTATGCTTTGCATAGAATGTTCATCACAAGCTCGGTTGAAGCCCCTGTCTGCTGTTGTTTAAACTGCAACCGTTAGATTCTTTACTCCGCCTCACTGAACAGTTGCTCCGGAGATTTCTCCTGCTGCTTGGTTCAAAAAGTCAGTTGAAGTGTCGGTTTTCGGTCGGTTTCTACCGAATTGTTGTTTCCGCATAGTCGGTTCAAGTCTCTGTCTGTGGTACCGTGAGTACTAGATAGGTTTTTGTTCTGTTTTCTGTGTGGAACTTGTAAAACTTGGATCGGTTCGGCTGAACCGATCAATTTAAGGTAAAAAAAGTGTGCTTTGTTTTAGAGCGTGGTTACCGGTCCGTATCGGTTCTAAAAAAAACTGATTTAATTACGTTTTTTTCCAAGACCCGTGACACAGTCAGGAACCGATAGGGGAGTCTTGCCTGGCGGATTGCCGAAAAAAGGGTAAGTTTTTGGTTAGGATTGGCCATGTCTGAGAAACCCAAGAAAAAAATGGGGCCCACTGGGTTTCAACACTGCAGTGTGTGTGGGGAGGTCTTTGCCAAGGCTGATCCCCACACCACCTGTGTTTATTGTCTGGGGTTTGACCACCTCGATTCAGACTGCCAAATTTGCAAGAATTTTCCCAAATCTACCCTGGAAAAGAGATTAGGTAGACTGAGGGAAAGGGAGGCCAAGAAGTCCGCTAACCCGGATGGCCAGCCTGGTTCGGTTCCGACCGAACCAGAAGGAGTGCCCTCTGACCAGGGCGATACTTCTTCGGGCAAAAGGAGAGCCGATTCCGAGGAATCGGTTTCCGACAAAAAGAAAAAGAAAAGACAAATCGACCGGTTCGGACCCAGAATTTCATACTCTGACCGCTGATAAGATAGCCAAGGTGACTAGGATTGTGCAGTCGCTTAGTTCGGTTCCGACCGAACCGGCACCATCTGGCAGGGGCTCAGTTCGGTCGGTTCCCCCGGTTCCGGATTATACTTTTGAAGAATTTTATGAACTGGAGTTTGAGGAGGAGGGAGAGTATGAGGATGGTTATGGCGATGATGAAAGTCTGGATGTGCCTATTGACCCGGACATCTCCCCAGACAGACCTTCAGGTGTTTCTCCTCCTAGGCTTTCGGAGTCCCCTTCACACTGCATGTTCTACAAAAAAGTGGCTGATACCCTCCAGGTTCCTGTGGAGGAAGCAGTAGAGGATCAGGAAGAGCCTGCTTATGTTGAGGTGATGGACATCCCAGAGTCCAGGAGGCTGTCTATTCCCCTCCACAAATCCTTTGGGAAACAGACACAATAAATTCTTAAGTCTCCTAATTCTATACCTCCTGTGGACAGACGAATGGACAAGAGGTACACACTCTCAGGCTCAGACACAGAGTTCCTTTTTCAGCAATGCAGCCATGTTGGGGTTGTGCAGGCTGCTGCCTGTGATAAGGCAAACATTCATTTGGCATCACACACCCCAGACAAGGACTCCAGGAAGATTGATGCCATGGCAAAGAAACAATACATGGCAGCATCTTTGGGACTCAAGTAGGCTAACTATATGGCCTATACAGCCAGGTACCAGAAGTCCAGGTGGGACACTGTACTGGCTCTGGCTAAACAGGCTCCCAACCAGCTTGCCAAGGAGCTGGAGCAGGTGGCTGCAGATGGGACTGAAGCATCGAAAGTACAGTTTCATGCTGCTGTAGACTCCAATGATGTATCATCAAGAGTCATGGCTACATCTGTGGCTCTTTGGAGGATGGCTTGGCTCAGATGTACTAGCCTCTCCCAGGATACCCAGGCTAAGGCCATGGATTTTCCTGTAATTGGTAATTCTCTGTTTGGGGAGTAGACAGAGAATTACATGAAGAGGATGGACGAGTACAGGACCACTTACAGGAGTGCTCAGGCCAAGAAAGGCAAGCAACTCCTCAAAGGCAGCAGTCCAGGAGCAGGGGTAGGCCTTTCCAAAGGCCTTTTTACCAAGCTCAGGCCTCCTCTTCTTCTTCCTTTTCGCAGAGGGGGTTCTTTAGACGGAGAGGCAGAAGGCGGATGAGCAGGCCTGCATCCACCCCTCAGCCTAAAGCCCCTGCCAAGCAGACACCCTGAGGGGTCTGCCCGGGTCGATTCTACCAGTAGGGGGCAGGCTGGCTTATTTTGTCCAGGACTGGATGTCTCTTACGTCAGACAAGTGGGTCCTGGAAGTAGTAAGCCAGGGACCGGTTCTCAGCTTCAAGAAATTTCCAAAGATGAGAACCAGATCTTTTCCACTTGCAAATCTCTCAGAGACCCTTGCCCTAGAGGCAGAGGTTTCTTCTCTCCTAGCTCTCAGAGCTATAGAGAGAGTTCCCACCCTACACAGGGGCAAAGGATTGTACTCCAGGTACTTCCTAACCCCCCAAAATACAGGAGAGTGGCGACCCATCCTGGACCTAAGATATCTGAACAAACATCTTTTAAAGCCAAAGTTCAAAATGGTAACTCTGGGAATTATCCTTCCCTCTCTAAGGCCAGGGGACTAGCTAGCCTCCCTGGACCTCAAATATGCCTACTCTTGCATTCCCATCAGGTGCTCCCACAGAAAGTACCTCAGGTTCGAGTTGCCCTCAGGCCACTATCAATTCAGAGCAATGCCCTTTGGCCTATCATCATCCCCAAGGGTTTTCACAAAGTGCCTGGCAGTAGTTGTTGCCTTCCTAAGAAGACAAAAGATCTCCATCTTTCCATACTTGGATGACTGGCTCATAGTAGGTCAGTCTCCAGACCAAGTTAAGTCACATTTGCAAGTGACCCAGCAAGTGCTCACTTCCTTAGGATTCCTTTTCAACCTACCAAAGTCAGTTCTCGAACCAGTGCAGCTCCTCACCTTCATAGGTGCAGAACTGGATACAGTAAAGGCAAGAGCCTTCCTTCCCCTGGAAAGGGCAAGGACCCTTATGGAACTGGCCTCTTCATTCACCCTTCAGGTGTCTCGACCAGCAAGGCATTTCCTTCAGCTATTGGGCCATATGGCAGCTTCCACAGCAGTGGTCCAGGGAGCAAGATTCCAAATGAGGGACATTCAATTCCACTTAAGAGCCTTTTGGTCCCAAAGAAAGGATTCCCTTACCAAACTAATCCCAGTGACTCGAACCCTGATCCAAGCTTTGCAATGGTGGCAGGATCAGGACAATTTGAGATAAAGGGTTCCATTTATCACTCAGTCTCATTCAGTGATACTCACCACAGATGCTTCCCTGCTGGGCTGGGGAGCCCATTTGGGGGATCTTACCACCCAAGGACTATGGTCACCTCAGGAATCTCTGCTTCACATCAATCTCTTGGAACTCAGAGCAGTATTTCTGGCACTGTAAGCTTTTTCCAAATCTGTACAGAACAAGGTGGATCAGGTCAGAACAGACAACACTACCCACCATGTGGTACATCAGCAAGCAAGGAGGCACTCGGTTTATGGCCTTGTGCACAGAAGCAATGAAGTTGTGGTCCCTGGCCTATTCCCTGCAAACCTCTCTGATAGCAGTTCGCCTCCCAGGGAAGGACAATGTCCTAGCAGATGCACCGAGCAGAATATCCTAGGGCCATCACAAATGGGCCCTGGATCCTCTGGTTTTGAAAGTGATTTTCTCGAGATGGGGCACTCCAGAGATGGATCTTTTTGCAGCCGCAGACAATCACCAACTTCCTCTCTTTTGTTGCAGATCCCCAGTCTTGGGCTCAGTCCCCTTGATGCTTTGACTCTGAACTGGGAAGGGAAATTTCTGTATGCTTTTCCCCCCTTCCCTCTCCTGTTCAGGGTGCTAGTCAAGATAAGGTCACAACCATGCAAGGTGATTCTGATTGCTCCAGACTGGGCCAGACAGCCATGGTATCCCTTGTTGCTGTCCCTAACAGTCCACCTTCCCCTGTCTCTTCCCAGGAATTACCACCTGTTAACATCCTCTCAGGGGAGGATTTGGTACCTGAATCTTCAGTCTCTTAATCTCAAGGCTTGGCTCTTGAAGAGTTAGAGTTTGAAGATCTGCATCTTTCCCAAGGGGTTCTGGATATCCTTAAGGCTTCTCGAAAGCCTTCCACCAGGAAGACTTACAACTCCAAATGGAAAAGATTCAGCATTTGGTGTTCTAAGAAGAATATTTCTCCAGACTCTGCTGAATTGCCTACGGTTCTGGATTATATGGTCCATCTTAATGGCCTAGGCCTCAGACCAGCTACCCTCAAAGTACACTTGGCAGCTGTTTCTGCTTTCATGTCAGTAGGCAAGTCTTCATCTCTGTCATCCCATCCTGTATTCGAAAAGTTTTTCAAGGGATTGCTTCACACCAATCCCCCCTTCAGGGACCCTGCTCCTGCTTGGGACCTTAATGTTTGCATTGCTCAGCTTATGCAACCCCCCTTTGAGCCTTTGTCCTCAGCAGAGCTTAAGTACTTGACTTGGAAAACTGTGTTTTTGGTAGCCATTACCTATGCCAGATGTATCAGTGAATTGCAAGCCTTGTCAGTGGAATCTGATTTCATCTCTTTTCACAGAGATAAAGTGGTCCTTAGAACTAACAGAAAGTTCTTTCCTAAAGTGGTTTCAGATTTCCACCTCAACCAGTCTATATCTCTTCCTGTTTTCTTCATTGACCATTCCTTCTTGGGAGAGAGGAGGCTACACAGTTTGGATGTTAAAAGAGCCCTTAGCTACTAAATAGAGCGTACCAAGGGTCACAGGTTTGAATCCTTCCAGTTGTTCCTTACTTATGGAGAAGTTGGTAAAGGCAAACCTGCCACTAAGAGATCTTTTGCCAGGTGGAGTGTTTCTTGTATACAATTCCGCTATGAAAAACTGGGTAGAACTCCACCCTCAGGCCTGAGGGCTCATTAAACAAGAGGTACAGCTGCTTCCCTGGCTGCTGCCAGGGATATTCCTCTCTTAAAAATTTGTCAAGCAGCCACCTGGAAAACAGTCCATACTTTCACCAAGCATTACTCTCTGGATATCCAGGCTAGGAGTGATGCTCGGTTTAACACAGCAGTACTTCAGAGCCTGTTCCCAAAGTAGGTTCTGTCCCTCCTCCATGGAGGTACTGCTTGGTAGTCTGCATATGTCAGAATACAGCAAGACTTCATGTTGTTTGAAGAAAAAATTACTCACCTTAGTAATAATGTTTCTTCTAATGGAGTCTTGCTGTATTCTGACCTCCCCCCCGCCTTCCCTCTCAGAACCTAGTTTTTGGGATGTGGGTGGGCAGGAGCAGTGTTGGCACCCTAGGGGTGTCCTTTTTACACCCTCTTTTTTGTTTGGATGGGATGTTGTGTTTTGGATGTGTTTTGTTTTTGGGTTTCCTGACTTGAGTCTTCCTTTGAAACCAAAAAACATTTTATATATTTGCCAGTTGGCTAGTAAGAATTTTACAGTTTCCACACCAAACATCTAGTGAGTCTTTGCTCGTAAAGATCTGACAGTTGCAGCTTAAACAACAGCAGACAGGGGCTTCAACCGAGCTTGTGATGAACATTCTATGCAAAGCATAGAAAAGTTAACTCTTTGTTCTCCAGGGCAGTTGAAAGTCAGGACCTAACTGCATATGTCAGAATACAGCAAGACTCCATTAGAAGAAACAACATTACTAAGGTGAGTAATTTTTTCTTCAAACAACATGAAGTCTTGCTATATTATGACATATGCAGTGAGTCCCAACCTTCGAACTGCTCCGGAGGTGAAAGAGTTAACTTTCCATGCCAGGCATGGAACGCTGAGCTCGAGCTCGGTTGAAAACTCTGTCTGTTGTTCTTCAGACTCAAACCATCAGATTCTTTACTCTGCCTCACTGAACAGTCGCTCCGGAGATTTCTCCTTCTGCTCGGTTCATTTTGTCGGTTAAAGTATTATTTTCTCGTTTTTTTTTTACCGAATTTAAACCGCAACCGGTCGGTTCAAGCTCTGTCTGTGGTATTTGTGAGTACTAGATAGGTTTACATTATTTCTCTTCTGTGTGGAACTTGTAACCTGTTTATCGGTTCGCTTTGAACCGATCAGGTTGTGTGAAATATTTTATTCTATCATTTAGAGTGTGGTTACCGGTTCTTATCGGTTCTAAAAAATGGAATTTCTTACGTTTTTTTCCACCCGTGACACGGTTGGGAACCGATAAGAGGGTCTTGCCTGGCGGATTGCTATAAACGGGTAAGTTTGGTTAGGACTGGCACTATGTCTGAGAAACCCAAAAGAAAAACCGGGCCCACTGGGTTTCAACACTGCAGTGTGTGTGGGGAAGCCTTTGCCAAGGCTGACCCCCACACCACCTGTGTTTATTGTCTGGGGTTTGACCACCTCAACGCAGACTGCCAGAATTGTAAAACTTTCCCTGCAGCTACCCTGGAAAAGAGAGTCGGTAGGCTCAGGGAAAGGGAGGCCTAGAAGTCCGCTGACCCGGATGGCCAGCCCGGTTTGGTTCCGACCGAACCGGAGGGAGTGCCCTCTGACCAGGGCGAGACTTCCTCGGGCAAAAGGAGAGCCGACTCTGAGGGGTTGGTTCCAGCAAAAAGGACTAGAAAATCAGCTGGTGTGGAGCCAAAACTTTCCTCTCCAACCGCTGAAGAGATAGCCAAAGCGATTCAAATTGTCCAGTCGCTTTCTCCGGTTTCGACCGAACTGGTGGCATCAGGTAAGCGCCCGGTTCGGCCTGTTCTACCGGTTCAAGACTATGATTTAGAGGAATTTTATGAACCGGAGGAGGGGGAAGAGGAGTATGAGGAGAGTGAATGTGGATTTGAAAGTCTGGATGTGCCCATCGACCTGGACATCTCCCCAGACAGACCTTCAGGAGTGTCCCCCTCCTAGGCTTTCTGAGTCCCCTTCTCATTTTATTTTCTATAAAAAAGTGGCTGAAACCCTCCAGCTCCCTATGGAGGAAGCTGTGGATGATCAAGAGGAGCCTGACTATGTGGAAATGATGGATATCCCAGAGTCTAGGAGACTGTCTATTCCCTTGCATAAATCTTTTGGGAAACAGACTTTTAAAATTCTAAAAAATCCTCACACTATACCTCCTGTGGATAAGAGAACAGACAAGAGGTACACTTTGTCAGGCTCTGATATGGAGTTCCTTACTCAACAATGCAGCCATGTTGGGGTAGTGCAGGCTGCAGCCTGTGACAAGGCAAATATTCCCTTGGCCTCACACCCTCCGGACAAGGACTCCAGGAAGATTGATGCCATGGCAAAGAAACAGTACATGGCAGCATCCTTGGGACTCAGACAGGCAAATTATATGGCTTATGTTGCTAGATATCAGAAATCCAGATGGGATACTGTTATGGCTCTAGCGAAACAGGTCCTAGCCAGCTTGCCAGGAGCTGGAGCAGGTGGCTGCTGATGTATTGAGGCATCCAAGGTGCAATTCCATGCTGCAGTGGACTCTAATGATGTGTCATCAAGAGTCATGGCTACATCTGTGGCACTTCGCAGGATGGCTTGGCTCAGATGTACTAGCCTGTCAGGATACCCAGACTAAGGCCATGGATTTTCCTGTTGTGGGTAATTCTCTGTTTGGGGAGCAGACAGAGAATTACATGAAAAAATGGATGAGTATAGGACCACCTATGGGAGTGCACAGGCCAAGGAAAGGCAGGCCACTCCACAAGGCAGCTTCCCAAGGGCAGGGCAGGCCTTTTCATAGGCCTTTTTACCAAGCCCAGGCCTCCTCTTCTGCTTATGCCCAGAGGGGGTTCTTTAGAGGGAGAGGCAGACGGGGTGCAAGCAGGCCTGCTCCCACCCCTCAGCCCAAAGCCCTTGCCAAGCAGGCACCCTGATGGGGTTGCCAGGGCCGATTCTCTACAACCTGTAGGGGGCAGGCTGGCTTACTTTGTCCAGGACTGGGAATCTCTGACATCAGACAAGTGGGTCCTGGAAGTAGTAAGCCAGGGACTGGTTCTCAGCTTCAGAAAGTTTCCAAAGATGAGAACCAGATCCTTTCCACCTGCAAATCCACCAGAGGCACTTGCCCTAGAGGCAGAGGTCTCTTCCTTCCTGGCTCTCAGAGCTGTGGAAAGGGTTCCACCCCTACACCAGGGCAAAGGGTTGTACTCCAGGTACTTTCTTACCCCAAAAAAGACAGGAGAATGGTGGCCCATCCTGGATCTCAGATACTTATACAAGCACCTTTTAAAACCAAAATTCAAAATGGTGACTCTGGGAATTATTCTACCCTCTCTAAGGCCAGGGGACTGGCTAGCGTCCCTGGACCTTAAGGATGCCTACTTCCATATTCTCATCAGAAGCTCCCATTGAAAGTACCTCAGGTTCGAGCTGCCCTCAGGCCACTACCAGTTCAGAGCAATGCCCTTTGGCCTCACCTCTGCTCCAAGGGTATTCACAAAATGCCTGGCAGTAGCAGTTGCTTCTCTAAGAGGGCAAAAAATTGCCATCTTCCCTTACCTGGACGACTGGCTCATAGTAGGCCAGTCCCTCAGACCAAGTCAAGTTACACCTACAGATAACTCAGCAACTGCTCACCTCTCTAGGTTTCCTTCTGAATCTTTCAAAGTCAGTTCTAGAGCCTGTCCAGCTCCTCACCTTCATAGGCGCAGAACTGAACACAAAGAAAGCCAGAGCTTTCCTTCCTCTAGACAGGGCAAGGACTCTGGTCTCTCTGGCCTCCTCATTCACTCTGCAGGTGTCTCGACCAGCAAGGCATTTTCTATAGCTCCTGGGGCACATGGCTGCTTCTACAGCATTAGTGCAGGGAGCAAGATTTCAGATGAGGGACATTCAGTTCCATTTGAGAGCCTTTTGGTCTCAAAGGAAGGACCCTCTCACCAAATTGATCCCAGTGACTCGAACCTGATCCAGGCCCCTACAGTGGTGGCAGGATCAGAGCAATCTCAGACAAGGGGTTCTTTTGTCACTCAGTCTCACTCCTTAATCCTTACTACAGATGCACCCCTCTTGGGTGGGAGCTCATGGCGACCTCACTACCCAGGGGTTGTGGTCCCTCAGGAATCTCTGCTCCACATCAATCTGTTGGAACTCAGAGCAGTTTTTCTAGCACTTCAAGCTTTTTCCAAATCTGTTCAGAACAAAGTTGTACAGGTCAGAACAGACAACACCACCACAATGTGGTACATCAACAAGCAAGGGGGCACTCGGTCTACGGCCTTGTGCACCGAAGCAATGAAGTTGTGGTCTCTGGCTTATTCCCTGAACACCTCCCTTATGGCAGTTCACCTCCCAGGCAAGGACAATGTCCTGGCAGATGCTCTCAGCAGGATTTCCCAGGGCCATCACAAATGGTCACTGGACCCCCTGGTCTTGGAGGTGGTATTTGCCAGATGGGGCACCCCGCAGATAGATCTTTCTGCAGCCCCAGACAATCACCAACTTCCCCTTTTTTGCTGCAGGCCCCCAGTGTTGGGCTCAGTCCCTCTGGATGCCTTGGCTCTCAATTGGAAAGGGAAGTTTCTCTATGCTTTTCCCCCCTTCCCTCTTCTGTTCAAAGTGCTAGTCAAAATCAGATCTCAACCCTGCAAGATGATCCTGATTGCTCCAGATTGGCCCAGACAGCCCTGGTATCCACTCCTACTGTCCTTAGCAGTCCATCTTCCCCTGTGTCTTCCCAGGAATCACAACCTGTTAACCTGTGCTCAGGGGACGGTTTGGTACCCGAACCTCAAATCTCTCAATCTCAAGGCCTGGCTCTTGAAGAGTTAGAGTTTGCTGGTTTACACCTCTCCCAAGATGTAATGGATATCCTGAAGGCTTCTAGAAAACCTTCCACCAGGGCTACTTATAATTCCAAATGGAAGAGGTTTTCCATATGGTGCTCTGAAAGCATATTTCCCCAGAATCTGCTGATTTACCCACAGTCCTGGATTATATGGTCCACTTAAATACCTTGGGGCTGAGACCAGCTACCCTAAAAGTGCATCTGGCAGCGGTGTCTGCTTTTATTTCAGCTGGTAAGCGCTCTTCTCTTTCAGCTCACCCTGTATTCTCCAAGTTTTTCAAGGGATTGCTTCACACCAACCCTCCATTCAGGGACCCTGCCCCTGCCTGGGACCTTAATGTTTGCATTGCTCAGCTTATGCAACCCCCCTTTGAGCCTTTGTCTTCAGCAGAACTTAAGTACTTGACTTGGAAAACTGTGTTTCTGGTAGCCATCACTTCTGCCAGACCATAAGTGAATTACAAGCTTTGTCAGTGGAGCCTGATTTTATCTCCTTTCATAGAGATAAGGTGGTCCTCAGGACTAACAGGGAGTTCTTGCTAAGGTGGTTTCAGATTTCCACCTTAATCAATCTATGTCTCTTCCTGTGTACTTCACTGACCATTCCTCCTCTGGCGAGAGGAGGCTGCACAGTTTAGATGTGAAAAGAGCCCTTAGCTACTACATAGAGCATACCAAGGGTCACAGGTTTGACTCCCCCCAACTATTCCTCACTTATGGCGAGGTTGGTAAGGGGAAACCTGCCACTAAGAGATCCATTGCCAGGTGGATTGTCTCTTGTATCCAATTCTGTTATGAAAAACTTGGTAAGGTTCCGCCCTCAGGCCTGAGGACTCACTCTACCAGAGGTACAGCTGCTTCCCTGGCTGCTGCCAGGGACATCCCTATTCTAGAGATATGTAAAGCAGCTACCTGGAAAACAGTTCATACTTTTACCAAGCATTACTCCCTGGATATCCAGGCTAGGAGTGATGCCCGGTTTAGCACGGTTGTGCTTCAGAGCCTATTTCCCAAGTAGGTTCTGTCCCTCCTCTATGGAGGTACTGCTGTGTAGTCTGCATATTTATTTATTTATTTATTTATTTAAGAATCAGTTTACAACCTTTGAGCCAGAGGCTCGTTTACAAAGGTACTTCGTCACATAAAGACATACATTGCGTTTCAGTTACATAGCAAAGATTTGCCAAAATTCAGTAGGCATTCACCAGAGGTGCCCGTCACATTGTGGTCAGACAGATACAATTGGGTACAGGGTACATGTAATCGATAGCAGGTATTAAACAAGTTGGTATCAAGTGAGCAATTCTGGTAGATAAACATTGAAACAGCTGGCACTGGCCAGGTTAAACCTAGGCATGGTGGACATGGAAGTGGTGTAGGGGATGGTTGGTGGAGAGCTGCCCGGGGCATTGTCAGGAGAGAAATAAAGAGGTGGAGGCTATGTTCAGAGACAGGAGCAGTTCCGAGTGCTGAAGATGTGGTTCAAGTGCGGTTTGAATGTGGAGATGGTGATGGCATTGGTGATGGTGGCAGGAGAGAGTTAAACCAGGTTGGGGCTCTATAGCTGAAGGACCTCTGGCCACGGCTGGTTCTTGTTCTGGGACCTTTAGAGTGGTCTTGTAGGAAGACCGTGTTGCAATGGTGGGAGGGCTCTGGTGGATGGATGCTGTTACCCCAGGGGAGAGCCAGTAGGGTTTTTGGTGAGGAGACAGGTCTGGTATCGGAGCCGTTCATCCAGGGTAAGCAGGTTAGCATCGACATATAGCTGACAGGTGTGTGTGAGTCTGGGGCACCAGTAATTAATTCTGCGCTTTATTCAGGGTTAGTGAATTTTGTTTAGTGCAGTGGTGTCGGCAGCACCATTATACTATTGAGACCGTAGTCTACAAAGGACAGAACGGACGATGTAACTCGCAAGCGGAGAGCATTTGGGGAAGGCAGCTTTTATGGGGAATAGGATGCCAAGCCGTGTGTTGGTGGCGGATGTTAGGGTGTCGATGTGGGTGTGAAATGTGAGGGTTGAATCGAAGGTAACCCCAAGGTATTTGTAGGAGCAGACTTGTTCCAGTGGTTGGTTGGTGCTTGGAAGGATATAGAGTGGTGGTTGCTGGCTTTGTTTTGGGGTGTGAAAAGAGCATAGTTTTGGTTTTCTTAAGATTGATGATGAGTCTGCGCTCCTTAAACCAAGCCTCCGCACTGTTGAAAGACTGCTGTAGGAGTCCTGTAGGAGATGGGATTATGGTGGGTGGCAAACAGGACAGCGTCGTCTGCATACAGCAGAATTTTGCCAGAGCATGCACTGGGCAGGGTGTTCAGATACAGTGAGAAGAAGGGGCCCAGGATGGAGCCTTGGGGACCCAGAGAGAATGGGACAGGTATCGGAGAGTGTGCTATTAATCTTGACACACTGGGATGGGAGTGTCAAGATAGCTTTACCATGCCAGGGGGCCAGCCGAGAGACCAGTGAGGCAGAGTGCATTCAGCAGCAGTGGATGGGAGACAGTGTGAAAGCCTTTGAGAGGTCAATGAACACTGCACCAGCTGAGGAGCTGGTATCCAGGAGGAGTGTAGGAAGTTGGAGAATTCAATAAGGGCAGTGCTGGTACTGTGACCCGCACGGAAGCCATGTTGCTCTGGGCATAAGATGTTATGCTTAGCCAGATAATCAGTGATTTGAATGGCCACCACTTTCTCAGGGCTTTAGAGAGGAGGGAGGATGGAGATTGGCCGTAGTTGTTGGCCGACGACCTGTCACCTCCTTTATGAATAGGTGTGATAATGGCTGTTTCCAAGCTGTGGGATTGTCCCAGGCAGAGTGACTGGTTAATTAGGCTTGTGAGAGGCAAGGACTTCATCTAGCACCAGCCTGAGGATGCTGGGGTCCAGTGAGTCACGCCGGTATTGGTGCCATTGAGAGCTTTGGTTAGGATGGGTCTGGCTTCCCGGTGGAAATCTTGCAGGAAGAAGCTGGGGTGCTGGAGGACAGGGGAGTTTGGCTGGGGGAGGTCAAAGAAGTTACTAGGGAGGACTGAGCTAAGGTCAGTGAAAGTGGTGTTGAACCAGTTAGCTATGGTGGCAGGCTCGGTGGAGGTTGTGCCATTTCTAGTGAGCTGGGATGGGGCGGGGAGCAAGCTTACCATTGAGTTGCTTAATATTATCCCAGAAGGTCCGGGCTGAGCCCCAGGAGGAGGTAAGGAGGCCTGGTAATGGTCTGCCTTGGCTTTCCTGATGGCCCATGAGCATTTATTTCGGGCTGCATTGTATGCTTGCCTATCAGACAGACGACCTGTTTCAGTGGCAAGGTGCCAGAGGTTATCCGTTTCTAAGTAATTGTAGGGCGGGCTGGCAGGAGTCGCGTTCTGTTTTTGGACCGGTTTAGGTTAAGGGTGCAAAAGAGATCACAGGCCATGTTGAAGTTGTGAGTGAAAAAGGCGAGGGCAGTATCAATGTTGGTTGCCTGCTGAATGGGGGACCAGTCTATCTGGGTGAGGAGTGCCTTAAGTTTCTTCAGCCCACCAGGGCGGAGGCGCCTGCGGAGGGTGGTCTGGGCTTTGGGTTTGGGATTGGGGGTTACCCAGTGGAATAGGATAGGGGAGTGGTCACTCAGGGAGTCTGGGAGGACCTGGATGTTTTGGATTTTATGGGGTCGGTTAGTTATAATAACATCCAGGGGTGCTGGTACCACTCTTAGGGTTAAGTCTCGTGGGCTGGGTGACGAGTTGTGTCAGATCTTGGCGGCAAATGAGTCTCTGGTGGTGGATGAGGAGGTGCTGAGCCAATTTACGTTAAGGTCCCCACTAGGATTTGTTCTGCCTTATGGTGGAGGGTGGCCAGGTAGTCCGTTAAAGATATTAGGGCTGGGTGCTGGTTCTTTGGGGGAACATAGGCTGTGGTGAGATAGAGAGGGCTCCTAGAGGGGTCTGGGGTGAGTCTGAGGGTAAGGGCCTGGGCCCCATTTGTGAGGGCAGGGGTGGGGAGTGCGTGTCCAGGTATTGTGTCCCTGGTGTAGATTGCACAGCCACCCCCTCGTTTGCCTACTCGGTCCTCCCGGTATAAGGTATAGCCTGGGAGGGAGACAAATGAGTCTGGAGTTGATTTGGACAGCCAGGTTTCAACCAGGGCTATGATGTCTGGTTGGTGAGCCAAGGCCCAGCACTGTAGGGCGTCAAATTTCTTCAGCAGGCTGCATATGTTCATGGAGGCTACTTGAAGACCAGTGGGCTGAGTGGGTGGATGGGAGGGGGCAGGGCCTGGGTTGGGGTGTATGTTCCCTGTTAGGAGTAGAAGGAGGAGAAGTGCTCTGGTCAGAGGGAGGCTGATGGAGAGTTTACGCCGGGAGCGATATAATAAGGAATGGGGTTTGGTTGCACAAGGGGTGGGTAGGGTAGCACAGGCAGAGAAGGCCTGAGTGATCAGAAGTGCAAGGGGGCTGTGGGGGGAGGACAGGTGATGTCTGGAAGGGGGGTGAGGTGGAGAGGAGCAAATGGGATGTGTGGAGGAGGAGGGAGGGGTAGGAGCAGTGGTAAAGGAGGAGGGGAGGACAGGAGGGTAGGTAGGAACACTGGAGTAGTGAGGCTGAGGGTTCATAGGGACAGTAGGGTATGTGGAAGGCAAAGGGAGGAGGAGGAGAGATAGACTGGTGAGCAGGGGATGCATGTCATAGTTGGGAAGGTTGGTGGAGCTGAAGTGAGGAAAGAATGGGGGGACTAGGATGAAAGAGGGGAGATAGTAGTGAGAGATCACCTCAGAGTCTAGTTGCTGCTATGGTGTGGTGGCAGCACATGTGCCTGAAGTGCACAGAGTACTGGGTTCAAGCCCTGATCAGGGCAATAGGAGAGAGCCAGACCAGTGGCTGCAGCAGCAGGGAGCTGGGCTCAGGTTTGTAGAAGCACCTAGACAACACTTTAGTTGTGTCACAGGGTTAGTGTGTTCTTTATAGTAATGAAATCCTGCAGTAAAAATATGCAGGTGTTCTAGGTGAGTGGTGGAGCTGTGGACTTTGGAAATAAGGGTGCAGGGTTCAAGGCAGCAGGAAGAAGAGGTAAACTTATATTTTGGCAGATTGGGTAGCTAAGTGATTAAGAGGCTTAGAAAGTAGTAATAAAGTAGGTAGGCACTGTGGTGCAGAGGCAGAGCAGCAGACTCTGACCACAAGGGTACTAGGTTTGAACACAGCTCAGGGACAGAGGGTAGAGAGGGCCAATTTTTTAAATCTGGGCAGGAGGGAGTGAGGTATGGTTAAGAGCATAGAAATACAGGTAGTTGTTGGCCTGGTTCATTGGCTGAGATGATAGTCAGTAGAATGTAGAGAGAAGGGTACCAGGTTTGATACTAGCAGTTGCTTAGAGTTAGGATGAGTGCAGAAAGTAGGTAGTCGAAGGAATCCAAGGGAACTGCAGTGACCTCTAGTGGGACAGCTGTGCAGCAGTAGCTAGGAGGGATATAGAGAGCAGAGAGGAGCTAGAGTGGAAAGTGCAGTGACCCCTAGTGGTTGGTGCCTATAACCTGCAAATGGGAAAGTGGACACTTAGTAAAAAGGAGGGTGGGTCACGTGTTAAAAAGGAGGGTGGGTCACGTGTCACATCACGTGATCTGCCAGCAGCAATATATGGGCGCCGACCCTGGGTGGGAGAGTGGTTGAGGCGGGCGGGCGGGCGGGTGGGAAGTGCCTCACAAAAGTCAGGCTGTAGTGCAGGACACTTTACCTCTTCCAGGCTCTGGCAATCCCGGTTTCAGTCTCTGCTGCTGGGCTGAGTTCATATGTCATAATATAGCAAGACTTCATGTTGTTTGAAGAAAAAATTACATTAGTAATGTTGTTTCTTCTATTGGAGTCTTGCTATATTATGACCTCCCCCCTGCCTGCCCCTCTCAGAACCTCTGTTTTTGGGATGTGGGTGGACAGTGCACTGTTGGCACTTAGTAGATGCCCACCTTTTTGTTTTTCACCCCTCCTTTTTTGGGGTGACCTGGTGTTGTGTTTTTCATTTTTTGGGTCTCCTGACTTGAGTCTTTGTTTTGGGACCAAAAAATGTGTTATTATGTTAGTAGCCAGTTGGCTAGTGTAGGTTTACAGCTTCCACACAGGACCTCAGTGAGTTTAGCTCGTAAAGATCTGACGGTTTGAGTTTGAAGAACAACAGACAGAGTTTTCAACCGAGCTCGAGCTCAGCGTTCCATGCCTGGCATGGAAAGTTAACTCTTTCACCTCCGGAGCAGTTCGAAGGTTGGGACTCACTGCATATGTCATAATATAGCAAGACTCCAATGGAAGAAACAACATTACTAAGGTGAGTAATTTTTTCTTCCTGACAGCTCCTCTTGCCCCTTACAAAAAATCAACTGCTGCCTTCCGAAGTTACTCGGTGGTAAGTTATGTATATTTTTAAATTCTAGTAACATTCCACATTTACGCTGCTAAATAACGTTTTTAAATATTTTAAAACCACAGGCACTGTGTCACCCAACACAAACGTAGCGTGGCCCCCTCTGCCACAATCCAGAGCCAGAACCTCAACTATTTTATATAATTGTTGTGGCAAAAAAAGGGAAACCCAGCAATTATATAAAATAAAATATGGGGTGGTGTGTAAACTCAAAGTTTACACACACCTTCGGGGTTAGATACTTTGCACAAACCCCTCGAGCTTTGCTCTCGGGGTTTATGTAGCATCTAACACCTTGGGTGTGTGTAAATTCTCGTTAAACCCACCACCCCATACTTTATTCTCAATTTATTTAAAATTTGTTGACCAGGATTATGGCTCTGTCTGGTGTCTGTGGATCTGTTCTTTAGTTAGTGGAGCAACAAAACCCCTCAGCTCTTTAGAGGTGAATTTAGCTTTTTGAATTCAGCTTGGTTATGACACATCCTGACATGGCACTGATAGCGCTGCATTGATAATGTGCAGCCCTAATATTGTTCCCCAGCGCTGCATTCATAATTTCTACTGGGGAGGGGTATGGAAAAAGAAATTTGACAGGGCTTATCGTTGCAAGATCGTAGAATGAAGCTCCTCGGGTGACAGCTGGAAAGGCATGATCATATAAACCCTCCTGATTGGTTATGTTTCCCCACTCCAGAAAAGAAGAAGCTTAAAGGCCCAGATGAAATCAACCCCCCAATTCCAGAGGAGCCAGAGAAGAGTGCTGTACTGAAAGGGGATGATATCAAGGGCCTGGCTATACGGCCAGAGGACCTGGAGAAGGTATGTACATCTAACTATAAAGCATAGGATGGGCTTTAACCAGGCAGCACATTGCATCTATAGGTGGACGGTGTAGGAGGATGTTTGCTGCGTGACTGCTTTGTGAAGTGGACATTCATAAAGCAGCACTAAATGTACAGTGCACACTTCTTATACATTATTTCATATTCGAGTGTCCTGTTCTGCTTTCTTGTAATATGCCTTTTTCCAGTGTTCTGCATCTGCATTAGTACTTTATTGAATTAGAAATAAAGACAAAAAAAGGCCATTTCTAGGTGCTATCATTATTTTCCTCTGTTTTTGAGCACTCGTCATCCCATAAGATCGGGGAGGAATATCTGTTGTATTGTAATTCCCTTTAGTCGCAAGAAAAGTGATTCTAACCCCAGGAATCACTCATTATGATTAAACTACTGCAGTCAGCCTCCTGTGTTGAACTGCCTGGAGAGAGAGAATGGAATTTAGAACTGTATGTAAATGAGGGGACTCCCATTGGCTCATGCCAATTTCAAACTGCTGCCCTAGCAACTGCTGCTGTTTAGATGCTTCAGATTCTTTTCTCCACCTGCCAGTGAAGACGTCCCAGAGAGCTCTCCTTCAACTTACTTCTAAAACCTTAATTTGGTTAAGTACTGTTTTAATTATATATATATTCTGAATTGCTGCTCTTACAAGTTTAGTTAGACTAGTTATTTAGTGTTTTGTTTGTTTTTATTGTTTTTTAGCGGTTCCCTCATGGTTCTGTGGACCTGAGGGATACACTATTTCTGAGAAGTTTTACCTCAGTTTTTTGTTTAAAAAAACTACTGTATTTGACGGTTCCCTTGTGGTTCTGTCTTCCAATTATATTTTAAGCACTTTTTAGTGTTTTTGCAGTTCCCTTTTTCTTCAGGGAACCAATTAATGCTTGGTTCTCAGAACCGATAGCAGTTGTTTTTATTTAAAATTGCCATTTCCAGGGAACCGATTATTTTAATTTAGCAGTTATTTACTGTAGCCTACTTAATGTCAGAGGTCCCTAGTGCTATACCTAAAAAATGCACTGGACCCTCTGGGTTTAGATATTGTGAGTCTTGTGGCCAGGTTATTGCTAAAGTTGATGAGCATTCCCTGTGTGTTTTTCTTGCCAGGGAACTAGCCATATTTTTTCTAACTGTAAAAAAAAAAAAAAAATGATATATGTGTGTGTGTGTGTGTGTATGTATGTATGTGTGTGTGTGTATATATATATATATATATATATATATATATATATATATACTGTATATAGATATATGTAAGCATGTTGCTGTGCCTCCGGCCAAGAAGGCAAAGGAGCTCCCAGCAGACAAACAGCAAACTATGCCCTCAGCAGAGGACATCGCCAAGGCACTACAGATTTTACAAGCTTCGTAAGCTGTGGGTACTGTTCCAGCCCAGGACCCAGCACACCAGGTGCCTCGGTTTATTTTCGAGGACACTGAGGTGGAAGAAGAGGAGGAGGGGGAACCCATAGACAGAGGTTTCCCCAGAGCAGGAGTGTGGTTCTCTTCCCAGGGCACCTGAGGATTACACCTCACATTATGCCTTAGTAAAAAAAATATGATTGACACATTAAACCTCCCACTCCAAGAGATAGGGGAGGATGTGCTGGGAGCAGATTTTGTGGAAATAATGGGGCTAGCCCCAACAAAACATCTGCTATTGCCTGTGCATAAGACCATGATAAAATCTGTATTGCAAATCTTGAAGCCCCCAACCACTGTACCTGGGGTAGACAAGAAAACTGTCAAGAAATACCAGCTGGATAGAACCACTGCTGATTTTCTTTTTACCCATTCTGACCACGAAGGTGTTGTACTAGCTGCAGCATGGGAAAAGTCCAGAATACCTCTGGCACCCCCCCACCCCGATAAGGACCCTGGGGAAAAAAATATATATACATATATATACTGTACATATATATATATATATGTATGTCCTATTACATACAGTACCAGAAATTTCTTTGTAATTCTGTTTTGGCTATGTCAGACAGAATCCAGGGTGAAGAGGCAGTAGATTTACAGGAAACTGCCAGGTCTACAGTGGATGCCACCAGGTACCAGTTCCACATCGCAGTGGACGCAAATGGCACAGCAACAAGACGTATGACCTTTTCTGTTTCACCAAGATGATTTGCCTGGCTGAGGGACCCAGGCTAAGGTTATGGACTTCCCATGTGAGGGAAACTCATTATTTGGTGACAAAACAGAAGCCTGCATGAAAAAAGTGGCAGAATACAAGGCTACCTGTAGAATAATTGCAGGGAAAGGCCTTCTTTCTCCAACAGGTCCCAGTACAGGGAAAGCAGGGGTAGGGGTTCACACCCCAGGCCTTTTTCTCAGGCTCAGGCTACACAACTCTACTAGTTAGAGACAGGTTGTTTCGGAGGGAGGGGCAGACAGTCCATGAGAAGGCCATCTCCCTACACACATCCCAGCCCACAGAACCCTTGACAGGCTGGTCCAGGTCCTTCCCTTCTTCCACCACCACCACCACCCCCAGTAGGTGGCATACTAGCTCATTACCTCCAAGTTTGGAACCCCATCACCACAGACAAATGAGTCCTGGCGGTAGTGAGCCAGGGACTGACACTCAGCTTTAAATCACCCCCCAGCTGAGGGCAAGGAACTTTGCCCCAGTCACCTCTGTAGACGGGATCCTCCTGGATGCAGAGGTTAAACATTTCCTAGCCATCAAAGCAGTGGAGACTGTATCCCTGGTGCAAGAGGCAAAGGTTTCTAGTCAAGATATTTCTTACCAAATAGAAAAATAGGGACTGGCGACCTATTCTGGATCTCAAGCTCCTAAACACATTCTGATTCAAAATGGTGACTGTGTCAGTAATCATCCCCACACTACAGAAAAGGGATTGGCTGGCATCCTGGACCTCAGGGATACCTATTTCCACATTCCTATCAAGTGAACCCACAAAAAGTGCCTGAGGTTCAGACTGCCCTCAGGCCTCTACATTGTTCCCCTATGGATGACTGGCTAGTCATAGGTGGATCCTGCCAGCATGCAAAACAATCACTGGCCCTCACAAGGTCTACTCTGGAGTCCCTGGGCTTCCTCACAAATGAGCAGAAGTCACAGCAGGAATCAGTACAGGTACTGAACTTTATTAGAGCAGATCTATACACCAGTCTAGGCAGAGCTTTCTGCCTCAGGACATGGTGGACAGCATCTGCAAATAGCAAACTCTGTTACCTTGGGCAGGCCCAGACCTGCCAGAGAATTCCTCAGGCTACTGGGACACAGGGTAGCTGCTACCACAGTAGTCCCAGGATCCAGATTCCAAATGTGAGACATTTAGTTTCACTTAGGACAGTACTGATCTCAAAGGACAGACCCACTGTCCAGCTGATTCCAGCCACTCACAGTCTGATACAGGCACTACAGTGGTGGCTATATTTAGACAAACTCGGTAGACGTCCCCTTTCTGAAGGAGCAGCCCTCCCTGTTTCTTACAACAGATACCTCACTACTAGGCTGGGGGCTGCACACATGTTGGATCACACAACAAGTGACACTTGGTCCCTCCAAGAATCACTGATGCACATCAATTTACTGCAGCTAAGGGCAGTGTATTAGCCCTGCTAGCCTTTGTTCCTCATCTGAAAAAACAAGGTAGTGCAAGTCAGGATAGACAATACCACAACCATGTACTACATCAACAAGCAAGGAGGAACCAGGTTCACCCCCTCAGTGCTCAGAAGCAATGAGACTGTGGTCCCTGGCATACTCTATTCAGATAACACTAACAGCCATGCACCTTCCAGGGAAGGACAATGTTTTGACAGACTCACTAAGCAGGATCAGTTAAGACCATCATGAATGGTCACTGAATGCCCAAGTACTCAGTCTTCAGAAGATGGGGCACCCCAGAGGTGGACTTGTTTGCCTCTGCAAAAAATAAATAAAAACAGTTGCCCCTGTTCTGTTGTAGGTCACCACACAAGTGGACAGTCCCTCTGGATGCAATGGCCTTGGAGTGGATAGGGAAGTTCCTGTGTGCTTTTCCTCCATTCTCAATGATGCTCAGGACCCTAGTGAAACTAAGGTCCCAACCAGTTGCTATGAGTCTGGGTCAGACAGCCTCGGTACTCCTTTCTGCTAGTTCTGTTGGTAGCCTCACCGAATCCCCCTGTCCAGGAGGCAAAACCTGCTGACAGCTTTCCAGGGTAGGATCCTGTATCTGAGCCTCAAGTCCCTGTGGCTAAAGGCCTAGCTGTTGAGGACCTAGAATTTGCTAGCCTTAGGCTGTCAGGAGAGGTACTGACTATGCTTAGAGGCTCTAGGAAATCTTCCACTAAGAAAACATATTTCCCTAAATGAAAGAGGTTTTTTCCATATGGCATTCAGGCAAGGGTACTGACCCTTCCAAATCTGATCTCTCTGTCCTTCAGGACTACTTGACACATCTGCACTGGGCACAAGGCCATCCACTCTTAAGGTACACCTGGTTGCAGTCTTAGCATGCCTGTCGGCTGGCAAGGAGAGGTCCATGACCTCTCATCCAGTATTTAGAAAGTACTTTAAAGGACTGAATCACCTGCACTCTCCTTTGAGGGAGCCAGTCTGTGCTTGGGATCTAAATATCTGCATTACCAGGCTCATGGAGCCTCTATTCGAGCCCATGGCTATTGTAGATTTTAAGTATGTCAGAAACAGTGTTCCTAGTGGCCATCACCTCTGCCACGAGGATCAGTGAATTACAGGCACTGTGCACAGATATGGATTACATCTCATTCCACAGGGACAAGGTAGTCCTCAGGACTAATAGAAAATTTTCCTAAGGTGATATCTGACTTCCATCTGAATCAGACTATGACTCTACCCATCTTCTTCACAGAGATCACTAGTTCCCTGAAATGAAGCTTCATTGCCTGGATGTCAAAAGGGCCCTTAGCCACTATATTGTCAGAACCAAGGCATACAGACCAGAGCAGACTCGGCTCTTCTTTATTTATGGTGAAGTGGGCTAAGGAAGAGCTGCCACAAAACGTACCATTGTTCACGGGATAGTGGCATACATACAGTTGTGTTACAATAAAGTGGGCAGACAAGCTCCTCTGGGCCTTAGGGCTCATTTCACCAGGGGCACAGCTGCAACAGTGGCAGCATTAAGGAATATCCCACTGCTGAAAATCTGCAAGGCAGCTACCTGGAAAACTGTGCACACCTTAACAAAGCACTACAGTCTGGATTTCCAATCCAGAATTAATGCCAGGTTTGGCACAGCAGTTCTACAAAACCTGTTTTCGAAATAGGCTCTCTGCCCAACCTCCAAAGATACTGCTTTTTAGTCTGCAATAGTTTAATCATAATGAATGATTCCTGGGGTTAGAAGAAAAAAATACTCACCATAGTAATCTTGTTTCTTCAAAGGGATCACTCATTATGATTAAAGCATCCACCCAGCCTCCCCTACCAGAGCCTTTCAAAAAAAAATACTTCCAATAAGTAGAGGAAATGTTTTGTTCTGCATCTCTGCTTTAGCATAAGCCACTAATGAGGTTCACACATTTGAACCAGTTGGTGTCCTTAGTGAATTCACCTTTTGGGTTTTGGCTTTCAGGGAAAGGTGATTTTGGGGGGTGGCTTAATTTTCTCTTAATGATAAGATTAGCTAGAGGGTCTTACACCCTGTTAGGCTTCGCAAAGATTCTGAAGCTCCTAGAGAGCAGCAGTTTGAAACTGGCATGAACCAATGAGAGTTCCATCATTGACATGTAGTTCTAAATTCCATTTTCTCTCCGGGCAGTTCAACACAGGAGTCTGACTGCATTAGTTTAAGCATAATGAGTGATCCCTTTGAAGAAACAAGATTACTATGGTGAGTAATTTTTTCTTTTAAGCAATGGGAGTTCAAAACAGCTGTCAATACTCGTGAAAACTTGGGTGACAGCCATGTTAAAAGTATTGCTCCTTTTACTTACAGTAGAACCTCAATCTAACGAATCCAGTACTACCGAACCACCTTATCTAACAACTCTTTTTTTTTAGCAACACCATTTTCATGTTGGCTGACACTCATGATCAAGCGAGGGAGCAGTCAGTTACTCTAATGTCCATCACAATCAGCCCTCTCAGCTAACGCTCACTTTCAATTACAGTCTTACCACCAGCCTCCAAGCCACAACCAAAACGACACCTCTGACAATTCTGCCTAGGTCACTAATCAGCTATTGCCATGGGGGGGGGGAGCTGACCCACTAATTTCAGGAATGACTGAACATTACCACAGACAAGTGGGTCCTGGAGATAGTTGGTCAGGGATAGTCCTTGCAATTTGAAAGGTTTCCAAAACTGCAGAGACCAAAAAAGTCCCAGCCCATTCACCAACAGAAGTAATTCTACTGGAACTGGAAGTAAAGACATTCCTACAGGCAAAGGCAGTAGAAAAGGTCCCTATCTCACAGGATAGAAAGGGCCTATTTCCAAGATACCTACTGACCCAAAAGAAAAATGGTGAGTAGTGACTCATTTTAGATCTAAGATATCTGAAAAGACATATCAACAAGGAAAAGTAGATTGTAGATGATAACACTGGTCACAGTGATACTAGCCCTACAGTCTGGAGATTGGTTGAGGTCACTGGATCCGAAAGATGCCTAGTTCTGCATTCTAGTCACACCCAGCCACAGAAAATATCTCCGGTTCAGGCTGGGAAACTGCCAGTATCAGTTTGTAGCCATTTCCTTTGGCCTTCCATCAGCATCAAGGATATTCACAAAGTGCCTAGCCATGGTGCCAGCACACCTGAGAAGACAAAGTGTGGTGTGTTTCCCTACCTAGATGGCTGGCAAGTCTCAGGGAAAACAGAGCAAGAGGCAAGGTGCTCCATACAACAGGTAAGGAGCACCCTAGAGAGCCTGAGATTCATGATAAAATCTGTAGCCGTCTCAGGTAGAACTTGTTCATATGCTGGACTTCATAGGTAAACAGCTGGATACCCTGCAGGGGAAAGCTTTCCTTCCACAGGAAATGCTGCCAGATGTGATTGCCATCACAGAGTCCTTTACACTAGGCCATCCAAGGCCTGTACAGGATGTTCTGCAGTACTGGGTCACAAGCCTTCATCCACAGCCATGGTGCCATGAGTCAGATTTAATGTTAAGGGACATTTAGTACCACTTAAGGTGTCATTGGTCCCAAAGGCCAGATTCACTGTCCATGCTGGTGCCAGTCACAAAGGCCTCTGCGCATGCACTAGAGTGGTAGAAGGAGGGAAGCAACCTGAGAGAGGGCATTTCCTTCCTACAGCAATCCGCAACAAGAGTTCCCACAACAGATGCTTCACTCCTAAGGTGAGGTACCCACTTGGAGGATTTCATAGTAAATGGCATCTGGAGCCCACAGGAGACTCAGGAGCACATACATCTCCTTGACCTCTGGGCACTATTTCTGGCAATGCAGTCTTTTCCTCTCAGCTATAGGGCCAGTCTGTTCAAATTCACACAGACAAAACCACATCAATGTACTACATAAAATAGCAGGAAGGAAGAAGAGCCTCAAAACTGTACCCAGAAGCTATGACAATCTGGGATCTGGCTTTTCCCCTGGACATAAAGATTTCTGCAGTACATCTGCCAGGCAAGGAAACATAAAAACAGAAACATAGAAAGTGACAGCAGAAGGAGACCACTGGTCCATCTTGTCTGCCCTAGAGTTTCAGAGATCAGCTGTTGACCTCTGGGCCTAGCTTCCCACCCAACTTAAGGTAGCTCCTGATGTATTTGTTGCTACCTGAGCCATGCCTTATCCCAACTCCTTTTGAATTCTAACATGGTCCGTGCCCCCACCACCTCGGCTGGCAGGCTATTCCATGGGCCCATGACTGTTTCTGTAAAGTAGTACTTCCTTACATCCCTTCAGAAGTTCCTTCTGCATAGTTTCCACTCGTGCCCTCTAGTGGTTGAGCCCTCTACTCTGTTGAATAATTTTGAGCAGGTAACTTTATTGATATCTTTCAAGAATTTGAACATCTCTACCATATCCCACCTCTCTCTCTCTTCTAGTCTCCAGTGAGTACATGTTCAGTGATTTCAGATGTTCCTTGTATCGGAGTACTTGGAGGTCCTGTACCATCTTGATTGCCCTTCTTTGCACAGTCTCCAGTCTGTCTCTATCCTTCCAAAGGTGTGGTCTCCAGAACTGGACACAGTACTCCAAGTGAGGTCTCACCAAGGAAATGTAGAGTGGAAGGATTAACTCCTTGTTCCTACTGTCAATTCCTCTTCCTATACACCCCTAACATTCTGCTTGCCATGCTGTAAGCTTTATCACATTGGCTCAACTGTGTCAGGGTGTCAGTTATGATGACCCCAAGGTCTCTCTCTCTCTGTTTCCTTTACCCATATGTAACACCTTCCACATTTTTTTTTTTTTTTTTTAAATTGTAGTTTCTCTCCCCAACCCCCACACCGGAGCCCCTCTCAGTTGAGAGACGCCATGAGTATTACCCCACTGCTGCCTTACCTGGATCCCCGGTAGACCTCCATGGAGCCGTGGTTGTACCCCCCAAGCGGGTACGAGGTGGGGCCTGTCCACCCCGAGTATTCATATTTTGTTTGGTCTATTCTGGTGGTCAGGCAGGCAGCAGTCATTAGGGTCCATACTCGGCACTCCTTCCCCTCGGCACTCTGGTGTCTTTTTCCCTGTTCTTAGGGAGTGGCTACGCCCCGGTGTCAAGGCGTCTCCGCCGACGTCCTCCATCCTAACCCTCTTTGTGTGCTCGTACTCTTGCTGTGCCTCCGGCTTCTGCCAGAGGCAGTCAAGTGCCGAGTTGGAACCCCTCCTCCCAGGAGAGTTGCGCTGTCCTCCGGACTCTCAATCTTCTCCTTCCCTGCTAACCCCCGACGGCCCGGGCTCGTTCCCGAACTCGTGACACTAGGTGTGGCGTCCAGCGCCTCAACCCTCAGCGCCACCGGGCTGGCCACTTTGCACATTTTTGCATTGAAACTAAGCTGCCAGGTATTGGACCATCTTTCGAGCCTTTTTAATTCTTCCTGCAGGTTCGTGACTGCCTCTATATTGTCAACCCTGAAGGACAATGTGCTGGCAGACTCACTAAGCAGAATCAACCAGGGAAACCACAAGTGGACCCTGGACCAGCAAGTGCTGACCCAAGTCTTTAGAAGATGGGGTACTCCAGAAATAGATCTGTTTGCCTCTTGGGAGAACAATCAGCTGCCAAAGTTTTGCTGCAGACCACCACCAAGGGCACAGTCCCAGAAGTCGCCCTAGCTCAGGATTACACAGTGAGGTTTCTGTATGCCTTCCCACCATTCCAACTCATATACAGAGTGTTCATAAAGCTCAGGAGTGAGCCAGCAACAATGATCCTGATGGTCCCAGACTGGGCCAGGCAGGCTTAGTACCCAGTGCTCTTGACCCTGTCCAGCAGGATCCCAATCAGCCTGCCACTGAGATAGAACCTACCTCAGGGCAGAATAACATTTCCAGGCCTCAGAACACTACATCTGAGGACATGCTTCTTGAAGCGCTAGAATCTTCTGGAATCAGCAAGAAGGAAAGCATACTTCTCTAAGTGGAAGAGATACCTATACTAGTGTGCCTCCAGAAAGATAATCCTAATTCAGGAAGGGCTACCTACTGTACAGTTATGGACTGTCTGGTACACTTACAGTACTTACGTCTGAGGCCTTTAACCCTGAAGGTACACCTGGCAGCTGTATTAACCTACATATCAACAAACAAAGACAAGTTCTTGGCCTCACAACCTGTTTTTAAAAGGTTCTTTAAGGACCCCAACCATCTGTATCCCCCTGTAAGAGACCCAGACCTTCCATGGGATTTAAATATCTGTCTTGCCCAGCTGATGGAGGCTTCTTTCATGCCTATAGTTATGGCTGATTTAAAATATGTCACATGGAAAACAGTTTTCCTGATAGCCATGGAGCCAGGAGACTAAGTCCAAATCCTCTGTACAGATCCAAACTACATAATCTTCCTCATGGATAAGATAGTCCATACCAATAGGAAGTTCCTATGTAAGGTGGTGTCATAATTCCACTTGAACCAGTCAGTTACCCTGCCTGTACTCTGTTTTGAACACACCAGTACAAGTGAGTAAACATTGCATTGTCTGGATGTAAAAAGGACACTAGGGCTCCCCATATTCAGAGCCAGACGTCTGCATGTGCAAACAGGTGCGTTGCATGCAAAAATAGGGCCGGCTGGCTCTGGTGCCATATCCATACAGCACGATCCAAACTGGCCATGCTATCTGTTTATATATCTGACTCCGGTAGTGTGGCCCACAGCAAGCATTCACCATGTTTGGCACAGCATTATGAGAGGGCAGGACTGAAGACCTCCCATGGGGTAAAGTGCGGCACAAACTGGATAGCGCCGCTACCCCCGATGGGCAATATTCAGCCCAAACATGCAGATGAGCTAATTGGGCACGTATGGCCTTAGCTAGTCATTTGCATATCCATTAAAGGTTGGAAATTAATGATTTTATATTTATTGTGTTTTTAATTTTGTGTATGTTCCTATACTGTTTGTCTTTTGTACTTTGTAAGGGCGCCGTGTGCCTATGGGGAAGGGTGCCAGAAATAAATAAACTCTATTACTACTACTATATTCTAACCCCAGGAATCCACTAATATTATTACTCTTTGCCGTGCCCCTTTAAGTCAGCAGTGCCCTGGAGCCAAACAGAATGCTGAGCTAATTATGGAATGTTTAGCTCGTGCATTCATTTTCAAACTGCCCTATTCGAACTGCCTGGATTCTACCTCAGATTTTCTGTCTGCTGCAAAGTTCAGATGCCCTGGAGATCTCTCTCTATCAAGATCAACTAAATTGTGCATAAGAACAAAAAAACTTAAGTATTTTGTCTTATTTTTTCATTACTGCCTTATTCTTATTGTTATTTAGTAATTTTACCTCATATATAAGTTCTTTAGTTTTTTTATCGGTACTTCGCATTTCCTTTGAACCGAGGGAGGACCGACTGTTTTGTAAATTTCAAGGGAAACTTTTAGTTAAGTTTGTGTGTTTTTTCTTCTAAAATGTTTAACTTTACTCTTTTTGAACCGAGCTGTTCCAGTTCTACTAGCGGTTCTCGGTTCCAGAACCGATTGGAACCACGGTTCTGTTTAAAAATGGTCGGTTTCTGAACTGATCGTCTTTTTATTTAAACCGACAGCAAAATCTTAAAATCTTTCATTTTTTTAGCAGTTTTGAGTCCTATTTTCTACAGTGGATAAACCTAAAAAGAACACAGGACCTACAGGTTTTAAGAATTGTATTAAATGTGCAGAGGTATTTGCAAGAGCTGACAAACATGACCTTTGTCTGCTCTGTCTTGGTGTTAAGCATTTCAGTGAAGATTGTGAGATTTGCAAGTCTTTCCCTGAAAAAACTGTGGAGAAGCGCAGGGAGAGACTTAAGAGAAGGCTTGAAGAGGGGTCCCTGGGCTCTGACCAGTCCACCCCCTCTAAAAATGTGCCAATTCCTTCTAGAGCCTCTAAATCCACCCCTGATATGGGTGAGGGCTCTAGTAAGAGAGGCAGTCAGCTGGCTGACTCTCCGGTGCCTGCCAAGAAACTAAGAAAAAGTAAGCACACTGACACCCTGGCTGAAACGCCTCAAGGGGTCCCTCAGGTGCCTATACATACTCCCTCTCCTGCTAACATTTCACAAGCTCTGGCTTTGTTACAGGTGCTGCAGGGCCTGCTCCCTCCCCAGCAACCTGTAACTGCTCCATCTGATAAAACTACTGCTGCTGCTGCTACCCCCCGGATGCCTGTTTCCACTATGGGTGGTGAAGTTGATGATGATGAGGAGAAGTAGGAAGGAGTAGAGCCTGAGGTGTCACCAGAGCAAAACTTTGGTTCCCCTCCTAGGCCTTCAAAGGATTTTTCCTCCCATTTTTCTTTTATCAAGAGAATGGTGGAAACACTGGACCTCCAGACAATTGAGGAAGTGCAGGACGAAGAAGAGGTTCAATATATGGAACTAATGGGGTTAACACCCTCAAAACAACTTCTCCTTCCTCGTTATACATTTTTCAGAAAAGACATTCTGGAAATCGTAAAAGCTCCGCAGACTGTCACACCTATTGATAAAAAATGTGACAAAAATACCAACTGGAGAGATCTAGTGCTGAGTTTTTATTCAGCCACCCAGATCATCAGGGCATTGTGCAGCAGGCAGCCTGTGAGAAGGCCAAAACCCCCATGTCTTCTCATCCACCTGAAAAAGACTCCAGAAAGGTGGACAGTATGGCTAAGAGGAGGTACCTCTCAGCATCCCTTGCTATCTGGCAAGCCACTTATCAGGCCTATGCTGCTCTCTACCAAAAGGCTTTATGGCAGTCTGTGATGGATAATGCAGAGGCAAATATCTCTCTCTCTCTGTTTCTGAATTATTAGAGACAGCCAAATTGGGTTTGAAGGCTTCCAAATACCAATTCCAGATGGCAGCAGATACAAATGACACTGCTGCCAGATGGTTGGCTGGTACTATAGTCATGAGAAGGTTTGCCTGGCTGAGGGCTACTAACCTCACCCAGGACACTCAAACCAAAGCAACAGATTTCCCAGTTGAGGGCCATTCCCTTTTTGGTGCACAAACCGAAATCTACATGAAGAAAGTAGACGAATACAAGGCTGCTTCCAGAAGTAATTCCACCAGAGACAAACCTTCTCCCTCCACTTCTTATTCTAGGCGAGGCAGGGGCAGGTCTACCTTTAGAAGACCTTTCTTTCAGGTGCAAGCTGCTCCGCAGACATACTACCAACCCCAGCAGATGGGTTTCTACAGGGCCTGGGGCAGAAAAGGCTCCCGCAGAGGGTCCCATTCTACCCAACCTCAACAACAGTAGAAGCAGAATCCCTGACTCTTCCCTTCAGGCTGCCCCTCCACATCCAGTAGGGGGCAGGCTTTTCCACTATTTCCAGGGCTGGTCAAAAATAACATCAGACAGGTGGGTCCTGGAAATAGTGCGTCAGGGTCTCTCCCTTTGTTTCAAGTCCCTTCCCTCTCTAAGGGTAAACATTTTGAATCAGTTCCTCCATCACAAAGAGAACTGCTGGAGCAGGAGGTAAGAAACTTACTATTGATAAAAGCAGTCGAGCCTGTTCCATACAATCAAAGAGGGCTAGGGTTCTACTCCAGGTACTTCCTAACAACAAAAGAGACTGGAGAGTGGTGGCCTATACTAGACCTCAGACGTCTAAACAAGTATTTGGTCAAACCCAAATTCAAAATGGTCACAATGGCAATAATTCTACCAACACTACAAAAAGGCTACTGGTTGGCCTCTCTGGATGTAAAATATGCATATTTTTACATCCCTGTCACAGAATCGCACAGAAGATATCTCAGGTTCACTCTCCCCTCAGGCCACTACCAGTTCTCAACACTTTCTTTCGGCCTTACCTCTGCACCAAGGGTATTCACAAAGTGCATAGCAGTAGTAGTGGCACATCTCAGAAAACTGGGTGTCCCAGTTTTCGCTTATCTGGATGACTGGCTGATTGTAGGAAAATCCCAACAAGTGCCAGAACACTTACTGCCAACTCAAAGTGTTCTCTCCTCCCTGGGGTTTCTTCTAAATTTAAAGAAATCAGTTCTCACCCTGGTCCAAGTATTGCAGTTCACAGGGGCAGAACTCAATAAAATTCTGGAAAAGGCCTTCCTTCCCTTGGAAAGGGTACAGGCTATTCAGCTTCTAGCAAACTCATTCATCCTGGGCAGGTCAAAACCAGTAACTCAGTTTTTACAGCTGCTAGGACACATGGCTGCAGCAGCAAGCACAGTCATGGGTGCTAGTTTTCAGATGAGGGACATTCAGTTTCACCTCAGGACTCATTAGTCCCAGAGACGAGATCCACTTTTAAAACTAATCCTTGTAACCAAAACTCTTCTGCAGGCCCTCCAGTGGTGGAAGGATCCAGAGAACCTAAGGGAAGGGGTTCCTTTCCTACAAGAACCCCCACTCCTTGGTGCTCACAACAGATGCCTCCCTCCTAGGATGGGTGCCCACCTAGGGGACCACACAGTTCATGGGTTCTGGAGTGCCGCAGAGTCACTTCTGCACATAAATCTCTTAGAGTTGAGAGCAGTGTACCTGGCCATTCAGGCTTTCGCTCATCTTATAGAGGGTAAAGTGGTTCAGGTCAGAACAGACAATATCACCACAATGTACTATATCAACAAGCAAGTGGGGGGGGGGACAAGATCCACCCCACTATGCACGGAGGCAATGAAAATATGCAGCCTGATTTACTCCATAAATGACTCCTTACAAGCAATTCATCTGCCAGGGAAGGACAATACACTGGCAGATGCTTTGAGCAGGATAAACCAGGCCCATCATGAATGGGCACTGAACAGCCAAGTAGTACAGGTCCTATTCAGGCGGTGGGGAACCGCAGAGCTTGCTCTGTTTGCTTCCCACCTGGATCACCATATACCCCTTTATTGCTGCTGGGTCCAGTGAAAGGGACTGTCCCTGTGGATGCCCTGATTCTCAATTGGACAGGCAAATACCTTTATGCCTTTCCTCCTTTTCCTTTGATTCTCAGAGTACTCATCAAGCTCAGGTCACAGCCAGCCTCAATGATTCTGATAGCACCAGACTGGCCAAGACGGCCTTGGTACTCCTTGTTAATCTCAATGTCAGTGAGCGAACCAATCTCCCTCCCTCAGAGGTACAATCTACTGACTTCCTTCCAAGACAGCATGGTATACCCAAATCTCAGGTTTCTCAGACTCAAAGCTTGGCTCTTGAGGACTTAGAGTATCCAGACTTACAATACTCTCAAACAGTTTTGGAAGTCCTTAGAAGTTACAGAAAGCCTTCTACTACGAAAACTTACACTTCAAATTGGAAAAGATTTTCCATTTGCTATACAGAAAATGGCTTAATTCCAGCACAGGCTGGCATTCCAGCCCTCCTAGATTATTTGTCTTATCTGCATTCCCTGGGGTTGCAGCATTCAACCCTAAAAGTTCATCTGGCTTCACTTTCAGCTTGTCTCTGTAGGGAAAGAGGTATCTTTAGCCTCGAACCCCATATATTTAGAAGGTTCTTTAAGGGCCTTCTACACCTGTTTCCCCCTCATAGGGAACCAGTGCCAGCTTGGGACCTCAACATTTGTATAGTGCAGCTTATGCTCCCGCCTTTTGAACCTTTAGCTACTGCAGAGCTAAAATTCCTTACCTGGAAGGTAGTATTCCTTGTGGCACTTACCTCTGCTAGGAGGATAAGTGAGTTACAAGCCCTATGTGTGGAAATGGACTATATTTCTTTCCACAATGATAAGGTGGTATTGAGAACTAACAGAAAATTCCTTCCCAAAGTAGTTTCTGACTTTCATTTAAATCAGTCTATTACCGTACCAGTATTCTTTACAGCACATGTCAGTTCTGGTGAGCGTAGGCTGCATAGTTTGGTTGTGAAGAGAGAGCATTGAGCTATTATATAGCCAATACCAAGGATCATAGGCAGGGCAAGCAACAACTGTTCCTTATCTATGGGGAAGTGGGTAAGGGATCTCCTGCTTCAAAGAGGACTGTATCTCGATGGATAGTCCAGTGTATTCAGTTTTGCTATTCAAAGATGGGCAAGGTCACTCATTCAGGTTTTAGGGCCCATTCCACAAGGGGCACAGCTGCCACCATTGCAGCTGCTAGAGATGTTCCTCTTTTAGAAATGTGTAAAGCAGCTACCTGGAGATCAGTCCACACCTTTACTAAGCATTACAGCCTGGATACCCAGGCCAGGAGTGATGCCAATTTTGGAAGGGCTGTTTTGCAGAGTCTTTTTCAAATAGATTCTGCCCACCTCCTAGTGGTACTGCTGTATAGTCTGCAAAGAGTAATAGTATTAGTGGATTCCTGGGGTTAGAAGAAAAAAATTACTCACCTGTAGTAATCTTATATCTTCCCAGGGATCCACTAATATTATTACTCCCTGCCTCTGGTCTTCCCCTTAGAATCTCAGAAAAATACACTGTACAGCTGAACTGTCTCTCAGTATGATGTGTTTGTCATCTACTGTCACATTTTCTAATACTTAGCTGGTAGGTTCTTTTCCAAGGGTACATCTGGCTCAGAAAAGAGGACTGATTATTTCTAGGGACATGGATATGTTGTTCAATCCACACTTTGTAGCAGGTTCCTGTCCGTTTTTAATTCTTGTCGGAAGGTCTTTAAGCTGGCTTCTCCCACCCACCCGGGTGGTAAAACCCTCGGCTCCGCCACATGATGCCAGATCTTCCTTACCGCTTGGAAGCTCAGATTCCCTCCTTAGCGCTCTACGTTTTAGGCCTGGATCCACACTCTTCAGATTTCCCCAAAACTAATTTTAAAATTTACAAGACTAAGGTCTTCATCTTCCCTCGCTGCTGCGATGGACAGATCGACTCCCAGCTTCCGTTGGTGCCCTTGTGGGCAGAAGATGTCCCAGACTGATCTGCAGTCCACGTGTGTGTACTGCCTGGGGCTTGGCCACGATTTTCAGGCCTGCGAATTGTGCAGGTCTTTCTTGGCTTCGGGTTTGGAAGACTGCGCTGCCAGACTACTTCTTGGCGCCCTGAAAACGGTACCATTCGCTTGATCAAGTCTAAGGAGGTTCACGGTGTCCCGGTATGACTCCGCAGAGCAGTTGGAGCAGATGATCGCCTCGAAGAGGAGGCGGCCCAGGCCACTTTTTTCCTCCTCGGCCGCGGCATTTATCCCGCTGTCCATGGGCTCCTCCTACACGGCTTCCTTTAAGGAGCTTTGTCAATCCCTCTCCACTAAGGGAGAAGGGCCATTGGGACATTCCAGTCAGTCCAAAAAGAAGGACTCTAAAGGTAAGTCCCACCATCGACGTTCGTGGGAGCGGGAGAGATCCCCTTCACCGGACTGTCGACTGTCGACTTCGGTCGAGGTTGCGGCTGCAGCTGCTGGCTTCACGGTGTCCCGGTCAGGTCAGCCGGCCGAGACATCCATCGACGCGGTCGAGATTTTTCTCGACCCGTCGGATGACTTGTTGACTGGAGAAGCCGACAACCCTTCTTCACCCGTTTCCCCAGTGGTTACTGAGGACTTGCCTGTGCTGAAGTCAGCGGTTAAGGTCCCTGCACCGAACAAGGGGGCGGGTTTCCCCCATTCCCTCTCTGACCCACCCTCAGAATCCCCGAAGGTCTCAGTCTCGGTCCTCTTCAAGGTCCAGCCGGTCCCGCCGACATCGTCGGTCTCGGTCTTGGCACCATGGAAAGCGGCTTCGCTGCTCATCCTCTTCGGAGAATAGGCTCCGGCGCAAGCTGCGTCGGTGCTATGAGGACTTGATGTGGCAGCAACTTTTACTGACCGGTAACAATAGGCATAATACTTGTCTAGTGTACTTACCTGGTAAACAAAAGCTAAACAAGCTGACTCAGTTGCCTTCTCCGGCCATTTAGTGGTTGTCACCGGAGCGGCCGAACAACCCCTCGTGGTAGTCGACGAGCCGCCCCCGGTGCCTGTTGTTCGGCCGAAACTGGCTGTTCCACCCATTGTGGTGGAACCCCCGCCTCCACAATCAAAGACTGGGGCCCCGACCAAGGATTCTCGGTCAGGTCAGGGCTTGCCCCATAGGTTGTCAGTCACCCTCACTCCTGATAGACCTCGGCAGGTGGAGGGTGGCTCAGGTGCTCGGCAGCTGTTTGCAGACTCCTTGGAGTCTGATGACGACTCCTCCCTGTTCTCCAGGCCAGTTGACCTGGAGTCTGCAGGGGGCCAGTCGGTGGATGAGAGCCCATCCTCTTTTTTGGGTATGCTTCGACTCATCTCAGAGTCTACTGGGATGCCGCTCGAACCCGCTCAAAAACAGGCCAAGTATCCCCTTATGGAGATACTGGACTGAGGGGTTTCCCCAATGGAGGTCTTTCCGGTGGCCGAAGCCATTGCTGGCCCAGCCCTGGAGCTGTGGCAGTGGCCAGCATCTTGTCTTGTGCCTTTGGCCAGGATGGCTCGAAAGTATGCTGTCCCCACCGGTTCACTCTCCGGTTTCTCGGAGAACCCCTCTGCGGAGGGGTTAGTGACTGATAGCATTTTCCGGCGTTCCGGGAACACTCGGGACGTGGACAAACCGCCCGATAAGGAATCCAAAAAGTTGGATTACTCAGGGCAGAAGGTTTACGCTGCTTCCTCCCTAGGCCTTCGTCAGGCTAGCTCGGCCGTTCTGATGACACATTTCTCACACGCCCTTATGGGCTCCCTGGATGAGTTGATTCCTCATCTCCCGGCTGACCTTCAGACGACGGTCAAGCAGGTGTGGGATCAAGGAAGGATGGTGGCTAAACAACAGCTCCAAACTTCATTGGAAATTGGTGACTCTTGTGCCCAGTCAGTAGTGGCCGCAGTGGCCATGCACTGCAGAGCTTGGCTGCGGATCTCCACCTTCACAGTGGACACCCAGCACAAGCTGGCAGACGTTCCCTTCTGGGGCACCGACTTTTTCGGGCCTAGAGTGAAAGGCCATCTCCAGAGAATCGAGAAGTCCAGTGCCACCTTGGACTCGGTCATGTCTGCCCAGAAGGACAAAGGCCGCCTGCAGCAGTGTAAGCCCTTTCGCCCTTTTGCTCCTGCGGCACGTCCGGCCCAGCAACACCAGCATCAGGGCCAGCAGGCTCACACTTGGCACCTCAAGGCCAAGTCTGCCACTTCCTCTAGTAGGAAGCTTGGAGGCAAGGGTCCAGGAGGTCCCTCAGTGGGCCCTTCCTCCAAGCCTGTCGAGTGATGAGTTGAGGGGTGTCACCACCAACCTTGTCACTCCTCCCTGGGTTCCCCCCGTGGGGGGACGGCTCCGCCACTTCTCTTCCACCTGGTCCGCTATCACCACGGACCGCTGGGTGTTAGAAGTAGTCGGCAGGGGTCTGCCTCTGGAATTCGAGCAGTTCCCTCCCTATCGAGCTGTCGCCCCACGGGGGGCTACGGGTTCCGCAGCCTCTCTGTTGGCTCGTCGAGCTGACATTGCCTTGCTCCTCCAGAAGGAGGTGATCAGAGAGGTGGCGGACCCTCCTCCAGTCCCAGGGTTTGTGTCCAGGTACTTCCTGGTCCCAAAACGGATGGGGGGCTGGCACCCCATTCTCGACTTGCACAACCCAAACAAGTTTCTAAGGCCTCGCACCTTCAGGATGGTCACTCTGGCTCAGATAATTCCATCCTTGGAACCAGGCATGTGGTTCTGTTCTCTGGACATTCAGGATGTGTTCTTTCATGTCCCAATCCGTTCTTCTCATCAGTGATTCCTCCGCTTCAGAGCAGAGGGATCTCTCTCTACGAGTTCCGGGCCATGCCCTTCGGCCTCTCTCCAGCTCCCAGGGTCTTCACCAAATGCATGGCAGTGGTGACAGCATTCCTGCGGCATCGAGGGGTCTGGGTGTACCCTTACCTGGACGACTGGTTGATTGCAGACCCCTCCAGGTTGGAGGTGGAGTGGTCCAGGGATCTGGCCCTCCAGGTCTGCTCTCAGATTCGCCTTCTCATCAACAAGGCCAAATCGGAACTCATGCCATCGCAGGTGATTCAGTTCATCGGGGCAGAGCTTGACTCTCTTCGAGCCAGAGCCCAGCTCCCGGTGGACAGGGCCGAGGTCCTTTCCTCCTTTGCCCGCTCCTTTCTGGTTGGGCAATTGCACCCTGCCTGGGACTTCCTGCGCCTACAGGGCCTCATATTGGCCTGCACCAACGTGGTCCATTGTGCCCGCTGGCATATGAGTCCCCTGCAATGGGGGCTGGACAGCCAGTAGTCACAGCACTCCAGTCCTCTGGACCAGCCAGTGACAGTGACCGAGGAGATGTGGGACGGCCTGCAGTAGTGGCTTGTCTCAGCTCATCTGCAGGAGGGTATCCCATTTGTCTGCCCCTAGCCGATGGTCACTCTAACAACCAGTGCCTCTCTGATGGGTTGGGGTGCCCATCTGGGGGAGCTCAGAGCCCATGGCTTCTGGTCCCCTCAGGAGTCTCGATGCCACATCAAACGCTGGAGCTTTGAGTGGTTCGACTAGTCCTCACCACCTTTGCTCCATTTGTACGGTGTCAGGTGGTTCAGATCCAGACGGACAACACCACGACCACGTACTATCTCAACTGTCAGGGCGGGACGCACTCCTTGCCTCTGTGCAAGGAGGCTCTCCGCATCTGGTGTCTCGTGATCAGCCTGGAGGTGGATCTCCTAGCCATCCATGTGGCAGGAGCCTCCAACAGTCTGGCCGATGTCCTCGGCCACATAGGCGCTGCTTCTCACGAGTGGTCTCTCCTGCCGGAGGTGGTACAAGATCTGTTCTCCCATTGGGGCTACCCTCAGGTGCACCTGTTCACCTTCAGGGAGAATGCGAAGCTGAGGCTGTTTCACACCCGCCCCCCTCAGCAGGGCTCGCTGCAGGGGGATGTCTTCTCGAGGCCATGGACCCCAGGCCTCTTCTTTGCCTTCCCTCCATTTCCCTTGATCCACAAGGTGCTTCTCAAGGTGAAGAGGGGCAAGGAGCAGGTGATTCAAACAACATGAAGTCTTGCTATATTATGACATATGCAGTGAGTCCCAACCTTCGAACTGCTCCGGAGGTGAAAGAGTTAACTTTCCATGCCAGACATGGAACGCTGAGCTCAAGCTCGGTTGAAACTCGGTCTGTTGTTCTTCAAACTCAAACCGTCAGATTCTTTACTCTGCCTCACTGAACAGTCGCACCGGAGATTTCTCCTTCTGCTCGGTTCATTTTGTCGGTTAAAGTATTGTTTTTCTCGGTTTTCAACCGAATTTAAACTGCAACCGGTCGGTTCAGACTCTGTCTGTGGTATTTGTGAGTACTAGATAGGTTTTACATTAGTTTCTATTCTGTGTGGAATTTGTAAACGGTTTATCGGTTCGGTTTGAACCGATCAGGTTGTTTAAAATATATTAATCTGTCATTTAGAGTGTGGTTACCAGTTCTTATCAGTTCTAAAAAAAACGGATTTTATTATGGTTTTTTCCACTACCCGTGACACGGTTGGGAACCGATAAGAGGGTCTTACCTGGCGGATTGCCATAAACGGATAAGTTTGGTTAGGACTGGCACTATGTCTGAGAAACCCAAAAGAAAAACCGGGCCCACTGGGTTTCAACACTGCAGTGTCTGTGGGGAAGTCTTTGCCAAGGCTGACCCCCACACCACCTGTATGTATTGTCTCGGGTTTGACCACCTCAATGCAGACTGCCAGATTTGCAAAAATTTTACTGTAGCTACCCTGGAAAAGAGAGTTGGTAGGCTCAAGGAAAGGGAGGCCAAAAAGTCCGCTGAACCGGATGGCCAGCCCGGTTCGGTTCCAACCGAACCGGAGGGAGTGCCCTCTGACCAGGGCGAGACTTCCTTGGGCAAAAGGAGATCCGACTCTGAGGAGTCGGTTCCAGCAAAAGACTAGGAAATCAGCTGGTGTGGAGCCAAAACTTTCCTCTCCAACCGCTGAAGAAATAGCCAAAGCGATTAAAATTGTCCGGTCGCTTTCCCGGTTCCGACCAAACCGGCACCATCAGGTAAGCGGCCGGTTCGGCCGGTTCCACCGGTTCAAGAGTATGATTTAGAGGAATATTATGAACCGGAGGAGGGGGAAGAGGAGTATGAGGAGAGTGAATGTGGATTTGAAAGTGTGGATGTGCCTATTGACCTGGACATCTCCCCAGACAGACCTTCAGGAGTGTCTCCTCCTAGGCTTTCTGAGTCCCTTCTCATTTTATGTTTTATAAAAAGTGGTTGAAACCTCCAGCTCCCTATGGAGGAAGCTGTGGATGATCAAGAGGAGCCTGACTATGTGGAAATGATGGATATCCCAGAGTCTAGGAGACGGTCTATTGCATAAATCCTTTGGAAACAGACAGTTAAAATTCTAAAACTCCTCACACTATACCTCCTGTGGATAAGAGAATGGACAAGAGGTACACATTGTCAGGCTCTGATATGGAGTTCCTTACACAACAATGCAGCCATGTTGGGGTAGTGCAGGCTGCAGCCTGTGACAAGGCAAATATTCCCTTGACTTCACACCCCCCTGACAAGGACTCCAGGAGGATTGATGCCATGGCAAAGGAACAGTACATGGTAGCATCCTTGGGACTCAGACAGGCAAATTATATGGCTTATGTTGCTAGATATCAGAAATCCAGATGGGATACTGTTATGGCTCTAGCAAAACAGGTCCCTGGCCAGCTCGCCATGGAGCTGGAGCAGGTGGCTGCTGATGGTATTGAGGCATCCAAGGTGCAATTCCATGCTGCAGTGGACTCTAATGATGTGTCATCAAGAGTCATGGCTACATCTGTGGCACTTCGCAAAATGGCTTGGCTCTGATGTACTAGCCTGTCACAGGATACCCAGACTAAGGCCATGGATTTTCCTGTTGTGGGTAATTCTCTGTTTGGGGAGCAGACAGAGAATTGCATGAAGAAAATGGATGAGTATAGGACCACCTATAGGAGTGCACAGGCCAAGGAAAGGCAGGCCACTCCTCAAAGGCAGCTTCCCAGGGGCAGGGGCAGGCCTTTTCATAGGCCTTTTTACCAAGCCCAGGCCTCCTCTTCTGCTTATGCCCAGAGGGGGTTCTTTAGAGGGAGAGGCAAACAGGGTACAAGCAGGCCTGCTTCCACCCCTCAGCCCAAAGCCCCTGCCAAGCAGGCACCCTGATGGGGTTGCCAGGGCCGATTCTCAGCTACCTGTAGGGGGGCAGGCTGGCTTACTTTGTCCAGGACTGGAAGTCTCTGACATCAGACAAGTGGGTCCTGGAAGTAGTAAGTCAGGGACTGGTTCTCAGCTTCAAAAATTTCCAAAGATGAGAACCAGATCCTTTCCACCTGCAAATCCACCAGAGGCACTTGCCCTAGAGGCAGAGGTCTCTTCCTCCTGGCTCTCAGAGCTGTGGAAAGGGTTCCACCCTCACACCAGGGCAAAGGATTGTACTCCAGGTACTTCCTTACCCCAAAAGACAGGAGAATGGCGGCCCATCCTGGATCTCAGATACCCAAACAAGCACCTTTAAAACCAAAATTCAAAATGGTGACTCTGGGAATTATTCTACCTCTCTAAGGCCAGGGGACTGGCTAGTCCCTGGACCTCAAGGATGCCTACTTCCATATTCTCATCAGAAGCTCCCATCAAAGTACCTCAGGTTCGAGCTGCCCTCAGGCCATTATCAGTTCAGAGCAGTGCCCTTTGGCCTCACCTCTGCTCCAAGGGTATTCACAAAATGCCTGGCAGTAGCAGTTGCTTCCCTAAGAAGGCAGAAAATTGCCATCTTCCCTTACCTGGACGACTGGCTCATAGTAGGCCAGTCTCCAGACCAAGTCAAGTTACATGTAAAGATAACTCAGCAACTGCTCACCTCTCTAGGTTTCCTCTGAATCTTTCAAAGTCAGTTCTAGAGGCCTGTCCAGCTCCTCACCTTCATAGGCGCAGAGCTGAACACAGAGAAAGCCAGAGCCTTCCTTCCTTTGGACAGGGCAAGGACCCTGGTCTCTGCCTCCTCATTCACCCTGCAGGTCTCTCGACCAGCAAGGCATTTTCACAGCCCTGGGCACATGGCTGCTTCTACAGCAGTAGTGCAGGGAGCAAGACTTCAGATGAGGGACATCCAGTTCCATTTGAGAGCCTTTTGGTCTCAAAGGAAAGACCCTCTAACCAAATTGATCCAGTAACTCGAACCCTAATCCAGGCCCTACAGTGGTGGCAGGATCAGAGCAATCTGAGACGAGGGGTTCCTTTTGTCAACCAGTCTCACTCCTTAACCCTTCCTACAGATGCATCCCTCTTGGGGTGGGGAGCTCACATGGGCGACCTCACCACCCAGGGATTGTGGTCCCCTCAGGAATCTCTGCTCCACATCAATCTGTTGGAACTCAGAGCAGTTTTGCTAGCACTTCAAGTTTTTTCAAGATCTGTTCAGAACAAAGTTGTACAGGTCAGAACAGACAACACCACCACAATGTGGTACATCAACAAGCAAGGGGGCACTCTGTCTACAGCCTTGTGCACCGAAGCAGTGAAGTTGTGGTCTCTGGCTTACTCCCTGAACACCTCCCTTACAGCAGTTCACCTCCCAGGCAAGGACAATGTCCTGGCAGATGCTCTCAGCAGGATTTCCAGGGCCATCACAAATGGTCACTGGACCCTTGGTCCTGAGGTGATATTTGCCAGATGGGGCACCCTGCACATAGATCTTTTTGCAGCCCCAGACAATCACCAACTTCCTCTTTTTTGCTGCAGGCCCCCAGTGTTGGGCTCAGTCCCTCTGGATGCCTTAGTTCTCAATTGGGAAGGGAAGTTTCTCTATGCTTTTCCCCCTTCCCTCTCCTTTTCAAAGTGTTAGTCAAAATCAGATCTGAATCCTGCAAGATGATCCTGATTGCTCCAGATTGGGCCAGACAACCCTGGTATCCACTTCTACTGTCCTTAGCAGTCCATTTTCCCCTGTGTCTTCCCAGGAATCACAACCTGTTAACCTGTGCTCAGGGGAGGGTTTGGTACCCGAACCTCAAATCTCTCAATCTCAAGGCCTGGCTCTTGAAGAGTTAGAGTTTGTTGATCTCACACTCTCCCAAGGTGTAATGGATATACTGAAGGCTTCTAGGAAACCTTCCACCAGGGCTACCTATAATTCCAAATGGAAGAGGTTTTCCATATGGTGCTCTTGGGAAGTATATTTCCAGAATCTGATGATTTACCCACAGTCCTGGATTATGGTCCATTTAAATACCTGTAGCTGAGACCAGCTACCCTAAAAGTACATTTGGCAGCTGTGTCTGCTTTTATTTCAGCAGGTAAACCCTCTTCTCTTTCAGCTCATCCTGTATTCTCCAAGTTTTTCAAGGGATTGCTTCACACCAACCCTCCATTCAGGGACCCTGCCCCTGCCTGGGATCTTAATGTTTGCATTGCTCAGCTTATGCAACCCCCCTTTGAGCCTTTGTCTTCAGCAGATCTTAAGTACTTGACTTGGAAGACTGTGTTTCTGGTAGCCATCACTTCTGCCAGACGCATAAGTGAATTACAAGCCTTGTCAGTGGAGCCTGATTTTATCTCCTTTCATAGAGATAAGGTGGTCCTCAGGACTAACAGGAAGTTCTTGCCTAAGGTGGTTTCAGATTTCCACCTTAATCAATCTGTATCTCTTCCAGTGTACTTCACTGACCATTCCTCCTCTGGCGAGAGGAGGCTGCACAGCTTAGATGTGAAGAGAGCCCTTAGCTACTACATAGAGCATACCAAGGGTCACAGGTTTGACTCCCTCCAACTGTTCCTCACTTATGGTGAGGTTGGTAAAGGGAAACCTGCCACTAAAAGATCCATTGCCAGGTGGATTGTCTCTTGTATCCAATTCTGTTATGAAAAGCTGGATAAGGTTCCTCCCTCAGGCCTGAGGGCTCACTCTACCAGAGGTATAGCTGCTTCCCTGGCTGCTGCCAGGGACATCCCTATTCTTGAGATATGTAAAGCAGCTACCTGGAAAACAGTTCACACTTTTACCAAGCATTACTCCTGGACATCCAGGCTAGGAGTGATGCCTCAGCCTGGGTACAGCCAGCTTCAGAGCCTATTTCCTAAGTAGGTTCTGTCCTCCTCCATGGAGGTACTGCTGTGTAGTTCAGATATGTCATAATATAGCAAGACTTCATGTTGTTTGAAGAAAAATGACTCACCTTAGTAATGTTGTTTCTCCTAATAGAGTCTTGCATATTATGATCTCCCTGCCTGCCCTCTCAGAACCTCTGTTTTGGGATGTGGTGGCAGTGCAGTGTTGGCACTTAGTAGATGCCCACCTTGTTTTTTTCACCTCCTTTTTGGGGGTGACTTGGTGTTGTGTTTTCATTTTTGGGTCTCCTGACTTGAGTCTTTGTTTTGGGACCAAAAATGTGTTCTTATGTCTAGTAGCCAGTTGGCTAGTGTAGGTTTACAGCTTCCACACAGGACCTCAGTGAGTTTAGCTCGTAAAGATCTGACGGTTTGAGTTTGAAGAACAACAGACAGAGTTTCAACCGAGCTCGAGCTCAGCGTTCCATGCCTGGCATGGAAAGTTAACTCTTTCACCTCTGGATCAGTTCGAAGGTTGGGACTCACTGCATATGTCATAATATAGCAAGACTCCATTAGAAGAAACAACATTACTAAGGTGAGTAATTTTTTCTTCTAGTAGCCCCAGACTGGCCCCGCCAGTTCTGGTACCCAGATCTCCTTAGCCTCAGCTCCAGGCTCCCGAGGCGGCTTCCAGCCCGCCCGGACCTGCTCTCAGTCGACAAGGGGAAGGTTCTCCATCTGGACCTTCAATCCCTACACCTGAAGGCCTGCTTCCTGAACAGCTAGAGTTCCAGACCTTGGGTCTTCCTGACGAGGTCCTCAACATCATTGAGGCGTCCCGTAAGGAGTCGACCAGAAAATGCTATGCCTTCAAATGGAAGAGATTCTCCATTTGGTGTCAGGACAAGTGGTTGGACCCTTCTTCCTCTTCCTTGGCTAGCATTCTGGACTACCTGTCCCTTTCTCAGCTAGGGCTTAGGTCAAGACCCAGCAACATTTTGGCAGCTATCTCCTTACGGGCATGGGCCGCAAGCAGTTCTGTAGCGAGGAGAAGGTGGTCGGGTGCTTTTTCAAAGACCTTGATTACATATCCCCTCTGGTGCGAGAACCTCCACCTCCATGGGATCTACTGCTAGTATTGGCTAAGCTCATGGGCAAGCCATTCGAACTGATGCTCAGGTGTGACATCTCTCACCTGTTGTGGAAGACCACCTTCTTGGTGGCTGTCATGCCATCCAGAAGGATGGGAGAGCTCCAGGCACTTTCCATTGAGTCTCCTTATCTGGTCTTCCACAGGGACAAGGTTGTCCTTCGCCCCCACCCAAAATTCCTTCTGAAGATGGTGTCAGAGTTTCACCTTAACCAGGTGTTGACTCTGCCGGTGTTCTACCCCAGTCACACCTTGGAGGCCGAATATAGGCTCCATACTTTGGACCCTAGAGGAGCTCTCTCTTATTATAAGGAGCGAATGGCTAAAGTTCAGGGAGAGGTTTGCCAGTTGTTTGTCACCCACACTACCTGGCAGACCTGCAGCCAAGCGGACGATAGGCAGGTGGGTCACCTCCTGCATAGTTCTCTCCTATAGGTTGGCGGGCATGGAGCCTCCCAAAGGGGTAAGAGCTCATTCTACCCGCCATACCGCAGCTTCGGTGGCTGCTTCTAGGGATGTCCCTATCCAGGAAATCTGCAGGGCTGCTACCTGGAAGTCAGCACACACCTTCATTTCCCATTACCACATTGACCTAGACTTACGCCGGGATGCTGGTTTTGGGACCTTGGTTCTCCAGTCCTTATTTCCTATGTAGGGAGTGCGCTCCTTGCCTCCCACCTCCCGGAGAACTGCTAGGAGTCTGCCACAAAGTGTGGATTGAACAACATATCCACGTCCCTAGAAATACAGGTTGCTCACCTGTAACAGGCGTTCTAGGAGTGGTAGGGGTTTGACTACCTCGATTCAGACTGCCAAATATGTAAAAACTTTCCCAAATCTACCCTTGAGAAGAGATTAGGTAGACTGAGGGAAAAGGAGGCCTAGAAGTCCGCTGACCTGGATGGCCAGGGTCATCCACACGACCCACCCGACCTCCCCAGCTTTGACGCGCAGCCTGGCTTCCAGCGGGCTAGATCTGGCATCATGGGGCGGAGCCGAGGCTTTTACCACCTGGGTGGGTGGGAGGAGTCAGCTTGAAGACCTTCCGGCAAGATTTAAAGCGGCAAGGAACCTGCCACAAAGTCTGGATGAACAACATATACCACTCCTAGAACTTCTGTTACAGGTGAGTAACCTGTATTTACTGTTTTTGTTGGCCCTTTCAAACAACATGAAGTCTTGCTGTAGTCTCACAATTGCAGTGATTCCCAACCTTTGAACTGCCCCGGAGAACAAAGAGTTAACTTTCTATGTAGGGCATAGAACGCTGAGCTCGAGCTTGGTTGAAGTCTCTGTCTGGAGTGTTTCAAACTTAAACCATCAGATTCTTTACTCTGCCTCACTGAACGGTCACTCCGGAGATTTCTTCTTCAGCTTGGTTCGAAAGTTGGTTAAAGTTTTAGTTTTCGTCGTTTTTTTAAACCGAAAAAGTATCCGCATAGTCGATTCAGTCTCTGTCTGTGGTGCTGTGAGTACTAGATAGGAATTGTTCTGTTTTTTCTGTGTGGAACTTGTAAAAGTGCGTCTCGGTTTGGCTGAACTGGCCATTTGATAGTGAAATATTGTGTTTTACTTAGTGTGTGGTTACTGGTTCTTATCGGTTCTAAAAAAACGTGTTTTAGTACGGTTTTTTCCAATACCCGTGACACAGTTTGGAACCGATATGGGAGTCTTGCCTGGCGGTTGCCATAAAAAGGGTAAGTTGGTTAGGTTGGCCATGTCTGAGAAACCCAAGAAAAAAACCGGGCCCACTGGGTTTCAACACTGCAGTGAGTGTGGGGAGGTCTTTGCGAAGGCCGATCCCCACACCACCTGTGTTTATTGTCTGGGGTTTGACCACCTCGATTCAGACTGCCAAATATGTAAAAACTTTCCCAAGTCTACCCTTGAGAAGAGATTAGGTAGACTGAGGGAAAAGGAGGCCGAGAAGTCTGCTGACCTGGATGGCCAGCCGGTTCAGTTTCAGGAGGAGTGCCCTCTGACCAGGGCGATACTTCTTCGGGCAAAAGGAGAGCCGATTCTGAGGGATCGGTTCCAACAAAAAAAAAAACACAAAGACAACTCGACCGGTTCGGATCCAGAGGTTCATGTTCCGACTGCCAAAGAGATAGCCAGAGCGATTCAGATTGTGGTGTCGCTTCGTCCGGTTCCTACCGATCCGGCTCCTTCTGGCAGGGATTCGTCTGGTTGGTTCCTGGTTCAAGATTATACCCTTGAAGATTTTTATGAACTGGAATTTGAAGAGGAAGGGGAATTTGAGGATGATGATGGAAGTGAGGGTCTGGATGTGCTGTGGAACCGGACATCTCCCCAGACAGACCTTCAGGTGTTTCCCCTCCTAGGCTTTCTGAGTCCCCTTCTCACTTTGTTTTACAGAAAGGTGGCTGAAACCCTCCAGCTTCCTATGGAGGAGGCTGTGGAAGATCAAGAGGAGCCTGATTATGTAGAGATGATGGACATCCCAGAGTCCAGGAGACTGTCTATTCCCCTCCACAGATCTTTTGGGAAACAGACTCAAAAAATCCTAAAGTCTGCTAACACTACTGTATACCTCCTGTGGATAGAAGAATGGACAAGAGGTATACACTTTCAGGCTCAGACACGGAGTTCTTATATCAGCAATACAGCTGTGTTGGGGTAGTGCAGGCTGCTGCCTGTGACAAGGCAAATATTCCCTTGGCTTCACACCTCCCAGACAACGACTCCAGGAAGATTGATGCCATGGCAAAGAAGCAGTACATGGCATCTTCTTTGGGACTCAGGCAGGCGAGTTACATGGCCTATACAGCCAGGTACCAGAAGTCCAAGTGGGACACTGTACCGGCACTGGCTAAACAGGCCTCCCCCCAGCTAGCCAAGGAGCTGGAGGCGGTGGCTGCAGATGGGATTGAGGCATCTAAGTTTCAGTTTCATGTTGCTGTGGACTCTAATGATGTGTCATCAAGAGTCATGGCTACATCTGTGGCTCTTCGGAGGATGGCTTGGCTCAGATGTACTAGCCTCTCGCAGGGCACCCAGACTAAGGCCATGGATTTTCCTGTAGTGAGTAATTCTTTGTTTGGGGAGCAGACAGAGAATTACGTGAAGAAAATGGATGAGTACAGGACCACTTACTGGAGTGCTCAGGCCAAGGAGAGGCAGGCAACTCCTTAAAGGCAGCAGTCTAGGGGCAGGGGCAGGCCTTTTCAAAGGCCTTTTTACCAAGCACAGGCCTCTTCTTCCTTTTCTCAGAGTGGGTTCTTCAGAGGGAGAGGCAGAAGGGGGATGAGCAGGGCTGCATCCACTCCTCAGCCTAAAGCCCCTGCCAAGCAGACACCCTGATGAGCCTGCCCGGGTCAACTCTTCTATTCCAGTAGGGGGTAGGCTGGCTTACTTTGTTCAGGACTGGCTGTCTATTACCTCAGACAAGTTGATCCTGGAAGTAGTAAGCCAGGGACTGGTTCTCAGCTTCAGAAAATTTCCAAAGATGAGAGCCAGATCTTTTCTACCTGCAAATCTCTTGGAAATCCTTGCCCTAGAGGCAGAGGTTTCTTCTCTCCTAGCTTTAAGAGCCATAGAGAGAGTACCTACCTTACACTGGGGCAAAGGACTGTACTCCAGGTACTTCCTGACCCCCAAAAAGACAGGGAAGTGGTGACTTTCTTCCTCTAGAAAGGGCAAGGGTTCTTATGAAACTAGCTTTTTCCTTCAGCCTTCAGGTGTCTCGGCCAGCAAGGCATTTCCTCCAGCTCTTGGGCCACATGGCAGCTTCAACAGCAGTGGTCCAAGGGGCAAGATTCCAGATGAGGGATATTCAGTTCCACCTGAGAGCTTTTTGGTCTCAGAGGAAGGATTCCCTACCAAACTGATTCCAGTGACTCTGACCTTGATCCAGGCCCTCCAGTGGTGGCAGGATCAGGACAATTTAAGGCAAGGTGTTCCTTTTGTTGCTCAGCCTTGTTCAGTGGTCCTTACCATGGATGCTTCACTTCTGGGCTGGGGTGCCCATCTGGGGTCCCTCACTGCCAAGGGGCTGTGGTCCCCCCAAGAATCTCTTCTCCACATCAGTCTTTTAGAGCTCAGGGCAGTTTTTCTGGCTCTAAAAGCATTCTCACAGTCAGTTCAGAACAAGGTGGTTTAAGTCAGAACGGACAACACTACCACCATGTGGTACATCAACAAGCAGGGAGGCACTCGGGTCCACGGCCTTGTGCACAGAAACCATGAAGTTGTGGTCCCTGGCTTATTCCCTGCAAATCTCTCTTGTAGCAGTTCACCTTCCAGGCAAGGACAATGTGCTAGCAGATGCACTGAACAGGATCTCTCAGAGCCATCACGAATGGTCCCTGGACCCTCAGGTGTTGAAAGTGATTTTTTTCAAGGTGGGGCACTCCAGAGATAGATCTCTTTGCAGCCCCAGAAAATCACCAACTCCCTCTCTTTTGCTGCAGACCTCCAGTCCTGGGCTCAGTCCCTCTGGACGCCCTGATCCTGAATTGGGAGGTGAAGTTTCTGTATGCCTTTCCCCCCTTCCCACTCCTGTTCAAAGTTTTGGTAAAAGTAAGGTCTCAACCATGCAAGGTATTCTGATTGCTCCAGATTGGGCCAGACAGCCTTGGTACCCCCCTGTTGCTGTCCCTAGCAGTCCATCTTTCCCTGTCTCTTCCCAGGAATTACAACCTGTTAACATCCTCTCAGGAGAGGATTTGGTACCCCAATCATCAGTCTCTCAATCTCAAGGCATGGCTCTTGAAGAGTTAGAGTTTGCAGATCTGCATCTTTCCCAAGGGGTTCTGGACCTCCTCAAGGCTTCTCGAAAGCCCTCCGCCAGAAAGACTTACAACTCCAAATGGAAGAGATTCAGCATTTGGTGTTCTAAGAAGCATATTTCTCCAGACACTGCTGAATTGCCTACGGTTCTGGATTATATGGTCCATCTTAATGGCCTAGGCCTCAGACCAGCTACTCTCAAGGTACACTTGTCAGCTGTTTCAGTGTTTTTGTCTGTGGGGAAGTCTTCCTCACTATCTTCCCATTGTGTGTTCTGTAAATTCTTTAAAGGATTGTTTCATACCAATCCCCCTTTTAGAGACCCTGCCCCTGCCTGGGATTTGAATGTTTGCATTGCTCAGCTTATGCAACCCCACTTTGAGCCTATGTCTTCAGCAGAACTTAAGTACTTGACTTGGAAAACTGTGTTCTTGGTAGCCATTACTTCTGCCAGACGTATCAGTGAATTGCAAGCCCTGTCACTGGAACCTTATTTTATCTCCTTTCATAGGAATAAAGTGGTCCTTAGAACCAGTAGAAGGTTCTTGCCTGAAGTGGTTTCAGACTTCCATTTAAACCAGTCTGTGTCTCTCCCTGTTTTCTTCACTGATCATTCTTCCTCAGGAGAGAGGAGGCTACAGAGTTTAGATGTCAAAAGAGCCCTTAGTTACTACATAGACCGTGCCAAGGGTCACAGGTTTGACTCCCTCCAGTTGTTCCTCACTTATGGAGAAGTGGGAAAGGGCAAACCTGCCTCTGAAACATCTATTGCCAGGTGGATTGTGTCTTGTATACAATTCTACTATGAAAAACTGGGGAAAACTCCACCCTCAGGCCTGAGGGCTCATTCCACAAGAGGTACAGCTGCTTCCCTGGTTGCGGCCTGGGATATCCCTCTCCTAGAAATTTGTCAAGCAGCCACCTGGAAAACAGTCCATTCCTTTACCAAGCATTACTCTCTGGATATCTGGTCTAGGAGTGATGCTCGGTTTGGCACAGCAGTACTTCAGAGCCTATTCCCAAAGTAGGCTCTGCCCCTCCTCCTTGGAGGTATTGCTTGGTAGTCTGCAATTGTCAGAATACAGGAAGACTTCATGTTGTTTGAAGAAAAAATTACTCACCGTAGTAATTATATTTCTTCTAATGTAGCCTTGCTGTATTCTGACCTCCTTCCATGCCTCCCCTCTCAGAACCTGTTTTTGGGAAGTGGGTAGGCAGGTGCAGTGTTGCACCCCAGGGGTGTATTTGCTTGCACCCTCCTCCCTTTTTGTTTGGGTGCTTATTTATTATTGTTATTTTTAAGTACATTGGGTTTAGTTTTTGGGTTTCCTGACTTAAGTCTTCCCTGGGAATCCAGAACTTTTCAGCCAGTGGGCTAGTAGAATTTTTACAATTTCCACATAGAATTTTTAGTTTAGTTGGGCTCGTAAGAATCTGACGGTTTGAGTTCAAAACCCTCCAGACAGAGACTTTAACCGAGCTCGAGCTCAGCGTTCCATGCCCTGCATGGAAAGTTAACCCTTAGTTCTCCGAGGCAGTTCAAAGGTTGGGAATCACTGCAATTGTCAGAATACAGCAAGACTCCAGTAGAAGAAATATAATTACTACGGTGAGTAATTTTTTCTTCTCTTTCTTCAGGCCACAGCTATGGAACTTATTGCCACCAGGCTCTAGGACCACATGAAAACTTTTGCAAGCACTCCACTAGGGGCCGCCCACGATGAAGTTCTACGTTGCCTTTACATATATAAGCATGGGCAGCCCCTTTCCTCCTCCTCAGTTCTTTTCCTGCCATTGATCAGCACTCATCGGACTACTCTGAAAACGTTGCTACTTTTGACACTATTTTTCTTTCTCCTATCGATAGAAATAATTACTTTTACTATATTTTCGGTGACCTACATGTTGTTGAAAGTACCATCAAATTACTCCCATGATTGGCGGAGCAGAAATAACTCTTTTTGACCGGTGGCAGCCTTTCCCATGATAAACAGGCCGCCAAGCTCTGCAGACAGTGGGAGTATCAAGCACAAGAGGGATTTTTAGAACACCGACCTGAATGGTGCTCAGGTTATATGTTTAAATAAAAGCCTTTTATTGCACTTGGAGAACAGGTGCTGTATGTGTTTTTTTGTATCAAGCACAAGCCCCAGGATCAAGGCAGGGGAAGGCCTCCCCAGGTGTGTAGCAGGTCACCCCTTCACCTCTCAGGGAAGACCCTGTCCCCAGATGTCACCCGCTTTGGTGGCAATGCCTCCACCCCCCACTCTGACTGCCAAGCAGGACACCAGGGTCCAAGGAGCACCCTCTACCTGGTACTCAACCTCTACAGCTACATCAGTGGTGGTGCCTTGGCCTCCCCCATCGACCTCTTTGCTCCGTCACTTTGACGGTGGTGCCCCTGTCTGCCTTGTCGACCTGTATTCATGCCGGTTCCTCAGCATTGACTGTAGTGCTCTTCCATCAGCCTCTTTGCTCTGTCACTTCATCAACGGTGGCACCTCTGTCTCCCCTGTCAACCTGTATTCATGCTGGTTCCTCAGCATTGACTGTGGTGCCTCTGCCTCCCCCATCAACATAGTTTCATACTAAGTCTTTCACGTCGACCATGGCACCTCAGCCTCCCCATCAGCATCTACAGATAGGCAGCATCAACAGGGGCGCTTCTGCCTCCACTGTCGACATACATAGATATTCGACACCGACGGTGGTGCCTTTTCCTCCCCTGTCAACATATACCAGCGTTCTCGTCAACTACACAAGTGCCAACATCAAGGCCGTACTCTAGCCCCATACAGATATGTTTGGATGCCTCTTACTTCCTCCTCCTTTAATGATCCTGTCGATGAGTCATCTAAACCAAAACCCAACAACGACATTCCCCAGGGCATCACACGAGCTCTCTTCCCGAGTGTCAGCTCTACAGGCTCATTCCATGCACCCTGTTGACCACGTAAACAAACGCCTAGGAGTATCACCTGTCTCTACCATACAGGATGAAGTCCAGGGGGAATACTGTGGCAAAGCCCCTCTGGACCACTGTGCCCACAGGGAGAGAGCACCCAGTATATTACACCGAGGTCCCATCTTTGATATTCATAATGCAGCAATTGACAGGCTGCTAGGTGGCTTGCTCTACAGGATAGGCCATTACCAAGGTCTGGCTTTCCTTCCATCATTATCCCCCTCACCCTGTCTACCTGGGAGGATGCCACCATTATTGTTTGCATAGGCCTAACAGAATTTCTGCCACACTTAGAAGGGCAGGTTCAGGGTCTTGAGCAGCCATCCTTGTGCTAATATTTTTTTTTTAACTTACATTTTTATTAATATTTTCAGAAGTTCCATCTTGATATGATTTACAGCATTTCATACAATTACCAATTACATTGTATATCTGAGACAATATTTCCTTATTACTTTATCAATAATAAAAAAAAAATATTCTCTATTGTTGGTGTTTATATTTGGCTGGCCGCTCCCACAGGGGAGGGACAAGGAGGAAGACCCCAAAAACTCACAAAGATAATTGCAAGTCCCCATGCGTCCTATTTCTTCCACCCAGTTCCCTCTGGGAAGGTGGAGTTCAGTGTCTAGCCCCCTATCATGCACCTGAATATTTACTGTAAGGTATTATGTCTGGGTGGTGTGCTGCCATGCTTAGGAACCATTTGGTCCATCTGTTTCGGATCTTGTCTTCTGTATGCTGTAGTTTGGCTGTCATTATTTACATCGTATAAATGTCTCATACTATATCTTGCCAATGTATTAAAGAGGGTGGGTCTGGTTGTAGCCAGTTTCTAGTAATGGCTTTTTTTGCCGCTGTCAAGAGTTTAGATGTGAGGTAGATAACTTGTTTTTGTCTACAATGTGGGGGGAAATGAAGGAGAAGAGCAACCTCAGGAGTGAGGGTTCCCAGTTCTGGAAAAATTTCCAATGGGATATGAGATACCCCTGTCCAGTAGTCTGTTAGTATCTGACAGTACCAAAAAATATGTGCATGTGTGGCTACCTCTGCCCCACACTTCCTCCGGCAGGAGGAGTCACCTGTCACTGAGAACCCAGCAGTGATTTGTGGTGTTCGGAAGTATCTAGTGATGACCTTCCAGCTGTATTCATGCCATATGTATGAATTTGTAATGTGGTGTTGATGGCGCCAGATCCATAACCAATCTTTTGAGGTGAACTCTGTTACTAAGTCCTCCTCCCATACTTTCTGCACCATGCACTAACTTTTTATTTTTATTTTCGAATTTTATTTCTGCACATACCTCAGTGGCCTCTCTCTCCAGTGAGGATTCTCGGCTCATGATTCTGCTGCCTGCCTGAAGCCCCTACTTTTTTCCCACAATCCCATCCAGGCAATCTCTCTCCTTCCTCATCCAGTTGCCCACTCCCCCTGGCTCTGAGTCCCCCAGGGCAGGACCGCCATCTCCTTCTGGAGCTCTGTCTATAATCCAGATGAGCGACCAGTGAGGAGGAGAGGGAATGGAAGCGTGTAGTGGCAGAGCCCTGCATAGGGCATGGGACCATGGCCACTGATCCCATCTTCGCCTACCCCCAAAGCAGGGTGTTTTTCTTTGTACGTTCCTCCCCTTGATGCGGCGTGCAATGGCATCAGCGCGAGCTGCTCCCACAGACCGCCTGCCGTCACCAATCCCCTCTACTTATCCCTGCTGCTGGGCGAATCTCCTAACCTCCACCAGGAACCACCACCACCGAGTGAGGAATCCCCTGAGCCCTCCCCAGGATCAGAGAGCAGCCTTCCGGACACTCAATCTTCTCCTTCCCTTGCCGACCCTCGATGGCCCAGGCTCATTCCCAAACCTGGGTCGCCGGCATGGCACAAGGTGTTGCGTCCAGTGCCTCAACCCTCAGCGCCACCGGGTGGGACACCATGCACCAACTTGGATGGGTCCTAGACATTTCTGCTTTATATAAGCGAGAGACTAGGTGTCGTGGCATCAGTTCCCCTGATACATGTGTCAAGAGAACAAAAGGGGGTGGGATCGGAAGGTTAGTAATATCTAGGCCCAGAGTGGTTTCTATATAATGTCTAAGTTGAATATGTAAGTAATAAGCCATGGCAGGGTGTGCATTAAAGGATTTTAATGCACACCCCAGGGGTGTGCTAAGGCACGAGGTTGAAAGCCAAGTGTCCTTATGCCCCTGGGAAGTGCATTAAAATCTTTTAATGCACACCCTGGAGTGGCTTATCACACTTATAAAATGGGCCACTATCATAAAATAATTAGTTTGATGTACTCTGATGGGGATTAAAACGTATTTACTATTTTCAAAAGAGTGTACAATACATTACCTCTACAATATCTAAAATCTGAAAAAGGTAGTCCCTATTAATGCATAAAATAGGATATGTCCGCAATAGGTTAACTAGTACAGTACTTTGCAGTAAAAGTATTTATTAGTAGAGTTGGTTGAAAATAAATACTGTCTCTGTCACATGTAAATTTTATCATATAAATGCACTGTAACATCTGTAAATTTGTAAGACATAAGCAGTGTTTAAGTAAGCAATAAGACACGACAGGGTGTGCATGGAACAGATTTTACTGCACGGCTAGGGGCGTAATGAGGCACGAGGCCTTGGCCGAGTGCCTTTAGCCCCTGGCGAGCAGTAAAATCTGTTCCATGCACTCACCTGGAGTTTCTTATTGCACTTATAAAATGGGCTCCTGTTTTAAAAACTTTTTACATTTGGGAAAAGCATGTTTATATGTAGAAACAATAGATTTACTTGTGTGCATTTATGATCAAATAGTCCTTCCACTCACAACAAATGATGTCACTGATGATGTCATTGTATTGTTGCCTACCTTCTTCTTCCTGTTTTTTCTGTTTTTCCCCACATTCAAGATATGGAATGTTTATCATAGAATGTTTACCATGGAATACATGGATTCAAAATTCTGCTCAGTTCCATTGGCAGAATGTTTTCTGCTAACACTCTGTATGCATAGACAACAAAGGCCTTTGTTACAGCCAGAGCCTCAGTTATCTCTCTGTCAGGACAAGAAGAAGAGAGTTACCTGATGAGCAGGTAAAGATAGAAGGGGGATTTTTCACTGTAAGCAAAGAAACAGTTGTAGTGAAAACTATAAACAATACTTATTGTTTCTAATTTGTTCATGTGTGTAAGGAGAGTGTGATAATCAAGGAAACTACCGTAAATTAATTTGTTTTATATTTTATTTAAGGTAGTTTTATTTTTAGGGCCCAGATGAAGTTTTTTTTTTACAGTGTAAAGGTAGCAGCCATGTTTGTGGTGGAAGATCAGTTCTGGCTGTAGGGGGCTAACTGAAATGCCTGTGTTCCAAATGCCCATTGATCTGGTTTCCAGACTCTTCACAGTCCTTTTTTTTAGCCATGTGTAAACCATATTTTACACATAAATAACAGCCAATCAGATTCCATGATTTTACCCTGCCATTTTATAAAACTTAATTTTCATTACACTGTGGTTATATAGTCACATTGAAGGCAACCTTCTCTTTATTTTTGTGCTTTACTTATGTGCTGTGGTCTAGTACATCAAAGGAAAACTGCTATAGGATTGAGGTGAAAGGTTAGTAAGAAAAAAAACTTTAAACCTGCCAGGTTGCCTTTTTTTTGGGTGGGCAAGGAGGGTGGATTTCACCTGAAAACTCCCATATAAGATTCAAATATACATGCTTTTATTAACATTAGCAATATATTTGGGCACTTTGGGTCTGCCTCTGCCTATTTAACTGTGTTTTCTTTTTGTTTATAAAGTATTACTGTATTGCCTACTTTCTTCATTCTGTTTTTTGTTTTCTGTTTTCCCCCACATTCAAGACGTAGAATGTTCATCATGGAATGTTTACCATGGAATACAGGGATTCAAAATCCTGCTCTGTTCCACTTGTAGAATGTTACTGTCCTGACATTCTGTACACACAGACAAGAGAGGCCTGTTTTAGAGCCAGAGACTCAATTATATCACTGTCAGGGCAAGCGTGAGAGATTTCACTGATGAGCAGGTAAAGATAGAAGGGGTATTTTTCACTGTTAGTAAACAAACAGTTGTAATGAAAACTATAAACAATACTTAATATTTCTAATTATTTATGTATATTAAGGAGAGTGTGATGATCAGGGAAACAACATTTCATTAATTGTTTTATTTTTTATTTAAGGTAGTTTTATTTTTAGGGCCCAGTTGAAGGTTTTTTTCTACAGTGTAAAGGTAGCAGCCATGTTTGTGATGAAAGACCAGTTCTGGCTGCAGGGGGACTGATAGAAGATAGTTCTGGCTGTAGGAGGACTGATTTGTTCATTGTGTGCTGTGGTTTAGGACCAGGATGACTGTGTGTATAAAGAGATTTAATGTACAGTCAGCTAATGTCTCTGGGCCAATGAGATTTCTAGATTTTTTTTCTTGCCATTTTATCAAATGAAATAAATCTTTCTGGGGCAGTGAACATTCCTCCCATAATTGTTGAAATGTTTTAAAGAGTCCTAGGTTATAAAATTGGAAGGTATGAAGCAACCTTGCTCTGGCCCAATGGCGGAATCCTGAGTCTAATTGTGCTGGGGGGAAGGAAAGATCCCAAGCAGGCAGCCCCATCCATATCGCCCTTTGTTGATTTTTGGACTGTTTTAGAAAGTTCAGCCAGTTTTGCAGTTACTGTGTAGTGTAAAGCGAAGGTTCAGAAGCAACCAAGTTTGGGATTGGTTGGAACAGTATTGTATTATCTAACAGCAGCTGTGAACTCCATCTTTCTGTCATTACCCATTGTGGCTCCTTACCTAAGGGTGCAAGCCACGCTTCCATATGAGAGAGTTGTGCTGCCATTTCGTATCCTGTCAGACTTGGTAATGCAAGTCCGCCTTTTTCTTTAGGAGCCTGCAGTCTAGTAAGGGATATTCTGGGTCTTCTTCCCTGCCATAGGTAGTTAACAAGCAATCTGTTCCATCTGCGTTCTTCTTTCCGTGGGAAAGGAAGTGGAATGGTCTGGATAAGATATAATATACGGGGTAGAAGGTTCATCTGTACTGACTGGACTCTGTTTATTAGGGGCATAGGTAGGTGTATCCAAGTTTTAAGCTCTTCATTAACTTGTGTGAATAAAGTATTGTAATTAAGAGGGTGTACCTCCTGGGGAACTGCAGGAATCTGGATTCCTAAATATTGGAGAGCTGTTTGCTCCCATTGGTATTGAAATTGGCACCTCAACTCTTGTGAGGATTGTCCACCTATATAAAGTGTCTCTGTTTTGGATGCATTTATTTTATATCCTGTCAGGTTTTCTATTTCCTTTAAACTAGTTTCTAAGGGTCTTAAAGATGTGTCAGGTTCGGTTATATAGATCAAAAGATTGTCATCCTAGAACGTTACTTTATGCTAATGGTTTTGAATCTTAAAGTCTATGATCTCTGAGTTTTGTCTAAGGAATTGCACTGTAGGCTCTGCATAGAGAGCAAAGAGATAGGGGGATAACTGGCATCCCTGACAGGTGCCTCTAGATAGGGTAAAGCTTGTAGAACAGGATCCATTGACTTTGACTGTTGCTGTGGGGGTGGAATAAATCCCCTTTATATTTTTAGTAAATTCATCTGGGAATCCAAATTTTTCCAGGGACTGGTATAGAAACTGCCATGGAACCCTATCGAATGCCTTTTGGGTGTCTAAACCAAGTATCATCAGGGGTGTGCGGGAACGATGGGCATATTCAGTGAGGAATAGGGTCCTTTTAATGTTGTCCGAAGTTTGTCTTGTTTTTATAATTCCGTCTTGGTCGGGATGTATTATTTGGGGCATAATGTCATCTAGCCGATAAGCTATTATACTTGTGTACAGTTTATAATCTTGATTGAATACTGAGATGGGACGATATGAATCTCATTGGTGAGGGCGTTTGGTTTTAAAATTGCTGAAATTATTGCTTGTGACCAAGACAGCGGATAGTCTGCCGTAGTGTGGCTTTCCTGGATAGCATTCGTGAGGTTTTTTTAAATAAGGTTCCAGGTTGTCTTATAAAATTCTGCCCCATACCCGTCAGGCCCTGGGGACTTTCCATTTTTAAGGTTTTTAATAGCTAAATGTATTTCTGGCATGGTGATTGGCTGGGTTAGCCTTTGGGACTGTGTCTCAGTTAATTGAGGGAGAGTTAATTGCATAAAAAAGGAATCAAGCGATACCTGTGAGGGAGAAGGATCAGTGGTATATAAGTTGGCATAGTTTTGTTGGAATATTTCTAAAAATTTGAGGGGTAGCTATTTGCGTTCTACCCGTCCTTGGATCTTTAATTTTAAACACCCTTACCTTCTAAGTTTGTCTCCGGAGACGATGCGCTAATATTTGAGAGGCCTGAGCTCCCCCCTCAAAATATCTCTGAGCCAAAGTAATGCCTGTTCGGTTTTTGTTGTCAGGAGTCTCTGGATAGTATATTGTGTGATATTGATTTGTTTGTGTAGGGAGTCGTCACCCTGCATATGGGCTTCTTGTAAAAATTGTAATTTTTGTTGGAGTTCTCTGAGTTTGGTCTTGGCTTTGCATTTTTTATGTGTTGCGTAGGCTATGATATACCCTCGTAAAACTGTCTTTAATGTGTCCCACAGGAGCTGTGGGGAGACCTGAGGAGAGGAGTTATTATTAACTATCTTGTGGATTTTTTCCTTTAAGCATGTCTATAAAATCAGGGTCTTGTAGAAGAGAGTTATTTAATCTCCAGAAATTATTTTTGTGCTCTGTCCTCCATGCCAGGTCTAAGGTGATAGGGTGTGGTCCGATAAGGATATATTGTGGATATTTGTCTGCAAGATTTGGTCTAAGTGCTCTGCACTCATGCACGAATAGTCAAGTTGGGAGTAATGCTTATGTACATAGGAATTGAAAGTAAATTTCCTAGTTGTAGGGTGAGCAAGTCTTCACATGTCCACAAGTCTCAGTTCCCTCAGTAGACATCTTATATGTCGTTGGCCCATAGTTAGAGGGTGGGTCTAATAGCTGATGTGTCTAGAGAAGGGTTAAGTAGGCAGTTGAAATCACCTCCCAATATCAATACCCATTTTTTATGAGAAATAATTGTATCAACTATTTGTTGTATTGAGGAGGCATCGCTTCCAGGGGGAATGTATAAACTAGCTGCTGTATAGGTCAGGGATTGAAAATGGCCAACCACTATCGCAAGTCTCCCCTTGGGGTCACTATTGGAATGTGTCCGCTCAGATAGAGAATCCTTGGTAATAAGGATGGCAATCCCTCTCCGCTTCCCTTTCTTATATACCGAATTAATTATCTGGGAAAAGCCACATTTCAGTAATTTCTGATGTTTATTAGAAGATAAAGTGGGTCTCTTGTAATAGTAGAAGGTCAGGTTTATATTTCTTTAACGCGGTCAGTGTCCGGTAACGCTTTACCAGGCCAGCTAGACCGTTGACATTGTTAGAAACTAAATGGAATTGTCGAGTCATTAATTAGTTTATGTTAAGGCAGGCATTCACACCCAACCTGTCCAGCCCCTCCCAGGCCCCCGAAAACGACCATCTAGTACATCCCCATAGCACAACTGTCTTTTTATCTGCAAAGGTACTGTTCCCTTGTGAATACAATATATGGTCCCTGTTTGTAAACTGAAAGTTATTCTCTGTTCAGTTTCATCCCAAATGGGGAACAACCAGACTAAAATTAAAAATAAAGTTAACCAGCTAAGAACATTGTAACTATATACAAAGCTGACTTCCATGGAATAGGTGGTGACGGTTTGCCAACCTATAGGTGGTGTCCAAAGGGGACACCTAGGGAGGTTAGTGCCTCTATGCACTTGGAGGGCTCTCTTTGGGTTCAGATAACCCTTAACTTGGGAAGGAAGGGGTGAGGTCAAGTTTTGGGGATGTGGTAATAACCAAATCAATAGGGATAGGTATCATAGGGAAAAAGGAGGTGAAAACGTAAAAAAAAAAAAAAAAAAAGGCGCAAGTTGCATGTCTGCACGTTCTCTAGCTCTTCCCAAATCAATAATACTTCCTCTCAGTAATTTGGGATATACATCATAAATTAGTATGATTCTTAACATATGGTCCTTCAACAGGTAAGTAAGGAGAGCAAAGAAAAAAGAAGGTGGGGGGAATTGATATTCAATTCTATCTCAGTAAATAATGTTCGTAAGTCTCTATTGGAGATAAATCTATGAAAAAAGGGGAGTCCTGGGGAGAGAACTCCCCTCCGGTAATAGTTCCATCATTTGTTAAATCTGTCCAAAGAAAATGATCTTTCCAGTTTCCATAACTTCAGGCAACTTTTATACCAAATAGATGAGAAAATTATAACTCAACATGAGGAGAAGTATAACTGGAAGATAATTATTCTCTTTGACTCATCAGCTGTATGAGAATTGTTCAGTTGAGACAACTCTCTTGCGTCATATTGTGAGTCTCTCAATCAGTAGCAAGATGTCTCTACCTCCAGTAGATGTTGGGACCCCACCCACCTGAATGGCATGGTCGATTCATGAAAATGGGGTACAAATGTAACCCCAGACTCTTTCCCCAAGGACTGAGGGAGAGGAACAGGCCCCCCCTGAGGTCCGGAGAATGCTCCATGTCTCGTCCCACCCCAGTACAGCTGGATCCAGTGCCCCACCTGTTGGGCCACCCCCAGCAGCAAGGGCCACCCACCACACACAGTTTACACTGATTAGGAGATTCAAACAACATGAAGTCTTGCTGTATTCTGACAATATGCAGTATGACTGACCAGTTCAGCTGCCCCGGAGGGTTAAGAATTAAACCCTATGCAAGTGCATAGAACATTGAGCTCGAGCTTGGTTTTCAAACTACTGTCCTTGGTACATTCTATGTAACTGACCAGATTCTTTACTCCGCTCGCCTGTGAAGATGCCTCGGAGACTGCTCCTCAACTTATTCAGTTGAATTTCGTATATCGACGGTTTTTCAAACCACCATTTATTTCTTTTGTTTTTCAAACCTCTATCCTGTGGTCACAGGTTAGATTAGTCTAGATATACTTCATTTTCAGTAAATTTTTGGTTTCTCAACTGTTCTCCATGACCGGGAGGAAATCGAAGATCTTTCTTACTTTTCTTGTGGTAGAGTGTATTTAAAGTTTATCTATAGTGTTTTCGGGGATCAGGTTCAAAGTTTTGAACTAAAAACTGAGACTTTTTCTCGGTTGTTAACGCAGGCACTGAACTGCTTGCCGCCTAAAACTTTTGTCTCTCTATACCCGGCCTAACTAAAGCCATCAGGGTTAAAAAAAAAAATATTTGGTTATTCCTTATCCAGGCCTGACTAAGCCACTTCAGATAAAAGGTTGTTTATTGGATTTGCTTAACTGGCCTAACTAAGCCTCTGGGTTAAGCTCTAAACTTAGTGGGGCTTATGTCACTGAAACCCAAGAGAAAAAAGCGGTCCAACTGGGTTTCTACGCTGCACCAATTGCGGGGAGCAATTTGCTAAGGCTGATCCACACTTAGTGTGTTTGTATTGCCTCGGGTTTTACCACTTGCAATCAAACTGTGAAATCTGTAAACATTTTCCTCAGTCTACCCTAGATGGACATTTGGGTAAACTGAGGGACAGAACAGAGAAACCTTCTAATGAGGTCTTGTCCGGTTCAACAGACAAACTGGTGGGACCGGCGACCAAACCCTCGGACCAGGGTGAAACCTCATCAAGGAAAAGACAAGCGGACTCAGCCCCTAATACGGGCCCTGTGAAAAAGACGGTAAAAGCGGTTCGGAACCACATAAACAAGTGGTTGCGGTCCCAACCACTGAGGAGATCGCAAAAGTGATACGCATTGTCCAGTCATTGCAGTCTGGTTGTGGTGAACCGGCTCAACAGCCAGTTACTCATACCTTGGTTCATATGCCTGTTGGTTCCTCTCTGTATCCAGAGGAATTTTATGAGCCAGAATACGAGGATTATGATGAGGAGGAGGATTTGGGTGAACCTGTTGAGCCAGAGGTTTCCCCTGAACATCCTCAGTATGAGTCTCCACCTCATCCTACCGGGGAATCTACCTCTCTTTTTGCATTCATGAGGCAGGTAGCGGAGACTTTACAGTTGTCCATCCAAGAGACTAGACAGGAGGAGGAGGAGGATGTCTATAAGAAGATGATGGATCTCCCTGTCTTCCAGGGACTTATGATCCCTATTCATAAGTGTCTCAAAAAACAGACCTCTAGAATTCTAAAGACCCCAAGTTCTGTCCCACCAGTGGACAAGAAAATGGACAGGAAATATATGTGTTGACTGGCAATGGCACTGAGTTTTTAAGTAGCCACTGCAGTCATGTTGGGGTAGTACAAGTTGCAGCTTGTAAAAAAGCTGGCACCCCTCTTGCCTCTCATCCTCCTGATAAGGACTCAAGGAAAATTGACTCCTTAGCAGAAAAAATGTTATCTAGCTGCCTCTCTGGGTATTAGGCAGGCATCCTATATGGCCTATGTGTCTAGGTACCAGAAGTCCCTCTGGGAGTCAGTGGGACAGTTAGCCAAGAAGGCACCCCCTGAACTGGCAGAAGACTTACAGGAGCTAGTCAGCAAAGGGGTTCACTTATCCAAATGCCAGTTTCACATGGCAGTGGATGCCAGTGATGCAGCCTCCCAATCTATGGCTTACGCCATTTCCCTCAGGAGGTTTTCTTGGCTGAGGTGTATAAATCTCTCCCAAGACACGCGGAACAATGCCATTGATGTTCCCCTTACACAAAATTCTTTGTTTGGGGAGTAAACAGAGGCATATATGAAAAAGATGAACGAGTACAGGGTAGCCTACAAGAATTCAGCTGCCAAAGAAAAGGCTGCCACCCCTCAAAGACAGCAGACTAGGGGAGGCAGAGGTAGGCCTTACCCCAGGCCTTTCCATCAAGCTCAAGCCTTCCCCTCCTAACAGCAGCCTAGGGGCTACTTCAGAAGTAGAGGCAAAAGAGGCACTGGCCGTGCTGGTTCCACATCTCATTCCACTACACCCCCTAAACAGACACCCTGAGGTGTCTGTCTGGGCCACCGCCCCACTACCAGTAGGGGCAGGCTGGCCTACTACCTTCAGGCCTAGCAATCCATCACTTCAGACAGATGGGTCCTGGTGGTAGTAGGCCAGGTTCTTGCTCTCAGTTTCAAACTGTTCCCAAAGACAGGAGCAAGATCATTCAAACCTGCCAGCCTCTCAGAAACAGTCCTGCTGGAGGCAGAGGTTTCCACCCTACTTCAAGTCAGGGCAGTGGAGCCTGTTCCTTCTCAGCACAGAGGAAAAGGATTGTATTCAAGGTACTTCCTAACCCTGAAAAAAATTGGGGAGTGGTGACCTATTCTAGATCTGAGATACCTAAACAAGCACCTCACAAAGCCAAAGTTCAAGATGGTCACTCTGGCAATCATTTACCTACACTCAGACAGGAGGATTGGCTAGCATCCCTAGATCTAAAGGATGCTTATTTTTACATTCCCATCAGGCAATCTCACAGAAAATGCCTCAGATTCAGACTGCCTTTGGGCTATTATCAGTTCAAGGCCATGCCCTTCGAACTGACATCTTCCCCAAGGGCCTTCACAAAGTGCCTAACAGTGGTCGTGGCACATCTACGAAGGCAGGGAGTCACAGTCTGTCCCTGCTTGGATGACCGGTTGATGGTGGATCACTCCCCCAAACAGATAGAGGAAGCCTTAGCCCTCACACGGGATACCCTCCAGTCTCTGGGGTTCCTGGTGAACCTCAAGAAATCAGTTCTGAAACCTGTCCAGATTCTAGATGTCATAGGAGCAGAGCTGGATACAATTCAAGCAAAGACCTTTCTGCCTCCAGGAAGGACGGATGCCCTGAACCAGTTGGGAGAGTCCTTCCTTCTTCAGGTTCCTTGCCCAGCAAGGTACTTCCTGCAGCTCCAGGGCCTCATGGCTGCCATCACAGCAGTAGTCCCAGGGGCCAGATTTCAGATGAGGGACATCCAGTTCCATCTGAGATCCTTTTGGTCCCAGAAAAGGGATTCTTTGTCCAAACTGATACCAGTAACTACCACTCTGAGGTGAGCACTACAGTGGTGGCAAGACAGGGACAACCTTAGGGCAGGAGTCTCCTTTCTGCAACAAGTTCCGTCGGTAGTACTGACCACAGATGCCTCACTACTAGGGTGGGGAGCTCACCGCTCAGAGAACATGGCTCCAGCAGGAATCTCTTCTGCACATACATCTGCTGGAGCTCAGAGCAGTGCTCCTAGCACTTCAGTCATTCACCAAGATGCTACAGGGCAAGGTGGTGCAGGTCAGGGCAGACAACACCACCACCACCATGTAGTACATCAACAAGTGGGGGGGGGGGACAAGATATTCACTTCTGTGCACAGAGGCCGTGAAGATCTGGAGTCTGGCTTACTCCTTAAACATTTCCCTATCAGCAGTTCAACTGCCAGGGAAGGACAATGTCCTGGCAGATACTCTCAGCAGGATCATCATGAATGGACCCAGAACAGACAAATTCTGATGACAGTCTTCAGGAGATGGGGCGCTCCAGAAATAAATCTCTTTGCAGCCCCAGACAGTCATCCGCTTCCCCAGTTCTGTTGCAGGCCCCCAGCACTGGGCTCAGTGCTTCTAGAGGCTCTGCTACTGGATTGGTTGGGCAGATTTCTATATGCCTTTCCTCCTTTACTGCTGATACCCAGAGTCTTAGTCAAGCTCAGGGTTTATTCATCCACCATGACCCCGATTGCTCCGGATTGGGCCTGACAGCTGTGGTACTCGATGCTGTTGACCCTGTAAGTGGCCAGTCCCATTTGCCTTCCCAGGCATCCTCCCAAGGGAGAATCTTGTACCCCAACCGTGAGTCCTGCCGGCTCAAGGCTTGGTTCTTAAAGACTTAGAGTATGCAGGCCTGCATCTCTCAGAAGAAGACCTGGACATCCTCAGGGTCTTCAGGAAACCTTCCACCAAGAAAACTTACTCCTCCAAATGGAAGAGATTCTCCATCTGGTGTTCCCAGAAGGACATGGATCTGCAGGATACCAGCTTGGCAACCCTGCTGGATTACTTGGTCCACCTTCAATCCCTGGGCCTGTAGCCCTTCACCCTGAAGGTGCACTTGGCAGCTGTCTCTGCGTATCTGTCAGCCGGGAAGACCCCTTCCCTAGCTGCCCATCCTATCTTTAAGAAGTTCTTCAAGGGGTTGCATCATCTTCACCTCCCTCACAGGGAGCCTACCCCTTTCTGGGCCCTTAACATCTGCATAGCTCAGCTTATGCAGTCCCCATTTTGAGCCCATGTCCTTAGCAGATCTCAGATTCCTGACTTGGAAGACTATGTTTTTGGTGGCCATCACCTCAGCCAGGAGGATCAGTAATCTTCAGACCCTGTCAGTAGAACCCAACTACGTTGCCCCTCACAGGGACAAGATCATTCTACAAACTAACATGAATCAGTCCATAACATTACCTCTCTTCTTCACTGATCATTCAAGTTCACGTGAACGCAGGCTGCATAGCCTGGATGTAAAAAGGTCCATTAGCTATTACACGGATAGAACTAAAGACCACAGAAAGGACTGTACTCAGTTGTTCCTTATCAATGTGCAGTGGGTAAAGGCAGGCCAGCCACAAAGTGGACCATTGCCAGATGGACTGTGGCTTGCATCCAGTTCTGCTAAGGCAGGCTGGGTAAGGAGCCACCAGTGGGCCTGAGGGCTCACTCTACTAGGGGGACAACTGCCTCCATAGCAGCTGCCAGAGTTATCCCTGTGCTTGACATCTATAAAGCAGCTACCTGGAAAACTGTTCACACATTCACCAAGCACTACTGCCTGGACACTGAGGCCAGGAGTGATGCCAGGTTTGGCACAGCAGCATTGCAGAGCCTATTCCCTAAGTAGGTCCTGTGCCCGACTCCATGGGGCACTGCGTGGTAGTCTGCATATTGTCAGAATACAGCAAGACTTCATGTCGTTTCTTCTAATGGAGTCTTGCTGTATTCTGAACTCCCAACCTGCCTCCCCTCTGGAACCTGGGGAGCGGGGTCTCTGTGCACACCGGTTGTTAACTTCTTTACCCACTAGTGGGTGGTGTTTTTTCTGGCCATCAGTGACTTGAGTCTTCTTTATGCCCTATTGTTGTATGTATTTATCTTTGGGATGTTAGTTATAGTTATGGATCATTTTTATTTAGTTTTCTTATTAGTAGCTGTGTAAGAATCTGGTCAGTTTCATAGAATGTACCAAGGACAGTGGTTTGAAAACTGAGCTCAGTGTTCCATGCATTTGCATAGGGCTTAACTCTTAATTCTCTGGGGCAGCTGAACCAGTCGATCATACTGCATATTGTCAGAATACAGCAAGACTCCATGAGAAGAAACAACATTACTATGGTAAGTAATTTTTTATTATCCTTGTATTTCATATTTATTTTAATTACCATCAGGAAAGATTGGGACTGAGCACGAGGAGACAAACAGAGGCTGCTTAAATTGTCTTGTCTGTCCCGGTGTGAGTCCCATTACCTCCTATTTAATGGAGTGTACATGTATTCTCGAGCCCTGTGGGCCCATCCGGCACTCTGAGGGCGGGGATCTCCTACCCCTGGGTGTCCAGGTCAGCTCCCTCCAGCTCTGTTTTACAGTATTGTTGAGACTAGTCCCCCAACCCAGCACGCTCACCCTGTTTAGCAGGTGCTGGTGATCTCTTATCCGGGGTGTGGGAGGGGTAGAACCAGTTAGGCCTGTGGTAAGGAAAAGAGTCATCCTATCTAATGGGCAATGTACACTCTATTCCTTCTTTAAGGCATGTCTCCCGGTCGCTCCCCCATCTCGGCCCTTCCTCCCCCCATCATTTTGGCTAACAGTTCGTATTACCATATACCCCCCTTGATAAAGACATGTTTAGATATTGTAGGGGTTAGCTCCTTCTCTTTAGGACTGTCCTGGGGCTTAATTGTGAACAGTGAGGTAGCCCCCCCTCCCCCACCAAGGGGCCAAAGGTGGCCCGAGCAGCCGGCAGCACCGAACCCTGCCCCCAGGAGTCGGGGCACACAGAAAATAGGAGATATTCAATTTTCAGCCCCACCACTCGAGTGCCACGAGGGGAGGAGGGAACCCCTGCCCGAGGAAAGTACTCACTACACCTTTCCAATCTCTGCGGTGTCACGGTGTGCTGTTCAGTCTGGTGAAGGGCCTCTCTGTAATAAAACTTGAAGATGGTCTAACAACTGCTGGATCTGCGATGCAGGGTTAGCTGAGAAGAATTCAGGTACTTTGAGTCTTGGCTGTCTTCGCAGTAGGCCCGATTTAGAAGGAATATCCAATCCCCGGTTCTGAAAATCTGATAAGGCCTCCGTAGCTGAGTTATATGAGCGCTGCCCCTCCGGGAATTGAACCACCATCAAGGCAGGGTAGGGTGTTCTAAAGTTTAGTTTGTTGTGGTGCAAAATAGGGAAAAGTGGTATGTATTCAAACAACATGAAGTCTTGCTGTATTCTGACTATTGCAGTTAGGTCCTGCCTTTCAACTGCCCCAGAGAACAAAGAGTTAAACTTTCCATGGCCAGCATGGAATGTTCACCTCAAGCTCGGTTGAAGCCCCTGTCTGCTGTTGTTTAAACTCCAACCGTCAGATTCTTTACTCCGCCTCACTGAACAGTCGCTCCGGAGATTTCTCCTTTGCTCGGTTCAAAAGTCGGTTAAAGTGTTGTTTTTAGCTCGGTTTCTACCGAATTTCTGCTACCGAATCTGTCGATTTAAGTCTCTGTCTGTGGTACCGTGAGTACTAGATAGGTTTTGCATTTAGTTTCTGTGTGGAACTTGTAAATATCGGATCGGTTCGGCTGAACCGATCAGTTTAGGTAAAAAAAAAAAAAAAATTTGTGAATTTACTTAGTGTGGTAACCGGTCCGTATCGGTTCTAAAAAAACGGATTTTATTACGTTTTTTTCCAAGACTCGTAACACAGTCAGGAACCGATAGGGGAGTCTTGCCCGGCGGATTGCCGAAAAAAGGGTAAGTTTTGGATGGGCTTGGCCATGTCTGAGAAACCCAAGAAAAAAAACGGGCCCACTGGGTTTCAACACTGCAGTGTGTGTGGGGAAGCCTTTGCTAAGGCTGATCCCCACACCACCTGTGTTTATTGTCTGGGGTTTGACCACCTCGATTCAGACTGCCAAATTTGTAAGAATTTTCCCAAAGCTACCCTGGATAAGAGAGTAGGTAGACTGAGAGAAAGGGAGGCGGAGAAGTCCACTGACCCGGATGGCCAGCCCAGTTTGGTTCCGACCAAACCAGAAGGAGTGCCGTCTGACATGGGCAATACTTCTTCGGGCAAGAGGAGAGCCGATTCTGAGGAGTCGGTTCCTGTTAAAAGAAAAAGAAAAGATACAGGTAAATCATCTGGTTCGGATCCAGAAATTCATACTGCAACCGCTGATGACATAGCCAAGGCGATAAGAATAGTGCAATCGCTTACTTCGGTTCCGGCCAAACTGGCACCATCTGGCAGGGGTTCGGTTCGGTCGGTTCCCCCGGTTCCGGATTACACCTCAGAAGAATTTTATGAACCAGATGAGGAGGAGGGAGAGTATGAGGATGATGATGGTGATTATGAAAGTCTGGATGTGCCTATTGACTCGGACATCTCCCCAGACAGACCTTCAGGTGTTTCTCTTCCTAGGCTTTCTGAGTCCCTTTCCCACTTTATGTTTTACAAAAAAGTGGCTGAAACCCTCCAGCTTCCAATGGAAGAAGCAGTAGAGGATCAGGAGGAGCCTGATTTTGTTGAAATAATGGACATCCCAGAGTCCAGGAGACTGTCTATTCCCCCTCCATAAATCCTTTGGGAAACAGACAAATAAAATTCTTAAGACTCCTAACTCCATACCTCCTGTGGACAGCCGAATGGACAAGAGGTACACTCTTTCAGGTTCAGACACAGAGTTCCTTTCTCAGCAATGCAGCCATGTTGGGGTAGTGCAGGCTGCTGCCTGTGATAAGGCAAATATACCCTTGGCATCACACCCCCCAGAGAAGGACTCCAGGAGGATTGATGCCATGGCAGCATCTTTGGGACTCAGATAGGCTAACTATGTGGCCTACATAGCTAGGTACCAGAAGTCCAGATGGGACACTGTGCTGGCTCTGGCTAAACAGGCCCCTGACCAGCTTGCCAAGGAGCTGGAGCAGGTGGCTGCAGATGGTATTGAGGCATCCAAGGTGCAATTTCATGCTGCTGTGGACTCCAATGATGTTTCATCTAGAGTCATGGCTACATCTGAAGCCCTTCGGAGGATGGCTTGGCTCAGATGTACTAGCCTATCACAGGATACCCAGGCTAAGGCCATGGATTTCCCTGTTATTGGTAATTGTCTGTTTGGGGAGCAGACCGAGAACTACATGAAAAAAGATGGACGAGTACAGGACCACATACAGGAGTGCACAGGCCAAAGAAAGGCAAGCCACTCCTCAAAGGCAGCAGTCCAGGGGCAGGGGCAGGCCTTTTCAAAGGCCTTTTTACCAAGCCCAGGCCTCTTCTTCTTCTTATGCTCAGAGGGGGTTCTTCAGAGGGAGAGGCAGATGGGGTATGAGCAGGCCTGCATCCACCCCTCAGCCTAAAGCCCCTGCCAAGCAGACACCCTGATGGGTCTGCCCGGGCTGATTCTCCAGTACCTGTAGGGGGCAGGCTGGCTTACTTTGTCCAGGACTGGAAGTCTCTGACATCAGACAAGTGGGTCCTGGAAGTAGTAAGTCAGGGACTGGTTCTCAGCTTCAAAAAATTTCCCAAGATGAGAACCAGATCCTTTCCACCTGCAAATCCATCAGAGACCCTTGCCCTAGAGGCAGAGGTTTCTTCCCTCCTGGCTCTCAGAGCCATAGAGAGGGTTCCCTCCCTACACAAGGGCAGAGGGTTGTACTCCAGGTACTTCCTAACCCCAAAAGACAGGAGAATGGCGGCCCATCCTGGACCTAAGATATCTGAACAAGCACCTTTTAAAACCAAAATTCAAAATGGTGACTCTGGGAATAATCCTGCCCTCTCTAAGGCCAGGGGACTGGCTAGCCTCCCTGGACCTCAAAGATGCCTATTTTCACATTCCCATCAGGTGCTCCCACAGAAAGTACCTCAGGTTCGAGTTGCCCTCAGGCCACTATCAATTCAGAGCAATGCCCTTTGGTCTAACATCAGCCCCAAGGGTTTTCACAAAGTGCCTGGCAGTAGTGGTTGCTTTCCTAAGGAGAAAAAAAAGATCTCCATTTTCCCATACTTGGACGACTGGCTCATAGTAGGTCAGTCTCCAGACCAAGTCAAGTCACATTTGCAAATAACTCAGCAAGTGCTCACTTCCTTAGGATTCCTCCTCAACCTTCCAAAGTCAGTTCTCGAGCCAGTACAGCTCCTCACCTTCATAGGGGCGGAGCTGGATACAGTAAGGGCAAGAGCCTTCCTTCCCCTGGACAGGGCAAGGACCCTTATGGAACTGTCCTCTTCTTTCAGCCTACAGGTGTCTCGACCAGCAAGGCATTTCCTTCAGCTTCTGGGCCACATGGCAGCCTCCACAGCAATAGTCCAGGGAGCAAGATTCCAGATGAGGGACATTCAGTTCCACTTGAGAGCCTTCTGGTCCCAAAGAAAGGATTCCCTTACCAAACTAGTCCCAGTGACTCGAACCCTGATCCAGGCTTTGCAATGGTGGCAGGATCAGGACAATTTGAGACAAAGAGTTCCTTTTGCCACTCAGTCTCATTCAGTGATACTCACCACAGATGCCTCCCTGCTGGGCTGGGGAGCCCACCTGGGGGATCTTGCCACCCAAGGGCTATGGTCACCTCAAGAATCTCTGCTTCACATCAGTCTCTTGGAACTCAGAGCAGTGTTTCTGGCACTGCAAGCCTTTTCCAAATCTGTACAGAACAAGGTGGTCCAGATCGGAACAGACAACACCACCACAATGTGGTACATCAACAAGCAAGGAGGCACTCGGTCTATGGCCTTGTGCACAGAGGCAATGAAGTTGTGGTCCCTGGCCTATTCCCTGCAAACCTCTTTGATAGCAGTTCACCTCCCAGGGAGGACAATGTCCTAGCAGGTGCTCTCAGCAGGATATCCTAGGGCCATCACGAATGGACCCTAGATCCCCTAGTTTTGAAAGTGATTTTCTCGAGAGGGGGCCCTCCACAGATGGATCTTTTTGCAGCCCCAGACAATCACCAACTTCCTCTCTTACTTCCTCTCTTTTGTTGCAAACCCCCAGTCTTGGGCTCAGTCCCCCTGGATGCTCTGATTCTGAATTGGGAAGGGAAATTTCTGTATGCTTTTCCCCCCTTCCCTCTCCTATTCAGGTACTAGTCAAGATAAGGTCACAACCATGCAAAGTGATTCTGATTGCTCCAGACTGGGCCAGACAGCCCTGGTACCCCCTGTTACTGTCCTTAGCAGTCCATCTTCCCTTGTCTGTTCCCAGGAATTACAACCTGTTGACATCCTCTCAGGGGAGAATTTGGTACCCGAACCTCAGGTCTCTCAATCTCAAGGCATGGCTCTTGAAGAGTTAGAGTTTGCTGATCTGCATCTTTCTCAAGGGGTTCTGGATATCCTTAAGGCTTCTCGAAAGCCTTCCACTAGAAAGACTTACAATTCCAAATGGAAAAGGTTCACTATTTGGTGTTCTAATAAGGATATTTCTCCAGAATCTGCTGAGTTGCCTACGGATGCTGGACTATATGGTCCATCTCAATGGCCTAGGCCTTAGGCCAGCCACACTTAAAGTGCATTTGGTGGCTGTTTCTGCCTTCTTGCCAGTAGATCCAGAAGCAAATGATTTGATACCTTTTAATGGACCAAATAGATGTAACAACAAGAACAAAGTGCTCTAGCTTTCGGACCAACCAGTCCTTCTTCAGAAGCTCATGGCAGTTGTTTAAAAAATACAATACTTATAACAGCTAGATAATGGTCATAATGTAATTGTCAGTAGGCAAGCCCTCTCCTCTATCAGCCCATCCTGTGTTTCGTAAGTTCTTCAAGGGGTTGCTGCACACCAATCCCCCCTTTAGGGACCCTGCTCCTGCTTGGGACCTTAATGTTTGCATTGTTCAGCTTATGCAACCACCCTTTGAGCCTTTGTCCTCTGCGGAGCTTAAGTACTTGGCTTGGAAAACTGTGTTTTTGGCAGCCATTACCTCTGCCAGGTGTATTAGTGAATTGCAAGCCCTGTCAGTGGAGCCTGATTTCATCTCCTTCCATAGAGATAAAGTGGTCCTAAGAACTAACAGGAAGTTTTTGCCTAAGGTGGTTTCAGATTTCCACCTTAACCAGTCTATGTCTCTCCCTGTTTTCTTCACTGACCATTCCTCCTCTGGAGAGAGGAGGCTGCACAGCTTGGATGTTAAAAGGGCCCTCAGCTACTACATAGAGTGCACCAAGGGTCACAGGTTTGAGTCCCTCCAATTGTTCATCACATATGGAGAGGTTGGTAAGGGCAAACCTGCCACTAAGAGATCTGTTGCCAAGTGGATTGTTTCTTGTATACAATTCTGCTATGAAAAACTGGGTAGAACTCCACCCTTAGGCCTGAGGGATAATTCCACAAGAGGTACAGCTGCTTCCCTGGCTACTGCCAGGGATATTCCTATCTTAGAAATTTGTCAAGCAGCCACCTGGAAAACAGTCCATACATTCACCAAGCATTACTCTCTGGATATCCAGGCTAGGAGTGATGCTCGGTTTGGCACAGCAGTACTTCAGAGCCTGTTTCCAAAGTAGGTTCTGTCCCTCCTCCATGGAGGTACTGCTTGGTAGTCTGCAATAGTCAGAATACAGCAAGACTTCATGTTGTTTGAAGAAAAAATTACTCACCTTAGTAATGTTGTTTCTTCTAATGGAGTCTTGCTGTATTCTGACCTCCCTCGCCTCCCCTCTCAGAACCTGGTTTTTGGGATGTGGGTGGGCAGGAGCAGTGTTGGCACCCTAGGGGTGTCCCTTTTTCACCCTCCTTTATTTTGTGTGAGTGTTGTGTTTTGGGATTTGTTTTGTTTTTTGGGTTTTCTGACTTGAGTCTTTGCTTTAAAACCAAAAAACCCTTTTATATAAATTTAGTTGCCAGTTGGCTAGTGTGAGTTTTACAGTTTCCACACAGAACTTCTAGTGAGTATTGCTCGTAAAGATCTGACGGTTGGAGTTTAAATAACAGCAGACAGGGGCTTCAACCGAGCTCGTGGTGAACATTCCATGCTGGCCATGAAAAGTTTAACTCTTTGTTCTCCAGGGCAGTTGAAAGGCAGGACCTAACTGCAATAGTCAGAATACAGCAAGACTCCATTAGAAGAAACAACACTACTAAGGTGAGTAATTTTGTCTTCTTCGTGTCTCTTCATTGTGTATGGTGTATAGTCGCTATCCAAAAAGACTGTTATGGTGCCATAGAATGTTTTCTTTTGTTGCCATGCTTTCCTCAGAATTAATTCTTTGGTGGCGTATTTAAGAAGGTGAACAAGGATTGAGCAGGGCATTGCTGATGGTGAGGATGGTTTGGGGCCTAAGGCCCTAAGTACCCGCTTGATCTCCAGGGGCATCTCGGCGTCTAGTATGAGGGCTGTGCGGAGCAGAGTGTCGACAAAGTCAAGTATGTTCCGTCCTTCAGCTTCCTCTGGTACCGAATAGATTCTTATATTTTTTTTGTCTGTGCCTGTTCTCCGAATCCTCTTGTCGTTCAGTAGTCATCTTACATATCTGCATTACTTGCTGGAGTTGTGTTTGTAGCTGATCTATGTGAGTGTCTGTTGAGGCCTGGCATTCTTCCACTGTGGTTGCCATTGTAATCTCCATCCGAAGCTCACCCAAGGAATCTTTGAATGTTTTTACTTCCATTTTGATATCTGTGAGCTCTGAGAATTTTATCTAATTTATCATCCATGGTATGTTCTTGTGAGACTATCGATTGTGATACTTTTTGTGTTGGCTTATGTTTGGCGTTTTTTTGGGTCGCCATGTTCAAGCGTTGCGATAGTATGGAGTCTCTCCTGTCGTAGCAATCCCCTTCTTGATTGTCTGCATCTTGCGATAGAACAGCAAAACGATTAGTTTTCCTCTTGCCTTGTGCCATGTCCACCTGTCACCTCTGATTATTTTGCTGAAAATCACTGTCACGAGATTGTGTTGGTGAGATTAGGCTGTTTTGGGGAGAGGAGCTGTGAAGCTAAGCAGCCATGTCCTAGATGACATCTCCGGAAGGCCCATCTGTGTGCTAAAAAGAACTGCCCCATGACAAAGTCTGATATTGGACCAAGGGAGCTAGAGGTCCAGGGCAAAAGAGCATTTGCCTCAAACATCTCTAGGCCTGGGGTTGTAAACCACTGGCCAGTATGTCCTTTTGACAGCTGAAGTAGTTAATTAAGCTCCCCTAGCAACTGTGCCTAAGCTGGAGATCCCACAGCTGCAGCAGACGTAGGCAAACACGCCTCAGATGCTGCCAGGACAACTGCCTCTGGCTCATGTGTCAAGAGACACACCTGGCTCAGGGTGGCTGGCTTTGCTAATGATATGTGGTGCCCTCCTCTTACAAAGGGTATAAAGCAGGAGGGGCTGAAGTTAAAGGACATCCTCTTAGCCTGCAGTCCTCAGGCAGAGCCTGAAAATCTCTTCCTCCCTCTATCGTAACCAATAGAGAAGTAGACAGAGGGTGTTTGTCCAGCCGATGCTCACTACTGTTCCACTGCCAGGCAGCATCCTTAAAGTAGAGCAGCAGGAGACCTGCCTAACCCATAAACTACCCAGGTGTCCACCCCATAGACCCCTAAGCATGGGAAGGGAGACTTCAACAGCACTAATTAGTTCTCCATGACTCACTGTTGCTGACTCCAACACCATTGTTTGTAAGGGTGGTTGTCAGAGGCCACCTTTTGGCCCCGATACAGGAGAGGGTAGTGACACCAGATGCTTGGGCCCTAGCATTAACGGCACAGGGTCATGTTCTGGATATTTTTGAACTATCTCTAGACTGTCCCCCAAATTTTTCTCGTTGCCCTCCAGAACATCTCACAATGCTTCTGGGAGAAATTTTACATCTTACAAACAAAGGTTTATAGACCCCGTTCCTTATACCTGTGGCTTCATTGGGGTCTGGGGTTCCACCTGGAGGGATGTAGGCCTGTACAGGGTTATGGCCTGCATCTATCCAGGGGGGAACCAGGATCCTCACTGAGAGGTTTAAATGTTTCATCAGCAAGCATTTAAACTAGCCAAGAGGGGTGGCAGAAATAAGCTGGGTGAAATAAACAGCCCCCAACTACAAAATAATACAGGTGGCAGAGAGGACTCTTAAGGTTGAGAAATCACCAAATAGGTAAAAATGCAGAGAAATGGCAGAATGGGAGTAAGGACAAGATGGATATGGAGAAAAGACATGGGGATAGGACGGGAGTTATTAGGAAAAGAGGGAGTAAAAATTGGAAGGCCATATGCACAAATGCCCATAGGCTGGGAAACAAAATTCTGTGCCTAGTGGTACTGATGGCTGAGGTGAACCTGAACATTATCGCTGTTACTGAGATATGGTTCAGGGAGGAACTCTGACTGGGATATGACAATACCAGCTTACACCCTATTCAGGAGGGACAGGGTGAGTAAAAAGGGAGAAGGAGTGGCTATCTACATAAGGGAACTTAAGGCAACTGAGGTACAGGGAATGCAGGGAGAGGCGGAGGCACTGTGGATCACCCTGAGAAGGAAAATGGCACTGCCATTTACACTGATGTGATCTACAGACCTCTCGTACAAGAGGAAGAGATGGACAGAGTACTGGTAGAACCCATTCACAGAATGACAGCTAAGAGGAGGTGCTGCTGGTAGGAGACTTCAGTCTGCTGGATGTGGATTGGAGCAACCAGGTTGTAGCCTCAACCAGGAACAGAGATATCCTGACAGCCCTGCAGGGGGCATGCCTAAGACAACTAGTGACAGAACCCACCTGAGAGGGAGCGACTTTGGACCCAGTACTCATCAACAGGGACAGAATTACAGATGTAAAAGTGGGGAGCCATCTGAGATCAAGTGATCACAGTATAGTGTGGTTTAATGTGAGAACAGCAGAAGAGTCCACACAAAAGCAAGGGGCCTGGATTTCAGGTGGGCCAACTTTGCAAAGATGGGGAATGTCTTAGGAAATCACTAGCAGGGAAAGAGAAAGGGGGGTGGAGGAACAATGGGAGAATCTTAAGGGAGCCATAGCGGAAGCATCAAGCCATTGCATTAGGCAAGTAAGCAAAACAAAGAGAAAGAAAAAAACACTATAGTTCTCAAAGGAAGTGGCCAAGAAGGTAAGGGAAAAAAGGGTGGCATCAGGAGGTACAAGGAAACACAGAGGGGAGAAGACAGGGAACTGTATCTGGAAAGCAGAGGGAGGCAGGAAAAGCAGTCAGGAGTGCAAAGATGCAAACAGAAGAGAAAATAGCCCAGGCAATAACAAAAGGGGGCAGTAACTTTTTCAGGTACGTTAGTGAACAAAAAAAGACTAAGGGTAGGACTGTGAGACTAAAAAGGGAAGGAGGGAAGTGTGCAGGGGGGGACCAAGAAAAAAGCAGAAATCTTGAACAAGTATTTTTGTTCAGTATTCACAGAAGAAGAGGAAGGGGAGGGACCAAACTTAGGCAACAGAAGCACCACTGGGAGGGAGGAGGACACCAGACCATCTAAGGAGGAGAGAGTCTTAATGGAACTTCTAATCCAAAAGTAGGCAAGGCAATGGGGCTGGACAGGATGCATCCCATAGTATTAAGAGAACTGAGGGAGGTACTGACAGCACCAGTGACAGCCCTGTTCAGCAGTTTGCTGGAATCAGGTGTGGTACCAAAGAACTGGAGGAGGGAAAATGTAATCCCTCTCCACAAAAGTGGGAGCATGGAGGAGGCTGGCAATTACAGGCTAGTCCGCCTTACCTTGGTTGTGGGAAAACTAATGGATCACTACTAAAAGAAAGGTTTGTAGCCAGACTGGTGGCGCTGAGGGTTGAGGTGCTGGATGCCACACCTCACGCCACGCCGGCGACCCAGGTTCGGGAATAAGCCTGGGCCATCGGAGGTTGGCAGGGGAAAGGGAGGATTGAGCATCCGAAGGATAGCTCTCCTCCCTCGGGAGGGTTCCAGGGGTATGCTCGGCACTGCAGTGGCCTCCGGTGGAGACTGGAGGTACTGCTACACTTAGGGCACACATAGGGGGTTGCGGAGCCATGATGGACGTCCCCTGGCGTCATGGTACATTCGGACTCTGCCTGGGGGGGTGGGAGCGAGGGCATAATTAAGCAGGAAAAATCCCCACCCCCGGGATAGGCAACGGCACCACCTACCTCGGCCACACTCCACTGGCCGGACTGTCTCTGCTCCTGGGCCGAGCTGAGCCCGGCCCGAATATAGAAAGAGCACCCTGGAGGATAGAGTGGCCCCACCTCAGGGGGCTCAGAGCCAGGGGGATATTCGGGTTGGTGCCAGGAGCCACGGAGGAGTTTTAGGCTCAGAGGTAGAGCCGAGATCAGATGGATGCCAGAGAGAGTTCCCTGAGGTGTCGGAGCAGAAATAAGAATTGTAAAAGAAAAAAAAGAAAGGTTTATGATATATCTCGAATCCAGTGGAGCACAGGATCCGAGGCAGCATGGATTCACAGCAGGAAAGTCTTGTCAAACAAATCTGATAGATTTCTTTGACTAGGTGAGCAAAGAGGTGGATCATGGAGGGGCGGTGGATGTGGCCTACCTGGATTTCAGCAAAGCCTTCAACACCGTCCCACATAGAAGACTAGTAAGCAAGCTGGGCAGCCTGGGAGTGGGTCCCAGGGTGGTAAACTGGGTCAGAAATTGGCTGTGCAATAGGACACAGAGGGTGATGGTGAATGGAGTTCAATCCGAAGAGATGGGTTGACCAGCAGGGTCCCACAGAAATCAATGCTTGGAGCAGTCCTCTTTAATGTCTTCATAAGCGACATTGCAGAGGGGCTGGAAGGGAAGGGAAGGTGTGTCTCTTTGCAGATGACACTTCTGCAACAAGAGTTGACACTCCAGGAGAGGTAGAGAAAATGAGAAGGGACCTAAACAAGCTTGAGGAGTGGTCAAGGGTCTGATAGCTAAGATTCAGTGCAAAGAACTGCAAAATCATGCACATGGAACACAGAAATGTGGGTGAGGAATATATGATAAAGGGGGACGTACTGACAGTCACCGAACAGGAAAGAGACCTGGGAGTAATCATATCTCTTGATCTAAAGGTTACCATACAATGTGAGAAGGCTATGAGGAGAGCCAGTGGAATGCAGGGGTGCATAGGAAGAGGTATCTCCAGCAGAAGGAAGGAGGTGGTGATGCCGCTATATAGAACATTGGTAAGACCTCGTCTAGAGTATTGTGTCTAGTTCCGGAGGCCGCATCTCTGGAAGGACATAGACAGAGTAGAAGCAGTTCAGAGAAGGGCCCCAAAAATGATGCATGGGTGGCACCAAAAGTCATATGAGGGGAGACTGGAGGATCTCAATATGTATTCGCTGGAGGAGAGGAGAGAGAGAGAGAGAGGGGTACTTTAGAGACTTTCAAATACCTCAAGAGTGTAAATAAGGTACAAAAGGGTAATATCTTTAAAAAAAATGTTCAAGAACAAGGGGCCATGATATGAAAATGTGGGGGGTGGGGGTAGACATAGGGGTAACGTAAGAAAGTTTTTTTTCACAGAATGGTTGGTGAATCCATGGAACAGCCTCCCAACAGAGGTTGTAGGGGCAAAAATGGTAGGAGAATTCAGAAACACATGGGACAGACATAAAGGAACTCTAGTGACAGGAAAGACAGGGTAAGCAATAGATCATTTAGGATCTGCGGTATATGAAACAGGTAGGGAAAATGGGCAGACTAGGTGGGCCAAGCGGTCCTTATCTGCTGTCAAATTCTAGGTTTCTGTGTTCCCTAGGAACAAAGGCACATAGGGTTCTATTTTGTGGCACCTCCTAGTCCTAAAATGGACAAGAGATCTGAAGCCTACTCCACTTCTGAGAGGATGGACCTTTCTTATCAAGTACAGAAGGTCCAGAATAGTTCCCCTGTGAGCCTTGCTTCCATGACTGCTGCATTATTTTATCTAAACTAGGATTTTTAAACTGTTTTATTATTGTCGTTTGTTTTATGCTGGTTTTGATGGGATATACGATGCCGGTTCGACAACTTTCTTGTCGACCGACATCACAGTGACAGATTAATGTCGACTGCAACTTGCGGTCAACATAAATCTGTCAGGAGACCCGTTCCTTTTTTTTCCATCGGGGCTTTGCCCCTAAACACCCTAAGGGAGGTTCTACCCCCGCACTTCTGAACTAAAGATTATTAACTCTGAGTTGGAGTTGATTCGGGAGGGTGCTAGGCTGGGGAAGAGTGCCGGGATCTCTGGCGGACTATTACAGCGAACTGTCGATGTTGTCGGCATCGACGTGTTTGCTGTAATAGTGTTGCTGAACAGAGGGCATACTCCTTTGATATATGTCATTTTCCTACCTACCTGTATAGTGCTCAGAGCCTCCAGGATGAGGCACTAAACAAATACATTTTACCTATTTACTTGCTTATGGCTGCAAGTGGAGGATTGGCTTCCTTCCCAGGATATGTAGGAGGTATGCCTTCATATCACAATTTTTGTCCTCAAGTAGAACATTTTCAGTCCAGGGTATTCCCATTGACTTATTATTTCCCCCATGGGTTTTCACCAAATGATGGTAACAGTCCTTCACAGGGGCGATCTTCTCTACCCTTACCTGGATGACTGTTCCTTCAAGCTCATTCCAAGGTTCAGCTTTTACATATTCTTGCATGAACCAAATATGTGTTCCATGTTCTAGCCCTTACAGTCAATATGCCCTGGTCTGTTTGACCCCTTCCAGTATCTCCAGTATATAGAGGCAGTCTGGGACATTATTCAGGACCCAACCTTCCTATACCTGGAGGGGGCTAACCATCTGACAGCATGGCCTAGATGGTCCATACCAACTGGTATGTCATAGCTAGAATATTCCAAAGGTCTTTAGACCTTATGGTAGTGGCCATTGTCCTGATACCCAGGGCCAGGCTGTCTACATATGAGGATTATTCAGTGACCCGTAAGAGTCTAGAGGACTCAACATATCGATGCTCTAGAACAGTGTTCTCATGTCCTTTTCTGCCCCCAAGGTGCTTCAGTGGCAAAGGGACTAGCAAACTGATAAACAGGGAGGGGGCGCTTTTTAGTCTCCCCCAATGCTAACTACAGATGTCCTTGTATCCTCTGTGAATACAGATGGGCAATATCACTAAGTAGGGGGGCATTCATTCTTCCCCATGAGAGGAATCAATGAGACTCTGGAGTTGGGTTCTGGATTACAGTCTAGAACCATGAACAATCAGCATTCCAGAAGACCTGCCTGACATGTCTTACCAGACAAGCTAAACAGGTCACAGTCCCATATGCATGGCTGGACCCTGTTGACACTCATAGTGGAAGACCTATGTGGCAGATGGGACTGTACAGGGTTGAACCATTTTTTTGTATTACCACATACTGAAAAAAAAAAACTGCTGGGGTTTTATTCACTCACTCCAAGACTTGAAGTTTCCTAACAGGTGGTTGATGTCTGGGAGACAACCAAAAAGCCTCCCTCCAGAACCACTTTTTTTATGACATCGAAGCGATTTTCCTTGTAGACTGCTTCTCACCATTTAGATTAGTTTACTTGTATAGTAAACCAAAGTCTGCAGTATCTGCTACCCTTGTCAGAGGCAGGCTTTTAAAGTGCCATTGGCTGTTGTTCCAACTTTCCAGTGTGCCTACTGAAAGCCATAGGGTTTCCTGGCTGATAGGGGCCCCTACATTTTGGAGAGGCCTTTTACATCAAATGCCTCCTATTTGTAACCTGGTCCTAACTTGGGGCTGAAATTGGAGAAACTTAATTTGACTCCTCAGGTATTTTATACACTGTTTGACTGACTCCAAAGAGTCCTCGCAGCTTTTGTTTCAGCCACCCTTGGGAAACAGGGTACTTCTATCTCCGAACAGTGCCTGTCCAGATGGCTGGTTAACAATATTGCTTTTGGTTACAAGTGGTACAGTTAACAACTTCCTGTTGTTGTTGTTATTTTTTGTGATCATTTCCCTGGAGGTGTGGCCACCTCTTTTGCATGTTTTCTATGTGTATCTGCTGTGGGGATATGTGCAGATACCCCCTGAAGCACTGTCCACACTTTCACCAAACATTACAGTTTGGACGTTTTATTTAGAAAAAAGTGATGACTCTGGCCTGGCAGTTCTTCAAGGCCTTCTTTCATAGGCCTGTAGCCTCAAGTCACCCAGACTGTTTAATGGTCAGTACTGCTTGGTACTCGTTCCATAGGAGTGGCCTGATGAGAGATATCCTCGAACAAGATATAACAGTTTTGTGCTTACCATAACTGTAGATCTTTGAGAGAATCTCTTTCATCAGGCCATGCCGACCCACCCTCCATCCTCCTAGGGAGCTACAGCTTTGTTAGTGCTGTTTCCTTCTCTTTGAATGTTTATCAGATGTCTTTGTGCTGGGTTTTCCACCTTGCTTATTCTGCAGAGCTGTGCATTCTCACCTGGTTCTTTGAAGAGAGATCCTGGATAGTGTTGCTCAGATGGATCCAGCCAAATCCGGATCCACAGGTGTCTGCCCTTTTGTGGCTAGATAGTGTATCTGCCAGATAGTTCCACTATCTGCCTGTGGATTGGGCCATCGGATCCCTGGTCAGATCCCGCATTTTCCAACGGTTGGATCTGGTGCTGGATCCAGGGATCCGACACCAGATCCCTGGATACGACACCATATCACTGAATCATGCTCCGGATAACGTTGGATCCGACCTGGGATCCGACCTCCGTATTCGGCCGGATCCAACTTGAATAGTGCCACCATCTGACAGATCACTGGCGAACCCATGGCGGCACTATTCGAGCAACACTAGTCCTAGAGATCTCCAGCATTGTTAATGCTGTTTACCTCTCTATGAAGGGTTATCCAATGTCTTTGTGCTGGGTTTTCTGCCTCCGTTGTTTGACAGAGCTATGCATTCTCTCTTGGTTCTCTGAGGAGAAGTCTCTGAGCATGATCTCTGGTGGGGAACTGAGGAGGGAAGGGTCTGACCCACGTTTATATAGGGAGAGGTGACGTAGGATGTCGCCGTGGGCAGCCCCTAGTGAATTGCTTACAAAAATTTGTAAGAGTATTTTTTTTTTATGATCAATAATCACATGTCTCTCTCAGGTGTTTAAAGGCACTCAGCACAAGCACCTCATACCTAACAACACACTCATGAAGTGTGCAGTTAGTGACCCTAGTCATACACGCTGTTGTGCATTATTGCATACCTATAGCATTCAGTAGCTCTTAGAAAACAATTTAAAATCCTAAAACTCTGTTTTTTTCCTCCCAGTTTAAATGGTAGTTTGATGAAGCTGGGGAAGAGTGTGAAATGACTGTCCGAGAAAGCAGAGCACTGATCCAGTGCACTATTAGGTCTAATGGAAACTGATCTACTCCATTATCAAGAATTCATTTATATTACAATTTATGAAATATGTTTGTTAGAAGATATTATCATTAACAAGTATTCTGATCACAACCTTTGGATTCTTAGGTGGGATCAGAGGTTGTTGGATCCATTCTTGGATGTCATCGCTATTTGATGACTTCCGAAATCCAATATTTTGCCCGCTGTCTGAGTCCCAGTTTTTTTGGTACCAGTATCTATCCGAGTATCAGAATAAATCATCAGCTGCAACTTTGGTAATGATGAGCTGGGTAGCCCAGCAGTGGGACTGAAGTCATGATGCCATGCTTCTTACCTCACAGTCTGTTGCTCTGGGAATGACTACATTGTCACAAGTGGGCATCAGGTTCTAGAATAAGGCCTGGCTTTATATGAACTGTGAGGGGCAAAGCTTCTGTTCTCATGTAAATGTCATCTATAATAAAATAGAAATGGGATTGTTTGGCTGAAGAAGGAAGACTGAGAAAGGGTGGAGGATGACCTAGAAAAAGCAGAGATACCGAACAAGTACTTTAGCTCAGTATTCACCAGGGAAGGGGGGGTGAGGGACCGAGACTTAGTAAGAAAGGTATTCAGGGAAGGGAGGTAGACACCAGTCCATTCAAGGTGGAAAGAGTCCTAGAAGAATGTGGGAAAATAAGAGCAGATGAGGTAATGGGTCCAGATGGGATCCACCCCAAGAGTACTGAAGAAACTCAGGGAACTGTTGGCAGAACCACTGGCTACCCTTTTCAGTGCATCACAAGAGACAGGGGAGGTGCCTGAGGACTGGAGGATGGTAGATGTGGTGCCTCTCCACAAGAGTGGAAGCAGAGAGGAGACAGGCAATTACAGGCCTGTAAACCTGATCTGAGTAGTGGGGAAACTAATGGAGTCCTTACTTAAGGAGAGGATTGTGAAATTTCTGGAGGATAGTGGGGCACAGGATCCAAGGCAGCATGGATTCTCAGTGGGAAGGTCCTGTCAGATGAATCTTATACAGATTTCTTTGACTGGGTAACCAGGGTGGTAGATCAGGAAGGGGCAGTGGATGTAGCCTACCTGGATTTCAGCAAGGCTTTCAACACCGTCCCACACAGGAGATTGATAAATACATTGGGGAGCTTGGGAGTGGGTCCTACTGTGGTAAAGTGTGTTGGGAACTGACTGAGGGGCAGGACTCAGAGGGTGGTGATAAATGGCATGAAATCTGAGGAAAGGGAGGTGACCAGCGGGGTGCCACATGGGTCAGTGCTGGGCCCTGTCCTATTCAATGTCTTCATTAGCGACATTGCAGAGAATCCGGAGTGAAAGGTGTTCCTCTTTGCAGATGACACCAGGATTTGCAACAGAGTGGACACACTGGAGGGGGTGGAAAAATGAGAAAGGATCGAAGCCTGTTAGAGGAGTGGTCAGGTGTCTGGTAGTTGGGTTTCAATGCTAAAAAGTGCAAGATCATGCACCTTGGTCACAGGAATCCAAGAGAGGAGTACAGGATGGGTGGGGAAATTCTGGCTACCACAAGTCAGGAGAGAGACCTGGGGGTTATCAGATCTGATGACCTGAAGGTGACCAAACAGTGTGAAAGGCGGTGGGGAGAGAAAACAGAATGTTGGGGTGCATAGGGAGGGGCATAACAAGCAGGAGCAAAGAGGTGGTAATGCCACTGTACAGATCACTGGTGAGGCCTCAGCAGGAGTACTGTGTCCAGTTCTGGAGACCACATCTCCAGAAGGACACTGACAAAATAGAGCAGTCCAGAGAAGGGCAACAAAGATGGTACACAGACTGCACCAGAAATTGTACAAGGAAAGACTTAAGGACCTTAACATCTATTCACTGGAGGAAAGAAGGCAGAGAGGAGATATGATAGAGACTTTCAAGTACCTTAAGGGAGTAAACAGGGTACAGGTGGAAAGCATATTTCAGAGAAAACTCTGCATGAGAACAAGAGGGCATAATATGAGGCCGAAGGGTGGAAGGCTCAGGGGTAATGTTAGGAAGTACTTTTTCACTGAAAGGGTGGTGGAGCCGTGGAACAGCCTTCCAGCAGAAGTGGTGGGTGTGATAACAATGTGGGGTTCAAGAGTGCATGCGATAGACATAAGGGTACCCTGGAGATATGCAGAGTAGGAGAGCCGCAGATCAAATAGGATCTGGGGATGCAGCAGTGAGTAGGGAAATGTGCAGACTAGGTGGGCCGTATGGTCCTTATCTGCCAACAGATTCTATGTTTCTATAAAGAATGGAGTGACTTAATGTTCATGTTTTTTTTAACTGTTGTGACAGTTAAGGTCCTCACTAATGCCAGCTGTGAAACGTCTGCTAGTGGTGGGACTCCCTCTTTTTTTTTTTTTTTTTTTTTATGCTTTCTCTTTATGCCCCCTTCTCACTGTACTGGATTCCTTTCTTCAGGGATCCCTAGGCTGCGTAATCCCGTAGTCCCACCCCAGGTACCTCCCTCCAGGTGCTGGTTAGCCTTTCCCCATCCTGCCTCGGTTTACCCCCCGGGCGGGGAGGAGAGGACCCCCTTTAGTCCCCCTCTCACACCTCAAGTATGCATTGGAAGGCGTCACCAGCCCCATCTATGGAGCCTGGTTAAGGGTTATCTCAGGACAGCCGGGTCCCATCTACAGGAGCCCAGCACAGGGTTTTTTTTTTCTGTTTTCCTGGTCCCAGCCCACAGGACGTCTGCATGCAAGGGGGGCCATGGAGTGACACATGTCGCGATGTACTAATGCTCTGGTTCCCGGCAGACATCCTCCCTCCCCTTATATGCTGTCTCGCTGCACCTCCACCCGTGGTCACCCAGGTGGCGATATCGCAGCAGGACCCGCATCCCACCCAACCCGGAGGAGGAGAGCAGCCCCTGGGCGCTCAATCTTCCTCCCCAGCCGACCTCAGCCGCCCGAGTCTGTTTCTGAACCCAGGTTGCTGGTGCAAGCGAGCAGCCCCCTATCTCAGCCACGGGCGGGTCATGGGACCTCTCTTTGATAACAACTGTGCTTTATGTCTGATTTGTGAGGGCACTAAAGGGGGCTTCTGTTTCTTTTGTCTGTAGCTTCACATTCCTAGCCCCCCAAGTCAGAGAGCTCCTGTTACCAGCAGAGTCCTCATTCGCAAGCACAGGCCCCAGGATGAGGAAGACGAGGTGGAGCAAAGGAAGGTACAGCTCCTTGTCGCCAAACCAGCTCCTGCTAGTACTTCTGCCAAACCACTAGACTATTCAGGTATGCTCTTAGCCTTTTCTGTTTGACTGCTCTGCTTGGATGTGCTGATTTAGGCCTTTCAACTTCAGCATCCACACCTTTTTAGTGTGCTCTTCTTTACAGTGCAGGCCCAGATACAACATTGTGGTTTCTGTAGCGTTTCACATTGTCAATTGGTAATCATAATAACTGGGCATAATGCACCCCTACCAGGGGAAATGGCACAGTCCCACCTTTAGAATGTTGGGCATATGAGGATTCCATGCAACTGCAGTTCCCAGTTTAACTGTGCCAATCAGGCCCTGTCCACACTGCCACCCGAAAATCTGTAACATTTCCCAAACGGTTCAAACAGGTAACGTTACAGTGCATCCACTTTACCTGTGAACCATTTTGGAAACCATTACAGCCCGTCCACACACCGGACGAAGTGTGACTGTAATGGTCAATACCCTATCCCACAGTGCAGTTCGTGCTGCACTGGGGGCAGTGCTGGAGCTACATGCTCACGCGTCCACACTACCACCGGTAATGTTACAGAGGTGAAACTGTTTTAAAAGACGTTGTTGAAACCACTTCATAAGTGATTTCTGTAATGGTTCAGAAGACGCCTACTGTAAGGTTACCAGTGTGGACGCAAGCCGTTTTGGTAACAATTTGAGCCCACTTTAGCCCTCTGTGATGTTACAGAGGCAGTAGTGTGGACAGGGCCTCATAGGGGGCAGAGCTACTTTTATCTTCTCTCAAGGTTTCAAGATTCAGAACTTCAGGATTTCTTTGGGGCTGCAATTCTGCATAGCAGGTTGGGCTCCTTGTTTTCAGGGGGCACCCCTAAATTAAAATTGTGCCTGTTAAAGGGGAACTGTCAGCTTTGCCCATTGGTTTACTTTCAGTTCGCAAATGATAATCTGTGGGCACAAACGAGCACTAACTATGCTCGGGAATTGTCTTGCATCAAAGTAAAAGTGCTCAGTTTACCTGTTTTTTTTTTATATTTTCAACTTGTTTCTTTTCAGTCGTCCCGACTGAAACTCGCCATCCCCCAGAAGCAGATACCACACCAGGAACGCGCATCTATGGTGCACGCTGTGCTGAGGTGCAAATTTTAGCAAACACGTCACAGCAGACATATAATCCAGCAAAACTAGTAAAATTAAAATGCTGCTGGTATGTTTCACAGTAAAATGAGCGCTGGATTAACTACAAATCACTACTGGAGTCTGGCGCCAAAATCCCGTGCATGCGCACTAGTGGCACATTCTCATGCATGCGCGAGAGCTTTCCTCTGACAGCAAGTGTGCATGCACGGGATTTCAGCGCCTGACTCAGGTAGTGATTTGCAGTTAATCCAGTGCTCGTTTTACTGTGAAACATACCAGCAGCATTTTAATTTTACTAGTTTTGCTGGATTATATGTCTGCTGCAATGTGTTTGCTAAAATTTGCACCTCAGCACAGTGTGCACAGCAGACGCGCATTCCCGGCGTGTTCTCGGTGCGGTATCTGCTTCCGGGGGATGGCGAGTTTCAGTCGGGACGACTGAAAAGAAATAAGTTGAAAATATAAAAAACAGGTAAACTGAGCACTTCTACTTTGATGCAAGACAATTCCCAAGCATAGTTAGTGCTCGTTTGTGCCCACAGATTATCATTTGCGAAGTGAAAGTAAACCGATGGGCAAAGCTGACAGTGTCCCTTTAAGCTGCGGCTTTTAGATTGAATAGCCTGCATTCCCACTTTCCCTATGTGACTTAGGAGCCTTCTTTACTGCCTTAATGGGGTGTTTTAATGGTCTCCGATTTAAAAAAATGTAATAATACATCAAGGTGCCACAGGTAGGTACAACTTTATTTTTTGGGAGTGTAGGGTCTCTGGGGGGTCCCACGGCTCTAATGTCAGTTCCTGTTTCCCACCCTCTCCCTCAGTTTCAAGTTTTGTGTTTCTTACTGTTTTACAGTTATTGTATGATTTTGGTGTGTTTTAGTGCGTTTTGGGGGTTTCTCTGTGAGATTTAGCCCAAATAGTTATTATTGTTGAGAGCTGTCACAGATGAAGAACTGACAGAGCTGGAGCAGCTTGGTCTGCCTCATGCCTATGATGTCATTTAGAATTCTCACAGTTGCATAAGCCACGTAGAATGTTCACTTATGTACAATTGCAGGAAGATTTCTCAGGCAGATAACAGCTCTTTTAACATAGTTTAACCTGGAGGGTTTTCTATGTTTGTTTTCAGTATATGGCAGCATGACTTATGCATTCAACAATCCTGGGTTTGATTCTCATGACCTTCACTTGCATGATGTGTGACTCTGAGCAAGTTGTGTAAGGCACACTGTAGAGATTTTTAGCCTATACAGAAAAAATGTGGGGCTAATTATTTTTTTTCTACCTCATAATTATTTATTTGGCATAATTATTTCTTCTTGGCACCATGAGGTATTGGAGACCATTATTCAGTGTAAGACCTGCAAGGGTGATGAGGCACTCCCCTATGTGTTCCTTCTGCCCTTATTGTGTTGCTCAGCATCCCCCAGCTGGTTCTCCAGCCTGTGGAGGGAGAGCACCTGGTTGTTTTTTATGAAGTGGCAGCAGAATTGCGAAGAAATTACTTTGTGGCTCCTGAGTGAGCTTGAGCCCCGGTGTCCCACAGGACACCCCTGCAGGTACACCCAATCCCAATGTGGCCCCTCAGGTCATGGGTGCCCATTCAGGCACGTCCAGGTGTGTCGCACTGAGCTTAGGCTGCGATAACAGATGTTCAGTCAGACCCTGACCTAACCTTTTCAAGGACAGGGTGATGATTACAGGGATCTTGGTCAAGCTCCTGATCTTAACTTAATTTAAAAAGAAATAAATAAACCCTTGTCTTTTCGATAGCTGAGGAATGTAGTCCCTTACAGCTCAGGAGGTAGAGTCTGTGGAGACGGCGGATGTCACTCCGGCTCTGTCTGCATCTTTTCGTATAACATGTATCCAAAATTACTGAGCAACACTAAGCAGGTGGGGATCAAAAAAAAAAATGTCACGGTTCCTCCTTTATTTAGTAAAGGTCTGCCGGTGGGAAGCTCCTCCACTGGTAGACAAGGCAGTCTGTATTGCTGAAGAACACCACCTTGCCTATAGAAGTATCTGGCATAGGTCCCAAGTTTCAGCAACTGGAATGCTGGTCACTGCAGGTGAGGAGTAGGTGGGGGCAGTGATGTAGAGAGGATTTTTTTTTTGGGTGGGGTGTAGATATGCTATTTTGGAAATGGAACAAATAAAAGCCGTGCGTCTGGGGGGGGGGTGTACATGCTCTGTGGTGAGTTTTCGGTCTTTTCTTGAAGAAAAAACACACTTTTGTAACAAGCTTCCCACCCCTAATTCCATGGGAATTTTTTTATTTTCCCTTCACATGGAATAAGGGTTGTGGGAGACTCTGGCTGGCATTACAGTCTGCAGAACCTCCAGTGGTTGTGCACGGCTGGCTATCCAATAGTGCGATCAACCACTGACCCCATATGCAGTTTTCGTAATATACTGTGATCTGTGAAAGATTTCAATATAAAGGCCGTGGTCTGGGGGCCACAAGGCCCCCAGAAGCTCTGTGGGGTTTATATGCTCTGTGGTGAGTTTTGGGGCTTTTCTTGAAGTAAAACAAACAAATTTTTGTTACATGTATCCCACCCCTAATTTCAGTGGATTTTTTCTCCCAAGTGCCTTGTGTGTGTGACCAGAAGCTCTTGTAGGTAGCTCGGACCCATACCATGTAGGGCCTTAAAGGTTAGCAAGCCAACTTTAAAGGTTATCCACCACTGAACTGGCAGCCAGTGCAGAACGCGTAGGACAGGCGAAATGTGACTGGTTCAGGTAGACTCAGACAACAACCTGGCCGCAGCGTTCTGCACTAGCTGCAAGCGACGGATATCATCCCCAGGAAGCCCTAGGTATAGGGAGTTACAGTAGTCAAGACGTGAGGTCACGAAGGCGTGAACCAAAGTTGGCAGGTCATCAGACGGAACAAGGTGCTTAATCCGGGAAATGTTCCTCAGATGATAGAAGGATGATTTGACCACAGCTGACACCTGCGATCTGTTCTTGCTGCATACTTCCTGAGCATTACAAACACACCCAAACAGTGCAGTCACTCATGAGGCAGTTGCCTCCTAAACTCCCACCGCATCATAAGGGGATGGACTGTGTTGTGTGTGTTCCTGAGAACAGGAAAGGTGCAATTTGAGCTGATCAAGGAATGTAAGCAAAGCTGTGTTTGTGTGGTAACACCAGTATGGTGGGAAGTCTGTTTTTCACTTTTTTGAAAGAAAGAGTCAGAATCCAACTATGAGCTACATCAGCAATCTTTACTGGATGCTGGCAATCATAAAATGTGTATTTTAAACTAGGGACACTTTGAGACCTAAGGGGTTGACAGTGTCCTTTGAATATTAACAACAATAACAACAACATTTGTTAAATTTCCAATTGTATAATTAGCAATCTGAATTCCAGTAAATGAATGAAGTGTGCTGCTGACAAATGACAAGCTTTTACCTTTTTCATAACTCATACTTTTCAAATCCACTTACTTTCTACATTAGAAAGAATGGCATTTTCCATATAACAGTAAAAGAGAAGGAAAACAAGATTGGTTAACTTCAAAGTATTTGAAACTTGGATTCCCATCAATCAATGTATGGTAATATAAATAACAAACTTCAGTTTTTTTACATCACTCTAACAGTTTAATCCACTTACTTATTCACATGAAACATGGCAGGAAAAGATTGTGAAACTGTTGTTTTACTACTCCTACATAAAATGTTCAGACATCATATATTTTGGAGGAAGTATGGTCAGCGTTGTAGTTTGAGGCAGCACGTTTAGCCTTTCTGAGCAGAGACTTGCTAGGGACAAATTTGTATCACGGCGTTTTGTTGAAATGTTTGGTCTTGCGGGTTAAAATGGATGGTAGCGTTGTTAGATTTGATAGGCTTGATCTAAAGGTGGTCTTATTTTTGGCCACTGTAGAAAATATGCATTCTTCTTCTGCATTGCTGTGTGGGAGGAGAAGAATGTACTTGGCCACCTCAAACAACAAATTAAATCTTGGACCATGACACCCCTTCACCTGACCCAGATAGTGCCATAAATGGTCCACCCGATGTAGTTCAGCCAGTTCTGGTTCAGAGTCGTCCAAAAGCTGATAATCAGTAAACTGATCATACATTCTGTCCAGATTCCCTTCTACTTTTTCCTTCAGTGTTGGAAATTTTTCCACAAAGAACACCAAACTGTCAAAGCTGGCTTCAGTACGCTGATCAAATGGAAGCACTTTAGCATTTTTCTGTACAAGGTCATTTACAGGTAAGTGACCAGTGGCATACTGATATGCCTGAAGTAGAAACAACTGGCAGCTTTTGGCAATGTTTCATTCTTCATCAGGGAGAAAGTTGTTCTGCCTCATAACTGAACGTGTGGTGAAACCAATCATTACGTTTTGTGGGGGAAGCAGGTTTCTCGGGCTGATGCACATCAATGTTAGCTAAGTCCTTGCCTTTGTATGCATCTGCTTTCATGCATCTACCAAGCAATTTCTGGAAGAAATTATGGATATCTCGATGCAACACATGCATTTTAGGTTCTTCAGACTGAAGAAATTTGTTTAGGTCAGAGAATATGGACATGACAGACTGGTAGAATAAAAAGGTAAACCTCAGTCAAAGGATCAGTGAAGTATTGCTTCGGCCTCCATAATCTTGGATCAGATTTCAAATCTGTCTGACTAACAAAGAAACTCTTCAGGCTGGGGTACTGTTTGAGAACTCTGGATATACACACATCTTTGCTAAGCCAGCGTGTAGCCCCATACTTTAAGATTTTCCTGTATTCCTGGTCACAGAAGTAACAAAACTCTTTAAGTGATGCTTGACGTTTTGTACTGTTATCAAAGTAATAGTACACATCGACAAGGAAATTGCCAACATCAAACCCAGTGGTCTGTGCAAAGGCTTTAGAGCCATGATTGGCAGTGTTATGAATGACATGGCATGGACAACCAAATGTGAAGACATTTGGGTTTTTGGCCTCAAAGTGTCTATATAACCCCTTATGCCTTCTCGTGTTCACAGAAGCATTGTCCAAGCTCAGACTAATAACATTTTCCCATGGCACAGAGTACTTCTTAAAAGCTTCACCTATTTGTTCAAATATTCCTGTGGCACTACAGTCTGAAACCAGGCACATGTACCAGAACATTGAACTGATCTTACCTCTGTTGACATCATGTATCCTAACAACTAGTGGACACGTGCTTTCAGTTCCTGTGTCACTGCTACCATCAACTGCCAATGTGAACGGGTTATGCCGTAGATAATCCAGAAGAGGTTCTTGTAACTCAGGTGCTATGGCATAATTCACAGTTGCGGCTGTTTTAGTTGCTGCACATCCATCATTTTTAGCTATTTCACTGTCGGGAAACATCTTGCGGAAGAGTGGACCAGCATGAGCTGCAGCCTCAAGTGTGGTAGGTTATGCTCTAGAAGGTATCCAGTGAAAAGCACCTCGGCATTAGTAACACTGTCCTGAGACTGCTGCATGAAGTAAGATGATACAGCTTTGCATGCCATAGTAACCTTGGCCAACTTCTTGTGTTCTGCTCCAGCAATATGACGCTCCACATCCCGCCTTCATTGATGACTGACACCAAAAGCAGAATTGCAGCCCTACAAAATCAAAAGAACAAACAGCTGTACAGTACTCAACTCAATTATATTTTAATTAAAACATATAAATATGCAAAGCCTGGAATCTTTGCCGGACAGCTGCATTTATATAATTTTATAAAACTATAATTAGACAGACTGTCTGGATGCAAAACATATTTCTGCATTAATTCTTGTACTAAATCTATGCATATCTGGATGCCAGTGGGAAAGCTGTCTGCATTTATGCAGTGCTGGATGTAAATGGTAATATTATACCTGACAAACGTCTTAGCCAGAGATGCAAATCAGGATAACTTCAGGGGATAAGCCAAAGTGGGACTTGGATTACATCTAAGTGCACATAAGGAAAGCGTGAGCACACTTAGATCAAGAAAATAGGCAATGGCCCACAGGCCACTAGGCATGTACAGAGAAGTCAAATGTTCTCTGCTGGAACATGAACACTTCTAATCTTCCAAGCACAGGTAACAGCTAAACCAGCTTATCCAGTGTTTTGCCTTTTGTTCAGGAGCCAGTATCCAGAGGTGACTGTACAGTCTGAATTTGGTACTGGGAAACAAAAGCCTGACTGATTAGCATGTACATGCTTAGATTGCTGCTACAGTTTGTTTTTAGCTCTCAGGCCTGTGAAAAAACTAAATGGGGTTATCTTAACATTTTTTTACTAACCCAAACACTAGTGCAAATTGACCATGGCTAGTGCAGTGAACTCTGTACATAGAAACATAGATTTTGACGGCAGATAAGGACTGCTTGGCCCACCCAGTCTGCCCATTTCCCTACCTATTGGATAAGCTGCAGATCCTAGTTAACCAGCAGCCTACTTCTTCCTATCCCCACCCCTTAGAATTGCCTTATGACTGTCCCATGCATGCTTGAATTCCACCACTGTTTTTGATCCACAACCTCCTCCGGAAGGCCGTTCCATGCATACACAACCCTCTCTGTGAAAAAATACTTCCTTAAATTACCTCTGAGCCGCCCCCCTTCTATCTTCAAATTGTGCCCCCTTGTTCTTGCACACCTCTTTTTTGGAAAGATGCTACCCTCTTGGACTTTGTTGATTCCCTTGAGATACTTGAAAGTTTCTATCATGTCCCCCCTCTCTCTTCATATGTCTTCCGGTGCAGACCCTGCACCATTTTAGTTGCCCTCCTCTGGACAGCCTCCATCCTGTCTATGTCCTTGCAGAGATTGGGTCTCCAGAACTGCACGAAGTACTCCAGATGGGGTCTCACCAACTGTCTGTACAGAGGGATGACAACTTCCTGTTTTCTACTGGTGATGCGTCTCCCTATGCATCCCAGGATCCCCCCAGCCCTCCTTACTGCCCTCTCACATTGCTTGCCCACCAGGGTGCAGGGAAATTCCACAATGCATGCTCATAACAGTCATTTTATGGACATTTGTCACCAAATTTTCAACATAGCCAGTTTAAGATCTCTGCTCATGTACAGTGTCACTATGATTTTCTTAATCTGTCCCAAACATTGGTTTCGCACACCGTCCACGTCAATGTGCGCTCCATGTGTGAAAACACATTTCTTGTGAGATGTGAAAAATGACAGACATACTGTTCATAAGGAGGTGTGGTAAAATGTCAGTGTTGAAAATCTGGAGTGAAAGTATTAAACATGCTTGAAGTTATGAGCGTGCGTAGAAACTGCACAATGCATGCTCATAAAATAGTCATTTTGGGGAATTTATTCACCAAATTTTCAACATAGGGTCTTTGGGGATCTACCCCATGAACAGTGTCACTGTGATATTCTTAATCTGTCCTGAAAATTGATTTCGCACACCGACTGCACCATTGTGCGCTACATGTGTGAAAACACATTTCAGGTGATATTTGAAAAATGACGGCTGCACTGTTCATAAGAAGGTGTGGTAAAATGGCAGTGTTGCAAATCTGGAGTGAAAATGTTAAAAATGCTCAAGTTACAGTAAGTAGAAACTTGCGCAGCACGCTCAAAAACATAATTTTGGGAATTTTTCACCATATATTTTCAACATGGGTTTTTGAGGGGCCTACCTCATGAACTGTGCACTGTCGTTTCATTAATTGGTCCTGAAAGGTGGTTCCGCGAGTGACACTAAAATCACCTTTCGGGACCAAATAATGACAGTGACTGAATTCATGAGGTAGGGTCCCAAGAACCCCATATTGAAAATTTGGTGAAAGAATTCCCAAAAATGGCAGAAATATGCACCAAAGTTTAAAAAAAAAACATTTATGCCATTATACAGCTTGCTGGCATTTCTTCAGTTCGCGGTTGGCTTTGAAGAGTGCAGACATGTTCCCGATCCATGAAGATTATCGCGTCGGGCTCTGGAGTAAGTATGGGGTGAGGGGTATGGAGAGGTGGGGTACACAGAGGGTGGCGTGGGTTGGGAGGGGGCAAGATAATCAACGGGGACAGTTTTTATTCTTGGTCTTTTTTGTTTGTTTATTAAGACGACGGGGCACTTTTTGCCATGCTGGGGTGGGCTCCTATTGTGGCACCTGGCAGTTTATTTGGGAGGGGTGCAGTGGAGCCGACAGGGATTGGGCACCCCTGTCGGCCATACAGTGTGCTGGGGGGGATCTCCTGCATTACTGTCAAAAAGGAAACGTTTTCTCAGCCAACACCTAGCTCTGTCTCCAAATTTACAAATTAAGTTTTGATACCTAAACAAAGTACAGAGGAGCAGGGGCTTACTGTGCACCATGCTTTCTGTGGATTCCCTTTAACAGGCTGTACACCGGGCCAGTCAGATGACCACTGCCTCTGGAAGCTGGTCAAGGACTGCTTTCTTTTTAGCTGCTTTTTCTTGGCTACCGTGACGCCCGGCAGACACACCACCACCCAGGCTCACCCTCCTCTAAGTCACTAAGAATTTGACTACTATCGGACTGCATTGTGGACCTTACAAGTAAAAATTCAGGCTAGCTTTCTTTCACTGATGACCTGCCACTGACGAGTTAGTCAGACACCTTCAGGCTTTCCCAGCTCAGCTGACTGTGACACTCGTGCTGTCAGTGTCAGCTGTTTGCCTGTCAGATTTGCCGCTCAAAGACGTGGATCATGGCATAGTCATTCTGCGGCTACGCACTAACTGTTTTGCTGAGTAGAGACCTGGAACGAGTGTAGCGGGGTGCACTACATTCTGTGCATGCGGTGATTTAAAGGGCAGAAGCGAGTTTGGATGAGAGGTTGCAGGTGAGCGGGTTTACCGCTCGAAATCGGGTCAGACCCGTGAAATGCGGGTCACTTGGGGGCTGTGATCTGGTCATATCAGTCATGTCAGAGTGGTGGTCACCATGTGCAGGAGGAGTTTCCGCCTCTATCAGCACACAACAGTTGCATGTTTTTTATGCTGCCTTTACTGGCCAGAGTCTTCAAAATAAGGTCACTACCATGGCCAGTTTCATTCCTCTACTCTGAAGGTGCGAACCTTATCTGCAATTCAAGGCCATGGACCCACCTTCCAGGTGAGTATCATGTATATTTTTTGTGTCAGACCGCTTGGCCCACCTATGGTTTTTGGCAGTGAGGACCATGTGACTTAGTCATTGGTCTGGTCAAACTTGCAGAGGAAGCTTGATGTTGTAGTCCATCTGGGGACAAATGACCTGGCTGGAGACCAGGCAGGGATAGCAAGGGTGCAGGAGTTCAGAAAGTTGTGTAAGGCCCTTGCGCAGGTAGAAAGCTCTGTGACCTTCTCAGGATTGCTGTCTGTCCACAGCAAGGGAGAGGCTAGGAACCTCTGCACCAAGAACTTCAGCACTTGGCTGGAGAGCTTGTGCAGAGAAAAAGGTTTTGGCTTCATTGAGAACTGGGGACCCACCTGGAGGAATGTGACCATGTACAAGGGGGATGACCTACACCTGTCTAGTGAGGGGACTGCTGTCCTTAGTGAACAGTTTTAATGCTTAATTGGCAGGCATTTAAACTAGCTAAAGGGGGCGACAAAAGGATGCAGGGGGAACCAAACTGCCCATCCCCACAGGATAGGGAAGTCAACATGGAGGACCATAACGTTATGGTATTGCCAGAAGAAATGAAACCCTAGAAGGAGGAACAGCGGAGGACAGGGGGAAGGGGGTTTTAGATGGGAAGGACAAGTAGAAGAGGCAAAAAGACAGCAGGGGGGATGATAAAAGGACAAATGGCAAGACATAGAAGGCTATGTATAACAGTACCCGCAGCCTAGGGAATAAAATCCCAGACCTGGTGGCCTTGATAACAGAGGCTGACCTGGACATTGTAGCTAGTACTGAAACATGGTATACTTGAAACCATGATTGGGATGTAGCAGTACCAGGTTATACTATGTTTAGAAGAGACGGGGGGTAAAGAGGTAAAGGGTGACTCTTTACATCAAGGAGGGTATTAGGGCGACTGAGATACAGGGAATGCAGGAGGGAGTGGAGGTACTTTGGGTCACCTTGAGACAGGCAACGGCACTGCTAGTTGCACGGGCATGATATACAGACCCTCAGCACAGGTGGAGGAGGTGGACAGGGTTCTAGTAGAATCCGTTCTCACGATGGCAACTAAAGGGGATGTGCTGCTGGTATGTGATTTCAGTTGGCCAGATGTGGATTTGAGCATCCCAGCTGCTGCCTCAGCCAGGAGCAGGGACATCCTGTATGCTGTACAAGGGGCAGGCCTCAGGCAGCTAGTGCTAGAGCCCACCAGGGAGGGTGCAATTTTGGACCTGGTACTCACCAATGGGAACAGAATTGAGGAAGTCAAGGTGGGCGAACACTTGGGATTCAGTGTATCATCACACTGTGCGGTTCAGCATGAGTACAGTGGCAGAGTCAAGCCACACAAAGGTGAGCGTCTTGGATTTCAGGAGGGCAGACTTTATTAAGATGGGGATATGTCTCAAGCATGCCCTGGCAGGGAGGGGCAAAAGGGGGGAGTGGAGGAGCAGTGGGCCTATCTGAAAGGAGCCATAGTAGAGGCAACAAACTTTTGCATTAGGCAAGTAAACAAGGGCAAGAGAGAGTCACTATGGTTTTCAAAGGTAGTGGCCGGGAAGGTAAGGGTGGAAAAGATGGAAATACAAGGAACACAACTGGAGGAGGACAGCGTAGTGTATCTGGATAAACAGAGGGAGGCAGGGAAAGTAGTCAGGAGCACAAAGGTACAAACGGAGGAAAAAAATAGCACAGGAGGTAAAGAAAGGAGATGAGAGTTTTTATAGGTACATTAGTGAAAGGAGAAAAACCAGGGATGGGATAGTAAGGCTTAAAGGGGAAGAAGGAGATTGTGTGGAAGGGGACCTGGAAAAAGCATCAATACTGAACAAATATTTGTGTTCTGTATTCACAGAAGAAGGTGAGGGACTAGAGTTAGGTAACATGAACAAATATGGGAGGGAGATGGGCACTAGTCTATTTACGGAAGAGTCAGTCCTAAAGGAACTCACAAAACTGAAAGTGGACAAGACAGTGGGACCAGATGGGATGCAGCCTAGAATATTAAGGCAACTACGGGAGGTGCCCTGGCACCACCACTGGTGGCACTATTCAATGAATCACTTGATAAGGGAGTGGTTCTTGAGGGCTGGAGGAGGGCAGATGTAGTCCTTCTTCACAAAAGTGGCAGTAGGGAGGAGGCTGGAAACTGTAGACCAGTCAGCCTCACCTCAATAGTGGGGAAGATTATGGAATCACTACTTAAACAAAGGATCATGGAACATCTTGAATCCAGCAAAGCACAGGATCCGAGACAGCATGGATTCACAATGAGAAGGTCATGTCAAACAAATCTAATTGATTTCTTTGACTGGGTGACTATGGCCATGGATCGGGGATGTTGGTGGATGTTGCCTACCTGGATTTTAGTGAGGCCTTCAATACCGTTCTACACAGAAGACTTGTGAACAAGCTGTGGAGCTTGAGAGTGGGTCGCCAGGTGGTAAACTGGGTTAGAAACTGGCTGAATGATAGAAGACTGAGGGTTGCGGTAAATGGTCCTTAATCTGAGGAAAGGAGTGTGACCAGCAGGGTGCCACAGGGATCAGTCCTGGGCCCAGTCCTGTTTAATGTCTTCATAAGTGACATAGCAGAGGGGCTGGAGAGGGAAGGTGTGCCTCTTTGTGGATGACACTGAGATCTGCAACAGCGTGGACACTCTGGGAGGGGTGGAAAAAATTAGGAGGGACCTAGATAAACTGGAGGAATGGTCCAGAATGTGGCAGCTGAGATTTAATGTGAAAATTGCAAAATCATGCATGTGGGACGCAAGAAACCGGGGAGGATTGCTTGATGGAAAGGGGGGGGGCTGATGGTCACCAAACAGGAAAGGGATTTGGGGGTAATCATAACTGATGACCTAAAGGTGGCCAAACAATGTGCCAAAGCTGTTGGGAGAGCCAGTAGGATGCTGGGGTGCATAGGGAGAGGGATCACCAGAAGAAGGAAGGAGGTGGTGATGCCACTGTACAGATCATTGGTGAGGCCTCATTTGGAATATGGTGTGCAGTTCTGGAGGCCACATCTCTGTAAGGATGTAGACAGAGTGGAGGCAGTTCAAGGAAGGGCAACAAAGGTGGTGCAAGGCCTGCATCAAAAGTCATATGAGAAGAGACTGGGAGACCTCAGTATATATACACTGGATGAGAGAAGAGACAGGGGAGATGTAATAGAAATCTACAAATATCTAAAAGGCATAAATAGGGTACCGGAGGGTAGCATCTTTCAGGAAAGGACATATCCAGGAACGAGGGGGCATGATATGAGATTGGAAGGGTGTAGACTAAGGGGTAGTGTAAGGAAGTATTTCTTCACAGAAAGGATGGTAGATGCATTTTATAGACTCCTAGTGGAAGTGGTGGGGGCAAACACAGTGGGAGGATTCAAGCATGCATGGGACAGGCATAGGGGAACCCTAGCAGTAGGAATGAGGAGGTAAAGCCGGAGATCAAGTAGGATCTGCAGCTTTTACAGTAGGCTGGGAAAATGGGCAGACTAGATGAGCCTAGCGGTCCTTATCTGCTGTCAGTTTCTATGTTTCCAAATTACTGCTGAGGGAGGCTTATGGTTTGCTTCCACCAAACAAAACAAAACAGAAAAAAGATTTTGCAGTAAAAAGGGGTGTCTCCAATGTCAAACAATAGCGCAAGTCTACCATAGCCCAAGGGGGTCAAGGTAACGGTTGGCACAGACAGTTCCAAGGGGAGTTACATTCCTCCCATAATCAGCTCCAGAGAATGGAGGAACCTACTCAGGTAACAAGGTTACAGTATCAGAGAAGCACGGGAGGCACCATGCAGAAGACCCAGCACCAGGCCTGGTGCCTTTACTAGAGAGTATACAGGCCCACTACCATCTTGACAGGGATGTGAAAATCCTATTGCCCCCCTGTCTGGGGCAAGTAAATTTCCTTGAAGGGCAAGTACAAAAGGAAAGCTAATTTCATTATAATGAATAGGGGCAAGTGAAAATTCAGCTATAGTCATGGCTGGGCAAGTCCCAAAAGTTTTGAGTTGAACACTGAGGAGTTTTTTTCCTCGAGATGGGCCAGAACAATGTCAAACACCTTTTTAAGGGATATTCTCCATTCAAGTTCTTCTTGAGGTGAAAAGGCCAGATGTACTCAGTGCTCCTGACCCCATCTTTCCTCAGGACCATAGTCCAGGTCTCCCTAAATGACACAGGGTCATGCGTCATATGCTTTCATTTTATAGTCCCCAGGAAGTGGGTTTTTTGCCAGGCCTGTCATCTTCAAACGCCTGAACAAGTGTGTTTCAAAATCTTTGCAGGTTGGAGCCCCGGAGGTTTATTTATTTATTTATTGGAAGGTTTCACCAGGAAGGCACACTGATCAACACGTTGCTCGTCTTCTGGTACGACCTTAGGGAGAGACAATCGAGGTTTAGTAACATGCAGTTTCCGTTTAGAATGACTGAGCAAAATAAGCATTAGAACATGAAAATAGTTAAATAACACATGCTTGTGGAATATATATATCTATAAACAGAGATCCAAATCCAGTGTTCCGATTCTATAAAACACATCACATGACCGTGCATATAGCAGAGCGCGACCGCATTCCTGCACTTTTACCCCCTAAAAAATAAAGTTGCTATTTTATAAGATAGATAACCCACTCTATGGTGTGCTGTCGCGCTCTGATATATACACGCCTTGGGTGGTTGAGTCACACCAAGGCATGCGTATATCACAGCGCAACTGCACACCTAAGAGTGGGTTATCTATTTCATATATACATACACACAATTACATTTTGCATACCTGAGGATCATAGTTCATTGTTTTAATGCAGCCGTGTATCCAACACCTTGCAGGATAGGGATACAATTAAGAGACAGGAGATTTGCAACTTTTATTGGCTGAGTGAGGTGCAGTAGGAGAGCAGTCCAAGAGTGACGGGGGGGGGGGTGTAAGGCAGCTGGGGGGTAGAGACTAAAAGATGGGGGAGCAATTACCAGAACAAGAGAACATATAACTGCTGAGGGGACTAGTTAACACAGGGCTAGTGCAAGCTGAATGAGGTTACAGTTTGCATACCTGAGGATCATAGTCCATAGTTTTAATGCAGCTGTGTACCCAACTCCTTGCAAAACTGGGATATAATTAAGAGAGAGGAGATTTGCAATTTGTTGGCTGAGTGAGATGCAGTGGGGGCAGTCCAAGAGTGACGGGGGGGGGGGGAGAGGCTAAAGATGGGGGATGAATTACCAGACCAAGAAAAGAAATAATTGTTGAGGGGACTAGTTAAAGGAGAACCACCACACAAATTACAGGAGTCACCGCTGCATAATTCGTAGCTCAAGCTCCCTGATCCCCCCCCATTGATCCCAGAAAATAGTTAGCGGTAAAAATACCTGATCGCTCATAGTTTAGGGTGGTGATCTGGTGCAGCCGGCATGATGAACGTGCTGTGGAGCCTCCTGGGAGATTGCGCTGGGCAAAAACCGTGATATGATGATTATGCGGTTTTGCCTCTTCCTGTGCATTGCCCTTATGCATGGAAATATTAAAATCTCTGTATTTTGTATGCCTGGTGATAGTTGTACAAAAGTTGGCTATATGTCATGTGGTTGCGGCACATGACATATAGGCGACGCACCAACACCCCAGCAAAACAGGCTGCTTCAGAGTGCTGCAAGCTGCCTTTTCTAGTCTCTGTACTTTTGAATGCTGACTACACAGGCTGCTGTGCTTGTGGTACCTAAAATGGAATGGATAACTAAAAGGGGTCAGCAGCTGTGTTGAGAGACAAAGAGAGAGAGGGAGAGAGAACGAGAGGTGGGAACGTGAAACAGAAGAATAAGGCTTTTCTGAAGCCCAGCTACCTAGATGCACTCCAGTAAATGCGTTTACCCCCCTAGACTAACTAACTCAAATTCAGGCAGGATTACTAACAATTACAGGTTTAAAATATCACTAATGCCCATACTGTAATTGAAAAGAACAAAATATAGGGAGCAGGGATATTCAGAGATAATTAGCAGCGCTTAGGCAAGTCACCGAGAGCAGAATTTCAGCATTCATAGAATGGGCCAATCAAAGGCAAAGCCATGAAGTGCTGCAGCCGCAAGCGGATCAGGCTGTAAGAACGAGCCAATCAGCGTCGTATCTCAGTGTCCTGGTGAATCCTGAGCAGTGTGCCTGAAGTCAGCAAAGGTGTTGCAGGCAAGTGAGGTGACACGGCCAGGCTGGCTTTCCCAGTGCCACCTCGGAGAATCTGGTGGAGCCCTGGTCAGGGGCTGGAACCAGCACCTGAAGTCAATGAAGGTCTTGTGGGTAAGCAAAGTGGCACAACCGGGCTGGCTTTCGTGCTGCTGCCTCAGAGGTCTCGCTGAGTTGCTCAGTCAAGGTTTTTTTTAAGTCCCACTACATCTGACGAATGTCTACCATCATATTCCTCAGTCCTACTGAGAGTCACTCACGTTTTCATATTGGACCAACATCCAAGCAGGGTAGGGTGCCTCCTTTTGCCTGAGCATCAACCCCACCAAGTTCCTGAAAGGTGTTGATAGTCCTGGTGGCTTACTGTCTATCCTGTCTGAATGAACTGATTATTCATGCAACAACATTGTCCCTGGCAAGAGGTCGTTCCTCTGCATTCTAGGTCTACTGGCATCGCATGGCTAAGGGTGACCGGGAGCAGAGCTCCCCTGAGCTGTCTCCGACCTTGGACGGCCTGGGGGTGGTTTTTCACCACAAACCAAGGAAGTCTGCCTTTCCGGAAGGTGACTTTTGTCAAAGTCCACTGTTTCAGGATGCAGTCCTCGGTATCTGCCCTAGATTTGCTGTTTTTTAGTTCTCAGGATAGGCAGCGATTCCCAATCATATGGTTTCACTTCTAGATGAGGGCCTATTCAACTGTTTTTTTCTGTTGGCCTGTGATTCCTCATTGGAGGCTTAGCAGCCAGTTCCCCCTGCCCCCCCAGCTTCATCACTCCTTGAGTTGGTGAGTGTATGTATGGGATCTCTATAGAGTTCAAGTACGTTTCCCAGAGTTAATTATCACAAAAGATGTTAGCTTCATGGTTGGGAGCAGGCAGAAGACAGCCTCCCACTCGGGGAACAGGGTCAGCGTAGGATCAGCATCTCCAGAAGATGGAGAAGGTCCACCTAGCCTCCCTTAGGTCTCAGCCATGCTGCAAAGCGTGGGCGTTCATTCTACAAGTTCATGTAGGCATGGGATATTTTCTAGAGGTCACTGACCTGTCGATAGCTCTCATGGTAGGAGTATTTACCCTTTGGACAGACTGCTTATGCCACAAAAATGTTCCTCCTGTGGAGTGGCGGTTGAACCTGTACAACTGGTTGTTTGACATCAGGTTGCTGTTCACATCCAGCCACTATGCTCGGATCCAAAAAGGTTCTCAGTCTTCTTTGGTCTCCACAGCTGGGGGCAGTGTTCACACTGCCTTAAGAGTGGATCTCAAGCAGAGAGTATGCTTACTCCACCAATTCTCCTTTAAGTTTAAAAAAAATAAAAATAAACGATATAAAGGACGCTCTAAAGAGCTGCCTTATATTAGCTACAGAGTGGCCGAGAAGACTTTGGTTCTTGAACTTAGCGAATCTTGCTCAACAGCACCCTTCTGCCCTCTGATGTCGAGACCTGCTATCAGGGTCCCCCAGCCCCCCAAAAAAGCCAGGAATGAGACAGCTTGCACCTTTGCTCTTGAGATTCAGAGGCCCTTTTACATATAAAATGAATGGATAAATATAGGTTTTCCGGAGGAAATTCTTGATACCTTGCTGGATGCCAAACATTCTCTGGGTCAGCAGCCCATACTCCGATAAGGGCTATCTCTCCTTTTTACCTTGGGCCAGCAGGGAAAGTTATCCTTCACTGGCCGCTATTCTGCACTTTTTTGGGTTCTCTACAAGAAGGCGTGATGAAGAGGTTGATGTTGAGCCCGCTATCAGACCAGGTTCTGCATCACAGCGTCCTGGGATTTTCGGCCAAAGGCCTGATAGGTGCGTGTTTGTTAGGACACATCTGGTGTTCTATCTCCGGTTCTCTGGGGAATCCGAATTAGGTAATGAATTCTTGCCAGAAGTTTTGCAAACATTCACATCCATTTCGATGGATGTTTGTTTTTTCGTTTTTTCCTAGTGGCAGCTAGAGGAGTGGGTGAACTCCAGGCTTTGTCTCCTGAGGAGATTTACCTTCTTATGCATAAAGACAAGTGGTACTCAGGACAGTTACATATTTTGTCCCAGAAGTGCTCGTGGCATTCCATGTGAACCAGAAAGCATGCTTTCCATCCATTATATGCAACCTTCTCACTCCAAGAGAAGGAATTGCGCAAGCTGGCTTGTATCGGGCAGTTAAGTGCTACAGTGGTAACTATAGAAAAGTTCACCGATACTGTGGTATGATGGTCATTACCATGCGGTACTGAGGTATTAGCTCAGTGTCGCGGTGTCAAATGACTAATTTTAGCAGTTGTTAATATGCACTTAGCCACAGGATGGCTACCACAAGCTGTAACTGCAAGATTCTATGCAAGAAGAGTAATTCATGTTTTTCCTCAAAATTAACCAGTAGATGACGTCAGGTTGTGCAGCTGTACTATTATTGCCAGTAATGTGTCAGAAGGTGCACCGCTAATTAATCTCCCCTCATTACAGTAATTGCCATTTAGTAATCACTTTAGACTCTTACCTAATTAAAGAGGATGGGAAAAAAAAGGGGACTACTTAAAATCAAATGTGTCCTGTTCTCGCAAAAAGACAGACTTAGGCTAAATCACAGCACTTGTCCTGATATGTTTCTTAAACAAAAATAACAACAGAAGGAGCTGACAGTCTTCCTTTAAAGGTTGTTCACAATAAATACATACTGTATGTCAGACTGCTTCCAGTGTGTCTACAGTATGTTAGTACAGAGTCCTCAACTTTATCAGCTACTTGCTATTGACAGTCGCACATTATAAAAGTGTTGCATACAGGGCATGTACTGTAAACACTACATCAGTCCTTTTTTTCCTGGCAATGACTTCTGACTTTGTGAGCACACAGTGAGCAAGAAAAAACTGTGATGGAACTCGCTTCTTACGCTGCAAGCGCTCACTGCTGTGAGAAAAAAAATATTCAGTACTAGTGGGCATAGTTCCATGGCACCCAAAACACTTATCCAAAGTTTGTTGCACTTCTGTGTGTGCTTCCATTCATTTTATTTATTGGTAAAATAAAAATATTCAAAAAGTAATGAGCTGGACAGACAGCTTACAAAAAGAATTATATAGGAGACTGCAGCACACGAAAGTCAGCTCTTTGTTCCCTGCTCCTATACAGCTGGTCTGCTCACATTCCCCCATTCCACACAAAACCCCTGTACCTGTTGTGTAAGCAATTGGCACAGGTAGGGTAAATAATAAATAAATAATAATATTCATGATCTTACTCAGCTCCTATCTAACCTGCCACATTGCTATAACTAATTGCTGTTATGTTTTGAAAAGTGTCGGGTCCAAAAGGTGAGAGCTAGAGTACAGCCTACTTAAAGGTGATTGAAAATATTATTTGGACTGGATGAACTGTTATCAGTCTAATCAATCTCTAAAATATAAATAATAACATTTCTGCCCCATGGCTGCTCCTGTCTGACCTGCCACATTGCTATAATCAACTGCTGTTATATTTTGAAAGTGTCTGGGCCGAACACACACAGCACAGCTAGGGTAATAATAAATAAATAATATTCCTGATCTTAACCTGCCACATTGCTATAATCAATTGCTGTTATGTTTTGAAAGTGGCAGGGTCTGAACAGTGAGAGCCTGAGTACAGCCTCCTTAAACATGACCCACAATATTATTTGGGCTGGATGAAATACTGTCAGCCTGATGGATCTTCGTGGTCTGCTCCTGAATGCCTCAGGATCTCCTCATGGCCATAATATAGAGGCCAAACCCCCCTTGTTAACATAATATATAATTAAAAAAAGAACAGTTATGTACGCAGAACTGGGAACATGGATTGTGTGCTCCTGAGCTTGCTGACTTGTTAGTGCACACAGTAACTTTAGCAGCAGGGTTAACTGGTTTAAACACCATGTTCCATTACACCCTGGGATTACAGCTCTCCATTTTTTTCCCCACTTGCTCAACTGCATATAGAATCACCCAGAAAAAAAAATCAAATGTGAGATCTCAAAAAAGAAGAGGCTTGTAATGGAGTCTGTGATTGGCGTAACCCTCCCCCCCCCCAACACACACACACACACATTACCTTGGTTGGTTGCCATCTGAATGAATGACTAAATGAGAGGTAAAGTGCACTCTGTATTTTTCTTTGCAGATTTCCACTCAGTCATTCAGACACAGCGTATGTAGGTGTTCAGTTGGTTTGGGAGAGAGGAAGGGGATTCATTTAATGTCTGTGCTGTAAAGTGGAATCAGGAATTTGTGAGGACTTCTTGAGCGAAGTTCCATCTTCAAGCACATTTCTGAGTCTTACGGTGGCTTTCTGGCTCCTGATCTAGTGTTCAGCCTGCTCTCACCACTGCTGAATGCAGAGCACATCAACCCCTTCCCCCACAAAAGCTGGATCAGCTCTACATAGGTCTTTGAAATTAATTAACTGCCAAAGTTCACTGTACTCCATGTAAGACTTGAGGGATGGTGGACAAAGTGCAAATGAAGCAAACCTCTGTTAAAGTTCTGAGGACCTGCCTGGTATAATAATGTTAAAATGTACCATTAAGGGATTGCACCTTTGTTATGCTGTGGGGTGCAGAACGTATCAAGAGTTAGCTGATATATACATATACCCTTTTCTGATCACCAAAAGCATATCTATAAAATTTGCTTTTGGTGAGTGGATAGGTACACTAGACAAGGACCTGCCTATTTTCAGGCAGGATCTGGGAAAGTACATCTTACAACCACAAAGTTGCAGTCTGTTTCATTTCAAGTAAAGAACAATAATGAAATGTAGCTCTGCTAACTCATATGAAATTCTGTACCCCCAGCATAACAAAAGACCCAATACATAATGGTACATTTTAACATTATATACCAGTTCATCAATCTAAATGATAGTTTTTTTTAATTATTATTTACTTTATAAAAACAAATGTCAGGTTAAGGAACTCACCTGCAATTTTAAGACATGCCAATAAGTGCTGGAACTTTGCTTATGCTGAGGGGTCCAAAGCTTAACAATAGCCTAATAAAAGCCTACTAGCATAGAGGGGGAAAAACGTTTGGGTAACAAGCTTAAAAGAACTATAGGAAATATTTTACATGGAAGATAAGAAGACAGCAGGGGTAAAAAAGATAGCTGTATGGTCCAAAAAACATTAGGTTACCTAGGACGATCTCTCATCTTAATAGCGCCAAACAGAAGGCATTCACTAAACTAACACACAAAAAAACAGGGTCCACTGAAAACTTAGCCAACTGAGTTATTGAAGGAATTGAAAAATAAAATCCAAAAGAATAAAGAAAACGAGAGCGCACACTGTTAATAACTGCAGGAAAGAATTCTACCTCTACATAAACTCTGTGAAAGCAGGTAGTAGCTGTACATTGCCCATATCCCATAATAGTAAAAACAAATCAGCTTTGAAGTAACCATAGCTGAGATGAATAATTATAATTTTGGCTCTGTATATCAGTCCAAAAGGTACCTATACAAATCCACACCAACCAGCTACAGTAAGGAAGAGCACAGTAACTCGAACCAGGGTTCCCCAAAGAATGCGCACATTAATACACCGAAGTTTCCTGGACTGATTTTAAAAAAACAAAGACAAGAATTAAACCACTCCACAACTAACGTTTGTTTTCACACATTACCTTTTAGAAGAAACATTAATCCACCTACAGGACTGGCTGTTGTCATAGTGACTAATTGTTCTTCCTGAATGGGACTGCAATTTCAATGGTGGCCAAATTGCTCCAAAACTGAAGGAACTGGTCCCCTTGGGGTGAGGATTCAAATTTGAAATCATTATTGTAGAGAACTACAGTATCTCAGCCAGTTCCTTCCAAAATGTATTTGTTTGGTGGGTTTTCTCTCACCTCTGCTTTCTAGGTCTTTCTCTTATACCTCTGATGCCACCGTACAGGGGATAGATGCACATTATTTAGATATATTTAGACTCTTAACATCTATTGCAACCAGTACAAAATTGCTTATATCCTAGTATCTAAACGCTTGTATAAATCAGGGTTTTTGAAATGCTCTATGTCTCTGTCATATTACAAATTACAAGAAAAACTCAAAAAAACACATTCTTCTCATGAAGATCGGTATGTAATGCTTAGTTTTCTTTTGCATGTGAACAAAATCATTGCATTGTATCTTGTGCAGAGTGCTGGTTTTGAGGGGTTTTGTGTAGCTGGGGTCACATGTTCAGCTGTTCTGTATTTTTTTTTTATTTGTTGTTAAATGATAAATGTTAAACGAGTTGACGACCAATAAAGTAGCTCAATATTTGATAGGGAGTGATTCATTTATTGGCAATCACCAGACATGTCTCAGTCCTTTTATAATATACATCAGTTTAACCATTTTTAATAAGGCATCTATCAGCTGTGGTAAATAGAAAAAATGCTAGTAGTACTGTTGCAAAATGTGACAACAAAACGCTCCACAAATCCATGTTCTCACTTTAACTTTGTGATGGTTGGAATTTCGCGACTTTTTTAATTGCATTACACAAATTATACCTCCGCCCTTGTTCAGACAGAATGTACTGTACATTGTCGAAAACAGAAACTGTTGCATTGGCATACTGACTTGTATATTCTGTGTGAATATAGGGGGAGCTATAATTTGTGTAATGTAATTAAAGCAATGGTGTCTCCTTGTTGTCACATTGTGCATTTGAAATACTGCCTTTTATCCATTTTTTATCTACACTTGTCAGCTTGCAAAGGCTGGATCCTCCAACAGCATCGGAGCTCATTCCAAACTGATTGATTCCCATAAAAAAGTGCCAGTATTCAAACAGCCCCAGCAGAATTGGCTCAGTAATAAAGAGGAGCTCAGAAAAAACTGCATCATTTGCCCTCGAAGCACACAGTCAGTTACAGTTTGCTTATACAGATAGGCAATTCAAACTACAGTACTTAGAACATGACATCGATGGGTGTGATTTGAAATACAATTTGTGATATACTTTTTGTGTTTGTTTTGTGCTACTCATGAATTTTATTTCCTTGGCAGTGTTGGCAGCAAACAGTGCATACTACATCTTTAGACTAAAGCAGGGAGGCATCACCAGAGGGCATGGTTTGAAGTTGGAAGGTGGAAGGGTGAGGGGGGAAAAGAGGAGGAGGTTTTTCACTGAGAGGGTGGTGGACCCTTGGAATGCTCTGCCTGGTGAGCTGGTTCAGAGATCCACAGTGGAGGGCTTTAAGAGAGGGTGGGACAGACACAGAAAGTGGATGTATCAGATGATGGCCTGCCCCGGGGGGGTGGGGATGGATGATAGGGGTTTCTGGAGCACAAGGGATGGGAGGGTCTCGGCACCCAACTAAGGATCTAGGTTCGAGCAGACTCGATAGACCATAAGGCCTAATCTGCTGGCAAATAGTATGTTAGTATGTTAGTACATCGTGGAATAACTGATGTCAACTTGCAAATCCTGATACAGCATCAGAATAAAACATAAATCAGTACAATCCTTGGTTACATTTCAGTTCTTATTAAAATGAGCACACGGTATGGAAAACAGTTACATTGCCCTTTCCAGATTCCCAAGATCGCACACAGCAAGATCGCAGGGACTACATTTACAAAACAAAATCTGAAGATCAAATGATAGCATATTCCATTTCTTTTGGTAGCCTTTATAGAAACAATGTGGTTCATTGCCCAATCTTCACTCATACTGGTTCCTCCTGGATGCCTGAATCCTGAACGTACTGTACACATACAGTATGTACTAAAAGTAAATTGAAACAAAAAAAAATGAGAATTTGGGTTGCAGCACCATTTTTAATTGATAAATACAATGGACTGCAGGCTTTTCAAGGGGAAGCAATCAGGTTAGGCAGTATCCTTTCAATTTGTATGGTTTCATTCTGGTCCACAATGAGCAACTCAAATAGCGCATTTTAAGTATTGCCTATTGCCTTGCTCACTTCAGTTTTGTGTGAAGAAGTGCCCCCCCCCCCCCAGAAAGTAATGTCTCCAGTAGATGGGGGTTTCAATATGCTGACTCTGTTTTGTGATGAGTACACTGAAAGACAATGGAGGTTACTATACAGTATGTCAGACAGATTAGGGAAAAAAAACTGTTATTAAAAATGGTTAAATAACCTTTCAGCTTTTTACCCAATTGCCAGTGTTAGGAAGTATCTCTCATTGCTTAACTACCCTAAAATTAATCATCATTATTTGTGAACCATCAGGAACAGATATCTGCAAACCTAGCACAGTCCCCGCATGTTGGTCTTGAAGTCTGCTTAAACAAAATTCTGCCCTACTATGAATTCAGACTTACAAATGATGTGATTAGCTGCATGGTGTACTGTAGTCAAATAATTGTGCCTTTATGTCCCATGTGATGACATGACATTAATTATGAACTTGTGACAAAACGGGGTGCGGCTTGATTTTTTCTATTGCTGGATTGGCTGTCACAATGATAGTAATCAGCTTTAAAATTGGCAGCACATTGAAGTTATTATACTATAGTTCATTATGAGTGGTAGCAAACTGATTTTCCACTTTGTACAGTTAAAGAAAAGTCGACAATCTGTAAAAAAAAAAAAATTTCAGTACACAGAAAGAGTGGTGCACTGCACACTGTATCGTCGACCCCCCCCCTTTAAAAAAAAAAAAAGCCTAACAGGTTTATTTGTAATGTAGTGGTATCTCATTTTATTTCCGGCTTGAATACAGGATTTGAACTCCCTCCATACCTAGTGGACAGGAGATAACTTTTGCTGCAATACCAATTTGTAGTTTAGTAATTTCGCTTTCAACCGTAACTTTGTTTTTTACCTGAAGTAGAAATCTCACCTATCGTGACTTGTGTCAGATAAGCCAAGCATAAAAAATTTTTATTTGCTTGCTGACTTGTCTTGATAAAATAACTGATGTAAGTTAATTCATTTTCTCCATTCAAATATTGTTTCTGACCAATGAAACAGCTTAATAATGTGTGATGTCGGAGTGATGTAATTTAGAATGGGCTATTTTTGTGTGCCTGATTTAGTGTTTGCCAGCCTTTAATAAAGGATCATTTACAGATTAAAAATGCTTCAGGAAGGTGAGTTTTATTATTTTAGCATGTAAATAAAATGGTTGCTGCTATATGCTGGAGTCAGTGTCAAACGTGGTGATGAGTGCCCAAGTCTTTGGATGTTTGTAAAAAGAAAAACGCATTTTCATACAAAAGGAAAAAAAAACAAAAAACAGAACAAGTGCCATCCTGAAAAAGAAGTCTTGCAATTAAACTTCCTCATTCGCATCATCCCAGTTACAACCCAGCTACAAAAGTAAAACAAACTGCATTTTAATACACAAGAAAGTAAATGCCGAAAATAAGTGAAAGTATAGCACGTTGCCAACAGCATAATCAAAACTCTGTCACACTCACACAGACTAACAAATAACAGCAAGCATAGCATACTGTGTGCATTGCTTTTATGTTTTAAGTAAAAAAACAGAAATTTGCAGGATGACTGAATCATTATGTTATAAAGTCAAACATCAAAGCAATCAGAACCTAATGTGGATGTCCTTTATATTTTGTTTCCCGATCCCCAGTGTGACCTTTTTTTTCTCAATACATATTTTATAGTCTGGCACTCTGTGTTAAGAAGTGCAGTGGGTCTGTAATGTTTGGAATTTGAGAGGAGGCTGTCATCTTATTTGCCAAATATTTCACCAAAGGATGAAAATCATCCAGTAATTAAAGAAAAGTTTCAGAGGTTAGTCCATCAGGGCCAAGCAAAGATTTCTTCTTCAGTAAAAGTATGGCTGGAGTAATCTCTGAGTTGGTGACTGGAAAGATCAATGGCATATGTTAGTGGGACGTGGGTTGGGCTGTAGATGTTTGAATCTGGCGTCTTCAATAGTTATTGTTATAGGGACGTTTTTCATGTACTGAAAGTGATCCTCGCATTCCTTTTTATAACACTTTTGTGCATTTATTTATTTTTTATGCACAGACTAAGAGCTACTGTATGCCAGCTATGCACCAGTTCAAGGCACTATCTCTGTGTGGTGGGCTGTTTTATTTGGACAATCTTTTATTTATGTTGTGTGTTTATTTATCTATTAATTTTTCTTGGATTTGTGAATGCCACTGTTTCATATTTCAGCATTAATGGACACTAAAAACGTCAGGGGCATTGTGTCAGTCTATTTGCGATGTTTGACACATGAGGAGTCAGGACAGAACCTTACAGGAAGTTTTGTGTATGTGCAGTAAATTTGTATTACAACATATGTCAGTGTTTTTCTTTTTTTAATAAGTAATATTTGTACGGTGACTAGAGCTAAAGTATAGCTAAAAGAAATCCATAAGGTCGGACACCATACAAGACAAAACGCTACTAAATTCTAAACTCTTGTTACACTTCATGTATTGTTCTGTCATGACTCGCCAGATATCAGACTACCCAAATTACCACAGGCATTTTTGGTGTAAAATCCAGACTAATACTTCCTGACAACCTTGACTCTACCCACATGGACATGAGTTGTCGGTAACCCCTAGCCAGCATAAATGACAATTTGCCAACACTGTATATGCAGGGGTGAATTTATCAGTTTGGATAGTGAGAGTTCTTGGCAATTGGCACAATCACTATCCATGGCCATTACTATGGGATCTGGTCTTGTGTCCAGAGGGGTGAAGTGAATGAGTTTTGGAGAGCTGTGACCAGCCCTTCCCAAAGTCAAGCCATGCTGCCTAGTCACTGCTGTCCGATCTCTGCTTCTTCAGTGCCACATTGTACATGACAGCCTGTCTCAGTGGTGCAGTGATCAGAGGAAAACAAAAGTGGTGGTCACATAATTTTGATACATCCTTGGTTTGTATGTTGCACAGGCACTCCCCCCACACACACTGACTTTTGGCCTGTCCCTACAATTGGATGCTTTTCCCCATACATAGTATAGCAGTATCCCCCCTCCCAAATTCCTATCCGATTTTGCTCAGCTGGCATACGGTCCCCACTTTTGGACGGTGGCATGTATTGTTCATTGGCTCTGATCTCTACTACATGCGTTTAATCTGAGATCAGGTGTCATGTGTCCTTGGGACTCTCAACATTTCATTTTCATTGGAGTCCTGCTTCTATCCTATTGTTAAGTCAGGAAGGCTGCTTCACTCAGAGATAGTGCACTTTCACAGGGTTTCTGGTAGGATTCAGTCCTTGGCTCTGAGTTTTATAAATACTGCATGTGTTCTAATGACTAACCCTATTTCCAGAAAAGCATTCAGAAAAACAATACTGTAATTTAATGTTCATCCCAACCCGTCAAGCTGTGCCACCTTGAGAGACAATGAGAGCCCTCTGGCATGCAGAGTTAGATGTGTTATCGATCAAGTGCAGCCTGGAAATTCTCTCCCCTTGCACTGCAGACTGCGCTCTTAAAAGGATAATAGGTTGTGTTGCCCTTGGGTTAGCAGGGCATCAGAGGTGCCGTCCTTAAGCAAATAATGAATTTGAAAGAATTATGCATGCTGTTTAGATACAAACCGAAATGCTACTGTATTACTGTAGATGCTGAGAAGCCCATTGGGAAGAGGCCACCCTTCTGGTGTAATTAATTAAAAATATCCCTTTTAGTCTAGCAGACCCCTCTCCCCGATGTCTCCCCATCCCAACCCCTTTAATGGGAAAAAACTTGTTTGAAAGTGGAAAGATTTTTAAATATTAATTTTTAATTTTGATGCATCTGTGATTGTTGCACTGACAGTGGGTAGATATATTTGGGGTTTACATTGTAAAGGTTACTTTAGACACTGTATGCCTGTACTAACACCACTAATATTTTTTTCTTTTTTTTTTTCGATTTACTTGTGCACTTACTTGTGCATTCCATTCACCGTCAGTGTTTTAAAACATTCGTCCTCTGAATACTTTTTTTTTTGTTGCTACTGATACATTTATCTTGGTTACTAAGCTAGTTTTGAATTAAGTGAAACCAGTTCTGAGTATTTTTATTTTTCATTGCAGACTGCTAGAACCTATTTTTATTTTCATTAGTGTTGAAACAGGCAAATGTAAATTGCACCTAGAGAACTGCAGGGCAATCCAAGTTGCTGGCCATGTCATTAGCAACTCATAAATCTCAATTGAGTGTATACTGCACCTGTCGACTGTCGAAACTGTTCCAATGGAGAGGACCCCCCTTCCCATCTCATAATAACACTGTCTGTGGTGGTGTGAATGCCCTGTCTCCATTTATCCCTCATAGCTGATCACCCTGTTCCTTAGTTCCCCTCCCCCTCAAGTATCTAGTACATAGATACATAGATACATAGACAGTGTCGGCAGATAAGGGCCTATGGCCCACCCAGTCTGCCCATTTGAGCTTGTAAGTTCAGTTTGTTTTCCTAGAAGTCTGTTTCCCCTTACCCCTGACCTCTAGAATTCCTTTATGTCTATCCCATGCATTCTTAAATCCCCGTGATTGTTTCAGCTCCCACCACTTCCTCTGGCAGGGTGTTCCACTTGTCCACCACCCGTTCTGTGAAGAAATTCTTTCTCATGTTTCCTCTGAATCGTCCTCCCTCCAACTTCATCCCATGCCCTCTAGTCCTGGAACATCTTTTTCGCTTAAAAATAGTGTTTTCCTGCACTCTGTTTCTCCCTGTAAGATACTTGTATGTCTCTATCATATCCCCTCTCTCCCTCCTCTCTTCCAGGGAGTACATGTTCAGTTCCTTCAACCTGTCTTCATAGGACTTGTGATGCAATCCATGCACCATCTTTGTTGCCCTCCTCTGAACCTTCTCTACCCTGTCTATGTCCTTACGTAGGTATGGTCTCCAGAACTGTACACTGTACTCAGGTGGGCTCACCTAGTGTCTTGTATAGCGGAATTATGACCTCCCTTTTCCTGCTGGTGATGCCCCTGCCTATACATCCAGCATCCTGTTTGCTTTACCTGCTGCCTTGTCACACTGTTTCCCTACCTTGGGGTCATCAGAGATGACAACCCCAAGATCCCTTTCCTGCTTGGTGCATGCTATATCCTCACCCCCAACTGATATATTGTGCCAGGGTTTTTGTGCCCATATGCATTATCTTGCACTTCTTGGCATTGAATTTCAACTGCCAAACCCTTGATCATTCTTCAAGTTTCTGCAGGTCCCTTCTCATTCTGTCTACACCCTCTGGTGTGTCTACTCTGTTACAGAGCTTTGTGTCATCAGCGAACAGTGAAATTCTGCCTTCTAGATCCTGCATAATGTCACTGATGAAGATGTTGAATAGGACCGGTCCCAGAACTGATCCCTGTGGTACCCACTGGTCACTCTTCCCTCTGTGGAGTGACGCCATTTACCACCACCCTCTGTGTCCTGCCACCCAGCCAGTTACCTACCCACCCACTACTGTCCTGCCCACACCCATATTCCCCAGTTTGTGTAATAGTCTTCTATGTGGCACAGTGTCAAAGGCCTTGCTGAAGTCCAGATAGGCCATGTCCACTGCCCTCCCTGATCCACCTCCCTAGTCACCCAGTCAAAAATTCAATGAGATTGGTCTGACGCATGGCCTCCCCTGGTGAAACCATGCTGCCTTGGGTCCTGTAGTCCATTGACAACCAGATGTTCCACCAATCTCTCCTTCAAGTGCTTCCATGATCTTTCCCACTACCGAGGTGAGGCTGACTGGTCTGTAGTTCCCTGCTTCCTCTTTGTTCCGCTTTTGTATAAGGGGACTACATCTGCTGTCCTCCAGTCTTTGGGTACCCCCTGTTTCCAGTGATTGGCTAAACAGGATAGCCAGAGGTTCAGCCACCACCTCTCTTAGTTCTTTAAGGACCCTGGGGTGCACCCCATCTGGCCCCATTGCTTTGTCAACTCTATTACTTCCAGTTCCTTCAGGACCCTTTCTCGTGTAAAGGGACTTGTGTCCATTTCTGCACCATTCTCACCCTTGTACTCCCTTCAGACCCATTACCCCTCTTCCTCAGTAAGACTGAGCAGAAATACCTGTTCAATATGTCAGCTTTACTGTTGTCATCCTCCACGCTGACTCCCATCCTCCCCCTTCAGTCTCACTATCCCTCCCTTTGTCTTTCTTTTTTCACTTATGTACCTGTAAAAGGTTTTGTCCCCTTTAACCACTGATTTTGCAATGTGTTCTTCTGTCTGAGCTTTGGCTTCCCTTACTGACTTCCCTGCATCCCTTTGTTTCTCCTGGTACTTCTCCCTATCCCCTTCTGCCTGTGTCTTTTTGTATTGCCTGAATGCTATCTTTTTGGCTTTCACTTTCTTTGCTACCTCTTTGGAAAACCATAATGGTCTCCTCTTCCTTTTCCTCTTGCTAACCTGCTTAATGCATAATTCTGTTGTTCTTATAATCCCCATTTTAAATACTGCCTACTGTTCCTCAACCCTCGATTCCTGTCCCATTCCCTTAATGCCTCTTTCAAGTATTTCCCATTTTCCCAAAGTCTGCCCCTAAAATCCAGGATACGTGTTTTGTGTGGTTTGGTTCTGCTCTTTCTGTGATTTCAAACCATAATGACTGGTGGTCACTGTTACCCAGGTGCTCCCCACTGTTACCCCATCACACTGTCCCTGTTTGTGAGCAGAAGGTCCAGTATTGCCTTCTGCCGAGTTGGTTCCATGACCAGTTGCTTGAGGAAGGCACCCTGAAGGAGTCCAGGATAAATCTGCTCCTAGTTGATGCTGCTGCTGGGATGCTCCAGTCGACGTCTGGAATATTGAAGTCTCCAACCAGTACTACCACACCCTTGTCTGCCATCCTTTGGATGGCTAGCATCAGCTCCCTATCTGTTTCTTCCTCCTGGGCTGGTGGTCTACAGACCACACCTGTGCGGATGGCTGGCCCCATTTTCCTTTCTAGCTTAACCCACAGTATCTCTCCCCCATTTTGTTCCTCCTGGATCTCTGAGGCCCTTATGTCATTTTTCACATACAGTGCCACTCCTCCTCCTTCCTGCCTGCTCTGTCTCTTCTGAATATGTTGTAGCCAGGTATGGCCATCTCCCTGTCATGGTTATCATTACACCAGGTTTCAGTGATGGCCACAATGTCCAGGTCTGACTGTACCATGACAGCCTCCAGATCTTCCATCTTGTTGCTAAGGCTCCTGGCATTTGCACACATGGCTTTCCATGATTTGACCTCCCTAGCCTGCTTCACTGTTCTACTCCAGCCCCTTCCTTGGTTGTCATTTATCCCTGGTTCTCCTTGCTGTCTGCCCTTCTGCTGAATTTTGCCCCTTTTCTGCTTATCCACCTTTTGGACACTAATCTCCATCTTTTGCACACTGCTTTGCAGAGATAGCCACTCCTCTGGTTCACTGGTTCCACTGCTAGCTGTGGGGGGTGAGCAAGTAGGTACCCTCCTTGCTGGCCTGCCACCCCCCTTTGCTAATTTAAATGCTTGTCAATGTAGCATTTAAACTTATCATTGAGTGCTTGGATTTCCCTCCAGGATGGATGCAGGCCGTCAGGCTTGAACAAACCTCCATCCCTCCAGGTGGGTCCCCAGTCACCAATGAATCCAAACCCTTCCTCACAGCACCAGTTCTTCAACCATGAGTTAAAGTTCCTGGTGCATGCACTCCTATGCTCTCCCTTGCCTCTCACAGGTAGTACTTCTGAGAAAGTGACAGAAGTAGCTACTTGCTTGAGACCCTCCCCAGTTTCCTAAACTCTTCCTGAACTTCCTTTGGCTCTCCATTTGCCAAGTCATTAGTACCTAGGTGGATAATGACATCCAGCTCACCCTCCGTCTTGCCTTCCCAGTGATCCCAGTATCTTCCTTCCATCCCTCCATGCCGTGGCACCTGGTAGGCACCTCACCTCCCTGTCCTCTCCCTCCTGTGTTCCTAGCTGGATCCCTCTTCGATGAGTCCCCACCAGGATTAACTTCCTCCTCCTCTGGGGTCCACTGCTTTCCCCACTGAGGTCACCTCCTTGGCTAACCTCCACATCCTTTCCTTCCACTTCTCTGGGTACCTCTATTTGGTTGTCCTCATTTGCCAGTGTGGCATATGGGTTCTTGAGAGGAATAGGATCTGGGATGTGCCTCTGCCTGACTGCTCTAACCCTCCCTGAGCCCACTGTCATCCAAGTGCTCCTCGTTCTCGGCATCCTTTGAGGCAGCTGCATTGGACTGGGTGGTCCCTGGATAGGGGTGATGGTACTCCTGACCCAGTTTACTTCCGCTCTGAGTCTGGTTACCTCATCCTGCAGTCCAGAGAGATGCATGCAGATAGGGCAGCACCTCAGTGTCCAGAAGGTCTGCCTGAATATGGCTGCACCACAGCCACTGCATTGCACTACTCCCCACATTATACTGCAATTCCACAACTTGTCTGCTACTGAAACTCTTAGTTCTCTTTTTATTAATTTACAGTACTAAAAATCCTGTAACTGATCCTCAGATATTTTTTTTTTAAGGAAAAAGAAACCAATAAATAAATGAGTCGAAACACTTGTCGTGCTGAGGGTGGGCTTCTTCCCCCTTAGGCCCCTCCTACTTCAAACCTCTTACTATACCCTGTGTTTAGCTCCTGTCAATCAGATTTATCAGGGCATATAATTAAGAGTTGGGGGAAGGGAAGGGAGATAAAGATAAAATTTGCAGCAATTAAAGACAGCACAGAATTACACCACCACTATGTTTTAAATTTTCAACAGCCCAAAAACAATTATAAGTAAAGACAACAAAGAAAGAAAGTATAGTGTCACTACAAGCCCACAATCTAAGTTTAAAAGGAAAATACCAATTACCAGTTACTCTAAAGCACTGAATTGAATATGTTTCCTTCCTTCTCCTTCTGGCTTCTTCTGAGAAAATCAACCTCTGTTTGCTACTTTAACTCTGACTAAGCCCCACCTCCAGTTATCACGTAGCTGAGGTCAGAGGCCAGACAATTAACACCCTTCACCCACTACAGGACAGTCAGACAAGCCAAGATAAAATTTGCAGCAATTAAAGACAGCACAGAATTACACCACCACTATGTTTTAAATTTTCAACAGCCCAAAAACAATTATAAGTAAAGACAACAAAGAAAGAAAGTATAGTGTCACTACAAGCCCACAATCTAAGTTTAAAAGAAAAATACCAATTACCAGTTACTCTAAAGCACTGAATTGAATATGCTTCCTTCCTTCTCCTTCTGGCTTCTTCTGAAAAAATCAACCTCTGTTTGCTACTTTAACACCACTATGTTTTAAATTTTCAGCAGCCCAAAAACAATTATAAGTAAAGACAACAAAGAAAGAAAGTATAGTGTCACTACAAGCCCACAATCTAAGTTTAAAAGAAAAATACCAATTACCAGTTACTCTAAAGCACTGAATTGAATATGTTTCCTTCCTTCTCCTTCTGGCTTCTTCTGAGAAAATCAACCTCTGTTTGCTACTTTAACTCTGACTAAGCCCCACCTCCAGTTATCACGTAGCTGAGGTCAGAGGCCAGACAATTAACACCCTTCACCCAGCTACAGGACAGTCAGACAAGCCAAGATAAAATTTGCAGCTATTAAAGACAGCACAGAATTACACCACCACTATGTTTTAAATTTTCAACAGCCCAAAAACAATTATAAGTAAAGACAACAAAAAGAAAGTATAGTGTCACTACAAGCCCACAATCTAAGTTTAAAAGAAAAATACCAATTACCAGTTACTCTAAAGCACTGAATTGAATATGTTTCCTTCCTTCTCCTTCTAGCTTCTTCTGAGAAAATCAACCTCTGTTTGCTACTTTAACTCTGACTAAGCCCCACCTCCAGTTATCACGTAGCTGAGGTCAGAGGCCAGACAATTAACACCCTTCACCCAGCTACAGGACAGTCAGACAAGCCAAGATAAAATTTGCAGCAATTAAAGACAGCACAGAATTACACCACCACTATGTTTTAAATTTTCAACAGCCCAAAAACAATTATAAGTAAAGACAACAAAGAAAGAAAGTATAGTGTCACTACAAGCCCACAATCTAAGTTTAAAAGAAAAATACCAATTACCAGTTACTCTAAAGCACTGAATTGAATATGTTTCCTTTCTTCTCCTTCTGGCTTCTTCTGAGAAAATCAACCTCTGTTTGCTACTTTAACTCTGACTAAGCCCCACCTCCAGTTATCACGTAGCTGAGGTCAGAGGCCAGACAATTAACACCCTTCACCCAGCTACAGGACAGTCAGACAAGCCAAGATAAAATTTGCAGCAATTAAAGACAGCACAGAATTACACCACCACTATGTTTTAAATTTTCAACAGCCCAAAAACAATTATAAGTAAAGACAACAAAGAAAGAAAGTATAGTGTCACTACAAGCCCACAATCGAAGTTTAAAAGAAAAATACCAATTACCAGTTACTCTAAAGCACTGAATGGAATATGTTTCCTTCCTTCTCCTTCTGGCTTCTTCTATTCTATCTAGTCCTGGTAACAGCGGTAATTGCATCCTTTGTTTCTGATGGCACTACATCTTTATTTATTTATTCATTGAAGAGTTTCACCAGGAAAGGCACATTGAACAACAGGTTGCTGATCTCACAGTGCGCCCTGGGGGAAGGGGTAATGGGAGAGTAATACAAAAACATATAACGTACACGACATGCATACCTCACAACTTTCCCTGACCAAACAGTGAGGGTTGTAATCACAATACAATGTGAAACATGAAGGCAGTATAGTGCAGTGGTTTAAGGCTCTGAGCTGCATACCTGGAGACCTAGGTTCAAATCCCACAGCCCCCGCTGTGTAACCCTGAGCAAGTCACTTAAGTTCATTGTGCTCTCAGGTTGCTCCTGTGAACAAGCTTTTAGCTTACTGTCTCTCTCTTGGTAACACAAAAACAATAAAGTTACAAGCTTGTTCTTCCTAAGAAAATGTGTTTTACATTAAGCCCCTTACTCTACCAGCTTCTTGAGTAGATATGACTAATGTTAAACATGTGTCCCTGATTTTGTTTTTGTCCCTGATTTTACAAGCTTTATCCCTGATTTATGAGGCAGGGGGTTGAGAGGTATATTTACCTGGTTGCCAAGCTGCCCCTGACCCCCTGCCCCCAATGCTGCCTCAACTATTGTATGTAATTATTAAAGAAAAGAAACACCTTCCCTGTTAGTCTAGCATCCCCCATCACCAGCACCGCCCCAACTACTGTATGTCATTATAAACAAATATCTTGCACTTAAAGAGCTAACGCAGCCATAGCTCACTTAATTAGTACTTTTACTACAATACTTCTTTGTAGATGGAACAACTATACAGCAAAGCCCTGAAAACCAGACATTTCTGGGTTCTGCAGGTTCCTTCACAAAAGGGGCAGAGGCATACTTTTGGGGACTTCAGAATGAAATAGACTATAAAAGGAGGGGAATATATGACAGTCTGTTCCCCTGGGGATAATGTTGGGGGCTTGTGTTTTTTTTTTTTAAGCATTAATTATTCCTTTTGCATTTTGTTTTTACTTTGTTGACTTTTGTACTCTCTGGTGAATAGGTTTGAAAGTGTTATTGGGAGCAGAAGTCTTTCATTCATGGTGCATGTTAAAGTGTCATTTTTTGCTCGGTTTCTACTGAATTCTGCTACCGAATCTGTTGGTTTAAGTCTCTGTCTATGGTACCGTGAGTACTAGATAGGTTTTACATTTAGTTTCTGTGTGGAACTTGTAAATTTCAGATCGGTTCGGCTGAACCGATTAGTTTAGTTTGTGAATTTAAAAAAAAGTTTGTGAATTTAATTAGAGTATGGTAACCGGTCCGTATCAGTTCTAAAAAAACGGATTTTATTACATTTTTTTTCCAAGACCCGTAACATGGTCAGGAACCGATAGGGGAGTCTTGCCTGGCAGTTTGCCGAAAAAAGGGTAAGTTTTGGATAGGATTGGCCATGTCTGAGAAACCCAAGAAAAAACCGGGCCCACTGGGTTTCAGCACTGCAGTGTGTGTTGGGAAGCCTTTGCTAAGGCTGATCCCCAGACCACCTGTGTTTATTGTATGTGGTTTGACCACCTCGATTCAGACTGCCAAATTTGTACGAATTTTCCCAAAGCTACCCTGGATAAGTGAGTAGGTAGACTGAGGGAAAGGGAGGCCAAGAAGTCCGCTGACCCGGATGGCCAGCCCGGTTCGGTTCTGACCAAACCAGAAGGCATGCCCTCTGACCAGGGCGAGACTTCTTCGGGCAAGAGGAGAACCGATTCTGAGGAGTCAGTTCCGGTTAAAAGGAAGAGAAGAGAAAAGATAAATCATCTGGTTCGGATCCAGAAATTCATACTCCGACTGCTGATGAGATAGCCAAAGCGATACGAATAGTGCAATCGCTAACTTTGGTTCCGGCCGAACCGGCACCATCTGGCAGAGGCTCGGTTCGGTCAGTTCCCCCGGTTACGGATTACACTTCAGAATAATTTTATGAACCGGAGGAGGAGGAGGGAGAGTATGAGGATGATGATGGTGATTATGAAAGTCTGGATGTGCCTATTGACCCGGACATCTCCCCAGACAGACCTTCAGGTGTTTCTCCTCCTAGGCTTTCTGAGTCCCCTTCCCACTTTTATGTTTTACAAAAAAGTGACTGAAACCCTCCAGCTTCCAATGGAAGAAGCAGTAGAGGATCAAGAGGAGCCTGATTTTGTTGAAATGATAGACATCCCAGAGTCCAGTAGACTGTCTATTCCCCCTCCATAGATCTTTTGGAAAAAAGACAAAATTCTTAACACTCCTAACTCCATACCTCCTGTGGACAGACGAATGGACAAGAGGTACACCCTTTCAGGCTCGGACACGGAGTTCCTTTCTCAGCAATGCAGCCATGTTGGGGTAGTGCAGGCTGCTGCCTGTGATAAGGCAAATATCCCCTTGGCATCACACCCCCCAGCTAAGGACTCCAGGAGGATTGATGCCATGGCAAACAAGCAGTACATGGCAGCATCTTTGAGTCTCAGGCAGGCTAACTATATGGCCTACACAGCTAGATACCAGAAGTCCAGATGGGACACTGTGCTGGCTCTGTCTAAACAGGCCCATGACCAGCTGGCCAAGGAGCTGGAGCAGGTGGCTGCAGATGGGATTGAGGCATCCAAGGTGCAATTTCATGCTGCTGTGGACTCTAATGATGTTTCATCACGAGTCATGGCTACATCTGTAGCCCTTCGGAGGATGGCTTGGCTCAGATGTACTAGCCTATCACAGGATACCCAGGCTAAGGCCATGGATTTCCATGTTATTGGTAATTCTCTGTTTGGGGAGCAGACAGAGAACTACATGGACGAGTACAGGACTACCTACAGAAGTGCTCAGGCCAAAGAAAGGCAAGCCACTCCTCAAAGGCAGCAGTCCAGGGGCAGGGGCAGGTCTTTTCCAAGGCCTTTTTACCAAGCTCAGGCCTCCTCTTCTTCCTATGCTCAGAGGGGGTTCTTCAGAAGGAGAGGCAGACGGGGAATGAGCAGGCCTGCTTCCACCCCTCAGCCTAAAGCCCCTGCCAAGCAGACACCCTGATGGGTCTGCCCGGGCCGATTCTCCAATACCTGTAGGGGGCAGGCTGGCTTACTTTGTCCAGGACTGGAAGTCTCTGACATCAGACAAGTGGGTCCTGGAAGTAGTAAGCCAGGGACTGGTTCTCAGCTTCAAAAAATTTCCCAAGATGAGAACCAGATCCTTTCCACCTGCAAATCCATCAGAGACCCTTGCCATAGAGGCAGAGGTTTCTTCCCTCCTGGCTCTCAGACCCATAGAGCGGGTTCCTACCCTACACAAGGGCAAAGCATTGTACTCCAGGTACTTCCTAACCCCCAAAGACAGGAGAATGGTGGCCCATCCTGGACCTAAGATATCTGAACCAGCACCTTTTAAAACCAAAGTTCAAAATGGTGACTCTGGGAATAATTCTGCCCTCTCTAAGGCCAGGGGACTGGCTAGCCTCTCTGGACCTCAAAGATGCCTATTTTCACATTCCCATCAGGTGCTCCCACAGAAAGTACCTCAGGTTCGAGTTGCCCTCAGGCCACTATCAATTCAGAGCAATGCCCTTTGGCCTAACATCAGCCCCCAAGGGTGTTCACAAAGTGCCTGGCAGTAGTGGTTGCTTTCCTAAGGAGAAAAAAGATCTCCATCTTTCCATACTTGGACGACTGGCTCATAGTGGGTCAGTCTCCAGACCAAGTCAAGTCACATCTGCAAATAACTCAGCAAGTGCTCACTTCCTTAGGATGCCTCCTCAACCTTCCAAAGTCAGTTCTCAAGCCAGTACAGCTCCTCACCTTCATAGGGGCGGAATTGGATACAATAAGGGCAAGAACCTTCCTTCCCCCTGGACAGGGCAAGGACCCTTATGGAACTGGCCTCTTCATTCACCCTTCAGGTGTCTCGACCAGCAAGGCATTTCCTGCAGCTTCTGGGCCTTGTGGCAGCCTCTACAGCAGTGGTCCAGGGAGCAAGATTTCAGATGAGGGACATTCAGTTCCACTTAAAAGCCTTCTGATCCCAAAGAAGGGATTCCCTTACCAAACTAGTCCCAGTGATTCGAACCCTGATCCAGGCTTTGCAGTAGTGGCAGGATCAGGACAATTTGAGACAAGGAGTTCCTTTTGTCACTCAGTCTCATTCAGTGATACTCACCACAGTTGCCTCCCTGCTGGGCTGGGGAGTCCACCTGGGGGATCTGACCACCCAAGGGCTGTGGTCACCTCAAGAATCTCTGCTTCACATCAATCTCTTGGAACTCAGAGCAGTGTTTCTGGCACTGCAAGCCTTTTCCAAATCTGTACAGAACAAAGTGGTCCAGATCAGAACAGACAATACCACCACAATGTGGTACATCAACAAGCAAGGAGGCACTCGGTCTATGGCCTTGTGCACAGAAGCAATGAAGTTGTGGTCCCTGGCCTATTCCTTGCAAACCTCTCTGATAGCAGTTCACCTCCCAGGGAAAGACAATGTCCTAGCAGATGCTCTCAGCAGGATATCCCAGGGCCATCATGAATGGACCCTAGATCCCCTAGTTTTGAAAGTGATTTTCTCGCGATGGGGCACTCCATAGATGGATCTTTTTGCAGCCCCAGACAATCACCGACTTCCTCTCTTTTGTTGCAGACCCCTAGTCTTGTGCTCAGTCCCCCTGGATGCTCTGATTCTGAATTGGGCAGGGAAATTCCTGTATGCTTTCCTTCCCTCTCCTGTTCAAGGTGTTAGTCAAGATAAGGTCACAACCATGCAAAGTGATTCTGATTGCTTCAGACTGGGCCAGACAGCCCTGGTACTCCCTGTTGCTGTCCTTAGCAGTCCACCTTCCCCTGTCTCTTCCCAGGAATTACAACCTGTTGACATCCTCTCAGGGGAGGATTTGATACCCAAACCTCAAGTCTCTCAATCTCAAGGCATGGTTCTTGAAGAGTTAGAGTTTGCTGATCTGCAGCTGTCTCAAGGGGTTCTGGATATCCTTAAGGCTTCTCGAAAGCCTTCCACCAGAAAGACTTAAAACTCCAAATGAAAAAGATTCACTATTTGGTGCTCTAACAAGGATATTTCTCCAGAATCTGCTGGGTTGCTGGTTTCTGGACTATATGGTCCATCTTAATGGCCTAGGCCTCAGACCAGGTACCCTTAAAGTACACTTGGCAGCTGTTTCTGCCTTCTTGTCAGTAGGCAAGCCCTCTCCTCTGTCAGCCCATCCTGTGTTTTGTAAGTTCTTCAAGGGATTGCTGCACACCAATCCCCCCTTTAGGGACCCTACTCCTGCTTGGGACCTTAATGTTTGCATTGCTCAGCTTATGCAACCACCCTTTGAGCCTTTGTCCTCTGCAGAGTTTAAGTACTGGACTTGGAAAACTGTGTTTTTGGTAGCCATTACCTCTGCCAGGCGTATCAGTGAATTGCAAGCCCTGTCAGTGGAGCCTGATTTCATCTCTTTCCATAGAGATAGAGTGGTCCTAACAACTAACAGGAAGTGTTTGCCTAAGGTGGTTTCAGATTTCCACCTTAACCAGTCTATGTCTCTCCGTGTTTTCTTCACTGACCATTCCTCCTCTGGAGAGAGGAGTCTGCACAGCTTGGATGTTAAAAGGGCCCTCAGCTACTACATAGAGCACACCAAGGGTCACAGGTTTGAGTCCCTCCAATTGTTCCTCACATATGGAGAGGTTGGTAAGGGCAAACCTGCCACTAAGAGATCTGTTGTCAGGTGTATTGTCTCTTGTATACAATTCTGCTATGAAAAACTGGGTAGAACTCCACCCTCAGGCCTGAAGGCTCACTCTACTAGAGGTACAGCTGCTTCCCTGGCTGCTGCCATAGATATTCCTATCTTAGAAATTTGTCAAACAGCCACCTGGAAAACAGTCCATACATTCACCAAGCATTACTCTCTGGATATCCAGGCTAGGAGTGATGCTCGGTTTGGGACAGCAGTGCTTCAGAGCCTTTTCCCAAAGTAGGTTCTGTCCCTCCTCCATGGAGGTACTGCTTGGTAGTCTGCAGTAGTCAGAATACAGCAAGACTTCATCTTGTTTGAAGAAAAAATTACTCACCTTAGTAATGTTGTTTCTTCTAATGGAGTCTTGCTGTATTCTGACCTCCCCCCCGCCTCCCCTCTCAGAACCTGGTTTTTGGGATGTGAGTGGGCGGGAGCAGTGTTGGCACCCTAGGGGTGTCCCTTTTTCACCCTCCTTTACTTTGGGTGTGTGTTATGTTTTGTTTTTTGGGTTTCCTGACTTGAGTCTTTTGCTTTGAAACCAAAAAACCCTTTTTAATAAATGTAGTTGCCAGTTGGCTAGTGGAGTTTTACAGTTTCCACACAGAACTTCTAGTGAGTATTGCTCGTAAAGATCAGACGGTTGGAGTTTAAACAACAGCAGACAGGGGCTTCAACCGAGCTCACGGTGAACATTCCATGCTGGCCATGGAAAGTTTAACTCTCTTTTCTCTGGGGCAGTTGAAAAGCAGGACCTAACTGCAATAGTTAGAATACAGCAAGACTCCATTGGAAGAAACAACATTACTAAGGTGAGTAATTTTTTCTTCTTCTTTTTCATCTCCCGTTTTTCTATAGTGAGATGATTTTCTTACATTTAGAATATGAGTTTATGATGATGGATTACAGTGTGTCTCTGCAATTTCTTTCTCTCTTGTAATTCCTGTGTTATTTTTTATTGGTCACACCTGATCTTTATTTTTCTTCCCAGATTTTAAGTAAATGCAGAAGTGTTTATAGTTCTTGTTGTTTATGGTTAATTTTATTTTGTATATTTTAACCCTTCCCCCTTTTTGGCCCCTTTTTTTAACTCTTCTAGTTTCCCCAGTCAATATCCTAACTTTTGGTTTTGTATTTTTCCTGGTTTCCTTTGCATGGGTAATGGGTCATCATTTTGTGGCCCTTCTGGAGTTTTTGTGGGCCTTCTTTTTAATTAAATCTTACAGAGTGCTCCCATGTTTTTCTACTACTGCTTTAAAAAAATCCATCTCACATTTTGCCTTCAAACAATGGGTAAATAAAAATAATAAATTAAATGTCTTCATATCCTTATCACCTGCTGTAAAACATGTCCAGCAATGGGGTTTTGTCAGACATGCTTTGAACTCTGTGTAAATGATGAAACATTGCAGAAGAATCATATCTGTAAATGTAATAGCATATTGTTGACTAGCTTTTTATTTAATAACAGCAGTCTATATATTTTCTTACAGTATTTACAAAAAGATATGTTTCTTCAGCAACGTTCTTCATTTATACAGAGTTTATAACATGTCTGATAAAACAGCAATACTGGAATAGTTTAACATGAGGGGATGGGATATGAGGGAATTAAAAGCTGCTCCACCACAGGACCTCAGTCCAGAATGGGATAGCCTTTATTTCTGTGGGTTCTGTGAGGAAGGGGGTTAGGGAATTTGGTGCTAACTGACAAACACAAAACCCCCCCCCCAACACATACCAGGAGCTCCTGCTGTCATGGTGGAATAGCCCTTTCTCAAACACAATTACTGCTATTTAGGACAGAACAATAGGTGTGAAGAAATTAGTCCATCACTTCCCCCCCAGATCACTTTACAGGCCACCGACTGAATGAGGGTAAAAAGTACAAAGGAAAAAAATACAAGTGGTCAGGCACAGAAAGGTAATAATGTACATTGTAGCAATCAGTTCTGTGTGAGAAGAAAACACTATGCAACAATGTATCTAAGATTTGTAAACTTATATCTAAACACGTTTACTGTTTCAACAATCAGAGAGCAATTTTACTGCAATGTACAGTATTACCTTGCCAGATAGCAGCGAAAGTAGTTTACCTGGTGTCCATGCACAAAATAAAAGCAATAGGTTGTTGATTATTAATAATATTCCAATGGGGAAATGGGAGATTTGAGTATTTCCCTGGTGTCTAGTTCACCCCCACCCCCATGCCCCCATCGCTGTCCCCCGTGATTGTCTTGGTTTCCCTAACAGTGCCTGGTCAGACCTTTTTTTTCTGTATTAAATGTAAATAGACCAGGGGAGTGACATTCGCCAAACAGAAGAGGCAGTTTCCACCCGTTTGTCATGCTGACTCATTTCTGTACTGCAGTTTATTGAAATACTGTACTTCTGTTATGCTGGAATTTGGTCATTGGTTTTGTACTGCAGTTGACTTACTAACATACTAATTGCCGGCAGAATAGGCCTTATGGTCTATCAGGTCTGCTCGTGCTCAGATCCCTAGTTGGGTACCTTCCCTCCTTCAGTTTTGCAAATAAAGGTGTGTGTGTGTGGGGAGTGGCAGTCATCAAGTGGGAGAATCAATCCCTTGGGGATATTATTATTTCATAAGTTGTTTAATCAGTAGAATGCTTTACCCTCTCTTAATTTTAACCATTTTCTCTAGTACTGTAATGAATCACGAAGTGGACCAGACTATAATTAGTACTCACTTCTGTTACAAACTAGGTTTGCGGTGTCGGGCCGATGTCCTGTTTTCTGTATAAAAAGTAAATAGATCAGGGCAGTGACATTTGCCAAACGAGAGAAGCAATTTCAACCCCTAGGGATCCCTTTTATCATAAGGTATCCAGTTCATAAAGTAATTTACCTCTCATTTAATTTAAACTACTGTATCTTCTTAGGTACTGCATTAAATCACAAAATGGATTGGACTATAAGTCATGTTCACCACCTGCTTTATGTACCAAAAATTGATAGATCTGAGACACTAATTATTTTTAAACACTACTCTTCATAAATGGTTGCACCCTCATTACTTCAGACCCCCCCCCCATCTCATTGCCTTGTCTCTCCTTATCTGGGTTAACAGCTACTTTGAGAGTGATGTGCACCTCAGAGAATAAATATTTCATGAAGTTCAATCCATAATTTCTTTGCATTGAATATCGAACAATGGTACATATTCTCAGATGCCCACACAATCTGACTAAAAGAACAAAGGGAAAACCTAAGACATTGGTTTAGAATAGCTTCCACTGGTTCTCCACCTGAAAGGAGATAAGCAAAGGCAGTATAGTGCAGTGGTCTAAGGCCCCTAGCTGCAAATCTGAAGACCTGGGTTTGAATCCCACAGCGCCCACTTGCGTACTGTGTAACTCTGAGCAAATCACTTTTAACTTCCCTGTGCTCCCAGGTAGCACCTGTAAACAAGCTTTCAGCTTAATGTGTCTCTCTTGGTTAAACAAAAGGAATTATAAAAAAGGAGAATAGATTGCGTTTTAAGCTCAAGGCATTATCACCACCATTAGTAATGAAAGAAGAAATGGAGTTGAGTATTTTCTTACAAGTTTAAATCATACATACAGTATGTTCTCTTTTTCTCTTGGTTCTTTTTCAGCCCAATTTTATGGGCACCTGGGAATATGTAGCTTTAAATCATAGCATTGTTTTTTTTTTTTGAATGCAAATAAAGTATATGGATTGATTTTTTTATATACATACTGTCTTTATTATAAAACTTTGCTCAAATACATATAGAATAACCGATAGGTTTGTGTCTATTACCAGGGAGTAATAGCATCAAGAGGTTCTGGACACATGAACCTCGAGCTTCGAGGTAATGTGTCCCAGAACCTCGAGATGCTAGTACTCCCTGGTAATGGAGAAACCAATCCTATCGGTTATTTTTTAATATATAGATGCAACGCTTATTTTCAATGGACGGTCGACCGTTTCAGTGAACTGACTTTCTGCTGGTCGACCGCCGCAGTGTCTTACGCTACGGATTCAGCTGTGTCCTTGCTGGTGACGGTTCCCGCTCCCATCAATTTTTTTTTAAATGTTTGAGATCCTACCTGCTCTTCAGGAGCGCAACGGCAGGATCAACCAGATATTTCTATTTCCTGAGGGAAAACAATAAAATAAAAATGAGAAGCGCGACGACTGTGTTCGCTCTCGGTAAGCGAGAGAACCGCCGCCATGTTTTTGAACTGTTCTGCCCACCCACACAGGAAAACCGGCCAATGAGGAGGCACGCTTATGACATGGGGGTGGGAGGTTTCTTTTCGGAAGCTTGGAATGATACTACTGTCAGCACAAAAGTGTAGTATTACCAGTGATTGACAATACTATTACCATTGATTGACAATACTATTATCACTGAACCTTTCAGGCTATTACCAGAATTTTTTTGAATGCTTTACAGACCTATTAAATTGAAGATCCATATATTAATGTACAATAATACATTTATCATTTTAATGAGTCAATTAATACAGTACATTTGAACAAAGACTAATACACTTATGTACAGATAAAGTGGAATAAAAGATCAGCATGTTATCAATTCAAGTCACATCTTCTGTCCCTTTCAAAAAACATTTCCCACAGACAGTTAAACCAATAAATGGCTGAAACCGTAGGCGAGGGGGCACCAACAGTAAGTACAATATGTACTGACTTGCAATGTTATGCGACCCATTAGGTATTTATCTTAATTGTGTATGGAGTCCTGGTGCTCCCTTTACTGAGTAGTTTGTGTGTTAAGGCCCTCTACAGCACATTCATGTAATTAAAAATGGTGACATTTCCTATTCTGTGGTCAGACATTTACAGAGGTCCACCCTAGGCGCCAGTGATGTGAATGTCATGGGTATTGAAACAGTGATTCTGGGCTCTCATGCTTTACTTGGTGACAGTGAGAAGTTGCTCTTGACAGTATCATAAGGTAAAATGTGTTTTTTTTTTTCTTCCCAGCTCTATACTGCTGCCAGCTGCAGAAATCAAGGACATATAATTCGGTCCCTTTCCTTCTAGCACCCCCTTTTCTCCCTTAGTTTCATTGTCTGCCTCTGTCCCTCTCACTGAACTTCAAATATTCTGACTCAGACTAAATTGTGAATTATGTGCTTGTGCTCCAGCCCTTGCTTCAGAAACAGTCATTCAGAACATGACTATTGGGGCAACGCCATCTACAGTATGCCTAATTCACGCTGCTCTTGACAGCAGGTTTCAGCTCTTGTTACCACGTTTATTGCCTTAATATCCTCTTCCCATTCAGGCTGGATGTTGGCAGCTGTGAGCAGCGTGGTACAATGGCCTTTGTTTTTGACAACTTGCCAGTGAACTATATTTAGCAACAGCTTCAAGGTTTTATTTATTATTTACAGAGCGCATTCAGCACATGAAGGAAGAGATCTGAGTCAGCATTGCCATTCGTGCAGATGTACAGTATATTGATTTCGAGGCTGGTAACATTAGGGAGGAAACTCATGGGGAAAATGCCTGTGACATCATGCTGACAGCAAGGTGCACAGGATGTACTGGTACGCCCAACATAACTGCAGGGTTAAAATGTAATTATAATTGGGTTGTTAGACCTTCAAGTCTGTCTCTATGTCATGAGGAAGGAGTGTGGTGGTGTGTGTGTATGGAGGGGGGGGTGCAGTTTGAAGCTGTGGTATAACCCTGTGAAAATGCAGGAAGCATTGCTTAGATATTTTGAAGCATGGTGAATGAAAGTGTATAATAAAAATAAGAATAAAAAAATAAAACAATAAAAGCAGTTGCATATGTCTACGTAGCAACACATGAAGTACAATTTACTTCAGCGACTGCAATCTGTGCTCGAGAGTGGAATACTGATGCCAGAAACGTGGTGACAAGGGCTGAAGTCTGCTGACATCAGCAGCATGGTTTAGCACTAGATAGTACAGTAGATGATGTGCACCTGGTGATGCAGTAGCCCCAACATGCAGGACCTGAATGAAAGCTTCCAAAAAACAGCTGGATTACCAAAACAGATTTTTAATTTATAGTTACACCTATCAAATTGCAACAATTCAGTCTCAATAAATCAAGGCATACAACCTGAGAAATCATGTTTTTTTTTCTTAATTTTTTTTCTTTTTTAATTTTCCATAAAGAATGCTGATCCCTAAACAGCAGTTTACAATCCACCCTAGCCACCCTCTTCCAGTGAAACACCAGTAGTAGATATTTATGTTCATTTTGGTTTTATGATGAATAGCACCAGAAGTCAAAATATTTTAAAGAGAAAATAAAATACATGAAACATACACACACACACACACACACACACACACACACACACACAGTTGTTAATGGGATCTGCCCAGGAGCCTGCTCCTGTGGGAGAATCTTATCCAGTATGCTGGAAGAGAGGTTTGGTTTGTTAAAATCCCCTGCTCGTATCTCTCTCGCTCTCTTTTCTGCTGCACTGTACTCTGATATAATTAAAACATAAGGTTTTCCTCAATTAGTCTGCGACCACAAGTTAACAGGTTTGTTAGTCCTTCGTAAGGGTTGCAGGTAATTCGCTGCTCTCAAGTTAAAAGAAACCAGACAGCCTGCTTCATTACGGCTGTGGGCGGAGCCTGCAGCTGTCTTGCTGTAGCTGGAAAAATGGGATACCGAAGCATAAATTTTAGGAATTTTTAGTGTATCCTACTACAACTGCAAATCACTATGCCAGTTGAATGATATACTCCCCTCTCTGTGTTAAGTAGACCAGTTCCAAAACTGTTTTTTCACTGGAGAGACTACGGTCTGCCAGATCATGTCTTCATACAAACTCTCCCTCTCTTTTTCCTTTTGCACTGTGGTGTGGCTTATGAGACATAGGGAAAAAAAAATCACTGTAAGCTTCAAAACAAGTCACAGGCAAGAGATACTGGAGAGACTACATTCTGCAGATGTCTTCATATAAACTCCCTGTCTCTTTTTTTTTTTTTTCCGCTCTCTCTGTCTCCTCTTACAGCATGGTGTAGGTTAGGAGAGAGAGAATTGATGTAAACTTAAAAAAAGTCACTAATAGAGAGATGGCTGTCTTGACTCTTTGTGAGCCTTCACAGATGCCAGATAACATTTCAAAACAAACAAAGTACGAGCTGGGAAAGTGGGAGGAAAATGCTCAAATGATCAGTGGCTTAAGCGATGTTCTTATAAGTGAGCTCCACTTTATTTTTTGCTGGTGGTTGAACTGAAACTCCAGGGATGTGCATGATGATGATTAACCTTTTCTCTGCAGGACTTCTTGCTATTTTACTGCTAGTCATTTTTTTTGGGGGGAGGGGGTATTTTCCTCATTTACATTAATGCAGCATTTCTCAATGCACATTGTTATCGAGAGTACAGCCTTAGTTTTTTAGAACATAAATATCTAAGTGGTACATTACAAGCAGTGCATTCAACCTGGGTTGAAACTAACAACATATTCTGGTTCTGAATATACATCAGGAATTCTGCTTTGAAAGAGTTAACATACTGTACCTGTGTTACAATCGTGTTGCTTCAACTTCTCAGTAGTGTCCCAGTAGAAATCCACAGCCCCCAACACCCCCATCATCTTAGCTTTTTAGACTGTGCAGCTCCATGCAAAGATCTCCCAGGAGTCTTCTTCTTGCTGGCTGTTTGGGGTCAGACTTAGATCAGGTGTCCCCAATCACTTAACCAAACTTACCACATATATTGCCTTGTCACAAGACCAAAGTCTTCCCTTGTGATCTGCCAGCTGAAGGTGAAACCAGCTTTGCTGGTTTCTCTTCCAGTTTGACAGAAAGGCGATGGTGTATGTTGTATATCTAAAGTGAGGCTTAGACTTTACTCCTCAGCATGGGGGCAGTGGCAGCTCAAGGAATTGAGGATGACCAAGGCACATGCAGAGCTCAGAGGACTTATGTCAGAGCATGCAGGGAACTTAAAAAAAAACAAAACTGTTTTCATCTAAGTATCACTGCTGGAGCACAGTGGAATTTTACTTGGGCATGTGGCCTGATTGGCCCCATCTTGGAGCCCCCCCCCCAAAAAAAGGAGGGGGAGATAGTTGGACTGTTACTTAAGTCTGGCAATCACTTGTAGATTGCAAAATTATGATAACCTTGAAGGCAACAGCCATATACAAAATACTAATGATGTCATGTTAGAGTAGATCTTCGAGAGTGTTCCTTCAGTAGGTCATATACATATAGGACTAGAACCACCTGGCATCAGGCCGCTCGGCAGACTTTTCTAGCAATCCCTGATGGGGGATTGCCCACCTGATGTCACATAACCGACGTCAGCATGGCAGTATATAGTGGGCAGTCCCCTTGCCCGCCCTCCAGTTCTTTCGCCTCGTGTCAGTTACATTGCAGACTTCCATACAGTGATCATCGTGTGAGTTCTTGCGTTGGAATTTTCCTTCGCCCAAATTTTTCCTATTTTCAATCTACTACTGGCACGCAGATCCCGCATAAGGACAGTCACCTTAAGTGTGTAATCTGTTTGGGCCTAGGCCACCCTGTTTCCTCCTGCTCGGAGTGCCAAACCTTCAACCAGGCCACCAAAAAGCAGAGACAGCAGGCTTTGGAGGCCCACCTCTTAAAGGTCTTCTTAACATTCCTCGAAAAGTAAATGGACTGAATTAGAGAGTCCTTGTCTGAAAAGTCTTCTCCTTCAAAGAAGCACCACAAGGAGAAATCCAGGGAGTGGGAGTGCCCCACGGATGAGACCTCGCGGCCTTCGATGAGCAAGGCCCAGACACTGCCAAAGAAGCCTTCAGACGGTAAGTCTGGCAAAACTGTTGTGGGTCAGTAGATCGTCTGCTCCTCTGATGACCGCACTGCCACGGCCAATAAGCCAGCCCCTGGCTCCTCTGGGGACTACATGGCCGTGGTAAGATGGCTCTTCAGCCCTCGTGGACCCGCTCAGCACCAGTCGATATGTCAGCTAGGGGCTCCTCCCCCCTGCCCGACTCCGCCTGATAAGATGGCTCATCGCTGACGGCCGCTCAGGCGCGGTTCTCCCATCAGGGCCTAGCGGTGCCTCACCCGACGTCCGGCAGAACCAGGGGGAGAAGACCCCTCTCTCCCCTCAACCTTTGCCTTTATCCTCCCTTTCTCTGGCAGGTACCTCAGGTGAAGATAGCACGGAACCCCTTGATGTCAATGAGTCCTTGGGGTCTGTCCCACACTCTCCTGACGGGGTCATGGAGAAAGAGGCTCCTCCTCGGCCATATGGCCTTCCAACGGAGGCCCCTCCTCCTCCTTCTGGTGAGATTCCTGCAGAGACAATAATCACTCCAGCCCCAATCCCACCATCGGATCCAGCGAATCCTCCTCTGACGCCCGGACATTCCGATGACAGTTCTTCAGCCAGGGCCCAGTGGTCAGCCCCAGCCATTGGCTCCGGCTCCAGACCAGGTCCCGCCATCAGGCCCCCTTCATCCGGCTCCGACACCAGTCCCTCAGCTTGGCCCCCTTCTGGTGCAGGATCGGGTGGTGCCAGTCCCGATGTCAGTCCCCCTGATGTTGGCTATCGTGACGCCAGACCCCCTGCCAATCTACATTATGGCAGGTCCGACGTGGGTACCTCCACCGTCAGACCTGACAGGGATTTATACAAGACTCCAGACTGTCCCACATAACCTTTTTGGGTATTCTAGGGACCACTTCCCCAGCTGGTTCTCCTCCTGATTGGAGCTCTTTTGGGCAGTGCTACCCTGGTTACAACTCCTACCATCACTACCAGGGGTATTAGGGTTACCATTACCCACCCCCATCAGTTATACCTCCTCCTCCTCCTCCCTGCAGCCCCAACCTCCTCCATCCCCTCCACCTCCTCCAGCTATGCTGGATTTCAAGACTCTCATCCAGTCTTGGTGGCAGATGGTGCATTTGGATTTGGTTTCAGACCTGGAGACGAGACTCCCTCTTCCACGGTGTCCTAGGTCTGCGTTCCTGAGAAGTTCTTCTCCATCCACAGTACATGTCTCGGGGGTGGCTCGTCAGGACATTACTCTTCCAGACATCCGTCACCTTCCTGACGAGGGGAAAGATGATAATGACGATGATGAGGGGGCCGACGAGTCAGCGGAGGGCATCTAGGAGGAGCCCAAGGGTCCATCAGGCAAGGTTTCTCTTAAGTCCCCCCCAGAGGACCCTGCCTTCTTGGATCTTTTGAGGTCCATAAAGGATTTCTTCGACTGGAAGTTGGAGGAACAAGACCCTATGAGCAAGGCCCCTAGAATTCTGCGACCGCAGAATTTTGCGCAGAACTTGCAATCTACAGCAGAACTTCTGCGGTGCCGCAGAATTCACTCTTATTGTTGATTTTTTATTAATATTTCTGTTTTTCCATAGAATCTGTTTCCCTTTCCCTCTTGTTATATCCAAACCCCCCCATATGCTCAGAATGTGATGTTATCATTGCTATAACATCATACATTAACTAATGAAATGGCTGCAATCTGCAACAGAAATGAACAGTCACTTATCTACCACAGCTCCCACTGCCAGAGACAGTGGCACGGCACATCAGGCATGGTGATATTTGCTCAACCTGCACTACAGCCTAATACAATTTTCAGTCTTACATTATTGCACTAGGGCCAACTTAAACAAAACCTTGTCAATAGCATAGACCTGTTAAGTCCATACCTCACTTTGTACAAACATATTTGTGCCTTTAAGGTATAGAGATGCCATCTGAAATGAATAACTGGTAAAATGAATTTAACTGTCATTTTTAAGAAAAATAAAGTAATTATGCCCAGAAAAGTGGAATATAATAATGTGTAGACCTGTTGAAAGAAAAGACCTGTTAAATAAATAATTGCACTGTATGCATTTTTGCCAGGGTTATTGATTACATATTGTAACTGGTTGATAGAATCACCTAAAAGTTATGGAGAAATGTTGTGTGCAGGGACAGCTGTTGGGTCAGAGAGTAGCATGCTGTGTTTCTGTGCCAGCAACTCAGGTTCAGAGATTAGCTCTGGGAGCTGGCTGGGCAGCACAAGGATTAGTGGAACACATCATTGCTCGGAGCCTGGGAAGGTATGGTGCAGTGTTCTGTCACATGGTGGACACATTGTGCTGGTCTAGAGAGCTCTATCTCACAATCAGTTCACATGCATGTCATGGCCTGATGGTGTTACGCAGTGTGTCGAGGAAAGCAGGTTGACATCAAAAATGAGTTTTGCAAGAACTCCTCTATTCCATTTCTAATGGGACCTGTATGAATGAGGATGCAAATTCATGGACATTAAAAAAAAATATATATATATATATACACACACACATGCAGTATCTCTGTCTCTCTCACCACACACACACACACACACACACACACACACACATTTGTATATATGTTACAGATTGCATATAAACATATGTGATACACAGTGGGAACCTCATGAGTGGTGTAGAAAGCACATACAAATATATAAGTGATAGACAGTGGAAACTTCATTAGTGAGATAGAGAGCATGCATATAGAAATACCTTATTTATCACATAAGATCCCCTCTGCATATGTCATTTATTTAACAAGCTAGGACCTTAAGGGAGAGACATCTGTTTTGTTTTTAGGCAAAACATTATTTTTATAATTCTATTATTTTTTGAACTAGTGTTACTGTGCTTTCCACCATCCTGATTGCTATAAAAACTGCCATGAAAGTGAAGTCAGCATGACAAGCTGTCACTGTGATGTGGTAGTTTGTTAGTGCTGCAGAACTTCCTCAGAAATTACAAACCACCGCCACAGAAGTTCTGCGGCAAATGGTAGTCTTGCCGCAGAACTTGGTCCCACTGTGCCGCAGAAAAGTAGGGGCCCTGCCTATGAGACAGAGACTGGCCAATCACATTGACCTAGAGTCTCTGTCTCCGTTCCCCATTCCTCCATGGATCGGACCTCACCAGGACCTCACTTCTACGATGTGGCAGATGCCTCATTCTCTCCTGGCTGTCCCCAAGAGAGTGGACAGGATTTACCGGATGCCAAAGGATGCTCCATTCCTAAAGACGCATCTTAAGGTGGACTCTGTTGTCATCTCCGCTGCTCATGACCGCTCCACTGCACCCAAGCAAAAGATCACCTCTGCGCCGGACAAAGAGTCAAGGCAGATGGACCAGTTTGCTAAAAAGGTTTACACTTTGGCCACATGCGCCCTTAGATCCCTCAACTATGTGGCCCACATGGTGTCCCACCAAAAGGCTACCTTGGCCAGGTTTGAAGCTCGGATCCAGGCTATGGAACCTTCGAGCCTGAAAGGGGAGCTTGCCAAGGACCTTCGCCTCTCACACTTTTTTTGTAGGCATGCCTTGCAAGCTACATATGACTCAGTTGACTCTGTAGCTCACATCTCAGCAATTGCCATCGCCCTAAGACGGCATTCCTGGCTTCGCCTCTCTGGCCTCGCCAATGAGGTACAGTCAACAATTCAGGATGCCCCCTTCCAGTGCTCGGTACTTTTTGGTTGGGACACCAAGGATATCATCACTGAGCTTCAGGACAGAGGCCTCACCCTCAGATCAGTGAGGTCCATGTACTGATCAGGCACTCAACAACAGCAGCCCTTTTGGAAAAGGACCTGGAGGCAGAGGAAGCAGGCCCAGGCTCGACACCAGGACAAGCGCAAGTCCACGGGTTCCGACACTCCTCCAGCCTCCCAAGAACCAGAGACAATCAGGGGGTCATCCCCTGAACATCCTGCCACTTCCTGACTCTCTATCCCCACTACCTCCTCAAGTCTTTCGATGAGGAGCAGTGGGGGGGGAGGTTTGCCTGCCATGCACAGGAATGTAAGGCAGTAACCTCCAACGCATGGGTCCTGCAACTAGTGACTGTCGGACACACCATAGAGTTTCTGGAACTTCTTCCAGAATCTCTGTTAGTAAGGTCTTCCTACTCCAGGGATCAGGCTCTTCTTGTTCGAGAAAAAATTCACACCTCTTGCTCAACGAAGCTATAGAGCGCATTCCCCTCCGACAAAGGGGCAGGGGGTTTTAGTCCCATTTTTTCCTGGTTCCAAAAAAGACGGGAGACTTCAGGCCCATTCTCGACGTAAGCAACCTCAATCAGTTTGTTGAGTACAAACAGTTTCGGATGCTGACACTCCAGAGTCTCCTCCCACTCCTTCAGGAGAATCATTGGTTGTGTGCTCTGGACATGCAGGGTGCTTACCTGCACATCCTGATCTTCCCAAGCCACCACCGTTTCCTGCAGTTCAAATTCCAGGAGGAACACTTCCAATTTCGAGCGCTCCCCTTTGGTCTGTTCTCGACACCCTGGGTGTTCACCAAGTGCCTGGCGGTGGTGGCGGCTTTCTTTCGCTGCCTGGGTATTGCGATCTTCCCTTACCTGGACGACTGGCTGATCTCGGCTCCATCCAGTGACTCATTACTGGAAGTTCTCTCTTTCACCTTGGACCTCTTTGGCAGACTAGGGATTACTGTCAGTATCCTCAAGTCATCCATGACCCCATCCCAGAGACTACAGTTCATTGGGGCAGTCTTGGATATGGTCCAATGCAGAGCTTTCCTCCTTCCAGACAGAGTGGAGACCCTGATCCATCAGGCGGTCTGAGTGGCTTCATCCAGGACCATCCTGGCTTGGGAGATCCTCCGCCTTCTTGACCTGATGATGACCTCCATCACTATCATTCCCCTGGCGAGGTTCCATATGAGAGTTACTCAGTGGTCCCTACATGTGCCTCGGGACCAACTCCGGGACGACCTGGGCCATCCGGTACTGGCCTCCTCAGTGGTTCAGATAGAATTGCTTTGGTGGAGAGACCCATGCAACCTTTCCTTGGGTCTCCCTTTCCAGAACCCTGCTCCCTTGGCATCCCTAACCACAGATGCGGCGAACATGGGATGGGGAGCACATTCAGGGAAACACCAAGCTCAAGGACAGTAGCCCAGCTTGGAAGCATCATTACACATCAATGTTCTGGAGATGAGGGCGGTCTTGTATGCCTTCCAGGCCTTCCAGACCCTCCTTCCCAGGGGATCACTGCTGGTACAAATGGACAATATGTCGGTAGTCTGGTACCTCAACAAGCAAGGAGAAACCTCATCATAGCCCTGTGCAGGGAGGTGATGTGCGTGTGGAACTGGGTGGTCCAGCACAGTCTGACCCTTGTGGCCATGCACGTTCCAGGCGTTCTCAGTGTCCTGGCGGACAGTCTCAGCAGGTCTCGGACCCTAGCTCATGAGTGGGAACTACTTCAGGAAGTGGCAGAATCACTCTTCCTAAAATGGGATGACCAGAAATCGACCTCTTCACCTCCAAATTCAGTGCAAAACTTCCCAGTTTTTGCTTGCTTGTTCCAGGGTATGGTGCTTTTTGGCATGATGTGCTGTCTGTCTCCTGGACAGGGACATTTTTGTATGCCTTCACTCCATTTCCCATTCTCCAGAGGGTCCTTCTCAAGCTTCAGGCAGAGAAGGCAAGGGTGATCCTCATCGCGCCTCTCTGGCCGAGACAAATTTGGTTTCCACTGTTACAACAGTAATCCAGGAAACCACCGGTTCCACTTCCTATGACCCATGACCTCTTGACCTAGGATCAAGGTCATCTAGTACAACTGGGGCTCTGGACTCTGCATCTTCATGCTTGGCTCTTGCAGACATAGCAATTTCTCACTTCGGGGTCTCCTCTTGGGTCGCTCAAGTCCTTATAGAGGCTAGAAAACCCTCTGCTCATTCCACTTATGCCATGAAGTGGAAACGGTTTTCTGTCTGGGAGACTTCCAAGAGTTGGAACCACTTTTCTTGTTCGGCCCCTGAAATCATGGAATACCTCCTTCATCTGTCAGACTCCAGTCTGTCATATTCCTCCTTGAAGGGCCACCTTTCTACAATCTCAGCGTACCACAAGCTGGTGGATGGTAAACCCGTGGCTCATTTGGAAGTCTGTAAAACCTTTCTGAAAGGGATCCTCCATCTGAAACCCCCCATCCGCATCCCTACTCCACCTTGGGATTTAAACTTTCTGTTAGAGAAGCTCACCCTTCCCCCATTTGAGCCGGCTATGAGCTGTGACTTGTGCTTCCTTTCCTGGAAGACATTATTTTTGGTTGCCATTACGTCAGCCTGAAGGATTTTGGAGCTTCACGCTCTGGTTTGTAAAGAGCCTTATCTTATTTTCTACAAGGGCCAGGCGGTCCTCAGGACAAATCCCAAGTTTCTTCCCAAGGTGGTGTCAGAAACCACACTGAACCAATCAGTAGAGCTTCCGGTTTATTTTCCATCCCCCTCTCTAATAGAGGTGAGGCACTCCTGCACACCATAGACGTCCATCGGATCCTTCGGTGCTATACTCACCGACCAAGGATTTCCGTAGCTGCAGTCAGCTTTTTGTTTCTTTTGCCCCAGATCTAAGGGCAAACTGGTTTCCAAGCAGGGTCTTTCCAAATGGCTAGGCAGCTGCATTCGGTATTGTTACTCAAAGTATGAAAAACCTCTGCTGGGTCCTGTCAGAGCTCATTCTACTAGGGGTATGGTGGCTTCCACTGCCTTCTTGTGAAACATCTCTGCGGCTGATATCTGTGCCACAGCCACTTGGAGTTCTGTCCATACCTTTACCAAACACTACAGTCTGGACATTGCGTCTAGGTGGAGGGTTGGCTTTGGCCTAGCTGTTTTTCAGGGCCTTCTGTCCTAGGCTGGGTCTTTTCTGGTTCACAGTTTTCTGTTGGAGCTGTTTTCTCCTCCTCCCCAGTTTCTCTCGGTCTCTCTTTGGAGGGACTGCTTGGGACTCTGTCCTATATGTAATGACCTACTGAAGGAACCCTCTCGAAGTAAGATAGTACAGTTACATAGGAACTTACCATAACAGCAGGTCTTCGAGAGAGGTTCCTTCAGTAGGTCATAGTTTTCCCCTCCTCCCTCCTTCCCCTCATTTTATTTCTTACAGGGTCTCTAAATCCTGTTTGCTTCTGCTGTCAGGCCTCCTCCTGGCTCCAGCGGGAGAACTGGAGGGTGGGCATGGGGACCGCCCACTATATACTGCCATGCTGACGTCGGTCATGTGACATCAGGTGGGCGGTCCCCCATCAGGGATTGCTAGAAAAGTCTCCCGTGCGACCCAATGCTAGGTGGCACCAGTTCTATATGTAACAACCTACTGAAGGAACCTCTCTCTCTTAGATCTACTATTACGGTAAGTTCCTATGTAACTGTATGTTTCCTCTTGCTGTATGCTGTTAATAGTGTATAACCTCTTTAGATAACCAGCTACTGTGGTACACAGTTAATAACTGAGCACTCTGGGTCTAGGAATGGTTATAGAAACAGCAAGTAGACCACATTGTACCGCTGATCTCCTTCAAACCTTTCAAGGTTTTATTTATTGAAGATATCGAATTTACAGCCTTTGAGTCATAGACTCATTTACAAAGGCTCCATGTCTGAGAACAATACAGAACAATAGGCAGCAGTCAGTAAACAATAAGACAAACTCAGTGTATGAATAGTACAATCAACAAGGAGAATGAGGCCTATACAATTAGGTAGCTATACAGGTCCATCTAAGGAGCTTGTAGTTGTCAAAGTGCAAGCAGTCGAGATTCAGACATTGTCAATAACACAGTCAATATTGTGCAAAGAGAGTATACATTTAGCAGTTAGGGAAAAAAGTTGAACACAAACTCTCTCTATAGTACTGATTGTTTATAACCACCAGTTGGTATCTCCACCTTGCTTCACCACAGATGCAGGGACCGGGCCGGTCAGGCCAAGGCCTGGAAGCCGAGTACTGGTGTGGCTAGCAGTAGGCCATGACTAGCTGGTGCATTGATAGCAACGGGTGGAGGGTATGTGGTCTTTTAGGACAGTTTTGAAGGGGCCTAGTCTGGAGACAACTTTGTCGGTTTTGTCACTGAAATGAGGGACATGGACACTCAAAATGAGAGACATTAGAATGAGGGAGATGTCCTCAGACATGGAGATGCAAGCTCAGAACATAGCAGAAACCATTGTGTTTACATGTACGAAGTTTAAAGTCTGAATTTACAGAACATTCTCTGTGAGAGTAGCAACTTTTCCATGAGGAACGGATGAGGGACAGAGCAGTTTTTAGGGTAAAATGAGGGGTGTCTCTTAGTCTGCGGCAATTGATAGGAAAATTTACTCAGATATTCTGAATAGTCTGACGAGTGATAGCAGGGGTTTAGTGGGTAGGTATTCCCAGTGTTATAGCTGGGAGAAATTGAAGCATAGGGCAGCCAAATGACCCATTCGCAGTTTGAGCCATTTCTGGTACTGGCATGTCTTGCTGACATGCAGCTGTAAGTTCTGTTAATGTGTCTGAAAGTATTTAATGTCTCTAAGATAAAATTACTCAAAAGGTTAACCTGGTGGAATTATTTTACTGTTTCGTTCTGCTTTGTACAATTTGAGATTTCAAACTATTTTGTATCCCAGAATTGGCAAAACTTTCTGTTTAGATGCATGGCATGTCTGTACTTGCAAAAAACAATTTATCATTCTGGAGCCAAGATAGCAAGTGGTCTGGGTAAGAGAGCAAAGTGTAGGATACAACACACACGCATCAGGAGAGAGCAAGAGAGAGGAGAGATCCAAGAAGGAAAATTAGTCCTCAGTGATGTTCACAGGGTGAGTCTTGACTGCTAGTGCAGGGTAACAAAACACAGGTGTGTGCATGCATGCATGTATGTGTAACTTAATTTTGGAACTGTGGGAAAATGTATCCTAAACATTTAACAAGATTGCTTGCTGCTCAGCTTCCTGTCCCCAGCTATTCTGTTCACTCACATCATGACAAGTTCCTAGTGTGTCCCATTGATTGCTTTGGATGCCCAACAGCGGTGGTAAGGGAGAGACGGGATGTAGGTGTGCATCCAGAAGGGATCAGGCAGCCCATAGATGGTCATTTGCAAAGCGTCCTTATCATGTTCACGATGGTGATTCGTCCACCAGTTGGGTGAGGTAGAGCTCCCTGATCTATAGGGATCCCTGTGTTTTACAGGGATTTGGAGCCATCTACATGGAAGTTCTTCTGATAGACATGCATTGGTTATACAGGAAAATACAGCAATTCATCTTCCATAGGGAATAATGTAAACATACAGGAAAACACAGGAAAATTGCCTGGAGTTACAGGGAAAAGACCAGATCAATCAAGGAGTACTATGCAGTTTAAAACCCTACTTGAGTCCCATCCAGGATAGCTACAGAGCACCACTACATTTGGTGGGTGGTATTATTTATTGTGGTTGCTGTGTAGAGAATTTTTTATGGAAATATTTAGTAAAAATTGCTGCCAAATAGAGTTTGTCTGGCATGGGGCTGGTGAAACAAAGGTAAATGTGAACAGACAACTGGCCACAATAGCTCAGGAAGGGAAACACAAGGTCCTCTCCCCACTGCCACTAACTATCTGGGAAGAGCAGAGGTCAACTAGTGACTGATTATTTTTGGTGTGACGTCATTTTAAAGTTTATTGCTGTGTCATGCGCTGGGTTGCTGTAATGTAATTTGAAGATGAGAGGGCTTTTACTGATACTTACAATGCAGACATATTTTAACTGGACCTGGAGTAGAAACCCTTGTAAATGACCTAACGCCAGGGGTTTGGTTACTGTATAATAAGGGCCGGCAATCAGATATTAAACATCTTGGGTTGGATTTTCAAGGGCCTCAGCATGACACAAGGTGCTTGTGTCAAACAAGTCTGATGCAACAGGCACCTTGCGCCAAGGGTAGCGCCCCGAGCAATTTTAAAAGGCAGCCTGTGTCAATCAGCAGGTTGCTTGCACCAAAGTGTGCTAGTGCCGGCCTTGAGCCATGAAAGTGGCTGCGGCATGGCACTAGGGTGCTTGCAGCAGACCCTGACCGCCACAGACTTGAAGTCCCGAATTTCAAAGCCCTCCCCAGGAACAAAGTGCTAAGTACCATTAGGCCAGCAAAGGGCTGGTCTAATGGTACTTAGACATCTCCTGGGAGGGTCGTCCAGTATGTGCCACTATGTGGCTTGCTCCAATCCATCCCCAACAGATGCTCCTTGGTGATCTAGTGGCCCCATCCCTGCCCCATTGCACCCTGACACTGTCTGTCATGTATACACCCTGATGATCTACTGGTCTCCCCTTCCCGCCCCATTGTACCCCGACAGTGATGGTCCTTGACATTATCTCTGTTGTTGTGTTTAGTGGCCCCACCTCCACCTCAGCATGTAGTGCCCACACAACATAGCCTCAATTAAATCCCAGATTCGGTGACTGTCACAGTTTTCTGCATACCACTGTGGCCAGTTGTCGAATGAACTGCATCTGCGTACGCATCGTGCACAGTACGCGCATCGGACAGTTAATTCCTGCAGCCGGCCGTGATGGTGTGTGGAAGGCTGTGCCGGTTGCTTAATCTGGGGTATGGATTGGGGGGGTGGGGTTGTGGGCACTACTTGCCAAGTGGGGGGGCCACTAGCGCACCAGGGAGGATACTGTCAGGGACAGTGAGTGTTGGGGTTGGGAGGGGAGGTGTTGGGTTCAATGTAGTGCTGCTGATGGGCACATCAGGCATGGCATTGGGAGGGGGCACCAGCATGGCCCAAGCGAGGGCGCAGCATCATCCACCGTCCCGCGACGCTGGTGGCATTCCTTCTGAGTGTGCCATCCATTTGGTGCACCCATTCAGTTGCTGCAAGCAGCGGGACTTAGGTGTCAGGACCATACCCAATGTAAAATTGGGCGCAGGGTACTGGACACATGGCATTTGGCGCAAGCTGCTGTTGTCGCAGCTTGTGTCAGAGTTTTGAAAATCCAGCCCCTAATCTTGCAAATGTATAAATTAATGCAAGAGGGTATAGGAACTTTATCCATTCAAATAGTTCAAGAGAAATGGGAGACTGAAGGTGGATTAATTTTGTCTGATAGGGACTGGGGCAAAATATGGAGAGACGTCCACAAAACTACTGCCTCAGCAAGTTGGCGCGAGTTCCACTGGAAGGTGTGTGGCCATTTTTTCAATACACCTTCGCTATCTAAACATTATGGTACTTTCCCATCAGATGAGTGCTGGAGAAATTGTGGAAATTCTGGAACACATTATCATGTGTTCTAGGGTGACCAGGTGCATGACCCTTCTGGTCCAGAATAGGGGCAACCATTCAATATATATTAAAAGTAACACAATCATTAACTTTCCCAAATCTGGTATTGGGTCCGCCTTCTGATGAAATGGTCTCAGCAGCCGCCAAATACCTTTTCTGTATTTTAATAGTAACTGCCCAAAAGGTAATTACACAGAACTGGCTAACCCCTAATGAACTTACGTTACAGTAATGGAAGTTAAACATTAAAAGTATTCAAAATACAGAAGAAATCACAGCTAAAATTAGATTGCAAGTAGATCAGTTAAATTCTAGATGGCTGCCCTACTACATTTATTTAGAGGAAATAGAGGGTTGTTCAGTGCTTGAGCAGTTCCTAACATAGCTTTATGTACTAGATAGTGTCTTGTTAACCCCGAAGTGGTGTGGGTAACACTATTTTTTTTTATCAATATGTTTTTATTGATTTTGAATTTAATATCCTAACAAATAAAGGTACACAAAACATAGCTTACGTAACAATCTCAAATGGTCAATATATACAGAGAAAAGGAAAAAAACAAACAATAATCTGGGTTCTTGTCTAAATCCCCTTTTCTGTATATACATTTTCCCAACAGAAGACAAATACACCAAGCAGTAAATAGTATTGTTTATTTTATTTTTATTGTTACAGTTAATCAGTTCTTTATTGATGAATGTATTTATTTTTTTCCTTTCAAAAAAAAACTTTATATAACAAGCAGCTTATAAAGTCTATTACACAGGTCTGTACAATAGCATCTGATGAGTTTCCTCCCTGTGGCACTGGAGTTTTGGACTTAGTTATCTTGATTTCTGAGCATTCTTGAGCAGGAATTCCCATCTTGGAAACTCTCATTCAGATACAAGGATGAAATCTGAAAAGGAAAGGACAGGAGTCTTTAAGAACTGGTTAAATACACACAAGATGCTGTATATACAACATCTTACTTATAAAGACTTGTATGTTAAAAGTATGTACTTTTTTACTTTGAATTGCTGCTTAATAAAATATAAGTTCAAAAAAAAAATAAAGATGAGAGGGCATTTGCTGCTTACAAATTTGCTTACAAAGAAGTACATGTTTGTATTTTCCCCCAAGCCAAAATATTTACATGGTGAATGGTAATAATGGGGTTACTTGTGTGAACTGATCCCTTTCCTTCAGTGCAGGCATGTGTGTGTATGCGTGCGTGCGTGTACACGTGCTTGCATGCATACAGTTGAAATGGAGCAACTTAGAACTATGAAAGGCAGCAAAGAGTGAAGTATCACTGGTAGCAAGGTATACTATGCAGTATAGGCACTTCAGCCTTCATCCACCAGTTGATATCTTATCTCTGAGCTTTGGTTTGAAAGTTAATTGGTGAAATCAGAATTAATCACCATTAAACCTTTTAAAAGGGTGTTCTATCGAATGAAGTGATCTGTCAGTTTTTGGGTGAATAGAGCCTACTAGATTATTTTTGAAAGTATAGGATATAAAAAGTTTAGGAAATTAAAACCACACTGGGAGATGGCAGCAGATGTTTGAACCTCCGTTATATTTTTCTTCAATTGATGCATTCATATGGTATTTTTAAAAGGGATTAAAAACTGCTTGGGTAAAGGAGTATACTAACGTGTGGGTGAGGGGTAGTGAGTCGTGTTTTGGGAGGAGGGACATCCCTTTGGCAGTTGCATTGTAGCCCCAGTCTGCAGCATCACTAGTCATTTCCCACATATGCAGTCATTTTTGTTTTGTGTAGTCCAATGAAAAAATTAATTGCAAAAGCAGAGCCAGTAAAGGCTTGCATCAGATGTGAAGTCTTTTTTGGGGGGAGGGATATCCCTTTGGCAGTTGCATAGTAGCCCCCATCTTTAGCATCACCAGCTATTTCCCATAGAAATACAGGACCATTTTTGTTTTGTGTACTCTAGTAAACAAAACAAAAAAACTGTGAAAGCAGAGCCGATAAAGGATTGTTTCAAGTGTGAAACCTTTTTTGGGGATAGGGACAGCCCTTTGGCAGTTACATAGTTGCCCCTGTCTTCAGTCATTTCCCACACAGGCACAGGACCATTTTTGTTTTGTGCAGTCCAGTAAAAAAGAAACTGTGAAAGCAGAGCCAGTAAAGGTTTGTGTCACATGTGAACCCGTTTTGGATGGAGGGGGCAGCCCATTGGCAGTTGCGTAGTAGCCTTTTGTTTACAGTGTCACCACCTTTCCTTATGCAACTACAAGGCCATTTTTGTTTTGTGTAGTCCAATAAGAAAAATAAATTCTGAAAGCAGAGCAGGTTAAGGCTTGCATCACAGGTGAAGCCTTTTTGGGATGGGGAGGGACACACCTTTGGCAGTTGCGTAGTAGCCCTAACTTGTAGTCTTGCTATTGTTAGCTAGTTGTTACCTTGTCTTAAGACATGCACTTATTATTGCCACCTATTTCCCCAAGGGGACTGAGGAATAGGGATGGGAGAACCTCAAAAGGTTCTGAGGTTCTAAAAGGTTCTGATAAGAAAACAAAGGTTCAGATCCTTATCCGAACCTTATCCAAACCTTTTATACCCTTTATTGTTTTATGGTAACTGTATGTTAAAAATAATTTTAAACTTATTTTGCTCAACATAGCTATAGAAAATAACAGTTAAACCACTGTTTAGTAGTAATAAACAGCATGATTAGTGAAATGAGATGAGAAGGAGTGAATGATGTAACTGTGGATGAGCTTACTGGAAGTGACAGTGCTGTACTATGTACAACTGCCACCAACCTCTAAGTTGATGATGATGATTTTGTCCAAAGGCAGGCAAGTCACAGAACTCTGACCAGCCCTTATAGCTTAGTAGTTAAAGCACCAGTGTGAACCATGAAACTCTGACAGCTACCCACCACATATTGTCTGTGGGATTGTTTTGTCAAAAGGCAGGTAACTCCCAGAATGCTTTCTAATCACTCTTCTGTTTCTGACATTTAAGAAAGTAATACAGATCTCTAGTTTGTCAATAGTCTCCTCCTGAATCTGATTTTTATGGCTGTGCGGGCCAAGATCCTTAGACATTATGCCATCACCAGATTTGTATAAGAGCACTGAGGAAACATGTGACCGAACTGCTGTCTGGTGTGCTGCCACAGTGCTCCGGCATAGTTTCCAGTGATTCAGTTTATTCAGCTGTTCCCCTCTGTGGGCCACATAAACACACACCCTTTCTGGCACACTACTTTTCCTTACTGCAGTTGCAGAAGTGACAGCCTCCATGTGCAATATGGCAGTACTGACTTAAACTGTGCATGCACGAGTACTGCACATATGTAGTCATGTTAGTGCCGCCATGTTGCACAAAGCAGATTCCAGGGCAAACTACACTTGCACAAGTATCATGCATGTGCAGTACTGTAATCGTTGAAGTATTAGTTACAGCCGACTCCAGTGTGGCGAGAGCACCGCATATTCTTTTCAACGTTCTTGCCAGTCCTAACAGCTTTCCACAGCCACACTGGCTCTGATCAGAACTTGTTTTGTGTTAGCTTCAGTTCACAGGTCTGTGACTGTATGAGACCTATTACATTTTGAAGATTGTCCCTGCAAAAGAACCAAATAATCCAGAACTGGAGCCTGTGACATAGACAGCCCGTTCTGAGTGCTGTATAATATTTTTTTTTTTATATAAAATGTATTAATGACTGTCTCTGCTGAAAAATCAAATGCTCTAGGAATGACCTAACTCATCTGTCTCCCCCCCCGATTTCAGCTGACAGATGCAGGCCAAGAGAACTGCTGACAGCATGTATCACACACTCAGTTTTTAGCGACAATGTATTACCTGAAAGACTTTAATCAAGGATCCTGTTTCTCTGAGTTAATTACAGAATTGTAAAAGTTAACTTTGTTAAGAGGGGAAAATCATAAAAAAAGGTTTATGATGTTGAAGAGAAAACACAGGTTATTACACAGAGATGAGAGATCATAAATGCTCATATGAAGCCTGTGTGAGGAGGCTACAGCATGAGATCAAAGAAAGTGTCATTTGAAACTTGAGATCTTACTTCGAGAGGGCTCTTGCAGTAGGTAATTACATATAGGACTGACGCCGGCAGGCGGCAGGACCCGACGGAAAAATTTCTAGCTAGCAGTCCCTGGCGAGAGACCGCCCCCACGTCAGGTGACCGCCTTCAGGAGACGTCGGTATAAAGGAGCGGTCCCGGACGCCCGCCTTCCAGTTCTTTCCCGCTGTTAGCTCGTGCAGTGCCTCACAGAAAAGTTTGTGCTTTGTCAGTCCTACCTTCGTCGTTTTTTTTTTTTACCAAAAAATCTTTATTTTTTTCGACTAACGTCGGTGTATGTTGTCCCCTACACCTTCCGAGCTTCACAAGAACAAGAAGTGCGAGTCATGCGGCGCTCAACTCCCGCACAAGGATGGCCACTCCCTGTGCCTGTTCTGCCTAGGCCCTGATCATCAGGTCGAGAAGTGCCAGCATTGCCTTAGCTTTAACACGGCTACCCAAAAAGACGGCAGCAATCCCTGGAGGCCCATATTCTTAAGAAGAAGATGAGCTCTATGGAGAAGGAGCTTAAAAAGCTAAGGCAGGCGTCCACTTCCCCCGAAGGCCATCGAAAGAAGAAGGACAAGGAGAGGCACTGGGACAAAGGCTCCTCCACCGCGTCTCCCTTGGGAGTCGTGGGCACACAGGTAACATCCCCTCCGGGGGATCGCTCCTTGACGGCCGCCTCGGAGGTTTCTGAGGCAGCGTTGGCCCACCCGTCTGGCTCGCGCTCGGGCCTTGCGGGCACCTCCGGGCAGTTGGAGGCCTCCGCCCCTGGTTCGGCCGCAGGCTTACGGCCTACCATTGTGGGCAACTCCGGTAAGCCGGGCGTCAGCTCCTCTGACGTCCACCCGGAGAGAGCTGGTAAGACGTCCGACCCTCCAGGGCGATGCGCGGCTTCTTCGCCACCGGACCAGGCCAACCCTTCCTCTCAACCTGTCTCCGGTGATGGCTCTCGTAAGTCAGACGTCGGCTCTTCCGGCGCCCTCCGAGAGCTCGCCTCTACACCTCAAGTTGGCTCATCCGACATCCGGCCAGCGAGGGAACCAACGACGGACCCCCCAACGTCTGTTGTTCCCGGTTCACCGCAGCCTTCACTGCCATCTGGGGAGCCAGAGTCCCCCCAACTTGAACCCAGAGACTTTTCCCGTCTGTACCCTGGTGAAGCTGGGAATTTTTTGCCTCCGTCAGTCCTTCCTTCATCTGGAGCAACGGACCTGACGTCGGCTCCCGGACGCCTGCCCCTCTGACATCGGTACCTCCAGCGTCAGGGCCTCCGCCGTCGGCCCTGATGTCGGCCTTACCGACTATGGGAGATTTCCTGCTCCCATCGGGCCCTCCACCCTCCGGGCTCTCCTCTAAGGACCTGCCCGTGAGGTTCCCAGCCGGGCCGTCTGCTCAGGCAGCCTCCCCCCCCCAGCTTGCGCGTACCTGCCATCTTATTCGACGCCGATGTACCCAGGAATGCTGTATCTGGTGCCGCAGTACCCGACGCCAGGCTTCCCGATGCCACAGTACTCAACGCGTCAATACCCGATGCCGGGTTACCTGCAGTCGGTTTTGGATACGCTTCATATGGGTATAGCCCATATTCTTATCCCCCGCCTCCTCCACTGCCCTCATGGCCGCCGGTGGACCTGCAGGAGACTCTGGCCTCCTGGTGGGCTGAGGCCAAGGCTCAGCTCACCAAAGAGGTCGAGAGCCACCTTCCGGCGACAGTGCCATCCCAGGTTCCCTTATGCCCCAGGCGGCACGCTCCCTCACCACCTCCAGACTCCAGGGTTCTTCTGTCTGGATCCAGAGAGGGGCAGGACACGCGTCCCCGGGGACTCCCCAAGGGACCCATTCCTCCTCTGGGTTGGGAAAGGGAGTCTTACTCTTCTTCGTCCTCCTCTTCACTCTCAGACTCCTCGGACTCTTCCGACGGCTGCTCCGGGAGAGTTGACGAGCCTCGCTCTCCGTCGAAGCCCCGGCCAAGGACTCCTCCGAAGTCTTCTCCGGAGGATCCTTCTTTTACGGAGTTGCTTAGAAAAATCCAGGAGGTTCATCAGTGGCGCTATTTGGAACATGATCCTCAGCATCTAAAACTCGCTGAACATCTGGATCTGCCCGTGACAGCTCCTACATTAGTGCCACCCTGGATAGAGCTTCACGTCGACCTTGTGACCACAATATGGAAACAGCCGTCGGCCTTAGCCCCACTTCCTAGGAAGTCGAACAGGCTATATCAGGCTCCAGAGGGTGCTGATTTCCTGGATTCTCACCCTTGTGCTGACTTGATTAGCGCCGCTCACGGCCGGTTGGCGAACCCAAAACATCTTAGCTCGTCACCTCCTGATAAGGAATCTCGCCTTCTGGACCAGTACAGGAGAAAGATTTACGCTTCCTCCACACTGGGGATTAGGGCCCTGAACTATGTCGGCCACATGGGGGACTACCAGAAGGCCATCCTTACTCAGGTGGAAGCCAAGCTCTACTCCTTGCCTGACTCTCAAGTCAAACAGGAGTTGGCTGATCTCGTCCTCAGCTTTCGCCGTAGGCCTACGGCGTCATGCATGGCTCCGCGTGTCAGGTCTGGTCTTGGAGGTGCAATCTGCTATCCAGGAAGCACCTTTCCGGGGGTCGGTGCTTTTCGGGGTTGATGTCAAGGACATCATTACCGAATTGCAGGAGAAGGGGACGGCTCTGAAATCAGTTGATCCCATGTATCATCCTCATCAGCAGCAGCTCCGTCCCTTTTGCAGACGGAATCGGCCAAAGGCGAAACCCAAGGGAAGGCATGCCACAAGACGTCAGGCCCCCGCGACTGCTAAGTCCCCCCCCGCCCAAAAAAGCAGCGGGTGCTTCAGCTGTGGCGCTGCCCCACACCACCTGACTCCTTTCCTCTCCCACTGCCTCCGGACTCCCCGGAGGAACGAGTAGGAGGGAGGTTTTCCCTCCACCTTCTGGGATGGGAGAAGATAACCGCGGGTGCTTGGGTACTCCAGCTCATAGCAGAAGGACACTCCATAGAGTTTCTTCAGAAACCACCCCACCACCCCCCCGTCTGAAGTCGTTATATTCAAGGGAACACCTTCCTTTGGTCCAGGAGGAAATCTCGGCTCTTCTGCTGAAGCAAGCGATAGAGCCTGTCCCCCTTCATCTTCAGGGGACAGGTTACTATTCCCATTTCTTCCTGGTCCCAAAGAAGACGGGAGATCTCAGACCGATTTTAGATCTCAGTTCCTTGAATCTTTATGTAGAGTACAAAAGGTTCAGGATGCTCTCTCTGCAGAGCCTTCTGCCCCTCCTCCGGCCGGGTCAATGGCTTTGTGCTCTGGATATGCAGGATGCTTATCTGCACATTCCCATTCGCCCATCTCATCGCAAATACCTTCGTTTTGCATTCCAGGGGGACCACTACCAGTTCAAGGCACTCCCATTTGGTCTATCTTCGGCCCCCCGAGTATTTACCAAATGCCTGGCAGTGGTGGCGGCCCACCTGCTTACCAAGGGAGTACAGGTGTTCCCCTACCTGGACGACTGGCTCCTGGCGGCCTCTTCCAGGGAGGAACTCCTGCGTTTCCTCTCCCTCACCCATCAGGTTTTTGCCTGTGTGGGTATTACCATCAACCATTCCAAGTCTCATCTGGACCCTTCCCAGAGGATACAGTTTGTTGGGGCGATCCTCGATATGACCATGGGCAAGGCCTTCTTGCCTCCAGACAGAGTGGCCTCCCTTCAGACCCAGATAAGTCTGTTATCCGATCGCAGGATAGTCTCGGCGAGGTCGGTCCTTCGCCTTCTCAGGCTCATGGCAGCTGCTATCCCGACAGTCCCTCACGCTTGACTCCACATGAGGATCTCTCAGTGGACTTTATGCTCTCAGTGGGATCAACTAGTGGACGACCTAGATCACTCAGTTCTGATCTCATCGCCAATGATTCGAGACTTACAATGGTGGATGGTTTGAGAGAACCTGTTTCGGGGGGTTCCTTTTTTTCATCCTCCCCCCTCCCAGACTCTAACCACAGACGCCTCAGGTGAAGGTTGGGGAGCCCATTTAGGCCCTCATTGGACCCAGAGCTCCTGGTCCAGGCTAGAACAAGCTCTCCACATCAATGTGCTCGAGCTCCGGGCAGTGTTGTACGCTCTCCAAGCCCTTAGCCAATACATCCTTCCCGGCCACCTAGCTGTCCAGACAACATGTGCGTAGTGTGGTACATCAACAAGCAGAGAGGAACTCGGTCCTACCCTCTATGCAGGGAGGCAATGAGGGTTTTGGATTGGGCAACTCAACACGACCTTCACCTCACGGCGATTCACGTTCCAGGAGTCGACAACACCCTGGCAGACAAGCTAATTCGCTCTTCTGCTCTGACTCACGAGTGGGAACTGGACCAAGGGGTCCTAGACAATATCTTCCAACTTTGGGGAACACCACAGGTCGACCTGTTCACATCCCCCCAAAACGCAAAACTTCCCACCTTCTGCTCGCTCGTTCCAGAGCGAGGCGCTTTCTGGAACGATGCTCTGTCTCTAGACTGGAAGGACAGATTTGTCTATGCCTTTCCCCCAATTCCTCTTATACGAATATATGAACATACGAAATTTGCCAGCAGATAAAGGCCTAGAGGTCTATCAAGTCTGCTCGAATGTGCAGCTAGCACCCCTTATTCTGCAGCTGCCCCTCCCTTCCACCCTTCCCCTTCATTAACCCTCCCCCTTGTCCTGTCCCATCCTCATTTGAAGCAGTCCACTGTTCTACTGCATACCACTTCAGCAGGTAACGATTCCACCCAGCCACCATCCTCTGTAAAAAGTGTCTCCTCATCTCCCTCCTGAACCTTTCGCTCCAGTCTCATATCATGGCTCCTGGTGGCCCTCCCTCCCTTACTTTGAACAGCCCTCTGTACCCGTCTTGTTTATTCCTTTCATGTATTTAAAGGTTTCAATCATGTCACCCCTGTCTCTTCTCTCCTCCAGTGAGTACATGTTCAACTCCTTCAACCTCCTCTCATATGATAAGTCCCCAGCCCTTGATCATCTTTTTCGCCTGCCTGCACCCCTCAAGTAACTTAATGTCCCTCTTCAGATATGGACGCCAGTACTGCACGCAGTACTCCAAGTGTGGTCTAACTAATGACCTATACAGTGGCAGAATCACCTCCTCCCTCCTCGAGGATATACCCCTTGCAATACAACCCAGCATTTTGTTGGCCTTTGCAGCTGCCTTCCTACATTGTGCCAAGTTGTTCATTGACCCTGTAATGAGCATACCAAGATCCTTCTCCTCCTCTGTCTGGGTTAGCTGCACTCCCCTAGCTGGTAACTCCTCCTTGGGTTCTTCATCTCAAAATGCAGCACCTTGCACTTTTTGGCATTAAAGCCCAGTTGCCAGGTGTCTGACCATGTTTCAAGCTTTGCCAGATCATCCTGCAACCCCTGCCATCCCCCTAGGTCATCCACCATCGTGCCTACCTTGGTATCATCAGCAGACTGATCTAGCTCTTGATGTCCCATGATATGTCTGCAGTGAATATCCCAAACAACACTGGTCCCAACACTGAGCCCTGTGGAACACCGCTCGTCACTGCCCTTGGGTGTGAGAGCTCCCCACCCACCACCACCCTCTGTTGCCTTCCCTGCAGCCAGTTTCCTACCCATCTCACCAGCTTTGCACCCGCCCCGTGCCTACTAACTTCCTTCCCAGCCTTCCATGTGGCACTGAGTCGAATGTCTTACTGAAGTCCAGATACAGGACATCCACTGCATGGCCCCTGTCCAGTTGCCTAGTTAGCCAGTCATAGAACTCGACCAGGTTGGTTTGGCAGGATCTGCCACATATGAAGCCATGCTGTCTGCTGTCCTGTAGTCCTTTGGCCTCTAGGTTTGGGCAACACAACACAACCTTTACCTCATGGCGATTCACGTTCCAGGAGTCGACAACACCCTAGCAGACAGGCTAAGTCGCTCTTCTGCTCTGGCTCATGAGTGGGAGCTGGACCAAGGGGTCCTAGACGATATCTTCCAACTTTGTGGAACACCACAGGTCGACCTGTTCGCATCCCCCCAAAACGCAAAACTTCCCACCTTCTGCATGCTCGTTCCAGAGCAAGGCGCTTTCTGGAATGACGCTCTGTCTCTAGACTGGAAGGACAGATTCGTCTATGCCTTTCCTCCAATTCCTGTTATCCCACGAGTCTTGCAGAAACTAGCTTCAGAAGGAGCGAGAATGATTCTGATCGCTCCTTTCTGGCCCAGGCAAATCTGGTTCTCTCTTCTACAACAATATTCAGAGGATCCTCCTCTTCCTCTTCCTCTGTCTCGAGGTTTGTTGACCCAGGATCAGGGGACCCTGGTCCATCCAGGCCTCAAACCCCTTCAACTGCATGCATGGCTCCTGCAGACCTTGCCCAGTCCCGTTTGGTGTGTCTCCCAAAGTGGCAGAGATTTTAGTGGAGGCCAGAAAACCCTCCACCAGATCCACTTATGCCATGAAGTGGAAAAAATTCACTATTTGGGCTGCCTCCAAGAACGTGGAACCTTTCTCCTGTTCAGCGGGGCTTCTGCTGGAGTATCTATGTCATCTCTTTGACCTGGGTCTCAGCCATTCCTCTTTGAAGGTACACATGGCAGCCATCTCGGCCTATCATGTTCCCTTCGCAAACAAGGCTTTTGCTCAACTGGAGGTCTGCAAGACCTTTCTCAGAGGGGTCCTCCATCTGAGGCCTCCCACCCGTATTCCTGCCCCCCTTGGGACTTGAATTTTGTTCTCGAGAAACTTACACTTCCTCCCTTCGAACCTGCAGCCTCTGCAGATTTGAAGTTTCTTTCATGGAAGATGCTCTTCTTGGTGGCCATTACTTCGGCTCGAAGAATCTCCAAGCTCCAGGCCCTGATGTGTACAATCCCCTACTTGATTTTTCACAAGGAACGAGTTGCTCTTTGCACAAGTCCTAAGTTTCTACCTAAAGTAGTAGCAGAGTCTACCTTAAATCTGTCCATAGAGCTACCTGCCTTTTTTACGCAGTACTCTAATCAAGGGGAATATTTACTCCATACTATGGATGTTCACCGGATTCTGAGATACTACACCAACAGGACAAAGGATCTCAGAAAGACTGATCAGTTGTTCGTCTCTTTTGCTCACAAAAGGGAAGGCAATGCAGTTTCCAAGCAATGCCTGTCTAAGTGGTTGGCTCATTGAATCACTTTCTGTTATGGCAAATACCACAAGACCCTCCCGGGTCAAGTCAGAGGCCACTCCACAAGAGGAGTAGCTGCCTCTGCAGCTTGTTTCAAGAATGTGTCTGTGGCAGACATATGCGCTGCCACCACCTGACTTCCGTCCATACCTTTACGAGAAACTACAGTTTGGATATTGCCTCTCGCCGTAGAGCAGGCTTTGGGCTAGCTGTTCTGCAAGGCCTCCTGTCTTGAGGCTTGCACAGCTAGAGCTACTTCTTGGAGTAGTTTCCTCCTCCCGGTGCCTTTCTTTGTTCCAGACTGCTTGGGATTCAGTCTTATATGTAATTTCCTGCAAAGAGCCCTCTAAGTAGATAGTACAGTTACGTTGAACTTACGTAACAGTAGATCTTCAGAGAGGCTCTTGCAATGGAAATAACTCTGCCCATCTCCATTCCCTAGGCTTTTCAGCTCCTTTTCCATATAGAGAAATATCCGTTCCTCTCTCATCCGGCCTCTTTTGGGCTGTCGCGGGAAAGAACTGGAAGGCGGGCATCCGGGACCGCCCCTTTATACTGATGTCTCCTGACGCCGGTCACCTGACGTGGGGGCGGTCCCTCGCCAGGGACTGTTAGCTAGAAATTTTTCCGTGGGGTCCTGCCGCCTGCCGGTGTCAGTCCTATATGTAATTACGTACTGCAAGAGCCTCTCTCGAAGATCTACTGTTACGGTAAGTTCTTATGTAACTGTACTTTATGCTAAGGTTGCAGAATTAATATTTGAAATTACATCTTGTGGTTGTATAGAAATATTTATTTTTTAGATATTTTGACAGAGGAGGAGCTGGATGACCTCATCCAAAAGGGGTTGGCAGATACAGCTTGAAAAGAGTATTCTCTTTCACTACAGGGACACTTTTAGCTGACTCTGACCAAGATAACATCTAAGCACTGAAAACAGGTATTTAGAAAGCTAGACAAATCTAAATATTGATGTAGGAATTGCACTGTTTTAAACCTTGTTTTGTTTAAAGATATGTTTGTCTTGTGATACAAGAGTTCTGTATTGTATGTTTGACGTATTATTATATATTTTAGTAAAAACTCTAATTTTAGAGAAAACCTGGTCTGTCTTTGAATTGCTTTCTTTTGCTAAGAAATATTTATGGTTATAGTAGACAGCAGACATAGCTTGTGTGGTGGTGCCAAACTGGAAAGAGAAGCGTTTTAGATCTGAGGTCTTTATTAAAGTTTTAAAGGGTTCATTTCTGCACGTCTGGTTAGGTGCCCATAGGCAAAGATATCTGGCCCCCCTGCAGACAGATATATCTGAGCCTGTGCATTGGGTATGCTAACAAGAGGTTAACAGTTTGAATCCTTCCAGAACTGGAGACCAAAGGTTGATCTGAACTCACAAAAACAGACAAGAGGGTTACCTTGTCTGTTACACTGTTCACAAGACTGCACTCAGAGTTTGGCACTTTGGGAGTAGAGGGCCTGATCTGCTAAGTGAGTTTGTGACAGATTGGTTGGCAGCGGTGGCAATAGTTTTGGTATCACAAGCTTATTGTTCAAACAACATGAAGTCTTGCTGTATTATGACATATGCAGTGAGTCCCAACCTTCGAACTGCTCCAGAGGTGAAAGAGTTAACTTTCCATGCCAGGCATGGAACTTTGAGCGCGAGCTGGTTGAAAACTCTGTTTGTTGTTCTTCAAACTCAGACTGTCAGATTCTTTACTCTGCCTCACTGAACAGTCACTCCGGAGATTTCTCCTTCTGCTCGGTTCGTTTGTTGGTTAAAAAGTATTATTTTTCGGTTTTTTGACCGAAATTAAACCGCAACCGGTCGGTTCAAGCTCTGCCTGTGGTATTGTAAGTAATAGATAGGCTTACATTTATTTTATTCTGTGTGGAACTTGTAAACGTTTTTCGGTTCGGTTTGAACCGATCAGGTTATTTTAAACTTTCTAGTCCTTATTTAGAGTGCAGTTCCCGGTTCTTATCGGTTCTAAAAAAAACGGATTTCATTACATTTTTTTCCACGACCCGTGACACGGTTGGGAACTGATAAGAGAGTCTTGCTTGGCGGATTGCCATAAACGGGCAAGTTTGGTTAGGCTGGCACTATGTCTGAGAAACCCAAAAGAAAAACCGGGCCCACTGGGTTTCAGCACTGTGGTGTTTGTGGGGAAGCCTTTGCTAAGGCTGACCCACACACCACCTGTGTATATTGTCTGGGGTTTGACCACCTCGATCCAGATTGCCAGATTTATAAGAATTTTCCTGCTGCCACCGTGGAAAAGAGAGTTGGTAGGCTCAGGGAAAGGGAGGCCAAAAAGTCCGCTGACCCGGATGGCCAGCCCGGTTCGGTTTCAACCGAACCGGAGGGAGTGCCCCCTGACCAGGGCGATACTTCCTCGGGCAAACGAAGAGCCAGCTCTGAGGAGCCGGTTCCAACTAAAAGGACTAGAAAGTCAGCTAGTGTGGAGCCAAAAGTTCTTTCTCCAACTGCTGAGGAAATAGCTAAAGCAATTCAAATTGTCCAGTCACTTTCCCCGGTTCCGTCCGAACCGACACCATCAGGGAAGCGCTCGGTTCGGCCGGTTCCACCAGTTCAAGATTATGATTTTGAGGATTTTTATGAACCGGAGGAGAGGGAGGAGGAGTATGAGGAGAGTGAATGTGGTTTTGAAGGTCTGGATGTGCCCATTGAACCGGACATCTCTCCAGACAGACCGTCAGGGGTTTCTCCCCCCAGGCTATCTGAGTCCCCTTCTTATTTTATGTTCTATAAGAAAGTTGCTGAAACTCTCCAGTTCCCTGTTGAGGAAGCTGTTGATGACCAAGAGGAGCCTGATTATGTAGAAATGATGGATATTCCAGAGTCTAGGAGACTGTCTATTCCTTTGCATAAATCTTTTAGGAAACAGTAACAATTCTGAAAACTCCTCACACTATACTTCCTGTTGATAAAAGGACGGACAAGAGGTATACATTATCAGGCTCTGATACGGAGTTCCTCACACAGCAATGCAGCCATGTGGGGGTAGTGCAGGCTGCAGCCTGTGACAAGGGAAATATTCCCCTAGCTTCGCACCCTCCTGAAAAGGACTCCAGGAGGATTGATGCCATGGCAAAGAAACAGTACATGGCAGCATCCTTGGGACTCAGACAGGCAAATTATATGGCTTATGCTGCTGGTACCAGAAATCCAGATGGGATACTGTGCTGGCCCTAGCAAAACAGGTCCCTGATCAGCTTGCCAGGGAGCTGGAACAGGTGGCTGCGGATGGTATTGAGGCATCCAAGGTGCAATTTCATGCTGCAGTAGACTCTAATGATGTGTCATCATGGGTCATGGCTACATCTGTGGCACTTTGCAGAATGGCTTGGCTCAGATGTACTACCCTGTCACAGGATACCCAGTCTAAGGCCATGGATTTTCCTGCTGTGGGCAATTCTCTGTTTGGGGAGCAGACAGAGAATTACATGAAGAAAATGGATGAATATAGGACCACCTATAGGAGTGCACAGGCCAAGGAAAGGCAGGCCACTCCTCAAAGGCAGCATCTCAGGGGCAGGCCTTTTCATAGGCCTTTTTACCAAGCCCAGGCCTCCTCTTCTGCTTATGCCCAGAGGGGGTTCTTTAGAGGGAGAGGCAGATGGGGTACAAGCAAGCTTGCTTCCACCCCTCAGCCCAAAGCCCCTGCCAAGCAGGCTCCCTGATGGGGTGGCCAGGGCCGATTCTCCACTACCTGTAGGGGGCAGGCTGGCTTACTTTGTCCAAGACTGGACGTCTTTAACATCAGACAAGTGGGTTCTGGAAGTAGTAAGCCAGGGACTGGTTCTCAGCTTCAAAAAATTTCCAAAGATGAGAGCCAGGTCCTTTCCACCTGCAAATCCATCAGAGGCACTTGCCCTAGAAACAGAAGTTTCTACCCTCCTGGCTCTCAGAGCTGTGGAAAGGGTTCCACCCCTACGCCAGGGCAAAGGGTTGTACTCCAGGTACTTCCTTACCCCAAAAAAAGACAGGAGAATGGCGGCCCATCCTGGATCTCAGATACCTTAACAAGCACCTTTTAAAACCAAAATTCAAAATGGTGACTCTGGGAATTATTTTACCCTCTCTAAGGCCAGGGGACTGGCTAGCGTCCCTGGACCTCAAGGATGCCTTCTTCCATGTTCTTATCAGAAGCTCCCATTGAAAGTACCTCAGATTCGAACTGCCCTCAGGCCATTACCAGTTCAGAGCAATGCCGTTCGGCCTCACCTCTGCCCCGCGGGTATTCACAAAATGCCTGGCAGTAGCAGTCGCCCACTTAAGAAGGCAAAAAGATTGCCATCTTTCCTTATCTGGATGACTGGCTCATAGTAGGCCAGTCTCCAGACCAAGTCAAACTACACCTTCAGGTAGCTCAGCAACTGCTCACATCTCTAGGTTTCCTTCTCAATCTTCCAAAGTCAGTTCTAGAGCCTGTCCAGCTTCTCACCTTCATAGGTGCAGAACTGAAAACAAAAGAGGCCAGAGCCTTCCTTCCTCTGGAAATTGCAAGGACCCTGGTCTCTCTGGCCTCCTCTTTCACCCTGCAGGTCTCTCGACCAGCAAGGCATTTTCTGTAGCTCCTGGGGCGCATGGCTGCTTCTACAGCAGCAGTGCAGGGAGCAAGATTTCAGATGAGGGACGTCCAGTTCCATTTGAGAGCCTTTTGGTCTCAAAGGAGAGACCCTCTAACCAAATTGATCCCAGTGACTCGAACCCTGATCCAGGCCCTTCAGTGGTGGCAGGACCAGAGCAGTCTGAGACAGAGGGTCCCCTTCACCCCTCAGTCTCACTCCTTAATCCTTACTACAGATGCATCCCTCTTGGGGTGGGGAGCTCACATGGGCAACCTCACTACCCAGGGATTGTGGTCCCCACAGGAATCTCTGCTTCACATCAATCTGTTGGAACTCAGAGCAGTTTTTCTAGCACTTCAAGTTTTTTCCACATCTGTTCAGAACAAAGTTGTACAGGTGAGAACAGACAACACCACTACATTGTGGTACATCAACAAGCAAGGAGGCACTCGGTCTACGGCCTTGTGCACCGAAGCAATGAAGTTGTGGTCTCTGGCTTATTCCCTGAATGCCTCCCTTATGGCAGTTCACCTCCCAGGCAAGGACAATGTCCTGGCAGATGCTCTCAGCAGGATTTCCCAGGGCCATCACGAATGGTCACTGGATCCCCTAGTGCTGGAGGTAGTATTTGCCAGATGGGGCACTCCGCAGATAGATCTTTTTGCAGCCCCAGACAATCACCAACTTCCCCTTTTTTGCTGCAGGCCCCAAGTGTTGGGCTCAGTCCCTCTGGATGCCTTCATTCTCAGTTGGGAAGGGAAGTTTCTGTATGCTTTTCCCCCCTTCCCTCTTCTGTTCAAGGTGCTAGTCAAAATCAGATCTCAACCCTGCAAGATGATCCTGATTGCTCCAGATTGGGCCAGACAGCCCTTGTACCCTCTCCTTATGTCCTTAGCAGTCCACCTTCCCCTGTGTCTTCCCAGGAATCACAACCTGTTAACCTGTGCCCAGGGGAGAGTTTGGTACCCGAACCGCAAATCTCTCAATCTCAAGGCCTGGCTCTTGAAGAGTTAGAGTTTGCTGACCTACACCTCTTCCAAGGTGTATTGGATATCTTGAAGGCTTCTAGGAAGCCTTTCACCGAGGCTACTTATAATTCCAAATGGAAGAGATTTTCCATATGGTGCTCTGGCAAGCATATTTCCCCAGAATCTGCTGACTTGCCCACAGTCCTGGATTATATGGTGCGTTTGAATACTTTGGGGCTGAGACCAGCTACCCTAAAAGTGCACCTGGCAGCTGTGTCTGCTTTCTTATCAGCAGGTAAACCCTCTTCTCTTTCAGCTCATCCTGTATTCTCTGTTTTTCAAGGGTTGCTTCACACAACCCTCCATTCAGGGACCCTGCCCCTGCCTGGGATCTTAATATTTGCATTGCCCAGCCTATGCAACCCCCTTTTGAGCCCTTGTCTTCAGCAGAGCTTAAGTACTTTACTTGGAAAACTGTGTTTTTGGTAGCCATCACTTCTGCCAGGCGCATAAGTGAATTACAAACATTGTCAGTGGAGCCTGATTTTATCTCCTTTCATAGAGATAAGGTGGTCCTCAGGACTAACAGAAAGTTTTTGCCTAAGGTGGTTTCAGACTTCCACCTTAATCAATCTATGTCTCTTCCTGTGTACTTCACTGACCATTCCTCCTCTGGCAAGAGGAGACTGCACAGTTTAGATGTCAAAAGAGCCCTTAGTTACTACATAGAACGTACCAAGGGTCACAGGTTTGACTCCCTCCAACTGTTCCTCACTTATGGTGAGGTTGGTAAAGGGAAACCTGCCACTAAAAGATCCATTGCCATGTGGATTGTCTCTTGTATCCAATTTTGCTATGAAAAACTGGGTAAGGTTCCTCCCTCAGGCCTGAGGGCTCACTCTACCAGAGGTACAGCTGCGTCTCTGGCTGCGGCCAGGGACATCCCTATCCTAGAGATATATCAAGCAGCTACCTGGAAAACAGTTCACACTTTTACCAAGCATTACTCCCTGGACATCCAGGCTAGGAGTGATGCTCGGTTTGGCACAGCTGTGCTTCAGAGCCTATTTCCTAAGTAGGTTCTGTCCCTCCTCCATGGAGGTACTGCTGTGTAGTCTGCATATGTCATAATATAGCATGACTTCATGTTGTTTGAAGAAAGAAATTACTCACCTTAGTAATGTTGTTTCTTCTAATGGAGTCTTGCTATATTATGACCTCCCCCCCTGCCTGCCCCTCTCAGAACCTCTACTTTTGGGATGTGGGTGGGCAGTGCAGTGTTGGCACTTAGTAGATGCCCTCCTTATTTTTCACCCCTCCTTTTTGGGGTGTTTGGGTGTTATGTTTTTAATTTTCTTTCTTGGATCCCCTGACTTGAGTCTTTGTTTTGGGACCAAGAAAAATGTGTTCTTATATTTAGTAGCCAGTTGGCTAGTGTAGGTTTACGGATTCCACACAGAACCTTAGTGAGTTTTGCTCGTAAAGATCTGACAGTTTGAGTTTGAAGAACAACAGACAGAGTTTTCAACCGAGCTCGTGCTCAAAGTTCCATGCCTGGCATGGAAGGTTAACTCTTTCACCTCCGGAGCAGTTCGAAGGTTGGGACGCACTGCATATGTCATAATTTAGCAAGACTCCATTAGAAGAAACAACATTACTAAGGTGAGTAATTTTTTCTTCTGTGTCAGCTGAGACCGTAGGCTCTCTTACAAAGAAAGAAAAAGGCAGAGTTTTATTTTAAAAAGGAGACAGAACTATTTATCACTTGGCTTACAGTCGAGTTCCTACCCAAAGTGCAAAGTCAGAGTAGCAGTAGTTAGGAAAGATGGCGTCCTACTACAGCAGGCACACTGTAGAACAGTTAAAACAGTTGTGCGAGGACAGAGAAGTCCTGTTTCAGGTGAAAGCCAGTAAGCAGAACCTCATAGAGGCCCTGATGGTAGCAGATACCCAGAGCAGGGAGTCGCAGACTGTGACTGAAAGGGACCAGACCTCTAGTGTAGCAGAACTAGTGGCCAGTGAGGGGTCCTGAGCCAATGAGATGGACAGCAGGGCCACTGTCAGTGAAGAGCCAGAGCAGCAGGGGAAGGTCACCAGTATCCTGAATCCAGAGGTACTCAAACTGCAAATTGATTTGCGGAGGATAGAACTGGAGGCAGAGCGACAACAGAGGAAAACGTACCATGAGGCAGAGCAACAACAGAGGGAGGCAGACCGTGAGGAACGTGAGTGCCAGCGAGAGGCAGAGGAGGAGAAGAGAGAGTGAGAATGCAGAGAGGCAGAGGAGAGGAGAGAGGAGCGCCAGTGGCAACACGAACTGGAGAAGCTACGACTCCATCCAGCGGCACCAGGGCAGGTAAGTGGCTTGGGTTTAACTGGGGCTGCAGGACTGGGTTACAAATTGAACTCTAAATTAATAGCTGAGTTTAAGGATGGGGAAGATATGGACCCTTTTTTAAATTCTTTTGAAAAAGTTTGTATTCAGGCTAAAATTCCTAGAGAGTCCTGGAGCTGCCAGTTATCCACGCTACTTACTGGAAAAGCTCGGGATGCATTGGGTCAAATGAACAACGAAGACAGTGATGATTACAGCAAGTTAAAAGCTGCACTACTAAAAAGGTTTGTATTAACTGCTGAATCATACAGAGCTAAATTCCGTAAGCTCAGGAGAAGCCCTGATATGAGCTATGAGGAGCCAGCCACGAAACAACATCAGTTTTTAAAACGTTGGTGGGAAGGAATTGAGGCAAACACTGTTGATAAAATTGAAAATGTGATTTTATTAGAACAGTTTTATTGGGCATGCCCAGCAGAGCTAAAAACCTGGTTAGAGGACCGAGATCCAAAAACAGTGCAAGAGGCTGCTGAACTCTCGGACTGCTATGCCAAGAGCAGACCTGCTCTGAGAGCGAATGGGGTGAGTATGACAGTGCAGAAAGGGAAAAGCACGCCTTCAGGGCAGCTAAAACCCTCACTGCCTCCACCGAAACCAGTTAGCCCCAGGTTTCAAAGAAAAGATTTCTCTGAAGTAAGAAATGTTTGTTGGTTATGTAAAGAAACTGGGCACATTGCCAGACAGTGTCCAAGAAGAGCAAGCAATAATATGCAAAGTAGTACCAGAAAGCAAGTGGGTTGTTTATGTGTCCCTGGAAGCATGCCAGTAAACATGAGGGAACACATGCACCCAGTCATGGTAAATGGCGTACAGACACAGGGGTTAAGGGACACAGGGGCATCCCAGACATTGCCAAAAGGGGATCTGGTACAGTCTGATCAGCTTATACCCAATAAATACATGACTGTACAGGACTTTGCGGGTGAAGAGAAAACATTTCCACTGGCCAGTGTTTTCCTGGACTGGGGTGAAACAGGGGGAACTGTGCAACAGGTGGCTGTAGCTAACACATTAGCAATGGATGTGATCCTGGGTAACAATCTCCAGCAGGGGGTGGTATGTGCAGTTACCCGTAGCCAAGCGGCCAGGGAAAATTGTAGTTCCCTGAGCCCCACAGAAGCCATTGGGGAAGACACTGAGAGGCTGGTTCCCCAGCCTATGTCTCCAGAGGGGGAGACTGATAAAAAGGGGGTAGAAATTTCCCCAGTAGCAAGTAACCATCCAGCTACAGAGGGTTACTCCAAAGAGGGAGGGGTGACCCCTTGTCAGAGGGTAGGGATTGACAGTGATCCTGAGGGCCCTGACGCTAGTGCTAGGTACCCTAGTTTAGTGACTGAAGGGGACTTGTCCCATGCCTTGGGAAGGTGTGAGGGGTTCGCAGCTGCTCAGAGAAGTGACCCTAGTTTAGAGAAGCTGAGGGCTTGGGCAGACTCGAATGGAGCACAGGGAGGTGATGGCAGACATAGGGTTTATTGGGAAAATGGACTTATGCATACATAGGTAGTACAGACAGAGGGAGAGATGCTAGGCAGGCAGCTTGTCATTCCCCAGGGATATCGTGAGCAGTTGCTCAAGGTTGCCCATGATCTTCCCTTGTCTGGTCATCTGGGAATCATGCGCACAATGCAGCAGTTGGCCCAGAATTTCTACTGGCCTAACTTCACCCAGCAGGTGAAGGAGTATTGCAGGTCTTGTCACCGGTGCCAAGAACTAAGGAAGGCAGGCAAGAAAACGCAAGCTGCCCTGATCCCCATGCCCATTGTGGAGGAGCCATTCCAGAGGGTGGGAATGGATATTGTGGGACCTTTAAATACCCCCAGCTCCTCAGGGAAGAGGTTCATCCTGACTGTGGTGGATTATGCCACCCAGTACCCAGAGGCAGTCGCCCTATCCTCACTGAGGACGGACAAAGTGGCAGATGCCTTGCTTGGGATTTTCTCCCATGTTGGGTTTCCGCAGGAGGTAATCACCAATCGAGGGGGTTCCTTCATGTTGGACCTGATGAAATGTTTATGGGAGAAGTGTGGGGTGGTGCAGAGATGCACTACACCGTATCATCCACAAGCCAATGGACTTGTGGAACATTTCAGTGGTACTCTAAAGTCAATGCTCCAGGCGTTTGCTGAACAGCATGGGAGGGACTGGGAGAAATACCTTCCCCATCTGTTGTTCGCATACAGGGAGGTGTCCCAATAGACGACAGGATTTTCCCCCTTCGAACTCTTGTATGGGCACCGTGTACATGTGCCTCTAGACTTGATCTGGGAGGTCTAGGAAGGCAAGCACGCCACCCAGGGAACTCCCATTGTGGATTACATCCTAAGGTTTAGGGAAAGGCTGAAGGAGCTTATGGGGACAGCGCAGAGCAACCTGGCAGTTGCCCAACAGAAACAAAAGGTATGGTACGACCGCAGAGCCAGAGCTCGCTCGTACATGGTGGGTCAGGAAGTCATGGTCTATATTCCGGTCCAGAAAGACAAGCTGCAAGCTGAGTGGGCAGGATCGTACAAAGAGGTCAGGAAGGTAAATGACGTAAGCTACATTGTGGAGTTACCTGACTGTAGACAGATAGCAAGGATGTACCATGTCAACATGATGAAGCTGTATGCAGATAGGGCTGACATGGTGTTTGCAGTATGTAGTCATGGGAAGGGGAAGGACGAAGGAGACTCCCTTCTGGATCTGCTGGAAGAAAGTAAGCGAGAGTCCTCTGTGGAGGCAGTAAAATTGTCTCCCCAGCTGACCCTGGACCAGGTCCAGAAAGTGAGGGAGTTTTTAGCAGACTTTGCCCCCCTTGTTTAGCGCCAAGCCTGGACTAACCCCCTTAGCAACACACGATGTGGAGACAGGGACACAGACGCCCATACAGCACACAGCATATCGGGTGTCAGAGGCTGTCCAAAAGGGCATTAGGAGGGAAGTGGAGGAGATGCTGGATTTAGGGGTAATCCAGAGATCCCACAGCCCCTGGGCCTCACCTGTAGTCCTTGTACCCAAGCCAGATGGCTCGACTCGTTTCTGTGTAGACTATCATGGACTGAATGCAGTCACGAAGTCAGACGCCCACCCGATGCCCCGGATGGACGAACTCCTGGACAAGTTGGGGGGGCGACCTACTGTACCTTCCGACTGTTGACCTGACCAAGAGGTATTGGCAGGTAGAATTGACAGATGGAGCTAGGGAGAGGCCAGCCTTCATCACTCCAATAGGTTTATTTGAGTTTCAAGTAATGCCTTTCGGAATGAAGAATGCCCCGGCCACTTTCCAAAGGTTGGTGAACCAGGTGTTAAATGGTACTGAGGAGTATGCTGTAGCATACCTGGATGACATTGCCATCTTCAGTACCAGCTGGGAGGAACACCTTTCACACCTTAGGAAAGTGCTGGGCAGGATACAGAGGGCCGGGCTCACTGTCAAAGCCGAGAAGTGCCAGGTGGCCATGGGGGAAGTGGCATACCTCGGGCATGTGGTAGACCAGAGACAGCTTTGTCCTAACCAAATAAAGATAGAGGTGATTCAGGCGTGGCCCAGACCAGAAACCCAGAAGCAGGTCAGGAGCTTTCTAGGGACAGCAGGGTACTATAGGAAATTTGTACCCAATTACAGTGCCCTAGCTGCTCCCCTATCTGACCTGTCAAAGAAAAAGATGCCAAAGAAAATTATCTGGGGCCCAGCCTGTGAGGAAGCCTTTACCAGACTGAAGGAGGCACTGTGCAGTGCTCCTGTTTTGACAAGTCCAGACTATAGCAAAACCTTTATAGTTCAGACGGACGCCTCAGACGCGGGTATTGGGGCAGTACTTAGCAGATGCCTAGCCAAGGGACAGGCCACCCGGTAGCATTCCTGAGTCAGAAGCTGCTCCCCAGGGAGCAGGCGTACTCCACGGTGGAAAAGGAGTGTCTTGCCATAGTGTGGGCCCTGCAGAAATTAGAGCCATACTTGTGTGGGCAGCATTTTGTGGTACAGACTGACCACAACCCCCTGGTTTGGCTGACGCAGATGAGAAAGAGCAATGGCAGACTACTAAGATGGAGTCTTGCTTTACAAGGGCATGATCTAAAAATCGTACATAGGGCTGGAGCGAAGAACAAGAACTCTGATGGGCTGTCTAGGGTCTATGAGGAGTGAACTGATTTGGGAAGCTCATCCCATGTAGGGGTAGATCCCCGAAATTCAGTATAGGTGGGGAGGAGTGTGACATAGACAGCCTGTTCTGAGTGCTGTATAATATTTTTTTATATAAAATGTATTAATGACTGTCTCTGCTGAAAAATCAAATGCTCTAGGAATGACATAACTCATCCCCCAGATTTCAGTTGACAGATGCAGGCCAGGAGAACTGCTGACAGCATGTATCACACACTCAGTTTTTAGCGATAATGTGTTACCTGGAAGACTTTAATCAAGGATCCTGTTTCTCTGAGCTAATTACATAGTTTTAAAAGTTAACTTTGTTAAGAGGAAAATCATAAAAAAAGGTTTATGACGTTGAAGAGAAAACACAGGTTATTACACAGAGGTGAGAGGTCATACATGCTCATATGAAGCCTGTGTGAGGAGGGTACAGCATGAGATCAAAGAAGGTGTCATTTGAAACTTGGGTTATGCTAAGGTTGCAGAATTAATACTTGAAATTACATCCTGTGGTTGTACAGAAATATATATATTTTTAGATATTTTGACAAAGGAGGAGCTGGATGACCTCATCCAAAATGGGTTGGCAGATACAGCTTGAAAAGATTATTCTGTTTCACTACAGGGACACGTTTAGCAGCCTCTGACCAAGATAACACCTGAGCACTAAAAACAGGTATTTAGAAAGCTAGACAAATCTAAATATTGTTGTAGGAATTGCACTGTTTTAAACCTTGTTTTGTTTAAAGATGTGCATGTCTTGTGATATAAGAGTTCTGTATTGTATATTTGACATATTATTATACATTTTAGTAAAAAACTCTAATTTTAGAGAAAACCTGGTCTGTCTTTGAATTACTTTCTTTTGCTAAGAAATATTTATGGTTATAGCAGACAGCAGACATAGCTTGTATGGTGGTACCAAACTGGAAAGAGAAGTGTTTTAAATCTGAGGTCTTTATTAAAGTTTTAAAGGGTTAATTTCTGCACGCCTGGCTAGGTGCCCATAAGCAAACATATCTTGCCCCCCCCCCCGAAGACAGATATATCTGAGCCTGTGCATTGGGTATGCTAACAAGAGGTTAACCATTTGAATCCCTTCAGAACTGGAGATCAAAGGTTGATCCGAACTCACCAAAACAGACAAGAGGGTTACTTGTCTGTTACACTGTTCATAAGACTGCGCTCAGAGGTTGGCACTTTGGGAGTAGAGGGCCTGACCTGCTGAGTGAGTCTGTGACAGAACCCATGGAGAACAATTCCTTCCTCGAATGCCTGCTAGGAAGGTAAGGCAGTATTTTATTTGATGTATTGGTGAATGTGTAGTATTGGTTTAGGATACATGGCCATGTGTAGCTATAATGGCACTGCATAGTAAGTAATAACTGGGGAACTTCAGTTGCATTGAATCCTCATATGCCCAACATTCTAAAAGTTGGACTGTGCCATTTCCCCTGGTAGGGGTGCACTATACCCAGTTGTTATGATTACCCATTTACAATGTTGCAGCTAACAGAAAAGGAAATTAGGGTAAGTATGAAGTTAATTTCTTCTTTGTGACATAGTAACATAGTAATTTAAGGTTCCTGCACCAGGAGCAAGTGGGCATTGTTCAGCAGAATAGGCAGGTCAGTTGGGGGGGATTTAAACTACAGGGTAGATGGGAGGGAGCTGGTGCAAGGGTTTGCCAAGAGCAGAAGGGAGGGTATCACTGAAGAAAGGTCAGCATAGCAGGGGAGTAACAAGGGAGGTAAGGCATAAGGAAGTATGCAGGGGCAAATATTCTTACTTGCATGCAGCTTGAAGAACACACCCTGCGAAATGGGTGTACTTTGATTGTCTGATGCGTTTCGAAGGCCAGGACATAATGGCTCTCACAGAGACCTGTTGAGGGAGAAATGATTGGTGCACCAAGGTAAAGGGATGCAGATTATTTCAAAGGATACAAGAAAGGGCTTGAGTGGTCTCTTTCTAATGGAGGGAGTCACTACAGAAGACAGAGAGGATGTCAGGAGAGGCAACACTGCCAGAAGAGTCTGGGTCGAGTTAGAGGAAATGTGGTAAAAGGATCCCGGGGGAGGGGACTGCAGGCCCTAAACAGTCCAGAGATACGTGATGCCCAGCTGGTAGGGGACATTAGGAGAACAGCCAAATTGTATGCAGCTGTAATCATGGGGGAACTGGTCCCCACTGTAGGAACTTTGAAAAAACAATATTTTTGGATACATTTCAGCTCATATTTCACATATTATACAGGCACATTTCAGCCGTACTACAGTAGATCCACTAACACAGTTTTTTTTCCAATTGATATTGTACTGGCTGGGTAGTGCCAGTATGTTAGGGGTGAGTTAGTGTTTTTGTCAAAACAGGGTTTTTGACAACTTGTATCTAGGTGACCTTAGCCCTTAGGACTGTGAATTGGGTGTGGACTCTCCCAGTTCTAAGGACTATGACATTTTTTGATATGTTTTGTGCAGATTAGTTTGACGTTTCTTAAGTTATTAATTAGTGAAGTTACCTAAAATTCTCTATTTTTGGATCTTTTTTTTTTTTTTTTGCTCATGGCTAGAACAAAAAGTACACTGATTAAACTCATGAAACTTCCAGGTTCTTTAGAGTTTATTACAAGGAAGTGCCTTTAAATGATTTTAAGAAAAATGGAAAAATAAATAGTGAAAAAATTTAGTGTTTTTTTTATCTGAGTTAAAGTTGAACATGACAAAAAATTTTAAAATAGCAAAATAAAAACATACTAACCTTTAAATGTTGACAGTTGTATATATAGTTCTGGAGAGGATAGTAAACAAGATATCCAAGATGGATTTTAGGGGGGAAAAGTTAATTGCAGTTAGTTTTTAATTAAAAAAAAAGAGTCTGGCACAAGACCATCAAGACCCACCACTACTCCTCCCCCCCTGCGCACAACTGGAAGCTGCAACCACTCCCAATTACTGAATATAAAACGCCAAGTGTGGGTGCTCAGTCACACCGCTGGTACCCTTCTCCCTCCTGGCTGCCTGATTTTTAAGTTTAACCTGTAGCAGTTGCCTAATACACTGCCGTTACTCCTCCCCGACTCAATACTTTTCGGATCCCATGGTGAGTCACCGTTGCAGCTCTCCCTTTACCTCGTCTGAGCGCTGTCTCCTCTGTTGTGTCCCAACAATCTCATTCTGAAACAAACAAAATGAAACCGCCCCCTTTTTTTTTTCCAAACAAATTTTTATTTAATTTTCATTAACTACAGTACAGTCATGAATATCACAGTATGGATAATACCTTAAAAATCAATTAATTATGCATCTACTATTTGTATGTATAACCTTATTGCCTTTGCAATCTTAAATTGTAATACTGAACACAATATATATTGCAAAAGCTATTTAGAGCCTACAGTAACCATCAACAATACTACAGTATAGTATAGTATATAGCTTACAGACCACATTTCTAGCCTAAATGTAATAAGCATTTTGTTCTCCTTAGTCATTTGTCAGCCATTTAAAGAATAGATTCCACGTGGCATCATATTTAACTAGCGTTCCTCTGTTCAGGTAGCTAATCCTTTTGTTAATGGCAAGACTTGTGACTTGTTTGGCCCATTCATCCAAACCAGGTGTATAGCCATGTTTCCAGTATCTAAGAATCAAATGTTTGTATCCTAAAGCAGATAACATGAGCCATTTTTTTGTTGAATTGAGCATGGGTATTCCATTGGTGTTGCCTAGAATGAAAATGTTTGCCTCAAAAGGTAGGGTTGTACCTATTACCTGATTACATACTTTCCATGTAACTAACCGAAGGGGCTTGACATGTTGACAATTCCATAACATATGTACTGTAGGAGTCCTGCATTATCCGATCCACACTTCCAACATTTGCTGTTAGGGGACAGGCCACTTTTATTTAATTTTTCTGGGGGTAAAATACCAGTCGTGTAAGATTTTAAATTGTATTATACAGCCCTGTATATCCTTACTGGTTTTGTAAGCATTCTGCCACATACTGTCCCATGAGTGTTCAGATATCACATAGCCTGCCCTCTCTTCCCATGTTTTCCTTGTTTTTTTTGTTAAATCCGGACCTACCCCAATAGATCTTTTATATAGTTTGCTAGCCCCTCCCTTGCCCTCCACCATTGTGATCAAGTTATTCAATTCTTTGGATGGGTATATAGGCAAGTTGGCATCCAGAACATTTCGTAAAGCTTCTTTAATCTGTAAGAATGAATGAAATTCCATGTATGGTAGCTTGTACATAGTCCTCAGCTCAATAAATGACTGGAGAACCCCGCTACTATGATTTACCAAATCCCATGCAGTTATTAAGATGCCCTTGTTCTCCCATAACATACTAACCATAACTTTCCCCCTTGTAGTGGTCAGGGAATTTCCCCATAAGGAGGTATATTCTAAAGGGAATAAGGGAAGAGAAAGTGATCTGCCAAGCCACTTTATATTCCCAGCTGCTAACTTCAGATATGGATGTGAAGCTATCTTGGTTGGAAAAATCAGCATCATAAGATGGTATAGTGTGTAAGGGCATATTGTTGCTGCTTCATATTGTACCCAAATAGGGGAATTCCCATCATGTTGGAACCAATGGCAGGTTTACTTGTATAGGAAGGCATGATGGCATCGCCTGAAATCTGGAAGACCTATGCTTCCTAACTGCCAATTTTTTTTGAGTTTTCCCATACTTAGCCTGGCTCTTTTCCCTTCCCATAGAAACTGTCTGATGCCCGAGTCTATTCTCTTGAGCCAAATAGATTTTATATTCATGGGAATATTTTGTAAAAAAAAAAATAGGGAATTCTAACCCCAGTAATACTCAGGTATTCATAACTTCTGCAGTGATCCTTTAAGACAGAACTGCCTGGAGAGAATTTGGAACATATGCAAGTGATGGAATCTTTGCGCGTGCCACTTTTCAAATGCTGCCTTCAACTAACTGCCTTAGTTCTAAACCTATTAGATTTCTCTCTCTGTCTGTCAAGACTAGACTCTCGGAGATCCTCTCCTCATCTTATCATCCTGACGCGACAAACATAAACAAGCATTTGTCAATGCTGAATGTTGTCGCGCTGGCATTGGCTTTGGTAGTGCAGTGTGGGAAAACATTTTGGGTAGGATGTGAAAAATGACAGCTGTACAGTTCATAAGGAGGTGTAAAAAAATGCCAGTGTTGAAAATGTGGCATGTAAATATTGCAAAGTTGCGAAGGTACAAGGGTGCGTGGGAAATGTGCAACGCACATTTGTGACACAGTCATTTTATGGATGCTCGGCACCAGATTTTCAACATAGGCATTTTAGCACCTCTGCTCATGTGCAGTGTCACTGTTATTTCCTCAAACTGTCCCAAAAAGTGGTTTCGCACAGCGACCGCGGTATTCTGCGCCGGACGTGCAAAAACACATTTTGGGCAAGGTATGTGAAATGACAGCTATACTGTTCATCAAGAGGTGTGGAAAAATGCCAGTGGTGAAAATCCAGAGTGAAAATATTACAACTGCACGACGTTACTAGCAAGCGTGCAATCTGCCAATGCACGCTCGTAACACAGTCATTTTATGGAGTACCATCACCAAATTTTCAACATAGGCATTTTAGGACCTCTGTTCATGAACAGTGTCACTGTCCTTTTCATAATCTGTCCCGAACACTGATTTCCTACAGCGACCGCGCTGTTGTGCGCCAGAAGTGCGGAAACAAATTTCGGCCAGGGTGTGAAAAATGACAGATGTACTGTTCGCAAGGAGGTATACAAAAATGACAATATGGAAAATCTGGCATGAAAATATTGCGAACTCGCTGGTTACGAGCTCATGAGTAGTTGGCGCAACGACACCATAAAACAACCATTTTTGGATGCTCCACCAATTTGAAAATATAGGCTTTTTGAGAGCCCTCATGAACAGGGTACTGTCATCTCATTAATCGTTCCCGAAAGGTGATTCCGCACAGTGACTGCGAAATCACCTTTCAGGACCAATTAACGATATGACAGTGATAGAATTCATTAGGAGGGGTCCCAAAAGCCCCTTGTTGAAAATTTGCTGCAAAAATTCCCCAAAATGCCCGAGATATGCATTAAAGTTGAAAAACCCCTATTTATTCCTTTATATAGCTTACTGGCATTTCCACAGTTCACGGTCGTCTTTGAAGAGTGCAGATGTGTTCCCGGTCCACCGAAGATCATTGTGCCAGACTCCGGAGGTAAGTATGGGGTGTGGGGGGGGAAGCAGGATCCGCGAGTGTGGGTGGTGCGGGGTCAGGGAGTGGGGGCAGGAGACCGCCGAGGACTGTTTCCTCCTTTACAGGTAATAAAAATTAAAAGACGTCGGGGGACTGTTTTCATTTTTAATAGGTGCTTTGGCACGCTGGGGTGGGCTCCCAGCATGCCACCAGCATGTGTGTATGTGTGTGTGGGTGGGTGCTTTAGCCAACAGGGGATTGGGCACTCCCGTCGGCAAACAAGGAAAGGGGAGGGATTGGGCACCCCTCGGCAAGCAAAAATTGGGGGGGACATTATGCTGACGGGGAGTGGACTCCCCCTTCGGCAAAATTCAAGGGGAGGGAGGGATACATGCTGACGGGGATTGGGCCCCTGTTGGCAAAGAGAAACTGTTGGGGAGGCGATGATGCCAAGGGATTGGGCATCCCTCAGCAGCCGTGTTGGGTTAGATGCCGACGGGGATTGAGCACCTCTGGCCGCACACAATGGTGGTGTTGATAGGCAACAGCGGCAGTGACTGCCACCATGTTGCCTGCATGTAGGGGAGGCGGTTGTGGTCATGCTGCATGAGAGCTTTGCTCTCTTTGCAGCAGACCTTTTCTCTCATGTCTTCACCTCATTAGCTAGGCAGGGTGTTGACGCCTGCTGCTGGCTGATTGGGGAATGCGGGACGCACCTACTGTTTCGTGCCCTGCATTCGCCCAACAGTGACCGCGCCTCCAAATCTGGTACTCACTGCAAGGTATTACGCAAATATAAAAATACATAAGTATTCTTTATATTTCATTTGCTGCCTTTACTTTTTTTGTAATTTTAAACTAAACCATAGTTTTTATAGTTAAATCGTAACTTTTCTCAGTTTCTTCCGATTCGGTATAACCGGTGGGGAACTGAGGTTTATTTTATAATTATTGGAGTTTTCTGATTAAAAAATTCCATTAGTTTTGTTTTCTTTTATTAAATTTAACTTGTTTTAGGAACCACTAATACTGGTTCCTGAACCGATAATCTCGGTTAATTTTTCCTCCGGTTCCCATTGGTTCTTCATTGATTTGGAAACCGACCACAACCACTAAATAAACTTTAAATCTTAAACATTATTTGGTGGTTCCATCTTTTTTTTTTATTATTGTATTTCTAGTCTCCTCCGTGCAGCCCCCATCTGACTAGCACCCCCAGCCCCACCCCTGGAATTATCCTGACTGGCTCCCCCGGCCCCACCCCCCAGAATTACCGGGCCACTTACGCCCGGTCCAGGAGTGCCTGTAGAGAGTCAGTCGCCACTCTGTCACGTTTCTTTTTTCTGTTTTTTTCCCCATGTTTCCGAGGGACCCAGGAGAAGGCCGATGTATGTGGAGGCGCCGCGATGCGCTCATAGCCCTGATAACGGCCCTCCTCCCGCCGCCGCCCATTGGCCTGTCGCCTGGCACCCTGCTTTGCATCCCCTTGGCTTCCACCAGGGGCAGCCTCGCCAGGGACATCATCCCACCTCCCGGAGGAGAGCTGCCTGTCGGCCACTCTATCCAGCTCCGCCTCCCCATGCTTCACCCCACACCCAGGCTCCTCCTGAACCTGGGTCCTTGCGCTGCGAGGTGAGACGTCCAATGCCTCAGCCCTCTGTGCCACTGGCCGGCTGGTGGTTCCATCTTTTTTTGATTTTACACTAAGAATGTCAGAAAAAAGGGAAAGAAATACCGGTGAACCCTGTTTAAAACCATGTACTGAGTGTGGGGAAATTTTTGTCAAGGCAGACAAATAATCTTGGATTTCAGGAGGGTGGACATTAGGAAAATGGGCGAAGTGCTAAGGAGCCATCTGGCGGGCATTAGAGCAGATATGGGGGTGGACCAAAGGTAGTCCATCATTAAGGAAGGAATACTGGTTGCCACAGATGAGTGCGTTAGGCTCAGGGGGAAGAACACAAGTGCCAAAGTGCCCAGCTGGTTTAGTTCTGGGGTTGCCCAGGCAGTAAGGGAAAAAAGGTTGGCCTATAGAAAATTCAGGAAGACCAAGAGAGAGGTGGATAGGGAAAATTACCTAAGGTTGGCTAGTGAGGCAAGTAAGGAAGTCTGGGGAGCAAAGGCACAGAAGGAGCTGCAGATGGCTGAAGGAATTAAGAAGGGGGAGAAGGCTTTCTTTTGATGTTTAAGTAAGAAAAGGGACACGAAGGAAGAGATTGTTAGGCTTAAGAAAGGGGTGGAGTGGGTGGAGGATAATGGGGGGGGAGTAGAGATACTAAATGAATACTTCAGTTCCATCTTCACCAGGGAGGATGGACTAGTGCCTTCAGGTGGAAAAAGAGGAGCAGGGGGGAGAGGAACACAGATGTAATGATAGAGGAGGACAGAGTGAGGGAGGGGCTGCTGGCATTGAAGGTGGACAAATCACCAGGCCGGGACAGAGTACATCCAAGGGTAGTAAAGCAGCTGGCAGGGCCACTGACAGACCTATTTAATATTTCTTTAGAGTCAGGCATGATACTGCAGGACTGGAGAACAGCTGTTCATGTAGTGCTCTTCCACAAAAGCAGTCCCAAGGATGACCAAGGGAATTACAGACCAGTAAGTCTGACCTCCATTGTGGGCAAGCTCATGGAGACCATGCTAAAGGAGAGGTTGGTGGAATATCTAGAGGAACATGGTCTCCAGGATGAGAGGCAGCATGGGTTCATGGGGGAGGGAGATCATGTCAAACAAATTTGATTGACTTCTTTGACTGTGTCACTAAGACGGTAGACGGGCCAAGCGGTAGACATCCTCTGTCTTGATTTCAGCAAGGCCTTTGACTCTGTGCCCCACAAAAGGTTGATCAGGAAGTTGGTGTATCTCATGGTTGGGGAAAAGATGGCCAGATGGGTGAAAAACTGGCTGAGGGACAGAACCCAGAAGGTGCTTGTAAGGGGAGAGTTATCTGACACCAGAGAGGTAACCTGTGGGGTCCCGCTGGGCTCGGTGCTGGGGCCGGTATTGTTCAATGTCTTCATCAGTGACATTGGAGATGGCATTAAAGACAAAGTGTGCCAATTTGCAGATGACATCAAGCTCTGTGGGAGAGTGGACATAGCTGAAGGGATACAGGACCTACAGGAAGATTTGGAAAAGCTGGGGAGGTGGTCCAGGATCTGGCAGTTTGGCTTCAATGCCAAGAAATGCAAAGTTTTGCATACTGGAACCAAGAATCCCAGGACAGAATACTACCTGAGTGGAGTCCTAGTATCTGCATTAGAGGAGGAGAAGGACCTGGGAGTGATGATCATTAGTGACCGGAAGCACTCCACACAGTGCAAGAAAGCAGCAGCAGAGGCAAACAAGATGCTGGGATGAATATCTAGGGGGATCAGTAGTAGGAGAGAGTAGGTTATACTGCCCTTGTACAGGTCACTGGTAAGGCCGTATCTGGAATATGGAGTTCAATACTGGTGCCCACACCTCAAAAAGGACATTAACTTGCTGGAGAAGGTCCAGAGGAGGGCTACAAAGATGATAGCTGGTCAGCAGGGTAAGGCATATGAGGAGAGATTGAGGGCACTGAACATGTACTCCCTGTAAGACAGGAGAGAGAGGGGACATGATTGGGACCTTCAAGAACTTGAAAGGGATAAATAAGGTTGATAAGGAGAGTCTGTGTAAGTTGAGTGGCAGCCATAACACGAAGGGGCACATTCTTAAGCTGGAGGGTGAGAGGTTTAGGAGGGAGGTCAGGAAGCAATTCTTCACAGAGAGGGTGGTGGACATTTGGAATGTGCTGCCGGAAGAGGTCATCTCATTGAAGACAATGGGCAGCTTTAAGAGAGGCTGGGATAGGCATAGGAGGAAGGTAAGGATCATGGGTAGAGAGGATGGGAGGAGTGGAGAGGGAGGGCAAGGACATTAGCTCAGGTTGTGGACCCTGCAATATGAGCAGACCTGACAGACCGAATGGCCGTCTTCTTCTGCTGGCTTCTTAGTATATTCGTATTCATTATGTGTTGTCTGCCTTGGCTATGATCATCTAAAGGCAGATTGTGAAATCTGCAAAACATTTCCAGAGAAAACTATTGAAAAATGCTGTGAAAGGCTAAACAAAAAACTTCCACCACCTAAGCGTCCCTCAAGCTCTGATCAGCTGGCACCCTCTACTACTGTGGGTGAAACCACAACAACTGCAGCTGCTACCCCTGATATAGGTATATAAGCAGCTCCAAAGAGGCTTGCTGAACCGTCTGACTCCCCGGTTCCCTCAAAGAAACCCAAGCACACAGAACTCCCTGCTGGGCAGCATCTGGGGACTTCTGTGCCTGCAATAAACATGCTAGCTCCTGAAGAGATTGCACAGGCCTTTAAGGTCATTCAGGCTTTTCAGGGGCTGACTACTCTTCAGCAGCAGACTCCTGCCAAGCATACTGACACCTCTGCTCAATCTTCCTACTATGAGGAGGAAGAATATGGTGATTGTGATGTGGTGGAGGAAGGGGAACCTATTGAACCTAAGGTTTCCCCTGAACAAGAGTTTGGCTGTCCCCCAGAGCATCAGAGGATTATTCTTCACACTTCACATTTGTGAAAACAATGGTGGATGCTTTAGACATCACCACTAGCGAAGTGATTGTGGATAAAGAGGAAGCTGACTATTTAGAAATGAAGGGGCTGACACTCACTAGAAAGTTTCTCCTCCCTGTAAACAAATTCCTAAAGAAAGATGCTTTGCAGATTTTACAGACTCCAAATTCTATTCCCCCTCTTGAAAAGAGGCTGGACAAAAAATATTAGCTGGAAAGGGAGAGCACAACATTTTTATTCTACCACCCTGATCACCAGGGAGTGGTACAAGTGGCAGCCTGTGACAAGACAAAGGTACCCCTAGCATTCCATCCTCCAGACAAAGATTCTAGACAAATCGACAGGATGGCAAAGAAAGGATACTTATCAGCTTCCTTAGCCATCAGACAGGCTAAAGTCCAAGCCTATGCTGCTTAATATCAAAAGTCTCTTTGGCAGTCTGTTCTTGCTATGGCAGACAAGACCCAGGCCCTCCTTTCAGCTGACCTAGCTAAAACAGCTAAGTTTGGTTTGGCAGCAGCCAAATACCAGTTTCAAATGGCTGCTGACTCTAATGACACTGCTGCCAGGTGGATGGCAAACACTGTGGCACAGAGGAGGTTTGCCTGGCTAAGAGCCACAAAGCAAGGCTATGGATTTTCCACTGGAGGAAAACTCCCTCTTTGGAGGAAAGACAGAGGCTTACATGAAAAAGGTGGACAAATACAAAGCCACCTACAGAAGCGATTCTGCCAAGGAAAAAGTGTCCCCATTCACCAGACCTTGTGGAAGGGGAGGCAGAGGTAGATCATTCCAAAGCAGGCCTTTTTTCCAGACCATGGCTACACCTCAGTATCAGCAGTACCCACAGCAGGGGTACTTCAGGGGCAGAGGTAGAAGGGACTCCAGGCGTGGCTCCCAGGCCCAGCCTCAAGCAAAACAGACACCCTGACATGTCTGTACAGGCTAGCTCCCTACCGCCTGTAGGAAACAGACTCGCTCACTACTTTCCGGCTTGGCAAGCAATCACCACAGACAAGTGGGTCCTGGAAGTAGTGAGTCAGGGACTGTCTCTAAGCTTCAGATCCCTTCCACCTTTAAGAACCAGAATTTTCAGGCCATCCACATATGCAGAAAGAAAACTCATGGAATCAGAGGTTCAAAACCTGCTACTGTCACAGGCAGTGGAACCAGTGCTAGTGCATCTAAAGGGAAAGGGATTTTACTCAAGGTACTTCTTTACAAAAAAGAAGAATGGGGAGTGGCGGCCCATCCTAGACTTCAGGGCCTTAAACAGTCATTTAACAAAGCCAAAATGGTAACCCTGGCACTGATTCTGCCAACACTCCAAAAAGGAGACTGGTTGGCTTCACTGTACCTAAAAGATGCCTATTTCCACATCCCATAAGGGATCTCACAGAAAATATCTCAGGTTCAGATTCCCTTCAGGTCATTATCAGGTCTAACCCCAGTAATACTCAGGTATTCATAACTCTTGCAGTGTCCCTTTAAGACAGAACTGCCTGGAGAGATGGAACATATGCAAATGATGGAATCTTTTGCATGGGCCACTTTTTTAAATGCTGCCTTCTATTAACTGCCTTAGTTTAAAACCCCTCAGATTTCTCTCTCCGCCTGTCAAGACCAGACGCTCAGAGAGCCTCTCCTCATCATCTTGTTCTGACATGAAAAACGTATTAGATATATTTAAGTATTCTTTACATTTCATTTGCTGCCTTTTACTTTTTGTAATTTTAAGCTAAACCGTAGTTTTATTGTTTAAATTGTAAGTTTTCTCGGTTTCTCCCGGTTCAGTATAACCGGGGGGTAAACCAAGGTTTATTTTATATTTACTGGAATTTTCTGATTAAAAAACTCTATTAGTTATGTTTAATTTTATTAGTTTAACTTGTTTTAAGAACCGCTAATACCAGTTCATGAACCGATAGCCTCGGTTCACTTTTACCTCAGTTCCCAGTTTCTGATCGGTTCCTCAACGGATCCGCAACCACTAAATAAACTTTAAATTTAAAATAATTTTTAGCAGTTGCAACTTTTATTGGTTTTACACTGAGAATGTTAGAAAAACTAAGAAGAAAAACTGATGATCCCGGTTTCATACCATGTAGAGAGTGGTGAAATTTTGCTAAGACATGAACATTAAAAGCAGAGCGAAATCTGCATACATGTCCTGAGAAAACTATTGAAAAATGCCTGGATAAGGCTAAAGAGAAAACTGTCACCACCTAAGGGTCCCTCGAGCTCTGACCAGCCAACACCCTAAATTACTGTGGGTGAAACCATAACAATTACCGTAACTGCTACCCCCTGAGATGGGTATACAAGCAGTTCCTAAGAGACTTGCTGAACCGGCTGACTTCCCCGGTTCCCTCAAAGAAATCAAAGGAAACTAAGCACATAGAACCCCCTGCTGGACAGCATTTGGGGACTTCTGTGCCTGCTATAAAGCCTGCCAACAACTGAAGAAATTGCACAGGCCTTTAAGGTCACTCAGGCTTACGACAGCTGTCTGCCTCTCAGCAGCAGAGCCCTGCAAAGCAGTTTGTGTCCTCTGCTCAGCCTTCCTATTATTTAAAGAGCTAGTGGAGTCAAAACAGGCAGACAGGAAAATAATACACATTTTAAGAAGTAGTCAGTTGTGGCTTTTTATTTCTGAAGTATTTTTCTTTTTCCTTTTGCCCATTAGAAAGATTTCTATGTGATAATGTTGTGCTAGATGTGTGGAACAGCTCTTAGCCAGGCAGCTGACATATCTATCTCTATCGCCCCACCACCACATCATCAGCATTGTGATCTATCTGACAGTGACAGCACTGGTAAATGACCTGGCAGTCACTGAATGGCTGTTTCCTAAGCAGCAGTGATGTCACAGTCAGTGAGGTCACAATGCTGATGATGTAGTGGAGGGGGGGGCAATACAGCTAGATACAGTATGTCAGCTGTCAGGCAGAGTGCTGTCCCACACATCATACCTACTAACATCAGGTAAATGAACTTCTAATTAAACAATGGGGAAATAAAAAGTACCTCGGATATAAAAGGTAGTGGTTGGCTGCTTTTAAAATCTAATATTAGTTTTAGGCAGTACACTAGCTCTTTAAGAGGAAGAATATAGTGGTTATGATGAAATGGAGGAAGGGGAACCTATTGAACCTGAGGTTTCCCCTGAACAGGAGTTTGGCTCTCCCCACAAGGCATCTGCGGTTTATTCCTCACACTTCACATTTCTGAGACACCAGTGAAGTGATTGAGGATGAGGAGGAAGCTGAATACTTGGAAGTGATGGGGCTGACATCCACTAAAAAGCTTCTCCTTCCTGTAAGTAAATTCTTCAAGGAGATATTTTAAAGATTTTACAAACTCCAAGCTCTGTTCCTCCTCTTGATAAGAGGCTGGATAAGAAATATCAGCTGGACAGGGAGGGAACTGAAATTTTATTCTCCAACCCTGACCACCAGGGAGTGGTACAAGTGGCAGCCTGTAACGAGACAAAGGTACCCTGGCATCCCATCTTCCTGTCAAGGATTCCAGAAAAATTGACAGCATAGCCAAAACAAACTTTTAAGCCTATGCTGCTTAATAACAAAAGTCACTATGGCAGTGTGTCCTTGCTATGGCGGTCAAGGCCCAGACTCCCATGTCAGATGATCTAGCTGAAACAGCTAAATTTGGTTTGGAAGCAGCCAAATACCAATTTCAAATGGCTGCTGACTCTAACGACACTGCTGCTAGATGGATGGCAAATGCAGTGGTTCAGGAGGAGGTTTGCCTGGCTGCGAGCCACAAACCTCACTTAGGATACCCAAACCAAGGCTATGGATTTCCCAGTTGAGGGTAATTCCCTCTTCGGAAAAAAGATAGAGGCTTACATGAAAAAGGTGGATGAATACAAAACCACCCTCAGAAGCAATTCTGCAAAATAAAGGGCTGCCCCATTCATTAAAGCCTATGGAAGGAGAGGCAGAGACAGATCATTTCACAGCAAGCCTTATTATCAGGCCATGGCTGCGCCTCAATATCAGCAGTACCCACAGCAGGGGTACTTCAGGGACAGGGGCATAAGGGGTTCCAGGCATGGTTCCCAGCCCCCGGCCCAGCCTCAAACAAAGCAGACACCCTGACGTGTCTCCCCAGGCCACCTCCCCACTACCTTTGGGAGGCAGGCTGACTTACTTTTTCCAGTCTTGGCTAAAAATCACCACAGACAAGTGGTCCTGGATGTAGTGAGTCAGGGATTGTCTGTGAGTTTCAGATTTCTTTCCAGAACATTTACAAATGTAGCAAGAAAACTCCTGGAAAAAGAGGTTCAAAACCGTTACTGTCAAAGGTAGTGGAGCCTGTCCTGGTACAGCAGAAGGTACAAAGAAAATGGGGAGTGGCAGCCTATCTTAGACTTCAGGGCACTAAACAAGCATTTGACAAAGCCAAAGCTCAAAATGGTGACTTTGGCATTGATTCTGCCAACATTCCAAAAAGGGACTGATTGGCATCACTGGTCCTAAAAGAAGCATATTTCCACATCCCCATAAGGTCCAGTTCAGACTCCCATCAGGTCACTACCAGTTTTCAACCCTGCCTTTTGGTCTCACTTCAGCTCCAAGAGTGTTCACAAAGTGCTTAGCAGTGGTTGAGGCACACCTTCCGAAGACAAGGTGTTACAGTTTACCCATACCTAGACAACTGGCTGGTGGTTGGAAAATCACCCCAGCAAGTGAGGTAGCATCTACAACTCACCCAGGGGCTCCTGGAGTTTCTAGGGTCCCTGATAAATCTAAAAAGTCTGTCATTCAGCCTGCTCAGTCACTGCAGTTTATAGGAGCAGAACTAAATACCCTGCAAGGAAGGGCCTTACCTGCCTTTGGGCAGGGCAAGAAGTATTCCACTGATAGCTGGCTCATTAGCCTGAACAAACCAAAAACTGCAAGACAGTTTCTTCAGTTACTGGGCCACATGGCAGCTGCCACTGGCACAGTCCTGGAATCCAGGTTCCAGATGAAGGACATTCAGTTTCACCTCAGGGCACACTGGTGTCAGAGAAAGGATCCTCTCTCTCAAAGCTAATTCCAGTAACAAAAAACATTGTTATAGGCCCCCAATGGTGGAAAGAGGAAAACAACTTAAGGGAACGTGTTCCTTTTCAGCAAGAGTCCCCATCAGTTGTTCTGATAACAGATACATCCCTACTAGAGTAAGACGCCCATCTGGGGGTTCACACCATCCAAGGTACACAAATGCAGACTCACTCTTGCACATAAACCTGCTGGAGCTAAGAACAGTGTTACTGGCACTGAAGGCTTTCACACAACTAGTACAGGAGAAGGTGGTACAGGTCAAAACATACAATACCACCACAATGTACTACATAAACAAGTAGGGAGGGACAAGGTCAAGCCCTTCCTGCACAGAAGTTATGAAAATATGGAGTCTAGCATACTTCATGGGGGTTTCCCTGCAGGCTTTTCATTTGCCAGGCAAGGACAATACCTTGGCAGATACTCTGACTCTAGTCAACCAGGCCCATCACAAATGGGCCTTGAACAGTCAGGTGGTGCAAGTGATCTTCAGGAGGTGGGGCACTCCAGAGGTAGATTTGTTCACATCTCACCAGAACCTCCACCTGCCACAGTACTATGACTGACTACCAGATCTGGGAACAATCCCCCTGGATGCTCTGGCTCTGAATTGGTCAGGGAAACACCTATATGCTTTTTCTTTCTTCCCTCTGGTGTACAGAGAGCATTGCTCAAGCTCAGGTCCCAGTCAGCATCAATGATCTTGATAGCACCAGACTGGGCCAGGAAGCCATGGTGCTCTCTGCTACTCTCCATGTCCATGGCCGAACCAATACACCTTCCTCAGAGGCACAATCTACTAACCTCCATCCTGGGGAGGCTCCTGTACCTGAACCTCAAGTCACTCAAGCTTAAAGCATGGCTCTTGAGAACCTAGAATATGCAGGCTTGCATCTTTCTGAAAGTGTCCTGGACATTTTAAGGGGTTACAGGAAGCCATCCACTAACAAAAACCTATGCTGCAAAGTGGAAAAGGTTTTCTCTTTGTTGTGCAGCCAGAGGAGTAATACCAGCACAGACTGGTGTCCCAGCTGTGCTGGACTATCTTACCTATTTGCATTCACTGGGCTTGCAGTCCAGTACTTTAAAGGTCCACATGGCTGCAGCATCTGCTTACATTTCAGTTGGACAGAATGTTTCTCTGGCCTCAGACCCTGTCTTCAAAAGGTTATTTAAAGGCCTGACCCATTTGTACCCCCCCCCCCCAGAGAACCAGTGCCAGCATGGGACCTGAATGTGTGTACAGCTAGGCTCATGGGTCCCCCTTTTTGAGCCTATGTCTTCAGCTCATTTGAAATATGTCACATGAAAAACTGTTTTCCTTGTGGTAATGACTTCTGCCAGAAGAATCAGTGAGCTTCCGTCTCTATGCACTGAACAGGACTACATTTCATTCTACAGAGACAAAGTAGTCCTGACAACAAACAGAAAGTTTCTTCCTAAAGTGGTTTCTGATTTCCTTTTGAATAAAACCATTACCTTACCTATCATTTTCACTGAACACTCTAGTTCTGGTGAAAGGACATAGGCAGGACAGAAAACAGCTGTTCTGGACCTGTGAGGATGTGGGAAAGGGTAACCCAGCATCAGAAATGTCCATTACTCACTGGATACTTCATCATATCCAGTTTTGTTACTCTAAGGCTGGAAAAGAGCCCTCAGCAGGGTTGAGAGCCCATTCCACAAGGGGCACAGATGCTACCATAGCAGCTGCCAGGGATGTTTCTCTGGTGGACATCTGTAAAGCAGCTACCTGGAAAACAGTACACACCTTTACAAAGCATTACAGTCTGGACATTCAGTTCAGAGGTGATGCCAGGTATGGCACAGCAGTCCTGCAGAGTCTGTTTCCAAAGTAGGTTCTGTGCCCACCTCCAAAGGTACTGCTTTTTAGTCTGCAAGAGTTATGAATACCTGAGTATTACTGGGGTTAGAAGAAAAAATTACTAACCATAGTAATCTTGTTTCTTCCCAGTGATACTCGGGTATTCATAACTTCTCACCCTGCCTCCCCTTCTAGAACCAGTAGGCTCGGCACTCCTAAAAACACTGTGTTCTCATGGGTGTGTGTGCCACACTCTGGCATATATGTTCTGATTGTGTTCACTATTGTTGTTCCCCCTTTTCAGGTGATCCTTACATTCAGAGGTATTCTTTCATATGTTATGCCTTCCAGTTGGAGGCCTTTTTGGGTGTTAAGTGAGTTCCTACTATAATTATTATTATTATTATTATTATGATTAGTATTGTTATTATTATTGTTACACTTAGTCCTCGTAGGCCTATCTTTCAAACAACATGAAGTCTTGCTATATTCTGACAATCTGCAGTTAGCTCCAGCCTTTAAACTGCCCCGGAGAGTATAGGGTTAATTTTTTATGCAGTGCATAGAACATTGAGCTCAAGCTCAGTTGAGGTCTCTGTCTGCATCACTTTGAAACCCAACTGTCAGATTCTTTACTCCTCCTCACTAAACAGTCGCTCCGGAGATTTCTCCTTCAGCTCGGTTAAAAAGTCGGTTAAAGTGTCGGTTTTAAGCCGAAATTATTCCGCATTGTCGGTTCAGGCTCTGTCTGCGGTACCATGAGTACTAGATAGTTTTTCTGATTACTTTAGAGAAATTGTAAACTTGTTTGATTGGTGCAGCTGAACCGATCCTATATATTGAATCCTTGTACTTTGCTTTAGAGTGTGGTTACCGGTCCTTATCGGTTTAAAAAAAAACGTGTTTTAAACAGTTTTTTCCAATACCCGTGACACGGTTAGGAACCGATAAGGGAGTCTTGCCTGGCGGTTGCTGAAAAAAGGGTAAGTTTGGTTAGGTTGGCCATGTCTGAGAAAGCCAAGAAATAAAAACGGGCCCACTGGGTTTCAACACTGCAGTGAGTGTGGGGAGGTCTTAGCTAAGGCCGATCCCCACACCACCTGTGTTTATTGTCTGAAGTTTGAACACCTCGATACAGACTGCCTAATCTGTAAAAAAAATTTCCTAAGTCTACCCTGGAAAAGAGATTAGGTAGACTTAGGGAAAAGGAGGCCGAGAAGTCCGCTGACCCAGATGGCCAGCCCGGTTCGGTTCCGACCGAACCAGAAGGAGTGCCCTCTGACCAGGGCGATACTTGTTTGGGCAAAAGGAGAGCCGATCCTGAGGGATTGGTTCCTACAAAAAGGAAAAGAAAAGACAAATCAGCCGGTTCGGATCCGGAGGTTCATGTTCCAACCGCTGATGAGATTGCCCGAGCAATTCGGAGTGTTGAATCGCCTCGCCCGTTTCCGTCCGATCCGGCTCCGTTAGCTAGGGGTTCAGTTCGGTCGGTTCCACTGGTTCAGGATTATGCCCCTGAAGAACTTTATGAACCGGAATTTGAGGAGGAGGGGGATTATGAACAAGATGATGACTATGATGGAGCAGAACGTCTGGATGTGCCCATTGAACCAGACATCTCCCCAGACAGACCTTCTGGTGTTTCCCCTCCTAGGCTCTCTGAGTCCCCTCCCCACTATCTGTTTTGCAGGAAAGTGGCTGAAACTCTCCAACTCCCTTTGGAGGAAGCTAGAGAGGATCAAGAGGAGCCTGATTTTGTTGAAATGATGGACATCCCAGAGTCCAGGAGGCTGTCTATTCCCTTGCACAAATCTTTTGGGAAACAGACACAGAAAATTTTAAAGTCTCCTAATTCTGTACCTCCTGTTGATAGAAGAATGGACAAAAGGTATACTTTATCAGGCTCAGACACAGAGTTTTTCTACCAGCAGTCCAGCCATGTTGGGGTCGTGCAGGCTGCAGCCTGTGACAGGGCTAATGTTGCCTTGACTTCATACCCCCAGATAAAGACTTCAGGAGGATGGATGTCACGGCAAAGAAGCACTACATGGCATCCTCTTTGGGACTCAGGCAGGCTAATTATATGGCCTATGCAGCCAGATACCAGAAGTCCAGGTGGGACACTGTACTGGCACTGGCTAAGCAGTCCTTCCCCCAGCTGGCCAAAGAGCTGGAGGAGGTGGCTGTGGATGGGACTGAGGCATCTAAGGTACAGTTCCATGCTGCTGTGGACTTCAGTGATGTGTCATCAAGAGTCATAGCTAAATCTGTGACTCTTCGGAGAATGGCTTGGTTCAGATGTACTAGCCTCTCACAGGACACCCAGGCTAAGGCCATGGATTTCCCTGTGGAAGGTAATTCTCTGTATGGGGAACAGACAGAGAATTACATGAAGAAGATGGAGGAATATAGGACTATTTATAGGAGTGCACAGGCCAAGGAGAGGCAGGCAACTCCTCAAAGGCAGCAATCTAGGGGCAGGGGCAGGCATTTTCATAGGCCTTTCTACCAAGCACAGGCCTCTTCTCCCTTTTCACAGAGGGGTTTCTTCAGAGGGAGAGGCAGAAAGGGGATGAGCAGGGCTGCATCCACTCCTCAGCCTAAGGCCCCTGCCAAGCAGACACCCTGATGGGCCTGCCCGAGTCGACTCTCCTATCCCTGTAGGGGGCAGGCTGGCTTACTTCGTCCAGGACTGGGTGTCTGTTACCTCAGGCAAGTGGGTCCTAGAAGTAGTAAGCCAGTGACTGGTTCTCAGCTTCAGAAAATTTTCGAAGATGAGAACCAGATCTTGTCCACCTGCAAGTCTCTCCGAAACCCTTGCCCTAGAGGCAGAGATTTCATCTCTTCTGGCCTTAGAAGCCATAGAGAGAGTTCCTACCCTACACTGGGGCAAAGGTCTGTACTCCAGGTACTTCCTTACCCCAAAAAAGACAGGGAAGTGGCGACCCATCCTAGATCTATGATACCTGAAATACAGGTTACTCACCTGTAACAGGAGTTCTAGGAATGGTATATGTTGTTCATCCACACTTATTGGCAGGTTCCTTGCCGCTTTAAATCTTGCCGGAAGGTCTTCAAGCTGGCTCCTCCCACCCACCTGGGTGGTAAACTCGGCCCGCCCCATGACGCCAGATCTGGCCCACTGGAAGCGCAGGTTGTGCGTCAAGCCGGGAGGTCGGAATAGTGGATGAACAACGATACCATTCCTAGAACCCTGTTACAGGTGAGTAACCTGTATTTCTAGGGACATGGATATGTTGTTCATCCACACTTATTGGCAGACTCCTAGCAGTTCTCCGGGAGGAGGGAGGCAAGGTCACACCCCTACTTAGGAATAGAGACTGGAGAACCGAGGTCCCAAAACCAGCATCCCGGCGTGACTCAAGGCTCATGTGGTAATGGGTGATGAAGGTGTGTGCTGACTTCCAGGTAGCAGCCCTGCAGATTTCCTGGATAGGGACGCCCTGGAAGCAGCCACCGCAGCAGTGTGGCGGGTAGAATGAGCTCTTATCCTCTGGGAGGCTCCATGCCCGCCAACTTATAGCAGAGATCTATGCAGAGGTGACCCACCTGCTTATCGCTCTGCTTGGCTGCAGGTCTGCCAGGTGCGGCTTCAGCGTAGGTGACAAACAGCTGGCGAACCTCTCCCGGAATTTCAGCCGTGCGCTCCTTATAGTAAGCGAGTGCCCTTCTAGGGTCCAAAGAATGGAGCTTATATTCGGCCTCCGAGGTGTGATTGGGGTAGAACACTGGCAGAGTCGACACCTGGTTAAGGTGAAACTCCGACACCACCTTCGGAAGGAATTTCGGGTGGGGGCGCAGGACAATCTTGTCCCTGTGGAAGACCAGGTAAGGAGACTCAATGGAAAGCGCCTGGAGCTCTCCCATCCATCTGGCTGACGTAATAGCCACCAAGAAGGCGGTCTTCCATGACAGGTGAGAGAGATCACACCTGTGCATTGGTTCGAATGGCTTGCCTATGAGCTTTGCCATCACCAGCAGTAGATCCCATGGTGGTGGAGGTTCTCGCACTGAGGAAATGTGATCAAGGCCTTGAAAAGCGCCAGACCACCTTCTCCTCATGCCCACCGACTGCTTCTCGGCCCGTGTCTGTGAAGCAGAGATGGCTGCCAGGTGCACCCTTAGGTCGCCGACCTGAGCCCTTGCTGAGAAAGGGACCATAAATAGTCCAAAATGCTTGCCAAGGAACAGGAGGAAGGGTCCAGGCCCTTGCCCCGACACCAAATGGAAAACCTTTTCCATTTGAAGGCATAGCATTTCCTGGTCGACTCCTTACGGGACGCCTCAACTACATTGAGGACTTCATCGGAAAGACCCAAGGCCTGGAACTCTAGCCGCTCAGGAACCAGGCCGTCAGGTGCAGGGATTAAAGGTCCGGATGGAACACCTTCCCCTGATTGACTGAAAGCAGGTCCAGGCGAGCTGGAAGCTGCCTCGGGAGCCTGGAGCTGAGGCTGAGGAGATCTGGATACCAGCATTGGCGGGCCAGTCTGGGGATACAGAATCACCTGTGCCTTGTCCCTCCTCGCTTGAGAAGCACCTTGTGATCAAGGGAAATGGGGAAAGGCGAGAAGAGGCCCGGGTCCACGGCCTCGAGAAGCATCCCTGCAGCGAGCCCTGCTGAGGGGGGGCATGGAACAGCCTGAGCTTTGACGTTCTCCCGGAGGCAACAGACTGCACTCCGTGTGTGCTCCAATGGGAGAAAAGATCTTGTACTACCTCTGGCAGAGAGACCACTCGTGGGATACAGCCCCTATCCAGCTTAGGACATCGGCCAGGGTGTTTGAGGCTCCTGCCACATGAATGGCTAGGAGATCCGCCTCCAGGCTGCGCACGAGTGACCAAATGCGGAGAGCTTCCTTGCACAAGGGCATGGAGCGCGTCTTGCCCTGGCGGTTTAGGTAGTACATGGTCGTGGTATTGTCCATCTGGACCCGAACCACTTGACCCCGTAGAAACGCTAGGCGGACCGCTCGGAGCTCTAGCAGGTTGATAGGCATCGGACTCCGCTGGGACCAGAGGCCGTGCGCCTGTGTTCCCCAGATGGGCACCCCAACCCATCAGAGAGGCATCGGGTCGACAGAGATACCGTGCTCGGGCGGCAAACGGGATGCCCTCCTGCAGATGAGCTGGAACGATCCACCACTGGAGAGCTTCCACATCCCTGGTCACCGCCACTCGCTGGTCCAATGGATCGCAGCATTGAGACCACTGGCTGGCCAGCCCCCATTGAAGGGGGCATTGTTCCAGCGGGCCCAATGGACCACGCTGGTGCAGGCTGCCATGAGACCCAGGAGGCGAGGAAGTCCCGGCAGGCGCGAATTGCCCAACCAGAAATGATCGGGCAAAGGAGGAAAGAACCTGGCCCTGTCCGGCGAGCCGTGCTCTTGGCTCAAGAGAGTCGAGCTCTGCCCGATGAAGAGAATCACCTGCTTCGGTTCGAGTTCTGACTTGGCCTCGTTGATGAGGAGGCCGATTTGAGAGCAGACGGAGGGCCAGATCTCTGGACCGCTCCACCTCCTGTCTGGAGGGGGCTGCTATCAGCCAGTCATCCAGGTAAGGGTACACCCGGACCCCTCGGCGCCTCAGGAATGCTGTCACCACTGCCATGCATTTGGTGAAGACCCTGGGAGCAAGAGAAAGGCCGAAGGGCATGGCTCGGAACTCGTAAAGGGATCCCTCTGCTCGAAAGCAAAGGAACCTTCGGTGAGACGGACGGATAGGGACGTGAAAAAACGCGTCCTGCAGGTCCAGAGAGCAGAACCACACGCCGCGTTCGAAGGATGGTATTATCTGAGCCAGAATAACCATCCTGAAGGTTCGAGACCTTAGGAACTTGTTTAGGTCATGTAGGTTGAGAATGGGGCGCCAGCCCCCCGTCCGTTTTGGGACCAGGAAGTACCTGGACACAAACCCCGGGTCTGAGGGAGGGTCCGCCACCTCTCTGATCACCTCTTTTTCGAGGAGCAGAGCGATGGCTCGACGAGCCGACAGCTAGGCTGCGGACCCTGAGGCCCCCCTGGGGGCGATGGCTCTGAAGGGCGGGGCCTGCTCGAACTCCAGGGGCAGGCCTTTTCCTACCACTTCCAACACCCACCAGTCTGTGGTAATAGAAGACTAGGTGGAAAGGAAGTACCGGAGCCATCCCCGAACGGGGGGAACCTGGGGTGAGGTGACGAGGTTGGGGGCGACACCCCTCAACCCGTCACTGTGCAGGCTTGGAGGAGGGACCAGCCGAGGGACCACCTGGGCCTTTACCTCCCTGCTTCTGGAGGAGGAAGCCGCGGGCTTGGGTTTGGGATGCCAAGCGCGAGCCTGCTGGCCCTGATGTTGCTGGGCCGGACGTGCCGGGGGCGCAGACAGACGAAAGGGCTTGGGTTGCGGTCTGCGGCCCTTGTCCCTCTGAGTGGATGAGACCGAGTCCAAAGTGGCATTGGACTTTTCGGTCCTCTGAGGTGGCCTTCCACCCAGGGCCGAAGAGGTCGGTCCCCAGGAAGGGGACATCTGCCAATTTGTGCTGGGTATCCGCTGTGAAGGTGGATATCCTCAGCCATGTCCGACGGCGCATAGCCACTGCGGCCGTGACTGACCTGGTGCAGGAGTCTCCAATGTCCAAAGCAGTCTGAAGTTGCTGCTTTGCCACTGCCCTGCCCTGGTCCCACACCTGCCTAACCGTAGTCTGCAGGTCAGCTGGGAGATGAGGGACTACCTCGTCCAGGGAGCCCAACAGGGCATGGGAGAAATGTGCCATAAGCACGGCCGAGCTGGCCTGGCGAAGGCCAAGGGAGGACGCAGCGTAGACTTTTCGCCCGGCATAGTCCAATTTCTTGGACTCCTTGTCGGGAGGTTTGTCCACATCCCTAGCATTTCCGGCACGCCGGAAAACGCTGTCGGTAACTAACCCCTCGGCTGAGGGGTGTTCCGAGAAACCGGACAGGGAACCGGTAGGGACCACATACTTCCTGGCCATCCTGGCCGAAAGTGCAGGGCAGGAAGCAGGGCGCTGCCAGAGCTCCAAGGCCGGGCCCACAATGGCCTCGGCCACAGGAAAGGCCTCCGTAGGGGAATCCCCTCGGTCCAATATCTCCGTGAGGGGATACTTGGCCTGCTTGGATACGGGCTCGAGCTGCATCCCAGTGGACTCCAAGATGAGCCTAAGCAAACCCAGAAAGGACGAAGGCCTATCGTCCAGTGACTGGCCCTCCAGAGGACTCTCAAGTCCACCGCCAGAGAAGAGGGAGGAATCGCGCCGGACTCGGAAGAGTCTGCAAAGAGCTGCCTGGCCTGAGCCACCTCTACCTGCCGAGGGCGCATCGAGTAAGGGGTGACTGACAGCCTATGGGTAAACCCCGAACCGACCGAGAGTTTGGTCGGAGCCGCAAACAACGGCTGTGGAGGCGAAGTTCCACCCTAATCGTGGAGCAGCTGGTTTCGCTGAGCAACAGGCCTGGAAACAGGCGCCTCGGCTAAGCGGGGGTGCGCCGCTCTGGTGACAGCCACTTAATGGCGGGGAAGGCGGCGATAAATCGGCTTGTTCCCGGCCAGCAAACTGTTGCCATATGAGGGTCCTCGTGTCGTCGATGCAACTTGCGTCGAAGCCTCCCCTCGTCCGAGGAAGAGGATGAAGACGATCGGCAGCGCCGCTTGCCGCGGTGCCGAGACCGAGACCGCCTCTGGTGGCGGGATCGGCTGAACCGCGAAGAAGTCCGAGACCGAGACCGCAAACCTCGGCTTTTCCGAGGAGGGTGCAGGGAAGGAGCGGGGGAAACCCACCCTCCCTTCAGCTCGGAAGGAATACCCAAGGGCTCCGGAACCGGAGGCACTGGCAAGCCCACGGGATCCTCAACCACCACCGGGGGAACCAGGGAGAGAGGATTTTCAGCTTCGCCGGTCGACAACCCATCCAAGGGGTTGAGAAAGATCTCGACTGCGTGGACGGGAGTCTCGGTCAACTGACCTGACGGGGACACCGTGAAGCCAGTGGCCAAAGCTGAAGGATCGACCGAAGTCGATGGTCGACCGCTTGGGGAGGGGGACCTCTCCCACTCCCAAGAGCGTCGATGGACGGACTTACCCTTGTCCTTCTTCTTTTTGGACCGAGAGGAAGTTCCCGAAGATGAAGATCCCTCTCCCTTGGTGGAGAGAGACAGACAAAGCTCCTTAAAGGAAGCAGAATATGAGGATCCCAGGGAGAGCAGGATAAATGCCGCGGCCGAGGAAGATGCGGTCCGCGCCGCCTCCTCTTCGAGGGCGATCATCTGCTCTAGCTGATCCGCCGAGCCCACCGCCACGGAAACCGCCAACCGGGCCTCTTTCGACTTTACCGGAGGGTAACGCTTTTTGGGTCACCCAAGTTGCAGACGGGCGGCACGGTCTTCCAGGATGTAGGCCGAGAAAGAAGAGCACAGGTCGCAAGCCTGCGGGTCGTGCTCAAGGCCCAAGCAATAGACGCACGTGGAGTGCAGATCCATCCGAGACATCTTCTGCCTGCATGGGCATCTCCGAAACCCGGGAGTTGATTTGTCCATCGCAGCCGCAAGGGAAATAGTTGACCAAAGTCTAGAAAACCTTAAAAATTAATTTTGGAAAACCGAAGAGTTAGGAACCAGTCTTATACGCGGAGCGTAAAGGAGGGAACCTGAGCTTCCAAGCGGTAAGGAAGATCTGGCGTCATGGGGCGGAGCCGAGAGTTTTACTACCCGGGTGGGTGGGAGGAGCCAGCTTGAAGACCTTCTGGCAAGATTTAAAGCGGCAAGGAACCTGCCAATAAGTGTGGATGAACAACATATCCATGTCCCTAGAACAAACATATTTTAAAACCAAGGTTCAAGATGGTGACTCTGGGAATAATTCTTCCTTCTCTAAGGCCAGGGGACTGGCTAGCCTCCCTGGACCTCAAAGATGCCTACTTTCACATCCCTATCAGGTGCTCCCACAGAAAGTACCTCAGGCTCAAGTTGCCCTCAGGCCATTACCAGTTCAAAACAATGCCCTTTGGCCTAACATCAGCTCCAAGGGTTTTTACAAAATGCCTGGCAGTAGCAGTGGCCTTTTTAAGAAGGCAAAAGATTTCCATTTTTCCATATCTGGATGGCTGGCTCATAGTGGGTCAGTCTCCAGGTCAAGTCAAGTCAGACCTGCAAGTCACCCAGCAAGTTCTCACTTCCCTAGGATTTCTTCTCAACCTCCCCAGATCAGTTCTCGAACCAGTGCAGCTTCTTACCTTTATAGGGGAGCTAGACACTGTCAAAGTAAGAGCCTTTCTTCTCCTGGAAAGGGCATGAGTTCTTATAGAACTGGCTTTTTGCTTCAGCCTTCAGGTGTCCCGACCAGCAAGACACTTCCTTCAGCTCTTGGGCCACATGGCAGCTTCTATAGCAGTGGTCCAATGGGCAAGATTTCAGATGAGGGACATTCAGTTCCATCTGAGGGCCTTTTGGTCCCAAAGGAAGGACCATCTTACCAAACTGATTCCAGTGACTGATCCAAGCTCTTCAATAGTGGCAGGATCAGGACAATTTAAGGCAAGGGGTCCCATTTGTCACGCAGTCTCATTTGGTGGTCCTTACCACAGATGCTTCCCTTTTGGGGTGCAGAGCTCATCTGGGGGCTCTCACAGCCCAGGGACTGTGGTCCCCTCAGGAGTCCCTTCTCCATGTCAGTCTCCTAGAACTCAGGGCAGTTTTTCTGGCTCTGCAAGCCTTCTCTCAGTCTGTGCAGAACAAGGTGGTTCAGGTCAGAACAGACAACACCACTACCATGTGGTACATCAACAAACAGGGAGGCACTCAGTCTACAGCCTTGTGCATGGAAGACATGAAATTGTGGTCCCTGGCTTATTCCCTGCAGACCTCTCTGATAGCAGTCCACCTTCCAGGAAAGGACAATGTGCTGGCAGATGCACTGAGCAGGATCTCCCAGGGCCATCACAAATGGTCCCTGGACCCCCTGGTGTTGAAAGTGATTTTTTCAAGGTGGGGCGCCCCAGAGATAAATCTCTTCGCAGCCCCAGACAATCACCAACTTCCTCTGTTTTGTTGCAGACCCCCAGTCTTGGGTTCAGTCCCTCTGGATGCTCTGATTTTGAACTGGGAAGGGAAATTTCTGTATGCCTTCCCTCCTTTTCCTCTTCTGTTCAGGGTTCTAGTCAAGGTAAGGTCACAATCTTGCAAAGTGATTCTTATTGCTCCAGACTGGGCCAGACAGCCTTGGTATCCCCTGTTGCTGTCCATAGCAGTCCATCTTCCCCTGTCTCTTCCCAGGAATTGCAACCTGTTAACCTCCTCTCAGGGGAGGATTTGGTACCCCAATCTTCGGTCTCTCAATCTCAAGGCATGGCTCTTGAAGAGTTAGAGTATGCAGATTTGCATCTGTCTCAGGGGGTTCTGGATATTCTGAAAGCCTCTCGAAAGCCCTCCACCAGAAATACTTATGACTCCAAATGGAAAAGATTCAGCATTTGGTGTTCCAAGAAGCGTATCTCTCCAGACACTGCTGAATTGCCTACAGTCCTGGATTATATGGTCCATCCTAATGGCCTAGGCCTCAGACCAGCTACTTTCAAGGTGCACTTGTCAGCTGTTTCTGCTTTTCTGTCAGTGGGGAAGCCTTCCTCACTATCATCTCATCCTGTGTTCTGCAAATTTTTCAAGGGATTGCTTCATACCAGTCCTCCCTTCAGGGATCCTGCCCCTGCCTGGGACTTAAATGTTTGCATTGCTCAACTTTTGCAACCTCCTTTTGAGCCTATGTCCTCAGCAGAGCTTAAGTACTTGACTTGGAAAACTGTGTTTTTGGTAGCCATTACCTCTGCCAGACATATCAGTGAATTGCAAGCCCTGTCAGTGGAACCTGATTTTATCTCCTTTCATAGAGATAAAGTGGTCCTTAGAACCAATAGGAGGTTCTTGCCCAAAGTGGTTTCAGACTTCCATTTGAATCAGTCTATGTCTCTCCCTGTCTTCTTCACTGATCATTCTTCCTTAGGAGAGAGGAGGCTACACAGTTTAGATGTTGATACACAAGGAGGCGTGGAAAGGATGAAAAGGGACTTGGCAAGGTTGGAGGAATGGTCAGAAGTATGGCAGCTAGGATTCAATGCAAAGAAGTGCAAAATAATGCACCTGGGAAACTAGAACCCAGGGGAAGAATACACAGTGGGTGGGGATGTAGTAACAACAACAAAAGGAAAGGACCTAGGGGTAATCATATCAGATGACCTTATGTTAGGCAAGCAATGTGAGAAGGCAGTAGGGAGGGCTGGGGGTATACTGGGATGTATAGGGAGAGGCATCATTAGCAGAAAACAGGAAGTTGTTATCCCTCTGTACAGACAGTTGGTGAGACCCCATCTGGAGTACTGTGTCCAGTTCTGGAGACCCCATCTCCGCTAGGACATAGACAGGATAGAGGCAGTCCAGAGGAGGGCAACTAAAATGGTGCAGGGTCTGCAAGAGAAGCCATATGAGGAGAGACTAAAGGAGCTTAATATGTATACCCTTGAGGAAAGAAGGGAGGAGGGACATGATAGAAACTTTTAAGTACCTCAGTGGAATCAACAAAGTCCAAGAGGGTAGCATCTTTCAGAAAAAGAGACTTGCAAGAACAAGGGGACACAATTTAAAGATAGAAGGAGGGTGGTTCAGGGGCAATGTGAGGAAGTATTATTTCACAGAGAGGGTAGTGGATGCATGGAACAGCCTTCCTGAAGAGGTTGTGGTGTCTAAAACTGTGGGAGAATTCAAGAATGCATGGGACAGACATAAGGCAATTCTTGTGGGGGGTAGGAAGAAATAGGCTGTTGGTTAACTAGGATCTGCGGTCTATCCTGTAGGTAGGGAAATGGGCAGACTAGATGGGCCTAGCGGTCCTTATCTGCTGTCAAAGTCTATGTTTCTATGTTTCTATGTTAAGAGCCCTTAGCTACCAGATAGAGTGTACCAATGGTCACAGGTTTGATTCCCTCCAGTTGTTCCTCACTTATGGGAAGTGGGAAAGGGCAAACCTGCTACCAAGAGAACTATTGCCAGGTGGATTGTGTCTTGTATACAATTCTGCTATGAGAAACTGGGAAATATTCCACCCTCAGGCCTGAGGGCTCACTCTACAAGAGGTACAGCTGCTTCCCTGGCTGCTGCCAGGGATATTCCTCTGTTAGAAATTTGTCAAGCAGCCACCTGGAGAACAGTCCATACCTTTACAAGCATTACTCTCTGGATATCCAGGCTAGGAGTGATGCTCGGTTTGGCACAGCGGTACTTCAGAGCCTATTCCCAAAGTAGGTTCTCTCCCTCCTCCATGGAGGTACTGCTTGGTAGTCTGCATATGTCAGAATACAGCAAGACTTCATGCTGTTTGAAGAAAAAATTACTCACCTTAGTAATTGTGTTTCTTCTAATGGAGTCTTGCTGTATTCTGATCTCCCTCCCTGCCTCTCCTCTCAGAACCTGTTTTTGGGAAGTGGGTGGGCAGGTGCAGTGTTGCACCTCAGGGGTGTCTTCAGCACACCCTCCATGTTTCTGGGTGCTTCGTATTATAATCTTTATTTTGGGTAGGTTTTTGGTTTTGGGTTTCCTGACTTGAGTCTTCCTTTGGGAATCCAAAACTTTTGGTTGCCAGTTGGCTAGTTAAAAAAATATTTTTACATTTTCCACATAGTTAGTGAGTGTTTGCTTGTAAGAATCTGATGGTTGGGTTTCAAAGTGCTGCAGACAGAGACCTCAACCAAGCTCGAGCTCAACGTTCTATGCACTGCATAGAAAATTAACCCTAAATTCTCCGGGGGAGTTTAAAGGCTGGAGCTAACTGCAGATTGTCACAATACAGCAAGATTCCATTAGAAGAAACACAATTACTAAGGTGAGTAATTCTTTCTTCCAGGCTTCCAGGAAATCTATGGGGTTTAGAACTAAGGCAGCATTTGAAAAAGTGGCTCATGCAAAAGATTTCATCATTTGCATATGTTCCATCTCTCTGGGAAGTTCTGTCTTAAAGGGACACTGCAGGAGTTCTGAATACCCGAGTATCACTGGGAAGAAACAAGATTACTATGGTGAGTATTTTTTTTCTTCAAACAACATGAAGTCTTGCTGTAGTCTGACATAATGCAGTTAGCCCCAGCACTTGAACTGCCCCAGAGAGGAAAGAGTTAACTCTATGCAGAAGCATAGAACGTTGAGCTCGAGCTCGGTTTTCAAACCTCTGTCTGTGGTACTTCCTAGTGTAACCATCAAATTCTTTACTCCGCCTAACAGTGAAGTCGCTCCGGAGATTTCCTCTGCTTGGTTCGGTAAAAAGTAAATAATTCGGTTTAAAAACCACTGTTTGTTATTTTTCGGATTTCCAGCCTCTGTCTGTGGTACAGGTAGTGTGGTAGATAGGTAGTGACAGTGTTTGTTTGGGGGGAAAAGAGTGTGGACATTGTTTTTTCCTCTGTTTCTTTTCAGTCGGTCCAGTTTGGAACCGATCTTGTAGTCTCTGACTAATCTTCTCTGGGATTAGGGTGGTGTTCTGGTACTGATCGGTTTCAAAAGAACCAAGGTTTTTTTGCCGGTTCTTTTAAAAAGCCCGTGAGATGGTTTGTAACCGATCGGTTATTGTATTACCTGGCTTGAAAGCTGCAATAGGGTAATTTGTTAGGTTGGCCATGACTGAGAAACCCAAGAAGAAAACCGGTCCCACTGGGTTTCAACACTGTCCTTAGTGTGGGGAGGCCTTTGCTAAGGCTGACCCCCACCTCATCTGTGTTTATTGTCTGTGGTTTGACCACCTCAAGTCAGACTGCCAAATCTGTAAAAACTTTCCTAAATTCACTCTAGAAAAAAGACTTGAGTAGGCTGAAGGAAAGGGAGGCAGAGAAGTCCGTAGATCTGGATGGCCAGCCCGGTTCGGTTGCAGCAGAACCTGAGGAGGTGCCTACTGACCTAGGCGATACCTCCTCGGGGAAAAGGATAGCCGACCCTGAGGGGTCGGTTCCGTCTCAAAAGAAGTGTAAGTCTGCCGGTTCGGATCCTGTATTGCATTCTCCAACTGCAGACGAAATAGCCAAAGCGATTAGCATTGTTCAGTCGCTTAGACCAGTTCTGTCCGAAACGGTACCGCCGGTTAGGCGGTCGTTTTGGTTGGATCCGTCTCCTCCAGATTATGATCCAGACGCTTATTATGAGGAGTGGGAGGGAGACGAAGACGATCCCGGTGATGATGATGATGATGACCAGGGGGGTCTGGATGTGCCCATTGAACCGGACATCTCCCCAGACAGGCCCTTGGGTGTCTCTCCTCCCAGGCTCTCTGAGTCCCCTTCACATTTTTTGTTCTACAGAAAGGTGGCAGAAACCCTGCAGCTTCTGTTGGTTGAAGCTGCAGATGAGGAAGAAGAGCCTGATTTTGTGGAAATGATGGACATCCCAGAGCCCAAAAGGCTGTCTATCCCTCTTCATAAATCCTTGGGGAAACAGACACACAAAATTTTACAAACTCCTAATTCAGTACCTCCTGTGAACAAGAGAATGGACAGGAGGTATATGTTATCAGGCTCAGTTGTGGAGTTCCTTTATAGTTATAGCAGCCATGTTGGGGTAGTGCAGGCTGCAGCCTATGACAGGGCTAACATTCCTTTGGCTTCACACCCCCCCAGATAAGGACTCCAGGAAAGTGGATGCCATGGTGAAAAAACAGTATTTGGCATCCTCTTTGGGACTCAGGCAGGCTACTTATATGGCCTACACAGCCAGGTACCAGAAATGAAGATGGGATATGGTTCTGGAACTGGCTAAACAGGCCTCTCCCCAGCTAGCCAAGGAGCTGGAGGAGGTGGCTGCTAATGGAACTGAGGCATCAAAAATGCAATTTCATGCTGCTGTGGACTCCAGTGATGTGGCATCTAGAGTCATGGCTACATCTGTGTCTCTCAGGAGACATGCTTGGCTCAGATGTACTAGCCTTTCACAGGATACCCAGACTAAGGCTATGGATTCTCCTGTAGTGGGTAACTCTCTGTTTGGGGAGCAAACAGAGGCTTGCATGAAGAAAATGGATGAATACAGGACCACGTACAGGAGTGCACAGGCCAAGGAAAGGCAAGCTACTCCACAAAAGCAGCAGTCTAAGGGCTTGGGCAGTCCCTTTCACAGGCCTTTTTACCAAGCCCAGGCCTCCTCTCCCTTCCCACAGAGGGGGTTCTTCAGAGGGAGGGGCATGAGGGGGATGAAAGGGGCTGCTCCCTCCTCCTCTCAGTCTAAGGCTTCTGCCAAGCAGACACCCTGATGTGCCAGCCCGGGTCGACTCCCCATTTCCAGTAGGAGCCAGGCTGGCTTAGTACTTCAAGGCCTGGAAGTCTGTGACTTTAGACAAGTGGGTCCTGGAAGTAGTAAGTCAGGGACTGGCCCTCAGCTTCAAAAAGTTCCCAAAAAAGAGGGACAAGTCTTTTCCACCTGCCTCAGCCTCAGAAACCATTGTCCTAGAGGCAGAGGTTTCCTCTCTTCTAGCTGTCAGAGTTGTAGAGAAGGTTCCTGCTCAACACAAGGGAAAAGGACTGTACTCCTGGTACTTCCTTACCCCAAAGAAAACAGGGGAGTGGCGACTCATCCTAGACTTAAGGTATCTGATCAAACACATTTTAAAGCCAAAATTCAAAATGGTAACTCTGGGAATAATCCATCACTCTCTAAGGCCAGGAGATTGATTAGCATCTCTAGACCTCAAGGATGCCTACTTCCATATTCCTATCAGGTGCTCCCACAGAAAATACCTCAGGTTCGAGTTGCCTTCAGGCCATTACCAATTCAGAGCCATGCCATTCGGCCTAACATCAGCTTCAAAGGTGTTCACAAAGTGCCTTGCAGTAGTGGTGGCTTACCTCAGAAGACAGGGTATCACCATCTTCCCATATCTGGATGACTGGCTCATCGTGGGTCAGTCATCTCTACAGGTCAAGTCAGCTCTACAAACTACCCAGGACCTACTCAGTTCCCTGGGGTTTCTTTTCAGTCTTCCAAAGTCTGTCCTCGAACCAGTTCAACTTCTCACCTTTATAGGCATAGAGTTGGACACTGTACAAGCAAAAGCTTTCCTTCCCCTGGCAAGGGTGAAGGCCCTAGTGGATCTCGCTTCATCCTTTCGACCTCAGGTCTCCCGCCCTGCAAGACAGTTCCTTCAGCTTTTGGGCCACATGGCAGCTTCCACTGCAGTGGTGCAGGGGGCAAGGTTCCAGATGAGGTACATTCAGTTTCACCTAAGGTCCTTCTGGTCTCAAAAGAAGGATTCACTTACCAAACTGATTCCAGTTACTCAGACTGTAGTCCAAGCTCTCCAGTGGTGGCTGGACCAGGACATCCTCAGACAAGGGGTTCCATTTCTCCCTCAAGTCCCATCAGTTGTTCTAACTAGGGATGCTTCTCTCCTAGGTTGGGGAGTCCACCTGGGAGTCCTGACAGCTCAAGGGGTCTGGTCTCCACTGGAGTCTCTCCTCATATCAATCTCCTGGAGCTCAGGGCTGTTTTTCTAGCCCTTCAGAGCTTCTCAGATTCAGTCAAGGGCAAGGTGGTCCAAGTCAGAACAGACAACACCACCACAATGTGGTACATCAACAAGCAGGGAGGCACTCAGTCCTTGGTCTTGTGCACAGAAGCCATGAAGCTGTGGTCTCTGGCCTATTCTCTTCAGACTTCCTTGGTAGCAGTTCACCTTCCAGGAAAGGACAATGTACTAGCAGATGCTCTGAGCAGAATTTCACCGGGACATCACGAATGGTCCCTGGATCCTCACATCCTGAAGGTCATCTTCTCCAGGTGGGGCACTCCAGAGATAGATCTCTTTGCAGCACCGGACAATCATCAACTTCTTCTATTTTGTTGCAGACCTCCAGTCCTGGGGACAGTACCCCAGGATGCTCTAATTTTGGACTGGAAGGGCAGGTTTCTCTATGCCTTCCCTCCCTCCCTTCCCTCTGCTGTTCAGAGTTTTGATCAAGATCAGGACTCAACCCTGCACAGTGATACTACTAGCTCCAGTTTAGGCCAGACAGCCTTGGTATCCTCTACTACTGTCTTTGTCAGTGTCACGTCCCCTGTCTCTGCCCAGGACATACAATCTCCTGTCCTCCTCCTCCCAGGGGCAGATCTGGTACCCCAATCTCTGGTCTCTCAATCTCAAGGCCTGGCTCTTGAAGAGTAAGAATATGCAGCATTACATCTCTCTCCGGGAGTTCTGGATATTCTGAAGGTGTCCAGGAAATCTTCCACTAGGAAAACTTACAATTCCAAATGGAAGAGGTTCAGTATTTGGTGCTCTCAGAAAATCATCGTGCCTGATTCTGCAGACATTTCTACAGCCTTAGATTATCTAGTTCATCTGAATGGTCTAGGCCTTAGGCCTGCCACTCTGAAGGTTCATCTAGCAGCTGTCTCTGCATTCCTTTCAGCAGGAAGGGGCTCTTCCCTGGCTTCTCATCCTGTTTTCAGAAAGTTTTTCAAAGGTCTGGTTCACATTAACCGTCCCTTTAGGGAGCCCACTGCACCTTGGGATCTTAATGTCTGCATTGCTCAGCTTATGCAGCCACCCTTTGAACCTCTGGCTTCAGCCGAATTGAAGTACTTGACCTGGAAAACTGTGTTCCTGGTAGCTATTACTTCTGCCAGGCGGATTAGTGAATTACAGATCCTGTCAGTTGAACCTGACTTCATCTCCTTCCATAGGGATAAAGTGGTCCTAAGAACCAATAGGAGGTTCTTGCCCAAAGTGGTATCTGATTTTCGTCTGAACCAGTCTGTCTCTCTCCATGTGTTTTTCACTGACCATTCTTCTTCAGGAGAAAGAAGGTTGCACAGTTTGGATGTCATGAGGGCCCTTACCTACTAATAGAGCATACTAAGGCAACAGAAATGACTGTCTTCAACTGTTTCTCACTTATGGTGAAGTGGGGAAAGGTAAACCTGCCACTAAAAGAACTATTGCCAGGTGGATTGTTTCTTGTACACAGTTCTGCTATGACAAATTGGGTAGAACACCCCCTTCAGGCCTGAGGGCTCACTCAACTAGGGGTACAGCTGCTACTCTAGCTGTGGCCAGAGATATACCCTTATTAGAGATCTGTAAAGCAGCCACCTGGAAAACAGTACATACATTCACCAAGCATTACTCCCTGGACATCCAGGCTAGGAGCGGTGCTCGGTTTGGCACAGCAGTTCTGCAGAGCCTCTTTTCAAAGTAGGTTCAGCATTCCCTCCTCCATAGGGAACTGCTTGGTGGTCTGCATTATGTCAGAATACAGCAAGACTTCATATTGTTTGAAGAAAAAATTACTCACCATAGTAATGTTGTTTCTTCTAATGGAGTCTTGCTGTATTCTGACCCCCCCGCCTTCCCTCTCAGAACCTAGTTTTTGCTAAGTGTGCTGGCAGGCACAGTGTTGCACCTCAGGGGTGTACCCTGTACCCTCCTTCTTGGGAGGGGTAGCTGTTGTTATTTTTTCTGGCGTTTTATAGTTAAATATTGTCACTACCTTTCCTTCTTGGGTTCTCGACTTGAGTCTTTTGGGCCCAAAAAGTCTTTGCCCTTTGGCTATATGTTAAACAATTTCCATACTATGGTATTTAGTTTGCTGGTAAGAATCTGACGGTTACACTAGGAAGTACCACAGACAGAGGTTTGAATCGAGCTCAAGCTCAACATTCTATGCTTCTGCATAGAGTTAACTCTTTCCCCTCCAGGACAGTTCAAGTGCTGGGGCTAACTGCATTATGTCAGAATACAGCAAGACTCCATTAAAAGAAACAGTATTACTATGGTGAGTAATTTTTTCTTCTCAATCCTACTATTCAGTCTCACTTTAGCGCCAAAGGTATTCACAAAGTGCTTTGCAGTAGTTGTGGCACACCTTTGAAGACAGGGGTCACAGTCTTCCCGTACCTAGACGACTGGCTGGTGGTGGGAAAATCACCCTAGCAAATGAGGGGGCACCTGCAACTCACCCAGGGGCTCCTGGCATCTATTGGGTTCCTGATAAATCTAAGTCAGTCAGTCCTTCAGCCTGCTCAGGCACTGCAGTTCATAGGAGCCGAGCTAAATACCCTGCAGGGCAGAGCCTATCTGCCTCTGGACAAGGCAAGGAGTATGCTTCGGGTAGCAGGTTCATTCTGCCTGAACAAACCAAAAACTGCAAGACAGTTTCTACAGCTACTGGGCCACATGGCAGCTGCCATGGGCACAATACTGGGATCCAGATTCCAGATGAGGGACATTCAGTTTTACCTCAGGGCACACTGGTGTCAGCGAAGGGATCCTCTCTCAAAACTAATTCCAGTAACAAAAACTTTGTTACATGCCCTCCATTGGTGGAAAGAGAAAACCAACCTAAGGGAAGGGGTTCCCTTTCAACAGGAATCCCCATCAGTTGTTCTCACAACAGATGCATCACTGCTGGGGTGGAGTGCACATCTAGGAAATCACACCACCCAAGGCACATAGAAACATAAAAAGTGATGGCAGAAGGGGGTCATGCTGCCCATCTGGTCTGCCCATAAGCCTACCCCTTCCCTTAACTGCTTTTCAGTGTTATGATGTCCTTGTATCTATCTCACACTTTCTTAAAAGTCCCCACCATTTTTGCCTCCACTGCCTCCTGTGGAAGACAGTTCCATGTGGATCAACCACTCGGTGAAGAAGAACTTGCGTGTGTTGCCTCTGAATCTGCTCCACTCTAGCTTCATGTTCTACCCTCTGGTTCTTGAGTGATTTTTGATATGGAACAGGTCTTGGACCTGCACCTTGTTTATTCCTTTTAGGAATTTTAAAGTCTCCCTCCGCTGCTCCAGGGAGTACGTTTAATTCACGCAGCCACTTCTGGTGTGATTTGTCTTGCAGTCCATGAATCCTCTGCACTGTTTCCAGTCTGGTAATATCATTTTTAAGGTGTGGTCTCCAGAACTGTACACTGTACTCCAGGTGTGGCCCCACCAGCGATCTATAGAATGGCAGGATGACCTCCTTTTTTCTGCTGCTAATCCCCTGCTTATGCATCCCAACATACCATTTGCTCGCAGTGCTGCTTTCTTGCATTGCTTGGACATTTTTAGGTTATCTGTCATAATTATTCCCAGAGCTCTTTCCTGTTTAGAGGCTTCCAGTTTTTCTCCCCCTAGGTAGTAATCCACTCCTGGGCTAGTCCCTCAAAGGTGCATGATTTTGCATTTTTGAGTATTGAAGTTTAGTTGCCAAGTCATGACATGGTCAAGTGCAGAGTCGCTACTGCACATAAATCTGCTGGAACTCAGAGTGGTGTTGTTGGCATAAAAGGCCTTCACACCACTTCTGCAAGGAAAGGTGGTACAGATCAGAACAAACAATACCACCACAATGTACTACATAAACAAGCAGGGAGGGACAAGGTAAATTTCTCTCTGCACAGAAACCTTGAAAATATGGAGTCTGGCACACTCCTTTGGAGTTTCTCTACAGGCCATTCATCTGCCTGGCAAAGGACAATACCTTGGCAGACGCCCTAAGTCGAATCAACCAGGCCCATCACCAATGGTCCCGTAACAGTCAAGTGGTGCAAGTGCTTTTCAGGAGGTGGGGCACACCAGAGATAGACTTGTTCACATCCCACCAGAACCACCACCTGCCACAATATTGGTGTAGACCTCCAGTTCAGGGAAAATTCCCCCTGGATGCCCTGGCACTGAACTGGTCAGGGAGGCACCAGTATGCATTTCCTCCCTTCTCTCTAGTGTACAGAGTACTGCTCATGCTCAGATCCCAATCAGCATCAATGATCTTGATAGCACCAGACTGCCCAGGCAGCCATGGTACTCTCTGCTGCTCTCCATGTCTGTGGCCGAGCCAGTACACCTTCCTTGGTGGCACAACTTACTAACCTCCAATCGGGAGGCTCCTGTATCTGAACCTCAGGTCCCTCAGGCTCAAGGCCTGGCTCTTGAGGACCTAGAATATGCAGACTTAAATCTTTCTGAAATTGTCCTGGACATTTGAGGGGTTACAGGAAGCCCTCTACCAAGAAAACTGGTTCCATGTGATAACACCTCGATCACCATTTGGGCAAGTGTACATCACCGAAAATAAATTTTGGCGATGTATACTCGCAGCAAACAACAAAAGGGTGCCTGAGAGTTAGGTTTTTGCATTTTATGTGGGGGACTGTGCCCCTCTAATAAAGGATTCTCAACTCCAGGGGGTGCATGTCCGGGGGGAGTTAAAACTAAAAAAAATAACCCGACCCAGTGCAAAAAAAAACACAGGTGCACCCAGAACCGAACCTGGCACCCTCCCAGCCCCAGCCCACCACCAAGCCACCACGCCACACGGCCAGCCTGGCAGCACACTGCCGCACTACACCCCACAAACCCTTCCTCCCTTTCCGCCTGCTGCATGGCGTAATCCCTCCCCACCCCTCTGCGCGCGTGTATACATAGTGACATTCCATTGCTATATTCACCTACCCTCCCCATCCAGTTGCCCCCTGCCAGGTAGCCCTGTGCACAGGCGCCGTGATTGAGTCTTCCTTTTTGAAAGCGCTCAATCGCAGTCGCCGTCATCACAGGCTACCAGAAAACCTTTGCTGGAAAATGGAAAAGGTTTTCTATTTGGTGTTCTACCCAAGAAGTGGTGCCAACACAGGCTGGGGTCCCAGCTGTGCTGTATTATGTCACCTTTTTACATTTGCTGGGCTTGCAGCCCAGTACCCTGAAGGTCCACTTGGCTGTAGCATCTTGTTTACATTTCAGCCAGACAAAGGGTTTCTGTTGTCTCAGATCCTATCTTAAGAAAGGTTCTTTAAAGGCCTTGCCCATTTGAACCCCCCTCACAGGGAACTGGTGCCAACATGGGATCTCAATGTGTGTAGAGCCAAGCTCATGGGGGCCCCTTTTGAGCCCATATCCTTAGCTCATTTAAAGTATGTCACATGGAAAACCGTTTTCCTAGTGGCAGTGACTTTTGCCAGAAGGATAAGTGAGCTCCAGGCTCTTTCCATTGAACAGGACTACATTTCCTTCCACAAGGACAAAGTGGTCCTCGGAACGAACAGGAAATTTCTCGCTAAAGTGGTTTCTGATTTCCACTTGAACCAAACCATTATCCTACCTGTCTTTTTCACTGAGCACTCTACTTATGGTGAAAGGAGACTCCACAGTCTGGATGTCAAGAGAGCTCTTAGCTACTACATGACAGCCACTAAGGGCCAGAGGCAGGACAGAAAACAGCTGTTCCTGACTTATGGGGATGTGGGAAAGGGTAACCCAGCTTGTAAAAGGTAAATTTCTTGCTGGATAGTACAGTATACCTAGTTTTGTTACACTAAGACTGGGAAGGAGCCCCCAACAGGCTTGAGAGCCTATTCCACAAGCTGCACAGCTGCTACATAGCAGCTGCCAGGGATGTTGCATTGGTGGACATCTGTAAAGCAGCTACCTGGAAAACAGTACACACCTTTACAAAGCATTACAGTCTGGACATTCAGTCCGGGGGGGGGGGTGCCAGGTCTGGCACAGCAATCCTGCAGAGTCTGTTTCCAAAGTAGGTTCCATGCCCACCTCCAACGGTACTGCTTCTTAATCTACAGAATTATGAATACCTGAGTATTACTGGGGTTAGAAGGAAAAAATGACTCACCATACTAATGTTGTTTCTTCCCGGTGGTACTCAGGTATTCAGAACTCCCCACTCTGCCTCCCCTTCTAGAACCAGTAGCCTCTGCACTCCTAAAAACACTGTGTGTCCTGTGGTATAGGTGCCACAGTCTGGCACTATGGTTTATAAGCTGTGTTCACAATTGTTTCCTCCCCCCCCCTTTTCAGGTGATTCTGACATTCAGGGGTAATGTTATATGTTATGACTTCCAGTTGGAGGTCTCCCTTTTTTGGGGTGTTAAGGGTGTTGTTACAATTATTATCATATATGTTTAGTCCTTTGAGGCCTGTCTTTCCAGGCTTTTAGGAAATCTGATAGGTTTAGAACTAAGGCAGTTAGTTGAAGGCAGCATTTGAAAAGTGGCACTCGCAAAGATTCCATCATTTGCATAAGTTCCAAATTCTCTCCTGGCAGTTCTGTCTTAAAGGGTTACTGCAGAATTTCTGAATACCTGAGTATCACTGGGAAGACCCTCATTATTATGGTAAGTAATGTTTTCTTCTGGGTGCCAGCATCATCTTAAAGGCATTAACCTTGCCCCATAGTGATAGATTAAGTTTGCGCCATTTAGCTAAGTTGATGATGATGATATGCTCTATGGAAAAGAGGAATGAGATCTACTCAAGATGGCGGTCACGCTGGACCAGCCTCTATGATTCTGTGAATTTATTCTGATGTTATTGTGGCTTTTTCTTTTTATTGTTTATAGCTTTCTTTTTTTTTCGCTGCTTCATACCTTGTTGCATATCTTGTTCCTGTTTCGGCGTTCTTGGTGGAGTGTACATCCAAGTCGTTTCTCTGAGTTTCCTTGTGTTGGCGTGGTGTGGTGTGGCGTTGAGCTGAGGGGTTCGGTGCTCCGCTTCTTGGATTAGCACTTTGGACATTTGGATTTGCTGCTTTTCGACTTCTGATGTTTGGATTGTTGTCATGCCGGACTTTTAAGGAGAGGCACTTGATCGGAGGACCTGGCAGTGTTGTTCGGGACTGAAGGGCTAGGAGTTTGGCTATGGAGCGCCGACTGAAAGAACTGCTTGTGTTGCCCTGAAGTGTCGTGAGTGATGGGACCTGATTCATCGATTGGTGTCCTTCTCCTTTTGGGATTTCTTTTTGCTCAGATTGTTTCTGTTTATTAATTCTGAGCGTCTGGCACTGAGCTTGGGGAAGCAGGGCCTGTGTGGTATGTTGGATGAGGGAGGCTCCTACCCCCGTTGTGCCTGGGTGATCTTGGGTTACGCTGCCTGGGTCCGAGCGGGAGCTGCTACATTTTGCCTCTAGGGAGCTAGAGGTTTTTGGGTTGCTCCTAAGTTATTCTGGGGTCGGCCTTGTTAGTCTGGCCTCGGGATATCTGTAGTTGCGGGTCTTGGGTGGTGTGATACAGCCTCATTAGGCAGTTTGGGGGTGTGGGGGGGGGAGGAGTCTTCACTCTCTGTTGTTTTGGCCTATGTACATTACTAGCCTTTATTCAGGACTTCCCTGCTTCCTCTTACTAACTTGCACCGAGACTATATGCTTTGTTTTTGGATGTACGAGTCTGGAGTAGTTTGGAGCAGTTACTGACTTTTGGATTGTTGGTGTGCCATTCAACCCTTTGCTGGATCTTTTCCTTTATCCTACAAGGGAAAGTGTGGGCAGTGAGAGTGCCTCACTATCCCTATCTGTTTGGATCCTGTGTAAATTTGATCATCGTTGGCAGTGAGAGTGCCAAAACTGGATGAATGGACCATCTGTATTTTTGTTTTGAGTACTTATATAGCCCTATTGGTAGTGAGAGGACTACAGGGACTTGAATTATTTATTTATTTTTTTATGTATTTCTTGATTGTATTATTTATTTTTTAATGTTTTGTTTTGTTTGTTTAGTTTAATTTCTCCTCCTCAGAGCTGTGAGAGGGTCCTGGTGTGGGGAAGTTTTATTTTGTTTGTTTATTTTATCTTTTGGGTTAGGTTTTTAGAGTTTGTGTTAATGAGAAAGGTGTAATTGTGGGTGGGCTTTTAGTTTAATGTTTTATTGAGTATACTGTAACTCAGGATAATCTACTTATAAGATAATTAGGATTTTATTGAGGTGTTTGGTTTTCAGATTGTAGCTTGCTTGTGGTATGTGCCGGTTAGCTCCCCCGGTCGTGCGTTATTCGTCCTCCTCTCTCCGTGCCCTCCGCCTGTTCTCCTCCCCTCTCATTTTCCATCTATCAGCGCTGTTGGTCGCTTGGTATTGTACACAGGAGGGATCGGGGTGGGCATGGTGGGGGGCGCGGACATTGGAGGGCGAATGAACGGTCCTCTCATATAGGGCTGGTTAGGTCCAGAAGATGCCCTGGGGCGAAATGGAGCCTGGAACGTGGTGATCCATGTCTAGTCCCCATACCCAAGGGCACCATCTTTTCTGATGGACAAGTGGCTGGGATGGCTCAGGAGCCCTGTCTAACTTGGGTGGTGTTGTGCAATGCCATATCTGTTAAGAACAAGTCTGCTGTTATTGCTGACTTTGTTGGAACAGCTGATCTGGTTTGCATCACCGTGACCTGACTGGATGGAAATGCCAGCCCCATTTTGGAAGCAGCAGTTCCAGCCGGGTACTCTGTGATTCACCGCCCGAGATTGGGCTGGGGGGGGGGGTAGCGGTCTGTTTTAAGACCGGGTTGGGGCTCACGGGTGTACCAGTTGAGGCTGAAGCCTTTGAGTGTACCATGGTAGCTGGTGTGGGTTGCAGGATAGCTCTCATCTACTGTCCACCCGGGAACGAGAAGATGATTCCTGCATGAAGTGGCAGACTTCGTTGCTGATATGGCATTGGAGTCGCCCAGATTGATGGTTCTGGGCAACTCCAATGCCTGGGTTGACGACGAACTCTCGTCTTTTGGTCAACACTTCCTCCAGCTGATGATATCGCTGGGCTTTACACAGATTGTTTCCTCAGCTACCCATAACCATGGTCACTCTTTGGATTTGGTTTTCCTCCTGGGGATTGAGGCCTCTGATTTGGTGGTGGAACCTGTCAGTTGTTCTGATCATTACACCGTGGGCTTCAACTTTTGTGCTCCGCTTCGTAGGTCTGCTCCTGTGGAGATGGTTAATTACTGCCCTTTATGGGATGTGTGCCCTGAAGACCTGAGGGCGGTGATAAAGCTCTCAGGGTTTCCTGTTGCCAGCTTGAGTCCGGAGTCGATGGTTCTGGTTTATAATCAGGCCATTTCCTCGGCTCTAGACTTAATAGCTTCTGTCCGTGTTTGTCCTCTCCCTCTCCCTCTCTGCCCTCGGGCCCTTTGGTTTGATGGGTCCTTGAGGGAGTTGTGGCGTATGGGACAACGGTTAGAGCATCACTGGTGGAAATCTGCTCTGAAAGTCGACCACCTTAGTTTGGAGGGGCATTATCAGCTGTACCAATCAGAGATCTCTCGTAAGAAGGCAAAGTTCCTTTCCAGGGAGATTGCTGTCGCTCAGAATCGACCGGCTCAGCGCTTCAGAACTGTGAACAGGTTGTGCAACCCAGCCTGTCTACAGCTCCTTCGAGCTTTTTTACAAAAGGAGTGTAATGAGATTTCTCAATTCTTTGCGAATAAGGTGGCTGACATCAGATCGGAGATCCACCTGACCTGCTCTATGGGGGATGCTGTTAGTCGGCGTTTGGTCATGGTATCTTGAGTCTCCCGGAGTACCTTTGACCTGCCGAAGTTCGAGGATGTTATGCAGATTGTCCAGGGGATGCGCCCTACGTGCTGTAGTTTAGATCCAGGCCCAACTTCCCTGATTTTGGGTTGTTTTGAGATCGTGGGCCCGTTTCTGGCTCAAATTATCTGGTGCTCCTTAGAATCAGGTGAATTTCCAAGCTCCCTGAAGGAGGTGGTGGTGACACCCCTTCTGAAGAAAGCTTCATTGGACCCAGATATTTTTGTTAACTACAGACCTATCTCGAACCTTCCCTTTATTGGGAAGGTTATTGAGAAAGTAGTGGCAAACCAGCTGGAGGATCATTTGACCACCCAAAATATCTACACATTTCCTTCACTGAGGAGGCTGAAGACTAAGGGTTGAAAGCTGGAGTGTTCTTGGTGTATATCTTATGTGAGGAGGACAGATTGGTGCTGAGGGCTCGCTACCATGAACATCAGTGGGCAATCACCCTGAAAAAGACATAGTTCCTGTCAAGGTTGATTGCAGCAGGAAAAAATTGGCTGGCTCAGCTTTTTCGCACTGTGGACAGGTATATTAGTCCCCCCATCTTTGGTCTGATTGAGCCATTTCTGCAGAAAAATGTGAAGAGTTCAATTACTTCTTTCTTGCTAATGTGTTCTCTGTTTGGCGGAGATCTCATCAAGTGGACTGTTACAGGCCGGCAGTACCCATGCTTCGAGGGGCATAGTTGATCTGCCATCCTGGGCTGAGTTTCAAACAATTGTTAAGGAGGTGGTCTGGGTGATCTCAGGGCTGCGTACCATCTGCCGTGAACTGGAACTTGGGCATACTAGGCTACTTATTGGTTGGCTTGAATCCCTGAAACCAGTTTTCATTGAGATTGTGGGGTGTTTCTTGAAGGAAGGGCCATTCCTGAAGATACCAACATAGCACCAAGACTGCTTTCGTCAAGCGTGTTCCATTATCTCTCACCACAAGAGATTGGTGACTTTGGTCTGTCTTGGTCCTCTTAGATCTGTCATCAGCATTCGACACGGTGGATCATGGCATGCTTTTGGATAACCTGAGAAACTATGTGGGTCTCACAGGCACTGTTTTAAGATGGCTTGAGTCTCACCTCACTGGGAGAGCACAGCAGGTAATTCTGGGTAATTCCGTCTCCAGAACCACTGTGTTCAACTGTGGTGTCCCTCAACGCTCCATGCTGTTTGCTGTGTACATGTTGCTGCTGGGTAAAATCATCAGGCAGAATAGCATTGGGTATCACTGGTATGCTGATGATACTCGCCTCTGCTAGCATGTCCACCTGATGAAATCAAATGGCCTGTGTGTTAGGATGGCGTCTTCAGGAAATCAGTGACTGGATGGCCTCAGACTGGCTGTGCCTTAACCGTGGTAAGACAGAATTATGATTGTCAAGCTGAATACCTGTAGGTCAACATTAATGAACATGGATGTCATATTGCCATCTTTAAATGGTGTAACACTTAGAGCTGTGGATGCCGTGAATGATCTGGGGACATTTTGGACTGCAAGCTGACACATGAATGTCAGGAGTCAGCTGTAATCTGGAGTATTTTTTTTTTCCATCTACAAAATTGGGGGGTGGGGATGGATGATGGGGGTTTCTGGAGCACAAGGGATGGGAGGGTCTCTGCACCCAACTAAGGATCTAGGTTCGAGCAGACTTGATAGACCATAAGGCCTAATCTGCTGGCAAATAGTATGTTAGTATGTTAGTATGTAAAATGTTGGCTGGATCAAACAGCATCTTGTGACAGTGGATTTGGTGATGATAGTCCATACCTTTGTCATTTCGAGATTGAAATACTACAGTGCTTTCTGCTTAGGCTTACCTAAGGTTTGATGCTCTGCATGCAGCTGGTCCAGAATGTTCCGGCCCCGTTGGTGGTGGTAACTTCTTAAAGAGACCACATCATGTCGCTGCTGTGCACACTGCACTGGCTGCTGATTCTGTGAAGCAAAACATTCAGAATATGCTTGTTAACATATATGGTTTGGGTCTTTAAAAGTCTCTTGTTACAGGCTGGCCCAGTGGCATGGAGGGCTGATACCACGTACCACGTTGGTGACCTGTGTTCGTGGTGTGAGCGGGTCTCTGGGGGTCGGCCGGGGAGGGAGAGGATTGAGCATCTCGAGGACAGCTCTCCTCTCCTGGGGAGGGACACTTGGCTGCCCTGCCGAATGACTGTCTTCAGGGGGAGGCCTGAGGGTAGAATGGGACGGGGATGCCAATGGAAGAGTGACTGCTGTGGGCCTCCGCAGCGTGCATACGCCTCTACACATGCATGCTGACGTGTCACGCCCCAGCAATGGGGAGGAATTAGGATAACATTGAGGAAAACACCTTGTGCTGGCAGAATGAAGATCAACCCCCCGCAGGCTCCACACCAGTGGCTGGGCAGCCGATCCTGTGGCCAGGATACCTCAAGGTAAGATCCCGGGAAGAGCCGGGTGACGGGGCTGGGTGCAGGGGGGGTTGAGCAGGTAGGGGCTGCCGAGGAGAGGAAGGTGTAGAAAGTACAGATTTAAAAAAAAAAAAAGTCTCCTGTCACCCTAAGTCTCAGTCCACCCTCTCCACTCTAGTGATGTGGGCCTTTTGGTTGTTCCTCGATCCTGCCATAAGTTATCTGGTGATAGGGCTTTTGGGGTGACTGTGCCACTGTTTGGGAATTCGTTGCCCCCAAATGTGTGTTCTAGGGATGTGGATATGATGCTCTATCCACGCTTTCTGGCAGTGCCCTTCCCTTTAAGACTTTGCTGGAACGTCTTCGAGCTGGCTCTTCCCACCCACCTGAGTGGTAACTCCCTTGGCTCTGCCCCATGATGCCCGATTTTCCTTTCTGCTGGAAGAAGCAGGTTCCCTCCTTACTGCTCTTATGCTGAGTAGGCCCTTTGCTACTAAATCTTCAGATTTACTTTAAGTATGTTTCAAAAAGTTGTGTTTTCAGGCTCGATCATTGATCGTAACCATGATGGATGAAGGCAAGTCCTCTCCGGAGTTCCATTGGTGCCCTTGCAGGCAGAAGATGCCCAGAACGGATTCACATACCGTGTGAATCTACTGCCTGGGGCAAGAGTATGACCCTCAGGCCTGCGACATTTGCGACTACACTTCTGCTTGTGTGTTTTTGTTTCACTTCACAAGACTACAACTTTGAACTGTGGTATTAGCAGCATAAAAGATATAGTTTGAAATACCAGACTGCAGTGAATTCCCAGGTCTCATTTGGGTATGAGGAGTTCACTCAGACAGGTTGCTCTTTGGGGACAGTGGGTTTAAAAGAGGAACGTCTCAATACCATGGAGCTGACCCACATTGTTGGATCCATTGCCGGCACAGACAGGGCACTGCTTTAGGGGTATGGAGGAAAGGAGGAATGTCTTCATACCATGGAGATGGCCTGTGTACACTGCTGGATCCATAGTTAGCACTGACAGGGTACTGCTGTGGGGGTTCAGGGGATATGGGGAGTGGGTGCATTAGTAGGAATAGTAGTAGTAGTAAACTAAGTAAGTAGTAGTAGTAAAATAGTTTATTCTGTATTTCCAGAAAAGGATAGCCCAGTTGAGCCAAGGCTCATTTACAATGAGGTCCCTAGTATAAGTAGAGCTGTTTCATATCTTAAAATGTTGATTAGTACCATAGAGTTGGCTCACACTGCTGGAGCAATAGCAGGCACAAACAGTGCAATGGTGTAGGGGTTATGCGGATATGAAGGGAGGCAGGAGTGTCTCAGTACCATGTAGCTGTCACAAACTGCTGGGTCCATAGCTAGCACTGACAGGGTACTGCTGAGAGGTTTCAGGGGACGTGGAGGGAGGAGTGTCTTAGTGCCATGGAGCTGGCCCACACTGCTGGAGCCATAGCCAATCCTGACAGGGCACTGCTGTGTGGCTTCAGGAGATCTGGAAGGAGGAGCGTCTCGGTTAGCGCTGAGCTGGCCAAGATCGCTGGAGCCATAGCCAGCATTGACAAGGTACTGCTGGGGGGGGCTTGAGAATACGGAGGGAGATGGAAGATTTTCTAGAGTTGCCTGCATTTACTAATTAGAACTTTGCTTTGCATTGCCGTCACCTCGATTAATGAATGCCAAGGCTGACCCAGTAGCACTGCTACCTTGGAGACCCAAGTAAGTGTAAGGAATTATGTCGGCACTAAATGATTATAAGATGTGTTGTAAGCACTGAATGCCTGTACCCTTATTATGCATGGTTGGGTGTGCATCGCTCCTTACCTTATTAAACTCATGGGCATTGCCCAGGATATCTGTTTGGCAGAAACATGAATTTTATTTATTTATTTTTAAATATTTTTCAGGTCCTGGCGGCCCTCGATTTGATGTTGATGGGCGAATTCTACCCCACAGTCTCCTGGGAAGTCTTGAAGAGTTTAAACAAGAAGCACTTGAGAGGGGAAACACTCAGGTTAAGATTTTTTTTATTGTTAAGCCCCATCTAGATATATGTGTGTGTGTGTGTGTGTGTGTGTGCACGCACGTGTGTGTGTGTCTTTGTTAACAGATCCCTTAGAGATCTGTCTAGTTCATCATCAAATCCACCACAGAATTGATGTCTTCTGTCTTTGGAGCCATCTCCCAAGGGTGTACATAGTTTATAAATTGTAGGTATAACCACAAGGGATGTGCATGAGACTGAATACAAGGACCTGCTCACAGCCCTAACAGGAACGATCCATCTGGCCTGTCTGCCATTGTTTCAACAGTGAAAACCATAAAACCCTCCCTACGTGAGGTATTTATCCAACCTGGACCTGAAAGACCTATAGCTGATACCTTCCCCAGTATGTCCACCTGGCACTTATAAGTCCCAGTTACCTGGATTCTCCCTATCCCCACTCTTGTACTGGGGGACTACGTTTGCCGCTCTCCAGTCCTTCACAGCAGGTCCTTTGCTAGAGATTTGTTAAAGAGCTGGTGACACGTTCAGGATAACTGTAATAAAACATAATATTTGGACACTATCCAGCTTGTATTTCCCATTCATTCTATATTCCTCCTTCCCATTATTTAGCAGTGAGGTCATTGTCATGAAAACAGGATCTTTGCTCCTTAAGAGTTCATATGTTGCTGCCACTTTCTCCCTACCTGAAGTAAAAGAGCGCTGCTTGTGACCTTACAGTTACTCCCATGGCAACAGATTGTGATGTCACAGCAGAGGATTATGACTTGAAGTAGGGAGTAAGCTGTAGAGGCAGATGAAGTCTAAGGGATAAAGATCATATATTCATACTCATTTCCTTGGTAACAAATTATGGAGAGGAAAAATATTTAAAATATAAATGAAATGCAACTAGAATTGTACCTGATTATTATGTTTTCTTTGAGGTGTCAGTAGCTCTTTAAAAGATCTGCCAATGATGCTAATAGGGCTTGCCTTGTCTCCTTCAGCTACCTTGGGTGCATCCCGCCTGGCCCTGAGGACTTGTTTACCTTTAGGTCTGTCGGACCCTTTAGTACTGTCTCTTAAGATATACGCCCCAGTTCAAACTTGTGGCTAGGGCTGTGCAAGAGCTGAATAATATTTCCAAAATACCATGACTAGTAGGACTCCTGAATATTTAGAAGCCCTTCTTGAATATGGAGCTATTCACAATCAGGAATTATTATTCGGTCGTTGAATACCTTCCCCAACCCTTGTTTATTTCTAAGCAGCCCACACTCCAGGATGGTCAGTACTCCCTCGCGGTCAAGTTGTTGAGAAACTTACAAAATTAAGAGACCAAAATGCAAAATGTGTGTTTGTCAAAAAGTACAAATTTATTGCTGTGAATTTTAACAAAAGACAGCCACACTGACTGCAGGTAAAAAACAAACATCCCACACCGCAATCAGGTGCCCCAACTCTTCGCTGAGTGGAGCTTCATCAGGGGGTGAAACATCACAGTTCTAGGGACATGGATATGTTGTTCATCCACACTCATTGGCAGTATCCTTGCCGCTTTAAATCTTGCCGGAAGGTCTTCAAGCTTGCTCCTCCCACCCACCCGGGTGGTATAACTCTCGGCTCCGCCCCATGACGCCAGATCTTCCTTACCGCTTGGAAGCTCAGGTTCCCTCCTTAACGCTCTGCGTTTGTGACTGGTTCCTATTTCTCCGTTTGCGGATTTAAAAATAATATTTTGCAAAAAGACTTCAGTCTTCGATCCCTCGCGGCTGCGATGGATAAATCGACTCCCGGATTTCGGAGATGCCCATGCGGGCAGAAGATGTCTCGGACGGATCCACACTCCACGTGTGTCTACTGCTTAGGCCTTGAGCACGACCCGCAGGCTTGCGACCTGTGCTCATCTTTCTCGGCTCTCACGTCCTCGAAGACCGTGCTGCCCGATTGACCGGCCTGGCGTCCCGAGAGCGCTTTCCTCCGGTGAAGTCCAAGGAGGCCGGTTGGCGGTGTCCGCTGGCGGTATTGGCGGATCAGCTCGAGCGGATGGTCGCCTCAAGAGGAGGCGCGCTGGCCGTATTCTCGGCCGCGGCATTTATCCCGCCTCTGGGTTCTTCCTACACGGCTTCCTTTAAGGAGCTTTGTCTGTCCCTCTCCACTAAAGGAGAAGGGCTCGTGCTGCTGGACCTTTTCTCGGTCCAAAAGAGGGACAAGGTAGTCCCTCCGCCGACGCTCTTGGGAGCGGAAAGTCCTTCCCCGGCCGCCGTCGGGCCGATCGCTGCTTCGGCCACTGGCCTCACGGTGTCCCGGCCAGGTCAGTTGACCGAGACTCCCACTGATGAAGTCGAGATTTTCGACCCATTGGACGGCTGTCGCCTTTAGCAGCCGAGATTCCCTCTCCCGTTCCCCGGGAGGAGTTGAGGATCCCGTGGCTCGCCTGTGCCTCCGGTTCCCGAGCCTCGGATGGACCTTCCGGCCGGCGAGTGCCGGTTCCGCCGACACCTCCTGCACCGACCCGGAAATTCGGGACTCTCGGTCTCGTCTCGACCTCTTCGCGGTCAGCTGTTCCCACCGTCATAGGCGGTCTCGGTCTCGGCACGCTGTAGCGGCGTCGCCGCTGTCCTCGGCTCCTCCTCCTCGGATGAGGGGAGGCTCGGGCGTAATTACGCCGACGGTACTGAGACCTTATGTTGCAACAGCTCCTCCTGGCCGGAATAAGCCGACTCCGCGCCTTCCCGGCCATTAAGTGGTTGTCACCGAACGGCCGACACAACCCTCGACTTGCCCAGGAGCTCATACCCAGGCCGGTTGTTCGGCCAAACCAGTTGCTCCAACGGTTGCGGTGGAACCTCCGCCTCACAGCTACTCATCAGTCTCGACCATGATTCTCGGTCGGCCAAGGGTTTACCCCATCGGGTGTCAGTTACCCTCACCCCGACCGACCTCGGCAGGTGAAGGGTGGTTCAGGCCAAGGCAGCTCTTCGAGGACTCTTCCGAGTCCGAAGATGATTCCTCCTTCTTCCAAGCGACTGGACTTGGAGTCTTCAGGAGGTCAGCCAATGGACGATAGCCCGTCGTCTCTTCCTAGGACTGCTTGCTCATCTCGAGTTCTACCGGATGGAGCTCGAACCCGTTTCCAAGCGGGCCAGGTATCCCCTCACGGAGATTCTGGACCGAGGATTGACGGAGGCCTTTCCCGGTGGCCGAGGCCATAGTGGGTCCAGCACTGGAACTTTGGCAGCGCCCTGCTTCCTGCCCTGCGCCTGACCAGGATGGCCAGGAAGATGTCGGTCCCCGGTTCCTTGTCCGGTTTTGAACACCCTCTGCTGAGGGGTTGGTTACCGACAGCGTTTTCGGTAGCGCCGGCTGCGCCAGGGATGTGGACAAACCTCCTGACAAGGAGTCCAAGAAATTGACTATGTCGGGCTAAAAGTCTACGCTACGTCCCTCTCGGCCTTCGATAGGCCAGTTCGGCCGTCCTCATGGCACATTTTTCTCATGCCCTGTTGGGCTCCCTGGATGAGGTCATCCTCATCTTCCCGCCGATCTGCAGACTACGGTTAAGCAGGTGCGGGACCAGGGCAGGCAGTGGCCAAACAGCAGCTCCAGACTGCTTTGGATGTAGGGGACTCATGTGCCAGATCGGTGGCGGCCGCGGTGGCTATCGTCGGCTGGCTTGGCTGAGGATATCACCTTTACTCGGATACCCAGCACAAGTTGGCGGATGTTCCCTTGGGGACTGACCTCTTGACCCTGGGGTGGAAGGTCACCTGCAGAGGATCGAGGGTCCAATGCCACCTTGGACTCGGTCTCTTCGGCTCAGAAGGACAAAGACGCTTAAACCACAGCCCTAAGCCCTTTAGTCCTTCTGTGCCCCCGGCTGCTGCCCAGCAACGCCAGGGCCAGCAGGCTCGGCCTTGGCACTCCCAAACCCAAGCGCGCTTCTCTAACAGGAGGCAGGAGGAAAGGGCCCAGGAGGTCCCTCGGCCGGTCCCTCCTCCAAGCCTGCCCAGTGACGGGCTGAGGGGTGCCCCATCCCCGCCACCTTCCCTGGTCCCTCTGGGGACGGCCCGCACTTCGTTCCGCCTGGTCCGCTGTCACCACGGACAGGTGGGTCTTGAGGTGGTGGGAAGAGGCCTGCCTCTGGAATTGAGCAGCACCACCTTCAGAGCCGCGCCGCCTCGGGGGCTTCGGGATCCCAGCCTCACTGGCGGCCTGCCGAACTACATCGCCTCCTCCTCCAGAAGGAGGTGGTAGAGAGGTGGTGGACCCTCTTTCAGACCCAGGGTTTGTGTCCAGGTACTTCCTGGTTCCGAAACGGACGGGGGGCTGGCGCTCCATTCTCGACCTACACGACCTAAACAAGTTCCTAAGGTCTCGAACCTTCAGGATGGTCACTCTGGCTCAGATAATACCATCCTTGGAGCAGCGGCGTGTGGTTCTGCTCTCTGGACTTGCAGGACAGCGTTTTTTCACGTCCTATCCGTCCGTCTCACCAGAGATTCTTCGCTTCGGCGGAAGGATCTCTCTTGATTCAAAGCCATGCCCTTGGCTTGTCTCCAGCTCCCAGGGTCTTCACCAAATGCATGGCAGTGGTGACAGCATTCCTCGCGGCGCGAGGGAGTCGGGTGTACCCTTACCTGGACGACTGGCTGATAGCAGCTCCCTCCAGGAAGGAGGCGGGTGGTCCAGAGATCTGGCCCTCCAGGTCTGCTCTCAACTGGGCCTCCTTATCAGCGAGCCAAGTCGAACTCGGCCGAGCAGGTGATTTTATTCATCGGGCGCAGCTCGACTCTCTTCGAGCCAGAGCGCGGCTCCCGGCGGACAGGGCCGAGGTTCTTTCCTCCTTTGCCCGATCATTTCTGGTTGGGCAATTGCGCCCTGCCCGGGACTTCCTGCGCCTCCTGGGTCTCATGGCGGCCTGTACCAGCGTGGTCCGTTGGGCCCGCTGGAACATCAATCCCCTTCAGTGGGGACTGGCCAGCCAGTGGTCTGGCAGCGCGATCCCTTGGACCAGCTTGTGCCGGTGACACAGGGATGTGGGCGCTCTCCAGTGGTGGACCGTTCCAGATCATTTGCAGGAGGCATCCCGTTCACGCCCGAGCCGACGGTCTCTCTGTCGACCGATGCCTCTCTGATGGGTTGGGTGCCCATCTGGGGAACACGGGCTCATGGCCTCTGGTCCCAGGAGTCCCGATGCCACATCAACCTGCTGGAGCTCGAGGCGGTCCGCCTAGCTCTCACGCCTTTGCTCCGTTCCTCCGGGGTCAAGTGGTCCGGTCAGACGGACAATGCCCGACCATGTACTATCTAAACCGCCAGGGCTGGGGCCGCTCCATGCTTCTATGCAAGGAAGCTCTCCGCATTTGGTCACTCGTGGCGCAGCCTGGAGGCGGATCTCCTAGCCATTCACGTGGCAGGGCCTCAACACCCTGGCCGATGCCCTGAGCCGGATAGGGCTGCATCCCACAGTGGTCTCTCCTGCCGGAGGTAGTACAGCATCTGTTCTCCTTTGGGGCACACCTCAGGTGGACCTGTTTGCCTCCATGGAGAACGCGGGTTGAGTCTGTTTCATGCCCGCCTCAGCAGGAGGCTCGCTGCAGGGATGCCTTCTCAGGCAATGGACCCCGGCCTCTTTACGCCTTTCCCCATTTCCCTTGATCCACAAGGTGCTTCTCAAGGCGAGGAGGGACAAGCGAGGTGATTCTGATAGCCCCAGACTGGCCTCGCCAGTTCTGGTACCAGATCTCCTCAGTCTCAGCTCCAGGACTCCGCGGCAGCTTCCAGCTCGCCCGGACCTGCTCTCAGTCAATCAGGGAAGGTGTTCCATCCGGACCTTCAATCCCTGCACCTGACGGCCTGGTTCCTGAGCTGCTAGAGTTCAGGCTTTGGGTCTTTCCGACGGAGGTCCTCAATGTAGTTGAGGCGTCCGTAGAGTCGACCAGAAAATGCTATGCCTTCAAATGGAAAAGGTTTTCCATTTGGTGTCAGGAACAAGGGCTTGGACCCTTCCTCCTGTTCCTTGGCAAGCATCTTGGACTATTATTGGTCCCTTTCTGTCAAGGGCTTGGTCGGCGACCTAAAGGTGCACCTGGCAGCCATCTCCTTGCCACGGGCGCGGCCGGAAGCAGTCGATGGCGCAGGAGAAGGTGGTCTGGCGCTTTTCAAGGCCTTGATCACATTTCCCCCAGTCAGGGAACCCCCACCTCCGTGGGATCTACTGCTGGTACTGGCAAAGCTCATGGGCAAGCCATTCGAACCTATACAGGGTGTGTCTCTCACCTGTGGGAAGAGGGCCGCCTTCTTGGCTATCCGTCAGCCAGAAGGATGGGAGAGCTCAGGCGCTTTCATCGAGTCTCCTTACCTGGTCTTCCACAGGGACAAGGTTGTCCTGCGCCCCACCCGAAATTCCTTCCGAAGGTGGTGTGGAGTTCACCTTAACCAGTGTGACTCTGCGGTGTTCTACCCAATCACACCTCGGAGGCGAATATAGGCTCCATACTCTGGACCCTAGAAGGGCTCGCTTATTATAAGGAGGCAGCAGGCTGAAGTCGGGGAGAGGATTCGCCAGCTGTTTGTCACCCTACGCTGAAGCCGCATCTGGCAGACCTCCAGCCAAGCGGACGATAAGCAGGTGGGTAACCTCCTGCATAGATCTCTGCTTATAAGTTGGCGGGCATGGAGCCTCCCAGAGGATAAGGCTCACTCTACCCGCCATACTGCCTGCAGTGGCTGCTTCCAGGGACGTCCCTATCCAGGAAATCTGCAGGGCTGCTACCTGGAAGTCAGCAAACACCTTCATTACCCACTACCACATCGACCTTGAGTCACGCCGGGATGCTGGTTTTGGGGCCTCGGTTCTCAGTCTCTTTCCCAAGTAAGTATATGGGGGTGCGTTTTGCCTCCTCCTCCCGGAGAACTGCTAGGAGTCTGCCAATGAGTGTGGATGAACAACATATCCATGTCCTAGAAATACAGGTTACTCACCTGTAACAGGAGTTCTAGGAATGGTATATGTTGTTCATCCCTGCTCCCGACCTCCGGCTTGGCGCACAACCTGAGCTTCCAGCGGGCCAGATCTGGCGTCATGGGGCGGAGCCGAGAGTTATACCACCCGGGTGGGTGGGAGGAGCAAGCTTGAAGACCTTCCGGCAAGATTTAAAGCGGCAAGGATACTGCCAATGAGTGTGGATGAACAACATATACCATTCCTAGAACTCCTGTTACAGGTGAGTAACCTGTATTTTTCTCTCTTGATCTGTAGTTTAGTGGGTTTCAACAAAAATTATTAGTTTTTCTCGGTTCCCTCCTGGTTACTGTGAACCGAGAAGAAGGCTGCAAAAAAGGCTCAGTTCATAAAGACTGTTAAAGAGACTTAGCGGTTTATTTGTTTTTTTTTATTTATATTTTTTTTAGGTTTTTACCCCCATTTTCACCTGCCCCCATTTTGGGTATGCATGCATATGGAGGCATGTGCATGCCATGCTTCGAGACACCTTCCCTAGGTGCTGCCCCCTCCCACCTATGCCGGCACAGGACCTCCACCCGTTGGTAGCGGAACTATGTGGAGGTGGGCACATCTTCCCCGGGAGAGGAGTGCTACTCGTTAGGCTCCTCAATCCTTCTATCTTCCCCTCCCCATGCTGGCTCCCCAGTGACCCAAGGTCGGTCCCGAACCCGAGTAGCCGGCATGACATGAGGTAAGGCAGAATGCCTCAGCCCTTTGTGACACTGGGCTGGCCATAGTGATTTATTTTAAAAACATTCTGTTTCCCTTTTTCTTTGTCCCAGTTTAAAATATATATTTATTTTACCTATTTTTTTCTGTCTGAAATTTATTTGAGGCCTATTCTGGGAACTGTCACCAGCTCACAGCAACTGTGGTTGGTACTTGAGTGCTCTGTCAAAGAGTTAAATGCACTCAGTTTCTCCGCTGAAGTAAAGCTTACGAGTTGTCTCTCAAAGACTGGCAGACATTTAAACTGGCTCTCGGGGACTGAGGTTGGACTGTTTACAGTGTTGCCCATCCTGGTCTTATGTCTGAGTTGGGAAAATCAAAGAAAAAGGCTGGGTCCATTGGTCTGAAAAGGTGTACACAGTGTGGACCTGTTTGCCTAAGGAAGATAGGCATACAGTGTTACAAGTGTTTGAGCACTACTCACAGGTGGAAAAACTGTGAGCTGTGCTGAGTGTTTTGTCCTAAGATACAGAAAAGAAAATGGGCAAAAAGGCTTTTACTGTCCAAACATGTTATGTCATGTATAACATGTACAGACCAAAAAGGAACAAAGAACAGATACAGGCAACGCAGCACAGTGCCAGACCCATGTGCCCTGGGCAAAACCCCTGCCCAAGTGACAATGTCCACACCACGGTCTGCCCAGCCCTCCAGCATGTTCTCAGGCTGTCCCGGTGTCCTCCTCCTCCACTGTGCCACTCAGCAGTGACATGGAACACTCCCAGCCCAGGCCACCCAGTACGAAGCACCTCACAGGACCCCTGTAATGCTGGAAGAGAAAAAGGTGACTGCTGTCAGTAAGGATGCAAGACAGGATCCGTTGGCATGCAGGCCATGTGTGAGTGAGTGTGATAGCACATGATACGGAAGACCCACCTGTGATGGCACCACCACTTTCCAGATATCACAGGTGTCTGACCTTTAGAGGATGCCATCTTCCACGTCCTACTGCTGGCTAAAGTAGCCTGGCACCCTGAGCCACCAACACCCTGTCCACTGCTGAGGGGACCACACCACACATGCTGCTCCATCTGGCTGCACGACCCTCAGGAACTCGAGCCATTGTGCCAGTCCACGATGGTCCCGTATGGGGTGAGACAGGGAACACATCACTTGCAGTCCCTATCCAACCCTTGACAGAAGCGTGCACTGCGAACATGACACGTACCAGCCAGTGGCAGACCACACACCACAGCGTCCCCCCACTGTGCTGGTTGGTATACGTATCCTCGGACATCCTCCAGAGTCACCGTGAAAACATTACGAACTGCTGCTGCTGCCGCTGACACTCCCCATTCTGACATAATGATGCAACTATCATCAATGTCTTAAATGAGCATGTGCTGCAGAGAACCCCAAACAGGTATGGGCATGATGCACGTGGCAGCTGCCACGCCCACATAAAGGTGCACATCCATGTCCCACAGCGGATGACGGTGTGCAACCATGATGGTACCTTGACATAGGGAGAGCAACAGGACAACAAGAATGTGTCCAGGACTCCTGCTAAACATGTATATGCACATTGTGGTGCGGGACAGGATGAGGCGACTGTGTGTTCTAACCACAGATGGTCACCAGCACACTGAGGGACACACACTGTATTGAGCATTTCAGGCTCCAGTGACCCATGATAGCACACCTGTGCAACATGGTCCAGGATCGCTTCATGCAGAGAACACGGCGGTCCAAGGCAATGCCAGTTAAAATGGTGCACTAGCTTATTTTGCATCTAGATCATTCCAGCATGTGGCGGGTGATGCTGTGGGTGTGAGCCAGTCCTCTCTATCCTGGGCATTGGCACAGGTGACTAATGCCCTGTTGAAGCATATGCATGACCACATCAGGTTCCTGATGACCGATGTGGAGCTCCGTTCCGCCAAGCAGGCGTTCTATGCCCCACATGGCATTCCCAATGTCTGCAGCGCTGTGGATGGCACACATATAGCCATCTTGACACCCACCAGCAGTGAAGAGGCATACAGGAACAGGAAAGCATTCCATAGTGTGACTTGCCAGGTGGTCTGTGATGCCGCAGGGGTGTTCATAGACATGTGTGCCATATTCCCCGGCTCATGTCATGACGCCTACATCCTGGACGCCTCTGGACTAGGGGTCATGCTACACGCAGGGACAGCTCAACAGCTGGCTGTTGGGTAAGTATGGGGGGTGGGTGGGTGGTGGGTTCCATGCCACAGTGTGCCTGCAACTGACACCTTTCCCATTTATCCACAGGTGACAGTGGATACCCCCTACACCCTTATTTGATGACCCCGATACTCGCACCGTCCATGGTCACTGAGGAGGCATACAACACAGCACACAGGAAGACATGGAGTACTGTGGAGAGAACCATCAGACTGCTGAAGATATGCTTGCGGTGCCTGGACCATACCAGGGGGACCATCACGCTTGCGCTGGGACGTGCCTGCAGGGTGTTTACCGTATGTGCCATGCTGCACAACATGACAGTGCACTGTGGCATGCCCATGTCAGAGTACCAACAGTGGGACCAACCATCGGAGCTGCCTTATCAGGAGACGGTGACTGGGTGGGGCGTTACGTGCTGCACTCGTGAAGGGCACATTCCAGTGCTAGCCACGTCCAGGGACCACCATGCAGGACCGCAGATGGTGAACGGTGGTGGTGTATGCAGCTGTGTGGCAAGGGCCAGGAAATGATGCCAACCATGTAGGTACCATGTGCTACCCTGTGACATGGCTGCGTGTTCTTATCCCGCAATACCCGAAGTGCGCCCAATGATGGTGTCACTGACTGAGGTCCCGTGGGGGTGGCGTTGGTCCTGTACACTGGCATGCCCCTGTGCACTGGCACCATGTGTGGGGCCCATCCCCATGCTGGGGCACCTACTGCCATGCCTGGGCCGGTGTGCAGCCATGTACACAGGCACTGGTTGACTATGCACCACTGCTACCCCATTTCACATGTTGTGGTGTCCGGCCCCATGTGCAGTCCAGCCCACGTCTCGGGCCATGCCAGCGGAGGGGCGCACACCATGGTATGTAGCATACCACACACACATGTCTTGTCGGTCTGTGGCTGGCATTTGGTTACAGTGCCCATGATACATTGTGTTAAGCCTCTGTACCACTGCAACATAGCCAGTCCTACAGAGGTACAGTCATACCATCGTGCATACATTCCGTACAGACATGTCTGTCCTAGGCATGCACCCATGGCCACATAGTGTTGCACCCATTCCCCATGCAGTCCCGTGAGTGTGCTGGTGCTGCCTGCACCCTGTGTGTATGTGCCTGGTGTGAGTCACTGTTCTGGTGAGCCATAGGGCATGACCTGCAGCCTGGCCAATGCCCATATACCCAGGTGTCATCCTGGTCCCTGTGGCCTGGCACCATGCCCATGATGCCTGCTGCCCTGGGATGCCACAGAGTTGGTGTTGCACTGTGTGTCAGTGTCTGAATTGCTCTGGCCACTGTTGTTGCCATGCTGGCCCCAATGTGTGCTGTCTGAATCTGTGTCCTGGGTGTCCGCATCCTGTGCATCGGCAACCAACATGCCATCCTTCCCATGTTCTGTTCAGCCTTGGACCCTGCTGCAGACACAGCCACCTGCTCAGCCTCTGGACCCCCCGAGCCGATGTCATGTGTCACCTGGGTGTGTGCATCTGCAACGTGTGCTGGGGTGATGGTGGCGCTCCATGGTGGTTCGGTTCCATGGTTTCTTGCGGTTCCCTTTTTCTTTTTTTTAATTTTAAAACATTTTAAGTTATTGCGTATAGTATTTCCACGGTACCCTGTTATTATTATTGTTTATTTTTATTGCGGTTCCCTTTTTTAAGTGGGAACTGATGGTTTTATATATTTTTACCTCGGAAAAGTAGTGGTTATTTACTGCAAAGAAACTGATCATTGGACCTTAGTTTTAAACGGTTCAACATTCTTTTTAGGGAGTTTCTGTTAATTGGGCATGTCAGAAACCCCAAAGAAAAGGACTGGACCCACAGGTTTTAAAAATTGCTTGAACTGCCATAGAATTTTAGTTAAAGCTGATACCCATGACCTGTGTTTAAAGTGTTTAGGTCCAGATTATTATTGTGTTCTTTGCTCCAACTTCTGTTCCAGAACTTTGAGGAATAGAGCAAAAAGGCTTAGAGAAATGGCAGAAGAAGGGTCTTCATCTGGTCCCAAACGTAGACCCAAGGCTACCGACGAGGGGCCTATAAAAAAATAAAAATAATACAGGTGCTGATGAGGCATCTTTGAAGTCTAAGCCTAGTACAGGTGCTGATAAAGTGCTTTTAAAAACAAAGAACACTAAGCCTGGCACTGATGAAGTGTCTTCAAAAAATTTATGTAAGGAAAAAAATCCTCTTGCTCCTCTAGGCGATGCCATTAGTGAGGCTGCAATGGGAAAAAAAGCATAAAGATAAGTAAAAAAATATTGAAGCCCAGGAGGGCGGCCCTCAAGACTTTCAAGGGGACCTTCCCTCTATTGAGGATATGGCAAAAGCCTTGCACCTTTATTAAACTATCCAGGACATGGGTTCTATTTTCGGTGCCTCTGATTTCCCTAGATAAACCACTTCTAATGTTCCCTGTGCTGTAGGAGCTGACGAAGGGGATGATGATGATGAGTGTTATGAACCCCCTGATGACACCTCTGAGGGTAAGGCCCCTGAACCAGATGCGTCTCATCCAAATTTTGGGGCTTCTCCTGACCAGGAAGATAATTCCTCTCTGTTTTCTTTCCTGCAACACATTTCAGACGCTCTTCATCTCCCCTCTCAAGAGTCCAGCCAAGATGAGGAGGAAGACCCAGGACAACAGAGAGATGAAAGGTCTTCCCCCTCCTAAGAAATTGCTTCTCCCTATTTATAAACCCTTCAGGGAGAACACTATGAAAATTCTTCAAAATACACTTCAGTACAAGGGGTCAAAGAAAGGGCTGACAAGAAATACCAGTTTTCAAAAACTGATGCTGAATTTCTGTTTGTGCACCCAAGTCATGCGGGAGTGGTGCAACAGGCAGCATGTGATAAAGCTGGAGTTCCACTTTCTTTCCAGCCACCAGAAAAATATTCTAAGAGACTGGATTTCATGGGTAAGAGGACATATACTTCAGCCACTCTCCTTCTTTGCCTGGCTTCTTATATGGCTTATACAGCCTTATAAAATGGCAGGGTAAAATCATGGAATCTGATTGGCTGTTATTTATGTGCAAAATATGGTTTATACATGGCTAAAAAAAGGGCCAAATATCAGAAGGTTCTGTGGAATGTGGTGTTGGCAATTGTCAAGCGAAGTTCAGGTTCCATGGTCAAAGATTTAGTGGAAACAGCTAAGACAGCTCTGGAGGCCACTAAATACCAGTTCCACATGGCAGATAATAGCAATGATGCAGCCTTAAGGGTTATGGCCCAGGCTGTTTCCCTGAGGCGCTTTGCTTTGCTTAGGTCTACAAATCTGTCACAAGACACTCTATCCAAAGCTATGGACTTCCCTTGCAACAGAAATCTTCCTTTGATTCCAGGACTGAGGAGTATATGAAAAAGGTTGATGAGTACAAGGCAACCTATCAGAGTAACATTACTAAGACTAGGCCTCAGGGGGCCCACAAACCTCAACATAGGGGTAATAGAGGTAGGGGCTACTTTCTCACGCCTTTTTACTCGCTTCCTCCTCAGTTTGACCTCTCTCAGTTCAGGGGTTACTACAGAGGTAGAGGCAGGAGGTGCCAGAGAAGGTCTACTTCTACCCCTGCTCCTGCCACCTAGCAGAAGCCCTGACCCCTCAGCCCAGCTCGCCTCCCCTCTGCCTGTAGTGGGCAGGCTCTCCCACTACCTCCAGTCCTGAACCCTTATTACCACAGACAGTTGGGTTCTGGAGGTCGTGGAAAAGTGCTTGTCTCTTTAGTTCAAAGAGATGCCAGGCCTAAAAAGAACTCAGATTTCCAAATCTCTAACTTCAACAGAGAAAATTCTGTTGGAATTGAAAGTAAAGTATCTTTTGGAAGCAAAAGTAGTGGAGAGAATGCCTGTCCATCAAAGGGACAAAGGACTCTACTCCAGATACTTCTTGACTCAAAAGAAGAACGGGGAGTAGCGGCCTATTTTAGACCTCAGGTTCCTAAACAGGCACCTTCTTAAACTGAAATTTAAGATGGTCACTCTGAATTTAGTGATTCAGTCTTTGCAGCAGGGATACTGGCTAACTTCCTTAGATCTCAAAGACACTTACTTTCATATCCCCATCAGGATGGCCCACAGGAAGTTCCTAAGGTTCAGACTTCCATCAGGGCACTACCAGTTTGCAGCCATGGCCTTCGGCCTGTCATCTGCCCCAAGGGTATTTATAAAATGTCTAGTTGTAGTGGAAGCTCACTTAAAAAACAAACTCTGGCCAGAGCCAATAGGGCTGTCACAAGCTGCCAGATGACCAAAGTTACACATGTGCGTAGAAATTATTGAACGCCCGGGTGTAACTTGGCCTTTTTTGGAGGTGTTGCACCAAATTTTCAACTTGGCCTTTTTGGGACACCTCCTTGTGAAGAGTGTCAATGTAATTTTGTTCAATGTGATTTTGCAGAATGAACGTGCCATTCTGTGCCACAGGTGTGAAAATACATTTTGGGCAGTATGTGAAATATGACAGCTACACTGTTAAAAAAGGAGGTGTGCAAAAATGGCAATGTTGTAAATCCTGAGTGAAAATATTAAAAACTGGCAATGTTAGGAGCTTGTGTAGAAACTGCGCAATGCACACTTGTAACGCAGTCATTTTTTGGAATTCTTTCACCAAATTTGCAACATGGGCTTTGTTGTTGAGGCACAGGTCAGGAAGCATAGAGAAAACCCAGGAGCAGTTGTAAAATTCCACAAAACTGCTTATTTATAGTTGCAGTAACATAAAATAAAATAAACCGGTTCAGGATAGCCAGCCCGGTGGCACTGAGGGTTGAGGCGCTGGACGCCACTCGCTGCACACTGGCGACCCGGGTTTGGGAGTGGACTCGGGTCACTGGTGGGTCGGCCGGGGGGAGAACGACTTGAGCATCCGGCCTGCCCGTCTCCAGGGGAGCGGGGTGGGAGGGCCGATGCCCACTGCATTTGTGTGACTCTCAGGCAGAGGCTCGGGGGAATGCAAGCCCCGATTTGTAGGGGATGGGTGGCCCTGATGCACAGTGGATGTTGGCATCTAACGCCTTGACGTCAGGGGAGCACACTGTGTTGGGGAGGAGAAAAGTGGAAAACACACCTGTCTGCTCCGGGATGACAGGCTTCCCCAGGCATGTCTCCGATTTGCTACTGCTCGACGACCGCCTTCAGTGCCAACAAAATGAAGGATTATGGGGGGCTTCTCTCTCCACCTTATCCCCGCTTGAGGGGCAAACCACAGCTACATGTGGACTGGAAGGTAGGTACTGGTGAGCAAGTGGCAGGAGGATGACCCATTGGATGCCCTGAAGGGTCGGAGTCGGCAGGCAGTAGAAGGGGGAAAAGTACAATTTCAAAAAAAAAAACCTGTTCAGGATAACTATATACAGAAGCAAAATATAATCTCTTGTAAAAAAATCTACCTTGCAGCTCAGCTGTTTTTATAAGACTTACTCAACCCCCATCCTTTGTCAGCATACTGTTCTTTGTAAATTTCAGGAGCTGCTTAGGACATTGAGAACTTCCTGAGGTCCCCACAGCCTTTACAAAATGCTCAGGCATTTGCACTCAAATGACCTATAGCTTTTTACAGTTATCTCAAATCACAAATATATACATTTCAACAGCAACATCAAACATCTTTCAAACAAAAGGGATCCCAATGTCAGCTTCACGCCATACATTGATTCTCATAATTTTACATTAGCAGATCTAGATATGCAAAGGAGGAAAAACAGACAGCAAGAGAAAACAAAGGGACAGTGAGAGGCAAAGGATTGCGAGACTGTTCGGGTTGATCAAGTCCAAAGGTCTCACAGGAAAATTTGGTTGCGCAACCAGACAGAGGAGAGAGAAAAGGAAAAAATGCAGATCCTTGCATTTACACACTTTCTTCAAAAAATGGGACAGGGTCCTATTCTACCCTGTCACAGACTTTTTGAGACTCCACCTCATGAACAGTGGCATTGTCATTGCATTAATCAGTCCGGAAAGGTGATTCCGTGCAGTGACCGTGAAATCACCTTTCAGGACTGAGTAACTAAATGACAGTGACACTGTTCATGAGGTGGCGTCCCAAGAACCCCATGTTGAAAATTTGGGGCCAAAATTTGAAAAAAATTGCTGATTTCTCAACTTAAGTTGAAAACCCCATTGAATGCCCTTATAGCATGCTTACCTTTGATTCTTCAGTTTGTGGTTTCGGCTTTGAAGAGTGCAGATGTGTCCTGGTCTAGAGAAGATGACAACGGCGACCTCCAGAGGTAAGTGTGGGGTAAGGGGGGGTGCTGGGAGGTGGGTGCTCAGTGGGAGGGTGGGAATGGGGAGGGGGGACTGGGGCTTCGACGAGGGACTGTTTTCTTTTTTACAGGTGAAAAAAACATGTCTGGAGAAGGTTTTCTTTATTTACAGGAAAATAAAGCAATACATACATTTGGACACACTGGAGTGGACTCCCAGTGTGCCACATAAGTTGGGGGCACATAATGCTGACATGGGGATTGGGCACCCCGATATCGACGTGCGGAGCAAGTGTATAATTACAGCTGAGCACACTGGGTTGGGCTCCCAGTGTGCCACATGAGTTGGGCGGGGCGCTAGATAATGTCGACATGAGGATTGGCCCAAGTCCAACGGAAGGTTCCGTGATCAGCCGTTTTTAGAGCTACAGTCTATCCCAAAATGGCTGTAGACTCCACTCACAGTCCTGAAAAGGGGATATCAGTTTACCCTATACTTGGACAACTGGCTTGTAGTAGCAAAGTCTCCTCCACTTCTGGAACAGGCCCTTTTCTTAACAAAGGACACTCTACAATCTTTGGGCTTCATTACAAATCTAAAGAAGTCCCAGTTAGCACCAGTCCAACTCCTCACCTTCTTCATAGGGGCATAGCTGGACACTTTACACAGCAGAGCCTTTCTACTTTTGGAAAGAATTCAGAATTTCCTGTCAGTGGCAAACTCATTTGTCCTGGGTCAACCCAGGCCAGTCAGGCATTTCCTGCAGCTACTGGGCCACATGGCATCTATGTCAGTGGTAGTCCCAGGGGTCAGATTCTGAATCAGGAACATTCAGCACTACCCAAGGTCTCGCTGATCCCGAAGCAAAGATTCCCCTGTCCTAATTGTTTCCAGTTACAAAGCAATTGCTGCAGTTTCTGGACTGGTGGAAGGATTCCACAAACCTGTCAGTAGGGGATCCCTTCCAGGTTTTCTTCCCCCTTGGAAATCATCACTACAGATGCTTCTCTGTTTGGATGGAGAGCTCACATGGACAACTGTTCTGTCAGTGGCTCCTGGACTCCGCAAGAGTCACAATCCCACATCAATCTGCTGGACCTCAGGGCCATTTATCTGGATCTCAAAGCTTTTGCTCCACAGATAAAGGGACTAACAGTTCAAATAAGAACAGATAACACCACTGCTATGTCTTACATAAACAAGCAGGATGGCACAGGGTCCACCATCCTATACTTGGAGTCCATGAGGGTTTGGGGCCTAGCCAATTCCCTGGGAGTCAGTCTCTCAGCCATGCATCTCCCAGGGAAAGACCCTAGCAGATGCCCTCAGTCACATCAACCAGGGGCACAGCGAATGGTGCCTAAACAAACAAGTGCTGGCCACAGTGTTCAGGAGGTGGGGCACACCAGAAGTGGATCTGTTCACCTCCCACCTGAACCATCAACTTCCACTATTCTGCAGTTCCCCAGTACTGGGGACTCTTCCAACAGACACCCCAGCACTGGATTGGACACATAGGTTCCTTTATGCCTTTCCTCCTTTTTCTCCAATTTTCAGAACTTTGTTAAAGCTCAGAGATCAGCCTGTAACAATGATACTGGTGGCACCAGACTGGCCGAGACAGGCATGGTACCCTCTGCTGTTGTTCATGTTGTACAGCAAGCCTATTCATCTTCCTCTGAGTCACTTCCTTCTGTCTCTGCCCCAGACAGACAGGGGTGTCTTATCCAACCCTAAAACCATATCACCTCAAAGCTTGGCTCTTGAAGAGACAGAGTTTCCTGACTCTCAGTACTCGAAGCAACTTCTGAAGATCCTGAGGCTGTCCAAAAAGCCTAGTACAAAAAAGACTTATGCAGCCAAATGGAAAAGATTTTATATCTGGTGCAAACAGAAGCACATTAATCTTCTTAAGGCTTTGATTCCTAACATCTCGGATTACCTGGTATACCTACAGGACTCGGGCTTGAAGCTTCATCTGGCTGTTGTTTCAGTCTTTCTTTTTGTGGGGAAGACCACGTCGGTCTATTCACAACCAGTTTTCAAACAGTTTTTCAGAGGTCTCCTTCCATCCCAGCCTTCAATAAGGGAACCTTTGCCCCCTTGGAGTTTGAATCTCTGTATTGCCAGATTTATGGAGCCTCCTTTTGAGCCCATGGCTATGACCCATATTAAGTATGTGACCTGGAAAACTCTTTTTTTATTGGCCATTACCTCTGCTAGAAAGATTTCAGAGTTGCAGGCCCTCTGCACTAGCCCAACTATTTCATCTTACACTGGGACAAGACTGAGCTCAGAACTAAGAGAAGGTTCTTGCCTATGGTGGTTTCTGAATTCTGCCTTAATCAATCCATCACTTTACCTGTGTTCTTCACAGAAAATCCACTCCAGGGGAACAAAAGCTCTGCGGTCTGCATGTCAGAAGGGCCCTGCTCTACTACTTGGACCACACCAAGCAGTCTAGGGGCTCTTCTATACAGTTGTTTCTCACCTATGGGGAAGTACAGTGGTTGCTACAGAAGAGTTACTTGGAGCGTTATACATGTTATTCAGTGGGTATCGCAATTGTGCACCGTACAACTTTACTGTAGCAAGCACTGTAAGTAGAGGAAGACCAGCCACTAAGAGAACTATCTCTCACTGGATAGTTGCCTGCATTCGATTCTGTTATGACAAGGCTGGCAAGCAGCCCCCTGAGGGCCTCAGAGCCCCCTCTACTAGGGGTACTTCTGCTTCGGTGGAAACTGCTAGGGACATTCCCCTTCTGGAAGTCTGCAGAGCAGCAACTTGGAAGACTGTGCGCACTTTCGCTAAGCATTATTGCTTAGATGCGCAGTCTAGGACTGATGCCAGTTTTGGTAGGGCGGCCCTGCAGAGCCTTTTTCCTAAGTAGGTTCTCTACCCACCTCCCATCAGCACTGCTTTGTAGTCTGCTATAGTCACTGATGCTAAAGGACCCCTGAGGTAAGATGAAAAAATTACTCACTGTAATAATCTTCTTTTTTCCAAGACATCTTTTAGCATTAGTAAGCTCCCACCCATCCTCCCCAGATAACCTTCAGAAGAAGGCTCTATCTTTTGCCTTAAAAATGTTCAATATGTTAAACTTTGGATTGCATTTTGAGCAGTTTTTATGGTTATGATTCTTGTTATTGTAAATGTTTTTATTCTTGTTCGTTCTTTCCTGTGAGCATTTGCCCATCCTATCTTTGAAAGGATTCTGAAGCCTCCTTCTTACCCCAGTAATGCTCAGTATATTCTTAACTTTATGCAGTAAGCCTGAGGGGTTGGACTGCCTGGGGACATGGCACACATGCAAATGACGGAACACTTTGCATGTGAGCATCTTCCAAACGCTGCCTCTACCAACTGCCTGTGTTCTGACCTCTTCAGATTTTTCTCTCTGCCTGAAAAGTCTGGTTGCTCAGAGTTTCATTCGTCCACTTTCTCCTGCATGAAGAAAACTTCAAATTACTAAAATTAGTATATTTTGTTTTCATTTATTGCCTCTACTGGTTGTTTAGTTATTTAATCTTAGTTTATGGTTAAAATTTATTATTTTCCCGGTTCCTCTCAGTTCGGGTATAACCGTGAGGAAACCGGGTTAGTTTTAGTTTAAACTGGGGTTCTCTGACTAAAGAACCTTTTTCCTTTTACTTAAAAAACGTTGTTTTAACATAATTTTATAACTGATAAATCTTGGTTACTGAACCGCTTATTTGCTTAGTTTCAAGTTCAAGTTTATTGTAGGAAAACTCTGTTGAGCAAGCTCATTCACAAGGAGGTCCTTTGACACAGACTGGTAGTTGCAGATTGCATAATTGAAAAAAACAGTACAAATTCAAGTACAGAATTATGGGCAAACATTAACATGTTGCGTAAAAATGACAATGACATAGAAAAATACAAGTACAGAAAAAAGGTACTAAGTGCTTGTTTCGGAGCAACAAGGCAGCTAATTTCTAGGTAAGTAAGAGGAAGCCATGGGCTAGGGTTAGAACAGTAAGCTAGGATTTAGAAGCAGCTGCATATATCTTTCACTTTTGCTGCAACCAACCTTTTAAATAGGCTGACAGGGACACAGTACCTGGAAGCTTCAGTACACCTTGGAGCTGGTTCCAGATAGTTGGGAGTATGCTCGATATGGCCCGCTTGTCGAGTGAGGTGTGAGTTCTCGGCACATCGAGGAGGAGGTATTTTTCTTATGAGAGTAGGCACTATGGGAAATAAGGAAAAGGGCTGTGAGGTAATGGTTGGTGTTTTTCTCCTTTTATTAACATCATGTCAGAGAAGCCTGAAAAGAAGACCGGTGAGCCTGGTTTTAAAAATTGTTTACAGTGTGGAGAAGTATTTGCAAAGGCAGATAAGCACACTTTATGTGTGGCTTGTCTGGGCTTTGAACATCTTAAAGAGGAATGTGAGGTGTGTAACACATTTCCAGATAAAACTATTGAAAAACGCTTTGAAAGGCTTAAGAAAAGGTTTCCTAGGGGTCCCTCAGGCTCTGACCAGCCGACACCCCAACCTATTCTGACTGAACCCACAATTGCAACTACCCCTGCCCCGAGACAGGTGAGAAGGGTAGAAAAAGAATAAATTAACTGGCAGACTCCCCGGTTCCTTCAAAGAAACTAAAACATGCAGAACCTTCGCCTTGTAAACCGGGGACTTCTGTATCTGGTCCGACTGTGCCTTCAGTCCAAGAGATGGCCCAGGCATTTAAAATAATTCAGACCCTGCAAACTATTATTCCTCCTCAGCAGCCTCCTGCCCCTGCTTAGGGTCTTCAGGCTGGCAGTATTGTGCAACCCTCCTTTCAGGGGGAACAGCTAATATTTTTCCTAGCCAAACTATCTCTTGTTGGGAGCTGCAATATTGAACATAGGATTTGCAAGAAAGCGAGTTGTGCTCACAACAGAGGAAGGGGAACCTTTCAATTGTCTGTGGTTTGTAGCAGATATACTGCAGGTGGAGGCTGCTTCTAACCGAAAGGTGAAAGAAGGAATTTACAATTATCAGGAAAAGACAGTCTTGTTACAATTCTTAAGATTTTCAGTGCAGGAAGATTTTAAACTCTGGGCGAAACATTTGTCACAAATCCTGAAATAAGTGCAGGCACAGGTTGTGTATTTGACCCAGACAGTAAACTGTTTTCTGTGTTTATCTTTGTTTGCCTTAAAAGGCAATTCCAAACTTTCTCAGGAAGTGATTTCATCACAGAGACTTAATTCAGCCAATAGCTTTGGTAACAGACCTGAGAAGAATAGTATTATAAGCAAGTGTTTATAGCAAACTCATCAGAACAGCTAATATTTTTCCTAGCCAAACTATCTCTTGTTGGGAGCTGCAATATTGAACATAGGATTTGCAAGAAAGCGAGTTGTGCTCACAACAGAGGGAGGGGAACCTTTCAATTGTCTGTGGTTTGTAGCAGATAAACTGCAGGTGGAGGCTGCTTCTAACTGAAAGGTGAAAGAAGGAATTTACAATTATCAGGAAAAGACAGTCTTGTTACAATTCTTAAGATTTTCAGTGCAGGAAGAGTTCAAAGCACAGCTGACTTATTTTGGGGCTGACTGCTTTTCAGAGCGCAAACCACCAGGCTGTTTTGGGGCTGGGGAGGTTTACCTGTGTCTGACTTGGATGTCTGGATTTTTCTCTGTTTGATTAGCAGGGGATTTTCTCTGTCAAATTGTTGTGTATAGTATCTTGCAGACAGGAAGGCACTCATCGCAGCGGTGGGTCAGAGTTCTTAGCTGATTGTTTTGCGAGGCACAGTTTAGGCCCAACCCTTCCCACCCCCACCCTCCCCTGAAATAGTTCCTTTATACCTAGGGTTCTGACATCATTTCCTCAAAGAGTGCAAGGTGCATATCAATGTCATATCCTCTCTAGCACATAGCACTGAAAATATAGCATACACATTATATAATATATATATTTCTATATAACAAACCAAGCACACACACAAAAAAAAAAAGTACATAGTCATGTGGGGAGTAGTGCAATGTAATGGCTGTGGGCAGCAGTCTTCCGAGAGTCTTTCTGGAGGCTGAGATGCTGCCCTATTTGCTGACAACTCTTGCCCTGAGGAGGAAGTTGCCCGTCTTCAGGCCACACTGGACAGCAGTAAGAGAACCTTCCCCCAGGCCAGACTTGATGGTAGGAAGGGACCCCCATCCAGGGAGCACCAGAGCCACCACCACTACCTCAGAGGTTGCAAAGAAAGCACAGCAGTTGGACCATAGTGGGCTCAGGGAGGGTGAGGAGGGTGGAACAGAGGCACACCCAGTCAGTTGTTCCACTCCACAATCCATACACCATTCTGGGGGAGCACAGCTCCCCTATGGATGCACCCACGGAGGAGATTAAGGAGGCTGAGGACGCCTGCCACAAGGGAGGCCCACAGGAGGAGGCAAAGGATGCCACAAGGAAAGGAAGCAGCTCCTGGTGGGGACTCATTATTAGGGGATAGAACTGGGGAGCAGGGAAAACTAAGTAAAGTGCCTGCCTGGTGCCATGGCTTGTAGGGACAGGAAGCGCATCCTCAGGATCACTAGAACAGCTGCACGGGAGTCTGAGCTGGATGTCATTGTCCACCTAGGGACAAATGACTTGGCTCAACATGAGATCAGAGCAGTGCAGAAGGACTTTTAGAACTGGGGAGGGCCTAAGACAAGTAGCACACACAGTAACCTTCTCAGAGGTGCTGCCTGTAAATGGCATGAGTGAGGCAAGGGTACTTTGCACCATGCAGTTTAATGAGTGGTTGAAAAAATGGTGTGGAGCACAGGGGTTTGGCTTCATTGGGACTGGGGTTCCACCTGGAGGACACCAGCCTATACTGGCAGGATGGTCTGCATCGTTCCAGGAAGGGAACAAGTCTTTTGAGCAATCGGTTTAAATGCTTCATTGGCAAGCTTTTAAACTAGTCAAGGGGGGAGGCACTGATGAGCAGCAGGAAAATCCCAGCCTCTCCCTACAAAACAGGGTACTAAATGAGAAAAGACCGAGGTAGAAAGGTCAGTGGGGATGCTGCAACAGAAGGTAAAGCCATCAAAAAATGGACAGCAATGAGTACCAATGCACGTAGTCTGAGTAACAAGCTTCCTGAATTAGTGGCCTTGATGGAGGAGGAACATCTGGATATCGTGGCAGTCACAGAAACATGGTTCGCATAAAAACCATGACTGGGACATAAACACACCAGGATACACTATCTACAGGAGGGACAAGGAGGGTAAAAGAGAGGAGGAGTAGCTCTTTACATAAGGAAGGAATCAAAGTAACAGAACAAAAGAGAAAACAGGAGGAGAAGAAGCACTGTGGGTAAATTTGGAGACCGGCAATGGCACCACAATCCGCACAGGGTTAGAGTACAGACCCTTCTCAGGGGAGGAAATGGACAAGGAAATGATAGAAAGTATACTTAGTATGGCAAAAAGGGGAGATATTGCTGATGGGTGATCTGAATATGCCAGATGTTAACTGGAGTGCAGTTACAGCCACTTCGAAGAGTGGGGTTATTCTAGATGCCCTACAGGGGCATGCCTAGACAACTAGTATTGGAGCCCACTCGAGAGGGAGCAATCTTAGACCTGGTTCTCTCAAATGCAGATGAAGAGAGGATCACAGATGTAGAAGTGGGTAGCCATCTGGGAACTAGCGACCATCGAACAATATGGTTCACAATAAACACAGCAATAGAGTCAAGCCATACAAAGGCAAAGGTACTGGACTTTAGGAGGGCTGACTTTGCCAAAATGGGTAAGTGCCTAAGGAATGCACTAGCACATGGGCAGGAAGGAGGGGTGGAAGAACAATGGGGCATAATAAAAACTGCCATCACAGAGGCAACAAGCCTTTGTGTGAAGCAAATAAACAAAACTAAACGATGTAAGAAACCACTATGGTTCTCAAAGGAAGTGGCAGTGAAGGTTCAAGAGAAAATAAACCTTTCAGGAAGTACAAGGAATCGCAGAAGGAGCAGGACAGAGAACTGTATCAGTTAAAGCAAAAGGAAGCTGGGAAGGCAGTCAGAACAGCAAAGGCCCAAACCGAGGAAAAGATAGCCAACCTGTTAAGAAAGGATAAAACCTTTATAGGTACAACAGGGAGCCAAGGAAGACCAAGGAGGATAGTGAGGCTTAATAAAGGGGGGTGGGCAGAGGGAGACTGTGAAAAGGCAGAGATACTAAACAAATATTTTTGCTCAGTATTTACAAAGGAAGGGGTACCTAGAACAAACAGTAGAAACACACTGGATACAGAGCGTTGATACCAGCCCATTTACAGAAGAAAGGGTTCTGAAAGAACTCTTAAAACTGAAGGTGGACAAGCAATGGGGCCTGATGGATTCATCCCAGAATTCTAAAGAACTAAGGGTAGAATTAGTGACACCACTGACTACCCTGTTTAACAAATCATGGGAGGATGGGGTGGTACCCGAGGACTGGAGGAGGGCAGATGTGATTCCCTTCACAAAAGTGGGAGCAAGGCAGAAGCAGGAAACTACAGACTTGTTAGTTTAACCTCAGTGGTAGGGAAAATGATGGAATCACTTCTGAAGGAAAGAATTGTCAAGTATCTAGAGGCCAGAGGGCACAGGACCCAAGGCAGCATGGATTCACAGCAGGAAGGTCATGCCAGACAAATCTGATAGATTTCTTTGACTGGGTGACCAAAGTAGTAGATCAGGAGGGGCTGTGGACATGGCCTACCTAGACTTTAGCAAGGCATTTGACACAGTCCCACACAAAGATTAATATACAAGTTAGCTAGCCTGGGAGTGGGTCCCAAGATGACAGCCTGGGAAAAATTGGCTGGAAAATAGGACACAGAGAGTAATAGTAAATGGAGTCCACTCTGATGAAAGGGGGTTACTAGTGGGGTACCGGAGGTTCAGTAGTTGGACTAGTCCTCTTCAATGTCTTTATAAGCGACATTGCAGAGGGACTGGAAGGAAAAGTATGTCTCTTTGCAGATGACACAAAGATCTGCAACAGAGTTGATGCACAAGGTGGGGTGGAAAGGATGAAAAGGGACTTGGCAAGGTTAGAAGAATGGTCAAATGTATGGCAGCTTAGATTCAATGCTAGAAGTGCAAGGTAATGCACCTGGGAAACAAAACCCAGGGGAAGAGTACACAATGGGGGTGAGATACTAACAACAACAAAAATGGAAAGGGACCTGGGGTAGTCATATCAGATGACCTAAAGGTGGGCAAGCAATGTGACAGGGCAGCAATGAGGGCTGGGGATATTGGTGTAACCCCCTGCAAATGGGGTTCCCAAAGACTTCCAGGAGCTTGCTTGAATGCTCCAAGCCTGAATGGTGTTTGGCATTTAGGCCATTTATCAGTGAGTGTTTTAGAGCCTCTGGTACTGTCTCTTTAAGAGCTGTCTGCTTGCAGACATAATTAGTTTGTATGGGGACTGTGTGCTTCTCTGAGTACCACTCGAGCTGCTGCCAATTCACTTCATTTTGCAGTCACTAGAGTGCAAAGGAACCTATCTGAAAGATGTAACTGTTTGCCAGAAATTATTTAGAGTAATAATAAAATACAGTTTGTCTAACCTGCTTTTGCAGTCAGAACTGTGTCTGCTAGTTCCCCATTCTAGTTTTGAACTGCTGAACTGGACCAATCAGTGTGGGTAAGCTAGCTCTAAAATGGTGCCTTGGACGAATCAGAACTTGGACTCATAATCTGAGCCAGCCACAAGAGGATTGTATGGGCAGTGACTCTGGGAGATGTAGTTTAGACTTCAGTGCCTTTTTGGACCAACAGCAGCAGTCTATTGTGAGTGACAGCCAATCCAGTCAAGAACTGGGAGGAACTCAAAGGAAGAGCCCGGTTTTGTCGGTTGGAGTTTCAGTTGAGCTTTGGCAGTGAAGAAGGAAGGAGCCCTGTGCTTTTTCAGTGTGCAGTTTTAGTCAAAAAACGTGTGAAAGGCCCAGAGTTCCGGTCTGCAGCTTGTTAGGACTGAATCCGTCCTGTGAAAAGAATCAAAGGATCTCTGAAGAGTAGAAACCAGGCTCACCCTGTAGAAGACTGGAAGAATTGCTGAAAATTGCACTCGGTCTGTCAGGAACTGAATCTGCTGTGTGTTCTCCGGTATTGTGCAGTAATTGCGATCGGGATACAGATGCAGCCTGCCTGGTATAGTGCTTTCTTTTATATAAATGTGTGAAGAGGTTTGTGTACCTCAAGTGAGCCCTGCTGACATTGAAGGACCCTATCTTATTTGGAGGTCGTGAGTACTAATTCAGGGTCGCTCCCTGTTGAATTGCCACATTAAATCCAAATGGAATTACTGTACTGCTGACTGTTTAATTTTCCTTTCTCTGTGTGAAAGGGCCCACCAGCTGCCACGGGTTTGGACTAGCAGCTAGGGCTTGGGTACCCAGGGACAGTAACTGATAGGGATAGGCCTGTGCACAGAGCCATAGGTAGATTATTAGAGTGATAAGCTAATTAACCTGATTTCCTGTCCTTGTTATATCCCCCAAATAAATCAGAGCTGCTTGTTTCAGCAAAGTTATACTGCCTGAGGTATTTGTCTATGTTAAAGTACTGTACTGTGATTGTTGCACTGTATCTCATTTCACAGGAGGTCCCAGTGCGGAACCAGTCCTGGGGTAAGTGTATACTGTGAAGGTAATTCTGATATATTGTGTGGGCCACTAGTGGGAAGAAAGGGGTTGCAGTGTCCCAGAGGGCTGTGACCAAGTTAGTTTAACTATTGCAAACCCTGACCTCTGGGTGGAGGCACCCGCCATTGGATCCAGGCCCTCAACCTGTTAGTGGCAAATCAGGCAGGGTAGTAGCCCCGGGATAGCGCCATCTAGGGGTTACATCTTGGAGGCTCACCGCTGGGATTGTGTGTCCTCTAGTGGCCATATTTACGAACCACTGTTGAAAAAATGGGTACCCGACAGAAGTGGCTGTGTGCACCGCTGGTGGAGTGGTGTACTGGGAGGAGATCGACCCCAAAATGCTATGCTTATCCTGGACATCCTCTGTATCAATCACGGACACTGTGCAGGAGTACTTTCAAGGTGGAAGGTTTACAAACCCTGTGGTGGTGGGTCGGCATGCCAATCTGCTCACCCACACTTTCCTGGCCCTAGTAGAGTTTAAGGATCCCATAGATAGCTCCAAAGTGCCACAGACCATTACCCCAGAGGAGCCCTCACTGCTTGGAGAGTGATAACTAGTGACAGTAAGACCCGGGGGAATCAGCCCCCACCACTATCTGAAACTTTGAGGAGAAATTTGCTGAATGGTTGCTGGGAGAGGGAAAACTGTGGAGGACTTGAAGAAACTATCTTGCCACCTGGGGTGTTCCTCCCCAACACCTCTCCTGCTCCAGTGCCCGTAATGGTGGCTGAACCAATGCAGACCCTATTTCTGCACCTGCCATTAGTCACGACTCTCACCGAAGGTTGAGGATCTTCTCTGGCACCTCCCACCCCCAAGGAGGATGACTGGGAGACCTGGATGGACTATGTTGCCTCAAGTGCTAGAATGGCAATGCTCGGAAGTCAAAAGCCAAAGAGGTTAGTGAGAGCCCGAGGTCCTGCCCTGGCTACCATCCGTGCTAAACGGGCCAGTAACCCTGAAGCGACTGCACAGGCCTATCTTGAGGCCTTGGAGAATGTGTATGGGAGCCCAGATTCTGATGAGGACCTATGGTGGAGAGTAAGAAATGCACAACAGTACCAAGGGAGTTGTTGTCTGTGTATGTCTCGGCTGGAAAAATTGTTGCAAGAATGCCCTCAGAAAGGGTAGTTTGCCAGCGATTGAACTGGACCGAACCAGACTGGACAGAATCCTTAAGTCTGCCCCCTTCTCAGAACTGCTGTTGCTTCAGTTACGCCTGGCAAATCGACTGGAACCCCACCTCCTATGATGAGTGCAATGAGAGAAATTCGAGGAGTTGAGAAAAGGCGACCTCGGGAGGTACCTGCACCAACAGCTGTGGCTACGACCCGAGTGACTGAGGGTGACCCATCAAGTGAAGTTCAGGGGCAGAGGTTGACAGTCAATGAGTGCTCTGACAAGGAAAAAGATATGCCACAATGGGGCGAACTGGAGAGAGATCGGGAATTCAAAAACAGTCCCTTATGAAGGCCACGCCTGCAGAACTGGGCCTGACCTATATCCGACTGCATCTGCTATGGGGTGGGGGTACCCACCATGTATCTCCTGCTGATAACAGCTCCAAACCTCAATTCCTTGACCATGAAGTGGAGAAACTGACGAGATGTCTCCAAATGCTTATCACGTGCAGACAGAGATGGCACCCAGGTTTCCAGTTAGTAATACCCGCCCTGGCTCCCAGTGTGGCCTCGGCCAGCTCAAACTCCAGAAAGTATGTTTTGCTATAATTGTGGGAAAGATGGGCACATGAAAGGGAATGCCAGTCCCCAAAAGACACTGACAAAGTTGCATATAGGCTACAAGGAGAGCTTCGGAGAAGAAATCAGTGGTTAAGAGGTGCACGACATGATCCCAGTGAGGGCACCAAAATGCTAATTCACGTCCTTTGTGGCAAGGTCAGTTGCCCAGGCCCCCACTACCGCCTCTCCAGACTGGTCCAGAATAGTGGGTCCTCCATGGAGACCACTGTAAAGGTGAATGGAGTGTCTACAAGAGCTGTATTAGACAGTGGTCCCAAGTGACAATTATGTTCCAGGATTGGTATCAGAAGCATTTGTCAGACGTACCTTACAACCATTAGAAGGACTGCATGTATGGGGGTTAAGTGAGAAGGCTACTCCTATTCCGGGTATATCCGAATTTGGCTGTCTTTCCCTCCTCCGTGGCTGGAGTGGCTGAACAAGTGAGACCCTAGCCTTAGTGTGTCCCCACTGGACTGTATGATGGTGTCCTTTGTTGATTGGAACAAATGCTCATATGTTCGAAGGCTGGCACAGTTTGTTATGAAAACAGGGTCAAAGACTAGTAGAGCTTTAAGAGTTCCGGCTTTAATTAAGAAGGCCTATGAGGCACAGAGAGATGCTGAAAACAGAACCAGAGGAACGGTCGGAATGTATGGAAGAAGGATCCTGAGTCTCTGATCCTGGCGCTAAATGCCCAGTGTACCTTACAGGGAGAGGTCCGTATCAGAAAGGATGTTAAGAATAAAATATTAATGTTGGATGCACCAGGCGATGGAAATTGCAGAGGGACTGCTGGTCAAGCTTTAGTATTTTGCTCATAGAGCCCATGCTTATGCCAGAAGGGTAATGGTCCAAGTTCATAACGTGTCTGAAAGAGACATTCGAGTAAACAGAGGTTGCATCCTGGCTAATGTGCATTGTGCAGACACTGCAGTGCTACCCAGCAGCAAGAGTTCAAGGAAGAATGACAGAGTAACGCCTGACTTGTTTGATTTCGCGACTCTCGCTGCCAGCTGAATGGAAAGTGAGGATCAGTGAGAAGCTTGCCCAGAGAGACCAGGTGTTTTCTTTAAAGGAATGGGATGTAGGATGCGTGCAAGGAGCTGAGCACAATATCCGCTGCATGACGAAAGACCATTTCGTGAGAGGTCTCGACGCCTGGCACCTGCTGACATAGATGATGTGAGACGGCATCTGCAAGAGATGTTAGCTGCTGGTAATACAAGAACCAGAAGCCCTTATGCTTCCCCCATTGTGGTAGTGAGGAAAAGAATGGAACAGTAAGGATGTGTGTGGATTATCGCACCTTAAACCGGGCGGACTATCCCTGATCAGTACACAATGCCCCGATTCAGGATGCTTTGACTGCCTAAACGGGAGCAAGTGGTTCCTGTGCTGGATCTCCGCAGTGGGTACTACCAGATCCCGATGGCCCCAGAGGACCGTGAGAAGACTGCCTTTATCTGTCCGCTTGGCTTCTATGAATTCATGAGGATGCCTCAAGGATTTCAGGTGCCCCAGCCACTTTTCAACGATTGATGGAGCGTGCAGTGGGGACATGAACTTACTAGAGTGCCTGGTATACCTAGATGATGTTATTGTGTTTGGCAGCTCACTGGAGGAACATGAAAGCAGATTATTTAAGGTATTGGACCGACTGGAGGACTTTGGCCTTAAACTGTCCATTGATAAGTGTCAATTTTCAAACATCAGTAAAGTATGTGGGACACATAGTATCCACCGAGGAATAGAGACCACCAAGTAAAGTTGAGGCCTTGACCACCTGGCCACAGCCCAAAAATCTAAAAGAACTGCAAAGATTCCTGGGATTCTGTGGTTATTATCGCTTCATCAAGGACTATTCAAGAGTGATCCGCCTTTACTTAACCTTACCAAGGGTATCCCCAACCCACAAAAATACCAAAGTCAGCTCCTCAAGACTGAAAGAGTATTTTCATCCAAGTGAAGTATTTGGAGCCCGCTGGACTCCTGATTGTGAGACTGCTTTTCATGAGATCATATATCAACTTACCCATGCTCCAGTGCTGGCCTATGCCGATCCAAGAAAACCTTACGTCCTGCACACTGATGCTAGCTTGCAAGGGTTGGGGCTGTGTTGTACCAAGAGCACGAGAATGGCCTGAGACCAGTGGCCTTTGCCAGTAGAAGCCTGACCCCATCCGAAAAGAACTATCCTGTACATAAGTTAGAGTTCCTAGCTTTGAAGTGGGCTATTGTTGACCAATTCCATGAGTACTTGTATGGGGCTAAAATACTAGTAAAACTGACAATAATCCTTTGACCTATGTGCAGACCTCAGCTAAGTTGGATGCCACTGGCCATAGGTGGCTTTCTGCATTATCTACATATGACTATGCTCTCGAATACCGAGCAGGTCTGAACCACATAGATGCTGATGCTCTCTCCGGAGGCCTGTTCCCCAGAATGATTGGGTCCGATTGGCAGAACCTGACATTCGGGCACTCTGTCGAAGTTTGACAGGAGGAACAAATGTCCACGGACGCAGTGGACTGCATGGTGGATTGCTTGGGAGCCTCTGAGAATTGCATACCTGCTGCTTATTGCCACTTTTCTGCAATAGACATTGGTGCACTGCCTCAGCTGGACAATGACAGTATTCAGGGCTCAATCCTGCATCCCATGATCAAAGCAGCTTTAGAAGCCCTCTATGCAGGAAAAGATGTGTCCAAATTACGCCCACTGATTTGAGAACTGCACTGTTATACAAAGAAGGTCCTAAGTTGAAACTGATCAATAAACTGTTATACAGAGAAACAGTAGACAGAGGGGACAAGTAGACAAACAACAACTAGTGCTGCCCACTGCCTTTCGAGACTCAGTACTGAGGTCCTTGCACAACCACATGGGGCACCTTGGTATAGACAGAACACTTGACTTGGTGAGATCCAGATTCTATTGGCCTAAGATGGGGCTGATGTGAGCAACACATTCGAACTTGTAGTCGCTGCTTACAGAGGAAAGCTTTGCCCCAGAGGGCTGCCCCTTGTTAACATCACCACCAGTGCACCCATGGAGCTGGTCTGTATTGATTTTCTGAGTTTGGAGTCAGATCAAAGAAATATCAGTAATGTGCTGGTGGTCACTGACCATTTCACGAGATATGCCCAAGCTTTCCCACCAAAGACCAGAAAGCATCCACTGTGGCCAAAGTACTTGTAGAAAACTTTTTGTTCACTATGGGGCTCCACAAAGAATCCATTCTGATCAAGGAGAGACTTTGAGAGTCGTCTGATCAAAGAGATGCTTTCTCTGTGGGAGCAAGTCCAGAACCACTCCTCTACCCCCAGGGGACCCACAGCCTGAACGTTTCAACCGGACTTTGCTAGATATGCTAGGCACCCTGCACCCAAAGGACAAGCCTAGATGGAGCCAACAAATTAGCACCCTGGTACATGCTTATAACTGCACCAAAAGTGATGCCACTGGATTCTCCCCTACCGCCTGATGTTTGGAAGAGAAGCTCGACTACCAGTAGATGTGTGTTTTGGGGTCTCCTGATGGGGTTCAAGCTGACAACTATTTACAGTATGTGCAAAAGTTAAAGGCCCAGCTAACTCATGCTACTAACTGGCTCAAACCATGGCTGCCAAAAGAAATCTGGCCAACAAAGAAAGGTATGATAAAAGGTGAAAGCACAGGAACTCCAGGAGGAGATCGGTATTGCTAAGAAATCTGGGACTGCATGGCAAGCACAAGATTGCTGACAGATGGCACCATCTCCCTCACATTGTAGTGGGCAAACTAGATGATCTGCCAGTGTACAAAGTAAGGCCTGAGAATAATTCAAAGATGTAAAACAATGCATAGAAATCATTTACTGCCCATTGGACAAATCCTGATTGAGTCTGAGCCCCAGAAGATGCCCTCTGGACCAGTGACTAGAGCTGCTGCTAAGAAAAGATCAAGAAAGTCTGCACCTACAGAAGCAAAGTTAAAGTGTTCCCTCCACAAGTCCCAGTTGAGCATGACTGTCAGTCCATATCAGAAGAAAGTGAGAGTGACTTTGAATACTATCCTTCTTACGAACTGAGTCAATTGTTTCGGGGCAATCCCTAGTCAATACTGGAGACAAAGCTGGGCCTTCTGGACTGTCTAAGCCCCCAGCTTCATCCCTGGAGCCAATGCTCCCAGAAAGTGAAGTGCAAAGCATCAGATCAGATGAAATGGAATCATTGTGCATGGTTGAACTGTTTGAGCTTTCAGGGAGGAAAATGATAGATTGGGGCAGACTGGTGATACACCCAACAAGAAGAGTATTTTGAGTGCCCTGACAGTCCACTGCCAGTGTCCGAAGCTCTCCATGCAGCCAAATGTTGTGGACTCAGAAACTGTAACTCCTGGAGCTGAAAGTGCCCCAAGTTCTAGCCTCTACCCCCATAGAGACTCCTGACAAGTGAGGACAATGCTGAAATGAGGCTCAGAGTGCAGAGACTATAACAGTTCCCCCAGAAAGACTGGTCGAGCTGTAAAGCCTGTGGTGCACCTCAGTTATGATTCACTTGGGAGGCCTGTGGACTTGCTCTCAATGTTGTCCATAAAGGAGTGTATGTGTCCCGAGCTCATTGCCCAAACTGAGCATCAGTGCTAACTCCAAGTTACTTGTGTTGCTCTTTATATATGGTGCCCTGCCCCATCCAGCCCCAAGGTAACTGATAGGGAAGGGCCCCCTCTTCAGGTTTCATGTACAAGAGGTAATAACTTGAGTTATGGTACAATGTGTATGTAATACTGTGTAAAGTGTGACGTACTGCAATGTTTCAGAAATGTGTTCTTGGTAAATGATATATTGACTGATGATTACATGTGCGAGCCTAATGCAAATGTATATGGTTGCAGTTGAAACTTATAGGTACTTGCTTGACGCGACGCCAAGCTTTCCCAGGCCAGGAAGGGTGTAACCCCTGCAAATGGGGGTTCCAAAGACTTCAGGAGCTTGCTTGAATGCTCCAAGCCTGAATGGTGTTTGGCATTTAAGCCATTTATCAGTGAGTGTTTTAGAGCCTCTGGTACTGTCTCTTTAAGAGCTGTCTGCTTGCAGACATAATTAGTTTGTATGGGGGACTGTGTGCTTTCTCTGAGTACCACTCGAGCTGCTGCCAATTCACTTCATTTTGCAGTCACTAGGGTGCAAAGGAACCTATCTGAAAGATGTAACTGTTTGCCAGAAATTATTTAGAGTAATAATAAAATTACAGTTTGTCTAACCTGCTTTCTTTGCAGTCAGAACTGTGTCTGCTAGTTCCCCATTCTAGTTTTGAACTGCTGAACTGGACCAATCAGTGTGGGGTAAGCTAGCTCTAAATGGTGCCTTGGACGAATCAGAACTTGGACTCATAATCTGAGCCAGCCACAAGAGGATTGTATGGGCAGTGACTCTGGGAGATGTAGTTTAGACTTCAGTGCCTTTTGGACCAACAGCAGCAGTCTATTGTGAGTGACAGCCAATCCAGTCAAGAACTGGGAGGAACTCAAAGGAAGAGCCCGGTTTTGTCGGTTGGAGTTTCAGTTGAGCTTTGGCAGTGAAGAAGGAAGGAGCCCTGTGCTTTTCAGTGTGCAGTTTAGTCAAAAACGTGAAAGGCCCAGAGTTCCGTCTGCAGCTTGTTAGACTGAATCGTCCTGTGAAAAGAATCAAAGGATCTCTGAAGAGTAGAAACCAGGCTCACCCTGTAGAAGACTGGAAGAATTGCTGAAAATTGCACTCGGTCTGTCAGGAACTGAATCTGCTGTGTGTTCTCCCGGTATTGTGCAGTAATTGCATCGGGATACAGATGCAGCCTGCCTGGTATAGTGCTTTTTATATAAATGTGTGAAGAGGTTTGTGTACCTCAAGTGAGCCCTGCTGACATTGAAGGACCCTATCTTATTTGGAGGTCGTGAGTACTAATTCAGGTCGCCCTGTTGAATTGCCACATTAAATCCAAATGGAATTACTGTACTGTTGACTGTTTAATTTTCCTTTTCTCTGTGTGAAAGGGCCCCTACCAGCTGCCACGGTTTGGACTAGCCGCTAGGCTTGGGTACCAGGGACAGTAACTGATAGGGATAGGCCTGTGCACAGAGCCATAGGTAGATTATTAGAGTGATAAGCTAATTAACCTGATTTCCCGTCCTTGTTATATCCCCCAATAAATCAGAGCTGCTTGTTTCAGCAAAGTTATACTGCCTGAGGTATTTGTCTATGTTAAAGTACTGTACTGTGATTGTTGCACTGTATCTCATTTCACAGGAGGTCCCAGTGCCGGAACCAGTCCTGGGGGGTAAGTGTATACTGTGAAGGTAATTCTGATATATTGTGTGGGCCACTAGTGGGAAGAAAGGGGGGTTGCAGTGTCCCAGAGGGCTGTGACCAAGTTAGTTTAACTATTGCAACCCTGACCTCTGGGTGGAGGCACCCACCATTGGATCCAGGCCTCAACCTGTTAGTGGCAAATCAGGCAGGGGTAGTAGTCCCTGGATAGCGCCATCTAGGGTTACATTGGGATGCATAGGAGAGGCATCACCAGTAGAAAACAGGAAGTTATTATCCCTCTGTACAGACAGCTGGTCAGACCCCATCTGAGTACTGCGGGCAGTTCTGGAGACCCAGTCTTCGCAAAGACATAGACAGGATGGAAGCTGTCCAGAGGAGGGCAACTAAAATGGTGCAGGGTCTGCACCGGGAGACATATGAAGAGAGACTAAAGAAGCTTAATATGTATAGCCTCGAGGAAAGGAGGGAGAGGGGGGACATGATAGAAACTTTCAAGTACCTCAAGGGAATCAACAAAGTCCAAGAGGGTAGCATCTTTCAAAAAAAGAGGTGTGCAAGAACAAGGGGGCACAATTTGAAGATAGAGGGGCGGCTCAGAGGTAATTTAAGGAAGTATTTTTTCACAGAGAGGGTTGTGGATGCATGGAACGGCCTTCTGGGGAGGTTGTGGAGTCAAAAACAGTGGTGGAATTCAAGCATGCATGGGACAGTCATAAGGCAATTCTAGGGGATGAGGGTAGGAAGAAAAGTAGGCTGCTGGTTAACTAGGATCTGCAGCTTATCCAGTAGGCAGGGAAATGGGCAGACTGGGTGGGCCAAGCGGTCCTTATCTGCTGTCAAATTCTATGTTTCTATGTTTCTATGACACAAAGATCTGTAACAGAGTTGATACACAAGAGGGGGTAGAAAAGATAAGAAGGGACTTGGCAAGGTTGGAGGAATGGTCAGACATATGGCAACTTAGATTCAATGCAAAGAAGTGCAAAGTAATGCACCTGGGAAACAAAAACCCAGGAGAAGAGTACACAATAGCAGGGGAGGTACTAACAACAACAAAAATGGAAAGGGACCTGGGGTAGTCATATCAGATGACCTAAATGTGGGTAAGCAATGTGAGAAGTCAGTAAGGAGAGCCAGGGGGATACTGGGATGCATAGGAAGGGGCATTACAAGTAGAAAAAGGGAAGTGGTTATCCCTCTATACAGACAGTTGGTGAGACCCCATCTGGAGTACTGTGTGCAGGTTTGGAGACCTCATCTACGCAAGGACATAGACAGGATGGAAGCAGTCCAGAGGAGGGCAACTAAAATGGTGCAGGGTCTGCAGCAGAAACCATATGAAGAGAGACCGAGAGAGCTTACTATGTATACCCTTGATGAAAGGAGGGACGGGGGGACATGATAGAAACTTTCAAGTACCTCAAGGGAATCAACAAAGTCCAGGAAGGTAGCATCTTTCAGAAAAAGAGATGTGTAAGAACAAGGGGGCACAATTTAAAGATAGAGGGGGAACGGCTCAGGGGTAATGTGACGACATTTTTTTCCACGGAGAGAGTGGTGGATATATAGAACTGCCTTCCTGGGGAGGTTGTTGGGTCTAAAGCAGTGGGGGGAATTCAAACATGCATGGGACAGACATAAGGCAATTATAGTGGGGGGTTGCAGGAAGTAGGCTGTTGGTTAACTAGAATCTGCAGCTTATCCAGTAGGTAGGGAAATGGGCAGACTGGGTGGGCCAAGTGGTCCTTTTCTGCCGTCAAAGTCTATGTTTCTATGTTTCTGTGTAACTTTGTGATGCTGATGATGATTTTGGTGAGGAGGAAGAGCCTATAGACCCTGAAGTGTCCCCTGAACAGGACTTTGGTTCTCCCCCAAGGGTGTTTGAGGATTATTCCTCTCATGTTACATTTGTTAGGAGGATGGCAGATGCACTAGACATCTCCACTCTGGAACAAACTGAGGATGAGGAGGAGGTAGAGTATATGGAGATGATGGGGTTGACACCCACAAAAACTCTCCTCCTCCCTGTGTACAAGTTCCTTAAAACAGATGCATTGAAACTCCTGCAGACACCAAACTCCATTCCTTCCCTCGACAGGAGGATGAATAAGAAGTACCAGCTGGATAGGGAAGGAGCTGAATTCCTCTTCTCCCATCCAGATCACCAAGGGGTAATACAGCAAGCAGCCTGTGATAAAGCTAGGGTCCCTCTGTCCTTACACCCTCCGGACAAGGACTCCAGGAAAATAGACAGTATGGCCAAAAAAGGCTGCTTGTTGGCCCCCTTGGCCATTCAACAGGCTAATTTCCAGGCCTGCGCTGCCCGTACCAAAAGTCACTGTGGTAGTCAGATTTGACTATGTCCCAGAAAGCCCCCTCACCTTTGTCAAATGACCTGGTTGAAACTGCTAGGTTTGGGCTAGAGGTGGCTAAGTACCAATTCCAAATGGCTGCTGACACCACTGACACTGCAGCCAGGTGGACAGCAAACATGGTGGCACAGAGGAGTTTTGATTGGCTCAGGGCCACAAATCTTACTTAGGATACCCAATCCAAGGCGCTGGATTTTCCCCTGGAGGGAAATTCTCTTTTTCGGGAATCCACTGTTGCCTACATGAAGAAGGTGGATGAGTATAAGGCCACTTACAGAAGCAACTCTGCTAAAGAGAGAGAGCTTCCTCATCTGCCAGGCCTTATGGAAGGGGGGGGGCAGGGGCAGGTCCTTTAATACCAGGCCCTTCTTCCAGCCAGTGGCCTAGCCTCAATACCAGCAGTATCCACAGTAAGAATACTCCAGGGGTAGGGCCAGATGGGGCTCCAGGTGGGGTCTCAGGCTCAACCTCAGCCCCAGTCTAAACAGAACCCCTGAGACTCAGGCCACCTCCTCCCTCCCTGTTGGAGGCAGACTGTCCCACTTCCTCCAGGCTTGGTTGAACATTGCCACTGACAAATGGGTCCTGGAGGTGGTGGGTCAAGATTTGTCTCTGGATTTCAAAACCTTTCCTCCTCAAAAGACCAGGGTCTTCAGTTCACCTTCCCTAGCAGAAAAAACACTGCTAGAGGCAGAGGTTCGAAACCTGCTACAGATCAGAGCAGTAGAACCAGTTCCAACCACCCTGAGAGGAAGGGGATTCTACTCCAGATACTTCCTAACTACAAAGAAAAATCGGGAGTGGCGGCCTGTATTGGATCTCAGAGCTCTAAGCAAGCACCTGAAAAAAACAAAGTTCAGAATGGTAACTTTGGCCTGGATACAGCCAACAATCCAAAAAGCGTACTGTCTGGCATCACTGGACTTGAAAGACGCCTATTTCCACATCCCCATAAGGGGAAACTTTCAGAAAATACCTAAGATTCAGACTCCCATCAGGCCATTACCAGTTTTCAACCCTGCCTTTTGGCCTTTCTTTGGCCCCAAGGGTATTCACAAAGTGCCTAGCAGCTGTAGTGGCACATCTTCGAAGGCAGGGAGTAACTGTTTCTCCGTATCTGGACGGCTGGCTGGTGGTAGGGAAATCACCAGACCAAGTCAAACTTTACCTAAAACTCACCCAGGACCTCCTGGATTTTCTGGGTTTCATTATCAGTCACAAGAAGTCAGTCCTCGTACCTGCACAAATACTACAGTTCATAGGGGCAGAGATCAACACTCTACAGGGCAGAGCTTTGCTGCCTCTGGACAGGGTAAAAAGTTTTTAGTCAATAGCAAATTCCTTCAGACTACGCATACCAAAAACTGCAAGACAGTTCCTGCAGCTACTGGGCCACATGGCTGCCTTCACAGGCACAGTGCAGGGTTCCATGGGTCACATGAGAGACATCCAGTTTCATCTCAAGGCTCACTGGAGTCAAAAGAAAGACTCTTTTTTCAAAGCTCATTCCAGTAACAAGGTCCTTGCTACAGGCCCTCCAGTGGTGGGAAAAGGAATCCAACTTAAGACAGGGGATTTCTTTTCAGAAGGAATATCCTGCAGTTGTTCTCACAATAGATGCATCCCTCCTGGGCTGGGGCGCCCATTTTGGGGATCACACGACCCAGGGTACCTGGTCAGCTGCAGAGTCCTTTCAACACATAAACTTGCTGGAACTCAGGGCGGTGTTGCTAGCTCTAAAAGCTTTCTCTTCTCTAGTACAGGGCAAGGTGGTACAGATCAGAACAGACAATACCACCACAATGTATTACATAAACAAGCAGGGAGGCACCAGGTCAGGCCTCCTCTGCACAGAAGCCATGACAGTCTGGACTCTGGCTTACTCCTTGGGAGTATCCCTGCAGGCAATCCACTTGCCAGGGAAGGACAACACCCTGGCAGATGCCTTGAGTCGAATCAACCAGGCCCATCATGAATGGACCCTGAACAGACAGGTGGTAAAGGTTATTTTCCGAAGGTGGGGCACTCCAGAGATAGATTTGTTCTCGTCCCACCAGAACCACCACCTGCCACAGTACTGATGCAGATCACCAGATCAGGGCACACTTCCTCTGGATGCTCTGACTCCAGATTGGTCAGTGAGGTTACTGCATGCCTTCCTCCTTTCCCTCTGGTTTTCAGGGTGTTACTGAAACTCAGATCCCACTCGGCTTCTCTGATCTTGATAGCTCCAGACTGGCCCAGGCAGACATGGTACTCTCTTCTGCTCCCCATATTTGTCACCTAACCAATACACCTTCCTCGGAGGCACAATCTATTGACCTCAAGTCAGGGAATTCTGTTGTATCTGAATCTCAAGTCACTCAATCTCAAGGCCTGGCTCTTGAGCAACTAGAGTATGCTAATTTAAACCTCTCTGAAGCTGTGTTAAATATTTTAAAAGGTTACAGAAAACCTTCCACTAAGAAAACGTATTCTTCCAAATGGAAAAGATTATCTATCTGGTGTTCAACTAGATATTTAGTGCCAGCTCAGGCTGGAGTCACAATTGTCCTAGACCAGTGGTTGTCAACCTTTTTTGGTCCGGGGACCCCCTGGCAAACTATCAGCAATGTTGGGGACCCCCTTCCAAAAATCTGTATATATAATTCTGCATTTAGTACTGCGTTAGCATTAGCTTCAAACAACATGAAGTCTTGCTGTATTCTGACAATATGCAGTTAGCCCCAGCACTTGAACTGCTCCAGAGATGAAAGGGTTAACTCTATGCAGCAGCATAGAACATTGAGCTCCAGCTCAGTTTTCAAACCTCTGTCTCTGGTACATATTAGTGTAACTGTCAGATTCTTTACTCTGCCTAACTGAGAAGTCGCTCTGGAGATCTGTCCTTCGCTTTTGGTTCAGTAAAAGTCAAAAAGTGTTTGGTTGTTCAACCGATTTATTATTTTTTGGTATCGAGGCTCTGTCTACGGTACAGGTAGTGTTGTAGATAGGTAGTGATATTGTTTTTGTGGAAATTGTTTTTTCTTCAGTTTCCTATCGGTTGGTCTGGTTGGAAACCGACCTATATTTGTGTTTGATTTTTTCTGGGAATTTAGTAGTGGTATCTGGTTCCTATCGGTTTCAAAAAATGTGACCTTTTCTGTTTTTTTACACAGCCCGTGACACGGTAACCGATAGGGAAATTTTACCTGGCTTGAAAGCTGTAAAGGGTAAATTGTTAGTTTGGCCATGTCTGAGAAACCCAAGAAAAAAAACGGTCCCACTGGGTTTCAACACTGTACTGAGTGTGGGGAGGCCTTTGCCAAGGCTGACCCCCACCTCATCTGTGTTTATTGTCTGGGGTTTGGTCACCTCAAAACAGACTGCCAGATATGTAAACATTTTCCTAAAACCACTCTGGATAAAAGATATAGGTTGAAGAAAAAGGAGGCAGAGAAGTCCAGTGACCCCGATGGCCAGCCCGGTTCGGTTTTGGCCGAACCTGAGGAGGTGCTCACTGACCTGGGCGATACCTCCTCGGGCAAAAGGAGATCTGACTCTGAGGGGTTGATTCTAGCTAAAAGAAAAAAGAAGTCAGCCGGTTTGGATCCCGTACCGCATACTTCAACCACTGACGAGATAGCCAAAGCGATCAGTATTGTCCAGTTGCTTCGCCTGGTTCTGTCCGAACCATCACCGCTGGTTAAGCAGTCGGTTTGGTCGGATCTGACTCCATTGGATTACGATCCAGATGCATATTATGAGGTGAAGTGGGAGGGAGATGAAGAGTATCCTGATGATGATGATGATGATGACAGTAATTTTGGAGGCCTGGATGTGCCTGTTGAAACGGATATCTCCCCAAACAGGCCTTCCAATGTCTCTCCTCCCAGGCTTTCTGACTTCCCTTCTCACTTCTTGTTTTACAAAAAAGTGGCTGAAACTCTCCAGCTCCCAATGGTGGAAGCTACCGAGGAGGAAGAAGAGCCTGATGTTGAAATGGTGGACATCCCAGAGTCCAAGAGATTGTCTATCCTTCTCCATAAATCTTTGGGGAAACCGACACAAAAGATTTTGCAAACACCTAACTCCTTACCTCCTGTGGATAAGAGAATGGACAGGAGGTACAGGTTATCAGGCTCGGTATGGAGTTTTTATACAGTCATTGCAGCCATGTTGGGGTAGTGCAGGCTGCAGCCTGTGACAAAGCTAATATTCCTTTGGCTTCACCCCCCCCCGATAAAGACTCCAGGAAGGTGGATGCTGTAGCCAAGAAACAGTACTTGGCATCCTCTCTGGGGATTAGGCAGGCTAATTATATGACGTACAAAGCTAGATACCAGAAGTCCAGGTGGGATATGGTTCTGGAACTGGCTAAACAGGCTTCCCCCAGCTAGCCAAAGAGCTGGAGGAGGTGGCTGCTGATGGGATCGAGGCATCCAAGGTACAATTCCACGCTGCTGTAGACTCCAGTGATGTGGCATTGAGAGTCATGGCTACACCTGTTTCTCTCAGGAGACATGCTTGGCTCAGATGTACTAGCCTTTCCCAGGATACTCAGGCTAAGGCCATGGATTTCACTGTGGTGGGTAACTCTCTGTTTGGGGAGCAGACAAAGGCTTACATGAAGAAAATGGATGAGTATAAGACCACCTACAGGAGTGCATAGGCCAGAGAAAGGCAAGCCACTCCTTAAAAGCAGCAGTCTAGGGGCAAGCCTTTCCATAGGCCTTTCTACCAAGCCCAGGCTTCCTCTTCTTTCCTACAGAGGGGGTTCTTTCAATGGGGAGGTGGGAGGGAGATGAGCAGGGCTGCATCCTCTTCCCAAACCAAGGCTCCTGCCAAGCAGACACCCTGATATGTCAGCCCGGGTCGACTCCCCTATTCCAGTAGGAGGCAGGCTGGCTTACTACTTCCAGGCCTGGAAGGCTGTTACCTCAGACAAGTGGATCCTGGAGGTAGTAAGCCAGGGACTGGCTCTCAGTTTCAAAAGGTTCCCAAAAATGAGGGTCAGATCCTTTCCAACTGTAACCATCTCAGAAACCATCGCTCTAGATGCAGAGGTTTCTTCTCTACTGGCTCTCAGAGCTATAGAGAAATTTCCTACTCAACACAGGGTCAAAGGTCTGTACTCCAGATACTTCCTTACCCCCCAAAAAGATGGGAGTGGTGACCCATCCTAGACTTAAGATATTTGAACAAACACATCACAAAATCAAAATTCACAATGATGACTCTGGGACTAATTCTTCCCTCTCTAAAACCAGGGGATTGGCTAGTATCCCTGGACCTCAAGGATGCCTATTTCTACGTTCCTGTCAGGTGCTCCCACTAAAAGTATCTCATGTTTGAGTTGCCCTCAGGCCATTATCAGTTCAGGGCTATGCCCTTTGGCCTAACATCAGCTCCAAGGGTCTTTACGAAGTGTCTTGCAGTAGTAGTTGCCTTCCTCAGAAGGCAGGGTATATCTCTCTTCCCCTACCTGGTCGACTGACTCATTGTAGGTCAGTCCTCCAACTAGGTCAAGTCAGCTCTGGAAATCACTCCGAACCTGCTCAGCTCTCTGGGGTTCCTCCTCAATCTTCCCAAGTCAGTTCTCGAACCAGTACAACTCCTTACTTTCATAGGAGTAGAATTAGATAGTGTCCAGGCAAAGGCCTTCCTTCTACTGGCAAGGGTAAAGGTCCTTACAGATCTCGCTTCCTCATTTCACCCTCTAGTCTCTCATCCAGCAAGACACTTTCTTCAACTCCTAGGCCACATAGCAGCTTCCACTGCAGTGGTACAAGGGGCAAGGTTTCAGATGAGGGACATTCAGTTCCACTTAAGGTCCTTTTGGTCTCAGAAAAAGGATTCTCTCACCAAACTGGTTCCAGTGACTCAAACTCTGGTCCAAGCTCTCCAGTGGTAGCTGGATCAGGACAATCTCAGACAAGGTGTCCCATTCCTCTGTCAAGCTCCCTCCGTGGTCCTAACCACAGATGCTTCTCTCCTGGGTTGGGGAGTCCATTAGGGTGTTTGGTCTCCACAAGAGTCTCTCCTTCATATCAATCTCCTGGAACTCGGAGCAGTATTCCTAGCTCTTTGGACTTTCTCAGACTCAGTCAGAGGCAGAGTGGTGTGGGTCAGGAAAGACAAAACCACCACAATGTGGTACATCAGCAAGCAAGGGGTACTTGGTCTATGGCCTTGTGCACAGAGGCCAGGCCATGAAACTGTGGTCTCTAGCCTACTCCCTTCAGGCTTCCCTGACCGCAGTTCATCTTCCAGAGAAGGATAGTATGCTAGCAGATGCTTTGAGCAGAATTTCCCAGGGCCATCACGAATGGTCCCTGGACCCTCTCATCCTGAAAGTAATCTTCACCAGATGGGGCACTCCAGAGATAGATCTCTTTGCAGCCCTGGACAATCACCAACTTTCCCTGTTCTGCTGCAGACCTCCAGTCCTAGGGACTGTTCCTCTGGATGTTGTCATATTGGATTGGAAGAAAAAATTACTCACCTTAGTAATTGCTTTTCTTCTCATGGAGTCTTGCTATATTACGACTAATGCAGTTAGCCACTGCACTTGAACTGCCCCGGAGAGGAAAGAGTTAACTCCAGGGAGTCTGGAGTTCTGCAGCGCGAGAGCACTTATGCCAAAGCTCTATCTGGGCAGTTTCAAATGAAACTGTCAGATCTTTACGAAGCTAATACTAAGCAACAAGTCTGTGTGGAAAGCTCTACACTAGCCAAATGGCTACCTACTAGTAGAAATAACAACAATATAAACAACAATAACAATAATAACAATGAATAATAGTATTATTAGGACCCCCCCTTCCCCCAAAGACTCAAGTCCAGGAAGGGGGCCAATATATACCTAAATAAAATAACCTAGTTCCCTAACCCTAAATAAAAGAAGGTAAGGGAAAAAAACTACAATGGCATGACACAGTGCTTGCACTAATTTGCCACCCCTACCCAAGTAGAAGTTCTGAGAGGGGCAGGAGGGAGGGTGGTCATAATATAGCAAGACTCCATGAGAAGAAAAGCAATTACTAAGGTGAGTAATTTTTTCTTCAAACACCATGAAGTCTTGCTATATTATGACTAATGCAGATTACACAGCAGTACCTCCATGGAGGAGGGTCAGAACCTACTTAGGAAATAGGCTCTGAAGCCAGCTGTGCTAAAACGAGCATCTCTCCTGGACTGAATATCCAGGGAATAATGCTTGTTAAAAGTGTGAACTGTTTTCCAAGTAGCAGCTTGACAGATTTCCAGAATGGGAATATCTCACAGCTGTACCCCTGGTGGAGTGAGCCCTCAGTCCTGAGGGGGGTTCTCTACCTAGTTTTTGATAACAAAATTGGATACAAGAGACAATCCACCTTGCAATTGTCCTCTTAGTGGCAGGTTTCCCTTTGCCAACCTCGCCATAGGTAAGGAAGAGTTGGAGGGATTCAACCTGTGACCCTTGGTCATTCCAAATAGTAGCTTAAGGCTCTTTGACGCCCAAGCTGTGCAGTCTCTCTCACCTGAGGAAGAATGCTCAGTGAAAAATACTGGAAGAGATATGGATTGGTTCAGGTGGAAATCTGAAACCACTTTAGGCAAAACTTTGTTAGTCCTGAGGACTACTTTATCTCTGTGGAAAGAGATAAAATCTTCTTCCACTGACAGGGCTGTAGTTCACTTATGCATCTGGCAGAAGTGATAGCCACTAGGAAAAACAGTTTTCCGAGTTAGAAACTTGAGCCTGCTGAGGACAGAGGCTCAAAGGGAGGTTGCATTAACTGAGCAATGCAACATTCAGGTCCCAGGCGGGAGCTGGTTCTCAAAAGGAGGGTTAGTGAAGTAACCCCTTAAAAAACTTGGAAAACACAGGGTGAGAAGAAAGGAAGCAGGCTTCCTGCTGACACAAAAAACAGAGACAGTTGCCAGATGAACCTTTAGGTAGCTGGCCTAAGGCCTAAGGAATTTAAATGAACCAAATAGTCCAGTAAATGGGCAGATCAGCAGATTCTGGGATAATCTGCTTCTCAGAGCACCAGATGGAAAACCTTTTCCACTTAGAATTGTAAGTGGCCCTAGTGGAAGGTTTCCTTGAAGCCTTTAAATATCCAGAACACCTTGAGAAGGTGTAAGTCAGCAATTCTAACTCCTCAAGAGCCATGCCTTGAGATGGAGGGATTTGAGGTCCGGATATTACACTCCCCTGTGCACAGGCCAGCAAGTCGTGGACTCTGGGCAAGCTCAGGAAGGGGTGGACTGTCAAGGACAGAAGCAGGGTACCAGGGCTGTCTGGCCCAATCTGGGGCAATCAGAATCACTTTGCAGGGCTGAGATCTGATTTTTACTGGTACCCTGAAAAGAAGAGGAAAGGGGGGAAAGGCATACAGGAACTTCCCTTTCCAATCCAACTGAAAGGCGTCCAGGGGACTGAGCCCAGCACTGGAGGCCTGCAACAAAACAGAGGAAGTTGGTGGTTGTCTGGGGCTGTGAAAAGATCTATCTGAGGGGTGCCCCATCTGGCAAAGACCGACCCCAGCACCTGAGGATTCAGAGCCCATTCGTGATGGCCCTGAGAAATCCTGCTGAGGGCATCCGCCAGGACATTGTCCTTCCCTGGAAGGTGAACTGCTATCAGGGAGGTGTTCATGGAGTAAGCCAGAGACCACAACTTCATTGCTTCGGTGCACAAGGCTGATGACCGAGTGCCCCCTTGCTTGTTGATGTACCACATTGTTGTGGTTTTGTCTGTCCTGACTTGAACTACTTTGTTCTGGACAGAAGCTGAAAACACCTGAAGAGCTAGAAAGACAGCTCTGAGTTCCAAAAGGTTGATGTGGAGCAGAGATTCCTGAGGAGACCACACTCCCTGAGTGGACAGGTCGCCTAGTGAGCTCCCACCCAACAGGGAGGCATCCGTGGTGAGGGTGAGGGGTGAGACGGAATGAAAGGAACCCCTTATTTTAGATTGCTTTGATCCTGCCACCAGTGTACAGCCAGGATCAGAGTTTGGGTCACTGGAACCAATTTGAAAGGGGTCCTCCTTTGAGACCAATAGGCCTCAAATGGAACTGAATGTCCCTCATCTGGAATCTTGCCCCTGCACTACCACTGTGGAAGCAGCCATGTGCCCTAGGAGTTGCAGAAAATGCCTTGCTGGTCGAGAAACCCGTAGGGTAAAGGAGGATGCCAGGGCAATGAGCCTGTCTACCCTTTCCGAGGGAAGAAATGCCCTGGCTAACTTTGTGTTCAATTCTGCACCTATGAAAGTTAGTACCTGAACTGGTTCCAGAACTGACTTTGGTAAATCAGCAGGAATCCCAGGGAAGTGAGAAGCTGCTGGGTGACTTGCAAGTGGGATTTTACTCTGATCTGAGGACTGACCCACTATGAGCCAGTCGTCCAGGTAGGGAAACACAGCAATCCCTTGCCTTCTTAAATGAGCCACTACCACAGCTAGACATTTTGTGAATACCTTGGCGCAGAGGTAAGGCCAAGGGCATTGCCCTGAACTGGTAGTGGCCTGAGGCAGTCCGAACCTGAGGTACTTTCGTGAGAAGGCCTGATCAGAACATGAAAATAGGCATCCTTGAGGTCCAGGAAGCCAGCCAGTCCCCTGACCTCAGGGAAGGCAAAATCATTGCCAGAGTTAACATTTTGAACTTTGGTTTCAAAAGATGCTTGTTCAGGTACCTTAAATCTAGGATGGCCGCCATTCTCCTGTCTTTTTGGGTAAGAAAGTATCTTGAGTACAGCCCTTGCCCTGATGGCAAGGAGGGACCTTTCTACTGCTTTGCAGTCCAGAAGAGAAGAAACCTCTGCTTCCAAAGCAAGGGCTTCTGTAGGATTTGAGTAGAAAATGTCTGGCTCTCATCTTTGGAAACTGTTTGAAGCTGAGAACCAGACCCTGGCTTATTACCTCCAGAACCCATCTGTCCGGTTAGGGACACCCAGTTCTGGCTGAAATAAACCAACCTGCCCCCACTGGTACAGGAGAATCGCCCTGGGCACCCCATCAGGGTGCCTGCTTGGCAGTAGCCTTAGGCTGAGGGGAGGGGATGGTTTACTTGTGCCCCGCCTGCCTCTGCCTCTGAAGAAACCCTCTGTGCAAACGCAGAGGAGGCCTGAGATTGGCAAAAGGCCTGTGGAAAGGCCTGCCCCTACCTCTGGGAGCGTGCCTCTGTGGAGTGGCATGCCTCTCCTTAGCTCTGCACTTTTGTAGGTAGTTCTGTATTCATCCATCTTTTCATATAGTTTTCTGTTTGTTCCCCAAACAGAGAATTACCCACTACAGGAAAATCCATAGCCTTTGACTAAGTATCTTGGGACAGATTAGTATCTGAGCCATGCCAACCTACGGAAAGCTACAGAAGTGGCCATGACCCTAGAGGAAACATCATTAACATCAACAGCAGTATGAAATTGAACTTTAGAGGCTTCAATGCCATCAGCAGCCACCTGTTCCAACTCACTAGCCAGCTGGCCGTGTGCCTGCTTGGCTATCTGCACTACTGTGTCCCATCTAGATTTCTGATATCTAGCTACATAAGCCATATAATTTGCCTGCCTGAGTCCCAAAGAAGCTGCTATATACTGTTTTTTCGCCATGGCATAAATCCTCCTGGAATCCTTTGTCAGGAGGATGTGAGGCCAGGAATATTAGCCTTGTCACAGGCTGCAGCTTGAACTACACCTACATGACTACACTACTCAGTGAGGAAGTCTGTATCAGAGCCTGACAAAGTATACCTTCTGTCCATTTTTTATCTACAGGAGGGACAGAATGAGGATTTTTAAAATCTTTGTTGTTTGCTTCTAAATGACTTATGCAAAGGAATAGACAACCTCCTAGACTCTGGTATATCCATCATTTCTACGTAATCAGGCTCCTCTTGCTCATCCACAGCCTCCTCTAAAGGAAGCTGGAGGGTTTCTGCAACCTTTTGTAAAACATAAAATGAGAAGGGACTCAGACAGAATAGGAGGAGATTCTAAAGGTCTGTCTGGAGAAACGTCCGTTCAATGGGCATGTCCAGACCCTCCAGCCATATATATATTGATCAAATTCTCCTCCCTCCTGTGGTTCATAAAATTCTCAACATCATACTCCTGAACCACTGAACTGAACGAACCAACCCTTTACCAGCTGTTGGTGGTCTGACAGGACCCTGAGACAGTGACTGGACAATCTGTATGGCTTTTAGCTATTTCTGCAGCAGTTGGAGAGACAATTTTGGACTCCAAACCTACTGATTTCTTTGTCTTTTCACTGGGACTGGTTCCTCTGAACCAGCCTTCCTTTGCCCGAGGAAGTCTCGCCCCTGGTCAGAGGGCACCCTCTGGTCCAGTGGGTGCTGGACCGGCTGGCCATCCGGTCAGCGGACTTTTGGCCTCTCGCCCCTGAGCCGCCCAATCTCTTTCCAGGGTGGCTGCAGGAAATATTTACACACCTGGCAGTCTGACAGGAGGTGGTCAGCCCTCAGACAAAAACACAAGTGGTGTGTGGGTCAGCCTTGGCAAAGGCTTCCCACAGACATCACAGTGTTGAAACCCAGTGGGCCCGGTTTTTCTTTTGGGTTTCTAGACATAATGCCAGCCTAACCAAAAACTTGCCCTTTGATGGCAGTGCCAGGCAAGACACTCTTTATCGGTTCCTAACCGTGTCAACGGGTATTTGAAAACCTAATTTTAAAGCAAGGTTTTTTAGAACCGATAAGAACCGGGAACCGCACTCTAAAAGCCCAACCAACACTTTAAAACGTTAATTTAGAAACCGATCGGTTCAAAACCGAACCGATAATTGAATTTCCACACATACTTTAATTTTTGTACTTACGGTTTACCAGATAGAGCTTTTAACCGAAATGCGGTAAAATAAATACTTTTTGCCGGTTCAAATGAACCGAAAATACTCGCTTGAACCGAGAAATGAACCGAGCTGAAGGAGCTGATCTCCGGAGCGACTGTTCAGTGAAGCGGAGTAAAGAATCTGACAGTTTCATTTGAAACTGTCCAGATAGAGCTTTGGCATAAGCACTCTCACGCTGTAGAACTCCAGACTCCCTGGAGTTAACTCTTTCCTCTCCGGGGCAGTTCAAGTGCAGTGGCTAACTGCATTAGTCATAATATAGCAAGACTTCATGGTGTTTGAAGAGCAGGTTCCTCTATGACTGCCCCCCCCCATTGTTCAGAGTTGTAGTCAAAATCAGGTCTCAACCCTGCACAGTGATACTGGTGGCTCCTGACTGGGCCAGACAACCCTGGTACCCTCTGCTGTTGTCCCCTGGCAGTGTCACTCCCCCTGTCTCTTCCCAGGAGACATAGGTTTCCTAACCTGCTCTTGGGAGAATTTGGTCTCCCAATCTCCAGTCTCTCAATCTCAAAACCTGGCTCTTGAAGAGTTAGAATATGCAGGTCTAGGCCGGCCCGGTGGTACTGAGGGTTGAGGCGCTGGACACCACACCTCGCACCACGCCGGCAACCTTGGTTCGGGAATGAGCCTGGGCTGCCTGGGGATCAGCAGGGGAGGAAGAGGATTGAGCATCTGGAGGATGGCTCTCCTTTCCCGGGAGAGAGGGGAATCCATGGCTTGGGGCTTGAATGCCCTCTGGCGGAGGCTTGCGGTACAGCACGCTCCCTATCCTACAGTGAGGGGAAAGTGCATGTCGGACGTCGGCGGGAGCGCCTTTATGTTGGGGACGCACGCCAAGCACAGAACACCGGAAAAACACCCTCTAGGCTCCTGGAAGATGGAGCACCCTAGCACAGGCCCTACAAGCCTACCTGCCTGTCCCGGTCCAGTGCCCTGACGAATGGACGTAGTTTGGGGGTGTAAGGTCCCCATCTCTGCCCCCCCGGGGGGCAATCCGAGGCTACATGGAGGGACTACCGCGGGTGCAGGTAAGGTGAGGCTGGGCAGATGCAATTGGTGACTCCCGAGGCGGCGGAGGCTACAGGGCAGGGGACGAGCATAAATAGAAAGTTAAAAAAAAAAAAAAAAAAGAATATGCAGGCCTGCATCTTTCTCAAGGAGTACTGGATATTTTGAAGGTCTCTAGGAAACCTTCTACCAGGAAAACTTATAATTCCAAATGGAGAAGATTCAGCATTTGGTGTTCTCAGAACAGCATTCCACCTGATGCTGCAGACATTGCTACAGCCTTAGATTATCTGGTTCATCTTAATGACCTAGGCCTTAGGCCTGCAGCTCTGAAGGGTTACCTAGCAGCTGTCTCTGCTTTCCTTTCAGCAGGGAAGGGCTCTTCCCTGGCATCTCCTCCTGTTTTCAGTAAGTTCTTCAAAGGTCTGGTTCACATCAGCCCTCCTTTTAGAGAGCCTACTCTGGCTTGGGATCTAAATGTCTGCATTGCTCAGCTTATGCAGCCACCCTTTGAACCTCTGGCTTCGGCCGAGCTTAAGCACTTGACCTGAAAAAACTGTGTTCCTGGTAGCTATCACTTCTGCCAGGCAGATTAGTGAATTACAGGCCCTGTCAGTTGAACCTGAACTCATCTCCTTCCATAGAGATAAAGGTGGTCCTTAGAACAAATAGGAGGTTCTTACCTAAAGTGTCAGATTTTCATCTGAACCAATCTATGTCTCTACCTGTGTTTTTCACTGATCATTCTTCTTCAGGAGAAGGAAGATTACACAGTTTGGATGTTAAAAGGTCACTTAGCTACTACATAGAGCATACTGAGGCACACAGAAATGACTGTCTTCAATTATTTCTCACTTATGGGGAAGAGGGAAAAGGCAAGCCTGCTACTAAAAGAACCATAGCCAGGTGGATTGTCTCTTACATACAATTCTGCTATGCCAAGTTGGGCAAAGAACCCCCTTCAGGCCTGAGGGCCCACTCGACTAGGGGTACAGCTGCTTCTCTGGCTGCTGCCAGAGATATGCCCTTGTTAGAAATCTGTAAGGCAGCCACCTGGAAAATAGTCCATACATTCACCAAACATTACTCTGTGGACATCCAGGCTAGGAGTGATGCTAGGTTTGGTTCAGCAGTACTGCAGAGCCAGTTCCCAAAGTAAGGTTCTGTGTCCCCTCCTCCTGGGGAGAACTGCTTGGTTGTCTGCATATTGTCAGAATACAGCAAGACTTCATGTTGTTTGAAGAAAAAAATTACTCACCATAGTAATGTTGTTTCTTCTAATGGAGTCTTGTTGTACTCTGACCTCCCTCTCAGAACCTGTTTTTTGGGACATGGGCTGGTAGGTACTGTGTTGCACCTCAGGGGTGAACCTTGTACCCTCCCTCTTCAGGGTGGGGTAGTTGTTTGATTACTGTTGGTTTTATATTTATATATTTTTCACTACCTTAGTTTCTTGGGTTCTCAACCTGAGTCTTTTGGGCCCAAGTTTGTTGCCTTTTGGCTTAAAGTTAAGCAATTTCCATAGCTGTAGTTTGTTTGCTCGTAAAAATTTGATGGTTACACTGATATGTACCTGAGACAGAGGTTTGAAACCTGATCTCAAGGTCAACGTTCTATGCTGCTGCATAGCGTTAACCCTTTCCTGTCCAGAGCATTTCTAGTGCTGGGGCTAACTACATATTGTCAGACTACAGCAAGACTTCATTAGAAGAAACAACATTACTATGGTGAGTAATTTTTTCTTTGTGCCCAACAGCATTTCTAGGGATGTGGATATGTTGTTCAGTCCACACTGTCTGGCAGGTTCCATGCCGCTTTAAATCTTGCCGGAAGGTCTTCAAGCTTACTCCTCCCACCCACCCGGGTGGTAAAACCCTTGGCTCTGCCCCATGACACCAGAGCTTGCTTACCGCTTGGAAGCACAGGTTCCTTCCTTAACGCTCTGTGTTTTAGGCCTGGATCCACACTCTTCGGAATTTCCGAAACTTATTTTAAAATTTACAAGTCTTCGGTCTTCGTCTTCCCTCGCGGCTACGATGGACCGTCGACTCAGCTTCCGTCGGTGCCGATAATGGGCAGAAGATGCTTCGGACCGATCTGCACTCATGTATGTCTACTGCCTGGGGCTTGGCCATGACTCGCAGGCTTGCGAATTGTGGAAGTCCTTTTCGGCTTCAGTCTTGGAGGACCACGCTGCCAGACTTCTTCTCCGGCGACCCGAAAAATTTTATACGCCGGTCAAGTCTAAGGAGGCCCGTTGGGCGGTGTCCATGGCAGCGGGCTCCGTGGAACAGTTGGAGCAATTGATTGCCCTTGAGGAGGACACGACTTTGTTTAAGGTGCTTTGCCAGTCCCTGTCTACCAAGGTAGAAGGGCCATTGGGACATTCCAGTCGGTCCAAGAAGAAGGACTCTAAGGGTAAGTCCCACCATCGACGTTCGTGGGAGTGGGAGAGATCCTCTTCACCGGACCGTCGATTCTTGACTTTGGTCGAGGTTGCAGCTGTGACGCTGACTTCACGGTGCTGTCAAGGTCAGCTGTCCGAGACATCCATTCTTAGCAGTCGAAGATTTTTCTCGACCCGTCCAGACGATTCAATCGACTGGAGAAGCCGACAACCCTACTTCACCAGTTCCCCAATGGAAACCAAGGACTTGCCTGTGCCTCCTGTGCCAGAGTCCCCGGTTAAGGTCCCTGCACCAAGGTAGGAGTGGGTTTACCCCGTCCCCTGTCTGACTCACTCTCGTAACCCCTGAAGGTTTTGGTCTCAGTCCTCTTCCAGGTCCAGCCGGTCCCGCCGACGTTGGCGGTCTCAGTCTCGGCTCCATGGAAAGTGGTGTCGACGCTCATCCTCATAGTCCTCTTCAGAGGTTAGGCGCAAGTTGCATCGGCGCTACGAGGATTTAATGTGGCAGCAGCTCTTATTGTCCGGAAATAAGCCGACTCCATGGCCGTCTCCGGCCATTAAGTGGCTGTCACCGGAGCGACTGAAACAACTCCTCATAGTGGTTGAGGAGCTGACCCCAGCACTGGTTGTTCAGCCAAAGCCGGCTGCTCCACCCATTGTGGTGGAACCTCCAACTCCACAACCGAAGACTGGGGCCCCAACCAAGGATTCTCGGTCGGGTCAGGGCTTGCCCCACAGGTTGTCGGTCTCCCTCACTCTTGATCGACCTCAGCAGGTAGAGGGTGGCTTAGGCACCTGACAGCTGTTTGCAGACTCCTCAGAGTCTGACGATGACTCCTCCCTGTTCTCCAGGCCACTTGACCTGGAGTCTGCAGGGGGCCAGTCGGTGGATGAGAGCACATCCTCATTTTTAGGTTTGCTTTGGCTAATCTCGGAGTCCACTGTGATGCAGCTCGAACCCGTTTCAAAATGGGCCAAGTATCCCCTCGTGGAGATACTGGACCGTGGGGATTCCCCTACGGAGGCCTTTCCAGTGGCTGAAGCCATTGTTGGCCCAGCCCTGGAGTTGTGGGAGCGGCCAGCATCTTGTCCCATGCCTTCGGCCAGGATGGCTTCAAAGTAAACAGTCCCCACCGGCTCACTCTCCGGTTTCTCGGAGCACCCCTCTGTGGAGGAGTTAGTGACCGATAGTGTTTTCCGGCGCTCCGGGAATGCTTGGGACGTGGACAAACAGCCCGATAAGGAATCCAAAAAACTGGATTACGTGGGGCGGAAGGTTTGTGCTGCTTCCTCCCTAAGTCTTCATCAGGCTAGCTCGGCCGTTCTGATGGCACATTTCTCACACGCCCTTATGGGTTCCCTGGATGAGGTGATTCCTCGTCTTCTGGCTGACATTCAGATAAAGATCAAGCAGGTGTGGGATCAGGGAAGGGCGGTGGCAAAACAGCAGCTCCAAACTGCCTTAGACATTGGTGATTCTTGTGCCCGATCAGTAGCGGCCGCAGTTGCCATGCGCCGCAGAGCTTGGCTGCGGATCTCCACCTTCGCGGTGGACACCCAGCACAAGTTGGCAGACATTCCCTTCCTGGGCACCGACTTGTTCAGGCCAGGGGTGGAAGGCCATCTCCAGAGGATCGAGAAGTCCAGGCCACCTTGGACTCGGTCACGTCTTCCCAGAAGGACAAAGGCCTCCAGCAGCAGCGTAAGCCCCTCCGCCCCTGCAGCACATCCTGCCCAGCAGCACTAGCACCAGGGTCAGCAGGCACACACTTGGTGCCCTAAGGCCAAGTCTGCCGCTTCCTCCAGTAGGAAGCCTGGAGGCAAGGGTCCAGGAGGTCCCTCAGTGGGCCCTTCCTCCAAGCCTGCCCAGTGACGGGTTGAGGGGTGTCACCCCCAACCTCATCACTCCTCCCCAGGTTTCCATCATGGGGAGTTGGCTCCACCACTTCCTTTCTGCCTGGTCCGCTATCACCATGGACCGCTGGGTGTTAGAAGTGGTAAGCAGGGGTCTGCCTCTGGAATTCAAGCAGTTCCCTCCCTATCGAGCAGTTGTCCCATGGGGGGCAACGGGTTCTGCAGCCCGACATTACCCTGCTCCTCCAGAAGGAGATGATCAGTGAGGTGGCGGACCCTCCTCCAGACCCAGGGTTTGTGTCCAGGTACTTCCTGGTCCCTAAACGGATGGGGAGCTGGTGCCCCATTCTTGACGTGCACGATCTGAACAAGTTCCTAAGGCCATGCACTTTCAGGATGGTCACTCTGGCTCCGATCATTCCATCCTTGGAATTAGGCATGTGGTTTTGTTCTCTGGACCTTCAGGATGCATTCTTTCACATTCCAATCCGTCTGTCTCATCAGTGATTACTCCGCTTCCGAGCAGAGGGATCTCTTTACGAGGTCTGGGCCATGCCCTTCAGCCTCTCTCCAGCTTCCAGGGTCTTCACCAAATGCATGGCAGTGGTGACAGCATTCCTGCGGCACTGAGGGGTCCGGGTGTACCCTTACCTGGATGACTGGCTGATTGCAGCCTCCTCCAGGTTGGAGGTGGAGCGGTCCAGGGATCTGGCCCTCCAGGTCTGCTCTCAGATTGGCCTCCTCATCAATGAGGCCAAGTCGGAACTTGTGCCAACGCAGGTGATTCAATTCATCGGGGCAGAGCTCGACTCTCTTCGAGCCAGAGCCCGGCTCCCAGTGGACAGGGACGAGGTCCTTTCCTCCTTTGCCCAGTCATTTCTGGTTGGGCAGTTGTGCCCTGCCCGGGACTTCCTACACCTTCTGGGCCTCATGGCGGCCTGCACCAGCGTGGTCCATTGGGCCCGCTGGTATATGCGTCCCCTGCAATGGGAGCTGGCCCGCCAATGGTCACAGTGCTCTGGTCCTCTGGACAAGCCAGTGACGGTGACCCAGGAGATGTGGGACGGCCTACAGTGGTGGCTCTTTCCAGCTCATCTGCAGGAGGGTATCCTGTTTGTCCGCCCCGAGCTGACGGTCACTCTGATGACTGACGCCTCTCTGATGGATTGGGGTTCCCATCTGGGGGAGCTCAGGGCCCACGGCCTCTGGTCCCCTCAGGAGTCTTGATGCCACATCAACCTGTCGGAGCTCCAAGCGGTGCGTTTAGCCCTCACCGCCCTCGCTCCATTTGTACGGGGTCAAGTGGTTCAGGTCCTGACGGACAACACCACGACCATGTACTACCTCAGCTGACAGGATAGGATGCACTCCTTGCCTCTGTGCAAGGAGGCTGTATGCACTTGGTCTCTCGTGATCAGCCTGGTGGCGGATCTCCTAGCCATCCATGTGGCAGGAGCCTCCAACAGTCTGGCCAATGCTCTTAGCCGGATAAGTGCTGCATCTCACAAGTAGTCTCTCCTGCTGGAGGTAGTACAAGATCTGTTCTCACATCGGGGCACCCCTCAGGTGGACCTGTTCGCCTCCAGGGAGAATGCAAAGCTGAGGCTGTTTCATGCCCGCCCCCCTCCGCAGGGTTCGCTGCAGGGGGATGCCTTCTCGAGGCCGTGGACCCTGGGCCTCTTCCATGCCTTCCCTTCATTTCTCTTGATCCACAAGGTGCTTCTCAAGGTGAAGGGGAACAAGGCGCAGGTGATTCTGGTAGCCCCAGACTGGTCCTGCCAGTTCTGGTACCCAGATCTCCTCAGCTACAGCTCCAGGCTCCTGAGGCGGCTTCCAGCCCGCCTGGACCTGATCTCAGTCAGCAAGAGGAAGGTTCTCCATCTGGACCTTCAATCCCTGCACCTGACGGCCTGGTTTCTGAGCAGCTAGAGTTCCTGGCCTTGGGTCTTTCGGAAGAGGCTTCCCTTAAGGAGTCGACCAGAAAATGCTATGCCTTTAAATGAAAGAGATTCTCCATTTGGTGTCAGGACAAGGGGTTGGACCTTTCTTCCTGTCCATTGGCTAGCATTTTGGACTACTTGTGGTCCCTTTCTCAGCTAGGGCTTCGGTCAACGACCCTTAAGGTGCACCTAGCAGCCATCTCTGCTTACCGGGCGCGGGCTGGCAAGCAGTTGGTGGCACAGGAGAAGGTGGTTGGGTGCTTTTTCAAAGGCCTTGATCACATATCCCCTCTGGTGCGAGAACCTCCACCTCCGTGGGATCTACTGCTGGTATTGGCTAAGCTCATGGGCAAGCCATTTGATCTGATGCACAGGTGTGATATCTCCCACCTGTCGTGGAAGACCGCCTTCTTGGTGGCTATAACGTCAGCCAGAAGAAACATAGAAACATAGAACATAGAATTTGACGGCAGATAAGGACCGCTTGGCCCACCTAGTCTGCCCATTTTCCTACCTAACAGATAAGCTGCAGATCCTAGTTAACCAACAGCTTACTTCCTCTTACCCGCCCCTAGGACTGCCTTATGCCTGTCCCATGCATTCTTGAAGTCCACCACTGTTCTTGACTCCCGACCTCCTCAGGGAGGCTGTTCCATGCATCCACAACCTCTCAGTGAAAAATACTTCCTCACATTACCCCTGAGCCGCCTCTATCTTCAAATTGTGCCCTTGTTCTTGCACATCTCTTTTTCTGGAAGATGCTACTCTCTTGGACTTTTGTTAATTCCTTGAGGTACTTGAAAGTTTCTATCATGTCCCTCTCCCTTCTTTCCTCAAGAGTATACATATTAAGCTCCTTTAGTCTTTCTTCTATGTATGTCTCTGGTGCAGACCCTGCACCATTTTGTTGCTCCTCTCTGACAGCTCCACTCTGTCTATGTCTTTGCAGAGATGGGGTCTCCAGAACTGTACACACAGTACTCCAGATGGGGTCTCACCAACTGTCTGTACAGAGGGATAACAACTTCCTGTTTTCTACTATTGATGCCTCTTCCTATGCATCCCAGTATCCCTCCAGCCTTCCTTACTGCCTTCTCACATTGCTTTCCCACCTTTAGGTCATCTGATATAATTACCCCCAGGTCCCTTTCCATTTTTACGGTTGTCAGTATCTCACCCCCCATTGTATACGCTTCCCCTGGAAGGATGGGAGAGCGCCAGGCACTTTCCATCGAGTCTCCTTATCTGGTCTTTCACAGGGACAAGTTTGTCCTGCGCCCCAACCGGAAATTCCTTCCGAAGGTGGTGTCGGAGTTTCACCTTAACCAAGTGTTGACTCTGCCGGTGTTCTACCCCAATCACACCTCAGAGGCCGAATATAGGCTCCATACTCTGGACCCTAGAAGAGCTCTCGCTATTATAAGGAGCGGATGGCTGAAGTTTGGGGAGAGGTTCGCTAGCTGTTTGTCACCTACGCTGAAGCCGCACCTGGCAAACCTGCAGCCAAGTGGACGATAAGCAGGTGGGTCATCTCCTGCACAGATCTCTGCTATAGGTTGGCAGGCATGGAGCCTCCCAAAGGGATAAGAGCTCATTCTACCCACCATATCGCTGCTTCGGTGGCTGCTTCTATGGATGTCCCTATCCAGGAAATCTGCAGGGCTGCTACCTGGAAGTCAGCACACACCTTCATTACCCATTACCACATTGACCTTGAGTCACGCCGGGATGCTGGTTTTGTGACCTCGGTTCTCCAGTCCTTATTCCCTAAGTAGGGGGTGTGCACCTTGCCTCCCTCCTCCTGGAGAACTGCTGGGAGTCTGCCAGACAGTGTGGATTGAACAACATATCCCTGTCCCTAGAAATACAGGTTACTCCCCTGTAACAGGAGTTCTAGGAGTGGTATATGTTGTTCATCCACACGACCCACCCGACCTCCCCAGCTTTGACGCGGAACCTGGCTTCCAGCAGGCTTGAGCTGATGTCATGGGGCAGAGCTGAGGGCTTTACCACCCGGGTGGGTGGAAGGAACCAGCTTGAAGACCTTCCGGCAAGATTTAAAGCAGCAAGGAACCTGCCAGATAGTGTGGATGAACAACATATACCACTCCTAGAACTCCTATTACAAGTGAGTAACCTGTATTTATACAGCATTACTTAATTAAACTGAATAATAATGAAAGAATAACAATATTATAAAATAACATTCTAACCCCATGTTTTCTTCTATATTCATAACTGTATGCAGTCTGCCTCCTAAGTAGAACTGCCCGGAGAGAAATAAAACTATATGCAAATGATAGAACCTATCATACGAACATATGAAATTTGCCAGCAGATAAAGGCCTAGAGGTCTATCAAGTCTGCTCGAATGTGCAGCTAGCATCCCTTATTCTGCAGCTGTCCTTCCCTTCCACCCTTCCCCTTCATTAACCCCCCCTTGTCCTGTCCCATCCTCGTTTGAAGCAGTCCACTGTTCTACTGCATACCACTTCTGCAGGTAACGCATTCCACCCAGCCACCACCTCTCTGAAAAGCGTCTCCTCATCTCCTCCTGAACCTTCCTCGCTCCAGTCTCATATCATGGCCCTGGCGGCCCTCCCTTACTTTGAACAGCCCCTCTGTACCCGTCTTGTTTATTCCTTTCATGTATTTAAAGGTTTCAATCATGTCACCCCTGTCTCTCCTCTCCTCCAGTGAGTACATGTTCAACTCCTTCAATCTCCTCTCGTATAAGTCCCTCAGCCCCTTGATCATCTTTGGTGACCTGCGCTGCACCCCCTCCAGTAACCTAATGTCCCTCTTCAGATACGGACGCCAGTACTGCACGCAGTACTCCAGGTGTGGTCTAACTAGTGACCTATACAGTGGCAGAATCACCTCCTCCCTCCTTGAGGATATACCCCTTGCAATACAACCCAGCATTTTGTTGGCCTTTGCAGCTGCCTTCCTACATTGTGCCGAGTTGTTCATTAACCCTGTAATGAGCACACCCAGATCCTTCTCCTCCTCTGTCTGGGCTAGCTGCACTCCCCTAGCTGGTAACTCCTCTTGGGTTCTTCATCCCAAAGTGCAGCACCTTGCACTTTTGGCATTAAAGCCCAGTTGCCAGGTGTCTGACCATGTTTCAAGCTTTGCCAGATCATTCTGCAACCCTGCCACCCCTAGGTCATCCACCACTGCACCTACCTTGGTATCATCAGCAAACAGACTGATCTTGCTCTTGATGTCCCATGATATGTCTGCAATGAATATCCCAAACAACACTGGTCCCAACACCGAGCCCTGTGGAACACTGCTCGTCACTGCCCTTGGGTGTGAGAGCTCCCCACCCATCACCACCCTCTGTTGCTTTCCCTGCAGCCAGTTTCTTACCCATCTCACCAGCTTTGCACCCACCCCTGTGCCTACTAACTTCCTTCCCAGCCTTCCATGTGGCACTAAGTCGAATGCCTTACTGAAATCCAGATACAGGACATCCACTGCATGGCCCCTGTCCAGTTGCCTAGTTACTCAGTCATAGAACTCGACCAGGTTGGTTTGGTAGGATCTGCCACATATGAAGCCATGCTGTCTGCTGTCCTGTAGTCCTTTGGCCTCTAGGAGGGCCACCAGCCTCTCCTTCAGGATAGTCTCCATTAGCTTACCCACAATGGATGTGAGGCTCACTGGTCTGTAGTTTCATGGTGAATCCTTGGGGCCACTCTTGTGGAGGGGCACCACATTAGCCATCCTCCAGTCCTGAGGTACACACCCTGAATGTAGTGAGGCATTAAATAGGTCTGCCAAAGGTCCTGCAAGGACCTCTGCCAGCTCCTTCAGTACCCTGGGGTGGATGCCATCTGGGCCTGGTGCCTTGTCCACCCTCAGTGCCTTCAAACCCTCTCGAACTCTGCTCTCCATGATTTCCCCATCTGTCACCACTTCCCCCCTGCTTCTGCCATTTCTCCCACCTTGGGTGTCACCACCCTCTTCTCTTTAGTAAATACTGAGCAGAAGTACTCATTTAGTGTTCTGCCTTATCGCACCCTGCTTCCACCCATCCCCCCTCCTTCCTAATCCTTACTATGTGGTCCTTACAGCTCCTTTTCTCCCTGATGTACTTAAAGAAGTCCTTCTTCCCCTTCTTAATGCCTTGTACCAGCCTGAGTTCCGTAGGTGCTTTGGCTCCCCTTACTGCCCTTGTCACCTCCTTCGATTCTGTCAAGTACTCCTCCCTGTCCTCCCCCCTCCCTGTTTTCTTGTACTTCCTAAAGGCAGTTCTTTTCCTCCTTACCTTTCCCATGACCTCCTTGCTCAACCAGCTTGGTTTCTTAGCCCTAGCCTTCTTGCTCTGGGCTTTGCAGCAGGTTTTGGTTGCCTCCACTAAATCCCCAGCTTTATGAGCTCCCACCTCTGGTTAGTGTCCATACTAGATTGAATTCTGGCCAGGTACCCTTTTACCACTTCCCCCATCCTCCCAAAGTCGGCCCTCCTGAAGTCCAGCACTCTTGTGCCAGATTCCACTTCTTCCTTGCCCATATCCAATGTGAGCCATACTGAGTGGTGGTCACTCCCTGACAGCGGTTCCTCGACTGCAAGTTCTGTCACAAAGTCCCCATTTGTCACCACAAGGTCAAGGGTATTCCCTAACCTGGTTGATTCACTGACCATTTGCAGCAGGAAGCTGTCCTGGAAGGCATCCAGCAGTACCTGCTCCCTTATGTTCCTGGTTGTTGGGGTGCTCCAGTCCACTCCTGGCATGTTGAAGTCCCCCACAATCACCACACTACCCTTCTCGCAGGTCCTCCTGATCTGTCCCGCTAGTTCTCTGTCTAACTTCTCCGTCTGAGATGGTGGCCTGTACACCACTCCCATTCTAAGAATCCTATTCTTGGAATCCTGGATTTACATCCAAAGTGACTCCATACTACCCTCCTCCCCTTCCTCCCTTACACACTTCAGTCCTTCCTTCACATATAGTGCCCCCCCTCCTTTCCCAATCACCCTGTCCCTATGAAATAACCTGTACCCTGGTACAGACAGGTCCCAGTCATTGTATTTGGTGGCCCATGTTTCTGTGATGGCTGCAATGTCCACCTCTCCCTCTGCCATGAGAACCTGTAACTCTGCAGTTTTCCTCCCGAGGCTCCTAGCATTAAGGGTAACCACCTTCCACCCTCCCCCCCCATCCTGCCCTCCTTTCCTAGCATCACCAACAGTACTTGCCATTTGTCCTTTGTCACTGTTATGGGGGTAAGCTCATATGGTTTCCCAACCTGTGGTCTCGCATATCTCTTCCCCAACTGCACCCCCACTCCTAGTTTAAATTCCCAACTTCCTCTATGTACTCCTCCATCCTCTGTTTCAACACATTCTTTCCTCCTCACTCAAGTGTAGTCTGTCCTTGTCATAGAGACTACTGTCCTCCCAGGTCCTTCACCACCCCCCCAACAGCCCATACCCTTTAGCACAACACCAGGTTCTTAGCCATCCGTTAAATTCCTCTATTCTCAGCTTTCTTGTTGTGCTTGCCTTTGGCACCGGAAGTATCTCTGAAAAAGTTACTGATCTTCCTGCCCACTCACATAATTGTGCTAGCTCCTCAAACCTCCTCTGGACTATATCTACTGTCTTGTCAGCCAGGTCATTTGTCCCAAGATGTGTATTTAAATGAGGCTTGTCCCTACCCCTTCTAGCATATTTCAGAACAGACTGTCCCACCCTTTCCACTGTCATTCCTGGCATGGCCTCCACCCAAATGCGACTATGCCTCTTCCTCTTGCTACCCCACCTAACTCCTCTTAGTATTGAGTCCCCCAGCACTAAGATTCCACCCTTTTACACCCTGCTTGCTTCCATTCATCTCCCTCTCTCATTTCCAGCTCCTCTTCTTCCTCCTGCACATTATTTCCCCCTTTTACCCCTGTTGCAATTCTCCCAGCAGAACTTCCCCCCCAGTTTGGTCCAGGCATTTATCAATTACTCCTCTAATTTCATTTCCCTCCTCCACCTTCTTCCTCTCTAGCAGTGCACAACTATTTTCTGAAGGCCCTTCACAAATGCCCTCTCCCTCTCTCTTCATAGTAACCTGTTCTCTCCTTTCCACTCCATGATTTTGCCACTTCTTCGCCTCCCCTCACAAGTCCCTATCTCCTCCTTCCATTTGTCTTTTGTCTCCTGACCTGGTTTCCCCGGCAATTGTTCTTCCTGGCCTGGGGCCCTTTGTCTCTGCTTCCCTCCTTCTGACCCTCTCCTCACCACTGTTGGCTTAAATCGCCCTCCCTCATCTCCCCTTCTTCCTCCCTCCAGTATTGGGCTAAACCCACCCCCAATCTGCCTTGCCTGTCTTAGTTCCTCCTGCAGACCCTCAATCTCTTTTCTAAGTTTTTCTATGTGGTTGCACACTAAACATCCTCCCACACTCCAGGCAATTTTTAGAAAGATTGTTGCACCGCAGTTGTTGCAGCCTACCACCCTACCCATTGATGTTGTTGCCCACCAGCGACCCTCCACCCTTCCAGATGCAGGATACCAAACAATTCCCCCAAGTCTCCCCTCTCCCTCCTCTATCAGTGCAAAACATTTTATTTCCCTTACCTCCTTTGTTGCACACGTTTAGATATATTGAGCAACTGCTTTTTATATTCCTATCCTTCCTATCCACACTCAAAAAGAGACTTTAAGTAGCCATTGCACAACCTTCTTCAAACTCCTACTCCTCCTTTCCCCAATGCAATATCAATGCGAAGAAGTAATAATGAAATCTCCTAGAATTGCATTTACTTCCCTTCCACTGAGAGAGCAGTCACTTGCTACTGTTCCTTTCCTGGATGTCTGCTTCTGCTATGACAGGTGCATATCCTTTGCCTGTTTGAGGAAGTGATGTCAGAACCCCTGGTATAAAGGAAATAATGGACCAGGGGTGGGACCAGCCCAAGTCTTCCAGAAACAATCAGGTAGCTGAGGCCTCTGGTCAGACCATTAGCACCCTTTCCCCACTCTGCACTAAAACTTTGCAGCAGTGAATCAAACAAATGAGCCCACTTATAGCTACCAAAACTGGTTTCAAAATTCCAACAGCCCCAAACAATACCCTGCTAGCCCCTTAGTAGTAAAAAAGAAAAGAAATAACTTTCTACCAAGTAGAATCCACAGGAAGCAATGTAAAACAGCAAGAAGCTACTGTACTGTAGATCTGATCCTGTCCCCCTTCTAGTTCCTTCTGAGAAGCCAAAGCACTGACTCCACACCTGATTCAGCTCTGCCTCCCTAACTGAGTGAGACCTGGCCAGACCATTAGCACCCTTCCCCCACTCTGCACTCAAACTTTGCAGCTAGTGAAGCCAGCAACAATGAATCACAATTCTACTCAATGCCCCCAAAATAGGTTTGCTACCCAAAGTAACAGGACTCCAATTCAAACAGCTTCACCAACAACACATCAAAATAGGCTTGGAATTAGACAATATAGGTCTCCAATTCAAAGAAACAGACCCAGTTAAATCGCACCAATTATGTTTTAAAACAGAAGAAATAGGCCTGTACAAATGCAGCCTGCCACACAGTGAATCAAACAAATGAGCCCACTTATAGCTACCAAAACAGGTTTCAAAATTCCAACAGCCCCAAACAATACCCTGCTAGCCCCTTAGTATTAAGAAAGAAAAGAAATAACCTTCTACCAAGTAGAATCCACGAGAAACCATGTAAAACAACAAGAAGCTACTGTACTGTAGATCTGATCCTGTCCCACTTCTAGTTCATTGCTCGAGACACAAATTCATACTGCTGCCGTCATCTACTGTATCATTCCATCAGTGTCTCAGATTACTCACTCCGCCTATCTAGTCAAACACCTGGAGATCTTCCTCTTGACAGTTCGCACTGATTCCAGTTCAATAGGTATAATTTTGTCTATATTTGAGTTGCTGCCTTCATTTGTTGTTTAATTTAGTTCTAATGACTTTTTAAAGTTACGTTTTAGTTTAGCTGTAAAATTTTATTTTTTCTCGGTTCCTCACGGTTCAGGATGAATGCTGAGGAGCCGGGGCTTTCTTAGTAATTTTGGCGTTTTTTGCCATAGTTTGAGTTATTTTATATTTATTTGTATATTATTTCTGTATTTAAAACTTCTTTTTGAAACTGAGCAGTCAGTTCTTCTGAACCGATACCCCAGTTCCTGTGAACCGCTGACCCGGTTCGAGTCTAAAATTATCGGTTCTTTTCTCAGATCCTTAACTGGTTCCTGAACCAACAAAAAAAAAACATTAGTTTGAATACTAGTAAGCAGTTACTGGTTTTTCTCCTGGAAATGGAATTACAAGAAAAAACAAAGGAAAAGACTGGTCCCCCAGGTTTTAAAAATTGTACTAAGTGTGGGGAACTGTTTGCAAAAGCTGACAAACACGACCTATGTTTGGTCTGCTTGGGACCTGATCATTTTTCAGCAGTCTGTGCCAGTTCTAAATCCTTTCCTCCTAAAACTGTTGAGAAAAGGATGGAAAGGCTGAGAAAGAAAGTGGACAGTGGTCCCTCAGGCTGTAACCAGTTACCAAAAACTGCGGGTGAAACCGCTTTATCCACTGTTACCACCCCTGATAAGGGTGTTTCTAGCAGTTTGAAAAAGGGGAGTGGTCCGGCAAACTCTCTGGCCCCCTCCAAGAAATCCAAGAAAACCATGCACTTAGAACCCCAGGTTTCTGTACCTCAAGGGATCTCTACTGTGTTTCACAGCCTGCCATCTGTAGAGGAGATCGCTCAGGCTATGAAAGTTCTGCAGGCTTTACAGGGGATCCTGCCTGCTCAACCTGCTCAACTTGCTCCTCCAAAGGCTCCTGCTCCAGCTCTGGTTTCCGAATCACAGGAACTTGAGGGTGATGACTATGGTGAGATGGATCCTGAACAGGATGAACCAACAGAGCCTGAAATCTCACCTGAGCAGGAGTTCGGCTCTCCTCCTCGACCTGAGGATTTTTCATCTCACTTTTCTTTTGTGAGAAAAATAGTGGATACTTTAGATTTAGCTACCACTGAAGTGGTTGATGATGATGAGGAGGCCAAATACCTAGAGATGATGGGGTTAACACCACAAAAAGGTATATCTGCCAAATAACAAGTTCTTTATAGAAGACTTGTTAAAGATTTTATAGACTTCTAACTCTGTTCCACCTATAGATAAGAAATCTGATAAGAAATATCAATTGGACAGGGAGGGAGCAGAGTTCTTATACTCCCACCCTGATCACCAAGGCATAGTCCAACAGACAGCCTGTGAAAAGGCGAGGGTCCCTCTCTCTTCCCACCCTCCAGAAAAATAGATGGTATGTCTAAGAAAGGGTACTTGGCTGCCTCCTTAGGTGTGAGGCAAGCTAATTACCAGGCATATGTAGCACAGTATCAGAAACTACTGTAGCAGTCAGTACTGGCTATGTCAGAGAAGGCTCCCTCGCCCCTCTCTGATGACCTGGCAGAGACAGCTAGATTTGATCTGGAAGCTGCTAAATATCAGTTCCAGATGGAAGCTGATGCTAACGATAATGCTGCCAGGTTGATGGGTCTGTCTGTGCCCCTAGGAAGACTGGCATGGCTTAGGGCCACTAATCTCACCCAGGATACCCAGAAGAAAGCCATGGATTTTCCTGTGGAGAATAATTCCATTTGGCAAACACACTAAGGAGTACATGAAAAAGGTGGATGAATGCAAGGCCATCTACAAGAGTAACTCCTCCTGGGACAGACCTACCCCTTTCTATAGGCCTTATGGAAGGGGAGGCAGGGGAAGGTCCCCTTATGCGAGGCCTTTTTACCAGGGTCAAGCTGCTTTTCAGCAAGAGCCCTATACACAGCAGACTGGGTATTTTAGATCCAGGGGCAGGAGGGGTTCCAGAAGGGGCTCCCAATCTGTCCAGACTCAGGCACCCCCAAAACAAAACCCCTGACCAGTTGGTCCAAGTCACCTCCCCAGTGCCAGCAGACTAACTTACTTCCTCCAGAATTGGGCTTCCATTACCACAGACAAGTGGGTTCTGGAGGTGGTAAGTCAGGGTTTGTCCCTATGCTTCAAATCCCTCTCCCCTCTGAAACTGAGAGTTTTCAAACCAGCTTCCCTCATGGAGGGCAGACTTTTGCAAAAAGAGGTACAGAAATTGATCCAAATGAAAGCAGTGGAACCTGTACCAGTACATCTCGGGGAAGGGTTTTCTACTCCCGTTACTTCCTGACCAAAAAGGAAAATGGGGACTGGCGATCCATTCTGGATCTCAGATCCCTCAACAAATTTCTAGTAAGGCCAAGATTCAAGATCGACACTTTGTTGTCCACACTACCAGTTATCCAGCAGGGAGATTGGTTAGCATCTTTGGATTTAAAGGATGCATATTTTCACATCCCAGTAAGGCAGTCTCACAGAAAGTATCTTGCGTTCAGACTCCTTTTAGGTCATTATCAGCTCCCTTCCCTTCTCGGCCTAACCTCAGTCCCAAAGGTTTTTACAAAGTGCCTAGCTGTGGTAGTGGCACACCTAAGGAGGTCTGGCATCCTAGTCTTCCCTTATCTGGATGACTGGCTGGTTGTGGGAGATCCCCACAGCAGGTCTCGGAGCACCTGCAATCAGCAGTGTATCTCCTGCAATCCTTGGGATTCCTGATAAATCAGGAAAAGTCTGTTCTTACCCCTGTTCAGGTGCTTCAATTCATAGGAGAAGAGCTGGATACTATTCAGGGAAGGACTTCATCCCTCAGGACAGAATACAGAGTATTTTTGACTTGGCTGCCTCTTTCAAATTAAACCAGCCATGCCCGGCAATACACTGTCTGCAGATTCTGGGCCATATAGCTGCAGCAACCGGTACAGTTTCAGCGGCAAGATACAGAATGAGAGACTTGCAGTTTCATCTCAGGTCCCACTGGTCACAGAGAAGGGACAAGATGCCAAAACTCATCCCAGTAACATTGGTTATTATTCAAGCCTTACAGTGGTGGAAAAATGCAGACAACTTAAGGCAAGGTGTCCCTTTCCAAAAAGAGAACCCTTCTTTTTTTTCTCACAACAGATGCTTCTCTACTGGGATGGGGTGCCCACATGGGGGAACACACCAATTCATGGTACTTGGTCCGAGGCAGAATCCCTTCTGCACATAAATCTCTTAGAGCTCTGAGCTGTACTTCTGGCTCTAAAGGCCTTTGCTCACCTAGTACCAGGCAGGGTGGTACAGGCCAGGACAGACAACACCACAACAATGCACTATATAAACAAGCAAGGGGGTACAAGGGCGGATCCTCTCTGCTCAGAGACCATGAAACCATGGAATTTTGCATACTCTCCAAAAGTAACTCTGCAAGCGGTCCATGTCCCAGGAAAGGACGACATTTTAGCGGATGCCCTCAGCAGAATCAGTCAGAGCCACCATGAGTGGTCATTGGACACGCAAGTGGCAAATTCAGTATTCGGAAGGTGGGGTACCCCAGAGGTGGACCTCTTAGCCTCTCCAGAGAACTACAAACTACCACTGTTTTGTTGCAGGCCTCCAACCAGGGGTACAATCCCAGTGGATGCCATGGTAGTACTGGATTGGTCAGGGAGAAGCCTATATTCTTTCCCTTCCTTCCCTCTCATTCTCAGAGTCCTGATCAAGCTCAGGTCCCAGTCGGCCTCAATGATCCGTATTGCCCCGTACTGGCGCAGACAACATTGATAACCTCTCCTGCTATCCATGTTGGTATCCAGACCAATACATCTTCTTCAGAGGCACAATCTGTTAACCTCCCACCAAGGGAAAATAGGGTATCCCAGCCTCAGTTCTCTCTGTCTCAAGGCTTGGCTCTTGAATACATAGAATTTGCAAACCTGAACCCTCTCCCAAGCAGTTTTACACATACGTAAGGGATATAGAAAACCCTCCACTAAGAAAACCTGTTCAGTCAAATGGAAAATGTTTTTCTCTTGGTGCACCCTGCATAGCATCGAACCTGCCGCAGCAGGAATTTCAACTCTACTTGAGTACCTTACTTTCTTACATGATCAGGGCCTTAAGCATACTTCACTAAGGGTCCACTTAGCAGCTGTCTCTGCTTACATTTCGGTGGGAAAACCCATCTCCATTGCATCTGATCCTATTTTTAAAATGTTTTTCAAGGGTTTGTGTCTCACATACCCACCCATTAGGGAACCTGTCCCTGGGTGGAACGTGAACATTTATATTGTTCAGCTTATGAGGCCACCCTTTGAACCCATGTCCTCAGCTCACCTACAATATGTTACATGGAAAACTGTATTTCTAGTGGCTATGACTTCTGCTAGAAGGATAAGTGAGCTTCAGGCCCTATCTGTGGAAAAGGACTATCTGTCTTTCCATAATGACAAAGTGGTACTCAGAACCAATAGAAAATTTCTCCTTAAGGTGGTGTCAGATTTTCATTTAAACCAATCCATTACACTACCAGTGTTTTTCACTGAGTACTCTACTTCAGGTGAGCGTAGACTTCACAGTCTGGATGTGAAGATAGCTCTTAGTTACTACTTATCTCATACTAAGGATCACAGGCAGGATAAACAACAGTTATTCCTTACCTATGGGGATGTGAAAAAAGGTACACCAGCTACCAAGAGATCTTTCTCTTGCTGGATATTTAGCTGTATACAGTTCTGCTATCAAAAAGCAGGCAGACCAGCCCCATCAGGACTTAGGGCCCATTCAACTGGGGAACAGCTGCTTCCATAGCAGCTTCAAGGGATGTCCCCCTACTGGACATATGCAAAGCTGCCACGTGAAGGACAGTACATACTTTCACTAAGCATTACAGCCTGGACATACTGTCCAGAGGTGATGCCAGATTCAGAACAGCAGTCCTGCAGAGCCTCTTTCATAAATAGGTTCTCTGCCCACCTCCAAAGGTACTGCTTTGAAGTCTGTATACAGTTATGAATATAGAAGAATACATGGGGTTAGAAGAAAAAAATACTCACCTTAGTAATCTTATTTCTTCCAATGTATTCTTCTATATTCATAACTCTCCCTCCCTGCCTCCCCTACCAGAACCAGAGCCTCAGCATGCCTACTGATGTTATCTTAGATTTCTGCAAGCATGTACTCACTTTTAAAGTACTTTTTACTTGGTAGGATGACTTTTTCTTCTTATTTGGTTATCTGAGTTTCCAGGATAAAAATGATCTGTTTGAGTTGTAGTTTATAGTCACTAAGGGGCATATTTTGTTTATGGGAGTTGGTTCCTTATGCATTTTTAGGTAGTTTTAGATAGGTACATAGCATTTCTGTCTTGTAGGCTGTTATCGAAATCTGAGACGTTGATGGAACGTTACAGTAGATGAGGGCAGCAGTTTGAATATGTGTCTCGAGCAATGATAGGTTCTATCATTTGCATATCGTTCCATTTCTCTCCGGGCAGTTCTACGTAGGAGGCAGACTGCATACAGTTATGAATATAGAAGAATACACTGGAAGAAATAAGATTACTAAGGTGAATAATTTTTTCTTACAGTTTATTTAATTAAAAATATAAAAAAATATCATTATTAGCAAAGTACACAAGTGCACTTAAATGTCCAAAAAGAAAAACAGTAGCTTAACACTCATGGGGGGGCCTAACTGAGCAATAAGTACATACACCACAAGACATTATTATCTGCCACTGCATAACCTGAATCACAAAATCTGCCTATAGAATCACAAAAGATACAGTATATGCTTTTATTATCTTATTGTACTGCACAAAAATAGCTTAACACTCCATGCCTGTTTGGGGGGGAGGGGGTTGAATTTAATGAGCAACTGAGACAGGTCCGGTGCAGTGAACTGAGAAACTGGAGCAAGTGAGCAGCATGGAGCAGCGATCGTCAGTGAGGAGAGAGAGAGAGAGAGAAACAGAGAGAGAGAGAGACAGAGACAGACTGCACTCAGCGATACACCAAGCAGCTAATAATGATCTGGCAAGTGATTTCACAATTGAAAACAACTGGGGAGCAATTACGCTTTGCAAGCAATTAATAGTTTGTCTTAAACACTGATTGTCAGTGTGAAGTTAAGCTAATTAAGCAAATAATAGTGTAGGTCAGCAGCATTCACAGTAGTTCCTACCTTACTTACATTTACTCGCTTTCACTGAGCCAGTTTATTTAATTATACTTCACCATCAACTGATTTCTTGACAAGTCACGAATTGCGGGCTAGCAATTTAAGTGTTTGATCAGAACAGTTTATTCACGGTTACGATTTAGGGCATTTTCCTAAAAACTATTGCGCTACGATTTACATGCTCAGCTTCACGGACCCCCTTTGGGCCGTGGACCCCTGGTTGACAACCACTGTCCTAGGCTATCTTACTCATTTGCATTCTCAGGGTTCACAACCCACTTCTTTAAAAGTTCATCTTGTAGCAGTGTCTGCTTACCTTTCTGCTGGAGTAAAGGTAACGATGGCCTCAGAACCCATTTTCAGAAAGTTCTTTAAAGGCTTGAATCACTTGTATCCCCCTCACAGGGCACCAGTGCCTGCATGGGACCTCAATGTGTGTATAGCTAAACTCATGGGCCCTCCCTTTGAGCCCATGGCTATAACCTGGGCCGCTGGAAAATTGCAGAACTTTTGGGGAAATTTTGCGGGATTTCCCCAGTTTTTTTGCGGGAATTTTGATGACTGTTTGGCAAGCATTTTTCCTCTCTGTAGGCCAAAAACATGGGGTTTCAGTTACTTTGTGGAAGTCATGAGAATATTGCATATTAAAGACACAAAGCAAGGGTATCATAATAATATTTTATTAAAAACATTATAATCATAGTGTACAGTACAATAGCAGCATCATTAAAAAACGCAAACAAATCAAACAAATATCACAAGTAAGGATAAAAATAAACAGTATAAAGGCAGTATAATAGCAGCACCTAAAAATAAAAGCAAAACACAAGGGCCAACTGAAAATCTGCAATAATAGAATCATTGTGTAAATCAGAAATGTAATTAAAAATTTAATATTATACAATGGTGTGTGAAAATACTGTAACCTCATTGGTCAAAACATGTCACATGACAGTGGGTAAATTCTGCATTACCCGTGGCTAGGAAATGCATTTATAAAACAACATAATTAAGCACATTTTATACATGGGTCCATTGTATAATCGCAATAAGACACTTCAAGGTGTGAGTTATTGGGGATTTACCCACTTCTTGTGTGGTTAAGTCACTTGGCTGTGCCTCGTGACACACCACACATGGTGTGGGTAAACCCCCAATAACCCACACCTTGTTGTGCCTTATTGTTTAAATAAATCAGTCACAGAGTGAACATTAATAAATCAGTCATACAATGATCATTATTGGGCAGTATACAAAGTATGATCCATCACAATCCCCACAAATCACCACCACATAAGAGAAATATTTTTCTTTGTAACACAAATGAATGAGCAACTGGCAGCCAGCATCTTCAACAGCTACTGAATTTTTTTATTATATTTCAACATGAGAAGTAGCCTCACATTATCTTCCATCAGACCTCGACGATTGTCTTTTAATAGACCAGAATAAACCGAAAAAGTCCGCTCCACATCTGCTGTACTTACAGGGAGCCAGATGTGTCTTTTTGCCACAGCAGAAAGATTTGGCGATGCATCAGCCTGTGCTTCCCACCACTGAACAATATTAAAATCATCTGGTATAGATTGGGCCAGAGTTCTGTAGCCATACCATTCAAAGTTTGACACACTGGTAAGAGAAAGGAGCTCCTGGGTATATTTTGATTTGTCTTTTTCCAGTGTTGGCAGCTGCTTGGGGTCGAAGATATGGGCAGCTTTGAACGTGCTTAGTGAGGGGTGATTTTGAAAAATGTGGTCTAACTTCACACTGCTGTCCAACATCACCCTCTGAAACAGGTTGATGCAGTTTGCATTTTCCTGACACAGACATCTGGTCAACATTTTGACAGTCTACGGTTTGTACTCCATTTCCCCTGCAGTGGCACAGAAATTCAAAAACATGTGGACATTTTGAACCCTAGCAAATATATTGTATCTCTGTGGCTTGTTGTTCGATTGTAATTCTTCAATAAGGTCCACAAGTTCTTTTGAATGTTCAGACACAAAAGCAGCTTGAGCCACCAGCTCTGCCCCTTTGCTGGTTAACATGAACTTCAGTCACTTGAAGGTTGCTGCATCCGATTGTGGCACTGTTCTGACAAATTCTGTAACAATGGGCAAATATTCGGCCAAATATTTAACTGCATTAACCGAGGAGCACCATCGAGTTTGCATGGAGTACACTAGTACCTTGGGTACAATTCCCGGCTTCGATTCCATGAATGCCAGGTACTGATGGCGACACATTGGGCTCTGGCAAAGTATTTTTTTTACCGGGGCAACCACAGTGTTCAAATCCTCCAGTGTGTCAGCCCAGACTTCCAAAACCAAACTGAGGAGGTGTGCAATGCAGGTCACATGCACCGCATTTGGTAACACACATGGTAGAACTGTTCCATAAGCTTTGTGCATATAACTAGCACTGTCCGTGACAATGGCAAACACTTTATTTAGATTAACTACATTAGTGTTTAGTACTTTCAGTAGGGCTTGGGAAACAGTCATGTTGTTTACATGTTCCAGAAACTCGACACCATTGAGGAGAGGCTGCTCCCCGACATTCACCAAAGGTTGGGCTAAAGTAGCCAGCACGCTACGTCCACAGGCATCAGTGGTCTCGTCCAGGAAAATGAAAAGGTCTTGATCTGCAACCACTTCTTTCAAGGACCTCTCATGCTGTGGCCGAAGTTCTTGCAGGTAGGTGCTCCGTAACTGTGCTGGTCCCAGAAGACTACCACCCTGCTTGCTGTACTTCATCAAGAAGTCTTGAAATGCAGAAGCCTTTTCCAGAGGGATGTCTGCACATGTCAAACACCGAATGAAGTCCAGCACAAACTCCTTCCGCAGATGATGATGTTGCTCAGGCAAAAGAAGAAGTCAATGACTGCTGACATAGAGCTACACCTGGAGCAAATAAAAAGCAGACAATCAATATGTTATAAATTTCACAGGAAAAATAAACTCCAGGCCATCACACCAGCAAGGTGTCTGTATGTGACAATGACATCCCAGGTTCGAGAATAGACCAGACAGACCTGGGAGTCAGAGCAGACCCAACAGATCTGGGACTATTAGAACTATTAGGACTCACCAGGTGGAGAAGACTTGAGAGTTTGAAGGATGGCTCTCGTTCTCCAGAGGGGGAGGTGTGTCAGACATAATTGCAGCCCCTTGCAGAGGCCATGGGATCTGCATCAACTGGTGTCTAGCTACATGGGAGACGGGACAGACAGCGGCTTGCCCAGCTGACATCATTGCATGTCCCACCTCCAGAGGATAACTGAATCCACCAAAAAAATAAATAAATAAATGGAGATGGTGCGCAGAGCAGCAGCGGAGTTCCCATCAGGTGACAGGGGCATGGCAGACTATTAAAAGAAACTGCAAATAGTGCCATAAAGTAGTACTTACTTTGTTGGTTTTTCTTTAATGCTTCTTTCTGCTCCAGATGCTTCTGTGACTTCATGTGCATGCCGACTGTATGCTTATGCACAAAATCGATAGTGTGCATGCAAGCATGGCAAAATAGTAGACCTCCATCCTCGTAAAAAACATTTGGGTACAAGGGGACACAATCACGGGCACGCACAAAAATAGATGCAGCCGATCCTTCTTCCCAGAAAGACAGGCTGGCTCGGTGTTGGTGGTGCAGACATGTCATCGATAGTGTATTAGCTAAACCCAAAAAGATAAATTATACACTGTATTAACTAAATCAAAAAAATAGTCTATTTAAATAAATAAATACAACAATTAAGTGCTGAAAAAGTGGCGTCCTGTGCAACTAATGTTTTATGCTGGGCAGTTTTGATGTAAGACCTCAGCTACTGCGAGGCACTCAGTCTCTGAGGAACCACAACAGCGAGTCCACGGGAGCGAGGGATGGAAACTACAGCAGCAAGTCATGGACACACTTCAGGAGTGAAGGATGGACCTAGGCGACTGCCCCATACATGATGGAAAAAAATTGTTCTGTGCCAATCTGCTTGCCCGCTCCACCCTGCTCCCTCACCAAAGGCCAGAACAATTTTTTCTACCATGTATTCCAGTCTGCTAGGTCCACCCCTCCACTCTCCAGCTCCGAGGAACCACAGCAGCGAGTCATGGACACACCTCGGGAGTGAAGGATGGACCCAGACGACTGCCATACATGATGGAAAAAAATTGTTCTGTGCCACTCTGCTTGCCCACTTCACCCTGCTCCCTCACCGAAGGCCAGAACAATTTTTCCACCATGTGTGCCAGTCTGCCAGGCCCACCCCTCCACAACATCAATGAGAAACCACAGCAGCAAGTCATGGACACATCTCGGGAGCGAAGGATGGACCCAGGCGACTGCCATACATGATGGAAAAACATTTTTATGTGCCAGTCTGCTTGCCCACTCCACCCTGCTCCCTCACCAAAGGCCAGAACAATTTTTTCCACCATGTATTCTGGTCCACTAGGTCCACCCCTCCACTCCTTCAATGAGAAACCACAGCAGCAAGTCATGGACACACCTCGGGAGCGAAGGATAGACCTAGGCAACTGCCATACATGATGGAAAAAATTGTTCTGTGCCAGTCTGCTTGTGCGCTTCAACCTGCTCCCTCACCAAAGACCAGAACAATTTTTTCCACAATGTGTGCCAGTCTGCCAGGCCCACCCCTCCACTCCATCAACTAGAAACCACAGCAGCAAGTCATGGACACACCTTGGGAGGGAAGGATGGACCCAGGCAACTGCCATACATGATGGAAAATTTTTTTTCTGTGCCAGTCTGCTTGCCCGCTTCACCCTGCTCCCTCACCAAAGGCCAGAACAATTTTTTCCACCATGTGTGCCAGTCTGCCAGGCCCACCCCTCCACTCCATCAATGAGAAACCACAGCAGCAAGTCATGGACACACCTCGGGTGCAAAGGATGGACCCAGGCGACTGCCATACATGATGGGAAAAATTGTTCTGTGCCAGTCTGCTTGCCCACTCCACCCTGCTCCCTCACCAAAGGCCAGAACTGTTTTTTACACCATGTATTCCAGTCTGCTAGGTCCATCCCTCCACTCTCCACCTCCGAAGAACCACAGCAGCGAGTCATGGACACACCTCGGGAGTGAAGGACGGACCCAGGTGACTGCCATACATGATGGAAAAAAATTGTCCAAACAACATGAAGTCTTGCTATATTATGACAATTGCAGTATGACCGCAGGTTAGAACTGCTCCGGAGGTGAAATAGTTAACTTCCATGCAAGGCATGGAATCTTGAGCGCGAGCTCGGTTAATGAAGCTCTGTCTGCTTGCTTTCAAACCCAAACTGTCAGATTCTTTACTTCGCCTCACTGAACAGTCGCTCCGGAGATTTCTCCTTTTGCTCGGTTCATTTTCGTGGTTTAAAACAGTTTAAAAATATTAAATTTAACCGCAACCGTTCGGTTCAAGCTCTGTCTGTGGTAACGTAAGTAATAGATAGGTTTTTCATACGAATTCTGTGTGGATCTTGTAAAATGTTTATCGGTTCGGTTTGAACCGATTAGGTTGCATTTTCAATTGCATTTCTGTTGCTAGTCCTTTTTAGAGTGCGGTTCCCGGTTCCTATTGGCTCTAAAAAAAACAGATTTAATTACGTTTTTTTCCACGACCCGTGACACGGTTGGGAACCGATAGTAGAGTCTTGCTTGGCGGATTGCCATAAACGGGCAAGTTTTTGGTTAGGCTGGCATAATGTCTGAGAAACCCAAAAGAAAAACCGGGCCCACTGGGTTTCAGCACTGTGTTGTCTGTGGGGAAGCCTTTGCCAAGGCTGACCCTCACACCACCTGTGTTTATTGCCTGGGGTTTGACCACCTCGATTCAGACTGCCAGATTTGCAAGAATTTCCCTGCTGCCACCGTTGAAAAGAGAGTTGGTAGGCTCAGGGAAAGAGAGGCCAAAAAGTCCGCTGACCCGGATGGCCAGCCCAGTTCAATGCCAACCAAACCTGAGGTAGTGCCCTCTGACCAGGGCCATACTTCCTCGGGCAAATGAAGAACTGGCTCTGAGGAGCCAGTTCTTGCAAAAAGGACTAGAAAGACTGCTGCTGTGGAAAAAGTCCTTTCCCCAACAGCTGAAGAGATAGCCAAAGCAATACAAATTGTCCAGTCTCTTTCCCCGGTTCCTGAACCATCTCCATCTGGGAGACGTTCGGTTCACCAAGTCCCATCGATTCAGGATTATGATTTTGAGGAATTTTATGAACCGTGGAAGAGTATGAAGAGAGTAATTATGGTCTGGAAGATCTGGACGCTCCTATTGAGCCAGATACCTCTCCAGACAGACCTTTAGGGGTTTCCCCCCTCTAGGCTTTCTGAGTCCCCTGCTCATGTCATCTTTTACAAAAAGGTTGCTGAAACTCTTCAGCTTCCTGTTGAGGAAGCTGTGGATGATCAGGAAGAGTCTGATTATGTGGACATGATGGATATTCCAGAATCTAAGAGACTGCCTATTCCCCTTCATAAATCTTTCAGGAAACAGACAGTAAAAGTTTTAAAAACACCTCATTCTATACCTCCTGTGGATAAAAGGATGGACAGAAGGTATACTTTATCAGGTTCTGACATTAGAATTTCTCACACAGCAATGCAGCCATGTGGGTGTGGTGCAGGCTGCAGCCTGTGACAAGGCAAATATCCCCCTAGCTTCATATCCTCCTGAAAAGGACTCCAGGAAGATTGATGCTATGGCAAAGAAACAGTATATGGCAGCATCCTTGGGGCTCAGACTAGCAAATTACATGGCTTATGCTGCCAGATACCAGAAATCCAGATGGGATACTGTGTTGGCTTTAGTCAAACAACTCCCTGACAAGTTTGCCAGGGATCTGGAACAGGTAGCTTTAGATGGTATCGAGGCATCAAAAATGCAATTTCATGCTGCGGTGGACTCTAATGATGTATCTTCTAGAGTTATGGCTACGTCTGTGGCTCTTCGCAGAATGGCCTGGCTCAGATGCACCACATTGTCACAGGATACCCAGTCAAAAGCCATTGATTTTCTTGTGATTGGCAATTCTTTGTTTGGGGAGCAAACAGAGAATTATATGAAGAAAATGGATGAATACAGGACCACCTATCCGAGTGCACAGGCCAAGGAAAGGCAGGCCACTCCTCAGAAGCAGCCCCAGGGGCAGGGCAGGCCTTTTCATAGGCCTTTTATCAGGCTCAAGCCTCTCTTCCTCCCTATACCCAGAGGGATTCTTTAGAGGAAGGGCAGAGGGGTTCAAGCAGGCCTGCTTCCACTCCTCAGCCCAAAGCCCCTGCCAAGCAGGCACCCTGATGGGTAGCCAGGGCCGCTCTCTCTACCGGTGGGGCAGGCTGGCTTACTTTGTCCAGGACTGGAAGTCTCTCACATCAGACAAGTGGGTCCTGGAAGTAGTAAGCCAGGGACTGGTCCTCAGCTTCAAAAAATTTCCGAAGCTGAGGACCAGGTCTTTTCCTCCTGCATCTCCATCGGAGGCACTCGTCTTAGAGTCAGAGGTCTCCACCCTCCTCGCTCTCAGAGCCGTGGAAAGGGTTCCACCCCTACACCAGGGCAAAGGGTTGTACTCCAGGTGCTTCCTTACCCCAAAAAAGACAAGAGAGTGGCGGCCCATCCTGGATCTCAGATACCTAAACAAGCACCTTTTAAAACCAAAGTTCAAAATGGTGACTCTGGCAGTCATTTTACCTTCCCTAAGGCCAGGGGACTGGCTAGCATCCCTGGACCTCAAAGATGCCTACTTCCATATTCTCATCAGAAGCTCCCACCGAAAGTACCTCAGGTTCCAGCTGCCCTTAGGCCATTACCAGTTCAGGGCAATGCCCTTCAGACTCACTTCGGCTCCAAGGGTATTTACCAAGTGCCTGGCAGTAGCAGTAGCTTGCCTAAGAAGGCAAAAGATTTCCATCTTTCGTTATTTGGACGATTGGCTCATTGTAGGACAATCCCCAGATCAGGTCAACCTGCATCTTCAGATAACCCAGCAACTGCTTACGTCACTAGGTTTCCTTCTGAATCTCTCAAAGTCAGTACTGGAGCCTGTCCAGCTCCTAACCTTCATAGGCGCAGAGCTGAATACCCAGGAAGCCAGGGCCTTCCTCCCTCTAGACAGGGCAAACGCCCTTGTCTCCCTGGCCTCTTCATTCACCCTGCAGGTCTCTTGACCAGCAAGGCATTTTCTGCAGCTCCTAGGGCACATGGCTGCTTCCACAGCAGTTGTGCAGGGAGCAAGGTTTCAAATGAGAGACATTCAGTTCCATCTGAGGGCCTTTTGGTCTCAAAGAAAGGATCCTCTACCAAACTGATCCCAGTTACTGAACCCTGATCCAAGCCCTACAGTGGTGGCAGGATCAGAGCAATCTGAGACAAGAGTTCCCTTTGTCACTCAGCCTCACTCATTAATCCTTACTACAGATGCATCCCTCTTGGGGTGGGGGGCCCACATGGGCGACCTCACTACCCAGGGACTGTGGTCCCCACAGGAATCTCTACTCCACATCAACCTGTTGGAGCTCAGAGCAGTTTTTCTAGCACTTCAAGCTTTCTCAGAATTTGTTCAGAACAAGAATGTGCAGGTCAGAACAGACAACACCACTACAATGTGGTACATCAACAAGCAGGGGGGCACTTGGTCTACGGCCTTGTGCACCGAAGCCATGAAGTTGTGGTCTCTGGCGTACTCCCTGAACACCTCCCTTTTGGCAGTTCACCTCCCAGGCAAAGACAATGTCCTGGCAGATGCTCTCAGCAGGATCTCTCAGGGCCATCACGAGTGGTCCCTGGATCCCTGGTTCTGGGAGTGGTATTTGCCAAATGGGCACCCCAAATAGATCTCTTTGCAGCTCCAGACAATCATCAACTTCCTCTCTTTGCTGCAGGCTCCAGTCTTGGGTTCAGTCCTCTGGACGCCTTAGCCCTCAGCTGGGAAGGAAGTTCCTCTATGCCTTCCTCCTTTCCTCTCCTGCTCAAAGTGCTAGTCAAAATCAGAGCCCAATCCTGCAGGGTCATTCTGATTGCCCCGGATTGGGCCAGGCAACCCTGGTATCCTCTCCTCCTGTCCTTAGCAGTCCATCTTCCCCTGTGCCTTCCCAGGAATTACAATCTGTTAACATGTGCCCAGGGAAGGGTTTGGTACCCGAATCTCAAGTCTCTCAATCTCAAGGCCTGGTTCTTGAAGAGCTAGAGTTTGCTGGCCTACACCTCTATCAAGGTGTAATGGATATATTCAGGGCTTCTAGGAAGCCTTCTACCAGGGCTACTTATAACTCCAAATGGAAAAGATTTTCCATATGGTGCTCGGAAAAGAATATTCCCACAGACACTGCTGATTTACCCACAGTCCTAGATTATATGGTCCATCTAAACACTTTAGGGCTGAGACCAGCTACCCTGAAGGTACATTTGGCAGCTGTCTCTGCTTTTCTTTCAGCAGGTAAACCCTCTCCTCTTTCATCTCACCCTGTATTTACCAGGTTTTTTAAGGGTTTGCTTCACACTAACCCTCCATTCAGGGACCCTGCCCCTGCCTGGGACCTCAATGTTTGCATTGCTCAGCTCATGCAACCTCCTTTCAAGCCCTTGTCTTCAGCTGAGCTTAAGTTCCTGACTTGGAAAACTGTGTTTTTGGTGGCTATCACCTCTGCCAGACGCATAAGTGAATTGCAAGCATTGTCAGTGGAGCCAGACTTTATCTCATTTCACAGAGATAAGGTAGTCCTTCGGACTAATAGAAAGTTCTTGCCTAAGGTGGTTTTGGATTTCCACCTTAATCAATCTATTTCTCTCCCTGTTTACTTCACTGATCATTCTTCCTCTGGTGAGAGAAGGCTGCACAGCTTAGATGTAAAGAGGGCCCTTAGCTACTACATGGAGCGTACCAAGGGTCACAGGTTTGACTCCCTCCAACTGTTCCTCACTTATGGTGAGGTTGGGAAAGGGAAACCTGCCACTAAAAGATCCATTGCCAGGTGGATTGTCTCTTGTATCCAATTCTGTTATGAAAAGTTGGGTAAGACTCCCCCCTCAGGCCTGAGGGTTCACTCTACCAGAGGTACAGCTGCTTCTCTGGCTGCTCCCAGAGACATCCCCATTCTAGAGATATGTCAAGCAGCTACCTGGAAAATGGTTCACACTTTTACCAAGTATTATTCCTTGGACATTCAAGCTAGGAGTGATGCTCGGTTTGGCACAGCTGTCCTTCAGAGCCTGTTCCCTAAGTAGGTTCTGTCCCTCCTCCATGGGGGTACTGCTGTGTAGTCTGCAATTGTCATACTATAGCAAGACTTCATGTTGCTTGAAGAAAAAATTACTCACCTTAGTAATGTTGTTTCTTCTAATGGAGTATTGCTATATTATGACCTCCCTCCCTGCCTGCCCCTCTCAGAACCTCGTTTTTGCGCTGTGGGTGGGCATCACAGTGTTGGCACTCTGTTTTTCTTGCCACTTTGTTGTTTTATTTTCACCCTCCTTAGGGTGAATGTGTTTTTATTTCATTATTGGGTCTCTTGACTTGAGTCTTTTTTCGAGACCAACAAGTGTGTTTGTTAGGGTAGTAGTCAGTTGGCTAGTGTAGGTTTACAGCTTCCACACAGAATATTAGTGAGTTTTAGCTCGTAAAGATCTGACGGTTTGGGTTTGAAAGCAAGCAGACAGAGCTTCATTAACCGAGCTCGCGCTCAAGATTCCATGCCTTGCATGGAAGTTAACTATTTCACCTCAGGAGCAGTTCTAACCTGCGGTCATACTGCTATTGTCATAATATAGCAAGACTCCATTAGAAGAAACAACATTACTAAGGTGAGTAATTTTTTCTTCTGTGCCAGTCTGCTCGCCCGCTCCGCCCTGCTCCCTCACCAAAGGCCAGAACAATTTTTTCCACCATGTGTGCCAGTCTGCCAGGCACGTCCCTCCACCCTCCAACACAGAAGAACCATAGCAGCATAGTTTGACATGTACTTAAAACAAAACATTAATTGTACATTTTAACATGGCCTCCACTGCTCTCTGAGGGCCCAGTGTTTTTAAAGCACTTCACCCCCTAATCAGGACCCTCCTTGGCTCCCACCATTCCTTTTATTTTATTTTTACTCCTAGGCTCCCCGAGCACCCCCCCAAGCAATACAGTTTTTATTAAGACAGTCCCCCTTAGCTGAACCCCCAAGCTCCCAGTCTTCCTCCATTTTTGAAGCACTTGATTCCTAGCCAGGAGTCTGATCCCGACTCCTACCATTCCTCTTCATTTCTTTTCACTACTTGCTTCCTTGGGCTCTCCAGAGAACCCCCAAAAAAAAGCAACACAATTTGAACCATTTCAAATCCCTCCCCCCTCACTAGCATATTCTCTCTTACATTGAATTGGTTAATTGCAGCTTACCTGTATTGATTCAACAACAGCAGCAACAGCAGCAGTATTGAGAAAGGTTCAGCAGCAGCAATTCCCAGTGGCCAGTTGGCAGCGCTGTTGTTACTGGAGTGATTTGCTTTTTTTTGAAACAGTGTTGCCAGCCAGCCAGCCAGCAGTCAGCAGAGTAGGGCTACCAGGCAGGACGTCTCTCTGTTGCTTCTCGTTCGTTCTCTCTTTCTCTCTCTCACTCACTCCTTGCCCATAGCTGCTCTACTCTGATTCCCCCCCACCTGTCTGCTTGTATTTATAGTCCATTTTGATTACTTTGGTGGACCTGAGGGGGGACAAAGGCCAGAAAGGTTATGAAGAAACTAACAAAGAAGTGTTTTGCTGGTGTGACGTGCTGTAGTGACGTCAGTAGCGCATCACACGCCAGCAAACCCATGTGGTGCCCTTGTTCTTCAGGACTCCAAGAGATGATGATGGACTGAGGGTCGGAGGGCAGTATTTGGGAGATGGGGAGTTCTCAGAAGACTGTAGCAGAACAGATGGCTGGGGCACAATAAATGTCAGCAGCATATTTTGCGGGGAGCGTATATTTTAGTGGGAGGGTCAAATAATCACGCCTTCTGCGACAGAATTGCAGCCGCGATTTTCCAGTGGCTAAGGCTATAACCCATTTAAAATATGTCACATGGAAAAAAAATTTTTTCTAGTAGCAATGACTTCTGCAAGAATAATCAGTGAGCTCCAGGCTCTCTGTATCGATCAGGACGATATCTGTTTTCATAGGGATAAGGTAGTCCTCAGAACGAATAGAAAGTTTCTCCCTAAGGTGGTTTCAGATTTTCATCTGAACCAATCCATCACTTTTCCTGTCTTTTTCACAGACCATGCCAGCTCTGGCGAAAGAAGACTTCACAGTCTGGATGTAAAAAGGGCTCTCAGTTATTACATGACAGCCACTAAAGACCATAGGCAGGATAGGAAACAGCTATTCCTGACATATGGGGATGTAGGAAAAGGCAATCCAGCCTCAAAAAGGTGCATCTCTCAATGGATAATCCAGTGTATTCATTTCTGCTACACTAAAGCTGGTAAGGAACCCCCAACAGGGTTGAGGGTACACTCTACAAGAGGAACAGCTGCTATCCTAGCAGCTGCCAGATGTCCCATTAGTGGACATTTGTAAAGCAGCTACCTGGAAAACAGTACACACCTTTACAAAGCACTACAGCGTGGATATTTTATCCAGAAGTGATGCTAGGTTTGGCACAGCAGTCCTGCAAAGTCTGTTTCCGAGATAAGTTCTGTGCCCACCTCCTGTGGTACTGCTTGGTAGTCTGCATAAAGTTAGGAATATACTGAGCATTACTGGGGTTAGAAGAAAAAATTACTTACCATAGTAATCTTGTTTCTTCCAAGTGATGCTCAGATATTCATAACCTCCCTCCTTACCTCCCCTTCCAGAACTTCAGCCTTTGCACTCCGCATGCTGGTGCCACCGAATCACAGTATACCCTTTGAGTGCATGTTTCTCTGTACCTGGTAACAGTTTTAAATAGAGTTCAGATTGGTCTGGTGGTGTGTTGGGCTGAGGCGCTGGCACCTTACCACAAACCACACCGGTGACCCGGGTTCGGGAACGGACTCAGGTCGCTGGGGGTCGGCTGGGGGTGGGAGAGGATTGAGCATCTGAAGGACTGCTCTCCTCTTCTAGGGTGGGTTAGGGTGATGCCTCACTCTGTAGCAGCCCCCGGTGGAGACCGGGAGCACTACAAGATGCGGCGTGATGACAGGGGTGCCAGGAAAAGGAAAAACATCCCGGATTGGCCAGGATGATGGCAGACGACCTGCTGACACCACCAAAGAACTCTCGAGGAGCCTGACCGCCTCAGCAGTGCCCTGGGGCAGAGAGAAAGAGTATGCTGGCTGCCCGACCGGTGCCTTCCCCCTTGGAGGAGGGGGACCCACTCGGTGAAGGGTTATGCCGAGCTACCCCAGCATCGGCTGCGATCTGAGGTAGGGGGGTTCCAAGGGAGGGCAGTAGGTGGATGTCAGGGATCATGGCTGCCTGAAGGAAATGGCAGATCTGGGGCACGTAGCAGGGGATAAAGGAATTATGCAAAAAAAATAAATAGAGTTAATTTGTGTTCTCTCTTTTTAGAGTTTTCTCTGACGTTTTGTTCTAATTTTTTTGCTAGCTAATATTGTTCCTCCCTTTGGAGGTTGGTTTTAATACGAATTTTAAATTTTGGGAAAACCTTAATTTTTTTTTTTGGAGTAATCTTTTATTGCCCCCACGTGCGCCCGAGCTGCCTCTCCTTCAGGCTTCCTAGGTCCACAGGCATTTTCCCTACTATTCCCCCTTCAGCCACCTACCTCATATTTGCAGCCGTCCATGGAGTAGCCCCGGTGTAACCCTTCACCGGGTGGGTCCCCACTCCTCCGAGGGGGAAGGCACCGGCGGAGAGGAAGCACCAGCACACTATTTCTTTCTTGCAGTCCTGGGAGCTGCTGAGGCATTCTGTGGCTTCTCGAGGAGTCTTCGGGGATGCCTGGGGCCAGCAGCCATCATTCAGCTAGACGTCCGCCACGGATTTTCCGGTTTTTCTAGCTCCCCCTAGTGCACTGCTTCCTGTAGTGCCCCTGGTCTCCACTGGGGGACGCTATGTGAGTGAGGCAATCCCTAACCCTCCCCAGGATAGGAGAGCAGTCCGTCAGACACTCAATCCTATCCTCCCCTGCCGACCCCCTATGACCCAAGTCCATTCCCGAACCCGGGTCACCGGCATGGGAAGAGATGAGGCGCCAGCACCTCAACCCTCTATGCCACTGGGCCGGCAAAACCCTAATTTTAATAATTAAAACTATTTTACTTATTACTTAAAGCCTGCCTTTCCAGGCTCCATGCAAAATCTGAAGAGGTTCGAACACAGGCAGTTGGTAGAGGCAGTGTTTGAAAGGTAATGATGTGCAAAGTGTTCCATCATTTGCATGTGTTCCATCTCTCCGTGCAGTCCAACCCCTCAGGCTTACTGCATAAAGTTATGAACATCTGAGCATCACTGGGAAGAAACAAGATTACTATGGTAAGTCATTTTTTCTTCCCTCTCACTGCTCAGCACATTCCATAGCTTCAATCTGGTTGTCTAATTCATAAATTTCATTACCATTCATTCCACTTCCTGGGCAGTGCTAGCTATCCAGCTGACTGCTATAGTTAATGATGCTAAAGGACATCTTGGAAGAAAGAAGATTACTACAGTGAGTAATTTTTTCAACAGCACCATCAGATAAAGACTAGCAAGATTGATGCTCTGGCAAAGTGTTCCTGTTCATCCTCTCTTATTATGAGACAGGCTGCCTTTCTGGACTACATTGCTCACCATCAAGAAGCCCTATGGAAAGAAGGGCTGACTTTCTGTGATAGCCTGCCCTCTGATGATGGGTCACAGGCATTGCAGGTGATGGCAAATGATTTGGGTGCACCCAAAAAATAACTCCAACTGGCAGTAGACATTAATGACACTGCCACCAGGGTGCATGCAAATGCATTGGAAACTAGGAGGTCAGATAAGGATAACTGGACTTTCCCTTAATTTACAAAACAAAGTTGACTGTTTTACCATTTTAGAGCACATTACTCTTTGGTGACCAGATAAGACAGCTATATGGACAAAGTTGATCAAAATAAAACAACTTTCAAAAATTTGATGGAAAGGCAAATTAGAGGTTATGATTGGCCTTATGGAAGGGGAGGAATAGGAAGGTATTTCCATCAGAGGCAGTATAACCCTTCACCATATCAGGATCAGAGAGACTCCAGCAGAGCAAAGGGTTACATGGGTAAGAGACAGTCATCTACCACTAACCCTCCACAGCTCAAATCTAGTCTCTGATGCGCTAAAGTTTGCCAACCCCTGGGAATTTGCAGGAGGATGCCTCTCACATCACCTCCTCCACTGGCAAACTGTAACCACAGACCAGTGGATTTTGAAGGTGGTGGGGGAGGGTCTTTCATTGGCTTTCATCAAACAAAACAGCCGAAACAAAAGAGAGCACAAAATGTCAAAGCAAAAACAGAACAGCAGCAATTGCATTTGGCATTTAAAAACTCTGTCACAAAATGCAATGGAGGAAACACCAGCAGAAGAAAAAGGGAAGGGATTCTTCCCTTGTACTTCATAACAAGAAAGAAATCAAGGGAATGGTGGCCTGTACCAGACCTGAGGTGTCTAAGCAGGCACAGAAAGAAAGAAAAATTCAGAATGGTCACCCTGCAAGTAGTGATCCAGTCCCTACAGCAAGGAGACTGGCTCTCCTCACTGGACCTTGAAAGATGCCTAGTTCCACATTCCATTGATGGAATCCCACAGGAAATATTTGAAATTTATGGTAGGAACACAACAGTTCCAGTACAAGGCAATGCCCTTTGACCTCACATCTGCCCCGAAAGTGTTCCCAAAGTGCATGGTTGTAGTGCCAGCAGCTTTAAAGAAAGCTGGCATCAGTCTGTCTGTCTTAAGATGATTGGCTGGTATGTGGAAAGACAAAAGTGGAAGCAGAGGCATCACTGCAGAAAAAATAATGCTCAACTTGGGTTTCCTCCTAAACCTTGAAAGGTCTACCCTGGAATCAGTACAGACCTTAACGTTCATAGGTAGCTCATACTCTGTGGAGACTTTAGCCAGGACTGGCTACACCCAGATGCCATGAGACTGCACGCTGCGCTGACTGACTCATGCCTTACCCAGCTCATACAAGCCCCCGCACGTGTCAACACTAAATCGGGGAAACATGCATTACTTGACTGGATAGTTACAAACTGCCCAACAAGGATAAAAGCAGCTGGTGTACTCCCTGACTGCCTAAGCAATCACTTGCCTATCTTTTGTGTGTGGAGAAACAACTACCTTAACCCCACTCCCAAGATATCTTTAGTCCCTGACATGTCTAAATTTGATGCAGACCACTTTGTCACCTCTATCACTAACACGGGCTGGACACCCATTAATGCCCTTCCGGACTTAAATCATGCCCTAGACTTCTTCATCACAACTTTTACATACATAATTAATCAAAATGCACCCCTGAAAAAATGCAGGTCAAAGGGTATTAAGGCATCATGGCTCACTAGGGAAATTAGGATGCATATGTCCCATAGGGACAAAGCCTGGCGAGTCTACAAAAAGAGTGACCTACCCTCTGACTGGCAAGCATACTGACACATCAGGAACAAATGCAAACAGTCCCTTCACAAGGCCAAGCACTCACACTTTAAATCTCTCCAAACAGAAAATCTCTGCAACCAAAGAAGTTCTGGCATCAAATTAACTCACTGTCGAAAGGGACAACTGCCTCCACCCCCAGCTCAGGCCTCGCCAATGGCTCTACCCTCACCGACTCTGCATCCATAGCAACAGGATTTAATAACTTTTTAACAGATCTTGACAAATATACCTCACTTTTCCATAATTCCTCCACCCTTAACTCAACCCCACCTTATAAAGTGGCCCTTGATGGGCGCCTGGAGTTCCACCTGAAATTTGCCACGCTCAAAGAGGTCCAGAAGCTCCTCCTAAACCTTAATCCTGATATTTCGGCTGGACATGACTCTATAGAAGCAAAATTTCTCAAGTTGGGAGCATCAGCACTTGCTTGCCCGGTCCGAGATCTCTTCAACCGGTCTTTCTTGTCCAACATAGTACCTGATAAGTGGAAGATAGTAGTGGTAGTACCTATACATAAGGGGAATCATATACTGTTGTCGACAACTATAGACCTATATCCCTTCTCTGCCACCTGGCAAAAATACAGGAGCGCATAGTCTATAACCACCTCCAAGAATACCTTAAATCACACAACCTACTATCCCCCTATCAGCATGGATTCAGAAGGAATCACAGCACCCAGACTGCTCTGATAAAAGTAACAACAGACATATACCATGCCATGGATGTGGGCCTTGCTACAGGTGCCATTTTTGTTGACCTTACTAAAGCATTTGATCTGGTAAACCATGATCTTCTACTCCACCAGCTGCATACTCTAGGGCTGGATAACAATGCCCGGAACTGGGTAAAAAGCTACCTATCCTGCCGCTCTCAGAGAGTCAAATGGAATGGCTCCTACTCTGAACCCAGGCATATAACACATGAAGTACTGCAGGGATCCATCTTAGGTCCACTTCTGTTTTTCCTTTTCATTAATAACCTCCCTCACTCTTGTGGTGATGCCTCAGTGCACCTTTATGCGGATGATGCAATTATCCATCGTTCCTCATCAAATACTGACAAAATTAATAAGGATCTTGCCAATGACTTTGCTTCCCTTGAGGACCGGTTCAGCTGTCGTCAGCCGGTCCTCAATACTAAGAAAACTAAATGCATGCTGTTCTCCCGACACCCTTCTACAAAGGATCCTCCACTCTCCCTTAATATCATATCAAACAAGCATGACACCCTGGAGACAGTCATGTCCTTCAAATATCTGGGCTTCACCCTGGACACTGCGCTCTCTTTCAATCTCCATGTCTCCAACATTGTCAAGACTGTGAACCAGAAGCTTGGGTTGCTCTATTGAATTCACCCATTTCTCACCTCTGCCTCCAGCCTAAGAATTGCTTCCTCATCGCTCACTCCCCTCCTGACCTATGGAGCCCCTTTGCTGCTGACTACTGATCCCTCCACTCTCTCTCTCTCCTTTCCCAGGCCTATCATTGGATCGGTAGGTTCGCTCTGGGAGCCAGCTCCTGTTTGCACCGCTGCAAAGTCCTCTCCTCTCCTCTCTGGGCTGGTTAACCTATGAATCTAAATTGAAGTACTTCTCCATGTGCCTTATTTATAAATTTGTCCACTATTTCACACCCCCCTCCCTAAGGGATATAATAAGCTTAAGACAAACTCCTCACACCCTCCACTCAGCATCCCAACCCCTCCTAGATATACCCAAACTGCACCTAACCTCCACTAAGATGTCCTTCTCATTTGCTGCTATCTCTAGCTGGAACTCTCTTCCTCCACCTGTCCTGAACAGTACCTCTCTTCCTCTATTTAAGTCCAGCCTATATATCTCCCTTGTTTCCCCATCTCCTGCTCCTGTCTTCGCTGATGCACCTCTACTTCTCCAGTCCCTGCCACCCTATCCTACTCCTCATCCCTTCCCTCTAGCTCTCTCCCTTTATACATTTATAGCACTATGCCCGTATCCGCTTGTCATAACACTCATTCTATGCAGCATTTATGTCTGTGCATAGTTCTATATGGCTATATACTAATTGTACATGGAGTGGATGATGCTTCACTGATGTCTTGCATTTTACCTCTCTGTACGCTGTACTACTCTGTGATATTTGTTGTACAGCTATGTAATATGTGACCCCAGGTCAACCCTGAAAAAGGGACTGGAATTGTCTCAGTGGTCTTACCCGGTCAACAAAATTCAAATAAATAAATAAATAAATAAGGTGCAGAACTGGACACAGTGCAAGCCAAAGCATGTCTGCACTGGGAAAGGGTCCAGACATTAGTGGCATTTTCAGACAGTTTCCAGATAGGAACAAAGAGGTTTGTACAGAATTTTCTCAGACTTCTAGGTTACATGTCAGCAATCCCCCTCAGTAGTCCCATGGGCAAGGCAGCACAAGAGGGACATTCAGTGGTACCTAAAAAAGCACTGTTCAAACAACATGAAGTCTTGCTGTATTTTGACTATTGCAGTTAGCCCCAGCACTTGAACTACCCTGGAGAGTAGAGGGTTAAATTCTGTGGAGAGCATAGAATGTTGAGCTCGAGCTCGGTTCGTTCAATCAATCAATCAAAATCTTTATTTAACCAGGCAGACACTGTTGAGCAAGCTCATTTTCGAGGTGGACCTGGTTCAAACCCCTGTCTGCAGCACTTTGAAGTGCAACCGTCAGATTCTTTTCTCCTCCTAACTGAACAGTCGCTTTGGAGATTTCTCCTCTGCTCGTGGTTCAACAGTTGGTTAAAGTCGTCGGTTTTACCAATTATTTTCACAAATTTCGGTTCAGATCTCTGCTTGTGGTACAGTAAGTACTAGGTAGTGAACTAGCCATAGTAAAAAACACTTGTGGAAATTGTAAAAGTGGTATTTTGACCGGTTCGGCCGAACCGGTCATTCTAGTGTTTTTGTTTCTTTACTCTACTGTGTGGTTACCAGTCCTTATTGGTTTTAAAAAGAACGTATTTCTTGCGTTTTTTCCAATACCCGTGACATGGTTAGAAACTGATAAAGGAGTCTTGCCTGGCTGTTTGCAGTAAAAAGGGTAAGTTTGTTGGTTAGGATGGCTACGTCTGAGAAACCCAAAAGAAAAACTGGGCCAACTGGGTTTCAGCACTGCAGTGTGTGTGGGGAAGTCTTTGCTAAGGCTGATCCATACACCACCTGTATTTATTGTCTGGGGTTTGACCACCTCGATTCAGACTGCCAAATCTTTGTAAAAACTTCCCTAAGTCTACCCTGGAAAAAAGGTTGGGCAGGCTTAGGGATAAGGAGGCCGAGAAGTCCGCTGACCCGGATGGCCAGCCCGGTTCGGTTCTGACCTAACCAGAAGGAGTGCCCTCTGACCAGGGCGATACTTCTTCGGGCAAGAGGAGAGTGAATTCCGAGGGATCGGTTCCTACAAAAAGAAAACGAAAAGAGAAATCGGCTGGTTCGGATCCAGAGACCCATGTTCCGACCGCTGAGGAGATTGTCCAAGCGATTAGGATTATGGAATCGCTTCATCTGGTTCCATCTGATCTGGTACCTTCTGGCAGGCATTCGGTTCTGTTGGTTCCTCCGGTTTAGGATTATGCCCCTGAAGACTTTTATGAACCATATTTGGAGGGGGAAGAGGATTACGAAGGTGGTGGTGGAGATGATGATAATGATGATGATGGTATGGAAGGTCTGGATGAGCCCATTGAACTCGACATCTCCCCAGACAGGCTTTCTGGTGTTTCCCCTCCTAGGCGTTCTGAGTCCCCTTCCCACTTTATGTTTTACAGGAAAGTGGCAGAAACTCTTCAGTTCCCTGTGGAAGAAGCTGTAGAGGAACAAGAGGAGCCTGATTATGTGGAGATGATAGACATCCCAGTGTCCAACAGACTGTCTATTCCCCTTCATAAGTCCTTTGGGAAACAGACACGAAACTGTTAAAGACTCCAAATTCTGTACCTCCTGTTGACAGAAAGATGGACAAGAGGTGCACTTTTTCAGGCTCAGGTACGGAGTATTTGTATCAGCAATGCAGCCATGTTGGGGTTGTGCAGGCTGCAGCCTGTGATAAGGCTAACATACCCTTGACTTCACACCCCCAGATAAAGACTCTAGGAAGCTGGGTGCCATGGCAAAGAAACAGTACATGGCATCCTCCTTGGGACTCAGGCAGGCTAATTACATGGCCTATGCAGCCAGGTGCCAGAAGTCCAGGTGGGACACTGTACTGGCACGGGCTAAGCATGCCTCCCTCCAGCTTGCCAGGGAGCTGAAGGAGGTGGCTGCTGATGGGATTGAGGCATCAAAGGTACAGTTTCATGCTGCTGTGGACTCCAGTGATGTATCATCAAGAGTCATTGCTACATCTGTGGCTCTTCAGAGAATGGCTTGGCTCAGATGTACTAGCCTCTCACAGGACACCCAGGCTAAGGCCATGGATTTCCCTGTGGTGGGTAATTCTCTGTTTAGGGAGCAGACAGAGAATTACATGAAGAAGATGGATGGGTATAAGACCATCTATAGGAGTGCACAGGCCAAGGAAATGCAGGCAACTCCTCAAAGGCAGCAGGCTAGGGGCAGGGGCAGGCCTTTTCATAGGCCTTTCTACCAAGCACAGGCCTCATTTCTGTTTCCTCAGAGGGGTTCTTCAGAGGGAGAGACAGAAGGAGGATGAGTAGAGCTGCATCCACCCCTCAGCCTAAGGCTTCTGCCAAGCAGACACCCTGATGTGTTAGCCCAGGCCGACTCCCCCATTCCTGTAGGAGGCAGGCTGGCTTACTTCGTCCAGGACTGGAGGTCTGTTACCTCAGACAAGTGGGTCCTGGAGGTAGTAAGACAGGGGCTGGTTCTCAGCTTCAAAAAATTTCCAAAGCTGAGAGCCAGTTCCTTTCCACCTGCAAGCATCTCCAAAACCATTGCCCTAGAGGCAGACGTTTCATTTCTGCTGGCCTTAAGGGCCATAGAGAAAGTTCCTACATTGCACAGGGGCAAAGGTCTGTACTCCAGGTACTTCCTTACCCCAAAAAAGACAGGGGAGTGGTGACCCATCCTAGACTTAAGATATCTGAACAAACATCTTTTAAAACCAAAATTCAAAATGGTGACTTTGGGAATAATCCTTCCGTCTCTAAGACCAGGGGACTGGCTAGCCTCCCTGGACTTAAAAGATGCATACTTTCACATTCCCATCAGTTACTCCCACAGAAAGTACCTCAGGTTTGAATTGCCTTCAGGCCATTATCAGTTGAAAGCAATGCCTTTTGGCCTAACATCAGCTCCAAGGGTATTTACAAAATGCCTAGCAGTAGTAGTGGCCTTTCTAAGAAGGAAGAATATTTCCATATTTCCATACCTGAATGACTGGCTCATTGTGGGTAAGTCTCCAGACCAAGTCATGTCAGACCTGCAAGTGACCCAGCAAGTGCTCACTTCCCTAGGATTTCTTCTCAGTCTATCCAAGTCGGTTCTTGAGCCTGTACAGCTTCTCACCTTAATAGGGGCAGAGCTGGATACTGTCAAAGCAAGAGATTTTCTTCCTCTGGAAGAGGCAAGGGTTATTATAAAGCTAGCTTCTTCCTTCCACCTTCTGGTTTCTCGGCCAGCAAGGCACTTCCTTCAGCTTCTGGGCCACATGGCAGCTTCTACAGCAGTGGTCCAAGGGGCCAGATTTCAGATAAGGGACATTCAGTTTCATCTGAGGGCCTTGTGGTCTCAGGGGAAAGATCCTCTAACTAAACTAATTCCAGTGACTCAGACCTTGATCCAGGCTCTCCAGTGGTGGCAGGATCAGGACAACCTCAGGCAAGGAGTCCCATTCGTCACTCAATCTCATTCTGTGGTCCTAACCACGGATGCTTCTCTACTGGGGTGGGGAGCCCATTTGGGGGCTCTCACAGCTCAGGGACTGTGGTCCCCTCTGGAATCCCTTCTTCATATCAATCTCTTGGAGTTCAGGGCTGTCTTTCTGGCCCTGCAAGCTTTCTCTCAGTCAATGCAGAACAAGGTGGTTCAGGTCAGGACAGACAACACCACCACCATGTGGTACATCAACAAGCAGGGAGGCACTCAGTCCACGGCCTTGGGCATCGAAGCCATGAAATTGTGGTCCCTGGCTTATTCTCTACAGACCTCTCTGATAGCAGTCCACCTTCCAGGAAAGGACAATGTGCTAGCAGATGCATTGAGCAGGATTTTCCAGGGCCATCACGAATGGTCCCTGGACCCTCTGGTGTTAAAAGTAATTTTTTTTCAAGGTGGGGCACTCCAGAGATAGAACTCTTTGCAGCTCCAGACAATCACCACCTTCCTCTATTTTGTTGCAGACCCCCATCTTGGGCTCATTCCCTCTGGATGCTCTAATTCTGAATTGGGAAGGGAAATTTCTATATGCCTTCCCTCCTTTTCCTCTACTGTTCAAGGTCCTGGTCAAGATAAGGTCACAATCCTGCAAAGTGATCCTGATTGCTCCATACTGGGCCAGGCAGCCCTGTTGCTGTCCCTAACAGTCCATCTTCCCCTGTCTCTTCCCAGGAATTACAACCTGTTAATTTACTCTCGGGAGGATTTGGTATCCCAATCTTCGGTCTCTCAATCTCAAGGCACAGCTCTTGAAGAGTTAGAGTATGCAGATTTGTATCTGTCTCAAGGGGTTCTGGACATTCTCAAAGCCTCTCAAAAACCTGCCACCAGAAAAACGTATAACTCCAAATGGAAAAGATTAAGCATTTGGCGTTCCAGGAAGCATATATCCCCAGACACTGCTGAATTGTCTACAGTTCTGGATTATATGGTTCATCTCAATGGCCTAGGCCTCAGACCAGCTACTCTGAAAGTACACTTGTCAGCTGTTTCTACTTTTCTGTCATTGGGGAAGCCCTCCTCACTGTCATCTCACCCTGTTTTCTGTAAATTTTTGAAGGGATTGCTTCATATCAATCCCCCCTTTAGGGATCCCCCTTTTGCTTGGGACCTTAATGTTTGCATTGCTCAGCTTATGCAACCCCACTTCCCCTTTGAGCCTTTGTCTTCAGCAGAGCTTAAGTACTTGACTTGGAAAACTGTGTTCCTGGTAGTTATTACCTCTGCCAGATGTATCAGTAAATTACATACTATGTCAGTGGAACCTGATTTTATCTCATTCCATAGAGATAAGGTGGTCCTTAGAACCAATAGGAGGTTCTTACCTAAAGTTGTTTCAGATTTTGATCTGAACCAATCCATGTCTCTCCCTGTGTTCTTCACTGATAATTATTCTTCAGGAGAGAGATTACACAGTTTGGATGTTAAAAGAGCCCAGAGTTACTACATTGAGCTTACTAAGGCACACAGGTTTGACTCCCTCCAGTTGTTTTTTACTTATGGGGAAGTGTGAAAGGGCAAACCTGCCACTAAGAGAACTATTGCCAGGTGGATTGTTTCTTGTATACAATTCTGCTATGAGAAGCTAGGCAAAATACCACCCTCAGGCCTGAGGGCTCATTCGACTAGAGGTACAGCTGTTTCCCTAGCTGCTGCCAGTGATATTCCTTTGCTAGAGTTATGTAAAGCAGCCACCTGGAAAACAGTCCATACATTCACTAAGCATTACTCCCTGGATATCCAGGCTAGGAGTGATGCTCGGTTTGGTACAGCAGTACTGCAGAGCCTATTCCCAAAGTAGGTTTGATTCCCTTCTCCATGGAGGTACTGCTTGGTAGTCTGCAGTAGTCAGAATACAGCAAGACTTCATGTTGTTTGAAGAAAAAATTACTCACCTTAGTAATTATGTTTCTTCTAATGGAGTCTTGCTGTATTCTGACCTCCCTCCCTGCCTCCCCTCTCAGAACCTGTTTTTGGGAAGTGGGCTGGCAGGTGCAGTGTTGCACCTCAGGGGTGCATTTGGGCACTCCCTCTTTTTAGAGAAGGGGAGTGGGTTATTTTTATTCTTTTAATAGTCTTGATTTGTTCACTACCTGGTTTTTGATTTTGGATTTCTTGACTTGAGTCTTTTGGGATCCAAAATATTTGGTTGCCTTTTGGCTAGTAAAACATTTTACAATTTCCACATAGTGGTCTTAGTATTAGCTCGTAAGAATCTGACGGTTGCACTTCAGAGTGCTGCAGACAGAGGTTTGAACCGAGCTTGAGCTAAACATTCTATGCTCTGCATAGAATTTAACCCTCTACTCTCCGGGGCAGTTCAAGTGCTGGGGCTAACTGCAATAGTCAGAATACAGCAAGACTCCATTAGAAGAAACATAATTACTAAGGTGAGTATTTCGTCTTAGCTAAGATGGCCTCTGACCACCATGATTCAGGTAAAAGAGGTACTGGTTCAAGAAACAGAACTCTCCCAGTAGTATTAGACAATATTGCAGTCAGTGTAGAGCTGCTGCCTGCCCCCAGAACTTTGAGTTGGGAATGTATGCAGATTAGAATTTGGATGCTACATTCAAAAACTGCTGCCTCTTTCTCCCTAACTGCCAGATTCAGTTTTTCCGTGTAGCCAGCAGGACTTTTCCCCCAGACTGCACAGTGACCTCACTGCAAGATTGTTTATTTTGCTGAAAAAGTGATATTCAAACAACATGAAGTCTTGCTGTATTTTGACCTATGCTGTTAGCCCCAGCACTTGAACTGTCCCGGAGAGGAAAGAGTTAATTTCTATGCCAGGCATAGAACGTTGAGCTCAAGCTTGGTTTTCAAACCTCTGTCTGTGGTGCCTCAGAGTATAACAGTCAGATTCTTTACTCCGCCTAACTGGGAAGTCACTCCGGAGATTGCTCCTTCACTTTGGTTCGGTAAAGTTTCAAAACGCATTGTTTTTTCACATGATTTGTTTATTTTCGGTTTCAGTCCTCTGTCTATGGTACAGTAAGTAGTGTAGATAGGTAGTAAACTGTGATTTGTGTTTTTCTTCTGTGGAAATTGTAAATTTCGGTTCCTTCTCGGTCGGTCCGGTTGGGAGCAGACCTTTTGTGTTTACATTTATTTTCTGGGATTTTAGTAGTGGTGTGCTGGTTCCTATCGGTTCAAAAAAACAAACTTTTTTCGGTTTCTTTATACAATCCGTGGCATAGTTGGTAACCGATAGGGGTGTATTACCTGGCTAAAAGTTGTAAAGGGTAAATTTTCTAGTCTGGCCATGTCTGAGAAACCCAAGAAAAAAATGGCCCCACTGGGTTTCAACACTGTATAGAGTGTGGGGAGGCCTTGGCTAAGGCCGACCCCCACCTCGTCTGTGTTTATTGTCTGGGGTTTGACCACCTCAAAACAGACTACCAAATCTGCAAAAACTTTCCGAAGGCCACTCTGGAAAAAAGATTGGATAGGCTAAAGGAAAAGCAGGCCGAGAAGTCTGCTGACCCGGATGGCCAGCCCAGTTTGGTTCCGACCAAACCTGAGGAGGTGCCCACTGACCTGGGCGAGACGTCCTCAGGCAAAAAGAGAGCCAACTCTGAGGGGTTGGTTCCGTCAAAAAGACAAAAAAAGTCAGCCGGTTTGGATCCAGCATCCCTTACTCCAACCGCTGAAGAAATAGCCAAAGCTATCAGTATTGTGCAATTGCTTCATCGGATTCCGTCCGAACCGGCACAGTCAGTTAGGCGCTCGGTTCAGTCAGATCCAACTCCATTGGATTATGATCCGGATGCTTATTATGAATTGGAATGGTAGGGGGATGAATAGTTACCGGATGATGATGATGATGATGATGATGATGACAATGATTATGAAGGTCTGGATGTGCCCATTGAACTGGACATCTCCCCAGAAAGACCCTCCAATGTCTCCCCTCCAAGGCTTTCTGAGTCCCCATCTCACTTTTTGTTTTACAAAAAGGTGGCTGAAACCCTCCGGCTCCCTATGGTTGAAGCTGTTGAGAAGGAAGAAGAGTCTGATTTTGTGGAGATGATGGACATCCCAGAGTCCAAGAGGTTGTCAATTCCCCTCCATAAATCCTTGGGGAAACAGACACAAAAGATTTTACAGACACCAAATTATTTACCTCCTGTGGATAACAGAATGGACAGGAGGTACATGCTATCAGGCTCAGGTACGGAGTTTTTATTCAGTCATTGCAGCCATGTTGGGGTAGTGCAGGCTGCAGCCTGTGACAGGGCTAATATTCCTTTGGCTTCACACCCCCCAGATAAAGACTTCGGGAAGGTGGATGCCATGGCCAAGAAACAATACTTGGCATCCACCTTGGGAGTCAGGCAGGCTAATTATATGGCCTACACAGCCAGATACCAGAAGTCCAGGTGAGATAGGGTTCTGGAACTGGCTAAACCGGCTTCCCCCCCAGTTAGCCAGAGAGCTGGAGGAGGTGGCTGCTGATGGGATTGAGGCATCCAAGGTGCAATTCCATGCTGCTGTAGACTCTAACGATGTGGCATCAAGAGTCATGGCTACATGTGTCTCTCACGAGATTTGATTGACTGAGATGCACTAGCCTTTCTCAGGACACCCAGGCTAAGGCCATGGATTTCCCTGTGGTGGGTAACTCTCTGTTTGGGGAGCAGACAGTGGCTTACATGAAGAAGATGGATGAGTACAGGTCCACCTACAGGAGCGCACAGGCCAAGGAATGGTAAGTCACTCCTCAAAAGCAGCAGTCTAGAGGCAGGGGCAGGCCTTTTCACAGGTCTTTCTACCAAGCCCAGGCCTCCTCTCCCTTCCCACAGAGGGGGTTCTTTTGAGGGAGAGGCAGGAGGGGGATGAGCAGGGCTGCATCGTCTTACCAGTCCAAGGCTCCTGCCAAGCAGACACCCTGATGTGTCAGCCTGGGTCGACTTCCCAATTCCAGTAGGAGGTAGGCTGGCTTATTACTGCCAGGCCTAGAAGTCTGTTACCTCAGACAAGTGAGTCCTGGAGGTAGTAAGCCAGGGACTGGCCATCAGTTTCAATAGGTTTCCAAAAATGAGGGCCAGGTCTTTTACACCTGCAAACATCTCTGAAACCATTGCTGTACAAACAGAGGTTTCGCCTCTGCTGACTCTCAGAGCCACGGAGAGAGATCCTGCTCTACACAAGGGCAAGGGTCTGTACTCCAGATATTTCCTTACCCCAAAAAAGACAGGGGAGTGGTGACCCATCCTAGACTTAAGGTATTTGAACAAACACATCTTAAAACCAAAGTTCAAAATGGTGACTCTGGGAGTAATTCTTCCCTCTCTGAGGCCAGGAGATTGGTTAGCATCCCTGGACCTCAAGGATGCCTATTTCCACATTCCTATCAGGTGCTCCCACAGAAAGTACCTCAGGTTCGAGCTGCCTTCAGTCCATTATCAGTTCAGAGCCATGCCTTTTGGCCTGACATTGGCTCCAAAAGTGTTTATAAAGTGCCTTGCAATAGTAGTGGCCTTCCTCAGAAGGCCGAGAATCTCTCTATTCCCATACCTGGATGACTGGCTCATTGTAGGACAGTCTCCCGACCAGGTCAAGTCAGCTCTTCAAGTCACTCAAGATTTGCTCAGTTCTCTGGGATTTCTTCTCAATCTGCCAAAGTCGGTTCTCGAACCAGTACAGCTCCTCACTTTCATAGGGATAGAGTGAGATACTGTTCAAGCAAAGGCCTTCCTCCCACTAGCAAGGGTAAAGGCCCTTACAGATCTTGCTTCCTCTTTTTATCCTCTGGTTTCTCGCCCAGCAAGACATTTTCTTCAGCTTCTAGGCCACGTGGCAGCTTCCACTGCAGTGGTACAAGGGGCCAGGTTTCAGATGAGGGACATTCAGTTCCAGTTAAGGTCCTTTTGGTCTCAGAAAAAGGATTCTTTCACCAAACTGGTTCCAGTGACTTAGACTCTGGTCCAAGCTCTCCAGTGGTGGCTGGATCAGGATAATCTTAGACAAGGTGTCCCATTCCTCAGTCAAGCTCCCTCAGTGGTCTTAACCACAGATGCTTCTCTCCTGGGTTGGGGAGCCCATTTGGGAGCCCTCATGCCCCAGGTGTTTGGTCTCCACAAGAGTCTCTCCTTCATATCAAACTTCTGGACCTCAGGGCAGTATTCCTAGCCCTTCAAGCTTTCTCGGACTCAATTAGAGGCAAAGTGGTGCAGGTCAGGACAGACAACACCACCACAATGTGGTACATCAACAAGCAAGGGGGCACTCGGTCTACAGCCTTGTGCACAGAGGCCATGAAAATATGGTCTCTGGCCTACTTCTTGCAAACTTCTCTAATAGCAGGCCACCTCCCAGGGAAGGACAATGTGTTAGCAGATGCTCTAAGCAGCATCTCCCAGTGCCATCACGAATGGACCTTGGATCCTCTCACACTGAAAGTAATCTTCACCAGGTGGGGCACTCCAGAGCTAGATCTCTTCACAGCCCCAGAAAATCACAAACGTCCTCTCTTCTGCTGCAGACCCCTAATCCTAGGGACTGTTCCCCTGGATGTCCTGATTTTGGACTGGGAAGGCAAGTTCCTTTATGCCTTCCCCCCCCCCATCCCCCTGTTGTTCAGGGTTCTAGTCAAGATCAGGTCACAACCTTGCACAGTGATTCTTCTGGCTCCAGACTGGGCCAGACAGCCTTGGTATCCTCTGTTGTTGTCCCTAGTAGTCTCACTCCCCCTGTCTGTTCCCAAAAGACACAATTTCCTAATCTCCTCTCAGGGAAGGCTGTGGTACCCCAATCTCCAGTCTTTCAATCTCAAGGCCTGGCTCTTGAAGAGTTAGAATATGCAAGCCTGCATCTTTCACAGGGAGTTTTGGACATCCTTAAGGTTTCTTGGAAACCCTCTATCAGGAAAACTTATAATTCCAAATGGAAAAGATTCAGCATTTGGTGTTCCCATAAGGATATTCTACCAGACGCTGCTGGTATTGCTATACTTTTGGATTACCTGGTTCACCTTAATGGCGTAGGCCTTAGGCCAGCCACTTTAAAGGTCCATTTAGCAGCTGTGTCTGCATTTCTCTCAGCAGGGAAAGGCTCTTCCCTTGCATCTCACCCTGTTTTTGGTAAGTTCTTTAAAAGTCTGGTTCATACCAACCTTCCTTTTAGAGAGCCTACTCCGGCTTGGGATCTCAGTATCTGCATTACTCAGCTTATGCAGCCACCCTTTGAACCTCTGGCTTCAGCCGAGCTTAAGTACCTGACCTGGAAAACTATGTTTCTGGTAGCTATCACTTCTGCCAGGTGAATTAATGAATTACAGGCCCTGTCAGTTGAACCTGATTTTATCTCATTCCATAGAGATAAGGTGGTCCTCAGAACCAACAGGAGGTTCTTACCCAAAGTGGTCTCAGACTTCCATCTGAACCAGTCCATGTGTCTTCCGTGTTTTTCACTGATCATTCTACTTCAGGAGAAAGAAGATTACATAGTTTGGATGTTAAGAGGGCACTTAGCTACTACATTGAGCATACTAAGGCACACAGGAATGACTGTCTTCAGTTGTTTCTCACTTATGGGGAAGTGGGAAAAGTTAGGCCTGCTACTAAGAGAACTATTGGCAGGTGGATTGTTTCTTGTATACAATTCTGCTATGCCAAACTAGGTAAAACACCTCCCTCAGGCCTGAGGGCTCACTCGACTAGGGGTACAGCTGCTTCTCTGGCTGCTGCCAGAGAGATACCACTGTTAGAGATCTGCAAAGTAGCCATCTGGAAAACAATCCATACTTTCACCAAGCATTACTCTCTGGATATCCAGGATAGGAGTGATGCTAGGTTTGGTGCAGCAGTACTGCAGAGCCTATTCCCAAAATAGGTTTGTACCCTCCTCTATGGAGGTACTACTTGGTAGTCTGCATATGTCAGAATACAGCAAGACTTCTTGTTGTTTGAAGAAAACATTACTTACCTAAGTAATTGTGTTTCTTCTAATGGAGTCTTGCAGTATTCTGACCTCCCCTTCCCCCTCCACCTCCCCTCTCAGAACCTAGTTTTGGGATGTGGGCTGGCAGGTACAGTGTTGCACCTCGGGGTGTACTTTGTACCCCTCCTCTTCAGGACAGGGTGGTGGTTGTTGTTATGTTTTAACTTAGATTTATATTTCTAACCCCAGGAATCACTCATTATGATTAAACAAATGCAGTCAGCCTCCTGTGTTGGACTGCCTGGAGAGATGGAATTATGTGTAAATGATGGAACTCTCAATTGGCTCATGCCACTTTCAAACTGCTGCCCTAGCAACTGTTGCACTCTGAGTGCTTCAGATTCTTTACTCTGCCTGCCTAGTGAAGACTTCCCGGAGAGCTCTCCTTCAACTTCTTCAAAAACTCGATTATCTGTTAAGTAGTGTTTTCATTTTATTTTTCAGATTGCTGCCTTAGTTTTAATTTATTTTGTTAGTTTGTGTAATTTTTAACGTATTTAGTGGTTCCTTCACGGTTCCTTGGAACTGAGGGTTCCGCTATTTCCTAGTGAGGGTTTTACCTCAATCTGTTATATTTGTTATTTTTGCGGTAGGTTCCTAACCACATATAATTATTTAAATCTTTTAAAGCTTTTTCTTAGTCTCGGTATCAGGAACCGAGTAACACTTGGTTCCAGGAACCATTAGCGGTTGCTTATATCTGTTGTATTCGGTTCTCGGGAACCGATAATTTGTCATATTTTATTTAACGACTCCTGTTCAACGTCAGAGGATCCTGCTGTTAAGCCTAAAAAACGCACAGGACCCACTGGTTTTAAATTGGGTGAGTCTTGTGGTCAGATAATAGCCAAAGCAGACAGACATTCTTTGTGTATTTTTTGTCTAGGTACTAGCCATATATTTACAAATTGTGACATTTGTAAAACTTTTTGCCCTAAAACTCTTAAGAAAAGGTCAAAAATATTAGAAGAGATGGTATCTACTCCTGCTGTTACTGGTGAAACTAGTTCTCCACCTCTGGCACAAGAAAGGATGGAGGTAAATCTAAGGATCTTGACAAAGGATCAGATAAGGTTGAGCAGGGTAAGTCTAAAAGACCAGTGGTCTCAGGTACTGAACTTGTGCCAATGAAGAAAAAATGTAAAGAGAAGCATGTCGCTGCACCTCTGGCCGAGAAGGCTAAGGAGCTCCCAGCTGGCAAAGCTGGTATGCCCTCGGCTGAGAACACTGCAAGGCCTTACAGATCTTGCAAGCACTGCAAGCTGCAGTCCTGGTTCCAACACCGACTGCCCCAGTTTCTGTACTGGTTCCACCCCCTCAGGAGCCACTGGCTTCTTTTCCTGAGGAGGAGGACAATGATTTTGAGGAGGAACATATAGACCCTGAGGTTTCTCCAGAACAAGAGTTAGTTCCCCAGGGGTCCAGAAGATTATTCCTCACACTATGCTTTTGTTAAAAGCATGGTAGAAACTATAATCTCCCTCTGCAGGAGACAGAGGAGGATGTGGAGGAAGCAGAATTCTTGGATATGATGGGGTTAACCCCAACAAAACGTTTATTCAAACAACATGAAGTCTTGCTATATTATGACATATGCAGTGAGTCCCAACCTTCGAACTGCTCCGGAGGTGAAAGAGTTAACTTTCCATGCCAGGCATGGAACGCTGAGCTCGAGCTTGTCTGAAACTCTGTCTGTTGTTCTTCAAACTCAAACCGTCAGATTCTTTACTCCGCCTCACTGAACAGTCGCTCCGGAGATTTCTCCTTCTGCTCGATTCATTTTGTCGGTTAAAGTATGGTTTTTCTCGGTTTTCGACCAAATTTAAACCGCAACCGGTCGGTTCAGACTCTGTCTGTGGTATTTGTGAGTACTAGATAGGTTTTACATTAATTCTCTTCTGTGTGGAACTTGTAAACGGTTTATCGGTTCGGTTTGAATCGATCAGGTTGTTTAAAATATCTTAATCTGTGATTTAGAGTGTGGTTAGCGGTTCTTATCGGTTCTAAAAAACAGATTTTATTACGTTTTTTTCCACGACCCGTGACATGGTTGGGAGCCGATAAGAGGGTCTTACCTGGCGGATTGCCTTAAATGGGTAAGTTTGGTTAGGACTGGCACTATGTCTGAGAAACCCAAAAGAAAAACCGGGCCCACTGGGTTTCAGCACTGCAGTGTGTGTGGGGAAGTCTTTGCCAAGGCTGACCCCCACACCACCTGTGTTTATTGTCTGGGGTTTGACCACTTCAATGCAGACTGCCAGATTTGTAAAATTTTTCCTGCAGCTACCCTGGAAAAGAGAGTTGGTAGCTTCAGGAAAGGGAGGCCAAAAGTCTGCTGAACGGATGGCCAGCCGGTTCGGTTCAACCGAACCAGAGGGTGCCCTCTGACCAGGCGAGACTTCTTCAGGCAAGGAGATCCGACTCTGAGGGTCGGTTCCAGCAAAGGACTAGGAAATCAGCTGGTGTGGAGCCAAAACTTTCCTCTCCAACCGCTGAAGAAATAGCCAAAGCGATTAAAATTGTCCAGTCACTTTCCCCAGTTCCGACTGAACCGGCACCATCAGGTAAGCGCCCGGTTCGGCTGGTTCCACCGGTTCAAGAGTGTGATTTAGAGGAATATTATGAACTGGAGGAGGGGGAAGAGGAGTATCAGGAGAGTGAATGTGGATTTGAAAGTCTGGATGTGCCCATTGAACATCTCCCCAGACAGACCTTCAGGAGTGTCTCCTCCTAGGCTTTCTGAGTCCCCTTCTTATTTTATGTTTTATAAAAAAGTGGCTGAAACCCTCCAGCTCCCTATGGAGGAAGCTGTGGATGATCAAGAGCAGCCTGACTATGTGGAAATGATGGATATCCCAGAGTCTAGGAGACTGTCTATTCCCTTGCATAAATCTTTTGGGAAACAGACATTTAAAATTCTAAAAACTCCTCACACTATACTTCCTGTGGATAAGAGAATGGACAAGAGGTACACATTGTCAGGCTCTGATACAGGTTCCTTACACAACAATGCAGCCATGTTGGGTGAGTGCAGGCTGCAGCCTGTGACAAAGGCAAATATTCCCATGGCCACACCCCGGACAAGGACTCCAGGAGGATTGATGCCATGGCAAAGAAACAGTACATGGCAGCATCCTTGGGACTCAGACAGGCAAATTATATGGCTTATGTTGCTAGATATCAGAAATCCAGATGGGATACTGTTATGGCTCTAGCAAAACAGGTCCCTAGCCAGCTTGCCAAGGAGCTGGAGCAGGTGGCTGCTGATGGTATTGAGGCATCCAAGGTGCAATTCCATGCTGCAGTGGACTCAAATGATGTGTCATCAAGAGTCATGGCTACATCTGTGGCACTTCGCAGAATGGCTTGGCTCAGATGTACTAGTCTGTCATAGGATACCCAGACTAAGGCCATGGATTTTCCTGTTGTGGGTAATTCTCTGTTTGGGGAGCAGACAGAGAATTACATGAAGAAAATGGATGAGTATAGGACCACCTATAGGAGTGCACAGGCCAAAGAAAGGCAGGCCACTCCTCAAAGACAGCTTCCCAGGGGCAGGGGCAGGCCTTTTCATGGCTTCTTACCAAGCCCAGGCCTCCTCCTCTTGCTTATGCCCAGAGGGGTTCTTTTAGAGGGAGGCAGACAGGGGTACAAGCAGGCCTGCTTCCACCCCTCAGCCCAAAGCCCCTGCCAAGCAGGCACCCTGATGGGGTTGCCAGGGCCGATTCTCAACTACCTGTAGGGGCAGGCTGGCTTACTTTGTCCAGGACTGGAAGTCTCTGACATCAGACAAATGGGTCCTGGAAGTAGTAAGCCAGGGACTGGTTCTCAGCTTCAAAAAGTTTCAAAGATGAGACCAGATCCTTTCACCTGCAAATCCACCAGAGGCACTTGCCCTAGAGGCAGAGGTCTCTTCCCTCCTGGCTCTCAGAGCTGTGGAAAGGGTTCCACCCCTACACCAGGGCAAAGGGTTGTACTCCAGGTACTTCCTTACCCCAAAAAAGACAGGAGAATGGAGGCCCATCCTGGATCTCAGATAAGCACCTTTTAAAACCAAAATTCAAAATGGTAACTCTGGGAATTATTCTACCCTCTCTAAGGCCAGGGGACTGGCTAGCATCCCTGGACCTCAAGGATGCCTACTTCCATATTCTCATCAGAAGCTCCCATCGAAAGTACCTCAGGTTCCAGCTGCCCTCAGGCCATTACCAGTTCAGACAACATGAAGTCTTGCTATATTATGACTGTTGCAGTTTGTCCCACCATTAGAACTGCTCCGGAGGTGAAAGAGTTAACTTCCATGCAGGGCATGGAACTTAGAGCGCGAGCTCGGTTAGAGAAGCTCTGTCTGGGATATTTCAAACCGAAATTGTCAGATTCTTTCTCACCTCACTGAAGCCGGAGATTCCTCCTACTGCTCGGTTCATTTTCTTGGTTTAAAGAGTTTTCTCGGTTAAATTCAACTGCGATTATCATTATTTTAACATAAACCGATCGGTTCAAGCTCTGTCTATGGTATTGTAAGTAATAGATAGGTTTATTCTGTGTGGAACTTGTAAATGTTTATCGGTTCGGTTTGAACCGATCAGGTTGTGTGGAAACTTTATTCTGAAGCATTTAGAGTGCGGTTCCCGGTTCTTATCGGTTCTAAAAAACCGGATTTCATTACGTTTTTCCACGACCCGTGACACGGTTGGGAACCGATAAGGGTGTCTTGCCTGGCACTGCCGAAAAAAAGGGCAAGTTTTTGGTTAGGCTGGCATTATGTCTGAGAAACCCAAAAGAAAAACCGGGCCCACTGGGTTTCAACACTGTAGTGTCTGTGGGAAGCCTTTGCCAAGGCTGACCCACACACCATGTGTTATTGTCTGGGGTTTGACCACCTCAATGCAGACTGCCAGATTTGCAAGAATTTCCTGCAGCCACCCTAGATAAGAGAGTTGGTAGGCTCAGAGGCGAGAGGCCAAAAGTCCGCTGACCGGATGGCCAGCCGGTTCGGTGCCAACCGAACGGAGGAAACCCTCTGACCAGGGCCAGACTTCCCTCGGCAAGCGTAAAGCTGACTCTGAGGAGCCAGTTCCAGCAAAGAGATCTAGAAAATCAGCAGGTGTGAGTCAAAATCCCTTCTCCAACTGCTGCAGAGATAGCAAAGCAATCCAAATTGTCCAGTCACTTTCCCGGTTCCGTCCAAACCCCACTATCTGGCAAAAGGTCGGTTCGGTCGGTTCCACGGTTCAAGAATATGATATAGAGGAGTTTTATGAACCAGAGGAGGGGGAGGATGATTATGAACAGTGTGAATGTGACTTTGAAAGTCTGGATGTGCCCATTGAACCGGACATCTCCCCAGACAGACCTTTAGGAGAATCTCCCCCTAGGCTTGCTGAGTCCCCTTCTCATTTTCTGTTTTATAAAAAAGTTGCTGAAACCCTCCAGCTTCCTTTGGAGGAAGCTGTGGATGAGCAAGAGGAGCCTGACTTTGTAGAGATGATGGATATCCCAGAGTCCAGGAGATTGTCTATTCCTTTACATAAATCTTTAGGAAAAACAATAAAATTTTAAAAGCTCCTAATTCTGTGCCTCCTGTGGATAAAAAGATGGACAGGAGGTACACTTTGTCAGGTCCTGATACAGAATTTCTTTCACAGCAATGCAGCCATGTTGGAGTAGTTCAGGCTGCAGCCTGTGATAAGCTAATATTCCCTGGCTTCACATCCTCCTGACAAGGACTCCAGGAAGATTGATGCCATGGCTAAAAACAATACATGGCAGCGTCCTTGGGACTCAGACAAGCAAATTATATGGCTTATGTTGCAGATACCAAAATCTAGATGGGATACTGTCATGGCTTTAGCCAAACAGGCCCCTGGCCAGCTTGCCAGGAGCTGGAGCAGGTGGCTGCTGATGGTATTGAGGCATCTAAGGTGCAATTCCATGCTGCAGTGGATTCTAATGATGTATCCTCTACAGTCATGGCTACATCTGTGGCTTTTCAGTAGATTGGCTTGGCTCAGGTGTACTAGTTTGTCACAGGATACCCAGGCTAAGGCTATGGATTTTCCTGTGGTGGGAAATTCTCTGTTTGGGGAGCAGACAGAGAATTATAATGAAAAATGGATGAATATAGAACCACTTATAGGAGTGCACAAGCCAAGGAACGGCAAGCCACTCCTCAGAGGCAACCCCCAGGGGTAGAGGCAGGCCTTTTCACAGGCCTTTTTACAAACCAGGCCTCCTCTTCAGCTTATGTTCAGAGGGGGTTCTTCAGAGGGAGAGGCAGACGGGGTACAAGCAGGCCTGCTCCCACCCCTCAGCCTAAAGCCCCTGCCAAACAGGCACCCTGATGGGATGCCCAGGGCCGGTTCTCCATTACCTGTAGGGGGCAGGCTGGCTTACTACGTCCAGGACTGGGAGTCTTTAACATCAGACAAGTGGGTCCTGGAAGTAGTAAGCCAGGGTCTGATTCTCAGCTTCAAAAAATTTCCAAAGATGAGAATCAGATCTTTTCCACCTGCAAACCCTCTAGAGACTCTTGCTTTGAAACAGAAGTCTCAACCCTCCTGGCTCTCAGAGCTGTAGAAAGGGTTTCTCCCCACACCAGGGCAAGGGTCTGTACTCCAGGTACTTCCTTACCCCAAAAGACAGGAGAGTGGCGGCCCATCCTGGACCTAAGATATCTGAACAAGCACCTTTTAAACCAAAATTCAAAATGGTGACTCTGGGAATGATTTTACCCTCCCTAAGGCCAGGGGACTGGCTAGCTTCCTGGACCTCAAGGATGCCTACTTCCATGTTCTTATCAGAAGCTCCCACGAAAGTACCTCAGATTCGAACTGCCCTCAGGCCATTATCAGTTCAGAGCAATGCCCTTGACCTTACCTCTGCCCCAAGGGTATTCACAAAATGCCTGGCAGTAGCAGTTGCTCATTTAAGAAGGCAAAGATTGCCATCTTTCCCTACCTGGCGACTGGCTCATTGTGGGTCAGTCTCCAGACCAGGTCAAATCACACCTGCAAGTTACCCAGCAGCTGCTTGCCTCTCTGGGCTTTCTTCTCAATCTTCCAAAGTCAGTTCTGGAACCTGTCCAGTACTCACCTTTATAGGTGCAGAACTGGACACAAAGCAGGCCAGAGCCTTCCTTCCCTAGAAGGGTAAGGACCTGGTGGCCCTGGCCTCGTCCTTCACTCTGCAGGTCTCGACCAGCAAGGCATTTCCTACAGCTCCTAGGACACATGGCTGCTTCCACAGCTGTAGTGCAAGGAGCAAGATTTCAGATGAGGACATTCAGTTCCATTTGAGAGCCTTTTGGTCTCAAAGAAGAGATCCCTATCCAAGTTGATCCCAGTGACTCGAACCTGATCCAGGCCCTTCAGTGGTGGCAGGATCAGAGCAATCTGAGACAAGGGGTGCCCTTCATCCTCTATCTCACTCCTTGACCCTTACTACAGATGTCCCCTCTTGGGATGGGGGCTCACATGGGCGACCTCTCCACCCAGGGATTGTGGTCCCCTCAGGAATCTCTGCTCCACATCAATCTGTTGGAACTCAGAGCTGTTTTCTAGCACTTCAGGTTTTTCTGCATCTGTTCAGAACAAAGTGGTACAGGTCAGAACAGACAACACCACTACAATGTGGTACATCAACAAACAAGGGGCACTCGGTCTTGGCCTTGTGCACCGAGGCAATGAAAGTTGTGGTCTCTGGCTTATTCCTGAACACTTCCCTCATAGCAGTTCACCTCCCAGGCAAGGACAATGTCCTGGCAGATGCTCTCAGCAGGATTTCCCAGGGCCATCACGAATGGTCACTGGATCCCCTAGTACTGGGGATAGTTTTTGCCAGATGGGGCACCCCTCAGATAGATCTTTTTGCAGCCCCAGACAATCATCAACTTCCACTTTTTTGTTGCAGGCCCCCAGTGTTGGGCTCAGTCCCCCTGGATGCCTTTCTCCTCGATTGGGAAGGGAAGTTTCTCTATGCCTTCCCCCTTCCCTCTCCTGTTCAAGGTGCTAGTCAAAATCAGATCTCAGCCCTGCAAGATGATCCTGATTGCTCCAGACTGGGCCAGGCAGCCCTGGTACCCACTCCTTCTGTCCTTAGCAGTCCATCTTCCCCTGTGTCTCCCCAGGAACCACAATCTGTTAACCTGTGCCCAGGGAGGTCTGGTATCGAATCTCAAATCCCTCAACCTCAAGGCCTGGCTCTTGAGGAGTTAGAGTTTGCTGATCTACAACTTTCTCAAGGTGTTCTCGAAATCTTGAAAGCTTCTAGAAGCCTTCCACTAGGGCTACCTATAATCCAAATGAAAAGGTTTTCCATATGGTGTTCTGGAAGCATATTTCCCGGAATCTGCTGATTTGCCCACTGTTTTGGACTATATGGTCCATCTTAATTCTTTGGGACTGAGACCAGCTACCCTGAAAGTGCATTTGGCAGCTGTCTCTGCTTTTATTTCAGCAGGAAGCCCTCTTCTCTTTCTGCTCACCCTGTATTTTCCAAGTTTTTAGGGATTGCTTCATACCAATCCACCATTCAGGGACCCTGCCCCTGCCTGGGATCTTAATGTTTGCATTGCTCAGCTGATGCAACCCCCCTTTGAACCTCTGTCTTCGGCAGAGCTTAAGTACTTGACTTGGAAAACTGTGTTTCTAGTAGCCATCACTTCTGCCAGGCGCATAAGTGAGTTACAAGCTTTGTCAGTGGAGACTGACTTTATTTCCTTTCACAGGGATAAGGTAGTCCTCAGGACTAACAGGAAGTTTTTGCCTAAGGTGGTTTCAGATTTCCACCTTAATCAATCTATTTCACTTCCAGTGTTCTTCACTGACCATTCCTCCTCTGGTGAGAGGAGGTTGCACAGCTTAGATGTTAAGAGGGCCCTAAGTTACTACATAGAGCGTACCAAGGGTCACAGGTTTGACTCCCTCCAACTATTTCTCACTTATGGTGAGGTTGGGAAAAGGAAACCTGCCACTAAGAGATCCATTGCCAGGTGGATTGTCTCTTGTATCCAATTTTGCTATCAAAAACTGGGTAAGGTTCCCCCCTCAGGCCTGAGGGCTCACTCTACCAGAGGTACAGCTGCGTCTCTAGCTGCTGCCAGAGACATCCCTATCTTAGAGATATGTCAAGCAGCTACTTGGAAAACAGTACACACTTTCACAAGCATTACTCCCTGGATATCCAGGCCAGGAGGGATGCTCGGTTTTTACACAGCCGTGCTTCAGAGCCTATTCCTAAGTAGGTTCTGTCCCTCCTCCATGGAGGTACTGCTGTGTAGTCTGCAATAGTCATAATATAGCAAGACTTCATGTTGTTTGAAGAAAAAATTACTCACCTTAGTAATGTTGTTTCTTCTAATGGAGTCTTGCTATATTATGACCTCCCCAACCTGCCCCTCTCAGAACTTCTACTTTGGGTATGGGGTGGGCAGTCCACTGTTGGCACTTATTGATGCCCTTTATGTTTTCCACCCTTCTTTTTGGGGTGTTTGGGTGTTGTGTTTTATTTATTTTATCTTATCTTATCTTATCTTTTCTGGTCCCTGACTTGAGTCTTGGTGTTGGGACCAGGAAAATGTGTTAATATTTTAGTAGCCAGTTGGCTAGTGTAGGTTACAGCTTCCACACAGAACCTTAGTGAGTTTTGCTCGTAAAGATCTGACAGTTTCAGTTTGAAATATCCCAGACAGAGCTTCTCTAACCGAGCTCGCGCTCTAAGTTCCATGCCCTGCATGGAAGTTAACTCTTTCACCTCCGGAGCAGTTCTAATGGTGGGACAAACTGCAATAGTCATAATATAGCAAGACTCCATTAGAAGAAACAACATTACTAAGGTGAGTAATTTTTTTCAGAGCAATCTGCCCTTGGCCTCACCTCTGCTCAAGGTATTCACAAAATGCCTGGCAGTAGCAGTTGAGTTTCCCTAAGATGGCAAAATTGCATCTTCCCTTCCTGGACAACTGGCTCATAGTAGGCCAGTCCCCAGACCAAGTCAAGTTACATCTACAGATAACTCAGCAACTGCTCACCTCTCTAGGTTTCCTTCTGAATCTTTCAAAGTCAGTTCTAGAGCCTGTCAGCTCCTCACCTTCATAGGCGCAGAGCTGAACACAGAAAAGCCAGAGCCTTCCTTCCTTTGGACAGGGCAAGGACCCTGGTCTCTCTGGCCTCCTCATTCACCCTGCAGGTCTCTCGACCAGCAAGGCATTTTCTACAGCTCCTGGGGCACATGGCTGCTTCTACAGCAGTAGTGCAGGGAGCAAGATTTCAGATGAGGACATCCAGTTCCATTTGAGAGCCTTTTGGTCTCAAAGGAAAGACCCTCTAACCAAATTGATCCCAGTGACTCGAACCTGATCCAGGCCCTACAGTGGTGGCAGGATCAGAGCAATCTGAGACAAGGGTTCCTTTTGTCACTCAGTCTCACTCCTTAATCCTTACTACAGATGCATCCCTCTTGGGGTGGGGAGCTCACATGGGCGACCTCACTGCAGGGATTGTGGTCCCCTCAGGAATCTCTGCTCCACATCAATCTGTTGGAACTCAGAGCAGTTTTTCTAGCACTTCAAGTTTTTCCAAATCTGTTCAGAACAAAGTTGTACAGGTCAGAACAGACAACACCACCACAATGTGGTACATCAACAAGCAAGGGGGCACTCGGTCTATGGCCTTGTGCACCGAAGCAATGAAGTTGTGGTCTCTGGCTTACTCCCTGAACACCTCCCTTACGGCAGTTCACCTCCCAGGCAAGGACAATGTCCTGGCAGATGCTCTCAGCAGGATTTCCCAGGGCCATCACGAATGGTCACTGGACCCCCTGGTCTTGGAGGTGATATTTGCCAGATGGGGCACCCACAGATAGATCTTTTTGCAGCCCCAGACAATCACCAACTTCCCCTTTTTTGCTGCAGGCCCCCAGTGTTGGGCTCAGTCCCTCTGGATGCCTTAGTTCTCAATTGGGAAGGGAAGTTTCTCTATGCTTTCCCCCTTCCCTCTCCTGTTCAAAGTGCTAGTCAAAATCAGATCTCAACCCTGCAAGATGATCCTGATTGCTCCAGATTGGGCCAGACAACCCTGGTATCCACTCCTACTGTCCTTAGCAGTCCATCTTCCCCTGTGTCTTCCCAGGAATCACAACCTGTTAACCTGTGCTCAGGGGAGGGTTTGGTACCGAACCTCAAATCTCTCAATCTCAAGGCCTGGCTCTTGAAGAGTTAGAGTTTGCTGATCTACACCTCTCCCAAGGTGTAATGGATATCCTGAAGGCTTCTGGAAACCTTCCACCAGGGCTACTTATAATTCCAAATGGAAGAGGTTTTCCATATGGTGCTCTGGAAGCATATTTCCCCAGAATCTGCTGATTTACCCACAGTCCTGGATTATATGGTCCATTTAAATACCTTGGGGCTGAGACCAGCTACCCTAAAGTGCATCTGGCAGCTGTGTCTGCTTTTATTTCAGCAGGTAAGCCCTCTTCTCTTTCAGCTCATCCTGTATTCTCCAAGTTTTTCAAGGGATTGCTTCACACCAACCCTCCATTCAGGGACCCTGCCCTGCCTGGGATCTTAATGTTTGCATTGCTCAGCTTATGCAACCCTCTTTGAGCCTTTGTCTTCAGCAGAGCTTAAGTACTTGACTTGGAAAACTGTGTTTCTGGTAGCCATCACTTCTGCCAGGCCATAAGTGAATTACAAGCTTTGTCAGTGGAGCCTGATTTTATCTCCTTTCATAGAGATAAGGTGGTCCTCAGGACTAACAGGAAGTTCTTGCCTAAGGTGGTTTCAGATTTCCACCTTAATCAATCTATATCTCTTCCAGTGTACTTCACTGACCATTCCTCCTCTGGCAGAGGAGGCTGCACAACAGATGTGAAGAGGCCCTTAGTTACTACATAGGCGTACCAAGGGTCACAGGTTTGACTCCTCCAACTGTTCCTCACTTATGGTGAGGTTGGTAAAGGAAACCTGCCACTAAAAGATCCATTGCCAGGTGGATTGTCTCTTGTATCAATTTTGCTATGAAAAGCTGGGTAAGGTTCCTCCCTCAGGCCTGAGGGCTCACTCTACCAGAGGTACAGCTGCTTCCTGGCTGCTGCAGGGACATCCTATTCTAGAGATATGTCAAGCAGCTACCTGGAAAACAGTTCACACTTTTACCAAGCATTACTCCCTGGACATCCAGGCTAGGAGTGATGCTCGGTTTGACACAACTGTGCTTCAGAGCCTATTTCCTAAGTAGGTTCTGTCCCTCCTCCATGGAGGTACTGCTGTGTAGTCTGCATATGTCATAATATAGCAAGACTTCATGTTGTTTGAAGAAAAAATTACTCACCTTAGTAATGTTGTTTCTTCTAATGGAGTCTTGCTATATTATGACCTCCCCACCTGCCCCTCTCAGAACCTCTGTTTTTGGGATGTGGGTGGGCAGTGCAGTGTTGGCACTTAGTAGATGCCCACCTTGTTGTTTTCACCCCTCCTTTTTTGGGGTGACTTGGTGTTGTGTTTTTCATTTTTTGGGTCTCCTGACTTGAGTCTTTGTTTTGGGACCAAAAAATGTGTTCTTATGTTTAGTAGCCAGTTGGCTAGTGTAGGTTTACAGCTTCCACACAGGACCTCAGTGAGTTTAGCTCATAAAGATCTGACGGTTTGAGTTTGAAGAACAACAGACAGAGTTTCAACCGAGCTCGAGCTCAGCGTTCCATGCCTGGCATGGAAAGTTAACTCTTTCACCTCCGGAGCAGTTGAAAGGTTGGGACTCATAGCATATATCATAATATATAGCAAATTCCATTAGAAGAAACAACATTACTAAAATGTGAGTAATTTTTCTTATTGCCTATGCATAAGTCCTAAAAAGGCAGCAATGCAAGTAAACACAAACTCCCAATTATATACCAGGGTTGGTAAAAAGCTGACAAGAAATATCGACGATAGGGCAACAGCTGATTTTCTGTTCAAACACACACGACCCTGAAGGGCTTGCACAGGCTGCTGCTTGCGACAAAGCCTGAAATTCCATGGCTAGCTATCCCCCTGATAAGGATTCCCAGAAGATGGACATCAATGGGGAAAAGAGGTATATGGCTGCTTCCCTCATTCTTGAAACAGGCCAATTATATGCTGCAGTGCAGTACCAGAAGGCACTCTGAATGCAGTGCTAACTCTGGCAGACAAAGTGCCTGGTGAGGTGACAGCAGTGGATTTGCAGGATACAGCAGGGGCCGCTTTAGACACCACAAATACAGTTTCACGTGGCTGTGGACACTATTGACTCCATGAACAGGTTGATGTCACTTTCTGGCTCCCTTAGAAGATTTCCTAGCTCAGGACCACAAACCTGACCCTTGATACCCAGAGCTAAAGCTATGGACTTTCCTTTTTGAGAAAAATTCTCTGTTTGAGGAGATAAAACTATAGCTATATGAAGAAAAGAGAGAATATAAGGCACGCCTACAGAAAACAATTCAAGGACAGGCCTTCCTCATCCTTTCAAACAACATGAAGTCTTACTATATTATGACATATGTAGTTTTTCCCAACCATAGAACTGCTCAGGAAGGTGAAAGAGTTAAAGTCCATGCCAGGCATGGAACTTGAAACTCGAGCTCAGTTGAAAACTCTATCTGTTGTTCTTCAAACTTAAACTGTCAGATTCTTTACTCCGCCTCACTGAACAGTCGCTCGGAGATTTCTCCTTCTGCTCAGGTTCATTTTGTCGGTTAAAATAAAAGTTTTCGTTTTTAACCAAATTAAACCGCAACCGTCGGTTCAAGCTCTGTCTGTGGTATTGTAAGTACTAGATAGGTTTACATTTATTTCTGTGTGGAACTTGTAAACATTTTCATCGGTTCGGTTTGAACCGATCAAGTTACTTCTATTACATTACAGTCTTTTAGAAGTGCGGTTCCCGGTTCTTATCGGTTCTAAAAAACAGATTTAATTACGTTTTTTTCCACGACCCGTGACACGGTTGGGAACCGATAAGGGAGTCTTGCTTGGCAGGTTGCCATAAACGGGCAAGTTTTTGGTTAGGCTGGCACTATGTCTGAGAAACCCAAAAGAAAAACCGGGCCCACTGGGTTTCAGCACTGTGTTGTATGTGGGGAAGCCTTTGCCAAGGCTGACCCCCACACCACATGTGTTTATTGTCTGGGGTTTGACCACCTCAATTCAGACTGCCAGATTTGCAAGGGTTTTCCTGCAGCTACCCTGGATAAGAGAGTTGGTAGGCTCAGGGAAAGGAGGCCAAAAGTCCGCTGACCGGATGGCCAGCCGGTTCGGTTCAACCGAACCGGAGGGAGTGCCCTCTGACCAGGGCGATACTTCCTCGGGCAAAGGAGAGCCGACTCTGAGGAGTCGGTTCCAACAAAGAAATCTAGAAAATCAGCTGGTGTGGAGTCAAAACTTCCCTCTCCAACCGCTGAAGAAATAGCTAAAGCAATAAAAATTGTCCAGTCACTCTCCCCGGTTCCGACCGAACCGGCACCATCAGGTAAGCGCTCGGTTCGGTCGGTTCCTCCGGTTCAAGAGTATGATTTAGAGGAATTTTATGAACCAGAGGAGGGGGAAGAGGAGTATGAGGAGAGTGAATGTGGATTTGAAAGTCTGGATGTGCCCATTGAACCGGACATCTCCCAGACAGACCTTCAGGAGTGTCTCCCCCTAGGCTTTCTGAGTCCCCTTCTCATTTCATGTTTTATAAAAAAGTGGCTGAAACCCTCCAGCTCCCTATGGAGGAAGCTGTGGATGATCAGGAGGAGCCTGACTATGTAGAAATGATGGATATCCCAGAGTCTAGGAGACTGTCTATTCCTTGCATAAATCTTTTGGAAACAGACAGTAAAGATTTTAAAACTCCTCACCTATACCTCCTGTGGATAAAAGAATGGACAAGAGGTATGACATTATCAGGCTCTGATACGGAGTTCCTTACACAACAATGCAGCCATGGGGTGGTGCAGGCTGCAGCCTGTGACAAGGCAAATATTCCCTTAGCCTCTCACCCCTGACAAGGACTCCAGGAAGATTGATGCCATGGCAAAGAAACAGTACATGGCAGCTTCTTGGGACTCAGACAGGCAAATTATATGGCTTATGTTGCTAGATATCAAAAATCCAGATGGGATACTGTTTTGGCTCTAGCAAAACAGGTCCCTGGCCAGCTTGCCAAGGAGCTGGAGCAGGTGGCTGCTGATGGTATTGAGGCATCAAGGTGCAATTCCATGCTGCAGTGGACTCTAATGATGTGTCATCAGAGTCATGGCTACATCTGTGGCACTCCATAGAATGGCTTGGCTCAGATGTACTAGCCTGTCAGGGATACCCAGACTAAGGCCATGGATTTTCCTGTTGTGGGTAATTCTCTGTTTGGGGAGCAGACAGAGAATTACATGAAGAAAATGGATGAGTATAGGACCACCTATAGGAGTGCACAGGCCAAGGAAAGGCAAGCCACTCCTCAAAGGCAGCCTCCCAGGGGCAGGGGCAGGCCTTTTCATAGGCCTTTTTACCAAGCCCAGGCCTCCTCTTCAGCTTATGCCCAGAGGGGGTTCTTTAGAGGGAGAGGCAGACGGGGTACAAGCAGGCCTGCTTCCACCCCTCAGCCCAAAGCCCCTGCCAAGCAGGCACCCTGATGGGGTTGCCAGGGCCGATTCTCCACTACCTGTAGGGGGCAGGCTGGCTTACTTTGTCCAGGACTGGAAGTCTCTAACATCAGACAAGTGGGTCCTGGAAGTAGTAAGCCAGGGACTGGTTCTCAGCTTCAAAAATTTCCAAAGATGAGAATCAGATCCTTTCCACCTGCAAATCCTTCAGAGGCACTTGCCCTAGAGGCAGAGTCTCTACCCTCCTGGCTCTCAGAGCTGTGGAAAGGTTCCACCCTACACCAGGGCAAAGGGTTGTACTCAGGTACTTCCTTACCCCAAAAAGACAGGAGAATGGTGGCCCATCCTGGATCTCAGATATCTAAACAAGCACCTTTTAAAACCAAAATTCAAAATGGTGACTCTGGGAATTATTTTACCCTCTTAAGGCCAGGGGACTGGCTAGTGTCCCTGGACCTCAAGGATGCCTACTTCCATGTTCTCTTCAGAAGCTCCCATCGAAAGTACCTCAGATTCGAACTGCCCTCAGGCCATTACCAGTTCAGAGCAATGCCCTTGCCTCACCTCTGCCCCAAGGGTATTCACAAAATGCCTGGCAGTAGCAGTTGCTCACTTAAGAAGGCAAAAATTGCCATCTTTCCTTACCTGGACGACTGGCTCACAGTAGGCCAGTCTCCAGACCAAGTCAGGTTACCTTCAAGATAACTCAGCAACTGCTCACATCTCTAGGTTTCCTTCTCAATCTTCCAAAGTCAGTCCTAGAGCCTGTCCAGCTTCTCACCTTCATAGGTGCAGAACTGAACACAAAAGAAGCCAGAGCCTTCCTTCCTCTGGAAAGGGCAAAGACCCTGATTCTCTCTGGCCTCCTCCTTCACCCTGCAGGTCTCTCGACCAGCAAGGCATTTCTACAGCTCCTGGGGCACATGGCTGCTTCACAGCAGTAGTGCAGGAGCAGATTTCAGATGAGGACATCAGTTCCATTTGAGAGCCTTTTGGTCTCAAAGAAAGGACCCTCTAACCAAATTATTCCAGTGACTCGAACCCTGATCCAGGCCCTGCATTGGTGGCAGGACCAGAGCAATCTGAGACGGGGGTTCCCTTTGGCCCTCAGTCTCACTCCTTAATCCTTACTACAGATGCATCCCTCTTGGGGTGGGGAGCTCACATGGGCGACCTCACTACCAAGGGATTGTGGTCCCCTCAGGAATCTCTGCTCCACATCAATCTGTTGGAACTCAGAGCAGTTTTCTAGCACTTCAAGTTTTTTCCAAATCTGTTCAGAACAAAGTTATTCAGGTCAGAACAGACAATACCACCACAATGTGGTACATCAACAAGCAAGGGGGCACTCGGTCTACGGCCTTGTGCGCGAAGCAATAAGTTGTGGTCTCTGCTTACTCCTGAACACCTCCCTTGTAGCAGTTCACCTCCAGGCAAGGACAATGTCCTGGCAGATGCTCTCAGCAGGATTTCCCAAGGCCATCACGAATGGTCACTGGATCCCCTAGTTCTGGAGGTGGTATTTGCCAGATGGGGCACCCAGATAGATCTTTTGCAGCCCCAGACAATCACCAACTTCCCTTTTTTGTTGCAGGCCCCAGTGTGGGCTCAGTCCCTCTGGATGCCTTCCTTCTCAGTTGGGAAGGAAGTTTCTCTATGCCTTTCCCCCTTCCTCTCCTGTTCAAAGTGCTAGTCAAAATCAGATCTCAATCCTGCAAGATGATCCTGATTGCTCCAGACTGGCCAGACAGCCCTGGTACCCACTCCTTATGTCCTTAGCAGTCCACCTTCCCTGTGTGTCTTCCAGGAATCACAACCTGTTAACCTGTGCTCAGGGAGGGTTTGGTACCCGAACCTCAAATCTCTCAATCTCAAGGCCTGGCTCTTGAAGAGTTAGAGTTTGCTGACCTACACCTTTCCCAAGGTGTATTGGATATCTTGAAGGCTTCTAGGAAGCCTTCCACCAGAGCTACCTATAATTCCAAATGGAAGAGTTTTCCATATGGTGCTCTGGGAAGCATATTTCCCCAGAATCTGCTGATTTACCCACAGTCCTGGATTATATGGTCCATTTAAATACCTTGGGGCTGAGACCAGCTACCTAAAGTGCACTGGCAGCTGTGTCTGCTTTCTTGTCAACAGGTAAGCCCTCTTCTCTTTCAGCTCATCCTGTATTCTCAAGTTTTCAAGGGTTGCTCACACCAACCCCCATTCAGGGACCCTGCCCTGCCTGGGATCTTAATATTTGCATTGCCCAGCTTATGCAACCCCTTTTGAGCCCTTGTCTTCAGCAGAGCTAAGTACTTGACTTGGAAAACTGTGTTTTGGTAGCCATCACTTCTGCCAGAGCATAAGTGAGTTACAAGCATTGTCAGTGGAGCCTGATTTTATCTCCTTTCACAGAGATAAGGTGGTCCTCAGGACTAACAGGAAGTTCTTGCCTAAGGTGGTTTCAGATTTCCACCTTAATCAATCTATATCTCTCCTGTGTACTTCACTGACCATTCCTCCTCTGGTGAGAGAGGAGGCTGCACAGCTTAGATGTCAAAGAGCCCTTAGTTACTACATAGACGTACCAAGGTCACAGGTTTGACTCCCTCCAACTGTTCCTCACTTATGGTGAGGTTGGTAAAGGAAACCTGCCACTAAAGATCCATTGCCAGGTGGATTGTCTCTTGTATCCAATTCTGCTATGAAAAACTGGGTAAGGTTCCTCCCTCAGGCCTGAGGGCTCACTCTACCAGAGGTACAGCTCGTCTCTGGCTGCTGCCAGGGACATTCCTATCCTAGAGATATGTCAAGCAGCTACCTGGAAAACAGTTCACACTTTTACAAGCATTACTCCCTGGACATCCAGGCTAGGAGTGATGCTCGGTTTGACACAGCTGTGCTTCAGAGCCTATTTCCTAAGTAGGTTCTGTCCCTCCTCCATGGAGGTACTGCTGTGGTCTGCATGTCATAATATAGCAAGACTTCAGCATTTGAGAAAAATTACTCACCTTAATGTGTCATAACACTGGACGAAGTCTCCACCACTCATTCACACTAGTGGGATTGGCGCGGGCACTAAGACCCATCGGGAGCAAACTTTTGCTGGAGGGTCGGCAGAGAACGCAGCGCCCGACGAGCAGCTCTCGGCCGGCAATGACCATCTCGGCAGCTTGACCCTCAACCGCCTCAGTTCCCTTTTTCCTTGGCCGCGAGTGCGCTTCAGTGACAGTCGCTCGCCTGTCGAGTCGACTTCAAACTAGCGCATAGTTTTCAGTTTGTTTTATAACATTATCCGCGATAGTAGTATCGCTTAGTTTTATTCTATTACCGTGTAAAATTTTTCTAATATTTAAATTTAACTTACTTGAAAAGTCTCGGCCTACTGGGCCGGGTCGACCATGAGCAGGTCAGGTGACGGTAGGAGACTCGTCGTAAAGCTGTTCAGTCAGCGGGCTGGGTCGTCAGCCTCCTTCTCCTCAGCGGGGTTCCGACTACAAGTCAGTCCGATGCCGGAGGATGGTCGAGTCCCCGCCCGGCATAAAATAAGCGGTCGCATTCTCGGCGTTACGACCTCGACTCTTCTTGGCCCACAGGTCAAAAGAAGGCATCACTCGAGTTCGCCCTCTGATGATATGTCTGCGGCGTCGGCGATGGGTTATCGTTGCTAGTTGCGGTCTCCGCTTCGGGTCGCCAGCTTCCGATAATAAATGCGTCCTCGACACGAACCCCTCCGCCCTATAGGTAGGGCTCCAGATGAGCAGTTTCATCAGTGGGCGCTCTTGTGAGGCGATGAGCTCGGAGGTTGGTTCTTCTGCCTGGCTCGGGTTACCTCGGGCCCTCGGGCTCCTCCGGCGATCAGGTAGGGCGGTTGGACCCTTCCTGAGCCTGGGCGCCTTCTTGATGCTAGCGACTCCGTTAGAAGTGTTTCCCCCTCACATGGCTGCGGCGCGAGGCCTCACCGATGCCCCTTATCTCCTGGTATTTTCCTTCTCTTGTTTTCCAGGTTCCGGGGCTTTTCGGCGCCTTCTGCGGGTCTGTGGCGTCTCGGGCGCGTTTTGAGGCCGCGGAGCTTGCCCGGCGCGTTGGCGGCGCAGCGTGTCTCGGCGCGTTGGTGGCGCGCGTTGTCTCGGCGCGCCGGTGGTGCCCGTTGAATCGAAGCGGCGCCGTTGGCGGCGTCGTCTAGCGACCGTTCGCGGCGTCGTCCATGGCGCCGTTCACCAGCGTCGTCCGTGGCGCCCGTTGGCAGCGCCGTGCGCTTGGCGGTACATCAGCAGCCCGCCGCGGCGTTTACGGAGCCGCGTGCCTCTTCGGCGCCGTGCGCCTCCTCGGTGCCGTCTTCAGCCCGTTTTGCCGTCTCGGCGCCGGCAGCCCTTGGGGACTCTCCTTGTTTTTCTGCCATTTCCTCCTCTCCTAATTTTCACTCCTTTCCTGTCCAAACAGTCCTTTCTGGACCATCAGGAGATGATGTTGAGCCTGACCCAGACCTTCGGTTGGGTGATGAAGTGGAGGAAACAGGATCTTTCTTTGCTACAGAGCCTGTGGTCGAGGACCTGTCCTTTAAGTCTCTGTTGAAGAACCTGGGATCCACTCTTTCTCTCCAGACTACAGACATCGATCCTGGGAAGATATTAAGACTCCAGTATCTTCATGCCCGGAGATCCCTACGGTTTGACTCCTCCGATTCAGCCTTCCTTGAGGCAGCTGTCTCAAATGGTATGGAATAACCCTGCTCTTATTCCCTCAGTGGCTAAATCCATTGATAAAGTATTCAGCTCCCAAGATCGTCCCATTTGGCATCCCAAGCCTTTGCGGATCCTATTGTAGTCCTGGCAGAGAATGACAAGGTCGTTCTTCCTCAAACTACTACAGCTCGACCTATTAACAAAGAGTCTCGTAAGATTGATACATTAGGTAAGAGAGTCTTTGCTGCCTCCACTCTAAGTATGCGTATTGCCAGTTATCAAGGCTATTTTTCTCAGTATGAGTATATCCTGTGGCACTCTATGAAAAGAATGGTTGAAGCTCTTCCAGATTCGGATTCCAAGTCAGAGCTTCTTCTGACCGTTATTAGAGGTATTGAGTCCAATAACCAACAGGTCAAAGCCGCCATGGACGCTTTCGACACTGCTTCTCGCTCAGCAGCCGCGGGGATTTGTACTCGGCGCCATTCCTGGCTGCGTACTTCTGGCTTCACGAATGATGCTCAGCAGCAGGTGATGGCGCTGCCTTTTGATGGCTCCTTTCTTTTTGGCCCTCAGGTGGAGCAAGCCTTAGAGGCCACTCAGAAGACTAGATCGGCCATTAAGTTGGCCAGACCTCCGCCTGCCCCCTCTCGGGGGCATGTGAACAGACGTCAGTTTCATAGTCGTCAGTCCTTTCGAGGCAGAGGCAGGGGAAGCTTCCATAAAAGCCAACCTGCCCAACCTCAAAAGAAGACGCAGCAGAAAGCGCAGGGACCTAAAGCTCCCAGCGCTACCTTATGAGTCGTTGGCCCAAGTTCCATCCACTCTGCCCGAGGTGGAACTTTCTCCTCCGGTGGGAGGTCGTCTGATGTACTTCTACAACCAGTGGAAGTCCATAACCTCAGACAAATGGGTCCTTCGGATAATTCGCGAGGGTTATTCTCTCAATTTCTTGGAAACCCCCGATTGTCCTCCCACGACAACCCAGGTTGTCGGCCTCTCAGTCAGACCTCCTCACGCGGAGATCCAGGGCCTTCTGAACAACAGGGCAATAGAACTGGTGCCCCGCATCTACGAAACACAGGGTTCTACTCCATTACTTTCTGGTTCCAAAAGAAATCTGGGGGATCGCCCCATTCTAGACCTCAGAAAGTTAAACAAATTCCTCCCCAGGGAGAAATTCAAGATGATTTCCCTAGGTACCCTGTTACCCTTGCTGCATCAACACGACTGGCTGGCCTCTCTGGATATGCAGGATGCTACCAGCATATCCCGTCCACCCGACCCACCAAATTCCTCAGGTTTGTAGCTTTGGGTCAGCATTATCAGTTCAGAGTCCTGCCCTTTGGGCTATCCTCGGCGCTTGAGAGTTTTACAAAGTGTTGTGCAGTTCTGCAGCGCATCTCAGGAAAATCGGACTCAGGTGTTTCCCTACCTGGACGATTGGCTTCTAGCAAGCCCTTCCGGCCAAGGGACTTTGGAAGCCGTGCAAACGACTTCTCGTCTTCTCACGTCCATGGGAGTTCTGCTGAATTTGAAAAAATCTCAACTGCAACCCTCCCAGAGGCTCCTTTTCATAGGGACGCTTCTAGACACCTCTTCAGCGAAGGCTTTCCTTCCAGAGGACAGAAGACTCGACATCCTTCGTATGGCCCGTTACATCAGGGAGAACCAATCGGTTACAGCTCTCTCGATGCAACGCATGTTGGGTCTCATGGCGTCCTCGGTCTTCACTGTCCCTCTGGCCCGACTGCACATGAGAACCACCCAATGGATGCTCTCCACTCAGTGGTCCCCGACCTCTCACCCCAGTCTTATCCCATCAAGGTGGCGGAGCCTTGAAGGTCTCTCACCTGGTGGTCTCAAGAAACAATCTCCTGGAAGGATTCCCTTTGCTCCCCGGATCATCAGATCTCCATCACCACAGATGCATCGCTAATGGGATGGGAGCTCACTGTCTCTCCTCCACACTCAAGGTGTATGGACTCAGTTGAAACTCATCTCCACATAAATGTCCTGGAGATGAGGCGGTCCTCTATGCAATCCGAGCTCTGAAGGATGTCCTTTGTCACAAGAACATTCTCCTTCAAGCGGACAACAAAGCAGTGATGTATTACATCAACAAGCAAGGCGGTGCTCATTCTTATCCCTTTGCAGGGAAGCAATGAGGGTGTGGGAGTGGTGCTTGGAGCACAAGTCTCTGATTCAGCGGTTTATCTGCCAGGTATACAAAGCGACCTAGCAGATCACCTCAGCAGAGCAGGAGCAGACCCTCACAGTGGTCTCTCGATCCAGCCGTAGCTCGGTCCCTGTTCAAAGAGTGGGGACTCCAGACCTGGACCTTTTTGCATCCCCACTCAACGCAAAACTGCCTCTCTTCTGCTCCAGAAATCCAGGGCCTGGCATTTTCTGTCAGGATGCGTTCAGGCTGCGGTGGACAAAGCGCTTTCTTTCGCCTTTCCACCGCTTCCTCTAATCAGAGAGTACTCCTCAAGTTCGAGTCTCAGGGGACCAAGATGATTCTCATTGCTCCTTCCTGGCCTCGCAACTATGGTTTCCTCTACTCAACAGTATGTTGGCAGCCTCTCGAGACCACTTCCTTTGCAAATCAGTCTTTTGACTCAGGGTTCGTTGGTCCATCCCAACCTGAAATCACTTCACCTTCATGCTTGGCTCCTGAAGAGATAGAAGTGAATCGGTTCAACGTCTCTCGTAGAGTCTCAGACATCCTTCTGGCTGCTGGAAGCCAGCCACCCAAGCGTACGCTTCCAAATGGAGCGTTTTCTCTCTGGTGTGCAAAATCCTCTTGGAATCCCTTTTCCTGTCCTCCTGGCAAGGTTCTGGAGTATCTTTTGGACCTATCAAACTTAGGTCTTCAGTACTCCACAGTTAAAGTTCACCTTAGTGCCATCTCAGCGTTCCATGAGCGGTTTCTTCCTTAACTCTGGCTCAGTTACCTATAGTGAGAGATTTCTTAAGGATTCTCCATACCAGACCCCCTGTTAAGCGTCCAGTTGCAGCCTGGGACATTAACCTGGTGCTGGACATGCTCACTCGGAAGCCTTTCGAACCCTTAGCTACCTGTGAGCTAAAATTTCTTACCTGGAAGACTGCCTTCCTGGTGGCCATTACCTCAGCCCATGGGGTCTCTGAGATACATGCCCTGGTTACGGACCCTCCGTATACTGTATTCCATAAGGACAAGGTAGTTCTCAGTACTCATCCTAAATTTCTTCCCAAGGTTGTGTCAGAATTCCATCTGAACCAACCTCTGGTACTTCCGCTTACAGCTAATTTCCAAAATGAAGGAGCGAGCTCTTCATTCCTTGGATGTTAAGACCTTGCGGTTCTATTTAGATAGAACCAAGGATGTTCATAAGACTCAGCAACTGTTCGTTTCTTTCAGCGACACCGGCTGGGTCAACCTGTCGCTATTAGATGCATCTCTTCATGGTTAGTGGCATGCCTTCGTCATTGCTATTCCATGGCTCAAGTTAAATTAGAAGGTAGAGTGTACGCTCACTCTACTAGGGCGGTCGCGGCATCCCTAGCGGAAATTCGCAATGTTCCAATTGCAGATATATGCAACGCCGCCACCTGGAGCTCAGTGCATACTTCGTTAAGCACTATGCACTGGATGTTCATGCCAGGCGACATTCCGCATTCGGCAGAACTATCCTTAATGGGCTTCTATCTTAGACGCGTGAGCTCTGGCTCTCCTGCCGCCCTTTTGGGGGATTATCAGCTTGGTACTCTCCCACTAGTGTGAATGAGTGGTGGAGACTTATGTCCAGGAAGATAGGAAAATTACGTACCTACCGTAATTCTTGATCTTCTTGGACGAGTCTCCACCACTCATTCACACGCCCACCCTCCATCCCCCGAGCTCACCGCTGTATTGGTCTTCTCCCTCAAATCTTTAGGCCGTGAGGACTTCTTTGCTGACCCTTCTTACACGGGTCATATGGACTATCTTATGTCCGCTTTTTAATGTTGGGTTTACCCTTTTAGTTAGTGCGCTGCACCTCCTTGGTAAAAAGGTACTGAGGCGGTTGGAGGGTCGTCGCCGAGATGGTCATTACTGCCGAGGCTGCTCGCGGCGCTGCGGTTCTGCGGGCGCTCTGCCGACCCTCCAGCAAAAAGTTTGCTCCCGATGGGTCTTAGTGCCTCCGGCGCCAATCCCACTAGTGTGAATGAGTGGTGGAGACTCGTCCAAGAAGATCAAGAATTACGGTAGGTACGTAATTTTCCTTTTCTTCTAATGGAGTCTTGCTATATTATGACCTCCCCCCCTGCCTGCCCCTCTCAGAACCTTATTCTTGGGGATGTGGGTGGGCAGGGCAGCGTTGGCACTTTTTAGATGCCCACCTTGTTTTCACCCCTCTTTTGGGGTGATCTTTGTTGTGTTTGTCATTTTTTGGGTCTCCTGACTTGAGTCTTCATTGTGGCACCAAAATGTGTTTATTTAATTAAGTAGTCAGTTGGCTCAGCTTCACACAGAGTCTTAGTGAGTTTTTGCTCGTAAAGATCTGACAGTTTAAGTTTGAAGAACAACAGATAGAATTTCAACCGACTCGAGCTCTAAGTTCCATGCCTGGCATGGACTTTAACTCTTTCACCTCCGGAGCAGTTCTAAGGTTGGGACAAACTGCATATGTCATAATATAGCAAGACTCCATTAGAAGAAACAACATTACTAAGGTGAGTAATTTTTTCATAGGTCCCAGACCAGGGGAGGCAGGGATAGGGGATCCTACTCCAGACCTTTTTTCCCAAGCTCCGGCCTCTCAGCGGCAACAACAGCCTAGAGGGTACTTCCAAGGAAGGGGCAGGAGAGCCATAAGGAGACCTTCTCCCTCCCCAGTGATTCAGGTGCAGCCCACTCAGAACCCTGATGGGCTAGTACAGGTCGCATCCCCTTCCAAAAATCCACCAGTGGGTGGCAGACTGGCTTATTATCTCCAGGATTGGTATTCCATCACCACAGACAAGTGGGTCCTGGAGGTGGTGAGCTAGGGTTTGGCAATCAGCTTCAAATCTCTCCCCAAGCTGAGAGCAAGAACATTTGCACCAGCCACACCTGCAGACAAGATATTGCTAGATGCAGAAGTAAAACACCTGCTAGCTATCAAGGCAGTGGAGCCTGTGCCCCTAAACCAGTGGGGCAAAGGCTTCTACTCCACATACTTCCTCTCAAAAAAAAACAAAAATGGGGATTGTTGACCTATCCTGGATTTAAGACTCCCAAACAAACATATTCTGAAACCAAAATTTAAAATAGTCACTCTTGCTCTGATCATTCCCACTTTACAAAATGGAGACTGGCTAATTTCCTTAGATTTGAAGGACGCTTATTTTCACATCCCCATCAGACCCTCTCACAGAAAGTTTCTGAGGTTCAGACTTGCCTCAGGCCATTACCAGTTTGCAGCCCTTCCCTTTGGCCTGACTTCTGCACCAAGGGCATTCGCAAAGTGTTTGGCCGTGGTAGTGGAGTTTCTGAGAAAACAGGGAGTACCAGTCTTTCCCTGCCTGGACGACTGGTTAGTGGTGGGCCCATCGCTACATTTGGTAGAGCAGGCCTTAGCACTAACAAAGTCTACTCTGGAATCCCTGGGTTTCCTTATAAATGAGCAGAAGTCACAGCAAGCACCAGTTCAGGTACTCGAGTTTATTGGAGCAGAACTGAACACCAGTCTGGGCAGAGCTTTCTTGCCACAGGACAGGGTAAACAGTATGTTAACAACTGCAAACTCATTTGTACCAGGAAAACCCAAACCAGCCAGAGACTTTCTCAGGCTTTTGGGCCACATGGCAGCTGCCACCACAGTGGTACTAGATGCCAGATTCCAAATGATGGACAACCAGTTCCACCTGAGACAGTACTGGTCACAGCCGACAGATCTTCTGTCCAAGTTGGTGCTAGTTACACACACACTCCTACAGGCACTGCAGTGGTCACTGGATGAACCAAACCTTCGGGTAGGAGTTCCTTTTACAAAGGAACAACCTTCCCTGGTTCTTACAACAGGTGCATCCCTTTTGGGTTGGGGAGCACACATGTTGGATTATACTATTATGGTCTTCTCAAGAATACTCGCTACACATAAATCTTCTGGAGCTCAGAGCAGTGTACCGAGCTCTGCAGGCATTTGCTCCACATCTGCAAAACAAAGTGGTGCATGTCAGAACAGACAACACCACTACTGTGTATTACATAAACAAACAAGGAGGAACCAGGTCAGCCCCATTGTGCCCAGAAGCAATGAGGCTGTGGTCCCTGGCCTACTCCATGAAAGTATCCCTTTCAGCCATACATCTTCCAGGAAAGGACAATGTACTGGCAGACTCCCTCATCAGGATAAGTCAGGATCACCACGAGTGGTGTCTGAATCCTCAAATTCTCAGTTCAATTTTCAGGTGTTGGGGCACCCCAGAAATAGATCTCTTCGCCTCTACAGAGAATCACCAGTTGCCAGTTTATTGTTGCAGGCCTCCCCTCAGGGGCACACTACCCCTGGATGCATTGGCACTGGATTGGACAGGGAAGTTTCTGTATGCTTTCCCTCCTTTCCCACTGATATTCAGGACCCTGCTGAAATTGAGGTCCCAATCAGCAACAGTGATACTGGTGGCACCAGATTGGGTGAGAAAGCACTGGTATTCGCTTCTATTGACTCTATCCGTGGTACCTCCAGTTCATCTACCCAGGAAGCAGAATCTGCTGACTTCTTCTCAGGGCAGGATACTGTATCCCAGCCTGAAATTTGTAAGGCTCAAGACCTAGCTCTTGGGGACTTAGAGTATGCAGATTTTAAACTGTCAGAGCAAGTTTTGACAGTACTTAGGGGTTCCAGGAAACCTTCCACTAAAAAGACGTACTCTGCCAAGTGTAAGAGGTTCTCCATATGGTGTGCAGGTAAGAATATCGACCCATCCAGAGCTGATCTTGCCATTCTTCTGGATTACCTGACACACTTACATTCTTTAGCTCTGAAGCCTTCAACTCTCAAGGTTCGTTTGGCTTCATTCTCAGCTTACCTGTCAGTAGGTAAAGAGACGTCCATCCAGTCTTCAGGAAATATTTTAAGGGCCTTAACTTTTGTATCCCCCTTTGAGGGAACCAGTTTTGGCCTGGAATCTGAATACAGTAGAATCCCGTTTATCTGATCCACGCATAGCTGGAAATCCCTAGCTAACGGACTACCGTTGTGTCTTCCATGTCACATTCTTATTCCATGTCGAACACGTCACGAGTTGTTGATGCGCTATTTATGTTGCAGTGGTTGTTAACTGTAACTGACAGTCTGACATTGGCAGTCTGTACTTGTTAGTCTGGTACTGGTTCTGTCAATTAAAGTTCTGGTTCTGTCAATTAAAGTAAATTACAGACACCTAGTGGATAGTCATTACAATACAGTACTATATTCAAATGATTCTCACTAGGTGTTCAGTCACTACGTCCTTGGAAAGCACACTGTACGACCATGTCTAAACAGAAGCGGACTGTACTGAACTTGTCTCAAAAGCTCAGAATAGTCGAGCGACTGGAGAATGGTGAAAAAGCAGTTTGCCTGGCTGCAGAATATGGTGTCGTAAAGTCAACCATATTCGACATCAAGGAGGCTAAAGAAAAACTAAGAAACTTTGCCAGCTCCATGGAGTCCTCGTCAGGTGGTGATAGCCACAAGAATATGCGGACCTGTGCCAACAATGAGAGGGATTCTGCCATCTACGTTTGGTTACACCAGGAAAGGGAGAAGGGTACTCCTATTTCTGGGCCTTTATTGAAGGAGAAGGCCTTGCTATTCCATCAAAAACTTCGCAATATGGCACCATTCATGGCGAGTGATGGATGGCTGGACCGTTTTAAAAAATGACACTGCATCCGTCAATCCAGGCTGTGCGGTGAGAGATTAAGTGCCACAGAAGAGGGGATTTCACCCTTTATCGAAAAATTGACTGAAGTCATTGTTAGTGAGGGTCTCATGGCAGAGCACGTTTACAATGCCGATGAGACCGGTCTCTTCTGGAGGTGTCTGCCAGACAAAACACTGGCACATGGGGATAAGCGCGATGCTCCAGGGTTCAAAAAACATAAAGAGAGGGTGACGATCCTCGGTTGCACAAATGCCACTGGTTCTTATAAGCTGCAGCCATTCATGACTGGAAAGTCTAGGGAACCACGCTGTTTCAAACATGTAAACATGCACACCCTCCCTGTTCTGTATGCAGCCCAGAGAAACTCGTGGATGAATTCTACGCTTTTCAAAATGTGGTTCCACGATCACTTTGTACCCCCGTCAAAGCACATTTATGCAGACAAAGGTTACCCCTAAAAGCAATCTTGCTAGTTGACACTTCGCCCGCACACCCCGAAATTCCCCCAGTAAAAACAAGAGGTGGCTCGATAAGATGTGTGTTCTTGCCTCTGAACACAACATCAAAACTGCAACCCTGTGATCAGGGAATTCTTAAAATTCTAAAAAGAAACTATCAAAAGAAACTTTTGCAGTCCGTTCTCTCTGATGACAGTGAGGGGGTATCGCTGGCAGAAATCCTCAAGCGTACAACATTGAAGGATGTTTGTTATATGCTGGCAGATGTTTGGGAAAATGTGTGCCCAGAGACTATCCAAAAATCATGGGCAAAATCAGACATTAAATTTGATAAGCAGAACATAGATCTAGACACTGACAGCGAGGATGAACCGTCTGAAGAGGTGGAGCAACAGGAGCTAATGCAGATTGCAGCTGCGATTCCTGGTGAGGAGATCACCGCATCACAATTAAAGCAATGGCTGACATGTGATGCTGGAGTAGAGGGCCATGAGATCCTTGATGAGGATTCCATTGTTAATTTGGTTCGTTCCCAGGAATCACCTGCATCAGAAGACAAAGAGGATAATGCCACCGCTGTGCCAGCGCCTCTGATCATAACACACTCTGAGGCTGCATCATACTTTGAAAAATGCCTTGAATACCTAGAGACACAGCCTGATAGCACCCCCGTGGATTTAATGCTGGTCAAGAATCTTCAAGCAAGGGCAAGTAAGAAGCGTTTTGCTTCTCTAAATCAAAAAACAGTAACTGACTTTTTTATTAAACAATAATAAGGATAAAGTACAAAATTAATCTCCAAGTTACAGAACTTCTGTGTAAGTTTAAACCTTACTATCTCGTCTTTTTATTTTATTGTATCATTGTTAGCATTATGAATGAAATAAAGGGCAATACCTAATTACTGACTCCACTCTCTTCGTTCTTACACGTCTGTAACACTAAGTCCCATTCATCTGAATGCCTGTTTATCCGAACATTCCGGATGTCTCCAATGACGTTTGGATAAATGGAATTCTACTGTATTTGCATTGCCAAGCTTATGGATGCCCCATTTGAACCAATGGCAACAGCAGACCTGAAGTATATCTCTTGGAAAACTGTTTTTGGTTGCTGTTACTTCAGCCAGAAGAATCAGTGAGTTACAAGCCCTGTGTACTGATGCAGATTACATTTCATTCCATAGGGATAAAGTGGTTCTTAGGACCAATAGAAAATTTCTTCCCAAAGTGGTGTCTGATTTCCATCTAAACCAGTCCATCACTTTACCCGTCTTTTTTACAGAGAACTCCAGTTCTCCAGAAAGGAGGCTTCATTCCCTTGATGTCAAGAGGGCACTTAGCCACTATATTGACAGTACTAAGTCTTACAGACCAGAACAGACACAGCTCTTTCTTACCTATGGAGAAGTAGGTAAGGGTGGACCTGCCACAAAATGTACAATTGCTCGATGGATAGTGGCATGTATTCAGTTTTGCTATAGTAAAGTAGGTAAACAGGCCCCCCAGGGTCTCAGATCACACTCTGCCAGGGGTACAGCTGCTTCAGTGGCAACTTCAAGGGATATTCCACCCTTGGAAATCTGCAAAGCAGCCACATGGAAAACAGTACATACCTTCACAAAGCATTACAGCCTGTATCTGCAGTCCAGAAGTGATGCCAGGTTTGGTACAGCAGTGCTGCAGAACCTGTTTCCTAAATAGGTTTTCTGCCCAACCTCCAAAGGTACTGCTTGGTAGTCTGCATTTGTTTAATCATAATGAGTGATTCTTGGGGTTAGAAGAAAAAAATACTCACCATAGTAATCTTGTTTCTTCAAAGGGATCACACATTATGGTTAAAGCTCCCTCCCTGCCTCCCCTACTAAAAAAAACTATGATCTTTGTTCGGCATCCCTGTTTTGGGATATTTTTTCCATATAGGTTAAGTTAGAGACTCACCTTTTTGTTAAAGGGAAACTGTCATAATCCCCATTTTCCTCCCAGTGTCTACTCACCTGCCAACTTGTAGTGAGAGATTGACATTTCTGTTGTAGGGCATGGCTTTTATTAGTAATACTTATTTTATGTTCCAGGGTGGGTGGTGCCATCTCACAGAGGGTAGCGGCCAAAGCCGCAACTGATATGCAAATTACAGCCTGAACGTCCTACTGTGTGCTGGAACGCTCGTTCTTGACGAACGGGGCAGATTTTTTCACCAGGTGAAAATAAATATGTGGCATGTAGAGGTAATCCAGCTGTACCTCTAGAAACAATCCCCGTTAAAAACTGAGCAGTGTAGGCAAGTTAAATTCAGAATGAAAGTTCCAGCTCCGGGGTTCAGGCATGCGCAGTAGCGCTAGTGAAAATGTGCCCCACTCGTCAAGAACGAGCATTCTGGCACACAGCAGGCAGGTCAGGGAGTTATGTAGGTCACAATCTGTCTTCCGGTGTGGCGGCAATGTCCAAATGGCGCACCAGGGACAGTAGAGGAAACCACCATACAGGCAAGAAACATAAATTACTTGGCAAAGGTCAGCTCCTATCATATTTGAATACTAAGGTTGTGCTAATCAGGTGTTTTTGCAGCCCTGGTGAATGCCAGCACTGTTTTGGACAGTTTTCCTTTAACCAGTTGGTTCCCTTATGGTCTCAAGTTTTTTAGGTTGACTTATTGGGATGTTTTTTTGACCTGAGAGAATAAAAAACTATTTTCTATATATATATATATATAAGTGCTTTTGGAACTGCTGATTTCTATTGGTTTAAACAATTACATTTTTCTTTTCTATTTTAAAAAAAGCTACATCAACTTGGTATGTTGTCACCTGCTTGTTGTTGCTAAGTAGCAGATGTTTTTGCACTGTGCTCTGATTTTGTGATAGAATCTGTATTAGTAGAAGGTAGATTATTGTGATTGTAGTTACCTTTTCATTGTAAGGATAAAGAGCTTAGATAGAAGTGTATGTATTTTCAAATATTATAGGGGAACAGTGGCAGGATTTTTAGGACAGTAAATTAATACAAAGGGAACTAGGAGAGCTTCAGTAGCAGACAAGTAGTGGAACTGCAGTATAATGTGGGGAGTGGTGCAATGCAGTGGCTGTGGGGCAGCCATATTCAGGCAGACCTTCTGGACACTGAGGTGCTTCCCTATCTGCATGCATCTATCTGGACTGCGGGATGAGGTAGCCAGACTCAGAGCGGAAGTGAACTGGGTCAGGAGTACCATCACTCCTATCCAGGGACCACCCAGTCCAATGCAACTGCCTCAAAGGATGCCGAGAACGAGGAGCACTTGGATGACAGTGGGCTCACGGAGGGTTAGAGCAGTGAGGCAGAGGCACATCCCAGATCCTATTCCACTCAAGAACTCATATGCCACACTGACAAACGAGGACAACCAAATACAGGTACCCAGAGAAGTGGAAGGAAAGGATGTGGAGGTTAGCCAAGGAGGTGACCTCAGCGGGGAAAGCAGTGGACCCCAGAGGAGGAGGAGCGAATCCTGGTGGGGACTCCATCATAGAGGGATCCAGCTAGGAACACAGGAGGGGAGGACAGGGAGGTGAGGTGTCACCAGGTGCCACGGCATGGAGGGATGGAAGGAAGATCCTGGGGAACACTGGGAAGGCAAGACGGAGGGTGAGCTGGATGTCATTATCCACCTAGGTACTAATGACCTGGCAAATGGGGAGCCAAAGGAAGTTCAGGAAGAGTTTAGGAAACTGGGAGGGGTCTCAAGCAAGTAGCTACTTCTGTCACTTCTCAGAAGTACTACCTGTGAGAGGCAAGGAGAGCACAGGAGTGCATGCACCAGGAACTTTAACTCATGGTTGAAGAACTGGTGCTGTGAGGAAGGGTTTGGATTCATTGGTGACTGGGGACCCACCTGGAAGGATGGAGGTTTGTTCAAGCCTGACGACCTGCATCCATCTGGAGGGAATCAAGCACTCAATGATAAGTTTAAATGCTACATTGATAAGCATTTAAACTAGCGAAAGGGGTGCAGGCCAGCAAGGAGGGTACCATTGCTCACCCCCACAGCTAGCAGTGGAACCAGTGAACCAGAGGAGTGGCTATCTCTGCAAAGCAGTGTGCAAAAGATGGAGATTAGTGCCCAAGAGGTGGATAAGCAGAAAAGGATCAAAATTCAGCAGACGGGCAGATAGCAAGGAGAACCAGGGATAAATGACAACCAAGGAAGGGGCTGGAGTAGAACATTGAGACAGTCTAGGGAGGTCAAATCATGGAAAGCCATGTGTGCAAATGCCAGGAGCCTTAGCAACAAGATGGAAGATCTGGAGGCTGTCATGGTGCAGTCAGACCTGGACATTGTGACATCACTGAAACCTGGTGTAATGATAACCATGACTGGGAGATAGCCATACCTGGCTACAACATATTCAGAAGAGACAGAGCAGGCAGGAAGGGAGGAGGAGTGGCACTCTATGTGAAAATGACATAAGGGCACAGAGATCCAGGAGGAACAAAATGGGGAGATATACTGTGGGTTAGCTGGAAAGGAAAATGGGGACAGCCATCCGCACAGGTGTGGTCTATAGACCACCAGCCCAGGAGGAAGAAACAGATAGTGAGCTAATGCTAGCCATCCAAAGGATGGAAGACAAGGGTGAGGTAGTACTGGTTGAGACTTCAATATTCCAGACGTGGACTGGAGCATCCCAGCAGCAGCATCAACTAGAGCAGATTTATCCTGGACTCCTTCAGGGTGCCTTCCTCAAGCAACTGGTCATGGAACCAACTTGGCAGAAGGCAATACTGGACCTTGTGCTCACAAACAGGGACAGTGTGATGGGGGTAACAGTGGGGGAGCACCTGGGAAACAGTGACCACCAGTCATTGTGGTTTGAAATCACAGAAAGAGCAGAACCAAACCACACAAAAACACGTATCCTGGATTTTAGGGGGGCAGACTTTGGGAAAATAGGGAGATACTTGAAAGAGGCATTAAGGGGAATGGGACAGGAATCAGGGGTTGAGGAACAGTGGGCAGTATTTAAAATTGGGATTACAAGAACAACAGAATTATGTAATAAGCAGGTTAGCAAGAGGAAAAGGAAGAGGAGACCATTATGGTTTTCCAAGAGGTAGCAAAGAAAGTGAAAGCCAAAAGATTGCATTCAGGCAATACAAAAGACACAGGCAGAAGGATAGGAGAAGTACCAGGAGAAGCAAAGGGAGGCAGGAGGTCAGTAAGGGAAGCCAAAGCTCAGACAGAAGAACACATTGCAGAATCAGTGGGTAGAGGGGACAAAACCTTTTACAGGTACATAAGTGAAAAAAGAAAGACAAAGGGAGGGATAGTGAGACTGAAGGGGGAGGATGGGGGCCGCGTGGAGGATGACAACAGTAAAGCTGACATACTGAACAGGTATTTCTGCTCAGTCTTTACTGAGGAAGAGGAGGGTAATGGGTCTGAAGGGAGTACAAGGGGTGAGAATGGTGCAGAAATGGACACAAGTCCCTTTACATGAGAAAGGATCCTGAAGGAACTGGAAGTAATAAGAGTTGATAAAGCAATGGGACCAGATGGGTGCACCCCAGGTCCTTAAAGAACTAAGAGAGTGGTGGCTGAACCTCTGGCTATCCTGTTTAGCCAATCACTGGAAACAGGGAGGCACCCAAAGACTGGAGGACAGCAGATGTAGTCCCTTTATACAAAAGTGGGAACAAAGAGGAAGCAGGGACTACAGACCAGTCAGCCTCACCTCGGTAGTGGGGAAGATCATGGAAGCACTACTGAAGGAGAGATTGGTGGAACATCTGGTTGTCAATGGACTATAGGACCCAAGGCAGCATGGTTTCACCAGGGGAGGTCTGTCAGACCAACCTCATTGAATTTTTTGACTGGGTAACTGGGAGGTGGATCAGGGAGGGCAGTGGACATGGCCTATCTGGACTTCAGCAAGGCCTTTGATACTGTGCCACATAGAAGACTATTACACAAACTGGGGAATATGGTGTGGGCAGGACAGTAGTGTGGTGGGTAGGTAACTGGCTGGGTGGCAGGACACAGAGGGTGGTGGTAAATGGCTGTCACTCCACAGAGGGAAGAGTGACCAGTGGGGTACCACAGGGATCAGTGCTGGGACTGGTCCTATTCAACATCTTCATCAGTGACATGGCGCAGGACCTAGAAGGCAGAATTTCACTGTTCGCTGATGACACACCAGAGGGTGTAGACAGAATGAGAAGCGACCTGCAGAAACTTGAAGAATGGTCAGGGGTTTGGCAGTTGAAATTCAATGCAAGAAGTGCAAGATAATGCATATGGGGCACAAAAACCCTGGCACAATATATCAGTTAGGGGTGAGGATATAGCATGCACCAAGCAGGAAAGGATCTTGGGGTTATCATCTCTGATGACCTCAAGGTAGGGAAACAGTGTGAGAAGGCAGCAGGTAAAGCAAATAGGATGCTGGGATGTATAGGCAGGATTTACCAGCAGGAAAAGGGAGGTCATAATTCCGCTATACAAGACACTAGTGAGGCCCCACCTGGAGTACAGTGTACAGTTCTGAGACCATACCTATGTAAGGACATAGACAGGGTAGAGAAGGTTCAGAGGAGGGCAACAAAGATGGTGCATGTATTGCATCACAAGTCCTATGAAGTCAGGTTGAAGGAACTGAACATGTACTCCCTGGAGGAGAGGAGGGAGAGAGGGGATATGATAGAGACATACAAGTATCTTAAAGGGAGGAACAGGGTGCAGGAAAACACTATTTTTAAGCGAAAAAGATGTTCCAGGACTAGAGGGCATGGGATGAAGTTGGAGGGAGGACGATTCAGAGGAAACATGAGAAAGAATTTCTTCACAGAACAGGTGGTGGACAAGTGGAACACCCTGCCAGAGTAAGTGGTGGAGGCTGAAACAATCACGGGATTTAAGAATGCATGGGATAGACATAAAGGAATTCTGGAGGTCAGGGGTAAGGTGCAACAGACTTCTAGGAAAACAAACTGAACTTACAAGCTCAAATGGGCAGACTGGGTGGGCCATAGGCCCTTATCTGCCGGCACTGTCTATGTATCTATGTATCTATATATATATATATATATATATATATATACGTAAATATTATCATATTTAATGAGTCTTACACCCAGTTTAGGCTACGTAAGACTCTGAAGCACTCAGAGTGCAACAGTTGCTAGGGCAGCAGTTTGAAAGTGGCATGAGCCAATTGAGAGTTCCATCATTTACATATAATTCCATCTTTCTGGGCAGTCCAACACAGGAGGCTGACTGCATTTGTTTAATCATAATGAGTGATCCCTTTGAAGAAACAAGATTACTATGGTGAGTAATTTTTTCATCTTGTTCACTACCTGTTTTTTCTCTTGGGTTCTCGACTTGAGTCTTTTGGACTCAAGTTGTTGCCTGTTGGCTTATATGTTTTTCAGTTTCCACACTGGAAGTGTAGTTAATTTGCTCATAAGAATATGACGGTTATATTCTGAGGCACCACAGACAGAGGTTTGAAAACCGAGCTCAACGTTCTATGCCTGGCATAGAAATTAATTTTTTCCTCTCCGGGGCAGTTCAAGTGCTGGGGCTAACTGCACAGGTCAGAATACAGCAAGACTTCATTAGAAGAAACACAACTACTAAAGTGAGCAATTTTTAATTTTTTTCAATATTTTATTCATACTCCGTCTCTTTTAGTTTGTTACTTAAGTTTAGCTTATATTTGGTAATTTAACTAATTTATAATGGTTCCATCGTGGTTCCATGAACTGATTTATTTAATCTAAAAGTGTGTAATTTACAGTTCTGACCGCTAGCTACTTAGTTTCAAACAAATGTTATATTTAGTTATTTAAAACTGTTCAGTTTAAATCATAATCGGTTCTCATTTACTACAGGAACCAATTGCATTTTTGAAAGTATATACATTTAATTACTTATTTTGTGGGTGGTGATCGGTTCCCTTTTCACTCTAGGAACCAATCGCTTTTTGAATAATCACAAACAAGTTTGTTTAAATCACGGTTCCTTTTAAACGTAAGGAACAGACCATGATTGCTTTATATTTAACTCTGTGAAATTTTTTTTAAGAGTCTACTAATAGTTCGGCATGTCAGACAGACCAAAAAAGAGGATGGGACCCACAGGATTTAAAAACTGTATAAAGTGCTTTCAAAACTTTGCTAAGGCTGATCACCAAGATTTATGCATAGAGTGCTTGGGTCCCAGCCATATTTTTTTCTAATTGTGAAGTTTGTAGTTCTTTTTGTACAAAAACTGTTAATAAGATAGCCAAAAGATTGGAACAGATGGCATCTGCACCTACCTTAGTGTCACCAAAGCAAAGAGATGAGGGTCCTTCTTCCTCCCATGCAAAGATGGAGAGACCCTATAAAGACACCTCAGACCCCAAAATTCCTGAAAAGAGGTCTGAGCATACAAAACACAAAAGAACAAGTGAGCAGATACCTGAGATTGTGCCTATCAAAAAAGAAATATAAAGAAAAAATGCTGTGCCTCCTGCTAAAAAAGCAGAGGAGCTCCCAACAGACAAAGAAAAAACTCCCTCTGCAGAGGAAATTGCTAAAGCCCTGCAAGTCTTTCAAGCCCTACAGACTGCAGGTTCCATCCTGGTTTCATTGGTTCAAATCCCACCGGGCTTGCAGTTTACATTGAGGGGGAGGAGAACTGGATCTAGGGGAACCCATTGAAGCAGAGGTATCCTCAGATCAGGAGTTCAGTCCCCCCCCCCCACATGGGCATGGTGATTTTTCATACCACTTCTCATTTGTCATTGACTGACACCCTGTCCCTCACCTCACAAGAATCCATGGATAATGAGGAAGAGGCAGATTTTTTGGATATGATGGGTCTCACTTCCACAAAAAAGGTGGTCCTCCCTATCTATAACTCCTTGAGGAAGGCTACTTTTAAAATACTACAAACACCTTCCTCTATCCCCGGAGTGGACAAGGAGGTGGAAAAGAAATACCAACTGAACAGGGCTTCTGCTGATTATCTGTATACTCATCCAGATCATGAGGGGGTTATACAGGCTGCAGCCTGTGATAAAGCAAAAGTACACCTGGCATCTCACCCACCGGACAAAGATTCCAGAAAAACTGTCACAATGGGGAAGAAAGGTTATTTGGGATCTTTCTTACTTCTCAGGCAAGCAGCCTACATGGCTTATGCTGTACAGTACCAGAAAGCCCTGTGGAGTTCCATGATGGCTTTAATTGATAAGGTTCAGGAGATGTGGCACACGATATGGCAGATATTGCCAGGACAGCCTTGGATGCCAAAGAGTACCAATTTCACATGGCAGTCAATGCAAATGGCACTGCATCCAGAATGCTGGCCTTGTCAGTTTCTTTAAGAAGGTTTGCCTAGCTCAGAGCAACCAATCTTATACCAGACACACAACTGAAGGCTATGGATTTTCTATGTGAAAATGATTCCCTTTTTGGTGATAAAACTGAGGTGTACATGAAAAAGGTGGCGGAATACAAAACTACCTATAGGAGTAACCCCAAGAGATAGAGAGAGAGAGACTCTACTTCTTTTAGATCCACGGGAAGGTGAAGTAGGGGTAGGGGTTACTGCCCCAGATTTTACACCTCATATCCAATGCCTGTAGAATACACACAGGTTAGAGGATATCACAGGGGCAGGAGGTCTGCAAAGCATGCCAGACCAGCTCCAGCTCCCAGACCACAATCCGAACAGAATCCCTGACTGTGCAGATCAAGCTCCCCCCCCCCACACACACACACACAGTGTGGGGCAGGTTGTCTTACTATTTCAAACATTGAGAAAATGTTACCACAAACAACTGGGTACTGGAGGTAGTGAGTCAGGGTCTGTGCCTGCAGTTCAAACAATTTCCGAAACTCCAGGGCTGCAGGGTTTTCCAGCCTTCATCTACATCAGAGACCGTTCTGCTGGAGTTGAAAGTAAAAAAACCTCCTGCAAGCCAGGGCAATACTGTCAGTCCCCGTCACCCAAAGGGGAAGGGGATTGTACTCAAAATTTTTTCTGACCATCATTACCAGCTCTCAGCACGCCGCTTTGGGCTCACTTCTGACCCATGGGCATTCACAGAGTGTCTGTTAGTGGTGGCAGCTTACCTCAGAGGGCAGGGAATCAGTGTGTTCTTACTCCAGGCATTCTTCAGTACGCTTAACAACTCTTGCACTCAGTCTCCTGTGTTGAATTGCCCCGGAGAAAATGGAACTTTTGCAAATGAATGAACACTTATTGGATCGTGCCACCATTCAAACCGCTGCCCTTACCAACTGCTGTGTTCCATAATGCTCAGATTTCATTCTCTGCCTGCTTAGTCAAGACTCCTCAGAGACTTCTCCTCAGAAGTCATTGAAATTTGGTGTTTATCCTGAAAAAAACAAGTAACTTCTTTATTTTTATTTCATCTCCTGCCTTTACCATATTTTATGTAGTTAACACTAGTTTAGTTTGTAATTTTACTTCAGTTTTGCAGTTCCTCTTCAGTTGTGAAACACCGTTGCAGAACCACTGTTTATCTAAGTTCATTTAACTTTTATGTTTACTTTAAATTTACTTCGGATCTGTACCGTTATTTTTTGGGTATTTCTTTTCTTAGATAGGAGTTTCTGTCCATTGGGAACCGACCGCTAGGAACCATAAGTGGTTTAAAGGAACCGTCTTTGCATATTTTTGCAGACTCCAAGTTGTGATTCAGGATCCGACTAAGAAAACCGTTTTTAGTGGGTTTCTTGAATAGTGTCAGAAAGGCCAAAAAAGAAAACGGGCCCACTGCTTTTAAAAACTGTACAAAGTGTGGTGAGGTGTTTGCAAAGCTGGCAGACATGATTTATGGTCGGTCTGCTTGGGTGAAACACGCTTCAGTTCAGACTGTGACATTTGCAAAACTTTTCCTCCTAAAACTATTGAAAAAAGGCTAGAAATTTACAAAAAAGGAATTTTTTTTTCCAATTGTTTAACCAGGTAAGACACACTAAGCTGAAAGCTTTTTTACAGGTGCAGCCTGGGAGCACAGGGAAGTTAAGTGACTTGCTCAGGATCACACAGTATGCAAGTGGAGGCTGTAGGATTCAAACCCATGTCTCCAGATTTGCAGCTCAGAGCCTTAAACCACTGCGCTATACTGCCTCTCATCGGTTTCGGGGGATCAGGGCTCTGACCAGTCCAGTTCTCCCATTTCTACTAAAAAAGATAAGACTAAAGAAAATTAACCAGCACCTTCAAAAAAAGGAGAGCCATCAAAATCTAAACGGATCAGGGAACCGGCTGACAAACCATTACCAGCCAAGAACAAAATCATAAGTTGAAACATACAGACCCTCCAGTTGAAAAAGCAAAGGAGACTTCTATCCCTAAAACATCCATGCCTTCAGCAGAGGCAGTTGCCCAAGCTCTACAAGTTCATCAATCTCTGCAGATGGCAACAAATCAGGGACTTTTCCAGTTTCAGTTACTCTAGCGGTTCCAGCCACAGTTCTACAACCGACGTTTGTCCCAGTTTTGGATTTGGTTCCTCTCACACAGGATCTGGCCTATGAGTCTTATGATGAGGATGATGAAGGGGAACCTCATTGAACCTGAGGTGTTCCAGGACCATGAATATGATTTTCCTCCTTGGTTGCCTGAGGATTACTCCTCCCACTTTACATTTGTGAAACATATGGTGGCGGCACTAGATATCACTAATCCGGAAACAGTAGAAGATGAGAGGGAGGCAGATTTTCTGGAAATGATGGACATGGCACCCACCAAAAGGCTGTTATTGCCCATAAATAAGTTTCTAAAGAAACAGGCAATGAAAGTTTTAGAGACTCCTGATCATACCGCTCAACCTCTTGCCTCCTAAATCAGGGACAAGGCTTAAAAAAATCAGGGACAAAGACCCAAAATTAGGGACACAGCTAAATAGTTGGTAATATTCACTCAGAAAGTTGACAGAATAAGGGGATTAGTGTTAAGAAGCATTTTCTGAAAAAGAACAAGTCTGTAATTTTAATGTTTGACATTATTTTGTGCTTACAATCCCCACTGATCGGTCACAAAAGCACAAATTTTGTGAGGGACAGAGGAAGATTTTGAGGCAAAATCAGGGACATCCCTGAAAATCAGTGACAGTTGAGAGGTATGCTCTTAATTCATTTCCCCCTGTGGACAAAAAATCTGATAAGAAATATAAGCTTGAGAGATCAGGGACTGACTTTTTATCTTCCCATCCTGACCATCAGGGGGTGGTACAAGCTGCATCTTCTGATAGGGCCAGGTTGCCCATATCATCACACCCTCCAGATAAGGATTCCTGAAAAATCGATGGCATGGCCAAGAAGGGCTATCTTGCAGCTTCTTTATCCAAAAGACAGACCAATTACACAGCATATACAGCCGTATACCAAAAGTCTCTGTGGCAATCTGTCTTGGCCATGGTGGACAAGGTTCCTGCAGAGATAGCAGCAGACCTGTCCGAAACAGCTAGATGTGGCTTGGAAACTGCAAAATACCAGATCCACATGGCAGTGGATGTCAATGACGCTGCTGCCAGGTGGATGGCACCCATAGTGGCCTTAAGGAGATTTACTTGGCTGAGGGCAACAAACCTATCCCAGGATACACAAACAAAAGCCATGGATTTCCCTTGTGAGATCAGCTCATTATTTGGGGACAAGATAGAGGCTTACATGAAAAAGGTGGATGAGTATAAAACCACCTATAAAAGTAACAGCCAAGGAGAAGCCCTCAACCTCATACAGACCATATGGAAGGGGACATAGAGGTAGGTCAGCATATGGCAGAGCTTTCTTCCAGGCCCAGGCCACCCCACAGTATCCTCAGCAAGGCTACTTAAGGGGCAGGGGCACAAGGGGTTCCAGACGTGGAAACCAAGCCAGCCAGACTCAGTCATAACCTAAGCAGAATCCCTGACGTGGTTGCCAGGGTCACCTCCCCACCCCCAGTAGGGGGCAGGCTGGCACACTATTTTCAGGCTTGGACAACCCTTACGAAAATGAAATATATTTTAAAATATACTATTAACATATATTTACATATAGGGCTGGATATTCAAACTGCGCCATTCATAGGCGCAAGCCCTTGGGCTGCGCAAAATAGTTGCGCGGGGAATTGTCCTAGGCGATATTCAAAGGAATTGCGCTATTGAGCAACTCCTTTGAATATCACCCCAACCACAGCCACTGTGCATGGCGCAGTGGAACTTGCGCCACGCAAGTTGACAGAGTGAGCATTCAACTTGCGGTGGCATAAGTACCATTAAGCCATCACGCCAAAATCACGATATTCAAAGGTGACATGCAAATGGGGCTATAATTCATGCAAGGTGCAGGGGGGGGCATTTGCATGTGATTATGTCCCCATTTGCATGACATTAGCATGTAGGTGCGTCGATCCCGAGGACTTGCGCCTGGCGCCTGCCAGGCAGCAACCGTCGAGGACCAACGCCCTGCAGCCGATCGCGGGCAGCAATGTGCTCCCCCTCCCGTACATATCCCTGGTGGTCCAGTGGACCAATATGCACCTGATCGCGGGCGGTATGTGTAATAATCCACCCCCTCCCGTTACATATCCTGGTGGTCAGTGGACCGAAATGCCCGATCGCGGGCGGTATGTGTAATAAACCCCGAACATAGCCCTGGTGGCTAGTGTCCCCACCCACCCACCCACGAAGCCCCACCACCCGCTCCCCCGGCGGCGGCGGCGGCAGCATCCACCACCTGCCGCCCGCCGCCCGCCGACGACTGCCGGTAGGCTGCCAGCCGTGGTGCAGGCAAGAGCCAATGGGCGTGCAGCCATACCGTCATGACAGTCAGATTTGTGAATGATCATTCACAAATCTGGACTATCATCCTCTATGACTCTGCCTACTGGCTCTTGCTCTGCACCATCAGGTGCAACTCCCGAGGCAATCGATCGGCGGCGAGCGGCAAGCGGGTGGGATGCTGCCACCCACCGGCTGCCGGGGAGGCGGGTGGTGGGGCTGGGTGGTGGGTAGGGTGGGGACACTAACCACCAGGGCTATGTTGGGGGGTTTATTACACATACCGCCTGCGATCGGGCATTTCGGTCACTGGACCACCAGGGATATGTGCAGGAGGGGTGGGATTAATACACGCCACCGCAGCGATCAGGCATTTCGGTCCACTGGACCACCAGGATATGTACGGAGGGGTGGATTTATTACACACACCGCCCGCGATCGGGCACTTCGGTCCACTGGACCACCAGGGATATGTATGGGAGGAGGGAGCCACATTGCTGTCCACCATCAGTCGGTGGGTACACTTATGCCCGCGATCGGGCTGTGGGGGGCACAGGGACTGGGTTGGGGCCAGCCACAGGTGGCAGCTGCTGTGTTGTGCCCTGCAATACAGCAACTCACCTGTGGGTGGCCCTCTACTAAGCCTTTTTTTGGCTCAAAGTCCTGCAGGCGCAGGTTGGGGTTGCGCCTGCACAACTCTGCACAGCCCGGCTGAATATCGGGATGTGCAGTTTATGCATGGTTCCTCCCCCTCCAGTTCAGCATGCATTCATTTGCATTGCGCTGTTGCTCAGCATGTTTTCTGTGGCGCAACTGCCTCCTGCTGAATATCGCAGAATGGAGCAACTTTGGACTTGCGCAGGCGCAACCCTGTTGCGCATGGCGCAACCCTTTTGAATATCTGGCCCATAGTGAAGAATATTCCAGTCTGCTTGTCTTATAATATATTGTAATGTATTGTAAAATCAATATATTTCAATATATTTTAAAATTTGCAAATATATTGCAATATACTGTAAATATATACATTATGGCCGCTTTAGTTTATTCCATATATTGCAAAATATATTGTTACAATTCTAAATATTTTGAAATAAGGATGGTAAATACACATTATTGGTGTATTGCCAATATAGGTGTAGATGTATTTTGTTTTACATTTCAAACGTTGTTTCCTATATTTGCAAATACTGTATATATAATATACACATGTAATAGATATTAATATAACTATTAACTTACCCAGACAAAAACAAAATAAATTATTTATTATTTATACATACTTCTATCTGTGCAATTGGAGTTCATCTTGTTATTAAATAGCTCCCCTATGGATGCACCCGCAGAGAAGACTGATGACAACTGTCACAAGGGAGGCCCACAGGAAGGAGGCAGAGGACACCCCAGGGAAAGGAGGCAGCTCCTGGTGGGGGACTCAGTTATTAGGGGTATAGAACTAGGGGGAGCTGGGAAAACTGAAGTAAGGTGCCTGCCTGGTGCCATGGCTTGAGGGACAGGAAGCGCATCCTCAGGATCACGAGAACAGCTGCAAGGAGTCTGAGCTGGGACGAATTGTCCACCTAGGGACAAATGACTTGGCTCATCATGAGATTAGAGCAATGCAGGAGGACATTGCAGAGTTGGGGAGGGGCCTAAGACAAGTAGCACACACAGTATCCTTCTCAGAGGTGCTGCCTGTCAAAGGCATGGGGGAGGCGAGGTAATTAGCACCATGCAGTTTAATGAATAGTTGAAAAAATGGTGCGGGGTACAGGGGTTTGGCTTCATTGGGGACTGGGGTTCCACCTGGAGGGACACCAGCCTGTACTGGCAGGATGGTCTGCATCTGTCCAGGAAGGGAACAAGTCTTTTGAGCAATCGGTTTAAATGCTTCATTGACAAGCTTTTAAACTAGTCAAAGGGAGGCACTGACAAGCAGCAGGAAAATCCCAGCCTCTCCTACAAAACAGGGTACTAAATGAGAAAAGACCGAGGTAGAATGGTCAGTGGGGATGCTGCAACAGAAGGTAAAGTCATCAAAAATGGAGAGCAATGAGTACCAATGCCCGTAGTCTGGGTAACAAGCTTCCTGAATTAGTGGCCTTGATGGAGGAGGAACATCTGGATATCGTGGCAGTCACAGAAACATGGTACACACAAAACCATGACTGGGACGTAAACATACCAGGATACACTATCTACAGGTGGGACAGGGAGGTAAAAGAGGAAGAGGGTGGCTCTTTACATAAGGAAGGAATCAAAGCAATAGAACAAAAGGTAAACAGGGAGGAAAAGAAGCACTGTGGGTAAATTTGGAGACAGGCAATGGCACCACAATCCGCACAGGGGTTGTATACTGACCCCCTTCTCAGGGAGAGGAAATGGACAAGGAAATTATAGAAAGTATACTTAGAATGGCAGAAAAAGGGAGATATTGCTGATGGGTGATCTGAATATGCCAGATGTTAACTGGAGTGCAGTTGCAGCTGCCTCTTCGAAGAGTGGAGTTATTCTAGATGCCCTACAGGGGGCATGCCTTAGACAACTAGTACTGGAGCCCACTCGAGAGGGAGCAATATTAGACTTGATTCTCTCAAATGGAGATGGAGAGAGGATCACAGATGTAGAAGTGGTAGCCATCTGGGAACTAGCGACCATCGAACAGTATGGTTCACAATAAACACAGCAATAAAGTCAAGCCATACAAAGACAAAAGTACTGGACTTTAGGAGGGCTGACTTTGCTAAAATGGGTGAGTGCTAAGGAATGCACTAGCAAATGGGCAGGAAGGAGGGTGGAAGAACAATGGGGAATAATAAAACTGCCATCACAGAGGTAACGAGCCTTTGTGTGAAGCAAATAAACAAAACAAACGATGTAAGAAACCACTGTGGTTCTCAAAGGAAGTGGCAGCCAGAGGTTCAAGAGAAAAGAAAGCACCAGGAAGTACAAGGAATCAGAAGGAGCAGGACAGAGAACTGTATCAGTTAAAGCAAAAGGAGGCTGGGAAGGCAGTCAGAACAGCAAAGGCCCAAACCAAGGAAAAGATAGCCAACTCAGTTAAGAAGGGGATAAAACCTTTATAGGTACATCAGGAGCAAAGGAAGACCAAGAGAGGGATAGTGAGGCTTAATAAAGGGAGGAGGGTGGGCAGAGGGAGACTGTGAAAGGCAGAGATACTGAACAAATATTTTGCTCAGTATTTACAAATGAAGAGGGAGGTACCTAAAACAAACAGTAGAAACACTCTGGATACAGAAGTTGATACCAGCCCATTTACAGAAAAAGGGTTCTGAAAGAACTCTTAAAACTGAAGGTGACAAAGCAATGGGGCCTGATGGGATTCATCCCAGAATTCTAAAAGAACTAAGTGTAGAACTAGTGACACCACTGACTACCCTTTTAACAAATCATGGGAGGATGGGGTGGTACCCGAGGACTGGAGGAGGGCAGATGTGATTCCTCTTCACAAAAGTGGGAGCAAGGCAGAAGCAAGAAACTACAGACCTGTTAGTTTAACCTCAGTGATAGGGAAAATGATGGAATCACTTCTGAAGCAAAGAATTGTCGAGTATCTAGAGGCCAGAGGGGCACAGGACCCTAGGCAGCATGGATTCACGGCAGGAAGGTCATGCCAGACGAATCTGATAGATTTCTTTGACTGGGTGACCAAAGTAGTAGATCAGGGAGGGGCTGTGGACATGGCCTACCTAGACTTTAGCAAGGCATTTGACACAGTCCCACACAAAAGATTAATATACAAGTTAGCCAACCTGGGAGTGGGTCCCAAGATGACAGCCTGGGTAAAGAATTGGCTGGAGAATAGGATACAGAGAGTAACAGTAAATGGAGTCCACTCAGAAGAAAGGAGGGTTACTAGTGGGGTACCGCAGGGTTCAGTATTAGGACCGGTCCTCTTCAATGTCTTTATAAGTGACATCGCAGAAGGACTGGAAGGAAAAGTATGTCTCTTTGCAGCAGAGTTGATGCACAGGGTGGGGTGGAAATGATGAGAAGGGAATTGGCAACGTTAGAGGAATGGTCAAATGTATGGCAGCTAAGATTCAATGCTAAGAAGTGCAAGGTAATGCACCTGGGAAACAAAAACCCAGGGGAAGAGTACACAATGGGGGGTGAGATACTAACAACAACAAAAATGGAAAGGGACCTGGGGGTAGTCATATCAGATGACCTAAAGGTGGGCAAGCAATGTGAGAGGGCAGCAAGGAGGGCTGGGGGATACTGGGATGCATAGGGAGAGGCATCACCAGTAGAAAACAGGAAGTTATTATCCCTCTATACAGACAGCTGGTGAGACCCCATCTGGAGTACTGGTGCAGTTCTGGAGACCCAGTCTCAAGAAGACATAGACAGGATGGAAGCTGTCCAGAGAAGGGCACTAAAATGGTGCAGGGTCTGCACCGGAAGACATATGAGGAGAGGCGAAAGGAGCTTAATATGTATAGCCTCAAGGAAAGGAGGAGAGGGAGGACATGATAGAAACGTTCAAGTACCTCAAGGAATCAACAAAGTCCAAGAGGATAGCATCTTTCAAAAAAGAGGTGTGCAAGAACAAGAGGGCACAATTTGAAGATGGGGGCGGCTCAGAGGTAATTTAAGGAAGTATTTTTCACGGAGAGGGCTGTGGATGCATGGAACGGCCTTCCAGAGGGGTTGTGGAGTCAAAATCAGTGGTGGAATTCAAGCATGCATGGGACAGTCATAAGGCAATTCTAGGGGTTGGGGGTAGGAAGAAGTAGGCTGCTGGTTAACTAAGATCTGCAGCTTATCCAGTAGGTAGGTAGGGAAATGGGCAGACTGGGTGGGCCAAGCGGTCCTTATCTGCCATCAAATTCTATGTTTCTATGTTTCTATATTTTCATTGAATTATCATTTTACAGTGCAGCTTTAACTCAAACATACATTTTGTACATTTATACATATGACTTACCTCACAAGCTCATGCTTGTTAAATGCTCAGATTGGTATTTCTACTACCCCATTTTGTTTGACTTTTAGGTTAGGGTGAGATCCTTAATGTACTTGCTTTATAACTGGCGCCTTTCTTTTCAGTCTGTAAGCTAGTGTAAATCCGAAAGTGTTGTAAAACTATGAATTATCATGATTTTAGCTGATAAACTATGTTTTTGAAATAGCAAATGTGCACATGGGACGAAACTAAGTATTTACAAAAATACATGTAAAATATTTACAAAATATATGTAACATTTATTAAAATATATGTAACATATATAAAAATATAAGTAACATACAAAGAACACAGTATATATTTTGAAATATACTAATAATATATTTCAGACAATTACTAAACAGATTGACATGCTTTCAAGCAATGCATGAGGCAGAATATGTGGTTTTATTATACGCTGAACTACACTGTGTATTATATTTCATTGAGTCTATGTATTTCTTAATATAGTGACACATATTTTTGCATACTATGGGTCAGAAATATATTATTTCAGTATATCTAAAAATACATTTCATAATATATATTACATTGAGATAATGTGTTTCTCATTGTATTGACATACATTAACACATAGTTTTCAACATATTGCAATATATTTGATTTTTGTAAGGGAAACATCACCATAGACAAATGGGTCCTGGAAGTAGTGAGTCAGGGTCTGTCCCTCAGTTTCAAATCCTTTCCAAAGTTAGGGTTTAAGGTGTTCAGGCCAGCTTCCCCCTCAGAAAGGAAACATCTGGTGGCAGAAGCGGGAAACCTTCTGAAATCAAGAGCAATAGAACCTGTTTGCTTGGTACAAATTGGAAAGGGGTTCTATTCAAGGTACTTCCTGACCTTAAAGAAAAATGGGGAGTGGCAACACATTGTAGATCTAAGAGTTCTGAACAAGCACCTGGCAAAACCAAAGTTCAGGATGGTAACTCTTGCTATGATTCTGCCCATGATCCAAGAAGGAGACTGGCTGGCATCACTAGATCTAAAAGATGCGTATTTCCACATCCCCATGAGGAAGTCTCACAGAAAGTACCTAAGATTCAGACTACCTCCAGGTCATTACCAGTTCTTAGCTCTGCCATTTGGCCTCACTTCGGCTCCCAGGGCATTCACAAAGTACCTGGCAGTGGTAGTGGCATACCTAAGAAGGCAGGGCATCACAGTATTTCCCTATCTGGATGACTGTCTAGTGCTTGGAAAATCACCACAACAGGTAACAGATGCTCTGAAGTATACCCAGGGCCTGTAGGAGTCTCAAGGATTCCTGATCAACACCAAAAAGTCTGTCCTACAGCCAGTTCAGGTATTGAACTTCATAGATGCGGAGCTGGATACCCTAAGGGGAAGAGCCTTTCTCCCTCAGGAAAGAGTGGACAGTATCCTTCAGATAACCGGTGCTTTCAGTTTGAATGTTCCAAGGTCAGCAAGGCACTTCCTGCAGCTGCCGGGGCACATGGCTGCAGCCACAGGCATAGTCTCAGGTGCCAGGTTCCAAATGAGAGACATTCAGTTCCCTCTCAGGGAACACTGGTGTTAAAGGAGAGACAGTCTCTCTCAAAGTTAATACCAGTAACAAAAACACTACTGCATGCCTTGCAGTGGTGGCTGGACAAAGACAACCTCAGGGAAGGTGTCCCATTTCAGCAGGAGCCTCCCTCCATGGTTCTCACCACAGATGCTTCCCTCTTGAGTTGGGGAGCACATCAGAGAGAGAACACACTGTGCATGGCACTTGGTCCACAGCAGAATCACTCTGGCACATAAACCTGCTGGAGCTCAGAGCAGTACTTTTGGCACTGAAGACCTTTGCTTCCTTGGTGAGGGGCAAGGTGATGCAGGTCAGAACAGACAATCCCACCACCATGTTATTACATCATCAAACAGGGCAGGACAAAGTCCAGTCCTCTGTGCACAGAGGCAATGAGGGTGTGGAGTTTGGCTTACTCTCTACAGACTTTCCTGGTAGCCATCCACTGGCCAGGAAAGGTCAACACCTTAGCAGATGCACTCAGCAGAATCAACCAGAACCACCACGAATGGTCTCTAAACAGACAGGTGCTAGAGGTGGTATTCAGGAGATGGGGCACACCAGAGATAGATTTTCTTGCCTCCCAGGACAACCATCAGTTGTCCAAATTCTGTTGCAGGCCACCAGCAAAGGGGTCAGTACCTCTGGATTTTCTGGTGCTGGACTGGTCAGAGAGGAAACTGTATGCTTTTCCTCCATTTCCATCGATTCTCAGGGTCCTGATCAAGTTCAGGTCCCAGCCAGCTTCAATGATTCTGATAGCGCCAGACTGGGCCAGGCACCCATGGTACTCACTGCTGCTTTTCCTGTTGGTAGCCCCACCCATGCATCTCTTTAAGAGGCACGATCTCCTGACCTCCTCACAGGGGAGGATCCTGTACCCAAACTGCAGGTGTCTCAAGCTCAAGGCCTGGCTCTTGAGGACCTAGAGTATGCTGGCTTACATCTCTCTCTCTCTCTCTTTCTCTCTCTCTCTCTGAGAGTGTTCTTAACGTACTATGGTGCTCAGATAACGATGTGGTACCTTTACAGGCAGGGTTGCCAGCCTTGCTGGACTACCTTACCCATCTTCACTTCCTGGGCTTGCAGCCCACCACTCTCAAGCTTCACTTGGCTTCAGTCTCCGCTTACATTTCAGCTGGTAAAGGTGTTTCCATGGCATCCAACCCTATTTTTAAAACGTTTTTTAAGGAATTGGCCCATTTACACCCTTCCCACAGAGTGCCAGCATGGTGCCTCAATGTCTGCATTGCCAAACTCATTGAACCTCCATTTGAGCCTATGGCTACAGCACACCTGAAATTTGTGACCTGGAAAGATGTCTTCCTGGTTGCCATCATTTCAGCTAGGTGGATTAGTGAACTACAGGCCCTGTGTACAGAGCTTAATGATATCTCCTTTCACAGAGATAAGGTGCTTATCAGGACCAACAGAAAGTTCATACGAAAGGTAGTCTCTGACTTCCACCTAAACCAGTCAATCACTTTGTTAGTTTTCTTTACTGAGCACTCCAGTTCAGGGGAGCACAGGCTGCATAGCCTGGATGTCAAAAGAGCTCTCAACTACTATACTGACACTTCAGAGTGTACCCCGACGCGTGAGGATAATGACCAGTTTTTTGCAGAGGCACCTCTTAATAGGATTGGTGAGGAGGAAGCTAGGAAACTGGACTCCCCATAACTGTGCATGAAATAAAAACAGCACTGAAATCCTTGAAAAGAGGGAAGGCCCCGGGGCCTGATTGCCTGCCTGCTGACTTTTATAAAACTTTCAAGGGTTAAATCTTGGAACCCATGTTTGATGCCCTTGAGGAGGGTCTGCAGAGGGGAGAGTTTCCCCCCTCCACATGGTCCGCTACCATCACAGTACTACCCAGACCGGGTAAAGACCCCGCACTGTGTCCCTCGTACTGGCCAGGTTCATTGCTCACGGCAGATTATAAAATACTGGTGAAAGCCCTTGCGACAAGACTGGAGGTGGTACTCCCATCGGTTGTACATCCGGACCAGTCTGGATTTGTTGAAGGTCGCATTGGCAAACACAACATCTGGTGCACTCTCAGTATTGTACTTCGATGGGCATGTACTAAGAGTATTCATGGAGCAGTGGGTGGTGGCCCTCGATGCAGAGAAGACCTTTGACCATGTGGAGTGAGGGGTACCTATTTAATACCCTGGGTAGACTGGGAGTGGGTCCTGCCTTTAGTTCATGTGTGAGGGCATTGTATCAGGGTTCCTTAGCTCAGGTTAATGCTGGGGGCGTCATGTCGAGTCCCTTCCATCTTGGCAGTGGTATAAGACAGGGATGCCCGTTATCTCCTGTATTATATGTGCTGTTGGTGGAGCCCCTGGGGCAGCCTTGAGGGCACACACAGGGATCGGGGGTTCTGGGTGGGGTTAGGGAACATAAGATTGCAATGTATGCTGATGACCAGTTATTATACCTACAGAATCCTGCCACGGCCCTGCTGGCTATACACAAACTAATGCACACTTTTGGAGCTATATCAGGACACAAAGTTAACTGGTCCAAGAGCGAGCTCATACCGGTGGGTACCTTGAACTGAGTACAGCTGATAGCACAACTGGGGGGGGGGGGGTCTAACTGGTCCAGACATTAAAATATCTAAGGGTGCAAATCTCTGCATCAGCAGGGGAGCTATATAAATTGAATCTAAAGCCTCTCTTGACTGATATTGCTGAGGACTGTGAGAGGTGGACGGCCTTGCCTGTTTCGTTGTTGGGTAGAGTACGGGTCATAAAAATATTGATATTACCTAGATTATTATACTTAGGATTCCACAAATTGATTTTAAATACTTGGATTCGATTTTGCATAAATTTCTGTGTCAAACGGGGCATGCTAAAATCTTGAGGACTTTACTTCAAAGGAGCCCGGAGAGGGGAGTGTAGGTCTGCCACACTTTAAATATTACTACTGGGCTGCCCAACTGGCCTTTGTCTCGACGGGTGAGTTAGATTCTAACTGCCCATGGATGGGACTGGAGGAAGATATGCTAAAAGGTAACTATAGTAATGACCTGTTGGTTGGGAGCTTGCGGAAGGCGGAGGAGGTGCAAGTCAGCAACCCCTTCACTGCCACCACATTGGCTATCTGGGCCCTGACCCATAAAAGGATAGGGTTTGTGGGGGGCAACTCCCCTAATCTCAGCATACTTGACTTTATGCGACATGGGGACCGGTAAATGACTGGGATGTTGCAGAGGCTGTGGTCATGGTGGAAGAAGGGCCTAGTGGTAATCAATCAGTTATATGAAGGGGGGCCGATGAAGAGTTTTGCTCAGATCTGTGTACAATGGAGTATACTAACAGGGAACTTTTTTCTATACTTACTAGGTGGACATAGATGTGGAGATGCTCTTACTGTTGCAAACAAATGGATTGACCCCTCCCTGTTAGAGGAAAAACTGTTCCACCCGCAGCCAGTTAGTGAATCCCTGACTATTTACTATTGGATGCTTACTGGCTCTATACCCCACCTGCACAATCCAAGCTTGGAGAAATGGAGTGAAGATCTCTCCCTCCCCTTAAATCAAAAAACATGGACCCTGGCATGTGCACACTATAGCCGTTGCTTTTGCAGCAGTAAGCTGCGGCAAATCCAGCTCTGCTTCCTACATAGGGCGTATGCAGCTCCTAAATGGTTGCACAGGATCAATGACACAAGATCACCTCTGTGCCCCAAATGTACGGTGTCTGAAGCTGACTTCCTTCATCTGGCCCTTACCTGCCCAGGGTGGCTCCTTTCTGGCACCAAATTCACAATATAATGTCCCAGGTTTTAGGGTATTCCCCCTCTAAATCACCTTTGGAACTGCTATTGGGTGCAGACCCTTCCCACCCGAACCAGAAATTGTCCAACCCCCTGTGGACCATTGCTCTAATAAATGCCAGGAGAACAGTTGCACAGGTGTGAATGTCTGCTACCTCCCCTACAGTTGCTAGATGGGTGCAAAATGTGAAATCCTGCATAATGTTAGAGCGAGCCCAGCTGGGCGCTCAGGGCTGGACACCACACTTTTACGATACCCGGGAACCTTGGTTATCTGCAGTGGAAACCGGCATAATCCCTGATTAGACTGGACTGGTCCATGCGCCCTTTCCGTCCCTGATTGTCCTCCTGACCCCTGCCTCACTGAGATCTGATGTGCACTACATATATTTGATAAGTCTTAGGACACTTACAAGTGTGTGCTTTTTTGTTGTCTGTCGGAATGCTAATATCTGGGTAGTCATATAACCCTCTGATGCTATATACTTGAGTTTGTAATATATGTAAAACCATATGATATGTCAGTATAATCATGTATCAGCCTGGTTGTACTGTAAGCTGTACCACACTCATAACAAAAAGATTTAAAAACACAAAAACAAAAAAAACACAAAAAAATACTATATTGACCATATACAAAGGCCCGCAAACAGGACAGACAGCAGCTGTTCCTGACTTATGGATGTGAAAAAAGGAAAACAGCCACACAAAGGATTGTCTCATGCTGGATAGTGCAGTTTATCCAGTTCTGTTACAGCAAGGCTGGTAAGGAGCCCCCCGTAGGCCTGAGGGCCCATTCCACGAGGGGTATAGCTGCTTCAGTTGCAGCAGCTACAGACATTCCCCTGTTGGAAATCTGTAAAGCAGCTACATGGAGAACAGTACACACTTTTACAAAGTACTACTGCTTGGATATTCAATCCAGAAGTGATGCCAGGTTTAACGCAGCAGTGCTGCAGATCCTAGTTCCTAAGTAGGTTCTGTACCCTCCTCCAAAGTTACTGCTTCATATTCTGCATGAGTTATGCATATTGAAGAATTCCTGAGGTTAGAAGAAAAAATGACTCACCTCAGTAATCTTGTTTCTTCCAAGGTATTCTTCAATATACTTAACTCTCCCTCCTGACCTCCCCTTCCAGAACCAGGGGCCTCTGCACAGCAGCTGGTTTTCTGTTTTAAAAAGGGGTTTATACCCTAGTTGTGTTATAAGTTTTGATCCCAGATGAGTTTTGTTTCCTTTACCACCTTTTGATCTTGACTGTTAAGGGACATGGTATATGGGGATTTTGTTATTTAAACATTTTAGTATTGTTAGGATAGCTTAGTTAGGGTTCTTTCCCTGCAGGCTCCAATGAATCTAAGCATTATAGAATGCAGCAGTTTGAATGGTGGCGCTAGCCAAGAAGTGTTCCATCATTTGCATAACTTGAATTTTCTCCAGGGCAGTTCAACACATGAGACTGACTGCAAGAGTTAAAGAGTTAGTGGAGCCAAAACAGGCAGACAGGAAAATTATACAAATTTTGAGTAGTAGTCAGTTGTAACTTTTTATTTCTGAAGTATTTTAGTTTTTCCTTTGCTCATCAGAAAGTATTTTATGTAGTAATATTGTGCTGGATGTGTGGAACAGCGCTTAGCCTAGCAGCTGACATATCTCACTGTACTGCCCCACACTACATCATCAGCACTATGATCTCACTGATGGTGACATCACAGGTGAATGACCTGACAGTCACTCACTTGCTGTTCCTAAGTGTCAGTGATGTCACAGTTAGTGACGTCACAATGCTGATGATGTAGTGTGGGGCAGTAAAGCAAGATATGTCAGCTGCCAGGCTAAGAGCTATGCCACACGTCACACCTACTAACATCAGGTAAACTATCTTCTAATTAAACAAAGTAAAAAGAACAAGCATTTGTCAGTGCCGAATGTTTGCTTGCTGGTATTGGCATTGGTAGTGCAGGAGTTAGAGAGATGTATAATAGGAATGGCAGTGAAGTATTGAAGTAACGTCAATCCCCACCCCCACCCTGCAGAGCCTGACAGGCATTGGGGGTGTGCCTTTGGGTCGTCAGCCATAACACTCATACCATTCCACCTCACCCCACACTGCAGACACTGACAGGTGTCACAGTGTGCCTTGAGGTCTTTGTCCCTTACGCTCACCCCATTTCATAAGGAAATAAGCTGAGATGGGTGCAGTATAGGAGAATGGTGTAAACGTTAGGGCCAAAGACGACAAGGCACACCTCTGTGCCCGTCAGTGGCTGCAGGGTGGGGGTGGAATGGCATGATCTTTGCGGCCAGTGACCCCCAAGTCACACCCCTGATGCCTGTCAGTTTGTATAGGGTGGGTGTTATGGTTGAAAACCCCAATGCCCCAGACATTGGTTGGTATTTTTGCTCCAGATTTTCAACTTGGGCTTTTTGGGAGCCAACTTCATGAACAGTGGCAGTATCATTTCATTACTCAATCCCAAAAAGTGATTTCACACAGCGAGTGTGCCATTCAGCGCCACAGGAGCAAAAACACATTCCGGGCAGGATGTGAAAAATGACAGCTGTACTGTTCATGAGGAGGTGTGAAGAAATGGCAGTGTTGAAAATCTGGAGTGAAAATATGAAAAAGTGAAGTTACGAGTGTGTGCAGAAACTGTGCAATGCACGCTCATAATGCAGTCATTTTTTGGAATGTTTTCACCAAATTTTCAACATGGCCTTTTTGGGACCTCTCCCATGAACAGTGGCACTGTGATTTTGTTAATCTGTCCTGAAAGTTGATTTTACACAGCGACCGCATCATTCTTACCCCAGGAGTCCTTTAGCAGCAGTAACTTTAGCAGTTAGCTGGCTTGGTGCAACTGCCCCGGAGGTATGCCTTTAAGAGAATTTTATTTAAAATGAACTTTGGGCAATAGCCAATCAAAAACAGAAGAGGGAGTGAGCTGAGTGAGTGCAGCCTAAAGGCTTCAGAATTTTTTCTCCGCTGGACTGAGCAACATTGCCCCTGAGGTGTGTCTCAACTTTCCTTGTTGACAGCCTCCTAGGTCTTATCTGGGTAGTTTTCCTCATAAAATCATGTTATTGTGTGCTGAGTGAAAGTTTTAAGTTTTGTTTAGCGCTGCACTAATTTTATATTTTTAGCATAATCGTGCTATTTCGTCTTTAGTTTTACCGCGACTGTTCAGTTTTTGTGCTGTTTTTACCGCGGGTGCTTAATTTCGACGGTTCCTCCAATCTTAAAATTCATTCTTGAAGGAACCGTCGATTTAGTGTCAGTTGCCTTGTTCTTTACCTCAGACCTTGCGGGCTTTACCATGCGGCACCAATTGGGAGTTCAGTTTTTGACAGTTGCCTGGGGGTTCTCGGAGGATTGGCAATCTCAGAGAAAGCCATATACAATACAAAACTGGACCTAAGCTGTCTCTGTCACAGGACTGGCCAGTGGCATTTCAACAGAAACCTGTGCACAGCTGACCAGTATTACTGAGCTTTTCTGTTAAGATTGGCACTGGTATAGATCTCAGTACTACAAAAAAAAAAGACACTTTTAAATTAGACAGTTATTTAACTGGGGCAGGACTGGTGGCATTTCATAGAAACCTGTACTTGGTTCGTGAGGTACAGAACTTGGTTTGCTTGGTTTAAATTGGCACGTAGCAAAGAAACCTTGAATATTATGGCTGAGCATAAATCAAAGGCATCTGATGAGGGGACATCTAAAAGTACTAACAATAAAAATGTAAGCAGAGGTGCTGAGGAACCCTTCAGATCCCAGCCAAAAAATAAAGCTTCCAAAGATGAAGTTCCTCACAAATTAAAAAATAACAAAAGTGATGAAAAAAGGAAGCTTGATTAAGCTGCAGATGAAGAAGCTAAAAAGAATCTCTGTCAAGAAAAAAATGCTTCTGTTGCTCCTGGGAAAGCCAATAGCGAGACAACAGACAGCTTAAAACATAAAGAAAAAGCAAAACACATACAACCAAAGTCTGTGCAGGATCTTCCATCTGTGGCAAAAGACATGGCAAAAGTATGGCAACTGTTTCAGACCCTACAAAAGATGGGGCCTATATTTACTGGGGCTGGCAAGCACTCTTCCACAGTTCTTTCCTCCATAGACTGTGAGGGTAACGCAGATGACAAGGAACATTTTTATGATGCCCCTGACATGGATTTTGAGGGTCTTGAGCCCCATGAGTCCCTGGACCCTCTATTCAGGGACCCGCCCTCTGTGTTTACATTTTTACAAAATATGCTTGGCACCTTGGACTTCCCTATGCAGGTGCTCAACCAGGATGTTGATGAAGATGAAGATTATAGGGAGATGTGAGGTCTTTCAACCCATCTATAATTCGTTCAGAAGAAATACCACAAAAGTGCTTCAAACCCCCACTTCAGTGTCAGGGGTTGACAAGCGGATTGAGAAAAAATACAGATTGTCTAGAACTGGTACTGAGTTCCTGTCTGCACACCCTAGCCACGAGAGTATAGTGCAACAGGCAGCTTGTGAGAAAGCTGGGGTCTCCTTGTCCTCCCTCCTTACCTCCAGACAAGGACTTCAAGAAAATGGAGTTTCAACAAAGAAAATGTATAGTATAGCCTCCCTACTTCTCAGACATGGTGTTTAGAGCCAAATATTAAGAAAGCCGTATGGAAGTCTGTCCTGGCCATTGCCTGCAGTGGGTCAGATTCTATGGTGTAGAAGCTGGTGGATATGACATAAACTGCCTTGGAAGCTACCATATACCAATTCCACATGGCAGACCACAACAGTGATGCCGCCTCTAGGGCGATGGCCCACGCCATCTCTTTGAGACACTTTGCCTGGCTTAGAACTACCAGTCTAACCACAGATGTCCAGACCAAGGCCATGGATTTTCCCTGTGATCAAAACATATTGTTTGATTATAGAACCACTGACTACTTGAAAAAGGTTGGTGAGTACAAGGCCTCCTGGCAGAGTCATTTGTTTAAACCTAAGCCTACTTCCCTCGAGATCCTGTCACAGGGGCGATGAAAGTGAGTTTTCAGGCTTTACAATCCTTACCCCCACTCTGACTTCAGTCAGTACAGAGGGTCTTTCAGAAGCAGAGACAGAAGGGGCCAAAGAAGGGCCACCTTTACTCAGTCATCTGCCTCGTCGGAATTCCGCATTCCGCCCAGCAGTAATGCCGTCTCTGTGAATGGCGCCGAACTCAACATCATTCTCGGTGATGGAGTCTTTTGTAATTCTGGCCTGGACCTGCCTTTTGGAGGTCTTTATAGGGTAGACGTGGATCTGGATGAGTCTCTCCCTGTCCTATTTTGTCGGAGACTCAGTGGATGACTCATTTTAGAGGCTAGAAGATGAACCTTCTGAATCAGCAGAGCCTGTGATGGAGCATTACATCAGGGAAATGGGGTCCACCATAGCATTTCAGACTTCTTCTGTGGACCGAAGCAGACTTCTGTGTCTGGAGTTCCTTCAGTATTCAGTACAAGTACACCTTATGGAACACATTAGATTAAGTGGTCGAGAGCCTTCTGGGCTCTACCACTCCATTGATAGGGGCTTATAGCCCAATAACAAGCTAAAGCATTTTCTTTTTTTTTTTTTTTAACCTTATGTTTATCCCAAACTACCTCCTCTCTCCACTCTCTCAGACATGCACACTAACTGCTTCCCACTGGTCCTGCTGCGGTCTGCCCCTAGAATACTTGATCCACTAGCCTAGGTATCTTGGATAACCCCCCGGGTGAGGTGAGGAGGAACTCTTAGTGCTTACCTCCTCAGAACCAGCACTCTTAAGTCATGAATCCTCGTACAGCGGGGTCTGCCTTTGCAGGCCAGAGAAGCGCAAGGTGGTGTCATCGCCTAGGAGAGACTGAGGGGTGTTTCCTGGTTTTCTCCCTAGACGTTGGCATGCAATGGAGCCGATGAGCTAGGAGGTGCGCTGAGATATGCCTCTCGCTCCACCTCCTGCCGACATCCACCCAATGCCCTTACTGCTGCCTCAATGTACCGCACCTACCACCAGGCTCCCCCAGATGGCGGTATTGCAGCGGGGAGACTACAAGGTCCCCGGAGAAGAGGCAGCCATTGGGTGCGCTATCGTCTCCTCCCGGCCGATCCCCGGCGTCCTTGGCTCATTCCCGAATCTGGGTCATCGGTGTGGTGTCCAGCTCCTCAACCCTCAGCGCCACCAGGCCGGCTCAAGCTAAAGCTTTTATAGACCCCTATGACACTGCCCCTAGGGTGGCTACTGTTGGCAGTGATTATTGGTTCTGCCCTCAGATTGAGCTCCGGAGAGAACTCAGACTCCTGCCCCCACCCGAGGGACAACACCATTGCCATTCTTGTAACAGCCAGCCCTTTCAAGGTAGGGACCTGGAAGCCCTTGTCAGGAACCAACTCCTCATCTGCAAAAAAAACAAACTTTTGACAGCAGAAGGCAGGGCCCGGTACCATCCCCTTGGAGCCGGTCCAAGTCCCACCTCAGCTGTCCGAGGTGGACGCCTCTCAATGCAGTAGAAGTTGTTCCCCATCAAGTCAGAACACAGGATCTTACTTCAAGAGGGCTCTTGCAGTAGGTAGTTACAAATATGACTGAAGCCGGCTGGCATCAGGACCCCATGGAAAAATTTCTAGCTAGCAGTCTCTGGCGGGGGACCGCCCCCACATCAGGTGACCGGCGTCAGGTGATGTTAGTATAAAGGGGCGGTCCCCCACACCTGCCTTCCAGTTCTTTCCGCCTTTAGCTCATGCAGCGTCTACTTGATTAGGTTCACTGCCTCATGATCGTAAATCGATGGTTTTTACTGCCTATTTTCTTCTTTTTCTGATTTTCGTCAGCCTTGCCTACAGCTGCCATGTATGTCGTCCCTGACTCCTCCGAGCACAAGAATAAGTGCGATTCTTGCTGCCCAGCTCCGCATAAGGACAGTCATTCCCAGTGCCTTTTTGTCTAGGCCCGATCATCCTGTCGAAGTGCCAGCACTGCAAGAGTTTAACCGGCCACCAAAGCGGAGGCAGCAGTCCCTGAGGCCCCATGCTCTAAACAAAAAATGACCTTCATGGGAAAGGAACTGAAAAAACTTCGGCTGGCTTCAACTTCTCCGGAGGGCCACCACAAGAAGAAGCACCGGGTCCGGTACTCCTCATCTGTCGCCGTGGCCTTGGCTGGGGTTGTGGTGCTGCAGGTAATGCCTCCCCCAGGAGGCAGCTCCATGGTGGCTGTCTTGGAGGCTTCCAAGGCAGTGTCAACTCTCCCATTGGGCTCACACTCGGGCCCCTCAGGAGCCTCCGGGTCTAAGGCAGCTGCTCCCAGCAAGGTCACCGCCATGCGGCCTTCTGGTTTGAACAGCCCCGATAAGTCAGACATCGGCTCTCCGATGCCCGTCCAGGTAAGGCCGTTAAGACGCCAGACCCTCAAGGGGCAGCATGCGGCCTCCAAATTCTCCGCCAAGGCCACCCCTCCCTCACGGCCTTCGTCGGGCGCTGGGTCCAATGAGTCAGATGCCGGCTCCTCCAGTATCTGCCCGGATCCCATCGATAAGATGGACGTTGGCTCCCCCGATATCCACTTGGTGTTAGAGCCGGCGCCGGACCCTTTGGGCTTATCCATCGTCCCAAGCTCGCTGCAATGCTCATTGCACTCCAAGGTGCCAGTGTCTTCTCTGCTGGATCCTGGGGATGGTGATCCTTCTTCCCTGGGTGACACGGAGGGGGTGGGTATGCTGCCGTAGGGTCTCCCTCCCACTGGGCCGGATGACCCAACGCCGGATCCTTAGACACTGATGCCGGCCTACCCGACACCTGACAATATCCCATTGCTGGACATGGCCCCTACACTGGGCCTCCCATTCCGGGCCTGCCCACTGGCCGTTTTTTGGGGCCTTATACTCCCGCAGACCCCCCGGTCCCTGGGTATCCAACCCCGTCCTATCCGATGCCGTCATACCCAGGTCCGCAGTATTCGGCACCGCAGTACCCGACGCTGGCCTATCCGACGCCGCAGTACACAGTGCCCCAGTACCCGACGCGGGCTGCCCTCCATTGGGGTATGGATATGTGCCTTATGGATATCCTCAGTATCCGTATCCCCCTCTTCCTCCACTGCCCCCTCTGCTGCCAGTGGATTTGAAGGAGACTCTGGCTTCCTGGTGGGCTGAAGCCAAGGCTCAGCTCACCAGGGAGGTAGAGAGCCATCTTCCAATGCCAGATCCCCTACGTCAGAGATGAGAGACCCCCTCCCCACCTCTGGGTACCAGAGGCGAGCCTCCGGTTCCAGGCCAGGGCAGGATATGCTTTCCTGAGGGCTTTCCAAGGGGTCCATCGACCAGGACGATGAGCCCTGCACTCCGGACAAGCCCAGGCCAAGGACCCATCCGAAATCTCCCCCGGAGGATCCTTCCTTTATGGAGTTGCTGCGTAAAATCCAAGCAGTTCATCAATGGCATTCCTTGGAGCCGGATCCACAGCGTAAGAAACTCGCTGCACACCTGGATCTGCCCGAGATCACTCCTACCCTGGTGCCACCCTGAATTGATCCTCATGCCGACCTTGTTTCCACCATTTGGAAGCAACTGTCGGCGTTGTCCACCCTTCGTAGGAAGTCAGACAGGCTTTATCAGGCTCCGGAGGGTGTTGACTCTCTAAATTCGCACCCTCGACCTGATTCGGTCATGATTAGCGCTGCTCATGGCTGGACAGCTAACCCCAAGCACTTGAGCTTGTCACCACCTGACAAAGAATCCCGCCTTCAAACAACATGAAGTCTTGCTATATTATGACAATTAGCAGTTTGGTCCACCACTAGAACTGCCCCGGAGGTGAAAGAGTTAACTCCATTCAGGAATGGAGTTCTGAGCGCGAGCTCGGTTCACAGAAGCTCTATCTGGGCAGTTTCAAACTGAAATTGTCAGATTCTTTACTCTGCCTCACTGAACAGTCGCTTCGGAGATTCCTCCTTCAGCTCGGTTCATTTTCTCGGTTTCAGAAGTGTTTTGTCGGTTAAAATTAACCGAGAACAGTGTTATTTTTCCGATAAACCGTCCGGTTCAAGCTCTATCTGGGTAAACCGTAAGTAAGAGGTTTTTGTCTGTGTGGGCCCTCTGACCAGGGCGAGACTTCCTCGGGCAAAAGAAAAGCTGGTTCTGAGGAACCAATTCCAGTAAAGAAAACAAGAAAGTCAGCAGGTCTGGAGTCCAAAATTTCCTCTCCAACTGCTGCAGAGATAGCAAAAGCCATACAAATTGTCCAGTCACTGTCTCAGGGTCCGTCCGAACCACCACTATCTGGTAAAAGGTTGGTTCGTCCGGTCCCAGTGGTTCAGGATTATGATGTTGAGGATTTTTATGAACCACAGGAGGGGGAGGAGGATTATGAACAGTATGAATGTGGCTGGGAGGGTCTGGATGTGCCCATTGAACCGGACATCTCTCCAGACAGACCTTTAGAATCTCCCCCTATGCTGTCTGAGTCCCCATCTCATTTCATGTTTTATAAGAAAGTTGCTGAAACCCTCCAGCTCCCTTTAGAAGAGGCTGTGGATGAGCAAGAGGAGCCTGATTTTGTTGAAATGATGGATATACCAGAGTCTAGGAGATTGTTTATTCCTTTGCATAAGTTATTTAGGAAGCAAACAATAAAAATCTTGAAAACTCCTAATTCTGTACCTCCTGTAGATAAAAAGATGGACAGAAGGTACACATTGTCAGGTCCTGATACAGACTTCCTTTCTCAGCAGTGTAGTCATGTAGGAGTAGTTCAGGCTGCAGCCTGTGACAGGGCTAATATTCCCCTGGCTTCACATCCTCCTGACAAAGACTCCAGGAAGATTGATGCCATGGCAAAAAATCAGTATATGGCAGCCTCTCTGGGACTCAGGCAGGCAAATTATATGGCTTATGTGGCTAGGTATCAGAAATCTAGATAGGATACAGTTATGCAATTAGCCAAAGCAGCCCATGGCCAGCTGGCTAATGTAATTAGAACAGGTGGCTGCTGATGGCATAGAAGCCTCTAAAGTTCAGTTTCATGCTGCTGTGGATGTTAATGATGTTTCCTCTAGGGTCATGGCCACTTCTGTAGCTTTTCGTAGGTTGGCCTGGCTCAGGTGTACTAGTCTGTCACAGGATACCCAGACTAAGGCTATGGATTTTCCTGTGGTGGGGAATTCTCTGTTTGGGGAGCAGACAGAGAATTATATGAAAAAGATGGATGAATATAGGACTACCTACAAGAGTGCCCAAGCCAAGGAGCGGCAAGCCACTCCCCAGAGGCACACACCCAGAGGTAGGGGTAGGCCTTTCCACAGGCCTTTTTATCAAACCCAGGCCTCCTCTGCTTATGCATAGAGGGGCTTCTTCAGAGGCAGAGGCAGACGGGGTGCGGGTAAGCCTGTCCCCACCCCTCAGCCTAAAGCAACTGCCAAACAGGCACCCTGATGGGGTGCCCAGGGCCGATTCTCCTGTACCAGTAGGGGGCAGGTTGGCTTACTTCAGTCAGAACTGGGTGTCTCTAACCTCGGACAAATGGGTTCTGGAAGTAGTAAGCCAGGGCCTGGTTCTCAGCTTCAAAAAATTCCCAAAGATGAGAACCAGGCATTTTCCACCTGCAAGCCCCCTAGAGACCCTTGCTCTGGAAGCAGAGGTCTCTACCCTGTTAACCTTCAGAGCAGTAGAAAGGGTTCCTCCCTTACACCAGGGCAAAGGTCTGTACTCCAGATACTTCCTTACCCCAAAAAAGACAGGAGAATGGCGGCCCATCTTAGATCTAAGATATCTGAACAAACACCTTTTGAAACCAAAGTTCAAATTGCTAACTCTGGCAATGATTTTACCCTCCCTGAGGCCAGGGGACTGGTTAGCTTCCCTGGACCTCAGGGATGCCTATTTTCATGTCCTAATCAGAAGTTCTCACCGAAAGTACCTCAGGTTCGAACTGCCCTCAGGTCACTACCAGTTCAGAGCAATGCCCTTCAGCCTTACCTCTGCCCCAAGGGTATTCACAAAATGTCTGGCTGTGGCAGTGGCTCACTTAAGGAGGCAAGGGATTGCTGTTTTTCCATACGTGGACGACTGGCTCATTGTAGGACAGTCCCCAGAACAGGTAAAATCCCACTTGCAAGTCACCCAGCAGCTTCTCACCTCCCTGGGCTTCCTGCTAAATCTACCAAAGTCAGTTCTGGAACCAGTTCAGGTACTCACTTTCATAGGTGCAGAATTGGACACAAAGCTGGCCAGAGCTTTCCTCCCCTTAGAAAAGGTAAAGAAATTGATTGCTCTGGCCTCCTCCTTCACTCTGCAGGTCTCTCGACCAGCAAGACACTTTTTGCAGCTCCTGGGGCACATGGCTGCCTCCACATCTGTAGTGCAAGGAGCAAGATTCCAGATGAGAGACATTCAGTTTCACTTGAGAGCCTATTGGTCTCAGAGGAGGGACCCCTTTCCAAGTTGGTCCCAGTGACCCGAACCTTGATCCTAGCCCTCCAGTGGTGGCAGGATCAGAGCAATTTAAGACTGGGGTTCCCCTTCATTCCTCTCTCTCACTCCCTCACCCTCACTACGGATGCCTCCCTCCTGGGGTGGGGAGCACACTTGGGCAACCTCTCCACTCAGGGAGTGTGGTCCCCTCAAGAATCTCCGCTCCACATCAATTTGCTGGAACTCAGAGCTGTATTTTTGGCACTTCAAGCGTTTTCTGCTTCTGTCCAGAACAAAGTGGTTCAGGTCAGAACAGACAATACCACAACAATGTGGTACATCAACAAGCAGGGGGGCACTCGGTCGTTGGCCTTGTGCACCGAGGCAATGAAGTTGTGGTCTCTGGCCTATTCCCTGAACACTTCTCTTGTGGCAGTTCACCTTCCAGGGAAGGACAATGTCCTAGCGGATGCTCTCAGCAGGATTTCTCAGGGCCACCACGAATGGTCCCTGAATCCTCGAGTGCTGGGGACAGTTTTTGCCAGATGGGGCACCCCTCAGATAGATCTCTTCGCAGCCCCAGACAACCACCAACTTCCACTGTTCTGTTGCAGGCCCCCAGTGGTGGGCTCAGTCCCCCTGGACGCCCTTCTTTTGGATTGGGAAGGGAAGTTTCTTTATGCTTTTCCCCCCTTCCCGCTCCTATTCAAGGTGTTAGTACAAATCAGATCCCAGCCTTGCAGGGTGATTCTGATTGCCCCAGATTGGGCCACTATCGCTGGCAGTCCATCTTCCCCTGTGTCTTCCCAGGATTCACAACCTGCTGACCTGTGCCCAGGGGAGAGTCTGGTATCCGAACCTCAAATCCCTCAACCTCAAGGCCTGGCTCTTGAGGAGTTAGAATTTGCTGACTTGCACCTTTCTCAAGGTGTCCTGGACATTCTAAAGGCTTCTAGGAAGCCTTCCACTAGGGCCACTTATAATTCCAAGTGGAAAAGGTTTTCCATTTGGTGTTCTGGGAAGCATATTTCCCCAGAATCTGCTGATTTGCCCATTTTGCTGGACTACATGGTCCATCTTAATTCTTTGGGCCTCAGACCAGCTACCTTGAGAGTTCATTTGGCAGCTGTCTCTGCTTTTATTTCAGCAGGAAAGCCTTCCTCTCTTTCCGCTCACCCTGTGTTTTCCAAGTTTTTAAGGGATTACTCCATACTAATCCACCTTCGTGACCCAGCCCCCGGCCTGGGACCTCAATGTTTGCATTGCCCAGTTAATGCAACCCCCTTTGAACCTCTGTCTTCAGAGCTAAGTATCTAACTTGAAAACCGTATTCCTAGTGGCTATCACTTCTGCTAGACGCATAAGTGAGTTACAAGCCCTGTCAGTAGAAAATGATTTTATTTCTTTTCACAGGGACAAGGTAGTCCTCAGGACTAACAGGAGGTTTTTACCTAAGGTGGTTTTGGATTTCCATCTTAACCAATCCATCTCCCTTCCAGTATTTTTCACTGAACACTCTTCCTCTGGCGAGAGGAGATTGCACAGTTTGGATGTTAAGAGGGCCTTGAGTTACTATATAGAATGTACCAAGGGTCATAGGTTCGAATCCCATCAACTTTTTCTCACCTATGGTGAGGTTGGCAAAGGGAAACCTGCCACTAAGAGGACAATTGCCAGGTGGATTGTCTCTTGTATCCAATTTTGTTATCAGAAACTGGGTAGAGACCCCCCCACTGGATTGAGGGCTCATTCTACCAGAGGTACAGCCGCGTCTCTAGCTGCTGCTAAAGACATTCCTATATTGGAAATTTGAAAGGCTGCAACCTGGAAAATGGTACACACTTTCACCAAGCATTACTCCCTGGATATCCAGGCCAGGAGAGATGCTCGGTTTGGCACAGCTGTGCTTCAGAGCCTATTCCCTAAGTAGGTTCTGTCCCTCCTCCATGGAGGTACTGCTGTGTAGTCTGCTAATTGTCATAATATAGCAAGACTTCATGTTGTTTGAAGAAAAAATTACTCACCTTAGTAATGTTGTTTCTTCTAATGGAGTCTTGCTATATTATGACCACCCCCCCAGCCTGCCCCTCTCAGAACTTCTACTTGGGTAGGGGGTGGGCAACCTAGTGCAGGCACTGTTTATGCCCTTGTCGGATTCTCTTCCCCTTTTGGGGTTTTGGGGGAGTGTTGTTACTATTGTTAAACTGTACTTTTTTCTGGCCCCCTGACTTGAGTCTTTGGGTGGGGACCAGCAGTGTTGTTATTGTTGCTATTGTTGTTGTTGTTATTAGGTAGCCAGTAGGCTAGTGAAGGTTACAGCTTCCACACAGACCCTTAGTGAGTTTTTGCTTCGTAAAGATCTGACAGTTTCAGTTTGAAACTGCCCAGATAGAGCTTCTGTGAACCGAGCTCGTGCTCAGAACTCCATTCCTGAATGGAGTTAACTCTTTCACCTCCAGGGCAGTTCTAGTGGTGGACCAAACTGCTAATTGTCATAATATAGCAAGACTCCATTAGAAGAAACAACATTACTAAGGTGAGTAATTTTTTCTTCTGGACCAGTACAGGAGGAAGGTCTACGCTTCTTCCACTCTGGGTATTAGGGCCCTGAATTACTTTGGTCATATGGGGGGGATTACCAAAAGGTGATCCTTAGCGAGGTGGAAGCTAAATTGGACGCCCTGAGTCTCAGACGAAGCAGGAAGTGGTGGATCTAGTCCGGTCTGTGCGTTCAGCCAGTTGGCACATTCTTTGTACACGCATCACACACAGCCAGGATGCTGTCGGAGCTGCCACTGCAGTGGGTTTTCGGTGTCATGCCTGGCTCCGGGTGTCAGGTTTGGTCCCGGAGGTACAGTCTGCTATCCAGGATGCACCCTTCAGGGGTTCAGTGCTGTTCACTGGTGATGTCAAGGACATCATCACCAATCTGCAGGAGAAGGGTACTGCACTTAAGTCGGTCGACTCCATGTACAGACCCCCTCAGGCTCAGTATCGTCCCTTTCGCAGGTGTTCTCATCAAAAAGCTAAACCTCAGGGAATGTGGGCCAACAAACATCGGGCCCCTCTGGCTGCCAAGCCCCCCCACCCAAAAAAGCAGTGGTGGCTTCAGCCATGACGCTGCCTCACACCTCCTGACTCCTTTCCTCTCCCACAACCTCTGGGCCTTCCAGAGGAACCGGTAGGGGGAAGATTGTCCCTCCATCTACCGGGTTGGGAGAGAATCACTTCAGACTCTTGGGTGCTCCAGCTGATCATAGAGGGACACTCGATAGAGTTTCTTCGGAAACCTCCTCGAAACCCATCCCCCCAGGTTGTCTTTCTCCCCAGAACATCTTCTTCTGGTTCAGGAAGAAATATCCTCTCTTCTTCAGAAGGAGGTGATAGAGCCCATTCCTCCACATCTTTGGGGGACAGGCTACTACTCCCATTTCTTCCTGGTCCTGAAGAAGTCAGGAGAGGTGAGGCCAATTCTTGACCTCAGCTCCCTGAACTTGTTCGTGGAGTACAAAAGGTTCAGGATGCTCTCTCTGCAGAGTCTTCTGCCCCTTCTTCGGCTGGGACAGTGGCTGTGTGCTGTACATAGAAACATAGGCTTTGACAGTAGATAAAGACTGCTTGGCCCACCTAGTCTGCCCATTTCCCTACCTAGTGGATAAGCTGCACATCCTATTTAACCAACAGCCTATTCAAACACCATGAAGTCTTACTATATTATAACAAAAGCAGTCAGCCACTGCAGCTGAACTGCCCCGGAGAGGAAGGAGTTAACTCCAGAGGATCTGGAGTTCTACAGCGCGAGGGCGCTGTGCCAAAGCTCTATCTGGCAAGTTTAAAATGAAACTGTCAGATTCTTTACTCCGCTTCACTGAACAGTCGCTCCGGAGATCAGCTCCTTCAGCTCGGTTCATTCTCGGTTCAAGCGAGTATTTTTCAGTTCATTGAACCGACAAAAGTTATTATTTTACCGCATTTCGGTCAAAAAGCTCTATCTGGTAAACCGTAAGTACGAATTTAAAGTCTGTGTGGAAAGTTAATTATCGGTTCGGTTTTGAACCGATCGGTTTGCTTATTTCAACATTTTAAAGTGTTGGTTGGGTTTTTTAGAGTGCGGTTCCCGGTTCTTATCGGTTCTAAAAAAACCTGAATTTTAATAGGTTTTTTCAAATACCCGTGACACGGTTAGGAACCGATAAGTGTACTTGCCTGCACTGCCATCAAAAGGGCAAGTTTTGGATAGGCTGGCATTATGTCTGAAACCCAAAAGAAAAACCGGCCCACTGGGTTTCAACACTGTGATGTCTGTGGGAAGCCTGCCAAGGCTGACCCACACCACTTGTGTCTATTGTCTGGGGCTGACCACCTCCCTGTCAGACTGCCAGGTGTGTAAAATTCTCTGCAGCCACCCTGGAGAAGAGATTGGGCGGCTCAGGAACGAGAGGCCAAAGTCCGCTGACCGGATGGCCAGCCGGTCCAGCACCCACTGGACCAGAGGGTGCCCCTCTGACCAGGCGTAGACTTCTTCGGGCAAAGGAAGGCTGGTTCAGAGGAACCAGTCCCAGTTAAAAGACAAAGAAATCAGTAGGTTTGGAGTCCAAAATTGTGTCTCCAACTGCTGCAGAATAGCTAAAGCCATTCAGATTGTCCAGTCACTGTCTCAGGGACCTGTCGAACCACCAACAGTTGGTAAAAGGTTGGTTCATTCAGTTCCAGTGGTTCAGGAGTATGATGTTGAGGATTTTTATGAACCACAGGAGGGGGAGGAGGAATTTGATCAATATGTGTGGCTGGGAGGGTCTGGACGTGCCCATTGAACCGGACATTTCTCCAGACAGACCTTTAGAATCTCCTCCTATTCTGTCTGAGTCCCCTTCTCATTTTATGTTTTACAAAAAGGTTGCAGAAACCCTCCAGCTTCCTTTAGAGGAGGCTGTGGATGAGCAAGAGGAGCCTGATTATGTAGAAATGATGGATATACCAGAGTCTAGGAGGTTGTCTATTCCTTTGCATAAGTCATTTAGGAAGCAAACAACAAAGATTTTAAAAATCCTCATTCTGTCCCTCCTGTAGATAAAAAATGGACAGAAGGTATACTTTGTCAGGCTCTGATACAGACTTCCTCACTGAACAGTGTAGTCATGTAGGTGTGGTACAAGCTGCAGCCTGTGACAAGGCTAATATCCCCTGGCCTCACATCCTCCTGATAAAGATTCCAGGAAGATTGATGCCATGGCAAAAAACAGTATATGGCAGCTTCTTTTGGGACTCAGGCAGGCAAATTATATGGCTTATGTAGCTAGATATCAGAAATCTAGGTGGGACACAATATTGCAGTTAGCCAAGCAGGCCCATGGCCAGCTGGCTAGTGAGTTGGAACAGGTGGCTGCTGATGGCATTGAAGCCTCTAAAGTTCAATTTCATACTGCTGTTGATGTTAATGATGTCTCCTCTAGGGTCATGGCCACTTCTGTAGCTTTCCGTAGGTTGGCATGGCTCAGATGCACTAATCTGTCCCAAGATACTCAGTCAAAGGCTATGGATTTTCCTGTAGGGAAATTCTCTGTTTGGGGAACAAACAGAAAACTATATGAAAAAGATGGATGAATACAGAACTACCTACAAAAGTGCCCAGGCTAAGGAGAGGCATGCCACGCCACAAAGGCATGCTCCCAGAGGTAGGGGCAGGCCTTTTCACAGGCCTTTTAACCAATTTCAAGCCTCCTTTGCTGTTGCACAGAGGGGTTTCTTCAGAGGCAGGGGTAGACGAGGCACAAGTAAACCGTCCCCCTCCCCTCAGCCTAAGGCTGCTGCTAAGCAGGCACCCTGATGGGGTGCCCAGGGCCGATTCTCCTGTACCAGTGGGGGGCAGGTTGGCTTATTTCAGCCAGAACTGGCTGTCCTTAACTTCAGACAAATGGGTTCTGGAGGTAATAAGCCAGGGTCTGGTTCTCAGCTTCAAACACTTTCCAAAGATGAGAGCCAGACATTTTCCACCTGCAAATCCTTCAGAAGCCCTTGCTTTGGAAGCAGAGGTTTCTTCTCTTCTGGACTGCAAAGCAGTGGAAAGGGTTCCTCCTTGCCATCAGGGCAAGGGGCTTTATTCAAGATACTTTCTTACCCCAAAAAAGACAGGAGAATGGCGGCCCATTCTAGATTTAAGGTACCTGAACAAGCATCCTTTGAAACCAAAGTTCTGAATGTTGACTCTGGCAATGATATTGCCTTCTCTAAGGCCAGGGACTGGCTAGCTTCCCTGGACCTCAAAGATGCCTATTTTCATGTCTGATCAGGCCTTCTCACGAAAGTACCTCAGGTTCGAACTGCCCTCAGGCCATTACCAGTTCAGGGCAATGCCTTTCGGCCTTACCTCTCGCCAAGGGTATTCACAAAATGTCTCGCTGTGGTAGTGGCTCACTTAAGAAGGCAAGGGTTGCTGTGTTTCCCTACCTGGACGACTGGCTCATTGTGGGTCAGTCTCCAGATCAGGTAAAATCCCACTTGCAAGTCACCCAGCAGCTTCTCACTTCCCTGGGATTCCTGCTAAATTTACCAAAGTCAGTTCTGGAACCAGTTCAGGTCCTAACTTTCATAGGTGCAGAATTGAACACAAAGTTAGCCAGGGCATTTCTTCCCTCGGAAAGGGTAGACAGACTCATGGCCCTGGCATCCTCCTTTACCCTGCGAGTCTCTCAACCAGCAAGGCATTTTCTGCAACTCCTTGGGCACATGGCTGCTTCCACAGCTGTAGTGCAAGGAGCAAGATTCCAGATGAGGGTCATTCAGTTCCATTTGAGGGCCTATTGGTCTCAAAGGAAGGACCCCCTTACCAAATTGGTCCCAGTGACTCAAACTCTGATCCTGGCCCTCCACTGGTGGCAGGACCAAAGCAATCTAAGACAAGGGGTTCCCTTCATTCCCATTTCCCTCCTCACTCTCACCACGGATGCCTCCCTGTTAGGGTGGGGAGCTCACTTGGGCGACCTGTCCACTCAGGGAGTGTGGTCTCCTCAGGAATCTCTGCTCCACATCAATCTTTTGGATCTCAGAGCTGTCTTTTTAGCTCTTTGGGTGTTTTCAGTTTCTGTCCAGAACAAAGTGGTTCAAGTCAGGACAGACAACACCACCACAATGTGGTACATCAACAAGCAAGGGGGCACTCGGTCTTCAGCCTTGTGCACCGAAGCAATGAAGTTGTGGTCTCTGGCTTACTCCCTGAACACCTCCCTGATAGCAGTTCATCTCCCAGGGAAGGACAATGTCCTGGCAGATGCCCTCAGCAGAATTTCTCAGGGCCATCACGAATGGGCTCTGAATCCACAGGTGCTGGGGTCAGTCTTTGCCAGATGGGGCACCCCTCAGATAGATCTTTTCGCAGCCCCAGACAACCACCAACTTCCTCTATTTTGTTGCAGACCTCCAGTGCTGGGCTCAGTCCTCTGGACGCCTTTCTGCTGGACTGGAAGGGGAAGTTCCTGTATGCCTTTCCCCCCTTTCCTCTTCTTTTCAGGGTGCTAGTGAAAATCAGATCTCAACCCTGCAAAGTGATTCTGATTGCCCCAGATTGGGCCAGACAGCCCTGGTACCCTCTGCTTCTGTCCTTGACAGTCCACCCTGCCGTGAGCCTGCCCAGAGTCCACGACTTGCTGGCCTGTGCACAGGGGAGAGTGTGGTATCCGGACCTCAAATCCCTCCATCTCAAGGCCTGGCTCTTGAGGAGTTAGAATTTGCTGATTTACACCTTTCTCAAGGTGTCATGGATATTTTAAAGGCTTCAAGGAAGCCTTCCACTAGGGCCACTTATAATTCTAAGTGGAAGAGGTTTTCCATCTGGTGCTCTGAGGGCAGATTATTCCAGAATCTGCTGATCTTCCCATTCTACTGGACTATTTGGTCCATTTAAATTCCCTAGGCCTTAGGCCAGCTACCTTGAAGGTTCATCTGGCAGCTGTCTCTGATTTTGTGTCAGCAGGGAAGCCTGCCTCCCTTTCTTCTCACGCTGTGTTCTCCAAGTTTTTAAGGGGGTTACTTCATACTAACCCCCCTTTTCGGGAACCAGCTCCTGCCTGGGACCTGAATGTTTGTATTGCTCAGTTAATGCAACCTCCCTTTGAGCCCCTGTCCTCAGCAGAGCTCAAGTATCTAACTTGGAAAACTGTTTTCCTAGTGGCTATCACTTCTGCCAGACGCATAAGTGAATTACAGGCCCTGTCAGTGGAAGAAGATTTTATCTCTTTCCACAGAGATAAGGTAGTCCTCAGGACTAATAGAAAGTTTTTGCCTAAGGTGGTTTCAGATTTCCACCTGAATCAATCCATCTCTCTCCCAGTATTTTTCACTGAGCATTCTTCCTCAGGTGAGAGGAGACTGCACAGCTTGGACGTCAAAAGAGCCTTAAGCTACTATTTGGAACAGCACCAAAGGTCACAGGTTGAATCCTCCAACTCTTTCTTACTTATAGCGAAGTTGGCAAGAGAAACCTGCCACTAAGAGGACAATTGCAAGGTGGATTGTCTCTTGTATCCAATTTTGTTACCAAAAACTAGGTAGAGAACCCCTCACGCACTGAGGGCCCACTCTACCAGGGTACAGCTGCGTCTCTAGCGGCTGCTAGAGACATTCCCATTCTGGAGATTTGTCAAGCTGCTACCTGGAAGACAGTTCACACTTTTACCAAGCATTATTCCCTGGATGTCCAGTCCAGGAGAGATGTTTCGGTTTGGCACAGCTATGCTTCAGAGCCTATTTCCTAAGTAGGTTCTGACCCTCCTCCATGGAGGTACTGCTGTGTAATCTGCTTTTGTTATAATATAGCAAGACTTCATGGTGTTTGAAGAAAAATTACTCACCTTAGTAATTGCTTTTCTTCTCATGGAGTCTTGCTATATCATAACCACCCTCCCTCCTGCCCCTCTCAGAACTTCTGCTTGGGTAGGGGTGACAAATTAGTGCAAGCACTGTGTCATGCCATTGTAGTTGTTTCCTTTACCCTCTTTCCTTTAGGGTTAGGGAACTAGGTTGTTTCGTTTAGGTTATATATATTGACCCCCTTCCTGGACTTGAGTCTTGGGGGGAAGGGGGGGTTCATAATGGTGCTTATCAAGGGTGGTAAAACGAACTATAATACCATTATTCATTGTTATTATGGCTATTGGTGTTTCTTTTGTTGTTTATATTGTTGTTATTACTACTAGTAGGTAGCCATTTGGCTAGTGTAGAGTTTTCCACACAGACTTGTTGTTTAATGTTAGCTTCGTAAAGATCTGACAGTTTCATTTGAAACTTGCCAGATAGAGCTTTGGCACAGCGCCCTCGCGCTGTAGCACTCCAGATCCTCTGGAGTTAACTCCTTCCTCTCCGGGGCAGTTCAGCTGCAGTGGCTGACTGCTTTTGTTATAATATAGCAAGACTCCATGAGAAGAAAAGCAATTACTAAGGTGAGTAATTTTTTCTTTCTTCCTACTCCCCACAAAAATTGCTTTATGTCTGTCCCATGCATTTTTGAATTCTCCCACAGTTTTAGACCCCACAACCTCCTCAGGAAGGCTGTTCCATGTGTCCACCACCCTCTCTGTGATAAAATACGTCCTCACATTGGCCCTGAGCTGTCCACCCTCTATCTTCAAATTGTGTCCCCTTGTTCTTGCACATCTCTTTTTCCAAAAGATGCTAACCCCCTTGGACTTTGTTGATTCCACTGAGGTACTTAAACATTTCTATCATGTCCCCCCTCTCCCTCCTTTCCTCAAGGGTATACAGGGTTTTAAATGATTGATTAGCACTTTTTTTCTTGGGACTATACTAACTGCACAGAAAGTATTTATATAGATTTTCTAGAAGTACTGTGTTTGTTAAACACAGTGAGGCAAGAGCTATGTATTTTTACAAAGATTTAGCCCTTTTATGAGCAAAACGCTAATCAATTGTTAGAGTTAAATAAATCCCTGGTATACATATTATGTTCCTTTAGTCTTTCCTCCTATGGCTTGTCTTGCAGACCCTGCACCATTTTAGTTGCCCTCCTCTGAACTGCCTCCATCCTGTCTATGTCCTTGCGGAGATGGGGTCTCCAGAACTGGATGCAGTACTCCAGATGGGGTTTCACCAACTGTCTGTACAGGGGGATAACAACTTCCTGTTTTCTGCTGGTGCTGCCTCTCCCTATGTATCCCAGTATCCCCCCAGCCCTCCTATGCTCTGGACATGCAGGATGCTTACCTGCATATCCCTATTCGCCCTTCCCACTGCAAATACCTGCATTTTGCTTTCCAGGGGGACCACTACCAGTTCAAGGTCCTCCCATTTGGTCTTTCCTCGGCGCCCCAAGTGCTTAGCAAATGCCTTTCGGTGGTAGCAGTCTACCTGCATACCCAGGGGGTGCAGGTTTTCCCATACCTTGATGATTGGCTCCTGGTGACCTTGTCCAGGGAGGAACTCCTGCACTTCCTTTCCCTTACCCTGCAGGTTTTTGCCTGCTTGGGTGTTACAGTCAACTAGGCCAAGTCCCACCTGATCCCGTCCCAGAGGCTCCAGTTTATCGGGGTGATCCTGGACACAACCTCCGGCATGGCATTCCTACCACTGGACAGGGCGGCCTCACTCCAGGCTCAGGTCAGCTTGTTGTTCAGCCGCAGGCGGGTCAGCGCCATGTCAGTCCTTCGCCTCCTCGGGCTCATGGCGGCTGCTATTCCAACAGTCCCTCGCACTTGGCTCCACATGAGAATCTCTCAGTGGATGCTTCGGTCTCGGTGGGATCAGCTGGTGGATGATCTAGATCAACTAGTTCTGGTCTCCGACCCTAAGGCTCGGGACTTGCAATGGTGGGTGGTTCAAGAGAACCTTCTCCAGGGAGTTCCCTTCTGCCTCCCCCCCCCCAGACGCTGACTACAGAGGCCTCGGGCGAAGGTTGGGGAGCCCATCTCAGGCCTCACAGGACCCAGGGCTCCTGGTCCCAGCTCGAAAAATCTCTCCACATCAGTATGCTCGTGCTTTGGGCAGTGCTGTATGCTTTTCAGGCTCTGCATCTTTATCTGCTTCCTGGGCATATGGGCTGTCCAGATGAACAGCATGTGTGTAGTCTGGTACATCAACAGATGCGGGTTTGGGAATGGGCAGTGCAACACAGCCTTCACTTCACGGCCATTCATGTCTTGGGGGTCGAGAACACATTGGCAGACCACCTCAGTTGGTCGTGTACTCACACCCACAAATGGGAACTAGATCAAGGGGTGGCAGACAACATCTTTCTACACTGGGGAACCCCTCAGGTAGACCTGTTTGTGTCTCCTCTCAATGCAAAACTTCCTGACTTCTGCTCGCTCGCTCCTGGGCGCTGCATTTTTTTGGGAGACACTCTGTCTCTAGATTGGAAGGGGGATTCGTCTATGCCTTTCCCCCGATCCTCTTGATTCCGAGGGTCTTACAGAAACTCAGTTTGGAAGGAGCTCATATGATTCTCATCGCTCCTTTCTGGCCCAGGCAAGTTTGGCTCTCTCTTCTGCAACAGTACGCAGAGGAACCTCCTCTTCCTCTTCCTCTGTTGCAACTTTTGCTGACCCAGGATCAGGGGACCTTGGTCCATGCAGGCCTCAAGTCCCTCCAGTTGCACACGTGGCGCCAGCAGACGTAGCTCAAGCCCGATTCGGGGTTTCCCCACTGGTGGTTGAGATTCTGGTGAAGGCCAGAAAGCCCTCCACTAGATCTACCTGTGCCGTGAAATGGAAACCGTTCTCTATTTGGGCCGCTTCCAAAGATTTCGAGCCTTTCTCGTGCTTGGTGGGGCAGCTTTTGGATTACTTGCGACACCTCTTTGATCTGGGTCTCAGTCATTCCTTCCTGAAGGTTCACATGGCGGCCATCTCGGTGTACCATGTTCCTTTTGGGGACAGGACTTTTGCACAACTGGTGGTCTCCAAGACCTTTCTTAGAGGGGTTCTCCACTTGATACCCCCCATTCGGGTTCCTGCCTCTCCTTGGGATTTCAGTTTTATCCTTGAGAAGCTTACTCTGCCTCCTTTCGAGATGGCAGCCTCAGCAGACCTAAAATTCCTTTCATGGAAGACTCTCTTCCTTGTGGCCATTATTTCTGCTCGAAGGATTTCCGAGCTCCAGGCCCTCATGTGCAAAATCCAATTTTTGATTTTTCACAAGGAACGTGTGGCTCTGCGTACCAACCCTAAGTTTCTCCCTAAGGTGGTAGCAGAATCTATGCTGAATCAATCCATTGAGCTGCCTGCTTTTTTTACGCAGCCTTCCAATCAAGGGGAGTACCTTTGCATACTTTGGATGTTCACCAAATTCTGAGATACTACACCACCAGGACGAAGGATCTCAGAAAGACTGATCAACTGTTTGTCTCTTTTGCTTCTAAAAGAGAAGGCAATGCTGTTTCTAAGCAATGCCTATCTAAATGGTTGGCTCATTGTATCACTTTCTGTTACAAAAAGTACGACAAGACCCTGCCGGGTTAAGTCAGAGGCCACTCCACCAGAGGTGTCTCGGCCTCCACTGTTTATTTCAGGAATGTGTCAGTGGCAGACATCTGTGCAGTCGCTACTTGGACTTCTGTCCATACCTTTATGAAACACTACAGTTTGGACATTGTCTCTCACCATAGAGCGGGCTTCAGGTTGGCTGTTTTGCAAGGTCTTCTTTCCTAAGACCTTCGCAGCCAGAGGGTCTACTTTTGGGTAGTTTTCCTTCTCCTGTTGGCTTCTGCTTGTTCCAGACTGTTTGGGACTCAGTCCTATTTGTAATTACCTACTGCAAGAGCCCTCTTGAAGTAAGATAGTACAGTTACGTAAGAACTTACCGTAACAGTAGATCTTCGAGAGAGGCTCTTGCAGTAGATAATAAATACCTTCTTGCCCTCCATTCCACTAAGCTTTTTGAGCTCCTTTTCCAGTGTTAGAAATATCCGCTTCTCTCTCATCTTGCCTTTTTTTTTCCTTTGGCGGTAAAGAACTGGAAGGCGGGCGTGGGGGACCGCCCCTTTATACTGACGTCGTCTGACACCAGTCACCTGACGTGGGGACAGTCCCCCCGCCAGAGGCTGCTAGCTAGACATTTTTCTGTGGGGTCCTGACACCTGCCAGCTTCAGTCCTATTTGTAATTACCTACTGCAAGAGCCTCTCTCGAAGATCTACTGTTAGGATAAGTTCTTACATAACTGTATTTTCTTACTTCCTTGCTTGTTTCTAAGATAACAGGTGGCATGCTCCCTTTTCTCGACCTTGAAAGGTTAAACAAGTACATGTTCAGTGAGGAGTTCACTACAACCTCGGTATTCAAGCCTTCACTTCCTGGACGTTTGGCTCCAATCTGGGTTAGAGTCTCAGGAAGCAGTTGCCACAGCTTCTCACTCGCTTTCTTCCAGGAAGGGTTTTCTGAATCAGGGAAGGTGCCAGATTCACCTTCCCAACAGCTCCTTTTCATAGGAGCCCTCCTGGATACCTCCAGGGTGAGGATTATTCTTCCTAAGAATGGAAGATATGACATTTCAGATGTCTCGTTACTTCACGGAAAGCGTCTCTGTCCAGGCCCTTTTGATGCAGCAGATGCTGGGACTTATGCATTCATCCACAACAAATAGTGGTCTCTGACCACACATCCACATAAATAACAGAACCTCAAACAAAATTACTTATATGGTAGACGCAGTTGCCCTAGCTTCTGCTCAGTCTAACCTTACCCTCTAAATCCCAGATCATCATCTCCACGTTTGCTCTCCTGATCGGTTGGTGAGCTCACAGTCAAGACCTTCACATTCAGGTATGAAGCCAGGAGTAGGAGCATCATCTTCTCATAAAATGAGATGAGGGCTGTCTTATACAATTTCCAAGTTCTGAAGGAGGCCCTCTGCCATGAAGTGATTCTACTCAGGACAAATGACAAAATTGTGATGCTTTCATTAACGACCTGGGTGGAGCACTCTCCTACCCTTGTGCAGGAAGGCCGTGGGGAGATGAGAGTGGCGCCTTGAGCATGTTGCATCAGTTCAGTCATTGTGCAGTTGCTATTCAATGAGTTGGGCAGTCTGGACCTGGTCCTTTCTTCATCCCCTTTCAACACAATTCTGCCTCTATACTGCTTCAGAAATCCAGACCCTGGTATTTCTGTCAGGATGTATTCACTCTTGGTTCAGAGGGTGTTGCTCTAGTTGTAGGTAAACGGAAGCAGGATGCTTCTCATAATCCCAGACTGGCCTTGGCAGATATAATTTGCGTAAATGGTCAGTCAGAAGTTTCCCTGAGGTGACTCCCCCTACAAGTGAACCCTCTGACACAGGGATTTGGTCCAACCTTCCTGCGCTCCCTTCATCTCCATGCTGGGCTCCTGAGGAGATGAAAGTGTGCAAGTTTTAGGTTTCCAGACAACTGTAGAGATTTTCTTAGCTGCGCATAGGCCATCCAACAGGAGAACTTGGGCAGCTAAGTGATTTAACTTCACCTTCTGGTGTGCAAAGTTTCATCTGGATCCTTTTAGTTGCCCCCATGTAAATTTTTGGTGTGCCTCATGTACCTCTCGAACACAGGTCTGCTTTTCTTGGCAGAGAATGTTCACCTCTCCATGTTTTCTGACTACCTTGAGCCAATAGACAACATATCACTGACTCAGTTACTGTTACTCAAATTTTGCTTCTCCCTCCTCACTTTGTTAACTCCAGTATGAAGGAGAGCATTCCCTTTATCTCTCTGAATGTTGAGGATTCTGCGATTCTACATCGACAGAACAAGGAGATATGCATCCATGCAACTTTTGTATCTTTCCGAATGCCTTGCTGGGTCAGTCTGTTGCCATGAGTTGTATTTCTGCCTGGTTAGTAGCATGTCTTCGACACTACTAATCCATGGTACAGCTCAAGTCGGAAGGCTGGGTTCTCATCACTCTACCGGAGCGGTTGCAGCTTTCCTAGTGGAGATTCGGAATGTACCTATTACAGATCTTTGCAAGGCAGCAGTTTGGAACCCAGTGCATACCTTTGTAAAGCACTATGTTCTGCGTGTCTATGCCTGACAGCTAACTTTCTTCGGTAGGGCAGTCCTTATGGACTTCTGTCCTAAGTGAGCTCTGTCTTCTTCCACCCTGCTCGGTGGGGGTTTCATTTTTAGTTCAGTACTCTCCCATTAGTGTGAATGAGTGGTGGAGACTTTTAGTCCAGAGAGATATGGAAATTCGATATTTACCATAATTCTTGATCTTCTTGGACAAAGTCTCCACCACTCATTCAGACGCCCACCCACCATCCCCCAAGCTCATTTGTTCCGTTTTGGTCTTCACTTCCTTGTTGTTCAGACTGTGAAGACATTGTTGAATTGACCCTTCTCTTATGGGTCATCTGGGTCTTCACATACCTGGAAGTTAGGGTTAGGTTTTTCTTTTGTTAGTTTACGCTGTACCTCCTCGGTTGAAAAAGGTACTGAGGTGGTTGGAGGGTCGATGCCAAGATAGCCTATACAGGTGCGAGCTAGTCTCATGGTGCCACACATGTGTGGTCCTATCCCGGCGCCGGCCCTCCTGAAGATTTTTGACTCCCTCGGGGTCCTAGCACCTCCAGTGTACTCCCATTGATGTGAATGAGTGGTGGAGACTTCGTCCAAGAAGATCAAGAATTACGGTAAGTACATAATTTCCATTTCAAACACCATGAAGTCTTGCTATAATTAGGACCATTTCAGTCAGCCCCTGGCTCTGAACTGCCCCGGAGAGGAAACAGTTAACTCCAGAGAGATCTGGAGTTCCACAGCGCGAGGACGCTGTTCAAAGCTCTATCTGGTAAGTTTCAAATGAAACTGCTAGATTCTTTACTCCGCTTTCACTGAACAGTCGCTCCGGAGATCAGCTCCTTCAGCTCGGTTCGTTTTCGGTTCATTTGAACCAGCAAATGTTTTAAAATTACCACGGTTTCGGTTCAGAAGCTCTATCTGGTAACCGTAAGTAATAAAAATTAAAGTCTGTATGGAAATTCATTATCGGTTCAGTCTGAACCGATCGGTTTGCTTATTTTGACTTTACTGACTTTAGAAGTGCGGTTCCCAGTTCTTATCGGTTCTAAAAAAAACCTTTAATTTTTTGGTTTTTTCCAATACCCGTGACACGGTTAGGAACCGATAAGGGTGTCTTGCCTGGCATGGCCGTTTAAAGGGCAAGTTTGTTGGTTAGGCTGGCATTATGTCTGAGAAACCCAAAAGAAAATCCGGGCCCACTGGGTTTCAACACTGTGATGTCTGTGGGGAAGCCTTTGCCAAGGCTGACCCACACACCACTTGTGTTTATTGTCTGGGGGCTGACCACCTCCTATCAGACTGCCAGGTGTGTACAAATTTCCCTGCAGCCACCCTGGAAAAGAGATTTGGCTGGCTCAGGGAACGAGAGGCCAGAAAGTCCGCTGACCCGGATGGCCAGCCCGGTCCAGCTCCTACTGGACCAGAGGGAGTGCCCTCTGACCAGGGCGAGACTCCCTCGGCCAAAAGGAAGGCTGGTTCAGAAGAACCAGTCAAAGTAAAAGACAAAGAAATCAGCAGGTCTGGAGTCCAATATTGTCTCTCCTACTGCTGCAGAGATAGCTAAAGCCATTCAGATTGTCCAGTCTTTGTCTCAGGGACTTGTCGAACCCCTATAGTTGGGAAAAGGAGGGCTCGTTCAGGTCCAGTGGTTCAGGATTATGATGTTGGGGATTTTTATGAACCACAGGAGGGGGAGGAGGACTTTGATGAGTGTATTTGTGACTGGGAAGGTCTGGAAGTGCCCATAGAGCCGGACATTTCTCCAGACAGACCCTTTGAGTCTCCCCCTTTGCTGTCTGAGTCCCCTTCTCATTTCAAGTTTTATAAAAAGGTGGCAGAAACCCTCCAGCTCCCTTTAGAGGAGGCTGTGGATGAGCAAGAGGAGCCTGATTATGTATAAATGATGGATATTCCAGAGTCTAGAAGGTTGTCTATTCCTTTGCATAAGTCATTTAGGAAGCAAACAACGGAGATTTAAAAAAATCCTCATTCTGTCCCTCCTGTAGATAAAAAAATGGACAGAAAGTATACTTTATCAGGCCCTAATACAGACTTCCTCACTGAGCAGTGTAGTCATGTAGGTGTTCTTCAAGCTGCAGCCTGTGACAAGGCTAATATTCCCCTGGCCTCACATCCTCCTGATAAAGATTCCAGGAAGATTGATGCCACGGCAAAAAAGCAATATATGGCAGCTTCGTTGGGACTCAGACAGGCTAATTATATGGCTTATGTGGCTAGATATCAGAAATCTAGATGGGACACTATATTGCAGTTGGCCAAGCAGGCCCATGGCCAGCTGGCTAGTGAGTTGGAACAGGTGGCTGCTGATGGCATTGGAGCCTCTAAAGTTCAATTTCATACTGCTGTTGATGTTAATGATGTTTCTTCTAGGGTCATGGCCACTTCTGTAGCTCTCCGTAGGTTGGCATGGCTCAGATGCACTAATCTGTCCCAAGATACCCAGTCAAAGGCTATGGATTTTCCTGTGATGGGAAATTCTCTGTTTGGGGATCAAACGGAAAATTACATGAAAAAGATGGACGAATACAGAACTACCTACAAAAGTGCCCAAGCTAAGGAGAGGCATGCCACTCCACAAAGGCATGCCCTCAGGGGTAGGGGCAGGCCTTACCACAGGCCTTTTTACCAATTTCAGGCCTCTTCAGCCTTTGCACAGAGGGTTTTTTTCAGAGGCAGAGGTAGACGGGGCACAGGCAGGCCCTCTCCTTCTCCTCAGCCTAAAGCTGCTTCTCTAGCACAGACACCCTGACAGGGTGTCCAGGGCCGATCTCCTGTACCGGTGGGGAAGGTTGGCATATTTCAGCCAGAACTGGTTGTCCCTAACTTCGACAAATGGGTTCTGGAAGTGGTAGAGGTCTGGTTCTCAGCTTCAAGCAGTTTCCAAAGATGAGAACCAGACATTTTCCCTCAAATCCTTCAAAGCCCTTGCTTTGGAAGCAGAGGTTTCGTCTCTTCTGGACTGCAAAGCAGTGGAAAGGGTTCCCCCTTGCCATCAGGGCAAGGGGCTGTACTCGAGGTACTTCCTGACCCCAAAAAAGACAGGAGATTGGCGGCCCATTCTAGATTTAAGATTCCTGAGCAAGCACCTTTTGAAACCAAAGTTCACAATGTTAACTCTGGCAATGATTTTGCCTTCCTTAAGGCCAGGGGACTGGCTAGCTTCCCTGGACCTCAAGGATGCCTATTTTCATATCTTAATCAGGCCTTCTCACCGAAAGTACCTCAGGTTCGAACTGCCCTCTGGCCACTACCAGTTCAGAGCAATGCCCTTCGGTCTCACTTCTGCTCCAAGGGTTTTCACAAAATGTCTAGCTGTGGTAGTGGCCCATTTGAGAAGGCAAGGGGTAGCTGTGTTTCCCTACTTGGACGACTGGCTCATAGTGGGTCAGTCCCCAGAGCAGGTAAAATCCCACTTGCAAGTCACCCAGCAGCTTCTCATTTTTCTGGGATTCCTGCTGAACTTTCCAAAGTCAGTTCTCGAACCAGTTCAGGTACTAACTTTTATAGGTGCAGAGTTGAACACAAAGTCAGCCAGGGCATTTCTTCCCTCGGAAAGAGTGGACAGAATCATTGCCCTGGCATCTTCCTTACCCTGCGGGTCTCGACCAGCAAGGCACTCTGCAACTCCTAGGGCACATGGCCGCTTCCACAGCGGGTCGTGCAAGGAGCAAGATTTCAGATGAGGGACATCCAGTTCCACTTGAGGTCCTACTGGTCTCAAAGGAAGGACCCCTTACCAAATTAGTCCAGTGACCAAAACCCTGATCCTAGCCCTTCAGTGGTGGCAGGATCAAAGCAACCTAACCCAGGGGGTCCCATTCTTACCCGTTTTTCACTCTCTCACCCTCACCACGGATGCCTCCCTGTTAGGGTGGGGGACTCACTTGGGCGACCTTTCCACTCAAGGAGTGTGGTCCCCTCAGGAATCTCTGCTCCACATCAACCTGTTGGAACTCAGAGCTGTTTTCTTAGCTCTCCAAGCTTTTTCAGATACTGTCCAGAACAAGGTAGTCCAAGTCAGGACAGGCAACACCACAACAATGTGGTACATCAACAAACAAGGGGGCACTCGGTCTTCAGCCTTGTGTACCGAAGCAATGAAGTTGTGGTCCCTGGCTTACTCCCTGAACACCTCCCTGATAGCAGTTCACCTTCCAGGGAAGGACAATGTCCTGGCGGATGCCCTCAGCAGGATTTCTCAGGGCCATCACGAATGGGCTCTGAATCCCCAGGTGCTGGGGTCAGTCTTTGCCAGGTGGGGCACCCCACAGATGGATCTTTTCGCAGCCCCAGACAACCACCAACTTCCTCTGTTTTGTTGCAGGCCTCCAGTGCTGGGATCAGTCCCTCTGGACGCCTTTCAGTTGAATTGGGCAGGGAAGTTCCTGTATGCCTTCCCCCCCTTTCCCTTCCCCTCTTCTTCAGGGTACTGGTAAAGATCAGAACCCAGCCCTGCAAAGTGATTCTGATTGCTCCAGACTGGGCCAGGCAGCCCTGGTACCCTCTTCTCCTGTCCCTCACATTTCACCCTCCCCTGACCTTGCCCAGGACCCACGACCTGCTGACCTGTGCACAGGGGAGAGTGTGGTATCCGGACCTCTATTCCCTCCACCTCAAGGCCTGGTTCTTGAGGAGCTAGAATTTGCTGATTTACACCTTTCTCAAGGTGTCTTGGATATTTTGAAGGCTTCTAGGAAGCCTTCCACTAGAGCCACTTATAATTCCAAATGGAAGAGGTTTTCCTTCTGGTGTTCTGAGAGGCAGATTGTACCAGAATCTGCTGACTTGGCTATTTTATTGGACTACTTGGTCCACTTAAATTCACTAGGCCTCAAACCAACTACTTTGAGGGTTCATTTGGCAGCTGTTTCTGTTTTTGTTTCTGCAGGGAAACCAGTTTCCCTCTCCTCTCACCCTTTGTTTGCCAAGTTTTTCAAGGGGTTACTTCACACTAACCCTCCCTTTCGGGAACCAGCTCCTGCCTGGGACCTGAATGTTTGCATTGCTCAGCTAATGCAACCACCTTTTGAGCCTCTATCTTCGGCAGATCTCAAGTTTTTAACTTGGAAGACCGTTTTTCTAGTGGCTATCACTTCTGCTAGGCGTATAAGTGAATTACAAGCCTTGTCAGTGGAAAAGGATTTTATTTCTTTCCACAGAGATAAAGTGGTCCTCAGGACTAACAGAAAGTTTTCACCTAAGGTGGTTTCAGATTTTCATCTTAATCAATCCATCTCTCTCCCAGTATTTTTTACTGAGCATTCTTCCTCTGGTGAGAGGAGATTGCACAGTTTGGATGTCAAAAGAGCTCTTAGTTACTATTTGGAACGTACCAAGGGTCATAGGTTCGAATCCCTCCAACTCTTCCTTACCTATGGAGAAGTGGGTAGGAGACCTGCTACTAGGAGGACAATCGCAGGTGGATTGTCTCTTGTGACTGAGTTATGTTACCAAAACTAGGTAAAGAACTCCCTCAGGACTGAGGGCTCATTCCACCAGGGTACAGCTGCATCTCTAGCAGCCGCTAGAGATATTCCTATTTTAGAAATTTGTCAAGCTGCTACCTGGAAGACAGTCCACACTTTCACCAAGCATTATTCTCTGGACGTCCAGTCCAGGAGAGATGCTCGTTTGGCACAGCTGTGCTTCGAGCCTATTCCTAAGTAGGTTCTGGCCTCCTCCATGGAGGTACTGCTGTATAATCTGCAGTGGTCCTAATAATAGCAAGACTTCATGGTGTTTGAAGAAAATTACTCACCTTAGTAATTGCTTTTCTTCTCATGGAGTCTTGCTATATTAGGACAACCCCCTCCTACCCTCTCAGAATTCCTACTTGGGTATGGGGTTGGCAATTTGGTGCAAGCACTGTGTCATGCCATTTTAGCCTTTCTAGTCTCCCCTGTTTCATTTGGGATAGGAACTAGGTAATTCTGTTTTGTTATAGTAGATGGCCTCTCTCTGGACTTGAGTCTTTGGGGAGAGGGGCCTATTATGTCTTGTCAGGGGTTATCCTAACAATAATAGGTATATTGTTTTATTCTGTGTTTGTTGTTGTTGTGTTTTGTTGTTCTACTACTAGTAGGTAGCCAATGGCTAGTGTAGGGCTTTCCACACAGACTTGCTATGTTAGTTTAGCTTCATAAAGAACCTGGCAGTTTCATTTGAAACTGACCAGATAGAGCTTTGAACAGTGCCCTCGCGCTGTGGAACTCCAGATCTCTCTGGAGTTAACTGTTTCCTCTCCGGGGCAGTTCAGAGCCAGGGGCTGACTGCAATAGTCCTAATATAGCGAGACTCCATGAGAAGAAAAGCACTTACTAAGGTGAGTAATTTTTTCTTTCTGTCTGTATATAGATGTGATTAACTACTGGGACAGGCATTGATGTGATTATGTACGGGCTGGGTTTAGGTGCTTCTGTCTGTATAGGGGTGTGATTTACTACTGGGACAGGCAGATATGTGGTTATGTGCAAACTGGGTTTAGGTGTTTCTGTCTGTATATGGGTGTGAGTTACTACTGAGACTAACAGGGATGTGGTTGTCATGACCCCACCCCTAAGGGTCAGGTCCACTGAGCTGACAGTGCCCACCCCCTAAGTGCATTCTGTGACAGGGAGGGGGAGACAGAGGATACCCTGTTCATGTCCTTCTATAGCACTCGCTAGATTCACAACTGAATTCTCACCACAAAGTCCCAGGGTCCCCTCTTTACTCTGGATCAGGGTACAATACTAGTCTTGTAACCAAATATGAACCTTTCTTGGTTGTTACACAAAGGGTGAAGATCAAGGCATTATAACCTCTTCGGGGTAGCGTTGTAACCCTGACTGCCTTCTCCCACAAGGCGTGCAATAACCTGGCTTAATTTCCCACAGACCCTTCCTTCAGACTTCAGTATTCCCCCTATTTTTATCCAGACTTTCCTTTTTCAGACCCTTTGTTTGATTTGGTAGCTTATGATGGCACCCCTTAGCAATAATAGTTTAGTCACAGATTATTACCAAAACATCCCCCAGTCACACACGCAATATAGAAATCTTACTCAGGCAGGTTTCTTGAACAAAACAAATGTCTTTACTAAATAAATAATTATCATACATTGCAACAAAAAAGGTTTGATCAATTTCGTCACAGAATAACACAAATAAAATGCGGACATATACATACCAAAAACATGCCTTAAATCTGTTAGCTAAGTTCTACCTTCAGTTCGTATTGGATCGAAATCCAGGAAAAGTAGATGACAGTTTCAGTTTCCTTTGATAGCAATCTTGCTTCTTGTGTGTCAGGAGAAGAGTGTCCTTTGAAGATGCTCAGCAAAATGAGAGAGAGAGAGACCCTGGTTTTCAAGCTTTTTATATAGCGTCAAAATCTTTGGTCTGTCCCAACTTTCAGGCCAGTAGATGTCACTGTTGTGCTTTCCCAACAGCACAATTTCCTTGCTACCTTGTGATGTCATAATTTCCGGACAATTATGTCACATGTAAGAGAATTTGCAATAGCCTGCCAGAATGGATATTTCGGTCTTTTCCTTTCATCTCATCAAAGGCAATATACCATGACGGTTTCCTGGGACCAGAGCATCCTGCCATTGACATGAAAAAGGGCTACATCCAGGACATTTTATTTACCTCGGTTTCCCTCATTTAGTTAACCAGGAAAATACCCTTTGATCAGCTACCCCCAAGCCTTTGACAAGTAATTGTTAGCTTCCTGGCAGGCAAGCAAGCTGGTTCCTCTCTGGTCAGAGGAAGGTCAAACATTTTAAAATATATCCAGTCTCTCTCACTATCCTATGAGAGCTTTCCTTAACACTGGTATTCTTGTGGTGCGTACACATACAAAAAATATAACAGAATACAACACCATATATTTATACATCTGACTTGAAGTGGCATAGCTTTTCACAGTGGTTATATACAGACTGGGTTTAGATGTTTCTGTCTGTGTAGTGGTGTGATTTACTGCTGGGACAGGAAGGGATGTGGTTATGTACAGGCTGGGTTCAGGTGTTTCTGTCTGTATATGGGTGTGATTTACTACTGGGACAGGCGGGGATGTGGTTATGTACAGGCTGGGTTTAGCTGCTTCTGTCTGTATATGGGTGTGATTTACTACTGGGACAGGCAGGGATGTGGTTCGGTACAGGCTGGATTTAGGTGTTTCTGCCTGTATATAGGTATGATTTGCTGCTGGGGCAGACAGGGTTGTGGTTATGTACAGGCTGTGTTTAGGTTTTTCTGTTTGTATATTGGTGTGATTCAGTACTGGGACAGGCTGGATGTGGTTATGTACAGGATGAGTGGAGGGGGTTCTTTCTGTGGGCATTAGTAGGTGCAGATCAGTACTTGGACATGAGTGAATAGTGTTATGTACAGGATGGGTTTAGGGGTTTCTGTCTGTATGTGGGTGTGATTTACTACTGGGAGAGGCAGGGATGTGGTTATGTACAGGCTGGGTGGAGGGGGCTTCTATCTGGCCAAGTGTTGGTGAGATTCTGGACTTGGAAAGGTATCACTGGGTTTTATTTGATTTATTTTAAATGTCATGCTGTAGATGATATATGCAGGAGTGTGGGTGGGATGGAGTTCTCTCTTTAGGTAGGTGTGCTGTAGATGTGGTTCAGTGCTGGGGTGAGTACAGGTTGGCAATGATGGTGCCATTCTGTAGGGCAGTTTTTAGATTACTGCCTGGCTTGCTTTCCCAATTTCCTGAGTAAAATTGTGCCTTTAAAATATAGGTGGCAGAGCTGATTCCAGAGGCCTCTCACCCCCAGGATGGCACACTGCATTCAGGCAAGTACATTAAACAGCGACAAGGCAAAACTCAGAGGAGCAGGACCCTGCAGCAGCATCGTTCCCTGGAGAACTGGCAGCGCCACATGTCAGAGCGGAAAAGACAGCAGGGATTCATCTCTGGTGAGTATGCGGTTGAACACCACTTTGCTTTATCTGAATAACAATGTGAGCAGTTTGTGATGCCCATTTAAGAGCTCTGATAGAATGGAGAAGACAGTTTGATTTTAAATGTAAAAAACAACATTTTCTGTGAGGGCTTTATGTATGCCTTTTTCTTAAAAAGCTAGCATCCTGCCTAAAACTAATATTCGTTTTTAAAATCTGTCAGCTATTACCCTCAATATATGAGGTACTTTTTCTTTTCCATCAGGTTAATTTGAAGATTTTTTTACCTGATATTAGAAGGTGTGATGAGTGGAATGGATAGATCACAGATTTGCCAGTTTACCCATTGTCTAGCCCTGAAATGACTCTGTCACAGAAAACATGATGTATATAAAAATAGCATTTAATATCCCACGATATTTGCATATATTACATGATATTGCACGCTAAACACTACTGGGAATACAGTGTTTCTACAGAGATAGAAATTAACTTTGAAAAAGATAGAGGGCACACAGAAGAATCTTAACTCAAAGCTATCTAAATTTTTACATAGAGTAGAAGAAACTTACACCAACTGCTGAGTTATAGCAAACTCAAACCTGTGATGCTGCTAATTCAATGTCCCAGTTCATTCTAAAGATCTAAATGCTAATACACAGAAACAGAAACATAAAAACATAGAATCTGATGGCAGATAGGGACCCCTTGGCCCAGCCTGCCCATTTTGCATTGCCTACATTCTCACCACAGACCCTACTTGATCTTATAGCTCTTTCTCCCCCATTCCATTCCACTATGATTCCCTTGTGTCTATCCTATGTATTCTTGAACCCCACCCTACCACCTCTCCTGGAAGACTGCTCCTAGAATCCACCACTCTTTCTGTGAATAAGTACTTCCTCATCTCTCTCTTGAATCTGCCCCTTCTAGCTTCATAGCATGTCCCCTAATTCTTGAGCATCTTTTTTTTTCTGAAAAATACTTTCTTCCTGTACCTTATTTACGCCATGAGGTATTTAAAGGTCTCTAACATATCCCCCCCTTCTAGATGGCATATATTGAGGTCCTTTAGTCTCTCTCCTCGCACACATTTTGATGCAAGCTCTGCACCATTTTAGTTGCCCTCCTCTGGACCGCCTCCATTCCGTGTATGTCCTTCTGGAAATGTTGTCTCCAGAACTGGACACAGTACTCAAGATGTGGTCTTTCCAGCAATCTATACAGGAACATCACCTCCCTCTTTCTGCTGGTGATACCCCTTCCTCTGCATGTCAGCATCCCAATAACCCTCTTGACTGCCTTGTCGTACTTCCTGGCCACCTTTAAGTCATCCAATATAATTACCCCTGGATCTCTTTCCTGCTTGGTTGTTGTCAATACCACTCCACTCGTTCTGTACTCCATGCCCAGGTTTCTGTGCCATAAGTGCATTATTTTGCACTTTTTTGCATTGAAAACCAGCTGCCATACGATTGACCGCTCCTTAACTTTTCTCAGGTCTCTGTTCATCCTTTCCAGCCTCCCTAGAGTGTCCACACTATTGCAGATCTTGATATCTCCAAAGAGGCAGACCTTTACTTCCAGCTTCTCTGAACTGACACTTACAAAGACATTAAAGAAGACCAATGTCAGTACTGATCTCTGATGTATACTGCTGGTCACCCTCGCTACCTTGTGGCAAACTCCATTTACCACCACCTTCTGTTGCCTATCCTCTAACCAATTTATTAATCTGTTTACAACTTTTCTACCCACCCCTAAGCTACCCAGATTGTTATAGATCTCCTACGTGGAATGGTGTTGAAAGCCTTACTGAAACCTAGGTAGGCCACATCCGCTGCTCCTCTCTGATCTAATTGGTCACCCGGTCAAAGAAAACTATCAGATTTCTTTGATATTAACCCCCCCCCCATGAATCCATGCTGCGCCGGGTCTTGAAATCTTTTGGTTTGAAGATACTCCACAATCCTTTCCTTCAGCAGTGTTTCCATTAACTTTCCCACCATAGATGTCAGGTTGAGTGACCTATACCTGCCACCCTCTTCCTACTTTTGTGGTACACAGTTATATGCCTGCGGCTGGCCAGCTCACTATGCCGCATCATCATACTTGCTTCTCTAGCATCGCAGGGTTGACTGTTTCTTTGTTTAATGTGGACCACCCTGTTTGAGAGCAGGTCCAAACTGGCTTTGTTTATTAGAGCTAGAGCACTTTTGTTTTTATCCCTGTCTATACAGCTGACAGCGGTTGGTTACTGTTTAAATTTAAATCATAGCATTTGAATATGAAAGGATTTCATCCCTTTGAGGTTTATGCCAAAACAGGTACCTTTTAGCTGAGAAGGGGCACAGCCCTTGATGTTGTAGAGCAAAATAACTGTTTACACTACAGAAGCAGTAGCTGCCACCACATAATCTCTGTGAGAATCCAGGAGAGTAATTTCCAAGTTACACCCGACTTTCTCCCTCAGCTAAAATACCTACAGAGACCTAGCTGATAATCGAACAAAAAATAAACACACAGTTTACATAGTGACAGCAGCTGCAGCAAGAGCAGCAGCTGCACTATGGACTCCATCCCTCAGGCGTGATGGCAGCAGCTGTACTGTGGCCCCCATCCCTCAGGTGTGATGCAGCAACTGCACTATGGCCTCCATCCCTCAGGTGTGATGACAGCAGCTGCATTATGGCCCCCGTCCCTCAGGCATCATGACAGTAGCATTACTACAGACCCCATCCTTCAGGTGTGATGGTAGCAGCAGCAGCACTATGATCCCCATCCCTCATGCGCGATGGCAGCAGCAGGACTACAGCCCACATCCCTGAGGTGTGATTGCAGGAGCTGCACTATGGCTCCCATTCCTCAGCTGTGATGGCAGAAGCAGCACTGTAGCCCCCATAGAAACATAGATTTTGACAGCAGATAAGGATGGCTTGGCCAACCCAGTCTGCCCATTTCCCTACCTAATGGATAAGCTGCAGATCCTAGTTAACCAGCAGCCTACTTCTTCCTACCCCCACCCCCTAGAATAGCCTTATGACTGTCCCATGCATGCTTGAATTCCACCATTGTTTTTGACTCCACAATCTCCTCCGGAAGGCCGTTCCATGCATCCACAACCCTCTGTGTGAAAAATACTTCCTTAAATTACCTCTGAGCCACCCTCTTCTATCTTCAGATTGTGCCCTCTTGTTCTTGCACACCTCTTTTTTGAAAGATGCTACCCTCTTGGACTTTGTTGATTCCTTGAGGTACTTGAAAGTTTCTATCATGTCCCCCTCCTTCTTCTTTCCTCGAGGCTATACATATTCAGCTCCTTAAGTCTCTTTTCATATGTCTTCCGTGCAGACCCTGCACCATTTTAGTTGCCCTCCTCTGGACAGCCTCCATCCTGTCTATGTCTTTGTGGAGATTGGGTCTCCAGAACTGCACACAGTACTCCAGATGGGGTCTCACCAGCTGTCTGTACAGAGGGATAATAACTTCCTGTTTTCTACTGGTGATGCCTCTCCCTATGCATCCCAGTATCCCCCCATCCCTCAGGTTTGATTGCAGCAACATTACTACAGACCCCATCCCTCGGGTGTGATGGCAGCAGCAACACTATGGCCCCTATCCCTCAGGTGTGATGACAGCAGCAGCACTACAGACCCCAATCCCTCAGGTGCAATGGTAGCAGCAGCAGTGTGGTCCCCATCCTTCAGGTGTGATGACAGCAGCATTACTACGGACCCCATCCCTCTGGTGTGATGGTAGCAGCAGTGTACCGGGTCATAATGTCGAACGCTTAATAGCATATGGCATTATGGTGAAACCCAGACCTGTGTGCTCTCTGTGTTGGACCCTGTCCCCAGAGTTAGAATCCTAAGTGTGTGTGTGTGTGTGTGTGTGTGTGGGGGGGGGGGTGTCCTGGGGCATGGGGCGAGGCCGCCACACAGAAAAGAAGATACACCGGAATCGTGCAACGCGATTAAGATGTACGGTATTCTGCCATGTGACATTTTGACCCCGTGCCTAGCAGCAGCACTATGGTCCCCATCCCTCATGCATGATGGCAGCAGCAGGACTATGGCCCACATCCCTCAGATGTGATTGCAGGAGCTGCACTACAGCCCCCATCCCTCAGCTGTGATGGCAGCAGCAGCACTATGGGCCCCATCCCTCAGGTGTGATGGCAGCAGCAGGACTACGGCCCCATCCCTGAGGTGTGATGGCAGCAGCAGGACTATGGCCCCCATCCCTCAGGTGTGATGGCAGCAGCAGGACTATGGCCCCATCCCTCAGGTGTGATGGCAGCAGCAGGACTATGGCCCCATCTCTGAGGTGTGATGGCAGCAGCAGGACTATGGACCCTGTCCCTCAGGTGTGATGGCAGCAGCAGGACTATGGCCCCATCCTTCAGGTGTGATGGCAGCAGCAGGACTACAGCCCCATCCCTCAGGTGTGATGGCAGCAGCAGGACTACAGCCGCATCCCTCAGGTGTGATGGCAGCAGCAGGACTATGGCCCCATCCCTCAGGTGTGATGGCGGACATAGCTGAGCTCCATCCCTCAGGTGTGATGGCAGCAGTAGCTCAGCCCCATCCCTCAGGTATGCCTGCAGCAGCAGAACTATAGCATTTGTGCCTCAGGTGTGATGGAAACAGCATTACTAGAGACCCCATCTCTCAGGCATGATGGAAACAGCAGCATTGAAGCCCCATCCCTCAGATGTGACTGCAGCAGCTTTACTATGGCCACCATCCCTCAGGTGTGATGGCAGCAGCAGTACTACGGACCCTTCCCTCATGTGTGACAGCAGCAGTAGCATTACTACAGTCCCCATCCCTCTGGTGTGACAGCAGCTGCACTACAGCCCCCATCCCTCAGACATGAAAGCAGCAGGACTACAACTCTCATCCCTCAGGTGTGATGGCAGCAGCATTGCTACGGCCCTATCCCTCAGGTGTGACTGCAGCAGCAGCACTACTGCCTTCATCCCTTTGGTCTGACAGCAGCAGCACGACTGCCCTCGTCCCTTGGGTCTGACAGCAGCAGCAACACTTCAGCCCAATCCCTCTGGTGTTACAGCAGCAGCCACACAATGGCCCCATCCCTCAGATGTGTCGGCAGCAGTAGCATTATGTTCCCTATCCCTCAGGTGTGGCGCAGCAGTAAGAGTAGCAGCACTACAGCCCCATCCCTCAGGTGTGATGGAAGAAGCAGCAGCATTACTACAGACCCCATCCCTCAGGTGTGGTGGCAGCAGCATTGCTACGGCCCCCATCCCTAAGGTGTGACTGAAGCAGCAGTAGCACTACTGCCCTCATCCCTTGGGTCTGACAGCAGCAGCAACACTTCAGCCCCCACCCCTCTGGTGTTACAGCAGCAGCCACACAATGGTCTCATCCCTCAGATGTATCAGCAGCAGTAGCATTATGTCCCCTATCCCTCAGGTGTGACGCAGCAGTAAGAGTAGCAGCACTACAGCCCCATCCCTCAGGTGTGATGGAAGCAGCAGCAGCATTACTACAGACGCCATCCCTCAGGTGTAATGGAAGCAGCAGCAGCATTACTACAGACCCCATCCCTCAGGTGTAATGGAAGCAGCATCAGCATTACTACAGACCCCATCCTTCAGGTGTGGTGGCAGCAGCATTGCTACGGCCCCCATCCCTCAGGTGTGACTGAAGCAACAGCAGCACTACTGCCTTCATCCCTTGGGTCTGACAGCAGCAGCAACACTTCAGCCCCCACCCCTCTGGTGTTACAGCAGCAGCCACACAATGGTCTCATCCCTCAGATGTATCAGCAGCAGTAGCATTATGTCCCCTATCCCTCAGGTGTGACGCAGCAGTAAGAGTAGCAGCACTACAGCCCCATCCCTCAGGTGTGATGGAAGCAGCAGCATTACTACAGACCCCATCCCTCAGGTGTGGTGGCAGCAGCATTGCTACGGCCCCCATCCCTCAGGTGTGACTGAAGCAGCAGCAGCACTACTGCCTTCATCCCTTGGGTCTGACAGCAGCAGCAACACTTCAGCGCCCACCCCTCTGGTGTTACAGCAGCAGCCACACAATGGTCTCATCCCTCAGATGTATCAGCAGCAGTAACATTATGTCCCCTATCCTTCAGGTGTGACGCAGCTGTAATAGTAGCAGCACTACAGCCCCATTCCTCAGGTGTGATGGAAGCAGCAGCAGCATTACTACAGACCTCATCCCTCAGGTGTGATGGAAGCAGCAGCAGCATTACTACAGACCCCATCCCTCAGGTGTGATGGAAGCAGCAGCAGCATTACTACAGACCCCATCCCTCAGGTGTGGTGGCAGCAGCATTGCTACGGCCCCCATCCCTCAGGTGTGATGGAAGCAGCAACAGCATTACTACAGACCCCATCCCTCAGGTGTGATGGCAGCAGCAGCATCACTACAGCCACCATCCTTCAGGATTGATGGCAACACCAAAACTTTGGCCCCCATCCCTTCGGTATGATGGCAGCAGCAGCACTATGACCCCCATCCCACAGATCTGACAGAAGCAATAGCACAACGAATTGCATGCCTCATGTGTAACGGCAACAGTAGTGCTATAACCCCCATCCCTCAGTGTGATGATAGCAGCACTATGGCCCCCATCCCTCAGGTGTGATTACAGCAGCACTATGGCCCCTATCCCTCAAGTGTAACAGTAGCAGCATTACCGACCCATCCCTCAGGTGTGATGGCAGCAGTGACAGCACTACAACCCCCATCTCTCAGGTGTGACAGCAGCAGCAACACTATAACCCCGATCCCTCAGGTGTGATGGCAGCAGCAGCACTATGGACCCCATCCCTCAGGTGCGATGGCAGCAGCTGCACTATGGCCCCATCCCTCAGGTGTGATTACAGCAGCATTACTACAGACCGCATCCATCAGGCGTGATGGCAACAGCATTACTAAACACCCCATCCCTCAGGTGTGATTACAGCAGCATTACTACAGACCCCATCCCTCAGGTGTGATGGCAGCAACAGTACTACAGCCCCCATCCCTCAGGTATGACAGCAGCAACACTATGGCCCCTATCCCTCAGGTGTAACAGTAGCAGCATTACCGACCCCATCCCTCAGGTGTGATGGCAGCAGTGACAGCACTACAGCCCCCATCCCTCCGGTGTGACAGCAGCAGCAACACTATAACCCCGATCCCTCAGATGTGACAATGGCTGCATTACTGCCCTCATCCCTAAGGTTTGACAGCAAAAGCAGCACTGTGGCCCCCAACTCTCAGGTGTGATGGCAGCACTATGGTCCTTATTCCCGTGGTCTGATGCAGCAGCAGCAGCAGCAGCACTATAGCCCCCAGTCTTCAGATGCGATGGCAAAACTACAGACCTCATTCTTCAGATGTGTCAGCAGCAGCAGCACTATGGTCCCCATCCCTCAGGTGTGATGATAGCATTGTTACAGCACCCATCCCACAGGTGTGATAGCAGCAGCAGCACTACGGATGCCATCCCTCAGCAGGGTCAGACTGGGTTACTGGGGGCACATCTGAAAAGCTGACAAAGAGGACACCTAGAAAATGAATAGGGGAGGGCCCAGAGTAACACACGCATCAGTATTCCACTTCAGTATGATACATTAGCTCTGTGTTTGCATCTTACATTTACTCACAGTGTCCATTTAAAAAATAGATGATAAAACCAAAGATTCTCAGAGTTTAGAAGGTGGCCAGATACCCAACAGAGGTGGCCTAACTGGAAATTTCCAGCTATAGTGGGCTAGTCCAGCTCCGTCATTCAGGTGTGACAGCGGCAGTAGCAGCACTACAGCACTCATCCCTCAGGTGTGGTGGCAGTAGCAGTAGCACTGTGGCCCCCATCCTCAGGTGTAGTGGCAGTAGCAGCACCATGGTCCCCATCCCTCAAGTGACAGCAGCAGCAGGAGTACGGCCCCCATCCCTTAGATGTGATGGCAGCAGCAAGACTTTGGCCCCCATCCCTCAGGTGTGATGGCAGCAGCAGGACTATGGTCCCTATTCCTCAGGTGTGAGCAGCAGTAGCATTATGGCCCTCATACCTCAGTTGTGACAGCAGCAGCACTATGGTCCCCATCCCTCAGGTGTGATGGCAGCTGCAGCAGCACTACGGTCCCTATCCTACAGGTGTGATAAACCTCAGGTGTGACAGCAGCAGTAATAGCACTACAACCCTGATCCCTTAGGTGTGAAAGTAGCAGCAGCACTATGGCTCCCATTCTTCAGGTGTGTTGGCAGCAGCAGCAGTACAGCCCCATCCTTCAGGTGTGAAAGCAGCAACAGCACTGTGGCACCCATTCCTCAGGTGTGATAGCAGCAACAGCACTATGGTCCTCCCCATCCCTCAGGTGTTATGGCAGCTGCAGCAGCATTATGGTCCCTATCCTTCAGGTGTGATGAACCTCAGGTGTGACAGCAGCAGTAGTAGCACTACAACCCTGATCCTTTAGGTGTGAAAGCAGCAGCAGCACTATGGCCCCCATCCCTCAGGTGTGATGGCAGCAGCAGTACAGCCCCATCCTTCAGGTGTGAAAGCAGCAACAGCACTGTGGCACCCATTCCTCAGGTGTGAAAATAGCAACAGCATCATGGCACCATCTCTCGGGTGTGATGGTGGCAGCAGCACTGTGGCCCCATCCCTCAGGCGTGAAAATAACAACAGCACCATGGCACCACCCCTCAGGCATGATGGCAGCAGCAGCAGCACCATGGCCCCATCCCTCAGGTGTGATAGCAGCAGCATTACTACAGACCCTGTCTCTCAGCTGTGATGACAGTAGCATTACTACAGACCCCATCCCTCAGGTGTGATGGCAGCAAAAGCACTATGGCCGTTGTCCCTCAGGTGTGATGACAGCAGCAGCACTGCAGACCCATCCCTCAGGTGTGATGGCAGCAGCATTACTACAGACCACATCCCTCTGGTGTGATGGTAGTGACAGTATAATGTCCCCAACTGTCAGGTGTGATGGCAGCAGCAGCATAATGTCCCCAACCCTCAGGTGTGATGGCAGCAGCAGCACCACTACAGACCCTATTCCTCAGGTGTGATGGCAGCAGCTGCACTATGGCCCCCATCCTTCCAGTGTGATGGCAGCAGCAGTACAGCCCTCATCCTTCAGGTGTGAAAGCAGCAACAGCACTATGGCACCCATCCCTCAGGTGTTACTGGAACAGCAACAGCACTATGGCCCCATCCTTCAGGTGTGATGGCAGCAGCAGCACCATGGCCCCCATCTCTCAGGTGTGATGGCAGCAGTAGCACCATGGCCCTCATCCCTCAAGTGTGACAGCAGCAGCAGGACTACGGCCCCCATCCCTTAGATATGATGGCAGCAGCAGGACTTTGGCCCCCATCCCTCAGGTGTGATGGCAGCAGCAGGACCATGGTCCCTATTCCTCAGGTGTGAGCAGCAGTAGCATTATGGCCCCCATACCTCTGTTGTGACAGAAGCAGCACTATGGTCCCCATCCCTCAGGTGTGATGGCAGCTGCAGCAGCACTGTGGTCCCTATCCTACAGGTGTGATGAACCTCAGGCGTGACAGCAGCAGTAGTAGCACTACAACCCTGATCCCTTGGGTGTGAAAGCAGCAGCAGCACTATGGCTCCCATTCTTCAGGTGTGTTGGCAGCAGCAGCAGTACAGACCCATCCTTCAGGTGTGAAAGCAGCAACAGCACTGTGGCACCCATTCCTCAGGTGTGATAGCAGCAGCAGCACTATGGTCCCCATCCCTCAGGTGTGATGAACCTCAGGTGTGACAGCAGCAGTAGTAGCACTACAACCCTGATCCCTTAGGTGTGAAAGCAGCAGCAGCACTATGGCCCCCATCCCTCAGGTGTGATGGCAGCAGCAGTATAGCCCCATCCTTCAGGTGTGAAAGCAGCAACAGCACTGTGGCACCCATTCCTCAGGTGTGAAAATAGCAACAGCACCATGGCACCATCCCTCGGGTGTGATGGTGGCAGCAGCACTGTGGCCCCATCCCTCAGGCGTGAAAATAACAACAGCACCATGGCACCATCCCTCAAGTGTGATGGCAGCAGCAGCAGCAGCACTGTGGTCTCATCCCTCAGCTGTGATGACAGTAGCATTACTACAGACCCCATCCCTCAGGCGTGATGGCAGCAGCAGCAGCACCATGGCTCCATCCCTAGGTGTGATAGCAGCAGCATTACTACAGACCCCGTCTCTCAGCTGTGATGACAGTAGCATTACTACAGACCCCATCCCTCAGGTGTGATGGCAGCAGCTGCACTATGGCCCCCATCCTTCCAGTGTGATGGCAGCAGCAGTACAGCCCTCATCCTTCAGGTGTGAAAGCAGAACAGCACTATGGCACCCATCCCTCAGGTGTTACTGGAACAGCAACAGCACTATGGCCCCATCCTTCAGGTGTGATGGCAGCAGCAGCACCATGGCCCCCATCTCTCAGGTGTGATGGCAGCAGTAGCACCATGGCCCTCATCCCTCAAGTGTGACAGCAGCAGCAGGACTACGGCCCCCATCCCTTAGATATGATGGCAGCAGCAGGACTTTGGCCCCCATCCCTCAGGTTTGATGGCAACTGCATTACTACAGACCCCATCCTTCAGGTGTGATGGCTGCAGCAGCACTATGGCCACCGTCCCTCAGGTGTGATGGCAGCAGCAGCACTACGGACCCCATCCTTCAGGTGTGATGGCAGCAGCTGCACTATGGCCCCATCCCTCAGGTGTGATGGCAGCAGCTGCACTATGGCCCCATCCCTCAGGTGTGATGGCAGCAGCTGCACTATGGCCCCATCCCTCAGGTGTGATGGCAGCAGCTGCACTATGGCCCCCATCCCTCAGGTGTTACTGGAACAGCAACAGTACTATGGCCCCGTCCCTCAGGTGTGATTGCAGCAGCACTATGGCCCCATCCCTCAGGTGTGATGGCAGCAGCTGCACTATGGCCCCCATTTCTCAGGTGTTACTGGAACAGCAGCAGCACTATGGCCCCATCCTTCAGGTGTGATGGCAGCAGCAGCACTATGGCCCCATCCCTCAGGTGTGATGGCAGCAGCAGCAGCAGCACTATAGCCCCATCCCTCAGGTGTTACTGGAACAGCAACAGCACTATGGCCCCATCCCTCAGGTGTGATAGCTGCAGCAGCACTATGACCCCATCTCTCAGGTGTGATGGCAGCAGCAGCACTATGGACCCTGTCCCTCAGGTGTGATGGCAGCAACAGTAGCACCACCATGTCCCCAAGCCTCAGATGTGATGGTAGCAGCAGCACTATGGCCCTCATTGCTCAGGTGTGATGGCAGCAGCAGTACAGCCCTCATCCTTCAGGTGTGAAAGCAGCAACAGCACCATGGCACCCATCCCTCAAGTGTTACTGGAACAGCAACAGCACTGAGGCCCCATCCCTCTGGTGTGATGGCAGCAGCAGCACCATGGCCCCCATCTCTCAGGTATGATGGCAGCAGCAGCAGCAGCAGTGCAGCCCTCATTCTTCAGGTGAGAAAGCAGCAACAGCACTACGGCCCCATCTCTCAGGTGTGATGGCAGCAGCAGCACTACAGACCCCATTCCTCAGGTGTGATGGCAGCAGCTGCACTATGGCCCCATCCCTTAGGTGTGATGGCAGCAGCTGCACTATGGCCCCATCCCTCTGGTGTAATTGCAGCAGCAGCACTATGGCCCCATCCCTCAGGTGTGATGGCAGCAGCTGCACTATGGCCCACACCCCTCAGGTGTGATGGCAGCAGCTGCACTATGGCCCCCATTCCTCAGGTGTTACTGGAACAGCAGCAGCACTATGGCCCTATCCCTCTGGTGTGATGGCAGCAGCAGCACTATGGACCCTATCCCTCAGGTGTGATGGCAGCAGCAGCACTATGGACCCCATCCCTCAGGTGTGATGGCAGCAGCAGCACTATGGACCCAATCCCACAGGTGTGATGGCAACAGCATTACTACAGACCCCACCCTTCAGGTGTGATGGCTGCAGCAGCACTATGGCTCCCCATCCCTCAGGTGTGATGGCAGCAGCAGTACAGCCCTCATCCTTCAGGTGTGAAAGCAGCAACAGCACTATGGCCCCCATCCCTCAGGTGTGATGGCAGCAGCAGCACCATGGCCCCCACCTCTCAGGTATGATGGCAGCAGCAGCACTACGGAGCCCATCCCTCAAGTGTGATGGCAGCAGCAGCACTACGGAGCCCATCCCTCAAGTGTGATGGCAGCAGCAGCACTATGGACCCCATCTCTTAGGTGTGATGGCAGCAGCAGCACTACCGACCCTATCCTTCCAGTGTGATGGCAGCAGTAGCACCATAGCCCCATCCCTCAGGTGTTATGGCAGCAGTAGCACCATGGTCCCATCCCTCAGGTGTGATGGCAGCAGTAGCACTGCAGACCCTGTCCCTCAGATGTGATGGCAGCAGCAGTACAGCCCTCATCCTTCAGGTGTGAAAGCAGAAACAGCACTATGGCCCCATCCCTCAGGTGTGATGGCAGCAGCAGCACTATGGCCCCATCTCTCAGGTGTGATGGCAGCAGCAGCATCAGTACGGACTCTGTCCCTCAGGTGCGATGGCAGCAGCAGCACTACGGACCCTATCCCTCAGGTGTGATGGCAGCAGCAGCACTACAGACCCTGTCCCTCAGGTGTGATGGCAGCAGCTGCACTATGGCCCCCATCTCTCCAGTGTGATGGCAGCAGCAGCACTATGGACCCCATCCCTCAGATGTGATGGCAGCAGCAGCACCATGTCCCGAGCCCTCAGGTGTGATGGCAGCAGCAGCAGCACTATGGCCCCCATCCCTCAGGTGTGATGGCAGCAGCAATACAGCCCTCATCCTTCAGGTGTGAAAGCAGCAACTGCACTATGGCCCCATCCCTCAGGTGTGATGGCAGCAGCAGCAATACGGACTCTGTCCCTCAGGTGTGATGGCAGCAGCAGCACTACGGACCCAATCCCTCAGGTGTGATGGCAGTAGCAGCACTACAGACCCTATTCCTCAGTTGTGATTGCAGCAGCTGCACTATGGCCCCCATCCCTCCAGTGTGATGGCAGCTGCAGCACCATGGCCCCATACCTTAGGTGTGATGGCAGCAGCAGCACTACAGACCCTATCCCTCAGGTGTGATGGCAGCAGCAGCAGCACTACAGACCCTATCCCTCAGGTGTGATGGCTGCAGCTGCACTATGGCCCCGATCCCTCCAGTGTGATGGCAGCAGCAGCACCATGGCCCCCATCCCTTAGGTGTGATGGCAGCAGCAGCACTATGGCCCAAACCCTCAGGTGTGATGGCAACAGCATTACTACAGACCCCATCCTTCAGGTGTGATGGCTGCAGCAGCACTATGGCTCCCCATCCCTCAGGTGTGATGGCAGCAGCAGCACTATGGACCCAATCCCTCAGGTGTGATGGCAACAGCATTACTACAGACCCCTTCCTTCAGGTGTGATGGCTGCAGCAGCACTATGGCTCCCCATCCCTCAGGTGTGATGGCAGCAGCAGCACTATGGCCCCCATCCCTCAGTCGTCACAGCAAAATTAGCACTATGGCCCCACCCCTCAGGTGTGATGGCAGCAGCAAGCACTGCGGCCCCCGTCCTTCAGTAGTGATGACCCTCAAGTGCGACAGTGGCAGCACTAGGTACTGGGTCAGTACAGCACTACAATAATAACGCGGCAAGAACCGCACTGTGTAAAGTGGGAAAGCATTTAGAGCAACAGGGGTATAATAGCATTAGGGAATTACCGCTACCCTTGTTGTTCTGCGCTGTTACATAGAAAGGAGCAAGTTGTCGTGTGTGTGGTCGATCCACTCCCATAGTGGTGTGGCTAAAGCACCAGCACATTGCATGGTTGGAGACTCAGGACCACTGTTTGGTTCTCCCCAGGTCTTCAGATGTTGCAACTTTTTTGTATGGCCCCATCCCCAAGGAGTGACTGCAGCAGTATAGTCCCCGCCCTCAGTGCTCATCCTGCAGGTGTGATGGCAGCAGCACTGTGGCCCAAATTCTTTGTTTTTTTTTATTTCGGTCTAATCCATCTTGATTTATGTAGCTTCCACCCCACTCCAAAAAAAAAAAAGTTCTGAGCACTGTGCAGAGTAAAAGCGTCAGACAAAGTATTAAACATAAAGATAGACATTATGACAGTAACATGCATCATACATTACAAAATATTTACAGATAAAATAAAAACACCTGGTATAATTAAAACATTACAATAAAAGATTTAACAAAAAGCCAAGTTTCAAGGCAGATTTGGTACAAGATCTGATTACTATGAGTTTGCTGACCTAATTACTGATATTGAACCTTTGAAGAAGAGCACTTGCGCGCAAAGGTGTCATCAAAGTCTCTAATAAATAAATTAACCTAAAAGGAGGTTAGAAAAGTATTGTAGGGCACACACTGAGAATCCCCACCCAGCGCCCTTACTGACTTCTGGTAGCTCCTCTTTCCCAGGTTAACTTTGGCAAAAGAAGAGCTTGGAGCATCTATCGAGGCAGGGAGTTGTGGTGCTGGGTGCAGGTGTGTGGAACCCGGGGGTGCGGTTATTGAGCCAGGCTCCAGGGCTCTGTTGTCAGTACACGGGACTGTGACTTCTGTGCTGGGCTCAGAGAGTCTGTCCTGGCAGGGAGCTGTGGTGGCTGCTGCTGTCCAGGAGACTCCTTCTCTTGACAGGATTAGATAAAATAACTTTCTCAGCAACCCACTGGAACACCACAGATTCTCACGGCTAGGCTCAGGACACGGGTCGCCAATCTGGGAGGGGAAGCGCACACACACGTCAACACATGGCAGATGGCATACAAAACACCTAAACAACAATCATCCATCACTTTTGCCATAGAAATAGTGACAGCAGAGTAACCCTATACCTGCTGCTTTACTGAACCCCTGACCAGTCTAAGAGTCTTTTTAGGGGTCAGGCCCATTAGGAGACTTGACTGAATGATGAGCAAAAATAGTTCATGACAGTGCTGTGGGAATCACCACTACACTTAGGGTAGCATGAGGAGACTAGTTTAATAATAAATATTGCCTAGTCACATTGCGATTTGAAACCTCACACTCAAAATAGAGGCTTTACTTTTTTGTTTAAAAAGATGGTCCTCCCTAGGGTCTTCCTATGTGTTGGTCCAGGCAGCACGCTTCTTCGGGTTGAGAGCGTACAGATCAGCAGAACTTCTGCAGGTTGAGACCTTTCTCTGGTGGTTCCATTGTTGAGTGGGGGAGAGGAAAGGAGTGCCCCTGCTGCTCAAGGCACGGAGTCGTTATATGGCAGTCTACACCATGCAAAACAATGCCACACACTAAACGATGTGCAGTAAAATAAGGTCAGGAGGAAATGCCAACGTCACCACAACAGTGCACACCATTGGAAACAGTAATAAAATCTTTGTTCATGCAGGGGGCTCTGCCCCTGCACCCCCTTAACTAAAATAACAAACTCCGAAGGGAATGTGGACCAAGAAGAAAAGGGACTACTTGGGAACAGGGAACTTGGATTTAAAAAAAAAAAAAATCTCAGGAGATGAGGAATCAAACCCTAATCCCCGGGTCTCCACTGCACCAGGTGCTTGTGCCTTAGCCAACTTCACCAGGCAGAACACGTGGCCTTTTCAGTCCATCCTCCAGTTCCTAGTGAGCAACAGGGGTAGCGGTAGTTTCCTACCACTGTTATACCCCTGTCACTGTAATTCATTCTGCACTTTACAGCACGTGGTTCTTTGTGTGCTCTTTCGTCCGTGACTTGTTGACTCGATACCCTGCTGAGTGGCTCCTTTTCTGCGGGTGAGGGGGGTAGAAAAGGAATGCCACTGCCACCAAACATGGTTCATTTCTGGTTTCACTGTGATAGTTGTGGCTGCATCCTTTCATATCTGAGAAGTTTCCACCCATTAGCCAGCTCAGCAACATCAACAGCAGCCCTGTCAGGATTGGGTGATGACTCACACACCTCCTGCAGGCTCAGATGCATTGTCTGCTTACAGTACACACCTCCTCAGCCTCTACTGTGCGGGAGTCATCCCAGTATGTTTGCTTTGTGCATACATGCAAGCAAACATAAAAATACTGCTACTGCTGTTTGGTGTGATCATGGATGGTAATGGAGGTTATGTAGGATATGCAGACTGTTGCAGGGGTCAGTGGGAAAACTGATCAGATTAGTTGTGAATAAGTCATGAAAGAGCCCACTGAGGGAGACATTCTCCTTTGTGTTGTATTCATATGTCTCTAAGCTCAGTCTTTGCTGTTTCAGGGCTGCTTCAGAAGCCAGCGGAGAAGCTGTTGATGAACCTATCGGAAGACTACAGGCTTATTCAGGAGCAACGGTACCTAATTGACCGCAGCATCCCTGCTTTGGGCTATGGGAAGGTAAGAGGATCCAGAGTCTTTATTCTGTTTGGCTTTCTCAGTGTAAGCCATGTGAGTGTATTACCAGGAGACAAAGGTGTATAGTATAAGTGTGCGTGCTGTCAGCATGCAAGATGAGCATGGCTGTCTGTGTGACTGTGTCCATATATGTGTGTGTGTGTGTGTGTGTGTGTATGCGCGCGCGCGTGCTATCAGACTGCGTCTTATGTGCGTACGTGTACTATCAAACTGTAAGACGTGTGTGTCAATGTGCTGTAAAAGAAAGAGGCTACTATATGTATGTGTGCTATAAATCTGAGATCTGGGTGTGTACATTTGTTGTAAGAGCAAGAGGTTGGAGAGTGTGCATATATATGTGGTGTGCTGTAAGTACAGGACTGAGGTGTGTAAATCTTCTGTTGGAGCAAGAGACTGGTGTATGTTTGGGTGCTTTGTGTGTGAAAGACTGGTGTGTGTGTGTAAGTGCTATACAGTAAGTGCAGGAGACTTCTTTGTGTAAGTGCACTGTAAGAGTGGAAAACTGGTGTGTGTAATTGTTGGAAATGGGTTGGCAGGGGAGGTCTTTTTGGCATGTGGGGGGTTAGGAATACATTTGATTAAATTGGCTGCAACTATATTAGCAGGCCACAAACATTGCCAGTAGAGGGTGGTGGAGCAGGTTTAAATAAGGTCTGTTTGGTGGGAGGTTGTGTTATGCCAGAGTGGGGGGGGGGGCATAGCCAGTGTTTTCAAAGTTATTTTTAAACAGAGGCACTTGCATAGTTACATCACTCAGTGAACATTAGGCAAAGTGTCACTTGGCCAGCAACTTCACTGCATAGTGGCACTATGCGTAGTCTTCTCTGAACGAAGTAAACACTTCCCTACTCAAAGCTGCATTTAGCACTTTGCAAAATTGGGGAACTTTGTGAAGTATTTAGCAAAGCAAAGTTTCTCCACTTCACACATCTCTACTGGGGGATATAATTGTGAGTGACCAGGGACTGTAAAAGTGCGATTAGAGTGGGAGACTGGGCTGTGTAAGTGGTCTACATGAGTGAGATATTTGGATGTGAAATTGTCAGTGACTGGGGAGTGTAAGGGGGGATAGAAGAGTGGGAAACTGGGCAGTGTAAATGTCCTATGTGAGTGAGACATTTGGGTGTGTAATTGTCAGTGACTGGGGAGTGTAAGGGGGGATATAAGAGTGGGAGACTGGGCTGTGTACATGGTCTATGTGAGTGAGACATTTGGATGTGTAAGTGTGAGTGACTGGGGAGTGCAAGAGGCTATTAGAGTGGGAGGGTTTCATGTCATAATAGTGATCGCAAAACAGCGATCACTATTATGGTGAGTGCATATCATTGAAAAGCAAATTGGCGATATGCACTTCTCTGTGACCACACTTCCGGGAAAATTTAGTGCTTTTTTGGGGGGAGGGGAGGCCTTTGCCCCTTGACCCCTGATTTTGGATGACCAACTCCGGGAGGTGGCGGGTGCATGTCGAGGAGGGGGCAACACTCCAGCCTAGGAACGGGGAGAAAAAAAAGACAGCGCAAGCAGTGGCAAAATTCTTTTCCCTGCTCCATCCTGAACCCAGTGCCTACTGCACTGGAGCCAGCCACCCTCACCACCACATCACAGGGGATGGCTTGGTTGCAGCAGGCACACACCCCCTACCTAAACCGTCTTCCATATCCCTCCCCTCCTCCTCTCTATCCTTCCCCTTCTGGTCACCGTCCTCACTATTGCATCGCTACCCTTGCAGGGTAGCCCAAAATTATAGCGCTGAAAATGAGTCGCCATTTTGTAGTTGCTCATTTTTGGTCATTATCATCACTGGATACCGAGTGGGAGACATGGGTGTGTAAGGGTGGGAGACTGGTGTGTGAAAGTGTAGAAGATTCTAGCGCCTTTGGACTCTGGGAATGTGGGAAACTGGTGAGCATAAGTGTTGGAGACTGGGGTGTTTAGGTACACTATTAGAGTAAGAGACTGGTGCATGTGGATGTTGGATCCGGGTGAGTCTAAATGTGGGATACAGGTGATTGTAAGTGTGGAATATGGGTGAGTATAAGTGGAGGATACAGGTGAATAGAGGTGTGGAATATGGGTGAGTAGAGGCGTGGGATACAGGTGAGTATAAATGTGGGATATGGGTGAGTATAAGTGTAGGATACAGGTGAGTATAAGTGTGGAATAGGGGTGAGTATTAGTGGGAAATGCAGGTGAGTAGAGGTGTGGAATATGGGTGAGTGAAAGTGTGGGATACAGGTGAGAATAAGTGTGGGAGATGGGTGGGTATAACTGGGAGATGGGTGTGTAAAAGTTTGGGAGATGGTTGAGTATAAGTGTGGAATAGGGGTGAGTATTAGTGGGAGATGCAGGTGAGTAGAGGTGTGGAATATGGGTGAGTGGAAGTGTGGGATACAGGTGAGAATAAGTGTGGTAGATGGATGGGTATAACTGGGAGATGGGTGTGTATAAGTTTGGGAGATGGTTGAGTATAAGTCTGGGAGATGGGTGAGTATAACTTGGGAGATGGGTGAGTATAACTTGGGAGATAGGTGAGTATAAGTGTGGGAGATAGGCGAGTAGAAGCACGGGAGATGGATGAGTATAAGTGTGGGAGATGGGTGAATATAAGTGTAGTAGACAGTTAAGTATAAGTGTGGGAGATAGGTGAGTATAAGTGTGAGAAATAGGTGAGCAGAAACGTGGGAGATAGGCGAGTAGAAGCACGGGAGATGGATGAGTATAAGTGTGGGAGATGGGTGAATATAAGTGTAGTAGACAGTTAAGTATAAGTGTGGTAGATGGGTGAGTATAAGTGTAGGAGGCAGTTACGTATAAGTTTGGGAAATGGGTGAATACAACTGTGGGAGATGGGTGAGTATAAGTGTGGGAGTTGGTTGAGTATAAATCTGGGAGATGGGTAAATATAACTGGGAGATAGGTGAATATAGTTTTCAGAGATAGGTGAACAGAGGTGTGGGAGATGGGTGAGTATAAGTGTGGGAGCTGGGTAGATATTATTGTGGGAGATAGTTGAGTATAACTGGGAGATGGGTAAGTATAAGCCTGGGAGATGAGTGAATGTAACTGTGGAAGATAGGTGAGTATAAGTCTGGGAGATGGGTGAGTATAACTTTAAGAGATGGGGCAGTATAAATATGGCAGATAGGTGAGTGTAAGTATAGGAAACAGGTGAGTATAACTGCTGGAGATAAGTGAATATAATCGTGGGAAATAGATCGGTATAACTGTGGGAGATGGGTGACTATAACTGTTGGAGATGGGTGAGTATAAGTGTGTGAATTGGGTGAGTATAACTGCTGGAGATGGGTGAGTATAAGTGTGGGAAATGGGTGAATGTAAGAGATAGGTGAGAATAAGTGTGTAAGATGGGTGTGTATAAGTTTAAGAGATGGATGAGTATAACTGGGAGATGGATGAGTATAACTGGGAGATGGGGTGTATAAGTGTGAGTGGTGTATGTACGTGTGCTGTATGTGTGGTAGACTGGTGTATAAATGCGGTTGATCGGTGAATGTGCTGTATGCGTGGCAGATGAGTGTGTAAGTGTGGGTAATCAGTGAATGTGCTGTATGTGTGGGAGACTGCGGTGTATAAATCTGGGTGAAGGATGTAAATGTGCTGTATGTGTGGGAGACGGGTGTATAAATGTGGGTGATGGATGTAAATGTGCTTGTATATGTGGGAGACGGGTGTATAAATGTGGGTGGTGGGTGAATGTGAATTTGCTGTATGTGTGGGGAAGACTGGGGTGTATAAATATGGGTAATCAGTGAATGTGCTGTATGTGTGTGTGGGAGACGGATGCACAAATGTTGGTGATGGGTGAATGTAAATGTGCTGTATGTGTGGTAGACTGGGGTGTATAAATGTGGGCAATGGGTGAATGTGAATGTGAATGTGCTGTATATGGGGGAGACTGGGATGTATAAATGTGGGTGATTGGTGAATGTGCTGTATGTGTGGCAGACTGGTGTATAAATGTTTGTGATGGGTGAATGTACTCTATGTCTGGGAGCTGAATGTATAAATGTGGGTGATCGACGAATGTGCTGTATGTATGGGAGACGAGTGTATAAATGTGGGTTATCGGTGAATGTGCTGTATGTGTGGGAGATGGGTTTATAAATTTGGGAGATCAGTGAATGTGCTGTATGTGTGGGAGACGGGTGTATAAATGTGATTGATGGGTGAATGTGAATGTGCTGTATGTGTGGGAGATGGGTGTATAAATGTGGGTGGTGAGTGAATGTGGATTTGCTGTATGTGTGGGGGAGACTGGGGTGTATAAATATGGGTAATCAGTGAATGTGCTGTATGTGTGTGTGTGGGAGACGGATGCACAAATGTTGGTGATGGGTGAATGTAAATGTGCTGTATGTGTGGGAGACTGGGGTGTTTAAATGTGGGTGATGGGTGAATATGAATGTGCTATATGTGTTGGAGACGGGTGTATAAATGTGGGTGATGGCTGAATGTGAATGTGCTGTATGCGTGGGAGACTAGGGTGTGTAAATGTGGATGATGGGTGAATGTGCTGTATGTGTGGGAGATGGGTGTATAAATGTGGGTGATAGGTGAATGTGAATATGCTGTATGTGTGGGAGACTGGGGTGTAAAAATGTGAGTGATGGGTGAATGTGAATATGCTGTATGTGTGGGAGACTGGAGTGTATAAATGTGGGTGATGGGTGAATGTTAATGTGATGTATATGCAGGAGATGGGTGTATAAATGTGGGTGATGGTGAATGTGAATGTGCTGCATGTCTAGAAACGGGTGCATACATGTGGGTGATCGATGAATGTGCTATGTATGGGAGACTGGGGTGTTTGAATGTAAGTGATGTGAATGTGCTGTGTGTGTGAGAGATGGGTGTATAAATGTGTGTGATGGATGTAAACGTACTGTATTTGTGGGAGACTGGGGTGTATAAATGTGAGTGATGGGTGTATGTGAATGTGCTGCATGTGTGAGAGACTGGGGAGTATAAATATGGGTGATGGGTGATCGATGAATGTGCTGTATATGTGGGAGACTGCAGTGTATGAATGTGGGTGATGAGTGAATGTGAATGTGCTGTGTGTGTGAGAGGCGGGTGTTTAAATGTGGGTGATGGTGAATGTGCTGTATAGAAACAGAATCTGATGGCAGATAAGGACCGCTTGGCCCACCCAGTCTGCCCAGTTCCCTACCTAATGGATAAGCTGTAGATCTTAGTTATCCAGCAGCCTACTTCTTCATACCCCCACCCTCTAGAATTGCCTTATGACTGTCCCATGCATTCTTGAATTTCACCACTGTTTTTGACTCTACAACCTCCTCAGAAAGGCCAGTCTTATCTGTGTCAATCTTCACCATTCATCACCTTTGGGTACTTGGCCAGAGGAGCTTTTTTTATTTTGGATGGGCGGAGTAGATGCACCATCAGCGCCACCCTCAAGGCCGACGGACTGCGTGGCGCTTGCTGGTTGGCCATTAAGTGTTATCGACTCCGCCTTCCCGCCAGTTCTTCATCTCCTGCTGTCTAGGTCACCTTGTGGGACGCTTTGAGAAAATCTCTCCTGAGAGGCCTACTTTTGAAGCCTTCATGTCGCAGTTCGAATACTTCTTTGACTGTGGTAGCCGAAGTCAAATCGGCTCCGAGTTTCCTGCGGTTCTGTTACGCTTCCTCAACGTCTCCTGGTAAGACTGTTCTTTATTTTACTTTGTGACGTTGGGTCTAGTTTGGTGTTCTTTTGTAGGTCATGTCTTGGTGGGGGCAGAAAACTTGAAGATGGGCCGCCCCCATGCGTCGGTGTCCATCGGCCGTAAGTACTTCATCACCGACCAGCATGACTGTTGCCGATGTGCCTTGGCCCGCTACACGACATGGATTCGTGCAATGCTTGCTTCTCCATGTCATCAAGCAACGCACATGGAAAGTTGGGCAAGCTCCACCGACTTTCGGGGGATGGTCGCTCACTTGTCGGGCCAAGCCGCGTTCTCTTGGCCTTTCCTCTGGTTCCCCTCCCGGGTCTATACTGACCAAGGAGAAGGGGACCTCTGCCTCTTGTAGCCTAGCCATGGCAGAGGCCCCTTCCGCGGTGCAGGAGGCACCATGCCGGCAATTTCCCTTTAGAGCGAAGCTCCCTGGTGTCGCATCTGCAGCTCGCAGGCCTGTGTCAGCGCAGTCCTCGACGCCATCTGTTGGCACCATTTTGGGCCTCGGTGCTGTTCATGGCACTGTGAACCCTGATGGTGCTGTCGTTGGTGCTGGTTGGTTGGTCAGCGCCGTGGCTGCTGAACAGCGCTGATGGTGCTAGCAGCGCCATGGGAGGCTCTATGGCGCCATCCCTGACTGTCTCTGGCCCCGGTGCCATCCGTGGCGCCGTGGTTAGCATGGTGCCATGTCCAGTTCTGGAGCCGATGACGGCGCTGTGAGGTTTTCGGAGCTCAGCGCCATCTGCGGTGCCGGAGAGCACGGTTGGGGCCGTCATTGGTGCCATCTCTGTCCTCGGTGCTGTGGGATGAGTCGGCGCCATGGGGATCTCTGACCTTGGCACTGTTCACAGTGCCAAGAGTGCAGTCATGGCCGTCTTCGGTGCCGTCTCTGGTCTCGGCGCCGCCTGTGGCACTGTGGGCTGAGACAGCGCCGTGACAGGCCTCGGCTCTGAGGCTGCTACCATCGTTGGAGCTTTGTCTTCCTCTGGCACCATTTGCGGTGCTGTTGGGGACGTCGGCACTAACTCTGGTGCAGTCTCAGTTTCTGGTACCCCTTTCAGTCGAGATGGTAGCGGGCATCCACGCACTGTTTGGCACAGAATTTCAGTCTCCACCTCTTTGGAGGAGGAGTCAGACTCTGAGTCAGACAGGCATTCTGACTCCTTGGATTTGGCTGCTCACATGGATGCCTTGGTAGTGTCCTGGACAGACCGGGGGGGCAGTCCCCCTCTGGGGAGTGTACAGTGACTCCCGGGACCAGGGTCAGGGGTGCTGACCAGCAGGCAGTGGTGCAGGCCTCCATTGCTGTGCAGCCTAGTCTCAGAGGTTTTGATGATTCCTCAGTGGTGGTACCCCCTCAGGTGGTGTGCCTGGATCACCCAACTTTGGGGCCAATCGTAGCACCTACAGGAGGGGAGGGTGCTGCTCCTTGGATAGCTCCTTCGGGGGCTGACCAAAGCTGCCAGCTACCTAGGCTGGCTCTCTCGAGGAGGAGGGCACTCTTGGATTCTGAGGGGTATAGGGCCTGTGTGGCGGCCTTTTTGTGGGGCTCACCTGGGCTCTGGGAGAAGCCGTAGTGCAGATCTCCGCCCTTCCCTTTCGGTTTCCTCGAGAGGGCCCAATTCTTTGGAGGTAGGAGACCGTCCTTCTGGACTTTCACAGCCCAGTCACCTCACAGGGGGGATTCTTCAGGGTGCAGCCTAGGCAGTTCCAGTTTGTTTAGTTTAGTTTAGTTTATTGTTCTAGGAATTACTACCTTTGAGCCAGAGGCTCTTTTACAAAGGTTCCACGTCAATTAGGTACAGTACAAAAGGTTACATAGATAACACAACAATTTGTGTTGTGTCAAGAGCAAGAAAACTTATACAAATACATATCAAATCACTTGTGCAAAAGGACATGAGATATCAATAATCACATTATTATTACAAGAAAGAGGTCATGCCAGATTAGGAGAAACAAGTAGGGAAAAAGTCCAGAACAGAGAGGTTAAGTGAAAGGTGAGGGGAGCAGACAATAGCAGGAGAAAAGGTTTCTCAAACATGTCTTTATGAAATAAATTGTTTGGTTGATCAGCTGTCAGCTGTGGAGTTTTCTGGAGTTCCTTCTTCCCTTAGGGCTCCTGGTGTGTTCCCTAGCCCAGGCGGAGGTCAGCCGGTTTCTGTCGCTGGCTCTGTCTCCACACCTCTGCCACACTCTCCTGCACTCCTAGGCATTCTTGGTCCTGGTGGTCCTCTCTCCTGGGAGCAGTTCAGAGCAGTGGCTGCTCATTTTCCCTCTTATGTTAGGGCAATGGACAGCCTGCCCCCTGAGCAGCTACCTTCTGAACAACCGAGGTCCTCTGACGACTCCTCATCCCCTCTTCTGGGGGAGAGGAGCCATCTGTCCACATCTCCCCAGCCGCTGATCTCGCCGAGTATCAGCAATTCCTCATGAGGATGTTGGAGGACCTGCACATCACACCTCCCACTCAACACAATCCAGAGCACTCGATGTGCGCCTTTTTAGGTGATTTCAGTGCGGACATCCTTGCGGTGCCCTCCTGGCCTGCTCCCTTTTTCGGAGGCATTGTTGTGTTCCTGGCAGAGGCCCTTTTCTGGAGTCCCAGCCCCTAGGGACCTCTGCCAGTGATATTGTGCCCCCCCCCCGGAGTCTCCAGGTTCCATTCCTCATTCACAGTCAGGATTGACGCAGCTGGACACTCCTGATGGACTTCGCGCCCTTCACCGTGACTGGCCCCCAGATCAAGATTCCATGGATTTTGACGTCTGGGGGAGGAGGACGTTCTACGCGGCATGGTTGCTGCTCTCTATCGCAGCACATCGGTCCCACTATGCAACCTATGACAGGTTCTTGTGGTCTAGGCTAAGTCAAAATCCTAGCTTTGATGCCTGACACAGAGCAAAGCAGACAAGCCATTGCTCTCTCTGCACGTAGCCTGTAACTAGCAAGGCACCAAGCAAGGGCATCGTATGACGCCAGTGAGGTAGCTACCAGGGTCATAGGGACAGTGATCTACCTGAATGACCTTCTTACACCTGCTGTCTTGGTCCATTCCCTACGTTCCTCTTCTCGGGGCCTCCTTGCGATCGCGATTCCCAGGACGAGGTTAAGAACTGCAGGCGACAGAGCATTTAGTGTCGCCGCTCCCGTCCTGTGGAATTCTCTTCCTTTAGTTGTTAGGGAGGCCCCGTCTGTTGAGGTTTTTAAGGACAGACTCAAGACATTTTTATATGATCAGGCATTCCTTGACTATGTTTTATAGCTTATATTGTCTAATTTTTAAGGTTTATTTTAGTTTTAGAGAAGGAAACAAATTGTGTAGTAAATTATGTTTTAATTGTTTGGAGTTGTATATTTTATTGATTGTTATTGTGTTGTGTTGTCTTTATTTGATTGATGTACGGCACCCAGAGCCTCCACGACAGGTGTCTTTTTAAATTAAATTTGCCTTGCCTTGATCTGCACTAGGCGGATGGCATGGCTGTGTCTTTCCCGGTTGTCACCCTTGGCCTGGCGTAGGGTGATTAACTCCACTCACCAGAGAAATGATCTTTGCTCCCGTAGAGTACGACATTGTCTGTTGGGACAACTTCCTACCCCCTGTCTCACTCTCCCAACTCTCGGGCCTCTCAAGGCCCGTGAAGGTTCTCCCTCATAGTGTGTCACCCACTGAGAGCTAAGGGACTCAGTCCCTTAGGGTTTAAACCCCCTTCAGGGGGGCTCAACACTCACCCAGAGGTGATGAATGGTGAAGATTGACACAGATAAGATATGGAAATTATGTATCTACCTGACCTTTCTGTGTATCTTTACCATTCATCATGATCCCACCCTCCGTCCCTCTGGGTCCCCCTCCCTCTTTGTGCCCCCCTCCTTTCTGTTAGTCAGGAGTGGGGTAAACTGGGGCACGTAGGGGGGTAATTTTTCTTAGGGGCAGAGTGGTCAGGATGGGGGGCACTCCTTCTTCAGTGCTTCGGCTCCACCCCTGTGGGTTGGGGGTTGGCAGTTGCCCTCCTTTCTTTCCTTCTCCCCTTCTTCCCGTCAGTCCCTTGATTTCCTTGTCTTTTGGACATAATGTCAATTAATTTAAGAAACTAGGTTTCTTACACCAAAATTTACTTTCAGAAAGGGGGGAGATATCCCTGTATCTTGCCTGTCTTCCAGAATAGCTGATTCTGCTTTTGTTGGAGTTATTGCCAGTGATTCTGTGTCTTGAATTCAGGCAATTAGCCTTTTGGCTAGTCCTTCGCAGTTCCTATACAATCTGAAGACAGGTCAAGGTTCCAGGGTATGTTTTCCTTTCTCCCCTCCCTCACTCTTTTCCTTACTTCTAAAATCCTTAACCCACCCTCCCTCCCTCCCTTTTCTACTTCCAGAGATTGGGGCCCCTACCAATCCCCTTAGTCTTTCAAATTTATTCTGCCCTCTCAGTCGTTTATTTCTCCTTTAGTTTATATATCTTTTCCTTTGTCTGTCCCTTGGACTTCCTTGTCCACCCTCTCAACCCTTTTTCTCACCTCTCGGTGACTCAAAACTGGTGGGAGTGCGGAGTCACAGCACCTAACGGCCAACCAGCGAGAGGCACGCAGTGCGCAGCCTCAGGTGGCACCATGGTGCGCCTACTACGCCCATCCAAAAAAAAGCCCTAGAGTCATGACTCGGGCTAGGTACCAAAGGTGATGAATGGTGAAGATACACAGAAAGATCAGAATTCAGTTAGGTACATAATTTCTATATCCATGCATCCACAACCCTCTCTGTGGAAAAATACTTTACATTACCTCTGAGCCGCCCCCCGATCTTCAAATTGTGCCCCCTTGTTCTTGCACACCTATTTTTTTGAAAGATGCTACCCTCTTGGACTTTGTTGATTCCCTTGAGGTACTTGAACATTTCTATCAAGTCCCTCCTCTCCCTTCTTTCCTCGAGGCTATACATATTAAGCTCCTTAAGACTCTCTTCATATGTCTTCTGGTGCAGACCCTGCACCATTTTAGTTGCCCTCTTCTGGACTGTCTCCATCCTGTCTATGTCTTTGTGGAGATTGGGTCTCCAGAACTGTGTGTAGTACTCCATATGGGGTCTCACCAGCTGTCTGTACAGTGATAACAACTTCCTGTTTTCTACTGGTGATGACTCTCCCTATGCATCTCAGTATCCCCCTGGCCTTCCTTACTGCCCTCTCACATTGCTTGCCCACCTTTAGGTCATCTGATATGACTACCGCCAGGTCCCTTTCCATTTTTGTTGTTGTTAGTGTCTCACCCCCTTTGTATACTCTTCCCCTGGGATTTTGTTTCCCAGGTGCATTACATTGCACTTCTTAAAATTGAATCTAAGCTGCCATACATTTGACCATTCCTCCAACCTTGCCAAGTACCTCCTCATCCTTTCCATTCCACCTTGTGTATCAACTCTGTTGCAGATCTTTGTGTCATCTGCAAAGCGACGTACTTTTCCTTCCAGTCCCTCTGCAATGCCGCTTATAAAGACATTGAAGAGGACCGTTCCTAGTACTGAACCCTGCTGTACTCCACTAGTAACCCCTCTTTCTTCAGAGTGGACTCTGTTTACTGTTACCCTCTGTGTCCTGTTCTCCAGCCAGTTCTTTTCCCAGGCTACCATCTTGGGACCCACTCCCAGGCTGGCTAACTTGTATATTAATCTTTTGTGTGGGACTATGTCAAATGCCTTGCTAAAGTCTAGGTAGGCCATGTCCACAGCCTCTCCCTGATCTACTACTTTGGTCACCCAGTCAAAGAAATCTATTGGATTTGTCTGACATGACCTTCCCGCTGTGAATCCATGCTGCCTTGGGTCCTGTGTCCCTCTGGCCTCTAGGTACTCAACAGTTCTGTCCTTCAGAAGTGATTCCATCATTTTCCCTATCACCCAGGTCTCTAGTTTCCTGCTTCTGCCCTGCTCCCACTTTTGTGAAGTGGAATAACATCTGCCTTCCTCCAGTCCTCAGGGACTACCCCATCCTCCCATGATTTGTTAAAGAGGGTAGTCAGTGGTGTCACTAGTTCTACCCTTAGATATTTTAGAATTCTGGGATGAATCCCATCAGGCCCCATTGCTTTGTCCACCTACAGTTTTAAGAGTTCTTTCAGAACCCTTTCTTCTGTGAATGGGCTGGTACCAACCCCCATATCAAGAGTGTTTCTGTTGTTTGGTTTAGGTACCTCCCCCTCTTCATTTGTGAATACTGAGCAAAAATATTTGTTTAGCAGCTCTGCCTTTTCACAGTCACCCTCTGCCCACCCCCATCCCCTTTATTAAGACTCACTATCCCTCCCTTGGTCTTTCTTCGCTCCCTGATGTACCTATACAAGGTTTTATCCCTCTTTTTAACTGAGTTGGCTATCTTTTCCTCGGTTTGGGCCTTTGCTGTTCTGACTGCCTTCCTCACTTCCTTTTGCTTTAACTGATACAATTTTCTGTCCTGCTTCTTCTGTGATTCCTTGTACTTCCTGGCCCCATTGCTTTGTCCACCTTCAGTTTTAAGAGTTCTTTCAGAACCCTTTCTTCTGTAAATGGGCCGGTATCAGCTTCTGTATCCAGAGTGTTACTACTGTTTGTTTTATGTACCTCCCCCTCTTCCTTTGTAAATACTGAGCAAAAATATTTGTTTAGTATCTCTGCCTTTTCACAGTCTCCCTCTGCCCACCCTCCCTCCCTTTATTAAGCCTCACTATCCCTCCCTTGGTCTTTCTTCGCTCCCTGATGTACCTATACAAGGTTTTATCCCTCTTTTTAACTGAGTTGGCTATCTTTTCCTCGGTTTGGGCCTTTGCTGTTCTGACTGCCTTCCTCACTTCCTTTTGCTTTAACTGATACAATTTTCTGTCCTGCTCCTTCTGTGATTCCTTGTACTTCCTGAATGCTTTCTTTTTCTCCCTAACCTTCCTTGCCACCTCCTTTGAGAACCATAGTGGATTCTTGCATCATTTTGTTTTGTTTATTTGCTTCACACAAAGGCTTGTTGCCTCTGTAATAGCAGTTTTGATTATTCCCCATTATTCTTCTACCCCTCCTTCCTGCCCACGTGCTAGTGCATTCCTTAGGCACTCACTCATTTTGGCAAAGTCAGCCCTACTAAAGTCCAGTACCTTTGCTTTTGTATGGCCTGAATCTACTGCTGTGTTTATCGTGAACCATACTGTTCAATGGTTGCTAGTTCCCAGATGGCCACCCACTTCTACATCTGTGATCCTCTCTCCATCTCCATTTGAGAGTACCAGATCTAATATTTCTCCCTCTTGAGTGGGTTCCAATACTAGTTGTCTAAGGCTTGCCCCCCCTGTAAGGCATCTAGAATGACCCCAATCTTAGAAGTGGCTGCTGCAAATGCAGTCCAGTTAACATCTGGCATATTCAGATCCCCCATCAGCAATATCTCCCCTTTTTCTGCCATTCTAAGGTTACTTTCCATCATTTTCTTTCCCTGAGATGGGGGTCTATATACAACCCCTGTGCAGATTGTGGTGCCATTGCCGGTCTCCAAATTGACACAGTGCTTCCTCTCCTCCCCTCCCTATTTACCCTTTTGTTCTGTTGCTTTGATTCCTTCCCTTATGTAGAGAGCTACTCTTCCTCCTCTTTTACCCTCCCTGTCCCTCCTGTAGATTGTGTACCCTGGTATGTTTACATCCCCGTCATGGTTCTATGTTTACCATGTTTCTGTGACGCCATGATATCCAGATGTTCCTCCTCCATCAAGGCCACTAATTTAGGAAGCTTGTTACCTAGACTATGGGCATTGGTACTCATTGCTCTGCATTCTTTGATGGCATTACCTCTTTTAGCCCCATCCCTGCCCTTACTGACTTTGCTTTCTCCATTTACCCTTGTTCTGCTCCCTACTGACCTTTCTACCTTGGTCTTTACCTCATTTAGTACCCTGTATGTGTGGGAGACTGGGGTGTATAAATGTGAGTGATGTGTAAATGTGAATGTGCTGTATTTGTGGGTAATGGATGAATGTGAATGTGCTGTATTTGTGGGAGACTGGGATGTATAAATGTGGGTGATGGATGAATGTGAATGTGCTGTATTTGTGGGAGACTGGGATGTATAAATGTGGGTGAGGGGTGAATGTGAATGTGCTGTGTGTGTGGGAGACTGGGTTGTATAAATGTGGGTGATGGGTGAATGTGCTGTATGTGTGATAGACTGGGGTGTATAAATGTGGGTGATGGGTGAATGTGCTGTATGTGTGATAGACTGGGGTGTATAAATGTGGGTGATGGGTGAATGTGCTGTATGTGACTCTTTCCCTACCCCACTGTCCTCAGTTCAATGAGCTCCTCTGGCAGTGCATTCCATCTCGCCACCACTGTCTCTGTAAAGTAGTGCCTCCTCATCTCCCTACTGAACCTTCCCCCTTCCAACTTCAGACTGTGCCCCCTAGTGACTCTTCAGCTCTTTAAGTGGAACAATCCTCCCTCTCTGACTTTGTTTATGCCTTTCAAGTACTTAAAGGTCTCTATCTTGTCCCCCCTTTCCCTTCTCTCTTCCAGCGAGTACATGTTGAGCTCCCTCAATCTTTCTTCATACGGCAAGCCCCCCAGTCCCATGATCATTTTCCTAGCCCTGCGCTGCACCCCCTGTAGTAATCTCACATTCTTTTTGAGATATCAGCACCTGTACTACACAGTACTCAAAGTGCGGCCTCACCAGTGATGTATACAAGGGCAGGATGACCTCCTCCCTTCTAGAGGTGATCCCTCTGGCAATGCACCCAACATTCTGTTTGCCCTCTCTGCCGCACTACTACACTGTGCTGATACCTTCATGTCGCCTGTGACTATTACCCCCAGGTCCCATTCTTCCTCTGAATCTGTTACCTGCTCTTCCCCAGCCAATAGCAGGTCTTGGGATTCCTTACTCCGAGGTGCATGACCTTGCACTTCTTAGCATTTACCCTCAACTGCCACTCCCTAGACCAGTGTTTGAGTTTAGCTAGATCCTCCCTGAGTGCCTGGCTCCCTTCTTCATTGTCCACTTTTGTACAAATCTTAGCTTCATCTGCAAACAGGCTGATCTTACTCTTGTCCCCCTCTGCATTGTCTCCAGTGAAGATATTGAACAAAACAGGGCCCAGCACTGAACCCTGCAGTACCCCACTTGTTACTGGCCTTGGCTTGGATGTCTCCCCTCTTACAACTATCCTCTGTTGTCTGCCATGCAACCAGCTCTCAACCCACCCCATCAGCTTCTCCCCCATTCCCATGTCCCTCAGTTTGCTCATTAACCTCCCATGGGGCACCGAGTCTAAAGCTTTGCTAAAGTCCAGGTACAGGACATCCACAGCGTGGCCTTCATCAATGCTCTAGTGACCCAGTCGAAGAAGTCGATCAGGTTAGTTTGGCATGATCTTCCTGAGACAAACCCATGCTGTCTGTCATCCTGTAGACTATTACTATTGAGAAAGGTTATCAACCTCTCCTTTAGAATGGTCTCCATCAACTTCTTCACTATGGAAGTCAAGCTTACCGGTCTGTAGTTGCCTGGTTGGCCCTTGGGTCCACTCTTGTGAAGCGGCACCACGTGAGCCATCCTCCAGTCCCTGCGTACCTTCCCCATCTCCAAGGAGATGTTGAAGAGGTCCATCAGGGGGCCTGCCAACACCTCCGCTGGTTCCTTCAGGACCCTTGAGTGTACACTGTCTTGTCCTGGTGCCTTGTCCATCCGCAAGGCTTTAAGGCCCTTCAGAACTCTGTCCTCTTGGAGGACCCCATCTGTTATCTCTGCCCCCTCTTCACCCTTGTCCCTTTTCCCCCTGCAGTATTGGGCCATCCTTTCTTTTGTGAACACCGAGCAGAAGTACTCATTGAGTGCCTCTGCCTGTTCTTCCCCTTGTTCCACCCATCCTCCATCCCTCTTGATTCTAACAATGTCGTCTCTACAACTCCTCTTCTCCCTTATATATTTAAAGAACTCCATTTCCCCCTCTCTGATCCCCTGAGCCAACTTCAGCTCCTTTGCTCTCTTGGCTGCCCTGACTGATGTGGTAACCTCCCTAGATGCTCTTGTGAACACCTCTCTATCCTCCTCACCCCCCGATTTTTTTGAACTTGAAGGCCAATCTTTTTTCCCTCACCGTCCACTCCACTTCTTTGCTGCGCCAACTAGGTTTTTTGGACATGGACTGCTTACTCTGAGATTTTGCACACAACCGATAAAAAAAAAAAAAAACAGTTTTTTAACTGTATAGGAACCTTAAAAGGAAAGCAAAAAACTATAGGGCCTATAGTAACGGGGAATAAAACTATCACAGATGAAATAATGAATACTTTTTCAGTGTGTTTGAACCAAAAGAAACACTGGTAAACAGAGAAATAATAACACAAAACGAGTATATTCCTATAAAAGAAAAAGAAATTATAGCGAAGCGGTTAAAATCAAATACTTCTACTGGACCCGATGGCATAAACGCTAAATTTTTGCAGGAACTGATACAGAACTTAATGGGATGAATTAAACATCTCTTTAATACCTCATTAAAAAAAGGAAAGACTATACCTGAATGGGGACAAGCAAATATAACTCCAATTTATAAAACTGGAGCAAGAACTGAGGCTAAAAATTACAGACTGATAAGTTTGACATCAATTTTAGGGAAGATACTAGAAAGAGTTATCCAACGTAGGATATTAGACCACTTGAAGTCAGAACAGATAATTGATATCTCACAGCATGGTTTCATTAAGGGCAAGTCTTGCCTTTCTAATTTAATTACTTTCTTTAAACCTGTAAGTGAGGCTTTGGATAAAGGAGTACCTGTGGACGTAATGTACCTTGATTTTGCTAAGACTTTTGACAAGGTATCACATAAAAAGCTGATTGAACAACTATACCAAATAAAATTAGAGGCAGATATAATTGAATAGATTATATCATGGTTAAAGGAAAGAAAACAGAGTGATAGTGACGGGACATCAATCTGGATGGGGGGAGGTGACCAGTGGAGTCCCTCAGGGATCTGTCCTGGGGCCTACACTATTCAATGTACTTGTTAATACACTTCAAATACAAGATAATGCTTGGTTGTGTAAATATGCAGATGACTGCAAACTAGGGGGGTCTGGTACAGAATCATTCAGATGGTCAAAAATTACAAGAGAACTTGGATAAACTCCTAGAGTGGAGTAAAGTAAACAAAATGATGTTTAACGTATCAAAATGTAAAGTAATGCACCTTGGTGCTAAAAACCCATATCATGAATATAAGTTAGATGTCTATGTTCTATGTTCTATGTTCTATGATCAAATATTGGAGTCTACTACAGAGGAAAGGGATCTGGGAGTAACCGTAACAGACACACTAACTACTGATACGCATAATAAAGAAAAAGTTAAAAAATGGCAACAAATTTTGGGATGCATTTTGGCAAATATTAAAAGTAGAGATGAGGTGAAACTGCCTCTTTATACTAGTTTAGTGCGTCCACATATGGAATATTGTTCACAGTTCCCAGCAGCAATGAATGTTCAGAGTAAGAAATTAAAAGAGGGAGTACAAAGAAGAATAACAGAAAAAAGTAAAAGGTCAGCATAACATGACATATGGTAATAGGTTAAAAAACTTGGGACTATACTCTAGTGAATATAGACAGTTAAGAGGGGACCTATGTTTAGTTTTTAGAGCAACCGGAGATAAGGAGTTAATGGAGAACATTGGAATTGAAAGATGTGAGGAACAAAATAAAAAAACTCAATCCCATAATTACAAGCTAAAAGGAGATATAAATATGACTAAAAAACATATGTACTTATTTACTCAAAGAATAATAAAAAGCTGGAACAAACTACCTATATATGTAGTTGATAGTGAGACTATGGGAAACTTTATCATTTGGATGAATACATGGGAAACAAAATATTTGTGTACCACCAATAGAGCAAACAGGTGGCAAGTTCTTTAATGACCAACTGTCTTCAGAACTTGAAAATTACCTATGAACCTATGTTTGTGGCCTCATTCAGCCCCTTCCTAATGATTGCCCACTTCTGTTCAGCATCCATCACTGGGTTAATTTTAGCTAAATACCCCTCTAGGATGCTGCCCATTCTGGCAAAATTTGCCTTCCTGAAGTCCAACACTCTTGTCCTGGTCTTAGCCAACTCCCTCTATGTGTTGAGGAGGAACCACAGTGAGTGGTGGTTGCTTCCTATGAGAGGGTTCTATACTACCACATCCTGGACTTGATCACCATTTGTTAACACCAAATCCAGTATGTTCCCCTCTCTAGTAGGTTCCATCACCCCTTGCACTATGTAGTTGTCTTGGATAGCCTCCAGCAGCACTTGTTCCCTGGCGTGTGCTGTAGCTACTGTCTGCCATTCAACCCCAGGTAGGTTGAAGTCTCCCACTATAACTGTATTTCCCTTTCCACTGACCTTTGTGATTTGCTCCCTCAGTTCTCTATCCACCTCCATCTTGAACTTCTTACCTATAGGGCTTTGGAGCAATACCCATATGGCTTCTGGCCTCCCCTCATCTCCCCCTCCCTGGTACATAGTATCCCCTCTCTGACATAAATAGCCACCTCTCCAGCCCTTCCACCCCTCCCGGTCCCTGCGGAACACCTTGTAACCCGATATTGTAAGATCCCATTCATGGTATTGGGTGGTCCAGGTCTCTGACATGGCGGCAATATCTACCTCTCCCTCTGCCATCATTGCCTGGCACTCTGCCACCTTGTTTGCTAAGCTCCTTGCATTCAAGGATATTATGGTTCACCTTGTGCCCCGCCCCTCCTCTTCCCGTCTCTCCCCCTTCCACTTTTGACTTGGTAACTTCTCCTCATTCTCCTCCTCCCTCTCTGAGGGGAGAGACCTTCTGGTCTCCCCTGGAAGGTGGACTGTTTTGTACATATGGGAGACTGGGGTGTATAAATGTGGGTGACGGGCGAATGTGCTGTATGTGTGGGAGAGTGCGGTATATAAATGAAGATGATTGGTGAATGAGCTTTAAGTGTGGGAGACTTTGTGTATAAATATGGGGGATAGGTGAATATGAATGTTTTGTGCGTATGGGAGACTTGGGTGTATCAATGAAGGTGACAGGTGAATGTCCTGCATGTGTGGGACACATGGGTGTATATTTGTGGGTGATGAGTGAATGAATGTGAATGTTTTTTATGTGAGGGAGACAGGGGTGTGTACATGTACTGTAGGTGATGGCTGAGTGTGAATGTGCTGTATGTGTGATTGGAATTGGTCTGTGTAAGTGTGGAAGAGTGGTGTGTATTTGGGCCCTGTGAGTGTTGGAGTCTGTGTGTGTGTGTGTGTGTGTGTGTGTGTGTGTGTGTTTTTCCGTGCTACTAAATCCGTTTCATAGATTGGGAATGTTCCAAGGTTGTACTAGTTTGAGTTGGAACTGAATGGCTCTGCCATTGTGTCACTGTTTCTAGTTAAACACAAGCCCCTCAATTAGGTGGATTAGCTGAGGATTTCCTATTTGTCAGTGACTTGTACTAATGTTGCCTCCCTCTCCTTGTGAAGGACTCAAGGTGTGGATCTCAGCTACACGTACAGAAAGATCAGGTGTAAGCTGCAGTGCAAAAACTGGGGCCACTGAAAACTGTGCTGGTTTGCTGTAGACTTAGAGATCTTACCCCTGTATACCAGCATGAGCACTGAGTCCGGGCCTCCTCGGTGCTTCCATCCTGAGAGACACAGAACACAAAATCCACACAAAGTGTTACATACAGCCATCCTAGAAACACATCTTACATTTTTTACCCCAGGAGTCCTTTAGCATCAGTAACTATAGCAGTTAGCTGGCTAGGTGCAACTGCCCCAGAGGTATACCTTTAAGAGAATTTATTTAAAGGAGCTTGGGCATTAGCCAATTAAAAAACAGGAGGGGAGTGAGCTGAGTGAGAACAGCCTGAAGGACTTCAGAATTTTTTCTCCACTGACCGAGAAACATTGCCCCTCAGGTGCCTCTTAACTTTTTTGTTAACTGCCTCATATGCGCTTATCTTGCTGAAGTTTTCCTCACAAATTCAATTTTTAGTGTGCTGAGTGTAATTTTACATTTTTTGTTAGTGGTTGTGTTTTTTCGCGCATTTGTGTTATTTTTACTTTAACTACATTATTTTTACTGCACCTGTTTAAATTACATTCGTTTTTTTACCGCAGTGGCTTAATTTTGAAATTTTTTCATTTTTTTAATGCAATTCTTGAAAGAACTGTCCAATTCTTGAGTTTTACCTTATTTTTTAACTCAGATCTCGCAAGTCCCTACTGCGAGGCATCAAATTGTCTCTCAAATTTTGACAGTTGCTGCTGGGTTCTCTGAGGATTGGCAAGATCAGAGATCCCCACAACTACATAAAACTGGACCTAAAAGTGTCAACTGTCACAGGACTGGCTTCACAGCATTTACAGAAACCTGTGCTCAGTTTTTGACTGGTATTGCTGGGTTCTGTATAAGACTGGCATTGGTATAGATTCCCAGTACTACCAAAAAAAAAGACCGAGTTTATTAAACTGTCACAGGACTGGCTTCGCAGCATTTACAGAAACCTGTGCTCAGTTGTGTTTTGGTTCAGATCTCTGGTTCTCTTTGCAAAATTGGCACAGAGCAAAGAGTCCTAATTAATAATTATGGCTGAGGAAAAATCAAAGGCTACCGATGAGGGGCCATCTAAAAGTAATAACAATAAAAATGTAAGCAGGAGGGCTGATGAAGCCTCTAAATCCCGGCCGAAAAATAAAGCTTCCAAAGGAGCTGATGAAGTTCCTCACAAATTAAAAAATAATAAAAGGGATGAAAAAAAGAAGCTTGATCAAGCTGCTGATGAAGTGGCTAAAAATAATCTCTCTCAAGACAAAAGCGCTCCTGTTCCTCTGGTGAAGGCCAGTAATGAGACAACAGGTGGCTTAAAGCATAAAGAAAAAACAAAGCATATAGAACCACAGTTTGCGCAGGATGTCCCAGCTGTGCAAGACATGACAAAAGCATGGCAAGTCTTTCAGACCCTGCAAAAGATGGGGCCAATATTTACTGGGGCTGGCAAGCACTGTTCCACAGTTCTCTCTTCTGGAGACAGTGAGGGTGATGCAGATGAAGAAGAACATTTTTATGATGCCGCCGACATGGATCTTGAGGGCCTTGAACCCCATGAGTCCCCGGATCCTCCTTTTGGAGCTCCCCCTGGTGACCAGGAGGATTCTTCTTCTGTGTTTACTTTCATAAAAACATGCTAGACACCCTGGACCTCCCTACGCAGGAGCCCATCCAGGACGTCAGTGAGGATGAAGATTATATGGAGATGAGAGGTCCCTCAACCCCTAAGACACTGGTCATCCTTATCAATAATGCATTCAGAAAAAAATACCATGAAACTGTTATGTGTAGTGCAGCTTTAAGAAATGTACTTCCTGTGAGTCTTCCTGTGTGTGTGTTGAGAACAGTTGTCCCCTTATGTCAGTGCTGAATGAAAGTAAACAGAGAAGGCCTAAATTTCTGTGGTGCATATTTTTCTTATTACCAAGACCCTGATGTGTTTAAGTTACTTATTTTCGGCCACCAAATACAACAAACTGGTGACAAGGATGGTGAAAATTTTCATAGCTCCAGCTTACTGAATTATACCATTTTGTGACTTTCTGCATTGGTGGCAAGTAAGCAATTTGGAACTGTGCTATATAATGGAAACTTCAGCCAGCTTTGAGATTTTTACCGGAACAGACTGGGATTCATGTCCAGATGGTTTGATCAGTGGTTATTGCTTAATTCTGCCATACAATCAGCAAATGATCAGCTACAGGGTGAGCTTATTCGAGCTGCTTTTTGTACTTTCTTGGGGAGTGAAATCTTCAAACATTTATGCAGTCTGTGTGCACTGGACCGGCTGGAGGATTTGTCATATAAAGAGTTAAGGGCTAAATTGAATGCACAATACAGTTTAACAACGTTCCCAAGGGCTGAACATTATAAACGCCACAGTTGCTGCCAGAAACCAGGTCAGTTATTACAATCTTATTTGGCTGAGATCAAAAGCTTAGCTCTCACATGTGAGTGGAGCAGGGAACATCTTGAATCTAATTTAGTTGATAAGTTTGTTATGGGGTTGAATAATGAACATCATATTAAGCAGTTACTTTCTGTAAGTGTCAAGAAGTCTGCTGATGAATTTTTACAGATGGCACTAATGTATGAGGCTACAGAAAAAGAGTGCATGCTAAGATGGACAGATAAAAAGAGGTGCAGGTAGATGCAGTAAACCCCAAATTGAAACCGCTCAAACCTACGTCTAAACCACTGTTTTCAAAGAAAAATTCAACCACTCCACCCAAACTGCATGACCAGTACAAATGTGCATCATGTGGGTCATCTCAGCATAGCAGGGACCAGTGCAAATTCAGAGAAGTTCAGTGTCATGCATGTAAACATCACGGTCACATGGATAAGGTTTACAGAAGCAAGAGAACTGCAGTAATCGGTTCAGAGAGCACAGACAATGCAGTGGTTCCAGTTGCACCACAAATGCAGACTAAAGATGTTCCTCCTTTCTATGTGTTACTTCAGTTGCCACAACTGAGGCATCAGTTGCGTTTAATGGTAGACTCTGCTTCCCCAGTTACTTTTATTAACCATCAAACAGCCTGATCTGGATAAGCCACCATTGTCTCCTTGTAATAAGTTGCTGCATGCATTTGAAGGGCAATCAATTCAGCCACTGGGCTCATTTACCACTTTGGTGCACAAGACTGATTCTCTAGGTACACCTTTAACTTTTATGGTTTCACAAAAGGGTGTCAACATTTTGGGCAGAGACGCTCAGTTTCTTCTAAACATTCGTATTGATCCAGCAGATTTTGGCCTGCTTGCTGCTGTCCAGGTTCCACAAAGCAGTAACCCGCCCAAGCTTGGGGAAATTTTAGACATGTATCCAGAGTGTGGAAAGGCCTGGAATGTTGCACAACAGCTAAAGCCAAGCTAGTTACAAAGCCTAATGCAGTCCCTAAGTTTTGTAAACCACAGAAACTTCCTTTTGCCTTAAAACTGGTGGTTGGGGCAGAATTGGACAGACTGGCAAAAGCAGGTGTGATGGAAAAGGCTTCAAGTTCAGATTGGCTACTCCAATTGTGGTAGTATCTAAACCAGGTGGTACGGTTCGAATATGTGGAGATTTTAAGGTGATACTTAATCCAGTACTTGGCACAGATGTATTTCCTTTATCCTTACCAGAGGAACTTTGTCATAGACTGAATGGTGGTGTGGGGTTCTCTAAACTGGACCTCGCTGATGCATACCTTCAAGTGGAACTGGATACAGACACTCAAACTGGTAGTGATTAATATACACCAAGGACTGTATGAGTACAAACGGTTATGTTTTGGCTTTAGTTCTGCGCCTGCTATTTTTCAAAAAGTGATTGAGCAAATGGTAGGTGATATACCAGGTGTTGCTTGTTATTTGGATGACATCATTGTCATGGGCAAGACAGAAGCAGAACATTTACTTGACTTACAAAAGACTTTAGAGAGATTGCAACAGAGTGGATTCAGACTCAGGGGAGAAAAATGCCATTTTTGTTAACCAAGTGTCACGTACTTAGGTCACACTGTTGACAAAGACGGAATTTGTCTGAATGATGAAAAGGTGGAAGCCATTGTGCACATGCCTGAACTGCAGAATTTTTCAGAGTTGCGCTCATTCTTGGGTATGGTGCGCTGCTATGGCCGTTTCATGCCTGGCTTAGCCACTAAATGTGCTATCCTAAATGAACTGTTACATAAAGGGTACTCCATACCTCAGTGGAATCAACAAAGTCCAAGAGGGTAGCATCTTTCAGGAAAAGAGATGTGCAAGAACAAGGGGACACAATTTGAAGATAGAGGAGGGACGGCTCAGGGGAAATGTGAGGAAGTATATTTTCAGGTGGTGGACGCATGGAACAGCCTTCCTGAGGAGATTGTGGGGTCTAAAACTGTGGGAGAATTCAAGAATGCATGGGACAGACATAAGGCAATTTTTGTTGTAGGGGTAGGAAGAAATAGGCTGTTGGTTAAATAGGATCTGCAGCTTATCCCCTAGGTAGGGAAATGGGCAGACTAGGTGGGCCAAGCGGTCCTTATCTGCCTTCAAAGTCTATATTCTATGTTTCTGTTTCCGTGGAAGTAAACCAGAGTCCCACAGTCAGGCAGTTCAAGCCATCAAGCTCTCTCTCTAACCGATGTGAATAATTTAACTCATTATGTCCCTAACTTACTGTACCTATCACATTGGCCTGTGATGCTAGTCCTGTGGGTATAGGAGCTGTCCTTTTCCATACAGATCCAGAAGGAGTGGAGAAGCAGGAGGCAGTATGGCGCAGTGGGTTAAGGCTCTGAGCTGCATATCTGGAGACCTGGGTTTGAATCCCACAGCCCCCTAGGTGCATACTGTGTGACCCTGAGCAAGTCACTTAACTTCCTCGTGCTCCCAGGTTGCACCTGCAAACAAGCTTTCAGCTTAGTGTGTCTCACCTGGTAAAATAATTGGTAAAAAAAAAGAAGCTGATAGCTCATGCTTCACGCAAACTCACTACAGCTGAAAGGAATTATGCCCAGATTCAGAGAGAAGCATTAGCAATTGTGTTTGGAGTCCAGAAATTTCACCAATACTTGCTAGGTTGTAAGTTTCACCTGAAGACTGATCACAAGACACGTGTGACAATTCTCAGTCCAGAAAAAGGAATTCCAGAGACAGCTGCTAGCTGACTTCAATGATGGGCATTCATTTTGTCTGCCTATAATTTCGAGGTCACATACCAACCAATTGACCAGCATGGAAATGCAGATATCTTGTTGAGGTTACCAATATCCAGAGAAATGGAGTTCAATGTGGGACTTAAAGAGGAGCCATTAGTATGCCAAATGGGGCCAGATAGTTTTCCAATGCAATTCAGATATATGGAGGACTCTACTGTTGTGTGTGCAATGGATCTACAACAGTTAGATCTGCTTCCAGTACTAGCCAAGGACATTGCAAAAGCGACTAGCCAAGATGCAATTTTGAAACAAGTGTATCAGTAGATGCTTGAGGGTTGGCCGCAAGGCACTACTTGTTCGGCTGAACTACAACCTTACTATATAAAGAGACAGCAATTGTCCATTCCTGAGGGGTGTCTTCTGTGGGAATTGCATGTCATCGTACCCCAATGTTATCACTCAAATGTGTTAACTCTTTTGCAAGCGGGCCATCCAGGCATTGCTAAAATGAAATCCCTGGCCAGACTTCACGTATGGTGGCCTTCCATTGACAGAGACATATACCAGGTTGTGCAGAGATGCAAAGGTTGTGCTGTATCGATGAGAAATCCGGCAAGAGCTCCAGTTCACCATTGGGAACGACCTGAAAAACCCTGGCAAAAGTTGCATATTGATTTCGCAGGACCTTTATTTAAACTCCATGTGGTTGCTCTTAACTGATGGCCAGAAATTCATCAAATGTCTTCGACAACTACTGAGAACTACTACTCAAAGTTTTGAAATCTGTCTTTGCTACCCATGGTTTTCCGCAAGTGATTGTTTTGGTTAATGGACCACAGTTCACATCTGTTGAATTCCAAGCATTTTGCAAGCAACGTGGTAGCCACCATATTTTCTCACCTCCCTGCCATCCAAGTTCAAATAGTGAAGTGGAACACCTGGTTCATACTTTTAAAAAGAGTATGGACAAAGCTAATCCTACTACACCAATGGCAGTACAAGTAGCCCTTTTGGACATTCTTGCTTTGTGTCAAACAACACCACATTGTGTCACGGAATTGTTGTTTGGACGTCAGATTCAAACTCAATTGGACCTTCTTCACTCTCTAGGCTACAAGTCAGTAACTGAAATGCTACCAGATCCTTCAAACCCAATGATCTCGTGTGGGTCAGGATATATGGAGGCCTGAAGAGATGGATAGAAGGCATGGTAGAACAAAAGTTTGGAAATGTTGTCTATGCTGCTCGATTGACTAACCAGAGGAGAGTGAAAAAACATGTGGACCAGTTACATACTAGAACTGAGACAGAACAAAAAAGGGATACCCAGAGTCGGGGTAGTTATCTAGCATTATTTGTTCCAGAACAAGAACAGGAACAGATAGTGGAACCACAGCATTTGAGACAAGATGTGGCTGATGCTAATCAGATTCTAGAGCAACAGCCTCCAGTCCTAATATGACATTTAGGACATATAAGGCGTCCACCAGAGAGAATGGACTTTTAGATATATAGCCTAATGACACAGACTAACTAAAGGGACATTACAGTAATATTTTTTTTTATTCAAGTTTATTGCATATTTAGGCACAGATAAGGAAAGGAAAATCGCTTCCATCACATGCAGCTATATACATACAGACATTTCATGGTAAAGAGGTCCCAACACATTATCATACTTCATTAGTTAAGACATTTTTCAGTTCCCATATCTCAATTTCCCCCTGTATAGTGCCATCACTTCGTTTCCACCTTCAACATCTTTTAGTATCATTTTACTAACTCTGAGTCCCCCTCTTCCTTCTGACCTTCTCCCTCCTATTTCCTGTCCCTGGGCCATCAACCACAAAGTCCATCACTTCACAAAACCTTACGTCCTTAAATTTATTCTGTGGGTGACCTCCTCCATGTCTTGAATTTCGTCTATTATTGATACCCATTCCTGATATGTCGGTGTACATGGAGAAAGCCATCTCCTGGTTATAGCCTTATGCGCCGACGTTAGAAGGACATTCCCCATGTACACCCTATCACTCCCCTTTACTTTCTCTGGCCTCACTCCCAGTATCAGGTTTATGGGGCCCAGATTGGTCTGTATATTAAATACCTGCTTTAGTTTTTGAATAATTTTAGCCCAAAAACTTATTAGACCCGGACAGGTCCAGAATACATGCAGATAGTTCGCCCCATCCCCTCCAACACTTCCCATTACATTTCTTGTCCCATTTACTCTGGACTATTGGTGTAATAAAAAATCTCATTCTTACTTTCCACTCAAACTCCTTCCACATCGGCAAGCAAGTGGTCTTAAAAATCTGTGTGAGGGCGAAATCCCAATCTTCCTCCCTTACTTCCTCTTCTAACTCCAATTCCCATCTGCTCTTGACCTGGGCGACCCCACCCCCAATCTCTTAGGACCCTGTATATGGCAGAGACCTGACCTTTTATTCGTTTTAGGCTCATTATTTCACTCATGATGCCCATTAATCCCTCCGAGGGTTTGGTTTGTTTAAAGAGGGCCTGCAGGTTATTTATGTGTGTTCTTATTTGTAAATATCTAAAATAATCTGCTTGTCTTATTGAGAATTTTTCTTTAATCTGGTTAAACTCCAGGACCATGTTTCCTTCTAGGAATTAACCGAGGGAACATAGGCCCAGTCTTCCCCACCTCTTAAAAGTGAGATCTTGACTAGCCGGAGGGAACGCCGGGTCCCACGCGAACCATCTTAAGGGCCATGTCTCTCCTTCCAACCTATGTTTAGTCCATAGGTGTCTCATGGTCCCCAGGGTATTTCTTACTGACATCAGGGGCACATTACCAACGTGGTTTAGGGCTCCTGGCAACATGGCTCTGGCTCCCAAAGATGTTCCATCTGTCAAGGCCTCTTCAATTGCCTTCCATCGGGCTATGTATGTGTTTGTTGACTACAAAAGGGCCCAACTTAATTGAGTGGCCAAGAAGTAATCCTCCAAGTTAGGAAGATTCCTTCCTCCACATTTTTTACTGGCTTGCATTATTTCAGTTCTAATTCTAGGTCTCCTTTTATTCCAAACATATTTTATAATCATTCTTTGCCAGATTTGAAATAGTTTTTTGGGTATTTTTATTGGAAGGCACTGGAATAAGAACAGATATTTAGGGAGGATATTCATAGAAACTGATTGTAGCCTCACATATAGGGGTAACTTCAGGGCTTCCCATCTTTTGATATCTTGTCTGATCTGGGCTACTAGTGGCTCGAAATTAATCGTAAAGAGCATAGCGAGATTTTTGGGTATTTGGGTGCCAAAGTATTTTATTTTGCCTTTGTTCCAATTCATATTTAATAGTTGCATTATGTTTGGGGGTGGGTTATAAAAGAATTTCAGAACCTCTGTTTTGCTTTTATTTATCGTGTATCCTGAATATTGACTAAATTTGTCTATTATAGACCATAGCTTAGGGATGGAATTACCCGGGTTGGTTATATATAGGAGAATATCGTCCGCATATAAAGACATTTTATGCTCTTCTCCCCCTATCTTCACTCCCCCCACTCCTCTCTCCTCCCTCACCACATGGGCCAGGGGTTCTATATATATTTTGAAGAGGAGCGGTGACAGTGGACACCCCTGTCTGGTACCCCGCCCCAGGTTAAACCTCTGTGAGATTCCCCCGTTTACCCTCACAAAGGCCTGTGGGGAGGCGTAGAGGGCTTTAATGACCTCCCAAAAAGTTGTCGGGAAACTCATTCTTTCAAGTACCAGAAATAAGAAACTCCAATTAACTTTGTCAAGTGCTTTTTCTGCATCTCGGCTCATAATGCAAGTGGGAGTATGTTGTCTATTAATAATATCAACTACATTAATAGTTTGTCTTACACCTTCCAGAGCTTGCCTGCCCTCTATGAATCCTGTTTGAACTGGATGAATCAGGTTTTTAAGAAAGGACTGAAGTCTATTAGCTATTATAGCCGTAAAAATCTTATAATCTACATTAAGTAGTGAAATTGGTCTATACGAACCACAATCCTTTGGGTCCTTTCCTTCTTTTGGGATCACAGTTATAGTAGTGTAATTCCATGATGGGGTATTGCCTTCCCTTCCATCCACACCTGGTTATACACGGTCTTTAACATAGGGGCTACTTCTGCTACAAATATTTCATATAATTCACTTCCAAACCCATTGGGTCCGGGGCATTTGCCCACTTTAAGATCTTTCACTGTGCGGAGAATTTCCTGGTGCGTAATAGGATGTTCCAGTGTCTGCCTGTGAGTCTCAGTGAACCTAGGCAGCTTTAGGGCTTCTAGAAAATTCCATGCTTCCTTTGTGCGTGTTTCCTGTTGTGGGCAGTATAGTTTTTTGTAGTATGTAACTAGAGTGTCTGCTATCTGCTCCCATTTATAGGCAGTGTTTCCCGTGATCGGATGTCTGAGGGCTGCAACATGTGCCCGAGCAGACTGCTATTTCAGTCGGTATGCCAAGAGACGAGTAGCCCTTGGTTCCCCTTCATAATAAGTTTGTTTTATATAAGACAAAGCCTTTTCTGTCTCGTGTAGGTGTATTTTTTGGAGGCTTGATTTAACTTCTTTTATTTCTTTTTCTGTTTTCCTAGAACATTTTAATTTCTGTTGTTCTTCCAAAATTTCAAGTTTTTTTAATTAGCTGTTGTTTTTGTCTCTCTCTTTCCCTTTTTTAATAGGTGGCTATTGAGATCAGTTTACCTCTGACCATTGTTTTAACTGTGTCCCACAAAATTTGTGGTGAGGTATCCGGGCCTTTATTTATTTGAATAGTCTGTTCTATTACCCCTTTAATTTCCTCCCTCGTCTTATCATCCCTAAGCAGACTAACGTTTAATCTCCATTGTGTTGGTTTTTTAGGTAACTGCAGATCAATCTCTGCAAAAATGGGTTGGGTGGTCTGAGAGAGGTTCCGTGCCCACCCACGTAGATTCAAATACCGGGAGGTCTTTGCCATATGCAAAAAACATATCCAGCCTCGAGTAGATTTTGTATCTTGGGGAATAGCACATGTGGTCCCTTGCCAATGGGTATTTTCCCTCCAGATATCCAATAGGCCTGTATCCCTCATAAGTCTTTTCAGTGCTTTGGAAATGCTCCCATTAGGTGCCAGAATTTTTGATGTAGTATCTAAGGACCTGTTCAGTACCACATTCCAGTCACCCCCTGCTATTACTACCCCTTTTGCTTTTTCTGCTAGTAATTTAAACAATTCTGCAAAGAAAGTTATGGGTGAACCCGGCGGGGCATACACATTCAGCAGAGTGATCTGCATTTCCTGAATTCTTCCCACCAACATCACATAGCGTGCCGCTTCGTCCGCATACACAGCCTCCTCCTCAAATGGGAGAGAGGCTGATAGGAATATCGCAACACCCTCTTTTTCTCATTCGTTAGGGATGCATGGTAGACAGTCGGGAGACCTTTAGTTCTCAGTTTTCATACCTCCCCTGGGGACAAATGAGTCTCTTGCAGAAATTGTATTTCACATTTTTGATTTCTCAAAAATTTTTGAAGTTGTTTTCTTTTAATAGGGTTATTTATGCCATTGACATTATAGGATAGTATTTTAGATTTAAGTGTTACCATGATAAAATTATTTAATCTTCTGCCCTGATCTATTCCCCTTACTATTGTGTGAAGACTTAACCTCTGCCTCCTTTTTGTTTTTTATTTTCTCTTCTTTTTGCTGTATAGAGGACGTCCGTCCTTCTTCCCAATCCCTTTTGCCACTATATGATAGCTTACTAGTGTCTCTGTGCCATTCCTTATGCCATATATGCCAACCATATTTGCTGGTTCTCAACCACCAGCCATTCTGAACAATAATATAAACATATTGCCTTATTACCCCATAAGGTGGGGGTATAACTTTTCTAACTCTAAGTAACTTACAATCTATCAACATGAAAACATCAACAATAAAAACTTGACAGTTGAAAAAACAGTTCCAGGTTCTCTCCCCCTCTGTGTTTGCTTTATTGTAAAGCTTTCTTTTCTTATAGAAGTATTTCAGAGAGGTTGTAATAAATCCTTCGCAACTACCCGGGCTTCTTAGGTCAGTCCACTCTTCTATAGTTGGACTGGTCTGTGCCTCCTTTGAGACACCATGCCCTTTATGGTGGTATGGGCTAAACCTCATTTGAGCTCCATTTTTGGGTCTCAGCCCCAGGCTCAGAGGCAACACTGACGTCAGCAGTGTCAGAAGGCAGAAAAATGCCATATTTAACTTAACTCCTTCCCCCCAACACTTGAATAGCTTCTGAGAGGTCTCCACCCCCTCAGATCCTTCCATCTGCAAGGGCATCCATCTCAGTTACTCCACCCCTGAACAACAGTATGTAATGGGGGACTGAAAGGGGAAGAGAGAGCTCCATAGCAGTCATGATATTATGGTCCACCACCACAGCCTTTTCCCAAAGGAATCTTACCATTATCAGCCCTACCCTTTTTATTTTTATATCCCGGAAGAGTCCAGTATACTCCTTTGTATCATGTTGTCTCATTCATTTAAGTTCCTTCTTCCCTCTCCATGTCTCTCTAGAATCCATCCAGGGCATATGAAAAGAATGAAGTAAAGGGAAAGAGATTCCCCCCAACCCCCCCAGACACCCCTTCCCGTCTCCCCCCACCACAAAGATCCCCACTCTCTTTCCCTTCACCTCATGCCAGTGCCATTTCATGTGTTCATTAATTTCAGTACCTTTATTTGAGTTCCGCACAAGGAGGAGACCGCTTATTCGTGCTGCGAACAGATAACGGCCGCATATGAGTGGCCTCTAATTTTAATTTTTCAGGGAGCTCCATCCACCCCATAGGCTGTCGTGTGCTCCTGTGCCTCCTCCCCTTGTTCATCCTGCAGTACAGTTCCAGCCAGCTGTACCCAGGAGACATAAGGCTTTAATAGCACCACGATGTCTGCTTTTAAATTAGTAGGGTGCGATTTGGAATGGTGAGTCACTTCATGCTAACCACCCATGCCGATCTCTGCAGATCCTTCTCCTCATTCTCCTTTTCCAGCCCCGAAACTGAGATTCCTATGCCTTCCAAAAACCCTTTGGCAGCCAGTAAGTCATCAAAGATTTTAATGCCCTGTTTGGTTTTGACTCGCAGACGTGCAGGAAACAGCATCTGTACCTTTAAATTCTTCAGTCGGAGCTGCTTCAAAATGGGCCACATGGTGCACCACGCCTCTTGAACCCATCGTGTAATCGCTATTCAGCATGATTCTTTGGGGCCCGAACATTATATTTCTCATTCTCCAAGCTCTCTTCAGTATTTTTTCCTTTGAATTGTAACTGGTCATCTTAATAACGAAAGACTTTGGGCAGGAATCAGGACCAGAGGGGTGCTGTGCCAGGGAATGGTGTGCTGTATCCATCGAGATGTCGAGATCTGAAGGTAATTTCAGGGATTCTCTCAATATTTTCTCTATAAAGGTAATTAAATCGGCTGATCCTCTTCGGCTCCCCCAGGGATACCATACAGCCGCAGGTTCTGCCATCTGCTCCTACCCTCCAAATCATCTAGTTTAGCTTGAAGTTCCCACTCTCTCGCCATCAGACAGAGCAGTAGACGGTCGTGGCAATCTGATTGTTCTGTTACCGTTGTAAGCCCCATCTCCAGCTTGTCTGTCCTGTGTTCAATGCTTCCTATGTCTGCCTTTAGCTCAGTAAGTGACACATCTGTCTTCTGCATGATCGAGGCTATTAATTGTGGATAGTCGTCTTCTTGCCCACCTTCTGTCACCATAGCAGCTCCCTCCTCAGTAGGCCCCTCTATTCGGGATGTTTTTTCTCCCTGCAGGAGTAACTGTAGCTTTCGTGCTGGGGTCTGGGCATTCCCAGTTGAGACAGCGTTTGACCTCATCATTTTGGCTGGTGATTACATTTTTTACGCTTATGGATGCCTTTTGATTGTTAGTTGGGTTGGGAGGATCACTAGCTTAGGCTGCCATTCAAGCTGCTGATGTCACCAGAAGCCCAGAGATAGTCCAGTAATAACTTTAATAGCTTCATACTTTTTTCTGAATTATTTACTTATGTACTTTTTAGCTAAGTCAGGAGGGATTGTTATGTGTAGTACAGCTTTAAGAAATGTACTTCCTGTGAGCCTGTGAGTCTTCCTGTGTGTGTTGAGAACAGTTGTCCCCTTATGTCTGTGCTGAATGAAAGTAAACAGAGAAGGCTTAAATTTCTGTGGTGCATGTTTTTCTTATTACCAAGACCCTGATATGTTTAATGTACTTATTTTCGGCCACCAAATACAACAGAAACTGCTTCAAACCCCTGCTTCCATGGCAGGGTTGATAAGTGCGTTGAGAAAAAATACAAATAGTCAAGAACAGGTACCGAGTTCCTGTCTGTACACCCTAGCCATGAGAGTATAGTACAGCAAGCAGCTTATGAGGAAGCTAGAGTCTCCTTGTCCCCCTTACCCCCAGATGAGGACTCAAAGAAAATAAACTTTATCGCAAAGAAAATGTATGCCACAGCTTCCCTGCTGGTCAGACTTTCTTCATATATGGCTTTCACAGCCAAATATCAGAAAGCTCTGTGGAAGTCTGTCCTGGCCATTGCCTGCAGTGGGTCAGATTCTATGTTGCAGGAGCTGGTAGATACGGCAAAAACAGCCTTGGAAGCTACCAAATACCAGTTCCACATGGCAGATGACAACAATGTTGCTGCCTCCAGGGCAATGGCCCACGCCATCTCTCTGAGGCACTTTGCCTGGCTTAGAGCTATCAGTCTAACCCCAGACACCCAGTCTAAGGCCATGGACTTTCCCTGTGATCAAAACATGTTGTTTGATTCCAGAATGACTGACTACATGAAAAAGGTTGATGAGTACACGACCTCCTGGCAGTCTCTCCTCTAAACTTAAGCCTACTACCCCACAGAAATCCCACCCCAGGGGCAGCAGGGATAGAAGTTTTTTCCCCAGGCCTTTTCCTTATCCCCAGTCTCACTTCTTTCAGTACAAAGGGTCTTTCAGCGGGAGGGGCAGACGGGGCCAAAGAAGGGCCACCTCTACCTGGCCTGCAGCCTCACAGTAAAAGCCCTGATGTGAATGTCCAGGTCACCTCCTCTCTGCCAGTAGGAGACAGACTCTCCCACTATCTTCAGAACTGGTCCCTCATTACATCAGGCAGGTGGATTCTGGAGATAGTGGAGAAAGGTCTGCCACTACACTTCAGGCAGATGCCAGACCTCAAGCATACCCAGATGCCAGAACCTCTAACTCCAGCACATGTGCTATTGTTGGAACTGGAGGTAAAAAATCTTTTAGTTCTGTGAATAGTGGCATGGGTCCCGGCCCACGAGAAGGGCAAGGGCCTCTACTCTAGGTACTTTCTGACACAAAAGAAAACTGGGGAGTGGTGACCTATCTTGGATCTCAGATACTTAAATAAACATTTGCTAAAACCCAAATTCAAGATGGTCACTCTGTCATACAGTTCTTACAGCAGGGAGACTGGCTAGCCTCCCTGGACCTAACAGACACTTACTTCTATATACCCATAAGGAGGTCTCAAAGGAAGTTTCTCAGATTCACACTCCCTTTGGCCCACTGTCATTTCACTGCAGTGCCCTTCGGCCTGTCCTCGGCCCTAAGAGTCTTTACCAAGTGCCTTGCAGTGGTAGCAGCACACCTCAGGAAACTGGGTGTCGCTCTCTGTCTCTAGATGATTGGCTTATAGTGGCAAAGTCTCCTTGTCAGGTCAAAGAGTCCTTTTCCCTTACAGAGCGCACTTTAGAGTCCCTGGGATTCCTGGTAAATCTAAAGAAGTCTCACCCGGAACCGACCCAGCTGCTCACCTTCATAGGAGCTCAGCTGGACACTCAGGAAGGATATGCTTTCCTCCCACAGGAAAGAATTCGGTTTGCTTTCAGTGGCAGATTCTTTCGTCTGGGGAAAGCCAAGACCAGCCAGATAATTCCTCAGACTTTATTTTATTTTGCCTTTGTAAACAGTTATACTAGACAGGTTTATTTTATAATACTGCTAATGTAAATAAATACTTTTTAATGAATTCTACAACTACTCCTGGTTTTCCTAAGCTCCCTGACCTGTGCCTCGACGACATATGGTGTAAGCAGTGGTATTTACGCTGTGCATACTCTAAGACAGGAGTTTTGTGCATGGGTATTGGGCCTAGTACCAGGGAAGCACAGAGAAAGGTATAGATTCTGCTGCTTCAAGTCCAGGAGTAGTTACTAGGAGAATGGTAGCCAACCTAGCAGAGACAGAAGTCCAGTCTGAGTTTGTACAGCCAGCACAAGTTATGGAAAAAGAACAAGCAGTGACAGAACCTGAAAGCTTGATGGTGTTTTTCAAATGGTGGGCTATACAACAAAAAGAGACTGAGAAGCAGAGAGAAAAAGAGATGCAGTGACAGGAGCAGCAGATGAGAGAAGAGATGCAGTGACAGGAGCAGCAGATGAGAGAAGAGATGCAGTGACAGGAGCAGCAATGGCTGGATGGCTTGCAAGCTATCAAAGGCAGAGGATCCGGCACAGATCCAGAGGAGCAACAAAACGCAAGCAACTTAAAAGCCATTAAACTTACAAACTTGTGTCCCTCAGATGATATAGAGGCATACCGGACAACTTTTGAAAGAGTTGCCACAGCCTGCCAGTGGCCAAAGCAGCAATGGACAGTCAGACCGGTACCCTACCTGACAGGTAAAGCCCAACTTGCCTATAGCAGTATGGACACTGCACAGTCAGAAAACTATGACCTGGTGAAAAGCGAAATCCTGAAAAGGTATGACATCTCTGGAGAGACCTACAGGCAGAGATTTTGATCTCTGAGGTACAACGCAGTCGACAATCCTCGAGAAGCCTTCACCCGACTCAGAAAACTCCTGATAAAATGGATCCAACGAGAGAGCAAAACAGTCCCAGAGATCATTGACACATTTGCCATGGAGCAATTCGTTAACATCTTGCCTACAGATGTGCAGCTGTGGGTAAAGGAACATGGACCAGAGAGTGGGGAAAAGACTGATCTTACTTCTAGATGGTTTCTTCAGTAGGTCATCACACATAGGACTGACGTCACCTGGCGTTGGGTGGCACGACAGACTTTTCTAGCAATACCTGATGGGGGACTGCCCACTCAATGTCAATACGCGACTGACGCCAGCGTGACTGTATATAGTGAGTAGTCCCCACGCCCACCCTCCGTTCTTTCCTGTTGTCGCTTCATGTCAGTCGATCAGACTTCCAGTAGCGATCGTCGAGAAAGTTTGTTCATGCTGGTGTTTTCCTCACAATTCTCTTCAAATCTTTCAAGTTTTTGATGTCTTTTCACCAAGAAAAAGTGCTCAGCTTGTGGCACACAGATCCCGCACAAAGACGGTCATCAACAGTGCGTTCTCTGCTTAGGCCTAAACCATCCTATCTCCTCCTGCCCTGATTGCCAGTCGTGCAACCAGGCCACTAAAAAACGGAGACAGCAGGCAATGGAGACCCACCTTCTCAAAACTCGTCTGGCCTCCCTGGAGAAAATGATGGAGCACCTTAGGGATTTATCTGAAAAATCTTCCCCTCAAAAAAGCAAAAGGAGAAGACTAGGGAGCGGGCTTGCTCCATGGACGATGCCAGACTGTCCACAAGCAAGGCCATTTACCGCCAAAGACACATGGTAAGTCAGACAAGACTTCAGTGGGTAAGTTGGCCGCTGGCTCCTCCGGCGATCACGCTGCTCCAACTGGCAAGTCGTCTCCTGGCTCCTCCGGTGACTGCGCGGCGGTCGCCAAATCGACTCCCCTGGCTGGGGGCAGTCACCTGACCACAGTTGATAAGCCGGCCAGGGGATCCTCCCCTGATCACACAGCCCTGCCCACTAAGTCGGCTGTCTCTGATGACCGCACGGGCGTGGTTCCTCCGTCAGGGCCTAACGGCACCTCACCCGCCGTCCGAAGAGACCAAAGGGAGAAGGCCCCTCTCCCCCTTCCACTACGCCTGTGTCCTCGCACTTCTCCCCAGATGCATCCGGCGATAGTCTCAGAGAACCCATCGAGCCTCTCGACATTGTGGGTACTTCTCCACACACACCCTCGGGGGTCCCGGATCAAGAGGCTCCTTCACAGCCGTCTGGCCTTTCTGTGGAGGCCCCTCCACCTTCCAGCATGACACTGGCGCCTCCCCAGATGCCAGTGATCCCGACGACAGTCCCTCAGCCAGGCCCGGTTGACAGGCATTTACCTCTGGCCCTGATGCTGGACCCAACCCCTACACCAGAGCTCCCTCGTCCGGTTCCAACGCTGGCCCCTCCAATGCCAGATCCTCTTCCAGTGCTGGATCTGGTCATGCCAGTGCCAACATTGGTCCCTTCAATGTGGACTGTTCCGACGCCATACCCTCTGCCCATATATACAACGGTGGGTCTAACGTGGGTTTCCCCGATGCCTTATCCAGCATCGGGTATCTACTCTCGGCCCCAAACTGTCCCCATTACCCCTTTGGGTATCCTGGGGATCCCTACCTGGGGGGTTCCACTCCTGATTGGAGCAAATTTGGGCAGTTTCATAGATACAACCCATATTCCCCTTATATGGGTTTCCAGGGGTTTTATCCCCTTCTGGTTGCCCCTCCTCCCCCCCCACCTCAACCGGCCCCAGCTCCCCCTCCTCTGGTGGTCCCGGATTTCAAGACCTTAATTCAGTCTTGGTGGCAGGGGGCCAGGTCAGAGCTGGTTACCGATCTAGAAGCCAGACTCCCACAGCTTCAGCTTCCTAGATCCCCTTCCCTGAGTAGTTCTGTTTCAACTGTCCACATCTCAGGGAAGACTTGGCTGGACGTTCCCTTGCTGGATTTCCATCATCATTCTGTTGAGGAGGTGGAAGACAGTTCCGATGGGAGGGAGGACTCTGAGGAGGAGGAACTTGTGGAGGACCCTGAGGATACAAAAGGAAGAACCTCTACAAAATCCCCTCCAGAGGATCCTTCCTTTTCGGACCTTTTGAGGACCTTAAGAGATCATTTTGACAGGGAGTTGGAGGACCAAGATCCTACGTGGCAAAGACTCACGGAGCATCTGGATTTAGAGTCTCTGCCATCTATTCTGGTCCCTCCGTGAATGGGTCCTCACCAAGACCTCACCACCACCGTCTGGCAGATGCCTCACTCGATTCCAGCTGTCCCCAAGAGGGTGGACAGGCTCTACCGGGTGCCTAAGGATGCACCTTTTTTGAAGGCTCATCCTAAGGCAGACTCTGTTGTCATCTCAGCTGCTCATGACTGCTCCACAGTTCCCAAGCACATGAGCACAACACCTCTGGACAAAAAGTCGAAGCTGATGGACCAGTTCGGAAAGAAGGTCTACTTGTCGTCCACGTGTGCCCTTAGATCCCTTAGTTACGTGGCCCACATGGTATCTCATGAGAAACAGACCATGGCCAGGCTAGAGGCAAGGGTCCAGTCTATGGACCCATCGCCCCTTAAGGAGGGACTTGCCAAGGATCTCTGCTTCTCCAAGATCTCCTGTAGGCATGCTCTTCAAGCCACCTACGACTCCGTAGATTCGGTGGCCCGTACCTCGGCAACTGCGGTTGTCCTTAGACGGCATTCCTGGCTTCATCTCTCTGGACTCTCCAACGAAGTCCAGTCAGTGATTCAGGACGCCCCCTTCAGGGGCTCAGTCCTTTTTGGAGGAGATACCAAGGACATTATAACGGATTTACAGAACAAAGGTGTCACCCTTAAATCTGTTAGGTCCATGTACCGATCGGGCACTCAACAACAGCAGCAGGCCTTTTGGAAAAGGACCAGGAGGCAGTGGAAAAATCCTCAGGCAAGACGCCAAGGTAAGCATAAGGCCACGGGTACTGCTACGCTCCCCCCCCCCGCTCCCAAGAACCAGTGACGTTCGGGGGGACCTCCTCCCGAGCGTCCTGCCACTTCTTGACTCTCCGGCCCCACTGCACCTTCAGTTTCGTGACGGGGAGCAGGTGGGGGAAGGTTTGCCTGCCATGTGCAGGAGTGGAGGGCGATCACTTCAGATGAGTGGGTCCTGCAACTAGTGTCTGTCGGACACACCATCGAGTTTCTGGAGATTCCTCCAGATACTCCTCCTTGGAGGTCCTCTTATTCCTGAGACCAAGCTCTCCTCATTCATGAGGAGGTCAACGTGCTCTTGCTCAAAGAAGCAATCGAGCTAGTTCCCTTCGGGCAAGGGGAAAAGGGGTTTTACTCCCATTTCTTCCTGGTTCCAAAGAAGACCGGGGACTTCAGACCCATTTTCGACTTGAGTCATCTCAGTCAGTATGTAGAGTACAAGAAGTTCCACATGCTGATGCTCCAAAGCCTTCTTCCTCTTCTGTTGGAGAATCATTGGCTTTGTGCCCTGGGTATGCAGGATGCCTACTTGCACATCCCTGTCTTCCCCAGTCACTGCCATTTCCTGCATTTTTGTTCCCAAGGGGAACATTACCAGTTCCGGGCACTCCCTTTTGGTCTATATTCAGCACCTCAGGTTTTTACCAAGTACCTGGCAGTGGTGGCAGTGTTTCTATGCTGCAGAGGTTTTGTGGTGTTCCCTTACTTGGATGACTGGCTGATTTCAGCGCCGTCCAGGGTTCTTTTATTGGAAGCTCTGTCTTTCACGCTGGACCTCTTCAACCGACTAGGAATAACGGTCAACATCTCCAAGTTGTCCCTAGTTCCATCCCAGAGACTGCAGTTCATTGGGGCAGTTCTGGATACAGTCCAGTGCAGAGACTTCCTTTCTCCAGACAGAGTGGAGACCTTAATCAGCCAGGCTCGCAAAGTAGCCTCGCTCAGGACCATTCCCGCCCGGGAGGTCCTGCGTCTTTTGGGACTGATGGCAGCGTCCATCATGACCGTTCCCCTAGCAAGGCTACACATGAGAATCACCCAGTGATCATTAAGGGTGCAGTGGGATCAGCTCCTAGACGACCTGGAGGTCTTGGTCTCTTCAGCGGTCCAAAGGGATTTAAAGTGCTGGGAGGATCCTCACGATCTCTCTCTGGGACTTCCATTCTGAAACCCTGCACCAGTAGCTACCCTCACCATGGATGCCTCGAATATGGTGTGGGGGGCACATTTGGGGGATCATCAAGCTCAGGGCCTTTGGATAGGCCCAGAGACTTCTCTCCACATCAGTGTTCTGGAACGCAGGGTGGTCCTATATGTCTTACAGGCTTTTCAGACTCTGCTACCCAAGGGAACACTGTTGATCCAAATGGACAACATGTCAGTAGTTTGGTACATCAACAAGCAAGGAGGAACCCGATCATACCCTCTCTGCAGGGAGGCGACTCAGGTGTGGAACTGGGCAGTCCAGCACCTTCTGGTCTTGGTGGGCATGCACATTCTGGGCGTTTCAAACGTCATGGTGGACAGTCTCAGCAGAACTCAAACCCTCGCCCACTAGTGGGAATTGCATCAAGAAGTGGCGGACTCCATCTTCCAGAAGTGGGGGCGTCCGGAAATCTACCTCTTTGCCTCCCAATCCAATGCAAAACTTCCCAAGTTTTGCTCGCTCATTCCAGAGCGTGGTACTTTCTGGAGCGACGCGTTATCTCTATCATGGACATGGAAATTTTTGTATGCTTTCCCTCCTTTTCCCGTTCTACAGAGAGTTCTCTTCAAACTTCAAGCAGAGGGAGCAAGAATGATCCTTATTGCTCCTCTCTGGCCGAGAGAAATTTAGTTCCCGCTGCTGCAGCAGCTCTCCAGGGAACCGCCAGTTCCACTTCTACTGACTCACAATCTCCTGACTCAAGATCAGGGCAGGCTGGTTCATCCAAGGCTCGGGACCTTGCTTCTTCATGCATAGCTCCTTCAGACATAGCGATTTATTGCTTTAGGGTCTCCTCTAGAGTGGCTCAGGTCCTCATCGAGGCCAGGAAACCGTCAACCCATTCCACTTATGCCATGAAGTGGAAGCAGTTTTCGATCTGTGCTTCCGCTCAGGGTTGGGACCCTTTCTCCTGTTCAGCCCTTCAAGTCATGGAATATCTCCTTCATTTATCAGACTCCGGTCTGTTCTATTCTTCTTTGAAGGTCCATATCTCGGCCATGTCCGCATACCACGGCTCAGTTGGAGGTCTCAAAGACCTTTCTGAAAGGCATCCTCCATCTGAAACCCCCCATCCGTAGCCCAACTCCACCTTGGGACTTGAACTTCGTTCTGGAAAAGCTCACCCTGCCTCCTTTTGAACCAGCTATGAGCTGTGATCTGTGCTTCCTTTCATGGAAGACGCTTTTTCTGGTGGCTATCACCTACGCCTGAAGGATTTCGGAGCTTCAAGCTCTAGTCTGTAAGGAGCCCTGTTTGATTTTCCATAGGACCGGGCGGTCTTTCGGATGCATCCGAGGTTCCTTCCCAAGGTGGTATCGGAATCCATACTGAACCAATCAGTAGAGCTTCCGGTTTACTACCCGACCCTTTCTAACAAGGGTGAGGCACTCCTTCACACAATGGATGTTCATCGGATCCTCCGGTGGTATACTCACCAGACCAAAGAGCTCCACTCTTGTGATCAGTTGTTCATATCCTTTGCCCCCAGGTCAAGGGGCAAACTGGTTTCTAAGCAGGGTCTTTCCAAATGACTGGGCAACTGCATCTGGTCCTGTTACAAGAAGTACGATAAGTCTCTTCCGGGTTCCATAAGAGGTCATTCTACTAGGGGCATGACTGCTTCTGCGGCCTTCCTTAGGAACGTTTCTGCAATGGACATCTGTGCTGCTGCTACTTGGAGTTCTGTCCACACCTTTCCCAAACATTATATCTGGACATTGCTTCTAGGCGGAGGCCCGGCTTTGGATTAGCCATCCTGCAGGGCCTTTTGTCCTAGGCTGGGTCCATGCTGGAATCCAGTTGTTCTGTTGGAGTTAGTTTCCTCCTCCCTAGTTTTCTCTTGGTCTCTCTCTGGAGGGACTGCTTGGGACTCTGTCCTGTATGTGATGACCTACTGAAGGAACCCTTTCAAAGTAAGATAGTACAGTTACATAGGAACTTACCGTAACAGTAGATCTTCGAGAGAGGTTCCTTCAGTAGGTCATAAGTTTCCCTCCCTCCTACCCCTTATTTTAGGTTTTACAGGGACTCCAATTCCTGTTCGCTCCTGCTGTATGGCCTCTTCCTGTCTCTAGCAGGAGAACTGGAGGGCGGACGTGGTGACTGCTCACTGTATACAGTCACATGACGGGTGGGCGGTCCCCCATCAGGTATTGCTAGAAAAGTCTGCCATGCAGCCCGACGCCAGGTGACATCAGTCCTATATGTGATGACCTATTGAAGGAACCTCTCTCGAAGATCTACTGTTACGGTAAGTTCCTATGTAACTGTACTTTTCTTTGGCTGAGGCCTACCAAATGGCCAGACAGACGCCACAGCATAAACTCCAAGCCTGATAAGAACTCTGGTGGGAGTAACAAATCTGGGCCCAAAGACATTATCTGCTATAACTGTAATAAGCCAGGCATTTTGCAAGAAACTGCCATAGTAAGGAGAGTGGCACTGGAGCAGATTTGTCCTTGGCAAATTGGGGCAAGTACTTAACAGATGTGATGGAGGGGAATGAGACTGTGAAGGGACTCATTGATTTGGGAAGCAGACAGACCCTAATGCATGTTAAAGTGCTGAAAAAACACTGTGCAAAGGGACCAAGTACTGGTGTCATCCGCATCCATGGGGACACTCGATACTATCCCACCACGCAAGTGACTCTGATCATTAAGGGTGTGTCACACCAAATGAAAGTGGGGGTAGTACCTAAGTTACCTGTGATTATTGGAAATGACTTTCCAGGGTTTACTGAGTTAATCAAAGAAGGAGTAAATCCTGATGTTTCAGCAGCTGTTGTGACAAGAGTGCAGGCAAAGAAAATTTCAGACGGTGGGAACACTTTTCCTTTCAGTGATTTTGATTTGGACTTGTTTGAGCACAACTCCAAGATCTGGAAATCCAATAAAGCAACCAACTTTCTGATGCCAAAAACTGGGACGATCCATCCTGACCATGCACTCTCCCCAACTGCCGCAGACAACGCCGTGCATAGTCAGTTACATTTTGCTGCTTGCTCTGGGCATGCCACCCCACAGTAACACCAGTAGCAAACATCCATATTAAAACAATACATCATTCTGCTGCAGCAAGTTCCAAATCATGATGTACAGAAAGTTCATTACAAGCAAACCTACGTTAAACTGTGATCAGACATTCAAGCTGCATGTATTGATCCTCCTGACAGTCCCATCCAACCCATTTACCCTCACCTCATATACTGAGTAAACTTCACATCCATGACTCCCACCACCACACCAGATTGTTTTCACAGACTTCTCTACAGCTGATCAGATTCAGGTACCTTAGTTCCCTGTTGCCAGTCTCTTCTCTGTCTGGAGTTCCTTTAAGCTGCTGGCAGGCAGACATCAACATGTTCTTGTTTGCACTACTATCCAGTAATCTAACAGGAAGGAACATGCACTAAAAATACCACCAACAGCTTAATCTGGTTCAAGGTCAGTTGGCGTTCATCTGTATCCCCCCTCCCCCGGGTCGTGCCTGAAAATAGGCAGGATTTGTCTAGTGCACTTACCCGGTCAACAAAAGCTAAATAAATAAATAAATGCTCTACTGTGCTCCCACTGACATGCTTGCAGTGCAACACAGGCGCTGGGGTTAAAGTTGTAAACTGCTGTCCAGCCCCAGCAGCGCCACAGTGGTGCTGAAATAACTCACTCACGGATTAGCAGGCAGCAAAAAAAAAAAGGGACAAAACTGGGACAAGTAAGCAAAAACTGGGACAAAAGTGACATTTTGCAAAACTTATGGGGACACTGGGACATGCTGTCTAAAATAGGGACTGTCCTCGAAAAATAGGGACTGTTGGTAGCTTTAAAATCCAAGAAAGAAAGACGATGCCTGAAGAAACTGTGGCAACAAATGACTGATGGATATAAAGGGTTAAAATATGAAAATGCTGAAACTGAATTGTTAACTGATTGTGATTTTCTGTCAGAACAAGCTAACAATGTTTCTCTCCAGGGTTATTTTAAGCAGCTGGAAGTGAAACCAAAACAGGGTGGACCAATTTTTAAAAAATGTAATGGGTTACTGTACAGAGTTTGGGTTAAACCTCAGACACAGGAACATGCAGAACAATTGGTTATACCACAGAACTATAGAACAGAGTTATTACAGATAGCACATGACAGTCCTATGGCTGGTCACTGAAGGAGGGATCATACCCTAGCCAGATTGCTGTGTAGATTTTACTGGCTTGGAATTTATGTAGCTGTTGCTACCTATTGTAATTCCTGTGCTGAGTGTCAGAAAGTAGCCCCAATTACTAGTAAAGACAAGGTGCCCTTGGTGCTACTACCCTTGATAAATGTGCCTTTTGAGAGAACTGCAATGGATGTGGTTGGTCCTTTAGACAAAAGTAAAAAGGGTAATAGATTTATCCTGGTAGTATGCGACTATGCTACTTGATACCCAGAAGCAGTTCCAATTCCTACTGTTATAGCCCCAAATGTTGCAGCAGAGCTTGCCAAAATGTTCAGCAGAATGGGCATACCGAAAGAAATTATTACTGATCAGGGTAGTAATTTTGGTGCTGCATTACTTAAGGAACTGTATAGACTACTAGGTATCACCTCCATAAGAACCTCCCCCATCACCCTCAGACAGACAGTCTTGTTGAGCGTTTTAACCAAACCCTAAAATGCATGTTAAAAAGGTTTGTAAAAGGGGAAGGGAAAGACTGGAACCAATACATACCTTACCTACTTTTTCTTACAGAGAAGTGCCACAGGCATCAACAGGGTTTTTGCCAATGGAAGTGCTGTATGGTAGACAGCCAAGAGGGCCACTGGATGTGATAAAAGAAATGTGGGAAGATAACCCCACTCATAAACAACCTGTAACTTCTTATATGTGTGCCCTAAGAAAGAAGTTGGCAAAATATGTTGAAATTGCTCATAGTAATCAGGAAGAGGCCCAAAACCAGCAGAAGGTATATTATGACCATGGGGTAAAAGAAAAGGTTTCTGAGACGGTGAAAAGGTTTTGCTACTGTTGTCTACAACACAACATAAACTGTTAATGAAGTGGCAAGGGCCATACAAGGTTCTTAGACGTACTGGCACTGTTAACTATGAGACTGAGACACCTGACAGGAAAATTCTACTAAGATATACCATGCTAACCTCCTCAAGAAATGGCTTAAAAAAAATGCCAAAAGCTGCCTTTCTAGTTTTACCAGAAACCGATAAGGAAGATGTTGATGTAGCTTATGATAGACTGGAACAAACTGTAAATGCTGATGCTGTTAAGGTGAATGTTTCCTCAACCTCAGAACAAACTGCAGACATTTGTAATGTGCTAAAGACATTTAACAGTACTTTTACCACAGTACCAGGCTGAGCAAAAGGGGTTGAGCATGTAATAGTGACAAGGAATGCTCGTCCTATTAGGCAAAAGACATACAGGTTGCCAAAGCAGTTAAGAGCTGATGTGGTTAAGGAAATAAAAAAAATTTAAGAATTGGTATCTTAGAGGAGTCAAGGAGTGCTTGGTCATCTCCCATGATAACTGTAAACAAAAAAGAAGGGTGTGTTAAAACCTGCCTTGATTTTAGGAAACTTGATCAAGTGTCAGAATTTGACAGTTATCCTATGCCCAGAATAGATGATTTGGTGAATAGACTGGGAAGTGCAAAGTATATCAGTACCCTCGATCTCATCAAGGGTTACCAGCAAATCCCTTTAGCTAAAGAATCCAGAGATAAAACTGCATTTGCCACCCCTATAGGATTCTATCAGTTCACCACCATGCCCTTTGGTTTACCTGGTACGCCAGCTACATTCCAATATGGATGTCATTGTATCCCCTCACACTGGTTATTGTGCTGCATACCTGGATGATGTCGTGGTGTACAGTCCGGACTGGAAAAGCCACCTGGAACACCTATGAGCAGTTATCCAAGCTATCAAAAAATGCAGGTCTGACAGTTAATCCTACCAAATATGCACTGGGCATGCAGGAAACCAGATTTCTAACTCCATGTATTCTTCTCATGTTCCTAACTCTCTGCAGTTAGCCTGCTCAGTAGAACTGCCCAGAGAATGGAACTATATGCTAATGATGGAATGATTGGCACATGAAATATTCAAACTGCTGCCCTCATCTGCTCTATCAACGTCTCAGATTTCTTACTCCACCTCACAAGTCTAGACACCCATGAGATCCCTCAGGTCGTTGTTGGCTTTTTGTGAAGTACAATTGCTTAAATGATACATAATTTTCTTTCTGCTGCCTTCATTCATTGTTGAATTTTATTATAACATCTAATTTGTTTAGTTTAGTTGGATTTAGTGTTTATTTCTCTGTTCCTTGCGGTTCGGTATAACCATTGAGGAACTGAGTAGTTATTTATTAGTTGTGGACTTTTTCCACTTTAATTTCTCTATTTTCTTTCTAAAAATATTATTGTGTTAAGTTTTGTGTGTTTTGTATAAACCGCTGACCCAGTTTCTTTATAACCGCTAACCTGGTTACTGTGAACCATTGTGTCGGTTTCGAGAACCACTGACCCGGTTCTGAATTTTCTGAATTTATCAGTTCTTTTGGGGCCTAATCGGTTCCTGAACCGACCGCAAAAAAAAGTTAAATCTTTTGCAGTTAAGGTTTTTCCCCTGGAAATGGAGCACTCTGAAAAACCTAAAAAAAAGACTGGTCCCCCGGGTTTTAAAAACTGTGTGAAGTGTAGGGAAGTGTTTGCCAAGGCAGACAGTCATGACAGTTGTGTGTTCTGCCTGGGAACTGATCATTTGAATTCTAACTGTGAAATTTGTAAATCTTTCCCACAGAAAACTGGAAAAAAGGGTGGAGAGTTTGAAAAAGAAGTTGGGGAGTGTTTCAGGCTCTAACCAGCCAACACCTTCCAAATCAGTGGGAGAAACTGCATTTTCTTCTGCTACCACCCCTGAGAAGGGTGAATGAACCTCTTTAAAGAGACTGAGTGGGCCAACTGACTCTCTGATCCCCTACAAAAAGTGAAAGACCGAGCATGTCGAAATCCCGGGCAAAACCTACAGGGGATTCTCCTGTGCCTCAGTCTGCCTACAGCTGAGGAAATTGCCAGGGCTGTTAAAGTTATTGAGGCAATTCAGAGGTTTATACCTTCTCCAACCCCTCCTCCTTTAAGGGTTCAGGAGATTACTCCCTGCTCAGACCCCCAGTCTCAGGAGATGGATACTGGGGAGTATGATATACCAGAGCAAGAGAAAGGTGAGCCCACTGAACCGGAAACCTCACCTGAGCAGGACTTTGGCTCTCCTCCTAGGCCTGAGGATTTTTTCCTCTCATTTTTCCTTTGTGAGGAAATTGTGGATGCCCTTGATCTGGCTACCACTGAGGTCATAGAAGATGAGGAGGAGGCAGAATATATGGAAATCATGGGGTTAACACCCACTAAGAAGATTTTTCTGCCTGTTAATAAATTCTTCAAGAAGGATTTATTCACAATCCTGCAGAACCCTAACTCTGTCACGCCTTTGGACAAGAAGGCTGACAAGAAGTACCAACTGGACAGGAAAGGGGCTGACTTCCTCTATTCTCACCCTGATCATCAGGTTATAGTCCAGCAGGCAGCCTGTGAGGAGGCAAGGGTTCCTTTATCCTCTCACCCACCTGAGAAGGATTCAAGGAAAATGGACAGTATGTCAAAGAAGGGGTATTTAGCTGCCTCTCTGGGGGTCAGACAAGCTAATTACCAGTCCTACGCTGCACAGTATCAGAAGACACTGTGGCAGTCTGTTTTGGCCATGTCAGAGAAGAAAAAATTACTCACCTTAGTAATTATATTTCTTCTAATGGAGTCTTGCTGTATTCTGACAATTGCAGTGATTCCCAACCTTTGAACTGCTCCGGAAAACTAAGGGTTAACTTTCCATGCAGGGCATGGGACACTGAGCTCGAGCTCGGTTGAAGTCTCTGTCTGGAGTGTTTTGAACTCAAACCGTCAGATTCTTACGAGCCCAACTAAACTAAAAATTCTATGTGGAAATTGTAAAAATTCTACTAGCCAACTGGCAGAAAAGTTTTGGATTCCCAAGGAAGACTCAAGTCAGGAAACCCAAAAACTAAACCCAATGTACTTAAAAAAATAACAATAATAAATAATCACCCAAACAAAAGGGAGGAGGGTGCCAGCAAATACACCCCTGGGGTGCAACACTGCACCTGCCCACCAACTTTCCAAAAACAGGTTCTGAGAGGGGAGGCAGGTCAGAATACAGCAAGACTCCATAAGAAGAAATATAATTACTAAGGTGAGTAATTTTTTCTTCAAACAACATGAAGTCTTGCTGTATTCTGACAATTGCAGACTACCAAGCAGTACCTCCAAGAGGAGGGACAGAACTTACTTTGGGAATAGGCTCTGAAGTATTGCTGTGCCAAACCGAGCATCACTCCTAGCCTGGATATCCAGAGAGTAATGCTTGGTAAAGGTAAGGACTGTTCTCCAGGTGGCTGCTTGAGAAATTTCCAGGAGAGGAATATCCCTGACCGCAGCCAGGGAAGCAGCTGTATCTCCTGTGGAATGAGCCCTCTGGCCTGAGGGTGGAGTTTTTCCCAGTTTTTCATAGCAGAATTTTATACAAGACACAATCCACCTGGCAATAGATCTTTTGGTGGCAGGTTTGCCCTTTCCCACTTCTTCATAAGTGAGGAACAACTGGAGGGAGTCAAACCTGTGACCTTTGGTATGCTCTATGTATTAACTAAGGGCTCTTTTGACATCTAAACTGTGTAGCCTCCTCTCTCCTGAGGAAGAATGCTCAGTGAAGAAAACAGGGAGAGACATAGACTGGTTTAAATGGAAGTCTGAAACCACTTTGGGCAAGAACCTTCTGTTGGTTCTAAGGACCACTTTATCCCTTGAAAGGAGATAAAATCAAGTTCCACTGACAGGGCTTGCAATTCACTGATACGCCTGGCAGAGGTAATGGCTTCCAAGAACACAGTTTTCCAAGTCAAGTACTTAAGCTCTGCTGAAGACATAGGCTCAAAGGGGGGTTGCATAAGCTGAGCATTGCAAACATTCATATCCCAAGCAGGGGCAGGGTCTCTAAAGGGGGATTGGTGTGAAACAATCCTTTAAAAAATGTACAGAACACAGGATAGGAAGATAGTGAGGAAGGCTTCCCCACAGACAAAAATGCAGAAACAGCTGACAAGTGTACCTTGAGAGTAGCTAGTCTGAGGCCTAGGCCATTAAGATGGACCATATAATCCAGAACTGTAGGCAATTCAGCAGTGTCTGGAGAAATATTCTTCTTAGAACACCAAATGCTAAATCTTTTCCATTTGGAGTTGTAAGTCTTTCTGGTGGAGGGCTTTCGAGAAGCTTTGAGGATGTCCAGAACCCCTTGGGAATTATGCAGATCTACAAACTCTAACTCTTCAAGAGCCATGCCTTGAGATTGAGGGACTGAAGATTGGGGTACCAAATCCTCCCCTGAGAGGATGTTAACAGGTTGTAATTCCTGGGAAGAGACAGGGGGAGATGGACTGCAAGGGACAGCAACAGGGGGTACCAGGGTTGTCTGGCCCAATCTGAAGCAACCAGAATCACCTTGCAAGGTTGAGACCTTATTTTAACTAAAACTTTGAACAGGAGTGGGAAGGGGGGAAAGGCATACAGAAACGTCCCTTCCCAATTCAGAATCAGGGCATCCAGGGGGACTGAGTCCAAGACTGGAGGTCTGCAACAAAAGAGAGGGAGTTGGTGATTGTCTGCAGCTGCAAAGAGAGCTATCTCTGGAGTGCCTCACCTTGAAAAAAATCACTTTCAACACCTGAGGGTCCAGGGACCATTCATGATGGCCGTGAGAAATCCTGCTCAGTGCATCTGCTAGCACATTGTCCTTGCCTGGAAAGTGAACTGCTACAAGAGAGGCTTGCAGGAAATAAGCCAGGGACCACAACTTCATGGCTTCTGTGCACAAGGCCATGGACCGAGTGCCTCCCTGCTTGTTGATGTACCACATGGTGGTAGTGTTGTCTGTTCTGACTTGAATCACCTTGTTCTGAACTGACTGTGAGAATGCTTTTAGAGCTAGAAAAACTGCCCTGTGCTCTAGAAGATTGATGTGTAGAAGGGATTCTTGGGGGGACCACAGGCCCTGGGCAGTGAAGGACCCCAGGTGGGCTCCCCAGCCCAGAAGAGAAGCAGCCGTGGTAAGCACCACTGAACAAGGCTGAGCAACAAAAGGAACACCTTGTCTTAAATTTTTATGATCCTGCCACCACTGGAGTGCTTGGATCAAGGTCGGAGTCACTGGAATCAGTTTGGTAAGGGAGTCCTTCCTCTGAGACCAGTAAGCTCTCAGGTGGAACTGAATATCCTCATCTGGAATCTTGCTCCTTGGACCACTGCTGTTGCAGGTGCCATGTGGCGCAAGAGCTGGAGAAAATGCCTTACCAGTCGACATACCTGAAGGCTGAAGGAAGAAGCTAGTTCCATAAGAGCCCTTGCCCTTTCTAGAGGAAGAAAGGCTCTTGCTCTGAGTGTGTCCAGTTCTGCTCCTATAAAGGTAAGGAGCTGGACTGGTTCGAGAACTGACTTGGGAAGGTTGAGAAGAAATCCTAGGGAAGTGAGCACTTGCTGGGTCACTTGCAGGTGAGACTTGACTTGGTCTGGAGACTGACCCACTAATAGCCAATCGTCCAAATAAGGAAATATGGAAATCTTTTGCCTTCTTAGAAAGACAACTACTACTGCTAGGCACTTTGCGAAAACCCTTAGAGCTGAGGTTAGGCCAAAGAGCATTGCTCTGAACTGATAGTGGCCTGAGGGCAACTCGAACCTGAGGTACGTTCTGTGGGAGCACCTGATGGGAATGTGAAAATAGGCAACTTTGAGGTCCAGGGAGGCTAGCCAGTCTCCTGCCCTTAGAGAGGGAAGGATTATTCCCAGAGTTATCATCTTGAACTTTGGTTTTAAAAGATGTTTGTTCAGATATCTAAGGTCTAGGATGGGTCACCACTCCCCTGTCTTTTTGGGTGTCAGGAAGTACCTGGAGTACAGTCCTTTGCCCCAGTGTAGGGTAGGTACTCTCTCTGTAGCTCTTAAAGCTAGGAGAGAAGAAACCTCTGCCTCTAGGGCAAGGGTTTCGAAAGATTTGCTGGTGGAAAAGATCTGGCTCTCATCTTTGGAAATTTTTTGAAACTGAGAACCAGTCCCTGGCTTACTACTTCCAGGACCCACTTGTCTGATGTAATAGACATCCAGTCATGGACAAAGTAAGCCAGCCTGCCCCTTACTGGAATAGAAGAGTCGACCCGGGCAGACCCATCATGGTGTCTGCTTGGCAGGGGCTTTAGGCTGAGGGGTGGATGCAGGCCTGCTCATCCCCCTTCTGCCTCTCCCTCTGAAGAACCCCCTCTGTGAAAAGGAAGAAGAGGCGTGTGCTTGGTAAAAAGGCCTTTGAAAAGGCCTGCCCCTGCCCCTAGACTGCTGCCTTTGAGGAGTTGCCTGCCTTTTCTTGGCCTGAACAGTCCTGTAAGTGGTCCTGTACTTGTCCATTTTCTTCATGTAATTCTCTGTCTGCTCCCTAAACAAAGAATTACCCACTACAGGAAAAGTCATAGCTTTAGCCTGGGTGTCCTGTGAGAGGCTAGTACATCTGAGCCAAGCCATCCTCCGAAGAGCCACAGATGTAGCCTTGACTCTTGATGAGACATCATTAGAGTCCACAGCAGCATGAAATTGCACTTTAGATGCCTCAATCCCATCTGCAGCCACTGCCTCCAGCTCCTTGGCTAGCTGGGGGGAAGCCTGTTTAGTCAGTGCCAGTACAGTGTCCCACCTGGACTTCTAATACCTGGCTATATAGCCCATGTAATTTGCCTGCCTGAGTCTCAAAGAAGATGCCATGTACTGCTTCTTTGCCATGGCATCAATCTTCCTGGAGTCCTCGTCAGGGGGGTGTGAAGCCAAGGGAATATTTGCCTTGTCACAGGCAGCAGCCTGCACTACCCCAACATGGCAGCATTGCTGATATAAGAACTCCATGTCTGAGCCTGAAAGTGTATACCTCTTATCTATTCTTCTATCCACAGGAGGTATAGTGTTAGGAGACTTCAATATTTTTTGTGTCTGTTTCCCAAAAGATTTATGGAGGGGAATAGACAGTCTCCTGGACTCTGAGATATCCATCATCTCTACATAATCAGGCTGTTCTTGATCTTCCACAGCCTCCTCCATAGGAAAGCTGGAGGGTTTCAGCCACTTTCCTGTAAAACATAAAATGGGAAGGGGACTCTGAAAGCCTAGGAGGGGAAACACCTGATGGTCTGTCTGGGGAGATGTCCGGTTCCACAGGCACATCCAGACCTTCACTTACATCATAATCCTCAAATTCCCCTTCCTCTTCAAACTCCAGCTCATAAAATTCTTCAAGGGTATACTCTTGAACCGGGGGAACCAACCGAACCAAACCCCTGCCAGAAGGAGCCGGATCGGTTGGAACCGGATGGAGCAATTCCACAATTTGAATCACCCTGGCTATCTCTTCGGCGGTTGGAACATGGACCTCTGGATCCAAATCGGTCGATTTATCTTTGCGCTTTCTTTTTGTCGGAACCAATCCCTCAGAATCTGCTCTCTTTTTGCCCGAAGAAGTATCGCCCTGGACAGAGGGCACTCCTTCTGGTTCGGTCGAAACTGAACCAAGCTGGCCATCTGGGTCAGCGGACTTCTCGGCCTCCTTTTCCCTCAGTCTACCTAATCTCTTCTCGAGGGTAGATTTGGGAACATTTTTACATGTTTGGCAGTCTGAATCGAGGTGGTTAAACCCCAGATAATAAAAACAGGTGGTGTGGGGATCGGCCTTGGCAAAGACCTCCCCCCACTCACTGCAGTGTTGAAACCCAGTGGGCCCAGTATTTTTCTTGGGTTTCTCAGTCATGGCCAACCTAACTAAACTTACCCTTTTTTCGGCAACCGCCAGGCAAGACTCTTTATCGGTTACTAACCCGTCATTGAGAGTTAAAAAAACGTGTTAAAACACGCTTTTTTTTAGAACCGATAAGAGCTGGTAACCACACACTAAATATAGCAAAATTTACAATCAAATGGTCGGTGCAGCCGAACCGAACACACTTTTACAAGTTCCACACAGAAAATATAGAACAATTCCTACCTAGTACTCACGGCACCACAGACAGAGACTGAACCTACTATGCGGATTCTTTTTTTCGGTTTAAACCGACGAAAAACTGAAAACTTTAACCGACTTCAAACCGAGCTAAAGTAGAAATCTCTGGAGCAACCGTTCAGTGAGGTGGAGTAAAGAATCTGCCAGTTTGAGTTCAAAACACTCCAGACAGAGACTTCAACCGAGCTCGAGCTCAGCGTTCCATGCCCTGCATGTAAAGTTAACCCTTAGTTCTCCGGGGCAGTTCAAAGGTTGGGAATCACTGCAATTGTCAGAATATAGCAAGACTTCATGTTGTTTGAAGGTCCCCTCTCCTATCTCTGATGACCTCGCAGAAACAGCCAGATTTGGACTGGAAGCATCCAAATACCAGTTCCAGATGGCAGCAGATGCCAATGATAATGCTACTAGGATTATGGCTCTGACTGTAGCCCTGAGAAGGTTTACTTGGCTAAAGGCTACAAATCTAACACAGGATAGTCAGGCTAAGGCCATGGATTTCCCTGTTCAGGAACATTCTCTCTTTGGCAAACAGACTGAAGAGTGTATGAAAAAGGTGGATGAATACAAAACTACCTATAAGAGTAATTCATCCAAGGACAGACCATCTACTTCTCATAGGCTTTATGGAAGGGGAGGTAGAGGAAGGTCCTATGGTAGGCCCTTCTATCAGCCTCAAGCTGTCCCACAGCTGTAGCCATACCCACAGCAGACTGGGTATTATAGGGCCAGAGGTAGGAGGGGTTCCCAATCTGCCCAGGCTCAGGCCACACCAAAACAAAATCCCAGACTCCTTTGCCAAGGCAAACTCCCTAATGCCAGTAGGGGGCAGACTGGCTCACTTCTTCCAGGCCTGGCAGGCCATAACCACGGACAACTGGGTATTGGAATTAGTGAGCCAGGGACTGTCTCTGAGTTTCATATCTCTCCTGCCTCTGAAGTCAAGGCTGTTCAAACTAGCCTCTCTTCTCGAAGAACAGCTCCTGGAAAAGGTGGTTCAAACCCTGCTCAGCATAAAAGCAGTGGAGCAGGTGCCAAACCTTCAGAGAGGCAGAGGGTTTTATTCCTGGTACTTTTTTACCAAAAAGAAAAATGGGGAGTGGCGGCTTATTCTAGACCTAAGGCATATGAACAAAATATCTGGCAAAACCAAAATTTACGAAAGTGACCTTATCTATAATTTTGCCTGTCATCCAGCAGGGAGACTGGTTGGCATCACTACATTTAAAATATGCCAATTTCCACATCCCCATAAGGGAGTCTCCAAAAAAATATCTCAGATTCAGACTCCCTTCAGGTCATTACCAGTTCTCAGCCCTGCCCTTCGATCTCACCTCAGCACCAAGGGTGTTCACAAAATGCCTGGCAGTGGTAGTGGCAATCCTACGAAAGCTAGGAATTACAGTTTTTCATTATCTCGACAACTGGCTAATAGTGGGAAAGTCATTTCAGCAGGTGCAAGCACACCTGGAAATAAAAAATCGGTTACATTCTCTGGGCTTCCTGTTAAACCAGGAAAAGTTCATTTTCACAACGGTTCAAGTCCTGCATTTCATTGGAGCATAACTGAATACCTTAAAAAGAAGAGCTTTTCTTCCAGAGGACAGAATTCAGTCTATACTGCAGTTGATTGCCTCATTTGAGTTGGGAAAGCCATGTCCAGCAAGAAGATACTTGCAAATACTGGGATATATGGCTGCAGCAACAGGAATGGTCTTGGGAGCAAGACTTCAAATAAGGGACATTCAGTTTCATCTACAGACACACTGGTGCCAAAGAAAATACCATATGTCAAAACTGCTTCCTGTAACACAATTTGTGATGCAGTCCCTTCAGTGGTGGACAGATGACCCCAATCTAAGGGCAGGAGTTCCCTTTCAGATGGAAAATCCCTCAGTCATTCTTACAACAGATGCTTCTCTGTTAGGATGGGGTGCTCATATAGGAGAGTACACTACCCTTGGCACTTGGTCAAGTGTGGAGTCACTCCTACACATAAATCTTCTAGAGCTCTGAGCAGTGTTTCTGGTTCTACAAAGTTTTTCCCAGTTGATACAGGATAAGATGGTGCAGGTCACAACAGACAACACCACTACAGTGTTGTACATAAACAAGCAAGGGGGAACAAGGTTGGATCCCCTGTGCACAGAGGCCCTGAAAATCTGGGAACTGGCTTACTCACTAAAAGCTTCCTTGCAAGCCATTCATGTACCAGGAAAGGACACAACCCTGGCAGATGCCTTAAGCAGGATAAACCAGGCACATCACGAATGGTCTCTGAACAGACAAGTATTGGACTCAGTGTTCAGATGATGGGGCACTCCAGAGGTAGATCTCTTGCCTCTCACGAGAATCACATGTTGCCCCTATTTTGTTGCAGACCACCAGTCAGGAGTACAATCCCCCTAGATGCTCTAGCCCAGGACTGGTCAGGAAGGCATCTATATGCCTGTCCTCACTTCCCTCTCATCTTCAGATTGCTACTCAAACTCATGTCACAGCCTGCATCCATGATACTGATAGCAACAGACTGGGCTAGACAGCCATGGTACCACCTGCTGCTGTCAATGTCAGTGTCCAGACCAATCCTCCTACCCAGGAGGCACAATCTATTAACTTCCCCCCAAGGGAAGATCCTGTACCCAAACCTCAGGTCTCTCAGGCTCAAGGCCTGGCTCTTGAGGACATAGAGTTTGCAAACTTACAACTTTCTCAAGCTGTTCTGGATATCCTAAAAGGATATAGAAAACCATCTACTAAGAAAACCTATAATGCAAAATGGAAAAGGTTTTCTATTTGGTGTGATGCCAAACATATTTCTCCTTCCCTGGTAGAAATCCCAGTGCTGTTAGAATATCTTACTGAGTTACACTCACAAGGTCTGAAACATACATCTCTGAAGGTGCATTTGGGATCAATTTCAACTTTTATTTCTGCAGGAAAAAATGTTTCCCTTGCATTTAATCCCATTTTCAAAAAGTTCTTTAAAGGGCTATGTCACTTACATCCTCCTGTTAAAGAGCCAGTCCCAGTATGGCATCTGAACATTTGCATTACTCAGCTCATGAAACCTCCATCTGAGCCAATGTCATCAGCACACTTGCAGTATATTGCATGGAACACTGTGTTTTGGTGGCAATCACTTCTACTAGGAGAATAAGAGAATTGCAAGCATTAAATGTGTGGAAAAGGATTATTTATCTTTTCATAATGATAAAGTAGTAATTCAAACTAATAGGAGGTTTCTTCCTAAGGTGGTTTCTGGTTTCTACTTAAATCAGTCCATGGCACTGCCAGTCTTCTTCACAGAACATGACAGTTCATGAGAGCGCTGACTCCATAGTCTGGATGTAAAAAGGGCATCGAGTTATTATTTGACCCACGCCAAGGATCACAGAGGTGATAAACAACAACTTTTTCTCACTTATGTGGATGTGGGAAAGGGCACCCCAGCTTCTAAGAGATCAGTCTCTCACTGGATAGTTCAGTGCATTCAGTTTTGTTACACAAAATGTGGAAAACAGGCCCCCAGCAGGCCTCAGGGCTCACTAAACTAGGGATACAGCTGCTTCTATAGCAGCTACTAGAGATATCCCTTTAGTGGAGATCTGTAAAGCAGCTACCTGGAGAACAGTACACACCTTTACTTAACATTATAGTTTGGACTTGCAGTCCAGAAGTGATGTCAGGTTTGTCACAGCAGTCCTGCAGAGTCTCTTTTCTAAGTAGGTTCTCTGAGTACCTCCAAAGGTACTGCTTCGAAGTCTGCAGAGATTTATGAATTTGAGAAGAATATATGGGGTTAGAAGAAAAAAATACTCACCTTAGTAATCTTGTTTCTTCCAATGTATTCTACCATATTCATAACTCTCCCTCCCTCCCTACCTCCCCTTCCAGAACCAGAGCCTCTGAATGGTCTTCTTACCTGGCAGTCCCGCACACAGGCTCACTTACCTTTAATCCTGTGGGGTTTTATTTTACCTTTCTTTTTCCCCAGGTGATTCTGGTCATTCTGAGGTAGTACTGATACCATAATCATTAGTATCAGCTTTAGTATATAGGCATAGAGTATAGTTATCTGTATCAAGCAGCATTTAAGCTTGAATATTTTTAAATAGGTTGCCTTGTGGGCTTCTTAGATATCTGAGACGTTGATAGAATGTGCAGCAGATGAGGGCAGCAGTTTGAATAATTGTCACGTGCCAATGATTCCATCATTAGCATATAGTTCCATTCTCCTGGCAGTTCTACTGAGCAGGCTAACTGCAAAGAGTTATAAATATGGAAGAATACATTGGAGGAAACAAGATTACTAAGGTGAGTAATTTTTTCTTATATGCACCCTATAGGAGCATTTTAGACTAGATAAATAAATAGCTGAGTCCCATAAAATGTTCCAAACTGTCTGGCAAAAGAGGCAGTCAAAGCAAACTCCGTAAATAACAAGATGTCCTACTTCAGGATCAGAACACTTCATTAGATCCACCACTTGTTATTAGATACATTAAAAACCTTTCTGGTACTATCCAGAACTTTTTCTGACATGTATTCTCTCCTGCATTAATGGGACTCCAGCCACTAACTCCCACTTGATGTTGAAAATAAATTCTCTCCATAACTTCCCCTTTCCACTGGGTACCATTATAACAGATGGGGTCTGGATACTAGTCCACCCTGGTTGTATAGCCCAGGATGACATTCCTTTTAGACCAACCTCTGTACACAGCTACCAAATTTAGGATTAAAAGATACTAGAGAGATAAATCATCAACAAAGTGTGAGAAAACTGTCAGTCCTGTCCTAATATACAAGCTGGGCTACTAATCATACTTTTGCTTCAGAATTTCCATACTAAATAATTATGTCCATAACAGTAGAGATACTTAAAGCCTACCACTTTCACATTTCAGGCTAAAATGTTAAACCACTCTGAATTTAGACACACCCATCTGTCCGGACAGAACAGACTAGTCTAAAGAGACACCTCAAAACATTGACCCAGTACTTTGAATACTTAAAATATTTAGATATCTTTATCATCTAAGCTAAAAGCACCCGAGAAGACTGACATATACTCCTGGAAGACCGCAATTCCAATGTTCAGTATAGCTCAAGAAAAAAGTGCTTTTGATGTTCAAATTACAAAATACATAACTAAGATATAAGGCAGTGATTCAGTAAGTAATATAAAACAATAAAAAAAAAACAGTAAAAAATAAAATACTTAGCAGGTTTAACCATTAATGCAAGCAGTTCAAGTTCACTGTAAGACATATATGTCATAACAATACTATAAATAAATAAATCCTTCCTGCATAGGTTTATATTAATTACAACAACTCCTAAGTCCTAATTATCAACATGTCCCCAAGTCAATGAATTAGCATGACTGTATGTTCCCAAATGCTTTAGCGCTAACTTGACAATTAAGTTTTTGATCGTACGGGATCTAATTAAAATATTGGGAATGGCTGATTCATCTTAAGCAAAAACTGTTTCTGTTCAAAACTACTATATTTCAGTATGTTTCAACAGAATTCTGGGAGACCTGTTGCCAATAATTAGGAACTCTGAATTAAATTTAATTAATTAAACAGACAGACTTAAAACTTTTGTTTTGAATATAGCATCTTGCTTAGACATCCTGAATTCACACTTAATCTATGTACATACACACAGAATCCATGTAAAATTATAATGGGTTTCCCAGTACATTATAATAGCAGCAACTAATAATTTTCCCCGAACATTATACTTAAAAGAGCAAAGATAAAACTAGACCTAGCTGGCAGCTCCTACAACACTCTCAGTTTTTATATACAGGAGTCCAGCTAATTGTGTTATCAGCTTGATTAATGGTGGGCTTAGTTCCACTCAAGGGTAATAACAGTAGATATGGGAGTCTAGATGTTAACATTAATAAAACTAAGGCTTGTATTCTCTTTCGGTTAGTCATCACAGAACGTCCACAGGCTCCAAATTCGTAAGCAATAAGGCACGATGGAGTGTGCATTAGACAGTTCTGATGCACAGCTAGAGGGACGTAGTGAGGCACGAGGCCACAGGCCGAGTGCGTCCAGTCCCCTAGCCATGCATTAGAACTGTCTAATGCACATCCCCGGAGTGTCTTATTGTGCTTATAAAATGGGCCTATGTATTCTAAATGGGGGTTCTAGTTTTAGCTGTGCATTAGACACATCTTATGCACTGCTAACAACCAATCAGATTGCTTGAAATCCTTTGCCCATTTTATAAAGCTCATTAAAGGGGCCTGAAGATTTAAAGAGTTTAGCAAAACTCTAAACCCAAGGAATTTAGTTAGAAGCTCCCTTAAATCCAGGAGTCCCTTCGGCTGGGTAAAAGAGAGATACATTTTCAAACCTCTGTGTGAACACCACCTTAATGTGTCCAGTGTCTGACTGCAACTATCCCTTTTTTCAGCTCAGCTAATTTTCAGAAAATTAGCAGGACAGTTTAAAGCACTGGCTGCATTGCAGTCCAACCATCAATAAACTCATTCTTTTCAGGAGTCCAGCATCAGAGAAACAGATACTCCCAGGGTTTTAAATGCAGTTCAGACCACAGGGGGCTATTTTAGCATTATTCAAAGTCTCGACATGCAAATATTGGGATCCAGTTCCAGGAGTGCTCTGACCATTGTCGGTTGCCTTTCATAGAGAAATGTTTTAAACAATTACCTTTCCAGGGTGTTTTGCCATACTGTGACTCATACAGTGTTTTTTTATGCTAATAAAATCAAACATAGCACCTAGCTTGTGTCTCCAATGCTGGAAAACCGATTATATTCTCCATGAGACACCTGTTAACAGCACCATCAGCTGCACTCCATTATTCAGCTTTTGGCTTCCCAATCATCCATTCTAGCATTGTAGGCTTGCTCCGACATCTTCAGTCTCACTTTCTGCAGTCCTGGGTCATCTGCAAATTAAACAAAAAGAAAGCACTCCTCTAAGTGTGATAACTTTGGGGTCTTCTAAATTTGCAACATTAGAACCCCCTGCCTTTAGGCAACATTGGCATACCTTGTTATGAATAAAAAGAGCTTGTCAGTACATAGGGTGCTTTCACCATTCCACCACTCCAGGTAACTTCTTCTCCTCCCAAGTCCAGTTCCAAAGAAGAGTCCAAATCCACTTGGGTGGTACTTGTCTCAAAAGTTCACCACAAAGCACATTTGAGTCTCTGGACATTTACTCTAACCCAGCAGCCCAGTAGTAGCATGCAGAGCAAAACTCCCTTACAGGAGAAGTGTGCCGATCGCAAAATAGTTATATTCGAGCACACCAACCAAGCATCATTTCTGCCAGCCAAAGGTTTAAGTTAAAAATATAATAGGAGGCTTTAGTCAGCAAAATGCAGCTGATAGCAAGCTAGTGGAACGTTTAAAAAAAGCCTTTAGACTCCCGGTGTAACGTACAACACGGAATAAGCGCAGTACAAACACAACAAGGCAGAAACCAGCTGGCAACGAGTCAGACAAACATACTGCTCAAAGCTTTTATCGGTCTGTTTTTTTTTTTTGACGCCTAAGACCAAAATAAAATGAGTTTCATTCATAAAACTGACTAAACAAGTTTTGAAACAGACTAAAAGCTTACACTCCTGAGAGCAGTCGTTTGGTGTGGGATGGGGCGGAGCAGCAGCGTGGCCATCTTGCTGCTCCCCCGCTTCAAACTGGCAGGGGGGAGCATGGACCTGCCCTCAGAGACAATGGTTCTGCACCTCAGGTGTGTGGATTTTGGGAAGATTCAGGCACTAATCAGGAAATGATTAGGAGGGGCAGACCAAATCAAGGATGTGGCAGAACAGTGGAGCAGGATTAAGGGGGCACTCCTTGATGCGACCAAATCTTTTTTTTTTTTTTTACTTTATGTTTATTGTTATCAAAAGCAAACATACAGTTGTCACCCAGGCATTGAGCTCCAAGACTATACAAGTACCACGAGGGTGCCAAACCTCTTAATACACGCAAATAGATTGTCAGTGCTTAATAGATACATCATCAAGGGGTAGAAAGAGAAAATAGCTTAATTTATAATGAAAGTTCAGTAATAAGTTGCGAATGAGTCCATGAGCTATATGGATTATTTAACAATAAGCAGTTCAAATAAAACTCCCCACAAACCTCCACCAGGGTAGGAGATAAATTCCACGATTAATCTGATAATGTATGGACAAATTGTGCAAACCCAATACGTAATTAAGGCTTCCAAGAAATATTCTTTTTTATACATCTTAAATCAACTAGTGCTGATTAATAATTTAAATCATGCAGTACTAACTTTCAGGCTCAGGTAAATCCCAAATCACCCCTTTAAGCTAGTTTTATTTCTTGTATAGAAATATCTACATATAGCCCCCTGTATAAGAGCCTGGAACAAACAGATAAATAGATTTAAACATGAGTTATCAACAAAATATAACTGAAACCCGAAAGTCTCAGTTAAGCAAAAGATTGACCACTTCAGGACTTGAGCAATAATTGTAAAGACAAATCAACTTAAGTCCCAAAATATCCTGAAGTCAAGATCAAAATTAGCTCATGAGCCTTTATCTTCGTCTGATGAGGAGACCTCCCGTGTTGCTTCTCTCGGTCTGGCCACTGTGTATCTCTGGACCCACTTAAGGGCCTTATTGGGATCTGAAAACAAGAAAATCTTACCCTGATATGCTATCCTGAGTCAGGCTGGAAAGATGGGTCCATGGGAGCTGTTCGCCTCCCGCACTAAGGCCCTGGCTCCATCAATTTTTTTCCTTTTTTGGCGGGTCGCGTACCCAATATTGGGGAAAAACAAAACTTGTTCCCCATCCTGGAGAAGTATCCTCTTCTGCCTTGCTAAGGCCAACATGTGGTCTCTGGCTCCCATCACATCTGTGACCACCACCACAGCTCGGGGCACCTCCGGATTGTCCGGCCTCGAGGAGTTATGCGGTACACCTTCTATAGGCGTTGTGCCCATGCCGAAACCTCCTCTCCCAATTGTTGCATGAGCCAGTCCTGAACGAAAAGCAGGAGATGATTTCCTTCACATCCCTCCGATAGTCCCAGGATGCGAATATTGGCAGACCTCACCTGATTTTCTAGCATTTCTAATTGGAATTTCAAGTGAGTATTTTCTTTTATTATAGCCGACACAGCACCTATTGCAGCAGCCTTGCCTGATGCACCCTGAACAGAGTCTGTAGTTGCTTCGATCCCAGCTGCACGGTTGGTGAGGGTGTCAAATTTATCAGAAAGTCTGGAGACAGATGCAATAAGCTTGTTTAGTTTGACCCCTACTGTTTGAAGGGTCTCTTCTTGGATAGCGTCCTCTGATTCAGCAGTGTGGCCTTGGTTGGTCCGCGTGGATGATGCACTGGCAGGAGTCTTCGATCTAGTTCCTTCACCAGTAGTTTTTCCTTTTGGGGGGGTTTCCCATTCTGACCTGTAGTATCTTAACTCCGTACTGTATACTTTTGGAGAAATTTCTACTCTGAAAAACAGCACTTTTAATAGTTAATGTATTAAGCTTTTGTAGAGCTTTAGCTGGAAGCTGCCATCTTGCTCGGGCTCCACAGTGCCCCCGATGGCGACCACATCTTGTGCAAAAAGGTCACCAGAAGAAACAAACACAAAAGACCAATCTGGTTCTGGACGTGGGTGAGGGAGGCCGTGAGGACAAAAAAAAGGTCCTTAACTGAGTACAAAAGGAACAAGATGGAGGAAGCCTATTAAGACTATCAGGCTAAACTAAAAGAGGCAAGGGTGAATGTCAGGAGGGCAAAGGCAGATGCGGAGCTGCAGACTGTTGAAGTTAAATGTGGGGAAACAGAATTATTTAGGTACATAAGGGAGAACAGGAAAACGAGGGGAGAGAGGCATAGTTAGGCTACCTGAGTGGGGAGGGTAGTGGAAGATGATAAACGGAAGGCAAATGTATTAAACATGTATCAGTATCAGTGGCGCAGCAGGTTGCACAGTTAAGTTGCCCACTCACCTCTGAGGCTGGAAGATCAGAAAAGGTTGTGGGTTCTAGCCCTACACCAGGCACATGGGGTAAATCCCAATACTGACACTGCAGTGCATCATGAGGGGGATGCTGCACTCCTGAGATGCTGTCTTTTAGATGAGACATTAAACCGAGGTCCCATTTGTCTGTTCTGGTGGTTGTTCAGATGGACATTAAAGATCCCATGGCACTTCTAAAAGTAGGGGAAGTTTTTATTGAAAACAAACAAAGCACAATACAGTTTCAAGTTCAGTACTGTAAGGTACAACAGAAATATAAAAAGATGGGGGAAAAAGGCAAAAATACATCAAAGATACTGGTAGCAAAAGGAAAAAGGAAAAAAAAGGAATATTGGAGAAAAAAAGTGGCTTCGGTTATCCATCAATTCATATGAAAGATTCCAGGTAATTCACTGTATTTGTCATATAAGGAATTAATCTGCTAAGGCCCTCTAATAACCATGTATCTTACTTCGAGAGGGTTCCTGCAGTAGGTCTTTACAAGTAGGACTGCACCCCCTGGTGTCAGAACCGCATGGCAAACTTATAGCTAGCAGTCATCAGCGGGGGACCACTCTGGCGTCAGGTGACAGGACGTTAGTGTGACTATAAATAGGGGCGGTCCCCTGCCGGCCCTCCAGTTCTTTCCCACCGTCGACCTGAATTGTTGGACCTCGCGGTGAAACAACTTCAGTTGTATGCCATTTTTTTGTATAGTACCACTATTTTTCCATCCTTGCTGCATTGCATGTCTTCACGTCTTCACATCGGCCCAAAGAAAAATTGCTCCAAGTACGGCACTCAGATCCCGCACGGGGACGACCACTCCTGCTGTGTCCTCTGCCTGGGCCCTAAACATAAGGCCGAAGACTGTCCAATCTGCCAGGCCATGCGCACCTGTCACCACTGCCGGTGTTTTACCCAGAGCATTCCAATAAGGGGGAGTATAACCTGCACAACCTCGATGTGCACAGGAATTTGAGATATTACATCTCAAGGACTAAGGAGGTTCACAAGTTGGATCAACTCTTCATAGCCTTTGCTCCCAAGTGCCAGGGCAAGTCTTTTTCTAAACATACTTTGTCTAGGTGGCTGGCAAATTGTATTCAATACATTTACCAGAAGTAAGAAAAGCCGCTTCTGGGGGCAGTTAAAGGCCACTTGACTTGGGGAGTGGTCGCTTCTGCTGTTTTTCTTAGAAACGTGTCCACTGCAGACATCTGTGCAGCGGCCACTTGGTCTTCTGTCCACACCTTCACAAAACACTACAGCCTGGACATTGCTTCAGGGCGCAGGGCTGGCTTTGGTCTAGCAGTCCTGCAAGGACTTCTGTCATGAGCAGTCTTTTGTTGGCAGACATTTTCCTCCTCCCGGAACCTAGTCTCCGACTCCTTCTATTTTAGTTGACTGCTTGGTATTCAGTCCTACTTGTGAAGACCTACTGCAGGAACCCTCTCAAAGTAAGATATAACAATTATGTAAGAACTTACTGTAACAGTAGATCTTGGAGAGAGGTTCTTGCAGTAGGTCTAAATTTCCCACCCACCTTCCCTCAGCTCCTGTGTTTTTTCCTCTTTATTCCCTTCCCAGGACTTTGTTTTATCCAGGGCTCAGGGTTTCAGGAGTTTGCACTCCTCTGTCCTTCTTCCTCTTTCAAGGCCTCCGTTGGGAGAACTGGAGGGTGGGTGGGGGACCATCCCTATTTATAGTCATGCTGACATCCCGTCACCTGACGCCGGGGCTGTTCCCTGCTGATGATTGTTAACTACAAGTTTGCCGTGCAGTTCTGATGCCAGAGGGCACAGTCCTACTTGTGAAGACCTACTGCAGGAACCTCTCTTGAAGATCTACTGTCACGGTGAGTTCTTACGTAACTGTTATATCTGCTGAAGACGCCTCTTGCAGCGTAATATAGCCAGTCAAGCATTCCAAACTAATGCAGAGAAGCATGTAAACACTGCTTCATTTTTTCTAGGAATGTGTGAACATACGGTGACATTTCAGGGTCATAATGGAAAAGGAAGGAACTAGAACTCCACTGTGCTAATAAAGGTACCATCCAGTGGGGGACCCATGGCTTCCTTAGCCAGGTGAAGACGAAAGGAAGGATACTACATTCCATTTTACAGAATGACTAAAAGTGAATACCAAAAGCTGGGCCGCTGGCATGGAGGGTTGAGGCATTCTGCCTTAACTCCTGCCATGCCAGCGACCTGTGTTTGTGGTGCGAGTGGGTCCCTGGGGATCGGCCGGGGAGGAGGAGGATGAGCATCCCAGGGACAACTCTCCTTCTCCTGGGAGGGGAGCAATCAGTAGTTGGTGCTTGCCTGGCCCCTAGCAGAGGCTGGGGGCTGGCACACTGACGCTGTCCACTGTTGGCAGAGGCGGGGCAGATGCCCGACAGAACAGTCACAGGAGTGTGCGTGGCACCGTCATTGCATGCTCTACCTCTGAGGGAAGAAAAAAAATAGAAAAGATCTGCCGGTTGGATGAAGGAGGGCCTCACAGGTCCCACTCCCTGACCAGCTATGGCACTGACCAGAACAGTTAATCCAGTTTGCGGTGAGGGCCTGGGGTACCCCCGCTGGGGGGGGGCAAACCTTGGGGGAAGATGGTCGTGTCAGCCGGTGGATGTCGGGGAGACAGGGCTGGGGCTCCTTCCCAAACGTGGGCTGAGGGGAGTAAAAAGAATATTTATACCAAAGGGTTTATCATGTTCAACCCACCTTGCTCAATGGGAAAGTATAACACATTCCTCTTAATAGGGGTTAAACAGCTTCCCCAGATTATCTGAAAAAGAAAGACTGTAGAATTTAACTTCTAGCATCTTAGGGATGGGAAAAGCCATGTTTATATAATTAAACAGAGGCAGTATAAAAGTTTTCCGTATGACCACTTTTTTTCATTTGGTCTGGCGCCAAGCCTTCCATACCTGTGTAAGTTTGTTACACTCCGTTAACTTGTCATTCCAGTTCAAAAAGTCCATATCTCCCATGCTGTAATCGATCCCTAAGATTTTAATAGGATGTGGAGTAAGGGCAACACCGCCAGTATCCCTGACTTTAGGTGATGCACCCAAGGCCAGACCATGGCATTTCTACACTGTCCCTGATATTGGGGCAAATGATTGAAACACTACAAGTGCCAAACATCCTGAAGTTGCATCCCTGACAAACAGGGTCACGTCATCAGCATAAGCCATTACCTTGATGTCAGTAGTACCGTTGGGGGGGGGGGGATATTCCCAATATCTGAGGATGCAACTGTATCTTACATAAAATGGGATCATTGCAGCATGTATAACAAAAGTGGGCTAAGAGGGCAGCCCCCGTCTGATCCTGGATCATAAATAAAATTCCCACCCCATCACATGCATTAGTTCCTATAGACCAGAAAGATGGTTGCCAACACCCATGGTGACGTGCCACTGTCATGTCTCCGATGGTAGTGTGTCTTGTTTGCAGTAGAAAGATCATACCAAAATCCAGATCTGTCACGATGGAGAATAGGAGGAGATGTCTGGAGACATTCCTGATGCTATTCACATTAATGGTGGCAGTTCGTAGGGTGGGAGCCATAAGGATGATGGAGTAATCGAGGTGGTCAACATTCACTGTATAATGTCCTGACGGTGGTCACCATCACTTCTGATAACCAATTTAAGTTGTTTTTTTTCGCACCTTGTGTTTTGTTTCCACTGGCGCAGTGTCGTCTTTGGTGTCAGTTGTAACCAAAGGTTTTGAGGTTGTCTATGAGGAGGCTGTTGAGGAGTGGCTGACATCTGTGTCAGGCAGTTCCTCCTCCAAGACCTCAAATCTGTTATACAAAGGGATGGATACTCCCTTTGCTGTAAACTTTAGTGATGGGAAGTTTGCTTTGTGTGATTGGAGAGTTCTCTTGTGTCTAACGAGTGTCAGATCTGGTGATGGCATATCAACATCTTCAGGCGGCGGGGAAGATTCAGGGTGTGTCATAGACTTGGACTCAGGCATGTGTCGCTGGTATCGATATAGTCTGCTCAAACTCAGTGGGGCCTGAAGGAGTGGGAAGGTCCTGTTTGACCTCATGAGGAGGGCTCGACAGTGTGAGGGAGACATGAGGAGCCTCCAGTGGGGGATCAGTATCTGGCTGATGTGCCAGAGTTGCCACTGCTTCTTTATGCTGTTTCTGCTGTTGAAGCTGCTGTGTCATGTTAATATAACCATCCTGGGGATCAACATCTCCAGTATTGTGCATTGCCCACGGACAAATATGGTACAAGTGTCCGGTCTCCTCACAAAGATGCCAGCATAGCTCATTTGTGCAGTGGGCGCTAGCATTTCCTAGGGTTGAGCAGAGATTACAGTGAACCTTATCACATGTATTACTGAAGTGGGAGTCTGACCTGCACTTAAAGCAGGTCTTTGGCTGACCCAGGTAAAAACACTGGATCCTATCTCTTCCCAAAAAGAAGATGCTTGGCAAATGTTGCAAGCCAGATGCAGAATGTTTGAGGGTCACCTTAAAGTGCCAGTTACCAGTCCAGAATAATTCAGGGTCCAGAATGGGTTCTGGATCCCCAGTCACTTCACAGCATTGGGCCAGTCAATATCGTACATCTTGGACATGCACTACCTCATTGTGGAGTAGCATGGTTACAGTTCTGACTGTCAGTTTTGTCAATGGGATTGCTTGAATTGAGAACCAGAGTGGGGTCTCTTTCAGTGTGTTATACTGAGCCCAAACTCAGTCTAGAAAAACATTCATCCTGAAGCTGAGGTCAAAATAAGATATGCTTGGAGGATGTATTAAAGCATAAAGTTCACTGGGCGTACAATGGGGGGAGCTCTTTAACAGTACGCTACCTAATGTATGCCCTGTCCGGAGGGTCCAGGTCTCCCATGTATAGCAGTCTTACTGCATATCTCTACTGCGCAGGAGCTGGAGAGTTGGAAAATACATCTGACTTTTTGAAGGAAGTCCATTTTTGCACAGGGATAAGAGGGGGTGGTGGAACTGGAGGGGGGGCATCCACCTCCCAAGAAATGATTTCATTCACCTCCACTCTGTCTGCCCATGACAAAGGAGGCTGTCTGCCCATGACAAAGGAGGCTGTTCCTGCAGGATAGACAGCTGCATGGTCCCCTGGAGTGGATCCAGAACATCCAAGGGTGGCTGCATGTTAGCCTCCAAGGCATCTGTCTGAAGTGGCACAGCGGGGATTATCCCTTCAAACAATGTGGCGGTCAATGGAGGGGGAGTTGAATCTGCCTTAGTAGGTGAGGGCTGACAGTCAAGTGAAGAAATCCAGGGTGGCTCAGAAATTCCCTCCGTAGTTGGCAGTCTAGACATACTTGGTGGGGAGCCCCTCCAGTAAATTCAATAAATCAGGTTCAATTGAGGGATCACCATGGGCCCCTTCAGTACTAAAGAAAGCTGCTGTGGTAAGAGTGTGTGTGTGGGGAGGCAGGCATGCCACTGGCCTGTGGCATCCTGGGACCACCCTGCCACTGCAAGGACATGAACTGGTGACCAGTCCAGAGATGGGTACGGGAGTCTGCCTCTGTTCGGGCATGAGGAAGAAATACCAAAGTTTGTGGAGTCTGCGGGTTGCTGGGGTGGAGCTTTCCTTTTGGGAAGACATCACCGATGGACAGGAAGAGGGTACTGCATTAGCAGGTAACTCAGGCTGCAATGCTGGTAGCGTGTTAAGATATCGCTGCAAAAATATTGTGGCAAAAACCTAGTGGTGAAAATGTTGAGACCTTTTACAGCGACAGGGATATAATAGCGTTACAAAATTACCGCTACCCCTGTTGATGTACGCACAGATGAGGAAAGGATCAAGTAGCTGTATGTGTGGTGCCTGGTCGAGCTGCTCCCATGGTGGAGTGGATAAAGCACTAGCACTGGAGCGGAGGAGTCCTGGGGACCAGGTTTGGTTCCCCATCTACTGGTATTAGACAGTTTTTTTATTTATTTATTTTTTTTAATAACGAAATTTCTCCCCTCCTGAGTTTCTCCCCATAGCCGAGGTCCACACCCCCTTGATGTTTGTTATATTAATTTCAGGGGGTGTGGGAGGAGAAGCCCCCCATGGGGGGTGTGGGGGCAGAGCCCACCACAAAACAAAAAACACTCATGTTGCCCTGTTGTTTTGTTTATTGAGGCATGGTTTTGTGCCTGTTGGTGATTTCACCGAAATGTTATTTGTTTGTGAGATTTGGGTTGCAGCATTGTGTGCTGCAGTGTTTTTGTATGCAGGGTTATGACAGTGATCCGCAATGTCAACTCAGTAATCGGTACAAGTTCTGAAAGCTCAGTATTTGGCATGAATTGATTACCACCTGCTGGGACAGAAGGTTGCAGTTGCGCACTGGCATCCACTCCAGGCTGGAGAAATCTGGCGTCCGATTCCAGAGTCCGAATGTGTAAGTTTGTGAACTGTTCTGTAACTTTGGAGTCCAGGAGCCGTAGCTGTCCTTGTGCTGTATACTGTTCATCATGCAGATATTCAGGTTGGGTGTGCTGCTCCCTCGTCGTCCCTTCTGATGACAAGCTAACTGCGATGCAGGGCAAAAGGGTTCTCTTTTTCCTGAAGATATGTGGCATCCTCTTTGGCCATCATTGACAGCAGGTGATTCTTACTTCTCAAAGCATCCTGCAGTCTTCTACCCACATCCAAAAATTCCAGTGACAAATCCATAGTCCCTATTGTAGTGTTCATCCTGCACTCTGTACTTTCTGATTCCATTTTTTGAGGGAGCATGTCTTCAGCCGTACAAAACATGGCAGAGGGGAATGGGGCCTTCATTTCCGGACCGGGAGCATCCAGTGTTCCAATCCGCTCCCATTCGGCCATCTTGGCAAACCAAGACAACAGCACCCTCTACCCAAAGAGCAGGGGCATTTTTATTAAAAAGAGAAAGCCAAACAAAAGCACTCTATACATAATGCAACAGCTGAGAAGAACAAAGGAATGATATGCAAGTATAAATAGAAATAACACCAATATGGATTATTACATCATAGCACCAAACCAGAAATGGAGGGAGCAAAAACAGTCAAAACAAGCGGGGGGGATACACCCATAACAAAGAATTAGTCGAAATCAAACTACAAAGGTAAAAATGCATCACCAAAACATAACACATACATCACAGAGACTGTGAAAGTCCCTTGGCTGACGAAACTTTTTGTCGCTGCCATAAATCTTGTAGAATTCCAACTGGATATTGGTAATGGGAAACCAGAGCTTGCCTGAGGACCCAAGAACACCTGGCTTGGCAGAGGTGGTACTTACAAATCGCTAACAAAATTTGCAATGTGTTGGGCTGAAAATTCACAGAGGCTGGGGAAAAAATACCCAAATCTAATTCCTGATGTGTGAGAGCAGAAAAACCTGGGTTGTTCCAACGAGTGGCTGTGAAGGATCAAAACTGGTGAGCATAAGGACAAGCAAAATAGAGATGTTCTTGGGTCTCGATGACTGAGCTACAGCCAAGCCTGAGGCAATATCTGTCCAAGAGAGGCTTACATTTATGCGAATTACGCACTCCTCATTTACCATGGCAGGTAAGCCACAGTAGTTCCCAAATGAAAGGGGGCATCCTAGGGTTGTTGAGGTGCTCGTGGACCACAGTCTCTGAAAACCCTGGGCAATTTGGGAACTGGAACTTCGAACTAAAATGTTCCTGCATAATAATCTGGTAAAGTGGGCATCAGAAGGGCCCCAAAAGGCAATTTCCATTTCTTAATTTTCAAAAAAGTCACAGCTATGTAGTCTGGGACAAACCCTGGTTTGCAGATGACTGTGAGGCCTCCTGAGCACCAGTTAGAGAAGTAGACCTCCACCCAGTGCCACACCATTTGGTACCATAAAGATGATGATTACCTCAAAACTGGCAAAATGTTAGGGGAAAGGAAAATTCTGAAAAAACACCAGAGGGCTCACCATGGCCAGCCCACTTGTTTGCTTTGGCTAATATGTAATGTCCCAGCGAATCGGACTAAGGTGGCTGCCCCAAAGTGCTTGGAAGAAGATGCTGTACAGCCTAGTCTCAAGGCGGGGGGGGGGCATAGCTCATGGACAGAAAGGCTGGAACTAACAGAGACTTAATCAACAATATTCATGTGAGCTTGGAGAGATGAGATGCATTCCATTTATGCACCATAAGGAGTGCCCTTTGAATACACAGTTCCCAATTTAAGAAAGCCATGTTAGAAGTGCCATAAAGAATGCCCAATATCTTAATGTTAGTCTGCAGAATCTGGACCAAGGCAAGGGGTGGGGGGTGTATAGAGCAGAGTCACCCAGGGGAAGCCTCTTCTCATCTCAAAATTAATAGTTGAAGAGGACAAGGCAGAGTATTTGTCCAGCAGATGTCGCAAAATCAAACCATCTGCGTCCGGGCTGCTAAAGACCACAACATCATCTGCATAAGCTAAAACCTTAAGGCGGAGTTCCTGAGGGGTTAGGCTCAGATCCTGCAGAGAGTTATGGACATGTTTGTGCCATAAAAGGGGGACCAAACAAAAAACACAGAGAAGGGGGCTCAGTGGGCAACCCTGCCGGGCACCTCTTCGGAGGGTGCATGGGGGACCAACCCAGCCGTTAAGGGGCATATACTAGACTAACTATAAAGACAGAGCACCCAGGTGATAAATTGAGCAGAAAGGCCATAGGCTTGTAAAACTCAAAAAAGGTAGCCATGCAAGACCCTGTCAAATATCCTCTCCTGGACCAAACTAAGCACAAAACTATCAAGGCGGTTTCTTGCTCCACGAGCAAAGATTTCCCTCAAGATAAACAAGTTGTCCTGAATACACCTTTGGGGAACTGAGCACATCTGGAATGAGCTAATCAAGTAGGAGGCTGCCTGGCCTAAACAGTTTGCAAGAATTTTCACCAGTATTTTGTAATCCACGGTCAGGAGACTCAATGGTCTCTATCTGCGAAGGTCAGCCTTATCCCCATGTTTGTGGATATACACCAAGATAGCCTTGGACAGAGGTGTTGTAAAGACACCTCTGTTGAGGTAGTCATTAAACAAAGCGGCCAACCTCGGGGCTAGGGGATCCTTAAAAATGTATAAAATTTGGGACTTAAGCCATCAATGCCCGGGACAGTGTTATGTTTTAGGGAGGCAATACTACGTAGGACTTCATCTGTGGTGATGGGAGCCACCAGAAAATGGGCCACTGTGGATGGCAAGGCTAGCAGGATCAAGCTGGTTAAAAAGGACCAGTCTAAGAGAGTCGGGGGAGACATCGAAATAGGGTCTTTCGTAAAGTCCAAGGCAACTCGTAAAATATTCCGACCAGAGTGAACCAAACAACCAGTCGACTTATACAGGGCATGCATGGATCGAATATCCACTCGGCGTTGGCAGTCTGTAAAGGGGTCAAAGGTCTGAGAGGAGTTCTGTGTCCCAAACTGCATCTCCTGCTGTAGAGACTGTGCACGGTCGTACTGTAGGCATCTCATATCTGCCTGCAGGGAGCGGATCTGGGACTGAAGATTTATAGAGAGTACTTTCTGCAGCTGATCTCTGATCAGGGAAGAGGAGGCAGGCAGAATGCAGTGGAGGATGGGGGAGGGAGTGAAAAGGAAAGGAAGAGGGGAGGGAAAACCGAAAGCAGATGCAGATAGAAGGGGAGGGGCAGATTGGGAAATGGAAAAACAGTTAAGGGGATAAATTGTGGATGTGGAGATAAGTTCGCCAGGGTGCAGAGGGAGCTGTTAGATGGGGAAGCAGCTAGTACCAAAGGAAGGACGGGGAGCATGGATGCAGGGGATGGAAGGGTGGCAATCATAGGGACTCCATAATTAGGGGTATTCAGTGAGGAAGGAAAGGGGACCCAAATGCAAACAGGAGGGTGGTTTGTATGCCAGGGATGACAGTGGGGAAGGTGGATCCAAGAATAAGGGAAATAGTAAGGGAGGTTGGAGGAAAGCCTAATTTAGTTATACATTTGGGAATCAACGACCTGAGGAGGTTGAGGTAGTGCAAAGTAGGTTCAGGGACTTAGGGAAGATCTGCAGGGAGGAAGGAAGTTCGCTGGCCTTCTCAGAGGTGATACCAGTACCAAGGGCCAGCACAGCCAGGAAAAGAAGAATAGAGGATTTCAATGACTGGCTGAGGAAATGGTGCAGGGAGGAGATGTTCATCTGTATTGGGGACTGGGAGGAGACCTGGTCAAACAAAGCACTGTTTTCACCAGACAGGCTACACCTCAGTAGGGAGGGTTTGAGGGTACTTGGGGACAAACTGGGGGATTACATAACCACTACACTTAATTTAAACTACTGGGGGGGCAGCGGGCATGCAGGCCCACAGACTCCGAGAGGAGGAGGTCAGTGAACCCCACAGTGATGGAACAGGTCTGGAGGGAGGAGGAGGTAGAAGGGGTGAGAACACAGCAAAGGGTGGAGGGGGTGAGGAACACATAACAAGGGTACATGGAGGAGTGCACACAGAGGGAATAAATGTGAATAGAAGAAAAGAGAGAAGAGAAGAAAGGTCAGATTCTAGGTGGAGGGCAGTGTCTCTGAATGCACGGAATCTTGGAAACAAGATGGACGACCTGCAGACACTGTTAGCCGACAGGAGGTTGGACACAGCTGCAGTAATCGAGACTTGGGCAACATCACACCATGACTGGGACCTTGCTATCTCTGGATATCAACTATACTGGGAGACAGGGTAGTCGGGAAGGGGTGGCAGTTTATATCAGAGAGGGAATAACTTGCACGAGGGAGGAGTCAGAGGAAGGGGAGGTGGAGGCATTATGGGTTCAGTTAAGGTCCAATAGAGGGAGAAAGGTGAGGTTAGGAGTGGTTTACAGACCACCCAGTTAGGATGAGAGGGACAGGGAACTGAGCTCACAAATATTGGAAGCTTCGGAGAAAGGAGAGGTGGCAATTGTAGGGGACTTCAACCTGCCCAAGGTGGACTGGAGCATACCATCCACAACATGTGCTAGGAGTCAGGTGATCTTGGAAGGATTGCACAGTGGGTTCTTGATTCAGGGCATCACTAAACCAACAAGAGCTGATGCAATTCTTGATCTGGTGCTCACAAATTGGGAGCAGATGCAGGAAATAACGGTCAGGGGGCCACTGGGTGGAAGTAACCATTGCACAGTGTGGTTCCAGTTGGATATGGGCAGGGAAAGCATCCTGACTAAGACCAAAATCTTGGATTTCAGGAGGGCGGACTTCAGGAAAATAGGCGAAGTGCTAAAGAGCCATCTGGCGGGCATCAGACCAGATATGGGGGTGGACCAAAGGTGGTCCATCATTAAGGAAGGAATACTAGTTGCCACAGATGAGTGCATTAGGCTTGGGGGAAGAACACAAGGGCTGAAGCACCCAGCTGGTTCAGTTCAGGGGTTGCCCAGGCAGTAAGGAAAAATAAATTGACCTATAGAAAATTCAGGAAGACCAAGAGAGAGACGTGGCTAGGGAAAATTACTTAAGGTTGGCTAGTGAGGCAAGTAAGGAAGTCCAGCGAGCAAAGGCGCAGAAGGAGCTGCAGATAGCTGAAGGAATTAAGAAGGGGAGAAGGCTTTCTTTTAATATATAAGTGAGAAAAGGGACAAAAAGGAAGGGATTGTTAGGCTTAGGAAAGGGCTGGAGTGAGTGGAGGATAATGGGGGAAAAGCAGAGATACTAAATGAATACTTCTGTCCTGTCTTCACCAGGGAGAAGGACGGACCAGTGCCTTCGGGAGGGAAAAGAGGTGCGGGGGGGAGGGGAACACAGATGTAAGGATAGAGTGAGGGAGGAGCTGCTGGCATTGAAGGTGGACAGATCAGCAGGCCCTTACAGAGTATATCCAAGGGTACTAAAGGAACTGTCTGAGGAGCTGGCAAGGCCACTGGCAGACCTATTTAATAGTTCACTAGAGTCAGGCATGGTACCACAGGACTCCAGGACAGCACATGTGTGCCCCTCCACAAAAGCAGTCCCAAGGATGACCCAAGGAATTATAGACCAGTCAGTCTGACCTCCATTGTGGGCAAGCTGATGGAGACCATACTAAAGGAAAGATTGGTGGAGTATCTAGAGGAGCATGGTCTCCAGGGTGAGAGGCAACATGGATTCATGGGGGGGAATCATGTCAAACAAATCTGATTGACTTCTTTGACTGTGTCACTAAGATGTAGACAGGGGCCAAGCAGTTGACATCCTCTATCTAGATTTCAGCAAGGCCTTTGACTCTGCCCCACAAAAGGTTGATCAGGAAGTTGACAGATCTCGGGGTTGGGGGAAAAGATGGCCAGATGGGTGGAAAACTGGCTGAGGGACAGAACCCAGAGGGTGGTTGTGGGGGGAGAGTTATCTGGCACCAGAGAGGTAACCAGTGGGGTCCCGCATGGCTTGGTGCTGGGGTCAGTGTTGTTCAATGCCTTCATCAATGACATTGGAGATGGCATTAAGGGCAAAATGTGCATACTCACGGATGACACAAAGGTCTGTGGGAGAGTGGACACATCTGAAGGGATACAAGACCTACAGGAAGATCTAGAAAAGCTGGGGAGATGGTCTAGGATCTGGCAACTTGGCCTTAATGCCAAGAAATGCAAAGTTATGCATATTGGAGCCAAGAATCCCAGGACAGAGTACTAGCTGGGTGGAGTCCGAGTATCTGCATCAGAGGAGGAAAAGGACCTGGGAGTGATGATCACTAGTGACCTGAAACACTCCACACAGTGCAAGAAAGCAACAGCAAAGGCAAACAAGATGCTGGGGTGCATGTATAGGGGGATCAGTAGTAGGAGAGAGGAGGTTATACTGCCTTTGTACAGGTCCCTGGCAAGGCCTCATCTAGAGTATGGGGTTCAGTACTGGTGCCAACATCTCAAAAAGGACATTAACCTGCTGGAGAAGGTCCAGAGGAGGGCTACAGAATCATAGCTGGTCAGCAGGGTAAGGCATAAGAGGAGAGACTGCGGGCACTAAACATGTACTCCCTGGAAAACAGGCGAGAGAGAGGGGACATGATTGGGACCTTCACATACTTGAAAGGCATAAATAAGGTTGATAAGGAGAGTCTCTTTAAGTTGAGTGGCAACCATAACACGAGGGGGCACAGTGTTAAGCTGGAGGGTGTGAGGTTTAGGAGGGAGGTCAGGAGGCACTTCTTCACAGAGAGGGTGGAGGACACTTAGAATATACTGCCGGAAGAGGTCATCTCGTTGAAGACAGTGGGCAGCTTTAAGAGAGGCTGGGATAGGCATGGGGGAAAGTGAGGATCATGGGTAGGGAAGATGGGAGGAGTGGGGTGGGAGGGCAGGGACATTTGCTCAAACTGTAGATCCTGCAATACGAGCAGACTTGATAGACCAAATGGCCTTCTTCTGCTGGCTTCTTCATATGTTTGTATGATCTCGCACTGACAAATACCGTAAATATCCAGCAGTGACCTTTTGTCCTGAATAATGTTGAAATAACACACAAAAATCCAGTTTACTGTCTAGCAATCAAGCAGCCATGGTCTCATAAAAACATTGTACTGAGGTGCGACCCGTCCACAGAGTGAACCATTTAGCACGTAACAATTCAGTCTACAAGGACCCTTGCCCCAGGCCGGGACATCCAACCATATATAGGTGCTGGACAATAATGCATGATCTGAAAACTCCAAACCAGTAATATGGGCATCAACCACCTTCAGGAGGCTGGAGACAAACAAAAAATCTATTTGGGTTGATAAAGGACCACAGAAGTATGTCTGACCCCCTGTGGCATGCAAAACCTGATAGGCGTCCTGTAAGGATGCCGTAGCAATAACTGATTTTAAACAATTAGAATCAGAGAAAATCTTGTCTATTTGTAGGCCCCTGTCATCTTTGGCCAACCCGCAATTAAAGTCCCTCTCCCACACTATGAGGCAGGATGTGCGCAAAAAAGGCTGGAGTAGCTGAAATAAGCCCACATGGTCTGCTTTGGCCTGGGGGCATAAACTTTAAGAAAGTGTTGTCTGGTCTGAAGATAGGTGACATCCTGGGCCAACACTCATCCTGGTACAATGTCAACCAGGAGAGGCAACCGAAGCCCCGGGGAGTTTAACAAAATCCCCACCCCATTGCAGCAGTTCTCATTTATGGACCAGAATGAGGGTTCGTTCATCCAGAGGTGAGAGACACCTGCATCAGTTTGTACCTCTTTTTCATACTGATATTCTGGAGAAAAAGTACCTGAGCCATAAGGGCTTGTAAAGTAGTAAGGGCCAGCAGATGTTTACCATAGCTTTTAATACTGTTTACATTAATGGTGGACACCTGAAGCGATCCCATCAAGAACAGCATAGCAAACAAAACATAATACACAGGAGAAATCATTTATTCACTGTCTGGGATCTTGTCACCCTCCTGTCATCCCCAATAGAGGAGAGGTCACTTGGGGGGGGGGTGATCAATGTCAGACGAGTAGTCCATGTGCAAATAAGGAACAGAGTGGGCCTCAGAATCACCATCTTCAACATCCATATCACCCCATGCAACCAGCACTGCTAAGACACCAAATCTATTCTTCAAACAACATGAAGTCTTGCTGTATTCTGACTATTGCAGTTAGGTCCTGCCTTTCAACTGCCCCGGAGAACAAAGAGTTAACTTTCCATGGCCAGCATGGAACGTTCAGCACGAGCTCAGTTGAAGCCTCTGTCTGCTGTTGTTTAAACTCCAGCTGTCAGATTCTTTACTCCGCCTCACTGAACAGTCGCTCCGGAGATTTCTCCTTTGCTTGGTTCAAAAAAAGTTGGTTAAAGTGTCGTTTTTTCACTCGGTTTCTACCGAATTTCTGCTACCGAACCTGTCGGTTTAAGTCTCTGTCTGTGGTACCGTGAGTACTAGATAGGTTTTGCATTTAGTTTCTGTGTGGAACTTGTAAACATTGGATTGGTTCGGTTTGAACCGATCAGATTGGTTTTAAAAAACTTTTGAATTTATTAGAGTGTGGTAACCAGTCCATATCGGTTCTGAAAAACACGGATTTAATTGCGTTTTTTTCCAAGACCCGTAACATGGTCAGGAACCGATAGGGGTGTCTTGCCTGGCAGATTGCCTAAAAAGGGTAAGTTTTGGTCATGTCTGAAAAACCCAAGAAAAAAACCGGGCCCACTGGGTTTCAACACTGTAGTGTGTGTGGGGAAGCCTTTGCTAAGGCTGATCCCCATACCACCTGTGTTTATTGTCTGGGGTATGACCACCTCGATTCAGACTGCCAAATTTGTAAAAGTTTTCCCAAAGCTACCCTGGATAAGAGAGTAGGTAGACTGAGGGAAAGGAAGGCCGAGAAGTCCGCTGACCCAGATGGCCAGCCCGGTTCGGTTCCGACTGAACCAGAAGGAGTGCCCTCTGACCAGGGCGAAACTTCTTTGGGCAAAAGGAGAGCTGATTCTGAGGAGTCGGTTCCAGTTAAAAGAAAGAAAAGGGAAAAATCATCCGGTTCGGATCTACAAATTCTTTCTCCGACCGCTGATGAAATAGCCAAAGCGATAAGGATAGTTCAATCGCTAATTTCAGTTCCGGCCGAACTGGCACCATCTATCAGGGGCTCGGTTCAGTTGGTTCCACCAGTTCCGGATTATACTTTAGAAGAATTTTATGAACCGGAGAAGGAGGAGGGAGAGTATGAGGATAATGGTGATGATGGTGATTATGAACGTCTGGATGTGCCTATTGACCCGGACATCTCCCCAGACAGACCTCCAGGTGTTTCTCCTCCTAGGCTTTCTGAGTCCCCTTCCCACTTTATGTTTTACAAGAAAGTGGCTGAAACCCTCCAGCTTCCAATGGAAGAAGCAGTAGAGGATCAGGAGGAGCCCGATTTTGTTGAGATGATGGAGATGCCAGAGTCCAGGAGATTGTCTATTCCCCTCCATAAATCTTTTGGGATACAGACATTTAAAATTCTAAAGACTCCTAATTCCATACCTCCTGTGGACAGAAGAATGGACAAGAGGTATACCCTTTCAGGCTTGGACACGGTTCTTTTCCCAGCAATGCAGCCATGTTGGGGTAGTGCAGGCTGCTGCCTGTGATAAGGCAAATATTCCCTTGGCTTCACACACCCCAGATAAGGACTCCAAGAGGATTGATGCCATGGCAAAGAAGCAGTACATGGCAGTATCTTTGGGACTTAGGCAGGCTAACTATATGGCCTACACAGCTAGATACCAGAAGTCCAGGTGGAACACTGTGCTGGCTCTGGCTAAACAGGCCCCTGACCAGCTTGCCAAGGAGCTGGAGCAGGTGGCTGCGGATGGGATTGAGGCATCCAAGGTGCAATTTCATGCTGCTGTGGACTCCAATGATGTTTCATTTAGAGTCATGGCTACATCTGTGGCCCTTCAGAGGATGGCTTGGCTCAGATGTACTAGCCTATCACAGGATACCCAGGCTAACGCCATGGATTTCCCTGTCATCAGTAAGTCTCTGTTTGGGGAGCAGACAGAGAACTACATGAAGAAGATGGACGAGTACAGGACCACCTACAGGAGTGCTCATTCCAAAGAAAGGCAAGCCACTCCTCAGAGACAGCATTCCAGGCATAGGGGCAGGCCCTTTCAAATGCCTTTTTAGCAAGCCCAGGCCTCTTCTTCTGCTTATGCTCAGAGGGGGTTCTTCAGAGGGAGAGGCAGACGGGGAATGAGCAGGCCTGCTTCCACCCCTCAGCCTAAAGCCCCTGCCAAGCAGACACCCTGATAGGTCTGCCCGGGCCGATTCTCCAATACCTGTAGGGGGCAGGCTGGCTTACTTTGTCCAGGACTGGAAGTCTTTGACATCAGACAAGTGGGTCCTGGAAGTAGTAAGCCAAGGACTGGTTCTCAGCTTCAAAAAATTTCCCAAGATGAGAACCAGATCCTTTCCACCTGCAAATCCATCAGAGACCCTTGCCCTAGAGGCAGAGGTTTCTTCCTCCTGGCTCTCAGAGCCATAGAAAGGGTTCCTGTCCTACACAGAGGTAAAGGATTGTACTCCAGGTACTTCCTAATCCCCAAAAAAACAGGAGAATGGTGGCCCATACTGGATCTAAGATATCTGAACAAGCACCTTTTAAAACCAAAATTCAAAATGGTGACTCTGGGAATAATTCTTCCCTCTCTAAGGCCAGGTGACTGGCTAGCCTCCCTGGACCTCAAGGATGCCTATTTTCACATTCCCATCAAGTGCTTCCGTAGAAAGTACCTCAGGTTCAAGTTGCCCTCAGGCCACTATCAATTCAGAGCAATGCCCTTTGGCCTAACATCGGCCCCAAGGGTGTTCACAAAGTGTCTGGCAGTAGTGGTCGGTTTCTTAAGGAGAAAAAAGATCTCCATCTTTCCATACTTGGACGACTGGCTCATAGTGGGTCAGTCTCCAGACCAAGTCAAGTCACATCTGCAAATAACTCAGCAAGTGCTCACTTCCTTAGGAATCCTCCTCAGCCTTCCAAAGTCAGTTCTCGAGCCAGTACAGCTCCTCACCTTTATAGGGGCAGAGCTGGATACAGTAAGAGCAAAAGCCATCCTTCCCCTGGACAGGGCAAGGACCCTTATAGAACTGGCCTCTTCATTCACCCTTCAGGTGTCTCGACCAGCAAGGCATTTCTTGCAGCTCTTGGGCCACATGGCAGCCTCTACAGCAGTGGTCCAAGGGGCAAGATTCTGGATGAGGGACATTCAGTTCCACTTGAGAGCCTTCTGGTTCCAAAGAGAGATTCCCTTATCAAATTAGTTCCAGTGACTCGAACCCTGATCTAGGCTTTGCAATGGTGGCAGGATCAGGATAATTTGAGACAGGGAGTTCCTTTTGTCACTCAGTCTCATTCAGTGATACTCACCACAGATGCCTCCCTGCTGGGCTGGGGAGCCCACTTGGGGGATCTTACCACCCAGAGGCTGTGGTCACCTCAAGAATCTCTGCTTCACATCAGTCTTTTGGAACTCAGAGCAGTGTTTCTGGCACTGCAAGCCTTTTCCAAATCTGTACAGAACAAGGTGGTCCAGATCAGAACAGACAATACCACCACAATGTGGTACATCAACAAGCAAGGAGGCACTTGGTATATGGCCTTGTGCACAGAAGCAATGAAATTGTGGTCTCTGGCCTATTCCTCCCTGCAAACCTCTCTGATAGCAGTTCACCTCCCAGGGAAGGACAATGTCCTAGCAGATGCTCTCAGCAGGATACCCCAGGGCCCTCACGAATGGACTCTAGATCCCCTAGTTTTGGAATTGATTTTCTCGAAATGGGGCACTCCACAGATAGATCTTTTTGCAGCCCCAGACAGTCACCAACTTCCTCTCTTTTGTTGCAGACCCCCAGCCTTGGGCTCAGTCCCCCTGGATGCTCTGATTCTGAATTGGGAAGGGAAGTTCCTGTATGCTTTCCCCCCCTTCCCTCTCCTGTTCAAAGTGCTAGTCAAGATCAGGTCTCAACCATACAAAGTGATTCTGATTGCTCCAGACTGGGCCAGACAGCCCTGGTACCCACTGTTGCTGTCCTTAACAGTCCACCTTCCCCTGTCTCTTCCCAGGAATTACAACCTGTTGACATCCTCTCAGGGGAGGATTTGGTATCCGAACCTCAAATCTCTCAATCTCAAGGCATGTCTCTTGAAGAGTTAGAGTTTGCTGATCTACACCTTTCTCAAGGGGTTCTGGACATCCTTAAGGCTTCTCGAAAGCCTTCCAGCAGAAAGACTTACAACTCCAAATGGAAAAGGTTCACTATCTGGTGCTCTAATAAGTGTATTTCTCCAGAATCTGCTGGGTTGCCTACAGGCCTGGACTATATGGTTCATCTTAATGGCTTGGGACTTAGGCCAGCTACACTTAAAGTGCATCTGGCAGCTGTTTCTGCCTTCTCAGTAGAGCAAGCCCTCTCCTCTGTCAGCCCATCCTGTGTTTTGTAAGTTCTTCAAGGGATTGCTGCACACCAATCCCCCCTTTAGGGACCCTGCTCCTGCTTGGTACCTTAATGTTTGCATTGCTCAGCTTATGCAACCACCCTTTGAGCCTTTGTCCTCTGCAGGGCTTAAGTACTTGACTTGGAAAACTGTGTTTTTGGTAGCCATTACCTCTGCCAGGCATATCAGTGAATTGCAAGCCCTGTCAGTGGAGCCTGATTTTATCTCTTTCTGTAGAGATAAAGTGGTCCTAAGAACTAACAGGAAGTTTTTGCCTAAGGTGGTTTCAGATTTCCACCTTAATCAGTCTGTCTCTCCCTGTTTTCTTCACTGACCATTCCTCCTCTGGAGAGAGGAGGCGGCACAGCTGGATGTTAAAGGGCCCTCAGCTACTACATAGGCGCACTAAGGGTCACAGGTTTGAGTCCCTCAGTTGTTCCTCACATATGGAGAGGTCGGTGAGGCAAACCTGCCACTAAAAGATCTATTGCCAGGTGGATTGTCTCTTGTATACAATTCTGCTATGAAAAACTGGGTAGAACACCACCCTCAGGCCTGAGGGCTCACTCTACTAGAGGTACAGCTGCTTCCCTGGCTGCTGCCAGGGATATTCCTATCTTAGAAATTTGTCAAGCAGCCACCTGGAAAACAGTCCATACATTCACCAAGCATTACTCTCTGGATATCCAGGCTAGGAGTGATGCTTGGTTTCAAGCACAACAGTACTCAGAGCCTATTCCCAAAGTAGGTTCTGTCCCTCCTCCATGGAGGTACTGCTTGGTAGTCTGCAATAGTCAGAATACAGCAAGACTTCATGTTGTTTGAAGAAAAAATTACTCACCTTAGTAATGTTGTTTCTTCTAATGGAGTCTTGCTGTATTCTGACCTCCCCCCGCCTCCCCACTCAGAACCTGTTTTTTGGGATGTGGGTGGGCAGGAGCAGTGTTGGCACCATAGAGGTGCCCCCTTTCACCCTCCTTTATTTTGGGTGTGTGTTGTGTTTTGTTTTTTGGGTTTCCTGACTTGAGTCTTTGCTTTGAAACCAAAAAACCCTTTCTTAATAAATTTAGTTGCCAGTTGGCTAGTGTGAGTCTTACAGTTTCCACACAGAACTTCTAGTGAGTATTGCTCATAAAGATATGATGGTTGGAGTTTAAACAGCAGCAGACAGAGGCTTCAACCGAGCTTGCACTGAACGTTCCACGCTGGCCATGGAAAGTTAACTCTTTGTTCTCCGGGGCAGTTGAATCAGAATACAGCAAGACTCCATTAGAAGAAACAACATTACTAAGGTGGGTAATTTTTTCTTATGTGTTAGTGCCACCGCAACTTTCTTCCCCTGAGTCATGGGGTTGGAAACCCGTCAAGAAAGTTGTTTCTTCCCCTTAAGGGTAACCGGGGCAAAGTCATCAGGGGTGGGGAGACATGGTGGTTGGGGGTACTGGAGCAGGAGTAGAGGCAATTGATGAAGGAATCTCAGGAAGGGGGGGGTACCAGAAATGTCCATAGTAGGTGTCTCATGGTGTGATGCAGACATAGGAGTTTCCACCGGGCGAGGAGGTCTTGCAGTTGGGTCTGAAAGGGGCAACTCACAATGGGGGAGCTCCAGGGTGGGGTCCCCAGCTGGGGGGAATCAGGAGCCTGGGGGTTCACAATAACAGATTTAGAATGGTGGCATTGAGTCTGGGAAACAAGGTCATCCTGTGACAAGTTTGTGCCCTTATTGTGGGACACCCAGGGGCACTTGGCATAAGAGTGCTCTTGCCCATTATACAGATTACACCTAAAACCGTTTGGGCAGTCCTTTGCCTGGTGGCCAGACATCAAACAGTGGCTGCACCAAACGCTTTCACAAGTGTTGCTAAAGTTAGAGGGTGATCCACATTTAACGCACGTTTTCGGGTATCTCTGATAGAACAGTGTACCCCTATCCTTGCCCAAGTAAAATGTGCTGGGTAAATGTAAAACACCAACATCAGACAGTTGCAACTTCACTCGGATTTGCCACCCCCCCAGCCCCAGATCTGTTCAGAGTCAATTAAAGGGTCAGGGCAAGCCAGAACTTTGCAGCATCTGTGAAACCAGCTCAGGACGTCCATAATATTCACCCCCTTGTTACAAAAGAGTACTGTGATTGTCTGGACAATAGGGTGGGTCAGTGGTACTGCCAAGAAGGGGACCCAGAGAGTAGAGATGTAATGGGAGTTGTGGTGCAGCCAGAATTTTTCCAGGCCAGAAACCAGCTTAAAACTGACATCAAAACTGGAGTCCCCCACATTAATCAAAGCATAAATGTCAGAAGCTCGAAAGAGGCAAGAATCCTTAAGCAGTTTCCTGGCTATATAAAGCCTGTCTGATGGATGATCCAAACCACCTTTATAAATAAGGCAGACAGCATTCTGTCGAGGAACCGGTTCACCACAAGTGGAAAAAAGGTCTGAAAAGGTTCTGATGCCTGCTGAGGGCTGGTCCAGCAACACGGGTGGGGTGGGGGTGGGGGAGAGACAGCCGTAACCAAACCAGGAAGCACAGGGTCAGAATGCTGCAGTCCCAAAGCAGATGAGGTTGAAGTAACAGGAGGCATACTAGAACAATCCACCGGGGGGACACTATGACCGAATCCTGGGGCGGGTGTCTCCAATAACCATGGGGTCAACTAGGCAGTACATAGGAATGCACATCATTCAGACAGGGCCGGTCCATAATGTTCAAGGATGGGGGGGGGGCAGGTCTGTGAGATGTCCAGTGGGGCTAGGACAGGGGGAGTGGTTCCAAGAGATTCACTGCCAGCCCAGAGGAGCTATGACATGCTGTAGGGGAGGAGATTGCAGCGGCTTGATAGCGCTGCACTGCGGGGTCCGAAGCATCCAGAATCCAAGTCCCTGCAGCTTTCGGCATCTAGCCAGAGTTTGTTAGAGCTCTCTCTGGGGTTCAGGGTTCCTCATGCACACCTGCACTCCAAGTCTCACTCCTCGGCGGAGTGCATACCCCAGCAACCTTACTCTGACCAACATGCTTTTCAACAGGGGAGGGAGTCCCTAACACTGTACCTGACATATGGAGCCGAAGGCCTATCAGTAGACTCCACAGAAGAACAAGAAGAGTTCTGCGAAAAAAGTACCTGGTTCTGAAACCAGAGCTGCTCCGCTTGCAGCTGCTCCGTAAGATCCGCTTTCAGTTTGCGATGTTGCAACCACAGCTGGCATTCCTGCAGTTGGTCATACTCCTTGCAACATGATAGCTGCAGCCAGTCGTTGTCCCGATCTTCGTCGACAAGCAGTCTAGTGCCCAAATCGCATCCTTCCACCTCCAAGACGACAATAGAAAAGTGATTGAATCCCCAGGTTCCTGCTGGTGCAGAAGTTGTGCACCCTGCTCCGTGGTGGCTGCCATGTTGCAAGACAGATGCAAAGCGTCCCCCTGCTGGTGAGTAGGGGAAATTCCCTGGTGTCCTAGCCACAATTCCCCCATTCTCTAAAAATACCATCAACAGCTTAATCTGTTTCAATTTCAGTTCGTTACCATCTGTATCCAACCCCTGTCGCCCCTGAAAAAGGGACTTCTAGTCTCAGTGGGCTTACCCAGTCAAGAAAATTCAGTAAATAAATAATTAAAACAATTGCTTCTGCTCAGTATTCACGGTTGAAGACAACAGTCCCCTGCCAGAGAGTGGTGTAGAGGTCGCCCGATGGGTGTCAGGAAATGGGAGTATAAATCCTAGGTGGTTGGGGGAAAAAATGGTGTAGAAGCTCTCAAGATAGACAAGGCTCCAGGCCTGGATGGCCTGCACCCACTAGGTACTTGGGGACCCGGCCACAGAATTGTCAGTATCCTTAACTCTTCTGTTTAACAACTGATTGAAGTCTGGAGTGGTACCAGCCGATTAGACATCCACTGATGTAGTACCACTCCACTAGGGGATGACAGGCAGGATCCAGGCAACTGCAGGCCTGTCAGCCTTACCTCGCTTGTAGATAAGCTGATAGAGACCATAATCAAGGAAAGATTGATCATCTACTTAGAGGATAGTGGACTGCAGGACAGCAAGCAGCATGGGTATATGTCAGGGAAGTCATGCCAGACCAACTCTGACATTGTTTTTGATTGAATCACCAATGTGATTGACAAGGGCAGATGGTAGGTTCAATGTCAGCAAGGCCTTTTTTTTTTTTTTAGTTGTTGTTTAACCAGGTATAGCACACTAAGCTGAAAGCTGTTTTTACAGGAGCAACCTGGGAGCACAAGGAGGTTAAGTGACTTGCTCAGGGTCACACAGTATGCAAATGGAAGCTGTGGGATTCAAACCCAGGTCTGGTCTGCTGGATGTCACCAGATTTGCAGCTCAGAGCCTTAGACCACTGCCCTATACTGCCTCAAGATTTTGTTTTGTTACCACACAGTAGACTGCAGAAGCAGTTGGATGACTTGGGAGTAGAGTGTAGTTTAGTTAGGTGGACAGGAAGTTGGCTTGTGGAAAGCAGCAGATTGTAGTGGTAAACAGGAATAAATCAGGGGACAGGGTTGTCACAAGCAGCAGAGCGCCTCAGGGATCAGTTTTGGGACCTATCCTATTTAATATGTTCACAAGTAACATAGGGGAAGATATCTGGGGAAAACTGTGTTTCTTTGCTGATGACACAACACCATGCATTGGGTTAGATCACCAGAAAGGGTTGTGGGGTTCTCCAGAAGGGAACTAGAGAAGCTAGAGCGATGGTCTATGGTCTGACAGTGGAGGTTCAGTACCAAGAAGGGCAAAATATTGCACTTGGGGAGAAGGAATACATGCAAGGAATACTGGCTAGAAGGGGTTAGACTGGCAACTTCTACATAGGAGATGATCTGGGGGTAGAGATGGTGAAATCGGCAAAGTTTGCTCCGCAAATTAATTCACAAATTTCACACAATTTGTGGAGTGTGGGTTGACTGTGAAGTACAAAGTTTCACAGCGAAGTATGAAGTTTTGTGGGCAAAATTCTGCACATCACAGCAAAATTCTGCACTTGGCAGCAAAAACTTCGCAATTTGGGGGAAGTCGAAGTTTCTTAGGTCTGGGCAAACTTCGTGAAGCTCTGCAAAGTCTGAATTTTTGCCTCTTTGAGCAAACTTCCACGCCAAATTTAAACTTCACCACGTCTCTATCTGGGGGTCATCATTATTGAGTCCCTCAAACAAATGACTCAGTGCAACAAGGCATATAGAAAGGCATCGAAGGTGCCAGGGTGTATAGGTAGGGGTTTTGAAAGTAGGAGAAAAGAGGTGATTCTGCTGCAGTACAGCCGAGGCCTCACCTGGAGTACTGCACTCAGTCCTTGGAGTGCTCACCTAAGGAAAGACATTGATGCACTAGAGTTGGTACTGCAGATTATCACCAAGATGATCCTGGGCCAGCAGGACAGATCCTATGACGATCGGCTGGAAGCCCTAAATATGTACATGTTGGAGACCAAGCGGAAGTAGGGGGACATGACTGAAACATAAGTTTCTCAGGGGTATAAACAAGGTGAGTAGTGAGGACCTGTTTGTACTGAATAGGGATGCAGTCATTAGGGGGTATGGTTGGAGCTTGGCTGGAGGTAAGTTCAGGAGACATGTGAGGAAGTTTTACTTCACTGAGTGAGTTTTAGAACAGTGGAAAAGATTGCCAGTAGAAGTGGTGGGAGCAGCTACCCTAAACAGGTTTAAACATGGTTGAGGAAGGGCAAGGAGACTCAAAATCCCAAAGGGGGCTGCATGGGTTTGAGGGTGGAGGACCAGGGAGGGGTGTAACAGCCCACCAGCACAGTACTTAGGTGGGTGCGAGGCAGTATAGGAAGGGTAGACTCAATGTACCTTTGGTCTCCTTCTGCTGTCAAATTCTGTTTTTTTTTTTACTCCTCACCTCCCTGGCCCCACCACTCCTCCAGGCCACCTAGGATCCACGGCCACCCACCTCCTCCGCTGTCCCCCACATCTGTCAGTGGATCCCCCCAGGTGACCCAATATAACCCTTCGTCAGATGGGTCTCTCCCTTCTGGGGAGATATTAGCCCGTGGGATCGGCAGGGGGTCAGCACGGGACTATCCTGGGCTACCGTGGTGTGCCGGGGACTGGTGGCCGTCATCTGGTCGGACTAGGGGCATTTTCCTGGTTTTCTGGGGAGTGTGACATGCTACATGATGTCAAGGCATGACGCGTTGCCATGCTCCTGGCCTCCACTAGGGGCCAGCAACCGCAGAGTTGCAAACTCCCCTCCTTCCCAGGAGAAGGCGAGCAGTTTTTGGATGCTCGAGCCATCTCCCCCCTGCTGGCCCTCTGACACTCGAGTCCATTCCCAAACCTGGGTCGTCAGTGTCACTGGCAGAAATTCAACCTCTGCACAGGCAGGCCAGCAAAGTCTGTGTTTCTATAGCATGTGTCTAGCTCTTATTAAAGGATAATGTAGTCTGATAGATTGTTCTGTTCACATTCTTAGGGTTATCGTGTAGGAAGTGAATTTTGGAGCCAGCCAGAGAGGATTGGAGAAGAACTGCATGGGCTGGCAATGACTCTAACCCAGAGTGAACGTGGGTATCCTGAGCCAATAACGCACATCGGGAAACCACCACAAGTCCGCTTGGAGACAGGTACTGACAGTCTTGTTATTTTATTATTTCTATAGGACAGGTCAACAACTGACATTGGCAGTTATGGATAGAGGGGAAGCCTGCAGTTACTCCGTTCCCAATATTTATCAGTAGGGACTGGTGAAAATAGGCACTAGTAAGTATGGACAGAGGGAAAACCTGTAGCTACTCCATCCCCCATGTTTACCAACTGGGATTGGAACACACTGATACTAGTCAGCATGGACTGAGGAGAACCCTTCAGCTACTCCATCCCCCATATTTACCCCAGGTGTTGTGACAAATCTACTGACATTTGCAGGCACAGATAGAGGGGAAGCCTGCAGTTAGTCCAGACCCCTCCCCAGCTGGAATGGCTACTGATTTTGCAGCTGGCTGGATCCAGTGAGTAACACTGAGAAACATTACAATGTCATTGGTCTCTGGCTGTGTGGAGGATGCCAGCAGCTGCTTCTGTCCCTGTCCCTGTCTCTGTCATTTGAAATTAGCAATAAGCTACAGCAGAGCATGAGTTAGGATGAGATAACTACACGTGCAGGGTCTAGTAAGGTCTGACATCAGAGGCAGAGGGCCCTGAACTGTGGTTAACTCAGCCAGTCTCTGATTGTGTTGTGTCTTATTGCACTTACAGAATGAGTTTTATTTTATGTTATTGCATGCAGTTCTGGCATCCCTTTCTGAAAAGGATATCAGATTGCTCGAGGGGGTGCAGCATAAGGCAACTAAGATGATCCAGGGGCTGGAGGGCAAAATCTGTGAAGACAGGCTGACTGAGCTGAATATGTACACCCTGGAGGAGAGGAGGGATCGGGGGAATATGATTGAGACCTTCCAATATTTGAAGGGGATTAACAAAATGGGCACAGAAGGGATATTTAAGCTGAGGAGAGGAAGGGACACCAGGGGGCATGGTCTCAGGTGGGAGGGTGTAAGATATCTGAGAGAGATGAGGAGGCATTTTTTCACAGAGAGGGTGGTGGAGAAATGGAGTACTCAACTCGAGGTGGCATCCTGTAGCACAGTGGGCAGTTTTAAAGGGTATGGGACAGGGTGCAAGGGGGGTAAAGGTGGGGGGAGAGGAGGGGGCGGCAGCTGCAATATAAGGGTGCTAGCTGTGCATTTGAGCAGACTAACTTGATAGACTGTAAGACCTGTTTCTGCTGGCAGATTCATATATCCATATGTAAAATGTACACAGACTGCAGAATGACAGTTAATTCAATGTTTTAAGTATAATGTTATTTAAATGGTCTCCAAAACTTGCAAATGCTTAAGTAAAAATGCGCTGCTATGCCCACTGATATGTGGCAATTGGGTTGGATGGCAGACTGATACTGATACTTTTTGCCCTGTGAGTAGGCCAAGGTAAAAATACAGGTGGCAACCTGTGTCAGCCAGTCAGGAGTCAGCATTCTTTGGACCCAGTTTATAAAAGGATATTTTGAAATGACAAAAAAAAAAATCTAAACACGTCATTGGTCGAGTGACATTATCTGGCCATGCATGAAATTTCTAGCACCGCATAATCAGTTGCTGGAACTCATTACCTACAACAGTAGCACTTAAAAAGTTGCCTTTTACTGTAGTATACCAGGAGATAGCAGGTAAATATAGAAACATAGACAATGTTGGCAGAAAAAGACCATTGATCCGTCCAGTCCACCCAATGTTACCCTACTCTGAGACCTATTGTCAAGATGGGGTTTTCGCCCTTCCCTTACTGCTTCAACCCTAATTATTAAGTCCTCTGCTCTGTTCAAGCAAGCCTTGCTTGAACCTAGGGCTGTGCCCAGGACTTTAAGGGACCCCTGCAAAACATATTGCAGGGCCCTACCTGACAACCCAAAATTTCAGTGTAAATAACCAGTTACATAACTAACATTGTAAATCACTTTTATTGATATTAGCGATACCTTAAACAACAAAACACAACCCTCCAATGGCCAGCAAAGGATTGCAGATCTGCCCCTGACCGGGTGCGCTTCCCAGCAGTGGTGCAGCACTTTTCCTCGGCCGACCCCGCCTCACTCTGCAATGGCCAGCAAAGGATTGCACGTACAGTCCCTACTGCTAGCGCCATTCCATTTAATTTTAGGCACCAGCAAGCTGATTGGACGGTTCCCCACTGCTCCTCCACCAGATTGGCTGCCTTGAATTCAGCTTCAGCTCAGCTCTTGGAGAGCTCAGGAAAATGGAAAAATGTTATTTTATTGTTCCATGTTAAGCTTCTTGGCAAACTATCTGAATTGTACCAGTAATTGTGATGCTTCTGCTGTTTAAACATTATTTGACTGTTTTGCTCTGCTGTTAAAACATTGTAAGACTGTATTGCTCAGCTGAACTTGGCCCCTGTTCACTTACTTTTCCTCGCTCCTAGTCTGCATGTTTGCTTTCCACCTCCCCCCCCCCCCACATTCGGCACTGACCCGCCTCGCATCCTCCTCCACTCCTTCTACCTCTATGTGTCTCTCCCTGCCCACAGATTTAGCTTGCAGCCATCTCCGACCTCCTATTGTTTCACAGTTTGTAGCCTACCCTCCCCCTGCCGGCCAACTGCTGCCTAGCTAATTTAAACTTCTTCCTCTCTCTCTTTCTCTCTCTACAGATCTGCCCCTGACCGGGCTCACTTCCCAGTGATGGTGCTGTGCTTTTTCTTGGCTGCCTTACCTCATCCTCCGATGGCCAGCAAAAGATTGCAGGTACAGTCCCTACTGCTAGTGCCATTCCATTTAATTTTAGGCACCAGCAAAATGATAGGACGGTTCCCCTCGGCTCCTCCACCGGATTGGCTGCCTTGAATTCAGTTCCAGCTCAGCTCTTAGAGAGCTCGGGAAAATAGAAACATTATCACAGCCCCCCCCCCCCCCTTTACTCTCTAAATACAGTACTCTGAACTTGCTACTCCTCCCAGATCTATAACTCTCGTCCAATTGGCTCATTTCTGCTCCCTGCAACTGAGTGCATTTTTGCTCTGTCTTCTTACAGGCTGCACCTAATACACTACACCCTGCCCTGTTCTTATCTCTGCCAATATCTACTGCAGCTCTTCTGCCTTGTTCACCCTCCATATACTCCTTCTCATCAGTGTCAGTATATCTCTCCTCTCCGCTTTTTTAATGACTTCAGTATACTAGCCACTGCCATCAGCTAAGTTACTCTCCACCCAAAGTAATTCATATCCTTCCCATTCCGTTCTGCACCCCTCTACCATCCCCCACTTTCAACATAGAAACATAGAAGTTGACAGCAGATGAGGACCGCAAGGCCCATCTAGTCTGCCCATTTCTTTTTCTACCTTATAAATGTGCCATCAGCCTTTGCTCTGTCAATGGCCTATCTATTCATACTCATCTGTATTGATCCCTTATGCCTATCCATGCCTGTTTGAAGACCTGCACTGTATTCATATCCACCACTTCCTGAGGTAGGATGTTCCATGCATCCACCACCCTTTCTGTGAAAAAGAACTTCCTCACATTACCCCTTAATTGGCCTCCCTCTAATCTCATGCTGTGTCCTCTTGTCCTGCTATTTTTCTTATATTGAAACATGTTAGACTCTTTCACCTTAATGCCATTAAGATGTTTGAATGTTTCGACCATGTCACCTCTCTCCCTCCTTTGCTCTAGTGTATATATATTGAGCTCCATTAATCTGTCCTCATATATTTTCTGATGCAGTCCCTGCAAAATTTTGGTTGCCCTTCTCTGGACTGCCTCTGTTTGGTTAATGTCCTTGTGAAGGTGTGGCCTCCAGTACTGCATGCAGTACTCAAGATGGGGCCTAACCAGTGTCTTGTAAAGAGGGATTATTACCTCCCTCTTCCGACTTGTTGTACCCCTACTAATATACCCTAACATCCCCCTAGCCTTACCTACTGCTTTAGTGGTCTGCTTGGATGATTTCAGGTCATCGGTGATGATGACACCCAAGTCTCTTTCTTCCCTTGTGACTGCCAGCAACTCCCCTCCCAGCCTATAGGTGGCTTCTGGGTTTCTCTTACCTATGTGCATGATCTTGCACTTCCTTGCATTAAACCCCAGTTGCCACTCTTCAGACCATTTTACCAGTTTATCCAGATCTCTTCTCATTCTGCCCACCCCATCTGGATCATCTACACTGTTGCAGATCTTGGTGTTATCTGCAGACAGACAAACCTTACCCTCTAGTCCATCTGCAATGTCACTGATGAAGATATTGAAGAGGACTGGCCCCAGGACTGATCCCTGAGGTACCCCACTTGTGACTTGCATCTCTTCTGACTGTATACCGTTTACCACCACTCTCTGTTTTCTGCCCGTCAACCAGTTTGCCACCCAGCTGATCAACTTCTGACGTGCCATGAGCTTTCCCAGCTTATTAATCAATCTTCTATGTGGAACAGTATCAAAAGCATTGCTGAAGTCAAGGTAGGCGACATCATCTGCTCCCCCTTGGTCCACCACTCTGGTTACCCAGTCAAAGAAATCTATGAGATTAGTTTGACAGGACCTTCCTTTTGTAAACCCATGCTGTCTTGGATCCTGTGCTCCTGTGGATTCCAGGTGTTGCACTATCCTTTCCTTAAGGAGTGCCTCCATAATCTTGCCCACTACAGAGGTAAGACTGACTGGTCTGTAGTTCCCTGCCTCCTCCCTGCTACTACTCTTGTGGAGTGAGATCACATGAGCCCTTCTCCAGTCTTCTGGGACCTCTCCTGTGCTCAGAGACTCACTAAACAGTTCTGATAATGGCTCGGCTAGTTCCACCCTTAGCTCCTTTAGTACCCTGGGATGTATGCCATCAGGTCCCATTGTCTTGTCCACCCTGAGCTTATTGAGCTCTTGTAGGACCCTTTCTTTTGTGAAGGGACTAGTGCTCACCTCCTTCCCCGCTGTGTTCATGGTGCTGAGCTGTGTGCCCTGCCCTACCTTCTCTACAGTAAATACTGAGCAAAAGTATCTATTTAGGATAGACGTTTTGACATGGTCCTCCTCCTCACATGCCTCCTTATCTCCTTTGATCTTAGCAATACCCCCTCTGGACTTTCTCCTTTCACTAATGTAGCTATAGAAAGTCTTGTCACATTCTTTTACTGTTTGTGCTAGTGTTTCCTCGGTTTTGGACTTTGCCTGCCTTACTGCCTTCCCTGCTTCCCTTTGGGAAGTTTGGTATACCTCCCTCTCTTCATCTCGCTGTGTCCCCTTATATTTCCTGAAGGCCAGCCTTTTGGCTGTGACCTTTTCTGCTACTGTATTTGAGAACCAACGTGGTTTCCTTCTTTTTTTGCACTTTCTTTTCTCCCTAGCACAATGGGATGTTGCTTCAAGTATTGCATCCTTAATGCTTGCCCACTTTGCCTGTACCCCCTCACCTGTATTTCTTTTTGCCAGGGCTAGCTTAACTCTGTTGGCCATCTTATCAAAGTCAAGACTTTGCCATCTCTTGCTGAATAAACTGTCTCACCTCCTCAATCCACTGTCTAATTTTCCTCCCCCTTTCATGTCATCTGCCATGTTCCCCCTCTGCCTTACCCTCTTCTCCCTGGTTTTTATTCTGCCATCCCTCCCCTCCCTTCTTCTTCTCTGCCATCCCCTCTGCCCACTCCCGCCCTCTGCTATCCCTCCTTCTCCCCCACCCTCACCTCCTCCTGTCAGCCTCCCCTATTACACTATCTCTGGTGTCCTACAGCCTGCATCCTCCCTCAAACTGGGTCCCCCTTAGCCCTCCTATGTACCCTTGATTTCCGCTCTGGTGTCAATACCACTAAGACTACTCCAGCCACCTGTCACTCGCTTCCGCTATCCAAAAAAGTGGCTTGCCATCCTTACCAGATCACGTACTACATTTCTGCTTATCACAGCAGGAGACATCGACACAAACCCTTGTCTTCTCTCCTGAATTGCCCAAAGGACTTAGCCTCAGACGCCTTCTCTCCAAAATCGACCTTCTACAGCCACTCCGACCCCCTATGGTGACCGTATATGCTACACCTTAAAACTTCTGTCCTCATCGTATCTGAATCATGGCTCAACTCTAAAATTCCTGATTCAGCTATCTCCATCACTGGTTACTCCCTCATCCATTAGGACCGTAAGACATGGGTTGGGGGAGTTGTCATGTACATAGCCACAAATATCACCTACTCTGTCTGCCTCTCTGAGTCCTTCCCCTCTGCCTACGAACCCATACTAGTAAAAATTTCCCTCCCTATCTTTGTAGGTGGTGTTTACTGCTGCCCTAACCTCTCGGCCTCCTCACTGTCCTCCATGACTGATCCCCTCTCCTCCATCTCCACCCTTGTTAGCCCTGGTGAGCTTTTTCTCCTAGGGGATTTCAACATTAATTGGTTGTCCAGTCCTCAGTCCAAAGTCTGCACCCATGTCTCCTCACTTAATCTAAAACAACTTATTGCAGACCTTACGCGCCTCAATCACAAGTCAGGGAAGCACATATTACTAGGCTCTATACTGACCTTGCACCCACACCGTGTTGTACATTCTAGTTTACTCCCAGATGCACTCAGTGACTACCATATGGTCTTCTGTATGTGGAAAATCCACCATACTAAGTCCCTCCTATCATCCTCAACTTTCACTCTTTCCGCTCCCTGGACCCCTCCACCCTCCACTACGACCTATCCAGTATTAACTGGTCCCCAATCACATCTGCCACATCTGTCAATACTGCACTGAGCTACTTCAGCTCACAGTTCCTTAATGTTTGGGACCAGCATGCACCATTTAGAAATGCTAGGGTCCAAGCAACCATCTTCCCTGGATCTCTGCCTAGCTTAAGTACATGTCAGCAGGCTAGGGACCAAGCCTGGGCTGTGTTCAAAACTTCAGGCAACCCAGAAGACTGTCAACAATACCGGACACTCCGCAACTCATTTACCAGAGCCATTTGCCTCACCAAGGCTAAGTACTTCCAAGCCTTTTTCCATGAAAATATCAACAATCCGTCCAAATTCTGGAAGGTTATCTATGCCCTTTTCTCCCCCTGCCCACTACCCTTCCCCTGCCCTAAAAATTGGCTCCCACACTTCAGCTGACCTCCTATCCATGGTTTCTGAATTCAACAACTATTTCACTTCCTGCGCCACCTCCCTTCTTGCCGCTGTACCTCCCACTGTCTCTGGCGCTCCCACTAGTCCCATCTTCCCCTTCCCACATGCTTAAACTTCCCCCATCTCATGCTTTTCCTTTAAACTGGTACTCCCTGAGGACACCCTGCACATGCTGTTAACCTTGAACCCTAGCAAGGGCAAAGGCCCTGATGTAGGGAGGGGTAGGAAGCCAAGGACAGACTTGATGGATTGTACAGTCCCCATCTTCCGACAATTTCTGTGTTTCTATGGCCGCGACCCCAAGCTACTCCACCTTTCAGCTTACTCCATTGCTCTTCCTTTGTCCTGTCTATTGAACCCTCCTTCTTACATGCATCTGTACCTGATATTTGGAAGTCTGCTACTGTAATCCCTCTGCCTAAAGGTGGGAACCCCTCTAACCCTAGCAGCTTCCATCCCATCTCTCGTCTCCCTACTCTAGCCAACCTCCAAGAGCACCTGGCTCTGGAACAACTCTCCTCTTTTCTTGTCTCCTCTTCCTTTTTCACCCCTTTCCAGTCTGGGTTCTGTAAAGACCACTCCACCACCACCTCCCTCCTTCGGCTCACTGACTCCATTCTCACAGGCATGGATCAGGGACACATCACCTCTGCCATCTTTGTCGACCTGGCAAAAGCCTTCGACACTGTCTCCCATTCCCTTCTCCTGAGCAAGCTAACCACGGCTGGCCTCTCTGAATCCGCTACAGACTAGTTCCAGTCCTACCTCATAGGCCACTCCCAGTCTGTCAGAACTGGTACCTCCAACTCCCCTTTGCACTTCTTTGCATTGAATCTAAGCTGCCATACATTTGACCATTCCTCCAACCTTGCCAAGTCAATGAATGTCAAAATGGTTTCTATGACCTTTGGCTACAGAAAGAAACTGTCCAGACTCAATTCGACCTCAACCTTTAGTACCCTCACTGGTTCAACACTAGATGATGTCCACTCCTTTAAGTATCATGGACTATGGCTAGGCAAACACCTTGACTTTGGAGTCCACATTGACGCCATCCACAAAAAACTGCTCCCCAAGCTCGGTATTCTTTATAGACACTGCAACTGCCTTCCCAAGCATACCAGGAGAAAAATCCTTCAAAAGATGATTCTTCCTGTCCTCGATTTTGGGGACATACTGTACAGTTCCGCCCCTAAAACTACCCTCTCCAGACTGGACACCCTCTTCAATTTCTTCTGTCACTTTGTTCTTTGCTGCCCCCCCACTTACTCACCACTACAGTCTTTACCCCTTGCTCTCCTTTCCCTCCCTCTATGCCAGACTCCTTTCACACAGCGCTAATTTGATAAGTTCTGGCTTGGTTCTCTCCTTTCATACCTTTCCTTCCTCCTATCAACCCCCCTCCCCAACTACACCCTCTGTGTCTCCACATACAGAACTCTTGCACTGCCACCACGGCATACTTCTTCTGGTTGCGCTGCATTCTTGTACAAGTTTCCTAGCATCTGGAACTCCCTCCCACTTGATATTCGCTCCGTTAGCTCCTGTCACTCACTTCTGCTCCTCCTCCGGAAGCACACTGTACATTGTTGCAGTTGCACTTAACCTCCCTCCCCTTTTCAGGACTACAATGCCTACTGCACTCCCCAACCCCCACCCCTACTTACCTCATGCCCCCTCATTCCTGGTACTCTCTCTCTCTCTCTCTCCCTCCCTCTCTCTGCATAGGTCCGACCCCCTCACAGGGTTCTATACATGCTAGAGGGTGATTGTTCTTGACATGTCTTCCTCCCCCCTCCTCTCCCTAGACTTAATACCAGGCCTTTCCCCTTGCATTCTCTGCATCCTGGAGAGAGGTTGTTCTCGTCATGTCTCTCTTCCCCACCCCATGCCTATCCCCCCACCCCACCTACACTCAGTGTCGGACCTATCCCCTCACAAGGTTCTCTGCATCTTGAGGGAGGTTGCTCTCAGCATGTCTCTCTTTCCTTCCGTACCTCTTCCCCCCCTATCCCCTCGCAGGGTTCTCTACATCCTGGAGGGAGGCTGTTTTCAGCATGTCTCTTCCCTCCCTTACCTCTCTTCCCCCTCCCCTCTTTTTGGGGCCTCAGCTGCCTCCTCCTCCCCCTTGTGGGATTCTCAACATCTGAAGGGCGTGGTTCCGTTTGTCTCCTTCCCCTTCCCTCCTCTCATTTTTCCTGGGCCCTTATCCCATCGTAGGGTTCCCAGTATCTATACCTTCCCCTTCCCCCCCAACCATTCCGATTGCGTCTCAGTCTTCTAACTAGAATACCTAAGCACTTCTCCTCCCTTATACCCAGTCCATCCCCCCAGCACTTTAAGATGTACTCCTGTGGCTGTTCTATACTTTCCTAGTTATATTTGTGTCTTGACACCTATGCCCTGTATGGATTAGGTAATTCTTACCCCAGGAATACTCCAATATTCCCAACTCTTATGCATTATGCCTTTAAGCCTAGTCTGCCCGGAGATGGAGCGTTATGCTAATAATGGAATCATTGGCAAGTGCCACTTTTTCAAATGCTGCCACCTATTAACTGCCTATATTCTACCCTCAGATTTCTCTCTCCACCTGTCAAGACTAGATGCTCGGAGATCATCTCCTCATCATCTCATCGTGAAACTTTAAAAAATACATATAAGTGTTATTTTGTTTTAATTTGCTGCCTTTATCTTTTGTTTATAGTAAAACTGTTAGCTTATTTTAGTTAAATTACTGATTTTCTCGGTTTCTCACAGTTTGGTATAACCGCTGAGGAACGGTTTTTTTTTTTAGTTTTAGCAGAGTTTTTTTCTGCTTTAAACTTTTTTGTTGAGGTAATTTGTTGTTTAAATTAATTTTTTCGTAACTGCTATTATCGGTTACTGAATCGCTAATCCCGGTTCTATTTTTTTTCTTCGGTTCACAGTTCCAATCAGTTCCCCGATCGGTTCCGAACTGACCACAACCGATAAAAGTCTAAATTAATTGCGGTTGCAGTTTTGTGGTTTTTTTTTTTTTTGTTGGAATGTCTGAAAAACCTAAGAAAAAGACCAGTGAACCCGGTTTCAAAAATTGTACAAAGGGCCGGCCCAGTGGCACTGAGGGCTGAGGCCCTGGACACCTTACCACTAGCTCGCCCGTGAGCAGTGTTCAGGAATAAGCAGATCGGCTGGGGGCTGGCGGGGGAGAGAGAAGGATCGGCGTCTATTGGACTGCTCTCCTTCTCTGGGGGAGGGGTTCACCTTCCGATGCCGATTGCCCCTGGTGGGCTGGGGATCAGGGCACAGGTTGACAGCATCAGGGAGGAGTCTGGGCAGATGGCTGGGGGAGGCATGTGGACGCATGCGCCTCTGCCCCCGCTGGTGTCATTGCACACCCAGGGCTTCGGTAATGGGAGGAGAGGAGCGAACAAGGGAATACGTGGCACCTCTCGCGCGACTTGATGGCCGTCCATGAGTGTTCGTCGGGAGCTGGCACCCGAACTGGATCCATGAGGATGGGGAGTTACGGGGCTCCCTGCTGCCCCACTGCGGGGGGCAAGCTGCAGGGGTTTCAGGGTGCCAGCAGTCCCGATCGAGACGGACGGCGGACGAATCCTTGGATGGGATGCAAGATCTACCGGGGGGCAGAGATGGTGGCCCAGGAGGATAAATAATCATACAAAAAAAAAATTGTACAGAGTGTGGAGAAGTGTTTGCCAAGGCAGATAAACACAATTCTTGCGTTGTTCACCTTGGTTATGATCATTTAAAGACCGATTGTGAAATCTGTAACACCTTTCCAGAAAAAACGCATGAAAAACATTTGGAAAGGCTTAAAAAGAAATTGCCTGCACCTAAGGGTCCCTCTGGCTCTGACCGGCCGATACCCTCTGTTGCTGTGGGTGAAACCACAGGAGCCACACTTTCTACCCCGATACGGGTACAGAAAGGCTTGCTGAACTGACTAACTCTCCAGTTCCCAAGAAAAAACTATGAAAACTAAACACACTGAAAGTCCTGGTTAAGATAAGGTCACAGTCTTGCAAAGTGATCATGATTGCTCCAGACTGGGCCATACAGCCTTGGTATCCTCTGTTGCTGTCCCTAGCAGTCCATCTTCCCCTGTCTCTTCCCAGGAATCACAACCTGTTAACCTCCTCTCAGGGGAGGATATGGTATTCCAACCATCGGTCTCTCAATCTCAAGGTGTGGCTCTTGAAGAGTTAAAATATGCAAGCCTGCATCTGTCGCAGGGGATTCTGGATGTTCTCAAAGCCTCTCGAAAACCTGCCACCAGAAAAACATATAATTCCAAATGGAAAAGATTCAGCATTTAGTGTTCCAGTAGGGATATCTCACCAGATACTGCTGATTTGGCTACACTTCTGGACTATAGGGTTCATCTTAATGGCTTAGGCCTCAGGCCAGCTACTCTGAAAGTACACTTGGCAGCTGTTTCTGCATTTCTGTCAGTGGGGAAGGCTTCCTCCCTGGCATCCCATCCTGTTTTCTGTAAGTTCTTTAAAGGTTTGCTCCATACCAACCCTCCCTTTAAGGACCTTACTCCTGCTTGGGATCTTAATGTTTCCATTGCTCAGCTTATGCAACCCCTTTTGAGCTTTTGGCATCAGCAGAACTTAAGTACTTGACTTGGAAAACTGATCTTATTTCGAGTGGGAGCTCTTGCAGCAGGCTATCACAATAAGGACTATGACACAATCACTAGGACCCTTCGGAAAACTTCTCAGCCAGCAGTACCCAGCAGGGACTGCCCCCAACATCGGCTCCACCCCGATGTCAGCCCTGGTACAAAAGGGGCCGGACCCAGCTCCACCCCAGTTCTTTTCCTGGCGCGTCCCATGCACATGAAGACTTCCAGTTCTTGGCTTGCCAGCCCAGCTAAAAAACTCATTTTTTTCGCCTTTTCTGGCATATTTCTCCACAGTTTTGACATTTTTTTTCAGTCTACCGACGTATGTCTTCCCTGTCCTTGGTCTCCTCTTCGGGACCCCACGTTAACAAGTGCGGTTGCAGCTGCCAGATACCATCTAAAGACGGCCACAAGCAGTGCGTTTTTCCCTAGGGCCTGAAAGCTGCAACCCATAAGTAGCACACCATTCATCCTGCCAGGCGTTCACCAGCCAGACTCGGACCCGCCCGCTTGAAGGCCCTGAAGGTGTTCCTGCTTGAAAAGAAGATGGACCTGCACACCTCAGGGGAGAAGCCGAAAAAGAAGGACAAAACCAAGCGGTCCCACGAAAAAGACCGTAGTTGGTCCTCGCACCAGTCCAGGTCCCGGTCTTGCTCCAGCTTACGCTTCTCCCAAGAAAGCCCGTGGTTCGACGGACTCATGTGAGCATCCAAAATCAAAAGATCAGGCTAAGGCTGGGCCTTTGGGGGAGAGGCCAGCGAAGCCTAAGGTGACCCCACTAATGGTCACTGTTAAGTCCTCGGAGGTGCAAGCTTCGGCCCCGCCTTCCAAGGCCTCGGCGCCACCCATCAAGAGCACGCCCTCGGAGTCGAAGGACACTCCAGGGCCCCCGATCAGTAGCCCGTTGTCAGTCCCCTTACTGACGCCGGGCGATGGGGCGACAGATCCGGACGCAGCTGGCGAAGGGGCTGCATCCCCATCTCCTAAGTCCTCCTCCCCGGGGCTCAGAAGGGGCTCTCCTTCCAAGGTCGATCACGGATGTTCCATTTCCAGGAAAGTGGCCTCCGTTTTTGAAGGAAAAGCTCCAGGATTTTCCTTCTGGTGGGGCAGGTCCAGAAGCGGAACCCCCCCCGAAGCCAGCCCCGTCACTGGTCCTGGACCCTTCGGGTGAACCACAGCCAGAAAGTGCTTCTTCGCCAAGGAAGACCCCCGAGAGGCCGCTGCCTACATCTCCTCCCAGGGCTTATTCCTGTTCATGGTCCGTAGAGCGACACCGGTGCTCTACCAGATCAGGTAGCCGACGCTGGGTCAGGTCTCACACCAGGAGCCATTCCCGCTCTGTTAGATGGGACCTCTCCCAACGTCAGTCCTTTGACCGATGTCGGTCTCTGCTCTGCCATCGTTCCTGTGACTGACATTGGTCTTTGGACTGTCGTTGGTCGGTGAGTCACCGATGTTCGAGTGGGGCTAGCCACAGGGATAGGTCCGGCTACTTGTCACCCAGTAGCCCTTCCTCCTCCTCTTCCTCTTCTACCTCTTCTTTTTCAGGAATTGGGAGTTCCCCAGGAGGGAAGGACCAGCCCTGCTCGCCTCCTGACAATCCTACTTTCATGGATGTCATGAGGCACATCCAGGCCTCCAGTGAGTGGGATATGGAGGACCTGAATCCGGAATGCCAGAGATTGGCTATGTACCTGAGGCAGAAGGAGCCTAAAATTTGGTGGTGTCTGCTTTGGTGGACACATTCCAGGACCTCACCTGGATTACCTGGAAGCACCCGGTTTCAGTCCTGGCAGTTCCAAAGAAATCGGACAGGCTGTATAGAGCCCCAAGGGAGGAACCATTCTTGGCCCAGCACCCTCCGGTAGACTCTTCAGTTATTACGGCTACTCTTGACAAATCTAAGCAACCCAAACACCTCAGCTTGCAGCCTTCCGATCCGGAGTCTCGTTATTTGGACCAGGTGGGCAAGAAGGTGTATTCTGCCTCCACCTGTTCAATTAGGTCCTTGAATTTCTTTACGCATATGGTCCAGTACCAGAATGCGCTATGGGAGTGGGCACAAGAGCTGGTAAATGCCTTGCCAGACTCCGAGAAGAAAATGGAGATTCTGGATGTCCTAAAATCGGGCTCGGATGTAGGCACACATGTTTTGCATGCCTCGTACGACACTGCGGATATGGCAGCCAGAGCGGCAGCATCAGGTGTCTGCCTCAGGCACCATTCCTGGCTGTGGGTCTCAGGCTTTCACCAGGATCTGCAGTCCAGCATCCGGGACTTACCGTTCCATGTACCATTTTGTTTGGGCAGGAGACGGAGTCTCTTATCTCTTGCTTCCAGGAGTCAGGTAAATCCGTCTGGTCGGGGAGATCACGTGATGCAGGGTTCCCGATAGCAGCACTGAAGAGAAGCTCCACCACCTCACCTCTCTTTTGCTTAATATTTTAAGCTAATAGCCCAAAGGTTTTGAACCAAACTTGCTACAGGTCAATCTAGAGGATACAGCCCCAGGCTAACACAGTAATTGATTTCGTGGCCGGCCTATTTACCGCGATGGAGGCTGAAATGAAGCAGGCCCTGCCCAAGCATACTCCTCCAGCCTCACCCGAGAAATTGTCTAAAAAACAGAGTGCCCAAGGAGCTACGGCCAGTGAGGAGGCGTCTCCAACTCCAGCGGCAATTCTGGTAACAGAGGACCAATTTCTGCAAGAAATCCTGCCTTTTGAAGAAACCCTTTCCAATATTGCCTCGGAGTTGAAGTCCCTCCGCAGTGATGCAGAGGCCCATATGGTTTCGACAGAGAAGTGGAGGGAGAAGACAGAACCTGAAATTGTGCAGCTGCGCTGACAGATACAAAAGCTGCAGCTTAAAACCGAAGACTTGGAGGGCCGGAGCAGATGGAAAAATATACTGATCCTGGGGCTACCTGAAGAGGAAGAGGGTGCTAACACTGTGGCCTTCATGCAGAAGTTTCTCCAGAAAGTTGTGGGGCCTTCCTCACTCAGCGCCAGCTACCAAACCGAGCGGGCGCACCGCTCTCTTAGACCACGACCCCCTCCAGGAGCTCCCCCAAGACCAATCATTGTGAGGTTCCTGAGCTTCGTGGAGAAGCAGCACACCATTAGCAAAGTTAAAGAGCTCCAGAAAATAATGTGGGAAAATGCCACCCTCAGAATAACACATCTGCCCTTGGAGACCCGACAGAAGCGGGCTGCTTTCCATGCTACTATCAAGAAATTAATAGCTGCTGGTATCCCATTCCGAATGTTGTACCCAGCCAAGCTCCGTGTTTCAGTTCAAGGTTCCTGGCTCACATTTGACACACCTGAACAAGCCACTGCAGACCTTTCCCTGAAGCTACCTAGCTTGTTTAAAGAAGGATGAGCTTCCTTCTAACTGACTGTAGTGCTTCTATAATTATGGACAAAGGACTTATTTAATCTGTTTACCTGTGGACTGGCTGGTTCTGAGAAGTGCTGGGTCTATTCAAACACCATGAAGTCTTGCTTATATTAGGACTTATTGCAGTCAGCCTCAGCCTCAGCCTCTGAACTGCCCCGGAGATGAAATAGTTAACTCCAGAGTAATCTGGAGTTCCACAGAGCAAGGGCGCTATTCAAAGCTCTATCTGGGTTGTTTGAACCCAAACTGTCAGATTCTTTACTCCGCTTTCACTGAACAGACGCTCCGGAGACCAGCTCCTTCAGTTCGGTTCGTTTTGCGGTTTAATATATTTTTTTCGGTTCATTGAACCGGGAAAGTGTTTAAATTAACCGCGGTTTTCGGTTTGAAGCTCTATCTGGTAACCGTAAGTAGGTACCCGGTTCCTATCGGTCCTAAAAAAAACTTTTATTAAAATTTTTTTTTCCAATACCCGTGACACGGTTAGGGACCGATAAGGGTGTCTTGTCCTGGCAAGGCCGGAAAAAGGGCAAGTTTGGATAGGGTTGGCATTATGTCTGAGAAACCCAAAAGAAAACCGGCCCACTGGGTTTCAACACTGTGATGTCTGTGGGGAAGCCTTTGCCAAGGCTGACCCACACACCACTTGTGTCTATTGTCTGGGGGCTGACCACCTCCTGTCAGACTGCCAGGTGTGTAAGAATTTCCCTGCAATCACCCTGGAAAAGAGATTGAGCCGGCTCAGGGAACGAGAGGCCAAAAAGTCCGCTGACCCAGATGGCCAGCCCGGTCCAGCTCCGGCTGGACCAGAGGGAGTGCCCTCTGACCAGGGCGAGACTTCCTCGGCCAAAAGAAAGGCTGGTCCTGAGGAACCAGTCAAAGTAAAAAAGACAAAGAAATCAGCTAGTATGGAGTCCAGTTTTGTCTCTCCTTCTGCTGCAGAAATAGCTAAAGCCATTCAGATTGTCCAGTCTTTGTCTCAGGGACTTGTTGAACCCTCTGTGGTTGGTAAAAGGGGGTCTCGTTCAGGTCCAGTGGTTCAGGATTATGATGTTGAGGATTTTTATGAACCACAGGAGGGGGAGGAAGATTTTGATGATTGTAATTGTGGTTGGGAAGGTCTGGAAGTGCCCATAGAACCGGACATTTCTCCAGACAGACCCTTTGAGTCTCCCCCTTTGTTGTCTGAGTCCCCTTCACATTTCAGATTTTATAAGAAGGTAGCCGAAACTCTCCAGCTCCCTTTAGAAGAGGCTGTGGAGGAGCAAGAGGAGCCTGATTATGTGGAAATGATGGCTATTCCAGAGTCTAGGAGGTTGTCTATTCCTTTGCATAAGTCATTTAGGAGGCAAACCACTAAGATTTTAAAAAATCCTTTTTCTGTCCCTCCTGTAGATAAAAAAATGGACAGAAGGTATACTTTGTCAGGCCCTAATACAGACTTCCTTACTGAGCAGTGTAGTCATGTAGGTGTTGTTCAAGCTGCAGCCTGTGACAAGGCTAATATTCCCCTGGCCTCACATTCTCCTGATAAAGATTCCAGGAAGATTGATGCCATGGCGAAAAAACAGTATGTAGCAGCTTCTTTGGGACTCAGACAAGCTAATTATATGGCTTATGTGGCTAGATATCAGAAATCTAGATGGGACACTATATTGCAGTTGGCCAAGCAGGCGCAGGGCCAGCTGGCTAGTGAGTTGGAACAGGTGGCTGCTGATGGCATTGAAGCCTCTAAAGTTCAATTTCATGCTGCTGTTGATGTTAATGATGTTTCCTCTAGGGTCATGGCCACTTCTGTAGCTCTCCGTAGGTTGGCATGGCTCAGGTGCACTAATCTGTCCCAAGATACCCAGTCTAAGGCTATAGATTTTCCTGTCATAGGAAATTCTCTGTTTGGGGAACAAACAGAAAATTACATGAAAAAGATGGATGAATACAGAACTACTTACAAAAGTGCCCAAGCTAAGGAGAGGCATGCCACTCCACAAAGGCATGCCCCCAGGGGTAGGGGCAGGCCTTTCTATAGGCCTTTTTACCAATTTCAGGCATCCTCTGCTTTTTCGCAGAAGGGATTTTTCAGAGGCAGAGGCAGACGGGGCACAGGCAGGCCCTCTCCCTCTCCCCAGCCTAAAGCTGCTCCTGCCAAGCAGGCACCCTGACGGGGTGTCTGGGGCCGACCTCCTGCACCGGTGGGGGGCAGATTGGTTGTTTCCAGAACTGGTTGTCCCTAACCTCGACAAATGGGTTCTGGAGGTGGTAAGCAAGGCCTGGTTCTCCGCTTCAAACAATTTCCCAAGATGAGAGCCAGACACTTTCCTCCTTCAAGTCTTTTAGAAACCCTTGTGCTAGAAGCAGAGGTTTCTTCTCTTTTGGAATGCAAAGCAGTAGAAAGGGTCCCCCCTTGCCACCAGGGCAAGGGTCTGTACTCAAGGTATTTCCTGACCCCAAAAAAGACAGGAGAATGGCGGCCCATCTTGGATTTAAGATTTCTGAACAAGCATCTTGTAAAACCAAAGTTCAGAATGCTAACTTTGGCAATGATTTTGCCATCCTTGAGACCGAGGGACTGGTTAGCTTCCCTGGACCTCAAGGACGCCTATTTCATATCCTAATCAGGGCCTCTCACCCAAGTACCTCAGGTTCGAACTGCCCTCTGGCCACTACCAGTTCAGGGCAATGCCCTTCGGACTCACTTCTGCACCAAGAGTTTTCACAAAATGTCTAGCTGTAGTAGTGGCCCACCTAAGAAGACAAGGTAGCTGTGTTCTCACTTGACGACTGGCATTGTGGGTCAGTCACCAGAGCAGGTAAAATCCATCTGCAAATCTCCCAGGAACTCTCACCTTTCTGGGGTTCCTGTTGAATGTTCCAAAGTCAGTTCTCGAACCAGTTCAGGTACTAACTTATAGGTGCAGAGTTGAACACAAAGTTAGCCAGGCATTTCTCCCTCTGAAAGAGTGGACAGAATCACTTCCCTGGCATCTTCCTTCACCCTGCAGGTCTCCCGACCAGCAAGGCACTTTCTACAACCTCCTAGGGCACATGGCTGCTTCTACAGCTGTCGTGCCAGGAGCGAGATTTCAGATGAGGGACATTCAGTTCCACTTGAGGTCCTATTGGTCTCAAAGAAGGGACCCCCTTACCAAATTGGTCCCAGTGACCAAGACCTTGATCCTAGCTCTACAATGGTGACTGGATCAAAGCAACCTGTCCACAGGGGTCCCATTCCTACCTGTCCTCACCACGGACACTTCCCTGCTGGGTTGGGGGGCTCACCTGGGTGACCTTTCCACTCAGGGAGTTTGGTCCCCTCAGGAATCTCTGCTTCACATCAATCTACTGGAGCTCAGAGCTGTCTTCCTAACTCTCCAGGTTTTTTCGGAGGCTGTCCAGAACAAGGTAGTTCAAGTCAGGACAGACAATATCACAACAGTGTGGTACATCAACAAGCAAGGGGGCACTCGCTCTTCAGCCTTGTGCACCGAAGCAATGAAGTTGTGGTCTCTGGCCTACTCCCTGAACACCTCTCTGATAGCGGTTCACCTCCCAGGGAAGGACAGTGTCCTAGCGGACGCTCTCAGCAGGATTTCTCAGGGCCATCACGAATGGGCTCTGAACCCTCAAGTGCTGGGGTCGGTTTTTGCCAGTTGGGGCACCCCTCAGATAGATCTCTTTGCAGCCCCAGACAACCACCAACTTCCCCTGTTTTGCTGCAGGCCTCCAGTTCTGGGATCAGTTCCTCTGGATGCCTTCCAGCTGAATTGGGAGGGAAAGTTCCTCTATGCTTTCCCTCCATTCCCCCTCCTCTTCAGGGTACTAGTGAAAATCAGAACTCAGCCTTGCAGAGTGATTCTGATTGCTCCAGACTGGGCCAGGCAGCCTTGGTACCCTCTCTTCCATCCTCTCATTTCGCCTCCCCTGACCTTGCTCAGGACCCACGACCTGCTGACCTGTGCACAGGGAGAGGTGGTATCCGACCTCACCCCTCCACCCCGGCCTGGTTCTCTGAGGATTTAGAATTTGCTGATGTACACCTTTCTCAAGGTGTCCTGGATATTTTAAAGGCTTCTAGGTAGCCTTCCACTAGAGCTACTTATAATTCTAAATGGAAGAGATTCTCATTTTGGTGTTCTGAGAGGCAGATTACTCCAGAATCTGCTGACCTGTGTAACCCCCCTGCAAATGGGGGTTCCCAAAAGACTTCCAGGAGCTTTCTTGAATGCTCCAAGCCTGAATGGTGTTTGGTGTTTAAGCCATTTATCAGTGAGTGTTTTTAGAGCCTCTGGTACTGTCTCTTTAAGAGCTGTCTGCTTGCAGACATAATTAGTTTGTATGGGGACTGTGTGCTTCTCTGTTTGAGTACCACTCGAGCTGCTGCCAATTCACTCCATTTTGCAGTCACTAGGAGTGCAAAGGAACCTATCTGAAAGATGTAACTGTTTGCCAGAAATCATTTACAGTAATAATGAAATTACAGTTTGTCTAACCTGCTTTCTTTGCAGTCAGAACTGTGTCTGCCTAGTTCCCATTCTGGTTTGAACTGCTGAACTGGACCAATCAGTGTGGGGTAGCTAGCTCTAAAATGGTGCTGTGGACGAATCAGAACTTGGACTCATAATCTAGGCCAGCCAGCCAGAGAGGATTGTATGGGCAGTGACTCTGGGAGATGTAGTTTAGACTTGCACCTTTTGGACCAACAGCAGCAGTCTATTGTGAGTGACAGCCAATCCAGTCAAGAACTGGGAGGAACCCAAAGGAAGTGCCCGTTTGTCTGTTGGAGTTTCAGTTTTAGATCTGGCAGTGAAGGAAAGAAACCTGTGCTCCTTCAGTGCACAGTTTCAGTCAAAAAGCGTGTGTAAGGCCCAGAGTTCGGTCTGCAGCTTGTGAACTGCTTCTTAGGACTGAATTCGTCCTGTGAAAAGAATCAAAGGATCTCTGAAGAGTGAAACCAGGCTCACCCTGTAGAAGACTGAAGAAATTGTTGAATTGCACTCGGTCTGTCAGGAACTGAATCTGCTGTGTCTCCGGCATTGTGCAGTAATTGCGCATCGGGACAGAGAAGCAGCCTGCCTGGTATAGTACTTTCTTTTTACCATATAAATGTGTGAAGAGTCTCGTGGAGCTCAAAAGTAGCCCTGCTGACGCTGAAGGACCCTATCTTGTTTGGAGGTCGGAGTACTAATTCAGGGTCGCCCCTGTTGAATTGCCACATTAAATCCAAATGGAATCACTGTACTGCTGACTGTTTAAGCTAATTTTTCTTTCACTGTGTGAAAGGGCCCTACTAGCTGCCACGGCTTGGACTAACCACTAGGGCTTGGGGACCTGGGACAGTAACTGGTAGGGATAGGCCTGTGCACAGAGCCATAGGTAGTAGTAAGTAGTGATAAGCTAATTAACCTGATTTCTGTCCTTGTTATATCCCCCAATAAATCAGAGCTGCTTGTTTCAGCAAAGTTATACCTGCCTGAGGTATTTGTCTATGTTAAAGTACTGTACCGTGATTGTTGTACTGTATCTTATTTCACAGGAGGTCCCAGTGCCGAACCAGACCTGGGGGTAAGTGTATACTGTAAAGGTAATTCTGATATATTGTGTGGGGCCACTAGTGGAAGAAAGGGGTTGCAGTGTCCCAGAGGGCTGTGACCAAGTAAGTTTAACTATTGCAAACCCTGACCTCTGGGTGGAGGCACCCGCCATTGGATCCAGGCCCCTCAACCTGTTAGTGGCAAATCAGGCAGGGGTAGTAGCCCCTGGGATAGCGCCATCTAGGGGTTACACCTGTCTATTTTGTTGGACTATTTGGTCCACTTAAATTCTTTAGGCCTCAAACCAGCTACCTTGAAGGTTCATTTGGCAGCTGTTTCTGTTTTTATTTCTGCAGGGAAACCAATTTCCCTTTCCTCTCACCCCATGTTTTCCAAAGTTTTCAAAAGGTTACTTCCTTACTAACCCTCCTTTCGGGAACCAACTCCTGCATGGGACCTGAATGTTTGCATTGCCCAGCTAATGCAACCCCTTTGAGCCTCTGGTTTCAGCAGACCTCAAGTTTTAACTTGGAAAACTGTTTTTCTAGTGGCTATCACTTTGCTAGCCGTGTATAAGTGAATTCAAGCCTTGTCTGTGGAGAAGGATTTTATTTCTTCCACAGAGATAAAGTGGTCCTCTAGACTAACAGAAAGTTTTACCTAAAGTGGTTTCAGATTTTCATCTTAACCAATCCATCTCTCTTCCAGTATTTTTACTGAGCACTCTTCCTCTGGTGAGAGAAGTCTGCACAGTTTGGATGTTAAAAGAGCTCTTTGGCTATTTGGAACGCACTAAGGGTCTTAGGTTCGAATCCCTCCAGCTCTTCCTTACCTATGGATGGGTAAGGAGACCTGCTACTGGAGGACAATCGCTAGGTGGATCGCTCTTGTATCCAGTTCTGTTACCAAAACTAGGTAGGAACCTCCTCAGGCCTGAGGGCTCATTCCACCAGGGTATAGCTGCATCTCCAGCGGCTGCTAGAGATATTCTATCTTTGAAATCTGTCAAGTTGCTACCTGGAAGACAGTCCACACTTTCACTAACATTATTCTCTGGACGTTCAGTCCAGGAGAGATGCTTGCTTTGGCACAGCTGTGCTTCAGAGCCTATTCCCTAAGTAGGTTCTGACCTCCTCCATGGAGGTACTGCTGTATAATCTGCAATAAGTTCTAATATAAGCAAGACTTCATGGTGTTTGAAGAAAAAATTACTCACCTTAGTAATTGCTTTTCTTCTCATGGAGTCTTGCTATATTAGGACAACCCTCCCTCCTACCCCTCTCAGAATCCCTACTTGGGTATGGGGTTGACAGTTGGTGCAAGCACTGTGTCATGCCTTTTTAGCTTTCTAGTTTCCTTCCCCTTTTCTTCTTTTGGGTTAAGGAACTAGATAATTTCTGTTTTTCCTTTTTTGTTGAGTGGTAGATGACCCCTCTCTGGACTTGAGTCTTTTGGGGAGTGGGGGCCTAGTAGTGATTGTCAGGGGTTATCCTAACAATAATAGGTAATATTGTTCTCATTATGTGTTTGTTGTTGTGTTCTGTTGTTCTACTACTAGTAGGTAGCCAATGGCTAGTGTGAGGGCTTTTCCACACAGACTTGCTATATTAGTTTAGCATCAGAAAGAACCTGACAGTTTGGGTTCAAACAACCCAGGTAGAGCTTTGAATAGCGCCTTCGCGCTGTGGAACTCCAGATTACTCTGGAGTTAACTATTTCATCTCCGGGGCAGTTCAGAGGCTGAGGCTGACTGCAATAAGTCCTAATATAGCAAGACTCCATGAGAAGAAAAGCAATTACTAAGGTGAGTAATTTTTTCTTTGGGGGTATTCTGCCGGTATCTGTGCTGGCGGGGGGGTGGGGTCAGGGTAACGTTACGCTTAGGGAGGGACCTTGGTATCACTCCGGTTTACACAGGAACCTTTTTTGAAGGGGGCAGTTTCCAAGGGGGACAACATGTAGAGGGCTAGTGGGAGCACCCTCCTAATCTTTCCCTCATTCACTAAGCAGGCATGTAACCCAGGGATTCAGGTCAGTTTTTTTTATTTTATTTTGCTGGCCTGGGATGGGCTCCTATAGCTTGTTTGGGCGATGGAGAGGAGTTTGATGCCAGTGATGGCCCTTGCTGCGACCTGGTGTTTTCGTGGGAGTAGCCCATGATAAGGGCTCAGCTAGGTTGTATGCATGGTTTGGAGCCTTAACTAGGCCTAGAAGGGTCATGTTAATGTCTGCAGGGGGAATAGAAGGGTTTCTAGAAGGGCTACATTCTGGAATCGCGGCTGAGTTCTTATAAAACTCAGCACATTACAGTCTGATCCTCCTGTTCTGAAATAAGGTTTATAACCTTGAAGGGTGTCTCTATAATGAAGGAGGGTGAGGGGCTCTAATTAGGGTGACTTGGGAGTGCTGCACAGCGTACTGATTTGGGGGGAAGATGGCATTTCGATCAGTTCTAAAACTAATGCCTTTCATTTTAACGGCCCCTTAGTTCAGAGTCCAGCTATAACTTTTTGTGAAACACGAGGGGTAACACTTTCCTACATGTTTACTATTACTGTGGTAGTTGGGGTAATCGCCATGGGGTTTTGGTCAATCAAACCAAAAGTTTTTCGGAGTGCATTTACTCAGACTGGGGGGTGAGAGGCCTGTTGTACATAGTTCTGGGGGTTTATCAAGGGTTAGGGGGGTGGGCTATCTTGGGTATTAGGAATCTGGATATTTTTTCTGAATTTTCCAATTATTAGCAGGGCAGAAAGTTTAAGGGCACGCCTGTTACAGGATAAGATAATTGTCTCTGTAAAACTGAGTTCTGTTGTCTCGAACAAGGTTATGGGGTGAAGTAGGGAAGGGGGGTGGGCTGGAGTGTGCCTTAAAGGGTTGATCTGGGTCATGCGGAATTTTTTGAGGCTGTTACCTGTAGTGTGGAGTGAAAATGGTTAACAGTCTTACTAAAATAATTACTAGGAATGTCAGAGGAGTAAGAGATGTTCTGAAAAGGTTACAAGTACTTAAGCACTGTTCACTTTTAAAAGCAGATATTATTCTGCTCCAAGAAACCCACCTGGCAGCTACAGAATCATTATGTTTACGTAGACAAGGTGTATCTCAGGTTTTTGCAGCAGGAAACTCATCTGCAAGCCGTGGGGTGGCCATTCTTATCAAAAGACATATCCCATTTCAGGCAGAAAATATAACCACTGACCCTCTCGGGAGATATGTGCTAATCAAAGGTATTTTAAATAACAATACGGTGGTTCTGGGTTCGATATATGGCCCGGTAGGAGGGGATCCTGACTTCCTGATGGACCTGGCTAATAAAATTGCCATGCTCCTTCCAACCCCCCTGATCTTGGGTGGAGATTGGAACATTCCCCCGTCCCAAGATTTGGACAGGACTTATAGACCGCTGAAGCCTCTTTCATCTTCACAGAATGCTTTAAGGGATTTAATAACCTTGTTAGGGCTGGGTGACCTGTAGCGTATTTTAAATCCCACGTGTCAGTCATACACATTTTATTCTGGTGTCCATCAGACCTGGTCAAGATTAGATTATTTCCTAATTAGTTGTTCCCTTATGCCCGGTCTTTACCAGACAGGTATGGAACCCATACTGATATCTGACCACGCAGTTGTTTGGATGGCCATTTCATTGGACCCCATACTCGGAGGGAAACCATCTGGAGACTGAACACCCAGTTGTTAAGGATTAGTCGTTGGTCTCTCACATCAAGGAGCTCATAGCTACCTTTATGGATCACAATGGGGATTCAGTCTCGAGATGGGACCTCCTCTGGTGCTCCTTGAAGTGCTACCTTCGGGGCGAGTTTATTAAAATGGCCTCCAGAAGGGAAAAGTTACAGGAATCTAAAGCTCTGTCCTTACTAACCCAGCTTAAAGAGAAAGAAAACTCCCTATTTTCCACTACCTCCTCGGGTACCCTAGAGGAGCTGTTAGCAATGTGTAATGAATATGCAGAATTAATAAGGGAAAAAGCAGAATATGCTCTGGTCAAAACCAAAGCTAGATATGCAGAGCAAGGCGAAAAAGCCGGTGAGCTGCTCGCCCTCCCTCCGCCAACTGGAGAGTTCCCCACTAATTCCTTGATTAGGGTCTCTGATGGCTCTATTAAAACGGAACCTCGGGAGATTGTACAAATCTTTGAAAAATTTTACAAATTATTATTTGGGAAGTGCCTTCCTAACACAAATTCTCAAGACATAGAAACCTATCTAGAGTCCCTAAACCTTCCAATGTTGGATGATTCCAGTCAAGCCCTGTTAGCTTCACCGATATCCACTACCGAAATAGAAAGAGCCATTAGTAGCCTTACCCTGGATAAAGCACCAGGCCTGGATGGTTTCCCCATCAAATTTCTACAAAACATTTGCTAAACAACAAGCCCCCCTTTTGCTTAAATTATATAATTACATGTTCAGATTAGACAAGTTGGACCCAACCCTCATGGATGCCACGATTATTCTTTTACTCAAACCAGACAAGATCCACTTGGATCCATCTAGCTATAGGCCAATCTCTCTGTTAAATTATGATGTTAAAATCCTGGCAAAGGTCTTCTTGCTTTGAATAAAGGCACACTGGACCCGACTTCTAAGTCTGGAACAAGTGGGGTTTGTAGCGGGCCGCTCTCCTGCTGTCCACCTTAGGACACTCACACATATTTTCCAAGTGGCCCAGTCCTCCCAGTCCCCTATGGCACTAATTTCCCTAGATGCCAAAAAGGCTTTCAATAGGGTGCACTGGGAATTTTTATGGCTGACTCTGCGGAAAATGGGCTTCCCCCCTCAGTTTATTGTAATGATACAGTCCCTTTATGCCTCCCCGTCGGCCAGGATTTATTGTAATGGGATTTTTTCTGCCAGGTTTCCCTTATATACGGGCACCAGACAGGGTTGCCTCCTCTCACCCTTTTTGTTTAACCTTTATTTAGAACCTATACTTCGGCATATTAAACAGGCCCCCCTAATTAGGGGCATCCCTACCCATACTCAGGCCCTCAAAATCTCGGTCTATGCTGACAATATTCTTCTCCACTTGGCTAATCCAGTTTCCTCATTGGAACAAGTCTTAGGGGTGGTCAACCAGTATGGTAAGCTATCCAATTATAAACTAAATATCTCTAAAACCGAAATTTTCCCTCTGAACAGTTTCACCTTGAAATCCGATTTTGTGCACTTAGGTATTAAATGGTCTTCCCAATCACTTACATATTTAGGTATTTACCTATCTAGAGACCCTATTCTAGTTCAGAAGCTCAATCTAGAGGACTTGGTTGGGGTCATCCAACAGGATCTCTTGAGATGGCAGAATGTACCCCTCTCTTTATGGGCCTGAATAAATATAATTAAGACGAATATTCTTCCCCGGTTTTTTTACCTCCTAAATTTATTGAACCTATGGCTTCCGATTTCCTTTTTCAAACGTTTACACTCCATGATATCAAAATTTATCTGGCTAGGCAAACATCCCCGCCGAGCCTTTTATAAACTCGGTGTCCCCAAAGCCCAGGGTGGACTTCGTCTCCCCAATTTTCTTTTATATTATTGGGCGAGTCATTTAACTAAATTAGGGAAATGGTTAGCCCAGGAAGAAATGGAATACACCCCCATCTGGCTTCAAATTGAAAATGATCTCTTAAGATCTAATAACATTAATCTCGCTACGGTCTTTTACCTAACAGAATCATTGCTGTCAGAAAGGCTGCAGGACTCGGTAATTAGCATTTCCTTAAGAGTACTGTCACAATGCTGCTGATACCTTAAGATACCCCTTAAAGTAGATATGGGTCAGCCAATCATGCTAAACCCCAACATCAAAATTGGGGGGTCATGTCTTTTGCCTCAATGGCTCCCACAGTTACAAGGGACATGTGTGGCAGACCTATTTTCTCAGGACGACCTCCTTTCTTCATCTGAAATCCTCGGCAAGTTTGACATCCCGAGACGGTTGATTCTTAAGGTGTACCAAATAAGGCACACTGTAAGTACCCTGTTTGGGGTAAAATCTTGACTATCCTTGTTCAGACCCTTGATGGCTCAAGTCAGGGAAAGCACTTTAAGGCCACACTCAGTTTCTACAGTATACATTTTCCTCATGTCGTCTATATGCTCCGGTCCTCTTCCTGGCTGTCCGATCTGGTCAGCCTTACTTCCAGATGTGAACCTTGACTGGGCCCAGATCTGGAAGGATCTTTATATCTACCACTCTCAGGATGGACTTAGACTCACTCAATAGTACATACTCAATAATATGTATTATACCCCTATGAGACTGGCCAAACTGGGCAGGACACCAGTCACCACTTGTACCAGGTGTGGCAGGGAGGAAGGGAACATGGTGCACATATTTTGGCATTGTGAGAAGGTATCTTCCCTCTGGCGGGAAATCGGATCTAAACTTGACCCCTGGCTGGGGTTAGAAGACCTTTTCACAATCGAGGTTTGTATTCTAGGACGATATGAGGGTATTACTGTTAAGGAGCGTAGATATCATATGGCCTTAATCGCCATCATTGTTAAAAAATTGGTTCTGAAACACTGGATGGACCAGCTAACAATATCTTATAGTGAATGGCTAAAGGATATATCTAACTTTTTTTAGATCTGAACGACTGATAGCAGGTTTTAGGAATAATGTAGCAAGCTTTGACAAAAATTGGGGGAAGCTATATGCACTATACTTGTAATGAGCGTCTGACAATCCAGCTGGATGAACACTTGTCTTAATATAAGGGATGTCTCTTCTCCTCCTTCAGGGAACATAGACAGGCACACTCCAGTGGGGTTGGGAAGATGGGTGGGGGTGGGAGGGGCAGGGCTAGGAGGAGGGTGGTTTTGGGGGACTTAGTTGTTTTATGTATAGTTAGGAGGTTTAGATTACCGTTGTACTTGACATACGCAATATACCTGGCTTATGTGTAACTGCCTTTTAGTAAAATGAATAAACTTTGAATTTAAAAAAAACATCCATCTGGTCTGTACGCCAAATGTACGATGGAGACCAGCGGAGACAGCGAAAGCTGCCATTTCGGAAGCCCTCAGGTGGCCAAGCCCCTGGCAATCAACAGGGCCAGAGAGGAGGCTTTCGGAGGAGAGCCGGCAACCAGCAGCCTGGAGGTGCTCTTTCCCGTGGGCCCAAGTCCTCCCAGGCCTCTCTGCCCACCCCTGGCTCCACCCAATGACTCCCTTTCTGACCCCCCTCTCCTCCGGCGGAGGTTCCAGGAGAGGTGGTAGGGGGTCGCGTCTCCCTGTACTTTCAGGGATGAAGCTCGATCACTGCGGACAAATGGGTCCTAGATGTCATAAGGAGAGGAGACACTTTAGAGTTCATGGAGATCCCTCCAGACACTCCACCAAGGTTCTCCAGATATCCTCCTTCTCATATCCCTCTCATAGAAGGAGAGATACAGGTCCTCTTGCAAAAAAGGGTGCTAGAACAAGTCCCCTTGCGGCAGCGGGGAAAAGGGTATTATTCCCTCTTCTTCCTGGTCCCAAAAAAGACTCAGGACCTTCGTCCCATTCTGGACCTAACCTCTCTCAATCTTTATATAGAGTACAAAAGGTAACCCTTCCAGGTCTTCTTCCTCTGCTGCACCAAGGGGACTGGCACTGCTCCCTAGACATGTAAGATGCATACATGCATATTGGGGTCTTTTCCCCTCACAGGAAGTTCCTGAGGTTCCACTTCTAAGGGGAACATTATCAGTTTTGAGTTCTTCCATTCGGCCTCTCTTCTGCTCCTCGAGTCTTCACGAAGTGATTGGCAGCAGTGGCTGCGGCTCTAAGGCATCAGGGGCATTATGTCTTCCCTTACCTGGATGATTGGCTGCTAGCGACCCCATCAAGGCCATGCCTGCTTCAAGCTCTCGTAGATACCTGTACTCTCTTCTGAGACCTGGGGATCACCCTGAACCTTCCAAAGTCTTCCCCAGAACCCAGCCAAAGACTCGTCTTTATCGGAGTGGTCCTGGATTTGATCCAGGGCATGGCTTTCCTACTCCCAGAAAGGGGCGATCGCTTGCAGGAGATAGCCGGATCGGTTCTAGTAACTCCTCAGGTCCCAGCAAGGACCTTCCTCAGACTTCTGGGGCACATGGCGGCGGCCATTCCAGTCACTCCTCTGGTCTGCCTCCACATGAGAATCCCACAATGGATGCTTAGGGTGCAGTGGGATCAGTGCTCCGACGACCTAGATCACATGGTCAGAGTCACAGAGCCAGTAAAAAGAACACTTCTTTGGTGAATGGATCCACTCAGTTTGGAAAGAGGGGTCCCATTCTGTCCGGAGCCCCTGAACCAAACCCTTACGACGGAGGCCTCAGATTTGGGGTGGGGGGCACACCTGGGGGCCCATCAAACACAAGGCATTTGCACCCCCAAGGAGCGCGAACTCCACATCAATGTCCTGGAGATGCGAGCAGTCCTCAATGTGCTACATGCCTTTCAGGAGGGCCTCATACCAGGCTCTCTTCTGGTTCAGATAGACAATATGGCAATAGTCTTCTATATCAACAAGCAAGGGGGTGCTCATTCTTACCCCCTATGCAGGGAGGCGATGAGAGTCTGGTATTGGGCACTAAAACGGCACATCACTCTCTCCGTGGTGCACATTCCAGGTGTCCTCAACAACCTGGCTGACAGTCTCAGTAGATCTTAGTCCAAGGGGCACAAGTAGGAGCTACTGCAGTCAGTAGCAGACCAGCTGTTCGACACATGGGGTTGTCCAGAACTGGACCTGTTTGCGTCACCATGCAATGCCAAACTGCCAGTTTTCTGCTCGCAAGAGCCCACGCCTGGTGTTTTCTGGCTAGACGCATTGTCCCTTTGTTGGGCAGGGAGGTTTCGTTACGCCTTCCCTCCCTTTCCTCTCATCCAGAGGGTTCTGTTGAAGTTGCAGGCCGCAGGGGCATGAATGATTCTGATCGCCCGCTATAGCCTCAGCAGATTTGGTTCCCACTACTTCAGCGGCTATCCATGGAACCTCCAATCCCGCTGCCAGTATGCTTGCAGTTGGTGTCCCAGGATCAGGGTTCACTGGTCCATCCTGTTCTCCAATCCTTACACCTTCATGCTTGGCTCCTTCGGACGTAGCAAAATACAGGTACGGGGTAGCACCAGAGATGGCGGATGTTCTTGTGTCGTCGAGAAAGCTCTCCACGCACTCCACTTATGCTATGAAGTGGAAGCGGTTCTGCTTGTGGGCCTCGTCTCACCATCTGGATCCCATTACCTGTCCCGTGAACTCAGCTCTACAGTATCTCCTCTCCTTATACCAGCAAGGCTTGAGCTACTTCTCCACTAAGGTGCACATGTGGGCCATCTCGGCTTATCACGCCCTTTTGGGAGACAGGGCCTTAGCCCAGTTGGATGTGGCCCGCACCTTTTTACGAGGGATTCTTCACATGAGACCTCCCATTCGGGATTCTATCCCACCCTGGGACCTCCTTTTTGTGTTGGAGAAGCTTACTCTTCCCCCGTTTGAACCTGCAGCAGATTGTGAGCTGCAATATCTTTCCTGGAAGGTCTGCTTTTTCGTTGCCATTACGTCAACTCGAAGAGTTTCCGAGCTTCAAGCTCTGATGTGTAAAGAGCTGTATTTAATTTTCCACAGAGAAAGGGTTTCCCTGAGGACGAACCCTAAGTTTCTTCCAAAAGTGGTCTCGGAGTTGACCCTCAACCAGTCGGTTGACCTTCCAGTTTATTTGCTTTCTCCATCTAACAGAGGGGAAGCTGTCCTTCACACTTTCGACGTCCACAGGATGCTGAGTTATTAACTTAAGCGAATGGCTAATCACCATAAATCAGAGCAACTGTTTGTGGCATTTGTGCCACAACACTTGGGTATACCGGTGTCCAAGCAGACTATTTCTAAATGGATTGTCCTCTGTGTTTCTTTCTGCTATGAGAAGCACAACAAGCCCCTTCCGGGCCCAGTTAGGGGTCACTCCACCAAGGGAGTGTTTGCTTCCTTCGCCTCGCTGCGGAACGTCTCGATTAGGGACATTTGCATGCCCACTACCTGGAATTCAGTGCATACTTTTGTAAGCACTACAGCTTGGACATTGCCTCCAGACGCTGTGCAGACTTCAGCCTGGCAGTCCTTCAGGGACTACTGTCATAAGCTTCTGTGTTCAGCTTCATCTCTTCCACCTCCTGGGTTTGATTACTTCCTTGGCGAGGGACTGCTTGGAATTCAGTCCTTATTGTGACAGCCTGCTGCAAGAGCTCCCACTCGAAATAAGATAGTACTTTTACGTAAGAACTTACTGTAAAAGTAGATCTTCGAGAGCAACTCTTGCAGCAGGCGTTACTTTCCCACCCTCCATTCCCCCTTTGAGATGTGCAGTTTTTTATCTTCGAGCTTCACCTCATTCTCCTGTCAGAACACGTTCGCGGGCCTTGGTGAGGGAACTGGGGTGGAGCTGGGTCTGCCCCCTTTTGTACCAGGGCTGATGTCGGGGTGGAGCCGACGTCGGGGGCGGTCCCTGCTGGGTATTGCTGGCTGAGAAGTTTTCTGGAGGGTCCTAGTGCCTGCGGCATAGTCCTTATTGTGATAGCCTGCTGCAAGAGCTCCTCTTGAAGATCTACTGTTACGGTAAGTTCTTATGTAACTGTACTTTCCTGGTAGCTATTACTTCTGCCAGGCATATCAGTGAATTACAAGCTCTGTCAGTGGAGCCTGATTTTATCTCATTCCATAGAGATAAGGTGGTCCTTAGAACCAAAAGGAAGTTCATACCCAAAGTGGTTTCAGATTTTCATCTGAACCAGTCCATGTCTCTTCCTGTGTTCTTCACTGATCATTCCTCTTCAGGAGTGAGAAGATTACACAGTTTGGATATTAAGAGGGCATTTAGCTACTACATTGAGCGCACTAAGGCACTTAGGTTTGACCTTCTTCAGTTGTTTCTCACTTATGATGAAGTGGGAAAGGGTAAACCTGAAACTAAGAGAACTATTGCCAGGTGGATTGTCTCTTGCATACAATTCTGCTATGAAAAGCTAGGCAAAATACCCCCCTCACGCCTGAAGGCTTATTCGACTAGAGATACAGCTGCTTCTCTGGCTGCTGCCAGAGATATGCCCTTACTAGAAATATGCAAAGCAGCCACCTGGAAAGCAGTCGATACATTCACCAAGCATTACTCTCTGGATATCCAGGCTAGGAGTGATGCTAGGTTTGGTACAGCAGTACTGCAGAGCCTATTCCCAAAATAGGTTTGGTACCCTCCTCCATGGAGGTACTGTTTGGTAGTGTGCATAATGTCAGAATAGAGCAAGACGTCATCATGTTTGAAGAAAAAATTACTCACCTTAGTGATTGTGTTTCTTCTAATGGAGTCTTGCTGTATTCTGACCTCCCTCCCTGCCTTCCCTCTCAGAACCTGTTTTTTGGGAAGTGGGCTGGCAGGTACAGTGTTGCACCTCAGGGGTGTTCTTGGCACTCCCCCCCTTTTAGAAAGGGGGAGTGGGTTGTGTTTATGTTATTTTTTGTAGTTATGTTGTTCACTACCTGGTTATTGTTTTGTGGTTCTTGACTTGAGTCTTTTGGGACCCCCAAAAATTGGTTGCCTTTTGGCTAGTTAATTCACAATTTCCACCTAGGAGGTGTAGTTAGTTAATATTAGCTTGTAAGAATCTGACGGTTACACTTTGAAGTGCAGCAGACAGAGGTTTGAACTGAGCTCGAGCCCAACGTTCTGTGCTCTGGCATAGAGTTAACTCTTTCCTCTCTAGAGCAGTTCAAGTGCTGGGGCTAACTGCATAATGTCAGAATACAGCAAGACTCCATTAGAAGAAACACAATTACTAAGGTGAGTAATTTTTTATTTCTGCCCGCCAACCAGTTTGCCACCCAGTTGTTCAACCTCTGACCCACCCTGAGCCTACCCAGCTTATTAATCAATCTTTCTATGTGGAACAGTATCAGAAGCTTTGCTGAAGTGAAGGTAGGCGACATCAACTGCACCCCCTTGGTCCACCACTCTGGTTACCCAGTCAAAGAAATCTATGAGATTAGTTTGACAGGACCTTACTGTTGTAAACCCATGCTGTCTTGGATCCCGTGCTGCTATAGATTCCAGGTGTTGCACTGTCCTTTCCTTAAAAAATGCCTTCATAATCTTGCCCACTACTGAGGTAAGGCTGACTGGTCTGTAGTTCCCTGCCTCCTCCCTGCTGCCAGTCTTGTGGAGCGGGATCACATGAGCCCTTCTCCAGTCTTCTAGGACCTCTCCTGTGCTCAAAGACTCATTAAACAGTTCTGATAATGGCTCCACTAGTTCCACTCTTAGCTCCTTTGGTACCCTGGGATGTATGCCATCAGGTCCCATTGCCTTGTCCACCCTGAGCGTAGCGAGCTCTTGTAGGACCCTTTCTTTTGTGACGGGACTTGTGCACAGCCCCCCTCCCCCCCGTGTCCATGGTGCTGAGCTGTAGGCCCTGCCCTACCTTCTCCTCAGTAAATACTGAGCAAAAGTATCTGTTTAGGATAGATGCTTTTCCTTGGTCCTCCTCCACTTACTCCCCCTTATCCCCTTTGATCTTAGCAATACTCCCTCTGGACTTTCTCCTTTCACTAATGTATCTATAGAAAGTCTTGTCCCCTTCTTTTACTGTTTGTGCTAATGTTTACTCGGTTTGGGTCTTTGCCTGCCTTACTGCCTTCCCTTAGGTAAGTTTGGTATGCCTCCCTATCTTTGTCCTGCTGTGTTCTTTTCTACTACCGTTTTTGAGAACCAAAGTGGTTTCTTCCTTCTTTTGCTCTTGCTTTTCTCCCTAACACATTGGGATGTTGCTTCAAGTATTGCATCCTTAATGCTTGCCCACTTTGCCTGTACCCCCTCACCTGTATTTCCTCTTGCCAGGGCTAGTGTAACTCTGTTGGCCATCTTATCAAAGTCAGCTGCTCTGAAGTCCCATATTTTGCCTTGGAATGGAATGATTTAGTTCTAGTGGCCAAATTGAACCATACCATGTGATGGTCACTGGCCGCCAGGTGACCTTCTACCTGGAGATCTGTGATCCTTTTCCCGTTAGTCACTACTAGATCCAGGATAACCCTGTCTCTTGTGGGTTGTTGTACTAGTTGTTTGAGGCCCTCCCCTTGCAGGGAGTCCACTATGTGTCTAATTCTGGCGGATGTTCCTGCTGGTATTGACCAATCTGTATCTGGCATGTTGAAGTCTCCCATTATCAGAACCTCTCCTTCAGCTGTTATGTTTTGTATATCTTCTAACAGTAATGTGTCCATGTCCTCCACTTGGTCTGGAGGCCTGTAGACAACCTCAGTTCATATGGCTGTCCCATTTCCTGTTTCCAGGGTGACCCACAGTTCTTTTGGCTCCTTATGTGTATTCTAAATTTCTGTAGCTTTGATATTTTCATTCACATAAAGGGCACCTCCTCCCCCCTTTCTGTACCTCGGTCTCTTCTGAACAGTACATCTTCCTAAGCTCTTTCTCCTTGTTATTCGTTCCTGAACTGAACTGCTGCTGCCTCAGCTCAGGCCAGCCAGGAAAGTGAATTCTGCTCCTCTTATTTGCTGCAGCAGAGAAGAAGAACGTGAACTACAGCTCCTCTTTGTTGGGCTCAGGGCTCATTCCGTCCTGGATGGTCACTTGTCGCTCGCTGCTACCAGCCGCTCTTCACTTCCTAAGTTGTTCCAGGCAGCTCAGTTCTTTTTTTTTTCATTTAGAGAACTGAACCATGAACTAAACTTTTTTCTGTTTGCAACCAAACCAAATTTGGGTTTGCCTTGATTGGCATATCTGACAGACCCAATAAGAAAACAGGACCTACAGGTTTTAAAAATTGTTTCAGCCTCCTGGCTAAGGCAGACTGCCACAAGTTGTATTTGAGGTGCCTGGGTCCAGATCTCAATTTCTCTAATTATGAACTTTGCATTAAGTTTTGCCCTAAAACGATCAAAACAGGGCTAAAAAGTTGGAAGACTTTATGGCTTTTCAGTATGTCTCCACATCACTAAAATGCTCAGAAGAGGGTCTAGCCCCTCACAGTAAGCAGAAGGACAAGTCTGTTAGAGATGGCTTGGAATCCAGGGGGTCTGATTGAGGGAACCCTGAAACCAGCAAGTATAGAAGAGCCTTTGAGCAGATGCCTGCAAAGAAAGAAACAAAAAGAAAAGCATGTTGCTGCCCCACCTCCTGGAGAAGGAAAGGAGACATCAGTGGACAAGAACAGAATGCTCTCAGTGGAGAACATGACCAAGGTAGACAGATTTTCCAGGCCTTCCAGGCTGTAGGATCGCTTATGGGCATGTCTGTTCCCCCTTCCCTGTTTCCAGTATCTACTCCAGTTCCAGAGGAAGAAAGGGCTGAGTTATTACTATGATGAAGAAGAAGAAGAGGGAGAACCTATCGAGCCTGATGGTTCCCCGGAGCAGGAATTTGGCTCGCCTCCTTGTGCTCAGGATGATTTCTCCTCACATTATTCCTTTGTGAGGCAAATGGTTAACACCCTTAACCTCAGTACCCAGGAGATGGCTGAGGATGAAGACAAAATAGAATTCTTGGATATGAAGGGGCTAACCCCAACCAAGAGTCTGCTTCTGCCTGTCCACAAGTCCCTAAAGAGTGCAGTCTGTAAGCTCATGCAAACATCAACCTCTACCCCTGGTACTGATAAAAAACATAAAAGAAATACCACCTGAACAAACAGGGTGCTAAGTACCTTTACTTTCACCTTGACGATGAGTGGGTGGTACAGGCAGGCGGCCAGTGACAAGGCAGAAGTCCCCCTTTCTACTCAACCTCTGAACAAGGACTCCAGGAAACTGTATAGCATGAGGAAGAAGGCTTATACCTCAGCTTCCCTGCTTTTAAGACAGGCAGCTTACATGGCTTACAGTGCTCACTACCAGAAGGCTTTGTGAAGCTCCATTCTGGCTATCGGTGAGAAAACATCTGGTGACCTGGCACAAGATTTAACAGACTCTTCTAAAATAACTATGGATGTCACTAAATAGCAGTTCCATATGGCAGTGGATGCAAATGACACTGCCTCCAAAGTTATGGCTCATGCAGTGTCCCCTGAGGAGGTTTGCTTGGCTCAGAACCACCAACCTCTCCCAGGACACTCAAAGACCATGGATTTTTTCCCTGTGAGGGAAATTCCCTGTTTGGTGACAACATGGAGCATACATGAAAAAGGTAGAGGAGTACAAAGCCACCTGCAAGAGTAATACTGTTTAGTTTAGTTTGTAGTTTATTGTTCGGGCCATTTGGCCATTACAATTTGTCACAAAAACATATACAGAATTGAAATATAGACATTTCCAAAAATAATTTCTCTTAAAATACTTCTAAGTATCCATTATATTATTGTATTAAATACATGTTATTCCACTAGTTATAGCAATGTTTAAAAATACCTAAAATGTAGTAGGCAACATATCCATTCTACCCTTCCACTGGCTATGGGAACCTGAACATAGTTATACAATATTAATAAAAATAGTCAATTCAGTTCAATTTGACCTTGTCGTTTTCCCCCTCTAGAAATCATATACATGTGTTTTAGAAGGCACAGTCAGAATGCCTATTACTCTAATTAATAATCCAGACTCCGATAAAACCAGCATAAGAAAAGCAATATAGATAATGAACACTTAAAAACTACTAAAAAAATGATATTTCTATTCTACAGCTAGCAAGCCAGACATTAAAATTATGACAGACTGCCAGCTAGTAATTCCACTTTGTATCAGCAGACTAAATAATTGAGTGTTTATTACCATTAAAACTACAGTAACAAAACTATTTGATGTGTCCCTGTTAGGGGATTGATAATCCAAGCCCCATTTATGCTGCAAATTTAAATAAATTCATCAGCAAATAATTTCAGAACACTGGAGAAGATGTACAAGTATTTGAAAGTTGTTAAAATACAAAAAATTAGTTTTCAGCTGTGCAGAGTTGCAGCTACATTATAGTCAGGAGTCCATTCGTTTTTGAGATCAGTGTTCAAGGCTCCATTAGTTCAGGAGTCCATGTAAGCAATATTACCCGACAGGGTGGACGGTATTGGGGAAATACCGGACCCGCCAGGGGCGTAATGAGGCCCAACGCCAGTGTGCTGCAAGCGAAGGGCCTTATAGCAGCTGGAAGGCCTGATATTTCCCAATACCACCAACCCTAGAGGGTATTATTGCATTTAGAAAATGGGCTACATATGGCATTTTTTATGTAAGAAATTAAAAATATCAAGAAAATGAAAAGACATTGAAAAAATGATTGTAAAACTGTTATTTTCCATAAAATAGTCCATCCACTGGTATGTCAGTAGAGGGCACTGTAGTAATTTATAGTTTGTGGTGAGATGCTGTCCCTCCTGCTCCCTCACCCAGTATCACAGTTCGTTTGCTTGAGAGATGTCGGTCCATTAACCCCGCTCTGTCTGCATGGGATGGCATGGTCTCAGAAGGATTACACCAGAGTGGGGAAGAGAAGTAGCAGAGAAGAGGTATCTTTTTTTAAACACTGAAGCTGCTTTCTTTTAATCATTTCCTGTTGTTAGCGGGGAAGGAGAGAGAGAGAGAGAGGCCAAACACGGCAGTAGCACACAGGAACAGGTGGTCACATTCTGGCAGGTTTCAATTTTTATGTGCTTGTTTTGTATCTGGGGCAGTTACAATGGTGTTTCACTGTTAGGTGAATGTTCAGTTAAAAGGTGCGTGCTGTCCTTTTAAAAACCGTGCTGTCCGGCTTTCGTTATATGAGCCAGTCGGACTGATAGCTTTCTTTTCATTTTAACTGTAATTAAGAGAGACTAAGGAGAGGGTGAGGGTTTGGCCAGGCGTCATCACACCTGCATTTCTCTCGGGCTGCTGCTTCACGTAGTTATTGTGGATATATTATTGTAGACCGAAACTCGGTGTCCCAACTCTCAGGATACCGAGTTTACAGTCCCAAAAATCATAGCTCTGAACAGATCAGATGCTCAGCAGTACAATGTCGGGCATCGCGCAAAAGAGTAGGATGGCAATGTGTTGGGGTTGGTAAAAGACATAATCTGGACCAGAACCCGGGTCTCACAAAGTACGCTGGCTGAGCTACTTGTGATGTAGCCCTGTACACCATCGGAGCAGCTTGCCCAAGTGCCCCAACCAAGTACTCCTTACTGTGCACCAGCAGGGCTAAGGTAGCAACCCATCACATCCGCTACCTTACACCTGTCAACATCCGACAGGTATTTCAGTGTCGGGATGATCACTGTCAGGATACTGCATCTGTCAGGCATTAGTACCGGGCAGGTGAGTGCCGGGATAGTGAGCCGTGGGATTTCATAAGGATACCGCTGTTGCCAGGCACCATGATACATTTGGGTGATGGGGCACCTTTTTTGGGAACAGCCGGATCTAGTTATTTAGCGGGCTCTATTGAAAAATACCTGCCCGCTTAGGTCAGGGTCCTCACCAATCAGAATGCTAGGATTCTCGTGGCCATTTTCTAAAAATTAATATATGAGGCTAATGATCTCTCAGGAGTGTGTTAGATTATTAGCACAGAAACATAGAATTTGATGGCAGATAAGGACTGCTTGGCCCACCTAGTCTGCCTATTTCCCTACCTAATGGATAAGCTGCAGATCCTAGTTAATCAGCAGCCTACTTCCTCCTCCCCTCTAACAGAGGCAAATGATTTTAATTAGGCAGAATATGCAGGAAGAGATCATTGCCGTTGGCAAATGTTAGGCCCAGAATTCATGTATGGCAAAACTAGGGCAGCCAGATTACATCCCAATGAATATTTTTAACCTCAGGCATTTGGGAAGGAGTACAACAATCAGCTCCATATCTCAGAGTCCTCAATGACTCATCTGTATTATAGAGCCCTGCTTTAAAAAAAAAAAACAGGCGCTTTGGTTATTGACAGTTAAAAGTACATTCTGTCAAAATAATAGTATACACCTCAGGAATTTAAACTCCAAGAAAGAGAGAGAGCACCCTTTGGGGAAATTTTTATCCCTAAGAAGACTCTGCGGGTCGCTGAAATTGCTGAAATAGTGTCGTTATGAGACCCAGAAAAAAGGCTCTGCATACAGGGTATAATAGGAAAAGAGAATACCTGTTGGAGGAAATACCTCCTACCAGTCTCCAATTGTCTCTGGTACAGTGTCCTTATATGTATCTTCCAAATGAAGTCACTATTTGCAGGTCTCAGATAAATGTTGCTCCCTCTTTCCTTTTTCTTTATCTGGGAGTTCAAGACCACTCTGGTTTCTAACCTTGACCGGGATGGGCCACAAATCCTCCTTCATGCAGTCCAGTTCTACTGATCTTACTTCGAGAGGGTTCCTTCAGTAGGTCATCACATATAGGACTGGCACCACCTGGCGTTGGGCCTCACGGCAGACTTTTCTAGCAATACCTGACAGGAGACCGCCCACCCCAGCATCACGTGACTGACGTCAGCGTGACTGTATATAGTGGCCGGTCCCCACGCCTGCCCTCCAGTTCTTTCCCGCCGTCGCCTCATGTCAGTCACATTGCAGACTTCCAGTAGCGATCATCGAGAAAGTTCTTTCACATCGGGTTTTTTCCCCTTGCAGTTCTCTTCAATATTTCTGTAGCTTTGAAGTCTTCTCCAAAGAAAAAGTGCTTAGCTTGTGGCATGCAGATCCCGCACAAAGATGGTCACCAGAAGTGCATTCTTTGCCGAGGCCCAAACCATCCTATCTCCTCATGCCTTGAGTGTCAGTCATTCAACCAGGCCACTAAAAAACAGAGACAGCAGGCTTTGGAGGCCCATCTTCTTAAATCTCACCTGGCTTCCTTGGAGAAAAAGATGGAGGACCTTAGAGATTCGCCCGAAAAATCTTCCCATTCAAAAAAGCCCATTTACCGCTGACGAAGACAGATGGTAAGTCAGATAAGACTCCAGCGGGTAAGTCGGCCGCCGGCTCCTCCGGAGACCGTGCGGCGGCCGCTAAATTGACTTCCCCGGCTGGGGGCAGTCGCCCAGCCACGGTCCATGAGCCGGCCAGGGGCTCCTCCCCTCCCAACCTTGCCCGCTAAGATGGCTATTTCCGATGACTGCACAGGCTTGGTTCCCCTGTCGGGGCCTAATGGCGCCTCACCTGACGTCCAGTGGGACCAAAGGGAGAAAGCCCCTCTCCCTTCCACTACTGTGCCCGCGTCCTCGCAGTCCTCCTCGGACGTGTTTGGCGATAGTCTCGGAGACCCCATCGAGCCTCTCGACATAGTGGGTACTTCTCCGCATTTCACCGTGGGGGTCCCAGATCAGGAGGCTCCTTCACGGCTGCCCGGCCTACTTGTGGAGGCCCCTCCGCTTTTCAGTGGGACACCGGCGCTTCCTCCGATGCCAGTGATCCCGATGACAGTCCCTCAGCCAAGACTGGCCGACAGGCTCTTGCCTCTGGCCCTGACGTTGGACCTGACCCCGACGCCGGAGCTCCCTCATCCGGTTCCGACGCCGGCCCCTCTGACGCTGGACCCTCTTCCAGTGCCTGATCGGGCTGCGCCGGTGCTGATGTCGGTCTCTTCGATGTGGGCTGTCCCGATGCCGGACCCTCCTCCCATTTACACAACGGCAGGCCTGACGTGGGTTCCCCGACGCCTGATCCGTCATTGGGAATCTATTCTAGACCCCGAACTGTCCCCATTACCCCTTTGGGTATCTGGGGATCCCTACCCGGGGGGTTCCACTCCTGATTGGAGCCATTTTGGGGAGTTCCACCATGGATACAACTCATATTCCCCTTTTATGGGTTTCAAGGGGTATTATCCACCTCCGTTCACCCCTCCTCCCCCTCCTCCTCCCCCCCCAACCTCAACTGGCTCCTGCTCCCCTCCTCTGGCAGCCCCGGATTTCAAGACCGTAATTCAGTCTTGGTGGCAGGGGGCCAGGTCAGAGTTGGTTACTGATCTAGAAGCCAGACTCCCGCAGCCACGGCTTCCTAGATCCCCTTCCCCGAGCAGTTCTGTTTCAACTGTCCACGTCTCGGGGAAGACTCAGCAGGACGTTACCTTGTGGGATTTCCATCGTCGTCCTGTTGAGGAGGTGGAAGACAGTTCTGATGGTAGGGAGGGCTCCGAGGAGGAGGAACCTGCGGAGGACCCTGAGGATACAAAAGGAAGAACCTCCCCTAAATCCCAGCCAGAGGATCCTTCCTTTTTGGACCTCTTGAGGACCTTAAGAGTTTGTTTTGACTGGGAATCAGAGAACCAGGATTCTATGTGGCAAAGACTCGCGGAACATCTTGATTTAGAGTCTCTGCCGTCTATTCTGGCCCCCTCATGGATGGGTCCTCACCAAGACCTCACCACCGCCGTCTGGCAGATGCCTCATTCCATCCCGGCTGTCCCCAAAAGGGCGGACAGGCTCTGCCAGGTGCCAAAGGATGCACCTTTTTTAAAGGCTCATCCTGAGGCAGACTCTGTGGTCATCTAGGCTGCTCATGACCACTCCACAGCTCCTGAGCACATGAGCACGACACCTCCGGACAAAAAGTCGAGGCTGATGGACCAGTTCGGGAAGAAGGTTTACTCATTGGCTATGTGCACCCTTCGCTCCCTTAGCTACGTGGTCCACATGGTATCTCACCAAAAACAGACTATGGCCAGGTTGGAGGTGAGGGTCCAGTCTATGGCTCCATCACCCCTTAAGGAGGATCTTGCCAAGGATCTCTGCCTCTCCAAGATCTCCAGTGGGCATGCTCTTTGAGTCACCTGTGACTCCGTTGATTTGGTGGCCCATACCTCGGCAACTGCCGTTGCCCTTAGACGGCATTCCTGGCTTCATCTCTCAGGGCTCGCCAACAAAGTCCAGTCAGTGATTCAGGATGCCCCTTTCAGGGGCTCTGTCCTTTTTGGAGGAGATACTAAGGACATCATAACAGATTTACAGGACAGAGGTGTGGCCCTTAAATCCATTAGGTCCATGTACTGATCAGGCACTCAACAACAACAGCAGCCCTTTCGGAAAAGGACCGGGAAGCAGTGGAAGAACGCTCAGGTGAGATGCCAGGGTAAGTGTAAGGCCACGGGTACCACTATCCCCCTGCTCCCAAGAATCAGTGACATTTGGGGGGACCTCCTCCCGAGTGTTCCGCCACTTCTTGACTCTCCTGCCCCACTGCACCCTCAGTCTCACAGCAGGGAACAGGTGGGGGGAAAGTTTGCCCTCCATGCGCAGGAGTGGAGGGCGATCATTTCAGATGAGTGGGTCCTGCAACTAGTGTCAGTCAGACACACCATCAAGTTTCTGGAGATCCCTCTGGATACTCCTCCACTCAGGTCCTCTTATTCCTGGGACCAGGTCCTCCTCGTTCGCGAGGAGGTCAGTGCGCTCTTGCTCAAAGAACCAATTGAGCCAGTCCCCTTCGGGCAAAGGGGAAAAGGGTATTACTCCCATTTCTTCCTGGTTCTAGAAAAGACCGGGGACTTCAGACCCATTCTCAACTTGAGTCAACTCAATCAGTATGTAGAGTACAAGAAGTTCCGCATACTGACGCTCCAGAGCCTTCTTCCTCTCCTCTTGCAGAATCATTGGCTCTGTGCCCTGGACATGCAGGATGCCTACCTGCACATCCCTATCTTCCCCAACCACCGCCATTTCCTGCGTTTTTGTTTCTAAGGGGAGCATTTCCAGTTCAGTGCGCTCCCCTTTGGTCTGTGTTCAGCACCTCAGGTTTTTACCAAGTGCCTGGCGGTGGTAGCGGTGTTTCTACGCTGCAGGGGTATTGCGTTGTTTCCTCACCTGGGCGACTGGCTGATCTCACCTCTGTCCAGGGGTCTTTTATTGGAATCTCTGATTTTCACACTGGACCTCTTCAACCGACTGGGGATAACGGTCAGTGTCTTCAAGTCATCTCTAGTACCGTCCCAGAGAATGCAGTTCATTGGGGCAGTTCTAGATACGGTCCAGTGCAGAGCCTTCCTTCCTCCAGACGGGGTGGAGACCCTAATCAGCCAGGCTCACAAAGTAGCCTCTCTCAGGACCATTCCTGCCTGGGAGGTCCTTCGTCTCTTGAACTGATGGCAGCATCCATCACGACCGTTCCCCTAGCAAGGCTGCACATGCGAATCACTCAGTGGTCATTAAGGGTGCAGTGGGATCAGCTCCTAGATGACCTGGACCATCCGGTCTTGGTCTCTTCAGCGGTCCAAAGGGATTTACAGTGGTGGGAGAATCCCACACTCTTTCCCTGGGACTTCCATTCTGAAACCCTGCACCGGCAGCTACCCTCACCACAGATGCCTCGAATATGGGGTGGGGGTGCATCTTGGGGATCATCAAGCTCAAGGCCTTTGGTCAGGCCTGGAAACTTCTCTCCACATCAGTGTTGTGGAGCTCAGGGCGGTCCTGTATGCATTACAGACTTTTCAGACCCTGCTACTGAAGGGAACACTGCTGATCCAAACGGACAACATGTCAGTAGTTTGGTACATCAACAAACAAGGTGGAACCCAATCGTACCGTCTTCGCAGGGAAGTGACCCGGGTGTGGAACTGGGCAGTCCAGCACCTTCTGGTCCTGGTGGCCGTGCACGTTCCAGGCATTCTTAATATCCTGGCGGACGGTCTCAGCAGAACTCAAACCCTCGCCCCTTTATGGGAATTGCATCAGGAAGTGGCGGACTCCTTCTTCCAGAATTGGGGACATCCAGAAATTTACCTCTTCACCTCCCAATCCAATGCAAAACTTCCCAAGTTTTGCTTGCTCGTTCCAGAGCATGGTGCTTTCTGGAATGACGCATTGTCTCAAATCATGGACAGGGAAATTTTTGTACACTTTCCCTCCTTTTCCCATTCTACAGAGAGTTCTTCTCAAACTTCAAGCCGAAGGAGCAAGAATGATCCTTATTGCTCCTCTCTGGCTGAGACAAATTTGGTTCCCTCTGTTACAGTAGCTCTCCAGGGAACCACCGGTTCCACTTTCACTGACTCACGACCTCCTGACTCAGGGTCAGGGCAGGCTGGTTCATCTGAGTCTCAGGACCGTGCATCTTCATGCGTGGCTCCTTCAGACGTAGTGATTTCTCACTTTGGGGTCTCCTCTAGAGTGGCTCAGGTCCTCATTGAGGCCAGGAAACCATCCACCCGTTCCACTTATGCAATGAAGTGGAAGCGGTTTTCGATCTGGGCTTCCACTCAGGGTTGGGACCCTTTCTTCTGTTCAGCCCCTCAAGTCATGGAAAACCTCCTTCATTTATCAGACTCTGGTGTGTCCTATTCTTCATTGAAGGTCCATATCTCGACCATTTCCACGTACTACGAGCTAGTGGATGGTAAACCCATGGCTCAGTTGGATGTCTCAAAGACCTCTCTGAAAGGCATCCTCCATCTGAAACCCTCCATCCACAGTCCAACTCCACCTTGGGACTTGAACTTCGTTCTGGAAAAGCTCACCCTTCCTCCTTTCGAACCAGCTATGAGCTTTGATCTGCGCTTCCTTTCCTGGAAGATGCTTTTTCTGGTGGCTATCACCTCTGCTTGAAGGATTTTGGAGCTTCACGCTCTAGTCTGCAAGGAGCCCTACTTGATTTTCCATAGGGACCGGACAGTCCTTAGAACACATCCGAGGTTCCTTCCCAAGGTGGTGTCGGAATCCACACTGAACCAATCAGTAGAGCTTCCAGTTTACTACCCATCCCCTTCCAACAAGGGTAAGGCATTCCTTCACATGATGGATGTCCATCGGATCCTCCGGTGCTGTACACACCGGACTAAAGAGCTCTGCTCTTGTAATCAGTTGTTCGTTTCCTTTGCCCCCAGGCCGAGGGGCAAACCGGTTTCTAAGCAGGGCCTTTCCAAATGGTTGGGAAGCTGCATCGGATACTGTTACCAGAAGTACAATAAGCCTCTTCCAGGTTCCATAAGAGGTCATTCTACTAGGGGCATGGCTGCCTCTGTGGCCTTCCTTCAAAACGTTTCCACAGTGGACATCTGCGCTGCCGCTACTTAGAGTTCTGTCCACACCTTTACCAAACACTACAGTCTGGACATTGCTTCTAGGCGGAGGGCTGGCGTTGGATTAGCCATCCTGCAAGGCCTTTTGTCCTAGGCTGGGTCCATACTGGACTTCAGTTGTTCTGCTGGAGCTAGCTTCCACCTCCCTAGTTTTCTCTCGGTCTCTCTCTGGAGGGACTGCTTGGGACTCTGCCCTATATGTGATGACTTACTGAAGGAACCCTCTCGAAGTAAGAATAAGTGTGGTTATGTGAGGAACTTACCGTAACAGTAGATCTTGAGAGAGGATCTTCCCTGAGATACAGCTCTTGCAGCAGGTTACACCATTAGGACTGAAGCCGGCGACGCAGGACCTGAGGAAATTTTCACCTTCAGCAGTCTTCAGCAGGGACCGCCTCGGCGTCGGTTCTGCCCCAGGCGTCGGGCGTACTTAAGGAGGCGGTCCCCGTAATCCTCAGTTCTTTTCCGCCATTGACACCGCCAGTATCGGCCTCTGGTCTCTCTTTCCAAACAACATGAAGTCTTGCTATATTATGACATATGCAGTATAACCCCAGTTAGAACTGCTCCGAAGATGAAAGAAGTTAACTTTCCATGCAGGGCATGGAACCTTGAGACGAGCTCGTTTGAACACTCTGTCTGTTGTAGCTCAAACTTAAACTGTCAGATTCTTTACTCTGCCTCACTGAACAGTCGCTAGGAGATTTCTCCTGCTGCTCAGTTTGTTTGTCGGTTAAAGTGTAATTCTCAGTTTATTTACGAAATTAAACCATATCAGTCGGTGCAAGCTCTGTCTGTGGTTTGGTAAGTAATAGATAAGCTTCGTTTATTTTCTTCTGTGTGGAACATGTGCGTCTTTTTCGGTTCGGTTTGAACGATCAGATTAGTTTTAAATTAACTTTCTAGTCCTTTAGAAGTCGGTTCCTGGTTCTTATCGGTTCTAAAAAACAGATTTTATTACGTTTTTCACGACCAATGACTCGGTTGGGAACGATAAGAGAATCTTGCAGCGGTTGCCACTAACGGGCAAAGTTTGGTTGAGCTGGCACTATGTCGAGAAACCCAAAGAAAAAACTCGGACCCACTGAGTTTCAGCACTGTGGCTTCTGTGGGAAGCCTTTGCTAAAACTGACCCACACACCACTATGTATATTGTCTGAGGTTTGACCACCTCAATGCAGACTGCCAGATTTGTAAGCATTTTCCTGCTGCCACCGTGGAAAGAGAGTTGGTAGGCTCCAGGAAAGGAGGCCAAAGTCCGCTGACCGGATAGCCAGCCCGGTTAGGTTCAAACGAACCTGAGGGAAGAGCCACTCGACCAGGCGACCTTCCTCGGGCAAGCGAAGACCAGCTCTGAGGCAGGTTCCAACTAAAAGGACTAGAAAGTCAGCTAGTGTGGGGCCAAAAGTTCTCTCTCCAACTGCTGAGGAAATAGCCAAAGCTATTCAAATTGTCCAGTCTCTTTCCCCGGTTCCGTCTGAACCGACACCATTAGGGAAGCGCTCGGTTCGGATGGTTCCACCAGTTCAAGATTATGATTTTGAGGATTTTTATGAACCAGAGGAAGGGGAGGAGGGGTATGAAGAGAGTGAGTATGATTTTGAAGGTCTGGATGTGCCCATTGAACGGACATCTCTCCAGACAGACCTTCAGGGTCCCCCAGGCTATCTGAGTCCCCTTCTCATTTATGTTCTATAAGAAAGTTGCTGAAACTCTCCAACTCCTCTTGAGGGAATCTGTTGATGACCAGAAGAGCTGATTATGTGAAATGATGGATATTCAGAGTCCAAGGAGACTGTCTATTCCTTTGCACAAATCCTTTGGGAAACAGACAGTAAAAATTCTAAAACTCCTCCTCTATCCTTCCTGTTGATAAAGGATGGACAAAGGGTATACATTATCAGGCTCTGATGTGAGTTCCTCTCTCAACAAATGCAACCATGTAGGGGTGAGTGCAGGCTGCAGCCTGTGACAAGGCTAATATTCCTCTGCCTCAACCCTCCTGAAAAGTTCAGGAGAATGGATGCCATGGCAAGAAACAGTACATGGTAGCATCTTTAGGACTCAGACAGGCAAATAATATGGCTTATGCAGCTAGGTACCAGAAATCCAGATGGGATACTGTGCTGACACTAGCAAAAAAGGCCACTAACCAGCTTGCCAGGGAGCTGGAACAGGTGGCTGCGGATGGTATTGAGGCATCCAAGGTGCAATTTCATGCTGCAGTAGACTCTAATGATGTTCCATCCAGAGTCATGGCTACATCTGTGTCTCTTCGATGAATAGCCTGGCTCAGATGTACTGCCCCTGTCACAGGATACTCAGTCTAAAGGCTATGGATTTTCCTGTTGTGGGCAATTCTCTGTTTGGGAGCAGACAGAGAATTATATGAAGAAAATGGATGAGTATAGGACCACCTATGGAAGTGCACAGGCAAGAAAGGCAAACCACCACTCCTCAAGGCAGCCGTCCGGGGGGCAGGAGGCAGGAGCCTTTTCACTTAGGCCTTTTTTACTCAAGCGAGCCTCCTCTTCTTAGCATGCCCAGGAGGTTCTTTAGAGGGAAGGGCAGAAGGGGTTCTAGTAAGCCTGCTTCTGCCTCAACTCAAAGCCCCTGCAAAACAGGCTCCTGATGGGAATTGGCCAGGGCGATTCTCCACTACCCCGTGGGGAGCAGGCTGGCTTACTTTGTCCAGGACTGGAATCTTTAACATCAGACAAGTGAGTCCTGGAAGAGTAAACCAGGACTGTTCTCAGCTTCAAAAATTCTGAAGATGAGAGCCAGGTCCGCTCCACCTGCAAATCCATCAGAGGCACTTGCCCTGGAGAGCAAGTTTCTTCCTCCTGCTCTCAGAGCTGTGGAAAGTTCCACCCCTACACCAGGGCAAAGGTTGTACTCCAGGTACTCCTTATCCCAAAAAGACAGGAGAATGGCGGCCCATCCTGGATCAGGTATCCTAAACAAGCACCTTTTAAAACCAAGTTCAAAATGGTGACTCTGGGAATTATTTTACCCTCCTCTAAAGGCCAGGGGACTGGCTAGCCTCTCCTGGACCTCAAGGATGCCTGCTTCCATGTTCTCATCAGAAGCTCCATCAATACCTCAGATTCGAACTGCCCTCAGGCCATTACCAGTTCAGAGCAGTGCCCCTCGGCCTCACCTCGGCCGAGGTGTTCACAAAATGCCTGGCAGTAGCAGTTGCTCACTTAAGAAGGCAAAGATTTGCCATCTTTCCTTATCTGGACGACTGGCTCATTGTAGGCCAGTCTCCAGACCAGGTCAAACTACACCTACAAGTAACTCAGCAACTGCTTACATCTCTAGGTTTCCTTCTCAATCTTCCAAAGTCACTTCTGGAGCCTGTCTAGCTTCTCACCTTCATAGGTGCAGAACTGAACACAGAAGAAGCCAGAGCCTTCCTCCCTCTGGAAAGAGCAAGGACTTTGGTCTCTCTGGCCTCTTCTTTCACCCTGCAGGTCTCTCGACCAGCAAGGCATTTTCTACAGCTCCTGGGGCACATGGCTGCTTCTACATGCAGTGGTGCAGGGAGCAAGATTTCAGATGAGGGAAATCCAGTTCCATCTGAGAGCCTTTTGGTCTCAAAGGACAGATCCTCTAACCCAGTTGATCCCAGTGACTCGAACCCTGATCCAGGCCCTTCAGTGGTGGCAGGACCAGAGCAATCTGTGACAGGGGGTTCCCTTCACTCCCCAGTCTCACTCCTTGACTCTTACTACAGATGCATCCCTCTTGGGTTGGGGAGCTCACATGGGTGACCTTACTACCCAGGGGTTGTGGTCCCCTCAGGAATCTCTGCTCCACATCAATTTGTTGGAACTCAGAGCAGTTTTTCTAGCACTCCAGGTTTTTTCCACATCTGTTCAGAACAAGGTTGTTCAGGTCGAACAGACAATACCACTACAATGTGGTACATCAACAAACAAGGGGCACTCAGTCCTGACCTTGTGCACGAGCAATGAGATTGTGGTCTCTGGCTTATTCTCTGAGCAGCCTTCCTTATGGCAGTTCACCTCCCAGGCAGGACAATGTCTAGCGGATGCTCTCAGCAGGATTTCCCAGGGCCATCACGAATGGGCACTGGATCCCCTAGTACTGGAGGTAGTATTTGCCAGATGGGACACCCCGCAGATAGATCTCTTTGCAGACCCAGACAATCACCAACTTCCCCTTTTTTGCTGCAGGCCCCCAGTGTTGGGCTCAGTCCCTCTGGATGCCTTCCTACTCAGTTGGGAAGGGAAGTTTCTCTATGCTTTCCCCATTCCCTCTTCTCTTCAAGGTGCTAGTCAAAATCAGATCTCAACCCTGCAAGATGATCCTGATTGCTCCAGATTGGGCCAGACAGCCCTGGTACCCACTCCTCATGTCCTTAGCAGTCCACCTTCCCTGTGTTTTCCCAGGAATCACAACTTGTTAACCTGTGCCCTGGGGAGAGTTTGGTATCCGAACCTCAAATCTCTCAATCTCAAGGCATGGCTCTTGAAAGTTAGAGTTTGCTGACCTACACCTTTCCCAGGTGTATTGGATATCTTGAAGCCTCTAGGAAGCCTTCCACCAGGGCTACTTATAATTCAAAATGGAAGATTTTCCATATGGTGTGCTGGTAAGCATATTTCCCCAGAATCTGCTGACGTGCCCACGATCCTGGATTATTTGGTGCATTTGAATTCTTTGGGGCTGAGACCAGCTACCCTAAAAGTGCACTTGCCAGCCGTGTCTGTCTTCTTATCAGCAGGTAAGCCTTCTTCTTTTTCAGCTCACCCTGTGTTCTCCAAGTTTTTAAAGGGTTGCTTCACACCAACTCTCCGTTCAGGGACCCTGCCCCTGCTTGGGATCTTAATATTTGCATGGCCCAGCTAATGCAACCCCCTTTTGAGCCATTGTCTTCAGCAGAGCTTAAGTACTTGACTTGGAAAACTGTGTTTCTGGTAGCCATCACCTCTGCCAGGCGCATAAGTGAGCTGCAAGCATTGTCAGTGGAACCTGATTTTATCTCCTTTCACAGAAAGTTTTTGCCTAAGGTGGTTTCAGACTTCCACCTTAATCAATCCATGTCTCTTCCTGTGTACTTCACTGACCATTCCTCCTCTGGTGAGAGGAGATTGCACAGTTTAGATGTCAAAAGAGCCCTTAGTTACTATACAGAACATACCAAGGGTCACAGGTTTGAATCCCTCTAATTGTTCCTCACTTATGGTGAGGTTGGTAAAGCTAAACCTGCCACTAAAAGATCCATTGCCAGGTGGATTGTCTCTTGTATCCAATTTTGCTATGAGAAACTGGGTAAGATTCCTCCCTCAGGCCTGAGGGCTCACTCTACCAGAGGTACAGCTGCGTCCTGGCTGCTGCCAGGACATCCTATCTAGAGATATGTCAAGCAGCTACCTGGAAAACAGTTCACACTTTTACCAAGCATTACTCCTGGATATCCAGGCTAGGAGTGATGCTCGTTCTACAGCTGTGCTTCAGAGCCTATTTCCTAAGTAGGTTCTGTCCCTCCTCCATGGAGGTACTGCTGTGTAATCTGCATATGTCATAATATAGCAAGACTTCATGTTGTTTGAAGAAAATTACTCACCTTAGTAATGTTGTTTCTTTTAATGAGTCTTAGCTATATATAAACCTCCCCAGCCTCCCCTCTCAGAACCTCTATTTTTGGGATGTGGGTGGGCAGTGCAATGTTGGCACTTCATAGATGCCCACTTTTATTTCACCCCTTCTTAGGGTGCTTAGCTGTTAAACTTTAATTTTTCTTTCTTGAATCCCCTGACTTAAGTCTTTATTTTGGGATCAAGAACAAAAATGTGTTTTTGTAGTTAGTAGCCAGTGGGCTAGTGTAGGTTTACAGCTTCCACACAGAACCTTAGTGAGTTTTTGCTCGTAAAGATCTGACAGTTTAAGTTTGAGCTACAACAGACATTGTGTTCAACCGAGCTCGCACTCAAGGTTCCATGCCCTGCATGGAAAGTTAACTCTTTCACCTCCGGAGCAGTTCTAACCTGGGGTTATACTGCATATGTCATAATATAGCAAGAGTCCATTAGAAGAAACAACATTACTAAGGTGAGTAATTTTTTCTTCTAGCGTGCGACGACCATTAGACCTACGACGATTTTCATCTACCTTTTGACTTTTGATCAACTGATGTCCTCTCCAACAACTTCTTTAGACGGTCACCATATGAAGTGTGCCTGCAGCAAACAGATCCCCTTCAAGGATCCACATTCAGCCTGCGTGCGCTGCCTAGGCCTGGAACACGACACCAAGGCCTGCTCCTTATGCCAGGGCTTCAGCAGTCACACCAGGATCCGCCTCCAGAAGGCCCTTCAAGCATTTCTCTTGGAGGAGAAACTGAGAATTATGGATAAGGAACCTTCCTCCCGGGGGGAGTCTTCGGGTAAAACCCACAAGCACCGGGACAAGCACTGGGAAAAGGAAAGATCCAGGTCTCCTGCGAGGGTCTCGGACTCCCAAAGCTCCGGCTCGAAATCGGACCGCTCTCCCTCCAGGGCTCGGTCGCAACCTGTCCCGGTTCAGGTCAGGTCATCCAGTGGCTCCTCTTCTCTTCAGCCTCTGAAGACTTCCAGGCCGTCAGCCTCTTCAACTCCATCTAAGGCCTCGTTCGAAGTCAGGGGAGCACCATAAATCTTCCTCCCGCTGGTGGGACACCGACGCCATGTCATTTTCCCAGCCTCCGCGTGGTTCAGATCCAGTTCCCCACAAAACCAAAGACCTGACGTCCCTTAAATGGACGTTGGACCCGACGTCGGCCCACCTGACGTCAGCCAGACACCACCGGTGCTCCCAGGAGCCGGCGACACCTAAACACCTGTCGCCGGCCAGGCGTTCACCTCTGAGGGCGTCGGCCAGGGGACACCGTCACTACTCCTGAGAGAGGACAGCACCACCGTCGTCCCGGCTGGTTAGGAGGATTCATCCGAGGAGGGGCCACACAGCCCAAGGACCAGACGGGCAACACCGGAGATGCGGGGCTCCCATGGGAACCTTCCCCGGAGTGGGAGACCCCCGGGGACCCAACGCCCGACCCTAGCGACAAGTCACCGGTGCCAGGCCCGTCGGGTATGAATCTGGCAGAGGTAAAATAACTTTTCACCATCTGGTGGGACACCATCCAAAAAGATGTGGTCACCACATGTCCTCCTCCTACTCCGCCTCCACCTACTCCTTCACCGCCTATGCCCCCTCCTCCACCTAAGGGGCCCGTAGGATGATCGCCAACCCCCAAGGAGCAGACACCACCACCTCGGGGCAGATCTTCAGAAAGGAAGACCTCTCTCTAGATCCCCTCAGGGTCACCCAACCCTAAGAGACCTAGACGACACCGGTACACTCCGTCTGGGGAGGATTCCAGATCTGACACTTCAGAGTGCTCCAGATCACCTTCTCCTATCAGCATTCCCTCTCCGGACCCACACGATCTACCCAAGTCTCCTCCGGATGATCCATCTTTCGCGGAGATCATGAGGCACATTTAGGAGAACATGGGGTGGGATGCTGAAGAGCTTGACCCCGAGAGACAATGCCTTGCTCGCTACCTTCGACAGAAAGACCCAAAGCCTGTGGTAGTGCCGCCCTTGGTGGATACCTTCTCGGACGTCACCAAGGCCGCCTGGAAACGTCCGCCTCCACTCCTGCGGTGATGAAGAAGGCTGACTGCCTATACAAGGCCCCTAGGGAGGACCAGTATCTGGCGAACCATCCTCTGGCTGACTCCCTGGTCATCACTGCTTCGCATGACCGGTCTCAGAGACCTCAGCATTTGAGCACACAGCCACCGGACCAGGAATCCAAGCAACTGGATGTCCTGGGCAGGTGCACATACGTGGCCGTGACTTGCGCCATCAGGTCACGGAATTACCTCACCCACATGGTTCAATTCCAGAACGCACTGTGGGAGCAGGGACAGGACCTGGTCGAGAAGATGCCTGATGGTGACCACAAGGAGGAGCTCTTGAACTTCCTCCACACGGGTTCGGATGTGGGGACCCAAGTGCACAGAGCACTCTGACGATTCTGCGGACTCTTCAGCCAGAGCTGCAGCCTCAGGCGTGTGTCTCTGGAGACACTCTTGGCTCCGTGTCTCGGCTTTACCCTGGGCGTCTGAAGAACATCTTGGAGCGATCGCCTCCACGAGGTCCTATTTGGTGAAGCCTTCGAGAGAGTAATCACCAAACTTCAGGACGCAGGGAAGGCAGTCCAATCTGTACTAGCTATGTACAGGTCTCGGCCTAGTTCCTTTCATAGGAACCAGAGCCATTTCCGTGGCTGGCTACAAAAGCAACAGAAACGTTCCGGCCAACAGCAGAGGGGCACTTTCACCTGCAAGGCCCAGGCCAAGTTATCCCCAGGCAGAGGCCAACGATTTTCAAAGTCGGCCCAGCCTGCCAGATCAAACGCTGCCACAGCATGACTCCTTCTCGGCCCCTGACCCTCCTCAGGATTAACGGGAAAAGAAAGTCGGGGGTCGCATTGAACGCCACTTCCCAGGGTGGCAATTGATCACCACCGACAGGTGGGTTCTGCAGCTGGTCAATAAAGGCCATTATATAGAATTTGTAGGCAGTCCACCTACAAGACCTCCCCTGCTTTCACGATATTCGAGTCAGCATGCCCTGCTCATACAGCAGGAAGTGCTCGCACTTCTGGAAAAGGAAGCCTTAGAGCATGACCCAGAGAACCAGAGAGGGCTAGGGTATTATTCTCACTTCTTCCTGGTTCCAAAGAAAACAGGGGACCTCCGTCCAATACTGGACCTCAGTGACTTCAACCTTTCGGTCATTTACAAACGCTTCCGCATGGTGACCCTTCTGGGCCTAATTCCCATGCTGAAGCAGGACGCCTTTCTGGCGTCTTTGGACATGCAGAATGCCTACCTGCATATTCCGATTGCTCAAACGCACCGGAGGTTCCTGTGCTTTGAGTTTCAGAGCCACCATTATCAGTTCCGAGCTCTTCCCTTTGGGCTGTCATCGGCACCTCGCATATTCACATAGTGCATGGAGGTTGTATTGGCTTCTCTGAGGAGACAGAGCCACTACGTGTTCCCATACCTGGATGACTGGCTTCTCATGGTGCCCTCCAGGGAGGCGCTGATGATGGCTGTTCACTGCGCCCAGTCCCTTTTTCCATCACTGGGTATTCTCATCAACTACGAGACGTCACTCCTGGTGCCATCTCAGAAACTGCAGTTTATAGGAGCAGTTCTGGACACCGTCAGAGGGAAAGCTTTTCTTCCCTCGGACAGAGCGGAACACATCAGATCCCTCATCAGGGACTTGTCAGTGAAGAAGACTGTCCCGGCAAGATCGGTCCTTCGCCTGCTCGGACACATGGCTGCAGCCATTGCGACGGTCCCACTGGCACGTCTCCACATGCGGGTAACCCAGTGGATGCTACGGGTGCAATGGGAACAAAGGCAAGACCATCTGCAGCAGCCGATCCAAATCACCAATGCCGTAATTCGGGATTGGCAATGGTGGCTACATCCAGGGAACCTCTCTGCGGGGGTTCCCTTCACAGCGCCGTCTCCGACTGTGACCCTCTCCACAGACGCCTCAGGGCTAGGGTGGGGAGCACACCTGGATGGTGTTCGGTCTCAGGGCCTGTGGACAGCCCAGGTGTCTCATCTCCACATCAACATTTTGGAAATGAGGGCAGTCCTTTACGCTCTGCAAGACTTCCAGTTGGAGATTCCACTGGGTACAAACAGACAATACCGCGGTGATGTATTACCTCAACAAACAAGGAGGTACTCAGTCCTACCCACTTTGCAGGGAGGCCATGAGAGTGTGGGAGTGGGTATTGCAACACGGCGCAAACCTAATTGCAGTACATGTCCCAGGAGTGGACAACACCATCGCAGACAGTCTGAGCCGCTCTCAGGCCAGAGTCCACGAGTGGGAACTTCTGCAGGAGGTGGCAGAGGATCTGTTTCACAGATGGGGCACTCCAGAGTTGAACTTTTCATGTCCCCATCCAGCGCAAAACTGCCCAATTTTTGCTTGCTAGATCAGGGCCTGGTGTTTTCTGGTGAGACACGTTGTCCCTCTCCTGGGCGGGCAGATTCCTCTATGCCTTCCCTCCTTTCCCGTTGATCCAGAGAGTTCTCTTGAAACTTCGCAGGGAGCAAGCAACGCTCATTCTGATCGCACCTTTCTGGCCCAGACAGATTTGGTTCCCTCTTTTACATCAGCTATCCCGGGAACCTCCAGTTCCTTTGCCAATCCGCTCCAATCTGTTGTCTCAGGATGCGGGTTCATTGGTCCATCCAGACTTACGCTCATCGAACCTGCATGCTTGGCTCCTATAGACATAGCCATGATGCGATACGGGGTCTCGCAAGAAGTGGCAGGCGATACTCTCTATGGCAAGAAAACCAGCTACCCGCAACTTCGCCATGAAATGGCATAGATTCATTTGTGGAGCTCAAGCGTGGCTTCCCGCTGTTAGACTGTCCAGAAAAGCTGGTTCTGGACTACCTGCTTTCCCTCTTCCACTCTGGACTGGCTTACTCCTCAATTAAAGTGCACCTTTGTGCAATTTCTGCTTACCATGCCCCCATAGGCCATCGGACGGTTGCCCAGCTGGACACTACTCGTGCCTTCTTAAGGGGTGTCCTCCACCTTAGGCCTCCCATCAAAGATCCAATCCCTCCTTGGGACTTACTTTTTGTCCTGGAGCAGCTTACGCTGCCACCCTTTGAACCAGCCACGGATTGCGAGCTACATTTTCTCTCTTGGAAAGTGTTATTTTTAGTTGCTGTTACTTCTGCTAGAAGGATCTCGGAATTGCATGCTCTTATGTGCAAAGAGCCTTATTTGGTTTTCCACCAGGACAGGGTATCCCTAAGGACAAACCCAAAGTATTTGCCTAAGGTGGTTTCAGCTCTCATCCTTAATCAGGATATCGATCTACCAGTGTATTTTCCAAGGTACTCTAATCGAGGAGAAGCCCTTCTGCACACCCTTGATGTGCATCGGTGCCACAGATACTACCTGACCAGAACCAAACAGCTCTGGAAGTTGGACCAACTTTTCGTCTCCTTTGCTCACAGAATGATAGGAGCTCCCATCTCCAAACAGTCACTCTCTAGGTGGCTCATCCAGTGCATCACTTTTTGTTATGACAAGCACAATAAACCCTTACCGGGCGCAGTCAAGGGTCATTCCACAAGAGGGGTGGCTACTTCCTTTGCAGTGTTAAAGAACGTCTCCACCTCAGCTATTTGCGCTGCAGCTACTTGGAGTTCTGTGCATACCTTTATCAGGCATTACAGTCTGGACATTGCATCGAGGCGAAGAGCAGGGTTCAGTCTAGCCGTCCTTCAGGGACTTCTGTCCTAGGCTCGAGTTATATCGAGGTCTCTACCTTTCCTCCTCCTGGTGGTGCATGATTGCCACTACTGCTTGGAAATCAGTCCTAATGGTGTAACCTGCTTCAAGAGCTGTATTTCGAAGTAAGATAGTACAGTTACGTAAGAACTTACCGTAACAGTAGGTCTTCAAGAACAGCTCTTGCAGCAGGTACCTTCATGCCCACCATCCCCCTTTTTGGAGGTAGGTCATAGTCAAGCACCCATCTTATTAGATGGGACATTCCTATTCACTAGTTTTTGCAATCTGGTGGCGGATCCTCTGTCTCCTGTTCTGATGTCATCCAGCGGCTGGATGTCTCTGGCGGGAGAACTGAGGATTATGGGGGGACAGCCTCCTTATGTACTACACCCGACGTCGGGAGCAGGACCGACATCGGAGGCGGTCCCCGCTGAAGACTGCTAGCTAGAAAATTTCCGTGGGGTCCTGGCGCCTGCCGGCTTCAGTCCTAATGGTGTAACCTGCTGCAAGAGCTGTTCTCGAAGATCTACTGTTACGGTAAGTTCTTACGTAACTGTACTTTCCTTCAGTAGGTCATATTTTTCCCTCCCTCCTTCCCCTCATTATGTTTTACAGGGACTCCAATTCCTGTTCGCTTCTGCTGTATGGCCTCTTCCTGGCTCCGGCAGGAGAACTGGAGGGCGGGAGTGGGAACCACCCACTATATACAGTCACGTGATGCCGGGTGGGCGGTTTGCCGTGCGACCCGACACCAGGTGGCACCAGTCCTATATGTGATGACCTACTGAAGGAACCTCTCTCGAAGATCTACTGTTACAGTAAGTTCCTTCGTAACTGTACTTTCTCTGCCATTCTCAGCTGCAGCAGCAGTGTAAAAAGAAAAGGAAAAAGTGCTCCTCTGAGCATAGTAATCTTATTCAGCTGTAAAGCCCCCTTCGCCCCTTAGGCAACAGTACCATACCTTCCATAAGTAATATTTAGACATATAGATGATTATATAATTTTCCCAATGGTTTCTTCAAGTCTCACCAGTCAGTCTTAGCAGACAGTACTTTCTCCAAAAAGTTCCATGGCATCCCAGACTCCAGGCTGTAGAAATGTCACCCATTTTTACTGTTCTTCTCTCACTCCAGTTCGACAGGCAGTGCAGAGAGAATACCGAAATCCAGCAGTGATCGATGCAGCCATTCTAAAGCAAGAAACAGTCTACAGCTTTTTAGACTGCAAAAAGATCCACGTGTCACAAACTACTAGCAAAAACAACATGAGTTTGATTCATAAAACTCAAACAAAGCTTTTTTAATCAGGAGTAAAAAGCTGTGCAGCGGGGAGTGTAGCAGTGCAACGGCCATCTTACCGGCGAGTATTACTGAGAAGAAAAAGGCCTCCACTTCCAGCAGGGGGGAAAGGAGAGGTAGAAGTAGGGGATACTTTCCCTGTGGTTTTCTTGCCTAAGACTTCTCCCACTTAAGGGGTTTTATCACAGGCAGTGGTAGAATGGTCTCTAAGCATGCTTACTCAGCTTCAACATCCAAGACCCAACCTAAGCAGAACCTCTGACAAAGTTGGTCCAGGTTCTCCACCCATTGCCAGTCGGGGGGAGGTTGCCTCACCTCTTCCAGGAGTGGAAAAACATCACTACAGACAAGTGGGTCCTGGAAGTCGTGAGCCAGACACTCAGCCTGTAGTTCCAAAGGTTTCCAAGACTGCAGGTTCACAATTCATACTTCCCACCCCAACAAAGAATATCCTGTTGGAGTTGGAGGTAAGAAAGTTGTTGCAAGCAAATGAAGCAGAAAAGTTTGCCTCATCAAGTGAGGAAAGGCCTGTACTCGAGGTACATCCTGACCCACAATAAAAATGTGAAGTGGCAACCCATTTTAGATCTCAGATATCTGAACTAAAACCTCAAAAAGGAAAAGTTAAGGTGGAAACCCTGGCGTTAGTAATCCCAACCCTTCAACAGGGGGACTGGCTCGGATCTCTGGACTTGAAAGATACCTATTTCCATATTCCTGTCAGGCCCTGTCACAGAAAGTACATGAAGTACAGAGTAGGGAATGGCCACTACCAGTTCACAGCCCTCCCTTTTGGACTGTCTTCAGCTCCCAGAGTGTTCACAAAGTGTTTGACCGTAGTGGCAGCACATCTGAGAAGACAAGGGGTGGTGGTCTTCCCTTATTCTGATGATTGGCTAGTCACAGGAAAGTCACACCAGGAGGCCACAGCCTCTCTCCTTGTCATTCAGCATATTCTGGAGGATCTGGGCCTCATAATAAACACTTAGAAATCCCAGATAGCGCCATTACAAGTACTGGACTTCATAGGTACAGAACTGGACGCACTCCAAGGGAGGACTTCCTCCCTCAGGAGAGAGTGCAAAATCTGATGGATCTGGTGAAGCCTTTCAGATTAGGCCAGCCCAGGCCTGCAAGAGACTTACTCCAGATATTGGACCACATGGCCTTGTCCACGGCAGTAGTGTCCAGGGCCAGGTTCCTAATGAGAGACATCCAGAACCACCAGAGGGACCATTGGTCCCAAAGGTGAGACCATCTTTCAAGGCTGGTGCCTGAGTCAAAGACTCTCTTAAGAGCACTGGACTGGTGGAAAGAAGAGGGCAACTTCAGGGAGGGTGTGCCCTTCTTCAACAGTCACCCACAATAGTGCTAACTACAAATGCCTCCCTTCTGGGCTCGACTGCCCATCTGGACGACCTAAGATTAAGCAGGGTGTGGTCCTCCCAGGAGTCCTGGGAGCACTGGGAGCATATAAACCTGCTGGAGCTCAGAGCAGTATACCTGGATCCACAGGCTTTCATCTTCCACATCAGGGGTCAGTCAGTCCAGGTCAAGAGAGGGGTACTACATCAACAAACAGAGAGGCACAAGATTTTCAAAGCTATGTACAGAAGCAATGAAGATCTGGAATCTGGCCTACTCCCTAGATGTGCAACTTTCATCAGTTTATCTGTGAGGGGGAAAAACAATGTTTTGGCAGATTCCCTGAGCCGAATCAGCCAGGGACATCACAAATGGACCCTGAACAAGCAGGTATTGCCCTGTGGCGGCACTCTCTGTAAAAAGTGGTACCCATGCTCGTCTGCATATTTTAGAAATGACCCCTTTCCTTGTTTTTTTCTGAAAAAAAAATGGACCCCTTTAATACAAAAACAAGGAGTCAGTTACGGCCTCCAACCCCCCTTTTCACTTCAAGTGAGGAACCAACCATGGGAACCAACGTGGTAATCCAGGTGGTAATGGGTTTGCATCACATGTACACATAATGTTGTTAAACAGTAATAACTGTATGTAAAAGCTTGTGTACATGTTTAGAATGTGTGCTTTCTTAAAGTTGTTTACAGTGCTTTCAGGTGATTTAAATAAGCCTAGTTATCAGTCCAGACGCGAACAGCATCTTAGTGCTGACAAGGAGTGAAGATGTATTTACATTACATTAGTGCACACTCATAGCTATGTAAATACATAAACACAACACAAACATTTTAGTCCAATAGCTAAGTTCTAACTGTTCTATGGACTTATGGACCACTGAGCTTGGGAGGGTAACCCTGTGCTTACCCATTCCCTTTGTCCCAGGTCTGTGGCCCTCATAGTCACCGGTAAAGAAAACGGTGTTAGGCCAACTACTGTTGAGTCACTCTGGCTCTTCTCTTGTGTTTAACAGACCAAATGACCATCTATTAGTACAAATATGGTTAATACAGTCTAAGCACCCTAAATGATGGCAAGATCCCTGTACTGAGGCAGAAGCACTACCTCATAAAGTCACCTTGTTCCCTATATATGCACTCCTGCAGGGAAATAAAAGTGTTAGCAGTTATTGCACAGCAGGGAAATAGGGGCATAGCTAGGTCCATGCTCTGTGCCAGAAGGCATGAGCTGGGAGTGGTGCATTGCCACCCACCTATGCACAGATTGATAACCATGCTCTTTCATGAGGGTGACAGGGAGGGGTTCCCTTACCTGGGGTTTTAACATAGAAACATAGACTTTGACGGCAGATAAGGACCACTTGGACCACCCAGTCTGCCCATTTCCCTACCTACTGGATAAGCTGCAGATTCTAGTTAACCAACAGCCTACTTCCTGCCACCCCCCACTACAATTGCCTTATGTCTGTCTCATGCATGTTTGAATTCTCCCACTGTTTTAGACCCAACAACCTCCCCAGGAAGGCAGTTCCATGCATCCCCCACTCTCTCTGTGAAAAAAAATTTCCTCACATCACCCCTGAGCTGTCCCCCCGTATCTTTAAATTGTGCCCCCTTGTTCTTACACATCTCTTTTTCTGAAAGATGCTACCCTTCTCGATTTTGTTGATTCCCTTGAGGTACTTGAACGTTTCTATCATGTCCCCACTGTCCCTCCTTTCATCAAGGGTATACATATTAAGCTGTCTTGGTTTCTGATGCAGATCCTGCACCATTTTAGTTGCCCTCCCCTGGACTGCATCCATCCTCTCTATGTCCTTGCGTAGATGAGGTCTCCAAAACTGCACACAGTACTCCAGATGGGGTCTCACCAACTATCTATACAAAGGGATAACCACTTCCCTTTTTCTACTCATGATGCCCCTTCCTATGCATCCCAGTATCCCCCTGGCTCTTCTTACTCACTTCTCACATTGCTTACCAACTTAGATCATCTGATATGACTACCCCCAGGTCCCTTTCCATTTGTGTTATTGTTAGTACCTCTCCTGCTATTGTGTACTCTTCTCCTGGGCTTTTGTTTCCCAGGTGCATTACTTTGCACTTCTTTGCATTGAATCTAAGTTGCCATATGTCTGACCATTCCTCCAACCTTGCCAAGTCCCTTCTCATCCTTTCTACTTCCCCTTGTTTATCAACCCTGTTACAGATCTTTGTGTCATCTGCAAAGAGGCATACTTTTCCCTCCAGACCCTCTGCAATGTCACCTATAAAGATGTTAAAGAGGACTGGACCCAGTACTGAGCCCTGAGGTACTCTACTAGTAACCCCCCTTTCTTCGGAATGTGTTCCATTCACTATTACCTTCTGTGTCCTGTTGTGTAGCCAGTTTGCTACCCAGGCTACCACCCTGGGACCCACTCCCAGGCTGGCTAACTTGATTATTAATCTTTTGTGCTGGGCTGTGTCAAATGCCTTGCTAAAGTCTAGGTAGGCCATATCCACAGCCCCTCCCTGGTCTATTACTTTGGTCACTCAGTCAAATAAATCAATTAGAGTCATCTGACATGACCTTCCTGCTGTAAATCCATGCTTTTTTTGTCCTGTGCCCCGCTGGCCTCTAGGTACTCAACAGTTCTTTCTTTCAGAAGTGATTCCATCATTTTCAAACAACATGAAGTCTTGCTATATTATGACTGATGCAGTTTGTCCCACCATTAGAACTGCTCCAGAGGTGAAAGAGTTAACTTCCATGCAGTGCATGGAACTTAGAGCACGAGCTCGGTTAGAGAAGCTCTTTCAGGATAGTTTCAAACCGAAACCGTCAGATTCTTTACTCCGCCTCACTGAACAGTCGCTCCGGAGATTCCTCCTGCTGCTCGGTTCATTTTCTCGGTTTAAAGTGTTTTTCTCGGTTTAATTCAACCTCGATATTCTTTATTTTAACATAAACCGATGGTTCAAGCTCTGTCTATGGCATTGTAAGTAATAGATAGGTTTTCTGTGTGGAACTTGTAAATGTTTATCGGTTCGGTTTGAACCGATCAATTATATTTAAACTTCATTCTGAAGCTTTTAAGGCTTGTTAAGTGCGGTTCCGGTTCTTATCGGTTCTAAAAAACAGATTTATTACGGTTTTTCCACGACCCGTGACACGGTTGTAAGAACCGATAAGGGTGTCTTTGCCTGGCACTGCCATCAAAGGCAAGTTTTTGGTTAGGCTGGCATTATGTCTGAGAAACCCAAAAGAAAAACCGGGCCCACTGGGTTTCAACACTGTAGTGTGTCTGTGGGAAGCCTTTCCAAGGCTGACCCACACATCACATGTGTTTATTGTCTGGGGTTTGACCACCTCAATGCAGACTGCCAGATTTGCAAGAATTTCCTGCAGCTACCCTAGATAAGAGAGTTGGTAGGCTCAGGGAACGAGAGGCTAAAAAGTCCGCTTGACCCGATGTATACAGCCCGGTTCGTGCCAACTGAACCTGAGGGAGTGCCCTCTGACCAGGGCCAGACTTCCTCGGGCAAACGTAAAGCTGACTCTGAGGATCCAGTTCCAGCAAAGAGAACTAAAAAGTCAGCAGGTGTGGAGCCCAAAATCCCTTCTCCAACTGCTGCAGAGATAGCCAGGGCAATACAGATTGTCCAGTCACTTTCCCCGGTTCCCTCCGAACCGCCACTATCTGGAAAAAGGTCGGTTCGGTCGGTTCCACTGGTTCAGGAATATGATATAGAAGAGTTTTATGAACCAGAGGAGGGGGAGGATGATTATGATCAGTGTGAATGTGACTTTGAAAGTCTGGATGTGCCCATTGAACCGGACATCTCCCCAGACAGACCTTTAGGTGAATCTCCCCCTAGGCTTGCTGATTCCCCTTCTCATTTTCTGTTTTATAAAAAAGTTGCTGAAACCCTCCAGCTTCCATTAGAGGAGGCTTTGGATGAGCAAGAGGAGCCTGACTTTGTAGAGATGATGGATATCCCAGAGTCCAGGAGATTGTCTATCCCTTTACATAAATCTTTTAGGAAACAAACAATAAAAATGTTAAACGCTCCTAATTCTGTGCCTCCTGTGGATAAAAAGATGGACAGGAGGTGCAGTTTGTCAGGTCCTGATACAGAATTTCTTTCACAGCAATGCAGTCATGTTGGGGTAGTTCAGGCTGCAGCCTGTGATAAAGCTAATATTCCCCTGGCTTCACATCTCCTGACAAGGACTCCAGGAAGATTGATGCCATGGCAAAAAAACAATACATGGCGTCTTTGGGACTCAGACAAGCAAACTATATGGCTTATGTATGAGATACCAAAAATCTAGATGAGATACTGTCATGGCCTTAGCTAAATAGGGCCTAGCCAGCTTTGCAAAGGAGCTGAGCAGGTGGTGTAATGGTATTGAGGCATCTCAGAGCAATTCCATGTTGCAGTGATTCTAATGGATGTATCCTCTAGAGTCATGGCTACATCTGTGGCTTTTCTAGATTGGCCTGGCTCAGGTGTACTACTTTGTCACAGGATACCCAGTCTAAGGCTATGGATTTTCCTTGGTGGGAAATTCTCTGTTTGGGAGCAGACAGAGAATTATATGAAGAAAATGGATGAATATAGGAACCACTTATAGGAGTGCATAAGCCAAGGAACGGGCAAGCCCCCCTCAGAGGCAGCCCCCAGGGGTAGGGCAGAGCCTTTTCCCAGGCCTTTTTTTACCAGACCCAGGCCTCCTCTTCAGCCTATGTTCAGAGGGGTTCTTCAGAGGAGGAGACAGATGGGGGTACAGCAGGCCTGCTCCCACCCTCAGCCTAAAGCCCCTGCAAACAGGCACCCTGATGGGATGCCCAGGGTCAGCTCTCCATTACCTGTAGGGGGCAGACTGGCTTTACTTCAGGTCCCGGACTGGGAGTCTTTAACATCAGACAGGTGGGGTCCTGGAAGTGAGCCAGGGTCTGGTTCTCAGCTTCAAAATTCCAAAGATGAGAATCAGATCCTTTCCACCTGCAAACCCTTTAGAGACTCTTGCTTTGGAAACAGAAGTCTCAAACCCCTCGTGGCTCTCAGAGCTGTAGAAAGGGTTTCTCCCTACACCAGGGCAAGGTTCTGTACTCCAGGTACTTCCCCTACCCCAAAAAGACAGGAGAGTGGTGGCCCATCCTGGACCTAAGATATCTGAACAAGCACCTTTAAAACCAAAATTCAAAATGGTGACTCTGGGAATGATTTTACCCTCCCTAAGGCCAGGGGACTGGCTAGCTTCCCTGGACCTCAAGGATGCCTACTTCCATGTTCTTATCAGAAGCTCCCATCAAAAGTACCTCAGATTCTAACTGCCCTCAGGCCATTATCAGTTCAGAGCAATGCCCTTCGGCCTTACCTCTGCCCCAAGGGTATTCACAAAATGTCTGGCAGTAGCAGTTGCTCATCTAAAAGGCAAAGATTGCCATCTTTCCCTACCTGGACGACTGGCTCATTGTGGGTCAGTCTCCAACCAGGTCAAAATCACACCCTGCAAGTTACCCAGCAGCTGCTTACCTCTCTGGGCTTTCTTCTCAATCTTCCAAAGTCAGTTCTGGAACCTGTCCAGGTACTCACCTTTACAGGCGCAGAACTAGACACAAAGCAGGCCAGAGCCTTCCTTCCCCTAGAAAGGGTAAGGACCTTGGTGGCCCTGGCCTTGTCCTTCACTCTGCAGGTCTCTCGATCAGCAAGGCATTTCCTGCAGCTCCTAGGACACATGGCTGCTTCCACAGCTGTAGTGCAAGGAGCAAGATTTCAGATGAGGGACATTCAGTTCCATTTGAGAGCCTTCTGGTCTCAAAGAAGAGATCCCCTATCCAAGTTAATCCCAGTGACTCGAACCCTGATCCAGGCCCTTCAGTGGTGGCAGGATCAGAGCAATCTGAGACAAGGGGTGCCCTTCATCCCTCTATTCCACTTCTTGACCCTTACTACAGATGCGTCCCTCTTGGGATGGGGAGCTCACATGGGCGACCTCTCCACCCAGGGGTTATGGTCCCCTCAGGAATCTCTGCTCCACATCAATCTGTTGGAACTCAGAGCTGTTTTTCTAGCACTTCAGGTTTTTCTGCATCTGTTCAGAACAAGGTGGTACAGGTCAGAACAGACAACACCACTACAATGTGGTACATCAGCAAACAAAGGGGGCACTCGGTCTTCGACCTTGTGCACCGAGACAAGGTTGTGGTCTCTGGCTTATTCCCTGAACACTTCCCTCATAACAGTTCACCTCCCAGGCAAGGAAAATGCCCTGGCAGATGCTCTCAGCAGGATTTCCCAGGGCCATCATGAATGGTCACTGGATCCCCTAGTACTGGGGATAGTTTTTGCCAGATGGGGCACTCCTCAGATAGATCTTTTTGCAGCCCCAGACAATCATCAACTTCCACTTTTTTGTTGCAGGCCCCCAGTGTTGGGCTCAGTCCCCCTGGATGCCTTTCTCCTCGATTGGGAAGGGAAGTTGCTCTATGCCTTCCCCCCCTTCCCTCTCCTGTTCAAGGTGCTAGTCAAAATCAGGTCTCAGCCCTGCAAGATGATCCTGATTGCTCCAGACTGGGCCAGGCAGCCCTGATACCCACTCCTTCTGTCCTTAGCAGTCCATCTTCCCCTGTGTCTCCCCAGGAACCACAATCTGTTAACCTGTGCTCAGGGGAGAGTCTTGTATCCGAATCTCAAATCCCTCAACCTCAAGGCCTGGCTCTTGAGGAGTTAGAGTTTGCTGATCTACAACTTTCTCAGGGTGTTCTCGAAATCTTGAAAGCTTCTAGGAAGCCTTCCACCAGGGCTACCTACAACTCCAAGTAGAAAAGGTTTTCCATATGGTGTTCTGGGAAGCATATTTCCCCGGAATCTGCTGATTTACCCACTGTTTTGGACTATATGGTCCATCTTAATTCTTTCGGACTGAGACCAGCTACCCTGAAAGTGCATTTGGCAGCTGCCTCTGCTTTCATTTCAGCAGGGAAGCCTCTTCTCTTTCTGCTCACCCTGTATTTTCCAAGTTTTTAAGGGATTGCTTCTTTTCAATCCTCCATTCAGGGACCCTGCCCTGCTTGGGATCTTAATGTTTGCATTGCTCAGCTGATGCAACCCCCTTTGAGCCTCTGTCTTCAGCAGAGCTTAAGTATTTGACTTGGAAAACTGTATTTCTAGTAGCCATCACTTCTGTGAGGCATAAGTGAGTTACAGGCTTTATCAGTGAGACTGACTTTATTTCCTTTCACAGGGATAAGGTAGTCCTCAGGACTAACAGGAAGTTTTACTAAAGGTGGTTTAGGATTTCCACCTTAACCAATTCTATTTCACTTCCAGTGTTCTTCACTGACCATTCCTCCTCTGGTGAGAGGGAGGCTGCACGCTTAGATGTTAAGAGGGCCCTAAGTTACTGCATAGACGTACCAAGGGTCACAGGTTTGACTCCTCCAACTATTTCTCACTTATGGTGAGGTTGGGAAAGGAGACCTGCCACTAAGAGATCCATTGCCAGGTGGATTGTCTCTTGTATCCAATTTTGCTATCAAAACTGGGTAGGTTCCCCTTCAGGCCTGAGAGGCTCACTCTACCAGAGGTACAGCTGCATCTCTTGCTGCTGCCAGGGACATCCCTATCTTGGAAATATGTCAGCTACTTGGGAAAACAGTACCCTTTTCACCGAGCATTACTCCCTGGATATCCAGGCCAGGAGGGATGCTCGGTTTACCACAACTATGCTTCAGAGCCTATTCCCTAGTAGGTTCTGTCCCTCCTCCATGGAGGTACTGCTGTGTAGTCTGCATCAGTCATGTATAGCAAGACTTCATGTTGTTTGAAGAAAAATTACTCACCTTAGTAATGTTGTTTCTTCTAATGGAGTCTTGCTATATTATGACCTCCCCCCCAGCCTGCCCCTCTCAGAACTTCTACTTTGGGTATGGGGTGGGCAGTCCACTGTTGGCACTTATTGATGTCCCTTTTATGTTTTCCACCCCTTCTTGTTGGGGTGTTTGGGTGTTGTGTTTTATTTATTCTATCTTATTGTTTCTGGTCTCCTGACTTGAGTCTTGGTGTTGGGACCAGGAAAATGTGTGAATATTTTAGTAGCCAGTTGGCTAGTGTAGGTTACAGCTTCCACACAGAGCCTTAGTGAGTTTTGCTCGTAAAGATCTGACGGTTTCGGTTTGAAACTACCCTGACAGAGTTTCTCTAACCGAGCTCGCACTCTAAGTTCCATGCACTGCATGGAAGTTAACTCTTTCACCTCCGGAGCAGTTCTAATGGTGGGACAAACTGCATCAGTCATAATATAGCAAGACTCCATTAGAAGAAACAACATTACTAAGGTGAGTAATTTTTTCTTCCCTACCACTGAGGTCAAACTTATAGGTCTGTAGTTTCCTGCTTCTGCCTTGCTCCCACTTTTGTGAAGGGGAATCACATCTGCCCTCCTCCAGTCCTCAGGTACCACCCCACCTCCCATGATTTGTTAAAAAATGTGGTCAGTGGTGTCACTAGGTCCTCCCTTAGTTCTTTTAGGATTCTGGGGTGAATCCCATCAGGCCCCATTGCTTTGTCCACCTTGAGTTTTAGGAGTTCTTTCAGGACTCTTTCTTCTGTTAATTGGACTGGTGTCAACACCCCTACCAAGGGTGCTTATATTGTCTGGTTTAGGTAACTCCTCCTCATCTTCTTTTGTGAATACTGAGCAAAAGTATTCATTAAGTATCTGCCTTTTCATTGTCTCCGTCTGCCCACCTCCCCTCTCCCTTATTAATCTTCTCTATTCCTCCCTTAACCTTTCTATGCTCCCTAATGTACCTATAAAAGGTTTTATCTCCCTTCTTAACTGAATTGGCTATTTTTTCCTTGGTTTGGGCTTTTGCTATTCTGACTGCCTTCGCCACTTCTTTCTGCTTTAATTGATACAGTTCCCCTGTCGTGCTCCTTCTGTGATTCCTTATACTTTTTGAATGCAGCCTTTTTCTCCTTAACCTTCCATGCCACCTTTTTTGAGAACCATAGTGTTTTTTTACTCCACTTTGTTTTCTGTATTCATTTCACACAAAGGCTTGTTGCCTCTATGATGGCAGTTTTGATTTTTCTCCATTGTTCTTCCACCCCTCTTTTTTGGTCATTTGCTAGTGTATTCCTCAGGTATTCACTCATTTTGCCAAAGTCAGCCCTTCTAAAGTCCAGTATCCTTGTTTTTGTATGGCTTGTCTCCATGGTTGTGCTTATTGTGAAGCACACTGTGCAGTGGCCGCTTGTTCCCAGATGTCTACTGACTTCTAAATTTGTGATCCTCTCTCCATTTGAGAGTACCAGGTCTAGTATTGCTCCCTCCCAAGTGGGTTCCAACACTAGCTGTCTAAGGCCTGCCCCCTGCAGGGCATCGAGAATGACCCTGCTCTTGGATGTGGCTGCAGTACATGTCATCCAGTTAACCTCTGGCATATTCAGGTCCCCCATCAACAGTATCTCCCCTTTTTCAGCCATTTTGAGAATGTCCTCTATCATTTTCTTATCCATTTTCTCCCCTTGAGACAGGGGTCTGTATACAACCCCTGTGTGGATTGTGATGCCGTTCCCTGTCTCCAAGGTGACCCAGAGTGCCTCTTGTCCTCCTCCTTTACATTTTATTTCTGTAGCTTTGATCCCTTCCCTTATGTATAGAGCTACTCCACCTTCTCTTTTCCCCTCCCTGTCCCTTCTGTAGACTGTGTACCCCAGTATGTTGACATCCCAGTCACGGTTCTCTGTGTACCATGTTTCCGTGACTGCCACAATATCCAAGTGTTCATCTTCCATCAAAGCTACTAGCTCAGGAAGCTTGTTTCCCAGACTATGGGCATTGGTACTCATTGCCCTCCATTTAATTTTGGCTTTATCCTTTTTCCCCCATGCCTGCTCTTATTGCTCTTGTCTATTTTTCCATTTACCCCTGTCCTGCCCTCTATTGAGCACGGTACCTCAGTGTTTACCTTACTACCCGACATGTTTTGTGGGGGGAGGCTTGAAATTTCCTCCTGCTTATCAGCACCTCCCCCATGGCTAGTTTAAAAGCTTTCCAAGGAAGCATTTAAACCTGTCACTTAGAAGCTTGTTTCCCTTCGTGGACAGATGCAGATCCTCATCGTGCCAGTACAGACCTTCAGCTCTCCAGGTGTATCCCCAGTCCCCAATGAAGCCAAAGCCCAGTGCTCTGAACCAGTTTTGCAACCATTCATTAAACTGCATGGTATGCAGTACCCTAGCCTCACCCCTGCCATGCACTGGCAGCACCTCTGAGAAGGTAACCGTGCTTGCTACCTGTCTGAGGCCCCTCCCCAACTCCATGATTTCATCCTGCACTGCACTGATCCCATGCCTAGCTAGGTCATTTGTCCCAAGGTGGACAATGATATTTAGTTCCCTCTCCTGTGATGCTGCTTCTGCAATCCTGAGGATTCGCTTCTTGTCCCTCCAAGCCATGGCACCAAGCAGGCACCTTACTTCCCTCTCCTCTCCCTTCCCCAGGTCTGCCCCTCTAACAATTGAGTCTCCTATCAGAAGCTGTTTCCTTCCCCTGTGGTGTCCCTTGCCACCCTTTTGTGGGTCTCCCTTGTAGATGTCCTCAGCATTCTTCTTGGTCTCCACTGAGGGTGCCATCATAGAGGAACCTTGCTCTGCCAGACTGGCATATGGTTTGTGTAGAGGTACAACTAGGGGGCTTCACCTCTGTTCCACCACCCACACCCTCCCAGAACCCACTGTGGTCCAACTGCTCTTCATACTTGGCAGCCTCTGAGGCAGTGGTTGTGGCAGTGGTGCTCTTTGGGTGGGGGAGGCCTCCTTAGTCCTTGCCAGTTAGCCTGGATGTGGGCAACCTCCTCCCTCAGAGCTGACAGTTGCCTGCAAATAGAACAGCAACGCAGTTTCCAGAATGTCTCCCGGAAAACTGCTGCCCCACAGCCAGTGCATTGCACCACTCCCCACATGTCCCTCTGCCTTATAATATGTAATATATATAATTTTTTGTTTTTGTTTTTTTGTTTTTTCTTTTTGTGGTGTGTACTTACCCTTTATGCACTGTGCTGGGTTATTAAGAATATGGCAGTTCTGCCCCAAGACCTGTTGAGGAAGTGATGTCAGAACTTTGGCTATAAAGGAAATGTCACACCTGGGGGGTGGGGAAGGTTGGGGGGGTAGTCCACAACCACTGGTGACTGTTAGAAACAATCAAATACACCACTGTCCACCACCCTGGTGAGTAGTGCCCTTTATAGTAATTCAACTAACCTCCAGTAATTGATTTGTAAACTATTTAAAAGTAATTTGATGCAAACTGTCACAGAATACTAGTAGACAGTCCAATTACCCACAAAGGAAAATCAAATGTGTAGTTATTTCAACCCTTCTGAAGTTGCTCACAAGATAAGCAATTTTGAAACCCCCCCTTCCTGATTTAAAAACTAAAATAATAAACACAGAGCAATACCAATGTAAGACTGTAAAGTAAGGAAAACTTCCCTCAGATGTAAGTAAGAGAGAGAGATTTGTTGCAGATTTCTAGTCCAATATAGTATATCCCATGCAGCTCTCAGTTGTTCCAAAGCACACCCTGTTATACAACTTCCAGAAGATGGGTTTCTGTCTGAAACTGAATCACACCAGCAGTTTATAGTAATTGATCAGTGCTGGAATATTCCACCCAGAACAGTTGGCTATGATGTAGGTCTCCCTGACTAGTGAAGACAATTTCCCCCACCTGAGGCTCTGTCTGACATCAAATTACAAACTGCAGCCTTTGCTATTAGAAGTACACAGCCACCACCAGTAAATTATTTCAAAATATTTTGATGCAAACTGTCACAGAATACGAGTAGACAGTCCTGTTACCCACAAAGGAAAATCAAATATGCAGTTATTTCAACCCTTCTGAAGTTGCTCACAAGATAAGCAGTTTTGAAAGCCCCCTTCCTGATTTAAAAACTAAAATAATTAAACACAAAGCAATACCAATGTAAGACTGTAAAGTAAGGAAAACTTCCCTCAGATGTAATTTCATTGGTTACGTGGCACTCCTCTCCCATTGTAAAAGCTACAATCACCCGACAGGAAGAGGTGCCATTCACCAGTAAGCTGCATCAAGGGCCCCCCTGAAATCACTGTGACCATTAGGAACACAAACCCGCCAAAAACACAGACAGTCACAGGGCAAAACCTCCACAAAGCCACAATGTTGACATCCGAGTAAACAATATGAAAAATACCGCAAGTTTAAAATAATGTAATTCAGCTATGAACTCAACATAAAAAAAACTCTAGTCACAGGAAATTTTTTTTTTTTTTCTGGCTTTGGAAAAAAAAAATTGCTCTTTCCCCGGGCACTCACTTTCCGTTTCACTTTCAGAAACCTGCTTTTACAGTTTGTCAGCCACACTGTAGAAAACATCCCATAACAAAATTACTTCACTTTGTTTTTGCTCCCTTTAAACATGCACTACAGCTTACATGAACGGTTTCATACCTACAATTTCCTCGGGTCTCGGTTTTCCCCAAACTGTAACCATTAAGGGTTATCTCCTAGCCTGCTTGCTGACACCACTTGACATGAGCATACCTACCAACAAAGCACTATTTTACCAAGTGTAACAACAAATCTAATAGAAACTAATAAAACATTTAAACCAGCTTTTTTTTTGTTAATTTTTTTACACACAAAATATATAGATGTCCATTGTATAATCGCAATATGCCACTCAAGAATGTTGGTGATGCCAGGATTTACCCATATCCTAGGGTGTTTTGGCCACTTGGCTACGCCTCCTGGCCAAACAACACCCCAGGGCGTGCGTAAATCCTGGCATCACCAACACCCTCTCATGGTATAGTACTTAAATATTTTGATGCAAACTGTCACAGAATACTAGTAGACAGTCCAGTTACCCACAAAGGAAAATCAAATATGTAGTTATTTCAGCCCTTCTGAAGTTGCTCACAAGATAAGCAGTTTTGAAAACCCCTTTCCTGATTTAAAAACTAAAATAATTAAACACAAAGCAATACCAATGTAAGACTGTAAAGTAAGGAAAACTTCACTCAGATGTAAGCAAGAGAGATTTGTTACAGATTTCTAGTCCAATATAGTATATCCCATGCAGCTCTCAGTTGTTTCAAAGCACACCCTGTTACACAACTTCCAGAAGATGGGTTTCTGTCTGAAACGGAATCACACCAGTAGTTTATAGTAATTGATCAATGCTGGAATATTCCACCCAGAACAATTGGCTATGATGCAGGTCTCCCTGACTAGTGAAGACAATTTCCCCCACATGAGGCTCTGTCTGACATCAAATTGCAAACTGCAGCCTTTGCTATTAGAAATATACAGCCACCACCAGTAAATTATTTCAAAATATTTTGATGCAAACTGTCATAGAATACTAGTAGACAGTCCAGTTACCCACAAAGGAAAATCAAACATGCAGTTATTTCAACCCTTCTGAAGTTGCTCACAAGATAAGCAGTTGTGAAAACCCCCTTCCTGATTTAAAAACTAAAATAATTTAACACAAAGCAATACCAATGTAAGACTGTAAAGTAAGGAAAACTTCCCTCAGATGTAAGCGAGAGATTTGTTGCAGATTTCTAGTCCAATATAGTATATCCCATGCAGATCTCAGTTGTTTCAAAGCACACCCTGTTACACAACTTCAAGAAGATGGGTTTCTGTCTGAAACTGAATCACACCAGTAGTTTATAGTAATTGATCAATTTGTACCCTCAGCATGTGAAACAGTAATGTTTTTCAAAGTTACGCTGATCTGAGGGATAGAGGGTATGAGGGGAGAGGTTGTATGTTGGGGCCCGTGGGAGCACTTGGTCCCATGCAGAATCCTATGCAGTACTCCATTGTGACATATGCCATTCACACCTTTTTGGCTAATCTGCCACCCCTGCCCTTGAGTCTGGCACCACCACGGCACCCCAGAGATATCCCCAAGTGAAGTGCACAGATATACCTGGTCAGGGCCGGGGAGAGGTTTGGGGAAGGGGGCAGCAAAAAAAAAATTCAAAGCAAAGCAGCCATCTTTCACACAGTCATTCTTCTGTCAACCCAGGTCCCTAATCGATAACCTAGAGCCCATTGCTGGGTCCAGGGGGCAAAACAAATTATTGCACACAGCTAAAAGAGCCACTGACTTCTGGGGGCAATCCTGTAGGTGCAGAACAAACTTTATGAGGGCAGAGAAACCCACTTAATTGGGCACAATGACTCAAGTCCATGTTAAAGAGTGTCACTTAGAGTTTAAGATTTCCTTTACCTTCAAGACATGTAAAGCTAGAGAACTGTACTGTGAAATTTGAGATAAAAGTTTACATGACTCAGAAGACCATTATTTATCATTAAATACAAGGATTTAAAAGGCTCGGTATATGCTTTGTGTATGCTCCAGAGTCTAACATTTTTCAGGCCTAAGGTGCCTCAACTATCTAACATTGAGCCTTTGAGTATAATGACCACAAAAGGTCCCCGGACACAATTCTCAGAACAAACCAATAATAAGACGATCCATTTAAATAAAAAGATCAAATTTTTATGAAGGCTCCATTCAAACACTGGAGCCTATCCCAGGAGAATAATACAACATTTTTTTTCCAGCTGACTCCTTCCTCTAGGAGTCCGAAAAATTGTTTGAAAATCTCCATCTTTGATAAAACGCGGTGGGGGGGATATTCACCCCCTTGTATTCCCGAACACTGCCTCCAACAGTTTCTCCAGGGCAAATGCACATCTTCTATCAAAGCCTTTAGCCTTTCTATACCTTACTTGCACTACTCAAGTACTCAGGTTAAGTTACTCTTCTCAGCGGGAGTCTATTAAAATTCAGAGGGTCTTTAGTTCACCTTTTCTGCGAGGCTCGTTAATTCTACCGCCATAAATACCGGGCATAAATACCGTCTTTCCTCGCAATCTTTCAATTCCAAAATGAGCTTTGTGGACACCCACCATGATCTCCTCAATCAGGGAGTTCTAAGGAAAATTCAAGGATTCATAGTAACACTGCTATAGCCCACCATCTTCATTCTTATTTCTGCAAGTAACAACACCCATGCTCTTGGCAGTTTCCAGTTCAGAGCGACCGAATGTTCAGCAGCTTTTTACCACCGTCCTCTTTTCCCATTCTCCAACCACTAAGAAGTACAAGAACCTGTAAAAGTACAAAAAGAATCGCTCTCTAAGTGCAGTAAGTAGGTATCCATTTTAAACATTATTTCCCAGGTCCCCTAGGCAAAGCTAGCATACTTGTTGGAAATTGGTAAAGCCCAGGGTAAAGTGCTTAACAGCAAATTGATGTGCAGAATATTCGGTACCCTTTCAGCACAGAGCTCAGTTCACAGTTTCTCCCCGGGAAGGCTTAGTCTCACAGTACCATATGTTAGCTACGTGGGTGGTTTCTCTCACAAAACTCCTAAAAACGCAGCAACCCATTTTGTTTTCTCGCTGGTTTTACATTATAAATTCGATTCCTGTTAAGTGGTGGGGAACAGTGTGCGAGTTTCATTCATGAGGTTTTAGTTAGAACATTAACCTCAGCTTATCAGTTAAAGGAAACACCTCTTACTCCACAAACTCCTCCGGCGTCTCTAAATTTCAAATCATCAAAAACCTGCCGGCTTAATTGCTCGACGTACTTTAAATATCAACAACCACTTCGTAAAATGTACCGACCAGGTGAAGACAGTAGTACGGACTCTACTTCAAATAAAAAGATATTTGCTCACACAGATATAAATATGACTCGGAGCAGGTCTGTCTGGGAGGTCTGTGGAGCAGAGCAGGCCAGGTACATATTGGGAGACAGAGTCGGGCAGAGAGACAGACCGGGGAGACAATGGGACTGTTAGATTTGCACACACCCACTCCAGACACACCCCTGTGATTAATAAACATGTAGTGACATTCCATGACAAGGGACCAAAAACTACCCTATGGAAGAAATACACAGAGGCAAGCATCCGTGTCTGCAGTTTAAAAAAACACCCCTTTTCCGTGATTTTGCAGACACGGATGCGTACCACAGTGCATAGAGAGTGCTACCACCGGGAGGTATTGGCTGCAGTGTTTAGGAGGTGGAGTGCACCAGAGATAGACCTATTTGCATCTTGGGAAAATCAGCAGCTTCCCCTGTTTTGTTGTAGGCCACCTGCAGTGGGCTTGGTCTCATGGGGCACCCTGACCCTGGACTAGAGAGGGAAGTTCCTGTATGCTTTCCCCTCCTTTCCCACTTTTGCTGAGGGTGCTTTTGAAACTGAGGAGGAAGCCTGCAACCATGATTCTAGTAGTTCCAGATTGGGAAGGCAAGTTTGGTATTCCCTGCTTCAAACAACATGAAATCTTGCTGTATTCTGACATATGCAGTTAGGTCCTGCCTTTCAGCTGCCCCAGAGAACAAAGAGTTAAACTTTCCATGGCCAGCATGGAATGTTCACCACGCGCTCGGTTGAAGCCCCTGTCTGCTGTTGTTTAAACTGCAACCGTCAGATTCTTTACTCCGCCTCACTGAACAGTCGCTCCAGAGATTTCTCCTGTGCGTGGTTCAAAAAAGTCGGTTGAAGTGTCGCTTTTTCGCAGTTTCTACAGAATTGCTGTTACCGCCAGTCGGCCTTAAGTCTCATCTGTGGTACCTTGAGTACTAGATAGGTTTTCTGTTTAGTTTCTGTATGGAACTTAAATTGTGGATCGGTCCGGCTGAACCGATCAGTTTGAGGTAAAAAAGTTTGTGCTTCATTTAGAGTGTGGTAACTGGTCCGTATTGGTCTAAAAAAAAAGGATTTTATTAGGTTTTTTTCCAAGACCTGTGATACGGTCAGGAACCGATAGGGGAGTCTTGCCTGGTGGATTGCCGAAAAGAGGGTAAGTTTTGGATAGGATTGGCCATGTCTGAGAAACCCAAGAAAAAAAAATGGGCCCACTGGGTTTCAACCATGCAGTGTGTGTGTGGGGAAGTCTTTGCCAAGGCTGATCCCCATACCACCTGTGTTTATTGTCTGGGGTTTGACCACCTCGATTCAGACTGCCAAATTTGTAAGAATTTTCCCAAATCTACCCTGGAAAAGAGATTAGGTAGACTGAGGAAAAGGGAGGCCGAGAAGTTCCGCTGACCCGGATGGCCAGCCCGGTTCAGTTCCGACTGAACCAGAAGGAGTGCCCTCTGACCAGGGTGATACTTCTTCAGGCAAAAGGAGAGCCTATTCTGAGGAGCTGGTTCTGGTGAAAAGGAAGAGAAAAGTTAAATTGTCTGGTTCAGACTCAGAAATTCATACTCTGACCGCCGATGAGATAGCCAAGGCGATAAGGATAGTGCAGTCGCTTACTTCGGTTCCGACCGAACCGGCACCATCTGGAAGGGGTTCGGTTCGGTCGGTTCCCCCGGTTCCGGATTACACTTTGGAAGAATTTTATGAACTGGAGGAGGAGGAGGGAGTGTATGACAATGATTATGGTGATTATGAAAGTCTGGATGTGCCTATTGACCCGAACATCTCCCCAGACAGACCTTCAGGTGTTTCTCCTCCAAGGCTTTCTGAGTCCCCTTCTCACTATATGTTTTACAAAAGTGGCTGAGACCCTCCAGCTTCCTGTGGAGGAAGCAGTAGAGGATCAGGAGGAGTCTGATTTTGTTGAGATGATGGACATCCCAGAGTCCGGAGATCTGTCTTTCCCTCCACAAATCTTTTGGGAAAACAGACAAAAAATTCTTCACGCTTCCTAATTCTATACCTCCTGTGGACAGACGAATGGACAAGAGGTACACTCTCTCAGGCTCAGACACGGAGTTCCTTTTCCAGCAATGCAGCCATGTTGGGGTAGTGCAGGCTGCTGTCTGTGATAAGGCAAATATCCCCTTGGCATCACACCCCCCAGACAAGGACTCCAGGAAGATTGATGCCATGGCAAATTAACAATACATGGCAGCATCTTTGGGACTCAGGCAGGCTAACTATATGGCCTATACAGCTAGATACCAGAAGTCCAGGTGGGACACTGTGCTGGTTCTGGCTAAACAGGCCCCTGACCAGCTTGCCAAGGAGCTGGAGCAGGTGGCTGCAGATGGGATTGAGGCATCTAAAGTACAATTTCATGCTGCTGTGGACTCCAATGATGTTTCATCAAGAGTCATGGCTACATCTGTGGCTCTTCGGAGGATGGCTTGGCTCAGATGTACTAGCCTCTCACAGGATACCCAGGCTAAGGCCATTGATTTTCCTGTAATTGGTAATTCTCTATTTGGGGAACAGACAGATAACTACATGAAAAAGATGGATGAGTACAGGACCACTTACAGGAGTGCTCAGGCCAAAGAAAGGCAAGCAGCTCCTCAAAGGCAGCAGTTCAGGGGCAGAGGCAGGCCTTTCCAAAGGCCTTTTTACCAAGCTCAGACCTCCTGTTCTTTCTCTCAGAGGGGGTGCTTTAGAGGGAGAGGCAGATGGCGGATGAGCAGGCCTGCATCCACCCCTCAGCCTAAAGCCCCTGCCAAGCAGACACCCTGATGGGTCTGCCTGGGCCAATTCTCCCATACCAGTAGGGGCAGCCTGGCTTACTTTGTCCAGGACTGGAAGTCTCTAACATCAGACAAGTGGGTCCTGGAAGTAGTAATCAGGGGCTGGTTCTCAGCTTAAAAAATTTCCCAAGATGAGAACCAGATCCTTTCCACCTCTGAATCTCTCAGGAGACCCTTGCCCTAGAGGCAGAGGTTTCTTCTCTCCTAGCTCTAAGAGCTATAGAGAGGGTTCCCACCCTACACAAGGGCAAAGGATTGTACTCCAGGTACTTCCTAACCCCCAAAAAGACAGGAGAATGGCGGCCCATCCTGGACCTAAGATATCTGAACAAACATCTTTTAAAGCCAAAGCTCAAAATGGTGACTCTAGGAATTATCCTTCCCTCTCTAAGGCCAGGGGACTGGTTAGCCTCCCTGGACCTCAAAGATGCCTACTTTCACATTCCCATCAGGTGCTCCCACAGAAACTGCCTCAGGTTCGAGTTACCCTCGGGCCACTATCAATTCAGAGCAATGCCCTTTGGCCCAACATCAGCCCCAAGGGTTTTCACAAAGTGCCTGGCAGTAGTGGTTGCTTTCCTAAGGAGAAAAAAGATCTCCATCTTCCCATATTTGGACGACTGGCTCATAGTAGGTCAGTCTCCAGACCAAGTCAAGTCACATTTGCAAGTGACCCAGCAAGTGCTCACTTCCTTAGGATTCCTTCTCAACCTTACAAAGTCAGTTCTCGAACCAGTACAGCTCCTCACCTTCACAGATGCAGAGCTGGATACAGTAAAGGCAAGACCTTCCTTCCCCTGAAAACGGCAAGGACCCTCATGGAACTGGCCTCTTCATTCACCCTACAGGTGTCTCGACCAGCAAGGCATTTCCTTCAGCTTCTGGGCCACATGGCAGCTTCCACAGCAGTGGTCCAAGGAGCAAGATTCCAGATGAGGGACATTCAGTTCCACTTAAGAGCCTTCTGGTCCCAAAGAAAGGGTTCCCTTACCAAACTAGTCCCAGTGACTCGAACCCTGATCCAGGCCTTGCAGTGGTGGCAGGATCAGGACAATTTGAGATAAGGGGTTCCTTTTGTCACTCAGTCTCATTCAGTGATATTCACCACAGATGCTTCCCTGCTGGGCTGGGGAGCCCATTTGGGGGATCTCACCACCCAGGGACTGTGGTCACCTCAGGAATCTCTGCTTCACATCAATCTCTTGGAACTCAGAGCAGTGTTTCTGGCACTGAAAGCTTTTTCCAAATCTGTACAGAACAAGGTGGTCCAGGTCAGAACAGACAACACCACCATTATGTGGTACATCAACAAGCAGGGAGGCATTCTGTCTATGGTCTTGTGCACAGAAGCAAGGAAGTTGTGGTCCCTGGTCTATTCCCTGCAAACCTCTCCGATAGCAGTTCACCTCCCAGGGAAGGACAATGTCCTGGCAGATGCTCTTAGCAGAATATCCCAGGGCCGTCACGAATGGATCCTAGATCCTCTAGTTTTGAAAGTGATTTTCTCGAGATGGGGCACTCCAGAGATGGATCTTTTTGCAGCCCCAGACAATTACCAACTTCCTCTCTTTTGTTGCAGACCCCTAGTCTTGGGCTCAGTCCCCGTGGATGTTCTGATTCTGAACTGGGAAGGGAAATTTCTGTATGCTTCCCCCCTTCCCTCTCCTGTTCAAAGTGTTAGACAAGATAAGGTCACAACCATGCAAAGTGATTCTGATTGCTCCAGACTGGGCCAGACAGCCCTGGTATCCCCTGTTGCTGTCCCTAGCAGTCCACCTTCCCCTGTCTCTTCCCAGGAATTACAACCTGTTGACATCCTCTCAGGGGAGGATTTGGTACCAAATCTTGGTCTCTCAATCTCAAGGCATGGCTCTTGAAGAGTTAGAGTTTGCAGATCTGCATCTTTCCCAAGGGGTTCTGGATATCCTTAAGGCTTCTCGAAGCCTGCCACCAGAAAGACTTACAACTCCAAATGGAAAAGATTCAGCATTTGGTGTTCTAAGAAGAATATTTCTCCAGACTCTGCTGAGTTGCCTACGGTTCTGGACTATATGGTCCATCTACCCTTAAAGTACACTTGGCAGCTGTTTCTGCTTTCTTGACAGTAGGCAAGCCTTCCTCTCTATCATCCCATCCTGTGTTTTGTAAGTTTTTCAAAGGATTGCTTCACACCAATCCCCCCTTTAGGGATCCTGCTCCTGCTTGGGACCTTAATGTTTGCATTGCTCAGCTTATGCAACCCCCCTTTGAGCCTTTGTTCTCTGCAGAGCTTAAGTACTTGACTTGGAAATCTGTGTTTTTGGTAGCCACTACTTCTGCCAGGCGTATCAGTGAATTGCAAGCCCTGTCAGTGGAACCTGATTTCATCTCTTTTCACATAGATAAAGTGGTCCTAAGAACTAACAGAAAGTTTTTACCTAAAGTGGTTTCAGATTTCCACCTCTACCAGTCTATATCTCTCTCCTTGTTTTCTTTACTGACCATTCCTCCTCTGGAGAGAGGAGGCTACACAGCTTGGATGTTAAAAGAGCCCTTAGCTACTACATAGAGTGTACCAAAGTTCACAGGTTTGAATCCCTCCAGTTGTTCCTTACATATGGAGAAGTTGGTAAGGGCAAACCTGCCACTAAGAGATCTGTTGCCATGTGGATTGTTTCTTGTATACAATTCTGCTATGAAAAACTGGGTAGAACTCCACCCTCAGGCCTGAGGGCTCATTCCACTAGAGGTACAGCTGCTTCCCTGGCTGCTGCCAGGGATATTCCTCTCTTAGAAATTTGTCAAGTAGCCACCTGGAAAACAGTCCATACTTTTACCAAGCATTACCTCTGGATATCCAGGCTAGGAGTAATGCTCGGTTTGGCACAGCAGTACTTCAGATCCTGTTTCCAAGTAGGTTCTGTCCTCCTCCATGGAGGTACTGCTTGGTAGTTCAGATAGTCAGAATACAGCAAGATTTATGTTGTTTGAAGAAAAATTACTCACCTTAGTAATGTTGTTTCTTCTAATGGAGTCTTGCTGTATTCTGACCCCCCCCAGCTTCCCCTCTCAAAACCTAGTTTTTGGGATGTGGGTGGGCAGGAGCAGTGTTGGCACCCTAGGGGTGTCCTTTTTTTTTTTACCCTCTTTTAGTTTGGGTGAGTGGTTGTGTTTTGGATGTGTTTTGTTTTTGGGTTTCCTGACTTAAGTCTTCCTTTTGAAACCAAAAACCCTTTTATATACTGTAGATATAGTTGCCAGTTGGCTAGTATGAGTTTTACAGTTTCTACACAGAACTTCTAGTGAGTATTGCTCGTAAAGATCTGATGGTTACAGTTTAAACAACAGCAGACAGGGGCTTCAGCCGAGCTTGTGGTGAACATTCCATGCTGACTATGGAAAATTTAACTCTTTGTTCTCTGGGGCAGTTGAAAGGCAGGACCTAACTGCATATGTCAGAATACAGCAAGACTCCATTAGAAGAAACAACATTACTAAGGTGAGAAATATTTTCTTCTGTCTCTCTCCATCAAACAACCCATCCACTTTCCCTTGAGGCACAATCTGCTGACTTTGTCTCAGGGCAGGATAGCCTTCCTAGACCTCAGGACTCTGTGTCTCAAGGTATGGTTCTTGAAGAGCTAGAGTTATTGGGCTTTAACCTTTCTGAGAAGGCTTTGGAGATCCTTAAAGTTTCCAGGAAACCAGTAACAAGGAAAACCAGTGCTTCCAAGTGGAAAAGATTTTCCCTGGGGTGTTCTGCTAAGCAGTTCAGTCCCTTGCAAGCACACTTGCCCACAATCCTGGAGTACCGTAGACCACCTTCAGTCCCTGGGTCTTAGACCCTCAACCCTTATGGTGCATCTGGCAGCAGAGTCAGCCCATGTTTTAGCAGGTAAAGAGAAAATCGTGGCTTCACACCCCATTTTCAAATAGTTCTTTAAAGGACTTCTGCACTTATATCCCCCTGTCAGGCAACCAGTCTCTCCATGGAATTTGAATCTGTGGATTGCTAAGCTCATGGAGCCTCCTTTTGAGCACATGGCTACTGTTGATTTAAAATATTTCACTTGGAAAACAGTTTTTCTGGTGTCCATGACTCTGCCTGAAGGGTGTGTGAGCTGCAGTCCCTCTGCACAGACTCAAATGACATCATCTTCCACAAGGACAAGATAGTCTTAAGGGCAAAGAGAAAATTCCTCCCTCAAGTATCAGTCCATTACCCTTCCAATGTTCATTACAGTGAAATTCAGCTCTGGGGAGCAAAGGCTCCACGAGCACTCAATTACTACCTAGACCGCACGAGGAGATCAGATCCTATCATTCTCAGTTGTTCGCCACATATGATGAAGTCGGCAAAGGTAGGCTAGCATCCAAGAGAACAATTGTTCACTAGATTGTCTCTTGCACACAGTTCTGTTACAGCAAAGCTGGCAGGCAGTTTACCACACCGCAAGGCCTTGGGGCACATTCCACATGTGGCACTTCTGCCTCTGTGGCAGCAGCAAGGAATATATCCTTGCAGGAAATTTGTAAATCAGCTACATGGAAAACAGTACTCACCTTACCAAAGTCATATTGTCTGAATATACAGTCCAGAAGGGGTGCCAGCTTTGGCACTGCTGTCTTGCAAAACCTTTTCCCTAAATAGGTTCAAACAACATGAAGTCTTGCTGTATTCTGATTATATGCAGTTAGCCCCAGCACTTGAACTGCTCCAGAGAGGAAAGGGTTAACTCTATGCTAGGGTATAGAACGATGAGCTCATGCTCGGTTTTCAAACCTCTGTCTCTGGTACATCTCAAAGTAACCATCAGATTCTAACCCCATGTATTCTTCTCATATTCATAACTTTCTGCAGTTAGCCTGCCCAGTAGAATTGCCCGGAGAATGGAACTATATGCTAATGATAGAATCATTGGCACGTGACAGTATTCAAACTGCTGCCCTCATCTGCTGCACATTCTATCAACGTATCAGATTTCTTACTCCATCTCACAAGTCCCCACACTTGACACTGTTTTTAAACCCTGGAGGACCAGTCTTTTTCTTAGGTTTTTCAGAATGTTCCATTTTCAGGAGAAAAACCTCAACTGCAAAAGATATATTTTTTTTTTTTTTTGCGATCGGTTCAGGAACCGATTAGGCCTCAAAAGAACTGATGAAATTAGTAAATTTGGAACCGGGTCAGCAGTTCTCAGAACTGATACAACAGTTCACAGTAACCAGGTTAGGGGTTAGAAAAGAAACCGGGTTAGTGGTTTCAACAAGACAAATATAACTTTAAACAATAACATTTTTTAAATGAAAATAGAATAAAGCAGAAAAAGTCCGCAACTAATATAAAACTACTCGGCTCCTCAACGGTTATACTGAACCGTGAGGAACTGTGGAATAGACGCTAAATCTAAGTAAACTAAAATAAACTAGATGCTAGAATAAAACTAAACAATAAATGAAGGCAGCAGAAAGAAAATTACGTATAATTAGAGAATTATACTTCACAGTAAGCCAACAACGACCTGAGGAATCTCCTGGGCATCTAGACTTGTGAGGCGGAGTAAGAAATCTGAGACGTTGATAGAATGTGCAGCAGATGAGGGCAGCAGTTTGAATATTGTCACGTGCCAATGATTCCATCATTAGCATATAGTTCCATTCTCCAGGCAGTTCTACTGAGCACGCTAACTGCAGAGAGTTATGAATATGGAAGCATATATTGGAAGAAACAAGATTACTAAGGTGAGTAATTTTTTCTTCTTTACTCCACCTAACTGTGAAGACGCTCTGGAGAATTTCTCCTCACTGCTTCGTTTCGGTATAGTTCCTTGATCAGTTTATTACAACTGTTTCTTTATTTTTTCGGTCTCAAATCTCTGTCTACGGTACAGGTAGTATAGTTTTGGTAGATAGCGATAGAAATTGTTTTTCTTCGGTTTCTTTCCAGTCGATCCAATTGAGAACAGAAATAATTGTTTATATCTTTTCTGTTTCTTCAGTTTTAGTGTGGTCTGGTACTTTTTCAGTCACAAAAAAATGACAGCTTATTCAGGTTTTTTTAAACAACCCTTGAACTGGCTGGTGACCAAAACGTTTTTGTATTACCTGGCGTAACAGCTGTTAAGGGTATTTTTGGTTGGTAAGGCAATGTCTGAAAAACCCAAGAAGAAAACCAGTCCCACTGGGTTTCAACACTGTACTGAGTGTGGGGGAGGCTTTTGCTAAAGTTGATCCCCACCTCACTTGTGTTTATTGTCTGGGGTTTGACCACCTCAAAACAGACTGCCAAATTTGTGCAAATATCCCTAAGGCAACTATAGAAAAAAGATTAGCTCGGCTTACGGAAAGAGAGGCAGAGAAGTCGCTGATCCGGATGGCCAGCCCAGTTTGGTCCCAATCAAACCTGAGGAGGTGCCTGCTGACACGGGCGATACCTCCTCTGGCAAAAGGAAATCGGATTCTGAAGGATCGGTTCCTTCAGAAAGAAAAAAAGAAATCGACTGGTTCGGATCCTGTCCCTCAGATCCCAACCGCGGAAGAGATTGCTAGAACTATTAATATAGTCCAATCGCTCCATCCAGTTCCAACCGAACTGACACCGCCTGGCAGGTGATTGGTTCCGTTGGTTCCAGCCCCTTCAGAATATGAACCGGAGGAGTATTATGAGTTGGATTGGGAGGGAGATCCCGAGGGAGACTATGAAGATGAAGATGATTTTGGAGGCCTAGATGAGCCAGTAGAGCCTGACATCTCCCCAGACAGACCTTCCAATGTTTCCTCTCCCAGACTTTGAGTCCCCTTCACACTTTTTATTTTATAGAAAGATGGCAGAAATCCTCCAGCTACCAGCAGTGGAAGCTATTGAGGAGGCAGAAGAGCCTGACTTTGTCGAGATAATGGATGTCCCAGAGTCTAAGAGATTGTCTATTCCCCTGCATAATTCTTTGGGGAAACAAACTAAAAAAATATTACAGATGCCATCTTCCATACCTCCTGTGGATAAGAGAATGGATAAGAGGTATACTTTGTCAAGTCCTGGAATGGATTTTCTTTATTCTTATTGCAGCCATGTTGGGGTAGTGCAGGCTGTGGTTTGTGACAAGGCTAACATTCCCATGGCTTCACACACCCCAAGATAAGGATTCCAGGAAGATGGATGCCATTGCAAAGAAACAGTAAGTGGCATCTTCCTTGGGACTCAGGCATGCTTCTTATATGTCTTATGTTGCTAGGTACCAGAAATCCAGGTGGGATACGGTTCTGAAGCTAGCTAAGAATGCCCCTCCCCAGCTGGCCAAGGAGCTGGAGCAGGTGGCTGCAGATGGTATATAGGCATCCAAAGTACAGTTCCATGCTGTTGTGGACTCCAGTGATGTGGCATCAAGAGTCATGGCTACATTTGTCTCCTTACGGAGGTTTGCTTGGCTCAGATGTACTGGCCTTTTGCAGGATACCCAGACTAAGGCCATGGATTTTCCTGTCACTGACAATTCTCTGTTTGGGGAGCAAACAGAGACATACATGAAAAAGATGGATGAACACAAGATCACCTACAGGAGTGCAGTGGCCAAGGAAAGGCAAGCCACTCCACAAAAGCAGCAGTCTAGGGCTGGCAGGGACAGGCCTTTTTACTAAGCCTAGGCTTCCTCTTCTTTCCAGCAGAGGGGGTTCTATAGAGGGAGAGGCAGAAAGGGGATGAGCAGGGCTGCATCCTCTTCTCAGTCTAGGGCTCCTGCCAAACAGACACCCTGATGTGTCAGACCAGGTCACCTCCTCAATTCCAGTAGGGGGCAGACTGGCTTACTTCTTCAAGGCATGGAAGTCTATCACTTCAGTCAAATGGGTCCTGGAAGTAGTAAGCCAGGGACTTGCCCTCAACTTCAGAAGATTCCCCAGAATGAGAGCCAAGTCCTTTACGCCTGCAACACCTCTGGAAACAATTGCTTTAGAGGCAGAGGTTTCTTCCCTTCTGTGTCTAAAAGCTGTGGAGAAGGTTCCTCCACAGCACAGAGGGAAATGTCTGTAATTCAAGATACTTCCTTATCCCAAAAAAGACAGGGGAGTGGCGACCTATCCTAGACCTGAGATAGCTGAACAAACATATCATAAATTCAAAATTCAAAATAGTGACTCTGGGAATAATACTTCCCTTTCTAAGGCCAGGAGACTGGTTAGCTTTCCTGGACCTCATGGATGCCTATTTCCACATTCCTATCAGATGCTCCCACAGAAAGTACCTCAGGTTCGAGTTGCCCTCAGGTTATTACCAGTTCAGAGCAATGCCTTTCAGTCTAACATCTGCTCCAAGGTTATTCACAAAATGTCTAGCAGTAGTAGCAGCAACAGCCTTCCTCAGAAGGCAGGGAATCTCAGTGTTTCCTTACCTAGACGATTGGCTCATTGTAGGCCAGTCCTCAGACCAAGTCAAGTCAACTCTAGAGGTCACCCAGAGGCTTCTGGGTTCTCTAGGATTCCTTCTCAGTTTACCCAAGTCAGTTCTAGAACCACTGCAACTCCATACTTTTATAGGAGTGGATACTGTTCAGGAAAAGGCCTTTCTCCCTTGCTCAAGGGTAAAGGCCCTTACAGATCTGGCTTCCTCTTTTCAACTACTAGTGTCTCATCCAGCCAGATATTTTCTTCAGCTTCTAGGCCACATAGCAGTCTCCACTGCAGTGGTTCAGGGAGCCAGGTTTCAGATGAGGGACATTCAGTTCCACTTAAGGTCCTTCTGGTCTCAGAGAAAGGATTCTCTCACAAAGCTGATTCCAGTGACTCAGAGTCTTGTCCAGGCTCTCCAGTGGTGGTTGGAGGAGGACAATCTCAGACAGGGTGTTCCATTTCTCAGTCAAACACCCTCAGTGGTCCTTACCACATATGCTTCCCTTCTGGGGTGGGGAGCCCACCTGGGGGAACTCACTGCACAGGGTACTTGGTCACAGCAGGAGTCTCTCCTTCACATCAGTCTTCTGGAGCTCAGAGCTGTGTGTCTGGTCCTTCAGGCTTTTTCAGAATCAATCAAAGGGAAGGTGGCGCAGATCAGGACAGACAACAACACCACCACTACTATGTGGTACATAAACAAGCAGGGGAGCACTCGGTCCACAGCCTTGTGCACAGAAGCCATGAAGGTATGGTCACTGGCTTACTCTCTTCAGACTTCTCTGACAGCAGTACATCTTCCAGGGAAGGGCACTGTGATGGCAGATGCCTTAAGCAGGATATTCTAGGGTCACCACAAGTGGTCCCTGAACTGTCATGTTCTTCAGGTAATTTTCAAGAGGTGGGGCACTCCAAAGATAGACCTCTTTGCAGCCCCAGGCAGTCCTCAGCTTCCACTGTTCTGATGCAGACCCCTGGGGACTGTTCCTCTAGATGCTCTCCTGTTAGATTGGACAAACAGGTTTCTTTATGCCTTCCCTCCTTTTCCTCTGATATTCAGAGTACTGACCAAGATCAGGTCTCAACCCTGCACAGTGCTCCTGGTGGCTCCGGATTGGGTCAGACAACCATGGTATCCTCTGTTGCTGTCTCTAGCAGTATTAATTCCCCTTTTTCTACCAGGAGGCATGACCTCCTCTCAGGGGAGGATTTGGTACCCCAATCTCCAGTCTCTCAGACTCAAGGCTTGGCTCTTGAAGAGTTAGAGTATGCAGGTCTGCACCTCTCTCAAGGGGTAATGGATATCCTTAAGGTTTCTAGGAAATCTTCCACCAGAAAAACTAACAATTCTAAATGGAAATGATTCAGTATTTGGTGTTCTCCGAGAGGCATACAGCCAGATTCTGCGGGCATCTCCTCAGCCCTGTACTATCTGGTTCATCTTTATGGTTTAGGCCTTAGGCCTGCTACCCTTAAAGTTCATCTGGCAGTTGTCTCTGCCTTTCTTTCTGCAGGGAAGGGATCTTCCCTTGCATCTCATCCTGTTTTCAGTAAGTTTTTAAAAGGTCTGGTTCATAACAACCCTCCCTTCAGGGAGCCTACTCCTGCTTGGGACTTGAATATCTGTATTGCACAGTTTATGCCCCCTTCAAATCCTTGTCCTCAGCTGAGCTTAAGTACTTGACTTGGAAGACTGTGTTCCTGGTAGCTATCACTTCTGCCAGGAGAATCAGTGAATTACAGGCCCTGTCAGTGGAACCTGACTTCATTTCCTTCCATAGGGATAAGATGGTCCTTAGGACAAATAGAAAATTTCTTCTTAAAATGGTTTCAGTATTTCATCTGAACCAATCCATGTCTTTGCCTATGTTTTTCACTGACCATTCTTCTTCTGGGGAGAGAAGATTGCACAGTCTGGATGTGAAAAAGGCACTTAGCTATTATATAGAGCATGCTAAGGTCCATAGGAATGATTGTCTTCAGTTATTTCTCACTTATGGAGAGGTGGGAAAAGGTAGACCTGCTACTAAAAGAACTATTGCCAGGTGGAATGTCTCCTGTATTCAGTTCTGCTATTCAAAGTTAGGGAAAGAGCCTCCCTCAGGCCTGAGGGCTCACTCAACCAGGGGTACAGCTGCCTTCCTGGCAGCTGCTTAGGATATTCCTTTAGTGGAAATTTGTAAAGCAGCCACCTGGAAAACAGTGCACACATTTACCAAGCATTACTCCCTGGACACTCAGACCAGAAGTGATGCTAGGTTTGGCACAGCAGTACTGCAGAGCTTGTTCCCAAAGTGAGGTTCTGTGATTCCCTTCTCCAGGGGGAAACTACTTGGTAGTCTGCATATAGTCAGAATACAGCAAGACTTCATGCTGTTTGAAGAAAACATTACTTACAATAGTAATGTTGTTTCTTCTAATGGACTCTTGCTGTATTCCAACCTCCCTCCCTCCCTGTCTCCCCTCTCCGAACCTAGTTTTTGGGATGTGGGGGGGCAGGTACAGTGTTGCACCCCAGAGGTGTACCTTTTATACCTTGCCAGGCTAGGTTGGTATTTTTCTGGTTATTGTAGTTATTATTGTTAGTATTAGTATTATCACTGTCTATTTAAAGTTCTTCTTGGGTTCCCGACTTGAGTCTTATGGACCCAAGTATTTGTTGCCTATGGCTTACATTTTACACAGTTTCTATAGCTATTAGTTAGTCTAGTGCTCTTAAGAATCTGACTGTTACTTTGAGATGTATTAGAGACAGAGGTTTGAAAACCGAGCTCAAGCTCAATGTTCTATGCTCTGGCATAGAGTTAACCCTTTCCTCTGTGGAGCAGTTCAAGTGCTGGGGCTAACTGCATATAGTCAGAATACAGCAAGACTCCATTAGAAGAAACCACATTACTATGGTAAGTAATTTTTTCTTCTCTACCCAGCCTCTCAAGGTATTGCTTTGTAGTCTGCACTTGTCTAAGCAGAGTGAGGGATTCCTGGGGTTTAAAGAGCTGCTGATGCCTAAAAGAAAACATTGAAAAACATAATATTTAGGTACGATTCAGATCGCGTTCCATATATATTCTATAGATTTCCCCTCAGCATTACTTATTACTGAGGAAATTTGCATGAATACATGATCTTTATACCTCAGAGTTCATCTGCAACTATAGTTTACTCCCTACTTCAAGTCCTAATCCTCTGTTGTGACATCACAATCTGTTGCCATGGGAGTAAGTGTGATGTCCAGTGCATTATGACTTCAAGTAGGGAAAAAGCATCAGGAATAGATGAACTCTTCAGGAGCAAAGTGTCGCAAACCCACTCAGCAGGTCAGGCCCTCTGCTCCCACAGTGCCAGCCTCCGAGTGCAATCTTGTGAACAGGAAACAGAAACAGGGTAACCCTCCTATCTGTTTTGTGGGTTCGAATCAACCTTTGGTCTCAAGTCTTGGAGGGATTCAAACTGTGAACCTCTTGTTAGTGTACCCAACATACAGGCTCAGATAATTCTGCTCTTTGGGGGATGCCAGATGTCTTTCACCTAGGGCACCTAACCAGGTACAAAATGAACCCTTAAAAACTCGATGGAAGACCGTAGGAAAAATTCTAACCTTATCCCAGTTTGGTATCACCATTAAGCTTTTACACAATGTCAACTTTAACCATATATGCTTCACTTGTCAAGAAAAATAATTTCAAAGGCACACCAAGTAGTCTCTAAAGTGGAGGTTTACTTAAAAATAGATAAAAAAAGTAAATACAGAACCATATATCACAAAACCATATAATCACTTAAAGAAAACAAGTTTAAAATGCAAACAAAATCTCCTACTCAGTACTCTTAGAACTGTCTTTTCTAATGTATTCTTCTAACAGTGCCTGATGTTGCTTTTTCAGAGTCCAAGCATGTGTGTCTTAGTGGAAAACAGAATACTGTTTTAAAACTGGCTTTGCCAGCCTCTTTGCACGAGGTCACCTAGCTCCTCCCTGTCAGAATATAAAAAAATATACACCCAGGATGTCTTATCAATCAGAATGTAAATTAATTAAGTGACATTTCAGCAAAACTCATTTCACAAATTATGGCACTCTTTAAATAACATCCCCTCTTTGCTCTCAAGTACCTCCTCTTCCCAGGGCACATCAAAGAATCTTTTATGACTTTGCACTAAAGCATCATAACCTGCTCTCTTTCTCTAAACATTATAAAAGTTTATGATTTCCCATCCTAGCAGCTGGCAAGCTACAATTAAGCAAGATAAACAGGAGATCCTAATTTAGGTCTCTTCTAGCCTGTAATTATATCCTGGCTTTTAGGATAACAACTTGTAGTTGGACCCTGGGGGGTTTGTCATCCCAGGCCCAGGATTCCTTATGACAGACAAGCACACTACATTTTTATATTACAAAAAATCATACAGTGATCAGAACCAGTTGTCCAAGCATCACAATCCTCCCTACCTAGACTGAATTTGGGGTCTGTATCCCCTGCATGGGATAAGCTTCCCAGATCAGTTCACTCATCATAGACGTGAGACAAGCCATCTGAGTTCTGATTTTTGGCTCCAGCCCTATGTAATATTGTCATATCATACCCTTGCAAAGCAAGACTCCATCTTAGCAATCTACCATTCATCTTTCCCATTTGTGTCAGCCAAACCAGGGGGTTGTGGTCAGTCTGTACCACAACATGCTGCCCATACAAGTATTGCTCTAACTTCTTTAGGGCCCACACTATGGAAAGACACTCCTTTTCCACAGTGGAGTATGCCTGCTCCCTGGGGAGTAACATTTTATTCAGGTATGCTATTGGGTGATCTCTCCCTTGGCTTGAAATCAAATAAAGAGGCAGAAGACACTGCAGAGCAGGACACTGCGGCACAGGAGCTAGCACAACAATACTCACCCAAATTAGGAACCAAAACTAAACAAGCACAAAGGAAATCCAAAAAACTTCTGATCATAGGAGACTCCATGATTCGGGGAGTTGATACCCATCTCCAGTCAGGGGTGATGGTCAGATGTCTCCCAGGTACATCAGCATGGAGAGACACTGACCGCATTGCTAAAATTGTTCATAAAGCAGGAGAAAACATTGATGTCCTAGTACACATAGGGACTAATGATCTCGCTAGCCGGGTCAGTTGTAGAGACCAAGGAACACCTGACTAGGCTGGGTGACAAACTATCATCTATTTGTCCAGCATCTCCTTCTCTGAGATCCTGCCAGTCTGGGAGAAGGGAGCAGATGGACGGAAGGTCAGAAGAAGGGAGATAGGGAGGCTAAACATGTGGCTCAAGGACTGGTGCCAGGAAAAAGGACACAGATTTGTAGGGAACTGGCAACAGTTCTGGGAGCGAGAGTTCTTTAAATTTGATGGACTGCATCTGACTAAAGAGGGAGTCAGTGCATTGGGGCAGAAGTTTGACGTCTTTGCAGAATATTTAAACTAGCAAATGGGGAGAGGGGTGCAGCACCCCATACGTCGAATGGGAAGAACACCCCTCCCCCCTCAGCTAGTGGTCAAACAGGAATTCAGCGTGTTTGCCGTTCATTTGCATCACCAGGTAAGAAAAAAGGTTTGTCTCCCCATACGATGCACAGGGGTAATGCCAAACTTCACCCAACAACTAACACACCAAAATCTGGCCAATGGAAAATCATGTACACAAGTGCTCACAGCCTGGGAAATAAGATCCCAGACCTGCAGGCAATAATGTCAGAGGCTAAACTGGACATAGTAGCAATTAGTGAGACGTGGTTTACCAGTAACCACACTTGGGAGACTTCAGTACCTGGCTATGTATTGTTCAGAAGAGACCGAGGTGCAAAGGGGAGGAGTGGCCCTGTATGTTAATGAAAATATCAAAGCTACAGAAATTCAGAATACACATAAGGAGCCAGAAGAACTGTGGGTCACCCTGGAAACAGAAAATGGGACAGCCATAAGAACTGGGGTTGTCTACAGGCCCCAGACCAGAGGGAGGACATAGACACATTACTGTTAGAAGATATACAAAACATGACAGCTAAAGGGAGGTTCTGATAATGGGAGACTTCAACATGCCAGATACAGATTGGTCAATACCAGCAGGAACATCTGCCAGAACTAGACTCATAGTGGATTCCCTGCAGGGAGGGCCTCAAACAACTGGTACAACAACCCACAAGAGACAGGGCTATCCTAGATCTAGTACTGACTAACAAAGAAGGATCACAGATCTCCAGGTAGAAGGTCACCTGGGGCCAGTGACCATCACATGGTATGGTTCAATTTGGCTACTACATCTAAATCATCCCATTCCAAGGCAAAAATATGGGACTTCAGAGGAGCTGACTTTGATAAGATGGCCAACAGAGTTAAGCTAGCCGTGGCAAAAGAAACACAGGTGAGGAGGTACAGGCAAAGTGGGCAAGCATTAAGGATACAATACTTGAAGCAACATCCCATTGTGTTAGACAGAAAGGAAGTGCAAAGAAGAAGGAAACCACTTTGGTTCTCAAATACAGTAGCAGAAAGGTCAGAGCCAAAGGCTGGCCTTCAGAAAATATAAGGGAACACAGCGGATGAAGATAGGGAGGCATACCAAACTGCCCTAAGGAAGCAGGTAAGGCAGTAAGGCAGGCAAAGTCCCAAACTGAGGAAACACTAGCACGAACAGTAAAGAAGGTGACAAGACTTTCTATAGATACATTAGTGAAAGGAGAAAGTCCAGAGGGTATTGCTAAGCAATGGAGAAAAGGGAGCATGTGAGGAGGAGGACCCTGTAAAGCATCTATCCTAAATAGATACTTTTGCTCAGTATTTACTGAAGAGAAGGTAGGGCAGGGCCCACAGCTCAACATCATGGACACGGGGGAGGTGAGCACTACTCCCTTCACAAAGAAAGGGTCCTACAAGAGCTTGCTAAGCTCAGGGTGGATAAGGCAATGGGACCTGATGGCATACATCCCAGGGTACTTAAGGAGCTAAAGGAGGAACTAGCAGAGCCATTAGCAGAATTGTTTAGTGAGTCTCTGAGCACAGGGAGGTCCCAGAAGACTGGAGAAGGGCTCATGTGATCCCACTCCACAAGAGTGGTAGCAGGGAGGAGGGGAACTACAGACCGGTCAGTCTTACCTCAGTAGTGGGCAAGATTATGGAGGCACTCCTTAAGGAAAGGATAGTGCAACACCTGGAATCCATAGGGGCACAGGATCCAAGACAGCATGGGTTTACAAAGGAAGGTCCTGTCAAACTAATCTCATAGATTTCTTTGACTGGGTAACCAAGTGGTGGACCAGGGGGAGCAGTTGATGTCGCCTACCTTGACTTCCAGCAAAGCTTTTGACACTGTTCCACATAGAAGATTGATAAATAAGCTAGGTAGGCTCGGGGTGGGTCAGAAGTTGGTCAACTGGGTGGCAAACTGGTTGACTGGCAGAAAACAGAGAGTGGTGGTAAATGGTATACAGTCAGAAGAGATGCAAGTCACAAGTGGGGTACCTCAGGGATCAGTCCTGGGGCCAGTCCTATTCAACATCTTCATTAGTGACCTCGCAGATGGACTAGAGGGTAAGGCTTGTCTGTTTGCAGATGACACCAAGATCTGCAACAGAGTAGATGATCCAGATGGGGTGGGCAGAATGAGAAGAGATCTGGATAAACTAGCAGAATGGTCAGAAGAGTGGCAACTGGGATTTAATGCAAAGAAGTGCAAAATCATGCACATAGGGAAGAGAAACCCTGAAGCCACTTATAGGCTGGGAGGGTTGCTAGCAGTCACAAAGGAAGAAAGAGACTTGGGCATCATCATCACTGATGACCTAAAATCATCAAGCAGACCTCTAAAGCAGTAGGTAAGGCTAGGGGGTGTTAGGGTGTATTAGTAGGGGTATCACAAGTCGTAAGAGGGAGGTAATAATCCCTCTGTACAAGACATTGGTTAGGCCCCATCTGGAGTACTGCGGCAGTATTGGAGCCACACTTCACAAGGACATTAACCAAATTGAGGCAGTCCAGAGAAGGCAACCAAAATGGTGCAGGGACTGCATCAGAAGACATATGAGGACAGATTAGCAGAGCTCAATATGTATACCCTTGAGCAAAGGAGGAGAGAGGTGATATGATAGAGACATTCAAACACCTTAAGGGCATAAACAAGGTGAAAGAGTCTAACATGTTTAAATATAAGAAAAATAGCAGGACAAGAGGACACAGCATGAGATTGGGGGAGGCCGATTAAGGGGGAATGTGAGGAAATTCTTTTTCACAGAAAGGGTGGTAGATGCATGGAATGGCTTACCACAAGAAGTGGTGGCTATGAATACAGTGCAGGGCTTCAAACAGGCATGGGATAGGCATAAGGGAGCAATACAAATGACTATGAATAGATAGGTCACTGACAGAGCAAAGGCCGATGGCACATTTATAAGGTAGAAAAAGAAATGGGCAGACTGGATGGGCCTTGCGGTCCTTATCTGCCATCAACTTCTATGTTTCTATGTTTCTATGGCTGGATGTCTGACTCAGTACTGCCCCAATACCCACGTCTGAGGTGTCCGTCTGAACTATAAAGGGTTTGCTATAGTCAGGACTCATCAAAACAGGAGCACTGCACAGTGCCTCCTTCAGCCTGGAAAAGGCTTCTTCACAGGCTGGTCCCCAGGTAATTTTCTTTGGCATCCTTTTCTTTACCAGGTCAGATAGGGGAGCAGCCGGGGCACTATAACTGGGTACAGATTTTCTATAGTACCCAGTTGTCCCAAGAAAACTCCTGACCTGCTTCTGCGTTTCTGGTCAGGGCCATGCCTGGATTACCTCTATTTTTATTTGATTAGGACAGAGCTGTCCCTGGCCTACCACGTGCCCGAGGTATGCCACTTCTCCCATGGCCATCTGGCATTTCCCGGCTTTGACAACCCAGCCCTCTGTATCCTGCCCAGCACATCCCTAAGGTGGGACAGGTGTTCCTCCCAGCTGGCACTAAAGATGGCAGTGTCATCCAGGTACGCCATGGCGTACTCCTCAGCACCATTTAACACCTGGTTCACCAACCTTTGGAAAGTGGCCGGGGTATTCTTCATTCAGAAAGGCTTTACTTTAAATTCAAATAAACCTATCAGAGTGATGAAGGCTGACCTCTCCCTAGCTCTGTCTGTCAACTCTACCTGCCAATACCTCTTGGTCAGGTCAATGGTCGTAATGTAGGTCGCTCCTCCCAACTTGTCTGGGAGTTCATCTGTCCAGGGCATCTGGTGGGAGTGTGACTTCATGACTGCATTCAGTCCACGATAGTTCACGCAGAAATGAGTAGAGCCATCTGGCTTGGGCATAAAGACTACTGGTGAGGCCCAGGGGCTGTGGGATCTCTGGATTATCCCTAAATCCAGGATCTCCTCCACTTCCCTCCTAATGTCCTTTTGGACAACCTCTGACACCTGATATGCTGTCCACCATATGGGCGTCTGTGTCCCTGTCTCCATATTGTGAGTTGCTAAGAGGGTTAGTCCAGGCTTGGCACTAAATAATGGGACAAAGCCTGCTAAAACCTCCCTTACTTCATGGGTCTGGTCCGGGGCCAGCTGGAGAGACAGTTTTACTGCCTCCACAGAGGACTCCTGCTTGCTCTCTTCCAGCAAGTCCAGAAGGGGTTCTCCTTCGTCTATCCCCTCCCCATGACTACACACTGCAAACACCATGTCAGCCCTATTTGCATATGGCTTCATCATGCTGACATGGTACATCCTTTCTGTCTGTCTTCGGTCAGGTAACTCTACGATATAGTTCACGTCATTTACCTTCCTAACCACTTTGTACGGTCCTGCCCACTCAGCCTGCAGCTTGTCTTTCCAGATTGGAATAAGGACCATGACTTCCTGACCCACCATGTACGAGCGAGCTCTGGCTCTGTGGTCGTACCACACTTTTTATTTCTGTTGGGCAGCTGCCAGGTTGCTGTGGGCAGTCCCCATAAGCTCCTTCAGCCTTTTCCCTAAACTTAAGGACGTAATCCACTATGGGAGTTCCCTGGGTGGCGTGCTTGCCTTCCTAGTCCTCCTGGATCAAGTCTAGGGACCCATGTACCCGTCGTCCATATAAGAGTTCAAAGGGGGAAAATCCTGTCGACTCTTAGGGCACCTCCTTGTTGTATGCAAACAACAGGTGGGGAAGGCATTTCTCCCAGTCCCTCCCATGCTGTTCAGCAGACGCCCAGAGCATTGACTTCAGGGTACCACTGAATCTTTCCACAAGCCCATTGGCTTGTGGGTGATAAAGTGTTGTGCATCTCTGCACCACCCCACATTTCTCCCGTAAACATTTCATCAGGTCCAACATGGAGGAACCCCCTCGACTGGTGATAACCTCCTGCAGAAACCCAACACAGGAGAAAATCCCAAGTAAGGCATCTGCCACTTTGTCTGTCCTCAGTGAGGATAGGGCGACTGCCTCTGGGTACTGGGTGGCATAATCCACCACAGTCAGGATGAATCTCTTTCCTGAGGCTGGGGTATTTAAAGCTCACAATATCCATTCCACCCTCTGGAATGGCTCCTCCACTATGGGCAATGGAATCAGGGCAGCTTGGGTTTTCTTGCCCTTTCCCTATTTCTTGGCACCGGTGACAAGACCTGCAATACTCCTTCACCTGCTGGGTGAAGTTAGGCCAATAGAAATTCTGGGCCAACCGCTGCATAGTGCATGCGATTCCCAGATGACCAGACAAGGGAATATTATGTGCAGTCTTGAGCAACTGCTCATGATACCCCTGGGGAATGACAAGCTGCCTGCCTAGCACCCCTCCCTCTGTCTGCACAGCCTGAGTATACATCAGTCCATTTTCCCAGTAAACCATATGTATGCCGTCACCTCCCTGTGCCCCATCATAGTTTGCCCAAGCCCTCAGCTTCTCTAGACTAGGGTCACTTTTATGAGCAGCTGCAAACCCATCACACATTCCCAAGGCATGGGACTGGTCCCCATCAGTCGCTAAACTAGGGTCCCCAGCACTAGCATCAGGGCACTCAGGATCCCTGTCAATCCCAACCCTCTGACAATGAGTCACCCCTCCCTCTTCAGAGTAACCCTCCGTAGCTGTGTGGTAAACTGCTACTGGGGAAATTTCTACCCCCTTTTCATTCATCTCCCCATCTGGAGACACAGCCTGTGGAACCAGCCTCTCAGTGGTTTCCACAATGGCTTCTGTGGGGTTCAGGGAACTACAGTTTCCTCTTGCCGCTTGGCTACAGGTAACTGCACACACCATCTCTTGTTTGAGATTGTTACCCAGGATCACATCCACTGCTAAGGTTTGGGCTTCAGGCACTTGTTGCACAGTTCCCCCTGTTTCACCCCAGTCTAGGAGAACACTATCAAGAGGCTGTGTTTTCTCTTCACCAGTTAAGTCCTGTACAGTAACGTATTTATTGGGTATAAGCTGACCCAGCTCTACTAGATCCCCTTTTACCAATGTCAGGGATGCCCCTGTGTCCCTTAACCCTCGCGTCTGTACACCATTCACCATGACTGGGTGCATGTGTTCCCTCTTGTTCACAGGCATGCTTCCAGGGACACACAAATAACCCACTTCCTTCTTAGCACCATCTTGTGCATTATTGCTCATCTGTTTGGGACACTGTCTGGCAATATGCCCAGTTTCTTTACACAACCAACATTAATTTCTTTTCTCAGAGAAATATTTTCTCCGAAACCTGGAGCTAACCGGTTTCGGTGGAGGCAGTGAGGTTTTTAGCTGCCCTGAAGGCACGCTTTTCCCTTTTCTGCACTGCCACACCCACCCCATTCTCTCTCAGAGCAGGTCTGCTCTTGGTATAGCGGTCCGAGAGTTCAGCAGCCTCTTGCATTGTTTTGGGATCTCGGTCCTCCAGCCAGGTTTTCAGCTCTGCTGGACATGCCCAGAAAAACTGTTCTAACAGAATCACATTTTCAATTTTATCAGCAGAGTTTGCTTCAATTCCTTCCCACCAACATTTTAAAAACTGATGTTGTTTCATGGCTAGCTCTTCGTAGCTCATGTCAGGGCTTCTCCTGAGCTTACAGAATTTAGCTCTGTATGATTCAGCAGTTAATTCAAATTTCTTTAACAGTGCAGCTTTAAGTTTGCTGTAATCATCACTGTCCTCATTGTCCATTTGACCCAATGTATCCCGAGCTTTCCCGGTAAGTAGCAGGAATAGCTGGAAGCTCCAGGACTCCCTAGAAATTTTAGCCTGAATACAAACTTTTTCAAAAGAATTTAAAAAGGCATCCATATCCTCCTCCTCTTTAAATTCGGCTATCAATTTGGAATTCAATTTGTAACCCAGTCATGTAGCCCCAGTTAAACCCAAGCCACTTACCTGCACTGGTGCTGGTGGTTGGAGTCATAGCTTCTCCAGTTCATGTTGCCTCTGGCACTCACACTCCTCACGGTCCGCCTCCCGCTGTTCCCACTCTCCCTCTCGGCATTCTCACTCTGCCTCTCGGCGTTCTTGCTCCCTCTTCTCCTCTGCAGCTCGCTGGTGCTCACGCTCCTTACAGTCTACCTCTTCTGTTCATGGTCCCGCTCCCTCTGGAACTCCAGCTCCATTCTGCGCAACTCAGTTAGCAACCTGAGTACTTCTGGATCCAGGATACTGGTGACCTTCCCTTGCTGCTGTGGCCCTTCACTGGCACTGGCCCTGTTGCCCTCCTCATTGGATCTGGACACTGCACTGACCGCTAGCCCTGCCACACTGAAGGTTCGGTCCTTTTCAGTCACTGTCTGTGAGTCGATGCTCTTGGTATCTGCTACCATCAGGGCATCCATGAGGTTCTGTTTGGTGGCTTTCACCTCGAACAGGACTCCTCTGTCCCCACACAACTGCTTTAAGTAGTCTACAGTGTGCCTGCTGTAGTTGGAAGCCATCTTCTTCCCTAACTAAGGCTACTCTAACTTGCACTTTAGAAAAAATAATAAAATGGCTAGGAACTTGACTGTACACCAAATGATATAGTTTTATCTCCTTTTTAAAAATAAATCACTGCCTTTTTCTTTTTTTTGCAAGTGAGCTGATGGTCTCAAGCTGACACACTGAACAATAAAAGCTTGTAATACCAAACTTAATCCCACCGCTATCACCAATCTGTCACAAACCCACTCAGCAGGTCAGGCCCTCTGCTCCCACAGTGCCAACATCTGAACGCAGTCTTGTGAACAGGAAACATGAACAGGGTAACCCTCCTGTCTGTTTTGTGGGTTCGAATCAACCTTTGGTCTTAAGTCTTGGAGGGATTCAAACTGTGAACCTCTTGTTAGCGTACCTAATGTACAGGCTCAGATAATTCTGCTCTTCGGGGGATGCCAGATATCTTTCGCCTAGGGCACCTAACCAGGTACAAAATGAACCCTTAAAAACTCTATGGAAGACAGTAGGAAAAATTCTTACCTTTTTCCAGTTTGGTATCACCATTAAGCTTTTACACAGTGTCAGCTTTAACCATATATGCTTCGCCTGTCAAGAAAAATAATTTCAAAGGCACACCAAGTAGTCTCTAAAGTGGAGGTTTACTTAAAAATAGATAATTAAATGTAAAATGTAAATACAGAACTATATATCACAAAACCATACAATCACTTAAAGAAAAAAAGTTTAAAGTGCAAAAAAAATCTCCTACCCAGTACTCTTAGAATTGCCTTCTTCTAACAGTGCCTGATGTTGCTTTTTCAGAGTCCAAACATGTGTGTCTTAGTGGAAAACAGAATACTGTTTTAAAACTGGCTTTGTCAGCCTCTTTGCATGAGGTCACCTAGCTCTTCCCTGTCAGAATATAAAAAAATATATACCCAGGATGTCTTATCAGTCAGGATGTAAATTAATTAAGTGACATTTCAGCAAAACTCATTTCACAAATTATAACACTCTTTAAATAACACCCCCTCTTTGATCTCAAGGAGCTCTTCTTCCCAGGACACATCAAAGAATCTTTTATGACTTCACACTAAAGCGTCATAACCTGCTCTCTTCCTCTAAATGTTATAAAAGTTTATGATTTCCCATCTTAGCAGCTGGCAAGCTACAGTTAAGCAAGATAAATAGGAGATCCTAATTTAGGTATTTTCTAGCCTGTAATTATCTCCTGGCTTTTAGGATAACAGCTTGTAGTTGGACCCTGGGGGGGTTTGTCATCTCAGGCCCAGGATTCCTCATGACAGACAATCACACTACATTTTTATATTACAAAAATATCATACAGTGATCAGAACCAGCTGTCCAAGCATCACACAAAGGTCCTGTTTTCATGCAAATAACCTCAGTGATAAATAATAGGGATGAGAAATACAGAACTAATGTAAAATACAAGCTGAGCTGTGTCTCTACATGTTATGTTTTGTTAAAGTTGTCCTGAAGGCGTCCGTAGCTCTTTAAAGAAAAAAAATTACTCACTGCAGTAAAGTCATTTCTTCCAAGAGTTCCCTCACTATGCTTAACATTCCCATCTTAACTCCTACCTCTCCTTCCACAACTTGGTAAAGGTTTTCCAAGAATCAGTTCTTTTCTTTTTCTTTTGTTTTGCTTGAGCACGACTTGTTGCATTAAAATTGCAGTCCAGTGATTTAGTTGGGAAATTTTGTTCAGCTATTTTTAAGAGCCCACAGGGACTCAAAATTCTTTGTGCCACTTCTGTTTTTCTAAGTTTAGCTAGTTTAGTGGTCATGCTCCCCTAGCTACAGAAATAAATCTGGCATTAGGAACGTGGCCACACAGCACAGATTTGAATTTCATTGTCAGAGTCTCTAATTTGCATAAAATTAGACTCTCCAGGGCAGCTCAGAACAGAAGGCTGAATTGCACTTGTCTAAGCACAGTGAAGTATCACTTGGAAGAAACAACATTACTACAGTGAGTAATTTTTTCTTCTCAACTTACAGACTGCCTCTGTGCCCATGACCTACTGGCTCTGGAGCAGCATGGCTTCTGGAAGGGGCACAGTACTTTCCTGCATTTGTTATAGTCACCTCTGCAATAAGGGCTGCTATGGATTTCAGCAAGCTGTTGGGGCAGTCTTTGTTGACTTTTCAAAGGCTTTTGACATAGTTGACCATAAGACACAGTGTTATAAGCTGAGACAAGAAGTCCCTGAAAAAAGGACTTCTAGGGGTGTGGATATGTTGTTCAATCTACACTTGTTGGCAGATTCCTTGTCACTTTAAATGTTGCCGGAAGGTCTTCAAGCTGGCTCCTCCCACCAACCTGGGTGGTAAAACCCTTGGCTCCACCCTATGATGCCAGATCTTCTTTACCGCTTGGATGCTCAGGTTCCCTCCTTTGTGCTCTGCATTTTTAGGCCTAGATCCACACTCTTCGGAATTTCCAAAACTAATTTTAAAATTTACAAGACTACGGTCTTCGTCTTCCCTCATGGCTGCAATGGACAAATGGACTCCTGGCTTCCGTTGGTGCCCTTGTGGGCAGAAGATGTCCCGGACCGATCCGCATTCCACATGCGTCTACGGCCTAGGGCTTGGAAACGATTCGCAGACCTGCGGATTGTGCAGGTCTTTCTTGACCGGGCTTGGAGGGACTGTGCTGCCAGACTACTTCTTGGCGCCCGGCGGTAACCATCGGTTAGTCTAAGGAGGCCCGTTAGGCGGTGTCCGCGGCATTGCGCTCTGCGGAGCAGTTGGAGCAGATGACCGCCCTCAAGGAGGAGGCGGCCCAGGCCGCTTCTTCTTCCTCCTAGGCCGTGGCATTTATCCCACTCTCCTTGGGCTCCTCCTACACTGCTTCTTTTAAGGAGCTTTGTCAATCCCTCTCCACGAAGGGAGAAGGGCCATCGGTACATTCCAGTTGGTCCAGAAGGAAGGACTCTAAAGGTAAGTCCCACCATCAATGTTTGTGGGAGTGGGAGAGATCCCCCTTCACCGGACTGTCGATACTCGAATTCGGTCGAGGTTACGGCTGCGGCTGCTGGCTTCATGCTGTCCCTGTCAGGTCAGCCAGCTGAGACATCCGTCGACATGGTTGAGATTTTTCTCAACCGGTCGGATGGTTTGTTACCTGGAGATGCCGACAACCCTTCTTCACTGGTTCCCCCAGTGATTACCGAGGACTTGCCTGTGCCTCCTGTGCCAAAGTCCCCAGTTAAGGTCCCTGCACCAGAAGAGGGGCGGGTTTCCCCCGTTCCCTCTTTGACCCACCCTTGGAATCCCCGAAGGTCTTGGTCTCAGTCTTGGTCCTCTTCCAGGTCCAGCTGGTCCCGCCGACGTTGGCAGACTCAGTCTCAGCACCATGGAAAGCGTCGTCGTCGCTCGTCCTCATCGGAGGATAGGATCTGGCGCAAATTGTGTTGGTGCTATGAGGACTTGATGTGGTAGCAACGTTTTCTAACTGGTAACAAGCCGACTATGTCACCTTCTCCAGCCATTAAGTGGCTGTCACTGGAGCGGCCAAAACAACCCCTCGTGGTAGTCAAGGAGCTGCCCCTGGCACCAGTTGCTTGGCTGAAACCAACTGCTCCACCCATTGTGGTGGAACCTCCGCCTCCACAACCAAAGACTGGGGCCCCGACCAAGGATTCGCGGTTGGGTCAGGGCTTGCCCCATAGGTTGTCGGTCACCCTCACTCCTGATCGACCTCGGCAGGTGGAGGGTGGCTCAGGCGCTCGGCGGCTGTTCGCAGACTCCTCAGAGTCTGATGATGACTTCTCCCAGTTCTCCAGGCCGATTGACCTGGAGTCTGCAGGTGGCCAGTCAATGGACGAGTGCCCATCCTCTTTTCTGGGAATGCTTCAACTCATCTCAGAGTCTACTGGGATGCAGCTCGAGCCCATCCAAAAACGGGCCAAGTATCCCCTTACGGAGATACTGGACCGAGGGGATTCCCCCACGGAGGCCTTTCCGGTTGCGGAAGTCATTGTTGGCCTGGCCCTGGAGTTGTGGCAGTGGCCAGCATCTTGTCCCACGCCTTTGGCCAGGATGGCCCGAAAGTACATGGTCCCCACCGGTTCATTCTCCGGTTTCTTGGAGTACCCCTCTGCGGAGGGGTTAGTGACTGATAGCGTTTTCTGGTGTTCGGGGAATGCTCGGGATGTGGACAAACTGCCTGATAAGGAATCCAAAAAGTTGGATTACTCAGGGTGAAAGGTTTATGCTGCTTCCTCCCTAGGCTTTCGTCAGGCTAGCTCGGCCATTCTGATGGCACATTTCTCACACGCCCTTATGGGCTCCCTGGATGAGGTGATTCCTCATCTCCCGGCTAACCTTCAGATGACGGTCAAGGAGGTTGGGGATCAGGGAAGGGCGGTGGCTAAACAACAGCTCCAAACTTCTTTGGACATTGGTGACTCTTATGCCCAGTCAGTAGCGGCCGCAGTGGCCATGTGCCACAGAGCTTGGCCGAGGATCTCCACCTTCACAGCAGACACCCAGCACAAGCTGGCAGATGTTTCCTTCCTGGGTACCGACTTGTTCGGGCCCAGAGTGGAAAGCCATCTCCAGAAGATCGAGAAGTCCAGTGCTACCTTGGACTCAGTCATGTCTGCCCAGAAGGACAAAGGCTGCCCGCAGCAGTGTAAGCCCTTTCACCCTTCCCCTCCTGTGGCACGTCTGGCCCAGCAACACCAGCATCAGGGCCAGCACACTTGGCACCCTAAGGCCAAGTCTGCCACTTCCTGTAGTAGGAAGCCTGAAGGCAAGGGTCCAGGAAGTCCCTCAGTGGGCCCTTCCTCCAAGCCTGCCCAGTGATGGGTTGAGGGGTGTCACCCCCAACCTCGTCACTCCTCCGCAGGTTCCCCCCATGGGGGGATGGCTTCACCACTTCTTTTCCGCCTGGTCCACTATCACCACCGACCACTGGGTGCTAGAAGTGGTCGGCAAGGGTCTGCCTCCGGAATTCAAGCAGTCTCTCCCATTGAGCCATCGCCTCACGGGGGGGCTATGGGTTCCGCAGCCTCTCTGTTGGCTTGTCAAACTGAGATTGCCTTGCTCCTCCAGAAGGAGGTGATCAGCGAGGTGGCAGACCCCCCTCCAGACCCAGGGTTTGTGTCCAGGTACTTACTGGTCCCATTCTCGACCTGCATGACCTGAAAAAGTTCCTAAGGCCTCGCACTTTCAGGATGGTCAGTCTGGCTCAGATCATTCCATCCTTGGAACCAGGTATGTCGTTCTATTCTCTGGACCTTCAGGATGCATTCTTTCATGTCCCAATCCATCCGTCTCATCAGCAATTTCTCTGATTCCGAGCAGAGGGATCTCTCTACGAGTTCTGGGCCATGCTGTTTGGCCTTTCTCCAGCTCCCAGGGTCTTCACCAAATGCATGGCAGTGGCAACAGCATTCCTGTGGTGCCGAGGGGTCCGGGTGTACCCTTACCTGGATGACTGGCTGTTTGCAGCCCCTCCAGGTTGGAAGTGGAGCGGTTCAGGGATCTGGCTCTCCAGCTCTGCTCTCAGATTGGCCTCCTCATCAATGAGGCTAAATCAGAACTCGTGCCATCACAAGTGATTCAGTTCATTGGGGCAGAGCTCGACTCTCTTTGAGCCAGAGCCTGGCTCCCGGCGGACAGGGCCGAGGTCCTTTCCTCCTTTGCCCAATCATTTCTGGTTGGGCAATTGCACTCTGCCCGGGACTTCCTGCGCCTCATGGGCCTCATGGCAGTCTGCACCAGTGTGGTCCATTGGGCCCACTGGCATATGCGTCCCCTGCAATGGGGGCTGGCCAGCCAGTGGTCACAGTGCTCCGGTCCTCTGGACCAGCCGGTGACAGTGACCCAGGAGATATGAGACGGCCTGCAGTGGTGGCTTGTCCCAGCTCACCTGCAGGAGGGTATCCCATTTGTCTGCCCCCAAATGACGGTCACTCTAAAGACCGATGCCTCTCTGATGGGTTGGGGTGCCCATCTGGGGGAGCTCAGAGCCCATGGCCTCTGGTCCCCTCAGGAGTCACGATGCCACATCAACCTGCTGGAGCTTTGAGTGGTTTGACTAGCCCTCACCACCTTCGCTCCATTTGTATGGGGTCAGGTGGTTCAGGTCCAGACAGACAACACCACGACCATGTACTATCTCAACCGTCAGGGCAGGACACACTCCTTGCCTCTGTGCAAGGAGGCTCTCTGCATCTGGTCTCTCGTGATCAGCCTGGAGGCGGATCTCCTAGCCATCCATGTGGCAGGAGCCTCCAACAGTCTGGCCGATGCCCTCAGCTGGATAGTCGCTGCTTCTCACGAGTGGTCTCTCCTGCCGGAGGTAGTACAAGACCTGTTCTTCAATTGGGGCTACTCTCAGGTGGACCTGTTTGCTTCCAGGGAGAATGCGAAGCTGCGGCTGTTTCATGCCCGTGCCCCTTAGCAGGGCTCACTGCAGGGGGATGCCTTCTCGAGGCCATGGATCCTGGGCCTCTTCTACACCTGCCCTCCATTTCCCTTGATCCACAAGGTGCTTCTCAAGGTGAAGAGGGACAAGGCGCAGGTGATTCTGGTAGCCCCAGACTGGCCTGGCCAATTCTGGTACCCAGATCTCCTCAGCCTCAACTCCAGGCTCCCGAGGCGGCTTACATAGATACATAGGCAGTGTCGGCAGATAAGGGCCTATGGCCCACCCAGTCTGCCCATTTGAGCTTGTAAGTTCAGTTTGTTTTCCTAGAAGTCCATTTCCCCTTACCCCTGACCTCTAGAATTCCTTTATGTCTATCCCATGCATTCTTAAATCCCGTGATTGTTTCAGCCCCCACCACTTCCTCTGGCAGGGTGTTCACTTGTCCCACCCGTTCTGTGAAGAAATTCTTTCTCATGTTTCCTCTGAATCGTCCTCCCTCCAACTTCATCCCATGCCCTCTAGTCCTGGAACATCTTTTCGCTTAAAAATAGTGCTTTCCTGCACCCTGTTTCTCCCTGTAAGATACTTGATGTCTCTATCATATCCCTCTCTCCTCCTCTCCTCCAGGAGTACATGTTCAGTTCCTTCAACCTGTCTTCATAGGACTTGTGATGCAATCCATGCACCATCTTTGTTGCCCTCCTCTGAACCTTCTCTACCCTGTCTGTGTCCTTACGTAGGTATGGTCTCCAGAACTGTACACTGTACTCCAGGTGGGGCCTCACTAGTGTCTTTTATAGCGGAATTATGACCTCCCTTTTCCTGCTGGTGATGCCCCTGCCTATACATCCCAGCATCCTATTTGCTTTACCTGATGCCTTGTCACACTGTTTCCCTACCTTGAGGTCATCAGAGATGACAACCCCAAGATCCCTTTCCTGCTTGGTGCATGCTATATCCTCACCCCCAACTGATATATTGTGCCAGGGTTTTGTGCCCTATATGCATTATCTTGCACTTCTTTGCATTGAATTTCAACTGTAAACCCTTGACCATTCTTCAAGTTTCTGCAGGTCCCTTCTCATTCTGTCTACACCCTCTGGTGTGTCTACTCTGTTACAGAGCTTTGTGTCATCAGCGAACAGTGAAATTCTGCCTTCTAGATCCTGTGCAATGTCACTGATGAAGATGTTGAATAGGACCGGTCCCAGCACTGATCCCTGTGGTACCCACTGGTCACTCTTCCCTCTGTGGAGTGACAGCCATTTACCACCACCCTCTGTGTCCTGCCACCCAGCCAGTTACCTACCCATCACACTACTGTCCTGCCCACCCCATATTCCCCAGTTTGTGTAATAGTCTTCTATGTGCACAGTGTCAAGGCCTTGCTGAAGTCCAGATAGGCCATGTCCACTGCCCTCCCTGATCCACCTCCCTAGTCACCCAGTCAAAAATTCAATGAGGTTGGTCTGACATGACCTCCCCTGGTGAAACCATGCTGCCTTGGGTCCTGTGGTCCATTGACAACCAGATGTTCCACCAATCTCTCCTTCAGTAGTGCTTCCATGATCTTTCCCACTACCGAGGTGAGGCTGACTAGTCTGTAGTTCCCTGCTTCCTCTTTGTTCCCACTTTTGTATAAGGGGACTACATCTGCTGTCCTCCAGTCTTTGGGTACCTCCCCTGTTTCCAGTGATTGGCTAAACAGGATAGCCAGAGGTTCAGCCACCACCTCTCTTAGTTCTTTAAGGACCCTGGGTGCACCCATCTGGCCCCTTTGCTTGTCAACTCTTATTGCTTCCAGTTCCTTCAGGACCCTTTCTCGTGTAAAGGGACTTGTGTCCATTCTGCACCATTCTCATCCCTTGTACTCCCTTCAGACCCATTACCCCCTCTTCCTCAGTAAGACTGAGCAGAAATACCTGTTCAATATGTCAGCTTTACTGTTGTCATCCTCCAGACGACTCCCATCCTCCCCTTCAGTCTTACTATCCCTCCTTTGTCTTTCTTTTTCACTTATGTACCTGTAAAGGTTTGTCCCCTTTACCCACTGATTTTGCAATGTGTTCTTCTGTCTGAGCTTTGGCTTCCCTTACTGACTTCCCTGCCTCCCTTTGTTTCTCCTGGTACTTCTCCCTATCCCCTTCTGCCTGTGTCTTTTTGTATTGCCTGAATGCAATCTTTTTGGCTTTCACTTTCTTTGCTACCTCTTTGGAAAACCATAATGGTCTCCTCTTCCTTTTCCTCTTGCTAACCTGCTTAATGCATAATTCTTTTGTTCTTATAATCCCCATTTTAAATACTGCCCACTGTTCCTCAACCCCTGATTCCTGTCCCATTCCCCTTAATGCCTCTTTCAAGTATCTCCCCATTTTCCCAAAGTCTGCCCCCTAAAATCCAGGATACGTGTTTTTGTGTGGTTTGGTTCTGCTCTTTCTGTGATTTCAAACCACAATGACTGGTAGTCACTGTTATCAGGTGCTCCCCACTGTTACCCCCATCACACTGTCCCTGTTTGTGAGCAGAAGGTCCAGTATTGCCTTCTGCCGAGTTGGTTCCATGACCAGTTGCTTGAGGAAGGCACCCTGAAGGAGTCCAGGATAAATCTGCTCCTAGTTGATGCTGCTGCTGGGATGCTCCAGTCCACATCTGGAATATTGAAGTCTCAACCAGTACTACCTCACCCTTGTCTGCCATCCTTTGGATGGCTAGCATCAACTCCCTATCTGTTTCTTCCTCCTGGGCTGGTGGTCTATAGACCACACCTGTGCGGATAGCTGGCCCCATTTTCCTTTCCAGCTTTACCCACAGTATCTCTCCCCATTTGTTCCTCCTGGATCTCTGTGACCCTTATGTCATTTTTCACATACAGTGCCACTCCTCCTCCTTCCTGCCTGCTCTGTTTCTTCTGAATATGTTGTAGCCAGGTATGGCCATCTCCCAGTCATGGTTATCATTACACCAGGTTTCAGTGATGGCCATAATGTCCAAGTCTGACTGTACCATGACAGCCTCCAGATCTTCCATCTTGTTGCTAAGGCTCCTGGCATTTGCACACATGGCTTTCATGATTTGACCTCCTAGACTGCTTCATTGTTCTACTCCAGCCCCTTCCTTGGTTGTCATTTATCCCTGGTTCTCCTTGCTGTTATGCCCTTCAGCCCACCGGACCTGCTGTCAGTCGACAAGGGGAAGGTTCTCCACCTGGACCTTCAATCCCTGCACCTGACAGCCTGGTTCCTGAGTGGCTAGAGTTCCAGGTCTTGGGTCTTTCTGACGAGGTCCTCAGCATTGTTGAGGTGTCCCGTAAGGAGTCGACCAGAAAATGCTATGCCTTGAAATAGAAGAGATTCTCCATTTGGTGTCAGGACAAGGGGTCGGGCCCTTCTTCCTGTTCCTTGGATAGCATTCTGGACTACCTGTGGTCCCTTTCTCAGATAGGGCTTCAGTTGACGAACCTTAAGGTGTACCTGGCAGTCATCTCTGCTTACCAGGCGTGGGCCAACAAGCAGTCGGTGGTGGAGGAGAAAGTGGTCGGGTGCTTTTTCAAAGGCTTTGATCATATATCCCCTCTGGTGCGAGAACCTCCACCTCTGTGGGATCTACTGCTGGTATTGGCTAAGCTCATGGGCAAGCCATTCGAACCGATGCACAGGTGTGACATCTCTCACCTGTCGTGGGAGACCGCCTTCTTGGCGGCTATCATGTCAGCCAGAATGATGGGAGAGCTCCAGGTGCTTTCCATTGAGTCTCTTTATCTGGTCTTCCACAGGGACAAGGTTGTCCTTTGCCCCCACCTGAAATTACTTCTGAAGGTGGTGTCAGAGTTTCACCTTAACCAGGTGTTGATTCTGCCAGTGTTCTACCCCAATCACACCTCGGAGGCCGAATATAGACTCCATACTTCAGACCCTAGAAGATTGCTCTCTTATTATAAGGAGCGAATGGCTGAAGTTTGGTGAGAGGGTCGCCAGCTGTTTGTCACCTACGCTGAAGCCGCACCTGGCAGATCTGCAGCCAAGCGGACGATAGGCAGGTGGGTCACCTCCTGCATAGATCTCTGTTATAGGTTGTCGGGCATGGAGCCTCCCAAAGGGATAAGAGCTTATTCTACCTGCCATACAGCTGCTTTGGTGACTACTTCTAGGGACGTCCCTTTCCAGGAAATCTGCAGGGCTGCTACCTGGAAGTCAGCACACACCTTCATTTCCCATTACCACATTGACCTAGAGTCACACCGGGATGCTGGTTTTGGGACCTCGGTTCTCCAGTCCTTATTCCCTAAGTAGGGGGTGCGTGCCTTGCCTCCCTTCTCCCAGAGAACCGCTAGGAGTCTGCCAACAAGTGTGGATTGAACAACATATCACGTCCCTAGAAATACAGATTACTCACCTGTAACAGGAGTTCTAGGAATGGTATATGTTGTTCATCCACCGACCCCACCGACCTCCCAGCCCGGCCTTGCAATCCCCAGCGTGCTAGATCTGGCATCATGGGGCGGAGCCAAGGGTTTTACCACCTGGGTGGGTGGGAGGACCCAGCTTGAAGACCTCTGGCAACATTTAAAGTGGCAAGGAACCTGCCAGCAAGTGTGGATGAACAACATACACCACTCCTAGAACTCCTGTTACAGGTGAGTAACCTGTATTTCTTGTCTCAGCATGTCTACCTGGTTAACTAAATTCAGTAAAATTAGCTTAGCTCTTTAAGTCTGTCTGCTCATGTTGTTGCTCCGGAACATTTCATGGTCCTCACTGTCCTAATGGTGCCCCCCACCTGCAGTTAGCTCCCTCTGTACCTGGTCACCAACCACCATGCCCTCTTAATTCCTATCTCCCTGCACCAGCAACAAGATGCAGATGGTGGGGTGGGCATGAAAGGGGCATAGATCCAACAGCCCAGAAGGGGTGTAACTAAACCTAGGGGTCCATAGCCTAAGCGCATTATGATTATGTACACACACTAAGAAGTAAAATACCCAGTAAAGCCCAGCCCAAAGTAACCCACCCAAATAAAATTTAACTAGATGTACCAAGTACTTTACAAAATAATAGCCCTGCAATGCCCACCACAACTGCCATGCAACCCACACTTCCTGTAAACCCTGCATCTAAGTTATGCTCCAATAAGCAAATATAAAGAATTGCTATATACCATTCACTAGAGTTCAGATAAATATTACGTCCATTGTTACAGCCAACAATTTTATGATGTAGCCCTATATCAACGCCATTATATTATACAGGCATTGCAATCCATTTGGAGGCAGCAAACAAGATATTGTAGAAAGCCAAATTGTGGTGCTTGTATTAAATGATATCTTCTGCACTTCAGTACCATGGAGGGGGGGGGAGTCACAAAACAATCTGAAGGTGCAAAACCTTCCCTATGTCCCCAGAAGTTCCATAGCTGCAGAAAAAAAGCAGAACTTGCTCTGAGTACTTTACACACAACATCCGCAGCTGTGGGAAAAAATACACTGAGGACTGTGGAAAAAAGTGCAGCTACAGAAGTTCCTGAGGAAAAAAAGCCATTGAAAAGTATAGCATATCCCCATAGAGGCTATTCACAGCCTGTGTTTTTCTGCAGTTGCCGAAAAAATGTTGCACACATGCTGCACCACGAAGAGTGAGGCAAAGTGCAGTGTATCAACAACTGAGATACAATTATAGATTATAATTTATAGGGGAGGTGCAGGCACAAGTAATAGCAAACACATAGCAGTGTCGGTTGTTACAACAAAAATAGCACACGTTTTCACTGAAATATAACAAACTACAACCACTAGACCCAGTGCAGCCCATAAAGGAGCCCCACAGGCAGAAGAGGCAGAGCTGGTAACAGCCTACAGTGAGTGGGACTGAAGCAGATAACATAAGCAGTCCAGAGAGTGACACAACCATCAGTTCCACCAACAGTTACAGACAGCCACTGTGGTGAATGGCCCTGCTGGTACCAGTGGTGCTGGAGTGGACTCAGTAGGCTGCTGGTCTCTCTGTGAGTACTTTCTGCTGCATCTATGGCAAGACTGTCGATGTGTGCTGCTCCAGTTAATATGGGTCACCTGTTGTTGTGCCTGCGGAGCTTTTTCCTCAGCTAAGGACAGAATGTTAAGGAGAGTTCAGCACTTGTGGACTTCCATAACTTGCCTGTTTTATGGATTTCCGCAACTGCAGAAATGTTATGAACATGGTGCAACTAGATTTCTGCAGTGCTACAAGCCATTTTTCTGCAGCTATGGACATTTTTTCTCTCTTTGTGAATCCTGGTCAACATCTATATATCACTCACAGACCATACAATCATGTTTTTTTGCATTGTCGTTGTTGACGACACTTTCAACTTTTGGACTATCAAAGTCAGAGTCTTCCACTGCACTTGAGCTGTTGTTGTGGGTCTGTTTTTTATAAATTCTGCTAATAGGTCAGGATTGAAAAAATATATTTTGTGGTATCAGTTATGATGCTAGCTTTACATGGATAAAGAAAGGCAGTCATTAGTCTCGGAAATCTTGGAACAAAATTGCAGAAAATGTCTTCTACCAGCCTTGGACTGTGGCTCCCATTGGGATAAATAAAGACTTTGCATCCTTTAAAATTTAAAGCCCCTTTGAGACATGTCTTTTTGATTACACAGGTTCTGTTGCTCTCGAGGGAGACTTGAATCAAAACTGGGCTGGTTTGTCTATTTGCTTTGCATTCATGCTAGAGGTTAAGACAGAAATGTGCTTACTTTTTGATGATGTTGGTAATCAAAACACTCTATCCAGGGATTGGGGGGTCTGAGATGAATATCCCAGACCTTCTAAAAAGAGAACTCCCAGATCAGGTCCCAAGTAATAAGCTCCGGTGTCTTCAGGTTTGGCAGGCACACCACTCTCAGGTTATTCTTCCTAGCAGAGTTCTCCAGGTTTTCTATATCTTGGGCTTGCAGTATATTACCCCACAAAACAGCTGAGAGTAAAGCAGCACTACAGATGCAGTGATGCCTATAATTCTGCAATACCTAGTACAGCTACAGTCGTTAGGCCTATGGCCTTCAGCTTTAAAGATGCAAGTAGCAGTATCGGCATACATATCAGCTGGCAAAGAAAAATGTTTGTGGCCTCACGCCCTTTTTCAAAAGGTTTTTCAAAGAGCTAAGCCACTTGTACCACCAGTGAGGGACCCTGTCACGCACTGCAACCTCAACATATGTCTTGCCCAGCTTATGGAGGCTCCCTTTGTGTCTATGGAAGCTGCTGACCTAAGTATGTCACATGAAAAACCATACTCCTGGTTGTAGTCATCTCTGCTAGGAGGGTAAATGAATTGCAAGTCCCCTGCAGAACACAAATTGCATAATCCCTCATAGGAATAAAGTACTTCTTAAAACCAGCAGAAAATGCCTTCCTACGGTGGTATTTGAATTCCAGCTGAATTAGTCAGTGACTCTCCCAGTACTCTGTCCAGAGTATTCCAGTCTAGATGAGGAAAAGTTGCACAGCCTCAGCCTAAAGCGATTCCTGTCTATCTACATGGACCGGACAAAAGATGTCAGGTCCAGCAGCACCCACCTTTTTGTTACCTATGGTGAGGCTGGCAAAAGGCAAACCAGCTACAAAAAGATCTGTCTCTCACTGGATAGTCTCTTGCATTCAGTTCTACTTTGAAAAGGGTGGAAAAATTCCACCAACAGACTTAAGGGCACACTCCACAAGGGGTACTTCTGCCTCTGTGGCATCCTCAAGGGGCATCCCATTGTTGCACATTTGCAAAGCAATTACCTGGAAAACAGCACACACCTTTAAAAAGCACTGTTGTTTGGACATACAGTCCAGAAGGGATGCCAGCTTTGGAACTGCGGTTTTGCAGAATGTTTTTCCTAATTAGGTTCTGGACCCAGCCTCCCAAGGTACTTCTACCGAGACTGCGTAAGAAGTAAACATTGAATGAGTGATTCCTGGGGTTAGAAATAAAAATTACTCACCGTAGTAATGTTGTTTCTGCTTAAGGGATCACTCACTATGTTTTCACTCCCTAACCCTGCCTCCCATTCCACAGCCTGAAATAGGTTCACACAAGAATCACTTCCTTTTTTCATTGCGGTTCCTTGAGCATTACTGTTGCAGTTCCTACAAACGTAAGCTTGTTGTTATTGTTTATATGGTAAAATTTAATGAGTCTGCATCAATTTGGTGTTTTAAAAAATCTATAAACATCTTTCGGGCAGCCTTTTCACTAGTTTCCCCTAGGCACTTTTCCACTCTGGCTTGGAAGCAGATTTGAGCAATGGCCAGAGTGGAGTGCGGATGCATAGGTTCTATCTCCAGGGCATCCTTCTTGAATGAGATGACTGCATAAAAAGTGAGTGATCCCTTAAGAAGAAACAACATTACTACAGTGAGTAATTTTTTCTTCTGTTTTGTTTTTCAGTCTAGGGCACTGCGTTGTCAATAGCCACTCTAGGATGTGGGGTGTATGCTGAATAAATGCATGCCCTGGCTGCACAGTAGGCACAAGGCCAGTGTCCCAGTACCTTATGCAGCCAGGGCATGTTATTAATTAAGTATACACCCATGCCCTGGAGTGGCTTATTGCACTTTTAAAATGGAAATATGTTGATAAAATAAAGAAATAAAGGCAAACATGTTTTTAAACTGCAGAAAACCTGAAGAAATTGACTCAAGTGCAGTGCAAGCCACTTACCATGGACAGTTTTGTGTAGCTTCATTTTGTCCATCTAAAGCAATGTCCACAGTCGCCGGCAGGGGGCAGCATTGCCTAACAAAATGCCACTTGCAGGATTTGTGTTACATAAAAACATAGACTTTGACGGCAGATAAGGACCGCTTGGCCTATCTAGTCTGCCCATTTCCCTACCTACAGGATAGGCCACAGATCCTAGTGTAACCCCCCTGCAAATGGGGGTTCCCAAAAGACTTCCAGGAGCTTGCTTGAATGCTCCAAGCCTGAATGGTGTTTGGCATTTAAGCCATTTATCAGTGAGTGTTTTTAGAACCTCTGGTACTGTCTCTTTAAGAGCTGTCTGCTTGCAGACATAATTAGTTTATATGGGGGAACTGTGTGTTTCTCTGTTTGAGTACCACTCAAGCTGCTGCCAATTCACTTCATTTTGCAGTCACTAGGAGTGCAAAGGGAACCTATCTGAAAGATGTAACTGTTTGCCAGAAATTATTTAAGTAATAATGAAATTACAGTTTGTCTAACCTGCTTTCTTTGCAGTCAGAACTGTGTCTGCTAGTTCCCATTCTAGTTTTGAACTGCTGAACTGGACCAATCAGTGTGGGGTAAGCTAGCTCTAAAATGGTGCCTTGGACGAATCAGAACTTGGACTCATAATCTGAGCCAGCCACAAGAGGATTGTATGGGCAGTGACTCTGGGAGATGTAGTTTAGACTTCAGTGCCTTTTTGGACCAACAGCAGCAGTCTATTGTGAGTGACAGCCAATCCAGTCAAGAACTGGGAGGAACTCAAAGGAAGTGCCCGGTTTTGTCAGTTGGAGTTTCAGTTGAGCTTTGGCAGTGAAGAAGGAAGGAGCCCTGTGCTTTTTCAGTGTGCAGTTTTAGTCAAAAACGTGTGTAAGGCCCAGAGTTCGGTCTGCAGCTTGTTAGGACTGAATCCGCCCTGTGAAAAGAATCAAAGGATCTCTGAAGAGTAGAAACCAGGCTCACCCTGTAGAAGACTGGAGAAATTGCTGAAAATTCCACTCGGTCTGTCAGGAACTGAATCTGCTGTGTGTTCTCCCGGGTATTGTGCAGTAATTGCGATCGGGATACAGATGCAGCCTGCCTGGTATAGTGCTTTGTTTTATATGGATGTGTGAAGAGGTTTGTGTACCTCAAGTGAGCCCTGCTGACATTGAAGGACCCTATCTTATTTGGAGGTCGTGAGTACTAATTCAGGGTCGCTCCCTGTTGAATTGCCACATTAAATCCAAATGGAATTACTGTACTGCTGACTGTTTAATTCTCCTTTTCTCTGTGTGAAAGGGCCCCTACCAGCTGCCACGGTTTGGACTAGCCACTAGGGCTTGGGTACCCAGGGACAGTAACTGATAGGGATAGGCCTGTGCACAGAGCCATGAGTAGATTATTAGAGTGATAAGCTAATTAACCTGATTTCCCCTGTCCTTGTTATATCCCCTAAATAAATCAGAGCTGCTTGTTTCAGCAAGTTATACTGCCTGAGGTATTTGTCTATGTTAAAGTACTGTACTGTGATTGTTGCACTGTATCTCATTTCACAGGAGGTCCCAGTGCGGAACCAGACCTGGGGGTAAGTGTATACTGTGAAGGTAATTCTGATATATTGTGTGGGCCACTAGTGGGAAGAAAGGGGTTGCAGTGTCCCAGAGGGCTGTGACCAAGTTAGTTTAACTATTGCAAACCCTGACCTCTGGGTGGAGGCACCCGCCATTGGATCCAGGCCCTCAACCTGTTAGTGGCAAATCAGGCAGGGGTAGTAGCCCCTGGGATAGCGCCATCTAGGGGTTACATCTTGGAGGCTCACCGCTGGGATTGTGTGTCCTCTAGTGGCCATATTTACGAACCACTGTTAAGAAAAAATGGGTACCCCGACAGAAGTGGCTGTGCACCGGCTGGTGGAGTGGTGTACTGGGGAGGAGATCGACCCCCAAAATGCTATGCTTATCCTGGACATCCCCCTGGGTATCAATACGGACACTGTGCAGGGAGTACTTTCCAAGGTAGAAGGTTTACAAAACCTGTTGGTGGTGGGTCGGCATGCTAATCTGCTCACCCACACTTTCCTGGCCCTAGTAGAGTTTAAGGATCCCATAGATAGCTCCAAAGTGCCACAGACCATTACCCCAGAGGAGCCCTCACTGCTTGGAGAGTGATAACTAAGGACAGTAAAGACCCGGGGGGGAATCAGCCCCCACCACTATCTGAAACTTTTGAGGAGAAATTTGCTGAATGGTTGCTGGGAGAGGGGAAAACTGTGGAGGACTTGAAGAAACTATTCTTGCCACCTGGAGGTGTTCCTCCCCCAACACCCTCTCCTGCTCCAGTGCCCGTAATGGTGGCTAAACCAATGCAGACTCCTATTTCTGCACCTGCCATTAGTCACGACTCTTACCGAAGGTTGAGGATCTTCTCTGGCACCCTCCCAACCCCCCAAGGGGAGGATGACTGGGAGACCTGGATAGACTATGTTGCCCCAAGTGCTAGAATGGCAATGCTCGGAGGCGAAGCGAAAGAGGGTTAGTGAGCCTCCGAGGTCCTGCCTGGCTACCATCCGTGCTAAAGGGCCAGTAACCCTGAAGCGACTGCACAGGCCTATCTTGAGGCCTTGGAGAATGTGTATGGGAGCCCAGATTCTGATGAGGACCTATGGTGGAGAGTAAGAAATGCACAACAGTACCAAGGGAGTTGTTGTCTGTGTATGTCTCGGCTGGAAAAATTGTTGCAAGAATGCCTCAGAAAGGGTGGTTTGCCAGCGATTGAACTGGACCGAACCAGACTGGACAGAATCCTTAAGTCTGCCCCTTCTCAGAACTGCTGTTGCTTCAGTTACGCCTGGCAAATCGACTGGAATCCCCACCCTCCTATGATGAGTTAATGAGAGAAATTCGAGGAGTTGAGAAAAGGCGACCTCGGGAGGTACCTGCACCAACAGCTGTGGCTACGACCCGAGTGACTGAGGGTGACCCATCAAGTGAAGTTCAGGGGCAGAGGTTGACAGTCAATGAGTGCTCTGACAAGGAAAAAGATATGCCACAATGGGGTGAACTGTTGAGAGAGATCCGGAATTCAAAACAGTCCTTTATGAAGGCCACGTCTGCAAATGCGGGCCCTGACCTATATCCGACTGCATCTGCTATGGGGTGGGGTACCACCCATGTATCTCCTGCTGATAACAGCTCCAAACTCAATTCCTTGACCATGGAAGTGGAGAAACTGACGAGATGTCTCCAAATGCTTATCACGCCGCAGACAGAGATGGCACCCAGGTTTCCAGTTAGTAATACCCCGCCCTGGCTCCCAGTGTGCGCTCGGCCAGCTCAAACTCCAGAAAGTATGTTTTGCTATAATTGTGGGAAAGATGGGCACATGAAAGGAATGCCAGTCCCAAAAGACACTGACAAAGTTGCATATAGGCTACAAGGAGAGCTTGGGAGGAAGAAATCAGTGGTTAAGAAGGTGCGACATGATCCCAGTGAGGGCACAAAATGCTAATTCACGTCCTTTGTGGCAAGGTCAGTTGCCCAGGCCCCCACTACCGCCTCTCCAGACTGGTCCAGAATAGTGGGTCCCTCCATGGAGACCACTGTAAAGGTGAATGGAGTGTCTACAAGAGCTGTATTAGACAGTGGCTCCCAAGTGACAATTATGTTCCAGGATTGGTATCAGAAGCATTTGTCAGGCGTGCCCTTACAACCATTAGAAGGACTGCATGTATGGGGTTAAGTGAGAAGGCCTACCCTATTCTGGGTATATCGAATTTGGCTGTCTTTCCCCACCTCCAGTGGCTGGAGTGGCCGAACAAGTAGAGACCCTAGCCTTAGTGTGTCCCCCCACTGGACTGTAGATGGTGTCCCTTTGTTGATGGAACAAATGCTCATATGTTCGGAAGGCTGGCACAGTTGTGTTATGAAAACAGGGTCAAAGACTAGTAGTGCTTTAGAGTTCAGCTTTAATTAAGAAGGCCTATGAGGCACAGAGAGATGCTGAAAAAACAGAACCAGAGGAACCGGTCGGAATTGTATGGAAGAAGGATCCTGAGTCTCTGATCCTGGAGCTAAATGCCCAGTGTACCTTACAGGAGAGGTCCGTATCAGAAAGGATGTTAAGAATAAAATATTAATGTTGGATGCACCAGGCGATGGAAAATTGCCAGAGGGACTGCTGGTCAAGCCTAGTATTTTGCCGCTAGAGCCCATGCTTATGCCAGAAGGGTAATGGTCCAAGTTCATAATGTGTCTGAAAGAGACATTCGAGTAAACAGAGGTTGCATCCTGGCTAATGTGCATTGTGCAGACACTGCAGTGCTCCAGCAGCAAGAGTTCAAGGAAGAATGACAGAGTAACGCCTGACTTGTTTGATTTGGCGACTCCGCTGCCAGCTGAATGGAAAGTGAGGATCAGTGAGAAGCTTGCCCAGAGAGACCAGGTGTTTTCTTTAAAGGAATGGGATGTAGGATGGTGCAAGAGCTGAGCACAATATCCGACTGCATGACAAAGACCATTTCGTGAGAGGTCTCGACGCCTGGCACCTGCTGACATAGATGATGTGAGACGGCATCTGCAAGAGATGTTAGCTGCTGGTGTAATACAAGAATCCAGAAGCCCTTATGCTTCCCCCATTGTGGTAGTGAGGAAAAAGAATGGAACAGTAAGGATGTGTGTGGATTATCGCACCTTAAACCGGCGGACTATCCCTGATCAGTACACAATGCCCCGCATTCAGGATGCTTTGGACTGCCTAAACGGGAGCAAGTGGTTCTCTGTGCTGGATCTCCGCAGTGGGTACTACCAGATCCCGATGGCCCCAGAGGACCATGAGAAGACGGCCTTTATCTGTCCGCGCTTCTATGAATTCATGAGGATGCCTCAAGGATTTCAGGTGCCCCAGCCACTTTTCAACGATTGATGGAGCGTGCAGTGGGGACATGAACTTACTAGAGTGCCTGGTATACCTAGATGATGTTATTGTGTTTGGCAGCTCACTGGAGGAACATGAGCAGATTATTTAAGGTATTGGACCGACTGGAGGACTTTGGCCTTAAACTGTCCATTGATAAGTGTCAATTCTTTCAAACATCAGTAAAGTATGTGGGACACATAGTATCCACGAGAATAGAGACCGACCCCAAGTAAGTTGAGGCCTTGACCACCTGGCACAGCCCAAAAATCTAAAAGAACTGCAAAGATTCCTGGGATTCTGTGGTTATTATCGGCGCTTCATCAAGGACTATTCAAGAGTGATCCGCCCTTTACTTAACCTTACTCAAGGGTATCCCCAACCCACAAAAATACCAAAAGTCAGCGTCCCTCAAGACTGAAAGAGTGTATTTTCATCAGTGAAGTATTTGAGGCCGCTGGACTCCTGATTGTGAGACTGCTTTTCATGAGATCATATATCAACTTACCCATGCTCCAGTGCTGGCCTATGCCGATCCAAGAAAACCTTACGTCCTGCACACTGATGCTAGCTTGCAATGGTTGGGGGCTGTGTTGTACCAAGAGCACGAGAATGGCCTGAGACCAGTGGCCTTTGCCAGTAGAAGCCTGAACCCATCCGAAAAGAACTATCCTGTACATAAGTTAGAGTTCCTAGCTTTGAAGTGGGCTATTGTTGACCAATTCCATGAGTACTTGTATGGGGCTAAAATACTAGTAAAACTGACAATAATCCTTTGACCTATGTGCAGACCTCAGCTAAGTTGGATGCCACTGGCCATGGGTGGCTTTCTGCATTATCTACATATGACTATGCTCTGAATACCGAGCAGGTCTGAACCACATAGATGCTGATGCTCTCCCGGGCCTGTTCCCCAGAATGATTGGGTCGATTGCAGAACCTGACATTGGGCACTCTGCCGGAAGTTTGACAGGGAGGAACAAATGTCCACGGACGCAGTGGACTGCATGGTGGATTGCTTGGGAGCCTCTGAGAATTGCATACCTGCTGCTTATTGCCACTTTTCTGCAATAGACATTGGTGCACTGCCTCAGCTGGACAATGACAGTATTCGGCGGCTCAATCCCGCGATCCCATGATCAAAGCAGCTTTAGAAGCCCTCTATGCAGGAAAAGATGTGTCAAATTACGCTCCACTGATTTGAGAACTGCACTGCTATACAAAGAAGGTCCTAAGTTGAAACTGATCAATAAACTGTTATACAGAGAAACAGTAGACAGAGGGGACAAGTAGACAAACAACAACTAGTGCTGCCCACTGCCTTCGAGACTCAGTACTGAGGTCCTTGCACAACCACATGGGCACCTTGGTACAGACAGAACACTTGACTTGGTGAGATCCAGATTCTATTGGCCTAAGATGGGGGCTGATGTGGAGCAGCACATTCAACCTGTAGTCGCTGCTTACAGAGGAAAGCTTTGCCCCAAAGGGCTGCCCCCTATAACATCACCACCAGTGCACCCATGGAGCTGGTCTGTATTGATTTTCTGAGTTTGGAGTCAGATCAAAGAAATATCAGTAATGTGCTGGTGGTCACTGACCATTTCACGAGATATGCCCAAGCTTTCCCACCAAAGACCAGAAAGCATCCACTGTGGCCAAAGTACTTGTAGAAAACTTTTTGTTCACTGTGGGCTCCACAAAGAATCCATTCTGATCAAGGGAGAGACTTTGAGAGTCGTCTGATCAAAGAGATGCTTTCTCTGTGGGGAGGCGAAAGTCAGAACCACTCCTTACCACCCCAGGGGACCCACAGCCTGAGCGTTTCACAGCACTTTGCTAGATATACTAGGCACCCCTGCACCCAAAGGACAAGCCTAGATGGAGCCAACAATTAGCACCCTTGGTACATGCTTATAACTGCACCAAAGTGATGCCACTGGATTCTCCCCTACCGCCTGATGTTTGGAAGAGAAGCTCGACTACCAGTAGATGTGTGTTTGGGGTCTCTCTGATGGGGTTCAAGCTGACAACTATTTACAGTATGTGCAAAGTTAAAAGCCCAGCTAACTCATGCGTACCAACTGGCTCAAACCATGGCTGCCAAAGAAATCTGGCCAACAAAGAAAGGTATGATAAAGGTGAAAGCACAGGAACTCCAGGAGGGAGATCGGGTATTGCTAAGAAATCTGGGACTGCATGGCAAGCACAAGATTGCTGACAGATGGCACCATCTCCCACATTGTAGTGGGCAAACTAGATGATCTGCCAGTGTACAAAGTAAGGCCTGAGAATAATTCAAAAGATGTAAAAACAATGCATAGAAATCATTTACTGCCCATTGGACAAATCTTAATTGAGTCTGAGCCCCTAGAAGATGTCCCTGCTGGACCAGTGACTAGAGCTGCTGCTAAGAAAAGATCAAGAAAGTCTGCACCTACAGAAGCAAAGTTAAGTGTTCCCCTCCACAAGTCCCAGTTGAGCATGACTGTCAGTCCATATCGGAAGAAAGTGAGAGTGACTTTGAATACTATCCTTCTTACGAACTGAGTCAATTGTTTGAGGCAATCCCTAGTCAATACTGGAGACAAAGCTGGGCCTTCTGGACTGTCTAAGCCCCAGCTTCATCCTGGAGCCAATGCTCCCAGAAAGTGAAGTGCAAAGCATCAGATCAGATGAAATGGAATCATTGTGCATGGTTGAACTGTTTGAGCTTTCAGGGAGAAAATGATAGATTGGGGCAGACTGGTGATACACCCGAACAAGAAGAGTATTTTGAGTGCCCTGACAGTCCACTGCCAGTGTCCAAAGCTCTCCATGCGAGCCAAATGTTGTGGACTCAGAAACTGTAACTCCTGGAGCTGAAAGTGCCCCAAGTTCTAGCCTCTACCCCCATGGAGACTCCTGACAAGTGAGGACAATGCTGAAAATGAGGCTCAGGTGCAGAGACTATAACAGTTCCCCTAGAAAGACTGGTCGAGCTGTAAAGCCTGTGGTGCACCTCAGTTATGATTCCCTTGGGAGGCCTGTGGACTTGCCTCTCAATGTTGTCCATAAAGGAGTATGTCCCCAGCTCATTGCCCAAACTGAGCATCAGTGCTAACTCAAGTTACTTGTGTTGCCCTCTAAGTATGGTGCCCTTGCCCCATCCAGCCCCAAGGTAACTGATAGGAAGGCCCCTCTCTTCAGGTTTCATGTACAAGAGGTAATAACTTGAGTTATGGTACAATGTGTATGTAATACTGTGTAAAGAGTGGTACTGCAATGTTTCAGAAATGTGTTCTTGGTAAAATGATATATTGACTGATGATTACATGTGCGAGCCTAATGCAAATGTATATGGTTGCAGTTGAAACTTATGGGGTACTTGCTTGATGCGGACGCTAAGCTTTCCCAGGCCAGGAAGGGTGTAACCCCTGCAAATGGGGGTTCCCAAAAGACTTCCAGGAGCTTGCTTGAATGCTCCAAGCCTGAATGGTGTTTGGCATTTAAGCCATTTATCAGTGAGTGTTTTAGAACCTCTGGTACTGTCTCTTTAAGAGCTGTCTGCTTGCAGACATAATTAGTTATATGGGGAACTGTGTGTTTCTCTGTTTGAGTACCACTCAAGCTGCTGCCAATTCACTTCATTTTGCAGTCACTAGGAGTGCAAGGAACCTATCTGAAAGATGTAACTGTTTGCCAGAAATTATTTAGAGTAATAATGAAATTACAGTTTGTCTAACCTGCTTTCTTTGCAGTCAGAACTGTGTCTGCTAGTTCCCATTCTAGTTTTGAACTGCTGAACTGGACCAATCAGTGTGGGGTAAGCTAGCTCTAAAATGGTGCCTTGAGACGAATCAGAACTTGGACTCATAATCTGAGCCAGCCACAAGAGGATTGTATGGGCAGTGACTCTGGGAGATGTAGTTTAGACTTCAGTGCCTTTTTGGACCAACAGCAGCAGTCTATTGTGAGTGACAGCCAATCCAGTCAAGAACTGGGAGGAACTCAAAGGAAGTGCCAGTTTTGTCAGTTGGAGTTTCAGTTGAGCTTTGGCAGTGAAGAAGGAAGGGCCTGTGCTTTTTCAGTGTGCAGTTTTAGTCAAAAAACGTGTGTAAGGCCCAGAGTTCGGTCTGCAGCTTGTTAGGACTGAATCCGTCCTGTGAAAGAATCAAAGGATCTCTGAAGAGTAGAAACCAGGCTCACCCTGTAGAAGACTGGAGAAATTGCTGAAAATTCACTCGGTCTGTCAGGAACTGAATCTGCTGTGTGTTCTCCGGGTATTGTGCAGTAATTGCGATCGGGATACAGATGCAGCCTGCCTGGTATAGTGCTTTGTTTTATATGGATGTGTGAAGAGGTTTGTGTACCTCAAGTGAGCCCTGCTGACATTGAAGGACCCTATCTTATTTGGAGGTCGTGAGTACTAATTAAGGTCGCTCCCTGTTGAATTGCCACATTAAATCCAAATGGAATTACTGTACTGCTGACTGTTTAATTCTCCTTTTCTCTGTGTGAAAGGGCCCTACCAGCTGCCACAGTTTGGACTAGCCACTAGGGCTTGGGTACCCAGGGACAGTAACTGATAGGGATAGGCCTGTGCACAGAGCCATAAGTAGATTATTAGGTGATAAGCTAATTAACCTGATTTCCCCTGTCCTTGTTATATCCCCTAAATAAATCAGAGCTGCTTGTTTCAGCAAAGTTATACTGCCTGAGTATTTGTCTATGTTAAAGTACTGTACTGTGATTGTTGCACTGTATCTCATTTCACAGGAGGTCCCAGTGCCGGAACCAGACCTGGGGGTAAGTGTATACTGTGAAGGTAATTCTGATATATTGTGTGGGCCACTAGTGGGAAGAAAGGGGGGTTGCAGTGTCCCAGAGGGCTGTGACCAAGTTAGTTTAACTATTGCAAACCCTGACCTCTGGGTGGAGGCACCCGCCATTGGATCCAGGCCCCTCAACCTGTTAGTGGCAAATCAGGCAGGGGTAGTAGCCCCTGGGATAGCGCCATCTAGGGGTTACACTAGTTAACCAACAGCCTATTTCTTCCTACCCCCCACGAGAATTGCCTTATGTCTGTCCCATGCATTCTTGAATTCTCCCACAGTTACTGTACTGTAGTCTGAGCTAAAGCACTTACAACCAGGCTCTGGCCAAAGCCAATAGGGGTGAAGCAGAGGAATTTGGGGTAAAAACATTGTAAATTGCCAAGGTTATTTCAATATTCAAGGTTGACTTCAATATTCCAGACGTGGACTGGAGCATCCCAGCAGCAGCATCAACTAGGAGCAGATTTATCCTGGACTTCCTTCAGGGTGCCTTCCTCAAGCAACTGGTCATGGAACCAACTCGGCAGAAGGCAATACTGGACCTTCTGCTCACAAACAGGGACAGTGTGATGGGGGTAACAGTGGGGAGCGCCTGGGTAACAGTGACCACCAGTCATTGTGGTTTGAAATCACAGAAAGAGCAGAACCAAATCACACAAAACACGTATCCTGGATTTTAGGGGGCAGACTTTGGGAAAATGGGGAGATACTTGAAAGAGGAATTAGGGGAATGGGACAGGAATCAGGGTTGAGGAACAGTGGGCAGTATTTAAAATGGGGATTATAAGAACAATAGAATTATGCATTAAACAGGTTAGCAAGAGGAAAAGGAAGAGGAGACCATTATGGTTTTCCAAAGAGGTAGCAAAGAAAGTGAAAGCCAAAAGATTGCATTCAGGCAATACAAAAGACACAGGCAGAAGGGGATAGGGAGAAGTACCAGGAGAAACAAAGGGAGGCAGGGAAGTCAGTAAGGGAAGCCAAAGCTCAGACAGAAGAACACATTGCAAAATCAGTGGTTAAAGGGGACAAAACCTTTTACAGGTACATAAGTGAAAAAAGAAAGACAAAGGGAGGGATAGTAAGACTGAAAGGGGAGGATGGGAGTCGTGTGGAGGATGACAACAGTAAAGCTGACATATTGAACAGGTATTTCTGCTCAGTCTTTATATCTGAGGAGAGGGGTAATGGGTCTGAAGGAAGTACAAGGGGTGAGAATGGTGCAGAAATGGACACAAGTCCCTTTACACGAGAAAGGGTCCTGAAGGAACTGGAAGTAATAAGAGTTGACAAAGCAAAGGGGCCAGATGGGGTGCACCCCAGGGTCCTTAAAGAACTAAGAGAGGTGGTGGCTGAACCTCTTGCTATCCTGTTTAGCCAATCACTGGAAACAGGGGAGGTACCCAAAGACTGGAGGACAGCAGATGTAGTCCCCTTATACAAAAGTGGGAACAAAGAGGAAGCAGGGAACTACAGACCAGTCAGCCTCACCTCGGTAGTGGGAAAGATCATGGAAGCACTACTGAAGGAGAGATTGGTGGAACATCTGGTTGTCAATGGACTACAGGACCAAGGCAGCATGGTTTCACCAGGGAGGTCATGTCAGACCAACCTCATTGAATTTTTTGACTGGGTGACTAGGGAGGTGGATCAGGGGAGGGCAGTGGACATGGCCTATCTGGACTTCAGCAAGGCCTTTGACACTGTGCCACATAGAAGACTATTACACAAACTGGGGAATATGGGTGTGGGCAGGACAGTAGTGTGGTGGGTAGGTAACTGGCTGGGTGGCAGGACACAGAGGGTGGTGGTAAATGGCTGTCACTCCACAGAGGGAAGAGTGACCAGTGGGGTCCACAGGGATCAGTGCTGGGACCGGTCCTATTCAACATCTTCATCAGTGACATTGCGCAGGATCTAGAAGGCAGAATTTCACTGTTCGCTGATGACACAATGCTCTGTAACAGAGTAGACACACCAGAGGGTGTAGACAGAATGAGAAGGACCTGCAGAAACTTGAAGAATGGTCGAGGTTTGGCAGTTGAAATTCAATGCAAAGAAGTGCAAGATAATGCATATGGGGCACAAAAACCCTGGCACAATATATCAGTTGGGGGGTGAGGATATAGCATGCACCAAGCAGGAAAGGGATCTTGGGGTTGTCATCTCTGATGACCTCAAGGTAGGGAAACAGTGTGACAAGGCATCAGGTAAAGCAAATAGGATGCTGGGATGTATAGGCAGGGGCATCACCAGCAGGAAAAAGGAGGTCATAATTCCGCTATACAAGACACTAGTGAGGCCCCACCTGGAGTACAGTGTACAGTTCTGGAGACCATACCTACGTAAGGACACAGACAGGGTAGAGAAGGTTCAGAGGAGGGCAACAAAGATGGTGCATGGATTGCATCACAAGTCCTATGAAGACAGGTTGAAGGAACTGAACATGTACTCCCTGGAGGAAGGGAGGAGAGGGATATGATGAGACATACAAGTATCTTACAGGGAGAAACAGGGTGCAGGAAAACACTATTTTAAAGTGAAAAAGATGTTCCAGGACTAGAGGTCATGGGATGAAGTTGGAGGAGGATGATTCAGAGGAAACATGAGAAAGAATTTCTTCACAGAACGGGTGGTGGACAAGTGGAACACCCTGCCAGAGGAAGTGGTGGGGGCTGAAACAATCACGGGATTTAAGAATGCATGGGATAGACATAAAGGAATTCTAGAGGTCAGGGGTAAGGGGAAACAGACTTCTAGGAAAACAAACTGAACTTACAAGCTCAAATGGGCAGACTGGGTGGGCCATAGGCCCTTATCTGCCGACACTGTCTATGTATCTATGTATCTATGTTACAAGTGCGCATTTGCAAATTGTAACATAGGCTCATAAATATGTCAGTTTGTAATATTCTTACACCAAATTTTCAACATAGCCTTGTTATGACCGTGCCTCATGAAGACGGGCAGACAAAATGTTCAACTCCTGGCTTAAAGGCATTTTTGCACAGGGACTGTGAAAGCAACTTTCAGGAAGAGAAACACATTTTGGGCAGAAGTTGAAAAATGTCAGCTGTCACATTCATGAAGTGCTGTAAAAAATGGCTATGTTGAACATTTGGGGTAAAAATATTGAATATTACGGAACTTATGAGCCTGTGATTGCATAAAACCAAAGTAGGCTCATAATTTTTGTTTTTATGTTTTTATACCGAATTTCGAACATAGCCTTCTTATGATCTCACATTCATTAACAAGGGCAGAGACAGTTTTGAACTCCTGGCTGAAAGGGGGTTTTGTACAGGGACCACCAAATCACCTTTCGGGGTGTAAAAAAACATATTGACCAGGATTTGAAAAATGACAGCTGTTACATTCATGAGGTGCTATAAAGATATGGCCATGTTGCAAATTTGGGGTAAAAATATTGAAAATCACCAAAGTTATGAGCCTGCATTTGCAAAATTCTGTGTTGGCTCATAACTCGTTTGTTTTTTAATATTTTTGTACCAAATTTTCAACATAGCCTCCTTATGACCCCACCTCATGAACAAGGCCAGAGAAAATTTTCAGCTGGTGCCCGAGAGGGGATTTTGTGCAGGGACTGCAAACTCATCTTTCAGGATGTAAAATACATTTTTTTTTAACTTACTATTTTTACCCCCTCCGATCCCCAAGTACCGCACCTTCGGGAGATGCCTGTGGTGTCTGCTCCTGCTTCCTTCACCTTACCTGGACCCCTGCTGAACCCCCATGTAGCCGTGGATCTGCCCTTCAGGCAGGGACAAGGTGGTGCCCGTACACCCAGAACTTCTGTGTTTGCGTCGGGTCAGCTAATGGGACAGACAGGCAGGAGCTTTGGAGTCTGCATGGGGCGCTCTGTCTACCCGGTGCCTGGAGACCTGTTTTTCCCTTTTCCTGCATGATGTGCACCTTGACGTCAATGTGTCACCGCCGACACCCGCCACGCTTGTTCCCCAGCAGGTCAGCTGGATGCTTGCCATACCCTGGTACTCTCCGCCTGGGGTCAGTGAAGCACCAAGCCACAGCTCCCTTCCCTCCCCGGAGAAGGCGAGTGGTCCCAAGGATGCTCAGCCTTCTCCCCCCAGCCGACCCTCCAGCTCCCCTAGTAAAAATACTTTTTGCACAGGATTTGAAAAATGGCAGCTATCACATTCATGAGGTGCTGTAAAGATATGGCTATGCTGTAAATTTGGGGTAAAAATATTGAGAAGTACCAAAGTTATGAACCTTTGTTAGCAAAATTCAATGTCGTCTCATAACTTTGTTGTTTTTCAATATTTTTACACCAAATTTTCAACACAGCCTTCTTATGACCCCTCCCCATGAACAAGGACAGAGAAATGTTCAACTCCTGCCTGAAAGGTGATTTTGCATAGGGACTGCAAAATCATCTTTTGGGACAGATCTGCCTGATGACAGTGACATTGTCCATGAGGTGGGTTCCCAAAGAAGGCATGTTAAAAATTTGGGCTAAAAATATGTAAAAATTCCCACGTTATGGCACTAAGTTCAAAACCCCATTGAAATACATTGAACTGGGCCGGCCCAGTGGATGTGGAAGTTGAGGCGCTGGTCGCTACACTGGTGGCCTGGGTTCGGGGACGAGCCCAGGGTGCTGGATGTCGGCAGGGGGAGAAAGGATTGAGCATCCTGAGGACCGCTGTCCTCTCCCTTGGGGAGGGAAACCTGTTGTCCCACTGGCTGACTTCCCTCTGGCAGTGGCTGGAGGGCAGTATGGGTTGGGAGGCATGTTCTGATGTGCTTGCGCCAGTAGGGAAGGGGGGACAGGAGAAAACAAGGAGGAAAACTGAGCCTGGCAGTGCTCAATGATGGTCCGCTGCACCCCGCGCCAGTCCCGGCTTCTGGATTGGGTCTCTGGGAAGGGGGGTTGGCTGCCTCATTCCTGGCTGTGCCATGGGGGGCAATCCTTGGTAGAACTACTGGGGTCGGCGAGTGCGGGGAACAGCGGGACCGGAGAGAGAGTCCCTCCATCAGAAAGGCCAAAACCACCTGTCAGGGCTCAAAGGAGGAAAAACTATGGAGATACATTGAACTGCATACCTGTGTCTTTAGTTCATGGTCTGGCTTTGAAAAGTGAAGATGTGTCTGCAGTCCAGAGAGAATTACAGCTTTGAACCCCAGATGGATAAGTCAGGGCTTGGGGAGGGGGGTGGTGGATGCTCATTGGATGGAGAGTGTGGTGGTAAGGAATGGCTGCAAAAGACATCGATGGACCGTTTTTTTCTTTACAGATGAGGAAAAAAGAGAGCCCGACGATCCCTGATTGTGACACTGGGGGATTGGGCACCCTCAGTAACAGAAAAAAAGACTGAATATCCCCGATTGCGACACTGGGGGATTGAGCACCCCCCAGTGTCACAGTTATGTTACTGCGGGCTGATCACGACAGTGTGGGATTGGGCACCCCCAGTGTCAGAAAAAAGACTGACAATCCACGATCGTGACACTGGGGGATTGGGAACCCCCAGTGACAGAAAAAAAGACTGACTATCCCCAATCGTGACACTGGGAGATTGGGCACCCCCGGTGTCACGGTTATGTTACTGTGGGCTGGTCATGACACTGGGGGATTGGGCACCCCCAGTGTCAGAAAAAAGACTGACAGTCCACGATAATGACACTGGGGGATTGGGCACTCCCAGTGTCACAGTTATGTTGCTGCAGGCTGATTGTGACATAGGGGAATTGGGACCTCCAGTATAATTTCTATGTTTCTGGGGTGGGTGCTGAGAGGGAGGGTTGGGTGGGGAATTTCTGTATTATAGGAGGGAGAGGTGATATGATTGAAACATTCAAACACCTTAAGGGCATTAACAGGGCAAAAGAGTCTAACATGTTTCGATATAAGAAAAATAACAGGACAAGAGGACACAGCATGAGATTAAAGGGAGGCTGATTAAAAGGTAATGTAAGAAGTTCTTTTTCACAGAAAGGGTGGTGGATGCATGGAACGGCCTACATCATGAAGTGGTGGATATGAATACAGTGCAGGGCTTCAAACAGGCATGGGATGGGCATAAGGGAGCAATGCAGTTGAGTATGAATAGATAGGCCACTGACAGGGCAAAGGCCGATGACACATTCATAAGGTAGAAAAAGAAACGGGCAGACAGGATGGGCCTTTTGGTCCTTAGCTGCCATCAACTTCTATGCTTCTATTGTTTCTATATAAGTAAATAAGTTCCAGCGGTCACGGTGGAACATGGCCTACTCCAGCCACCGCATGCTACTGCACATATGCGAGTGCTAGTGCATGCGCAGTACAGTGCGGTGGCCATCTTGGACATGACAGAGTGTGCCATGTTCTGCCGTGACCGCTGGTACTGTGAAATAGTGCAGTGCTGCAGTCGGTTGGGACAACATGGGCAGAATGTTTCACAGATGCTGAGGCGACTGTGATGCAATCCAGCATGATGTTCTTTCAGAAGGAATGCGGAGTCCTTTTTCACAGTGATCATAAAAGATTTGCAGGGCTATGCCCACTGCAGCCCTAAAAATGGCATTGAGCACTCTAACAAGTTGCTAAATAAGCTGCCCCCTGTTGATGGAGCACGGAACAGTTCACTAAAGTATGTAAAATAGTGTATGTGTGTCTTGGTAGGGTATGGCGGGTACTACTATACAGTATTGTACGGTGGGGAAGACAGAAACTTTAATAGAGTGTCACAGCAGTGTTCACTATCTCGGGGCGGGGGCTGAGTTAGCAAAAGGATTTGCCTATCAACTGGTATGCTTGTCTGCCTCATTATGCATGTGCTTTTTAATGTTCAAGGAGGGAGAGAGTTGGTGGTTAAAAACATTAACTTTTATTTAAGATTTTGCAAGCTAGGGGGTTTCCTGGCCTTTTGGACATGCTGAGAGCAACAGAATCACAGACAGACAGACAGACTAGACAACCGTGGGCAGCAAGTAACCAAACTAGCTAAATCCGAAAGTGCTTAAAGTGGGAGTCCGGTCAAAAGTACTGCATTGCAGAATTAGATTCAGCCTATCCCCAATAAATATACTGTACCAGAAATTAGGTTTCTACGTGACTTCATTTTAAAGTTATGGGCTATTTTGTAACCCTGATTTCACTACCTGTTCAAAAAAGCCAGTTTCAGTGAAGAGACACTTACGATGTCACAACCAGAGCTCACAGACTAGTCCTCCCTGTCAGTAACCTTATAGGACCTATTTCTCCAAAGTTATAGAAACCGTAGCTGTAGTAATCATTTAAAAAAATGACACTGGGTTGCCTACAGTACTTGCATTTCCAGAATGTTCAGGTGCATTGTACTGTATCTTAGAAGGCACCAGGAGGTGGTTTTGGACTGCAGTGCTGAACCAAGGTATAGAATGTCAAAGTGATGTACAATTTTAGAACGTTGGGGGGACATGTAATCTCGACATGTGGCAGGGATGCACCATCTCACAGTGTGGTAGGACACTCAATCTCAGAATGTGACAGGGACACACATCGAGGAATTTAGCAGGCACTGGCAATTCTGAAACATAGTAAGGAAGCACACTGTCAGAATATGACAGGACTCACTATTTTATTTTGAAACTGCTTGTCCTTGCCACATTCCAGAATTGTATGCACCCACCACATTTCAGAATTGTGCATCACATCCCCACCACAATCCAACATTGTGCATTCCAACTATATTCCAAAATTGCACATCCACACCACGTTCCAAAGTTGTGTTTCAGTGCCACATTCTGAAACTGTCACCATCAGATTCCAAAACTGTGTCATTGCAACATTCTGAAACTGTGTAACACAACCACATTCTGAAACTGCGCATCACCACCAGATTCTGAAACTGTTCGTCACTGCCACATTCTGAAACTGAGCGTCACCGCCACATTCTAAAAATTGTATGTCAGTGGCACATTCCAAAATTGTGCGTCACCGCCACATTCTGAAACTGCATGTCTCCGCTATATTGTAAGATTGTATCTGCCAGCCACATTCTGAAACTGTATGTAAACTTCTGTATTCCAATACTGCCTGTCATTGTCACATTCTGAAAATGTGCATTCCCACCATATTCTGAAACTGTACATCCCCACCACATTCTGAAAATGAGTGTCACTGCTACATTCAAAATTGCATTTCCAAGTTACATACTAAAATTATGCATCCCTGTCTCATTCTGAAATTGCATGTGACTACCACATTCTAAAATGGTGTCACCGCCACATTCTGAGATTCTGTGTCCATGACACACTCTGATATTGAATGTTGGCACCACAATCAGAAATCATGCATACAAACCATGTTTTGAAATTCTGCACCATCACTACATGCCAAATTAATGTATCCAAGACACATTACGAAATTTCATATCCTTGCTGCCTTCCACAACTATGTGTCTCCCGCATTTCAAAACTATGTATTTCTGTCACATTATAAAACTATATGACACCACCACTTTATGAATTTTAGTGTCCCTGCCACTTTCCAAAATTGTGTGGCCCACCTACTTTCTGAGACTGTGTCACTGTTGCATTCCACAGTTGCAGTCTGGTGGCATTTCAAAATCTCATCCCTGCTGTATTCTAAAAATTGCACACATTATTATTATTATTATTATTCTAAAGCCATGTTTGCTGCTGTATTCCAACCCCTCCCCCACCATCACATTCCAAAGTACCATACCTTGCACCTGCACATTATGGAAATGCATGCCCTGACCTACTTAATGTCAGCTGTCCTTTTTCAGATGTTTACTACAACTGCAGTTTAATGTAATGCGGGAGAAATAAGTCTTATAAGATAGTTTGCAAGAAGGACTAGGCTGTGAGTCCTGATTGTGACATCATCAGTAGCTCTTTACTGAAACTGGCTTTTTTAAACATGCAGTTAATTTTATTTTATTTTTATTTTAGCTTTTGTTGACCAGGTAAGTACACTAGACAAGTAATATGCCTATTTTCAGGAACGACCCGGGAGAGTACAACATTAGGATACAGACAATTGTAGAGTACAACATTAGGATACAGACAATTGTATACAGTAGCGAGTAAGTACAGCTTGACAACATGAGTGAGATGGTAACATAGTCCAGGGGGTTTGGGTGGGCATAATACAACTTATATCCGCTAAGGAACGAACCCCCGGGATGGGTGGGTCACACACAAATTTACAACAGAAAGCATTTGCACATTTCATGTAAGAAATGTGCAAATGTTGGGTTACAAAATGACTTGTAACATTTAAACAAAGTAACTTAAAGATCTCATTTTTAGCATGAAGCTGAGCTGATTGGGCATAAATTGCTTGAAATTCTGAATTTATTGATGCTAGAAATTTTGGCCAGACTCCCTTGTTAAATAATGCTCATTTAATGGTAAGCATTAGCACATTAATGGCCTGTTAACTAAATCAGTTATGACCTCTGGGTGCTCTGAATGGCTCACTCAGCGTTAATCACTCCCCATTGGCTGTAATTGCCAGCATGCAACATCCGCATAGACAGGCAAAACTAATATTACAGCCTATGGGGGTGGTTCAGGGTTTCAGTTTTTGTCCTTGTTTCCTGATTGTCCATGGTATCTGTATCCACCGTAGGTGGAGTCTACTGTATATCCACTTGTTAAAGTAGTTCCTACTGTATTAGTGGTTTTTACATTTGTTAACTACCTCTGAGTGGATGGCAGCATGGCTACACTATCACTGTTGGTCACAGAAAGGCACATCACACGGAGGATAAATGCCTAAAAATGTTTTTATTGTAAACAAGTGCCAGCACACAGTTAGAATGCTCCCCTCCCCAACTCAACCAAATGTTCCTTGAGAAAGCATGAAAACGTTCAGCTGAGTTGGAGAGGGGCACGCTCTAGCTGTGTGCTGGCGTTTGTTTGCAATAAAAGGTTTTTATGCATTTATCTTGTGTGCAGTGTGCTTTTCTGTGACCAACAGTGATGATGTAGCCATGCTGCCATCTGTTCAGAGTGAGTACACATTTGCATTTTCTGGCTCCGTCTTTTGTTTGCAGCTACCTGTTTGATATAGAGGTGGTTATTTTTTAACTACTGAACTGTTAAACTAATGAAAAGTAAAGGCATTTATTTTAAAGAAAATGAAAGATGGCTTACATTACCTTTATGCTTACCTCCTCAGGCATTTGCTTTTCATCTCTTCCCAAATTCATTGTTCCCTCTTAGCTTGTCTCACTAGAGTTGTGGTAGATCACTTTATTTTGTTCTTATTTTAACGGAAGCTGCTGATACTGTAGATATCCTGTCCTGCTTTTCTTTGCTGTGTATCAGCCTGCAGTGTTCTTAGCCTCCCACTCTCATTTCAGAGCCCTAGTTCTGTACATTAGCTATGATTAAGTGCACCCTCCTCCCCCCAACGCAATCAGATTGCTGGATTAGAATACCTCCACAGATGGTATGCTGCTCAGTATTAGCAAATCATCTCAGGGACACACTGCAGTCTGTGTGTTCCCTACACAGGTTGTATTCAGCTTAGTACTTAAAGGACACGTAAACCAGCGATTTGGGGGATATATTAAATTGCAAATGCTGCTGTGTAATCCTAGGATAATGGCTGCTGAGTTAAGGTATGGTAGTGTTTACCTTTACTTCTTTGCATTAAAAACTATGGGCACTGTTTTAAAATGCATGCATCAAGCAAGAAAAGGACCTTGGGGTTATCATCTCTGATGACCTCAAGGTAGGGAAACAGTGCGACAAGGCAGCAGGTAAAGCAAACAGGATGCTGGGATGCATAGACAGAGGCATCACCAGCAGGAAAAGGGAGGCCATAATTCCACTATACAAGGCACTAGTGAGGCCCCACCTGGAGTACAGTGTAAGGACATAGATAGGGTAGAGAAGGCTCAGAGGAGGACAGCAAAGATGGTACAGGGATTGCACCACAAGTCCTATGAGGACAGGCTGAAGGACTTGAATATGTACTCCCTAGAGGAGTGGAAGGAGAGAGGGGATATGATAGAGACGTGCAAGTACTTTACAGGGAGGAACAGGGTGCATGAATACACTATTTTCCAGCGAAAAAGATGTTTCAAGATTAGAGGTCATGGGATGAAGTTGGAGGGAGGGTCATTCAGAGGAAACGCAAGGAAGAATTTCTTCACAGAAAGGGTGGTGGACAAGTGGAACACCCTGCCAGAGGAAGTGTTGGGGGCCAAAACAATCACAGGATTTAAGAATGCATGGGATAGACATAAGGGAATTCTGGAGATCAGGGGTAAGGGGCAACAGACTTCTAGAAAAGCGTAAAGGTAACTTACCAGCTCAAATGGGCAGACTGGGTGGGCCATAGGCACTTATCTATCGACAGTGTCCATGCGTCTGTGTATCTATGCTGGATATTGGCGGTATATGTAAATATGAGCATATGTATCTTATACATAGCTTTGCACCAGAGTTTAATAAGTATGCTGATATTTACATATACTGCCAATCTCCAGCCTTTTTAAACAGTGCCCATACTGTAGCTTTTAATGGAACAAGCAGAGTGACATCATCATGTAGCACATCAGCGCAATGTTGTGAGTAGAGCGGCTGCTCGGTTCCAGGGCTTTGCAGAGCTTTTGTTTACATTTCAGAGCACTTTTCAACCATTTTCAACCACGATGAAATGAATATAAATCATGAAAGTAAAGGTAAACACTACCGTGCCTTAACTGATCATCCTTTATTGTAGGATTACACAGGAACATTTGCGATTTAATTGCCCTCCCCCCAAATTGCTGGTTTACTTGTCTTTTAAGGAACAGACTGAAATGATGAGAAGCAGCAGTACATGATTTTATGTTTTGACATTAGGCAACTACTAGCTGGGGAATCTACTGTAGTTCAGAAAACGTTTGCTTAAGTGGAGAGTTACTCAACAGTCAGGTGATGTATTTAGAGTCAAGCCAGTGAAATCTCTAGGATTCTAAAACCCATTTTATATCAGTAGTTAAACAAAGTACCAGTGGTACTGAAATGTGCCAGAGAACATGGTCCGGATTCTCAGAGCTCTTTAAAATCTCGCAGCTGCGGAAAAACTTGGCACAAGTGGGTTGCCACTTGTGGAATTACAGTTTCTCCCGCAGCAACAATATTCTCAAAAGTGGAGCCGGTTTACGACCAGCTCCACGATTTATGGCAGCTTGCAGGTGGTGTTTACACAGAAATCCCCACAGCAGCAGAAAAAGTTTATGGCCAGTGAGACCAGCCATAACATCTTCCACAGCTGCGATGGCTGAGAACACCAGTCTCTGCAACTGCGGTGGATGAGAATACCAGTCTCTGCAACTGCGGAGATTGTAGTCCGCCACTGGAGTTGCGGTGTGGGATTTAGTCCCAAATCCTTTTGAGAATCCAGCTCCATGACACTATGCAGACTGCACCATAGCCAGACCCTTACACATTAAAAGGTAACAATAATCTTTCTAAAACGTATAATCTTTTCTCATACTTAAGTAGACATACATTCACATCTTCGGCTTCAAAATAGGGGTACATCTGGCAATGGTGCAGTATAAACACTTCCTAACTACAGCTAAAATCTGGGAATCCAGGATCAGGTTTTTGTGAGAACTACTTTCAGATTGCTGACAGTTCCCTTTCACATCAAGATGAATCTAATTAGGATGAGCAGATACTGTTTCTACAGCTGTCTGACAGCAGCTTTATTTGTATTCCTCTCTTTATAATGCGGTAATGAGCAGAACGATGTAGCATAAGTTCAGTGCTGATAAGAACTATAATATATAGGCTATGTAAGTGATACAAGAAGGCAGACACTTTTCAGTGTTTGTGTTTTTTTGTTAACACATACAGTCAAAAGGTTCCAAGTCAGCAGAAAGCATTATGGGTATGCAAATCCATATGTGTGTGTGTGTGTGTGTGTGTGTTGGGGGAGGCTGACTGGAAAATTATTCAACTTTCTGTTTCGCATGTTTCTACTCAGACCTAACCACAACTGACTCACATGCATGGAAAGGGACAATAATCTTTAAAATCAGCACAAAAGGCTACACATGAAGACAATAGACAGAAGCTATCCTTTGCCAACTAAATGCCAAACCATGAAAACCAAGCACTGCCATTAAAAAACATATTTAAATCATGGACAGTAACGGCTACGACCTGAAACAATTTAAATGTTTATTTTATCAGTATCTTTTTTTCTTTTGTTTATCCTGTCATTTGCATGTAAGTCAAGATTGGTTAAGAGCAAACCACTTGTAGTCCAAGATTCCCCTGGGGTTCAACTTGAGCAGGTCACCCAGTTTAAATAGTTGGGGATCTTACTGGATCCATGCCTTACATATTCCCTCCACATAAAGTTGATCAGCAGACAAATTAATCAGAGGCCGGGTGCCTTGTTCAGGTTGTAAAATCTCTTGACTACACAAGTCAGATTGGCAGTTGCAAAAAGTGTTTTATTGTCAATGATGAATTATAATTAATTTCTTTTTACCGAATTATCTAATTCAGATATGTCCCTACTTACTACTTTTCATGCTGTTTGTAGGTTTGCTTTAAAATGACCTTATCAAACACATCATTACACTTTATATCACTTGGCAGGTTCGTTACCCCCAAAGCTAAATTGTTTATTTAACCTAAATTGTCTGACAAATAATGTTTTAAGATTGGGGATCGATTCTTCCTTATTCTCAGTGTATTATTTTAAGAAGGTCACTACGCTCTAATGGGATACTTTAACTTGTCATCCCAAATACACGTGCAAGGATGTGTATGCATGCTTTCTCAGTTAGTGCAGGGAATCAATTGGGATAACTTAACAGGGTCCATACAACATAGCCTAGGACATGAGACTTTCAAAATGCATCTTAGGAAATATTATCTTAGCAAACTGAAATGTGAATGTTTTAATGAGAAATGATATTGTCATTGTATGTAATAGCGTTATTGTATTTGTTATTGTTTTTTGTAACATCTTGACTGTTATTTATGGTCCCGGGTCGTGTATGAAAAATAGCCTTGGCTCATTATGCTAACCTGGTTAACAAACATTTAAATAAATAAATAGAAATAAAATATTGAGAATTGCAATGTTCAAAGCAAAAGGCAGAGCTCCTTTAAATGCAAAGGGATTGTAGTGCAAAGGTTATGTCATTAGAGGGAGTTAAAGGGCAAAAGGAAGGAAGTTAGTCCTACATGAGGGTTCAAGGTGTGTACATGTTTGTGTAAAGAGCTGCAAGAATAAAAGCTGTGAGCAATAACGTTTGTGTAAGAGACTACTTTACAAAAATCGATTGCATTCTCCATTTTAGTCTATCTTAATTGTGTGGGTTTTTCAGACATTTGTGCATGATCATCAACTGTGACAATCTTGTCTATGAATCATGGACAAACCATGGAAGACGTTATCATGGACAGAGCTCAGGAACAGGGAAGAGATGACCAGGGATGCCCAACTGGCAAGTGGGAGAGCTGTGTGCAGAAGCAGTCACATGTATGCATGCAAATGAACACACGGGCACACAGCACCATTGGCTGTGATGGGGGAGTATGTTGTTTTATATGCCTGCCTGCCTAGCACCGCCATGCAGATCCCAGCATCATCCCAACTTGTTTCCTTCCCAGTTAGCAAGTAAACATAAAAATCAGGGAAACAGGGCTAGGGGAAAAAAACTAACTGGATTAGGAACTGGTTGTTGGAAAGCACCCAGAGAGTTGCCCTAAAGGGCAAATCTGCAGGTCTCTGAAAGGGTATGTGTGGGGTGCCCCAGAGGTCAGTACTGGGACAGGTGCTGTTGAATATGTTTCTTAGTGATATACTAGTAGAATTGCATTCTAAGCTAAGTCCATCTGCAGACAACACAAAACCCTGTGGAAGGGTGTTAATAATGTGAAAGGGGATGTGAAGAGAGTTGAACAGTGGCATAGGGCACAGCAGTTAAAGTTCATTGCCCCCAAAATGCAAGGTTATGCATATAGGCAACAAGAGCTGTGGATAGAATATTGCATTAATTGAGTCACTGGTGGACCCTCAAAAGAAGACAGGGACTTGGGTGTATAGTAAATAGCAGTATGACGCCTTCATCACATTGTGAGAAAGTGTATAGAAAAGGGAATATGATCTGGGATGATTCATATGGGGCTTCATTAACGGTAAGGAGGACATGATCATGCCACTGTTCAGTACAGGTCACTGGTGAAACTACTTCTGGAGTAGTGTGTCTAGTTCTAGAAAAGGACAAGGAGAGGCTGGAAGAAATGCAGCAGAGGGCTACAGAAATGATTCTTAGCCAACAAGGGAGGATCTCGCCGGAGAGGCTGGAGAGAGTAAATATGTATTCATTGGAGGACAGGAGAGGGGTTGGGGGACATAATAGAAATGTACAAATACATATAGGGATGTGACATGGTACAGCCCACAGATTTTTGTAAGATAAAAGGTCACTGACAACCAGGGAACACAACCCCAAGCTAGCAGGGGGAACATGAAGAAAGATGTAAAGAAATATTTATTTACAGAAAGGGTTGTGGGTGAATGGAACAGAGTACCCAGAGAACTGATTAATGTTGGTACAGAACCCAATGGAATAGCTACTGGGATAATTAAAGAGATTTATGAAGATTAGCCTCTGCAACTAAGTAAACAGTGGCTTACTGTCACAGGAGACTGAATATGTAAACCTTTCCCAAGATAACGTAACCTATAAAAAGTTATATCCTCTGTAAAATTGTAGAAACCAGGTCCCATAGACTTCCTGTTTTTTTTGTCTGCCACCCAGCTCTGCCCCTGTGCTCGCTAGTGTGATGGACGAGATGCCAGTATGAGGCGGGCGCCCCATTATAGTCATTATGGCAGCTTTCTTTAATCAATTTTTATATCATGATGACCACTTGCTATTGAAACCTGGGCATCGTCGACTACCAAGGCCCTGGTAGTTGACTGGTGCCTATGTTTCATTAGCAAGCGGCCATCATGTTATAAAAAATAGATTGAAAAGATGCTGCCCATTGAATATAATGGGGCGTGCCCCCGCGCTCTCACTGGCATCTTATCATCATTCTAGTGAGCGTGGGGGTGGAGCTGGGCAGCAGACAAAAACACGGGAGGTCCATGGGACCCAGTTTCTACAATTTTACGGAGAGTATAACTTTTTATAGGCTGCATTATCTTGGGAAAGGTTGAGTCCTGTGGTGGTAAGTCACTGTTTACTTGGTTTCAGGGGTAGTACAGGATATATTGGTGGATCTCTTTAAAAACAAGCAGAAGGTCAAAAAGAGATCTGAAGCGATTGAGTGAGCCTAGGTAGGAAAGGGCAGACTGGATGGATGTTTGTCTTTCTCTCTCCTTCAGCCATCTGTGTATCTATGAACAGTATCTGTGAATCTATGTATACATCAGTCATGCCACAGAATGTTTGGAAAAGATGATGAAAAATATGCAGTGGCTTCTGAGCAGAAGGATTCAGTGTAGTTACAGAACAATTATTACTTAACAAATCAAGGAAAATGGGAGGGCAACTAAAAGTATAAACATGGTTTCCCATCACCTTTAGTGGGTGGAGACAGTTGAGTTTGATTTAGAAAAAGGGCCACATATGTCTGTTAATACCCCCACTGAGACCCACTCTTAGGGTTGTAAGAGTGGTCTCACGCACAGTTCTAGGGTATGAGAACTGCAAACCGAAGGAGAGCAGCTCTGTTACCCTAAGAATGTAAGTGACGCCACTCCTACAACAGCAAGAGTGGTAAAATTGGTGGTATTGATATGTTATTGATTGAGTTTGATCAATAATATATTAATTAAAAAAAAAAACCTCATCAAAACATGCCCATTTGCAGGGCAGCTGCATGTAAGACACTTTTCATGGAATGAGAGTGTCTCACACAAAGACGAAAGAAGTGCTCCAATTGGTCGGGAGCGCTCCCTCAAAGTATGATACAGCAAAGTCCTTTTTCTGTGCTCGCTGGCTAGGTCATTAGACTGATTTTTCTGTCTCTTTCACAGGCACAGAGTTTCTTGTCAAGCAGCCTGATTGTCGTTATACCTGGGATAAGAGTCTGTACCTTCTGCAGCGGCGAGAGGAACTGAAAGCTGTCCTGAAGCAGCTGGACTTTAATCAGCCTGTAAGTTTCTCTGACCCTAGTCATGCTGTCCTTTCAACAGTTTTACTGAAAATCATGTACATGATGGATGATGTCACATTATCATATTTTGCATTCATCTCGTCTGCACAAGCTATAGTGTGACTGTCTGCATATCCATCAGAAGAAACACAGTTACTACTGTACATAACCCCTTCCATTGGCCGTTTAGAATATCACTGAGACTTATGTTGTGAAAGGTCTTGCACCTACTGTCGATATCCTCATATCATGCCTGCCTCGGCAGTTAACTCTGCTGTGCAGCCTGGAAAAAAATAAAATGAGTGACGAAGAAGAGCAAGGCCAACAAACACAAGCTAGTCAAAGAAGTTTATAAAGTAACAATTTAAAATGCATGATTCCGTTTCTAATAGGCCCCATCTCCTTTGAAGTTTTAATTTCTTTATTCAGCAATTTTGATTTTTGTGCTAATTATTTTTCATTGTGGTTTCCGTGTCCCAATCCTGATGGTGGGGTCAGTGCAGCTTCACACTTCCTCAAGCAATCAGAGTAGGTAATAACCACCATCACAGCTCATGCCACTCCTTTGTCTGTGGGCAATGTGTGATTGCTGGGTGCCCTGTGGCCTTCTGCCACCTTCCCAGTCTGTGCCATTCCTTGGACAGCCAGCAGGCAGTGTGTGACTGCTGGGGATCTTCCTCCAACCTTCACAACCCATGTCACTCCTTGATCAGGCAGCAGGCAGTGTGTGACTGCTGGGGATCTTCCTCCAACCTTCACAACCCATGTCACTCCTTGATCAGGCAGCAGGTAGTGTGTGACTGCTGGGGATCTTCCTCCAACCTTCACAACCCATGTCACTCCTTGATCAGGCAGCAGGCAGTGTGTGATTGCTGGGTGCCCTGTGGCCTCACTCCCAGCTTCACAGCCCATGTCACTATTTGATCAGGCAGCAGGCAGTGTTTGATTCCTGGCGGGCCTTCCTTCCCTTTCATAGCCTGTGCTACTCCTTAATTAGCCAGCAGGCAGTGTGTGAATGTTGGGTGCCCTGTGGCCTTCCTCTTACCTTCACAGCCCATGCCACTCCTTGGTTATTTAGCTAGCAGTATGTGAAATTTAGGTGGCCTTCCTCCCACCTTTGTAGCCCATGCCACTCCTTGGTCAGCCAATGGGCAGTGTGCGATTGCTGGATGCCCAGTGGCCTTCCTCCCACCTTCACAGCCCATTCCTCTCCTTGATCTGCCAGTGGGCAGTATATGATTGCTGGGTGCCCTGTGGCCTTCATCCCACCTACACAGCCCAAGCCATGCCTTGGTCAGCCAGTGAGCAGTGTGTGATTGCTGGGGGTGAGGGGATGTGGTCTTCATCACACCTTTACAGCCGATGCCACTTCCTGGTCATCCAGCGGGCAGTGTGTGCTTGCTGGCGGGGGGGGGAGCATGCCTATGCTCTCCCTTCTCTAAAGCTTTAGCTCCTTGCCTCCAGGAACTGTCCAATCTCCAGACAGTCACTTCAGTGTTAGATCGTGGGGACTGTATTACAGCCACCCAGGTGGCCTTGGAGTGCGCTTCCATTATACAACTGGGCTGACAAAATAACATGTTTAATGTCCTACAGTACTGGATAAAGGTTGCTTTTCCCTGTGTCCAGCCATCGTGTGTATATGTGTGTGGGGGATGGTAGTACTTGCTGATTTACTTCCTTGCACTTACTGTCTCCCAGTAGGAGCATTCCCATGTTGAATAAGGCAGTTGTATCCCCCAAGAAATTAGGTCTCCACCACTTTCTTGGTCAGCCATGTTGCTTGTGAGGGTGGACCGCACACAGACAATGAGAAGTATGGTAACTGCACACGCATCTTAACCACAGTACTCAGGGTACTTGGGGATATTTATACCAGAAAATGGCTAGATACCACCAATGTACAAAAAATATATACTTTATTAAACACAGATTTAACAAAAATCACTTAAAATCCATACATGGAAAAAAGACATTCAAAACTACCCAAAAACTGGCACAGAGGTGGTAAAACTAAAGACAACCTGGCGCTTCGCCTCACAAGAGAGGCTTCGTCAGGGATATGTTGCCACAATTCTGAGACTCTATAAATACCCTTAGGCGAATCAGGTTTAGGTGCAGAGATAATACAATTAAATATCCGTATAATTAACTTCATAAATACAATTAGGTGCTCAGAAAATGTCCATTAAAATCACAAGTTCAAAGTTAAAAACTTACTTTACAGCTAAAGTTATAGAAGTGCATCATAAATATTAGCAGAAAAATTCTGTTTACATTGTTATTAAGACCTTGCTAGAATTCCATGTACAAAAACTATTAGCAGGTCAGTCATACATCCAAATTTACAATACCTTTAAAAATTACGGAGAATCATGGTGAATAGTTGTAACAGACTGAATTTAGTTAATAAGTTAATTGAGATAACTGCACTATAGATTAAAGCTTGCTGCATGGTTTCAGTCTGTATTCAGTCAATGCTCTGGTTCTTCAGTTAACGTCATTTGGATGATCTGAAGAAAACAGCTTGATTAGATAGAAGTTGTCCATCAAGTCTGTAGTACAAAACTACATCACAGAGCAGAGGGAGAAAAACATAATGTTAAAACCAGTTCATCGTATTAATTTGACAAATACATGTCCACACCTGAAGCCCAAATGAAACCCAGCATTAATTTACTGTAATTCATTCTTACCCGAGGAGTCCTTTAACATCAGTAGATTTAGCAGTTAGCTGGCTCGGTGCAACTGCCCCAGAGGTGTGACTTTAAGAGAATTTGTATTTAAATAAGCTTAGGGCCATAGCCAATCAAAAAACAGGAAGGGGAGTGAGCTCAGTGAGAGCTGCTGAAGGCTTCAGAATTTTTTCTCTGCTGCACTGAGCAACATTGCCCCTGAGGTGCCTTTCAACTTTCCTTGTTGACAGCCTCCTAGTGCTTATCTGGGAAAAGTTTTCCTTCTGTTTCTATTTTAATGGTGTGCTGAGTGAAAGTTTTACATTTTCATTAATGCCACGCTAAATAAATTTGTTTAGTGCACTCATGATATTTTGTCTTTATTTTTACCACGACTGCTAATTTATTTAGTAAATTTTACCATGGGTGCTTAATTTCGATGGTTCCTCCCTTTTTTAACCTAATTCTTGAAGGAACCGTCAAATTAGGGACAGTTGTCTTGTTTTTTTTACCTCAGACCTCGTGGGTTTTACCTCGAGGCACCCCACTATCAACAGTGCCTGGGGGTTTCTCTCAGGATTAGCAATTACATAGAAACATAGACTTTGACGGCAGATAAGGACCACTTGGCCCACCCAGTCTGCCCATTTCCCTACCTATTGGACAAGCTGCAGATTCTAGTTAACCAACAGCCTACTTCCTGCAACCCCCCCACTATAATTTCCTTATGTCTGTCCCATACATGTTTGAATTCCCCCACTGTGTTAGACCCCACAACCTCCCCAGGAAGGCGGTTCCATGCATCCACCACCCTCTCTGTGAAAAAGAATTTCCTCACATTACCTCTGGGTCATCCCCCCATCTTTAAATTGTGCCCCCTTGTTCTTGCAAATCTCTTTTTCTGAAAGATGCTACCCTCCTGGACTTTGTTGATTCCCTTGAGGTACTTGAAAGTTTCTATCATGTCCCCCCCCATACTTCCTTTCCTCGAGGGTATACATATTAAGCTCCTTAAGTCTCTCTTCATATGTCTTCTGGTGCAGACCCTGCACCATTTTAGTTGCCCTCCTCTGGACTACCTCCATCCTGTCTATGTCCTTGCGGAGACTGGGTCTCCAGAACTGCATGCAGTACTCCAGATGGGGTCTCACCAGCTGTCTGTACAGAGGGATAACAACTTCCTGTTTTCCAGTGGTGATGTCTCCTCCTATACATACCAGTATCCCCCAGCCCTCCTTAGTGCCATCTCACATTGCTTGCCCTCCTTTAGGTCATCTGATATGACTACCCCCAGGTCCCTTTCCATTATTGTTGTTGTTAGTACCTCCCCTGCCATTGTGTACTCTTATCCTGGGTTTTTGTTTCCCAGTTGCATTACTTTGCACTGAATCTAAGTTGCCATACGTCTGACCATTCCTCCAACTTTGCCAAGTCCCTTCTCGTCCTTTCTACCCCACCTTATTTATCAACTCTGTTACAGATCTTTGCATCATCTGCAAAGAGGCATACCTTTCCTTCCAGACCCTCTACAATGTCACCTATAAAGATGTTAAAGAGGACTGGACCCAGTACTGAGCCCTGAGGTACTCCACTAGTAACCCCCCTTTCTTTGGAATGAGTTCCATTCACTATTACCTTCTGTGACCTGTTGTGCAGCCAATTTGCTACCCAGGCTACCACCCTGGGACCCACTCCCAGGCTGGCTAACTTGATTATTAATCTTTTGTGCGGGACTGTGTCAAATGCCTTGCTAAAGTCTAGGTAGGCCATATCCACAGCCCCTTCCTGGTCTATTACTTTGGTCACCCAGTCAAAGAAGTCAATTAGATTCGTCTGACATGACCTTCCTGCTGTGAATCCATGCTGCTTTGGGTCCTGCGCGAGAAACATATGTATATATATATGTATATATAAATTGGACCTAAGGTATCATCTGTCATAGGACTGTCCATAAGGGTCCAGCAGCAACCTGTGTGCAGTTGACCAGTATTACTGGGTTTTCTATTAAGATAGGCATTAGTGTAGATCCCAGTTCTACAACTGAAAAAATAATAAAAGGCACTTACAATAGACAGAGTTAATTAACTGGGGCAGGACTGGCCGGTGGCATTTTCACAGAAACATGCACTCAGTTCATAAGGTCCAGGACTGCTTTGCTTTGCTTAAATTGGCAATATAGCAGACAAACCTTTGATTATTATGGCTGAGGCTAACTCAAAGCCTTCCGGCTAAGGGCCATCCAAAAGTACTAATAATAAAAATGCAAGAGGTGCTAAGGAACCCTCCAGATCCCAGCCAACAAATAAGCTTCCAAAGATGAAGTTCCTCGCAAATTGAAAAATAATAAAAGTGATGAAAAAAGGAAGCTTGATCAAGCCACTGTCGAAGTGGCTAAAAAGAAACTCTGTCAAAAACAAAATGCTCCTGTTGCTCCTGAGAAAGCCAGTAGCGAGACAACAGGCAGCTTAATGCATACAGAAAAAAAGTACTTGCAAAGTCTGCACAGTATTCCATCTGTGCAAAATATGGGAAAAGTATGGCAACTGTTTCAGACCCTACAAAAGATGGGTCCTTTCTTTACTGGGGCTGGCAAGCACTTTTCCACAGTTCTCTCTCCCATAGACTGTGAGGGTGATAGAGTTGATGACAAATCATTTTATGATGCCCTTGCTTACTGGGGCTGCTAACACTTTTCCACAGTTCTCACCCCAGAGACTGTGACGGTGATACAGATGATATGAGAATTTTTATGATGCCCCTGACATGACTTTGGGGGGCCTAGAACCCTATGTATCCAAGGGGGTTCTCCCTCTATACCTTCATTTATCCAAAACATATTGGACATCCTGGACCTCCCTTCTCAGGAGTCCATCCAAGGTGAGGAAAAGGATAAAAAAAGAAAAGAGTATAGGGAGATAAAAGGTCTTCGACCTCCTAAAAGTCTGACTATGCCTATCTATATTGAAAAAATATAAATAAAAATACCACGAGACTGCTTCAGACTCCTACTTCTGTGGCAGAGGTTTACAAGTGGTCTGGAAATGTTAATAAATAAATACATAAATATATCAGTTGTTTAACAATACTGATTGCCTGTCTGTACATCCCAGCCATGTGAGTATAGTGCATCAGGCAGCTTGCGAGAAAGCTGGGGTCTCCTTGTCCTCCTTTCCTCTGGATAAGGACTCCAGAAAACAGATTTCTTAGTTACCCACAGATGCTTGTCAAAATTTTTACCTACTTGGCTTTTTGGCCAAATATCAAAAAAAAAAAAAAAAAAAAATGCACTGTGAAACTGTGTCCTGGTACTTGGTGCAGGAGCCAGTGGATATGGCAACCTTGCCCCGGAAGCTATGTAGTACCAATTCTACAGGACAACAACAAGGATGCCGCCTCCAGAGTCACTGCCCATGCCATCTCTCTCTGGGGCAATTTGTCTGGCCTAGAACTACTGATCTACCCTCAGGCTCCCAGTTTAAAGCCATGGACTTTCTCTGTGATCAAATCATACTGCTTGATTTCAGAACATCTCACTGCAACAAGGCCCCCTGCCCCACGGAAATTCCTCCTGAGGGCATTAGGGGCAGAGGTTATTTTACCAGCTACCCCCTTCTCTCAATGCAGGGGTGCTTTCAGAGAGAGGAAGGGGCAGAAGGGGCCAAAGGTGGCCACCTCTACGCAGCCAGTAACTTCACAGTCTAAGCCCTGATATTAGTGTGGGTAGACCTCGTGTGTACCCAGGTGTCTAAGTCTCTATCCCCAATATAAGTGTTACTGTTGGAGTAGCAGGTAAAAACCTTCTAGCTTTGCGAATGGTGGAGAGAGTCCTGGCCCATGGAAAGAAGAAAGGGCCTCTATTCCAAGTAATTTCTGACACAAAAGATGACTGGTGAGTGGTGACCTATCTTGCTGTTAAAACCCAAATTCAGGATGATCACTCTGGTACTACTCATACAGCCCTTACTGTAGGAAGACTGGCCAGCCTCTCTGGTCCTAAAAGGGCTCCTTTTTCCGTATACCCTTAATGAGGTCTCACACAGCTGCAGGCTCACTGTGGCCCTTTGGCCTTCCTCAGCCCCAAGAGTCTTTACAAAGTGCTGGGCAGTGGTGGCAGCATGCTTCAGGAATCGGGGCATCTTTAGCTACACCTAGTTGCCAATTAGCTCATACTGCCAAAGTCTCCTTGTCAGGTCAAGGAGTCCTTTTTCCCCTTACAGGGCTCACTCTGTAGTCTCAGGGTTCCCTGGTAAATCTAAACAAAGTCTCAGCTGGAACCCTCCCAGCATCCAGAAAGGATAGGCCTTCCTTCTGCGGGCAAGAATTCAAGCTGTCCCTCATTGGCACATTTCTTCATCCAGGGACAGCGAGACCAGCCAGCAAGCCCTTGACTGGGTTCAGTATATGATGCCATTCAAAGTAAATCATGTAACTTTGACATTTCTTCAGGCTATTGGGACACATGGCTTCAATGCCTGCAGTGGTCCCAGGGTTCAGATACAGGATGCATTACCTGCAAGCCTCCTTGTAGCTTGCTGGTCTCAGAAAGCAACAATTTTCAAAGCTGAACTCCTGACAGAGCAGTTCCACAGACGCCTCCCTCCTGTGGTGGGAAGCACATTTGGACAGTGCCTAAGTAAGTGGCACCTAGACTCTCTAAGAATCACAGTTACTCATATTTCTTTTGGAATTCAGAGAAATCTTTCTAGCTCAAACATTTGCTCCATTCATAAAAGGACAGACTTGCAGAGTTGAACAGACACTACTGCAATGGTTTCACACACAAGCAGAGTGGACCAGATCAGGAGTACACTGTTCGCAGGCAATATAAATTTGGTCTCTCGCCATCTCCCTGGGAGTCATCCTTTCAGCGAATCACCTCCCAGGTAAACACAATACTCTGGCAGATGCTTGAGTTGCATCATTCAAGGCCAGAGTGAATGGACTCTGAACAAACCAGTATTAGTCACGGTGTCCAGGCGGTTGGGCACCCAGAAGTGAATCTGTTTGCCTCTCCCCTTAGCGTCCAGTTTCCTCAGCTCTATTGTAGGCCCCAGTCCTGCGATCGCCTCCTCTAGATGCCTTGATCCTGGTCTGGTCAGGGAGGTTCCTATGTGCATTCCCCCCTTTTCCCCTGATTCTCAGGGTATTTCTGAAACTCAGACAACAGCCTGCATCAATGATCCTGGTGGCTCCAGATTGGCCCAAGCAAGCCTGGTACCCTCTGCTTCTCTTAATGTCCTGCAGCAGTCCCATTCGCTTGCCTCCAACTCAATCCCTGCTGACCCTTCCTCAGACGTGAGTGCAGTATCCAGGCATATACTCCCTTCACCTCAAGGCCTGGTTCTTGAGGAGTTAAGAGTCTCCATCCTCACAGTACTCTGAACAGGTCCTTAGAATACTGAGGGTGGTTAAAAAATGAACACTAAGAAGACTTGTGCAGCCAGATGTAAAAGGTTTTCCCTCTGGTGCAAGAGCAAAGAGGTCGAACCCCTTTCAGCTTCAGACCCCAGCTGCAAGATTGCCTGGTACTCTTACAGGCGTCAGGCTTGAAACCATCTTCCCTCAAGCTACACCTGGCGGCAATTTTGGCCTACCTTCCGGCAGGAAAGAAAAAAATCATTTTTCTCCCACGCCATATTTAATTAAACAGTTTTTCAAAGACCTCTTGCACCTCCAGCCTCCAATCCAGGATCTTCTTCCTCCTTGGAGCCTGAACATTTGCATAGACAGGTTCATGAAACCACCCTTCGAGCCTATGTCCATGGCCCACATCAAGTTTGTAACTTGGAAGACAGGCTTCCTGGTAGCCATTATCTCTGCCAGGAGGTTTTTAGAACTACAGGCACTGAGCCAAATTACATCTTCCCTCACAACGATAAAGTTGCACTCAGGACAAATAGGAAATTTCTGCAAAGGTGGTTTCAGAGTTCCACTTGGACCAGTCCATTACTCTGCCTGTTTTCTTTACTGAGACATCCACTCCTGGCAAGCAAAAGCTCCACAGCTTGGATGTCAAAAGAGTCATCTTCTACTACCTAGACCTAGAGCATACTAGACAGTCCAGAGGCTCTTCCTCTCAGTTGTTCCTTACCTATGGGTGTGTAGGCAAGGGAAGACCACTTACCAAGAGAACTATTTCCTGTTGGTTGGTCTCTTGTATTAGATTCTGCCATGAAAAAGCTGGTCATCTACCTCCAGTGAGGCTCAGGGCCCACTCCACCTGGTGCATTGGAGCCTCACTTGCAGCAGCAAGGGACATTCCCCTACTGGATGTCTTCAACGCAGCTACCTGGAAATCTGAACACACCATTGTGAAATGCCACAGTCTGGATGTCCAGACCAGATCTGATGCCAAATTTGGCAGGGTGGTTCTGCAGAGCCCCCTTTCTAAGGTTCTCTGCCCACCTCTCACTTGGTACTGCTCGGTAGTCTGCTAAAGGACTCCTGGGGTAAGAAGAAAGAATTACTCACCGCAGTAATCTTTCTTCCAAGGGGTCCTTTAGCATCAGTAAGCTACCACCCTTCCTCCCCGGTTCACCTGTCGGAGAAGGGCTCTTTATGACACCTTTTACCAAATTTGGAGTTTCTTATTGATGAGTTTTTAACTTGTGTTGTTGTTTCTATTTCCACTTTTTGTGAACATTTGCAAGTTTTTTGAATCCTGTTGATTTTTCTTCAGGGCATGTTTCCTTGTTTTTCCTTCAAAAAATTCTGAAACCTTCAGCAGCTCCCACTCCACTCACTCCCCTTCCTGTTTTTTGATTGGCTATGGCCCTAAGCTCATTTAAATTCAAATTCTCTTAAAGGTACACCTCCGGGGCAGTTGCACCTAGCCAGCTAACTGCTAAAGTTACTGATGTTAAAGGACCCCTTGGAAGAAAGAAGATTACTGCGGTGAGCAATTTTTTCTTCTGTGACCTCAGCAAATGTTTTTGTAAGCTTTTTATTATTCAGTTACAACAAGTTTTTTATATCATTTATAAAACTTTTACCAACTCCATACTCTTCCCATCCACATTTATTGGGGTTAAAAAATCTGATCAAAAGAAAAAACAACAAAAAGTTAATGAATATAATAGAGCAAAGATATAATTAATATGAACGAGATATAATCGTGGTACTTTAATCTAGAAGAAAACAGAGAGGAGATGGATAGAGTAAAGGACAAAGTCAGCTATGACATGCATTGTTGATATGGTTAGTTATTGCACATTAAAGTGTTAGCTAAAATACATACATATACAAGTTCAATTTATAATGCAACATGGTTCTAAAGAAGGGAAATAAAATGAACAGTATTGTATTAAATAAATCAGTTTTTGCAATGGTATCATTACTTTACCGTTCCCACATTCCACTATGTGTAATGTGACAATAGTTCTTGCCATCTGTTTCCACAGAAAGGACCTTACATTCTCACTTTCCACCATGTGTAATGTCCTGACTGTTTCATAATTGCGGTCCACAGGGGTTGTTGACTGCCAGGCATCTGTATTTAAAAATGTATAGCATTATTTTGGAGTAGGGAACCTTAACTTGCCTGACATTGATTGGGAGGTCCCAGTGACCAACAGCATCAAGAGTCAGTTGCTGCTGAATGCTTTTAAGGACTGTCTCTTGGTACAACTAGTTAAGGAACCCACCAGGTAGTCCACAGTCCTAGATGTAGTACTCACCAACTCAGAGCTGTTGGGTGCCATGAGAGTAGCTAAGTCACTGGGGAATAGCGACCATAGTTCTATATGGTTTGAACTGGCCCTAGGGGCTGGTAAGCCACAGTCAAAAACCAAGGTCCTAAATTATGCAAGAGCAGACTTCGTTAAGATGAGGTAACTGCAATCATGTGATGACCGCGCTGGAATAGGCAGCACCACGGATGGGCTCTCGCTCCACCAACTCATTAATACTGGTTCTAGGAGCGTGGATATGTTGTTCGTCCACACTCTCTTGGATGTCCCTTTCCCCTTTATATCTCACTGGAAAATCTTCAAGCTGGCTCCGCCCCATGACGCCAGATCTTCCTTTCCGCTGGAAGATTCAGGTTCCCCCGTGCTTCTTCAGCAGTTCGTAGGCCCTGGATTCTCAACGTTGGTTTTCACCACAAATGCTTTCTCTAAAACTCATTAGAGTTTAAGATTCAGATCCTAGCACATCGGACATGGAGGGCAAATCATCCCCTGGATTTGGCCGGTGTCCCTGCGGCCATAAACTGTTGTTCACCGATCCCCACCTCTCGTGTGTCTATTGCTTAGGTGTCGTTCATGACAACACCTCTTGCACCATCTGTCTGGCCTTCCATCCCAATGCCCTGGATGACCGCAAAGCGCGCCTAAAATTGGGGAGACCGGAGCTTCGCAATCCATTGGTGAAATCGAAGAAGGAAAGGTGGGTGGTTTCCGCAGCCGTGGGTCTGCCGAACAGCTCGATCAGATGGCGGCTTTCAAAGAGGAAGCTGCTCAAGCTCCGGCCATCCAAACTTTTTCGTGCCTCTCAACCTTGGCTCTACCTTTACTGGGTCCTTTCGGGAGTTGTGCCAGTCTCTATCCACCAGGGGTGAGGCGCCCTCAGCTCACACTCCTCCCGCCCTCGGAAAAGGGACGAGAACCCCAAGTCTTCTTCCTCCAGAAGGAGACATTCCTGGGACCGAGAAAGGTCTGACTCACAGGAACTTGCTGTCTCGACCTCATTTGAGATCGCTTCCGCGGCCGCCGGCTTTTCGGACCTTCCATCAGGCCAAGGCACTGAGACCGAGGAAACAGCTCAACCAGCCGAGATCACTCTCGATCCAGTCGAGCCTTTGCCGACAACTCCTTAGAAAGGACGCCTGTCCTTTCCTTCCCCAATGAGGAGACACTGCCCTCAGGTGTCCCGATCGAGGGAAAGGTGCCGGAACCTCAGTTCTCTCTGACTCCGGTGTCTCCCAATCGAACAAGCCAACCCCGTCAGTCTCAATCGAGGACCAGGACCCCTTCAATCGAAAAACCAAGGAAAGGTCACAAGCACTCCAGAAAGAGGCATCGCCATAGATTCTCATCCTCCTCGAATGAGGAGAGACTTTGGAAACTCCGTCGATGTTATGAGGATCTCATGTGGCAACAGCTGATTCTGACCGGTCAAAAGCCAGCTCCACCAGCAGCGCCGGCCATTACTTGGCCCCCACCTCTCAGGCCGATGCCTACCCCTCCGGAACCGAAAGCTTCGGATCCCCCACTTGTGGGGCTGGCATGTATTCCAGCCCGGCCTGTTTTGGTCTTCCCACCTGTTTTCGTGGAACCACTACCTAAGCAGCCTCAGGAAGGGGCTCCCTCAAAAGAGAACCAGACAGACACCCGATTGCCACGTCATCTGTCCATCACTGTTGTCCCCGATTGTCCTCGGTGCATCAAGGGAGACATAGATGGGAGACCATTATATCCCGACTCTTCGGACTCGGATGCCACTGGTTTGCAATCACATCCAGGAGATGACGAGTCATCAGTGGCAGGTTTGGAGGACAGTCCTTCCTCCTTTCAGGGTATCCTTTGCCTGATTTCCAAGTCTACCGGAATGCCCTTGGAGCCTATCCAAAAGAAGGCGGAATACCCCCTTATGGATATCTTCAAGGGGGGGAATACCCCGACGGAGGCCTTTCCAGTGACTGAAGCCATTGTTGTCTTGGCAATTGAGCTATGGCAGTGCCCTGCCTCCTGTCCAGCTTCCTCTGCCCTCATGGCCCGCAATTACATGGTACCCATGGGGTCCCAGGCGGGGGTTCACAGAGCATCCCTCGGCCGAAAGCCTTGTGACTGCCTCTGTGTTCAGACGCACTGGTAGCTCAGCTGACACTGACCGCCCTCCGGACAAGGAGTCCAAAAATATGGCCCATTCTGCCAGGAAGGTCGATGCGGCCTCATCCTTAGGCCTTCGTCAGGCCAGCTCGGCTGTGATCATGGCACACTTCTCTCAGCCCTCTTAGGGTCATTATATGAAGTCCTTCCTCATCTCCCAGTGGATATGCAGACCACGGTGAAGCAAGTCCGTGACCAGGGCTGTGCTGTTATGAAACAGCAGCTCCAGGCAGCCCTGGACATTGGAGATTACTGTGCCCGCTCCATAGCAGCCGCTGTGGCCACCCGCCGCAGGGCCTGGCTGAGGTTATCCTCCTTTCCAGCGGATACTCAGCACAAGTTAGTTGATGTGCCCTTCCTAGGCACCGACCTCTTCAGTCCGGGAGTGGCTGGTCACCTCCAGCGCATACAGCAGTCCAGTGCCACCTTGGATGCTACCTCTGCAAAGGGTTCTTTGGGCAAGAACCAGCAGAAGCACAAGAAGAAGCCTTTTCGGCACTCTTCCCCTGCGGTTAGGCAGCCCTCCTTTCAAGGAGGCCAGCAGCAGGCTCAAGCTTGGTGCCCCAGGCCCAAGCAGGGTCCCCAACAGCCCCGTAAAGGAGGCCAAGGTGCTGGTCCAGGAGCCTCCTCCTCCTCTAAGCCTGCTCAGTGATGGGTCAGGGTTGCCACCCATACACCTGTCATGCCAGCTCTTGGTTCTTCTGTGTGGGGCCGGCTCCATCACTTTCTTTCCGCCTGGTCCGGTATCACTTCGGACAGGTGGGTTCTGGAAGTGGTCGGCCAGGGACTGCCTCTGGAATTCGAGCAGTACCCTCCCAGCTGAGCTCGCGCCCCTCGGGAGGAAAGGATCTCAGCTTGCACTCAGTCTGCCCTTTGGGACGACATTGCTCAGCTCCTTCGCAAGGAAGCGGTGGCTCCAGTGTCGGATCCTCCTATAGACCCAGGCTTTGTGTCCAGGTACTTCCTGGTGCCCAAGCAGATGGGGGGGTTGGCGCCCCATCCTAGATCTCCATGACCTGAATCAGTATCTCAGGTCTCACACCTTCTGGATGGTAACTCTGAACCAGATCATGCCATCTCTGGAGAGAAACATGTGGTTCTGTTCACTAGATCTACAGGATGCATTTTGTCATGTCCCAATCCACCCATCTCACCAGCGGTTCCTCCGCTTCAGGGTCGAAGGGACTCTGTACGAGTTCCAAGCCATGCCATTCGGCCTGTCATCGGCCCCACAAATCTTCACCAAGTGCATTGCAGTGGTGGCAGCCCATCTTCGGCATCGAGGAGTTCAGATTTACCCTTATCTCGACATCTGGCTCCTGGCAGGTTCTTCCCTTCAGGAGGTGGAGAGGTCCAGGGTTCTGACCCTCCGAACCTGCTCCCAACTCAGCCTCCTTATCAACGAAGCCAAGTTGGAACTCGTGCCCTCTCAGGTGATGGGCTTCATTGGGGCAGAGCTCGACTCTCGTCAAGCCAGAGCTCGGCTCCTGGCAGACAGGGTGGAGGTTCTTTCCTCCTTTGCCCGATCATTTCTGGTTGGACACTTGCGCCCTGCCCGGGACTTTCTGTGCCTTTTGGGTTACATGGCGGCCTGCACCTTCGTGGTCCATTGGGCCAGGTGGCACGTGCGCCCCCCTTCAGTGGGAGCTGGCCACCCAGTGGACTCAGCGCCAGGGTCATTTCGACCAGCTGATCACTGTAACCCAGAAGATGTGGGACACTCTCCAATGGGGGACCGCCCCAGAGCAGTTGCAGAAAGGGATCCCGTTTGTCTGGCCAGAGCCGACAGTCATCCTGACGACCGATGCCTCTCTCATGGGCTGGGAAGCCCACATGGAGTACAACAGGACCCATGGGTTCTGGACCCCCAAGGAGTCCCGATGCCACATCAAACTGTTAGAACTCAGAGCAGTCAGACTGGCGCTGTCAGCTTTCACTCCTCAGCTCAGGGGTCAAGTGGTTCACGTCCAAACGGACAATACCACGGCCATGCACTACCTCAACAAACAGGGCGGCATGCACTCCCATCTGCTATGCAAGGAGTCACTCAGAATCTGGACCCTCATCAGCCGGTTGGGGGCGGATCTCCTAGCCATCCATGTGGCAGGAGTCTCGAACCAACTGGCAGAAGCTCTCATCCGCTTAAGCCAGACATCCCACGAGTGGTCTCTCCATCCAGAGGTAGCTTACAATCTGTTCTCCCATTGGGGCAAGCCGTTGGTGAACCTGTTTGCCTCCAGGGAGAACACCAAGCTGAGCCTGTACCATGCCCGCCCCCCTCAGCAGGGCTCGCTGCAGGGGGATGCCTTCTAGAGACAGTGGACCCCAGGCCTCCTCTATGCCTTCCCTCTATTTCCCTTGATCCACAAGGTGTTACTCAAGGTGATGAGGGACAAGGTGAAGGTGATCCTGGTATCCCCAGATTGGCCCTGACAGTTCTGGTATCCAGATCTCCTCAGTCTCAGCTGCAGGACCCCGGAGCGGCTTTGCACATGCCCGGCCCTGACATCATTGAACCAGGGGAAGGTATTCTATCTGGACCTTCAATCCCTGCTCCTCGCAGCCTGGTACCTGAATGGCTAGAGTTCCAGGCTCTGGGTCTTTCCGTGGATGTCTACACTGTGGTGGAGGCATCTCGTAAGGCATCGACCAGGAAGTGTTATGCCTTCAAATGTAAAATGTTTTCCATTTGGTGTCAGGGTAAGAGTCTGGACCCCTTACCCTGCTCTGTGGCTAACATTCTAGACTACCTTTGGTCTCTCTCTCTCTCTCTCCAAAGGGGGTCTACGGTCATCAACCCTTTGGGTGCACCTGGCAGCCATTTCTGCTTACCAGGCGCGGGCCGGTCAGCCAACATTAGCACAGGAGACAGTGGTCAGGTGCTTTTTCAAAGGCCTGGCTCGCATATCCCATCCGGTGCGTGAACCTCCAGCTACATGGGATCTCTTGCTGGTTTTGGAAAAGCTCATGGGCAAGCCATTCGAACCCATGCACAAGTGTGAGCTCTCACACTTGTCATGGAAGATGGCCTTCCTGGTGGCTATCATGTCAGCCAGAAGGACAGGGGAGCTCCAGGTGCTTTCAGTGGACTCTCCTTATCTGGTCTTCCCCAGGGACGAAGTTGTCTTGCGCCCCCACCCGAAATTCCTTCTGAAGGTGGTTTCAGAGTTTCACCTTAACCAGGCGTTGACTCTGTCGGTATACTACCCTAACTACACCTCGGACGCCGAGTACAGGGTCCAAACTCTGGACCTGAGACATGCTCTCTCCTATTATAAGGAGAGGACGGTGGAAATCCGGGGAGAGGTTTGCCAGCTGTTTGTCACCTACGCTGAAGCCGCTTCTGGCAGACCTACAGCTAAATGGACCATTGCGCGAAGGATTACATCATGCATAGGTCTGTGCTATGAGTTGGCGGGCAAGGAGCCTCCCAAAGGGAAAAAACTCATTCTACCCACCATACTGCTGCATCAGTGGCTGCTTCCAGGGACATCCCTATCCAGGAAATCTGTTGGGCTGCTACCTGGAAGTCAGCAAACACCTTCATTACCCACTACCGCAACGACCTTGAGTCATGCCCGGGATGCTGGTTTTGGGGCCTCAGTTCTCCAATCTCTATTTTCCAAGTAGGAGGTATGCGCCTTGCCTCCTTCCTCCCAGAGAACTGCTTGGAATCTGCCAGAGAGTGTGGATGAACAACATATCCACGCTCCTAGAAGGACAGATTACTCACCTGTAACAGTAGTTCTAGGAGTGGTATATATTGTTCATCCACATGCACCCACCTGACCTCCCCGGCTTTAGGCGCACCACCTTGCTTCCAGCGGGCTAAGATCTGGCGTCATGGGGTGGAGCTGAGGTATTTACCACCCGGGTGGGTGGGAGGAGCCAGCTTGAAGACTTTTCGGTAAGATTTAAAGGGGAAAGGGACATGCCAGAGATTGTGGATGAACAACATATACCACTCCTAGAACTACTGTTACAGGTGAGTAACCTGTTCTTATTTTACCTACTGTACGTTGATATCCACCTATCCTTCCACAATTCGTTCATCGGAAGGTATTGTCCAGCAGACAGAAGATTAGTGAATCGGCAGGAACGTTCCAACATAGAGGAATTAGCTAACTATTTGAACTCGGCCTAGCTACAATGAAGGCCAAAATGTGTCCAGCTCCATCACATCACACACCCCCAAGGACCCCAGAGAAATTGCTGAAATGTTCCAAAGCTCAGCATCCACCCCACGTAAATCTGCAACAGCAGTTCCAGCCATGGCTGCTCACCAAACACCACTCACAGAGCAAAGCTTTTTAGAGGAACTACAACCTTTCAAGGCAGCACTACAAGATATTACCAAGAAACTAAAGTCACTCTGCGGGGATCTGAATGACGCAACCAAGGCCATTACTGATGTTACCTCCCGAACATCATCTCTGGAGGGGTGCTGGACAAGACTGGATCCAGAAATAGTTTCCTTGTGGCACAAATTAGCAAAAATGGACTCCAAGCTTGAAGATCTATAAGGATGGAATCGACACAAGAACATAGTTGTCTTCGGCCTTCCAGAAGATGCTGAAGGCGCTACACCAATTCTGTTTACGTAGAAGCTGCTTACTAGGATTGCAGGGCCCTCTCTCAATACTACTACTTACATTATGAAGAGGGCTCACTGCTCGCTTAGACCCAGACCAGCTGAGGGGTCCCCTTCCAAGCCCTTAATTCTGAAATTTGAAAATTATTTTGACAAGGTCCACATCCTGGTTAAAGTGAACGATTTTCAGGAGGTCCTGTAGGAGGGACAGAGGATTTGAATTGCTCAGGCTCTTCCAGTTGCTATGAGGCAGAGGAGAGCTGCGTACCACCCGACTATGTCTAAATTAATCGTGGCTAATATTAAATTTAAAATTTTCTACCCCTCCCGTCTCTCAGTGTTGCACAAAGGTTCCTGGCACACTTATAAAATGCATTGAACAGGCTGCCCCAGCATTACATACCCTACTACCTGAATTATTCAGTGCATGCTGAGCATGTCCACTAGAGGGCTTTCTCTCGCGTGTGTCTGCAGCATGAACATGTGCATGATTGGAAAATGAACAAAAACTATCAGTTTAATTGTTTCGGCCATGCCAATGGCTACTTCATGAAGAACACAGTCACTTCTCAGATATTTCTTTCATCTGCCTGACATCTATGGAGTTGTCCACAGCTTCCGAACATAGTGGATTGCCACGTTGGCCATGAGCTACATCTGTCCCCATGATCTACTTATGGTCTTTATCAGCACTCTGCACTCTACAGGACGCAGAAGGGATGTTGCAGTGGCGAACTGAGGACAGTTATTTCCAGGATACACGTACTGGTAATCGAGCTCTCTCTCGAGCCCGCTGTAACTTTTAATTCAGTTTTTTTTCCTTACTTGCTGGACAGTTACCTACCAATGTTGCTAGCAGCAATAAGACTTACAAATGTTAGCAACATGATTTCTTTATCTGTACATAATTTCTCAGATTTCGAGTTACTAGCCAGATTATGCAGCATGAGTGTAATGCTTCTAATCTCCTTGTTCTTTCTTTTTTTTTTCTTTTTCTCTTGGAAGGGATATGCTATTGAGGGGTGGGGCGGGGGGTGCCAGTGGTCAGCTTTGCTTGCCTGGCTGGTGTGGAGAAGTATCTGAAGTTCAGGCTGAGTCCTGCGAGTGGTGTGAGAGTGGTTTTCTCCTGGAGTTGTGAGTATCAAAGCAGGGTAGCTCCCTGTTAAATGTTTCTAGCAAGGGCAAGATCTTCAGGTTGCTTGCTGACTGCACTAACTGAGCTTGCTGGCTCCAGCTAATCTTCGTAGGAACTAAACGCTCATTTGTGTCAGGGCCCCAACCAGCTGCATTGAGGAACTAGCCTTTAGGGCTTGGGTACCCATAGACAGCAACTTATAGGTTAGGCCTGTGCACAGAGCTCTAGGTATATACTCATATATTGTAGTGGTAAGCCAATCACTCTGATTCCCTTCCCCCCCCGGTCCTTGTTATTTCCCCTTAAATAAATCAGATTGCTTGTTTTGCAAAAAGTACACTGGCTAGGTTGTGTATCAATGGTGAAATACTGCACAGTGAATATTGTGTAACTGTACCTTACTTTTCAGGGGGTCCCAGGAGTGAGCTGAGTGTTTTGAACTGGGGGGTAAGTGCCTATGGTAAGGATACTGCAACTAAACTGTGTGGGCCACTAGTGGGAAGAAAGGGGTTACAGCAGCCCAGAGGGCTGTGACCAAGTCAGCCTCGACAGTTCTGACCCCGACCTCTGGGTGGAGGCACCCGCCAACGGATCTAGGCCCCTCACCCTGCTACAGTTAAGGCAGGCAGGGGTAGTAGCCCTTAGGATAGTGCCCCCTGGGGTTACAAATTGGAGGCACTGCTGGGATTAGCGTCCCCTAGTGGCCGGGTGGGTGAAGTGCATAATTATGGACAAATTAAAGGAAAAACTGGAATGGAATATCATGGCTAAGATTAAGCTGGACCCTATTAAGACGATGGTACATAAATTGATTGGGTGGGGTGAAGCCGAAGAGCTGGACTCTCAGAGAATTGTGTTATTACTAGATGTACCTCTGGGGACAACAACCACTGACATTATTTCTGCCGTGGAGTGTGTTAAATGTTTAGGCAAGGCAGAGGTGAAGGGGCTTATAGCTGACCTACTCGATCAGACTTTGCAGGTGTTACTCTTGTGTAGCATAGCCATCGACCCTGATAGGGTACCCCCAGTGATTTACCTGGAAGGTGCCCAACTGGGGTGGAGGGTCATTCACATTCGGAGTGGGTCAGTCACTCCTGGGGGGTCTCCCCAGACTAACAGTTTCAAAGATAAGCTACTTAAATTGTTAGCTGTGGAAGGGAGGACTACTCAAGAGTTAATGCAGGCCTTGGACCTTTCCAGTGAACCCACCCCCCAGGCTTCCCCTGGTACCTCTCCGGAGCCTCCCAAGAGTTCTGTCTTGGCTCCACCACCCCTAGTGGTTCACTCTATACAGCTGGATTCTTACCGTAGGCTAAAAAATTTTTCTGGCACAGTGCCTGTGCCTTCAGGGGAGGATGATTTGGAGGCGTGGATGGACTACGCTATCCCCCTAGTCCAGGAGTGGCAATGCTCTGAGGGGGAGAAATTAAACAGACTGATGGAGAGCCTGTGGGGTCCGGCCTTAGAAGCCATTCAGTTTTTGCAGGCCACTAGCCCGGAAGCTACTACAGCAGAGTATCTTTCTGCTCTAGAGGGAGCGTTTGGGCGCACAGAAACTGGGGAAGACTTATTGTGGAAATTCAAGTCTGCTAAGCAGTGGAGGAATGAGAAGCTTTCCGCCTTTGCCACTAGAGTGGAAAGGGCTTTACAGAAGGCCTACTGAAAAGGAGGGATCACTGCCCCAGCCTTGAACCAGGTTAGGTTGGAACATGTTTTAAAGTTTGCTAGATTTTCCAGTGTGATACTGTTAAAACTTAAGTTACATGATCGGTGAGCTGCCCTGCCTGAATACTGTCCATTGATGAGGGAGATTAGAGAAGTAGAGACTGATGAGGAGGGGTGGAAACCCTATGTGGGGGCTGTAAATCTGAGCCAAACCCCTGCGCCAAGTGAACCCAATGAGACGCACCCTCCAGGAGGGCCTGTTGTATCCCCAGAGTTACAGGGAGGGGTGAGGGTGCGTGCCATTTCCTCTGATACTCAAGTAGAAAGTGAGTTGAGGGCCGAGGTCAGAAATTTACGAGAACTGGTGAGGGACTTGAAGTGATCCACTACCCACCCTGCTAGGTCTGGGGGACCTGAGTTATCTAGAAACCAATGCCCTGGCCCAGGGGAATCCCCTCGTCCCCCAGAGGGCTCCCAGTAAATTAAGTGTCCCCCTCCAAATAGAGACCCCTGGGACCCCAAGTTCTGTTACCATTGTGGGGAGGATGGACACTTTCAGACTGAGTGCCAGCTGCCGGAGAATGTAAGGAAGGTCAACAGCAGACTGATCACTTGGCATCGCAGGGCCCACGTCCGACCCCCCAGGAAGGGTTTTGTGACCCGGGCAAATGCCCAAGCAACTGTTAACGCTGTGCCCCCTGAGTGGTCTGATGTGTTCGGGCCCTCGATGGAGGCCCCGGTGCAGGTAAATGGGTTTCCCACCCAAGCTGTATTGGATAGTGGCTGTCGGGTAACAATTATGTTTCAGGACTGGTATCAGACACATCTACCTGAGGTGCCTCTACAACCCTTGGATGGTCTACATGTATGGGGGCTGAGTGACAAGGCTTATCCGTATTTGGGGTATATCCGGATCTGGTTGTCATTTCTTACTTCTGTGGCTGGTGTGGATGAACAGGTGGAAACTTTGGCTTGAGTCTGCCCCCCCACTGGACTGTATCATGGGTTACCCTTGTTGATTGGGACCAACATTCACATCTTTGGCCAACTGGCACAGTTGTGTTCTGAAAAACAGGTGTCCAGGACTGGGCGAGCTCTTAGGATACCTGCTTTGATCCAGAAGGCCTACGAGACACAGAGAAAAGCTAGTCAGAAGGAGCCTGAAGGCCCGGTGGGTGTTGTCTGGAGGAAGGATCTGGAGCTGTTGCTGTTAGCCCCAAATGCCCAGTGTGTCTTGCAAGGGGAGGTTTGGCTTAAAAAGGATGTCAAGAATAAACTATTGATGCTGGATGCACCTGGGGAAGGAAAGTTGCCTGGAGGACTGCTGGCTAAACCCAGTTTCAAACAACATGAAGTCTTGCTGTATTCTGACTATTGCAGTGATATCCAACCTTTGAACTGCCCCGGAGAGGAAAGAATTAACTTTCCATGCAAGGCATGGAACGCTGAGCTCGAGCTCGGTTGAGACTCTGTCTGTTGTTGTTTGAACCCAAACCGCCAGATTCTTTACTCCGCCTCACTGAACAGTCGCTCCGGAGAGTTCTCCTTTGCTTGGTTCAATTTAGTCAGTTAAAGTGTCGTTTTTTTCCCTCGGTTTCAACCAAATTTATTCCATGTAACCTGTCGGTTCAGTCTCTGTCTGTGGTACCGTGATTACTAGATAGGTTTATTATTGTTAGCATCTTTGTGGAACTTTTAAACGTCTGATCAGTTCGGTTTGAACCGATCAAGTTTGTTAAAGTTTGTTCTGCTTTTTAGAGTGTGGTAACTGGTCCTCATCGGTTCTAAAAAAAACGGATTCCATTACGTTTTTTCCACGACCCGTAACACGGTCAGGAACTGATAAGGGTGTCTTGCCTGGCGGATTGCCGAAAAAAGGGTAAGTTTGGTTAGGACTGGCCATGTCTGAGAAACCCAAGAGAAAAACTGGGCCCACTGGGTTTCAACACTGTGGTGTGTGTGGGGAAGCCTTTGCTAAGGCTGACCCCCACACCACCTGTGTTTATTGTATGGGGTTTGACCACCTCAATTCAGACTGCCAGATTTGCAAAAGTTTTCCCACAGCTACCCTGGAAAAGAGAGTAGGTAGGTTGGGGGAAAGGGAGGCCAAAAAGTCCGCTGACCCGGATGGCCAGCCCGGTTCGCCCTCTGACTAGGGCAAAAGTTCTTTGGGCAAAAGGAGAACCGACTCTGAGGAGTCGGTTCCAGTTAAAAGAAAAAGAAGGGATAAGTCAGCCGCTTCAGATCCACAAGTTCTTTCTCCGACCGCTGATGAAATAGCCAACGCGATAAGGATTGTTCAGTCGCTAACTCGGGTTCCGACCGAACCGGCACCATCGGTTAGGGGCTCGGTTCGGTTGGTTCCCCTAGTTGGAGGAGGAGGAGGAAGGAGAGTATGAGGATAGTGATGGTGATTATGAAAGTCTGGATGTGCCCATTGACCCGGACATCTCCCCAGACAGACCTTCAGGGGTTTCTCCTCCTAGGCTTTCTGAGTCCCCTTCCCACTTTATGTTTTACAAAAAAGTGGCTGAAACTCTTCAGCTTCCTATGGAGGAAGCAGTAGAGGATCAGGAGGAGTCTGATTATGTTGAGATGATGGACATCCCAGAGTCCAGGAGGCTGTCTATTCCCTCCATAAGTCTTTTGAAACAGACATTTAAAATTTTAAAGACTCTAATTCTATACCTCCTGTGGACAGAAGAATGGACAGAGGTATACTCTTTCAGCTCTGATACGAGTTCCTTTCCCAGCAATGCAGCCATGTTGGGGTAGTGCAGGCTGCTGCCTGTGATCAGGCAAATATACCCTTGGCCTCACACCCCCCAGATAAGGACTCCAGGAGGATTAATGCCATGGCAAAGAAACAGTACATGGCAGCATCTTTGGGACTCAGGCAGGCTAATTATATGGTCTACACAGCTAGATACCAGAGGTCTAGATGGGACACTGTGATGGCTCTAGCTAAACAGGTCCCTAGCCAGCTTGCCAAGGAGCTGGAGCAGGTGGCTGCAGATGGTATTGAGGCATCCAAGGTGCAATTTCATGCTGCAGTGGACTCCAATGATATTTCATCTAGAGTCATAGCTATATCTGTGGCCCTTCGTAGGATGGCTAATTATATGGCCTATGCAGCCAGGTACCAGAAGTCCAGGTGGGAAACTGTACTGGCACTGGCTAAGCAGGCCTCCCCCAGCTAGCATCAGAGCTGGAGGGGTGGCTGCTGATGGGATTGAGGCATCTAAGGTACAGTTCCATGCTGCTGTGGACTCCAGTGATGTGTTCTCTAGAGTCATGGCTACATCTGTGGCTCTTCGGAGAATGGCTTGGCTCAGATGTAGTAGTCTCTCACAAGACACCCAGGCTAAGGCCATGGATTTTCCTGTTGTTGGTAATTCTCTGTTTGGGGAGCAGACAGAGAACTACATGAAGAAAATGGATGAGTACAGGACCACCTATAGGAGTGCTCAGGCCAAGGAAAGGCAAGCCACTCCCCAGAGGCAGCATTCCAGGGGCAGGGGCAGGCCTTTTCATAGGCCTTTCTACCAAGCCTAGGCCTCCTCTTCTGCCTTTGCCCAGAGGGGGTTCTTCAGAGGGAGAGGCAGACGGGGTACAAGCAGGCCTGCTACCACCCCTCAGCCTAAAGCCCCTGCCAAACGGGCACCCTGATGGGCTTGCCCAGGCCGATTCTCCACTACCTGTAGGGGGCAGGCTGGCTTATTTTGTCCAGGACTGGATGTCTTTAACATCAGACAAATGGGTCCTGGAAGTAGTAAGCTAGGGACTGGTTCTCAGCTTCAAACAATTTCCCAAGATGAGAACCAGGTCCTTTCCACCTGCAAATCCTTCAGAGGCCCGTGCCCTAGAGGCAGAGGTCTCTTCCCTCTTGGCTCTGAGAGCCATAGAAAGGGTTCCACCCCTACACAAGGGAAAAGGATTGTACTCCAGGTACTTCCTAACTCCCAAGAAGACAGGAGAATGGCGGCCCATCGTGGATCTAAGATATCTGAACAAGCACCTCTTAAAACCAAAGTTCAAAATGGTGACTCTGGGAATAATTATACCCTCTCTAAGGCCAGGGGACTGGCTAGTTTCCCTGGACCTCAAGGATGCCTATTTCCACATTCTCATCAGATGCTCCCACAGAAAGTACCTCAGGTTCGAGTTGCCCTCAGGCCACTATCAGTTCAGAGCAATGCCCTTTGGCCTAACATCAGCTCCAAGGGTGTTCACAAAATGCCTGGCAGTAGTGGTTCCTTTCCTAAGGAGAAAAAAGATCTCCATCTTTCTATACTTGGACGACTGGCTCATAGTGGGTCAGTCTCCAGACCAAGTCAGGTCACACCTACAGATAACTCAGCAACTGCTCACTTCTCTAGGATTCCTTCTGAATCTTTCAAAGTCAGTTCTAGAGCCAGTGCAGCTCCTCACCTTCATAGGAGCAGAGCTGGATACAATAAGAGCAAGAGCCTTCCTTCCTCTGGACAGGGCAAGGACCCTTGTTACACTGGCCTCTTCATTCACCCTCCAGGTGTCTCGACCAGCAAGGCATTTTCTGCAGCCCTGGCCACATGGCTGCCCCTACAGCAGTGGTCCAAGGAGCAAGATTTCAGATGAGGGACATTCAGTTCCACTTAAGAGTCTTCTGGTTCCAGAGAAAGGATTCTCTGACCAAGCTAATCCCAGTGACTTGAACCCTGATCCAGGCTTTGCAATGGTGGCAGGATCAGGACAACCTAAGGCAAGGAGTTCCTTTGTCACTCAATCTCATTCTCTAATCCTTACCACAGATGCCTCCCTCTTGGGCTGGGGAGCCCACTTGGGAGATCTGACCACCCAAGGGTTGTGGTCACCTCAAGAATCTCTGCTTCACATCAATCTCTTAGAACTCAGAGCAATGTTTCTAGCACTTCTAGTTTTTTCCAAGTCTGTTCAGAACAAAGTAATTCAGATCAGGACAGACAATACCACCACAATCTGGTACATTAACAAGCAAGGGGGCACTCTGTCTACGGCCTTGTGCACAGAGGCAATGAAGTTGTGGTCTCTAGCCTATTCCCTGAATACCTCTCTGATAGCAGTGCACCTCCCAGAGAAGGACAATGTCCTGGCAGATGCTCTCAGCAGGGTATCTCAGGGCCATCACGAGTGGTCCCTAGATCCCCTGATTTTGAAGGTTATCTTCTCCAGATGGGGCACCCCACAGATAGATCTTTTTGCAGCCCCAGACAATCACCAACTTCCTCTTTTTTGCTGCAGACCCCCAGTGTTGGTCTCAGTCCCCCTGGATGCCCTAATTCTCAATTGGGAAGGGAAGTTCCTGAATGCTTCCCCCCCTTCCCTCTCCTGTTCAAGGTACTAGTCAAAATCAGGTCTCAACCCTGCAAAGTGATTCTGATTGCTCCAGACTGGGCCAGACAGCCCTGGTACCCTCTCTTGCTGTCCTTAGCTGTCCACCTTCCCCTGTCTCTTCCCAGGAATTACTACCTGTGTAACCCCTAGATGGCGCTATCCCAGGGGCTACTACCCCTGCCTGATTTGCCACTAACAGGTTGAGGGGCCTGGATCCAATGGCGGGTGCCTCCACCCAGAGGTCAGGGTTTGCAATAGTTAAACTAACTTGGTCACAGCCCTCTGGGACACTGCAACCCCCCTTTCTTCCCACTAGTGGCCCACACAATATATCAGAATTACCTTCACAGTATACACTTACCCCAGGTCTGGTTCCGGCACTGGGACCTCCTGTGAAATGAGATACAGTGCAACAATCACAGTACAGTACTTTAACATAGACAAATACCTCAGGCAGTATAACTTTGCTGAAACAAGCAGCTCTGATTTATTTAGGGGATATAACAAGGACAGGGAAATCAGGTTAATTATCTTATCACTCTAATAATCTACCTATGGCTCTGTGCACAGGCCTATCCCTATCAGTTACTGTCCCTGGGTACCCAAGCCCTAGTGGCAAGTCCAAACCGTGGCAGCTGGTAGGGCCCTTTCACACAGAGAAAAGGAGAATTAAACAGTCAGCAGTACAGTAATTCCATTTGGATTTAATGTGGCAATTCAACAGAGGCGACCCTGAATTAGTACTCCACGACCTCCAAATAAGATAGGGTCCTTCAATGTCAGCAGGGCTCATGAGGTACACAACCTCTTCACACATCCATATAAAGAAAGCACTATACCAGGCAGGCTGCATCTGTATCCGATCGCAATTACTGCACAATACCCGGAGAACACAGCAGATTCAGTTCCTGACAGACCGAGTACTTTCAGCATTCCTCCAGTCTTCTACAGGGTGAGCCTGGTTTCTACTCTTCAGAGATCCTTTGATTCTTTTCACAGGACGGATTCAGTCCTAACAAGCTGTTACACAAGCTGCAGACGGAACTCTGGGCCTTACACGTTTTTGACTAAAACTGCACACTGAAAAAGCACAGGGCTCCTTCCTTCTTCCGCCAAGCTCAACTGAAACTCCAACTGACAAAACCGGCACTTCCTTTGAGTTCCTCCCAGTTCTTGACTGGATTGGCTGTCACTCACAATAGACTGCTGCTGTTGGTCCAAAAAGGCACTGAAGTCTAAACTACATCTCCCAGAGTCACTGCCCATACAATCCTCTTGTGGCTGGCTCAGATTATGAGTCCAAGTTCTGATTCGTCCAAGGCACCATTTTAGAGCTAGCTACCCCACTGATTGGTCCAGTTCAGCAGTTCAAAACTAGAATGGGAACTAGCAGACACAGTTCTGACTGCAAGAAAGCAGGTTAGACAAACTGTAATTTCATTATTACTGTAAATGATTTCTGGCAAACAGTTACATCTTTCAGATAGGTTCCTTGCACTCTAGTGACTGCAAAATGAAGTGAATTGGCAGCAGCTCGAGTGGTACTCAGAGAACACACAGTCCCCATACAAACTAATTATGTCTGCAAGCAGACAGCTCTTAAGAGACAGTACCAGAGGCTCTAAAACACTCACTGATAAATGGCTTAAATGCCAAACACCATTCAGGCTTGGAGTATTCAAGTAAGCTCCTGGAAGTCTTTTGGGAACCCCATTTGCAGGGGTTACACCCTTCCTGGCCTGGGAAAGCTTGATCCGCGTCAAGCAAGTACCCATAAGTTTCAACTGCAACCATATACATTTGCATTAGGCTCGCATGTAATCATCAGTCAATATATCATTTACCAAGAACACATTTCTGAAACATTGCAGTACGTCACTCTTTACACAGTATTACATACACATTGTACCATAACTCAAGTTATTACCTCTTGTACATGAAACCTGAAGAGAGGGGCCTTCCTATCAGTTACCTTGGGGCTGGATGGGGCAGGGCACCATACTGAAGGCAACACAAGTAACTTGGAGTTAGCACTGATGCTCAGTTTGGGCAATGAGCTGGGGACACATACACTCCTTTATGGACAACATTGAGAGGCAAGTCCACAGGCCTCCCAAGTGAATCATAACTGAGGTGCACCACAGGCTTTACAGCTCGACCAGTCTTTCTAGGGGAACTGTTATAGTCTCTGCACTCTGAGCCTCATTTTCAGCATTGTCCTCACTTGTCTGGGGAGTCTCCATGGGGTAGAGAGGCTGAACTTGGGGCACTTTCAGCTCCAGGAGTTACAGTTTCTGAGTCCACAACATTTGGCTCGCATGGAGAGCTTTCGGACACTGGCAGTGGACTGTCAGGGCACTCAAAATACTCTTCTTGTTCGGGTGTATCACCAGTCTGCCCCAATCTATCATTTTCCTCCTGAAAGCTCAAACAGTTCAACCATGCACAATGATTCCATTTCATCTGATCTGATGCTTGCACTTCACTTTCTGGGAGCATTGGCTCCAGGGATGAAGCTGGGGCTTAGACAGTCCAGAAGGCCCAGCTTCATCTCCAGTATTGACTAGGGATTGCCCCGAAACAATTGACTCAGTTCGTAAGAAGGATAGTATTCAAAGTCACTCTCACTTTCTTCCGATATGGACTGACAGTCATGCTCAACTGGGACTTGTGGAGGGAACACTTTAACTTTGCTTCTGTAGGTGCAGACTTTCTTGATCTTTCTTAGCAGCAGCTCTAGTCACTGGTCCAGAGGGGCATCTTCTAGGGCTCAGACTCATTAAGATTTGTCCAATGGGCAGTAAATGATTTCTATGCATTGTTTTTACATCTTTGAATTATTCTCAGGCCTTACTTTGTACACTGGCAGATCATCTAGTTTGCCCACTACAATGTGAGGGAGATGGTGCCATCTGTCAGCAATCTTGTGCTTGCCATGCAGTCCCAGATTTCTTAGCAATACCCGATCTCCTCCTGGAGTTCCTGTGCTTTCACCTTTTATCATACCTTTCTTTGTTGGCCAGATTTCTTTTGGCAGCCATGGTTTGAGCCAGTTGGTACGCATGAGTTAGCTGGGCCTTTAACTTTGCACATACTGTAAATAGTTGTCAGCTTGAACCCCATCAGAGAGACCCCAAAACACACATCTACTGGTAGTCGAGCTTCTCTTCCAAACATCAGGCGGTAGGGGGAGAATCCAGTGGCATCACTTTTGGTGCAGTTATAAGCATGTACCAGGGTGCTAATTTGTTGGCTCCATCTAGGCTTGTCCTTTGGGTGCAGGGTGCCTAGCATATCTAGCAAAGTGTGGTTGAAACGTTCAGGCTGTGGGTCCCCTGGGGGTGGTAAGGAGTGGTTCTGGACTTTCGCACTCCCCACAGAGAAAGCATCTCTTTGATCAGACGACTCTCAAAGTCTCCCTTGATCAGAATGGATTCTTTGTGGAGCCCCATAGTGAACAAAAGTTTTCTACAAGTACTTTGGCCACAGTGGATGCTTTCTGGTCTTTGGTGGGAAAGCTTGGGCATATCTCGTGAAATGGTCAGTGACCACCAGCACATTACTGATATTTCTTTGATCTGACTCCAAACTCAGAAAATCAATACAGACCAGCTCCATGGGTGCACTGGTGGTGATGTTAACAAGGGGGGCAGCCCTCTGGGGCAAGGCTTTCCTCTGTAAGCAGCGACTACAAGTTCGAATGTGTTGCTCCACATCAGCCCCCATCTTAGGCCAATAGAATCTGGATCTCACCAAGTCAAGTGTTCTGTCTATACCAAGGTGCCCCATGTGGTTGTGCAAGGACCTCAGTACTGAGTCTCGAAAGGCAGTGGGCAGCACTAGTTGTTGTCTGTCCACTTGTCCCCCTCTGTCCACTGTCTCTCTGTACAACAGTTCATTGATCAGTTTCAACTTAGGACCCTCTCTGTATAACAGTGCAGTTCTCAAATCAGTGGAGCGTAATTTGGACACATCTTTTCCTGCATAGAGGGCTTCTAAAGCTGCTTTGATCATGGGATCGCGGGATTGAGCCCGCCGAATACTGTCATTGTCCAGCTGAGGCAGTGCACCAATGTCTATTGCAGAAAAGTGGCAATAAGCAGCAGGTATGCAATTCTCAGAGGCTCCCAAGCAATCCACCATGCAGTCCACTGCGTCCGTGGACATTTGTTCCTCCCTGTCAAACTTCAGCAGAGTGCCCGAATGTCAGGTTCTGCCAATCGGACCCAATCATTCTGGGAACAGGCCTCCGGAGAGAGCATCAGCATCTATGTGGTTCAGACCTGCTCGTATTCGAGAGCATAGTCATATGTAGATAATGCAGAAAGCCACCTATGGCCAGTGGCATCCAACTTAGCTGAGGTCTGCACATAGGTCAAAGGATTATTGTCAGGTTTTACTAGTATTTTAGCCCCATACAAGTACTCATGGAATTGGTCAACAATAGCCCACTTCAAAGCTAGGAACTCTAACTTATGTACAGGATAGTTCTTTTCGGATGGGGTCAGGCTTCTACTGGCAAAGGCCACTGGTCTCAGGCCATTCTCGTGCTCTTGGTACAACACAGCCCCAACCCTTGCAAGCTAGCATCAGTGTGCAGGACGTAAGGTTTTCTTGGATCGGCATAGGCCAGCACTGGAGCATGGGTAAGTTGATATATGATCTCATGAAAAGCAGTCTCACAATCAGGAGTCCAGCGGGCCCCAAATACTTCACTCGGATGAAAATACACTCTTTCAGTCTTGAGGACGCTGACTTTTGGTATTTTTTGTGGGTTGGGAGATACCCTTGAGTAAGGTTAAGTAAAGGGCGGATCACTCTTGAATAGTCCTTGATGAAGCGCCGATAATAACCACAGAATCCCAGGAATCTTTGCAGTTCTTTTAGATTTTTGGGCTGTGGCCAGGTGGTCAAGGCCTCAACTTTACTTGGGTCGGTCTCTATTCCCTCGGTGGATACTATGTGTCCCACATACTTTACTGATGTTTGAAAGAATTGACACTTATCAATGGACAGTTTAAGGCCAAAGTCCTCCAGTCGGTCCAATACCTTAAATAATCTGCTCTCATGTTCCTCCAGTGAGCTGCCAAACACAATAACATCATCTAGGTATACCAGGCACTCTAGTAAGTTCATGTCCCCCACTGCACGCTCCATCAATCGTTGAAAAGTGGCTGGGGCACCTGAAATCCCTTGAGGCATCCTCATGAATTCATAGAAGCCAAGCGGACAGATAAAGGCCGTCTTCTCACGGTCCTCTGGGCCATCGGGATCTGGTAGTACCCACTGCGGAGATCCAGCACAGAGAACCACTTGCTCCCGTTTAGGCAGTCCAAAGCATCCTGAATGCGGGGCATTGTGTACTGATCAGGGATAGTCCGCCCGGTTTAAAGTGCGATAATCCACACATCCTTACTGTTCCATTCTTTTCCTCCACTACCACAATGGGGAAGCATAGGGCTTCTGGATTCTTGTATTACCAACGCAGCTAACATCTCTTGCAGATGCCGTCTCACATCATCTATGTCAGCAGGTGCCAGGCGTCGAGACCTCTCACGTAAACGGTTCTTAGGCATGCCGGATATTGTGCTCAGCCCTGCACGCATCCTACATCCCATTCCTTTAAAGAAAACACCTGGTCTCTCTGGGCAAGCTTCTCACTGATCCTCACTTTCCATTCAGCTGGCAGCGAGGTCGCCAAATCAAACAAGTCAGGCGTTACTCTGTCATTCTTCCTTGAACTCTTGCTGCTGGGTAGCACTGCAGTGTCTGCACAATGCACATTAGCCAGGATGCAACCTCTGTTTACTCGAATGTCTCTTTCAGACACATTATGAACTTGGACCATTACCCTTCTGGCATAAGCATGGGCTCTAGTGGGCAAAATACTAGGCTTGACCAGCAGTCCCTCTGGCAATTTTCCATCGCCTGGTGCATCCAACATTAATATTTTATTCTTAACATCCTTTCTGATACGGACCTCTCCCTGTAAGGTACACTGGGCATTTGGCGCCAGGATCAGAGACTCAGGATCCTTCTTCCATACAATTCCGACCGGTTCCTCTGGTTCTGTTTTTCAGCATCTCTCTGTGCCTCATAGGCCTTCTTAATTAAGCCGAACTCTTAAAGCTCTACTAGTCTTTGACCCCTGTTTTTCATAACACAACTGTGCCAGCCTTCCGAACATATGAGCATTTGTTCCAATCAACAAAGGGACACCATCATACAGTCCAGTGGGGGACACACTAAGGCTAGGGTCTCTACTTGTTCGACCACTCCAGCCACGGAGGTGGGGAAAGACAGCCAAATCGGATATACCGGAATAGGGTAGGCCTTCTCACTTAACCCCATACATGCAGTCCTTCTAATGGTTGTAAGGTACGTCTGACAAATGCTTCTGATACCAATCCTGGAACATAATTGTCACTTGGGAGCCACTGTCTAATACAGCTCTTGTAGACACTCCATTCACCTTTACAGTGGTCTCCATGGAGGACCCACTATTCTGGACCAGTCTGGAGAGGCGGAGTGGGGGCCTGGGCAACTGACTTGCCACAAAAGGACGTGAATTAGCATTTTGGTGCCTCACTGGGATCATGTCGTGCACCTCTTAACCACTGATTTCTTCTCCAAGCTCTCCTTGTAGCCTATATGCAACTTTGTCAGTGTCTTTTGGGGACTGGCATTCCCTTTCATGTGCCCATCTTTCCACAATTATAGCAAAACATACTTTCTGGAGTTTGAGCTGGCCGAGGCGCCACCACTGGGAGCCAGGCGGGGTATTACTAACTGGAAACCTGGGTGCCATCTCTGTCTCTGGCGTGATAAGCATTTGGAGACATCTCGTCAGTTTCTCCACTTCCATGGTCAAGGAATTGAGTCTGGAGCTGTTATCAGCAGGAGATACATGGGTGGGTACCCCACCACCATAGCAGATGCAGTCGGATATAGGTCAGGGCCCACTTGCAGGCGTGGCCTTCATAAAGGGACTGTTTTGAATTCCCGGATCTCTCTCAACAGTTCGCCCCATTGTGGCATATCTTTTCCTTGTCAGAGCACTCATTGACTGTCAACCTCTGCCCTGAACTTCACTTGATGGGTCACCTCAGTCACCGGGTCGTAGCCACAGCTGTTGGTGCAGGTACCTCCGGGTCGCCTTTCTCAACTCCTCGAATTTCTCTCATTAACTCATCATAGGAGGGTGGGATTCCAGTCGATTTGCCAGGCGTAACTGAAGCAACAGCAGTTCTGAGAAGGGGCAGACTTAAGGATTCTGTCCAGTCTGGTTTGGTCCAGTTCAATGCCTGGCAAACTACCCTTTCTGAGGCATTCTTGCAACAATTTTTCCAGCCGAGAGACATACACAGACAACAACTCCCTTGGTACTGTTGTGCATTTCTTACTCTCCACCATAGGTCCTCATCAGAATCTGGGCTCCCATACACATTCTCCAAGGCCTCAAGATAGGCCTGTGCAGTCGCTTCAGGGTTACTGGCCCGTTTAGCACGGATGGTAGCCAGGGCAGGACCTCGGAGGCCTCACTAACCTCTTTCGCTTAGCCTTCCGAGCATTGCCATTCTAGCACTTGGGGGGCAACATAGTCTATCCAGGTCTCCCAGTCATCCTCCCCTTGGGGGGTGGGGAGGGTGCCAGAGAAGATTCTCAACCTTCGGTAAGAGTCGTGACTAGTGGCAGGTGCAGAAATAGGAGTCTGCATTGGTTCAGCCATCATTACGGGCACTGGAGCAGGAGAGGGTGTTGGGGGAGGAACACCCCCAGGTGGCAAGAATAGTTTCTTTAAGTCCTCCACAGTTTTCCCCTCTCCCAGCAACCATTCAGCAAATTTCTCCTCAAAAGTTTCAGATAGTGGTGGGGCTGATTCCCCCGGGTCTTCTGTCCTTAGTTATCACTCTCCAAGCAGTGAGGGCTCCTCTGGGGTAATGGTCTGTGGCACTTTGGAGCTATCTATGGGATCCTTAAACTCTACTAGGGCCAGGAAAGTGTGGGTGAGCAGATTAGCATGCCGACCCACCACCACAGGGTTTGTAAACCTTCCACCTTGGAAAGTACTCCCTGCACAGTGTCCGTATTGATACAGGGGATGTCCAGGATAAGCATAGCATTTGAGGGTCGATCTCCTCCCCAGTACACCACTCCACCAGCCGGTGCACAGCCACTTCTGTCGGGTACCCATTTTTTCTTAACAGTGGATCGTAAATATGGCCACTAGAGGACACACAATCCCAGCGGTGAGCCTCCAAGATGTAACCCTAGATGGCGCTATCCCAGGGCTACTACCCCTGCCTGATTTGCCACTAACAGGTTGAGGGGCCTGGATCCAATGATGGTGCCTCCACCCAGAGGTCAGGGTTTGCAATAGTTAAACTAACTTGGTCACAGCCCTCTGGGACACTGCAACCCCTTTCTTCCCACTAGTGGCCCACACAATATATCAGAATTACCTTCACAGTATACACTTACCCCCAGGTCTGGTTCCGGCACTGGGACCTCCTGTGAAATGAGATACAGTGCTAACAATCACAGTACAGTACTTTAACATAGACAAATACCTCAGGCAGTATAACTTTGCTGAAACAAGCAGCTCTGATTTATTTAGGGGATATAACAAGGACGGGAAATCAGGTTAATTATCTTATCTCCCTAATAATCTACCTATGGCTCTGTGCACAGGCCTATCCCTATCAGTTACTGTCCCTGGTACCCAAGCCCTAGTGGCAAGTCCAAACCGTGGCAGCTGGTAGGGCCCTTTCACACAGAGAAAAGGAGAATTAAACAGTCAGCAGTACAGTAATTCCATTTGGATTTAATGTGGCAATTCAACAGGGAGCGACCTGAATTAGTACTCACGACCTCCAAATAAGATAGGGTCCTTCAATGTCAGCAGGGCTCACTTGAGGTACACAAACCTCTTCACACATCCATATAAAAGAAAGCACTATACCAGGCAGGCTGCATCTGTATCCCGATCGCAATTACTGCACAATACCGGGAGAACACACAGCAGATTCAGTTCCTGACAGACCGAAGTGCAATTTTCAGCAATTCCTCCAGTCTTCTACAGGGAGCCTGGTTTCTACTCTTCAGAGATCCTTTGATTCTTTTCACAGGACGGATTCAGTCCTAACAAGCTGTTACACAAGCTGCAGACGGAACTCTGGGCCTTACACGTTTTTGACTAAAACTGCACACTGAAAAGCACAGGGCTCCTTCCTTCTTCACTGCCAAAGCTCAACTGAAACTCCAACTGACAAAACCGGGCACTTCCTTTGAGTTCCTCCCAGTTCTTGACTGGATTGGCTGTCACTCACAATAGACTGCTGCTGTTGGTCAAAAAGGCACTGAAGTCTAAACTACATCTCCCAGAGTCACTGCCCATACAATCCTCTTGTGGCTGGCTCAGATTATGAGTCCAAGTTCTGATTCGTCCAAGGCACCATTTTAGAGCTAGCTTACCCCACACTGATTGGTCCAGTTCAGCAGTTCAAAACTAGAATGGGGAACTAGCAGACACAGTTCTGACTGCAAAGAAAGCAGGTTAGACAAACTGTAATTTCATTATTACTGTAAATGATTTCTGGCAAACAGTTACATCTTTCAGATAGGTTCCCTTTGCACTCCTAGTGACTGCAAAAATGAAGTGAATTGGCAGCAGCTTGAGTGGTACTCAGAGAAGCACACAGTCCCCCCATACAAACTAATTATGTCTGCAAGCAGACAGCTCTTAAAGAGACAGTACCAGAGGCTCTAAAAACACTCACTGATAAATGGCTTAAATGCCAAACACCATTCAGGCTTGGAGCATTCAAGTAAGCTCCTGGAAGTCTTTTGGGAACCCCCATTTGCAGGGGGGTTACACCTGTTAACATGTTCTCAGGGGAGGGTTTGGTATCCGAATCTCAAATCTCTCAATCTCAGGGCCTGGCTCTTGAAGAATTAGGGTTTGCTGGTTTGCATCTCTCTGAGGTGTTCTGGATATTTTAAAAGCTTCTCAAAAGCCTTCCATCAGAAAGACTTACAACTCCAAATGGAAAAGGTTTACTATTTGGTGCTCTGGGAAGCATATTTCACCGGAGTCTGCTGGGTTGCCTACAGTTCTTGACTATATGGTTCATCTCAGTAGCTTGGGACTCGGACCAGCTACACTTAGAGTGCATCTGGCAGCTGTCTCTGCCTTCTTGTCAGCAGGCAAGCACTCTTCCCTTTCAGCTCATCCTGTATTCTGTAAATTCTTCAAGGGATTGCTGCATACCAATCCTCCCTTCAGGGACCCTGCCCCTGCCTGGGATCTTAATGTTTGCATTGCTCAGCTTATGCAACCCTCTTTTGAGCCTTTGTCCTCAGCAGAGCTTAAGTACTTGACTTGGAAAACTGTGTTCTTGGTAGCCATTACTTCTGCCAGATGCATAAGTGAGTTACAGGCCCTGTCAGTGGAGCCTGATTTTATCTCTTCCCATAGAGATAAGGTGGTCCTCAGGACTAATAGGAAGTTTTTGCCTAAGGTGGTTTCAGATTTCCACCTTAACCAGTCTATGTCTCTTCCTGTTTTCTTAACTGATTATTCCTCCTTTGGGGAGAGGAGGCTGCACAGCCTGGATGTGAAAAGGGCCCTTAGCTACTACATGAGTGCACCAAGGGTCATAGGTTTGACTCCCTCCAACTGTTCCTCACTCATGGTGAGGTTGGTAAGGGAAAAACTGCCACTAAGAGATCTATTGCCAGGTGGATTGTCTCTTGTATACAATTTTGCTATGAAAAATTAGGTAGGATCCCACCCTCAGGCCTGAGGGCTCACTCTACCAGAGGTATATCTGCTTCCCTGTCTGCTGCCATGGATATTCCTATCTTAGAGATTTGTCAAGCAGCCACCTGGAAAACAGTACATACTTGCACCAAGCATTACTCTCTGCATATCCAGGCTAGGAGTGGTGCTCGGTTTGGCACAGCAGTGCTTCAGAGCCTATTCCCAAAGTAGGTTCTGTCCCTCCTCCATGGAGGTACTGCATGGTAGTCTGCAATAGTCAGAATACAGCAAGACTTCATGTTGTTTGAAGAAAAAATTTCTCACCTTAGTAATGTTTCTTCTAATGGAGTCTTGCTGTATTCTGACTTCCCCCCCGCCTCCCCTCTCAGAACCTGGGTTTTGGGATGTGGGTGGGCAGCAACAGTGTTGGCACTATAGAGGTGCCCCCCTTTTCTCATCCTCTTATTTTTGGGTATGTGTTGTGTTTTGTTTTTTGGGTTTCCCGACTTGAGTCTTTGCCTTGGAACCAAAAAAACCTTTTTATTAGATTTGGTTGCCAGTTGGCTAGTGTAAGTTTACAGTTTCCACACAGGACGCCAGGTGAGTTTAGCTCGTAAAGATCTGGCGGTTTGGGTTCAAATAACAACAGACAGAGTCTCAACCGAGCTCGAGCTCAGCGTTCCATGCCTTGCAAGGAAAGTTAACTCTTTCCTCTCCGGGGCAGTTCAAAGGTTGGATATCACTGCAATAGTCAGAATACAGCAAGACTCCATTAGAAGAAACAACATTACTAAGGTGAGTAATTTTTTCATCTTGCCTGCTAGAGCCCATGCTTATGCCAGGAGAGTGATGGTTCAAGTTCACAATGTGTCTGACAAAGAGATTCGAGTAAATAGAGGCTGCACCCTGGCTAGTGTGCCTTGTGCGGACACTGCAGTGCTCCCTAATAGCAAGGGTTTGGGGAAGGATGACAGAGTCACGCCAGACTTGTTCGATTTCAGTGACTCCCTGTTGCCTGCTGAATGGAAAGTAAGGGTCAGTGAGAAGCTTGCCCAAAGAGACCTGGTCTTTTCCCTAAAAGAATGGGATGTGGGATGTGTGCAGGGGGCTGAACACCACATTCAACTGCATGATCAAAGGCCTTTTCGAGAGAGGTCTCGGCGCGTGGCCCCTGCTGATATAGACAGTGTGAGATGGCATCTGCAAGAGATGCTTGCTGCTGGTGTGATACAAGAATCCAGGAGCCCTTATGCTTCCCCCATTGGCGTAGTGAGGAAAAAGAATAGGGCTTTTCGGATGTGTGTGGATTACCGTACTCTGAACCGGCGTACCATCCCTGACCAGTATACCATGCTGTGCATACAGGATGTCTTGGACTGTCTGAACGGCAGTAAGTGGCTCTCTGTGTTAGATCTCTGCAGTGGGTACTGTCAGATCCCAATGGCTCCTGAGGACCGAGAGAAGACTGCGTTCATTTGCCTCCTAGGTTTCTAAGAGTTTATCCGGATGCCTCAAGGGATTTCAGGTGCCCCAGGTACCTTTCAGCGTGTGATGGAACGTGCTGTAGGGAACATGAATTTGCTGGAGTGTTTGGTTTATTTGGATGATGACATAGTGTTTGGCAGCTCGTTGGAAGAACATGAACGTCGATTGTTCAGGTTTCTGGATCAGCTGGAGGATTTCGATCTTAAGTTATCTATAGACAAGTGCCAATTCTTTCAAACCTCTGTGAAGTATGTGGGCCACATATTATCTACTGAAGGCATAGAGACTGACCCCAGCAAAGTGGAGGCTTTGACTACTTGGCCACAGCCAAAGACTTTGAAAGAACTGCAGTGGTTCCTGGGGTTTTGTGGATATTATAGGCGGTTTATCAAAGACTATTCTCGAGTGATCCGCCCCGTCCTCAACCTTACTCAGGGGTACCCTCCCACCCACAAAAAGTATAAGAAAGCTGTGCTCTCTGAGACGGAGAAAAAGTATTTTCGTCTGAATGATGTGTTTGGAAACTGCTGGACTACTGAGTGTGAGGAAGCTTTCTATGACATTATCTATCAACTTACCCATGCCCCAGTGCTGGCCTGTGCTGACCTGGCAAAGCCATACGTTCTCCACACTGATGCCAGCCTACAAAGATTGGGGGCTGTCTTATAGCAGGAGCACCCAAACGGGCTAAGACCTGTAGCATTCACCAGCAGAAGTCTCACCCCCTCAGAAAAAAAACTATCCAGTGCACAAATTAGAGTTCCTGGCCCTGAAGTGGGCCATTGTTTTTGAGAAGAGCTCCCAAAGCTAAGTGCTTTTTGATATAATTTTCAGTTTAAAAATTGTTTTGTTTTATATGAATTTAGGTGATTGTGAAAGACAACCCTGTAGGCTCCAGGAAGATATAAAATTGGTGTGGTAGATATTCGTTGGAAGTCAGAAGGATCAACACATTTATTTAGTGTGATCTTTCTACTCTGATGTGGTTAATTTTAATACTATAATTTAAACCCTTTCTGTATGTGCCTTTAGTGGTGTCTGATATTGAGAACCTAAGTGTCATTTGTGGGTATCCTGGCTGTTTTGGTAGGTACTTTACTTTCTTTGTTAAACAGCTGAGTATACCTATTACCTAATACTTTATAGTACATTGTATCTTTTTGCTCAGTCTCTGATTTTTCTCTTCTTTCTCCAATGTTTTAGAACTGTTTAGTTATTGTGGCAGAGGTGTGGTACTGTGTTCTTTCTTGTAGTTCAAGGTGCTTTTGGAACTGCTGATTTCTATTGGTTTAAACGATTACATTTTTTTTTCTATTTTAAAAAAAGCTACATCAGCTTGGTATGTTGTCACCTGTTTGTTGTTGCTAAGTAGCAGATGTTTTTGCATTGTGCTCTGATTCTGTGATAGAATCTGTATTAGTATGTAACCCCTAGATGGCGCTATCCCAGGGGCTACTACCCCTGCCTGATTTGCCACTAACAGGTTGAGGGGCCTGGATCCAATGGCGGGTGCCTCCACCCAGAGGTCAGGGTTTGCAATAGTTAAACTAACTTGGTCACAGCCCTCTGGGACACTGCAACCCCCCTTTCTTCCCACTAGTGGCCCACACAATCTATCAGAATTACCTTCACAGTATACACTTACCCCAGGTCTGGTTCGGCACTGGGACCTCCTGTGAAATGAGATACAGTGCAACAATCACAGTACAGTACTTTAACATAGACAAATACCTCAGGCAGTATAACTTTGCTGAAACAAGCAGCTCTGATTTATTTAGGGGATATAACAAGGACAGGGGAAATCAGGTTAATTAGCTTATCACTCTAATAATCTACTCTATGGCTCTGTGCACAGGCCTATCCTATCAGTTACTGTCCTGGGTACCCAAGCCCCAGTGGCTAGTCCAAACCGTGGCAGCTGGTAGGGGCCCTTTCACACAGAGAAAAGGAGAATTAAACAGTCAGCAGTACAGTAATTCCATTTGGATTTAATGTGGCAATTCAACAGGGCGACCCTGAATTAGTACTCACGACCTCCAAATAAGATAGGGTCCTTCAATGTCAGCAGGGCTCACTTGAGTACACAAACCTCTTCACACATCCATATAAAAGCACTATACCAGGCAGGCTGCATCTGTATCGATCGCAATTACTGCACAATACCGGGAGAACACACAGCAGATCCAGTTCCTGACAGACCGATTGCAATTTTCAGCAATTCCTCCAGTCTTCTACAGGGTGAGCCTGGTTTCTACTCTTCAGAGATCCTTTGATTCTTTTCACAGGACAGATTCAGTCCTAACAAGCTGTTACACAAGCTGCAGACCGGAACTCTGGGCCTTACACACGTTTTTTGACTAAAACTGCACACTGAAAAAGCACAGGGCTCCTTCCTTCTTCACTGCCAAAGCTCAACTGAAACTCCAACCGACAAAACCGGGCACTTCCTTTGAGTTCCTCCCAGTTCTTGACTGGATTGGCTGTCACTCACAATAGACTGCTGCTGTTGGTCCAAAAAGGCACTGAAGTCTAAACTACATCTCCCAGAGTCACTGCCCATTCAATCCTCTTGTGGCTGGCTCAGATTATGAGTCAAGTTCTGATTCGTCCAAGGCACCATTTTAGAGCTAGCTTACCCCACACTGATTGGTCCAGTTCAGCAGTTCAAAACTAGAATGGGAACTAGCAGACACAGTTCTGGCTGCAAAGAAAGCAGGTTAGACAAACTGTAATTTCATTATTACTCTAAATAATTTCTGGCAACAGTTACATCTTTCAGATAGGTTCCTTTGCACTCCTAGTGACTGCAAAATGAATTGAATTGGCAGCAGCTTGAGGGTACTCAGAGAAGCACACAGTCCCCCATACAAACTAATTATGTCTGCAAGCAGACAGCTCTTAAAGAGACAGTACCAGAGGCTCTAAAACACTCACTGATAAATGGCTTAAATGCCAAACACCATTCAGGCTTGGAGCATTCAAGCAAGCTCCTGGAAGTCTTTTGGAACCCCCATTTGCAGAGGGTTACCCTTCCTGGCCTGGGAAAGCTTGCGTCGCGTCAAGCAAGTACCCCCATAAGTTTCAACTGCAACCATATACATTTGCATTAGGCTCAGCTTATGTAATCATCAGTCAATATATCATTTACCAAGAACACATTTCTGAAACATTGCAGTACGTCACTCTTTACACAGTATTACATAACATTGTACCATAACTCAAGTTATTACCTCTTGTACATGAAACTTGAAGAGGGCCCTTCTATCAGTTACCTTGGGGCTGGATGGGGCAAGGGCACCATATAGAGGGCAACACAAGTAACTTGGAGTTAGCACTGACGCTCAGTTTGGGCAATGAACTGGGGACACATACACTCCTTTATGGACAACATTGAGAGGCAAGTCCACAGGCCTCCCAAGTGAATCATAACTGAGATGCACCACAGGCTTTACAGCTCGACCAGTCTTTCTAGGGGAACTGTTATAGTCTCTGCACTCTGAGCCTCATTTTCAGCATTGTCCTCACTTGTCAGGAGTCTCCATGGGGAAGAGAGGCTAGAACTTGGGGCACTTTCAGCTCCAGGAGTTACAGTTTCTGAGTCCACAACATTTGGCTCGCATGGAGAGCTTTCGGACACTGGCAGTGGACTGTCAGGGCACTCAAAATACTCTTCTTGTTCGGTGTATCACCAGTCTGCCCCAATCTATCATTTTCCTCCCTGAAAGCTCAAATAGTTCAACCATGCACAATGATTCCATTTCATCTGATCTGATGCTTTGCACTTCACTTTCTGGGAGCATTGACTCCAGGGATGAAGCTGGGGCTTAGACAGTCCAGAAGGCCCAGCTTTGTCTCCAGTATTGACTAGGGATTGCCCCAAACAATTGACTCAGTTCGTAAGAAGGATAGTATTCAAAGTCACTCTCACTTTCTTCCGATATGGACTGACAGTCATGCTCAACTGGGACTTGTGGAGGGAACACTTTAACTTTGCTTCTGTAGGTGCAGACTTTCTTGATCTTTTCTTAGCAGCAGCTCTAGTCACTGGTCCAGAGGGGCATCTTCTAGGGCTCAGACTCAATTAAGATTTGTCCAATGGGCAGTAAATGATTTCTATGCATTGTTTTACATCTTTTGAATTATTCTCAGGCCTTACTTTGTACACTGGCAGATCATCTAGTTTGCCCACTACAATGTGAGGGAGATGGTGCCATCTGTCAGCAATCTTGTGATTGCCATGCAGTCCCAGATTTCTTAGCAATACCCGATCTCCCTCCTGGAGTTCCTGTGCTTTCACCTTTTTATCATACCTTTCTTTGTTGGCCAGATTTCTTTTGGCAGCCATGGTTTGAGCCAGTTGGTACGCATGAGTTAGCTGGGCCTTTAACTTTTGCACATACTGTAAATAGTTGTCAGCTTGAACCCCATCAGGAGAGACCCCAAAACACACATCTACTGGTAGTCGAGCTTCTCTTCCAAACATCAGGCGGTAGGGGGAGAATCCAGTGGCATCACTTTTGGTGCAGTTATAAGCATGTACCAGGGTGCTAATTTGTTGGCTCCATCTAGGCTTGTCCTTTGGGTGCAGGGTGCCTAGCATATCTAGCAAAGTGCGGTTGAAACGTTCAGGCTGTGGGTCCCCTGGGGGGTAAGGAGTGGTTCTGGACTTCGCACTCCCACAGAGAAAGCATCTCTTTGATCAGACGACTCTCAAAGTCTCTCCCTTGATCAGAATGGATTCTTTGTGGAGCCCCATAGTGAACAAAAAGTTTTCTAAAGTACTTTGGCCACAGTGGATGCTTTCTGGTCTTTGGTGGGAAAGCTTGGGCATATCTCGTGAAATGGTCAGTGACCACCAGCACATTACTGATATTTCTTTGATCTGACTCCAAACTCAGAAAATCAATACAGACCAGCTCCATGGGTGCACTGGTGGTGATGTTAACAAGGGGGCAGCCCTCTGGGGCAAAGCTTTCCTCTGTAAGCAGCGACCACAAGTTCGAATGTGTTGCTCCACATCAGCCCCATCTTAGGCCAATAGAATCTGGATCTCACCAAGTCAAGTGTTCTGTCTATACCAAGGTGCCCCATGTGGTTGTGCAAGGACCTCAGTACTGAGTCTTGAAAGGCAGTGGCAGCACTAGTTGTTGTTTGTCTACTTGTCCCCTCTGTCTACTGTTTCTCTGTATAACAGTTTATTGATCAGTTTCAACTTAGGACCTTCTTTGTATAACAGTGCAGTTCTCAAATCAGTGGGCGTAATTTGGACACATCTTTTCCTGCATAGGGGCTTCTAAAGCTGCTTTGATCATGGGATCCTGGGATTGAGCCCCTTGAATACTGTCATTGTCCAGCTGAGGCAGTGCACCAATGTCTATTGCAGAAAAGTGGCAATAAGCAGCAGGTATGCAATTCTCAGAGGCTCCAAGCAATCCACCATGCAGTCCACTGCGTCCGTGGACATTGTTCCTCCCTGTCAAACTTCCGGCAGAGTGCCGAATGTCAGGTTCTGCCAATCGGACCCAATCATTCTGGGAACAGGCCTCCGGGAGAGCATCAGCATCTATGTGGTTCAGACCTGCTCGGTATTCGAGAGCATAGTCATATGTAGATAATGCAGAAAGCCACCTATGGCCAGTGGCATCCAACTTAGCTGAGGTCTGCACATAGGTCAAAGGATTATTGTCAGTTTTACTAGTATTTTAGCCCCATACAAGTACTCATGGAATTGGTCAACAATAGCCCACTTCAAAGCTAGGAACTCTAACTATGTACAGGATAGTTCTTTTCGGATGGGGTCAGGCTTCTACTGGCAAAGGCCACTGGTCTCAGGCCATTCTCGTGCTCTTGGTACAACACAGCCCCCAACCCTTGCAAGCTAGCATCAGTGTGCAGGACGTAAGGTTTTCTTGGATCGGCATAGGCCAGCACTGGAGCATGGGTAAGTTGATATATGATCTCATGAAAAGCAGTCTCACAATCAGAGGTCCAGCGGCCCCAAATACTTCACTTGGATGAAATACACTCTTTCAGTCTTGAGGGACGCTGACTTTTGGTATTTTTGTGGGTTGGGGATACCCTTGAGTAAGGTTAAGTAAAGGCGGATCACTCTTGAATAGTCCTTGATGAAGCGCCGATAATAACCACAGAATCCCAGGAATCTTTGCAGTTCTTTTAGATTTTGGGCTGTGGCCAGGTGGTCAAGGCCTCAACTTTACTTGGGTGCGGTCTCTATTCCTCGTGGATACTATGTGTCCCACATACTTTACTGATGTTTGAAAGAATTGACACTTATCAATGGACAGTTTAAGGCCAAAGTCCTCCAGTCGGTCCAATACCTTAAATAATCTGCTCTCATGTTCCTCCAGTGAGCTGCCAAACACAATAACATCATCTAGGTATACCAGGCACTCTAGTAAGTTCATGTCCCCACTGCACGCTCCATCAATCGTTGAAAAGTGGCTGGGGCACCTGAAATCCCTTGAGGCATCCTCTTGAATTCATAGAAACCAGGCGGACAGATAAAGGCCGTCTTCTCCACGGTCCTCTGGGGCCATTGGGATCTGGTAGTACCCACTGCGGAGATCCAGCACAGAACCACTTGCTCCGCTTAGGCAGTCCAAAGCATCCTGAATGCAGGGCATTGTGTACTGATCAGGATAGTCCGCCGGTTTAAGGTGCGATAATCCACACACATCCTTACTGTTCCATTCTTTTCCTCACCTACCACAATGGGGAAGCATAAGGGCTTCTGGATTCTTGTATTACACCAGCAGCTAACATCTCTTGCAGATGCCGTCTCACATCATCTATGTCAGCAGGTGCCAGGCGTCGAGACCTCTCACAAAATGGTCTTTCGTCATGCAGCCGGATATTGTGCTCAGCTCCTTGCACGCATCCTACATCCCATTCCTTTAAAGAAAACACCTGGTCTCTCTGGGAAAGCTTCTCACTGATCCTCACTTTCCATTCAGCTGGCAGCGGGGAGTCGCCGAAATCAAACAAGTCAGGCGTTACTCTGTCATTCTTCCTTGAACTCTTGCTGCTGGGTAGCACTGCAGTGTCTGCACAATGCACATTAGCCAGGATGCAACCTCTGTTTACTCGAATGTCTCTTTCAGACACATTATGAACTTGGACCATTACCCTTCTGGCATAAGCATGGGCTCTAGCGGCAAAATACTAGGCTTGACCAGCAGTCCCTCTGGCAATTTTCCATCGCCTGGTGCATCCAACATTAATATTTTTCTTAACATCCTTTCTGATAGGACCTCTCCCTGTAAGGTACACTGGGCATTTGGCACCAGGATCAGAGACTCAGGATCCTTCTTCCATACAATTCCGACCGGTTCCTCTGGTTCTGTTTTTCAGCATCTCTCTGCCTCATAGGCCTTCTTAATTAAAGCGGAACTCTTAAAGCTCTACTAGTCTTTGACCCTGTTTTCATAACACAACTGTGCCAGCCTTCCGAACATATGAGCATTTGTTCCAATCAACAAGGGACACCATCATACAGTCCAGTGGGGGACACACTAAGGCTAGGGTCTCTACTTGTTCGGCCACTCCAGCCACGGAGGTGGGGAAAGACAGCCAAATTCGGATATACCGGAATAGGGTAGGCCTTCTCACTTAACCCCATACATGCAGTCCTTCTAATGGTTGTAAGGCGTCTGACAAATGCTTCTGATACCAATCCTGGAACATAATTGTCACTTGGAGCCACTGTCTAATACAGCTCTTGTAGACACTCCATTCACCTTTACAGTGGTCTCCATGGAGGGACCACTATTCTGGACCAGTCTGGAGAGGCGGTAGTGGGGCCTGGGCAACTGACCTTGCCACAAAGGACGTGATTAGCATTTTGGTGCCTCACTGGGATCATGTCGTGCACCTCTTAACCACTGATTTCTTCTCCGAAGCTCTCCTTGTAGCCTATATGCAACTTTGTCAGTGTCTTTGGGGACTGGCATTCCCTTTCATGTGCCCATCTTTCCCACAATTATAGCAAAACATACTTTCTGGAGTTTGGGCTGGCAAGGCGCCACACTGGGAGCCAGGGCGGGGTATTACTAACTGGAAACCTGGGTGCCATCTCTGTCTCGACGTGATAAGCATTTGGAGACATCTCGTCAGTTTCTCCACTTCCATGGTCAAGGAATTGAGTTTGGAGCTGTTATCAGCAGGAGATACATGGGTGGGTACCCCACCCCATAGCAGATACAGTCGGATATAGGTCAGGGCCCGTACTTGCAGGCGTGGCCTTCATAAAGGACTGTTTTGAATCCCGGATCTCTCTCAACAGTTAGCCCCATTGTGGCATATCTTTTCCTTGTCGGAGCACTCATTGACTGTCAACCTCTGCCCTGAACTTCACTTGATGGGTCACCCTCAGTCACTCATTGTCAACCACAGCTGTTGGTGCAGGTACCTCCCGAGGTGCCTTTTCTCAACTCTCGAATTTCTCTCATTAACTCATCATGGGAGGTGGGGATTCCAGTCGATTTGCCAGGCGTAACTGAAGCAACAGCAGTTCTGAGAAGGGGAGATTTAAGATTCTGTCCAGTCTGGTTCGGTCCAGTTCAATCGCTGGCAAACTACCCTTTCTGAGGCATTCTTGCAACAATTTTTCCAGCCGAGAGACATACGGACAACAACTCCCTTGGTACTGTTGTGCATTTCTTACTCTCCACCATAGGTCCTCATCAGAATCTGGGCTCCCTACACACATTCCCAAGGCCTCAAGATAGGCCTGTGCAGTCGCTTCAGGGTTACTGGCCGTTTAGCAGGATGGTAGCCAGGGCAGGACCTCGGAGGCTCTCACTAACCCTCTTTAGCTTTCAGCCTTCCGAGCATTGCCATTCTAGCACTTGGGGGCAACATAGTCTATCCAGGTCTCCCAGTCATCCTCCCCTTGGGGTGGGGAGGTGCCAGAGAAGATCCTCAACCTTGGTAAGAGTCGTGACTAATGGCAGGTGCAGAAATAGGAGTCTGCATTGGTTCAGCCACCATTACGGGCACTGGAGCAGGAGAGGGTGTTGGGGAGGAACACCCCCAGGTGGCAAGAATAGTTTCTTCAAGTCCTCCACAGTTTTCCCCTCTCCCAGCAACCATTCAGCAAATTTCTCCTCAAAAGTTTCAGATAGTGGTGGGGGCTGATTCCCCCCCGGGTCTTTACTGTCCTTAGCTATCACTCTCCAAGCAGTGAGGGCTCCCTCTGGGGTAATGGTCTGTGGCACTTTGGAGCTATCTGTGGGATCCTTAAACTCTACTAGGGCCAGGAAAGTGTGGGTGAGCAGATTAGCATGCCGACCCACCACCACAGGGTTTTGTAAACCTTCCACCTTGGAAAGTACTCCCTGCACAGTGTCCGTATTGATACCCAGGGGGATGTCCAGGATAAGCATAACATTTTGGGGGTCGATCTCCTCCCCAGTACACCACTCCACCAGCCGGTGCGCAGCCACTTCTGTCGGGGTACCCATTTTTTTCTTAACAGTGGTTCGTAAATATGGCCACTAGAGGACACACAATCCCAGCGGTGAGCCTCCAAGATGTAACCCCTAGATGGCGCTATCCCAGGGGCTACTACCCCTGCCTGATTTGCACTAACAGGTTGAGGGCCTGGATCCAATGGCGGTGCCTCCACCCAGAGGTCAGGGTTTGCAATAGTTAAACTAACTTGGTCACAGCCCTCTGGGACACTGCAACCCCTTTCTTCCCACTAGTGGCCCACACAATATATCAGAATTACCTTCACAGTATACACTTACCCCAGGTCTGGTTCGGCACTGGGACCTCCTGTGAAATGAGATACAGTGCAACAATCACAGTACAGTACTTTAACATAGACAAATACCTCAGGCAGTATAACTTTGCTGAAACAAGCAGCTCTGATTTATTTAGGGGATATAACAAGGACAGGGGAAATCAGGTTAATTAGCTTATCACTCTGATAATCTACCTATGGGTCTGTGCACAGGCCTATCCCTATCAGTTACTGTCCCTGGGTACCCAAGCCCTAGTGGCTAGTCCAAACCGTGGCAGCTGGTAGGGCCCTTTCACACAGAGAAAGGAGAATTAAACAGTCAGCAGTACAGTAATTCCATTTGGATTTAATGTGGCAATTCAACAGGGGCGACCCTGAATTAGTACTCACGACCTCCAAATAAGATAGGGTCCTTCAATGTCAACAGGGCTCACTTGAGGTACACAAACCTCTTCACACATCCATATAAAAGAAGCACTATACCAGGCAGGCTGCATCTGTATCCCGATCGCAATTACTGCACAATACCGGGAGAACACACAGCAGATTCAGTTCCTGACAGACCGATTGCAATTTTCAGCAATTCCTCCAGTCTTCTACAGGGTGAGCCTGGTTTCTACTCTTCAGAGATCCTTTGATTCTTTTCACAGGACGATTCAGTCCTAACAAGCTGTTACACAAGCTGCAGACCGAACTCTGGGCCTTACACACTTTTTGACTAAAACTGCACACTGAAAAGCACAGGGCTCCTTCCTTCTTCACTGCAAAGCTCAACTGAAACTCCAACCGACAAAACGGGCACTTCCTTTGAGTTCCTCCCAGTTCTTGACTGGATTGGCTGTCACTCACAAAAGACTGCTGCTGTTGGTCCAAAAGGCACTGAAGTCTAAACTACATCTCCCAGAGTCACTGCCCATACAATCCTCTTGTGGCTGGCTCAGATTATGAGTCCAAGTTCTGATTCGTCCAAGGCACCATTTTAGAGCTAGCTTACCCCACACTGATTGGTCCAGTTCAGCAGTTCAAAACTAGAATGGGAACTAGCAGACACAGTTCTGGCTGCAAAGAAAGCAGGTTAGACAAACTGTAATTTCATTATTACTCTAAATAATTTCTGGCAAACAGTTACATCTTTCAGATAGGTTCCTTTGCACTCCTAGTGACTGCAAAATGAATTGAATTGGCAGCAGCTTGAGTGGTACTCAGAGAAGCACACAGTCCCCCCATACAAACTAATTATGTCTGCAAGCAGACAGCTCTTAAAGAGACAGTACCAGAGGCTCTAAAAACACTCACTGATAAATGGCTTAAATGCCAAACACCATTCAGGCTTGGAGCATTCAAGCAAGCTCCTGGAAGTCTTTTGGGAACCCCCATTTGCAGAGGGGTTACAAGTAGAAGGTGGATTATTGTGATTGTAGTTACCTTTTGATGGTAAGGATAAAGAGGTGAGATAGAAGTGTGTGTATTTTAAAATATTATAGAGGAACAGTGGCAGGATTTTTAGGACAGTAAATTAATAAAAAGGGAACTAGGAGAGCTTCAGTAGCAGACAAGTAGTGGAATAGCAGTATAATTGCAGTATAATGTGGGGAGTGGTGCAGTGCAGTGCAGTGGCTGTGGGGCAGCCATATTCAGGCAGATCTTCTGGACATTGAGGTGCTGCCCTATCTGCATGCATCTCTCTGGACTGCGGGATGAGGTAGCCAGACTCAGAGTGGAAGTAAACTGGGTCAGGAGTACCATCACCCCTATCCAGAGACCACTCAGTCCAATGCAGCTACCTCAAAGGATGCAGAGAACGAGGAGTACTCGGATGACAGTGGGCTCAGGGAGGGTTAGAGCAGTCAGGCAGAGGCACATCCCAGATCCTATTCCACTCAAGAACTCATATGCCACACTGCCAAATGGGGACAACCAAATAGAGGTACCCAGAGAAATGGAAGGAAAGGATGTGGAGGTTAGCCAAGGAGGTGAACTCAGCGGGGAGAGCAGTGGACCCAAGAGGAGAAGGAAGCGAATCCTGGTGGGGGACTCCATCATAAGAGGGATCCAGCTAGGAACACAGGAGGGGAGGACAGGAGGTGAGGTGCTTACCAGGTGCCACGGCATGGAGGGATGGAAGGAAGATCCTGGGGATCACTGGGAAGGCAAGACGGGAGGGTGAGCTGGATGTCATTATCCACCTAGGTACAAATGACTTGGCAAATGGGGAGCCAAAGGAAGTTCAACAAGAGTTTAGGAAATTGGGGAGCGGTCTCAAGCAAGTAGCTACTTCTATCACTTTCTCAGAAGTACTACCTGTGAGAGGCAAGGGAGAGCATAGGGGTGCATACACCAGGAATTTTAACTCATGGTTGAAGAACTGGTGCTGTGAGGAAGGGTTTGGATTCATTGGTGTCTGGGGACCCACCTGGAAGGATGGAGGTTTGTTCAAGCCTGACGACCTGCATCCATCCTGGAGGAATCAACACTCAATGATAAGTTTAAATGCTACATTGACAAGCATTTAAACTAGCAAAGGGGTGCAGGCCAGCAAGGAGGGCACCTACTTGCTCACCCCACAGCTAGCAGTGGAACCAGTGAACCAGAGGAGTTGCTGTCTCTGCAAAGCAGTGTGCAAAGATGGAGATTAGCACCCAGGAGGTGGATAGGCAGAATAGGGCAAAATTCAGCAGAAGGGCAGACAGCAAGGTGAACCAGGGATAAAGGACAACCAAGGAAGGGCTGGGTAGAACAGCGAAACAGTCTAGGGAGGTCAAATCATGGAAAGCCATGTGTGCAAATGCCAGAGCCTTAGCAACAAGATGGAAGATCTGGAGGCTGTCATGGTGCAGTCAGACCTGGACATTGTGGCCATCACTGAAACCTGGTGTAATGATAACCATGACTGGGAGTTGGCCATACCTGGCTACAACATATTCAGAAGAGACAGGGCAGGCAGGAAGGGAGGAGGAGTGGCACTGTATGTGAAAAATGACATAAGGGCCACAGAGATCCAGGAGGAACAAAGTGGGGGAGAGATACTGTGGGTTAAGCTGGAAAGGAAAATGGGGCCAGCCATCCGCACAGGTGTGGTCTATAGACCACCAGCCCAGGAGAAAGGAAGAAACAGATAGGGAGCTGATGCTAGCCATCCAGAGGATGGCAGACAAGGGTGAGGTAGTACTGGTTGGAGACTTCAGTATTCCAGACGTGGACTGTAGCATCCCAGCAGCAGCATCAACTAGGACAGATTTATCCTGGACTCCTTCAGGTGCCTTCCTCAAGCAACTGGTCATGGAACCAACTCGGCAGAAGGCAATACTGGACCTTGTGCTCACAAACAGGGACAGTGTGATGGGGGTAAGAGTGGGGAGCACCTGGGAACAGTGACCACCAGTCACTGTGGTTTGAAATCACAGAAAGAGCAGAACCAAACCACACAAAACACGTATCTTGGATTTTGGGGGGCAAACTTTGGGAAAATGGGAGATACTTGAAAGAGGCATTAAGGGAATGGGGCAGGAATCAGGGGTTGAGGAACAGTGGAAAGTATTTAAAATGGGGATTACAAAAGCAACAGAATTATGTATTAAGCAGGTTAGCAAGAAGAAAAGGAGAGAGACCATTATGGTTTCAAAGAGGTAGCAAAGAAAGTGAAAGCAAAAGATTGCATTCAGGAAATACAAAAGACACAGGCAGAAGGGATAGGGAGAAGTACCAGGAGAAGCAAAGGGAGGCAGGGAGGTCAGTAAGGGAAGCCAAAGCTCAGACAGAAGAACACATTGCAAAATCAGTGGGTAAAGGGGACAAAACCTTTTACAGGTACATAAGTGAAAAAAGAAAGGCAAAGGGAGGGATAGTGAGACTGAAGGGGGAGGATGGGGGCTGTGTGGAGGATGCCAACAGTAAAGCTGACATATTGAACAGGTATTTCTGCTCAGTCTTTACTGAGGAAGAGGAGGGTAATGGGTCTGAATGGAGTACAAGGGGTGAGAATGGTGCAGAAATTGACACAAGTCCCTTTACACGAGAAAGGGTCCTGAAGGAACTGGAAGTAATAAGAGTTGATAAAGCAATGGGGCCAGATGGGGTGCACCCCAGGGTCCTTAGAGAACTAAGAGAGGTGGTGGCTCAACCTCTTGCTATCCTGTTTAGCCGATCACTAGAAACAGGGGAGGTACCCAAAGACTGGAGGATAGCAGATGTAGTCCCCTTATACAAAAGTGGGAACAAAGAGGAAGCGGGGAACTACAGACCAGTCAGCCTCACCTCGGTAGTGGGGAACATCATGGAAGCACTACTGAAGGAGATTGGTGGAACATCTGGTTGTCAATGGACTACAGGACCCAAGGCAGCATGGTTTCACCAGGGAAGGTCATGTCAGACCAACCTCATTGAATTTTTGACTGGGTGACTAGGGAGGTGGATCAGGGAGGGCAGTGGACATGGCCTATCTGGACTTCAGCAAGGCCTTTGACACTGTGCCACATAGAAGACTATTGCACAAACTGGGGAATATGGGTGTGGCAAGACAGTAGTGTGGTGGGTAGGTAACTGGCTGGGCAGCAGGACACAGAGGGTGGTGGTAAATGGCTGTCACTCCACAGAGGGAAGAGTGACCAGTGGGGTACCACAGGGATCAGTGCTGGGACCGGTACTATTCAATATCTTCATCAGTGACATTCGCAGGACCTAGAAGGCAGAATTTCACTGTTCGCTGATGACACAAAGCTCTGTAACAGAGTAGACACACAGAGGTGTAGACAGAATGAGATCGACCTGCAGAAACTTGAAGAATGGTCAGGGGTTTGGCAGTTGAAATTCAATGCAAGGAAGTGCAAGATAATGCATATGGGGCACAAAAACCCTGGCACAATATATCAGTTGGGCGGTGAGGATATAGCATGCACCAAGCAGGAAAGGGATCTTGGGGTTATCATCTCTGATGACCTCAAGGCAGGGAAAGTGTGACAAGGCAGCAGGTAAAGCAAATAGGATGCTGGGATGTATAGGCAGGGGCATCACCAGCAGGAAAAGGAGGTCATAATTCCACTATACAAGACACTAGTGATGCCGTACCTGGAGTACACTGTGCAGTTCTGGAGACCTTACCTACGTAAGGACATAGACAGGGTAGAGAAGGTTCAGAGGAGGGCAGCAAAGATGGTGCATGGATTGCATCACAAGTCCTATGAGGACAGGTTGAAGGCACTGAACATGTACTCCCTGGAGGAAGGAGGGAGGGGTTATGATAGAGACATACAAGTATCTTACAGGGAGGAACAGGGTGCAGGAATGCACTATTTTAAGCGAAAAGATGTTCAGGACTAGAGGGCATAGGATGAAGTTGGAGGAGGGCGATTCAGAGAAGCGTGAGGAAGAATTTCTTCACAGAGCGGGTGGTGGACAAGTGGAACACCCTGCCAGAGGAAGTGGTGGGGGCTGAAACAATCACGGGATTTAAGAATGCATGGGATAGACATAAAGGAATTCTGGAGGTCAGGGGTAAGGGGCAACAGACTTCTTGGAAGACATAAACTGAACTTACAGACTTAAATGGGCAGACTGGGTGGGCCATAGGCCCTTATCTGCCGACACTGTCTATGTATCTATGTATTGTTGATCAATTTCATGATTACCTGTACGGTGCCAAGATATTGGTGAAGACTGATAACAGTCCTCTGACATATGTGCAGACCTCAGCCAAGTTGGATGCCACTGGCCTTTAGGTGGCTCTCTCCATTGGCCACCTACGACTATACTGTTTGGTACAGAGCAGGCCTAAACCATATAGATGCGGATGCTCTCTCTCGAAGGCCGGTGCCCTGAACCGACTGGGTCAGGTTGGCAGAACCTGACATAAGAGCCCTTTGCCAAACATTTGACAAGGAAGAACAGGTGTCTCCTGATGCTGTGGACTGCATGGTGGATTGCCTGGGGCAATCCGAGAACTGCATACTGGCTGCTTACTGTCATTTTTCTGCATTAGACACTAGTGCGTTGCCCCAATTCAACAATGATAGTCTCCGATGGGCTCAATCCCGAGATGCCATGATAAAGACTGCTTTGGAGGCTCTGCAAGCAGGGAGAGACATGTCCCAAATGTGGTCTGCTGAATTGAGAACTGCCCTGTTATACAAAGAAGGCCCAAAATTGAAATTGAACAATAGACTGTTATATAGGGAGACCGTGGACAAAGAGGGGTGAATAGTTAAACAACAACTGGTGTTGCCCACTGCTTTTAGAGAACTGGTGTTGCGGTCCCTGCATGACCACATGGGGCTTCTTGGCATAGACCAAAGTCTTGACCTGGTACGGACCTGTTTCTACTGGCCAAAAATGAGTACAGACGTACAGCAGTATGTCAAGACCTGTGGCCGCTGTTTGCAAAGAAAAGCCCTACCTCAGAGAGCTGCCCCCTTGGTCATTATCACTACCAGCGCCCCTTTGGAGTTGGTCTGCATTGATTTCCTGAGCGTAGAACCTGATCTGAAAAATATCAGCACCATATTGGTGGTCACTGATCATTTTACCCGGTATGCACAGGCTTTTCCTACTAAAGATCAGAAAGCAACCACAGTGGCTAAAGTACTTGTCGAGAACTTTTTTGTCCACTATGGGGCCCCCCAGAGAATCCATTCTGACCAGGGAAGGGACTTTGAGAGCCGCCTGATTAAAGAAATGCTAACTTTGTGGGGATTACGAAAGTCAGAACCACCGTATCATCCCAGAGATCCCCAACCTGAAAGGTTTAACGCACATTACTTGATATGTTGGGCACACTGCAACCTAAAGACAAGCCTAGATGGAGCCAGCAGATTAGCACCTTGGTACATGCTTATAACTGCACCAAAGTGATGCCACTGGATTTCCCCGTACAGATTGATGTTTGGGAGAGAGGCTAGACTGCCAGTGGATGTGTGTTCCGGGGTTTCCCCCTGATGGGGTACAAGCAGCAAATCATCTACAATATGTACAGAAGTTGAAGGCCCAATTAAACCATGCCTACCAACTGGCCCAGACCATGGCTGCTAAACAAAACCTGGCCAATAAGGAGAGGTATGATAAGAAAGTGAAAGCAGTGGAACTGAGAGAAGGGGATAGAGTGCTATTGAGAAATTTGGGACTGCATGGCAACCATACGATTGCTGACAGATGTCATCACCTCCCTCATAGTGTTGTGGGAAAACTGGAAGATTTACATGTATATAAAGTGCGGCCTGAAAACAATTCAAAAGGTGTGAAAACTATACACAGAAATCATCTGCGTGTCGGACAGATTTTGACAGAAGCTGAACCTCTCAATGTACCCCGACCTGTAACTAGAGCTGCTGCCAAGAAAAACTAAGGTCGGATGAATCTTCAGAAATCAAGCTGAAGAGGCCTTCTCCACCCCTCTGATGAAGTTGATTGCCAATCTGTGTCTGAAGACAGTGAGAATAATATGAACAGTGAGAATAATATGAACTGAGCCAACTGTTTAGGGGCAATCCCCTAATTAACTCTGGGGATGAAGCTGGGCTTTCTGGACTGTCTGAGCCCCAGCTTTGTCTCCGGAGCTCCCAAAGGACAATGTGAGCAGCAGCAAAGCTGAAGAGGTGGGATCCTTGAGCCTGGCTGAACTGTCTGGCCTGGCCGAGTTATCTGACTTTTCAGAAGAAGGAAGTGATGTGGGGGAGCAAGCTAGTGATATGCCAAAACCTGAAGAATACTTTGAGTGCCCTGATAGCACCCCAGTAGTGCCAGAAATGTCCCTAGCTGAACCAAGCAGTGTGGGTCCTGACATAGAGGGTCCTGTTCCCGAAAGTACTATGGGCCCTGGGTCCCCTTCCCCATGGAGATTCCCCCTACTAATCTAAGTGAGGCTGAAATGGAATCTGGGCCTGGAGCAGGTTTTTCCGAGACCCCTAGATGCACTGACCGAGAAGTACGGCCTGTAGTAAGGTTGAGTTACGAATCCCTGAGTCAGCCTGTGGACCATGTAGTTCACAAAGGGGTGTATGTGTCCCCGAGCTCCTTGCCCAAGTTAGCTTCGGGAAATGACTCCAGATTGTTAGTATTGCCCTCTGAGTATGGTAGCCCTACTCCAGTTAGCCCGCAAGTAGCTGATAGGGAAGGGGCCCCCTCTTTCCAGGTGTCATGGGCAGGAAGTAATGACCTGATTTAAAAAAGGAAAAGGTTGTCTGTATGTGTAATATTGCATAAACAATAGTAAACTGTGAGTACAGTGACAATGTATGTAACAAAAGGTCTAATGTGCTATCAATCTAAACTGTTTTACCTTAAAGTGATTTAAGGGTAACTACTTGGCGGGGATGCCAAGTTCTTTTCAGGCCAGGAAGGGTGTAACCCCCCTTAGAAATGGGGGTTCCTAAAAGCCTTCCCGGAGCTTGCCTAAAATGTTCCCTGCCTAACTGGTGTTCGGTGCTATGGTGCCAAAATACGGGTGTTGTGAGGCTTTTAAAGCCTCTGGTACTGTCTTTTTAAGGGCTGCCTGCTTGCAGGCTTCAACGGCCAGTATGGGGGGTACTGGTGTTTCCCTGTTCGAATCCCGCCTGAGCTGTGGTGAAATCGCTCCCGTTTGGCAGTCACAATATGCGCAGGGAGAGCCCTTTTGAAAGATGTAACTGAGCATAATTAGCTAGACTGATGGTGGGGTTACAGTTTGTCTAACCTTTTTTCTTCTGCAGCTTGGACTGTGTGTGCTGTGCCCCTCCATGTTGGACCAGGACTTTCCGAAGGGCCCAATAGGGGTAGGGGGTGTCCCAAATGGAGGAACTGGTGACCAACCAGGATTAGAGCTCTCTAGGGAGCTGGCGGACTAATGAAGATGCAGCTAGTAATTGTGGGAAGTGAAGGCTGGACTATGGCGCCTTTTTCGCACCACTGAGGACAGGATTAAGTGACTGGCATCTGTAGCCAGCCAGTGGGATCGGGTGGCACCCGAGTTGAGAGGATTGCCCCACACTGCCAAGGGGCAGAGACGCTGTGGCTGTGAATGAGGAAGGAGCTCGGGGCTCTTGCACCGGTGAGTTTTCACGCGGGAAGCGCGTGAGAGGCCAGAGGCGGCCATTTGAATAGCCGGTGAGTTTTGGACTAAATCCATGGGGCAGCGGTCAGAGGAGGCTGTGTAAAAGCACAGCTGCCTACCAGGCTCACCCCGTAGAGGACTGGAGAATCTGCTGAATCGCACTCGGTCTGTCAGGAAAGTGAAGCTGCAGAGAGGCTCCCGATTAGCTGAGCGTTCGATCGGGCCATAGGAGCAGCTGCCTGGTATGGTACCCCTCTGTTGTTTTCTATGTAAATGTGTGGAGAAGTATGGGAAATCCAGGCTCAGTCCTGCGAGTGGCGTGAGAGCGGTTTTCTCCTGGAGTTGTGAGTACCAAAGCAGGGTAGCTCCCTGTTAAATGTTTCTAGCAAGGACAAGATCTTCAGGGTGCTTGCTGACTGCACTGCTGGCTCCAGCTAATCTTTGAAGGAACTAAACGCTCATTTGTGTCAGGGCCCCAACCAGCTGCATCAAGGAACTAGCCTTTAGGGCTTGGGGACCCATAGACAGCAACTTATAGGCTAGGCCTGTGCACAGAACTCTAGGTATATACTCATATATTGTAGTGGTAAGCCAATCACTCTGATTACTCCCGGTCCTTATTATTTCCCCTTAAATAAATCAGATTGCTTGTTTTGCAAAAGTACACTGGCTAGTTTGTGTATCAATGGTGAAATACCGCACAGTGAATATTGTGTACCTGTACCTTACTTCAGGGGGTCCCAGGGTGAGCTGAGTGTCTTGAACTGGGGGGGGGGTAAGTGCCTATGGTAAGGATACTGCAACTAAACTGTGTGGGCCACTAGTGGGAAGAAAGGGGGGGTTGCAGCAACCCAGAGGGCTGTGACCAAGTCAACCTTGACAGTTCTAACCCCGACCTCTGGGTGGAGGCACCTGCCAACGGATCTAGGCCCCTCACCCTGCTACAGTTAAGGCAGGCAGGGGTAGTGGCCCTTAGGATAGTGCCCCCTGGGGGTTACATTCCAATACCCGTGACATGGTTAGAAACCGATAAGGGTGTCTTGCCTGGTTGTTTGCCATAAAAAGGGTAGGTTTGTGGTTGGGATGGCTATGTCTGTGAGACCCAAAAGAAAAACCAGGCCCACTGGGTTTCAACACTGCAGTGTGTGTGGGGAGGTGTTTGCTAAGGCTGATCCCCACACTACCTGTGTTTATTGTCTGGGGTTTGGCCACCTCGATTCAGGCTGCCAAATCTGTAAAAATTCCCTAAGTCTACCCTGGAAGAAAGATTAGGTAGGCTCAGGGATAAGGAGGCTGTGAAGTCCGCTGACCTGGATGCCCAGCCCAGGGCGATACTTCTTTGGGCAAGAGGAGAGCCGATCCTGAGGGATCAGTTCCTGGAAAAAGAAAAGAAAAATTGGCTGGTTAGGATCCAGAGACCCATTTTCCAACCGTCGAAGAGATTGCCAATGCAATAAGCATTGTAGAATCACTTTGTCCAGTTCCATCTGATCTGGTGCCTTCTGGCAGGCGCTTGGTTTGGTCAGTTCCTCCGGTTCAAGATTATGCTCCTGAAGATTTCTATGAACCGGATTTGGAGGGGGATGAAGATTATGATGATGATGACGATGGTGTGGGAGGTCTGGTTGAGCCCATTGAACTGGACATCTCCCCAGACAGGCCTTCATTTGTTTCCCCTCCTAGGTTTTCTGAATCCCCTTCCCACTACATGTTTTACAGGAAAGTGGCTGAAATCCTCCAGCTCCCAGTGGAAGAAGCTGTAGAGGAACAAGAGGAACCTGATTATGTGGAGATGATGGACATCCCAGAGTCCACAAGACTGTCTGTTCCTCTTCATAAGTTTTTTGGGAAATGGACACAAAAGATTTTAAAAACTCCAAATTCTGTACCTCCTGTCGACAGAAGGATGGACAAAAGGTACACCTTATCAGGTTCAGGTACAGAGTACTCGTATCAACAATGCAGCCATGTTGGGGTTGTGCAGGCTGCAGCCTGTGATAAGGCTAATATACCCTTGATTTCACACCCCCCAGATAAAGATTCCAGGAAGCTGGATGCTATGGCAAAGAAACAGTACATGACATCTACCTTGGGACTCAGGCAGGCTAATTATATGGCCGTGCAGCCAGGTACCAGAAGTCCAGGTGGGAAACTGTACTGGCACTGGCTAAGCAGGCATCCCAGCTAGCATCAGGCTGGAGGTGGCTGCTTTGATGGGACAGGGCATCTAGGTACAGTTCCATGCTGCTGTGGACTCCAGTGATGTGTTCTCTAGAGTCATGGCTACATCTGTGGCTCTTCGGAGAATGGCTTGGCTCAGATGTAGTAGTCTCTCAAGACACCCAGGCTAAGGCCATGGATTTCCCAGTAATGGGTAATTCTCTGTTTGGGAGCAGACAGAGAATTACATGAAAAAATGGATGAGTATAGGACCACTATGGGGTGCACAGGCCAAGGAAGGCAGGCAACCTCCTCTCAAGGCAGCAGGCTATGGGCAGGGGCAGACCTTTTCATAGGCCTTTCTACCAAGCACAGGCCTCATCCCTTTCTTCAGAGGGGGCTCTTTAGAGGGAGAGGCAGCAGGGGGATGAGCAGGGCTGCATCCATCCCTCAACCTAAGGCTTCTGCCAAGCAGATACCCTGATGTGTCAGCCTGGGTCGACTCCCCCATTCCTGTAGGAGGCAGGCTGGCTTACTTCATCCAGGACTGGATGTCTGTTACCTCAGACAAGTGGGTCCTGGAGGTGGTAAGCCAGGGGCTGGTTCTCAGCTTCAAGAAATTTCAAAGCTGAGGCCAGATCTTTCCACCTGTAAACATCTTGAAACCATTGCCCTAGAGGCAGAGGTTTCATCTCTACTAGCTCTAAAAGGCTGTGAGAGGTTCCTACATTACACAGCAGCAATGGTCTGTACTCAGGTACTTTCTTACCCCAAAAAGATGGGAGTGGTGACCCATCCTAGACTTAAGATACCTGAACAAACATCTTTTAAAACAAAATTCAAAATGGTGACTCTGGGAATAATCCTTCCTCTCTAAGGCCAGGGGACTGGCTAGCCTCCTGGACTTAAAGATGCTACATTTCCATCAGTGCTCCCAAGAAGTACCTCAGGTTCGAATTGCCTTCAGGCCATTATCAGTTCAAAGCTATGCCCTTTGGCCTGACATCAGCTCCAAGGGTATTCACAAAATGCCTAGCAGTAGTAGTGGCTTTTTTAAGAAGGAAAAATATTTCCATATTTCCATACCTGGATGACTGGCTCATTGTGGGTCGGTCCCCAGACCTTGTCAAGTCAGACCTTCAAGTGACTCAGCAAGTGCTCACTTCCCTAGGATTCCTTCTCAGTCTTCCAAAGTCAGTTCTTGAGCCTGTATAGCTCCTCAACTTCATAGGGGCAGAGTTGGATACAGTCAAAGCAAGAGCTTTTCTTCCCCTGGAAAGAGCAAGGGCTATTGTAGAGCTGGCTTCTTCATTCCACCTTCTGGTCTCTTGGTCAGCAAGGCACTTCCTCCAACTTCTGGACCACATGGCAGCTGCTACAGCAGTGGTCCAAGGGGCCAGCTTTCAGATGAAGGACATTCAGTTTCACCTGAGGGCCTTTTGGTCTCAGAAGAAAGATTCTCTAGCAAACTAGTTCCAGTGACCCAGACTCTGATCCAGGCTCTCAATGGTGGCAGGATCAGGGCAACCTCAGGGAAGAGTCCCATTCATCACTCAGTCTCACTCTGTGGTCCCTAACCATGGATGCTCTTCTATTGGGGTGGGGAGCCCATCTGGGGGCTCTCTCACAGCCCAGGACTGTGGTCCTCAGAATCCTTATCTATATTAATCTCTTGGAATTCAGGGTGGTCTTTCTGGCCCTGCAAGCTTTCTCTCAGTCAGTGCAGAACAAGGTGGTTCAGGTCAGGACACACACCACCACCATGTGGTACATCAACAAGTAGGGAGGCACTCGGTCCACGGCCTTGTGCACAGCAGCCATGGAATTGTGGTCCCTAGCTTATTCTCTGCAGACCTCTCTGATAGCAGTCCACCTTCCAGGGAAGGACAGCGTGCTTGCAGATGTACTGAGCAGGATCTCCCAGGGCCATCACGAATGGTCCCTGGACCCTCTGGTGTTGAAAGTGATTTTTTCAAGTTGGGGCACTCCAGAGATAGATCTCTTTGCAGCCCCAAACAATCACCAACTTCCTCTGTTTTGTTGCAGACCCCCAGTATTGGGCTCAGTCCCTCTGGATGCTTTGATTTTGAACTGGGAAGGGAAATTTCTATATGCGTTCCCTCCCTTTCCTCTACTGTTCAGGGTTCTGGTCAAGGTAAGGTCACAACCTTGCAAAGTGATTCTGATTGCTCCAGACTGGGCAAAGCAGCCTTGGTACCCCCTGTTGCTGTCCCTAGCAGTCCATCTTCCCCTGTCTCTTCCCAGGAATTACAACCTGTTAACCTCCTCCCCGGGGAGTATTTGGTACCCCAATCTTTGGTCACTCAATCTCAAGGCATGGCTCTTGAAGAGTTAGAGTATGCAGATTTGCATCTGTCCCAAAGGGTTCTGGATATTCTCAAAGCCTCTCGAAAGCCTGCCTCCAGAAAAACGTACAACTCCAAATGGAAAATTCCAGATTTCCAGCCTCTCTCTACGGTACAGGTAGTGTGGTAGATAGGTAGTGACTGTATTTTATTTTAAATAACTTGTGGAAATTGTTGGTTTCTTCGGTTTCTTTCTGGTCAGTCCGGTTAGGAACCGACCTTGTGTTTCTTTCTAATTTTAAATTTATTATTTTAGAGTGGTGTTCCGGTACCGATCGGTTTCAAAAGAACCGGGCTTTTTCTCGGTTCTTTTCCAAACCCATGACATAGTTGTTACCGATCGGTTGGTATTACCTGGCTTGAATGCTTCCATAGGGTAATTTTGGTAGGTTGGCCATGTCTGAGAAACCCAAAAAGAAAACCGGTCCCACTGGGTTTCAACACTGTACTGAGTGTGGGGAGGCTTTGCCAAGGCCGACCCCCACCTCATCTGTGTTTATTGTCTGGAGTTTGACCACCTCCAGTCAGACTGCCAAATTTGCAAAAACTTTCCTAAAACCACTCTAGAAAAAAGACTGAGTAGGTTGAAGGAAAGGGAGGCTGAGAAGTCCGTAGACCCGGATGGCCAGCCCGGTTCAGTTATGGCCGAACCTGAGGAGGTGCCTACTGACCTAGGCTATACTTCCTCGGGCAAAAGGAGAGCCGACTCTGAGGGGTCGGTTCCGTCAAAAAGAAATGAAAGTCTGTCGGTTCAGATCCAGTACCGCTTACTCCAACCGTGGATGAGATAGCCAAAACGATTAATATTGTCCAATCGCTTCGTCTGGTTCTGTCCGATCCGGTGCTGCCAGTTAGGCGGTCAGTTTGGTTGAAACCGGCTCCTTCGGATTCGATCCGGATGCTTTTTATGAGTGGGAGGAGATGAAGACTATCGGCGATGAGACTACGATGGGGGCGGTCTGGAGTGCCCATTGAACGGACATCTCCTCAGACAGACCCTCTGATGTCTCCCCTCCCAGGCTTTCTGGTCCAATTCACTTGTTTTACAAGAAGGTGGCTGGCTCCTCCAGCTCCTTTTGGTTGAAGCTGCTGAGGAGGAAGAAGAGCCTGATTTTATCGAGATGATGGACATCCCAGAGTCCAAATGGTTGTCTACTTCCCTTCACAAGTCCTTGGGGAAACAGGCACAAAAGATTCTACAGACTCCTAACTCTTTACCTCCTGTAGATAAAAGAATGGACAGGAGATGCATGTTATCAGGCTCAGCTGTGGAGTTCCTTTATTCACATAGCAGCCATGTTGGGGTAGTGCAGGCTGCAGGCTGCAGCCTGTGACAGGACAAACATTCCTTTGGCTTCACACCCCCAAGACAAGGACTCCAGGAAAGTCGATGCCATGGCCAAGAAACTATACTTGGCATCCTCTTTGGGACTCAGGCAGGCAAATTATATGGCCTACACAACCAGGTACCAGAAGTCCAGGTGGGATACGGTTCTGGAACTGGCTAAAAAGGCCTCCCCCAGCTAGCCAAAGAGCTGGAGGAAGTGGCTGCAGATGGATTTGAGGCATCCAAAGTACAATTTCATGCTGCTGTTGACTCCAATGATGTGGCATCCAGAGTCATGGCTACATCTGTGTCTCTCAGAAGGCATGCTTGGCTCAGATGTACTAGCCTATCACAGGACACTCAGTCTAAGGCTATGGATTTTCATGTAGTTGGTAACTCTCTGTGTGGGGAGCAGACAGAGGCTTACATGAAGAAAATGGATGAATATAGAACCACTTACAAGAGTGCACAGGCCAAGGAAAGGCAAGCCACTCCTCAGAAGCAGCAGGGCAGGGGCAGGCCTTTTCACTGGCCTTTTTACTAAGCCCAGGCCTCCTCGTCTTACCCACAAAGGTTTTTTTTCCTGAGGGAGGGGTAGAAGGGGGTTGAGCAGGGCTGCTTCTTCCTCCCAATCTAAGGCTCCTGCCAAGCAGACACCCTGAGGCGTCAGCCCGGGTCGACATTCCAATCCCAGTAGGAGGCATGGTGGCTTACTACTTTCAGGTCTGAAAGTCTGTTACCTCAGACAAGTGGGTCCTAGAAGTAGTAAGCCAGGGACAAGCCCTCAGCTTCAAAAGGTACTCAAAAAGGAGGGCCAAGTCTTTTCCACCTGCATCAGTTTCAGAAACTCTTGCCTTAGAGGCCGAGGTTTCCTCTCTCCTAGCTCTCAGAGCCATAGAGAAGGTTCATACTCAACAATGGGGAAAGGTCTGTACTCCAGGTGCTTCCTCACCCCAAAGAAAACAGGGGAGTGGTGACCCATCCTGGATCTAAGGTATCTGAACAAACACATTTCAAAGCCCAAATTCAAAATGATAACTCTGGGAATAATCCTTCCTTCTTTAAGGCCAGGAGATTGGCTACCATCACTGGACCTCAAGGATGCCTACTTCCACATCCCTATTAGGTGCTCCCACAGAAAATACCTCAGGTTCAAGTTGCCTTCAGGCCATTATCAGTTCAAGGCCATGCCTTTTGGCCTAACATCAACTGCAAGGGTGTTCACAAAGTGCCTTGCAGTAGTGGTGTCTTACCTCAGAGGACAGGGTATCACCATTTTTCCATATCTGGGCGACTGGCTCCTAGTACGGCAGTCTGTAGACCAGGTCAGGTCAGCTCTGCAAACCACTCAGGACTTGCTTATTTCCTTGGGTTTTTTCTCAATCTGCCAAAATCTGTCCCTGAACCAGTACAGCTTCTCACCTTCATAGGGGTGGAACTGGATACTACCCAAGCAAAAGCTTTCCTTCCCCATGCAAGGGTGAAGGCCTTAGTAGACCTTGCTTCCTCCTTTCGGCCTCAGGTTTCTCTTCCAGCGAGACAGTTCCTCCAACTCCTGGGCCTCTTGGCAGCCTCCACTGCAGTGGTTCAGGGAGCCCGATTTCAGATGCGGGACATTCAGTTCCATCTAAGGTCCTTTTGGTCACAGAGAACAGATTCTCTCACCAAACTGATTCCAGTGACCTGAACTCTGGTCCAGGCTCTCCAGTGGTGGCTGAACGAGGACAACCTCAGACAAGGGGTTCCATTTCTCCCTCAACTTCCATCAGTAGTACTGACTACAGATGCTTCTCTCCTAGGCTGAGGAGCCCACCTGGGAGCCCTAACAGCCCTGGGGATCTGTCTCTACAGGAGTCTCTTCTTTATATCAACCTCCTGGAACTCAGGGCAGTTTTTCTAGCCCTCCAAACCTTTTCGGATTCAGTCAAAGGTAAGGTGGTCCAAGTCAGGATGGACAACACTACCACAATGTGGTACATCAACAAGCAGGGAGGCACTCGATCCATGGCCTTGTGCACAGAGGCCATGAAGATTTGGTCTCTGGCTTATTCCCTTCAGACTTCCCTGGTAGCAGTTCATCTTCCAGGGAAGGACAATGTGCTGGCAGATGCCCTGAGCAGGATTTCACAGGCATCAAGCAATGGTCCTTGAATCTCACATTCTGAGGATCATTTTCTCCAATTGGGCCATTCCAGAAATAGATCTATTTGCAGCACCAGACAATCATCAACTTCCTCTGTTTTGCTGCAGACCTCCAGTCCTGGGGACACTTTCCCAGGATGCCCTCATTCTGAACTGGAAGGGCAGGTTTCTCTATGCCTTCCCTCCTTTCCCTCTCCTGTTCAGAGTTCTGATCAAGATAAGAACTCAGCCCTGCACAGTGATGCTGGTGGCTCCAGACTGGGCCAGACAACCCTGGTATCCTCTACTGCTGTCCTTGGCTGTCTCACATCCCCTGTCTCTTCCCAGGAGATACAATCTTCTGTCCTCCTCCCGGGGCAGATCTGGTACCCCAATCTCCTGTCTCTCAACCTCAAGGCCTGGCTCTTGAAGAGTTAGAATATGCAGCTGTACATCTCTCTAGGGAGTACTGGGTATTCTGAAGGTCTCCAGGAAACCTTCCAATTGAAAAACTTACAATTCCAAATGGAAGAGGTTCAGTATTTGTTGCTCTCAGAAAGGTATTGTGCCTGATTCTGCAGGCATTTCCACAACCTTAGATTATCTAGTGCATCTGAATAGTCTAGGCCTTAGGCCTGCCACTTTGAAGATTCATCTAGCAGCTGTCCATGCATTCCTTTCAGCAGGGAAGGGCTCTTCCCTGGCATCTCATCCTATTTTCAGGAAGTTTTTCAAAGGCCTGGTTCACATTAACCCTCCCTTTAGGGAGCCTACTCTGCCTTGTGATTGTAATGTCTGTTTTGCTCAGCTTATGCAGCCACCCTTTGAGCCTGTGGCTTTGGCTGAATTGAGGTACTTGACCTTGAAAAATGTCTTCCTGGTAGCTATTACTTCTGCCAGGCGAATTAGCGAATTACAGGCCCAGTCAGTTGAACCTGACTTCATATCCTTCCATAGGGATAAAGTGGTCCTAAGAACTAATAGGAGGTTCTTGCCTAAAGTGGTATCAGATTTTCATCTAAACCAGACTGTCTCTTCCTGTATTTTTCACTGACCATTCTTCCCAAGGGGAAAGAAGAATCTTCCTGGACATAAAGTCTCCACCACTCATTCACACTTATGGAATCTACGCTGGAGGCACTAAGACCCAGCGGGAGCAAACTTTTTGCAGAGGGTCGGTGCCAGAGATGGAGCCACAGGCATCAACTTGTGTGGCAATGACTATCTTGGCGTCGACCCTCCAACAGCCTCAGTTCCTTTTTTCCCACCGTCGAGTGCACTTCAGTGATGACGTCGCTCGCTCACCGGGAGTCAAACTTTAAACTAGCAGCATAATTTTTCAATTTTATTGTTTTGTAATAATATCTCGAATAAGTGCCACTTAGTTTATTTATTCTTATTAAAGAAAAGAAGTCTCAGCCTACATTGACGGAGTCGACCATGAGTGGGTCAGGTGATGGTAGGGAGATTTCGTATGAAAGCTGTTAAGTCAGCTGAGCTGGGTCTGGTCCATCGCCCTCTCCGGGGGGGGGGGTCTGACAATGGACAGTCTAATGCCCGAGTGGATGGGGGTTCCCCTCAGAAGCATAAAAGAAAATGGTCGCACTCTTGGCACCGTTCGGCCTCGAGCTCTTCAGCCCACAGGTCAAAAAAGAGAAGCATCACTCGAGGTCACCCCCTTGTATGTCTGTGCATAGACGGTCGGTTATTGGGGCTAGTTGCCAGTCTCCTCCTTCGGAGTCGCTGGTTTCTGTTTCCGGTCGCTGACCTCTTGGACATCGGAGCCCTACCCCACCCTCCGGTAGGTCCTCAGTCCTTTCTCATCAAGGTGACAGAACCTCTCAAGAGGTCAATCACCTGGTGGTCGCTAGAGGCAGATACTGCTTTGCTCCTCTGGATCGTCAGATTTCTATCTCCACAGACGCGTCCACGTTGGGATGGAGAGCTCACTGTCAGGATCTCCACACTCAGGGTACGTGGACTTAGGTCGAAGCCCAGCTTCACATAAACATCCTGGAAATGAGAGCCGTCCTCTATGCAGTCCGGGCCTTGAAGGACATTCTTTGTCACAAGAACATTCTCCTTCATATGGACAACAAGGCAGTCATGTATTACATCAACAAGCAGGGCGTCGCACACTCTTATCCCTTGTGCAGGGAAACAATGAGAGTGTGGGAATGGTGCCTAGATCACAAGGCTCTTATTCAGGCGGTCTACCTACCGGGAATACAGAACGAACTGGCAGAGCGTCTCAGAAGAACGGAGGCAGACCCTCACGAGTAGTCTCTCGACTCAACCGTAGTTCAGTCACTATTCGCAGAGTGGGAAACTCCAGACCTGGACCTTTTTGCATCCCCACTCAACACAAAACTGCCTCTTTTCTGCCCCAGAAATCCAGGGCCTGGCATTTTCTGTCAGGATGCGTTCAGGCTGCAGTGGACAAAACACTTTCTATACGCCTCTCCTCCTCTTTTTCCCTTAATCCAGAAGGTACTCCTCAAATTCGAGTTCCAGGGACACAAGATGATTCTCATTGCTCCCTTCTGGCCTTGACAGATATGGTTTCCATTACTTAACAGTAGGCGGAAACACCTCCGAAGGCGCTTCCCCTTCAGACGAACCTTCTGACCCAGGGTCCTCTGGTCCATCCCAATCTGAGGTCGCTTCATCTTCACACTTGGCTCCTGAAGAGATAGAGGTGAATAAGTTCAGTGCCTCTCAGAGAGTTTCTGACATTCTTTTGGCTGTCCGAAAGCCAGCAACCAGAAAGACTTACACTGCAAAATGGAAGCGTTTTTCCCTCTGGCGTACAGGATCCTCTTTGAATACCTTTTTCTCCCCATCAACAAAGTTTTAGAGTACCTCTTAGACCTCTCAAATTCAGGTCTTCAATACTCTACAATCAAAGTTCACCTTTGTGCCATTTCAGCCTATCATGAGCCGTTACTTTCCTTATCTCTGGCTCAGTTACCGGTAGTTAAGAGGTTTCTTAAGGGTATTCTGCATACCAGACCCCCTGTTAGATGTCTAGTTGCAGCCTGGGACATTAATTTCATGCTAGACATGCTCACTAGAAAACCTTTTGAGCCACTGGCTTCCTGTGAATTGAAATTCCTCACTTGGAAAATGGCCTTCCTGGTGGCCATCACCTCGGCCCGCAGAGTTTCTGAAATACATGCTGTGGTCACAGACCCTCCATACACTGTATTTCAGAAGGATAAAGTAGTTCTTAGGACCCATCCCAAGTTCCTCCCTAAGGTTGTCTCAGAATTCCATTTAAACCAGCCTTTGGTCCTACCTACTTACTTTGCTGATTTCCAGAATGAAGGAGAATGTACCCTTCATTCTTTAGATGTTAAAAGAGCTTTGCACTTCTATCTAGATAAAATAAAGGAAATTCGCAAAGCTCAATAACTGTTTGTCTCCTTCAGCAAGACCCGGCTGGGTCAGCCTGTCGCTGTCAGATGCATCTCAGCATGGCTGGTGGCATGCCTTTGCTACTGTTATTCCATGGCACAGGTCAAGCTGGAGGGCAGAGTGTATGTTCACTCTTCTAGAGCAGTTACGTCATCCCTGGTGGAAATCCACAACGTGCCTATTGCAGACATTTGCAATGCGGCTACTTGGAGCTCAGTGCATACTTTTATTAAGCACTATGTGCTGGACGCCCATGCCAGACGAAACCTTTTGTTTGTCAGGACTATACTTAAAGGACTTCTGTCCTGAATTCGTGAGCTCTTGGTTTTCCTGCCACCCTCTTGGGAGATTATTAGCTCGGTACTGTCCCATAAGTGTGAATGAGTGGTGGAGACTTTATGTCCAGGAAGATATGGAAATTATGTACCTACTGTAATTCTTGATCTTCTTAGACGAAGTCTCCACCACTCATTCACACACCCACCCTCCATCCCCCAAGCTCACCTCTCTGTTTTGGTCTTCACTCCCTCAATGTTTAGGCTGTGAAGACTTCTCTGTTGACCCTTCTTATACTGGGTTGTTCGGACTATCTTATGTCTGATTTGTGTTAGACTAGTCTTTCTAGGTTAGTTGCGCTGCACCTCCTTGGAAAAAAGGTGCTGAGGCGGTTGGAGAGTCAGCACGCCGAGGACCGGTCATTGCTGTCTGAGGCTGATGCTCGTCGTAGCTCCCTCACGGCTCCATCTCTGGCCCACCTCTGCAAAAGTTCACTCTCACTGGGTCCTAGCGCCCCCGGTGTAGATCCCCTAAGTGTGAATGAGTGGTGGAGACTTTGTCCAAGAAGATCAAGAATTACGGTAGGTACGTAATTTCCATTTACACAGTTTGGATGTTAAAAGGGCACTTAGCTACTACATAGAGCATACTAAGGCACACATAAATGACTGTCTTCAATTGTTCCTCACTTATGGTGGGGAAAGGTAAGCCTGCCACTAAGAGAACTATTGCCAGGTGGATTGTTTCCTGTATACAAGTTTGCTATGACAAATTGGGTAGAACACCCTCTTCAGTCCTGAGGGCTCACTTGACTAGGGGTACAGCTGCTACTCTAGCTGCAGCCAAAGATATGCCCTTGTTAGAGATCTGTAAAGCAGCCACCTGGAAAACACTACATACATTCACCAAGCATTACTCTCTGGACATCTAGGCTAGAAGTGATGCTAGGGTTGTCACAGCAGTACTGCAGATCTTGTTCCCAAAGTAGGTTCTGCATTCCCTCCTCCATAGGGAACTGCTTGGTAGTCTGCATTATGTCTGAATACAGCACGACTTCATGTTGTTTGAAGAAAAAATTACTCACCTTAGTAATTCTGTTTCTTCTTTTTTTTTCCAAATTGTTTAACCAGGTGAGACACACTAAGCTGAAAGTGTGTTTACAGGTGCAACCTGGGAGCACAGGAAAGTTAAGTGACTTGCTCAGGTCACGCAGTATGCAAGTGGGGGCTGTGGGATTCAAACCCAGGTCTCCAGGTTTGCAGCTCAGAGTCTTTAACCACTGCACTGTACTGCCTCCCTATGCCTTCTAATGGAGTCTTGCTGTATTATGACCTCCCTCCCCTCTCAGAACCTGTTTTTGGGAAGTGGGCTGGCAGGTGCAGTGTTGCACCCCAGGGGTGCATTTGGGTACTCCCTCCTTTTAGAGAGGGGGAGTGGGTTATATTATTAATTTAACAGTCTTAAGTTGTTCACTACCTGGTTTCTGATTTTGGATTTCTTGACGTGAGTCTTTTGGGGATCCAAAATATTTGGTTGCCATTTAGCTAATAAAAATTTCACAATTTCCACATAATAGGTAGTTAGTATTAGGTTGTAAGAATCTGACAGTTGCGCTTCAAAGTGCAGCAGACAGAGGTTTGAACCAAGCTCGGGCTCAACGTTCTATGCTCTGCATAGAAAATTAACCCTTTACTCTCCGGGGCAGTTTGAGTGCTGGGGCTAACTGTAATAGTCAGAATACAGCAAGACTCCATTAGAAGAAACATAATTACTAAGGTGAGTAATTTTTTCTTCTCCCTCTATGACAAGTTGGATATATTATGGGGAGCATTGAAATGTACTCTGTGGGGGGGAAATTATACGCTTGGCCTCCGTACAGAAGAAAATTACCGCTCAAGTCTCGTCCGACCTCCTTAGGCAAATCAGACAGCAGGAACTATCTATATCTCCCTTCACAATTCCAGAAGAACTTAACCATTTGGAAATTCTTTGTTCCTGTTACAATACCCTTTTAAGTGATAAGGCTGAACATCTTTTACTACGATCCAGGGTTTGCTATTTTGATCAGGGAGACAAAGCTGGCAAGTTACCTTACCGCTTTGGGCCAAACTGCAGATAGGATGGTTCACTCCCTTCAAACTACAGAAGGAGAACTTGTCACTTCTACTCCCGGTCCCCTGGGATTTTTGATAAGAACCTTCTGGATCGGTTTGTTCAAGATGTTCAGATTATCTGAGTACCCACTCACATTTGCAGAAATTGCATCAGCTATTGATTCCCTTCCCACAGATAAGGTACCAGGTCTTGATGGTTACACCACAGAATTTTGTAAAGAATTTAAACTTCAGTTAATTCCCCTATTACTAGATGTCTACAATTATATTTACAAACATGGCCTGTCAGATCTCTCTATAACTGAGGCCACAATTGTGGTCCTTCCTAAACCAGGAGGGACCCTCTTCAGGTTTCCAGTTATCAACCCATATCTGTGATCAGTGTCGATCTTAAAATTCTTGCGAAGGTCCTGGCTAATTGAGTTAATAAAGTCTGGCACAACTTAATTAGTCCAGAAAAGGTTGGTTTTGTGAATGGTAGGTTATCAGCAGACCATCTTCGGAAACTTACTCACTTCATCTCTGCGTCTGGGGAGTCCGATACCCCTGCGGTTTTGGCTTCCCTGGATGCAGAGAAAGCTTTTGACAGGCTCTCATGGGACTATCTCTTTCACCTCTTGCCAAAATATAATTTTCCCTCTCAGTTTATTCAGTGGATACAGGTGTGATGCTTGGCCAGCTGGTTATGATTGCTCTATGATATTTGTACATAAAATGTGTTATTGAGTGTCTCTCATGAGACAGCCTGTGAGATGCCCTCCCAGGTTTCAGTTAAAATGATAGGATATATGTTTAAACAGTAGAGCTCTGTAATGTGATTAACTTCCAAGAAGTCACATTTTATGGCCTTGTTGATAAGCTGTGCTTCTTTGAAGCTGGGAACTTCAAATATATATTTTATGATGTATTGGAGTAAGAACAGTTAATATCAACTGGTGTTAAAAAGCTGTATGACATCTAGGTGAGACAACTGCAGAGTTGTAAATGTCTTTGGATATGGGCTGGGAACAGGAACTGCTCAGAGATCAAAGAGGGAATGTAGATCAAAGAGTCATATTGGGAAATGAGTTGTTGCAGATGTCACCTTATTTAATATACCTCCCAATAGGACATCCTGTGTGTATTATTTTTTTGTATTTAACAGGGAGGATCTGGGTGACATCATGGAAGAGGTGTGTTTGAGAGTCAGTTTAAACTATTCTGTGTCTGATCATTAACTCACTTTTTCTTGGTGAGCTCTTAAGAAGGATATGCATTAGATAGGAAAGTATAATTGTACTGTGGTAGGAGATTATATTTGTAATTTTTCCTTGTTTTCTTTTAAGTGACTGTATGCTTTGTGATATAGTGTTCTGTGTTTATATTTTACATATTTTTATCTTTTTAAGTAAACCTCTTATTTAAAAGAGACTGCCTGGTGTGCCTTCAAAATTCTTTCTTTTGTATGTGAAGTATAGATGGTTAAAGTTGACAACTGTTCATAAGTATAATGATGTTACTGAACTGGAAAAAGGTAAGAATACCTAAGGTCCTTTCATAGAATTCTAAGGGTTCATTTTGGATACCTGGTTAGGTACCCTTAGGCGAAAGATATCTGTCATTCCCCGAAGAGCAGAATTATCTTAGCCTGTACATTTGGGTAAACTAGCATAAGGTTCACAATTTGAATCCCCCCAGAACTTGAGACCAAAGGTGATTCAGACCCACAAACAGACAGAAGAGTTATCCTGTTCTGTTACCTGTTCACAGTACTGCACTCGGAGGTTGGCACTGTGAGAGCAGAGGGCCTGACTTGCTAAGTGGGATTGTGACAACAGGTACTATATTCATGCACCAAAGCCCAAATACTTTGTAATGGCATTTTATCACATCCTGTAGTTCTCCAGCAAGGTACCAGACAAGGTTCCCCGTTATCCCCTTTCTTATTCAATTTGTATCTTGAACCTTTAATACGTTGATTTAATGCCTCACCGAGGATTACAGTGATTTCCATTGGTACATCCCAGTACAAGTTGTCTGTCTATGCAGATTACATACTTCTTCATGTCACACATCCCTCCGCTTCCTTAACAGAGGTTATTGACATTATTTAAGATTTCGGTAAAATTTCCAACTATAAATTGAACATTACCAAAATGGAGGTAATGCCTCTGAATGCCTGTACTCTGCACGCAGACATCTGACATCTTGGACTAACTGTGGTCAAGGACAAAATGAGGTACTTGGGGATATACAATTTCCCAGTCTGAAACTAAAATGAAGAAATATAATCTGGATGAGATACTCTCTCATATTAATGTGGACCTGAATCGCTGGGCTTTACTCCCTCTTTCTCTTTCGGAATGTATTAATGTTACAAAAATGAATGTTCTTCCCCGTCTCCTGTATCCCCTTCAAATGTATAATTATTTTCTTCCTAAAAGTTGATTTTCCCATGTACATAGTATTATCTCCAACTATATTTGGCAGGGTAAATTGCCAAGACAAGCCCTATCAAAACTGCAATGCTCTAAAACTAGGTGAGGTCTCCAACTTCCCAGTTTTTTTCTTTACTACCTTTCTATTACCTGCTCAATTATGCGTCATTGGCTGATAACCTCTACTTCTACGGATTCTAATGCGTATTCTCCGTTATGGCTGCAGATAGAGAAATCTTTATGCGTCTCATATAATATTGTCCTGGATTCCCTAATATATGTTCCCCTTAAATGCATACCTAAACAGCTACGACATTCCCCTATAATGGCAACACTTCAGGCAAATATACAACTAAATGCACAAACACATACATCCCTGAGGTACAATAACTCCCAACCTCTGATACACAATCCCAACTTCAGGATAAGGGGAAAGACGTTGGGTCCCTCCTGCTGGCCCAGAAATGAGAGAATTTTGGTCAAAGATCTGCTGGAGCATCACAAACTACTCTCATTCCGAGAAGCTCAGCGCAAATTCAATTTTCCCTCCTCTTACTGTTTCAGATATATACAATTCTCTCATATGCCTCTTCATCATTTTGGGTCAAGGTTTCTGGGATAAATATTAAGATGGGCCAATCTTATTGGTTCTTCCCTTCATCACATATCATCTTTTTTTTTTTTTTTTTTTTTTACAATCATCTATAGGACTTACTGGTGGACATAGAAGGCCCTCTCTGTTATAAATGGGACTATGCCCTGACTCCTCCCTCCTCTACCATACGATCCTGGAACCAAATAGGGGCCCATATATATAAAGATATTAAATGGGACCGATACCATTTGCTCCAGTTTTACATAATTCACGACTTATATTGCACTCCGTCCAAACTTTACAGAGTGGGGAAGCTTCCAAATGACATATGCTCCCGTTGTGGTGAACAATCTGGCACCATACTCCATATTTTATGGAGCTGTGAAAAGACTTCCCTGTTCTGGTTAACCATCAAAATAAATTAGGTCCTCTTCTGGGCCTGTCTGATGCCTTCTTACCGGAGGTATGTGTCCTGGGGAGAATACAGAAATGTTCTGATTGGGAATCAAAGGAAGCACATGGCCTTGATCTCTCTATGTGCTAAAAAGTGTTGCTACGCCATTGGATGGATCAAACAATCCCCGCTGTGACAGAATGCTGCATGAGATTCTCTTCACTCTTCAAGCAGAAAATCTCTTGGCCAGTCTCTCTAAGAACACAAAGTATTATCAAAGAGTGTGGGCTCCTTTATACACGCTACTTAGCTTATAGACTAGTAGATAACAGGCTGGTACACCTTTATATAAAGGTTATATGTTGTCTGAGGGGTTAGAGATGCCCCATGGTCACTCAGCAGTGCATCTGGGATGGGGGAAGGGGGGTTGGGGTAGCATAGTTATATTGTCGATACTGTTTCATTATATGTTCTGCTTTCAAACAACATGAAGTCTTGCTGTGTTCTGACTATTGCAGTTAGCCCCAGCCTTTAATCTGCCCTGGAGAACAAAGGGTTAAACTTGCTATGCAGAGCATAGAATGCTGAGCTCGAGCTCGGTTGAGGTCTCTGTCTGTTTCCCTTTGAAATCCAACCATCAGATTCTTTACTCCGCCTCATTGAACAGTCACTCCAGAGATTTCTCCTTCAGCTTGGTTCAAAAGTTGGTTAAAGTCTCGGTTAAGTTGTTGGTTTTTACTGAATTTATTTCCGTATAGTTGGTTCAGTCTCTGTTTGTGGTACCATGAGTACTAAATAGGTTTTGTTCTGATTTTCTGTGTGGAAATTATAAAGAGTTAGATCGGTTCAGCTGAACCGATCATTTGTAGTGAATCCTTGTGTTTTACTTTAGAGTGTGGTTACCAGTCCTTATCGGTTCTAAAAAAAAACGTGTTTTGAATGTTTTTTCCAACACCCGTGACATGGTTAGGAACCGATAAGGGAGTCTTGCCTGGTGGTTGCCATGAAAAGAGTAAGTTTGGTTAGGCTGGCCATGTCTGAGAAACCCAGGAAAAAACGGGCCCACTGGGTTTCAACACTGCAGTGAGTGTGGGGAGGTCTTTGCTAAGGCCGACCCCCACACCACCTGTGTTTATTGTCTGGGGTTTGAACACCTCGATACAGACTGCCACATTTGTAAAAAATGTTCCTAAATCTACCCTTGAAAAGAGACTAGGTAGACTGAGGGAAAAGGAGGCAGAGAAGTCCGCTGACCCAGATGGCCCACCCAGTTCGGTTCCGACTGAACCAGAAGGAGTGCCCTCTGACTAGGGCGATACTTCTTCGGGAAGAGGAGAGCTGATCCTGAGGGGTCGGTTCCTACAAAAAGGAAACGCAAAGAAAAAACGACCGGTTTGGATTCAGAGGTTCATGTTTCAACTGCCGAGGAAATAGCCAAAGCGATTCAAATTGTGGAATCGCTTCGCCCGGTTCCAGACGATCCAGCACCTTTTCACAGGGGTTCGGTTCGGTCGGTTCCCCTGGTTCAAGATTATACCCCTGAAGATTTTTATGAACTGGAGTTTGAGGAGGAGGGGGTGTTTGAAGATGATGGTGAAAGTCTGGATGTGCCTGTGGAACCGGACATCTCCCCAGACACACCTTCTGGTCTATCCCCTCCTAGGCTTTCTGAGTCCCCTTCCCATTTTCTCTTTTACAGAAAAGTGGCTGAAACCCTCCAGCTTCCTATGGAGGAGGCAATGGAGGATCAGGAGGAGCCTGATTATGTGGAAATGATGGACATCCCAGAGTCCAGGAGACTGTCTATTCCCCTTCACAAATCCTTTGGGAAACAGACTCAAAAAATCCTGAAGTCTCCCAGTTCTGTGCCCCCTGTTGACAGAAGGATGGACAAGAGGTACACACTATCAGGCTCAGATACAGAGTTTTTATGCCAGCAATACAGCCATTTTGGGGTAGTGCAGGCTGCTGCTTGTGACAAGGCAAACATTTCCTTGGCTTCTCACTCCTCAGACAAAGACTCCAGGAAGATTGATGCCATGGCAAAAAAGCAGTACATGGCATCTTCCTTGGGACTCAGGCAGGCGAATTATATGGCCTACACAGCCAGGTACCAGAAGTCCAGGGGGGACACTGTACTGGCACTGGCTAAACAGGCCTCCCCCCAGCTAGTCAAGGAGCTGGAAGAGGTGGCTGCTGATGGGATCGAGGCATCAAAAGTACAGTTTCATGCTGCTGTGGACTTCAATGATGTGTCATCAAGAGTCATGGCTACATCTGTGGCTCTTCAGAGAACGGCTTGGCTCAGATGTACTAGCCTCTCACAGGACTCCCAGGCTAAGGCCATGGATTTTCCTGTAGTGGGTAATTCTCTGTTTGGGGAGCAGACAGAGAATTACATGAAGAAAATGGACGAGTACAGAACCACTTATAGGAGTGCTCAGGCCAAGGAGAGGCAGGCAACTCCTCAAAGGCAGCAGTCTAGGGGCAGGGGCAGGCCTTTTCAAAGGCCTTTTTACCAAGCACAGGCCTCTTCTTCCTTTTCGCAGAGGGGGTTCTTCAGAGGGAGAGGCAGAAGGGGGATGAGCAGGGCTGTATCCACTCCTCAGCCTAAGGCCCCTGCCAAGCAGACACCCTGATGGGTCTGCCCGGGTCAACTCTCCTATTTCAGTAGGGGGCAGGCTGGCTTACTTTGTCCAGGACTGGAAGTCTATTACCTCAGACAAATGGGTCCTGGAAGTAGTAAGCCAGGGACTGGTTCTCAGCTTCAAAAAATTTCTGAAGATGAGAGCCAGATCTTTTCCACCTGCTGGTCTCTCAGAAATCCTTGCCCTAGAGGCAGAGGTTTCACCTCTTCTGATGTTAAGAGCCATAGAGAGAGTTCCTACCCTACACAGGGGCAAAGGTCTGTACTCCAGGTACTTCCTTACCCCCAAAAAGTCAGGGGAGTGGCGACCCATTCTAGACCTAAGATACCTGAACAAACATATTTTAAAACCAAAGTTCAAGATGGTAACTCTGGGAATAATTCTTCCCTCTCTAAGGCCAGGGGACTGGCTAGCCTCCCTGGAACTCAAAGATGCCTATTTTCACATTCCCATCAGGTGCTACCACAGAAAGTACCTCAGGTTCAAGTTGCCCTCAGGCCACTATCAGTTCAAAGCAATGCCCTTTGGTCTAACATCAGCCCCAAGGGTTTTCACAAAGTGCCTGGCAGTAGTTGTTGCCTTTCTAAGAAGGCAAAAGATTTCCATTTTTCCATATCTGGATGATTGGCTCATAGTGGGCCAGTCTCCAGACCAAGTCAAGTCAGACCTGCAAGTGACCCAGCAAGTGTTCACTTCTCTAGGATTTCTTTTCAGCCTTCCCAAGTCAGTTCTCGAGCCAGTGCAGCTCCTTATCTTTATAGGGGCAGAGCTGGATACTGTCAAAGCAAGAGCCTTTCTTCCCCTGTAACGGGCAAGAGTTCTTATAGAACTGGCTTCTTCCTTCAGCCTTCAGGTGTCTTGACCAGCAAGGCATTTCCTCCAGCTCTTGGGCCACATGGCAGCTTCTGCAGCAGTGGTCCAAGGGGCAAGATTCCAGATGAGGGACATCCAGTTCCATCTGAGGGCCTTTTGATACCAAAGGAAGGATTCATTTACCAAACTGATTCCAGTGACTCAGACCCTGATCCAAGCCCTTCAATGGTGGCAGGATCAGGACAATTTAAGGCAAGGGGTCCCATTGTGCCACTCAGTCTCATTCAGTGGTCCTTACCACGGATGCTTCCCTTCTAGGCTGGGGAGCCCATCTGGGGGCCCTCACTGCCCAGGGACTGTGGTCCCCTCAGGAATCTCTTCTCCATATCAGTCTCCTAAAACTCAGGGCAGTTTTTCTGGCCCTGCAAACTTTCTCTCAGTCAGTGCAGAACAAGGTGGTTCAAGTCAGAACAGACAACACCACCACCATGTGGTACATCAACAAGCAGGGAGGCACTCGGTCTATGGCCTTGTGCACAGAAGCCATGCAGTTGTAATCCCTGGCTTATTCCCTGCAAACCTCTCTGATAGCAGTCCACCTTCCAGGGAAGGACAATGTGCTAGCAGATGCACTGAGCAGGATCTCACAGGGCCATTACGAATGGTCCCTGGACCCTCTGGTCTTGAAGGTGTTTTTTTCAAAGTGGGGCACTCCAGATATAGATCTCTTTGCAGCCCCAGGCAATCACCAACCTCCTCTCTTTTGTTGCAGACCCCCAGTCTTGGGCTCAGTCCCTCTGGATGCTCTGATTTTGAACTGGGAAGGGAAATTTCTGTATGTCTTCCCTCCCTCTCCTCTACTGTTTAAAGTTTTAGTCAAGATAAGGTCACAAACTTGCAAAGTGATTCTGATTGCTCCAGACTGGGCCAGACAGCCTTGGTACCCCCTGCTGCTGTCCCTAGCGGTCCATCTTCCCCTGTCTCTTCTCAGGATTTACAACCTGTTAACCTCCTCTCAGGGGAGGATTTGGTACCCCAATCTTCAGTCTCTCAATCTCAAGGCATGGCTCTTGAAGAGTAACAGTATGCAGATTTGCATCTCTCTCTCTCTCTCAGGGGTTTTGGGATATCCTCAAAGCCTCTCGAAAGCCCGCCACTAGAAATACCTATAACTCCAAATGGAAGAAATTCAGCATTTGGTGTTCCAAGCAACATATTTCCCCAGACACTGTTGAATTGCCTACAGTTCTGGATTATATGGTCCATCTTAATGGCCTAGGCCTCAGACCAGCTACTCTCACGGTACACTTGTCAGCTGTCTCTGCCTTTCTGTCAGTGGAGAAGTCTTCCTTACTATCATCTCATCCTGTGTTCTGTAAATTTTTCAAGGGATTGCTTCATACCAATCCTCCATTTAGGGATCCTGCCACTGCCTGGGACTTGAATATTTGCATTGCTCAATTGATGCAACCTCCCTTTGAGCCCATGTCCTCAGCAGAGCTTAAGTACTTGACTTGGAAAACTGTATTTTTAGTAGCCATTACCTCAGTCAGACGTATCAGTGAACTGCAAGCTCTGTCAGTGGAACCTGATTTTATGTCCTTTCATTGGGATAAAGTGGTCCTTAGAACCAATAGAAGGTTCTTGCCCAAAGTGGTTTCAGATTTCCACCTGAATCAGTCTATGTCTCTTCCTGTTTTCTTCGCTGATTATTCCTCTTCAGGAGAGAGGAGGCTACACAGTTTAGATGTTAAAAGGGCCCTTAGCAACTACATAGAGCGAACCAAGGGTCATAGGTTTGATTACCTCCAGTTGTTCCTCACTTATGGAGAAGTGGGAAAAGGAAAACCTGCCACTAAGAGAACTATTGCCAGGTGGATTGTGTCTTGTATACAATTCTGCTATGAGAAACTAGGAAAGATTCCACCCTCAGGCCTGAGAGCTCACTCCACCAGAGGTACAGCTCTTCCTTGGCTGCTGCCAGGGATAGAAATTTGTCAAGCAGCCACCTGGAAAACAGTCCATACCTTTACCAAGCATTACTTTATGGATATCCAGGCTAGGAGTGATGCTCGGTTTGGCACAGCAGTACTTAGATCAGGTAACTGGTCAGGGAGACGTTAGAAGGGGTGGGGGACATAGGCAGGGTGGAGGAGAAATGGAAAGCAATCAAGGGGGCTATCCTTGAGGTATCAAAGACATGCGTAAAAGCAGTGACAAGGAAAAATAGATCAAAGAAACTGCTATGGTTCTCACCTGGAATCAGGGAAGCAGTAGGGGCCAAAATGAGGGCCTTTTATAAATACAAGAGCAAGCAAGGAGAGGAAGAATGGGAGGAATATGTTCAGAAAGCCAGGGAGGCTAAGAGGACCATCAGGGAGGCAAAAGCAGACACAGAACTGTCCATCGCGGAGGCAGTGAAGAAAGGAGAAAAATAGTTTTTAGATATATTAGCAAAAAATGTAAAATGGGAGGGTTATTGCACTACTGGTGGGGGGGGGGTTGGGTGATAGAAGAGAATGGGCAGAAGGCTGCCATTCTGAATGACTGCTTTTGCTCTGTCTTCACTAAGGAAAGCCACCTTAAAGGGAATCCCAGAAATGAGTCTGCCAGTGTTTACTAGGGAAAGAGTTCAAAAGGGTCTGGCAGCCCTCAAGATTGGTAAGGTCCTGGGTCCAGACAGGCTGCTTCCAAGGATACTGAGGGAGCTGGCAACTGAAATGGCCGATCCACTGACCGAGTTGTTCAGCAGCTCACTCAGGACTGAGGTAGACCCAGCGGATTCGATGTTCCTGGACATAGTACCACTACATACAGAGGGCACAAGGAGTAACCAGAGAATTATAGTCCTGTTAGCCTGATCTCCATTGCAGGGAAACTGATGGAGTCCCTGATTAAAGAGGACCTTGTAGAATACCTGGAGAGCAATGGGATCCAGGATGACAAACAGCAGATTTGTCATGGGAAGGTGTTTGTCATATCAGCCTGATCATTTTCTTTGACTGGGTGACAAGAGAGATAGACAATGGTCATGCAGTAGACTTGCTATACTTTGACTTTAGTAAGGCCTTTGATTCAGTACCACACAAGAGGTTGCTTAAAGGAGAACTGCACTGAATCTGTAAGTCATTTTTCCCAACAGAAGCTGTCTTTTAAATACTAGTTAAAATGTTATTAATGTTCTAGCTATACATGCCTTTCAGTAACCATCATAATGTGTTCCTGCTTTACATTCTGGTGGTGAGTACCATTTTAGAATTGTGTGATATAGTTTATATCCCTCTCAGCCACAGAGTTATGTAGTAGAACACAGATGCATTGTGCCAACAATGGAAGAGTAGAACAGGGACATAAACTACATCATACAGTTATAAAATGGTTCTTTCCAGCAGAATGTAAAGCAGAAACTGACTCCAGGATAACTAAAAAAAATGGATATCTAGATCAATAAAAGAATTAGAACCAGTATTTAAAACTAGCTTCTGCTGGGAAAAATGACTGAGACAGCGCAGTTGTCTATTAAAAAAAATGGATGACTTGAGGGCAGCTAAAATCCCTGTGAGTTTGGTGGGGAACTGGCTTGCAGGTACGAGACAGAGGGTGGTGGTCAATGAGGTTAGATCAGAAGAGAAGGAGGTAATGATCGGGCTTCTGCAGGGATTAGTCCTGGAACCAGTCCTCTTCAGCATGTTCATAAGTGATATAGGAGAAGGGATCCAGGGCAAGCATTATGTCTGTTTGCGGAGGACACAAAACTGTGTTGGAGTGTTGACTATGCGGAAGGAATGAGGAATATGCAAAAGGACCCGCTAAGGTTAGAGGGGTGGTCAAAGGTCTGGCAGTTAAAATTCAGTGCAAAAAAGTGCAAGGTAATGCACCTGGGAAAAAAGAACCCCAAGACAGAGTACTGGACTGGAGGGTAGAGACTTAGCACTACAAACGAGGAATGGGATCTAGGAATTATCATCAGAAACTCCCTTTTACAAATGAGTAAGTGCAGCAAGGCCTATAGTAAGGTCAACAGGATGCTGGGATGCATTGGAAGGGGGACTGATAGTAGGAGAAAAGAGGTGATACTAACACTCTACAGAGCCCTGGTAAGGTCCTACCTGGAGTATTGTGCCCAGTTGTGGAGTCCTTACCTCAGAAAAGACAAGGATAGGTTAGAGACAGTGCAACGCAGAGTGACCAAAATGATCCAGGGACAGCAGGGTAAATCCTATGAGGAGCACCTCAGGGCACAACAGTTGTACTCATTGGAAACGAGAAGGGAGAGGGGCAATATGATTGAGATCTTTAAATTTCTCAAAGGAATTATTAAAGTGATCTGCGGGGAATTATTTAGCCTGAGTACAAACTCAAAGTCACAGGGTCATGAGTGGAAGTTGGCAGATGGGTGATTCAAGAGAGACATAAGGAAGTACTTCTTTACGAAAAGGATGGTGGAGCCCTGGAAGTCTTCCAGCTGAGGTGGTGGTGGTAGTAGTGAGCACAGTAACAGGGTTCATATAGGTATGGGACTGAAGGACGTGAATAGGGGTTACCAGGGCCGACATGACCAGGGAAATTAACTAAAGTCCAAGAAAGTTATTATCCTGGGGGAATATTAGGTTCCAAGAATGATCCCAGGGATTTAATGAACCTGGGCAGCCTAGATGGACCATGGACATCCATATTTCTAACACTCCACAGGACACCCTTACAGAGAGCTTTTTCCAGTCAGGCTAGTCAGTATCCTTAATGGATTACAAGGTGTTTAATAAATACAAGGACTCTGTTACATCTTTTACTGTTTGCCTGTACCTAAAGGCGTGATGCATTACCTACATGTATATTGCTTAAGGTGACACCAGCGTGTTTACAGGACATAACAAGAAGCACATAAAGCCTTAAATTCATGATACCGTTATTCTTCTGTTTTTACTATATACTGTTGATTTTATGTCATAATACATTTTCTAAAAGATGTACTTATACAGTGTATATATAAAATATATATATATATATATATATATATATATATATATATATATATTACATTATATATATATATTAGAATGGGCATAGGGATTGCTGAAGGCACATCACTCTGGCAGCAATTGAATCTGCCTTGCTAACCTTACGATGAATGTTCTCTTTCAAGACCCAGGAATCTTCTAGTAGTATTAGACAATATTGCAGTCAGCCTAGAGCTGCTGACTGCCCCTGGTACTTTGAGTTTGAAATGTATGCAAATTAGGAGAATTTGGAATGCTACATTCAAAACTGCTGCTTCTTACTCCCTAACTGCCAGATTCAATTTTTCCATGTAGAAAGCAGAACCTCCCCCTCCAAGACTGCACAGCAACCTCGCTGCAAGACTGTTTAAAGTATTTATTTCAATAATTTTATTCATACTCTGCCTTTTATAGTTATTGACTAAGTTTACTGTATTTGGGGATTTTAATTTGTTTTAGTGGTTCCCAGGAACCAAATTATTTAGTCTGAAGTATTGTAACTTGCGATTCTAATCCAGTAATACTCAGGTATTCATAACTCTTGCAGTGTCCCTTTAAGATAGAACTGCCCGGAGAGGTGGAACATATGTAAATGATGGAATCTTTTGCATTTGCCACTTTTTCAAATGCTGCATTCTACTAACTGCTTTAGTTCTAAACCCTTTAGATTTTTCTCTCCGCCTGTCAAGACTAGACGCTCGGAGATCCTCTCCTCATCATCTTGTCCTGACATGAGAAAACTTATAAAATATATATAAGTATTCTTTACATTTCATTTGCTGTCTTTTACTTTTTGTAATTTTGAGTTAAACCATAGTTTTAGTGTTTAAATTGTAAGTTTTCTCTGTTTCTCCCAGTTGGGTATAAACGGAGGTAAACCAAGGTTTATTTTATATTTATCTGAGTTTTCTGACTCATTTTATTAATTTAACTTGTTTTTGGAACTGCTAATACTGGTTCCTGAGCCATTAGCCTTGGTTCACTTTTACTGCGGTTCCCGGTTTCCGATCGGTTCCTCATTGGTTCCAGAACCGACCGCAACTGCTAAATAAACTTTAAATTTAAAACTTTTTTTAGCGGTTGCTACTTTTATCAGTTTTACATTGAGAATGCAGAAAAATCGAGAAGAAAAACTGGTGATCCCGGTTTCAAACCATGTATTGAGTGTGGTGAAATTTTGCTAAGACATGAGCATTAAAAGCAGAGTAAAATCTGCATACATGTCCTGAGAAAACTATTGAAAAACGCCTGGTTAAGCAAAAGATAAAACTGTCTCCACCTAAGGGTCTCTCGGGCTCTGACCAGCCGACACCCTAAATAACTGTGGGTTAAACCATGACAGTAACTACTGTAACTGCTACCCCTGAGACGGTATATAAGCAGTTTCTAAGAGGCTTGCTAAACCGGCTGACTCCCCGGTTCCCCTCAAAGAAATTAAAGAAAACTAAGCATACAGAATCCCCTGCTGGACAGCATTCAGGGTCTTCTGTGCCTGCTATAAAGCCTGCCAACTCCTGAAGAAATTGTACATGCCTTTAAGATCATTCAGGCTTACAAGGGCTGTTTGCATCACAGCAGCAGATCCCTGCAAAGCAGTTTGTCTCCTCTACTGAGTCTTCCTATTATTTAAGAGGAAGAATATGGTGATTATGATTAAATGGAGGAAGGGGAACCTATTGAACCTGAGGTTTCCCCTGAACAGGAGTTTGGCTCTCCCCACAGAGCATCTCAGGTTTATTCCTCACACTTCACATTTGTGAGAAGAATGGTGGATGCCTTAGACATCACCACCAGTGAAGTGATGGAGGATGAGGAGGAAGCTGAATACTGGGAAATGATGGGCTGACACCCACTAAACAGCTTCTCCTTCCTGTAAATAAATTCTTCAAGAAAGCTACTTTAAAGATTTTACAAACTCCAAGCTCTGTTCCTCCTCTTGATAAGAGGCTGGATAAGAAATATCAGCTGGACAGGGTGGGGGCTGAATTTTTATTCTCCCATCCTGTCCACCAGGGAGTGGTACAAGTGGCAGCCTGTGACAAGGCAAAGGTACCATTGGCATCCCATCCTTCTGACAAGGATTCCAGAAAAATAGACAGCATGGTCAAAAAAAGGACATTTCTAACTCCAGTAATACTTGAGTATTCCTAACTTCCTGCAGTGTCCCTTTAAGCTGGCACTGCCCAGAAAGGAAAGAATGCATGCAAATGATGGAACTCTTTGCTTGTGACAACTATTGAAATGCTGCCTTGAACTAACTGACTTAGTTCTAAACCCCTCAGATTTCACTCTTCGCATGTAAAGTCTAGTCGCTCAGAGTCTCGCTCTTCAACTTGTTCCTGTGACGTAAAGAAACTTATAAAAACATATAAGTATCTTTTTTCTTTCATTTGCTGCCTTTTAGTATTTGTTATTGGTACTTAAACTTAGTTTAGCGTTATTTTAACACTTTTCGTCGGTTCTTCCCGGTTCGGTATAACTGGTGGGGAACCTATTTAGTTTAGTTATTTTGGGGGTGTTTCTGACAAAAAAAAACGTTAGTTTACTTTAAAAGTTATTTTAAATGTTTATTTTTGTAACTGCTTTATTGGTTACTGAACTGCTAATCTCGGTTCACTTTCTTTATTGGTTCCGGTTCCTGCTCCCATTGGTTAATTATCAGTTCGGGAACCTACCACAACCGCTAAAACTTTTGTAAAAATCTTTAAATAATTTAGCAGTTAACATTTTTATTAGTTACCGATACAAATGTCAGAGAAACCTAAAAAGAAAACCGGTGAGCCTGATTTTAAAAATTGTTCTGATTGTGGGGAAGTGTTTGCTAAGGCAGACAAGCACAGTCTGTGTGTGGTTTGCCTTGGATATGATCACCTTAATGAAGAATGTGATATTTGTAAAACCTTCCCAGAAAAAGACTGTGGAGAAATGCCTGGAACGGCTTAAGAAAAATCTTCCTCCACCTAAGGGTCCCTCTGGCTCTGACCAGCCAATACCCTCTTCTGCTGTGGGTGAAACCACTTCAAGTAATTGCCTCAACCCCTGAGACGGGTGACAAGGGCACTAAGAGGCTTACTAGACCAACTGACTCCCCGGTTCCCTCAAAAAAGAAAAATAAAACAAAGCACACAGAACCCCCAACTGAGAATAAGGGGACATCTGTGGGTGCTCTGGTACTACCGTCTCCTCATGAAATTGCTCAGGCCTTTAAAGTAGTCCAGACCTTACAAGGTCTTTTTCCCACTGGCCAGCAGCCACCGGTCCCAGTCCCAGCTAGACAGACTGGCAGCACTGGTAGATCCTCTTTTATTGAGGAAGAGGATTATGATGAAGAGGAGTATGAAGGGGAACCCATTGAGCCTGAGGTCTCCCCTGAGCAAAATTTTGGTTCACCTCCTAGAACCACTGAGGAATATCCATCACATTTTACTTTGTGAGAAAAATGGCTGATGGCTTGTACATCACCACAAGATAAGAAATATAGAATGATGAGGTGGAATACCTCGAAATGATGGGGTTAACACTCCTCTTGCCTGTCTATAAATTCTTCAAGAAAGGTCCATTGAAGATTTTACAGACCCCTAATTCTGCCCCCCCCCCACCGATAAGAGGATGGATACCAATTGGAAAGGGAAGGGGCAGAGTTTCTGTTTTCCCACCCTGACCACCAGTGGGTGGTGCAGGCAACTGCCTGTGACAAGGCTAATGTCCCTCTGGCTTCTTATTCATCAGATAAGGAGTCAAGAAGATTGACAGTATGGCCAAAAAAGGATACTTGTCAGCTTCTGCGGCTATAAGGTGAATTTCCAGGCCTATGCTGCCCAGTATCAGAAGTCCTTATGGCAGTCTGCATTGGCCATGGCACAAAAATCCCTTCACCCTTGTCTGAAGACCTGGCAGAAACTGCCAGATTTGGCTTAGAGGGAGCCAAGTATCAATTCCAAATGGCTGCTGGCACCAATGCTACAGAAGCTAGGTGGATCTTACCCAGAATACTCAAAAAAAGCTCTAGACTTCCCCTGAGAGGGAAATTCACTTTTTGGTGAGTCAACAGTGGCTTATATGTAATATAAAAACTTTATTTTTATACAGGAAACAAGTTTTTAGGACAAAACTAGTCCTGTTTACAAGACAGTCCTGTAAGTTACAAATCATAAAAATTGTTGTACAAAATATAAATAACACAGCCAATCACAAAGACAGAATTATAAACAATTTTAAATTAATAACAACAATTCAAACCTAACAATTACATACATGTATATATATGTGCATAATGAAGAAGGTGGATGACTATAATGCCATCTACAAGAGCAGTTCTTCTAAGGAGAAAGCCTCTCCATCCACCAGACCCTATGGAAGGGGAGGCAGGGGCAGGTCCTTTCGTACTAGGACCTTTTTCCAGGAAGTGGCTGCACCCCAATACCAACAGTACCCCCAGCAAGGGTACTTAAGGGGTAGGGGCAGAAGGGGTTCCAGGTGGGCATCACAAACCCAGCCTCAACCCCAAAGCAAGCAAACACACTGACGTGTCTTCACAGGCCGCCTCCTCTCTACCTACTGCCTCACTACCTCCAGGCTTGGCAGAAGATTACTACAGACAAGTGGGTCTTGGAGGTAGTGAGTCAGGGACTGTCTCTGAATTTCAGGTCCCTTCTTCTTCTCAGAACCAGGGTGTTCGTTTCACCCTCTCTCACAGAAAAGAACCTGCTGGAGGCAGAGGTTTTAAGCCTGCTGCTGTCAAAGGCAGTGGAACCTGTCCCAGTTCAGCAGAAAGGAAAGGGGTTCTACTCAAGGTATTTCCTCACCACAGAGAAAAATGGGGAGTGGCAGCCTGTCTCAGACCTCAGGGTATGAAACAAGCATTTGACAAAACCAAAGTTCAAAATGGTAACTTTAGCACTGATCCTGGCCAACACTCCAAAAAGGAGATTGGTTGGCATCACTGGACCTAAAAGATACGCATTTCCACATCCCCACAAGAGAATCTCAGAGAAAATATCTCAAGTTCAGACTCCCATTGGGTCACTGTCAATTTTCAACCCTGCCATTTGGCCTAACTTCGGCCCCAAGGGTTTTCACAAAATGTTTGGCAGTGGTTGTGGCACACCTTCGAAGATAGGGTGTCTCGGTATTTCCATATTTGGATGGCTGGCTGGTGGTAGGAAAATCACCAGACCAGGTCAGACAGCATCTGCAGACCACCCAGGAACTTCTGGAGTCCTTAGGGTTCTTGATAAATCACAAAAAAATCAGTCCTCCTACCTGCATAGGAGTTGCAGTTCATAGGAGCAGAGATCAGTACCCAGCAGGGTAGGGCCTACCTGCCTCTGGACAGGGTAAGAAGTCTCCAGCTGATTGCAAACTCATTCAACCTGCATGAGAGAAAGACTGCAAGGCCATTCCTTCAACTTCTGGGCCATATGGCTGTTGCCACAGGCACAGTCCTAGGATGCATGTTCCAAATAAGAGACATCCAGTTCCACCTAAGGGCACACTGGTGCCAGAGAAGAGATTCCCTCCAAGAGCTGATTCCGGTAACAAAAACTTTGTTACAGGCACTTCAGTGGTGAAAAGAGGAATCCAACCTGAGGGAAGGGGTTCCTTTCCAACAAGAGTCTCCATCGGTTGTTCTCACAACAGATGCATCTTTACTGAGGTGGGGTGCCCATTTAGGGGGCCACACAACTCAGGGCACTTGGTCAAGTGCAGAGTCACTCCAGCACATAAACTTGCTGGAACTCAGAGCAGTGTTCTTGGCACTAAAGGCCTTCACAACACTGGTTCAAGGGAAGGTGATACAGGTCAGAACAGACAATACCACCACAATGTACTATATCAACAAGCAGGGAGGCACCAAGTCGGTCCTCTCTGCACAGAGGCCATGAAAATTTGGACCCTGGCTTACTCCTTGGGAGTTTCCCTACAGGCTGTTCATCTGTCAGGAAAGGACAACACTCTAGCAGATGCTCTGAGTCGAATGAACCAAGCCCAACATGAATGGGCCCTAAACAGGCAAGTGGTGGAAGTAATCTTCAGGAGGTGGGGCATCCCAGTGATAGACTTGTTTGCATCCCACCAGAACCACCACCTACCACAGTACTGTTGCAGACCACCAGATTGGGGCACACTACACCTGGATACTCTGGCCTTGGACTGGTCAGGGAAACACCTGTATGCTTTTCCTCCCTTCTCTCTGGCGTACTGGGTATTGCTCAAGCTTGGGTCCCAGTGAGCATCAATGATCTTGATAACTCCAGACTGGCCCAAGCAGCCATGATACTCTCTTCTGCTCTCCATGTCCACAGCCAAGCCAATACATCTCCCTCGGAGGCACAACCTGTTAACCTCCAACCAGGGAAGACTTCTTTGCCTGAATCTCAGGTCTCTCAATCTTAAGGCTTGGCTCTTGAAGACCTAGAATATGCACCTCTCTGAAACTGTTTTAGACATCCTGAGAGGCTAAAGGACGCCTTCCACTAAGAAAACCTATGCTTCAGAATGGAAAAGGGTTTTCTATCTGGTGCTCAGTCAGGGAACTGGTACCAGCAGAGGCTGGGGTTCCAGCTGTTCTTGTTTACCTCTCTTATTTACATTCCCTGGGGCTGCAGCCCAGTATCCTTATGGTCCACGTGGCTGCAGCATCTGCTTATATTTCTGCTGGAAGAAATGTGACAATAGCTTCAGATCCTATCTTTAGGAGGTTCTTCAAGGGCTTGGCCCATCTGCATCCCCCTCATAGGGAACCGGTGTCAGCATGAGACCTAAGTGTGTGCATAGCTAAACTCATGGGACCACCTTTTGAGCCCATGTCCTTTGCTCATCTGAAATATGTCACTTGGAAAACAGTTTTCCTAGTGGCAATAACTTCTGCAAGAAGAGTCAGTGAGCTTCAGGCTTTCTGCATTGAACAGGACTACATTTCATTCCACAGGGATATAGTGGTCCTGAGGACAAATAGGAAATTTCTCCCCAAAGTGGTTTCTGATTTCCACCTGAACCAATCCATTATCCTACCTGTCTTTTTCACCAAGCACTCCACTTCTAGTGAAAGAAGGCTTCACAGTCTGGATGTCAAGAGAGCTCTCAGCTACTACATGACAGCCACTATGGACCATACGCAGGACAGAAAATAGTTGTTCCTGACTTATGGGGATGTGGGAAAAGGTATCCCAGATTTGAAAAGGTAAATTTCTCAATGGATAGTCCAGTGTATCTAGTTCTGTTACACTAAAGTTGGAAGGAACCCCCAACAGGATTGAGGGCCCATTCCACAAGAGGAACAGCTGCTACCTTAGCAGCTGCCAGGGATGTTCCACTACTGGACATCTGTAAAGCAGCTGCCTGGAAAACAGTGCACACCTTTACAAAGCACTACAATCTGGATATTCAGTCCAGGGGTGATGCTAGGTTTGGCACAACAGTCCTGCAAAGTCTGTTTCCAAAATAAGGTTCTATGCCCACCTCCAAAGGTACTGCTTCGGAGTCTGCAGAAAGTTAGGAATACCTGAGTATTACTAGGGTTAGAAGAAAAAAATTACTTACCATAGTAATCTTGTTTCTTCCCAGTGATACTCAGGTATTCATAACTTCCCACCCTGCCTCCCCTTCTAGAACCTTTAGCCTCTGCAATCCTGCATACTGTGATCTTGGGAGTATACATGCCACTTTCTGGCACAATTTGGGTAAACAATGTTCATGTGTTTCCCCCTTCTTTCAGGTGCCTCTGACATTTCTGGGGGTATCCGTTGTCAGAGGGTCTGTTTAGGGGGTCATGGGTTTAATTGTCACTATTATTATTATTGATTACTAACACTATTCAGTATTTGTAGTTCTTGGAGGCATCCAGGAAATCTGAGGGGTTTAGAACTAAGGCAGTTAGTTCAAGGCAGCATTTGAATAGTTGTCACTTGCAAAGAGTTCCATCATTTGCATGTGTTCTATCCTCTCCTGGCAGTGTTTGCTTAAAGAGACACTGCCGGAGGTTATGAATACCTGAGTAGCACTTGGAAAAAACAAGATTACTATGGTAAGTAATTTTTTTCTTATCATGCAGTTTAATGAATGGTTGAAAAAAATGGTGCGGAGCCAAGGGGTTTGGCTTCATTGGGGACTGGGGTTCTACCTGGAGGGACACCAGCCTATACTGGCAGGATGGTCTGCATCTGTCCAGGAAGGGAACAAGTCTTTTAAGCAATCAGTTTAAATGCTTCATTGGCAAGCTTTTAAACTAGTCAAAGGGGGAGGCACTGACAAGCAGGAGGAAAATCCCAGCCTCTCCCTTCAAAACAGGGTACTAAATGAGAAAAAGACAGAGGTAGAACAGTCAGTGGGGGATGCTGCAACAGAAGGTAAAGCCATCAAAAAATGGAGAGCAATGAGTACCAATGCCCATAGTCTGGGTAACAAGCTTCCTGAATTAGTGGTCTTGATGGAGGAGGAACATCTGGATATCGTGGCAGTCACAGAAACATGGTACACACAAAACCATGACTGGGACATAAACATACCAGGATACACTATCTACAGGAGGGGACAGGGAGGGTAAAGAGGAGGAGGAGTAGCTCTTTACATAAGGAAGGAATAAAAGCAACAGAACAAAGGGTAAACAGGGAGGAGAAGAAGCACTGTGGGTAAATTTGGAGACAGGCAATGGCACCACAATCCACAGGGGTTGATACAGACCCCCTTCTCAGGGGGAGGAAATGGACAAGGAAATGATAGAAAGTATACTTAGAATGGCAGAAAAAGGGGAGATATTGCTGATGGGTGGTCTGAATATGCCAGATGTTAACTGGAGTGCAGTTGCTGCTGCCACTTCGAAGAGTGGAGTTATTCTAGATGCCCTACAGGGAGCATGCCTTAGACAACTAGTACTGGAGCCCACTCGAGAGGGAGCAATATTAGACTTGATTCTCTCAAATGGAGATGGAGAGGGATCACAGATGTAAGTGGGTAGCCATCTGGGAACTAGCGACCATCGAACAGTATGGTTCACAATAAACACAGCAATAGAGTCAAGCCATACAAAGACAAAAGTACTGGGACGTTAGGAGGGTTGACTTTGCCAAAATGGGTGAGTGCCTAAGGAATGCACTAGCAAATGGGCAGGAAGGAGGGTAGAAGAACAATGGGGAATAATAAAACTGCCATCACAGAGGTAACGAGCCTTTGTATAAAGCAAATAAACAAACAAAGCGATGTAAAAACCACTATGGTTCTCAAAGGAAGTGGCAGTGAAGGTTCAAGAGAAAGAAGCATTCAGGAAGTACAAGGAATGCATGAAGGAGCAGGACAGAACTGTATCAGTTAAAACAAAAGGAGGCTGGGAGGCAGTCAGAACAGCAAAGGCCCAAACCGAGGAAAGATAGCCAACTTGGTTAAGAAGGGGGATAAAACCGTTTATAGGTACATGAGGGAGCGAAGGAAGACCAAGGGAGGGATAGTGAGGCTTAATAAAGGGGAAGGAGGGTGGGCAGAGGGAGACTGTGAAAAGGCAGAGATACTAAACAAATATTTTTGCTCAGTATTTACAAATGAAGAGGGGGAGGTACATAAAACAAACAGCAGAAACACTCTGGATACAGAAGTTGATACCAGCACATTTACAGAAGAAAGGGTTCTGAAAGAACTCTTAAAACTGAAGGTGGACAAAGCAATGGGGCCTGATGGGATTCATCCCATAATTCTAAAAGAACTAAGGGTAGAACTAGTGACACCACTGACTACCCTTTTTAACAAATCATGGGAGGATGGGGTGGTACCCGAGGACTGGAGGAGGGCAGATGTGATTCCCCTTCACAAAAGTGGGAGCAAGGCAGAAGCAGGAAACTACAGGCCTGTTAGTTTAACCTCAGTGATAGGGAAAATGATGGAATCACTTCTGAAGGAAAGAATTGTCGAGTATCTAGAGGCCAGAGGGGCACAGGACCCTAGGCAGCATGGATTCACAGCGGGAAGGTCATGCCAGACAAATCTGATAGATTTCTTTGACTGGGTGACCAAAGTAGTAGATCAGGGAGGGGCTGTGGACATGGCCTACCTAGACTTTAGCAAGGCATTTGACACAGTCCCACACAAAAGATTAATATACAAGTTAGCCAGCCTGGGAGTGGGTCCCAAGATGATAGCCTGGGTAAAGAATTGGATGGAGAATAGGACACAGAGAGTAATAGTAAATGGAGTCCACTCAGAAGAAAGGAGGGTTACTAGTGGGGTACCACAGGGTTCAGTATTAGGACCGGTCCTCTTCAATGTCTTTATAAGCGACATTGCAGAAGGACTGGAAGGAAAAGTATGTCTCTTTGCAGATGACACAAAGATCTACAACAGAGTTGATGCACAGGGTGGGGTGGAAAGGATGAGAAGGGACTTGGCAAGGTTAGAGGAATGGTCAAATGTATGGCAGCTTAGATTCAATGCTAAGAAGTGCAAGGTAATGCACCTGGGAAACAAAAACCAGGGAAGTGTACACAATAGGGGTGAGATACTAACAACAACAAAATGGAAAGGGACCTGGGGTAGTCATATCAGATGACCTAAAGGTGGGCAAGCAATGTGAGAGGGCAGCAAGGAGGGCTGGGGGATACTGGGATGCAAGGAGAGGCATCACCAGTAGAAAACAGGAGATTATTATCCCTCTGTACAGACAGCTGGTGAGACCCCATCTGGAATACTGTGTGCAGTTCTGGAGACCCAATCTCCACAAAGACATAGACAGGATGGAAGCTGTCAGAGGAGGGCAACTAAAATGGTGCAGGGTCTGCACCGGAAGACATATGAAGAGAGACGAAGGTGCTTATATGTATAGCCTCGAGGAAAGGAGGAGAGGGGACATGATAAAACGTTCAGGTACCTCAAGGAATCAACAAAGTCCAAGAGGTAGCATCTTTCAAAAAGAGGTGTGCAAGAACAAGAGGGCACAATTTGAAGACAGAGGGGCGGCTCAGAGGTAATTTAAGGAAGTATTTTTCACAGAGGGTTGTGGATGCATGGAGCGGCCTTCGGAGGAGGTTGTGGAGTCAAAATCAGTGGTGGAATTCAAGCATGCATGGGACAGTCATAAGGCAATTCTAGGGGGTGGGGGTAGGAAGAAGTAGGCTGCTGGTTAACTAGGATCTGCAGCTTATCCAGTAGGTAGGGAAATGGGCAGACTGGGTGGGCCAAGCAGTCCTTATCTGCCATCAAATTCTATGTTTCTTAAAAGGTAGATGAATACAAAACCACCTACAGAAGCAATTGTGCAAGAGAAAGGGCTTCGCCATCCACGGAAACCTATGGAAGGGGAGGCAGAGGCAGATCATCAGCAAACCATTTTAGGCCTGTGGACGGAGCCTACAGCCATTTTGCTATCTGTAGCTTGAAAATGCAGTTCCGTGGAACACATTTCTTGGACTTTTCAATGTATCCTTCCACATCTACAAATCACTATGACAACTAAAATAAAATAATCCCTTCTTTCTGTTTAGAATGTTGGAGACATAACTCCAAGCTGCTTATCTGATGGCCTTTAGGAAACAAACAGATTGTTAAATATTGGTTGCATATTAAACTGGAGATTTGTTTACCCCTTTCAAAATGCAACAGCTTGCACATTTAAATGATTAGCATTTAAACATTTTTTGCTACTAACTTCAGTTGGGGATGAATATCTTTCAAGAAAGAGTCATACCTCATAAATGTTACCCTTTCTCAGCAGATTTTGTAAAGATTTATGCTGTTTTTAACCTGTCAAGACCTATCTGATAAAATGCTAGGTCTTCAGTGAACTACCCAGACTAAATACATAAATTTATTTTTGACAGAAGGGCTGCAGCCTGCTTCCATAACATAACAGACAAGAGCCACTGAGATCTCTTATAGTAAGAGAGTGTGAGTGTGTGAGTCTGTGTGTGTGTGTGTTTGTGTGTTGGGGGGAAAGGTGGAGAAACAGTCAAACTCCTTGCAAGGGAGATCTCATCTACTGCTGACAAACCATGAGAGATACAGAAGCAAATGATGTGATACCTTTTATTGGACCAACATAGATGTAACAAAAATAACTTATTCCATTTATAAAATTCCTGATCAAACAACTGCAAACAGAAGTCTGTTTTTTTGTCATTTTATAATATGATATACTGAATGTGTATTTACTGAGTTGCTGGATCACGGCCTTGATAAAATAATAACATTTACTTAACTCATTCAAGATTCCATCAGGTGGACAGAACAAAGTCTATGAGAATTTGTCTGAAAACTAACAACTATAAGATGCAAAAATAGCATTTGTGTGCATATATATATTATATATATATATATATATATATATATACACACACACACATATGTCTCTATTTGCAATAAATTTATTTACAGGCATTACTAGTATATTTTGAAAGATTGTCTGACTTGTGATTACTAATTCTGCGTATACTTCATGAAATAATGAGCTTGATATTTGTTGTTTCATATAGTCCCCCATTCAAACACCATGAAGTCTTGCTATAATTAGGACTTCTGCAGTATGCCCTTGGCTTTGAACTGCCCCGGAGATGAAATAGTTAACTCCAGTGTAATCTGGAGTTCCACAGTGCGAGGGCGCTATCCAAAGCTCTATCTGGGCAGTTTGAACTGAAACTGCCAGATTCTTTACTCCTTCCACTGAACAGTCGCTCGGAGATCAGCTCCTTCAGCTCGGTTCGTTTTCGCGGTTTAAGCAGTTTCTCGGTTCATTGAACCGCAGAAGTAGTTAAAATTACGTGGTTTCGGTTCAGAAGCTCTGTCTGGTAACCGTAAGTACAAAATTAAAGTCTGTGTGGAAACTCATTATCAGTTCACTCTGAACCGATCGGTTTGCTTAAAAATCCGTTTTTCTTTATTTAGAGTGAGGTACCCGGTTCTTATCGGTTCTAAAAAAAACCTTTTATTCGGAGGGTTTTTCCAATACCCGTGACACGGTGTTAGGAACCGATATGGTGTCTTTGGTTCTGGCAAGGCCGGTAAAAAGGGCAAGTTTGGATAGGCTGGCATTATGTCTGAGAAACCCAAAAGAAAATCGGGCCCACTGGGTTTCAACACTGTGATGTCTGTGGGAAGCCTTTGCCAAGAGCTGACCCACACACCATGTCTATTGTCACAGAGGCTGACCACCTCCTGTCAGACTGCCAGGTGTGTAAAAATTTCCCTGCAGCCACCCTGGAAAAGTGATTGGGCGGCTCAGGGCGAGAGAACCAAAAAGTCGCTGACCCGGATGGCCAGCCGGTCCAGTTCCGGCTGGACCAGAGGGAGTGCCCTCTGACCAGGGCGAGACTTCCTCGGGCAAAAGAAAGGCTGGTCCTGGGGAACCAGTCAAAGTAAAAAAGACAAAGAAATCAGCTAGTGTGGAGTCCAGTTTTGTCTCTCCTTCTGCTGCAGAAATAGCCAAAGCCATTCAGATTGTCCAGTCTTTGTCTCAGGGACTTGTTGAACCCCTTATAGTTGGTAAAAGGGGGTCTCGTTCAGGTCCAGTGGTTCTGGATTATGACGTTGAGGATTTTTATGAACCACAGGAGGGGGAGGAAGATTTTGATGATTGTAATTGTGATTGGGAAGGTCTGGAAGTGCCCATAGAACCGGACATTTCTCCAGACAGACCCTTTGAGTCTCCCCCTTTGTTGTCTGAGTCCCCTTCTCATTTCGGGTTTTATAGGAAGGTAGCCGAAACCCTCCAGCTCCCTTTAGAGGAGGCTGTGGACGAGCAAGAGGAGCCTGACTATGTGGAAATGATGGATATTCCAGAGTCTAGAAGGTTGTCTATTCCTTTGCATAAGTCATTTAAAGGCAAACCACTAAGATTTAAAAATCCTTTTCTGTCCCTCCTGTAGATAAAAAAATGGACAGAAGGTATACTTTGTCAGGCCCTAATACAGACTTCCTTACTGAGCAGTGTAGTCATGTAGGTGTTGTTCAAGCTGCAGTCTGTGACAAGGCTAATATTCCCCTGGCCTCACATCCTCCTGATAAAGATTCCAGGAAGATTGATGCCATGGCGAAAAAACAGTATGTGGCAGCTTCTTTGGGACTCAGACAAGCTAATTATATGGCTTATGTGGCTAGATATCAGAAATCTAGATGGAACACTATATTGCAGTTGGCCAAGCAGGCTCAGGGCCAGCTGGCTAGTGAGTTGGAACAGGTGGCTGCTGATGGCATTGAGGCCTCTAAAGTTCAATTTCATGCTGCTGTTGATGTTAATGATGTTTCTTCTAGGGTCATGGCCACTTCTGTAGCTCTCCGTAGGTTGGCATGGCTCAGATGCTCTAATCTGTCCCAAGATACCCAGTCAAAGGCTATAGATTTCCCTGTCATAGGAAATTCTCTGTTTGGGGAACAAACGGAAAATTACATGAAAAAAATGGATGAATACAGAACTACTTACAAAAGTGCCCAAGCTAAGGAGAGGCATGCCACTCCTCAAAGGCATGCCCCAAGGGGTAGGGGCAGGCCTTACCATAGGCCTTTTTACCAATTTCAGGCATCTTCTGCTTTTTCGCAGAGGGGGGTTTTCAGAGGCAGAGGCAGACGGGGCACAGGCAGGCCCTCTCCCTCTCCCCAGCCTAAAGCTGCTCCTGCCAAGCAGGCACCCTGACGGGGTGTCTGGGGCCGACTGTCCTGTACCGGTGGGGGGCAGACTGGCTTATTTCAGACAGAACTGGTTGTCCCTAACCTCGGACAAATGGGTTCTGGAAGTGGTAAGCCAAGGCCTGGTTCTCAGCTTCAAACAATTTCCCAGGATGAGAGCCAGACACTTTCCTCCTTCAAGTCTTTCAGAAACCCTTGCGCTAGAAGCAGAGGTTTCTTCTCTCTTGGACTGCAAAGCAGTGGAAAGGGTCCTCCCTTGCCATCAGGGCAAGGGTCTGTACTCAAGGTATTTCCTGACCCCAAAAAAGACAGGAGATTGGCGGCCCATCCTGGATTTAAGGTTTCTGAACAAACATCTTGTAAAACCAAAGTTCAAAATGCTAACTTTGGCAATGATTTTGCCATCCTTGAGACCAGGGGACTGGTTAGCTTCCCTGGACCTCAAGGACGCCTATTTCCATATCTTAATCAGGGCCTCTCATCGAAAGTACCTCAGGTTCGAACTGCCCTCTGGCCACTACCAGTTCAGGGCAATGCCCTTCGGACTCACTTCTGCCCCAAGGGTTTTCACAAAATGTCTAGCTGTAGTAGTGGCCCATCTAAGAAGGCAAGGAGTAGCTGTGTTTCCCTACTTGGACGACTGGCTCATTGTGGGTCAGTCACCAGAGCAGGTAAAATCCCACTTGCAAATCATCCAGAAACTTCTCACCTCTCTGGGGTTCCTGCTGAATTTTCCAAAGTCAGTTCTCGAACCAGGTCAGGTATTAACTTTTATTGGGGCAGAGTTGAACACAAAGTTAGCCAGGGCATTTCTCCCCTCGGAAAGAGTGGACAGAATCTTTGCCCTGGCATCTTCCTTCACCCTGCGGGTCTCCCGACCAGCAAGGCATTTTCTACAACTCCTGGGGCACATGGCTGCTTCTACAGCTGTCGTGCCAGGAGCAAGATTTCAGATGAGGGACATTCAGTTCCACTTGAGGTCCTATTGGTCCCAAAGGAGGGACCCCCCTTACCAAATTGGTCCCAGTGACCAAGACCTTGATCCTAGCTCTGCAGTGGTGGCTGGATCAAAGCAACCTGTCTCAAGGGGTCCCATTTTTACCCGTTCTTCATTCCCTCACCCTCACCACAGACGCCTCCCTGCTGGGTTGGGGGGCTCACCTGGGCGACCTTTCCACTCAGGGAGTGTGGTCCCCTCAGGAATCTCTGCTTCACATCAACCTTTTGGAGCTCAGAGCTGTCTTCTTAGCTCTCCAGGTTTTTTCGGAGGCTGTCCAGAACAAGGTAGTCCAAGTCAGGACAGACAATACCACAACAATGTGGTACATCAACAAGCAAGGGGGCACTCGCTCTTCAGCTTTGTGCACCGAAGCAATGAAGTTGTGGTCTCTGGCCTACTCCCTGAACACCTCTCTGATAGCAGTTCACCTCCCAGGGAAGGACAATGTCCTAGCGGACGCCCTCAGCAGGATTTCTCAGGGCCATCACGAATGGGCTCTGAATCCTCAAGTGCTGGGGTCGGTCTTTGCCAGTTGGGGCACCCCTCAGATAGATCTCTTCGCAGCCCCAGACAACCACCAACTTCCCCTATTTTGTTGCAGGCCCCCACTTCTGGGATCAGTTCCTCTGGATGCCTTTCAGCTGAATTGGGAGGGAAAGTTTCTCTATGCCTTCCCTCCGTTCCCCCTCCTCTTCAGGGTACTGGTAAAAATCAGAACTCAGCCCTGCAGAGTGATTCTGATTGCTCCAGACTGGGCCAGGCAGCCCTGGTACCCTCTTCTCCTGTCCCTCTCATTTCGCCCTCCCCTGACCTTGCCCAGGGCCCACGACCTGCTGACCTGTGCACAGGGGTATCCGGACCTCAATTCCCTCCACCTCAAGGCCTGGTTCTTGAGGAGTTAGAATTTGCTGATTTACACCTTTCTCAAGGTGTCTTGGATATTTTGAAGGCTTCTAGGAAGCCTTCCACTAGAGCCACTTATAATTCTAAGTGGAAGAGATTTTCATGTTGGTGTTCTGAGAGGCAGATTGCTCCAGAATCTGCTGACCTGTCTATTTTATTGGACTATTTGGTCCACTTAAATTCTTTAGGCCTCAAACCAGCTACCTTGAAGGTTCATTTGGCAGCTGTTTCTGTTTTTGTTTCTGCAGGGAAACCAGTTTCCCTCTCCTCTCACCCTGTGTTTTCCAAGTTTTTCAAAGGGTTACTTCACACTAACCCTCCCTTTCGGGAACCAGCTCCTGCATGGGACCTGAATGTTTGCATTGCCCAGCTAATGCAACCCCCCTTTGAGCCTCTGGTTTCAGCAGACCTCAAGTTTTTAACTTGGAAAACTGTTTTTCTAGTGGCTATCACTTCAGCTAGACGTATAAGTGAACTACAAGCCTTGTCAGTGGAAAAGGATTTTATTTCTTTCCACAGAGATAAAGTGGTCCTCAGGACTAACAGAAAGTTTTTACCTAAAGTGGTTTCAGATTTTCATCTTAACCAATCCATCTCTCTCCCAGTATTTTTTACTGAGCACTCTTCCTCTGGTGAGAGGAGACTGCACAGTTTGGACATTAAAAGAGCTCTTAGCTACTATCTGGAACGTACCAAGGGTCATAGGTTCGAATCCCTCCAGCTCTTCCTTACCTATGGAGAAGTGGGTAAGGGGAGACCTGCTACTAGGAGGACAATCGCAAGATGGATTGTCTCTTGTATCCAGTTCTGTTACCAAAAACTAGGTAAGGAACCTCCCTCAGGTCTGAGGGCTCATTCCACCAGGGGTACAGCTGCATCTCTAGCGGCTGCTAGAGATATTCCTATCTTGGAAATCTGTCAAGCTGCTACCTGGAAGACAGTCCACACTTTCACTAGCATTATTCTCTGGACGTCCAGTCCAGGAGATCTTTCGTGCAAGCTGTGCTTCAGAGCCTATTCCCTAAGTAGGTTCTGGCCCTCCTCCATGGAGGTACTGCTGTATAATCTGCAGAAGTCCTAATTATAGCAAGACTTCATGGTGTTTGAAGAAAAAATTACTCACCTTAGTAATTGCTTTTCTTCTCATGGAGTCTTGCTATATTAGGACAACCCCCCCTCCTACCCCTCTCAGAATTCCTACTTGGGTATGGGGTTGGCAATTTGGTGCAAGCACTGTGTCATGCCATTTTAGCTTTCTAGTCCCCCTTCTTCTTTTGGGTTAAGGAACTAGGTAATTCTGTTTTTGTTGTGGTAGATGGGCCCCTCTGGACTTGGAGTCTTTGGGGAGGGGCCTATTAGTGCTTGTCAGGGTGATCCTAACAATAATAGGTAATTTTGTTTTATTATGTGTTTGTTGTTGTGTTCTGTTGTTCTACTACTAGTAGGTAGCCAATGGCTAGTGTAGGGCTCTTCCACACAGAATTGCTATGTTAGTTTAGCTTCGTAAAGAACCTGGCAGTTTCAGTTCAAACTGCCCAGATAGAGCTTTGGATAGCGCCCTTGCGCTGTGGAACTCCAGATTGCACTGGAGTTAACTATTTCATCTCTGGGGCAGTTCAAAGCCAAGGGCATACTGCAGAAGTCCTAATATAGCAAGACTCCATGAGAAGAAAAGCAATTACTAAGGTGAGTAATTTTTTCTTATGCCTTATGCATAGGATACAAATCCAAATCATTCCAAGGCCATCATGACATATAATATTAATAATAAGCAGCAGATCAGAGCTCTTTTCCTAATAAAAGGCTGCGGATATAATAAATAAAGAACAAAGTCATAAATAAGGAACCAGTGGCTTATGGAAAAATCTACAGGGATCTGATTCTGCCTTTGTGGGGAAAACACAGGAAAAATGAAGGCTTCTTACAGAGTAATGGTTATTTGGATCTGGGAGCACTGAATATTTCTTATCCTATATTTTGTATCCTGGATAGGGCAGAGAAGATGCTAGATCTCATTATCACAGGGATGTTCAGTTACACATTTTTGCACTGTATTTACTCACGCTGTCCCAGATTAGATGTAATATTTTGTTTTCAGTGGGGTCATGATTTTACCATTTTTATAACATATTTATTCAGGCTACCCAGTCCAGGGCCCCTGTATTCAAAGGAGATACACAGCGGATCCCACTGGAAAAGGGAGATGTGCCACACAACTCCAACAATGCGCTGCAGTGCAATATTCAAACATGCGTGATGCACTGGTCGCAAGGGAATGGGCCAGGGCACACACAAATGGTATGCCATGCAAGTCGAGGGGGCAATCCCATGCATATGCCGTGCTGCAGTATATTCAGTGGGAATGTGCCCCTCACAGTCCAGAGCACCGCAGCCCACAGTTAGGCCATGAATAGCTGGCCTAACCCAGCCAGCCACCCACCCACCCACAGGCAGGCTGCAGATGTGCACTCAGGTGCACAGAAGCCTGGCAGCCCTGGTGGACTAGAGGTACCCCCTTTCCATCACCAGTCTAGCCAACTCCATCCCTGAAGAGCTTCATAGTGTAGTGCCCCCCACAGACCCGATTGTATCAGAGGAAACCATGGTCCATATCCATAGTCTAGAGGACTCCCATCCACCGCCCCTGTACACAGACATCCTCACTCCCCCCCATACCCAGCCAGTTACAAAGACTGGCACTGCACTTCACACTCTGCCATGGCCAGGCATTGACTGTACTGAACCTGGGCTGGGGACCTGCACTGTGGAATGACCCAACTAGCTGTAACGTGCATTGGGGCACCATGCCAGCTGCAGATCCATCAGTGTATGCAGCTGTGTGTACATCCCTGGCAAACCGAAGAGGGAATTTACATACCTCCAATGCATGCCTTCCCGATGCTGTATCTTCCTGCTGCAAGTCCACACTCTCCCCTGTTCCTCTGTGTAACATGCCGCCCTCCAAACTGCTGAAGTATCCCGGGTGCCATGGGGTGCAGTATCCTGTAACGCCATTTGCAGTGTATGCTTCAGGCTATAGATCATCTGCAGTTCCCCAATTGTACAAACGAATGGGAAGTCGGCTGTAACATGCTTGTTTTGGGACCTGTGTGAGTGGGTACAGCATTGGCCTTCACCCACACTGAGCAGTGCAATGGCACCGGGATGATGGCTCTGCATGCGAGTGCCTGAGGAGTATGGGCACTGGATGTTATCACCCACACAGAACTTGTGCCTACGTACAACACATTACAGCATCCTACTGTGAGTGCTTCACCATCTGCCGATAGAATGGTACGATCCCATTACAGAGCCAGTCATCTCAATGGGATGGGCTGGGGGGCAGGGAGGGGGGTGTCTGTGCACCGTTGAGGGAGAACGAGGGCCACTACAGTATGGACATGGACTGCAGGTGTATTCAGGTGCAATTAGGGATGGCATTGGGGTTCCTACAATATGGAACTGATAGAGCCTGGACTCCGGTATGATTGGGCTGGTGGACTGGGTGGGGGGGTGCCACTATACCACCAGAGACTTCATGGCCTGTCCTACATGACAGCGATCGGGGTTGGGGCTTGGGGGTTTTAACTGCTCCAGCGCATTCGTCCCCATGCCAACATGCAAATAGGCTGGTAATGAGCATGCATAATGCCCCTTTGCACTCTGCATGCTCAGTTAGTTCATTTGTATTCCTGGGCTGAATATCACCCATGGGGGCTGCAGTGCATACCGACCGGTATGTGCCATGCATTCTCCCTGGAAGGTATTCAGTCAGGGTCACCCTGGATGCACCTGACTTGGCAGCCGCCTGCACTGCGACACCCGTCCAGGGTCACATTTTCAACAGGAACGATGAAGCCCGCCAGGATGAAGCACAGTGTCACAGGTTTACTGCATGACAGAAGAGATTAACTCCCTTTGAAATTGCATTGTTTGCTGCAGTGACTCTACTGCAGAATTCTGCAGTGCTGTGCTTCTTCCTGGTGGGCTTCACTGTATACACACTCTGTACCGGTGGTGCATTCTCTTTGAATATTCTATCAGTGCCGCCTGGTGCACCCTCTTTGTGCAACGCATCTTTCTGCTTTGGTATCGATCTGGCACTTAATATATCCCCCAGATGTAAAATATTGTTTTTAGTGCATGCTGATTTTCTACAATACAGTATATTATTGTGTAGATGTAGAGCCCCACTGAAAATAAGATGCCATTTCTTCTGTGAACTATCCAGACTAAATATATAGCAATCAGCAGACATATTCTAGGAAAACTCATTGTAAAAATGTGTAAAAGGAAGACCTCATTGAAATTGCCTTTCCACAGATCTACTTTGTGCAAATTCATTAGAAATAATGGGTAAAAGCATCCCAAAAGCTCTCCACAGCCATATCAGCTCTGACCAGAATTTGTTTATCTGGCCACAGCTGCGCCTCAGTATCAGCAGTACCCACAGCAGAGGGACAGGGGCATAAGGAGTTCCAGGTGTGGTTCTAAGTCCCAGGCCCAGCCTCAAACAAAGCAGACACCCTGACGTGTCTCCCCAGGCCGCCTCTCCAGTACCTGTAGGAGGCAAGCTGACTCACGTTTACTGGTCTTGGCAAAAAATCACCACAGACAAGTGGGTCCTGGAGGTAGTGAGTCAGGGATTGTCATTCCTTCAAGTAACAAAAGCTTTCAAACCATCTACAAATGTAGGAAAAGACTCCTGGAAAAAGATACCGCCTTACCACAAAGAAAAATGGGGAGTGGTGGCCTATCTTAGACTTCATGGTACTAAACAGGAATATGACAAAACAAAAGTTCAAAATGGTGGCTTTGGCATTGATTCTGCCAACGCTTCAAAAAGGGGACCAGTTGGCATCACTGGACCTAAAAGATGCCTATTTCCACATCCCCATAAGGGAGTCTCACAGAAAATACCTCAGGTTCAGACTCCCGTCAGGTCACTACCAGTTTTCAATTCTGCCTTTCGGTCTCACTTCAGCTCCAAGAGTGTTCACAAAGTGCTTGGCAGTGGTTATGGCACACCTCTGAACACAAGGTGTCAGAGTTTTCCCATACCTAGACGACTGACTGGTGGTTGGAAAATCACCCCAGCAAGTGAGAGAGCATCTGTAACTCACCTGTGGGCTCCTGGAGTCTCTAGGGTTCCTGATAAATCTAAAAAAGTTTGTCCTTCAGCCTGCTCAGGTACTGCAGTTCATGGGAGCAGAGCTAAATACCCTGCAAGGCAGGGCCTACCTGCCTGTGGACAGGGCAAGGAGTATTCCACTGATAGCAGGCTCATTCAGCCTGAACAAACCAAAAACTGCAAGTCAGTTTCTTCAGCTACTGGGCCACATGGCAGCTGCCACTGGCACAGTCCTGGAATCCAGGTTCCAGATGAGGGACCTTCAGTTTCGCCTCAGGGCACACTGGTGTCAGAGAAAGGATCCTCTCTCAAAACTAATTCCAGTAACAAAAAACACCGTTACAGGCCCTCCAATGGTGGAAAGAGGAAACTAACCTAAGGGAAGGGGTTCCTTTTCAACAGGAGTCCCCATCAGTTGTTATGACAACAGATGCATCTCTGCTAAGGTAGGGTGCCCATCTGGGGGTTCACACCACCCAAGGCACATGGTCAAGTGCAATGCCACTCCTGCACATAAACCTGCTGGAGCTAAGAGCAGTGTTACTGGCACTAAAGGCTTTCACACAACTAGTACAGGGAAAGGTGGTACAAGTCAGAATAGACAATACCACTACAATGTACTACATAGACAAGCAGGGAGGGACAAGGTGAAGCCCTCTCTGCACAGAAGTAATGAAAAAATGGAGTCTAGCATACTCCATGGGGGTTTCCCCAGCAGGCTACTCATCTGCCAAGCAAGGACAATGCCTTAGCAGATACCCTGAGTCAAATCAGCCAGGCCCACCATGAATGGGCCTTGAACGGTCAGGTGGTGCAAGTGATCTTCAGGAAGTGGGGCACCCCAGAGGTAGACTTGTTTGCGTCCCACCAGAACCACCACCTGCCACAGTACTGTTGCAGAGCACCACGACTGGGAGATGGCCATACCTGGCTACAACATATTCAGAAGAGACAGAGCAGGCAGGAAGGGAGGAAGAGTGGCACTGTATGTGAAAAATGACATAAGGGCCACAGAGATCCAGGAGGAACAAAATGGGGGAGAGATACTGTGGGTTAAGCTGGAAAGGAAAATGGGGACAGCCATCCGCACAGGTGTGGTCTATAGACCACCAGCCCAGGAGGAAGAAACAGATAGGAGTTGATGCTAGCCATCCAAAGGATGGCAGACAAGGTGAGTAGTACTGGTTGGAGACTTCAATATTCCAGACGTGGACTGGAGCATCCCAGCAGCAGCATCAACTAGGAGCAGATTTATCCTGGACTCCTTCAGGGTGCCTTCCTCAAGCAACTGGTCATGGAACCAACTCGGCAGAAGGCAATACTGGACCTTGTGCTCACAAACAGGGACAGTGTGATGGGGGTAACAGTGGGGAGCACCTGGGAAACAGTGACCACCAGTCATTGTGGTTTGAAGTCACAGAAAGAGCAGAACCAAACCACACAAAACACGTATCCTGGATTTTGGGGGCAGACTTTGGGAAAATGGAGATACTTGAAAGAGGCATTAAGGGAATGGGACAGGAATCAGGGTTGAGGAACAGTGGGCAGTATTTAAAATGGGATTACAAGAACAACAGAATTATGTATTAAGCAGGTTAGCAAGAGGAAAAGGAAGAGAGACCATTATGGTTTTCCAAAGCGGTAGCAAAGAAAGTGAAAGCAAAAAGATTGCATTCAGGCAATACAAAAGACACAGGCAGAAGGGGATAGGGAGAAGTACCAGGAGAAGCAAAGGGAGGCAGGGAGGTCAGTAAGGGAAGCCAAAGCTCAGACAGAAGAACACATTGCAAAATCAGTGGGTAGAGGGGACAAAACCTTTTACAGGTACATAAGTGAAAAAAGAAAGACAAAGGGAGGGATAGTGAGACTGATGGAAGCCGTGTGGAGGATGGCAACAGTAAAGCTGACATACTGAACAGGTATTTCTGCTCAGTCTTTACTGAGGAAGAGGAGGGTAATGGGTCTGAAGGGAGTACAAGGGGTGAGAATGGTGCAGAAATGGACACAAGTCCCTTTACATGAGAAAGAGTCCTGAAGGAACTGGAAGTAATAAGAGTTGATAAAGCAATGGGGCCAGATGGGATGCACCCAAGGTCCTTAAGAGAACTAAGAGGTGGTGGCTGAACCTCTGGCTATCCTGTTTAGCCGATCACTGGAAACAGGAGGTACTCAAAGACTGGAGGACAGCAGATGTAGTCCCCTTATACAAAAGTGGGAACAAAGAGGAAGCAGAGAACTACAGACCAGTCAGCCTCACCTCGGTAGTGGGAAGATCATGGAAGCACTACTGAAGGAGAGATTGGTGGAACATCTGGTTGTCAATGGACCACAGGACCCAAGGCAGCATGGTTTCACCAGGGGAGGTCATGTCAGACCAACCTCATTGAATTTTTGACTGGGTGACTAGGGAGGTGGATCAGGGAGGGCAGTGGACATCGCCTATCTGGACTTCAGCAAGGCCTTTGACACTGTGCCACATAGAAGACTATTACACAAACTGGGAATATGGGTGTGGGCAGGACAGTAGTGTGTGGTGGGTAGGTAACTGGCTGGGTGGCAGGACACAGAGGGTGGTGGTAAATGGCTGTCACTCCACAGAGGGAAGAGTGACCAGTGGGGTACCACAGGGATCAGTGCTGGGACCGGTCCTATTCAACATCTTCATCAGTGACATGGCGCAGGACCTAGAAGACAGAATTTCACTGTTAGCTGATGACACAAAGCTCTGTAACAGAGTAGACACACCAGAGGTGTAGACAGAATGAGAAGCGACTTGCAGAAACTTGAAGAATGGTCAGGGTTTGGCAGTTGAAATTCAATGCAAAGAAGTGCAAGATAATGCATAAGGGGCACAAAAACCCTGGCACAATATATCAGTTGGGGGATGAGGAATAGCATGCACCAAGAGGAAAGGGATCTTGGGGTTATCATCTCTGATGACCTCAAGGTAGGGAACACAGTGTGACAAGGCAGCAGGTAAAGCAAATAGGATGCTGGGATGTATAGGCAGGGGCATTACCAGCAGGAAAGGGAGGTCATAATTCCTATACAAGACACTAGTGAGGCCCCACCTGGAGTACAGTGTACAGTTCTGAGACCATATCTACATAAGGACATAGACAGGGTAGAGAAGGTTCAGAGGACGGCAACAAAGATGGTGCATGGTTTGCATCACAAGTCCTATGAAGACAGGTTGAAGGAACTGAACATGTACTCCCCTGGAGGAAGGAGGGAGAGAGGATATGATAGAGACATACAAGTATCTTACAGGGAGGAACAGGGTGCAGGAAAACACTATTTTTAAGTGAAAATATGTTCCAGGACTAGAGGGCATGGGATGAAGTTGGAGGAGGACGATTCAGAGGAAACATGAGAAAGAATTTCTTCACAGAACGGGTGGTGGACAAGTGGAACACCCTGCCAGAGGAAGTGGTGGGGGCTGAAACAATCACGGGATTTAAGAATGCATGGGATAGACATAAAGGAATTCTGGAGGTCAGGGGTCAGGTGCAACAGACTTCTAGGAAAACAAACTGAACTTACAAGCTCAAATGGGCAGACTGGGTGGGCCATAGGCCCTTATCTGCCGACACTGTCTATGTATCTGTGTACCAGATCGGGGAACATTCCCCCTGAATGCTCTGGCTCCGAATTGGTCAGGGAAGCACCTATATGCTTTTCCTTCATTCCCTCTGGTGTACAGAGAGCATTGCTCAAGCTCAGGCCGCAGTCAGCATCAATGATCTTGATAGCACCAGACTGGACCAGGTAGCCATGGTACTCTCTGCTATTCTCCATGTCTGTGGCCGAACCAATACACCTTCCTCAGAGGCACAAACTACTAACCTCCAACCAGGGGAGGCTTCTGTCACCGAACTTCAAGTCACTCAGGCTCAAAGCATGGCTCTTGAGAATCTAGAATATGCAGGCTTGCATCTTTCTGAGTGTCTTGGGACATTTTAAGGGGTTACAGGATGCCCTCCACTAAGAAGACCTGTGCTGCAAAATGGAAAAGGTTTTCTATTTGGTGTTCAACCAGAGAAATAATACCAGCACAGGCTGGTGTCCCAGCTGTGCTGGACTATCTTACCTATTTGCATTCACTAAGCTTGCAGTGCAGTGCCTTAAAGGTCCACCTGGCCGCAACATCTGCTTACATTTCAGTTGGACAGAATGTTTCTCTGGCTTCAGACCCTATCTTCAAAAGGTTCTTTAAAGGCCTGGTCCATTTGCACACACCCTCACACATGGAACGAGTGCCAGTAAAGCAATGGGGCCAGATGGGGTGCACCCCACGGTCTTTAAAGAACTAAGAGAGGTGGTGGCTGAACCTCTGGCTATCCTGTTTAGCCGATCACTGGAAACAGGGGAGGTACCCAAAGACTAGAGGACAGCAGAGATAGTCCCCTTATACAAAAGTGGGAACAAAGAGGAAGCAGGGAACTACAGACCAGTCAGCCTCACCTCGGTAGTGGGGAAGATCATGGAAGCACTACTGAAGGAGAGATTGGTGGAACATCTGGTTGTCAATGGACTACAGGACCCAAGACAGCATGGTTTCACCAGGGGGAGGTCATGTCAGACCAACCTCGTTGAATTTTTTGACTGGGTGACTAGGGAGGTGGATCAGGGGAGGGCATTGGACATGGCCTATCTGGACTTCAGCAAGGCCTTTGACACTGTGCCACAGAAGACTATTACACAAACTGGGGAATATGGGTGTGGGCAGGACAGTAGTGTGGTGGGTAGGTAACTGGCTAGGTGGCAGGACACAGAGGGTGGTGGTGGTAAATGGCTGTCACTCCACAGAGGGAAGAGTGACCAGTGGGGTACCACAGGGATCAGTGCTGGGACCGGTCCTATTCAACATCTTCATAAGTGACATTAGCAGGACCTAGAAGGCAGAATTTCACTGTTAAGCTGATGACACAAAGCTCTGTAACAGAGTAGACACACCAGAGGGTGTAGACAGAATGAGAAGCGACCTGCAGAAACTTGAAGAATGGTCAGGGGTTTGGCAGTTGAAATTCAATGCAAAGAAGTGCAAGATAATGCATATGGGGCACAAAAACCCTGGCACAATATATCAATTGGGGGTGAGGATATAGCATGCACCAAGCAGGAAAGGGATCTTGGGGTTGTCATCTCTGATGACCTCAAGGTAGGGAAACAGTGTGACAAGGCAGCAGGTAAAGCAAATAGGATGCTGGGATGTACCGGCAGGGGCATCACTAGCAGGAAAAGGGAGGTCATAATTCCGCTATACAACACACTAGTGAGGCCCCACCTGGAGTACAGTGTACAGTTCTGGAGACCATACCCACGTAAGGACATAGACAGGTAGAGAAGGTTCAGAGGAGGACAAAGATGGTGCATGGATTGCATCACAAGTCCTATGAAGACAGGTTGAAGGAACTGAACATGTACTCCCTGGAGGAGAGGAGGGAGAGAAGGGATATGATAGAGACATACAAGTATCTTACAGGGAGGAACAGGGTGCAGGAAAACACTATTTTTAAGCAAAAAGATGTTCCAGGACTAGAGGGCATGGGATGAAGTTGGAGGGAGGACGATTCAGAGGAAACATGAGAAAGAATTTCTTCACAGAACAGGTGGTGGACAAGTGGAACACCCTGCCAGAGGAAGTGGTGGGGGCTGAAACAATCACGGGATTTAAGAATGCATGGGATAGACATAAAGGAATTCTGGAGGTCAGGGGTAAGGGGCAACAGACTTCTAGGAAAACAAACTGAACTTACAAGCTCAAATGGGCAGAATGGGCGGGCCATAGTCCCTTATCTACCGACACTGTCTATGTATCTATCTATCAGTATGGGACCTAAATGTGTGTATAGCTAGGCTTATGGGTCCCCCTTTTGAGCCTATGTCTTCAGCTCATTTGAAATATGTCACATGAAAAATTATTTTCCTTGTGCTAATGACTTCTGCCAAAAGAATCAGTGAGCTCCAGTCTCTCTGCATTGAACAGGACTACATTTCATTCCACAGAGACAAAGTGGTCCTGAGAACAAACAGGAAGTTTCTTCTTAAAGTGGTTTCTGATTTCCATCTGAACCAAACTATTACCTTACCTGTCTTTTTCACTGAAAACTCTAGTTCTGGTGAGGGAAGACTCCATAGTCTGGACGTCAAAAGAGCTCTTCGCTACTACCTGACAGCTTCTAAAGTCCATAGGCAGGACAGAAAACAGCTATTCCTGACCTGTGTGGATGTGGGAAAGGTTAACCCAGCATCAAAAAGGTCCATTTCTCACTGGATAGTACAGCATATCCAGTTTTGTTACTCTAAGGCTGGAAAGGAACCCCAACAGGGTTGAGGACCCATTCCACAAGGGGCACAGCTGCTACCATAGTAGCTGCCAAGGATGTTCCATTAGTGGACATCTGTAAAGCAGCTATCTGGAAAACAGTACACACCTTTACAAAGCATTACAGTCTGGACATTCAGTCCAGAGGTGATGCCAAGTTTGGCACAACTGTTCTGCAGAGCCTGTTTTCAAAGTAGGTTCTGTGCCCACCTCCAAAGGTACTGCTTTTTAGTCTGCAAGAGTTATGAATACCTTAGTATTACTGGGGTTAGAAGAAAAAATTACTCACTGTAGTAATATTGTTTCTTCTGAGTGATACTCAGATATTCAGAACTCCCCACCCTGCCTGCCTGTCTAGAACCAGTAGCCTCTGGACTCCTAAAAATACTGTGTTCTCAGGGGTATCTGTGCCACAGTCTGGCACATATGTTGTGATTGTGTTCACTATTGTTGTTTACCCTTTATGGGTGATTCTGTCATTCAGGGGTATTCTTTCATATGTTATGCCCTCCGGTTGGGGGGCCTTTTTGAGTGTTAAGGGAGTTCCTACAATAATTATTATTACTAGTATTATGATTCATATTGTTATTATTATTATTACACTTAGTCCTCCTGGGCCTGTCTTTCCAGGCTTCCAGGAAATCTGAGAGGTTTATAACTTGGAAAAAAAAAAGGTTGTTTTAATCGCGATTCCTTTTACACACAAGGAACTGACTGCGATTGCTCTAAATTTAGTTCTGGTACATTTTTTCTCAGTCTTTTGACAGTTTGGCATGTCAGACAGACCAAAAAAAAGAAGGATGGGACCCACATGTTTTCAAAATTGTATAACGTGTTTTCAAACCTTTCCTAAGGCCGATCACCATGATTTGTGTATAGAGTGCTTGGGTCCCAGCCATTTTTTTTCTCTAATTGTGAAGTTTGTATTGCTTTTTGTACGAACACGATTAAAAAGAGAGCCAAAAGATTAGAGCAGATGGCTTCTATTCCCATCTCAGTGTCACCAAAACAAAATGAAGAGGGTCCTTCCTCATCCCACTCCAAGACAAAGGAGAGACCCTCTAAGGACACCTCGGACCCCAAAATTACTGAAAAGGGGACTGAGCATACTAAGCATAAAAGAACAAGTGAGCAGACACCTGAGACTGTGCCTGCCAAAAAGAAATATAAAGAGAAAAATGTTATTGCATCTCCTGCTGAAAAAGCAAAGGAGTTTCCAACAGACAAAAATAAAATTCCTTCTGCAGAGGAAGTTGCTAGAGCCCTGTAGTCATCCAGGCTCTACAGAATGCAGATTCCTTACTGGGTTCACTGGTTCAAATCCCACCACCGGTTCCCAGTGAGCAAGGGCTTGAAGTTGACATTGAGGAGGAGGAGGAACTGGATCTAGGGGAACCCATTAAACCAGAGGTATCCCGAGACCAGGAGTTTGGTTCCCCTCCATGTGGGCATGATGATTTTTCATCCCACTTCTCTTTTGTCAGGCAAATGGCTGACACCCTAGGCCTCACCTCACAAGAATTCATGGATGATGAGGAAGAGGCAGATTTTTTGGATAAGATGGGTCTCACTCCCACAAGAAAAGTGGTCCTTCCTAACCATAGTCCCCTAAGGAAGGCTACTTTTAAAATATTGCAGACACCTTCCTCTATCCCTGGAGTGGACAAGAAGGTGGAAAAGAAATACCAACTGGATAGGGTTTCTGCTGGTTATCTTATACCCATCCAGACCATGAGGGTGTTATACAGGCTGCAGTCTGTGATAAAGCAAAAGTCCTACTGGCATCTCACCCACCGGACAAAGATTCCAGAAAAATTGACACAATGGGAAAGAAAGGTTATTTGGGATCTTTCCTTCTTAGACAAGCAGCCTACATGGCTTATGCTGCACATTACCAGAAAGCCCTGTGGAGTTCCATGATGGCTTTAATTGATAAGGTTCAGGAGATGTGGCACACGGCATGGCAGATATTGCCAGGATGGCCTTGGATGCCACAAAGTACCAATTTCATATGACGGTGGATGCAAATGACACTGCATCCAGGATGTTGGCCTTGTCAGTTCCGTTAAAAAGGTTTGCTTGGCTCAGAGCCACCAATCTTACACCAGACACCTAGCTAAAGGCTATGGATTGTCCATGCGAAAATAATTCCCTTTTTGGTGAGAAAACTGAGGCATACATGAAAAAGTACAAAACCACCTATAGGAGTAACTCCGAGAGGAGAGAGAGGGCCTCTACTTCTTATAGATCCACAGAAAGGGGAGGTATGGGTAGGGGCTACTACCCCAGATCTTATACCCGTACCCTATGTCTGTAAAGTACCCACAGGTCAGTGGGTATTACAGGGGCAGGAGGTCTGCTAGGAAGCCAGCCCAGCTCTCAGACCACAATCTGGACAGAATCCCTAACTGCACAGAGCAAGCTGCCCCCCCCCCCCTTCCAGTAGCGGGCAGGTTGTCTCTCTATTACCAACATTGGGAAAACATTACCACACACAGGTGGGTACTGGAGGTAGTGAGTCATAGTCTTTGCCTGCAGTTCAAACAATTTCCAAAACTTCAGGGTTTTCTGGCCTTCAACTCCAGAGACCATTCTGCTGGAGTTGGAAGTAGAAACGCTCCTGCAAACCAGGGCAATAGTGTCAGTCCCCCTTGCCCAAAGGGGAAGTGGCTTGTACTCAATATACTTTCTGACCAAAAAGAAAAACAGGGATTGGCGTCCAATCTCGGATCTCAGATACCTAAACAGACACCTAGCAAAGCCCAGGTTCAAAATGGTAACACTGGCAGTGGTTATCCCTTCTCTAAGGACAGGAAACTGGCTGGCATCTCTGGATCTGAAAGACGCTTACTTTCACATTCTAATCAGACCTTACCACAGAAAGTTCCTAAGGTTCTTTCTTCCCTCAGGTCATTACCAATTCTCAGCACTCTCTTTCAGGCTCGTTTCTGCCACATGAGTATTCACAAAGTGTCTATCAGTGGTGGCAGCTTATCTTGGAAGGCAGGGAATCATTGTATGCCCTTACCTGGACAACTGGCTAGTCACGGGGGACTCAAATCAACTGGTAAACGAATCCATCAGGGTGACTCAGAGTACCCTGGAGTCCCTGGGTTTCCTTATCAATCATCAAAAGTCTCAGATGGAGCCAGCTGAGTCACTGGAGTTCATTGGAGCAGAACTGGATACCGTTCAGGGAGAAGCTTTTCTCCCACAGGACAGAGTAACAAACCTACTGACCCTAGCAAACTCCTTTGCTCTAGGTCAGCTAAGAAGTGCAAGGCAGTTCCTATCATTGCTAGGACACATGGCCTCAACTACAGCAGTAGTATCAGGCTCCATGTTTCAAATGAGGGCTATCCAGTATCACCTTAGATCACACTGGTCCCAAACAAAGGATCCCATTTCAAAGTTGGTGCCAGTTACGAGAACTGTTACTGGCTCTGAAATGGTGGAAAGAAAGGGAAAACCTTCATCAGGGTATCCCTTTTCAGCAACAGCACCACATGGTGGTCCTAACAACAGATGCCTCTATCCTAGGGTGGGGGGCTCACACCAGGGAAGGCAGAATCACTCAGAAGAATCAGCCAGCATCACCGCAAATGGGCTCTGAACAGACAAGTGTTGGAGACAATTTTCAGATGGTGGAGCACCCCAGAAATAAATCTGTTTACCTCACAAGATGGTCATCAGATTCCACTGTATTTCTGCAGGCCACCATCCTTGGGCACAGTGCCCATGGATGCGCTAGCCCTGAATTGGACAAGAAGATTCCTCTATGCCTTTACTCTGATTCCAGTGGTGTCAAGAGTTCTTCTCAGACTGAGGAGTCAGTCTGCTACCATGATACTGGTTGCCTCAGACTGGGCCAAACAGTCTTGGTACCCTTTGTTGCTCAGTCTGTCTACCAAGCAACCCATTTATCTTCCCACAGATTCAATCTCCTAACAGCTCTCCAGGGGCAGACAGTTTTTTCGAACCTAGAGAGCAATCACCTGAAGGCTTGGCTCTTGAGGAGTGAGAATTTTCTTAGTTTAACTGGTCATAAGAGGTACTTAAGAATACATGGGATAGACACAAGGGAGTCCTGACTACAAAGGACAGCTAGAGTGTCAAAATACGTCTAAGACAAATGGGCAGGCTAGATGGACCTAGCGATCACCATCTGCCACCTACTTCTTTGTTTCTGTGTTTCTATGTTAAGGTACTGAAAGTGTCTCGGAAAACCTCTACAAGAAAGACTTATGCTTCAAAATGGAAAAGATTTACCATTTGGTGCAAGCCTAAGAAAATCAACCCCCTCAGGGCAGGTTTGCCCACTGTACTTAATTACCTGGTGCACATGCAGTCTCTAGGCCTCAAGCCTGCAACCCTTAAGGTTCATTTAGCAGCAGTAGCTGCTTATCCGTCTGCAGGTGCTCAGAGAACAATAGCTTCACACTCTATTTTTAAAAAGTTTTTCTAAGGGTTGACACATATATTCCCTCCTGTTAGGGAACCAGTTCCTCTTTGGAACCTGAATTTGTGCATAGCCAAACTCATGGAACCTTCTTTTGAGCCAGTGGCTACAGCTGACATAAAATATGTCACATAGAACACTTTTTCTAGTGGCAATTACTTCTGCAAGAAGAGTCTGTGAGCTCCAAGCTCTTTGCACTGACCCTAATTACATTATCTTCCATGGGGACAAGGTAGTCCTTAGAATTCACAGAAAGTTCCTTCCAAAGGTGGTAACTGAGTTCCACTTGAATCAGTCCATTACCCTGCCAGTATTTTTCACTGCTAAATCAAGCTCAGGTGAACAAACGCTTCATAGCTTGGATGTAAAAAAGTCCTTCAGCTATTACATTACACATACTAAGGACCTCAAGGATTCCCACTCACAACTGTTGCCTGTGGTGAAGTGGGAAAAGGCAGGCCTGCCCCAAAGAGGCCAGCTGCACATTGGATAGTATCCTGTATCAAATTCTGCTACAATGAGGCTGACAAACAACCACCATAAGGCCTCAGGGCACATTCCACTTGTGAAACTGCTACCTTTGTGGCAGCTGCAAGGGACATCCCCTTGCTGGAGATCTGTAAAGCAGCTACCTGGAGTACGGTCCACACCTTTACAAAGCACTACTGTCTAGACATTCAGTCCAGGACTGATGCTAGGTTTGGCACTGCAGTATTGCAGAACCTTTTTCCTAAATATGTTGTGTACCCTTCTCCCAAGGCACTGCTTGGTAGTCTGCAATATTGTCTAATACTACTAGGAGATTCCTGGGTCTTGAAGAAAAAAATTACTTACCACAGTAATACTATTTCTTACAAGCGATCTTCTCATAGGATTAGACCTCCCATCCCTACTTCAACTTACATAACCTGAATAGATTCAGTAATACTTTCATGGGAGTTTCTAACATTGCCATTAATCATTGGCCTACTTTTTATAATAGTTAATGCACAGAAGAATGGCTAGGATCACTAGCTCTGTTTTTTGTGATTTGCCTGACCTGTTTGGATTCCGTCCTCTCTACCAAAGGGGAGGACATTAATGTTTAATATTTAATTCTAACTAGTGATTAACCTACTGTTTCATCTACAAAATCGAATCTGGCAGTTAGTGAGTAAGAGGCAGCAGTTTTGAATGTAGCATTCCAAATTCTCCTAATTTGCATACATTCCAAACTCAAAGTTCAATGGCAGTTGGCAGCTCTAGACTGACTGCAATATTGTCTAATCCTACTAGGAGATCCCTTGTAAGAAACAATATTATTATGGTAAGTATTTTCTTTTCTTATTCCATGACTTCTGTTTTTATGATTCAATACATGAGCCCCGTGCCTTTATTTAAGGACCATCGCAACATGCACTATCCATGCAAGGTCTTAAAAGAATATCACCAGAATGCTCTTACTATGTCACTTACTACCAACAATAACAGCCTAATTATGGAATATTGTATCAAATAGAAGAGCTCTGGTTCCTTTATTGCTGTGTACCTTTCTATTAAAGGTGATCACGCAATGCGTCATCTATGCATATGTTTACATAATAGTACTAGAGCTCTGTTGTTAGTGTTACATTATCTACAATAAAAACTGTCAGCCTCATGTTGATGTGTCCCCAGTCATCCACAAGACCCAATTTTCTAATAAATGTCCTACTGGATCCAATATTCTTTTGTTATATCATTCATGAAATGTTACAAACATATTATAAAAATAAGTATCACACCCACACAGTGTCAGAAAGTGAGTTGATATCTAGATTTTTAAATATTACATAAATTCCTCCTCGTACCCATATTGCACTGACCATGCAATTAACACATATTTCTCTTAGCAAATGCATCCACTTCATAGTGAGGGGAAAAAGGAATCCTGCCCGAAAGGTGAATTCCCCAAGCATTCACAAAATCACCTTTTGAGCAGGAGTTGCAAACTGACAGTCATATTGTTCATGAGGTGGGTTCCCCAAAAGGCTATGTTTAAAATTTGGGGTCAAAATCTCCAAAAATGGCTGAGTTATGCATAAAAGTTGAACCCCCCATTGAAATGTATTTATTTATTGGATTTTGGTAACCGGGTTAGTCCACTGAGAAAATTACAGTCCCTTTTTCAGGGGTGACCTGGAGGTGCAACAGTGTGAGGTACAAGGCAAATTCCACATGAGAAACATTTGATGTACAAGGCAAATTCTGTATTAGAAAAAGACAAGGGGTAAATACATTAAGCCACATTTACCTTAGTTTCTCATACTGCAGTCGCTGATTCCAGCAACAAATAGTGTCTTCAATTGGGAAAGCGGATCTTGAACCTGGGACCTCTTCAGGTGAGTGAGGGTGTGTGTGTGTGAGGGTGTGAAGGGGGGTCTAGGGAGGTGGGTTCACAGTGTGAGGGTGGGGGGTGTGATCAGTGATGGATTTTTTTTTTAAAGGTTAAAAAAACATTGAGTGATGGTTTTCTTTATCAGCATTTGCAGCAGAAGAGGGAGGGGTGGATGCCACTGACCACCAATGAAATAGAAAAATTGGCATCAGAGGGTGGTGGGGTACCACTAGACACCAGGGATAAATGGAAATGAAAATGGAGATTGGGGGACTGCCACTAAACACCAAAAGGGGGGGTATAAAACAAATATTACTCAAAGTATTTAAAGTGTATATTTACACGTTGCCCTGAACAGTACTCAATCCTGCATCAGTTTGAGATTTTGAGCACTGAGCTGCATTCTTGAGTCATGAAAAAGGATCCTTTTTCGTCACTCGTAATATGAAAAACGCGGTCACGAAAAAGGATTCATAAAAGTTAAAAAAAAAAAAAAAAATTTCCAGGGCAATGTCTGCAACTGTGAAGTGCAGATTACAACTAAAGGGGTCCCGCTCAGCCAGTCAGGTATGGTGGTCTCTCTCCAGGATGTCATTTTTGTGGATTTCAATTTCTTTTTTATAGCTCTTTGATCCCTGTCGCCACCTCCCACCTACTTGGCGATGAGGATACATGGGCGGAGCTGGTAGGCAGCTCCAGCCCCCCCTCAGAGGGGCTTGGTCTCTGGTCCACTGCTTCTCTGCACCCGACCATCCTGGCAGTCCCCCATGGGTTACCTTCCTTGTGGCAGGGCTGAGGGTGAAGGGAAATGACTTTCCCTCCTCCCAGAGACCAATATCTAGACTTTGGGGGCCAGCGTGGGCACTGCAGGGCCGTCATGGAGCCTACCAGCTCAAGTTTTCCTTATTTTCTCCCCACCCCTTACCACGGTGGCTCGCATGTGTGTGGAGGCATGCGCATGCAGTAATCTGTGGTACCCTCCCTATGTAAGTCGCTCCTGACTACACCACCTCTGGGCCTCCACCTGGGGGCAGCCTTGCAGCGGGCACAGCTGGGTCCCCACCCAGGAGGGGAGAGCTGTCTTGTGGCTGCTCGATCAATCTCCCGGCTCCCCCCCCACCAACCCGCAATAACCTGGGCTCATTTCTGAATCCGGGTCGCCAGCACGTTGCGAGGTGTGGCGTCCAAAGCCTCAACCCTCAGCACCACTGGACCAATTAAACGTTATTTTAATTATTTTTGTAAAAAATTGAAAACAAGATGGCAGCTCATGAAAAAGGATTTTTTTCACATGAAAAAGGATTTTATTCTCACGAAAAATGAATGGGTCTTGTGAGACAGAATCCTTTTTCGTGAGATCAAATCCTTGGTTGAACTTTCTCCATCTTGAAAAGTGATCTTCCCATTGAAAACAATGGGAAATGAAAAATTGAATAACTTTTTAACATATTAATATTTTTTCCACAAAACAAAGTATGCCTGTTCTTTTACCCAAGCTGTTTCTACCGTACAAATCACACCAAAATTCCACATCGTCTGGACGCAAGGCGATGAGGAAAAAACTGCAAAAATTGGCGACTTTATGACTTTTTCAGCTTTCTAACCCCAGTAATACTCAGGTGTTCCTAACTTTCTGCAGTGTCCCTTTAAGCCAGCACTGCCCGGAGAGGATAGAACACATGCAAATGATGGAACTCTTTGCACATGACAACTATTCAAATGCTGCCTTGAACTAACTGCTTTCATTCTAAACCCCTCAGATTTCACTCTTCATCTGTAAAGTCTAGTCGCTTGGAGTCTCGCTCTTCAACTTAACATAGAAACATAGACTTTGATGGCAGATAAGGACCACTTGGCCCATCCAGTCTACCCATTTCCCTACCTACTGGATAAGCTGCAGATTCTAGTTAACCAACAGCCTACTTCCTGCCACCCCCCACTACAACTGCCTTATGTCTGTCCCATGCATGTTTGAATTCCCCCACTGTTTTAGACCCAACAACCTCCCCAGGAAGGCGGTTCCATGCATCCTCCACTCTCTCCATGAAGAAAATCTCCTCACATTACCTCTGAGCCGTCCCCCCTCTATCTTTAAATTGTGCCCCCTTGTTCTTACACATCTCTTTTTCTGAAAGATGCTACCCTCCTGGACTTTGTTGATTCCCTTGAGGTACTTGAACATTTCTATCATGTCCCCCCCGTCCCTCCTTTCATCAAGGGTATACATATTAAGCTCTCTCAGTCTCTCTTCATATGGTTTCTGATGCAGACCCTGCACCATTTCAGTTGCCGTCCTCTGGACTGCTTCCATCCTGTCTATGTCCTTGCATAGATGAGGTCTCCTAAACTGCACACAGTACTCCAGATGGGGTCTCACCAACTGTCTGTTCTTGTGACGTGAAGAAACTTATAAAACATGTAAGTATCTTTTTTTCTTTCATTTGCTGCCTTTTACTATTTGTTATTGGTACTTAAACTTAGCTTTTACCGTTATTTTAATACTTTCCATCGGTTCCTCCTGGTTCAGTTTAACTGGTGGGGAACCAATTTAGTTTAGTTATTTTGGGGGGTTTTCTGACTATAAAACACAGTTAGTTTACTTTAAACGTTATTTCAAATATTTATTTTTGTAACCACTTTATCGGTTACTGAACCGCTAATCTCATTTCACCTTATTCATCGGTTCCAGTTCCCATAGGTTCATTATTAGTTCGGGAACCGATCGCAACTGCTAAAATTTTTGTAAAAACCTTTGAATAATTTAGTGGTTAACATTTTTATCAGTTACCGATAAAATGTCAGAGAAACCTAAAAACAAATGGTGAACCTGGTTTTAAAAAATGTTCTGATGGTGGAGAGGTGTTTGCTAAGGCAGACAAACATAGTCTGTGTGTGGGTTGCCTTGGATATGATCACCTTAATGAAGAATGTGATACTTGTAAAACCTTCGCAGAAAAAACTGTGGAGAAACACCTGGAACGGCTTAAGAAAAAACTTCCTCCATCTAAGGGTCCCTCTGGCTCTGACCAGCTGATACCCTCTTCTGCTGTGGGTGAAACCAAATTGCCTCAACCCCTGATATGGGTGACAAGGGCACTAAGAGGCTTGCTGAACCAGCTGACTCCCCAGTTCCCTCAAAAAAGACAAAGAAAACAAAGCACACAGAACCCCCAACTGAGAGTAAGAGGACTTCTGTGGGTGCTCTGGTACTACCTTCTCCTCATGAAATTGCCCAGGCCTTTAAACTGGTCCAGGCCTTACAAGGTCTTTTTCCCACTGGCCAGCAGCCACCTGTCCCAGTCCCAGCTGGACAGACTGGCAGCACTAGTAAATCCTCTTTTATTGAGGAAGAAGATTATGATGAAGAGCAGTATGAAGTGGAACCCAATGAGCCTGAGGTCTCCCCTGAGCAAAATTTTGGTTCACCTCCTAGAACCACTGAGGATTATTCCTCACATTTTACTTTTGTGAGAAAAATGGCTGATGCCTTGGACATCACCACAAAAGAAGAAATAGAGGATGAAGAAGAGGTGGAATACCTTGAAATGATGGGGTTAAGACCCACAAAAACACTCCTCTTGCCTGTCTATAAATTCAAGAAAGATGCATGGAAGATTTTGCTGACCCCTAATTCTGTCCCCCATCTTGATAAGAGGATGGATATGAAGTACCAATTGGAAAGGGAAGGGGCAGAATTTCTGTTTTCCCACCTTGACCACCAGGGGGTGGTGCAGGCAACTGCCTGTGACAAGGCTAATGTGCCTCTGGCTTCTCATCCATCAGATAAGGAGTCAAGGAAGATTGACAGTATGGTCAAAAAAGGATACTTGTCAGCTTATTTGGCTATAAGGTGAATTTCCAGGCCTATGCTGCCCAGTACCAGAAGTCCTTATGGCAGTCTGTATTGGCCATGGCACAAAAACCCCTTCACCCTTGTCTGACGACCTGGCAGAGACTGCCAGATTTGGCTTAGAGGCAGCCAAGTATCAACTCCAAATGGCTGCTGACACCAGTGATACAGCAGCTAGGTGAATGGCAAACACTGTTGCTCAGCATAGATTTGCCTGGCTCAGAGCTACAAATCTCACCCAGGATACTCAAATAAAAGCTCTGCACTTCCCCCTGGTGGGAAATTCACTGAGTCAACAGTGGCTTATATGAAGAAGATGGATGAATACAAGGTCACCTACAAGAGCAGTTCTGCTAAGGAGAAGCCTCTCTATCCACCAGACCCTATGGAAGGGGAAGCAGGGGCAGGTCCTTTCATACTAGGTCGTTTTTCCAGGCAATGTCTGCACCCCCATACCAACAGTACCCCCAGCAAGGGTACTTCAGGGGTAGGGGCAGAAGGGGTTCCAGGTGGGCATCTCAAACCCACCTCAACCCCAAAGCAAGCAAATACCCTGATGTGTCTTCACAGGCCGCCTCCTCTCTACTTGTCAGAGGGAGACTGTCTCACTACCTGCAGGTCTGGCAAAAGGTCACCACAGACAAGTGGGTCCTGGATGTAGTGAGTCAGGGAGTATCTCTGAATTTCAAATCCCTTCCTCTTCTGAGAACCAGGGTGTTCAGCTCACCCTCCCTCACAGAAAAGAAGCTGCTGGAGACAGAGGTTCGAAACCTGCTGCTGTCAAGGGCAGTGGAACCTGTCCCAGTTCAGCAGAAACTAAAGAGGTTCTACTCAAGGTATTTTCTTGCCACAAAGAAAAATGGGGAGTGGCAGCCTATCTCAGACTTCAGGGTACTAAACAAAAATTTGACAAAACCAAAGTTCAAAATGGTAACTTTGGCACCCATTCTGTCAACACTTCAAAAAGGAGATTGGTTGGCATCACTGGACCTAAAAGATGCGTATTTCCACACCCCCATAAGGGAGTCTCACAGAAAATATCTCAGGTTCAGACTCCCATTGGGTCACTATCAGTTTTCAGCCCTGCCATTTGGCCTAACTTCAGCCCCATGGGTTTTCACAAAATGCTTGGCAGTGGTTCAAACAACATGAAGTCTTGCTATATTATGACAATTGCAGTTTGTCCCAGCCTTAGAACTGCTCCGGAGGTGAAAGAGTTAACTTCCATGCCAGGCATGAAACTTGGAGCGCGAGCTTGGTTAGAAAAGCTCTGTCTGTATCATTTCAAATTGAAACTGTCAGATTCTTTACTCCGCCTCACTGAACAGTCGCTCCGGAGATTCCTCCTACTGCTCGGTTCATTTCTCGGTTTAAAAGTGTTTCTCTCGGTTAAATTCAACCGCGATTATATTTATTTTAACCTCAAACTGATCGGTTCAAGCTCTGTCTGTGGTATTGTAAGTAATAGACATGTTTTATTTCTGTGTGGAACTTGTAAATGTTTATTGGTTCAGTTTGAACCGATCAGGTTGTTTTTAAAACTTTTTCTAAAATCATTTAAAGTCATTTAGAGTGCGGTTCCCAGTTCTTATCGGTTCTAAAAAAACTGGATTTCATTACGGTTTTTTCCACGACCCGTGACACGGTTGGGAACCGATAAGGGTGTCTTGCCTGGCATTTGCCGGAAAAGGGCAAGTTTTTGGTTAGGCTGGCATTATGTTTGAGAAACCCAAAAGAAAAACCAGGCCCACTGGGTTTCAACACTTTAGTGTCTGTGGGGAAGCCTTTGCCAAGGCTGACCCACACACCACATGTGTTTATTGTCTGGGGTTTGACCACCTCAATGCAGACTGCCAGATTTCAAAATTTCCTGCAGCTACCCTAGATAAGAGAGTTGGTAGGCTCAGGAACAGTGGCAAAAGTCCGCTGACCGGATGGCCAGCCGGTTCGGTGCCAGCAGACCAGAGGAGCTCCTCTGACCAGGGCGAGACTTCCTTAGGCAAGCGAAGAGCTGACTCAGAGGGCCAGTTCCAGCAAAGAGAACTAGAAAATCAGCAGGTGTGGAGTCAAAATTCCTTCTCCAACTGCTGCAGAGATACCAAGCGATCCAAATTGTCCAGTCGCTTTCCCGGTTCTGTCGAACCGCCACTGTCTGGCAAAGGTCGGTTCAGCCAGTTCCACAGTTCAAGAATATGATATAGGAGTTTTATGAACTAGAGGAGGGAGGATGATTATGAACAGTGTGAATGTGATTTTGAAAGTCTGGATGTGCCCATTGAACCGGACATCTCCCAGACAGACCTTTAGGAGAGTCTCCCCTAGGCTTTCTGAGTCCCTTCTCATTTCTGTTTTATAAAAAGTGCTGAAACCCTTCAGCTCCTTTGGAGGAAGCTGTGGATGAGCAAGAGGACCCTGACTTTGTGGAGATAATGGATATCCAGAGTCCAGGAGATTGTCTATTCCTTTACATAAATCCTTTGGAAACAAACAATAAAAATTTTAAAGCTCCTAATTCTGTGCCTCCTGTGGATAAAAAGATGGACAGGAGGTACACTTTGTCAGGTCCTGATACAGAGTTTCTTTCACAGCAATGCAGCCATGTTGGGGTAGTGCAGGCTGCAGCCTGTGATAAGGCTAATATTCCCCTGGCTTCACATCCTCCTGACAAGGACTCCAGGAAGATTGATGCCATGGCTAAAAAACAATACATGGCAGCGTCCTTGGGACTCAGACAGGCAAATTATATGGCCTATGTTGCAAGATACCAGAAATCCAGATGGGATACTGTCATGGCTTTAGCCAAACAGGCCCCTGGCCAGCTTGCCAAGGAACTGGAACAGGTGGCTGCTGATGGTATTGCGGCATCTAAGGTGCAATTCCATGCTGCAGTGGATTCTAATGATGTATCCTCAAGAGTCATGGCTACATCTGTGGCTTTTCGTAGATTGGCTTGGCTCAGGTGTACTAGTCTGTCACAGGATACCCAGGCTAAGGCCATGGATTTTCCTGTGGTGGGAAATTCTCTGTTTGGGGAGCAGACAGAGAATTATATGAAGAAAATGGATGAATATAGAACCACTTATAGGCGTGTACAAGCCAAGGAAAGGCAAGCCACTCCTCAAAGGCAGCCCCCCAGGAGTAGAGGCAGGCCTTTTCACAGGCCTTTTTACCAAACCCAGGCCTCCTCTTCAGCTTACGTTCAGAGGGGGTTCTTCAGAGGGAGAGGCAGACGGGGTACGAGCAGGCCTGCTCCCACCCCTCAGCCTAAAACCCCTGCCAAACAGGCACCCTGATGGGATGCCCAGGGCTGATTCTCCATTACCTGTAGGGGCAGGCTGGCTTACTTCGTCCGGGGCTGGGAGTCTTTAACATCAGACAAGTGGGTCCTGGAAGTAGTAGGCCAGGGTCTGGTTCTCAGCTTCAAAAAATTTCCGAAGAGGAGAATCAGATCTTTTCCACCTGCAAATCCTCTAGAGACTCTTGCTTTGGAAACAGAAGTCTCAACCCTCCTGGCTCTCAGAGCTGTAGAAAGGGTTTCTCCCCTACACCAGGGCAAGGGACTGTACTCCAGGTACTTCCTTACCCCAAAAAGGACAGGAGAATGGCGGCCCATCCTGGACCTAAGATATCTGAACAAGCACCTTTTAAAACCAAAATTCAAAATGGTGACTCTGGGAATGATTTAACCCTCCCTAAGGCCAGGGGACTGGCTAGCTTCCCTGGACCTCAAGGATGCCTACTTCCATGTTCTTATCAGAAGCTCCCACCGAAAGTACCTCAGATTCAAACTGCCCTCAGGCCATTATCAGTTCAGAGCAATGCCCTTCGGCCTTACCTCTGCCCCAAGGGTATTCACAAGATGCCTGGCGGTAGCAGTTGCTCATTTAAGAAGGCAAAAGATTGCCATCTTTCCCTACCTAGACGACTGGCTCATTGTGGGTCAGTCTCCAGACCAGGTCAAATCACACCTGCAGGTTACCCAGCAGCTAGCTTACCTCTCTAGCTTTCTTCTCAATCTTCCAAAGTCAGTTCTAGAACCTGTCCAGATACTCACCTTCATAGGCGCAGAACTGGACACAAAGCAAGCCAGAGCCTTCCTTCCACTAGAAAGGTAAGGACCCTGGTGGCCTGGCCTCCTCCTTCACCTTGCAGGTCTCTCGACCAGCAAGGCATTTTCTACAGCTCCTAGGACACATGGCTGCTTCCACAGCTGTAGTGCAAGGAGCAAGATTTCAGATGAGGGACATTCAGTTCCATTTGAGAGCCTTTTGGTCTCAAAGAAGAGATCCCCTATCCAAGTTGATCCCAGTAACTCGAACCCTGATCCAGGTCCTTCAGTGGTGGCAGGATCATAGCAGTCTGAGACAAGGGGTTCCTTTCATCCCTCTATCTCACTCCTTGACCCTTACTACAGATGCGTCCCTTTTGGGATGGGGAGCTCACATGGGCAACCTCTCCACCCAGGGATTGTGGTCCCCTCAGGAATCTCTGCTCCACATCAATCTGTTGGAACTCAGAGCTGTTTTTCTAGCACTTCAGGTTTTTCTGCATCTGTTCAGAACAAAGTGGTGACAGGTCAGAACAGACAACACCACTACAATGTGGTACATCAACAAACAAGGGGGCACTCTGTCTTTGGCCTTGTGCACCGAGGCAATGAAGTTGTGGTCTCTGGCTTATTCCCTTAACACCTCCCTCATAGCAGTTCACCTCCCAGGCAAGGACAATGTCCTGGCAGATGCTCTCAGCAGGATTTCCCAGGGCCATCACGAATGGTCACTGGATCCCCGAGTACTGGGGATAGTTTTTGCCAGGTGGGGCACCCCTCAGATAGATCTTTTTGCAGCCCCAGACAATCATCAACTTCCACTTTTTTGTTGCAGGCCCCCAGTGTTGGGCTTAGTCCCCTGGATGCCTTCCTTCTCGATTGAAGGGAAGTTCCTCTGTGCCCCTTCCCTCTCCTGTTCAAGGTGCTAGTCAAAATCAGATCTCAACCCTGCAAGATGATTCTGATTGCTCCAGATTGGGCCAGAACAGCCCTGGTACCCCTCCTTCTGTCCTTAGCAGTCCATCTTCCCTGTGTCTCCCCAGGAATGACAATTTTTAACCTGTGCCCAGGGAGAGTTTGGTATCAGTCTCAAATCCCTCAACCTCAAGGCCTGGTTCTTGAGGGTTAGAGTTGCTGACTTACACTTTTCTCAAGGTGTTCTTGAAATTTAGAAAGCTTCTAGGAAGCCTTCCACCAGGGCTACTTATAACTCTAAATGGAAAAGGTTTTCCATATGGTGCTCTGGGAAGCATATTTCCCCAGAATCTGCTGATTTGCCCACTGTCTTGGACTATATGGTCCATTTAAATTCTTTGGGACTGAGACCAGCTACCCTGAAAGTGCATTTGGCAGCTGTCTCTGCTTTTATTTCAGCAGGGAAGCCCTCTTCTCTTTCTGCTCACCCTGTATTTTCCAAGTTTTTCAAGGGATTGTGTGAAAGTGTGCTGTTAAATCTCCAAATACCTGTCTAATTCTGTTTCACAAGTCTACTGCAGTAGCACTCTCTGAATATCTTTACTGTCCTTTCCTTTCCTTTCCCCCTTTTTAATTCCCTTTTTCCAGGCAGGCCACCTGGATAAGAGGCCCTTTCTATCACTTTCATTTCATTAAAAAGACAGGTATGGAGCTTCAGTACCCCCAATGATAGGCTACAGTGTATAGACCTGGGGTTTAGCATATTTGGGCTAGTAGTTCCTCTTCATGTTTAAGCAATGCCCAGGAAACAAATGTGAATGCCAAATATGGGAATTCTCCTCACAGTACAAGCACTTAGTTTATTTAGGCAGAGAAAAATAAAGATAGTAAAAGGATTCAGAGTCTGCCTGCTGGTCACCCAATCCCTTAGTGTGTTGTTGTAAGGTTCCCTAGCTATGCCTTAGCAACACTATTTTGACCCCAAAACAGTTTACTTTTCCTTACTTAATCTTATTATTTTTGTAAGGTAACATGGAAAGGCAAAATGCCAGCAGCACAAATGGTTTTAAACATAAGCAGATTTGAAATTAAAGGACTGCTTTTGTTTGCTTGTGCTGCAATGTGTTTACACTCCCAAAGAAACTCCTAAACAAAAATATGCAGTATTTCAGATATTGTAAAATAAATAATGGTCCTTTTCAGTTTTACTCCTTTTCATAGCAGTCTGGCTCCTGTTAATATTAGAGAGTAAAGCTTACCACATAATGGATATTCAGGCCTTTAGCCAGAGGTAGTCCTTGCAGCCATTTGCACTTGTTGCTCTTGCTGTTTTCCTAGGAGGCAGCCGGCCCATTTCTCACTATGGTTATACTGTGGATAGGTTGAGGGAGGGGCTAAACTTGGTAAGAGTACTGTTTTTAGTTAAACCTGTATTATATTTCATTTCAGGGATGTCAATGTTTTGTAATAAAGATATATTGAATGTCCCTTGGCTTAGAATGAAATAAAAATGTTTTATAAATGAAAATTTGTATTAAAGAGTATAGGGGGCGGAGTCTGGAGTGATCACCTGATGATTCCTAGGATAAAGGAGACTCATTCTTGTGATACCTTCAGATTCGTTTGGGATCAGCCAGTACTGATCCATTTGGGAGTCTGCACTTACAGACTAAGATAACTGAAATCCCAGGCGGCCTTTTCGTTTGCTGATATTGCCTGTGGAAACATTCATTTATTTTTGTACCTTTTATGTTTCTTTCTGTATTCCTGCAAAGTTAATAGTTATATATTTTCTTTTTTTTTTGCTGTTACTTTAATAAAGCTTTAGGCTTGGCACTTTTTTTTAGCCTTGCCACATTACCTTTTTGTGTCAGTGTCCATCATTACACCCACAGCCTATGACAGATTGCTTCATACCAATCCGCCATTCTGGGATCCTGCCCCTGCCTGGGATCTTAATGTTTGCATTGCTCAGCTGATGCAACCCCCCTTTGAACCTCTGTCTTCGGCAGAGCTTAAGTACTTGACTTGGAAAACTGTGTTTCAAACACCATGAAGTCTTGCTATATTATAACAATAGCAGTCAGCCACTGCAGCTGAACTGCCCCGGAGAGGAAGGAGTTAACTCCAGAAGATCTGAGTTCTACAGCGAGGGCGCTGTGCCTCAAAGTTTCATTCTGGCAGTTTCAAATGAAACTGTCAGATTCTTTACTCTCGCTTCACTGAACAGTCGCCCGGAGATCAGCTCCTTCAGCTCCGGTTCATTCTCGGTTCAGCGAGTATTTTTGGTTCATTTAAACCGCAAAAGTTATTATTTTTACCGCATTTCGGTTTTAAAGCTCTATCTGGTAACCGTAAGTACTAAAATTTAAGTCTGTGTGGAAAATTAATTATCGGTTCCGCTTTGAACCGATCGTTGGTTTTTTCTGCATTTTAAAAGTGTACAGTGGGTTTTAGAGTGCGGTTCCGGTTCTTATCGGTTCTAAAAACCGAATTATAACGGTTTTCAAATACCGTGACACGGTTAGGAACCGATAAAAGTGTCTTCCTTGGCACTGCCATCAAAGGGCAAGTTTTAGTTAGGCTGGCATTATGTCTGAGAAACCCAAAAGAAAAACCGGGCCCACTGGGTTTCAATACTGTGATGTCTGTGGGGATGCCTTTGCCAAGGCTGACCCACACACCACTTGTGTTTATTGTCTGGGGGCTGACCACCTCCTGTCAGACTGCCAGGTGTGTAAAAATTTCCCTGCAGCCACCCTGGAGAAGAGATTGGGCCGGCTCAGGGAACGAGAGGCCAAAAAGTCCGCTGACCCGGATGGCCAGCCCGGTCCAGTACCCACTGGACCAGAGGGAGTGCCCTCTGACCAGGGCGAGACTTCCTCGGCCAAAAGGAAGGCTGGTTCAGAGGAACCAGTCCCAAGTAAAAAGACAAGGAAATCAGTAGGTCTGGAGTCCAAAATTGTGTCTCCAACTGCTGCAGAGATAGCTAAAGCCATTCAGATTGTCCAGTCACTGTCTCAGGGATCTGTAGAACCACCAACAGCTGGTAAAAGGTTGGTTCGTTCAGTCCCAGTGGTTCAGGATTTTGAAGTTGAGGATTTTTATGAACCACAGGAGGGGGAGGAGGAATTTGATCAATATATGTGTGGCTGGGGGGTCTGGACGTGCCCATTGAACCAGACATTTCTCCAGACAGACCTTTAGAATCTCCTCCTATTCTGTCTGAGTCCCCTTCTTTCTTTATTTTTACAAAAGGTTGCAGAAACCCTCCAGCTTCCTTAGGAGGAGGCTGTGGATGAGCAAGAGGAGCCTGATTATGTGGAAATGATGGATATTCCAGAGTCTAGGAGGTTGTCTATTCCTTTGCATAAGTCATTTAGGAAGCAAACAACAAAGATTTTAAAAATCCTCATTCTGTCCCTCCTGTAGATAAAAAATGGACAGAAGGTATACTTTGTCAGGCTCGGATACAGACTTCCTTACTGAGCAGTGTAGTCATGTAGGTGTGGTACAAGCTGCAGCCTGTGACAAGGCTAATATTCCTCTGGCCTCACATCCTCCTGATAAGGATTCCAGGAAGATTGATGCCATGGCGAAAGAAACAGTATATGGCAGCTTCTTTGGGACTCAGGCAGGCAAATTATATGGCTTATGTAGCTAGATATCAGAAATCTAGGTGGGACACAGTATTGCAGTTAGCCAAGCAGGCCCATGGCTAGCTGGCTAGTGAGTTGGAACAGGTGGCTGCTGATGGCATTGAAGCCTCTAAAGTTCAATTTCATACTGCTGTTGATGTTAATGATGTTTCTTCTAGGGTCATGGCCACTTCTGTAGCTTCCCGTAGGTTGGCATGGCTCAGATGCACTAATCTGTCCCAAGATACCCAGTCAAAGGCTATGGATTTTCCTGTAGTGGGAAATTCTCTTTTGAGAACAAACAGAAAACTATATGAAAAGATGGATGAATACAGAACTACCTACAAAAGTGCCCAGGCTAAGGAGAAGCATGCCATGCCACAAGGCATGCTCCCAGAGGTAGGGGCAGGCCCTTTTCCAGGCCTTTTTACCAATTTCAAGCCCCTCTGCTGTCTCACAGAGGGGTTTCTTCAGAGGCAGGGATAGACGTGGCACAAGTAGACCGTCTCCCTCCCCTCAGCCTAAGGCTGCTGCTAAGCAGGCACCCTGATGGGGTGTCCAGGGCCGATTCTCCTGTACCAGTGGGGGGCAGGTTGGCCTATTTCAGCCGGAACTGGCTGTCCCTAACTACGGACAGATGGGTTCTGGAGGTAATAGGCCAGGGTTTGGTTCTCAGCTTCAAACACTTTCCAAAGATGAGAGCCAGGCATTTTCCACCTGCAAATCCTTCAGAAGCCCTTGCTTTGGAAGCAGAGGTTTCTGCTCTGCTGGACTGCAAAGCAGTGGAAAGGGTTCCTCCTTGCCATCAGGGCAGGGGGCTTTATTCAAGATACTTTCTTACCCCAAAAAAGACAGGAGAATGGTGGCCCATTCTAGATTTAAGATACTTGAACAAGCATCTGTTGAAACCAAAGTTCAAAATGTTGACTCTGGCAATGATATTGCCTTCCCTAAGGCCAGGGGACTGGCTAGCTTCCCTGGACCTCAAGGATGCCTATTTTCATGTTCTGATCAAGCCTTCTCACAAGAAAGTACCTCAGGTTCGAACTGCCCTCAGGCCACTACCAGTTCAGGGCAATGCCCTTCGGCCTTACCTCTGCCAAGGGTATTCACAAATATCTCGCTGTAGTAGTGGCTCACTTAAGAAGGCAAGGGTTGCTGTGTTTCCTACCTGGACGACTGGCTCATTGTGGGTCAGTCTCCAGGTCAGGTAAATCCCACTTGCAAGTCACCCAGCAGCTTCTCACTTCCTGGGATTCCTGCTAAACTTACCAAAGTCAGTTCTGGAACCAGTTCAGGTCTTAACTTTCATAGGCGCAGAATTGAACACAAGGTTAGCCAGGGCTTTTCTTCCTCGGAAAGGGTGGACAGACTCATCGCCCTGGCATCCTCTTTACCCTTGGGTCTCTCGACCAGCAAGGCATTTTCTGCAACTCTCGGGCACATGGCTGCTTCCACAGCTGTCGGCAGGGAGCAAGATTCCAGATGAGGGACATTCAGTTCCATTTGAGGGCCTATTGGTCTCAAAGGAAGGACCCCTTACCAAGTTGGTCCCAGTTACTCAAACTCTGATCCTAGCCTCCACTGGTGGCAGGTCCAGAGCAATTTAAGACAGGGGTTCCTTCATTCCCATTTCTCACTCCTCACCCTCACCACGGATGCCTCCTGTTAGGGTGGGGGCTCACCTAGCGACCTTGCCACTCAGGGGTATGGTCTCCTCAGAGTCTCTGCTCCACATCAATCTTTTGGAACTCAGAGCTGTCTTTTTAGCTCTTCGGGTGTTTTCAGATTCTGTCCAGAACAAAGTGGTTCAAGTCAGGACAGACAATACCACCACAATGTGGTACATCAACAAGCAAGGGGGCACTCGGTCTTCAGCCTCGTGCACCGAAGCAATGAAGTTGTGGTCTCTGGCTTACTCCCTGAACACCTCCCTGATAGCGGTTCATCTCCCAGGGAAGGACAATGTCCTGGTGGACGCCCAGCAGAATTTCTCAGGGCCATCACGAATGGGCTCTGAATCCACAAGTGCTGGGGTCTGTCTTTGCCAGATGGGGCACTCCTCAGATAGATCTTTTCGCAGCCCCAGACAACCACCAACTTCCCTCTTTTCTGTTGCAGGCCTCCAGTTCTGGGCTCAGTCCCTCTGGGCGCTTTCTTTGTTGGACTGGAAAGGGAAGTTCCTGTATGCCTTTCCCCCTCCTCGCCTTTTCAAGGTACTAGTAAAAATCAGATCTCAACCTTGCAGAGTGATTCTGATTGCCCCAGATTGGGCCAGACAGCCCTGGTACCCTCTGCTCCTGTCCTTGGCAGTCCACCCTGCCTGAGCCTGCCCAGAGTCCACGACTTACTGGCCTGTGCACAGGGGAGAGTGTGGTATCCGGACCTCAAATCCCACCACCTCAAGGCTTGGCTCTTGAGGAGCTAGAATTTGCTGACTTACACCTTTCTCAAGGTGTCATGGATATTTTAAAGGCTTCAAGGAAGCCTTCCACTAGGACCACTTATAATTCTAAGTGGAAGAGGTTTTCCATCTGGTGCTCTGAGAGGCAGATTATCCCAGAATCTGCTGATTTTCCCATTCTACTGGACTATTTGGTCCATCTGAATTCCCTAGGCCTTAGACCAGCTACCCTGAAGGTTCATCTGGCAGCTGTCTCTGCTTTTGTGTCAGCAGGGAAGCCTGCCTCCTTTCTTCTCACCCGGTGTTCTCAAGTTTTTAAAGGGTTACTTCATCTAACCCTCCTTTTGGGAACCAGCTCCCGCCTGGGACCTGAATATTTGCATTGCTCAGCTAATGTAACCCCCTTTGAGCCTCTGTCTTCTGCAGAGCTCAAGTATTTAACTTGGAAAACCGTTTTCCTAGTAGCTATCACCTCTGCCAGACGCATAAGTGAGCTACAGGCCCTGTCAGTGGAAGAAGATTTTATCTCTTTCCACAGAGATAAGGTAGTCCTTAGGACTAATAGAAAGTTTTTGCCTAAGGTGGTTTCTGATTTCCACCTGAATCAATCTATCTCTCTCCAGTATTTTTCACTGAGCATTCTTCCTCAGGTGAGAGGAGACTGCACAGCTTGGATGTCAAAAGAGCCTTAGCTACTATGTAGAGCGCACCAGAGGTCATAGGTTCGAATCCCTCCAACTCTTTCTTACCTATGGCGGGGTTGGCAAGGAATCCTGCCACTAAGAGAACAATTGCAAGGTGGATTGTTTCTTGTATCCAATTCTGTTATCAGAAACTGGGTAGAGTACCCCCTCAGGATTGAGGGCCCACTCCACCAGGGGTACAGCTGCGTCTCTAGCGGCTGCTAGAGACATCCCATTCTGGAGATTTGTCAAGCTGCTACCTGGAAGACAGTTCACACCTTTGCACAGCATTATTCCCTGGATGTCCAGTCCAGGAGAGATGCTCGTTTGGCACAGCTGTGCTTCAAAGCCTATTTCTAAGTAGGTTCTGACCCTCCTCCATGGAGGTACTGCTGTGTAATCTGCTATTGTTATAATATAGCAAGACTTCATGGTGTTTGAAGAAAAATTACTCACCTTAGTAATTGCTTTTCTTCTCATGGAGTCTTGCTATATTATAACCACCCTCCCTCCTGCCCCTCTCAGAACTTCTACTTGGGTAGGGGTGGCGAATTGGTGCAAGCACTGTGTCATGCCATTGTAGTTTTTCCCTTACCCTCTTTTCCTTTGGGTTAGGGATCTAGATTGTTTCATTTAGGTTATTTATATTGCCCCCTTCCTGGACTTGAGTCTTTGGGGAAAGGGGGGGTTCATATGTGCTTGTCAAGGGTGGTAAAACGAACCATAATACCATCAATTTTTGTTATTATGGCTCTGGGTGTTTCTTTGTTCTTTATATTGTTGTTATTACTACTAGTAGGTAGCCATGGGCTAGTGTAGTTTTTTCCACACAGACTTTCAGTCCTTTGATGTTAGCTTCGTAAAGATCTGACAGTTTCATTTGAAACTGCCAGATAGAGCTTTGGGCACAGCGCCCTCGCGCTGTAGAACTCCAGATCTTCTGGAGTTAACTCCTTCCTCTCCGGGGCAGTTCAGCTGCAGTGGCTGACTGCTATTGTTATAATATAGCAAGACTCCATGAGAAGAAAAGCAATTACTAAGGTGAGTAATTTTTTCTTCTAGTAGCCATCACTTCTGCCAGGCGCATAAGTGAGTTACAAGCTTTGTCAGTGGAGACTGACTTTATCTCCTTTCACAGGGATAAGGTAGTCCTCAGGACTAACATGAAGTTTTTGCCTAAGGTGGTTTCAGATTTCCACCTTAATCAATTTATTTCTCTTCCAGTGTTCTTCACTGACCATTCATCCTCTGGCGAGAGGAGGCTGCACAGCTTAGATGTTAAGAGGGCCCTTAGTTACTACATAGAGCGTACCAAGGGTCACAGGTTTGACTCCTTCCAACTCTTTCTCGCTTATGGTGAGGTTGGGAAAGGGAAACCTGCCACTAAGAGATCCATTGCCAGGTGGATTGTCTCTTGTATCCAATTTTGCTATCAAAAACTGGGTAAGGTTCCCCCTTCAGGCCTGAGGGCTCACTCTACCAGAGGTACAGCTGCGTCCCTAGCTGCGGCCAGGGACATCCCTATCTTAGAGATATGTCAAGCAGCTACTTGGAAAACAGTACATACTTTTACTAAGCATTACTCCCTGGACATCTAGGCCAGGAGGGATGCTCGATTTGGCACAGCTGTGCTTCAGAGCCTATTTCCTAGGTAGGTTCTGTCCCTCCTCCATGGAGGTACTGCTGTGTAGTCTGCAATTGTCATAATATAGCAAGACTTCATGTTGTTTGAAGAAAAAATTACTCACCTTAGTAATGTTGTTTCTTCTAATGGAGTCTTGCTATATTATAACCTCCCCCCCAGCCTGCCCCTCTCAGAACCTCTACTCTGGGGATGGAGTGGGCAGTCCAGTGTTGGCACTTATTGATGCCCATCTTGTGTTTTCCACCCCTTCTTTTTGGGGTGTTTGGGTGTTGTGTTGTGTTTTATTTTATCTTATCTTATCTTATTTTCTGGTCCCCTGACTTGAGTCTTGGTGTTGGGACCAGGAAAATGTGTTAGTATTTAAGTAGCCAGTTGGCTAGTGTAGGTTTACAGCTTCCACACAGAACCTTAGTGAGTTTTTGCTCGTAAAGATCTGACAGTTTCAGTTTGAAATGATACAGACAGAGCTTTCTAACCGAGCTTGCGCTCCAAGTTCCATGCCTGGCATGGAAGTTAACTCTTTCACCTCCGGAGCAGTTCTAAGTGCTGGGACAAACTGCAATTGTCATAATATAGCAAGACTCCATTAGAAGAAACAACATTACTAAGGTGAGTAATTTTTTCTTGTGGTACACCTTCGAAGACAGGGTGTCATGGTGTTTCCATATTAGGATGACTGGATGGTGGTAGGAAAATCACCAGACCAGGTCAGATTGTATCTGCAGACCACCCAGGAACTTCTGGAGTCCCAGGGGTTCTTGATAAATCACAGAAAATCAGTCCTGCTACCTGCACAGGAGTTGCAGTTCATAGGAGCAGAGATCAGTACCCTGCAGGGCAGGACATACCTGCCTCTGGACAGGGTAAGAAGTCTCCAGCTGATTGCAAACTCATTCAACCTGCATGAGAGAAAAACTGTAAGGCCGTTCCTTCAACTTCTAGGCCATATGGCTGCAGCCACAGGCACAGTCCTAGGATCCAGGTTCCAAATGAGAGACATCCAGTTCCACCTAAGGGCACACTGGTGCCAGAGAAGAGATTCCATTTCAAAGCTGATTCCAGTAACAAAAACTTTGTTACAGGCACTTCAGTGGTGGAAAGAGAAATCCAACCTGAGGGAAGGGGTTCCTTTCCAACGAGAGTCTCCATCAGTTTTTCTCACAACAGATGCATCTCTACTGGGGTGGGGTGCCCATTTAGGGGACCATACAACTCAAGGCACTTGGTCAAGTGCAGAGTCACTCCAGCACATAAACTTGCTGGAACTCAGAGCAGTGTCCTTGGCACTAAAGGCCTTCACAACACTGGTTCAAGGGAAGGTGGTACAAGTCAGAATAGACAGTACCACCACAATGTACTACATCAACAAGCAGGGAGGCACCAGGTCAGACCCTCTCTGCACAGAGGCCATGAAAATTTGGACCCTAGCTTACTCCTTGGGAGTTTCCCTACAGGCTGTTCATCTGCCAGGAAAGAACAACACCCTAGCAGATGCTCTGAGTCGAATCAACCAGGACCATCATGAATGGGCCCTAAACAGGCAAGTGGTAGAAGTAATTTTCAGTAGGTGGGACATCCCAGAGATAGACTTGTTCACATCCCACCAGAACCACCACCTACCACAATACTGTTGCAGACCACCAGATCGGGGCACACTACCCCTGAATGCTCTGGCCTTGGACTGGTCAGGGAAACACCTATATGCTTTTCCTCTCTTCCCTCTAGTGTACAGGGTATTGCTAAAGCTCAGGTCCCAGTCAGCATCAATGATCTTGATAGCTCCAGACTGGCCCAGGCAGCCATGGTACTCTCTTCTGCTCTCCATGTCCGTAGCCGAGCCAATACATCTCCCTTGGAGGCACAACCTGTTAACCTCCAACCAGGGGAGACTTCTGTACTTGAATCTCAGGTCTCTCAATCTCAAAGCTTGGCTGTGGAAGACCTAGAGTATGCAAGTCTACATCTCTCTGAAGCTGTTTTAGACATCCTGAGAGACTACAGGAAGTCTTCCACTAAGAAAACCTATGCTTCAAAATGGAAAAGGTTTTCTGTCTGGTGCTCAGCCAGGGAGCTGGTACTAGAACAAGCTGGGGTTCCAGCTGTCCTTTATTACCTCTCTTACCTACATTCCCTGGGGCTAGAGCCCAGAACCCGTAAGGTCCACCTGGCCGCAGCATCTGCGTACATTTCTGCAGGAAGAAATGTGACTATAGCTTCAAACCCTATCTGTAGGAGGTTCTTCAAGGGCTTGGACCATCTGCATCCCCCTCATAAGGAACTGGTGCTAACATGGGACAGGTGGCTAACAGGTGTCAGCGTGGCTCAGTTGGTAGCACATCCGCCTCTGGACCATAAGGTTGTGGGTTCTTGTCCCACACCTGGATTGGACTTGCACCTAAAAATCGCTGGCATCCGAGTGCAGTACTGGGGGGTGCTGTACTGCTGGGGTGTGCCATCCTTCAGATGAGACATTAAACCGAGATCCCTTCTGCCCATCCTGGTGTTGTCCTGGTGGGTGGCCAGGTGGAAGTAAAAGAACCCAGGGCACTCTTCACAAAGAGCAGGGAGCATTCCCAGTGTCCTGGCCAATATTCCCCTTCCCATAAACCGGTTTATGCAATTATCCAGGCTGTGTGTGGGTGATGATGTGGGACATGGCTGTCACCACACATTCAGTCACTTCACTACCAGTCTAGCATTGCTTGTAAAGCGATTTGGAATACTGTGTGTGAAAATGCTGATTCTTCTTCTTCAATGTGTGCATAGCTAAACTCATGGGACCTCATTTTGAGCCCATGTCCTCTGCTCATCTGAAATATGTCACTTGGAAAACAGTTTTCCTAGTGGCAGTGACTCCTACAGGAAGAATCAGGTTCAGGCTCCCTGCATTGAAGAGGACTACATTTCATTCCACAGGGATATAGTGGTCCTGAGGACAAACAGGAAATCTATCCCTAAAGAGGTTTCTGATTTCCACCTGAACCAATCCATTACCCTACCTGTCTTTTTCACCGAGCACTCCACTTCTGGTGAAAGAAGGCTTCACAGTCTGGATGTCAAGAGAGCTCTCAGCTACTACATGTTAGCCACTAAGGACCATAGGCAGGACAGAAAATGTCTGTTCCTGACTTATGGGGATGTGGGAAAAGGTAACCCAGCTTCGAAAAGGTCCATTTCTTGATGGGTAGTCCAGTGTATCCAGTTTTCTTACACTAAAGCTGGAAGGGAACCCCCAACAGGATTGAGGGCCCATTCCACAAGAGGAACAGCTGCTACCTTAGCAGCTGCCAGGGATGTTCCATTATTGGACATCTGTAAAGCAGCAACCTGGAAAACTGTACACACCTTTACAAAGCACTACAACCTACATATTCAGTCCAGGGGTGATGCTGGGTTTGGCACAGCAGTCCTGCAAAGTCTGTTTCCAAAATAAGGTTCTGTACCCACCTCCAAAGTTACTGCTTTGTAGTCTGCAGAAAGTTAGGAATACCTGAGTATTACTGGGGTTAGAAGAAAAAAAATTACTTCCTATAGTAATCTTGTTTCTTCTCAGTGATACCCAGGTATTCATAACTTCCCACCTTGCCTCCCCTTCTAGAACCTTTAGCCTCTGCACTCTTGCATACTTTGCTCTCAGGGGTATACATGCCACTTTCTGGCACAATTTTGATAAACAAGGTTCATGTTGTGTTTTCCCCCTTCTTTCAGGTGACTCTGACATTTCTGGGGGTATCTGTTGTGTTTTTCCCCTCCAGTTGGAGGGTCTATTTAGGGGGGTCATGGGTTTAATTGTCATTATTATTATTATTGATTATTATTGATTACTAATACAATTCAGTATTTGTAGTTCTTGGGGGTCTGCCTTTCCAGGCATCCAAGAAGTCTGAGGGGTTTAGAACTAAGGCAGTTAGTTGAAGGCAGCATTTGAATAGTTGTCATTAATAGTATCAAAAGGTCTAGTACATAATATAACTCGAACAGAGATTGTCAATTACAATATCAGACCATACTTTAACTATTACTACTTTCAAAAGATTAAAAATCCAGATAGACTATATACTAGAAACTGGTCCTTCAATAATGAAGTGGAAAATAAGAAAGATTTTATTACAGAAGTGAAACAAGCAATGAATGAGTTTTGGTTTTATAATTACTCAGGACAAACTACAATTTCACAATTATGGGATGCTTTCAAGGCAGCCGTAAGAGAATAAATATTACTTAGATTAAATTAAATAAAATTAAGAATCAAGAAGCTGAAACCCTAGATCATGAATTAAAAAGATTAGATTTATTGATACTAGAATATTACAGTAAATATGTTACAGAGTGGAATACATTAAAGCTTAAGAAACAAAACCAAATTAATCAGGAAACATGTAGATTACATAAAACTATTAATTCAAGTATTTTCACATGGATAAATCAGGCAAATTGCTGGCTAATATCTTCGGAAAAGAAAGGAATATTATTGCTTTAATAAAAAACGACCAAGGTGAAATAATAAATCAGGATCAAGGTATAGCAGAAGTATTTAAGTATTTCAAACCTATTTTTCAAAATGAACAAAAAATGAATCAAGAAGAAGTAAATTCTTAATTAAAGCCAATTTAAAACAAATGAACATAGATTATACCCCATTTACAATGAAGGAAGTTACTGAAGCAATTAATAAATTACATTGAAACAAAGCCCCATGAATAGAAAATAATGGCCCTCTAGACAAACCAAATAATCCAGCAAGGGGTATCACCTGCGAGATACAGTGCGGTGGTAGCTCCAGGTTACCACAGGCTGCAAACCCGTAAGTGCAGAGCAAATCAAAAGGAGAGGAACTGCATCCAAATTAGACCAGAGAAGCTAAGCTGTGTTCACAATAACAGCTTTTATTGCAGTTGAGCTCCATGGCATGCTTGGTGTGCAGTCTAGAAAACTGTTAGCCACAATTCTGCCCTGACGCATCAGGAATTACTCTCTTTGTCAGGGGGAATCATGGGTGCAGTTCCTCTCCTGATTTGCTCTAGACCAATAGTTCTCAGACTTTGTCACAGTGAGCCTCCCCAAATCCATGGAAAAGATTTTGAGCCTCCCCCAAAAACTGAAATAATCTTGGGCCTCCCCAATGAAAAATAACGTACTATACTTTGTGCAGTACACCATGAATAAATTGAAACCCCTTTGAGTACTTGGCTCACATTCAGTTATTTGTTTTATACTGATGTGGAACCTTTGAAAAAGAGCTCCTGTGCTCAAAGGTGTTATCTGAATAACAAATCCATAAAATAAACAAATATTATTATTCAGCTTATTGTAATTGGGGCAATAGTCAATAACAGTGACGATAGAATTGCCATGCAAAATGCCCTTACAGACGTAGGCAATTGGACAATTAAACATAAATTGGAACTAAATGTGAACAAATGCACCATAATGCATCTGGGAAAAAAGAATCAAAATATATCATACAACATGTTATACAAAATATTACCTATTACTAGTGAGGAACATGATTTAGGGATAATTATAACCTCCTACCTCCAATTTAGCTCACAATATAGTATCATTGCTAAAAAAGGTAATCAAAAATTAAACTGTATACTAAGACATATTAAAAGTAGCGATAGAAAAGTCAACATCCCCTTATATCAGGCATTAGTATGGCCTCATTTGGAGTATTGAGCCCAAGTTTGGGCACCATACAAAATGGGCAACATTGTTAAACTGGAGAGAAAACAGAGAAGGACTACCAAAGTCAATAATGGGATATCACAAAATAACATATACAGAGAGACTTAGAGATCTAGATATGCTTACCCTACAATATAGTAGATCAAGGGGGATATGTGTATGACTTTTAAAGCACTGCAAGATAATGCAATAAGGTCTGATTATGGTCTTAGATTAAGAGAATCCTTACACAACACCAGGGGTCATCCCTTTCAATTAGCAGCAGATAGAATCTTTTAAAAAGAAAACACTGGTATAGTCAAAGAGTGGTTAAATTGTGGAATAGCTTACCAAATGAAGTGGTTGCAAGCACTTCAGTGGAGCAATTCAAGAAGAAGTTGGATACTTTTTATTCAAATAAGTATGGATAGTTTAACTTAAAGCAAGCAACTAAAGGACAAAAGTCTATTTCTGCTTGAAAATCCTATGAAACCTATGAACCCCCCCCGCCCACACACACACACACAGGCCAGCCTACTTGCTCCGCTATTTTCATTTTTGAACCATTGTTACCCCTTCCTACAGTACCTTCATGGGTGAGACTACTTTTTCTGTTTCCTCTCTATATGAAATAACCTTCCTACATACTTTGCCTCTCCCCCTCCTTCCCTGCTCCTAAGCAACTTCTCTGGGATTACTTTGCTCCTGCCTGCTATTGCTTTTAGCATGTCTATGCCCAGCCCTTGTATTTGGCTGTTCTGCCATCAGTCTACAAATTGATCATTTACCACCACTCATTATTAATTTATTGTTCATATTTGTTTGCACTATTGTTCATTGTGTATTTCTTGATTGTTTTGCAGTTACCTTTTGAAATGTATTCACTCCCTACCCTTCCCCAAGTACACCTGAAATGAGCCTTGGCTCACTCACCTTCCCTTGTCACCTATTAGTAAATAAATACATTAAATTCATCTACTATTATCCTCTTTCAATTTGCTCCATCTCTTCACACAAACTATATAAAACTCAAAATTTAAATACAGTACTTTTTCAGACTTGCTTGAGCCTCCCCTGCAGCAGGTTGGGGCCTCCCCAGGGAGGCTGGCCTCACCATTTGAGAACCCCTGCCTAGACAAACTGTATGCATTATCTGTTGTTTCCAGATTGTATGTGCAGATAAGCATCCTACATATCCACTGCACATATCCAGTGTACATATCCAGTCTTCTTGGTACAGCAGTGGAAGAAGTGACCACAAAGAGAGCATGTGAAAACGTTTGTGTGCAATATGATGTTTACCTGCTGCTTTAAGAGCCTGGATGGGATGGATCCCTGTTTGGTTTTTTTTCGGTACTAGGAAGTATCTCCAGTAGAAACTCAGATTCAGTCTGGGTTTCTACTGCAGATACTTCCTAGTACTGAAAAAACAATGGGCACAAGCTGATGACCCTTTCTTACAGTGATGAGTGACTTTATGTCCTCCTGAAAGATACACAAGTTCCTCTATGGCTTTTGATGACAATGGCATGGGGGCATTTGTGGAGGCTGAGGGATGAACTCCAGTGCACAGCCTAGATTCTGGACCCATTTTGTTGAAAGTGATTTCTGCCACTGTCTGAGATGTGAACTATGTGCCATGGAGCATCAGACCTCAGCAGATCAGAAAACCAGAAATAAAGTGCAAATATACACCACTGACCTCTGTGACCAACCAGGCAGGCTGGCAGGTCTGACTCTCTGACTGACCTACCTCACAGACTAGAGTGCGGCATTAGTCTACTGGTCTTGCTGGATGATGGTTCCTCTCCTCCAGATTCCTTCCACACAGGACACAGCTCTTGCTGTCTGAAGCAACTTGGCAACACGGCACCTAGCTCATTTGGGCCCGCATGCTCCTCGCACTTGAAGCTGCAAAACCGCTCATGCAGCACACACAACTGGCCTGGGGCATGGGCTCAGGCTGGCTCCTCTGGGCCAGCGGCATATAGTTCGGACTTACAAGTGTTGTGACTGATTGGACCGACAGGCTGGGGATGGGGGTCAGAAATAAAATTAACAACTCCTCTTCTCTCCCAAGTGCCGTTGGATGATTCCTCCTCCTTCAGGCTCCAATTCAGCTCCCTTGCTCTCCTCATGGGCACAAGCCATGATGTCTGCTCCACAAGAAAATCTTTCCCGGGGCACACACAGCAATCCTCCACTCCTCTCTCGCCTCTTCGTGCAGGCGATGCGGCAGTGCATGCGCCGGTGCGCTTTAAAGTGCCAAGATGCAAATTTCAAGCCATGCCATTCATTGGCTGCTGCTCGGAGAGGAAGAGGAGGAGCAGCAGACTCGGACCATCACCAGTCACCAACCCTCAGAGTCACCAGCTGCGCGCGCTGTGCCTGCTCCCAGTCCCGCTCACTCCAGGCAGCCATCCAGACTAATAAAATAAATACAGCAGCCGATCAGCCCAATATTGTCCCTAAATAAAACTTTCAGAGGTCATTTTGGGGGGTGTTTGAACACCCTCAACACTCCCCCCCCACCTACGCCCCTGCTGGGGTTTGAAGAAAAAATTACTTACCACAGTAATATTGATTCTTCCAAAGGATCCCTTATTATTGCTTGAGCATTACTTGTCCATTAGCAATCACTGTTTTTATGCAGCTTTGTTTTAGTCTGCCATAGCTTGGCCTGCATGGCCAACACTCTTATTGCCTTATTGGGTACTTTGTTTGTTGGTATAGTTTAGGATGGGCTAGCAAAACTGGGGGCTAGTATTTAATTGCCTTCAAATGAATCTGATGTTAGACTGTAGAACACAGCACCACTTCGAGTCAGAGGTTTGAACAGCTTTCTAAGTTCCACAATTTGCATAATATTCCACGCACTCTGGGGCAGCTTTACCTGCAAGGCGAACTGCAAATGTTAAGCATAATGATGGATCTTTTGGAAGAAACAGTATATATTTTTTTGTGCGCCTCCCCTTCTTCCTGGCTGCCCACTCCTTCGGGTCTCTAATGCCCATCCCGACTGCCTGCCCCAACTCCCATACCAGCTATCACCCCATATGGCAGTCCCCCCGGGTAATCCGGCGTAACCCTTCGCCAGGCGGGTCCCCCTCCTCTGAGGGGGAAGGCACCAGTGGGGTGGCCAGTGCACTTTTCCATTGGCCCGGAGTACTGCTGAAGTGTGCCGGTCATGGGATCGGCGGCAGCGGAGGACAGAGAGACTGTCATCCGGCCAGCCAGGAAGCATTTTCCTGGTTTTTCTGTGGGGAGTGACGTCCTGACGTCAAGGCATATGCCGACGTCTGTCACTCCCCCTTGAGCTTCGCACCAGGCGTCACTGCTGTGCTCCCAGCCTCCGCCAGGAGTCAGCATGCGCCGGTGCGCATCCCCACCCTCCCCCCGGAGAAGGAGAGCTGTCCCTGGATGCTCCATCCTTCTCTCCCCGGCTGGCCCTCCGGCGACCCGAGTCCATTCCCGACCCCGGGTCGCCAGCGTTGCAGATGGAAATCCAACCACTGCACCGACGGGCCGGCACAGAAGAAACAATATTATTATGGTAAGTAATTTTTCCTTTTTGATGGATTGCTGCAACCAGAAGTTTTCGCATCGAAGTGGGGCCATTCGCCCCCCCCACACTTTTAGAGGCAGGCATCATATCAGGGATGCCAAGGTAAGGTCTCTAGGCTCTTCCCTTGGGGCTCTTCGTTGTACCTCTGGTACTGAGGAAAACTGAGTACTCCTTGCACTCATCTCACTGAGATGTATGAGACTGTTGGGGGGGTTCTGATGAACAGTTGGTTTCCTCCAGGGGGCTGACTGAGCACCCCCCCAAGCTGTTGGTCCTTCGGGACAGTGGACACCCTCAGTTCTGAGGCCGAATCTATATGGTCAGTTTACACTAGTGGGCACCTCGTTGTTGCACCCTGGTGCCACCACAACTCCTGGTATCATGTCCTGTACCGGTGAGTCGGGCAGCACCAGCCACGAAACTGGGTCCCCTTCTGGTTCTGCCTGTGGTGCCAGAAGAGGGGTGAATTCCAGAGCTGACCCTGACTCTGACCCTGAGATGGTGACTGTCTCCTCCTCTTAGTACTCTAGTGGCCTAGAGGAGGATGGCAGCGCTGACCTTGGGCTTGGGAAAGGAGGCGGCAATGAAGGAACTGCCCTGGGCCCAGTTCCAAACCCAACACCAGAGATGATGTCACCCCTGGCACAAGGACCCATTTTGGTGTCGCCTGCGGTGCCGTTTCAGATTTTGGTGCCATTTGTGGTGCCAGGTCTGAGTCCAGTGCTGGGTCTGGAGCCGACTCTGAGGGTGGCCCTAGACCTGACATTTGGCTTGGCATGGATGGCAGTACCAGGCCTGGTGAGGGGCTGAGGTGTGTCACTGGGCCTGGGGCTGACCCTGGGGATGGTGCTGGAGACAGCACTGGCCTGGGTTTCAGCCCTGACTTGGTGGTGTGTTTCTCCCTGGAACTGGCTGACACTGTTACTGGCGGGGATCAGCGCCACCCTGTAGAACCTGTATGGCTCTCTTTTCCCCCACCTGGGTGTTCCCGCCAAGAGCATGGTCTGGGTCAGACCTTTGAGTTTGGCTGACTCCACATGGGCGAGAGTGCCATGCCCGCTCTCCAGGAGAGGTCCCCTGAGCACTCCCAGCCTTGGCAGAGGACCTAGCTCAGTCACCCATGACCCTCCTCTGCCCCCCCTTCTCTGATCTACCAAGGATCATGGGTCCCCTGGGTGGGGCCTATAACCTGGCAGCAGTTCAGCAGAACAACTGGTGTCTTCCACCAGTACCACCTTAGGCCCGACCAAGCCTGGTTCAGACCTGTGGCCCCAGAACCACTATTCTCTGAGTCCAGCTCCTCCACTCCCACTTCCTCCTCTGAGAAAGAGAATTTCTCTATTTATATGTCCGCAGATGCTAAGTACTCTGTGTACCAGCAGTTCCTGACTGAGATATTTCAGGAGCTGAATATGAGGTCCTATTTTGGTCACAATACTGCTACCCTGGTGTTTAGATTCCTTGGGGATTTCAGCAGTGACTCCTTTGTCGTTTCTCCTTAGCCTTTCCAGGAGGCATCTGGGGACATCTGGCTTCGTCCTTACACCCTATCTTCAGCCCCTAAGGGCTTCCTATGCAGATATTGCATACCTGCAGGGTCTGCAGGAACTACACCTCATCCCGCCTCAGGGCTTCTGGTACTGCAGACCTTCTCTGGACCTAAACAGCCTGTGCAAGACTACTCCCTGATCCTGACTCTGTGGAGATGGACGCTTGGGAGAGAAAATTTGTTTCGGTGGCGCGCACTGTGATATACATTGCTGCATATCAAGCACATCAGACAGCTTACAGCAAGTGCCTGTGGGCAAAGCTAGGCCAGGTCCCAGCTTCCATGAAGACTGTGAGTTAACCAGGCAGGCCATTCGCTTTTCTGCCCAGGGCCCTGAGCTGGTGAGGCACCAAACAACAGCGTCTCACAATGCCAGTGAGGTAGCTTCCAGACTGACAGGAACAGCAGTCTGCATTTGGTGGACAGCATAGCTTTGCCTTTCCTGGTTAGCACCCCTGGCCCAGCGTAGAGCGCAACTTTCACTTCAAGGGGACTCACTTTTTGTCCTGCAGAGTCAGGCATGAGTTGTCAGGGCGCCTTCTCCTCCCAGGCCACAGGAGCACCCACCTTCCCCTGACTCATCTTGGGTCCTGCCAGACCTGTGAGGAGTCCTTGCCCTCCTGTGGTTATCCCCCACAGAGTACGGAGGGAAATTTTCTCTCAGGATGAGCCAGCTCCTCCCTTTTTGGGGGGAAAGCTTGGTACTGTGATCCATTAGTGTGATTGAATGAACATTGATTCTTGGAAGATATGAAAATTACGTACTCACCATAATTCTTGATATTCCAGAATATCTTCACCATTCAGTGACATACCCATCCACCATCCCCCACTCCTGTAAGAGGCATGGCCTCTGGGAAGCTCACCCTGTTATGCCCCTGTTCATGAGCACACATCTTGCCACCTGCTTTGGGAGTGCTCTCCCTCATGGAGGTACATCTTTATTCATTTTAGAAAAACACAGCATTGGAAAGTGGCTCCCTTGTCCTCTTCCCACCAAAAAGAAAAACAAAGAAAGAAAAGAACAGGGAATTCATCCTTAGCTATCTTCCTCTCCCTGCTAGGGATATCTCTTGATACATCCCTTGCTGGCTTCCATTAGGCCCCACCTTGTCCATACCTTGGATTTTTTTCATTTTTTTGTTAATCTATTTTTCCTCCCCACCATGGTGCAGCCTAGCCTTCCACCAACCTCCACAGCCCCGTCACCCAGCATTCAGGGACTTACCTCAGCCCAAGCTTACTTCATGGCTTACCTCCTGTGCCAGGGTTCGACAGGGGCACCACACTACTGACGAGGCAGGTCCATTGTGGGCCCTCGGCCCAAGCTTCCCCACCCTGTGGTGGGGATTGGATGGCTGGTACCACCCACCAACAGATGGATCCGGTGTGGGAGAGGGCCCTATGGTCTGGTGCAGAGCCTGTAAGAGGTTGGTGTCATTCTTGCTGCTTGAACCACCCATTTTCTCTTTTCTGTAGGGAGGGTCAGATGCGCCATGCCATCTTAGACGCACCACGTTCGCTACTGTGCATAAGGTGTAGACATCCACCATCCCTCCAAGCCTGAAGTTGCACTGATTGCCCAAGCCTCCACCAGGGGTTAGGCCCATGCTGAAAACCCACAGCCCTCCCTCCCGGAGGAGGAGAGCCATCCTCTGGATGCTCAGTCCTCCTCTCCCCAGCCAGCCCCATGCAAAATAAGTCCATCAGCGGATCCGGGTCACCAGCATGGCGGCAGGTGAGGTATGGAGCCTCTGCCCTTTGTGCCAGTGGGCTGGCTATCTTGTCCATACCTCTAAGCCTCTGCTATATAGCAGTACCTGATACTAGGACAAGTCGCAACTCTTAATATTCCAGTTTTACAGGGGGAGGCAGATATTTGAGGACAAGGTGCAGCTGTTAATATTCTGATTTTACAAGGGGAGGCAGATATTCTAGGACAAGGCTCAGCTGTTAATATTCAGGTTTTACAGGGGAGACAGGTTTTCTAGGAGAAGACGTAGCTGTTAATATTCCTGTTTTACAGGGGGAGGCAGATAGTCTAGAACAAGGTGCAGCTGTTAATATTCTGGTTTTACAGGGGGATGCAGATATTCTAAAACAAGGCACAGCTGTTAATATTCCAGATTTACAGGGGGAAGCAGATATTCTAGGACAAGGTGCAGCTGTTAATATTCCGGTTTTACCGGCAGAGGCAGATATTTTAGGGTAAGGCGCAGCTATTAGTTTTCCAGTTTTACAGGGGGAGCCAGATATTCTAGGACAAGGCACAGCTGTTAATATTCCAGATTTACAGGGGGAGGCAGATATTCTAGGACAAGGCGCAGCTGTTAATATTCTGGTTTTACAGGGGGAGGCAGATATTCTAGGGCAAGGCACAGCTGTTAATATTCCAGATTTACAGGGGGAGGCAGATATTCTAGGACAAGGCGCAGCTGTTAATATTCTGGTTTTACAGGGGGAGGCAGATATTCTAGAACAAGGCACAGCTGTTAATATTCCAGATTTACAGCCGGTTTTACTGGGGGAGGCAGATATTCTAGGGTAAGGCGCAACTATTAGTTTTTCAGTTTTACAGGGGGAGCCAGATAGTCTAGGACAAGGCGCAGCTGTTACTATTCCGGTTTTACAGAGTCACATGATGAGCTAGCCCTGAGCAGCAGCTTTCTTCAGAGCTCCGTGGTCACTGTACAAAACGCGGCTGCAAACTATCAAACCATTTTAGATTTTACGAAATGATGGATATTTTGCTTGCTAAAATCAATCTGAAACAAATTCTGCAAAACCTTTCACAAATGGACGCAGAAGAACAACGCCAAATGGATTTCTCTCTGGCTCCCTCTTCACAGTCCCCGAGCCAGCCCTCCAAAAGACAAAAGCCTAACTCACCACTGGAAGCACTGAATGATGTAGCAGCTGTGGATCCATGAGCAAGCTGGATAGTTTCTTCAGTGAACTTGCCTCGGTTAAAATAACTTTGAGCGACATGGCTACTGACATCAGACCAATAAAACAAATAGTAGAAACACTAACAACAAGAGTAAGCGATGCAGAGGTGAGAATCAGCTCTGTGGAGGACAGGCAAAATAAGGATGAGAAAATGAGCTCTGACATGAGCTAGAGGATAGACTGGAGGATCAGAAGGGTTGCCTCAGGCACAACAACATTGTACTGGTCGTAATTCCAGAGAAAGCAGAGGGATCCGACCTACCTAATTTGTCCAAAAACTGCTTACTGAAGTTGCAGAACTGCTCGTAACGGGGCCAGCATACCACCTAGAATACATGCATAGGTCAGCCAAAACCCCAGCCAAACAAGGCGAGTGGCCAAGAGTGATAATAGCCCAGCTCACCAGCCTGCAAGATAAATTACACATCCAGGCACAAGCTCATCTGAAAGGAGCACTAGATTGCGAAGGGAGTCATTTCCATATATATTCAGTGATGTTACTCTGGTTGTTAGGAACAAACAGGGAGCCTACCAAGATATTAAAAAAACCTGCACAGAGCGTGAGTCCCATTCTGAGTTCTCCACCCAACCAGACTCGTTTTTACTACCCCAGCCAGCCCGAAAGATTTCCCAAATGCGGAAATAGCCAACAGGGAACTACCAAACTTTCTCCCTCAAGTCTTCCCAAAGGGACAGAAACATTAAGGAAGAACTCACAGCACAGATCAACTTCACTGTTACGACCAAAGGATTAACCAGGACTGTGACATCCCTCCTGCCTGCAATCCTTTGACCGTGAACACTGATGTTTCAAACAACTTGAAGTCTTGCTGTATTCTGACAAGTGCAGTTAGCCCCAGCCTTTAAACTGCCCCGGAGAACAAAGGGTTGAACTTTCTATGCAGAGCATAGAATGCTGAGCTCGAGCTCGGTTGATGTATCTGTCTGTTTCCCTTTGAAATCTAACCGTCAGAGATTTCTCCTGCAGCTCGGTTCGAAAGTCAGTTGAAGTATCAGTTTTTTGTCGGTTTCTAACTGAAAAATGATTCCGCATAGTCAGTTCAGTCTGTGGTACCATGAGTACTAGTTAGGTTTTGTACTGTGTTTTCTGTGTGGAACTTTAAGTGTGGATCGGTTTGACTGAACCAATCATTTGTTTAATTCTTGTGTTAACTTTAGTGTGTGGTTACCGGTCCTTATCGATTCTAAAAAAAAAAGTGTTTTGATACGTTTTTTTCCCAAGACCCGTGACACGGTTAGGAACCGATAAGGGAGTCTTGCCTGGTGGTTGCCAAAAAAAGGGTATGTTTGGTTAGGTTGGCCATGTCTGAGAAACCTAAGAAAAAACCCGGGCCCACTGGGTTTCAACACTGCAGTGAATGAGGGGAGGTCTTTGCTAAGGCCGATCCCCACACCACCTGTGTTTATTGTCTGGGGGTTTGAACACCTCGATTCAGACTGCCAAATTTGCAAAAATGTTCCCAAATCTACCCTTGAAAAGAGATTAGGAAGACTGAGGGAAAAGGAGGCCACGAAGTCCGCTGACCCGGATGGCCAGCACGGTTCAGTTCCGACTGAACCAGAAGGAGTGCCCTCTGACCAGGGCGATACTTCTTCGGGCAAAAGGAGAGCCGATCCCAAGGGGTCGGTTCCTACTAAAAGAAAGCACAAAGAAAAATCATCCGGTTCGGATCCAGAAGTCCATGTTCCGACAGCTGAAGAAATAGCCAGAGCGATTCGGATTGTGGAATCGCTTCACCTCGTTCCACCTATCCGCGCTCGCAGGGTTGCTCTGCCCGGCCGGCCCCGTTCCGTGCCTATACCCCTGAAGAATTTTATGAACTGGAGTTTGAGGAGGAAGGGGAGTTTGAAGATGATGATGATGATGGTGAAAGTCTAGATGTGCCTGTAGAACCGGACATCTCCCCAGACTGACCTTCAGGTGTATCCCCTCGTAGGCTTTTTGAGTCCCCTTCCCACTTTATGTTCTACAGAAAAGTGGCTGAGACCCTCCAGCTTCCTATGGAAGAGGCAATGGAGGATCAGGAGGAGCCTGATTTTGTAGAAATGATGGACATCCCGAGATCAGGAGACTGTCTGTTCCCTCCACAAATCTTTTGGGAAACAGACACAAAAATTCTGAAGTCTCCTAATTCTATACCTCCTGTGGACAGAAGAATGGACAAGAGGTATACACTCTCAAGCTCAGATACGGAGTTTTTATATCAGCAATGTAGCCATGTTGGGTTGTACAGGCTGCTGTCTGTGATAAGGCAAGCATTCCTTGGCTTCACACCCCCCGACAAAGACTCCAGGAAGATTGATGCCATGGCAAAAAAGCTGTACATGGCATCTTCCTTGGGACTCAGACAGGCGAATTATATGGCCTATACAGCCAGGTACCAGAAGTCCAGGTGGGACACTGTACTGGCACTGGCTAAACAGGCCTCCCCCAGCTAGCCAAGGAGCTGCAGGCGGTGGCTGCTGATGGGATTGAGGCATCTAAACTTCAGTTTCATGCTGCTGTGGACTCCAGTGATGTGTCATCAAGAGTCATGGCTACATTTGTGGCTCTTCGGAGAATGGCTTGTCTCAGATGTACTAGCCTCTCACAGGATACCCAGGCTAAGGCCATGGATTTTCCTGTAGTGGGTAATTCTCTGTTTGGGGAGCAGACAGAGAATTACATGAAGAAAATGGATGAGTACAGGACCACCTACAGGAGTGCTCAGGCCAAGGAGAGGCAGGCAGTTCCTCAAAGGCAGCAGTCTAGAGGCAGGGGCAGGCCTTTTCATAGGCCTTTTTACCAAGCACAGGCCTCTTCTCCTTTTTCACAGAAGGGGTTCTTCAGAGGGAGAGGCAGAAGGGGGATGAGCAGGGCTGCATCCACTCCTCAGCCTAAGGCCCCTGCCAAGCAGACACCCTGATGGGCCTGCCTGGGTTGACTCTCCTATTCCAGTAGGGGGTAGGCTGGCTTACTTTTTCCAGGACTGGATGTCTATTACATCAGACAAGTGGGTCCTGGAAGTAGTAAGGCAGGGACTGGTTCTCAGCTTCAAAAAATTTTCAAAGATGAGAGCCAGATCTTTTCTACCTGCAAATCTCTCGGAAACCCTTGCCCTAGAGGCAGAAGTTTCATCTCTGCTGGCCTTAAGAGCCATAGAGAGAGTACATACCCTACACTGGGGCAAAGGGCTGTACTCCAGGTACTTCCTTACCTCAAAAAAGACAGGGGATTGGTGACCCTTCCTGGACCTAAGATACCTAAACAAACATCTTTTGAAACCAAAGTACAAGATGGTAACTCTGGGAATAATCGTTCCCTCTCTAAGGCCGGGGGACTGGCTAGCCTCCCTGGACCTCAAAGATGCCTACTTTCACATTCCCATCAGGTGCTCCCACAGGAAGTACCTCCGGTTCGAGTTGCCCGCAGGCCACTATCAGTTCAGAGCAATGCCCTTTGGCCTAACCTCAGCCCCAAGGGTTTTCACAAAATGCCTGGCAGTAGTAGTTACCTTTCTAAGAAGGCAAAAGATTTCCATTTTTCTATATCTGGACGATTGGCTAATAGTGGGCCAGTCTCCAGACCAAGTGAAGTCTCACCTGCAAGTGACCCAGCAAGTACTCACTTCTCTAGGATTTCTTCTCAACATTCCCAAGTCAGTTCTCGAGCCAGTCCAGCTTCTTACCTTTATAGGGGCAGAGCTGGACACAGTCAGAGCAAGAGCCTTTCTTCCCCTGGAAAGGGCAAGGGTTCTTGTAGAACCAGCCTCTTCCTTCAGCCTTCAGGTATCTTGACCAGCAAGGCATTTCCTCCAGCTCTTGGGCCACATGGCAGCTTCAACAGCAGTGGTCCAAGGGGCAAGATTCCAGATGAGGGATATTCAGTTCCATCTGAGGGCTTTTTGGTCTCCGAGGAAGGATTTCCTTACCAAACTGATCCCAGTGACTCTGACCTTGATCCAGGCTCTTCAGTGGTGGCAGGATCAGGACAATTTAAGACAAGGGGTCCCATTTGCCACTCAGTCTCATTCAGTGGTCCTTACCACGGATGCTTCTCTTCTGGGCTGGGGAGGCCATCTGGGGGCCCTCACTGCCCAGGGACTATGGTCCCCCCAAGAATCCCTTCTCCATATCAGTCTCCTAGAGCTCAGGGCAGTTTTTCTGGCCCTGAAAGCTTTCTGTCAGTCAGTGCAGAGCAAGGTGGTTCAGGTCAGAACAGACAACACCACCACCATATGGTACATCAACAAGCAGGGAGGCACTCGGTCCACGGCCTTGTGCACGGAAGCCATGAAATTGTGGTCCCTGGTTTATTCCCTGCAAACCTCTCTGATAGCAGTTCACCTTCCAGGGAAGGACAATGTGTTAGCAGATGCACTGAGCAGGATCTCTCAGGGCCATTACGAATGGTCCCTGGACCCTCAGGTGTTGAAAGTGATTTTTTCAAGGTGGGGCACTCCATGGATAGATCTCTTTGCAGCCCCAGACAATCACCAACTTCCTCTCTTTTGTTGCAGACCCCCAGTCTTAGGCTCAGTCCCCCGGATGCTCTGATTATGAATTGGGAAGGGAAATTTCTGTATGCCTTCCCTCCCTTCCCACTCCTGTTCAAAGTTTTAGTAAGATAAGGTCTCAACCTTGCAAAGTGATTCTGATTACTCCAGATTGGGCCAGACAGCCCTGGTATCCCCTGTTGTTGTCCATAGCAGTCCATCTTCCCCTGTCTCTCCCCAGGAATTACAATCTGTTAACATCCTCTCAGGGGAGGATTTGGTACCCCAATCTTCAGTCTCTCAATCTCAAGGCATGGCTCTTGAAGAGTTAGAGATTGCAGATTTGCATCTTTCCCAGGAGGTTCTGGATATTCTCAAAGCTGCTCGAAATCCCTCCCCCAGAAAGACTTATAACTCCAAATGGAAGAGATTCAGCATTTGGTGTTCCAAGAAGCATATTTCCCCAGACACTGCTGAATTGCCTACGGTTCTGGATTATATGGTCCATCTTAATGGCCTAGGCCTCAGACTAGCTGCTCTCAAGGTACACTTGTCAGCTGTTTCTGCTTTTCTGTCAGTGGGGAAGTCTTCTTCACTATCATCTCATCAGGTGTTCTGTAAATTTTTTAAAGGATTGCTTCACACCAATCCTCTCTTTAGAGGCCCTGCCCCTGCCTGGGATTTGAATGTTTGCATTGCTCAGCTTATGCAACCTCCTTTGAGCCTATGTCCTCAGCAGAGCTTAAGTACTTGACTTGGAAAACTGTGTTCTTGGTAGCCATTACCTCTGCCAGGCGTATCAGTGAATTGCAAGCCCTGTCAGTGGAACCTGATTTTATCTCCTTTCACAGGGATAAAGTGGTCCTTAGAACCAATAGAAGGTTCTTGCCCAAAGTGGTTTCAGACTTCCATTTGAATCAGGCTACGTCTTTTCCTGTTTTCTTCACTGATCATTCTTCCTCAGGAGAGAGGAGGCTACACAGTTTAGATGTTAAAAGAGCTCTTAGCTACTACATAGAGCGTACTAAGGGTCACAGGTTTGATTCCCTCCAGTTGTTCCTCACTTATGGAGAAGTGGGAAAGGGCAAACCTGCCACTAAGAGAACTATTGCCAGGTGGATTGTGTCTTGTATACAATTGTGCTATGAAAAACTGGGAAAGATTCCACCCTCAGGCCTGAGGGCTCATTCTACAAGAAGTACAGCTGCTTCCCTGGCTGCTGCTAGGGATATCCCTGTCTTAGAAATTTGTCAAGCAGCCACCTGGAAAACAGTCCATACCTTTACCAAGCATTACACTATGGATATCCAGGCTAGGAGTGATGCTCGGTTTGGCACAGCAGTACTTCAGAGCCTATTCTCAAAGTAGGTTTTGTCCCTCCTCCATGGAGGTACTACTTGGTAGTCTGCACTTGTCAGAATACAGCAAGGCTGCAAGGCTTCAAGTTGTTTGAAGAAAAAATTACTCACCTTAGTAATTATGTTTCTTCTATTGGAGTCTTGCTGTATTCTGACCTCCCTCCCTGCCTCCCCTCTCAGAACCTGGTTTTGGGAAGTGGGTAGGCAGGTGCAGTGTTACATCTCAGGGGTGCTCCTTTTACACCCTCTTCTTTTGTTTGGGTGTTGTTCTGTTACTATACTTGTTTGGTTTGGTTTTTGAGTTTTGGGTTTCCTGACTTGAGTCTTCCTTTGGGGACCCAAAACATTTTGTTGCCAGTTGGCTATTCAAATTTTACAATTTCCACATGGAATAGCTATTAGGGTTTTGCTTGTAAGAATCTGATGGTTAGATTTCAAAGGGAAACAGACAAAGACATCAACCGAGGTCAAGCTCAGCATTCTATGCGCTGCATAGAAAGTTTAACCCTTTGTTCTCCGGGGCAGTTTAAAGGCTGGGGCTAACTGCTATTGTCAGAATACAGCAAGACTTCAATAGAAGAAACATAATTACTAAGGTGAGTAATTTTTTCATCTGACACTGTGGAATTCAAAAATAGAGGAATGCAGACTTATGCACTCCCCCAAGGTAAACTCTGGCAAATGAGACATGCATCCAAGCACCCTGACTGTAGATATCGGGGGTGCTTACAGATGTAACTAGCCCAAGGCTGCGATCCCCCCTGCCTCGGACACATTCTCCCGCACTCAGGGCTACGGCTATGTCCAGCTCAAGGTCATAAATCAGGCCAACGCCCAGCTACAGACAGTCCACAAGCCCGACCAATCCCCTCACCTTACCAGAGACAGGGACGCCCAAACTTCTCTTTCAACGGCCCCTGGCTCCGCAGCAGGACAGAGTGATCTCCCGCACTCATCCCATTGAGAACTGCACAGCCAGCTGATCAATTCCCCTTGCACAGAAATGGCAGTAACACCACCTGGGATTCCCAGCTAGTGACCATCGTAAGACAGCCCGGTGAGTTGGTCTTTATCCGATACCGACCTGTACCCATGCAGAACTCACTCGACTTGAAAGACACATGCACACACTACAGCAACTTAGCGACACTGCAGGGCAGTTTCCAAAACCAGCGCATTCCACTGTGGACAAGGGAGAATGGTGGTGCACACCTGGTGACTGGACTCTGCAGGTAAACAACCCCATGATCCCCGTCAAAGACATGTCCTCAGACTAACCCCGAGCTACTCCTAAACCAGGAGGAGGTAAATTGCCACTACAGTAAAGACTGAACTCATGTATGTCTTAAATCTATAACTGCAAATTATTTTTGTGTTTTAACCAGGAGAGACACACTAAGCTGAAACTTGTTTACAGGTGCGACCTGGGAGCACAATGAAGTTAAGTGACTTGCTCAGGGTCACACAATATGCAAGTGGGGGCTGTGGGATTCAAATCCAGGTCTTCAGGTTTGCAGCTCAGAGTCTTAAACCACTGTGCTATAGTGCAAATGTCACGGTGGAGCAGATTAAACTCCCTGGCTTTAATCAGCCATTTGATTCTGCACCTTCAGGGCACTGCCGCTTGCTCCCTTGTGTGCTGCTGGGTGTCCCCCTTGGCAGCCTTACAGCAACCAGGCGTGCACACACAGGACAGTGTGCTGGGTGGGAGGGGCCCCTGGAGGACAGACCCTTCTTCCTAATGAGCACATACAGTAGGTACCCCGAGGCTCTGGGAGTTCATGGGGGATCTTCAGATGTAAGCAAGGGATCAAGACTTGGAGCTCAATGTGCACAGTGTCACAGATGGGAGGAAATGTAAAAACTTAAAGGGGGCCAATGGGGTGGGGAGATGCAGTATGCTGGGGTGGGGGACTGCGGGGGTGGTAGACGAAGAGACAAGACATGACAAACATAATGTGGCTGCCGATGCGACATGGAGCGCACCTGGGGACTGAACCATGGTTCCTGACCTAAACGCTAACCGTCAGGTGAGGCACCAACCGCTGATATGGTCCACTGAGCAGGTGGGCCCTACCTCGATGGAGGCCATGACCACCCCAGACACAACCCTTCCCCCTAGAGTGCCAGTTATGGCATGGGTGATTGCCTGTGGAGCGCAGCACAGGACACCACTTACAGTGGCACTCAAGCTTAAGTAGAATGGGAGAGTAAAAAACTAACTCCGAGCAGTGCCCGCCACAGTGTTTTGAACATGTATAGCGATGGTTGAGGAAGTGTCACTCACACCTGGTCACCCACTCCTGTGACAGAAGGTTGAGAGGCATGAAGGCAAGAGCCTGTGGCATCCAACTGGGGGAGGAGGGAGTTGGGACCACAGCTGTAGACAGGTTTTAAGAGGGGAGTGAGCAGAAGGAGGAAACTGGGAGGGAAGGGTGGGGAACTACAAAGGTAACAGATTTGAGGACATGAAATACTGTGCCACAAGCTCTGTGACCATGAGCAGAAGTTTGCCGCAATCATGGGAGCCAGGCACGAACCAAATGAGATGGGGCTGACCGGAACCCATGGATCCACCACCATTGTGGGGGGTAGAACACGGTGCCCAGGAGGCCCCACCCAAGATTTTCCCATGTTGCTGTTTAGCTAGTTTTGTATGTTTACCTTTGTTATGTGTTATATGTTTTACTGTAGATGTAGGTATTATGACACAAGCACATACTGTACAGATGAAGGCAGATTGTGAATTATGAGAGCCAGGGTAGGAAATGCCTGAGCATAGCCCAAACATAGACCCTCACCAACACTCTGGAGGGGCCAGATTCATACTGAGACCTCCATGACCTCCTATATATAGGCCAAAGACAGGTGCCTTTCTCAGTGCACACACACCCAATACCAACCTAACATAATGTCAAACCCATGTAAATACCTTACATGGAATGTGAAGGGGCACAAATGAAGGAAAAAAAGATATACAATATTAAGGCACTTACAGTCCTTGCCAAGTAAAATACCCTTCCTGCAAGAAACACACACACCTGCCCATCAGGCACAGTAATGGAGGAGAGACTGGGTGGGACAGGTATTCGCAGCCAGGGACAGTAATAAAAAGGTGAGGGTGGCCATATTGATCCACAGGGGTATCCCTGTCCACCCAGTAGAGCAGCACCCTGACCTGAGTGGGAGGTTCATGGTAGTCAGAGAGACCATTCACACACAAGAATTTATCTTGGTGGCAGTATATGGTCCAAACAAAGAGGAGCCAAACTTTTTTACTAAGTTACTATCTCTCATTTCCACGATGCCTCCCACCCCAATCATACTGGCGGGAGACTGGAACCTAATCCAGGATAACTCACTGGATAAGTCCAAGCCCAGAAAAATAGGGCTCTCACATCCCAAAGAGCACTCTCAGAACTCTGAGACTCAATGGGGGCGGTGGACGTGTGGTTGCTACTCCACCTGGACATCAGGGAGTACACCTTCTGGTCGGCACCTCATGACACATCCTCTAGGTTGGACTACTTCCTTGTTAAACAACTGATTCTAGAAATCGCTGCAGAATGCGAAATCCACCCCAAAGTAATATCGAACCATGCTCCAGTCTCCCTAATCATCCTACCTGATGACCAACTAAACCACGATTGAACAAAATAATGCACAAAGCTTTTCTTTACAGAGACTGCAGGCTCACTCCAAACTCTGGCATACCTCTGGGGAGCCTTTAAATGCACCCTCCAAGGTGAATTAATCAGATTGGCATCCACCAAGAAAAAAATTAGGGAGGTAGAATGCACACTGTTACTACACAGGATATGTTCAAGTTTCAAGTTTATTGCAGGAAAGACTCCGTTGAGCAAGCTCATTCACAAGGAGGTCCTGAGGCACATACACATACAGTTCGCAATTACATAGACAGGAGATATAAAATGTAGAACAACAAAGAAAAAATATATAATACAAGAGGTATACACAATAGAAGTCCTTATGCTATATATGCAGTAACATTCCAACTAACCTTGCCCTAAATTATGCAACACATTTCGCTTAATAAGTAGAGGGCCAGTTGGTACCTCAGGAAGTTGACTTGGCGTTAGCCTAGCAACCTACATATGTCTTTAATTTAGAGATAGCTAGTGTTTTGTAGAGTTAATTGATACAATGCTGGTTAGCTTCAGCATGGCTTGTAGTTGGTTCCAAATGTTTGGGAGGGCGTATGAGACAGCTCTTTGGCCAGCTGTGGTACATGCCCTGGGAACATCTAGTAGGATAAGGTCGGATTTCCTTAGGGAATAGGCGTTATGCTATATGTCAATTGGAAACTAAAGCAAAAGGCCCACCCAACACAACCATAGTGTTACAACTCAACACAGCTAGAGCCAAATATGATGAACTGCTAAGGGAGCAAGCAGAATTTGCCATCTTTAGAGCTAAGACTCATTACGTAGACCAGGGGGAAAGGCAGGGAAATTATTAGCCCTCAGACTCAAGCAACAGGAGGCCTGCTGCACAGTCACAATGATAAAGACCACCACCCGGGAGGTTTTTACCTACCCCTAAAGATTGCAGCGGCCTTTGGGGATTTCTTAGCGGAGTTATATACTAAAGATGAACAGGTTCCCCATCAAGGATATACACCAGATCTTACTTTGAGAGTCAGCTCTTGCAGCAGATAACACATTTAAGACTGTAGCTGGCAGGCAACAGGACCCCTTGGCAAACTTCTATCCAGCAGTACCAGGTGGGGACCACCCCCCTGATGTCGGCCCGCCCCCAGCGTCCTATATAGTATAAGAGGAGGTGGTCCCTGGCATGCCCCAGTTCTTTTCCCGCTGTCGACATGCGTTCATCGGCTCCACGGCCTGACTCGCACCAGTACGACCGCCATTTGTCAGTACTTTCAATATCTATCTTATTTTCCCACAGTAATTGGTCACTCTGTTCTCTCTTCCTGTATGTCATCTCCCCCCCCCCCCGTCATCGTCATCGTCTTCTAGGCACACGAATAAGTGCACCTGTGGGAAGCAGATCCCCACTAAAGACTGCCATGTGGTCTGACTGCTGTGTTTGGAAACAGACGACACCCAGTCCTGCCTTCATTGCCAGGCCTTCAATAGCCGGACTCAGATCCTCCATCAGAAGACCCTACAGGCTTACCTCACCCAACAACAGTTGACCGCCATGCAGAGGGATTGATCCTCTGTGCGGGAGTCTTCCCACCGTTCACACAATAAATCGGAGAAACATAGGGACTCTTCCAAACATAAGGAAAAACAGAAGGAGAAGGAAAAAGAGCGGGAGAGATCCCATTCACATTCCAGGTCCTCCAGACCACACTCTGCCTCGAACAGCACCTCAGAATCTTCCAGCCATGACTCACGATTTACCATCGTGAAAGCCCCAGTCACAACACACATGTCGGGCATGAAGGAGAAGGTTTCAGGGTCCTCTGGTCCAACGGTCCAACCTATCAAGATTCGTCCTCCAGTTGAGACCACAGGCCAATCTTCAGACTCAGGTAAAGGGCATCATGTATCCCAGTCAGTCTTTTTAAGTAGTGCCGACTCCCGGGAAAAGTCTAAGACCTCTGGCCAGTCAGCGGGGAGATCTTCCTCTCTTCCTCCCAAACAGGCAAAACATTTGGCAGAGAAACCCTCTCACCTGCCAACAGAGAGGCACCAGTCTGACAAACCTACTAAGTCCACGTTGGACCAGCACCGATGTTGGACATCAGATGGCACCCCCAAGATTTCTCGTATGCTGGCACCGCTGGCAAAGACACTGTCACCTCTGGTGTTTCCTCCTCCAACAGACGACTGGACTGACGTCACCCCTGTGTGGGCAGACCTGACGCTGGTCCATAAGGAACGTCTGGTGCCTGATGATGCTAATCTTAACCTATTGTCGCCTCCAGAAGGCCCACTGATGCTGGACAGATCACTGATGCTGGATGGACCTGACGTAGGTACCAGCGCCGGTTTTGGTGCAAACCCAGGTCCGTCACCAGATCCAGCTACGGGCTCTCTAAAACTTAACCTTTCCCAGATTAAAGACTTATTCAGTCACTGGTGGGAGGCCATCAGACCAGACATCCTCCCCCCAAAACCTCAACAAGCAACTCCTGTTGCTCCGGACTTGACTCGGAATCTGGATGGGGGATCCCTTCCAGATTCTCCCCCACCATCTCTGGACTTACACACAGTCCCTCAACCTCCTTTAGTTCGAGGACCGAGGAAAGCAGTCCACTCCACCAGAGAGGCCTAGAAAGAGAGTTGCCACTAAGAGGGGTCACAGGTCCAGATCTAGGAGCCCTAGCTTGTCCAGCTCCTCGGATAGGCACAGACACAGGAAGAGGTGGCGCAGATCCTCATCCGCATTCTCCTTACTCTTACCAGCCCTCCTATTCCTCACATTCATCCATCAAGGAGTTATCACCCATGAACCCTAAGAATACCCCAAAATTGCCTCCCGATGACCCATCCTTTATGGAGGTCATGCAACACATTCAGGCAAATATGGGCTGGGATATGGAGGATTTAGACCCTGAACGGATGCAACTCACAAAATACCTTGGACAAAAAGACCCCAAACAAGTGGTGATCCCTCCTGTGGTGGACTGTTTTGAAGATGTCACCCAGGCAACATGGAGACACCCCCATTCTTCAACAGCTGTCCCCAAAAAGGCTTTCTGTACAGGGCCCCAAAGGAGCAACCCTTCCTAGCCGAACACCTCACCACAGACTTGGTGGTTATTTCAGCAGCACATGACCACTCACAAAGACTGAAGCACCTGAACACTCAGCCTTCAGACAGAGAGTCCAAACAGTTGGACTCCATGGGCCATAAGGTGTATTCCTCTGCCACCTGCAGCATAAGAAGCCTGAACTTCATGACTCATATGGTCCAATTCCAGAATGCCCTCTGGGAACAGGGAATGGACATCCTGCAGGGAATGCCCAACTGCCCTCAAAAGGCAAAACTTTCTAAACTATTACAAACTGGGTCGGATGTAGGCATGCATGTCCTATGATCCACCTATGATTCAGTGGACACAGCAGCAAGGGCAGCTGCCCCTGGCATATGTCTGCATCGCCATTCTTGGCTTTGAGTTTCGGGCTTTGCACAGGATGTTCAGTCCAACATCCTTGATACACCCTTCAGAGGCTCAGTCCTCTTTGGTGAGGACACAGAGAAGATAATTAACAAACTCCAGGACTCTGGGAAAGCTGCCAGAACTGTGCAGTCCTTGTATCACCGGAAACAGAGATAGTTTTGAAAGTCTTGTTTTCGTGGCCAAGGGGGTCATCCACAACAGCAGCCCATTTTCAGCAACAACAGTCTCAATGGGTAGGCTATAGCCGAAGAGGCGCCCACAGAGGAGCTGCAGGATCCACCTCTTGCCAGGCAAAACTGACTCAAGCCACCTTTCCACCCCCTCCCACCACCTGACTCCCTATGGGACCCACTTCTCCCCAGCACCTTGTCGGGAGAGGCGGTTGGAGGACACTTTTCTCTTTACGTAGCAGCATGGTGAAGCATGACCTCTGACCAATGGGTCCATGAGCTCACAGAGAACGGGCAGTCTATATAGTTCATCAACATGCCACTGGACAGGCCCCAATCCCCCTCCCATTACTCAGCAGAACGTGCAGATCTGATCTGAGAAGAAATCAAGGCTCTGCTTTCCAAGAAAGCCATAGAACCAGTTCCCCTAAATCAGAGAGGAACAGGATTCTATTCTCACTTTGAGGTTCCGAAGAAGACAGGAGACTTGAGACCCATTTTGGATCTCAGCGAGCTCAATCGCTTGGTAGAGTACAAGAGGTTCAGGATGGTCACTCTCCAGAACCTGCTCCCCATGGTTAGCCAGGGAAACTGGCAGGCATCACCGGACATGCAGGATGCATACCTTCACATCCTGGTGGCGAAACACCACAGGAAATACCTCAGGTTCTTTTTTTCCAGGCAGACACTTCCAGTTCAGAGTGTTACCCTTCAGCTTCTCTTCAGCACTGAGGGTGTTCACAAAGTGCTTTGTGGTGGTAGCGGCGCTTCAGAGGATGGCGCATTACATGTTCCCATACTTGGGATGACTGGCTTCTCACAGCGCAGTCCAAGGAACAACTTCTAAGGTCCACTCAGGGCACCTGTACTCTATTCCAGAGTCTAGGTATCACCATTAACGCCCCAAAGTCATCCTTAGTTTCATCCCAGAACCTGCCTTTTATCGGGGCTCTTCTCGACACAGTCAGAGGGAGAACCTTCCTGCCACAGGACAGGGCCAACCAGATACAGGTCCTAGCCAGTCAGATCTCTTCAGCCTCAATGGTGCCAGCCAGAACCCTGCTGTGGCTGCTGGGCCATATGGCTGTGTCAATCATCACAATCCCCTTCGCAAGACTTTGGATGAGGACAATTCAGTGGAAACTCCGTGTCCAGTGAGACCACAGATGGGATGATCTAGACCTTCCAGTCTCCATCACAAGGCCAGTTCAACTGGAACTTCAATGGTGGATGACATCACCTTCCTTGCAGGAAGGAGTGCCACTCCAAAAGGAGGCACCAGATCAGGTCCTGACATCCGATGCCTCAAACATGGGTTGGGGGGCACACCTAGGCATTCACAGGACTCTGGGTCCTTGGTCCATGAATGAGGAATCTCTCCATATCGACATTTTAGAAATAAGAGCCGTTCTCTATGCACTGCAGGCCTTGAGCACGGTCCTCAAGCCAGGACACCTCCTCGTGCAGACGGACAACGTCAGTGGTGTTCTATATAAACAAACAGGGAGGCACTCACTCCTATCCTCTCTGCAGAGAGGCAATGAGAGTGTGAGATTGGGCCATATCCCATCATCTAACGATTTCAGCGTCCATGTCCCTGGGGCCCAGAACATCTTGGCAGATGCTCTCAGCAGAACAAGGTTGAGAGCGCATGAGTGGTCGCTTCTACAATCCATAGTCAATGACCTGTTCACCAAATGGGGGACACCTGAGTTGGACCTCTTCGCCTCCCCTACCAATGCAAAACTGCCCAGTTTCTGCTTGCTAGATCACATGCCTGGTGTGTTCTGGCAAGACGCGTTGTTCCTCTCCTGGAAGGGGAGATTCCCCTACGCCTTTCGACTCCTTCAGAGGGTCCTCCTCAAGGTGCAAATGAAAGGTGTAACAATAATCCTGGTAGCACCACTATGACCTTGACAAATCTGATTTCCACTGTTGCAACAGTTAGCAGTGGAACCTCCAATCACCCTTCCATGGAACACATTCTTGTTTTCCGAGGACAACGGGACTTTGGTCCATCTGAACCTATGGTCCCTCCATCTACATGCATGGCTCCTGAGGACCTAATCAGACTTTGCTTTGGAGTTTCCGACAAGGTCTCAGAAGTCCTTTTGAAGGTGTGAAAGCCTTCTACTAGAGCAACGTATGCCATGAAATGGAAGCAATTTTGTTTATCAGCCACAGCTTGCAACCTGGATCTTTTGGCCTATCAGGTTAATATCCTACTAGAGTACCTGCTATCTCTTTTGGAAGAATAATTAAACTGTACTCCTGAGAGTCAATAATATAGACATACACAAATCTGATGCTGAATTTCATTTAATTGAGCTTCAAATGCTCGAATTCTGGACAGATACACAGGCAAAAACTACCCCAGCACTCTGCCTTCTCAGTAAGGCTTCATGAGGGGGCAATGTTACAGAAACACAAATACATTTATATAGTCCTTTCTTGATGACATCACTATGCTTCATCAGTATTTATCAATTAAGTAATTACATAAGCATCAATATAATGTCTACAGAGATCTAGGTTACAAAATTTAAAAAGAAAAATCCACTTACACAATCAAAACATTGAATTCATATCTGCAGAATAAATCATAAATTCAGCATTCAATTTTGGAGTCAGGCTTGGGCTACTCCTCCATAAAAGTGCATTTGGCTGCCCTCTCTGCCTGTCACATCTCTATTCAGGGGAGAATGGTGGCACAGCTGGAGGTAACTCGCACTTTCCTGAGGGGTATGCTCCACATTAAACCTCCTATTATGAACCCTATTCCCCTTTGGGATCTTTTGTTTGTATTGGAGAAGTTGACCGTACCACCTTTTGAACCTGCTGCTGATTGCGAGCTACGTTTCCTGTCAGGGAAAACGTTATTTTTAGTTGCTATTACTTCTGCTCGTAAGATTTCCGAGCTTCAAGTTCTGATGTGTAAAGAGTCTTACTTGGTGTTCCATAAAGACAGAGTTGCTTTGAGAACTAATCCTAAGTTTCAACCCAAGGTGGTGTCTGAGATGACGTTGAATCAGGATGTCAAACTACCTGTTTATTACCCCAATCACACAAACAGGATGAGGCACTTCTCTATACCCTGGATGTTCATCGTGTGTTGCAATACTACTTATCCAGAACCAAGGGAAGCAGGAGTTCTGACCAGTTATTTGTTTCTTTTGCTCCTAGGACACTTGGGATCCCTGTGTCTAAACAAACCCTGTCCAGATGGCTTGTACAGTGTGTCACAAACGCACTGTGCAGGTCAGGCCCTCTGCTCCCACAGTGCCAACCTCGAAGAGCAATAGTGTGGACAGGAGACGGACAGGGTAACCCTCCTGTCTGTTTTGGGTCCGAATCACCTACCAGCCTCGAGTCCTGGGGGTCAAATGTGAACCTTATGCTAGCATACCCGGTTAACAGGCTCAGATATGTACCCTCTTCGGGAATGCAGTACAGTTTTTTGCCCAGTGGCACCCAGCCAGGTTTCCAAAATGTACCCTTACGACTCAATATGAGACCTAGGTATATTCTTACCTTTATTTTTTATTTATTTATTTAAGAATCAGTTTACAACCTTTGAGCCAGAGGCTCGTTTCCAAAGGTACTTCGTCACAAGATTTAGCAAGATTAGTAACGCATTCAAGCCCTTAACAGCTGTCAGACTTATACACAGGTTCAGCATTCACATGTAAAAAAACTGAGAAAAAGCACAGGCAGTATTTTAAAGAAAATGTTTACTAAAAATTGTGAAACAGGTAAAATCAAACACAGAACAGTTATATCAATAACTTACAGTCACATAAAATAAATGGAAAATTACAGAACACAAATACGCCTACCACAAATACTTAAAAGTTCTTGCCTAGCTAGATGTTACCATAAAGTGCCTTCTTAAGTCCAGAGAACTAGTGTCTCTCTCTTGAGTCCAGAATACAAAAAGCTCTGTTTCCCCCTGATGCCTGTTCATTTCAAAATCCTCTCCCCACCCCGTTGGTGAGGTCACAGTTAGATCCTCCCATAGATTTAATTTCTACTGTGAAAATCAACAATTTTTTAAATATGAGTCTTTCATCAAAACATCTCCTTTGATGTCTCCGTGCTGATTTCCTGTTTTGCTAGAGTGATCTCAGGTTTACGACTGATAACAAGGTTCTGTGACCAAATGGTATCTTCCTACAGGAATCATAACATTTTATGAGGTCCTATCTCCTGGCAGATGGCCAGAGTCCTCTGTTAAAGAGAACAGGAAACCTTTGATCAGTTTCTCCTTGGTTTTTATAACAGGCAGCTGCTTCAACCACACTGACACCTTGGAGGTCAAAGGTCAAGTCTCTCACCCTGTCTACCATCCTTAAGCAGGCAGTCACATACCATACACATTTTATTTTTGCACAAATATTATACAATATAACAATAAGCAGATGGCAGAGCGTCACACACTGCATCTCCTTCTGCTATCGGAAACACGATAAACCCCTACCTGGGCTGATAAGGGGTCATTCCACAAGAGGTGTAGCAGCCTCTTTTGCGGCACTGAAAAACTTCTCAGCTTCAGATATCTGTGCAGCAGCTACGTGGAACACAGTCCACACCTTTATTAGACACTATAGTCTGGACATTGCCTCAAGACACAGAGCAAGCTTCAGGCTTGCTGTCCTGCACGTCCTCATCTCGTAGGGGATTCCTTCCCTCTTTCTCCTAATTCCCTACCACCCAAGTAGTTTTCTTCAGTTTATACTGCCTGGGAATCAGTCCCAAATGTGTTACCTGCTGCAAGAGCTGACTCTCGAAGTAAGATAGTACAGTTATGTAAGAACTTACTGTAACAGTAGATCTTCGAGAGAAGCTCTTGCAGCAGGTATACTTCCCACCCTCCTTCCCCCTGGAAAGTTCCCACTGCATGTGTCCATTTCTGCAAGTTTTTCTTGTTGGATGAGGTATTGCTCTACGGTCCCTAGACGGGTCTTAGCTTATCCTGATGCCGGAGTCTCTGGCGGAACAAGAACTGGGGCATGCTGGAGACTGCCTCCTCTTATACCGTGTGGGACTTCGGGGGTGGGCCAACATCAGGGGGCGGTCCCCGCCTGGTATTGCTGGATAGAAGTTTCCCATGGTGTCCTGTCGCCTGCCGGTTACCGTCCTAAATGTGTTACCTACTGCAAGAGCTTCTCTCGAAGATCTACTGTTACGGTAAGTTCTTATGTAACTGTACTTTTCTTGAAAGGGCCCACCTCCCAAACGTGCCGCACAATATGCTTGAACAGCTTGGTGCCCCCATCACAGTAGGAGACATCAACAAAGTGATAGCATCCCTAAAAATGGATAAAGCGCCAGGCCCAGATGGCTTCTTGGCTAACTTTCACAAGTCCATGGAGCCGATCATCGTTGAACATCTAGACGACTTCATTAACAAAGTGAAAACAAATGGGATTCTGGACCCAGGTCTGTTAAGAAGCCCTTATAACCCTCATTCCAAAGCTAGACAAAGACTTAGCCATCATGGGCAGCTACAGACCAATTTCCCTCCTCAACATGGACCTCAGAATTCTGGCAAAGGTGCTTGCCACCCACCTACAAGGATTAATGGGCAGCCTAATAGGCCCCCAACAAGGGTTCATGCAGGGCAGGTTGGCATCAGACAACCTGCGGAAACTGGCCCATATCCTAGAAGCGTTCAGGGACTCCACTACTCCCACGGTGTTACTGTCCCTGGACGCTGAAAAGGCCTTTGACAGAGTGTTGTGGTTGTTTCTATTTGAACTCTTGAAGGAATTTGGACTGCCTGGATCCTTTATAGACTGGGTCAAACTCCTATACTCAAATCCCACCTCCAGAATACTCTGCAATGGTATACTTTCCCCACCATTCCAGTTACACACAGGCACCAGACAGGGCTCCCCCTTTCTTCCCTGCTTGTTTAATCTATACATTGAACTGCTAACGAGGATACTGGTGGAAGATGCAATTAGCGGCATCCAAATTGGGGACCACAGATATAAAATCTTCACTTACGCCAATGATATACTCCTCCACATGGAGGATCCAGCCCTCTCTATACCCCCCCACCCTCTCGCTCCTGCAAAAATTCAGATGTGTGGCAGGGTACAAATTAAACTTCGCAAAAAGTGGCATTATGCCACTGAAGAGGCATGCATTCTGACCCCTCGCAGCACAATGGGAGAGGGGGGACATGGATCTCAACGTCCAGTAAATACCTAGGAATTATAATTTCACAAAGCGACAATACAGCAGACACAAAATCTAGATACCATATGGGTCAGAATCAGACAGGATCTAGGCAGGTGGTCCTCACTCCCCCTAACCCTATGGACACGCATAAACATAATCAAAATGAACATTTTGCAAGTATATTGTACACCCTCAGCATGTAAGGCTGTTTCTTCCCAGTCTCCTGGATTGCAGACTTGAAATTCTCAATATCCTCATTCCTCTGGAATGGCAGGCCACCTATGAGAGCATACCGCAAACTCACAGCACCTAAGAAATCAGGAGGACTCCAGCTTCCAGATTTCAGATTTTACTACCTCACAGAGCATGCAACCCAATTCCTGTGGCAGAAGACACACTCTACCCAAACTAAGCACATTGACTACATCCCACAATGGAAACTGATGAAGCTGGATCTCTGCCAAGCTCCGGGAATCCAGATTCAGGCCCTTACCAGCATCCCACACAAATCCTTTCCTGTGGCTCTAAAAACTTCCCTAATAGGGACGTCAGTGAAGATCTGTAAAAAACTTCACATCCTCCTGGGCACATAGCCACAACTCAACCCAGCGCAACCCCTGACTGGGAATCTGACCTTCATGATACAGAATAAACCCATCCCTAAAAATTTCCTCAAAGCAGTATAACTCTGGAACCTGGGGTCCCTCCTGGATGGCAACTCACTGATTATCACATCAAACATTCCAACAAAGGATGGACCCTGTCAGAGTGCCCGCCTTCTCATTTTTCCAACTGAGACACTTGTTCGCCACAGCCATTGGCCCCAAACCCTGGGACATGGGGCCCTTTGACAAGTGGGACGAGCTCTGTACATTAACAAACCAAGGCCACACAGTATCCTGGCTTTACAAGCACCTCCTCTCCCTGACCATAGCTCCTAGCAGCACCCGATGTGCCTACTGGGAAAGTGAATTCTCGGAGCTGGGGACCACTGATAACACATCCATCCTATGGAGACAAACACATACATTACTCCAGTTTGTCACACTAAAGCTTATGCAATTCAAAATCAACCATAACTTGTACTTCACCCCAGTCAAACTATTCAAAATGGGCAAACTGGCCTCCAGTCTTTGCTCCTGTTGCAAACAAGACATAGGATCCCGCAAGCATATCCTCTGGGACTGCCTAAAAGCAAAACCCACGTGGGATGAGGTAAGGTCGAAGCTAGACCCTATGATGGTCCTGGTGAACTCCTTCACCCCATAAACCTGCCTATTAGGGCTCAACATGGAGGAGGTCATGGGGGTCAGGAAATACCATATTTCCCTAATCTCAGCCATGGTCAAAAAGCTGATTCTCAAACACTGGATGGACAACCTCATCCCCTCCTTCCAAGAATGGCACAACTCCATCTTGGAGGCACTACGCATTGAAAAAATGATCAGCTACACTCGACACACCCCAAAACTCTTTTGGAAAAGATGGGGAATGCTTGAGGCCCTCCTACTAAATACCTAAACAACACAAGGGACTTGGTACCCAGAGGGCCCAACAGTGCCAAATATCACCACCCCATCCTCCGCTATCGACTAGAGTTTTCCTGCCTTGGCTACCTAGAACTGTATCGGGTCATCAGACTGCTTCAACTTAACACAGCACCATCTTCCCCCGAGGGGGGGGAAGCGTCGTGCGACACCTTGCCTTTGTATTTTTCACTTGAATTTTCTCTTCTGCTTTTCAGCATGACGTTTACGATCATAGATATGTTAATGTGTTGTTTTGCTATGTATTGTTTTGTATTGTCAATAATCTCAATAAACCTTACTATTTACAAAACACAAATATTCCAGTTTTACAGGGAGAGGCACATATTCGAGGACAAGGTGCAGCTGTTAATATTCCGCTTTTACAAGGGTAGGCAACTATTCTAGGACAAGGCGCAGTTGTTAATATTCTGGTTTTACAGGGGCAGGCAGATAGGACAAGACACAGCTGTTAATATTCCAGTTTTACAGGGGGGAGGCACATATTCTAGGACAAAGCGCAGCTGTTAATATTCTGGTTTTATAAAATGAAAAAGGACCTCGAGAGGTGGTCTCTAATAAATCTTCTTATGAATGCTAAGATTCACTCCATTACTATGACCTTCCTTTCCAGATCTCTTTACTTATTCCAGTGCCTCCCCCTCTTTATACACAGAGCATCGTTTCAGATCTGGCATGCTGTAGGTTGCTCTCTAGGTTCATCTGGAACAAAAAGATGGCCAAGAATTAATCTTCACATCGTGCAGATGCATAGAAACAGTGGAGGAAGATCCCCTCCTTGATCTAGAGGATTACTACTTGGCGACACAGTTGAAGATGGCCCTGCACTGGTCTACCCCAACTTACACCTCAAATTGGAAATCATTGGAATGGGGTGAGGAGGAGGGGGCGGGCCTTCCCCTGGACCCCAGGGTTGTATCTCCCCTGGGTTTTACAATAGACCCCCCCCCCTTTACTTACTGTGGTTAGCAATACCTTAGCCGCAGTCCGTAGAGTTTGGCAGAAGTTTAAGCGCAAGAACTCCATTTGGCCCCTATATAGATTAACATATGCCCCAGATTTTGCTCCAGCTCATTTGGACCACAATTTCAAGGTTTGGGACAGGCAACGCCTGACTCACCTTCGACAGTTTACACAAGGGACTGTGGTCCTGGATTTCGAAACTCTCAAAAACACATACACCTTTGACACTCTGACCACTTCAGATTCCTGCAGGCCAGGGCTTATATCCACAGATGTCAAAAGATACTGCTTACAAGCAGTGGTGAATGGGCAGGTGCAGGGGAGGTCATGTCTCGACAGTTTATAAGTCACTGGCTGCTTTGAGAAATGACCCCTAAGATAAAATTACATTTAAATGGCAGGGGGAAGCGGGCCCTGAACCGATAGAGGTAGACTGGAGTAAAGATTTCCATATCGCCTCGAAAACCACTACTGCAGGTCTGCTTATTGGCAGGAGTTCGGGTGGATAGTGAGAGTGCGCTGTTTTCAAACAACATGAAGTCTTGCTGTATTCTGACAATTGCAGTGATTCCCAACCTTTGAACTACCCCGGAGAACTAAGGGTTAACTTTCCATGCAAGGCATGGAACGCTGAGCTGGAGCTCAGTTGAAGTCTCTGTCTGGAGTGTTTTGAACTCAAACTGTCAGATTCTTGACTCCGCCTCACTGAACGGTCGCTCCGGAGATTTCTCCTTCAGCTCGGTTCGAAGTCGGTTAAAGTTTTCAGTTTTTCGTCGGTTTAAATTGAAAAAAAGTTTCCGCATAGTCGGTTCAGTCTCTGTCTGTGGTGCCGTGAGTACTAGATAGGAATTGTTCTATATTTCTGTGTGGAACTTGTAAAGTGTGTGTGTTCGGCTGAGCCGACTCATTTGATTGTGAATTTTGCTATATTTAGTGTGTGGTTACCGTTCTTATCGGTTCTAAAAAACGGTTTTAACCGCTTTCCAATACTTCCGTGACACGGTTAGGAACCGATAAGGAGTCTTGCTCATGTTGGTCAAAAGGGTAAGTTTGGTTACGTTTGCCATGTCTGAGAAACCCAAGAAAAAAACTGGGCCCACTGGGTTTCAACACTGCAGTGAGTGTCTGGAGGACTTTGCTAATGCCGATCCCAACACCACCTGTGTTTATTGTCTGGGGTTTGACCACCTCGATTCAGACTGTAAAATATGTAAACATTTTCTCAAATCTACCCTTGAAAAAAGATTAGGTAGACTGAGGGAAAAGGAGGCCAAGAAGTCTGCTGACCTGGATGGCCAGCCCGGTTCGGTTTCGACCGAGCCAGAAGGAGTGCACTCTGACCAGGGCGATACTTCTTTGGGCAAAAGGAGAGCCGATTCTGAGGGATCGGTTCTGACAAAAAGAAAGCACAAAGATAAATCGACCGGTTCGGATCCAGAGGTTCATGTTCCGACCGCCAAAGAGATAGCCAGGGTGATTCAGATTGTGGAATCTCTTTGTCCGGTTCCAACTGATCCGGCTCCTTCTGGCAGGGGTTCGGTTTGGTTGGTTCCCCTAGTTCAAGAGTATACCCTTGAAGATTTTTATGAACCGGAGTTTGAAGAGGAAGGGGAATTTGAGGATTATGATGTAAGTGAAGGTCTGGATGTGCCTGCGGAACCGGACATCTCCCCAGACAGACCATCAGGTGTTTCCCCGCCTAGGCTTTCTGAGTCCCCTTCCCGTTTTATGTTTTACAGGAAAGTGGCTGAAACCCTCCAGCTTCCTATGGAGGCGGCTGTGGAAGATCAAGAAGAGCCTGATTATGTAGAGATGATGGATATCCCAGAGTCCAGGAGACTGTCTATTCCCCTCCATAAATCTTTTGGGAAACAGACACAAAAAGTCTCCTAACACTATACCTCCTGTGGATAAAAGAAGGGAAAAGAGGTATACACTCTCAGGCTCAGACACGGAGTTATTATATCAGCAATGCAGCCATGTTGGGGTAGTGCAGGCTGCTGCCTGTGACAAGGCAAATATTTCCTTGGCTTCACACCCCCTGACAAGGACTCCAGGAAGATTGATGCCATGGCAAAGAAGCAGTACATGACATCTTCTTTGGGACTCAGGCAGGTGAATTACATGGCCTATACAGCCAGGTACCAGAAGTCCAGGTGGGACACTGTACTGGCACTGGCTAAACAGGCCTCCCCCCAGCTAGCCAAGGAGCTGGAGGTGGTGGCTGCAGATGGGACTGAGGCATCTAAGGTGCAATTTCATGCTGCTGTGGACTCTAATGATGTTTCATCAAGAGTCATGGCTACATCTGTGGCTCTTTGGAGAATGGCTTGGATCAGATGTACTAGCCTCTCGCAGGACACCCAGGCTATGGCTATGGATTTTCCTGTAGTGGGTAAGTCTATGTTTGGGGAGCAGACAGAGAATTACATGAAGAAAATGGATGAGTACAGGACCACTTACAGGAGTGCTCAGCCCAAGGAAAGGCAGGCAACTCCTCAAAGGCAGCAGTCTAGGGGCAGGGGCAGGCCTTTTCAAGGCCTTTTTACCAAGCACAGGCCTCTTATTCCTTTTCACAGAGGGGGTTCTTCAGAGGGAGAGGCAGAAGGGGTATGAGCAGGCCTGCATCCACCCCTCAGCCTAAAGCCCCTGCCAAGCAGACACCCTGATGGGTCTGCCCGGGTCGACTCTCCTATTCCAGTATGGGGCAGGCTGGCTTACTTTGTCCAGGACTGGATGTCTATTACATCCGACAAGTGGGTCCTAGAAGTAGTAAGCCAGGGACTGGTTCTCAGCTTCAAAAAATTTCCAAAGATGAGAGCCAGATCTTTTCCACCTGCAAATCTTTCGGAAACCCTTGCGCTAGAGGCAGATGTTTCTTCTCTCCTAGCTTTAAGAGCTGTAGAGAGAGTACCTACCCTACACTGGGGCAAAGGACTGTACTCCAGGTACTTCCTGACCCCCCAAAAGACAGGGGAGTGGTGACCCGTCCTAGACCTAAGATATCTGAACAATCATCTTTTAAAACCAAAGTTCAAGATGATAACTCTGGGAATAATCCTTCCCTCTCTAAGGCCAGGGGACTGGCTAGCCTCCCTGGACCTCAAAGATGCCTACTTTCACACTTCCTTCAGGTGCTCCCACAGAAAGTACCTCAGGTTTGAGTTGCCCTCAGGCCACTATCAGTTCAGAGCAGTGCCCTTTGGCCTAACTTCAGCTCCAAGGGTTTTCACAAAGTGCCTGGCAGTAGTAGCTGCCTTTCTAAGAAGGCAAAAGATTTCCATAGTTCCTTATCTGGACAATTGGCTATTGGTGAGTCAGTCTCCAGACCAAGTCAAGTCTCACCTGCAAGTGACCCAGCAAGTGCTCACTTCCCTAGGATTTCTTCTCAACCTTCCCAAGTCAGTTATCGAACCAGTCCAGCTCCTTACCTTTATAGGGGCAGAACTGGACACACTCAGAGCAAGAGCCTTTTCTTCCTAGAAAGGGCAAGGACTCTTATGGAACTAGCTCTCCTTCAGCCTTCAGGTATCTCGACCAGCAAGGCATTTCCTCCAGCTCTTGGGCCACATGGCAGCTTCAACAGCAGTGGTCCAAGGCAAGATTCCAGATGAGAGATATTCAGTTCCATCTGAGAGCTTACTGGTCTCAGAGAAAGGACTCTTACACGAACTGATTCCAGTGACTTGACCTTGATCCAGGCCTCCAGTGGTGGCAGGATCAGGACAATTTAAGGCAAGGTGTTCTTGTTGCTCAGCCTTGTTCAGTGGTCCCTACTGTGGATGCTTCTCTTCTGGGCTGGGGAGCCCACCTGGGGTCCCTCACTGCCCAGGGCCTGTGGTCCCCCCAAGAATCCCTTCTCCACATCAATCTTCTAGAGCTCAGGGCAGTTTTTCTAGCTCTAAAAGTGTTCTCACAGTCAGTTCAGAACAAGGTGGTTCAAGTCAGAACAGACAACACTACCACCATGTGGTACATCAACAAGTAGGAAGGCACTCGGTCCATGGCCTTGTGCACAGAAGCCATGAAGTTGTGGTCCCTGGCTTATTCCCTGCAAGCCTCTCTTGTAGCAGTTCACCTTCCAGGCAAGGACAATGTGCTAGCAGATGCACTGAGCAGGATTTCTCAGGGCCATCACGAATGGTCCCTGGACCCTCAGGTGTTGAAAGTGATTTTTTCAAGGTGGGGCACTCCAGAGATAGATGTCTTTGCAGCCCCAGACAATCACCAACTCCCTTCTCTTTTGTTGCAGACCTCCAGTCTTGAGCTCAGTCCCTCTGGATGACCTGATTCTGAATTGGGAAGGGACTTTTCTGTATGCCTCCCCCCCCTTCCCACTCCTGTTCAAAGTTTTAGTCAAAATAAGGTCTCCACCTTGCAAGGTGATTCTAGTTGCTCCAGATTGGGTCAGCCAGCCCTGGTACCCCCTGTTGCTGTCCCTAGCAGTCCATCTTCCCCTGTCTCTTCCCAGGAATTACAACCTGTTAACATCCTCTCAGGGGAGGATTTGGTACCCCAATCTTCAGTCCCTCAGTCTCAAGGCATGGCTCTTGAAGAGTTAAGAGTTTGCAGATCTGCATCTTTCCCAAGGGGTTCTGGACATCCTCAAGGCTTCTCGAAAGCCCTCCACCAGAAAGACTTACAATTCCAAATGGAAAGATTCAGCATTTGGTGTTCTAAGAAGAATATTTCTCCAGACACTGCTGAATTGCCTACGGTTCTGGATTATATGGTCCATCTTAATGGCCTAGGCCTCAGACCAGCTACTCTCAAGGTACACTTGTCTACTGTTTCTGCATTTTTGTCTGTGGGGAAGCCTTCCTCACTATCTTACCATCCTGTGTTCTGTAAATTTTTTAAAGGATTGTCTCACACCAATCCCCCTTTTAGAGACCCTGCCCCTGCCTGGGATTTGAATGTTTGCATTGCTCAGCTTATGCAACCCCCTTTGAGCCTATGTCTTCAGCAGAGCTTAAGTACTTGACTTGGAAAACTGTGTTCTTGGTAGCCATTACCTCTGCCAGGCGTATCAGTGAATTGCAAGCCCTGTCTGTGGAATCTGATTTTATCTCCTTTCATAGGAATAAAGTGGTCCTTAGAACCAATAGAAGGTTCTTGCCCAAAGTGGTTTCAGACTTCCATTTAAACCAGTCTCTGTCTCTCCCTGTTTTCTTCACTGATCATTCTTCCTCAGGAGAGAGGAGGCTACACAGTTTAGATGTCAAAAGAGCCCTTAGTTACTACATAGAGGTAACAAGGGTCACAGGTTTGACTCCCTCCAGTTGTTCCTCACTTATGGAGAAGTGGGAAAGGGCAAACCTGCCACCAAAAGATCTATTGCCAGGTGGATCGTGTCTTGTATACAGTTTTGCTACTGGGAAAAACTCCACCGTTAGGCCTGAGGGCTCATTCCACAGGAGGTACAGCTGCTTCCCTGGCTGCAGCCAGGGATATTCCTCTCCTAGAAATTTGTCAAGCAGCCACCTGAAAAACAGTCCATACCTTTACCAAGCATTACTCTCAGGATATCCAGGCTAGGAGTGATGCTCGGTTTGGCACAGCAATACTTCAGAGCCTATTCCCAAAGTAGGTTCTGCCCCTCCTCCTTGGAGGTACTGCTTGGTAGTCTGCAATTGTCAGAATACAGCAAGACTTCATGTTGTTCGAAGAAAAAATTACTCACCTTAGTAATTATATTTCTTTTAATGGAGTCTTGCTATATTCTGACCTCCCTCCCTGCCTCCCATCTCAGAACCTGTTTTTGGGAAGTGGTTGGGCAGGTGCAGTGTTGCACCCAAGGGGTGTATTTGCTGGAGCCCTCCTCCCTTTTGTTTGGGTACTTATTTATTATTATTTTTTGAGTACATTGGGTTTAGTTTTTGGGTTTCCTGACTTGAGTCTTCCTTGGGAATCCAAAACTTTTCAGCCAGTTGGCTAGTAGAATTTTACAATTTCCACATAGAATTTTTATTTTAGTTGGGCTCGTAAGAATCTGACGGTTTGAGTTCAAAACACTTCAGACAGAGACTTCAAACGAGCTCGAGCTCAGCGTTCCATGCCTGGCATGGAAAGTTAACGGTTAGTTCTCCGGGGCAGTTCAAAGGTTGGAAATCACTGCAATTTTCAGAATACAGCAAGACTCCATTAGAAGAAATATAATTACTAAGGTGAGTAATTTTTTCTTCAAACAACATGAAGTCTTGCTATATTATGACATATCCAGTGAGTCCCAACCTTCAAACTGCTCTGGAGGTGAAAGTGTTAACTTTCCATGCCAGGCATGGAATGCTGAGCTCGAGCTCGGTTGAAAACTCTGTCTGTTGTTCTTCAAACTCAAACTGTCAGATTCTTTACCTCACCACTGAACAGTCGCCCGGAGATTTTCTCCTTCTGCTCGGTTCATTTTGTCAGTTAAAGTATTATTTTCTTGGTTTGACCGAATTTAAACCTAACTGGTCGGTTCAAGCTCTGTCTGTGGTATTGTAAGTACTAGATAGCTTTTACATTTAATTCTTCTGTGGGAACTTGTAAACAGTTATCGGTTCGGTTTGAACCGATCAGGTTGTTTTGAAATATATTAATCTGTCTTTTAGAGTGTGGTTACCAGTTCTTATCGGTCCTAAAAAAATGGATTTTATTACGTTTTTTTCCATGACCCGTGACACGGTTGGGAACCGATAAGAGGGTCTTGCTTGGCAGATTGCCATAAACGGGCAAGTTTGGTTAGGACTGGCACTATGTCTGAGAAACCCAAAAGAAAAACCGGGCCCACTGGGTTTCAACACTGCAGTGTCTGTGGGGAAGCCTTTGCCAAGGCTGACCCCCACACCACCTGTATTTATTGTCTGGGGTTTGACCACCTCAATGCAGACTGCCAGATTTGCAACAATTTTCCTGCAGCTACCCTGGATAAAAGAGTTTGTAGGCTCAGGGAAAGGGAGGCCAAGAAGTCCGCTAACCCGGATGGCCAGCCCGGTTCGGTTCCAGCTGAACCGGAGGGAGTGCCCTCTGACCAGGGTGAGACTTCCTCAGGCAAAAGGAGAGCCGACTCGGAGGAGTCGGTTCCAGCAAAAAGGACAAGGAAATCAGCTGGTGTGGAGCCAAAACTTTCCTCTCCAACCACTGAAGAAATAGCCAAAGCGATTAAAATTGTCCAGTCGCTTTCCCCGGTTCCGACCGAACCGGCACCATCATGTAAGCTCGGTTATCGGGTTCACCAGTTCAAGATTATGATTTAGAGGAATATTATGAACTGGAGGAGGGAAGAGGAGTATGAGGAGAGTGAATGATTTGAAAGTCTGGATATGCCCATTGAACCGACATCTCCCCAGACAGACCTTCAGGAGTGTCTCCTCCTAGGCTTTCTGGAGTCCCTTCATTTTATTTTTATAAAAGTGGCTGAAACCCTCCAGCTCCCTATGGAGGAAGCTGTGGATGATCAAGAGGAACCTGACTATGTGGAAATGATGGATATCCCAGAGTCCAGGAGACTGTCTATTCCTTTGCATAAATCTTTTGGGAAACAGTAAAAATTCTAAAAACTCCTCACATTATACCTCCTGTTGATAAGAGAATGGACAAGAGGTACACATTGTCAGGCTCTGATACGGAGTTCCTTACACAACAATGCAGCCATGTTGGGGTAGTGCAGGCTGCAGCCTGTGACAAGGCAAATATTCCCTTGGCCTCACACCCCTGACAGGACTCAGGAGGATTGATGCCATGGCAAAGAAACAGTACATGGCATCATCCTTGGGGCTCAGACAGGCAAATTATATGGCTTATGTTGCTAGATACCAGAAATCCAGATGGGATACTGTTATGGCTCTAGCAAAACAGGTCCCTGGCCAGCTTGCCAAGGAGCTGGAGCAGGTGGCTGCTGATGGTATTGAGGCATCTAAGGTGCAATTCCATGCTGCAGTGGACTCTAATGATGTGTCATCAAGAGTCATGGCACTTCGCAGAATGGCTTGGCTCAGATGTACTAGCTTGTCACAGGATACCCAGACTAAGGCCATGATTTTCCTGTTGTGGGTAATTCTATGTTTGGGGAGCAGACAGAGAATTACATGAAGAAAATGGATGAGTATAGGACCACCTATAGGAGTGCACAGGCCAAGGAAAGGCAGGCCATCCTCAAAGGCAGCCTTCCAGGGGCAGGGCAGGCCTTTCATAGGCCCTTTACCAAGCCCAGGCCTCCTCTTCAGCTTACGCCCAGAAGGGGTTCTTTAGAGGAGAGGCAGACGGGGTACAAGCAGACCTGCTTCCACCCCTCAGCCTAAAGCCCCTGCCAAGCAGGCACCCTGATGGGGTGGCCAGGGCCGATTCTCCACTACCTGTAGGGGGCAGGCTGGCTTACTTTGTCCAGGACTGGAAGTCTCTCACATCAGACAAGTGGGTCCTAGAAGTAGTAAGCCAGGGACTGGTTCTCAGCTTCAAAAAATTTCCAAAAATGAGAACCAGATCCTTTCCACCTGCAAATCCATCAGAGGCACTTGCCCTAGAGGCAGAAGTCTCTACCGTCCTGGCTCTCAGAGCCGTGGAAAGGGTTCCACCCCTACACCAGGGCAAAGGATTGTACTCCAGGTACTTCGTTACCCCCAAAAAAACAGGAGAATGGCGGCCCATCCTGGATCTCAGATACTTAAACAAGCACCTTTTAAAACCAAAATTCAAAATGGTGACTCTGGGAATTATTCTGCCCTCTCTAAGACCAGGGGACTGGCTAGCGTCCCTGGACCTCAAGGATGCCTACTTCCATATTCTCATCAGAAGCTCCCATCGAAAGTACCTCAGGTTCAAGCTGCCCTCAGGCCATTACCAGTTCAGAGCAATGCCCTTTGGCCTCACCTCTGCTCCAAGGGTATTCACAAAATGCCTGGCAGTAGCAGTTGCCCACCTAAGAAGGCAAAAAATTGCCATTTTCCCTTACCTGGACGACTGGCTCATAGTAGGCCAGTCTCCAGACCAAGTCAAGTTGCATCTTCAGATAACTCAGCAACTGCTTACCTCTCTAGGTTTCCTTCTGAATCTTCCAAAGTCAGTTCTAGAGCCTGTCCAGCTCCTCACCTTCATAGGCGCAGAACTGAATACAGAGGAAGCCAGAGCCTTCCTGCATTTGGACAGGGCAAGGACCCGGGTCTCTCTGGCCTCCTCATTCACCCTGCAGGTCTCTCGATCAGCAAGGCATTTTCTACAGCTCCCAGGGCACATGGCTGCATCTACAGCAGTAGTGCAATGAGCCAGATTTCAGATGAGGGACATCCAGTTCCATTTGAGAGCCTTTTGGTCTCAAAGAAAGGACCCTCTAACCAAATTGATCCCAGTGACTCGAACCTTGATCCAAGCCCTACAATGGTGGCAGGATCAGAGCAATCTGAGATAGGGGGTTCCCTTTGTCACTCAGTCTCACTCTTTAATCCTTACTACAGATGTGTCCTTCTTGGGGTGGGGAGCTCACATGGGCGACCTCACTACCCAGGGACTGTGGTCCCCTCAGGAATCTCTGCTCCACATCAACCTGTTAGAGCTCAGAGCAGTTTTTCTAGCACTTCAAGCTTTTTCCAAATCTGTTCAGAACAAAGTTGTACAGGTCAGAACAGACAACACCACTACGATGTGGTACATCAACAAGCAAGGAGGCACTCGGTCTATGGTCTTGTGCACCAAAGCAATGAAGTTGTGGTCTCTGGCTTATTCCCTGGACACCTCCCTTACGGCAGTTCACCTCCCAGGCAAGGACAATGTCCTGGCAGATGCTCTCAGCAGGATTTACCAGGGCCATCACGAATGGTCACTGGATCCCCTGGTCCTGGAGGTAATGTTTGCCAGGTGGGGCACCCCGCAGATGGATCTTTTTGCAGCCCCAGACAATCACCAACTTCCCCTTTTTTGCTGCAGGCCCCAATGTTGGGCTCAGTCCCTCTGGATGCCTTAGTTCTCAACTGGGAAGGAAAGTTTCTCTATGCTTTTCCCCCCCTTCCCTCTCCTGTTCAAAGTGTTAGTCAAAATCAGATCTCAATCCCGCAAAGTGATTCTCATTGCTCCAGATTGGGCCAGACAACCCTGGTATCCATTCCTACTGTCCTTAGCAGTCCATCTTCCCCTGTGTCTTCCCAGGAATCACAATCTGTTAACCTGTGCTCAGGGAAGGGTTTGGTACCTGAACCTCAAATCTCAATCTCAAGGCCTGGCTCTTGAAGAGTTAGAATTTGCTGATCTACACCTCTCCCAAGGTATAATGGATATATTGAAGGTTTCTAGGAAGCCTTCCACCAGGGCTACTTACAATTCCAAATGGAAGAGGTTTTCCATATGGTGCTCTGGGAAGCATATTTCCCCAGAATCTGCTGATTTACCCACAGTCCTGGATTATATGGTCCATTTGAACACTTTGGGGCTCAGACCAGCTACCCTAAAGTGCATTTGGCAGCTGTGTCTGCTTTCATTTCAGCAGGTAAACCCTCTTCTTTCAGCTCATCCTGTATTCTAAGTTTTTTAAGGATTGCTTCACACCAACCCTCCATTCAGGGACCCTGCCCCTGCCTGGGATCTTAATGTTTGCATTGCTCAGCTTATGCTACCTCCCTTTGAGCCCTTGTCTTCAGCAGAGATCAAGTATTTGACTTGGAAGACTGTGTTTCTGGTAGCCATCACTTCTGCCAGACGCATAAGTGAATTACAAGCTTTGTCAGTGGAGCCTGATTTTATCTCCTTTTATAGAGATAAGGTGGTCCTCAGGACTAACAGGAAGTTCTTGCCTAAGGTGGTTTCAGATTTCCACCTTAATCAATCTATTTCTCTTCCAGTGTACTTCACTGACCATTCCTCCTCTGGTGAGAGGAGGCTGCACAGCTTAGATGTGAAGAGAGCCCTTAGTTACTACATAGAGCGTACCAAGGGTCACAGGTTTGACTCCCTCCAACTGTTCCTCACTTATGGTGAGGTTGGTAAAGGGAAACCTGCCACTGAAAGATCCATTGCTAGGTGGATTGTCTCTTGTATCCAATTCTGTTATGAAAAGCTGGGTAAGGTTCCTCCCTCAGGCCTGAGGGCTCACTCTACCAGAGGTACAGCTGCTTCCCTGGCTGCTGCCAGGGACATCCCCATTCTAGAGATTTGTCAAGCAGCTACCTGGAAAACAGTTCACACTTTTACCAAGCATTACTCTCTGGACACCCAGGCTAGGAGTGATGCTCAGTTTAGTACAGCTGTGCTTCAGAGCCTATTTCCTAAGTAGGTTCTGTCCCTCCCTCCATCGAAGTACTGCTGTAGTCTGCATATGTCATAATATAGCAAGACTTAATGTTGTTTGAAGAAAATTACTCACCTTAGTAATGTTGTTTCTTCTAATGGAGTCTTGCTATATTATGACCTCCCGCCTGCCCTCTCAGAACCTCTGTTTTTGGGATGTGGGTGGGCAGTGCAGTGTTGGCACTTAGTAGATGCCCACCTTGTTTTTTTCACCCCTCCCTTTTTTGGGGTGACTGGGTGTTGTGTTTTTCACTTTTTGGGTCTCCTGACTTGAGTCTTTGTTTTGGGACCAAAAAATGTGTTGTTATATTTAGTAGCCAGTTGGCTAGTGTAGGTTTACAGCTTCCACACAGTGAGTTTAGCTTAGTGAGTTTAGCTTGTAAAGATCTCACAGTTTGAGTTTGAAGAACAACAGACAGAGTTTTCAACCGAGCTCGCGCTCTAAGCTCCATGCTCTGCATGGAAAGTTAACTCTTTCACCTCCGGAGCAGTTCGAAGGTTGGGACTCACTGCATATGTCATAATATAGCAAGACTCCATCAGAAGAAACAACATTACTAAGGTGAGTAATTTTTTCTTCTCACACCATCGGTTCTTAAAAGAAGAGATCCTGCCTGCTCTCCAATGTGCTGGAGGTCATGTGGGGAGGAAGAGGTGCACCACCTACATATCTTCTGGAAGTGCCCCAAGATAAGGCCCTTTTGGAACAGGGTGACCCTTGCCCTGATTGATCTCTTTATGCTGGACCAATCATTGGACTGGCCAGAGGCCATATTGGGCATCCCTCCTCAGTCCCTCAGGGGAGTTGACTGCCTTTATCTCTGGGCCATATTATTAGTTGCAGCCCACAAGGCCATCACCTGCACCTGGCTGAAACCTGACTCACCTGACCTTAAGTCATTCAGGTCATTCAAGAAGTTTCTGAACTGGAAGAACCAACTTTTAAAGTTAACCAGCAGACACACATCTATACTCACAGGTGGACAAGATGCCTAGTTTGGCTAGACACACATCCGAACCCAGACACTCAGGCATCAGAACTGTGAGATGCCCTAGTTAATCCAGACAGGGGCCTGAGGGTGAGGGGAGCTTGGAGTCTGGAGGTCATTAAGGATACTTTTAGTTGGTGCTCCCTAGTTTTGCCTTTGCATAATAGCTTAAGGAACAATGAATTTTACTGATGTTATAACAGAAACTGAAATACCTTCAGAATGCAAAATCAGTTGTTTAAAGGTCAAAATGAATAACCTACGACTGATTGGAATTTTGATTTTATGTACTATATGTAAGTACCCAATTGTTGTTAATAAACTTGAGTTCAAAAAAATATATATTCTGGTTTTACGGGGGGAGGCACATATTCTCACCCTAGGAATACTCGAATATGCCTAACTCTTATGCAGTATGCCTTTAAGCCAGATCTGCCAGAGATGGGACGTTATGCTAATGATGAAATAATTGGCTCTTGCCACTTTTTCAAATGCTGCCACCTATCAACTGCCTACATTGTAACCCTCAGATTTCTCTCTCCACATGTCAAGACTAGATGCTCAGAGATCCTCTCCTCATCATCTCGCTGTGAAATTTAAAAAAATACTTACAAGTTTATTTTCATTTGTTGCTCTTATCTCTTGTTTGTATTAAAACCGTTAGCTTTATTTTTGTTAAATTGTTGTTTTTCTGTTTCTCCCAATTCGGTATAAAGTTTAAATTTCATTGCAGTTGTGATTTCTGTTTGTTTTTTGTTCAAATGTCTGAAAAACCTAAGAAAAGGACCGGTGAACCCAGTTTCAGAAATTGCTCAGAGTGTGGAGAAGTGTTTGCCAAGGCAGATAAACACATTTCTTGTGTTATTTGCCTTGGCTACGATCATTTGAAGACAGACTGTGAAATCTGTAAGACCTCTCCTGAAAAAACGCATGAAAAATGTTTGGAAAGGCTTAAAAAGAAATTGCTTCCACTTAAAGGTCCCTCTGGCTCTGACCAACCAATACCCTCAGTGGCTGTGGGTGAAACCACAGAAGCCACAATTTCTACCACTGATACGGGTGCGAAAAGGCCTGCTGAACCGGCTAGCTCTCTGGTTCACATGAAAGAAACTAAGAAGATAAAACACACTGAACCCATTGCTGGTCAGCCTATGGGTACTTCTGTGTCTGTTACCATGCCTGCTCCTCTGGAAATTGCACTTACAAGCTTTGCACGGTCTGCTGCCTGCTGGACAGCAGTCTAAAGTTCAGACCCCTGCAGAGTCTACCCAGTCCTCTGCATAAGGCAAGGGAAGATTATGGGGAATATGAAGAAGAGGATGAAGGCGAGCCTATAGAACCTGAACAGGAGTTTGGCTCTCCCCCCAGGTCATCAGATGGGTACTCATCTTATTTCTCCTTTGTCAGGAAAATGATAGATGCACTGGATAACTCTACCACTGAGGTGATAGAGGATGAAGAGGAGGCAGAGTATTTAGAACACCCAGCAAAATGTTATTGCTCCCAATAAACAGTTTTTTTAAAAGGGATGCAACAAAGCTCCTCCAAACACTTGGGTCTGTCCCACCTTTGAATAAAAAGCTGGACAGAAAGTACCAGCTTGACATGGAAGGGTACACATTTTTATTTTCCCACCCTGACCACCAGGGGGTGGTACAAGCTGCAGCCTGTGACAAGGCAAAAGCACCTCTTGCTTCTCACCCTCCAGAGAAGAATTCAAGAAAAACAGACAATATGATCAAAAAGGGCTATTTATCATCTTCTTTGGCCATAAGGCAAGCTAATTTCCAGGCCTATGTGGCTCAGTATCAGAAACCCCTCTGGCAGTCTGTCATGGCTATGGCAGACAGGGCTCCTTCAAACCTTTCAGCAGACCTTGTTGAAACTGCCAGATTTGGCTTGGAGGCTGCCAGATATCAGTTTCAGATGGCAGCAGACACCAACAACACTGCTGCTAGATGGATGGCAAATACAATTGCACAGAGGAGGTTTGCCTGGTTAAGAGCCACAAACCTTACTCAAGACACTCAAAACAAGGCTCTGGATTTCCCAGTGGAGGGTAACTCCCTTTTCGGAACTCACACAGAAGCCTACATGAAAAAAGTGGATGAGTACAAAATCACATATAGAATAACTCTGCCAAAGAGAATGCTCCCACATCCACAAAACCATATGGAAGGGGCGGCATCAGCAGACAGTTTCATTCCAGGCCTTTTTATCAGGCCATGGCCGTACCCCAAATACAACAGTACCCTCAGCAAGGATATCTCAGGAGCAGAAGGGGTTCCAGATGTGGTTCCCAGTCTTAGCCCTAGGCAAAGCAGGACCCCTGACTTGTCCTCCAAGGCCGCCTCCCCACTTCCTGTAGGGGACAGGCTGACTCTCTGTTTCCAGGCTTGGAAACAGATAACCACAGACAAGTGGGTCTTGGAAGTAGTGAGTCAGGGATTGTCCCTAAGCTTCAAATCCCTTCCTTCCCTAAGAACCAGAGTATTCAAACCAGCTTCCAATGCAAAAAGAAAGCTGCTGGAAAAGAAGGTTCAAAATCTATTGCTGTCAAAAGCAGTGGAACCTGTGTCTTCACAGCAAAAGGGAAAGGGGTTTTATTAAAGATACTTCTTCACAACATAGAAAAATGGGGAGTGGTGGCCTATCCAAGACCTAAAGGTGCTAAACAGACACTTATTAAAGCCCAGGTTCAAAATGGTAACCTTGTAACTGATTCTGCTAGCTCTCCAAAAAGGAGATTGGCTGGCATCCCTGGACCTAAAAGATGCTTATTTCCACATTCTCATAAGATAGTCTCACAGAAAGTACCTCAGGTTCAGACTCCCATCTGGTCATTACCAGTTTTCAGCCCTGCCATTCAGTCTCACTTCAGCTCCAAGAGTGTTCACAAAGTGCCTGGCAGTGGTTGTGGCACACCTGTGAAGGCAAGGTGTTACAGTGTTCCCCTACCTGGATGACTGGTTAGTGGTTGGAAAATCACCACAGCAGGTAGCGGAGCACCTACAGCTCTCCCAAGGATTCTTGGAGTCCCTAGGTTTCCTGGTAAATCTCAAAAAGTCAGTCCTCCTCCCTGTACAAGTGCTGCAGTTCATAGGAGCAGAATTAAGTACCCAGGAGGGCAGGGCTTACCTACCTCTGGACAGGGTAAACAGCATTCTTCAGATGGCAGACTCTTTCAGCCTGAACAAACCAAAAACTGCAAGACAGTTTCTACAGTTACTGGGCTACATGGCAGCTGCCACTGGCACAGTCCTGGGCTCCAGGTTCCAGATGAGAGACATCCAATTCCACCTAATAGCTCATTGGTGTCAAAGATGGGATTCTCTCTCAAAGCTGGTCCTAGTAACATAAACATTACTCCTGGCCCTTCAGTGGTGGAAAGAGGAAGCAAACCTCAGAGAGGGGTTCCCCTTTCAAAAGTAGCCTCCATCAGTGATTCTCACAACGGATGCATCACTGCTAGGGTGGGGTGCCCACCTAGGAGATCATACTACCCAGTGCATTTGGTCCAGTACAGAGTCACTCCAGCACATAAACCTTCTGGAGCTCAGGGCTGTGTTCCTGGCACTCCAAGCCTTCACACCACTAGTTCAGGGAATGGTGGTACAGGTCAGAACAGACAATACCACCAAGTTTTACATAAACAAGCAGGGAGGAACAAGGTCATATCCTCTCTGCACAGAAGCTATGCGAATTTGGACTCTGGCCTACTCTCTGGGAGCTTCTCTTCAGGCCATTCATCTGCCAGGCAAAGACAATACCCAAGCAGATGCCCTGAGCTGGATCAACCAGGCCCACCACGAGTGGACCCTGAACAGGCAGGTGGTGGAAGTGATTTTCAAAAGGTGGGGCACCCCAGAGATGGATCCCAGGAAAGTCACCACCTGCCACAGTATTGCTGCAGACCCCCAGCTCAGGGAACAGTCCCCCTGGATGCTTTGGTTCTGGATTGGTCAGGGACGGATCTGTATGCATTCCCCTCATTCCCTCTGGTGCTACTCAAACTCAGGTCCTAGTCAGCCACAATGATCCTGATAGCACCAGACTGGGCCAGGCAGCCATGGTACTCTCTGCTGCTCTCCATGTCTGTGGCCGAACCAATACACCTTCCTCTGAGGCACAACTTGCTAACCTCCAACCAAGGGAGACTCCTGTACCCGAACCTCAAGTCACTCAGACTCAAGGCTTGGCTCTTGAGGACCTAGAATATGCAAGCCTGCATCTCTCTGACAGTGTCCTGGATATTTTAAGGGGGTACAGGAAACCTTCCACCAAGAAAACCTACGCCTCTGGATAGGAAGCAACTGTTCCTAACATATGGGGATATGGGAAAGGGAAATCCAACATCTAAGAGGTCCTTTTTGCATTGGATAGTCCAATGTATTCAGTTTTGCTATTCAAAAGCTGGAAAGGAGGCCCCAACAGGACTTAGAGCCCATTCCACAAGGGGTACAGCTGCTTCTATAGCAGCCTCCAGAGATATTCGTTTGGTGGACATCTATCAAGCAGCCACCAGGAGAACAGTGCATACCTTTACTAAGCATTACAGTCTGGACACACAGGCTACTCTGCCCACCTCCAAAGGTACTGCTTCTTAGTCTGCATAAGAGTTAGGAATATTGGACCATTCCTGGGGTGAGAAGAAAAAATTTCCGTAGTAATCTTGTTTCTTCCAGGGGATACTCCACTATTCATTAATCTCCCACTCTGCCTCCCTTGCTAGAACCAGTGGCCTCTGCACTCCATGCTGCATTACCAAGGGTATGTGTGCCACACTCTGACTTTTATATTTGGAACTGTGTTTTCAATGGTTTTCCCCTCTTCAGGTGATTCTGACATTGGGGGTGTTTTGGTAGATTTTACCACCTATTGGAGGTTTTTTAAATGTTTTATTATTATTATAGTGTTAAGTATTAAATTCCTCTTGGGCCCTGTCTTGTCAGGCATCCACGAAATCTGAGGGTTAGAATGTAGGCAGTTGATATGTTATGAATATTGGAGTATCCCCCGGAAGAAACAAGATTACTATGGTAAGTAATTGTTTCTTCTAAGACAAGGCGCAGCTGTTCATATTCTGGTTTTACAGGGGAAGGCAGACATATTAGGACAATGCACAGCAGTTCATATTGCAGTAGGGGGAGGCAGATATTCTAGGGCAAGATGCAGCTGTTCATATTCCGGTTTTACATGGGTAGGCAGATGTTCTAGGACAAGGCGCAGCTGCTAATATTCCAGTTTTCCAGGAGGAGGTAGTCAGATATTCTTGAAGAAGGTGCAGCTGTTAATATTCCTGTTTTACAGGGGGAGGCAGATATTCTAGGACAAGGCACAGCTGTTAATATTCCAGTATTACAGGGGGAGGTAGATATTCTAGGAGAAGGCGCAGCTGTTAATATCCCAGTTTTACAGGGGAAGGCAGATATTCTAGGACAAGGCGCAGCTGTTAATATTCTGGTTTTACAGGGGGAGGCAGATATTCTAGGAGAAGGCGCAGCTGTTAATATTCTCGTAGTACGGGGGGAAGGCAGATATTCTAGGACAAGGCACAGCTGTTATTATTCCGGTATTACAGGTAGAGGCAGATATTCTAGGACAAGGCACAGCTGTTAATATTCCAGTTTTATAGCAGATGCAAATATTCTAGGACAAGGTGCAGCTGTTAATATTCTGGTATTACAGGGGGAGGCAGATATTCTAGGACAAGGCGCAGCTGTTAATATTCCAGTTTTACAGGGGTAAGCAGATATTCTAGGACAAGGCGCAGCTGTTAATATTCTGGTTTTACAGGGGGAGGCAGATATTCTAGGAGAAGGCATAGCTGTTAATATTCCAGTATTACAGGGGGAAGGCAGATATTCTAGGACAAGGCACAGCTGTTAATATTTCAGTATTACAGGTAGAGGCAGATAATCTAGGATAAGGCACAGCTGTTAATATTCCAGTTTTACAGAGGGAGGCAGATATTCTAGGATACGGTGCAACTGTTAATTTTCTGGTTTTACAGTGGGAGGCAGATAATGTAGGACCAGGCACAGCTGTTAATATTCCAGTTTTACAGGGGGAGGCAGATATTCGAGGACAAGACGCAGCTGTTAATATTCTTGTTCTATAGGGGGAAGCAGATATTCTAGGACACGGTGCTGCTGTTAATATACCGATTCTACAGGGGGAGGCAAATATTCTAGAACAATGCGCAGATGTTAATATTTTGATTTTACACGGGGAGGCAGATATTCTAGGACAAGACGCAGCTGTTAATATTCCGGTTTTACAGGGGGAGGCAGATATTCTAGGACAAGGCGCAGCTGTTAATATTTCAGTTTTACAGGGGGAGGCAGATATTCTAGGACAAGACACAGCTGTTAATATTCTGGTTTTGCGGGGGAGGCAGATATTCTAGGACAAGGCTCAGCTGTTAATATTCTGGTTTTACAGGGGGAGGCAGATATTCTAGGACCAGGCACAGCTGTTAATATTCTGGTTTTTCAGTGGGAGGATGATATTCTAGGACAAGGCGCTGCTGTTAATATTCCAGTTTTTCTGAGGGAGGCAGATATTCTAAGATAAGGCGCAGCTGTTAATATTCCGGTTTTACTGTGGGAGGCAGATATTGTAGGACAAGGTGTAGGTATTAATATAGAAACATAGAAGTTGACAACAGATAGGGACAGCAATGCCCATCCAGTCTGCCCATTTTTTCTACCTTATGAATGTGCCACAGAAACATGAAAACATAGAAGTTGACGGCAGATAAGGACCGCAAGGCCCATCCAGTCTGCCCATTTTTTCTACCTTATGAATGTACCATAGGCCTTTACACTGTCAATGGCTTATCTATTCATACTCATCTGTATTGCTCCCTTATGCTTATCCCATGCCTGTTTGAAGCCCTGCACTGTATTCATATCCACCACTTCCTAAGGTAGGCCATTCCATGCATCCACCGCCCTTTCTGTGAAAAAGAACTTCTAGGAGCGTGGATATGTTGTTCATCCACACTCTTTGGCATGTCCTCTTCTGCCTTAAATCTCACTGGAAGTCTTCAAGCTGGCTCCTCCCACCCACCCGGGTGGTATATATCTCGGTTCCACCCCATGACGCCAGATCTTCCTTTCCGCTGGAAGATTCATGTTGCCTCTCTCATGCTATCACATTTTGTAGACCCTGCCTTTCAAACCTTCCGTTTTACCGAAACTTTGCATTGTTCATGTTAGCGATCACAAGTTTGCAGCTTCGATCATGGAAGAAAAATCTTTCCTCAGATTTCGTCGGTGCCCATGTGGCCAGAAGATGTTATGTACCGATCTCCATACCGCGTGCGTCTACTGCCTCTGTGTCAGCCATGACACCTCTTCGTGCAGTATATGTTCAGCCTTTCATCCCAACATCCTCGCTGATAATCTCGCACACCTGAAACTGGGGAGGCTGGAGAAGGGGAACCCTCTGGTGAAATCCAAAGAGGCTCGGTGGGCGGTTTCAACGGCTGCAGGATCCACCGAGCAGTTGGAACGCATGCAAGTGTTCGAGAAGCAGGTGGCTCTTGCTGCGGAGTCTTCTCAGAGCTTTATCGTTCCACTCAACCTGGGCTGCACCTTCTCGGGTTCCTTACGGGAGTTGTGCCAGTCTCTCCCTACCAAGGGAGAGGCGCTTGCGGGCCCACATTCCACTCAATCCCATAAGCGGGAGAAGGATCCGAGTGCGTCGTCGTCTCGACGGAGACGGTCTTGGAAGCAGGAGAGATCTTGGTCCCAGGAACATGCGGTCTCGACTCCTCCAAGCCTGCTCAGTGATGGGGTGGGGGCTGCCATCCCCTCTCCCGTCACGCCAGCTCTGGGTCCTCCCGTGGGGCCGGCACCACCACCTCTCACAGCAGGAATACTCCAATATTCATAACTCTTTTACAGTGTGCCTTTAAGGTCAGAATGCCCAGAGATGGAATGCTGTGCAAATGATGGACTCATTAGCATGAGCCACTTTTCAGATGCTGCCACCTGTCAACTGCCTACATTCTAAACCTCAGATTTCTTCCTCGGCCTGTCAAGACCGGACGCCTGGAGATTTCCTCCTCAACATCTAGTCACAAGAAGCCTTGATTTTCATAAATACTTAAGTATTTCTTGTTTATTTTCAATTGCTGCTTCTTATCTTTGTGTTTTTCTATAACCGTTAGTTAAGTTAGTTAGTTTGGTATAGTTTTCTCGGTTCCTCTCGGTTCAGAATAACCGCTGAGGAACAGAGGTATTTCAGGTTAGTTTTAGTCTTTTTTCTCTTCATTTGGGTATATTTTGACCATTTAAATGTAGTTTTTTAGAACCGATAACTCTGGTTCTGAACCGCTAATCTTGGTTCAACTTTTATCGGTTCCCGGTTCCGCTCGGTTTCTCCACTCGGTTCCTGAACCCGCTGCAAACGATAACAAGTGTTAAAATGTAACTTTTAAAAGGTCTTACTATTGTGGTTGCGTTTTTTTTCTCCATTATGTCAGAAAAACCTAAAAAGAGAACCGGTGAACCCGGTTTTAAAAACTGTTCTGAGTGTGGTGAAGTCTTTGCCACAGCAGATAAACACTGTGTTTTTTGCTTGGGATTTGACCATTTAAAGTCTGACTATGCTATCTGTAAATGTTTTCCAGACAAGACCTTAGAAAAACATCTTGACAGACTAAACAAAAGATTTAAGGGTCCCTCTGGCTTTGACCAGCCGAAACCCTCAGGGTCTGTGGGTGACACCACAATTTCTGCTACTTCTACCCCTGACACAGGTAAAAAGAGACCCTCTGAATGGCTAGCTGTCCGGTTCCTGTTAAAAAACAGACCGACAAAGCACACTGAACCCCCTGTGGGAAAGGGGACTTCTGTGGTGCCTGCCACTGTGCCTTCTCCTTCTGAGATTGCACAAGCAATAAAAATTATGCAAACCTTGCAGGGTTTGCTGCCTGTGGTATCACAGTCTCCAGTCCAGACTTCTGCACCCTCTAACCCACTCTGTTTTCTTGAACAGCATGAGGGAGAGGTGGAGGAAGAGGAGGAGGAAGAAGGTGAGCCTATAGAGCCTGATGTCTCCTCTGAACAGGAGTTTGGCTCTCCTCCCAGGACTACTGAAGATTATTCTTCTCATTTTTCCTTCATTAGGAAAATTGCTGATGCCTTAGACATCCCTACCACTGAAGCTGTAGAAGATGAGGAGGAGGCTGAATATATGCACATGATGGGATTGACTCCTACTAAAAAGCTTTCAATTCCCATCAATACATTTTTCAAAAGGGATATTTTCAAACTCCTCCAAGCTCCTGGGTATGTCCCTTCTTTGGATAAGAGAGTGGACAAAAAGTATCATCTTGACAGAGCAGGGGCTGAATTCTTATTTCTAGGATTGTGGATATGTTGTTCATCCACACTTATTGGCATGTCCCTTTCCCCTTTAAATCTTGCCAGAAGTCTTCAAGCTGGCTCCTCCCACCCACCCGGGTGGTATACACCTCTGCTCCACCCCATGATGCCAGATCTTCCTTTCCACTGGAAAATACAGGTTCCCTTGTGCTCTCAAAGCATTTCATAGGCCCTGGATTCTAATCATCAGTTTTTACAGAAAATTGTTTTAAAACTCATTTGAGTTAGCGACTGTGAATTTACCGCATCTGCTATGGAGGAAAAATCTTCCACCGGATTTCACCTGTGCCATTGCAGCCAGAAGATGTCGCGCATCGATCCCCACCTAAAGTGCGTCTACTGTCTAGGTGTTGGACATGACACCTCGTCATGTGGCCTTTGCCTGGCCTTCCATCCCAACATCCTGGATGACCGCAAGGCACGTTTAAAGCTGGGGGGACCGGAGAAAAGGAACCCACCAGTGAAATTGAAGGAGGCGAGGTGGGCGGTTTCCGTGGCCACAGGATCCGCTGAACAGCTGGAACAAATGAAGGCATTTGAGGAGGAAGCAGCTCGAGCTTCGGCCAGTCGAAGCTTCTTCGTTCCGCTTAACCGTGGCTCCACCATTACGGGCTCCTTCAAGGAGTTGTGCCAGTCTCTCCCCACCAGGGGTGAGGCGCCCTCGGGCTTGCACTCCTCCTGCCCTCGGAAGAGGGATAAGGACCCTGGGTCTTCGTCCAAGCGAAGATGCTCTTGGGACTGAGAGAGGTCTGAGTCCCAGGAGCACGCAGTCTTGATTTCGGTCGAGATCGCTTCTTTAGCCACCGGCTTCATGGACCTTCCGTCTGGCCAGGGGACCGAGGAAGTGGCCGACGAGGTCAAGATCATTCTTGACCCAATCGACCCGTTGTCGCCGGTTCAGCCCGATGACTCTTTGGAAAACACTCTGGTCCTTGTCTTCCCTGATGAGGAGACCCAGCCTTCTGGTGTCCCCATTAAGGACCTGGTTCCGGACCCTCGGTTTTCACTGACTCCGGTGTCTCTCGATCGACCAAGTCAGCCTCCCCGATCTCGATCGAGGGCCAGAACCCCAAGAAAGAGTCATAAGCACTCTAAGAAGAGGCAATGCCACAGGTCCTTATCCTCCTTGGATGAGGAGAGCCTTCGGCGGAAACTCCATCGACGCTATGAAGACCTCATGTAGCAGCAAGCTAATTCTGTCCGGGCAAAAGCCGGCTCTGCCGCATACCCCAGCCATTACTTGGCTTTTGCCTCCCAGGCCGAAGCCGACCCCTCCAGAACTGAAGCCTTCGGTTCCTCCGCCCATAGGGCCAGCCCATATCCCGGATCGGCCTATCTTGGTCTCTCCACCGATTAGGGTGAAACCACCACCTAAGCAGCCTGAGGGAGGGGCGCCCTTGAAAGAGGACTGACAAGACACCGGGCTTCCCCGATGTCTGTTGATTACCATCACCCCAGATCGCCCTCAGCGCATCGAGGGTGACTTAGGTGGCAGACCGCTATACCACGACTCTTTGGACTCAGATGTGACTGGATTACACTCACATTCCGGGGATGAGTCGTCCATGACAGGTTTGGAGGAAGGTCCTTCCTCCTTTCAGGGCATCCTCTGCCTCATCTCTGAATCTACCGGAATGCCCTTGAAGTCCATCCAAAAGAAGGCGGAGTACCCTCTCACTGATATCCTCAAGAGAGGGGATACCCTGACGGAGACCTTTCCAGTGGCTGAGGCCATTGTTGGCCCAGCCCTTGAACTTTGGCAGCGTCCTGCTTCCTGCCCAGCACCATCTGCCCACATGGCCCGCAAGTACATGGTATCCATGGGGTCCTTTGCAGGGTTCACAGAGCATCCTTCGGCTGAGAGCCTGGTGACTGCCTCTGTGTTCAGGCATTCAGGCATACAGTTCAGGCATACTGGGAGTACGGCCGACACAGACCAGACAAGGAGTCTAAAAATATGGACCACTGTGCCCGCAAGGTCTATGCAGCTTCTTCTCTGGGCTTTTGTCAGGCCAGCTTGGCTGTTATTATGGCACACTTCTCTCATGCCCTCCTCGGGTCATTATACAAGGTCCTCCCTCATCTCCCAGTGGAAATGCAGACTACGGTCAAGCAAGTCCAGGACCAGGGTCATGCTGTTGCAAAACAGCAGCTCCAGATGGCCCTGGACATAGGAGATTCTTGTGCCCGCTCTCTAGCAGCCACAGTGGCCACTCACCGCAGGGCTTGGCTGAGGCTTTCCTCCTTTCCGGCGGATAGTCAGCGTAAGCTTGCTGATGTGCCCTTCCTAGGCACTGACTTGTTTGGTCCCGGAGTGTCCGGTCAGCTTCAGCGCATAGAGCATTCCAATGCCACCTTGGATGCTACTTCTGCTAAGGGTTCTTCGGGCAAGAACCAGCAGAGGAGAAAGAAGAAGCCATTTTGGCATTCTTCCCCTGCAGTCAGGCAGCCCTCCTACCAAGGAGGCCAACAGCAACAGCAGCAGCAGGCTTAAGCTTGGTACCCACGGCCTAAGCAGGGTCCTGAACAACCCAGTAAAGGAGGCCGAGGCACAGGTCCAGGAGCCTCCTCTTCCTCCTCCAAGCCTGCTCAGTGATGGGTTGGGGGTTGCCTCCCCTACACCCATCACGCCAGCTATGGGTCCTCACGTGGGGGGTCGGCTCCACCACTTTCTTTTTGTCTGGTCTGATATCACTTCGGACAGGTGGGTTCTCGAAGTGGTTGGTCAGGGACTGCCTCTAGAGTTCGAGCAGTACCCTCCCAGCCCGCTCCCCTTGGGAGGAAAGGATCTCAGCTTGCACTCAGTCCGCTCTTTGAGACGATGTAGCTCAGCTCCTCTGCAAGGAGGAAATAGCTCCAGTGCCAGATCCTCCTACAGACCCAGGCTTCGTGTCCAGGTACTTCCTGGTGCCCAAGCGGAAGGGGGCTGGCACCCCATCCAAGATCTCCATGACCTGAATCAATATATCAGGTTCTGCACCTTCTGGATGGTAATTCTGAATCAGATCATACCATCCCTGGAGCGAAACATGTGGTTTTGTTCACTGGATCTACAGGACACATTCTTTTACGTCCCAATCTGTACATCCCATCAGCAGTACCTCCACTTCAGGGTCGAGAGGACCCTGTAAGTGTTCCGAGCCATGCTGTTCATCCTGTCATCAGCCCCACGGGTCTTCACCGAGTGCATTGCAGTGGTGGCAGCCTACCTTCGGCGTTGAGGAGTCTGAATCTATCCTTATCTCGATGACTGGCTCTTGGCAGGTGCCTCCCTTCAGGAGGTGGAGAGGTCCAGGTACCTGGCTTTCCAAACCTGCTCCCAACTCGGCCTCTTGATCAGTGAGGCCAAGTCGGAACTCGTGCCTTCTCAGGTGATGGGCTTCATCGGGGCAGAGCTTGACTGTTGTCAAACCAGAGCTTGGCTCCTGGCGGACAGGGCCGAGGTTCTCTCCTCCTTTGCCTGATCATTTCTGGTTGGGCACTTGTGCCCTGCCCAGGACTTTCTGCGCCTTCTGGGTTACATGGTGGCATGAACCTCAGTGGTCCATTGGGCTAGGTACTGTAGCACATGCACTCCCTCCAGTGGGAGCTGGCCACCCACTGGGCTCAGCGCCATGGTCATTTCAACCAGCTGATCGCTGTAACCCAGATGATGTGGGATGCTCTGCAATGTGGACCGCCCCAGACTGGCTGCAGGAAGGGATCCCTTTTGTCTGCCCAGAGATGACGGTGGTCCTTACGACTGATGCCTCTCTCATGGGCTGGGAAGCCCATATGGGGACAACAGGGACCACGGGTTCTGGGTCTCCAAGGAGTCCCGATGCCACATCAACCTGTTGGAGCTCAGGGCAGTCATACTGGCACTGTCAGCTTTTGCTCCTCAGCTCCAGGGTCAAGTGGTTCAAGTCCAGACGGACAATACCACGACCATGTACTACCTCAACAAACAGGGCAGCATGCACTCCTGTTTGCTGTGCAAGGAGGCACTCTGCATGTGGACCCTCATTGGAGGCGGATCTCTTAGCCATCCACGTGGCAGGAGCCTCGAACCAACTGGCGGATGCTGTCAGCCGCATAGGCCAGACATCCCATGAGTGGTCTCTCCATTCAGAGGTAGCTTACAGTCTGTTCTCCTGTTGGGGCAAACCATTGGTGGACCTGTTTGCCTCCAGGGAAAACAACAAGCTGAGGCTGTATCATGCCCGCCCCCTCAGCAGGGCTCGCTGCAGGGGATGCCTTCTCAAGTCCATGGACCCCCAGGCTCTCCCTACCTTTCCTCTGTTTCCCTTGATCCACAAGGTGCTCCTCAAGGTGAGGAGGGACAAGGCGAAGGTGATCCTGGTTGCCCCAAACTGGCCGCAGAAGTTCAAACAACATGAAGTCTTGCTGTATTCTGACATTATGCAGTTAGCCCCAGCACTTGAACTGCTCCAGAGAGGAAAGAGTTAACTCTGTGCCAGAGCATAGAACATTGAGCTCGAGCTCGGGTCAAACCTCTGTCTGCTGCACTTTGAAGCGTAACCGTCAGATTCTTTACTCTGCCTAACTGAACAGCCGCTCCGCAGATTCTCCTTCGCTCTCAGTTCGGTATAGTAAAAACGTCAGTTTTAACCCGATATTTCTTATTTTACTTCAGTTCAGATCCCTGTGGTACAGTGAGTTCTTAGGTAGTGGACTAGTGCTATTCTTGTGTGGAAATTGTAAAGGGATATTTTTCAAACTGTTCGGCCGAACCGATTGTCTGTTATTTTTTTTAAAGTTTACTTTGTTTTTGAATTTAGTGTGAGGTACCGGTCTTTATCGGTTCTAAAAAAAAACATATTTAGACATTTTTCTCAAATACCCGTTACATGGTTAGGAACCGATAAGGGGGTCTTGCCTTGCTTTTGCCGAGTAAAGGGTATGTTTTTAGGATGGCTTTGTCTGAGAAACCCAAAAGAAAAACCGGGCCCACTGGGTTTCAACACTGCAGTGAGTGTGGGGAGGCCTTTGCTAAGGCTGATCCCCACATCACCTGTGTTTACTGTCTGGGTTTTGACCACCTTGCTTCAGACTGCTAGATTTGCAAAAATGTTCCTAAGGCCACCCTAGATAAAAGATTGGGCATGCTTATGGAAAAGGAGGCCGAGAAGTCCGCTGATCTGGATGGCCAGCCCGGTTCAGTTCTGACTGACCTGGGTGAGACTCCCTCGGCCAAAAGGAGAGCCGATCCTGAGGGGTCGATTCCGCCAAAAAGAAAGAAAAAGAAAGAAATCGGCTAGTTCGGATCCCGAACCGCATCGTCCAACCTCAGAGGAAATTGCCGGGGCAATTAGTATAGTTGAATCGCTCCATGCGGTTCCGGACGATCTGACACCTCCCAGTAGGCGTTCAGTTCGATCGGTTCCTCCGGTTCCAGACTATTCCCCAGATGATTTTTATGAACCGGATCTGGAGGGGGATGAAGATTATGATGATGATGATGATGGGTTAGAAGGTCTGGATGAGCCCATAGAACCACACATCTCCCCAGACAGACCTTCTGGTGTCTCCCCTCCTAGGCTTTCTGAGTCCCCTTCCCACTTTATGTTTTACAAAAAAGTGGCAGAAACCCTCCAGCTCCCCCTGGTTGAAGCTGTTGAGGAGCAAGAGGAGCCTGACTATGTAGAGATGATGGACATCCGGAGTCCAAGAGACTGTCTATTCCCCTCCATAAATCTTTTGAGAAACAGACACAAAAATGACTTAAAACTCCAAATTCTTTACCTCCTGTGGACAGATGAATGGACAAGAGGTACATGTTGTCGGGCCCAGGTACAGAGTATTTGTACCAGCAATGCAGCCATGTTTGGGTTGTGCAGGCTGCAGCCTGTGATAAGGCTAACATACCCTTGGCTTCACACCCTCCAGATAAAGACTCCAGGAAACTGGATGCCATGGCTAAAAAACAGTACATGGCATCTTCCTTGGGACTCAGGCAGGCTAACTACATGGCCTACACAGCCAGATACCAGAAGTCCAGATGGGATACTGTTCTGGAACTGGCAAATCAGGTTCCCCCCAGCTTGCCAAGGAGCTGGAGGAGGTGGCTGCTGATGGGATTGAGGCATCTAAAATCCAATTTCATGCTGCTGTGGACTCCAGTGATGTGTCATCACGAGTCATGGCTACATCTGTGGCTCTTTACAGACTGGCTTGGCTCAGATGTACTAGCCTATCGCAGGACTCCCAGGCTAAGGCCATGGATTTCCCTGTCATGGAGAATTCTCTGTTTGAGGAGCAGACAGAGAATTATATGAAGAAAATGGACGAATACAGGACCACCTACAGGAGTGCACAGGCCAAGGAAAGGCAGCCAACTCCTCAGAAGCAGCAATCTAGAGGAAGAGACAGGCCTTTTCACAGGCCTTTCTACCAGGCACAGGCCTCCTTTCCTTTTCCTCAGAGGGGGATCTTCAGAGGGAGAGGCAGAAGGGGGATGATCAGGGCTGCATCCTTTTCTCTGTCTAAGGCTCCTGCCAAGCAGACACCCTGATGTGTCAGCCCGGGTCGACTCCCCAATTCCTGTAGGAGGCAGGCTGGCTTACTACTTCCAGGCCTGGAAGTCTGCTACCTCAGACAAGTGGGTCCTGGAGGTAGTATGCTAGGGACTGGCCCTCAGCTGCAAAAAATTTCCAAAGCTGAGGGTCAGGTCTTTTCCACCTGCAAACATCTCTGAAACCATTGCTCTAGAGGCAGAGGTTTCATCTCTGCTGGCTCTCAGAGCCATGGAGAGAGTTCCTACATCTCACAGGGGCAAAGGTCAGTACTCCAGATACTTCCTTACCCCGAAAAAGACAGAAGAGTGGCGGCCCATCCTAGATTTAAGATACATTAACAAGCACATAGTAAAGCCAAAATTCAAAATGATGACTCTGGGAATAATTCTTCAAACAACATGAAGTCTTGCTATATTATGAAATATGCAATTTGACCTAGCCTCCGAACTGCTCCGGAGGTGAAAGAGTTAACTTTCCATGCCAGACATGGAATCTTGAGCGCGAGCTCGGTTGAGAACTCTGTCTGTTGTTCTTCAAACTCAAACTGTCAGATTCTTTACTCCGCCTCACTGAACAGTCGCTCGGAGATTTCTCCTGCTGCTCGGTTCATTTTGTCAGTTAAAAGTGTAATTTCTCGTTTTAAACCGCATTTTGTATATATTTTAACTCGCAACCGTCTGTTCAAGCTCTGTCTGTGGTATCGTAAGTATTAGATAGGTTTTACATTATTTCTGTGTGGAACTTGCAAGCGATATTATTGGTTGGTTTGAACCGATCAGGTTGTTGTTAAACTTTATTAATTGCATTTAAGTGCGGTTCCGGTTCTTATCGGTTCTAAAAACGGATTTCATTACGTTTTTCCTAACCGTGCACGGTTGGGAACCGATAAGGGTGTCTTGTTTGGCGGATTGCCGAACGGGCAAGTTTTTGGTTAGGCTGGCACTATGTCTGAGAAACCCAAAAGAAAAACCGGGCCCACTGGGTTTCAGCACTGTAGTGTCTGTGGGGAAGCCTTTGCCAAGGGCTGACCCACACACCACATGTGTTTATTGTCTGGGGTTTGACCACCTCAATGCAGACTGCCAGATTTGCAAGAATTTCCCCTGTAGCTACCCTGGATAAGAGAGTTGGTAGGCTCAGGGAACGAGAGGCCAAAAAGTCCACTGACCCGGATGGCCAGCCCGGTTCGGTGCCAACCGAACCGGAGGGAGTGCCCTCTGACCAGGGCGACACTTCCTCAGGCAAACGGAGGGCTGACTCAGAGGAGTTAGTCCCAGCAAAAAGGACTAGAAAATCAACAGATGTGGAGCCAAAATTTCCTTCTCCAACTGCTGCAGAGATAGCCAAAGCGATCAAAATTGTCCAGTCGCTTTCTCCGGTTCCGACCAAACCGGCACCATCAGGTAAGCAGTCGGTTCAGTCGGTGCCACCGGTTCAAGAATATGATATAGAGGAATTTTATGAACCGGAGGAGGGGGAGGAAGATTATGAAGACAGTGAATGTGATTTTGAAAGTCTGGATGTGCCCATTGAACCGGACATCTCCCCAGACAGACTGTCAGGAGTGTCTCCCCTAGGCTTTCTAAGTCCCCTTCTCATTTTATGTTTTATAAGAAAGTGGCTGAAACCCTCCAGCTCCCTTTGGAGGAAGCTGTGGATGAACAGGAGGAGCCTGACTATGTAGAAATGATGGATATCCCAGAGTCTAGAGATTGTCTATTCCGACATAAATCTTTTAGGAAACAGACAATAAAAATTTTAAAAGTTCCTCACACTATACCTCCTGTGGATAAAAAAATGGACAAGAGGTACACATTGTCAGGCCCTGATACGGAGTTCCTTTCACAACAATGCAGCCATGTTGGGGTAGTGCAGGCTGCAGCCTGTGATAAGGCAAATATTCCCTTGGCTTCACACCCCCGACAAGGACTCCAGGAGGATTGATGCCATGGCAAAGAAACAGTACATGGCAGCATCCTTGGGACTCAGACAGGCAAATTATATGGCCTATGTTGCAAGATACCAGAAATCCAGATGGGATACTGTTATGGCTCTAGCTAAACAGGTCCCTGGCCAGCTTGCCAAGGAGCTGGAGCAGGTGGCTGCTGATGGTATTGAGGCATCCAAGGTGCAATTCCATGCTGCAGTGGACTCTAATGATGTATCTTCAAGAGTCATGGCTACATCTGTGGCTTTTCGCAGAATGGCTTGGCTGAGGTGTACTAGCCTGTCACAGGATACCCAGGCTAAGGCCATGGATTTTCCTGTTGTGGGTAACTCTCTGTTTGGGGAGCAGACAGAGAATTACATGAAGAAAATGGATGAGTATAGGACCACTTATAGGAGTGCAAAGGCAGGCCACTCCTCAGAGGCAGCTTTCCAGGGGCAGGGACAGGCCTTTTCACAGACCTTTTTACCAAGCCCAGGCCTCCTCTTCAGCCTATGCGCAGAGGGGGTTCTTCAGAGGGAGAGGCAGACGGGGTACGAGCAGGCCTGCTCCCACCCCTCAGCCTAAAGCCCCTGCCAAACAGGCACCCTGATGGGAGGGCCAGGGCCGATTCTCCATTACCTGTAGGGGGCGGCTGGCTTACTTGTCAGGACTGGGAGTCTTTAACATCAGACAAGTGGGTCCTGGAATAGTAAGTCAGGACTGGTTCTCAGCTTCAAAATTTCCAAAGATGAGAACCAGATCCTTTCACCTGCAAATCCATCAGAGACTCTTGCTCTGGAAACAGAAGTCTCAACCCTCCTGGCTCTCAGAGCTGTAGAAAGGGTACCTCCCTACACCAGGCAAAGGACTGTACTCCAGGTACTTCCTACCCCAAAAAGACAGGAGAATGGCGGCCCATCCTGGATCTCAGATACCTAAACAAGCACCTTTTAAACCAAAATTCAAAATGGTGACTCTGGGAATTATTTTACCCTCTCTAAGGCCAGGGGACTGGCTAGTGTCCCTGGACCTCAAGGATGCCTACTTCCTTGTTCTCATCAGAAGCTCCCACCGAAAGTACCTCAGATTCGAACTGCCCTCAGGCCATTACCAGTTCAGAGCAATGCCCTTCGGCCTCACCTGCCCCAGGGGTATTCACAAAATGTCTGGCAGTAGCAGTTGCTCATTTAAGAAGGCAAAAGATTGCCATCTTTCCTTACCTGGACGACTGGCTCATAGTGGGCCAGTATCCAGACCAAGTCAAATTACACCTTCAGGTTACCCAGCAGCTGCTTACGTCTCTAGGTTTCCATCTCAATCTCCCAAAGTCAGTTCTAGAGCCTGTTCAGCTAGTCACCTTCATAGGTGCAGAACTGGACACAAAGCAGGCCAGAGCTTTCCTCCCTCTAGAAAGAGCAAAGACCCTGGTGGCTCTGGCCTCCTCCTTCACTCTGCAGGTCTCTCGACCAGCAAGGCATTTTCTGCAGCTCCTAGGGCACATGGCTGCCTCCACAGCAGTAGTGCAGGGAGCCACGATTTCAGATGAGGGACATTCAGTTCCATTTGAGAGCCTTCTGGTCTCCAAAGGAGAGATCCTCTAACCAAATTGATCCCAGTAACTCGAACCCTGATCCAGGCCCTACACTGGTGGCAGGATCAGAGCAATCTGAGACAAGGGGTTCCCTTCATCCCTCAATCTCACTCCTTGACCCTTACTACAGATGTGTCCCTCTTGGGGTAGGGAGCTCACATGGGCAACCTCGCCACCCAGGGATTGTGGTCCCCTCAGGAATTTCTGCTCCACATCAATCTGTTGGAACTCAGAGCAGTTTTTCTAGCACTTCAGGTTTATTCTGCATCTGTTCAGAACAAAGTGGTACAGGTCAGAATGGACAACACCACTACAATGTGGTACATCAACAAGCAAGGGGGCACTCGGTCTTCGGCCTTGTGCACCGAGGCAATGAAGTTGTGGTCTCTGGCTTATTCCCGGAACACCTCCCTCATGGCAGTTCACCTCCCAGGCAAGGACAATGTCCTGGCAGATGCTCTCAGCAGGATTTCCCTGGGCCATCACGAATGGTCTCTGGATCCCCTAGTACTGGAGATAGTATTTGCCAGGTGGGGCACCCCTCAGATAGATCTTTTTGCAGCCCCAGACAATCACCAACTTCCGCTATTTTGCTGCAGGCCCCCAGTGTTGGGCTCAGTCCCTCTGGATGCCTTCCTTCTCAACTGGGAAGGAAGTTCTCTATGCCTTCCCCCCTTCCCTCTCTTGTTCAAGGTGCTAGTCAAAATCAGATCTCAACCTTGCAAGATGATTCTGATTGCTCCAGATTGGGCCAGACAGCCCTGGTATCCATTCCTTCTGTCCTTAGCAGTCCACCTTCCCCTGTGTCTTCCCAGGAATCACAATCTGTTAACCTGTGCCCAGGGGAGAGTTTGGTACGAATCTCAAATCCCTCAATCTCAAGGCCTGGCTCTTGAAGAGTTAGAGTTTGCTGACCTCACCTTTCACAAGGTGTACTGATATCTTGAAAGCTTCTAGGAAGCCTTCCACCAGGACTACTTATAATTCTAAATGGAAAAGGTTTTTCATATGGTGCTCTGGAAAGCATATTTCCCCAGAATCTGCTGATTTGCCCACAGTCCTGGATTATATGGTCCACTTAAATACTTTGGGGCTGAGGCCAGCTACCCTGAAAGTGCACTTGGCATCTCTCTTTGCTTTTTTATCAGCAGGAAAGCCCTCTTCTCTTTCTGCTCACCCTGTATTCTCCAAGTTTTCAAGGGATTGCTTCACACCAACCCTCTATTCAGGGACCCTGCTCCCGCCTGGGATCTTAATGTTTGCATTGCTCAGCTTATGCAACCCCCCTTTGAGCCTTTGTCTTCAGCAGAGCTTAAGTACTTGACTTGGATAACTGTGTTTCTGGTAGCCATCACTTCTGCCAGACGCATAAGTGAATTACAAGCTTTGTCAGTGGAGTCTGATTTTATCTCTTTTCACAGAGATAAGGTGGTCCTCAGGACTAACAGGAAGTTCTTGCCTAAGGTGGTTTCAGATTTTCACCTTAATCAATCTATATCTCTTCCAGTGTACTTCACTGACCATTCCTCCTCTGGCGAGAGGAGGCTGCACAGCTTAGATGTGAAGAGAGCCCTTAGTTACTACATAGAGCGTACCAAGGGTCACAGGTTTGACTCCCTCCAACTGTTCCTCACTTATGGTGAGGTTGGTAAAGGGAAACCTGCCACTAAAAGATCCTTTGTCAGGTGGATTGTCTCTTGTATCCAATTTTGTTATCAAAAATTGGGTAAGGTTCCCCCTTCAGGCCTGAGGGCTCACTCTACCAGAGGTACAGCTGCATCCCTGGCTGCAGCCAGGGACATCCCTATCATAGAGATATGTCAAGCAGCTATCTGGAAAACAGTTCACACTTTCACCAAGCATTACTCCCTGGACATCCTGGCTAGGAGTGATGCTCGGTTTGGCACAGCTGTGCTTCAGAGCCTATTTCCTAAGTAGGTTCTGTCCCTCCTCCATGGAGGTACTGCTGTAGTCTGCATATGTCATAATATAGCAAGACTTCATGTTGTTTGAAGAAAAATTACTCATCTTAGTAATGTTTCTTCTAATGGAGTCTTGCTATATTATGACCTCCATACGCCTCTCAGAACCTCTGCTTTTTGGGATGTGGGTGGGCAGTGCAGTGTTGGCACTTAGTAGATGCCCACCTTGTTTTTTCACCCCTTTTTTGGGGGTGTTTGGGTGTTGTGTTTTTATTTTTTGGATCCCCTGACTTGAGTCTTTGTTTTGGGACCAAAAAATGTGTTAATATTTTAGTAGCCAGTTGGCTAGTGTAGGTTTACAGCTTCCACACAGAATCTTAGTGAGTTTTGCTCGTAAAGATCTCACAGTTTGAGTTTGAAGAACAACAGACAGAGTTCTCAACTGAGCACGCACTCAAGATTCCATGCCTGGCATGGAAAGTTAACTCTTTCACCTCCGGAGCAGTTCGAAGGCTGGGTCAAACTGCATATGTCATAATATAGCAAGACTCCATTAGAAGAAACAACATTACTAAGGTGAGTAATTTTTTCTTCCCTCTCTAAGGCCAGGGGATTGGCTAGCCTCTCTGGACCTCAAGGATGCGTATTTTCACATTCCAGTCAGGTGCTCCCACAAAAAGTACCTTATGTTCGAGCTGCCCTCAGGTCATTACCAATTCAGAGCAATGCCCTTTGGACTCACCTCTACTCCAAGGGTATTCACAAAATGTCTGGCAGTAGCAGTTGCCCACCTAAGAAGGCAAAAAATTGCCGTCTTCCCTTACCTGGATGACTGGCTCATAGTAGGCCAGTCTCCAAACCAAGTCAAGTTACATCTACAGATAACTCAGAAACTGCTCACTTCTCTAGGTTTCCTTCTGAATCTTCCAAAGTCAGTTCTAGAGCCTGTCCAGCTCCTCACCTTCATAGGCACGGAGCTGAACACAGAGAAGGCCAGAGCCTTCCTTCCTCTGGACAGGGCAAGGACCCTGGTCTCTCTGGCCTCCTCATTCACCCTGCAGGTCTCTTGACCAGCAAGGCACTTTCTGCAGTGCCTGGGGCACATGGCTGCTTCTACAGCAGTAGTGCAGGGAGCAAGATTTCAGATGAGGGACATCCAGTTCCATTTGAGAGCCTTTTGGTCTCAAAGGAGAGACCCTTTAACCAAATTGATCCCAGTGACTCGAACCCTGATCCATGCCCTACAGTGGTGGCAGGACCAGAGCAATCTGAAACAGGGGGTTCCTTTTGCCCCTCAGTCTCACTCCTTAATCCTTACTACAGATGCATCCATCTCGGGGTGGGGAGCTCACCCAGGGATTGTGGTCCCCTCAGGAATATCTGCTCCACATCAATCTGTTGGAACTCAGAGCAGTTTTTCTAGCACTTCAAGCTTTTTCCAAATCTGTTCAGAACAAAGTTATTCAGGTCACAAGAGACAACACCACCACAATGTGGTACCTCAACAAGCAAGGGGGCACTTGGTCTACGGCCTTGTGCACCGAAGCAATGAAGTTGTGGTCTCTGGCTTACTCACTGAACACCTCCCTTATGGCAGTTCACCTCCCAGGCAAGGACAATGTCCTGGCAGATGCTCTCAGCAGGATTTCCCAGGGCCATCACGAATGGTCACTGGACCCTCTGGTCTTGGGGTGGTATTTGCCAGATGGGGCACCCTGCAGATAGATCTTTTTGCAGCCCCAGACAATCACCAACTTCCCCTTTTTTGCTGCAGGCCTCCAGTGTTGGGCTCAGTCCCTCTGGATGCCTTCCTTCTCAGTTGGGAAGGAAGTTTTCTATGCTTTTCCCCTCTTCCTCTCCTGTTCAAGGTGCTAGTCAAAATCAGATCTCAACCCTGCAAGATGATCCTGATTGCTCCAGATTGGGCCAGACAGCCTTGGTACCCACTCTACTGTCCTTAGCAGTCCACCTTCCCCTGTGTCTTCCCAGGAATCACAACCTGTTAACCTGTGCTCAGGGAGAGTTTGGCACCAACCTCAAATCTCTCAATCTCAAGGCCTGGCTCTTGAAGAGTTAGAGTTTGCTGACCCACACCTCTCCCAAGGTGTAATGGATATCCTGAAGGCTTCTAGGAAGCCTTCCAGAAACTACTTATAATTCCAAATGGAAGAGGTTTTCCATATGGTGCTCTGGAAAGCATATTTCCCCGGAATCTGCTGACTTACCCACAGTCCTGGATTATATGGTCCACTTAAATACCTTGGGGCTGAGACCAGCTACCCTAAAAGTGCACCTGGCAGCTATGTCTGCTTTCTTATCAGCAGGTAAGCCCTCTTCTCTTTCAGCTCATCCTGTATTCTCCAAGTTTTTCAAGGGGCTGCTTCACACCAACCCTCCATTCAGGGACCCTGCCCCTGCCTGGGATCTTAATGTTTGCATTGCTCAGCTTATGCAACCCCCCTTTGAGCCTTTGTCTTCAGCAGAGCTTAAGTACTTAACTTGGAAAACTGTTTTTGGTAGCCATCACTTCTGCCAGACGCATAAGTGAATTACAAGCCTTGTCAGTGCAGCCTGATTTTATCTCCTTTCATAAAGATAAGGTGGTCCTCAGGACTAACAGGAAGTTCATGCCTAAGGTGGTTTCAAATTTCCACCTTAATCAATCTATGTCTCTCCCTGTGTACTTCACTGACCATTCCTCCTCTGGTGAGAGGAGACTGCACAGTTTAGATGTCAAAAGAGCCCTTAGTTACTACATAGAACGTACCAAGGGTCACAGGTTTGACTCCCTCCAACTGTTCCTCACTTATGGTGAGGTTAGTAAAGGGAAACCTGCCACTAAAAGATCCATTGCCAGGTGGATTGTCTCTTGTATCCAATTTTGCTATGAAAAACTGGGTAAGGTTCCTCCCTCAGGCCTGAGGGCTTACTCTACCAGAGGTACAGCTGCTTCTCTGGCTGATGCCAGGGACATCCCTATCCTAGAGATACAGTATGTCAAGCAGCTACCTGGAAAACAGTTCACACTTTTACCAAGCATTACTCCCTGGACATCCAGGCTAGGAGTGATGCACGGTTTGGCACAGCTGTGCTTCAGAGCCTATTTCTTAAGTAGGTTCTGTCCCTCCTCCATGGAGGTACTGCTGTGTAGTCTGCATATGTCATAATATAGCAAGACTTCATGTTGTTTGAAGAAAAAATTACGAACCTTAGTAATGTTGTTTCTTCTAATGGAGTCTTGCTATATTATGACCTCCCCCCTGCCTGCCCCTCTCAGAACCTTTGTTTTTGAGATGTGGGTGGGCAGTGCAGTGTTGGCACTTAGTAGATGCCCACCTTGTTGTTTCACCCATCCTTTTTGGGGTGACTTGGTGTTGTGTTTTTCATTTTTTGGGTCTCCTGACTTGAGTCTTTGTTTTGGGGATCAAAAAATGTGTTCTTATGTTTAGTAGCCAGTTGGCTAGTGTAGGTTTACAGCTTCCACACAGGACCTCGGTGAGTTTAGCTCATAAAGATCTGACGGTTTGAGTTTGAAGAACAACAGACAGAGTTTCAACCGAGCTCGAGCTCAGCGTTCCATGCCTGATATGGAAAGTTAACTCTTTCACCTCTGGAGCAGTTCGAAGGTTGGGACTCACTGCATATGTCATAATATAGCAAGACTCCATTAGAAGAAACAACATTACTAAGGTGAGTAATTTTTTCTTTTCTACCCTCTCCACATCCTTATACCCTCAATGTCGGGATTAGATCGGACTGCTTCAGCCAAGGGTTCAATACTGAGGGTGAATAACAGTGGGGATAAGGGACAGCCCTGCTTTGTTCCCCTATTTATGGAGAGCGAGGTGGAAATAGAGCCACTGACCCTCACTGTTGCTTGTGGTTTACAATATACTGCCTTAATCCAGGTTAGGAACTAGGGCCCGATCCTGAATGTTGCTAATACCACCTCTAAGTAGTCCCATCTTAAGTGAACAAAAGCTTTCTCTGCATCTACTGCTATGGCTATTTGAGGATTTTTCTTTTTGTTCCTTGATCCTAAAACATTTAAGCACCGCCTTATATTGTCCTGTATGCGTCTATAAGGGACAAACCCCGATTGGTCTGGGTGTATAAGATCCAGTAAGTATTTATTAAGTCTGGTGGCTAAAATGTTTGTGAATATCTTGGAATCAGTGTTTAGTAAGGATATGGGCCTGTATGAAGAGTATTGTTCCGGGGGTTTGTATTCTTTGGGGAGAACTACAATTATGGCATCTCTCCATGTATGGGATAAGCTCATCTTCGTCTCACAGGCATTAAAGAGATCTAACAAAATGGGCTAGGGAGTCTGAAAAGGTCTGATAGAACTCTTGAGTTGAAGCCATCTTGGCCTGGGGACTTGCCTTTTTTGAGAGATTTTATTGTTTCTCTGATTTCCTGGAGGATCATAGGGGACTCTAACATCAATCTAGCTTCTTCCACTAGTTTGGGGAGGGTCAATTTACTTAGAAACCCCACAATTTGAGGGAACATATTTTCTTCCCCTTCAAGTTTATATAGATCAGTGTAGTATTTTTTGAAGGCTTCTGTAATCTGTTTAGGAGAGTAGCTGTTACTTTGTTATTGCGTTTAGTCTGAATGCATTTAATATTTCTGTCCATCTGGTTTCTACGCAGCCTGAAGGCCAGCAACCTGCTTGCTCTATTGCCCCGTTCATAATAAGCCTGGTTTGTGTATCTAAGTTTACCTTCAAGTTGTGTATCCCATATTTCTTGTAATTCCTTCCTTGTCTGTTCTAGCTATTTCAACATGTCTCTAGAGCCCTTTGCTTTATGTTCTACCTCCAGCTTGTGTAGTTACTTTTCTAATTTAATTGTCTCTCCATACAAGCCTTTTTAAGCCTAGAGGAGTATGCAATGATCTCTCCTCACAATACTGTCTTAAGGCCATCCCAGTACCACTTTATCTCTGTGTCCTTAATATTATTGTGTGTCTGATACGATTGTATGACTGTTTTTATTTTCTCCCCAAACTCTTCTCTACCTAGGAGTGAGGTGTTCATCCTCCATAAGGTCTGTTTCTCCCAATCCCCCAATCTGATCTCTAAATTCTCAGCCGAGTGATCCGACATTATCTTGGATTGGATTGTACAGTCTATGACTTTGCGCAAATCCACTGTACTACACAGGAAGTAGTCTATGCATGAATAGGTCTTATTGGGATTAGAATAGAAAGTGTAATCTTTCTCTCTGGGGTGGGTTTCCCGACATTCCTTGGTTAGTGCTAATTCTCTAATTCCTGCCTTGATTGTTCTTGTCATATTTCTGTTTGTGGTGAACTTCTGTGAAGAGCGATCTAAACTTGGGGAGATTACACAGTTGAAGTCCCCTCCCACTAGCACCATGCCCTCTCCCAATCCTGCTATTCTTTGGAATACTTGTTTTAAAAAGTGGGTATCGTCTCTGTTGGTACCGTATACATTTATCAAGTGAATTCATTGTGAAAATATCTTTCCTGTTAATGCAACAAATCTCCCCTCCAGGGCCCGATCCTCTCTCTCACTCTCCAGAGGAACATGCTTCCCTATCAGTATAGCCACTCCAGTTTTTTTCCCAGTTGTGTACGATGCCCCCACCACCTTACCCACCCATGATCTTTCCAGTTTATGATGTTCCCCGGGGGGGCAGTCTTGTTTCTTGAACACACCCTATATCTGTGTGGCGTTTTTTAAGGTAGAATAGAATCTTTGTTCTTTTCGTAGGGGAGTTAATACCTTGAACATTCAAGGATGTAATGTTTAGCGTACCCATTTTTTTTTTTGTTTTCCTGCAGGAGTTTCTCAAGTGCCCCTCCTTTTTCATTCTATTTTCCCTCTCTTTAGCTCTCTCTTTTTCCTCTGCACCAGTATAGTATTTATAATGCTTCGATTAACTATTGCAAAGACTTCTTTGACATGAAAATCCTCTACCAGGTTCTTGACACTGTTCTTTCCCTCCCTGACAGACCTTCTTAACCGCTCCCTATGCTTGGGATAGTTCCCTACAGCCTGGAAAACTGCAACAACTACCCCAATACTAAAATGTGGAGACAATACCAGCCCCAACAACTATCGGCCCATATCCACCCTTCCCCCTCTCTCAAAAGCCCTTGAAAAAAATCATTTCCGACCAACTCACAGAGCATATGCAAGCCCACAATTCGTTATGCAGTGAACAACATGGCTTTAGATCAGGCCATAGCACAACCATCGCCCTCATCAAATTCTACAATTTCATTTACTCTGCCCTTGACCGTAAACATCTGGCCAGAGCCATCTTCGTGGACCTCTCTAAGGCCTTTGATACGGTCTCCAACCCTCTCCTCCTGGACACACTCCACTACACTGGTCTATCATGCGGACCACTCTCTTGGTTTAATAGCTACCTTACCTCCAGATCCCAGTGTGTTAAGATAAACGACACCCTATCTTCCACCCTGCCTGTCTACTCGGGGTTCCCCCAGGGATCCATATTGGCCCCCCTACTCTTCAGTATCTACTTAAATGCACTACCCAAATCCTGCTCCGGTAACCTTCTGCTATATGCTGATGATGTGGTTCTCTACACTGCACACTCCTGCCCTGACAACCTACAGTCCTCCCTCCAACACTCGTTCAACCAGATCTAAAGTTGGTTCACCAGTCGCAGACTTGTGGTCAACATCAAAAAAACAAAAGCTATGCTATTTACGCACTGGCAGAGCAAGGCCAAGGACACTGAACTAAAAATCCTCTCCCATGCTCACCTCCCTCTAGAACAAGTACTTACTTATAAATACCTCAGCCTTACCTTTGACATATCCCTATTCTTCCATGCCCACATTAACATCCTGACCTCAGCCATTAATACCCGCATCGGCCTCCTATACCGGCACAAAGACTGCCTGACACCAGAGGCTCTCAACCTGGTTGTCACCTCTTCTGTCCCCTCTCTCGTTAACTATGGGCTCCCTATCTACTGTGGTGTGGACAACACCACCCTAAACAAAATTCACATAGCCATTAATAAAGTGTGCCGACTCCTCCTAGGTGCAGACAAATGCTTCCATACTTGCACCCCCTACGCTCTTATAAACATCATCACCCTTGAGGAAAGACTACAACATCAATCATGTCTCCTCACAAATAAAATCCACCTGGGGTTAACTCCATTGGGGGTCTCAGTCTCACTACTCTCATGTTCCCACACTGTGACCACTCGTTCTGCCAACAAGCATCTGTGGACTGTGCCCAGGGTCAGAATCTCTCTTGCTCAGAGATCATTCCCCTATAGAGCTCCCGCCTGGTACAATGCTCAGAGATCATTCCCTTGTTCAGAGATCATTCCCCTATAGAACTCCCACCTGGTACAATGAACTTACAGTGGAGGAACCGCTGTCAGGGAGTGACCACCACTTAGTATGGCTCACATTGGATATCGGCAAGGAAGGAGTGGAATCTGGCAAAAGAGTGCTGGACTTCAGGAGGGCCAACTTTGGGAGGATGGGAGAAGTGGTAAAAGGGTACCTGGCCAGAATTCAATCTAGTATGCACACTAACCAGAGGTGGGAGCTCATGAAGCTGGGAATAGTGGAGGCAACCAAAACCTGCTGCAAGGCCCAGAGCAAGAAAGCTAGGGCTAAGAAACTGAGCTGGTTGAGCAAGGAGGTCATGGAAAAGGTGAGGAGGAAAAGAGCTTCCTTTAGGAAGTACAAGAAAACAGGGAGGGGGGAGGACAGGGAGGAGTACTTGACAGAATTGAAGGAGGTGACAAGGGCAGTAAGGAGAGCCAAAGCATCTACAGAACTCAGGCTGGCACAAGGCATTAAGAAGGGAGAGAAGGACTTCTTTAGGTACATTATGGAGAAAAGGAGCTGTAAGGACCACATAGTAAGAATTAGGGAGGAAGGAGGGAGGGTTGGGTGGAAGCAGGGTGCGATAAGGCAGAAGCACTAAATGAGTACTTCTGCTCAGTATTTACTAAAGACAAGATGGGGGTGACACCCGGGGGGGGGAGAAATGGCAGAAACAGGGGGGAAGGAGTGACAGATGGGGAAATCATGGAAGACAGAGTTTGGGAGGGTTTGAAGGCAGTGAGGGTGGACAAGGTGCCAGGCCCAGATGGCATCCACCCCAGGGTACTGAAGGAGCTGGCAGAGGTCCTTGCAGGACCTTTGGCAGACCCTATTTGATGCCTCACTACATTCGGGGTGTGTACCTCAGGACTGGAGGATGGCTCATGTGGTGCCCCTCCACAAGAGTGGCCCCAAGGATGAACCGAGAAACTACAGACCCATGAGCCTCACATCCATCATGGGTAAGCTAATGGAGACTATCCTGAAGGAGAGGCTGGTGGCCCTCCTAGAGGCCAAAGGACTACAGGACAGCAGACAGCATAGCTTCATATGGGGCAGATCCTGCCAAACCAACCTGGTGGAGTTCTATGACTGGGTAACTAGGCAACTGGACAGGGGCCATGCAGTGGATGTCCTGTATCTGTACTTCAGTAAGGCATCTGACTCCAAAAGCACATGGCTGGGAAGTAAGTTATAGGCACAGGGGCAGGTGCAAAGCTGGTGAGATGGGTAGAAAACTGGCTTCAGGGAAGGCAGCAGAGGGTGGTGGTGGGTGAGGAGCTCTCACACCCAAGGGTAGTGATGAGCGGTGTTCCACAGGGCTCGATGTTGGGACCAGTGTTGTCTGGGATATTCATTGCAGACATATCATGGGACAACAAGAGCAAGATCAGTCTGTTTGCTGATGATACCAAGGTAGGAGTGGTGGTGGATGACCTAGGGGATGGCAGGGGTTGCAGGATGATCTGGCAAAGCTTGAAACCTGGTCAGACACCTGGCAACTGGGCTTTAATGCCAAAAAGTGCAAGTGCTGCATTTTGGGATGAAGAACCCAAGGAGGAGTTACCAGCTAGGGGAGTGCAGCTAGCCAGACAGAGGAGGAGAAGGATCTGGGGTGCTTATTACAGGGTCAATGAACAACTCAGCACAATGTAGGAAGGCAGCTGCAAAGGCCAACAAAATGCTCGGTTGTATTGCAAGGGGTATATCCTCGAGGAGGGAGGAGGTGATTCTGCCACTGTATAGGTCATTAGTTAGACTGCACCTGGAGTACTGCGTGCAGTACTGGCGCCCGTATCTGAAGAGGGACATTAAGTTACTGGAGGGGGTGCAGCGCAGGGCAACAAAGATGATCAAATTGCTGGGGGACTTATATGAGAGGAGGTTGAAGGAGTTGAACATGTACTCACTGGAGGAGAGGAGGGACAGGGGGCACATGATTGAAACCTTTAAATACATGAAAGGAATAAACAAGACAGGTACAGAGGGGCTGTTCAAAGTAAGGGAGGGAGGGACACCAGGGGCCATGATATGAGACTGGAATGAGGAAGGTTCAGGAGGAGATGAGGAGACACTTTTTTACAGAGAGGGTGGTGGCTGGGTGGAATGCGTTACCTGCAGAAGTGGTATCCAGTAGAACAGTGGACTGCTTCAAAAGAGGATGGGACAGGAGAAGGGGGAGGGTTAATGAAGGGGAAGGGAGGGGCAGCTTCAGAATAAGGGGTGCTACCTGCACATTCAAGCAGACTTGCTATATCTCTAGGCCTTTATCTGCTGGCAAATTTCGTATGTTCATAATGAGCTCCCCACAGCCATAACCTCCATTCCCAATCTAGGACACTTCAAGACCATCCTAAAAAAACACATTCTCTCCTTGCGCCAATGCCAGTGCAGCTGCTAATCTTCCTAACTGACCTGCACAGAGCTGCACTTTGACTGCTTCCTATCGACACTGCCACCAGTTGTATAGGACTAACTGTATAGGGCATCTCTGCTGCTGATCTCTGTCTCTGCTATATGAAAATGCCCTAGAGGCTGCACCTACACTGTAACTATACATCCTGTACTAATACCAATACCCTAGCTACTAAATGTATAGGTCAACCACCACCCAGGCTACTATATGTAAATACTTCTTTAAAACTGTGTTGTCTCGCTATTGTATAGATCACTGTTACTACTATACGACAATGCCCCAGAGGCTGCACTTGTGTTATAATTGTTCCACTGTAATAATATCAATACCCTAGTTACTACATGTATAGACTTTCAGCCACCTTGGCTATTATATGTAATTACTTGAAATGTGATGTCCCACTAATGTACTATATCTGAATGTATGACTATGCTGACGCGGAGCCTTTGTAAGTTAGTCTGTGACTCAAAGTGTTGTAATTCCTATGATTGACTAAATAGATAAATAAATAAAATAAGTAGCAGCCTATAAAAGTAACCATTAGGCCCAAATGGGGCCAGTAACTGATATAAAATACAATAGTAAAAATACAACAACTTTAAACACCACCATTCAACTTTTTATATTGTGTACTTCCTAGGTATTGCTCCTTTAAGTTTCAGAGCTCTGTTAGCTGCTGCTAATATGCCTGTGTATGGCGTGACAGGCCTGACTTTGAAGAGTCAGTAAGTAGGTAAAGACATCACTTCAGTCCCCCGCCTATCGAGCATGGAGGTTGAGGCCTATGATATACAGAGGCCTGGGGCTGAGGGCCAGCTTCCCGGGTCACCGCGACCTTCAATAACTTGCTTGGCCTATTCACGTTTTATGATAAAATAATTTCCTCTATTTCTATTTCTAATTCCCTTGCTGCAACTGGAGTGGCAGAATTGGGATCTTGTTGGTTTAACTATGTGAAAGTTATTTCCGATTTCATCCCATCTGCACTTCCCTTTTGTTAGTAGTAACCCCCCTCTTTGAAATCTTTCCTTCCCCCCACTTCATGTTAAGGAGAAACCTTAATAAAACATTTCCATATGACCCCAAAATAACCTCTCGTGTGCATTCCCCTCCATGTCTGTGGTCCTTCACAGATCTGACCGGCTTAGGGGTGGGGCAGATATCATTAAACTAATCAAACTGAAGCGATGGCCTCAGGAGTGTCTTACTGTACATGTTCAGGTTTGAGATGTGCTTCTGTGGTCCTGTGTCTTGGTCTCCGTCATGGACACCGCAGATTCTCTTCCTAGGATATCTTGGAGGTCTACACTCAGGTGTGAGGGCCAGGAGATCACTGATGACTGAGCTCTTCTGGGTTTTCCCGCTTGATGCCACGCTACTCTGGTTATTTCTTATTCCAGGGTGGTGGAGCGGAGGTCTTGTATCTTCATTTCCATGCTCCATAAGGTTGAGGCCGCATTGTACAGTGACTCAAAAAGTTGAGGGCCTTTCTCCTTGAAGATGCGCATGCGAGCTGGATATTGTAATTGTATTTTGATTCCCTTTTCTCTGCCCATCTTTATTACCTCTTTCACTTGTTTTCTCTGAGTGTTTAAATGGTCTGAAAAGTCCTGGTCACAATAAAGTCTCTGGGAGTCCAAAAACACTTCTGTTTCCATGCTTCTGTAAAATGGCATGTCTGTCTCTATAATTGAGCATTCTGACCACGATTGAACATGGTGCTGCATTTTGCTCTTTTGGTTTCTGTACCAGGGATCTGTGAGCTCGTTCTACCATGTATGGCACTTTGGGGGTTATTTTCAGTACATTCTCCAAAAGGTGGGTAATAAACTCCTCCATAGTAGGGAAGGAGTCCTCCGTTCCCTCCGGTACCCCGTAAATCTGAAAATTGGTTCGACGAGCTCTATTCTCCTGATCGTCCAGCTTGACTTGCAGCTCATGCTCTCTAGTCAGGAGGTAGAGGATGGCCCGGTCACACTGGCTGGTTGAGTCTGCAAGAGTGCCTATCGCCTGTTCCGCCGCTGTGATCCGTTTGTCAATACTGCGGATGTCCACTCGCACATCAGCCACCAATGACTCCACTCGATGAAGTATCTTGATGATACTATCGAGTTTGCGCATAATTTCTTGTGAATTGAGGCTTTCCAGTCCATCTTCTGAATCCACGAGGCTCGTTACAGGAGACATTGGGCGTGATTCTGGTAGGCCTCGTTTTTCTGTCCGTTTGCATCATTGCTTTAATTTTAGCCACCTGTGTACCTTTCATGCTCATTTTAGCTGCTGCCATGTCTGATGATAGACCCGCTTCATGAGGGTAATTGATTTGACCAAGCTTTTTATTTTTTTATTGATTTTATTTGTGGTGACCCTGTGAGCTGTTGAGATCAGTCAGCCATCTAAAGTGGTGACATCACCGGAAGTCCCGGTGCTATACCTCTTTACAAATCCATGGTGAGACCTCACCTGGAGGACGGGGTCCAGTTCTGGAGCCCTCACCCACACAAGAACATAGATGGGAATGAAAGGGTTCAGAGAAGGGCAACCAAGATGGTGCATGGTTTGCATGGGAAGCCCTATGAGGAGTGGTTGAGGGAGTTGCATCTGTACCCACTGGAGACTAGAAGAGTAAAGGGGGACATGACAGAAACATTTAAGTACATAAAAGGGATTAATAGGGTAAGGGGAGCTTATTCATAAGAAAAGTAAGTGCTAGAACTAGGGGTCATAATCTAAGATTAAAAGGAAGGTTTAGGGGCAATGCAAGAGGGTGGTGGAGCCCTGGAACAGTCTGCCGGGAGAGGTGGTGAGGGCCAAAACAGTGGAGGGTTTCAAGAGGGCATGGGACAGACACGAGGAGTTGATCAGTGGGCGATCTTTGGACAGAGGGGGCAACTGGGGGGGTAAGGTGCAGACTCGGGTCAAAAGCATCCTTTTCTGCCTTCAGATTTCTATGATTCATGTTAATGTTAAAAATTGTTCTGCAGTGAATGTTCACTATAATGTTTTACAGTTGGGTATGATTCATTTTTCCCACTGGATGAACGAGCTGTCAGGAGTGCTTCTGATAGGAGGATCAAGACTGCACGTCACTTCCAGTGTGTCGGCCGGCACAGCGCAGTGGCAATCAGGAAGTTTTAGTTGGCTTGAGAAAAACTAGATATTATTAAAACTGCAAGACAGAAAATGATGTTCTCCTTGCGATTTGTCTACATGCATCCTCCTTGAATAGCAGGTAGGCTCCAAACCTTCCAGACAGTTACCATGGGAGTCCCTCTTTAATCTGCCCCCTGAATGGAATGTGCTGTTTGCGATCGCTGCTGTGGGGCTTACCACACAGCCCTCTTGCTGCTGCTTCTTTCTCCACCCCGGAGTCCTGTACTGTAGCAGTGCTAAAAGAAAAGCTCCCAGAACTATGACTCCAAATCGGAGTGTCCCTGCCAAAATACCAAAGTGACAGAAATGGGAAAACAGCAAGTCGGTGCTGGGGGGGTGGTGCTGTGTGATAAGTCAACAACAGTGCAGAACTGGAAGTACAGAATACTGATTAGGACAAATCCACTAGTTGTAAAACTACAACTATGGCATCCTTAGTAGGACAAACCTAGTAGATGGAAAAAATATTCTATTAAAAATGAATGTAGACATTTTTTTTCTTTAATATTTATTTAAATAAACCTCTAAAATAACGTTACCCATTTTATAAGCAGAATAACCCACTCCAGGACATGGGTTTATGGAGAATTAATGCACTTCCCAGGTGGTTGAAGGCACGCGGCTACAGGGTGTGCATTAATTCTCCATAAACCCATGCCCTGTTGCAGGTTATTCCTTACTTGTATACATACCTATATGTTGTCTGGATAAAATTGTCTGCAATTGGGCTGTGTCCCTTTAATTAGATACTATTTCTTATGCACTCTCAATGACAAAGGATGTGTCTGCGCATATCAGGGTCTCCACTTATATCCAGGGAACTAAACTGAGCTGCACGTTAGAGCAGACTTGATAGACCATTATGGCCTAGTTCTGCTGGCAGTTTCATATGTTCGTATATGTATACGGCACAGCTTTGGCATTTTGAATAAAGGTAGGCTAATATAAAAATCTGCCTGTGGTTGGTGTGTTTTTTCAGTGGATGCACTGTTCTGTTTTATTGTATTTGTTATAAATTTTGCAGTTTTTACAATTTCAGTAGGTGGTTTCTGCATTTTTATTTCTATTTACTATCAGTAAGAATACTTAGCGTTGACTAGATAAGTGGTAAGTGCACTCTTCTGGTCTTCAGCTACAAATCTGACATTAGAACACTAGGGGAAGTGTGACCAGAGTACAGAGTTTGAATTTGAAACAGTCCAAATTCCATCTCTGGGGCACAGCTCAGGGCTGAGGTGATTGCAGAATTGTATGACATCACTAGTAAAGCCTCTAGAAGAAACATCATTACTTCTGTGTGTAACCCTGGGCCGGTATGCCATTTGTTTCTAACAGCAATACCAGGTGGGATGGGTTTGGGGAGGAATAGGTCACTTGGCACAAAGGCTAGGTTTGGCTACTCTGCACAGGGGCACCCAAGTAACTCCGAACACAGGAAGCAATAACTGTAATGTCCAATACTAGGAATGGGATTCTAAATTGTGGCTTTTATTCACATCCAAACAGAATGAACAAAGCATAGATGGACCCCCACGGGGCTACATTCCTGGTAATGCAGATTAAAAGAATCAAGAACACTTCTTCAACACTTCAACCCTCAGGCTCTGAACCCACCGGGCACACAGCCCGGACTTGCACGCTGCTTTGGGTACACAGCCCGAACTTGTACACTGATCTGGGTTTTCCCTGGCTCGGCTCCCTTGCCGACCACTCGGACACCTTCCACACTTCATGGAAACATTTTCTGGTGGCTTCCTAAACCACCTAAGAGCACCTCGGCTCCATCAGGAAATTCTTCCTTTCAATCCCACGTCTGGGTACTTTCCTCAGGCACTGGCCAAGTACCTGAGAGAAAGTAAAAGGTGTCTCAGAGCAAATCCGTAGAGGTGAATTTGGTTACTACTGATGGGGGGTCTCCAACCTCTCGCTTCCACAGTTCATACCTGGCCATTTCTCTGGACAGTAAACACCTCATCCTATAAAGCTTTGCAATGTAGATTCTTGCTAAATGTATTTCACATTCCGTCTACTTGTCTCGCTTCCCATTTGTGCTGGACTTGAACATACTTTTAAGTGGCATTGTCCATTACTCTAGACCCCCCACTGAGTTAAGCAGTCCAATCCCCAATTTTCTTTACTCTTTGTGCTGGACTTGAACATACTTGAATTAAGTGGCAATGTCCATTACTCTAGACCTCCCACAGATTAAGCAGTCCAGTCCCCACTTTCCAACTGTACTTGGCTGTCTTTTCCTGACCCCACAGTAACAGTCCCTTTAGTTTCCTTCTGTTCAGGTGAAAAACACTTGGCCCTTTTTCAGAGCGAACTCACCCTTTGGTTGCAAGTGCCCCACAGGCGTTTCCTTCACAAGGAATTTTTCTCTCAGAGCTTCTGGTGCCTCAGCACAACTTGAACAGGCAGCTTCTTTCCCTTAGCCGGACCTGGGGGTTGCCCCTGGAAAACAGGCAAAACCCTTTCCCCCATCCCCTGAGGGATGGAGCTCTTGAACCATTGAAAGCAGTCTTCACCACTTCAGTTACCAGTTCCTGTGTTCTTCTTCAGGTGGAAACACACACCTTCCAAAAGTAGCTCTAAGACACAGCTTAAAGCTCTGAGAGCTTGCACACACACTCAGCTGTACTACTGTCTCTCACTCAGACTGCACACAGACTGAATTCAAAATCCCCAACGTTCTACACTAACCTCCAACTGCAACATTCCAGTGTGGCTTATGCAGCTACGAAAGTTCTATAATGATGTCATCCCTCAGTCTCAGCTGAGACTAAGAACAGAGTGAGACAGTGTGAAATCCATTTAACTGGAGTTTCACAAGCTGCTTTCCCTGCCTACCACTAGGTCTTACTGGGATTCTAGTAACCTCGGGTAACAGTGGGGTTACATGTGAGTAACTGTTTTTTTCTCTGCTTATCAACTCCTGCTCCCGTCCCCATGGTAGCAATCCAGGGTCCTCTGCATTTGAGGGCAGCAAAAGCAACAGCAGGGTGGCTAAAGCTGAGAGGGGCTTAGTGGAGCTAGGAAAGCCCCACACATTGGTAGGAATACATGTGTGTTCCATTGTATCCATACATTCCAGGTGAATTCTGCTTAACAGAATGTTAGGGGGGTCTGTTTTCTCTGTGGTGTAAGGATACATTTTTAAAAATTACAATAAACTTTTTTTTACCCCAAATGGTTCAAGTAGTACTCATTTTATGATCGCATAAAGACACTCTAGGATGGGAATTATTGGGGGATTAAGTCACTACTTAGGTAGTTGAAGGCACTCAGCAGTGTCTTGTGCTTCATAAGGCATCCAAAGCATGCTGAGGGTTGAGGTGCTGGATGCCACGTGTCTCACCACACTGGCGACCCAGGTTCGGGAATGAGCTTGGACCATCGGGGATCAGCAGGGAAAGGGGAGGATTGAGCGTCCAGAGGACTGCTGTCCTCCCCGGGGTGGGTTCCTAGAGTGCATCACTCTGTAGCGGCCCTCGGTGGGGACCGGCGGCCACTCTGCAGTGGTGCCAGAGATAGGATGAGATGCGGTGGTTGCACATCCGCATCTCAGGGAGGGACTTCTCACTACCATTACCAATATAAGCCCCCACTCACAACAGGATGATGCCCACGACAGGGTCCGCCCACCACCGCCAAACAAAACCCATCCTCGGTTCTGGGTGACGTGGTCTCCTTCCCCTCGTGCCCCCCTGGGGGAGGGCCCCACTGTGGGAGGCAAGCCATGGTCCTCCCGGCTTCCGGGGAATGTGTCGGAGGCTGGCAGATGGCCAGGTTAGAGACCCCGCGCATCAGGGCTGAAGTGGGGAACAGCTCCCCAGTCGAGAATGGGTGAATAAATAGAATAAAACAAAAAAAAAAGACATACCCATTATCATGTCTTATTACCTAATTTACTGCTAAAGCAAAACTTCTCTTCCCTCAGGGGGTTTAAAAAAGGGGTGAAAACGTTTCTACTAGAAAGATGTCACTGCTCACCGGCCCAGTGGCACTGAGAGTTGAGGCGCTGGATGCCACACCTTGCGTCACGCCAGTGACCCAGGTTCAGGAGCGAGCCCGGGTTGCCTGGGGTCGGTCGGGAGGACAGGGTGCATGATTGAGCTGCCAATGGCAAGCTCTCCTCTCCCAAGGGAGATTTCTGTGAGTCCTGGTACTCAGCGGCACCCAGTGGTGGCTGGATGCCTATGCAGCCGGGAACACTTCGGAAGGGATTGGAGGAGGTGGAGGCTTACGTTGCTCACACAGGAGTGTGCGACCTCACATGCAGGCTTCAATGCACGTCCTCCTCCTGGGACACCAAACAAGAAAAGCCCCACACGCGCAAGCGGCATGATTCCCCTGACGGGCTACCGCACCTCCGGCCGAACAAAGCCCGACATAAGCCAGGGCGGGGGCTTCAGGGTGATGGTGGTCCCCCCGGTCCCCACGAGGGGAGCCCCTCCATGGGGGGATAAGCCATGATCCTCCCCGCCATGCAGCCAAGGTGGAGGCTGGCCAAAGGATGTATTGAGAGCCTGCGTACAGTATGGAGTAGGGGATAGGTGCCATCCCCCACCGCAAGTGTAGAGATAAACAGAGTTGGAAAAAAAAAAAAGATGTCGCTGTTCCTGTTCCCGTTGAATGATGCTTTTCATATACTGTCCTCTTACCATGTTGACTGTTGATGTGTTCTGTTATAAGGCTCATATGCGCCTTAATATGTATGGTACTGCATTTTTTTTTAAATAAGCTCTTTGGTTCCTTAAATTTACTGTACTTGCCTTGTATGTTTGATTTTTGTAGATTAGAACTATTAATGTGCTCCAATACAATGTACTGTATAGCACTGCCACTTTGCCTGCCTACTGTCTGTATACAGTATTCTGCCTATAACTAATGTCATCACTGTGTGTCTGTCAATTGTCTGAATATATTGCCTATAACTAACTGGGTCTCCCCTGAAAAAGGAACATTGGGCTCCCGTGGGCTAACCCGGTTACCAAAATTCAATAAGTAAATAATTCAGGAGCCAAAGTCCTAATCCCTGTTTATGACATCACTGCCATTCCCTCTGCAACAGACCCTGATGGCTGAAGCATTGGCTTATGATACCAGTTTCAGATTTAGCCTCTGCTATAAGTGATACCTAAGGGACAAAGACCCAGTATGTGCAGTACATGTCATGATCATCGTTAATAAGGAACAGAATGTCTTGAAACGCCAGTGATTTGGAATGTTGTGCAGCTGAGCCCTGCTGATGCCAACTGTTAGTTTTGTTCCTGGAAACCAGAGTGCCTCACATCTGTGCAGGATCTAAGAGATCTGTGTGTTCAGATCCAGAAGTTCTGAAAAGCGGAAACTCTGCCCCTCCACCCCAAGAAGTGACTGATACCTAATCCTAATTCAGATCTAAAGATCAACATCTTCCCCCTTCAAACTGAGCTGTTAGCATTTTGTTTCTCTCTCATTGTCACTGATACTGATTACATCTGTAGTCTAGAGATATTGTAACACATTTGCTGATGGATTAAAACAACAGTGCAACAAATTTGGGACCTAGTGGCATCACGTTGTGATCAGGTCCCATTTGTTACCCACTGCAGATTCACAACATTTCTAATATTTTTATAGCTTAGTAAATGTATTGCTTTTATATTTTGAATATCTTATTTGGGATTGTCTCTCTCTGTCTCTCTTTCTCCCCCCCCCTTGGTTTAGGATATTGATGGCCTGGAAGTTATTGGTAGAGGACGACCCTTCACCTCCGTTTCTGTAGAGCGTTTCCCCATGGGTGAGGAGTTGAGAAGGGAGATGGAAACTGAAGAGAAGGAGAACAGGTGAGACTCTGAGTCCTTTCACAGTAAAGTTAGAACAGGAAACATTCCCATCCACATGCCTGATCTGAGGCAGCAGCAGGAGGAAATGTACAGTGCCTGGGGCTACATGGGGTGTGTGCATGTGTACTGTATGTATCCAAGGTGCAGTGTTTTAGGAGTGTGTCGCAGTGACACGAGTGTGAGAGTGTGTGTGTGTGTGTGTCTGTGTCCCAGGGAAAAGAGAGGCCCAGGTCCAGGAGTTGTGTATGTGTGTCCAGCCCAGGATAAGTATGTAGGGGTGTGAGTTTGTGTATAGTGCCCCAAGGCAGAGGATGTGTGTTTGTGTGTGTAGTCAAGTGTACCTTGGTAAGTTGTTTTTTTTAAATACTTTCTTTATTGACACAGCACATTTTTTATTTTTTTTTAGTTTTTTGTTGACCGGGTAAATGCACTAGACAAATCCTGCCTATTTTCAGGCACGACCCGAGGAAGGGGGATACAGATGAATGCCAACTGACCTTGAACCAGATTAAGCTGTTGGTGGTATTTTTAGTGAATGAGGGAAATTTGGCCAGGACACTGGGGAAATTCTTCTACTCTGCTTCCTGTAAGCAGAGGGGTCCTGTTTTCATGTGGGACCAGGACGGCTGCCGCTGGACATGCTGTGGAGGACATGGAGGTGTTGGAGGCAGTGGAGCTGGTCTCTTCCCCTGTCTCTGTACTGAGAGAGACCCCATCTTCTATGCCTATTGTGCTGCAATCTACTGAATATGGTTCATCTGTGCCTTTGGATACTTCCCCTGCTGCTATTGTGGATACTTGTGTGCAGTGTTTGCCTGTGGATCCTTCATTTATTCCTCAAACTGTGCTTACAACGTCTTCTAGCCCTGCTACTATGGATATATGTGAGTCTTCTCCTCCTGTTTCTATGGATGTAGATGTGTTACTTAAAATCGAGGAACAGCGTTATTTCACTGCTAGACAGCGTTTGTTAGCCCTTAAGCCTCAGTCTGGTTTTGTACCTGCTGCTACTGATTCACTGTCTGGGAAAGATTGTTTTACTGTCTCTTCACCGATTCTGACACTTCCACATTCTTTGCCTGTTGCTACGGACCCTCCTCACTCCCTACCGCCTGTACTGACTGCACCTCCTGCTCAGCTTTCTCCAGAAATGTCTTCTGTACAGGTGCCTGCTTCTGCTCTCCCTGATGCCTTGCACACGACGGACTAGTCTGTTGAGTCGGCCCTGGAAGCGGCTGGGTGGTGGGAGAAGGATCCTACCATTGGGACTTGGCGTTCTGGTTCTTCCCCGATCTGTACTAGGACACCTGACACTGACAAACTGCTGGCCTCTGCTGTTTTGAAAGACTCTGCTGCTTCTCTTGATCTTTCTTTGCCAACTGAACTTCTTCTGACTCAGAACCCGACTTTGCAATTTGGTCCTGCTTCCTCGACGCCGCAAGAACATCGGACTCTTTGGGACCCTGTGTCTCATCCAGTTCCTGCTACTTCTACTGCTTCGTCCCCTAAAACTTATGCTGCATGCTTTCAACCCCCTGTACATCAAGCTAAAAGACACAACACTGTTCGGCTGCATTATTTGGGGGGCTTACCTGACTTTCCTGACCGATTTTTTGTAGGTCGCACTTTTGAAGGATTCTATGCAATTTGCTGCTTTTGAGATTCATGCCTTAATTCATGTTTCTTCAGAGTCTCATTTTGATATTAGTTTTAAAACTATCACTGGTTTAGAAAAGTTTTGGAGAAAATATCAGGAGCTTAAAACTTCTCCTTTATGGTCACCGTTTAATGCCATTCCTTAACTAAGCCTACTCAGAAAACTGTTACTATATTGTTTCTATGAACGAGGTGTCAGTCTTAATATTACTGTCTGGTTAAAGTAAAGATGTACTGTCCTTTCTGACCCAGAGGCTATCTTTGATTCTGAGAATATCTGGACAGGTGGGTGGAGAGCGAGGTTATGCTTCAGACTTGGGAGGGTTGGAATGCAGCATTCCTGAACAGCTTTATGCTTGGAAAGACAGGGAGTTTCTTACCCTGGCCAGCCTAAAGCTTGCTACAGATGTGGCTCTCAGAATCATATCAGTAGTGTCTGTGACAAGATTAAATACTCTGTTTGTGGTAACATTGGCCATGCAGGTTCCCAATGTGTGGATGAACCTCTTTGCGTCCTTTGTGATGAATTGGGGCACACTTTCCAGACTTGTACTTGGTCAGCTCACAACTCCCCGACTCTTGCTGATGGGGAAGAACAACGTTTGATTATTACTGTCACACAACATTCTTGTTTATCTGACACTCTTTCTAGACCTCAACGCGTACCCCTCCCTCACCCTGTTGTACCTGCTGTTGACCCCTCTTCTACTTTACACGAACGGTCTGCTCCTGTTTTGGAACCACAGACCATTACACAGCTCTCCCTCCCCTTCCTCTGATCTTGCTATTTCTACCTCGGAAGAGGTCGCTGTTCCTTGTCTTGCCTAGTATTTCTGGGTCTTCCATGGACCCCCGAACCTTTGTTAGAGTTAGACGAGGATCTAAGAAGGACTTCTCTCTTCTAAGGCCTGCAAACTTCTACTGTGACTCATATGAATAAATTTGAGGTTTTACTACCCTCAGGACAACACAGACTCTGATATCGTCCCTATGTTCTTTCCTCCCACCCTGATGTGACTACGTACACTGAAGTACCCATTGATAATATTGGTTCTCAAAAAAGGAAAGCTAAGGCAAAACTGAAACATAGGGAAGGTACCCCTAGGAAAGGTAGGCTAAGGTAACTTTTGTGTTTTTGTTTTCACTTTCACGTTTCATGTCTTCTGCTTTCTCAGTGCATACTGTTAATGTTAACAGTATAAAGAAGCATGCTAAGAGAGATGCAGTTTTTTCCTTTTTATCTGGCTTGACAGCTGGTCTCATCTTTTTGCAAGATGTACGCTTCCATGTTCTTCCAGAAATTTCCAGGGCCACTCGTGCCTGGACCTCTGGTTCTCTTTTGGTCCTTTGACAGGACTCTTGTTCTGGTTTGGGTATTTTATTTAGTATACCTGATGTTACTGTTGTTAAACTGTTGGATGTCTACCCAGGTCGGCTTCTGTTGTTGGATATTTTGATTTCTTCTGTCCTTTCGGATTATTAGTATTTCGCCCTCAATTGAAATCCCACAGAATTGAACTACTGAAACTGATTCAACCCTATTTATACACATCAATGCATGTGATTTTTGGGGGTGATTTCAATTGTGGGTTATCCACTAAAGATAAGTCTTCTACTTCAAAGACTACTAAGTTGTTTTGTGACACGAATTTTCTGACACAATTGCTCCATTCCACAGGTTTACAGGATGCATATTTATCTTTTACGGGTCAGCATACTCCTACTTTTCACAAAGGCCCCCTTGCAACCCGTATTGATTTTTTTTTATTTCTTCCCACCTCCAACTTTCTGATGCTGTAATTCAAGTTGCGGAATTTTCAGATCATAATTTATTATCTATTTCTTTAGGCCCTTCCTTGACATCTCATTTTGGCCCTGGCATTTGGAAACTGAATGCTTCCCTGTTATCTGATTCACGTTTGTTAAGTCACTTAACTGAGTATATTCATAATCGAAAGACTGTATTTTTTTTTATATGATGCCCCCTGAGATTGGTGGCGGGATACGAAATTTGGACTCCGAACTTTCTTTAAAAATTTTAGTAAACATCATCATGATTCATTGTATTTCCTTTATCACACTAACAGACGACAACTTCAAAAATTACTTAATTTATCTCATGAAATTGGCCATGATTTTTCCACCCAAATAAGTACTCTTAAGGAGCGCATGATGGATTATCACCTTCTGAAGGCTACTTCTGTTCAGCATCAACAGCGTTTTGGGACCTCTGGTACCCGTGACACAGTATGTCCATAAGCTTCTATTTGGCGAACAGTAGAGAGTAAAACCTTTACTACGCTGTTTCGCTGTTTGATGACAGTTTCACCGAGCTCACTGATACTTTGGATATCAGGCACCGTGTTACCTGTTACACACAAAAACTGTTTGGTCCCATGCCCCCCCGTCTGCATCCATAATGGACTACTTTTCCTTTTTACAACTTCCTGGTGTACCTTTTTCTGTTGTAGATATGTTAGATACTGAGATACAAGCACATGAAATTGAAGCAGTAATCAAGTCTTTACGTCCAAGAGTGACACTGGGCCTGGATGGTCTCTCCAGTGAGCTGTATAGATTGTTTTCTGCTGCCCTGAGTTCTGAATTGGCTACATTTTATAATTCTATTCTACAGTGAGAACATCTTCCTTTAGACTTTAACATGGGTTGTTTATTTTACTTACATAAAAAAGGGGATAGAAGATTGCTCTCCAATTGGAGACCTTTATGCCTCTTAAATACTGATTTTAAAATATTGACCAAAATTTTGGCCCTCAGACTTTCTAAATTGGCCATGTAGTTGATTTCTACTGCACAGTCTTGCAGTGTCCCTGGGAGATGTATTCAGGACCATCTAATTTTACTTAGAGAAATGATTGAACGTGGAAATTCTAATGTTTTACATGGTTTCATATTCTCACTGGACCAACGGCAGGCTTTTGATTCTGTACATCATGATTTTTTATGGTCTACTCTTCGATATTATAAAGTACCTGATTATACCCTGACTAGACTCTGGTTGCTATATCGGTCTCTGCACTGTTGTCCCACTGGTCAATGGATGGAAGGGCCCTATGCTTCCTCTACACAGAGGAGTTAGACAGGGCTGTCCCCTTAGTCCACTTTTATATGTTTTTTTTTTGGATCCCTTACTTCATTCTATTAATTTGGCCCCAACAATTATGCCACTTCCCTCAGCCCCATATTCCGTGTTGGCCTATGCAGACGATATGAGTCTCATGGTGGCTAATGTTGCCTCCGTGCGTTCTGCATTATGGCATTGTTCCAAGTTTGGGGCTGTTTCTAGCACGGCCCTTAATCTTGATAAATGTGTAGGCCATAGATTAGGTTCCCCTTTTGTAGATGAGTCTTCTGTTGACATTAGACTTTGTGATGACCCTATTAGGATTTGGGGCATTTTATACGGTACTGGTCCTTTAGATGTCCTTAACTGGACTCCCAAATTAAATTATGCTCAGACTATGGCTGCACGTTGGAATTCATGGCAAATGAGTAAGAAAAAAAGGATTTACATAATTAAAACCTTTCTGCTTCCCCTTTTTCTCTTTCTGTCTTATATTTCCCCCCCTCCCCGGCAATTTGAAACCAGATTGCTTAGTCTCTTTTTTCAAGCCCTATGGGGTAGCTGCCTGAACCCCATTAAACGTCAGATCACCTATCTCCCTGTTCGGGATGGAGGCCTAACTATGGTCCAACCTGTTTTTTTATACTAGTTTTTCTTGTTTCATAATATTAGACCCCTGCTGGTTAACCAAGATCGAGGTTGGGAACCTTGGTTTCTTGAATCCTGTGGTCCTTGGTTTCATAAATGGGAACTTAACAAATTGCTGGTTTTAACACATTTCCCCAGATTTCTGCTTATGTTAGGGATAGTTTTTTCGCTTGAAACACTGGCAGATTACTAGCCATATGCTAATAACTGCCTCAGAAAATCACTGTATAAGTATTTAGTGGACTGTGTATGTTTGGAGATTGTTGTTTTCCCAAATGTCCTACGTAACATCTCCCTTGCTTTCATCATTTTACTGTAATTCTAGGGTTCCCCAAAAGATGTGGGACTTGTATTGGCTTAGCTGCCATGAACGTATCAACGCCAAATGTAACCTATAAACACAAATCACTACAGGACAGATTTTGTTCCAGACCTGAATGTCAGCAACAAGAAGAAACTATTTCACACCTTTTTGTTTATGTACATTTATTGTTTCTTTTTGGACTCTGTTAGCTGCCAGATGGCGTGAACCCTTGTTTGCTCTCATTACTTATGACAATTTGATGCATGTTTTTTTCCCCCTCACTTGGTCTCATTGAAATATTAATACGTTAAATTTGATTTTTGTAATAATCAAATGGCATGTGTGGAATGCTCGTTGTCTGTTTAATTTACAGAATCAGGATGTGTCTCTTCTTACCGTTATTCGAAGGATCGAACATGATTTGAAGGCCATATATTTTTCAGAGGCAGAGCATTTGCCGTCTGACTCTTTGTTGGAATTATGGACACTACTACCTTGGATAACTGATTCTAATTTTCCTGTTACATAATTATTTTGTGTTTTATATTTTTCTCTGTATTATTTTTGTTTTTCTTTTCTGTTCAGTTGATGTTCAATAAAAACTTCCCCTACTCTTTTCAATAAGTGCCATGGGATCTTTAACATCCACCTGAACTACCACCAATCCAGGCAAATGGGACCTCGGTTTAATAACATAAAGACAAGTACATCTTGGTATTCTCACTGTGCAGTCTTAGTTTTTGTTACATAAAAGAACAAAGCAAACAAACAACAGACACAAAGTTAATGGAACTGACTGAAGAAATTAAAACATTCAACTGAGAAAGTATATATTAATAAATTATACAATGAACGAAGAAGAAGGGGGAAGCATAGTATGGTTGATATATGTGTATATGTATGTGTGTGTGTGTGTGTGTGTGTAGTGCCACAGTTTAAAGGATGGGTGTGTTTTTTTATTGACCCAGGTTGAGGATATACAGTACATTTGTGTGTATGTGTGTGTGTTGTGGAGTAGGGAGGAGGTGAATAGTGGCCTGTGGGCAAGGTGGGTGTGTCTGTAATGAAAGGACTTTGGTAAGAAAGGGAGGGGGGTTGTCGTGGGGTGGTGGTGTATAGTAAACCAGGGTAAAGGATGAGTTTTGGGGTAACACTTCATTTTAAGTGTCCTTAACTATGCTGTAATTACTGTATACCTACAATGTAACTGCTATGTAAGTACTGTGTGGTTACGTGTAACTACAATGTCCTGTAGTTGGTAATTAGTTTCACATTTGCATATTATGTAGTTAGACACGTTTCTGTGAAGTGACGACACTGTTATTGCACTGTAAATACTATGTAGTTGTTAATTACTTTCACATTTGACTGGTGTGTAGTTATACAATTTGCATGATATGGTAGTTACACATGCGACCACAGCCGTTTCTCTTTTGGCACAAATTGATTTATGCAGAAGTGTAACTACATGTAACCACTGTTGCAAAGTGCAACAGAAAAATGGATTTATGCTGGAAGTGTAACTACACATGTAACATCTGTTGCAAAGTGCAACATACATAGTTACATTTGCCAGAAAGAATTGATTTGAGGCAGAAGGGAGGCAACAGTAATTGCAGTAACTACCACTTTATGCGAATTGTGTAACTACAGCACAGTACTACTGATCTTCCCTGTACCAGTTGTCATCATTTATCTCTGTCTGGGTGACAGACGGAGGCACAGCATCCAGCATGATTTTTTTTTATTTTGTGGGGGGGAGCCAGTGCTGCAGGCAGTGCCACCCTTGAGGCTGATGCATTATGTGGCACTCGTGGGTTGGCCAGCAACGGTTGCCAACTCTTCCTTCGCCCCAGTTCTACTTCTTACACCATCGAGAGTGCAGCACTTTGCACCTGCTGAAGAAATTTAATCTGTGACATTGTGGCCAAGTTAATTGTTTCAACGTCGTCGACACCATTTTTGCTCCGTTCCAGTTCTGCTGTCCGCTAGTAACTTGGCGCCGTTTTCTGCAGGAATCTGGTAAGACCTTTCCTTTTTGTTTTGTGAAGTAGCTCTGAGTCTGTTTCTTCTTATTACTTTAGTTGCCAAGAGTCATATTGGGTTCATCTGGGGACAAAAAGTGCTCTTCCAAGGCAGGCTGGCCTCCTATGCGCTGGTGTCCCTGCACTGGCAGATGTCCATCATGGACCAGCATGACCAATACCACACCTGCCTGGGTCCATCTCACGATATTGGTAGTTGTGATGCTTGCTTCTCCGTGGACTGCGGAGCACTGCGCATGGAAAGTCAGCCGTGATCCACTGACTTTAGGAAGACAGTGTTGTATGAGGGACTGCAAGCGCCAGTCTCTTCACCCTTCCTTCGGATCCCCTCCCAATTCTATACATACCTGTGAGGAAAGGCCTCTTCCTCTTCTTCTAGCCTTGCCTAGGAGGAGGTCTCTCTTCTGTAGTGCTGGAGGATTGGTCCAGGCATCTCGGGGGCCGGGCTGGGAGCAACGCACGGGCAGTCAACTCCTCAGAGGTGCACGCTCCCCCAGCGTCACAGCCCACGCCTCCTGGGCCCAGCACGTGTGGCTGCTCAGTGCCACCCACCAGTGCTGTTCTGTACCCTGGGGCTGTTTGTGGCTCTGGTGATCAGCACCGTCAGTGATATTGGGCCCTTCTGCTGCACCACAAGTGGCACTGTGGGTTGGAAAACCTCTGGGGCTGCTCGTCTGGAGGTCTTCTGGATCTTCCTCTCTCCAGAGCCAGATGCTTGCGAGACTGATCTGAACTGGCTGCCCAACTCCTCAGAGTCGGAGGGTTCTCTGGTATCCAGTAACTCTGTGCCCTCCCAGGCATCCCTTCCCTTGGCACCAGCGATTGCAATCGGTGCTGGCTCCTACGCCAGTGGTGACGTCAGGAGCGTGCCTGCTAATAGTGACCCTCCATCTGAGGGGATGGTGATTTGGGTCTCGTGGGCCTGGAGAGTTGTCGGTCCTAGTGCTGTTCCCCCCCACCCCTGGGCCAGAACAGGGACTCTCTCTTCTGCAGCATCCCTCAGGAGGCCTGCGATACTGGAGCAGTCCCTAGCTTTGGGAGTGAGGAAGAGGTCAACTTTGGAATCGACAGGGTTGAGGGGGCAGGACATGGGGCAGCGACCTTCCTTGGGGACCCTTGGGGGGTTCAGGGATGTGTCGCAGTGCTGAGCCCTTCTCCTCTTTCTCGTCCCCTTCAAGGGAGGTCTTATAGGGTGGGGTTGGGGTCCGCCCTTCTGGTTCTATGCAGCCCTGTTTTCTTCACAGTGGAGTTTTCCATTCAGGGCTCAGTCCTGACCATTTTGAGCTGGTTGAGTGTCTAGTAAGTGCACAGACCAGCGGATCCCCAGGAGGTCCAAGATCACCAGCGAGGTCCCCTAGCCCTGGCAGAGGTCATTCAGATAAAGTGAAGTGTGTCTCCCCATTGCCTCTGCAGCCCCCCCCCCATTTCCCAGGGCACGTGGGTCCTTCTAACCCCAGGAATCCACTAATATTATTACTCTTGCAATGCTCCCTTAAGCCAGCAGTGCCCCAGAGAGAATAGAATGCTATGCTAATCATGGAATGTTTAGCTCGTACATCTATTTTCAAACTGCCCAATGTCAACTGCCTACATTCTACCTCAGATTTCTTCTCTCCGTTGCAAAGTTCAGGTGCCCTGGAGATCTCTCTCAATCAAGACAGATTCCTGTAGTGCATAGAGCAAAACAACTTAAGTATTTTTGTTTTATTTTTCATTACTGCCTAGTGTCATTGTTCTTTAGTATTTTATACCTCACTAGTTTTAAATTTAAACTTGTTTATCGGTTCCTTGCGGTTCATTTGAACCGAGGAGCAACGAGTTTCTTTTTTTATTTAATCGTAACCTTTTTAGAGGGTTCCAGTTACTTTATTCATTAATTTTTTTAATTTTAACTGCTTATGAACTGTGGTTTATCGTTTTTCCTCAGCGGTTTCTTGGTTCCGGATCCGATCAGAACTGATACTTTTTTCACTTTATCGGTTCTTGAACCGACTGTTATTCTACTGAAACTGACCACAAATATTTACATTTAGTCTATTTTTTGGTCAGTTACTGGCTCCTGTTTTCTATAATGTCAGACGAGCCTAAAAAGAAAACAGGACCCCCTGGGTTCAAGAATTGCTTGGAGTGTGCAGAGGTGTTTGCCAAGGCAGACAAGCATGATCTTTGCTTGATCTGCCTTGGGCAACAGCACTTCAATGAAGACTGTGATATTTGTAAGTCTTTACCTGTTAAGACAGTGGAAAAACACAGGGAGAGGCTTAAAAGAAAACTAGAGGAGGGGTCCATGAGCTCTAACCAGTCCACTCCCTCTAAGACTGTGGCAGTTCCTTCCAGAGCCTCTAAATCCACCCCGATATGGGTGAGGGCTCTGGCAAGAGAGGCATTCAACTGGCTGACTCCCCAGTGCCTGCCAAAAAATTAAAGAAAACGAAACACACTGACGCCCTGGCTGAAATGCCTCAAGGGGTCCTGTATGTGCCTATTAATGCTCCTGAGTTGACATAGGCTTTTGCCTTACTCCAGGTACTGCGGGACTTGCTACCCCCTCAGCAGCCTGTGATTACTACTGCTGAAAAAGCAACTGTTGTTACCTCTCTTTTGCCTACTGCTACAGTGGCATATGAGGAGGATGACCAAGATGAAGAGGGAATTGAACCTGAGGTGTCACAAGAACAGGATTTTGGCTCCCCTCCCAGACCATCAGAGGATTTTTCTTCCCATTTTTCTTTTGTTAAGAAAATGGTAGAGACCCTGGATCTGCAAACAGCTTGAGAGATCCAGGATGAAGAGGAGGCACAATACATGGAGCTTAGACTCCTTCTGTCTATCTACAAATTCTTTAAGAAGGATGTTTTAAAAATCCTAAAGGCTCCCGATACAGTCACACCCACAGACAAAAAGTGTGACAAGAAGTATCAGTTAGAAAGAGCTGGTGCTGAGTTTCTTTTTAGTCACCCAGACCACCAGGGTATTGTGCAGCAGGCTGCCTGTGAGAAAGCCAAAACTCCCTTATCCTCTCACCCCCCTGAGAAAGATTCGAGAAAGGTGGACAGCATGGCAAAAAAGGGGTACCTTTCGACATCCCTGGCAATTCGTCAAGCCATCTAGCAGGCCTATACAGCCCTTTATCAGAAAGCTCTCTGGCAGTCAGCAGTGGACAGTGCTGAGACTAACCCATCTTTAACAGCATCAGAGCTGCTAGATGCAGCAACATTGGGCTTGGAGGCTTCCAAATACCAATTTCAGATGGCAGCTGAAACCAATGATACAACTGCAAGGTGGATGGCTGGTACCATTGCTCTAAGAAGATTTGCCTGGCTGAGGGCTACCAACCTCACCCAGGACACCCAAACTAGGGCAATGGACTTTCCTGTCGAATGTCACTCTCTTTTTGGTGCCCAGACTGAGGCATATATGAAAAAAGTAGACAAATATATACAGCTACTTTTAGGAGCAACTCGACCAGAGACAGGCCCTCTACTTCAACTTCATCTTATTCTAGGGGAGGAAGAGGCAGGTCCTCTTTTAGGAGGCCTTTCTTTCAGGTACCGGCTGTTTCCCAGCAGCAGTACCAACCACAGCAGACTGGAGTTTACAGAGCTAGAGGTAGAAGGAGTTCTTGGAGAGGATCCCAATCTGCTCAGCCTCAGTAGCAAGCAAAACAGAACCCCTGACTTTTCCCTTCAGGCTGCCTCTCCACATCATGTAGGGGGCAGACTCAACCACTGTTTCCAGGAATGGTTAAAAATAACCACAGACAAGTGGGTCCTGGAAATAGTGAGTCAGGGTCTCTCCCTTTGCTCCAGGTCCCTTCCTCCTTCAAGGTTAAAACATTTTGCATCAGCTCCCTTCTCAGAAAGAAAACTACTGGAGAAGGAGGTACATGCCCTACAGCTGGCAGAAGCAGTGGAGCCTGTCCCCCACAACCAAAGATGGCAAGGGTTCTATTCCAGATATTTCCTAACAACAAAACAGAATGGAGAGTGGTGGCCTATACTATACCTCAGACTGCTAAACATGTACCTGGTAAAGCCCAGGTTCAAAATGGTCACAATGGCCGTGATTTTGCCAACTCTGCAAAAAGGGGATTCGCTAGCCCCCTTGGATCCAGTAGATGCATATTTCCATATTCCCATGAGGGAGTCACACAGAACGTATCTCAGATTCAGATGCCCCTCAGAGCACTACCAGTTCTCAACACTTCCCTTGGCCTTACCTCTGCACCAAGGGTCTTTACCAAGTGCATAGCAGCAGTAGTAGTAGCACACCTCAGAAGGCTGGGTGTCACAATTTTTCCTTATCTGGACGATTGGCTAATCATAGGGAAATCCCACCAACAGGTGTCAGACCACCTTCAGATACCCCAGGATATACTGCGTTCCCTGGGATTCCTTCTCAATACCAAAATGTTAGTCATGACCCCTGTTCAGATTCTTTAGTTTATAGGTGCAGAACTGAATACAGTTGTGGGAAGATCTTTTCTCCCTCAGGAGAGGGCAGAAAGCATTCAGCTTCTGGCAGGCTCATTTGCCCTGGGCAGGTCAAAGCCAGCAAAACAGTTTCTTCAACTGTTAGGGCACATGGCTACAGCAACAAGCACAGTCATAGGTGCCAGGTTTCAGATGACAAATATCAGTTCCACCTCAGAGCACACTGGTGCCAAAGGCGGAACCCCCTCTCAAAGTCAGTACCAGCCACAAAAATGTTACTACAGGCCCTGCAATGGTGGAGGGAACCAGAAAATTTAAGAGAAGGGGTTCCATTTCTGCAGGAGCCTCCCTCCCTTCCTGATTCTCAAAATCGATGCTTCCCTGCTTGGTTGGGGTGCTCACACCATCCACGGTACTTGGGAGAGTGCAGACTCACTCCTGCACATAAACTTGCTGGAGTTAAGAGCTGTTTATCTGGCCCTTCAGGGTTTCTCTCATCTCATACAGGGAAAGGTGGTACAAGTCAGAACAGACAATATCACAACAATGTATTACATCAACAAACAGGGAGGGACAAGGTCCACTCCTCTGTGTAGAGAGGCAATGAAAATATGGAGCCTCTCTATAGTCAATTCATCTGCTGGGCAAGGACAACACCTTGGCAGATGCCTTGAGCATGATAAACCAGGCCCATCATGAATGGGCATTGAACAAGCAAGTGGTGAATGCTCTATTCAGGAGGTGAGGGACCCCAGAAATAGACCTTTTTGCGTCCCGCCAAAATCACCACTTAGCTCTTTATTCAAACAACATGAAGTCTTGCTGTATTCTGACATATGCAGTTAGGTCCTGCCTTTCAACTGCCGTGGAGAACAAAGAGTTAAACTTCCCATGTCCAGCATGGAATGTTCACCACGAGCTTGGTTGAAGCCCCTGTCTGCTGATGTTTAAACTGCAACCATCAGATTCTTTACTCTGCCTCACTGAACAGTCGCTCCGGAGATTTCTCCTGCTGCTCAGTTCAAAAAGTCGGTTGAACTGTTGTTTTTTCAGTCAGTTTCTACCGAATTGCTGTTACCACTTAGTCGGTTCAAGTCTCTGTCTGTGGTACCGTGAGTACTAGATAGGTTTTTTTGTTTTGTTTCTGTGTGGAACTTGTAAATTGTGGATCGGTTCGGCTGAACCAATCAGTTTGAGGTAAAAAAGTTTGTGCTTGATTTAGAGTGTGGTAACCGGTCCATATCAGTTCTAAAAAAACAGATTTTATTACCTTTTTTTCCAAGACCCGTGACACAGTCAGGAACTGATAGGGGAGTCTTGCCTGGTGGGTTGCTGAAAAAAGGGTAAGTTTTGGATAGGATTGGCCATGTCTGAGAAACCCAAGAAAAAAAAAACGGGCCCACTGGGTTTCAACACTGCAGTGTATGTGGGGAAGTCTTTGCCAAGGCTGATCCCCACACCACCTGTGTTTATTGTCTGGGGTTTGACCACCTCGATTCAGACTGCCAAATTTGCAAGAATTTTCCCAAATCTACCCTGGAAAAAGATTAGGTAGACTGAGGGAAAGGGAGGCCGAGAAGTCCGCTGACCCGGATGGCCAGCCCAGTTCGGTTCCGACCGAACCAGAAGGCGTGCCCTCTGACCAGGGCGATACTTCTTCGGGCAAAAGGAAAGCCGATTCTGAGGAGTCGGTTCCCGTGAAAAGAAAGAGAAAGGATAAATCGTCCGGTTTGGACCCAGAAAATCATACTCTGACCGTCAATGAGATAGCCAAGGCGATAAGGATAGTGCAGTCGCTTAGTTCGGTTCCGACCGAACCGGCACCATCTGGCAGGGGCTCGGTTCAGTCAGTTCCCCCGGTTCCGGATTATACTTTGGAAGAATTTTATGAACCGGAGGAGGAGGGAGGGAGAGTATGAGAATGATTATGGTGCTTATGAAAGTCTGGATGTGCCTATTGACCCAGACATGTCCCCAGACAGACCTTCATGTGTTTTTCCTCCTAGGCTTTCCGAGTCCTCTTCTCACTATATGTTTTACAAAAAAGTGGCTGAGACCCTCCAGCTACCTGTGGAGGAAGCAGTAGAGGATCAGGAGGAGCCTGATTATGTTGAGATGATGGATATCCCAGAATCCGGGAGACTGTCTATTCCCCTCCACAAATCCTTTGGGAAACAGACACATAAAATCCTTCAGTCTCCTAATGCTATACCTCCTGTGGATAGACGAATGGACAAGAGGTGCACCCTCTCAGGCTCAGACACGGAGTTCCTTTTCCAGCAAAGTGACCATGTTGGGGTAGTGCAGGCTGCTGCCTGTGATAAGGCAAATATTCCCTTGGCTTCACACCCCCCCAGACAAGGATTCCAGGAAGAATGATGCCATGGCAAAGAAACAATACATGGCAGCATCTTTGGGACTCAGGCAGGCTAACTATATGGCCTATACAGCTAGATACCAGAAGTCCAGGTGGGACACTGTGCTGGCTCTGGCTAAACAGACCCCTGAGCTGGAGCAGGTGGCTGCAGATGGGATTGAGGCATCTAAAGTACAGTTTAATGCTGCTGTGGACTTCAGTAATGTTTCATCAAGAGTGATGGCTACATCTGTGGCTCTTCGGAGGATGGCTTGGCTCAGATGTACTAGCCTCTCACAGGATACCCAGGCTAAAGCCATGGATTTTCCTGTAATTGGTAATTCTCTGTTTTGGGAGCAGACCGAGAACTACATGAAAAAGATGGATGAGTACAGGACCACTTACAGGAGTGCTCAGGCCAAAGAAAGGCAAGCAACTCCTCAAAGGCAGCAGTCCAGAGGCAGGGGCAGGCCTTTCCAAAGGCCTTTTTACCAAGCCCAGGCCTCCTCTTCTTTTTCACAGAGGGGGTTCTTTAGAGGGAGGGGCAGATGGGGGATGAGTAGGCCTGCATCCACCCCTCAGCCTAAAGCCCCTGCCAAGCAGACACCCTGATGGGTCTGCCCGGGCCAATTCTCCCATACCAGTAGGGGGCAGGCTGGCTTAATATGTCCAGGACTGGAAGTCTCTTACATCAGACAAGTGGGTCCTGGAGGTAGTAAGCCAGGGACTGGTTCTCAGCTTCAAAAAATTTCCCGAGATGAGGACCAGATCCTTTCTACCTGCAAATCTCTCAGAGACCCTTGCCCTAGAGGCAGAGGTTTCTTCTCTCCTAGCTCTCAGAGCTATAGAGAGGGTTCCCACCCTACACAAGGGCAAAGGATTGTACTCCAGGTACTTCCTAACCCCCAAAAAGACAGGAGAATGGCGGCCCATCCTGGACCTAAGATATCTGAACGAACACCTTTTAAAGCCAAAGTTCAAAATGGTGAATCTGGGAATTATCCTTCCCTCTCTAAGGCCAGGGAACTGGCTAGCCTCCCTGGACCTCAAAGATTCCTACTTTCACATTCCCATCAGGTGCTCCCACAGAAAGTACCTCAGGTTCGAGTTGCCCTCAGGCCACTGTCAATTCAGAGCAATGCCCTTTGGCCTCACATCAGCCCCAAGGGTTTTCACAAAGTGCCTGGCAGTAGTTGTTGCCTTCCTAAGTAGACAAAAGATCTCCATCTTCCCATACTTGAAAGACTGGTTCATAGTAGGTCAGTCTCCAGACCAAGTCAAGTCACATCTGCAAGTGACCCAGCAAGTGCTCACTTCCTTAGGATTCCTTCTCAACCTCCCAAAGTCAGTTCTCGAACCAGTACAGCTTCTCACCTTTATAGGTGCAGAACTGGATACAGTAAAGGCAAGAGCCTTCCTTCCCCTGAAAAGGGCAAGGACCCTTATGGAACTGGCCTCCTCATTCACCCTTCAGGTGTCTCGACCAGCAAGGCATTTCCTTCAGCTACTGGGCCACATGGCAGCTTTCACAGCAGTGGTCCAAGGGGCAAGATTCCAGATGAGGGACATTCAGTTCCACTTAAGAGCCTTCTGGTCCCAAAGAAAGGATTCTCTTACCAAACTAGTCCCAGTGACTCGCACCCTAATCCAAGCCTTGCAATGGTGTTAGGATCAGGACAATTTGAGACAAAGGGTTCCATTTATCACTCAGTCTCATTCAGTGATACGCACCACAGATGCTTCCCTGCTGGGCTAGGGAGCCCATTTGGGGGATCTTACCACCCAGGGACTGTGGTCACCTCAGGAATCTCTGCTTCACATCAATCTCTTGGAACTCGAGAGCAGTGTTTGGCACTGCAAGTTTTTCTGAATCTGTACAGAACAAGGTGGTTCAGGTGAGAACAGACAACACCACCACCATGTGGTACATCAACAAGCAAGGAGGCACTCGGTCTATGGCCTTGTGCACAGAAGCAATGAAGTTGTGGTCCCTGGCCTATTCCCTGCAAACCTCTCTGATAGCAGTTCACCTCCCAGGGAAGGACAATGTCCTAGCAGATGCACTGAGCAGAATATCCCAGGGCCATCAAGAATGGGCCCTAGATCCTCTAGTTTTGAAAGTGATTTTCTCGAGATGGGGCACACCAGAGATAGATCTTTTCAAACAACATGAAGTCTTGCTATATTATGACTAATGCAGTTTGTCCCACCATTAGAACTGCTCCGGAGGTGAAAGAGTTAACTTCCATGCAGTGCATGGAACTTAGAGCGTGAGCTTGGTTAAGAAAGCTCTGTCAGGGTTATTTCAAACCGAAACCGTCAGATTCTTTACTCCGCCTCACTGAACAGTCGCTCCGGAGATTCCTCCTGCTGCTCAATTCATTTTCTCGGTTTAAAGAGTTTTTTCTCGGTTAAATTCAACCGCGATTATCATTATTTTAACCGCAAACCGATCGGTTCAAGCTCTGTCTATGGTATTGTAAGTAATAGATAGGTTTTCTGTGTGGAACTTGTAAATGTTTATCGGTTCGGTTTGAACCGATCAGATTGTATTTAAACTTAATTCTGAAGTGTTTTAAGGCTTGTTAGAGTGTGGTTCCCGGTTCTTATCGGTTCTAAAAAAACTGGATTTCATTACGGTTTTTTCCACGACCCGTGACACGGTTGGGAACCGATAAGGGTGTCTTGCCTGGCACTGCCAAAAAAAGGGCACATTTTTGGTTAGGCTGGCATTATGTCTGAAAAACCCAAAAGAAAAACCGGGCCCACTGGGTTTCAACACTGTAGTGTCTGTGGGAAGCCTTTGCTAGGGCTGTACCCACACACCACATGTGTTTATTGTCTGGGGTTTGACCACCCAATGCAGACTGCCAGATTTGCAAGAATTTCCTGCAGCTACCCTAGATAAGAGAGTGGTAGGCTCAGGGCAGGAGGCAAAAAGTCCACTGACCGGATGGCCAGCCGTCGTGCCAACTGAACGGAGGGAGTGCCCTCTGACCAGGGCCAGACTGGCAACGTAAGCTGACTCTGAGGAGCCAGTTCCAGCAAAGAGAACTAGAAAGTCAGCAGGTGTGGAGTCAAAATCCCTTCTCCAACTGCTGCAGAGATAGCCAGGCAATACAGATTGTCCAGTCATTTCTAGTTCTGTCCGAACCGCCACTATCTGGCAAAGGTCGGTTCGGTCGGTCCCACCGGTTCAAGAATATGATATAGAAGAGTTTTATGAACCAGAGGAGGGGGAGGATGATTATGATCAGTGTGAATGTGACTTTGAAAGTCTGGATGTGCCCATTGAACCAGACATCTCCCCAGACAGACCTTTAGGAGAATCTCCCCCTAGGCTTACTGAGTCCCCTTCTCATTTTCTGTTTTATAAAAAAGTTGCTAAAACCCTCCAGCTTCCTTTAGAGGAGGCTTTGGATGAGCAAGAGGAGCCTGACTTTGTAGAGATGATGGATATCCCAGAGTCCAGGAGATTGTCTATTCCTTTACATAAATCTTTTAGGAAACAAACAATAAAAATTTTAAAAGCTCCTAATTCTGTGCCTCCTGTGGGTAAAAGATGGACAGGAGGTACACTTTGTCAGGTCCTGATACAGAATTTCTTTCACAGCAATGCAGTCATGTTGGGTAGTTCAGGCTGCAGCCATGAGAAAGCTTAATTTTCCCATGGCTTCACATCCTCCTGACAAGGACTCCAGGAAGATTGATGCCATGGCCAAAAACAATACATGGCAGTGTCTTTGGGACTCAGACAAGCAAACTATATGGCTTATGTTCGAGATACCAAAATCTAGATGGGATACTGTCATGGCTTTATGACCAGCTGGGCCCCTAGCCAGCTTGCCAGGAGCTGGAGCAGGTGGCTGCTGATGGTATGAGGCATCTAAGGTGCAGTTTCATGCTGCAGTGGATTCTAATGATGTATCCTCTAGAGTCATGGCTACATCTGTGGCTTTTCGTAGATTAGCTTGGCTCAGGTGTACTACTTTGTCACGGATACCAGTCTAAGGCTATGGATTTTCCTGTGGTGGGAAATTCTCTGTTTGGGAGCAGACAGAGAATTATATGAAGAAATGGATGAATATAGAACCACTTATAGGGTGCACAAGTCAAGGCACGGCAAGCCACTCCTCAGAGACAGCCCCCAGGGGTAGGGGCAGGCCTTTTCACAGGCCTTTTACCAGACCCAGGCCTCCTCTTCAGCTTATGTTCAGAGGGATTCTTCAGAGGGAGAGGCAGATGGGGTACAAGCAGGCCTGCTCCCACCCCTCAGCCTAAAAGCACCTGCCAAACAGGCACCCTGATGGGATGCCCAGGGCCGGCTCTCCATTACCTGTAGGGGGCAGGCTGGCTTACTTCTTCCAGGACTGGGAGTCTTTAACATCAGACAAGTGGGTCCTGGAAGTAGTGAGCCAGGGTCTGGTTCTCAGCTTCAAAAAATTTCCAAAGATGAGAATCAGATCTTTCCACCTGCAAACCCTTTAGAGACTCTTGCCTTGAAACAAAGTCTCAACCCTCCTGGCTCTCAGAGCTGTAGAAAGGGTTTCTCCCACACCAGGGCAAGGGTCTGTACTCCAGGTACTTCCTTACCCCAAAAAGACAGGAGAGTGGCGGCCCATCCTGGACCTAAGATATCTGAACAAGCACCTTTTAAAACCAAAATTCAAATGGTGACTCTGGAATGATTTTACCCTCCCTAAGGCCAGGGACTGGCTAGCTTCCTGGACCTCAAGGATGCCTACTTCCATGTTCTTATCAAAGCTCCCACAGTACCTCAGATTGAGACTGCCCTCAGGCCATTATCAGTTCAGAACAATGCCCTTCGCCTTACCTCTGCCCCAGGGTATTCACAAAATGTCTGGCAGTAGCAGTTGCTCATTTAAGAAGGCAAAAGATTGCCATCTTTCCCTACCTGGACGACTGGCTCATTGTGGGTCAGTCTCCAGACCAGGTCAAATCACACCTGCAAGTTACCCAGCAGCTGCTTACCTCTCTGGGCTTTCTTCTCAATCTTCCAAAGTCAGTTCTGGAACCTGTCCAGGTACTTACCTTTATAGGTGTAGAACTGGACACAAAGCAGGCCAGAGCCTTCCTTCCCCTAGAAAGGGTAAGGACCCTGGTGGCCCTGGCCTCGCTCCTTCACTCTGCAGGTCTCTCGACCAGCAAGGCATTTCCTGCAGTTCCTAGGACACATGGCTGCTTCCACAGCTGTAGTGCAAGGAGCAAGATTTCAGATGAGGGACATTCAGTTCCATTTGAGAGCCTTTTGGTCTCAAAGAAGAGATTCCCTATCCAAGTTAATCCCAGTGACTCAAACCCTGATCCAGGCCCTTCAGTGGTGGCAGGATCAGAGCAATCTGAGACAAGGGGTGCCCTTCATCCCTCTATCTCACTCCTTGACCCTTACTACAGATGCATCCCTCTTGGGATGGGGAGCTCACATGGGCGACCTCTCCACCCAGGGATTGTGGTCCCCTCAGGAATCTCTGCTCCACATCAATCTGTTGGAACTCAGAGCTGTTTTTCTAGCACTTCAGGTTTTTTCTGCATCTGTTCAGAACAAGGTGGTACAGGTCAGAACAGACAACACCACTACAATGTGGTACATCAACAAACAAAGGGGCACTCGGTCTTGGGCCTTGTGCACCGGCGATGAAGTTGTGGTCTCTGGCTTATTCCCTGAACACTTTCCTCATAGCAGTTCACCTCCCAGGCAAGGACAATGTCCTGGCAGACGCTCTCAGCAGGATTTCCCAGGGCCATCACGAATGGTCACTGGATCCCCTAGTACTGGGGATAGTTTTTGCCAGATGGGGCACCCCTCAGATAGATCTTTTTGTAGCCTCAGACAATCAACTTCCACTTTTTTGTGGCAGGCCCCCAGTGTTGGGCTCAGTCCCCCTGGATGCCTTTCTCCTCAATTGGGAAGGTGCTAGTCAAAATCAGGTATCAGCCCTGCAAGATGATCCTGATTGCTCTAGACTGGGCCAGGCAGCCCTGGTACCCACTCCTTCTGTCCTTAGCAGTCCATCTTCCTCTGTGTCTCCCCAGGAACCGCAATCTGTTAACCTGTGCCCAGGGGAGAGTCTGGTATCCGAATCTCAAATCCCTCAACCTCAAGGCCTGGCTCTTGAGGAGTTAGAGTTTGCTGATCTACAACTTTCTCAGGGTGTTCTCGAAATCTTGAAAGCTTCTAGGAAGCCTTCCACCAGGGCTACCTATAACTCCAAGTCAAAAAGGTTTTCCATATGGTGTTCTGGGAAGCATATTTCCCCGGAATCTGCTGAATTACCCACTGTTTTGGACTATATGGTCCATCTTAATTCTTTAGGATTGAGACCAGCTACCCTGAAAGTGCATTTGGCAGCTGTCTCTGCTTTTTATTTCAGCAGGAAGCCCTCTTCTCTTTCTGCTCACCCTGTATTTTCAAGTTTTTAAGGGATTGCTTCATACCAATCCTCCATTTAGGGACCTCCCCTGCCTGGGATCTTAATGTTTGCATTGCTCAGCTGATGCAACCCTTGAACCTCTGTCTTCGGCAGAGCTTAAGTATTTGACTTGGAAAACTGTATTTCTAGTAGCCATCACTTCTGCCAGGCGCATAAGTGAGTTACAGGCTTTATCAGTGGAGACTGACTTTATTTCCTTTCACAGGGATAAGGTAGTCCTCAGGACTAACAGGAAGTTTTTTGCCTAAGGTGGTTTCAGATTTCACCTTAACCAATCTATTTCACTTCCAGTGTTCTTCACTGACCATTCCTCCTCTGGTGAGAGGAGGCTGCACAGCTAGATGTTAAGAGGGCCCCAAGTTACTACATAGAGCGTACCAAGGGTCACAGGTTTGACTCCCTCCAACTATTTCTCACTTATGGTGAGGTTGGGAAGGGAGACCTGCCACTAAGAGATCCATTGCCAGGTGGATTGTCTCTTGTATCCAATTTGCTATCAAAAACTGGGTAGGTTCTCCCTTCAGGCCTGAGGGCTCACTCTACCAGAGGTACAGATCGTCTCTAGCTGCTGCAGAGACATCCTATATCTTAGAGATATGTCAAGCAGCTACATGGAAAACATTACACACTTTTCACCAAGCATTACTCCCTGGATATCCAGGCCAGGAGGGATGCTCTGGTTTGGCATAGCCGTGCTTCAGAGCTATTCCTAAGTAGGTTCTGTCCCTCCTCCATGGAGGTACTGCTGTGTAGTCTGCATTAGTCATAATATAGCAAGACTTCATGTTGTTTGAAGAAAAAATTACTCACCTTAGTAATGTTGTTTCTTCTAATGGAGTCTTGCTATATTATGACCTCCCCCCCAGCCTGCCCCTCTCAGAACTTCTACTTTGGGTATGGGGTGGGCAGTCCACTGTTGGCACTTATTGATGCCCCCTTTTATGTTTTTCCAGCCCTTCTTGTTGGGGTGTTTGGGTGTTGTGTTTTATTTATTTTATCTTATTTTTTCTGGTCCCCTGACTTGAGTCTTGGTGTTGGGACCAGAAAAATGTGTTAATATTTTAGTAGCCAGTTGGCTATTGTAGGTTACAGCTTCCACACAGAACCTTAGTGAGTTTTGCTCGTAAAGATCTGATGGTTTCGGTTTGAAATAACCCAGACAGAGCTTTCTTAACCGAGCTTACGCTCTAAGTTCCATGCACTGCATGGAAGTTAAGTCTTTCACCTCCGGAGCAGTTCTAATGGTGGGACAAACTGCATTAGTCATAATATAGCAAGACTCCATTAGAAGAAACAACATTACTAAGGTGAGTAATTTTTTCCTTGCAGCCCCAGACAATCACCAACTTCCTCTTTTTTGTTCCAGACCCCCAGTCTTGGGCTCAGTCCCCCTGGATGCTCTGATTCAGAACTGGGAATGGAAATTTCTGTATGCTTTTCCCCCCTTCCCTCTCCTGTTCAAAGAGTTAGTCAAGATAAGGTCACAGCCATGCAAAGTTATTCTGATTGCTCCAGACTGGGCTAGGCAGCCCTGGTACCCCCTGGTGCTGTCCCTAACAGTCCACCTTCCCCTGTCTCTTCCCAGGAGTTACAACCTTTGACATCCTCTCAGGGGAGGATTTGGTACCCGAATCTTCAGTCTCTCAATCTCAAGGCATGGCTCTTGAAGAGTTAGAGTTTGCAGATCTGCATCTTTCCCAAGGGGTTCTGGATATCCTTAAGGCTTCTCAAAAGCCTTCCACCAGAAAGACTTACAACACCAAATGGAAAAGATTCAGCATTTGGTGTTTTAAGAAGAATATTTCTCCAGACTCTGCTGAATTGCCTACGGTTCTGGACTATATGGTCCATCTTAATGGCCTAGGCCTCAGACCAGCTACCCTTAAGGTACACTTGGCAGCTGTTTCTGCTTTCTTGTCAGTAGGCAAGCCTTCCTCTCTATCATCCCATCCTGTATTTTGTAAGTTTTTTCAATGGATTGCTTCACACCAATCCCCCCTTAGGGATCCTGCTCTTGCTTGGGACCTTAATGTTTGCATTGCTCAGCTTATGCAACCCCCCTTTGAGCCTTGGTCCTCAGCAGAGCTTAAGTACTTGACTTGGAAAATTGTGTTTTTGGTAGCCATTACTTCTGCCAGGCGTACCAGTGAATTGCAAGCCCTGTCAGTGGAATCTGATTTCATCTCTTTCCATAGAGATAAAGTGGTCCTTAGAACTAACAGAAAGTTCTTACCTAAAGTGGTTTCAGATTTCCACCTCAACCAGTCTATATCTCTCCCTGTTTTCTTCACTGACCATTCCTCCTCTGGAGAGAGGAGGCTACACAGCTTGGGATGTTAAAAGAGCCCTTAGCTGCTACATAGAGTGTACCAAGGGTCACAGGTTTGAATCCCTCCAGTTGTTCCTTACGTATGGAGAAGTTGGTAAGGGCAAACCTGCCACTAAGAGATCTATTGCCAGGTGGATTGTTTCTTGTATACAATTCTGCTATGTAAAACTGGCTAGAACTCCACCCTCAGGCCTGAGGGCTCATTCTACTAGAGGTACAGCTGCTTCCCTGGCTGCTGCCAGGGATATTCCTCTCTTAGAAATTTGTCAAGCAGCCACCTGGAAAACAGTCCGTACTTTCACCAAGCATTACTCTCTGGATATCCAGGCTAGGAGTGATGCTCAGTTTGGCACAGCAGTACTTCAGAGCCTGTTTCCAAAGTAGGTTCTGTCCCTCCTCCATGGAAGTATTGCTTGGTAGTCTGCATATGTCAGAATACAGCAAGACTTCATGTTGTTTGAAGAAAAAATGACTCACCTTAGTAATGTTTCTTCTAATGGAGTCTTGCTGTATTCCAACCTCCCCCCCGCCTCCCCTCTCAGAACCTAGATTTTGGGATGTGGGTGGGCAGGAGCAGTGTTGGCACCCTTGGGGTGTCCTTTTTTCACCCTCTTTTGGTTTGGGTGAGGGGTTGTGTTTTTGGATGTGTGTTGTTTTTGGGTTTCCTGACTTGAGTCTTCCTTTTGAAACCAAAAACCCTTTTATATAGATATATTTGCCAGTTGGCTAATAAGAATTTTACAGTTTCCACACAGAACTTCTAGTGAGTATTGCTCGTAAAGATCTGACGGTTGCAGTTTAAACTTCAGCAGACAGGGGCTTCAACCAAGCTCATGGTGAACATTCCATGCTGGCCATGGAAAGTTTAACTCATTGTTCTCCGGGGCAGTTGAAAGGCAGGACCTAACTGCATATGTCAGAATACAGCAAGACTCCATTAGAAGAAACAACATTACTAAGGTAATTTTTTTCTTGCTGCAGGGCCCCAGTGAAGGGGGCAGTTCCAATGGATGCCCTGATTCTGGATTGGACAGGCAGGTACCTCAATGCTTTCCTCCTTTTCCTCTGATACTCAGGGTGCTCATCAAGCTCAGGTCACAACCAGCTTAGATGATTCTGGTCGCCCCAGATTGGGCAAGACAGCCTTGGTACTCCCTGCTCCTCTCAGTGTCTGTGAGCAATATGATTCGCCTCCCTCAGAGGTACAATCTACTGACTTCCTTTCAGGGGGAGGGTAGTGTACCCCAATCTCAGGTCTCTGAAGCTCAAGGCCTGGCTCTTGAGGACTTAGAACATGCAGATTGCCAATTCTCTGAAACAGTTTTAGAAGTCCTTAAGGGTTACAGGAAGCCTTCCACCAAGAAAACCTATGCCTCAAAATGGAAAAGATTTTACATTTGGTGCAGTGACAAGGGTATAGTCCCAGCCCAGGCTGGGATCCCAACCCTTCTTGATTGTTTGTCTCACCTGCACTCCCTGGGGTTGCAGCACTCAACTCTGAAGGTGCACCTGGCTTCAATTTCAGCATACCTTTCAGCTAGAAAGGATGCCTCCCTGGCATCAAACCCTATATTCAAAAGATTCTTTAAAGGGCTCTCTCATTTGTTTCCCCCTCACAGGGAACCAGTTCCAGCATGGGACCTTAATATTTGCATTGCCTAGCTTATGCTTCCATCCTTTGAGCCTACGGCATCTGCAGAGCTTAAATTTCTTACCTGGAAGGTAGTTTTTCTGGTAACAATCACTTCTGCCAGAAGGATAAGCGAGCTACAGGCCCTCTGTGTGGAAAAGGACTATGTTTCTTTCCACAGGGCAAGGTAGTGTTGAGAACCAACAGGAAGTTCCTCCCCAAGGTGGTTTCAGACTTCCATTTGAACCTGTCTATAACATTGCCAGTTTTCTTTACTGAACACTGTAGCTCAGGTGAACGTGGATTACACAGCTTGGATATAAAAAGAGCAGTGAGTTATTACATGACTCATACCAAAGATCATAGGCAGAATAGACAACTGTTCCTCACCTATGGGGAAGTAGGTAAAGGTACTCCTGCTTCAAAGAGGACTGTCTCTTGTTGGATAGTCCATTGTATTCAGTTTTGCTACTCAAAGGCAGGCAAGGTTCCTCCCTCTGGTCTTAGGGCCCATTCTATAAGGGCACAGCTGCCACTATTGCAGCTACCCGAGAGGTATCTCTAATGGAAATATGTAAAGCAGCTATCTGGAGGTCAGTCCACACCTTCACTAAGCATTATAGCCTGGATACCCAGTCCTGGAGTGATGCCAGATTTGGCACAGCAGTCTTCCGAGTCTTTTTTCCTAAATAGGTTCTGGCCCACCTCCTTGAGGTACTGCTGCATAGTCTACAAGTATAATAAAATTAGTGGATTCCTGGGGTTAGAAGAAAAAATTACTCACCTGTAGTAATCTTGTTTCTTCCAAAGGGATCCACTAATATTATTACTCCCCGTCCTTGCCTCCCCTTTCAGAATCAGTAACAAGAAAAATCCTCTCCACAGCTGATATGTGTAGTTGGAATGGCATGCCACCTGCTGGCACCTTCTAGTAATGTCTTAACTTGTAGACTGTTTTCTAAAGACATATCTGACTTCAGAAAAAAGGGGACATTTGTTTATACTAGTCCTTTGGTTAATGTTCTTATTTGCCCAGTCAGTCATTATTTTTCTATATTTATAATCTCTGTCTTCCTCATTTGAACAGATATGGTGATACCAAAGTGCTTGGCTGTACATGATATATTTTTTTTGTGTGGCTGGGGTGATTACCTTGTACAGGTCATTGGTAAGGCTGCATCTAGAGTACGGAGTTCAGTACTGGTGCCCACACCTCAAAAAGGGCATTAACCTGCTGGAGAAGGTCCAGAGGAGGGCTACAAAGATGATAGCTGGTCAGCAGGATAAGGCATACAAGGAGAGGTTGAGGGCACTGAACATGTACTCCCTGTAAGATAGAAAGAAGGAGAGATGGGACATGATTGGGACCTTCAAGTACTTGAAAGGGATAAATAAGGTTGATAAGGAGAGTCTATTTAAGCTGAGTGGCAACCATAACTTGAGGGGGCACAGTCTTAAGCTGGAGGGTGGGAGGTTTAAGAGGGAGGTCAGGAAGCACTTCTTTACAGAGAGGGTGGTGGACACTTGGAATGTGCTGCTGGAAGAGGACATCTAGTTGAAGACAGTGGGCAGCTTTGAGAGGCTGGGATAGGCATGGGGGAAGGTAAGGATCATGGGTAGGGAAGATGGGAGGAGTGAGGAGGGAGGGCAGGGTCATTAGCTCAAGCTGTTGACCCTGCAATTTGAGCAGAATTGATAGACCAAATGGCCTTCTTCTGCTGGTTTGTTTGTATGTATGTTTGTATTCCTGTGTAAGTATCTCTGTTTGTTGGCTTCCTGTAAATACGTGTATGTAAGGTTCCATCCTTGATGTCAGTGGTGTCCAGAAAATTAACACTGGTGGCAGAATATTCCAGGGTAAGCTTTATAGTAGGGTGGAGGTTATTAAGTTCCTGTTGAAAATACGTGCATCAGAATACCCTTAGTAGTCACATATCATCCTGACCTTGAACGTCTACATAAAATTATTAAGGACCTCCACCCTATATTTAGTGAGAATGAGACCCTAAATTGTATTTTTCAAGAACTACCACTACTGTCTTTTAAACCACCACCTAATTCAGCCAACCTGATTGTTAGGAGTAAACTTGCTCCAGAACAGGGTACCATGACTCTAAATGGTAGACGACCCTGTAATCAACCCAGATGTAGGACTTGTGAGTTCATTTCCACTTCGGATTGTGTGGTTACATCATAAAACAGACTATTCAGGATACAGAGGAATTACACCTGTACATCACGTAAAGTTGTTTATTTTATTCAATGCAAGAGATGCCCACAAACAGGGTATGTTGGAGAGACAAGTCAACCTCTCCGCACTAGAATTAATGCACACAGACATACCATTAATATGAAGATTGCTGACAAACCAGTGGGGTGACACTTCTTTCAAAATGACCACTCTATCTCAGATATGTCAGTAATGGTTGGACATTTAAAAATACACAGCAGAGATGGACTTTTGAGATTCAGCTTATTTTACTTCTCGATATAGTAGCAGGTGGCATGAATATTGATTTGGGTTTCATGATACATTACCTCACTTAAACTTGCACAGACTTTTACTTCATGGGATGGACATTTAATAGGACATCAGTGTGTTGTTTGGTTTTTATTTTATTTTCATAGAGTCCTTTTTAACTGGTTATCTACGTGTTGGTTTCTCACCAAATATACATGTGTGTGTGTGGGGGGGTGTTGGTCGAGGTTGGGTTGTCTTGGGTGAGTGTGTGTGAGGGAGAGTTTAGTGTGTGGGGGTAACTGTGTGTGTTTTTGGGGGTGTTGGACAATTTTTTTTGTGGGGAGGGGCTGTGTGAGGGCAGAGGGTTTGCTTACATATTTAGGTAGGCTTATATTCAGGTACATGTCATAATTATGCTACAGGGTGTTAGGTCTCTTTGCTCACATACATAGTGAATATACACTTTTTTTCTAGTTATCTTTCCGGGGGGGTATTTAATTCCATTGGGGTTTTATTCAGGTTCTTAAGACTGTTTCTGTTCATATAGTTGATTGATTATATACAGACTCACTACTGAACTTTGAACATTTTAAGATGCATGAACTCATTTTATAGGCGGTCCCTGAGAGATTCATTTTTTATTTGACAATAATACTGACAATTAATATTATCTTGTAAAAAATATTATTATAGCACTGTAGGTTTTAATGTGTAGGGAGTGCATTAACTGGTTGAGAGTATAGTTTAGAAAATATATCCAGATAAGTTTAATTCTGTAGGAATGTTTTAAACAGTTGTTCATACAAGGTACATTTTTTTTTTATTTCCTCATTTCCATATATAAATTTATGTTGTACAGTTTTTTAATCATACAATACTATCCTGTTTTAACTTGGACATTTGTGGGATTAAATCTAAATATCTTGCTTTTAATTTTGAATGTATTCTAATAAAGCACTCATTCATTAATAATTTCAGTAATAATTTAATTTAGAGGTTTTGTCTACTTGAGTGTTCAGCTTATCTGCTGTGGATGTCATTTGACCTTGAAAAGATTCTCAGTAGTAGCAAGTTAATGGAATGCTGTTTATTCCATTTAAATCTGTGATTTTTTTGAAATAGGTACTTTAAACCAATGAGAACTTTTTCAGTTTTTTTATGTATGATCTGGGTGTTAATAGAATGTGACTCTCTGAAAAATTCTCATAAGTCTCTGAGGAGGGACTTGGCTGGTCGGAAAGCTTAGACATTGTTTTCTTTTTGTAACATCTATGTTGGTCCAATAAAAGGTATCAAACCATTTGCTTCTGAATCTGAGGAATATGCAGGCAACCCTGGCTCTACAGACCTTTTCTTTAGATCCAGGAGCGCTCATGCATCTTGAGTGGCTTCATGTTTCCAATATTCCAGAGAACCTTATGGCTACTGTTCCCCCAGCTTCGCAACTTTGTCGGAAGCTGTGTGGACAAGACCTGCCTCTATATCTTTTGTTTGCAAGTCCATAGATTGGAAATATGTCCCTCCTAAAGAGAGACCCATTCTAGCTTTGCAATTAGTTGCGATGCACTGGTTATTCTTCCAGAGAATGACAAAGCTGTTCTACCACAAGAAGTAGCAGCACGTCCTATCAATAAGGACTCTTAAAGATTGATATTATGGGAAAAAGGACCTTCGCAGCCACTACTTTGGGCCTACGTATAGCCAGTTATCAAGGACACTTCTTGCTTAAGTCTCTTGCAGAAGATCTGCTGAAGTCTGACTCCAAACCTAAGATTCTTCAGACTACCACGCGGGGAACAGAATGCAATAGCCATCAGTTGAAAGTGTGTATGAATGCATATGATATGGCTTCCAGAGTGGCCACTGCTGGAGTCTGTATTAAAAGGCATTCCTGGCTCCGGACCTCAGGATTTTCCTCAGAAGCTCAGCAGCAGGTTATGAATGTCCCCTTTGATGGTACCTATCTATTCGGCCAACAGGAGGAACAAGCCCTGGAGGCCTCTCAGGAAACCAGGAATGCCATTAAGACAGCCAGACTGACTCCTTCAGCCCCTCAGAGAGGCAGGAATTGTCAGTTTTTTCATAACAGGCAGCCCTTTCGAGGAAGAGGCAGAGGAGCCCCAAACAAGCATCAGTCTTCTCAGCCACAAAAGAAAATGCAGCAGAAGGCACAGGGGCTGAAAGTACCCAGTGCCACCCTCTGAAAATCTGGCCCTGGCTCCACCTCTGCTGCCTGAGGTGGACCTCTCCTTGGCAGTGGGAGGACATCTGACTCAATTCTACAGTCAGTGGAAGTCTATTACCACAGACAAGTGGGTCCTCAGGATTGTTCAAGTTGGGTACTCATTCAGCTTTGCTGAGATTCCCCTAGACCTTCCACTCAAGTGACAGCACACTCTGTCAACTGCTCAGTCAGACCTTCTCACTTTGGAGATAATGGGCCTTCTCAAAAACAGGCAGTGGAAGTAGTTCCCTGGGCAGTGCAAAACACAGGTTTCCACTCCCATTACTTTCTGGTTTGAAAAAGACAGGGGGCATGTGCCCCATACGTGATCTCAGAAACCTGAACAAGTTCTTGTACCGGGAGAAGTTCAAGATGATCTGCCTGGGGACACTTCTACCACTTCTCAAGCGGCATGTCTGGCTGGCATCCCTGGACATGCAAGATGCCCATCAGCATATTCCAGTGCACCAAAACCACTACAAATTCCTTCACTTTGTGGCCTTGGGTCAACACTACCAATTCAGAGTCCTGCCCTTTCGTCTCTCCTCAATGCCTCAGGTCTTCACAAAGTGCTTCACAGTTCTCACAGCACACCTTCAAAAGCTTGGCATTCAAGTATTTCCCTATCTAGATGACTGGCTGTTAGCAAGCCCATCAAGGCAAGCTACAGAGAAAGCGGTATCCATAGTATGTCAGTCCCTCTCCTCCATGGGGGTCCTGCTAAACATGGAAGAGTCACAGCTTCAACCTTCACAGTAGCTTCTCTTCATAGGAACCCTCTTAGACACTACAAAAGTGAGGGTCTTGCTTCTGGACAATAGGAACGACATCCATCAGATGATTTGCTTCATCAGGGAGAACAACCCTGTCCAGGCTCACTCCATGCAGCAGATGTTAGGCCTCATGGCCTCTTCATCTTCACAGTACCTTGCTCAGCACACAATGGTCCCCAGCAACACAACCTCCATCTTGCCTGATCAAAATGACAGAAACCCAACGTCTTTCACTTGTATGGTGGACACACGAGGGCAACCTTCTGCAAGGTCTCCCTTTGCTCCACCGGAATCTCAGATAACCATCACTACAGATGCACCTCTCCTTGGCTGGGAAGCTCACAGGCAGGGCCATCACACTCAGGGAGTTTGGACCCAGGCAGAGTCTCACCATCATATCAATGTTCTGGAGATGAGGGCAGTTCTGTATGCCCTCCAAGTCCTGGAAGATGTTGCCAGTCACAAGGTAATACTTCTTCAGATGGACAACAAAGCAGTGATGTATTTCATCAACAAACAAGGAGGGGGGCACACTTGTACCTTCTCTGCAGAGAAGCCATGAGAGTATGGGAGTAGTGCCTTGACCACAGTGCTCTGGTTCAAGCAGTTTACCTGCCAGGGACTCAGAATGATCTGGTAGACCATCTCAGCAGGACACAAGCAGATCCTCACAAGTTGTAACTAGCACTAGACATCATGTAGTTGCTCTTTGATGAGTGGGGTGCTCTAGACCTGAATCTTTTTGCATCCCTGCTCAACACAAAACTGCCTCTATTCTGCTTCAGAAATCCAGAACCTGGCATTTTCTGTCAAGATGCATTCAGGCTGTGGCGGACAAGATGCTTTCTGTATGCATTTCCTCCTCTTCCGTTAGTTCAGAGGGTGCTGCTCAGACTGGAGGCACACGGGGGCAAGATGATTCTCATTGCTCTGTACGGACCTCAACAGATTTGATTTCCTTTGATCAACAAGTTGTCAGTGGCCCTTCCAAGGCAACTGCTTCTGTGAATGGACCTTCTGACACAGGGATCCCTGGTCCATCCCAACCTGCACTCCCTTCACCTCTATGCATGACTCCTGAAGAGATAGAAGTGGACAGGTTTAAGGTTTCTCAGAGCATCTCAGAGATCCTCCTGACCACACATAAGCTTTCCACTAGGAAAAGTTATACAGCTAAATGGAAGCGTTTCTCAGAATGGTGCACTAAGATCAGCATAGACCCATTACAGTGGCAAAATGTTGGAATACTTACTAGACCTTTCATATGCAGGACTGCAGTACTCATCTGTAAAGGTACATCTCTGTGCTCTTTCTACCTACTATGAGCCAGTCCAGAACATGACCCTTGCTCAGTTACAGTACCTCTATTCAAAAGATTCCTTAAGGACATTTTACATACAAGACTTCCAGTCAGGAAGTCGGTTGCCTCATAGTGTAGTAACCTCGTGCTGGACATGCTCACTCGTAAACCATTTGAGCCTCTAGTTATGTGTGATTTCAAGTTTCTGATCTGGAAGACTGCCTTTCTGATGACCTTCACTTCTGCTTGAAGGGTCTCTGAAATACATGCTTTAGTCACAGACCCTCCGTATACCGACTTTCGCAAAGACAAGGTGGTTCTTCGTACTCACCATAAGTTCCTTCCCAAAGTGGTTTCAGAGTTTCACTTCAACCAGCCTTTGGTTCTGCCTAATTATTTTCCTAACTTCCAGAATGAAGGGGAGTGCACCCTTCAGTCCCAGGATGTTGAAAGAGCCTATCGGTTCTACATTGATAAAACCAAAGGCATCCAGCAATCCAAGCAGCTCTTTGTGTCCTTCAGTGCTACCCAGCTGGGTCAGCCAGTATCCATTAACTGTATCTCTGCTTGGATAGTGGCATGCTTTCACCACTGTTACTTTGTGGCACAGATCAAACTGAAGGGCCAAGTGCATTCCCACTCTATCAGAGTGGTTGCTACATCCTTGGCAGAGATTCGCTCTGTTCCTATTGCCAAAAATTGCAAATCGGCTACTTGGAGCTCAGTGCATACTTTTGTAAAGCACTATACTCTGGTTGTCCATGCCAGACAGCCTGCTTCCTTTGGCAGGGCGATCCTTAACGGACTTCTGTCCTGAGTGAGCTCTGTCTCCTACCGCCCTGCTCAGGGGGTTGTGTTTCAGCATGGTAGTCTACCCAGCAGTATGAATAAATGGTGAAGACTTGAGTCCAGGAAGATATGAAAATGATGTACTCGCCATAATTCTTGATCTTCTTGGACAAGTCTTCACCATTTATTCATACGCCCTCCCACCATCCCCTAACTCACTCAATCTGTTCCGGTCTTCATTTCCTTTGTTTTCGTTTGGTCTGTGAAGGCATTATTTTAGTTGACCCTTCTTTTACCAATCAGAAGGGCTATCTTATGCCCTTGTTAAGTTAGGTATTTCTTAGTTAGAATAACCTGCACCTCCTCATTAAAAAAAAAAGTACTTGGAGGTTGGCGGGTCAATGCTGAGATAGTCTACTGTACATGGCACAAGCCAGTCTCACGGTGCTGCGCATGTGCGGTCCTAGCCCGGCCTTTCTGAAGATTTTTCACTCATGCAGGGTCCCAGCACCTCTGGCTTAAACCCAGCAGTATGAATAAACGATGAAGACTTGCCCAAGAAAATCAAGAATTATGGTGAGAACATAATTTTAATATATTGCTGCATAGGCCCAGGATGGTGGTGGTGGGCTCTCGGTGATGACTTCATTCATTGCCCCTAACAGTGATGAAGCGATATGTTCTGTGGTGGCCTTGTAGAACTCACCACTATACCCACCTTGCCCAGGTGCCTTTATATTCTTGGCATGCCTAAGGGCTGCCTCCACCTCCTCAGCAGTGATTTGGTCCATGAGATGGGCTGCCTGTAGTTCAGGTAGCTTAGGGAGGGTCAGTGTGTCCAAGAAGGAGGCAATGGATTCCATAGGAATCCAGTGTTCTGGCATATAAAGAGACTGGTAATAAGATCGAACGGTCTGGGTAATGTCATGCAGCCTTGTGTGTCACATGCCTGTTGTCAGATGTTTTATGGCTGTGATTGTCACTGTTTGGTGTTGTTTACATATTTGGTAGACCAAGAGGATGAGGCCCTGGCCCTGATTTCGTAGTAAAACTGTTGGAGAAATATGAGAGAAATTTCAGTCTGCTGCAGGCAGTGGGCATGAAGGTCCACTTTTATCTGCTTGAATTGCCCACTGAGGTATCGCTCTGCTGGTGGGCCAGTTGCAAAAAATGCAATGTATCCTCCAGCTGCTGTTGACTAGAGCTGTGCGGAACATTTATTTATTTAGCTTTTGTTGACCGGGTAAATGCACTAGACAAATCCTGCCTATTTTCAGGCATGACCCGGGGGAGGGGGATACAGATGAATGCCAACTGACCTTGAACCAGATTAAGCTGTTGGTGGTATTTTTAGTGAATGAGGGAAATTTGGCCAGGACACCGGGGAAATTCCCCTACTCCTTTCGATAAGTGCCATGGGATCTTTAACATCAACCTGCACTACCACCAATCCAGGCAGATGGGACCTCGGTTTAACGTCTCATCCGAGAGACGGCACCTCAGAAATGCAGCACCCCTCTCATGCTGCATTACAGTGTCAGTACTGGGATATTAACCCAAGTGCCAGATGTGGGAACTGAACCCACAGCCCTCTGATCTCCCGGCCTCAGAGGCGAGTGTGCTACCTACTGAGCCACTGACACTGCGATAAAATTCCACTGCTGGAATGCCCACATAATTACCATTCTGGTTCCATGGAATTTCACAGAATGTGCATGAAAATTCTGTGGAATTTCATCAGATTTTAAGTTTCAGTTTTTTTTTATATTATGTTTATTGAATTTATCAAAGCACATACAGGTTGAAATTGCAGACATAGAACATAGCACATTTGTAGACAACCAAATGAGGGTGCCACTCCACTTAATAAAACAGTAGATGGCATTGTACATCAATAAGATACATTTTATAGGGGACTAACTCATTATAATGTAGCCATGGCTGAGTATAAACCAATTAAATAGCTGTAACTGGGGTCCATGAGCTGCATAGTATAGTAATCGGATACAGTTAAGTGAAAAAAGTTTAGTGTCTTCATCTTCCTACCTAAAGAAGATATTTTAAAGAACCAAACTGTCCTGAAGTGAAACACAAAGCTTGTTATGCCATCACTGAATCATATTTGTTCAGCTATTGTAGTAAACAGTAATAATACTATAGCACTTAGATTAATAGTTATACATTGACTACTATGCAAACAAGAAAACGTAATACAGTCTCCGTAAATGGAATCCTAAACCATGTGCACAGTCCCTATAACAACTATAAAATGGGACTTAATAGTGAACAGGTACATCAAACAAACAAGCAATCAATAAAGAGTACCTGGAGGGTTTCTTTCACCCTTATGATAAACAGATATGAGCCTCATGGACAAAAAACAGTGCAAATTTCAAGTTTCGGCATCAGAGCTTGAGTCTCCCTGTTCTGCTTGGATCAGACAACTGGCCCATTTCAGGGCATCTGAAGGATTGTTAAACAAGAACATTTTACTGTCATGGATAATCCATAAACAGGCAGCAAACACCACCCTATGTGAAATAACAGCCTCTCCCAAAATAGCCTGGACCCTGTCATATCTTTTTTTCTTTGTCGTGTAGCAAAGCTTAGGTCAGGAAAAATTTGGATAGAGAGTCCATCCTGGAGTAACCTCTTCTGTCTGGCTAAAGCCAGCACTCGATCCCTTGTACCAACACTGTCTGTTACCACCACAACGGCTCTAGTGACTTCTAAATCAACTGGTCTCCCTCATGATGTGACCTGATAAACCTTTTGTATAGGGATCGGGTGATTGAGCAGTTCCTTCACCAACTGCTGCTGAAACGAGTCAGCAAGAAACATTAGCAAATGATTGCCTTCAGACACTCCATTTAGGTGTAGATTTGCTGATCTGGCTTGGTTTTCCAGAGTTTCACGTGCAGCTGGTGGTTCTCCTTGACAAGGTTTGCCATTGCTCCCATGGCTGAATCTGATTTTTTTGTGACTTCCATCATTGCAGTTTGCACTGCTTCAAGAGAGGTCTCCAAGGTTGAGACCCAATTAGTTAAACAGTCAAACTGGTTGAAGAGTTCCTTTACTAATTGTAACAGGGTATTTAGCTTAGTCCTGACAGTTTGGATAGTTTTAACTTCTGGCTGCAGCTGCACATCCCAGGGCCGACTGCATGGCCAGAGGCTACAAGATGTTTTTGCTGAGAACTCTGTTTTGGGACTGCTTTTCTCTTTGAGACTTTCCCATTTGGAGACTGGATAAACCAACATAAGTAATGCAATTCTGGAAATGTAGCAAGATAGACAGCAATAAACACACCTTCTGTCTAGAATAATGTAGAGCTAATAACTAGAGCTGCCATATTGCTCAGGCTCCACAGTGCTCTCCCCCAAATTTCAGCTATTTTTGTCCTGTTCTCAAAGTATGTATCCAAGTTATACCACATTTGGCAGGAATACAGGTAATAATGCCTTTTATAAGTGCACCAAACTTCAGAAACCTACTGTAGATTGAAAGGGGATGAGTTATGGGTGGCCATTTAGCCAAAATTAAATTTGTAGTTATTTTCATCTAATTTTAAAATCTCTTATCTAAATTTCTCCATCATTTTGGATTTAGAGAAATGTGCAACATGCATATGTACACTAAGTTTTAAGTCTCAAGCTTTAAAGGAGCTGTGTTGTAGGTAGAAAAAATGTGGCCAAAATTTAGATTTTAGTTATTTTAGAATAATAGAATCATAGACTCCTGCCAGCAGAAAAGGACCACTCAGCCCATCCAGTCTGCCCGAAGAGATAGCCCACCCCTCCACCCTTTTACCCCCAACACCTCTTCCTCCCTCTCCTCTGGTGCTTAGTCCCATGTAATTATCCCATGCTCTTTTGAAATCCTCCATCTCCCCTCCATTCTGGCTACCTGGTCCATGGACCTACAACCCTTTCTGAGAAGTAACACCCCATATGTCCCCCCAGTATCTGCCCCTTCCAGCTTGAGTGCATGACCTCTAGTGGTTTTGTTTTCATTCAGTCTGAAGATGCTATCCCTGTAACCTTATTTATTCCTTTGTGTATTTGAAGGTTTCCACCATGTCCCCCATTTCCCTTCTCATCTCCAGTGTATAGTTAAGTAGTACAAATTTATTGATCAGCAAAGCCATTACAATATACTATTTAAAACATAAATATATATATATATATATATATATAATATGAAGCATTCAGTGAATTCAAAAATTCATTTCCATCAATAAAGAACATTATAAGAGACAGCTGAGATAAAAAAACAGTTTGGCTGCAAGCCACAACATTATAGGCTCATGGAAAAATTAGCACATCGTTTTTAACATAGTTGCATACCATGATTGTCCTATAAATGTCTAGTTAGTAAAAGATTAGTTACTGATATCTGAATATTATTCTCTTGTACAGTGAAAATATGTTTAATTATCTATTCAGAGAGAGACTGAGACTTCCTAGCAACCCACCCAGCCACTTTCTTCTGTTAGCCTCATAAAGTGGGCATAAGAGGACGACATGCTTTAGATCGTCAAAGGTTTTAGTCCCACATATACAATAAGGAGAGACAATATTTTGTCTCTTTTGTCAGAAAAAGATGTATTGCACATTATACATCTCTGTTCGAAACCTTGAATAAATTCTTCTTAGTTTTGGACAAGTTAGATGAACTAGATAAGATTCCAGTCCCCAATTAGTCTTAAACTTTCTGTACCATCCATGAAGTTTCAATATTGAAAGCTGCAAAAATGTAAGGTTGTCATTCAAATCTCTAAGCCTTCTCTTAATTTCAGTCTTGATTTCCTCCCATGGTCTAATGTACACAGTGTAAAGTAAATGTCCCACGCCTGAGAGCATTAAAGTTGTTTTAACCACTCTGGTTCAATGGCCTCAGCCCAACCATCTCCTCTGCCCCAACTATTGGTATGTTTAAAACTAGGCTCCAGGACTATCTCACTACCAACAGCTCCTGTGACTGCCCAACTTAACCTTGTTTCTCCACTTCCCTTTCTGCTCTAGTTGTCCCCCCCCCCACTGGATTCTACTCTCACATCTTGGTATACCCAATGCTGCATTTTTCACCCTCTTGCCACCCTTCCTACATTCCTTCTCCCCCACCCTCTTCCTCTCCCTATGACTCTGGCACTTCTTATCTCTGTCTATTTCTCTGACAAATGCCGCTGGCTGCCTTGCTACAATGCTACCCTTGAACTGTATTATTCTGTACTCTGTTTGCAATGTCCACATTGTTGTAATGCCTGTCTTGATGTTCCCCATAATTTGTATTTCTCTGACGTGGAACCTTTGTAAAAGAGCCATGGCTCAAAGGTATTTGTAATCCTAGACTTGATAAATAAATAAATAAATAACTAGCTGATTAAATGGGTGCACATAGCCAAGAGTGGCCATCTTAATTGCTTCCTCCAAACATATTCTGGGATAGTGGGGATCTGGCAGTAAAAAAGTTTTAAGTAAGAATGTAAGTTACCTTGCCTTAACTAGAGAAGAAAGGGACTGTTGTCTCAGTTCCAATCTTAATATACAAGTAGGGGTTCCATGAGGAAGCATTAAGATATAGTTATATAATTTATTAATAATTTCTAAAGTGCTTATGTTGGTAAAGCCCCATACTGCAGTTGCATAAATTCCCGCTTAATAGAGAATTTAGCCATCTTAGCATTAAAGATCTTAAGCGCATTTACAGCAGAAAACATTTTATTCTGTATCAGCTCCAGATGGCTTTGCCAACTTAGGTTATAATTAAATCTTAGACCTAGATAGTCATAGTGGTTCACTATGTCGATAATGTTCCCATCGATCTTAAATTTTGGGATATTCCTTGTTTTGTTGCCAAAAAATACTATATTTGTTTTACTAAGATTTTCAGCTTTCTTGTTTGCATAGTGTTTCAAACAGACTTAATTTCCTTTTAAGATCTAAGGCAGAGGTGGAGAGTAAAACTAGGTCATCAGCTTAGGTTAGGCTATTTTTTCTATTTTCACACATCTTGGATGCATGAAAATCGGGATCCAATATTTGTTGCAGAATGCTATTAATATAAATGTTGAAGAGTGTAGAGGCCAATGTGCAGCCCTGACTCACCCCAACATTTGTGCAAAATGAATCAGTAATATGCCCATATTGATTGTACTGTATTTTAGCCCAAGTATGTTCATGTAGCCTAATCAAGATATCCAGTAAAGTATTATACAAATTAAGTTCTTCTAAAGTTGACCAAAGAATCTTTCTACTGATGCTGTTAAAGGCAGCAGAAAAATCAACACAGCAGCAATATAGTCTGCCTTTGTGAATTTTAGTATGTGTCCATATAATATGATGTAGTACATAACAATGTTGTACAGTAGATCTGTGCTGCCTGAATCCATTCTGGGCTTCACTTGGAATTGAATTTTCCTCTAGCCAGTCCAAAAGTCTACCTAATATTATTTTAGAGAATATTTTTTTGTGAGGCATCGATCAAGCTAATGGGTCAGTACATTTTAGGGTTATTTGGGTTTTCCTTTTCATATATTGGGAAAATGATACTGCCTGACCAGCTCTAGGGGAATTCCAAATTCTGGACAAAATCATTAAACATCCTATAAAGGAATGGAGTCCACCAGTCCAGAAATTATTTAAATAGATCACCTATAATTTTATCTGGATCAGGTGCCTTATTTGATTTTATAGAAGTAATTGCAGAATATATTTCATATTCTGTGATCTTGGATAGAAAGTCCTATTCCTGGATTTATTTAAATAAGGGAGTTCCTCCTCTTCTAATGAGTAGTAAAGTTCAGAAAAGTATGAAATCCACCTCAGTGGTGTAATAGAAGATTCCACTTTACTCTGATATTTATTAAATCCTTGAGCAACAAACTTCCAAAATAACCTACCATCTCTTTTCATAACTACTTGTCTCATTTTTTCTCATAACACATTAGAGTATTTAATACGTTCTTCCTCCACAACTTTTTTATATTTTTCTCTTTCCTTTTTTAATAATAAATGGTCCATTTTGGTCATAATCCATTTCCTTCTGTATTTTCTTAAAATCTTTCCAAAGTGTTTCTTTGCGTGTCTACACTTCTGATTAAACCATGATTTTTTTATATGTTTGCAAAGTATTATTTACTATTTTAGCATCTTTACAGAAGTTTTTCAAGAGATGATTTAGTTTATTCCAACATTCATGAGAAACCAAAATATGATTTTTATCTAGAATGTGGCTGTGTATGTCATGTATTTCACCAGCATTTAGAATCTCCTTAAATTGTATATAATAAGAGGAATTTCATTTAATTCTTCTTTCATTAATAATTTCTGTCTCATTATCAGTACGTGTCTTAAAAGAAGAACATAAGAAAATATTTGCAATATTCAAAATTAATGGATGATGTGTTGATTCCAGGCATTCACAGACCTGTGAGTCCAGATCTGTCTTAGCAGCTTCCAAATTAACCCAGATAAGATCCAGGGTAGAGGACCTGGTAGGCCCAAGATAAGTTAGTTTCCCTGGTCTGCCACCATCTATTCTTCCATTCAATATAAAAAGGGTTCTTTTAGCTGAACATGTGAGCATTTTTTTCCCTCTAGAATTAGATTTTAAGTACATAGGTTCCATATGAGAGGTCCGAACTGCATTAATTGATGGAATACAAGAAATATGATTGAGAAATTTCAGCTCTGTCAGTTTTGAAATTATCTTATCATTAAAATCTCCTGTAATAAATAGAGGAATATTTCCTTCCTTCTCTGATATTTCATCCAGAACCTGCTTCAGCTGGTCAAGGCACAAATCATTATTACCTAAATTTTTAGCTTTTGGAGGGAAATAGATATTGCACAAAACTATTTATTGAGTTCCATCAGTTATTATCAAAGTAAGGATATTTTCTTTGTCAATAATACATTCTAATACTTGTAAGTTCAAATCTATTTTAATATATATTGCTAATCCCCCTTCAGAGTTTCCAAATTTCCTACCTCTGGTAGCTGGGAGAATATAGCCTGTGTAGCCCAGAAACCTAAGTGTTATCTGATCTGAGCACCAGGTCTCTTGAGAAGCTATTATATCAAATTGTCCTAGAAACTCCACCACCTCCGGATCAGCCAGTTTAAGGTGTAAGCCCGCTATGTTCCAAGACACAACACTAAGATTTTTTGGTTGTGTCTCAGCATTGAGGGCCTGGGGACTGAGGCCCCAGATATCATTCTGTATCTAAATGTACCAGAGGAGCATAAGCATTCGTTTCAATAAGTGAATTCAATTCAATTAGAGGAGCCTCATCCTCAGGTCTGGACAATGTAAACCCTCACCTATAACCTTTATAAAAGTATTATCTTGTTCCAGGTCCTATGGATGCACAATATATATTCCCAAGTTATCAAATTTACCTGCCTGTGAATGTATAGTATTAGCCATTATGGGGCTTTTAAAAGTAATATCAATTTGTGTAGAGAAAGGGACATCTCTGCTCTCTAATGGGGCCCACTGAGTGTCTCATGATGTTTATTCCCAGGATTTTGAGAAAAAGGAGAAGAGCTCTTCTTTTATTTTCCTATATAGGTCTTGTTTCGAAGTTACCCAATCAAAAATAGAAATAGTTCTACATAACCACCCTTTACATTGTCTTTGTTCATGAGAGATAATAACCTTCAATATATTTGATAATCTTTCTGTTTCTCAAGTTCTCTAATCTGTTTTTGCTTGTGTGCAGAAAAAAAGAGAGAGTGTATCCTCTATTTTGCTATCTTTCTTACATTTATTCATACTGATATTTTTTAGAACCATCATGGGAGGAGTAATTTCTATTCCTCTAATTTTAAGAAGAGGGCCCTTGGTCAGTACATTTTTGGCAGTAGCTTCTGTTTGACAGTAGAATAAAACAGTTTCAGGGTAGTCCAAGTTCGGGGGTCTCATGATGTAAATTTCTTGTTCATCTGGTTTAATTTGAAACAAGTGTACCACTGATTCAGTGAGTTTCTTATGAGTTTCTTTCTCCAGCCTTGGGATACCCTTTATTTCTATTACATATTCTACTTCCTTAGTGCCCAAAATAACAAGAAGATCACCCACATTATTTATCATATTTTTAGCTGGGAGGGGGGTTGCTAGTAGTCTCAGTCTCCCTTACCTCTTCTGTAAGGATATTTGTATCAGCCATTTCCTTATTATTTGACACAGTTATTTCTTTATGACTTTGTTTTATATCTTCCTGGACCTCCTTTTTGTTTCCCTGCCTAGTGTTATCACTATCTGTGTTTTGAGCCAATATGGTTTTGTTAACAGTCCTTGTTCCTTTCCCTTGTACATCTATTTGTCTATTTGATTTAGTGTCCTGTCTTTATTTTGTCTATTTTGGTTCTTCTCCTTTAATTTGCCTGTCTCAATTAGACCTGGGTTCTGAAGATAGCATGCACAGATTTTGTCTTCATCAAAAGGTTCAGGAAGCTTCACCTGGACCCCTCTATTTACTTATTCAAGTGGTAATTTAGCCTGGTGTGTTTCAATGGAAAAATCTTGTTTGTCTTCATTTATCCTTTCTAACAATACTCAATTATAATTGACATCTGTTCTTACATTGCTAAATTCATCTTTCAGGGCTGCTATATTTTCCAGAATTACTTTGTCTGCATATCTGTTCTTTATTATTTCTAACATTTGTTTTGAGATTGAAGAGCAAGCCATGAAATCGCCCTTGTTCATAAAATATTCTTTATTGTATTCTATGATCCCATCATTAAAAGTTTTCTCCTTATTAGAGGTAAAAACATATCTACAATACTTCAGCTATTTTGGGGACCTGCAACTTCACTGCTACTACACAGGTTAGGGCCATCAATTACACCTTCCCTTTATGTTGTATCTAGTTTCTTCAGACCTTCAATTGTCATACTAATTTCTTATATTATTTCCTTAAGATCCATATTTCCTTCATCATCCTTTTTAAATGTAGGTGAACAAAGGGTTAATTCAGTATCCTCCGCTTACTCCAATCTCTTTTTTTGGTATTGAGTTACTATTCTGGCCACAGGTAAAAAGCTTATCCTGATATGAGTGATCAAAATAAGATTCTGGAGAAGACTGCCTCTGAATAGTCCAGATTGTTCTCCTCCTCCTCCATTGAGGTGAAAGATTCCCAATCTTAGGAGTCACAGGAGATTCCATCTGAGATTACCTGAACATCTTCTGGGTGATTAGGATTAACGTCAGAGGCAGCAACAGGAACAATAGGATCAACTATCCTTTTATCCTTATGTCTAGAATTTGAATGATGTATTATGTGATGATTTGGGGTAGAAAGATGTTTTGGATCTTTCTTTAAACCAACCCAAACATCTGTTATTTTAAGCTATTTTCCCGTGTAATATCTGTGTTGTATGCAAGGGAGGAAACATTCCTAGGAGGTAAAAGCGCTTTTGCTTGCTTTTTACTATTTTCCTAAGCTTCTTTTGATTTAGAATTCTTTTTTCTGTTTGTTTCTCTTGAGTTTCAGGAACGACTATTATTTGTTCTACCTAATCCAAAGGAAAATTCTCCAAAGGGGAGTTTCCTTTTCCACTTCTAGTATGTACCATATTAGTGGCTGCAATTGCAATAATTGCAATACAAAGTACAACAAACAATTAAAACTTCAATTTAAAGCCAAGCCAAGCAAAAGGTACTGGGAATATATAGTTATTCAAGTATGCACAAATCTGCAAAAGGTATCATTTAGACAAATTTGAACAAGTCTGCCCAACCTTTCAGATACACAAACTATGCATACTGTACAGAAAAAGTGCAAAAATATAAGATGATTATTTAGCTAGCAATGAAGACAATATGAATAAAATAAGTATCACAGTTCCACTGGGTTCTGTAAATAAAATCTGAATAATCTAAAACAGTATATTAGTTAGTCCTGAAAAGGCTCCAAAGTAGTTGAGAACCTTATACTTTCAATGTACAGTATTTAGTGAATTTTTCCTTGTGTCAATGCCACAAAAATTTTACTTTCCAGGTATCGCAGACTAATATCTGCCCTTGTATAGTTCCAAATCCTTGTTCTTAATTCAAAATCCAGGTCAGAATGAACAAGGCGCAGAAAGTGAAAAAAAATCATTAGAAAGTCCAGTAAAGTCTTTGGTACAGCATCCAGCGTCTGATGGGCTCTTGGGTGTCCTAATCCAAAATAAGCCAAAGCATCTGAAGTGTCCTTTCCACCAGCAGCTTGGTTAGTCACTAAAACAAGATAGACAAATGCACGGGCCAGTAAATTGTATCCCATCAACTGTAAATTAGCACCAAGGCATCTAGGCCAGTATATAAACCAACATAAAAACTATTGCTAAGAAAAATAATTAAAACCAAATTCTGAAAAAGTTAAGAAGTTACTCAGATCAATAAAATGCGTAATTAATACCTATTACTAAATAGTATTGATAGTATTAAATATAAAAAGTTTACTCAGAATATCCCCCAAAATCCCTCATTCCTAAAATAATCAGATATAAAACATAAATAATATATAGAGGATCCAGAAATATAGAACACTTACTTTTAGCATACAATACTCTTTGTACAAGCTCTGAAGTCTGGGGCAGTAGTAAACCTCGGGTGTCAACCGGGATCACCTGTGAACTATGATCAAAGGCTCCGCTTCAAATGTAGCGCATGCAATAATGCAAAAGGTACTTCTCAAATAACAGGAACAGGGGTTAAAAGGTCCAAAAATCACAATTGCCTCGAGTAGTTTCCACTCACAAACTCAAGCACTCCAGCCGAAAGATGTCGCCATGCAACACTACCACGATGCTTTAGCAGCACGTTTGTTCAGAGTAAGAGTTAATTTTAAATCGTTTCTCTAGGAAAGAGCTTTTGGAGCAACAAAACTCTATACTCTCTGCTCACAGAAGGGATCTTCCTGGACTAAGTCTCCATCACTCATTCACACTTGTAGGGATAGCGCCAGAGGCGCTAGGACCAAGCGGGAGCCTAAAGTTTTCAGAAGAATCGGCGCCAAGAGAGGGCCACGCATGCGCAGCTTCGCGAACAGCGCTCGTGCCTGTGTAGGCTATCTCGCGTCCGACCCTCCAGCTGCCTCAGTTCCTTTTCTCCCGCCCGCCGAGGTTCGCTTGGATGTCGATGTTGCTCGCTGCTGGAGTCAAGTTTTCATCTATCGACAACAGCTCTTAATGTTTTAATATTTTAAAGTAGTAATTTATTATTTTACGAAGAAGAAGAAGATTGTGAAGAAGAAGAAAAAGAAATTCTTTCCTGCCATCAACGGAGTTGTCCTTAGACGGTAGCGGTGACGGTAGGAGGACTTCGTTTGAAAGTTTTTATGGCAGAGGGGCTGTGTCCGGTCCACCACCCTTAATTAACGGGGGGGGGTCTGACTACGGACAGTCCTGTGCTCGGGAGGAGGACAGCCCTCCGAAGGACAAATCTAATGGTTCCAGTGATCCGGCTCCACTTGACCTCGAGCTCCTCTTCCTCGTTCGGGGAAGAATTGGTGCCGCTCGAGGTTGCCCATTGGTATGTCTGCACGAGGAATGTTCGTCTGGAGGGGTGATGGGCCCGAACCGACTTTGGTGGGTTCTTCTTGGCCCCGCTCCTAACGGCTGCTTTCTCGACTCCGAGCTCCATCTCTGTCCTCGTTGGAGCTCCGGTGAGCAGTTTCACCTTTGGGTCACTCCTATGGAGCAGGGGGTTTGACTCCAGTTTTTCCTGGCTCTGTTCCTGATTTCGGGACCTCTGGGCCTCGGAGCCGTTGGACCAGAGCCAGGTTGATTAGATCACATATGGTGAGGTGCCCTCTGGGTGCCTTTGCCATCGTGTTGACCCCTCGTGCCTACCCCCTCTCCTTTTTCCATGCAGGGGCCGGCACAGGCACCACCTTTTTCCTTCTCTCCTTTTCAGGATTTCCATTGGCATTTTCCTTCGGTGCCATGGCTCGGAGCCATAGTCGGCGCCGTGCCTTGGAGCTTTGGCTCGGTGCCTTGGTCGGTGCCGTGGCTTGGTGCCTTGGTCGGTGCCGTGGCTCGGAGCCATAGTTGGTGCCATGCCTTGGAGCTTTGGCTCGGTGCCTTGCTCAGTGCCGTGCCTTGGTGCCTTGGTTGTCGCCGTGTCGGAGCCATGGCTCGGTGCCATGGTACGTGCCATGGCTGGGCCATGCGGCACCGTGTCTCTGAGAGCCATGGCTCGCTACGCTGGTCGGCGCCATGCCTCGGTGCCTTGTTGGCACCGTGGCTCAAAGCAGTAGTCGACTACTGTGCCTCGGTGCCTTACTCGAGCGCCCGTGCCTTGGCGCGCTCTGGTCGGTCGCCGTATCGGAGCCATGGCTCGTGCCTTGGTGGGGTGCAGTGGCTCGGAGCCATGGTTGGCGCCGGTGCCTCGGAGCCATGGCTCGCTACCTTGGTCGGCGCCATGCCTCGGTGCCTTAGTCGGCGCCGTGACTCGAAGCCTTGCTCGGCGCCTTGCTCGGCGCTGTGGGTCAGCACGTCACTCTGTGCGGTGCCGTGGGTGCTCTCTTTGCTGCCACTGGTTTTCGGTGCCGTCAGTAGTGCCGTGCACCTGTGGGCGGATGCCAGCGGTGGCGCTGGGAGCACCCATGGGTGCCGCGAGTACGCTGTGGCCGCCTATGGGTTCCATGCATGCTTCAGGTGCTATGGGTGCCACTGGTGCCTTGGGTGCCGGGTTGACACCCGTGGGTACTGCGGACTGGTGCCCTCCAGGTGCCATGGTGCCATGTGGTGCCTTGGGTGCCATTCTTGCCATGGGTGTCATTGGTGCCATGGGTGTCATGGGCGTTGGAGGTGCCCTCAGTGCCATTGCTACATGGGTGCGGGGTTCCTGCGGATACTGCCATGGCTGCGCCTGGTTTCGCCCAGGTTGGCATAGGCACTGCTTGGTGCCCTCCTGTGCCCACAGTGCTGCTGATGCCACCCGGGTGCTACTGGGTGCTGTATGGCAGAATTAGTGACACATTTTTCCTTTCAGACTCATTTCCACAGAACTTGTGGAGGGATGTTTACCGCAGAATGAACTCCTGTTCTGCAGATTATTTTTTCCACACTTTTTAGTGAGTGGTGGTCTTGTGGGATCTTGTGTCATCCAGCGGTTTTCTGCTATGGAACCCTGCTGTACTGTTCTGCCAGCGGAATCTCATTCTGCTCAGCACTTTCTCTGCCCCCTACGTGGTATCAAGCTCCTCGACATCCTCCTGATGGCGGAGTCTCTAGTGGCTCTGACCTAGACCTCTATTGGAGGTCTTTCTGGGGTAGAGGTGTATCTAGATGAGTCTTTCCCTGTCCTTCTGGTCAGTAACGCAGCGGAGAGCTCATTTTATATACGAGGGTCGTCATCTCTATCTTCAGAGTCCATGATGGAAAATCCTTTCAGTAGTTCCTCAGTAACTGGGTCCACTATAGTATTTCACTGCGTTCATGGACCATACTCTTCTCGTCTAGACTTTTCAATCGTCAAGACAGTTATACTCTGTGGAACATTTTAATTTAATGGTCAGGGGCCTTTGACTCTTCCGCTCCTTTGATAGGGGTATATAGCCCCCTTGTGATATTGCCTCTTCAGTGGCTTCTTCGGCTCAGGTGGTTAACTTCCCTCCAGCTGTGACTGTTAGTCCGGTCATGATTTCAGTATGGACACTCAGGCTCTTTCCACACTCAGATGGAGAACATCTTCATCTTGTTGTATCAAGACAATCCTCAAAATAGCAGCCTGAGCTCGGACTAAAAAAAAAAAAAAAATTATCATATGGTTTTTATCACAGCACATGGCCTAGCTGAAATTACCCGGTCCCCCCCCCCCTTTTTTGAGGGGGGATCTGGTCAGATTCCTCCTCAGCCCCTGAGGTGCTCGTCTCCTGGATACGGTAAAGAGTACCTGATTTCTTCTTCCCCTACGGGGAGTCCGATCCGGCGACTATATGGGTCGTCTCTTTCTCTAAGAGACTGCTCTCATTCACAGACATTTTCTAGACCTAGGCGTCTGCCCAGTCTGTTAATTCCTATTCTTTTTATCAGGCTTTCTTCTCTCGAACAGAGCCTTACAGCAGCAGAAGCGACTCTCCACAGAGTCGGAACTCAGTTTCCTGTTTCCTTGCTTGCTTAATTTAACAGGCGATTTCTCCTTCTTGACGGATGGTCAAGTAGGTCCCTTTTTCTGAGGAAGCTTCTCAAATATTCACACCTTCGGTTCCTGCACTCTGGTCCATGCCAGTCGCTCATGAAGCTATCCTCTTCAAGTGTTTCTTTTTCAGCAAATGAACTAGAATCCTTTCTTACTCCTTTCAGGAAAGCCAGAGTGGCTAGTGCCTCACTGCATTGGCTCACTGTCTCTTTCAGTCACTTCAACAAATGGGTTAACCTAACTTGGTCCAGCTGTGTCCCTCCTCGGCGCATCTGCCTCTATTGACCTTAGAAATCCAGCCCCTGGTTTTTTGTTGGAATGTTTTTTTCCACAGTGGACACATCCTCCTGTGCACCTTTTTCCTTTCTTCCCTGAGTTCGGAGACTGCTGCTACAGTTGTACACACAGGGGCAGAATTATTCCTCTTGGAATATACAGTGGGTAGGATATGTTTTTACTAGACCACCACGAGAGGCTTCTAAGTCGTGCTTGGCCTTCCATCAGGAAGATCCTGTGACTAAGTGGAGACCATTCTCCTTGATGGACTAACCCCACCTGGACCCCCTTGCTCACCAAGTAAGGGGTTCAAGTGCTTCTGGACCTGTTGTTTACAGGTCAACCATACTGGATAGTGGGGGTTCCCATCTGCACTTTCCGGTCTTCCCTGAACCAGTAGACTTTACCTCCAACTCTTTCAGTTCCTGGGGTCCTTTACATTACATTAGTATATATCTTTGACACTATTTCTTTTGGTCCTAGACCAAATTGTGAAGACCAGTTCTTACCACTCTAAAGTGGTTGTGGTTTCCTGGCAGACTTTCATTGTGCCATTGCAGTCGTCTGTAAGTGGTGAGTTACAACTCGGCGCTTATCTTGTAAACACTATGTTCTAGATGCTCTTTACAAGACAGCTCTTTTTATTAGCAGGACAGTCCTTGGCCATCCTTTCTGAGTGAACCTATCTCCTACCACCCTACTCAGGGTTGTTGGTTTTAATAGTACTCTCCCACAAGTGTGAATGAGTGATGGAGACTTAGTCCAGGAAGATATGGATAGTGCGTACCGTGCTTGTTGATCTTCTTGGACAGTCTCCATCACTCATTCTACGCCACCCACCATCCCCTGGGTTCACTCATTTTTCTTTCCTGGTCTTCACGGTCCTATGATTCAGACTGTGAGGACATTATTCTTTAGCCTTTCTTGCAAAGGCCATCTGGGCCCTCTCAGGCCCAGAAACTCAGGATGAGTTTTTCTCATTAGTAACGCTGCACCTCCTCGGTCGAAAAGGTACTGAGGTGGTTGGAGGGTCGATGCCGAGATAGCCTACACAGGTGCGAGCTAGTCTCGTGGTGCTGCGCATGCATGGCCCTCTCTTGGCGCCGATCCTTCTGAAAACTTTAGGCTCCCGCTTGGTCCTAGCGCCTCCGGCGCTATCCCTACAAGTGTGAATGAGTGATGGAGACTGTCCAAGAAGATCAACAATTACGGTAAGTATGTAATTTCCATTTTTTGTAGGTAGGCTGAGCAGCATCTATGTCAAGAGGCTTGTGTATGAAGGTAAAGCTAAAAGGCTGCACAAGTCCAGTAGCTTTTTGGGCCGTTAGATCTAATAAATCAATTAAACGAGCACCAGCCATAATCAATCACTCCAAATTAGCAAGCTCACGTGATGACTTTAAAACTTGAACTGACAGGCCTGGGGTGCTCATTTAAATTGACAGATTATGACCAGGAATCAAAACAAACATGTTTACAATTATATCTTTGAATCCTCTATAGTCAATGTCTAAAAAAGTTCAATTCAGTTCACAATTCAGTTCTCAATTAGCCCAAAAGTTAGATATTGCAACATGTCTTGCCACATACATACAGTCCATACTTAGCCTATACAAACATGCACATACAAACATAAATGCAGCTGAGAGTATACAGACAACAAACATGTGAAGAAAATAAATAAAATACAATTTCACTAGTCAATAAAGCAACTTTCAGTTATGAGATTGCAACCAAAAATATTGAGGATATGATATAATATTCCGCATGGTAGCAGACCACAATTTAAAGTGCTTTTAATAGAGTCCTTTGCAGTTAATTCTGTAAGTTCTAAATATTCTGTGAGTTCTCCTCGGTGGCTTCCAGATTAATGACTCTCCGCAGAGCTTTCCTCCCTCTCCTGAGGGGACCTAACCCCTGCCACAGGGAGTTCAGAAGCCTAGTCCCCCCTCCCCAGGAGGTTGGTGACCAGGAAACCCCTGGAAAATGCAACCGCATAAGTCATTCTGGTAAGACCGACACACTTGCCTCAGGAATCAGAATGACAATGGTGGCATGCCTGTTATAGGCAGAGTAAAAGCCTTGTATCGGTCCTTCTCTCACAGCTTCTCCACAGTTGTGTAGCATGCAGCAATCAAACAGTCTGCTCCCAGAATCCAATGTATACAGATCAAGCTCCTCCAGGTTCTCCCCATATGTTCTCCCTTGCATCCCCTGGATCATCTTGCTTGCCCTTCTCTGGACCCTCTCCAGCCTATCCTTGTCTCCCTGCAGATGAGGTCTTCAGAATTGGACTCCGTACTCCAGCTGTGGTCTGACCAGTGTTTTGTATACTGGCATGATCACTTCTCTCCTCTTACTTGTGAAGCCCCTTCTGATGCACGCCAGCATTCTTGTTGCATCACCAGCCGCTCATTCGCAATGGTTCCTAACCTTTAAAGAGTCAGTGATCCAGATTCCCAGGTTCTTATCTTGCTCTGTGATCTGCAGTGTCTCCCCAGGCAGCAATCAACCCTTGGATTATCCCAATCTGTGTGCATTAGTTAGCACTTTTTCACATTGAATTGCAGTTGCCACTTTTCCGCCCACTCCTCCAACCTGGCCAGATCCTGCCTCATTTTTTCCACCCCACCTGGAGTGTTCACCCTGTTATAGACTTTCGTGTCATCCATGAACAGACATGCCTTTCCATTCAGCCCCTTGGCTAAATCCCCCACGTACACAATGAACAATATGGGACCCAACACCAACCCCTGTGGTACCCCACTCATAACCCCTGGTTCTCAGGAGTGATTCCCATTAACCACCACTCTCTGAGTCCTTCCTCACAACCAATCCTCCACCCAATTAGTAATCTTAGCTCCTACTCCTAGACTGCTTATCTTGCTTCCATACTTTTAGTATAATTTTGAAAGCATTCATGTAAATGTTATAAATTTTTGCAGCTATATGTATTACTACTACATTTATATATGTACCTAGTTTCAGATTTTTAGCTCCAGTGGTTCCTGAGTTATATGCAAATAAAAATGTTCATGAAATTTCTCACAAAAAATAAAATGACCGACTTTGAGCATCTATACTTTTGGCAGGATATGTTCTATTGTCATGACATTTGGCACAACATTAGATTGCCTATCAGCAAATAACTATGTCACATTTTAGATCTCTAGCTCAATAGACAGCTGAGTTATGACCAAATTAATACATTTCAAAAATTCTGTAAAATTCCAATGAAATTCCACAGAATTTCTTTCATGGAATTCCATCTGAATTCCATGAATTCAGAATTTTCTCATTCTGCACAGCTGTAGTGTTGATGTTCTTGTCTCAGCTTCATCTGTGTTGAAGTGTATTGTATGAGGTATCCTTGCAGGACAGTTAGCTTAGCAATCCAGCAGACTGATTTTGAGATATCCATCGTGGAATTCTCACTGAGGAACTCTTCATTTCAGTCTTGGATGTAGTCTTTAAAGGCCTGTCCCTTTAAATAAAATGGGTCAAGGGGCTAGCAAGTGTTACACCATTCCAAACCAAAATCCCAGTGACTAATCACTGGGGCATGGTCAGAGTGAGCAATATCTCCCTGCTTGCAGTCAATGAGAGTGGACAGATTTTCCACCTGGGTATAGTGGTGGTCAGTTCTAGAGTAGTTGTTGTGCACCGCTGAGTAATACAAATAGTTTTGTGTGCTGGTGTGCAAAAATGTCCAAACATCTGCCCACCCCAACTCTTGAGCAAATTGTTTAAAATATTTGTGAGCAGCTGGTTGCCGTGGGGGATGGGTTAGATGAGTCCCAGCTAGGCACTAGTCTCTCACTAGTAAGAGATATCCCTTCATCATTGTCATTATTTTATCCAACAGTTTTTTGACTGTGGGTGTACTGGTTCCTGGTAGCGGATATAAGCTGGCTAATGTAACCTCATCATCATTGAGGAGACCCTGCACTACCACCAGTCATCCCTCCTGGTTCTCCCACATGTGGGTGGCCAAGAACAGGGTATGATGCAGAACAACGATTGCTATTCAGTGCTTACTTCTTCCATGTTGATGTAAGGCAAACACCGAGGCAAACCCAAATTTAACCAGTTGTAGCAGAAAGGTGCGTTTTCTCCATGTATATGAGGTCAGATTTTTATTTTTTAATGTAAGATATTAGTCTAGTCTAGACCTAGGATTAGTGAGCACATTCAGATTGAGGGGAAATAGTTGTATACTGTACCAGGATTAGTCATATTTGCAGCTTGAGGGTAGGATGTGGTCCACCCCCAGCATCCGAAACTATCCTGGCTACCCCTCTCCTCGCCACACATCCATGTTAACCTGAAGAAGTAGACATTTAACAGGTCCAAACAAGTATTCCATATCACTTTCCATATTGTGGATAAAAATAGAGTTGAAACCTAGGCTATTTTTTAAGGGTGGGGCATAACTAATAACAAAACTTGGGCACTGGGGCTCCAACTGGGTGCTGTAGTGCAACAGAGTAGAACTAAATGCTTCCATCAGGCAGGTCTAAATTGAAACCTGGGTGGCAAGGCACAGACATTGCTGGTAAGATCTGCCTCAAGCGAGGGGCCTCTTGACGACTCTATCATCTAGGGGAAAGGTAACAAGGAAAAGGACACCATGCCTCTGCTCCTTTTGGGAGGCCTGTCAGTTGAAGTTGTGTAACCTAAAAGGGAAGATGAGAGGAATATCTTATGGAAGGGTACTATTATAGTTACTTTTATTATTTCTTGGGTCAGAACTCTAATTGGAACATACAATATTCCGTGATTGGCCTGGTCTGACTGGCACATAGTAACAAACTGTAAGAAGGTCTCCATGTAGGAGGACTTCTTTAATTTAGAGAGTGTGAGAGGAGGGGTACTGGGGAGCTCCCAGCTGGGTAGTCCGCGCTCTCCACCCATGGATATTTCTGTTTGAGTTTTCCATGTTTGTAGTGGGGAGGGGGAGGGGAAAGTCCACGGAGTGGTTGCCTTTATTCTCCTTTTATAGTGCCTGTTGAATTAAAGGGGGAGGCCTCCACAAATTGAGAGGAACACATGCAGGGTGTCTATACCCTAGCGGCCAGACAGGAGAAATGTAAGTGATCCCCCCTCTTTTGAAAGACACCCTGAGGCATCCGCTGGAAGCAAACAAATGGATTAGCATACAACACCGTACATGTTATTAGAAGGCCACAGCTGTTCTTCCCCACATATGCTTCATCTGCCTCCCAACACATGCATCTCCCTGCATCAGCACAGATTGTTCACTAGTCCACAGAAAGTCCTGTCTTGGCCCACCTATTTTCCTGTACTGTCCCAAGGGCCACTGTAGCAATATACCAGGACAACTCCTTGTCCAATCACAGATCCGGTCAATTATGTACAGTTCTGGAGACCACACCAGGGCAAAAATGCCATTTGTGCTTGGCTTTCAGTGGTCTGTTCTGGAACCTGGATTGTGAATGCTGGCCAGCAGCAGCTCTGACAAGTGTCAAACAGTTCCCAGGACCATACAAAGTCAAAACATCCAGTTATGTTCAGTTGTCTTTTGTCAGTACAGGAGCCTGGGCGGTGAGTGCCAGTAACAGGGCTGGAGCACCAGACCTCTGTGAGTTCACGTTTGGTCCCCATGGTGATCCAATAGCACTCACCCCACATTGCACCACATCCTTCAAACCAAAAATCACCCTCTGCAATCCCCCAGCACCCTACCAAAACTCCCCAGGCCCCCTGCCTGCTTTACTATGTGCACTGGCTTTTTGCTGGTACCTGTAGTCACTAATGCTCAGAGCAGTTTTCATTATTTGGAGATCTATCATGGCCCATGTTGCTCCCACCAAGCTGCTTGAAGCACATGTTCTGGCTGGGAACTGAGTCATGGGCCTTTCCGCATGTGCTCTGGTACTGCGCCATTGCTTTCCAAGGTACGGATACCATGGGACTCACACAGATGACCACATGTCTGCGGCGCACGAGACCATTCCACATTAAAGCCATGTGACGCAGGCCCCAATCTCACCACCCTACATTTAGTGGAGACTTGCTGTTTTTAGACGTGTGCAGTACTGGACTTTGTGGTGGAGGTCAACGCACTAGGCCCAGAGCTCAAGGCAGCAACAAGGGGTGGGAGCCACCAGAGGACTGCGTAGACAAATTCTGCGCCAGAGAACCCAGGGACCCAAGAAGGTGATCAAACAATGTGTACACACCCAAAAAACAAGAAACATTTCCGGGTGGAGAGGAAACAAGGGCAAGAGGGGGAAAGTGGAGGGGGGGTGGGGCGGCAGAAGCAGCCACCCATGGAGATCAGTGTGGCATCCGAGCCACGTGTAATTTTCATTCAGATTATTACAATTAGGGTGGTGCAGGGCTAGTAAGGCAGCTACTCATATCTGGTATCCACTGGAGCTCTTAGGTATTTTTGGAACCAGGGCACTGTGCAGGGTCCTCAGTGTTATGTTCTCAATATTTTCATAATCAGAGCATAGACTCTTCTCCGGGGGATAATTATTGTCAAAATAGAGCCAGGCATCCTGGAATTCTATACATTTTTTCTTCCAGGCAAGATGTAGTACGCTTTCTTTCTCTGCAAATCGGAGAAACTTCATTTCCACTGATCTTGGTCTGGCTCCTGCAGCAGTGAGTTTGGGGCTGAGTGCCCAGTGTGCCTGTTCCATCTCCGATGTAGCAGATGGGGGAAGAGATAGTTCTGACTGGAGCAGTTATTGGAGGGACGATATCATACTGGGGCCTTCCACATCTTCAGGGAGGCCATAAGGATCAATGGTATTTCTCTAGTTACAGGATTCTGCATCTACAGCCTTGTCTTGCAAGGCCTGGCTGTTTAGTGGAGCTGAACTATTGCCCTCTCGGCTCTGTCTAGGTTGGCATCATAGGCTGAGACCTGCTCCTTCATGCTGGCCATCCTTTTTACCAGTTTCCTGATATCTGTTCATAGAGCTGTGGTGGTGAGGCATATTTCCTTATAGAACTACCTGAGTTCCAAGACCATGAAGGCCATTTGTTTTTGCAAAATTTTGGCATTTGTAGTCAGTTTGGGAGCGGCCGTGGTGGAAAGATGTCTGGGTGCCCTCGCTGTCCATTCCAACATCTAAAAATCTTTCCCTGTCCATAGAATCAGTGGCTGATGGAGCACATTCTCCTCTTTCAGAAGGCATTACTGATCCTCCACTGCAGTTATTTGCTGGTTTTATGTGCTATACAGTTAAATTTGGAGGCTTATTAGCCTGATTGGAGATGGAGCTGGGAAGTCAATGTGCTTCAATTCATGGCATCAATGGAAGTCCTCCAGTGACCAGGGATAAGGATGTTTGGGGTGTTTCTGTTTGCAGTGTCTTAGGATTAAGAATGAGTGTGTGTCCAGTGACCTTGGGTAAAGATGTGTGAGGGGGAGTTGGGGGCTTGTATAATAACCTAAGAGAAAGGATGAGTGTGTGTCCAGTGACCCAGATTAAGGATGTGTGGCATATTTCTGTATTTAGTGTCTTAGAGTTAAGTATGCGTGTGTGTCCAGTGACCTTGGGTGAAGATGTGGGGAGGGTGGTCGGGGCGGGGGTTGTATAATAACTTAAGAGAAAGGATGAGTGTGTGTCCAGTGACCTGGGTTAAGGATGTTTGTCATGGTTCTGTGCATAGTGTCTCAGTGTTAAGGATAAGTGTGTATCCAGTGATCTAGATTAAAGAGCTGCTGATGCCTTTAGAAAAATGTTTGAAACCATAATATTTAGACAAAATCAAGCTAGCCTGGTGGCGCTGAGGGTTGAGTCACTGGACGCCACACATCATGCCATGCCAGTGACCTGGGTTCAGAAGCGAGCTCAGACCGCTGGGGATCGGCAGGGGAGGGAGATGATTGAGCATCCGACAATAGCTGTCCTCTCCCGGGGTGGGTGGGCATGTCATCCTGCTCCTTGGCTGCTCCCAGTGGAGGATGGGCAGCAGCACCAGTCCATGAGAGACAAGTAGCCAGCAACATGATGCACATGTGCCTCCATGGCTGCAAGGGCAGGGGACACAGAAAAATGAGAAAAAAGGCTGCCGACTTTGTGAAGTCCCCACCGGCTTGGCGGTTCGCCGCTCCCCCGGACTGACCGTAATTGCCAAGTAATCAGGGCTTGGGGTCCGGAGGGGGGAAATGACTGCCAGGCTGGAAGGGGGGACGGATATCATCGGCAGGGCAAGGAGGATAAACACAATATGGAAAAAAAAATTTAAAAAGAAAAATATTTAGACAAAATCCAGTTTGTATTTCGCATATGTGCTATGTATTTATCTCATATATATCCCCACCATTATTTGTTTCTGAGGATATTTGCAGAAAAACAGGATCTTTATCCCTTACAGTTCATCTGCCCTTACAGCTACTCACTTGCAGTTACATCACAGTCTGTTACCATGGAATCAACTGCGATATCACGAGCAGAGTATTATGACAATAGGGGGCCAGATATTCAAAAATGTGTAAAGTGGAGTGCCAAAATATGTTCTGTCCTTAGTGATAGCCTGGGTGCCTGAAGATGCTTTATTCAGTTGAATACCGCACCAGTGCTATTCGACTGAATATAACACCATGCCGGCCCAGTGCCAAGCAATGAAGCACTGGGAAGACATGGCTCCTGCAATATGGTGTCACAATGGCTTGCACATGCTAAATTTCCAGTATTCAAATGGACCCATGTAAATGAGTCCATTGAGCATGCAAGGGGCAAAGTGGCCATTTGCATGGGGAGCGAAGCTGTTTAATGCAGCACCATCCCTCCAATTGCCCGGTCCTGGACAGCTGTCGCTGGTGTCTAGTGATATCTCCTCCCTCCGATCCCACTCCCATGTAGTTAATACCATGTCCCTGGTGACTAATGGTGCCCCCTTGATCCCACCCCCCTGTACAAACAATATCAATGTCCTGGTGTTCTGTGGTCCCTCCGCATACACAGCGCTGTGCCTGATAGTATTTATTTATTTACACATTTGGAAATTCACCTTTGAGCTCATATATTAATGTCCTTGGTGTCCAGGGGTCCCTTCACCCACCCAGTGCCATGCCTGATAGTATATATCAGTGTCCTTGGTGTCCAGTGGTCTCTCCCCCAACCCCCACCCGATGTTATATAACTTACCCTGTTGTCCAGTGATCCCTCCTCCCACCTGATCCCCATCTCTGTACTGAGGAGAGCCCCCCCCACCAGTGATTGCTGGCCCACCACTGCCATGTGGCTTGGCTTCTGTAAGGAACCCCCCACAACAAAGCCCCATCCTTGTTCCCAAACAGTGATCGGCAGCCCACCACATCCTGTCCCTCGGTGGTGGTTAGTGACCCCCCTCCCATCTGCAGCACCAGCAACTCACCCCCAGGTTCCCCGTACCTGCCTATCGGTGCCACATTCAGTGGACAGCAAGTGACACAGTCCTTCACCATAACCTTATCCGCCATCTGACAGGAGCAGAGAGCATGCAGCTTATTTGTAGGGCAAATTGCATTATGGAATCTGCCAATGCCCCCCCTTTTTTTCCCATTTTCTCCCTATTCTGTTGCAGGGGGCGCACATATCAGCATGCAGCACCCTCCTATCTTTGGCACACAGTCCTGTACTGCCCTCAAGCCTCCACCCGGGGGCAGTCATTCGGCAGGAAAACCAAGTCTCCCTCTCTGGGAGAGGAGAGCAGTCCTCTAGATGCTCAGTCCTGTCCCTCTCTGGTCAACCCCCAGCAACCCGTGTTCACCACTGAACACAGGTTGCCAGTGTGGCAGGCGATAAGGCACTAATCCCTCAGTCCTCCATGCCACTGGGCCAGCCCTCTAACTTGAAAATTTGGGGTCAAAATTTAAAAAAAAGTTACTGCGCGAAGAGTGCATGTATAAAAAGTGAATGTAGGAAGACTGTGTGAAGAGTGAATCAATGTGTACTGAATGTGTGAAGAGTGAATCAATGTGTACTGAATGTGCGACGAGTGAATCAATGTGTACTTAATGTGTGAAGAGTGAATGTGCCAGGCCCTCCACTTCGGTAGGCGGACAGTCTTCCCATAGCGCATGGCCCAAAGGGCCCTGCATATCTGCTTCTGTTCACACATTAGTGAAATCTTCAGCTTCCCTTAGGTCTAAAGTAGCTTCTCACTTCTTATGCCTACATCAGTACCATAATTTTGCTGTCATATTGGTTCTGACCAGAGTTTGTTTGCCTTTCACTGCCTCCCTTACCTCCAGTGACAACCAGATCAGTCATTTATGCTTGTTTCTTTTGGAGGATCTCAGTGGCACAAGAGTTGGTTGCCTCCAGAATTGCCCCTTGATCATTCTTCTCTTGATCTGGTCTTAACCACTAAGTTTTACAAATCCATTCCCACATCTGGCAAAAATCTGCCCATTTGAGGTCCAGATCCATCACCAGTTCAAACCCCATGGATTTGTGGTCACTGGATTCCAGTGGTTCATTGACTGGCACCCCACCCACCACCTCTGAGTTGGTAAATACCAAGTCAAGAATGGTATTTGGCCATGGGAGTTCCCTGGCCAGCTGCACCAGAAGGCAGTCCTGCATCATATCTAGCACTACCAGATTCCTGATGCTTTTAATAACTGGGTTAGCACAGTCTGTGTCTTGCAGGTTCAGGTCCTCTATTATCACTGGGTCCCCTTTTGCTACCCCTTTCTAGACAGTTGCACTCCATTGACAACAGAGTGTGTGTGTTTTCATTTGAGGGGTTAGAATGGGCTCTCTCAAGACAAATATCCTTGAAAAAGAAGGCAATGAAGTTGTTTATTTGTAACTTGTGACATTCAATTAACATTATCCTCTTACATTTAGGCTCACCCTACCAGTCCCCCTGTGCCATATTTACAGTATTTTTCCTTTGAAATGTAACCAACCCTCCAGCGATATCTAGGGGTCCTGACTGTAAAATGCTGGAGAGGGGCACAAGCCAGAAATACACCAGAGATTCTCAATAACAAAGTACTGTAAATAGATTGGCCTACCTTGACTGTGGAATTCATAGAGTCGAGGACTAGTAAAACTTTGTAGCAGGTCCAGATGGAAGTATAGCTGAAGACCTCAGGCAGGTGAGACACCGGAGCTAAACCAGGGGCAAACTGGTTAGGAAAAGGGCAGCACAGACAGACCAGTAATACCAAGTTAAAAGAACAAAAAAATTAATTAAAATAAAAAAAAAAACAGAAAAAGGCAGCTCCATGGGGCGGGAGGCACAACAGAGACAGGCACAGGGATGACAGCAGCATATTGCTGCAGCACAAACTTAGGCCTAGGTAGGCCAAAATGCAGGCTTCACTTCACTGGCATGAGCTGGGAGGCTCAGATTAAATTTTTTTGCCAATTTGCAGCAACACAAACCAAGGCCTACCACCAGTGCTCATCATACACATGCCCCTGGACACACACCAGCCTGGAAACTTACCTGCTGCAAACTGTGGCACTCAGGCCCCTAACTCTAGGCAGTTCTCACACCAGCCTGCTCCCTTTCTCCTGGGCCATACATCCTACTGCATTGGGCCTAACGCCGAGGCCCACCCTGGTCCCGGGCCAAACTCACCACTGGGAAAGGTGGGCCCAGCTTCTCTCAATCCTGTCAGGTTTCCAGAACATTGAGGACAGTGTGCCACATGGATACAGCCTTCCCGGTGCTACCACTACTGGGTAGGCCACACCACGACTCTGCCACCACAGCAGTGCCCGCACTGCCCCGCCCACCCCGGTGTTGTGGAGCACAAGGCAGGCAAAACTCGATTCCTCCAGGCTGTGGCTCTGACTCCTTACAGCGTGTCTCATCCCACTGGCCGCTTCCCTGAACACCACCCTCCAAACCTAAGTGGCGAACCAGCGCCGCTGAGCTAGGCTGCAACTCTCGGGCTGGAGGTTTGAACCTCGACCCTCACTTGTGTTCTGCAATCCCACAGGCCTCCCCTTCTCTCTCCAAACTCACCCATTTATACCCTGTGGGACAAGATCACCACACCAAGTGGCGGGCACCACCCAGGCCTACTGAACTACTTGTGCCACCTAAAAGGGGCGAGAAGGGTAACTTTTAGTAAGCCTCCAAACTGGGAGGGGGGCTTACAGGAAGTTGTATTGTTTGGTTAGTTTTGTTCATTCTGTAGGGTGTTGAATTTGCCCCTGAATAGTTAGGATTGTTATCCAGATTCCCAGATTTTTTCCAAACTCTGCCTTTCTTTCAGACCTTTCTGGCTCTGTGGGCCCTGGAAAGAGCCAGCGATCTCACCAGTTTCTGTATGTTTTTAGTTAGTGCTGTTTCTTGCTGGTGTGGAGACATTATGTATCTCCACCACTGCCTGTTTTTTGTGTTTCATCTTTACTGACGGACCATCAGCTCTGACAACTGTTGGTGATGTCCAGACCTATTATAAGCTGAGGCACTTAACACCACCATGCACCAATGATATTCAGTGCTAATGCAACCTCACTTCTTATAGTGTCCTGGTGCCTGCCAGACAAAGACCATAGGGTGTAGAGTGAAACCATAGGATGTAGTTTTATAGAGAAAATATTCTGAAAGATTACGAGTTACAACAATGTTTTTCTTTCTAGAGAGCCACTGGAAGATTACCCTGATGTGGTTCCAGAAGTAGTCCATGGCCCATCTCTCAGATTCTGTGGGCAGCCTGCTCGCTGGATTGGCAACACCTCTGCTCACCAGGTATACCCTTATTGCACTTTCATCAGTAGAGAAGGGGGACCAGCGATTGTAATACCTATTGTAAACTGAAGTTCCCTTTTTGTGCATGGGGACTGTTTTATGCGTGTTACAATGCACATGGGGTGGGGGAATGTGTATGGAGAGGTGTTTGTGGTTGATTGTTGAGTATTTGAAGAGAGGGGTGCTGGATGTGTCTGGGGGTGTTGAGTGTGTCTGTATTTGGCGGATTATTTTGTGTGTGTGTGTGTGTGTGTGTGTGTAAATTGGGGGAGATTGTAGATTACGTTTTTAACTACATGGATAAGAGCAGCCAGACAACTAATGCACTATATCCGTGTCAGGCTATGATTCTGCCTCCACTCGCTGGCTGTTAAGAGGTTCCTTAGGTTTTATTGGGATTGAACTAAGGACTTCAGGAAGTCAAAGCAGCGCTTTGTCTCTTCTGACCCCACGTCAAAAGGAACAGCCTGTCACAATCAAGTGCATTTTTGCCTGGATTGCAAATTGGCTTTGGCACTGCTATGCTGGAGGAGGGTGTAGATTGCATTTTTAACTACATGGATAAGACCAGCCGGTCCAACTAATGCATCTTCTCTGTGTCAGGCTATAATCCTGCCTCCCTACTTTGTCAACTCCCAGAATAACAGAGAAAGGACTCTCCACTCACTGGATGTTAAGAGAGTCCTTAGGTTTTACTTGGACAGGACAAAGGACTTCAGTCAGTCAGAACAGCTGTTTTCTCTTCCGACCCCAATCAAAAGGAACAGCCCATTACAGTCAAGTGCATTTCTGCTGGGATTGTAAATTGCCTTTGCCACTGCTGTGCCATGGCTCAGGTTAAACTGGTCGGCAAGGTGCATGCCTACTCCACCAGAGCAATTTCCACTTCCCTGGCAGAAATGCACTCTGTACCTATTGGAAAAATTCACGGAGCTGTAACTTGAAACATAGAAAAATAATTTGTTGGCAGATAAGCTTGGCCCACCCAGTCTTCCCATTTTGTCCCTGCCTATACTGGCACCATGACCCTAACTGATCTCCAGCTACTCCCTACCCCTGCTTTCCTACTAAGATTCCTTTGTGCCTAGCCCGTGCATGCATGCTTGGAGCACAGTGCATACTTTTACCAAGCACTATGCCCTTGATGTCCATACAGGGCAGCATGCCACCTTCAGCAGGACAATTCTGAATGGATTATTATCCTGAGTGAGCCCTCAGCTCTAGCCTCCCCAGTCCTTAGGGACTTTCTCTGAGCTTGGAACTCTGACATACAAGTGGAAATCAGTAGTGAAGATTGATTCTTGGAATATATGAAAAGTATGTACTTACCATAACTGTTCATTTCCTACAATCTCTTCACCATTGATTACCACACCTATCCACCATCCACCCGACTCACTGCAGTAGTGTTGTGTTGTGGTCTTCACCCCTTTGTACTTAGTTTTGGCAGCGAAGACGCTGTGTTAACTGAGTTTGATGGCCCTTTTTATACGGGCCACCAGGGATATCTTGTGCCCTTAGGTTATGTCCGTAGGTTACTTGTTAGGTTCATGTTGCTCAGTTACTCAATAAAAAAGGTACTGCAGTGGGGTATCGGGAGATAAGAGTGCTGTAAAAATGGCAAATGCATGTGGGCGAATGCAAAAGGACAATGGCAGTATTGGCGAGGGTGACAGGAGAGCGCCAAACCAGATAAGCATCTCTGCCCTCCTGATGCTGCTCATGTAGTGTTGGCTGCGGCTCCGAGGATGCTTATGTTTCCTTTGGAGGTGTGCATGGGCCGAATCCCCCCACATATGGTAATGTTGTCCTGAGGTGCTACTTGCATCAGGCACTGGGTGTTTGTCATGGGGAGCTTGTTTGGGATTGGCTCATTCTGTCTGACAGGTGTAGCTCATCAGGTGCATAGTGGATTCCATGTGGTGCTGGTACTCTGTCCCGTTGCTGTGGGTTGACTAGATGTGACTTGTCAGTTCTGTTCGTCACAGGGTGTTTGTCTGTGTGCGATCCAAGGATGTCTTGTCAGTTTGTGACAAGTCAGAAGGGCAAACCACTACTCCTAGTCAACGGACACCTTTATCAGAAGGATAAGGAACAGGGAAAAAAGATGTACTGCAATGTCTCAGTTATTGTAAAACCACAGGTTTGTGTGGTCTCTATACTATTTGCTGTTTCTGTGTGCTGTGTGTGTTTTTTTTCAGTGTGTCACTGTTCTGATTCATTGGCCTACTGCTCCATTGTTCAACTGGTGGTCACCCTTTTTGTTAGTCACCCTTTTACAGTTGCCCTTTTCACATAGTACCCTGCAGCAGTTGGTGTCTTTTTTTTGGGGGGGGGGGGTTAGTTGTTTAACCAGGATTAGCACACTATGCCGAAAGCTTTTTTACAGGCATGACCTGGAAGCACAGGGAAGTTAAGTGACTTGCTCAGGGTCACACAGTATGTAAGTGGAAGCGGTGGGATTCAAACCCAGGTCTGGTCTGCTGGATGTCACCAGATTTGCAACTCAGAGCCTTAAACCATTGCGCTATACTGCCTCCCAGGGTTAGTACAAGTGTATGCCAGCAGGTGCATGCAGTGATGTGTGCATGGAGCCTGTCATGTCATCAGCTTCCACCAGAAAAGTTCTGGCTGTCAGGGGTCCTAGCATCTCCAGCTTACACCCACCAGTGGAAATCAGTGTGAAGATATTCTGGAAGATCAGCAATTATGGTAAGTACATAATTTTCATTATATTTACTGGTTGATATTGTTTATCACCTGCTGGCAGTGGCTGGCAAACTCTGTTATTCACACATGTGAATAATGGACTGTGAATAACAGAGTTTGCCCAAGCACCTGTCACTGCCACAAGCACCTCTCACTGCCAGTGGGAGATAAACAATATAGAGCAGTAAATATGGAGAGAAGACTGGTCCCCGCAGTGCTGTGAGGAAGAGAGGGAACACAGATTAATAAGAGTACTTAATAGCTTCCCTGTGGTCCACCTCTCATCCCTTGGTGTGGCGGTCCGAAACTGATGCGGCATTTCATCCTTCCTCTGGTGCTATGGCGTGAGCTATTCCCCCCCACCCTTTTTTTGTTTTAGTGCTCTTTTTTTTTTTTAAAGTAAAACTTTCTAGTCCCCTGGTGGCGGCGTGTTGAAGAAACACATCTTTGCAGAGCGTCAGTCCCAGAAGAGAGCACTGCAGCGTTGGGCGTTCTAAGGACCCCTTTTGCCACCTGCTCTCTTTCCTGAAAGTCCTTCCCTTTGCCACCATCTCCCACCTCACAAAGTGTATCGACGTGGTGAGTCACCGGCAGCACAAAGCTGTCTACAACTTTTTAAAGAAATAAACATTTTTTTTAATAAATAAACAACTAAACAGATACTTCTTTCTTTACCTCCTTCGCCCCCACCATATGACTATCTGTGGTAAACAATATTAACCAATAAAATATAAGAAATATAACATGAGCAGTGTGATTAAAAGACAATTTTATGCACACCCTCGGTTTGTGATGCCCTAGTAAACTACACAGACTCCGCCTTCTGGGTTTATGGGGCATCGCACACCTCAGGTGTGCATAAAATCCTCATTAACCACACTTCCCCATGCATTATTCTGTATTTTATTTGGTGGTAAAATGTTCTAGTTCCACGAAGATATGAGTATTTTATAAATGTTTTAATTACATTTTTTCTCAAGAAAAAAGATGGCTTTTCTAAAGAAAAAAGATGGCAACCACATTTAGAAACAGCAGTGTAGACCTGGCAAGGCTTAGAAGCAAGAACAAAAACTTACGGTGCACAGCATGAGTATGCTAATATTTTAACTGTAGCTGCAACTAGCTTTTTAGAAAAACATTTTTTATTGCACTGCTTCTTTAAACTGATTTTTGGAACAGGGACCTTGAAATAGGGATTTGCTCCATCCACTCCACCCAATGCCTTGGTGTTGCAGTTTTTCCAGGAGCAGTGGACCACTACAGAAAGATTAGTTTTTTTATAAGGTTACCCTTGGTAATTTAAAGGGGAGAGCATATCCTAGTGGGTGTTTCTGATTTATGCACAGCTAGTATCATTTTAGAACTGTGGGATATAATTTATGTCCTTGTTCCACCCTTCTATAACTGGCACAATGCACCCATGTTCTGCTATACAGTTTTGTGATTGTGAGGGATTTAAACTACATCACAGAGTTCAAAAAATGGTACTGAAAACCAGAGTCTAAATCAGAAACACCCACTGTGGTTACTAATAGGCTTGTATAGATGGCACAGTAACAGAACTGGAAAGGGTATTTTCATACCCCAGTAATACTCAGGTATTCCTAACTTTCTGCAGTGCTTCTTTAAGCCAGAACTACGTGGAGAGGATACAACACATGCAATGATGGAACTCTTTGCACGTGACAACTATTCAAATGCTGCCTTGAACTAACTGCCTTAGTTCTTAAATCCCTTAGATTTCACTCTCCGCCTGTAAAGTCTAGTCGCTCGGAGTCTCGCTCTTCAACTTGTTTCTGTGACGTGAAGAAACTTACTAAAACATAAAAGTATCTTTTTTTCTTTCATTCACTGCCTTTTACTATTTGTTATTGGTAATTTAACCTAGTTTAGCGTTATTTTAATACTTTTCGTCGGTTCCTCCTGGTTCGGTATAACCAGTGGGGAACCGATTTAGTTTAGTTATTTTCAGGGTTTTCTAACTAAAAAAACCCGTTAATTTGCTTTAAAATTTATTTTAAATATTTATTTTTGTAACCGCTTTATCGGTTACTGAACCGCTAATCTGTCTTCTTCATCGGTTCCAGCACCCATCTGTTCATTATCGGTTCCGGAACTGACCGCAACTGCTAAATCTTTGTAAAAACCGTTAAATAACTTGGGAGTTAAAATTTTTATTGGTTACCAATAAAATGTCAGAGAAACCTAAAAAGAAAACTGGTGAACCTGGTTTTAACAATTGTTCTGATTGTGGGGAAGTGTTTGCTAAGGCAAACATAGTCTGTATGTGGCTTGCCTTGGATATGATCACCTTAATGAAGAATGTGATAGTTGTAAAACCTTCCCAGAACAAAAAGCAGTGGAGAACCACCTGGAACGGCTTAAGAAAAAACTTCTTCCACCTAAGGGTCCCTCAGGATCTGATCAGCCGATACCCTCTTCTGTTGTGGGTGAAACAACTTCAGTAATTGCCTCAACCCCTGAGACGGGTGACAAGGGCACTAAGAGGCCTGCTGAACTGGCAGACTCCCCGGTTCCCTCCAAAAAGACAAAGAAAACAAAACACACAGAACCCCCAACTGAGAAAAAGGGGACTTCTCTGGGTGCTCTGGTACTACCTTCTCCTCATGAAATTGCTCAGGCCTTTAAAGTGGTCCAGGCCTTACAAGGTCTTTTCCCCACTGGCCAGCAGCCACCTGTCCCAGTTCCTGCTGGACAGACTGGCAGCACTGGTAGATCCTCTTTTATTGAGGAAGAAGATTATGACAAAGAGGAGTATGAAGGGGAACCCACTGAGTCTGAGGTCTCCCTCGAGTAAGATTTTGGTTCACCCCCTAGAACCACTGAGGATTATTCCTCTTATTTAACTTTTGTGAGGAAAATGGCTGATGCCTTGGACGTCACCACAAGAGAACATACAGAGGATGAAGAAGAGGTGGAATACTTTGAAATGATGGGGTTAACACCCACAAAGGGACTCCTCCTACCTGTCAATAAATTCTTCAAGAAGAATACCTTGAAGATTTTACAGACCCCTAATTCCATGCCCCCTCTTGATAAGAGGCTGGATAAGAAGTACCAATTGGAAATGGAAGGGGCAGAGCTTCTGTTTTCCCACTCTGACCACCAAGGGGTGGTGCAGGCAGCTGTCTGTGACAAGGCTAAGGTGCGTTTGCTTTCTCATCCACCAGATAAGGAGTCCAGGAAGATTGACAGTATGGCCAAAAAAGGTTACTTGTCAGCTTCTTCGGCTATTAGACAGGCAAATTTCCAGGCCTACGCTGCCCAGTACCAGAAGTCCTTATGGCAGTCTGTATTGGACATGGCACAAAAAGCCCCTTCACCCTTGTCTGATGACCTGGCAGAAACTGCCAGATTTGGCTTTGAGGCAGCCAAGTTTCAGTTCCATATGGCTGCTGATACCAATGACACAGCAGCCAGATGGATGGCAAACACTGTTGCTCAAAGAAGATTTGCCTGGCTAAGATCTACAAATCTTGTCCAGGATACTCAAACAAAGGCTCTAGATTTCCCCTTGGAGGGAAATTCACTTTTCGGGGACTCAGCAGTGGCTTATATGAAGAAGGTGGATGAATACAAAGCCACCTTCAAGAGTAACTCGGCTAAGGAGAAAACCTCTCTATCCATCAGATCCTGTGGAAGAGAAGGCAGGGGAAGGTCCTTTCATACTAGGCCCTTTTTCCAGCCAATGGCTGCATCCCAATACAACAGTACCCTCAGCAAGGGCACTTCAGAGGTAGGGGCAGAAAGGGCTTCAGGCGGGGATCTCAAACCCAGTCTCAACCCCAAAGCAAGCAAACACCCTGATGTGTCTTCACAGGCCACCTCCTCTCTACCTGTTGGAGGCAGACTGTCTCACAACCTGCAGACTTGGCAAAGGATCAATACAGACAAGTGGGTCCTGGAGGTAGTGAGTCAGGGACTGTCTCTGAATCCAGATCCCTTCCTCTTCTCAGAACCAGGGTGTTCAGTTCACGATTCCTCGCAGAAAAGAACCTGCTGGAGGCAGAGGTTCGAAGCCTGCTGCTGTCAAAAGCAGTGGAACCTGTCCCAGTTTAGCAGAAAGGAAGGGGTTTCTATTCCAGGTACTTCCTTACCTCAAAGAAAAATGGGGAGTGGTGGCCTATCTTGGACCTCAGGGTACTAAATAAGCATTTGAAAAAAACAAAGTTAAAAATGGTAACTTTGTCACCGACTCTGCCAACACTCCAAAAAGGAGACTGGTTGGCATCACTGGGCCTAAAAGATGCCTATTTCCACATCCCCATAAGGGAGTCTCACAGAAAATATCTCAGGTTCAGACTCCCATCAGGTCACTATCAGTTTTCAACCCTGCCATTTGGCCTAACTTCAGCCCCAAGGGTATTCACAAAATGACTGGCAGTGGTGGTGGCACACCTTCAAAGACAGGGTGTCGTGGTGTTCCTATATTTGGACGACTGGCTGGTGGTAGGAGAATCACCAGACCCGGTCAGACAGCATCTGTAGACCACCCAGGAGCTTCTGGAGTCCCTGATAAATCACAAAAAATCAGTCCTCCTACCTGCACAGGAGTTGCAGTCCATAGGAACAGAGATCAACACCCTGCAAGGCAGAGCCTACCTGCCTCTAGACAGGGTAAGAAGTCTCCAGCTGATTGCAAACGCATTCAGCCTGCACGAGAAAAAACCTACAAGGCAGTTCCTACATCTCCTGGGCCATATGGATGCAGCCACAGGCACAGGACCTCCTTGTGAATGAGCTTGCTCAATGGAGTTTTCCTGCAATAAACTTGAACTTGAACTTGAACAGTCCTAGGATCCAGGTTCCAAACGGGAGACCTCCAGTTCCACCTAAGGGCACACTAGTGCCAGAGAAGAGATTCCCTCTCAAAGCTGATCCCAGTAGCAAAAACGTTGTTACAAGCACTTCAGTGGTAGAAAGAGGAATCCAACCTGAGGGAAGCGGTTCCTTTCCAATGAGAACATTCATCAGTTCTCACAACAGATGCACCTCTATTGGGGTGGGGTGCCCATCTAAGGGACCACACAACCCAGGGCACTTGGTCAAGAGCAGAGTCTCTCTAGCACATAAACTTGCTGGAACTCAGAGCAGTGTTTTTTGGCACTATACGCCTTCACAACACTGGTACATGGGAAGGTGGTACAGGTCAGAACAGACAATACCACCACAATGTACTACATAAACAAGCAGGGAGGCACCAGGTCGGGCCCTCTCTGCACAGAGGCCATGAAAATTTGGACCCTAGCTTACTCCTTGGGAGTTTACCTGCAGGCAATCCACCTACCAGGGAAGGGCAACACCCTTGCAGATGCCCTGAGTCGAATCAACCAGGCCCATCATGAATGGGTTCTGAACAGGCAATTTGGTGGAAGTAATCTTCAGGAGGTGGGGCATCTCAGAGCTAGACTTGTTTGCATCCCAGCAGAACCACCACTTGCCTCAGTACTGTTGCAGACCACCAGATCAGGGCACACTACCTCTGGATGCTCTGGTTTTGGACTGGTCAGGGAAATACCTATATGCGTTTCCTCCCTTCCCTCTGGTGTGCAGAGTATTGCTTAAGCTCAGGTCCCAGTCAGCATCAAAGATCTTGAAAACTCTAGACTGGCCCAAGCACCCATGGTACTCTCTTCTGCTCTCCATGTCTGTGGCAGAGCCAACACACCTCCCTCAGAGGCACAGCCTGTTAACCTCCAACCAGGGGAGAATTCTGTATCTGAATCTCAGGTCTCTCAATCTCAAAACCTGGCTCTTGAAGACCTAGAATATGTAGATCTACACCTCTCTGAAACTGTTTTAGACATCCTGAGAGGTTATAGGAAGCCTTCCACTAAGAAAACATATGCCTCAAAATGGAAAAGGTTCTCTATATGGTGCTCAGCCAGGGAACAGGTACCAGCACAGGCTGGGGTTCTAGCTGTTCTTGATTGCCTCTCTTATTTACATTCCCTGGGGATGCAGCCCAGTACCCTTAAAGTACACTTAGCTGCAACATCTGCTTACATTTCTGCTGGAAGAAATGTGACAATAGCTTCAGACCCTATCTTCAAGAGGTTCTTCAAGGGTTTGTCCCATCTGCATCCCCCTCATAGGGAACCGGTGCCAGCATGGGACCTCAGTGTGTGCATAGCTAAGCTTATGGGACCTCCTTTTGAGCCCATGTCCTCTACTCATCTGAAATACGTCACTTGGAAAACAGTTTTCCTAATGGCAATTACTTCTGCAAGAAGAATCAGTGAGCTTCAAGCTCTCTCTATTGAACAGGACTACATTTCATTCCACAGGGATGAAGTGGTCCTGAGGACAACAGGAAATTTCTCCCTAAAGTGGTTTCTGATTACCACCTGAACCAATCCATTACCTTACCTGTCTTTTTCACTGAGTATTCCACTTCTGGTGAAAGAAGGCTTCACAGTCTGGATGTCAAGAAAGCTCTCAGCTACTACCTGACAGCCACTACAGACCATAGGCAGGACAGAAAGCAGCTGTTCCTGACTTATGGGGATGTGGGAAAGGGTAACCCCGGCATCGAAAAAGGTCAATTTCTCGATGGATAGTCCAATGTATCCAGTTCTGTTACATTAAAGCTGGAAGGGAACCCCGAAAATGTTTGAGGGCCCATTCCACAAGAGGGACAGCTGCTACCTTAGCAGCTGCCAGGGATGTTCCACTAATGGACATCTGTAAAGCAGCTACCTGGAAAACAGTACACACCTTTACAAAGCACTACAACCTGGATATTCAGTCCAGGGGTGATGCTAGGTTTGGTACAGCAGTCCTGGAAAGTCTGTTTCCAAAATAAGGTTCTGTGCCCACCTCCAAAGGTACTGCTTTGTAGCCTGCAGAAAGTTAGGAATACCTGAGTATTACTGGGGTTAGAAGAAAAAAATACCTACAATAGTAATATTTTTCCTTCCAGGTGATACTCAGGTATCCATAACTTCTAACCCCAGTAATGCTCAGACCATTCATAACTTTGTGCAGTCATCCTGATGGGTTGGACTGCCTGGAGAGATGGAACACATGCAAATGATGAAATTCTTTGCACGTGAGCATCTTTCAAATACTGCCTCTACCAACTGTAGTGTTCTAAGCCCTTCAGATTTTTCTCTCCGCCTGAAAGTCTGGTCGCTCGGAGTCTCTGTCACCCTCTTTTGCGTGAAGAAGAAAGAAAAAAGCTTAAAAACACAAGTATTTTTAGTTTCTTTTACTGCTTCTTCTAATCTGTTAGTTATATTGGTTATTATTGTTTAAATTGTTGTTTTCTCGGTTCCTTGCGGTTCGGTATAACCGTGAGGGATCCGAGCTGATTGTAACTCTGTTTCTGTTCTCTAACTAAAGAACCTATTCATTTTCATTTAAATTTGGTCCTTAAAGTTTTTATTTGTAACCGCTTTTCATCGGTTACAGAACCGCTGAACCGGTTCATATTTCATCTCCTTTCACGGTTCCATCGGTTCCCTATCGGTTCCTGAACTGACCACAAAAAAATAAAAAAAAGTAAAAGCTTTTTAAGCTGTTTTTTTTTTTATTTTCATCTTATCCTCCTTACTGCCTCGTGCCCCCTCCTTCCGTCTACCATGTCCCTCGGTACCTACCTTCAGGGATCTGCCCCTAGAGTGCCCAACCTCCTCTCCTTGCACATTGGGGTCTGTCCATCGGTGGTCAGGCGGACTTTAAAGCGAGACTTCATCTAGGGCTGCCGGAGGTATTTCCAGTTTTCTCCTGACGCCCCCGGGCCCCCAGGACGCCGTTTAGGACGCATATCCTCGGCGGTAGCGTGCTTACGCACGCAGACCTCATGCGCCGAGACGCCCCTCCCGACCACAAGGGAGCAGCCTCCACCCTTCCTCTGCCGGTGCTTCCACTGGCTATGGAAGGAGTGCAGAGCTGCTGACGCTTGGTAGCCCACCCCTGAGGGAGGAGAGCATCCGTTGGGACGCTCAATCCTCTCTCCCCCGGCCGACCCTCGACGACCCGAGTCCATTCCCGAACCCGGGTTGCCGGCGTGGTACGAGGTGTGGCGTCTAGTGCCTCAACCCTCAGCGCCACCGGGCCGGCCCTTTTTAAGCTGTTTTAATAACCGCATTAGCTTTGAGTATTAGCGGTTGAGGTTTTTCATTTTATATTTCACCATGACTGAGAAACCTAAAAAGAGAACCGGTGAACCTGGTTTTAAAAACTGTTTGAAGTGTGGAGATGTGTTTGCCAAGGCAGATAAGCACACCTTATGTGTGGCTTGTCTGGGGTTTGAACATTTGGACCAGGAATGTGAAATATGCAAAACACTCCCAGAAAAAAACTGTTGAAAAACATCTTGAAAGGCTTCACAAAAAGTTTCCAAGGGGTCCTTCAGGCTCTGACCAGCTGACACCCCAGTCTGTTGCAGTTGAATTGACAAGTGCTTCTACCACTGCCCCTGATACGGGTGAAAAAGGGCCAAAAAGAGGGAAAGAACCGGCTGACTCCCCGGTTCCCTCAAAGAAATTAAAAAAGCTCAAACATGCAGAACCCTCTCCTGCTAAACCAGGGACTTCTGCACAGCAGCCTATCATGCCTTCGGATCAAGACATAGCCCGGGCGTTCAGAATTATCCAGGCTTTGCAGAACATCATCCCTCAGCCTCCTGCCCCTCCCCAGGTTGCTGCTTCTGTGTTGCCTCCTGCTCCGGAGCAACAATATTTCGAAGGGGATGATGACATTTATGGACGAACCTATTCCCCCAGAGGTTTCCCCCGAGCAGGAATTTGGCTGTCCTCCCAGAGTGTCTGAGGATTTTTCCTCCCATTTTTCTTTTGTAAGAAGAATGGCAGATGCTCTGGATATCAACACAACAGAGCAAGTGGAAGATGAGGAGGAGATTGAGTACCTCAGTATGATAGGTTTAACACCCACAAAAGTCCTCCTCCTTCCAGTATATAAATTCTTTAAGAAGGATGCTATGAAGCTCCTCCAGACCTCAAACTCTATTCCTCCTATTGATAAGAGAATAGATAAAAAATATCAGCTGAACAGGGAGGGAGCTGAATTCCTTTTCTCCCACCCTGATCATCAAGGGGTTATACGGCAAGCTGCCTGTGATAAGGCTAAGGTCCCCCTGTCCTCACACCCTCCGGACAAGGACTCCAGAAAATTGGACAGTATGGCCAAAAAGGGCTATCTGTCAGCCTCATTGGCCATGAGACAGGCCACTTTTCAATCTTATGCTGCCCAGTATCAGAAATCCCTGTGGCAGTCGGTACTGGCAATGTCCATGAAGGCCAACCCACCCTTGTCAGATGACCTGGCAGAAACTGCCAGGTTTGGGCTAGAGGCGGCCAAGTACCAGTTCCAAATGGCTGCTGATTTGAATGACGCTGCAGCCAGATGGATGGCTAATACAGTGGCTCAGAGGAGGTTTGCTTAGCTTAGGGCCACAAACCTCACTCAGGATACTTAGTCAAAGGCCCTGGATTTCCCACTGGAAGGAAACCTGCTGTTTGGGGAGTCCACAGTGGCCTATATGAAAAAAGTGGATGAATATAAGGCTACTTATAGAAGTAACTCTGCTAGGGACAGAGCTTCCTCATCCACTAGGCCCTATGGAAGGGGGGGCTAGGGGTCATCCCTTTTTATCACGACCTTTCTTCCAGCCAGTAGCCATGCCCCACTACCAGCAGTACCCCCCTCAGGGCTACTCAAGGGGTAGGGGTAGAAGGGGCTCTAGGCGAGGGACTCAGCCACAACCTCAGTCCCAGCCTAAGCAGAACCCCTGAGATGCAAGCCGCCTCCTCCCTACCTGTTGGAGGCAGACTGTCCCATTTCCTCCCCCTCTGGTCAACCATCACCACGGACAAGTGGGTACTGGGGGTAGTGGGCAAGGTCTGTCTCTGCAGTTCAAATTTCTTCCTCTAAAAAAACCCAGGGTTTCTACCTCCCACCTCTAGCACAAATCTCATTGCTAGAGGCAGAGGTCCAGAAGCTGCTTCAGCTCAAAGCAGTGGAATTAGTCCCTGCAACCCTGAGAGGAAGAGGTTTTTACTCCAGATACTTCCTAACAACAAAGAAAAATGGGAGCGCGCTACATTTGGGATCTCAGAGCTTTAAACAAGACTTGAAAAAGCCAAAGTTCAAAATGGTCACTTTGGCTCGGATTCTACCAATAATCCAGAAAGGGGACTGGCTGGCATCTCTGGATTTACAGGACGCTTATTTCCACATCCCCATAAAGGAATCTTACAGAAAATATCTCAGATTCAGACTCCCATCAGGGCATTATCAGTTTGCAACCCTACCCTTCAGCCTTTCCTCAGCACCAAGGGTGTTTACAAAATGCCTAGCAGTTGTTGTGGCATTTCTTCAAAGACAAAGAGTGACTGTCTTTCCATACCTGGACGACTGGCTGATACTGTAGTAGGCAAATCACCAGAGCAGGTCACAACCTCTCTAAAGCTTACACAGGATCTTCTGGAATCTCTGGGTTTCATAGTGAACCAGAAAAAATCTGTCTTTGCCCCATACACAGACTTTACAGTTCATAGGGGTGGAGATCAGCACCCTGCAGGCCAGGGCCTTTTTACCACTAGACAGGGTACAAAGTCTTCAGGCCATAGCAAACTCCTTCAGATTGCATGGTCAAAAAACAGCCAGGCAATTTCTGCAGCTCTTGGGTCATATGGCTGCATCCACAGGTACAGTGCAGGGTTCCAGGTTTCACATGAGACACATCCAGTTTCACCTCAGGACTCATTGGAGTCAAGAAAAAGACCCTTTCTCAAAGCTCATTCCAGTGACAAGGCCCCTGTTACAAGCCCTCTTGTGGTAGAAAAAGGAATCCAACCTAAGACAAGGAGTCCCCTTCCAGAAGGAGGATCCCTCACTAATGCTCACAACAGATGCATCCCTGCTGGGCTGGGGTGCCCATCTAGGGGAGCACACAACTCAGGGTACCTGGTCAGAAGCAGAGTCCCTCCAACATATAAATCTGCTGGAACTCAGAGCAGTGCAGCTGACACTAAAGGTTTTCTCTACACTGGTAATGGGAAAGGTGGTACAGGTCAGAACAGACAATACCACCACTGTGTATTACATAAACAAGCAGGGTGGCACCAGATCAGGTCCCCTATGCACAGAAGCCATGAAAATTTGGGCTCTGGCATATTCTTTAAAGGTGTCCCTGCAAGCCATCCGTCGGCCAGGAAAGGACAATATCTTGGCAGACACACTGAGTCGAATCAATCAGTCCCATCACGAATGGGCATTGAACAAGCAGGTGGTACAGGTAATTTTCCAACAGGTGGGCGTTCCAGAGATAGACTTGTTCGCATCCCACCAGAACCACCAGTTACCTCAGTACTGTTGCAGGCAGCCACCAGCCCAGGCACAATCCTCTGGATGCCTTGGTGCTGGATTGGTCGGGCAAGTTTCTCTATGCATTCCCCCTTTCCTCTGGTTTTCAGGGTGCTACTGAAACTCAGATCCCTCTCAGCTTCTCTGATATTGATAGCTCCAGATTGGCCCAGGCAGCCATGGTACTCTCTTCTGCTCTCCATGGCAGTGAGCAGGCCAGTAAGTTTGCCTCTCAGGCACAATCTTCTAACCTCCAATCAGGGAACATTGTTATTCCCAAATCTCAAGTCTCTTCACCTAAAAGCATGGCTCTTGAGGAGTATGCAGGCTTGAACCTTTCTGACGCTGTATTAAACATTTTGAAAGGTTACAGGAAGCCTTCAACTAAGAAAACTTATTCTGCTATGTGGGTGGAAAAGAGTCTCTTTCTAGTGCTCTACTAGGAACTTCACCCCAAATGATGCAGGGGTCTCAGTGGTGTTGGATTATCTAACTCATTTGCATTCACAAGGTCTGCAACCCAGTTCCTTGAGGGTCCACCTTGCAGCAGTATCTGCATACCTGTCTGCTAGGACAAGGGTATCTGTAGCATCAAATCCCATTTTCAAAAGATTTTTCAAAGGCCTAATGCATTTGTGCCCCCCTCACAGGGCACCAGTGCCCGTTTGGGATCTTAATGTATGTATAGCATGGTTGATGCGGGCTCCCTTTGAGCCCATGGCTACAGCCTGTTTAAAGTATGTTACCTGGAAAACAGTTTTCCTGGTAGCAATTACTTCAGCAAGAATAATCAGTGAGCTTCAGGCTCTCTGTGTCGACCAGGCCTATATTTCCTTCCACAGGGATAAAGTAGTCCTCAGAACAAACAGACAGTTCCTTCCCAAGGTGGTTTCAGATTTCCATCTGAACCAATCAATCACTCTACCTGTCTTCTTCACAGACCATGCAAGCTCTGGTGAAAGAAGGCTTCACGGCCTGGATGTGAAAAGAGCTCTCAGCTACTACATGACAGCTACTAAAGGCCATAGGCAAGACAAAAAACAACTTTTCCTTACATATGGGATATTTGGAATGGCAAACCAGCCTCAAAAGATCCATTTCTCGTTGGATTGTCCAGTGCATTCAATTCTGCTATAATAAAGCAGTTAAAGAGTCCCCAGCTGGGCTGAGGGCTCATTCAACAATAGGAACAGCTGCCACTATTGCAGCTGCTAGGGAAGTGTCATTGTTGAGCATTTGTAAAGCAGCTACTTGGAAATCAGTACACACCTTTACAAAGCATTATAATTTGGATATTTTGTCCAGAAGTGATGCCAGGTTTGGCACAGCAGTCCTGCAAAGTCTGTTTCCAAAATAAGTTCTGTGCCCACCACCAGGAGGTACTGCTTGGAAGTCTGCACAAAGTTATGAATGGTCTGAGCATTACTGGGGTTAGAAGAAAAAATTACTTACCATAGTAATCTTCTTTCTTCCCAGTGATGCTCAGACATTCATAACTCCCTCCCTTCCACCCCTTCCAGAACTTAAGCCTCTGCATTCCGCAAGCTGGTGCCACACAGCCATATTCTTCTGGGTACATTTCTCTATGCTAGACAGAGTTTTTTTTGCCAGAGTTTTCTGTCTCTCAAAATATTTTTTTCTCAATCTATGGTGAACACCATTATTATATTTAGATATAGCTCCTCCCTTGGAGGTTTTTTCAAGTAGGTTGTTTATTAGGCTAATCCTAAAAATGTTTTATTAAAAGGTTTATTAATTAGTTAATAATTTATGGACATTTTTTTCCATGTTGCCTGACTTCCAGGCTTCTTACAAATCTGAAGGGCTTAGAACACTACAGTTGGTAGAGGCAGTATTTGAAAGATGCTCACGTGCAAAGAATTCCATCATTTGCATGTGTTCCATCTCTCTGGGCAGTCCAACCCATCAGGATGACTGCACAAAGTTATGAATGTCTGAGCATCACTGGGAAGAAAGAAGATTACTATGGTAAGTATTTTTTTCTTCCCACCCTGCCTCCCCTTCTAGAACCTTTAGCCTCTGCACACACATTAATACTGTGCTCTCAGGGGTATGCATGCCATTTCTGGCACAATTTCAGTGAACAAGGTTCGTGTTGTGTTTTTCCCATTTCTTTCAGGTGACTCTGACATTTGTGGGGATATCGGTTGTGTTTTTCCTTCCAGTTGGAGGGTTTATTTAAGGGGTTATGGGTTTAACTATATTATTATTGATTATTAATACTACTCAGTATTCATAGTTTTTCTTTTCTTGGGGCCTGCCTTTCCAGGCGTCCAGGAAATCTGAGAGATTTTAGAACCAAAGCAGTTAGTTCAAGGCAGCATTTGAATAGTTATCACGTGCAAAGAGTTATATCATTTGCATGTGTTCTATCCCCTCTGGGTAGTTCTGGCTTAAAGGGACACTGCAGAAAGTTATGAATACCTGAGTATAACTGGGAAGAAACAAGATTACTATGATAAGTAATTTTTCCTTTTTTTCCATATAATCTTTCAAGTCCAAGGAATCTCCTAGTAGTATTAGACAATACTGTAGTTAGTCTAGAACTGCTGCCTGCCCCTGGAACTTTAAGTTTGGAATCTATACAAATTAGAGACATTGGAATGTTACATTCAAAAGTACTGCCTCTTTCTACCTAACTGCCAGATTTAATTTTTCTGTTTAGACAGCAGAACTTAACCCCAAGACTGCACTGCAACCTCACTGTAAGACTGTTTATTTTGTTGAAAAAGTAGTATTTTTCTCAATATTTTATTCATACTCTGCCTCCAGTAGTTATTTACTAAAGTTTAGCTTATGTGGGTAATTTAACTAGTTTTTAGCAGTTCCATTGCGGTTCCCAGGAACCTATTTACTTTGTTTAAACTATTATTTGTGGTTCTGACCACTAGAGTTTTAATTTAAAGTGTTATTTAGTTTAATTATTAAAAATAACTTTGTTTTAATTGTGATCGGTTCCCATTTTCTCCTAGGAACCAATCGAGTTTTTGAAAGTAAACATACTTTGAATGCTTATTTCTGGGTAGCAGTCAGTTCCCATTTCATTCTAGGAACTGATCGCTTTTGAATAAAAACAAAAAGGTCTGTTTTAAATCGTGGTTCCTGTTAAACAGACGGAACCAACTGCAATTGCTCTAAATTTTGTTCTGGGACATTTTTTATTTACTTATTTAGTTACTTGGAAATAACCTGTTCTGCCAGTTTGGCATTTCAGACAAACCTAAAAAGAGGACAGGAACCACAGGCTTTAAAAATTGTATAAAGTGCTTTTAAATCTTTGCTAAGGCTAATCGTCACGATTTGTGCATAGAGTACTTGGGTCCCAGTCATATTTTCTCTAATTGTGAAGTCTCACCCACCAAAGATTACAGGAAAATTGACACAGTTGGGAAGAAAGGTTATTTGGGATCTTCCTTTCTCCGACATGCAGCCTACATGGCTTATTCTGCATAGTACCAGAACGTCCTATGGAGTTCCAAGATGGCTTTAATGATAAGGTTTCAGACAATGTAACAGACAATATGGCAGATATTGCCAGGATGGCTTTGGATGCCACAAAGTACCAATTTGCTTTGGATACCACAAAATACCAATTTCACATGGTAGTGGATGGAAATTACATGTGACCAGATGGTTGGCCCTGTCAGTTTCATTAAGAAGGTTTGCTTGGCTCAGAGCAACTAATCTTACACCAGACACCCAACTAAAGGCTATGGATTTTCCATGTGAAAATAATTCCCTTTTTGGTGAGAAAACTGAGGCATACATAAAAAAGGTGGAGGAGTACAAAACCACCTACAGGAGTAACTCCTTGAGAGAAAGGACCTCCACTTCTTTTACATCTACAGGAAGGGGGGTAGTAGTAGGGGGTACTACCCCACATTTTTTGCCCCATACTCTATGCCTGTAGAGTACACACAGGTTAGAGTATATTACAGGGGCAGGAGGTCTGCTGGGTGTGCCAGCACAGCTCCAGCTCCCAGATCACAATCCAGGCAGAATCCCTGACTGCACAGATCAAGCTGCACCCCCCCCCCTTCTCCAGTAAGGGGCAGGTTGTTTCACTGTTACCAACATTGGGAAAAAATTACCACAGACAACTGGGTACTGGAGGTAGTGATTCAGGATATTTGCCTGCAGTTCAAATAATTTCCAAAACTTCAGGGCCACAGGGTTTTCTGACGTTCAACTCCATCAGAGACCATTCTGCTGGAGTTGGAAGTAAAAAAGCTCCTGCAAGTCAGGGCAATAGAGTCAGTACCCCTTGCCCAAAGGGGAATTGACTTGTACTCAAGATACTTTCGGACCAAAAAGAAAAACGGGTATTGGCATCCAGTCTTGGATCTCAGATACCTAAACAGACACCTGGCAAAGCCCAAGTTCAAAATGGTAACACTGGCAGTAGTTATCCCCTCTCTAAGGATAGGAAACTGGCTGGAATCTCTGGATCTGAAAGACACTTACTTTCACAATCCAATCAAACCTTGCCACAGACAAGATAAGGTTCTCATTTCTTTCAGGTCATTACCAGTTCTCAGCACTCCCCTTTGGGATCACTTCTGTCCCAAGAGTATTTGCAAAGTGTCTGTAAGTGGTGGCAGCATACCTCAGAAGGCAGGGAATCAGTGTATGTCCTTACCTGGACGACTGGCTAGTCATAGGGAATTCATACCAGCAGATAAAGGACTCCATCAGGGTGACCCAAAGTTCCTTGGAGTCACTAGGTTTCTTTATCAATGCTCAAAAATCTCAAATGGATCCAGTTCAGTCACTGGAATTCATTGGAGCAGAACTGGACACTGTCCAAGGAAAAGCCTTTCTTCCACAGCAGAGGATGTCAAATCTACTGACCTTAGCAAACTCCTTTGCTTTAGGTCAGCCCAGAACTGCAAGACAGTTCCTAGCATTGCTAGGATACATGGTCTCAACTACAGCAGTAGTGTCAGGCTCCAGGTTTCAAATTGGGCATATTCAGTATCACTTCATATCACACTGGTCCCAAAGAAGGGGATCCCATTTCAAAGTTGGTGCCAGTTACAAGAACTCTGTTACTGGCTCTGCAGTGGTGGAAAGAAAGGGACAACCTTTGACAGGGCACCCCTTTTCAGCAGTAGCTCCATACAGTGGTGTTAACAGCAGATGCCTCCCTCTTAGGATGGGGGGTGCACACAGGCAACTTCAAAATCAGTGGAATTTGGTCACCTCAGGAGTCCAAGCTACACATCACCCTTTTGGAGTTGAGAGCAGTCTTCCTTGCTCTAAAGGCTTTTGCCTCTCAGTTCATCAGTCTAAGTCAGGACAAACAACACAACCACCATGTAGTACATCAACAAGCGGGGGGGGGGGTACCACATTTTCAAGGCTGTGCACAGAGGCCATGAAGATTTGGTCCCTAGCTAATTCCCTGGAGGTGCACCTGTTTGCCATTCATCTTCCAGGGGAAGGACAATTCACTGTCAGATTCACTCAGCAGAATCAGCCAGGATCACCGTGAATGGACTCTGAACAGACCAGTGTTGGATTCAATTTTCAGAAGGTGGGGCACCCCAGAACTAGATCTGTTTTCCTCAGAAGACAATCAGCTTCCACTGTATTGCTGCAGATGACCACCATCCTTGGGCATGGTGCCCAGGGGTGCACTAGCCCTGTATTGGATGGGGAAATTTCTCTATGCTTTTCCTCCAATTCCACTGGTGTCGAGAGTTCTTCTCAGACAGATGAGTCAGTCTGCAGCCATGATATTGCTTACTTCAGACTGGGCCAGACAGCATTTGTACCCTTTGTTGCTCAATCTGTCCACCAAACAACCCTTTTGACTGCCCCACAGATTCAGTTTCTAACAGCTGTCAAGGGGCAGATAGTTTTTCTGAATCTCAAGAGCCTTCACCTGAAGGGTTGGTTCTTAAGGAGTTAGAATTTTCCGAGTTTAACCTGTCAGAAGAGGTACTTAAAGTACTGAAATTATCTTGGCAAACCTCTACAAGAAAGATTTATGCTTCAAAATGAAAAAGATTTACCATTTGGTGCAAGCCTAAGAAAATGAATCCCCTCAGTGCAAGTTTGCCCAAATTGCTTGATTACTTGGTGTACTTGCAGTCTCTAGGTCTCAAGCCTGCAACCATTAAGGTTCACTTAGCAGCAGTATCTGCTTATTTGTCTGCAGGTGCTCAAAGAATAATAGCGTCACACCCTATTTTTAGAAAATTGTCCAAAGGATTGGCACACATGTTCCCTCCTGTTAGGGAATGTGTTCCTCATTGGGACCCAAATTTGTGCATAGCCAAACTCATGGAACCTCCTTTTGAGCAAATGGCTACAGCTCAGCTAAAATATGTCACATGGAAAACTATTTTTCTAGTGGCAATTACTTCAGCAAGAGGGGTGTGCAAGCCCCAAGCTCTTTGCACTGATCCCAATTACATTATCTTTCATGGGGACAATGTAGTCCTTGGAACACACAGAAAGTTCTTTCCAAAGGAGGTAACTGAGTTCCACTTGAATCAGTCCATCACCATGCCAGTATTTTTCATGGCCAAATCCAGTTCAGGTGAGCAAAAGCTTCATAGCCTGGACGTAAAAAGGTCCCTCAACTACTAAATTACACATAGTAAGGACATCGAGGATTCGCACTAACAGCTGTTTATTACCAATGGTGAAGTTGAGAAAGGCAGGCCTGCCTCAAAGATGTCAACTGCACTTTGGATAGTATCCTGCATCCAATTGTGCTACAGTAAGGTTGACAAACAGCCACCATGGGGCCTCAGGGCACATTCTAGTCGTTGAACTGCTGCCTCTGTGGCAGCTGCAAGGGACATCGCCTTGCTGGAAATCTGTAAAGCGGCTACCTGGAGTACAGTCCACACCTTCCCAAAGCACGACTGCCTGGACATTCAGTCCAAGACTGATGCTAGGTTTGGCACTGCAGTATTGCTAAATAGGTTCTGTACCCTCCTCCTAAGGCACTGCATGGTAGTCTGCAGTATTGTCTAATACTACTAGGAGATTCCTGGGTCTTGAAGAACAAATTACTTACCACAGTAATATTGCTTCTTACAAGGGATCTCCTAGTAGGATTAGACCTCCCATCCCTACCTCCCCTTCCATAACCTGAACAGGTTCAGCAATGGAGTTTCTAATGTTGCCATTGATCATTGGCCTAACTTTTTATAATTGTTAATGCACACAAGAATGGCTAGGATCACTAGCTCTCTTTTTTGTGATTTTCTTGATCTGTTTGGATTCTAAGTTCCGGGGGCAGTCAGCAGCTCCAGATTTACTGCAGTATTGTCTAATCCTACTAGGAGATCTCTTGTAAGAAACAATGTTACTATGGTAAATATTTTTTTCTTATCCTCCTTGGCAGGCTGGGTGGCTTCATCAGCCCTGTTCCTTATAGCCCCCGGCTGTCCAAAATCTCCATCCATCCTCCAAGACAGAGTGGGCCACCAGTGCTAGTGAGGAGGGCTTCATTAAGCCCATCCTCCATTTTCCCTCCTCATTTTCTCTCCAGGGCACGACAGTATGTGCAAGGACTGCACAAGTGCACTCGACCTCTGAGGAGGCACTTCAGTACTCTGTATACCAGTCCTTCCCCTGAATGGCAAGGCTTGCATGCACCACCACCTGGCTTCCATCGAGTGGCAGTCGAGCTGTGGGATCTCCCCTCTCTGAGGGAAGAGAGCTGTCCTGGGATGCTCAGTCTTTCCTCCCCTCCGAGCAGTCCCAGTTTATTCCTGAACACTGGTTACCGACGTGGAAGTTGGGAGGCATGGATGCCTTAACCTATTGTGCCACTGGGCCGGCTTTGGAACGAGTGTTTAAAAAATCTACTAGAAAAAATTACTTTCAGGATCATTGCAGTTCTCATTCAAGCATCAAGCTATGAACTTACAGGCCCAGCAGACCTGGGTATAAATCTCACTGCAGCCACTTGCATACTGTGTCTCCCAAGCAAGTCACTTAGCCTCCCTATTTTCTCAGACTGCAGATGGAAACTAGCTTTGGCTCAGTGTGCCTTCCCTGATCAAAAACTTTGCTCCTCACAAAAAGGAAAAATATACAACAAAATTATTTTTCTAAATGTAAGCCTCACAAATGGGCTTACCACTGTAGGGCTAAGGCATCCACTTATTACAGCACAAGTAACAAGCAAAGATACAACCAACGGGTGCATCACCAAGTGCTGCAAGAGGAGGATTGAGTCCTAATGAGGAATCTTGACATTCAAGGGAAACATAAAATCCAAGACCAGTGGGCCTCTGATGTATATGTAGTGGTTGAAAAGCTGCCTGAGTTACCTGTTTACGGAATTCACCAAGAGCACTGTAGAGGGATTGAGAAAACCATGCATCGCAACCACCTGCACCCCATCAGAGAGATTATGCCAGACTCCAGTTCAGACAGTGAGGTTCCCATTGCCAGAATGCCTCAAACTAGAAGCCAAACTGCAGAAAAACAAAACTCAAGTGTTGTTACTGCCAGGCCTCTTGAAAGGACCACATTGAACCTGAATACTGTTCCAAATGAGCCTTTCAACTGGACCTCAAGAAGGAGAACTGTCCCGTTTATGCCTTTTGAAAGGGCTATCTCGGACTTGGATACTGGTCCATCTAACCTTTTGAGGAGCCCCAGAACAGTTCTCCTGAATAAAGCGAAAGCGAAGAGTTTGTGACTGAATATTTCATGGCAGAACCCACTCCTGCCATGTTGCAATGGCAAATGGGCTGTAATCAACTGCAGCCCTCCACAAGCACTATCCGTAGTGACCATGTATCTTTTTTGAACCCTGATGCAGTACCTTTTGGCCCAGTATACCCATGCCAGAAACATTGGTGGACATTGAAGTGGACAGTGCTAATGACATGACACCATGTGCACCTGTAAAGAATAAACCTGACCCTGTCCCCACAGAAGATGCTGTTTCCCCATCTCCTTTACCCCACAGAGCTGAAAGACAACCTAAGACAGTAATCAAACTGACTTATGATACTGGAAAGGAGCAGGGAAATCCTAGCCCCCCCCAAAAGAAATCAGGGCAGTAAGTGTAAGTGAGGTAAACACCAAGATAGAGACATTGACAGGGACAAGGGTAGGGGTAAATGGAGAAAACGACAAAGACAATAAGGACAGAAATGGGGCAAAAAGGGGTAAGGCTATCAAGAAATGGAGGGTAATGAGTATCAATGCCCATAGTCTGGGCAACAAGCTCCCTGAACTAGTGGCCTTGATGGAAGAGGGATGCCGGGATATCATGGCAGTCACAGAAACATGGTACACAAAGAACCATGACTGGGATGTTAACATACCAGGGTACACAACCTACAGGAGAGACAGGGAGGGTAGAAGAGTGGGAGGTGTAGCTCTCTATGTAAGGGAAGGGATGAAAGCAACGGAACAGAAGAGTAAACAGGGAGGAGAGGAGGCACTGTGGGTCACCTTAGAGACTGGAAATGGCACCACAATCCACACAGGGGTTGTATACAGATCCCTATCTCAGGGGGAGGAATGGACAAGGATATGATAGGAGGCATCCTTAGGATGGCAGAGAAAGGGGAGATACTGTTGATGGGGGACCTACATATGCCAGATGATAAATAGAGCAACTTTGCTGCAGCCACATTCAACAGCAGGGCCATTCTCGATGCCCTACAGGGGGCATGCCTCAGACAACTAATGTTGAAACCCACTCATGAGGGAGCAATCTTAGACCTCATACACTCAAATGGGGACAGTGAGAGGATCTCAGATCTAGAAGTGGGTAGCCATCTGGGAACAAGTGACCACCAAACAGTGTGCTTCACGATAAACTCAGCTGCAGAGTCAAGCCATATAAAAGTGAGGGTACTGGACTTCAGGAGGGCTGACTTGGCAAGATGGGAGAGTGCCTTGGAAAAGCACTAGCAAACTGGCAAGAAGGAGGGGTGGAGCAACAATGGGGAAACATCAGAACTGCCATCACAGAGGCAACAAGCCTTTGTGTGAAGCAAATAAACAAATCAAAACAGGTGGCGGGAAAGGTTGGGGAGAAAAAGATAGCATTTAGGAAGTATAAGGAAACACAGAAGGAGCAGGACAGAGAACTGTGCTAGTTGAGGCAGAAGGAAGTAGGGTAGGCAGTCAGAATAGCAAAGGCCCAAACTGAGGAAAAGATAGCCAACTCGGTTAAGAACGGGGATAAAACCTTTTGCAGGTACATTAGGGAGCATAGAAAGATAAAGGGAGGGATAGTGAGGCTGAATAGAATGGACGGTGGGCGGGCAGAGTGGGACAGTGAAAAACCAGGGACACTGAACAAATACTTCTGCTCAGTATTCACAAAAGAGCAAGAGGGGGAGGTACCTAATCTAATTAACAGAAGCACTCTGGATAGGGGAGTCGATCCTAGTCCTTTCACAGAAGAAAGGGTTCTGAAAGAACTCCTAAAACTGAAGGTGGACAAAGCAATGGGGCCTGATGGGATTTACCCCAGAATTCTAAAAGAATTAAGAGAAGAACTAGTGACACCACTGACTAACCTTTTTAACAAATCATGGGAGGATGGTGTGGTACCTGAGGACTGGGGGAGGGCAGATGTGATTCCTCTTCACAAAAGTGGGAGCAAGACAGAGGCAGGAAACTACAGACCTGTCAGTTTGACCTCTGTGGTAGGGAAAGTGACGGAATCACTTATGAAGGAAAGAACTGTTGAGTACCTAGAGATCAGTGGGGCACAAGACCCAAGATAGCATGGGTTCACAGCGGGAAGGTCATGTCAGATGAATCTAATTGATTTCTTTGACGGGGTGACCAAAGTAGTAGACCAGGGAGGGGCTGTGGACATGGCCTACCAAGACTTTAGCAAAGCATTTGACACAGTCCCACACAAAAGATTAATAAACAAATTAGCCAGCCTGGGAGTGGGTCCCAGGGTGGTAGCCTGAGTAAAACATTGGCTGGACAACAGGACACAGAAGGTAATAGTAAACAGAGTCCACTCTGAAGAAAGGGGGGTTACTAGTGGGGTACCGCAGGGTTCAGCACTGGGTCCAGTCCTTTTTAATGTCTTTATAAGTGACATTGCAGAGGGACTAGAAGGAAAAGTATCCCTCTTTGCAGATAACACAAAGATCTGCAACAGAGTTAATGCACAAGGAGGCATGGAAAAGATGAGAAGGGACTTGGCAAGGTTGGAGGAATAGTCAGAAGTATGGCCGCTTGGATTTAATGCAAAGAACTGCAAAATAATGCACCTGGGAAACAAAAACCCAGAGGAAGAGTACACAGTGGGGTTGGGGGAGGTAATAACAACAAAATTGGAAAGGGACCTGGGGGTAATCATATCAGCTGACCCTACGGTTGGCAAGCAAAGTGAGAAGGCAGTAGGGAGGGCTGGGGGGATACTGGGATGTATGAGGAGAGGCATCACCCGCAGAAAACAGGAAGTTGTTATACCTCTGTACAGACAGTTGGAGTGACCCCATCTGGAGTATGGCGTCCAGTTCTGGAGACCCCATCTCCGCAAGGACATAGACAGGATGGAGGCAGTCCAGAGGAGGGCAACTAAAATGGTGCAGACTCTGCAAGAGAAGCCATACAAGGAGAGACTAAAGGAGCTTAATATGTATACCCTTGAGGAAAGGAGGGAGGAGTGGACATGATAGAAACTTTTAAGTACCTCAGTGGAATCAACAAAGTCCAAGAGGGTAGCATCTTTCAGAAAAAGAGATGTGCAAGAACAAGGGGACACAATTTGAAGATAGATGGGGGATGGCTCAGGGGTAATGTGAGGAAGTATTTTTTCACAGAGAGGGTGGTGGACGCATGGAACAGCCTTCCTGAGGAAGTTTTGGGGTATAAACTGTGGGAGAATCCAAGAATGCATGGGACAGACATAGGGCAATTCTTGTGGGGAGGGGGTAGGAAGAAATAGGCTGTTGGTTAACTAGGATCTGCAGCTTATCCAGTAGGTAGGGAAAGGGCAGACTAGGTGGTCCAAGCGGTTCTTATCTGCCATTTCTATGTTTCTGTGTTCCTCCTCTGATACCCCCCTGTTTGTTACTCATAAACATATTAACCCTTGAGTACAGGCCTTTCCCCTTATCCCTAGGTATTGTTCTGAATTCGGTTTGATGTTGGGAAATGTGGAGTTTTATTACCAGGGTGACTTATTAATAGATAGTATTCGATGTCTAGTTAGACAATGGTATGTCATTTCTGTTCTGAATGTATGACTGTTGCTTTTACACTCTGTTAGATAGGAATCATGTGTAATGTATAGACAACCATGAGTTAGTGTTTTATCACTTTTTGAGGTAATAGCTTGTTGGGGCACCAAGCTTTTCAGCAAGAGGAGAGTGTAAGTCCCCTAAATGGGCTTAACTTTGTAGGGCTACAGTCCCATCGCTCACTTGGCAGCGTCCCAACAGTGGCCCTGGGTGGGCCCTGGACCTAGTGGTCTCCCAATCGCCTCCGCAGCAGCATGCTGCCAGACTCCATGTCTTGAGTCCCCCGGCGTGGACGGGGCCGAGCTCCAGTGATGTCTTTGCACCTTCGGGTGCTGGAGAACTGCCCTCTTTGCATAAAAACTGGAAAATTGTATGCTGTCTTAGTTACCCTGTACAATCTGTATGACATTGTGATACCTGTCTGTATGTTCAAAGCTGATGTAACAATCCCCAGGTCGCCTCCGAAAAAGGGACCTTCGGGGCCCAGTGGGCCTACCCGGTTAACAAAATTTAATAAATAAATAAATGAGCCCTGGACCAAAATGTAAACAAAAGACATGGTGGCCTGCACTCCATTGAGCATGCATGATCGTCAAGAGCACAAAATTAAAGGAGCCATGGCTCCCTTCATGGTGTGAGCAATTTGGCCACTATTAAATGGTATCCCGGTCTCCTAGGAAGGTATGGGAGCTGGGGACCAAGTGGAATAAGGACCAGAAAGTCTCCGGTTTAGGGGGAACTGTTTGTAGCCCTCTTTAGGGGCATATGTATTTAGAATTAAAAACTGAATTGTTGTGTAGTTCATGTACATAAAGATGGCAGCCCCCACTAAAAGACTACAGGTCGAGGACTGCTGGGTTAAGGCTAAAGGGCAATGGAAAGCCAGGGACTGTTGCGACCAATCATGGGAGAGCTGGAGAAAATAATATAAATAGGACTGGCAGCCCACCAAATGGAGGTCAGCCAGAGGGGGAGTGCAGAGCAGTGGGAGTGGGCTTCTTAGCCCCATAACTGCACTCAGACCCCACAGCCTAAAGGTCCAAAATATACTGGAAAAGACAGTATGGAGTGAGCTCAGAGTTTGCAGCAGGAACCACAGCAACGTTTTGGAAGTGGCTGCAGATGCTCGGTGCCAGAGTTTCAGCCAGACGGAAAGAGAGAGTTGAAAGCTGCAAAGGGAGATGAGAGATTGGTTTGTGCTGTTTGATTTTTTTCTGGTTTAGTAACTCTTGCAATAGAGACTGAGAGTTCCCTCCTCCTCTGAGTATTCTGTGAGTGCATCTTCCAGCAAGGGGAGAGTCTGAGAATGCTGTTGGCCAGTGACTGAGAAAGGGCCAGCCTTTCTGTGACAGAGAAAAGAAGTGCAGAGAGCTCGGTCAAGAGAATGTGTGAAAGCCCAGCTGTAATCTATTTGTCTAGTGTGTGCCACTGAGGGGTCTAGGGGTCCAAGAGTCAGTCACCTTCCTTCCCTACATTGAAGAATCAGAAGTAATGTCAGCTGAGGACATCAAGAGGCCTGTCTGGTGAAAACTGACTACAAAGGCCATCGGGTGAAGTTGGCAAGGCCAGGCAGGTGAAGATCAGCTGCTTCCTTTTCTTTAGTGCTCCTGCATTTTTTCCTGAATCATCCAGATACCCCCCCACAGTACTGTGCAACTGCTAGTGTGCATGCATCTCAGCCAGCTGCAATACCCCTGTGTGGACTGCAAAACTGTGAGTGCCCCGTGCTGCGGTATTGGGGAGTTTAATTAGTTAGTCGGCTAGATAGATAGCAAGGGGCAATCCCCAAAGGAACTGGGTTACAGTTAAATATTCTGGCAGATCCAAGATTCAAGTGTTTCAAGTATTTTAAAAGTTATTTGGCCCCCCCCCGCCGGAGAGATCTCAGGCCTGCATCACCATCCAGTGAGGTGCCCACCGCTTCAGGGCCATTCAAGGGTGCACCCTAAGGTATGAGGGAAGGGTATTGTGTGAGGTTTCCAAGTGTTTAAAGTGGTCGTGTTGTTACTATTTCCCATTTTCCTCTTCCCCCAAATAAACCTAACTATTGTTTACATGTTAAATCTTGTGGGTGTAACTTTGTGGGTTCCAGTTACTGTGTGTGGGGGATTATTACTGTGTAGGAGGAGTGTACTAGGGGGCAAATATTGTTAATTCCTGGGGGGATGGTAACCTGCAAGTTATCCACAGGTACTCCCTGCCGAATACATGTCAATACGCTCCCGACAATTCGCTCCCATGGTATTCACTCCCGACAATTCATTCCGATGAACATTCACTCCGTTGTGATCTCGCTCCTGTCAGTTTCACTCTCACATGCAATTACTTGACAGCTACTGAACTGAAAGCTACTGACAGCAACTGACAAAGAGCACAGTGTTACACAGAGCCACATTATTGGGCAAAGAACACCAATTGGCAGTGACTACATGCAGTGATGTGGTCCAACCAGAATGGATGGCTAGCAGTATAAAGCAACCTAGTCTGTGGCTATGGCTCTGTTTGCGACTACCTTTAGCGAAAATAACTTGCCATTTCATCACCTCTGAGCACCAGAAAAGAAAACTTGTGGACGAGAATAACTTTATCTATACATTCCACAAACAGGGAGCTGAGGGAAAAGGCATATGGCAATGTGAGCGTGCAGTACAAAAAGTAAAGGTTTGCAATGCAAATGTTCACACAGCCTCCATTGATGATCCAAGTATTATTAATCGGTTTTCCACACACACGCATGCACCAGACCCCTGTGCTGTGGAGAAATCAGTAGCTGTTAATATTGCAAAACAAAGTACAGCAACAACCCAGGATACAACCACTCAGGTATTACTTCATGCAAAACAAAATATGTTTTTAGCAGCCACAGGAAAGCTGATAGTCCATAACCTAAAAAAAACTGTGCAGAGAGTCCGGGTTCATGGGGCACCAACAAACCCAAAAGATCTTGTAGAGTTGGTAATTCCAGAACATTATAAAACCTATACTCAGGGCTCTGGCACTGACAGTCTTACATTTCGTTTACATGACAGTGGCCCTGGTAACAACAGGATATTGATATTTGGGACAGGCTGAAATCTACGTTTCCTTGAAAGATCAAAGGCGTGGCATGCTGACGGCACTTTCAGTGTTGCTCCCCCTCTTTTCCAACAGTTAGATGTTATCATGGGTGAGCGCTTTGGCAAAGGCCAGCCTGCAATTTATGCACTTTTGCCTAGTAAAAGACAGGAATGTTATGACAGGATGCTAACAGCACTAAAATAACTAAACCCAAATCTCTGCCCAGACACTGTCATGACTGATTTCGAGAGGGCTACAATTAATGCCTTCAAGTCAGCTTTTCCTTACAGTAAGCAAGTGGGATGCTTCTTCCACTTTACCAAGTGTGTTTATCACAAGATACAGATGGAAGGCCTAGCTGTACAGTATTCCCAAGATCCAGAATTTGCCTTAAAATGTAAATTTCAAACACCATGAAGTCTTGCTATATTAGGACTTCTTGCAGTATGCCACTGCACTTGAACTGCCCCAGAGAGGAAACAGTTAACTCCAGAGAAACCTGGAGTTCCACAACGCGAGGGCGCTGTTCAAAGCTCTATCTGGCCAGTTTCAAATGAAACTGCCAGATTCTTTACTCCGCTTCACTGAACAGTCGCTCCGGAGATCAGCTCCTTCAGCTCGGTTCATTCTCGGTTCAAGCGAGTATTTTTTGGTTCATTTGAACCGGCAAAAAGGATTTATTTTACCGCATTTCGGTTAAAGCTCTATCTGGTAAACCGTAAGTACAATATTGAAAGTGTGTGTGGAAATCCAATTATCGGTTTGGTTTTGAACTGATCGGTTTGCTTAATTTAATGTTTTAAAAGTGTTTTGGCTTTTAAGTGCGGTTCCAGTTCTTATCAGTTCTAAAATAACCTTGAATTTTAAAAGGTTTTCAAATACCCGTGACACAGTTAGGAACCGATAAAGAGTGTCTTCTCTTTTCTGCCATTAAAAGGGCAAGTTGTTAGTTAGGCTGGCATTATGTCTGAGAAACCCAAAGAAAACCGGGCCCACTGGGTTTCAACACTGTGATGTTTGTGGGAAGCCTTTGCTAAGGCTGACCCACACCACTGTGTTTATTGTCTGGGGCTGGCACTCCTGTCAGACTGCCAGGTGTGTAAAAATTTCCTGCAGCCACCCTGGAAAAGAGATTGGGCCGCTCAGGAGCGAGGCCAAGGTCCGCTGACCCGGATGGCCAGCCCAGTTCAGCACCCACTGGACCAGAGGGTACCCTCTGACCAGGCGAGACTTCCTCGGGCAAGGAAGGCTGGTTCAGAGGAACCAGTCCCAGCAAAAAGACAAAAGAAATCAGCAGGTCTGGGTCCAAATTGTCTCTCCAACTGCTGCAGAGATAGCTAAAGCCATACAGATTGTTCAGTCTTTGTCTCAGGGATCTGTCAGACCCCCTACAACTGGTAAAAGGGTGGGTCGTTCAGTCCCAGTGGTTCAGGATTATGATGTTGAGGATTTTTATGAACCACAGGAGGGGGAGGAGGAATTTGATCAGTATGTTTGTGACTGGGAAGGTCTGGACGTGCCCATTGAACCGGACATTTCTCCAGACAGACCTTTAGAATCTTCCCCATGCTGTCTTAGTCCCCTTCTCATTTTATGTTTTATAAAAAGGTTGCAGAAACCCTCCAGCTTCCTTTAGAAGAGGCTGTGGATGAGCAAGAGGAGCCTGATTATGTTGAAATGATGGATATTCCAGAGTCTAGGAGGTTGTCTATTCCTTTGCATAAGTCATTTAGGAAGCAAACAACAAAGATTTAAAAAAATCCTCATTCTGTCCCTCCTGTAGATAAAAAAAATGGACAGAAGGTATACTTTATCAGGCCCTCAGGGTTTTATTTAACTCTAAAAATTGATTAGCGTTTTATTCATAAAAGTTCTAAAACATTGTGAAAATGCATAGCACTTGCCTCACTGTGTTTAGCAAACATAACACTTCTGGAAAACCTATATAATTGCTTTCTATACAGTTAGTATTGTCCCAGGAAAAAAACTGCTAATCAATTATTTAAAACCCTGGGCCCTGATACAGACTTCCTCACTGAGCAGTGTAGTCATGTAGGTGTGGTGCAAGCTGCAGCCTGTGACAAGGCTAATATTCCCCTGGCCTCACATCCTCCTGATAAGGATTCCAGGAAGATTGATGCCATGGCGAAAAAACAATATATGGCAGCTTCTTTGGGACTCAGGCAGGCTAATTATATGGCTTATGTGGCTAGATATCAGAAATCTAGATGGGACACTATATTGCAGTTAGCCAAGCAGGCCCAGGGCCAGCTGGCTAGTGAGTTGGAACAAGTGGCTGCTGATGGCATTGAAGCCTCTAAAGTTCAATTTCATGCTGCTGTTGATGTTAATGATGTTTCTTCTAGGGTCATGGCCACTTCTGTAGCTCTCCGTAGGTTGGCATGGCTCAGATGCACTAATCTGTCCCAAGATACTCAGTCAAAGGCTATGGATTTTCCTGTAGTAGGAAATTCTCTGTTTGAGGATCAAACAGAAAATTACATGAAAAAGATGGATGAATACAGAACTACTTACAAAAGTGCCCAAGCTAAGGAGAGGCATGCCACTCCACAAAGGCATGCCCCCAGGGGTAGGGGCAGGCCTTTCCACAGGCCTTTTTATTAAGTTCAGGCCTCTTCAGCCTTTGCACAGAGGGTTTTTTTTCAGAGGCAGAGGTAGACGGGGCACAGGCAGACCGTCTCCCTCCCCTCAGCCTAAAACTGCTGCCAAGCAGGCACCCTGATGGGGTGCCCAGGGCGGTCTCCTGTACCGGTGGGGGCAGGTTGGCTTATTTCAGCCAGAACTGGTTGTCCCTAACTCGGACAAATGGGTTCTGGAGGTGTAAGCCAAGGTCTGGTTCTCAGCTTCAAACAGTTCCCAAAGATGAGAGCCAGACATTTTCCACCTGCAAATCCTTCAGAAGCCCTTGCTTTGGAAGCAGGGGTTTCTTCTCTTCTAGACTGCAAAGCAGTGGAAAGGGTTCCTCCTTGCCATCAGGGCAAGGGGCTGTACTCAAGATACTTCCTTACCCCAAAAAAGACAGGAGAATGGCGGCCCATCCTAGATTTAAGGTTCCTGAACAAGCATCTTTTGAAACCAAAGTTCAAAATGTTAACTCTGGCAATGTTTTTGCCTTCCCTAAGGCCAGGGGACTGGCTAGCTTCCCTGGACCTCATGGATGCCTATTTTCATATCCTGATTAGGCCTTCTCACCGAAAGTACCTCAGGTTCGAACTGCCCTCTGGCCACTACCAGTTCAGAGCAATGCCCTTCGGCCTTACCTCTGCTCCAAGGGTTTTCACAAAATGTCTAGCTGTGATAGTGGCTCATTTAAGAAGGAAAGGGGTTGCTGTGTTTCCCTACCTGGACGACTGGCTCATAGTGGGTCAGTCTCCCGATCAGGTAAAATCCCACTTGAAAGTCACCCAGCAGCTTCTCACTTCTCTGGGATTCCTGTTGAATTTTCCAAAGTCAGTTCTGGAACCAGTTCAGGTACTAACTTTCATAGGTGCAGAACTGAACACAAAGTCAGCCAGGGCATTCCTCCCTCGGAAAGGGTAGACAGGCTCATTGCCCTGGCGTCCTCCTTTACCCTCTTGGGTCTCTCGACCAGCAAGGCACTCTGCAACTCCTAGGGCACATGGCTGCTTCCACAGCTGTAGTGCAGGAGCAAGATTTCAGATGAGAGACATCCAGTTCCACTTGAGGTCCTATTGGTCTCAAAGGAGGGACCCCCTTACCAAATTAGTCCCAGTGACCAAAACCCTGATCCTGGCCCTTCAGTGGTGGCAGGATCAAAGCAGTCTAACTCAGGGGGTCCCCTTCTTACCCGTTCTTCATTCCCTCACCCTCACCACGGATGCCTCCCTGTTAGGGTGGGGGCTCACTTGGGTGACCTCTCCACTCAGGGAGTGTGGTCCCCTCAGGAATCTCTGCTCCACATCAATCTTTTGGAACTCAGAGCTGTCCTCTTAGCTCTCCAGGCTTTTTCAGCTACTGTCCAGAACAAGGTAGTTCAAGTCAGGACAGACAACACCACAACAATGTGGTACATCAACAAGCAAGGGGGCACTCGGTCTTCAGCCTTGTGCACCGAAGCAATGAAGTTGTGGTCTCTGGCTTACTCCCTGAACACCTCCCTGATAGCAGTTCACCTTCCAGGGAAGGACAATGTCCTGGCGGATGCCCTCAGCAGGATTTCCCAGGGTCATCACGAATGGACTCTGAATCCCCAGGTTCTGGGGTCGGTCTTTGCCAAATGGGGCACCCCTCAGATAGATCTCTTCGCAGCCCCAGACAACCACCAACTTCCTCTATTTTGTTGCAGGCCTCCAGTGTTGGGCTCAGTCCCCCTGGACGCCTTTCTGTTGGATTGGGAAGGGAAATTCCTGTATGCCTTTCCCCCCTTCCCTCTCCTCTTCAGGGTACTAGTAAAAATCAGAACTCAGCCCTGCAAAGTGATTCTGATTGCTCCAGACTGGGCCAGACAGCCCTGGTACCCTCTTCTCCTGTCCCTGACATTCCACCCTCCCCTGAGCTTGCCCAGGACCCACAACCTGTTGACCTGTGCACAGGGGAGAGTGTGGTACCCGGACCTCAATTCCCTCCACCTCAAGGCTTGGTTCTTGAGGAGCTAGAATTTGCTGGTTTACACCTTTCTCAAGGTGTCCTGGACATTTTAAAGGCTTCTAGGAAGCCTTCCACTAGGGCCACTTACAATTCTAAGTGGAAGAGGTTTTCCTTCTGGTGTTCTGAGAAACAAATTGTACCAGAATCTGCTGACTTGGCCATTTTATTGGACTGTTTGGTCCATCTAAATTCCCTAGGCCTCAGACCAGCTACCTTGAGGGTTCATCTGGCAGCTGTTTCTGTTTTTGTATCTGCAGGGAAACCTGTTTCCCTCTCCTCTCACCCTGTGTTTTCCAAGTTTTTTAAGGGGTTACTTCACACTAACCCTCCCTTTCGGGAACCAGCTCCTGCCTGGGACCTGAATGTTTGCATTGCTCAGCTAATGCAACCCCCCTTTGAGCCTCTGTCTTCGGCAGATCTCAAGTTTTTAACTTGGAAGACTGTTTTTCTAGTGGCTATCACTTCTGCTAGATGTATAAGTGAATTACAAGCCTTGTCAGTGGAAAAAGATTTTATTTCTTTTCACAGAGATAAGGTAGTCCTCAGGACTAAGAAAGTTTTTACCTAAAGTGGTTTCAGATTTTCATCTAAACCAATCCATCTCTCTTCCAGTATTTTTCACTGAGCATTCCTCCTCAGGGGAGAGAAGATTGCACAGTCTGGACGTTAAAAGAGCCCTAAGCTACTATTTGGAACGCACCAAGGGTCACAGGTTCGAATCCCTCCAACTCTTCCTTACCTATGGAGAGGTTGGCAAAGGGGGACCTGCCACTAAGAGGACAATTGCAAGGTGGATTGTCTCTTGTATCCAGTTCTGTTACCAAAAACTAGGTAGAGAACCTCCCTCAGGACTGAGGGCCCACTCCACCAGGGGTACAGCTGCATCTCTAGCGGTGGCTAGAGATATTCCCATTTTGGAAACTTATCAAGCTGCTACCTGGAAAACAGTCCACACCTTTACCAAGCATTATTCCCTGGATGTCCAGTCCAGGAAGATGCTCGTTTTGGCACAGCTGTGCTTCAGAGCCTATTCCTAAGTAGGTTCTGGCCCTCCTCCATGGAGGTACTGCTGTGTAATCTGCAGAAGTCCTAATATAGCAAGACTTCATGGTGTTTGAAGAAAAAATTACTCACCTTAGTAATTGCTTTTCTTCTCATGGAGTCTTGCTATATTAGAGACAACCCTCCTCCTACCCCTCTCAGAACTCCCACTTGGGTATGGGGTCAGCAAATTAAGTGCAAGCACTGTGTCATGCCATTTAGTTCCTCCTAGTCCCCCTTTTCTCATTTGGGTTAGGGAACTAGGTGATTCTGTTTTGTTAAGTGGTATATGGCCCCTCCTGGACTTGAGTCTTTTGGGGAGAGGGGTCTACTAGTGCTTGTCATGGGTGATACTAATAATAATATGTAATATTGTTATTATTCTTTGATTGTTGTGTTTTTGTTGTTTTACTACTGGTAGGTAGCCAATGGCTAGTGTAGAGCTTTTCCACACAGACTTGCTATGTCAGTTTAGCTTCGTAAAGAACCTGGCAGTTTCATTTGAAACTGGCCAGATAGAGCTTTGAACAGCGCCCTCGCGCTGTGGAACTCCAGGTTTCTCTGGAGTTAACTGTTTCCTCTCCGGGGCAGTTCAAGTGCAGTGGCATACTGCAAGAAGTCCTAATATAGCAAGACTCCATGAGAAGAAAAACAATTACTAAGGTGAGTAATTTTTTTCATTTGCCCTCTCTCGTTTTTTAGCCTGCTGACCAAGTTATTAAAAGGTTTGAGGATATTACTGAGGAGCAACAAAATGTGTTTCCACATGATTTACTACCGGTTATTGACTATTTCGAAGATGTTTGGATCCGGCGCCCTAATAGGAAAAGCACAGGCAGAAGACAGCCCCATTTTGAGCTTGCTCTCTGGAACCATGCAGAAAGTGTCAGTGATGGGAGAGCTAAGACAAATAATGCTGTTGAAGCTTTCCACAGAGGGATGCAGACTATCCTATGCATGTCACATCCCACTCTGTGGAAGTTCATAGATGGTCTCAGAGGTGTACAAAGAAAAAGGGATGGAGAGCTTGAACAGTTGATCGCTGGGAATGCTCCAGCTGTGTCTCGGAAGGTGTATCATGACAATATAGAACGGCTTGCCTGCATTATTGGTGAAAGTGAGGAGCGTACTACGGAGGAGTTTCTTAGGGGAATTGCACATAGCTTTAACTATTTAACTTTCAACTTACCAAATCAAATGGATTTTTAACATTTTCTTAATAAAGTATTGTGTTTTTAACATACTTGGATCAGCTCAGGCGGCGACTGATTTACTAACTACTTCACTTCCTGCCTACACATGGTAACTAAGGGGTAACTAAGGGCAGACTACTTCTAAGGACCATCAGTACTAATACAGTAAGGATATTTTGTTGCTTTCTGCTGTTGTAATGTCAATTTATTTTGCAGTGCATATGGAAGCGAAAAGTGGCACACGGGAGCAAACTGACGCTGTTTCGAGTTGTTACAGGAGCGAACTTTTGTTGGAGCGAGTTGTCGGGACTGAATTTGTAAGGAGCGAATAGTCAGGAGTGAATTTTCGTGCTCCCCTCCCAGCCTCTGCCCCAGGTGGAGGCACTGCGTCAACTTCCTGTCCAGTTACTGAACCCAGGCCGGGCCCCTCGAAGGTGTGTATCAGGTGGATCCGAGGTCCCTGGAGCACCCAAGGTGAGTCAGAGGGCTGTTGCCAGGGGTGAAGGATGTTCAGAAAGGATAGGACCGGGGCGGGGGGTGATCTATGTACAGGAGGGGATAAGGTGTGCAATGGATGAGGGGGAGAGGGCAAGACAGAGGCCCTAGGGATGCATTTTCAGGACTCAAAAGGCAGGACACTGAGGATTGGGGTAGTTTATAGACCACCGGCTCAACTGGGGGACCTGGACAGAGAGTTAGCTGAGCAAATCCAAAGGGTCTGCAGGAAGGGTAACACGGTGGTGGTGGTGGAGGACTTCAACCTACGTGGGGTGGATTGGAGTACCCCAACCACCACCACCACAAGCTCAAGGGAGCAAGTCCTGTTAGAGGCATTTCAGGACAACATCTTGATGCAGTTGGTCCATGGGCCAACTCGGATAGGAAATACTCTGGATCTTGTACTGTCCAATGGGGGAGATCAAAAGGGATCTGGAGGTGGAGGACCCACTGGCTGGGAGCGATAACTACTCGATGTGGTTCACACTCAACATGGGGAGAGAAGCTTGGGGTACAGGTACCAAGGTGAATGACTTTAGGTGGGCGGACTTTAAAAACATGGGGGAAATTCCGGTGGGGCACCTGGAGGGGATTTAACCACGCTGGGACACAAGTTAGAAGTGGGATGTCCTATTAAAGGGGCTAGTGGAGGCTATGGGGGCATGTAGTAGAACACAGAGCAAGAAAGGAGAAGCCTAGTTAGATGACTGAGGAGGTCAGGGAGGGGGGTAAGGGCCAAGATAGAAGTATTCTGGAGGTTCAAAAAGTCAGAGAGCGGAGAAGAGAAGGAGATGTACATGAAGAAATCCAGAGAGGCCACCAAACTAGTTAAAGCAGCCAAGTCTTCCAGGGAGCTGAGGCTGGCACCAGGTATAAAAAGCAGAGAAAAGGATTTCTTCAGATATATAAGGGAAAGAAGGAACAACAATGACTAGATAATAATAGAATATAATGACTAGAGGATAAAAAGGACGGGGGTGGGTGGAGAGGGGAGGATCAGGCAAAGGCATTAAATTAATACTTCTATTCTGCATTCACGCAGAGAAAGTGGGGCAGGAACCACAGGGGAGGGGTGGAGTAGGCGGGGGGGGTGACAGATGCGAGGATTACTGAGGACAGGGTACTGGAAGGACTGAGGGCACTGAGGGTGGATAAGGCACCTGGGCCAGACAGCATTCACCCTAGGATACTCAGGGAGCTGGCCAAGTGACTGACAGGGCCACTGGCTGACCTGTTCAGTACCTCACTGGACCCGGGATGTGTACCACAAGACTGAAGGATGGTCCATGTGGTGCCCATCTACAAAAGTGGCCCAAAGGATGAATTGGGAAACTACAGGCCAGTGAACCTTACACCAGTCATGGGGAAGGTCATAGAGACAGTCCTGAAAGAGAGGCTGGTGACCTTTTTGGTGAACAGTGGACCCCAGGATGTGCATCAGCACAGGTTTGTCTCAGGCAGATCCTGCCACACCAAACTTATTGAGTACGACAATTAGGTGACAAGGAAACTAGACAAGGGCCATACAGTGGATGTCCTGTATTTGGATTTCAGCAAGGCCTTTGACTCTGTGCCACACTGGAGGCTGGGGGGAAAGCTGGAAGCTGTGGGGGCAGGAGTGAAGATGGTAAAATGGATAATGAATTGGCTAAGAGGCAGGCAGCAGAGGGTGATAGTGGAAGGGGAACTCACAGCACCGAGGGCAGTGACAAACGGGGTGCCACAGGGATCAGTGCTGGGGCCAGTGTTGTTCGGGTTATTCATAGCTGCTATCTCACATGGGATCTGAAATAAGATCAGTCTGTTTGTAGACAACACCAAAATGAAGGTGGTAGTTGATGATATTGAGGGATGGAAGGGGCTACAGGACAACCTAACTAAACTGCAGGAATGGTCAGAAACATGGCAGCTGGGGTTCAATGCCAAGAAGTGCAAGGTAATGCACTCTGGAGCAAAGAATCAGGGGAGGGACTATCAACTGGAAGGGATACAGTTGGGTAGCACTGTGGAGGAAAAGGACCCAGGGGAACTTCTAACGGGGAGCATGAACAACTCTGCCCAGTGTAGGAAGGCAGCAGCAAAGGCCAACAAGATGCTGGGGTGCATAGTGAGGGGAAGCTCCAGAAGTAGGGAGGTAAATCCTCCCCGTGTACAGGTCACTGATCAGGCCGCACCTGAAGTACTGCATGCAGTTCTGGCACCCGTTCCAGAAGAAGGATGTCAGATTGTTGGAGAGTGACAAAGATGATCCAGGGATTCGAAAGCAAGCCCTACAAGGAAAGACTGAGCGAGCTAGGTATGTGTTCCTTGGAGGAGAGGAGGGATGGGAGCACATGATTGAGACCTTTAAGTACTTGAAAGGGATAAACAAGACTCTAACAGGGGATCTTCCAATTAAGAGGAAGAAAGGACATGAGAGGGCACAGTTTCAGACTGAAGAGGAGAAGACTGAGGAGGGAGGTAAGGAGACAGTTCTTCATCGAAAGGGTGGTGGGCAAGTGGAACACTCTACCACAGGAAGTGGTGGCCCGTAAGACGGTGGGTAGTTTCAAGAGGGGATGGGACAGGGTAAGGGGGAGGGTGGATCTAAGGAGGGGATGAGTGGGAGGGGCAGCTGCGAGATGAGGGGCTAGCTGTATAATCGAGCAGACTCGATAGACCATGAGGCCTATTTTTGCTGCCATGTTCCTATGTTCGTATATTACATAAACATATGTAAGTGTAACCCTCTAAAGGTGGGGCTTACTTGTCGAGCCCTTGGAGTCTCGAGGTGGTCCACCTGTGATGCATGCATCCTCTTGCTGGAACTGTGCTGGAGGCCAGGAGAAGAGGAGTTGTTGTCTGCCTTGTTGTTCTTTCGTTGTATGCCTCCAACATAAGGGGTGCCTCTGCACCCGAGGACAAACTGCAGAGATCACTGAGGACATCATGGATAACCCAGACTGTAATCCCAGTTGGATTAAATGTTTTGCAAAGCTAAAATAGCAGCCAGTAATAATAAGAAACTGTATGTCACCAGCAACCAAGTATGGAACTGAGTCTAAACAGATGGATGTTGCCATCTTGTGACCCTACACCCCCGCAGTTCAACAACTGGAATGCGAAGGGTCCTGGTAAAGACACAGGGACTTGAGAGGAACAGCAAAAGAGTGTTTGGCACCTGAGGCAGTCTGTTAGAGACTGGGTGAGGAGGTAAGTAGGCTGAACCTTTCCCCCAGTCTAAGAGGGGTTCGGAGCAGTTTAGTTACATGGTTGAAGAGGAGAGAGGTGCTGAAGAGAAGAGCCGAGAGCCTAGCCAGGCCTCCAAGCCAAAGATCGTGGTGTGAGTATATCTGGTTGCTGGAAGTTCCATCCCAGTTGAGAAGTGGTGCTATGAAGCTAATGTGAGGAAGTGAATTCACCGAAGCCATCTGCAGCCTACTGATATCAGAGGTGAGAACAAGCCATTCTGCCCTTTCTAGTGAGTTCAAAGGAGGAGGTGATCAGGAGTACTTGTATCCCTGATCAAAGGAATGCCCACTGGGGTGAGACCGGGTGGCTCATCGGTCTTGACTTTTCTGAATTCATCACACTAGCACATGCTGATCAAGAGGAAAGGGAGCAGTGATGCAGATATTGGGCCTAGCCTGAGCCTATGACCACCATCTGTCTGCTTCTGTGACATTGTCTATCCAGAAGCATCAGCGACTGCTTTCCTTGGTGCAGGACACATGAGTACAGGCTTGCCAGCCAAAACAGTGCTGCTGTTGCTGCTGTTTGAAATTCCCTGGTGGATTACAATTTGTTGTGTTTTTTTGTTGGATTACAGTTTGTTTCGCTAACACAAAAGTGTTATCCAGAAGTCATTCGGATGGGGTTAAACCAAGCTTGCATTTCTGTAAGAGCACCAATGCAAGTTCACAAGCAGTGCGACATCAGGCCTGCAACAGTACTTAAATTATCTGGGTACCCAGTAGCTAGGACTAGAAACTGCAGTTACAGACAGTGATTGCTTGAACGTTACTTTGAAACTGTAGAAATCTATTACTGAGGGTAGTGGGAGGCCTTCAAGTACAGTAGACCTTGGTTACAGGCTTGAATGTGGGTGTTGGGAGGCCTAGTGCACTAGCTTTGTGGAGAGGCCTGGTCATCAGAGGAGCGCACTGCTCGGCATGACGCACTTGAGTTATCAAAAAGAATAAATGTGTTGCTGCTCCCTAAACTCATTGTTCGAACAGTTTAGCATAACCCTTATTCCCTTTACAGGACCTAGTGCAATGCTGATTAAGTCCTCCTGTTAGTTTCTATATTTTGGTGTGTGAGTACATTATTAGCAATTATTATTACCCTAGCTAGTACAAAAGTGCTTGAAACTACAGTTAGTGTTGTGGAATGGTACAGATTGGTTTCTGGGTAGTGTGTGACAGCTGTGGGTGAGGTGGTTTGGTACTACATCCCAGGGGGCAGTAGTCTACTTGTGATCAGGCCCATTATTTCCTTCTTTGGGTGGAGGCACTGCACTATTTCCCTTATTCCCCCTCCAAAACAAATGCAACATGTGCCCAGGGCCCTCAAACTTGCTTGGCCCCCAATGGAGAAAGGCAGGAGTAGTAATCAAGAAAGTAACACCTCTGTCATCTGCATGGCAACCTGGTTACATTTATTTTCTATTTCATATCCTTTTGCTTTTTTTTCACCCTCCTTCTACTTTCCTTCCACTCTCCTTGCTTACAGAACTGAAGCAGTTGGGACTGTCGGTGGCAGTTACTGGCTCTGGCACGTGACACTGTGCATACACTGGTGCCAACTCTGTCTCCTGCAGTCCTGAAAAAACATTTACTCCCATGGCATCCTTGCATCCCTGGCCCAAGAACAAAGAGTGTGGTTTTATGGAGAAGATAGTCTTCAAGATCTAGTTACAGTCAGTAACTTTCTTTTACTTAGAGTCCTGTTTTCTTCTCATTGCAAGGGAGAGGTTGGCATTGCTACCCGGGTCACGTTTGAAGCCTTGACCGAGGAGAAGGCCATGTCCAAGCTGGAGGTGACCAATGATGGAAGCACAGCGATCTGGTACAACTGGAAACGTCTGCCACAGCCACAGAGCTTTAAGGAAGTGCTGGGCGACTTTCGAGTTCAGAGATTTTATTTCAACATCGGAGAAGGTAAGACACATTTCAGTTCCAAATTGTTCTTTACATTTCCATTACAGGAGCTATATGTGGTCATCTGGTCTACTTCCCTCTTTCTCTCTCCCTTTTCCCTCTTTCTTGGCCTCTTGTACAGCTGTATTCCAATCTCTATCCTTCTTTCTTTCTGTCTCTCCTGCCCTCCCCCCTCACTCTGTCTCCCTTCTCTCTGTCTTTCTTCTCTCTCTGTCTCTCCTGCCCTTTACCCATTTCCCCCTCACACTTTCGCTCCATCTCTGTCTTTCTCCTCTCACTCTCTACATTGCCCTCTCCCAACCCTTTTCCCCTCTCAGTCTTCCCTCTCTCTGTCTTTCTGCACTTTCTCTTCTACCCTTTCCCCAACCCTCCCGCTCTCTCTCTGTCTCTCACTGCCTCCACTGTAGTGCTGCATACTCTGATTCCTCTTCTGCATTGCTTTTGTAAAGGGGAACATAGGTGTAGAGTCTCTACCAAAGTGAAACCACATAAAAATCTCTTTTAAAAAGGTATTTGGCTTACACATGGGTGTCCATAATCGTGAGATGGCTATGCGTTAGTCTGCTGTCCTGTATTTACGAGGCAGCACCATGTCATGAAACCTGAGACAGATAGTGAAGTCATAGTTGGTGAAGTTGTTCTTAAGCCTATCCTCCCCTATTGTCACATCACTTTCTGTCTCACGACTCCATGAAATGGCTGCTGCCTTGTAACAATGTAAGGCAGACTTACACATTGATATAGCAAGACTGCTAAAATCAACAAGTTAGCCCTGTCCCTCATTTAAAAGAGCTTGTCAATGCACTTTTAGACTTTGAGGGACAATACACACTTATATTTATGTTATAGGTCCTAGACTGTTTAAGCACAAAACCATATTGCCTAACAAGAGCAGTCTGTTTGCTTCAGCAGGGGATGGTGGCTAACAGAATGGCTGATGCATGAAAACTTCTCTGTCTCTATAACTGAGAATAGACGTTCTCATTTCCTGTTGTCTATGCGTACGAGTTGGCCTGTAACTCACTCGCTTTTCTGTTTATTTTATTGTATTTTATTGGATTATTCGAAGTAACACCTTTGAGCAGAGCTCATTTATAAAGGTTCCACATCAGAGATACAGGTACAGTTCAATGTAGAAACATGCATGAAATGACCATGCAAGATCCAAGAGCATTTACAATATTTACAATAATTTAGCCAGTCAATCAGAAACTAGTTCCTGTGCTGAAGAACAATACAAGGTGCAGTAGCAGCAGGCGATGCATTGTTCAAGGTTAGAGCAGTTGTAGGAAAACAACTTTGTCTACAGTAACTACAGTCTACGGTGTTCTGGCCTGTTCATGAATTATTGTACCTTATGTTGGTGTTTTTATCTCTCTGCTTCACAACAGGCTTTATAGTATTTGTTAATGTGCTGCACTGGTCCTCGTTGTGTTGTGATTACTGTATGTATGGTCCTTACTGTATTGCAATTTTTGTATTGTATCATTGCATGTCAGTATTGTATTGACTGTCTTGTAACCTCCTGGGTTGTACCTTAAAATAGGCACAACTGTGTTGGTTTATATAGTCTTGAGATAGCCATGTCTGTGTCTGCCCTGTACTGTTACAAAGTAGAACCATTTCGAGGAACACTGAGGCATAGTGATGTCCTAGTTGGTAAAGTTGTATGTTGTTAGGCATAGCTCCCCAATTGTGACATTACTTTCTGTCTTATAGTTCCATGAAATGGTTGCTGGACTTGAATTGTATAAGGCAGAGCCAGATCCTGCTGGGATACCTTCACTTTGCTGAATATTTTAAAAAATATATTCAGCTATTTCTAAGGGATCAGTTTGCCCTTTGTGTTGTCCAGAGAATGTTTGTGAGAAATCCTCATGGCCCTTCTTTGTTTCTGTAACTACAGTATTTTTGCTTCCCCCTCTCTTCAGACTGGCACCTCTTCCACTATGTGTCCCCAAGTCTCCCAAGACTGTAACAGACTGCACTTCATGACTTGTAAGGGGCCCATCCACCAAATGGTGGTAGGTACAGAAACTGATGATCTTACCCTTGTCAGTCTTCACCATTCATTACTGCTGGGTGTAAGCCGGAGGCATGCATCTGCTATGGAGCTTTTTTTTTGGGGGGGGGGAGTTGGTGCCGATGGCACTGCCCACGAGGCCAACACACTGCGTGGTGCTCAAAGGTTGGCCGTTAGGCATTGCTGACTCCTCCTCCATCCCAGCTGTTTTCTCCCACTGTCGAGGTAGCAGCTGCTGCGTGAGTGACCAGAACAGTTTACTGTGTCAGGCGGCCTTCTTCATTTTCGATGCTTTTTTTTTTGCCTTGCCCTTATCATTTCCTGCATCCCAGTTCTGAAGTACTCACCCAACGCCACTGGATCCCAGTAAGCACCTTCCTCTTATTTCTTAAAATTCTTACCAACATCGCTGGGTCTGTTGCTGTAGTTTTTTGTTTGTTTCAGCGTCATGTCTGATTTGGGGACTAGGAAGAACTCCAAAGCAGGCCATACCCCCATGCATCAGTGCCTCTGTGGCCAGCATTATTCCATTACGTACCAGCATGATGTCTGCCCTCGTTGCCTAAGTCCCATCCGCGATATAGATAATTGCAGTGCCTGCTTCTCCATGGACCACTGCGTTCTTGAGATCTGCATGATTAAAGTTGTAAGGGCCCCACCGATTTTCAGAGGGTGGCATCGTTCTAGGGATGCCATGGCTACAACTCTTGACCCTGCCTCCGGGTCCCCTCCTGGATCTATACGGCCTGGTGAGGAGGAAACCTCCTCTTCTGATTCAAGCCTTGTTTTAGAGGAGGTTTCTTCCATGGTGCTGGAGGAACAGCTTGGTTCCCTCCATAGTCAAGTCAGGAGAACCACCACAGCAGTCACCACCTCGGAGGTGTAGGCTTCCCTAGTGTTGTGGCCCACTGCTGCTGGGCCCAGCACTGGTGGACCCTTGGTGCCACCTGCTGGTGCCATCTCAGATCCTGGCACCATTTTCGGTGCCGCGGGTGGAGTCATGTCCCACGGTGGCGCTGTTCACGGGGCCTTTGGCAGGGGGGCTCCCTGGGTTGCTAGTTTGGTGGTGTGCATGCTCTCCTCATCTTCTAGGAGGCGGACAACTTGCTGGCCTATCCGGATTGGCATCCTGATTCCTCAGAGTCAGGGAGCCCCCCTGGTTGTGACACCAGGTGCTCCGATGCGTGTCCCTCTGTGACCCATGATGCTGTAGTCTCCATGGGCCCTAACATCAATGCTGGTGTCGGGGTTCCAGTGGCGGATATAACTTCTGGGGTTGCTGGAGTGATGGTCCCAACCTCGGGGGCAGCTGCCAATACTGGTGCTGCCCTGGCTACTGCGGTTGGGACAGGGACCTCCTCTTCTGCGGCCTCCATCAGGGGGCTGGCGGGATTGGTAGACTTCTCAGCACTGGGCTTGAGGAAGAAGGTGGCCTCGGAGTCCCAGGGTTGAGAGGCAAGGGTGACGCACAGGGGCCCTCCTCCACTACCCTGCAGGGGGGGGAGCGGCAGTGCCGAACCCCGCTTCTCCTCCTCTGAGACTACAGAGATGCCTTTAGTGGGTGGCGCTGGGTTTGCCCTTCTGGATAGTGCTATGTGAATACCTTTTTTCGAATATTCGGCTGAATATTCGGTAGACGGGCTAGCACGACCGAATATTCAGCTGAATATTCATATTCGGCAAAAAAATATAACCCCTTCCCCCACCCTCATATAGCACCCAACCCCTCCTCCCCCACTTTCCCCAACCACTATTACAATATTTAAAAAAAAAAAAAAGGCAGCAAATTTTTTGGGGGACAGCCGGCACAATCTCACCCGCCTCCACGGCTGGACACCAGTTTTCATTACTGAATTAAAAGTTAACAGTCCTCCCCATGGCCCTCCTCCACACACACACACACATACACACACACACACACACACCAGTAGACAGCAGCAACCGCAGCCTCCCCTCAAACCCTGCCTGCACCTAAACAAGATATATAAATGTAAGAAAGGCAGCCATTGCATGGCCCGCCTCCTCCATAGCCGTCTGCCTTCTTGTAATGAAATCACAGTATTTGCATTTATATAGAGAACAAGCTGATCACGTGACATGCCGGCCGCCCCCAAAAGAATTTGCTGCTTTTTTTCATTCTGAGTTTAACACAATATAACATACCTACCAGCAAGGCACTGGGTCACTAGAAAGCCCAGAGGTACAGTAGCACATCATCATCATCGCATTACACTGTCAAACTGACCAGCCAAATACCTGTGCTGCCACCACTACCCCACTAGACATATGAATCAACCCTTTACTATCAGTTGGAATTAGGTCTTTAAGACTGGGCAGTGGGCCCTAGGAACTTGGATGTTACTTTGGCTCTTTTATTTTAAAATGGTAGTGCATCCACCCAAGGTGCCTGGTAACTCATTATACAGCAAGTATGTAAGTACCCTGGATATCCCTGTTCTGGTCCCCAACAGACACTACCCCACAGTCCCCACAACAGCAGTACAACAACAGTAGTGTAACTCAGTATGCATTTCAGTAAACACAGTCAAGACAGGGATAGGATCTATTGGTGAAAAGTTGGAACAAGGTTCTGTGGAAGGAAATGGCTGGGTTAAGCTAGCAATAAACAGCAAGCAAACAGTAATGCAACCAGGAGCTGAGGAGACAAAAAGTGGAACCAAGCCATAAATATGAGAGACTGAGTATGAGGTGCTTATTTTAGCTCATATCTTTTATTAAAGTGCCAAAAAGTGGTGACATAAACTTACAAGCCCTTCCATAATATACCAGTCCAAATGATGCTCAGACAATACTCCAAGCAGAAAAAACAGAAAACACACTATAGCTCCATTCAAAATTCAAGTCTGTGTTTTAGTAATACTACAAAATTTGAAACAGGTAACAGCCAAACAAGGCAACCCGTCCCCATGCTTCATTCCTTTGAACTTCTTCAGGGAGCATCATGCAGCTGAATTCTGAATAGAGCTACAGTATAGCGCATTTTCTGTATTTTCTTTTTGGAGTACAGCTTGAACTTTGTTTGGACTGGTCTTTCAGATTAGGGGGTTTGGTACATAATCTTGGGCTAGCATCTGGATCCCAGCACCTCAGTAGCATGAACTCCAACTCCTTGGACTGCCCTCCGTGATATATGTGACAGCAGCAGCACAAATGACATCAGAGCAACAACCTGAAATACCTCATTTTTGGCCCAATCAGTGTGCGGTGTATATACAACCAGTGCCAAGCACAGATGATATGAAGAGTGTAAATGGAGACATCTAGTAGGTGGTATTGCACACCCCAGGAGTCTCTTGGTTCTCTACCTCCCCCACCCTTGGAGCTGACGGCTCTAGACACTCCTTCCAGGCTACAGCACCCAGTGCACGACTGACCACCGGATCTGGACTCCGCTGAATATGACTGGTGGGGAAGAAGAGTTTGCTCTTCATCTCATATGTTGCTCTGCATCACAGCACATCAGGCTCACCATGCTACCTACAACAGGCATCTGTGGTCAATGCTGGCACAGGTGTTAGTGTCGTTGCCTGATTTGGAGGAATCTAGGCAAGCCATTGCCCTCTCTGCATAGGGTCTGAAGCTTGCAAGGACCGGTTGGCCTTATCTGTTTTTAGCAGCTCCCTGTTTGTAACATTTGTTAGCCACATTACCTGTCTAAGTATGGCGCCTGGTCTGTGTGACCATGTTGTTTTTAAACTGCACTTTATAGCACTTGCATACTTGTTGCACATATGCACCTATAAGGTAGCAACATAAAGGTGAAAGAAAAATTTGGAACACAGCCTCTGATGAAGCCCAGCATTGATTGGACAAAAAATTAGGGTTTTCAGGCTGTTGCTCTGATGTCATTTACTGCTGTTGCCACATATATCACGGAGGGCAGTCCAAGGAGTTGCAGTCCATGCTACTGAGGTGCTGGAATCCAGATGCTGGCCCAAGATTATATACCAAACCCCTAATCCGAAAGACCAGTCCAAACAAAGTTCAAGCTGTACTCCAAAAAGAAAATACAGAAAATGCGCTACACTGTAGCTCCTTTCAGAATTCAACTGCATAATGCCCCCTGAGGAAGTTCAAAGGAATGAAGCATGGGGACGGGTTGCCTTGTTTGGCTGTTACCTGTTTTAAATATTGTACTATTACTAAAACACAGACTTGAATTTTGAATGGCGCTATAATAATAATAATAATTTATATATATATATATATATATATATCGTATTTCCAGTATCAAAGAGCTGCACGTAAAAACACATCACAAATAATTTAAAAGTCTTACACAAATTCAACTTCAATTTAAAACTTCCTCAATCATAAATATAAATCATTAAAAGCCTGTTGGAAAAGATGTGTTTTCAGGCTGGTTTTAAAGCTCTCCACGGTCCTGCACTCTCTAATCTGATGAGGTAGAGCGTTCCACTGGGATGGTGCTGCAAACATAAATGCCCAGGCCCCAGATGTTTTTTACCGCATCCTGGGAATGCTAACAACCCCTTGTCAGATGAGCGAAGAGGACAGCCAGGGCTGTAGGGAACCAGGAGCTCTTGCAGATAACTCGGTCCCTGTCCATGCAGGGCTTTATAGGTCAGCAAACCGACCTTAAAGTTGATCCACCACTGTATAGGCAGCCAGTGCAGAATGTGCAGCACAGGAGTAATATGACTAGAGCACAATGACCCAGTCAACAACCAAGCCGCTGCGTTCTGCACCAGCTGCAAGTGGCGGATATCAATCCCTGGAAGCCCCAGGTAAAGGGAGTTACAGTAATCAAGGTGTGAGGTCACAAAGGCATGGATCAACGTGGGAAAATCATCAGACGGAACAAGGTACTTAATTCTGGCGATGTTCCTAAGATGGTAAAAGGAGGACTTGACAACTGACAACACCTGCGCACGCAGCGTTAGCCCATCATCAAGAACCACCCCAGATCACGCACCTGTTCAAAGGCAGGCAGTTGTACACCATCAAGCCAAAGCCCAGATGGTAAACCCACCACCTGCTTCTCTTTCTGGCACCCCGCATCCACTACCAACACCTCAGTCTTCCAGGAATTTAATTTCAACCAGCCAGCCTTCATCCAGTTATGGATCTATGCCAGGCTGCTGTTAAACAACGAGACTGCACTATCCTGGTTGGGTGCAAAAGACAGATAGAGCTGGGTGTCATCAGCATAGCAGTGAAACCTCAGCCCATATCATCTTACAATGTCTCTGAGGAGAAGCAAATACACTGCGCACAACATGGGGGACAGCACCAAGCCCTGAGGGACCCCACACAGCACAGAGCATGATTCAGAGAAAAAAATCCCAGATACCACCCTCTGAGACCTGCCGGCGAGGAAAGAATGAAACCATCTAAGAACTGGACCAGACAGGCCACACTTAACCCTCAGGCACTCAAGCAGCACCCCATGGTCCACAGTGTCAAATGCTGAGGAGAGATCCAGAAGTACCAAGATGGAATGGCGTTTCTGGTCCCTCGCCATCAGGAGATCATTGAGCACCCAAACCAGAGCAGTATCAGTACTATGTCTCTTCCAGAAGCCTGACTGGAGAGGATCGAAGATATCATGGATGGTAAGATGGTTCTCCAGTTGCAGCGCAACCACTTTCTCGATCACCTTCCCAACAAAGGGAACGTTAGAGATAGGTCTGTAGTCAGCACAGTTGTTCAGGTCCAAAGAAGCTTTCTTAAGAAGCGGTGTCACCACCACCTCCTTCAGGGAGCTAGGGAATTCTCCCGAGTCTCAGGAGCACCAAACAATCTGTGCAAGGATTGGGCCGATAAACTAAATACACCCCAATAATAGGCATGTACGGCCTGGATCCAAACTACAACATGTTGGCCGCAAATTCTGGACAGTCTGCATGATATTCCCCCATCTCCGGCTGGTCAAAAGAACTCCAGGATGACCAAGAGGAAGTGACCAAATACCAACTACCATCAACTCCCATAGAAGACGCTGAGCATATTTTGGCCCTGATGTCGGCTACCTTATCCGCAAAACATCGAGCAAACTCCTCACACTTAACTTGTGAAAATGCTCTTCGAACATGCAGACAGGCTGGGTTGCACAACCTGTCTATGGTTTGAAAGAGCTGAGCTGGTTGGTTTTGAGCAGCAGCAGTCTGGCCGGACAGGAACTCTGCCTTCTCATGCGTGATTGCTGATTGATAGCATTGATAATGATCTATCAATCTAAGGTGGTCGGCCTCAAAGGCAGATTTTCACCAGGGATGTTCTAACCTTCATCCGACTTGTCTCAACTCCCTCAGAGTTCCATCAAGCCAAGGGAACTGAGGGCAGAGACAGAGCGGACGAACATGGACTGAGGCAGTAGAATCCAGGGCCTCAGCGATAGCCTTATTATAGGTCAAAACTAGACTCGCTGGGTCCTCGCCTGCCCACAGAACTCCCGATAGGTCTAATACCACCTGAAGGCCTTCAGGAGATACTCCCCTCAATGGGCGGTATTTGACCATCTCCACAGGGGCAGGCCTATATGAGGGGGCTGGAAATTGAATCTCACTGTGTAGTGATCGGACCATATGACTGGTTCCACCACCAAGTCAAAGGACTCAATCCCCAGGAGGAAGACCAGATCAAGAGAGTGACCTTGCTTATGAGTAGCAGAGGTAACTACATGTGTGAACCCCAACAATTGCATAAGTTGGAGGAAGTCTTGACCAAACTGCGAGAGTTCATCGTCAACCCAGGCACTGAAGTCACCCAGGACCATCAGCTTGGGTGACTCCAACGTCATGTCGATGATGAAGTCTGCGACTTCCTGCAGGAACATAGTGTGTGAACATATAGTGTGTTTTCTGTTTTTCCTGCTTGAAGTACTGCCTGAACATCATTTGGACTGGTATATCATGGAAGGGCTTGTAAGTTTATTTCACCACTTTCTGGCACTTTAATAAAAGATTTGAGCTAAAATATTTATGGCTTGGTTCCACTTTTTGTTTCCTTAGCTCCTGGTTGCGTTGCCGTTACTGTTTGCTTGCTGTTTATTGCTTGCTTAACCCAGCCATTTCCTTCCACAGAACCCTGTTCCAACTTTTCACTAATAGATCATATCCCTGTTTTGACTGTATTTACTGAATTGCATACTGGGTTACACTGTTGTTGCTGTACTGCTGTTGTGGGGACTGTGAAGTAGTGTCTGTTCGGGATCAGAATAGGGATATCCCAGGGTATCTACATACTTGCTGTGCAATGAGTTAAGGGGCACCTTGAGTGGATGCACTACCATTTTAAAATATAAGAACCCAAGTAACATCCAAGTTCCTAGGGCCCACTGCCCAGAGACTTAAAGACCTAATTCCAATTGATACTAAAGGGTTGTTTTACATGTCTAGTGGGGTAGTGGTGGCAGCACAGGTATTTGGCTGGTCAGTTTGATAGTGTAATGCAATGATGGTGTGCTACTGCACCTCTGGGCTTTCTACTGGCCCAATACCTTGGCGGTAGGTATGTTATATTCTGTTAAACTCAGAATGAAAAAAGCAATGTACTGTGCAAGCCAAGGCTTAATTTATTCATTATTTCTTACAACAGTAATTAGAATGGCCAACCCAAATCTTTGCATCATCTCAATATGAGGAATGGTGCCATGGAACCTGGAATATATATTTTTTTAATAAAAAGTCTTTCTTTGTGCTGATCATGCACTCCCAGCCTTCCTTCAACAAATCTGTAGTTTCCACACAAGAGAGTGATTGCCCCTGATGGCCAGTTATTTTGATGACTTTATTAATAACCATTTATTTTGTTAGTCTCAGTAGTGTACCACTTATTTCTCTCTCCTGTCTTTTTTAGCACACTATATTACAAAAAGAACTTGACATTTTTCTCAGTTCCCTGCAGCTGCAGGGAACCACAAGTTAGGCTGCAAATCAGGCTCTGCTCACAAAGACTGTGGCAGAGTAGCAGTTTAATTCGCAGTCTTGCGGGTCCACTTAAACAGTTCTGATTTGACAAGAATTTGTAAATTACTCATTTAAACCCTAAAAGTAGGGGTTTGAGGCCATTCTTTTGTTTTGGAAGTAAATAGTGGGTCGAGTCAGAAAATATGTGGCCCAAATTGACTTCTGTTGCAAACTTTCTGTCACTCTCGACTCACAAAGACTGGGTTGAAAATGAAATCATTTTGACTCACAGCTGTGGTTGATAAAAATAAATAAATAAAACTGACTCTCAAAAACTGAGGTTGGATTTTGATTGCTGTGGTACCTATCTAGACTTATATCTGTGTCAGAAAAGCCAAAAAAGAGAACTGGGCCTACTGTTTTTGTTTAACTCATCTTTATTCAAGCAAAAAAAAAAAAATTAAAAGTACATCAATTACACTGGCTTCCAGTCATGGCTCGGAGTTTGTAATCAATACAGTCAGTCTTTGTACCCAGTGGAACTTTCCTTTCAAAGTCCTTGTCTATTTGCTGTGATTTCTCCTTTTTTTAAGCTGTTGTAGTTCTGTAAACTGTTATAATCATGCACATGGAAAAATTATCTGTTTTCTATTTTTGTTAAAAAAAAAATAGAGAACCATTAAACCAGAATAATAGCAATATATTCAAAAACTGTGCATGACTTGTATTTGTTTCATGTTTTCTCTGCATTAAAGTTGATAAGATACAGATATATAGATATACAGCTATACAAAGCGGGTTTTGTGGAAGATTCCAAGGCCCTCAGACCCAGATATTCAGTGGTAGTTATAGAAAAGTATCCTCAGTAACCCGATATACCTCGGTAGGTGCGGTACTGAGGGCGGTAAAGAGGTATGCCTCATTGCCAAGTCAGTTGGGTGTTAATTATGTGTTTACGTTATGCGAGTGCTGAATTAATTGATTTAGATTTTTTGGCAGTTAAAAGATACCAGGTGGCGCTGTTTCCAGGTAATCTGCCCATGTATGTTTCAAGTCTACAGCAGGTGTCCCCACAGTCCTCTTCTTCCCAGTCCCTCCACCCTCCTCCATTCTCCTGCTGTCCTGTAAAAAAGAAATAAAACTGTCCCAAAGCAATGCTCTTGACAGCATCAAGAATGTGTAACACTTAAAATGTTACATTTACAGTGCTGCTCGGCTCCCTCCCTCCCTCCTGACAGAGAGGCAAGCAAATCCTCTAACCCAAATTATAAATTATTATTAAAAAATCCTTACTCCTCCCTCTCCCACTTCCTTACAACTGATCGAATAACATTTTCACTAGAACCAAAAGACGAGTTCCATTGGTGTAACCATGCATGCTGTAGTTCCCCTACACCCCCACAAAGAAAAATGCAACGTTCTAGCTTAAAAATATATATCTATAGTTATACCCAAAGTTCATTATAGGGTCTTGCACTGCTGTGTAGTCCAGCACCACATTAATTTTGTTTTGGCACCAACCAGTGTAGTGCTTAGATAAGATATACAGTACTCAGGCTACGGCAATGTACATATTAATTGAATAATCATTCCAGCATAAAATAGAATGCTTAGAAAATGGCACTAATTGGGAAACGTCAGCTTCAGTTGATTTTAGCTTTGTTTGTAGAGTTGTATGTTATTTACATTTTTTTATTAAATTAATTAGATTTATAGGCACTGAGTGCATATTCACAAAGTATTAGTATATAAGCACTTTGTCTGGCTATATATATTTTCATCTTGTTAAAGTACTTTAGTGTTGTGAAATGTTAAGTTTTTTTTCCACTGTATATGCTGGTATATTTGTATCTGTATTATTTAATAAAGTAATGTGTACTCCAGTTCTGTGTGGACTGGTGTCTGTTTATGACTTTCTTGTTACCTACTGTAAGGCTGTTTTTATTTTTTTACAAATGTTCCAGAATTTTGACTGTGTGCTCCAATACTTCCTCTGAGCGTCTTTATTAGTTCCTGCTTGTACCACAGAGACTCTGCATGAGCTGTTCATCTATTTTTTTTAAATCACGCATGTGAAAAGCCACCACACTGTGACATTCCCCACAGAAACTGCTGAGTTCTGTGTTGTGATTTAGTTCATCTGCCATATGATGTATTGGAATTGTGCCCCTCTGCAAATCTTGTAATAGTCCGCCACATCAGGGAAGAGGTAGTGGTAAACTCAATATAGTTGTCTGGTTATGTTTTTAAATAAATAACGAATCATAACTGTTGCTTTTGAAAGACTGACTTCAAGGTACTATATAAAACAGAAAACCAGCTTTATTTAATCATCTAACAGCTTGGGATCCCGTTCTCAACAAATGCATTGAGTTTAGCAGTACATTTTTCCTGATAGTGGAGGATGGGTACAAGATTTGTCCTAGCATTAGCTTTTTTTTTTGTTCTTGTCAGTTTTGAGACACTTGCTATGATCATGTGATCATGTGTCATAGTCAACTGTAAAAGCATAAGCACTGAAACATATATTTGCACTATACTATGTTCTAACAATCTCTACAGCTGATGTTGGTGTCGCAGCTCGACATTCATTTAAAAAACTTTAAAAACGTAAAAATAAACTTGGAATTATGCCCCTTTTCCACTGAAACAGAGAAATCTATCAACAGGGAATGGCTGTAATAATTGATATCTCCTAGCGTTAGCTTTCTTTTTTTTTGTCAGTATTGAGAAGCGTTCTGTATCCTGTTTCTCACTGTGCATAAACAGACTTTGAGTCTAGTACATTGAAAAGGCATTTATGAAACAAATACAGGCAATCAAAATGTGATTAATTAGATCAATTCAATTTTAATAAACATATTTACGTGTGATACAGTTTGCTAAGTGATCGTGTGTCTAAGTCAACTGTACTTTTCCAGCACTGTCACACTGACAGTAATAGTAAAGAGATAGTCATGGTTAACAGACTTTGATTCCAGTACAGTGAGCGGATGTTCAGTTCATTTTTTTTAATTACTGTAAAACTGCCTGGATTTGCATTGGGTTTTTTTTTTTGCACAGTCCTTCTTGCTGATATGAGGGTGCAAATTAATTTTTATGGTGCAGCTAAGTACACTAAGTGATAATGTGGTTGAGCCAACAAGCCTGCAATTGAATTCATGTGTTAAATGATGACAAGTGCCAGCATTCAAATTCTAATTAGTGCTAATCAATGTGTTCAATGTAGCCAGTTTAACTAAGCACTAGCAGAACTCCCCAACCCCCACTATCTGTACCACTAAATCATGAAAATGCATTGTAACATCACGTCTAAAGCCCAGCAGAATCTGTGTTTCTGTCAGAGTACCTTGCTTGTATAGGGCTTAATACTGTGCCTGTGCAGGGCTTAATAAATCCCTAAGCTTATTTTGTATCACATATTAGTTCTCTGATGTAAATATCAATTTTCACTTTTCCAAATAAAAAAAAAATAAATTCTGACTATATTTATGTTGAATTCTGATGGATAGGTCTGATTGCCCTTTGCTTAGAGGAGCTGCACACGTGTACAGCATTAAACTGTCTGGGGCCTGCAAGGCATATACAGTATATGCAAGAAAAAAGTTTTTGGCACACACACAACTCCAAAAGAGGGACGCAAAGATCACTTCATAGAAACATAGAAGTTGACAGCAGAATGTGACCGCTAGGTCCATCTAGTCTGCCTATTTGTTTTAAACCTATTTTGATACTCTAGTTGCCCTTTGTAGTTAGGGCTCCCTTGTGCCTGTCTCATGCATTCCTGAATCCCCCCACAGCGTTGACCCCCACAACCTCTTGGGGCAGGCTGTTCCAGGTGTCCACCACTCTTTCTGTGAAGAAACACTTCCTAGTGTTGGTGGAGAACCTCCCTCCTTGCAACCTGAGGTCAGGTCCCCTGGTCCTAGAGCCCTTCTTGAAATGAAAAAGCAGCTGTGCCTGTACCTTGTTAATGCATTTTATGTACTCGAATGTTTCAATTATGTCCTCTCTCTCTCTCTTCTCTGCACCAGGGAGTACATATTCAGTTCCCTAAGTCTTTCCTCGAAGGACATGTACTGCAGACCCATAATCATTTTTGTCACCTTTCTCTGTACTGTTTCCACCTGGTCTGTGTCTTTCCTGAGGTGAGGCCTCCAGAAATGGACTCCATATTCCAGGTGAGGCCTGACCAGTGATCGATACAGTGGTAGTACCACCTCTCTCCTCCTGCTCGTGATTCCCTTCCCAGTGCAGCCCAGCATTCTGTTGGCCTTCAATGTTGCCTTCTCACACTACTTATTAACCTTCAAGTTGTCTGAGATTATAATTCCCAGATCTCGTTCCTGGTTTGAGGTCGCCAGTCTTTCGCCTCCTAGGTAATACTCCTTTCTTGGATTTTTCTTTCTGTGTGCAGACCTTGCACTTTATGGTGTTAAATCTCAGTTGCCACACTCCAGACCATTCTTCTAGCTTCTTGAGGTCAGTTTCCATCTTGCTCACTCCTTTTGAAGTGTCCACCCTGTTATATATCTTGGTGTCGTCTGCACCTTCCCTTCCAGTCCATCAGTGATGTCTGCTATAAAAACATTGAAGAGCAGAGGTCCTAGCACTGTGCCCTGGGGCATCCCACTGGTCACTCTGCCTTCTGTCAATTGCATTCATTAACCTGTACACTCTGGGTTCTGCCTTGTAACCAGTTTTGTACCCATCTGACTACTTCTGGACCAACCCCTGTGTGATCAAGCTTCTTTACCAGCCTTCTGTGTGGAATTGAGTCAAAGGCCTTACTAAAGTCTAGATAGACCACATATATTGCCCCACCGTCGTCCACTATTTTTGTAGTATAGTCAAAAAACACGAGCAGATTTGTCTGGCATGACCTACTTGCTGTGAAACCTTGTTGTTTAGGGTCTTGTCGGCTGTTAGTTTTGAGGAATTATATGATCCTCTGTTTGAGTAGTGTCTCCATTAGTTTCCCTACTATAGACATGAGGCTCACCGGTCTGTAATTATTAGCCTCTTCGTAACTGCCTGTTTTGTGAAGTGGAACCACTGTTGCCTTTTTCCAGTCTTTGGGAACCACACCGCTCTTCAAGGATTTCATGACTAGAAGTGCCAGATGGGCTGCTAATTCTGCCTCCAGTTCCTTAAGGATTCTGGGGTGCATCTTGTCTGGTCCCATGGCTTTGTCTGCTTTTAGTTTATTTAGCACCTCCCGTACTTCGACTTCTGTCAAGAGACTCGTGTCTATCCGTGGTCCTGGGGTGTTGTGTTTTTTCAGGGCTGGGCCATTCCCTGGGTCCTCTTTGGTAAACACAGAGCAGACGTATTTGTTGAGGATTTGGGCTTTCTCTGGGTCATGTTTGGTGCATTTACCTTCTTCAGCAGCAGTCTTTACTATCCCCTTTTGCCTTCCCACATTCTCTGATGTATCTAAAAAAATATTTGTCTTCTCTCTTTGCCCCTTCTGCTGTCTTTTCCTCTGGGCTTTTGCCTTTCTAATTTGTTTGTGAGGCTTTCTTATTTTTTCCTTATACGACTCCCAGTCTTTCTCAGTTTTGGTTTCCTGGTATATACTGTACGCCTTCTTTTTTCTTTGACTGTGATAGCCACTTTCTTGGAAAACCATAGAGGATTTCTTTTTCTTTTTGCTTTGCTCTGCTGACCCATCTGGCACATTGATCTGTTGCAGTCTTTATTGCTCTCTTGAGTCTCCACCACATGACCTCCACTTCCTTAACCTCTATTTCCATTAACTGGCTACTTATGTTGTGCCTCATATTTTGGAAGTCAGCCTTTCTGAAATCTAGCACCTTTATCTTTGAGTGGCTGGTGCCCTGTGTTATGTTTACCTTAATGCTTACAATGCGATGGTCGCTGTTGCCCATATGGCATACCACTTCGATGTCCTTGATCCTTTCCGAGTCTGTGAGGACAACATCAAGAATGGCATCTCCCCTTGTTGGGATTTTAACATGTTGGCACAGTCCCATGCCTTGTAGTGACAATAAGAAGTCCCTGCTTCTTCTTGTTGCTGCCATTAGTGTGCTCCAGTTAATATCTGATAGGTTGAAGTCCCCCACCAGTATTACTTCGTCTTTATCAGACATTTTGTGGATTTCCTCTATTAGGTCTTTGTCTCCTTTATCTCTTTGATTTGGGGGCCTGTACACGACACTGATTCTGAATGGTTTTCCCTTGCCCGTGTCTACTGTTAGCCACAGTGACACGAAGTCTCCAGGTTGCCCTTTTACTTTGTGTGGCTTTTATTTCCTCCTGAATGTAAATGGCTATGCCTCTTCCTCTTTTTTTAACCCTGCCTAGCTTTCCTGAACAGATTGTAACCAGGAATGGCTGTATCCCATCCGTGGTTTTTCGTGAACCACATTTCTGTTGCAGCCACCCAGTCCAATCTTTCTCTTTCCAAGATGGCTGTGAGTTCATGAAGATTGTTGGTTAGGCTTCTAGTATTTGCAACCATTGCCTTCCAGGAATGTACATCCTCTTTGGTGCGAGATTGTACGCTTGTCCTGAACTGCTCCATTTTGTTTTTTCCGACTGAGAGATTATGGAGATTGCTGGTTCGGGCAGATCTTGGCTCTGATTTGAGGATGTATGCGTGCATTTGGTGTTTTGGGGAGTGATGACCAGTCCACCGACTGCAGGGTTGTGAGCTGCGTCATACGCCCCTTTATTTAGTTTAAACTACCTGTATAGACATGCAATTTTTGTCCAGTTGCTCACATACCATCTCTGTTTAGGTGCAATCCATTGTATTTAAAAAAGCTCTTTCCCAAAAGTTGTGCCAGTTCCGTATGTAGTGGTATCCCTTGCCTTGGCACCAGTCATACAGCCATGAGTTGAATTCGCTTACTTCAATCTCTTTGACTCGCTTCATGTTTTTTCCTTTTTCCCACACTGGCAGCACTTCTGAGAAGGCTAATTTGGACGGAAGGGAAGAAAGTTTGTTGGCCAGGTCCTCAAAGTGTTTCTTGGCCTCCTGAATGGTGTGATTTGCCAAGTCATTGGTACCAAGGTGTATTGTTATATGTATAACATCCCCTGATTCCTGCACAATTGTCTTTATGCAGTTAGTGTCTCTACTTGCATAGGCTCCTGGTAGACATTTTACCACAATGTCACTTTTAACATTTTGTGTTAGGTGGTGTTCCACTCCTCGGATCATGGAATCCCTGATTACGAGAATTTTGCTTTTGTTTATATTTGTCATTTTTATATTGCGTTTTAGTATTTTTGTTGTTAATGCATTTTGTTTTGGTATTGTTGGTTATATTTTGAGTATTAGTATTTTTGTTTTTATCATAGTTTGTATTGGTTTTAACTGGCATGTTAGCCTTTTCTGGTGGTTTGATTTCTTTAACTTGTATTTCTTTGTATGCGGTTGGTAGCAGTGGAGTGAACCTGTTTTTGGTTTGGATGGCCGAGAAATGCTCTTGGTTTTTGGATTCCTCCCTGGGCCTCCTATATGATGCCTCTTTTCCTCACTACCTGCCAGTCTCTGTGCCCTGCCTTGAGTCCTGGTCCCTGGCTGACATGCTGGTACTGGTGTGGGAGGAGTTGAGTAGGTGTGCTATAGAATTCTGTATATTGGAGGTCATATATTATAGTCCAAGCATCCTGTAGTTGGGCTGCAAGATCTGCTATGGTGCAACATGCATGGCAGGGTCCTGGTTGCTGTTTGTAGATCCTGTTTTACAGAGCACCACATTTTTCGTAACTGACAAGGTCCATTTTTTTTTTTAGTTGAGAGGTAGTGCTGATTCCTGTTTCTTGCCAGGAAATGTGGATGAAAAAGAAAACAGAACAGTGAGGTTTGTTTTGTACCTTACTACCTCCTATCAAGTGTTGTGGGCGGTGCTGCATGCCTATAAAGCAAGAGCACCCAGGAGAGGGTGGGATTGGGGAGGGTGGGTGGGCATCCAACTGTTCCCTTATGCTGTAGAAAACAATCGGGTAGCTGTTGAACAGACAAGGTCTGGCTTGTAGTCCTGCAGGGTAAGAAGGAATCTGGTTACCAGCTCAGTTGTTTTGCCTTTTGGCTCAGAACAGCTCCATGGAGTCCCCACTGCTTGCAGAAAAAAACCCTGCCTGTGGTCCATGCATCCTGGCTCCCTGCTTCTATAAGGGAGAGGGGACTGATCCACTGGCTGTAGGACAATACCCACCCTTCTGAAATGCTGGAATGCCCAGGGAACTGCTGCAGCAGAAGCCGCTGTTGAGAGTAGAAGCCGCTGACAAGATGAAGTCTGGTGCAGCTATGCTGCTGGGAGTTCCACTTGTAGCGCTTCAGTTGGAAGACCTGCAGGCAAGAGCATGGGAGAATTTAAATCTCCTTCTTGCACTTGCCTCAGGTGAAGATCAGGGAAGTTCATCAGACAGTAAGGCTAGGGACTGGACCACACTTGGCGTATGCCTCCTAGGGTTGCCCTTTGTGTCTGAGCTGTTCAGAGGTTGAAATCCTTTTTCAAATAATTTATTGCACCCAAGACAACCTTGTCTGGCCTGACATGTTTCGGATCCACATCGACCCTTCCTCAAAGGCTGAAAGACAGTTAAAATTACTATGTTTAAATAGATCCTAGCACCACATGTGACCCATAAAGAAACTCCCTCTACTAGGGAGGGGCTAGAGGAAACTCAGTCACCATTAACTGTCAAAGTGCCAGAGCCAAATACTTAACATTTCTATAAAACTTTAATGCATTAGTTAAAAACATCATACCAGTGTCTAATACCAAGTGCATAAATATCTAAAAAACAGAATTAAATACTATATATACACAAACAGTAAAAGTTTTAGAACTAACTTCAATACATATAAATAGACAAAATAGGAAGTCGCCTATTTGATCTATTTATTTATATGCATTGAAGATAGTTCTACAACGTTTACTGTTTGTTTCTGTATATATAGTATTTAATTCAGTTTTTTTTAGATATTTATGCACTTGATATTAGACACTGGTATGATGTTTTTAACTAATGCATTAAAGTTTTGTAGAACTTTTAAGTATTTAGCACTGGCACTTTGACAGTTAATGGTGACTGAGTTTCCTCTAGCCCCCCCCCCCAGTAGAGGGAGTTTCTTTATGGGTCACATGTGGTGCTAGGATCTATTTAAATATAGTAATTTTAACTGTCCTTCAGCCTTTGAGGAAGGGCCGATGTGTATCTGAAACATTTCAGGCTGGACAAGTTTGTCTTGGGTGCAATAAATAATGTGAAAAAGGATTTTAGCCTCTGAAGTGACCTTTGCATCCCTCTTTTGGAGTTGTGCATGCCAGAAACTTTTTTCTTGCATGTTTCAGTAGTTTCTGTGCTCCACTTCCCTGTGCGCACTCAGCTGTCTGCCATATACAGTATATCCCATCTACCTCAGCAGTCTCATGTATGGCTCAGACACAACCAAGGCTTCAGTTAACTCCATTTTGGGAGTATTTGACTTCCAAAAATGAGGCAAAAATTTCCAAAATGAAGAGGGAGGAAGTCATTGACTGCCAGATATAAAACCAAAAATTAGATGACTTCCAAAATTGTAGGATTGGAAGTCAGAAATGATGGATTGTTCTGAAAGAAACTGTATTTTACCACTAATATATTATAGTCACATCCATAAATTTTTCCTTCCTGGAATATTGACTTTCAAAGGTAGAATTCTGGAAGTATTCTGACTTCCAAAAAATTGGAATGACTTCCAGATTTCGACTCCTGGAAGTTTTAGACTTCCACTGAAAATAAATTAACTGAACCCCTGGCCACAACAGCTGTAAATGATATCTGTTGGTGTCCTTTCTTTCTGAAACAAACTGTATGCATACCAATAAATACTGTGTATAATTTTTTTCTGGTGTTTCCTTCTTCTTTGGGTATGGGAATGTCCGGTATAATAATGACTGATGATGGTTATGTCTTATGCGATTTTGTTATTAAGTATTGAAACCATATGTGTGTCACACAGTAAAGTCCCATAGTAAAATCACCAAATCCTTTGGGCTAAAATAACATTATGAAAAGCTTTTGTCAAAGAAAAAAAGTGAATTGCAGATAGTAGAAACAAGCAGTGAAATAAATTGCAGACCTCTAAAACGCTACATCATATGCTGCTACAAAACCTGCTAACGGTGCAGTCATGACAAATGTGGGCATTAGAACATTTAAAGAGCATAGGAAAGGTCATTCTATGGACTTTTGATGTTGCAAAACTCTAAGGAGTATATATCTTCAAACAACATTGATCAAGCAGAACAAACTTTCTTAACGGACCTGAAAATATTTCTTGTGCAAGGTGTGAAAATCAATGGTTGTTTTTAAATTATAGTTCAAAAGGGTTGACTTTGATTAGATCAACTTAAGTCGGTATCTTAAAATTATAAATGTCAAATATGAAGTCTTTACTTATGCCTTCCAAAGTATGACAGATGGGCTCAAACTATCACCTGTGATCAAGAATTGAATTTACATCACTAACATGCTGGATTAACATGTTTGCATTGCCATAATCTTCTAAGGCAACAAAAAATATTGGGCCATTTTTATTGTTAGTTTACTTGGTATTCACTTTGGAAAAAGCAATGTTCCAGTCTGGTGAATTGGCTAGCACACTTCCTTGTAACGCCACAAAACTAAACTTTCTGAAGGAAATGATAATATTAATCCTATATGGCTTGTGTTTCAGTGCTACTTGTCAGCATTTGTCCTGTGGGGATACTGCAGTTCTTCAACAACATTATTTCAAAGGTCCAGCAGAATCCGAGTTTATGTCTGAGTACTTTGCATGTGCATGGCTTTATATGTCTCTAAGCTTATTTTGTATAACAAATTAATACTCTGAAGGAAATATAATCTTCACATTTCCAAATAAAAGAAAAATAATTCCTGACTTTGTTTATGTCGAATTCTGACGGATGGATGCTATTGCCTTTTGACATAGAGGGACTGCACACATGTGTCCAGCATTAAACTGTCTGAGATATGCAGGATATCTGTATGCTATCTACCTCAGCAGTCTCATGAATGGCTCACACACAACAGCTGTAAATGATATGTGTTAATGTCCCTTCTTTTTGGAACAATCTGTATGCATACCAGTTTTATACAGTGTATGATTTTTTCCAGTGTTCTCTTCCTCTCGGGGTATAGAAATGTCAGGTATAATAATGAATGAGGATGGTTGTATGTTATATGCATTTGTTAGTAACCTGTAATCCCCTGGGTTGCACCAGAAAATAGGTGTATGATTGTCTATTGTGCCTACCTGGTTAACAAAAACTAAAATAAACCACATGTGTGACACGCAATAAAGTCCAGTAGTAAACTCACCAGATCATTTGGGCTAAAATCACATCATGAAAAGCTTTTATCAAATTAAAAAAGTTTACAGCATATAGGAAAAACAACTTGCTAACAAGAATATTTATTTACTGCATTACATTTGGAATTCTCACTAGGAGAATATGTTTTGAGTACCACCCATGCTTTTTATGGGTCCATTAGAGAGAAGCTGCATGTTGATTGGCTGGCTTCAGGAAGGGTCGTGAGAGCAAAGAAATAAAAGCCCTCCCCAGCTTTTCCCCCTCGCTGCACAAACCCGACAGCAGTTGCCAGTTGGCTTCAGGAAGGGTTGTGAGGGTAAAGAAATAAAAGCCCTCCCCAGCTTTTCCCCCTCTCTGCAAAAACCCGACGGCAGTTGCCAGCTGGCTTCAGGAAAGTACGAGATGGCTCAGGATTCAAAATCTTGGCGCTTTTTTACTCCGGTGCAGTTTCTTGGCCAAAACTTGCAAATCCCCTGCGTATGCCCACTGGCTCCTTTTGGCAGCTGTGCACAGAGCCACGGCTATGAGCTGCTGCCTGGCTGCAATTTTTTCGCCCCTCCTTTCAGTATTAAATACTCCTCCTGCTCCGCCCACTCTCCTTAGTTTGTGAATGTCTATTTGAAATGTAATCCTACAATCTTTGCCCCTATTGGTTGTTCTAATATACTGTTTTTTATTGTCTCCAGCTGCACTCTTTCTGTGGTATCCGCCCTGCCTTGTATCTTACCGTGCAGCAAATAAACCCTACCCTGCCAACATAAATAAATATAAACAAATACATTTTTTAATTATTTAAGCATTGACTGCTTAAAATTTTAATTTTTTTTCTTTTCTGGTTTTTCCTCCCTCTGCTTGTCTCCTGTCTGCTGTTTTTTTTCTCTCCTGCCGTCATGGATCTTATCTGTGTCAGTCTTTACCATTCATCACAGATGGGTATCTGCCAGAGGTCGGGACCCCGGGAGCTTTTTTTTTATAGGTAGCGGGCCGACACCATCTGCTCTCCGCCCTGGGGCCAACACACTACGCATGCTTTCATGGGTTGGCGTTAGGCTGTGTCGACTCTGCCTGCCTGCCAGTTCTTCGCCTCCCACCGTAGTTAGTCACCTCATGTGGAAGCTGAAGAATTTGAGGCTCTGCTTCATAGTTTCTCGCTACGCAGTATATCGTACAAAGTCCGGCCGTGTTATTCCTGCCGGGTTCTGTGTTGCTTGGTCGCCCGCTAAGATCTTTCCATTATTATTCTTTTTTGCGATGTCGAGTCTGTTTTTGGTGTTTTTTTCCCCATAGGTCATGTCTTGGTCGGAGGGCAAGAAATCTTCCAAGACGGGTTGGCCCCCTATGTGACGGTGCCCATGCAGCCAAAATTTCTCTGTCACCGACCAGCACGAACAGTGTCTCTTGTGTCTTGGCCCGCTTCACGACATGGATTCGTGCAATGCCTGCTTCTCCATGGACCGCCGGGTCCTCGAACAACGACGTGAAAGTGGGCGAGCTCCGCCGACATTTGGGGGTCAGCGCGACTGGCCGGGCCAAGCCACTTCGGCCTTTCCTCCGGTCCCTCCCAGTTCTATATGGACCGAGGAGGAAGGGCCTCAAGCTACTTGTAGCCTAGCCATTGCGAGGCTTCTTCACGGCGCGGGAGGCCCGTCCCGCTCCCTTCCCAGGAGGCGGGCAGGAGAAGCCCCGCCATGGCAGTCGCCCCTCAGGGTGAAGGCCCCCAGGTCGCCGCGAGTCCCGGTCGGCGCCGTCTCGATAGTGTCACCTGACAGGGCCGTCGCCAGCGCTGACTTATGCGCACAGTGCCGTGATCTCTGTGGAACCATTCCCAGCACCGACACTGCTGGCGCCGTCAGGATCTATGATGCCATCCTTTTCCATGTCTAGCCTCGGTGCGAGGTTGAGCCGCAGTGACATGTCCTCGGGCTTGGTGCCGTGGGGACGCCCGTTTTCCTCAGTCGGTAGCCGTCTTGGCACGCCCCTGCCCCCGGCGCCACTCACGGCACCGGGAGCTGGGCGGCACCGTGCTTGGCACCATGTCCAACTTCGGAGCCATCCTCGAGGCCTCCCCTGCCCTCAGCACTGTTTGCGGCGCCGGGGAGCTCGGCGGTGCCATCGACGGCACCGATGGTGCCGCCGGGGCACTCATCGGTGCCGTCTCCATCCTCAGTGCTGCTCGCGATGCCGTGGGACTGGATGATGCTGTGACTTGTCCCAGCTCTGGATCTCTGGCTCGGGCTGGGGCTGCGCCTCCCTCAGATTCTGCTCGCGGGGCTGCGGGAGGCGCTGGCACTGACTTGGGCACAGCTGTGGTCTCTGGGCCAGTTAGTAAAGATGGCACTGCCTGCCCTTCCATGGTTTGGCACAGGGCTTCGGACTCTACCTCCTCGGAGATGGAGTTGAGCTCTGAGTCGGACGTGCAGTCTGACCCCTCGGGGTTGGCTGTTGAGGTGGGCAGCACAGTAGTCTCTTCGACCAGTCGGAGTCAGCCCCCTTCTGAGGTGAGGTTGGTGGCTACCGAGACTAGCGTCAGGGGTGCTGACCAGCAGGCAGTGGTGTGGGCCACCAGAGCTCTGCAGCCTGGTCTTGGCAGTTTCACTGACCCCTCAGTTGTGGTACCCCCTCCAGTGGTGTGCCTTGATCGTCCAATTTTGGGGCCAATTGGGGCACCTACAGGGGGGAGGGTACTGCGCCCTGGATAACCCCTTCGGGAGCTGCCCAGAGATGCCAGCTACCTAGGCTGGCCCTCTCGAGGAAGAGGGCTCTTTCAGACTCCGAGGGGTCGAGGGGTGTGGGGTTGGTGCATCGGCCTTTTTCTGGGGTCCACCCGGGCCCTGGGAGAAGTCGTAGTGCAGATCTCTATTCTTCCTCCTCAGCCTCTTTGAGAGAGTCCCGTTCTTTTGAGGTAGGGGACTGTCCTTCTGGACCTATACGGCCCCGGTCTCCTCACGGTGGGATTCTTCTGGGTGTAGCCAAGGCAGTACCGATGTGGTTGTTCAGCTGTCGGCTGTGGGGTCTTCCGGGGCACCTTCTTCCACGGGTGCCCACAGTCCGCTCCTTAGCACAGGCGGAGGTGAGCTGACATCTCTTCTCGGCTCTGTCCCCACCCCTCTGCCACACTCTCCTGTGCTCCCAGGCATCCTCAGTCCTAGCGGGCCTCTCACCTGGGAGCAGTTCAGAGCGGTGGCTGCTCGGTTCCCTGCTTATGTTAGGGCAATGGACAGGCAGGTTTTTCAACCTCCCCCCATGCAGCCACCCGCTGAACAGATGGTGACCTCCAGCTCCTCATCCCCCTCTTCAGGGGGAGAGGAACCCTCTGTCCACATCTCTCCAGCTGCTGATCTCTCTGAGTATCAGCGATTCCTCGTGAGGATGTTGGAGGATTTGCACCTTACTCCTTCCACTATTAGCAATCCTGAACACTTGGCGCATGCCTTTCTAGGTGATTTTGGCGAGGCCACCCTTGTGGTGCCGCTCTGGTAGGCTCCCTTTCGGGAGGCATCGTTGCATTCCTGGCAGAGGCCCTTCTCTGGAGTTCCTGCCCCAAGGAATCTCAGCCAGAGGTATTGAACACCGTCGAAGTCTCCATGTTCCATGCCTCATCCACAGTCTGGATTGACGCAGTTGGATACTCCTGATGGGCTTCGTGCCCTTCACCGTGACGGGCCCCCAGACCAAGACTCCTTGGATTTTGATTTCTGAGGTAGGAGAACTTTCTACTTGGCACGGTTACTTGTCTCTATCTCTGCACATCAGGCCCACTATGCAGCCTACAACAGGTTCTTGTGGTCCAGGCTAGGTCAGCTCCTAGCCTCATTGCTTGACACGGAGCAGACCAGACAAGCCATTGCACTCTCTGCGTGTGGCCTGGAGCTAGCAAGGCACCAAGCGAGGGCATCCTATGATGCCAACGAGGTAGCTACCAGGGTCGTAGGGACAGCGATCTGCACTAGGCGGACGGCATGGCTACGTCTTTCCCAGCTGTCACCCTTGGCCCAGCGTAGGGTGATTAACTCCGTCCACCAGGGAACCTACCTCTTCTCCCACAGAGTGAGACAGCACTTGTCGGGGCAACTTCCTTCCCCCTCTGGGGGGATTCCTTCTCTCTCTCCCCACTCTTGGGCTTCTCCAGGCCCTGAAGGTTCCCCCCTAGTGTGTCACCCACTGAGGGCTAAGGGACTTTGTCCCTTAGGGTGTAAAGACCCCTTCGGGAGGGGCTTGGTACTCACCCATCTGTGATGAATGGTGAAGACTGACACAGATAAGATATGAAAATTACGTACCTGCCGTAATTATGATCTTTCTGTGTATCTTCACCATTCATCAAAACCCCACCCTCCATCCCCCTGGGGCCTCAGTCTCTGGGTCCCCCTCCCTCTCTGTGACTCCCCCTCTCCTCCTTAGGAGTGGGGTAAAATAGGGACACACAGGGGAGTATTTTTCCAGGAAGAGCGGATAGCTCGAGCAGCACTCCTTCTCCAGTACCTTGACTCCACCTCTGTGGGGTGGGAGTTGGTAGTTGCCCTCCTTCTCTCCTCCTACCTGTTTCCATCCAACCTATTTCTCCTAAAAAAAAAACCTTTTTTCACCAAAAATCTTTCCTTGAAAGGGTGCTGAATCCCTGTATCCTGTCCTTCTTCCAGAATAGCCGACTCTGCTTATCTGGAGTGTTTGCCAGCTATTCCTTGCCTTGAATTCTGGCAGAAAGTTTTTCTACTCCTTGCAGTTCCTATAAAATCTGGAGATGGACCAGGGTCCGGGATGTCTTATCCTTCTCCCCTCTCTCCTAAATTCTCCCCCACCCCCCCTTCTTCCTCTTCCAGAGATTGGGGCCCCTCCCAATCCCCTTTAGTTTCTAACCTCTTTCTTTTCTGTCCTCTCAGTCATTATTTCTCCTTTTAGTTCATACATCTTTTCCTTTTTCTGTCCCTTGGACTCTCTTGTCCCACCCTCCACTCCCTTCCTCTTACCTCTCCGGCGACTCAGAACTGGCAGGCAGGCGGAGTTGGCCTGCCTAAGCCAACCCGCGGCGTCCGTAGTCGTCGGCCCCAGGCCGGTGCGATGGTGTGTCGGCTCTGCCTACAAAAAAAAAAAAGCTCCCCCGGGGTCCTGACTTCCGGCAGATACCCATCTGTGATGAATGGTGAAGATACACAGAAAGATCATAATTACGGTAGGTACATAATTTTCATTTTCTCCTACTCAGCCAGGGATAATTCTGGACATGGGTGGACTCATACTTTCTCTTATGACTCTCTCCCACCTCTCACTGAATCACACAGTATGTGACTGGGTGCATCATGCACACGATGAATCCTCATTTGTCTACTCTAATCTTCTGTCAAACAGAAAATTAAATCCAGTACACAACTTATCTCTTTATGTCATTCACCCCACCAAGCTGTTATTTCCTTCTCACTCACCCTCCTGTGGTGCCGAAATGCCTCCTGCTCCTCTTTAATTACTCCTGTGAACCTTGGGTTCCTCTGCTACATTTATCCCTATCTGTAGATGTTGAGCTAAATCCTGGCCCCTCCTCCAATGAAAGGCATACAAATCGCTCCTCGCGGTTCTCCTCCAAAGGGATGAAAATTGCCCATATGGATATTAGAAGTCTCTCTGCAAATTTCCTCGAATTGGAAGCCTGGGTTGTCCTCTATAGCCCTGACATTCTAGGATTGACAGAAACGTGGCTTAGGCCTGACATATTCAACGCTATGTATAATATAAATGGCTACAAACTTATAACATTTGACTGCCCCTCAAAACAAAGGGGTGGGGGTAGCACTCTACTATAAAGAACAACTTAATATTATTTTTCAGTGTTCTGGGTTATCATGGTACTGTGAAGCCCTGCATCCGGAATGGTCACGGTCCAAATCCCCCTCCCAAAATAATACAGTTTTGAGACTTCACTAAGCTCATACCAAATGCACTTCTTGATGACATAAAGAATATTGACTGAAGAAGAAGAAGAATAAGAATCTGCATTTATATAGCGCTTTTCTTACAACCAAAGCGCTTTACAAGCAATGCTAGACTGGTAGTGAAGTGACTGAATGTGTGGTGGCGGCCATATCGCACATCATCACCCACACACAGCCTGGATAATTGCATGAACCGGCTTATGGGAAGGGGAATGTTGGCCAGGACACTGGGAATGTTCCCTACTCTTTGCGAAGAGTGCCCTGGGTTCTTTTACTTCCATCTGGACACTCACCAGGACAACACCAGGATGGGTAGAAGGGATCTTGGTTTAACGTCTCATCTGAAGGACGGCACACCCCAGCAGTACAGCACCCCCCAATACTGCACTCGGATGCCAGCGATTTTTAGGTGCAAGTCCAATCCCGGTGTGGGGCAAGAACCCACGACCTTCTGGTCCAGAGGCGGATGTGCTACCAACTGAGCCACGCTGACACCTCTGACTGGTCTCCCATCTGTATCACTGAGGATGTAAATAGCGCCCTAGACTACCTAAATTCTAAGCTACTCTTACTTCAGGATCTGCATGTTCCTCTGAAAAGGAGGTGAAGCAGGGACTCAGCAAACAGATGTTTACACAAGGATCTCCTTAGCATTATAAGAAGAAGGGACAAGGCCTGGGCCACTGCAAAAAAGTCCCAATGGACTAAGGACTGGTTTAAATATAGAAACCTGAGAAATGACTGCAAGAAGGATATACGAAATTTTATGGGCCAAAGGCGCAGGCTGTTCATAATTGAAATTATGCTAAATGGTAAAAACTGTAATAAGCTACCCACTATTGCTAATGTTCTGAATGTTCATTTCTCTGATCTCTCTGAACACCTAAAAAAGTTTAATCAGTCCCTTGCTCCTTCACTCGAGAAGCAGCTACCTCCTAAATCTCGTTTGAACTTTAGACCTCTCTCCACTGCTGAGGTGCTGCGTCTCCTTAAAACCACTCCCTCCCATGGATCTCCTGGATCCAATGGGTTACTGCCTAAGTTTATTAAATTGACTGCACCTGCTCTTGCTGCCCCACTTGCAAGAATTCTCAATCACTCTATCACCAGCAAGACTGTGCCAACGCTATGGAAAACAGCTCGAGTGGTTCCTGTGCACAAAAAAGGAGACACCAAAAACCTGGCAAACTACTGACCGATTGCCATTCTCTCTACCCTCAACAAAATGCTGGAGAAGATTGTTGCCTCCCAGGTCTTGGAATATCTGCAACTTCATAATTGCCTCTCTCCTGCTCAACATGGATTCCGAATGGGTCACAGCACCACAACTGCGTTACTTCAACTATCAAATGATGTCCTTACGGCCATGGATAAGGGCTTGCTCACGGGAGCCATTTTTATTGACCTCACTAAGGCATTTGATCTTGTGGAGCACCCTCTGCTCCTTTTCTGTCTAGCCTCCATGGGCTTTTCCCAGTCTGTTATCTCCTAGTTTGATAGCTACCTCACCAGGAGAATGCAATTTGTTCACATTGATACCGCTGTCTCAGACATTGCCCCTTCCTGTGTTGGAGTTCCCTAGGGATCAATTCTTGTTCCCCTCTTTCTCTAAACAACCTGCCCTCTCTGCCCAGGCCCTCCTCCATTATCCTGTACGCTGATGATATGGCGCTTCTCTCCAGCGGTAAAAACCTATCAGCTATACAAGCAAATCTTCAACTGATTTTGACCGTTTACAAGACTGGCTTCTACAAAACAAGCTCCTACTGAACTCCCAGAAAACCGTAGCAATGCTTTTCGGCTCCCACCAGAAAATCAAATCCTGTGGCATGGCCCTGTCAGTCCTATGTCTTGATGGCACCCCTCTGGAACATGTTGAATCTTTTAGGTATCTAGGAGTTACGCTAGACCCATCGCTGGATTTTAACCTGCACATTGCTGCCACCTGTAAGGCTGTAAACACCAAACTAGGACTTGCTTATAAAATCAGGTCCTCCCTAAATGACGCTGCTAGACTTGCTATTACGCAAGGTTTTCTCCTCCCCAGTCTTACATATTGTTCCCCAGCCTTACTTGATGCCAGCAAAGGAGAAATCCAGAAGTGGAACACGTGCTATAACAGCATATGCAGATTTGCCCTCTCTGCCTACAGGCTAACTCATCATTGTCAACTCTACTCCAGATTGGGCTGGCTCTCCCCTCAGTCATACAGACTCTACTCTACTCTATTGGCTGCCTGATTGATAATGTAATCAGAACTGGGACCCCTGTTTACTTCTCTAGGCTACTTACCCACTCTACTTGTACTTATCCCATTAGGTCATCAGAACAAACACCTCTGGAAATTCCTAGGTGTCTCACCAAAAAGGGTGAACTCTCCTTTGCAATACTGTGTCTGCTCCTCTCCTTTGGAACTTTCTCCCCCTGCAGGTAAAACTCTCCAAATCCAACTAGGTTTTCAAACTGGGCCTTTGTGCCCACCTACTGGATTCTAAGGTCTGCTCCTGCTCTGAATCTTGAGATTTCGCCTAGGTGTTCCTCAGCATTGTGGCACTTACTGTCTCCCCGCTTCTGACTCTCGTCAGTCCTACTTTCCTCACTTACCCTATTGTTTAAATGTCTGTTGTTTTTTTATATACTGACCTGATTACTGTTATTATTTTCCATTATGTCTAGTGCAGGCAGTTAGTTAACTTAGTCTGTTTGTTTGGCTCTGTAAAATTTGACTTGCTCTTAGTCTGTAAGCATTGCTGTGTTTTTTGTGCTCCCTCATGCTGTGCCATGAACAATGTTACTCATGTTTGTACCTGATTTCTCTGTTGTTGTAACTCTCCTGGGTCGTGCCAGACTATAGGCAATACTCTTGTCTAGTGCACTTACCCAGTAATCAGAAACCAAATAAATAAATATGCAACCAGCTGCATTCTGCCTGCTCTTGTACCTGTAAGTACATCTAAACAAACATTCAATAGTTTCCAGAAGGCTGTTTTGCAAAATATCAAATCCCACATATACTGGACAAACACCTTTTCAGAGACGGGATATTGCAGTTCATAAATTAAATTGCTAGCGGTCAGATAAATTGCAGGTACCCCTAAAATGCTACATCATATGTTGATACAAAAATTTCAAATGGTGCACTCATGACAAATGTGGACGTTAGAACATTTAAAGATGTTCCACATAATTTCAAAAGCCCTGCAGAATCCTTGTTTCTTTTGGAATACCTTGCCTGTGCAGGGATATACAGTATATGTACCTAAGCTTATTTTGTATAACAAATTAGTTCCCTGAGGGAAATACAATCTTCGCTTTTCCAAATAAAGTAAAAAATTATTCCTGACTCTATTTATGTCGAATTGCGATGGCTGGGTGCAGTGCCTTTTGCTTAGAGGAGCTGAACACATGAATATTTTAACCTGCATGTAACTATACAACTAACAAAACCCAGGCACTCAGAATAAAAAGGGCTTCTGCAACCACAAAAATACACAGGACACAAAACAGAGAATGGGTGGGCAAATAAACAGGGCAAACAATCCAGAAATTATGTTGCAAGGTGTCAGTTAATTGTCAGCCAACTGCAAGGCAGCAAAAAATTGTTCCCTAGTGCTCTAAATCATTAAAATTCTTCTTTTAGATTGGAGTTCTCTGAAAAAGAATCATAGTGAGTCAAAGCGGGGGGGGGGCTAGCTTTTTGCTACTTGCCGTTGACTCACTGTAAAATGGCACCTTGCAACGTTATTTTCAGATTGTCTGCATTATATTTCTGCACACCACATTCTCTGTTTTGTGTGGGTAACTACTCCTACTAGTCAGACTACATTAACTTTTTGACTGCCAGACCCTCTTTTCCAACAGACTGTATGACCTGAATAGTAGCTGGTGTTAATGATTGAGGTGATTTTATCTCAATCCCACTCCCAACTGACTAGAATCATGCCAGGAGTGCCTGTTGTCTTTGTGAATGATACCTGTTACTCACTGCTTTTCAGAATAGTAGGTGTGAAGGGATTAGTCAACCCCTCCTACACTGACTTGGATTCTTAGACCAGTGGGGGTTGGGGTTGAGCTGCGGTACTGCCCGTTGACAGTATGCCGCTCATAATAAAAAGGCTGTGTGTAAAAGTGAAGTTGAGTGGGGAAGTGTTGAAGTCTGAAAGAGAAATATCCATGAAATATACAGTGATTGGCATTGACATTAGCAGTTTTACAATATACTGTATATTGCTCACATTAACAGGCCTGTGCTAATGTACTTTTCCATGCCCATTCTTTACTAAACTTTAAAATCCACCCTATTTCATTGATTGCATTTTAGTCCTTACACTCTTCATTATTCCTGCCCCACCCCTCAATACAGTTTCAACACAAGGAATACTACATATTTATAATTATAGGATTACTTTAACTTATTGAGAGGTTCAACATGCCTTTTATTGGCCAGCCCGGTGGCACTGAGGGTTGAGGCATTGGATGCCACACCTCGCACCACGCCGGAGACCCAGGTTCGGGAAGGAGCCAGGGTTGTCTGAGGCTGGCGGGGGGGGAGAGTATGTGAGAAGCTGCCGTCTGGCAGCGCTCCACCGCGGGAGGAGGATTCCAGCTCTCTCGGAGCTTGGCCGCCCTCTGGTGGAGGCCGAAAGGATGGTGCCATAAAGAGCTCTGACATAGGTCAATGGGGAGGGTTGAGGGAACCCGGTCCGGAGCTGCGGTGTGCATGTGCACCTCCACGTGCATGTGTCTCCACTTCCAGGGGTCCTGTGGTAGCTCAAGGGAGAAAACGGAGGAAAACTGTGGGGGTCGACGTGGATGATGCCCCTGGACCGACTCTGGGGATCTACCGGGGCGCGCAAGGTGCTAAGAGTCCCCGAAAGACCCCGAGCTCGGTAGGCTTAGCAGATGCTGATGTCGACCCGCTACAAAGAGGATAAAAATAGTCTACCAAAAAAAAAAAATATGCCTTTTATTAAAAGGAAGACAGTGGTGCTCAATATCAGTAAAAAGGATATTTTAGAAGTTGCTCACTACCATTTATTATCAATTATGAACTGACTGCCAAGAATCGAGGAAGCTGATTGGCTGAGAGGTTTTTGAAGCTGTGATGATATTGGGCTACATACTTACAGCTTCAAAAAACCTCCGTCCACCAGCTTCCCCGCTCAAAACTTCGGAACAAATTCCTCTGATCGCAACGTTTCCTACCTACAAGTGCACATCAATCCCACTGAACTAAGGGTATCACCCACTGTCTCCAGTACCTACAACATTGTGACTCACACATCAAGATGGTCATTTAAAATAAAAAACACTAAATCCTTTCAACCATGCCCTAGTTAAATCAGTAAAGCTGTCACTGAATGCGGCATACACAGAAACATCCGCTCTGTACAGAAAAGTACTGCAAGCTGAAAACTGCCACACTGATCAAACTATATTAATGGCCGGTCACAGTCACAAGCAAACATTCCCTACTACCATGTCAGTGGCCCATTTCATTCAAACTTCTCCCATGCTACCAGAACTGCAACAGAGTGTCCATTTTTTCTGGTGCTCCCCAAGCAGGGAAACAGATTCTCCACAATTGCTCTCCCCTTCAAAAAAACACTACGGGCTACCTTCAGAGTGCTGCCGGAAAACCGGAAGCGACCACCTCCATCATTTTCATTCAGTTTGTGCTTTTAAACCCATCAGATTTTCACACACAAAACAAAATCCACACAGGTGTTGACCCAGTGCCAGAGCAGGCAGCGGGACTGGATGAAATCCAGGGAGAAGACACTTCATATATGGGAGTACTGCTGCAAGAGTAAAAGAGAGATCACATCACCACTTGCTTCACAAATTCCACTTACTAGAGTGCCACCTGTTGCCCATAGCCCTCCAGGAACTATTTCCTCACAAGATACTCCTCCAACATCCCAAAAGAGGCATTTCAGAAGGTTTCCAAAGTTTTTTTCCTACTTTTTTACTAATAAAAATTTAAACCAATTCATAATAGTAATAATGCACTCCAAGGTGTAGTATATCATGGGATATTGTCACTTCTTGGGTCGTTGGATGCACTTGGCCTGCGGCCTCATGCCCAACCACCTAAGGCGTGACGATATCTCATGATATACCACACCCTGGAGTGCATTATTGCTTAATTATACAATGGGGTAAATAAAACATCCAAAATCCTGCATCGTGACTGGTTGCCTGGCACCCTTCCAGCATTATACATCCACCAATATATCCACTGGAAAAGGTGCCAGTCAACCGAAACTTGTATCACCCTAAAATATATCGCTATCACCAGCATACATCACAAGAAACCGCTGCCATTTTTTTCACTGATTACGGAATGGAGCCGTGGTCAATAAAAAAAAAAAAATGAACACATAATTCGAGCTATTGGATATGGAGGACCTTGAAATTATATTCAGTGACCAAAACGAGCCATCCGACACTGAAACAGTACCTGTAAACACAATTGTACATCCTCCACTGTCACCTCCGACTCAGACTCCCTTTGTATATACGGCCGTAGTGAATTCCGACGCCACACCTCCAGTCAGCCCGGACAGTCATCAGCAACCTCCGACCACTCTCCATGGGCAGCCCACAGCTTCCAGCTCCTCACAAAACAGCCCCACCTGTGAAATGAAAGTAGAGCTCCGTCACAAACATGCCTCAGAGCAAACACTACAACAACTAGAGCTGTCAGGAAATGAAGCAAGCACCATTAAACAAACAAAATGGGCTATTAGTATATTCTGTGACTGGTTCAAAGAAGAATCCATAGAAATTGACTTAAAGACAGTACCACTGCACCAACTAAATGAGATACTAACTAGGCAGTTTTATAGTATTGTACACATTTTTTCTGGGCAAGAGTACAGCTTAACAAGCTTTGTGGGTCTTAGATCTGGCATCAACCAGCATATTAAAGACCCCCCAAATAGCAGAGCAGTAAATATTATGTCGACTCCCCATTTAATGCTGCCAGTAACATCTTTAAAGGCATAGTTAAAACATATCAAAAAGTAGGCAAGAACTAAGCCACCCACCACGAGCAACTCACACAAGAACTGCTATAAGAAAGCCAGAAGCTCTATCTCCCCTGACAGCAAAAGGCCTCCTAAATAAGGTGTGGTTCGATATTCAAGTACACCTTACTTGCAGGAGTAATGAGAGGGTACAAGCTTTCAAGATATACTTCTCCCACATAGAAACAGCCCCTAATGATCTTCGTTATTTAACTAAGTCATAGAATGAAGACACAGAAAATCACAAAGATTTCCAAGACCACACAAGACAATCTCAATGGGGCTTCATGTTTGAAAGGCCTGGGGACCCCCAGTGTCCTGTTTCTAGCTATATAAAGTACATTGAAAAGTTACCAGAAAACCCACCAGAACTATTTTGCCAAGCAAAAAAACTACCACAAAATGAACTGAATAAAAGCAGTACTTGGTACACAAAAGAACCTCTCTGTGTCAATTACTTGGCAAAAATGTTTCCAAGAATATTTAAAGAGGCTGGGCTTTCAAAGGTTTATATAAACCACTGTTTGAGAGCTATGGCAGTGACTTTATTGACAGATGCTGGTCTAGACTTTAGACAGGTAATGGACGTCACAGGACACAAGAGTGAAACCTCACCAAAGAGTTACTAGTGCCCAAATCTACAACACCATGAAACACGGGCCTCAATAGTCTCTGGTAACAAGCCTCAAACAAGCACTCACAGTACCACTGACCAAAACAAACAAAGCGAAAAGAGTGCTTCTATGTAGAATATGAAAATCGTCCATCCACAAGCACAGCATGTTACATGCTGCAACAACAAGGAGATACCGGAGATCAAGAATGCAGCCCGCCCCCAGCAAAGCAACCAACTCCAAAGCATACAAAAACCACTGTCAAACCACTGTATGCTCTGAAAGCACCAAACACCAGCATGGCCAGCGATTTATAACATCAGAAGTAACACTGACTCAAAAAATCCAAGCAGAGTGAGAATCCCTAGAGAAAAGAGAGTGTTTCCTGCAACAAAATCTGCAGCAACTACCTCAACAGGCCATGGAAACAGTGGCAACGAACTATGACCAGCAATAAGCAGTCACTCAAAAACCACATCAAATGGAATCAACAAATGTCCCACCGATACAGATGATTCCCAACATGTCACACTTTACAAACTACGGACAGATTAACTTCCACTTCGGAGCCACAGAAAATTAAAGAAACTCCAGCTGCAATACCCAAGTATGTAATTCCCTATTCAGACAGCAATCACTCTGACAAAAGTAATGATTTCACAGTAAGCTAATCTTTGCCATTCTCCCCAGCCTAGATAAAATGCAGGACACCAATAAAATAAGTAAAAAGTTTCTCTCCATTCCACAGCAAAGCCCTGAATGTCCGCTCTGAATATTGAAAAGCTCCACATCCAAAGTGAAACACCGCTCCAACAGTCAGAACAAGGCACACGCATTGCCATGTGACAAGAAGTACGAAAGAAAGACATCCCCCCATGCAAGAGCAAACCCCCCAAACAAATCTTAAAGAGACACTGCAGAAATAAAGCACAGTTCCTTAGAGTACAAAGAACTGCTAGTGTGAGTCAAAGAAAAGCAAAAAGATAATTGACAAACTAGAAAAGCAAAACGATAATTGACAAAGTACTATGTAATAAATAATAAAATGTCTTTATGTCTCCACTCATTTGCAAAAGTTGCTACAATTATCAGTAAAAGTTTTAACTATTTCATTGTTGTCAGAAAACTGTTTCACTGTTTTAAACAACTTTTACTTTGTTTTAAATGCCAATAAAAATACGGTTTACTTATGCAACAAACATTGATTAACAAACTAAGTTTACGTAACCTGCAGTTTCATTAATAAGCTTCCATTTAAAACTTTAAAAAAATGTTTCTGAAACGTGTCTTTTACCATTCATTTCAGTGCCAACAAGGGACTGTTTTTTTAGGTGTAACAATATATACCACAATCTGCCAGTACTATACAGAAATAAAACACTAAAAATGCACAGTACATATCACAAAGAAATTTTTCATCATTGTATAATAGCAATATACCACTCCAGGGTGTGGGTATAGGAGTGGATTTACCATTTCTGATGTGGTTAAGTCACTTGGCCTGTGGCTTCGTTACCAAACCACACCAGGCATGGTAAATCCACCCATATACTCACACCCTGTCGTGGTATATTGGTTAGATCTTACTTCGAGGGGGCTCTTGCAGTAGGTAATTACATATAGGACTGACCCAGCAGGCGTCAGGACCCCTCAGAAAAATTTCTAGCTAGCAGTCTCTGGCAGGGGACCGCCCCCACGTCAGGTGACTGACGTCATGCAATGTCAGTATAAAGGGGTGGTCCCCCACGCCCGCCTTCCAATTCTTTCCCGCCGTTGCCTTGTGAAATTCCTCGTGGTAGAATTCTATCGCTTGTCAGTCTTCTGTCAGTTTTACCGAACCTTTCGACCGTTTTTCTCAATTTTTGCTTCAAGCATCCATGTATATCGTCAGCGGCCGCATTCCAAATGCATAAAAATAAAGTTACTCTCGTGCGGCTCCCAACTGCCGCATAAGGATGGACACTCCCTGTGCCTCTTCTGCTTAGGCCCAGACCACCCTGTGGAGAAGTGCCAGTACTGCCAACAGTTCAGTTCATCTACCCAAAAACGGAGGCAGCAGTCCCTGGAGGCCCATATTCTCAAGAAAAAGTTGGCTTCCATAGAGAAGGAGTTGAAGAAGTTAAGGCAGGCTTCCGCTTCCCCCGAAGGCCATAAGAAAAAGAAGGACAAGCACCGGGACTCGACCTCCATGGTCTCCGCGACTCCAGCTGCATTTGTGGTTCTTAAGGTAACGTCCCCTCCGGGGGACCGCTCCTTGATGACCGTCTTGGCGACACCCAAGATGGGGTCGCCCCTCCCATCTGGCTTGTGCTCGGGCCCCTCAGGTGCCTCCAGGGCAAAGGAGGCTTCTGCTCCCGGGAAGGCCGCTGCTACGCAGCCCTCTGGGTTGAGTGGGTCTGCTAAGTTGGAAGCCAGTGCCACCAATGTCCGCCCGGACAGGATTGATAAGACGCCGGCTCCTTCGGGAGTGCGCACGTTCCATCATATGCCCGCCAAGGTCATATCCCCAGCCCAACCCGCGTCAGGCTAGAGTTCCAATAAGTCGGACGCCGGCTCCTCTGACGCCTGCCCAGATCCTGCTGATAAGCCTGACGTTGGCCCCTCCAATGACCGCCCAGCGAAAGAGCCTACATTGGACCCCTTGGACCAGTCCAACATCCCAAGCTCACCGCAATGCTTGCCATTGCATTTTGAGGCTCCCGTGTCTCCTCTGCTGGACCCCGGGGATTTTAACCCTCCATCCCTGGTCGACACGGAGCAGCAGGATACGCTGACGTCAGGGCTCCCTCCTGAAGGGCCAGACTCCCTGACGCCAGATCCTCGGACGCCGGTTCCGACGCCAGCCTACCTGATGCCAGCTGACGTCCCTCTGCTGGATGCCACTCCAACGCTGGGCCCGATGCCCATGGGGCCACCTTTACCTGCCCCGCCTGCTGGGCCTTTCCCATGGCCTTCTGCTCCATCAGAGCCCCTGGCACCCAGGTATCAGACACCGCTTAACCCGGTGCTGCCCTACCCGGTACCGCAGTATCCGATGCCACAGTACCCGACACCACTTTATCCGATGCCACAATACCTGACGCCTCAATACCCGATGCTGGGCTTCCCACTGTCGGGTGATGAATGCTCCCCTTTACGATGCCCTCAGTATCCACATCCCCCTCTCCTCCACCGCCCTCACCACAGCCGCTGGTGGACTTGAAGGAGACTCGGGCTGCCTGGCGGGCTGAGGCCAAGGCTCAGCTCATCAGGGAGGTAGAGAGCCATCTTCCGGCACCGGACCCTGCACAAAATCCCCTACGTCAGAGACGGGAGACTCCCTCCCCTGTACCCTACACCAGAGGTGAACCCTCGGGCGCCAGGGGTGGGGAGGATACACTTCCCAGAGGGCTTCCCAAAGGGACCGTTGCTCCCTCGCATTGGGAGGAGTCTTCCTCCTCTATGTCGGAGACCACTGACTCAGACTCAGGAGGATGCTCCAATCCTGATGACGAGCCTCGTACTCCAAATCATCCCAGGCCAAGGACTCCTCCGAAGTCTCCGGAGGATCCTTCCTTTTTGGAGTTACTGAGAAAGATCCAGGAAGTTCGTCAGTGGCAATCTCTGGAGCCAGATACACAGTGTAAGAAGCTCGCTGCCCACTTGGATCTGCCTGAGACCACTCTGACATTGATTCCACCCTGGATTGAGCCTCACGCAGACCTTGTTTCCATTATTTGGAAGCAGCCGTCCGCGTTAGCCCCCCTTCCGTGGAAGGCAGATCAGCTATAGCAGGCTCCTGAGGGAGTAAATTCTTCGAATGTACACCTCAAGGTGGACTCAGTCATGATTAGCGCCGCTCACGGCTGTTCTGCCAACCCCAAACATCTCAGCTTGTCTCCACTGGACAAGGAGTCCTGGCTTCTGGACCAGTATGGAAAAAAGGTGTACGCTTCTTCTACCCTGGGTATTAGGGCCCTGAACTATGTCACACATATGGGGGATGACCAGAAGACAATCCTAAGTCAGGTGGAATCAAAATTGGACTCCCTTCCTGAGTCCCAAACCAAAGAGGAAGTGGCTGATCTTGTCCGCTCTGCTTGTTTGGCCAGTTGGCACATGCTTTGTGCCACCTACGGTGCAGTGGACGCAGCTGGACAGAGTTTGGCTTTCACCATAGGTCTTCGGTGTCATGCCTGTCTCCGGGTGTCAGGATTGGTCCCTGAAGTGCAATCTGCCATTCTGGATGCACCCTTCAGGGGTTCGGTGCTGTTCAGTGGCAATGTCAAGGACATCATCACTGACCTGCAGGAGAAGGGTACTGTACTCAAGTCCATGAACTCTCTATACAGGCCCCCTCAGACAGCGTCACCCTTTTCTTCGACATTCTCAACCAAAAGTGAAACCACAGGGCAAGCGGGCCAACAAGCGTCGGGCCCCTCCAGCAACCAAGACTCCCCCTGCCAAAAAAGCTGCGGGAGCCTCGGCCACTGTGCTGCCCCACACCTCCTGACTCCTTCCCTGTCCCACGGCCTCTGGACACTCCAGAGGAACCAGTAGGAGGAAGGTTCTCCTTCCGTCTACCGGGTTGGGAGAGAATTACATCGGATACTTGGGTGCTCCAACTGATAGCAGCAGGACACTCAATCAAGTTTCTTCAGAAACCGCCTCGAAGACCACCCCAAGTCGTCTTACTCCCCGGAACATCTTCCTCTGGTCCTGGAAGAAATTTCCTCCCTTCTAGCGAATGCGGTGCTAGAACTGGTCCCCACCCATCTTTGGGGGACAGGTTACTATTCGAATTTCTTCCTAGTTACAAAGAAGACAGAAGTCATGAAGCCTATTTTAGACCTCAGTTCCCTGAACATGTTTTTGGAGTACAGACGCTTCAGAATGCTCTCCTTGCAGAGCCTTCTGCCACTTCTTCAGCAGAGACAGTGGCTGTGCACTTTGGATATGCAGGATGCCTACCTGCACATCCCTATCCACCCTTCCAACCGCAAATTCCTTTGGTGTTCTTTTCAGGGAGACCACTACCAATTCAAGGCCCTCCCATTTGGTCTTTCCTCAGCTCACCGAGTGTTTACCAAATGACTGTCTGTGGTAGCGGCCCACCTGCATACCCAGGGAGTGCAGGTATTCCCGTACCTGGACGACTGGCTCCTGGCAGCCCCATCCAGGGAGGAACTTCTGCGCTCTCTTTCGTTTACTCTGTAGGTTTTCACCAGCCTGGGTATCACCATCAACCAGGCCAAGTCCCATCTGGTCCCTTGCCAAAGACTCCAGTTTATCGGGGCGATCCTGGACACTACCATCGGCAAGGCCTTTTTGCCTCTGGACAGGATGAACAACCTCCAGACTCAAGCACGTCTGTTGTCCAGTCGCAGAAGGGGCGGTGCCAGGTCAGTCTTTCACCTCCTCACACTCATGGCGGCTGCCATCCTGACAGTCCCTCGCACTCAGCTCCATATGAGGATCTCTCAGTGGATGCTTTGGTCTCAGTGGGACCAAACACTGGACAGTCTAGACCAGGAGGGTCTAGTCTCCGATCTCATGGTCAGGGACTTGCAATGGTGAATGGTACAAGAGAACCTTTGCCGGGGAGTTCACTTCAGTATCAAACCCCCTCCCAGACATTGACAACAGATGCCTCAGGAGAGGGCTGGGAGCCCATCTAGGGTCTCACAGGACTCAGGGCAGCTGGTTTTGACTTGAGCAGACTTTACACATAAATGTGCTCGAACTCAGAGCTGTCCTGTATGCTGTCCAGGCTCTGCACTCCTCCATTCTTCCCAGTCATCTAACCATCCAGATGGCCAACATGTGTGTAGTCTGGTACATCAGCAAGCAGGGAGAACTCGTTCCTACCCTCTGTGCAGAGAAGCAGTTAGAGTTTGGAGTTGGGATGTTCAGCACAACCTTCACCTGATGGCAGTTCATGTTCCGGGAGTAGAAAACACGCTGGCAGACCACCTCAGTCGGTTTTCAGCCAGAGCCCACGAATGGGAACTGGATCAAGAGGTAGTAGATGACATCTTCCTGCTCTGGGGAACCCCACAGGTAGACCTGTTCACATCTTCTCAAAACGCAAAACTTCCCGCCTTCTGCTTGCTCGCTCCAAGACGAGACATTTTCTGGTGGGACGCCCTGTCTCTCGACTGGAGGGACAGATTCGTCTGTGCCTTCCTTCCAATTCCCTTAATTCCGAGGGTCTTGCACAAGCTCAGAACAGAAGGAGCCCAGATAATCCTCATCGCTCCATTCTGGCCCAGGCAAGTCTGGTTCTCTCTTCTGCAACAATTTTCAGAGGAGCCTCTGCTTTCTCTTCCTCTGTCACAGTACTTGCTGACCCAGGATCAGGGGACCCTTGTTCATCCAGGTCTCAAATCCCTTCAGTTACATGCGTGACTCCTGCAGACGTAGCTCAAGACCAGTTTGGGGTTTCTCCACTCATTGCAGATATTCTGGTGGAGGCCAAAAGCCTTCCACTAGGCCTCATCAAATGGCTTTGAGCCTTTCTCTTGCCCAGTTGAAAGTGTCCTGGACTACATGCGTCATTTCTTTGACCTGGGTCTCGGCCATTCCTCTTTGAAAGTCCACATGGTGACAGTTTCGGCCTACCATGTCCCTTTTGGAGACAGGACTTTCGTTCAGTTGGAAGTTTCTTAAGACTTTCCTCAGAGGGGTTCTCCATTTCAGACCCCCCATCTGCATTGCTGCTCCTTCTTGGGATCTGAGCTTTGTTCTTGAGAAGCTTACTCTGTCTCCTTTCGAACCGGCAGCCTCAGCAGACTTGAAATTCCTCTCTTGGAAGACTGTGGCCATTACTTCAGCCCAACGAATTTCCGAGCTTCAGGCCCTGATATGCAAAATCCCTTATTTGATTTTTCACAAGGAACATGTGACTCTGCGCACTAACCCTGCATTTCTCCCTAAGGTCGTAGTGGAATCTACGCTGAATCAATCCATTGAGCTACCTGCTTTCTTTACACAACACTCCAGTCAAGAGGAGTACCTCTTGCATACTTTGGATGTTCACAGAATACTGAGATACTATACCACTAGGACTACGGATCTCAGGAAATCGGATCAGCTTATTGTCTCTTTTGCTCACAAAAGAGAGGGCAATGCAGTTTCCAAGCAATGCCTTTCTAAATGGTTTGCTCATTGTATCACCTTCTGTTACGACAAGTACCACAAGACCCTGCTGGGTCAAGTCAGAGGTCACTCCACCAGAGGAGTAGCCGCCTCTGCGGCTTGTTTCAAGAATGTGTCAGCGGCAGACATCTGCGCAGCCGCGACTTGGACTTCTGTCCATACCTTTACGAAATATTACAGTTTGGATATTGCCTCTCCCCGTAGAGCAGGCTTCAGGTTGGCTGTACTCCAAGGTCTTCTTTCCTGAGACCCATTCAGTTGGAGGCTCCATTGGTTGGATGATTTTCCCTCCTCCCGAGAGCTTTTCCTTTTTTGCAGACTGCTTGGGATTCAGTCCTATATGTAATTACCTACTGCAAGAGCCCTCTCGAAGTAAGATAGTATAGTTATGTAAGAACTTACCGCAACAGTAGATCTTCGAGAGAGGTTCTTGCAGTAGGTAATGCCTTCCCATCCTCCATCCCCCTTAGCTTTTCAGCTCCTTTCCCAGGAAGGGGAAATATCTGCTTCTCTCTCGTCTTGCCTTTTTTGGCCTTTGGCGGGAAAGAACTGGAAGGCGGGCATGGGGGACCGCCCCTTTATACTGACGTCGCATTACATCGGCACCTGACGTGGGGAGGTCCCCCGCCAGAGACTGCTAGCTAGAACTTTTTCTGTGAGGTCCTGATGCCTGCCAGGTCAGTCCTATATGTAGTTACCTACTGCAAGAACCTCTCTCGAAGATCTACTGTTACGGTAAGTTCTTACATAACTGTACTTTCTTTCAAGTGGGAATAACAATAGAAAACATTTGCAACAGGTAAATACCTTATTTAACTAACTGATATTCTGTTAACTATAGAAAAAGAACACAATGTGATAAAAATAGATTTAGGTTATTTGAATTATTAAAAGCCTGGTACTTTATTGTAATTAAGTATTGGTTTGACCCAACTTCTTCCAAGGTGCACTGAGGAATGAGGTGACAAAATTGTTCTGGAACATGTATAAGCAAACTGATTTGAATCAAATTGTATGAGAACACCTATGAGTCAAACAAGTTCAAACAACATGAAGTCTTGCTATATTCTGACTATATGTATTTGGCCCCAGCACTTGAACTGCTCTGGAGAGGAAAGGGTTAACTGTATGCCAAGGCATAGAACATTGAGCTCGAGCTCGATTTTTAGACCTCTATCCCATGTACTCCTCAGTGTAACTGTCAGATTCGTTACTCCACCTAACTGAGAAGTCGCTCTGGAGAGTCTCTCCTTCACTTCGGTTCGGTTTTAGTAAAAAAATCGGTCGGTTTGTCAACCGTTTACTTTTTTTTTTGGTGTTCGCATCTCTGTCCTCAGTACAGTAAATGTGTAGTAGGTAGTTTAGTGTTTTGTGGTAGAAATTATTTTTTGTTCGGTTTCTTCCCAGTCGGTTCAGTTAGGAACCGAAACAATTCTGTTTTGATTTGTTCCGAGAATTGTATTGTGGTTTCCGGTACCTATTGGATCCTAAAAAAAAAGAAAAAAGATAATTTCCTTGTTTTTTCAACTGACCCGTGACACGGTTGGAACCGATAAGTTGGTAGTTGCCTGGCTTAAACGCTGGTAAGGGTAACTTTTTTCCTGTAGGCATGTATGAAAAACCCAAAAAGAAAACCGGTCCCACTGGGTTTCAGCACTGCACCGAGTGTGGGGAGGCCTTTGCTAAGGCTGATCCCCACCTTGTCTGTGTTTACTGTTTGGGGTTTGACCACCTCAAAGCGGACTGCCAAATATGCAAAAACTTTCCCAAAGCCACTTTAGATAAACATTTAAGTAGGCTGAAGGAAAGGGAGGCAGAGAAATCCACTGACCCGGATGGCCAGCGCAGTTCAGTCCCGACCGAACCTGAGGGGGTGCCCACTGACCTGGACGATACCTCCTTGGCCAAAAGGAGAGCCGATTCTGTGGAATCGGTTCCATCTCAGAGAAAGCTCAAATCAGCCAGTTCAGATCCCGGTTCTCATGTTCTGACCGCTGATGAAATAGCTAAAGCGATTGCTATTGTACAATTGCTTTGCCCGGTTCCAACCGAACCAACACCAACTCAAAGATGATTGGTTCGGTCAGACTTGCCTGCTTCTGAATATGATCCTGAAGTATTCTATGAGGGTGATTGGGAAGGAGATGAAGATTATGAAGAAGATGAGGATTATGAAGACCTAGATGAGCCAATAGAGCCTGACATCTCCCCAGACAGGCCTTCAAACGTGTCTCCTCCCAGACTTTCTGAGTCCCCCTTCCATTTCTTGCTCTACAAGAAAGTGGCTGATACTCTTCAGCTTCCAGTGGAAGAGGCTGAACAGGATCAGGAGGAACCCAACTATGCTGAGATGATAGATGTCCCAGAGTCCAAAAGAGTGTCCATCTCTTTGCATAAATCCCTGGGGAAACAGACAGGAAATTCTTCAGTTTCCCACATCCATACCTTCTGTGGTTAAAAACGATGGACAGGAGGTATGCCCTGTCAGGTCCTGGGATGGAATTCCTTACAAATCATTGCAGCCATGTTGGGGTAGTGCAAGCTGCAGCCTGTGACAAGGCTAACATTCCCCTGGCATCTCACCCCCAGATAAGGATTCCAGGAAAGTGGATGCCATGGCAAAGAAACAGTACTTTGCATCTTCTTTGGGGTTCAGGCAATCTAATTATATGGCATATACAGCCAGATACCAGAAGTCTATGTTGGATACGGTTCTGGAGCTGGCTAGGAATGCCCTTCCCCAGCTGTCCAAGGAGCTGGAACAGGTGGCTGTGGATGGTATTGAGGCATCTAAGGTTCAGTTTCATGCTGCTGTTAACTCGAATGATGTACATTCTAGGGTCATGGCTATATCTGTCTCCATGAGGAGATGTGCTTGGCTCAGGTGTACCAGTTTATCACAGGATACCCAGACCAAGGCCATGGATTTTCCTTTCACCATTAGCTCTCTGTTTGGGGAGCAAACAGAGGCTTACATGAGAAAGATGGATAATACAGGGCCACCTACAGGAGTGCTGCAGCCAAGGAAAAGCAGGTCTCTCCTCAGAGGCAGCAATCTAGGGCTGGCAAGGGCAGGCCTTTTCAAAGGCCTTTTTACCAAGCCCAGGCCTCCTTTTCTTTCCAGCAGAGGGGATTCTTTAGGGGAGGAGCCAGAAGGGGGATGACCAGGACTCCATCCTCCACTCAGCCGAAGCCCCCTACCAAACAGACATCCCGATGTGTCAGCCAGGGTCACCTCCCCGGTTCCAGTAGGGGGCAGGCTGGCTCACTATTTCCAGGTCTGGAAGTCTATTACCTCAGACAAATGGGTCCTGGAAGTAGTGAGCCAGGGACTTGCTCTCAGCTTCAGAAGGTTCCCAAAAATGATGGCAAAGTCTTTCAGTCCTCCCTCTCTTGTGGAGACAAAAGCATTAGAGGCAGAAGTCTCTTCTCTACTGCTCCTGCGAGCAGTAGAGAAGGTACCTCTCAATCACAGGGGAAAAGGACTATATTCCAGATACTTCCTTACCCCCAAAAAGGCAGGGGAGTGGTGACCCATGCTAGATCTACGATACCTGAACAAACACATACTAAAGCCAAAGTTCAAAATGGTGACTGTGGGAATAATTCTCCCCTCTCTGAGTCCAGGAGACTGGTTAGCCTCCCTGGATCTCAAAGATGCCTATTTCCACATACCTATCAGACATTCCCACAGAAAGTACCTCAGGTTCGAGTTGTCCTCAGGCCACTACCAGTTCAGAGCAATGCCTTTCAGCATAACATCTGCTCCAAGGGTGTTCACCAAGTGTCTAGCAGTAGTGGTATCCTTTCTCAGGAGACAAGCCTCTTACTGTTCTCTTACCTGGATGACTGGCTCATAGTGCGTCAGTCCTCAGACCAAGTCAAGTTAGCTCTAGAGGTCACTCAGAAGCTTCTGGACTCCTTAGGATTCATCCTAAATCTAGAAAAGTCTGTTCCGGAACCAACCCAGCTTCTCACATTTATAGGGGTGGAGCTGGACACTGTCCAGTCCAAGGCCTTTCTTCCTCTTTCAAGGGTTCAGTCCCTTATCACTCTGGCTTCCTCTTTTTATCCACTAGTGTCTCAGCTGGCCAGACATTTCTTGCAGTTGCTAGGCCACATGGCAGCTTGCACTGCAGTAGTGCAAGGGGCAAGGTTTCAAATAAGAGATATTCAATTTCATCTAAAATCTTTTCAGTCTCAGAAAAAAGACCCCCTTTCCAAGTTAGTTCCAGTGTCTCAAACTCTGGTTCAGGCTCTCCAGTGGTGGCTGGAGGAGGACAATCTAAGGCAAGGTGTCCCCTTCCTCAGTCAGGCCCCAACAGTAATTCCCACCACAGACGCTTCCCTGCTGGGATGGGGAGCCCATCTGGATCAGCTTACTGCTCAGGGAACATGGTCTCATCGGGAGTCTCTCCTGCACATAAATCTTCTTGAACTCAGGGCTGTCTTTCTAGCACTTCAGACATTCTCAAACACAATTCAGGGGAAAGTGGTGCAGATCAGGACAGACAACACCACAACCATGTAGCACATCCACAAGCAGGGGGCACTCGGTCCTTGGCCTTGTGCACCAAAGCCATGAAAATATGGTCACTAGCTTATTTCCTGCAGGTTTCCCTGATAGCTGTGCATCTCCCAGGTAAGGACAATGTACTGGCAGAGTCTCTTAGCAGGATTTCCCAAGGTCACCATGAATGGGCCCTGAAGCCTCTAATTCTTCAGATCATTTTCAAAAGGTGGGGCACTCCAGAGATAGATCTCTTTGCACCCCCGGACAATTATCAGCTCCCCCTATTCTGCTGCAGACCCCCTCTTTTGGGGTCTGTTCCCCAAGATGCTTTCCTCTTGGATTGGACAAAGGTTTCTGTATGCTTTTCCTCTGATACTCATAGTTCTGGTCAAGATCATATCTCAGCCTTGCACTGTGATTCTGGTGGCCCCAGATTGGGCCAGGCAGCCTTGGTATCCCCTACAACTGTCAATGTCAGTGACAATTCCTCTTTGTCTTCCCAGACAGTTCAATCTTCTCACCTCATCACAGGGGAGGATACAGTATCCCAACCTTCAGACTCTCAGACTCAAAGCTTGGCTCTTGAAGAGCTCGAATATGCAGGCCTGCATCTTTCCCAATCAGCCCTGGACGTTCTTAAGGTTAATAGAAAACCTTCCACTAGGAAAACCTACAATTCCAAATGGAAGAGATTTAGTTTTTGGTGTTCTCAGGGGCATATTCAACCAGATTCAGCTGACATTGCCACTGCTTTGGACTATTTGGTGCATTGTAACAGTTTAGGCCTCAGGCCTACCACTCTCAAGGTGCATTTGGCAGCCATCTCTGCCTTCCTTTCAGCTGGGAAGGGTTCTTCCTTAGCCTCCCATCCAGTTTTTAAGAGATTTTTCAAGGGTTTGGTTCATATCAATTCACCTTTTAGGGACCCTACTCCTGTTTAGGATCTGAATATCTGCATTGCACTGCTTATGCAGCCTCCTTTTGAACCATTATCTTCAGCTGAGCTAAAATACTTGACTTGGAAAACCGTGATTCAGAAACCATCCTCCTCAGTGACTTTAATATTAACTGGCCTGCTGCAGAGGCAGGGGTGTACAGGGATTTGATAGCAGCAGCAAACCTTTCTGAGATGGTTAGCTCCCCAACCAGGACAAACTATAAAACAGGCACCAGCACCCTTCTGGATTGGATCATAACAAGCCATCCCACCAGGATCACAAACACCACTGTCCTCCCTGACACACTTAGTGACCACTCCCCCGTCATCTGCTACTGGTCCAATAAATTCATCAAGCCCCCCCCACCAAAACCATTACTAGCCGGGTTCTACCTAGAGGCAAGCTACCTCATCTCAGAACCTTCATTCGTCAACAGGATTGGTCCTCAGTTCTCATGCAACCAATGTGAACACAGCACTGGAACACTTCGTCAGGATCTTCAACCAAGCATGCAACATATTTGCACTCTACAAGAAGTGCAAGGCCAAAGCCCTATGTAACACCTGGCTCACGGGAGACCGACCTACTTAGACGACTGAATGCTCGAGACCACCTTTGGGAGATTGCCAGAAACACCGGGAGACAAGTTGATATTGTTAATTATAAACGTGCATGAAGAAAAGACTGCACCAAATATATACAGGATACAAAGACCACCTATTTCTATGATGCTCTCGCTAACTCATGGGGCAACAGTAGGAACTTCTGAAATAACATTAAAGAAGTCACCGGGAAGCAATCTAAATCACCCCCGTCAGTACTCAGCATTTATTTATTTGCTTTTGGTAACCGGGTGAGTGCACTAGGCATAGCAATGCCTATTTTCAGGCACGACCCGGGAGAAGACAGTTTAAAACATACAAAATGAAACATACATGTGACGCAGCACATGAAATTGGTGGAACACAGTGAGGAATGCAGGCAGCTAACAACAACTGGAACAATAAGTTCAAAGAGCAGTTCACATTTAGGAATAATTAGGGGAGTGTTACAATGGAGGCAAAACTGGAGAATACATTTAGGTAACATAAACAACTAGAGTTACACGGTGAGTGAAACAGGCATTAGCAATGAAGGTTTATGCAAAACAAAGTACAGTAAGTGCCTGAATTGAGGTGAGATGATAAGAGAGAGAGAAAGGTGGAGAGAGTGAGGGATGAGGGGAGGAGAAAGTGGAGGGGAGAGAGATGGGTAGTATGGGAGGCGGGGAAAAAGACGTACAGGAGGAAGGTATTATGGTGGGAGAGGGGAGAAAGATGAAGTCTAAGGTGGATTGAAGCAGGTGCATTGGCTGATTGATTGTAGATGTACCCGGTGCCGAGTTTTAAAGCTAGCATGGGTAAGTGCTCCACGAATATTTGGAGGTAGTAAGTTCCAGTATTTTGGGGCCATATGTGCAAAGGCGTGCAAGCCCATGTTGGTTTTACATCTGAGAATGTGATAGGGGGCTATGTCAGCAGATTGGAGCTCATAGGACAGAGGGTGTGAGTGGACCAGACAGGCGAGAGAAGATGGAGTGCCAGTGCGGACTGTGTTGTCAATAAGAGACCCAAGGGATTGGAGCCGATGGCCAGAGGGGCAAGGCCAGTTAAGGTCAGAATAGAGTTGGCAATGGTGTGTGAAGTGAGGGGATGCCGAGGCATACTGGCAGATATTGTTATAGGTGGTGTCCCACTTATGGAGGGAGGATTTAGAGGCAGATAGATACGTGACTGATCCATAAGTCAGGGCGGGGAGTAGAAAGCCTTGAGCCACAGCGAGTCTAGCCGAAGGGGTAATGGCATAGCTGGTATCGGTAGGCACCACCTAATTCGCAGACGTACAGATTTACAGGTGTTGGTCATGTGTAGGTCAAAGTTAAGGGATTCGTCCAGAGTGATGCCCAGGTATTTGAAGGATTTGGTACTGTTAAGTGAAGAACCGTCAGTACAGGTGATTTTTAGGGCATCAGGGTATGTTTTGAGTTTGGCGGGCGATCCAAAGAGCATGGAATGCAGTTTATTAATGTTGAGAATGAGTTTATTCTCTATCAGCCACGACTGAATGGACGTGAAGTCTGAGTTAAGAGGTTGGTTGACGTCAAGTGGGTTCCTAGCACTGTGATAAATTACTAGGTCGTCTGCATAGAGGAGGGTTGAGCAGGTTAAAGCAAGCAGCGGGATGTCATTAATGAAAATGGAGAAAAGCAAGGGGCCAAGTATGGAACCCTGGGGCACTCCAACTTGGATGGATGTGGGATCAGAAGAGCCGGGATTGAAGACAACGGTCTGCTTTCTACCGGACAGGTAACTGTCAAACCAGGCAACTACATCAGTAGAGAAGTCGAGGGAGCGAAGTTTAGAAAGAAGGAGGGTATGGTTTAGCAGGTCAAAAGCTGGTGAGTTTAAGGAGGGCAGTAGTCATACTGTGCCCCTTACGGAAACCGTGTTGAGAGCTAGACAAGAGGTTATGCTGCTACAGATAGTCAAGAGTTTGGGTTGCCACAAGTTTTTCAAGGATTTTACTAAGGAGGGAGAGGATAGCTATAGGACATAGAAACATAGAAGTTGATGGCAGATAAGGACCGCAAGGCCCATCCAGTCTGCCCATTTCTTTTTCTACCTTATAAATGTGCCATCGGCCTTTGCTCTGTCAGTGGCCTATCTATTCATAGTCATTTGTATTGCTCCCTTATGCCTATCCCATGTCTGTTTGAAACCCTGCACTGTATTCATAGCCACCACTTCTTGTGGTAAGCCATTCCATGCATCCACCACCCTTTCTGTGAAAAAGAATTTCCTCACATTCCCCCTTAATCGGCCCCCCTCTAATCTCATGCTGTGACCTCTTGTCCTGCTATTTTTCTTATATTTAAACATGTTAGACTCTTTCACCTTGTTAATGCCCTTAAGGTGTTTGAATGCCTCGATCATATCACCTCTCTCCCTCCTTTGCTCAAGGGTATACATATTGAGCTCTGTTACTCTGTCTTCATATGTCTTCTGATGCAGTCCCTGCACCATTTTGGTTGCCCTTCTCTGGACTGCCTCAATTTGGTTAATGTCCTTGTGAAGGTGTGGCCTCCAATACTGGATGCAGTACTCCAGATGGGGCCTAACCAGTGTCTTGTAAAGAGGGATTATTACCTCCCTCTTACGACTTGTGATACCCCTACTAATACACCCTAACACCCCCCTAGCCTTACCTACTGCTTTAGAGGTCTGCTTGGATGATTTCAGGTCATCAGTGATGATGATGCCCAAGTCTCTTTCTTCCTTTGTGACTGCTATCAACTCCCTTCCCAGCCTATAGGTGGCTTCAGGGTTTCTCTTCCCTATGTGCATGATTTTGCACTTCTTTGCATTAAATCCCAGTTGCCACTCTTCTGACCATTTTGCTAGTTTGTCCAGATCTCTTCTCATTCTGCACACCCCATCTGGATCATCTACTCTGTTGCAGATCTTGGTGTCATCTGCAAACAGACAAGCCTTACCCTCTAGTCCATCTGCAAGGTCACTAATGAAGATGTTGAGGAGGACTGGCCCCAGAACTGATCCCTGAGGTACCCCACTTGTGACTTGCATCTCTTCTGAATGTATACCATTTACCACCACTCTCTGTTTTCTGCCCGTCAACCAGTTTGCCACCCAGTTGACCAACTTCTGACCCATCCCGAGCCTACCCAGCTTATTTGTCAATCTTCTATGTGGAACAGTGTCAAAAGCTTTGCTGAAGTCAAGGTAGGCGACATCAACTGCTCTCCCCGGTCCACCACTCTGGTTACCCAGTCAAAGAAATCTATGAGATTAGTTTGACAGGACCTTCCTTTTGTAAACCCATGCTGTCTTGGATCCTGTGCCCCTATGGATTCCAGGTGTTGCACTATCCTTTCCTTAAGGAGTGCCTCCATAATCTTGCCCACTACTGAGGTAAGACTGACTGGTCTGTAGTTCCCCGCCTCCTCCCTGCTACCATTCTTGTGGAGCGGGATCACATGAGCCCTTCTCCAGTCTTCTGGGACCTCTCCTGTGCTCAGAGACTCACTAAACAGTTCTGCTAATGGCTCTGCTATTTCCAACTTTAGATCCTTAAGTACCTTGGGATGTATGCCATCAGGTCCCATTGCCTGGTTCACCCTGAGCTTAGCAAGCTCTTGTAGGACCCTTTCTTTTGTGAAGGGAGTAGTGCTCACCTCCCTCCCACCTGTGTCCATGATGCTAAGCTGTGGGCCCTGCCCTACCTTCTCTTCAGTAAATACTGAGCAAACGTATCTATTTAGGATAGATGCCTTTACAGGGTCCTCCTCCTCACATGCTCCCTTTTCTCCATTAAGCTTAGCAATACCCCCTCTGGACTTTCTCCTTTCACTAATGTATCTATAGAAAGTCTTGTCACCTTCGTTTACTGTTAGTGCTAGTGTTTCTTCAGTTTGGGACTTTGCCTGCTTACTGCCTTCCCTGCTTCCCTTAGGGCAGTTTGGTATGCCTCCTGTCTTCATCCCGCTGTGTTCCTTATATTTCCTGAAGGCCAGCCTTTTGGCTCTGACCTTTCTGCTACTGTATTTGAGAACCAAAGTGGTTTCCTTCTTCTTTTGCACTTCCTTTTCTGTCTAACACAATGGGATGTTGCTTCAAGTATTGCATCCTTAATGCTTGCCCACTTTGCCTGTACCCCTCACCTGTGTTTCTTTTTGCCAGGGCTAGCTTAACTCTGTTGGCCATCTTATAAAAGTCAGCTCCTCTGAAGTCTCATATTTTTGCCTTGGAATGGGATGATTTAGATGTAGTAGCCAAACTGAACCATACCATGTGATGGTCACTGGCCCCAGGTGACCTTCTACCTGGAGATCTGTGATCCCTTCCTTGTTAGTCAGTACTAGATCTATGATAGCCCTGTCTCTTGTGGGTTGCTGTACCAGTTGTTTGAGGCCCTCCTGCAGGGAATCCACTATGTGTCTAGTTCTGGCAGATGTTCCTGCTGGTATTGACCAATCTGTATCCGCATGTTGAAGTCTCCCATTATCAGAATCTCCCTTTAGCTGTCATGTTTTGTATATCTTCTAACAGTAATCTGTCTATGTCCCCCCCCACCGGGTCTGGGGGCCTGTAGAGAACCCCAGTTCTTATGGCTGTCCCATTTCCTGTTTCTAGGGTGACCCACAGTTCTTCTGGCTCCTTATGTGTATTCTGAATTTCTGTGGCTTTGATATTTTCATTGACATACAGGGCCACTCCTCCCCCCTTTTTGCACCTCGGTCTCTTCTGAACAATACATAACCAGGTACTGAAGTCTCCCAAGTGTGGTTACTGGTAAACCACGTCTCACTAATTGCTACTATGTCCAGTTTAGCCTCTGACATTATTGCCTGCAGGTCTGGGATCTTATTTCCCAGGCTGTGAGCATTTGTGTACATGATTTTCCATTGCCCAGATTTTGCTGTGTTAGTTGTTGGGTGAGGTTTGGCATTACCCCTGTGCGTCGTATGAGGAGACAAACCTTTTTTCTTACCTCGTGATGCAAATGAACTGCAAACATGCTGAATCCCTGTTTGACCACTAGCTGAGGGGGGAGGGGTGTTCTTCCCATTCGACGTATGGGGTACTGCACCCCTCTCCCCATTTGCTAGTTTAAATATTCTGCAAAGACGTCAAACTTCTGTCCCAATGCACTGACTCCCTCCTTAGTCAGATGCAGTCCATCAAATTTAAAGAACTTTCGCTCCCACAACTGTTGCCAGTTCCTACAAATCTGTGTCCTTTTTCCTGGCACCAGCCCTTGAGCCACGTGTTTAGCTCCCCTATCTCCCCTTCTCTGACCTTCCGTCCATCTGCTCCCTCTCCCAGACTGGCAGGATCTCAGAGAAGGAGATGCAGGACGAAATGGATGATAGTTTGTCACCCAGCCGGTCAGGTGTTCCTTGGGCTCCACAACTGACCGGCTGGCGAGATCATTAGTCCCTATGTGTACTAGGACATCAATGTTTTCTCCTGCTTTGTGAACAATTTTAGCAATGCGGTCAGTGTCTCTCCATGCTGATGTACCTGGGAGACATCTGACCATTACCCCTGGCTGGAGATGGGTATCAACTCCCGACTCATGGAGTCTCGATGATCAGAAGTTTTTTGGATTTCCTTTTTGCTTTTTTTGTTTTGGTTCCTGATTTGGGTGAGTTTTGTTGTGCTAGCTCCTGTGCTACAGTGTCCTGCTCTGCAGTGTCTTCTGCCTGTTTGTTTGATTTCAGAGATAGAGGCAGATACCTGTTTGTAGTGTTTATATGGTTTTAGGAAGTAAGATGTTGGAGAGCAGAGAGTGATGGGGCACCCGATTTGCCCCTCCTAACCACCTGCCAACCTCCTGAACCAACTACCCTCTGCGGTCGAGGTTTTTCTGTTGGATGCTGGGGAAGTGGCGGTGGTTCTTATAATGTATTTTCTCTTGAATATGAAATTTGAAGCGTGCAATCTCTGCCCATGCTGCCCGGAGCTGAACCCTAAGATCTCCAAAGGCCCAGCATGTAGGACAGTGTCCTAAATCCTGTAAGACTGTCCTTCTGAAAATTGTTCCACAGTACCTGCAGTTAATGATATCCATTCCAGATAAGCTGCTGGGTTTATAACCTAGTCAGAGTAATTAGAAGGAAAAAAAAGGAAAAAAAATGCAAGTAATGGTTTGATTGTGTTTTGTTTAACTTGTTATAACAAGTTAAATTACTAGTGCCCCTGTAAATGAGCTCACCTTGTGGAGGCCCCACTGATCCACCCCTTCCTGCTCTGCCACAGGAAATGTCACAGCTGTGGTACCCTATAAAAGGAGTGTAGTGTGGGGTGGGTGGCTGGGCCCTTCCCCTGCCAAAAAAGAAGAACCACGGACGAAAGAACAAGGAGGTAAGAGCAGAAACAATCAGTCAACAACAAATGCAGAACCCTGAACCCTGAAAGCTTATCCTTATGTTAGATAAAACTGTAAAACCTGTAAAGCACCACCTGTAATAATTTCAGAGAAAATATACGCTGTAAGAAACACTTTGCTACAGAGAAAAATAAAGCAATGAAATGTTAGCAACAAACAGTAGCAATCCCTGTGAATAAAAAATAAAAACAACACCACACAGTAAATCTGCTTAGCCAAAATAAGTCTTAATCCTTTTCCCTTGCTCTCGTAAGTTTCTCTACTCTGCCTTTCAAGCAGTCTTAGAAGGAAAGAGCTCAGGTGAAGCTAGGTGCCCTGGCCAGCAAACCAAGTCTTCTACCTCCAAGTGATCAACTAACCTGACTTTTTAATCCTTCTTTCTGTTGGAAATTACTGACAGTTTGCCGGTTCCACCCCCCACATACACACCTAATCCTTTGGAAGAGCTGTGGGAGAAAAGCAATTAACTTCTTCAGTGTGAGAAGGAGACTGAAACACCTCTGAGACAACAAACCTTTTCAATAAACAAACAAAAAAAAAAACAAGAATAAAATAAAACACAGTGTCAAACAATAATTTTGCTTAGCCCAATGATAAAAAAGTCACAAAAACGTAAGCTCCACCTGTAATACAGTAATTTCAGAGAAGATATACCCTGTAAGAAACACTTTGCTACAAAGAAAAATAAAGCAGTAACAGAAGATATACCTTGCAAAAGATAATTTGAATCAGAAGATTACAGCAGTAATCTGTTAGCACACACCTGTAGGCACACCTTGTAATAATGCAGAAGGTATAGCAGCAACAACAATTTGAATAAGAGAAAAATAAAGCAATGAAATGTTAGCAACAAACAGTAGCAATCCTTGTGAGTAAAAAATAAAAACAACACCACACAGTAAATCTGCTTAGCCAAAATAAGTCTTAATCCTTTTCCCTTGCTCTCGTAAGTTTCTCTACGCTGCCTTTTAAGCAGTCTTAGAAGGAAAGAGCTCAGGTGAAGCTAGGTGCCCTGGCCAGCAAACCAAGTCTTCTACCTCCAAGATATCAACTAACCTGACTTTTTAACCCTTCTTTCTGTTGGAAATTACTGACAGTTTGCGGCTCCACCACTACATACACACCTAATCCTTTGGAAGAGCTGTGGGAGGAAAGCAATTAGCTCCTTCAATGTGAGAAGGAGACTGAAACACCTCTGAGACAACAAACCTTTTCAACAAACAAACAAAAAAAAACAAGAATAAAATAAAACACAGTGTCAAACAGTAATTTTGCTTAGCCCAATGATAAAAAAGTCACAAAAATGTAAGCTCCACCTGTAATACAGTAATTTCAGAGAAGATATACCCTGTAAGAAACACTTTGCTACAGAGATAAATAAAGCAGTAACAGAAGATATACCTTGCAAAAGACAATTTGAATCAGAAGATGACAGCAGTAATCTTTTAGCACACACCTGTAGGCACACCTTGTAATAATGCAGAAGGTATACCAGCAACAACAATTTGAATAAGAGAAAAATAAAGCAATGAAATGTTAGCAACAAACAGTAGCAATCCCTGTGAGTAAAAAATAAAAACAACACCACACAGTAAATCTGCTTAGCCAAAATAAATCTTAATCCTTTTCCCTTGCTCTCGTAAATTTCTCTACTCTGCCTTTCAAGCAGTCTTAGAAGGAAAGAGCTCAGGTCAGTAGTTCGAGAGTAGTTTGGGATCACCCTTTTTTGGAATGGGGTGACTTTGGCAGTTTTCCAGATGTTGGGGACTAAGCCGTGACGCAGAGATAGATTGAAGATTTTTGTAAGGGGAGAGGCTATAAATGGGGCGGCGGTCTTTAGAAGCCTGGGCTCCAGCCCATCTGACCCTATACTGGTATGGTCTGGGGCTGAGAGGAGAAGCCTCAGAACTTCAGATTTAGTAATATTCTGGAACCTGAAGGGGGGATGTGTGATTTAAGATTTCACGTTGTAGTTGTCCGAAGAGACGTGAGTATTAGGGGATGGAACATGGTAACTGGAGAGGTCAGAGAAATGGTGGTTAAAAGAATTAGCTATAGTGGTAGGATTATTGCAGTGTATACCGTTTATCAGCATGTCATTTGCATGTGTTGTTTGATTTGCTCCAAGGAGGGTTTTTATTGTGGCCCAGAATTTTTTCGAGTTTCACGCTGCTTTGTTAGCAGATTTTTACAGAAGGAGCTTTTAGCTAACCGAATTTGCCTTTTGCATATATTTCTCTGGGCTCGGTAATTATTATAATCAGCCATTAGCTTAGTGGTTTTGAGGCGGTGCCACGCTTTATCCCTGGACCTAATCAATGCAAGTAGGTCTTTAGAGAGCCATTTCGTCTGTGATCCTCAGATCTGACGAGTGACACGGGGAGCATGGGTGTCTTGGAGCAGACGAAATTTAGCAAGGAAATGGTCTAATGCCAGTTGAGCATTATTAGAGGTGTGAATGGGGGACCAGTCGATCAGTGCGAGATCATGTAAGAAATTTTCTTGGTTAAAGTTAGCCAGGTTTCAGAAGGTGATGAGTTTAGGAGGTGGAGTAGGTTTGCTTGACGCACGTCAAGTGCAGAAAATAGGGGAGTGGTCACTGATTGAGTCAGCTAGGGTCCCTGCACATGCTGTGCTATCTGGGCGGTTTGTAAGGACCCAGTCTATAAGAGTACTAGCCCGAAGGGGGGGCATGACCCTGGTGGGGTCTACAGTAAGTTGATGAAGATTGTGACCTTGGACAATAGTGTGAGAGGACTGGTTTAATTTACTGGTCCAGTTTAGGTTCAGGTCCCCAAGAATGAGAACTTCATTACGACCAATAGCCTTATCAACCTGAGATAGCAGTTCCTCTAGCCCAGCCGTGCCACCAGCCAGAGGATTATAGACACAGACCAAGTGAAGTTTCTTAGACCCAAGCTTTACAGTAGCATAAATTGCTTCACAGTGAGATAGAGATGGTTGGGCATTGAGGGATAAAAGAATGTGTGGTTTGAAAAAAATGGCAACCCCGTCACCCCGCTTAGTTAAATGCCTATCCTGACGAATGATGTTGTAGTTGGGCAGTGAGCAGAGCTGATCAGGGGTGGAGGGTTTTAGCCAGGTTTCAGATAAACAGAGGATATCTGGGTTGTGCTGAGCAATCCACGTCTCCAGTTCAGCCTTACTGCGAAGCAGACTCCTAATATTTAGGTGGGCAATACGGATGCCCTTGGTGTCATGCCAGTTTGTAGCTTTACAGGATAGGTTACCTGGAGGTCCAGGGTTTTTCTCAATATCCCCCACTAACATCAAGGTTAGGTGAGATAGATGTAAGAGTTTGCGACAGATGTGGGAGATGGATAGGGTTATACTTGGTATCTTGGATTTATACAGAGTGTAGGATAAGTGATAGATGAATTTGTGCTGAATGAGGAGGGAAGGTGACAGGAGGCAGTTGAAGTGTTTTTCGTAAGAAATAACCTGGAGTGGTCAGGGTAGGAGTGGTGATAGTTAAAGGATATAGAGTTGTAGAGTGTAGGGAGCCAGATGAGGCAGAGAGCTGTAGAGGTTATTAAAATAACGAAATGGGGAGAAATGGCCATTTTGGTATAGTTGTAAGTGGCAATTAAAATTATAGGAATGTGTGGGAGTGAAGGGTGCAGTCTGAGCACTAGTAAGGATAAGAGATAAAAATCAAGTGCCCCCAAGCAGTTAAGAGTGAAAGGTGAAGCTCCGCAGCGGTGGTGCAAACAATCATTGTTAATCCGGTGTTAACAGACATCTGAATTAAATCTTCTCTAAGCCTGCGGTAAGAAGAATGAGCCAAGCAATGAACTCGCGGGGCAGGAGCGCTAAAAAAACCCAAAATAAGCGCCAATCCAGTTCTGACTGCAGCCTGAGCGTACCAGTGTCCAGGGCCTCAGAATCGGCGGCGGGTACTGAGAGGGAAGAAGATGAAGAGACAATTTCGAGGGGAAGCTCTATAGATGACAGGGCGACTGCACATATCATGAAAATGCTTCAGCGGATCGACAGTAATGTTAAGGACATCAAGCAAGATCTGAAGCACCTAGAAAGAAGAACGCAGGAGCTCGAGTCAGGCCTAGACGAGCTCCGCGAGGATTCGGTGCGACTCAGCAGGACAGTAATTTATTTGGCCAGAAGGGAAAGAGAGCTAACTGCCAGGGCCGAAGACGCAGAAACGAGAGGGAGGAGAAAAACTATCAGAATTTTTGGATTCCCAGAGGGAGCAGAACAGGACAATCCAATTGAATTTATTAAATCCTGGCTTCACCAAGAGTTAGACATCCCTGTTATGGAGCCTATAGAGCTTGAAAGAGTGCACCGCGCCCTTGGCCCCAAGCCAAAAAGTGATGCCCACCGCGCTCAATTTTGGTTAAATTCTCCCGGTACCCAGTTAAAGAGATGGTGCTATGTGAAGCATGGAGTAAACGGGACCTGAATCTGGATGGAAAACGGGTATATTTGGACCATGACTTCCCTCTAACCAATATGCAAAGGAGGAAGAGAGTCCTTACAGTTATAAAACAATTGAGGGAGAAGCAAATAAAAGCGTTCCTCAGATACCCGACCAAACTGCTAGTACACTGGTCTACAGGTAGTAAGTTGTATGATTCCCTTCTGCAAGCGAAAAAGTCACTCCAAAAGGCTGGAATTGAGCTCCCGGACCTGCAGTCTGAAGTTTTGGAGCAGACGCTGTTGCATCTGAACTGGTTGACGACAAGTAAGGGGGCTGGAGGAAAAGAAATTCTTAAGACCAAGGGCCCAGATGATCAGCTGTGCAAAGATTTGTGCCATCTAGGGAAGGGTCTGCATGCCAGGAAAGTGAATTGACGTGGACTGGGATGGATCTTCCGGCTTACCCTTCTGCCTATTCTTCGCGAATAGGCTGATCCTAGTACTATATCTGGTTATTAATAAGTTTACTGCATAGACTGCGGAGCCTCTAGCTCACTGCCTTTGGGAAATCTTGGCAAAATATTTCCGACTAAGTGCTGATGGTTGGCGAGAAAGGAGAATAAAGGGACTTTATATGGACTTGGGGCCTGCCTATTCGTAGGGCCGGAGACAGTTATGGTCCTGGCTCGACCCATGTCGGTGCCTAAGACGGTGCAGATTGGCCCAGGATATGGAACCCCATTTACTTACTGCACAAGTTAATGCAGGCGCAAAGAAGTTATGTTATGCAGTGGGGGCTTGCCTCGGCTCCATGGGTGATGCCTTAACTCCTTCTTCCCCCTCCCCTTTTCTCTCTCTTCTTTCCTCTTTCCTTCCCTTCTCCTCTCCTTTTTTTTTTTTTTTGTTTAAGCATTGGATCAAACACCAGTTTAATTGGCTGCCTGGTGGGGGGGCGGGGGCAACCTCTTGCGCTCCTGTCAGCCTACTAGCTTTAATTGTTACAGAGAATGCACCATCAACTCTGGAAGCTAATTCAGGGGAACGGTATCCCTGCGGGGGTCGGCCTCTAATGGTTCACTTGCCTGGTTTTTCGTGGATCGTGCCGACTCATACGTGGGGTTAGAACCTTCCTGCTGAAGTGCACCCCGGGAGATCACCCTCCCTACTTCCCTTAACTGAAGGGGCGGGGCTGAGGGCGATACAGTAGCCCGTGCTCCTGGGCGGAGGGAGCTTCTCTCTGAGGGTAGTCCGAGTGGACTGAACTGTATATAGTTCAAGCTTATGGTACTTCTAGGTTTTGGGTGGAGATGTTTATGTGTATATAGTTTTGTGGGACATTCAGAGTAGGAGGGCTGGGGTTGGGGGCTTCGGGTGTGGGGGGGAGGGGACCCGTGGTGAAAGTATTGCAGGTGAGGTTCTGTGCGCTGTCCTCCAGGGCAAAGGGGTCGGGGGTAGGCTCATCAGGCAAGGGGGTGTGTGGAGATTAGGGAGTCCAACAAAAGGAACAATATAGAGACCCTAAAACTGATTACCTATAATGTTAAGGGATTGGGTTCTCTGGCAAAGAGACACAGTATATTGAAAGACTTAGCGAAAGTACATTGTGATATTGGTCTCTTGCAGGAAACTCACCTCTCAGCATCAGAGCACAAAAAATTGTGTCGTCTGTGGGTGGGAGAGGTTTTTGCGTCATCCCATAAAAACCCGAAAAAGGCTTGGGTAGCCATTTTGGTGCACAGGGGACTGGGATTTGCACCCTTAAATTTTCTCTCAGACGAGGAAGGCAGATTGGCGGTCCTGTCTGGAAAAATTGCGGCCCCCACGCCTGTTAATCCGGAGTTTTTTAGGTACGTATTTGGGGTGGTGGCTACACTCCCAGAGGGCCACCTAATTATGGGAGGAGATTGGAATTGTGTTGAAGACGCTAGGTTGGATAGATCTAGAAGTCAAGGGAGCAGGGGAAAAGGTGCGGGGCCTAAGACCCTATCACGTCTCCGAACGGAGTTAGGACTGGTAGACACGTGGAGAGAGGAGTACCCCTCCAGTAGGGACTTCACCTTTTATTCCCACCCACAGGACTCGTATTCAAGACTGGACAGATTTTATATGCCCAAATCTAAAACAGACTATTCTAGATTAGCAGATATACCCAATACACCTATCGGACCATGCAAAAGTCAGTCTATCCATATCCCTTGGAGGTCAATATAAGCAATCTTTGTGGCGTTTTAGTGCTGGACTCCTTGGAGACAAGGGGTTTGTCTCCAAGATAAAAGAGGTCATAGCAAATTTTCTCAGGGAAAATACTGGGTCGGTGTCAAAGGTGAAGTACCTCTGGGATGGGCTAAAGGCGGTAGTGAGAGGTGAAATAATCTCATATTCGACACAACAAAAAAAGATTAGGCAACAGAAACAAGAGGGTTTGGAGCAAAAAATTATAGAACTAGGAGAGGCTCACAAGAAAGGAGGGTCACATAGCATACTTAGGGAGCTCCAAGGGGCTAGGGAACAGTTGCAGCGTCTCCTCATGTTAAAAACCGAAAATGCTCTCAGGTTTACAGCACAGAAATACTATAGTGGGGAAAATAGAGCGGGCAGGCTGCTTGCCTTTAGGTTAAGGAAGCAAGAGGCCAACAGGTTTATCTCTGGGGTTCAGGATCCTAGGGACCCTGGGAAACAGGTATCGAGTGCCTCCCAAATTGCAGAATGCTTCAGGAAATTTTATGAAGACTTATATAAGTCTGAGTCTGGGGCATCCCACTCTGACAAGATTAGGCAGTTCCTTGGAGGACTCAGGCTGCCCAAACTCTCCCTTGACCTTGAAAAAGAACTCGATAGACCATTCTCGCTATTGGAGTTAAGAGAAGTAATTAAGCATCTCAAACATAATAAAGCCCCGGGCCCGGACGGCTTCATAGCTGAGTTCTATCAGAAGTTCAGTGACCAGATATCTGCACTACTCCTGGAAATCTGCAGTGGGGCCCATATTTCCTCAGATGCCCCAGATACCTGGGCACAAGCCCTAATATCTGTTATCCCGAAGTCGGACAAGGATACGTCCTTGTGTGGCAGTTACCGCCCTATCTCATTGTTGAATTTAGTTGCCAAGATTTTTGCGAGAATGATAGCAAACAGGCTTCAGATGGTGGTAACTCAGCTGATCCATCCGGACCAGTCAGGGTTCATGCCAGGTAGGCATCTCCACGACAACTTCAGACGCTTGCTCACAGTAATGGCACACGTCCAGTCCCGGCGGGGCAAACAGCAAGCGGTAGTGATTGCGTTAGATGCTGAAAAGGCATTTGACCGCCTTGAGTGGGGATATCTTGGTGAGGTCCTTAAGAAATTTGGATTTGGCCCCAAATTTCAGGCATGGGTGGGCACCCTATATTCCAACCCCACAGCTAAGGTCAGATTGAATGGGTTATTCTCCCAACCCTTTCATATTAGGAGGGGAACGCGGCAGGGTTGCCCCCTTTCACCCCTTCTTTTTGCTTTAAGTATGGAGCCGCTAGCTGAGGCTTTCCGAGCCCATGAGGGCGTTAAGGAGATTATGGTAGGTGAGGTCGATAATCGCATATCTTTATATGCGGATGATACCCTCCTATACTTAGGGGATCCCCAGCATTCTCTACCAATTGCGTTGGACATGCTGAGAGAGTTTGGCTCCATATCGGGGTTCAAGATTAATGAATCCAAATCAGAATTAATCTCCTTAGGAGCCGAAATCCCACTTCGGGTAAGAAATATGACGGGCTTAAGATGGAATACCACTAATTTTCGATACCTAGGCATACATATTCCAAGGGACATGGGCAATCTGTTTAAGTTGAATTATTTGAAATTGTTGGAAGGGGTGAGGGAGGACTGCACTAGATGGGCTGCTTTGCCACTTAGTATTTCTGGTAGGGTGGAGTCGGTAAGAATAAATATCCTTCCAAGGATGTTGTTCTTATTCGACTCTATCCCCCTAAGTCCCCCAAAAAATTTTGGGCAGATTTACGTAAGTTGATAAGTAATTTTATATGGGCAGGGAAGAAGCCTAGGTTGAGCGGGGCCTTGTTGAAATTACCTAAAGGCCAGGGTGGTCTGGGTGTTCCGGACTTTAAGAGGTACTTTAGAGTGGCCCAATTGCAATACTTGAAGGTGTACGCATCTCCAGCACCAGTACAGAGTTGGGCCAAAATGGATCTACAGCTTCTGTACCCATGTACTCTCTCTTTCATCCTTTTCAACAACTCAGACCCTGGGGTGGTCTTTGGCCTCCCAAACCCCGGGCTTAGAACACTAATCAAGCTCTGGTTGCAAACGGTGAAGGAGTCGGGGGCTCAGGCTCAGATACGGGTGTTAAGGCAGGGGGGAATTACGGAAAGGCCGGGGTTTAAACCAGGATCAGAAAACCCTGTCTTTCTGAAATGGAGGAAGCAGGGACTGAGCACTTTCATGCAATTATTTAGTGGGGATATCTTGGATAGTTTCGCACAGATTCAACAAAAGTTTAAAATTCCCTAGTCCGATTTCTATGCCTATTTGCAAATCAGACATTATTTAAATGCGGAAGAGGGGCGGATACGGGAGAAGAAGGATACAGGTATTGACCCCCTTGTTGATTTCCTTATAGAGTTGTTAAAGGGCCCACATCAGGCAACCCACTTGATCTCTAGGATTTATGCGGCAGGTGAGCCACTAGATTCAAAACCCAAACAGAGGATTCAGACACTCTGGGAAAAAGAATTGGGTTTGGGAGAAGGGGAGGTAAGGTGGGAAGTAATTTGGAGGATGGCACACAGAACCTCGGCTTCGCCCTCATGGAGGGAATTTAGGTGGAAGGTGCTTACAAGGTTCTTTAGGACACCAGTGCTCACCAAACATTTTGGCCAGAGTCGCTCAGAGGAATGCTGGAGGGGTTGTGGACAAGTGGGAACGCATGAACATATTTTCTGGGGATGCCGAAAATTAAAAGTTACTGGAGGGTATTAGCGTGGCTAGAACAGATTTTCAAGTGGTGAACTTGATCACCCTTTACATTGTTACTAGGTGAGTACCCACAAGGCTGACAGGGCCTGCGTCCCAACTACCTGTTTCTGATTTTATTGGCAGTGGCCCAAAAGCCATTACTAGGTTGTGGCTTACTAACCTCCCAGTGGAGAGCACTGGTTGTCCTGTTGTAATCAAATTAAAGTAATGGAAAGGATCACAGCAAATTTAAAGTTACAATCTGATATGTATAAGCGATGGCTTCCTTTCCTCGACTATTTGAGTGTGGAAGAAGGAACAACTGTTTTAGACATTTTGGCAAGAGAAGCTCTGGACTAAGGGGCTGGTACTGGCATGTCGGTAGACGGCCTGAAGAATCAGGATATCCTGAACACGAACACTGGACCCTTACACAACCTTAGAAAGGCTCTCCTCACCACGGGTTTGGGGAAAGAGGGGAAGGGGGGAGTAGTGGGGAAGGGTGATAAGGGTGATTGTGGGTAGTGTTCTCTTCCGGGGGTGTTTTTTTTTTTTCTTCCCATTAGTGTGTGTCCCTTCTGACCCAGTGGTCTGAGAGCTGGGAGGTTTTACCCCCCCATATGTATTATTGTTTCAGGGGTTCTAAGCCAGAGGGGTTACGATTATTCCCCAATTACATCACTTGACTCCTGGGATTCTTAAAGGGCTGTATTTATTGTCTTGTGTATAATGGTCACTGTTTCCTTTTTCTTTCATTTAACTGATGCAATTAATTTCTGTTTTGTAATGTCTTCTTAATAGTTGGTACATTTTATGTTGTATGTATTGTGCTGGTAGTATTAGTAAAAACTTAAATAAAATGCAATTTCAAAAAAAAAAGAGTGAAAGGTACAGTCAGGGCACTCGTAAAAATATAGGATCAATCAGGCGCCCTCTAGCAGTCAAAAGGTATAGGCTGCTAATGGAAAAGTGAGGAGATAGTTAATTTCAACAAGACGCGGTATTGAGGGCGGAGTTACAGCCTATATAAAAGCAAAGCTGGACAAGGGGTTGGTGGTGGGGGTAGGAAGGAGTCGCTAGCGACTGTGAAAGCAGCAACTGTCCACCAGCTGCAGGCTATTGCTACTACAGACCCTTTTCTAAATATTAAAACTGGTGCTTTTAAAACTGGTGGAGAACAGAAATACAATTTCACTCAGAGCGTTCTAAAACGAGCAGCCACTTACGAGAAAGAGGCGCCAAAATTAAAACAAAAGATGGCCAGCTGTGGCTGCTCGAGTCTCAGGTAGGAGAGTCAAATTACCTTGCACAAATGGATGGGCGGTTGGATCGTCGGAGGCTCCTGGGCAGAGGAGCCCTCCTGAAGTCGCCTGCTGAGGAGAAAGAAATGAGGGTGAGTAGCTTGTTTATATAGGAGACAAAAAGGAGGGAAACAGGGAAAAGGTAATATGAGTAGCTGTGGTGGGGGTGGACAGAGCAGAGTGAGGTAGAGGACTGAAGATAAGGCACAGAGATCAGTGAAAGGCAGTAACTCTACCTACAAAACTTGCAGTGTGGTAGTACTGGTATTTGCACAAAACTCGCTCTACAGATAAAATGTGGCTCTTACTATGCAATCAGTTTAACATTATCTAGGCATGAGAGGAGCAGTGAAAGCATCGGTTTTAAATGTAACACATCGTGACTATGTCAGAGAGATTATTCTGTCAGCTTTTTTTTTTAAAGTGTCCACAATACTGCTGCAGGAGTGCAAATAGTTGGAGGTCACAATTTCATGTAGCAGCAACAGAGAGAGAATGTTCACGAGGTCCCTTTTAGAAAATAATTCTACAGGCAGCACCCGTCCACCAGCTGCAGGCTATTGCTACTACAGACCCTTTTCTAAATATTAAAACTGGTGATTTTAAAACTGGTGGAGAACAGAAATACAATTTCACTCAGAGCGTTCTAAAATGAGCAGCCGCTTACGAAAGAAAAGGCGCCAAAATTAAAACAAAGATGGCCAGCTGTGAGGCGCTGCTCGAGTCTCGGGTAGGAGAGTCAAATTACCTTGCACAAACAGAGGGCCGGTTGGATCGTTGGGGCGGGGGGGAGCTCCTGGGCAGAGGAGCCCTCCTGAAGTCGCCTGCTTGCACAAACGGACAGCCAGTTGGATCGTCGGGGGGGAGCTCCTGGGCAGAGGCCCTCCTGAAGTTGCCTGCTTGCACAAGCAGACGGTTGGATTGTCGGGGGAGCTCCTGGGCAGAGCCCTCCTGGAAACGCCTTTTGACAAACGGACGGGTCAAGCTGGATCGTCGGGGAGCTCCTGGGCAGAGGAGCCCCCTGAAGTCACCTGCTTGCACAAACGGACAGCTGGTTGGATCGGGGGGGCTCCTGGGCAGAGGAGCCCTCCTGAAGTTGCCTGCTTGCACAAACAGACGGCCAGTTGGATCGTTGGGGGGGGGGGCTCCTGGGCAGAGGAGCCCTCCTGAAGTCACCTGCTGAGGAGGAAATGGTGAAACTACACTTGACCAGAAACTCATTGCTGATACATTCAATGACACCTTCATGGACCTCAGTGCTGTACTCCCACAAGGTTTTCTCAATGAGGTGGTTCCCCTTGCCCCCCCAGCCACCTCCAGCCACCCTCCCTTCTACTTTAAAGCAGTGAAAATGCATCAAGTCTGCAACTACGTTACCAAAGCCATTTGCAACTCCAGAGCCAGCAGTGACTCCCTCGACCTCAAACTACTATCACTCACACTTGAAGAAGTACTCCGACCACTGACCAGGATTTTCAACCTCTCCCTCAGCCTCAGCCAGTTCCCTGACTTATGGACATCTGCCACAGTAACCCCAATTCATAAAAGTGGTGACAAAACAGCTACTGAGAATTACCGTCCAATTTCTATCCTACCTCCACTCTCCAAGGCCCTGGAGCAGATTGTGTCAGACCAGTTCACCGACTTCCTAGACAATCACAACATCCTGAGCAAGGAGCAACATGGCTTTAGAAAAGGTCATAGCACCTCCACGGCACTACTTGAATTGACTGGTGCAATCTATCACTCACTCGATAACAGTCATCTTACTGGGTCCACCTTCATCGACTTGACTAAAGCCTTGGATACTGTCAACCACAATCTCCTACTTGCCCAGCTTCGACTAGCAGGGCTCTCACCTAACTCGGTGAACTGGTTCAAAAGCTACTTAGACAACCTCTACCAAAGAGTGAGAATTGATGGCACACTCTCAGACCAAAGACCAGTCCGGTCCAGTGTCCCACAGGGCTCAATCTTGGGCCCCCTCCTTTTCAGCCTTTTTCTGAACTCACTGCCAGAATCCTGCCTGAACAGATCCTACTTTACGCGGATGATGCTGTTATCCTGGAATCCCACCATGATCCAGTCCATCTACAAGGTAACCTCCAACAGGCCTTCTCTGCAGTCAAAAACTGGTTCACAAAACACAGACTTATCCTTAACCAGAAAAAAACAAAGACCATGATCTTCTGCAGCTCCCAAAACAAACACAAACAACATCAGCTCTCCATTAAAACCAAGCAAGGAATCACCCTCAAACAAGTTCATACCTTCAAATACCTCGTCTTCACCCTCGACTGTAATCTCTTCTATGTCCCACACATCAATAACGTGCCAAAGGTAGCCAACACCAGGAGTGGCCTGCTGTTCCGACACAGGAAACATCTAACCCCAGAAGCTCTGTCCATAGCTGTCCAGAGCTCCATCATCAACATCATTGACTATGGTGTCATTATCTATGGATCTGCCACAACCTCATCTCTCAGGCGTGTTTTGACTTCCCTCAATCAAGCCTGCCGACTCGTTACTGGTTCCCACCGTCTCACCCACACCTGTGACCTCTACTCCAAAACAGGCTGGCTGCAACGGAGCAACTGAATCAAATACCAAATCTGTATCACTGCTAAGAAAATCATGATGGGAAAGGCGCCACCAGGAGTCAGCACCCTCCTCAAACCCAAAATCACCAACCGCAACACCGGGAGCTCTAAGCCCTAAATCCTTCAAATCCCCCACTGCTGCACATCCCAAGGCCAAAGGTTGTTTGCATACAGGGCTCCGAGTTGGCTGAACGAGCTCTCTAGTGACACCTCATCCACAGCAATGCTTGGAGCGTTCAAAAAAAAAAAGCTCCGCTACTCCATAACTGGCACCTCCACCTGTGCTTGCACCCCATAACGTCTTCATTCCCTACGCTGCTTCTGACCTTATAGGTGTCAGTTTCTGCCCTCTCTTCTTGCACTTACCTGTCCAATGCAACTTCAGATGCACTTGCCCTGTGTCTGTCCTGATAAGGCCCCTCAGCTGCCTCACCCTGACCCTCTACGGCTATGCCTTCCCCTACCCTCAGCCTTCTCCCCTTCCTGCCCTCTTCCTCCTATTGTTTCTTGAGTTACTCATCACTCAGTCTGATTTTGTCAGGCAAAGTTATTGTCTAAAACCATGTACCTGTAACTGTTTTATGTTTTAGTGTCTGATACCCTGTAACCAGCATGATGTGGAACCTTTGTAACAGAGCCTTGGCTCAAAGGTACTTTGTAATCCTAGACACAAATAAATAAATAAATAAATAAAAATTACATGATACCACCCATTCTGGTAGGGCATTCCATTTTGCTACCACCCTTTCTGTGAAATAACGTCTCCTCATTTCCTTCCTAAATCTTCCCCCCCCTCTATTGTTAGCACATGCCCCCTGGTGACCCTTCCCCTCCTTAACTTAAAGACCCCATCTGCCCCATCCTTATTGATTCCCCTTAGATACTTGAATGTCTCCATCATGTCCCCCCCGTCCCTTCTGTCCTCCAGAGTGTACATATTCAAGTCTCTCAGCCTGCTCTCATAGTCTGTCCCTTCCATTCCACATATCATCTTTTGTTGCCCTCCTCTGCACCCCCCTCCAGAAGCCTGATATCATACTTTAGGTATGGCCTGCAAAACTGCACACAATACTCTAAGTGCGGCCTTACCAGCAGCCTGTAGAGGGGCAAGATCACCTTTCTTCGCCTGGATGAAAAAACCCTCGCTATGCACCCCAGCATTTTGTTCACTTTTGCAGCCACTCTCCTGCACTGGGCAGTGATATCCATGGTCCCTGTTATCATTACCCCTAGGTCCTTCTCCTCCTCAGTGATCCCCAGCTTAACCCCTCCCAGCCAGTATTCTCTTCTTGGGTTCTTCACCCCAAAGCGCATAACCTTACACTCCTTTGCATTGAACCCCAGCTGCCACCTCTCTGACCACTCCTCTAGCTTGCTTAGGTCCCCCTGCAACTGCTTCCATCCCTCCTCTACATTCATCACTGCTCCGATTTTGGTGTCATCAGTGAACAGACTTATCTTGCTCACCACCCCATGTGAAGTGTCTGATATGAAGAGCCCGAACAATACTGGCCCCAACACAGAGCTCTGTGGCACTCCACTCATCACTGGCCTTGGAGTTGAGAGCTCCCCTCTCACCACCACCCGTTGCAGCCTCCCACTCAGCCAGCTTGTAATCCAGTTCATCATTTTTGCCCCTACATCTACACCAGTTAGATTCCCCCAAGCCGCCCATGAGGCACCGAATCAAAGGCCTTGCTGAAGTCCAAGTAAAGAACATCCACCGCATGACCCTTATCCAGCTCACCTGTCACCCAGTCATAATATTGTATCAGGTTGGTTTGACAAGACTTCCCTGAAACAAACCCATGCTGCCTCACATCCTGGAGGCCATTGTCCTCCAGGTACAACACCAGTCTTTCCTTTAGTATTGTCTCCATGAGTTTGCACACTATGGAGGTGAGACTTACTGGGAGATAATTACCTGGTTCATCCCTTGGTCCTCTCCCTTGTAATGGTACTACATCTGCCATCCCCAAGTCCAGTGGCACACATCCCGACTCCAGTGAGGTGCTGTACAGATCCGCCAGCGGCTCCGCCAACATCTCCGCCATCTCCCTCTGCACCCTGGGGTGGATACCATCTGGCCCTGGTGCCTTGTCTACCTTCAGTGCCCTCAGTCCCTCTAGGACTCTACTTCCCTCAATTCTTGCATAGCCAGCATTTGATGATAAAAGAAAATGTGATATTTTTATTCATTTTAATGTAAATACTTCTTGATGAAATGATTTAAATTTCTTGACTGTTTGTTTTTTATAATTCTGTACTATATGATCTACTAAGGGACCTCACTAAAAATGAATCACATGGTTCAACCTAGTTTTTATCCTTGTTCATATTTTATACTATGAACACAAACATTTTACTACTCTAACCCCCTTGCAAATGGGGTTTCCTAAAAATGCCTGCCTGGGCTTACCTTAGCCCTGTCCTCCTGTTCTCCTCCTGCTGTCTCCCAGGCTTCTCCCTAGTTGGCCACCAATTTTTTTCTGGTCCCCCAGGTCTGCTTTGCCCCTACAGTGCCCTGCTATCCTGCCCAAATGAAAATTTCAGCCCCCTGGGGCTTAAAAAACACCACTTGCGAGCACCCATATTAAACGTGCTGCCTCCGGGGCAGCAGAAATTGCATTGTGAGCACCCCAGGTTAAAAGTACTGCCTCCAGGGCAGCGGGACTTGCGATGGCACAGTTTTGCCTTCAAAATGGAACCGCTCGGTTTGCAGTCGCCTCGGGGGCTGTGCCGTGGGTCCCAGGATCCCTTCCACCTAATTGGGACCAGGTGACTGGGGCTCATTGAAATATACCTGAAAAGGGTCCCAGTCATCTGTATAATTCATAACTTGTGTCTGGCTGCTTCCAGGGTAGCCCTAAATGGCTTCGGCTGAAAAAAGGAATTAAAACGTGTTGCTGCATATTGGGGATGTATTGTACTGCAGGGGAGAGTGTTTTAAATTAAAGATACTTTTTCCCTGGATTAGCCAGTAGTTTGGAACTCACGTGTGTCAACCTGTCAGCTGCTGCAGGGGGAGCTTTACTAAGTGCATTAGCGACAGGAAAACCAAAGGAGCCACACCCTTCAACTGTGTAGTGACTGAAAGATCAGCATCTGAGCTGCAGAACTGTGGGGCATTGGGGCAAATAATTAATTATTTCTGTCTGTACCAGGACATTTCACAGGACTGTATCTGATCTGCTATAAGGGACAGTGGGTTAAGCAGCCAGTGCCAGCAGCACAGCCAATTAGAATGCCAGCAATAGAAAAACAGGACTTGTGGGACATTTACTGTACCGCATGGTTAAGCACCCAAGTGCTCATGGGGACTTATAGGGGCATCATTTTAGGCGCCAATTCTCCAGAACAATTGTGCCTTGAGTACTGTGATTGACAGGCCCCTCAGCCACTCTGAGACCTGTCACCCCATCTTCTCTGCCAATCAGGAGTCAAACTAGGAGCCCTATAAGAGACAGTGTTTGCCAGTATTTCATCAGATTCTGCCAGGGTGAGAAAAGGAGAACAGGCTTCAGCCTGGTGAGAGCCCCTCACAGGGGTGAGGGCTCAGGCCCTTGCCATGCCACCAGGCCTGGGCCACTTATCTAAGCCCCTCAAGTCATCAGGCAGCGTTTGTTATTTTTTTAGACTTAAAATTACCAGTTAAAGTAAATTTAGTTTTGCAACTGTTAGTCTGGAGGTTGTCAGATATGTTCTTCAGAGGCTAGCCCTCCCTCCCACGTCGGAGAAAGATGTGGAAAAGAAGACCATCTACCATGCCTCAGTTGTGAGAGAGCTGAAGAGGAATCGGGAAGCCTTCGATTACGGATGCGACCTGTGGAGGACCTGAGTGAGTACTCTCATCGCCCCCCCCCGCCCCAGTGCAAGGGAGAAGCTTCTAAAAGTAATCTTGGGGGCCTCAAGTCCCGCTCCAGATATTTCTGCTGCATGAAAAGATCTCTGAATTTTCAGTCTGGGCTACTAACCCCATCAGAGACTGCCTAGTACAAAGTTAATATGGATGCAGCTTGGCTGTGGCCCAAATGGCTAAATCACAGGTACAGCAAGATGTCTGGCTAGTAAATCATATAAATGTGTTGTAAGTTGTTGTTGCCCTTTGGGTTAGAGTCCTGCCTTCATGGAGCTGACTGCCAAGCCGCGTTTGCCACTTCATGGGACAGGAGGCCCTAGAGCGTATTGTGTCCGAGTTATTCTGAAGAGAATTTCACCTTTGTCTTACCTGGATTTAATCTTGGAACACTTGCCATAAGTGTAAAATTGTCTAGACATGCTGGCTGAGACTTTACCTATGAATGTTGTCTTTGGTATATAGATGTACTGGATGTGACTTCGCATAACTAAATACTGGATGCTTGATAAAAGTGTCGCTGTTTGCCTATGTGGGATGGATGCCTTTTGGTATATAAAAGTACTGGATGTGACCTTGTTTCAATTGAATTTTGGCTGCTTGATAAAAGTATCACCTGTTAATTACTCTAGATTGGACTTTCAAATATTGTGCTAAATGTTCAGGATGTTAAAACCAAGTAGCTTGTCCTGAATTGTTTGGTTTTCTGCAAATACAGGGCAGTTCCTGTCTTCTTTGATGTGCAGGGTAATCCCTGGCTCTTTGTGACCAGCAGGGTCAACTCCTGCTACTTCTAAAAATGCAGGGCAATCCCTGCCTTTGTTGTATATAGCATCTGCAGTCATTGCAGGAATCTTCTCCAAGTTTGCCCCCTCCCTCAAATCAATAGGTGGCCACCTCGACCAGCTGCAGTGTCCACCAGGCCTGCAAGATCTTGGACTGTGGTGTCTGGGATTCCAGTATGGTATGAGATTGGGGGGCTTCATATTGTTCTGGGACTGGTACCAGTGTGGGTTAAATAATCACCTTTGTAACATCTGATTTGTCAATAGCTAGATAGCCAGGGCTCTGGGTATCATAAGTCGAATGGTAAATTGTGATTGCCTTCTGCCTGTTAGTATGTAGCCACCCAGCTGGAGGGTTCACCAGCTAAAAAACCAACTAATCTGTGTACATATGTAAATAGAAATCAAACAACCTCTACTCCACATCCCCGTTCCTAACTCCTTATACCCCCTAAACAAATCTCTTGTTATTGTAGTTGAAATATTTGGTGTGAGCATATTATTGGAGAGAGCTTTTAAATACAAAATGTTGAAATGTGGGGAAATGTTTATTGGGGCATGTCTGGGGAAGATAAATGGTCATCGTGGGTGGTGTAGCATCTCGGGGGCTACACCTAGTACCAGCTTACCCACCTAAAGCACCCTGAGCGGAGGCACTGCTCAAAAGGTTAGTGAACCCAAACCACTGAGCCTATGTTCAGGGTAGTAGGCTGGAGTGTAACACTGGGGATAGCGCCACCCAGGGGTTATACTACTACATCTGAAGCTTGCAGCAATCTCTTGTCTAGAGTTGTCAGCCTCTGCCCCCAGCAGATAATTGGCAGTTCCATAAATGGGTGGGCTTTCATGCAAAGTAAGCCTCTGACAGTCCATCGTTCATGGAATTTTTATTCTCCTTACTTTCACAGACATCCTTGCCTGGCTTCTCTCTTCTTACTTCCTCCTTGGTTGGCTGTCCTGGGCTACTGTCTGGCTCTGACCCACATTGCCTGTTGGGGTTAGAGTACAGCAAGATGGTGACATCCATGACTAGATGCTTCAGGGCTCCTGGAGCATATATCAGTGGCTTGACACACTATTTGGTGAGCCGTCCTGGGCTCAGGAATGATTTTTGACCCTCCTCTGATATTCTAGTCTCCTTTCCTATCATTCCCAGGGCACCAGACTGGCTGTCCTGCTCTGTTGTAGAAAAACTACTGGTGGCAGGCAGTTGCAAACTCCATGCATGCCCGTGGTGGCACATAGGAGCATCAGGTACCCCTTTTCCAGTCAGAATCAGTCTACGCTGAAATCCCTGTGTATCGACATAACGATCTCCTCATTTTGATGACTCACTGGCTGCAGTGGCCAGGTAGTGGCAAAAAACTCCCCCACAGTGGGGAAAGGAGGGTTACATGCATGTATGAAAAAATGCTCTTTAGTTTAAAAACTAGTATGTTCAAGCGTGCCCCTAAATTGTGCTTTTTGGCCATTGTCTTTGCACTGAGTTCTCAGAGTCACAACATTCTGTGTGAAACATTAAGATGTAATTTTACTTCCAGCAGTTTTCAACCTGGCAGGCTAAAAACAGATATGTTGAACACTATGCTGTACGTACATAAAAATTAATCCAGTCACTATAAATGCTTTAAGAAAAAACTTTTCAATAAAGGGCATGGGTAGAAATAATTGGAGACTAAGGGCTCAATTAACAAACCCCTAAGCACCCATAGGCGAGTGCATGTGGAGGACTGGGATATGTAGAGACCCCTCTACGTGGGTGTAGAGGCCTCTGCACAATGGCCAAGACAGATGGCCCTGTTACTAAAGGAATCCCCACTCACAAGGACTCCACCTTTGGAGTTGCCAAAGGTACGGTACTCAGCCTAACCATCTTCAGGACCAGAAAGAAAACTGAAAATATAGAGGCAGAATAACTTGCTTGATCCCTCTGTCTGAAGAGCTGTCAGAATACCACCCTGTGTAAGGATCCATAGACTTGCCCATATGATTCAAAGAACCACTGCTGTGGTAGCTTCACCCTCTGACATGCATGTAGGACTGAAGCCAAGCTAAATGTACACTGAATATGTGTGCCTTAATTCATGACCTCAAGGAGAGAGGAAACAGCCTCCAGTAGTACTGGCTGGTTGCAAACAAGGGATTGGATTGAAATAGTAATCATTAGATAAAGGATAAGGAGGCAGTATAGCATAGTGGTTAAGGGCACTGAGCTGCAAACCTGGAGACCTAGATTTGAATCCCATCAGCCCCCACTTGCATACTGTGTGACCCTGAGCAAGTCACTTAACTTTGTGCTCCCAGGTCGCACCTGGAAACAAGCTCTAGCTTAGTGTACCTTTCCTGGCTAAACAATTTCCCCTTTACCCTTTTAATCATTAGATGGATAGATGGAAAATAAAAGGGTTATGAGTCATGATCTCTATCCCCGGTTCTTGCTCCTCTGTCCCCCCTCCTCCCAGGCTTCTACAAAAGCCGCGGTGCAGCAAGTGAATGTTCGGCATTGACAAATGCTTGTTAAATTTGCAATTCTAATTTTTATATTAAGAATTGTCTGTATCTGTCCTTTATGGTATTCTTGTTGTCAGCACATGTGTTTTATTGAAATATCAAAGAAAAGAGCAATTGAATAAACTTACACAGAAACATAGAAACTGTCTGCAGATAAGGGCCGCTAGGCCCATCCAGTCTGCCCTTTTGCCCTACACTTGTTTGTGCCCTCTGACCCTAACTGGTCAGTGACTTTTCTCCAGTCCACCCCACCTCTAAGGTTCCCCTATGCCTATCCCATGCATGTTTAAATCCCTCCACTGTGCTCTCTGTTACCACCTCCTGTGGCAGACTATTCCATGTGTCCACCACCCTCTCTGTGCAAAAGAACTTCCTCACATTTCCCCTTAATCTGCCACCTACCAATTTCACATCAGGCTCCCTCGTTCTTGTGCTCCCCTATATTGGCAAATGTCCCCCCCACCTGGTTTATCCCTTACCATACTTAAATGTTTCTATCATGTCTCCCCTCGCCTTCCCCTCCTCTCCTCCAATAAGTACATATTGAGGTCCTTTAATCTTTTCTCATATGTTTTCTGGTGCAAGCCCTGTACCATCTTAGTCGCCCTTCTCTAGACTGCCTCCACTCTGTCATTGTCCTTACGAAGGTGCAGCCTCCAGAATTGTACACAGAACTCTAGGTGAAGCCTCACACCTTCTGTTCTCCATCCTGTTTGGGGAAACAGTGAGCAAACAGAATTGAATATGTAGCTGAACATGAGGGACTGTTATTTGTTAAGCATTTCTTGGGGACTCAGACTGTGGAAGAAGCAGCTGTAGAACATGGGCTACTTTAAGCAGTGCTGGAGACAGAGGTGAACTGTAGCTTGAGGTGAATAAGCTTATCAGAATATTGAGTAAAGGACTATAAGGGATATTGAAGGAAGTGCTATAGCATCCATGGTCAATGTAGCAGACTAGGGGTGGATGAAGAGGGAACAGGGCAAGACCTTGGTGCAGAACTGGCTATCTGTTTGAGGAGAGTGAAAGGATGGACAGTTATTTGTTAAAAAGGTTTATGCTGGGTGGTGGGTGGGAGGTCAGTGGGGGATGGGGTTTCATAAGAAAATTCTCTACTTTTGGGATAAGCCCCCCAACTGCGTTGGGAGGCAACTGGAACATAAGAGTTAGTTTGGGAGTGGGGAGGTTTTAATTTCCATGGAGGTTTAAGTTTGGGGTTGGGGTTGCTGAATCATATTTTTAAATGGATCAGAATAAATTCTGATTTGTGTGGCTAGAAGGGTGTCAGTGCTGGATAGAGTTAGCTGCTGTTACCCTTTCCAAAAAATAGGGTGGCTATCCAAACTATTGGAAACCAAATGGATGCTGTTCCCACAACTCTGGTCTAAAATCTACTGACCTAAACTGACAGACCTTGACAGTTATAATCTGCAGGAGTCCTTACTATGGAGGTACACCACTGATGTCTTGGGGTTAGAATATCCAGACGTCTGTCATGTTTGCAAACTAAAAGTCACAGTACATTATTACAGGGGTTTAAAAACATTTCCAGGTGACTGCCCCAATATCCCAGAGGTAGGACTGGCAGACTGCCACAACCAGGGCAATGAGAATAAAAGCATCATCATGGACCCTGGGGAGCAGCAGAGAGATGCCTTTAATATCTACTACTCCAGTTAAAGAACTGTTTGTGATCAGTTTCAGAAACCTGTTCTGTATTCTCTTCCTTTTTCTTACTAGGTGTAATCTTTCCTGGACAAACCATCACCTTCACCTTCCTCTTCAAGTCTCCAAATGCTGGCATTTTCAGTGAATCCTGGGAGTTCTGCACCCACCCTGTGCTGCTGGGCGGGGCATCTCAGCAAGTCACCTTCCGGGGCATCGCCTTGCAGGAGGACAAGCTGGCCCAAGTCCGACAGAGCCTGGAGGTGGGCGTTCTACTGCAGGTTATCCATTACCAGACCTAATATTACAAGGCATGCTGCTAACTGCTAGTTTTCTCTGTATTTGTGTGTGTCTGTGTACTACCCACAGGAAGAGTTGGAAGATAGAGAAGCTTTGACCACTGCTGAAAGGATGCTGGAAGAGCTACTGGAGGGGGTGCGGTCTCCGGAACGACCCGCAACTCCTGTTGATACTTACATTACAGAAGAAGAGATCTTCCAGAGAAAGAACCCTCAGGTACGGACTGTCTGTAGAGAAAGCTGAGATCACTCTTTTGGAGTATGCAGTATCTAACTGGTACAGAAACCAACTAGGGCATTAGTACATCAGGCCCTGTCTTCTTGTAGCTGGTCTGCTGTTGTTTTGATTCTCATCTCTTAGTTGCTCTGTTGTTATTTTGACTTTCGTCTCTTAGCTCCTTTGCTGTTGTTTGGACTCTCTTCTCTTCACTGCTCTGCTGTTGTTTTAACTCTTCTCTTAGTTGCTCTGCTGTTGTTTTGACTCTCTGTTCTGCTGTTTTGACTCTCTTCTCTTAGCTGCTCTGCTGTTGTTTTGAATCTCTTTCTGTCTCTTGTGGTTGCCACATTTGAAACTGTAATGCACTTTGTGACCCTGCAATAAACATGAGTGTTCTTCAAGAAAAATACCCTAAATATCAAACTCTTCAGATCTGGATTTGAATATTGACATACAAAGGTTCATACAAAGGTTGGTGGGAACTAAGGAGGCCAGACGGTAAAGAATAGCCCATAGCCGCTCCCTTCCAACATCCCTTATTTGGTCACGTTACCCTCCTTCATAATATATCAATCCAGCTGAGTTTTAAAATGTTTCTTTGATTTGGAGTAAATGAGCGACAAGGGGAGCTCATTCCAAGAGGCTACCACTCTCTGCGTAAAGAAGGCCCTCCTTCTATTAATATTATACTTTATGGGTGGGATATTCAGACTGTGCCAGGCTGTGGCGCAAGCCTGGGTGCAGCGCAACTGGGATGCGCATGGGCGTTGACAGGGTGATATTCAACGGAGCTGCACCATGGCACAGCATCGTTGAATATCGCACCTTGGCCACCTGCAGTGCGCATAGCGCAGTGGCACTGCACCAGCACAAGTGGCCCGAGTGGAGCAGGGGATGCGCTACCGCAGAGTTCCGTTAAGCTAGGCGCGGCAACGCGATATTCAAAATGCACATGCAGATGGGGCCGCCAATGTATGCAAGGCGCAAATGGGACCATTTGCATGTCATTATGGCCCCATTTACATGCAGGTGCACCGATCGCTGGTGACTTACACCTGGCGCCCTGCCAGGCTGCAGCTGTCGGGGACCAATGCCCCCTGCACATCGCGGCAAAGTGCCCCAATGCCTGATCGCGGGCATGTGTAAATGTAAGAACACTTCCAATATCCCTGGTGGTCCAGTGGACTGCTTGCAGCCGGATTGCAGGCATCTGTAGTAAAGATATTAGTCCTATATCCCTGGTGGTCCAGTGGACCGCTTGCAGCCCAATCTCGGGAATTTGTCATGAATAATGTCACTCCAATCCAACCCTGGTGGTCTAGCGGTACCCCCCACCTGCCCAATGAGCCCCACTGCCCGCTCCCCAGTCAGCGGCGGCAGCTCCCAACCGCATGCCCCGGCCTGCTGACTGACTCCGTCTGTAGGGCTGTACACCCATTGGTCCACAGCATGAGCCAATGGGCGTGCAGCCCGTGCCAATACTACAGTCTGATATGTGAATGGATCCATTCCACCAAATCTGGACTGTTTAGTATAGCACAGAGCTGCACGCCCATTGGCTCACGCTTGTGGACCAATGGCATACAGCCCTACCATATGGAGTCAGTCGGGCGGTGGCGGGCGGCAAGTGGTGGGGAGCTGCTGACTGGGGAGGCGGGGCAGTGGGCTCAGTGGGTGGGTGGGGAGGGGTTACCGCTGGACCACCAGGGTTGGATTGGAGTGACATTATTCAAAACAAATGCCCGCGATTGGGCTGTGAGCAATTCACTGGACCACCAGGGTTATAGGACTGTTTTTATATCAAATGCCCACAATCGGGCTGCGAGCTGTCCACTGGACCACCAGAGATATAGGACTGTTTTTATATCAAATGCCCGCAATCGGGCTGTGAGCGGTCCATTGGACCACCAGGGATATGGGACTAACATACTACATATGCCTGCGATCAGGCTACAAGCAGTCCACTGGACCACCAGGGATATAGGACTAACATTTATACTACATATGCCTGCGATTGGGCTGCAAGCGGTCCACTGGACCACAGGGATATGGGATTATCAATTTTCTACGTATGCCCGCGATCGGGCATGGGGGGGCGCCACCACGAAGGTGCAGCCAGAGCTTGGGTGGCCACCCACAGGGGGCAGCTACCGTGTTGAGCCCTGCAATATGGCAGCTCACCTGTGGGTGGCCAGCTGTTGCTTCTTTTTGTTTTGGCTCACCTGTGTGCAGCGCAGGTAGGGGTTGCGCATGCATGGGCTCAACACATCCCAGGCTGAATATCAGGATGTGCGGAGTATGCATGGGCATGCCCCCCTACCTGCGCTGCATACATTACTGATGCGCTCCGGTGCATCGGGATTTGTGCCAGGTACAATCCCCCTTTTAATATCACGCCGGGGCGCAACCCTTCCGAATATCCAACCCAATGTTCCTAAGCTGGAGAGGGTGACCTCTTGTACCCTTAGTGTCATTTTTAAATTGAAGGTTTAATTAATTTAATAAATATTCATCCCCATTATATCATAACAAAGTAGTAAATCTCCTCTAACCCTTCTTGTTTGAAGGGGCATAAGCTTTAAATACTCCAAGCGTACTTTATAGGGCATATTTTTAATATTATGTATCAATTTAGTGGCCTGCCTTTGAACCCTTTCAATGTCATTCACTGCTCCCTTGGTTATGGGTCCCCACACAGGGGCCCCATAGTCCAGGATTGGTCTGACATATGCCCTATACAGTTGCATAATCACTTCCTTGTTAGGACTCCTAAAATTTCTCTTAATGTTGTGTAACTCCTGTTTAGCTTTTACAATCTGTTTATTTGCATGCAAGCAGAAAGTCAGTTTGTGGTCTGTAAGAATTCCCAGATCTTTCTCTTCCACGGAGTTTCATAGCACCTTACCATTCATATAATAATTCTGCATACTATTATGATTCCCCAAATGTATTACACATCACTTGTCCACATTAAACGTCATATCCCTAGATGTTGCCCAGTCATATATACTATTCAGATCAGCTTGTAGGTCTCTAGCTCCTTCTGGATCTGTAATGGTTTTGCTCCATGCAGTTCTTCTTTTGTAAGCACTCTTGGTGACAGCCATTTCCCTGAGTCCAGCGCATTCGAGATCTGCCCTATTGTAGCAATTTTAGTGTTATCTGCATACTTACTAATCCAGCCAGAGCTATCCCTACCCATAGAGGACAGTAAAATTTTGAACAGCACCGGGCCCAGGACCGACCCCTGCGGGACCCCACTGGTGAACCCCACCCTGTCTGAATAATATCCATGTAAACACACCTTCTGGGTCCTCCCTCCCTAGCCATGCTGTGATCCAGCGCACCACTCTGTGGTCTACATCTATATGAGTGAGACAGTGAAGGACCTGGTCATGGGGAACCTTATCAAAAGCTGTTGCCAGATCCAAATAAATACAGTCCACATCCAGCCTCCTATCCAGTGCCTCTGAAATATTTTCATAAAAACAAAGCAGATTTGTTACGCATGACCTCCCCCCAACAAATCCATGCTGCTCTCTATCCTCCTGACCAGTTCTTCTTAGACGAATATCCATGATGTCCTTTAGAATGGATTCCATAAGTTTACCAGGGACCAAAGTAAGACTAATGGGTCTATAATTTGCACAGTCCGCCCTATTTCCCTTCTTATGTATAGGCACCACATTCGCCTCCAACCAATCCCTTGGCACAGTCCCGCTTATAAGGGATTCATTAAACAGTATATCCAGAGATATTGCCACACTGTGGAACAATAGTTTAAGCATCTTATTTGAAATATTGTCAGGATCTGCAGAGTAAGTACTTTTTAGGATCTGAATCTTTTCCAAAATTATGTTTACAGTAATACTTATGGGTCTCTCGTTGTTTGGTCTAATATCAAATTTACTTTGCTGCTCACCAGAAAACACTGTACCGAAGTTATCATTAAATATATTTGCTACTTTAAGTGGGTCTGAGATTATTTCATTTCCCTTTTTTATACAGCACACATTATGATTAGATTTTCTCAGGGAGTTTACATAACTATAGAATTGTTGCATGTTATCTCTGTTGGCCGAGGATGCTAGATTCCCTTCCATTCTTTTTTTCCTCACTCTTATGAGCGTCTTACATTTAGCCTGCACTACTTTGTATTTACTCCATATTTGAGGGTCCTGTCCGTGATTTTTATATAAGTAAAACAAGTTCTGTTTTTGTTGCAAGAGTTTTTGAATATCCCTACTTAACCATTTAGGGTTTTTTCCCCCTAGTATTATATAACTTTTATTTTTTTTCAGATGTTTATCACATACTACAAGTAGTTTCTTCTTATAAACATTCCACATATCTTCCAAGGATATGTCTTTCAATATGCTTTCCCAGTCTATATGCTGTAGTTCAACATTAATTTAATATCAGATCGGTGAAATTTATATACCTCCCTACATCCCTTGGTGATGGGAATATAGTGTGCAAGAATAAAGGATATCCCACTATGGTCACTATTCCCTAAAGGGGGGTGGTTACACAGGATGTAATGTTAATTTCCCTAGTGGACTATACTAAATCTGATATATTGTTTCCCTTGTGGGGGTTACAACATTTTGGGTCATATCCACTTCCAGACATAATTCCAGAATTCTAAACTAAGAGGGGATCCTACTTTGAGATCCTGCCAGTTTATATCCCTATAATTTAGGTCTTCCACCACCAAGACCCTTCCTACTTCACATGCTGTTTTCATTTCTTGATTAATTTCCGTGGAAGTCTCTATAGAAAGTGCTGGGGGCCTATAGCACACCCCTATAAGGATGGGTGTGCTCCTACATGTTTCCAACCTAATCCAAATAGTCTCAGGTCCCATCACTACATTTTCTTTTATGTTGTCAGAGATATTTATGGATTTTAGGGTGTTTGACATATATGCAGCTACCCCTTCCCTTTTTGTCCCTTCTATCCAAGTCATATCCAGGGATATGACGTCCCCATGCAACATCTCCCGTCCACCAGGTCTCAGTGATAAATGCCATTTGTGTTCCCCTACTTACTTCTGCCTGCAACTCATCCATCTTATTATTTAGACTTCTGGCTATAAGCAAACAGTGTATATCATTTGTTGATTTAAGTTTAAATTTAGTTAGGAGTCAAGTGGATATGTCGGGCAGGTACCTTCCCCCCCATCTAGTTTAAATTATGTTGTATGGAATCTTTTATTGCAGTAGCTAATGTACGGGTTCCGAGCGCATTGGGGTGTAGACCATCCTTCTTATACATCCGCTTCTTGTCATAAAAGGAGTCCCATAGATCAATAAAGTGTACACCTCTGTTTTTACAACCATTTATTAATCTACTGTTTATCCTCTTGTAACCCCTAGATGGCGCTATCCCAGGGGCTACTACCCCTGCCTGATTTGCCACTAACAGGTTGAGGGGCCTGGATCCAATGGCGGGTGCCTCCACCCAGAGGTCAGGGTTTGCAATGTTAAACTTACTTGGTCACAGCCCTCTGGGACACTGCAACCCCCCTTTCTTCCCACTAGTGGCCCACACAATATATCAGAATTACCTTCACAGTATACACTTACCCCCAGGACTAGTTCCGGCACTGGGACCTCCTGTGAAATAAGATACAGTGCAACAATCACAGTACAGTACTTTAACATAGACAAATACCTCAGGAAGTATAACTTTGCTGAAACAAGCAGCTCTGATTTATTTAAGGATATAACAAGGACAGGGAAATCAGGTTAATAGTTTATCACTTTACTATCTACCTATGGCTCTGTGCACAGGCCTATCCCTACCAGTTACTGTCCCTGGGTACCCAAGCCGTAGTGGCTAGTCAAACCGTGGCAGCTGGTAGGGGCCCTTTCACACAGTGAAAAAAAAAATTAGTTTAAACAGTCAGCAGTACAGTGATTCCATTTGGATTTAATGTGGCAATTCAACGGGAGCAACCCTGAATTAGTACTCACGACCTCTAAACAAGATAGGGTCCTTCAACATCAGCAGGGCTACTCTTGAGCTCACGAGACTCTTCACACATTTATATGGTAAAAAGATACTATACCAGGCAGGCTGCTTCTCTATCCCGATCGCAATTACTGCACAATACCGGGAGAACACAGCAGATTCAGTTCCTGACAGACCGAGTGCAATTGAACAATTTCTCCAGTCTTCTACAGGGTGAGCCTGGTTTCTACTTTTCAGAGATCCTTTGATTCTTTTCACAGGAAGATTCAGTCCTAACAAGCAGTTACACAAGCTGCAGACCGGAACTCTGGGCCCTTACACGTTTTTGACTGAAACTGTGCACTGAAGGAGCACAGGGTTTCTTTCTCCTTCACTGCCAGATCTAAACTGAAACTCCAACAGACAAAACGGGCACTTCCTTTGAGTTCCTCCCAGTTCTTGACTGGATTGGCTGTCACTCCAATAGACTGCTCCTGTTGGTCCAAAAAGCGCGAAGTCTAAACTACATCTCCCAGAGTCACTGCCCATACAGTCCTCTTGTGGCTGGCTCAGATTATGAGTCCAAGTTCTGATTCGTCCAAGGCACCATTTTAGAGCTAGCTTACCCCACACTGATTGGTCCAGTTCAGCAGTTCAAAACCAGAATGGGAACTAGGCAGACACAGTTCTGACTGCAAAGAAAGCAGGTTAGACAAACTGTAATTTCATTATTACTCTAAAAGATTTCTGGCAAACAGTTACACCCTTCAGATAGGTTCCTTGGCACTCCTAGTGACTGCAAAAATGGAGTGAATTGGCAGCAGTTCGGTGGTACTCAAACAGAGAACACACAGTCCCCATACAAACTAATTATGTCTGCAAGCAGACAGCTCTTAAAGAGACAGTACCAGAGGCTCTAAAACACTCACTGATAAATGACAAGCAAACACCATTCAGGCTTGGAGCATTCAAGCAAGCTCCTGGAAGTCTTTTAGGAACCCCATTTGCGGGGGTTACACCCTTCCTGGCCTGGGAAAGCTTGAGCGTCCGCGTCAAGCAAGTACCATAAGTTTTAACTGCAACCATATACATTTGCATTAGGCTCACATGTAATCATCAGTCAATACATCATTTTACCAAGAACACATTTCTGAAACATTGCAGTACGTCACTCTTTACACAGTATAACACACACATTGTACCATAACTCAAGTTATTACCTCTTGTACATGAAACCTGAAGAGGGGCCCTTCCTATCAGTTACCTTGGGGCTGGACGGGCAAGGGCACCATACTTAGAGGGCAACACAAGTAACTTGGAGTTAGCACTGACGCTCAGTTTGGGCAATGAGCTCGGGGACACATACACTCCTTTATGGACAACATTGAGAGGCAGATCCACTGGCCGGCCAGGGAATCATAACTGAGGTGCACCACAGGCTTTACAGCTCGACCAGTCTTTCTAGGGGGAACTGTTACAGTCTCTGCACTCTGAGCCTCATTTTCAGCATTGTCCTCACTTGTCAGGGGAGTCTCCATGGGGGTAGAGAGGCTAGTACTTGGGGCACTTTCAGCTCCAGGAGTTACAGTTTCTGAGTCCACAACATTTGGCTCGCATGGAGGCTTTCGGACACTGGCAATGGACTGTCAGGGCACTCAAAATACTCTTCTGGTTCTGGTGTATCACCAGTCTGCCCCAATCCATCATTTTCTTCCCTAAAGCTCAAACAGTTCAACCATGCACAATGATTCCATTTCATCTGATCTGATGCTTTGCACTTCACTTTCTGGGAGCATTGGCTCAGGGATGAAGCTGAGGGGCTTAGACAGTCAGAAGGCCCAGCTTCGTCTCCAGTATTGACTAGGGATTGCCCAGAAACAATTGACTCAGTTCGTAAGAAGGATAGTATTCAAAGTCACTCTCACTTTCTTCTGATATGGACTGACAGTCATGCTCAACTGGGACTTGTGCAGGGGAACACTTTAACTCTGCTTCTGTAGGTGCAGACTTCTCCAGATCTTTTCTTAGCAGCTCTAGTCACTGGTCCAGAGGGCATCTTCTGGGGCTCAGACTCAATCAGAATTTGTCCAATGGGCAGTAAATGATTTCTATGCATTGTTTTACATCTTTGAATTGTTCTCAGGCCTTACTTTGTACACTGGCAGATCATCTAGTTTGCCCACTACAATGTGAGGGAGATGGTGCCATCTGTCAGCAATCTTGTGTTTGCCATGCAGTCCCAGATTTCTAGCAATACCGATCTCCCTCCTGGAGTTCCTGTGCTTTCACCTTTTTATCATACCGTTCTTTGTTGGCCAGATTTCTTTTGGCAGCCATGGTTTAAGCCAGTTAGTGCATGAGTTAGCTGGGCCTTTAACTTTGCACATACTGTAAATAGTTGTCAGCTTGAACCCCATCAGGAGAGACCCAAAACACACATCTACTGGTGTCGAGCTTCTCTTCCAAACATCAGGCGGTGGGGAGAACCAGTGGCATCACTTTTGGTGCAGTTATAAGCATGTACCAGGGTGCTAATTTGTTGGCTCCATCTAGGCTTGTCCTTTGGGTGCAGGGTGCCTAGCATATCTAGCAAAGTGTGGTTGAAACGTTCAGGCTGTGGGTCCCCTGGGGGTGAGAGTGGTTCTGGACTTTCGCACTCCCCACAGAGAAAGCATCTCTTTGATCAGACGACTCTCAAAGTCTCCCTTGATCAGAATGGATTCTTTGTGGAGCCCCATAGTGAACAAAAAGTTTTCTACAAGTACTTTGGCCACAGTGGATGCTTTCTGGTCTTTGGTGGGGAAAGCTTGGGCATATCTCGTGAAATGGTCAGTGACCACCAGCACATTACTGATATTTCTTTGATCTGACTCCAAACTCAGAAAATCAATACAGACCAGCTCCATGGGTGCACTGGTGGTGATGTTAACAAGGGGACAGCCCTCTGGGGCAAGCTTTCCTCTGTAGCAGCGACTACAAGTTCGAATGTGTTGCTCACATCAGCCCCCACCTTAGGCCAATAGAATCTGGATCTCACCAAGTCAAGTGTTCTGTCTATACCAAGGTGCCCCATGTGGTTGTGCAAGGACCTCAGTACTGAGTCTCGAAGGCAGTGGGCAGCACTAGTTGTTGTTTGTCTACTTCCCCTCTGTCTACTGTTTCTCTGTATAACAGTTTATTGATCAGTTTCAACTTAGGACCTTCTTTGTATAACAGTGCAGTTCTCAAATCAGTGGGCGTAATTTGGACACATCTTTTCCTGCATAGAGGGCTTCTAAAGCTGCTTTGATCATGGGATCAGAGGATTGAGCCCATAATACTGTCATTGTCCAGCTGAGGCAGTGCACAATGTCTATTGCAGAAAAGTGGCAATAAGCAGCAGGTATGCAATTCTCAGAGGTCCCAAGCAATCCACCATGCAGTCCTGCGTCCGTGGACATTTGTTCCTCCTGTCAAACTTCCGGCAGAGTGCCGAATGTCAGGTTCTGCTAATCGGACCCAATCATTCTGGGGAACAGGCCTCCGGAGAGAGCATCAGCATCTATGTGGTTCAGACCTGCTCGGTATTAGAGACATAGTCATATGTAGATAATGCAGAAAGCCACCTATGGCCAGTGGCATCCAACTTAGCTGAGGTCTGCACATAGGTCAAAGGATTATTGTCAGTTTTACTAGTATTTTAGCCCCATACAAGTACTCATGGAATTGGTCAACAATAGCCCACTTCAAAGCTAGGAACTCTAACTTATGTACAGGATAGTTCTTTTCGGATGGGTCAGGCTTCTACTGGCAAAGGCCACTGGTCTCAAGCCATTCGTGCTCTTGGTACACACAGCCCCAACCCTTGCAAGCTAGCATTAGTGTGCAGGACGTAGGGTTTTCTTGGATCGGCATAGGCCAGTACTGGAGCATGGGTAAGTTGATATATGATCTCATGAAAAGCAGTCTCACAATCAGGAGTCCAGCAGGCCCCAAATACTTCACTCGGATGAAAATACACTCTTTCAGTCTTGAGGATGCTGACTTTTGGTATTTTGTGGGTTGGGGATACCCTTGAGTAAGGTTAAGTAAAGGCGGATCACTCTTGAATAGTCCTTGATGAGGCGCCGATAATAACCACAGAATCCAGGAATCTTTGCAGTTCTTTTAGATTTTTGGGCTGTGGCCAGGTGGTCAAAGGCCTCAACTTTACTTGGTCGGTCTCTATTCCTCGGTGGATACTATGTGTCCCACATACTTTACTGATGTTTGAAAGAATTGACACTTATCAATGGACAGTTTAAGGCCAAAGTCCTCCAGTCGGTCCAATACCTTAAATAATCTGCTCTCATGTTCCTCCAGTGAGCTGCCAAACACAATAACATCATCTAGGTATACCAGGCACTCTAGTAAGTTCATGTCCCCCACTGCACGCTCCATCAATCGTTGAAAAGTGGCTGGGCACCTGAAATCCTTAGGCATCCTCATGAATTCATAGAAATAGCGGACAGATAAAGGCTGTCTTCTCCACGGTCCTCTGGGGCCATCGGGATCTGGTAGTACCCACTGCGAGATCAACACAGAGAACCACTTGCTCCCGTTTAGGCAGTCCAAAGCATCCTGAATACGGGGCATTGTGTACTGATCAGGATAGTCCACGGTTTAGGTGCGATAATCCACACACATCCTTACTGTCCCATTCTTTTCCTCACTACCACAATGGGAAGCATAAGGGCTTCTGGATTCTTGTATTACACCAGCAGCTAACATCTCTTGCAGATGCCGCCTCACATCATCTATGTCAGCAGGTGCCAGGCGTCGAGACCTCTCACGAAATGGTCTTTTGTCATGCAGCCAGATATTGTGCTCAGCTCCTTGCACACATCCTACGTCCCATTCCTTTAAAGAAAACACCTGGTCTCTCTGGGCAAGCTTCTCACTGATCCTCACTTTCCATTCAGCTGGCAACGGGGAGTTGCCGAAATCAAACAAGTCAGGCGTTACTCTGTCATTCTCCCTCGAACTCTTGCTGCTGGGTAGCACTGCAGTGTCTGCACAATGCACATTAGCCAGGATGCAACCTCTATTTACTCGAATGTCTCTTTCAGACACATTATGAACTTGGACCATTACCCTTCTGGCATAAGCATGGGCTCTAGCGGGCAAAATACTAGGCTTGACCAGCAGTCCCTCTGGCAATTTTCCATCGCCTGGTGCATCCAACATTAATATTTTATTCTTAACATCCTTTCTGATACGGACCTCTCCCTGTAAGGTACACTGGGTATTTGGCGCCAGGATCAGAGACTCAGGATCCTTCTTCCATACAATTCCGACTGGTTCCTCTGGTTCTATTTTTTCAGCATCTCTCTGTGCCTCATAGGCCTTCTTAATTAAAGCTGGAACTCTTAAAGCTCTACTAGTTTTTGACCCTGTTTTCATAACACAACTGTGCCAGCCTTCCAACATATGAGCATTTGTTCCAATCAACAAAGGACACCATCATACAGTCCAGTGGGGGACACACTAAGGCTAGAGTCTCTACTTGTTCGGCCACTCCAGCCACGGAGGTGGGGAAAGACAGCCAAATTCGGATATACCCGGAATAGGGGTAGGCCTTCTCACTTAACCCCCATACATGCAGTCCTAGTGGTTGTAAGGGTACGTCTGACAAATGCTTCTGATACCAATCCTGGAACATAATTGTCACTTGGGAGCCACTGTCTAATACAGCTCTTGTAGACACTCCATTCACCTTTACAGTGGTCTCCATGGAGGGACCCACTATTCTGGACCAGTCTGGAGGCGATAGTGGGGGCCTGGGCAACTGACCTTGCCACAAAAGGACGTGAGTTAGCATTTTTGGTGCCCTCACTGGGATCATTTCGTGCACCTCTTAACCACTGATTTGTTCTCCGAAGCTCTCCTTGTAGCCTATATGCAACTTTGTCAGTGTCTTTTGGGGACCGGCATTCCCTTTTCATGTGCCCATCCTTCCCGCAATTATAGCAAAACATACTTTCTGGAGTTTGAGCTGGCTGAGGCGCCACACTGGGAGCCAGGGCGGGGGTATTACTAACTGGAAACCTTGGTGCCATCTCTGTCTGCGGCGTGATAAGCATTTGGAGACATCTCGTCAGTTTCTCCACTTCCATGGTCAGGAATTGAGTTTGGAGCTGTTATCAGCAGGAATGCATGGGTGGTACCCCACCCCCATAGCAATGCAGTCGGATATAGGTCAGGGCCCGGCACTTGCAGGCGTGGCCTTCATAAAGGGACTGTTTTTGAATTCCCGGATCTCTCAACAGTTCGCCCCATTGTGGCATATCTTTTCCTTGTCAGAGCACTCATTGACTGCCAACCTCTGCCCTGAACTTCACTTGATGGGCACCCTCAGTTACCGGTCGTAGCCGCAGCTATTGGTGCAGGTCCTCCTGAGGTCGCTTTTCTCAACTCCTCAATTTCTCCATTAACTCATCATAGGAGGGTGGGGATTCCAGTCGATTTGCCAGGCGTAACTGAAGCAACAGCAGTCCTGAGAAGGGGGCAGACTTAAGGATCCTGTCCAGCCTGGTTTGGTCCAGTTCAATCGCTGGCAAAACTACGCTTTCTGAGGCATTCTTGCAACAATTTTTCCAGCGAGATACATACACAGACAACAACTCCCTTGGTACTGTTGTGCATTTCTTACTCTCCACCATAGATCCTCATCAGAATCTGGGCTCCCATACAAATTCTCCAAGGCCTCAAGATAGGCCTGTGCAGTCACTTCAGGGTTACTGGCTCTGCTTGACGGATGGTAGCCAGGGCAGGACCTCGGAGGCTCTCACTAACCCTCTTTCGCTTTTGGCTTCCGAGCATTGCCATTCTAGCACTTGGGGGCAACATAGTCTATCCAGGTCTCCCAGTCATCCTCCCTTGGGGGTGGGAGGGTGCCAGAGAAGATCCTCAACCTTCGTAAGAGTCGTGACTAATGGCAGGTGCAGAAATAAGGTCTGCATTGGTTCAGCCACCATTACGGGTACTGGAGCAGGAGAGGGTGTTGGGGAGAACACCCCAGGTGGCAGAATAGTTTCTTCAAGTCCTCCACAGTTTTCCTTCCCCAGCAACCATTTAGAAAATTCTCCTCAAAAGTTTCAGACAGTGGTGGGGCTCATTCCCACCGGGTGTTTACTGTACTTAGTTATCACTCTCCAGGCAGTGAGGGCTCCTCTGGGGTAATGGTCTGTGGCACTTTGGAGCTATCTAGGGATCCTTAAACTCTACTAGGGCCAGGAAAGTGTGGGTGGAGCAGATTAGCATGCCGACCCACCACCACAGGGTTTTGTAAACCTTCCACCTTGGAAAGTACTCCTGTACAGTGTCCGTATTGATACCCAGGGGATGTCCAGGATAAGCATAGCATTTGGGGTCAATCTCCTCCCCAGTACACCACTCCACCAGCCGGTGACAGCCACTTCTGTCGGGGTACCCATTTTTTTCTTAACAGTGGTTCAGAATATGGCCACTAGAGGACACACAATCCCAGCGGTGAGCCTCCAAGATGTAACCCCTAGATGGCGCTATCCCAGGGCTACTACCCCTGCCTGATTTGCCACTAACAGGTTGAGGGCCTGGATCCAATGCGGGTGCCTCCACCCAGAGGTCAGGGTTGCAATAGTTAAACTTACTTGGTCACAGCCCTCTGGGACACTGCAACTCTTTCTTCCCACTAGTGGCCCACACAATATATCAGAATTACCATCAGTATACACTTACCCCAGGACTAGTTCCGCACTGGGACCTCCTGTGAAATAAGATACAGTGCAACAATCACAGTACAGTACTTTAACATAGACAAATACCTCAGAAGTATAACTTTGCTGAAACAAGCAGCTCTGATTTATTTGGGGATATAACAAGGACAGGGGAAATCAGGTTAATTAGCTTATCACTTACTATCTACCTATGGCTCTGTGCACAGGCCTATCCCTACCAGTTACTGTCCCTGGGTACCCAAGTCCTAGTGGCTAGTCCAAACCGTGGCAGCTGGTAGGGCCCTTTCACACAGTGAAAGAAAAATTAGTTTAAACAGTCAGCAGTACAGTGATTCCATTTGGATTTAATGTGGCAATTCAACAGGAGCGACCTGAATTAGTACTCACGACCTCTAAACAAGATAGGGTCCTTCAACATCAGCAGGGCTACTCTTGAGCTCCACGAGACTCTTCACATTTATATGGTAAAAAGAAAGTACTATACCAGGCAGGCTGCTTCTCTATCCCGATCGCAATTACTGCACAATACCGGGAGAACACAGCAGATTCAGTTCCTGACAGACCGAGTGCAATTCAACAATTTCTCCAGTCTTCTACAGGGTGAGCCTGGTTTCTACTCTTCAGAGATCCTTTGATTCTTTTCACAGGACAGATTCAGTCCTAACACAGTTACACAAGCCGCAGACCGAACTCTGGGCCTTACACACGCTTGACTGAAACTGTGCACTGAAGGAGCACAGGGTTTCTTTCCTTCACTGCCAGATCTAAACTGAAACTCCAACAGACAAAACTGGCACTTCCTTTGAGTTCCTCCCAGTTCTTGACTGGATTGGCTGTCACTCAATAGACTGCTCCTGTTGGTCCAAAAGCGAAAGTCTAAACTACATCTCCCAGAGTCACTGCCCATACAATCCTCTTGTGGCTGGCTCAGATTATGAGTCCAAGTTCTGATTCGTCCAAGGCACCATTTTAGAGCTAGCCACCCCACACTGATTGGTCCAGTTCAGCAGTTCAAAACCAGAATGGGGAACTAGGCAGACACAGTTCTGACTGCAAAAGCAGGTTAGACAAACTGTAATTTCATTATTACTCTAAAGATTTCTGGCAAACAGTTACACCCTTCAGATAGGTTCCTTGGCACTCCTAGTGACTGCAAAATGGAGTGAATTGGCAGCAGTTGAGTGGTACTCAAACAGAGAAACACACAGTCCCCCATACAAACTAATTATGTCTGCAAGCAGACAGCTCTTAAAGAGACAGTACCAGAGGCTCTAAAAACACTCACTGATAAATGGCTTAAACGCCAAACACCATTCAGGCTTGGAGCATTCAAGCAAGCTCCTGGAAGTCTTTTGGGAACCCCCATTTGCAGGGGGGTTACACTCTGTATGGTACGATTCTTTTCTGGATCACAACCATACAGGGGGAGGATACCTGAAACTATAGATGTCTGCTCTTTCTGCTGTATTAGGTCTACACATGCAAACAGCTCCATAAAAATATCCTTTTCGTGATATCTTCCCACATTATTGCTACCCACATGTAACACCACGCCTTGTGTGCTTGGTATCTGGTGTAGTATTTGTGGTAACCGACACTTAATGTCATGTATCCTTGCACCAGGGAGGCAATTTACAGTGGGATATCCTTTATTTCCCCTTGGGACAATTGTATCAGTCTTTCGTAATATAGACTCTCCTATGACCACTACTTGATTACCCTTGAGGGTATCCTCAGTGAGTGAGTTTGAACAGGTTTCAGAAATGGTACTTGGGGGGAATATCTATTTTGCTGCAGTATGTCAGATGGTCCCATTGCTCTCCTTCTCTTTTTACCTGGTGCTTTAGTAACCTTTGCCCAGCTACCAGAATCTATATCCTCGCAGACAGTGACCCAGCCCTCAGTGTCAGAACCTATACTTGTATCAGTAGATACCCTACTACTAGCTAGTGTAACGCTATATTTTTCCTCATATGTTAAGGGGGGGGTTATACCTGGTGAACTACAGGCCTGTGGTTCATTGCCCCTTCATACTGTCAGTTGCTCTAACAATGCCACATTCTCCCTACCTTTGTTGCAGGAGTAGTCTTGCTGTGGGCCTAAATGACCTACCTCATAACATGTTACAGTGACTACATTTTGTCAATTCCCCCTCTGACAGAGAGACTCCAGCATTCGCTATATCTCACTATCAGGGACATCCATTGTTATATGTATAGAGATGAATTCGGGGCCACATCAGCTACTAGGCTTTGATGGGTGGGTTACCTTAATACTTGGATTTTTGTCATTATTTATTCTCCTTCCATGCTGGACTTGCTTCTATTTAGCCAGCCCTTCTAGCCTCTTTATTCACCTTCCCCGGGTACTTACCCCAATCTCTGTCCCTCATGACTTGCTGCCATGATGGGGCCTTTGGGGATTTACCCTTCTACTTGTGTGGATCTAGTGGAGAAGGAAGCCTGGTCTGTGGTGTGGGACCTGCAAAAGGGCTGGCCACCACCCTGCACAGCCAACTTCTTTTTCCTCCAATTCTCCTTCCCCAGAACCCCAGTAGGAGGTCTCGCCGCGAGTGCGTGCAGCGCACTCCTGCCCAGCCCACCAGCAGAAGCTGCTGCAGCACCAGAGTGTGCCACCTCCCTTTCACCAGCTGGGACATGCTGCCTTTGGAGTTTAGCGTGGTCCATTGACGCTTATGTTTGCTATCTCATGAGCCATCACTAGTTGCCTGTATTGCTTTTACAATTACAGTACTCAGGATTGCTTTTTACAGCTTTTCACAGCTTTCACTTAAAAAGCTAGTGTACTGCCTGGAATTAATTCATAGTAATTTTCAAAAGTGGTCAGCTAGCACTTCTTACTGTATATCTTAAGTATTTTTCTTTTCTGTTTTGCTAATTAAAAGATTTTCTACCTGGCAATATTAGGTGTTATGTGTGGAACAGCACTCTTTTGGCTGACAGGCATTTTTAACAACAGGAATATAGAGGATAATGGATGGGCAACAGTGAACAACAACAATGTTGTTCACCTTCGAGAGGTTTTCATGACAACCATGTAAACCTCAAGAGCGAGGCTCGAGAGGTTTTGGGTTGTCATACAACCTCGAGAAGTGAACAACTGTTGTTGTTTACTGTTGCCCATCCATTATCTTGTATATTGTAGGGGGGCAACAGTAAAATCAACAGCTGTTCATTTCAGAATTTCAATGGCAGCTCGTTTCACAATTTCTGTCCCTCTTTCCCCCCTCCCATGCAAGGACAAGTCCCACTCTATCACAGTCTCCCACCTTGCGTTTGCATAAACATTTTTTTTATTAAATCATACCCCTTGCTTTCACAGACATTTTTTTAAATAAAAAGTGACTGCTGCCCTTACTGTAACGGATTTGCTCCATGCAGTTCTTCTTTTGTGAGCACTCTTGGTGACAGTCATTTCCCTGAGTCCAGTCAGTGCAATCGAGATCTGCCCATGCGCAGTCATGTTCAATGCTGTTGTACCATCGATGTGACATACTCAAGATGGTACAACAACATGTTGACATCACATCGATGGTACAACAGCATTGTGTTTCCGTTGATTTTCATACATAACAGCGCTTACCCATACACTATACAACAATTATATAATGTATGTTAGAACGCTGTTAACCTTAGGAAATCATCATTTCCTAAGGTTGTTAACCTATCGATGTAGCGTAGTATATTTGTTAACCTATCGATCCCTCGTCACATCGATAGGTCTAACTAACAATATAGTCTGCGCGTATGCGCTTTTTCGACACGAGCCGACTGAAGAGGAAACCGACGGGGAAGGACTGAAGGGCTTGGCGGTGACTTTTAAAAGCGTAAGCCCTTTTTTTGATAGTGGGACCATACACTACAAAAATAATGTATAGTCCCTCTATACGGCAGCTTGGTCAATTTAACGTCTCGAGGTTGCCATGGCGACGTAAACCTCTCGAGCTTCGCTCTCGAGGTTTACATGGTCACCCTGGCAACCTCTCGACTGTTAACTGACCGGTTAACGATAGAGGACCATACATTATCCTCTATGTTATACAGAACTGCATCAGCTGCATCCAGAGGTGTTGCCCTGGAGATGGAACTGGATACTAATAGAATTTAGAATTTGATTCAAACTCTGCACTGTGGTCACTCTCCCTATGCTGTTCTAACGTCAGATCTGGTTCTCCACAGACGAGAAACTGATTTATACAAACTGTTTTGCCTTAAAACACAAAAACAATGGGCTGCCAAAAGAGAAGTGTGCTCAGCTCCTAAGTCTGCTTCATTGTCACAAAAAGCTTTCCAGTAAAAAGCTCAAAAATTGAGGTGGTTACCAATGATGGTGGAAAGCACACATCAGAAGGTTCCTCACCTCGGCAGCAGCCCTCGACATCCATACTGTTGGCTGAAAAATGCTGCCAGTATCTGCCCAAAGGAACTGATAAAGTTGCTAAGCCATCTTTGAAACCCAGTAAAGAGCACAGGGCATCTGATCAGGGGAGCACTGATGTAAATGATGGCAAAAGTGTTAAAAGAGCTTCTGACCAGCTGATACCTGCAGTGGCTGGACAGAAGAAAGAGAAAGAAAACACACGCGTTCTTGCCACTCCAGCCACAAGGGAGAACGATCAGGCAGATGAAATAAGAGCTATGCTCTCTGCTGAGGACGTGAACACAATGTGCCAGTTCTTCCAGGCATTCTAAGCATAGGAATCGCTCACTTAATGTTTACACTTTATGCAGTCATCTCGGCTGAAAGTGATGCCTCAGAACCTATGCAAATTTTTAGAATTTGCAACATAGGTCCAAATTCTGCACCCGCACATGCGCAGCTCACTAGCCATAGCTCAGATCTTTTTCTCCATCTGACGAGAGCAGTCACCCCATAGTGAACTCTGATAATAGCTGGATTTCCAGTTAGTCTGTTCATAGTTTGCTTTACTTTTAGTTAGTTTTTTGATTACTCTGTATCAAAACTCTGCATTAGCTAAGTTTTTTTAATTAATTAATTTATGGTCTCTCCAGTACCTCATTGAGTCCCAGGAACCAGAGACTATCCTAGTTTGCTACCATTTTCATTTTTAGCTACTTTTTGACTACTAAACCACTTTTTGCTTAATTTAGCAGTGGTTTAACATTTGATTTAAATTTTATTTGATTTATTTAAAATCTGTTAAATCCATGAGCATAAAGCCTGTTTTCATGGTTAGCCAGATAAAAAAAGAAACATATATATAACAAACATTAATAAATAAAATTTTAATTAACAACAATTAACAAACTAAACGTTAACTAATACAAATAGCGATAAAAGTTAAATAAAAACAAAACAGTAACTAATAATACAAACTGTGAGATTACATACACTGACAAATCTTCCTGGACTAAAAGTCTACACCACTCATTCACACTAATGGGACTATGCCAGAGGTGCTAGGACCCTGCAGGAGCCAAAAATCTTCAGGAGGGCCGTCGCCGGGATAGGACTGCACGTGTGCAGTGCCGCAAGACTAGTTCACACCATATAGTCTATCTTGGCGTTGACCCTCTAACTGCCTCAGTTCCTTTTCTCCCACTGTCGAGCGCACTTTGATGATGATGTCGCTCGCCTTCTGGGAGTCAAGTCTTCGTCTATACAACAGCAGCTACAGCTGTTCAATATTCATTTAACTTACCATTTTTAGTGTTCTTTTCTTATTTAAAAAAAAAAGATGAAGAAGAAGAAATTCTAGCCCTATGTATTCTTCTGGTGTCAGCGTGGCTCAGTTGGTAGCACATCCGCCTCTGGACCAGAAGGTTGTGGGTTCTCGTCCCACACCAGGATTGGACTTGCACCTAAAAATTGCTGGCATCCGAGTGCAGTATTGGGGGGTGCTGTACTGCCGGGGTGTGCCGTCTTTCAGATGAGACATTAAACCAAGGTATCTTCTGCCCATCCTGGTCTTGACCTGGTGGGTGTCCAGGTGGAAGTAAAAGGAACCCAGGGCACTCTTCGCAAAGAGCAGGGAACATTTACGGTGTCCTGGCCAACATTCCCCTTCCCATAAACCGGTTCATGCAATTATCCAGGCTGTTTGTGGGCGATGATGTGCAATATGGCCGCCACCACACATTCAGTCACTTCACTACCAGTCTAGCATTGCTTGTGAAGCGCTTTGGGATACTGTGTATGAAAAAGCGCTATATAAATGCTGATCATTCTTCTTCTTCTTCAATATTCATAACTGTATGCAGCCTGCCTCCTAAGTAGAGCTGTCTGGAGAAATGGAACTATATGCAAATGACAGAACCTATCATTGCGCGAAACACATATTCATACTGCTGCCCTTATCTATTGCAACGTTCCATCAACGTCTCAGTTTTCTTACTCCCCATGACAAGTCAGATGCCTGGAGATCTCCCTCTCGACTGCTCGAGTAGTTCCCAGCTTAAACAAGTATATTTTGTCATTATTTGAACTGCTGCCTTTGTCGTTTGTTATAGTTTAAATCCGGTTATGTTTTTAACTAGTTTCATTTTATTTACGGTTAAGTTTTGTTGCGTGCCAGCCCGGTGGTGTTGAGGGCTGAGGCACTGGCGCCTTACCTCATCCCACGCCGATGACCTGGGTTCGAGAATGGACTCAGGACGCCAGGGGCTGGCAGGGGAAGGAGAGGATTGAGCGTCCACAGGACTGCTCTCCTGTCCTGGGGTGGTTTAAGGGCATATGTCGGTTGGCAGCAGCCTCTGGTGGAGGCCAGGAGCACTGCACGACGGCGTCAGGAGGGAAGCATAACAAGAAAAATAGAAAATGGCTTCATGTTACGTCAGATGTCGGCTACCTGGATCCCCGAGTCCATCAATGCCCTTACTGCCATCCACCTCAGCAGCACCTCGGGGCTAAGATGTTGCACTGGTCTGATTGCCCTGCCCAGGCCGGTTCCTTCCCCCTCCTACGAGAGAGAACCACTCGGCGAAGGGTTATGTCGGGTCACCCCCGAGGTCTCTAATATCTGAGAGCAGAGGCTTGAGGGACAGGATGGGTCAGAAGATCCTTGGTACGCCCGAAGGAGTGGCTAGCATGGTAGTGTGTCAGAGAGAAAAGAAATCACACACACAAAAAAATCTTTTGCGTTTCTCGGTTCCTCACTGTTCAGTTTAACCACTGAGGAACTGGGACATTTTTAGATAGTTTCGGTGTATTTTCACCATTTTCTTAGTTTATTTAGTATTTAATTCTTATTTCTAACTTTATTTGTGTATTTGGGGAATCGTACGGTCGATTCTTTTGAACCGATACCTCGGTTTCTATGAACCGCTGACCCAGTTCGATTTCAGAATTCATCGGTTCTTTATCGGAACCTTAACCAGTTTCTGAACCGACAAAAAGAAATAAAATAAAAAAAAAAAAGAGAGAAAAATGTTAGTTTGAATGCTAGTAAATGGTTGTGGGTTTTTCTCCTGGAAATGGAGTTACAAGAAAAACCAAAGAAAAAGACTGGTCCCCCAGGTTTTAAAAATTGTGTGAAGTGTGGGGTAGTGTTTGCAAAAGCTGACAAACACGATTTATGCTTGGTCTGCTTGGGGTCTGATCACTTCTCAGCAGACTGTGATATTTGTAAGTCCTTTCCTCAAAAAACAATTGAAAAAAGATTGGAAAGGTTTAAGAAAAGAGTGGACAGTGGTCCATCAGGCTCTAGTCAGCCTTCTAAACATGCTGGTGAAACCACTATGCTATCTGTTACCACCCCTGATAAGGGTGCTACTGGCAGTTTAAAAAGGGGGAGTGGTCCGGCTGACTCTCTGCCCCCTCCAAAAAGACCAAAAAACTAAGCACGTAGAACCCCAGGTTCCTGCACCTCAAGGGGTTACTACTGTGCCTCACAGTCTGCCATCTGCAGAGGAGATAGCTCAGGCTATGAAAATTATGCAGGCCTTACAGGATCTCTTGCCTGTTCAGCCTACTCCTCCAAGGGCTCCAACTCCAGCTGTTCCTCCTGAGTCTCAGGAGCCTGAATTTGATGATTATGGGGAGATGGAGCCTGAGCAAGATGAACCTATAGAGCCTGAAATTTCTCCTGAGCAGGAGTTCAGTTCTCCTCTTAGGCCAGAGGATTTTCCATCACATTTTTCTTTCGTTAGAAAAATAGTGGATACTCCAGACTTGACCACTACAGAGGTCATTGATGATGAGGAAGAGACCTAATACATGGAGATGATGGGCTTAACACCCACAGAAAAGATACTCCTGCCAATTAACGAGTTTTTTAAGAAAGGCTTGCTAAAGATTCTACAGACTCCTAGCACTATTCCTCCCTTGGATAGGAAATCTGATAAAAAAATATCATTTGGAAAGGGAAGGGCATGAGTTTTTATACTCTTACCCTGACCACCAAGGCATAGTCCAATAGGCAGCCTGTGAGAAGGCAAGGGTCCCTCTCTCCTCCCACCCTCCTGAGAAGGATTCCTGAAAAATAGATGGTATGTCTAAGAAGTGGTATTTAGCTGCCTCCTTAGGTGTGAGGCAAGCTAATTACCAGGCATATGCAGCACAGTATCAGAAAATACTGTAGCAATCAGTATTGGCTATGTCAGAGAAGGCTCTCTCGCCCCTCTCTGACGACCTGGCAGAGACAGCTAGATTTGGTCTGGAAGCTGCTAAGTACCAGTTCCAGATGGCAGCTGATGCTAATGACAATGCTGCCAGGTAGACGGCTCTGACGGTAGCTATACAAAGACTGGCATGGCTTAGAGCTGCTAATTTAACCCAGGATACCCAGACTAAGGCCATGGACGTTCCTGTGGAAAATAATTCCCTGTTTGGCAAACACACTGAGGATTACACGAAGAAGGTGGATGAATACAAGGCCACCTATAAAAGTAATTCCTCCAAGGACAGGCCTTCTCCCTCATACAGGCCTTATGGAAAGGGGAGGCAGTGGCAGGTCCCCTTATGGGAGGCCCGTTTACCAGGGCTAAGCTGCTTTTCAGCAATAGCCCTACCCACAGCAGACTGGGTATTTCAGATCTAGGGGCAGGAGGGGTTTCAGAAGGGGCTCCCACTCTGCTCAAGCTCAGGCACCCCCAAAACAAAATCCCTGACCGCTTGGTCAGGGTTGCCTCCCCAGCAACAGTAGGGAGCAGATCGACTTACTTCCTCCAGACATGGGTTTCCATCACCACAGACATGTGGATTCTGGAGGTAGCAAGTCAGGGATTGTCTCTTTGTTTCAGATCCCTTCCTCCTCTAAAATCAAGAATTTTCAGACCAGCCTCCCTCATGGAGGGAAAGCTGTTGCAGAAGGAGGTACAGAAATTGCTTCATATGAAGGCAGTGGAGCCTGTGCCAGTGCACCACATGGGAAGGGGTTTCTATTCTCGTTATTTTCTGACCAAAAAGAAAAATGGGGAGTGGCGACCAATTCTGGATCTCAGATCTCTCAACAAATATCTGGTGAAACCAAAATTCAGGATGGTCACCCTGGCTTCCATACTACCGGTTATCCAGCAGGGAGACTGGCTGGCAGCTTTGGATTTAAAGGATGCCTATTTACACATCCCAATAAGGCAGTCCCACAGGAAATACCTCAGGTTCAGACTCCTCTCAGGTCATTTCCAGTTCACATTCCTTCTCTTTGGACTAACCTCAGCGCCCAGGGTGTTTACAAAGTGCCTGGCTGTAGTAGTGGCACACCCAAGAAGGTTAGATATTTTAGTCTTCCCTTATCTGGACAACTGGTTGATTGTGGGCAAGTCTCCACAACAGGTCTCAGAGCACCTGCAGTCAGCAGTGCATCTACTGCAGTCTCTAGGATTCCTGATAAATCAGGAGAAATCTGTTCTTACCCCTGTTCAGGTGTTACAATCATAGGGGCAGAACTGGATACAGTCAAGGGAAGGGCCTTCCTTCCTCAGGACAGGGTAAAAAGTATTTTCGATCTGGCTGTTTCATTCAAACTACACCAGCCATGCCCAGCAAGACACTTTCTGCAGATTCTGGGTCACAAAGCTGCAGCAACAGGTATAGTCTTGGGGGCAAGGTACAAGATGAGAGATTTACAATCTCATCTTAGGTTTCACTAGTCACAGAGAAGAGACAAAATGTCAAAAATGGGTCTAGTAACAGAGGCTGTTATTCAAGTCTTACAGTGATGGAAAAATTCAGACAACTTAAGACAAGGGGTCTCTTTCCAGAGGAAAGACCCCTCCCTCATCTTAACAACAGATGCCTCTGTATTGGGATGGGGTGCTCACATGGGAGAGCACACCATCCATGGGACATGGTCCAATGCAGAATCTCTTCTTCATATAACTCTCTTAGAACTGCGAGCAGTGCTACTAGCTCTAAGGGCATTTTCTCATCTGGTGCAAGGCAAGGTGGTACAGGTCAGAATAGACAATACCACAACAATGTATTACATAAACAAGCAGGGTGTCACAAGATCAGATCCTCTGGGCACAGAGGCCATGAAATTGTGGGATCTGGCCTATTCCTTAAAGGCCTCCCTACAAGCCGTTCAAGGACAACATTCTCACCCAGGAATACTCCAATATTCCTAACTCTTCTGCAGTATACCTTTAAGGTCAGATCTGCCCGGAGATAGCATGCTATGCTAATGATGGAATCATTGGCATGAGACACTTTTCAAATGCTGCCACCTACCAACTGCCTACATTCTAATCCTCAGATTTCTCTTTCCGCCTGTCAAGACCAGACGCCTGGAGATTTCATCATCATCATCTAGTCAGAGAAGCCTTTATTAATAACAAATACTTAAGTATTTTTCATTTATTTTCATTTGCTGCTTCTTATCAGTGTTATTTTAATAACCGTTAGTTTATTTAGCTAGTTTTGTGTTGTGTTGTTTTCTCAGTTTCTCACGGTTCGGTATAACCACTGAGGAACTGAGGTACTTTTAGTTAGTTTCGGGGGTTTTCCCCGGTTATTTACTAGTTTTTGTAAATTTTATGTGCTAAAATCTTTGTTTTTTTAGAACCAATACCTTTGGTTCTGAATCACTAATACCGGTTCCACTCGGTTTCCCCAATCGGTTCCTGAACTGCCCGCAACCAATAAATTTATTGTTTTTTTTTTTTTATTTAAAAACCTTTAGTGCTTTGCGGTTGCGGTTTTTCTTCATTATGTCAGAAAAACCTAAAAAGAGAACTGGAGAACCCAATTTCAAAAACTGTTCTGAGTGTGGTGAAGTTTTTGTCAAGGCAGATAAGCACTCCATTTGTGTTTTCTGCCTTGGTTTTGACCATTTATAAATTAATTGTGACACTTGCAAATCTTTTCCAGAAAAGACATTGGAAAAATGTCTGGAGAGATTACATAAGAAATTGAAGGGTCCCTGTGGCTTTGACCAGCAGAAACCCTCAGGGTCGGTGGGTGACACCACAACTTCTACTGTTTCTACCCCTGATACAGGTAAAAAGAGACCCTCTGAACTGGCTGTCTCTCTGATTCCAGGAAAAAAGTAAAGAAAACAAAGCACACTGAACCCCGTGTGGAAAAGGGGACATCTGTGATGCCTGCCACTGTGCCTTCTCCTTCAGAGATTGCACAAGCAGTATGAATAATGCAAACCTTGCAGGATCTACTGCCTGTGGTTTCACAGTCCCCGGTCCGGACCCCTGCACCTTTCAATCCACCCTCCTTTCCTGAGGAGCGTGGTGAGGAGGAGGAGGAAGAAGAAGACGAGCCTATAGAGCCTGAGGTCTCCCCTGAACAAGAGTTTGGCTCCCCTCCCAGGACTATAGAAGATTATTCTTCTCATTTTTCCTTTATCAGGAAAATTGCAGATGCCTTGGACATCCTTGCCTCTGAAGCTGTAGAGGAGGAGGCTGAATATCTGGAAATGATGGGTCTGACTCCTTCTAAAAAACTGTCACTCCCCATAAATAAGTTTTTTAAAAGAGATGTTTTAAAACTCCTCCAAGCTCCTGGGTCTGTCCCTTCTTTGGACAAAAGGTTGGATAAAAAGTACTGTACCGGCTTGACAGAAAAGGGGCTGAATTCTTATTTTCACACCCTAACCACCAAGGGGTGGTGCAAGCTACAGCTTGTGACAAGGCAAAAGTCCTACTGGCTTCCCACCCTCCAGAGAAGGACTCTCTAAAAATTGAAAGTATGGCCAAGAAAGGTTACCTGTCAGCCTCTTTGGCCATTAGGCAAGCTAACTATCAGGCCTATGCAGCCCAGTACCAGAAGGCTCTCTTGCGGTCTGTCCTGGACATGGCTGAGAAAGCACCTTCTCCTCTTTCAGCAGACCTAGCTGAATCTGCTGGGTTTGGCCTGGAATCTGCCAAATACCAGTTCCAGATGGCAGCAGACAGTAATGAGACTGCTGCAAGGTGGATGGCAAATACCATCGCACAGAGAATGTTTGCTTGGTTGAGAGCCACAAACCTCATGCAGGATACCCGGAATAAGACTCTGGATTTTCCTATGGAGGGCAATTCCCTATTTGGCAGCCATACAGAGGCCTATATCCTTACCCGGTAACCTTACCCGGTTACCAAAGACTAAAATAAAAAAAAATAAAAAAAATATATGAAGAAGGTGGATGAGTATAAAGCCACCTTCTGTAGCAGTTCTGCAAAAGAAAGACCCTCCACCTCCTCTAGACCTTTCAGTAGGGCAGGCAGGGGCAGACAGTTTCATTCCAGGCCTTTTTATCAGGCCATGGTACTTCCTCAGGCACCCCAATACCTGCAGCAAGGGTATTTCATGGGTAGGGGCAGAAAAGGTGCCAGGCGTGGTGCCCAGTCTCAGCCCCAATCTAAGCAGGACTCCTTACTTCATCAATCAGGTTGCCTTGCCTTTGCCAGTAGGGGGCAGGCTGACCCATTTTTTCAAGAATTGGAAACCCATCACCACAAACAGGTGGATTCTGGAGATAGTGGGTCAGGGCCTGTCTTTAAGTTTCAAGTCCTCCCCTGTTCAAGAAATCAGAGTTTTCAAACCAGCTTCCCTCCTGGAAAGTAAAAGGCTGGAAAAAGAGGTGAAACACCTTCTTTCACTAAATGCAGTGGAACCAGTGCCTTTGCACCAAAGGGGAAAAATGACTTTACTCAAGGTATTTTCTCACACCAAAGAAAAATGGAGAGATGTGGCCTATCTTGGATCTCAGGGTCCTCAGCAGGTTCCTAGCAAAACCAAAGTTCAAAATGGTGACTTTGTCTCTGATTCTATCAACACTCCGAAAAGGAGATTTGCTGACATCATTGGACCTAAAAGATGCCTATTTCCACATCCCCATAAGGGAGTCCCATAGACAGTATCTCAGGTTCAGACTCCTGTCAGGTCATTGTCAGTTCTCAGCTCTACCCTTTGGTCTCACTTCAGCACCAAGGGTTTTTACAAAGTGTCTGGCTGTGGTAGTGGCTCACCTGCGCAGACAAGGTGTCACAGTATTCCCCTATCTAGATGACTGGCTGGTGGTGGAAAATTCACCACAGAAGTTAGAACACCTGCAGCTCACTCAGCAACTTCTACAATCTCTGGGTTTCCTTTTAAATCTAGAAAAATCAGTTTTTCTTCCTTCTCAAATTCTGCAGTTCATAGGAGCAGAATTGAATACCATAGTGGGCAGAGCCTTTCTACCCTGAGACAGGGTAAAAAGCATCCTGCAGTTGGCATGTTCTTTCAGGCTCAATGTCCCAAGGCCTGCAAGGCATTTTCTTCAACTTCTGGACCACATGGCAGCTGCAACGGGCACAGTGCTAGGCTCCAGGTTTCAGATGAGTGACATCCAATTTCACTTAAGAGCTCATTGGTGCCAGCGAAAGGATTCCCTGTCAAAGCTCGTTCCTGTAACAAAAACATTTATCCAAGCTCTTCAGTGATGGAAAAAGGAAACCAACCTCAGAGAAGGGGGTTCCTTTCCAAAAATAATTTCCATCAATGATTCTCACAACAGATGCATCCCTCTTGGGCTGGGGGGCTCATCTAGCAGAGCACACTTCCCAGGGCACTTGGTTGAGTGCAAAGACTCTTTTACACATAAACCTGTTAGAGCTCAGGGCAGTGTTTCTGGCAATGCAAGCCTTCAAACCACTGATATAGGGAAAGGTAGTGCAAGTCAGGACAGACAACACTACCACCATGTACTACATAAACAAGCAAGGGGGAACAAGGTCAAGCCTCCTTTGTACGGAGGCTATGAGAATCTGGGCCCCTAGTTAACTCACTGGGCTCCTCACTAGAGGCCATTCATCTGCCAGGCAAAGACAATATTCTGGCAGATGCCCTGAGCAGACTCAGCCAGGATCATCACAAATGGTCCCTGAACAGGCAAGTAGTGCAGACCTTATTCAGGAGGTGGGGCACCCCAGAAATAGACCTCTTTGCATCTCATCAGAGTCATCACTTGCCACAGTTCTGTTGCAGACCTGCAGTAGTGGGCACGGTTCCTTTGGATGCCCTTATTCTTGATTGGTCAGGGAAATTCCTGTATGCATTTCCTCTGGTATACAGGGTGCTGCTGAAACTCAAGTCTCAGCCAGCAACAATGATTCTGATAGTCCCAGACTGGCCCAGGTAGGCATGGTACTCCCTTTTGCTGTCCATGTCAGTGGACAAACCAATACACCTTCTCAGGAGGCACAATCTTCTGACCTCCAACCAGGGGAGGCTCGTATATCTGAACCTCAAGTCACTCAGGCTCAAAGCTTGGCTCTTGAGGACCTAGAGTATGCTGGTTTACATTTTTCTGAATCAGTTACGGATGTTTCTAAGAGGATACAGGAAATCCTCTACCAAGAAAACCTATGCTGCAAAGTGAAAGAGGTTTTATATTTGGTGCTTTAGTAGGAGTATGGTGCCAACCCAGGCAGGAGTGCCGTTGGTACTGGACTACCTGGTCTACTTATATTCCACAGGCTTACAGTCTTCTACACTAAAGATTCATTTGGCTTCAGTCTCGGCCTATGCATCTGCAGGCAAGTCTGTTTCTTTGGCATCAAACCCCATATTTAAAAGGTTCTTCAAGGGCCTTTCTCATATGTTTCCACCAGTGAGAGAACTGGTGCCAGCTTGGGACCTTAATATCTGCATTGCTCAGCTCATGGTCCCTCCCTCCCTTCGAGCCTATGTTTTCAGCACCTTTGAAGTATGTCACATGGAAAACAATGATCTTCCTGGACATAAAGTCTCCACCACTTATTCACACTAATGGGATCTACACTGGAGGCGCTAGGACCCAGCGGGAGCAAACTTTTTTGCAATAGGGCCGACGCCAGAGATGGAGCCGCTAGCCTCATCTCATGTGGCAATGACTATCTCAGCGTCAACCCTCCAACTGCATCAGTTCCTTTTTTCCCGACGTCGAGTGCGCTTCAGTGACGACGTCGCTCGCCCGCCGGGAATCAAACTTCAAACTAGCAGCATAGTTTTCAGTTTATTATTTTGTAGTATTTTTCGAATAAAGTACCACTTATGATAATTTATTCTTATTAAAGAAAGAAGTCTCAGCCTACGTTGACTGAGTCGACCATGAGCGGGTCAGGTGACGGTAAGGAGACTTCGAATTAAAGCTGTTCAGTTAGTTGGGCTGGGTCCGGTCCACCGCCTTCTCCGGAGGGGGGGTCTGACAATGGATGATCCAATGCCCGAGGGAAGGGGCTGTCCCCCCGGAAGCATAAAAAAAATAGTTGCATTCTCAGCACCATTCGGCCTCGAGCTCTTCTTCGACGCGTAGGTCAAAAAAGAGAAGACATCACTTGAGGTCGCCCTCTGATATGTCTGCGTGTCGACGGTTGGTCATTCGGGTCAGTTGCCGGTCTCCTCGTTTGGAGTCGCCGGTTTCTGGTTCTGGTCATCGGCCTCTTCAACATCGGAGCCCTTCCCCACCTTCTGGTAGGGTTTCCGATGAGCAGTTTTATCAGTGGGCCACTCTGATGGAGCAATGGGCTCGGAGGTTGGTCCAGCTGCCTGGCCCGGTCACTCCGGGGCCCCTTTGGCTCTTTGGGGGATCAGGCAGGGCGATTGGGCCTTCCTAGTCGCGCGGCGCCCTCTTCGGTGCCGTCGACTACGCGCTCAGGTGTTTTCCCCCCTCACATGGCTGTGGCGCAGGGGGCCACACCGATGCCTCTATCTCTTGATATTTTTCCTCCTTTTCCTTCAAATCCTAATTTTCGGGGCCCTGGGTTGTTTTTGGCACCATTGGCATCAGTGGGTCGAGTGTCTTGGTATGCATGTGGAAGTTCATCTTTACTTTTATGGACCGCATACTTGTTGGCCATGTTTATCCACAGGTACCAGTGTGTGTGTGTGTGTGTGTGTGTGTGTGTGTGTGTGTGTGTGTGTCTGTGTCCGTCCCCAGGCTGGTAGCTACCATTCACTTTGTTCTGCTACAAAGGAGACCGAATTACCAGCCCGGGGATTCAAGCCACGGACCTGCTTTGCCAGTAGCAGACCGCACGCCTTCTTCCCTGCCGCTGCTGCTGCCTGTGGATCCTCCGAACCTTGGTTCGTGGAAGGAGCCGCTGAGTTTCTGGAACCCCTGACTCGACCTGAAGGACACTGGTGCCATGCTAGCTCGATTGGAGCTGTGGGGTGAAAAAGCCAACTGCACACTCAGGTACATTTGACTGCTTGGTGCCTCAGAACTTTCAAACTGTGGCACCTTCACTTTGATTGGTGGACAACTGCTCAGTGACTCTGATTGGTCCACCGCCCCCGGACATTTTTTTCCAGTACCTGCCATGGAGCAAAGCCTCTGCCCTAGTGTTTGACATATTAGTACAGGATGCCTTTTTGTAACTGCCCTGTTCTCTAGGAGTTTCTTACTGGTTTTCAAGCTTAGATGTTTAGTGTTTGCTGTAAAAAAAAAAAAAAAAAATTCCTTGAAAGTCATTACACCCCTTTTAGCCGTGTTTTGCCGAATGGAGTGTACTAGACTGTATAGTTAACCTGCTAATATTATTTACTGTATAAAGTGCTAAACTGATATCTATTAAGTCTGCTCCTTTAAACACTTAGTCCTGCCTTTTCTGCTCAGCTCCACTCCCCACCTGCCTTCACCCAGCCCCGCCTTTTTTCTAGCCCCCTCCCTCTGAGTAAATGACCACCCTGTTCTTTTGTTTGCTGAGAATCCCCTACCCTGCCAGTGCCTATTTAACTCTTCTCCCTTCCTTTCCTCCTCAGGTCAACTGTTGCCTGCCGGGGCTCAGACTTCAAGCTGCACCACAAAGGAGACTGAATTACCAGCCCAGGGATTCAAGCTGCGGTCCTGCCTTGCCAGTAGCAGACCGCACACCTTCTTCCCTGCTGCTACCGCTGCCCATGGATCCTCCGAACCTCGGTTCGTGCAAGGAGCTGCCGAGTTTCTGGAACCTCTGACTCGACCTGACGGACACTGTTGCCCCGGCACCTCAATTGGAGCCGCGGGGTGAAAAAGCCAACTGCTCACTTATGTTATTACCACCAGCGCTTTGCGCTGGCACCCCACCCTCACCCCAGCCTGGGTGGACCTTTTAGTTATCTAGAGTCTTTCTGGTCAGATGACTAAGTGTCCTTACTTATATTAGCTCATTATATGGTATAGCCACTAAGGGAGTGTCAAGGTAAACTCTGCTAACTGCTACTATTAAACTTAATTGCTGGCCGCCTCCCTCACCTATTACACTGAGCATGGCAGACTGCTGCTTGGGGATGTTGCTTGTCTCTCTTCTTCTGCTAATTTGTCTAAATGGGTTTTCACTATCCATGCCCAGCACCTGGAATTCCGTGACACTATGTCTGCTCTTAACAATTTCCGCTTCTCCAATATGATATCCATACACCGGCTTGTGCCTGTGTGGAACCTACTCTTCCTCCAATACGGCTGTACCTACTATGCTTTCTCTACTCATAGAAAGTGGTTGCCTAGGCATGTTATTCTCCTTACCTTCCTTAGTGGTAGGCTCTGGTTCCTAGCCATCCTTGTATATATTCTGTCTGGGAATGTGGAACTGAATCCGGGTCCCCCTGCTCACTTCTCCCCAGCTGACATATCTAGGATCTCCAACAAAGGGCTGTTCATTACTCATATGAATATTAGAAGTCTAACCCGTCACTTTGCTGAACTCGGGGCATGGGTCAAAATCTACAATCCAGACATTCTATGCCTTACCGAAATGTGGCTGAAACTGGGGATACCGGACTCTCTTTGTTCCCTTACGAATTACTCTCTGATCCGTAGGGACAAGTCAGCCATGAAGTGAGGTGGGGGGAGTTGCTCCGTTCTATAAAAATCAACTCAGCATTGTGACTGTCCCTGCCTCTGCCTCCTCTTCTGTCTGTGAACCCCTACATGCAACTCTTGCATTAGGTACAAAAAAACTTCATATCATCTGCACCTACAACCCCCCTACTGGGGGGAATAACTGGACTGCAGGATCTGCTCGATCAGACTTCCTGAGTTTTTAACCAAAATGAGGAAGTAATTTTGGGGGACCTTAACCTCAACTGGCTGGGGACAACTCACAGTTTACTATTGTCTGTGATGCAAAGCTATAACCTTCACCAGCTATTAACTGAGCTGACAAGAACAATGCCATCACTTCTACCATCTACCCTCATTGAATGGGTACTGGTGAACCAAATGGAGCACATATCTACTACAGGGATACTGGCTGATGCTCTTAACAGATCACTCTCCAACATTTTGCATCTGGTCCATGGGTGCACCACCATCTCCTCCCCTTCGATTCATCACTTTTACCAATTTTGCCAACCTGGATTAGATGCATTCCTATATGACGTTTTCTTGATTGACTGGTCTCGTATCTACTGCTTCTGTAATGTTGAGGATGCCCTACAGATTTTTCTTAATGAATTCCTTGCTGTTCAGTGCAAGCACGCCCCACAGGGTCAGAGGCAAACAGACGAGGTGGCTCCACAAAGACCTGCTTGGAAAGCTGTGCCTCAGGGATAAATAATGGAAGTGTTACAAACTTGATGGCCTGTTACAGGATTTCAATATCTATAGAGCTCTCAGGAACCCATGTAAAAAGCAAGTCAGAGCAGCTAAAAGTAAAGACTTCAAAGACTTACAGTATTATCCAGCTCAGCTGGTGACCCCAGAAAATTCTGGGCTCATGTAAAGACTTTTCTTGGTGCTTCTCAATCTGTTATACCGGGGGATATGATATTAAGTGGCATTCATTGTAATGACTGTCACCATAGCAAACTCCTTCAATCAGATGTTCTCCGATCTGTCCCAGTATACATCCTCCTTTCCACAAACTGCAGCACACACTCAGTTCTCATTTACAAACCAACTGGTCTCCCATACCACTGTATCTCATGGGCTACCGTATGCCCCACCTTTCTACTTTGGGGCCATAACGAGGTCAGAGGTCCAGAAACTCCTGGTATCCATATTGGACAATACTAGCTCTGGATCTGATTCCCTTGAACCTTGACTTCTCAAAATTGCTGTTCCTCTCATTGCCTTTCCACTGGCTAAAATCTATACACTATCTCTGTCTCTCTTGCAGTGTTGTTCCTGACCTCTGAAAAATTGCTCACATAACACCTGTCTTCAAAAAAGGTGACCCAAAGGAAATCACAAACTTTAGGTCCATAGCAATTCTTTCGGTTTTGAGTAAAATTCTGGAGAAACTTGTGACTACACAAACTATTGACTATGTGACGAAGTTCAGTCTTCTCTCTAAAACCCAGCATGGTTTTAGAAAAGGTCATAGTACGTCAACGGCTCTTCTCAAACTTCTGTCAGATACACTCTCCAATATGGACACTGGATGACTTACAGGGGCTGTTTTCATTGACCTAACGAATGCCTTTGATCTGGTTGATCACCCCCTACTCGTCTCCCCTCTTCGAAATCTTAGTTTCTCACCCCCAGTTATGGACTGGTTTAATAGCTATCTGTCAAACAGGACCCAAACTGTGAAATTTAACTCCTCCCTATCTGACAGTTCCATTATTAACTTTGGTGTGCCCCAGAGCTCTGTCCTGTTGCAGACAGAATGATGCAGACATTTTTAAATCCTGCTTGTCTATTCTATATGCTGATGATCTTGTCATCTATACCAGCCTTTTTTGAGCCTAAACCATGTTTTCCTTTAATTCTACCTCCAAGACCCAACCTCAACTCCCCCTCCTAATGCACTCCCTAAATGGAGATGTTCTTGAATCTGTCCAGTCGTTCATATACCTTAGATCCATCACTCAAGTTCATAACACGTCTCACTCTTAACAAAGACGATCAGCCAGAAGCTAGGTCTCTTTTATCATCTTTGCCCTCTCCTGTCTTCAGCCTCATGCCAAAAAATAACTACCTCCACACTCCTCCCTCTCCTCTCCTCTCCTGTGGAGCCCCACTACTCCTTCAAGCCCAAACCACCATCCTTGCTTGCCTGAAACAATTTTACTTTAGGGTTGGATGGTTTGCACTAGGGGTCAACTCCAAACATCATCACTGTGATGTTCTGTCATCTCTAGGCTGGTTACCCTTCATGTCTAAGCTCCAGTACACTGCTATGTGCCTAGTGTTTAAGTTGGTACACCTTCATACCCCCCATACTTTGGTGACCTCATCTTACATAGGCATACCCAGCATTCCGTATGGTCTGCCTCCCTCCCCCTATTTGTTACTCTCAAACAATGGCTGACAGTTGGCAGGAGATCTTTTGCCCCAAGAGTCTAGAGCTGCTGACTGCCCCCAGAACGTTGATTCTGGAATGTATGCAGATTAATAGAATTTGGAATGCTACGTTCAAAAACTGCTACCTTACTCCTTAACTGCCGGATTAAATTTTTCCAGCTAGAAGGCAAGACTTTCTCCCAAGACTGCACAGCAACCTCGCTGCAAGACTGTTAAATTTGTTGAGAAAGCGGTATTTTTTTCTCATCATTTTATTCATATTCTGCCTCTTACAGTTATTTGATAAGTTTGGTGTGTTTGCGTATTTTGACTAGCCTTAGCAGTTCCATCACAGTTCCCAGGAACCGATTTATTTAGTCTGAATAGTGTTTTTTTGTGGTTCTGATCGCTAGCTGTATAGTTTTTTACTTTAGCTTATTTTTATTATTTCACATACTTTGTTTTAATTGCGATCGATTCCCATTTGCTCTTAGAAACCGATCGTGTTTTCGTCAGTAAACACAGTGGTATACTTATTTATTTCCTGTTCACTTACGAACCAATCGCTTTTTGTGTAAAAGCAAATAAGTTGGGTTTTAATCACGGTTCCTTTTAAGCAAAAGAAACCAACCACAATTGCTCTAAATTTAGTTTCTGTACAATTTTACTCAGTCTGCTAACAGTTTGGCATGTCAGACAGACCAAAAAGAGAGGATGGGACCCACAGGTTTTAAAAATTGTATAAAGTGTTTTCAAACCTCTGCTAAAGCTGATTGCCACGATTTGTGCATAGTGTGTTTGGGTCCCAGACATTTTTTATCTAATTGTGAAGTTTGTAGTGCTTTTTGTACAAAAACTATTAAAAAGAGAGCCAAAAAACTGGAACAGATGGCTTCTGTTCCCTTCTCAGTGTCACCAAAGCAAAGCGAAGAGGGTCCTTCTTCATCTCACTCCAAGACAAAGGACAGACCTTCTAATGATACTCCAGACCCTAAAATTACTGAAAAGGGGATTGAGGGGGGCACTGATGACCAGTTAGCAGTTAAGACGTGCTTCACCCAAGCTCCGTCCCACGAGAACATAATTTATATAAAATAAATATATACAGTACCTGGTGCATTGTGTGTTCTCCAGTTAGCGAATTATCGGTGTTAGGTCATCATGGACGAATATCTGCTCTCAAATCCTGATAAATCACAGCGATCGGTATAAAAAACACCAAAAAACAGCCATCACCTCCACCCACTGAAGGCCCAAGCTTGGTCTCCCTCTCTGCAGCCAAGATGTCTGCTCTTGGCCTCACGCTCTCAGAGCAAGTTATGGTGAAACTGAATCCCCGATTAGATAAGATGAAGTCTACTCTACAGGGCATAGTAGAGCAAAATGCTTCCCATGCATCCCGTATCGAGCAACGGATCTCCAGCCTTGAAGATATGGCTGGCCCTATTCCAGATAAGGTAGCCCGATTGGAAAAGGAACTGGAGGATTTTCATGAAATGTTTGACTGCCAGGAGAACTACCATAGAAGGCTAAATCTTCGTATAAGGGGCTTGCCAGAAGGTAAAGAGGGTAACAGTGCTGAGGAGTTTTGTGCGGTGACTACCTGCTCTGCCCCCCCCCCATCTCCGCCCTCACTACTCCATCTGGCAGTCTGTTCCAGGGCTCCACCACCCTCTCTGTGAAGAAGCGCCCCCTCACATTGCCCCTGAACCTATTTCCTTGCAATCTGAGGCTGTGCTCTCTAGTTCTGGCTACCTCCTTCCACTGGTTTAAATCCCAAAGGTGTTTGACTTAAATTGGAGCAGGCGCACAGAGTGATTTCGTAAAGTTAAAACAGTGGGCAAATGAAAATGGAATGCACTTTAATACCGATAAGTGCATTGTCCTACATCTCGGTAATAGAAACGAAAACAATGTATATATCAATTGAATAGCTTCAGGTTAAAACTGGTGCATGAGGAGAGGGATTTGGGTATTTTGATATGTAACAACCTTTTATTTAGTAAACACTGCAATGAAACAGTAAATAAAACTAACATAATTATTGGTATTATTAAGAGGTCTTTCGTAACAAGACATAGAGCCTGTATCCTCTCTTTATAAAAAAAAATGGTTAGGCCCCATTTGGATTACTGTAGCCCCCTGTGGAGCCCCTGTCTTAGGCGAGACTGTAATGCTATAGAAAGAGTGCAACGACGAACAACAAAAACGATTGCAGGATTGGAAAAGAATACTTATGAGACCATTCTAAAACAATTAAAACTGTACCCATTGGAACTAAGGCGTACAAGGAACGAGCTATTAGAAATGTGTAAAATCGCTAAAGATCAACATCTAATGGAAAGTTTGGGGATTCATTTTTCAGTCCACAAATTTAATCTCTGAAGCCACAGTAAGCAGCTCATGTTAACACACTGTAATAGGGACAAGAGAAGAATTTTTTTTACCCAAAGGATAATTCATAACTGGAACTCACTTCCTTCAGAGGTCATAGGTGTAACAACCTTGCAAGCATTTAAAAGAAATTTAGATAAATATCTACTTGAGTCTGGTGGACTTTAATACCCTATGCCATGGGGAGACAGACATCACAGGCTTATAGTCTTCTGTCTGCCTTATCCTCCCAGTATATAGCCATTATACCCAAGCCGCTGCCTGACCAGCCCCTGAGGCAGATAGTGGTCTGCTTCCACAACTTCAAGGACTGACAAGCTGTACTGAATGCCTATCAGGGCAAGAAGAAGAAGAATCAGCACTTATATAACGCTTTTCATACACGGTATCCCAAAGCACTTTACAAGCAATACTAGACTGGTAGTGAAGTGACTGAATGTGTGGTGGCGGCCATATCGCACATCATCACCCACACACAGCCTGGATAATTGCATGAACCGATTTATGGGAAGGGGAATGTTGGCCAGGACACCGGAATGTTCCCTGCTCTTTACGAAGAGTACCCTGGGTTCTTTTACTTCCACCTAGACACCCACCAGGACAACACCAGGATGGGCAGAAGGGACCTCGGTTTAACTTCTCATCCGAAGGACGGCACACCCCAGCAGTACAGCACCCCCCAATACTGCACTCGGATGCCAGCGATTTTTAGGTGCAAGTCCATCCCGTGTGGGACGAGAACCCACAACCTTCTGGACCAGAGGCGGATGTGCTACCAACTGAGCCATGCTGACATCCAAGAAGGACCTGTTTTTGAAGGGAGCTGTCTAACCATATTTCAAGACTATTCACAATGTCTACAGAAAAAGAGAAGGGTATTCTATCCAGTTATGAATAACCCGAGGGAGCTGAAAGTGGATTTCTTCTTTGCAGTCCCTGCAGTTCTTAAAATAAAGCATGAAGACACCATCTACACATTCTATGATGCGGATAAAGCCACTAAATTTGTGCAGGATTTGGAGGGCAAGCTAACCTAATGGACTGAATCGTTGATCTGCTTAATATTTTATTTATAGCCCAGTGAGGCGGGCTGCTGGTTCCACCTGACTCTCTGGCTATGCTGTGCCTGAAGTAGTGATTGTGTTGGGGGTGGGTACTCCTGCAGTAACTCTCTCCTGGTCGCATATGGTACTTGCGTTGATTTGTTGTCAGGTGCTGTGGGACTTCCCTTGTCGTCCTTCATGGAAAGCAGATGTACAATGTAGGACATAGTGCCCACCTGGGACAAGGGGTTCCTAGTACATATTTTTGGTTTCCTTGGCCCCATGGATTGAACTGAGCACTGTGCCCGACTGGAGGCCTCTGCACACGCTGGACATCGCCTTGTACTCCATGGTAGGTTCAGGGGGAGGAGCGAGGATAGCTGCTGCACAGGAGGTAACCGGTCGCGCTGCGTCTTCCCGCTTCCCTTACCTGGCTATGTTAGAAGACCATCCTGTTATTTTTTCACTGTAATTTAAGGGGATTGTCTTGGAATGTGACAGGGTTGGAGGGATAAAGGGAGTCTATTCTATAAGTAGGTCTCCAGGATTGTGCACTTGGTGGGAAGTGTTCTTAGTTATGTTACACTCCCAGGGTCTTTGTGCAATGACATGGGACTTTCGGAAACTGTGCCTCTCTGGTGGGGTGGGGTGGGGTCTGCAGCGTATGTTTGGAATTCTGGTCTATGGGTCAACCTTGGGGGGGGTTGTGGTCCTGTCCCTCATCACGGTGGGGGCAGGCGTCTGGGGATGTTATTCTCTGTTGGATGCTCTGGGGGAACACGAGGAGGGGAATTTTTATTTGGTCCTTAAGGATTCTGGGAGCTGAGACAGGCAGCTGCTTTATGTTTGTAGTGCAGTTTATACTTATGTTTCTGGGTTGCCCTTCCTAGTGGTTGCCAGGGGGCATGGATTCTGGGGAATGTGAGTTAAATGTGGTCCCCTTATTTGAGGTGACAACTCGCCGGGATTTGTTAGTTGAATGGGAGAGTGGTCCTTCAGGTGAGCCCCACAGAGTGGGAGTGCCCTCTTTGGGCTTTGGCCCACAAGGATGATTGGGCACCTGCCATCCTGACAGTAGACTCACCGAGTTTATAGTACAGGACTGGTTTCCAGTTGGCCAGGTAGCTGGTTAAAAAGAACATTATTTTTCCCTTTATGTGGTGGAGCTTCCTGGACATAAAGTCTCCACCAATTATTCACATTAATGGGAGTACACCGGAGGCGCTAGGACCCAGTGGCAGCCAAATCTTTTCAGGAGGGCTGGCGCCGAGATGGAGCCACGAGGGAGCGGCACTGCGAGTCAGGCTCGTGAGGTATAGACTATCTTGGCGTCGACCCTCCAACCACCTCAGTTCCTTTTTTCCTCCACTGCTGAGTGCGCATCAGTGACGACATCACTCACCTTCTGGGAGTCAAACTTCAAACTAGCAGCTTGGTTTTCAGTTTTATTATTTTGTATTTTATTATGAAAAGCACTGATTATATTTTAATAAATTTCTTACTTGTACAAGAAAGAAGTCTTCAGCTGTCCATTGACTGAGTCGACCATGAGTGGGGCAAGTGACAGTAGGGAGACTTTGCATGAAAGCTGTTCAGTCAGCCGGGTCGGATCTGGTCCGCCGCCCTCTCCGGATGGACGGTCCGGTGCTCAGGGGGATGGGTGGTCCCCTCGAAAGCATAAAAAGAAGCGCTCCCATTCACGGTACCATTAGACCTCGAGTTCTTCTTTCGGCCCAGGGTCAAAGAAGAAACAGCATCACTCGAGGTCACCCTCTGGTAGGTCTGCGCATAGACAGTCGGTTGTTAGGGTCAGGAGCCGGTCTCTGCTTCTTTCTGAGTTGCCGGTTTCTGTCTCTGGTAGCCAGCCTCTTCGACATCGAAGCTCCTCTCCGCCTATTGGAAGGGCTTCCGATAAGCAGTTTCACCGTTGGGCTGCTCTTATGGAGCTGTGGGCTTGGAGGTTGTCCCGACTGCCCGAACCGGCCAGTCTGTTGCCGAGGCCTTTGGGCCTGTCAGTTTCAAACTGGCAAGTGGGGCAATTAGGACTTATTAGTCGCACGGCGCCTTCTTCGGTGCCATTGACTCCACGCTCCGGCGTCTATCCCCATCACATGGCTTTCGGCGCAGAGGTCCACACTGATGCCTTTATCTCTTGCCATATTTCATCCTTTACCTTCAAATCGCAGTTCTCAGACTTCTGCCACAGTGCCGTCATCTGCAGTGTCGATTTCTCTAGTGCTGAGGTCCTTTTTGGTGCCGCGGGTGCTGCCGCGCTGTTTGCCATGCCGCATACCTTGTCAGCTCCATCCTCGATGCTGTGTGCAGTGGCATGCTACCTGTTGGCGCCCCCTTCAATGCCAAGGATGGCATCGGTGTCGTGCACAATGCCGTTTTCTGTGTCGGCGCCATCTCTGTACTCCGCGCCGTTCTCTTCCACAGCGCTGAGGAGGTGTGCAGTGCCGTCTAGTTTCCAGAGGTTTTTGACTCAGATTCTTTCTCCTTCTCTTCTTCCTCCTGGTTTTCATTCCGTTCCTGTCTATACAGTCCCCCTGGACTGTCAGGAGATGATTTTTAAGCCTGATCCGGATCTTTGGCTGGGTGATGTTGTGGATGCCGATTCTGCCCTGGGGACAGGGATCAATCTTCCTGCAGAACCTGTTAATGAAGACCTTTCCTTTAAGTCTCTGGTCAGGAATTTAAATTCTACTATTTCTCTCCAGACCACGGAAATCGATCCTGGGAAGCTTCTGCGTCTCCAATATCTACATGTTCCGGAACTCCCTATGGATGTAACCCCTCCTGTACAGCCCTCTTTCGAGACTCTTTCCCAGATGGTGTGGAAGAATCTGGCTCTTATTCCTTCTGTGGCCAAGTCCATAGATAGGAAATATGCCCCTCCCAAGGATCACTCCATCTTGGCCTCACAAGCCTTTGCTGATACCATAGTGGTCCTGGCAGAGAATGATAAGGCTGTCCTGCCTCAGGAATCTGCAGCCCATCCTAAAAGAATCTCACAAGATAGACACCTTGGGTAAGAGAGTCTTTGCTGCCTCAGCCCTGGGCATGCGCATTGCCAGCTACCAGGGCTATTTTTCTTAATATGAGTATGTTCTTTGGCATTCACTCAAAGCAATGGTAGAAGCTCTGCCCAAGTCGGAGGTTAACTGAAGAGCTACTAAAGACCATAACTAGAGGTATTGAGTCCAATAACCAACAAATTAAAGCTGCAATGGACGCTTTTGGTACTGCTTCCCGGGTGGCCGTGGCTGGCATTTGCACTCGTCACCTTTCCTGGCTGCGTACTTTGGGCTTTTCGAATAACACCCAACAGAAAGTCATGGCCTTACCTTTTGACGGTATGTATCTGTTTGGTCCTCAGGAGGAACAGGCACTAGAGGACGCATAGAAGACTAGGTCTGCCATTAAGACGGCTAGACCTCCGCCTGCTCCCTCTCAAGGAGATGGGAACAAGCGTCAGTTTCACAACCATCAGTCCTTTCGTGGCAAAGGCAAGGAAGGCTTTAACAGAAACCAAACTCCTCAGCTGCAAAAGAAAATGCAGCAGAAGGCACAAAGCCCAAAAATGCCCAGTGCCACCTTCAGAGTTTCCAGCCCAGGTCCCATCTCAGGTGCCCGAGGGGGACTTTTCCTCGACAGTGGGAGGATGTGTGACTCAGTTCTACAACCAGTGGAATCTATTACATCAGACAAATGGGTCCTCAGGATAATCTGTGAGGGGTACTCTCTCAATCTGTCAGAAACCCCTCCGGATCACCCTCCCAAGCGACAGCCCAGGCTGTCTGCGGCACAGTCAGATCTTCTTGCTTCCGAGGTACAAAGCCTTCTAAACAGGGCAGTAGAAGTAGTTCCGCTGCATCAGTGAAACACAGGTTTCTACTCCCATTACTTTCTGGTTCCAAAGAAAACTGGCGGCATGCACCCTATTCTGGATCTCAGAAAGTTAAACAAATTCCTACACAAGGAAAAGTTTAAGATTATATCACTTGGTACCCTGCTGCCTTTGATTCATCAACACGATTGGCTAGCCTCCCTGGACATGCTGGATGCCTACCAGTACATTCTCATGCACCCAAATCACCACAGATACCTGAGATTCATGGCATTGGGTCAACATTATCAATTCAGAGTCCTGCCCTTTGGGCTATCCTCAGCTCCTCAAGTTTTCACAAAGTGCTATGAACTACTCGCGGCGCATCTAAGGAAAATCTGAATCCAAGTGTTCCAATATCTGGATGACTGGCTTCTAGCAAGCCCCTCCAGGCAAGAAACTCTGGAGGCCTTGGCCACGGCCTCAAACTTCCTCACGTCCATGGGAGTCTTGCTGAACCTCAAAAAGTCACAGTTGCAGCCCTCCCAGAAGCTCCTTTTCATAGGAACCCTTCTGGACACCTCTTGTGCGAAAGCTTTTCTTCCGGAGGACAGAAGCAGCGATATCTTACAGATGGCCCACTTCAGAGAACACAGCTCAGTGCAAGCCCTCTCAATGCAACAGATGCTGAGTCTCATGGCATCCTTGGTGTTCACTGTACCTCTGGCTCATCTCCACATGTGAACCTCTTAGTGGATGCTCAGTACTCCGTGGTCCCCAACCATTTACCCTCAGTCCTTTCTCATCAAGGTGGCGGGACCTCTGAAGAGGTCACTCACCTGGTGGTCTCAAGAGGACAACCTTCTGGAAGGGTATCCCTTCGCCCCCCTGGATCATCAGATCTCCATTACCACAGACGCATCCTTGATGGGTTGGGGATCTCCACGCCCAGGGTACATTGACCCAGGATGAATCTCAACTTCACATAAATGTCCTGGAAATGAGAGCTGTCCTCTGTGCCGTCAGAGCTTTGAAGGACATACTCTGTCACAAGAACATTCTTCTTCAAATGGACAACAAGGCAGTGATGTATTACATCAACAAACAGGGCAGTGCACACTCTTATCCATTATGCAGGGGAAGCAGTGAGAGTGTGGGAATGGTGCCTGCAGCACAAGGCTCTGATTCAGGTGGTTTACCTGCCTGGAGTACAAAACGAGCTGACAGACCATCTCAGCAGAATGAAGATGGATCCTCATGAGTGGTCTCTCAACTTAACCGTCGTTCAGTCACTCTTCGAAAAGTGGGGAAGTCCGGACCTGGATCTTTTTGCATCCCCACTCAACGCAAAACTGCTGCTTCTCTTTTGCTCCAGAAATCCAGGACCTGGTGTTTTTTGTCAGGATGCATGCAGGCTGCAGTGGACAAAATGCTTTCTATACACATTTCCTCTTCCCCTAATTCAGAGGGTACTGCTCAAATTGGAGGTACGGGGGGGGGGCAGAATGATTCTCATTGCCACATTCTGGCCTCGTCAGATCTGGTTTCCCCTAATCAACAGACTATCGGAAACCTCTCTGAAACCGCTTCCCCTTCAAATGAACCTTCTAACCCAGGGCCCCTGTAGTCCATCCCAACCTGAGTTCTCTTCACCTCCATGCTTGGCTCCTGAGGAGATAGAGGTGAATATGTTTAATGTTTCTTGTAGGGGTTTCGCATATTCTTTTGGCTGTATGCAAGCTAGGCACCAGAAAAACCTACACAGCTAAATGGAAGCGTTTCTCTATCTGGTGTGCCAAATCCTCTTGGAATCCTTTTTCCTGCCCACTGAATAAAGTCTTGGAGTATCTCTTAGACCTCTCAAACACATGTCTGCAATACTCCATAGTCAAAGTTCATCTTTATGCAATTTTGGCATATCATGAGCCAGTACTTTCCATGTCACTGGCTCAGCTGCTTGTATTTAAGAGGTTTCTTAATGGGATTCTGCATACCAGACCTCCTATTAGACATCCAGTTGCAGCCTGGGACATTAACCTTGTGCTAGACATGCTTACTTGTAAACCTTTCGAGCCTCTAGCTACTTGTGAGGGGAAATTCCTCACTTGGAAGACGGTCTTCCTGGTGGCCATTGCATCTGCTCGTAGGGTATCTGAAATATACGCCTTGGTCACAGACCCCCTGTATACTGTATTTCACAAGAACAAAGTAGTTCTTAGGACTCATCCTAAGTTTCTGCCCAAGGTTGCCTCAGAGTTCCATCTGAATCAACTTTTACTCCTTCCTACCTACTTTGCAAACTTCCAGAATGAAGGAGAAGCGTACCCTTCATTCGCTAGATGTGATCTGGATAGAACGAAGGAAATTCACATGGCTCAACAACTGTTTGTTTCCTTCAGCGAGACCCGGCTGGGTCAACCTCTTGCTATCGGGTGCATTTCAGTGTGGTTGGTGGCATGCCTTCCCCACTGCTATTCTATGGCACAGGTAAAGCTGGAAGGCAGAGTGTACACTCACTCTACCAGAGCAGTCGTGGCATCTCTGGTGGAAATTCATAATGTTCCCATTGCAGATATTTGCAATGCGGCTACCTGGAGCTCCGTGCATACTTTAGTTAAGCACTGTGCCTTGGATGGCCATGCCAGATGACATCAGTCATTTGGCAGGACAATCCTTAATGGACTTATGTCCTAGAAAGTGAGCTCTTCTCTCTCCCAGCCGCCCATCTTGGGATTATTTAGCTCGGTACTTTCCCATTAGTGTGAGTGAGTGGTGGAGACGTTATGTCCGGGAAGATATGGAAATTACGTACCTACTGTAATTCTTGATCTTCTTGGACGAAGTCTCCACCACTCATTCACACGCCCACCCACCATCCCCCTGAGCTCACTTCTCCATTTCTGGTCTTCACTCCCTCAATGATTGGACTGTGAAGACTGTTTTTGACCCTTCTTACACGGGTCATTCGGACTACGTCCAATTTTTAGATTAGTCCTCTCTAGGTTAGTTACGCTGCACCTCCTCAGAAAAAAGGTACTGAGGCGGTTGGAGGGTCGACGCCAAGATAGTCTATACCGCACGAGCCTGGCTCGCAGTGCCACTTCCTCGTGGCTCCATCTGGGCACTGGCCCTCCTGAAAAAGTTTGGCTCCTCCAGCGTACTCCCATTAGTGTGGATGAGTGGTGGAGACTTTGTCTAAAAAGATCAAGAATTATGGTAGGTACATAATTTCCATTTCTCTGAAGAGTGGGGCTGCTGGAGGTACTCACATTGCGGGGGGGGGTGCTTTCTTTGACTGCGTATATTGAAAGGCTTTATAAGTGGTTCTGAGGGACTGGGGGAGAGCGAGTTCATTTTACGATGTGGATAGGATGTTCCACGCATTTCATAGAGTTAGCATTTTACTCTGTTGGCACGTAAGGTGCAATAATGTTTAACTTCTAAAGGTAGAGGAAGGGGGTGTGACGGGTTTTTCTATGTTCCAATTCTGAATCATAGAAATTTGACAGCAGAAAAAGGACCCTTCCGGACCATCTAGTCTGCCCAACCTTCCCCCTTTCACATACCCCCCTCTCCACCTGCCCCCACCCTCCCCCAGTACTCAGTCCCATGAGCCTGTCCCATGCCCTCTTAAATTCCTTCATAGTCTCGGCCCCCACTACTCCGTCTGGCAGTCTGTTCCAGGGCTCCACCACCCTCTCTGTGAAGAAGCCCCCCCCACAGTGCCCCGAACCTGTTTCCTTGCAATCTGAGGCTGTGCCCTCTAGTACTGGCTCCCTCCTTCCTCCTCAGCTGACCCCTTTCACCTACTTTATTGAGTCCCTTTGCATATTTAATGGTTTCAATCATGTTCCACCTCTCCCTCCTTGCTTCCAGCATGTACAGATTCAGCTCCTTACACCTTTGCTCGTATGTCTTCCCCTGCATACCCTGTACCTTCTCCGATCCCTGTCCAATGTATTTCTATCCTTTGCGGATATGTGGTCTCCAGTACTGAACCCCGTACTCTAACTGCAGCCTCCTGCTAGTAATGCCCCTGCCTATGCATGCCAGTATTTCATTGCTCCTTCCCCCCACCCTACTGCATTGGAAACCTACCTTAAGGTTTGAGGAGACTATGATCCCCAGATCCCTTTCTGGTTCTAATTCTTTGATCCCCCCAAGCGTGTACCCCGCTTTTATGTTTTTCCTCCCATGGTGCATCACAGCGCACTTCTTGGTATTAAACCTCAGCTGCCATTTTTTGTCATACTCCTCGAGCATCTTAAACTCTCTCCTCATGTCTTCCACCCCCTCCATGGTGTCCACCCTATTGCAGATTTTTTGCATCATCGGCAGATAGGCACACCCTCCCTCTCAAACCCTCTGCAATATCACTGATGTGGATGTTGAAGAGGAGTGGAACCAAAACTGACCCTTGTGGCATTCCACTCCTCACTCTTGCCATCTCAGAGTGCACTAACTGGTTTAAAGTTTTTTATACACTTCTTGATCTTCCTGGACTCAAGTCTCCTTCACTCATTCACACTAGTGGGGATAGCACCAGAGGCACTTGGACCAAACGTGAGCCAAAGATTTTTGGAAGGGTCGTCACCGAGACAGGACCACGCATGCACGGCACTGTGAGACTAGCTTGCGCCTGTGTAGGCTATCTCGGCGTCGACCTTCCAACCACCTCAGTTCCTTTCCTCCCACCGTCGCGTGCGCTTGGTTGTTGACGTCGCTCGTCTGCCGGAGTCAAAGTTTTCGTCTATATGACAGCAGCTTTTACCAGTTTTAGTATTCATTTAATTTAACATTTTAAGCAGTATTTTCTTATTTTACAAAGAAGAAAAAGAAGACTATGAAGAAGAAGAAAATTCTCACCTGCCGTCAATGGAGTCGTCCTTTGTCGGTAGCGGTGACGGTAGGAATACTCCGTTTGAAAGTTGTTATGGCAGAGGGGCTGTGTCTGGTCCACCACCCTTTGCTAAGGGGGGGCCCGACAACGGGCAGTCCTGTGCTCTGGGAGGGTTGGGGGGAGACAGTCCACTGAAGCACGAATCTGGTGGTTCGGGGAATCCGGCTCTGCTTAACCTTGAGCTCTTCTTCCTTGTTGGGGGAAGAAGAATCTGTGCCTCTCGAGGTTACCTTCTGGTATGTCTGCATGGGGATTGTCGGAAGGGAGGGGCGATAGGCCTGAACCAACTTTGGTGGGTTCCCCTTGGCCCTGCTCTTAACAGCTACATTCTTCAACTCTGGACTCCTTCAAACAACATGAAGTCTTGCTATATTATGACAATTGCAGTTTGTCCCAGCCTTAGAACTGCTCCGGAGGTGAAAGAGTTAACTTCCATGCCATGCATGGAACTTAGAGCGCGAGCTCGGTTCGAAAAGCTCTGTCTGGATCATTTCAAACTGAAACTGTCAGATTCTTTACTCCGCCTCACTGAACAGTCGCTCAGGAGATTCCTCCTACTGCTCGGTTCATTTCTCGGTTTTAAAGTGTTTTCGGTTAAATTCAACATGATTATAATTATTTTAACATAAACCGATCGGTTCAAGCTCTGTCTGTGGTACTGTAAGTAATAGACAGGTTTATTTCTGTGTGGAACTTGTAAATGTTTATCGGTTCGGTTTGAACCGATCAGGTTGTTTTAAAACTTTTCTAAATTCATTTAAAGCTATTTAGAGTGTGGTTCCCAGTTCTTATCGGTTCTAAAAAAAACGGATTTCATTACGGTTTTTTCCACGACCCGTGACACGGTTGGGAACCGATAAGGGTGTCTTGCCTGTCATTTGCCGGAAAAGGGCAAGTTTTTGGTTAGGCTGGCATTATGTCTGAGAAACCCAAAAGAAAAACCGGGCCCACTGGGTTTCAACACTGTAGTGTCTGTGGGGAAGCCTTTGCCAAGGCTGACCCACACACCACATATTTATTGTCTGGGGTTTGACCACCTCAATGCAGACTGCCAGATTTGCAAGAATTTCCATGCAGCTACCCTAGATAAAGAGTTGGTAGGCTCAGGGAGCGAGAGGCCAAAAGTCCGCTGACCGGATGGCCAGCCGGTTCGTGCCAACGAACCGGAGAATGCTCCTCTGACCAGGGCGAGACTTCCTCGGCAAGAACGAAAAGCTGACTCAGTGGACCAGTTCCAGCAAAGAGAACTAGAAAATCAGCAGGTGTGGGTCCAAAATTCCTTCTCCAACTGCTGCAGAGATAGCCAAAGCGATCCAAATTGTCCAGTCGCTTTCTCAGTTCCATCTCGGACCGCCACTATCTGGCAAAAGTTGTCGGTTCAGCCGTGGTTCCACCGGTTCAAGAATATGATATAGAGGAGTTTTATGAACCAGAGGAGGGGGAAGATGATTATGAACAGTGTGAATGTGATTTTGAAAGTCTGGATGTGCCCATTGAACCGGACATCTCCCCAGACAGACCTTTAGGAGAGTCTCCCCCTAGGCTTTCTGAGTCCCCTTCTCATTTTCTGTTTTATAAAAAAGTTGCTGAAACCCTCCAGCTCCCTTTGGAGGAAGCTGTGGATGAGCAAGAGGAGCCTGACTTTGTGGAGATGATGGATATCCCAGAGTCCAGGAGATTGTCCATAAATCCTTCAGGAAACAAACAATAAAAATTTTAAAAGCTCCTAATTCTGTGCCTCCTGTGGATAAAAAGATGGACAGGAGGTACACCTTGTCAGGTCCTGATACAGAATTTCTTTCACAGCAATGCAGCCATGTTGGGGTAGTTCAGGCTGCAGCCTGTGATAAGGCTAATATTCCCCTGGCTACATCCTCCTGACAAGGACTCCAGGAAGATTGATGCCATGGCTAAAAAAACAATACATGGCAGCGTCCTTGGGACTCAGACAGGCAAATTATATGGCCTATGTTGCAAGATACCAGAAATCTAGATGGGATACTGTCATGGCCTTAGCCAAACAGGCCCCTGGCCAGCTTGCCAAGGAGCTGGAACAGGTGGCTGCTGATGGTATTGAGGCATCTAAGGTGCAATTCCATGCTGCAGTGGATTCTAATGATGTATCCTCTAGAGTCATGGCTACATCTGTGGCTTTTCGTAGATTGGCTTGGCTCAGGTGTACTAGTCTGTCACAGGATACCCAGGCTAAGGCCATGGATTTTCCTGTGGTGGGAAATTCTCTGTTTGGGAGCAGACAGAGAATTATGTGAAAAATGGATGAATATAGAACCACTTATAGGAATCGCGAAGCCAAGGGCGGCAAAGCCACTCCTCAGAGGCAGCCCCAGGGGTAGAGGCAGGCCTTTTCACAGACCTTTTTACCAAACCCAGGCCTCCTCTTCAGCTTACGCTAAGAGGGGGTTCTTCAGAGGGAGAGGCAACCGGGGTATGAGCAGGCCTGCTCCCACCCCTCAGCCTAAAGCCCCTGCCTAACAGGCACCCTGATGGGATGCCCAGGGCCGATTCTCCATTACCTGTAGGGGGCAGGCTGACTTACTTCGTCCAGGACTTGGAGTCTTTAACTTCAGACAAGTGGGTCCTGGAAGTAGTAAGCCAGGGTCTGGTTCTCAGCTTCAAAAAATTTCCAAAGATGAGAATCAGATCTTTTCCACCTGCAAATCCTCTAGAGACTCTTGCTTTGGAAACAGAAGTCTCAACCCTTCTGGCTCTCAGAGTGGTAGAAAGGGTTTCTCCCCTACACCAGGGCAAGAGACTGTACTCCGGGTACTTCCTTACCCCAAAAAAGACAGGAGAATGGTGGCCCATCCTAGACCTAAGATATCTGAACAAGCACCTTTTAAAACCAAAATTCAAAATGGTGACTCTGGGAATGATTTTACCCTCCCTAAGGCCAGGGGACTGGCTAGCTTCCCTGGACCTCAAGGATGCCTACTTCCATGTTCTTATCAAAGCTCCCACCGAAGTACCTCAGATTCAAACTGCCCTCAGGCCATTATCAGTTCAGAGCAATGCCCTTGACCTACCTCTGCCCCAAGGGTATTCACAAAATGCCTGGCGGTAGCAGTTGCTCATTTAAGAAGGCAAGATTGCCATCTTTCCCTACCTAGACGACTGGCTCATTGTGGGTCAGTCTCCAGACCAGAGTCAAATCACACCTGCAGGTTACCCAGCAGCTGCTTACCTCTCTAGGCTTTCTTCTGAATCTTCCAAAGTCAGTTTTAGAACCTGTCCAGGTACTCACCTTCATAGGCGCAGAACTGGACACAAAGCAGAGCCAGAGCCTTCCTTCCCCTAGAAAGGGTAAGGACCCTGGTGGGCCTGGCCTCCTCCTTCACCCTGCAGGTCTCTCGACCAGCAAGGCATTTTCTACAGCTCCTAGGACACATGGCTGCTTCCACAGCCGTAGTGCAGGAGCAAGATTTCAGATGAGGGACATTCAGTTCCATTTGAGAGCCTTTTGGTCTCAAGAAGAGATCCCCTATCCAAGTTGATCCCAGTAACTCGAACCCTGATCCAGGCCCTTCGGTGGTGGCAGGATCAGAGCAATCTGAGACAAGGGTTCCTTTCATCCCTCTATCTCACTCCTTGACCCTTACTACAGATCGTCCCTTTTGGGATGGGAGCTCACATGGACCTCTCCACCCAGGGATTGTGGTCCCCTCAGGAATCTCTGCTCCACATCAATCTGTTGGAACTCAGAGCTGTTTTTCTGGCACTTCAGGTTTTTTCTGCATCTGTTCAGAACAAAGTGGTACAGGTCAGAACAGACAACACCACTACAATGTGGTACATAAACAAACAAGGGGCACTCGGTCTTCGGCCTTATGCACCGAGGCAATGAAGTTGTGGTCTCTGGCTTATTCCTTGAACACGTCTCTCATAGCAGTTCACCTCCCAGGCAAGGACAATGTTCTGGCAGATGCTCTCAGCAGGATTTCCCAGGGCCATCACGAATGGTCATTGGATCCTCGAGTACTGGGGATAGTTTTTGCCAGGTGGGGCACCCCTCAGATAGATCTTTTTGCAGCCCCAGGCAATCATCAACTTCCACTTTTTTGTTGCAGGCCCCCAGTGTTGGGCTCAGTCCCCCTGGATGCCTTCCTCCTCGATTGGGAAGGGAAGTTTCTCTATGCCTTCCCCCTTCCCTCTCCTGTTCAAGGTGCTAGTCAAAATCAGATCTCAGCCCTGCAAGATGATTCTGATTGCTCCAGATTGGCCAGACAGCCCTGGTACCTCTCCTTCTGTCCTTAGCAGTCCATCTTCCCTGTGTCTCCCAGGAACCAATTTGTTAACCTGTGCCCAGGGGAGTTTGGTATCGAATCTCAAATCCCTCAACCTCAAGGCCTGGCTCTTGAGGAGTTAGAGTTGCTGACCTACACCTTTCTCAAGGTGTTCTCGAAGTGAAAAGCTTCTGGAAGCCTTCCACTAGGGCTACTTATAACTCTCAAATGGAAAAGGTTTTCCATATGGTGCTCTGGAAGCATATTTCCCTGGAATCTGCTGATTTGCCCACTGTTTTGGACTATATGGTCCATCTTAATTCTTTGGGACTGAGACCAGCTACCCTGAAAGTGCATTTGGCAGCTGTCTCTGCTTTTATTTCAGCAGGAAGCCCTCTCTCTCTCTGCTCACCCTGTATTTTCCAAGTTTTTCAGGGTTTCTTCATACCAATCCACCATTCAGGGACCCTGCCCTGCCTGGGATCTTAATGTTTGCATTGCTCAGCTGATGCAACCCCTTTGAACCTCTGTCTTGGCCAGAGCTTAAGTACTTGACTTGAAAACTGTGTTTCTAGTAGCCATCACTTCTACCAGGCGCATAAGTGAGTTGCAAGCTTTGTCAGTGGAGACTGACTTTATTTCCTTTCACAAGGTAAGGTAGTCCTCAGGACTAACAGGAAGTTTTGCCTAAGGTGGTTTCAGATTTCCACCTTAATCAATCTATTTCTCTTCCAGTGTTCTTCACTGACCATTCCTCTTCTGGTGAGAGGAGGCTGCACAGCTTAGATGTTAAGAGGGCCCTTAGTTACTACATAGAGCATAAGCGTACCAAGGGTCACAGGTTTGACTCCTCCAACTCTTTCTCACTTATGGTGAGGTTGGAAAGGAAACCTGCCACTAGAGATCCATTGCCAGGTGGATTGTCTCTTGTATCCAATTTTGCTATCAAAAACTGGGTAAGGTTCCCCCTTCAGGCCTGAGGGCTCAGTCTACCAGAGGTACAGCTGCGTCCCTAGCTGTGGCCAGGGACATCCCTATCTTAGAGATATGTCAAGCAGCTACTTGGAAAACAGTACATACATTCACTAAGCATTACTCTTGGACATTCAGGCCAGGAGGATGCTCGATTTAACACAGCTGTGCTTCAGAGCCTATTTCCTAAGTAGGTTCTGACCCTCCTCCATGGAGGTACTGCTGTGTAGTCTGCAATTGTCATAATATAGCAAGACTTCATGTTGTTGAAGAAAAAATTACTCACCTTAGTAATGTTGTTTCTTCTAATGGAGTCTTGCTATATTATGACCTCCCCCTCAGCCTGCCCCTCTCAGAACTTCTATTTTAGGGATGGGGTGGGCAGTCCAGTGTGGGCACTTATTGATGCCCATCTTGTGTTTTCCACCCCTTCTTTTTGGGGTGTTTTGTGTTATTTTATCTTATCTTATTTTCTGGTCCCCTGACTTGAGTCTTGGTGTTGGGACCAGGAAAATGTGTAATACTTAAGTAGCCAGTTGGCTAGTGTGAGTTAGCCACAGAACCTTAGTGAGTTTGCTCTTAAAGATCAGCAGTTTCAGTTTGAAATGATCCAGACAGAGCTTTTCTAACCGAGCTCACACTCTAAGTTCCATGCATGGCATGGAAGTTAACTCTTTCATCTCCGGAGCAGTTCTAAGGCTGGGACAAACTGCAATTGTCATAATATAGCAAGACTCCATTAGAAGAAATAACATTACTAAGGTGAGTCATTTTTTCATCTCTGTCCTCGATGGAGTTCCGATGAGCAGTTTCACCTCTGGGGCGCTCCTATGGAGCAGGGGCTTTGACTTCTGTCCTATTTACAAACAACATGAAGTTTTGCTGTATTCTGACAATTGCAGTGATTCCCAACCTTTGAACTGCCCCAGAGAACAAAGAGTTAACTTTCCATGCAGGGCATACAATGCTGAGCTAGAGCTCGGTTGAAGTCTCTGTCTGGAGTGTTTCAAACCTAAACCGTCAGATTCTTTACTTCACCTCACTGAACAGTCGCTCCGGAGATTTCTCCTTCAGCTCAGTTTGAAAGTCGGTTAAAGTTTCAGTTTTCGTCAGTTTTTAAACCAAAAAAGTATCCACATAGTCGGTTCAGTCTCTGTCTGTGGTGCCGTGAGTACTAGATAGGAATTGTTCTGTTTTTCTGTGGGAACTTGTACAAGTCGACTCGGTTTGGCTGAACTGGCCATTTGATAGTGAAATATTGTGTTTTGTGTGTTTTACTTAGTGTGTGGTTACGGTTCTTATCGGTTCTAAAAAAATTTTTAGTGCGTTTTTCCCCAATACCGGTGACAGGTTAGGAACCGATAAGGGAGTCTTGCCTGGCGGTTGCCATAAAAAGGGTAAGTTGGTTAGGTTGGCCATGTCTGAGAAACCCAAGAAAAATATGGGCCCACTGGGTTTCAACACTGCAGTGAGTGTGGGGAGGTCTTTGCTAAGGCCGATCCCCATACCACTTGTGTTTATTGTCTGGGGTTTGACCACCTCGATTCAGACTGCCAAATTTGTAAAAACTTTCCCAAATCTACCCTTGAGAAGAGATTAGTTAGACTGAGGGAAAAGGAGGCCGAGAAGTCCATTGACCTGGATGGCCAGCCCGGTTCGATTTTGACCGAACCAGAAGGAGTGCCCTCTGGCCAGGGCTATACTTCTTCGGGCAAAAGGAGAGTCATTTCCGAGGGATCGTTTCCGACAAAAAGAAAACGCAAAGACAAATCGACCGGTTCAGATCCAGAGGTTCATGTTCCGACTGCTGAAGAGATAGCCAGAGCGATTCAGATTGTGGAATCACTCCGTCCGGTTCCGACCAATCCGGCTCCTTCTGGCAGGGGTTCGGTTTGGTTGGTTCCCACGGTTCAAGATTATACCCTTGAAGATTTTTATGAACTGAAATTTGAAGAGGAAGAGGAATTTGAGGATGATGATGTAAGTGAGGGTCTGGATGTGCCTGTGGAACTGGACATCTCCCCAGAAAGACCTTCAGGTGTTTCCCCTCCTAGGTTTTCTGAGTCCCCTTCTCACTTTATGTTTTACAGAAAGGTGGCTGAAACCCTCCAGCTTCCTATGGAGGAGGCTGTGGAAGATCAAGAGGAGCCTGATTATGTAGAGATGATGGACATACCAGAGTCCAGGAGACTATCCATTCCCCTCCACAAATCTTTTGGGAAACAGACACAAAAAATCCTAAAGTATCCTAACACTATACCTCCTGTGGATAGAAGAATGGACAAGAAGTATACACTTTCAGGCTCAGACACGGAGTTCTTATATTAGCAATGCAGCCATATTGGGGTAGTGCAGGCTGCTGCCTGTGACAAGGCAAATATTCCTTTGGCTTCACACCCCCCAGACAAGGACTCCAGGAAGATTGATGCCATGGCAAAGAAGCAGTACATGGCATCTTCCTTGGGACTCAGGCAGGCAAATTACATGGCCTATATAGCCAGGTACCAAAGTCCAGGTGGGACACTGTACTGGCACTGGCTAAACAGGCATCCCCCCAGCTAGCCAAGGAGCTGGAGGCGGTGGCTGCAGATGGGATTGAGGCATCTAAGGTTCAGTCTCATGCTGCTGTGGACTCTAATGATGGGTCATCAAGAGTCATGGCTACATCTGTGGCTCTTCGGAGGATGGCTTGGCTCAGATGTACTACCCTCTTGCAGAACACCCAGGCTAAGGCCATGGATTTTCCTGTAGTGGGTAATTCTCTGTTTGGGGAGCAGACAGAAAATTATATGAAGAAAATGGATGAGTACAGGACCACTTACAGGAGTGCTCAGGCCAAGGAAAGGCAGGCAACTCCTCAAAGGCAGCAGTCTAGGGTCAGGTGCAGGCCTTTTCAAAGGCCTTTTTACCAAGCACAGGCTTCTTCTTCCTTTTCTCAGAGTGGGTTCTTCAGAGGGAGAGGCAGAAGGGGGATGAGCAGGGCTACATCCACTCGTCAGCCTAAAGCCCCTGCCAAGCAGACACCCTGATGGGCCTGCCCAGGTCGACTCTCCTATTCCAGTAGTGGGCAGGCTGGCTTACTTTGTCCAGGACTGGATGTCTATTACAGACAAGTGGGTCCTGGAAGTAGTAAGCCAGGGACTGGTTCTTAGCTTCAAAAAATTTCCAAAGATGAGTGCCAGATCTTTTCCACCTGCAAATCTCTCGGAAACCCTTGCCCTAGAGGCAGAGGTTTCTTCTCTCCTAGCTTTAAGAGCCATAGAGAGAGTACCTACCCTACACTGGGGCAAAGGACTGTACTCCAGGTACTTTCTGACCCCCAAAAAGACAGGGGAGTGACGACCCATCCTAAACCTAAGATATCTAAACAAATATCTCTTAAAACCAAAGTTCAAGATGGTAACTCTGGGAATAATCCTTCCCTCTCTAAGGCCAGGGGACTGGCTAGCCTCCCTGGACCTCAAAGATGCCTACTTTCACATTCCCATCAGGTGCTCCCACAGAAAGTACCTCAGGTTCGAGTTGCCCTCAGGCCATTATCAGTTCAGAGCAATGCCCTTTGGCCTAACCTCAGCCCCAAGGGTTTTCACAAAGTGCCTGGCACTAGTAGTTGCCTTTCTAAGAAGGCAAAAGATTTCCATGTTTCCATATCTGGATGATTGGCTAATAGTGGGTCAGTCTCAGTATCAGTGGGTTGCTATCCTGTTTAGCCTATCACTAGAAACAGGGGAGGTACCCAAAGACTGGAGGATAGCAGATGTAGTCCCCTTATACAAAAGTGGGAACAAAGAGGAAGCGGGGAACTACAGACCAGTCAGCCTCACCTCGGTAGTGGGGAAGATCATGGAAGCACTACTGAAGGAGAGATTGGTGGAACATCTGGTTGTCAATGGACTACAGGACCCAAGGCAGCATGGTTTCACCAGGGAAGGTCATGTCAGACCAACCTCATTGAATTTTTTGACTGGGTGACTAGGGAGGTGGATCAGGGGAGGGCAGTGGACATGGCCTATCTGGACTTCAGCAAGGCCTTGACACTGTGCCACATAGAAGACTATTGCACAAACTGGGAATATGGGTGTGGGCAGGACAGTAGTGCGGTGGGTAGGTAACTGGCTGGGCAGCAGGACACAGAGGGTGGTGGTAAATGGCTGTCACTCCACAGAGGGAAGAGTGACCAGTGGGGTACCACAGGGATCAGTGCTGGGACCGGTACTATTCAATATCTTCATCAGTGACATTGCGCAGGACCTAGAAGGCAGAATTTCACTGTTCGTTGATGACACACAGCTCTGTAACAGAGTAGACACACCAGAGGGTGTAGACAGAATGAGAAGGACCTGCAGAAACTTGAAGAATGGTCAGGGTTTGGCAGTTGAAATTCAATGCAAGGAAGTGCAAGATAATGCATCGGGCACAAAAACCCTGGCACAATATATCAGTTGGGGTGAGGATATAGCATGCACCTGCAGGAACAGGATCTTGGAGTTATCATCTCTGATGACCTCAAGGCAGGGAAACAGTGTGACAAGGCAGCAGGTAAAGCAAATAGGATGCTGGGATGCATAGGCAGGGGCATCACCAGCAGGAAAAGGGAGGTCATAATTCCACTATACAAGACACTAGTGAGGCAGCACCTGGAGTACACTGTGCAGTTCTGGAGACCTTACCTACGTAAGGACATAGACAGGGTAGAGAAGGTTCAGAGGAGGGCAACAAAGATGGTGCATGGATTGCATCACAAGTCCTATGAGGACAGGTTGAAGGCACTGAACATGTACTCCCTGGAGGAGAGGAGGAGAGAGGGATATGATAGAGACATACAAGTATCTTACAGGAGGAACAGGGTGCAGGAATGCACTATTTCTAAGCAAAAAAGATGTTCCAGGACTAGAGGGCATGGGATGAAGTTGGAGGGAGGACGATTCAGAGGAAACGTGAGGAAGAATTTCTTCACAGAACGGGTGGTGGACAAGTGGAACACCCTGCCAGAGGAAGTGGTGGGGGCTGAAACAATCACGGGATTTAAGAATGCATGGGATAGACATAAAGGAATTCTGGAGGTCAGGGGTAAGGAGCAACAGACTTCCTGGAAAACATAAACTGAACTTACAAACTTAAATGGGCAGACTGGGTGGGCCATAGGCCCTTATCTGCCGACACTGTCTATGTATCTATGTATCTATGTCTCCAGACCAAGTCAAGTCTCACCTGCAAGTGACCCAGCAAGTGCTCACTTCTCTAGGATTTCTTCTCAACCTTCCCAAGTCAGTTCTCGAACCAGTCCAGCTTCTTACCTTTATAGGGGCAGAACTGGACACACTCGGAGCAAGAGCCTTTTTTCCTCTAGAAAGTGCAAGGGTTCTTATGGAACTAGCTTCTTCTTTCAGTCTTCAGGTATCTCGACCAGCAAGGCATTTCCTCCAGCTCTTGGGCCACATGGCAGTTTCAACAGCAGTGGTCCAAGGGGCAAGATTCCAGATGAGGGATATTCAGTTCCACGTGAGAGCTTTTTGGTCTCAGAGGAAGGATTCCCTTACCAAACTGATCCCAGTGACTGTGACCTTGATCCAAGCCCTCCAGTGGTGGCAGGATCAGGACAATTTAAGAAAAGGTGTTCCTTTTGTTACTCAGCCTTGTTCAGTGGTCTTTACCACAGATGCTTCTCTCCTGGGCTGGGGAGCCCATCTGGGGTCCCTTACTGCCCAGGGGCTGTGGTCCCCCCAAGAATCCCTTCTCCACATCAATCTCCTAGAGCTCAGGGCAGTTTTCTGGCCTAAAAGCTTTCTCGGTCAGTACAGAACAAAGGTGGTTCAAGTCAGAACAGACAACACCACCACCATGTGAGTACATCAACAAGCAGGGAGGCACTTCGGTTCTCTGACCTTGTGCACAGAAGCCATGAAGTTGTGGTCCCTGGCTTATTCCCTGCAAACCTCTCTTGTAGCAGTTCACCTTCCAGGCAAGGACAATGTGCTAGCAGATGCACTGAGCAGGATCTCTCAGGGCCATCAAAATGGTCCCTGGACCCTCAGGTGTTGAAAGTGATTTTTTCAAGGTGGGGCACTCCAGAGATAGATCTCTTTGCAGCCCCAGACAATCACCAACTCCCCCTCTTTTATTACAGACCTCCAGTCTTGGGCTCAGTTCCTCTGGACACCCTGATCTTGAATTGGGAAGGGAAGTTTCTGTATGCCTTTCCCCCCTTTCCACTCCTGGTCAAAGTTTTGGTAAAAATAAGGTCTCAGCCTTGCAAGGTGATTCTGATTGCTCCAGATTGGGCCAGACAGCCCTGTTACCCCCTGTTGCTGTCCCTAGAAGTCCATCTTCCCCTGTCTCTTCGCAGGAATTACAAGGTGTTAACTTCCTCTCAGGGAAGGCTTTGGTACCCCAATCTTCAGTCTCTCAATCTCAAAGCATGGCTCTTGAAGAGTTAGAGTTTGCAGATCTGCATCTTTCCCAAGGGGTTCTGGATATCCTCAAGGCTTCTCGAATGCCCTCCACCAGAAAGACTTACAACTCCAAATGGAAAAGATTCAGCATTTGGTGTTCTAAGAAGCATATTTCTCCAGACACTGCGGGATTGCCTACGGTTCTGGATTATATGGTCCATCTTAATGGCCTAGTCCTCAGACCAGCTACTCTCAAAGTACACTTGTCAGCTGTTTCTGCGTTTTTGTAGGTGGAGAAATCTTCCTCACTATCTTCCCATCCTGTGTTCTGTAAACTTTTTTTAAAGGATTGCTTCACACCAATCCTCCTTTTAGAGACCCTGCCCCTGCCTGGGATTTGAATGTTTGCATTGCTCAATTTATGCAACCCCCCTTTGAGCCTATGTTTTCAGCAGAGCTTAAGTACTTGACTTGGAAAACTGTGTTCCTGGTAGCCATTACCTCTGCCAGGTGTATCAGTGAATTGCAAGCCCTGTCAGTGGAACCTGATTTTATCTCATTTTACAGGGATAAAGTGGTCCTTAGACCCAATAGAAGGTTCTTGCCCAAAGTGGTTTCAGACTTCCATTTAAACCAGTCTATGTCTCTCCCTGTTTTCTTCACTGATCATTCTTCCTCAGGAGAGAGGAGGCTACACAGTTTAGATGTCAAAAGAGCCTGTAGTTACTACACAGAGCGTACCAAGGGTCACAGCTTTGACTCCCTCCAGTTGTTCCTCACTTATGGAGAAGTGGGAAAGGGCAAACCTGCCACCAAAAGATCTATTGCCAGGTGGATTGTGTCTTGTATACAATTCTGCTATGAAAAACTCCACCCTCAGGCCTGAGGGCTCATTCCACAAGAGGTACAGCTGCTTCCCTGGCTGCTGCCAGGGATATCCCTCTCAGAAATTTGTCAAGCAGCCACCTGGAGAACAGTCCATACCTTTACCAAGCATTACTCTCTGGATATCCAGGCTAGGAGTGATGCTCGGTTTGCAACAGCAGTACTTCAGAGCCTATTCCCCAAGTAGGTTCTGTCCCTCCTCCTTGGAGGTACTGCTTGGTAGTCTGCAATTGTTAGAATACAGCAAGACTTCATGTCGTTTGAAGAAAAAATTACTCACCTTAGTAGTTATGTTTCTTCTAATGGAGTCTTGCTGTATTCTGACCTCCCTCCCTGCCTCCCCTCTCAGAACCTGTTTTTGGGAAGTGGGTGGGCAGGTGCAGTGTTGCACTGCAGTGGTGTTTTTTGGCTTGCACCATCCTCCTTTTTGTTCGGGTGCTGATTTATTATTGTTATTTGTAGTAGATTGGTTTTTGGTTTTCCTGACTTGAGTCTTCCTTGAGAATCCAAAACTTTTTTCAGCCAGTTGGCTAGTAGGAATTTTTACAATTTCCACATAGAATTTGTAGTTTAGTTGCGCTCATAAGAATCTGATGGTTTAGGTTTGAAACACTCCAGACAGAGACTTCAACCGAGCTCAAGCTCAGCATTCTATGCCCTGCATGGAAAGTTAACTCTTTGTTCTCTGGGGCAGTTCAAAGGTTGGGAATCACTGCAATTGTCAGACTACAGCAAGACTCCATTAGAAGAAACATAATTACTAAGGTGAGTAATTTTTTCTTCCTGGCCATTGTTCCCAATTTTGGGGCCTCCGGGCCTTGGAGCCGCTGGACCGGGTCAGTTGGATCAGGATGTGTCCGGGGTGCCCTCTTGGTGCCTTTGCCATCGTGTCGACCCCTCGTGCCTACCCCCCTCCCTTTTTCCATGCAGGGATTGGCATGGGCACCACTTTTTCCTTCTCCCCTTCTTCTCAGGATTTTCTCCGTTGGCATTTCTCCATGGTGCTGTTGGTCCTGGCACCTACGGACGACACCATCGGTGATGCCGCAGGTCCGGCACCTTGGAGGTGCTGCTGAAATTGGCATTGTTGCCGTAGGCAGCACTGCTGGTGTTGGTGTCGGTGCCATGGGTGGTGCCGTTGCTGCCGTGTGACGCTGTGGGTGCTGTTGTTGGTGCCGCAGGTGGTACAGGCACATGCGGATGCTGTGGGTCATGCCATGGGTGCCATTGGTGGCATGGGTGCTGGGAGTGCCTGTGGGTGCTGCCGCAGGTGCCATGGGTGCCTGCAGGTACCACCGCGGGTGCCCTCGGGTGTCGCCCAGGATGGCATCAGCACTGCTTGGTGCCATCCTGTGCCACAGGTGACGCTGGTGCCATGGGGATGCCAGTTGGTGTTGTCCGGCAGAACTAGTGGTGGATTTTTCCTTCCACAGACCTCTTCTTCTGTGGAACTTGTGGCAAAATGTTTTCCGCAGAATGAAGTCCTGTTCTGCAGATTATTTTTCCTCAGATCTTAGTGAGTGGCGGTCTGTGTGGGATCTTGTGACATCCAGCGGTTTTCCGCTGATGGAACTCTTCTGTGATTGTTCTACCAGCGGAATCCCTCATTCCGTTCAGAACTTTTTCACCTCCCTCCCTGGTGCCGAGCTCCTCAACACCCTTCCTGGTGGCAGAGTTTCTAGTGGCTCTGACCTAGACCTCCCTTTAGGGGTCCTTCTGGGGTAGAAGTGCATCTAGATGAGTATCTCCCTGTCCTTCTTGTCAGTGATACAATGGATGACTCATTTTATAGACTGGAGGGCAAGCTTTCTCTATTACCAGAGTCCATGATGGAAGATTTTCTTTTCAGTTGTTCCTCAGTGATGGGATCCACTGTAGTATTTCAGACTGCATCCGTGGACCAAATGCTTCTGCGTCTAGGCTCTTTTCAGTCATCAGGACAACTACACTCTGTGGAACATTCTAAATCAATGGTTGGGAGCCGTACAGGCTCTTCTGCTCCTTTGATAAGAGTATATAGCCCCCTTGTGATACTGCCCCTTCAGTGGCTTCATCGGGAACAGGTGGTTAACATCTCTTCAGCTGTGATTATTGGTCCGGTCACAATTTCAGTTATGGATGCTCAGGCTCCTCCTGCCCCTCAGATGGACATCTTTGTCATTCTTGTATCAGACAATCCTTTCAAGATAGCAGCCTGAAAGCCCTGTCAGGCTTGGACTAATGGAAAAAAAAAAAAAAAAAGAAAATCACAGCACAGGGCCTAGCCGGAAATTACCCGATACCATTCTTTTGGATCCAGCCAGGTTCCGCCTCAGCCCCTGAGGCGGTCATCTCTAAACTATGGTGAAGAGTACCTGACTTCTTCTACCTCTAGGGGAAGTCCGATCCAGTGGAGGTATGGGTCATCTCATTTCTCCAAGAGAGATTTCTCTTATTCAGAGATATTCCCTAGGCTTAGGTGGCTGACAAGTCTGTTGGTTTCCCTTTTTTATCAGGCTTTCTTCTCTTGGTCAGAGCATCAGAGCAATAGAAGTTACTCCACAGCGAGTAGGAACTAAGGTTCCTAATTCCTTGCTTACTTCAAGTTAACAGTTGGCTTGCTCCTTTCAAACACCATGAAGTCTTGCTATATTATAACAATAGCAGTCAGCCACTGCAGCTGAACTGCCCCGGAGAGGAAGGAGTTAACTCCAGAAGATCTGGAGTTCTACAGCGCGAGGGCGCTGTGCCCAAAGCTCTATCTGGCAGTTTCAAATGAAACTGTCAGATTCTTTACTCCGCTCACTGAACAGTCGCCCGAGATCAGCTCCTTCAGCTCGGTTCATTCTCGGTTCAAGCTTAGTATTTTGGTTCATTTGAACCGGCAAAGTTATTATTTTTACCGCATTTCGGTTTTAAAGCTCTATCTGGTAACCGTAAGTACAAAAATTTAAGTCTGTGTGGAAAATTAATTATCGGTTCGGTCTTGAACCGATCGGTTGGTTTTTTCTGTATTTTAAAAGTGTACAGTGGGTTTTAGAGTGCGGTTCCCGGTTCTTATCGGTTCTAAAAAACACGGAATTATAACGTTTTTTCAAATACCCGTGACACGGTTAGGAACCGATAAGGGTGTCTTGCCTGGCACTGCCATCAAAAGGGCAAGTTTTGATTAGGCTGGCATTATGTCTGAGAAACCCAAAAGAAAAACCGGGCCCACTGGGTTTCAACACTGTGATGTCTGTGGGGACGCCTTTGCCAAGGCTGACCCACACACCACTTGTGTTTATTGTCTGGGGGCTGACCACCTCCTGTCAGACTGCCAGGTGTGTAAAAATTTCCCTGCAGCCACCCTGGAGAAGAGATTGGGCCGGCTCAGGGGACGAGAGGCCAAAAAGTCCGCTGACCCGGATGGCCAGCCCGGTCCAGTACCCACTGGACCAGAGGGAGTGCCCTCTGACCAGAGGCGAGACTTCCTCGGCAAAGGAAGGCTGGTTCAGAGGAACCAGTCCCAAGTAAAAAGACAAGGAAATCAGTAGGTCTGGAGTCCAAAATTCTGTCTCCAACTGCTGCAGAGATAGCTAAAGCCATTCAGATTGTCCAGTCACTGTCTCAGGGATCTGTAGAACCACCAACAGCTGGTAAAAGGTTGGTTCGTTCAGTCCCAGTGGTTCAGGATTTTGAAGTTGAGGATTTTATAGAACCACAGGAGGGAGGAGGAATTTGATCATTATATGTGTGGCTGGGGGTCTGGACGTGCCCATTGAACGGACATTTCTCCAGACAGACCTTAGAATCTCCTCCTATTCTGTCTGAGTCCCCTTCTTTCTTTATTTTTTACAAAAAGGTTGCAGAAACCCTCAAGCTTCCTTTAGAGGAGGCTGTGGATGAGCAAGAGGAGCCTGATTATGTGGAAATGATGGATATTCCAGAGTCTAGGAGGTTGTCTATTCCTTTGCATAAGTCATTTAGGAAGCAAACAACAAAGATTTTAAAAAATCCTCATTCTGTCCCTCCTGTAGATAAAAAAATGGACAGAAGGTATACTTTGTCAGGCTCGGATACAGACTTCCTTACTGAGCAGTGTAGTCATGTAGGTGTGGTACAAGCTGCAGCCTGTGACAAGGCTAATATTCCTCTGACCTCACATCCTCCTGATAAGGATTCCAGGAAGATTGATGCCATGGTGAAGAAACAGTATATGGCAGCTTCTTTGGGGCTCAGGCAGGCAAATTATATGGCTTATGTAGCTAGATATCAGAAATCTAGGTGGGACACAGTATTGCAGTTAGCCAAGCAGGCCCACGGCCAGCTGGCTAGTGAGTTGGAACAGGTGGCTGCTGATGGCATTGAAGCCTCTAAAGTTCAATTTCATACTGCTGTTGATGTTAATGATGTTTCTTCTAGGGTCATGGCCACTTCTGTAGCTTCCCGTAGGTTGGCATGGCTCAGATGCACTAATCTGTCCCAAGATACCCAGTCAAAGGCTATGGATTTTCCTGTAGTGGGAAATTCTCTTTTTGGGGAACAAACAGAAAACTATATGAAAAAGATAGATGAATACAGAACTACCTACAAAGTGCCCAGGCTAAGGAGAAGCATGCCATGTCACAAGGCATGCTCCCAGAGAAGTAGAGGCAGAGCCTTTTCCAGGCCTTTTACCAATTTCAAGCCTCCTCTGCTGTCTCGCAGAGAGGTTTCTTCAGAGGCAGGGTGACGAGGCTCAGTAGACCATCCCCTCCCTCAGCCTAAGGCTGCTGCTAAGCAGGCACCCTGATGGGTGCCCAGGGCCGATTCTCCCTGTACCAGTGGGGGCAGGTTGGCCTATTTTCAGCCGAACTGGCTGTCCCTAACTCTGGACAGATGGGTTCTGGAGGTAATAGCCAGGGTCTGGTTCTCAGCTTCAAACACTTTCCAAAGATGAGAGCCAGGCATTTCCACCTGCAAATCCTTCAGAAGCCCTTGCTTTGGAAGCAGAGTTTCTGCTCTGCTGGACTGCAAAGCAGTGGAAAGGGTTCCTCCTTGCCATCAGGGCAAGGGCTTTATTCAAGATACTTTACCCCAAAAAGACAGGAGAATGGCGGCCCATTCTAGATTTAAGATACTTGAACAAGCATCTGTTGAAACAAAGTTCAAAATGTTGACTCTGGCAATGATATTGCCTTCCCTAAGGCCAGGGGACTGGCTAGCTTCCCTGGACCTCAAGGATGCCTATTTTCATGTTCTGATCAGGCCTTCTCACAGAAAGTACCTCAGGTTCGAACTGCCCTCAGGCCACTACCAGTTCAGGGCAATGCCCTTCGGTCTTACCTCTGCACCAAGGGTATTCACAAAATGTCTCGCTGTAGTAGTGGCTCGCTTAAGAAGGCAAGGGGTTGCTGTGTTTCCCTACCTGGACGACTGGCTCATTGTGGGTCAGTCTCCAGGTCAGGTAATCCACTTGCAAGTCACCCAGCAGCTTCTCACTTCCTGGGATTCCTGCTAAACTTACCAAAGTCAGTTCTGGAACCAGTTCAGTCCCTAACTTTCATAGGCGCAGGAATTGAACACAAGGTTAGCCAGGGCTTTTCTTCCTCGGAAAGGGTGGACAGACTCATCGCCTGGCATCCTCCTTTACCCTGCGGGTCTCTCGACCAGCAAGGCATTTTCTGCAACTCCTCGGGCACATGGCTGCTTCCACAGATGTCGTGCAGGGAGCAAGATTCCAGATGAGGACATTCAGTTCCATTTGAGGGCCTATTGGTCTCAAAGGAGGACCCCTTACCAAGTTGGTCCCAGTTACTCAAACTCTGATCCTAGCCCTCCACTGGTGGCAGGTCCAGAGCAATTTAAGACAGGGGGTTCCCTTCATTCCCATTTCTCACTTCCTCACCCTCACCACGGATGCCTCCCTGTTAGGGTGGGGGGCTCACCTGGGCGGCCTTGCCACTCAGGGGGTATGGTCTCCTCAGGAGTCTCTGCTCCACATCAATCTTTTGGAACTCAGAGCTGTCTTTTTAGCTCTTGGTGTTTTCAGATTCTGTCCAGAACAAAGTGGTTCAAGTCAGGACAGACAATACCACCACAATGTGGTACATCAACAAGCAAGGGGCACTCGGTCTTCAGCCTTGTGCACGAAGCAATGAAGTTGTGGTCTCTGGCTTACTCCTGAACACCTCCCTGATAGCGGTTCATCTCCCAGGAAGGACAATGTCCTGGTGGGCGCCCTCAGCAGAATTTCTCAGGGCCATCACTGATGGGCTCTGAATCCACAAGTGCTGGGGTCTGTCTTTGCCAGATGGGGCACTCTCAGATAGATCTTTTCGCCCCAGACAACCACCAACTTCTCTTTTTCTGTTGCAGGCCTCCAGTTCTGGGCTCAGTCCCTCTGGACGCCTTTCTGTTGGACTGGAAGGGAAGTTCCTGTTATGCCTTTCCCCTTTCCTCTCCTTTTCAGGGTACTAGTAAAAATCAGATCTCAACCTTGCAGAGTGATTCTGATTGCCCCAGATTGAGCCAGACAGCCCTGGTACCCTCTGCTCCTGTCCTGGCAGTCCACCCTGCCCTGAGCCTGCCCAGAGTCCACGACTTACTGGCCTGTGCACAGGGAGAGTGTGGTATCCGGACCTCAAATCCCTCCACCTCAAGGCTTGGCTCTTGAGGAGCTAATTGCTGACTTACACCTTTCTCAAGGTGTCATGGATATTTAAAGGCTTCAAGGAAGCCTTCCACTAGACCACTTATAATTCTAAGTGGAAGAGGTTTTCCATCTGGTGCTCTGAGAGGCAGATTATCCCAGAATTTGCTGATCTTCCCATTCTACTGGACTATTTGATCCATCTGAATTCCCTAGGCCTTAGACCAGCTACCCTGAAGGTTCATCTGGCAGCTGTCTCTGCTTTTGTGTCAGCAGGAAGCCTGCCTCCTTTCTTCTCACCGGTGTTCTCCAAGTTTTTAAAGGGTTACTTCATACTAACCCTCCTTTGAGAACCAGCTCCGCCTGGGACCTGAATATTTGCATTGCTCAGTATGCAACCCCCTTGAGCCTCTGTCTTCTGCAGAGCTCAAGTATTTAACTTGGAAAACCGTTTTCCTAGTAGCTATCACCTCTGCCAGACGCATAAGTGAGCTACAGGCCCTGTCAGTGGAAGAAGATTTTATCTCTTTCCATAGAGATAAGGTAGTCCTTAGGACTAATAGAAAGTTTTTGCCTAAGGTGGTTTCTGATTTCCACCTGAATCAATCTATCTCTCTCCAGTATTTTTCACTGAGCATTCTTCCTCAGGTGAGAGGAGACTGCACAGCCTGGATATCAAAAAGACCTTAAGCTACTATTTAGGCGCACCAGGGTCATAGGTTGAATCCTCAACTCTTTCTTACCTGTAGCGAGGTTGGCAGGAAACCTGCCACTAAAGAGAACAATTGCAAGGTGGATTGTTTCTTGTATCCAATTCTGTTATCAGAAACTGGGTAGAGTACCCCCTCAGGATTGAGGACCCACTCCACCAGGGTACAGCTGCGTCTCTAGCTGCTGCAGAGACATCCCCATTCTGGAGATTTGTCAAGCTGCTACCTGGAAGACAGTTCACACCTTTACCAAGCATTATTCCTAGATGTCAGTCCAGGAGAGATGCTGGTTTGGCACAGCTGTGCTTCAGAGCCTATTTCCTAAGTAGGTTCTGACCCTCCTCCATGGAGTACTGCTGTGTAATCTGCTATTGTTATAATATAGCAAGACTTCATGGTGTTTGAAGAAAAATTACTCACCTTAGTAATTGCTTTTCTTCTCATGGAGTCTGCTATATTACCAACCCTCCCTCCTGCCCCTCTCAGAACTTCTACTTGGGTAGGGGTGGCAGATAGTGCAAGCACTGTGTCATGCCATTGTAGTTTTCCCTTACCCTCTTTTCCTTTGGGTTAGGGATCTAGATTGTTTCATTTAGGTTATTTATATTGCTCCTTCCTGGACTTGAGTCTTTTGGGGAAGGGGTTCATATTGCTTGTCAAGGGTGGTAAAGCGAACCATAATACCATCAATTTTTGTTATTATGGCTCAGTGTTTCTTTTGTTCTTTATATTGTTGTTATTACTACTAGTAGGTAGCCATGGGCTAGTGTAGTTTTCCACACAGACTTTCCGTCCTTTGATGTTAGCTGTAAGATCTGACAATTTCATTTGAAACTGCCAGATAGAGCTTTGGCACAGCGCCCTCGCGCTGTAGAACTCCAGATCTTCTGGAGTTAACTCCTTCCTGTCCGGGGCAGTTCAGCTGCAGTGGCTGACTGCTATTGTTATAATATAGCAAGACTCCAAGAGAAGAAAAGCAATTACTAAGGTGAGTAATTTTTTCTTCTTGACCATAGGTCAACTAGGTCTTTTTCCGGAGATGGCTTTTTGATATTCACACCGTCGGCTCCTGCGCACTGGTTCCGTGCCAGTCGCTCACAAAGTGACCCACTTCGAGTGGGTGATGAAACTGTGAGGTTTGTTTTTCATCAGCAAGCAAACTAGAGTCCTTTCTTACTCCCTTTCAGGAAGGCCTGAGCGAGTGGTGCCTCACCACATTGAGTCACTTCTGCCATTATTCAGTCACTTTCAACGGATGGGTTAACCCGAACTTGGTCCTGCTGCATCCCCCCTCAACACACATCTGCCTCTATTTACTTTAGAAATCCAGACCCTGTTTTTTTCTGTCGGAATGTTTTTCTTCAGTGGACATGTCCTCCTGTACACTTTTCCTCTCTTCCCTTAGTTCAGAGACTGCTACTACAGTTGTAGGAACACAGGGGCAGAATGATTCCTTTTTGGAATATGAAATGGGTAGGATCTGGTTCTACTAGACCACCACAAGAGGCTTCTAAGTCGTGCATTGGCCTTCCATCAGGAAGGTTTCAGTGACTAAGTGGAAACCATTCTCCTTGATGGGTTAACCCCACCTGGACCCCCTTTTGATCAACAAGTAAGGGGTTCAAGTGCTGCTGGACCTGTTGTTCACAGGTCAGCCATACTTGGTAGTGGAGGTTTCCATCTGCGCTTTTCGGTCTACCCTGAACCAGTAGACTTTACCTCCGGCTCTTTCAGTTCCTGAGGTCCTTTTACATTAGAGTAGTACATGTCTTTGACGCCATTAATTTTTGTTCTAGACCAAATTGTGGGGCTGGGTTCTGGCCGCTCTCCTAGAGTGGTTGCGGCCTCCTGGTAGAGTTTCATTTTGTGTCCATTGCAGTTTTCTGCAAAGTGGTGAGTTAGAACTCAATCTTGTAAGCACTATGTTCTAGATGATCTTTCCAAGACAGCTCTTTTTATTAGCAGGACAGTCCTTGGCCATCCTTTCTGAGTGAGCCCTATCTCCTACCACCCTACTTAGGGTTGTTGGTTTTAGCTTGGTACTCTCCCACTTGTGTGAATGGGTGATGGAGACTTGAGTCCAGGAAGATATGGAAATTACGTACTTACCGTAATTGTCAATCTTCTTGGACACAGTCTCTATCACTCACTCACACGCCCGCCCACCATCCCCTGGGCTCACTCATTTTCTTTCCTGGTCTTCACGATCCTATGGTTCAGGCTGTGAAAACATTGTTCTTTGACCCTTCTTGCAAGGATAAGTTATTTTCATTAGTTACGCTGCACCTCCTTGGTCAAAAAGGTACTGAGGCGGTTGGAGGGTCGACGCCGAGATAGCCTACAAAGGCGCGAGCTAGTCTCGCAGTGCCGCGCATGCATGGTCCTGTCTCAGCGCCAACCGTTCAGAAACTTTTGGCTTCCATTTGGTCCTAGCACCTCTGGTGCTATTCCCATTAGTGTGAATGAGTGATGGAGACTGTGTCCAAGAAGATCAACAATCACGGTAAGTACATAATTTCTATTTCTAGGGACATGGATATGTTGTTCATCCACACTCATTGGCAGTATCCTTGCCGCTTTAAATCTTGCCGGAAGGTCTTCAAGCTTGCTCCTCCCACCCACCCGGGTGGTATAACTCTCGGCTCCGCCCCATGACGCCAGATCTTCCTTACCGCTTGGAAGCTCAGGTTCCCTCCTTAACGCTCTGCGTTTGCGACTGGTTCCTATTTCTCCGTTTGCGGATTTAAAAATAATATTTTGCAAAGACTTCAGTCTTGATCCCTCATGATTGCGATGGACAAATCGACTCCGGATTTGAGATGCCCATGCGGGCAAGAAGATGTCTCGACGGATCACACTCACGTGTGTCTGCTTAGGCCTTGAGCACGACCCGCGGGCTTGCGACCTATGCTCATCTTTCTCGACCTCGTCCTCGAGGACCGTGCTGCCCGATTGCAACTGGGCCGTCCCGAGAAGCGTTTCCCTCCGGTGAAGTCCAAGGAGGCCCGGTTGGCGGTGTCCGCGGCGGCGGGCTCGGCGGATCAGCTCGAGCGGATGGTCGCCCTCGAAGAGGAGGCGGCGCGGGCCGTATCTTCCTCGGCCGCGGCATTTATCCCGCTCTCTCTGGGTTCTTCCTACACGGCTTCCTTTAAGGAGCTTTGTCTGTCCCTCTCCACTAAAGAAGGGCCTGCGTCTGCTGGACCTTTTCTCGGTCCAAAAAGAGGGACAAGGTAAGTCCCTCCGTCGGCACTCTTGGGGCCGGAAGGTCCCTCTCCCGGGCCGTGGGCCGTCGGCTTGATCGGCAGCTCGGCCGGCCACTGGCCTCACGGTGTCCCCGTCAGGTCAGTTGGCCGAGACTCCACTGATGAAGTCGAGATTTTCTCGACCCATTGGAACGAGCTGTCGCCTTTAGCAGCGAGATTCCCTCTCCCGGTTCCCCAGGAGAGAGTTGAGGATCCCGTGGGCTCGCCTGTGCCTCGGTTCGGAGCCCTCGGATGGACCTTCCGAGCGGAAGGAGTGCGGTTCACCGACACCTCCCGCACCGACCCGGAAATTCGGGACTCTTCGGTCTCGGTCTCGGACCTCTTGGCGGTCCAGCGTTCCCACGTCATAAGCGGTCCGGTCTCGGCACCCATGATGAGCGGCGTCGCCGCTCGTCCTCGTCCTCCTCCTCGGATGAGGAGGCCCGGCGTAAATTACGTCGGCAGTGCGAGACCTTATGTTGCAACAGCTCCTCCTGGCCGGGAATAAGCCGACTCGGCGCCTTCCCGGCCATTAAGTGCGCTGTCACGGGCAACCGACACACCCTCGACTTGTCGAGGCCTACACCCAGGCGGTTGTTGGTAAAACCAGCTGCTCCACCGATTCGGTGGAACCTCCGCCTCCACAGCCACCAGGTGGGGCTCCGACCAAGATTCTCGGTCGGCTAAGGGTTTACCCCATCGGCTGTCAATTACCCTCTCCCGACCGACCTCGGCAGGTGAAGGGTGGCTCAGGCCAGAGGCAGCTCTTTGAGGACTCTTCCGAGTCCGAGGCGATTCCTCCTTCTTCTCCAGCGACTGGACTTGGGTCTTCAGGAGATCAGCCAATGGACGATAGCCCGTCGTCTCCCTAGGACTGTGGCTCATCTCGAGTCTACGGGATGGGCTCGAACCCGTTCCAAAGCAGGCCAGGTATCCCTCGGAGATTCTGGACCGAGGATTCTCCGGCAGGCCTTTCCGGTGGCGAGGCCATAGTGGGTCCGGCACTGGAACTTTGGCAGCGCCCTGCTTCCTGCCCTCGCCTCGTGGGATGGCCAGGAAGTATCACGTCCCTACGGTTCCTTGTCCGGTTTTGGAACACCCTCTGCTGAGGGTTGGTTACCGACAGCGTTTTCAGCCTTGCTGCGCCAGGGATGTGGACAAACCTCCTGACAAGGAGTCCAGAAAGTGGACTATGTCGGAGGCGAAAAGTCTCGCTGCGTCCTCTCGGCCTTCGTCAGGCCAGTTCGGCCGTCCTCATGGCACATTTTCTCATGCCCTGTTGGGCTCCTGGATGAGGTCATCCCTCATCTTCCCGCCCGATCTGCAGACTACGGTTAAGCAGGTGCGGGACCAGGGCGAGGGCAGTGGCCAAACAACAGCTCAGACTGCTTTGGATGTAGGGACTCATGTGCCAGATAAGGTGGCGACATGATGGCTATGCGTCGTGAGCTTAGCTGAGGATATCCACCTTTGCCCGGATACCCAGCACAAGTTGGCGGATGTTCCTTTGGGGACTGACCTCTTGACCCTGGGGTGGAAGGTCACCTGCAGAGAGATCGAGAAGTCCAATGCCATGGACTCGGTCTCTTCCGCTCAGAAGGACAAGGCCGCCGACACAGCCTAAGCCCTTTAAGTCCTTCTGAGCCCCGGTAGGCCCGGCCTACAGCGTCAGGGCCAGCAGGCTCAGCCTTGGCATCCCAAGCCCAAGCCGCCGGCTTCCTCTAACAGGAGGCAGGGAGGAAGGGCCCAGGAGGTCCCTCGGCGGTCCCTCCTCCAAGCCTGCCCAGTGGCCAGGCTACAGGGGTATCGCCCATCCCGTCACCTGCCCTGGGTCCCCCGTGGAGAGCGGCTCCGGCGCACTTCCGTTCCTTGTCGCTGTTACCCACGGACAGGTGGGTCTTGGAGGTGGTGGGAAGAAGCCTGCCTCTGGAATTGAGCGAGCACCACCCTTCAGGCCGTCGCCCCTCGGGAACTTCAGGATCCCAGCCTCACTGGCGGCTCGTCGAGCCGACATCACTCTCCTCCTCCAGAAGGGGTGGTAGAGAGGTGGTGGACCCTCCTTCAGACCCAGGGTTTGTGTCCAGGTACTTCCTGGTTCCGAAGCAGACGGGGCTGGCCCATTCTCGACCTACCGACCTAAACAAGTTCTAAGGTCTCGAACCTTCAGGATGGTCACTCTGGCTCAGATAATACCATCCTTGGAGCAGCGTGTGGTTCTGCTCTCTGGACTTGCAGGGCGCGTTTTTCACGTCCCTATCCATCCGTCTCCTGGAGTTCCTTCCACTTCCGGCGGAAGGATCCCTCTTGAGTTCAAGCCATGCCCTTCGGCTTGTCTCCAGCTCCCAGGGTCTTCACCAAATGCATGGCAGTGGTGACAGCATTCCTCTCTTGGCGCCGAGGGTCGGTGTACCCTTACCTGGGCGACTGGCTGATAGCAGCTCCCTCCAGGAAGGAGGCGGAGTGGTCAGAGATCTGGCCCTCAGGTCTGCTCTCAACTGGGCCTCCCTTTCCAGAGCAAAGTCGGAACTCGAGCGAGCAGGTGATTTTATTCATCGAGCGCAGCTCGACTCTCTTGAGCCAGGCGCGGCTCCGGCGGACAGGGCGAGGTTCTTTCCTCCTTTGCCCGATCATTTCTGGTTGAGCAGTGCGCCCTGCCGGGACTTCTCCGCCTCCTGGGTCTCATGGCGGCCTGTACCAGCGTGGTCGTTGGGCCGCTGGAACATCACGATCCTTCAGTGGGGACTGGCCAGCCAGTGGTCTGGCCTTCTCGATCCCTTGGACCAGCTTGTAGCCGGTGACACAGGGGATGTGGAATGCTCTCCAGTGGTGGACCGTTCCAGATCATTTGCAGGAGGGCATCCCGTTAAATCGCCCAGGCAGCGGTCTCTCTGTCGACCGATGCCTCTCTGATGGGTTGGGGTGCCCATCTGAGAACACGGGCTCATGGCCTCTGGTCCCCGAGTCCCGATGCCACATCAACCTGCTGGAGCTCCGGCGGTCCGCCTAGCTCTCACGCCTTTGCTCCGTTCCTCCGGGGTCAAGTGGTCCGAGTCAGGCGGACAATACCCGACCATGTGCTATCTAAACCGCCCAGGGGGGCGCGCTCCATGCTTCTATGCAAGGAAGCTCTCCGCATTGGTCACTTGCGTCAGCCTGGGCGGATCTCCTAGCCATTCACGTGGCAGGGCCTCCAACACCCTGGCCGATGCCTGAGGCGGATAGGGCTGCATCCCAGTGGTCTCTCCTGCGGAGGTAGTACAGCATCTGTTCTCCCTTTGGGGCACACCTCAGGTGGACCTGTTTGCCTCCATGGAGAGCAGAGCTGAGGTCTGTTCCATGCCCGCCCCTCAGCAGGGCTCGCTGCAGGGGATGCCTTCTGAGGCAATGGACCCGGACTCTTTTACGCCTTTCCCCATTTCCCTTGATCCACAGGTGCTTCTCAAGGCGAGGAGGACAAGGCGCCAGTGATTCTCGATAGCCCCAGACTGGCCTCGCCAGTTCTGGTACAGCTCCTCAGTCTCAGCTCCAGGACTCCGGCAGCTTCCAGCTCCCGGACCTGCTCTCAGTCAATCAGGAAGGTGTTCATCCGGACCTTCAATCCCTGCACCTGGCGGCCTGGTTCCTGGCGGCTAAGTTCAGGCTTTGGGTCTTTCCAGCGAGGTTCCTCAATGTAGTTAGGCGTCCGTAAAGGTCGACCAGAAAATGCTATGCCTTCAAATGGAAAAGGTTTTCCATTTGGTGTCAGAAACAAGGCGGACCCTTCTCCTGTTCTTGGCAAGCATCTTGGACTATTTATGGTCCTTTCTAGTCAAGGGCTTGGTCGGCGACCTAAGGGTGCACCTGGCAGCCATCTCTGCTTACGGTAGCGGGCTGGGAAGCAGTCGGTGGCACCAGGAGAAGGTGGTCTGGCGCTTTTTCAAAGGCCTTGATCACATTTCCCCTCCAGTCACGGGAACCCCCACCTCAGTGGGATCTACTGCTGGTACTGGCAAAGCTCATGGGCAAGCCATTGAACCTATGCACAGTGTGCTCTCTCACCTGTCGTGGAAGACAGCCTTCTTGGTAGCTATCACGTCAGCCAGAAGGATGGGAAGCTCCAGGCGCTTTCCATCGAGTCTCCTTACCTGGTCTTCCACAGGGTTAAGGTTGTCCTGCCCCCCACCGAGAATTCCTTCGAGAAGGTGGTGTCAGATTTCACCTTAACCAGGTGTTGACTCTGCGGTGTTCTGCCTTCACCTCGGAGGCCGAATATAGGCTCCATACTCTGGATCCTAGAAGGCGCTAGCTTATTATAAGGCGCCGCGGCTGATATTCAGGAGAGGTTGCGCCAGCTATTTGTCACCTACGCTGAAGCCGCATCTGGCAGACCTGCAGCCAAGCGGACGATAAGCAGGTGGGTAACCTCTACATAGATCTCTGCTATAAGTTGGCAGGCATGGAGCCTCCCAGAGGATAAGGCTCATTCTACCCGCCATACTGCTGCAACGGTGGCTGCTTCAGGGGCGTCCCTATCCAGAAATCTGCAGGGCTGCTACCTGGAAGTCAGCAAACACCTTCATTACCACTACCACATCGACCTTGAGTCACGCCGGGATGCTGGTTTGGGGCCTCGGTTCTCAGTCTCTCTTTCCAAGTAAGTATATGGGGGTGTCGTCTTGCCTCCTCCTCCCGGAGAACTGCTGGGAGTCTGCCAATGAGTGTGGATGAACAACATATCCATGTCCCTAGAAATACAGGTTACTCACCTGTAACAGGAGTTCTAGGAATGGTATATATTGTTCACATCCACGATACAAACTATCGGCTTGACCTTTAACCTGAACTTCAGCGGAGCCAGATCTGGCGTCATGAGGCGGGCGAGGTTATACCACCGGGTGGGTGGGAGGAGCAAGCTTGAAGACCTTCCGGCAAGATTTAAAGCGGCAAGGATACTGCCAATGAGTGTGGATGAACAACATATACCATTCCTAGAACTCCTGTTACAGGTGAGTAACCTGTATTTTTAGTCCATCAGACTTTGCATCAAGTATACATACATGAAGCTGCATGGCAGAAGACATGTGGCAGTGGGGGTGGGAGCTACACATAGGAATTTACTCATTCAAACAACATGAAGTCTTGTTGTATTCTGACAATTGCAGTTAGGTCCTGCCTTTCAACTGCCCCGGAGAACATAGGGTTAACTTTCTATGCCTGGCATAGAATGTTCATCTCGAGCTCGGTTGAAGCCTCTGCCTGTTGTTATTCGAACTGCAACAGTCAGATTCTTTACTCTGCCTCACTGAACAGTCGCTCCGGAGATTTCTCCTGCTACTCTGTTCAAAGTCAGTTGAAGTGTTAGTTTTCGGTCGGTTTTCTTCCGAATTGTTGTTTCCTCATAGTTGGTTCAAGTCTCTGTCTGTGGTACCGTGAGTACTAGATAGGTTTTTGTTCTGTTTTCTGTGTGGAACTTGTAAACTGTGGATCGGTTCGGCTGAACCGATCATTTTGAGGTGAAATTTGTACTTTACTTTAGTGTGTGGTTACCGGTCCGTATCGATTCTAATAAAAAAAAAACGGGTTTTAGTATGTTTTCCGAGACCCGTAATACGGTCATTAACTGATAGGGGAGTCTTGCCTGGTGGATTGCCGAAAAAAGGGTAAGTCTGGTTAGGTTGGCCATGTCTGAAACCAGAAAAAAAAAAAATGGACCCACTGGGTTTCAACATTGCAGTGTGTGTGGGAGGTCTTTGCTAAGGTGATCCCTACACCACCTGTGTTTGTGTCTGGGGTTTGACCACCTCGATTCAGACTGCAAATTTGCAAAATTTTCCCAAATCTACCAGGAAAAGAGATTAGGTAGACTGAGGAAAGGGAGGCCGAAGTCCGCTGACCGATGGCCAGCCGGTTCGGTTCCGACCGAACCAGAAGGAGTGCCCTCTGACAAGGGAGATACTTCTTCGGGCAAAAGGAGAGCCGATTCTGAGGAATTGGTTTTGACAAAAAGAAAAAGACAAGTCGACCGATTCGGATCCAGAATCTCATACTCCGACCGCCGATGAAATAGCCAAAGCGATTAGGATTATGGAATCACTTCGATCAGTTCTGACTGAACCGGCACCATCTGGCAGGGGCTTGGTTCGGTCGGTTCCCCCCGTTCTGGATTATACCTTGGAAGAATTTTATGAACTGGAGTTTGAGGAGGAGGGAGAGTATGAGGATGATTATGGTGATGGTGAAAGTCTGGATGTGCCTATTGACCCAGACATCTCCCCAGACAGACCTTCAGGTGTTTCTCCTCCTAGGCTTTCTGAGTCCCCTTCACACTACATGTTCTACAGAAAGGTGGCTGATACCCTCCAGCTTTCTGTGGAGGAGGCAGTAGAGGATCAGGAAGAGCCTGATTATGTTGAGATGATGGACATCCCAGAGTCCAGGAGGCTGTCTATTCCCCTCCACAAATATTTTGGGAAACAGACAAAAAATTCTTAAGTCTCCCAATTCTATACCGCCTGTGGACAGAAGAATGAACAAGAGGTATACTCTTTCAGGCTCAGATATGGAGTTCCTTTTTCAGCAATGCAGCCATGTTGGGGTTGTACAGGCTGCTGCCTGTGATAAGGCAAACATTCCCTTGGCATCACACCCCCAGACAAGGACTCCAGGAAGATTGATGCCATGGCAAAGAAGCAGTACATGGCAGCATCTTTGGGACTCAGGCAGGCTAATTATATGGCCTATGCAGCCAGGTACCAGAAGTCCAGGTGGGACACTGTAGTGGCTAAACAGGCTCCTACCCAGCTTGCCAAGGAGCTGGAGCAGGTGGCTGCAGATGGGATTGAGGCATCGAAAGTTCAGTTTCATGCTGCTGTAGACTCCAATGATGTATCATCGAGAGTCATGGCTACATCTGTGGCTCTTCGGAGAATGGCTTGGCTCAGATGTACTAGCCTCTCACAGGATACCCAGGCTATGGCCATGGATTTTCCTGTAGTGGGTAATTCTCTGTTTGGGGAGCAGACAGAGAATTACATGAAGAAAATGGACGAATACAGGACCACTTACAGGGTTCTCAGACCAAAGAAGGCAAGCAACTCCTCAAGGCAGCAGTCCAGGGCAGGGGCAGGCCTTTCAAAGGCCTTTTAACAAGCACAGGCCTCTTCTTCTTTTTCACAGAGGGGGTTCTTTAGAGGGAGAGGCAGAAGGGGGATGAGCAGGCCTGCATCCACCCTTCAGCCTAAAGCCCCTGCCAAGCAGACACCCTGATGGGTCTGCCCCGGTCGATTCTCCTATACCAGTAGGGGGCAGGCTGGCTTACTTTGTCCAGGACTGGATATCTCTTACACCAGAAAAGTGGGTCCTGGAAGTAGTAAGCCAGGGACTGGTTCTTAGCCTCAAAAAATTTCTCAAGATGATAGCCAGATCTTTTCCACCTGCAAATCTCTCAGAGACCCTTGCCCTAGAGGCAGAGGTTTCTTCTCTCCTAGCTCTCAGAGCTATAGAGAGAGTTCCTACCCTACGCTGGAGCAAAGGGTTGTACTCCAGGTACTTCCTAACCCCCAAAAAGACAGGAGAGTGGCGGCCCATCCTGGACCTAAGATATCTGAACAAACATCTTTTAAAGCCAAAGTTCAAAATGGTAACTCTGGGAATAATCCTTCCCTCTCTAAGGCCAGGGGACTGGCTAGCCTCCCTGGACCTCAAAGATGCCTACTTTCACATTCCCATCAGGTGCTCCCACAGAAAGTACCTCAGGTTCAAAGTTGCCCTCAGGCCACTATCAGTTCATAGCAATGCCCTTTGGCCTAACATCAGCCCCAAGGGTCTTCACAAAGTGCCTGGCAGTAGTTGTTGCCTTCTTAAGAAGACAAAAGATTTCCATGTTCCCATACTTGGACGACTGGCTCATAGTAGGTCAGTCTCCAGACCAAGTCAAGTCACACCTGCAAGTGACCCAGCAAGTGCTCACTTCTTTAGGATTCCTTCTCAACCTACCAAAGTCAGTGCTCGAACCAGTGCAGCTCCTCACCTTCATAGGTGCAGAACTGGATACGATAAAAGCAAGAGCCTTCCTTCCCCTGGAATGGGCAAGGACCCTCATGGAACTGGCCTCTTCATTCAGCCTTCAGGTGTCTTGACCAGCAAGACATTTCTTTCAGCTACTGGGCCACATGGCAGCTTCCACAGCAGTGGTCCAGGGAGCAAGATTCCAAATGAGGGACATTCAGTTCCACTTAAGAGCTTTTTGGTCACAAAGAAAGGATTCCCTTACCAAACTAATTCCAGTGACTTGAACCCTGATCCAAGCCTTGCAATGGCGGCAGGATCGGGACAATTTGAGGCAAGGGGTTCCATTTGTCACTCAGTCTCATTCAGTGGTCCTCACCACAGATGCTTCCCTGCTGGGCTGGGGAGCCCATTTGGGGGAACTTACCACCCAGGGATTGTGGTCACCTCAGGAATCTCTGCTTCACATCAATCTCTTGGAACTCAGAGCAGTGTTTCTGGCACTGCAAGCTTTTTCCAAATCTGTGCAGAACAAGGTGGTTCAGGTCAGAACAGACAACACCACCACCATGTGGTACATCAACAAGCAAGGAGACACTCGGTCGACAGCCTTGTGCACAGAAGCAACGAAGTTGTGGTCCCTGGCCTATTCCCTGCAAACCTCTCTGATAGCAGTTCACCTCCCAGGGAAGGGCAGTGTCCTAGCAGATGCACTGAGCAGAATATCCCAGAGCCATCACGAATGGGCCCTAGATCCCCTGATATTGGAAGTGATTTTCTCAAGATGGGGCACTCCAGAGATAGATCTTTTTGCAGCCCCAGACAATCACCAACTTCCTCTCTTTTGTTGCAGACCCCCAGTCTTGGGCTCAGTCCCCCTGGATGCTCTGATTCTGAACTGGGAAGGGAAATTTCTGTATGCTCCCCCCCCCCATTCAGAATGTTAGTCAAGATAAAGTCACAGCCATGCAAAGTGATTCTGATTGCTCCAGACTGGGCCAGGCAGCCATGGTATCCCTTGTTGCTGTCCCTAGCAGTTCATCTTCCCCTGTCTCTTCCCAGGAATTACAACCTGTTGACATCCTCTCAGGGGAGGATTTGGTACCCGAATCTTCAGTCTCTCAATCTCAAGGCTTGGCTCTTGAAGAGTTAGAGTTTGCAGATCTGCATCTTTCCCAAGGGGTTCTGGATATCCTTAAGGCTTCTCGAAAGCCTTCCACCAGAAAGAATTACAACTCCAAATGGAAAAGATTCAGCATTTGGTGTTCTAAGAAGAATATTTCTCCAGACTCTGCTGAATTGCCTACGGTTCTGGATTATATGGTCCATCTTAATGGCCTAGGTCTCAGACCAGCTACCCTTAAGGTACACTTGGCAGCTGTTTCTGCTTTCCTGTTTGTAGGCAAGTCTTCCTCTCTGTCATCCCATCCTGTATTCTGTAAGTTTTTCAAGGGATTGCTTCACACCAATCCCCCCTTTAGGGATCCTGCTCCTGCTTAGGATCTTAATGTTTGCATTACTCAGCTTATGCAACCCCCTTTTGAGCTTTTGTCCTCAGCAGAGCTTAAGTACTTGACTTGGAAAACTGTGTTTTTGGTAGCCATTACTTCTGCCAAACGTATCAATGAATTGCAAGCCCTGTCAGTGGAATCTGATTTCATCTTTACACAGAGATAAAGTGGTCCTTAGAAGTAACAGAAAGTTCTTGCCTAAAGTGGTTTCAGATTTACACCTCAACCAGTCTGTATCTCTCCCTGTTTTCTTCACTGATCATTTTTCCTCGGGAGAGAGGGGGCTACACAGTTTGGATGTTAAAAGAGCCCTTAGCTACTACATAGAGTGTACCAATAGTCACAGGTTTGAATCCCTCCAGTTGTTCCTCACTTATGGAGAAGTTGGTAAGGACAAACCTGCCACTAAAAGATGTATTGCCAGGTGGATTGTTTCTTGTATACAATTCTGCTATGAAAAACTGGGTAGAACTCCACCCTCAGGCCTGAGGGCTCATTCCACAGGAGGTACAGCTGCTTCCCTGGCTGCTGCCAGGGATATTCCTCTCTTAGAAATTTGTCAAGCAGCCACCTGGAAAACAGTCCATACTTTCACCAAGCATTACTCTCTGGATATCCAGGCTAGGAGTGATGCTCGGTTTGGCACAGCAGTACTTCAGAGCCTGTTTCCAAAGTAGGTTCTGTCCCTCCTCCATGGAGGTACTGCTTGGTAGTCTGCATTTGTCAGAATACAGCAAGACTTCATGTCGTTTGAATAAAAAATGACTCACCTTAGTAATTATGTTTCTTCTAGTGGAGTCTTGCTGTATTCTGACCTCCCCCGCCTCCCCTCTCAGAACCTAGTTTTGGAGATGTGGGTGGGCAGGAGCAGTGTTGGCACCCTAGGGGTGTCCTTTTTACACCCTCTTTTTTCTTTGGTGGAATGTTGTTTTATTGATGTGTTTTTGTTTTTGGGTTTCCTGACTTGAGTCTTCCTTTGAGAACCAAAAACATTATATATTTGCCAGTTGGCTAGTAAAAAATTTACAGTTTCCATACAGAACACCTAGTGAGTTTTTGCTCGTAAAGATCTGACGGTTGCAGTTCGAACAAAAACAGGCAGAGGCTTCAACCGAGCTCGAGATGAACATTCTATGCCAGGCATAGAAAAGTTAACCCTATGTTCTCCGGGGCAGTTGAAAGGCAGGACCTAACTGCAATTGTCAGAATACAGCAAGACTCCACTAGAAGAAACATAATTACTAAGGTGAGTAATTTTTTTCATTTGGGCTATTAATGGATCCTGATAAGTAGATTACAGTGGTCTCCTAGAATGTCTGGGGGATATCCACTCCGGTTAAGAGAACTAAGATTTTAACAGCTCTCACGCGGAAGAATAGCATTATTACAAGAGACGCACCTCACTGATAAAGAACACAGGAAATTGGCTCGGAGTGGGTTGGGGCATGTCACCCAGTGTCCTTCTCCTCTCATAAATGGGGGGTAACCATACTTATCCACCAGCAGCTACCTTTTAAGCTCTGATGAGTAGTTGCAGACCCACGGGAGGGACAATATATCTTTTTAGTAGGGGATCTGTATGGTGAATTGCTTACCATTGCCAGCATTTACACCTCAGCCATTTCTGACCCCACGTATTACCAAAATATATTAGATATCATTACAAGGGAGCAGTTCCCAGGGTTAATCTTGGGTGGTGATCTTAATGCAACCATAGATCCAATGCTGGATCACTCCTTTGGCAAGGGTCGTCATCATCACACCTTGAAACAGTGGCAGTTGGGGATAAATGATCTGGATCTGGTTGATGGGTGGCAAATGGCTAACCCAGGTGTAAAAGAATATACCTTTCTAGGTATGTGTATATGTTGATCTTTCTGGACAAAGTGTCCACCACTCATTCAAACTAATGGGAGTATGCCGGAGGTGCTAGGATCCTGTGGGAGCCAAAAATCTTAAGGAGGGTCGGCACTGGGATAGGACCATGCATGCACGGTGCCGCGAGACTAGCTCATACCATATAGGCTATCTCAGTGTCAACCCTCCAACTGCCTCAGTTCCTTATTTCCCTGCCATCGATTGCACTTCAATGACGATGTCGCTCGCCTACCCGGAAGTCAAGTCTTTGTCTTTACAACATCAGCTATACAAGAGTGTGCTGAGAGCTGGAACAGGCCTTTACCTTTACAGGCCTTCTCTGTGTCCACTCCCCAATGTGGAGTTCCGTGAAGGCAAGCAAGAGTGTGCAGCGGTGGGGGGAGTTCCACAGAGTACCTAAGGAGGGAAGGAAGAAAGAGGTTTAAGGTTACACTGTACAGTGGGAAGACAGACAATGGAGAGCTGCTAGCTCACACTGCGCATGTGCAGGATTATGAGAGACAAGAGACAGTAATGGCAAAGGGGAAGAATCGGAAAAGGTAAGATAGAGAAGACACCTTAAAACCCTAGCCAGATATTCATCACTATGCACCGTTCATTTCATTATTATTTTTTACACAAGCGACAAGTTTAACATATAAAAACACACATTATTTAAATACAAAACACACTACAAAATACATATAAATAAAAATTTGCAATTACATACCACGTTCTAGTCAAGTAACAGTTAATGAAAACAATTGCACTCTGAGTTATGTCAAACCATTGAACCATCCTACACTTAAATGTCCTCACTGTACTAGAATTTGTTACTGATTTAAAACACTATAGCCCTATAGATCACTGATTTTTGACTTATACATGGCACACAAACTACAGTTGCAGAGTACCATTCACCCTAAATGAGTCCCTAGTTGAGCTGCCCACCCCCCACCCCACCTCCAGTGCAGGAAAGATAAATGAAGGTAAACAGGTAATCACAATCCTTTAAGGTAACAGCCAGAAACGCCCAAAATGATGCAAGCATGAAAAAAAAAAAAAGCACAGAAACAGAATCTATCAGTATTCAATTAACTTACTACTTTTAGTGTTCCTTTCTTATTTATAAAAAAAAAGAGAGAGGAAGAAGAGGAAGAAAATTCTTAGCCTGCCATCAATGGAGTTGACAGATGGTAGCGGTGATGGTAGGGAGACTTTGAAAGCTGTGATGGCAGTGGGGCTGTGTCCAGTCTACCACCCTTTGCGGGGGGGGGGGTCCGACCACGGACAGTCCAGTGCTGGGCGGGGGGGACACAAAAGTCCGCACAAAGGCAGCAGGTCCATTCCAGACCTTGATTGGGGACCTGGCTTAGCTCGACCTCGAGCTCTTCTTCCTCCTGTCAGTGGAAGAAGAAACTGTACCAGTCAAGTTCGCCTTCTGGTATGTCTGTATGGGGACTGTCGGTGGTAGAGAGTGGTAGGCCTGACCCGACTCTGATAGGGTCCTCTGTGGCTCCATTCTTAACGACTGCAGTCTTCTACACTGGATACTGTCTCTGTCCTCAGTGGGGCTCCAGTGAGCAGTTTCACCTCTGGGTCATTCTTTTCGAGCAGGGGGTATGGCATCTGCCCAGTGGACCTGGCCAGTGGACCCAGTTCCGGGGTCTTCGGGCCTCTGAACCACTGGGCTGTGGCTGGGTTGGTTGGGCCAAGATGTGCCCGGTACCTTCTCCAGTGCCAGCGCCATTGACTCCACTTGCCTACCCCCTCACCTTTTTCCCCTGCAGGGGCCAGCACAAGTACCACTTCCCCTCTTTCTTCAGGTTTAGGGCCACCGCGTGTGGTACTGGTGTTGTGGGTGGTGCCCATGCCACAGATGGTGCTGAACTCTTCGGCACCGATCCAGGTGGTGGCGCCTCCCATGTTCCTGGTCTAGACCTGCCTTTGGAGGCTATTCTGAGGTAGAAGTGTATCCGGATGAGTCTCTCCCTGTCCTGTTTTGTCGAAGACGTAGCAGATGACTTATTTTATGGACTGGAATGCAGGCCTTCAGTATCAGCGAAGCCAGGGATAGAAGATCTTTTCATTTTTTTCCTCAGGGATATGAGGTCCACCATAACATTTCAGACTCATCTGTGGACCAAAGCAGACATCTATGTCTTGAGTTCCTACATTCCTCAGTACGAGTACACCCTGTGGCACACATTCAATTCAGTGGTCGAGAGCATCCCAGAATCTAACGCTCCACTGCTAAGGGCATATAGTCCAATAGTCACCTGAAAGCTTCTATGGACACCTGTAACACTGCCTCTAGGGCAGCTGCCACTGGCATCAGGTGGTTAACGTCTCCATGATGGTGCTTATCTGTTCGACCCTAAGGTTGAGCTCTGGAGACTTAGAACAGTAGGGCTGCCATTTAAACAACAGGATAGCAACAGCTGCTTCTCAGAGAGACAGGAACAGTCGACATTCTCGTAACAGCCAGTCCTTTCAAGGCAGAGGCCTAGGAGCCTTTATCAGGAACCAACTCCACGGCCGCAAAGAAAATGTAGCAGAGGGCACAGGGCCCAAAAGCACCCTGTACCAACCTTTGTGGATCCGGCCCAAGTCCCATCTCAGCTGTCTGAGGTGGCCGCCTTTCGGCGGTGGGGGTGGGTCGTCTGAGTTAGTTTTACAACCAGTGGAAGGCCATTACAGTGGATATATGGGTCATCAAGATTGCCTGAGAGGGATACTCTCCCAATTTCACTGAGATTTCCCCAGACCTTCCACCCAGATGGCAGCCCAGTTTGTCTGCCTCTCAGTCAGACCCTCTTGCTTCTGAGATATGGGGCCTCCGTGGGAACTGGGAAGTAGAAGTTGTTCCGCAGAAGAACGGAGCACAGGTTCCTATTTCTATCGCTTCTAGTTCCAAGATAACAGGCAGCATGCACCCAGTTGTCAACCTTGGAAGGTTAAACAAGCACCGATTCAGGGAGGGGTTTACTAAAACCTCGGCGTTCAAGTTTTCACTTCCTTGACATTTGGCTCCTAGCCAGAGCATCTGGGCAGGAGACACAGGAAGCAGTTGCCACAGCTTCTCAGTTGCTCTCTTCCAGGAGGGGTTTTCTGATTGAGGGAAGGTGCCAGTTTCATCTTCCCAGCAGGTGCTCTTCATAGGAGCCCTCCTGGATACCTCCAATGTGATGGATTTCCTTCCTGAGAATAGGAGAAACGACATCTTCAGATGACTCGTTATATCATGGAAAACAACTCTATTCAGGCCCCTTTCAATGCAGCGGATGCTGGGACTCATGGCATCGTCCGCAGCAAGCAGTGGTCTCTGCATGATTGGGGAAGTCGGTGGAAAGGACAGGAAAGGGTGATGCACCGGGGGGAAGGGACAGTGGCAGCATAAGGGAGGGGGTGGGGTTGGTGGCAGGAGGGGAGTCATGGATATGGAAGAGGGAGGATCGTGGGATGTAATAACTGTGGAACAGCCATATTCATGGGCACCCTGTGGAGGCTGGGGAGTGCCCAGTTTTTCAAAGGCTGGGGAGGCTAGAGGATGAGATTTTAAGGTTAAAGAGGGAAATGTCTTGGACAGAAAGAGAAGAGGAAATGGGAAGCACAGACTAACTGGGTAAACAGAAGAAGGGACAGGGGTAAGGACTGGAGATTGAGAGAAAAATACACACTGGGGACAAAGGGGGGGAGATACAAGTACAGGAGATAGGGGGCCAAAAGGAACAGGGGCCAAAGTTACTGCACATAGGCATACAATAGGCTCAAACAGGTACTGGCCATTTATGGGAATGACAGATGGGGAAGAAGGTGCTGTGGAAGAACAGTCCAGGGTAATAGAGAGAAATGGGATCGGGGCGGGGGAGCAGTGAGAAGGGAAAAGACCCTAATGTGTGTCAACATAGAAACATAGAATTTGACAGCAAATAAGGACTGCAAGGCCCATCCAGTCTGCCCATTTTTTCTACCTTATGAATGTGCCATAGGCCTGTACTCTGTCAATGGCCTATCTATTCATACTCATCTGTACTGCTCCCTTATACCTATCCCATGCCTTTTTGAAGCCTTGCACTGTATTCATATCCACCACTTCCTGAGGTAGGTTGTTCCATGCATCCACAACCCTTTCTGTGAAAAACTTCCTCACATTATCCCTTAATCAGCCTCCCTCTAATCTCATGCTGTGTCCTCTTGTCCTGCTAGAATGAGCATAGGAGGGAGTACTGATGAGGGTAGTATAATGGGGCAAAAGAGGAGAACAGTGTGCAGGAGGACAGGGAGGGAAAGGGAGGACGGGATGGGTGGCAGGGGAGAAAGAGGCGGAATCTTAGTGTTAGTAGACTCAATACTGAGAGGGGTCAGGTGGGGTAGCAAGGGAGAGAGGTACAGTTGGGTCTGGGTGGAAGCCATGCCAGGAATGAAGGTGGAAAGGGTGGGGCAATTGATACTAAAATATGCCAGAAAGGGCAGGGAAAAACCACATCTAATTCTGCCCCTGGGGATGAATGACCTGGCTGATGGGAAGGCAGATGAGGTGAAGAGGATGTTTGAGGATTTAGGTTCAGTTAGTGTGGGGGCAGGAAGATCAGTTACCTTCTTGGAGGTACTTCCAGTCCCAAGGACAAGTATGGCAAGAAAAAGGAGGATTCAGGAGTTTAATGAATAGCTGGTAACCTGATGTCAGGAAAAAGGGTAAGGTCTGGTAGGAGGTTTGGGGGTGACCTGAGAGGACTGCAGTCTATATGCTAAAGATAGACTGCACTTAAACAAAGAGGGGATGAAAGTACTAAAGCAAAAGTTTGGGGAGTATATTGAGGAAAATTTAAACTAGGATAGGGGGGTGGCAGAAGGAATTGAGGTGATCAGAGGCCTCAAGATGGGAAACCATATGGGCTTATCCCCCATAACAGTGAGACAAAGTGAGCGCAAACAATACAGGGCAGGCCATAAAGGGAGAGGAAAAGGAGGAGGGAGAAAGAAAGGGGGATGGAGGGTGGTATCTTTAAATGCTAGAAGCCTGGGGAATAAAAATGCAGAACTACAGGCTCTCCATAGCGGGGGTGGACATGGCAACAATCACCGAGACATGGGCCACCCAAACTCATGACTGGGACCTGGCGGTTCCAGGTTACAGACTATTCTGCAAGGATAGAGTTAAGGGGAAAGGAGGGGGCTAGGCGCTCGATGTGAGGGAGGGGCTAAAGTGTGTTAGGGAAGAGGGTGAGGAGGGAGATACAGAGGCTCTATGGATGCAAATCCAAGATCCAAAAAATAGGACACTACGGTTGGGGGTGGTGTACAGGCCACCCTCCCAATCAGAAATTACAGATAGGGTATTGGAACAGATCTGTAGGAACTGTGAGAAGGGTGCGGTGGTGATAGTATGTGACTTCAACCTGCCAAGAGTGGAGTGGGGGACAACTGCCACCAAGTGTAGAAGGGAACAGATAATGCTAGACACCTTCCAGGATAACTTCCTGATGCAGTTGGTCAGCAAACCAACTAGGGAAGGGAATATCCTTGACCTCGTACTGTCTAACGGGGAGTGGGTGAGGGACCTGAGAGTGGAGGAACCACTGGTGGGGAGTGACCACCGGACAGCATGGTTCCAGTTGCAGCTGGGCAGGGAGGGGGGGCATCTGGCACAAAGGTGCTAGACTTCAGAAAGGCTGACTTCAAGAAGATGGATGAAGTTGTGCAAGGATTCCTGGACAGAATTCAGCCTAATATGGACACGAATCAGAGGTGGGAACTCATTAAGCTAGGGATAGTGGAGGCAACAAATTACTGCAGCAAGGCCCAAAGTAAAAAGGCTAGGGCGAAGAAACCTAGCTGAATGAGCAAGGGTGTCATAGACAGGGAGATGAGGAAAAGAATCACCAGTAGGAGATACAGGAGAACGGGGTGGGGGGGAGGACAGGGAGGAGTACCTGAAAGAAACAAAGGAGGTGACCAGGGAAGTAAGGGCAGCAAAGCCGGTAAGGGAGCTGAGGCTGGTGAAGGGAATTAAAGAAGGAGAAAAAGACTTCTTCAGGTACATCAGGGAGAAAAGGGGTTGTAGGACCAAATAGTAAGGATTAAGAAGGAGGGATGGGTGGAAAAAGGGGACAAAAGGCAAACACTTATCGACTGCTTCTGCTCAGTTTTGCTTTCTAAGGGAAATACCTGAGGTTGGGGGGAGGATAGGGTCAGGGGGGGAGGCGGTGATGGACAGGGAAATCACAAAGGGAAGAGTGCTAGAGAGGTTAAGGGCACTGAGGGTGGACAAGGCACCAGGACCAGATGGCATACACCCCAGGATACTGAAGGAGTTGGCAAAGGTCCTGGCAGTCCCTTTGGCAGACCTACTTAATGCCTCTCTGGACTCGGGTGTGTACCTCAGGATTGGAGGATGGCTCACATGGTTCCACTCCATAAGAGTGGTCCCAAAGATGAACCAGGGAACTATAGACCCGTGAGTCTCATGTCCATAGTGGAGAAACTGATGGAAACAATCCTAAAGGAGAGGCTGGTGACCTTGCTGGAGGTCAGTGGGGTGCAGGACAGTCGGCAGCATGGGTTTGTCAAGGACAGATCCTGCCAGACCAACCTAGTGTACTACTATGACTGGGTGACTACGAAAAGGGACAAAAGGCATGCGGTGGATGTCCTGCTACTGGACTTCAGTAAGGCATTCGACTCGGTGCCACATGGTAGACTTGCATGTAAGCTAAGGGGCACAGGCAAAATTAGTGGGATGGGTGGAGAACTGGTTGCAGGGATGGCAGCAGAGGGTGGTGGTGGAAGGTGAATTATCATCCCCAAGGGCAGTGATGAGCGGGATCCCACAGGGGTCAGTGCTGGGGCCGGTGTTATTTGGGGGTATTTATTGCAGCCACCTCAGTAGACGTAAATAGCAAGATCAATCTATTTGTGGATGACACCAAGATGGGAGCAATGGTGGATGACCAAGGGGTGGTGGCAGGGATTGTAGGAAGATCTAACAAGGCTGGAGACATGGTCTGATACCTGCCAACTTGGTTTCAATGCCAACAAACGCAAGGTGCTGCACTTCAGGGCACAGAATCCAAAAAGGAGCTACCATCGGGGGGGGTGCAGCTAGCTAGAAAGATCTGGGGGTGCTCATTATGGGAGCAATGAACAACTCAGCACAGTGTAGTAAAGCAGCAGCAGTGGCCAACCAGATGCTGGGTTGTCCTGCAAGGGGTATAACCTCTAGGAGGATGGAGGTGATTCTGCCGTTATACAGATCGCTGGTCAGACACCACCTGGAGTACTGCATTCAGTTTTGGCATCCTTACCTAGAGGGACATTAGATTATTGGATGGAGGGTGCAACGTAGAGCAAAAAAGATGATTATGGGTCTGGGGGAGTTACCGTATGAGATTAGACTGAGGGAATTAAACATGTACTCTCTGGAGGAGAGGAGGGACAGGGTGGATATGATAGAGACCTTTAAGTACATGAGACAAATAAACAGGACAGGCACGGAGGGACTGTTTAAGGCGAGGGTGGGGAGAGACTCTCGGGTCATGACATGAGATTGGAGGGTGGAAGGTTTAGGAGGGAGATGAGGAGGCATTTCTTTACCGAAAGGGTGGTAGCAGCATGGAATGCACTACCAACAGAGGTGGTGGCCTGTAAAACAGTGAGATGCTTCAAGAGGGGTGGCTGGGAGGGTCATGGGAGAGGAGTTGCGTAGGAGGGGCAGCTGCAGAGTAGGAGTGCTAACTGCAAAATTGAGCAGACTAGATAGACCGAATGGCCTTTTTCCGCTGGCAGTTTTGTATGTTCATATCCGCAATCCTTCATACAAAATGACAGAGCCAAGGATAAAATCACTCACATGGTAGACACAGTTGGGCAAGCTTCTGCAAGGTCTACCCCTTACCCTCTGAAATCTCAGATCACCATAACCATGGATGCACTCCTGATTAGTTGGGTAGCTCACTGTCAAGACCTGCACACTCAGGTGTGGAGCCAGAAGGAACCTCATCTTCTCATAAATATCTCAGAGATGAGAGCTGTCTTATATGCTATCCAAGTCCTGAAGGATGCCTTCAACGCAAAGCTGCCTCTGTCCTGTTTCACAAATCCAGACCCTGGTATTTTCTGTTAGGATGTATTCACTGCAGTGAACAAAATGTTTCCTGTACCTTTTCTTCCTCTTCCTTTAGTTCACAGGGTGCTGCTCGAGTTGTAGGCACAGGGGGGCAGGATAATTCTCATTGTCCCAGACTGGCCTCGGCACATATGATTTACAGTGATCAGACTGTCAGAGCAGTTCCCAGGGTTAATCTTGGGTGGCAACCTTAATGCAACCATATATCCTATGCTGGATCACTCCTTTGGCAAGGGTCGTCATCATCACACCTTGAAACAGTGGCAGTTGGGGATAAATTATCTGGATCTGGTTAATGGATGGTGAACGAGGCAACTCCCTCTATGAGTGGACCCTTTGGCACAGGGACATTGGTCCATCCTAACCTGCGCTCTCTACATCTCCATGCAGGGCACCTGAGGAGATGGAAGTGGGTAAGTTTTAGGTTTCCCAGACAATTGCAGACATCTTCTTAGCCATGCATAGGCCTTCCACCAGGAAGGCTTACATGACTAAATGGAAACACTTCTTCCTCTAGTGTGCAGAGTTCCATCTGGACCCTTTTGGTTGCCCACCAAGTAAGGTGTTTGGGTGCCTTTTGGACCTGTCGAGCGCAGGTCTGCAATACTCTGCAGTGAAGGTACACCTCTGTGCATTTTTGCCCTATCTTGAGACAGTAGAGAACATGCCACTGGCTCAGTCACCATTAGTCAACTTTTGCTTCTCTGTACTTACTTCATTAACTCCAGAATGAAGGCACGTACTCCCTTCATTCTCTGGATGTTGGGAGGGTTCTGCAATTCTACATCAACAGAACGAAAGAGGTATGCAATCCGAGCAACTGTTGTATCTTTCAGCATGCCTCGGCTGAGTCTGCCTGTTGCCATGGGATGTATTTCTCCATGGGTAATGGCATGTCTTTGACACTACTAATCCATGGTGCAGGTCAAGTTGGAAGGCTGGGTTCACACTACTCTACCGGAGTGGTTGCAGCTTTCCTGGCAGAGATTTGTAATGTATCCACTGCAGACATCTGCAAGGCGGCGACTTGGAGTTTACTGCACATCTTTGTGGAGCCCTACATTCTGGATGTCCATGTCAGACACCTCACTTTCTTTGGCAGGACAATCCCTATGGGCTTCTGTCCTGAGTGAGCTCTGTCTCCTACCGCCCTTCTTGGGGGGTTGATTTTTAGCTCGGTACTCTCCATTAGTGTGAATGTATTGGTGGAGCCTTTTAGTCCAGGAAGATATGGAGATTACATACCTACTGTAATTCTTGATCTTCTTGGACAAAGTCTCCACCACTCATTCACACATCCACCCACCATCCCTCAAGCTCACTCATTCTGTTTTTGGTCTTCACTTCCTTGTTGCTCGGGCTGTGAAGACATTGTTGAACTGACCCATCTTTTATGGGTCATCTGGGCCATCTTATGTCTGTAAGTTAGGGTTAGGTTTTCTTAATTTAGTTTATGCTGCACTTCCTCAGTCAAAAAGGTACTGAGGCAGTTGGAGGGTCAGCACTGAGATAGCCTATACAGCGCAAGTTAGTCTCACGGTGCCGCGCAAGTGCGGTCCTATCCCGGCGCCAACCCTCCTGAAGATTTTTGGCTCCCTTGGGGTCCTAGTATGAAAAGCGCTATATAAATGCTGATTCTTCTTCTTCTTCTAGTGCTTCCAGCATACTCCCATTAGTGTGAATGAGTGGTGGAGACTTTGTTCAAGAAGATCAAGAATTACATTAGGTACATAATTTCCATTTCTATTCACACTTATTGGCAGTGTCCTTTACTCTTTAAGATGTGCCAGAAAGTCTTCAAGCCTGCTCCACCCACCCACCCAATTGGTATATCCCTCAGCTCCACTCCATGTTGCCAGATCTTCCTTTCCGCTGGAAGAAGCTGGTTCCCTCCTGCATGCTGCCACGTTGTAGGCCTTAGTGTTTTGAGCCGTATGGATTGCTTTCTAAAAATCTTCATTACCGTTTAGGTTTTCATCTTGAAGCTCCCAACTGTGATATACAAGTCTATGCCCGGATTTTGCCAGTGCCCATGTGTACCAACCCCCATGCCACATGTGTCTACTGCCTGGGCCATGAGCATGATACCCAGGCCTGCAACATTTGTCAATCTTTTCACACGACAGTCCTTGAGGACTGCCTCGCCTGCCTTAAGTTGGGCCGCCAAGCAGCTGGAGCAGCTTGTGGCATTTGAGGAGGAGAAGGTGGCTTGGGCTACTGCTCGGTCCTCCTCAGCCTCTACCTTCGTGCCACACCAGTTGGGCTTCACTTTTTCGGACTGCTTCACGGAGCTATGCCAGTCCTTCCTGACTAAGGGTCAGGGCCCTTCTGGATCTCACAGCTCCTACTCTTGCAAGGAGAAGAAGAAGCTGAAGAAAGAGAAGACATCGTCGATGTTCATGGGACCTGAAATGTTCTCGGTCTCATGACTCCCAGGTTTTCTCCACGGTCAAAATCATGGGTTAGGCTACTGGCTTCATGGAAGCCCCATCTGGCCAGTCGGTTGAGGCATGACCCGATAATCCAACCGAATTTTCTCGACCCTATCAACGGTTGTCATCCAAAGGGCCAACAATTCTCTCTTCAGGACTCCAGTCCTGCCTGTGGCCTTAGAAGGGGCTGCTCAGTCCGCAGAGCAGAGCCCTCCGGTCACTGACCCAGACCAGAAGGAGCTGCAGCATTCCCAGGCTCCCTCCAAAATCCCCCATCGGCACCCCTGGTGGCTGAGGTCGAGGTCTCAGCCCTCCTCCAGTGGGTTGAGGAGCTCACGCCATAATTAGCCCTCTCACTCTTGGCACCACAGGAAGCGGCACCACTGCTATTCCGTGTATTCTCCTCTATGGGTGAGGAGAGGCTTCGACGCAAGTTGCGTCGACGCTATAAAGACTTCATTTGGCAACAGTTAATGCTGGCCGGTGTGAAGTCAACCCTGGTTCCCACACTGGCTATCACTTGGTTGTCGCCTGAGACACCGACATCGACTCCCGCTGTGGGGCTGGTTGAGACCGTCCCTCCCCCCAGCAGAGCCAGTCAAGATCGTCTTGGTTCAGCCAAAGCCAGCATCTCCATCGATCATGGTGGAGCACCGCCCAAGCAGCCATTGACCTGTGCTCTGACTAAGGAGCCTCTGCCAGCCAAGGGGCTTACCCATCGGCTGTCGGTCACCATCACACCTGATCACCCATGGAGGGCTGAAGGTGACTCAGGTGGTTGGCCGCTTTATGCGGACTCCTCCAAGTCTGAGGATTCCTCATTGCATTCCCGTCCAGTCAACAAGGAGTCCGTGGGGGATCGCTCGATGGAGGAAGGGCCCACTTCCTTCCTGGGCATCCTCCGCCTCATCTCCGAGTCCACAGGGATGAAACTGGAGCCCATCCAGAAGTGGGCTCTCTATCCCCTAACAGAGATTTTGGACAAAGGGGACTCTCTGATGGAGGCCTTCCCAGTGGCTGAGGCCATTGTTGCTCCAGCCCAGGAGCTTTGGCAGCACCAAATGTCGTGCCCTGTGCCCGGATGGCCCACAAGTATTGCGATGCCCATTGGTACCCTCTCTTGTTTCATGGAGCACCCTTCAGCCAAGGGGTTGGTGGCCGACTCCTTGTTTCGGCGCTTGGGCAATATTGGGGACGTTGACAAGCTGCCAGACAAGGAGTCCCAAGAAATTGGACCATGCGGCTAAAAAAAGTCTGTGCTGCCTCCTCATATGGCCTCCGTCAGGTGAGCTTGTCTGTCTTGATGGCACACTTCTCCAATGCCTTCTTGAGCTGTTTGGATGAGGTGATACCTCATCTGCCTGCCGACATCCAGACCACAGTCAGGCAGGTTCAAGATCAGGGCCAGGCTGTGGCCAGGCAGAAACTGCAAACGGCTCTGGACCTGGGAGATTCCTGTGCCCGCTGGTGGCGGTTGCAGTAGCCATGTTCTGTAGGGCTTGGCTGCGGATCTTGACCTTCACAGCAGACACTCAGCACAAGTTAGCAGATGTTCCTTTCTTGGGCACCGACCTGTTTGAGCCCAGTGTGGAGGGTCACCTCCAGCACATTGAGAAGTCCAGTGCCACCTTGGACTCCATAACATCTGTACAGAAGGATCCCAAGGGCTCCAGGCAGTAGAACTGAAAGCCCTTTTGGTCCTCCACTCTTGCAACAAAACCAGCCCAGTACCAGGCTGGCCAGCAGGCTCAGTTCTGGCGACTCAGGCCCAAGTCCATGGCCTCGGTGGTCCCTAAGCTCGAAGGGAAGGGACCCAGTGGCTCCTCAGCTGGGTCCTCCTCCTTTAAGCCTGCACAGTGACAGGATGGGGAGTGCCACCCTCATACTCGTCACGCTTCCCCTGGGTTCTCCTGTAGGGGGCCCGCTCCACCACTTCCTTTCCACCTGGTCACCACAGATAGGTGGGTTCTAGAAGTGATCGATCAGGGTCCACCTCTGGAATTAGAGTAGTACCCTCCAAGCAGAGCCCACGCCCAACGGTAGGACTTGGTATCCACAGACATTTCTTCGGCTCTCCAAAATGACATAGCCCAGCTCCACAAGGAGATCATGTTCAGAGTAGCTGATCCTCCAGAACACCCAGGGTTTGTCTCCAGGTACTTTCTGGTGCCAAAGTGGATGGGGGGTGCATGACTTGAACAAGTTCCCTAGGTCACACACCTTCAGGATGGTAACTCTGTCTCAGATCATACCATCTCTAGAGCAAAACATATGGTTTTGCTCCCTGGATCTTCAGGACACATTCTTTCACGTCCCGATCCATCCATCCCATCGAAGGTTCTTCCCCTTTTGAGCTGAGGGATCCCTTTATTAGGTCCAGGCTGTGCCATTCGGCCTCTCCTCACCCCCCAGGGTCTTCACCAAATGCATAGCAGTGGTGGCAGCTTCCCTGAGGTGCCAAGGGTTCCAGGTGTACCCCTACCTGGACGATTGGCTGATTGCAGGTCCCTCCAGGCAGGAGAGGGAGCAGTCCAGGGACCTGGCCATCCAGATCTGCACTTCCTTTGGCCTCCTGGTTATCGAGGCCAAGTCGGAACTTGTGCCCTTGCAGGTGATCAGCTTTATAGGGGTGGAGCTTGTCTCTTGCCGAGCCAGAGCCCGGCTCCCGGTGGACAAAGCGGAGGTTCTCTCCTCCTTTGCCTGATCATTTCACGTTGGGTAATTGTGCCCTGCTCGGGACTTCCTGCATCTTCTGGGTTACATGGCAGGCTGCACCAGCATGGTCCATTGGGCCCACTGGAATATGCTCTTCCTGCAGTGAGTGGGAGCTGGCCAGCCAGTGGTCTGAGCGCAGATGTCACTTTGACCAGCTGACCCAGAAGATGTGGTACACCCTCCAGTGGTATCTTGTCCCAGAGCATCTGCAGGAAGGGATCCTGTTTGTCTGCTCTGAGCTGACAGTCATCCTGATGACTGACACTTCGCTCATGGGCTGGGATGCTGATCTGGGGGAACAGAGAGTCCATGGGCTTTGGACCCCTAAGGAGTCCCGATGATACAGTAACCTGCTGGAGCTCCTGGCAATTTGGCTGGCGCTGACTGCATTCACTCCTTATGTTCAGGGTCAAGTGGTCCAAGTCCAGATGGACAACACCATGACCATGTACTACCTCAACAAGCAGGGTGGGACGCACTCCCTGCCTTTGTGCAAGGAAGCTGTCCATGTTTGGACCCTCGTGCGCAGCCTGGAGGTGGATCTCCTAGCCATTCACGTGGCAGGAGCCTCCAGTCAGCTGGTGGATGCCCTCAGCCGGGTAGGCAAGGTGTCTCATGAGTGGTGTTTCCATCCGGAGGTAGTCCACAGTCTGTTCTCCAAGTGGGGCACCCCTCAGGTGGACCAGTTCGCCTCCAGGGAGAATGCAAAGCTGAGGCTGTTCTGCACCCACCCCCCTCAGTAGAGCTCACGGCATGGGGATGCCTTCTCAAGGCCTTGGACCCCAGGCTTCTTCTATGTTTTCCCTCCACTTCCCTTGATCCACAAGGTGCTACTCAAGGTCAGGAGGGACAAGGCACAGGTGTTCCTGGTGGGTCGAACTGGCCATGCCAATTTTGGTTCCACGATCTCCTTAGCCTCTGCAACAGGTTCCAGAGGCATCTTCCACTCTGCCCAGATCTGCTCTCCATCAATCAGGGAAAGGTACTCCACCCAGACCTTCAACTCCCTGCACCTGACAGTGTGGTTCCTGAGTGGCTAGAGTACCAGGCTTTGGGTCTCGCCAAAGATGTCCTCACCATGGTGGAGGCATCTAGAAAGGAATCGACCAGAAAAAGCTATGCCTTCAAATGGAAGAGATTCTCCATTTGGTGTCAGGGCAAGGGGCTGGACTCTTTGTCCTGTCTGGTGGCCAGCATTTTGGAATACCTGTGGTCCCTCTCCAAAGGGGGACTTCAGTCGATGACCCTTGAGGTGCACCTGGCAGCTGTCTCTGCTTACCGGGCATGGGCTGGTCAGCAGTCGGTGGTGCAGGAGGTGGTCTGGTGCTTTTTCAAAGGCTTAGATCACATTTCCTTTCTGGTGCATGAACCACCACCACCACCGTGGGTCTTGCTGCTGGTTTTGGCAAAGCTCATGAGCAAGCCATTCGAACCGATGCACAGGTGTGACATGTCTCACCTGTCATGGAAGTCTGCCTTCCTGGTGGCTGTCATATCAGCCAGAATGATCAGTGAGCTCCAGGCACTTTTGGTGGAGTCTCCTTACCTGGTCTTCCACAGGGACAAGGTTGTCCTGTGCCCGAACCCGCAGTTCTTCCCGAAGGTTGTGTCAGAGTTTCACCTTAATCAGGTGATGACTTTTCAGGTGTTCTTCCCGAATCACACCTCGGAGGCCGAACACAGGCTCCATACTCTGGACCTGAGGCGAGCACTCACTTACTACAAAAAGCGTCTGACTGGAGTTCAGGGAGAGATTCGCCAGCTGTTTGTCACCTACGCTGAAGTCACACTTGGCAGACTTGCAGCCAAGCACATGATTGGCAGGTGTTTCACTTCCTGCATTGATCTCTGCCATAGGTTGGTGGGTAGAGAGCCTCCTAGAGGGCTAAGGGCTCATTCTACCTATCATACCGCTGCGTCAGTGGCTGCTTCTAGAGATGTCCTTATCCAGGAAATCTGCAGGGCTGCTACCTGGAAGTCAGCACACACCTTCATTTCCCTTTACCACATTGACCTCAAGTTACACCGGGATGCTTGTTTTGGGGCCTCAGTTCTCTGATCTCTGTTCCCTAAATAGTGGGCATGCGCCTTGCCTCCCTCCTCCTGGAGAACTGCTAGGAGTCTGCCAATAAGTGTGAATAGAACAACATATCTATGTCCATAGAAACACAGGTTATTCACCTGTAACAGTAGTTCTAGGCCGGCCCAATGTTGCCTTACGTCACACCACGTGATGACCCAGGTTTGGGAATGAGCACAGGCCATCGGAGGTCGTGGGGGGAGAGAGTGCGGAGCTGGATGGGGCTGCCGAAAGGCAGCTCTCCTCTCCGGGAAGGGAAGGTGGCATCCCTCAGCTCTTGTCTGCCCCAAGGTGGAGGCCAGGGTGCAGTACAGGCTAGAGGATGCACAGGCCCTCGGTGACGGGTGGGCGGAAGGAGCCCATCACTGGGGCTGTAGTATGCATGGGCGCCTCCATGAGCATGCATCTGTACTCCTGGAGCCCCGGGGTAAAATGGAGGAGAAAACCAATCCGGCAACAGGATGATGCCCAACCCCCTGCAGATGCAGCTCCCGGCGGGCATAAGGTAAGCCCCTGTAATTCCAGGTGTCGGGGCTAGGGGGGCCGGTTGAGCTGAATGGGGCAAGCTGGCAGGGCATAAGAAGTGTTGTGAAAAAAAAAAAAAAAAACAGTTCTAGGAGTGGTATATGTTGTTCATCCACATGGACCCACCTGACCTCCCCTGGCTCAGGCGCACAACCTCTGCTTCCAGCGGGCAAGATCTGACGTCATGGGGCAGAGTCGAAGGATATACCACCTAGGTGGGTGGGAGGAGCCAGCTTGAAGACTTTCTGGCACATCTTAAAAGGGAAAGGAAACTGCCAATAAGTGTGGATGAACAACATATACCACTTCTAGAACTACTGTTACAGGTGAGTAACCTGTATTTTTCTCTAATCCCCATAAGACATGGTCCAGGTTGGACTATATTTATATGCCTCGGGCTCAATATCACCATTTGATTAGAGTCTGGCACACTCCAATTCATGTGTTGGACCATGCTATGGTTGGTCTTACCCAGCGGACCTCGGAAAAACAGGCAAGCCAACCCCCATGGAAGTTCCCCACGTATCTTTTGGCCCAACAGGATTTTCAGTCCTATTTAAAAGACCAATGGCAGGTATATAAACAAATCAGGGGTCCGCATCAAGTGTGAGGGTATATTGGGACGCTGGCAAGACGTGTATGAGGGGTGCCATCATTAACTATATTGCCAAATATAAAAAAGAAAAGCATGCTAAAGGACTAGCTTTGGAGACTCAGCTTAAAGATCTGGAGAGAGAAAAGTGGCTATGGGGCAGAGAGAGGAGGACCATCGGCTACTGAATTCCACTAGGGAAGCTCTTAACCTGCTTCTAACAGAGGAAGCTCATACTTCTTATTTTTTTGCCAGGAAACAATTCTTTGAATGGGGTAATTAACCAGGACCCCTACTAGTGAGGCTCATAAAGGGAAGGAGTGGCCCTACACATATACCTGTTATTAAAACAAGGCGGGTGGACTTGGTGACAGATAAGGGCAAATCCATGAAGTTTTTTGTCAGTGTTATACGAAAGCAATAAGACATGACAGGTTGTTGATTGATAAGAGCATGCCCCCAGGTGCGTTGTTAGGCACGAGGCGCTTGCGTCGACCGACTACAGCAGCTTATCAACAACCCACATCCTGAAGTGTCTTATCACTCTTATAAAATGGGTAACAACTATTTCTATAACAATCAAAACTCTGGGCACATTGTTAAAGATTTAATAATAGTAAGTTATTTTATTTGAATATGGTGAAAAATAGTCCCCAGACTTGGGTAGAAGAGTGGTAAAATTGATTGAGTAGCAGCTCACTAAAAAATGTTAAACCAGTGAGTTGGAGGGACAGCAATGCATTATTTGAGCAGTTTGGGTCTGCCTCTACCTATGTAACTGTGTTTTCCACCTTTTCTCTTTGTTTATAAATTATTACTGTATTGTCTGCTTTTTTCATCCTGTTTTTTTTTTTCTATTTTTTCCCTCACTCAAGACACTGAATGTTTATCATGGAATACAGGGGTTCAAAATTCTGCTCAGTTCTACTGGTAGAGTATTACTCTCCCAGCATACTGTACACACAGACAACAAAGGCCTTTTTTAGAGCCAGTGACTCAATTATCTCACTGTCAAGGTAAGCAGAAGAGATTTCCCTTATGAGCAGGTAAAGACAGAAGGGGAATTTTTCACTGTTAGTAAAGAAACAGTTGTAATGAAAACTATAAACAATACTTAATGTTTCTAATTGGTTTATGTGTGTAAGGAGAGTGTGATGATCAGGGAAACAATGTTTAATTTGTTTTATTTTTTATTTAAGGTAGTTTTATTTTTAGGGCCCAGTTGAAGGTTTTTACAGTGTAAAGGTAGCAGCCATGTTTGTGATGTAAGATCAGTTCTGGTTGCAGAGGGACTGATGGAAGACATCAGTTCCTCAATGATATTACTGCCCTTTTACCTATGGAGGTTAAGGTATTAGGAAAGTAGTGTCACCTTTCAGTTTGTTGACAGGTAAGGACACGCCTTTTGACCAGTCAGGGTGAAGGATTTCTTATACCCATGTTATAAACATTTATATACAGGAGAACGTACTGGCAATCTGGCAGCATTAAATAGTTTTCTAGAGGGATTGGATTTGCCTCAGCTTACCTCAGAGCAATGGGAGGCCCTTGGTGCTGAGATTACAAAGGATGAAATCCAGAAGGCCATCACTAGTCTTAAGCATGGGAAGGCAAGTGGCCTGGATGGATTTGTCCCTGAGTATTATAAAGAAATGGCAAACTTGTTGGTGGAGCCCCTTTGGGAATTGATGAAGGAGGTGAGGGGGGAGTGGACAATACCTGCGACCTGTTATGACGTGGTCATCTGTCTGCTGTTAAAGTTGGACAAAGAACAAAATGAGTGTGCCTCATGCTTCTCCATATCTTTACTGAACTGTGATGCAAAGATAATAGCGAAGGTCTTGGTGAACTGTCTCCCCTACTTGGTCGTCCCCGACCAGACTGACTTTGTGAAGGGGTGCCTCTCCTATCATAATATGTGCCAGCGCCTCAATGTGATGTGGTGGGCATCTTGGTATCCGGGGCACACTTGTGTGCTGTCCATGGATGCCGAGAAGGCTTTTGACCACATTGAATGGGAGTATTTGTTTGAGGTGCTACACCGGTTTGGTCTGGGGGAGGATTTTGTGGGCATGGTCAGGGCTTTATATGCCACCCCAAGGGCTCGGATATTTGTGAATGTCTCCCTTATGGACACTTTTCCATTATATCGGGGTACAAGACAGGGGTATCCTCTCTCCTTTCTGCTATTCGCATTGGCTATAGAGCCTTTGGCAATTAGAATTAGGGTGAACACTGACATTCAAGGGGGTTGTGGGGAAGTCCAGGAGATCACATAAACTCACTCTTTATGCTGATGATTTGTTACTATTTGTCACGGAGCCTGACCATTCCATGCTGGTTTTCCTTCAGCTGATTGAGGAATTCTCTTCCTTTTCTGACTACAAGCTCAATTTGAATAAATCAGAGTTGCTGTCTCTGGGGTGGGCCAGAGGACAAATGTCTAAAGTTACATGGGGACTAAAGGAGGTGGGAGGTTCCTTTAAATAAGGAGGCAGTATAGTGCAGTAGTTTAAGGTTCTGAGCTGCAAACCTGGAGACCTGGGACTGAATCCAATAGCCCCCACTTGCATACTGTGACCCTGAGCAAGTCACTTAACTTCTTTGTGCTCCCTGGTGACACCTGTAAACAAGCTTCAGCTTAGTGTGTCTCTCCTGGTAAAACATTAAAAAAAATCAATAATACCTAGGGTTATGCATGGGTTATGCATGGGTAAGAATATTTCACCATTATACTAGTTAAATCATATACTGCTTTTAGCAAAGATCTTAGGGGACCTGTCCCGTTGGAGGGTGCTGCCGATTTCGTGCCTGAACCTAACTAAAATGAAACTCTTGCCCAGGTTAGTATATGTAATCCAGATGTTCCCAATGAACTTTACTAAAGAGGATCTGAAGTGCCTGGAAAGAGCCTTTTCTTTCTTCAGATGACAGGGGAGACAGCCTGGATGAGTCTGCAGCACCTTAAAACCGATGCACCCAAAGGAGGATTCAGTTTCCTAGAACTCAGAAGTTATATGTGGCAAGACGATGCTGGTATATTCAAGACTGGGTGTATAGACCCCCAGAGGCCAGTTGGTTAATTTAGAAGAAGAGGGTAGTCCTGGGCATCTGTATGCTTATCTATCTGTGCAGGCGAGGCAGGCTTATTCTAGGCAGGGCCTACCAAATCCCTTGGTGAACGGGACATTGGGTGCTTGAGATCTTCTGAGATGTAGAAGAGGGTGCTTTACAGAAGAAACCTTATTAGTTCCGGTATATCGTGATCCCTTTTTTATAATGCCAGAGCTGGAGAGCGGGCGGCTGCATCTCTATTAGAACACACAGAACAGGTGGTGCAGAGAGCCAGGAGGGACTCTAGGGGTTTTGTCAGCAAAATCATGCAGCAGGACAAGCAGTTCCATCTAGACACTACCAATAAAATGAAAAAGGTCTGGGAGAGGGACCTGGGGATAATCATTAGCGAAGACGACTGGATGTTGTTATTACATTCACATATGGGCATATTAATTTGTAATCGGTACAAGGAATCCCAGTACAAATTTATTCACAGGTTATACTGCCCACCAGTAATTGTCCGCAAGTATCACCCCATGATCTCCCAGATATGTGGCAGGTGCCAGGCAGTGCGTGATACTTATTTGCATTACTTTTGGACATGCCAGGTATTGCAGATCTTCTGAGTAGCTGTAGCAAATGAACTCTCTAATATGTTAGGGAGCCAGATACCGGTAACCCCGGTAGCACTATTATTTAGGGTGGAGGATTTGAGGACTGAGTGTTGGGAGTTGTACCCTAGATGGACCAGAGTGCTCTTAATTCTGGTGCATCAATGCCTTATGAAAACCAGGGTGTCCTGTGCCCTGCCCACAATTAAAAACTGGAGAATATTATCTATTCCAGCTTTGGCTCTGGAACACCCCTTCTTTTTCTTGAAGGGGAAGGGTGACCACTTTCTCATGACTTGGGAGCCCTTCTTGAATTCTCTTTCACCTGTGGAAGCTCCCACTCTTCATGAGGGGGTAACTTAGGAGTCTGTCTGGTTTAAGGGGGCTTGATTTCCTTCTTCAGTAAATGCCAATGTTCATAAGCTGCTGTCACATTAGAGACAGTTCTGCCATATGAATACTTTTTTCTGGTTGATAGAAACCACAGGTATTAGAATCACGGGGTATTAGATGGATCAGTTGTTTATTTGTGTATTTGTATTTTTTTTTTAATATTTATTTGTTGTAAGCTCTTAGTTTTTAATTTTTTTTTTTATTTTTACATATGTGTAACCCCTATGTGGCGCTATCCCAAGGGCTACTCCCCCTGCCTGCATGATTAGGTGCAGGTTAAGGGACCTGGGTACTGAAAACAGGTGCCTCCACACGGAGGACAGGGTTATTGGTAGCGTAGCTGACGTGGGTACAGCCCTCCAGGACACTGTAACCCCCCTCTTTCCCCTCTAGTGGCCTAAGCAATGAACAACAGACACAGTTACAATAACCCCTGATCAGCATACAAATCCCCACTCTGTTTGCACTTACCACTAGGGCTGATTCCACCAGTTTGATCCTGGAGACACCCTGCAAAATAAGGTTAGACACAGCAGGTAACAACAGTACAGTGCTTCTTGTACAAAATGGAACCACATTCAAGTTAAATGCAAACAGAATTAGATCTGATTTATTCAGGGGGAATTAACAAGGGAGGGGCGTAATTTGGCTGATTAGTTCTGTAACTGATTCAATCAGGCAATCGTGCATGCACTTTAGAGTCCCTTCACAGTCACACACTCTGGGTACCCAGTTGGAAAAAAGGTAGGCTAGCCTGACACGTTGCCCAGGGTAGGCCGGCATTGCAGCTAGTCGGGACCCTGTGATGGAAAAAAGGAGCATGCGCAACCACACGCAATCTGTAATCCGGAGCCTGGAGGCTCAGTTCGTGAGAAGAAAACAATTGAATCAGATGACAACACTTTTGATTTAGCTGATGTTGCAGGGAGCTACCCTGGCGTTTACTCATGCTGCCCATTACCAAACACAGGAGGGACGAAATGGAGACTGCAGGTCGACAAGCTGGTATGCCAGGAGAAGCAGGGCCCACACAATTCACCGAGGTGTCGTTCCTGTTCGAGATTTTGAGCAGGGGGCTGATCCCCGGGCGAGTCTCTCATTGATGGTGATCTCTGCGTCTGAAGTAGCTGACTGGGCCAAGGTGGCAGGGCCCAGGCCGGGTGAACAGTTCGGATTCAGTTCGATAGGTGCTGGAGACAGCTTCCAGCAAGCATGACACACTTTAGTGGGGAACCAAATCGCGACCCACTGACAGCTTACAGCACATTTATAGTAAAGTAAAACACAATACCACAGGTCGGATGACAATCCAGTTGCAATTTCAGTTTTCCTGAGCAAAATCGTAATCTCTGTGGTGATTCAGATGTCCTGACAGGCCGATCTCTTACAGCAAATCTTCAGTCTTCTTCAGGTAACAGGGCAGTCACAATTCGGTATTTCTGGTCACAAGCTGGTTCGGATTCAGTCCGATTAATTTCACTAGCAGATCCCTCAGAAGGGAAGATGAAGCAGGCAGGCCAGACACAGCCTTCCCACCAGTTTCCTGCGCTACCATGCAGGAGCAGCTGCTTGAATGTCTTGAACAGTTCACTCTCTCAACTCCAAACTCAGATTGACTCTCTGCTGCAGGCAGCACCAGGACTTCTTTCTGATCCAAAAAGGGTTTGGTTGGTTGATTCATCTGTCTGTCAAAGCAAGGACTCCCCCTCCAGGTCCATTTAAATGCCAAAATAAAAGAACTACAATCCCTACAGAAATTCACTCCCACAAGACCCCTGGAGACAGACTCCATTTTAAGGTCCCCAAAAAGTACTGATTGGTGCAATACAGAAATGTCCATACTGCAAAGAAAGGCAGGTTAGACAAACTATAATACCATTATTATTAGAGCAGCTAATCAGCAAACAATTACCAGTTCTAACAGAGCTCCCTCTGCACCATTAGCGGTGGCAGAACAGAACAATATTATTGCAGCTCGGGCAGGACTCGAGCCTCGAAATACTCGGCCCCTACCCAGACTAATTATACATTACAAAAAAATAATGTCTCTTAAAGGGACAGGCATGGAGGCTAACTGGGCACTCACATACAAGCACTTTTACACCTGTAAAGATACAGAACGCCTGACTAGCAGTGGACATTTAAGCACACCCAGGGAAGACTTTAGAGGGAACCCCCATTTATAGGGGGGTTACATATGTATAGCATGAAATCTTGAAACATTACATATGATAACAAGTGCACGGATACAGTTACATGATGGATTCTCACAGGTTCATTAGATTATCTGGCTTACTACTCGTGTACCATCACTTGGTAGTTGTCATTTGACTGCACGATTTCATTGCACTGTGCCTGTGTGGTTTTATATATTTGCTTGTAATAAAGATGATGATATGAAAAGGGGACTGAGCATATTAAGCTAAAAAGAACAAGTGAGCAGACACCTGAGACTGTGCCTGCAAGAAAGGAATATGAAGAGAAAAATGTAATTGCGCCTCCTTGTGGAAAAGCAAAGGAATTCCCAACAGACAAAAATAAAACTCCCTCTGTGAAGGAAATTGCTAGAGCCCTGCAAATCAGACAGGCTCTACATGATGCAGGTTCTATACTGGGTTCACCAGTTCTGATCCCACCACTGGTTCCCAGGGATCAAGGGCTGCAACTTTGCATTGAGGAGGAGGAGGAGGAGAAGAAACTGGATCTAGGGGAACCCACTGAACCAGAAGTATCCCCAGACCAGGAGTTTGGTTCTCCTCCATGTGGGCATAATGATTTTTCATCCCACTTTTCCTTTGTCAGGCAAATAGCTGACTCCCTTAGCCTCACTTCACAAGAATCTGTGGATGATGAGGAAGAGGCAGACTTTAAAGATATGATGAGTATCACTCCCTCAGAAAAGGTGGTCCTTCCTAACCATAATTCCCTAAGAAAGGCTGCTTTTAAAATACTGCAGACACCTTCCTCTGTCCCCCGAAGTGGACAAGAAGGTGGAAAAGAAATACCATCTGGATAGGGCTTCTGTTGATTATCTATATAACCATCTGGATCATGAGGGTGTTAATAGAGGCTGTAACTTGTGATAAAGCAAAAGTGCTCCCAGCATCTCACCCTCCGGACAAAGATTCCAGAAAAATTGACACAATGGGGAAGAAAGGTTATCTGAGATCTTCCTTACTTCTCAGGCAAGCAGCCTACATGGCTTATGCTGCACAGTACCAGAAAGCCCTATGGAGTTCCATGATGGCTTTAATTGATAAGGTTCAGGAGATGTGGCACCCAATATGGCAGATATTGCTAGGACGGCCTTGGATGCCAAAAAGTACCAATTTCACATGGCAATGGATGCAAATGACACTGCATCCAGAATGATGGCCTTGTCAGTTTCTTTAAGAAGGTTTGCTTGGCTCAGAGCAATCAATCTTACACCAGACACCAAACTAAAGGCAATGGATTTTCCATGCGAAAATAATTCCTTTTTCGGTGACAAAATTGAGGCATACATGAAAAAGGTAGTGGAGTACAAAACCACGTATAGTAGTAACTCCTTGAGAGAGAGAGAGAGGGCCTCCACTTCTTATAGATCCACAGGAAGGGGAGGTAAGGGTAGGGGGTACTACCCCAGATCTTGTGCCCCATACCCTATGCCTGTAGAGTATGCACAGGTTAGAGGGTGTTACAGGGGTAGGGGTAGTAGGTCTGCTAGGCGTGCCAGACCAGCTCCAGCTCCCAGACTACAATGCGGACAGAATCCTTGACTGCAAAGATCAAGCTGTCCCCCCCCTCCAGTGGGGGGCACGTTGTCACTCTAGTTCAAGCATTGGGAAAACCTTGCCAGAGACAACTGGGTACTGGAGGTAGTGAGTCAGGGTCTTTGCCTGAAGTTAAAGCAGTTTCTAGAACTTTAGGGCCGCAGAATTTTCCAGCCTTCAACTCCAACGGAGACAATTCTGTTGGAGTTGGAAGTAAAAAAAGCTCCTGCAAGCCAGGGCAGTAGAACCAGTCCCCCATATCCAGAGGGGAATGGGTCTGTACTCAAGATACTTTTTGACCAAAAAGAAAAACAGGGATTGGTGTCCAGTCTTGGATCTCAGATACCTAAACAGACACCTGGCAAAGCCCAGGTTCAAAATGGTAACACTGGCAGCAGTTATCCCTGCTCTAAGAACAGGAAACTGGCTGACATCCCTGGATCTGAAAGATGCTTACTTTCACATTCCAGTCAGACCTTGCCACAGAAAATACCTAAGGTTCTCTTTCCCCTCAGGTCATTGACAATTCTCAGCACTTCCTTTCGGGCTCACTTCTGGCCCACTGGTATTCACAAAGTGTCTGTCAGTGGTGGCAGCTTGCCTCAGAAGGCAGAAAATCAGTGTATTCCCATACCTGTATGACTAACTAGTCATAGGGAAGTTGTACCAGCAGATAAAGGATTTCATCAGGGTGACCCAAAGTTCTCTGGAGTCACTAGGTTTCCTTATCAGTGCTCAAATATCTCAGACAGTGCCAGTTCACTCACTGGAATTCATTGGAGCAGAACTGCACACCATCCAAGGAAAGGCTTTTCTTCCTCAGGAGAGGGTGTCAGATCTACTTTCTCTAGCAAATTCCTTTGCTTTAGGCCAGCCCAGAACTTGCAGTTCCTAGCATTTCTAGGACACATGGCCTCACCTACAGTAGTAGTGTCAGGCTCCAGGGTTCAAATGAGGGATATCCAGTATCACCTCAGATCACACTGGTCCCAAAGAACGGGTCCTTTTTCAAAGTTTGTGCCAGTTACAAGAACTCTGTTACTGTCCCTGCAGTGGTGGAAAGAAAGGGAGAACCTTCGGCATGGGGTCCCTTTTTCAGCAACAGCACCACATGGTGGTCTTAACAACAGATGCCTCCCTTCTAAGGTGGGGGGCGCACATGGGCGACCTCAAAATCATACAGGCTTTACATGATGCAGGTTCTGTACTGGGTTCACCAGTTCCGATCCCACCACTGGTTCCCAGGGATCAAGGGCTCCAAGTTTGCACTGAGGAGGAGGAGGAGAAACCAGATCTAGGGGAACCCACTGAGCCAGAAGTATCCCCAGACCAGGAGTTTGGTTCTCATCCATGTGGGCATAATGATTTTTCATCCCACTTTTCCTTTGTCGGGCAAATAGCTGACACCCTTGGCCTCACCTCATAAGAATCCGTGGATGATGAGGAAGAGGCAGACTTTAAAGATATGATAGGTATCACTCTCTCAGAAAAGGTGGTCTTTCCTAACCATAATTCCCTAAGAAAGGCTGCCTTTAAAATACTGAAGACACCTTCCTCTGTCCCCGGAGTGGACAAGAAGGTAGAAAAGAAATACCATCTGCATAGGGCTTCTGTTGATTATCTATATAACCTTCTGTATCATGAGGGTGTTAATACAGGCTGTAGCTTGTGATAAAGCAAAAGTGCTCCCTGCATCTCACCTTCCAGACAAAGGTTCCAGAAAAATTGACACAATGGGGAAAAAAGGATATTTGGGATCTTCCTTACTTTTCAGGCAAGTAGCCTACATGGCTTATGCTGCACAGTACCAGAAAGCCCTATGGAGTTCCATGACGGCTTTAATTGATAAGGTTCAGGAGATGTGGCACTCAGTATGGCAGATATTGCCAGGATGGCTTTGGATGGCACAAAGTACCAATTTCACATGGCAATGGATGCAAATGACACTGCATCCAGAATGTTGGCCATGTCAGTTTCTTTAAGGTTTGCTTGGCTCAGAGCAACCAGTCTTACACCAGACACCCAACTAAAGGCTATGGATTTCCCATGCAAAAATAATTCCCTTTCCGGTGACAAAATTGAGCATACATGAAAAAGATAGTGGAGTACAAAACCACTTATAGTAGTAACTCCTTGAGAGGGAGAGGGCCTCTACTTCTTATAGATCCACAGGAAGGGGAGGTGAGGATGGGGGTACTACCCCAGATCTTGTGCCCCATACCCCATACCCTGTGCCTGTAGGGTATGCACAAGTTAGAGGGTATTACAGGGGTAGGGGTAGGAGGTCTGCTATGTGTGCCAGACCAGCTCCAGCTCCCAGATCTACAATCTGGACAGAATCCTTGACTGCACATATCAAGCTGCCCCCCCCCCCAGTGGGGGTCAGGTTGTCACTCTAGTTCAAACATTGGGAAAACCTTGCCACAGACAACTGGGTACTGGAGGTAGTGAATCTGGGTCTTTGCCTGAAGTTCAAGCAGTTTCTAGAACTTCAGGGCCACAGGATTTTCCGGCCTTCAACTCCAACGGAGACAATTCTGCTGGAGTTGGAAGTAAAAAAGCTCCTGCAAACCCGGGCAGTAGAAGCAGTCCCCCATATCCAGAGGGGAATGGGTCTGTACTCAAGATACTTTTTGACCAAAAAGAAAAACAGGGATTGGTGTCCAGTCTTGGATCTCAGATACCTAAACAGACACCTGGCAAAGCCCAGGTTCAAAATGGTAACACTGGCAGTAGTTATCCCTGCTCTAAGAACAGGAAACTGGCTGACATCCCTGGATCTGAAAGATGCTTACTTTAACATTCTAATCAGACCTTGCCGCAGAAAGTACCTAGGTTCTCTTTCCCCTCAAGTCATTAACAATTCTCAGCACTTCCTTTCGGGCTCACTTCTGGCCCACTGGTATTCACAAAGTGTCTGTCAGTGGTGGCAGCTTGCCTCAGAAGGCAGAAAATCAGTGTATTCTCATACCTGGACGACTGACTAGTCGTAGGGAAGTCATACCAGCAGATAAAGGATTTCATCAGGATGACCCAAAGTTCCCTGGAGTTACTAGGTTTCCTTATCAGTGCTCAAATTATCTCAGATAATGCCAGTTCAGTCACTGGAATTCACTGGAGCAGAACAGGACACCATCCAAAGAAAGGCTTTTCTTCCTCAGGAGAGGGTGTCAGATCTACTTTCTCTAGCAAATTCCTTTGCTTTAGGCCAGCCCAGAACTGCAAGACAGTTCCTAGCATTTCTAGGACACATGGCCTTAACTACAGCAGTAGTGTCAGGCTCCAGGTTTCAAATGAGGGATACCCAGTATCACCTCAGATCACACTGGTCCCAAAGAAGGGATCCTTTTTCAAAGTTTCATGCAAGGCCCCCAAATCACTGCCTAAAATGATCCTCCAAAGCAAACTTGGCCCAGGTAAACTTACTCTCCTGAAGGCCCATCTTAGTGCGATGGATTGGTCATTTATAACGAACACCCTTGACCCGGATAGAGCCCTTGACCTTTTCATTCACTCCTATAACACTGTCTGTGATATGTTCGCCCCCCCCGACCAAAAGGATGGTCAAGGGCAACCTGGCACCATGGATATCAGATCATCTACTGGCCCTGATGCAGTACAGGGATTCCCTATGGCATCGTGCCAATGAGACTGGCCTGCCTACCGACAGACAGAAGTACCATGAGGCCCAAAACCAACGTACTGGGGCACTATGCAAATCCAAAGCCGAGTTCTACAAATCTGCCCAAACCACTACCTGGGGTGCGGGTCGCAAATTCAGGGACAATATAAAGGACATCTGCGGCAAAACCAACAACCCTGCCCCCACCCAAATTCTGGTTGAGGAGGGAGTTACTTCTGATCCCACCCGGATTGCCTCCGCATTTAACCATGCCTTCACAGACCTCAGCCACCTCCTCCCCCACCACTTCTTCGACTCACCCCCTGCTTCCTACACATCCCCCCTGCACACCCTCCTTTTCACCTACATTGTATCTCCCCTAAGTCTGCAGAGCCCTACCTCAAAAAGGCCATAAGCCACTTCCATTACAGTAGTGACTCCTTAGACCTGAGACTTCTTCAACTCACTCTAACCAAGGTGCTTACTCCCCTTACACATATTATTAACCGATCCCTATGTCTTTGGAAATTCTCCTCGTGCTGGAAATCTGCCTCCGTCACACCCATATTTAAGAACAGTGACCATACCTCCACCAACTATCGCCCTATATCTATCCTTCCCCCATCTAAGGCCCTAGAGCGTATCGTCTCTGATCAGCTCGACCACCTGAACAAACACAAATTACTTTGCCACCAACAACATGGTTTCCGCAAGGGACACAGCATGACTACCGTCCTACTTGAGTTCACCACCCACGTCCACACGGCCATCGACAGTGGTCAGCTCACTGGTGCAGTCTTCCTTGACCTCACAAAAGCGTTTGACACTGTCAACCGCTCCCTCCTACTAACTACCCTTTCCAAACTTGGTCTCTCTCATGACCCTCTGTTGGTTCACTGACTATCTGGCTGACCGCTCACAGCAAGTAAAAACTGGAACCACCTTATCTGGCAAACTGCCTGTCTGCTCTGGTGTCCTGCAGGGGTCTATCTTCGGACCTTTATTATTCAGCCTCTTTCTCAGTTGTTCAGGTAACATCCTACTCTACACGGACGATGCTGTCCTGTACTCCTCCAACCATGACCCCACTCAACTCCACCTCACTCTCCAATCCTCCTTCAGTGATGCCGAAAAATGGTTCACCCCACAGCGCCTTATTCTAAACTATAAAAAGACTAAAGTTATGTACTTCTCACATCCTCTTAGTTCCAAGAAGGGCTAATGCCTGCCTCTACTAACAGCCAGCCTGACCCCACTCGAACAAGTGGACTCCTTTAAATACCTGGGCATTACTCTTGACCCAGTCCTCAGCTTCCTCCACCACATTCACCTACTGACTACAGCCCTCAACATCCGGCTCAGCATCCTCTGCTGGTTTAAACACTGTCTCACTCTTGATGCCATTTGCCTTGCAATCTCCTCCTTGGTCCTCTCCCTTCTAGGCTATGGCATTCTTATCTATAGTGTTGCCAGCCCCTCAGCCTTATCCAGACTTCGGATCACCCTCAACAAAGCCTGCCGCCTCACCCTGGGCTGTGATCGTCTAACCCACACATGTTCCCTTTACAATGCTACTAACTGGCTTAACATAGATAACAGAATCAGGTTTCACACCTGCCTCATGGCCCAAAAAGATTTCCCTTGGTCTCACCCCCATTGGTCTCTCCCCCATACTACAATGGGCCTCATCCCAGCAGAACACCCGTAGTGCTAGCAGGCAACTTCAAGTAGTTCCCCGATGCTGCACCTCCCAATTCCTAAGGTCCTTTAGTTGCCGGGCCCCATCCTGGGTCAATAGCCTGCCAAACACCCTCACTAACTTGAATAGACTTGGCCCCTACAAAACCCTCCTTAGGAACCACCTACAGTCTACAAATTTCTGTGACTGCCACTGAACTGTCCCTCCTCCCATTGTCCACTGACTGGACTTAAGTTGCCCCACAGACTCCAGGATCCCTCATCATTTGCCCTGCACTGGAGTTTTCAAAATGCTCACTGGACTCTGTGGCTAGCACAAAGTATCTCCAGGATCTTAATGTTAGCCGATTTAATGTACTATAGTATAGTGCTTGCCTGCTTGTATTACTACTTCTGTATTTGATCTGAACCGTGACTAGCACAAAGTATTACCAGGATCTAAATGTCAGATGATTAATGTATTATAGGATAGTGCTTGACTGCTTGTGTTTCTGCTTCTATATTTGATCTGTACTATTCTCCTATTGTGTTTACCTGTACTGACATGGAACCTTTGAAAAAGAATCTTTAACTCAAAGGTATTTTCCGAATCCTCAATAAAAAAAAAAAAAAAAAGTTGGTGCCGGTTACAAGAACTCTGTTACTGGCCCTGCAGTGGTGGAAAGAAAAGGAGAACCTTTTGCATGGGGTCCCTTTTCAGCAACAGCACCACATGGTGGTCTTAACAACAGATGCCTCCCTTCTAGGGTGGGGGGGCACACACGGGCAACCTCAAAATCAGCGGAGTTTGGTCACCTCAGGCGTCCAAGCTGCACATCAGCCTTTTAGAGTTGAGGGCAGTTTTCCTTGCTCTAAAGGCTTTTGCCACCCAACTGAGGGGGCAGTCAGTTCAAGTCAGGGCAGACAACAGGACCACCATGTGGTACATCGACAAGCTGGGGGTGCCAGATCTTCAAGACTGTGCACAGAGGCCATGAAGATTTGGTCCCTAGCTTATTCCCTGGAGGTGCATTTGTCTGCCATTCATCTCCCAGGGAAGGACAATACACTGGCAGATTCACTCGGCAGAATCAGCCAGGATCACCACAAAAGGGCTCTGAACAGAGAAGTGTTGGAGACAGTTTTCAGGTGGTGGAGCACCCCAGAAACAGATCTGTTTGCCTTGAAGGACAAGCATCAGCTTCCACTGTATTGTTACAGGCCACTGTTCTTGGGCACAGTGCGCAGCATTACACTAGCATTGGACTGGACAGGGAGGTTCCTCTATGCCTTTCCTCCAATTCCATTGATGTCGAGTTCACTAGGTATCACTAGGTAAATGAAGAACAAAAAAGGCTAGTGCCCATAAAATTGCTCCTAGTCGGTCAAAGTAAAGAACTCCATATTACCATTCTTGTTAATATAGTTATCTAGGTTCTTTTTTAAATTTTATTTATTTGTACTAGAAATTATAGAGAAAGGGAGCTTATTCCAAAGGTTTGTGGCTCTCACTGTATAGAAATACTTTTGGTTTTTACTTTTTATTTACTATGCTTTTCTTGGCAGGGCCTCCGTCAAGTTCTGCCCTGGTCATGGCCCCCGGACTTCCACCTACCGTTCTTTTACCATCACTCTCCCGGTCACCCCTGGCTCCCCACCCGGACGGTGGGGCCGCGGGACTGGTCCCCTGCTTAACCAGCCCGCGGTACCAGTAACTAATTAGGCGAGCCGGCGATGGAGGCTAATTGAAGCCTGGGGAGGGCTTCAGAAACGTGGAGACCCCACCTGTAATTTTACCCTGTAAGCAGGCGATGTACAATGACGACCAGCGTCCGCCTCTGAGTTCAACTGGCGCCGTGCATAGTGGAGCATCCAGCTCCGCTGGTGTCGCCACTGCACCGAACACTCGATCCCCCGGAGAAGGAGAGCAGTCCTGGGATGCACAATACTTCTCCCTCATTCGTCGGCCGACCACCCAGGTCCATTCCCAAACCTGGCCAAGCGCATGTTTAAATTCACTGCTGCGCCTAATGGGCCAGCTAGAAATACTTTCTTTTGTTTGTTCTAAATCTATTTTAATTTGTATTGGGTGGCCTCTAGTTTCTGTTTGATCACTTTCGTACTCTATTTAGAGTTCTGCCATTAAATTTGGATAATTGAGAATATCATAGTAAAGGAGCATATCGCCCCATGTCTTCTTGTTTCCAGACTTTGTAAGCCAAGCTTATTTAATCTCTCTTGGTATGTTAAATGTTCAGTTGAGTGAACTGACTTTGAGAAAATACAAAATCACACATGCCCCCACAATGCAAAGCATCATGGGCTGCATATGCAAATCACCACAGAATGTTATGCTGGTCCAACTTTAAGCAGAATTCCATGGTGCGGAAAGGCCTCTCACACAGTTTGCAAAGGGTAGCTGGTCCATTCCACTGGGGTGTCAAACAGACGAGGCATATTGATGAGTCCTGGTAGGACGAAACACGTGTCTATGTCTTCTGTTAGCACCCTTTGCAAACTGTGTGAGAGGCCTTTCGGCACCATGCAATTCTGCTTAAAGTTGGACCAGCATAACATTCTGTGGTGATTTGCATATGCAGCCCATGATGCTTTGCATTGTGGGGGCATGTGTGATTTTGTATTTTCTTGAAACTTGGCTTCCCAGCCAAATGCCCTTTGGGGTAATCCTTTCCTCGGTGTTTATGCACAGAGGAATTGACTTTGTATACCTATGTTGGACTCTCGAGTTTGTTTGTTTTTAAATAAGGGCTCCATAGCTGGCTACCAAAATCCTGAATTGGTCTGACATATGATATATATAGAGGTAAAAGAACTTTCACATGTCTGCTTTTAATATTTCTTTTAATAGTGATGGTTGTTTTGCTTGCTTTAGTAATGACTGAGCTACACTGCTCTTTGAACAATAAATCATTATCTGTTTGTATCCCAAGGCCTTTTTCATTTATCTTCTGTGTCATTGGGATACCGTCCAGTGGTGTAGCAAATTCCCAGAGGGCCTGGGTGCAAGGGTATGTTATAGGGCCCCCCCTCCAGTTTTGAATAAACATCAAAATTATGATTTGGGCCCCTCAGACCTCATGGTCCCGGGTGCGACTGCACCCCCTGCACCCTTGTAGCTACGCCCCGATACCGTCCAGGAAATACCGATGTTTGTGATTTCTCTTGCCCATATGGATGACACAGCATTTATTACTTAACTTCATACCCCACCGTTTTGTCCACTCGAATAGAACATTAATGTCGTCTTGTAGGGCCATCGAGGTACAGGGACCACATATCTTCGTGTCATCAGCATATCTGGAAATATTATTTATGCCATCCTCAAGATCCTCGATAAGTATCTGAAATATTAGTGGACCCCACCGTTTTGTCCACTTGAATAGAACATTAATGTCGTCTTGTAGGGCCATCGAGGTACAGGGACCACATATCTCCGTGTCATCATCGTATCTGGAAATATTATTTATGCCATACTCAAGATCCTCGATAAGTATCTGAAATATTAGTGGACCATCACTGAGCCCTGAGGTACACTGCTAGTAACAGGTCCTTCATCAGAGTTGTGACCTCTAATGGATACGGACTGTACCCTGTTAGTTAACCAGTTTACTATTCATTTAATGAAATGTATACCTACGTTATACTTCTTACGTTTCTCTGCTATTGCCCAGTGTGGAACTCTATTAAAAGCCTTGCTAAAGTCAAAGAGGATGGTATCCACTGGAGTTCCTTGATCTAATATTTTGCTTACCTCAGAGAAACATACCAAATTTGTTGTGCATGATCACCCTTTTTTAAAACCATGTTGATTGTTATCCAATAATAGAATTTCATTACATTTTTCTATGATTCTGTTCTTTAATAATGTTTCTAAAATTTTACATGGAATTGAGGTTAAACTAATAGGTCTATAATTACAGATATTGGTTTTGTTTCTGTACTTGAAGATAGGAGTTACATGCAATTTTCTCCAGTCTTGTGGGATTTTACCAGAGTTTACTGATTTTTTAAATAATGAATTCAAAGGATACAAAATATGATGTTTTATTATTTTTAACATAGGTGGAGTAATATTGTCAGGACCAGGCACACTGTGGTCCCTTTATTTCTTGTTCGATTTCTTCCATTGTGATATCGTGATTCCCTGAGAATAAGCTATTAGTGTTGTAATATTTGTCACTTGTTCAGAGTAGTTCTTCTCAGACTGAGAAGTCAGCCTGCAACTACAACACTGGTTGCCCCAGACTGGGCCAGACAGCCTTGATACCCTTTGTTGCTCAGTTTGTCCACCAAGCAGCCCATTCGTCTGCCCCACAGATTCAGTCTCCGAACAGCTCTCTAGGGGCAGATCATTTTTCTGAACCTCGAGAGCCTTCATCTGAAGGCTTGGTTCTTGAGGAGTTAGAATTTTCTGAGCTTAACTTGTCAGAAGAGGCACTTAAGGTACTGAAAGTGTCTCGGGAAAACCTCTACAAGAAAGGCTTGTACTCCAAAATGGAAAAGATATACCATTTGGTGCAAGCCCAAGAAAATCAACTCCCTCAGGGCAGGTTTGCCCACAATGCTCGATTACCTGGTGCACTTGCAGTCTCTAGAGCTCAGGCTTGCAACCCCTAAAGTTCACTTAGCAGCGGTATCTGCTTATTTGTCTGCAGGTGCTTTTATTTTTTTTTATTTAGTTTTTGTTGACCGGGTAAGTGCGCTAGACAAATCCTGCCTATTTTCAGGCACAACCCGGGAAGGGGGATACAGATGAATGCCAACTGAACATGAACCAGATTAAGCTTATAGTACAAAGGCTTCGCACCCTAATTTTAAAAGGTTTTTCAAAGGGTGGGCACATATGTCCCTTCCTGTTAGGGAACCAGTCCCTCCTTGGGACCTGAATTTGTGCATAGCTAAACTCATGGAACCTCTTTTTGAGCCAATGGCTATGGCTGAGCTAAAATATGTCACATGGAAAACTGTTTTGCTAGTGGCAATTACTTCAGCAAGAAGAGTGTGCGAGCTCCAAGCTCTTTGCACTGATCCCAACTACATTATCTTCCATAGGGACAAGTTAGTCCTTAGAACTGATAGAGAGGTCCTTTCAAAGGCAGTAATTGAGTTCCATTTGAACCAGTCCATCACCCTGCCAGTATTTTTTACAGCCAAAATCCAGTTCAGGTCAAAAAAAGCTCCATAGCTTGGACGTAAAAAGGTCCCTTAGCTATTACATTACACATACTAAGGACCTCAGGGATTCCCACTGACACCTATTTATTATTTATGGTGAAGTGGGAAAAGGCAGGCCTGCCTCAAAGAGGTCAGGTGCACGTTGGATAGCATCCTGCATCCAATTCTGCTACAGTAATGCTGACAAGCAGCCACCACAGGGCCTCAGGTCACATTCCACTCATGGAACTGCTGCCTCTGTGGCAGCTGCAAGGAACATACCCTTGCTGGAAATCTGTAAAGTGGCTACCTGGAGTACAGTCCGCACCTTCACAAAGCACCATTACCTGGACGTTCAGTTCAGGACTGATGCTAGGTTTGGCACTGCAGTATTGCAGAACCTTTTTCCTAAATAGGTTCTGTACCTTCTTCCCAAGGCACTGCTTAGTAGTCTGCAATACTATCTAACACTACTAAGAGATTCCTGGATCTTGAAGAAAAAATTACTTACCATAGTAATATTGTTTCTTACAAGGGATTTCCTAGTAGGATTAGACCTCCCATCCCTACCTCCCCTTACATAACCTGAATAGGATCAGCATTACTCATATGGGAGTCATCTAATGTTGCCATTGGCCTAATTTTTTTATAATAGTTTATGCACACAAGAATGGCTAGGACCACTAGCTCTCTCTTTTGTGGTTTTTCGGAGACATTAATGTTAAGGGTGTTTAGTTTTAACTAGTGATTAGCCTACTGTTTCACTACAAAATCGGATCTGACAGTGAATGAGAAGCAGCAGTTTTTGAATGTACATTCCAAAATCAAAGTTCTGGGGGCAGTCAGCAGCTCTACACTGACTGCAATACTGTCTAATCCTACTAGTAAGAAACAATATGAATATGGTAAGTAATTTTTTCTTTTCACTGCTTTCAGAGTCAACAGTAACACTTAACAGGTTGTGCAGTGTGCTGTAATAAATCCACTTGCTGGGTGGTTAAATGCACTTATGTATTACAGCATAATGCACACCCTATCATATGTTTAGAGATGTGCGAAGTGACAAACATTGCTCTGCAAAATAATTTGCAGTTTGCCACATTTGCAAAGTGCCGACTTTGCAATGTTTTAGGCAGGCAAAGTGGTACTTTTTTTGGAGAAGTTATGCAAATTCCATAGCTTACGTTCAACTTCAGCATAACTTCACCTGACTTCCCTGAAAATGTGGCATTTCCCCAGGAAACCTTAATGTGAAGTGGCGAAGTGGGCAATTCATGATGTTATTTGTGATGGTGAATTTTGTAGCTTTGCTGGAACTTGACCAGCGAACTAAAACGTTGCAACATTTCTACGTTATTGCTGTTAGTAGCTCCCCCTCACTCACCAGAAAATATTACATCTGTTGAACATGGTACTGCTACTTATACTGTTTTGTATTTCAGCAATTGCTATACAAACATTTTACATTTAATTCTGTCTGCCTGTCAGGTTACAGTGCTCACACTTCCTTGCTTGCACGTGACTTTGACTCAACAGTCCTCACTCTGCTTTCTTCCCTGCAGCTCATCTATAATCATCCAGTGGTTAAAAGCATGAAGGAGCTGTGGATCCAGTGTTTTCAGAACTGCCAGGATGCTGAGACCAAGGATCCTGAGGGCCCTGTGGCAGTAACAGAATGCGAGTGGAACCTTTCTGTCTCGGAGTTCAAGAAGGTTGGCTTGGAGTCAGTGTGTTTAATGACACCTTACTGAGCTGTGATTGCTGAGTGTGTAAGCCTCCAGCCTCTTACCACAGAAATCTTTGTTCCAACAGGCAGTGCTATCAATTCCAGAGGAAGAACGCCGCGAGGAGACTCTGGCACTGCTGAATATGAAGGCGCTTGAGCTATGTATGCCGCAGAGTGAAGGCCAGCATGACCCACTTTACCAAATTGGGTAGGCTGAATAAGTTTGAAAGAGGGTGGATAGTTTGCTGTACTTGTTGTCACTCCTCTTCTACCAAATTGGTAGGTACAGCAGGTTGACGGGAAGAGACGCAGTTGTCTCTACCCCATATGACCCCCCTGCATCAAACTGAGTAGGTACAGCAAGCAGGTTAATGGGAAGAATTTGTCGTACATTGTGTGTCTCCCCCCCCACCACCACCACCAAACTGGGTAGATACAGCTGGTTAACAGGAAGAATATACTGTACACTGTGTGATCCCTCACCCACCAATTTGGGTAGGTACCATAGGTTTACGGTGAGGGGTTGCACTACTAATGTCTTGCCAGCTCTACTAGAATAGTTGATATCAATGAGTAGAAGATACAAGAGTCAAGGTGAGAATAAGAAAATGTTATTTGACATCGCTCCCATTCCAGATAACTCAGAACGCTTCACAGGAATGCAAGCTAAGGTAAAAAGGCAGCCTTAAGACACTTAAAATTATTTCAGCAAGGGTCCCATGGTGGGTCCTTACTGGGAGGGCCCATGGCATTAGAGGTAACCCATGATGCAGTTAGCAGACATTGGACCCACCCTGGTAGATAACTATCTGGCAGAGATCAAGCCAGAGAAGTTCAAGTAGTGGATGAGTGTCATTTGAGGATCACTGATGAGCTAAAGGACAAATGGCAGGTCCACTTGCGGTAATCTTCCAGGGGTTACCCCCCTCCCTGACAACACCAATACAGTGACCTACCTCGCTGCTGACAGAATCAAGAGTTCGTCTACAGGTCGCTGTATTGGTGCGCTAGAGACAGGGCACACTGTCTCCCGGTCCTGCACCCCCTCCCCAAATCAACTCAGACTCGGAGATGATTATAATTAGAATGGGGGTTGCAGGGGGCAGAGTGCTCCACATGGGAGGTTCGGGGGTGAAGCGCCCTGGTAAAAAAATGGACTGGGTGCCCATTGGAATTTATGCCGACCGCAACTTGTGATTAACATAAATTCCATCACTGTGGTGCTGGTCGATGAAACTGTTGTCAAAGTGGCATCATAGAATCATCTTTCAGTTATCTGTTCAGACAGGTATTGCTAAAGGACAGGAAAGTTGCCAGTGTGGCCCTCATATTCAAGAAGAGAGCATGGGTCGGATCTGGGCAACTAGAAGCTGGTCAATCTGACGTAACTGCTGGGCAGGGTGCTGGACATCATTATTAAAGAAGGAGTAATGGAGCAGTTGGTTGAGACCAGGGTCTGCCCCGCTCTCAGCCTTACATCATTGCTGGGCAGGGTGCTGGATGTCATTATTAAAGAAGGAGTAGTGGAGTAGTTGGTTAAGGCTAAGGTTCTCCCCTGCTGTCAGCCTGACGTCATTGCTGGGCAGGGTGCTGGACGTCATTATTAAAGGAGGAGTAATGGAGCAGTTGGTTGAGGCCAGGGTTCTTGGTGGAGAGCTTCAAAGTCACACTGAAAGCTTACTTATTTAGTCATGCTTTTCTGTAATTGGAGAAGGTTGATTTTAGCTGTTATCTGAATTTTTAACAATTTATGGCTTTTTATATTGTGATATTTCTTTTGTGTAAAGTGCTTTGCGCTGTATAAATAAAGCTTATTATCATCATCTTCATCATCATCATCATCATCAATGCTGGGCAGGGTGCTAGATGTCATTATTAAAGATGCAGTAATGGAGCAGGTGGTTGATGCCATGGTTCTCCCCTGCTCTCAGCCTAACATCACTGCAGGGCAGGGTGCTGGATGTCACTATAAAAGATGAGTAATGGAGTAGGTGTTAAGGTCAAGGTTCTTCCTCCCTGCTCTCAGCCTGACATCATTGCTGGACAGGGTGCTGGATGTCATTATTAAAGACAGAGTAATGGAGCAGGTGGTTGAGGCCAAAGTTCTCCCCCACTCTCAGCATGGCTTTATAAAGGTCAGTTTGTGCCAAACCAGCCTGATCACATTCTATGAGAAAATGACCAGTGAAAGGGAATGGGTCAGGACTGCAGCCATTATCTGGGTGGGGGGGACTTACTGCCCTGGTCTCAACATGTACACTCTGGAAGACAGGAGAGGGGACATGATAGAAACCTACAAGTACTTTACGGTGGTAAATAGAGAGGAATCTCTTTCAAATGAGGAAGGGCTCCAGAACCAGAGGGCATGCGATGAAACTGGAGGAGGGGAAATTTAGCAGGGATGTGATGAAGTACTACTTCACTGAAAGAGTGGTGGATGCCTGGAATAGACTGCCAGTAGAAGTGATGGAGGTGATAACAATAGGATGCTGCAAGCATGCGTAGGATAGACATAGGGGAATATTAGGAATTGAGCTGGGAGGAGGAAGGGAGGGATGCTGGAGACCAGTTGGGGTCCGTGAAGACGGACTTGGCAGGGCCATCTGGGCAGACTGGCTGGGCCAAGTGGTCTTTTTCTGCTGACAGATTCTTGGTTTCTGTGATGAAGTTCTTGTCATAAAGTCAGCACTTTAGATCAAGAGCTCCAGGAGTGCAGCAGTGCTCTTGTGTTGTGTTTCTGTATTTATTTATATTTATTCATTTATTGAGTATTTGGATATACCTTTGAGTCAAAGACTCCTTAACAAAGGTTCCATGTCACAGAAAGTTAAAACATAACAGACATTAGTAGTTCAACAAGGTACACAGTCAAGCATATTTACAGAGAAACAGCGAAGACTAACAGTCGGTTACCAGTATTAAATTATACAAGTCATTAGCAGTGCATTTATAGTTAAAAGTAATGGCGGCGTCAACTCAAGTAGGATCAAAAAAAAGAGGGGGGGGGTTAAGCAGACCAGAGGCCATAGTCCAGGAGAAAAGACGGGTACTTGCTTCCTGTTTGAATGGCAACACCTGTCTGTGCTTTGTATGGTCCCGTCTTATGCATGTCTTTTTATGTATCTGGACTTCAGCAAGTCCTTGGACATGGACAAGGCATGACAAACTTCTGGTCAGAGTACTCCAGTACAGCATGTACAATGGCTGCACAAGGTGGATAGCAAACTGTTGCAACTTGATGGGCACTACTCCAGCTGGAGAGAGGAACTTAGCGGTGTCCCTCAGGGATCAGTTCTGGGGCCGCTCCTGCTCAACGTTTACATCAGTGATTTGGAAGGTGGAGTCTCTAAGAGGCTGCTTAGGTTCGCTGATAACACTAAGCTTGCCTGGGTGGTGGACCCCTATGAGGATGGTGACAGATTTCAGGGAGACCTAAACAAGCTAGTTGATTTGTCAGACTGCTGGATGCTCACATACAAACGTACGAAGAAGCCAGCAGAAGAAGGCCATTTGGTCTATCAGGTCTGCTTGTGCTGCAGGGTCCGTAGCCAAATGCAGGGAACTACACTTCGGGAGGAAGCCAGGGGTACGACCTACATACTTTGTGGAGCTGTAGGACCTAAATACTGTGTGGGTCTTCTCTTCATGCATTAGAGGAGGAAAAAGTCCTGGGGGGTTATAATGGACTGGGAGCTGCAGCATGACTGTCAGTCTGCAACTGCTGTTAGCCAAATTAACAAAATGCTGGGTGAATCAGGGGGCGACCAGCAGTGCAAGGGAAGTAAGTCCCTGGTCATGCCCCACCTGGAGTACTGCATGCAGTTCTGGGCTCTCAGTACAAAAAAGATAATCAAGGCAGTTGAGATGGTGGAACACAGGACCACAAGAATGATCAGAGGTATGAACAACAAAAGCTGTGTGGAGAGGCTGGAGACCCTTTAACATGTTCACTGTGGTGAAAACGAGACAGAGAGGGGCATGATCTCAGTCTTCCGCATGCTCAGTGGAACTGACAGGACTGAACTGTCTGAAATGTTTGATCTGATGTGCCCCAGCAGGATGCGGGGACATGCATTAAAGTTCAAAGGTAGTAAATTCAGGGGTAACATAGAAACATAGATTGTGTCGGCAGAAAAAAGAGGTCCCTCACATCTGCCGGTTTCCATACGTAGCTCCATGCTTAGCTTAACACGGGTGTAGTTAGGGATTTTATATTCTTAATGGCTGATCACCACCCCTTACCCAGGTATCCCGTCCCCGCTTTTGCTGGTTTATAGTTTAAACATGGGGGCCAAATCTACTGCCACGGGGAGCAGATGTACTTTCCTGTAGCTGTTCTCATCAGAGCTTTAAACTTCAAATTTTCTTTATCAAACAATGAGATTTTTATTTTAAACTACTTTTTTACATCTTCATCGCTTGTTCAACATCAGGATGCTTTTTTGTCTTGCTGCCATGGTGCAGCCGAAGAAATCCTCCACTGAAAGGGATGCCAAGAAGCCACAGCAGGCCACAGGGTTGTGAAGCAAGGACAAGGCTGCAGGCATAGCAGATGGTAGCAGAGAGGCCACATTTATAGATGTCCTGAGGGCCATTCAGGCTCTAGAACAGAAGATAATAACCCTGGATCAAAAAATCACTGATTTAACACTCAGCTCCTGCTGTGTCAAACCCAAGTCTCTGTGGCAGTGGCACAGGCTAAGGACATGGCTGGTGCATCCCTTAATGCCTCTGCAGCAATGCCAGAACTCCTGAAAAACAGCAAACTAGTTACAGATCACCTGGCGGTCTTGGACAACCAAGGTAAGCCCTCCTCCAAGGTCTAGGGGTATGCAGATAGCACAGTTTGTTTGCAAGAAGTGAACCCACACAAACCACTTACTTGACCTTCTGGATCTGAGTTGACCTCCCACAGATCTGGCACTCTTCAGGCTAGTGCAGGGCTGCAAAGCAAGGGATTAGTAGAAACAAGGAACACAAACAATAACGGAAAGTCCAGAACAGTATTAAATTCAAACTAGGATCCTTTTTCTTCTTCCAAGCTCATGAGCACGTATGTCCACAGTAGACGTCTTTCTTTCACAGGTACAGCTTTTCCTTTTTTTAAATTTTAATTTTTATTGGTATTTTCAACAGACATGTTCATATACATGCAAGTCGACGGATCTGATATTGTACATCTACACTGTACATTAAAAAACAAAGGTTTGAGATACTTGGCATATTTATAAAAATGGAGTATAGAGTATACTCCCTCACAATTAATACAGTAGACTTCTTCAGTGAAATTGAAGCAGCCCTGCCCTACAGTCACAGCTACACCCTCCAATATACTAATCTACTGCCTACTTTAAAACGCTCATTCACTTATAAGTTTCGGCAGTGCCTGATCTAGATGAAGTTCAGTAAAGTATCTCCCATTTCGGGTTAAAATCTCCGTCCTACCCAGAACTAGTCTTGCCTGTATCCTCAAGTTGACTGGTTGATGACAGCACGGGGGGGGGGACATGGGGGAAGGAGGGGGAGAAAGTGGGGAAGGGGGAGGAGTGCCCAGTGCTTGTGGCTCTCTACTAACTTTCACCTATCCAAAGGGGAAGGGGGATTTAAGCTTTGTTGAGTTTCATCATGTGTGTATGGACAGGTTGTAGCAACCCCTTGATGTCACTAATCATGGGACAAAGAATGGGTCATTTAACATATAGTAAAGTTGCCAACGTGTCCATCTAGAGAGGAATTTCTGCTCTCTATCATTAAGGTTATAAGGTATCCATTCCATATAGTAAATCTGTTTGGTTACTGCTCAACAGTCTTGTATAACAAGGGTTCTGGTGGTTAGCCATGCCTTAGTTGCCACCTTCTTCACTGCTATTATCAGAATGTGTAGGAGATAGCTAATACTGGAGTTTCTGAAGGCTTTAGGCAACAGTAGGAAAAGGTACATCTCTGTTGTCAATTGTAACTAATTGAACCTAATTTGCGCCCCAAATAGTTCTTGCAGGTGAGTTTGCAGTTGTTAAATTAATGGGCTGAGGTTAGAGCATGACCACATAATATGCGTGTGGTCGTCCTTTCCCCTCCACATAGGCACCAACAGGTCGCAGTACTACTGGGTGAATAGTGTCTGGTTACGACTGGAGTTTTAAAACATCTTATAAGGTTTTTCCATGTGTACTCATGCCATTGGTGTGAGCAAGTGACACGGGATGTATCTATCTTCCCCTTTTTTTGCTTCCTCTAGGACTCTGCGCCCAAGTGGCACCTCTGGAAGCTCGGCGGCCAACACTACAGCCACCCGCGGCCACCGCCCTCCTGGAAGCTCTCTTTCTGCCCGCCCTCCTGGTTCCCAAAGCCAGATCGCTGATGAAGGACTCTGCGCATGAGCGGCGCCTCTGGAAGCTCGGCGGCCAACTCTACAGTCACCCACAGCTGCCGCCCACCTGGAAGCTCTCTTTCTGCCCGCCTTCCTAGTTCCCAAAACTGGATTGCTGGTAAAGGACTCTGCATCTGAGTGGCACCTCTGGAAGTTCGGCGGCCAACACAACACCCACCTGCGGCCACCGCCCGCCTGGAAGCTCTCTTTCTGCCCGCCTTCCTGGTTTCCAAAGCCGGATCGCTGGTGAAGGACTATGCACCCGAGTGGCACCTCTGGAAGCTCAGCGGCCAACACTACAGCCACCCGTGGCCGCCGCCCGCCTGGAAGATCTCTTTCTACCCACCCTCCTGGTTCCCAAAGCCGGATCGCTGGTGAAAGACTCTGCGCCCAAGAGGTGTCTCTGGAAGCTCGGCGGTCAACACTATGGCCACCGCCCGCCTGGAAGCACTCTTTCTGCCCACCCTCCTGGTTCCCAAAGCCAGATTTCTGGTGAAGGTATGGTTGTTGTTTTAGCCTGATTAAGCTGCTGAGAGACGGCCGTCTCCTGATTGGTGTGGCGCTGTGCTACCGGAGCCTGATTGGTCTGGCCTGCGCTTCGGACTTCTCCTGATTGAAGTGCCTTTTCGCCTTGTAGCCCTATGGATTTTTTGCTCTTCTACCTCTAATATTACTATCTGGTTTTCTCCTGCCCCCACCCTCCCAGGCCACCTTTAAATAGTCTCCCAGCACCCCCCTTTCTAGCTCTCGTCTGTCTGGTCACTTGCTCTGTCTCTCCTCCCTACATCTCTTCAAACATCCTGGTTGGCTGGTTTTCTGTTTCTGGAATAAGGTGCTTGGCTGATTGATTTGGGTGGGCTAATTTCAGACCTTCCTCCTCCAGCCACTCCCTACCATGCACCTACATCTCTCTTCCCAGGCAGTCTCTTCTCTGAGAGCTAGTGAAGATCCTTGAGGTGCTAAATTAGTAGCTCTGCCCTTTCCACCAGTTTTTTCCCTGGTCGCCTAGACTTTTTCCTCAAATTCTCTGGCTAAGCCACCTGGGCACGGACAAATATTATCTCCAAACCACATAATCCCACAATCACTGTTTAATCTCCCTGGAGTACAACAGTTTCTTCAGGCATACTGCCTTATCATCCCAGCCAGCTAAAAAATGACACAGTGCCTGATGCTGCTTTTCTCTGTCTCCTCTATCCCATTACTCTACCTGCTGCTGTTAAATTTGCCCCCGGTAACACCAGTAATCCTTCCCCTCCCTCCCCGTGACTTCTATTTCTCTAACCTTTTAGTGGTGCCAAGTGCGCCCGTTGACTCGACTCCTTTTTTTACTACGTAAAGCATGGTTCAATATTATCCACTCATATTCTCATAAATCATCCCCTTCGCGTACAGACCCTATACCCTTTCCTGTGCCTCAGACTTTGGTATCTGCTCCTGATGGCAATTCTGCTCTCTGGCGACATACAGCTAAACCCAGGGCCAGTTAACCTCACACCTCACCCTATTAGCAATGCAAAAGGACTAAGAATTGCTCACCATACTATCAGGAGTCTTGAGCACAATTTCTCTGAACTAGAAGCTTGGACCCTCCTACACAAACTGGACATCATCTGCCTAACTAAAACCTGGCTCAAACCCTCCGCCCCTGACAATGGGTGCTCCCTCTCATCTTACAATCTGCTAAGGCAGGACCGACCTGCTGCCAAGAGGGGTGGTAGCACAGCTATTTATTTTAAAAATCACCTTCAGCTCTCAGTCATAAACTCACCTCCCCTCCTGCACTGTGAAGCACTTCATGCCCGCCTCACTGTAGGATCCAAGATGCTTCATATTGTCTGCATTTACAGTCCCCCTAAAGGTGGTCAAAGAGGCCTGGATGAACTACTGGCTCAAACCTCACTCCTGTCTGGAAGAAATGAAGTACTCATACTCGGAGACCTAAACATAAACTGGCTGGGAAGCTCCCAAGCCCTGTCCTTATCTAAAACTACAAAATTCAAACCTGCACCAGCTGATCTCCGAACCTACAAGGACTGCCCCCCACTCCAACTCCAGTACATTACTGGACTGTATAATGACTAATCACCTGGAACACGTAGTCTTCAAACAACATGACGTCTTGGTATATTATGACATATGCAGTGAGTCCCAACCTTCGAACTGCTCCGGAGGTGAAAGAGTTAACTTTCCATGCCAGGCATGGAACCTTGAGCGCGAGCTCAGTTGAAAACTCTGTCTGTTGTTCTTCAAACTCAAACTGTCAGATTCTTTACTCCGCCTCACTGAACAGTCGCTCCGGAGATTTCTCCTTCTGCTCGGTTCGTTTGTCCGGTTAAAAAGTCTTATTTTCGGTTTCTTGACGAAATTAAACACCAACCGGTCGGTTCAAGCTCTGTCTGTGGTATTGTAGAATAGATAGGCTTACATTTATTTTCTTGTGTGGAACTTGAAATGTGTTTTGGTTCGGTTTGAACCGATCAGTTGCTTTTCAAAACTTTCTAGTCCTTTAGGTGCAGTTCCGGTTCTTATCGGTTCTAAAAAATGTTATGGTTTTCCACGCCCATGACATGGCTGGAAACCAATAAGGAGTCTTGTTATGGATTGCCACTAACGGGCAGTTTATGGTTGGCTAGCACTATGTCTGAGAAACCCAAAAGAAAAACCGGGCCCACTGGGTTTCAACACTGTGGTGTCTGTGGGGAAGCCTTTGCTAAGGCTGACCCACACACCACCTGTGTATATTGTCTGGGGTTTGACCACCTCAATGCAGACTGCCAGATCTGTAAGAATTTTCCTGCTGCCACCGTGGAAAAGAGAGTTGGTAGGCTAAGGGGAAGGGAGGCCAAAAAGTCTGCTGACCCGGATGGCCAGCCTGGTTCGGTTTCAACCGAACCGGAGGGAGTGCCCTCTGACCAGGGCTATGCTTCCTCGGGCAAACGAAGAGCCAGCTCTGAGGAGCCGGTTCCAACTAAAAGGGCTAGAAAGTCAGCTAGTTTGGAGCCAAAAGTTCTTTCTCCAACCGCTGAGGAAATAGCTAAAGCAATTCAAATTGTCCAGTCACTTTCCCCAGTTCCGTCCGAACCAGCACCATCAGGGAAGCAGTCGGTTCGGCAGGTTCCACCGGTTCAAGATTTTGATTTTGAGAATTTTTATGAACCGGAGGAAGGGGAGGAGGAGGAGGAGTATGGGGAGAGTGAATGTGATTTTGAAGGTCTGGATCTGCCCATTGAACCGGACGTCTCTCCAGACAGACCATCAGGAGGTCACCCCCCAGGCTATCTGAGTCCCCTTCTCATTTTATGTTCTATAAGAAAGTTGCTGAAACTCTCCAACTCCCTGTTGAGGAAGCTGTTGATGACCAAGAGGAGCCTGATTATGTAGAAATGATGGATATTCCAGAGTCTATTCCCTTGCATAAATCTTTTAGGAAACAGACAGTAAAAATTCTAAAAACTCCTCACTCCATCCTCCCTGTTGATAAAAGGATGGACAAGAGGTATACTTTATCAGTCTCTGATATGGAGTTCCTCACTCAGCAATGCAGCCATGTGGGGGTAGTGCAGGCTGCAGCTTGTGACAAAGCAAATATTCCTCTAGCCTCGCACCCTCCTGAAAAGGACTCTAGGAGGATGGATGCCATGGCAAAGAAACAATACATGGCAGCATCTTTAGGACTCAGACAGGCAAATTATATGACTTATGCTGCTAGGTACCAGAAGTCCAGATGGGATACTGTGCTGGACCTAGCAAAACAAGTCCCTGACCAGCTTGCCAGGGAGCTGGAGCAGGTGGCTGCGGATGGTATTGAGGCATCCAAGGTGCAATTTCATGCTGCAGTAGACTCTAATGATGTGTCATCAGGGTCATGGCTACATCTATGGCACTTCAGAATGGCTTGGCTCCAGATGTACTACCCTGTCACAGGATACCCAGTCTAGCTATGGATTTTCCTTGTAGGGACCTCTGTTTGGGGAGCAGACAGAGAATTATGTGAAGAAAATGGATGAATATAGGGACCACCTATAGGAGTGCACAGGCCAAAGAAAGGCAAGCCACTCCTCAACGGCAGCATCTCAGGGGCAGGGGCAGGCCTTTTCTTAGGCCTTTTTACTAAGCCCAGGCCTCCTCTTCTGCTTATGCCTAGAGGAGGTTCTTTAGAGGGAGAGGCAGACGGGGTACAAGTAAGACTACTTCTACCCCTCAGCCCAAAGCCCCTGCCAAGCAGGCTCCTGATGGGGTGGCCAGGCCGATTCTCCACTACCGGTAGGGGGCAGGCTGGCTTACTTTGTCCAGGACTGGAGGTCTTTAACATCAGACAAGTGGGTCCTGGAAGTAGTAAGCCAGGGACTGGTTCTCAGCTTCAAAAAGTTTCCAAAGATGAGAACCAGGTCCTTTCCACCTGCAAATCCATCAGAGGCTCTTGCCCTAGAAACAGAAGTTTCTACCCTCCTGGCTCTCAGAGCTGTGGAGAGGGTTCCACCCCTACACCAGGGCAAAGGGTTGTACTCCAGGTACTTCCTTACCCCAAAAAAGACAGGAGAATGGCGGCCCATCCTAGATCTCAGACACCTAAACAAGCACCTTTTAAAACCAAAATTCAAAATGGTGACTCTGGGAATTATTTTACGCCTCTAAGGCCAGGGGACTAGTTAGCCTCCCTGAACCTCAAGGATGCCTACTTCCGTGTTCTTATCAGAAGCTCCCACTGTGCAATTTCTCAGATTTTAACTGCCCTCAGGCCATTACCAGTTCAGAGCAATGCCCTTCGGCCTCACCTCGGCCCCGAGGGTATTCACAAAATGCCTGGCAGTAGCAGTTGCCCACTTAAGAAGGCAAAAGATTGCCATCTTTCCTTATCTGGACAACTGGCTCATAGTAGGCCAGTCTCCAGACCAGGTCAAACTACACCTTCAGGTAACTCAGCAACTGCTCATATCTCTAGGTTTCCTTCTCAATCTCCCAAAGTCAGTCCTAGAGCCTGTCCCGCTTCTCACCTTCATAGGTGCAGAACTGAACACAAAAGAGGCCAGAGCCTTCCTTCCTCTAGAAAGAGCAAGGACCCTGATCTCTCTGGCCTCCTCTTTCACCCTACAGGTCTCTCTACCAGCAAGGCATTTTTACAGCTCCTAGGGCACATGGCTGCTTCTACAGCAGTAGTGCAGGGAGCAAGATTTCAGATGAGGGACATCCAGTTCCATTTGAGAGCCTTTTGGTCTCAAAGGAGAGCCTCTAACCAAATTGGTCCCAGTGACTCGAACTCTGATCCAGGCCCTTCAGTGGTGGCAGGGCCAGAGCAATCTAAGACAGGGGGTTCCCTTCACCCCCCAGTCTCACTCCTTAATCCTTACTACAGATGCATCCCTCTTGGGGTGGGGAGCTCACATGGGCGACCTCACTACCCAGGGATTGTGGTCCCCACAGGAATCTCTGCTCCACATCAATCTGTTGGAACTCAGAGCAGGTTTTTCTAGCACTTCAAGTTTTTTCCACATCTGTTCAGAACAAAGTGGTAAAGGTCAGAACAGACAACACCACTACAGTGTGGTACATCAACAAGCAAGGAGGCACTCGGTCTACGGCCTTGTGTACCGGAGCGATGAAGTTGTGGTCTCTGACTTATTCCCTGAACGCCTCCCTTACGGCAGTTCACCTCCCAGGCAAGGACAATGTCCTGGCAGATGCTCTCAGTAGGATTTCCCAGGGCCATCACGAATGGGCTCTGGATCCCCTAGTACTGGAGGTAGTATTTGCCAGATGGGGCACTCCGCAGATAGATCTTTTTGCAGCCCCAGACAATTACCAACTTCCCCTTTTTTGTTGCAGGCCCCCAGTGTTGGGCTCAGTCCTCTGGATGCCTTCCTTCTCAGTTGGGAAGGGAAGTTTCTCTATGCTTCCCCCCTTCCCTCTCCTGTTCAAGGTGCTAGTCAAAATCAGATCTCAACCCTGCAAGATGATCCTGATTGCTTCAGATTGGGCCAGACAGCCCTGGTACCCTCTCCTTTTGTCCTCAGCAGTCCGCCTTCCCCTGTGTCTTCCCAGGAATCACAACCTGTTATCCTGTGCCCAGGGGAGAGTTTGGTATCCGAACCTCAAATCTCTCAATCTCAAGGCCTGGCTCTTGAAGAGTTAGAGTTTGCTGACCTACACCTTTCCCAAGGTGTATTGGATATCTTGAATGCCTCTAGAAAGCCTTCCACCAGGGCTACTTATAATTTCAAATGGAAGAGATTTTCCATATGGTGCTCTGGCAAGCACATTTCCCCAGAATCTGCTGACTTGCCCACAATCCTAGATTATTTGGTGCATTTGAATTTGTTGGGGCTGAGACCAGCTACCCTAAAAGTGCACCTGGCAGCCGTGTCTGCTTTCTCATATCAGCAGGTAAACCCTCTTTTTCAGCTCATCCTGTATTCTCCAAGTTTTTCAAGGGGTTGTTTCACACCATCCCTCCATTCAGGGACCCTGCCCCTGCTTGGGATTTAATATTTGCATTGCCCAGCTTATGCAACCCCTCTTGAGCCATTGTCTTCAGCAGAGCTTAAGTATGACTTGGAAAACTGTGTTTTGGTAGCCATCACTTCTGCCAGGCACATAAGTGAATTGCAAGCATTGTCAGTGAGCCCGATTTTATCTCCTTTCACAGAGATAAGGTGGTCCTCAGACTAACAGGAAGTTTTTGCCTAAGGTGGTTTCAGACTTCCACCTTAACCAATCCATGTCTCTTCCTGTGTATTTCACTGACTATTCCTCCTCTGGCGAGAGGAGATTACACAGTTTGATGTCAAAGCCCTTAGTTACTACATAGAACGCACCAAGGGTCACAGGTTTGACTCCTCCAACTGTTCCTCACTTATGGTGAGGTTGGTAAAGGAAACCTGCCACCAAAAGATCCATTGCCAGGTGGATTGTCTCTGTATCCACTCTTGCTATGAAAACTGGGTAAGGTTCCTCCCTCAGGCCTGAGGGCTCACTCTACCAGAGGTACAGCTGCCTCTGGCTGCTGCCAGGGACATTCTATCCTAGAGATATGTCAAGCAGCTACCTGGAAAACAGTTCACACTTTTACCAAGCATTACTCCCTGAACATCCAGGCTAGGAGTGATGCCTGTTCATGCTACCAGCTGTCGGAGCCTATTTCCAAAGTAGGTTCTGTCCCTTCCTCCATGGAGGTACTGCTGTGAAGTTCAGATATGTCATACTATAGCAAGACTTATGTTGTTTGAAGAAAAATTACTCACCTTAGTAATGTTGTTTCTTCTAATGGAGTCTTGCTATATTATGACCTCCCCCCTGCCTGTCCCTCTCAGAACCTCTACTTTTGGGATGTGGGTGGGCAGTGTAGTGTTGGCACTTAGTAAATGCCCACCTTATTTTCACCCCTTCTTTTTGGGGTGTTTGGGTGTTATGTTTTTAATTTTTCTTTCTTGGATCCTCTGACTTGAGTCTTTGTTTTGGGACCAAGGAAAATGTGTTCTTGTATTTAGTAGCCAGTGGGCTAGTGTAGGTTTACGGCTTCCACTCGGAACCTTAGTGAGTTTTGCTCGTAAAGATCTGACAGTTTGAGTTTGAAGAACAACAGACAGAGTTTTCAACCGAGCTCGCGCTCAAGGTTCCATGCCTGGCATGGAAAGTTAACTCTTTCACCTCCGGAGCAGTTCGAAGGTTGAGACTCACTGCATATGTCATAATATAGCAAGACTCCATTAGAAGAAACAACATTACTAAGGTGAGTAATTTTTTCTTCTCAAGCGTACTAGCCGACGCCATCATGGACCACTCCTCCACTTTCTGTATCTGGGGTAAACAGAGGACAGAACCAACTCAGCCCAGGTACATCTCCTTTTGCAACTATGCCCATTTTGACTGTCAGGTGTTCTTGCATGACGTGGCTTGCATTGACTGGTCCTATCTCTATGGGTCTAGTGATACTCAGTCTGCTCTTGGTATCTTTCTAACCCACTTCCAAGTGCTTCAGGATAAGCACTGTCCCATAGTAACACGCCGGGTAAAAAACAGACAAGGCAGATGGTTGAAATCTGATCTGCTCCGTAAACTTCGACAAAGAGATGAAAGCTGGCTCCATTTCAGATGCACTGGCCTAGCTGCTGACCTTATAACATATAGGACTATGCACAACACCTGCAAAAAGGAGATCAAACAGGCCAAAAGCTCTTACTGCAAGGACCTCTTAACAAACTCTTACAGAGACCCCAGGAAATTCTGGTCCCACATCGAATTCTTCCTTGGCTCAGACTTATCCTCTACCCCTAATGAAATGGTGCTAAATGGAGTCCATTGTAACAATCTGCGTACTGTTGCCAATTTTTTCAATGACAAATTCTCTGACCTAACTAACTATGCCTCTACCTTCCCCTCCAACCTGACCTTAACATATCCAACAAATGCCACTGGACAAATTTTTTTCTTTAAATCTGTTTCTAGACTTGATCTACTGAAATTGCTTAATAATATCTCAGACCATGCATCTTCTGGGTGTGACAATCTCAAACCCAAACTTCTTAAACTAGCTGCACCACTCATAGCTGTTCCCTTAACTAAAATCTTTACCCTCTCCTTATGCCAGGGGTCATGTCCCAGAAATCTGGAAAATGGCAAGGATTACCCCAGTCTTTAAAAAAAGTGACCCAAAGGACCCCTCAAACTACAGACTGATTGCTCTCCTGTCTGTACTAGGTAAAATCCTTGAAAAGCTTGTAGCTAACCAAACTATCGCATTTCTCCAGGAAAAGGACCTACTAAACCCAGCCCAGCATGGTTTCCGAAAGGGTCATAGCACTACCATTGCCCTACTCAAATTCACATCCAACTCCCTGATGGCCATGGACTCTGCCTCCCTCACGGAGGCCATTTTCATTGATATGACCAAGGTGTTCGACCTAGTTGACCACTCCATCCTCATTGCCACTCTTCAGTCACTAGGTTTCTCACCAAATGTTACGAACTGGTTCAAAAGCTACCTGGCTGACAGAATGCAACTTATGAAGTACAACTCCATCTTCTCTGATAAGGCCACGACTAACATTGGAGTGCCCCATGGGTCCATACTTGGCCCTTTGCTGTTCTCCATCTTTATAAACAGCATAACCTCAAACCTCATGAAAATCAGCTCCTTGTATGCGGATGACATAGTGCTCTACACTAGCGCCAGATGTACTGAAGATATAAACCTGAAGCTCTCCCATGACTTCCAACTACTCCAGCAGTGGCTGGTCAGACACAAACTAGTCCTAAACGAAGCAAAAACCCAAGCTATGCTCTTCGGCTCAAACCTTAAACTTAAACACGCCCAGCTCAAGTTTAAAGTCTCCACGGCTAGTGGCACCTCAGTAGAAGTTAACTCTTTTAAGTACCTGGGGGTCACACTGGATCCACTATTTAACTGTGATCTCCATATTCAGAGGACCTGCAAATCTGTGAACTCAAAACTTGGAGCTGCCTAAAGAACCAGCTATGCCCTCACCCCATCTTCTAGGCTTGCTGTAGCCTGTGGGGATACTCCTACCATCACTTAACTATGGGGCAGCCACCTATATTTCTGCAAGCAAATTAAGTCTTTACAAATGGGATGTCACCCACAATAGTATATGTTGCTATGCATCATTCTGTCAGCGGCTGAAACACCATTGCCTCCTCTACTCTGACCTTGGATGGCTCCCTCTGCAGGCGTCGAGGTTGTATTCTTTCGGCTCCATCATCGACATTATAATTAGGACTCAGATACCTAAACCTCTAGCGAAACTCATCCAAAGCCAGGTCTCCTGCTATGACCTTCGCTCTGCTGACAATGCCCCTTTCCATATCCCTAAATAGACTACCACCAAGGGCTCTAGTGCTTTTGCCTGTCAGGCCTCCCAGTACTGGAACAACATCCCTCTAGCCATTCGTTAAGCTTCTTCCCACACCTCCTTTAAGAAGGCACTGCACCACCATCTCATATCTTCTTGTAGCTGCTCCTGCTTCAAACCTCCATAGATGTAAGATTCTATTCTGACTCCCCTCACCGCCCTCTTAGCTTGACCACTTTTCAGTTTCAGCACTTTCTGTAAATTCAACAGGGTTCTCCCTCACCCTGCTGTTGTTGCATTTCATCACACATCCCTCTGTCTTTTGCCTCCACTGCAACTGGCTACTACATTCTTCCCCTTACTTTCTTCTTTCTTCCAGACCGACTCTGGTCATTGGAAGACTACCTGCACTTTTCTTCTCTTACCATTTCCTCCTCTCAAAGCCACCCAGTTATTGTCTACCTAAAGAGACACTGCATTTTTTCTGTAATTTATTTCTTCCTCATGCTAGTATTAGTCCTAATTTTTATTGCAATTGTCTTATCTGTTATACTGCATTACCTATGTTACTGTTTGCTTGTATGTACTTATTACTTTAACTGCTCCTAAGTAATGTTACCGATAGTTCCAGAAGTTTTGTTTCTTACTCTCCCGGATCGAGCCTGCAAAACAGTCTTTAAGCACAAATTTTTATTGCAATTGTCTGTGTTATTAACACTCACCTACCGTACTACTTATGTTACTACCTGCTTGACTACTTCTAATATTTTACTGTTACCGTCAGTTCCTGAAGTTTGTTTTGTACTCTCCCGGGTCATGCCTGAAAATAGTCATTGCTATGGCTAGCTCACCTACCCAGTAAACAAAAAATAAATAAAATAAACATACTGACATTCCTGAAGCCAATCCTCAGGGGTGAGTGGGGAGCCCAGCTCCTCCTGCCTTTGGAGCCTTGTATTCTCAGTGGCGGTCCCCCTTTGGGAGTTCAGGGCCTGATAATAAGTGGAGATCAGGTGTCCCTGGTTTGGTGCCATATTAAGATGAATCTGCCTATTCAGCAAAGAAGGGTATTTCTCTGGCATTCATGTTGCCAAAGGCAGGTCATCAAAATATTGATGCAATGGGAGTTAACAATAGAAGTCTCTGTTGGGTAGGCCGTAGCATCTCTACAGCTCTTCAAATGTCATGAGTTCCCCCTGGGAGATAGTTTGTGAGAAATCATAAGCCATATCTCTCCCAGCTCCAAGAACGGTGATCTAGCCTGTTTGGGAGCAACTGACTTAGGCTGGAAATTGGACAAATGAGGGCTAAAAAGGTGGTAAGCTACTGTGACTTCCTGATGGTGCGCCAACACCGTAGGGAATACAGTAGCCAGGGCTCAGTGGTGTGTATCAGGTTCGGTTCACTTACCTACTGATACAAAATTTGAAAATATTCATCATTACTGAGAAGGGCCTGCTCAATCTCTAGCCAATGTGGTGTAGTTGTAACGTTTTGTGTGTCCATCAGATGTGTGAGTGCTGCTGCTTTGTGGTATGGTTGTAGATCCGACAATGACATCCCTCCCTCCCTCCACCCTAGGCAAGTAAGTACTTTTAGTCTGACCTGGGGTCTTTGCCCAGCCCAGATAAACTTGGTGATAAGCTGGTTCTATTCCACAAAAGTTTTATGGGGGAGTGAGATGGGGACTTTTAGGAACAGGTAGAGTGCTCTGTGGAGGGTGACCATCCTGACCAATTCAGTCTTTCTTGTGAGGCTTAGGGGAAGCGTGTTCCAGCGTGCCAGGTCTGATTTAAGTTGTGCCGTAAAGGGAGCATAGTTGTTTTTGTAGGCCGCACTATGGGACTGGGATATGAAGGTACCCAGATACTTTAATCTTGTTATGTTCCAATTGCAAGGGAAAATGCCCTGTGCAAGTGGGGAGGGAGAGTAATGGAAGGAGAGGAGTTCTGTTTTTGTTAGATTTAGCTTATATCCCGAGACCTATCCGAAGTCGTCTAGGATTTGCTTAACTACCAGGAGTGTGTTCTCCAGGCCCTGGAGATACAGCAACACATCATCAGCATGTAATGCAATGCAGTGCTCTGCATCCCCCAGGGTCACCCCTTTAAGGTTGCGAGCCTCACGAATGTGCTGAGCCAGAGGTTCCCTAAAGGCCACAAACAGGAGGGGGGATAGGGGACACCCCTGTCTAGTTCCTTTCAGTAGAGGAAAATACCTAGCCTGATGTCCATCTATTTTCACGCAGGCTCTAGGGCTCAAATATATGCTCTGTATAACCGTGAGCAGTGGGCGTGGGATTCCTAGTTTGTCCAACACTTGGTACAGGAAAGGCCATGCAACTCTGTCAAATGCTTTTTCAGCATCAAGACTAATTAGGACTGAAGGGGCATTAGAGATTTGCATTTTATGGGTAATATGCAGGGTGCATTTGATGTTATCCGTGGTGGAGCGAGTTCACACAAACCCTATTTGATCTTTATCAATGAAGGTAAATAGGTATACAGTCTGTGTGCTAATAGGCTCATAAATAATTTATAGTCCGAATTTAGGACAGAGATTGGTCGGTAGGAACTACAGAGTTGTGGATTCTTCCCCGGTTTAGGGATAACTGAAATGGTCGCATAGGACCAGGACGATGGGGGGTGGGGTCCCCTTCCAGGATGGAGTTAAATAGTTCTAGGAGCTTAGGGAGCATTTGTGACTTGGTCTCTTTATAAAATTCAGTGCCATATCTGTCTGGGCCTGGAGACTTAAGGGTTTTTGACTTACTGAGTATAGCATTTAGTTCAGCTTCTGAAATGGGAGTAGTCAAGGCCTCTCCCTGCTCTACTGTGAGCTTGGGAAATGTGATGGCTTGCAGATAATCCATGATCTGCTGTCCTGAGGGACTCTGTTCCAGTGTATACAGGGAGGTGTAATATGAATTGAAAGCGTCCGCTATATCTTGTGTTTTTGTTATGGGGTGCCCTCCCATTGGGTGCCTAAGTGTGGTTATAGCCAACATCTTTTCCAGCCTTCGAACCTGATAGGCTAATAACCTAGAGGCACAGGGCGCCACCTCATAATAACTTTGTCTCAGAAAAGTTAGAGCAATTTCTGTCTGTTGCAGGGCTAGCCGATTGAGGTCTGCCTTAGTTTATTGTAACTGGGGCAACACAGAGGTATCACCGTTTGTGCGCCATTTGTAAGAAATGAAGGGCATCTTCTAAAGTTGCTTTTTTCTCTTTACATTGTCTGTTCAGCATAGCAGTGTATTGTATGATGTGGCGTCGAAGGACACTTTTTATAGTGTCCCAGTGTATAGCCAGGGGAGAATCAATCGGGGGTTATCTCAGTGAATTTCAGTAATTTTATCCGGAATAAACTCCCTAAATTGTCAGGACCTGAGGTAATCAGGGTTGAGCCACCAGCAGGAGCTCTTGACCTGTAGGCCCATGTCCCAGTTGGAAATCAGAAGGGCGTGGTCTGACAAAATGATATCCACCGTCTGAGCTCCCCTCTAACGAACCCAAGCTCTCCAGCTGTGTATAAGTTTGATGAATACGGGAGTATGTTTGATGGACAGAGGAGTAGTGTGTGTAGTTTCTAGTGTGAGGATGGAGGTGTCTCCATACATCACACCACCCCACCTCAGCAACAAACTGTTTGAAAATTGTTTGTGTCACTGTCTGGTGTGGGGGTCTGGGGTTCAAGGAGTCAAGCACAGGGTCCATGGTAAGATTGAAATCCCTGGCCAGCAGAAGTGTATCCTTGGTATTCTGCACAATTTTATCCAGTAACATCTTCATCTGGGGGATGGAGAGGGCTAGCGGGGAAATAGGCATTGGCCAGGGTGACTTGCTTCATGTTTATTTTAGCTTGCACAATGACCAGCCTGCCCTCTGGGTCCACCCAGGTATGCTGTTTGTATTGGGGTGTGTGTAGGAATCATAATCATCACTCCTCTATGTCGGACCACTCTACTAGAGGAATAAAATACCCTTCCCCTGCTAAGTTTAGCCAGTTTTGCATGTTCCACATCACTAAGATGGGTCTCCAGCAGGTAAATCAGGTCTGATTTACTCTGCTTGAGATATTTCAGGACATGGGACTTTTTGATGGGGGAGGCTAATCCATTAATGTTTTTTAGGATAAGAGCTTTATATGTGGGGTACTCATCGTAGGTTTTGGGTTAGGTATTGCCAGAGGGGATACATATCAGTCTCCCCAATGGGGAGGCAATCCTGGCCGTACTCCCTTCCCAAGCTCCCCAGTCTTAGTAAATACAGTCTGTTGACATTTTTAACATAAACAAATAGACATCAAACAACAGTAACTCTTAACACTGTGAACTATCAATCCATTCAGATTAACTATATTACATTGTGTTGGTGCCAACAGGGCATATAGCACAAGGAGTAGAAAACTGGAGCTTCCACATACCAGGAACAGTACATAATCCTGGAGTAAGGTTGATACCTTACTGTGAGGTTCCATCCCAGTTGGGAGGCCTCTAGACACCTTTAGTGTCTGATCAGCTATAGGGAAAAGTGGAAGTGGGATGTTTCAGATGTTGCCCCGAGACTGACTTAACTCTATAAGGCAGGAATATAGAGAGGGGAAAAAGGCTTTTTATTAAGGACTGTGCTTAAATTACGGATACAGGGGACCGAAGTCAGCAGCAGCTCTCATTTGCTGTCATTCGCTATGGGGGTGGGAGGGGGAACCCCTCCAACATCCATAGGGGCTAATGCATCAGTAGTGAATCCCCACCACCCCCACAACAATTCCAATGTTCCTATTTTTGAGGCTCATGGCAAGTGGACTGAGGGAAAAAAAAGAGAATAATGTGGGAAAGGGAGATAATCCTCCATTCAAACAACTTGAAGTCTTGCTGTATTCTGACAAGTGCAGTTAGCCCCAGCCTTTAAACTGCCCCGGAGAACAATGGGTTAACTTTTCTATGCAGGGCACAGAATGTTCTTCTCGAGCTCGATTGATGTCTCTGCCTGTTGTAATTTGAACTGCAACTGTTAGATTCTTTACTGCGCCTCACTTGAACAGTCGCTCCGGAGATTTCTCCTGCAGCTCGGTTCGAAGTCGGTTGAAGTGTCGCTTTTCGGTCAGTTTTCTACCGAAATTGTTTCCGCATAGTTGGTTCAAGTCTCTGTCTATGGTACCGTGAGTACTAGATAGGTTTTGTTCTGTTTTCTGTGTGGAACTTGTAAAAAAGTGTGGATCAGTTCGGCTGAACCAATCATTCAGGTAAATTTTGTATTTTACTTAGTCTGTGGTTACCGGTACATATCGGTTCTAAAAAAAACGGGTTTTAGTACGTTTTTTTCCAAGACCCGTGACACGGTCAAGAACCAATAGCGGAGTCTTGCCTGGTGGTTGCCGAAAAAAGGGTAAGTTTGGTTAGGTTGGCCATGTCTGAGAAACCCAAGAAAAAAATCGGGCTCACTGGGACACTGCAGTGTGTGTGGGGAGGTCTTTGCTAAGGCCGATCCCTACACCACCTGAGTTTATTGTCTGGGGTTTGACCACTTCGATTCAGACTACCAAATTTGTAAACATTTTCCCAAATCTACCCTTGAAAAGAGATTAGGTAGACTGAGGGAAAGGGAGGCCGAGAAGTCCACTGACCGGATGGCCAGCCGGGTTTGGTTCCGACCGAACCAGAAGAATTGCCCCTCTGACCAGGAAATGATACTTCTTCGGGCAAAAGGAGAGCCGATTCCGAGGAATCGGTTCCAACAAAAAGAAAACGCAAAGACAAATCGACCAGTTCGGATCCAGAATTTCATACTCCGACTGCCAAGGAAATAGCCAAAGCGATTCATATTGTGGAATCGCTTCGCCCGGTTCCGACTGATCCGGCACCTTTTAGCAGGGGCTCGGTTCGGTCGGTTCCCCCAGTTTAATATTATACCCTGAAAGAATTTTGTGAACCGGAGTTTGAGGAGGAAGGAGAGTTGGAAGATGAATATGGTGATGGTGAAAGTCTGGATGTGCTTATTGACCCGGACGTCTCCCCAGACAGACCTTCAGGTGTTTCTCTTCCTAGGCTTTCTGAGTCCCCTTCACACTTCATGTTTTACAGAAAGGTGGATGATACCCTCCAGCTTCCTGTGGAGGAGGCAGTGGAGGATCAGGAGGAGCCTGACTATGTAGAGATGATGGACATCCCAGAGTCCAGGAGACTGTCTGTTCCCCTCCACAAATCTTTTGGGAAACAGACACAAAAAATTCTGAAGTATCCCAATTCCATACCTCCTGTGGATAGAAGAATGGACAAGAGGTATACTCTTTCAGGCTCAGATACGGAGTTCCTTTATCAGCAATGCAGCCATGTTGGGGTTGTACAGGCTGCTGCCTGTGATAAGGCAAGCATTCCCATGGCATCACACCCCCCCAGACAAGGACTCCAGGAAGATTGATGCCATGGCAAAGAAGCAGTACATGGCATCTTCCCTGGGACTCAGGCAGGCAAATTATATGGCCTATACAGCCAGGTACCAGAAGTCCAGGTGGGACACTGTACTGGCACTGGCTAAACAGGCTTCCCCCCAGCTTGCCAAGGAGCTGGAGGAGGTGGCTGCAGATGGGATTGAGGCATCAAAAGTTCAGTTTCATGCTGCTGTGGACTCCAGTAATGTATCATCAAGAGTCATGGCTACATCTGTGGCTCTTCGGAGAACGGCTTGGCTCAGATGTACTAGCCTCTCACAGGATACCCAGGCTAAGGCCATGGATTTTCCTGTAGTGGGTAATTCTCTGTTTGGGGAGCAGACAGAGAATTACTTGAAGAAAATGGACGAATACAGGACCACTTACAGGAGTACTCAGGCCAAGGAAAGGCAGGTAACTCCTCAAAGGCAGCAGTCTAGGGGCAGGGGCAGGCCTTTCCAAATGCCTTTTTACCAAGCACAGGCCTCTTCTTCCTTTGCACAGAGGGGATTCTTCAGAGGGTGAGGCAGAAGGGGGGATGAGCAGGCCTGCATCCACCCCTCAGCCTAAAGCCCCTGCCAAGCAGACACCCTGATGGGTCTGCCCAGGCTGACTCTCCTATCCCAGTAGGGGGCAGGCTGGCTTACTTTGTCTAGGACTGGATGTCTGTTACATCAGACAAGTGGGTCCTGGAAGTAGTAAGCCAGGGACTGGTTCTCGGCGTCAAAAAATTTCCAAAGATGAGAGCCAGATCTTTTCCACCCGCAAATCTCTCAGAGACCCTTGCCCTAGAGGCAGAGGTTTCTTCTCTCCTAGCTTTAAGAGCTATAGAGAGAGTACCTACCCTATACTGGGGCAAAGGGCTGTACTCCAGGTACTTCCTAACCCCCAAAAAGACAGGAAAGTGGCGACTCATCCTGGACTTAAGATATCTGAACAAACATCTTTTAAAGCCAAAGTTCAAGATGATAACTCTGGGAATTATCCTTTCCTCTCTAAGACCAGGGGACTGGCTAGCCTCCCTGGACCTCAAAGATGCCTACTTTCACATTCTCATCAGGTGCTCCCACAGAAAGTACCTCAGGTTCGAGTTGCCCTCAGGCCACTATCAGTTCAGAGCAATGCCCTTTGGCCTAACCTCAGCCCCAAGGGTCTTCACAAAAGTGCCTGGCAGTAATAGTTGCCTTCCTAAAAAGACAAAAGATTTCCATTTTTCCATATTTGGACGACTGGCTAATAGTGGGCCAGTCCCCAGACCAAGTCAAGTCACACCTGCAAGTGACCCAGCAAGTGCTCACTTCTTTAGGATTTCTTTTCAACCTACCAAATTCAGTTCTTGAACCAGTGCAGCTTCTCACCTTCATAGGGGCAGAGCTGGATACAGTAAAAGCAAGAGCCTTCCTTCTCCTGGAAAGGGCAAGAGCTCTCATGGAGCTGGCCTCTTCATTCAGCCTTCTGGTGTCTCGACCAGCAAGGCATTTCCTTCAGCTATTGGGCCACATGGCAGCTTCTACAGCAGTGATCTAAGGTGCAAGATTCCAAATGAGGGACATTCAGTTCCACTTAAGGGCTTTTTGGCCCCAGTCCCCTATGAAGCCCAAACCCTCCCTTCCATACCAGTGCATTATAAAATGGGCAAACATTTTCCTGAACACTAATTGGCTAAAAGTCTTCTTCAGCCGTGTCCTTATTAAGCGATAATGCTGAAACCGGCACTAACTTGTGCCAACCTGAACCAAGAACAGCAATGTATCACTGCCACGATCACCAGTCATTCAAAACCTACTCTAGTCAGCACTCTGGGACTGCGCTTGTCCTGTGTGATAAATATCCAACCCCCAAAGTCTTCACTAGGATAACATACCGGGAACATACCCCCCACCCCACCCCCCAAAAACCTTATAAGATGAAATTCTAACCTGCACAGCTTCAGTACAAAGCAAATGGCCCCACAGACCATGATAAACAAATGAACCATAGTGGGTGACACCGGCACGACAGGACCCGCTCATTCGCCGCCAGAATATTTCAAAAATCAGAAGAAACACCTCCTGAAACACCTGCTCCTCTGACACTGTAAAAAGTGCAGCACAGACCCACTCCTCTGTTGGCATAAAATTTTAATGTCTGCTACCAGGAAGTAAAATGTGAGTGGGTCCATACGGTGCCTCCTGAGGGGCACGCTCGCTGCTGAAAAAGCCGTCAGGAGGCAGTCAGGAGGCACAGAATAAGTGTATGCTGTCCCCGGATGCTGTCAGTCTTTGTTCAAGCAGCACATTTAACATAAATAAAAAATGAGTTACACAAAATAAAATAGCCTGATTCTGTGCAGCTCCAGGGGGTACTCGTGACACACACACTCACTGTCAAAATAAATGGCAGGTTTAAATAACACTGCATACTGTCACTCTGTTAAAGCAGCAGATATATCAATTAAAAGAGAAAAAAACTTTTATAGGAAATACACTAGCCGATCTCTGTGTAGGTACTTGTGGTGCTGGTTGGGGGAAGGGGTGAAACTCTTGTGATATCACTTGAATACAGGGACTATTGTTTTTTACTATTTCAGCTATTAACACCTGTTTTTTAAACTTATGGGCCCAGATATTCAAACTGCACTCAAAATGAGCGCAACAGCAGGAGCAAGCACAAACCAGTTGCGCAAATGCGCAACAGGTGCGATATTCAAACATGGAGCAGCACAAATTGCGCAAGCAACCAACGTCTGAATATCGCACATACTGCGCCATAGCGCAACCAGGAAGGAGAAGCTGAGCCAAAGTGTTGCACTATGGAGCAACCAGGGCAGCCCAGCTGAGCATTCCAGAGGTGCCATAGCGCAAGTTGAGCCCTCCCCAGAGCAATGGAACTGCACATCCAGGGAGGCAGGCTGGGGCCCACCGCCAGCCATGCCACACATGGGCACAGGAACACACTGCAGAACCCACACCACACCTGCACACCCCAAGCACAGCATCACTGGGGGTGTGACGGATGATCTACTGGCCCATGGGGACAAGCCAACACAGCATAGCGGAGCTATGACACCCCAGCACAACCACTGGCATGCTGAGAGTGCCACACACAGGGGGTTGACAACCACAGTGCACAGCAGCCCCTCGTACGCACAGCACACCCTGCACTGTGACCCCAAGACACCACCTATGTGCATTGACTGGCACTGCAGGAAACCATGCATCCCCCCAGCACACGTCAACCCCGTGCAGCACAGAAGCCTACAAGCCAGACACACCCTGTGCACCCAGCAGTGGGTGGCAGCAGACGGCAAGACCAACAGAATGTCACTGCCATGCTGGAGATACCTCCCCATGCACACACACACACGCACACACACCCAGGACCATACCACTCCAGATGGCATGTACACCCCTGCAACTGAGCACCCATAGCCAGCTGCAAATCAGAGACCAACACAGTATTCATATCAAAATAGAAATGTATATTGAAAAGATTCAATCACAAAACCAAGCGAAACTATTTACAAGGGGGATGGGTAAAAGGTAGGGGTGTTCAAGGGGGAGGGAATAAAAACTTGGAGAGGGAAGGCAGGGTGTTAGGGATGGGAGAAGTGGGAAGGGTAATGTGGGCTATGGCCCAGCTGGCTGCTGGTCCTCCCCCTGCTGGCGCCCCGTCCTGTGCCTCCTTCGCCGAGCTCCATGGCGCCGGATGGCCTGCAGGATGTCTTGGTTCTCCAGTCCAACTTGGGTGAGGTGCCGAAGATCACGTGCCATCCTCCTGAATACCTCGAGGCCTAGGAAAATGGGAACACAGTCAATGGCTGTGACTGACCACAACCCTGAACACCACCCAACCTGCAAGCCATGTAGCCCAGTGTCCCACACCTGTGATGGCATGCACCCACCCACAGTGAACATGCACATGGCCATCACAAACAGGTGGCACCAGCTATGCGCACCACTGCACACACACACTGCCCATGTCCATCACAGCACAAACAAGGCTGTCCAGTGACGTGGCAACGTGGTACGATGCCAGTTACACAGCTATGTGCCCAGTGCATGCCTGGACCACCAGTGACGCCTACACAGACGTGCTGTGATACTGGACAGTGATGCATGTCACCTGTGCTGCATACATACATAGATACATAGACAGTGTCGTCAGATAAGGGCCTATGGCCAACCTAGTCCGTCCATTTGAGCTTGTAAGTTCACTTTGTTTTCCTAGAAGTCTGTTGCCCTTACCCTGACCTCCAGAATTCTTCATGTCTGTCCTGCATTCTGAAATCCCGTGATTGTTTCAGCCCCACCACTTCCTCTGGCAGGGTGTTCCACTTGTCCACCACCTGCTCTGTGAAGAAATCCTTTTCCATGTGTCCTCTGAATCGTCGCCCCTCCAACATCATCCCATGCCCGCTAGTCCTGGAACATCGTTTTCACTTCAAAATAGTGTGTCCTGCACCCTGATTCCCCCTGTAAGATACCTGTATGTCTCTATCATATCCCCTCTCTCCCCCCTCTCCTCCAGGGAGTACATGTTCAGTTCCTTCAACCTGTCATCATAGGACCCGTGATGCAAGCCATGCACCATCTTTGTTGCCCTCCTCTGAACCTTCCCTGCCCACTCTACGTCCTTACGTAGGTATGGTCTCCAGAACTGTACACTGTACTCCAGGTGGGGCCTCACTAGTGTCTTGTATAGTGGAATTATGACCTCCCCTGTCCTGCATGGTTGTATTGTGCAGGGCTAGTGGACTCCCCCCCCCAGCATGCAATAGCATCCATGAAGTCATGATACTCACATTGCTCAAGCAGCTGTGTCTGCTGTTGTAGCTCTTGCTGCCGTTGATGCTGTGGCTACTGCTGCTGCATCCGGGGGGCCGACTCCTGCTGCCACCGGGGCCCTGGCACGGCCCTCCTCACCCCGGCCCTGCATCCTCACATCCCGGCCTGTGGGAGACTTATGTTGAGACAAACATCAGTGTGACTCAAAAGCAGAGTGCCCCCTGCCCCAGTGAGAGTGCCTGCCCACACAGCCATACCCATCCATCGCACAGCTGCACACACTGACACAGCCAACCGTGTCCGAGCCATCACCTATGCACAGCCACCAAAGCACACACACACCCCCTACAGAGAATACAGGTGCATAGATGGTACACTCACCTGGCCTCGGCACCACACCCCGCCTGGCACGTGCCCGCAGCCTTGCCAACATGTCTGGCTCACTGTACCGGTGCCGGCACTGTTCAGCAGACCTGCGCCATCCAGTGACCCCCACCAGGTCAGTGGCCACTTGCTGCCACACCTCTGTTCTTGGTATGGTGAGGGGCTCCTCACCATAGAGTGCCTCATACTGGGGCTCTACTAGTGCCACCAGGTTGGCCACCTTCAGTGGGCTCCAACTCACAGCCCTCCTCCTAGCCATGTTAGGCAGTTTACAGCAGGCAATATGGCGCCCTGCAGCACCATAACCCCACGTGGAGATGTTGCGCAATAGACCACCACAGGCTCCAATCGCGCTGTTCGAACAGCGCCGTCCCTTCACATAGGCGCTGTCACCAGACAGCGCAATAGGGACGTACACATGGCAGGCGAACAGAGGCAGGGGGAAAAGGGCATACACAAGGTCATGAGCAATGACGCAAGGCTACGCACAGCGCCATCTGACGTATAGGTATCCTGCGTGACAGACCAGCTGCGTACCAGTGCCACAGTGGACTATTGCTCAGTAATGCCACAGCGCCATATAGTGGCCAGTGCTGTAGCGCCACTGGCACAATGGTGGCCGTGGCCTGAATTGCCTATCATGCTCAGCACATCAGCAGCGCTATAGACGCATGCGTAAGCTATCTGGGCATGCGCAATGCAGTGTACCACACAGGCACAGATCTGTGCCATTGGCTCAGCCGACTCTTCCGTATTGCACAAAGCGCAGATTCGCGATATTCAGCCGACATATGCAAATCATCCGATCAGCCATTCAAGGGCGCAGTGGTGCGATTTGCATGTCATTAAAGTTGCTCCACTCCTAATTTGCATGTGTTGCGCTATAAATGTGCGACAGTGGGCTGTGCAGGCCAGATTCGGTTACTGCAGGTGAGAGGTGAGTTACATGCTGTGTGATGTTCAGGACAATGCTCATGGGGAAATGCTGTAGACTGCACAGTGACAGGTGTCCACTTCCACCCATACAGATCACCATGACCGACCAGAGCCAAGGTGAGGGTGAGGACGGTGGGCGTAGGAGGAGGCCGAACTTCACAGCGGCAGAGACGGAGGCCCTCTTCCAGGCCTACCTGGAAGATGAGCCACTATTGAGTGGACGGAGGGGCACCCCTCAGTCCCGTGCGGCTGCATGGGAGGGGGTAGCTCGGGCCGTTAACCTGCACGGAAGCCACCAGCGCTCCGTGCAGGAATGCAAGAAAAAGATGGGGACTGACTGCAGGAGGTTGAAGGAGAAGGTGGCAGCCTTCAGGGCGGCACGTGCTGGCACTGGCGGGGGCCCGCCAGTGGTGTTGCAGCTGACCCCACATGAGGAGACACTGGTCGCAGCCATGCAGCCGAGCGCCATTGCGGGCATACCAGGCGGAGGATTCCAGACAGGTGGAAGCCCATCACTGCACGGTATGACATGGTGGTGGTGTTTGGGGGGGTGGCGGTTGTTCACATGCACTCACATGTACTCTCTTTCTGTTACAGATCCTGTTCATCTTCAGGAGACGGTGGTGGTGGGTCCAGACAGTGATGCGGACCTGCTGGACATGGAGGAGGGACCATCCACCTCCACCACCAGCCAGCAGGCACTGCAGCAGCATGCACGCCGGGCCAACAACTCTGGTGTCAGTGATACGGGTGCAGGGGGTGCACAGCCTGTGTCTCAGCAGTCTGGCATGCAAGCATGCCAGCATGCTGTGACCATGGCAGTAGCACGTACCTGCACCATTGATGATAGAAGGCCTGCAATGGGCAGTGATAGGTGTGTGTCCGATGACAGACACACGGCAGGCCAGCACGTGCCCCTGGGCCTTTCTGGTTCAAACCTGTGTACCAGCATGCTGGCGCAGTCCCAGGCTGTGCCTGTCAGCACCGGTGGGGCAGCACTGGTGGCTGTGCAGGTGTCTGGCACTGTTGACAGCACAGCGGTGGAACAGGTGGACCTGGGGGCACAGCGGTTGGAGGGGCAGCAGCAGCAGTCACACACCAGGTCTGGGGGTACAGTGTCAAGCAGTGGCACATGTCCACCGCCCTTTGATCCGCCCATACCTGGTCCTGGCGAACAGCGCCCACCCTCAAGGGGTGATGTGCATCAGGACCGTCCACACCCTGGGGGTCACGATGCCATTGGGGCACAGTACCCATTGGACGCACACACCCGCCTGCTGCAGGAATCAGTACAGCTGCAGGGGCGGGTTGCAAGGTCTGTGGAGGCACTGTCTGTGTCCGTGGAGCAGCACAGCAGGGAGTGTGCTCGGGACCGAGCCGAGCTGGTCCGTATGCGGACGGATGTGACCGCCGCCATTGACAGGCTGACCCAGGCAGTGGTCTCTGTCGTGGATGCATTGGGCACACAGTCAGGTGCCCCTGTACCACACACCCCACACAGTGCACTCTCCACTCCCCGTTCCCGGCGTCGTGCGACACCAGGCCTGTCGACACCAGGTTCTGCTGTGGGCATCCCGAGCACCCCTGGTGCAGGTTTGTTCGGCGTGCTGCAGACCCCTGTGCAGGCAAGGTCGCGTTCGCGCAGTGGGACCCCTGGTGGTGCAACAGTGCCACCCCATGTGGCCCCTGTTCAGCCTGCCTGTGCTGTTGGGTCACGGCGGGGCTGCCCCGCATCCGTGGTGGCCGTGGGACAGTGCTACATGACTGAGCTGTCTCCCAGTCAAGGGCCCTGTCTGGTGCTGCCCTGTGTGCACTGTGTGTTGCGGTGGGCAGTGCACTGCTGGGTGCTCTGCTCACCACGCCAACACACGGACCACCTGCACTCTCTCCCAACTGCTGTCCACAGGTGCGTGTGCATGATGATGCCTGCATTGCACTGTACACCAAGGTGCAAGGGTGCCCAGGTTCTGACACACGTACTTGGACAGTACAGGTGGTGGAGGTGGTCGGTGGTGCTGTGTGTTAGCAATGTTGGTCCTGCAGTGCTGTGCATCTGCCCATGCACGCTCTGTGCCTGGTGTGTGTGTGTGTCCATATGAGTGCTCACCCCTCCCTGATGGTGTGTTGGTATGCCTGGACCCTTCCACTCCCCTGACCTTCATGCACCCCTGGTGTGTTCCCCTGTGTGCCTGTAGTGTTGGTTGCACATGTCCCCTTGACTTACCTGTGTTGTGTGTAGTGCTCCTCTGTGATGGTGTCCCGGTGCAGCTGGGCCTGCCGGATCAGTCAGGGGTCCCTCCTTCGAAGGGGGGGGGCTGCTCATCACCAGCGCCACCGGCGTCCCCATCACTGTCCCCCTGTTCGACCTGTACGGCTATCCCATGGTCTTTGGCCATGTTGTGCAGGATGCAACAGGCCAGGAATATCCCACAGGCCTTTGGGGCTGTACTGTAGGGCACCGCCGAGGTGTCTAGGCATCGAAGCGTGTCTTGAGCATCCCAAACACCCGCCTATGATGTTACGTGTTGGCGCATGTGCCTCATTATAGCATAGCTGCGCTGGGGTCGTGGGGGCCGGTATGGTGTGAGCAGCCAGGATGGAGTGGGTATCCGCAGTCACCTGTGTGGAGATAGTGGAGAGCAGTGTCATGTTCAGGTCCATATTGGCCATCTCCCTGTGTGCCACTACCATGGCACCTGTGTCATTCCCACCCTTGCCCAGAGTTTGCATTCCATACATGTGTACTCACCCACTAGATGTCCTGTGGGGATGTCCCCACTCTCGAATCGATGGCACAGTGCAGACTGATACCATATGAAGGCATCATGTGCTCCGCCAGGGTGTGTGGCACAGACATTGATTATGCGCCCAGTGGCATCACACACCACCTGGCAGTTGACACTGGAGAATCCCTTTCGGTTACAATAGGCATGGCCATCGGGGCCAGGTGGCGTGCGGATGGCCACACGGGTGCAGTCTATGGCCCCTAGCATGCCAGGCATACGTGCTACCCTGTGGAACTCCTGTATGTTTGCTGTACGCTCTGCCGCGGTGCTGGGGAAATGGATGTACTCCGCAGCATGTGGCAGCAGTGCGCTGAGGAATTGGGTGAGGTTGCGTGACGTGGCCGACTGTGTGATGCCTGTGGTGTCCCCTGTCGGCCTCTGGAAGGTGCCCGTGGCGAGCAGGCACATGCAGGCTGTCACCTTGTTCTCCACCGACAGAGCGTGACTCCGTCGTGAGGGTGCCTGCATCACATCACTGCACAGCTCACAGAGCCATCTCAGTATTGCCCTGTTCAGGTGGTACCGCCCACGATCTCTACATCTGTGTACAGCTCAAAGCTGATGCGGGCACGGTACCGCCTGTGGGGGGCATACCGCCGACGGGCCCCTCCACGGCCACGTCCCCCTGCAGCATGGATTCTCACCCCCCTCATTACAGCTTCATGTGAAGCTGGCACTGTCCATCTCCTGGCTTCTGCCCCGGCTGCTGTTGCTGTGTTACCCCCGCTGTCCTGACTGCTACTTCCACTGCACCGGGCACCCCCCACTGGCCTCTACAAACTATGGGAAACAGTTTCCTTGCCTGCCCTTTTCAGTCTGTCCATCTGTCTCTGTCTGTCTCTCTCTCTCTCCCACTTGACAGCCTGGTAGCGTTCTTGCACCGCTTCCTTGAGCCTTTGTTTTGGCTCATTTCCGCTAGTGCGCAGTTTCCGGCTGTGCCGCTATTGCGCATTGCGCAAGTGTTTGAATATCGCATTGCGCTCTTTATGCATGGATCCGCCCCCTTCGGTTGCGCATGCCTTCATTTTCATTGCGCTATTGCTCAGCATGTTTTCGGGGGTGCAACTGCCTCCTTCTGAATATCGCAGAATGGTGCAGTTTTGGACTTGAGCATGTGCAACCCTTTTGAATATCTGGGCCATAGTCTTCAAATTTTTTTCTTCTGTTTTTTTTGATTAATTTACTTGAGCCCATTTTATAAGTGCAATAAGACGCTCCGAGGTATGGGCTATGGCCTGATAAGAGCACGTCCAGGTGCAAAAGGCACTCAGTGCAAATGCCTCGTGCCTCATAACGTACCTGGGCGTGCTCTTATCAGGCCATAACCCACACCTTGGAGTGTCTTATTGCTTGCTTATACACAATGGCAGGATTTAAATCTAGTAGGTAAAATATGTCTTTTATTATATTTTTATTATTTTTATTTTTTTTTTTACAATTCTGCAGCCAGGAGAAGGTGCTTGTCAAGAGGTGGCAATAGATGACCTTGGGGGGGAGTGGTAAGAATATGTGATGTGGGAGGGAGGACAGAAGCCAGATAAGGGATGAAAGAGCGGTAGGAGAGGGGGTATAGGAGCCCATCCTGAATGGGGATGGTGAGGGAGAACTTGGTGGAGGTGAGGAGAGAGGGCAGGAGGAATGGAAGAAGGAGAGATGGGGGTGGAAGAAAACAAAGGTGAAGAAGGCCATTTGAGATGGGGAGGTGATGGAAAGCAGTGGGAGGTATGGAAAGAGGGCCTATGAGAGGAATAGCAGGCCCTCTTTCCACACCTCTACTAGGCCCATTCCTCTACAGTGTCTTTATTAGTGACATTGCAGAGGGGCTGGTAGTGAAAATATGCCTGTTCATGGATGATGACACAAAAATCTGCAACAGAGTAGACATACCAGGAGGGTTGGAAAGAATGACGGACGATCTAAAAAAGTTAGAAGAGTGGTCATGGGTTTGGCAGCTGGGTTTCAATGCAAAAAAGTGCAAAATCATGCACTTGGGGCACAAAAACCCAGGGGCAATGTATCAACTGGGAGAGGAGGTATTAGCAGTCACAAAACTGGAAAGGGACCTGGGGATAATCATTTCTGATGACTTAAAGGTAGCTAAACAGTGTGACAAGGCAGTGGGGATGGCTAACGGGATGCTAGGATGCATAGAAAGAGGTATCACCAGCAGAAAGCAGGAGGTAATAATACCCCTGTACAGATCACTGGTAAGACCCCACCCTGAGTACTTAGCCCTGTTCTGGAAGCCCTGTCTCCGAAAGAACATAGAATGGATGGAGGTGATACAAAGGAGGGCAACCAAAATGATGCGGGGCCTGTATCAAAATTACAATGAAGAACGGCTTAAGGAATTAAATATGTACTCCTTGGAGGAGAGAAGGGAAGGGGGGATATGATAGAAATATTCAAATACCTCGCAGGTATAAACAAGGTACAGGAATGCAACATTTTCCAAACAAAAATATGCTTGAGGACAAGGGGTCACGATTTGAAGTGGGGGGGGGGGCTCTCAGAGGAAATGTGAGGAAGTACTACTTCATGGAGAGGGTTATGGATGCATGGAACAGCCTACCAGTGGAGGAGGTGGGGGTGAAAATGGTTACAGGATTCAAGAATGCGAGAAACAGACACAAGGTGATACAAGAAGGAAGGTGGGGCTGGGGACCAAATGGTGTCTGTGATTGCACTGTAGGTAGGGAAAATAGGGCAGACTGTGTGGGCCAGGAGGTCCTTATCTGCCGACAGCTTCTATGTTTCTGTTTCTGTCTGTCTCAGAGCACAATAATCTGCTATCTGTAAAGGCATCATGGGAGTATTCTGATCTAAAACGACCCACATGTTTTGCTAGTGTAACCTGCAGCATACACCTGTGGTCACCTGTCATCATACAGAATACACATTTTAGTTTGGAGAGGGGCAAAGTGGGTGAGTTAAATCACCAGTGTTTGCAGCACTTGCTGGGAGTGAGTAATGGTGGAGAGTGACAACACCAGAGGCTACACCAGTAGCTGGAGAGGGGGTCAGGTTGGGTGAGTGACACCAAGGGGGTGTCTGCAATATTTGCTGGGGATTGGGTCAAGGTGGGTGAGTGACACCATCAGAGGCTGCACCAGTAGCTGGGAAGGGGGCAAGGTGGGTGAGTGACACAACCAGTGTCTGCAACACTTGCTGGGCAGTAGGTCAAGGTAGTTAGTGACAACAAAAATATAGGCAAAGTTGGGTAACATGCCAGCATTGAAATGGTGTATGCGATGCTGTGCTGTCTCTTTGGAAAACCCTCACAATGCACCACAGAGCACTAAAAACCCCAGAGCTTCTACCCCAGCCACTTCTTGAGCCCCCACCCCAGAAATAATAAAAAGTCAGCTTCTGTGGCAGTGGCAGTTGGTCAAGGAGACTGTAATCAAACATGTTATCGTTCGGTAACACCAGTATGGTGGGCAGTCAGTTGTTCACTTTTAAAAGGAAAAAGAGAATCAGAATTAAAATACTAACTGCAGCATCAGTCTCTGCAGAATGAGACCAATTAAAACATGGGTTTCTATGTTTGCTTGCATGCATGTGCAAGAAACATGTTGTGGCAGCTTGGTAGAGAAGTAGGTTGTGGAGGTGCAGCAGTGGTACAGCCAATGCTGCCACTGCTTTTGTGGGCTCAGCTGTCTGTCACCAATACAAGTGCACACTGGTGGTGACACTAGTTTGCAAGCGCAAGCACTAATTCCTAGAATGAGCTTCCCTCATTACTGCAACGAAGGAGTGACTCATCATTGTAGGGCGTGCCTTGTCTGGTGTAAAATTTCAGTAGATATGGTGGCAGCTGTTCCTGTCCACTTCTCGCAGTCCCCATGAAAGCCGATGTCGGGAGTGCCCAGTCCCCCTGCTGGCATGCCCTCTCCCCAGTTCATTTGCCAATGAGGGAGCCCAATCCCTGTTGGGATAATGTTCCCTGTATAATAGTAGTATACCAAGGGGGGTGCCCAATCCCCCTCGGCTCATGCGCTCCCCCCAAACACAGACATGTTTTCTGTGCCGATGGGGTGCCCAGTCCCCCTCCAAAAAAAAAACACCCAGGTGGCACGCTGGGAGCCCACCCCAGTGTAAAAATTGTCCCTGTAAAAATTAAAAAAAAGTCCCACAATGTCTTAATGTTTTTTCCCCTGTAAAAACAGAAAACCGTCCCTCGTTGTCTCCAGTGCCCCTCCCCAAACCCGCACCCACCCTTTACACACCCCAACTCCCCCTCACCCCATACTTACCTCCGGAGCCTGGCACGACGATGTTCGGTGGAGCAGGAACAAGTCTGTGCGCTTCAAAGCCGATCGCAAACTGAAGAAATGCCAGTAAGCTGTATAATGGCATAAATGTGTTTTTTTTCAACTTAGGTGGATATCTCGGCCATTTTTGCAACTTTTGGCACCAACATTTTCAATGTGGGGATCTTCCTGGACATAAAGTCTCCACCACTCATTCACACTAATGGGATCTACACTGGAGGCACTAGGACCCAGCGGGAGCAACCATTTTTGCAAGAGGGCCGGCCCCAGGGATGGAGCCACGAGGAGTGGCGCCATGAGCCTCTGCTCATGCAGCAATGACTATCTCGGCATTGACCCTCCAACTACCTCAGTTCCTTTTTTCTCACGGTCGAGTGCACTTCAGTGACGACGTCTCTCGCCTGCCGGGAGTCAAACTTCAAACTAGCAGCATAGTTTTCAGTTTATTATTTTGTAGTATTTTTCAAACAAAGTTCCGCTTACGATAATTTATTCTTAACAAAGACACAAGTCTCAGCCAACATTGACGGAGTCGACCATGAGCGGGTCAGGTGACAGTAGGGAGACTTCGTATGAAAGCTATTCAGTCAGTCGGGCTGGGTCCAGTCTGCCTCCTTCTCTGGGGGGGGGTCTGACAACGGATGGTCCAGTGCCTGAGGGGAATGGCGCCCCCCCGGAAGCATAAAAGTAAACGGTCGCATTCGTGGCACCATTCAGCCTCGAGCTCTTCTTTGGCCCGTCGGTCAAAAAAGAGAAGGCATCACTTGAGGTCGCCCTCTGATATGTCTGCACATCAACGGTCGGTCACTGGGGTCATTTGCCAGTCTCCTCGTTCGGAGTCGCTGGTTTCTGGTTCTGGTCACCGACCTCTTCGACATCGGAGCCCTTCCCCACCTTCTGGTAGGGCTTCCGATGAGCAATTTCATCAGTGGGCCACTCTGATGGAGCAATGGGCTCAGAGGCTTGTCCAGCTGCCTGGCCCAATCACTTGGGGACCTCAAGCTCTTCAGGGGATCGGGCAGGGCGATTGAGCCTCCCTAGTCACGCGGCGCCCTCTTCGGTGCCGTTGACTCCACACTCAGGTGTTTTCCCCCTCACATGGCTGCAGTACAGGGGGCCACACCGATGCCTCTATCTCCTGGTATTCTTCCTTCTTTTCCCTCAAATCCTAATCTTTGGGGCCCTGGGTTGGTTTCGGCACCGTCGGCGTCAGTAGGTCTCTCTGCGCCATTTTCAGCGCCGATGCGGCTGTCGGCGCCATCCTCGGTGCCGTTGAGTTTCTTGTCGCTGTGTGGCCTTTCGGCGCTGTGTTCTTCTTCAGTGCCGCCTGCTTTGTCGGAGCCGTGTTCTTCTTCGGTGCTGAGGCCCAGCTCTTCATCTGCTAATCTTCAGGGTTTCTCCTCTCCGAATTCTTTTCCTTCCTCTTTTCCTGCTGATTTTCATTCCATTCCTGTCCATGCAGTCCCTCCTGGACTGTCAGGAGATGATATTGAGCCTGACCCAGATCTTAGACTGGGTGATGATGTGGAAGGAGCAGGACCTAATCCTGTTGCAGAGCCTGTGGTCGAGGACCTGTCATTTAAGTCTCTGCTGAAAACTTTGAATTCCACTCTTTCTCTCCAGACTATGGACATCGATCCTGGGAAGCTTTTAAGACTCCAATACCTTCATGTTCTGGACATCTCTATGGATTTAACTTCCCCAGTACAACCCTCCTTTGAGACGCTTTCTCTAATGGTATGGAATAATCCTGCTCTCATTCCTTCTGTGGCTACGTCCATATGTGACCCCCTTGCAAATGGGGGTTCCTAACGTGCCTTATGCCTGGTTGGTAATCGGTATAAAGCCGCCTAAATGGGGACCTGGTGAGTGCTCTTTAAGGGCCTCCGTATTCTGTCCCTTTAAGGGCTGCCTGTTGCAGTCAAAGTTAGTTGAAATGGGAGGGGGTTTGAGTGTTGCTATGCTCGACTCCCACCCGGGCTGCAGAATAATCGCTCCGTTTCTGCCATTGCTAATTGCGCAGAGGGAGCTTCGTTAGAAGATGTACTTGTTTGCTATCTATTAAAGTAGTATGATATTGTAGTTGTTCTAACCTGCCTTGCTTTGCAGCCAGGACTGTTTTGACTGTCTTCCCCATTTTGGTCCAGAACTGCTGAATTGGACCAATCAGTACCTCGGGACCCTACAGAGTTGGCTGACCAATAGAGGAACTGTTTGTATTTGGGAAAGGCATTATGGGCTATGGCGCTTTTTCGCACCAGTGAGAGGCAGAGGAAGTGACTGGCAGGCTCAACGAGCCAATTGGATCGGGTCACGCCCGAATGGAGAGGAGTGCCCCAAGCTGTGGAGAGGCAGATGCGTTGTGGCTAGTGAGGAGTGAGGAGCTGTGTGCTTCTGCACTGCAGAGTGTTCGCTCGGGAAGCGCATGAAGGCCTGAAGCAGCCGTTGTTTGTTGTCGGCTCCAGCGGATGAAGCCCATCGGCGGGCAGTCAGAGGAGGCTGTGCTCTGTACATCTACCCACCAGGCTCGACCTGAAGGAGGACTGGAGAAAATTGCTGAATTGCGCTCAGTCCGAAGACCAGTGAAAGCTGCCGTTTGCAGTATCTCAGTGATGGTGAGTTTGTGGGAGCATTGGAAGCAGCTGCCTGGTGTGGTACCCCGCTGTTGCTGTTTACCATATAAATGTGTGAGGAGGCTTGTGTAGCTCAAGTAAATCCTGCTGCCATTAAAGGACTTTGCCTGTTGCTGTTTACCATATAAATGTTTGAGGAGGCTTGTGTAGCTCAAGTAAATCCTGCTGCCATTAAAGGACTTTACCTGTTGCTGTTTACCATATAAATGTGTGAGGAGGCTTGTGTAGCTCAAGTAAATCCTGCTGCCATTAAAGGACTTTTGCCTGTTGCTGTTTACCATATAAATGTGTGAGGAGGCTTGTGTAGCTCAAGTAAATCCTGCTGCCATTAAAGGACTTTGCCTGTTGCTGTTTACCATTTAAATGTGTGAGGAGGCTTGTGTAGCTCAAGTAAATCCTGCTGCCATTAAAGGACTTTGCCTGTTGCCGTTTACCATATAATTGCCTGTTGCTGTTTACCATATAAATGTGTGAGGAGCTCAAGTTAAATCCTGCTACCCTTAAAGGACTTTGCCTGTTGCAGTTTGTCATATAAATGTGTGATGAGTCTCGTGGAGCTCAAGAGTAGCCCTGCTGACGTTGAAGGACCCTATCTTGTTTGGAGGTCGTGAGTACTAATTCAGGGTAGCTCCCTGTTGAATTGCCACATTGAATCCAAATGGAATTACTGTACTGCTGACTGTTTAACTATTTTTTTCTTTTCTCTGTGTGAAAGGACCCCTACCAGCTGCGACGGTTTGGACTAGCCACTAGGGCTTGGGTACCCAGGGACAGTAACTGGTAGGGATAGGCCTGTGCACAGAGCCATAGGTAGATGAGTATAGTGATAAGCTAATCAACTTGATTCCCCCTGTCCTTGTTGTTTTCCCCCTGAATAAATCAGATTGTTTTGTACAGCTACATCCTGGCTATTGTGTACATTAATGGTGAACTGCTGCTTGGTGATTGCAACATAACTGTACCTTACTTTACAGGGGGTCCCCGAAGGGAGCTGGATTATATTTTCCGTGGGGTAAGTGTACTGGGGAACAGAATTGTTGGTACCCCGTGGGAGTCACTAGTGGGACAAAAGGGGGGTTGCAGTAGCCCAGAGGGCTGTAACCGAGGTAGTCTTACTTGGGCTAACCCCGACCTCTGGGTGGAAGCATCCGTCCACAGATCTGGGCCCCTTACCCTGCCTCAGAGGGGGGCAGACAGGGGTAGTAGCCCTAATGGTAGCGCCCCCTAGGGTTTACAAATTGGAGGCACCGCTGGGATTAGCGTCCCCTAGTGGCTCAGTGAGGAGATACCCCAAAGATGGAAAAAATGGAAGGGGATGTGTTGGAAAAAATTAAGCTGGGACCCATCAAAACCATGGTCCACAAACTGATGGGCTGGGTGAAGCTGAAGAGCTGGATTCCCAGAAGATTGTATTATTGTTAGATATGCCCTTGGGTACCCAGCTGCTGATATTGTCTCTGTTGCAGAATGGGTAAAGTGTTTGGATAAGGTTGAAGTGAAAGGGCGTATGGCTGATTTGCTTGACCAGACCTTGCAGGTGCTACTCCTATGCAGTGTGGCCATCGACCCTGAGAAGGTACCTCCTGTACTTTACCCGGAGGGTGCGTCTTAGGGGTGGAGGTTAATCCATATCCGAAGTGGGTCAGTCTCTCCTGGGGGTCTCCTCAAATGAACAGTTTTAAGGATAAACTGCTTAAATTGTTAGCTGTGGAGGGAGGACTACCCAGGAGTTGCTACAAGCCTTGGATCTGTCCAGTGATACTACCCCTCGGGGTTCCCGGGCACCTCCCCTTGCCCACCCAAGAGTTCAGTGTTGGCTTCTCTGCCTTTGGCAGTCCCCTCCATACAGCTAGATTCTTACCGTAAATTAAACTTTTCTCTGGCATGGTACCAGTGCCTTGTGGGGAAGATGACCTGGAGGCCTGGATGGACTATGCCACCCCTTTGGTCCAGGAGTGGCAATGCTCAGAGAGGGAGAAATGGAAGAGGCTGATGGAGAGTCTGCGGGGTCCTGCCTTAGAAGCCATTAGATTCTTCTGGGCCACCCGTCCGGAAGCCACCGCTGCAGAGTATCTCTCTGCTTTGGAAGGGGTTTTTGGGAGTACAGAGACTGGTGAAGATTTATTATGGAAATTCAGGTCTGCTAAGCAGTGGAGAAATGAAAAACTGTCCGCTTTTGTTACCAGAGTGGAGAGGGCCTTGCAGAAAGCCTATAGAAAAGGGGGAATCACTGCTACAGCCCTAAATCAGGTTTGGTTAGAACATGTTTTAAAGTCTGCCAGATTCTCTAGTGTAACACTGCTGAAACTCAAGTTGCATGATCAGCGGGCCACCGCACCTGAATATTGTCAATTGATGAGGGAAATTCGGGAAGTGGAGACTGATGAAGAGGGGTGGGAACCCTGTGTGGGGGCCGTTAACCCTAGTGGGACTCCCGAGACTAATACCCCTGAGGAGACTGGCTCGCCTGGAGGGTCCGAGGGGTCCCCAGATTTCCCAGGTACTGTGGGGATGCGGGTTGTTTCCTCTGACCCCTACGTGGAGGGCGAGTTGAGGGCTGAGATCAGGAATTTATGGGAATTGGTGAGGGACTTAAAGCAGTCTACTGCATACCCTACTCGGCCCGGGGCCCCTGAGTCATGTAGAGCCCGAACCCTAGTCCTAGAGAACTTTCTCCCTCCCCTCAGGGCCCCCCTCAGAATAGTGACCCCCGGGACCCTAAGTTTTGTTATCACTGTGGGGAAGATGGGCATTTCCAGCCTGACTGCCAGAGGCCAGAAAATTTGAGGAAAGTTAACAGCAGACTGATCGCTCGATACCGCCAGACCCAGTCTTGGGCCCCCAAGAAAAGTTGTATGACTCAGGCCCATGCCCGCCGGGCTAACAATGTTGCTACCCCCAACTGGTCTGATGTGGTCGGGCCGTCTATGGAGACCTGGGTGCAGGTGAACGGAATTCTCACTAGAGCTGTATTGGACAGTGGCTCCCAGGTGACCATTATGTTTCAGGACTGGTACCAAGCACACTTATCTGAAGTGCCTCTGCAGCCTCTAACTGGCCTACATGTATGGGGGTTGAGCGGACAAGGCTTATCCGTATTTGGGGTACATCCGTGTCTGGTTATCGTTCCCTGCAACTGTAAATGGAATAGATGAGCAAGTGGAAACCTTAGTGTTAGTTTGCCCACCCACTGGACTTTATGATGGGGTGCCCTTGTTGATTGGAACAAATGCCCACATGTTTGGATGATTGGCCCAGTTGTGCTCAGAGAAGCGAGCATTTCAGACTGGGCGAGCTTTGAGATACCGGCTGTGATTCAAAAGGTCAGGGCCGCCCAGGAAAAGGGTAGTTTGGAGGAACCTGAAGGCCCTGTGGGAGTGGTATGGAAAAAGGATCCGGCCCCTGTGGTACTTGCCCCAAATGAGCAATGTGTTCTGCATGGAGAGATACGACTAAAAAACAGATGTCAAGAATAAGTTGTTGATGTTGGATGTGCCTGTGGAGGGAGGATTACCTGAGGGGTTGTTGCTCAGACCCAGCATTCTGCCGGCTAGAGCCCATGCTTACGTTAAGAGGGTCATGGTTCAAGTGCACAATGTGTCTGACAAAGAGATTCGGATAAGAAGAGGGTGCACCCTGGCTAGCGTTCATTGTGCGGATACTGCTGTACTACCAAATAGAAAGTTGCTCCTGATCTGTTTGACTTTGGTGACTGTCCACTGCCGACTGAGTGGAAGTGCAGGGTCAGTGAGAGGCTTGCCAAGAGGAACCAGTTTTTTTCTCTGAAGGAGTGGGATGTAGGATGTGTACAAGGGGCTGAGCATCACATTCGATTGCATGATGAAAGACCTTTTCGAGAGAGATCCCGAAGTCTGGCTCCCGCTGACATAGATGATGTACGGCGGCATCTGCAAGAAATGTTGGCTGCTGGTGTAATTCAAGAGTCTAGGAGCCCCTATGCATCCCCCATTGTAGTAGTAAGGAAAAAGAATGGGGCAGTTCGGATGTGTGTAGACTATCATACTTTGAATAGGCGGACCATTCCGGATCAATATACCATGCCACGCATACAAGACGCCTTGGATTGTCTGAATGGTAGTAAGTGGTTCTCTGTATTGGATCTTCGGAGCGGATACTACCAGATCCCGATGGCCCCAGACGACCGGGAGAAGACTGCTTTCATTTGCCCCTTAGGCTTCTATGAGTTTATTCGGATGCCTCAAGGAATTTTGGGTGCCCCAGCCACTTTTCAGCGCTTGATGGAACGAGCTGTGGGGGGATATGAACCTACTCTAGTGTTTGGTCTATTTAGATGACGTTATAGTGTTTGGCAGATCATTGGAAGAACATGAGCAACGATTATTTAAAGTCCTGGATCGGTTGGAGGATTTCGGCCTTAAGTTGTCTATCGACAAGTGTCAATTCTTCCAGACTTCCGTAAAATATGTGGGCCACATAGTGTCCACTGAAGGCATAGAGACTGACCCTAGCAAGGTGGAGGTGTTGACCACTTGGCCTCAACCTAGAAATTTAAAAGAGCTGCAGCAGTTCCTGGGGTTTTGTGGTTACTATAGGCGGTTTGTCAGAGACTATTCATGAGTGATTCGCCCCCTCCTTAATCTCACCCAGGAGTATCCGCCTACTCACAAAAAGTATAAGAAGGGTGTGCACACTGACATAGACAAGAAGTATTTTCGGCCAAATGATATGTTTGGGGAGCGATGGACTGCTGAGTGTGAGGAAGCTTTCCATGACATCATATACCAGCTCACCCACGCACCCGTGTTGGCCTATGCTGATCCAGCCAAGCCTTACACTCTTCATACTGATGCCAGTCTGAAAGGACTGGGGGCTGTATTGTACCAGGAGCACTCAAATGGACTGAGACCTGTAGCGTTTGCCAGTAGAAGTCTGACGCCATCAGAGAAGTATTACCCCGTGCACAAATTAGAGTTTTTGGCTTTGAAGTGGGCCATTGTTGATCAGTTCCATGACTATTTGTATGGTGCCAAGATATTAGTAAAGACTGATAACAATCCTCTGACCTATGTACAAACCTCAGCCAAATTGGATGCCACTGGGCATAGGTGGCTCTCTGCCTTGGCCACCTACGACTACGCTGTAGAATACAGGGCGGGCTTAAACCATATAGATGCGGATGCTCTCTCTCAGAGGCCTGTGTCCCAGACTGAATGGGTCCGGTTGTCTGAGCCTGTCATAAGAGCCCTGTGCCAGAAATTTGATAAGAACAGGTGTCTCCTGACACGGTGGACTGTGTGGTAGATTGTTTGGGGCCGCCGGAGAACTGTATACCTGCCTCCTACTGTCATTTCTCTGCCTTGGACACCAGCTCTCTGCCGCAACTCAACAATGATGATCTCCAGCAGGCTCAGTCCTGTGACCCTATGATAAAAACGGCCATAGAGGTTTTGCGGGCTGGAAGGGATGTATCCAAACTCATGCTCCACTGACTTGCTGGACTTCCTTGTTGTACAAAGAAGGGCCCAAATTAAAGCTGATCAATCAACTACTATATAGAGAGACTGTGAGTAAGGAGGGCCGGGTGCAACGACAACAACTGGTGCTGCCCTCAGCTTTTAGAGAACTAGTTCTAAGGTCATTGCATAATCAGATGGGGCACCTGGGCATAGATCGAACACTTGATTTGGTACGGACTGGATTTTATTGGCCAAAGATGGGTGCGGATGTGGAACAGTATGTCAAGACCTGTGGTCGTTGTTTGCAAAGGAAAGCGTTACCTCAGAGAGCTGCTCCCTTGGTCGACATTACTACTAGTGCTCCTATGGAACTAGTCTGTATTGATTTCCTGAGTTTAGAGCCTGATCTGAAAAGTGTTAGTAACATATTGGTGGTCACTGATCATTTTACCTGGTATGCACAGGCTTTTCCGACCAAGGATCAGAAAGCAACTACAGTGGCTAAGATACTTGCTGAGAATTTTTTCGTCCACTATGGGGCTCCACATCGGATTCATTCTGATCGGGGAAGGGACTTTGAAAGTCGCTTGATTAAAGAGATGCTATCTTTGTAGGGGGTACACAAATCACGAACCACCCCCTACCATCCGCAGGGAGACCCTCAGCCTTAAAGGTTCAATCGTACGTTGCTTGACATGTTGGGCACCTTACAATCCAAAGATAAATCGAGATGGGGCCAACAGATTAGCACTCTAGTTCACGCCTACAATTGTACGAAAAGTGATGCCACAGGGTTCTCCCCCTATCGACTGATGTTTGGAAGAGAGGCTAGATTGCCAGTGGATGTGTGTTTTGGGGTTTCCCCTGATGGGGTGCGAGCAGACAACCATCTACAGTACGTACAGAAATTAAAGGCCCAATTAAATCATGCCTACCAACTGGCCCAGACCATGGCTGCTAAACGAAATCTGGCTAACAAGGAAAGATATGACAAAAAAGTGAAAACAGTAGAGTTGAGTGAAGGGGATAGAGTGTTGTTGAGAAATCTGGGACTGCATGGCAAACATAAAATTGCCGACAGATGGCATCACCTCCCTCATATTGTTGTGGGACAGCTGGCAGACCTACCTGTGTATAAAGTGCGGCCTGAAAACAATTCGAAAGATGTGAAAACCATACACAGAAATCATCTGCTGCCAATTGGGCAGATCTTGATTGAAGCTAAACCTTCCTCTACTACTCCTTCCAGGCCCGTGACTAGATCTGTTACTAAGAAAAGAACCAAGCCCGTGGAGCCTTCAGCAAGTTCACCGAGGGAGCCGTGTCCAACCCCCCCTGCAGAAGGAGATGGTCAACACTCAGTGTCAGAAGACAGCAAAGATGATGTTGAATACTATTCCTCTTATGAACTAAGTCAATTGTTTCGGGGCAATCCCCTTATTAACTCAGGAACTGAAGCTGGCCCATCTGTGTTAATTGAACCCTCTACTTTGTCCCCGGAGGAAATGCCTCCAAAAGATGAATGGGGTAGCAGACAAACTCAAGGGGCCGAGTCCTTAGGCTTGGCTGAACTGTCTGGCCTGGCTGAGTTATCTGACTTTTCAGAAGAAGAGAGTGAGATGGGGGAAAAAGGCAGTGATATGCCCGAACCGGAAGAATATTTTGAATGCCCTGATGGTTCCCCTTTAGTAGCTAGACAGCCCCTAGATGAGCCCAGTGGGGTGGGTTCAGGGATAGAAGGTCAAGCCCCTGATAGCATTATGAGTATCGAGCCTAATCTCTTTGAAGGGATTCCCGTTGCTAATGTCCCTGACATGGGAGTGGAGTCAGGGCCAGGATCAGAGTCCCCTGAGACCCCTAGGCGATCTGGCCGACAGATACAGCCAGTAATCAAGTTGAGTTATGAATCTCTGGGTCAGCCAGTGGACCTGCCCTTAAATGTGGTTCACAAGGGGGTATATGTGTCCCCAAGTTCTTTGCCTAAGTTAGCCTTGGGGGATAACTCCAGACTATTAATAAAGCCTTTTGAGTGTGGCGCCCCTGCCCCAGGGGACCAGTTAGTAGCTAACAGAAGAAGGAGCCCCTCAGTCCCGGGGTCATGGGTAAGACCTTATGACCTGAGTTAAAAAGTGTGAGATGTCATATATATAATGGATATACACTATAGTGCATTGTAGATCTAATATTTCTGTATGTAAGGTAGAATGTGACATGGTGTTACTTGGGATGGTCACCTACTTTGCTTCAAGGGTGATTACTTGGCGCAGACGCCAAGCTTTTCCAGGCCAGGGAGGGTGTAACCCCCTTGAAAATTGGGGTTCCTAACGTGCCTTATGCCTGGTTGGTAATTGGTATAAAGCCGCCTAAATGGAGACCTGGTGAGTGCTCTTTTAGGGCCTCCGTATTCTGTCCCTTTAAGGGCTGCCTGTTGCAGTCAGAGTTAGTTGAAATGGGAGGGGGTTTGAGTGTTGCTATGCTTGACTCCCGCCCGGGCTGCAGAATATTCGCTCCGTTTCTGCCATCGCTAATTGCGCAGAGGGAGCTTCGTTAGAAGATGTGCTTGTTTGCTGACTATCTATTAAAGTAGTAATGATATTGTAGTTGTTCTAACCTGCCTGAGAGGCAGACTGGCAGGCTCAACCAGCCAATTGGATTGGGTCGCGCCAGAATGGAGAGGAGTGCCTCAAGCTGTGGAGAGGCAGATGCATTGTGGCTAGTGAGGAGCTGTGTGCTTCTGCGCTGCAGAGTGTTCGCTCGGGAAGCGCATGAAGGCCTGAAGCAGCCGTTGTGTGTTGTCGGCTCCAGCGGATGAAACCCGTCGGCGGGCGGTCAGAGGAGGCTGTGCTCTGTACAGCTACCCACCAGGCTCTACCTGAAGGAGGACTGGAGAAAATTGCTGAATTGCGCTCAGTCCGAAGACCAGTGAAAGCTGCCATTTGCAGTATCTCAGTGATGGTGAGTTTGTGGGAGCATTGGAAGCAGCTGCCTGGTGTGGTACCCCTCTGTTGCTGTTTACCATATAAATGTGTGAGGAGGCTTGTGTAGCTCAAGTAAATCCTGCTGCCATTAAAGGACTTTGCCTGTTGCTGTTTACCATATAAATGTGTGAGGAGGCTTGTGTAGCTCAAGTAAATCCTGCTGCCATTAAAGGACTTTTGCCTGTTGCTGTTTACCATATAAATGTGTGAGGAGGCTTGTGTAGCTCAAGTAAATCCTGCTGCCATTAAAGGACTTTGCCTGTTGCTGTTTACCATATAAATGTGTGATGAGGCTTGTGTAGCTCAAGTAAATCCTGCTGCCATTAAAGGACTTTGCCTGTTGCTGTTTACCATATAAATGTGTGAGGAGCTCAAGTTAAATCCTGCTGCCCTTAAAGGACGTTGCCTGTTGCAGTTTGTAATATAAATGTGTGAGGAGTCTTGTGGAGCTCAAGAGTAGCCCTACTGACGTTGAAGGACCCTATCTTGTTTGGAGGTCGTGAGTACTAATTCAGGGTAGCTCCCTGTTGAATTGCCACATTGAATCCAAATGGAATTACTGTACTGCTGACTGTTTAACTAATTTTTTCTTTTCTCTGTGTGAAAGGGCCCCTACCAGCTGCGACGGTTTGGACTAGCCACTAGGGCTTGGGTACCCAGGGACAGTAACTGGTAGGGATAGGCCTGTGCACAGAGCCATAGGTAGATGAGTATAGTGATAAGCTAATCAACTTGATTCCCCCTGTCCTTGTTGTTTTCCCCCTGAATAAATCAGATTGTTTTGTACAGCTACATCCTGGCTATTGTGTACATTAATGGTGAACTGCTGCTTGGTGATTGCAACATAACTGTGCCTTACTTGACAGTGGGTCCCCGAAGGGAGCTGGATTATATTTTCCGTGGGGTAAGTGTACTGGGGAACAGAATTGTTGGTACCCTGTGGGAGTCACTAGTGGGTCAAAAGGGGGGTTGCAGTAGCCCAGAGGGCTGTAACCGAGGTAGTCTTACTTGGGCTAACCCTGACCTCTGGGTGGAGGCATCTGTCCATGGATCTGGGCCCCTTACCCTGCCTCAGAGGGGGCAGACAGGGGTAGTAGCCCTAAGGGTAGCACCCCCTAGGGGTTACACATAGATAGGAAGTATGCTGCTCCCAAGGATCGACCTATTTTGGCCTCCAAAGCCTTTGTGGATCCTACTGTAGTCTTGGCAGAGAATGATAAGGTTGTCCTTCCTCAGACTACTACAGCTCAACCTATAAACAAAGAATCTCATAAGATAGATACTTTAGGTAAGAGAGTCTTTGCTGCATCCACCCTGGGTATGCGTATTGCCAGCTACCAGGGCTATTTCTCTCAATATGAGTATATTCTTTGGCATTCGCTCAAACAAATGGTTGAAGCTCTACCAGAGTCGGACACTAATTCAGAGCTTCTTCAAGCCATAACCAGGGGTATCGAGTCCAACAACCAGCAGGTTAAAGCAGCTATGGATGCCTTCCATACTGCCTCCCGAGTGGCGGCAGCGGTCATTTGTATCTGCCGCCATTCCTGGCTGCACATTTCAGGTTTCACGAATGATGCTTAGCAACAGGTCATGGCGTTACCCTTTGACGGTGTGTATCTCTTTGGCACTCAAGTAGAACAGGCTCTTAGAGGCCACACAAAAGACTAGGTCAGCCATTAAATTGGCTTGACCTCCCCCGGCCCCCTCCCAGGGGGGTGTTAACAAACGCCAGTTTCATAACCGTCAGTCCTTTCGAGGCAAAGGCAGAGGAGGTTTTAATAAAAATCAAGCCCCTCAGCCTCAAAAGAAAACACAACAGAAGACACAATGACCCAAAGTGCCCAGTGCCGCCTTCTGAGTTTCTGGCCCAAGTCCCACCTCAGCTGCCCGAGGGGGACTCCTTAGCGGTGGAAGGTTGTCTGACTCAATTCTACAACCAGTGAAAGTCCATAACTTTGGACAAATGGGTCCTCTGGATAATCTACGAGGGATATTCCCTCAGTTTTTCATAGAACCTTCTGGATTGTCCCCCCCAAACGGCAGCCCAAACTGTCAATACTTCAGTCAGAACTTCTCACCTCCAAGATACAAGGCCTTCTGAACAGCAGGGCAGTAGAAGTAGTTCCGCTGGATCAACAGAACACAGGGTTCTACTCCTATTACTTTCTAGTTCCAAAGAAAACCGGGGGCATGTACCCCATTTTGGATCTGAGAAAATTAAGCAAATTTCTTCCCGAGAAATTCTAAATTATATCACCAGGAACCCTGTTACCTTTGCTTCATCAACACAACTGGTTAGCCTCCCCTAGACATGCAGGATGCTTACCAACATATTCCTATTCACCCAAGTCATCACAAATACCTAAGGTTCATGGCTTTGGGCTAGCATTATCAGTTCAGAGTCCTGTCCTTTGGGCTATCCTCGGTGCCACGAGTTTTTACAAAGTGTTGTGCAATCCTCGCAGCGCATCTCAGAAAAATCGGAATGCAAGTGTTCCCATATCTGGACGATTGGCTTCTAGCAAGCCCTTCCAGGCAAGGAACTCTCGACGCCATTGCTACGGCCTCCAACTTTCTCACATCCATGGGAGTCCTGCTAAATCTCAAGAAATCGCAGCTGCCCCACTCCCAGAGGCTCCTTTTCATAGGAAATCTTCTGGACACCTCCTGTGCAAAAGCTTTTCTACCAGAGGACAGAAGGGGCAATATCCTACAGATGGCCCGATACATCAGAGAGAACAGCTCGGTTCGAGCTATCTCGGTGTAACGGATGCTAGGTCTCATAGCATCCTTGGTGTCCACTGTACCCCTAGCATGCCTGCACATGAGAACCTCTCAATGGGTGCTCAGTACTCAGTGGTCCCCAACCACTCACCCTCAGTCCTTTCTCATCAAGGTGACAGAACCTCTGAAGAAATCACTCACCTGGTGGTCACAAGAGGTCAATCTTCTGGAAGGGTATCCCTTTGCTCCTCTGGATCATCAGATTTCCGTTACCACGGACGCGTCCCTGATGGGGTGGGGAGCTCACTGTCAGACTCGCCACACTCAAGGTACATGGACTCAGGACAAGTCCCAGCTTCACATAAATGTCTTAGAAATGAGAGCTGTCCTTTATGCAGTCCGGGCTTTGAAGGACATTCTCTGTCACAAGAACATTCTCCTTCAAACGGACAACAAAGCAGTGATATATTACATCAATAAGCAGGGCAGTGCTCACTCTTACTCCTTATGCAGGGAAGCGATGAGATTGTGGGAATGGTGCTTGGAGCACAAGGCTCTAATTCAAGCGGTCTGCCTGCTGGGAGTGCAGAACAAACTGACAGACGATCTCGGCAGAACAGAGACAGATCCTCACAAATGATCTCTCGACTCAACCATAGTTCAGTCACTATTCACAAAGTGGGGAACTCCAGACCTGGACCTTTTTGCATCCCCACTCAATACAAAACTGCCTCTCTTCTGCTCCAGGAATCCAGGGCCTGGCATTTTCTGTCAGGATGCGTTCAGGCTGCAGTGGACAAAATGCTTTCTATACGCCTTTCCGCCTCTTCCTCTAATTCAGAGGGTACTTCTCAAGTTCGAGTCCCAGGGGGACAAAATGATCCTCATTACTCCCTTCTGGCCTTGACAAATATGGTTTCCGTTACTCAGCAGTATGTCGGAAACCCCTCCGAAAGTGCTTCTCCTTCAGACGAACCTTCTGACTCGGGCCTGTGGTCCATCCCAATCTGAGATCGCTTTACCTTCACACTTGGCTCCAGAAGAGATAGAAGTGAACAGGTTCAATGTCTTTCGCAGAGTTTCAGATATTCTTCTGGCTCCGCGCAAGCCAGCCACTAGGAAAACTTACATAGCCAAATGGAAGCATTTTTTGCTCTGGTGTGCAAAATCCTCTTTGAATTCCCTTTTCCTGCCCAACAAATAAAGTTCTAGAGTACCTTTTAGACCTCTCAAATTCAGGTCTGCAATACTCTACTGTCAAGGTTCACCTCTGTGCCATTTCAACTTATCATGCGCCAGTACTTTCCTTGTCACTAGCTCAGGTACCTGTGGTTTAGAGGTTTCTTAAGGGAATTCTGCATACCAGGCCTCCTATCAGATGTCCAGTCGCAGCCTGGGACATTAATTTTGTGCTAGACATGCTCACTCGAAAACCTTTCAAGCCTCTAGCTACCTGTGAGTTGAAATTTCTCACTTGGAAAACGGCCTTCCTGGTGGCCATTACCTCGGCCCGCAGGGTCTCTGAGATACATGCCTTGGTCACAGACCCTCCATATACTGTGTTTCATAAAGAAAAAGTAGTTCTTAGGACCCATCCTAAGTTTCTTCCTAAGGTTGTTTCAGAATTCCATCTAAACCCACCTTTGGTCCTTCCTACTTACTTTGTGAACTTCCAAAATGAAGGGAAGCGTTCTCTTCATTCTTTGGATGTCAAAAGAGCTGTGTGTTTCTATTTAGATAGAACAAAAGAATTTTGCAAAGCTCAACAACTGTTTGTTTCCTTCAGCGAGACCCGGCTGGGTCAACCTGTTGCTATCAGATGCATTTCAGCATGGCTGGTGGCATGCCTTCGCCACTGTTATTCCATGGCGCAGGTTAAGCTGGAGGGCAGAGTGTACGCTCACTCTACTAGGGCAATCGCGGCATCCTTGGCGGAAATCCACAACATGCGCATTGCAGATATTTGCAGTGCGGCTACCTGGAGCTCAGTGCAAACTTTCATCAAACACTGTGCCCTGGGTGTCCATGCCAGACGACATATTTCATTTGGCAGAACCATCCTTAATGGACTTCTGTCCTAAATTTGTGAGCTCTCGGTCTCTCCTGCTGCCCTCTCGGGGGATTATTGGCTCAGTACTCTCCCATTAGTGTGAATGAGTGGCGGAGACTTTATGTCCAGGAAGATATGGAAGTTATATACCTGCCGTAATTCTTGATCTTCTTGGACGAAGTCTCCACCACTCGTGCACACGCCCAACCACTGTCCCCCAAGCTCACCTCGGTTGTTGATTTTCACTCCCTCAGTCTTTAGGTTGTGAAGACTTCTTTCTTGACCCCTCTTATATGGGTCTTCTGGACTATCTTGTGTCTGTTTTTTGGTTAGGCTATTCTTCTAGGTTGGTTACGCTGCACCTCCTTGGAAAAAAAGGTACTGAGGCGGTTGGAGGGTCGACATCGAGATAGTCGTTGCCGCATGAGCAGAGGCTCGCAGTGCCACTCCTCGTGGCTCCATCCTTGGCACCGACCCGCCTGCAAAAAGGTTTGCTCCCGCTGGGTCCTGGCGCCTCCGGTGTAGATCCCATAAGTGTGAATGAGTGGTAGAGACTTCGTCCAAGAAGATCAAGAATTACAGTAGGTATGTAATTTCTATTTCTTGGTACCCCACCTCACGAATTTAGTCACTGTTATGTCGTTATTCGGTCCCAAAAGGTGATTTCGCGGTCACAGCAAGTAATCACCTTTCAGGCCTGAGTAACAAAATGACAGTGCCACTGTTCATGAGGTGGGCTCCCAAACAGCGTATGTTGCAAATTTTGTGAACAAATTCCAAAACATGTCTGTGTTACAAGCGTGCATTGCACAGTTTCTATGCACAGTCATAACTTCAAGAATTTGTAATATTTTCACTCCAGATTTTCAGCGTTGTCATTTTTTCACACCTCATGATGAACAGTACAGCTGTCATTTTTCACATCCTGCCTGAAATGTGTTTTTGCACATCCGGCGCACAATGGCACGGACGCTGTGGGAAATCAATGTTTGGGACAGATTAAGGAAATCACAGTGACACTGTTCATGAGCGGAGGTCCCAACATGCTCATGTTGAAAATTTGGTGAAAGAATTCCACAAAATGACTGTTACGAGCATGCACTGCGCGGTTTTCATGCACGCTTGTAACTTCGAGAATTGTTAGTATTTTCACTCCAGATTTTCAACATTGCCATCTCTTTACACCTCCCTATGAATGGTACAGCTGTCATTTTTCACATCCTGCCCAAACTGTGTTTTTGCACATGTGGCGCAGAATGGCATGGTTGCTGTGGGAAATCAACATTTGGAATGGATTAACAAAATCACAGTGCCACTGTTCATGAGCAGAGGTCTCAAATGCTTTCATGAGGTGGGGTCACAAAAAGGCCATGTTGAAAATTTGGAGTGCAAATACCAACGAATGCCTGAGGCGTTAGGGTTTCTAACCATAACGTCCCATCCTGTACAGACTGACAGGCGTCAGGGGTATGCCTTTGGAGTGCTGGCTGTGATGCTCATGCCATTCCACCTGCACCCCCCACCCTGCAGCCAGTGACAGGCATCGAGGTGTGCCTTAGACTCTTTGGCCCTGAAGTTCACCCCATTCTCCTATACTGCACCCATTTCAGCATATTTCCTTATGGAATGGGGTGACTGTAAAGCCGAACAACCCAGTGCACACCTCAACACTTGTCGGTGTCTGAGGTGAAATGGTGTGAGCATTATGGGCAATGACCCAAAGGCACACCCCAGTGCCTGTCCATCTCTGCAGGGTGGGGGTGGGATTGGCTTCACTTCAGTACTTCACAGCCATTCGTATTTTGCATCTGTCTAACTCCTGCATTTCCAGTGTTAAGGCCAGCAAGCAAACATTCGCCATTGACAAATGCTTGTTTAAACTAGAGGGCACTTTGAGGTCTTGGGGTAGATAGTGTTCACTTTAAACTATTCACTCACTGAAGTGGTTGATTACATACTTATAGTGAAATATGCCAAGAGAAGACCCACAAATGAGGAGGAAGCAAGCTTGCTAGCAAAACAGCACTTGGGCTGCAAACCTATTCCTCTGTGCCATCTGAAGCTTTACCCTGTGGGGGTTCTAGGAAATGTTATTGGCCTTTTACCTCAGAGATGTTACCCTCCACCAGGAAGCTGTTAACAGAGAGTCTCCTGCTTCCAGTTATTGATTACGGCATTTTGTTCTATTTTTCAGCAGGGGAGAGTCTGCTATCCGGGGTGAGGACCTTTTATAACCCAAGTTGCTTGTTTTGCTACACAACTATCACCTCATACACATCATTGTGTTTTATTCAATTAATCTTGACTGGCCACCGCCGGACCACACATATTTTCTTAAACTAGGGGTCCTAGCTAAGACGATTACCTTGGATATTATTCCATTTCTTTTTTTGTTTCATCTTCCAAAAACAAAATAACCCACTGTCAGCATGATCAGCACCTCACTGCTGTTTTCATGTACCCAGGATGAGAACCACAACTGGACAAAAAACTTCACTATACAGACTGTCACAATTTTTTAATACATTATCCACTATGTTCACAAGTACATCACTACTAACAATTTCAAATGTGCATTGGAAAAAAAGTTTCTAGTAGATAGTTACTGTAAATATTTTGCAGGCTAGAGTGAAGTTATGCATTGTATTATGTTTATTTAGTGTGTCACTGCTGTACTACAAGTTGTGATTTGAATTGCTTAGCAACGGCTAATACTGCATCCGGAAATATTTGTCATCTTGATTATTTCTAGTTGCAGGATATGCAATACCAGAGAAAGACAGTGTATCTGGGAACCCCAGGTCCAGTCACGTGAGCCTGTAGCATAGTGGTTAAAGCACTGGGGTGGTATTCCAAGGGCCTGTGTTCAATTCCCAGTAGGTTACATTATTTCTTTCTCACTGCAGTTTGTGATTTAAATTGCTCAGCAGTGGCTAATAGTGCACCAAAAAGATAAAGTTGTCATCTCGATTGTTCCTAGTTGCAAGATTTGCAACACCAGAGAAAGGAAGTGTGTCCAGGAAGAGTCAAGTCCAACCATGTGAGCGTGTAGCTCAGTTGTGAGAACACTGAGATGATATTCCAGGTTCCTGGGTTCAGTTCACAGTAGATCACATTATTTCTTTCTCACTACAATGTGTGCTGTGCTTATGTGTATGTTGTATGTGTTTTTATGTAGTGGTTGCCCATGAAAATAGGCCTTGGCTCATGGAGCTGCCAAAGTTTTAAATAAATCAAATTATCTCCCAAAATGTGATCCATGCTGTAAGTGACCTCATGGCCACAAGGTCAGCTTCCAAAAAGCAGCTAATCTGATTGTATTTTTTTGTGACTCTGTGTTTGACAGTTACGAGCTGTGGCAAGAAACAGTGGATGGACTAGTTGGCCTCTCCATGCTGCTCAGGACCCTGCTGGGGATGCCGGAGAAGGACGTGTGGGGAGAACCTGTTGTGGAGGAACCAGGTAAGCCTCTCTCAGATCCACTTACTCCCTGGTGGTGTGCCAGGCCCAGTTTTTATAAACAGCTTTGGAAAACTGCCTGCAGTGCAACAGGTAAAGAGTAGTGCTGTACAGAATGTACACATCCCAATGGAATGGAGTTCTGCATGTAACCCCTAGATGGCGCTATCCCAGGGGCTACTACCCCTGCCTGATTTGCCACTAACAGGTTGAGGGGCCTGGATCCAATGGCGGGTGCCTCCACCCAGAGGTCAGGGTTTACAATAGTTAAACTAACTTGGTCACAGCCCTCTGGGACACTGCAACCCCCCTTTCTTCCCACTAGTGGCCCACACAATACATCAGAATTACCTTTACAGTATACACTTACCCCAGGACTGGTTCCGGCACTGGGACCTCCTGTGAAATAAGATACAGTGCAACAATCACAGTACAGTACTTTAACATAGACAAATACCTCAGTCAGTATAACTTTGCTGAAACAAGCAGCTCTGATTTATTTGGGGGATATAACAAGGACAGGGAAATCAGGTTAATTAGCTTATCACTCTACTCATCTACCTCTGGCTCTGTGCACAGGCCTATCCCTATCAGTTACTGTCCCTGGGTACCCAAGCCCAGTGGCTAGTCCAAACCGTGGCAGCTAGTAGGGGCCCTTTCACACAGAGAAAAGGAGAATTAAACAGTCAGCAGTACAGTAATTCCATTTGGATTTAATGTGGCAATTCAACAGGAAGCGACCCTGAATTAGTACTCCGACCTCCAAATAAGATAGGGTCCTTCAATGTCAGCAGGGCTACTCTTGAGCTCAAGAGACTCCTCACACATTTATATGGTAAACAGTCACAGGCAAAAGTCACTTAATGGCAGCAGGATTCACTTGAGGTACACAAACCCTTCGTCACATTTATATGGTAAAAAAGCACTATACCAGGCAGGCTGCATCTGTATCCCGATCGCAATTACTGCACAATACTCGGGAGACACACAGCAGATTCAGTTCCTGACAGACCGAAGTGCAATTTTCAACAATTCCTCCAGTCTTCTACAGGGTGAGCCTGGTTTCTACTCTTCAGATATCCTTTGATTCTCTTCACAGGGACCAGTTCAGTCTAACAAGCTGCAGACGGAACTCTGGACCTTACATGTTTTTGACTAAAACTGTACTGAAGGAGCACAGGGTTCCTTTCCCTTCACTGCAAAGCTCAACTGAAACTCCCAACAGACAAAACCGGGCACTTCCTTTTAGTTCCTCCCAGTTCTTGACTGGATTGGCTGTCATTCACAATAGACTGCTGCTGTTGGTCCAAAAAGCGCGAAGTCTAAACTACATCTCCAAGTCACTGCCCATACAATCCTCTTGTGGCTGGCTCAGATTATGAGTCCAAGTTCTGATTCGTCCAAGGCACCATTTTAGAGCTAGCTTACCCCACACTGATTGGTCCAGTTCAGCAGTTCAAAACCAGAATGGGAACTAGGCAGACACAGTTCTGACTGCAAAAGCAGAGTTAGACAAACTGTAATTTCATTATTACTGTAAATGATTTCTGGCAAACAGTTACATCTTTCAGATAGGTTCCTTTGCACTCCTAGTGACTGCAAAAATGGAGTGAATTGGCAGCAGCTCGAGTGGTACTCAAACAGAGAAGCACAGTCCCCATACAAACTAATTATGTCTGCAAACAGACAGCTCTTAAAGAGACAGTACCAGGGCTCTAAAAACACTCACTGATAGTAAACTAGCATAGACGCCAAACACCATTCAGGCTTGGAGCATTCAAGCAAGCTCCTGGAAGTCTTTTGGGAACCCCCATTTGCAGGGGTGTTACATGCATAATATCAGAAAATGTCACCTAATTACGCAGCATTCCATTGGTAGTAGAATTGCAAGGAAGACCCATTAATTATATAGAGAATAAAGTATGAGGTGGTGTGTATAATGAGATTTTACACACATACCTGAATTGTGGGATGCTACATAAATGCCCGAGGGGTTTATGAAATGCATCCCACAACGAGGGTGTGTGCAAAATCGAGTTTTATATACCACCCCATATTTTATTTTATATAATTGCTGGGGAGCATTTTCTCATCACTGTAGTTATATAAAATAAAAATACATCAGTGTTCAGCTGCGGTCTGGCTGGGATGAAATGCGGTCCACTGTCCGAGGCCGCTGAAAACTTGCCTTTTTTCTTTTCATTCTTTTTTAAAAAAAATGTTTAAGTAAGAAGCACCTGTGGAAGGATTGGTGTACTTCAAGGACGAGAGGTGACTGGCGAGTTGTTTTTTTTAAAAATGTACTTACCGAGTACCGCAGATGGCAGAGTACAGAGGGGTGATTCAAGGAAGAGTAGAAGCTTGAGCATGCCTGGAGTGAGGGAAACCTAGCACATGTTCGCTGTTATAATTATAACAGCGAATTATAACCGGGTTTCCCTATGGGAGAAAACACTTCACAGCTATTTTATAATAATAATAATAATACATAAAAAATGTTTCTCAGAATTCCACAGTCCAAAAAGCATTTTGGAAGCATAATTGCCACTGCACACAGATTCCACAAGTGGATTTCTACATTGTGTACAGTAAGAAGACTTCTGGTAAGACATCTGTCCTATACAAACCTGTTTGGAAGCATTTGGATAGATACACCCAGTCCAGAAATACAAATCATCTGCTACCAGTCAGTCAGCTTACTATGTGGAGCAGACGTTATTGTGTCTGTACTTTCCAAATGGATAGACTCACCAAGAGCACTGGGGCTTGAACCACAGACCTCAAGTCCTGAGGGCTGCAGTTCTAGCCATTCAGTTAAAGGGAGGTTTCACATAGCCTGTAGGTTAGACTATGCTTTTAACCTTCTCACTGCTTCCACCACTCACATGTAGAGGGCGCTTTTGCAGTACTTTTCAAAACTAGTGGGCTTAGCTGATGCAGTTTCTTACATATAGATGGTGCTGCTCACATACTGAAGCAATAAGTTATGACAGCAATATGACATTTTTTACACTCAGTCTACTAGTACTGATTACGCTGATGCAGGATGATCAGTACTGGTAGACTAAGTATCACAATGTGCTGTTTTACAGAATTTATATAACTACTGAAGTGTTGGCACATAGATGTCCCCAGCAGCTTAGCCTGTCAATCACATCATCAGTGGGCTGGCAGCAGGGGACACAGGGACTTACAGTTCAGAGACATGGTGGGTGGAGAACATAGGATCAACTAGATTCATTTTTTTTTTTTTTTTACAATTCTGTTTGTAGCTCCCCTTGCTCAGCGGGGGAAGGCACCTTGTCCCCCCATCAGCCCTGACTGTGGACCCTTGACTCCTCCAGCCCAGCCTCCGCCACGGCGGCGAGACAGGAAGGGCTGTGGGTTGCCCCCCACAGTGGGGGATGGGGGGAGACCGAGATCACCCTGAACCCCCGCCCCTCTAGTCCAGCTTTGTTCGGGCCAGAGTGAGGGAGTCCATCGTGGGCGTCCAGAGTGCACAGCCAGAGGGTTTTTTACTTTTGTGAACCCTGGAGGTGCAGATGTGCAGTGACGTCCAGCATGCAGCGAGCATGCTCCCGTGCTCGCCTGCAGGACATCCGCCGCTTCCCCATCTCCATTGCAATGTGTCCCAGTTGCAGCACCTCCAGTCTCCACTGGGGGTCGCAGATGCCAAGGAATCACAGCCCACCCCTACCCAGGAGAAGAGAGCAGTCCTCCGGATGCTCGATCTTCTCCTCCATGGCTGACCGCCAACAACCTGAGTTTGCTTCCGAACCCAGATCACTGGCGTGGTGTGAGGTAAGGCGTCCAGCACCTGAGCCCTCGGCACCGCCAGGCTAGCTCAACCAGATACATTCTAAAGTCACGAACAAGTAAGTAATAGAAAACAATGACCTTTTACCTTGTTTTGCTTAAATTGGAACCTGTGGGTCACGCAGCATTAGTGCAGGGGAACTGAGAGTCCCCTTTATGAGGTTTTCTTGCCAGCATCCTTGACCACCCACAAATCCCCCTTCTTCAGCCTTTCTGTGCCCTTCAGAATACAACAAGATTCTATTAGAAGAAACATTACTATGGTGAGTATTTTTTTATTCTATGCCCTTCTTTGCCTTCCTCCTTTTCCTAATACATCGAAAGAAGTCTTTATCATTATCCTAGATCCCCTCTACAGTGTTGAATTCTGCCTCAACTTTGGCCCTCCTCACTGCTGCCCACATAGCCCTTAGTCTGTTCTGATAAGGTTTCCAACTCTCTGCTGTGTGCTTTTGATTATATTTTTTAAATGCTGCCCTCGTTACCCACACAGCGTCTCAGACCTTGGAGAACAGAAAGGCTTTCTGTACTCATGGCTGTACTGACCATTTTCATGCGACATTTGGAACCTTCTAGCACAGAACCTTTGATGGCCTCCCACTTTACATCTATAGCCTCTAAATAACTCATTCCTTCAAACTGCACCATTAGGAGTTCCATCATACTCAACTGAAGCCCATTGCCTGTGTCCTGGTTCTGGGATGCTAAGTCCCACGTGGTATGCTGTGACTGCTGATCCTTAGTGGGGCCTTGACCTGCACTTCTTCGATAGTATCCAGATCTGACAGCACCAGATCTAAGGTGACTCCATCCCTGGTGTGCTCCCTGACATGCTGCACCAGAAAGTAGCCCTGAAAGGTGTCCATCAAAGTCCAACTTTGTGCGTTCCTTGCTCCTGGTATGCCCCAGTAAATGTCTTGCATGTTTAGATCACCTGTTAGGACCACTCTCCTCATCCCGAATGCTGTCCTGATTTACCTTCTAGGATCCTGTCACCATCCTCTGTCTGGTTTGGGAGTCTCTATACTACCCCATTCTGATGCGCCCCCCCCCCATAACCAACAGCTATGTCCATAGCCTGACATAAATCTACATTCCATGAGACATTATACATGTACATATACATATGTGGGAGCATGGAATGCACAGGGGTGAGAGGAGGGAATGTATCAGGGGAAAGGATTGTGGAAGTTGGTGGAAGGGACAGAGTAGGGTGGCGCACCAGGGAAGGGTCAGTGGCAGCATAAGAGGCGGGTGGACTGATGGAGGAAGGGGTATAGGGGATATGGTGGAGGGAGGATCGTGGGGTACAATAACTGTGTAGCAGCCATATACATGGGCACCCTGGGGTGGCTGGAGGATGAGCTATCGAGGCTAAAGGGGGAAAATGTCTTGGCTAAAGAGAGAAAGCTCTTGGCCAAATAAAGAAATGGAAATGGGAAGCTCAGAATGTAACCAGATAAAAAACAGGAGACAGGATGAAGGTAGGGACAGGAGGTGGGGAGAGCAGGCCACACTGGGGACCAAGGGGGTGGCACCAGTACAGGAGACAGGGGCGCAAAGGGCATGGGTGCCAGCGTAAATGAGCATAGTTGCACAACAGGCACAAACAGGTACTGGCCGTTGACAGAGATGACAGATGAGTAAGAAGGAACTGTGGAAGAACATTCCATAGTAATAAAGAGAAAAATGACATAGAGAGGGGGTGAGTATAGAGGAGTAACTGAAAAGTGTCAGGATGGAATGGGCAAATGGGAGTACTGATGAGGGAAGTAAAATGGACAGAAGGAGGGAACAATGTGCAGGAGGATGAAGGAGAAAAGAAGGGAGGAGTTGGGAAGAAAAATGAGGGAGAAAGAGGTGGAATGTTAGTGTTACGGGACTCGATACTAAGAGGGGTCAGGTGGGGTAGCAAGGGAGAGAGGCACAGTCAGGTTTTGGTGGAGGCCATGCCAGGAATGACGGCGGAAGGGGTGAGGCAATCTGTTCTAAAGTGTATCAGAAGGGGCAGGGAAAAACCTCACCTAATTCTGCACTTGGGGATGAACAACTTGGCTGATGAGATGGTAGATGAAGTGAAGTGAAGAGAAGGTTTGAAAAACTAGGACCAGTTTGCGAGGGGGCAGGAAGACCAGTTACTTCTCAGAGGTACTTCCAGTTCCTAGGGCAAGTACAGCAAGAAAACTGAGAATTCAGGAATTTAATGAATGGCTGGGAACCTGGTGTCAGGAGAAAGGGTATGGGCTATAGGAGGGAGGGGTGTGATCTGGGAAGACAGCAGTCTGCACGCTAAAGATAGACTGCACTTAAACAAAGTAGGAAAAAAATTACTGAAGAAAAGGATTGGTGAGTACATTGAGGAGAATTTAGACTGGGGGTGGATGGCATGAGGGTTAGAGGTACTCAGAGGCCTCAGGATGGGAAACCATATGAACTTACCCCCCATAATAGTGAAATAAGACTAGGGGCAAATACTACAGGGGTGCCATAAAGGGAGGGCAGGAGGGGGAGGGGAGAGGAGAAAGGAAGGGGATGAAGGATGGTCTCAAGTGCTAGAAGCCTGGGGAATAAAATAGCGGAACTACAGGTTCTCATGGCGGAGAAAGGGGTGGACATGGCAGCCATCACTGAGACATGGGCCACCCAATACCATGGGACCTGGTGGTTCCAGGATACAGATTATTCCACAAGGATAGAGTTAAGGGGAAAGGGGGAGGGGTGACACTCTATGAGAGAGATGGGCTGAAGTTTGTAAGGGAAGAGGGGGATACAGAGTCACTATGGATGCAAATCCAGGATCCCAAAATTAGGACACTAAGGTTGGGAGTGGTGTACAGGCCGCCCTCCCAATCAGAAGAGATAGATAAGGTACTGGCGGGACAGATCTGGAGGAACTGTGGGAAGGGTGGGGTGCTCAAAGTAAGGGACTTTAACCTGCCTGGAGTGGATTGGGGTACACCAGCCACCAAGTGTAGAGGGGAACAGGTAGTGCTGGATGCCTTCCAGGATAACTTCCTGATGCAGATGGTCGGTGAACCAACTAGGGAAGGGAACACCGTTGACCTCATGCAGACTAATGGGGAATGGGTGAAGGATCTGCAGGTGGAAGAACCACTGGCGGGGAGCCACCACAGGACAGTATGGTTCCAGTTTCAGATGGATAAGGAGAGGTCTGCATCTGGCACAAAGGCCCTGGTCTTTAGAAAGCCTGACTTCAAAAGGATGGGTGAAGTGGTACAAGGGTTCTAGGATCGTGGATATGGTGTTCTATTCACACTGTTTGGCATGTCCCTTTCCCCTTTAAATCTTGCCGGATGATCTAAAAGCTGGCTCCTCCCACCTACCTGGGTGGTATATTCCTCGGCTCTGTCCCTTGATGTCAGATCTTCCTCTCTGCTGGAAGATTTAGGTTCCGTCCTTACTGCTCCCATGTTGAGTGGGCCTTGGTTCTCAATCTTTCCGATAAACTACTGAAAATGAAACTCATTAGAGCTTTTACACATAAATTTGCGATAGCGACCACAGTGGAAGACGAGTCCTCGCCCGGGTTCTGCCGGTGTCCCTGCGGGCAGAAGATGTCCTGTACTGACCCACATGCCATGTGCGTTTACTGCCTGGGCCATGCTCATGATACTCAGGCCTGCGACTTTTGTCATGCATTCCATTCTGCAGTCTTAGACGATCATCTCACATGTTTGCAGCTCAGACAACCAGAAAAACAGTACCTGCCAGTCAAATCCAAAGATGCCCATTGTGTGGTCTCCATGGCCGCAGGATCTACCGACCAGCTGGAGCAAATCAAGGCCTTTGAGGAGGAAGAGGCAGCTTGCGCCACCAAGCAATCCTCTTCCGTCTCGATCTTTGTCCTGCTCAAACTGGACTGTTCCTTCTCCAGCTCCTTCAAGGAGATGTTCCAGTTTCTCCCAACAAAAGGAGAGGGCCCATCCAGCTCGCACACCTCCTGCTCCCATAAAAAGGATAAAGGGTTGAGAGAGGATTCATCATGTCGACGTTGCTGTTGGGATAAAGAGAGAGAGAGAGAGAGAAAGAAAGAGAGAGCTCAGTCCCAGGAGTCTCTTGTTTCAACTTCGGTTGAAATTGTGACCTCGGCCGCTGACTTCCCGGTACCCCCATCAGGCCAGCTGGCTCAGAAGCAGGATGATGACCCGGTCGGAAATGTAATCGACCCCATCGACCCACTGTCAACTGATGAGGCTGACAATTCTTTCTTCAGGACTCCGGTCCTGCCGGGACCTACAGAGGAGGAGACCCAGCCCACTGGGACTCCACGCGTGGTCTCTGTCCCTGACCTGGAGGAGCCGCAGTTCTCCCCGACCCCTTCCGAGCACCCCTGTCTGTCCCCCTATGGTCAAGGTCTTGGACACCCTCAACCGACAGGCCAAGGAAGTCTCACAATCGGTGCTCCAAGAATCGGTGATGCCGCCATTCATCCTCATCCTCATTGGATGATGAGAGGCTTCGATGCCAGCTGCGTCGACGCTATGAGGACCTTATGTGGCAACAGCTAATGCTGACTGGTCTGAAGTCAACCCCGGCTTCCACTCCAGCCATCACATGACTGTCACTCTCTAGGCTGACGCCAACTCCTCCGGAGCTGGTCAACACTGCCCCTCTGCCTGCGAAGCCACCCTCTCCACCAGTCCTGATGGAACTACCACCTAAATAGCCTCCCTCAGGTGCTCCTGCCTAGTAGTCTTGGCCTGTTCAGGGGTGACCGCACAGGCTGTCTGTCACCATCATTCCCGACTATCTGCGGCGGGTTGAAAGTGACTCTGGTGGTCGGCTGCTCTATCCAGACTTGAGGTCCGAGGATTCGGACTCGAATCCATGCAGCCATGATTCAGTGAATCTCTCGACGGAGGAAGGTCCCATGTCCTTCCTGGGCATCCTCCGTCTCATCTCCGAATCCACGGGGATGCCCTTGGAGCCTGATGAAAAACAGGCTGAATATCCCCTAACTGACATTCTCAGAAAAGGTGATTCTCCGTCTGAGGCCTTCCCAGCGGCCAAAGCCATAGTTGGCCTGGCCTTGGAGCTGTGGCAGCACCCAGCCTCCTGCCTTGTGCCTTCAGCCTGGATGGCCCGCAAGTATGCGGTTCCCATCGGCTCCACTTCAGGGTTCACACAGCACCCCTCAGCTGAGGTGTTGGTGACTGAGTCTGTGTTCTGGTGCTTGGGCAACTCAGGGAACACTGATAGACCTCTGGACAAAGAGTCCAAGAAGTTGGACCATTCAGTCAGTAAGGTCTATGCTGCCTCCTCGTTTGGTCTCCAACAGGTGAGTTCAGCCATCATTATGGCACACTTCTCCCATGCCCTCTTGGGCTCTCTGTATGAGGTGCTTCCTCATCTCCCCGCAGACCTTCAGACCATGGTCAAGCAGGTCCGGGGCCAGGGTCAAGCTGTTGCTAAAGAACAACCCCAAATGGCTCTGGATATTGGGGATTCTTGTGCCTGTTCAGTGGTGGCCACAGTCATCGTGCATTGCAGGGCTTGGCTGAGAGTCTCGACCTTTACAGCAGACACCCAGCACAAACTGATAGACATTCCTTTCCAGTGTACCGACTTGTTCAGTCCAGGAGTTGAAGTTCACCTTTTCAGCGTATTGAGAAGTCCAGTGCCACTTCGATTCCATTACTTCCGTCCAGAAAGAACATCAGGGTTCAAAAAAGCAGAAAATAAAGCACTTTTGGTCTTCTGCCCCTGTGGCCAAGCTCCAGTGCCAATCTGGGCAGCAGCAGCAGGCTCAGTCTTGGCATCCATGGCCCAAGTCAAGGGCTTTGGCAGCCCGTAAGCCCAGAGGGAAGGGCCCCAGCAGTCCCCCCGTCCACTGGCTCCCCCTCCTCCAAGCCTGCACAGTGATGGGATGGGGGTTGCCAACCCAATGCCTGTCTCGACCACTTTGGGTCCTCCCATAGGGGGCCGGCTCCACCACTTCCTTTCCACCTGATTTGCTGTCACGATGGACAGGTGGGTCTTGGAAGTGGTCAGCCAGGGACTGCCTCTGGAATTCAAGCAGTACCCACCAAGCCGAGCCTCCACTCCACAGGAGGAGAAGGTATTAGCCCACACTCAGTCGGCTCTCAGAGACGACATTGCTCAACTCCTCCACAAGGAGGTAGTGGTAAGAGTTGCACATCTCTCTGTCAACCCAGGGTTTGTTTCCAGGTACTTCCTGGTCTCAAAATGGATGGGGAGCTGGCAGTTAGACTTCTGGTTGGACTTCCAAGCAGCATGGCGGTGTAAACACAGAGCTCCACTACACCCCCTGCTAATCTTCCTGATTTGACGTTCTTAACAACAAACAAATCAAAATAAACAAGATTAAGATATTGGGGACATACGTAAGAAGCAACTTGAAGAAAAATAAAAGAAACAGTACAACTACGGGCAGCAGTGAGCAGAATTAAATCGAGCAGCAATGTCGGCTCAGGAGTCCTCCGATTCCGAAAACTCTCAAGCGCCAGCAGAATGGCTGGACCAGACGACCATACCAAATAATAAAGCGAGACACATGCATAAAGTTAGCTACTGTATACAAGGAGCCATTATCATTTCGTGCAGAAATTAAAGATCTTCCCTTGTCAATCTTCACCATTCATTACTGCTTGGGTTAAGCCAGAGGCACGCACCCGCTACGGGAGTTTTTTTTGGAGTCGGCTCCAACGGCGCCGCCCTCGAGCTCGATGTACCGCGTTATGCGCGAGGGGCGGCCGTTAGGTGCTGCAGACTCCTCCTCTATCTCAGTTCTGTTTCTCCCGCCATCGAGCCTGCACCTGCTATGTGGTAGCGAATAGTGTTCTCGGTTTCTAATACCTCAAGACTCCTCGTTTTCTCTGAGACGACTCTCTCGACACTGTATACCGGTAAGACCGTTCCTTTTTTTCTATAATATGGCGCCGAGTGCTTTATTGCTTTTTTTCCTTGTTTAGTTCGCATCATGTCAGGTTTGGGAGCAAGGCGTAAGTCGAAGGCGGGCCGCGCCCCTATACGTCGGTGCTCCTGTGGCCGGCATTTTTTCATCTCGGACCGGCATGATGTCTGTCTCCGTTGCCTGGGAACCAACCACAACATGGATGCGTGCGATGCCTGTTTCTCCATGGACCGTCCTGTCCTCGAAGTCCAGCGTTCAAGCTCGGCAGGCCCTGCCGACCTTGAGGGGCAGCGTCGCTCAGGGATTCCCAGGTAAGGTCTCTAGCCCTTCCCGGGTCCCTCCGGGCCCTGCTCTGATCCGAGGAGGAGAGACTTCCTCCTATTCTCTTGCTGAGAGAGCTTCTCTCGCAGTGTCGAGGGAACACCATGGTCACTTCGGGGCACGATGGGGACACCGCCTCGGCAGTCACCTCCTCGGAGGTGCAGGCTCCCCAGTGTCGAGGCCCGCGCCTGCTGGGCCTGGCACCTGTGGACCTCGACACCACCCTCTGGCACCGTTTGGATCCTGGTGCCACTTGCGGTGCCGGTGATCAAGAAGGCAGCTTGTGGGTGGCGCCCGCAGGCAGTTCTGCTCTCGGTGGCGCTGGGGGTGGCGCTGTGGGCTAACTGGCGCAGCAGGGGAGCCGGGACCAGGCCTAGCAGTTGCGAGTGGGCTAGGGTCATCCGGCGCCGTCCTTAACCGGCGCCGTTCCTCCGGGGACCCCCGGGGTTGCCAGCATGGAGGTTCTGCTGGTCTCGTCCTCTTCGGAGGTCGATGACTCAGATGTAGACCCTTCCTGGCACCCTGACCCTTCGGGGTCCCCAGTAACACGTGGTGCTAGGCAGCACAGCGGACCCCTCCCGCTGTCTCCGCTCCCGTCCTCCCCTGAGGACCCTCGGGCTAGGGGTGGCCCCAGGTCCCAGAGGGGTGATGTGGTGGGGACTGAGGGGGGCTCTCCCTCGTAGGGGGTCTGTGACAGCTACCCTTCCGGGTGCTGTTGCCACCTCTTGGGGTGGGGGAACACTGGAGTCAAGGCGGAGGGCTTTCTTGGAGTCCGAGGGGCGGGAGACGGTCGTCGCGGTCTCGGCTGGCCACCCTTTGTGGGGTGACTAGGCGCCGTAGCGCCAAACCCCGCCTTTCCCTCTTGGGCCCCAGGACTCCCTCCAGTGGCGTTGCTGCGGACTGCCCTTCTGGATCCATGCAGTCCCAGGTTCGTCACAGGGGAGGATCCCCTTCTGGGCTCTTCCAGGCCTCGCATCCCCAGGGTTCTGTTTTGCGACCTGGTTTGTTGTCCGGGATCCCGCCTAGCTGGGCTCCGTTCCCAGTTTCAGAGCCCTAGCAGAGGTCAGTTGCTCTTCTCAGGTGCCCTTCTCAGTACCTCTGCAGCCACCCCCACTCTTCCAGGCCATGTCGGTCCCTGGGGCCGTTATCCTGGGAGCAGTTCAGAGGTTCTCGCGGTGGCCTTCCCCTCATCGTTAGATATATGCATGGCGGGTCTTTTGACTCTCCCACCACGCCACAGGAATCTTCTGGACATTCGAGCTCCCCATCATCCTCGTCTCCCTCCTCTGAGGAGAGGAACCTGCTCATCTTACCTCCGACGCTGATTTCACTGAATATCATCGATTCCTTTCGAGGATGATGAGGGATCTTTGAATCTCTTATGTTAGGCGAGACAATACTGAACGGGAGATGCATGAATTCCTTGGAGAATTCAGTGCCCAGCACCTGGTGGTACCTTCCTGGCCTATTCCCTTCCAGGAGGTGTCTATCCATTCCTGGCAGTCGCCAGCCACCCCTTCTCCAGCCCCAGTAGACTGTTGACGAAGGTACTGTGCCCCCTCGGAATCCCTGGGTACCCTTCCCAACCTGTCCTCGGGTTTGGTATACCTAGAGACTCCTTCCAGGCGTCGCCGCCTGGCTTGATAAATCCACGGTTAATTCCCTACAGTTCGACTGGTGGGGGCGAAGAGTGTTCTCTTCCTCTCGTGCGGTGGCCTGCATTGCATCACATCAGGCTCACCACGCTGCCTACAATTGGCATCTGTGGTCGATGCTCTCCCAGCTCTTAGCATCAATGCCAATCTGACACCAGACAGAGCTGTTGCCTCTCTGCTATAGGCCTGGAGCTGGCAAGCACCAAGCAAGGGCATCTTACGATGCTAATGAGGTGGCTTCCAGGCTTGCGGGGACAGCGATCTGCATTAGGCGGACGGCTTGGCTTTGTCTATCAAGGTTGTCACCCCTGGCCCGGCATAGGGTGATTAGCTCCACTTTCCGGGGGACCTGTCTCTTTTCCTCCAGAGCTAGGAGACTTCTGCAGAGGCTTCCTCCATCTCCCTGTCCTCGGGGGGCCCCTCCTAGCTCTTCTCCCACATAGGCTTCTCTCTGCATTAGCCAGGATCTTCCCCTTCTGTTTCTCACCAACAGGAGGCTGGGGGTCTTGTTCCCTCAGGGTTCTACCCCCTTTTTTAAGGGGGAAGGGGGCTTGGTACTCACCCAAGCAGTAATGAATGGTGAAGATTGACAAGGGAAGATATGAAAATTACGTACCTACCGTAATTCTTGATCTTCTCTTGTATCTTCACCATTCATTACTGATACCCTCCCACCTTCCCCTCAGTGGCCTCCTTCTGTGGCGTCTCCCCTACCGTCTCATTCCTCATACTTTCTTGGCCTTTATGCCAAAAAAACTTTCTATTTTCCATTCTTAGTGAATGGATCTCCCTTTTCCTCAAGGTAAGAGGAACGAGCACGGTTATAATTTTCTCTACTTCTGAGGGAACTCTTTCTGACCACCCTTTGGGTGCAATTCCTTACCTTCTTCCGGTCATGCAGTTTCACGGCCCAAGTGGCCATGCCTGTTCTGGCCCCGGCAAAATCAAGAATCTTCCTGGCAGGTATTATTTCTAGCTCTTCTAGCTACTGACTGAACTTGTCAGCTCTGAGCGTCTGCCTGCCTTGCCCTAGGGAGTCTGATTGAGTTCCACTGTATTTTTCATACAAAACTGCCTTCGAGAGGCATAGTCTTCCATACACTGCTGTGTTAGCATCTAACAAGGTGCGAAGGACTTAGTCCCCTCCTGGCTGGGTGCTCTACCCGGAACAAGCTCTGCCGGACAGTCTAGGAGCCCTCAACTAGGATGAAGGGACTGGGCATGTTGAGAGTCCAGAGAGTCTGCCCTCATTCGGATCTGTTCAGGTGGTTCGGTTGAACCTCCCCTCAGTCCTAACAACTGGGATTCTTGCTCCCTTGTTAGTCTCGAGCCTATAAGCCTCTCAATCAATGCTCGATGGGCACTGTTCTCCCTCTCAACATGCCCCTTTTCTTCTTCTTCTCCTTCTTCCTCTACTTTCACTTTCCTTCTCTCTGTTCCTCCCTTAGAGCCGCCCTGGAAAGGAGGCCCTGCAGTCCCTTAGGGTAGGAATTCTCTCTCCTCTGTCTATTCTCTACTGGCTTATCCCTTTTTCAGTTCATATCCTTTCCTTTTTCTATCCCTCGGCTCTCTTGCCTCGCTTTTCCTTTTTTTTACCCTTTATTTTCGCCTCTCCGGCTAACAGAACTGAGATAGAGGAGGAGTCTGTGGCACCTAACGGACACCCCTTGCGCATGACGCGGTACGTCGCGCTCGAGGGCGGCGCCGTTGGAGCCGACTCCAAAAAAAAAAAAAAAAAACCCGTAGCGGGTGCGCGCCTCTGGCTTAATCCAATCAGTAATGAATGGTGAAGATACAAGAGAAGATCAAGAATTATGGTAGGTACGTAATTTTCATATCTTTACAGAGAGCTTCGCAGAGACGTAGTGAGCCTGGAGCAACGAGCTAATGCATCAGAGAGACAGATAACAGCAGTAGAGAACAGAGTAGACAACATGGAGAATACAATTCAACTCTTACAAGATCAATGTGTACAACTGCAAGAAAAACAAAAGAAGATCTAGAAAACAGAGCTCGCAGAAAGAACTTAAGATTATATTCCATTCCTGAAGGCTCAGAAGGTCAGGACATTGCTGAGTTTACTATTACTTTGCTCAAAGCAGCTCTTGAATTGCCCTCTGGTATTCAATTATCATTAAAGAGTTCCTGTGCACTGGGCCCACGGCCTACAGATCCAAATGCTAGGCCTCGATCTATTATTATGCGCTTTCTAAGCTACGCAGTCAAGGAGACAGTATTAACAGCAGCTTGGCGAAAAGGAAAGGTCTTTTATGGACAAACCCATTTCTGTGTAGATAATGACTACGCTCCACAAACTATGCGTAATTGCAGAGCATATGCAGACATCTTACCAGCTTTGAAGGAGGCAGCCATCAGATTTACAACACCGTACCCAGCCAGACTTGTGGTGCAACTGCCATCGGGAAGGAAGGAATTTCATACTGCGGAGGAGGCCAGAGAGGAGCTCCTTAAAGCAGGAATTAAAATAAAAACAAAATCCATGTTGGGATTGCAGAGAGCTGACCCACCACGCTGGCAAACAGTGAATTTGGGCAGAGCACAGAATAGTGGAGAGAGATAGCAAAGAGGGGGAACATTTCCAATCGCCTGGCAAATTTTCGCTAATCAGCAAGGGGAAGAACCTGACTGACAGAAGATGAAGATTGCCTTGGGATTTCTCGAGGGTCATCTGGATAGAGGTCTCTGAAAGAGCATGACTGATGAGAGGGACTGGGAATCCAGTTGTCTGAACTGGAATCTTTATTAGACGACAACGGTCTCACAGGAGGTTGGACAGAGCAAAGAAGCGCTTAATAAGTTTACCTGCAGAAAACTCTGCCATAACAAAGAAACAAGTAAAACTGTCAATCTGGCTGTTTGAACTGGCCCTGGCGATTGCTCTGAAGGAAGTGACGGATATCACGTTAAAGAGCAGATTATCGAGGGCTGTTTGATTTGTTTTCAGGGCTAAATTGACATAAGGGCCTAAGAAAAGCTGCCCTAGTTGTATACTACAGAATTTAGTTAATAATAAAACAAACAATTTACTTTTGCGGTGGAGGGGCATCTCCAGACCTGACAGGAAGCCTATTTCAAATCAAAGACAGACAGGCAGGATATTTCGAATTAGCAGTTTGATTTTTTTTTTAGCTTGTCTGCACATTTCCTTTTATTTTTATTAGGGGAGTAGTATATCCCCAGGAGACCTGGGCATTTGGTGTTACCAGATATCCTCCGGTGACGTCAGACTATCAGGAGGCACACTTAGGGAGTAGATTTTTAGACTCCCCTACCTTGGAAGTCAATATTATTTGGAACACAGTGTATGTACATAGTTATCAAGAAAAAGGTCAGACATATACTGATAATTTGCTTCAGATTTCAAAAGTTTGATAAGATCGCAGCAGGAGATGTTTAAGAATAATCTAGACGGGAAAGGCATAAAATGTTTCAAAAAAAGTGATGTTCAGAATGATGGCTCGGGGGGGGGGGACATCAGTATGTTAATCCTTCAGGAATTGGATTATTAAGATGGGGACAACAGGAGAAAATATGTTTCCATAAGGGAATAAGATGGCTACTCAGATAGTAAAAGCACTCTCGCTTAATATAAATGGGCTTAACAACCCCATCAAAAGGGCCAGATTGTTCCAATATATTAAGAAACACCCCAGTGATTTTTATTACCTCCAGGAAACACACTTAACAGATACTGAACATGCAAAATTGAATTGGGGGGGCAGGTTTTGGGTATATGCGTCGTCCTTCCCTAAAGGGAAACGATTAGGAGCAGCCATTTTAATACCTAGGACCTCTCCTTTTCATTTAGAAACACAGTGCATAGACTTAGAGGGAAGGTATGTAATCTGGGACAAAGGTCACATTAGTGAACGTGTATTTTCCCCCTCTTACATCAGTTTGTCTGCTTAAAAGATTTTTTGCAATGCTTCTAGACATTATGCACGGCTGTCTTATAATAGGGGGAGATATCAATTTAACTTCGACACCTCGGTTGGACTCCTCTGCACCTTCCAAATACAGGCTAACATCAGCTGAAAGATTATTTATCTCTCAACTTAGGGCATTGGGTCTAATCGATGTATGGAGACATTTTTGTCCTCTTTCTGGGGGATATACATTTTTCTCCTCTAGACACAATTCTTACTCAAGATTGGACTACTTTTTCATTTCAAAAGAACATTTGGACTGTTTACAAGCTTTAACTATAGAACCTAGATTTCTTTCGGATCATTCTCCCCTATTTTTGAAGCTAGATTTTAAAATACCAAGGAAATCCACTGGGTGGCGCCTGAATACATCCTTCCTAAAGGATAAAGCTTTTAGTTACAGCTTTAACTCAAAAATAGCTTAGGTTATTGCAGAAAATTCGTCCCAGGAGATATCCAATATAGTTGTTTGGGATACTCTGAAGGTTGTGATTGGGGGGAGATAATTGCATATTCAGCATACAAGAAGAGATATTGGGAAACACGATATGGTGAATTACATGAGAAATTAAGGGAAATACAAACAAAGTTTACCCCTATTACTACAGAGTCCCAAACCCAGATTAATCAGACAAAGGCTGAGCTCCAGAAACTTTTAGACGAAAAAACACAACAGGCACTTTTTTTCTTGAAAACGTATAGGTATGAGGGAGGGCCAAAAGGGGAGAGAAACTTAGCCCAGAGGCTTAGGGGACATAGGACAGCCACAATCATAACACATTTAGTGGATCTGGAGAGAAAAACAAGAGCTTTTAATTCACAGCAGATAATGTAATTGTTCCAGAAATATTATAGGCAAGTATATAAGAAACCACAAGATCCAGAATTCAACAAAACTGAGGAAATTTTCCCTCCTTACATTAAGAAAGCTAGCTAGGGAAATGGAAAGCAGATTAAAAGCCCCTATCAGATCAGAAGTCAGATGTGCTATTAAGGAAAGTAAATCATTAAAAACCCCTAGCCCAGACGGATTTCCGTCCGAGTGGTACAAGACTTTTAGTAAACAACTGATCCTTTTACTACTAAAGGCCTTTTTAGAAGTTCAACAGGAGAGTCCACCTCCTCCTTCATGGGATTACACTAGAGGAATACACTAGAGGAATGGTCAAATGTATGGCAGCTTAGATTCAATGCTAAGAAGTGCAAGGTAATGCACCTGGAAAACAAAAACCCAGGGGAAGAGTACACAGTGGGGGGTGAGATACTAACAACAACAAGAATGGAAAGGGACCTGGGGGTAGTCATATCAGATGACCTAAAGATGGGCAAGCAATGTGAGAGGGCAGCAAGGAGGGCTGGGGGGATACTGGGATGCATAGGGAGAGGCATCACCAGTAGAAAACAGGAAGTTATTATCCTTCTGTGCAGACAGCTGGTGAGACCCCATCTGGAGTACTGTGTGCAGTTCTGGAGACCCAGTCTCCACAAAGACATAGACAGGATGGAAGCTGTCCAGAGGAGGGCAGCTAAAATGGTGCAGGGTCTGCACCGGAAGACATATGAAGAGACTTAAGGAGCTTAATATGTATAGCCTCGAGGAAAGGAGGAGAGGGGACATGATAGAAACTTTCAAGTACCTCAAGGAATCAACAAAGTCCAAGAGAGTAGCATCTTTCAAAAAGAGGTGTGCAAGAACAAGAGGCACAATTTGAAGATGGGGCGGCTCAGAGGTAATTTAAGAATATTTTTCACAGAGAGGTTGTGGATGCATGGAGCGGCCTTCCGGAGGAGGTTGTGGAGTCAAAATCAGTGGTGGAATTCAAGCATGCATGGGATAGTCATAAGGCAATTCTGGGGGTTGGGGGTAGGAAGAAGTAGGCTGCTGGTTAACTAGGATCTGCAGCTTATCCAGTAGGTAGGGAAATGGGCAGACTGGGTGGGCCAAGCGGTCCTTATCTGCCATCAAATTCTATGTTTCTATGTTTCTAATATTTCACCTATATTAAAAAAGGGCAAACCAGCAGATCTGCCTACTTCATATAGGCCAATATCCATATTAAACATGGACTACAAGTTATTTATGTCCATATGGCAACATAGACTGTAGGAATTGTTATTCTCTGATTAATTCAGATCAATCTGGGTTCATTCGAGCCGGAGAAACCACAGATGATATACGTAGAACGATCCATTTGTTGGACCACTTAAATCAGAGACAGATACAGGCAGTGTTGCTTAGCCTTGACGCAGACAAAGCTTTTGATCACGTCAGTTGGCCTTTTTTACGGGAAACTTTGCGCAAGTTTGGATTTTCTGGGGAATTCTCTAGCATGATACAGAGAATCTGTACCTCTCCGAAGGCATATGTTAAAGTGAATGGACAGTTATCTTCAACGATACAGCTGAGAAGGGGAACTAGGCAGGGTTGCCCACTTTCCAACTTACTGTTTGCCATACACATTGAGCCATTGGCTGAAGCCATAAGGCAACATCCTAATATTCAGGGGTTCCCTTTAGGAGGAAGGGATTTTACTATATCATTATATGCAGGTAATGTATTATTAACACTCCTAGAACCAGAAAAGTCCATTCCTGCTACTTTACAAGTGATAGATAAGTTCTCTGAGATAGCCGAATACAAAATACATAAACAAAAAACAGAGTTATTATCTTTAAATTTCATCCCCTCTCAGTCTCTGAAGAACCAGATCCCTCTGAAATGGAGAAATAATAAGATTAAATATTTAGGTGTAAATATTCCCCAGAAATGAGAACATTTGGAACTGTTTAATTTAGAGCCCCTGTCGATAGAGATAGAGAATTTAGTCGGGAATTGGACACATCAGGTATTCTCTTTTTCAGCTCGAATACAGGCTATTCGGATGACCTTATTTCCTAAGATATTATATTATTTCCAGACTTTGCTTATTATTCCATCACAATTCTACTTTGCATCCTGGGCTAGAATCTTTTTGAGATTTGTGTGGGCAGGACAAGCAGCCTAGGGTCAGATGGTCTCTGTTACAGTTACCAGTGGCAAAGGGGGTTGTAATCTTCCAAACCTTAGAGATTACTATAAGGCAGTAACATGTAAAATAGTGATGACATGGCTGAATCCTCAAGTAGAAGAACCATGGCAATTTATTGAATTTATACTAAATGATTTAGTAAATATTATCCCTATTATATCTGCCCCCAAAACGCTTCTCCACAGTTACAAAACTTTACATTTGGAACCCGTTATATGTTAAAGGCTTGGTTTGATCTAAGGGCGTCTACTACATTAACTGAAGTTTTTGGTTATTTTAAACTAATCGGTACAGAAAGTGTATTTTGGAGATAGGTGCTGTTCGGGTCCATCAAGAATGGAAGAAAAAAGGTCTGCTTTTGTTATATCAATACCTAGCTGTAAATGGAGTATTGCCTTTTGCCACATTACAGACAAAATATCAACCTCCCCATACACACCATTATAGATATTTACAGATTTGGTCATTTATACAGAAAGAATTATCATTAAATATTCTGCTCTCTCTTGTACCTATGTTGATGTCCCTTTTAAGGGACGCTATAGAAGGCAGGGAACAAATTCATTTGATTGGGCAAGTATATAAAGCAATAAGAGATTTTTGGAAGGAATCCACTGAAGAAATCTTAGGGAGATGGAATAGAAAATTAGGGACTCAGATAACTTATGAGAAATAGTTGTAACCTGTTCCTTACTCGATGAAAGTATCACAGTCATCTTATTGGTCAGAATATATATGGAAATGATGTAGTAGATATTTTTATACGCTTGACAAAATTGCTAAATTTGTATCTGTGCGGTATGTCCTTTGTTGGAGAGAATGTGGAGAAAAAATGGCAAATATAACACATATTTTTTGTACCTGTCTGAACGTTACTCAATGCTAGAGAAGAATATACAAAATATTGTGGGACCAGAAATTAATTTATCCAATCAGACGATTCTGCTTTATATTGGGGAAGACGGAAAAGTTCCACCAGGTGGAAATAACTTACACCTGTACCTGGCAGCTCTAAAAAGGTTATAACTCGCCTATGGCGAATGGCTAAAGTACCCACCCTCTCTGATTGACATTCATTGATGACTGAGATATATTATCTAGAGAGAGAATAGTAGCTTCTAGAACTGGAAGGATGTCACGATTTGAGCTCCAATGGAGACCATGGGTTTTCTATATCTCACCTCGAGATGAAACATTTGTTCCCTGATAGAGCCATTTGAAAGTGACCGATTTTTGTAAGATATGAATTTTGATCAAGTGTCATTTGATATATAACAGAATGGTGTTATTTATTTATTTATTAGCTTTTGGTAACCGGGTAAGTGCACTAGACAACAGATCTGCCTATTTTCAGGCTCGACCCGGGAGAGCACAGGACATTGGTTACAATATGCAGAAATGCACAGACATAATATAGGTGTACAGGAGCAAAACAAGATATACATTGGGTAGCACAGTAGCAGTTACATAAGGGTACATTTTAGGCATAGATCATAATAAGGATGTAAAATAAAGCAATTAGAGTAACCATAAGACAGCTGAGGACAGAAAAGACATCAAGGTTCATAGCCACCTAGACAAACGTATTGCATGGGAGAACATTAGTGTAGTACTCAGGGTCAGACCCGACAGCCTGCAGTGGAACAAAGCAAATTAAGAGCATTTGCATTGGCCAGAGGCTAGGAGGTGGGTGAACAGCAAGTTTTTGAATTCTCGATGGGAGGATGACGTTTTCACCATAAGGGGGAGTGAGTTCCAGAATTTGGGAGCAAAATGGTCAAATGCCTGTTCACCCATTTTTGTCATGCAAGGTCTAGTGAAGAGCATGGGGACAGAGGAAGATCTGAGGGTACGGGTGTGTGAGGCAGGAGTCAGGAGGTTGGCAAGATAGACAGGGCAGGGAGGTCTAGACAGGGAGTCGATAAAGCAGCCCAGGGAGTAGGCTCGAATATCCCTAGGTGACAGCCAATTTAAGCCAGCGTAAAGGAGACAATGATGGGTAAGACGTGGGGCAGTTAAGATGAATCTACAGATGTTGTTGTAGACAGTGTCCTGTTTGTGGAGTGTAGCAGAGTTTGCAGCAAAGAGGAGGGGCAGAGCATATTGGAGCTGGGGTAAGAGAATACCTCTCGCAACAGAAAGTCTAGCGGAAGGAGTGAGGGAGTGGCGCACGTGATAAGCTCCTCCAATTTTAGCATTGACGGCACGGCACACCATATTGACATGTTGAGACAGGTCAAGTGTGGGATCCAAAGTGACCCCAAGGTACTTGAAGGACTCAGTGTTTGAGATGAGGGAGCCATCAAGGCATTGAACCCGGAGCCTGTTCGCAGGGGCAGACAGTTTCTTAGAGGATCCGAATAGCATAGCACAGGTTTTTCTAGGTTCAGGACTTGGTGGTTGCTAGAGAGCCAGGTCTGCAGGAATTGGAAGTCATAGTGAGTGAAGTTGATGGCAGCAACCGATTTTGACCCAGAGTAGAGAACAAGGTCATCTGCGTACATAAGAGTGCAGCTATGCCGGGACATGGTGGGAATATCATTTAGGAAGAGGGAGAAGAGTAGAGTTCAAGAGTGGATCCTGGGAACTCCACAGGAGATGTTTAGGGGAGGAAAGGGCCTTGTGAAATGCTACCACCTGAGTCCGATTGTCAAGATAGCTATGGAACCAGGAGAGGGCTTGGTCAGATGCTCCAATGGATTGGAGCTTCTTTAGCATGAGGATGGTGTGTACCATGTCGAAGGCTTTAGACAGGTCAATAAAGGCGGCCCCAGTGGTGTAGGCCATGGTCCATATTATTTCTGATGTCATTTGTAAGTTGTGTAAGTGCAGAGGTGGTACTGTGACCGGGCGGAAACCATGTTGGCACAGGGTTTGAAGATTAAACATGTCAAGGTGAGCAGCAAGCTGGCGGTGGACTATTTTTTCAAGCAGCTTACTGAGAGTGGGCAGAAGAGATATAGGGCAGCAGTTGGACATGAGTTTGACATCACCCTTTTTGTGTATAGGGATGGTTCTGGCAGTTTTCCAGGTGGATGGGACAGTAGGCGTGCAGATCGAGAGGTTAAAAAGCCAGGTGATAGGTCTGGTCAGCCAAGGTGCATACTGCTTAAGTATGCAAGGATGGATGCCCTCAGGCCCTTGACCCCCAGTGCGGAAGGGAGTTAAGTAGCTTGAGAACTTCAAGGTATGTGGTTGGAGCCAGAAACGAAAGGGAGGGTGGGAGGGGCGAGGGAGGAGAGAGGGACAGTCAGGTTGAGGGCTAGTTAGAGTGGCAGCTGGTGGAGAAGAAAAAGGGCATTGAAGGCATTGGCAATGGTGTCATGGTTGGTGCAGTGAACACCTTGAATGTTCATGTCAGCTGGATTCTGTGGCTTGTCGTTGCCAAGAATGTCCTTAATTTTGGACCAGTACCTGCGCGGTTGTAGAGGATGTTATTAGTAGGTTCCTATAGTAGGTGCTTTTGATCTGAATTTGTCTTTGCAGTTGTTCGTAATACGATAGTCTTCAAAGTCTGCGCGAGGTGGGAGATCTTCCACCTGGACCAAAGTTTGTCCCTAGATTTGAGAAGTTGAAGCAGGCGTGTTAGCCACTTGGTTACTTTCCCTGCCATCCTACATGTGGTGACCAGGATGTGAAGGTTTTGAAGAGAGGAGGAGGAGCTGAAATATTCTGTGGCTATGTTAATGTCCTCTGTTTGGTAGAGGGGACCAGTCAACCTGGTTAAGGTCAGTTGAAGCCCTCATGACTTAGGCGGGAGAGATTAGGAAGGTTACAGTTTTAGCAGGAGGGAGGAATGACGTGTTCAGACACAGTAGATAGGATAGTGGTCACTAATTGTGTCAGGTTGCACACCGGCTGAGGCAACATATTCCGTCCTGTTAGTAAGTATCCAGTCAAGGAGGGTGGCTGGTGCCCCACGTGAGACCCTTGTGGGTTCATGTATGAGCTGGGATAGATTTGCCTTGCTAGCTAAGGAGGATAGGTTAGCTGAGTTTTCTCCGGACCAGTCAAGGTTAAAATCACCAAGGCAGATAATGTCATTCTTGCCTGTAACTGAAGGCAGAAACCTAGGAGTTCAGTGATGCCTTGTGTAGCATTTTGGGGGATATAAGTACAAAAATATGGAGTTTCTTTACACCCCAAAGTAGTAAGGAGTGTAAGATTTCACAGTTTGGTTGGAGGGTCCTGCAGAAGGGTAATGTTTAGGTGAGTTTTGAAGTAGAGGCAAGGCCACCTCCTTTTAGTGCCAGGACGGTCGATTGAAGCATGTTGTATCAGGAAAGTGGCACTGAGAGTCAAGCACTGTGGGCTAAGCCAGGTTTCTGTGATGGCGAGGCCGTCCGGGACATTAGTATAGATCAAGCCTGGAGGTCAGGAGGTTGGCCATAAGGCTCCTAGCATTCAGGTGGCAAGTTAATCCATCGGTTTTAGGGAGAGTGGTGGCTGGGGGGCAAGGTTATGACAGGGCGCAGAGATGGACCAGGGTTGATCTCAATGTTGCGGATAGTATAAGAGATAGGGTTAGTAACCATAGCGGGGTGATGAGGTACGCCCTGATAGAGATGCAGGGTGGCGGCTTCAGATGAAGGTGAAGGTATCTGACTATTGGGCGAATACACTTGCTGATGAGAGCAGAGGGGGGTAGAGGTAGTGGAGTGGCAGTAGCAAGCATGTTGGAGTAGTAGAAGTCAAACTGAGTATAGTATTGGCAGAAGCTGTTGATGTGTTCAAGCAGTAAAGCTCAAAGAGGATAGGAAGGCAAAGTATTCCCATGAGGGCGCTAAGAGGGAGGAGGGACATTTTGACTAGAAAAGGAGTGAGGTAGAGAGGAAAGAGACAGCAGAGGGCTCCTTTAATATAAATCACCAAGTGAAAACAGCTACTAGAGCGCAGTAAAATGTGACAAGTGAGGTATTGGGAGCAAATTGCTCAAACTTAATCAGGCTCCCTCTAGTGGCAAAACAATATAAGGAGCTAATGGAAAAAAAAAAAAAATGATCAAGGTAGAAATTACCTGGGTTCGGGGCTTCTGCGGGCAGGGAGGGCTTCAGGGCAGGCCCTCACGACCTCCGGTCTCCTCAGGGAAGGGGGTGGTCTCTGCGGGAGAGTGGAGAGAGAGGGGGGATTAAATATGCAGCACAGGCAAAAGATTAACTTGCTGGGGGCGGGCTGGTAGTGGGTGTGGGGAGAAGAGCAAATGGACTGTGGGCTATCAGGTACTATTGTGATTCAAAAAAGAAGGTGATTACTAGCAGGGCAAACTGAAATTCTGCACACTGGAAATGCACTTTAGAAGTTAAAACAGTCCCCAAATGAGTTTTTCACAGGGGGGTATTTCAGTTACAACTGGAAATGCACTTTACAAATTAACAGTCCCCAGTGAGATTTGCACAGGGGGGGATTTCAGATAGAACACAGGTCCTGGGTTATAGAAACATGAATTGCCAACCCGAAGAACATTCCATGTATTGTAAAACAAAAGAGCAATACTGTATAGATGAACTCCTGCTGTCATATATATATCTATATAAAAAAACAGTAAAAAATAAAGAATATAAAAAAAAATGGACAGGGGGCTGACACGCCATCCTAGATCTGCATGACCTGAATCAATTTCTCAGGTCTTGAGCCTTCAGAATGACAACTCTGTCTGAGATCATACCATCTCTCAAGCAGAATATGTGGTTCTGCTCCCTGGATTTGCAGGTTACGTTCTTTCACGTCCCGATCCATCCATCTCACCAAAGGTTCCTCTGCTTCAAGATGGAGGGAACCCTCTACGAGTTCCAAACCATGTCTTTCAGCCTGTCATCAGCCCCCAGGGTCTTCACCAAATGCATAGCAGTGGTGGCAGCCCATCTTCGGCATCGAGGGGTCAGAGTTTACCCCTCTCTCAACAATTGGCTCATAGCTGGTCCCTCCAGACTGGAGGTAGAGAGATCCAAGGACTTGGCCCTCTAAACCTGCCTCAACATTGGCCTCCTGATCAACGAGGCTAAGTCTGAACGTGTGCCCTCACAAGTGATCTGCTTCATCGGGGTAGAGCTTGACTCGAGCCAGAGCCAGGCTCCCGGCAGACAGGGCAGAGGCTCTGTCCTCCGTTGCCCAATCATTTCTGGTTGGGCAGTTGTGCTCTGCCCAGGACTTCCTGTGATCTCTGGGTTACATGGTGGCCTGCACCTCCGTGGTCCGATGGGCCCAGTAGCATATGCGCCCTCTTCACAGGAAGCTGGCCAGCCAGTGGTCTCAGCATCGAGGTCACTTCGACCAGCTAGTCACTGTAATCCGGAAGATGTGGGATGCTCTCCAGCGGTGGACCAGCCTGGAACATCTGCAGGGAGGGATCCCATTTGTCCTCCCCGAGTCGATGGTCGGCCTGACTGACACCTCTCTCACAGGCTGGGATGCCCACATGGGGAATTACAGAGTCCGTGGGCTCTGGACCCTCAAGGAATCCTGATGCCGTATCAACCTGCTGGAGCTCCGAGCAGTTTGGCTGGTGCTGGTTGTGTAGAAAACATAGAAACATAAAAGCTGACGGCAGATAAGGACCGCAAGGCCCATCCAGTCTGCCAATTTTTTCTACCTTATGAATGTGCCATAGGCCTGTGCTCTGTCAATGGCCTTGTGGTCATACTCACCTTAATTGCTCCCTTATGCCTGTCCCATGCCTGTTTGAAGCCCTGCACCGTATTCATATCCACCACTTCCTGAGGTAGGCCATTCCATGCATCCACCACCCTTTCTGTGAAAAAGAACTTCCTCCCATTCCTCCTTAATCGGCCTCCCATCTAATCTCTTGCTGTGTCCTCTTGTCCTGCTATTTTTCTTGTATTGAAACATGTTAGACTCTTTCACCTTGTTAATGCCCTTATGATGTTTGAATGTTTCGATCATATCACCTCTCTCCCTCCCTTGCTCTAGGGTATACATATTGAGCTCCGTTAATCTGTCCTCATATGTTTTGTGATGCAGTCCCTGCACCATTTTGGTTGCCCTTCTCTGGACTGCCTCCATTTTGTTAATGTCCTTGTGCAGGTGCGGCCTCCAGTACTGCATGCAGTACTCCAGATGGGGCCTAACCAGTGTCTTGTAAAGAGGGATTATTACCTCCCTCTTACGACTTGCGATACCCCTACTAATGCACCCCAACTTCCCTCTAGCCTTACCTACTGCTTTAGTGGTCTGCTTGGATGATTTCGGGTCATCTGTGATGACGATGCCCAAGTCTCTTTCTTCCCTTGTGATTGCCAGCAACTCCCCTGCCAACCTATAGGTGGCTTCAGAGTTTTTCTTCCCTATGTGCATGATCTTGCACTTCGTTGCATTAAACCCCATTTGCCACTCTTATGACCATTTTACCAGTTTATGCAGATCTCTTCTCATTCTGCCCACCCCATCTGGATCATCTAGTCTGTTGCAGATCTTGGTGTCATCTGCAAACAGACAAACCTTACCCTCCAGTCCATCTGCAATGTCACTGATGAAGATATTGAAGAGGACTGGCCCCAGGACTGATCCCTGCTGTACCCCACTTGTGACTTGCATCTCTTTTGACTGTATACCGTTTACCACTCTCTTATTTTCTGCCCATGCGACCAGTTTGCCACCCAGTTGACCAATTTCTGACCTAGCCCAAAGCCTACCCAGCTTATTAATCAATCTTCTGTGTGTAACAGTATCGAAAGCTTTGCTGAAGTCAAGATAGGTGACATCAACTGCTCCCCCTTGATCCACCACTCTGGTTACCCAGTCAAAGAAATCTATGAGATTAGTTTGACAGGACCTTCCTGTTGTAAACCCATGCTGCCTTGTATCCTGTGCTCCTATGGATTCCAGGTGTTGCACTATCCTTACCTTAAGGAGTGCCTCCATAATCTTGCCCACTACTGAGATAAGACTGACTGGTGTGTAGTTCCCTGCCTCCCTGCTACCACTCTTGTGGAGCGGGATCACATGAGCCCTTCTCCAGTCGTCTGGGACCTCTCCTGTGCTCAGAAACTCACTAAACAGTTCTGATAATGGCTCTGCTAGTTCCACTCTTAGCTCCTTTAGTACCCTGGGAAGTATGCCGTCAGGTCCCATTGCCTTGTCCACCCTGAGTTTAGCGAGCTCTTGTAGGACCCTTTCTTTTGTGAAGGGACTAGTACACACCTCCCTCCTTCCCCCGTGTTCATGGAACTGAGCTGTGGGCCCTGCCCTACCTTCTCCTCAGTAAATACTGAGCAGAAGTATTTATTTAGGATAGATGCTTTTCCTTGGTCCTCCTCCTCATGCTTCCCCTTATCCCCTTTTATTTTAGTAATAACCCCTCTGGACTTATTTCTTTCACTAATGTATCTATAGAAAGTCTTGTCACCTTCTTTTACTATTCATGCCAATGTTTGCTCAGTTTGAGCCTTTGCCTGCCTTACTGCCTTCCCTGCTTCCCTTGAGGAAGTTTGGTATGCCTCCCTATCTTCGTCCAGTTGCGTTCCCTTATATTTTCTGAAGACCAAACTTTTCGCTCTGACCTTTTCTGCTACTGTTCTTGAGAGCCAAAGTGGTTTCCTTCTTCTTTTGCTCTTGCTTTTTTCTCTAACATAATGTGATGTTGCTTGAAGTATTGCATCCTTTATGCGTGCCGACTTTGCCTGTATCCCCTCCTCTGTATTTCTTCTTGCTAGGGCTAGCTTAACTCTGTTGGCCATCTTATCAAAGTCAGCTCCTCTGAAGTCCCATATTTTTGCCTTGGAATGGGATGATCTTATCTGTGTCAATCTTCACCATTCACCACCTTTGGTAATGTGGCCGGAAGTCATGACCCCCGCAGAGCTTTTTCTTTTTTTTTTTTGGATGGGCGGAATCGACGTGCTGTTGGTGCTGCCCTCAAGGCCGATGCACTGCATGGAGCTCACAGGTTGGCCATTAGGTGTTGACCCCACCCTCCCGCCAGTTCTTCGCCTCCCACCATAGAGGTTGCACCTCGTGTGGAGCTGCTGTTCAAGAGGCCTAGTATCGTGTCGACATCAAAAGTTCCTTCAACGCCATCTGATTTTCAGCTGTGGTAAGACTGTTCCTTTTCTTTATTTGTCAGCGACGTCGAGTCTTTTGTTTAGCTTGTTTTGCCATGGATCATGTCTTGGTCGGGGGGCAAGAAATCACTAAAGATGGGGTGGCCCCTTATGGGACGGTGCTTGTGCGGCCACAAGTACTCCATCACCGACAAGCATGACCGTTGCCTTGTGTGTCTTGGCCCGCTTCATGACATAGATTCATGTGATGCCTGCTTCTCCATCGACCATTGTGTCATCGAGCAACGTGTGTGGAAAGTTGGATGATCTCCGCTGACTTTCGGGGGACGGGCGCACACTCGTCGGGTCAAGCCGCAGTCTCTCAGCCTTTCCTCCGGGTCCCATCCCAGTTCTGTACGGACCGTGGAGGAGTGGGCTTCTGCTCCTAGTAGCCTCGCTGTTGCAGGAGGCCCAGTCCGTCCGCCCTGGGGGATGGGCGGGAGGCACCACACTGGCAATTCGCCCCCTTGGGGGCGAAGACTCCCCCAGTGTCATTTCCTCAGGTTGGGAAGCCTAGATCAGCACCGTCCTTGACGCCGTCCATCGGTACCGTCTTGGTCCTCAGTGCCATTTGCGGCACCATGGTTGGCACTGGTCTGTCGCTTGGTGCCATCTCCGCTGTCAACACCGTGGGAGGTTCTCCAGCGCCATCTTCAACCATTTCTCACCTCGGCAACGAGGCTTGGGATGGCGCCATGTCTAGCTGTGGTGCCACTTGCAGCACTAAGTGAGGACATGGCACTGTGAGGGATATCAACCTGTCGGTACTGTTGTCACCGCTATCCCTGACTTTGGCACCATGGGTCAGGACGGCGCTGTGGCAGACATCGACTCTGCTTCTGCTACCACCCTCAATGCCATGTCTTCTTCGGGCACCATTCACAGTGCAGTTGGAGACTTTGGCGCTGGCTCTGGTGCAGACACCCGGACTGGTACCCCCTTTGGTCAGGATGGCAGCGGGTGTCCGTGTACTGTCTGGCATCGGACTTTGGTCTGTACCTCCTCGGAGACAGAGTCGGAGTCTGATTCAGACAGGCTGTCCAACTCTTTAAAGTTGGCAGCCCATATGGATACCCTGGTAGTTTCCTCGGCTGACCGGAGGCAGACCCCTTCTGAGGGGCGGGCAGTTGCTCCCATGTCCAGGGTCAGGGTGCTGACCAGCAGGCAGTGGTGTAGGCCACTGTTGCTCTGCAGCCTGGGCTCAGAGGGTTTCTGCCCCTCAGTTGTGGTACCCCTCAGGTGGTGTGCCTGGGTCGCCCAACTTTGGGGCCCGCCAGACACCACTGGAGGGAATGCTACTCTGGATAGTCCCTCAGGGGACTGACCAGAGTTGTGAACTGCCTAGGCTGGTGTTTGCGAGGAGGAGGGCTCTTTTGGACTCCGAGGGATCAAGGAGTCAGGGTGCCATGCGGCGGCCCTTTTCTGGGACCCACTCGGGTTCAGGAAGGAGTCATAATGCGGACCCCCGCCCTTCCTTCCCAGTCTCCTCGAGAGGGCTCTGATCTTTCTGGACATAAAGTCTCCACCACTCATTCACACTGATGGGATCTACACCGGAGCCACTAGGACCCAGCAAGAGCAAACTTTTTTGCAAGAGGGCCAGAGATGGAGCCGCGAGGAGTGGTGCTGCGAGCCTCAGCTCATGCGGCATTGACTGTCTTGGCGTCGACCCTCCAACTACCTCAGTTCCTTTTTTTCCCACCATCGAGTGCGCTTCAGTGATGATGTTGCTCACCCTCCGGGAGTCAAACTTCAAATTAGCAGCATAGTTTTCAGTTTATTGTTTTGTAATTGATCTCAAAATAAATACCGCCTACTTTTAACTTTACTTATTAAGAAAATAAATCTTCAGCCCTCCATTGACAGAGTTGACCATGAGCAGGTCAGGTGATGGTAGGGAGACTTCGTATGAAAGCTGTTCAGTCAAGGGGGGGTCTGATAACGGACGGTTCGATGCTTGGGATGATGGGCGGTCCCCCCGAAAGCATAAAAGAAAACTGTCCCATTCTCGGCACCATTCGGCCTCAGGCACTTTTTCAGCCCACAGGTCAAAAAAGAGAAAGCATCACTCAAGGTCACCCTCTGGTATGTCTGCGCTTTAACGGTCGGTTGTCGGGGTCAGATGCTGGTCTCCTCCTCTGGAGTCGCCGGTTTCTGTCTCTGGTGGCCAACCTCTTCGACATTGAAGCCCTTCCCCACCTACTGAAAGGGCTTCTGATGAGCAGTTTCATCAGTGGGCTGCTCTTATGGAGCAATGGGCTTGGAGGTTGGTCCAGCTGCCTGGCCCGGTCACTCCGAAGCCTTCGGGCCTTTCAGGGGAGCAGGTAGGGTGATTGGACCTTCCTAGTTGTGCGGCGCCCTCTTTGGTGCCGTCAACTCCACGCTCCAGTGTTTTCCCCCCTCACACGGCTGTGGCACAGGGGGCCACACCAATGCCTCTATCTCCTAATATTCCTCATCCTTTTTCTTCAAATCACAGTGTTCAGAGCCCTGGGTTGCTTTCGGCATGATGTGTCTGTCAGCGCTGTTGTCGGTGCAGTCCTCAGTGCTCGGGGGTCTCTCGGCGCCGCGGGCTCTGTTGGTGCTGTCTGCAGCGCCACGGGCTTCTTTGGCGCCATGGTCTTTGTTGGTGCCATGTGCTGGGCTGTTTTCGATGGCGCCGTGTTCCTCTTTGGCGTCAGCGTTTGGTGTGGCGCCATCTAGCCTTCAGGGGTTCTCAACTCCGATTCCTTTCTCTTCTTCGTTTCCTCATTTTTACTCCTTTCCTGTCCATACACTCCCTCCTAGACTGTCAGGAGATGATACTGAGTCTGACCCAGATCTTTGACTGGGTGATGATGTTGAAGAAGCAGGGATCAGTCCTGCCACAGAGCCTGTGGTTGAAGACCTGTCATTTAAGTCTCTGCTGAAAAATTTTAATTTTACTCTCTCTCTCCAGACTACAGATATCGATCCTGGAAAGCTTTTAAGACTCCAGTACCTACATGTCCCGGAGATCCCTATGGATTTAACTCCTCCGGTACAACCATCCTTTGAGACACGCTCTCAGATGGCATGGAATAATCCCACTCTCATCCCTTCTGTGGCTAAGTCCGTAGACAGGAAGTATGCTCCTCCCAAGGATTGACCCATTTTGGCCTCTCAGGCCTTTGCTGACCCCATTGTAGTCCTAGCAGAGAATGATAAGGCCATTCTCCCTGAGGCATCTACAGCCCAGCCTATAAATAAAGAATCTCGTAAGATAGACGCCTTAGATAAGAGAGTCTTTGCTGCCTCCACCTTGGGTATGCATATTGCCAGTCTATTTCTCTCAATATGAGTATGTTCTTTGGCATTCGCTCAAACAGATGGTGGAAGCTCTGCCCAAGTCGCACACTAGTTCAGAGCTACTTCAGACCATAACCAGGGGTATCGAGTCCAACAACCAGCAGGTTAAAGCAGCTATGGACGCTTTCGATACTGCTTCCTGAGCGGCGATGGGCATTTGCACCCATCACCACTCCTGGCTATGTACTTCAGGCTTCACGAGTGATGCCCAGCAGCAAGTCATGGCTTTACCCTTTGATGGTATGTTTCTGTTCGGACCTCAAGTAGAGCAAGCGCTGGAAGCCACACAGAAGACTAGGGCTGCCATTAAAATGGCTTGACCCGCTCCCACCCCTTCTCAGGGTGGGGGTGTCAACAAGCGTCAATTTCATAACCATCAGTCCTTTCAGCGCAAGAGCAGGGGAGGTTTTAACAAAAAACACAACCCCCAGCATCAAAAGAAAATGCAGCAGAAGGCGCAAGGGCCCAAAGCGCCCAGTGCCCCCTTCTGAGTTTCTGGCCCAGATCCCACCTCAACTGTCCGAGGGGGACTCTTCCTCAGCGGTGGGAGGATGTCTGACTCAGTTCTACAACCAGCGAAAATCCATAACATCAGACAAATGGGTCCTCCGGATAATCTGCGAGGGGTACTCTCTCAACATTTCAGAAACCCCTCCGGATCATCCCACCAAACGACTGCCCAGGCTGTTGGAAATTTAGTCAGACCTTCATGCCTCCAAGGTACAAGGCCTTCTGAACAACAGGGCAGTAGAAATAGTCCTGCTGGATCAATGAAACAAAGGTTTCTACTCCCATTACTTCCTGGTCTCGAAGAAAACCAGTGGCATGTGCCCCATTCTGGACCTCAGAAAGTTAAACAAGTTTCTTCTCAAGGAAAAGTTCAAGTTGGTTTCACTAGAGACCCTATTACATTTGCTTCATCAACACGATTGGCTAGCTTCACTTGACATGCAGGATGCCTACCAACATATTCCTATACACACCTGAAGCACCACAGATACCTAAGGTTTGTGGCACTGGGTCAACATTAGCAGTTCAGAGTCCTGCCCTTTGGGCTATTCTCAGTGCCACAAGTTTTTACAAAGTGTTGTGCAATTCTCGCAGTGCATCTCAGGAAAATCGGAATACAAGTGTTCCCATATCTGGACGACTGGCTCCTAGCAAGTTCCTCCAGACAAGAAATTCTGGACGCCGTAACCACGGCTTCAGACTTCCTCACATCCATGGGAGTCCTGCTAAATCTGAAAAAAATCACAGCTGCAGCCCTTCAAGAAGCTACTCTTTATAGGAACTCTTCTGGACACCTCCTATGCAAAAGCCTTTCTTCCAGAGGACAGAAGGGGCGATACCTTACAGATGGCCCAGTACATCAGATAGAACAACTCAGTTCGAGCTATCTCGATGCAATGGATGCTGGGTCTCATGGCATCCTCAGTGTTCACTGTACCCCTAGCACGTCTCCACATGAGAACCTCCCAGTGGATGCTCAGTACTCAGTGGTCTCCAACCACTCATCCTCAGTCCTTTCTCTTTAAGGTGACAGAACCTCTGAGGAAGTCTCTCGCCTGGTGGTCACAAGAGGACAACCTTCTGGAAGGGTATCCCTTTGCTTCTCTGGATCATCAGATATCCATTACCACGGATGCATCCCTGATGGGGTGGGGAGCTCACTGTCAGAATCTCCACACCCAAGGCACGTGGACTTAGGTCAAGTCCCAATTTCACATAAACGTCCTGGAAATGAGAACCGTCCTCTATGCAGTCAGGGCTTTGAAGGACATTCTTTGTTACAAGAACATTCTCCTTCAAACGGACAACAAAGCAGTGCTGTACTACATCAACAAGCAGGGCAGTGCACACTCTTACCCTTTATGCAGGGAAGCAATGAGAGTGTGGGAATGGTACCTAGAGCACAAGACTCTAATTCATGTGGTTTACCTGCTAGGACTGCTGAACGAACTGGCAGACGGTCTCCGCAGAACAGAGACAGATCCTCACGAATGGTCTCTCGACTCAACTGTAGTTCAGTCACATGATAGAAACTTTTAAGTACCTCAGTGGAATCAACAAAGTCCAAGAGGGTAGCATCTTTCAAAAAAAGAGACTTGCAAGAACAAGGGGACACAATTTAAAGATAGAAGGAGGGCGGTTCAGGGGCAATGTGAGGAAGTATTATTTCACAGAGAGGGTAGTGGATGCATGGAACAGCCTTCCTGAGGAGGTTGTGGGGTCTAAAACTGTGGGAGAATTCAAGAATGCATGGGACAGACATAAGGCAATTCTTGTGGGGGGTAGGAAGAAATAGGCTGTTGGTTAACTAGGATCTGCAGCCTATCCTGTAGGTAGGGAAATGGGCAGACTAGGTGGGCCTAGCAGTCCTTATCTGCCGTCAAAGTCTATGTTTCTATGTTTCTATTTACAGAGTGGGGAACTCCAGACCTAGACCTTTTTGCACCCCCACTCAACACAAAACTGCCTTTCTTCTGCTCCAGAAATCCAGGGCCTGGCATTTTCTGTCAGGATGCGTTCAGGCTGCAGTGGACAGAATGCTTTCTATACACTTTTCTTCCTCTTCCGCTAATTCAGAGTACTTCTCAAATTTGAATCACAGGGGGACAAAATTATCCTCATTGCTCCCTTCTGGCCTCAACAGATATGGTTTCCACTACTCAACGGTGTGTCAGAAACCCCTCCGAAGGAACTTCCCCTTCAGATGAACCTTCTGACCCAGGGTCCTGTGGTCCATCCCAGTCTGAGGTCGCTTCACCTTCATGCTTGGCTCCTGAGGAGATACAAGTGAATAGGTTCAATGTCTCTCAGAGAGTTTCAGATATTCTTTTGGCTGCGTGCAAGCCAGCTACCAGAAAAACCTACACAGCCAAATGGAAGTATTTTTTTTTCTGGTGTGCAAAATCCTCTTTGAACTCTTTTTCCTGCCCACCAAATAAAGTCTTAGAGTACCTTTTAGACCTGTCAACTTCAGGTCCACAGTACTCTACGGTCAAAGTTCACCTTTGTGCTATTTCAGCCTATCATGAGTCGGTACTTTCTCTGTCACTGGCTCAATTAACTGCAGTTAAGAGGTTTCTTGAAGGTATTCTGCATACAAGACCTCCTATCAGACGTCCAGTTGCAGCCTGGGAAATTAATCTCATGCTAGACATGCTCACTCGACAGCCCTTCGAGCCTCTAGCTACCTGTCAGCTGAAATTCCTCACTTGGAAAATGGCCTTGCTGGTGGCCATCACCTCAGCCCGCAGAGTCTCTGAAATGCATGCTTTGGTCACAGACTCCCCAGAACACTGTATTTCATAAGGACAAAGTAGTTCTTAGGACCCATCCTAAGTTTCTCCCTAAGGTTGTCTCAGAATTCCATCTAAACCAGCCTTTGGTCCTACCTCTCTACTTTGTGAACTTCCAAAATGAAGGAGAGCGTACCCTTCAGTCTTTAGTTGTTAAAAGAGCACTGTGCTTCTATTTAGATAGAACAGAAGATGGCTCAACAACTGTTTGTCTCTTTCAGCGAGACCCGGTTGGGTCTATCTGTTGTTATCAGATGCATTTCGGCATGGCTGGTGGCATGCCTTCCCCACTGCTATTCTATGGCACAGGTTAAGCTGGAAGGCAGAGTGTACACTTACTCTACCAGAGCAGTCATGGCATCTCTGGCGGAAATCCGCAATGTGCCCATTGCAGACATTTGCAATGCGGCTACCTAGAGCTCAGTGCATACTATCGTCAAGCACTATGCCTTGGAAGTCCATACAGTGACATCTTTCATTAGGCAGGACTATCCTTAATGGACTTCTGTCCTGAACATGTGAGCTCTTGGTTTCTCCTGCCGCCCTCTCAGGAGATTATTAGCTCGTTATTCTCCCATCAGTGTGAATGAGTGATGGAGCCTTAATGTCAGGAAGATATGGAAATTACATACCACCATAATTCTTCATCTTCTTGGACAAGGTCTCATCACTCATTCTACCTCTACCCACATCATCCCCGAGCTCACCTCTTTGTTGTTGGTCTTCACTCCTCAATGGCTGGGCTGTGAGAACTTTGTTCAACCCTTCTTATATGGGTCATTCGAACTATCTTATGTCCGATTTTTGTTAGGCTTATCCTTCTAGGCCAGTTATGCTGCACCTCCTCCGAAAAAAGGTACTGAGGCGGTTGGAGGGTCGACGTCGAGACAATCATTGCTGCACAAGCCGAGGCTCGTGGCGCCGTGCCTCATGGCTCCATCTCTGGCACCGGTCCTCTTGCAAAAAAGTTTGCTCCTGCTGGGTCCTAATGCCTCCAGTATAGATCCCATCAGTGTGAATGAGTGGTGAAGACTTCGTCCAAGAAGATCAAGAATTATGGTAGGTACATAATTTCCATTTCTTGAGAGGGAAGGGACTGTCCTTTTGGAATTCCACAGTCACGGTCACGTCACGGGGGGAATCTTTAGGGTGCAGCCTAGGCAGTTTCAGTATGGTTGATCGGCTGTCGGTTGTTGAGTTTTCTGGAGCTCGGTGCACTCTCTTGCCCAGACAGAGGACAGTCGATTCCTGCTGTCAGCTTTGCCCCCACTCCTCTGTCATCTCCTGCTCTCCCAGGCATTCTTGGTCTTAGCAGACCTCTGTTCTGGGAGCAATTCAGAGCTGTGGCTGTACATTTCCCTTCATATGTCAAGGCCACGGACAGGCAAGTGTTCCAACCTCCCCCTGAGCAGCCAGTCACTGCATCTCTGAGGTCCTCCGCTTCTTCATCCTCCTCTTTGGGAGGAGAAGAGCCCTTTGTCCACATCTCCCCTGCTGCTGATCTTGCAAAGTATCAACATTTCCTCGTGAGGATGATGGAAGACCTGCATCTCACCCCACCCACTCAGCACAATCCAGAGCATTCGATGTGTGCCTTTCTAGGTGATTTCAGTACAGACACCCTTGTGGTGCCCCCCCTGGCCTGCTTCCTTCCAGGAGGCATTGTTGTGTTTCTGGCAAAGACTCTTTTCCAGAGTCCCAGCCCCTAGGGATCTGCGCCAGAAGTATTGTGCCCCCCGGAGCCACCAGGTATTTTGCCTTATCCTCAGTCAAGACTGACGCAGCTGGACACTCCATATGGGTTTCATGCCCTCCACTGTGACCGGCCCCCAGATGCAGAGTCCATGAATTTTGACTTCTGGGGGAAGAGGACTTTACTTGGCATGGTTGTTTCTTTCAATTTCTGCACATCAGGCCCACTATGCTGCCTATGATAGGTTTCTGTGGTCCAGACTAGGTCAACTCCTAGCCTCCATGCCTGATTAGGAGGTAACCAGACAAGCCATTGCACTCTTTGCACAAGGCCTGGAGCTAGCAAGGCACCAAGCGAGGGTATCTTACGATGCCAACGAGGTAGCTTCCATGGTCATAGGGACAGCGATCTGCACTAGGCGGACGGCATGACTGCATCTTTCCTGGTTGTCACCTTTGGCCTGGTGTAGGGTGAGTTCCTCCATATACCAGAGAACCCTTCTTTTTTCCCGTAGGGTGAGGCGGCGTCTGTTGTGGGGCAACCTCCTGCCCCCTCCGAGATTTCCCCGTCTCACTCACCCCAGTCTCGAGCCTCTCCAGACCCATGAAGGTTCTCTCTCCCAGTGTGTCACCCACTGAGAGCTAAGGGACTCAGTTCTTTAGGGTCTAGGGCCCCCTTCAGGGGGGCTCGGTACTCACCCAGAGGTGATGAATGGTGAAGATTGATACAGATAAGATATGAAAATTACACACCTACTGTAATGCCTGATCTTTCTGTGTATCGTCACCATTTATCATAATCCCACCCTCCTACCCCCTGGGGCCTCAGTCTTTGGGTCCCCCTGCCCCCGCGTGCTCCTCTTTTCTAACTACATGAAGTTTTGCTGTGTTTTGACAATTCACAGTTAGCTCCAGCTCTTGAACTGCCCCGGAGAGTGAAGGGTTAAATTCTATGCCAGGCATAGAACGCTGGTCTCGAGCTCGGTTGAAAACTCTGTGTCCTTTCAAACCCAAACTGTCAGATTCTTTACTCCGCCTCACTGAACAGTCGCTCCGGAGATTTCTCCTTCAGCTTGGTTCTTTGCAGTTAAAGTTTCGATTGTAGTCCGATTTTCGTTCCGTTTTTTCGGTTCGAGACTCTGTATGTGGTACCGTTAAGTACTTAGCATTGTAGCTGTGTATGGAAATTGTGAAAATTTTCCGATCGGTTCGCCTGAACCGATCTTGTAGTATGGAAAAAGTTAGTGTGTGATTACCAGTCCGTATCGGTTAAAAAACCCCGTAATTTTAGCGTTTTTTTCCATCACCCATGACACGGTGTGAAACCGCTAGAGGAGTCTTGCCTGGCGGTTGCCATATAAAGGGTAAGTTGGTTAGGTTGGCCATGTCTGAGAAACCCAAGAAAAAAAACGGGCCCACTGGGTTTCAACACTGCAGTGTGTGTGGGGAGGTCTTTGCTAAGGCCGATCCCCACACCACCTGTGTTTACTGTCTGGGGTTTTACCACCTCTATTCAGACTGCCAAATTTGTAAGAATTTCCCTAAGTCTACCCTGGAGAGAAGGTTAGGTAGACTTAGGGATGAGGAGCCCGAGAAATCCGCTGACCCGGAAGGCCAGCCCGGTTTGGTTCCTACCGAACCAGAAGGAGTGCCTTCTGACCAGGGCGATACTTCTTCGGGCAAAAGGACAGCCGATCCTGAGGAATTGGTTCCTACAAAAAGAAAACAAAAGGATAAATCGTCCGGTTCGTATCCAGAGCTGCATGCTCTGACCACCGAAGAAATAGCCAAAGCGATTTGGATTGTGGAATCGCTTCGTACAGTTCTGACCGATCCAGCGCCTTCTGGCAGAGGTTCGGTTTGGTCAGTTCCCCCGGTTCAGGATTATTCCTCTGAAGAGTTTTACAAACCAGAATTTGATGAGGAGGGGGAGTTTAAAGAGGATGATTATGACAGTGAAAGTCTGGATGAGCCTGTGGAACTGGACATCTCCCCAGACAGACCTTCTGGTGTTTCCCCTCCTAGGCTTTCTGAGTCCCCTCCCCACTTTCTGTTCTACAGAAAGTGTCTCAAACCCTCCAGCTTCCTATTGAGGAGGCTGTAGAGCATCAAGAGGAGCCTGAATTCATAGAGATGATGGACATCCCAGAGTCTAAGAGACTGTCTATTCCCCTTCATAAGTAATTTGGGAAACATACACTAAAAATTCTTAGGTCTCCTAATTCTGTACCTCCTGTTGACAAGAGAATAGACAAGAGGTATCCCTTGTCAGGCTCGGATACAGAATTTCTTTACCAACAATGCAGCCATGTTGGGGTAGTGCAGGCTGCTGCCTGTGACAAGCAAACATCCCCTTGGCTTCACACCCCCCAGACAAAGATTCTAGGAAGATAGATGCCCTGGCAAATAAACAGTACTTGGCATCATCTTTGGGACTTAGGCAGGCTAATTATATGGCCTATACAACCAGGTACCAGAAGTCCAGGTGGGACACTGTACTGGCACTGGCTAAACAGGCTTCCCCCCAGCTAGCTAAGAAGCTAGAGGGGGTGGCTGTTGACGGGATTGAGGCATCAAAGGTACAATTTCATGCTGCTGTGGACTTCAATGATGTGTCATCAAGAGTCATGGCTACATATGTGGCTCTTCGGAGAATGGCCTGGCTCAGATGTACTAGTCTTTCGCAGGACACCCAGGCTAAGGCCACGGATTTTCCTGTAGTGGGTAATTCTCTGTTTGAGGAGCAGACAGAGAATTACATGAAGAAAATGGATGAATACAGGACCACTTATAGGAGTGCCCAGGCCAAGGAGAGGCAGGCAACTTCTTAGAGGCAGCAGTCTAGGGGCAGGGGTGGGCCTTTTCACAGGCCTTTCAACCAGGCACAGGCCTCCTCTTCCTTTTCTCAGAGGGGAGTTCTTCAGAGGGAGAGGCAGAAGGGGGGTTGAGCAGGGCTGCATCCACCCCTCAGCCTAAGGCTCATGCCAAACAGACACCCTGATGTGTCAGCCCGGGTCGACTCCCCCACTCCAGTAGGAGGCAGGCTGGCTTACTTTGTCCAGAACTGGATGTCTGTTACCTCAGACAAGTGGGTCCTGGAGGTTGTAAGCCAGGGGCTGGTTCTCAGTTTTGAAAAGTTTTCCGAAACTGAGATCCAGATCCTTTCCACCTGCAAATACATCAGAAACCTTTGCTCTAGAGGGAGAGGTTTTGTCTCTACTGGCTTTAAAGGCCATAGAGAGAGTTCCTACTCCATACAGGGGCAAAGGTCTGTACTTCAGGTACTTCCCTACCCCGAAAAAGACAGGGGAGTGGAGACCCATCCTAGATCTAAGATACTTAAACAAGCACCTAGTAAAGCCAAAATTCAAGATGGTGGCTCTGGGAACAGTTCTTCCTTCTCTGAGGCCAGGAGACTGGCTAGCCTCCCTGGATCTCAAGGTTGCCTACTTTCACATTCCCATCAGGTGCTTCCACAGAAAGTACCTCAGGTTCGAATAGCCCTCAAGCCATTACCAGTTCAGAGTAATGTCCTTTGGCCTAACTTCACCTCCAAGGGTGTTCACAAAGGGCCTAGCAGTAGTGGTAGCCTTTTTAAGAAGAAAAAGGATTTCAGTCTTTCTGTATCTGGACGATTGGCTCCTTGTGGGCCAGTCCCCAGACCAAGTCAAGTCAGATCTGCAGGTTACCCAGAAAGTTCTCACTTCCCTGGGGTTCCTTCTCAATCTCCTCAAGTCAGTTCTCAAACCAGTACAGCTCATTTTTATAGTAGCAGAGTTGGACACCCTCAAGGCAAGAGCCATCTCTCAGCTGGCCTCTTCCTTTCTCCCTCTGGTTTCTCGACCAGCAAGGCATTTTCTGTAGCTCCTGGGCCACATGGCAGCTTCCACAGCAGTGGTCCAAGGGGCCAGGTTTCAGATGAGGGACATTCAGTTCCATCTGAGAACCTTTTGGTCCCAAAGGAAAGATCCTCTTACCAAGCTAGTTCCTGTCATTCAGACCTTAATTCAGGCCCTTCAGTGGTGGCAGGACCTGGACAATCTGAGGCAGGGTGTTCCATTTGTCTCTCAGACTCACTCTGTGGTTCTTACCATGGATGCTTCCCTTTTGGGGTGAGGAGCCCATCTGGGGGCTCTCACTGCCAAGGGACTGTGGTCCCCTCAGGAATCCCTTCTTCACATCAACCTTCTGGAGCTCAGGGCAGTATTCCTTGCCCTATAAGCTTTCCTCTCAGTCAGTACAGAACAAGGTGGTTCAGGTCAGGATGGACAACACTACCACCATGTGGTACATCGACAAGCAGGGAGGCACTTGGTCCACGGCCTTGTGCACGGAAACCATGAAAATATGGTCCCTGGCTTATTCCCTACAGACCTCTCTGGTAGCAGTCCACCTCCCAGGAAAGGACAATGTGCTAGCAGATGTATTGATCAGGATTTCCCAGGGCCATCACTAATGGTGTCTGGATCCTTTGGTATTGAAGGTGATTTTCTCAAGGTGGGGCACTCCAGAGATAGATCTCTTTGCAGCCCCAGACAATCACTAGCTTCCTCTGTTTTGTTGCAGACCCCCAGTCTTGGGCTCAGTCCCTCTGGATGCTCTGATTTTGAACTGGGAAGGGAAATTTCTTTATGCCTTCCCTCCATTCCCTCTACTGTTCAAGGTTCTAGTCAAGGTAAGGTCACAGCCTTGCAAAGTGATTCTTATTGCTCCAGACTGGGACAGGCAACCTTGGTACCCCCTGTTGCCGTCCCTAGCAGTCCATCTTCCCCTGTCTCTTTCCAGGAATTACCACCTGTTAACCTCCTCTCAGGGGAGGATTTAGTACCCTAATCTTCGGTCACTCAATCTCAAGGCATGGCTCTTGAAGAGTTAGAGTATGCAGATTTGCATCTGTCCCAAGGGGTTCTTGATATTCTCAAAGCTTCTCGAAAGTCTGCCACAAGAAAAACTTACAACTCCAAATACTTAAGGTTCAGCATTTGGTGTGCCAAGAAGCATATATCCCCAGACACTGCTGAGTTGTCAACAGTTTCATATTATATGGTTCATCTTAATGGCCTAGGCCTTAAACCAGCTACTGTCAAAGTTCATTTGTCAGCTCTTTCTGTTTTCCTGTCAGTGGGGAAGTCTTCCTCTCTGTCCTCTCACCCAGTATTCTGTAAAATTTTCAAAGGATTGCTTCATACCAGTCCCCCTTTTAGAGATCCTGCTCCTGCCTGAGATTTGAATATTTGTATTGCTTAGCTTATGCAACCCCCACCCCCTTTGAGCCTATGTCCTCAGCAGAGCTCAAGTACTTGACTTGGAAAACTGCGTTCTTGGTTGCTGTTACCTCCGCCAGATGTATCAGTGAATTGTAAGCCCTGTCAGTGGAGCCTGACTTCATCTCTTTCCATAGAGATAAGGTGGTCCTTAGAACCAATACAAGGTTCCTACCTAAAGTGGTTTCTGATTTCCACTTAAATCAATCTGTGTCTCTTCCTGTGTTCTTCGCTGATCACACCTCCTTAGGGGAATGGAGGCTACACAGTTTAGATGTTAAAAGGGACCTTAGTTACTGCATAGAATATACAAAGGGTCACAGGTTTGACTCCCTTTAGTTGTCCCTCACTTATGGGGAAGTGGGTAAGGGAAAACCTGCTACCAAGAGAACCATTGCCAGGTGGATTGTGTACTGTATTCAGTTCTGCTATGAAAAGCTGGGAAAAACTGCACCCTCAGGCCTAAGGTATAGCTACATCTCTGGCTGCAGCTAGGGATATCCCTTTGTTAGAAATATGTCAAGCAGCCACCTGGAAAATGGTTCATACCTTCATCAAGCATTACTCTCTGGATATCCAGGCTAGGAGTGATGCTAGGTTTGGCACAGCAGTGCTTCAGAGCCTATTCCTAAAGTAGGTTCTGTCCCTCCTCCTTGGAGGTACTGCTTGGTAGTCTGCAAATTGTCAGAATACAGCAAGACTTCATGTTGTTTGAAGAAAAAATTACTCACCTTAATAACTGTATTTCTTCTAATGGAGTCTTGCTGTATTCTGACTTCCCTCCTTGCCTCCCCTCTCAGAACCTGTTTTTGGGAAGTGGGCGGGCAGGTCCAGTGTTGCACCCAAGTGGTGTCTTTTCCCAACTCCTGTTGTGTGGGGTACATTGTAACTGTTTAATTAAGAGTTTTTTGTTCTTATTATCTGGTTTCTGGTTCTTTGGGTTTCCTGATTTGAGTCTTTTGGGGAATCCAAAGTCTTTGCTGCCAGTTGGCCACTAGGAGTTTTTACAATTTCCACATTTAGTCATTGAGTTTTAGCTCATAAGAATCTGATGTTTTGGGTTTGAAAGGACACAGACAGAGTTTTCAACCGAGCTTGAGCCCAACGTTCTATGCCTGGCATAGAATTTAACCCCTCACTCTCCGGGGCAGTTCTAGAGCTGGAGCTAACTGCAAATTGTCAGAATACAGCAAGACTCCATTAGAAGAAATACAGTAACTAAGGTGAGTAATTTTTTTCTCCCCATTCCTTTCCAATGGTCAGGAGCGGGATGACCTTGTGCAGACAGGGGGATTTTTACTCCTGACAAGAGGGGAGAGGGATCGGGGAGGGGGCACTTCTCTCCACAATGCTTTGGCTCGACCCCTGTGGGGTGGGAGTTGGTGGTTGCCATCTCATCTTCCCTTGTCAATCTTCACCATTCATTACTTCCTGGGTGTAAGCCGGAGGCGCGCACCCGTCAACGGAACTTTTTTTTTTTTTTTAAAGTTGCCCAACTGGCCCGCCCTCGAGAGCGACGTCATGCGCGAGGGGCAGCAGTTAGTAGCGACTGACTCCTCCTCCAACTCAGTTCTGTTTCTCCCGCCGTCGAGGCAGCACCTGTTTTCGAGCGTCCATTCTCCACTCGTCAGCGACTCCTCTTTTCCACACACTTCGCCCGATCGGTAAGACCGTTCTTTTCTTTCTAAAGCGGCGCTGGTGTGTTTTCCTACTGTTTTTCTTGTTGATTTCCGCGTTATGTCCGGGTCCGGGCTAAGCGTGGTTCAAAACGAGCGCGCCCCTATGCGTCGGTGTTACTGTGGCGGCATTTCTCCGCCTCGGACCGGCATGACGCGTTGTCTTCGCTTGCCTGGGACCCAACCATGACATGGATTCTGCGATGCCTGTTTCTCCATGGACGCCGTGTCCTCGAAGTCCAGCGTTCAAGCTCGGCAAAGCCCCACCGACCTTGAGGCGGCGTCGCTCAAGGGATTCTCAGGTAAGGTCTCTAGGCCTTCCCGGGTCCCCTCCGGGCCTATCTGGTCTGAGGAGGAGGGTCTCCTCGTCTTTTCTTGCCGAGGAGGCCCTTCTGCGGTGTCGAGGAGCATCGTAGTCCCTCCCGGGACGCGGCGCGGCCGCCTCGGCAGTCCACCTCTTCGGAGGTGCAGGCTCCTCCCGTGGCGAGGCCCTCGTCTTTTGGGCCTAGCTCGGGTGGACCCTCGACACCGCCTTTTGGCGCCATTTCGGATCCTGGCGCCGTTCGCGGTGCCGGTGATCGAGACGGTGCCGTTTCCGGCGCCGTTTGGTCTCCGGCGCGTCAGCGCCCAGTGATCAAGAGCGGCGCGCTTTGGATCCTGGCGCCATTCGCGCGCCGGTGATCGAGGCGGCGCCGTTGGCGGTGCCGCTTTAGGCCGCATGCACCGTTCGGCGTCGATGGACAGGGCGGCGCCGTCGGCGGTGCCGCCTCGCCTTCCGACGCGCCCGGCGCCGTGGGCCTGGTCCTTCCTCCAGGCGGTGCCGGCCTCGCCGGCGCCGTTGGGGGTGTGGAGCTAGGCCTGGCGGCTACCGGCGTGAGGGAGGCGAGCGGCGCCTCCCTTGGTACCGGGGCGTTCCGGCCCGCAGCCTCGAGGGACCCTGGGTGGAGCATTGAGGTCCTGCTGGTCTCGTCCTCCCTCGGAGGCGATGATTCAGGCGTGGACCCATCCTGGCACCCCACTCTTGAGTCTGGGTCCCCGGTGGCTAGAAGGTGCCAGGCGGCACAGCGGGCCCTCCCTCTGTCCCCCTTTCGCCGCCTCCTGGGGTTCCCCGGCTGGGGGGCGCGGGAGCCCCTGGGGCAGGCAGGCGCGGGAGTGGCGGAGGCTCCCTCTCTGGAGGCCCGGTGACAGCTACCCACGGGTGCTGTCACTCTCTCTAGGGACAGGGGCGCTGTGTCGAGGAGGAGGGCCCTCTCAGAGTCCGAGGGTCGGGGGCAGGGGTCTGCTGCTGGTCTTCCTTGGCCACCTCAGGGGTGGCCAGGAGCCAAGTGCAGAGCCTCGCCCCTCCTCCAGGGTTCTAGGGTGTCAGTCGGCGTTTGTGCGGACTGCCCTTCTGGATCCATGCAGTCCGGCGTCATCACAGGAGGTTCTCCCCAGGGCTCTTCCAGGCTCCGCTTCCCCAGAGTTCCGTTCTGCGGCCTGGTCTGATATCCGGATCCCTTTCCAGGGCTCCTTTCCTGGATTCCAGAGCCCTTGCAGAGAAGATTGCCTCAGCGGAGGTGCCCCTCTCCATCTCTCTGCCTTCACCCCCCACTCCCAGGCCATGCCAGGCCCTCACGGGTCCGTTATCCCGGAGCAGTTCAGGGTTCTGTGCCTTCCCTCATCGTTAAGTGCATGCATGGCGGGTCTTTCGACCTCCTCACGCCGAGAATCCTCTGGGCATTCAGTTCCCCATCATCCTCGTCTCCTCCTCCAGGGAGAGGAACCCCTACTCATCTGTCCTCCGATGCTGATTTCACAGAATATCAGCGTTTCCTCGAGGATGGTGAGGGATCTCCAGATTCCCTCGTTCGAAGAGACAATACCGAGCAGAGGCAGCGTGAATTCCTTGGTGAATTCAGTGCCCAGCATCTGGTGGTACCTTCCTGGCCTATCCCTTCCAGGAGGCGTCTATCCAGTTATGGCAGTCCCTGCCGCTTCTTCCCCAACCCGGGACTGCCAGCGTAGGTATTGTGCCCCTCTGAGTCTCTGGTTCCTTCCCAACCCGTCCTCAGGTTTGGTATACCTGGATACTCCTTCTGGCGCCGTTGCCTGGCATGGGACTCGACCACCGGTTCGGACTCTCCAGTTCGACCATTGAGGCGAAGAGTGTTCTCTTCTGCTCGTGCGAGTGCATGTATTGCATCACATCAGGCTCACCACGCTGCCTACAACCGGCATCTGTGGTCGATGATGTCCCAGCTGCTGGCATCTATGCCTGATACGGAGCAAACCAGACAAGCCGTTGCCCTCTCCGCGGTAGGCCTGGAGCTGGCAAGACACCAAGCAAGGGCATCTATGCGCCAATGAGGTGGCTTCCAGGCTTAGGGACAGCGATCTGCATCAGGCGGGCGGCATGGCCGTCTTTCAGGTTGTCACCCTGGCCCGGCGTGGGGTGATTCGCTCCGCCTTCCGGGACCCGTCTTTTCTTTCAGAGCTAGGAGACTTTACAGGGGCTCCCTCCGTCTCCTCGTCCTCGGGAGGCACCTCCTAGCTCTTCTCCCTCTTGAGCTTTCTGAATAAGCCAGGGTCTTCTCCTTCTGTTTCTCACCAGCAGAAGGCTGGGGTCTTGTCCCTCAGGGTATGGCCTCTTCCCCTCCAGGGAAGAGGAGCTTAATACTCACCAGAGTAATGAATGGTGAAGATTGACAGGGAAGATAGGAAAATTACGCACTCACCCGTAATCTTTGGATCTTCTCTTGTATCTTCACCATTCATTACTTACACCCGCCCACCATCCCCTCAGTGCCTCTTCCTGTGGCTTCTCCACCTCCCGTCTCCTTCCTCTCTCTGCATTTATATAAAATATAGGGAAAATTCCTTAAATTTTCCAAAAAAAAAAAAAAGATCTTTCTTGGGGGGTCTAAAATCCAGAAAAATTACTTACTCTAAGATTCATGGGCCATTTCGCGGATTGCATTGGCGATCAGACTGCACAACTATCTCTTGCTATTCTTATGGCAAGATACCTCTGGGGTTTTTTGGCCTGGCTCAGGCTATTCAGTTTTGATCCTGCAATCCCGTGTTCAGATAGTTGCCCTGAAATCTGATTCCCCTCTATTCTTACCTTGCAGAGCAGAGGGCAAGTCGTCTGTTCCTTTCTCTTTAAAAAAAAAAAAAAAAGGTGCTGAGGGGCTCTCTCCGACTGCTATAGGCATCTTGGTATCTGGGTCATGCATCTACTTAAAAAAAAAAATAAATAATATTTTTATCTGTAAAAAAAAAAAGATGGAGAAATCAAACAAGAAGGCAAATGAGAAGGTAGGCTATCCTTCTGCTGTTTTATAGTGGTTTCTCCTTTAAATGTCCTCCTGGACAATTTTACAGTAGACCTCTGCTGACCATATCCAATCTTAGCCAGCCTAAGCCTTGGCCGGCCTTAGCCAGTCAGTCTGAGTCCCATTTCTATCTTGAAAGCCTGAAGAGGCTTACATTTTCTATTTCTAAACCCCTGAGCGCGCTCTCATGCATGGGGTTTTATTCTTCCCTCCTCGGCTGTCCTCCACTTAAAGGCCCTCCGCGGCCAGGAGCAGGTGGGTGTCAAGAACAATGGCATGTTGAAGATGAGGACTATGCCCTCCTGAGTCTGTCTAGTGGGTTCGGTGAACCTTCTCTTCAGCTCTATCTCCGGGGATTCTTGCTTCCCCTTTAGTCGAGCCTTCAGCTACAAGCTAACTATGCTCGTTGGGCCTTCTGGTCCCTTCAACATCCCATCTCTCTCTTCTCTTCTTCTTCTTCTTCTATTTTCTCATTTCCTTACTCATCTCTCCTCCTAGAGTCCTTGGTAAGGAGCCCTGCATTCCTAGGCTAGGATGTTCTTTATCTCCTCTGTCCTTCCTCCATCGGCTTATTCCTTTTTCAGTTCATTCTTCCTTGCTTTGCTATCCTCGGCTATCTTGCCTCGCTGTCTATGTTTTCTGCTTTCACTTTTGCCTCTCGGCTCACAGAACTGAGTTGGAGGAGAGTCGGTTGCTACTAGCAGCCGCCCCTCGCGCATGGCCTTGTCGTCGCTCGAGGGCAGGGCCGTTAGAACAACTAAAAAAAAAAGCTCCCGTGACGGGTGCGCGCCTCCGGCTTACACCCAGGAAGTAATGAATGGTGAAGATACAAGAGAAGATCAAGAATTACGGTAGGTACGTAATTTTCCTTTCTTTTCTCTCTCTCTCTCCTCCTCTCTCCTACTCCATTCTTGTCCTTAGGGACTCATCCTTCAAATTAATTTTAGAAACTGTTGTTCCTTACCTCCAAAATTGGTTTCAGGGGGAGTACAGCCGTGTATCCTGTCTTTCTTCCACAATAGTGGCTTCTGCTTATGTTGAAGTTTATTGCCAGTGATTCTGTGCCTTGAATTCTGGGAGTGCAGCCTTCTGGCTACTCCTTCACAGTTCCTATACAATCTGGAGGCAGGTCAAAGTTTCGGGGTATGTCCTTCCCCTCTCTGTTTCTGATTGTTCCCTTCCTCCCTCCCTCTTCTTCTGCTTCCAGAGATTGGCCATCAGTGTCAGTGGCTCAGTAGGTAGCACACTCGCCTCTGAGGTTGGGAGATCAGAGGGCTGCGGGTTCAGTTCCCACATCTGGCACTTGGGTTAATATCCCAATACTGACACTGTAGTGCAGCACGAGAAGGGTGCTGCACTTCTGAGGTGCCGTCTTTCGGACGAGACGTTAAACCGAGGTCCCATCTGCCTGGATTGGTGGTAGTTCAGGTGGATGTTAAAGATCCCATGGCACTTATCGAAAACAGTAGGGGAATTATTTATTGAAGTCTGAATAAAATCACAACAAAATATAAATAAATCAATATGACAACATACATATCCATAAAAGGGAAAGAAACAAAAAACAGAAAGAAGTATTACAGCATACTTAGAAACTTAAACCATTCATTTAGATATCCATATCCCCCGTCCATCTCTACAAAGGGAGCAGAGGAAGTTTCATTTTATACTACATAAAAAAATAAAATATTATACCAGGAAATCAAAAACAGTACATCATACATGGTCATAAAAGGAACAAATTAAGAAAAAATTATACATATAAAGCTGAAAGAATTATAAATTCACATCGTAATCCTGAAATAGATAAGGAAAACAAAGTAACCTACTTTCCCTATCCTAGGAATGTAAACAGTTGTGCCAGAAAAGTAATATATAAAATCATAAATATGTCTCTTAATATACAATAACAGAAAAGAGTGGAGAACATTGGACTTTAAAAGCAGTACTCTTTAGTTTACCCTGTATCTAACCAATTTAAAAGTTTCCAATATTTTTGAAACTGAACTTCCGAAAAATGAGTTGTTCTATACGTTTCATTTTTATAATTGCATTTTGTACTTTCCAAAATAACTGAATTGGGCTCAGATATTGTTTTTGCAAGGACCACGCTCAACGTGCCTGCCAAATGTGATAGTTCATGCAAGACAGAATAACATATGAACATACAAAATTTGCCAGCAAATAAAGGCCTAGAGGTCTATCAAGTCTGCTCGAATGTGCAGCTAGCACCCCTTATTCTGCAGCTGCCCCTCCCTTCCACCCTTCCCCTTCATTAACCCTTCCCCTTGTCCTGTCCCATCCTCGTTTGAAGCGGTCCACTGTTCTACTGCATACCACTTCAGCAGGTAACGCATTCCACCCAGCCACCACCCTCTCTGTAAAAAAGTGTCTCCTCATCTCCCTCCTGAACCTTCCTCGCTCCAGTCTCATATCATGGCCCCTGGTGGCCCTCCCCTCCCTTACTTTGAGCAGCCCCTCTGTACCCATCTTGTTTATTCCTTTCATGTATTTAAAGGTTTCAATCATGTCACTTCTGTCTCTCCTCTCCTCCAGTGAGTACATGTTCAACTCCTTCAACCTCCTCTCGTATGATAAGTCCCCCAGCCCCTTGATCATCTTTGTCACTCTCCGTTGCACCCCCTCCAGTAACTTAATGTCCGTCTTCGAATCCAGTTCAGTACTGCCTGCAGTACTCCAGGTGTGGTCTAACTAATGACCTATACAGTGGCAGAATCACCTCCTCCCTCCTCGAGGATATACCTCTTGCAATACAACCCAGCATTTTGTTGGCCTTTGCAGCTGCCTTCCTACATTGTGCGGAGTTGTTCATTGACCCTGTAATTGTATCAGGAAAATATTTACTCCATGAGGGAGGCTAAATACCAAAAAATAATACTTCAGCCGTTAATGTTTGTAAAGGGAATTCTGACCAATTATGTATAATATATGACCAAAATTCCACCACATATGGACAGTCAAAAAACAGATGTTGAACAGTCTCTAATGTAGCATTACATAAGGATTTTCTTGATTTTCTTTTTCTATCCTAACACCCTTATGCTTTAGATTCCCTTCAACATTCAATTTTAAATGTACCATAAGCCAAACTACATCCCACATGTATGCTGGGATTCTTTTAGACGTCAACATGCTACTAATTTGGGAAAGTTTGGGCAAAGAATATTCTGTAAATATAGGTGGAATTAAAAATTTCTCCTTACTTTTCACATACAATGTTTTTCTTTGATATGTTTCTAAATGAATCCTTAAAACTCCCCAAACTTTTAATTTTGAAAAACAAGAAAAACAAGATTTAAAATACTCAGGAAGTCCCTTTAAAGATGATTGTTTGGGGATGCTTTTGGAGGATTCCCATTTTAAGATCCATGGGGAGACAGTATCCCATGCCCAATACTTCCAAACTTTCCTAACTTTATGTAACAAAGGACAAATGTTCTTAGTTACAAAGAAAAAAAGAACACAATGGGATTTACCATTCTAAGCCCTCCTAACTGAAAATCCTGATATAAGATCCCCCTTTTAATAGGATTCAATCTACTTCCCCATATGGCAGAGAAAAATAAGCCATAAAGAACTGTATCTAAGGATGCTGGTGGGGGAAAAACTACCCCTATATATAAAAACATAATAAAAAGGTATTGACCATAAAAACCCTCTTTTTTTTTTTGGACATCCTCCATTTATTACAAGTAGAAACTTTTGATTGAGCAGCAAGTATATGAAGATCCCAATTATATTTTGCCGGATCTTCCATGCCCCAAAAGATTCCTAAAATTTTACCTGGACCTATACATACCGGAATGTTTGGAGACTCTAGAACTATTATAGGATCCACATTAAGGGAAAAGTACTTACTCTTTGAGAGAGTTATTTGAGATCCTGAGCCCTCCGCATATGCCATCAACAAGGCCACGGTAGCATGGCACAATGGGAGATCAGCCAAAGTAAGACACAGATCATCAGCATAAGCAGTTGTTTTAATTTCCAGACATGTACTATCAATTGATAAACCCCTAATAGAATCAGCAACACTAATGTTAGTAAGAAGGGGTTCTAGAGATAAAATATAAAGCAGAGGACTTAAAGGGCATCCTTGTCGAACTCCTCTAGTAACTAATACTGGATTTCCTACCCATCCATTCACAAAAGGTATTGCTAGAGCTGCAGTGTAACATGTTTTCAACCATCCTATAAAGGATGATGGAAAATTCATATGGATAAGACAGGTCCGTAGATAATGATGTGAGACACTATCAAAAGCTTGTTTCTGGTCCAAACTGAGGATAAAACCCATAAGTTCACCTGAAAAACCTCAAGAGAAAATTTCTCTTAACAAAATAAGACCATCCTGTATTGATCTATCTGGTACCGTACAAAATTGTGTAGGATGAATTATAGCATCTAGACAAAGGGATAAACAATTACTAAGAATCTTGGTAAGTATTTTATAATCACTGTTTAAAAGGGTAATTGGTCTCCAGTTATTTAAACAATCTCTATCACCATGTTTATATAGCACTATTACCAATCCAATATACATACTAGAAGGTAATAGGTTGGTATTTAAACTACTCAAAAAAAGACAGACTAATTCATCTATCAGCCAAGGTACCAAAAGTTTATATAATTCATTTGGTAAACCATCAGAATCTGGTGTTTTTCCTATGGGAGAATGAATAATTACATCTCTTACTTCTTGTGCTGAAATAGGTTGTATTAGACTTAAAATCAGGTAACCAGGAACTGTTTTAAGGGGACACGAAGTCACCCAGTCCTGTATACAGGAATCTGTAAGCCAGAAATCTGTAGTAAACAAGGATTTAAGCTGTCTGTCAACTTCCTCCAAAATATCATTTTTTTTCATATATCACTTTTCCTGAAGGTGTTTTTAGGTTTGTTATGTCTTTTCCTTGTCTGGAAGCATTACAAAAATCAAAAGGATTAGTGTGTGCTCTAGTACCACTAATTCCAAACCTCTTTTCCTTCCTTAGAGAAGACATACGATCATATTGAAATTTTGTCAGTGTATCTTTTAAAATCCTAAATTCTTGTTCATCATATGCAAGACCTTTCATAATATGTTCTTGAAACATGAGAAAGGATTTTCTAAGTATGGAGTATTCTTGTGTTTTATGTCTGCCCAATAATCTTCCTATTGTTTGAAAAAACTTCTGAAATTCTTGTTTTGTGCCTTCCCACCATAATTGTTTACTATCATATAAGAAAAATACTGATTTTCTAGCCATGATAATGGCTTGGAATCCTGTCTTAACTTCTGGAATATTTAACAGAGATAAATTTAATTTCCAGTATCCTGATCCTCTAGAGGTTTTGTGACAATTTGAGAGAATAACACTAAGAAGTACATGATCTGTTGTGACTGCTAACGAGACATTTGGGTCCCTAGTTTGTAAAGAAGAAGAAACAAACCAGTAATCAATAAGAGAAGATTTTTTGCCTTAAAAAAAGGTATGAGGGACCCTGTGTTGAGAAAAATATACATCATTGAAACCAGACTTTTTAAGTAAACAATTCAAAAAATGAGAATCACAATAGACCTTTGAAGTAGAAAAGTGTCTATCCTGAATAGTGCGGTTAATGCTAAAATCACCACTAAATAAAACATTTCTACTAGGAAAAAGAAAAGGCAGAATCTGTTTTAATAAAGAAATCCTACCAGTTTTAGATTGTGGACCATAAATGTTAATCAACCGAAAATCAATGGAAGCTAAAGTAACATCTAATAATAGAGCACGACTAGGAAAAATATCCACTATATGTGTAATTGTTACATGTGGGGTAGTAAAACAAATCCCTAGTCCTGAACAAAGGTCCTCTCCCCCTGTCCAATAACTCGGACCTCATATCCACGCATTAGTGGCTTTAGTAAAATCCTGTAAAGAATACAATCCAGTATCCTGAAGAAATATTATATCATATTTAAATGTAGAAAATAAATCAAAAGTAGCTAACATACATACCTCTGAACGGATACTGTTTGTATTAAGGCTAGCTATTGTAAAATCATAGCTAGCACAATCCTTTAAAGGAAACATTCAATCATTTAGTAGCTTGAGACAATCTTGTACTTTTCCTAGTCCCTTGTCTGGGTTCGAACCCACTTTTTTTCTTCACCTTACTAGATACAGTTATGCCCATATCCGAATCTGAAACGAGCTCCAGTTGGGAAGAGGCTAAGGAGGCTGAGTCAGAATCTCGATCGGTCTCATCATTTTCTACAGATAACACTGAGTACCTATTGTCAATCACAGGCACCCCCAATACCATGTGCGACGAGTGTTGTAAGGGATTCGGAGAAACAGGAACCTCCTTGTGGAGGGAAACAGAGGAGACTGGGATCACCAAAGGGGAAGGAGGAGGGGGCATAACTTCTTTAGTAAGGGGACCTGTGCGAGGCATGGAAGACTGGTACCGCTATATTGTCCTCTGGCAAAAACAGAATCTTTGTCCCAGTCTTAGAATGTTCAAAAGGGGTATGGTCATTTGGAGAATGATGTATGGTGTGTCCCTGTCATGTCCTTTGTGGTTGAGGTTCAGATGAAAAAGAAGTTGCAGGTTTGGTAGCTCTATGTATATAAAAATCTTGTATACCATAGTCCGCTTCCCCAGTATTATGTGCAGCCCTTGGGCATTCTAAAAGACTGTGACCACGTTCATCACAAAGGTTACACTTTGGAGTATTTACACAGTGTACACTGACATGACCTGTATCCCCACAGCAGGTGCATTGTTGAACAGTGCAAGTGGAACTGAGATGTCCGGGAGAACCACATTTAAAACATTGTTTAGTTTGTCCTGGGTAAAAGATAAATCCTTTATACCTACCTATGTAAAAGCAATCTGGTAAATGCTCTAAACCATCTGCAGATTGGTATAACTTTATTTTCATTTTCCATCCCCTATTCCAGAAACCCTCTGCATCCAAAATAGGATCGGGGTACCCTGTAGCTCACAATGCTTTTCTAACCAATAAAGAATATCTGAAATATTCACTCCCTCATTTCTAAATAGGATAGTAATTACTCTAAAAGGTTGTTTTGTTAAAGAGATAACTTGAAAAGGCATCCATAAAGGATTGGTTTTAACAGTCATATGCTTTATCCAAAAACGTTCTAGAAGTTCAGGAGTCTGAAAGCTAATGTCAAAAGAGAGTTCTCCCGTGGCATGAATCAGTGCATAAACTTTGGACGGCATGAAACCCAAAGATTGTTTAAGTAAAACGCATCCCACAAAGTATCTATCTGGGGCAGGATCCATACCCCCCAATTACCTGAGTCGTATAACATTATGTCTTTTTGCCAATTCGATCGGTTTTCTAAATATGTCTGCATAAGAAGGACGTTACGCAGCATCCTGTTTCTGTGCCTGATGCTCTTGTGAGATAGATTGCTCAGACTTAATATGTACAATGTTCTCTGGAGGATTTGGTGAAGCTGAAAATCTAATTGATTCACTAGGCACATTCAAAGAAAGGGGAATATCAGAGTTTAAAACCACATTACCTGTGGTCTGGTCGTCCGTCTCTATGGTAGGCCTCTCCTGAGGCTCCGGTGTAAAGTTCCTTGCTGCTGAAACAACTGTAGTAGTCTCCTAAGGCGAAAGGTCCATCAAAGTAAAGTCGGCGTCCATAACTGGGTCTGCACTCCATTCACCGGTTGCTACCTGACGCCATTCGGCGTCTCTCAAAGCTCACTCCGGCGACCATCCTGGATCTCCTGGAACTGCGTACGCTTCTTTTTTAGTCCGAGTATCATCTGCTGGTAAAACCATATCAGCTGCAAACATTTTCAAAAAAGCTGAGGAAGAAAAGGTAGTGTCTGGACTTCTTTTCCGTTTCTTTTCCATGTCCATAGCCAGTTGCTTTCTATTAAATTCTGCCTCTAAAAGAAGCAGTTGCTGTTGATGATAAATGCGTTTTTCCTCCAGCGTTTGCGAAGGAGGTACATGTGAGACTATTGAAGACATACTTGCTTCATCCATAAGTGGGGTTGCAGATAAACGAAAATCGTCCACTCTGGTGCTCTCCAGAGCGTCTGTTGTAACGTTTGAAACACTCTGAGAGAGCGCAGGGAGAAGAACCGCATCCTCTCCAACAACACTTCCTTCTCCGTCAGCATCCAGCTCTGAAGTGAGCTCAGCCATCTCTGCAGACAGACGGACTGCACCACCCGTCTACAGAGTAGGAGAATTTCCCCAGTGTCCTGGCCAAATTCCCCTCATTCACTAAAAATACCACCAACATCTTAATCTGGTTCAAGGTCAGTTGGCATTCATCTGTATCCCTCTCCCCCGGGTCGTGCCTGAAAATAGGCAAGATTTGGCTAGTGCACTTATCCGGTCAACAAAAAATAAATAAATAAATAAATAAAATTTGGGCCCCTTCCCTATCCCTTAGAATTCTAACTCTCTCTTCTGTCCTCTCCATCATTTATTTCTCCTTTTAGTTTGTATATCTTTTCCTTTGTCTGTCCCTTGGACTTCCTTGTCCTCCCCACCCTTTCTTACTCCACGCTGACTCAGAACTGGCAGGAGGGCGGGGTTGATGACACCTAACGGCCAGCCCGTGAGCGCCACGCAGTGTGTCGGCCTCGAGGGCGGTGCCGATCGTGCATCGACTCCACTCATCCAAAAAAAAAAAGCTCCCATGAGTTTGTGACCTCTGGCCACATTACCCAAAGGTGATGAATGGTGAAGATACATAGAAAGATCAGGAATTACGGTAGGTACATAATTTTCATATTTAATTCTAGTGGCCAAATTAAACCATACCATGTGATGGTCACTGGCCCCCAGGTGACCGTCTACCTAGAAATCTGTGATCCTTTCACCATTAGTCAGTACTAGATCTAGGATAGCCCTGTCTCTTGTGGGTTGTTCTACCAGTTGTTTGAGGCCCTCCTCCTGCATGGAATCCACTATGTGTCTAGTTCTGGCTAATGTTCCTGCTGGTATTGACCAATCTGTATCTGGAATGTTGAAGTCTCCCATTATCAGAACCTCCCCTTTAGGTGTCATGTTTTGTATACCTGCTAACAGTAATGTGTCTGTGTCCTCCCCCTGTTCTGGAGGCCTGTAGACAAGCCCAGTTCATATGGCTGTCCCATTTCTGTTTTCAGGGTGACCCACAGTTCCTCTGGCACCTTATGTGTATTTTGAATTTCTGTAGCTTTAATAGTTTCATTGACATAAAGAGCCACTCCACCCCCCACCCCCCGTTTTTTCACCTCGGTCTCTTCTGAACAGTACATAGCCGGGTACTGAAGTCTCCCAAGTGTGGTTACTGGTAAACCATGTCTCGCTAATGGCTACTATGTCCAGTTTAGCCTCTGTCATTGTTGCCTGCAGGTCTGGGATCTTGTTTCCAGATCATGGCATTTGTGTACATGATTTTCCATTGGCCAGATTTCGGTGTGTTAGTTAGTTAAAATAGGTCCGCATTTCTGTGTGTCGTATGGGGAGCCGGACCTGTTTCCTTACCTAGTGATGCAAATGAACTACAAACATGCTGAACTTCTGTTTGATCACTAGCTATGGGGGTTCTTCCCTTTCAGTGTATGGGGTGCTGCACCCCTCTCCCCATTTGCTAGTTTAAATATTCTGCAAAGATGTCAAACTTCTGCCGCAATCCCCTGACCCCCTCCTTAGTGAGATGCAGTCCATTGAATTTAAACAACTTTTGCTCCCAAAACTGTTGCCAGTTACCTACAAATTGGTGTCCTTTTTCCTGGCACCACCCTTGAGCCACATGTTTAGCTCCCCATCTCCCCTTCTCTGACCTTCCATCCATCTGCCCCCCTCTTCCAGACTGGCTGGATCTCAGAGAAAGAGATGCCAGACAAAATGGATGATAGTTTGTCACCCAACCTGGCCAGGTGTTCCTTGGTCTCCAACAACTGACTGGCTGGCAAGATCATTAGTCCCTATGTGTACCAGGACATCAATGTTTTCTCCTGCTTTCTGCACAATACTAGCAATGTAGTCAATGTCTCTCCATGCTGATGTACCTGGGAGATATCTGATCATTATCCCCGGCTGGAGGTAGGTATCAACTTCCTGAATCATGGAGTCTCCTATGAACAGAAGTGTTTTGGATTTCCTTTTTGTTTTGGTCCCTGTTTTGGGTTTTGTTGTGCTAGCTCCTGTGCTGCAGTGTCTTGCTCTGCAGTGTCCTCTGCCCCTTTGTTTGATTTTTGAGATAGAGGCAAATACCTGCATTCACTCTGTTCCTTCGGGGTCAAGTGGCTCAAGTCCAGATGGACAATATCACGACCATGTACTACCTCAACAAACAGGGCAGCACGCACTCCCAGCCTCTGTGCAGGGAAGCACTCTGTATTTGCACCCTTGTGAGCAGACTGGAGGCAGCTCTCCTAGCCATCCACGTGGCAGGAGCCTCAAATCAGTTGGCGGACATCCTCAGCCATGTGGGCAAAGTTTCCCATGGGTGGTAGGTGAAAAGCTCCCCAAAATGGTGGCCTTGATGGAAGAGGGATGCCTGGATATTGTGGCAGTCACAGAAACATGGTACACACAGAACCATGACTGGGATGTCAACATACCAGGGTACACAATCTACAAGAGGGACAGGGAGGGAAGAAGAGAAGGAGGAGGAGTAGCTCTCTATGTAAAGGAAGGGATGAAAGCAACAGAACTAAAGGGTAAACAGAGCGGAGAGGAGGCACTGTGGGTCACCCTGGAGACTGGAAATGGCACCACAATCCACACAGGGGTTCTATACAGACCCCCCATTTCAGGGGGAGGAAATGGACAAGGAAATGATAGAAGGCATCCTTGGGATGACAGAGAAGAAAAAATTGCTCACCTTAATAATTACATTTCTTCTAATGAAGTCTTGCTGTATTCTGACAATTGCAGTGATTTCCAACCTTTGAACTGCCACGGAGAACTAAGGGTTAACTTTCCGTGCAGGGCATGGAACACTGAGCTCGAGCTCGGTTGAAGTCTCTGTCTGGAGTGTTTTGAACTCAAACCGTCAGATTGTTACGAGCCCAACTAAACTAAAAATTTTATGTGGAAATTGTAAAAATTGTACTAGCCAACTGGCTGAAAAGTTTTGGATTCCCAAGGAAGACTCAAGTCAGGAAACCCAAAAACTAAACCCAATGTACTCAAAAATAACAATAATAAATAAGCACCCAAACAGAAAGGGAGAAGGGTGCAAGCAACTACACCCCTGGGGTGCAGCACTGCAACTGCCCATCCACTTTCCAAAAACAGGTTCTGAGAGGGGAGGCAGGGAGGGAGGTCAGAATACAGCAAGACTCCATTAGAAGAAATATAATTACTAAGGTGAGTAATTTTTACTTCAAACAACATGAAGTCTTGCTGTATTCTGACAATTGCAGACTACCAAGCAGTACCTCCAAAGAGGAGGGACCGAACCTACTTTGGGAATAGTCTATGAAGTACTGCTGTGCCAAACCGAACATCACTCCTAGCCTGGACAGCCAGAGAGTAATGCTTGGTAAAGGTATGGACTGTTTTCCAGGTGGCTGCATGACAAATTTCTAGGAGAGGGATATCCCCTGGCCGCAGCCAGGGAAGCAGCTGTACCTCTTGTGGAATGAGCCCTCAGGCTTGAGGGTGGAGTTTTTCAGAGTTTTTCATAGCAGAATTGTATACAGGACACAATCCACCAGGCAGTAGATCTTTTGGTGGCAGGTTTGCCCTTTCCCACTTCTCCATAAGTGAGGAACAACTGGAGGAAGTCAAACCTGTGACCCTTGGTACGCTGTATGTAGTAACTAAGGGCTCTTTTGACATCTAAACTGTGTAGCCTCCTCTCTCCTGAGGAAGCATGATCAGTGAAGAAAGCAGGGGAGAGACATAGACTGGTTTAAATGGAAGTCTGAAACCACTTTGGCCAAGAACCTTCTATTGGTTCTAAAGACCACTTTATCCCTATGAAAGGAGATACGTGATATGCCTGGCAGAGGTAATGGCTACCAAGAACACAGTTTTCCAAGTCAAGTACTTAACCTCTGCTGAAGACATAGGCTCAAAGGGGGGCTGCATAAGCTGAGCAATGCAAACATTCAAATCCCAGGCAGGGGCAGGGTCTCTAAAAGGGGGATTGATGTGAAACAATCCTTTAAAAAATTTACAGAACACAGGATGGGAAGATAGTGAGTAAGGCTTCCCCACAGGCAAAATTGCAGAAACAGCTGACAAGTGTGCCTTGACAGTAGCTGGTCTGAGGCCTAGGCCATTAAGATGGACCATATAATCTAGAACCGTAGGCAATTCAGCAGTGTCTGGAGAAATATTCTTCTTAGAACACCAAATGCTGAATCTTTTCCATTTAGAGTTGTAAGTCTTTCTGGTGGAGGGCTTTCGAGAAGCCTTGAGGATGTCCAGAATCCCTTGGGAAAGATGCAGATCTGCAAACTCTAACTCTTCAAGAGCCATGCCTTGAGATTGAGAGACTGAAGATTAGGGTACCCAATCCTCCCCTGAGAGGATGTTAACAGGTTATAATTCCTAGGAAGAGACAGGGGAAGATGGACTGCTAGGGACAGCAACAGGGAGTACCAGGACTGTCTGGCCCAATCTGGAGCAACCAGAATCAACTTGCAATGTTGAGACCTTATTTTGACTAAAACTTTGAACAGGAGTGAGAAGGGAGGAAAGGCATACAGAAACTTCCCTTCCAAATTCAGAATCAGGGCGTCCAGGGGGACTGAGCCCAATACTGGAGGTCTGCAACAAAAGAGAGGGAGTTGATGATTGTCTGGGGCTGCAAAGAGATCTATCTCTGGAGTGCCCCACCTTGAAAAAATCACTTTCAACACCTGAGGGTCCAGGGACCATTCATGATGGCCCTGAGAAATCCTGCTCAGTGCATCTGCTAGCACAATGTCCTTGTCTGGAAGGTGAACTGCTGCAAGAGAGGCTTGCAGGGAATAAGCCAGGGACCACAGCTTCATGGCTTCTGTGCACAAGGCCATGGACCGAGTGCCTCCCTGCTTGTTGATGTACCACATGGTGGTAGCGTTGTCTGTTCTGACTTGAACCACCTTGTTCTGAACTGACTGTGAGAATGCTTTTAGAGCTAGAAAAACTGCCCTGAGCTCTAGAAGATTGATGTGGAGAAGGGATTCTTGGGGGGATCACAGGCCCTGGGCAGTAAGGGACCCCAGGCAGTAAGGGACCCAGATGGGCTCCCCAGCCCATGGTAAGGACCACTGAACAGAGCTGAGCAACAAAAGGAACACCTTGCCTTAAATTGTCCTGATCCTGCCACCACTGGAGGGCCTGGATCAAGGTCAGAGTGACTGGAATCAGTTTGGTAAGGGAGTCCTTTCTCTGAAACCAGAAAGCTTTCAGGTGGAACTGAATATCCCTCATCTGGAATCTTGCCCCTTGGACCACTGCTGTTGAAGCTGCCATGTGGCCCAAGAGCTGGAGGAAATGCCTTGCTGGTCGAGATCCCTGAAGGCTGAAGGAAAAAGCTTGTTCCATAAGAGCGCTTGCCCTTTCTACAGGAAGAAAGGCTCTTGCTGTGTGTGTCCAGTTCTGCCCCTATAAAGGTAAGGAGCTGGACTGGTTCAAGAACTGACTTGGGAAGGTTGAGAAGAAATCCTAGGGAAGTGAGCACTTGCTGGGTCACTTGCAGGTGAGACTTGACTTGGTCTGGAAACTGACCCACTAATAGCCAATCGTTCAGATAAGGAAATATGAAAATCTTTTGCCTTCTTAGAAAGGGAACTGCTACTGCCAGGCACTTTGTGAAAACCCTTGGGACTGAGGTTAGGCCAAAGGGCATTGCTCTAAACTGATAGTGGCCTGAGGGCAACTCGAACCTGAGGTACTTTCTGTAAGAGCACCTGATGGGAATGTGAAAGTAGGCATCTTTGAGGTCCAGGAAGGCTAGCCAGTCCCCTGGCCTTAGAGAGAGAAGGATTATTCCCAGAATTATAATCTTGAACTTTGGTTTTAAAAGATGTTTGTTCAGATATCTTAGGTCTAGGATGGGTCGCCACTCCCCTGTCTTTTTGTGGGTCAGGAAGTACCTGGAGTAGAGTCCTTTGCCCCAGTGTAGGGTAGGTACTCTCTGTCTCTCTATAGGTCTTAGAGCTAGGAGAGAAGAAACCTCTGCCTCTAGGGCAAGGGTTTCCAAAAGATTTGCAGGTGGAAAAGACCTGGCTGTCATCTTTGGACATTTTTTGAAGCTGAGAACCAGTACCTGGCTTACTACTTCCAGGACCCACTTGTCTGATGTAATAGACATCCAGTCCTGGGCAAAGTAAGCCAGCCTACCCTCTACTGGAATAGGAGAGTCAACCCGGGCAGACCCATCAGGGTGTCTGCTTGGCAGGGGCTTTAGGCTGAGGGGTGGATGCAGGCCTGCTCATCCCCCTTCTGCCTCTCCCTCTGAAGAACCACCTCTGCAAAAAGGAAGAAGAGGCCTGTGCTTGGTAAAAAGGCCTTTGAAAATGCTTGCCCCTACCCCTAGACTGCTGCCTTTGAGGAGTTGCCTGCCTTTCCTTGGCCTGAGCACTCCTGTAAGTGATCCTGTACTCGTCCATTTTCTTCATGTAATTCTCTGTCTGCTCTCCAAATAGAGAATTACCCACTACAGGAAAATCCATAGCCTTAGCCTGGGTGTCCTGCGAGAGGCTAGTACATCTGAGCCAAGGCATCCTCTGAAGAGCCACAGATGTAGCCATGACTCTTGATGAGGCATCATTAGAGTCCACAACAGCATGAAACCGAACCTTAGATACCTCAATCCCATCTGTAGCCACCGCTTCCAGCTCCTTGGCTAGCTGGGGGGAGGCCTGTTTAGCCAGTGCCAGTACAGTGTCCCACCTGGACTTCTGGTACCTAGCTGTATAGGCCATGTAATTCGCCTGCTTGAGTCTCAAAGAAGATGCCATGTACTTCTTCTTTGCCATGACATCAGTCTTCCTGGAGTCCTTGTCAGGGGGTGTGAAGCCAAAGAAATATTTGCCTTGTTACAGGCAGCAGCCTGCACTACCCCAACATGGCTGCATTGCTGATATAAGAACTCCGTGTCTGAGCCTGAAAGTACAGTATATACCTCTTGTCCATTCTTCTATCCACAGGTGGTATAGTGTTAGGAGACTTTAAGATTTTTTGTGTCTGTTTCCCAAAAGATTTTTGGAGGGGAATAGACATCTCCTGGACTCTGAGATATCCATCATCTCTACATAATCAGGCTCTTCTTGATCTTCCACAGCCTCCTCCATAGGAAGCTGGAGGGTTTCAGCCACTTTTCTGTAAAACATAAAGTGGAAAGGGGACTCAGAAAGCCTAAGAGGGGAAACACCTGATGGTCTGTCTGGGGAGATGTCCGGTTCCACAAGCACATCCAGACCTTCACTTACATCATAATCCTCAAATTCCCCTTCCTCTTCAAACTCCGGTTCATAAAAATCTTCAAGGGTATACTCTTGAACAGGGGGAACCAACCGAACTGAACCCATGCCAGAAGGAGCCGGATCGGTTGGAACTGGATGGAGTGATTCCACAATCTGAATTGCCCTGGCTATCTCTTCGGCGGTCAGAACATGAACCTCTGGATCTGAACCAGTCGATTTATCTTTGCGCTTTCTTTTTGTCTGAACAGATCCCTCACAATCGGCTCTCCTTTTGCCCGAAGAAGTATCACCCTGGTCAGAGGGCACTCCTTCTGGTTCAGTTGAAACCGAACCAGGCTGGCCATCCAGATCAGCGGACTTCTCGGCCTCCTTTTCCCTCAGTCTACCTAATCTCTTCTCAAAGGTAGATTTGGGAAAGTTCTTACATATTTGGCAGTCTGAATCGAGGTGGTCAAACCCCAGACAATAAACACAGGTGGTGTGGGGATCAGCCTTGGCAAAGACCTCACCACACTTACTGCAGTGTTGAAACCCAGTGGACCCAGTTTCTTTCTTGGGTTTCTCAGACATGGCCAACCTAACCAAACGTACCCTTTTTTCGGCAACTGCCAGGCAAGATTCCCTTATCGGTTCCTAACCGTGTCACGGGTATTGGAAAAAAATGGTTAAAACACATTTTTTTTAGAACTGATAAGAACCGGTAACCACACACTAAATATTATCAAAATTCACAATCGAATGGTTGGTTCAGCCGAACCGACCGCACTTTTACAAGTTCCACGCAGAAAAATAGAACATTTCCTATCTAGAACTCATGGCACCACAGACAGAGACTGAACCGACTATGCAGATACTTTTTTTCGGTTTAAACCGACAAAAAACTGAAAACTTTAACCGACTTCGAACTAAGCTGAAGGAGAAATCTCTGGGGGGGGGGCCGTTCAGTGGGGCGGAGTAAAGAATCTGACGGTTTGAGTTCAAAACACTCCAGACAGAGACTTCAACCGAGCTCGAGCTCAGCGTTCCATGCCCTGCATGGAAAGTTAACCCTTAGTTCTCCGCGGCAGTTCAAAGGTTGGGAATCACTGCAATTGTCAGAACACAGCAAGACTTCATGTTGTTTGAAAGGGGAGATATTGCTGATGGGGGACCTGAATATGCCAGATGTTAACTGGAACACCTTTGCTGCAGCCACATCGAAGAGCAGGGCCATTCTCGATGCTCTACAGGGGGCATGTCTCAGACAGCTAGTTTTGGAACCCACTCGGGAGGGAGCAGTCTTAGACATGGTACTCTCAAATGGGGACGGAGAGAGTATCTCCAGTCTTGAAATGGGTAGCCATCTGGGAACAAGCGACCGCCAAACAGCGTGGTTCACGATAAACTTAACTGTAGAGTCAAGCCATACAGAAGTGAAGGTACTGGACTTCAGGAAGGCTGATTTTGTCAAAATGGGAGAGTGCCTCAGGAAAGCACTAGCAAACAGGCAAGAAGGTAGGGTTGAGCAACAATGGGGAAACATCAAAAAGGCAAGAAGGTAGGGTTGAGCAACAATGGGGAAACATCAAAACTGCCATCACAGAGGCAACAAGCCTTTGTGTGAAGCAACTAAACAAATTGAAATGAAAGAAAAAAACATTATGGTTCTCAACAGAAGTGGCGGGGAAGGTAAAGGAGAAAAAGATAGCATTCAGGAAGTATAATGAAACACAGAAGGAGCAGGACAGAGAACTGCACCAGTTAAAGTAGAAGGAAGCGGGGAAGGCAGTCAGAATAGCAAAGGCCCAAACCAAGGAAATGATAGCCAACTTGGTTAAGAAGAGGGATAAAACCTTTTATAGGTATATTAGGGCGCAAAGAAAGACTAAGGCAGGGATACTGAGACTGAATAAAGAGGAAGGTGGTTTGGCAGAGAGCAGCAGTGAAAAAGCAGGGGTACTGAATGAATGCTTCTGCTGAGTATTCACAATGGAAAAGCAGGGGGAGATACGTAATCCAGTCAATAGAAGCGCTCTGGATAAGGGGGTTGATATTAGTCCTTTCACAGAAGAAAGGTTTCTGAAAGAACTCTTAAAACTGAAGGTGGATAAAGCAATGGGGCCTGATGGGATTCACCCCAGAATTCTAAAAGAACCAATAGAAGAACTAGTAACACCACTGACTACCCATTTTAATAAATCATGGGAGGATGGTATGGTACCTGGCGACTGGAGGAGGGCGGATGTGATTCCCCTTCACAAAAGTGGGAGCAACACAGAGTCAGCAAACTTCAGACCTGTCAGTTTGACCTCAGTGGTAGTGAAGATGATGGAATAACTTCTGAAGGAAAAAATTGTTGAGTACCTAGAGGCCAGTGAGGAACAAAACCCAAGGCAGCATGGATTCACAGCAGGAAGGTCATGTCAGACAAATCTAATTGATTTCTTTGACTTGGCGACCAAAGTAGTAGACCAGGGAGGGGCTGTGGACATGGCCTACCTAGACGTTAGCAAGGCATTTAGCACAGTCCTGCACAAAAGATTAATAAACAAATTAGCCAGCTTGGGAGTGGGTCCCAGGATGGTAACCTGGGTAAAACACTGGCTGGACAACAGGACACAGCGGGTAATAGTAAGTGAATTCCACAGTGAAGAAAGGGGGGTTACTAGTGTTGTACTGCAGCGTTCAGTACTGGGGCCGGTCCTTTTTAATGTCTTTATAATTGACATTGCAGAGGGACTGGAAGGGAAAGTATGTCTCTTTGCAGATGACACAAGGATCTGCAACATGATTGATACGCAAGGTGGGGTGGAAAGGATGAAAAGGGACTTGGCAAGATTAGAGAAATGGTCAAATGTATGGCAGCTTAGATTCAGCACAAAGAAGTGTAAAGTAATGCACCTGGGAAACAAAAACCCAGGGGAAGAGTGCACAATGGGGGGTGAGATACTGACAAGAAAAATGGTAAGGGACCTGGGGTTAGTCATATCAGATGACCTAAAGGTGGGCCAGCAATGTGAGAAGGCAGTAAGGAGGGCTGGGGGGGATACTGGGATGCATAGGGAGAGGCATCACCTGTAGAAAACAAGAAGTTGTTGGCCCTCTGTACAGACAGTTGGTAAGACCACATCTGGAGTACTGTGTACAGTTCTGGAGATCCCATCTCCACAAAGACATAGACAGGGTGGAGGCTGTCCAGAGGAGGGCAACCAAAATGGTGCAGGGTCTGCACCAGAAGACATGTCAAGAAAGACTAAAGGAGCTTAAGATGTATAACCTTGAGGAAAGAGGGGGGTATGATAGAACATTTCAAATATCTCAAGGGGATCCACAAAGTCCAAGAGGGTAGAATCTTTCAGAAAAAGAGATGTGCAAGAACAAGGGGCCACAATTTGAAGATAGAGGGGGGACGGCTGAGAGGTAATGTGAGGAAGTATTTTGTCACAGAGAGGGTTGTAGATGCATGGAACGGCCTTCATGAGGAGGTCGTAGAGTCAAAAACAGTGGGGGAATTCAAGAATGCATGGGACAGGCATAAGGCAATTCTAGTGAAGGGTAGGAGGAAGTAGGCTGTTGGTTAACTAGGATCTGCAGCTTATCTATTAGGTAGGTAAATGAGCAGACTAGGTGGGCCAAGCAGTCCTTATCTGCCATCAAATTCTATGTTGCTATGGTCTCTTCATCCAGAGGTAGTGCATAATCTGTTCTCCCAGCATCAGGTGGACCTGTTCACCTCCAGGGAGAACACAAAGCTGAGACTGTTCCATGCCTGCCCCTTCAGCAGGACTTGCTGCAGGGGGATGCTTTCTTGAGGTCATGGACCCCAGGCCTATTTTATGCCTTCCCTCTACTTCCCTTGATCCTCAAGGTGCTCCTCAAGGTCAGGAGGGACAAGGCACAGGTGATCCTGGTCGCACCAGACTGGCCACACCAGTTCTGGTATCCAGATCTCCTCAGCCTCAGCATCAGGGTCCCGAGGCATCTTCCAGCACGCCCGGACCTGCTCTTGATCAGTCAGGGGATGGTACTCCACCCGAACCTTCAATCCCTGTACCTGAAAGCTTGGTTCCTTAGTGGCTAGAGTTTCAGGCTTTAGGTCTCTCCGATAAACCTGGGTGAGCTGGGATTGTGGGCCAAGCTCGAGCCAAAGGCACGGTGTGGCTCAGCTTGCCTGTAACTGCAAATTGTGAGCCACGAGCCAAGCCAACTGGAGATTATGACACCATGGTGCGCTGTGTGAGCAGTTTTTTTTTTATTTGTTTGTTTTTTGCTGATATGTGGCACCGCTGGTGTGGCGCGAAATTGAATTGCCCTATCAGAAATCATTAAATCACTGAAGCTCTTGCCTCTCAGTCTGTTATTAGTTATTTCTTTTTAGCTCCGAGCAGGAATATCACAGCCCAGGCCACCTGACAGCCCCTAGCCCAGCCAATACTGGCATCTCTGTCCTTTGACTTGTGTGTTTGCGCATCACGCAGAGCCACTGTTTGAGAGCAGTCAGGGACAGGGAGGTGGGACTGCTAGGGTAGGGGTGGGGATAGGACAGAGGAGAACTGACTGTGAGTGGCAGTGGCCTGCCACATGGCCGGTCGTCTCGTCTTGTGGCTAGCAGCAGTGAGTCTGATCTGACAGACTGAGTAGAGACTAAAGAGAGAGACACGCTGCCAACAGGGAAATTCGAATTAAGGGGAACAGAGTCAGATTAGAAAGAGAAAGATTGATTAGAGAGGAAAACAGAGGAGGAGGAGAGAAAGAATAGTGAAAAAAAAAGAGGCAGGCCTGACTCCCACGTGGCTTTGAATCTCGGCAGCCCAGGTCCAAGTAAACATCAAGCACTTGCAAGAGCCTACAGCAAGCCTTGAATAAAATCTCTGAGGATCCGATATGTGTTGACACAGCCCCAGTAAGTGATGGTCTCTCTACAGGTTTTTATAAAACAGTCTTAGAAATACTTGCTGATGGTCTTGCTTTGGTGTTCTAATGGTGTCTTGATAAGAAAGCTTTAGCTTCCTCTGCTGTACATCTCATGCAATCATGACTATTTTTGCATTAAAGGTACTATAAATGAAATTAAAAAATTGGAGGCCTATCAGTAATAGTAACACTGACTGATAGACATAAGGCAATTCTTGTGGGGGGTAGGAAGAAATAGGCTGTTGGTTAACTAGGATCTGCAGCCTATCCATAGGTAGGGAAATGGGTAGAGTAGGTGGGCCTAGCGGTCCTTATCTGCCATCAAAGTCTATGTTTCTGTGTTTCTATGACTGACATACGATTTTAACAAATATTTTATGCACACATTTCCTTACTGTAGCAGGGCATTTATTAAGCAAGCACCAGGACTGCTCTGTGCCTATGAGGAAAATCCAGGACAACTTCTTAAGGGAAATTTTTGAAGCAGGTAGATGCAAGGATGTAGCAGGCATTATTCTGATTGTTCACCAGGAAAAAGGCATTTGATGCTATTTTGCATTAATACTTATTTTCTGTTTTGCACCATTTGGACTTTGGTCTTCCTGAAATTTTTGTAAATCAGATTCACACTTTGTACAAAACTGCTACATTTCAAATACATATAAATGGTTACCTGAGTAACTGCATCCCTCTGAAAAGAGGCATGCAACAGGGATGCTCACTGAGTCTTGTTTTATATGTAGTCTGCCTGGACCCAGTCCTTGGGTAAATTGCAGCTGATCCTTTAGTTAGAGGTTTAGCTCTACCATTACACAATGTCCCCCATGTCAGTTCTGGCTTATGTAGACAATGTGGTCCCTATGCAAGATGCCCATGCACCGCGGAAACGTTCTTGGCAGCGTGGCTTCGACCTGGCTGCATGGGGGGGGGGAGGGGATCAGTTATTGCTGACTGAATTTTAAAATTTTGAAAGATGTACTCCCTCTCCCCCTGACAACAGGGGCTTCCCTGACCATCTAGTCTTTAGAATAACCCAAGCTGTCTCAGTAGTTCTGGTGTAGTGAGCTAAACTGGCCACCCTTCTCCACCTCCCAAACCATGCAGTGTCCATCATTTTCTAGTACAATGCTGCCACATGCAGCAGCACACATAAAAATCACTCAGAGAGCTGATTGATGTGCAGCAGGCCCGGTGTGACTAGCTTGAACTTCTCCTCCTCCTCATTACATCTTTTAACCTGAGTGCTATCAAGTCACAACCAACTCACAAATAATTCCGAAGTGCACTGCAGTGCAGAATCACATAAGTTACCAGCAGTAGGGAACAAGTAACGGGAAGAAGGCTTTTTCAAATGAAATATATTCAGTATTAAGGGACAAGTGTTTGTTCTTTGTTGTTGGTTGATTTGACTTGACTGACTAGACACTCAGTACTTCAGTGGTACTGGGTCCGGTTCTTTTTTAATGTCTTCATAGGTGACATTGCAGAGGGACTGGAAGGAAAAGTATGTCTGTTTGCAGATGACACAAAGATCTGCAACATGGTTGATACACAAGGTGGGGTGGAAAGGATGAGAAGGGACTTAGCAAGGTTGGAGGAATGGTCACATTTAAGGCAGTTTAGATTCAGTGCAAAGTAATGCACCTGGGAAACAAAGAGCCAATGTAGCTGGCACACCATGTAAACCAAAGGGTATGGTGATGAACTGATAGACTCCTATAGGGGTGGCAAATGCAGTTTTATCTCTGAATTCTTTAGCTAAAGGTATTTGCCAGTAAGCCTTGGTGAGATTGAGGGTACTGATATACTTTGCACTCCCCAGTCTGTCCACCAAATCATCTATTGTGGGCATAGGTTAACTGTCAGATTCTGATACTTAATTATGTTTCCTGAAATCAAGGCAAATTCTAACACCCCCTTCTGTTTTGTTTACAGTTACCATAGGAGATGACCAAGCACCCCTCGACTCCTCTATGATACCCAGTTCTTTCATTTTTTGTATTTCCTTAACCACATCAACTCTTAACCGCTCTGGCAACCTGTACGTCTTTTGTCCAATAGGACGAGCATTCTTTGTCACTGTTACATGCTCAACCCCTTTTGCTCAGCCTGGTACCGTGGTAAAAGTACTGTTAAATATCTTTAGCACATTATGAATGTCTGCAGTTTGTTCTGAGGTTAAGGAAGCATTCACCTTTTTAGTATCAGCATTTACAGTTTGTTCCAGTCTACCATAGGCTGCATCAGTATCTTCCTTATCAGTTTCTGGTAAAACTACCAAAGCAGCTTTTGGCATTTTTTTCAACCCATTTCTTGAGGAGGTTAGCATGGTTTATCTTAGTAGGATTTTTCCTGTCAGGGGTCTCAGTCTCGTAGTTAACAGTGCCAGTACATCTAAGAACTTTATAAGGCCCTTGCCACTTTATTAACAGCTTATTTTCTGTTGTGGGTAACAGTAGCAAAACCTTTTCACCTGGCTCGAAAACTTTTTTTTTACTCCATGGTCATAATATGCCTTCTGCTTGTTTTGAGCCTCTTCCTGATTACTATGGGCAATTTCAACATATTTTGCCAGCTTTGTTCTTAGGCCACACATATAAGAAGATATAGATTGTTTCTGAGTGGGGTTATCTTCCCACGTTTCTTTTGTCACATCCAGTGGCCCTCTTGGCTGCCTACCATGCAGCATTTGAAATGGTGAACACCCTGTTGATGGCTGTGGCACTTCTCTGTATGCAAAGAGAAGGCAAGGCAAGTAATGGTCCCAATCTTTTCCTTCCCCTTTTACAAACCTTTTTAACATGCATTTAGGGTTTGGTTAACATGCTTAACAAGACCATCTGTCTGAGGGTGATGGGGGAGGTTCTTACAGCTCCTTAAGCCATGCAGCACCAATATTACTACCCTGATCAGTAATAATGTCTTTAGGTATGCCCATACTGCTGAAAAGTTTGTCAAGCTCTGCTGCAACTTTTGGGGCTATAACAGTACGCATTGGAACTGCTTCTGGGTATCGAGTAGTATAGTTGCATACTACCAGGATAAATCTATTACCCTTTTTACTTTTGTTTAAAGGACCAAACACATCCATTGCAATTCTCTTAAAAGATGCATCTATTAAGGATAGGGGCACCTTGTCTTTTCTAGTGACTAGGGCTACTTTCTGACACTTGGCACAGGAATTACAATAGGTAGCATCATCTTCATGGATTCCAGGCTAGTAAAATCTATATAGCAATCTGGCAATGGTACGATCCCTCCCTGAGTGACCAGCCATAGGATTATCATGTGCTATCTGTAATAACTCTGTTCTGTACCTCTGTGGTATAAACAATTGTTCTTTCTGTTCCTGTGTCTGAGGTTTAACCCAAACTCTGTACAGTAACCCATTACATTTTTTAAGCATTGGTCCACCTTGTTTTGGTTTCACCCCTAGCTGCTTAAAATAACCCTAGAGAGAAACATTGTCAGCGTGTTCTGAAAGAAAATGACAATCATTTATAAATTTAGCTTCAGCATTTTCACATTTTAACCCTTCATGTCAATCAGTCATCTGTTGCCACAGTTTCTTCAGGCTTCATCTGTCTTTCCTGGATTTCTGGATCTTGGAGCTGTGCTCAAGCAAGTCTGAATCAAAATCATTGAAAGGAAAAGTGTCCGCACCATCTTAAATTTTCTTTGCCTGAGCTCCTGTCACCACAGCTGCAGAAACATCAGGATTTACTCCCTCTTTGATCAACTCAGTAAGCCCTGGAAAGTCATTTCCAATAATCACAGGTACAGGTAACTTTGCTACTACCCCCGCTTTCATTTGGTGTGACACACCCTTAATGGTAAGAGTCACTTGGGTGGGGGGATAGTATCGAGTGTCCATGTGGATGCAGATGACACCAGTACCTGATCCCTTTGTACAGTATTTTCGCAGCACTTTAACATGTACTAGGGTCTGTCTGTTCCCGAATCAATGAGTCCCTTCACAGTCTTATTCCCTCACCTTAACATGTTAGGTACTTGCCCCAATTTGCTATGGACAAATCTGCTCCAGTGCCACTCTCCTTACTATTGTAGTTTCTTGCAAAATGGCCTGGCTTATTACAGTTATAGCACATAAAGTCTTTGAGCACAGATCTGTTACCCCTACCAGAGTTCTTATCAGGCTTGGAGTTGAAATGGGAAAAAGAGAGTCTTACCAGTGTTTGGCTGTTACCTCGCTGCTGTGGCATCTGTCTGGTCATTTGGTAGTCCTCAGCCAAAGAAACAGCCTTTTCCCCACTCTCTGGTCAGTGTTCCTTTACCCACAGCTGCACATCTGTAGGCAAGATGTTGATGATCTGTGGCACTGTTTTGCCCTCTGGTTGGATCAATTTTATCAGGAGTTCTCTAAGTCAGGTGAAGGCTTCTTGAGGATTGTCGACCGAGTTGTACTTCAGAGATCGAAATCTCTGCCTGTATGTCTCTCCGGAGTGTCATACCTTTTCAGGATTTCACTTTTCACCAGGTCATAGTTTTCTGACTGTGTAGTGTCCATACTGCTGTAGGCAAGTTGGGCTTTCCCTGTCCAGTAGGGTACCAGTCTGATTGTCCATTGCTGCTTTGGCCACTGGCAGACTGTGGCAACTCTTTCAAAGGTTGTCAGGTATGCCTCTATATCATCGGAGGGACACAACTTTGTAAGTGTAATGGCTTTTAAGTTGCATGCATTTTATTGCTCATCTGGATCTGTGCCGGATCCTTTGCCTGTGATAGCTTGCAAGGCATCCAGCCATCACTGCTTCTCTCATCTGCTTCTCTTGTCGCTGCATCTCTTTTTTTCTCTGCTTCTCAGTCTCTTTTTGTTGTATAGCCCACCATTTGAAAAAATCCATCAGGCTTTCAGGTTCTGTCATTGCTTGTTCTTTTTCTGTAACTTGTGCTGGCTGTACAATCTCAGACTGGACTTCAGTTGCTGCTAGTTTGTCTGCCATTCTCCTGGTAACCACTCCTGGACTTGCTGCTGCAAAATCCATACCTTCCTCTATGCTTTCATGGTACTAGGTCCAATACCCATGCACAAAACTCCTGTCTTAGGGTATGCACGGCGTAAATCCCACGGCTGACACCATCTGTCATCAAGGCACAGATCAGGAAGTATAGAACCAGGAACAGTTGTAAAATTCACCAAAGCTATTTATTTTACAGTTGCAGAAATATAAAAAAAACTTGTTCAGAAGAACTATGTACAGAGGAGTAATAAAATATTCCTTCAGTCTCTGTGTCCCTTTTTCTTCTAATTTCTTCAATTGCAGCTCAGCTCTTTTATAAGTAATTTTATCCCCCATTCTTAGCAAACATCCTGTTTCATCCACAGTGTTCTGTTCTTGCATATTTCAGGCAGGTACAAGGCAGGAACACATTGTGCTTGATGAGGCCTCTTCTGCAACTTTTGCAAAAGGCCTAAAATGTGAACTCTGGTAACCTCTTAAGTTTATCCAGCAACAAAGGTCCAGTGCTGCTAACCTTGGTAGAAACAAAGAAAATTATGTGTTTAACAGAGGGAGTGGCTCACTACCAATCAAGGCAACATAAACAAGAAATTGGTAGTTATGGAACCGACTCACCAAACGTAAAAAAAATGATTATTTTATTAGTAATTTGTTTTTGTTTTTCATTTATCGCATATTTTCTGAATATTCCATAAGGTGTGGTATATACATTTTTCACAAACGTTTTGGACAGGGTCCTTTATCAGTGTGATACACATAATACCTATACATAAAAAACATAATCATAAAGAAATCCTTTTATAAATATTAATAAGGCCATCTAAATTATTAAGTTAACATGTGCCTAAACTTCAATCATCTCACCTCATAAGGCTTCAGTTATATTACATAGTCTGTTAGTGGTATAATTTCCTGACACCTTATAGCTGGGGATAAAAAAAAAGCATACTTTAAATCACTGCTTAGATGAGTTAGTATTTCTTTAAAAATATTCCGTGGGCCAGGAAAACAAAACACCATAATTTGAAACTTGCTAGGTTATCTATGCCAACATGTTCATATAAGTCTTATACCATTTCATAGCACTTCGCTATTTCACTTCGCTACGTACAAGATGAAATCATAATATATCATTTTGCTTGATTACTTTGTAATGTTCCAATCTCCTGCAACATTTCAGGTATACCTACTTATCAAAAATGTAGTAAAATACTACTCAGTATTCCTTTCATTATTTAATTCTCACCGCTCAATTTCAACATACCTTCATACTTTTCATTTTCTTTAAATGCCCATTTTAGAAGAAATTTGGAAAAACACATTATGCATCATGTTTTAGCTCCTTCCATCACCTTGGCTTTTCACATTGTTAGTTTTAGATATCTTAGTTCATAAGTATTTTAACAAGTCTTTATACACCCAAATGTTTAGTGCTCTTCTTATTCAACTGCTTAACAAAACATCAGCGTTTTTCCAATGTTTAGGCATAAAATAACACGTTCCCTTTTGCAATTTGACAGACAAGCTTGTCACGCCTCAGGCTCCTTCGAGCATTATGGCAGTTTTCTAAATATCTCACTCTCTTATTTCATCCATTTCTGTCTTACATATTTCAAAATGCTAGACAGTGTCATAAGCGTTTCAATGGTTTTAACCCTCAGTTTCTACATACCTCTATGTTTCTTATTTTCTTTAACTCCTTTGCTTAGGAAAAATCTGCAAAAGCATATTGTATGTATTGTTTTAACCTCTTGCCCCTTGTTTGTCTATAACTTTATTTTCATTGTACACTTATTTTAAGTTTGAATTTGAACCCCCAGTCAACAAAATGGTCACTTACTTTTAAGGCTTAGTAACCATGAAAGATTTGCGCTCCTCACTTACCCACTGGATGCTTGAGGGTATTTGGAGCATCTGGCACAGTTTCAAATCATTTTTACACTGCTTCACTTCCTGGTAAATCGGGCGTTGCGGTTTTCTGCCAGAAGTCAGATAACCTGACCTGGCTCAAACTCTACATGCCCGACCTACAAGATTGCAACACCTAGCCCAAACCCAGTAATTAGGTTATCAGGCAGGGTGTCACCTGTGACTGCTATTTTCCATATCTAGAATAAAAAAATAATGTTTGTGAGGTATTATTTATCTTTGCAATTATGTCATGCTCTTTTTAAGTAAACTTTTGCTTGCAAGTGTGTGTAAACAATGTACATATGTGGGACTCAGACCTGTACATTTCACTAACTCTATATATAAAAGTATTATAACTTCCAAAGGTTTTTTTTGTCCTCACCTTTTCTGTTGGTGAAGGGGTTCTACGGAAAGCACTCCCCTTATACCTAAGCCATTATAACATAGAAATCTTATTTAAAGGAATATACTGCATTTGTGACCTTGTGCACTATACATTACCTCCCACGGTCCCAATTTATATAGCTCTTTCTCCCACTATTATTTAACTGTACAAACTGAAGTTAATCAACTCCACATTAACAACGTATCAGTCAGAAAGAGAGGATTTATCTGACTGCTTTATTAGATAGTGACAGAAACCGCTTTCTTATATTTTTTTTATTTCGAATTCCTGTTGGTTCTAAGATTCTCAAGAAGCCCTCAAAAGTTCTACATCATCCGTAGGACTGCTCTCCTCTCCTGGGGTGGGTAGTGGGCCAGCGTCGTGCTGCAGTGGCCTCTGCTGGAGACCAGGAGCTCTGCAGACGCACGCAGGGAGGGAACAATGTAGAAAAGCAGAAACTCCTCTTTGTGACTGACCAGATGACGGCTGCTGGTCCACTGCTGCCGCTGATGCCTTGAAGGAGTCCCTTTACCTCAGCAGCACCCTGGGGCCAAGTATGTGTTAGTTGCCCCTCCTAGTGCCTTCCCCCTCGGAGAAGGGAGGACCCGCCCCATGAAGGGTTACGTCTGCGTTACCCTAGGGTCGGCTGCGATATGAGGCTGGGGCGCTCAGGAAGGGACAGGCAGAGCGGCTGGTACTTAGGCAGCCTGAAGGAGTGATGGGTTGCGAGGCACATGGAGAGAAAAGAAATAATACAAAAAAAAAGTTATGCATTATACATTGCTAATCTATTGAATCATTTAAACCAAATCTAAGTTTGGTAGCTTCAAATCTATCTATATAATATGCTTCTCTCAAAAGAATTTTAGTTCTAGAATCCCCTCCCTTAATATCTGGTGTTACCATTTCTGTACCAAAGAATCTTAAACTGGGTGGCTGGTGTCCTGTATCTAAAAAATGCCTTGCTATTGGAGACTTTAAATCCCTTCTCCTGATGTCAGATTTACGTTCTGTTATTCTACATCTTAAAGCTCTTTCAGTTTTTCCTATGTATACTTTGTCACAGGGGCATTTCAAACAATAAATGACTCCCTCTGTCGAACAGTTAAAGTGTTGTATATTAATGTCTTCATCTCTTGCCACATTTCTAATTTTTTTTATTCTGTAGGTATCATTACAGTAGGTACAGTGGCCACATGGGAAATTACTTCTTGTATCCATAGTTGACATAAAATGTTGAGCAATTTCTCGTATTCTGTGCATAGTTTTGGACAATATGTTTCCTACTGTTTTATTTCATTTTGCCACTATCATTGGTGGATTAGAAAAAAAACTTTTTCCCCTACTGGTGTAGATTTCAATATATTCCAGTGTTTTCCAATAATATATTTTATCTGACCAAAAATGTCATTATATACAGTAGAAAAGACTATTTCTTGTTCTGCTGATCTTCCTGGACATAAAGTCTCCACCACTTATTCACACTGATGGGAACTACACTGGAGGCGCTAGGACCCAGCGGGAGCAAATATTTCTGCAGGAGGGCTGACGCCCAAGATGGAGCTGCGAGGAGTGGCGCCACAAGCCTGGGCTCGTGCGGCAATGACTATCTCAGCATCGACCCTCCAGCCACCTCAGTTCCTTTTTTCCCGTCGTCGAGTGCGCTTCAGTGATGATGTCGCTGGCTCGCAGGGAGTCAAACTTCAAAACAGCAGTTTAGTTTTCAGTTTATTATTTTGTTGTATTTATCGAATAAGTACTGCTTACTATAGTTTATTCTTATTAAAGAAAGAAGTCTCAGCCTACATTGACGGAGTCGACCATGAGCGGGTCAGGTGACAGTAGGGAGAGTTCATATGAAAGCTGTTCAGTCAGCTGGGCTGGTTCCGGTCGTCCGCCCTCTCTGGAGGGGGGGTCTGACAATGGACGGTCCAGTGCCCGAGGGAAGGGGTGCCCTCCTGGAAGCATAAAAGAAAATGGTTACATTCTTGGCACCATACAGCCTCGAGGTCTTCTTTGGCCCACAGGTCAAAAAGAGAATGCATCAGTCGAGGTCGCCCTCTGGTATATCTGCGCGTCGACAGTCAGTTATTGGGGACAGTTGCCGGTCTCCTCCTTCAGAGTCGTCGGTTTCTATTTCTGGTCTCCAACCTCTTTGACTTTGGAGCCCTTCCCTGCATTCTGGTAGGGCTTCAGATGAGCAGTTTCATCAGTGAGCCGCTCTGATGGAGCAATGGGCTCTGAGGTTGGTCCAGCTGCCTGGCCCGGTCACTCCGAGGCCCTCAGGCCCTTTGGAGGAGTGGGTAGGGCAGTTGGGCCTCCCTAGTCATGTGACACCTTCTTTGGTACTGTCGACTCCATGCTCAGGTGTTTTCCCCCCTCACATGGCTGCGGCGCAGGGGGCCACACCGATGCCTCTATCTCCTGGTATTCTTGCTTCTTTAGCCTCAAATCCTAGTTTTCCGAGCCCTGGTATGGTTTTGGCACCTTTGGCATCAGCGAGCTGCTTGGCACCACCTTTGGTGCCAACGCATATGTCGACACCATCTTTGGCGCCTTTGGGATTGTCGGTGCTGTCTTCAGTGCCAGGGCTCTGTCGGTGCTGTGCATTGCATTGCATTGGGTCAGGCAGCACCATACTCTTCTTCGACACCAAGGCTTGGTCTGATGTCTTCCAGTCAACTGGGCTTCTCATCACCAAACACTTTTCCTTCCTCATTTCCTTCTGATTTCCATTCCTTTCCTGTCCATACAGTCCCTCCTGGGCTGTCAGGAGATGATACTGAGCCTGACCCTGGCATTCGACTGGGTGATGACATGGAAGAAACAGGATCTAATCCTGTTGCAGATCCTGTGGACGAGGACATGTCATTTAAGTCTCTGCTGAAAAATTTGAATTCCAGCCTTTCTCTCCAGACTACAGATATCGATCCTGGGAAGCTTTTAAAACTCCAATACCTTCGTGTCCCGGAGATCCTTATGGATTTAACTCCCCCAGTACAGCCTTCCTTTGAGACACTTTCTGAAATGGTATGGAATAATCCTGCTGTCATCCCTTCTGTGGCCAAGTCCATAGATAGAAAGTGCACTGCTCCCAAGGATCGACCCATTTTGGCCTCTCAAGCCTTTCCGGACCCTATTGTAGTCTTGGCAGAAAATGATAAGGTCGTCCTTCCACAGACTACTACAGCTCGACCTATAAACAAAGAGTCTTGTAAGATAGATACTTTAGGCAAGAGAGTATTTGCTGCATCTACCCTGGGTATGGGTATTTCCAACTACCAGGGCTATTTCTCTCAATACGAGTATGTTCTTTGGCATTCGCTCAATCAAATGGTAGAAGCTCTGCCAGAGTCGGACACTAATTCAGAGCTTCTTCAAACCATAACCAGGGGTATCAAGTCCAACAACCAGCAGGTTAAAGCAGCTAAGGACGCTTTCGATACTGCTTCCCGAGTGGCAGCGGCGGGCATTTGCACCCGCCGCCACTCCTGGCTGCACACTTCAGGCTTCACGAGTGATGCCCAGCAACAGGTCACAGCATTACCCTTCGACGGTATGTATCTCTTCAGTCCTCAAGTAGAGCAAGCTCTAGAGGCCACTCAAAACACTAGGTCTGCCAATAAATTGGCTCGACCTGTTCCCACCCCTTCTCGGGGGGGGTGTTAATAAGCATCAGTTTCACAGTCATCAGTCCTTTCGAGGAAAAGGCGGGGTAGTTTAATAAAAACCAAGCCCCCCAGCCTCAAAATAAAACACAACAGAAAGAAGAAGGGCCCAAAATGCCCAGTGCCACCTTAGCTTCTGGCCCAAGTCCCACCTCAGCTGCCCTAAGGGGACTCTTTCTCAGCGGTGGGAAGTCATCTGACTCAATTCTACAACCAGTGAAAGACCATAACATCAGACAGATGGGTCCTCTGGATAGTCCAAGAGGGGTATTCCCTCAATCTTTCAGAGACCCCTTCGGATCTTCCCCCCAAATGACAGCCCAGACTGTCAGTAATTCAGTCAGAACTTCTCACCTCCGAGATACAAGGCCTTCTGAACAGGGTAGTAGAAATAGTTCCATTGGATCAACGAAACACAGGGTTCTACTCTCATTACTTTGTAGTCCCAAAGAAAACCAGGGGCATGCGCCCCATTTTGGACCTCAGAAAATTGAACAAATTTCTTCCCAAGGGAAAGTTTAAATTTCTATTTCTAGGCACCCTGTTACCCTTGCTTAGTCAACACAACTGGCTAGCTTCCCTGGACATGCAGGATGCTTACCAGCATATTCCTATTCACCCAAAACATCACAAATACCTAAGATTTGTGGCTTTGGCTCAACATTATCAGTTCAAAGTCCTGCCCTTTGGGCTATCCTCGGTGCCACAAGTTTTTACAAAGTGTTGTGCAATTCTCGCAGTGCATCTCAGAAAAATCAGAATTCAAGTGTTCCCTTATCTAGACGACTGGCTTTTAGCAAGTCTGTCCAGACAACAGAATCTCGATTCCGTAGCCACAGCTTCAGACTTTCTTACGTCCATGGGAGTCCTGTTGAATCTCAAGAAATCACAGTTACAGCCCTCCCAGAAGCTCGTCTTTATAGGAGCTCATCTGGACACCTCCTGTGAGAAAGCTTTTTTTCCGGAGGACTTAAAGAGCAGTATCCTACAGACGGCCCAATACATTAGAGAAAACAGCTCAGTTCGAACTGTCTGGATGCAATGGATGTTGGGTCTCATGGCATCCTCAGTGTTTGTGGTGCCACTAGCACATCTCCACTTGAGAACCTTTCAATGGATGCTCAGTACTCAGTGGTCCCCGACCACTCACCCTCAGTCCTTTCTCATCAAGGTGACAGAACCTCTCAAAAGGTTGCCTACCTGGTGATCGCAAGAGGACAATCTTCTAGAATGATACCCCTTTGTTCCTCTGGATCATCAGATTTCCATTACCACGGACACATCCCTGATGAAGTGGGGAGCTCACTGTCAGGATCTCCACACCCGAGGGACGTGGACTCAGGTAGAACCCCAGCTTCACATAAACATCCTGGAAATGAGAACCGTTCTCTTTGCAGTCCGGGCTTTGAAGGATAATCTTTGTCACAAGAGCATTCTCCTTCAGACAGGCAACAAGGCAGTGATGTATTACATCAACAAGCAGGGTGGTGCTCACTCTTACCCCTTATGCAGGGAAGCAATGAGGGTGTGGGAATGGTGCTTAGAGCACAAGGCTCTAATTCATGCAGTCTACCTGCCGGGGGTGCAGAACGAACTGGCAGACTGTCTAAGCAGAATGGAGACAGACCCTCACGAGTGGTCTTTTGACTCAACCGTAGTTCAGTTGTTATTCGCAGAGTGGGGAACTCCAGACTTGGACCTTTTTGCATCCCCACTCAACATAAAACTGCCTCTCTTCTGTTCCAGAAATCCAGGGCCTGGCATTTTCTGTCAGGATGTGTTCAGGCTGCAGTGAAAAAAATGCTTTCTAACAACATGAAGTTTTGCTGTATTCTGACAATTTGCAGTGAGGTCTAACCTTCGAACTGCCCTGGAGATGAAAGAGTTAACTTTCCATTTTAGGCATGGAACGCTGAGCTCGAGCTCGGTTGAGACTCTTTCTGTTGCTGTCTGAACTCAAACCATCAGATTCTTTACTCCGCCTCACTGAACAGTCGCTCTAAGGATTTCTCCTTTGCTCGGTTCAATTTGTTGGTTAAAGTACCGTTTTTCTCGGTTTGCAACCAAATTTAAACCGCAGCCTATCGGTTCAGTCTCTGTCTGTGGTATTCGTGAGTACTAGATAGGTTTATATTGTTTTCTGTTCTGTGTGGAACTTGTAAACGTGTCATTGTTTGGTTTGAACCGATCAGATTGTTTAAAAATCTTTACTTCTACTTTTAGAGTGTGGTTACCAGTTCTTATCGGTTCTAAAAAAAATGGATTTTATTACATTTGTTTCCACGACCCATAACACTGTCAGGAACTGATTAGAGTGTCTTGCCTGGTGGATTGCCATAAAAAAGGGTAAGTTTGGTTTAGGACTGGCCATGTCTGAGAAACCCAAAAGAAAAACCGGGCCCACTGGGTTTTAACACTGTAGTGTGTGGGGGGAAGTCTTTGCTAAGGCTGACCCCCACACCAATTGTGTTTATTGTCTGGGGTTTAACCACCTCGATTCAGACTGCCAGATTTGTAAAAATTTTCCTGCAGCTATCCTAGAAAAGAGAGTTGGTAGGCTCAGGGAAAGGGAGGCCAAAAAGTCCACTGACCCAGATGGCCAATCTGGTTCAGTTCAAACCGAACCAGAAGGAGTGCCCTCTGACCAGGGCAAAACTTCTTTGGGCAAAAGGAGAACCGATTCCGAGGAGTCGGTTCCGGTTAAGAGAACAAAAAGGGATAAATCAGCCGGTGTGGATCCAAAAGTTTCTTCTCCAACCGCTGATGAAATAGACAAAGCGATAAAAATTGTTCAGTCACTATCCCCGGTTTTGACCGAACCGGCACCATCAGGAAGGCGCTCGGTTTGGCCGGTTCCACCTGTTCCGGATTATGATTTGGAGGAATTTTATGAACCAGAGGAGGAGGAAGGAGAGTATGAGGAAAGTGAATGTGATTATGAAAGTCTGGATGTGCCCATTGACCCGGACATCTCCCCAGACAGACCTTCAGGAATGTCTCCTCCTAGGCTTTCTGAGTCCCCCTCCCATTTCATGTTTTACAAGAAAGTGGCTGAAACCCTTCAGCTTCCTATGGAGGAAGCTGTGGATGACCAGGAGGAGCCTGACTATGTTGAAATGATGGATATCCCAGAGTCCAGGAGGCTGTCTATTCCCCTTCATAAGTCTTTTGGTAAACAGACATTTAAAATTTTAAAGACTCCTAATTCTATACCTCCTGTGGATAAGAGAATGGACAAGACGTATACTCTATCAGGCTTAGATATGGAGTTCCTTACCCAACAATGCAGCCATGTTGGGGTAGTGCAGGCTGCAGCCTGTGATAAGGCTAATATACCCTTGGCTTCACACCCCCCAGATAAGGACTCCAGGAGGAATGATGCCATGGCAAAGAAACAGTACATGGCAGCATCCTTGGGACTCAGGCAGGCCAATTATATGGCCTATACAGCTAGATATCAGAAATTTAGATTTTGACACTGTAATGGCTTTAGCCAAACAGGTCCCTGGCCAGCTTGCCAAGGAGTTGGAGCAGGTAGCTGCGGATGGTATTGAGGCATCGAAAGTGCAATTCCATGCTGCAGTGGACTCCAATGATGTTTCATCTCGAGTCATGGCTACATCTGTGGCCCTTCACAGGATCGCTTGGCTCAGATGTACTAGCCTGTCTCAGGAAACCCAGACTAAGGCCATGGATTTTCCTGTTGTGGGTAATTCTCTGTTTGGGGAGCAAACAGAGAACTACATGAAGAAAATGGATGAATACAGGACCACCTCTAGGAGTACCCAGGCCAAGGAAAGGCAAGCTGCTCCTCAGAGGCGGCATCCCAGGGGCATGGGCAGGCCTTTTTATAGGCCTTTCTACCAAGCCCAGGCCTCCTCTTCTGCTTATGCTCAGAGGGAGTTCTTTAGAGGGAGAGGCAAAGGGGGTACAAGCAGGCCTGCTTCCACCCCTCAGCCTAAACCCCCTGCCAAACAGGCACCTGATGGGTTTGCCAGGGCCGATTTCTCCACCACCTGTAGGGGCAGGCTGGTTTACTTTGTCCAGGACTGGAGGTCTTTAACATCAGACAAATGGGTCCTGGAAGTAGTAAGCAGGGACTGGTTCTCAGCTTCAAAAAATTTCCAAAGATGAGGACCAGATCCTTTCCACCTGCAAATCCTTCAGAGGCACTTGCCCTAGAGGCAGAGATCTCTTCCCTCTTGGCTCTCAGAGCTGTAGAAAGGGTTCCACCCAGGTACTCCAGGTACTTCCTCACCCCCAAAAAGACGGGAGAATGACAGCCCATCCTGGGTCTCAGATATTTGAACAAGCACCTTTTAAAGCCAAAGTTCAAAATGGTGACTCTGGGAATAATTCTACCCTCTCTAAGGCCAGGGGACTGGCTAGTCTTCCTGGACCTCAAGGATGCCTATTTCCATATTCTTATCAGACGCTCCCATCAAAAATACCTCAGGTTTGAGCTACCCTTAGGCCATTACCAGTTCAGAGCAATGCCCTTCGGCCTAACCTCTGTTCCAAGGGTGTTCACAAAATGCCTGGCAGTAGTAGTTGCTTTCCTAAGAAGGAAAAGGATTTCCATCTTCCCATACCTGGATGACTGGCTCATAGTAGGCCAGTCCCCAGACCAAGTCAAGTCACACCTGCAGATAACTTAGCAACTGCTCACTTCTCTAGGTTTCCTTTTGAATCTTTCAAAGTCAATTCTAGAGCCTGTACAGCTCCTCACCTTCATAGGCGCAGACCTAGATACAGACAAGGCAAGCGCCTTCCTTCCTTCCTTCCCCTGGACAGGGCAAGGGCTCTTATCACACTGGCCTCTTCATTCACCATACAGGTGTCTCGACCAGCAAGGCATTTTCTGCAGCTCCTGGGGCACATGGCTGCTTCTACAGCAGTGGTGCAGGGAGCAAGATTTCAGATGAGGGACATTCAGTTCCACTTGAGAGCCTTTTGGTCTCAGAAAAAGGATCCTCTGACCAAACTGATCCCAGTGACTCAAACCCCGATCCAGGTTTTGCAGTGGTGGCAGGATCAGGGCAATCTAAGACAGGGAGTTCCTTTTGTCACTCAGTCTCACTCTTTAATCCTTACTACAGATCCTTCCCTCTTGGGGTGGGGGGCCCACTTGGGAGACCCGACCACCCAAGAGTTGTGGTCTCCTCAGGAATCTCTGCTTCACATCAATCTGTTAGAACTCAGAGCAGTGTTTCTAGCACTTCAAGCTTTTTCCAAGTCTGTTCAGAACAAAGTAGTTCAGATCAGGACAGACAATACCACCACAATGTGGTATATCAACAAGCAAGGGGGCACTCAGTCTACGGCCTTGTGCACAGAAGCAATGACATTGTGGTCTCTGGCCTATTCCCTGAACACCTCTCTGGCAGCAGTACACCTCCCAGGCAAGGACAATGTCCTGGCAGATGCCCTCAGCAGGATATCTCAGGTCCATCACGAATGGTCACTGGATCCCCTGGTTTTGGAGGTGATCTTCTCCAGATGTGGCACCCCACAGATAGATCTTTTTGCAGCCCCAGACAATCACCAACTTCCCCTCTTTTGCTGCAGGCCCTCAGTGTTGGGCTCAGTCCCCCTGGATGCCCTGGTTCTCAATTGGGGAGGGAAGTTCCTGTATGCTTCCCCCTTCCCTCTCCTGTTCAAGGTGTTAGTCAAAATCAGGTCTCAACTCTGCAAGGTGATTCTGATTGCTCCAGACTGGGCCAGACAGCCCTGGTACCCTCTCCTGTTGTCCTTAGCAGTCCACCTTCCCTTGTCTCTTCCCAGGAATCACAACCTGTTAACCTGTGCTCAGGGAAGGGTTTGGTACCCGAATCTCAAATCTCTCAATCTCAAGGCCTGGCTCTTGAAGAGTTAGAGTTTGCTGATTTACACCTCTCTCAAGGTGTTATGGCTATCCTAAAGGCTTCTAGGAAGACTTCCACCAGAACCACTTATAATTTCAAATGGAAAAGAGTCTCCATATGGTGCTCTGGGAAGCATATTTCTCCAGAGTTTGCTGGCCTGTCCACAGTCCTTGACTATATGGTTAATCTGAATAGCTTGGGACTCAGGCCAGCTACACTAAGAGTGCATCTGGCAGCTGTCTCTGCTTTTCTTTCAGCAGGTAAGCCTTCTTCCCTTTCAGCTCATCCTGTATTCTCCAAGTTTTTCAAGGGATTGCTTCATACCAATTCACCATTCAGGGACCCTCCCCCTGCTTGGGACCTTAATGTTTGCATTGCTCAGCTTATGCAACCCCCTTTTGAGAACTTGTCCTCAGCAGAGCTTAAGTACTTGACTTGGAAAACTGTTTTCTTGGTGGCCATCACTTCTGCCAGGCACATAAGTGAGTTACAAGCACTGTCAGTGGAGCCTGATTTTATCCCTTTCCATAGAGATAAGGTGGTCCTCAGGACTAACAGGAAGTTTTTATCTAAGGTGGTTTCAGACTTCCACCTTAACCAATCTATGTCTCTTCCTGTGTTCTTCACCGACCATTCCTCCTCTGGTGAGAGGAGGCTGCATAGTTTGGATGTGAAAAGAGCCCTTAGCTACTACATAGAGCGTACCAAGGGTCACAGGTTTGACTCCCTCCAACTGTTCCTCACTTATAGTGAGGTTAGTAAGGGAAAACCTGCCACTAAAAGATCCATTGCCAGGTGGATTGTCTCTTGCATTTAATTTTCTATGAAAAACTAGGTAGGACTCTACCCTCAGGCCTGAGGGCTCACTCTACTAGAGGTACAGCTGCTTCCCTGGCTGCTGCCAGGGACATTCCTATCTTAGAGATATGCCAAGCAGCTACCTGGAAAACAGTTCACACTTTTACCAAGCATTACTCTCTGAATATCCAGGCTAGGAGTGATGCTCAGTTTGGCACAGCAGTGCTTTGGAGCCTATTTCCTAAGTAGGTTCTGTCCCTCCTCCATGGAGGTACTGCTTGGTAGTCTGCAAATTGTCAGGATACAGCAATACTTCATGTTGTTTGAAGAAAAAATTACTCACCTTAGTAATGTTGTTTCTTCTAATGGAGTCTTGCTGTATTCTGACCCCTCCTCCCCTCTCAGAACCTTTGCTTTTGGGATGTGGGTGGGCAGTAGCAGTGTTGGCACTCAGGAGGTGCCCCACCTTTTTATTATCACCCCTTTTTTCTTTGGGTGAGTGGGTGTTGTGTTTATTTCATTTTTTGGGTTTCCTGACTTGAATCTTTGTTTTGGGACCAAAAAATCTGTTTATTATATTTAGTAGCCAATTGGCTAGTGTAGGTTTACAGCTTCCACACAGGACACTCAGTGAGTTTAGCTCGTAAAGATCTGACGGTTTGAGTTGAAACAGCAACAAACAGAGTCAACCGAGCTCAAGCTCAGCGTTCCATGCCTGGCATGGAAAGTTAACTCTTTCATCTCCGGGGCAGTTCGAAGGTTGGACCTCACTGCAAATTGTCAGAATACAGCAAGACTCCATTAGAAGAAACAACATTACTAAGGTGAGTATTTTTTTCTTCTATATACCTTTCCTCCTCTTCCTGTAATTCAGAGGGTACTTCTCAAATTCGAGTCTCAGGGGTACAAAATTATTCTCATTGCTCCCTTCTGGCCTCAACAGATATGGATTCCGTTACTCAGCAGTATGTCGGAAACCACTCTGAAGGCACTTCCTCCTTCAGACGAACCTTCTGACCTAGGGCCCTGTGGTCCATCCCAATCTGAGGTCGCTTCACCTTCACACTTGGCTCCTGAAGATATAGAGGTGAATAGGTTCAGTGACTCTCGGAGAGTTTCTGATGTTCTTTTGGCTGCGCGCAAGCCAGCCACCAGAAGAACTTCCACTGCAAAGTGGAAGTGTTTTTCCCTCTGGTGTGCAGGATCCTCTTTGAATCTTTTTTTCCTGCTCACCCAACACAGTTTCAGAGTACCTCTTAAACCTCTCAAATTTGGGTCTTCAATATCTACAATCAAAGTTCACCTTTGTGCCATTTCAGCTTATCACGAGCCTATATTTTCCTTGTCTTTGGCTCAGTTACCAGTAGTTAAGAGGTTTCTTAAGGGTATTATGCATACCAGTACCTCCTATCAGGCATCCAGTTGCAGCCTGGGATATTAATCTTGTGCTAGATATGCTCACTAGAAAGCCCTTTGAGCCACTAGCTACCTGCAAATTGAAATTCCTCACTTGGAAAACAGCCTTCCTGGTGGCCATCACCTCGATCCCCAAAGTTTTTGAAATACATGCTCTGGTCACAGACCCTCCGTACACTGTATTTCATAAAGATAAAGTAGTTCTTAGGACCCATCCTAAGAGTCTCCCTAAGGTTGTCTCAGAGTTCCATGTAAACCAACCTTTGGTCCTATCTACTTACTTTGCTGACTTCCAGAATGAAGGGGAACGTACCCTTCTCTCTTTAGCTGTTAAAAGGGCTCTGTGTTTCTATTTAAATAGAACAAAGGAGATCTGCAAAGCTCAACAACTGTTTGTTTCCTTCAGCGAGGCCCGGCTGGGTCAGCCTGTCGCCATTATATGCACATCTTAGCATGGCTGGTGGCATGCCTTCGCCACTGTTACTCCATGTCGAAGGTCAAGCTGGAGGGCTGAGTGTATGCTCACTCTACTAAAGCAGTCACAGCATCCCTGGCGTAAATCCATAACGTGCCCATTGTGGACATTTGCAATGTGACTACCTGGAGCTCAGTGCATACTTACGTCAAGCACTATGCTCTGGATATCCATGCCAGACAAAATCTTTTGTTTGGCAGGACTATCCTTAATGGACTTCTGTCCTAAGTTTATGAGCTCTTGGTTCTCCTGCTGCCCTCTTGGGGGATTATTAGCTCGGTACTCTCCCATCAGTGTGAATGAGTGGTGGAGACTTCGTCCAAGAAGATCAAGAATAATGTAATTTCCACTTCTATCTCTTTGTCTATTCTGATTTCTTTTGTACACCTCTAGTAGGTCTGTTCTATTCTTGGTGCTAATCTTTACTTTTGCCTCTTCCAATGTTGATTCTTTATGTCCAGGAAGATATGGAAATTATGTACCTACCATAATTCTTGATCTTCTTGGACAAAGTCTCCACCGCTCATTAACATATCCACCCACCATCCCCCAAGCTCACCTCTCTGTTTTGGTCTTTACTCCCTCAATGTTTAGGCTGTGAAGACTTCTTTGTTGACCCTTCTTATATGGGTCGGTGGGACTATCTTATGTCTGATTTTTGTTAGGCTAGTCCTTCTAGATTAGTTACGCTACATCTCCTTGGAAAAAAGGTACTGAGGCGGTTGGAGGGTCGACGCCAAGATAGTCATTGCCGCAGGAGCCCAGGCTCATGGCGCCGCTCCTTGCAGCTCCATCTTGAGCGTCGGCCCTCCTGCAGAAAAGTTTGCTCTCGCTGGGTCCTAGTGCCTTCAGAGTAGTTCCATCAGTGTGAATGAGTAGTAGAGAGTTTGTCCAAAAAGATCAAGAATTACGTAATTTCCATTTCTATCTCTTTGTCTATTCTGATTTCTTTTGTCCACCTCAAGTAGATCTGTTCTATTATTGGTGCTAATCATTACGTTTGCCTCTTTCAATGTTGATTCTTTATAACACCTCTCTCTGAATCACTCTTTTATCTCTTCTTGTGCTTTTAAATATTCTGTATTCTCAGTACAGTTATGTTCTATTATTACAAATTGTCCATACAGTATTGAATTCAGTAAATGTTTAGAGTGAAAACTATCCGCCCTAAGTACTGCATTTCAATCTGTTGGTTTTCTACAAATTTTTGTGGATAGTCTATTATTTGTTTTTGGAAATCAAAACATCTAGAAATGGCACCTCTTGTGTACTTTGTTACTGTAAAAATAAGATTTTCTTTTCTAGTATTAAGATACTCATCAAATTCCTCTAATATTTCTTAATTTCCTGTCCAAATACAAAAAAATGAACTATTCTTCAAAATCATTCATATAAATATTTGCATACGACGGTGCCATGCTGGACCTCATCACTGTTCCCTTTATTTGAAGAAAATATTTGTTTTCACATTTAAAAAAGTTTTGATTTAGCACCACTTCTGCCACACTTCAACCCTATTTGAAACAAAATAAGAAACATTGAACTTTCTCTTTGAGGGACTCATATGCTGTCCTGGTTTTGGTTTTCTGATCTCTTTTCTGTTTTTTAGCCTTTTCATTTTATTTACAATATTTCCAGATGATTTAAAGTCTGTATATTATTATTTTAAAATCAGACATTTAGAGATGTAGTAAAAGATATCATCAGTGTCCATTTGCCCTTACCTGCACTCTGCTTTTTTGAGTTGCAGTAGCCACACCAAATGGCTGCTGATACCAGTGGCACAGCAGCCAGATGGATGGCAAACACTGTTGGTCAGAGAAAGTTTGCCTGGCTAAGAGCTACAAATCTTACCCAGATTACCCAAACAAAGGCTGTAGACTTCCTCTTGGAGGGAAATTCTCTTTTTGAAGAATCAACAGTGGCTTATATGAAGAAGGTGGATGAATACAAAGCCACCTTCAAGGGTAACTCTGCTAAGGAGAAAGCCTCTGCATCTACCAGACCCTGTGGAAGGGGAGAATGGGGCAGGTCCTTTCATACTAGGCACTTTTTCCAGCCAGTGGCTGCACCCCAATACCAACAGTACTCCCAGCAAGGGTACTTCAGAGGTAAGGGCAGAAAGGGTTCCAGGCAGGGATCACAAACTCAACCCCAAAGCGAGTAAACACCCTGACGTGCCTTCACAGGCTGCCTCCTCTCTACCTCTCTGAGGCAGACTGTCTCACTACTTCCAGGCTTTGCAGAGAATCACCATGGACAATTGGGTGCTGGAGGTAATGAGTTAGGGACTGTCTCTGAATTTCAGATCCCTTCCTCTTCTCGGAACCAGGGTGTACATTTCACCCTCCCTTGTAGAAAAGTTGCTGGAGCAGAGGTACGAAACCTGCTGCTGTCATGAAAGAAAAGGGTTTCTATTCCAGGTACTTCCTTACCACAAAGAAAAATGGGGAGTGGTGGCCTATTTTGGAGCTCAGAGTACTAAACAAGCATTTAAAAAACAAAGCTCAAAATGGTAACTTTGGGCACTGATTCTGCCAACACTCCAAAAAGGAGACTTGTTGGCATCACTGGACCTAAACAATATCTATTTCCATATCCCCCATAAGGGAGTCTCACAAAAAAATATCTCAGGTTCAGACACCCATCAGGTCACTATCAGTTTTCAGCCCTGCCATTTGGCCTAACTTCGGCCCCAAGGGTATTCACAAAATGCTTGGCAGTGGTTGTTGCACACCTTCGAAGACAGGGTGTCATGGTGTTCCCACATTTGGATGACTGGCTGGTGGTAGGAAAATCACCATAACAGGTCAGACAGGATCTGCAGACCACCCAGGAGCTCTAGAGTCCCTGGGGTTCCTAATAAATCACAAATAAATCAATCCTCCTATCTGCACAGGAGCTGCAGTTCATAGGAGCAGAGATCAGCACCCTGCATGGCAGGGCCTACCTGCCTCTGGACAAGGTAAGAAGTCTCCAGCTGATTGCAAACTCATTCAGTCTGTATGAGAGAAAAACTGCAAGGCAGTTATTATAACTGCTCGGCCATATGGCTGCATCCACAGGCACAGTCCTAGGATCCAGGTGCCAAATGAGACATCCAGTTCCACCTAAGAGCTCACTGGTGCCAGAGAAGAGATTCCTTCTCAAAGCTGATTCCAGTAACAAAAACGTTGTTATAAGCACTTCAGTGGAGGAAAAGAGGAATCCAACCTGAGGGAAGGAGTTCCTTTCCAATGAGAGTCTCCCTCAGTTGTTCTCACAACAGATTTATTTCTACTGGGGTGGGGTGCCCATTTAGGGGACCACACAACTTGGGGCACTTGGTCAAGTGCATAGTCACTCCAGCACATAAACATGCTGGAATTCAGAGCAGTGTTTTTGGCACTAAAAGCCTTTACAACACTGGTACAAGGGAAGGTGATACAGGTCAGAACAGACAGTACCACAACAATGTACTACATCTAGGGAGAGGCATCAATAGTAGAAAACTGAGTTGTCATCCCTCTGTACAGACAGTTGGTGAGGCCCCATCTGGAGTACTGTGTCCATTTCTGGAGATTCCACCTCCGCAAAGACATAGACAGAGTGGAGGCTGTCCAGAGCAGGGCAGCCAAAATGGTGCAAGGTCTGCACCAGAAGACATATGAAGAAAGACTAAAGGAACTCAATATGTATACCCTTGAAGAAAGAAGGGAGAGAGGGGACATGATGGAAACTTTCAAATACCTCAAGGGAATCAACAAAGTTCAAGAGGGTAGCATCTTTCAGAAAAAGAGATGTGCAAGAACAAGGGGGCACAATTTGAAGATAGAGGTGGGGATGGCTTGGAGGTAATGTGAGGAAGTATTTTTTCACGGAGAGGGTTGTGGATGCATGGAACAGCCTCCTTGAAGAGATTGTGGAGTCAAGAACAGTGGGGGAATTCAAGAATGCATGGGACAGACATAAGGCAGTCCTAGTGGGGGGTAGGAGGAAGTAAGCTGTTGGTTAACTAGGATCTGCAGCTTATCTGTTAGGTAGGAAAATGGGCAGACTAGGTGGGCTAAGCGGTCCTTATCTGCCATCAAATTCTATGTTTCTGTTAAATAAGGACTGCTGTTTGAGTCCCATTACTGTTTGTTCTAGATATCCTGGACTGATATGTTATACAGTGGTTGTGATCAACTTTCCAGCACATATGCTGTAGTTGATAAGTTATTTACCGATCTGGTCACTGCACTGTTAATCCAGTACCTACATAGATACATAGACAGTGTCGGCAGATAAGGGCCTATGGCCCACCCAGTCTGCCCATTTGAGCTTGTAAGTTCAGTTTGTTTTCCTAGAAGTCTGTTGCCCCTTGCCCCTGACCTCCAGAATTCCTTTATGTCTATCCCATGCATTCTTAAATCCTGTGATTGTTTCAGCCCCCACCACTTCCTCTGGCAGGGTGTTCCACTTGTACACCACCGTTCTGTGAAGAAATTCTTTCTCATGTTTCCTCTGAATCGTCCTCCTCCAACTTCATCCCATGCCCTCTAGTCCTGGAACATCTTTTTCACTTAAAATAGTGTTTTCCTGCACCCTGTTCCTCCCTGTAAGATACTTGTATGTCTCTATCATATCCCTCTCCCTCCTCTCCTCCAGGAGTACATGTTCAGTTCCTTCAACCTGACTTCATAGGACTTGTGATGCAATCCGTGCACCATCTTGTTGCCCTCCTCTGAACCTTCTCTACCCTGTCTATGTCCTTACGTGGGTATGGTCTCCAGAACTGTACACTGTACTCCAGGTGGGGCCTCACTAGTGTCTTGTATAAGCGGAATTATGACCTCCCTTTCCTGCTGGTGATGCCCCTGCCTATACATCCCAGCATCCTATTTGCTTTACCTGCTGCCTTGTCACACTGTTTCCCTACCTTGAGGTCATCAGAGATGACAACCCCAAGATCCCTTTCCTGCTTGGTGCATGCTATATCCTCACCCCCCCAAAGATAGCACGAACGCAGTCCCCCACTACCACAAATTATGCAGTCGAGTATCCCGCATTTGGGGACATCGCAGGGGTCAACAAATCCGAAGTGCAATGGATAAGCCTCACCCTGGGAAAACCACCTGCGTGATCGTGGTATCTCCCCTGCCAGGTAAGTATGTACCTGTACTGGTATTTGTTTTTTTATTCCCTTTTCTTCTGCTTTTCCACTTTTACCACCTTTCTTGCACTTTTTTGATTCTCTTTTTTTTATTCCCTGCTTTTTGTCGTTCCTCTCCCTCCCCCTACCCCTTCTTATCTGTTTTTCCCTCCTATCATATTTTTTCTTTCTTTTCTTGGTTTATTTATTTCATTCTTTTCATTTTGCATCATTCTCTACACTCCAGTACTATACTAACTTTAATTTTAGTGGTACAGTTCTAGATTTTCCACTGGTGTGTGTGTGTGTGTGTGTGTGTGTCAGTGTTTTATTAAAGTCTCATGACATTCAGCATATTTAAATGCTTTTTAGCCATTTGTGAAGTGAGGTATTGCTGCGCAGAATATAAGTCACATGTCTTTGACCTATATAAGAACTAGTTGTGTTTGAATTTTCTGCCTTTGAGAAAGGATGCTTAATCCGAAACATGTCAGGCAGTGTCTGTTGATGTTGGCGTGTCAACATTTCAATAAATGTCGTTTCTTATTACTTTGGCATCCCATTATTATGGTTAGTGTGTGCAGCAAACCTTGCAGTTGTCTGTTCTGCTGAGTTTCCTTGCACCCCATCCTTGTGCACACTCTATGGGATTAAAGATTCTACTTGATTTCCGGCCCATTCATCCATCCTGCCTTCCCTTTCTCTGCTGTTCCTCTATGTATGTCCTTTGCATTCTTGAATCCCATCACTGTTTTCCCCACCACTACCTCTGCTGGAAGACTGTTCCAGGAATCCACCACTCTTTCTGTGAAGAAGTGCTTCTTCATATCTCTCCTGAAGAGGCAGTTGAAGGGTGTTATGATTCAGGTGATTAAAAAATGAAAGATAACCCTTCTCTTGTCGTCCTTTTGCATCCTAGAGATCTGCATTTGGTCTGAAGGCTATGCTAGGATGAAAGGAAAAGTCAGGGGGAAAGTGAGTTTGTAATTTTTTTGTTATCTGCAGGCCTCAGTGCAGTATTTTCAACTACACCTTAGGCACAGTCTTAGCAGAGGTGAAATTGCTATAGTTCAGGAGGTCATGTTTTCACTTTCTGTAGGGCTCAAGGGCAGGAGGGTCAAGAGATGCTTTGTACAGGGCCATACAGTGAGACAGTGGCCCAGTTGATTCACATCTGGATCACCAAAGATCCTTGGCTCTGAACTTGTTTCCAGTAAACTGAAAGGCATATGTAATGAGTGAAATCTGACAATCACTTTTGTCTCACTTCCTGGATTGTGGGGGTACACTGATGCATGTTTTTCCTTTCCAGGGGACCCCAAAAAAGCTACGAAGGGTGGAAAGGCTGAAAAGGAAGAAAAGAAAGCAGCTTCCCAGAGAGATGAAAAGAAGGGGGGAACTGGAAAGGACAAGGAGGAGAAGAAAGGAGCCAAGCAGTCCAACAAAGAGAAAGAGGTGCACTGTCAGGCAGAGGATGGTGGGGATGGATGTTTGGAAGACCAGTAATCAGTACTGTACATATGTGGTTTCTATAAGCTATGTTTGAATGAGCTAGAAGGGGTTAGAAGGTTCATTCTGTGAGCCATATTGGGGTTATTGAATTGTACCCTGTGATCTGTTTTGGGATTATGGGACTGTACCCTGTGACCTATGTAGGGGTTATGGAACTGTACCCTGTGACCTATATTGGGGTTATGGATTGCACCCTGCGTCCTATATTGGGGACTGTGGGTCTTGTATCTTGGGTTATGGAACTGCATTCTGTGACCCATGTTAGGGATATGTTACTACATTCTGTGACCTGTATTGAGGATATGTGACTGCATTCTGTCACCTGTGTTGGAGACTGTGGGGCTTGTATATTGGGGATATGGGACTGCATTTTGTAACCTATATTGGAGATATGGGAACAGCATTCTTTGGCCCATATTGGGGATATGGGATTGCACCCTATGACCCATTTAACTCCCCATATTTTCTGGTACCATAATTGTTGGGATCTACAGCCAGTCTTAGACCACAGGGCTCTGAATGAGTTCATTGTGTACAAAACATTTTGCATGGTATTTCTTCAGTCGCTCCTCTGGTTACAGCCACAGGGGGGCTAACTTTGCACCCTGCACATGCAGAATGGTTACCTGCATATCAAGATCAGGTGCTGCCACTGGTAATAGCTGTATTGTTTCAGAGGCCCAATACTATCATTTTGTGTCATGGCCTTTGGTTTGTCCTCTGTGCTGCAGGTCTTTATCAAGTGCGTCACTGCAGTAACTGTGCACCTTCACCAAGTAACCCTGTATATATTTCTGTACTTGGTCAACTGTCTTCTCATGGCATTCTCTGGGGATTTGGTGATCCAGTTATTGCATCAAACTCACGAGTTGTTCCGCAGTCTGGTAGTGATCCGACTTTTTCCTTAGTGAGGGCTGAACAGAAATAATGATTTAGTACCTTTGCTTTAAATTGCTTTGATCATCTCCCAATTAACCCCTTTGCTAGCTTTGCTATGCCGCCTTGCTTTCTCATCCTCATGTATCTGAAGAAGGTCTTGTCATTGACCTTCAAACAACATGAAGTCTTGCTATATTATGACATATGCAGTGAGGCCCAACCTTCGAACTGCTCCGGAGGTGAAAGAGTTAACTTTCCATGCCAGGCATGGAACTTTGAGCTCAAGCTTGGTTGAAAACTCTATTTGTTGTTCTTCAAACTCAAACTGTCAGATTCGTTACTCTGCCTCACTGAAGAGTCGCTCCAGAGATTTCTCCTTCTGCTCGGTTCATTTTGTCGGTTAAAGTATTTAGTTTCCGGTTTTTTAACCGAATTTAAACCGCAGCCGGACGGTTCAAGCTCTATTTGTGGCATTTGTAAGTACTAGATAGGTTTTACATTTACTTTCTGTGTGGAACTTGTAAACGGTTTTATCAGTTCGGTTTGAACCGATCAAGTTGTTTCTAATACATTATCTATCTTTAGAAGTGCGGTTCCCGGTTCTTATCGGTTCTAAAAAGAACGGCTTTCATTACGGTTTTTTCCACGACCCGTGACACGGTTGGGAACTGATAAGGGAGTCTTGCTTGGCGGATTGCCATAAACGGGCAGGTTTTGGATAGGATGGCACTATGTCTGAGAAACCCAAAAGAAAAACCGGGCCCACTGGGTTTCAACACTGTAGTGTCTGTGGGGAAGCCTTTGCCAAGGCTGACCCCCACACCACCTGTGTTTATTGTCTGGGGTTTGACCACCTCAATGCAGACTGCCAGATTTGTAAAAGTTTTCCTGCAGCTACCCTGGATAAAAGAGTTGGTAGGCTCGGGGAAAGGGAGGCCAAAAAGTCCACTGAACCGGATGGCCAGCCCGGTTCGGTTGAAACCGAACCGGAGGGAGTGCCCTCTGACCCAGGCGAGACTTCCTCGCGCAAAAGGAGAGCCGACTCTGAGGAGTCGGTCCCAGCAAAGAGAACTAGAAAATCACCTGGTGTGGAGCCAAAACTTTCCTCTCCAACCGCTGAAGAAATAACTAAAGCAATTAAAATTGTTCAGTCTCTCTCCCCGGTTCCGACTGAACCGGCACCATCAGGTAAGCGTACGGTTCGGTCGGTTCCACCAGTTCAAGAGTATGATTTAGAGGAATTTTATGAACCAGAGAAGGGGGAAGAGGAGTATGAGGAGAGTGAATGTGGATTTGAAAGTCTGGATGTGCCCATTGAACCGGACATCTCTCCAGACAGACCTTCAGGAGTGTCTCCCCCTAGGCTTTCTGAGTCCCCTTCTCATTTTATGTTTTATAAAAAAGTGGCTGAAACCCTCCAGCTCCCTATGGAGGAAGCTGTGGATGATCAGGAAGAGCCTGATTATGTAGAAATGATGGATATCCCAAAGTCTAGGAGACTGTCTATTCCTCTGCATAAATCTTTTTGGAAACAGACAGTAAAAATTCTAAAAACTCCTCACACTATACCTCCTGTTGATAAAAGAATGGACAAAAGGTATACATTATCAGGCTCTGATACGGAGTTCCTTACACAACAATGCAGCCATGTAGGGGTTGTGCAGGCTGCAGCTTGTGACAAGGCAAATATTCCCCTGGCCTCACACCCCCTGACAAGGACTCCAGAAGGGTTGATGCCATGGCAAAGAAACAGTACATGGCAGTATCCTTGGGACTCAGACAGGCAAATTATGTGGCTTATGTTGCTAGATACCAGAAATCTAGATGGGATACTATTTTGGCTCTAGCAAAGCAGGTCTCTGGCCAGCTTGCCAAGGAGCTGGAGCAGGTGGCGGCTGATGGTATTGAGGCATCTAAAGTGCAATTCCATGCTGCAGTGGACTCTAATGATGTGTCATCAAGAGTCATGGCTACATCTGTGGCTCTCCGTAGAATAGCTTGGCTCAGATGTACTAGCCTGTCACAGGATACCCAGACTAAGGCCATGGATTTTCCTGTTATGGGCAACTCTCTGTTTGGGGAGCAAACAGAGAATTACATGAAGAAAATGGATGAATATAGGACCACCTATAGGAGAGCACAGGCCAAGGAAAGGCAGGCCACTCCTCAAAGGCAGCCTCTCAGGGGCAGGGGCAGGCCTTTTCATAGGGCCTTTTTACCAAGCCCTGGCCTCCTCTTCAGCTTATGCACAGAGGGGGTTCTTTAGAGGGAGAGGCAGGCGGGATGCAAGCAGACCTGCCTCCACCCCTCAGCCTAAAGCTCCTTGCCAAGCAGGCACCCTGATGAGGTGCCCAGGGCTGATTCTCCACTACCTGTAGGGGCAGGCTGGCTTTACTTTGTCCAGGATTGGGAGTCTCTAACATCAGACAAGTGGGTCCTGTAAGTAGTAAGCCAGGGACTGGTTCTCAGCTTCAAAAAATTTCCAAAGATGAGAACCAGATCCTTTCCACCTGCAAATCCATCAGAGGCTCTTGCCCTAGAAGCAGAAGTCTCTACCCTCCTGGCTCTCAGAGCTGTGGAAAGGGTTCCACTCCTACACCAGGGCAAAGGATTGTACTCCAGGTACTTCCTTACCCCAAAAAAGACAGGAGAATGGCGGCCCATCCTGGATCTCGGGTACCTAAACAAGCACCTTTTAAAACCAAAATTCAAAATGGTGACTCGGGAATTATTCTACCCTCTTTAAGGCCAGGGGACTGGCTAGTGTCCCTAGACCTCAAGGGATGCCTATTTTCATGTTCTCATCAGAAGCTCCCATCGAAAGTACCTCAGATTCAAACTGCCCTCAGGCCATTACCAGTTCAGAGCAATGCCCTGGCTCACATCTGCCCAAGGGTATTCACAAAATGCCTTGGCAGTAGCTGCTCCATTTAAGAAGGCAAAAAATTGCCATCTTTCCTTACCTGGACGACTGGCTCATAGTAGGCCAGTCTCCAGACCAAGTCAAGTTACATCTTCAGGTAACTCAGGAACTGCTAACTTCTCTAGGTTTCCTTCTCAATCTTCCAAAGTCAGTCCTAGAACCTGTCCAGCTTCTCACCTTCATAGGTGCAGAACTGAACACAAAAGAAGCCAGAGTCTTCCTTCCTCTGGAAAGAGCAAGGACCCTGATTTATCTGGCTTCCTCCTTCACCCTGCAGGTCTCTCGACCAGCAAGGCATTTTCTCCAGCTCCTGGGACACATGGCTGCTTCGACAGCAGGGAGCCAGATTTCAGATGAGGGACATCCAGTTCCATTTGAGAGCCTTTTGGTCTCAAAGGAGGGACCCAATAACCAAATTAATCCCAGTGACTCGAACCCTGAACCAAGCCCTTCAGTGGTGGCAGGACCAGGGCAATTTGAGACAGGGGGTCCCCTTCACCCCTCAGTCTCACTCCTTAATCCTTACTACAGATGCATCCCTCTTGGGGTGGGGAGCTCACATGGGCGACCTCACTACCCAGGGATTGTGGTCCCCTCACGAATCTGTGCTCCACATCAATCTGTTGGAACTCAAAGTAGTTTTTCTAGCACTTCAAGTTTTTTCCAAATCTGTTCAGAACAAAGTTATTCAGGTCAGAACAGACAATACCACCACAATGTGGTATATCAACAAGCAAGGGGGCACTCAGTCTACGGCCTTGTGCACCGAAGCAATGAAGTTGTGGTCTCTGGCTTACTGTCTGAACACCTCCCTTGTAGCAGTTCACCTCCCAGGCAAGGACAATGTCCTGGCAGATGCTCTCAGCAGGATTTCCCTGGGCCGTCACGAATGGGCTCTGGATCCCCTAGTACTGGAGGTGGTATTTGCCAGATGGGGCACACCCCAGATAGATCTTTTTGCAGCCCCAGACAATTACCAAATTCCCCTTTTTTGTTGCAGGCCCTCAGTGTTGGGCTCAGTCCCCCTGGATGCCTTCCTTCTCAGTTGAGAAGGGAAGTTTCTCTACGCCTTTCCCCCCTTCCCTCTCCTGTTCAAAGTGCTAGTCAAAATCAGATCTCAACCCTGCAAGATGATCCTGATTGCTCCAGACTGGGCCAGACAGCCCTGGTACCCACTCCTTATGTCCTTAGCAGTCCACCTTCCCCTGTGTCTTCCCAGGAATCACAATCTGTTATCCTGTGCTCAGGGGAGAGTTTGGTACCCAAACCTCAAATCTCTCAATCTCAAGGCCTGGCTCTTGAAGAGTTAGAGTTTGCTGACCTACACCTCTCCCAAGGTGTATTGGATATCCTGAAGGCTTCTAGGAAGCCTTCCACCAGAGCTACTTATAATTCCAAATGGAAGAGATTTTCCATATGGTGCTCTGCAAAGCATATTCCCCCGAAATCTGCTGGTTTACCCATGGTCCTGGACTATATGGTCCATATGAATACTTTGGGGCTGAGACCAACTACCCTAAAAGTGCACCTGGCAGCCGTGTCTGCTTTCTTATCAGCAGGTAAACCCTCTTCTCTTTCAGCCCATCCTGTTTTCTCCAAGTTTTTCAAAGGGTTGCTTCACACCAACCCCCCATTCAGGGATCCTGCCCCTGCCTGGGATCTTAATATTTGCATTCCCCAGCTTATAATTCCCCCTTTTGAGGCCTTGTCTTCAGCAGAGCTTAAGTACTTGACTTGGAAAACTGTGTTTTTGGTAGCCATCACTTCTGCCAGATGCATAAGTGAGTTGCAAGCTTTGTCAGTGGAGCCTGATTTTATCTCCTTTCACAGAGATAAGGTAGTCCTCAGGACTAACAGAAAGTTCTTGCCTAAGGTGGTTTCAGATTTCCACCTTAATCAATCTGTGTCTCTCCCTGTGTACTTCACTGACCATTCCTCCTCTGGTGAGAAGAGGTTGCACAGTTTAGATGTCAAAAGATCCCTTAGCTACTACATAGATCGTACCAAGGGTCACACGTTTGACTCCCTCCAACTGTTCCTCACTTATGGTGAGGTTGGCAAAGGGAAACCTGCCACCAAAAGATCCATTGCCAGGTGGATTGTCTCTTGTATCCAATTCTACTATGAAAAACTGGGTAAAGTTCCTCCCTCAGGCCTGAGGGCTCACTCTACCAGAGGTACAGCTGGTCTCTGGCTGCTGCCAGGGACATCCCTATCCTGGAGATATGTCAAGCAGCTACCTGGAAAACAGTTCACACTTTTACAAGCACTACTCCCTGGACATCCAGGCTAGGAGTGATGCCTGCTTGCACACAGCTGTGCTTCAGAGCCTATTTCCTAAGTAGGTTCTGTCCCTCCTCCATGGAGGTGCTGCTACGTAGTCTGCATATGTCATAATATAGCAAGACTTCATGTTGTTTGAAGAAAAAATTACTCACCTTAGTAATGTTGTTTCTCCTAATGGAGTCTTGCTATATTATGACCTCCCCCCTGCCTGCTCCTCTCAGAACCTTTACTTTTGGGATATGGGTGGGCAGGGCAGTGTTTGCACTTAGTAGATGCCCACCTTGTTTTTCACCCCTCCTTTTTGGGGTGATCTGTGCTGTGTTTGTCATTTTTTGGGTCTCCTGACCTGAGTCGTTGTTTTGGCACCAAAAAATGTGTTTATATAATTAGTAGCCAGTTGGCTAGTGTAGGTTTACAGCTTCCACACAGACTCTTAGTGAGTTTTGCTCGTAAAGATCTGACAGTTTGAGTTTGAAGAACAACAGATAGAGTTTTCAACCGAGCTCGAGCTCAAAGTTCCATGCCTGGCATGGAAAGTTAACTCTTTCACCTCCGGAGCAGTTCGAAGGTTGGGACTCGCTGCATATTGTCATAATATAGCAAGACTCCATTAGAAGAAACAACATTACTAAGGTGAGTAATTTTTTCTTCTCTCCCTATGCTATCCTAAGAGCTTCCTAGAAGCAGTTTTCTCCATAGATTCCCACTAACTGGTCTGCTCTGGAAGCAGTAATACCCCACAAGAGTGAGAACTTTTCTGGAGGCCTGGTGGCACAAGTAGGCCCTGTGTGCGCATCACGGCATGCACCCACTGATATTCAGTTGTGGTTGTCCTCTGGTCATTCTGCTGTGAGATGGTCAACTTCTATGGGACTGAGTATCCCACCATCATCACTGGCGACAGTGGGGATGCATGGACCTTTGAGGTCAAGGTCGCTGTCCCGGAGCCCTTCTCTGTCCAATAGGCAGGACACCAGTGGGCAGTTTGGCCATTGGGTAGCTGTTATGGAGCAGTGGGTGCAGCATATAAGTGAAGTGGTACTGTTTTTAGTGCTGGCTCCTGGCCCTTCGGGGTCAGTTGTGCTGGTGCCATCTTCAGTGCTGCTTGACTTTGGTGCACAGATGACTCAGGCGCCAACACCTGCCCCAGCTGTGGTGTCACTTGTGTCACCTCCAGGGAAGGGACAACCAGGGTGCCATTGCTAGTTCCTTCAAGTCTGGTGGGATCACTGACACCATGGGTAAGAAGATCTAAGCCTTCACTGTCCTTGGCTTGAGGATAGCTAGCTACCAGGGTTACTTCTTTAAGAACAAGTATGCCCTCTGCAGTAAGCTCAAATCTGTGGCAGAGGCTCTGCCAGACACAAAGGTAAAAGGTATTGCATCTAACAGCCACATCTTAAATCCGCTATGGATGCCTCTGATGCAGCACCTCACTTTGTAGCCACTGGTATTTGCATTAGGCGGTACTCCTGGTTGTGGGCTTCTGGCTTAACCCCAGATGTCCAGCAATAGAACATGAATGTGCCATTTGATTGCACTTATCTGTTTGGACAGCAATTGGATGAGTCTTTTAAAGATTGTAATGAAACTAGAATGACTCTTAAGACCTCCAGGCCAGCCCCCTTTAACCTGCAAAGCGGTAGTGTACATGGCTGTTTTCACAACAAGCCATCCTTTTGTGTCAGGGGCAGAGGAGGCCAAAACAATAAAGCTCAGCCTTCCTAGCCCCAAAAGAAGGCACAGTCTAAAGCACAGGCACCAGAAGTGCTCAGTGTCACCATCTGAAGCTCCAGCCCCAGTTTTGCTTCAGCTGTCTGAGGTGGACCTCTCCTCCCCGGTAGGTGGGCACCTGACCAGTTTTTACCATCAGTCAGAATCCATCTCGATGGACAAGTGGATCCTCAGGATTATCCGTGAGGGGTACTTCTTGGAACTATCAGAAGACCCTCTGTACTATCCTCCCAGTAGGCAACTCACCTTGTCAACTCATTTGTCAGTGCTTCTGGCACAGGACATTGCAGGCCTTCTTAGAAACAAGGCAGTAGAAATAGTGCCAGAGTCAGACCATTACATAGGGTTCTATTCCCACTAATTCCTTGTACCAAAGAAATTAGGAGGCATGCAGCCCATTTTCAACCTCAGAAATCTGAACAAATACATGGATCGAGAAAAATTCAAAATTATTTCTCTCGGTTCTTTCCTCCCTACCTGAAGTGACAGGATTGGCTAGCCTCTCTGAATACGCAGAATGCATAGCAACACATACTAGTACACCCCTGCCACCACAAGCATCTTGGGTTCTATGTGCAGAGGCAGCACTACCAGTTCGGAGTTCTACTCTTTGAGCTTTCCTTGCTGCTGCAAGTTTTCTACAAGGTGCTTTGCAATACTCGCAGCTCACTTCAGAAAGCTAGGACTCAAAGTCTTTCTGCTTCTAGATGATTTGCCAATCTCAAGCCCATCCAAACAGGATACAGAGCAGGCAGTGGCCACTACCTCTTAATTCCTTATGTCCTGCTGAACCCTTCTAAGTCTCAGTTGAATTCCTTCCAGAAGTTGTTGTTCTGGGACAGAACAGAAACTGTTCTGAACATGACCCGGGCTCGGGCCTTCCTCCCATACAGCAGGCTATGACCAGTCTTACAAATGACATGCTGCATCATGGAACACAAGACTGTGCAAACCCACTCCATGCAATACATGCTGGGCTTAATAGCCTCCTCGGTGTTCACAGTGACTCTGGCATCAGTGCACATAAGGACAACCTAATGGATACTCAGTGCATAATAGTCATAGGTATCACACCCTAAAACAATCCCATTCAGCTGATAAACCTCTGATAAGCACACTGATGTGGTGGTCAGCGGAGGTCATACTCCTTCAGGGCTTCCCCTTCTCCACACTGAAGCCATAGGTGCTCCTACCCACGGATGCCTCCCTATTGGGTAGTAGCCCACTGCCAGGACATTCAGATACAAGGTGACTGGGACCTGCCAGGGTAACATCTCCGCATCAGTGTGCTGGAGAGATGAGCAGTTCTGTACAGTTTGAGAGCCCTAGTGGACTTGGTCAGCTGAAAAACAGTTCTTCTCCAGAGAGACAAGTCTGTCATGTACTAGATCAAGCAAGGAGGAACACACTCTTACCCTCCCTGCATAGAGGCAGTGAGAGTGTGGGAATGATGCCTGGAACAGAGGACCCTGCTCCAAGCAATCTATCCGCCAGGAGTCCAGAACACTGTGGTAAATGGGCTCAGCAGAACAGAAGCTGATCCTCGTTAGTGGTCACTAGGGCGAGATGGCATGAGATCGTTATTCGACGAGTGGAGCACCCCAGATGTTGACATTTTTGTGTCCCCACTCAATGCCAAACTGCCTTGATTCTGCTCCAGAAGTCCAGGACATGGTGTTTACTGTCAGGTTGCATTCAGACTTTCATGCCAAAATTGTTTTTTTGTGCATTCTCTACAATACCTCTCATTCAGAGAGTGCTGTTCAAGCTGGAAGCACACAGGGGCAAGATGACACTAGTGGATCCCTGTTGGCCTTGGCAGATGTGGTTTCCTCTGTTGAATCAACTTTCAGTCAGCAAATTGAGGACCCTGCCACTCTGAACAGACTGGTTGACTCAGGGTCAGCTGGTCCAATCCAACCATCACCTTCAGGCCTGACTTTGAAGAGGTAGACGTGAACAGATACACGGTGTCTCAGAGGGACTATGAAATACTTTTGGCTGCAATAAACCTTCCCCTGAAAGACATACAAAGCCAAATGAAAATAGTTTTCCGTTTGGTGCTCCAAAACCTTGAGGGACCTCTTCATGTGTCCAACTGACAAGATTCTGGAGTACTTACAGGATGTCTCTGATGCTGACTTGCAGTATTTCACAGACAGGGTCCACCTATGTGCTATTTCATCATGCCATTAACCAATGGGTACCCTCTAGCTGGCACAGCTGCTGCTGTTTAAGAGGTTAGTCAAGAGTATTTTGCACACAAGCTCTCCCATAAGGAAGCCCCTGGCTCCCTAGAATAAGAACCTTGTGCGGGATATGTTCACTCACAAGCTTTTTGAGCCCATGTCGAATTGTTACTAACTTGGAAAGCAGCATTTCTTGTGGTCGGTCATCACCTCTGCACGCAAAGTGCATGCAGAGTATCTGAAATCCATGCCTTTGTCACAGATTCTCTATATACTGTTTTCCATAGAGATGAGGTGGTGCTCTGCATGCACCCCAAGTTTCTACCTAAACTGGTGTCGGAGTTCCATCTTAATAAGGCTTTAATCCTGCCTACTTGCTTTGCCAACTTACAGAATGAGGGAGATAGGACTGTCCACTCACTGGATGCTAAGAGGTTCCTTCAGTTTTACTTGGACATGACTATGGACTTCAGACAGTCTAAATAGCTCTTTGTCGCTTTCCTCCCTAATCATAAGGGACAGACTGTCACAATCAAGTACATTCCTGCCTGGATAGTAAACTGCCTTCGCCTCTGCTATTCTGTGGCTCAGGTTAAATTGGAGGGCAGCAGATGCACCCACTCCACCAGGGTGGTTGTGACTTCTCTGGCAGGAATCTGCTGTGTGCCTGTTGGTGAAATTTGCAGATCTGCAACTTGGAGCTCAGTGCACACCTTTACAGAGCACTATGTCCTTGATGTCCATGCCAGGTAGCATGCCACCTTTGGCAAGATGATTCTGAATGGATTACTGTCTTGAGTAAGCCCTGAGCTCCAGCCTCTGTAGTCTGGGGGACTTTTGTCAGAGATTGGTAATCTGAACCACAAGTGGGACTCAGTGGTGAAGACTGATTCTTGGACTATTACGTACTTACTGAAATTCTTGATTTTACAGAATATCTTCACCATTGATTGCCACACCTGCCTACCATCCTCTGAACTCACTCCAGTATTTTTGTGATGTGGTCTTCACCCCTTTGTACTTGGTTTGGGCTGTGAAGACATGGTGTTACTGGATTTGGTGACCCTTCCTATATAGGCACTGGGGAGCCACATAAGAGACCACCAGGCTATCTTATGTCCTTAGGTAAAGTGCCTAGTTTATGGTACCTGCTTAAAGTATGGGTTTCCCATTACCCTCTAGACATCGTGTGTATGACTGAAACCTGGTTATTGGCTAAAACACCTGATTCTGCCATCTGTATTCCTGAGTTCAATATGTCTCATCAGGACAGAGGGAAGCAAGGTGGCAGTGTCGCACTGTGTATTAGACAATCTATCTCCTGCTCTGTCATCTTCAAGGAGGCCAAAACTGCATCCCACAAAACAATCTTAGCACAATTATCTATTCCCTTCTCAGCCCCACTCTATATTGGTGCTCTCTACGCACCCCCCAAAACTCCCTCTGATACCTTAGTCTCCATCATTTCCTACATCTACTCCCTCACGTCTAGTAGGAAGCAGCTGCTACTCAGGGATTTCAGCCTTGACTTGTTGTCTCCCTCCTCCAGGTCCACCATGCTCAAAACAGAAGCTGTAAACCTTATGCAACTGATCCCTGATCCCACTCGCCTAAACCCCCGCTCTCAAAACCACACTTTTTGACTGGGTCTTATCCTCTCGCTCCCACCATATCACTGCTTCCGGAATATTATCTTATGCTGTCATCGACCATTGCATCACTTACTGTATTAGGAAGACTCACCCCCCACCCTCAATTCTGCTTCCAGATACATCTGGTCCAGCTCCCTACGCAATTTAGATTCCACCGACCTACTGCAAGACCTATATGAAGCTAACTGGCTCCCTGTTTACTTGACTTGTGACGTCAACTCTGCTGTATCTCTTTTCTCCAACCTTTTTTTTTTTTTAAACATTATTTTAAGTTTTCGTCATGCAAGTAATGGCATGTACACTTTAAAACGTACATATTACAATACAATGCCCAGGATCACAATGATCATTCAGTGAAGTTACAGATCAGTTATAAGCATTGAAAAACACTTAAATATTTCACCGACCCAGATCCCAAACCCCATTAATTTATAACCGGAGTGTTGGTCTGATGGAGTAAGCGCATAGGATTTTGTCCTCTCACTTCAGGATACTTAACTTATCAAAAGTCAGTACGGCGAGCTTCTCCCTCACTCACAGACTCATACAAATATTATGGGGGGAGAACATTTGCAATAGGGACACTAAACATTGTTTAATGTAGTCTGAGCTCAGTTAAATGAAGATTAAACCTCACACTTCAAGGCCCCCTAATCGAGACCATGTGAGGGTCAGCAGTATTTAAAGAATACTTTTACAGTCTACAAACTGAGCGGAGTACCACCGTACTCCACATAGAACTCTGGCCCTATGCAGTAAACAATAACTTGTAGGCTAGTCGAACAACCATTAAAAGAAAAAAAATCAAGCTTTAAACTGTAAAACAATCTGACTAGCCTACTGTCAGTGTTCGTCATGAAGCATTCAGTAAGTAGTCCATCCTCTAGTGTCTAAGGGATCACAGAGTGTTGTAGGGTTAGAGAAGTGACTGCAGACTGGCTATAGTCACTCGGTTCTCCCTCAGAATCTCAATCTGAAGCCCTTGTGTCCAGTTGAGAGAGCAGTTTTTCAGAAAAGTTGGAGGCAGCTTCGGGATCTATAAAAATGTGTGTTTTTTGCTAATTACAGATTTGGAGATGTGCAGGGTACGGCATTTGGGCTCTTACTCCCCTCGCCAATAAAGACTTTTTGACAGTCTGCAGTTGTTTCTTTCAGTCCTGAGTTTGGAGTTCTTCCCAGATCTATCTTCCCAATCAACTTCCCTGCCACAGAATGTCCCCTTTCTTCCTTACTGCTTGCAGTAGAGGAATTCTTGCTTCAGGGGTGGATAAAGTCATTATCACTGTGAATGGACTTGAGGGGGAAGCCCCTTTAGAACTGAGATTATTCAGAATTGTAAACGCCTGTACAATCGTAAATCCCATGTCCCTGTGTAGTAGCTCTAAATCTTCAAAAATCAAACAGTCCAGAGTCGATACCAGCTCAAAACGGTTGGCACATCGAGGGGGGAATCCAACAATTCTCACATTTCTCTGCCAAAAGCCATTCTCAAGTGTCTCCACCTTAGCTCAGAGAAAATGTGTGTCCTGAATCAGGCCTGTATTTACCTTGGACTGCTGCTCTGATACTGTTTTGAGGTCACTGATTGCTGAAGTATTACCCTCTATTTTGTTGTCTAGGTTGGTGAACTTTTGTTCTGAATTTGCTAAATGCTTATTTGTTTCGTCTCCCATCTCCTGTAGCTTAGTTAGGGGCAGGAAAACCTCTGCAAGGCCTGCCAATGTGGGTGAGGCTGGGCTTCCAGGCTTTGCTGTAGTACTAGTTCCCAGATATTGGAAATAGGAATCGAGCCTGACGAGGCGTGTTGGTGATGTTTCTTTGGGCTCATTATCTTCACTGCCAATTCTCCTACCGAAATATCTGGGTAGGTCTCGATTTGAGGTATTTAATTCAGTTAAATTATTATTTTAAAAGAGATCAATAGTAGAGATTGGAAAAGACCTTCCACCCTCTTGAATGCTTCGCAGCGTCCCCTCCAACCTCTTCTTGAGTATTTGTAATCACTATGCTCCCCTTAAAAAGAGTCAGAGTGAAGAGAGACCACCACCCCTGGATCACAGCCGAACTGCTGGCCAAGTTCAGGGCCAGGGATAAAGCTTGGTGCCACTATAAAGCTACTCTTCATCAGGCTGACTTCCAAACATACAAAACTTTCAGGAACAACTGCACTAATGCCATCCGTCTTTCCAGGGCAAATTACTTCAGGAGTCACCTGCAGCAAAATCATCACACTCCTGAGGTAACACGGATTCACAGTAGGAAGGTCATGTCAAACGAATCTAATAGATTTTTTTTGATTGGGTGACTAGGGAAATAAATCATGCATGGACGGTAGATGTCACCTACCTAGATTTCAGCAAAACCTTCGACACCGTCCCACATAGAAGGCTGATTAACTAGACAGGTAGTCTGGGCATGGGAGACACGGTGGTGAACTGGATTAGGAACTGGTTAACAGACAGGAGACAGAGGGTGGTGGTAAATGGGGTACAATCTGGAGAGAGGGGTGTGACCAGTGGGGGTACCACAGGGATCAGTACTTTTTTTTTTTTGCTTTCTTTCTGCACCATCGCCAGAGAACTCTCTCCGGCGTCTTACTGCCACTCCACAGGCTCTACCTCCTACCGTTACCTCCTCCCTCTCCTCACCCGGCCTGACGGACCCCCCAGCTCTGAGCCCCCTTGAGATGGGGCCACCCTATCCTCCCAGGACACTCTATCTCAAATCTAGTATGCCAAATCGGGCGACGGACCCTGGAGGGGAGGAGAGTCTGGTATTGGAAGTGTGGTCTATGGGGAATGGAGGGGCCATCGCCTATCTCTGGGACAGGGATTTTGTACTTTTTCTTGCCCCCCCGAGTGCAGCCCTGCAATGACCTCAGCACGGGAAACCCGTAGACATTGGCCGCGCTCGTCCCCGATGTTGTCCCCATGCTAGTAGTACCACCAGTCTCCACCGGGGGTCTCTACTGCACCGAGAAGACTATGGATCCCTCCCCCAGGAAGAGGAGAGCAGTCCTCCAGATGCTCAATCCTTCCTCCTCCCCTGCCAACCCCCAGCACCTGGGTTCATTCCCAAACCCGGGTCACTGGCATGGTGTGATGCGAGGTGTGGCATCCAGCACCTCAACCCTCAGTGCCACCGGGCCCTCAGGGATCAGTGCTAGGACCAGTCATGTTCAATGTCTTCATTAGTTGCATTGCAGAGGGGCTGGAAGGAAAGGTCTGCCTGTTTGCAGATGGCACCAATATCTGCAACAGGGTGGATAGTCCAGAAGGGGTGCAGAAAGTGAAGAGGGACCTGGAGAAGCTTGAAAGATGGTCAGAGATCTGGCAACTGAGGTTCAATGCAAAGAATTGCAAAATAATGCACCTGGGTAGAGGGAACCCTGGGGAGAGCTACAGGTTGGGGGGGGGAGCTGACTGTCACCAAAGAGGAAAGGGACCTAGGGGTTATCATCTCTGATGACCTTAAGGTATCAAATCAGTGCACAGGGGTGGCAGGGAGGGCCAGTGGCATGCTGGGGTGCATAAGCAGGGGTATCACTAGCAGGAGGCAGGAGGCGGTGATGCCAGTGTATAAAACATTGGCAAGGCCTCACCTGGAGTACTGTGTGCAGTTCCAGAGGCCACACCTGCGCAAAGACATAGATAAGGTGGAGACTATCCAGTGAAGGGCAACAAAGATGGTGCAGGGCTTGCACCACAAAACATATGAGGAGAGACTAAGGGACCTCAATATGTACTCACTGGAGGAGAGGAGACAGTAGGGGGACATGATTGAAACTTTCAAGTACCTCAAGGACATAAACAAGGTGCAGGCGGGGGACCTTTTCCAATGTAGAAAAAGTACCAGAACAAGGGGGTACAGTATGAAATTGGAAGGGAGTAGCCTAAGAGGTAATGTGAGGAACTTTCTGCACAGAAAGGGTAGTCGGCACTTGGAATAGTCTGCCACAGGAGGTAGTGGGGGCAAGCACAGTGGAGGAGTTTAAACATGCCTGGGACAGGCACAAGGGAAGCTTAAGAGGGGAGGGGAGGGTGTGATGGAAAGCCACTAATCACATAGGGTCAGTGGCCACATACAATGTGTAGGGCCCATGGGCAGACTGGATGGGCCTAGCGGTCCTTATCTGCTGATAGTTTCTATGTTTCTGTGTTTCCTGCATCATTCTGGTAGGTTCTCCACTCCCTCCTGGACCCTCCTGCCCAACGTTTCTCGACAGTTCTAATTGTTAATGGATCTCCTGTTTCTAACCCCAGGAATCCACTAACATTATTACTCTTTGCAGTTCTATTTGAAGTCAGGACTGCCCCAGAGAGAATAAAATGATATGCTAATCATGGAATGTTTAGCTAATGCATCTAGTTTCAAACAGCCTTGTGCCAACTGTCTACATTCTGCCTCAGATTTCTTCTCTCTGCTGAAGAGATTAGATGCCCTAGAGATCTCTCTCAATCAAGATGATCTGATTACTGTTTAAGACAAAAAAAGTATTTTTCTCTTATTTTTCATTTGTGTCTATTGTTATTTACTGTTTTTACTCATAGCAGGGTTTTTATATAATTGATTAGCAGTACTAACTGTTAAGAAAGTATATAGGTTTTCTAGAAGTGTTAGGTTTGTTAAAGTGAGGCAAGTGCTATGCATTTCTCACAACGTTTTAGCACTTTTATGAGCAAAAAGCTAATCAATTTTTAGAGTAAATAAAACCCTGTTTAAAATGTTTAAGTTTTTTAACAGGACCTCCTAGTTTTAAGAATTGTTGAAGTGTGCTGAGGTGTTTGGTAAGTCAGATAAGCATGATCTTTGCTTGATCTGCCTTTGGCAACAACAATTTTATGAAGATTGTGATATATGTAAGTCTTTCCCTGGTAAAACAGTGGGCAAAATGGAGGGAGAGATTTAAAAGGAAACTAGAGAAGGGGTCCTTGGGTTCTAACCAGTCCCCTCCTCCATAAATGTGGTAAGCCGTTACAGAGCCTCTAATTCCACCCCTGATACGGGTGAGGCCTCTGGCTTGAGGAGGGGTCCCTGGGCTCTAACCAGTCCACCCCCTCCATGAATGTGGCAAGTCCTTCCAGAGCCTCTAATTCCACCCCTGATACGAATGAGGGCTCTGGCTTGAGGAGGGGTCCCTGGGCTCTGATCAGTCCACCCCCTCCATGAATGTGGTATGTCCTTCCAGAGCCTCTTATTCCACCCCAATATGGGTGAGGGCTGTGGCTTGAGGAGGGGTCCCTGAGCTCTGGCCAGTCCACCCCCTTCATGAATGTGGCAAATCCTTCCAGAGCCTCTAATTCCACCGCTGATATGAGTGAGGGCTCTGGCTTAAGGAGGGATCCCTGGGCTCTAACCAGTCCACCCCTCCATGAATGTGGCAAGTCCTTTCAGAGCCTTTTAGTTCCATCCCTGATACAGGTGAGGGCTCTGGGAAGAGAGGCAATCAGCCAACTAACTCTCTGGTGAAGGAAGGAAGGAACAAACTCTTGACACCCCGGCTCAGACACCTCAAGGGGTCCCTCAGGTGCCTATTAAAGCTCCCTCTTCTGCTGATCTAACACAGGTCTTAGCTTTACTCCAGGTGCTGCAGGGGTTATTTCCACCTCAGCAGCCTGTGATTACTCCTGCTGAAAAAGCAGCTGTTTTTCCCCCCTCTGGTGCCCACTGCTGTTTGGAATATGGTGATGATGATGACAGCTATAACCAGGATGAGAAGGGAATTGAACCTGAGGTGTCACCAGAACAGGATTTTGGTTATCTCCCTGACCCACAGAAGACTTTTTTCCCATTTCTCTTTTGTGAAGGAAATGACAGAGACCCTGGATCTGCAAACAATCTGAAGAGATCCATGATGAAGAGGAAGCACAATATATGGCGCTCATTGGGCTGACACCCTCAAAAGGCTATTTTTACCTATCTATAAATTAAAATAAATAAAATAAAAATGGATGCGTTAGAAATCCTTAAGGCTCCTATTTCAACAGTATGGCTAAAAAGGGGTACCTTTCGGTATCCCTGGCAATTCGGCAAGCTTGTTACCAGGCCTATGCTGCCCTCTGCCAGAAAGTTCTCTGGCAGTCAGTTGTCAACAATGCTGAGGCTAACCCCCTCTTTAATTGTGTTAGAGCTATTGGATACAGCAAAATAGAGTCTGGAGGCTTCCAAATACCAATTTCAAATGGCAGCTGACACTGATTTTACTGCTGCAAGATGGATGGCTCATGCAATAGCCCGGAGGAGGTTTGCCTGGCTGAGGGTTGCCAACCTCACCCAGGACAGACAAGCTAAGGCAATGGATTTTCCAGTCAAGGGCCACTCTCTTTTTGCAGTCAAGACTGAAGCTTTAAAAAAAAAAAAAAAGAATATAAAGCTACTTTTAAAAGTAACTCGACTAGAGACAGACCCTCTCCTTCGACTTCTTATTCTAGGGGATGCAGGTGCAGGTCTTCCTTTAGGAGACCTTTCTTACAGGTATAGACTGTCACTCAGCAGTAATAGTAACCACAGAAGATAGAACCCCTGCCTTTTTTTCCTTCAGGCTGCTTCTCCCCATCCTATAGGGGGCAGACTCACGCACTATTTCCAGGAATGATCAAACTTAACAAATGGTCCTAGAAATAATGAGTCCAGGTCTCTCCCTTCCTCCTTCAAGGTTGAAACAGTTTGCACTAGCTCCCTTCTCAGAAAGAGAATTGATGGGGCAGAAGGTACAGGCTTTATTACGGGCAAAAGCATTCGAGTCTGTTCCCCACAACCAAAGAGGTCAAGGGTTTTATTCCAGATATTTCCTAACAACGAAAGTATCTCAGATTCAGACTCCCCTCAGGCCAGTACCAGTTTTCAACATTGCCTTTCAGTCTCCCCTCTGCACCAAGGGTTTTTACCAAGTGCATAGTAGTGATAGTGGCACACATTAGAAGAATGAGTGTTAGTCTTTTCTTATCTGGACGATTGGCTAATCATAGGGAAATCCCACCAACAGGTGTCAGACCACCTACAGGTAACCCAGGATATGCTGCTGTCCCTGGGATTCCTTCTCAATACCAAAATGTCACTGCTGACCCCTGTACAAGTTCTGCAGTTCATAGGGGCAGAACTGGATACAGTAGTGGGAACAGGTTTTCTCCCTCAAGAAAGGGCAGAAGCTATTCGGCTCTTAGCAGGCTCATTCACCCTGGGCAGGCCAAAGCCAATAAAACATTTCCTTCAACTATTGGGCCACATGGCTTCAGCAGCGAGCACAGTCATAGGTGCCAGACGTTAGATGACAGATATCCAGTTTCACCTCAGAGCACACTTCTGCCAGAGGCAGAACCCACACTCAAAGCCAGTACCAGTAACAAAAACCTTGCTACAGGCCCTCCAAGGGTGGAGGGAACTAGAAAACGTAAGGGAAGGGGTTCCATTTTTGAAGGAGCCTCTTTCTCAGGTTCTCACAACCAGTGTTTCCCTGTTAGGATGGGGTGCCCACTTAGGGGGGATCATACCATTCATGGCTCCGGGAACAGTGCAGACTCACTCCTACACATAAATCTGCTGGAGTTGAGGGCTCTATACCTGGCCTTTCAGGTTTTCTCTCATTGTCTTCTGAGAAAGGTGGTACAAGTCAGATCAGACAATACCACAACAATGTACTACATCAACAAACAAGGAGGGACAAGGTCCACCCCTCTTTGTACAGAGGTAGTGAAGGTATGGAGCCTTGTTTATTCAATAAACACCTCTCTACAAGCAATTCATCTGCCTGGCAAGGACAACACCCTGACAGATGCCTTGAACAGGATAATTCAGGCCCATAACAAATGGGCATTGAACAGGCAAGTGGTGAATGCTCTATTCAGGAGGTGGGGGGAATCCTAGAAATAGACCTTTTTGCTTCCCACCAAAATCACCACTTGCCTCCCTATTGTTGAAGGGCCCCAGTGAAAGGGATAGTCCCATGGTTGCTCTGATTCTCGATTGGACGGGCAGATACCTTTATGCCTTTCCTCCCTTTCCACAGATTTTCAGGGTTCTCATCAAGCCCAGGTCATAACCAGCTCGATGATCATGGTAGCATCAGACTGGGTAAGGCAGCCTTGATATTTCCTGTTTTTAATGCCCGTGAGGAAGCTGATTCACCTTCCTCAGAGGTACAATCTACTGACTTCCTTTCAGGGAAGGGGAGTGTTTCCCAACCTCAGGTCTCTCAAGCTCAAGGCATGGCTCTTAAGAACTTGGAATATGCAGACTGCCAATTCTCTGAAACAGTTTTGGAAGTCTTTAGTGGTTACAGGAAACCTTCCACTAAGGAAACCTATGCCTCAAAATGGAAAAGATTTTTTCATCGGGTACAATGATATGGGTGTAACCCCAGCCCAGACCGGGATCCCAACCCTTCTACATTATTTGTCTTATGTGCACTCTTGGGGCTGCAGCACTAGACTTTGAAAGTGCACCTGGCTTCAGTTTCAGCGCACCTCTCACCTAAAAGGATACCTCAATGGCATCAAATCCCATACTCAAGAGGTTCATTAAGTGGCTGTCTCACTTGTTTCCCCCTCACAGGGAACCAGTGCCACCATGGAATCTTAATGTTTGCATTGCCCAGCTTATGCTTCCGCCCTTTGAGCCTATTGCATCTGCAGAGCTTAAATTTGTTACATGGAAGGTAGTCTTTTTTTTTTTTTCTGGTAGCAATCACTTCTGCCAGGAGGATTAATGAGCTACATGTCATTTGTGTGGAAAAGGACTGTGTTTCTTTTCCCAGGAATAAGGTAGTGTTGTGAACTAATAGGAAGTTCCTCGCCAAGATGGTCCCTGACTTCCACTTGAACCAGTCAATAATATTGGCAGTTTCTTTACTTGGCACTCCAGCTCAGGTGAGCGTGGACTGCACAACCTGGATGTCAAAAGAGCACTGAGTAACTATATGACTCATGCCATAGACCATAGGTAGGACAGATAACAGCTGATCTTCCCTTATCAATCTTCACCATTCATTACTGCTTGGTAGTGCCAGGCGCGCACCCGCCCACGGGAATTTTTTTGGAAGTGGCTCAGCGCCGCCCACGAGGCGATGCGCTGTGTCATCTTGGCAGGCAGCCGTTAAGTGCAGACTCCTCCTCAATCTCAGTTCTGTTTCTCCCGCCGTTGAGGCTGCACCTGCTACGTGGTTAGATTCAGTTCTAGGCCTAATTGCGATATCGACTGTTCCAGACTCCTTCTTCCTGCTTTTCTCGACATTGTCACCAGTAAGACCATTCTTTTTCCTTCTCTAGTTTCGATGGCGCTGAGAACTGTGCTTGTTTTGGTCTTAATTTTTTCGCATCATGTCAGGTTCGGGGGCAAAACGTAAGTCAAAGGCGGGCCTCGCCCCTATGCGTCGGTGCTCCTGTGGCCGGCATTTTTCCGTCATGGACTGGCATGATGTTTGTCTCCATTGCCTGGGACCCAACCACAATATGGATGCGTGCGATACCTGCTTCTCGATGGACCGTCGCATCCTGGAGGTCTGTGCGTTCAAGATCGGCAAGGTGCCACCGACTTTCAGGGGATGGCACTACTCCAGGGATTCCCAGGTAAGGTCTCTAGACCCTTCCTCCAGGTCCCCTCTCAGGCCTATACGGTCTGTAGAGAAGGAGGCTTCCTCATCTTCTCTTGCTGAAGAGGAGGCTTCTTTGCGGTGTCGGAAGAATGCCAAGGTCCCTCCCGGGGCTGCGGTGGGGACATCGCCTCGGCAGTCACTTCCTCGGAAGTGCAGGCTCCCCTAGTGTCGAGGCCCAGGTCTGCTGGGCCCAGCATTGGTGGACCCTCAACGGCGCCTTCTGGCGCTGTTTCGGATCTCAGCACTGTTCGCGGCATCGCTGATCGGGACGTTGCCATTTGCAGTGCCGTGTTGGCTCTTGGTGCCGCCCGCGGTGCCATGGGCCCAGTCGGTTCTTCTAGCGGTGCCGAGTCAGGTCCTGGTGCCGAGGGCGGTGCCATGGGTCTGGCTGGCCGTTAGGGAGTCGGGGCCGGGTCTAAGCATTGCGGGGGGTCCAGGGTAGTCCGGTGCCGCCACTGGCACCGATGCCGTTCGCGGTGCCGTTTCACTGGAGACCCCCGGGGTGGCCAGTATTGTGGTCCAGCTGGTCTCTTCCTCCTCCTCAGAGGATGATTCAGATATGGACCCGTCCTGGCACCCTGGCTCTTCAGAGTCAGGGTCTCCGTTGGGACGAGGTGCTAGGCGGCCCAGCACGCCTATTCCTCTGTCTTTGCTGCTGTCCTCCCCTGAGGCCTCCCAGGCTGGGGGTGGTCTGGGGTCCCTGGAGGGGGATGGAGTGGAGGTGGAGGGAGGAGCTCTCCCTCCTGAGGTGGTTGTGGCAGCTGCCAATCCCGGTGCTGCTGCACCCCCTCAGGGTGGGGGTTAGCTGGGGTCGAGGAGGAGGAGGTTCTCCGAGTCTGGGGGTCGAGAGACAGGGCCCAGGTGCCTCGGTTTCACCTGCCACCGGGGTGGTAGGAGCCAGCTGGCCCCTGCCTTTCCCACTCGAGCCCCAGGGACCCCTCTGGTGGCGTTTCTGTGGGCTGCCCTTCTGGATCCATGCGGCCCTAGGTTCGTCACAGGGCAGGATCCCCTACTAGGCTCTTCCAGGCTTCACATCCCCAGGGTTCCGTTCTGTGACCTGGTTTGTTGTCCAGGATCCCGCCAGCTCGGGCTCCATTCCCAGGATTCCAGAGCCTCAGCAGAGGACAGTTGCTTCACTGTAGGTGCCCCCTCCCATTCCTCTGCAGCCACCCCCCTCTCTCCCAGGCCATGTCGGTCCTACGGTCCTGTTATCCTGGGAGACGTTCAGAGGCTCTTCGGTGGCCTTCCCCTCATATGCTAGTTACATGCATGAGTGGGTATTTCGCCTATCCCCACTGCCGCAGGAGTCCTCTGGACATTCAAGCTCTCCATCATCCTCGTCTTCCTCTTCTGAGGGAGAGGAACCCACTGCTCATCTCACCTCCGATGCTGATTTCACTGAATATCAGCGATTCCTTTCGAGGATGGTGCGGGATCTTCGTATCTCCTTTGTTAGGTGAGACAATACCGAACAGGAGACATGTGAATTCCTCAGTGAATTCAGTGCCCAGCATTGGTGGTACTATCCTGGCTTATTCCCTTCCAGAAGACATCTTTCCATTCCTGGCAGTTGCCAGCCGCCCCTTCTTCAGCCCTGACAGACTGCGAACGAAGGTATTGTACCCCATCAGAATCTCTAGGTGCTCTCCCTAACCCACCTTCAGGATTGGCATACCTACAAACTCCCTCCGGGCACTGCTGCCTGGCACATGACCATCCACCGGACTCAGATTCCCTACAATTTGACCGGTGGGGGCGAAGAGTATTCTCTTCCTCTCGTGCGATGTTATGCATTGCATCACATCAGGCTCACCATGCTGCCTGCAGTAGGCATTTGTGGTCGATGCTTTCCCAAATCTTAGCATCAATGCCTGATATGGAGCAAACCAGACAAGCTATTGCCCTCTCTGCTATAGGCCTGGAGCTGGCAAGACACCATACAAGGGCATCATATGACACCAATGAGGTGGCTTCCAGTCTTGCAGGGACAGTGATCTGTATTAGATGGACGGCATGGCTTCGTCTATCAAGGTTGTCACCCCTGGCCTGGCATAGGGTGATTCGCTCCGCTTTCCAGGTGACCCATCTCTTTTCCTCCAGAGCTAGGAGACTTCTGCAGGGGCTTCCTCCATCTCCCCATCCACGGGACATCTCCTAGCTCTCCTCCACCATAGGCTTCTCACTCGATTAGCCCAGGGTCTTCCCCTTCTGTTTCTCACCAACAGGAGGCTGGGGGTCTTGCTCCCTCATGGTTTCTTTGCGAGGCTTAGTACTCACCAAGCAGTAATGAAAGGTGAAGATTGACAAGGAAGATATAGAGTAATTCATCATCACCATAATTCTTGATCTTCTCTTCTATCTTCATCATTCATTACTGATACCCACCCACCTTCGCCTCAGTGGCCTCCTACTGCGGTGTCCCCCCTCCCTTCTCGTTCCTCTCCTTTCCTTTGGCCTTTATGCCAAAAAAAAAAAAAAGCTATCCTGGTTTCCGTCCTTCTTGGCCGGATCGTTTTTCCTCAAGGTAAAGGGGAACGAGTAGGACTTTTCTCCTATCCTGAGAGAACTCTTTCTGACTGCCCCTAGGGGTGAACTCTGGGCTCCTTAGCCATGATGATCAGTTCACAACTGAAGAGACCGTCCCTCTATGGCTTGGCCTCAAAATTAAGTTCCCCCTGGCAGGCATTATTTAATTGTCAGCTTCTTCTGGTTGGTGCTTCTGCACTTGTTAACCTTGAGCTACTGCCCTTGCCTTGCCTTCAGGGAGTCCGATTGAGTTCCCACTCTATCCTTCATACAAAGCTGCCTTTTGTAGAGCCTAACCCCTGCCTATACACTTTGGTGTTAGCACTTAACAAGGTGCTAAGGGGCTTACCCCCCATAGTTGGGCGCTGTCTTTCCGGAACAGTTTTCTGTCTGGGCAGTCTGTAAGCTCTCAGCTAGAGTGTAGTGGGTTGGGATGATGAGATTATAGAGAATCTGCCCTTTGTGTCCAATCTATACAAGCGGTTCAGTTGAACCTTTTCTCATTCCTATTAAGAGGGATTCTTGCTCCCGTGGTTTTTGGTTCCGAGCTTATACCCCTCTCAACCAATATGTCTATGGGCAGTGTTCTCCCCTCTCAACATCCCTTATTTCTTCTCTTTCTTCTTCTTCTTCTTCCTTCTCTCTTTATCTGTTCCTCCCTTAGAGCTGCCCCAGATGGGAGGCCCTGCGGTCCCATAGGGTAGGTATTCTCCCTATTCCATCTGTCCTCTACTGGCTTTTTCCTTCTTCAGTTTATATCCTTTCCTTTTTCTATCCCTCGGCTCTCTTGCCTTGCTCTTCCCTTTTTTCCTTTACCCTTTCTTGCCTCTCCGGCTGCAGAACTGAGATGGAGAAGGAGTCTGCGGCACCTAATGTCCACCTGTGCATGACGTAGCACGCTCTTGTGGCGGTACCTGTTGGAGCCTACTCCAAAAAAAAATAACAAAATAAAAAATCTCCCGTGGTGGGTGCGCGCCTCAGGCACTACCCAAGCAGTAATGAATGGTGAAGATACAAGAGAAGATCAAGAATTATGGTAGGTACGTAATTTTCATTTCCTCACATACGGGGAAGTAGGTAAAGGTACTGCTGCTTCAAAAAGGACTTTATTTCAATGGATAGGCCAATGTATTCAGTTTTATTACTCAAAGCAGGCAAGGTTCCTCCTTCTTGTCTTAGAGCCCACTCTACAAGTGACACAGCTGCCACTATTGCAGCTGCCTGAGAGGTACCTCTATTGGAAATATGTAAAGCAGCTATCTGGAGGTCAGCCCACACTTTCACTAAACACTGTAGTCTGGATACTCAGCCTAGTAGTGATGTCAGTTTTGGCAAAGCTGTTTTGCAGAGTCTTTGTCCTAAATAGATTCTGCCCACCTCCTAGTGGTACTGCTACATAGTCTGCAAAGAGTAATAATATTAGTGAATTCCTGTGGTTAGAAGAAAAAATTACTCACCTGTAGTAATCTTGTTTCTTCCCAGGCATCCACTAATATTATTACTCCCCTCCCTTATTCTCCCCTTCAGAATTGATATCTAGAAAAATACTCTCCACAGTTAAGATACACAGTTGGAGTGGTATGCCACCTGGTGGCACATTCTGGTAATACCTAAAGCTTGTAAGTTCTTTTTCTCAGAGCATATCTGACTTTAGAAAAGGGGACTTTTGCTTCAGTTAGCCCTTAGCTACTCTTTTGAAATTTGTTGGGCATTTAAAATTCTTTTATGGTTATTTAATTATAATTCACATGTTGTTATGGCCTCTTCGCAGGCTTGGAACTTGACATCTGAGGCAGAATGTAGACAGTTGGCACAAGGCTGTTTGAAAGTAGATGCATTAGCTAAACATTCCATGATTAGCATATCATTCTATTCTCTCTCTGGGGCAGTCCTGACTTCAAAGAGAACTGCAAAGAGTAATAATATTAGTGGATGCCTGGGAAGAAACAAGATTGCTACAGATGAGTAGTTTTCCTTCTGACCCTGCCTCAGTCGCCAGTATTTTCAACATGTTTTTTGTCTCCTGCGCTCTACCCGATCCTGATCCCTCCTCTCCTACCTCTCCCCCACTGGTCCAATTGGTCTTGTCTGACAATCCCTCCACTTATCGCTCCCCCCCCGTTCAACCCTCCGGGGGCCTACTCTGCCCTGCTTGCCCTTAACCCTTCTAAATCCAGCCCTGATGGTCTCCACCACAAGCTTCTCCACCTCTGTGCTTCTGCAATTGCAGCCCCACTCACACACATCCTAAACCTTTCTCTCTGCTCTTCCTCCATTCCCAAGGCCTGGAAATCAGCTGAAGCCCTTCCTCTGAACAAAGGGGGGAACCCCTCGACCCCTGGTAATTATAGGCCTACCTCCCTCCTTCCTCCCTTGCTAAATTACAAAAATCTCATCCACTCTAGGCTGTCTGACTACCTTGCCAGTTCCAACACTCTCTCCCCAGTGCAGTCTGGCTTCTGGAAGCATCAGCATCACTGTACCACATCATGTCTTCTGTGCTTCTCTGATTCAATACTGTCTGCATTGGACAAGAGCCAGATTACAGCTGCCATCTTCATCGACCTGGCAAAAGCTTTTGATTCCATCTCCCATCCCCTCCTGCTACAAACCCTCAGTTCAGTTGGTCTCGATTTCCTGTGGTGAAATGGCTCCATTCATATGTCCTTGACAGAGTACAGTCAGTCCAAATAGGCAATGTTCTATCCCCCCAGCCCTTCAAACAACATGAAGTCTTGCTGTATTCTGACTAAATGCAGTTATGCCCAGCACTTGAACTGCCCCGGAGAGTAAAGAGTAACTCTATGCAGAAGCATAGAACGTTGAGCTCGAGCTCGGTTTTCAAACCTCTGTCTCTAGCACTCTGAAGTGTAATCATCAGATTTTTTACTCCGCCTAACTGTGAAGTCGCTCCGGAGATTCCTTCTGCACTTCGGTTTGATATGAGCTGAAATCGGTCGGTTTTACCTAACCGTTTCTTTATTTTGGTCTTCTTACCTCTGTCTCGGTAACAGTAAGTGGTAGTAGTAGGTAGTTATTGTATTATTGTGAAAATTGTTTTTTTGCCTTCGGTTCTTCTCTGGTCGGTCTGGTTTGGAACCGAACCCCATTCTATTTCTTTCTTGTTCCTAAATTTTACTGTGGTTTCCGGTACTCATCGGTTCCTAGAAAAATTCCGATTTCCGGGTTTTTTTTAACCGACCCATGACATGGTTGGAACCGATCAGTTTTTAGTTGCCTGACGTAATAGCTGGTAAGGGTAACTTTTCAGTATTCCGGCATGTCTGTGAAACCCAAAAAGAAAACTGGTCCCACTGGGTTTCAGCACTGTACCGAGTGTAAGGAGGCCTTTGCCAAGGCCGACCCTCACCTCGTCTGTGTTCACTGTCTGGGATTTGACCACCTCAAAGAAGACTGCCAAGTCTGTAAAAATTTCCCAAAGCCACTCTGGAAAAACGTTTGAGTAGGCTAAGGGAGAGGGAGGCCGAGAAGTCCGCTGACCCAGATGGCCAGCCCGGTTCGGCGGTTGCCGAACCTGAGGGGGTGCCCACTGACCTGGGCGATACCTCCTTGGGCAAAAGGAGAGCCAATTCTGCAGAATCGGTTCCTAGCAAAAGGAAATGAAAATCAGCTGGTTTGGATCCTACTTCCCATGGTCCGTACACTGAGGAGATTGCTAAAGCGATTTCTGTTGTTCAGTCGCTTTTCCAGGTTCCAACCGAACCGGCAACGGTTCATAGAGGTTCGGTTCGGTCGGACATAGTCACTTCTGACATTGATCCAGAGGCTTTGTATGAGGGTGATTGGGATGGAGAAGAAGAGTATGATGAAGAGGAAGATGAAAGCCTAGATGAGCCTGTAGAGCCTGACATCTCCCCAGACAGGCCTTCCAATGTGTCTCCTCCCAGACTTTCTGAGTCCCCCTCCCATTTCTTGTTTTACAAGAAAGTGGCTGATACTCTTCAGCTCCCAGTGGAAGAAGCTGAACAGGATCAGGAGGAACCTAACTTTATGGAAATGATGGAGGTCCCAGAGTTGAAGAGAGTGTCTATCCCTCTACATAAATCCCTGGGGAAACGGGCACAAAAAATTTTGCAGTTTCCAACTTCTATACCTCCTGTGGATAAAAAGATGGACAGGAGATATACCTTGTCAGGTCCTGGAACAGAATTTCTTACAACTCGTTGTAGCCATGTTGGGGTAGTGCAGGCTGCAGCCTGTGATAAGCCTAATATTCCCTTGGCATCTCACCCCCCAGATAAGGATTCTAGGAAAGTGGATGCCATGGCCAAGAAACAATACTTGGCATCCTCTTTGGTACTCAGACAAGCCAATTATATGGCATATACAGCCAGGTACCAGAAAACAAGGTGGGATATGGTTCTGGAACTGGTTAAGAATGCCCCTCCCTAGCTAGCCAAGGAGCTGGAGAAGGTGGCTGCAGATTGTATTGAGGCATCCAAGGTCCAATTTCACGCTGCTGTTGACTCAAATGATGTACTTTCCAGGGTCATGGCTACATCTGTCTCCATGAGGAAATTAGCTTGGCTCAGATGTACCAGTCTATCACAGGATACCCAGACTAAGGCCATGGATTTTCCTGTTGCTGGTAACTCTGTTTGGTGAACAAACAGAGGCTTACATGAAGAAGATGGATGAGTACAGGACCACTTACAGGAGTGCTGCAGCAAAGGAGAAGCAGGTCACTCCTCAGAAGCAGCAGTTTAGGGCTGGCAGGGGCAGGCCTATTAACAGGCCTTTTTGCCAAGCCCAGGCTTCCTTTTCTTTCCAGTAGAGGATTCTTCAGGGGAAGAGGCAGATGAGGGATGACCAGGACCCCAGCATCCACTCAGTCCAAGCCCCCTGCCAAAAAGACACCCTGAGGTGTCAGTCAGGGTCACCTCCCCAATTCCTGTAGGGGGCAGGCTGACTCACTATTCCCAGGCCTGGGATTCCATTACCTCAGACAAATGGGTCCTGGAAGTAGTGAGCCAGGGACTTGTTCTCAGTTTCAAAAGGTTCCCAAAAATGAGAGCAAGATCTTTCAGCCCCCTCTCCCCCTTGGAGACAAAGGCCTTAGAGGCAGAAGTCTCCTCTCTTCTGCTCATGCGAGCAGTAGAGAAGGTACCTCTTTGTCACAGGGGAAAAGGACTTTATTCCAGATACTTACTTACCCCAAAAAAGACAGGGGAGTGGCAACCCATCCTAGATTTAAGGTACCTCAACAAACACTTAACAAAACCAAAGTTCAAGATGGTGACTCTGGGAGTAATTCTTCCCTCTCTGAGACCAGGAGACTGGCTAGCCTCCCTGGATCTCAAGGATGCCTATTTCCACATACCCATCAGACATTCCCACAGAAAGTACCTCAGGTTCGAATTGCCCTCAGGCCATTATCAGTTCAGAGCCATACTTTTTGGCCTAACATCGGCTCCAAGGGTGTTTACCAAGTGCCTGGCAGTACTAACATACTAACATACTATTTGCCAGCAGATTAGGCCTTATGGTCTATTGAGTCTGCTCGAACCTTTGATCCTTAGTTGGATGCCGAGGCCCTCCCATCCCTTGTGCTCCAGAAACCCTTATCATCCATCCCCACCCTGTGGACCAGGCCATCGTCTGATACATCCACTTTCTGTGTCTGTCCCACCCTCTCTTGAAGCCCTCCACTGTGGATCTCTGAACCAGCTCGCCAGGCAGTGCATTCCAAGGGTCCACCACCCTCTCAGTAAAAAACCTCCTCCTCTTTTCCCCCCTCACCCTTCCACCTTCCAACTTCAAACCATGCCTTCTGGTGATACCTCCCTGCTTTAGTCTACAGATCCCCTCCATGTTTACCCTATAGTGGTAGTAGTGGTAGCATTCCTCAGGAGACAGGGTATCCTTCTGTTCCCATACCTGGACGACTGGCTCCTAGTAGGTCAGTCCCCAGGCCAAGTCAAGTCAGCCTTAGAGGTCACCCAAAGGCTCCTGGAGTCCTTGGGCTTCATTCTAAACCTAGAAAAATCGGTTCTGGAACCAACTCAGCTGCTCACTTTCATAGGGGCGGATATAGACATGACCCAGGCAAGAGCATTCCTTCCTCTTTCAAGAGTTCAGTCTTTAGTCACTCTGTCTTCCTCTTTTCAACGTCTAGTTTCTTGTCCAGCCAGACATTTTCTTTAGTTACTGGGCCACATGGCAGCCTCCACAGCTGTGGTCCAGGGAGCAAGGTTTCAAATGAGAGATATTCAGTTTCATCTCAGATCTTACCGGTCTCAGAAAAAGGATCTTCTCTCCAAATTGGTTCCAGTGTCCCAGTTGAGGCACTCCAGTGGTAGCTGGAGGAGGACAACCTTCGGCAAGGTGTCTCATTCATCAGTCAGGCTCCTTCAGTGATTCTCACAACGGACACCTCCTTCCTAAACTGGGGTGCCCATCTGGACCAGCTTACAGTTCAGGGAACCTGGTACCACCAGGATTCCCTCCTTCACATAAACCTTCTGGAGTTGAGGGCTGTCTTTCTAGCTCCGCATACATTCTCAACTGTGGTTCAGGGGAAAGTAGTGCAAATCAGGACAGACAATACCGCAATCATGTGGTACAGCAACAAGCAGGGAGGCACTCGGTCCTCGACCTTGTGCACAGAGGCCATGAAGGTATGGTCTCTGGTTTATTCCCTTCACACTTCCCTGGTGGCTGTACACCTGCCACGGAAGGACAACATCTTAACAGATGCTCTCAGCAGAAGTTCTCAGGGTCATCACGAATGGACTCTGAATCCCCTGGTCCTTCAGGTTATCTTCAACAGGTGGGGGACTCCAGAGATAGATCTCTTTGCAGCCCCGGACAATAATCAACTTCCTCTTTTTTGTTGCAGGCCTCCTCCACTGGGCTCTGTACACCTGGAGGCTCTACTATTGGATTGGACAAGCAGGTTCCTGTATGCATTTCCTCCTTTCCCTTGGATCTTCAGGGTTCTGATCAAGACCAGATCTCAGCCTTGCAGGGTGATCCTAGTGGCACAAGACTGGGCCAGACAGCCGTGGTATCCTCTACTACTGTCATTGTCAGTGACAAGGCCTCTGTGTCTTCCCAGACAGTTCAATCTGCTGACATCCTCTCGGGAGGATCCTCTATCCCAATCTTTAGGCTCTCAGGCTCAAGGCCTGGTTCTTGAATAGTTAGAATGTGCACATCTAAACCTTTCTCAATCGGTTTTGGATGTTCTGAAGGTAAGCAGGAAACCTGCTACCAGAAAAACTTACAATTCCAAGTGGAAAAGCTTTGGTCTTTGGTGTTCCCAAATACCTGTTCAGCCAGAATTAGCTGACATTGCTACTGTATTGGACTATTTGGTGCATCTTAATAGTTTAGGCCTTCAGCCCACTACGCTTAAGGTGCATTTGGCAGCTGTGTCTGCCTTCCTTTCAGCTGGGAAGGGCTCTTCCTTAGCCTCTCATCCAGTTTTCCAGAAATTCTTCAAAGGTCTGATGCATGTTTATTCTCCCTTTCGAGCCCCTACCCCTTCTTGAGATCTGAACATCTGTATAGCACAGCTTATGCAGCCCCCCTTTTGAGCCTCTATCTTCATTTCAGCAGAGCTGAAATACTTGACATGGAAAACTGTATTCCTGGTAGCCATTACCTCTGCCAGGAGGATCAGTGAGTTACAGGCTTTATCTGTGGAACCTGATTTTATTTCTTTTCACAGGGATAAGGTGGTCCTTCAAACTAACAGAAAGTTTCTTCCCAAAGTGGTCTCAGACTTTCATCTGAACCAATCTGTGACATTGCCTGTGTTTTTTATTGACCATTCTTCCTCTGGGGAATGAAGATTACATAGTCTCGATGTGAAAAGGGCCCTTAATTACTATGTGGAGCATACTAAGGCCTATAGGAATGGATGTTCTCAGTTATTTCTCACCTTTGGTGAGGTGGGAAAGGGCAAACCAGCCACCAAGAGAACTATTGCCAGGTGGATTGTCTCCTGTATCCAATTCTGCTATTCAAAACTTGGGAAGGAACCTCCCTCAGGCCTGAGGGCTCATTCTACCATGGGTACAGCTGCTTCACTCGTAGCAGCTAGGGATGTACCTTTAGTGGAAATTTGTAAAGCAGCCACCTGGAAAACTGTTCACACATTTGCCAAGCAATATTCTCTGGACATTCAGTCTAGAAGTGATGCTAGGTTTGGCACAGCTGTGGTGCAGAGCTAGTTCCCAAAATAGGTTCTGTGACTCCCTCCTCCAAGGGGGTACTGCTTGGTAGTCTGCATTTAGTCTGACCTCCCTCCCTGCCTCCCCTCCTGGAACCCAGTAGTTTTGGGATGTGGGTGGGCAGGCACAGTGCTGCACCCCAGAGGTATACTTGGCTTGCCCTATCTTTTACGGGTTTTAGTTATGTTTTAGCTCTCTGCCTACTTTGGTTTTATATTTAGCTTTCTTTTTGGGGTTCTCGACTTGAGTCTTTTGACCGTAAAAACAATTTGTGCAGCCATTTGGCTTGCAAGAGTTGAAATAATTTCCACCTATTACTTTTATTAGTTAGTGCTCATAATAATCTGATGGTTACACTTGAGAGTGCTAGAGACAGAAGTTTGAAAACCGAGCTCGAGCTCAACATTCTATGCTTCTGCATAGAGTTAACTTTTTACTCTCCAGGGCAGTTCAAGTGCTGGGGATAACTGCATTTAGTCAGAATACAGCAAGACTCCATTAGAAGAAACAATATTACTATGGTAAGTAATTTTTTCTTTCTGTTGTCCCCCAAGGCTCCATATGTGGCTCTTTCCTTTTCTCTCTGTTCTTAAATAACCTTCCCTCAGTATGCAGAGCCACCGAAATACACATGTATGCCGACAACATTATTCTTTTCTTCTCTGGTCCCACTGTTAACAGTGTTCAGACCCCTCTCCTGGATGATCTTTAACAGAGTCCAGTCCTGGTTCTTGGAAAACAAGCTCAAACTGAATTCTGGAAAACAGTGGCCATGACTTTCGGCACCAGACAGAAACTGGCCACCTTTCAACACCCTCCAACTCTCTCTGTGTTGGATGGTTCTTGCCTAGAAAATGTCTTGACTTTCAAGTATTTAGGGGTTTGGCTAGATACTCACTTGGACTTCACCACATACGTCAATGCCATTTATTTATTTATTTTATTCATACATCGGTTTACAACCTTTGAGCCAGAGGCTCATTTCCAAAGGTACCTCGTCACAAAGAGGACAAACACAGTACAACATATAGTTACAATATTGTGGTTACAGCTTACATCTCTGAGGTTACAGTTTTGGTAGAACAGGCAGTTATAACTTAGTTACAATTTAAGTGTTACAGGAATGGTAATCACAGTTTTATCAGTCAGTGTAGGAGAGCCACTCAGAGAGCTTTGTCAGGCATTTCTAACTAGATCACTTAGGGCAGGAACAGCTACGCATGCTAAAGAGCTGATTCCGAGTGAGATTTTGAAACGGAGATTGTAAGGGTGTCAGTGATGGAGGTGTGGAGAGTGTTGTACCAGGAGGGAGCTCTGTAGCAGAAGGACCTTAGCCCATGTGTGGTCCTGAGCCTAGGGACAAGGAGGGTGGCCTTAGAGGTGTTACAGTATTGACTAAGGGTTGTGCAAGGTGGATAGAGGTTGTCAGGCCAGGTGGGATAGTCCAAGGAGGGTTTTTTTTGTAATGAGGCAGGTTTGGAATCTGAGCCGTTCGTCCAGGTTAAGTAGCCTGGCCATATCATATAGTCCGCAGGTATGTGTGAGCCTAGGGGCACCCGTGATTAATCTACAGGCCTTATTCAAGGTGAGGTGAATTTTATTGAGGGCGTCGTGTCTGCAGCACCATACACAGGCAAGCATAGTCTACAAGGGACAGTATTGATGAGGTGACTGCAAGTCGGAGGGCATTGGGGGGAGGGCTTATAGAGGTAAAGGATGCCTAGCCGGTGTTAGTAGCAGAGGCTAGATTATCTATGTGGTCATGGAATGTGAGTGTTGAGTCAAAGAAGACCCCAAGGTATTTGTACAGGCGGACTAGATCAAGAGGATGCTTGAGCCAGGTGGATGTGGAGTGGGAAGTTTCTGGATTTGTTTTGGGATGGGCAAAGAGCATTGCTTTGGTTTTTTTTAGATTGAGTATAAGTCTGTGCTCTTGAACCAGGCTTCGGCATCACCAAAGGCTTGTTGCAAGGAGTCTTGTAGGGAGTTGGGGTTTCGGTGGGTGGCGAAAATGACGGCATTATCTGCATACAGCAGGATTTTACCAGAACAGGCTTTGGGGAGGGTGTTGAGATATAGAGAGAAGAGAAGAGGACCAAGGATGGAGCCCTGGGGGACACCTGAGCGGATAGGGCATGTATCGGAGAGGGTCATATTAATTTTAACACGTTGGGAGCGGGCAGACAGATAGCTGGAGCACCAGGAGACTGGACCAGGGGCAAAACCAGAGCGGTTGAGGGTTTCCAGCAGTAGGAGGTGGGAGACTGTGTCAAAAGCCTTAGAGAGGTCAATAAACACTGCCCCGGCGAGGGTGCCAGAGTCCAGGGAGGAATGAAGAAAATTTGAAAACTCAATTAGGGCTGTGCTGGTACTGTGCCCTGCCCGGAAACCATGTTGCTCATCGCAGAGGATGTTGTATTTGGTTATGTAATCCGTGATTTGGGTAGCCACCAGTTTTCTAGGGCTTTGAGAGGGGTGGAGAATGAGATGGCCGTAATTCCCAGCAGATGACTTGTCACCTCCTTTGTGAATGGGTGTAACTGTGGCAATTTTCCATGCTGAGGGAACTGCCCCAGGCAGAGGGACTTATTGAACAGGCTAGTTAGAGGGCAAGGACCTGATCCAGAACCCGCAGAGAATACAGGGGTCCAGAGAATCACTGCCGGTACTATTGCTCTGTAGCGCTTTAATCAGGTGTGGCCTGACTTCCTGGGCAGTGACCCTGCGTAAGTGGAAGCTAGGATAGCGAGTGTCTAGGGCAGGTAAGGAAGAAGGAGGATCAAAGAAATCACCAGGGAGGACAGAACTAAGGTCCGTGAAAGATGAGTTGAGGAGATTGGCAATGCGGGCAGGGTCAGTGGAGACGGAGCCTTCAATAGTGATCAGGGAGGGGGGCGGGGGCGGGGAGCGCCCACTCCCATTTAGCTGTTTAATGTTGTCCCAGAAATTTTTCGCATTCCCCCAAGAGGTGGTGAGCACGGCCTGATAGTGATCCGCTTTCGCTTTCCTGATGGCCCAGGTGCATTTGTTTTGTGCCAAGCTGCGCCCTAAACTAGGTGTCCTCTACTGGCACAAAAACTGCCTCCCCCTCCCCACACATCATGAGCTTGCCACCAAAATATTACTGCCCACTTTTGACTATATTGGTGTGGCATATGGCACAGCCTCCCATGCCTCCTAAGGCAAACTCACTATCCTGTTAAACTCATTCTGCTGTCTCGCCTCTGATTCCCTTCCCCTTACCTACCACTGCCTTCTTTACTCTGCCCTAACTCTTGCTCCGCTTTCCCACAGGAGACTGCTTCACTGTGCCTCTTTCACTGCTAAGTTCTGGTTTGGTACCCTTCCCTCCTGCCTCTCCCAGTTGGCCACCTCAAACTACTCCCTTCATCACAGGGACCCTCAAAACTTTGTGTCTCTCGCACCCCCCACTCAGCTTCTGGTAAATCTGCCTTCTCCTTCCACTTTCCCTCTCTCTGGAATAAATTACCTCCCCCGACTGTCGCCTATTCCCCCTCCTTATTCTCATTCAGAAGACTTCTCAGACTCCTCCCCTTCCGAACCTTGTTCCCAGTATCCCCTCTCCGCTCCACCCTAATGTTCCAGTTGTGAACCTCTTTCTGCCATACTGCTCATCTCTCTTCACAGAGTTTGTCTTACCCATCTTACAATTTCTGCTGCTCTTTTAGAATTACCGTCCATCCATTATAGCTAGCCTCCATTTATTCCTCATTGATAAACTTCCGCTTTTCCTTTCTCCTTGCAACGTGTCCTCCAGCTCATACTAGCCCTCCTCTTGTCACACTGCCCCATCCCCTGGATTTCATGCCCCTCCCAGCCTGCCTCACCTCTGCCAGTCCTGCTCCTAAGTATCTCCTCTCCCACCCTCAGTTACAGCTTCTGCTGACCCAGCTTATTTCCTACTGTAACCCCTAGGTGGCACTATCCCAAGGGCTACTACCCCTGCCTGCTTGGCTAGTAGCAGGTTAAGGGGTCTGAGTTCTAAAAGGGTGTCTCCACCTGGAGGTCAGGGTTGGTAGTGGTCAAGCTAACCTGTGCACAGCCCTCCGGGACACTGTAACCCCCCCCCTTTTATTACTAGTGGTTGGAACAACACACAATAATCACTTTCACAATACCCCAATACACTACACAAGTACCCAAACTGTTTGCACTTACCACCAGGGCTTTCCTCTGGCACGGCCCTGGGGACCCCCTGTAAAACAAGGTTATACACAGCAAATAACAGTAGTACAGTACAGTACTCTTGCACAAACTGGAACCACAGTCAAAGTAAATGCAAAAAGAGTTAGATCTGATTTATTTTAAGGGACTTGAACAAGGAAGGGGCGTAATCAGGTTAATTTACTTAAAGGCTGTATCAATCAAACAGTTATGCATGCACTTCAGGGTCCATAAACAAAGAGCAGTGGGCTAGCCAGGAACATTGCAGCTGGTAGGGGCCCAGTGATGGAAGAAAACAACATGCACAACACACATTATTTGTAATCCGGAGCCGGAAGGCTCAGTTCGTGAAAAGAAAACAAGAAGACAGTCAGATGACACACTTTTAGATTAGGCTGTTGTTGCAGGGAGCTACCCTGATGATTACTCACGATACCCAAGACTGGACACAGGCTGGATGAAAATCGAGACAGCAGGTGGTTAATCTTGAGTGCCAGGAGAAGCAGGTCCCACACAAATTGCTGAGGCTTCGTTCCTGTTCAAGCATTGAACAGGGGTCTGATCCCCAGGCAGGTCTCTCGTCGGTTGCTTTCTCTGTGCAGTGGGGTAGTCTGGCAGGGCCAGCGTGGCATGGCCCAGGCTGAATGGAGATGAACGCAGATTCAGTCCGATTAGGCTGGATAAAGCTTCCAGCATGCAGAACACAGTTCACACAGTGGGGAATCAAATCATGACCCACTTTCAATACACAGCACATTTACATGTAAAGGATTCTACGATACCAGCAAACAGAACACAGTTCACACAGTGAGGAACTAAATCATGACCCACTTTCAATACACAGCACATTTACATGTAAGTCAATTCTACTGTACCAGGCAAACCACTCTCCGGTCATGATCGCAAAGTCTCTGAACTAACCGGGGATTCAAAAGCAACTTGAAATCCCGTTAGGCCGATCGCATTCAGCAAAATCTTCAGTCTTCTTCAGGTATGAGCCTAGTAAAAAATCAGTGGCTTACTTCGTTCTCACAAACTTGGATTTAGTCCGAAATAATTCTCTTCTCTCACTCAGGGGCAGCAGGCAGGCATGCAGGCCACAACTCAGGCCTTTCAACAGTTCTCCCGCGCGAAACTACTCAGATGGCTGCTTGACTGTCCCAAGCTGTTGCTTCTTCAGCTCCCAACTTAGATCTCTCTCAACTTCCAGCAGCCTAGGACTTTCCCCAGAATCCAAACGGTTCGGTTGGCTGATCTGTCTGTCAGTCACAACAAAGGCTCCCCCTTCAGGTGCAAAAGGGCGTCAAAAGCCCCAAACTACAATTCCTACAGATTTTGACTTCAGACAGCTCCTGTAGTCTGGCTTTATTTTAGGTCCCACCAGTACTGATTGGTCCAATTCGACAGTCCAGGACCAAGATAGTGGAGATAAACAAAACAGTCATTGCTGCAAAGAAGGCAGGTTAGACAAACTACGTTATTATCACTCTAAATGATTTTTAGCAAACAGTTACATCTTTTAACAAAGCTTTCTCTCAGATTACTTATGACTGCAATCCAGGCAGCTCTTAAAGAGACAGTGCACAGAGGCTATACAGGCACTCTCTGGCAATCGCATTTAAACTGCTGAAATGCAGGACACCAGCCTGACAGTGAGCATTTAGGCAAGCTCAAGGAAGACTTTTCAGGAACCCCCATTTGTAGGGGGGTACACCACAACTAATAGCCCTGTTTTCTCCTTTGCCCCTTTCGCACTTACAACAGTCTCCTCTGTTACTTTAGCCCTGACAAGTTTTGTTGTTCTAGTTAGCCTTTGTATAAATGTCCTGTAACTGAATTTAACATGTATTATTTTGTGCATGCCTCATTTTTTGTTATGTATATTGTACTTTTTTGTTTTGTTTACCCTGTCCCTGGGTCACATCTGGAAATAAGCCTCGGCTCAGTGTGCTCTTTCCAGTTACCAAATTTTAATTAAATAAATAAACAGTACTTGTTATGTTCATGCTGCTCACCTCCTCTGTAAAAAAGGTACTGAGGCAGTTGGGAGCTGGTGCTGCTACATACAGTGGCATCCCCGAGGATGAAACCCAATTCTGTAGCATTTTGCAGCACTCTGCAGAATGCTTCAGCAGACCTACTGAATAAAGCAATGTAATTTCAATGGCAATTAGTCCCTTTTGTCATTCAGGAAAATGTGACACTGCCAGGATGAAGCGAATGCCACAGTTTCCTGCATGACAAAAGGGACTAATTTCCATCAAAATTAGATTGCTTTATTCAATAGGTCTGCTACAGCATACTGCAGAGTGCTTTAAAAGTGGGTTTCATCCTGGGGGACGCCACTGTACCAGTCGGCGCATATAATATGATATGCAACAGTGCACGCGCATTGCCTACCACGTCACCAGCCCCTACCAGAAAAGTTCTGACTCCCACAGGGTCCTAGCTCTTGTGGCACAGACCCACCAATGGTAATTAATGGTGAAAACATTCTTAAAGATCAAGAATTACGGTGAGCATGTCATTTTAATTTGAGGTCTCCATCTTGACCTTCTTTACCACTGCACTGGCTCCGCTAAGCTTTTCCTAGAAGTCATTTATTTATTTTTCCAAGGCTGTGCCTGTAATTCAGTGGGTGGGAGCAACCTGTCATGCTCCCTGCCTGAGCTATTTAAGTTGGCTTCCTTCAGCCTCACTCAGAAGCACTGTTTCTTTCTGCAGTCTTAAGCTCTGTCCCTCCCCCCTTCCCCCCAGTGTTTGTCTCCCACTTTCCCTTTGCTATTTTGGACTTTCTGCTTGGTTAGTGCCTCTCCGGCTTTATAAGTCAGTATTTTGCTTTTTGTTTTCCTAGCTGCAGTTTGTGCTTCTCTCAGTTGCCTGTTCCCACTACACTCCTGTTCTCACGTACCTCGTGTTTCTTTCTGTTTTGGTTCTTTTTGAGTCTTCTAGTTTTCCCAGTGTCCTGCCTTCATCATTTTCTCTTGATTTGTGATATTCAGGCTCATGTTTTGCTGTTATTCCATACCTTTCTCAGTCTCTCATTTCAGCTATAATCTTTAATTGTTTACACCTGGCTCCTAGCTAGACAGCCACTCCCTTTGGGGTTCTGCTCTAGTTCACTTCTGCAGCTACTGCTTCCTAGCTTTTGGTTCTCGTATGCTCCTGCTTGCCCTAGTGGTTTCATTCATTGTTTCTGCTGCCTCAGCCTACCTGACTTGCAGCGCATCAGCAGCTACCGTAACCTCCTTTATGGAACTGGTTGGCATGCATTCATCATTCAGTCTGAGCTCGTATTATTCAGTCTCAATCAATGTCACAATTGTCATTTGATGTCTCAGTCAGCCATTCAGCCTTACCTATGTTTTGTTTCTTCTGTGTGCTCATGGCCGTCAGGCTTCACCGTCAGCCTTCCAATACTCCTGCATTCAGATGCATGCCAGACCAAACCATAGCATGGCTTCTATGGCTTCTGCCCTTTAAGCTGACAGTCTTGCTCTCCTCCCTTTATGTCCCCATCTTGAGGATGGGTCCCTAAGGTGGGTCCTTCTCTTTCTGCTCTTTGGGTGAGAATGTCCTACACTGGGGGGAAGCTTTAGCCATGCAAATCGACTCTGCGGCCCCTCTTGATGTAGCATTTAAGACTTCAACTGCCAGAGGGTGGGGCCTTTAAATCCACGGGGGGCTCCTTTAGCTGTGCAAACCATGTCAGCAGCACTGTCAAAAGCTGTTCCCACTACAGCAGCCTAAGGTTCACCTGGTCTCCATCTCTTTCCCTTCCTCTGCCCCTCACTGGTGATGATCATACAACTCCAAGACCCAGCCCCTCAAGCGTTCAACTCATATGTCTTACCCCTCTAGGGTTCAGCATCCTCTCTAGGCCTCGCATCATGGAGGCCAGATGAGTGCCTTTCAGTGGTTGTTGCTCTCCTCCTCCTCCTGCCTTGGGAGGGTGGGCCTCCTTTGTGGGGAACCTCCTTTAGATGCAGAGATTGGCTTGCAGCATCCCTACGGCTTTCCTGTTAGAGGTATAGAGTGAGAGGTCTTCCTCTAAAAATCTTCCCCCTGTACTGGGTTTCTAAACTGCAGTAGCTAAGCTGTCACTAATTTATCCCAAGCCCGGAAAGAAGGCAGCCACGGCCTTGAATCCCCAGAGATTTCCCCCTCATAGCAGATTTTTCCTCTCCTCTGTGCCAAAGGTTATAATAGTTAGGTAGTCTCTGCAACAGGTGGTCCATAATGTAGTACATTTATATTAGTATAATGTTTATCCAGGTAGGTTTCCACTGTGAGTTGGGGTTGGATGGTGGCCCTCCTTCCATTTTGCCATTCCCTCTGTCCTTATAGGTCATGCCTCTTCAGCTCCAATATCTGTCAGCCATTGCTCAGTTCAGTCTCTGTCTACTTTCAGTCACCACTAGTTGCCATCAATCTGTCCTCACTTAGGCTCTGTGGTTACTACTTGCTGCTCATTATTTTTTGGGGCTCCTTCCTAAGGTACCTTTAGCATAAAGGAATGATGTTCCCGTGTTACATCTAGGGGTGAAACCTACCTCAAGAGGGTTTCTTTGCCTTAATGATACCCCAACAGGGTGGTAGTTCCCCATGGCAAAGAGAGTGCGAATGGTCAAAGTAGTCACTCCTGAACTGCTGCACCCACCTTCCCTGAGAACCAGTAGAACAAATGAGAATACACTGGGGCTCTAAAGGCTGGCGACTGGCATGGCCGTTTTCACACCACCTTGGCAATCTGCTATCTGAATGAAGGAGAGTGAGCGTGCTGGGGTGCTATGTGTGTTTGTGATAAGGGGGCTTTCACTACCAGGCCCACAGGATGGAAGCTGAGGTTTTACATGGGTTAGGAAAAGGAAGTGATGGAAAACATAATTACTGGAACTGAAGAGAAGGATTGTAGAATTAGGATACTTAGTAGGTTGATACAGGGGGAGCCTTTTTTTCAATACTAGGATGTGGGAGGGGGAGATGGAGGCTTCAAAGTGGGGGTAGTTTGTCCCATCACAGGCAAAGTTTTACTTTACAACACCTCTAATGTTTAGAATTGTACCGGCACCCTTTCCTTTTGGAAGACCTATAGTACCATACCTTTCAACTGTCCCTCATTATTTGGGATGTCCCTCCTTCACCCCTCAAAATTGCTCTGTGCCTCATCTGTCTCTGATAGAACAGGTGCTGCATACACAGCAAATGTGTTGTAAATTCAGACTTTAAAGCAAAAATTCAGAATATGTTAAGATGCAATTGTTTCCACAGTATTCTGAGTGTTTATCTTCATGTCTGAAGATGTGTTCCTCATTATGAGGGCCATTGTCCCACGCTGTCCCTCATTTTGAGTGTGTGTTCCTCATTTCAGTGATAAAAGGTTAAGATGTACAGTATGGATATAGTACAAAAGCAGAGTGTGCTAAGGTGGTGTACTAAGTATGATGAAGTCAGGACACCAGTGTGCCCTTTTCAGGAACATGTCCTTTGTTGTTTTTACCAACCCAGGAGCGACCTGGAAGTAAGAGAGGTAAAGGCAAGGAAGAGAAGAAGCCTGGGAAATCCCAGGGTTTACTGAAAGAGAACAAGGAGCCGGTATCCTCACCAGAAAGCGTGGTGTCAGAACATCCAGAATCCCGACAGGACCAGGTGGACCCAGTACTACAGGAGAAGTATCGGGAGAAACTGTACACAGAGGTTAGTCTCCCTCGTAGCTGGCACCTCCACCTTCAAGACTAATAATTGGGAGTACAAAGGCAGTGTTGCATTTCGACTGTCTGATTTCAACAGACAAGCCAATTTTACCGTTCAAGTTCCGTGCTTGTTCTGTCTCTGTATTTATGTATTAGAAGGTTTGCTTTAAACCAAGATAAGCCTCCTTAAATGAAGCATCTCATTTACGAGGGGTTCACAGGAAGTGGTGATGCAGAGCTGTTGCAGGCAAAAAACTGCAGGATAGATAGCTAAACAGATGCACTGAATACCCCCCCCCCCCATTTTCAGTGGTGGACACACATTTGTTTTCTGTTTTTTTTTTTTAAATAACTTTGAGAAAACGACATCTTGCACTCAGTTCATGGTTAACCACCCATTTGCCACACTAGAATGCAGGAAAAATGTCAAGAAATGTTTTATTCGCTTGTAAACCATGTCCATTGTCAACTGTAATTCTCGCTACTTTCAGTTTTTTCAACACATCTTGCCAGTTTGAAGTACAGTGGGGCAGCTATTGGAAACAAGCATTTGTCAATGCTGAATGTTTGCTTTCTGGTATTAGCATTGGAAGTGCAGGAGTTAGACAGATGTAGAATAGGAATGGCAGTAAGGTATTGAACTTCACGTCAACCCCATCTCCACCCTGCAGCGACGGACAGGCATTGGGGTATGCCTTTGGGTCATCGCCCATAACGCCACGCCTTCTCACTGTTCTCATCCTGCAGACACTGACAAGTGTTGAGGTGCCTTGGGGTGTTTGGCTTTACAGTCACCCCATTCCATAAGGACATACGCTGAAATGGGTACAGTATGGGAGAAAGGGGTGAACTCCGGGGCTGAGAGTCCAAGGCACACCTCGATGCCTATCACTGGCTGCAGGGTGGGGGTGGAATGGCATGAGCATTACAGTCAGCAATCCAAAGGCACACCCTTGATGCCTGTCAGTCTGATCAGGGTGGGACATTATGGTTGGAAACCCCTAACGCCCTGGGCGTTTGTTGGTATTTGCACTACAGATTTTCAACATGAACTTTTGGCAACCCCTACCTGATGAAAGCATTTGGGACCTCTGCTTATGAACAGTGGCAGTGTGATTTTGTTAATCTGTCCCAAACATTGATTTCTCACAGCGACCGTGCCATCCTGCGCCAGATGTGCGAAACCACAGTTCAAGCAGGATGTGAAAAATGACAGCTGTACCATTCATAAGGAGGTGTGAAGAGATGGCAATATTGGAAATCTGGAGTGAAAATATAAAAAATTCTCAAAGTTACGAGCGTGTGTGAAAACTGTGCAACGCACGCTCGTAACACAGTCATTTTTTTGAATTCTTTCACCAGATTTTCAACATAGGCATTTTGGGACCTCTGCTCATGAACAGTGTCACTATGATTTTCTTAATCTGTCACAAACATTGATTTCCCACAGCGACTGCGCCATTGTGCGCTGGATGTGCGAAAACACATTTTGGGCCGGATGTGAACAATGACAGCTATACTGTTCCTAAGGACGTATGTAAAAATAGTAATGTGGAAAATCTGGAGTAGGAATCTCAAAAATTCTCAAAATTGTGAGCATGCATGTAAACTGCGCAACACGCTCTCATAACACAGTCATTTTGTGGAATTTTGTCACCAAATTTGCAATATACGCTTTTTGGGAGCCCACCTCGTGAACAGTGGCACTGTCATTTGGTAATCGGTCCCAAAAGGTGATTCCGTGCTGTGATGACAAAATCACCTTTTGGGACTGAATAATGCCATGACAGTGACTGAATTCATGAGGAGGGGTCCCAAGAACCCCATGTTGAAAATTTGGTGCCAAAAGTTGAAAAAATGGCTGAGATATCCACATAAGTTGAAAAAGCCCATGCCATTATGCAGCTTACCAGCATTTCTTCACTTCGTGGTCGACTTTGAAGAGTGCAGACGTATTCCCAGTCCACCGAAGATCATCGTGCCCAGCTCTGGAGGTAAGTATGGGGTGAGGGGGGATGTGGTGAGGTGAGGTGCGCAGAGGGTGGGTGCGGGTTGGGGGAGGGAACCCGACGGTGAAGGACCATTTTCTTTGTTTCAGGGTGAAAGAAAGACATCACAGGAAGGTTTTTTTTTTTTTTGCAGGTTTTCTTTGGGCACACTGCGGTGGGCTTCCAGTGTGCCACCTGCATTTTTGGGGAGGGGGAACTTAGGCCAATGGGGATTGGGCCCCCCTTTGGCAAAGAAAGCCTGTTTTGGGGGGCATGATGCCGAGGGGGATTGGACACCCCCCCTCGACACACAACAAAAGAGGGTGGTCATTATACTGATAAGGATTGGGCTCCCCCATCGGCAAATGAACTGGGGTGTGGGCAGGCTGACAGGGGGCTTGGGCACGCCTGTTGGCTTTTATGGGGACTGTGAGCGGACAGTGACATCTGCTGCCATGTTTTTTTTTAAATGTTACACCAAGTAAGGCACCGCTCTGCAATGACAGGTCACTCCCCTTATTGCAGCGGCTAATTTGTTTTAAGTTGGTGGCATGCTGGCTGAACTAGTGTCAGCAGCAGCGTGCCACCCCATTGGGAAACAAGGGCCAAGCCCAAGAATACAGTGGCAGCATTGGCCGCCACAGTGCCGCACCTACAAAACTCACTACTCTCCTAAGCTGCCACATAATGTTTCTTGCGCATGTGTGCAAGCAAACATAAAAAAGGAAGTTGCGAGGATTATGACTGGTGACTGACATAATTTACAGGAAGTATAAGATTTTCTTTACATTTTTTTTTTCTGTATTCTAGGGTGCCGAATGGGTGGGCTATTATGATCTGGGTGTTGGGTGAGTTTTTTCAGACGTATGAAATAATTAGTAAATTTGTAATAAGAAAAACATCTTTGTGTTGTGTGCTAGTAACCGGTTGGGAGGAGAGTACTATGTGAAGAAAAAAAACCTTAGAGACCGCTGGCATGCGTTAATGGCACAAAGAAAACCTGATTGGCACAACACTATAAAAACAGAAATACTGTTAAACCACTGTAGTGATGTAGCTACTGTGGTACAAATGGAATAAGCATTGGTAAAGATTTGTATACAAGAAGAAAATTACATTACAATGGTGGAATGAGATTTTATGCAACGAAGCTGAGGGCAGAGTTGCATTATTACCTTGTTCCACCTCCAAGATGCAATTTGTTTTGAATATACAAACCTTTACTATTGTTTATATTATATCTGGGTAGTCAAAGCAGCTCGATTTTAAAGTCATGTTCTGATTTTTAGCAAACAGTTCTCTGTTGACATCAGTAGAACCAGTCGTACTGACTTTCCCCAGGATTAGAATTTCTGGAAATCCCATTTGTATGTTCGGCCTTGTGCAAAGTAAACATATTGGTATAATAGTGGGTTTTGAGAGGTGTATCACTGTCAGTTCAGCATAGGGCAGTCTGCAGGGGGCTCGACAGTGTGATACCAATCATCAGCCAGGCTGATCATGACACTGTTCTGGTCTTGCTGGGCAGGAACTTAGTGTAGTTCAAAGGAAAGAGCCTCCCAATCATAGGGTTGCTCTTCCCTTTGATCTGCATAATGCAACCCAGCAAGCAGAGCTGATCAGTGTCAAGATCAGCCTGCTGTGGTCCTCCCCCTAGTGTAAAAACAATCCCTTCTGACACCGGGGTGCCCAATCCCCAGTGCTGGCTTGTACACCCCACCTAAATGTTTTTACTGTGTGACACCGAGGAGTCCACCCAGGTGCCACCAAACATAACTGTAGCCTTTCACTATGTATTACTAGCTCTTGTTATGTTCTTGTTATTTTGATATCTCTACTCTGTGCCACCTTATGTGGCCTGGATCATGCCTGAAAAACGGTCCCTGGGTACAGTGCACCTACCCAGTTAACAAAGTCATAAAATAAAAAAAATGTAACACTGTGTCAGTACCTGAAATTAAAACTCCCTCAATCTCTCCCACCCCTTTCTTTTTAATTTTCAGACACGCACTGGGGTACCCTATCCCACCTAACAGGAAGCCCACCCCAGTGCTGCCAAACATAAGAAAATAGTCCCTCAATCTCTCCCATCCCTTCTTTGTTAATTTTTCAACACTAGGATGCCGAATACCCAGTGGCTGCTACTAACCCCACCCTGCTTCTGCTCCCTAGTATGACACCAGGGAGACTAACCCTGATGCCACCAAATATAAGAAAACCATCTCTCAAGCTGGCCCAGTGGTGCTGAGGGTTGAGGCACTGGACGCCATACCTCGCGCTACACTAGTGACCCGTGTTCGGGAATGAGCACGGGTCATCGGGGGTTGGCTGGGGAGGGAGAGGATTGAGTGTCTGAAGGACTGCTCTCCTCTGCCGGAGAGGGAAGACTGGCACTCCCACCAAATGACTACACCCAGGTGGAGGCCAACGGGTAGTGTGGGTCAGAGGGGCCAGACATACGGAGGGAAGCTGTGGGACTTCTTCGGATGTGCGGACGCCCCTACGAGCGCACGTCCTGCGTGTGCACCCCAGCACTGGGGAAGGGAGAAAATGTGGAAAATACCCACCGGCTGTTGGATGATGGCCGACCTCCCACAGGTTCTACAGCCGCCGACCGGGCAGGGGGTAAGTCCTGGTGATACCGGGGTGACAGGGCTGGGGGGTTGGTCAGAAGAGGGCAGCCAGAGGCAGAAGGAGTATAAAGGACTCATTAAAAAGACAGAAAAGAAAACCATCCCTCAATTCCTCTCACCCCTTCCTTGTTAATTTTCTGAAACCAAGGTACCCAATCCCCAGTGTCAGCTACTACCCCCCGCCTTGCCTGTTTTCATTATGCAACACCGGGGAGACCATCCCCGCTGCCGTCAAACATAACACCAACACTGGGGTGCCCAATCCCCAGTGTCAGTACCTGAAATAAAGAAACATGTCCCTCATAATTTTTTTTATTTTTTGACACCCTGTAAGCAAAACAACTTTCCATCGATGTCTGCTGCTGCCAACCCACTGCAGCTGTTAACGTCGCCCCCCCAGCCCTTACACTCAGCACCCCTCACCCACACCCCTTACTTATGTATCAGGGTCCAACACCGTAATCCTCTTCAGACCAGAGACACGTCTTCACTCTTCAGCGCCATACCTGAAACTGAGGAAATCAGGTATGCAGTTCAATGTATTTCAATGGGTTTTGAACTTGTTCTCATAACTTGGCCATTTTGTAATGCTTTTTCCAAAATTTTCAACATGGCCTTTTTGGGACCCCACCTCATGAATAATGGCAGTGAAATTATGCAAATTTGTCCCAAAAGGTGATTGCACTGTCACTGCGTGAACGCACCTTTCAGGCAGGATTTGGACATTTTCTCCACCCTTGTTCATTAGATGGGGTCATAAGAAGGCTACATTGAACATGTGGGGTAAAAATATTAACAAACAACAGAAATATAAGTGTATGTTGAAATTTTTCGATGCACACTCGCAACTTTGGTAATTTTTATGTCGGCTCGCGCTTGCGCAGCCAACATCTTGCGGTAGTAGCAGATTTGGAGGCGCAGTCACTGTTGGGCAAATGCAGGGCACACATCAGAAGGTGCGTCCCTCATTCCCCAATCAGCCAGCAGCAGGCGGTGACCTCACGCATCCTTAATGAGGCCACCACATCTAAGAAAAGGTGCACTGCAATGAGAGTGAAGCTTTCATGCAGAGGGACCACAGCATGCCTTCCTATGTGCAGGCAACATGGCGTGGCTGTCACAATGCCGACGGGGGAGCCCACTCCCCATCGGTATAATTACCCCCCCTTCCATGTACAGTGTATACTGAGGGGGTGCCCAGTCCCCCTTGGCATCATGTGTCCCCCCAACAGTTTTTCTTTGCCGACAGGGGGCCCAACCCCGTCAGCATTTATCTCCCCATCCCTGTATTTTGCCGACGGGGAGCCCACTCCCATCGGCATAATGTGACCCCTTTTGTTGCTTGCTGAGGGGTGCCTAATCCCCTCAGCTCATACCCCAGTATGTGCCGACGGTGGTGCCCAACCCCGTCGGCTACTGAATCCCCCTCAAAAACACGAGGGTGGCACACTGAGAGCCCACCCAGCATGCCACATGCCTGCAAAAAAAGTCCCGTGATTTTTTTTTTTTTTAAACCTGTGAAAAGAAACGGTCCCTCGCCTTCTTCCTCGCCCTCCGAACTCACGCCTGCCCTCTGCGCACCCTGCCTTCCCGCACCCTCCTCACCTCATACTTACCTCTGGAGTCTGGTGCGACGATCTTTGGTGGACTGGAAACATGACAGCGCTCTTAAAAGCCGACCGCGAACTGAAGAAATGCCGGTAAGCTGTATAATGGCATAAATAGTGTTTTTTCAACTTTGACGCATATCTTGGGCATTTTTTTGAATTTGTGCACCAAATTTTCAACTTGGGGTCCTTGGGACCCCACCTCATTAATTCACTCACTGTCATTGCGTTATTAGGTCTCAAAAGGTGATTTCGCGGTCACTGCGCGGAATCACCTTTCAGGACCCAGTAACGAAGCGACAGTGCCACTGTTCATGAGGGGGCACCCAAAAAGCCTATGTTGCAAATTTGGTGACAAAACTCCCAAAAATGGCTGTTTTACGAGCCTGCGTTGCGCTGTTTCCATGCATGCTCATAATGCTGTGAATTTGTAATATTTTCACTCCAGATTTTCAAAATTGGCATTTTTCCACACCTTCTGATGAACAGTACAGCTGTCATTTTACATATCCTGCCCAAAATGTGTTTTCGTACGTCTGGCGCAGAATAGCTTGGTCATGTGCAAAATCAGTTTTTGGGACAGTTTGAGGAAATGATGGTGACACTGTACACGAGCAGAGATCCTAAAATGCCTATGTTGAAAATTTGCTGGCGAACGTCCATCGTCCATAAAATGACTGTGTTACAAGTGTGCGTTGCGCAGTTTCCATGCACTCTTGTAACTTCTCAAATTTGCAATATTTCCATGCCAGATTTTCAACACTGGCATTTTTTCACACCTCCTTATGAACAGTACAGCTGTCATTTTTCACATCCTGCCCAAAATGTGTTTCCATACCTGTGGTGCACAATGGCATGGTCACCGTGGGAAATCAACTTTTGGGCAGATTAACAAAATCACAGTGCCACTGTTCATGTGGGGAGGTTCCAAAATGTCTATATTAAAAATGTGGCTAACAAACTCCCAAAAATAATTGGGTTACAGACGTATGTTGCACAGTTTCTATGCATGCTCTTGTCTTCACCGATTTTTCATATTTTCATTCCAGAGTTTCAAACGTTGCCATTTTTTACGCCTCCTCATGAACAGTACAGTTGTCATTCTCTACACTCTGCCCAAAATGTGTTTTCGTCCCTGTGTCATCAAATGGCATAGCCGCTGTGCAAAACCAGCTTTCAGCTAACAAACTGATTGTGCTGTTTTTCATGAGGTGGGCTGACAAACAGCCCATGTTGAAAATTTGGAGTGAAAATACCATCGCACGCTTACGGTGTTGGGGTTTCCAACTGTAGCACCCCACCTGGTACAGACTGACAGGCGCCAGAAGTGTTACTTGGGATTATCGGATGTAATGCTTGTGCCATTCCACCCCAACCCCCACCCTGCAGCCACTGACAGGCATCGCGGTGTGCCTTGCACTGTTCAGCCATAAAATTCACTCCATTCTCCTATACTGCACCCATGTCAGTGTATTTCCTTATGGAATGGGGTAAGCATTATGCCCCAAGACCTCAAAGCACACCACGACACTTGTCAGTGTCTGCAGGGTAGGGTGAGGTACAATGGCATGAGCGTTATTGCTGATGACCCAAAGGCACACCCCAATGCCTGTCACTCTGTACAGGGTGAGGGTAGGGTTGGCGTCACTTCGCTACTTCACTGCCATTCCTATTATGCATTTCTGCCTCTGGCACTACCAGTGCCAATGCCAGCGAGACAACATTCGACATTAACAAATGCTTGTTAATATTTTGACCCCATATTTTCAACATAGCTATTTCAAACAACATGAAGTCTTGCTATATTATGACAATTGCAGTGATTCCCCATCTTCTAACTGCTCCGGAGGTGAAATAGTTCACTTTCCATGCAGGCATGGAACTTAGAGCGCGAGCTCGGTTAGAAACTCTGTCTGTTGTCCTTCAAACACAAACCGTCAGATTATTTACTCCGCCTCACTGAACAGTCGCTCCGGAGAGTTCTCCTTCTGCTCGGTTCATTTTGTCGGTTTTAAAGTATTAATTTGTCGGTTTTTGACCGAAATTAAACCGTAACCGGTCGGTTCGAGCTCTGTCTGTGGTATGTAAGTAAAATATAGGTTTTACATTTATTTTTTCTGTGTGGAACTTGTAACTAATTATCTGTTCGGTTTGAACCGATCAGGTTGTCTTTAAATTTACTAGTCCTTTTTTAGAGTGCGGTTCCCAGTTCTTATCGGTTCTAAAAAAAACGGATTTCATTACGGTTTTTTCCACGACCCATGACACGGTTGGGAACTGATAAGGGTGTCTTGCTTGGCGGATTGCCATAAACGGGCAAGTTGGTTAGGCTGGCATTATGTCTGAGAAACCCAAAAGAAAAACCGGACCCACTGGGTTTCAACACTGTAGTGTTTGCGGGGAAGCTTTTGCTAAAGCTGACCCACACACCACATGTGTTTATTGTCCGGGGTTTGACCACCTCAATTCAGACTGCCAGATTTGTCAGAATTTCCCTGCTGCCACCATAGATAAGAGGGTTGGTAGGCTCAGGGAAAGGGAGGCCAAAAAGTCCGCTGATCCGGATGGCCAGCCTGGTTTGGTGCCAACCGAACTGGAGGGAGTGCCCTCTGACCAGGGCGATACTTCCTCGGGCAAACGAAGAGCCGGTTCTGATGAGCCGGTTCCAGCAAAAAGGACTAGAAAGTCAGCTAGAATAGAGCCAAAAGTTATCTCCCCAACTGCTGAAGAAATAGCTAAAGCAATCCAGATTGTCCAGTCTCTCTCCCCGGTTCCGACCATCAGAGAGGCGTTTGGTTCGGCCGGTTCCTCCGGTTCAAGATTATGATTTTGAGGATTTTTATGAACCAGGGGAAGGGGATTACGAGGAGAGTGAATATGATTTTGAAGGTCTGGATGTGCCCATTGAACCGGACATCTCTCCAGATAGACCCTTAGGGGCTTCTCCTCCAAGGCTTTCTGAGTCCCCTTCTCATTTCATGTTTTATAAAAAGGTTGATGAAACTCTCCAGCTCCCTGTTGAGGAAGCTGTTGATGACCAAGAGGAGCCGGATTATGTAGAAATGATGGATATTCCAGAGTCTAGGAGACTGTCTATCCCTTTGCATAAATCTTTTAGGAAACAGACAGAAAAAGTTTTAAAAACTCCTCACACTATACCTCCTGTGGATAAAAGGATGGACAAGAGGTATACCTTATCAGGCTCCGACACTGATTTCCTCACTCAACAATGCAGTCATGTTGGGGTAGTGCAGGCTGCCGCCTGTGACAAGGCTAATATTCCCCTAGCTTCACACCCTCCTGAGAAGGATTCCAGGAAGATTGATGCTATGTCAAAGAAACAGTACATGGCAGCATCTTTGGGACTCAGACAGGCAAATTATATGGCTTAGGCTGCTAGGTACCAGAAATCCAGATGGGATACTGTGCTGGCCCTGCAAAACAAGTCCCTGACCAGCTTGCCAGGGAGCTGGAACGGGTGGCTATGGATGGTATTGAAGCATCCAAGGTGCAATTTCATGCTGCAGTGGACTCTAATGATGTGTCATCAAGAGTCATGACTACATTTGTAGCACTTCGCAGGATGGCTTAGCTCAGATGTACTGCCCTGTCTCAGGATACCCAGTCTAAGGCCATGGATTTTTCTGTTGTGGGCAATTCTCTGTTTGGAGAGCAAACAGAGAATTACATGAAGACAATGGATGAATACAGGACCACCGATAGGAGTACACAGGCCAAGGAAAAGCTGGCCACTCCTCAAAAGCAGCTTCCTAGGGGCAGGGGCAGGCTTTTTCTTAGGCCTTTTTACCAAACCCAAGCTTCCTCCTCCGCCTATGCTCACAGGGGGTTCTTTAGAGGGAGAGGCAGACGGGGTGCAAGCAGGCCTGCTTCCACCCCTCAGCCCAAAGCCCCTGCCAAGCAGACACCCTGTTGGGATTGCCAGGGCCGATTCTCCTCTACCTGTAGGGGGCAGGCTGGCTTACTTTGTCCAGGACTGGAAGTCTTTAACATCAGACAAGTGAGTCTTGGAAGTAGTAAGCCAGGGACTGGTTCTCAGCTTCAAGAAATTTCCAAAGCTGAGAACCAGATCTTTTCCACCTGCAACTCCATCAGAGGCATTCACCCTAGAGGCAGAGGTCTCTACCCTCCTGGCTCTCAGAGCTGTGGAAAGGGTCCCTCCCCTACACCAGGGCAAAGGTTTGTACTCCAGGTACTTCCTTACCCCAAAAAAGACAGGAGAATGGCGGCCCATCCTGGATCTCAGATACTTAAACAAGCACCTTTTAAAGTCAAAGTTCAAAATGGTGACTTTGGGAGTTATCCAACCCTCTCTAAGGCCAGGGAACTGGCTAGCTTCCCTGGACCTCAAGGATGCCTACTTCCATATTTCCATCAGAAACTCCCATCGAAAGTACCTCAGGTTCGAGCTGCCCTCAGGCCACTACCAGTTCAGAGCAATGCCCTTCGGCCTCACTTCTGCTCCAAGGGTATTCACCAAATGCCTGGCAGTAGCTGTTGCTCACTTAAGAAGGCAAAAGATTGCCCTCTTTCCTTACCTGGATGATTGGCTCATAGTAGGCCAGTCCCCAGACCAGGCCAGTTTACATCTTCAGATAACTCAGAAATTGCTTACCTCTCTGGGTTTCATCCTAAATCTCTCAAAGTCAGTTCTAGAGCCTGTCCAGCTTCTTACCTTCATAGGCGCAGAACTGAACACACAGGAAGCCAGGGCCTTTCTTCCTCTGGACAAGGCAAAGACCCTAATTTCCCTGGCCTCCTCATCCACCCTGCAGGTCTCCGGACCAGCAAGGCATTTTCTGCAGCTCCTAGGACACATGGCTGCTTCCACAGCAGTTGTGCAGGGAGCAAGATTTCAGATGAGGGACATCCAGTTCCATTTGAGAGCTTTTTGGTCTCAAAGAAGGGATCCTCTTACCAAGCTGATCCCGGTAACTCGAACCCTGATTCAAGCCCTACAGTGGTGGCAGGATCAGAGCAACCTGAGACAAGGGGTTCCTTTTGTCACTCAGTCTCACTCTCTAATCCTCACTACAGATGCATCCCTCTTGGGCTGGGGAGCTCACATGAGCGACCTCACCACCCAGGGTCTGTGGTCTCCCCAGGAATCTCTGCTCCACATCAACCTGTTGGAGCTCAGAGCAGTTTTTCTAGCACTTCAAGCTTTTTACAGATCTGTTCAGAACAAGATTATACAGGTCAGAACAGACAACACTACTACAATGTGGTACATCAACAAGCAAGGGGGCACTCAGTCTACGGTCTTGTGCACCGAAGCGATGAAGTTGTGGTCCCTGGCTTACTCCCTGAACACTTCCCTTATGGCAGTCCACCTTCCAGGCAAGGACAATGTCCTGGCAGATGCTCTCAGCAGGATTTCTCAGGGCCATCACGAATGGTCACTGAATCCCCTGGTCCTGGGAGTAGTATTTGCCAGGTGGGGCACCCCACAGATAGACCTTTTTGCAGCCCCAGACAATCACCAACTTCCTCTTTTTTGCTGCAGGCCCCCCAGTGTTGGGCTCACTTCCCCTGGACGCCTTAGCCCTCAGTTGGGAAGGAGGTTCCTCTATGCCTTCCCTCCCTTTCCTCTCCTATTCAAAATGCTAGTCAAAATCAGATCCCAATCCTGCAAAGTCATTCTGATAGCTCCAGATTGGGCCAGACAACCCTGGTATCCACTCCTACTGTCCTTAGCAGTCCATCCTCCCCAGGACTCACAACCTGTTAACCTGTGCCCAGGGACGGGTTTGGTATCCGAATCTCAATCTTTCAGTCTCAAGGCCTGGCTCCTGAAGAGTTAGAGTTTGCTGATTTACACCTTTCCCAAGGTGTAATGGATATATTGAAGGCCTCAAGAAAGCCTTCCACCAGGGCTACTTACAATTCCAAATGGAAAAGGTTTTCCATATGGTGCTTGGAAAAGCATATTTCCCCAGAATCTGCTGATCTACCCACGGTCCTGGATTATATGGTCCATCTAAATTTTTGGGGGCTGAGACCAGCTACCCTGAAGGTGCATTTGGCAGCTGTGTCTGCTTTTATTTCAGCAGGTAAATCCTCTTCTCTTTCAGCTCATCCTGTATTTTCCAAGTTTTTTAAGGGTTTACTTCACACCAACCCTCCATTCAGGGATCCTGCCCCTGCCTGGGATCTTAATGTTTGTATTGCTCAGCTTATGCAATTCCCCCTTCGAGCCCTTGTCTTCAGCTGAGCTCAAGTACTTGACTTGGAAAACTGTGTTTCTGGTAGCCATCACCTCTGCCAGACGCATAAGTGAATTACAAGCGTTGTCAGTGGAAAAGGAGTTTATCTCCTTTCTCAGGGATAAGATGGCCCTCCGGACTAACAGAAAGTTCCTCTCTAAGATGGTTTCAGATTTCCACCTTAATCAGTCTATTTCTCTTCTAGTATATTTCACTGACCACTCCTCCTCTGGTGAGAGGAGGCTGCATAGCCTAGATGTGAAGAGAGCCCTTAGTTACTACATAGAGTGTACCAAGGGTCATAGGTTTGACTCCCTCCAACTGTTCCTCACTTATGGCGAGGTTGGGAAAGGGAAGCCAGCCACTAAAAGATCCATTGCCAGATGGATTGTCTCTTGTATCCAATTCTGCTATGAGAAGTTGGGTAAAGTTCCTCCCTCAGGCCTGAGGGCTCACTCTACCAGAGGTACAGCTGCCTCTCTGGCTGCTACCAGGGACATTCCTATTCTAGAAATATGTCAAGCAGCTACTTGGAAAACAGTTCACACTTTTACCAAGCACTACTCCCTGGACATCCAGGCCAGGAGTGATGCTCGGTTTGGCACAACTGTGCTTTCAGAGCCTATTCCCTAAGTAGGTTCTGTCCCTCCTCCATGGAGGTACTGCTGTGTAGTCTGCAATTGTCATAATATAGCAAGACTTCATGTTGTTTGAAGAAAAAATTACTCACCTTAGTAATGTTGTTTCTTCTAATGGAGTCTTGCTATAGTATGACCTCCCTCCCTGCCTGCCCCTCTCAGAACCTCTGTTTTGGGATGTGGGTGGGCAGTACACTGTTGGCATTTCTTGATGCCACCTTGTTGTTTTTCACCCTTCTTTTTTTGGGTGGATTGGTGTTGTGTTTTTGCACTTTTGGGGTCTTCTGACTTGAGTCTTTATTTGAGGCCAAAAAATGACTGTTTATGTTAGTAGCCAGTTGGCTAGTGTAGTTTTACAACTTCCACACAGAACCTTAGTGAGTTTTAGCTCGTAAAGATCTGACGGTTTGTGTTTGAAGGACAACAGACAGAGTTTCTAACCGAGCTCGCTCTCTAAGTTCCATGCCTGCATGGAAAGTTAACTATTTCACCTCCGGAGCAGTTCGAAGATGGGGACTCACTGCAATTGTCATAATATAGCAAGACTCCATTAGAAGAAACAACATTACTAAGGTGAGTAATTTTTTCTTTTTGCACACCACATCATGAATGGGACAGCTGTTATTTCTCAAATCCTGGCCAAAACATGCTTTCACTTCTGTGGCAAGAAATCAACTTTTGGACACGATTTGAAACTTTTGTCCATCCTTATTTGTGAGATGGTGTCATAAGAAGGGTGTGTTGAAAATTTGGAGTACAAATATTAAAAAACAACAAAGTTATGAGTTTACATTGAGATTTTTGGCTCCATGTGATAACAGCTAAAGAATTACAGCAGTCAGTACAGCGGCAACTACAAATTGCCAAAAAGCAAAAGGGCGATCAGCACAACAGCACCTGACAGAAACACCAACCAGTGCTCACTGTATCTGCTGGGGTCGATTTCTAATTACACTCCCCAATTAATATATAATCAACTCTGTTAGGGGACTTTAATATAAATTGGTTATCCCCAGATGCCGCACCTTACCAGGATGCAATAGCAGCCATAGATATGGTCCAACTTGTTCACTTTATTTATTCATTTATTGCATAGGAATTACAAGCCTTTGAGTCATAGACTCATTTCCAAACACACCACGTCAAGTACAAGGTATTACAAAGAAAAGTACAACAACCAGTAAATACAGTTTAACCATGGGAATAGTCATGCAAGTGAGTCTAGCGTATGTAGAATAATTGCCTATACAATTGGCTGCGATAAAAGAAGTAGGCAGAATTACATGCATACAGAATGTACAGATGTGCAGTAAACAAACTTTATACATGCAGAAGCTAACAGATGTAGCACTCTTCCCCCACTTGTGTAAATTATCGCACCGGTTCAAGTACTCTCGTATACTGGGTACAAACCAACAGGCCACAGAGAATAACTAGAACCACTGTGCTAGCCGACTATCAGTGACCACTCGCCAGTCTTATGCTCCTGGACTAACAAGACCCTGAACCCCCCCTCCCCCCAAAAACAATAACCTCCAGAATTATGAAAGCTGGACATCTTGCCTCACTAAAATCATACCTCCACCAGCTAGACTGGGAGGGGGTCTATGCTGCCACCAACGTGAATGCTGCTCTTGAGTGCTTTATCAACAAGTTTAACACAGCCCTCAACATCTTTGGCCCTCTAAAAATGAGGAAAATCAAAGGAACCAGCAAATCATGGATCACACCACAACTTCTTGAGCTCATGGGGGTCAGGGATAACCTGTGGCATAGGGCAAATAGCACTGGGTCTCCCTCTGACATACAGAAATGCAAAGCAGCACATAATAAATGCACTCAAGCCATCCGCCTTGCAAAACGATCTCACTTTGAAAGTGAACTGGACAACTCTTGGCACGACAGCCACAGATTCTGGGACAATATTAAAACCCTAACAGGCAGAGCAAGTAAATCACCACCATCGCAAATAAACATTGAGGGTGCGATTACCCAGGATCCCAAAACTATTGCAGATGGCTTCAACAAGGCCTTCACAGACCTCAGTGGGGTGCTTCCTCCAGACTATCTCTGACCTGTGCCTAGCTCCGCCATTAGTTGTACTGACATCCCTCCAACACACACAGCACCTCCCTTCTACCTGAAGGTAATCTCTACAACTGAGGCAAAAAATACTTGAAAAAGTTCTTGGAAAAACTAGATCCAGTGGGGACTCGCTTGACCTAAAGATTGTGGCTCTCACCCTGGATGTGTTACTCTCCCCTCTAACCTGGATCCTAAATCTCTCACTAACCACTGGCATTTTCCCTCAGTGCTGGAAAGTTGCGGTGGTCATCCCGGTCTTTAAAAGCAGGGACAGAACCTTCTTGACCAACTACAGGCCAATCTCAATTCTGCCCCCCCCCAAGGCATTAGAGAGGACAGTGTACGATCAGTTAGGTACGTACCTTGATAAGTACAACCTTCAATGCCAGGAACAGCATGGCTTTCAGAAGGCACATAGTACTTCAACGGCATTGGTTGAGTGTACTGGTCATATCCATGAAGCACTTGACTGAGGGCTCTTGGTGGGGGCCTCTTTCATTGACCTCACTAAGGCCTTCGACACGGTCAACCACGACTTGCTTCTCACATAACTCTCTAACACTGGTATATCCTCTGTCTCCCTAGACTGGTTCCAGAGTTACCTCTCTAACAGAACCCAGCAGGTCAAGATTCTAGACATTCGATCCGACCATCGGCTTGTCAACACAGGGGTACCCCAAAGTTCCATTCTGGGCCCCCTGCTGTTCAGTCTGTTTCTAAATGAGCTCCCCAAAGTCTGCCAGAATAAGATCCTTCAATATGCAGATGATGCTGTTCTCTACACGTGTCATTCTACTCTGGAAGAGCTGGAAAAAGGCACTCAAGATGACTTTACTGCTGTGGAAAAATGGTTCCTTCAGTCTAAGATCTTGCTCAACTACACTAAAACTAAAACAATGTTGTTTGCCTCTCATCAAAACCATCATAAATCCCATTACCTCAATATCTACAATAACAAGTTTGATACACTCGAAGTGGTCACCACCTTTAAGTACCTTGGTGTCTACCTTGACAGCTTTCTCTCTTACAGCCAGCACATAGACCATATTGCCAAGGCACCTAGTGCCAGACTAGGTCAGCTGTACCAGCATAGGCAGTGCCTCACCGAAAGTGCCATTAAGCTTGCAGTTAACAGCGCCATGCTCTCTATCATAGATTATGGTCTGGTGGTCTGCGGAGTCGGTACAGATACAGCACTTAGGCGAATCAAGATTGTCTTAAACAAAGCCTGCAGACTAGTCCTGGGCACAGACCATTCAGCTCACACTTGTGAACTATACTCAAGCACTGGTTGGTTAAACATCAATAGCAGAATACAGTACCAAGTCTGTCTATTAGCTAAAAAATCCACCCTAGGTCTTGCTTCCCCCAGAGTGAGGCAACTGCTAAGAAACTTCATTTCCTCCAGATTAATTAGGGGGTTGATTAAAGCTGCCTTCATTATTCTGTTCTGCCGGACCTCACTAAGGCAACAGTTCTTCGAATACAGGGCCCCCTGCTGGCTAAATTTCCTTAACTCTGAGCTGATTGAGGAAACAAAACTATGCCCATTTAAAGCCAAGCTGCTGGAGTTTCTGGCCACTCTTAGTACCTGCGACTGCGTCACCTGTGCCTGTGTCTAATCCTACTGTTATTGATAGTTTATCTGTCCTGCATAGCACCCATCCCCCCCAACTTCCTCCCTGCCTGGTATGACCCATCTGAACACTTACCCCCATGCCCCTCTTTATTCCCCCTGCCTTCCTACTTTCTCTTCACTAATATTACCTCCCATATTCACCTCCCTCCTCCGGTTCCTCACCTCACCACCCAACATTAAAACCTTTCCATATCCCCCCACATTACCCAGCCCTGCCCTATCACCTACTTATGTAACCCCAGGTAGATTCCTGTCCAGTCCCACCCCTGTAACCACTCTACCCCTTATCTCTCACCCCTTTGTTTCTGCCCCCACCCTCCCCATGCTCTCATCTATTCTCTCATCCCCTCCTTTGGTCACCACAACATCTGACACCCTCCTTAACTTTACCTGCATGCTCTAAAGCTCAGCTAACACTATAAATTGCTTGTCCACCTTAGGTATGCTCTAATACTGTTGCAATAAAGTTGACCTCTACTACCCGATGTATTTTTATTATACTTGCTTGAATCTGTATCTGTATGTACCTAATGTACTTGCCTGCTGTATACAACCCTATCTATTTTGTAATGTCTTCATATCTTGTCTATTGCTTTACAATATGGAACCTTTGTAAATGAGCTTTTAGCTCAAAGGTGTTAATCCGAGATTCCAATGAATAAATAAATAAATAAACTCCAGGGGAGAATGTGACAATGGAGAAAGAAAATACATTCCAACCCGAAAAATAAATAAAATTCCCACAGCCCATTCTGAGCTTGGGGCTCTCAAACACACACACACACACACACACACACACACACACACACACACACACACACACACACGAAGCACTCCTACCCTCTATGTCATATTGCTGGCTCGATTCTACCCTCTCAATTTCCTGCTTACATATAGCAACACCTCAGTCCCTACCATACTAATTCCTTCCACAACATCACTATTATTCACCATCAGTGTTTAGTCCATTTTGCTCAATTTGGACTCGCCATTAACTACTCACTCATATTGACTCATTCATTTTACCTCGCTGTTATCACAGGATACCGAAATTTTTCAATGCATGCTCATAATTTTGGGAATTTTCAATATTTTGATTCCAAATTTTCATCATAGCTATTTTCTCACACCACCCTATGAACATGACATATGTCATTTTTCAAATACTGGCCAAAATGTATTTTCACAGTTGTGGCGTGAAATGATGTTTCAGACACTGTTTTATAAATGACACCTGTCCTGTCCTGTCCTGTTCAGAAGGAGTGGTCATAAAAAGACAGTGTTGAAATGTTGGGGTCAAAATATGAAAAACTAAGTTATGGAAAAACATTGAATTGTTCCGTTCACTCATAACTTTATTTTTGCATATTTTGGCCCCTAATATTCAACATATCCCTTGTACCTACTAGGCAGACTTGATGGACCCTTGGTCTCCTTTTGCTGTCAACTTTTCTATGTTTCTATGTTTCTTGTGTTACCCACCTGCTGAATATGACAGATGTCATTTTTCATATCCCCTCTGAAACTTGTTTTTGCTGTCACACTGCGAAATCACCTTTTGGGCGGCATTTAAAAACATTCCACCTGTCTTGATCATAACGTAAGGTCATAAAAAGGCTGTTGGAAATTTGGGGTAAAAATGTGGGAGCCCACTGAAAATTAGATATTGCCTGTCAGTTGACCTCTCCAGGGTAAATACAATCTAAACATGTGTCAAAGAAGGACACCACTGAAGTGAACAATAAGACATGATAGGGTGTGCATTGAACAGATATTACTGCACACCTGAGGCATTGTGGCAGAGTGCCATGAGCCCCTGGGAGTGCGGTAACATCTGATCTTTCTGGACATAAAGTCTCCACCACTCATTCACACTGATGGAATCTACGCCGGAGGCGCTAGGACCCAGCAGGAGCAAACTTTTTGCAAGAGGGCCAACGCCAGAGATGGAGCCGTGAGGAGCGGCGTCACGAGCCTCAGCTCATGCGCCAATGCCTATCTCGGCGTTGACCCTCCAACTGCCTCAGTTCCTTTTTTCCCACCATTGAGTACGCTTCAGTGATGACGTCGCTCACCCGCCAGGAGTTAAACTTCAAATTAGCAGCAATAGTTTTCAGTTTATTGTTTTGTAGTATATCTCGAATAAGTACTGATTAATATAAAAATTTTCTTATTCAAGAAGTCTCAGCCTACATTGACGGAGTTGACCATGAGCGGGTCAGGTGATGGTAGGGAGACTTCATATGAAAACTGTTCAGTCAGCCGGGCTGGGTCTGGTCCGCCACCCTCTCCAGAGGGAGGGAGGGTCTGATAACGGACGGTCCAATGCCCGAGGGGATGGGCAGTCCCCCTGGAAGCATAAAAGAAAACGGTTGCATTCTCGGCACCATTTGGCCTCAAGCTCTTCTTCGGCCCACAGGTCAAGAAAGAAAAGGCATCACTTGAGGTCGCCCTCTGGTATGTCTGCACGTCAATGGTTGGTCATCGGGGTCAGTCGCCAGTTTCTGTTTCTGGTCACTGACCTCTTTGATATTGGAGCCCTTCCCCGCCTTCTGTTAGGGCTTCAGATGAGCAGTTTCATCAGTGGGCTGCTCTTATGGAGCAATGGGCTCGGAAGTTGGTCCAGTTGCCTGGCTTGGTCACTCCGGGGCCTTCGGGCCTTTCAGGGGATCAGGTAGGGTGGTTGGGCCTCCCTAGTTGTGCGGTGCCTTCTTCGGTGCCATTGACTCCGCGTTCAGGTGTATTCCCCCTCACATGGCTGCGGCACAGGGAGCCACACTGATGCCTCTATCTCCTGGTCTCCTTCCTTCTTTCTCCTCAAATCCTATTTTTCGGAGCCCTGGGTTGGTCTCGACACCACCATCAGCATCGATGGGTCACTCAGCGCCATCCTCAGTGCCGATGCGTCTGTTGGTGCCATCCTTAATGCCATTGGGATTGTCGGCGCCATCCTCAGTTCCATCCTTAGCACTGTGCGGCTTTTTGGTGCCGGGGGCCCTGTCGGTGTCACACGCTGCACTATGTCAAGTGGCACCGTGCTCTTCTTCAACACTGAGGCTTAGTATGATGTCTTTCAGCCTTCAGGGCTTCTCGACTCCGAACCCTTTTCCTTCCTCAGTTCCTTCTGATTTTCACCCCTTTCCTATCCATACAGTCCCTCCTGGACTGTCCGGAGATGATATTGAGCCTGACCCAGGTCTTCGACTTGGTGATGATGTTGAAGGAGCGGGGATTAATTCTGCCGCAGAGCCTGTAGTTGAAGATCTGTCATTTACTGTAAGTCTCTGCTGAAAAATTTAAATTCAGCTCTTTCTCTCCAGACTACAGATATTGATCCTGGAAAGTTTTTGAGACTCCAATAACTACATGTCCCAGAGATCCCTATGGATTTAACTCCCCTGGTACAACCATCCTTTGAGACTCTTTTTCAGATGGTATGGCATAATCCCGCTCTCATTCCTTCTGTGGCTAAGTCCATAGACAGGAAGTATGCTGCTTCCAAGGATCAACCCATTTTGTTTTGAAATTAAAATTTTTATTGAATTTTATAGAACCAATAATACATAAAATAGAGACTATTTGACGTACTATACACGGAACAAGTAAGAAGACAATTAATGAAGTGAACAAAACCTCTCAAAATTTAGAGAAAGTCAATACAAAAAGAAACACACACTCACAAAACCCTCCCAACCCCCCACTTACCCCCACCGCCCGGAGAGTGCCATAGCGAAAGGGAATACTGAGGCAAAAGAGAGGGGTTTTGAAAACAGCACCTAGCTAACCATAACTGTACAATGGAGGCATATTAAACAGTAAATATCAAAGGCTCGACACATATGGAGATTATTTCAGGTAGAGAGCATATAATTTACTCCCATTCCGATTGAAAGAAGCCAGACGGTTTCTGGAGCTAGCTATTAACTTCTCGGTGTTAAAACAAAGGGACATCTCTTTGAGCCATTCCGAGTATGTGATAGAATCTTGGTCCATCCAGTGTCTGAGGACCAACTTTTTGCAACCATAGAAATCAGAGCCATGTGGTACTTGCGCTCCTTCACCTCAATGTTGGAGTAAATTCCTAGAATACAAACTTCTATGGTGAAGAACTCTTCAAGCCCCAAATGTGGGTCTAGATTGTTTCGTATTGTATTCCAGAGTGGTGCCACTCTGTCACAATCCCAGAGGATATGCAGCAGATTCCCTTGAGTAACCCCGCATCGCTTGCAGTTAGCTGATTTAAGTTTACCAAATTTAGCTAATTTAACTGGCGTATAATAAAGATTATTCAGAATATGGTATTGGATTAGTCTATGGTTGTCCTGGGAAAGATATCTGTACAAGTCTTTCCAAATCGGTTCCCATAAAAGGGGAAGGCCCAAGGTAAGAGATGACCAGATTGTAGAGCCCTCCAGGATATTAGAAACAGGGCATCCAACAATTTGTCATATATATTAGCTATACCATGGGGATTACCGGCAGCTTCATGGATCTTTTCCAAGAAAGGCCTTGTTTTGGATGGGGAATGTACAGGCCCAAATATTTTAAGTATTGAGTGTCTCAATTGAAAGACCTTAAAAATATATTTCTGGGAGATATTGAAGGAAACTGAAATGTCTTCTGAAGGGAGGAGTGAACCTTGCGAATATAAAGACTCCACAAGTGAGTTGTGGATTTGTGGGAGCCACTCGGAGGTCAGCCAACTATCCCCAATTTTAATATTGGGGTTTAAAGTGAGAGGTTGTGCCAAATCCTTAGTATGGGATATATTGAAGAAATTCCAACACTGGGAACGAATTTTAATGGAGAGATCAATAGTGGATTCCTGTATGGCTACAGGTAATGTGGAAAAGGAGTAGCAGAAAATATGAGGCGGGGATGTAGGTTGTGTTGATCCAGCAATCTAAGCTCCAGTTGTAACCAGATTGGTTGAGGTGAGTTAGGTTGAGTAATGGACCATTTCCCTATTTTATATAGGTGACTAGCCCAGTAATATAGTAAGAAATTAGGTAGGCGAAGGCCCCCTTTATCTCTAGTTGCGCTAAGTTTAAGAAAGGCCTGTCTAGGCTGTTTACCTTTCCAGATAAAATTGGATAACACAGAGTGTATTTGACTAAAGTACAGTCTAGGGAGCCAAATATTTAATAGATTAAGGGGGTAAAATATCCGGGGTAGGACATTCATTTTAACAATGTTAATGTGCCCCCATAGGGATATTGGTAATTTTTGCCAATGGTCAAGATCTCTCTGGATCCTTGTTAACGTATCATCTAGATTGAGCTTCTTGACCGTTTCTGCCTCACGAGCCAAGTGGACGCCCAAGTATTTAAGCGAGGCCGGGGACTACTTCATGCCAAACTGAGTGAAGCCAGCTTGAAAGGTGATAGAGTTTAACGGAAAAATAACTGATTTAGATAAATTTAATCTGTAATTAGACACCTTACCAAAACATTCAATAATTTGTAGTACTTGTGCTAAGGATGATTCTGGGTTGGTAAGGTGTAGCAGAATATCATCTGCAAAGACCGACAGAGTTAGTGGGAGTTGAGAAATGACACAGCCTGTAACTCGTGGTGAGGCTTTAATACTGATTAACAAGGGTTCTAAGTATAAATTAAAAAGGTAGGGGGAAAGAGGACAACCTTGATGTGTACCAGAACACAAGGGAAATCAGGAGGAGAAAACCCCGTTGCAATAAACTTTTGCCGAAGGAGCCTTGTAAATCGTCATGATCCATTGGATAAAAGATCGACCCATTTTGGCCTCCAAGGCCTTTGCAGACCCTATTGTAGTCTTGGCAGAGAATGATAAGGCCGTTCTTCCTCAGGCATCTACAGTCCAGCCTATAAACAAAGAATCTCGTAAGATAGACACCGTAGGTAAGAGAGTCTTTGCTGCCTCCACCCTGGCTATGCGTATTGCCAGCTACCAGGGCTACTTTTCTCAATATGAGTATGTTCTTTGGCTTTCACTCAAACAGATGGTAGAAGCTCTGCCCGAGTCGGACACTAGTTTAGAGCTTCTTCAGACCATAACCAGAGTTATCGAGTCCAACAACCAGCAGGTTAAAGCAGCTATGGACACTTTCGATACTGCTTCTCGAGCAGTGGCTGCGGGCATTTGTACCCATCATCACTCCTGGCTATGCACTTCAGGCTTCATGAATGATGTCCAACAGCAGGTCATAGCATTACCCTTTGACAGTATGTATCTGTTCGGACCTCAAGTAGAGCAAGCTCTGGGGGCCACACAGAAGACTAGGTCGGCCATTAAAACAGCTTGACCTGCTCCCACCCCTTCACAACTTTCAGTCCTTCCGGGGCAAGGGCAGGGGAGGTTTCAACAAAAACCAAGCCCCTCAGCCTCAAAAGAAAACACAACAGAAGGCACAAGGGCCCAAAGCGCCCAGTGCCACCTTCTGAGTTTCTGGCCCGAGTCCTGCCTCAGCTGCCCAAGGGGGACTCCTCCTCAGTGATGGGAGGACGTCTGACTCAGTTCTACAACCAGTGGAAGTCCATAACATCAGACAAATGGGTCCTCTGGATAATCCGTGAGAGGTACTCCCTCAACCTTTCAGAAACCCCTCCAAATCGTCCTCCCAAACGACAGCCCAGGCTGTCAACAATACAATCAGACCTTCTTGCCTCCGAGATACAAGGCCTTCTGAACAACAGGGCAATAGAAATAGTTCAGCTGGATCTACAAAACACAGGTTTCTTCTCCCATTACTTCCTGGTCCCAAAAAAGACCGGTGGCATGCGCCCCATTCTGGACCTCAGAAAGTTAAACAAGTTTCTTTTCAAGGAAAAGTTCAAGATGATATCACTTGGGACCCTGTTAGTCTTGCTTCATCAGCATGAATGGCTAGCTTCCCTGGACATGCAGGACGCTTACAATGTATTCCTATACACCCAAAGCATCACAAATACCTACGGTTTGTAGCTCTGGGTCAGCATTATCAGTTCAGAGTCCTGCCCTTTGGGCTATCCTTGGCGCCACAGGTTTTTACAAACTGTTGTGCAATTCTCGCAGCACATCTCAGATCGGAATACAAGTGTTCCCATATCTGGACGACTGGCTTCTAGCAAGTCCTTCCAGGCAAGGAACTCTCGACGCCGTAGCCATGGCCTCAAACTTTCTCACGTTCATGGGAGTCCTGCTAAATCTCAAGAAATCACAGGTGCAGCCCTCTCAGAAGCTCCTCTTTATAGGAACTCTTCTGGACACCTCCTGTCCGAAAGCTTTTCTGCCAGAGGACAGAAGGAGCAATATCCTACAGATGGCCTGATACACCAGAGAGAACAGTTCAGTTTAAGCTATCTCAATGCAACGGATGCTGGGTCTCATGGCATCCTCGGTGTTCACTGTACCCCTAGTTCGCCTCCACATGAGAACCTCTCAGTGGATGCCCAGTACTCAGTGGTCCCCAGCCACTCACCCTTAGTCCTTTCTCATCAAGGTGACAGAACCTCTGAAGAGGTCACTCACCTGGTGGTCGCAAGAGGACAATCTTCTGGAAGGGTATCCCTTTGCTCCCCTGGATCATCAGATTTCCATTACTACAGACACGTCCCTAGTGGGGTGGGGAGCTCACTGTCAGAATCTCCACACCCAGGGTACATGGACTCAGGATGAGTCCCAGCTTCACGTAAATGTCCTAGAAATGAGAGCCGTCCTTTATGTAGTCCGAGCTTTAAAGGACATTCTCTGGCACAAGAACATTCTCCTTCAAATGGACAACAAAGCAGCGATGTATTACATCAACAAGCAGGGCGGTGCACACTCTTACCCTTTATGCAGGGAAGTGATGAGAGTGTGGGAATGGTGCTTGGAGCACCAGGCTCTAATTCAAGCGGTCTACCTGCCAGGAGTGCAGAACAAACTGGCAGACCATCTAAGCAGAACAGAGAGGGGTCCTCACGAATGGTCTTTTAACTCAACTGTAGTGCAGGCACTATTCGCAGAGTGGGGAACTCCAGACCTGGACCTTTTTGCATCCCCACTCAATACAAAACTGCCTTTTTTCTGCTCCAGAAATCCAGGGCCTGGCATTTTCTGTCAGGATGCGTTCAGGCTGCAGTGGACAAAACGCTTTCTATACGCCTTTCCTCCTCTTCCACTAATTCAGAGGGTACTTCTCAAATTCGAGTCCTGGGGGACAAAATGTTCCTCATTGCTCCCTTCTGGATTTGACAGATATGGCTTCCATTACTCATTAGTATGTCGGAAACTCCTCTAAAACCGCTTCCCCTTCAGATGAACCTTCTGACCCAGGGACCTGTGGTCCATCCTAATCTGAGGTCGCTTCACCTTCACACTTGGCTCCTGAAGAGAAAAAAGTGAACAGGTTCAATGTCTCTCGGAGAGTTTCAGATATTCTTTTGACTGCACGCAAGCCAGCCACTAGAAAAACTTACACAGCCATATGGAAGCATTTTTCTCTCTGGTGTGCAAATTCCTCTCTGAATCCTTTTTCCTGTCCACCAAATAAAGTCCTAGAGTACTTTTTAGACCTCTCAAATTCAGATCTACAATACTCTATAATCAAAGTTCACTTTTGTGCCATTTCAGCTTATGAGCCAGTACTTTCCTTATCACTGTCCCAGTTACCAGTAGTTAAGAGGTTTCTTAAGGGTATTCTGCATACCACACTTCCTGTCAGACATCTAATCGCAGCCTGGGACATTAACCTTGTGCTAGACAGGCTCAGTCAAAAACCTTTTGAGCCTCTAGCTTCCTGTGAGCTGAAATTTCTCACTTGGAAAATGGCCTTCCTGGTGGCCATTACCTCGGCCCGCAGGGTCTCTGAAATACATGCCTTGGTGACAGACCCTCCGTATACTGTGTTCCATAAGGACAGAGTAGTTCTTAGAACCCATCCTAAGTTTCTCCCTAAGGTTGTTTCAGAATTCTATCTAAACCGATCTTTGATCCTACCTACTTACTTTGTGAACTTCCAAAATGAAGGAGAGCATACTCTTCATTCTTTAGATGTCAAAAGAGCTCTGCATTTCTATATGGATAGAACTAAAGAAATTCGCAAAGCTCAACAGCTGTTTGTTTCCTTCAGCAAGACCCAGCTGGGTTAACCTGTCGCTATCAGATGCATTTCGGCATGGCTGGTAGCATGCCTTCGCCACTGCTATTCTATGGTGCCGGTTAAGCTGGAGGGTAGAGTGTACGCTCACTCTACTGGAGCAGTCGTGTCATCCCTGGTGGAAATCTGCAATGTGCCCATTGCAGACATTTGCAATGCGGCTACCTGGAGCTCAGTGCATACTTTTGTCAAGCACTATGCAATGGATGTCCATGCCAGGCAACATCTTTCATTTGGCAGGACTATCCTTAACGGACTTCTGTCCTAAATTTGTGAGCTCTTGGTCTCTCCTGCCGCCCTCTCAGGGGATTAGTAGCTCAGTACTGTCCCATCAGTGTGAATGAGTGGTGGACACTTTATGTCCAGGAAGATATGGAAATTACGTACCTACCGTAATTCTTGATCTTCTTGGAGGAAGTCTCCACCACTCATTCACATGCCCACTCATCATCCCCTGAGCTCACCTCTGTTGTTGGTCTTCACTCCCTCAATCTTAGGCTATGAAGACTTCTTTGTTGACCCTTCTTATACAGGTCGCTCGGACTATCTTGTGTCTGTTTTCTTATTAGGCTATCCTTCTAGGTTAGTTATGCTGCACTTCCTCGGAAAAAAAGGTACTGAGGCGGTTGGAGCGTTGATGCCGAGATAGTCATTACCGCACTAGCCGAGGCTCGTGGCTCCATCTCTGGCGCCGGCCCTCTTGCAAAAAGTTTGGTCCCGCTGGGTCCTAGCACCTCCGGTGTAGATCCCATCAGTGTGAATGAGTGGTGGAGACTTTGTCCAAGAAGATTAAGAATTACGGTAGGTACGTAAGTTCCATATCTTCACAGTGTCACTCTTCACCATTCATCACTGGTGGGTGATTGGCCAGAGACAAGCACCCTGTGGGAGCTTTTTTTTCCCTGTCCTAGGCGGGAATAGCCGGTGCCGTCGGCACCACCCACGCAGATCTACACACCGGGGCGCGGGCACTGCAGGTTGGCCAGCAATGGCTGTTGGCTCCTCCTGCACCTCAGTTCAGCTTCTGCCGCAATAGAGTCAGCACCTTGCCTGCAGCTCATCTCCTCATCTGCGCCATTGTGGCCTAGTTCGCTAGTGTCAACCTGCGAAGCTCCTTCCTGACACCTCCCTTCATTTGCTGGCACCGGTCAACTCTGCCTCTGTTCTTATTAACAGGGTTGAGTCTTCTCTGTTTTAGAAGTTTAGTCATCATCGCATCATGCCTGGTTCTCGGGACAAGAAATGTTTATCTGAAACGGGCCGGCCTCCTATGCGTCGGTGTCCCTGCAGATGGCAAATCTCCGTTACCGACCAGCATGATGTTTGCCTCTCCTGCCTTGGACCCCAGTATGACATGGACATCTGTGATGCCTGCTTCTCTGTGGACTGCCGTGTTCTGGAACATCACGCGTTAAAGTTTGGAAGGGCTGCGCTAACTGTTGGGGGTGGCATTGTTCTCATCAGTCCAAGCTTAGGACCTTCTGCCCTTCCTCCGGGTCCCTTCCCAGACCTACATGGTCAGGTGAAGAAGAGTCCTCCTCTTCCTCCAGGCTTGCCATGGAGGAGGTCTCTACCGTGGTGCCGGAGGCCTGATCTGGCTCCATTCAGGGCTGGAAGCACCGCCCTGGCAGTCACCTCTTTGGAGGTGCAGGCTTCTCCATTGTCAGGGCCCACGGCTGCTGGACATGGAGCGGGGAATTCCTCGGTGCTGCCCATCAGCGCCATCCCAGATCCCGGAGCTGTTTGTGGCACCAGTGATTGGCTGCACTGCAAGGGCAGCACCGTCGGTAGAGCCCTCAGGACCACCTATCTGGAGTTCTTCTGGATTTCCACCCCTCCAGAGATGGATAATCCAGAGGCTGATCCGGACTGATGGCCTGACTCCTTAGAGTTGGAGGGTTCTCCACAGCCTAGCACTCTTGCACCTCCCCAGGTGCCCCCACCTGCGGCACTGGTGACCGTGGCTGGTGCCAACCCCCGGGCTAATGGTGGCTCAGGGGGGCATGGGTTAGTGGCCCCTTTGCTATGGGTGTGGTTGTCCGGGCTTTTAGGAGGGGGTCAGGTGCCATCCCCGTGCCACCCCCTTTCTCAAGACCAAAACTGAATACCCCTTTTCTGCGACTCTCCTCAGGGAATCTGTGGAGTTGTGTGGTCCCTTGGCACAGGGTCCAAGGAAGAGGTCTTCCTCTAAGTCGATGGGGTTGAGGGGACGGGATGAGGGGCTGCGGAACCTCTCTGTGGCCTTCCAGGGCCAGGGGAGGAGCCGCAGTGCTGAACCCAAGTTCTCTCACTCGTCTTCTTCAAGGAGTCCTCATTGGGTGGGGGCTGGGTACCACCCTTCTGGATCCATGTGACCCTGGTCCCTTCATAAGGACTGTCACAGCGTGTGGGCATAAACTTCAGATGAGGCAAATTTACAGGTTTAAAACACACCTTAGAGTGATATTTATTTTTCAAAGATTAGAAAAATAATAAATGAAAACAAAAGAATTGCAAAGAAAAGCACTACTTAACATCAGTAGTTTCTCTCATTATACAGTCCTGGATCTTACAGCTCCTAAGACCCTTCTCATCTGCATTCAGCAGCTTGTCTGCCTCTCTCCTCCCTCTCCTAGGGCTGAGCCCCTCTGAGCTGAACTGAAGTTAACTTTACTGAAGAGGAATTTATATCTTTTTGGTGGGATCACCTCACTGAATCCCCTTATAGTTACAAGTCTAAACATGCTGTTTCATGTCTGAACATGTTGTTTCAAAACCAAAGTGGGAGGGGTTATTTCAGGGAATTTCCCGGTTCAGTTAAAGGTACAGTGTATATCTTCACAAATATTGACTCTCTATCTCTTTGATCCACAGTGACTAAGCACATTTATACATAGAACCTTATACAGTAACAGATTAATAATATGAATTTAGGAAAATACCTTTAGGATTTCTTATAACTGTACTAATTATGACATTGTTGTTTTATAAGTCTTCTAAATCCTTTTTCTTTAAAAATACTTTATTAACTGTATTCATTCCTGCTATCTAAACTAGCCTTCATATTTATTTTAAACAAAATGCACTTATGCACTTTACACAACACCTCTCCAGGTGTTTGGCATCATTCTAGGGACTAGATGGATGGAAATTGAAAAAGAATGAAAAGAGAGAACTAGTAGTAAGTTTAGTAGGGACAGTAAAGAGCTACTCTAGGTGGCCAACCTGGGGGGAGAAACGCGTTAACTGTTGCTAGGAAATAATGAGATAGAAACGTGGTCCATCAGTCACAGCCAAGGGTGTAGCCTAACTCCACCATAAGTCACGACTGTTTTGCTTTTTTTCACAGGACAGTGACTCTGCAGACTTGTGGATTCCCTGTTCTCCTAGGATCACCTGATAGGTCTTCTAGCCCTGGCAGAGGCATGCCACGTATCATGGCCAGTTTCCCTGTGCCTTTGTATCCAGCTTCTCTTCTCCCAGGCCATGTTGGTCCTTCGGGGCCTTTGACCTGGAAACAGTTCAGATCCCAGGCTGCGGACGTTCCCCAGTACGTTAGGGCCATGGACAAACAGGTCATTTGACAGTTCCCCCTCCACAGTCAGAATCTAACTCTGTGGGTTCCTTAGCCTCCTCATCTTCCTCCCCTGAGGAAGGGGGGGCCTTCTATTCACCTGTTCTGTGATGCTGATCAGACCCAGTATTGGCGCTTCCTGGCGAAGCTGGACAGGGACCTGCATATCTCCTATTTGGCCCATCTCAATACAGAGCTTTCAATGCAAGCCTTCTTGGGTGAGTTTGGGGTGCACCATTTGGTGATCCCTTCCTGGCCAATTCTATTCCAGGAGGCATTTTATGGTGCCTGGCAGTTTCCATCTGCCACAGTTCCAGCCCCCGTAGACTGCCAGCATAGGTATTGCTCACCCCAGGAGTCTCCAGGCTCTCTGCCTCACCCCACTTCAGGATTGACACATCTGGACACCCCTACCGGGTGTAGACGTCCAGTCCACGAGAAGCCCCCGGATCCTTGACTGTGTGAAGTTCAGTCATCTTGGATGGAGAGTGTTCTCCTCTGTGCGGATTATATTGTTCACTGTTTTACATCAGGTGCACCATACTGCCTATAACAGGCATCTGTGGGTGATGCTGGGCCAGGCTCTGGCATCACTGCCCAATACAGAAACTACCCAGCAAGCCATAGCACTCTCTGCTATAGGTCTGGAGCTGGCAAGGCATCAGTCAAGAGCATCTTATGATGCCAGTGAAGTCACTTCATGACTTGCAGGGACAATGATCTGCATTAGGCAGATGGCGTGGCTTCACCTTTCACGGTTGTCATCCTTGGCCCAGCATATGGTAATGGCCTCCTTCTTCTGGGGACCTGTCTTTTCTCCTGCTGGGTGAGACAGAACCTGCAGGGGCACCTTCCTTCCCTCCCCAAGGGGACAGGGGCACCACCTTGCCCTGATCAGTCCCAGGCCTTACTGGCTGGTGGAGGGTCTCCCCCCCATGTCTCCCTCACAAGAGGCTGAGGGATGCTATTTTCTCAGGGAACTACTGGACCCCCTTCAGGAGAGCTTGGTACTCAACTATCAGTGATGAATGGTGAAGATCGACACAGGGAAGATATGAAAATTACATGCCTACCGTAATCCTTGATCTTCCTATGTTTCTTCACCATTCATCTCTGATTTCCACCCACCTTCCCCTCACAAGGCCTCAGTCCCTGGGTTATGCCCCTTCCTTGATCACCATCCTCTTTGGGGATACCCCTCTTTCTCCTTGTGGCCTCCTTTCCCAGGAGAAGACTAAAAGGCTCTTCAGAGGAGGACAAATAGGGCTTTCTTTCTGGCCCGATGGTGGGGGGCATCTGGTGGGCACCTCCCCTTTGTCCTGCGCATGGTCTCGGGGGTCAACCAACCCTTTGTGATGCACTGACTTTTTGGGTCCCCTGGGATGGGGGCGCTGGGGCTGGTGGGAACTACTCTCTGCTCCATCTATTGTTATTCCCTTCCTCTTCCTGTCTCCTTCCCCTTTTGGTGGGGGAGGTGTCAATAGATGGGATCCCCTCTCCTCCCCCCCCCCTTCTGAACCCTGTGGATTCTCCTGGAAAATGGTAATGAGGGAAGGGGTGGGGAATCCTCTTCGATGGATGGTTCCACCCTCAGGGGTTAGGGGCCGGAGAAAGAGACCTTACCTATCTCTTCAGGATTCAATAAACCTGAGTTGTACCTCAGAAACTTCCCAAATGGTGGGCTGTTTGCCTCCCTGGAGACTCTGCTGGTTGCAAGCTCTGTGTCCTAGGTGGACGTTGGTCCCTCCTTTCCTCTCCTCTCCTTCCTCTCCCCTTGTTTTCTCTCTCTCTCTTCTTTTCCCTTTCCTGCCCTTACTGGCCATCAAGGGACTGGGGCCTTTCGGCCCCTCCCCTCCCAGAGCCTCCTCCTCCTCCTCCTCTGTCTTCTGGTTGACCTATTCCTTTTACAGTTTATATCCTTTCCTTTCCTTTTACTTTTCCTTGGGCTCCCTTTCCCCACCCTTGTTTTTCACTATCCTCTTTTTTTCCCTCTCCCTCCGGCATGCAAAACAGGTGGAGGAGGAGTCAACAGCAGTTACCCAACCCATGAGTGTTATGCTTCCTCGGAGTGCTTGTCTCCAGCCAATCACCTGCCAGTGATGAATGGTGAAGATACCTAGGAAGATCAAGAATTACGGTAGGTATGTAGTTTTCATTTCAATGCACACCCCGTAGTGTCTTATTGTGTTCATAAAATGGACTTATTTTTCCTAATATCTTTCTGAAAGTGAATAATAAATAGGAAAAATTAGCTAGAAGTAGCTGAATTCATTGTAAAATAGTCCTTCCAACTATTAGATTTTTTTTTTTGCTTGGAAGCATTTGTCTTTTTCTGCTATCCATAGTTGTAGTGGCTGCCCACCCCACCGCACCATATACACACAGTACAGTATGGCTATATAAACTGATGAAAAATTGCTGTACAGTTTTTATTTTTTCTTTCTACTTTGCCTGCGATTTTACTTGCAAATTGTTCTTCTGACCATTATTTTTTAAGTTACATATAATATTCCTGTTCGCCCGATTTCAAACATTAGGCCACTCCGTAAGTCAATAATGTGCCCAGTTTAACTCGGCTGGCTTATCACCTCACTTACTGGGCACTTTGGGCTGCATTAAGTGCCACAATGATGGCACTCAGGAGGCCCTTCTATTCAGAATCCACGGCATACTGAGACACACTGCAATAGTTCTCTTCAAACTCTGTGACATCCGACTGCAGAAAAGTATTTAAATACTATACTAGCCGCACATAGGAGAGCCACGGTTTCTCTCTCTCTCTCTCGCCACACATAAAAGAACCATGGTCTCAACCTCTGTCTCTCTCCCTCCCTGCTGGAACTCAGTCATTCAACCGAAGGATTTTTTGAAGGACAGAACTAACGCTTCACTTCAGTGCCCTTACCGAGCAAGCAAAATTACTTGTTTCTAATAGGTGCTTTCTGCAAGGGAGCTGAGTGAACGATGAAGTTTCGTTTTTTAAGTGCAGTGGCGAGAGTTACCGGAGAGAGCGGGCACAGGCATACTGAGGGACTGGCAGCGGGAAGGCAAGTAAAGACGGCGGTTCAAGTTAGTATTTTTTTTATTCACATTTAGGTGTTACATGCATATGGCCGCTGTTTCTTGAACCATGAGTTTAGCTCAGGTTTGTAGTTCACGGTTTTGTCCCTGAATTGAGACAAACATGGCAACTTTTAAAATATGACTTGCTATGGCACAGTGATTTTTGTTTCCTACTGTGGTCATACTTTTAGGACCTTGTTTCTACCTGTACATCCAACGGATTTGATGCACAGAGAAAAACCAATCAGATGGCAGGATTTTCCTTCCCCATTTTATAAAATAAGATTTTGTATCTCATCTGGAATATATAGTAAAAGTGTGTACAAGCAGGACCTGGTACAACAGCACTGCAAGAGACGAACATTCGGCATTGTCAGATCCTTGTTTAGTACATCCGAAGAAGCCAGCAGAAGAAGGCATCTCATCCTCCTTACCCATGATCCTTACCTTCCCCCATGCCTATCCCAGCCTCTCTTAAAGCTGACCACTGTCTTCAATGAGATGACCTCTTCGGGCAGCGCATTCCAAGTGTCCACCACCCTCACTGTGAGGAAGTGCTTCCTGACCTCCCACCCTCCAGCTTAATGCTGTGCCCCCTCATTTTTATGGTTGCCACTCAGCTTAAAGAGACTCTCCTTATCAACCTTATTTATCCCTTTCAAGTACTTGAAGGTCCCAATCGTCTCCCCTCTCTCTCTCTCTCTCTTTTGTCTTCCAGGGAGTACATGTTCAGTGCCCTCAACCTCTCCTCGTATGTCTTACCCTGCTGACTGGCTATCATCTTTGTAGCCCTTCTCTGGACCTTCTCCAGCAGGTCAATGTCCTATTTGAGGTGTGGGCAACAGTACTGAACTCCATATTCCAGATATGGCCTTACCAGTGACCTGAACAGAGCAGTATAATCTCCTCTCTCCTACTACTGATCCCCCTAGATATGCATCCCAGCATCTTGTTTGCCTTTGCTGCTGCTTTCTTGCACTGCATGGAGTGCTTCAGGTCACTAGTGATCATCACTCCCAGGTCCTTCTCCTCCTCCTCTAATGCAGATACTCTCACTCAACCCAGGTAGTACTCTGTCTTGGGATTCTTGGTTCCAATATGCATAACTTTGCATTTCTTGGCATTGAAGTCAAGCTGCCAGATCCTGGACCACCTCCCCAGCTTTTCCGGATCTTCCTGTAGGTCCTGTATCACTTCAGCTGTGTCCACTCTCCCACACAGCTTGGTGTCATCTGTGAATAGGCACATTTTGCCCTTAATGCCATCCCCAATGTCATTGATGAAGACATTGAACAACACTGGCCCCAGCACTGAGCCCTGTGGGACTAAAGACATTCTGCAGGAAAACAGACCCTTAGCTCTTTTAGCTGCTGTTACGGCTTTTGTTTTCTGCCTTGATGTCACAACCCTCTACTTGTGACATTAGAACAGTCTGATTATGACTTCAAGGCAGGAGAAGCAGCAGAAACAGATGGAGACTAAGGGGCAAAAAGCTGGATTTGCTGCAGATGTTTTAGTAATAAAGAATGAAATTTCTGAAATGCAACATTTTCTGAAATGTTATGAGGTTTGAGTCTTGTTGATATAAACTGTCTACATTTTGCAGAAAATTGAAAAATCACTTCACGTTTTTGTCAGGGATTTTAAACAGATGAAAAAGTTACTGAGGTAGTATTCAGTTTTCCTGATTAATTGATTTGTAATTGGAGATATGGGTATTGGTTAAAATCAGTTCCCTGTGTCGGCATGCTGTTTCCAGCAAGGAGGGTCAGCAGTATGTCAGCACTGTGTTCCTTATTTAAAGTATTTGAAAACTGTTAAATGACTTGTTGTTTAGTGTTTGTTGTCTTGTTGTTTTAATGTCAGGATTAAATCTGATATCTTCAATTTGACGGTGCAGTGTTGTTCTTCAGATGTCATGATGTTGTTGCATCTATGTTCTGATGTAAGAATGCTGTTGCTATGTCCTTCTGACGTCATGATGCTGTTGTACCATCTTTCTACCAACAGGCTACTGTACCATTGTTCTGAGATCACGATGCTGTTGTACTGTCATTCTACCATCAGGATGCCGTTGCACCCTTATTCTGACATCATGCTACTGCTGCACCATTGTTCTGAGATCAAGATGCTGTTGCACCCTTATTCTGACATCAGACTACCACTGTACCATTGTTCTGAGATCAGGATGCTATTGTGGTGTAGTTCCAAAGACATCATTCTGTTATATTCTTAATCTGATGCCAGGATGCTATTGTACCCTCGGTCTGTTTCAGGTGGCTATTGCACCATTGCTCTTTTATACCCCTTCTCTGGCAAAGCCCTTCTTCATGCCAGTTTCCTCAACCCCATCACACAGCCTCTCATGGGCTTACTTTCAAACTCTGTCCTCCACTTGTTGCACCCTCTTGGCAGGGGGAGGCAGGCTAGGCCTCACGATACTTGGACCAGGTCCCAGTTCAGAGGACAGCCACATTTCTGGCCTGCGGGAAGCTGGCATTCATCCTGCATTGCCAGTATATTTCTGCTTTTCTGGTTTCATCCCTCGGGATGCAGGCAGCATGTAACTGCATATCGTGGCACCAGCCTGCACTCCCCCCACATTCCATTCTGACTATACTCCCACCTGTGGTCACCCAGGTAGCAGTAGAGCAGTGGATCTGGTAGCCCTCCCTCCTTGGTGATGGTAAGCACGCTCTAGGATGATCAGTCTTCCTTCCCCTGTCAGTCCCTGATGACCCAGACTTCTTCCGGAACCCAGGTGCTGTCATCCCAAGCAGTAGTGCTACTGATGCACTGATGGGCAGCCTTTGCACCATCGTTCTGACATCAGGATGCTGTTGCACCATTGTTTTGATGTTGGGATGCTGTTGTACCATTGTGCTGACAACAGAATATTCTTGTAACATTATTCTGACGAGAGGCTGCCATTGTACTATTGTTGACATGTCTGATGCTGTTGTACTATCATTCCTAAGTCAGGATGGTGTTGCACCATTATTCTGCTGAGAGGATGCTGTTGCACTATTCTTCTGATGCCAGGGTGCTGTTGTACAGTTGTTCACATGTCAGGATTATGTACTGTTATTCAGCTGTTGGAATGTTTTATTTATTTTATGTTAGACTTTGGTAACCGGGTAAGGCCCACTAAGCACAAATGCCTGTTTTCAGGGGCGACCTGGGAGCACTGGGCAGTTAAGTGACTTGTTCGGAGTCAAACAGTATATGCAAGTGAAGGTTGTGAGAATCAATCCCAGGTCTGGTCTGCTGGATGTACCAAACTTGTTCACAGCTCATTACTCTAACCTCTAGATTATACTGCCAGCCTGTTGTTGTACCATTATTGAGATCATTCTGAAATCGGCATACTGTTTGTACCCTTGCACTGATGTCAGACTACTATTGCACCATTGTTCTGAATTCAGGATGCTGTTCCATCCTTGTTCTGATGAAAGGATGCTATTAACATCAAGATGCTGTTGCTCCATTGTGAAATCAGCACATTGTTGTACCATGACTCTGATGTCAGGATCCTGTTGTACCATTGTCTTGATATCAGCATGCTGTTCTACCATAGTTCTGATGTAAGGATGCTGCACACCATTGTTCTGATGTCAAGATACTTTTTTTCAGTATACCATCACTACAGCAACACCAACACACCAAAACCCCCACAGTGCCTGTATCCTCAGCGAGAGAGGTTTCATTTCGATCGACTGTTCAGTGATGGGGGGGTAGATATCTAATGCCACTGTCTGTGTGACATGGAGTTAGATATCTATATAAAGGGTTGAAGTCACCTACATTGAGCATCGCTATTTTGTCGGCCGCTCTGGGGATGCTTCAAGTCGGGGTGTTCGGGTTCCCGGCGTGGCCAAGGACGTCACTGCATTTGTTATCGCGCTGGCATCGCAGATCCCTTTTTTCCCCCTAATTCTGAAATCGGTATACTGTTGTACCATCCACTGAAGTCAGAATCTTATTCCACCATCGTGCTGGTGTCAGGATGTTTTTGTACCCTCATTCTGATGACAGGATATTGTTCTTTGATTGTTCAGGTGTCCGAATGCTATGTACCATCATTCTGATGCCAGGATGCTGTTGTACTATCATTTAGATGTCAGGATGCTGTTGTGCCATTGACCTGAGGTCAGGATACTGCTGTATCATCAATCTGACAACAGGATGCTGTTGTAACAGTGTTCCAATGTCAGGATGCTTTTGTAGCAGTGTTCTCATGTCAGGATGGTGTTGTACCATCGATCTGAGGTCAGAATACTGTTGTACTATGGGTATGATGTCAGGATGCTGTTGTACTATTGATCTGATATCTGGATGCTGTAGTACCATGGTTCTGATGTCAGGATGCTGTTGTACTATCAAACTGAAGTCAGGATGCATTTGTACCATTGATCTGACATAAGGATGCTATTCTATCATTGATCCGAGGTCTGGATGCTGTAGTACCATTAATCTGATGTCAGGGTGCTGTTGTACAATTGATCCGATGTCAGGATACTATTGTACCAGCATTCTGATGTCAGGATGCTGTTGTACCATCGATCTGATGTCAAGATGCTGTTGTATCATTGATCTGAGGTCAAGATGCTGTGATTCTGTATCAAGGATGCTGTTCTACTGTTGATCAGTGGTCTGGATGCTGTAGTACCATTGATCTGATGTCAGGATGCAGTTGTACCATCAATCTAATGTAAAGATGCTGTTGTACCATCGATCTGATATCAAGATGCTCTTGTACCATTGATCTGAGGTCAAGATGCTGTTGTACCATCAGTCTGATGTCAGGATGCTACTGTACCATGGTTCTGATGTCAGGATGATATAGTACTGTTGATCTGATGTAAGCATGCATTTATACCATCGAGCTGAGTTCAGGATGCTGTTGTATCATTGATCTGATGTCAGGTTGCTGTTGTACCATTGATCTGATATCAGGATGCTGTTGTACAGTGCCATCAGTAGAGTATTCCAATGCTTCTGTACCATTGATCTGACATCAGGATGCTGTTGTACCATCAGTAGAATGTCAGAATGCCATTGTACCATCAATAGGATGTCAGGATGCTGTTGTACCATCAATAGAGTATCAGGATGGTGCTGTACCATTGATCTGACATCAGGATGCTGCTGTACCATCAACAGACTGTCAGAATGCTGCTGCACATTCAGTCTGATGTCTCAATGCTGTTGTACCACCATTCGGATGTCAGTTTGCCGTTTTACCATTGTGCTGACATCAGGGTTCGTCGTGCCATTATTCTGGAGTCAGGATGCTATTGTGCCATCATTTCGTGATCAGGATGCTAGTGTACCTTTGTTCTGATATTGGGATTCTGTTGTACCCTTGTTCTCATATTAGGATGCTGTTGTACCCTCAGTCTGATATCAGGATGCTATTGCACCCCTCATTCTAATATCAGGATACTGTTGTACCCTCACTCTGACAGCAGGATGCTTTTTTATTTTGCTGCTCCCTGCACCCCCGATCTGCCACTCCTTCTGGCTGCCCATCGTCCTGTTCTGCCTGCCAGTCTCACCCTTTGCTGCCGACTCCTGCAACCCAGCTCTCCAGGCTGTCCCTGTGTGTTCAGCAGGTCCAGCTTACCGCTGCCAACTCTCTACCCGGGGGTAGCATTCTTGGGGGGGTCTTCTGAGACTTCTGGGACTGGGGGGCAGGGCCGGTGCACTAGGGGGGCTGTTGGCATTAGGGCTAGGCATCCATCATCCAGCAGGCTGAGACAGGCACTGTATCCATTTTCTGAGCCCCTCTCCACACCCCAGTGACATGCACCTTGGCAAAACTCTGGAGGCAGACCCAGCGATGTGTGGTCACCAATGCCAGCAAGGCTCTGCACCCACCAGGTGTCTTTCTTCGAACGGTGCTTCACAGCACACTTCCCTGGGAGAAGAGCATCCATGAGGATGCTTTAGCACCCTCCTTGCTGGCCTCCACTGCTGATGTCCCAAGCTTGAAGCACAAACCCCAGTCATCAGCATGCCAAGCAGCTTCTCCATCACGTTATGCCACGGAGCCAGCAAGATGCTCCTCTAATGTTAGTCAGAAGTAAAGATGCTGTTACACCAAAAACAGAGATAATGCTCTGGGAATGGAGCTCAGGAAGGTTTCATTGCAGGGGGATGTTGTAATAGTGTGTGACTTAAACTTAAAAAGTATATTGGTGTACCGCTGAAGTCAGAGTTGCTCCTGAATGCAGTCCAAGATGGCTTGCACAACCAAAATCTCAGAGCATTTTCTTGCTGTTATAAAATGGAGTTTGTGTTAAGAATGTGAGAAAATTAAAAAAAACACTGAAAAATTTTCAAAAATCAGTAGTTGTGTTTGAAATAGTCCCTCTGCAGATGTGTTGTCATTACAAGGTACTAGCCTGAGATGCACTAAGCGAGCCAGTAGGGTGCATGTGTTTTTTATGTAAACTGTCTCTTGAAGTCACCGCCCCCCCATGGTTTTGTTCTATTTTTCTCCTTTCCTACTTTTTCCTTTTTTCAGTTTTGTTCTACCTTATTTTTTCTTTTGTTTTTTCACTCTGAAGTTCTGAATTGGAAATAATTGGTTTCAGGTGTTTTAGTTCAGTGACTGAGTGACCCAGTAGGTAGTAGTAGGAATGAAAGTGAAACCAGGATTAGGGATTGCAAAATCGAGGACCTGCACACTGATATTTGCAGTAATCGGGCAGCACTGATACTTGGACTACTGTATTTCATACCCATTGGTTGGGTTGTCTCAATCTAACAGGTAGGAAGAAGTTTCAATACGTCAGGATGCAGGACTTTCAGTATTCATTTTATAATATGATGGTGAAAATAAAAATTGTCAGATAAATTCATTCGTAAAATGGGTAGGAAAAATCCTGTGTTTTGAATGGTTACGAGCTGTGCACTAGGCAAGCAATAATACCCAACATGGTGGGCGGTATTGGGCAATGCTGGACCGCCCAGCGGCATAATGATGCCTGACACTGCAGGTGGAGGCCCTATAGAAACATAGAAGTTGATGGGAAATAAGGACCGCAAGGCCCATCCAGTTTGCCCATTTCTTTTTCTACCTTATAAATGTGCCATTGGCCTTTGCTCTGTCAGTGGCCTATCTATTCATACTCATCTGTATTGCTCCTTTATGCCTATCCCATGCCTGTTTGAAGCCCTGCACTGTATTCTTAGCCACCACTTCCTGAGGTAGGCTGTTCCATGCATCCACCACCCTTTCTGTGAAAAAGAATTTCCTCACATTCCCCCTTAATCAGCCGCCCTCTAATCTCATGCTGTGTCCTCTTGTCCTGCTATTTTTCTTATATTTAAACATGTTAGACTCTTTCACCTTGTTAATGCCCTTAAGGTGTTTGACTGTCTCAATCATATCACCTCTCTCCCCTTCCCCCTCCTTTGCTCAAGGGTATACATATTGAGCTCCGTTAATCTGTCCTCATATGTCTTCTGATGCAGTCCCTGCACCATTTTGGTTGCTCTTCTCTGGACTGCCTCAATTTGGTTAATGTCCTTGAGAAGGTATGATCCCCAGTACTGCATGCAGTACTCCAGATGAGGCCTAACCAGTGTCTTGTAAAGAGGGATTATTACCTCCCTCTTCCGACTTGTGATACCCCTACTAATACACCCTAACATCCCCTTAGCTTTACCTACTGCTTTAGAGGTCTGCTGGATGATTTCAGGTCATCGGTGATGATGATGCCCAAGTCTCATTCTTCCTTTGAGACTGCCAGCAACTCCCCTCCCTCCCTGCCTATAGGTGGCTTCAGGGTTTCTCTTCCCTATGTGCATGATCTTGCACTTCTTTGCATTAAATCACAGTTGCCACTTTTCTGACCATTTTGCTAGTTTATCCAGATCTCTTTCTTATTCTGCCCACCCCATCTGGATCATCTACTCTGTTGCAGATCTTGGTATCATCTGCAAGCAGACAAGCCTTACCCTCTAGTCCATCTGCAAGGTCACTAATGCAGATATTGAAGAGGACTGGCCCCAGGACTGATCCCTGAGGTACCCCACTTGTGACTTGCATCTCTTCTGACTGTATACCATTTACCACCACTCTGTTTTCTGCCCATCAACCAGTTTGCCACCCAGTTGACCAACTCCTGACCCACCCTGAGCCTACCCAGCTTGTTCATCAATCTTCTATGTGGAACAGTGTCGAAAGCTTTGCTGAAGTCAAGGTAGGTGACATCAAGTGCTCCCCCTTGGTCCGTCACTCTGGTTACCCAAAGAAATCTATGAGATTAGTTTGACAGGACCTTCCTTTTGTAAACCCATGCTGCCTTGGATCCTGTGATCCTATGGATTCCAGGTGTTGCACTATCATTTCCTTAAGGAGTGCCTCCATAATCTTGCCCAGTACTTAAGTAAGACTGACTGGTCTGTAGTTCCCTGTTACCACTCTTGTGGAGCGGGATCACATGAGCCCTTCTCTAGTCTTCTGGGACCTCTCCTGTGCTCACAGACTCACTAAGCAGTTCTGCTAATGGCTTTACTAGTTCCACCCTTAGCTCATTAAGTACCCTGGGATGTATGCCATCAGGTCCCATTGCCTTGTCCACCCTGAGCTTAGCAAGCTCTTGTAGGACTCTTTCTTTTGTGAAGGGAGTAGTACTCACCTCCCTCCCCCCTGTGTCCATGGTGCAGAGCTGTGGGCCCTGCCCAACATTCTCTTCAGTAAATACTGAGCAAAAGTATCTATTTAGGATAGATGCTTTTACAGGGTCCTACTCCTCACATGCCCTCTTTTCTCCTTTGAGCTTAGCAATACCCCCTCTGGACTTTCTCCTTTCACTAATGTATCTGTAGAAAGTCTTGTCACCTTCTTTACTGTTCATGCTAGTGTTTCCTCAGTTTGGGACTTTGCCTGACTTACTGCCTTCCCTGCTTCCCTTAGGGCAGTTTGGTATGCCTCCCTATCTTCATTCCGCTGTGTTCCCTTATATTGCCTGAAGGCCAGCCTTTTGGCTCTGACCTTTTCTGCTACTGTGAGTGGTTTCCTTCTTCTTTTGCACTTCCTTTTCTGTCTAACACAATGGAATGTTGCTTCAAGTATTGCATCCTTAATGCTTGCCCACTTTGCCTGTACCCCCTCACCTGTGTATTTTTTTTTTTTGCCAGGGCTAGCTTAACTCTGTTGGCCATCTTATCAAAGTCAGCTCCTCTGAAGTCCCATATTTTGCATTTGAAAGGGATGATTTAGATGTAGTGGCCAAATTGAACCATACCATGTGATGGTCACTGGCTCCCAGGTGACCTTCTACCTGGAGATCTGTGACCCCTTCCCTGTTAGTCAATACTAGATCTAGAATAGCCCTGTTTCTTGTGAGTTGTTGTACCAGTTGTTTGAGGCCCTCCCCCTGCAGGAAATCCACCATGTGTCTAGTTCTGGCAGATGTTCCTGCTGGTATTGACCAATCTATATCCGGCATGCTGAAGTCTCCCATTATCAGAACCTCCCCTTTAGCTGTCATGTTTTGTATTTTTTCTAACAGTAATGTGTCTATATCCTCCCCCTGGTCTGGAGGCATGTAGACAACCCCAGTTCTTATGGCTGTCCCATTTCCTGTTTCCAGGGTGACCAACAGTTCTTCTGGCTCCTTATGTGTATTCTGAATTTCTGTAGCTTTGATATTTTCATTGACATACAGGGCCACTCCCCATTTTTGCACCTCGGTCTCTTCAGAGCAATACATAGCCAGGTACTGAAGTCTCCCAAATGTGGTTACTGGTAAACCATGTCTCATTAATTGCTACTGTGTCCAGTTTAGCCTCTGACATTATTGCCTGCAGGTCTAGGATCTTATTTCCCAGGCTGTGAGCAGTTGTGTACATGATTTTCCATTGGCCAGATTTCGGTGTGTTAGTTGTTGGGTGAGGTTTGGCATTTCCCCTGCGCATCGTATGGGGAGACAGACCTTTTTTCTTACCTGGTGATGCAAATGAACTGCAAACATGCTGAATCCCTGTTTGACCACTAGCTGAGGGGAGAGGGGTGTTATTCCCATTCGACGTATGGGGTGCTGCGCCCTTCTCCCCATTTGCTAGTTTAAATATTCTGCAACGATGTCAAACTTCTGCCCCAATGCACTGACTCCCTCCTTAGTCAGATGCAGTCCATCAAATTTAAAGAACTTTCGTTCCTAGAACTGTTGCCAGTTCCCTACAAATCTGTGTCCTTTTTCCTGGCACCAGCCTTTGAGTCACATGTTTAGTTCCCCTATCTCGCCTTCTCTGACCTTCCATCCATCTGCCCCCCTCTCCCAGACTTGCAGGATCTCAGAGAAGGAGATGCCGGATGAAATGGATGATAGTTTGTCACCCAGCCTGGTCAGGTGTTCCTTGGTCTCCACAACTGACCGGTTGGTGAGATCATTAAACCCTATGTATACCAGGACATCAGTGTTTCCTCCTGCTTTGTGAACAAGTTTAGCAATGTGGTCAGTGTCTCTCCACACTGATGTACCTGGGAGACATCTGACCATTACCCCTGGCTGGAGAAGGGTATCAACTCCCTGAATCATGGAATCGTGAAGTCTCCTGTGATAAGAAGTGTTTTGGATTTCCTTTTTGCTTTTTTTGCTTTGGTTCCTGATTTGGGTGAGTTTTGTTGTGCTAGCTCCTGTGCTGCAGTGTCCTGCTCTGCAGTGTCCTCTGCCCCTTTGTTTGATTTCAGAGATAGAGGCAGACACCTATTTGCAGTGTTTATATGGTTTTTGGAGGTAATATGTTGGAGAGCACAGAGTGATGGGGCACCGGATTTTCCCCTCCTAACGGCCTCCCAACCTCCTGGACCAACTACCCTCTGTGGTCAAGGTTCTTCCTTTGGATGTTAGGGAAACGGCAGGTGGTTCTTATAATACATTTCCTCTTGAATATGAAATTTGAGCCATGCAATCTCTGCCCATGCTGCCCGGAGCTGAGCCCTAAGATCTCCAAGGGCCCAGCATGTAGGACAGTGTCCTAAATCCTGTAAAACTGTCCTTCTGGAAAGTGTTCCACAATACCTGCAGTTAATGATATCCATTCCATATAAGTTGCTGGGTTTATAACCTGGTCAGAGTAATTAGAAGGAAGAAAATGTAAGTAATGGTTTGATTTTGTGTTTTGTTTTCGTATAACTTGTTATAACAAGTTAAATTACTAGTGCCCCTGTAAATGAGCTCAACTTGTGGATGCCCCACTGATCCGCCCCTTCCTGTTTTGCCACAGGAAATGTCCCAACTGTTGTACCCTATAAAAAGAGTGTAGTGTGGGGTGGTTGGAGATGGGGGTGGGTGGCTGGGCCCTTCCCTTGCCAAAAAAGAACAACCACGGACGAAAAAACAAGGAGGTGAGAGCAGATACAATCAGTCAACAACAAATGCAGTAACCCTGAAAGCTTATCCTAATGTTAGATAAAACTGTAAAATCTGTAAAGCACTACCTGTAATAATTTAAGAGAAGACATACCCTGTAAGAAACACTTTGCTACAGAGAAAAATTAAACTGTAACAGAATATGTACCTTGCAAAAGACAATTTGAATCAGAAGATTACAGCAGTAATCTGCTAGCACGCACCTGTAGGCACACCTTGTAATAATGCAGAAGAAGGTATACCAGCAACAACAATTTGAATCAGAGAAAAATAAAGCAATGAAATGTTAGCAACAAACAGTAGCAATCCCTGTGAGTATAAAATAAATAAAAACAACACACAGTAAATCTGCTTAGCCAAAAGAAGTTTTAATCCTTTTCCTTTGCTCTGGTAAAGTTCTCTGCTCTGTCCTTTCAAGCAATCTTAGAAGTAAAGAGCTCAGGTGAAGCTAGGTGCCTTGACCAGCAAACCAAGTCTTCTACCCAACCCCCCGGAAGGTCCAGTATTGCCCAATACCGCCCACCCTGGAGGGTGGTATTGCGATTAAAAAATAGGTTTTGTGAAGAAAATGTTTAAAAAAATATAAAAATCTGAAAAATAGTTAAAAAAACCCTTTAAGAAGCTTTTTCTGCAAAATAGTCCCGCTGCTGCTAGACCTGGCAGTAGAGGTTGCTGTTAAATATCCTAGTGTTTAAATGTTGTAAGTAGCGTGCCCTCGTCTCCTCACCCCCGCCCCAAAAACAATGCACCCATTCTGTTCTGAGGAAGTCCGTTTGAATATCAGACTGTTTTGTTTTATTGCTAGCTTGTGAATTTGCCATTAAGCATGTGTCTAATAAAATGACTGCTGTTAGTGGCTCATCTTAACAAGAATGGCTTTGTTGGCATCTGGTTCGGTGTGCTGGATCAGCTGCAACAGCACATTTAGAGTTAGTTAAGAAGTGTGGGAATATTACTAATATGAGGTAGTATTTTTTTTTTCAATGCATGATATGAGTGAGGAAATTATGGCTGAGAATGGGCATGAAAAAGTACAGGGGTAAACACTACAGTAGTCGCAGTGGTCGGGATTGGAAAGTGAGTGAGAAAGGGAAATTGATCAGAATATATGCAAAAATGAAATCCTGTTGAACTTTTAAAGTGTGCGAGGCTCTTCCTTTTTTTGCTGAGAGGTGACTTGGGGTTCTGATGTTCATTCTCATTAAAAAGTAAAGAGATACGATGGCCTATAACATCCGAGTATGGAGCTGCTCAGGGAGGGATGGAGGGTCGGGAGCAGGGCATCGATGAAGGTCGACCGAGCTGGCAGAAAATATGAAAAGTATCTGTGTTAAAACAGGTAGAATTATGTATTATTTCATGATTTTGGTGTGCAATATTGAGCAGGGGTAGTCAGCAGGGCTACAGTTTTTAGAATTAAGGGATCTGCAGAATTGGGCTGAGGAGTGGTTTTCCTAACTTTCACTTTCCACAGATGGAGACCCGCTGCCAGCTTGCATGATCTACTAGATTGTCTGGCCTTTGGGTGAGCAGAGGAATTGAGTAACTCTCTTGCACTAGAGCATGTTTCTGTGGATGAAAATTTTTTTTTTTTTTCACAAAACTGTGTTTTATTTGATTACTGATGGTTCTACGAGATTGGGAGTGGGGGCAGTGGCCCATATCACTTGCTGGGGAGTCTCAATTAGCAAGAAGCAAAAATGGCAGGTCTACCATTTCAAAATTACCAATGCCAATTGATACTGGTACTGATGTCTTTTGGGACTAGCATGTTTAGTGCCCGGGCTCTGTTGTCTGATAGATGCCCACCTTGGCAGAGCTATCAGCCAATCAGAGCCCGGAGATTTCTTATCCCATTTTCTAAAAATATCTAATGCATGGTTAGCAACAACTTCAGACAACCACAGTTGTATTTCAAAAATAAGGTATTAAGAAGTCCAATAGAATGTTTACTTTTTGAACCACCACCATTTTTTACCACTGCTAGCCATGAACTTGCCCAAACCTTGGAAGATGCTACATTTAAAACACCAATATAAGTTACACTTGATCCTTTGCTTCTTTACTAAAACTGCTATTTTCAGATACTGGGCTTCTGTCCTCCCAACCCGCTGCTGCTGTCTGTACGACTGGCCAGCCCACACTCATCAGTCATTTTTCCCAATCACAGCTGAGACAAACAAAGTAAAATCTTACTTCGAGAGGGCTCTTACAGTAGGTAATTACATGTAAGACTGAAGCCGGCAGGCATCAGGACCCCACAGAAAAATTTCTAGCTAGCAGTCTCTGGCGAGGGACCGCCCCCACATCAGGTGACCAGCATCAGGCAATGTCGGTATAAAGGGGCGGTCCCTCATGCCCACCCTCCAGTTTTTCCTGGCGTTTGCTTTCGACAGTGCCTTGTGGTTAAGTTCCACTGCTTGTTAGTCAATTGTCGCCGGTAGTTGTACTGTCATTTTTTTCTTCCATTTCGATTATATTTGTCAGGATTTTCTTACCTGCCATGTATGTCGTCCCCTACCACGTCCAAGCACAAGAGCAAGTGTAGCTCGTGCAGTGCCCAACTTCTGCACAAAGATGGCCATTCTTAGTGCCTCATCTGCCTAGGCCCCGACCACCCGTGGATTCCTGTCAGCAGTGCCTGAAGTTCAACGCAGCTACCCGCAAAAGAAAGCAGAAGTCCCTGGAGGCCTACATACTAAAGAAGAAGATGTCCTCCATGGAAAAGGAGCTGAAAAAGCTCCGACAGGTTTCCACCTCTCCCGAGGGCCTTAAGAAGAAGGAGAAGCGCCGGGACCAGGACTCCTCATCCACAGCTATGACAACTTTGGCTGGGATCGCCGCCCTTCAGGTAACGCCTCCGGGGACCATTCCTCACACCGCCTTGTGGTAGCGTTTTTGAGGCGGCGCCGCCCCCGGCTGGTTCGTGCTTAGCCAGCCGGAACCTGCGACAAAGGGAGGCATCTGCTCCCAGTAAGGCCACCCCGCGCAGCCTTCTGTCTGAGCTGTCTGGTAAGTCGGGCGATGCACTCTGACATCTGCCCCGAGCCGACCACTAAGTCGCTTGACCCTTCGGGGCAGCACACAGTTGTCAAGCCACCCATCAAGGTCGCCTCCCCTGCGCAGCCTTCTTCAGGCACTGGGTCCGATCAGTTGGACGTCGGCTCCTCTGACGCCCGCCCAGATCCTGCCGGTCAGATGTCCGCCGACCCGTCTGGCAGTCGCCCGGCAAAGGAGCATGCGCTGATCCTCTGATCTCATCTGACACCACCGGTTCCCCACAGCCTTCGCTGCTGCTGTCAGAGGCCCCTGCGTCTCCCCAACTGGACCCGGAGGATCCCTACAGCCCTTCCCCGGATGCTGCTGGGGACTCTTCAGTGCTTTCTTCATTTCTTCCTCCTGTAGGTCTGGATGGCCTGACATCGGACCCTCATATGCCGGCTCCATCGCCGGCCGATGTCCCCTTGCCCAACGGCACCTCGACACCGGACCTGATGCCTGCTGGGCCACCTGTTCCAGGCCCACCTGCGGGGCGTCTTCCAGGACCTTCCACCCCGGTAAAGCCCTTGGTGCCAGATCTTATGCTATCTTATCCAACGCCATCTTATCCGGCTCTACAGTATCCGGCACCACAGTACCTGACACCGCAGTACCCGGTGCCTCAGTACTCGACACCCGGCTAACCGGAGAGGCTCAAACCAGAAGGCCAGGCAGGGGCGGCCTTACTGGGAGTAGATGCCTCCTTTGTCCCGGAGGCTCCCGACTGGCCCGAGCGTGAACCAAATCCTCGCGTACTGCTTTGTGAAGTCGGCCCTCACTTGTACTCACAACCTCACACTAACTTACATTCTTCTTAGCCATAGATGTGAAAAACTAATTTTTTTTTCAAACTTACATTTTTTTCTCTGGTACTGGGTCTCCTGACTTCGCTCAGTATGCAACTCCTGAGCTCCAACATTTCACCCGTGTCTGTCCCACTCACGGTAAATCCACCAACTGTATTACAGTAACAAAAACAAAAATCAAAACCAAAGAAAAAAAAATCCACTTTTTTCCTGTTCAGAGAAATTTCTCCCACGTGTCTTCAACTTGGGGAGGCAACGAGTAGGTAGCACCAAGGTAACTGTGACAACCACTTTAAGAGCATAAACTACGGAGGCTGCACAAGCACAAGAGTCCCCACAGTAACAATGCAAAAACTCATGCAAATATAAGAGGAGGAACTATTTTATTATACATTAAATCAAGCACGTAAGAATTCAAACATCTAAACATAAAATTATTTCTAGGGACGTGGATATATTGTTCAATCCACACTTTGTGGTAGGTTCCTTGCCACTTTAAATCTTGCCAGAAGGTCTTGAAGCTGACTCCTCCCACCCACCCGGGGTGGTAAAATCCTCAACTCCGCCCCATGACGCCAGATCTTCTTTACCGCTTGGAAGCTCAGGTTCCCTCGTTAGCACTTTGCATTTTAGGCCTGGATCCACACTCTTCGTATTTCCCGAAACTAATTTGAAAATTTACAAGACTAAGGTCTTCATCTTCCCTCGAGACATCAATGGACAAATTGACTCCAGGCTTCTGTCGATGTCCTTGAGGGCAGAAGATGTCCCAGACTGATCCGCACTCCACGTGCGTCTACTGCCTGGGGCTTGGCCACGATTCGCAGGCCTGCAAATTGTGCAAGTCTTTCTCAGCTTCAGTCTTGGTGGACCGCACTGCCAGAATACTTCTTGGGCACCCCGAAAAATGATACCTGCAGGTCAGGTCTAAGGAGGCCTGTTGGACGGTGTCCACAGCAGTAGGCTCCATGAGGCAGTTGGAGCAGATGATCGCCCTTGAGGAGGAGGCAGCCCAGGTCGCTTCTTCTTCCTCCTCGGCCGCAGCATTTATCTCACTTTCCTTGGGCTCCTCCTACACTACTTCTTTTAAGTAGCTTTGTCAGTCCCTCTCCCACTAAGGGAGAAGGGCCATTGGGTCATACCAGTCGGTCCAGGAAGAAGGATTCTGAAGGTAAGCCCCACCATCGACATTCGTGGGAGTAGGAGAGATCCCCTTCACCGGACTGTCAACTCTCGACTCTGGTCGAGGTTGCAGCTGCGGCCGCTGGCTTCACGGTGTCCCCGTCAGGTCAGCTGGCTGGGACATCCATCGACGTGGTTGACCCGTCAGACAGTTTGTCGACTGAAGAAGCCGACAACCCTTCTTCACCGGTTCCCCCTGTGGTTACTGAGGACTTGCTTGTGCCTCCTGTGCCGAAGTCCCCGGTTAAGGTCCCTGCACCGAGGAAGGGTCATGTTTCCCCCTTTCCTTCTCTGACCCACCTTCAGAATCTCTGAAGATCTCAGTCTTGGTCCTCTTCCAGCTCCAGCTGGTCCTGCCGACATCTGCGGTCTCTGTTTTGGCACCATGGAAAGCGGCGTCGCCGCTCATCCTCTTCGGAGGATAGACTCCGGCGCAACTTGCGTTGACGCTATGAGGACTTGATGTGGCAGCAACTTTTACTGACCGGTAACAATCCGACCCCGTCGCCTTCTCCGGCCATTAAGTGGCTGTCACTGGAGCAGCCGAAACAACCCCTTGTGGTAGTTGAGGAGCTGACCCTGGCACCGGTTGTTTGGCTGAAACCGGCTGCTCCACCCATTGTGGTGGAATCTGTGCCTCCACAACCAAAGACTGGGGCCCCGACCAAGGATTCTCAGTTGGGTCAGGGCTTGCCCCATAGGTTGTTGGTCACCCTCACTCCCGATCGACCTCGGCAGGTGGAGGGGTGACTGAGGCGCTCGGCAGCTGTTCGCAGACTCCTCGGAGTCTGACGACGACTCCTCCCTGTTCTCCAGGCTGCTTGACCTGGAATCTGCAGGAGGCCAGTCGGTGGATGAGAGCCCATCCTCATCTTTGGGTATGCTTTGACTCATCTCAGAGTCTACTGGGATGCAGCTCGAACCCATTCAAAAACGGGCCAATTATCCCCTTGCAGAGATACTAGACTGAGGGGATTCCCCTACGAAGGCCTTTCCGGTGGCTGAAGCCATTGTTGGCCCTGCCCTGGAGTTGTGGCAGCAGCCAGCATCTTGTCCCACGCCTTCGGCCAGGATGGCTCGCAAGTACGTGGTCCCCACCGGTTCACTCTCCGGTTTCTTAGAGCACCCCTCTGCGGAGGGATTAGTGACCGATAGCGTTTTCTGGTGTTCCTGGAACACTTGGGATGTGGACAAACCACCTGATAAGGAATCCAAAAAGTTGGATTACTCAGGGTGGAAGGTTTACGCTGTTTCTTCCCTAGGCCTTCATCAGGCTAGCTCGGCTGTTCTGATGGCCCATTTCTCACACACCCTTGTGGGCTCCCTGGGAAGGTGATTCCTCATCTCCCGGCTAACCTTCAGATGATGGTCAAACAGGTGTGGGATCAAGGAAGGGGCGGTGGCTAAACAACAGTTCCAAACTTCATTGGACATTGGTGACTCTTGTGCCCGATCAGTAGTGACCGCAGTGGCCATGCACCACAGAGCTTGGCTGCAGATCTCCACCTTCACGGCAGACACCCAGCACAAGCTGGCAGATGTTCTCTTCTTGGGCACCAACTTGTTTGGCCTGGAGTGGAAGGTCATCTACAGAGGATCGAGAAGTCCAACGCCACCTTGGACTCGGTCACATCTGCCCAGAAGGACAAAGGCTGTCAGCAGCAGCGTAAGCCCTTTCACCCTTCCACTTCTGCAACACGTCCAGCCCAGCAACACCAGCATCAGGGCCAGCAGGCACACACTTGGCACCCTAAGGCCAAGTCTGCCACTTCCTCTAGTAGGAAGCCTGGAGGCAAGGGTCTAGGAGGACCCTCAGTGGGCCCTTCCTCCAAGCCTGCCCAGTGACGGGTTGAGGGGTGTCACCCCCAGCCTTGTCACTCCTCCCCGGGTTCCCTTCCCCCCCCGTGGGGGGACGGCTCCACCACTTCTTTTCCGCCTGGTCTGCTATCACCACGGATTGCTGGATGTTGGAAGTGGTCGGCAGGGGTCTGCCTCTGGAATTCAAGCAGTTTCCTCCCTATTGAGCCGTTGCCCCATGGGGGGGCTACAGGTTCCACAGCCTCTCTGTCGGCTCATCGAACCGACATTGCCTTGCTCCTCCAGAAGGAGGTGATCAGCGAGGTGGCGGACCCCCCTCCAGACGCAGGGTTTGTGTCCAGGTACTTCCTGGTCCCAAAACGGATGGGGGAGCTGGTGCCCCATTCTCGATCTGCACGCCCTGAACAAGTTCCTAAGGCTTTGCACCTTCAGGATGGTCACTCTGGCTCAGATCATTCCATTCTTGGAACCAGGTGTGTGGTTCTATTCTCTGCACCTTCAGGACACGTTCTTTCATGTCCCAATCCGTCCGTCTCATCAGCGATTCCTCTGCTTCAGAGCAGAGGGATCTCTTTTCGAGTTCCAGGCCATGTCCTTCGGCCTCTCTCCAGCTCCCAGGGTCTTCACCAAATGCATGGCAGTGGTGACAGCATTCCTGCGGCACCGAGGGGTCCAGGTGTGCCCTTACCTGGACGACTGGCTGATTGCAGCCCCCTCCAGGTTGGCGGTAGAGTGGTCCACGGATCTAGCCCTCCAGGTCTACTCTCAGATTGGTCACCTCATCAACGAGGCCAAATCGGAACTCATGCCATCGCAGGTGATTCAGTTCATCAGGGCAGAGCTCGACTCTCTTCAAGCCAGAGCCCGGCTCCTGGCGGACAGGGTCGAGGTCCTTTCCTGCTTTGCCCAATCATTTCTGGTTGGGCAATTGCACCCTGCCTGGGACTTCCTGGGCCTCATGGCAGCCTGCACCAGCATGGTCCATTGGGCCCGCTGGCATATGTGTCTCCTGCAGTGGGAGCTGGCCAGCCAGCGGTCACAGCGCTCTGGTCCTCTGGACCAGCCGGTGACAGTGACCCAGGAGATGTGGAATGGCTTGCAGTGGTGGCTCGTCCCAGCTCATCTGCAGGAGAGTATTCTGTTCATCCACCCCGAGCTGACGGTCACTCTAATGACCGATGCCCCTCTGATGAGTTGGGGTGCCCATCTGGAGGAGCTCAGAGCCCACGGCCTCTGGTCCCCTCAGGAGTCTCGATGCCACATCAACCTGCTGGAGCTTCAAGCGGTTCGACTAACTCTCACCACCTTCACTCCATTTGTATGGGGTCAGGTGGTTCAGGTCCAGATGCACAATACCATGACCATTTACTACCTCAACCGTCAGGGCGGGACGCACTCCTTGCCTCTGTGCAAGGAGGCTCTCCGTATCTGGTCTCTTGTGATCAGTCTGGAGGTGGATCTCCTAGCCATCCTTGTGGCAGGAGCCTCCAACAGTTTGGCCGATACCCTCAGCCGGATAGGCGCTGCATCTCATGAGTGGTCTCTCCTGCCGGAGGTAGTACAAGAGATCTGTTCTCCTATTGGGGCTACCCTCAGGTGGCCCTGTTCTCCTTCAGGGAGAATGCAAAGCTGAGGCTGTTTCATGCCTGCCTTCCCTCCGTTTCCCTTGATCCACAAGGTGCTTCTCAAGGTGAAGAGGGACAAGGCGCAGGTGATTCTGGTAGCCCCAGACTGGCCCCGCCAGTTCTGGTACCCAGATCTCCTCAGCCTCAGCTCCAGGCTCCCAAGGCGGCTTCCAGCCCGCCCGGACCTGCTCTCAGTTGACAAGGGGAAGGTTCTCCACCTGGACCTTCAATCCTTGCACCTGATGGCCTGGTACCTGAGCAACTAGAGTTCCAGGCATTGGGTCTTTCCGACAAGGCCCTCAATGGCGTTGAGGCGTCCCGTAAGGAGTCGACCAGAAAATGCTATGCCTTCAAATGGAAGAGATTCTCCATTTGGTGGCAGGACAAGGGGTTGGACCCTTCTTCCTGTTCCTTGGCTAGCATTCTGGACTACCTGTGGTTCCTTTCTCAACTAGGGCTTTGGTTAACAACCCTTAAGGTGCACCTGACAGCCATCGCTGCTTACTGGGCATGGGCCAGCAAGCAGTCGGTGGTGCAGGAGAAGGTGGTCAGGTGCTTTTTCAAAGACCTTGATCACATATCCGCTCTGGTGTGAGAACCTCCACCTCCGTGGGATCTACTGCTGGTATTGGCTAAGCTCATGGGCAAGCCATGCGAACCGATGCACAGGTGTGACATCTCTCACCTGTCGTGGAAGACCGCCTTCTTGGTGGCTATCACATCAGCCAGAAGGATGGGAGAGCTCCAGGCACTTTCCATTGAGTCTCCTTATCTGGTCTTCCACAGGGACAAGATTGTTCTTCGTCCCCACCTGAAATTCCTTCTGAAGTTGGTGTCAGAGTTTCACCTTAACCAGGTGTTGACTCTGCCAGTGTTCTACCCCAATCACACCTCGGAGGCCAAATATAGGCTCCATACGTTGGACCCTAGAAGAGCGCTCTCTTATTATAAGGAGCGAATGGCTAAAGTTCGGGGAGAGGTTCACCAGCTGTTTGTCAGCTACGCTGAAGCCGTACCTAGCAGACCTGCAGCCAAGTGGACGATAGGCAGGTGGGTCACCTCCTGCATAGATCTCTGCTATAGGTTGGAGGGCATGGAGCCTCCCAAAGGGATAAGAGCTCATTCTACCTGCTGCTTCGGTGGCTACTTCTAGGGACATCCCTATCCAGGAAATCTGCAGGACTGCTACCTGGAAGTCTGCACACACCTTCATTTCCTTACCACATTGACCTAGAGTCACGCCGGGATGCTGGTTTTGGGACTTCGGTTCTCCAGTCCTTATTCCCTAAGTAGTGAGTGCGCACCTTGCCTCCCTCCTTCTGGAGAACTGGTAGGAGTCTGCCACAAAGTGTGGATTGAACAACATATCCATGTCCCTAGAAATACAGGTTACTTACTTGTAACAGGAGTTCTAGTAGTGGTATATGTTGTTCATCCACATGATCCACCCGACCTCCCCGGCTTTGACACACAACCTGGCTTCCAGCGGGCTAGATCTGGCGTCATGGGGTGGAGTCGAGGGTTTTACCACCCAGGTGGGAGGGAGGAGCCAGGTTGAAGACCGTCTGGCAAGATTTAAAGCAGCAAGAAACCTGCCACAAAGTGTGGAAGAACAACATATACCACTCCTAGAACTCCTGTTACAGGTGAGTAACTTGTATTTTTTTAAAACACACAGTGGTCCATTTTCTAAGTGTAATAATACCCTCCAGGGTGGGCATTATGGGAGATAATAGACTTCTAGGGGCTATAAGGCCCTCCACCTGCAGCGTCGGGCCTCATTGCACCCCCAATAACGCTCACCCTGTTGGGTATTATTACTTACTCATTTGCTCTCTTTTTTTCTTCAGTTGAGATCTCTTTCATATTGCGCTTGACCTTGTGTCCATCTCACACTTCCCCTACAGTCCTCAGATGCCACCCTTCATCCTACCAGTAAGTAGCCAGTAAATACTAAAAAAATGCTTGCCAGTAATCTTTTATTTATTTATTATTTTTTTGTTACAATCACAGTGCAACACTAGCACTCCCAGTTCTCCTGAATGGCCAAGTAGTCATGAACTCTCCATGATATCCCTGGCACTCAATAACAAAATAACTTTTTTTAAGCTATCTACATGTTCAGTATTGCTGGACAGCACACTAAAAAGTGGTTTTATCTGTTTATGTGTCTATATGGAGTGGGGGGGGGGTTATACACAACCATCTTCAACTTCAGTGGCCACAGTGGGACAGAAGTCCTAGGGGCAAAACAAAATGCACTGGCAGAGGAACTATTTTACATAAAATACCTCCAAGAGCTTTTTATTTTGCCATCTAACCCTATTAATATTTTTTTACATGCTTGTAAAATATGCTGCCCCATTTTATAAGTGCTATAAGACACTCTGGGGGTATGCATTAGACATTTCCAATGCATGGCCAGAGCCTGAAGGCACTCAGCCTATGGACCCATGCCTCATTATGCCCCTGGCCGTGCATTAGAGATGTGTAATGCGTACACCCTCATGTCTTATTGCTTACTTACTTTGCACCAGCAGGGAAAATACATCATTTATTTCTACTCCAGGAGTGTCATAATGGATAGTTCCACTGCAGGAGCATCATCAGATTCCAAAACATCTGTCAGAATTCTTTAATGATACAAATCCTTGCCAGGACTTATTGGAAACTTGGGAATACTTGATTCCTTAGAACGTGTTCATTTGAATGTGCATGGCAGTATTGGATTGAACCATTGTGTACAGAAAAAGAAGTCAAGAATCAAGGTTTTTAAAGTTTTTGTTTTAATAAAATACTAGGATCTGAGCACTGTAATCTACCTTACTAGAGAGTCACTGCATTGTATATATTGCATATGCTATGGGGTGGCTTAAAATGTCACTTTTCTTTTTATTTGTAGTATTTGACCTCTGTAGATCTCCGCCATTCTAAGGTCCTAGAAGTCAAAACCTGTAGATAAAAATAAATTAGATATCTTCTTTGGGAGTATCTCAGTCATCAGATCACACTGTAGGAACTTCACCGTCGGTGAAGCAGGATCGACATGGAAGATTTTCCAGCAGTAAAACTGGGGCCGCCCACACTGACATCACTTGTCATTGTTGTCAACCCTGTAAATGTGTGAGCAGTCATGCTCCCTCCTCAGTTCTTTCCCGCCATGGATTCCGATCGCAGGGGTCTCCATGGAAGCTCTGTCACCGTTTGCACTTTTTTTGCTTTTGCTTTTTTCTTTTACTTTAGTTTTTAGGGTGTCTTTTTTACAAGAGATTCCTTTTCCTCGTTTATGTCGAGAGTTACTCCTTCCACATCTCTTTTCCATCAGTGCCACTGCAGAAAGAACGTTTCTTCTTCAGACGACCACAACCTCTGTGTCTGCTGTCTTGGGCCTGACCATGAGGTTGCTGACTGTCAGCTCTGCCAAAAATGTAATCTTGCAACCCTTAGGTGATGCAAAAAGGCTTTGAAGAAATTCCTCATGGAACTGCAGGTAGCCAGTTCTGGGCAGGGGTCTTCCAGAATCCCTCCTTCCCAGTCACCGGTGGGTTTGTCAAGCTCCCAGGCTTTAAAGGCCTGAGACAAGTCCTTGGGGAAAAGTCACAACAAAGACTGTGCCTGGGACCACTCCCCAACGGCTTCATCCTCCTCAAAGTGTACCTTTCGGCTGTCTCTCCCTTTCACAAGCCCAAGGATGGTCGTACTGTGGCTCAGCTAGATGTGTCCCATACTTTTCCATCCTGCACCTGCAACCTCCAATCTGTTCCCCTGTCCCAGCGTGGGATTTAAATTTTGTTTTGGAAAAACTGACCCTGTCTCCTTTTGAGCTAGCTACCCATTCTTGTGAGCTATGCTTTCTTTCTTGAAAAGTTGTTTTTGTTTGCGATTACTTCTACTTGAAGCATTTCTGAGCTTCAGGATTTTTGGTGTGAGGAGCCTTATTTGATTTTTCAGAAAGGCAGGGTGTCTTTGTGCATGAATCCTAAGTTTCTTTTATCCTGAGCCAATCCATCCACTTCCCGTGTATTTTCCAGAGCATGCCAATCCAGGGGAAGCACTGCTCCATACTTTAGATGTGCACAGAATATTAAAATATTATCTGCTCTGAACTAAGGACTGCAGTTAGACAAAGCAGCTTTTTGTTTCTTTCACCCCAGGAGCGTTCAGGTTTCCAAACAATGTTTGTCCAAATGGTTGGCCCACTGTATTGTGTTCTGCTGCAACAAGCATGGCAAGGAATTGCTAGAGGTGGTGCAAGTCTACTCCACAAGTGGCATGGCTACCTCTGTGGCCTGTTTCAAGGGAGTCTCATCCACTGACATTTGCGCTGCTGCCACCTGGAGCACCATCCCTGCTTTTACCAAACATTACGGTATGGATATTGCTTTTAGAGCCTGAGCAGGCTTTGGCTGGGCTGTCCTTCAGGACCTTCTGTCCTAGACCTCGGTGTGCCTACCACCCAGACTGTTCTGCTGCACTTGTAACTGCTTGGGACTCATTCCTACAGTGTGAACTGATGACTAAGATACTAAGGAATATACTAAGGAAAAATATGGAGCAGAAAGGCAAAAACTGACCATAGTAGCTCCTACAGTATACGTTAAAGATTATGTCCTTATTTGAAAACAAAAAGTCATTAAGTCTCTTTTTAAATATATTTTTGTTATTGCTTATGATAACAAATAATAGTAAAGGATTCCAGGGATTAACAATTCGTTAAGAAAAAGAACAGTTATACAAGAACTTACTGTAACAGTAGATCTTTGAGAGGATCTCAGTCCCACATCACCCTATTTGGGGTTTTTTTTGTCTCAGACTGGCTATCTGGTGTATCTAGCCTTTTATTTAGGCCTGGGCCTAACTAGGCTTGGACTAAACAGACAACAAAAGCAGTTAGGAGGGCTAGTGGGATGCTAGGGTGAATAGGGAGGGGTATTACAAGCCGTAGGAGGGAGGTGGTGATCCCACTGTACAAGACACTGGTTAGGCCTCACCTAGAGTACTGTGTGCAGTTCTGGAGGCCACACCTGCGTAAGGATATTGACACAGTGGAAACAGCACAGAGGAGGGTAACTAAGATGGCGCAGGGTCTGCATGACAAGGCATGTGGGGATAGACTTAGGGACCTCAATGTGTACACATTGGAACAGAGATGGGGGGACATGATTGAGACTTTCAAGTATCTTAAGGGCATAGATAAGGTAGAAGGGGATAGCATCTCCCAGTATAAAAAGTACAATAGAACTAGAGGGCATGACATGAAATTACAGGGGGGTTGCATAGGGGGTAACCTGAGGAACTTCTTTTTTACAGAGAGGGTGGTGGATGCCTGGAATGCCCTGCCTCAGAAGGCAGTGGGAGCATGTACAGTGGAGGGATTCAAGATGGCATGGGATAGGCACAAAGGAATCATACATATGAGGGGGGCATAGCTGAGTCTGCTGACCTAGTAGAAGCAGCGGGAGCAAATTGGTAAAATGGGCAGACTGGATGGGCCTTGTGATCCTTTTCTGCCATCGACTTCTGTTTCTATGGGCATCTCTCTCTCTCTCCCCTTGGTCCCCCAATACATGGGTTTGCTTCTTTAGTTTCCAGGGAATTGAACTGAGGAGGGAGCAGGGCTGCTCACACCTTTAAAGGGTTGATGTCATCTGCAGGTGATGTCAGCTTAGGTGCACCCAGTTGTACTGCTGGAAAATCATCCGTGTGTGGATCCTGCTTCACTGACAGTGAAGTTCCTATGGTGTGACCTGATGCCTGAGATCACCTCAAAGATCTACTGTTATGATAAGTTCTTACGTTACTGTTCTATTTTCAGTCAGCCTATGGCATAAATAAATGAAAGGTTTCACCTGATTTTGTTTTGTTTTGTTTTGTTTTATTTCAGGGCTATGGACTGCTGGTGTCAATGGTGGACAAAATGACTTTTCTGTTTGAAGACTTGAAAAGGAAAAATACTCTGGATGCCCAGCTCACTGAATTATTTGTAGGACTTTAAGCATCCATCTGAAATATTCAAATCAGTGACATCTCAAAGTGCCACAGAGTTTAGAGCTATATTGATTGGTGGAGGAGTTCTCATTAAAAATTTGGATAAAGCCTAACTAGTTTCCTAAGTCATGTGTCTTTATTCACACATATTGTAGTTTTTGATGTTGTTGATTTTTGGCTAGCTCTGCCTACCTATTAGCAGCTGTTGTAAATCTGTCAAGGGCATGTGTGTTTACATCCAAGCCTGCAAGGGTGTGTATGGCAGTGTGCATATCTTTGTGTATGTAATGTGTAATCTTCCAGGAATCAGTCTTCACCATTGAGTCCCAATAGTGGGTCTGAGCCAGTGGTACTAGGACCCAATGGGAGCCAGAACTTTGCAGAGGGCTAGCACCGATGTAGGCAGCGCACATGCACAACACCCCAAACCAGCTCTTGCAGCTATCTGTTTATGAAGGTGCTGGTTCCCAACCACCTCAGTTCCTTTTTTCCCCAACATCAAGTGCATATCAAGTTTCGTTGCTTGCCCACCAGGAATCAGATTTTCACATCTATATGAAACTGTCTTCAGTTCTTTCAGTTTTGGTGTTTTAAATTAGAGTTTGTTGTTTCTGTGTTAGTTTAGTATATTTTGTCAAAAGTTATTGTAGTTTCTTCCCAGCCCTACTGACCATGGAAGATGGTAGAGAGCCTGAAGAAGTGGTCTACTTGGGCAGTAGGGCCATATCCAGTCCACTTTCCTCATCAGGAAAGGGTTCTGACTACAGACAATCCAGTGTCGGGAGGAAGGACAGTCCTCCTGTATGCACAAAACAAGCAGTCCTGTTCCCACACACACTCTGTGTCAGGGTCCAGACACCCCTCATCCTCGGCTTCTTCCTCTTCCATCAGAAGGGGAAGAAATGGCACCAGTTGAGGTCACCCTCTCTAAGGTCAGCAGCAGGACTGTCAGTTTCTCAGAGTCGGAGACCCTCAGCACTACCATTGGTGTCACTGAGGGCCTCTGGTTCTGGGAGATCAGAGTCTGAGGCCCAGTTCCCCCTCTGTCTGTAAGTGGGGACTCTGGTGGGCAGTTTCACCACTGTGCAGCTCTTATGGAACAGTGGATGCAGCATCTGTCCTGGGTGGTGCCACTTGTGGATCCGGTCTCTGGCCCTATGGGGCCAGTGGAACCAGTTGTGCTGGCAGTGCCATAGGGCCAGGTAGTGTGTTTGCATCTGGCAACTGCCTCAGGGTTCTTGCCTCACGATATCTGTCTCACTCGCCACTCCCCTGCCCTGTGCATGGATGGGGCCAGCAACCGTGCCACTGCCATTCACCTCGGTGCTGGCTGGGTAATCTGTGCTGGTTTTGGTGCCAGGTTCAGCACCAGGCTTGGGCCTTTTTGGGGTCTAGCCTGGTGCTGGATTTGGTACCAGTTCCAGTGCTACCCTCAGTACTGGGGACCTCTCTAGTGCTGGATCTGGTTCCAGTTCCAGTGCTACCTCTGGCAGTGGTTTTACATATTTTGGGACTAGGGCCAGTGTTTCCAATGTTGCTGCCTTCACATCCTGGATTGTCAGGCCTGTGAACCCAACCTATCTTTTACTACCCTGAAGAGGGAGGTATGGGAGAGGCGTGAGTTTGACCTCGACCTCATTATTTCTGGAGATGGTGATGATGACTATTTTTATACTTTAGATACTTCCAACCCAGTTCCTGTGTCTGTGCCTTAGGAGAATCTTTCCTTTCAGGCTGTGCTAAGAAATATACATTCTAAATTAAATTTAAAGCCAGCAGCCATTGACCAGGGCAAATGCCTCCGGCTGGAGTTCCTAAATGTGTCCAATGTGCCTGTCAGCATAGTTCCTCCTATTCCTCTCGCATTCAAGACCTTGTCTGATGTGAACTGGCACAGATCCACTTCGATGGCAGCTGTCCCCAAGCAGGTTGATAAGAAATACACTGCCCCTAAGGACAAACCAGTGTATGTCACTCAACCCATAGCCAATGCTATTGTCATTCTCACTGAAAATTGCTGAATTTCTTTAATTGTCTTGATGCATCTTATGCTCCAGCTGTTTTTTGTTGCAATGTATTGTCTCCTCACTACCTTGATCATGTATCATATTGTAAAGTTTCTGCTCATGTATAGCATTGTGAAACTGTAATATTTTTTAATGTCATGATTTCTTTACTGTATTTGTACACCATTGTGCTTGTAACTGCACTCTCTAGGGTTGTGACTGAAAATAGACATATTACTGTCTAGTGCACTTAGCCAGTAATCAAAAACTAAATAAATAAATGCACTTCCCCTAAAGATAACCCCATGTATGTCACTTAACCCATAGCTACATAGTTACATAGTAGTTGTTGGCAGAAAGGAACCCCTGGCCCATCTAGAGCTGATATTATTACCATTTTCACTAAGAATGACAGCACCTTTATCCATAAGGAGGTCTCTGTGCACCCCATTAATCAGGAGTCACGTAAGACAGACGCTATGGGCATGTGAGCTTATGCTTCAGCTTCCTTCTGTGTGAGGATTGCCAAATATCAAAGGCCTTTTTCTAAGTATGAGTATTGCCTTTGGAGCAGGCTTAAGTCTCTGCCAGAGTCAGAGCTTAACAGGATATTCTGCTGTCTGTCAAGCAAGGTATTGAGTCTAACATCCACCACTTTAAAATCTCCCTGTATACCTTTGATACTGCATTTCACTGTTCTGCTGCAGGCATTTGCATCAGACAGCATTCCTGCCTATGAACTTCTGGCTTGACCCCAAAAAGCCTAGTAACAGGTTATGAATGTTCTCTTTGATGGAACTTATCTGTTTGAAGAGCAGGTGGAGCAATATCTCAAGGCATCAGATGAAACTAGATTGACCCTTAGACTTCCAGACCAGCTCATTTTAATTATGAGGGACAAGAGATGAGGATCTCCCCATAACAAGTCCTTTCCTCACAAGGGCAAGGTAGCCCATAACAATAGTCAGCCTCCCAGCCTCAGAAGGTGGCACAGCTGAAGGCACAGGTGCAGAAAGCTCATAGTACTACTACCTGAAGCTCCAGCCCCAGTCTTGCCTCAGTTGCCCGAGGCGGACCTCTCATCCCCAGTGGGGGGGGGGCTATCCCAGTTTTCCCATCAATGGGAATCCATCACAATGGGCAAATGCGTTCTAAGGATCATTTGACAGGGATACTCCCTGGATTTTATAGAACTTCCACTGGTCTATCCACCCAAAATGCAACCCCTTTTGTCAACTTATATGTCAGAGCTCCTGGCAAAGGAGATTGTGGGCCTTCTGAGCAACAGGGCAGTGGAAGTAGTTCCAGAGTCAGAACAAAACACAGGCTTCTACTCCCATTGCTTCCTGGTTCCCAGGAAATCAGACGGCATGCACCTTATTCAAACAACATGAAGTCTGGCTGTATTCTGACATATTGCAGTGAGGTCCAACTTTCGAACTGCCCTGGAGATGAAAGAGTTAACTTTCCATGCCAGGCATGGAACGCTGAGCTCAAGCACGGTTGAGACTCTGTCTGCTGCTGTTTGAAATTAAACCGTCAGATTCTTTACTCCGCCTCACTGAACAGTCGCTCCAGAGATTTCTCCTTTGTTCGGTTCAAGTTGTCGGTTAAAGTACAATTTTTCTCGGTTTTCGACCGAATTTAATCATTTACCCGTCGGTTCAGACTCTGTTTGTGGTATTGTGAGTACTAGATAGGTTATTTTTCCTTGTTCTTCTGCATCAATGCAGCCATGTTGGGGTAGTGCAGGCTGCTGCCTGTGATAAGGCAAATATACCCTTGGCTTCACACCCCCCATATAAGGACTCCAGGAGGATTGATGCCATGGCAAAAAAGCAGTACATGGCAGCATCCTTGGGGCTCAGGCAGGCTAATTATATGGCCTATACAGCTATATATCAGAAATCTAGATGGGACACTGTAATGGCTTTAGCTAAACAGGTCCCTGGACAGCTTACCAAGGAGCTGGAGCAGGTGGCTGCGGATGATATTGAGGCATCCAAGGTGCAATTCCATGCTGCAGTGGACTCCAATGATGTTTCATCTAGAGTCATGGCTACATCTGTGGCCCTTCGTAGGATGGCTTGGCTCAGATGTACTAGCCTGTCTCAGGATACCCAGACTAAGGCCATGGATTTTCCTGTTGTAGGTAATTCTTTGTTTGGGGAGCAAACAGAGAGTATCATGAAGAAAATGGATGAATACAGGACCACCTATAGGAGTGCTCAGGCCAAGGAAAGGCAAGCCACTCCTCAGAGGCAGCATTCCAGGGGCAGGGGCAGGCCTTTTCATAGGCCTTTCTACCAAGCCCAGGCCTCCTCTTCTGCTTATGCTCAGAGGGGGTTCTTCAGAGGGAGAGGCAGACGGGGTGCAAGCAGGCCTTCTTCTACCCCCCCAGCCTAAAGCCCCTGCCAAACAAGCACCCTGACGGGATTGCCAGGGCCGATTCTCCACCACCTGTAGGGGGCAGGCTAGCTTACGTTGTCCAGGACTGGATGTCTTTAACATCAGACAAATGGGTCCTGGAAGTAGTAAGCCAGGGACTGGTTCTCAGCTTCAAAAAATTTCCAAAGATGAGAACCAGATCCTTTCCACCTGCAAATTTCTCAGAGGTACTTCCCTAGAGGCAGAGGTCTCTTCCCTCTTGGTTCTGAGAGCCATAGAGAGGGTTCCACCCCTACACAAAGGGAAAGGATTGTACTCCAGGTACTTCCTAACCCCCAAAAAGACAGGAGAATGGCGGCCCATCCTGGACCTCAGATATTTAAACAAGCACCTTTTAAAGCCAAAATTCAAAATGGTGACTCTGGGAATGATTCTACCCTCTCTAAGGCCAGGGGACTGGCTAGTCTCCCTGGACCTCAAGGATGCCTATTTCCATATTCTCATCAGAAACTCCCACCGAAAATACCTCAGGTTCGAGCTGCCCCTCAGGCCATTACCAATTCAGAGCAATGCCCTTCGGCCTAACCTCTGCTCCAAGGGTGTTCACAAAATGCCTGGCAGTAGTAGTTGCCTTCCTAAGAAGAAAAAGGATCTACTTCTTTCCATACCTGGACGACTGGCTCATAGTAGGCCAGTCTCCAGACCAAGTCAAGTTACACCTACAGATAACTCGCAACTGCTCACTTCTCTAGGTTTCCTTCTGAATTTTTCAAAGTCAGTTCTAGAGCCTGTACAGCTCCTCACCTTCATAGGCGCGCAGAGCTAGACAAAGTAAGGGCAAGAGCCTTTCTTCCCTTAGACAGGGCAAGGACTCTGATTTCACTGGCCTCTTCATTCAGCCTCCAGGTGTCTCGACCAGCAAGGCATTTTCTGCAGCTCCTGGGGCACATGGCTGCTTCTACAGTAGTGGTGCAGGGAGCAAGATTTCAGATGAGGGACATTCAGTTCCACTTGAGAGCCTTTTGGTCTCAGAAAAAGGACCCTCTGACCAAACTGATTCCAGTGACTCAAACCCTGATCCAGGCATTACAGTGGTGGCAGGATCAGGACAATCTAAGACAGGGAGTTCCTTTTGTCATTCAGTCTCATTCTCTAATCCTTACTACAGATGCCTCCTTCATGGGCTGGGGAGCCCACTTGGGGGACCTGACCACCCAAGGGTTGTGGTCTCCTCAGGAATCTCTGCTTCACATCAATCTGTTAGAACTCAGAGCAGTGTTTCTAGCACGTCAAGCTTTTTCCAGGTATGTTCAGAACAAAGTAGCTCAGATCAGGACAGACAATACCACCACAATGTGGTATATCAACAAGCAAGGGGGCACTCAGTCTACGGACTTGTGCACAGAGGCAATGAAGTTATGGTCCCTGGCCTATTCCCTGAACACCTCTGTTAGAGCAGTACACCTCCCAGGCAAAGACAATGTCCTGGCAGATGCTCTCAGCAGGATATCTCAAGGCCATCATGAATGGTCCCTGGATCCCCTAGTTCTGAAGGTGATTTTCTCCAGATGGGGCACTCCACAGATAGATCTTTTTGCAGCCCCAGACAATCACCAACTCCCTCTCTATTGCTGCAGGCCCCCAGTGTTGGGCTTAGTCCCCCTGGATGCCCTAGTTCTCAATTGGGAGGGGAAGTTCCTGTATGCCTTTCCCCCCCTTCCCTCTCCTGTTCAAAGTGTTAGTCAAAATCAGGTCTCAACCCTGCAAGGTGATTCTGATTGCTCCAGACTGGGCCAGGCAGCCCTGGTACCCTCTCTTGTTGTCCTTAGCAGTCCACCTTCCCCTGTCTCTTCCCAGGAATTACAACCTGTTAACATATGCTCAGGGGAGGGTTTGGTATCCGAATCTCAAATCTCTCAACCTCAAGGCCTGGCTCTTGAAGAATTAGAGTTTGCTGACTTACACCTCTTTCAAGGTGTTCTGGATATCTTGAAGGCTTCTCGTAAACCTTCCACCAGAAACACTTACAACTCTAAGTGGAAAAGATTCTCTATATGGTGCTCTGGCAAGCACATTTCTCTAGAGTCTGCCGGCCTTCCCACAGTCCTGGACTACCTGGTTCATCTTAATAGCTTGAGTCTCAGACCAGCTACACTAAAGGTGCATCTGGCAGCTGTCTCTGCCTTCCTTTCAGCAGGCAAACACTCTTCCCTTTCAGCTCATCCTGTATTTTCTAAATTTTTCAAGGGATTGCTTCATACCAATCCTCCCTTCAGGGACCCTGCCCCTGCTTGGGACCTTAATGTTTGCATTGCTCAGCTGATGCCACCCCCTTTTGAGCCTTTGTCCTCAGCAGAGCTTAAGTACTTGACTTGGAAAACTGTTTTCTTGGTGGCCATCACTTCTGCCAGATGCATAAGTGAGTTACAGACCCTGTCAGTGGAGCCTGATTTTATCTCTTTCCATAGAGATAAGGTGGTCCTCAGGACTAATAGGAAGTGTTTGCCTAAGGTGGTTTCAGATTTCCACCTTAACCAGTCTGTGTCCCTTCCTGTTTTCTTCACTGACCATTCCTCCTCTGGGAAGAGGAGGCTGCACAGTTTGGATGTGAAAAGGGCCCTTAGCTACTACATAGAGCACACCAAGGGTGACAGGTTTGACTCCCTCCAACTGTTCCTCACTTATGGTGAGGTTGGTAAGGGAAAGCCTGCCACTAAGAGATCTATTGCCAGGTGGATTGTCTCTTGCATTCAGTTTTGCTATGAAAAACTAGGTAGGATCCCACCCTCAGGCCTGAGGGCTCACTCTACCAGAGGTACAGCTGCTTCCCTGGCTACGGCCAGGGATATTCCTATCTTAGAGATTTGTCAAGCAGCCACCTGGAAAACAGTACACACTTTTACCAAGCATTACTCCCTGGACATCCAGGCTAGGAGTGATGCTAGGTTTGGCACAGCAGTGCTTCAGAGCCTATTTCCTAAGTAGATTCTGCCCCTCCTCCTTGGAGGTACTGCTTGGTAGTCTGCAATATGTCAGAATACAGCAAGACTTCGTGTTGTTTGAAGAAAAAATGACTCACCTTAGTAATGTTGTTTCTTCTAATGGAGTCTTGCTGTATTCTGACCTCCCCCCCACCTCCCCTCTCAGAACCTGGGTTTTTGGGGTGTGGGTGGGCAGGTGCAGTGTTGACACCCTAGAGGTGCCCTCACCCTTCTTCTCATCCCTTTGGTTTGGGTGTGTGGGTGTTGTGTTTTGTTTTATTTTTGGGGTTTCCTGACTTGAGTCTTTGCTTTGGGACCAAAAATATTTTTATTATATTTAGTAGCCAGTTGACTAGTGTAAGTTTACAGTTTCCACACAGAGCACCCAGTGAGTTTAGCTCATAAAGATCTGACAGTTTAATTTCAAACAGCAGCAGACAGAGTCTCAACCGAGCTCAAGCTCAGCATTTCATGCCTGGCATGGAAAGTTAACTCTTTCATCTCCAGGGCAGTTCGAAGGTTGGACCTCACTGCAATATGTCAGAATACAGCAAGACTCCATTAGAAGAAACAACATTACTAAGGTGAGTAATTTTTCCTTCTCGACCTTAGAAATCTGAACAAATTCATGGACCAAGAAAATTAAAAAACAATTTATCTGGGCTCTCTGCTGTTTATAGGAGCTCTGTGGGACCCCAGCCTGGTTGGGTAATGGAGGTGACAGGTTGCCTTCTACCTGTACTGATTGTTGACTGCTTGGGAGCTAGGAATGAAACCAATCAACAGTGGAAACTGGGAGACCAGCCGAGCTCAGCTTGTCCAGGAGGAGTGTATTGGACACTGAATTGAAGGCTTTGTCTGGATTGATGAAAATGGCAGCTGTAATGTGCCCCGATCCATCACAAAGAAGATAGAACCAGAGACATGTAGCAGGGAGGAGACAGGGGAATGATGGGTGCTTCTGGAAGTCACACTGGAAGGGGGACAGAAGGTTAAGGCTTAGAGGTGGTTGAGGAGTTTGGAATAGACTGTTTTCTCTTGCAGTTTTATGAGGGAGGGGAGGAGGAAGATGGGATGGAAGTTGCCTGGGGATGAGGGGTCACTCTTTATGAAGTGGAATAACTTTGGCCAACTTCCAGGACTGAGGAACAGCACAGAGGGAAAAGGAAAGGTTCAGCAGGTGAGTAAGGGGAGTTGCAATGGCAGGAGCCGAGATGTGGAGGAGCTTGGGATCCAGCCCATTAGGGCTGGACTTAGATGGGTTCAGGGAGGATATGAGTTGAAGAAGGAGAAGGTAAGCAGGGTTTTTCTGGGTGGTTACAGGAGGGAAGTGGAAACCCAGGGAGGGTAGGTAGGTAGGTGAGGAAAGGAAACGGGGAAGGAGAGGAGCCAGGAGGGGGAGAAAAAGCAAGGGTGTATGCTGTGAAGAACTCACTAAAATGAGCAACAACAGAGGGAGGGTCAGACAAAGGTGAACCATTAGAACTGGGGGTGCGGACTGGCCAGGAGGGTTGAAAATTAAGTGGATAACCTTCCAGAATTTAACCATGGTGTAAATGTTTTTCTGGAAGATGGAAATATGTTCTATCTGGTGCACAAAAACCTACACAGATCTCATTTGGGTACTCGCCTGAGAAGGTTCTGGAGTACCTTAGGACCTTTCTGATGCTTGCCTACAGTATTCCACAGTATAGGTCCACCTATGAGCTATATCTGCATACCATGAGACTGTAGGTTCCCTCTACCTGGCACAGCTGCCACTCTTCAAGAGGTTCTGCAAGGGAATTCTGCATGCAGTGCCTCCCGTTAGAAAGCCAGTGGCTGTATTGGATATCAAACTACCTTACAGGAATTCATTACGACCAGTGGGGACAATGTTAAGAAGCTATCAGACCTTTTGAGTGAGTCAATATCAAAGCCTGAGGATGTGGTTTATCAAGAGGTGGTACTGCAGTATGCCAATGAGAATCCCACGACAGAATTCAGAACAGTCACAGAGCAGTACATTAATCACTTGATTGATAATATTGACAAATGCTTTCCAGTGGAAGAGGTTAATATCCTCAGTAGTTTGTACAAACTCTTTACCCCCAGCCTGTACCCTGCTGCTGTTGCTGACAGGGCACAATATCTGTCTGAGGAGTTTGACTTCTTGGTAACATGCTTTCAGTCAGTTCTTAATGTGTCCAGACTCAGAGATGACTTTAGGCAGTTTAAAAATGTATGTGCAGGTGTTGGGAGAGGGTACAGCTTCACTGATGTGTGCAGAGAGCTTGTTACAGCTTTGTATGAATTACATGAAGTGTACCTGGATTTTGCAACTCTGGCTGCAGCTGCTTTGTCAATCCCAATCTGTAGTGTTGCATGTGAGAGAGCATTCAGTGCACAAAATCGCATCAAAAGCAGATTTCGTAGCAGTCTGAACGATGAGCAGCTGAGCAGACTTATGAAGTTAACACTAGAAGGTCCACCTATTAACAAGTTTGACTATGACAGAGTCATCAAAACATTTGAGGCACTGAAGGATAGGAGAAAGTAGTTATCTGTCACGTCACACAGTGTACGCGAGTCACCCATCTCCAAAGACCTGTTCAAAATTAAAAAAGATTCCAGACCAGTTCAAACAATTGTTTATTAGGAAAAAGACAACCATTACACACATAATTCATATTTAAATTAGCTTTATTTTTCTGATGAAGAATAAAAAACTGATAGTCTCAGGTAATTCAGTTACAACAGTCAAAATTGTAATTAAGGACAAGCACATTAGGCATGTTAATATGTTAGATTCAAACTTCAATCATTTTATTTTTTGTCCAGAATAAAAAAAAAAGGACAATACAGGTTTAGATTATCATTAAACAACTATATTTCCACCTTCTGGCAAGCTGACATAGAAGCCAAATTAATAAAAGCCATTTATTTTGGTGTTCATGAAAAAGTATAATTTCGGTGCATTGACCCTCAACTTTTGGCTTCTGACCCCCTACATTGTAAGCAGGGGGTCAACCTGACCCCCTGATTTCCAACCCTAATGCAAGGCCTGGTGTATCTATTTGAATAGGTAGGGGCATTCTAAAGGGGACACATTGCCTGTATTGGTCAAGGCACTTCTTTAGCTCTCCTGCCTGTGCACATTGGATCATGTATCCATAATGGTCCCATCCTTCTGGCGGCTCCTGATTACAATATTAGACCAGGACCATAGGAGGGCTTTCCAAAACAGTCATCTGATAATTTAGACAATGAGAAGGAAGCTTCTCCCTGTTTAGGACCAGGACGTATTATCAAAAAAGTGCAGTATTGCATTAGGTGCAATGGGAGTTAACCCTGATTGACTCGGAGCCCATACGCGATCAAGGCAGCAGCCACTTTTGGGGGCTATGTCAAGCCATAGGCAGGGGACTGAACCCAGGTCTGGTAGAGGTTGGGGGGATAAGAAGGAGGCTAACACCCCTAAATAGCTGTCACCGCCTGCCACGGGGGCTTCTCAGATGGCAGTGGTTGGATAGGGGAAGGTACACTGTCAGTGAAACAGTCATGCTGGATGAAAGCTACTGCAAGTCCCTTCTTCCAATGAAACCTATAAGACTTAGGAATGTCCCTCAAATCTCATGCACATGAGAACCCTTTGAGTACCCCAGGTATTGAGCCCCTCTCCTCCCCTGCCCCCTACCCTTCTTTACATTTCCCAGTACAGGTATCAGCAATATACTGTATGTGACTTAAACAAATAAATTATTTAACCATAAAAAGGATATCAGAGACTCTCGGACAGGTCAAGCCAGCTTCTCAGAGGCATCAAAAAGTTCTCCCAGTCTCTCAATGGAATCCTCCGCATCGTTTATGTCATCCAGCAGACAGCTGGTCTATTCAGAGGGTAGCGGAGACCAGACAGTATTTTCTTCTTGCTCTGTACCAGAGTTCAGCATATCCGTCTTGGATGGTTTAGAGATATCCGAAGCTGCTGGGGTCAGATCACACAGGGATTCATATCTATTGGAGGTTTTAATAGGCGTAACCCGGGGGCAGCTGCTTGTATCCGAGGGAAGGAGCCTCCATTGTCTGCTATGGGAGCTCTGCCTTCTGGCCTGAAGAGGTGTATTCCAAACATGTGATATGTCCAACTTGCTTAAGAGGGAGATTTGGGTCAAATTAATAGGGCGATTGGTCTGCTAGTAGGGAGATGCTGTAACATCATGAATTTGTCCTTAAATGGCGTCATAAAATAAGAAAAAATTCATTACAAAAATGTAATATATTTCATTTTGTCAAAAATAAGCACATACAAGAATAAACAACTAGTTATATAAAGATATCAGATACATTGTTCATCACAAATTTAATTTTTATATGTCTTTATCTGCCCAAAAACATGAATGGATATTTTGGACAGGTTTTCACTTAAGCAGAAGATTTTGTTTCCCGGGAGGGAGAGAGTTCAGTCAAAAAAAACAGGAGTCTCCTGCGAAAAGAGGGAGATATCACATGTATAGTATTCTGTGAAGCTTCCGATTTTTTTTTTGATGTTCTTTCCCTGATCGTGTATTGCCAGACTGGTACATCCATGTCTTCTCGATCTTCTTTGTCCTCCTCCTCCTCCTCATTAGCGTGGGTAACCTCTATATTGGATTCTTGTGTGCCACGAGGTGAGCCCTGCCCTTGAGCTTGGCCCTGACCCAATGCTTGATATTCTCTCACATACTGTTCTGTCGCAGCTGGGGAGTCAAACATTAGAAAGCCCTCATTAACCTGAAGTCTCAGTGAGGCAGGTATCTTAGAGATGTGGGGATGTTGAGATGGTAGCATTGTTGTCTAACCCCTGCATATGCTCTGTGGGTGGATTGATAGCTCCAGAGAAAAGTCATGAAACATCTGCAGTCTGCAGCCCTGCCATTGGAAAGACCTTTGTTCTCGGGCTTGTTTTAGACAGAATTCTTTGACAGGGTATCGCAGAAACTTGCACAGGATAGGTCTTGGGCGCTGTCCTGGCTGAGGGCGAGGGGCAAGAGACCTATGTGCCCGCTGTATCTCTGGAGGTGGCAGGATGTTTATCTGTACCATTGTAGGCAGGAGGCTTGTCAAGAACCCTGTCATGTCACGTCCCTTAGCCCCCTCGGGTATGCCCACAATTCTGATATTCTTGTGGCAGGCACGATTCTCCAGGTCATCTACTTTATTTAGTGGGCAGTTCAGTTTTTGATGATGATTCTGAAGTGTACCTTTATGTGCCTTAACTGATGACACTGTATGCTGAATTGCCTGCTCGGCATGGGACACCCTCGATACTATGAGGGCTAAATCATTGTTTGTTTTTTGGGCAGAGATTTTTAAATCTGCTGTGTCTATCAGTATGTTATCCAGATTTGCTATTACTGCAGCTATGTCAGGAGCAGACTGCTTAGTTTGAGGGCTGGCTGTCTGATGAAAATGGTGCTTAGCGGCCATGCTTATGCCCATTACTGCATGCCACATTGGAGCTTTCAGTGGCCACCAAACTACTAGAGCTTACCCATCTGGAAAGCCCCTGTACCTCGTGGAGCTACTCAGGCTGGTATTCAAGAATATCTTTCATTCTCAAACAGCAGTTCAATCCATGTTGGTGTCCTTTTGAAGCACGAGGTTCCCGGTGCTATGAAAAGACTTTTCGGAATTAAAACAGCTAGTACCTTTTACGGATGGATGATAAACAGTTCCCGGAATGGTCTCCTTAAGGAATTACACTGCCACCATGACAAATGGCAAGCAAGCTTCACCCTTGAATATGAGGATTATGATGATGAGGATGAAAGAGAACCTGTTTAACCTGAGGTTTCTCCTGATCATCCTCAGTATGCGTCTCCTCCTCACTGTACAAGAGAATCTACCTCTCATTTTTAGGGCTGCAGGTAGATGAAGCCTGCAGTCCTATTTCATCAGCTCTAAAAATAAGCAACAGGATTCAGACCGAAAAACGCTTCCTTTGGAGTTTTCAAATTATCCTTCCACTACTTTGTAGCCCTTCAGTTTAACCCTTGTAGTGCTGCAGACTAAACATATGTGCAGAGCTCAGTCAAATCGATTAATCTGAGTTCTTTTGGCAGCCTTGTAGTTCTTCAGTGCCTACAAGAAACACTTTTTCTTTTCAATCCAACTTGGTAAGCAGCACTTGTAGAGTTAGATAACAGCACCCAACTGCAGAGCAGTCTCAAATTACATGACATGCTTGAGCATCTCTCCCAGTGTGTGTGTGTGTGTGTGTGTGCAGCAATGATTTACAGTACTTTTGAAACATAACAGAAGATAACTTCAGAGAAGCTAATTAACACCAGTATGCTTTTAGCTGAGAAGCCGCTGATGGGCAAAGTTTATCAAGAATGACCAACAAGTGAAGAGCTCTTCTCACATAAATTTTAAACTGTCTCAGTAAGTTTCAAAAAAGCATTCTACTGATAGAAAAACCTTGGGATACTATTCTCCCTAATACATGGAAGATAAATGAACTTACAACTTTTATTGCAAGTGTCCTTGTGTTTTAAAGAGCACAGTCAATGAAAGACAAAATGCTGAAATGAGGCATAATTGCAAGTTGAAATGAAAATAAAATTATACAGTACAGATATATGTACAGTATATATATGTGTGTGTGTGTGATATATATATATATATATATATATATACATATACACGCCCACTTACAGTATACACATACACATATATGCACACATTTACTCATCCATATATAAGGGGTATGCAGCAGTTCAATGTGTGATATAGAGGATAATGGCTGGGGAATCAGGTGATAACCACACTGTAATCACCTTGAGTGGTTGCTAGGGCAACATGGTAAGCCTCGAGAGCGCAGCTCAAGAGGTTTACTGTAGCCATAGCAATCACGAGAGGTGATTTCAGCGTGGTTGTCACCTGATCACCAGTCATTATCTTTTATAGTGTATGGTCAAAAAAACACTGTTTGCATTCTATGTGTGAGAATTATAGAACTCTGGTGCATTCTTTTTTGTCATGCCACTGTTTGGAAGTTCCGAAGTGTGGTTAACAACTTTTAAAATTCTAAACAGTGCATAATAAAGCTGTGTGATGGCTGATTATGGTGGTTAATAGGCACTTACCATACATTATTATGCATTTATCTTGTACAGTTTCCAGTGACCTCAAGTAACCTCACGAGTGCCGGAGGCATGAGTGAGAGTTACAAGAGGTCACTGGAAACTGTACAAGATAAATGCATTATCACACACTGAACTGCTGCATATTCCATTTATGCAATGGGTTTAGATGTTGTGTGAATATTTTGATTTTGGTAGGTGTAATTAATTTGTCAAAAAAGGGAAAAGAAAATTGAATTTGATGCTGTTTTTGCTAATTATAAAAAACAAAATGATATCTGTAAATGAAACACCACTCATTTTGTAGATATTTTTGAGCTGAACATTTTTCGTGCTCACAGTACCATGCTATCATTTTTTGTTTTAAAGTTATTCATATTTGTTCATCAAAAAAGTGAACAAAAAAATTACATTTTCTTCTGTTTTCTTGCTAATCATATACAATATATAGGGTTTATATAAATGAAACATTATTCATTTTGTAGATAATTTTGTGCTGAACAATTTTCGTGCTCACGTTATCACGTTCCATGTTATCTTTTTTGGTTTTTAAGTTATTCACATTTAAATATGGTTAGTACTGCTTCTGAGGCCGAACATTCTAAATGAATTTTGAAGAGAACTGTGTAGATAAATGAGCTAGTGATGTAGTCACTGTGTGGATAAATGGGTGATGATGTAGTTGCTATGTGGATAAATACATGTATACAATAGGGTGGGTGATAAACGTTGTAAATAAAAAGCCATATTCTCACTGTAGTGAGATAAATAATACTGACGTACATACAAGGAAAAATATATACATTTACACACATGGTAGGTACGTCACCGTGTGATATTCTCACTCCACCTATCTCACAACAAACACTATACTCAGCACAGTACCTTTCTACATAAAACAATTTGTAAACATTGCACTTTTTAAAAAAACATCAACCCAAAACTTTGAGATCACCAAACTGCACCATCTTTCAAACAAAGTCTCCTGTTATACAACAGAAGTGCAGCTCTGAAGAAATCATTCCTGACCTGAACTCGGAGCTAAACCTGGGCCAAAAATCAAATTCAAACAACATGAAGTCTTGCTATATTATAGACATTAGCAGTTTGATCCAGCTCTAGAACTGCCCCGGAGTGAAATGGTTAAAACCATTCCAAAATAGAATTTTGGCACGAGAGCAGCTCTATCTGTGTCATTTCAAACTTGAACTGTCAGATTCTTTACTCCACCTCAGTGAACAGTCGCTCGCGAGATTTCTCCTTCTGCTCGGTTCATTTCTCGGTTTAAAAAGTGTTTTCTCGGTTGGATTTAACCGAGAATAGTTTTATTTTAACCTCAAAACCATTCAGTTCAAGCTCTATCTGTGGTAACTGTAAGTAAATGAAGGTTTTGTCTGTGTGGAACTTGTAAGTTATCGGTTCGGTTTTGGACCGATCAGTGGGTTTAAAACTCATTTAAAACTAAAAGTTACTATTTTAGAGTGCGGTTCCCGGTTCTTATCGGTTCTAAAAAAAACGGATTTATTACGTTTTTTTCCAATACCTGACACGGTTAGAACCGATGAGGGTGTTCTTGCCTGGCACTGCCGCTAAAGCGGCAAGTTTTGGTTAGGCTGGCATTATGTCTGAGAAACCCAAAAGAAAAACCGGCCCACTGGTTTCAACACTGTGATGTTTGTGGGGAAGTCTTTGCCAAGGCTGACCCACACCACATGTGTTTATTGTCTGGGGTTTGACCACCTCCAGTCAGACTGCCAGGTATGTAAGAATTTCCTGCAGCCACCCTGGAAAAGATTGGGCAGGCTCAGGGCGAGAGGCCAAAAGTCCGCTGACCCGGATGGTCAGCCCGGTTCGGTGCCAACCGAACCGGAGGGAGTGCCCTCTGACCAGGGCCAGACTTCCTTGGGCAAAAGAAACGCTGGTTCTGAGGAACCAATTCCAGTAAAGAAAACAAGAAAATCAGCAGGTCTGTAGTCCAAAATTCCTTCTCCAACTGCTGCAGAGATAGTAAAAGCCATACAAATTGTCCAGTCACTGTCTCAGGGTCCGTCTGAACCACCACTATCTGGTAAAAGGTCGGTTCGTCCGGTCCCAGTGGTTCAGGATTATGATATTGAGGAATTTTATGAACCAGAGGAGGGGGAGGAGGATTATGAACAGTATGAATGTGGCTGGGAAGGTCTGGGTGTGCCCATTGAACGGACATCTCCCAGACAGACCTTTAGAATCTCCCCTATGCTGTCTGAGTCCCCATCTCATTTTATGTTTTATAAAAGTTGCTGAAACCTCCAGCTTCCTTTAGAAGAGGCTGTGGATGAGCAAGAGGAGCCTGATTTTGTAGAAATGATGGATTTCCAGAGTCTAGGAGATTGTCTATTCCTTTACATAAGTCTTTTAGGAAACAATTAAAATTTTAAAAGCTCCTAATTCTGTGCCTCCTGTAGATAAAAAGATGGACAGAAGGTATACATTGTCAGGCCCTGATACAGAATTCCTTTCTCAGCAATGCAGTCATGTTGGGGTAGTTCAGGCTGCTGCCTGTGATAAAGCTAATATTCCCTTGGCTTCACATCCTCCTGACAAGGATTCCAGGAAGATTGATGCCATTGCAAAAAACAGTATATGGCAGCCTCTGGGACTCAGGCAAGCAAATGATATGGCTTATGTAGCTAGGTATCAGAAATCTAGATGGGATACTGTTATGCAATTGGCCAACAGGCCCATGGCCAGCTGGCTAGTGAACTAGAACAGGTGGCTGCTGATGGCATTGAAGCCTCTAAGGTTCAGTTTCATGCTGCTGTGGATGTTAATGATGTTTCCTCTAGGGTCATGGCCACATCTGTAGCTTTTCGTAGGTTGGCCTGGCTCAGGTGTACTAGTTTGTCACAGGATACCCAGACTAAGGCTATGGATTTTCCTGTGGTGGGAAATTCTCTGTTTGGAGAGCAGACAGAGAACTGCATGAAGAAGATGGATGAATATAGGACTACTTACAAGAGTGCCCAGGCTAAGGAGCGGCAAGCCACTCCTCAAAGGCATGCCCCCAGGGGTAGGGGTAGGCCTTTTCACAGGCCTTTCTACCAGACTCAGGCCTCCTCTGCCTATGCTCAGAGGGGCTTCTTCAGAGGCAGGGGCAGACGAGGGGTGGGCAGACCTGCTCCCACCCCCAGCCTAAAGCTCCTGCGAAACAGGCACCCTGATGGGGTGCCCAGGGCCGATTCTCCTGTACCAGTGGGGGGCAGGCTGGCTTACTTCAGTCAGAATTGGGCTTCTTTAACCTCAGACAAGTGGGTTCTGGAAGTAGTAAGCCAGGGTCTGGTTCTCAGCTTCAAAAGTTTCCCAAGTTGAGAAGCAGACTTTTCTACCTGCAAGTGCTTCAGAGACCTCGCTCTGGAAACAGAGGTCTCATCCCTGTTAGCTCTCAGAGCAGTAGAAAGGTTCCTCCCTGCATCAGGGCAGGGGTCTGTATTCAGATACTTCCTTACCCCAAAAAGACAGGAGAGTGGCTCCATTTTAGATCTCAGATATCTGAACAAGCATCTTTTGAAACCAAAGTTCAAAATGGTAACTCTGGCAATGATTTTACTCTTCCTAAGGCCAGGGACTGGCTAGCCTCCCTGGACCTCAAGGATGCCTATTTCCATGTCCTAATCAGAAGATCCCATCGAAAGTACCTCAGATTCGAAACTGCCCTCAGGTCATTACCAGTTCAGAGCAATGCCCTTCGGCCTTACCTCTGCTCCAAGGGTATTCACAAAGTGTCTAGCAGTGGCAGTGGCCCACTTAAGGAGGCAGAGGATTGCTGTTTTTCCCTATCTAGACAACTGGCTCATTGTAGGCCAGTCCCCAGAACAGTAAAATCTCACCTGCAGGTCACCCAGCAGCTTCTCACCTCCCTGGGTTTTCTGCTAAACCTACCAAAGTCGGTTCTGGAACCAGTCCAGGTACTCACCTTTATAGGGGCAGAATTGGACACAAAGCTAGCCAGAGCCTTTCTTCCCCCAGAAAGGGTAAGGAATTTAGTGGCTCTGGCCTCTTCCTTCACTCTGCAGGTCTCTCGACCAGCAAGACACTTTGCAGCTCCTGGGCACATGGCTGCATCCACAGCTGTTGTGCAGGGAGCCAGATTTCAGATGAGAGACATTCAGTTTCACTTGAGAACCTTTTGGTCTCAGAGAAGAGACCCCCTTTCCAAGTTGGTCCCAGTGACTCGAACCTTGATCCTAGCTCTCCAGTGGTGGCAGGATCAGAGCAATTTAAGAGCGGGGGTCCCCTTCATTTCCCCTTCTCACGATTTGACTCTCACTACAGATGCTTCCCTTCTGGGTTGGGGAGCCCACATGGGCGACCTTTCCACTCAGGGAGTTTGGTCCCCCCAGGAATCTCTGCTCCACATCAAATTGCTGGAACTCAGAGCTTTTTAGCTCTTCAAGCTTTTTCTGCATCTGTCCATGACAAGGTGATACAAGTCGGAACAAACAACACCACAACAATGTGGTACATCAACAAACAGGGGGGCACTCAGTCTTCGGCCTTGTGCACCGAGGCAATGAAGTTGTGGTCTCTGGCCTATTCCTGAACACTTCCTCATAGCAGTTCATCTTCCAGGGAAGGACAATGTCCTAGCGGATGCCCTCAGCAGGATTTCCCAGGGCCATCACGAATGGTCCCTGGATCCTCAAGTGCTGGGGATAGTTTTTTTGCCAGGTGGGGCATCCTCAGATAGATCTTTTGCAGCCCCAGACAATCACAAACTTCCTCTGTTCTGTTGCAGGCCTCCAGTGCTGGGCTCAGTTCCCTGGATGCCCTTCTTCTGGATTGGGAGGGAAGTTCCTATGCCCCCCCTTTCCTCTCCTATTCAAAGTACTAGTCAAAATCAGATCTCAGCCTTGCAGGGTGATTCTGATTGCCCCGGATTGGGCCAGGCAGCCCTGGTACCCACTCCTTCTGTCTCTGACAGTCCATCTTCCCCTGTGCCTCCCAGGAATCACAATCTGTTGACTTGTGCCCAGGGAAGGGTTTGGTATCGGACCTCAAATCCCTCAACCTCAAGGCCTGGCTCTTGAGGAGTTAGAGTTGCTGATTTACACCTCTCTCAGGGTGTTCTTGAGATCCTAAAGGCTTCCAGAAAGCCTTCCACTAGGACTACTTATAGTTCTAAATGGAAAAGGTTTTCCATTTGGTGTGCTAGAAAAATATTTCCCAGAATCTGCTGAATTGACCATTTTGTTAGATTACATGGTACATCTTAATTCCTTGGGTCTCAGACCAGCTACCCTGAGAGTTCATTTGGCAGCTGTGTCTGCTTTTGTGTCAGCAGGAAAGTCATCCCTCTTTCCTCTCATCCTGTGTTTTCCAAGTTTTTTAAGGGATTACTCCATACTAATCCTCCCTTTCGGGAACCGGCCCCTGCTTGGGACCTTAATGTTTGCATTGCCCAGTTAATGCAACCCCCTTTTGAACCTCTGTCTTCTGCACAGCTTAAGTACCTAACTTGGAAAACTGTTTTCTAGTGGCTATCACTTCTGCCAGACGCATAAGTGAATTGCAAGCCTTGTCAGTGGAGACTGACTTTATTTCTTTCCACAGGCATAAGGTAGTCCTAGGGACTAATAGGAAGTTTTTGCCTAAGGTGGTTTCAGATTTCCATCTTAATCTATCTCCTTCCAGTATTTTCACTGATCACTCTCTTCGGGTGAGAGGAGGTTGCACAGCCTGGATGTTAAGAGAGCTCTTAGTTATTATATAGAGCTGCACAAAGGTCACAGGTTCGAATCCTCCAACTTTTCCTTACCTATGGTGAAGTTGGGAAAGGCAAACCTGCCACTAAGAGATCAATAGCCAGGTGGATTGTCTCTTGTGTCCAATTTTGTTATCAGAAAGTGGGCAGAGCCCCCCCCCCAGTTTGAGGGCTCATTCTACCAGGGGTACAGCTGCGTCTCTAGCTGCCGCCAGAGATATCCCTTTATTAGAGATTTGCCAGGCTGCTACTTGGAAAACGGTACACACTTTTACCAAGCATTACTCCCTGGATGTCCAGGCCAGGAGAGATGCTCGGTTTGGCACAGCTGTTCTTCAGAGCCTATTCCTAAGTAGGTTCTGCCCTCCTCCATGGAGGTACTGCTGTGTATTCTGCTAATTCTATAATATAGCAAGACTTCATGTTGTTTGAAGAAAAAAATTACTCACCTTAGTAATGTTGTTTCTTCCTAATGGAGTCTTGCTATATTATAGACCTCCCCAACCCCTCTCAGAACCTCTACTTGGTGGGTGCGGGCAACTTAGTGTGGGCACTACTTATGTCCTGTTAGCATTTTGTCCCTTTGGGACTTTGGAGTGTGTATGTACGCATGTGTGTGTTTTATTATACTTATGTTCCATTTTCATATTATTAGAATGGTGTTAGTATTTCTGGTCCCCTGACTTGAGTCTTGGGTGTTGGGACCATCAATGGTTGTTATTATTTAGGTAGCCATTTGGCTAGTGTAGGTTACAGCTTCCACACAGACCTTAGTGAGTTTGGCTCGCAAAGTTCTGACATTTCAAGTTTGAAATGACACAGATAGAGCTGCTCTCGTGCCAAAATTCTATTTTGGAATGGTTTTAACCATTTCACTCCGGGGCAGTTCTAGAGCTGGATCAAACTGCTAATGTCTATAATATAGCAAGACTCCATTAGAAGAAACAACATTACTAAGGTGAGTAATTTTTTCTTGTCAAACTATATCACATATTTCCAAACTATGTAATGGAGCGTGTTGCAGGTTTTTGTATAATCTTCACATTTTCTATAATACCAGAACCTCAGTTCTTCACTCATCGTACATCGCAATTTTAAACACAGCACTCCATGAAACCGAAACTCCAGCAGCCGCACCGCACCACCGCCGGTAACGAAATACAATAACTTCGAACTAAAATAGGGACCCATCATAGTACACAGCACACTGGATGCCAGATAACCACCAGAAATGCAAAAATGAGCACCAAAGCAAAGATAAACTATAAAAGAAAAACAAATATGAACAAACACCATCCAGGAAGACACGAATCAAACTCCCACCCACTCAAGGCATTAAACCAATCACAGCACACACAAACAAAACTCAACCAATCACAAGCAACAACCCCAAATACTAACCAATAACAAAACACAAACTACTTCCCATTCGTACTGCCAACCAATCTCATACCAACAGTCACCTCCATTCACACCACAAAGCAAAATCACAAAAAAAGCATACTAAACCGACTACAAACACGAATTGAACTAACATAAATATGTCCCCTATTGCATAAATCGAACACGCGATGGGCAGCATTGAGATATGGAAAATAATCTCACTCCTGCATCGTGAGGTATGCATATCTCACTCTGCAGGAGTGAGATTATTTTCCATATCTCACTGCTGCCCATCATATGTCCCCTATTTATCCACGTAGTAGCACAGATAAATGGATTTATCAGTGCAGATTTATTCAGACACCTGTTGCCTAAATACGAGATATGCAGCAGTTCAGTGTGTGATAATGCATTTATCTTGTACAGTTTCAAGTGAACTCAAGTAACCTCACGAGTGCCAAAGGCATGAGTGAGAGTTACGAGAGATCACTGGAAACTATACAAGATATATACGTTATCACACACTGAACCGCTGCACATTCCATTTATGCAACAGGTTTAGATGTTGTGTGAACATTTTGATTTTGGTAGTTGTAAATAATTTGCCCCAAAAGGGAAAAGGAAATATAAATCTTCCTGGACATAAGTCTCCACCACTCATTCACACTATTGGGATCTGCGCCGGAGGCACTAGGACCCATCGGGAGCAAACTTTTTGCTGGAGGTGGAGCACCAGAGATGGCGCGCGAGGCCACGGGCGCCATGAGCACTAGCTGGTGCAGCAATGACTATCTCAAAGTCGACCTCCATCCACCTCAGTTCCTTTTTTCCCCCGTCAGTGCGCTTCAGTAACGATCGCTCACTTGTTGAGTCAAACTTCAAACTAGCAGCATAGTTTTCAGTTTATTTTTTTTTTTTTGTAGTATTATCTCGATATAGTATCGCTTAAGTTTATTCTATTTTAATATACAATAAAGAAGTCTCAGTCTACTTGACGGAGTCGACCATGAGCAGGTCAGGTGACGGTAGGGAGACTTCGTATGAAAGCTGTTCAGTCAGTCGGGCTGGGTCCGGTCCGCCTCCTTCTCCCGAATGGGGGTCCGACAATGGTCAGTCCAATGCCGGGGGGATGGGTGGTCCCCCCGGAGGCATAAAAACAAACGGTCGCATTCTCGGCACCGTTCTGCCTCGAGCTCTTCTTCGGCCCTCAGGTCTAAAAAGAGAAGGCATCACTCGAGGTCGCCCACTGATATGTCTGCGCGTTGACGCTCTGTTATTGTGGCTAGTTGCTGGTCTCCTCCTTCGGAGTCACCAACTTCTGCTTCCGGTAGCTGCCGTCTTCGGCATCGGAGTCCTACCCTGCCTATTGGTAGGTCTTCAGATGAGCAGTTTCATCAGTGGCCGCTCTTATGGAGCAATGGGCTCGGAGGTTGGTTCTGCTACCTGGCTCGGTTGCCCATGAGCCTTCGGGCTTGTCGGGCGACCAGGTAGGGCGGTTGGACTTTCCTGGTCGCGCGGCACCTTCCTCGGTGCCGACGACTCCGTGCTTAGGTGTTCCCCCCCTCACATGGCTGCAGTGCAGGGGGCCACACTGATGCCCTTATCTCCTGCTATTTTCCCTTCTAACCATGTTTCTCAGGGTCCTGGGATGCTTTCCGCGCCTTTGGCGCCGTCCACGGCGTCGTGGGGCTTGTCGGCGCTGTTTTCGGCGTAGCAGAGCTTGTCTTCACTGTCGGCGGTGTCGGCGGGCTTGTCGGCGCATCACCCGCGCCGCCCGTCTGCTCGGTGCTGTCTTTGGCGCTGTCTGTGCTGCGGGCGGCTTCGCGCCGCCGCTCTGTTCTTCGGCACCATTTTCTGTCCCGTTTGCCTCCTCGGCGCCGGGAGCTCTCGAGGACTCCTTTTTCCTCTCAATTCTTCCTTCCTCTTCTGTATTTCACTCCTTTCCTGTCCAAACAGTCCTCCCTGGACTATCAGGAGATGACGTTGAGCCTGACCCAGACCTTTGGTTGGGTGATGAAGTGGACGAAGCAGGATCTTTCACTGCTACAGAGCCTGTGGTCGAGGACCTGTCCTTTAAGTCTCTGTTGAAGAACCTGAGCTCCTCTTTCTCTCAGACTACAGACATCGATCCTGGGAAGCGGTTAAGACTCCAATATCTTCATGCCTGGAGATCCCTATGGATTTGACTCCTCCGATTCAACCTTCCTTCGAGCGCTGTCTCAAATGGTATGGAATAATCCTGCTCTTACCCCTTTGGTGGCTAAATCCATTGATAGGAAATATTCAGCCCCCAAGGATCGTCCCATCTTGGCATCTCAAGCCTTTGCGGATCCTATTGTAGTCCTGGCAGAGAATGATAAGGTTGTTCTTCCTCAAGCTACTACAGCTCGACTTATTAACAAAGAGTCTCGTAAGATTGATACATTAGGTAAGAGAGTCTTTGCTGCGTCCACTTTAAGTAAGCGCATTGCCAGTTACCAGGGCTATTTTTCTCAGTATGAGTATGTCCTGTGGCACTCTATCAAGCAAATGGTTGAAGCTCTTCCGGACTCGGACTCTAAGTCAGAGCTTCTTCTGACCATTACCAGAGGTATTGAATCTAATAACCAACAGGTCAAAGCAGCCATGGATGCTTTCGACACTGCTTCTCGTTCAGCAGCCACTGGTATTTGTACTCGCTGTCACTCCTGGCTGCGTACTTCAGGCTTCACGAATGATGCACAGCAGCAGGTGATGGCGTTGCCCTTTGACGGCTCATATCTTTTTGGTCCTCAGGTAGAGCAAGCTCTAGAGGCTACTCAGGAGACTAGGTCGGCCATTAAGCTGGCTCGACCCTCCTACCCCTCGAGGGCATATGCGGTAGCGTCAGTTTCGCAATAATCGCAGTCCTTTGAGGCAGGGGCAGAGGAAGTTTCATAAGAACCAACCTGCCCAACCCTCAAAAGAAGACGCAACAGAAAGCGCAAGGGCCCAAAGCGCCCAGCGCTACCTTATGAGTTGCCGGCCCAAGTTCCATCTCCACTGCCCGAGGTGGACTTTTCCTCTCCAGTGGGAGGTCGTCTGATGCACTTCTACAACCAGTGGAAGTCCATAACCTCAGACAAATGGGTCCTTTGGATAATTTGCAATGGGTATTCTCTCAATTTTCTGGAGACCCCTCCGAATCGTCCTCCCAAACGACAACCCAGGCTGTCAATCCTTCAGTCAGACCTTCTCGCCGCCGAGATCCAGGGCCTTCTGAACAACAGGGCAGTAGAACTAGTGCCTCTGCATCAGCGAAACACAGGGTTCTAGTCCCACTACTTTCTGGTTCCAAAAAGTCTGGAGGTATGCGCCCCATTCTAGACCTCAGAAAGCTAAACAAATTTCTCCCAAGGGAGAAATTCAAAATGATTTCTCTAGGAACCCTGTTACCTTTGCTTCATCAACACGACTGGCTAGCCTCCCTGGACATGCAGGACGCTTACCAGCACATTCCTATTCACCCGAGGCATCACAAATTCCTGAGGTTTGTGGCTCTGGGTCAACACTATCAGTTCAGAGTCCTGCCCTTTGGGCTATCCTTGGCGCTGCGAGTCTTTACAAAGTGTTGTGCAGTTCTCGCAGCACATCTCAGGAAGCTCAGAATCCGAGTGTTTCCCTACCTGGACGACTGGCTCCTAGCAAGCCCTTCCAGACAGGGGACCCTGGAAGCCGTTCAGATGGCCTCTCGCCTTCTTACGTCCATGGGAGTTCTGCTGAATCTAAAGAAGTCACAGTTGCAGCCCTCCCAGAGACTCCTTTTCATAGGGACTCTACTGGACACCTCTTGCGCGAAGGCTTTCCTTCCAGAGGACAGAAGGCTCGATATCCTTCAGATGGCCCGTTACATTGGGGAGAACAGATCAGTTACAGCTCTCTCAATGCAACGTATGTTAGGCCTCATGGCATCCTCAGTGTTCACTGTACCCCTAGCTCGGCTACACATGAGAACCACCCAGTGGATGCTCAGTGCTCAGTGGTCCCCAACCACCCACCCACAGTCTTATCCCATCAAGGTGACAGAACCCTTACAGAGGTCTCTCACCTGGTGGTCTCAAGAGAGCAATCTCCTGGAAGGATTTCCCTTTGCTCCTCTGGATCATCAAATCTCCATCACCACAGACGCATCGCTAACGGGATGGGGAGTCCATTGTCGCTCTCTCTCCACACTCAAGCTGTATGGACTCAACTCGAGGCCCAGCTTCACATAAATGTCCTAGAGATGAGAGCCGTCCTTTATGCGGTCCGGGTTTTGAAGGACATCCTCTGTCACAAGAACATTCTCCTTCAAACGGACAACAAAGCTGTGATGTATTACATCAACAAGCAGGGCGGTGCTCACTCTTACCCCTTATGCAGGGAAGCGATGAGGGTGTGGGAATGGTGCTTGGAACACAAATCTCTAATTCAAGCGGTCTACCTGTCAGGTGCACAAAACGACTTGGCGGACCGTCTCAGCAGAACAGAGGCAGATCCTCACGAGTGGTCTCTCGACTCAACCATAGTTCAATCACTATTCGAAGAGTGGGGAACTCCAGACCTGGACCTTTTTGCATCCCCACTCAACGCAAAACTGCCTCTCTTCTGCTTCAGAAATCCAGGGCCTGGCATTTTCTGTCAGGATGCGTTCAGGCTGCGGTGGACAAAACGCTTTCTTTACGCTTTTCCGCCTCTTCCTCTAATTCAGAGAGTACTTCTCAAATTCGAGTCCCAGGGGACCAAGATGATTCTCATTGTTCCCTCTTGGCCTCGACAACTATGGTTTCCTCTACTCAACAATATGTTGGCAGCCCCTCCGAGACCACTTCCCCTGCAGATGAACCTGTTGTCTCAGGGTCCGGTGGTCCATCCCAACCTGAGATCGCTTCACCTTCACGCTTGGCTCCTGAAGAGGTAGAAGTGAACCGGTTCAATGTCTCTAAGAGTTTCAGACATTCTTCTGGCTGCTCAGAAGCCAGCTACTCGGAAAACTTACACGTCTAAGTGGAAGCTGTCACTTCTGGTGTGCAAAGTCCTCTTGAACTTTTCCTGTCCACCAGACAAGGTTTTGGAGTACCTTTTGGACCTCTCAAATTCAGGTCTTCAGTACTCTACAGTCAAAGTTCACCTTAGTGCCATTTCAGCGTATCATGAGCCATTTTCTTCTTTATCTCTGGCTCAGTTACCTATGGTTAAGAGATTTCTTAAAGGAATTCTGCATACCAGACCCCCTATAAGACATCCGGTTGCAGCCTGGGACATTAACCTTGTGCTAGACATGCTCACTCGGAAACCTTTCGAACCTCTGGCTACCTGTGAGCTAAAATTTCTCACCTGGAAGACGGTCTTCCTAGTGGCCATTACCTCAGCCCACAGGGTCTCTGAGATACATGCCCTGGTTACGGACCCTCCGTATACTGTGTTCCATAAGGACAAAGTAGTTCTTCGCACTCATCCTAAATTTCTTCCCAAGGTTGTGTCGGAATTCAATCTAAACCAACCTTTGGTCCTCCCCTCTTACTTTGCAGACTTCCAAAATGAAGGGGAATGATCTCTTCATTCCTTGGATGTTAAGAGAGCCTTGCATTTCTATCTAGATAGAACCAAGGATTTTCGCAAAGCCCAACAACTGTTTGTTTCCTTCAGCGAGACCCGGCTGGGTCAACCTGTCGCTATCAGATGCATCTCATCGTGGCTAGTGGCATGTCTGCGACATTGCTATTCCATGGCACAGGTTAAATTGGAAGGTAGGGTTTACGCTCACTCTACCAGAGCGGTCGCGGCATCCCTAGCGGAAATTCGCAATGTTCCGATTGCAGACATCTGCAATGCAGCCACCTGGAGCTCAGTGCATACCTTCGTTAAGCATTATGCACTGGATGTTCATGCCAGGCGACATTCCCTTCGGCAGAACTATCCTTAATGGACTTCTGTCCTAGAAACGTGAGCTCTTGGTCTTCCTGCGCTCTCCTCGGGATTATTAGCTCGGTACTTCCCAATAGTGTGAATGAGTGGTGGAGACTTATGTCCAGGAAGATATGAAAATTACGTACTCACCGTAATTCTTGATCTTCTTGGACGAGTCTCCACCATTCATTCACACGCCCACCCTCCATCCCCCGAGCTCACCGCTGTGTTGGTCTTCACTCCCTCAAATCTTTAGGCCGTGAAGACTTCTTTGTTGACCCTTCTTACATGGGTCGCCCGGACTATCTTATGTCCAGTCTTAAGGTTAGGTTACTCTTTATGTTAGTTGCGCTGCACCTCCTTGGTAAAAAAGGTACTGAGGCAGTTGGAGATAGTCATTGCTGCGCGAGCTAGTGTTCGTAGCGCCGTGCCTCGCGGTGCCATCTCTGGTGTCGACCCTCCAGCAAAAAGTTTGCTCCCGATGGGTCCTAGTGCCTCCGGCGCAGATCTTAATAGTGTGAATGAGTGGTGGAGACTCGTCCAAGAAGATCAAGAATTACGGTAGGTACGTAATTTTCATTTTTATGCTGCTTTTAGCTAATTATAAAAAAAACAAAATGGTATCTATAAATGAAACAGCACTCATTTTGTAGATATTTTTGAGATGGACATTTTTCATGCTCACAGTACCATGCTATCATTTTTTGTTTTAAAGTTATTCATATTTGTTTGTCAAAAAAGTGAACAAAAAATTACATTTTCTTCTGTTTTCTTGCTAATCATATACAATATACAGGGTTTATATAAATGAAACATTATTCATTTTGTAGATAATTTTGTGCTGAACAATTTTCGTGATCACAGTACCATGCTATCTTTTTTCGTTTTTAAGTTATTCACATTTAAATATGGCTAGTACTGCTTCTGAGGCCAGACATTCTAAATGAATTCTGAAGAGAACTGTGTAGATAAATGAGCTACTGATGTAGTTACTGTGTGGATAAATGGGTGATGATGTAGTTACTATGTGGATAAATAAAGTTTTCCACATAGTAGCACAGATAAATGGATTCATCAGTGCAGATTGATTCAGACACCTGTTGCATAAATATATATATATATATATATGTACACACACACACATATACCTACCCACAGATACACACACACACACACATATATATATATATGCATATGCATACGTACACATATATCTACAAACACACATGCATATATGTATATTAGAGGCAAAAATCTCAGTTTAAAGCATTAGTTAGGGTTGTTCCACAATGACAAAAGTGAAGAAATTTGGCGTTAGGGTTCACTGGAAGCAGCACCATATGTACAGTATATATATATATATGTATGTATGTGTGTGTGTGTGTAATATATATATATATATACATATACACGCACACTTACAGTATACACATGTATACTGGGGTCGTTGGCCCTAACTCTCACCCCATCACATGTGTGAAGAAGCAGAGGTATAGGAGAATGGGGTGAGAGTTAGGACCAACGACCCCAACGCGCACCCCGATGCCGGTTGGGGTGGGCTGGAGAGGTCCAAGGGGGGCTTTCAACCCTAACACCGAATTTCCTTGCTTTTGTCACTGTGGAACAACCCTAACTAATGCATTAAATGGAGTTTTTTGCCTCTAATTTCCCTTCTTTTTGAGAATGATGACTAGAAATAGTGAATATAATGTGGTGGCGGGAGCGCGGGGCCCAAAGAATAGAGTTTGAGTTGGTAGAGTTGGTTGAAAATAAATATTTTCTCTGTAACATATAAATTATCATATAAATGCACTGTAACATCTGTAAATTTGTGAAACATATGTAGTGTTTAAAACTTAATTTTCATTATGCTGTAGTTATATACTTTTATTGAAGGCCACCTTCTCTTTATTTTTGGTTTGTACTTATGTGTTGTGGTCTGGTACCTAAAAGGAAAACCGCTATAGGATTGGGGTGAAAGGTTGGTAAGAAAAAACACTTTAAACCTGCCGAGTGTTGGGGATGGGGATAGATTTCACCTGAAAACATCTATACTTTATATGATTAAAATGCATGTGCTTTTATAAACATCAGCAATGTAGTGTAGCAGTTTGGATCTACCTCTGCCCATGTAACTGTGTTTTCCCACCTTTTCTCTTTGTTTATAAAGGATTACTATATTGCCTACTTTCTTCATCATGTTTTTTTTCTGTTTTTCCCCACATTCAAGACATAGAGGCTTGGATATTCAAACTGCGCCAGGCTGTGGCACAAGCCTGGGCGCAGCTCAACTTTGTTGCGCACGGGTGTGGCCAGGGCGATATTCAACGGAGCTGCGCTATGGCACAACTGCTTTGAATATCGCACCCTGGCCACCCCCACTGTGCATGGTGTAGTGGCACTACGCTGACGCAAGTGGTCAGAGTGGAGCATGGACATGCAGTGGCACAAGTGCCATTGCGCCATGCACAGCACCTGCGATATTCAAAGAGGGACATGCAAATGGGGCCATAATTTATGCAAGGCACACAGGGGGCCATTTGCATCTCATTACGGCCCCATTCTGCATGCCATTAGCATGCAGGTGCGCCAATCCCAGATTACTTGCACCTGGTGCCCTACCAGGCAGCAGCCGTCGATACCAACGCTCCCTGCAGCCTGATCGCGGGAAGTCCTGTAAGTGAATAAAAATGGCCAATATCCCTGGTGGTCCAGTGGACCTCTATGTGCACCGATCGTGGGCATCTATAACCTCCCCCCTAAGTCCGATATTCCTGGTGGTCCAGTGGACCGCACTGACTCCAATCGCGGGAATCATTCATCACCCCCCCAGTCCGATATCCCCGGTGGTCCAGTGGACCTCAGTGAGCCAGATCGCGGGCATCCTGTATCCCCAACCTGATATCCTGATGATCTAGTGTACCCCCACCCACCTGCCCACTAAGCCCCACCACCCTGCTCCCCGAGTCAGCCGGAGTGGCAGCACCCACCTACCTGCCACCCCTGCATGCCGACTGACAGCTCAGTAGGGCTGCCACGACCATTGGTTCCAGAGCATGAGTCAATGGGCGTGCCATATCAATTAGTCAGTCCAGATATGTGAATGAATTCATTCACATATCTGGACTGAGTAGTACTGGTATGGTTGCATGCCCATTGGCTCATGCTCTGAACCAATGGGTGCGCAGCCCCACCGAGCTGTCAGTCGGTGGGGTGGTGGGGCAGCTGGCAGGTGGGGTGATGCTGCCTGCTGGCTGGTGGGGAGCAGGTGGTGGGGCCCAGTGGGCAGGTGGGGTGGGGTACACTGATCATCAGGGATATCAGGCTTGGGGGGATACAGTGATGCCCGCGATCGGGCTCATCGGGGTCCACTGGACCACTGGGGATATCGGACTGGGGGGAATTATAGATGCCCGCGATTGGGGCATGGGGGGCACCACCAGGTGCGGGCAGGAACTCAGGTGGCCACCCACAGGTGGCAGCTGCTGTGTTGCACCCTGCAATGCAGCAACTCACCTGTGGGTGGCCATCACTTGTTCCTTTTTTTTTAGGCGTAATTTTGTTCAGGCGCAGGTAGGAGTTGCGCATGCATGACTCTGCACATCCCAGGCTGAATATCGGGCTGTGCAGGTTGTGCATGGGCATGCCCCCCCCCCACCTGTGCCTGCATACATTACTGATGCGCTCCGGCACATCGGGATTTGTGCAGCGCACTTTTCCCTTTTAAATATCACACCAGGGTGCATCAGTGGGTTGTGCATGGCGCAACACTGATGTGCCATGTGCAACCCTTTTGAATATCTGGGCCAGAATGCTTATCATGAAATGTTTACCATGGAATACAGGGATTCCAAAATTCTGCTCATTTCCACTGGTAGAATGTTACTCTCCTAAGATACTGTACACGCAGACAACAAAGGCCTGTTTTAGAGCCAGAGCCACAATTATCTCACTGTCAGGGCAAGCAGAAGAGGTTTCCCTGATGAGCAGATAAAAATAGAAGGGGGATTTTTCGCTGTCAGTAAAGAAACAGTTTTAATGAAAACTATAAACAATACGTAATGTTTCTAATTTGTTTATGTGTATAAGGAGAGTGTGATGATCAGGCAAACAACATTTAATTAATTTGTTTTATTTTTTATTTAAGGTTTTATTTTTAGGGCCCAGTTGAAGGGTTTTTACAGTGTAAAGGTAGCAGACATGTTCGTGATGGAAGATCAATTCTGATTGCAGGGGGACTGATAGAAGATAGTTCTGTTTGTAGGATGACTGATTTACTCATTGTGTGATGTGGTTTAGGACAGGATGACTGTGCGTATATAGAGATTTAATGTGCAGTCAGCTGATGTCTCTTGGCCAATGAGATTTCTAGATTTTTTCTTGCCATTTTATAAATATATATCTATATAGATAGATAGATATTTATAAAATGGGTCTGGAGAATCCTGCATCCTCATTGGCCAAGAGGTACCTGTGGCCGTGTCCTTATCATGGCATATTGTGCCAGCTGGCACCTCTTCAGCCATTCAGGATGCTTTGCAAAAGAAATCACTGTGCCTCACTGTGCCAGCCTCTGCTGTCTGACCGAGCTGCGTAAGAGTAACACCCCCCCCCAACACGCACAACCAGCTACACAACATTACCACTCATCGAAAAAAGAGACTGTTACCCTTGGCAAATGCACATCATTTCTTATATTCAAAAGGCAGTGAAATACCAAGCGCTGATGGGCAGAAATGGCTTTCGTTTAGAAGCTGACCCATGCGGCTCCGCCAGCTTTTGGAAATGGCTTTCATATTGAAGCTGACATCTCCGCCTTCACCAGCTTTCAAAAAATGCTTTTACATTGAAGCCAACACGTGCACCTTCACCACCTCTCAGAAATAGTGTTTGAAAAAAATAATGTTGTAAAATCCAGTAAGCTGACAGCTTTCGGTCTCACAAGCATTCGGAGAAAAGCGTTACTACGGTGGCTGGTATGGGACACACTCGCTACCAGAAAGAGCCGCAAAAAGGGAAAAAACATACAAAATAAAAAAAAAAATTAATAAAAAAACACCCTTTGAACTGTACTTCAGGATTAGGGTCTCTGTATGGGGGAGTGCTTGGAGAAAAGTGCTTACTTGGGTGATGGGTAAAAGACGCTGACTGCCAAAAACAACTGAAACAAAGAGAAAAGGCATACTAAATTTAAAAAAATAAACAAAACGCCTTGAGAACTTTGCTTCTGTGTGTGGGGCTGGGATGATAAAAAATATATTTGAGGATCCTAGTCTCTGTATGGGGGACTGTGAGGGGAGGTAGACTTACATTAACATCAATAGCAAGGACTACTTTTCTACTAACATTTGTTTTACATCTTTTACAATATTTTCTACTTGTTATTTAGATTTATCAATCTTTTAATATATTTTTTTACTGGGGCACCCATTTTATAACTGGAATAAGGCACTCCGAGGTGTGGTTTATGGACTGATAAGAGCACTTCCCAGGTGCTAAAGGCACTCGGCGCAAGTGCCTCGTGCCTCATTACACACCTGGGGCGTGCTCTTATCAGCCCATAAACCACACCTCATCATGCCTTATTCCTTACATATACACACAGTACATACACACACAAACATATACACACACGTACACATATGGCATACAAAGGGTTTAAAGTAAAGTTTACTTAAAGTGAGCAAATTTTTCACACAAAATATAATAAAGAACTTAGCTTGAGGCATTTTCTAAACTATACTCTCAACCAGTTAATGCACTACATAAACTTTAAAGCCTTCAGTGTTGTAACAGCATTTAATACATGATAATATAAATTTTAAGTATAACTGCTGAATTGAAAACCAAAAAAACAAAACTACTTGTCAAAGTCCCCAAGAAAATGAGACCATGAACCTGATATGTATAGATTTCAGTACAGTGTCAATGTATAACAAACATGTACAGAACCAGTCTAAGGAATCTAAATGAAAAACTCATAGGAATAAAATCGTACAGCCCCCCCCCCTTTCCCTGGGAAAGGTAACCAGTAGGAATGAGATATATGTACAAGAGTCCTAATACATCATCATTCACACCAATCTTTGCAATATTTACCCAAAGGAAATGAAGAGTTGATTTATATTAACTTGTTCAGGACCTATGTAATTAATGGCATTGGAATTCTCATAGTTTTATACTTGTAGGAAGGGTAAATAAATGCTAGGCAGCTAATGTTTTAGGCCTAATCAAAGGTAGCCTAGATTATTTAAGGATTGGAAAGCCCATCTTTCCCCTTGTTCCCTGCTGCTTTCAGCCTGACTTGCTGGAACGATTTGTTTTTTTTAATTTTTGATATGTCAAAAAACACAGGGACTGTACTACCTGCATTCATGATGCAGAAGGGTAATGAGCTCACCAGTTTTTGGTGTGTGGAGAAGGAGCAAAAGAATGCATACCAGAGGGGTACCGAGAAGGCCACTTCTGCAAGGTACTGCTATATTCAGGAAAGGGGAAGACAGAAGGAGAGAAATATAAGCAGAGCACTGTGAGATATAAGATGTGGGGCTGCCAGCACCGTTTTCACTACCTGACCCCCATTGTCCTGGCCAACATTCTCCTTCCCATAAAATCAGTTCATGCAGTTGTCCAAGGCTGTGTGTGGGTATTAATGTGTGAAATGGCTGCCACTATACATTCAGTCACTTCACTACCAGTCTAGCATTGCTTGTAAATCACTTTGGGATACAATGTGTATGAAAAGCACTATATAAATGCTAATTATTCTTATTATTATTATTTTCCATGGAAAAAGAAGACAAGACAAGCATATTTTTGATTTCTGAGAAAGTATGAACTCTGGCATTGGACTACACAAGAACTTTGCTACAAACAAGTGTTAGATCTAGGGGGTGGTGAAGGGTGAAGCTACACCATCCCCCCCCCATTGTAACGTACTTGCTTGTTGCTGCTGCATTTCACTTCGATGAAGAAGTCTGATGTACTGATTATATAAATGTTGACATTCAAAACTATGGATTACATTTATATGTTCTGTCAAAAATGTGCTAGAAAAGAATAATAGTAGAAAATATAATAAAAATGTTAAAAAGTGCATATCAAGTATGCCCAAACCCCAGCACCCCCCTCCCCATTGTAACATCCTGGATCCTCCATAACCACTAAACCACCAGGTTATTTAAGATTTGTACTGCACTATGGTTTACCAAAAATAAAACTGGTTGGATTAAAACCTGATTTCAGCATGTTAAATATAAACAAAATGAACAGAACCATAGCCTAACATGTGTATTGATCAAAATAATGCACACTGTTTTGACCATTTTGGTGAAACAATTCTAAACAAAGGGAAAAAAGAACTAGTTAGCACTATAGAGAGCCATACAGCTCTCTGACTCTGGCTCCAATGATGTCATCACTTAACACATTTGGTGGCCATTTTAGGAAGCAGGTAAGGCAGTTTTTTTTAAAACTGGAAGGCTGATTTTACATTTTTCAAATGCTTTGGGACTGCATTTAAGTAAATTATATAAATGTAGTTTTAGCATTAATGAATACAGCAGCCTTTCCTTTAGTCCCCTATGAAGTTAGATTTTTGAATAGTTTGCTGTCAAAATGTTGTTTAGGTATCCTTTAAGCAAGTGTTAAAATGATTGTACAATACAATCAGGATAATATAGATCAGGGGAGACTGGGAAACTAGCCTAGGTGAATGAATAACCCAACAGGTGATAAACATTCAGAGAGGGTTAAACAATAGAAAAAATATAACTAGGACAGATAAAATTAAGGATAATCAAAACTAGCCAAGGAGACATTAACAATACTACAAGTGCTAAACAGGAGAGGGCGGATAAGTGCCAGAGGGAGATAACCAGAGGGAGGGGAAAGTGGGCAGGAGGGGAACCATTTTAGGCATGTGTGTGGGTGCAGGAGTAAGTGAAGGAGAAATGTCTCCTAATATTATGTTTGAAGGAATTTGTGGAGAAGCAGAGTTTTAGTTCTGGAGGGAGAGAGTTGAAGAGCTTGGGTCCCATAAAGGAGAGTGTTTTCTGGCCATGAGTGGTGCAGCTGAATGGAACAGTGAATGAGAGTGAGGAGGACAGTCTTGTAGTTCTGGTGGCGGTGGCTGTCTGGAAGAGTGAGGTGAGGCTATCAGGTAAGCAGCCCACGGGAGAGTCAGTAAAGTAAGGTACAGCAAAGGCCAGCCAGGAATTTAGACTGTGAGGGGAACATAAAAATTAATAATGTTAATTCACTTGCAACTTGGAAAGAGCGAGAGAGACCCCTGCTAGCCTAAAGATAAGGCCGCTGGCCAAACCAAATAGAGTTTTAAAGACTGCAGGACCAGGGGTATATAAGCCCACCCAAAACAGAAACTCAGTGCATTTTGCAGAAGACACGTCTCCTGACACACAGAACCAGACTGCCAGGCATACACTGAGGACCAGTGACTGCAGGAAGAACTTGGACTTAGAGACTCAGCAGAGAGAGAAAAGGGACTTTGCAGACTTCATTTATTTTCTGGACTTTGATTTTCCACAGACAAGGCAGAAACTAGACAGTTAAATTTCACAGTGTGTTATGTATATTTTTCCAACTTTGTTTTGTCATCCTGTAACCATATTTCTGAATCTTTTGTTTGTAAGCCTTGTATGATAATTGTTGGGAGAAGGAACAATCAGGGTTATGAGGGCAGCCCTGAAGAGCTCATAATGCCTAGGTCCTCCCCGAGTGCAGCAACCTAGGATGGTTCTCACCTAGGTATAGACTTGAGACAGTATTTTACCCTTACCCAGATTAGAGAGGAAGCCCTGGGCCCTTGTGGTGAGTGTTCAGTTGTGAACTCAGCGAGCACTCTAAATGGACATGATGAGGGTATTCCTGTCCCTCCCCATCACAGGTTGCACTTAGGGGTGGGCACTATGACCTCAGTGGACCTGGTCCCCAGGAGTGGATTCATCACAACTGTCCCCCCCACCCTACTCTCCCACTCAGCACCCACCACCGTGCCTCAAGCTATTACTTACCCATTGGGGTCCAACGCCATAATCCTCTGTAGACCACAGACACATCTTCACTCTTCAAAGCCAGACTGCGAACTGATGAAACAGGTATGTGGTTAAATGTATTTCCGTGGGGGTTTGAACTTAGTGGCATAACGTGGGCATTTTTTGCATATTTTTGGTCCAGATTTGCAACATGTCTTCTTTGGGACCCTACCTCATGAACAATTGAACTGTCATTAGGCAGATCTGTCATGAAAGGTGATTTAACAGTCCCTACAAAAAAGTGCCTTTCGGGCAGGAGTTGAAAATGTTCTCTGCTCTTGTTCATGAGGTGGGGTCATAACAAGGCTTTTTTTAACATGGTAACAGGTGAATATGTTGTGAACTAAACCACTTAAGGATAACTGTGCGATCTAAAGCATATAATGAAATTCAGTGACAGGTGTAATAGCGATGGCACACTACTACTACTACTACCACCCCTGTTACTCACTCTGAAGTGGAAGAAGGAGTAAAGATGCCACAGGTGCAGTGCCTAGTTGAGCAGCTCCCGTGGTGGAGTGGCTAAGGCATGTGCACCTGGTGCAGTGGAGGCCCGGGGATCGGGGTTTAAATTCCTTTCTCTCAATATGTTTTGTTTTAAAAAAAAAATAAGATCCCTCGCTTCAAGTATTCCCTTTTCACCTCGGCCCACACCCCCCCCTTTGGAGTTAGATATTTAAGATGAGGATATGTGGTGAGTGAAGCCCTCCTGCGTGGGGGGGGGCGAGGGCAGGGCCCCCCCACAAAAACAAAGATTTCCCTATGTGTCCCACTGGTGTGTGCTTTTTGTTTGTGGTTGGTGTTTTCTTCCGACCTTAGTTTGCCACACACTGTAATGTCTGTGCCATTGTTTTGTTGCGTGGTTTCATCTGCAACATAATGACCCCGTACCGTTTAAAATTTGGTGTAAAAATATATTTTAAAAAACAAAGTTATGAGCCTACATTGAATTCTGTGAATGCAGACTCGTACTGTAACTTTGGTCATTTTCAATATTTTCCCCCCAAATTCACAACATAGTCATATCTTTACAGCACCTCAGAGTGTGGAAGCTGTCCAACTCTGGCCCAAAATGTTTTTTTTCCATCCTGAAAGTTGCATAAAATCACCTTTAGGCCAGGAGTTAAACATTTTCTTAGCCCTTCTTCATGAGGCAGATTCTTAAAAAGGCTATGTTGAAAATTTTTTGCAAACATAATTAAAAAACACATTTTTCATATTTTTACCTCACTACCTCTGATCAGGTGCATAACCTGGGTGTTATTTTTGATGATGGTTTGACCCTAAAATCTCAGGTGTCAGCTGTCGTCAAATCTTCTTTTTACCATCTGAGGAATATCGCCCGGGTGAAACACCTGGTTCCTCCGGGTGATCTTTCAACATTGGTCAATACCTTTGTCACTACCCGTCTTGATTACTGCAATTCCATGTACCTAGGGCTACCTGGAGTTGATATCTGCTGCCTGCAGCTGGTGCAGAACACGGCGGCCAGGCTTTTGACTGGGACTTCTAGAACCAGTCATATTACACCTGTGCTCTGTGAACTGCACTGGCTGCCTGTTGGGTGGCGGATCACCTTTAAGGTTGGTATACTAACCTTTAAAGCCCTACATGATCAGGGACCCGGTTACCTGAAAGATCTCCTGGTACCCTACTGCCCCCTCCATTCTCTCCATTCTGCCAATGAGGGATTGCTGGAGATTCCCAGGGTTCAATTAAAGACATCAGGATCTCGTGCCTTTGCTTTTTCAGCGCCAACCCTATGGAATTCTCTACCTCATTGGCTGAGAGAATGCCCAACTGTCGATAGATTTAAAACAGAGTTGAAGACATATTTATTTAGTTTAGCTTTCTAGCTATGGATGATTTGTTTTAATGTCTGTTTTAGAATTTTATTTTTATGTATATGGTTTTTATGTACAGCGCCTTGGTTTTGAAAGGCGCTATAAAAATAAAGATGATTTGATTTGATTTGATTTGATTTTAATTCCTCATCTGCAGCCCTATCAGCTCTGGCCAGAGTTTTTTTTCATGTCACTGGTTACCTTTAACATTATCTAGTGCTGCTCCAATTAGCTCCGGCTTCTCCCCACTCCTGCTCACTCTCTGTTTCTGGCACTGTTTTTTTTAATTATTTCAAAAAAAAAACCTTTTATGGCACAAAATCGTGTGAGGTTCTTCATGTCAGAAGTAGGAGGGTCCACTGCTTGTCAATCACTTAATCACGCTGCCATGTTTCCGCTATTTTTCTCTGTTAGAGCCAGTCGAGTGAGCCATTCAGGTGGCAGGACAAGGCTAAAAAGTTGTGCTATCAGTGTGACATCAGAACAATAATACAGCAACTTTTTTGACCTTTGAATTGTCCTACAACAAGATTTTAAAAGCCACTGATTTCCATCCACAATAAGCCATAACCAGATACTGTATACAATTACTTAATTTACAATGTTTTAGAAGAATGTACATAGTGTTTTGGAGTTGAAATACATAAGGAAAACATTTTCTGACATCCCTTAAAAATATGGCATTGAATTTTGGTAACAAACAACATAATAATAAAAGGACACTTATCCAACACTTTTTTCTACATTTAGGCAACCAGAAAAGTGAATCAGCAACTCTTGTGGAGACACTGTTGCAAATGGGTACCTTGGCAAGAGAGGCCAGTTGTGCGGGGGCATCCTAATTTTTTTAGTTTCCAAGTCCAATATCCAAACTGATAATGAATAAATATGTTGTATAAAATTTAACCAACTCCAGACTTTATGGAATTCATGAGTATGTTTATCCAATAGCAAATTAAAACTGAATCTACAGACTCTTTTAAGTAGTATTTCAACACAATGTAATAATGTCTGACAGGCAGAAACATAAATTACCAGGCCATAATCAATGACTAGAAATATATAAGATAATACTAAGAGTTTTCAGGCATCATGAGTAAAATTGTGGTGGTGATAATACAATAGTTCACATTTTTGATTTACAGCCTTTACCAGATTCTCAAAATGATCAGAATAACTTAACTTGCAATCCATAGCCAAATCAAGATATTTGTAAATATTATATGGATAAGGTCAATTATCCACAGACAGGAACACTTTTTGAAATGCAATAATCTATGGTTTGTGACTGGCAGGTGGCGATAACACAGTTCTGAGTGGCTTATCCCCACGTATCAACTGACAAAACGTGCTCACGCTACTGCTTTCTCATTATCACCTCACACAACACACCCGCCTGCTCTGCCACAAAGACTGTCTCTATTTCTCAAAAAGGAATCTTAAATGCTTGTGCTCTTGACTGTATGGTTAACTTAATTTTTTTAAGCAGACTCTTAAATCCAAAAGGTTAAAGTCCTCCACCAGCAGATTCCCCTTTTGTTTCCTGTTCCCCTCTCTCTGCTTTCACTTCCACTACCACCGACTCGTCTGTCTTCAGTCTCTGCTTCTTTAACTCACCTTCCTGACTCTCCTTATGTCCCTGCTCTCTGTCCCTCCCTTGTGCTACAGAGTTGGCAGACAAAACAGAGAGCTGAACTGAGATTAAGTAAACTGAAAATGTTGCTTTCTCGTTTTTGCTCACTCTCCCATGCACTGTCTATTTGAGAGATGCAGCTCCCTGAAATGTTTGGTCTTTGGTGCTGTATTATAAGATTTAGTTCTCTATACAGTACAGGATGATTTCTTTAGGGTGACACTGCATAGATACTACTGCTACTGCATAGATGATTTCCTAAAGAGGCTACTGCACAGACTTGAGTGCAGCTGTACTGTGTGTGAAATAAGCCATTTCAATGGGGGTGTTGGATTATCCTTGTAATGTAAAAAATAAAATGATGGGGTGTTGGATTATCCCTGTAATAGAAAAAATGAAATGGGGAAGTGTGAATTACAAGGTGAGAATTGAGTCTTGGGGTTTATGGAACATCACAATCCACTCAGTCTTCCGCATCATGGGTTGTAATGTTCCATAAACCCCTCAATTGAATTATCACCTTGTAACTCACACTTCAAAGAACATGAAGTCTTGCTATATTATGACATATGCAGTGAGTCCCAACCTTCGAACTGCTCCGGAGGTGAAAGAGTTAACTTTCCATGCCAGGCATGGAACTTTGAGCTCGAGCTTGGTTGAAAACTCTGTCTGTTGTTCTTCAAACTCAAACTGTCAGATTCTTTACTCCGCCTCACTGAGCAGTCGCTCCGGAGATTTCTCCTTCTGCTCGGTTCATTTTGTCGGTTAAAGTATTAATTTTTCAGTTTTTTAACCGAATTTAAACCGCAACCGGTCGGTTCAAGCTCTGTCTGTGGTATTTGTAAGTACTAGATAGGTTTTACATTTACTTTCTGTGTGGAACCTGTAAACATTTTTATCGGTTCGGTTTGAACCGATCAGGTTGTTTTAAATTCAATATTTGTCTTTTAGAAGTGTGGTTCCCGGTTCTTATTGGTTCTAAAAAAAACAGATTTCATTAGGTTTTTTTCCACGACCCGTGACACGGTTGGGAACCGATAAGAGAGTCTTGCTTGTCGGATTGCCATAAACGGGCAAGTTTTTGGTTAGGCTGGCACTATGTCTGAGAAACCCAAAAGAAAAACCGGGCCCAATGAGTTTCAACACTGCAGTGTCTGTGGGGAAGTCTGTGCTAAGGCTGACCCCCACACCACCTGTGTTTATTGTCTGGGGTTTGACCACCTCAATGCAGACTGCCAGATTTGTAAAAATTTTCCTGCAGCTACCCTGGAGAAAAGAGTTGGTAGGCTCAGGGAAAGGGAGGCCAAAAAGTCTGCTGAACCAGATGGCCAGCCCGGTTCGGTTGAAAACGAACCAGAGGGAGTGCCTTCTGACCAGGGCAAGACTTCCTCGGGCAAAAGGAGAGCCGACTTGGAGGAGTCGGTTCCAGCAAAAAGGACTAGAAAATCAGATGGTGTGGAGCCAAAACTTCCCTCTCCAACCGCTGAAGAAATAGCCAAAGCGATTAAAATTGTCCAGTCGCTTTCCCCAGTTCCGACTGAACCGGCACCATCAGGTAAGCGTACGGTTCGGTCGGTTCCACCGGTTCAAGAATATGATTTAGAGGAATTTTATGAACCGGAGGAGGGGGAAGAGGAGTATGAGGAGAGTGAATGTGGATTTGAAAGTCTGGATGTGCCCATTGAACCGGACATCTCCCCAGACAGACCTTCAGGAGTGTCTCCCCCTAGGCTTTCTGAGTCCCCTTCTCATTTTATGTTTTATAAAAAAGTGGCTGAACCCCTCCAGCTCCCTATCGAGGAAGCTGTGGATGATCAAGAAGAGCCTGACTATATAGAAATGATGGATATCCCAGAGTCTAGGAGACTGTCTATTCCTTTGCATAAATCTTTTGGGAAACAGACAGTAAAAATTCTAAAAACTCCTCACACTATACCTCCTGTGGATAAAAGAATGGACAAGAGGTACACATTGTTAGGCTCTGATATGGAGTTCCTTACACAACAATGTAGCCATGTTGGGGTAGTGCAGGCTACAGCCTGTGACAAGGCAAATATTCCCTTGGCCTCACACCCCCCCTGACAAGGACTCCAGGAGGATTGATGCCATGGCAAAGAAACAGTACATGGCAGCATCCTTGGGACTCAGACAGGCAAATTATATGGCTTATGTTGCTAGATACCAGAAATCCAGATGGGATACTGTTATGGCTCTAGCAAAGCAGGTCCCTGGCCAGCTTTCCAAGGAGCTGGAGCAGGTGGCTGCTGATGGTATTGAGACATCTAAGGTGCAATTTCATGCTGCAGTGGACTCTAATGATGTGTCATCAAGAGTCATGGCTACATCTGTGGCTCTCCGCAGAATGGCTTGGCTCAGATGTACTAGCCTGTCACAGGATACCCAGACTAAGGCCATGGATTTTCCTGTTGTGGGTAACTCTCTGTTTGAGGAGCAGACAGAGAATTACATGAAGAAAATGGATGAGTATAGGACCACCTATAGGAGTGCACAGACCAAGGAAAGGCAGGCCACTCCTCAAAGGCAGCCTTCCAGGGGCAGGGGAAGGGGCAGGCCTTTTCATAGGCCTTTTTACCAAGCCCAGGCCTCCTCTTCAGCTTATGCCCAGAGGGGGTTCTTTAGAGGGAGAGGCAGATGGGGTACAAGCAGACCTGCTTCCACTTCTCAGCCTAAAGCCCTTGCCAAGCAGGCACCCTGATGGGGTGGCCAGGGTCGATTCTCCACTACTGGTAGGGGGCAGGCTGGCTTACTTTGTCCAGGACTGGAAGTCTCTAACATCAGACAAGTGGGTCCTGGAAGTAGTAAGCCAGGGACTGGTTCTCAGCTTCAAAAAATTCCGAAGATGAGAACCAGATCCTTTCCACCTGCAAATCCATCAGAGGCTCTTGCCCTAGAGGCAGAAGTTTCTACCCTCCTGGCTCTCAGAGCTGTGGAAAGGGGTTCCACCCCTACACCAGGGCAAAGGATTGTACTCCAGGTACTTCCTTACCTCAAAAAAGACAGGAGAATGGCCGCCTATCCTGGATCTCAGATACCTAAACAAGCACCTTTTAAAACAAAAATTCAAAATGGTGACTCTGGGAATTATTTTACCCTCTCTAAGGCCAGGGGACTGGCTAGCATCCCTGGACCTCAAGGATGCCTACTTCCATGTTCTCATCAGAAGCTTCCATCGAAAGTACCTCAGATTCGAGCTGCCCTCAGGCCATTACCAGTTCAGAGCAATGCCCTTCGGCCTCACCTCTGCCCCAAGGGTATTCACAAAATGCCTGGCAGTAGCAGTTGCCCACTTAAGAAGGCAAAAAAATTGCCATCTTTCCTTACCTGGACGATTGGCTCATAGTAGGCCAGTCTCCAGACCAAGTCAGATTACATCTTCAGGTAACTCAGCAACTGCTTACTTCTCTAGGTTTCCTTCTCAGTCTTCCAAAGTCAGTCCTAGAGCCTGTCCAGCTTCTCACCTTTATAGGTGCAGAACTGAACACAAAAGAAGCCAGAGCCTTCCTCTGGAAAGAGCAAGGACCCTGATCTCTCTGGCCTCCTCTTTCACCCTGCAGGTCTCTCGACCAGCAAGGCATTTTCTTCAGCTCCTGGGACACATGGCTGCTTTCACAGCAGTAGTGCAGGGAGCCAGATTTCAGATGAGGGACATCCAGTTCCATTTGAGAGCCTTTTGGTCTCAAAGGAGAGACCCTCTAACCAAATTGATCCCAGTGACTTGAACCCTGATCCAAGCCCTTCAGTGGTGGCAGGACCAGAGCAGTCTGAGACAGGGGGTCCCCTTGGCCCCTCAGTCTCACTCCTTAATCCTTACTACAGATGCATCCCTCTTGGGGTGGGGAGCTCACATGGGCGACCTCACTACCCAGGGATTGTGATCCCCTCAGGAATCTCTGCTCCACATCAATCTGTTGGAACTCAGAGCAGTTTTTCTAGCACTTCAAGCTTTTTCCAAATCTGTTCAGAACAAAGTTATTCAGGTCAGAACAGACAATGCCACCACAATGTGGTACATCAACAAGCAAGGGGGCACTCGGTCTATGGCCTTGTGCACCGAAGCAATGAAGTTGTGGTCTCTGGCTTACTCTCTGAACACCTCCCTTATGGCAGTTCACCTCCCAGGCAAGGACACTGTCCTGGCAGATGCTCTAAGCAGGATTTCCCAGGGCCATCACGAATGGTCACTGGATCCCCTAGTACTGGAGGTAGTATTTGCCAGATGGGGCACCCCACAGATAGATCTTTTTGCAGCCCCAGACAATCACCAACTTCCCCTTTTTTGCTGCAGGCCCCCAGTGTTGGGCTCAGTCCCTCTGGATGCCTTCCTTCTCAGTTGGGAAGGGAAGTTCCTCTTCCTCTATGCCTTTCCCCCCTTCCCTCTTCTGTTCAAGGTGCTAGTCAAAATCAGATCTCAACTCTGCAAGATGATCCTGATTGCTCCAGATTGGGCCAGACAGCCTGGTACCCACTCCTTATGGCCTTAGCAGTCCACTTTCCCCTGTGTCTTCTCAGGAATCACAACCTGTTAACCTGTGCTCAGGAGAGAGTTTGGTACCCGAACCTCAAATCTCTCAATCTCAAGGCCTGGCTCTTGAAGAGTTAGAGTTTGCTGACCTACACCTCTCCCAAGGTGTATTGGATATCCTAAAGGCTTCTAGGAAGCCTTCCACCAGAGCTACTTATAATTCCAAATGGGAGAGATTTTCCATATGGTGCTCTGGAAAGCATATTTCCCTAGAATCTGCTGATTTACCCACAGTTCTGGATTATATGGTAATTTGAATTCTTTGGGGCTGAGACCAGCTACCCTAAAAGTGCACCTGGCAGCCGTGTCTGCTTTCTTATCAGCAGGTAAACTCTCTTCCCTTTCAGCTCATCCTGTATTCTCCAAGTTTTTCAAGGGGTTGCTTCACGCCAATCCTCCGTTCCAGGATCCTGCCCCTGCCTGGGATCTTAATATTTGCATTGCCCAGCTTATGCAACCCTCTTTTGAGCCCTTGTCTTCAGCAGATCTTAAGTACTTGACTTGGAAGACTGTGTTTCTGGTAGCCATCACTTCTGCCAGGCGCTTAAGTGAATTTCAAGCGTTGTCAGTGGAGCCTGATTTTATCTCCTTTCACAGAGATAAGGTGGTCCTCAGGACTAACAGAAAGTTCTTGCCTAAGGTGGTTTCAGATTTCCACCTTAATCAATCTATGTCTCTCCCTGTGTTCTTCACTGACCATTCCTCCTCTGGCGAGAGGAGACTGCACAGTTTAGATGTCAAAAGATCCCTTAGCTACTACATAAATCATACCAAGGGTCACAGGTTTGACTCCCTCCAACTGTTCCTCACTTATGGTGAGGTTGGCAAAGGGAAACCTGCCACTAAAAGATCCATTGCCAGGTGGATTGTCTCTTGTATCCAATTTTGCTATGAAAAACTAGGTAAGGTTCCTCCCTCAGGCCTGAGGGCTCACTCCAGAGGTACAGCTGCATCTCTGGCTGCTGCCAGGACATCCCTATCCTAGAGGTATGTCAAGCAGCTACCTGGAAAACAGTTCACACTTTTACCAAGCATTACTCCCTGGACATCCAGGCTAGGAGTGATGCTCTGGTTTCTTTAGCTGTGCTTCAGAGCCTATTTCCTAAGTAGGTTCTGTCCCTCCTCCATGGAAGTACTGCTATGTAGTTCGCATATAATATACTATAGCAAGACTTCATGTTGTTTGAAGAAAAAATTACTCACCTTAGTAATGTTGTTTCTTCTAATGGAGTCTTGCTATATTATGATCCTCTCCCCTGCCTGCCCCTCTCAGAACTTCTACTTTTGGGATGTGGGTGGGCAGTGCAGTGTTGGCACTTAGTAGATGCCCACCTTGTTTTTCACCCCTCCTTTTTGGGGTAACTGGTGTTGTGTTTTTAATTTTTTGGGTCTCCTGACTTGAGTCTTTGTTTTGGCACCAAAAAATGTGTTCTTATATTTAGTAGCCAGTTGGCTAGCGTAGGTTTACAGCTTCCACACAGAACCTTAGTGAGTTTTGCTCGTAAAGATCTGACAGTTTGAGTTTGAAGAACAACAGACAGAGTTTTCAACCGAGCTCAAGCTCAAAGTTCCATGCCTGGCTTGGAAAGTTAACTCTTTCACCTCCAGAGCAGTTCGAAGGTTGGGACTCACTGCATATGTCATAATATAGCAAGACTCCATTAGAAGAAACAACATTACTAAGGTGAGTAATTTTTTCTTCACCATCATTTATTCTATATGTACTGTATCTACCTGTTCCAAGACAGTACCACTACAAGTCTTAATATGAAGATTTGCAAAGGTAAGGTATGTCTTCCTAGAATTGAAAACCCTTGCTTTGTTTTTGTTTTTGTATTCAGACACAATTTGTGATTGATAAACCAAGATTTGGACAAGATTAAAATCAGATTGTAATGCACTGGTTAGATTCTGAATATCTTTGCCTTTTACATAAGTAACTATCATCTGTATACAACAGTATATTATGTTACAATTGACAAAGGAAGATCATTTAAGAATAAACTGCACAGTACTGGTCCCAAGATAGAGCCTTGTAGGACACTGAAGGTAACAGGAAGAGCAGAAGAGAAAATATTACAAAATCTTACTTGTATGTGTTGAGACAGATATTCATTAAATAATTGCAAAACATGAGAAGAAAAGACTATATGAAACATAGCAACATAGACTTTGATGCAGATAAGGACCGCTTGGCCCACCTAGTCTGCCCATTTCGCTACCTAGAGGATAAGCTGCAGATCCTATTTAACCAATAGCTTATTTCTTCCTACCCCCCACAATTGCCTTATGTCTGTCCCATGCATTCTTGAATTCTCCCACAGTTTTAGACCCCACGACCTCCTCAGGAAGGCTGTTCCATGCATCCACCACCCTCTCTGTAAAAAAATACTTCCTCACATTGTCCCTGAGCCGTCCCCCTCCATCTTCAAATTGTGTCCCCTTGTTGTTGCACATCTCTTTTTCTGAAAGATGCTACCCTCTTGGACTTTGTTGATTCCACTGAGGTACTTAAACATTTCTATCATGTTCCCCCTCTCCCTCCTTTCCTCAAGGGTATACATATTAAGCTCCTTTAGCCTCTCCTCATATGGCTTCTCTTGCAGACCCTGCACCATTTTAGTAGTCCTCCTCTGAACTGCCTCCATCCTGTCTATGTCCTTGCAGAGATGGGGTTCACAGAACTGGATGCAGTACTCCAGATGGGGTCTCACCAACTGTCTGTACAGGGGGATAACAGCTTCCTGTTCAAACAACATGAAGTCTTGCTATATTATGACTATTGCAGTTTGCCCCAGCCTTAGAACTGCTCTGGAGGTGAAAGAGTTAACTTCCATGCAGAGCATGGAGTTCAGAGCACGAGCTCGGTTCAGAAGCTCTGTTTGGCTGGTTTCAAACCGAAACCGTCAGATTCTTTACTCCGCCTCAGTGAACAGTCGCTCCGGAGATTCCTCCTGTTGCTCGGTTCATTTCTTCGGTTTAAAGTGCTATTTCTCAGTTTAATTTAACCGCGATTTCATTATTTTAACCGCAAATCCGATCGGTTCAGGCTCTGTCTATGGTAATCGTAAGTAATAGATAGGGTTTTTCTGTGTGGAACTTGTAAAGTATTATCGGTTCGGTTGAACTGATCGAGTTGTATTTAAATATAAGTTTAAAGCCTTTTAAGGCTTTTTAGAGTGCGGTTCCTGGTTCTTATCGGTTCTAAAAAAATGGATTTCATTACGGTTTTTTCCATGACCTGTGACACGGTTTGGAACCGATAAGGGTGTCTTGCCTGGCACTGTCATCAAAAGGGCAAGTTGGTTGGTTAGGCTGGCATCATGTCTGAGAAACCCAAAAGAAAACCGGGCCCACTGGGTTTCAACACTGTAGTGTCTGTGGGGAAGCCTTTGCCAAGGCTGACCCACACACTACATGTGTCTATTGTCTGGGGTTTGACCACCTCAATTCAGACTGCCAGATTTGTAAAATTTCCTGCAGCCACCCTGGACAAGAGAGTGGGCAGGCTCAGGGAGCAAGGAGGCCAAAAGGATCCGCTGACCTGGATGGCCAGCCCGGTTCGGTGCCAACCGAACCGGAGGGAGTGCCCTCTGACCAGGGTGAGACTTCCTTGGGCAAACGAAAAGCTGGTTCTGAGGAGCCAGTTCCAGCAAAGAAATCTAAAAAATCAGCAGGTTTGAAGTCCAAAATTCCTTCTCCAACTGCTGCTGAGATAGCCAGGGCAATACAGATTGTCCAGTCCCTGTCCCCGTTTCCCTCCGAACCGCCACTGTCTGGCAAAAGGTCGGTTCGGTCAGTTCCAGTGGTTCAGGATTATGATATAGAAGAGTTCTATGAACCAGAGGAGGGGGATGAGGATTATGATCAGTGTGAATGTGACTTTGAAAGTCTGGATGTGCCCATTGAACCGGACATCTCTCCAGACAGACCTTCAGGTGAGTCTCCCTAGGCTTTCCGAGTCCCTTCTCATTTTTTTTTATAAAAAGTTGCTGAGACCCTCAGCTTCCCTTAGAGGAGGCTTTGGATGAGCAAGAGGAGCCTGACTATGTGGAGATGATGGATATCCCAGAGTCCAGGAAGTTGTCCATCCCTTTACATAAATCTTTTAGAAAACAAACAATAAAAATTTTAAAAGCTCCTAATTCTGTGCCTCCTGTGGATAAAAAGATGGACAGGAGGTACACTCTGTCAGGTCCTGATACATACTTTCTTTCACAGCAATGCAGTCATGTTGGGGTAGTTCAGGCTGCAGCCTGTGATAAAGCTAATATTCCACTGGCTTCACATCCTCCTGACAAGGATTCCAGGAAGATTGATGCCATGGCCAAAAAACAATACATGGCAGCATCCTTGGGACTCAGACAAGCTAACTATATGGCTTATGTTGCAAGATACCAGAAATCTAGATGGGATACTGTCATGGCCTTAGCCAAACAGGTCCCGGCCAGCTCGCAAAGGAGCTGGAGCAGGTGGCTCTTGATGGTATTGAGGCATCTAAGGTGCAATTCCATGCTGCAGTGGATTCTAACGATGTATCCTCTAGAGTCATGGCTACATCTGTGGCTTTTCGCAGATTGGCCTGGCTCAGGTGTACTACTTTGTCACAGGATACCCAGTCTAAGGCTATGGATTTTCCTGTGGTGGGAAATTCTCTGTTTGGGGAGCAGACAGAGAATTATATGAAGAAAATGGATGAATATAGAACCACTTACAGGAGTGCACAAGCCAAGGAACGGCAAGCCACTCCTCAGAGGCAGCCCCCCAGGGGTAGAGGTAGGCCTTTTCACAGGCCTTTTTACCAGACTCAGGCCCCCTCCTCTTCAGCCTATGTACAGAGGGGGTTCTTCAGAGGGAGAGGCAGGCAGAGTTCGAGCAGGCCTGCTCCCACCCCTCAGCCTAAAGCCCCTGCCAAACAGGCACCCTGATGGGATGCCCAGGGTTGGCTCTCCACTACCTGTAGGGGGCAGGTTGGCTCACTTCATCCAGGACTGGCAGTCTTTAACTTCAGACAGGTGGGTCCTGGAAGTAGTGAGCCAGGGTCTGGTTCTCAGCTTCAAGAAATTTCCAAAGATGAGAGCCAGATCTTTTCCACCTGCAAACCCTTTAGAGACTCTTGCTTTGGAAACAGAAGTCTCAACCCTCCTGGCTCTCAGAGCTGTAGAAAAGGTTTCTCCCCTTCACCAGGGCAAGGGTCTGTACTCCAGGTACTTCCTTACCCCAAAAAAGACAGGAGAGTGGCGGCCTATCCTGGATCTAAGATATCTAAACAAGCACCTTTAAAGCCAAAGTTCAAAATGGTGACACTGGGAATGATTTTACTCTCCCTAAGGCCAGGGGACTGGCTAGCCCCTGGACCTCAAAGATGCCTACTTCCATGTTCTTATCGAAGCTCCCATCGAAAGTACCTCAGATTCTAACTGCCCTCAGGCCATTATCAGTTCAGAGCAATGCCCTTTGGCCTCACTTCTGCCCCCCAAGGGTGTTCACAAAGTGTCTGGCAGTAGCAGTCGCTCACCTAAGAAGGCAAAGGATTGCTATTTTCCCTACCTGGATGACTGGCTCATTGTGGGTCAGTCTCCAGACCAGTCAAATCACACCTGCTAGTTACCCAGCAGCTGCTTACCTCTGGGATTTCTTCTCAGTCTTCCAAAGTCAGTTTTGGAACCTGTCCAGGTACTCACCTTTAGGCGAGAACTGGATACCAAGCAGGCCAGAGCCTTCCTTCCCTTGGAAAGGTAAGGACCTTAGTGGCCCTGGCCGCCTCCTTCACTCTGCAGGTCTCTCGACCAGCAAGGCATTTCCTGCGCTCCCTAGGGCACATGGCTGCCTCCACAGCTGTGGTGCAAGGAGCAAGATTTCAGATGAGGGACATTCAGTTCCATTTGAGAGCTTTCTGGTCTCAAAGAAGAGATCCTCTATCCAAGTTAATCCCAGTGACTCGAACCCTGATTCAGGCCCTTCAGTGGTGGCAGGATCAGAGCAATCTGAGACAGGGGGTGCCTTTCATCCCTCTGTCCCATTCCTTGACCCTTACTACAGATGCATCCCTCTTGGGATGGGGAGCTCACATGGGCGACCTCTCCACCCAGGGATTATGGTCCCCGTGAGAATCTCTGCTCCACATCAATCTGTTGGAACTCAGAGCTGTTTTCTAGCACTTCAGGTTTTCTCTGCATCTGTTCAGAACAAGGTGGTACAGGTCAGAACAGACAACACCACTACAATGTGGTACATCAACAAACAAGGGGGCACTCGGTCTTCGGCCTTGTGCACCGAGGCGATGAAGTTGTGGTCTCTGGCTTACTCCCTGAACACTTCCCTCATAGCAGTTCACCTCCCAGGCAAGGACAATGTCCTGGCAGATGCCCTCAGCAGGATTTCCCAGGGCCATCACGAATGGTCACTGGATCCCTAGTACTGGGGATAGTGTTTGCCAGATGGGGCACCTCAGATAGATCTTTTCGCAGCCCCAGACAATTATCAACTTCCACTGTTTTGTTGCAGGCCCCAGTGTTGGGCCAGTTCCCTGGATGCCTTTTCTCCTCGATTGGAAGGAAGTTTCTTTATGCCTTTCCCCCCTTCCCTCTCCTGTTCAAAGTACTAGTCAAAATCAGGTCTCAGCCCTGCAAAATGATCCTGATTGCTCCAGACTGGGCCAGACAGCCCTGGTACCCACTCCTTCTGTCCTTAGCATTCCATCTTCCCCTGTGTCTCCCCAGGAACCACAATCTGTTAACCTGTGCTCAGGGGAGAGTTTGGTATCCGAATCTCAAATCCCTCAACCTCAAGGCTTGGCTCTTGAGCGGTTAGAGTTTGCTGATTTGCAGCTTTCTCAAAGTGTTCTCGAAATCCTGAAGGCTGCTAGGAAGCCTTCCACCAGGGCTACCTATAACTCCAAGTGGAAAAGGTTTTCCATATGGTGTTCTGGGAAGCATGTTTCCCCAGAATCTGCTGATCTACCCACTGTATTGGACTACATGGTCCATCTTAATTCTTTGGGACTGAGACCAGCCACCCTGAAAGTTCACTTGGCTGCTGTCTCTGCCTTCATTTCAGCAGGGAAGCCCTCTTCTCTTTCTGCTCATCCTGTATTTTCCAAGTTTTTTAAAGGATTGCTTCACACCAATCCTCCATTCAGGGACCCTGCCCGGCTTGGGATCTTAATGTATGCATTGCTCAGCTAATGCAACCCCTTGAGCCTCTGTCTTCGCAGAGCTTAAGTATTTGACTTAAAACTGTATTCTGGTAGCCATCACTTCTGCCAGGTGTATAAGTGAGTTACAGGCTTTATCAGTAGAAACTGACTTTATTTCTTTTCACAGGGATAAAGTGGTCCTCAGGACTAACAGGAAGTTTTTGCCTAAGGTGGTTTCAGATTTCCACCTTAACCAATCTATTTCACTTCCAGTGTTCTTCACTGACCATTCCTCCTCTGGTGAGAGGAGGCTGCACAGCTTAGATGTTAAGAGGGCCCTAAGTTATTACATAGAGCGTACCAAGGGTCACAGGTTTGACTCCCTCCAACTGTTTCTCACTTATGGTGAGGTTGGGAAAGGGAGACCTGCCACTAAAAGATCCATTGCCAGGTGGATCGTTTCTTGTATCCAATTTTGCTATCAAAAGCTGGGTAAGGTTCCCCCTCAGGCCTGAGGGCTCACTCTACCAGAGGTACAGCTGCATCTCTAGCTGCTGCTAGAGACATCCCTATCTTGGAGATATGTCAGGCAGCTGCTTGGAAGGACAGTACACACTTTCACCAAGCATTACTCCCTGGATATTCAGTCCAGGAGGGATGCTCGGTTAGCACAACCGTGCTTCAGAGCCTATTCCTAACTAGGTTCTGTCCCTCCTCCATGGAGGTACTGCTGTGTAGTCTGCAATAGTCATAATATAGCAAGACTTCATGTTGTTTGAAGAAAAATTACTCACCTTAGTAATGTTGTTTCTTCTAATGGAGTCTTCTATATTATGACCTCCTCCTGCCTCGCCCCTCTCAGAACTCCTACTTTGGGGTATGGGGTGGGTAGTCCTCTGTTGGCATTTATTGATGCCCTCTTTCATGTTTGGGTGTTGTGTTTATTTAGTTATTTTATCTTAATTTTCTGGTCCACTGACTTGAGTCTTTGTGTTGGGACCAGCAAAAATGTGTTAATATATTAGTAGCCAGTTGGCTAGTGTAGGTTACAGCTTCCACACAGAACCTTAGTGAGTTTTTTGCTCGTAAAGATCTGACGGTTTCGGTTTGAAACCAGCCAAACAGAGCTTCTGAACCGAGCTCGCGCTCTAAACTCCATGCTCTGCATGGAAGTTAACTCTTTCACCTCCGGAGCAGTTCTAAGGCTGGGGCAAACTGCAATAGTCATAATATAGCAAGACTCCATTAGAAGAAACAACATTACTAAGGTGAGTAATTTTTTCTTTTCTGCTGGTAATGCCTCTCCCTATACATCCCAGTATCCCCCCAGCCCTCCCTACCGCCTTCTCATATTGCTTGCCAACCTTAAGGTCAACTGATATGATTATCCCCAGGTCCCTTTCCATCCTTTCCACGCCTCCTTGTGTATCAAACCTGTTGCAGATCTTTGTGTCATCTGCAAAGATGCATACTTTTCCTTCCAGTCCCTCTACAATGTCACTTATAAAGACATTAAAAAAGGACTGGACCCAGTACTGAACCCTGTGGAACCCCACTAGTAACCCCTCTTTCTTCAGAGTGGACTCCATTTACAATTACCTTCTGTGTCCTGTTGTTCAGCCAATGTTTTACCCAGGCTACCACCCTGGGACCCACTCCAAGGCTGGTTAATTTGACTACTAATCTTTTGTGTCGGACTGTGTCAAATGCCTTGCTAAAGTCTAGGTAGGCCATGTCCACATCCCCTCCCTGGTCTACTACTTTGGTCACCCAGTCAAAGAAATCAATTTGATTCGCTTGAGATGACCTTCCCACTGTGAACCCACGGTGCCTTGGGTCCTGTGCCTCACTGGCCTCTAGGTACTCAACAATTCTTTCCTTCAGAAGTGATTCCATCACTTTCCCTACCACAGAGGTCAAACTGACAGGTCTGTAATTTCCTGCCTCTGTCTTGCTCCTACTTTTGTGAAGGGGAATCACATCAGCCTTCTTCCAATCTTCAGGTACCACACCATCCTCCCATGATTTGTTATAAGGGGTAGTCAGTGGTGTCACTAGTTCTCTGCTTAATTCTTTTATAATTCTGGGGTGAATTCCATCTGGCCCCATTGCTTTGTCCACCTTCAGTTTTAGGAGTTCTTTCAGAACCCTTTCTTCTGTGAAAGGACTGGGATCGACCCCCTTCTCCAGAGTACTTCTGTTAATTGGATTAGGCACCTCCCACACTTCCTCTTTTGTGAATCCTGAACAGAAGTATTCATTCAGTGTCCCTGCTTTTTCACTGTCACTTTCTGCCCACCCACCATCCAGTCTATTCAGCCTCACTATCCCTCCCTTTGTTTTTCTACGCTCCCTGATATACCTATAAAATGTTTATCCCCCTTCTTAACCGAGTTGGCTATCTTTTCCTCAGTTTGTGCCTTTGCTATTCTGACTTCCCTCCCTGCTTCCTTCTGCCTTAACTGGTGCAGTTCTCTGTCCTGCTCCTTCTGTGTTTCCTTATACTTCCTAAATGCTATCTTTTCTCCCTAACCTTCACCGCCACTTCTTTTGAGAACCATAGTGGCTTTTTCTTTCATTTTGATTTGTTTATTTGCTTCACACAAAGACTTGTTGCCTCTGTGATGGCAATTTTGATATTTCCCCATTGTTGCTCCACCCCTCCTTCTTGCCTGTTTGCTAGTGCTTTTCTAAGGCACTCTCCTATCTTGCCAAAGTCAGCTCTCCTGAAGTCCAGAACCCTCACTTTTGTATGGCTTGACTCTGGAGCTGAGTTTATCGTGAATCACACTGTTTGGTGGTCACTTGTTACCAAATGGCTACCCACTTCTAGATCTGAGATCCTCTCATTGTCCCCATTTGAGAGTACGAGGTCTAAGATTGCTCCCTCACAAGTAGGTTCCAAAACTAGCTGTCTGAGGCATGCCCCCTGAAGGGCATCAAGAATGGCTCTGCTTTTGGATGTGGCTGCAGCAGAGGTGCTCCAGTTAACATCTGGCATATTAAGGTCCCCCATCAACAGTATCTCCCTTTTCTCTGCCATCCTAAGAATGCCTTCTATCATATCCTTGTCCATTCCCTCCCCCTGACATGGGGGTCTGTATACAACCTCTGTGCAGATTGTGGTGCCATTTCCAGTGTCTAAGGTGACCCACGGTGCCTCCTCTCCTCCATGTTTACTCTTTTGTTCAGTTGCTTTTATCCCTTCCCTTACATAGAGAGCTACTCCCCTCCTCTTCTTCTCTCCTGCCTGTCTTTCCTGTAGGTTATGTACCCTGGTATGTTAACATCCCAGTCATGGTTCTCTGTGTACCATGTTTCTGTGACTGCTATGTTATCCAGGCATCCCTCTTCTGTCAAGACCACCAGTTCATGGAGCTTATTGCCCAGATTACGGGTGTTGGTACTCATTACCCTCCATTTCTTGATGGCCTTACCCCATTTTGCCCCATCCCTGTCCTTATTGTGTTTGTCACTTTCTCCATTTACCCCCTGCACTTCTCCCTATTGACATCTCTATGTTGGTGTCTACCTCACATAGTACCCTGATTTTTATGGGGGAGGCTAGGATTTCCCTGCTCCTTCCCAGTGCCTCCTCCCTTAGCTAGTTTAAATGTTTGCCAATTAAGTATTTAAACCTATCACCTAGGATCCTGGGGCCCCTCCTGGACAGATGCAGACCATCACGCCAGTATAGGACTGCATCCATCCAGGTGGACCCCCAGTCCCCAATGAAGCCAAATCCCTAAGCTCTGCACCAGTTTTTCAACCACTTCTTGAATCCCATGGTGTGGAGCACCCTACCCTCATCCGTGCCATAGACAGGCAGCACTTCCAAGAAGGTTACCGTGTGTGCTGTTTGTCTAAGGCCCCCTCCTCATCTCCACAAATGCTTCTTGCACTGCTCTGATCCCTTTCTTAGCCATGTCATTTGTCCCTAGGTGGACAGTGACATCCAGCTCCCTTCCCTGTGCAGCTGCTCCTGTGATCCTGAAGATTTTCTCCCTGTCCCTCCAAGCCATGGTGCCAGGCAGGCACCTTACCTCCCTCTCCCCTTCCTCCCCCAGTTCTACCTTCCTAACAATGGAGTCCTCTACCTGGAGTTGTTTCTTTCCCCTGTGGGGTCCCATGCCACCCTCCTCTGGGTCTCCTATGTGGAGGTTCCCAGCATCCTCCTTGGTCTCCACTGTGGGTGCCTCCATAGAAGAACCACACTTTTCCAGAATGGCATAGAAATTGTAGAGAGGTACAACTGGAGGGTTGCACCTCTGTTCCACCACCCTCACCCTCCCTGAGCCCACTGTGGTCCAACCACTTCTCTTTCTTGGCAACCTCTGAGACAACGGTAGTGACCCTAGTGGTTTCTGGGTGGGAGAGGAGGTCCCACAAATCCTGGCCAACTCAGCTTGGAGATGAGCAACCTCCTTCTTTAGCCCAGAGAGGTGCCTGCATATGGGACAACACTGCATCCTCCAGAATGTCTCCCGGAAGATTGCTGCTCCACAGCCACTGCACTGCACCACTCCCATCATATCTTTTTACTGGCCCTCTAACTGTTGTGTGGAATACTTACTCTTTCCTCTGTTTGTTTATTTATTTTTTCTTCCTCTACTTACTTACTGCCTCTGTGCCCTTCTAGTTCCTGATCTTCCTGTTCTGAGACAAGAAGTTCCTATATTTCTCAGTAGTCTCTTTACTTACTCAGAGTCAGACCTCCAGCAGCTGGGGGGCGGAGAGCTACTCTTGCCCTTCTAGGATGGTGAGTCTTTGGTGGCTCTGTGATCACTCACTTCCTGCTCCCAAACAGGAAGTTCCTGCTGTCAGTTAAATCCTGTGCCTATAAAAGTAGAACTGGTTTAGCGTGAGGGGGGGTGGAGGGAAGGCGGGCAATATAGTCCCAGTAGAGAAGTTTTAGTTATACCAGTAGCTCCCTCCTCTTGGTGTTCTGTCTGTTCTCTGGCAGAAGCTATCTAGGGCAGTGCTTGAACCTGGTTTTAGCCTGGCTCCTTCTAGCTAAGCCACTTCCCCTACTTTGCAAATCTTTCTACACTTAGTTAATTTCAAAGATAGCAATTCCCTTCTGACACCTGTGACAAGCACCTAGATAAGTACACAGATAACATATAACAATTTACTTCAACTACCTCTGACAAAAACACAAACTCTCTTTTTTTTTACCCTGAATTGAAGGTCCCAGTACAAGAGTTCAAGTTCTTAGTTCCAGTAGAGAAGTTTTAGTTATACCAGTAGCTCCTTACTCCTGGTGTTCTGTCTGTTCTCTGGCAGAAGCTATCTAGGGCAGTGCTTAAATCTGGTTTTAACCTGTCTCCTTCTAGCTAAGCCACTGCCCCTACTTTGCAAATCTTTCTACACTTAGTTAATTTCGCAGATAACAGTTCCCTTCTGACACCTGTGACAAGCACCTAGATAAGTACACAGATAACACAGATAACAACAATTTACTTCAACTACCTCTGAGAAACACAGTAACTCTTTTTTTTTTACCCTGAATTGAAGGTCTCAGTACAAGAGTTCTAGTTCTTAGTTCCAGTAGAGAAGTTTTAGTTATACCAGTAGCTCCTTCTTCCTGGTGTTCTGTCTGTTGTATCGACTAAGCTATTCAGTAATAATGGATGATGAACAAGATTAAATGATTTTGAGAGATCAATATATATATATATATATATATATATATATATATATATACACACACATATCTATATACATATATATATATATATGACTTGAACACGTTCCTGATTTTAAATACCTCGGTGTCACATTGGACAGCTCACTCTCCTACCATCGGCACGTAGATTCTGTCGCCAAAGCCACCAACATCCGTATATGCCTGCTCTACAGGCACAAACACTGCATGACTCCTTACACTCTCCGGTTGGCTATCAACAGCTCTGTCACCTCCATCTTCGATTATGGGCTAGCAATTTATGCCTCTGCCTCTGCCCTCCGCAGAATTACAGTTGCACTCAACAAAGCATGCAGGCTGCTAACGGGGGCTGACCAACTTACACACACTTGTGACCTGTACACTGAGGCAGGATGCCTTCTTCTCATCAGCCGGATACAGTATCAAACCTGCCTCTTAGCCAAAAAAGTCCTCCTCGGGGTCATGCCCCCGGGCATTGAAAAGCTCCTCATTGACCACTACAGCACCCAGCAAACTAGAAGTTCACAACAACTAACCTTCCTTGTCCCCAGATGCCGGACTACCATGGGCCAGAGGGCCTTTGCCCACAGAGCACCACAGTGGTACAATGCTCTCAACAAAGAAACTCTTACTGCTGCTGCACTTGGCCCTTTTAAGAGACAACTCTGACTTCATCTCATTTCAACTAGTCATTGTGACTGCCTCACCTAATCAGGGGCCAACTGCTCACTGCCCTCCACTTCAGTCTTGACAGCTACCTTTCCCCACCTTGCCCCCTTCTACCTGCCTACCCCCTTGCCCCCTCTCCCTTTCCTCCCCCCGGGTATTTTCTGATTTTCATCCCTCCCCTTTAGAGCTCTTACCCTCACCCTCTACCCTCCGACAATGGCCTTCCTGCCTGCATACCCCCTTCCCTTTCACCTGCAGCACTTATTTCTGAGATTGCCCTCAGGTGGTATGTCATGCTACCTAACATTTGGCACATTTTGAATTACTGGAATTTCCTAAGCCTCAGTCTCTTACTTCTTTTATTGTGTAACTATGTATTATTATGTTGACCTCTGTATGTATGTATGTATACCCCCATTCCTTCGACGTGGAACCTTTGTAAATGAGTAGTTCCTGCTCAAAGGTATTTGTAATCCTAGATTTCAATAAAATAAAAAATAAAAATAAAAATAAATATATATTTATTTCACAGTTTCTTTTTTTTTTCTTGATTTCTTTCTGTTCCTTCCTTGGCTGGGGGGTGTTGCCTATGGTTCCTTCCTCTTTTGGTCTGAGTCTGCAGCCCCTGCTCCACTCCCATTGCATGAGCTCAAACCCCTTCCCCTTTTGTTTTTTTGTTAATTTTACACCAAATTTTCAACATAGCCTTGTTATGACCCTGACTCATGAAGCTATATGTGCAAAGTTGTGTATGAAACTGGGTACACAAAGAAGAAAGGCACCAAGTGTTATAGTCTGAGCATGCATCTGATACAGTACAGGTATATGTAAATGTTTATGGGTGATCTGTTCAGATTGTCTGCATGGACTCAAACCTAGTAATACAGGCATAACCAGCATTAATGAAGAAAGTATTGATAATCTTCTCCAATGTGGTGTTTTTTTTCTTATTTTTGTTTTTATAATCTGTTTACCCTGGGTAGAGTATCTTGTCTTAGTGGTCCCTAATTCTTCATTTTTCAACTGGAAGGAACCCATAGGGCCCGATATTCAGAAGTCTGCCCAGAGGATGCACAATGGAATGCGCAACACAATGGAGGTGCACCATGGACAACACATGCCATATTCAGTACATGCGCCAGAAACATGTGCAAGCAGCTTCAAATATAGCACAGATGCACTACCGTGTAACTAGACATGTGCCACTCAACCAGGACTGCACAGGAGCAGGACAGGAGGCAGAAACAGACAAGCTGGGGAAACAACAGGCAAGGGGGCACAAAGGCAGGGCAGCACAAATGCAGAGTGGCAGGCCAGCCTCGTGGTCCCAGGCCCCACAGGGGGTGGGAGCACAGTGCAGAGCACAAGAACACAGCCAATAGGCCACAGGGACCAGAGACTGCACTACAGAGGCACACAGGCCAACAAACACACCCAGCCACCCACCCAGAGGACAGAGTAGACAGTGGTCCTTTGCACAGCACCACCACAACCCCAACAGGCCACACAGTACAGGAAACTGCAACAGGCACACATACATGACCAGGCCCAGCACTGTGCGAATGGGACAGGAGCTGTATGGGCACAGCGAAACAGGGTGCACAAGCCACGCCACCGAGCAGCCACACACGGCCGAGCAACGCAATGCACCCCAGCACTGGCAGGGGCAATAGTGCAGGTGAGGGGCATGGCAGCAATGCTGCATGGGGACATGCAACCGTGGACCACAGACAGGCCAGTAACAAACCCATGGCTCAAGGCACGGTGGCAGGCAGCACACAGCAGTTACAGCAGAAGGGAACACACCACAAAGGGCAGAGCCGTGGACCACAACAGGCACACCCAAGAGCAGCACAGAACAATGGAGGCACAGTGCAGGTAAAGAAGACACAGGCACAGAGGTGTACATATGAAACAGTTTAATGATATACAGAACAGGTAAGGAGGTAGTATAGCGCAGTGGTTTAAGGCTCTGAGCTGCAAATCTGGTGACATCCAGCAGACCAGATCTGGGTTTGAATCCCACAGCTTCCACTTACATACTGTGTGACCCTGAGCAAGTTACTTAACTTCCCTGTGCTCCCAGGTCGCACCTATAAAAAAAGGCTTTCAGCTTAGTGTGCTACTCCTGGTTAAATTAAAAAAGAAAAAAAAGGGAGTGTAACCAGTGCAGAACAAAATGGGACAGGATGTGAGGAGGAAGGGTGGGACTGGATGGCTGAAATGGGGTATGGGATCAGGAGCAAGGTGGCAGGAACAGGCAGGAAACAGAACAGCAGGAGGGGGCAACAAGTCCATGGCCCAGTGATGGCGTAAGCAAATTCAGTGGTGTGCATGGAAAGCAATGAGGAGGAAAAGGACCTAAGGGTGCTTATAATGGCAAGTATGAACAACTCTGCTCAGTGCTGGAAGGCAGCAGCAAAAGCCAACAAGATGCTGGGGTGTATGGTGTGGGGATCTCTTCCAGAAATATGGAGGTGATCATTCCTCCTTTACAAGTCACTGGTCAGGCTACACCTGGAATACTGTGTGCAGTACTGGTGCCCTTTCCTGAGGAAGGACATTGAGTTGTTGGAGGGGGTAGAGCGTATGGCGTCAGAGATGATCCAGCGATTGGAGGGACTATCCTAGAGAATAGGCTGGGTAAGCTAAACATGCATTGCCTGGAAGAGAGGAGGGATGGGGGATATGATTGAAACTTTCAAATACCTAAAAGGGATAAACAAGACTAACACAGATAGAATTTTTAGATTATGAGGGGGAGGACCATGAGAGGGCATCATCTGTAATATGTGGGGGGATTCAAGAGGGAAATCAGGAGACATTTCTTCACAGAACAGTGGTAGACAAGTTGAATACCCTGCCCGAAGGGGTGCTATCCTGTAGAATGGTGGGAGGTTTTAAGAGGATATGGGATAGAATGGGGGTGTGAATATGAATAGATATGGGGAGGGTGGGGCAGCTGCATGTTGAGGGGGCTAGCTGCAAAATCGACCAGACTCAATAGACTGTGATGCCTGTTTCTGCTGGCATTTTCATATGTTTGTATTAACAATAAATACCACTATTACATATCTGAGTATACATTTAGAATAACACATTAAATATTAAAAAAAAAATGATGGAAAAAATAATTACCATATGTCGATTGTGACTTCTGTTTGCAAACAATATATCCCCCCTTCTTAAACTTTGGATATCGGATTATGTACAGTATACCTCATCCCCATTTTTGTTTATGACAGTAGTCTGCTATGCATTTTCATTATAATGCATTGTAGACAACATTAGCCTATTCAAAGATTAAAGTTTAATGTTTCAATATTATTGCTTGCACACCAATGATGTTTATAAAATGGCAAGAAAAAATCTAGAAATCTTATTGGCCAAGAGACGTCAAGTGACCATACATTAATCTATCTATCTGTCTGTCTGTCTGTCTGTCTATCTATCTATCTATCTATCTATCTTATCTATCTATCTATCCATCTATATAAATGCACAGCCATCCTGGTCCTAAACCACATCACACAATGAGTAATTCGGTCATCCTGCAACTAGAACTATCTCCCATCAGTCTCCCTACAACCATTTTATAAGTGTGATAGGCCACTTCAGAATGTGTACTTCAGTTATTTTAATTATATGTGGATCATCAATCTGAGATGTTTTCCAAATCAAAATGAGTGATAAAAAATATATTCAATCAAATAATAAACAAAACAAAACATGCACACTATTATATTGGTAGTGGAAATGGGGGTAGGGGTGGGAATTAAATGAAACAGAATAATAGATACAGGTAAATGCATTGATCCCCATTGAATACTTTTTTATAAAACAATTAATACACATTTATATACACACATGCTAAGCAACAGTACACCTCTCATCTTGGATGTTCTGTGGTTGGTTAGATCTGACATTACAGGTACTGTAAGGGCATGTGACAACAGCACATGGTAGCATTAATCTGAGTGGTGGCCAAAATATAGTACAATGCAACAAATGTAATATTTCTGAAGATCTCAACTATTAGACATTTTCATACGGCATATTTTACCGACTACACGTTCCAGTATAAGAAAATGCTGTGTGTTTTGGGGCAAAGTGAATAATTAGGCTATGAAATGCCTCTAAACTGGATGTCTGGAAGTCAGTCAATAGTTTTGAAATGTCATTCACTAACATTTTATTATTTAGTATTTATTTCTAGACTGACAGTTCCTTTGGAATCTGTAGGAAATGAAAAACAGGCATACTTCAATAAAAAAAACTGATATTGTATCATTAACATCATGATCTGCATTCCATTTTTTAAATGTCATTATTTTAGATAATATAATTGCAGTTTCCTCAATGTAATATTGTGCCGTGATGCTATGTGCCGAATTACTGTCACTCATAGCCACTACACACCCAATGCACCCTACCAACCAGATGCGCTACCTGGTGTCACACAGCCACAATGTGCATAAACTCCCATGTATCTCGCACACCTAACATTGTAGACCAATCATCGCAGAAAGTCCAAAGCAGCCTCCTTATTGTCCATCCCAAACTCCTGCCCAAAGCAACCCACTCAGGGCCACTCCAGAATATTAATGATATTATATAAACTATCCACAATCAATTTTGAGGCAATCTTGGTAAATCTGCTATGGATTACGGTATATTTCATGGTTACACCATTACCCAACCCACACTTACCCACAACCAGATGCTATGTGATCTAAATTCATTCTTTTCTTTTATACAGTTGCTTACTGTGAGTCAATCACTGTTTATGACTGTCAGTTTCAGATAAACCGTCATGTAAACATTTTTCAAATAGCTCATTGTGACCTTCATGCACATTCAGAATGTGGTTCATCACGCTCAACCACTTTGCTGTAATGTGAGAACCATCCAGGTTGGCTCCTTCCCCCTCCAAAAAAACATTATAATTACCCTTCTATCAATAAATGATTTGACAAAAAAATAGCCCAGGAGAGGAGGGCTGGGTTAACGCAGCCTTTAAAGGTTTATATGCCAACTTGATCATCTTCAGGTCGGAGCACCATCTTTGTGTGGTTGATGTATTTACATGATCACACTGGAGATGAGGACTGCACGGACCATTCCCTGGGGGTCAATGCTCCTTTTAATTAACTCCAGTGTGGCCTACTACACCACTAGGTACCAGGGAAACAGCGGTGCTGGGGGCCCTTGGTTTTGCCTTGAAACTCCCCCACAGGGTGATTCCACCCACCCTAACATAGGAGAGGTATATTTCCTCTCCCTACCTTGGGAGCTGTCTAAGAGTTCAGAGATGACTAGAGGACCTTTGAACCTGTCTTGTCTAAATATTTTTGGTCAGATACTGCCCTGTTGGCAGTTAGTTACTTTGAGTGCCTCGAGGTATTAATCGAGGTTAACCAAATCAGTTCATAAATGGTTTACATTTGGTTTAATGTTTTATGTTTATTGATAAGGCTTGTAGAGTTTTTTGTGATTACAAGCAGTTGAAACAACATGTGGATTCCAAATAGTGAAATAGGCAGTCAATATAAGCAAATTAGGACAGATCAAACACATATAGAAGTCAATTATGTAGATCTATTAACTACAGAGATGGCATGGCATGGATATGGTGGGGATGGGAGGAACCCAGCTGGTGAAGAGAATGGAACCTCCATACATCACTTGCCCGGAGGTAAAAATGGATAGAAAATCCTTGATATTATCCCGTAATATAAATGGGATCAAAAACCCGATTAAACACTCCTGCCTTTTCCAGTTTTTAAAAAAAGATAGGCCGGAGGTCATTTTACTCCAGGAAACACACTTGTCCTCAGATGAGCACAAAAAATTCCAGCACTATGGGTACAATGTAGTGGCTGAACCAGCCTACAAAAATTGGAAGAGGTGAGGGGTGATGATAATGTTGTCCAGGGGAGTCCCTTTGAGAAGTGAAGGAAGACCATTGATCTGGAGGGTCACTGTACTATCTTGACAGGCAAACTGTACTCAAGACCCATCACCTTGGCATCAGTACACTTCCCCCCAGGGTCCACAGCACATGTAGCCATGAGATTCTTCTCCCACCTGTTGTCAATATTGAAGGGACAATTATTAATGGGGGGGGGTGACCTGAATATTACACTAAACCCCTCTTTAGATGCAGCCACACCATTAGCCCACAGAACAAATGCACTTCAAAAACACACCAAGCAAACCATTTCTTCTTTGGGCTTAGTGGACACATGGAGACATTACTTCCCAAAGTTGAGGGAATATACCCACCGAACCCCGCACTCTGGGCGCGAGGCCCGTCTGGATTATTTTATCACAATGGTGGAACACTTAGACTCCCTATATATGTATGTATGGCATGGAGCCACCTTCACTTCAGACCACACACCCGTATACATCAAAATGGATTTGGGTGCCCAATATAAAAAAAACAACTGGTGCCTAAATCTTGTGCATCTTAGAGACCCAGAGTTTTTAGAGCTGATCCAAGAGGCTATTCCCAGAATTAAACAAGATAATTCACAATTAGATGCTGCCCCCACAATCCTATGGGATACTTTAAAAGTAGTTTTAAGGAGGAGATTATAAGATTCTCAGCTCAGACAAAAAGACAAAGGGAGAAAGTGGTTAAGGACTTACAGGAGGAACTAATACATCTACAACACTGGCCAAACCAGAGTGACCCTTTAATCTGACAAAGCCTAAGAATCACAAAACAAAAACTTCAAAAGCTATTGGATCAGCACACAGAGCAAAAACTGTTTTACCTAAAACTACAATTTCTTGAAGGGGGACCCAAAGCCTGAGAAACCTAGCAAAAAAACTGTGGGAGCAAAAATCCAGAGTGTGCATAATGACCATGATAAACCCCAAAACAGGGAGAGTTTTAGAGCCCACAGGAAGTTAGACATATTTTAATGTAATTCTATCATGATTTATACACCATGGATCAGGAATTACCCTTAGACAAGATTAAACACTATCTAGATAACCTCCCCATACCACATATTAACTCTACACAGGCAAAGACCCTACTGGCCCTGATTGGAGAGGGAGAATTACTCTAAGTACTCAAAAGGGCGTAGACCCTTAAGGCTCCAGGCACTGATGGTTACCCATCAGAATTCTATAACAAATTCAAGAAACATCTTTCCATGTTGATCCCGGCCCTACATGCTATTCAAGAAGGTGACCCCCCCACTTGGCAATATGCGACCATAACGGCCATCCCCAAACCCCAGAACGACCCTAAATACCCCTCCTCTTATCGCCCCATCTCAATGTTAAACTATGACTACAAGATGTTTATGTCATCTATGGCCTCCAGGATAGACCACGTTCTCCCAGGCATCATAGACCCAGAGCAGGTGGGCTTCATTAAAGGATGGCAAGCCCACGATGCAATAAGACGCACACATCTGATAGTAGACTACGCCCTGGAAAGAAAAATCTCATTAGTGTTATTAGGACTTGATGCAGACAAGACGTTTGACCGGGTCTGCTGACCATTTCTATGGCAGACCCTCTGGCAATTTGGATTCCCGGAACAATTTATAAGACAATTACAAAACATATACACTTCCCCCAAAGCAAATGATAGGATTGATGGGGCCCTCTCTGATATGTTCCAACTTTCCAGGGGAACACGGCAGGGTTGCCAACTATCTCCTATTTTATTTGCTCTGTATCTTGAACCCCTAGCAATAGCCATCACATCCACCCAGTCCCAGAAGACAGATGGCATCCCTTTGGGGGGTTGACAACAGAAGATTTCACTCTTTGCGGACGACATCCTATTAACAATTATAGAGCCTGAAGTATCAATCCTGGCAGTCTGGGAACAGCTCCAAAAATGTGGTAATATAGCCAGATATAAAATAAACAAAGCAAAAACGGAGGCACTATCATATAATTATACCCCCTCTACTCAATTTAAAAAAGAACATCCCTTTAAATGGCATAGACAAGAGATGAGATACTTAGGAATGAAGCTTACAAGAAACCCGATTCAAGCAGAATTGTTAAATCTGGAACCCTTGACTCAAAAATTAGCAGAAGACCTGTCTAGATGATCTCGTCTCCCTTTAAATTTTTTGAGCAGAACAGAAACAATCAAACAGAATATATTCCCCTGCATTTTGTTTTTTCTTCAAACACTACCATTTGTCCCAGCTAAAACTTACTTCCAGGCATGGGACAGAATGATCTCTCGCTTTATTTAGAATGGCAAGCCCCCTAGAATAAGATACGCTGTTCTGCAGCTGACCAGAGAAAGAGGAGGGCTTAACCTTCCAGACCTTAGAAAAATATGTGATGGCAACATGGTTAAAAGTTGTTTTAAGTTGGATAAATACACAGTATGATGCCCACTGGAAAAAATTAGAATTAACATGGGGCGACCTATTTAACACTCAAGAACTCATTTTCAGGAAGCCCCCTAAGTGTTGAGTTTTAGAAAATTACCCAAAATGCACCAGAGAACCCCTAAAAACTGGCTTAAACTCTGTAATGACCTGCTAACATTTCCAGAGACAGTGATGTTGGGAACATTGAACTGCAATGCGGACCTCAATGCAGGCCCCGTGGGCCCATATCTGGCACAATGGCAATGGCATGGGATGAATTATATATTCCAACTAGTGGGAGTAACTGGATTGCTCCCCTTTGTTTCCCAACAAATGGAATACTACTTGCCCCATAAATATTTTATTTCCTATCTACATCTTAAGTCCTACCTATCCCCATTTGAGGAGTCACTCGCGGCATTGACAGAATGTCCCTCTCAAATTTTGCAACTACTACAAGCTCACATCCAGAGAACTACCTCAGAACATTTAATTAGTAAAATGTATAAGGCAATAAGCGAGAGAAAGGGAGACTGGACTGATTCAGTCAGGCTCAGATGGACAAAGGAGCTGCAAGTAGTAATACAAGAGTCAGCTTGAATGAATCGGCACTACCAGTCTTTAAAACTTTCTCCTCCCCATATTGAAGGGAATATATATGGAATCTCTGGTCCCACTTCTTTAGAACCCCAGCCATTTTGGCCAAATTTGGAGAATTGGTAGAGGGAGAATACTGGAGGGGATGTGGGTGCAATACGACAAACCAGATTCATGTCGAATTCTGGTTCGAGGTGCATGAGGAGCTGAGGGCAATATATGAAACTGAAGAATTATTTACCCCAACCTATGTTCTGACTTTTATTAAACCTGAAGGGCTACGAATTGATAAGAAGATACTACAACAAATTACCAAACTCATAATAGCAGCTCACAAGACTATCACCAGATTGTGGTTTACCACTACAACACCCATCAAGGAAGCCTGGTTAACCTTGCCCAGGGAGATATATGCCCTCAAGCACCTCTCAGTCAGAATATTAGATAAAAATAAGAAATTTGACAGTCAATGGCGAAAATGGGTGTCCTATCAATTAGATCACTATGGTGATTTTGTCCCATAAGTGCCATGTTGTTATTAAGGACTCCTGCTTCCTAGCACATTACTAAGGTCTATAGAAATCATCAAAACAAATTATGACTTGATCATTTTGGGGAGGGGGGCCTCACCATACCCTGCCAATAATTAACATAAAATGCCGGGGACTTATTTTTTACTTTAAGTCATAATCTTAAGCTGGACATTGATGAACTAAGTTGTTAAGCCACCTCTCTTCACCCAACATGTCATTTTCTGTATGTGATAAATTGTACTACGGATGATCTGTATCAACCTATGGTGTAACCTGCCTGTAGTTATTTGAATTTACTAAATAAAAGATTAAATAATAAAAAAAAAAAAAAAGAACCATCCAGGTTTGCACTAGATACCAATGTAAATGATTTATTATTGAGGTGCGCCAAATTCCAATATCTTCACATCCCTTCTTCTTAGAAACGCTGTCAATTTTCTTGCCAATTTCTGAATATAATAATTTCCACATAACTATTATTATATAACGAATTCAATCATACAGTACATTTACAATAATCAGTATCACACTGACAAGCTAATAATACAAATAAACATTAGTAATTCAGTACAAAAGTAGTTTGGGATATAATCTTTGCAACTGATAGCATTACTTAACCCTTAGACTGCCAACAGAAATAGAATGTATAGGAATTCTGGACTGATATATCAGTCCATGGCACAGCAAGGGTTAATAATCAAACATATTCAAAAGACATGCCTCATATAACTACCTATCTTTCTTTTTTTGTGTCTTCATCAATACTTCATTCAATATAAGCCTGTTATTAAGAGTAATTATTAGTTTAACTAATAATGTATGATAATACTTACACAATAAGGCACACATTACTATTGGATTTAATTACACCCTGGGTTACATGTGCCATACATCATACCGATGAGTAGTATTAGTCAGGTTCTCATGGATCCATTTAGCTACTTGTCTGTTCCTATCAGTAATCCTTGTATCAATATTCAGTTGTTGAGAAGTAAGAGATTCAATGATCCTACGCAGACCTTCCATCTCACACCATGAGCTAGATTTAACCTCATTACTCTTGTTAAAATTGAAAGGAAAAAGTAATTATATATTGTTGTATTCAGGTTTGGCTGTCATTAGTTGAACGACTTATTCTAATAACTTAACTTCAAAATGTTAATTCTGAACATCATAACATCTTGAAAACGTTTAATAAATGATGAGTGATAAAAAAAAGTGTCATTCAATATTAATAACACAGAACCACATTTCTCTTTTGGACATTATCTTTCTGATCCTGGGTAAACTGTTTTTGAGGAACCTTCTCATAGTTTAGACATAACATAACCCCAACAAAATTTCACTAGTACCAGGAGTAAAACAAATGTGTGTCTTGTAAAGTAACCCATTCTGACCTCTAAATTAATTGAGCCAAGTATTTGCCACACAGACATGGGCAAGCCCTTTGAATATTAACTAGTTATACTGTGCATATGCTGATCACCAGTTCTTGGGGGGGGGGTCTGAGTTTCAATAATGCATTCTCTAATAGGCTGTTGGTTACATACATTTATATCTACTACTTCTGTTTGTTTGATACATTAAATGTGAGAATAGAACACTCTCAACTAATGCCATGCTGTGTGATATGTTTTGTCAATTAGTGCTTTGTATCAATGTAATGCAATGTAAAAATCTGTACCTGAACAACCACTATATATATTACATTATTCAGCCTCTGCTCTATCACAGTGTATGCTCAAAATTTAGCACAGTGTCCAGGGCTGTCAGATCTTCCATCTCTGGACAATATAAGCGGACCATGTAATATATTCAGATCCTCAATTAGTTTTCATTTGTGATCTTCCCATACATGATATATTACAGGCTGCAAGTACTGTCTCTGATGTTTGAAAAATGTAGATTTTTTGACAGCTGGAATGTTCTTGACTTCAAACATGTGAAGAGCCTTTGTCGGTAGACTAGTAAATAAAATTGCTCCAGACAACAACAGGTTTCCAACTGGTATCTTACCAATATATGGTTGACTGCACTATCGTCTCTTATAACCGCAATTGACACATGACTGTGAAACATGGATGGTTGATCCACACTTGCATAATATCTGACCACCACATGCATAGCAGCATGTAGGGCAGGTACTAAACCATTCCACTAGATGACTCCTGAATACTGTGTACTTTTCCTCTTGAACATATAAATGTCCAACATTTTCATTGTTTCTATCATTGAAAAGAGAATGAAACAATTAACATAAAGGTGAAAGAGATACATACTGTATGTGGGAGATAATCACATGTAATGAAAAATAGTAAGTACCACAACTGAAATTTGTGTGTAGTGGTGTAGATTGTTTTGATGAAATTGTGGTATTGAAACTTCATCAAAAACAAACCTTCAATCAACCCCCCCACCCCCATCGATTTACATACTTGCAAACACCTTCTTTACTTTTCAGGCACAAATGCTGTTTGACCAGAACCTGTTGTCATACCAGCATTCCTGACTCATGGAAATTCTTGACCAGCATTAAAAAATGAGAAAAATATATTCAGAGAGGGAAATTAAAATATTAAGCCCATTCCAATCGTTTCAATGGGGACCCCGCATAAATTTCATAAGAACACCAGAATTTCAAATACGGTCCCATATATTTATTTTTTCAGCAATTCATAGGGCCTGATTCCTGAAGGAGCCCTTGGAGTGATGCAAGTTGCACTGCTCCAAGGGCTATGGCAATGCACCAGGAATCCTGCACCAAATTCTGAAAGAAAGCAGGGTTCCTGTGCCAAACACCCCATGATTGCTGGAAGTTCAGGACTGTGCCCAACCAGTGGTGCACCAACAGCACGTGATGCAAGGCTGTGGTACCCCTTACACCGGCACAGCGAGATATGGGCAGCACTGGTGGCAATGGTGTGGAGGAACACAGGTGCCCAGTGGGTATGTGGAAGTGGGTGGGGTCATAGAGAGGGCCAGTGTGCCAGCAGGGTGGTTGGGTATTGCTGTGGCACCCACCAGGATGCAAAAGCCTATGATATATCGAATCAGGGGCATTTCCACCCCCTGGGTGCCACAGCAATCCCATACATCCCAGTTGCCAAACTAACCCTCCATATGCCCGTCTGTGTCCTTCCTGCCCACAAACCCCATTAGTAGCCCTCACTTTAAGGTGTGCCAGTTGGTCACAAGGGGCTTAGTCCATCTTCTGGCAGGTCTAAGTGGAGCCTCATGCAACGTCCATGGCTGGGCTCTTGGAACTGGAACTGTGAGCCCTGCATGGTGCACGTCCCCTTGCAACTTGGCATACCCAGTTGCAGGTTGCAAGGCTGGCACAGTGCCCATTTGGTGCAGTGGATCCCCTATTTGGTGCAGGCTGTGTTCTGGAATGGGGAATGCCACAATGGGGGGGGTACAAGGTGCGACATGTGACACTGATCTTTATCACAAGTACCTTGCATCCACCGTAATGGCTTCTGGAATCAGGCCCATAGACTCCTGAGCTAAAATTCAACCAATAGCCCATAGATATGTAACTGATACTGTACAGCTCAATGCACACACAGCCTTGCCTAATTTATTAAACTTTGCTATCATTTATTGTGAATTCAATACTTAACACAGAGGATAAGTTGTCATATCAAAAATAATAACTGCACACCTCACACTTTCAGAGGTCTCAGTAAGTGGGAGTGTGTCTTCTCTTTCTTCACTGCCTGACAAATAATCCAGACCACTGTCTACACCATCATTAGTCTCACAGATATCTGACATATGATCACGATTTTCACTAGTGAACCCGTCACTATTGTCAATAGATGTTTCAGATGCAAATACATACATCGGACTATCACACAGCAAATCACACTGAATACCTACAGATTTTTTTTTTTTTATACTTAAATTTTGTTCATTTTTTCCTTTACACATTACCATTTTATCGATCAGATAAACATTTTACAATTGACATCTTAATTGGACATATTAACTTTCCAATTATACTGTTATTTTCTTCAATTAAACATAAAAGAAGAGAAAAATACAAAAATATACCTAGACTTGATAAAAAGGTAAACTGATTACATTATCGAGAAAATTTTAAAAAGAAAAGAAGGGAGAGAAGTAAAAAAAAAACACAAGTGGAACAGGTGTTAACAGATTAATTAATTCTTCCTACTGTCATCATGAACAAGTCATCCTAAGGGGGGGGGGACGTTACAATAATCAGGAACTAGCACACATTCCTCACATTCATTAGTAAAAAAAAAATTCTTAATTCTTAAATTAGATGGGCCAAGGGGAGGGAAACATGAAGGGAAAGAGAAAGGGAAGGGGGGGGAGCAGGGAAGAGAATGGAAGGAGTAAGGAGAAAAAGAAAAAAAAAAAAGGGGGAAGGGAAGGGCAGAAGTACAAAACTTCCAAGTCTTAGCTTCAGGTCATTCCATCTATATATAGCTCCCATCTGTTCCATCTAACATCATATACACTCCCCTCATGATTTATAGTATATGTTATTCTTTCCATTTGTCGGATCTGGCTAACTATATCCAACCAGTCCTGTACTGTGGGAGGTAATTTCTGTAGCCATCTCTTAGTTATAGATTTCAAGGCAGAGATTAACAAAATGGACCAGAGGTATCAAGTATCCTTACCCATGGCTTCATCTGGGCACAGACCTAGCAAACAGTGCTCAGGGCCTAGCATCTTTGTCAGGGCAAACAAAGCGGCCAGGTGTTTAGTCACACCAGACCAGAAATCGGAAATTCCCGGGCAATACCAGAACACATGGGCCTGGTCAGCTATCGTCTCCCCACACTCCCTCCAGCAATGTGCTGGAACTTGTGTTCTCATTTTACTGAGCTTTTCCGGTGTATAAAAATACCTGATCCTTACCTTCCAGGCATATCCCCTCCACCCTGGTGATGATGATGTTTTCCAAGCGTTTCGAAATACTATGCCCCATGTTTTAGAGCTTAATCTTATCCCCAGTTCTTTTTCTCATTTTCCTTGAATGCTGTTTGTGTTACATGCTAAGTCTGCAATCCTGTTGCCATATAACATCGTGATCGCGCCTTTTCCATGGTCACCCTCCCAGACTTGCTGAAACACCCTCGGATATGGTCTCTCATCGAGCCGCGACATATGATGCCTCAATTTTTTGGCTAGATAATCCCGAAGCTGAAAATAAAACAAACGATCCCCTGGTGACCAACTGTACCTAGCCCGAAGGGTTTCAAAGGGCAAAATATCAGGCCCTCTCAAAAGCTGCCATGGTGCCATGACCCCCCGTCCCATCTGCCCTCCATACCATCTATGTAAAGCAGCCGGAGCAAATTCCACATCATAGTACCACCATCTGTACTTCCATAGATTTTTGGCTGTACTACCCTGCCTGGTGCCCTGGATCCATCCATGTAGGGTAACTTGTATTGTGTGGCTTCTAAAGGCTGATATATCAATTTGTGCAGGTGGAAAGAATAAGAGAGCTGTTAGAGGAGGGGAACTTACTGTGGAGAGCTCCATTTGTTGCCAATGCGCTTTATATGAGGGGGTGGGACCACAGCAGGGCATTTTGAATACCTACAGATTTGAAGGATTCAGTGGCTTGTACCTCTTTTTCTTTTGAATGAGTAACTGGGTCGCTGTTGATCCAAAAGGTACTTGCACTGTTACATAACTGTAATTTAAAATTTGTGAATTGTTATACACAAAATCTAATAGAAAATATAATTTCAAATGACCATCTGAATTCTTGTCTCAAAATATTGCATGCACTATCATCAGTACATCAAGATAGTTATCTGACAATCAAAACACTGCCTGTCAGCTGATATTTAGGGCCAGATATTCAAAACTTTGCCCTGGGGCTAAATTAGCACTGCCTGGAACCAATAGCCCACTATATTCAAAATGGATAGCCTTGGTGCTAAACCTGCTGAACATAGCATGCTAAGTAAGCTGGGCAAACTGAGCAGGGAATGCAGTGCAACAGTTGCCTGGTAATAAGACAGCTCTGAATATAGCAACCAGGAAGTGTAAACCACAATAGCAACCCAGTGCACAGTGACCAGAAGGACTGTACAGATGAAATATGTGGCCAATGTGTGTGCCAGCAAAGGACTGGAGTCAGTAGAACTGCAACCTGCAACTGCATGTGAATGTACAATGTGCAGGAATGAAAAATGATTCTGTAATGTTTGCGTAGCACACATACGTTTGCGCAGGTCTTGCGGGGCACTAAGCCGTTTGCCCCACGCTATCAAAAACCAGATTAGCATCCCATTATGCCCTGATCTGCTTGCAGTTTCCCCAGGGCTATTGCAGGGTCCCACAGCTCCACCTGTAAATCACTCCAGAAGTACAGGGGCTGGCTGGGTCTGCCCATAGCTTTGCCTGTAGGTCACTCCAGAAGTACAGGGGCTGGCTGGGTCTGCTCGCAACTCCACCTGTAGGTCACTCCAGAAGTACAGGGGCTGGCTGGGTCTGCCCGCAGCTCCGCCTGTAGGTCAATCGTAAGGAGCTTGGTGGTAGCTGCAATCTACATATGTACAGAACTGCGTAGAATACTGTGTTCCAGGGTACTGCACAGCACAGGTGCTGGATGAAATAGTCCACCTGTAGGTCCTATACAGTACCCAGCAGACAGTACAGAGTCATGGGGGCCAGTTGTGTGTGGGTCACAGCACTGCCTATGGTGTGGTGGGCAGCATTGACTGCAGCACTATACACAGTGACAGCTCCATCTTGCTGGTGTGTATGGACAGTGGAGCGTACTGTACTGCTGTTGTGTGACTCACAGATGCTGCACTACTGGCATGGGAGGCTCACATGACATATACATGCTGGTTGTGTGTGCTGTGGTGTCTGTACAGCTGTGTGGTATGTGGCTGGGGGGGCCCTTATCAGTGGACAGGCACACAGGTGTTGGAATATTCCCTACACTGGACCATTTGCACAGTATGGATTGTCCCAGTCATGTGGCAGCCCCCAGTATGTGGTGCAGACTGGTCTCCTGTACACCCCCCATGCCCCCAGTGCTGCATGTGTGTGCTGGCATCCGTTGGTATCCACAGAAGGGTGGTCTGCAGGTGTGTGCTGTATGGCTGCACTGCCATGGAGTCCACTTGGGGCTGGGTCACCACTTACTGCCTGGCATAGCTGGGACTGGTGGCAGATAATGGCATCATATTGACGCCATCAGTGAACAGCATATTTCCTCGATGTTTGACTTATTTCTACATATCATACTTATTGGTTAGGGTTGCGCAAAGCTGTGCAAACCTGGTGCAAAGCCACAAAGTTGCGCAATGCTTGTTTGCTCAGAGTTAAGACAACCTTTTTCTGGGTGGTAATTTGCACCACGCAAAGTATTGCATCAAGTCATGCACAACCACTTTGCACAGTGCTATTTGCTGAATATAGCTTTGTGCTGACACACACCCTAAGTTTGACCCTTGCATACATTATCATTTTGCCCGGCAATAATGTAGTTTGTGCATGCTATTTGACCTTTTGAATATAACGGGCCTGTGCTAACCTGGTGCCAAACCTGAGCAAACGGTTTGTGCCCAGTGCAAAGTTTTGAAAATAGGGCCCTTAGTCTCTAATCGATGAAGCCAGAGGTGTATCGGAAAGGTACAGTAAAACCATCATAGTAAGGAAGTTAGATGACAATATTATAAATCAGGCTAGTAGGCCAATCAAGATAGAGGATTTTGGGGGACCTGTTATAAAGTTATTAAACAGTATTAGAGAATGGACTATTGAAAATAAGAATCCATACTCCATTAATATCAGCAGGTACATGTCATTGTAAAATGGGTTAATGTATGCTACAAGTCTCGATGGCAGAGAGAGACCTGGGGGGTGGTGGTGGATGTCAAGATGAACAACTCGCAGACTTGTAGGAGGGCAGTGGCAAAGGCCAACAGGATGCTTGGATGCATCGCTAGGGGGCTCACCTCCAAAAGGAGGGAAGTGATACTCCCACTGTATAACTGCTTGGTGAGGCCGCATCTCGAGTACTGCGTGCAGTTTTGGAGGCCACATTTAAAGAAGGACATTGAACTCCTGGAGAGGGTGCAGAAGAGGACAACCAAAATGATTTGGGGCTTGGGGGATAGGACTTATGGGGAGAGGCTCAAATAGCTAAATATATACACATTGGAAGAGAAAAGGGACTTGAGGGACATAGAAACATAGAATCTGACGGCAGATAAGGACCACTTGGCCCACCCAGTCTGCCCATTTCCCTACCTACTGGATAAGCTGCAGATCCTAGTTAACCAGCAGCCTACTTCTTCCTACTCCCACCCCCTAGAACTGCTTTATGACTGTCCCATGCATGCTTGAATTCCACCACTGATTTTGACTCCACAACCTCCTCCGGAAGGCCGTTCCATGCATCCACAACCCTCTCTGTGAAAAAATACTTCCTTAAATTACCTCTGAGCCGCCCCCCCATCTTCAAATTGTGCCCTCTTGTTCTTGCACACCTCTTTTTTTGAAAGATGCTACCCTCTTGGACTTTGTTGATTCCCTTGAGGTACTTGAATGTTTCTATCATGTCCCCCCTCTCCCTCCTGTGATACAGTTCTTCAGGTACATGAAAGGGATAAATAGGGGAGGAGCAGTCAGGGTGCTCCAAAGGAAGGCGGGGGGGCAACTAGAGGGCATGGGTGGCAGCTGGAGGGGAGGAGATTCAGGGGAGAAAGGAGGAGGTGCTACTTCACTGAGAGGGTGGTGGAGCCATGGAATGCGCTGCCCAGGGGTCTGGTGGAGGCAAAACGGTGAAGGGGTTCAAGAGGGGGTGGGACAGGTACAGGGGAAGGGTTCTGGAAGCAAAAACCAGTGCAGCGAGAATATCTGGGACTGGGAAGGGAGAAGTCAGAGAGGGAGAGGGGGGCAGCAAGGTCAGCTCCCAGGGTGGGGGCTGACCAAATGAGCAGACACAAAAGACCATTAGGACTATTCTGCTGGCATTTTAGTATGTTAGTATGGTTGATGGGATACTTACAGTCAATCAGACTGCATCATCATGAAAACAATTTTTACACTTATTATCATCTAAATTATCTATATCATGTTGGCTTACATATAAATATAATCTCAACAAAGAAATACAATTATTACCAGTGCTACGCCTGTGCCATCTCAAATTGCATGGTGTGCTATGATTTGACATGCTTCTAAGCTCAGGTGGTAAAGCACATGCATGTTCATAATGTGCATTGACTACGTCACGCTTTTCAGCAAGGCTTTGGTCAAATATGGCCTGAGGACTGAGCTGCCTGAGCTCTGAGCTTGGAGTTTGTTAAATTGTGTTTTATTTAATTTTTTTTTATTTAGTTTTTAGATAGAAAGGGTCACCGAGTGAGTTATATAGTATTCGTAGCATTTTTGCGGGCTTACAGTTAGTATTTTTTATAAATTAGCTGTTTTGGTGGTTCACACCGTTTTGTGAAATCTACCGTTCAGCTTTTAGAGCGCCCGTTCTCCCCGTTTGTTTGGCTGCTTTACGATAGCTGTGCTCCCTTGTTATTTGGGAGTGCTAGCTGTTCAATTTGTTGTTTAGTGGCTTTTTTGTTATATGTGAGCCGTGGTTTTAATTCTGACTTCGAGGCAGATTTGGATGTTTTTTTGAGGAGGAGTGCGGCCTGGAGTCTGCTGTGTGGCTTTGTGGGATTGAGCCATGAAGATCTGGGCTGAATTACTGCTGACTTTCGATCTTATCCCTATCGCCTGCTGTGAAGATTCTGCAGTGAGAGTGCAGGTTAAATGAGTGAGGAAGTTTTGGACTAAGCTGAAATCTGCTGCTCGTGGAGGTTGCTGGTTGTGGTGAGAGCACACTCAGTGGATGCTTCACTGGATTCGCTATCAAAGCAGTGGCAGTTTGGGAATTGTGTCAGGTGGGGGAGGGGCTCCTCTATTGTGTTTGGGGCTAAGTGGCTAGTGTGTTTCCAGCGACCAAGCAGGAGTTTCCCGACGATTCTCCGGGTAGCCGGAGAGTTGGTTGGGTTCTCCTAGGCCTCCTGTGGGGCATGCTTAGAGGCTTGCCCTCCGGAGGGGTTGTAGTTGTGGGTTGCTGGAGGCTGGATGCCAGGGCCTATGAGTTTCTACACTTGGAGGGGGGGGAGCCTCCTCTAGGTTCCTGATTTTCACATTTCAGCCCGCTGCTGCACTAGGGTTTCCCAGACTGCCACACTGATTGAATTTCCTAACAATTTCTGTTTGGCATGTTCACTAAACATCTGAATTTAACCGTCTGATCTGTGGACTGCTATGCTGGATGTGGCTTGACTTTTTACAGTTTGTTTTATTCTTTATAATTTCTGTTGCTTGTCAATCAGACTCTGGTGAGAACAGAACCTGGGACTGGGAAGCTTTGGTATTATTGACCAGGGGAGGTGGGAGCTTCCCTGGCCTATTCATTAAACATCTGGATTCAAGTGTTTGATCTGTGGACTGCTGGTTATCTACTGCAAAAGACTGCTGGATTGTGTATACTCTGATTTATTTAAGGGTTTTATTTGGGGAATTTTGGGAGATTTTAGAAGTAATTCTAACTATAAGCCTTAGACCTAAATTGTTTACTCATTTGATTGAATTTAATTTATTTTAGTTGAATATTTTGGAGTTATTTGGTTAAAGAATATTTTGTTTATTGATTAAGCTGTGTGGAATGTGTTGGATGCCTGCCTTTACAGCTGTGTGCTATTCACACTCAGCTCTCTGTGTCTTCCGCCCTTTCTTCACTCCTCCCCTTGAGTTTGCAGTGTACCAGTGCTGTAGAGTGCTAGGTATTGTACGTAGGAGGTGGAGGTGGGTGGGGGGCTATGAACAGTGGAGGGTGAATGAGGGGGGTCACCATATCGGGGTGGTAAGATCCAGGACACACCCTGGGGAGAAATGGAACTCAGAACGTGGTTCTCCATGTCTGGTTTCCATACCCAAGGGCACTACCGACTGTGGTGGGCAGGTTGTTCAGGCAGCCCGGGAGGTTCATCCAGCTCAGGCGGTGTTGTGCAATGCCTGGTCTATCAGGGACAAGACTGCAATTATTGCAGATCTTGTCGAAACTGTAGACCTGGCATGCATCACTGAGACCTGGTTGGATGAGAATTCTGGCCCCATTTTGAAGGCTTTAACTCCAGCTGGCTACTGGGTGATACCCCGCCTGAGAGTGGACCGCGGGGGTTGCAGTCTGTTTCAAGACCCAACTTAACCTCACAAGTGTACTAGTTGAGGAGGCTGAGTCATTCGAGTGTGCTATTGTAGCAGGTGTAGGTTATCAGATCGCCCTCATTTATCGTCCACCCAGTGATGAGAAGCACTTCCTTCAGGAAGTGGTGGACTTCATCATCGACATGGCATTTGAGTCATCCAGACTGATGGTTCTGGGTGACTTTAATGCCTGGGTCAATGACGAACTCTCACAATTTGGTCAGCACTTCCTCCAGTTGATGACATCTCTGGAACTCACAAAGGTGGTTACCACTGCTGTTCATAAATACAGACACTCCCTTGACTTAGTCTTCCTCCTAGGGCTCGAAACATCTGACTTGGGGGTGGAACCAGTTGGGAGGTCTGATCACTACACCATGGGGTTCAGTTTTAGCACCACCCTTTGTAGACCTACCCCTGTGGAGATAGTTAAATACTGCCCTATACGAGATATAAGCTCTGATAGCCTAGCGATGGTGCTTGACCTCTCGTCCCTCTCGTTCACAAGCAGTGACCCGGAGACCCTCGTGACGGCCTATAATTTGTCTGTCTCAGTGGCTCTGGATTCCATTGCTCCCATCCGTCTTCGCCCTCTCTCCCTTTGCCCTCGATCCCCTTGGTTTGATGGGACTCTGAGGGAGATGCAGAGACTAGGACGAAGGTTAGAGCATTGCTGGTGGAAGTCCACTCTTGATACCGACCACCTTAGATTGATGGGCCATTATCAAGCCTATCAATCTGCAATCACTCATAAGAAGGCAGAGTTCCTGTCTGGGGAGATTACGGCTGCTCAGAATCGACCAGCTCAGCTTTTCCATACTGTGGACAGACTGTGCAACCCAGCCTGTCTACAGGTCCGGAAAGCCTTTTTGCAATTAGAGTGCAATGAACTTGCTCGATTCTTTGCTAATAAGGTGGCTGACATCAGAGCGGTACTCCAGCCAGCACACTCTATGGTCATTGCTTTTGATCAGTTCAACATCACTGCACCTCGATTTTCTTGGAGTACCTTCAGCCGACTGGAGTTCATGGATGTCATGTGGATTATCCCAGCTGTGTGCCCTATGTGCTGTAGTTTGGACCCTGGACCAACTTCCCTAATTTTGGGTTGTATTGATGTCATCGGTCCAGTTATTGCTTGGATAGTCTGGTGCTTCTTGGAACTTGGAGAGTTTCCTAGCTCCCTGAAAGAAGCGGTGGTGACAACTCTCTTGAAGAAAACTACCTTGGACCCAGACTGCCATGAAAACTACAGACCCATCTCGAACCTTCCCTTCTTAGGGAAGGTGATTGAGAAAGTAGTGGCAGCACAACTGCAGGACCATTTGACCATCCATGACATCTATGAACTGCTCCAGTCCGGTTTTTGAAACAGACATAGTACAGAGACAGCGCTGGTTTGGGTGCTCAGTGATTTCCGGATTGCTAGAAATCGGAAGAGCTGCTCCATCTTGGTTCTTTTGAATATCTCATCAGCAATTGACACCGTGGACCATGGGGTGTTGCTGGGTCACCTGAGGCACATCTGTGGACTGTCAGGTGGTTTACTTTGTTCTTCATGGGTAGAACACAGAGAGTGGTGTCTGGGATCTTTTCTTCAGGCCCTGCTTCTCTGTCATGCGCGGTGCCTCAGGGCTCAGTGCTCTCACCCATGTTGTTCGCAGTGTACATGCTACCCCTTGGAGACATTGTAAGTAGGTATGGGCTGAGGTTTCACTGCTGAGCTGATGACACCCAGCTCTACCTTTTTTTGCACCCGACCAGGTTGGAGCTGTCTTGGTCTTTAATAACTGTCTGAAAGAAATCCAGGAGTGGATGGATTCCAGCTGGCTGAAGCTGAACTCGGAAAAAACTGAGGTGCTGGTTGTGGACCCAGGTTGCCGGATAGGGGGGTTGGGGGTTGGTTCGCCCTTGGAAATTTTTCTTGGTGGCGTTTCAATCCCGACCTCTGAACAGGTGCGTAGCCTGGGGGTGATTTTTGATGACTGGCTGACCCTGCATTCGCAGGTGTCGGCTGTCGTCAAATCTTCCTTTTATCATCTCAGGAATATCTCCAGGATTAGGCATCTTGTTCCATCTGGCGACCTTCCTACTTTGGTCCATTCCTTTGTGTCCTCATGCTTAGATTATTGCAAATCCCTTTACCTAGGGCTTCCTGGGGTAGAAATCCATCACCTGCAGCTAGTGCAGAACACAGCGGCCTGGCTTTTGATGGGATCTGCTTGCTCCTGTCATGTTTTGCCAGTGCTGTGCAAACTGCACTGGCTGCCAGTACAGTGGTGGATCACCTTTAAAGTCAGCTTGCTGACTTTCAAAGCCTTACACGGACTGGGCCTGGATTACCTGAAAGAGATCCTGGTCCGTTATTGCCCTGGACGATCACTCTGCTCGGCCGACGAGGGGTTGCTAGAGATTCCAAGGGTATGTTTAAAAACATCTGGAGTGAGAGCTTTTATGTATGCAGCCCCAACCCTTTGAAATTATCTACCCCATCAGCTATGGGAGTGCATAACTGTGGAGGGATTCAAGCAATCTCTAAAACCTTTTTTGTGGCACCAGGCATTCAGCAATTGATTTTTTCTTTCTTCCTTTTGGTGTAGTGTTATTTTACTGTTAATTTTATTGATGTCTGCTTTGTTTTTAAACTGTGAGGTGCCTTGGTTATAGATAAGGTGCCCTATACATACATTTTATTATTGTTATTATTATGAGATTTTCATTGCATTTCAAATTTTCTAGAAGTGCTGAACCAATTTCATGTATTTCTACCATATCAGCAACTTCAGTCTGGAAATCAGCTTGTTGACAGAAGTTCTGCACATCATCTATACTGCTTACATCCTACAGAGAAATATCATATTTGGTATTTAATATGTCCACCATACATTAGTATTACAAGCATACAAATGTAGGAACATACAAAATTTCCAGCAGATACAGGCCTATTGGTCTATCTAGTCTGCTTGAGTGTGAATCACTTCAGTCTTTCAGACTGCAGATGCCTCCACCTCCTTGCCTCCCCCCCATTGATTTTGTCCTTGTATCCTTCATTCCCACTACCTGCTGCCCAAGATTTGAACCCTCTCTCTGAACCTGCCCCCCTCCTTTGAAGCTATTAACTTTTCACAGTGATATCACTCTTCTACCACTCTTTCAGATAAATAGTGCCTCACTTCCCTCCTGAATCTGCCTCCTTCAAACTTCAGAATGAGTCACATGGTTTCCCTTCCACCTTTTAAGTTGAAAATACTTCTGATGCTAACTCTGTTTATACTCTTCAGGTACTTGAAGATCTCAATCAAATCCCCTCTCACCTTTCTACCCTCCAGGGAATACATACTGAGCTCTCTCATTCTCTCCTCATAAGATTTATCTCTTAATCCCAGGTTCATTTTTGTTGCCCAGCGATGTACAACATCCAAGAGCTTGATGTCATTTTTGAAACAGGGGCACGCATTACTCCATGTGTGGCCTCACCAGGGATCTGTACAGTGGCAGGATGACCTCCCCTCTCCTAGAGGTAATTTCTCTTGTGATACATCCCAGCATTTGGTTGGCCTTTGCTGCTGGTTTCCTGCACTGGGCTGAGTGGTTCATATTCCCTGTCACTAGTACACAGATATCATTCTCTTCCTTTGACTTGGATAACTGCACTCACCTCAACCTATTTCCAGTGTTCCTGGCTTCTAAGTGCATGACACTTAACTTATTGGAATGGAACCCATGTTGCATAATATGTTAGACCATTCCTCCAGTTTTGCCAAATCCTCTTGGAGTACTGTACTACCTTCCCCTCCAGCAACCTCCACATAGATCTTGGTGACAACAGATCACGTGATGGGTCTGGCTTGCTAGCTGCTGTTCCTTGGGCTCCCTCTTCCCCACTTCGGAAATCCACCATAATCAACCTATTTTGGACCAGCTTTGCGGTGATTGCCTCATCGTTACTGCTTCTGCATACTTGAGGCGGTCATTTGGCCGTTTTATGGGCATTTTCTGTGGATAAATAAGCTGAGATGGAGGCGGAAATGAAAGCGGTCCTACCCAGACATATGCCCCCAGACTCGCCTGATAAGCAGGCCAAGAAAGCAAAGTCTCAACAGCAGTCCTCAGCTAAACAACTGAGTGCTCTCTCAGCTTCTGTACCATTGTTGGAAGAACGATTTTTACAAGAGCTGCAACCATTCAATGAAACGCTACAGGATATTGCTGCAGATCTTAAAAATATTCGCAGCAAGATGGCTGATCTTAAAACCCGAGCGGCTGATACTGAAGCATGCACCCATTCCCTGGAAGCTTGGTGTGACAAAGCAGACCCTGAGATAATAAAGCTTAGACAACATATAACAAAACTACAACTCAAGACCGAAGACCTAGAGGGACGCAGCAGAAGAAACAATATTTTAATATTTGGATTGCCAGAAGGGGCGAAGGGTTCTTCTGCTATTGTATTCACCCAGAAGCTTTTCAACAAGATTGTAGGCCCCTCTCCACATAATCCCACCTATTTAATTGAAAGGGCGCACAGGTCCTTACACCTGAAACCGGAAGAGTCTGCTTCCCCTCGCCCGATGATTATCCGGCTGCTTAATTACCTAGAAAAGCAACACATCCTCTCAAAAATCAGAGAACTGCACTCCATTCAATGGGAGGACAAGCGACTATGTATCACCCAAGACCTGCCTCTAGAAACCCGCCAGAAGAGAGCCACTTTTCATCCCACAGTCAGTAAGCTGATTACAGCCAGTATTACATTTCGGATGGCCTACCCAGCTCGCCTACAGGTGTTGGTAGATGGAGCATGGCTCTCTTTTGACTCTGCTGCTCAAGCTCAGGTTGAATTGGGCAAGAAGCTGCCCTCATTGTTTAAATCCCCATGATGTGGGATACACCACTAGAAGCCCTGGAGTTTCTTTGTTTAAATGTCTTTAAGTTGCTTACCTTAGATGTGACCGGTTTGAACGGATACTGCACGATGAGAGATAGCCCCTAATATGGAACTGGCAGTGGCGGATCCAGGCAGAAACGAACTGTAGCCTGAAGTTCTGGGGGAACTCGCGCATCGCCGCGATATTTAGTTCAGAGGACCCTTTTTGTGTAGTCTGCTGTTTCCCTGAGGTTTGTTTTTCAGCGTGGCACTAGCTCACTGTCAATATGGTTCCCCTGGGAAACAGCTACACCCAAGCTGGATCGTCTGCCACATTTAATCTGGCTTTAGTTATTTTCATAAAAAAATATATATATATATCCTTTTTCTCCTTCACTATTGCTTTGGACTCTCTATCTGTTTTATGTTTCCCTCTCCTACTATTTCTTCAGTTTTGACATACTGGCAAATGATGGCAAGGCAATAGACCTACACATCTAGTCAGTCTTTCCATTTCATTTCACTCCACGACTTCTGTTTCCTCCCTTTGCTTTCTAGTTTTCCATCCTCTCTCTGCACTAGTGTTTCCTGCCTACAATTATATTACATCTATAGCCATATCCTTACTTTTTATTTCTTTTTCTAATACTTTTTCTTCACCCAGAGCTTCTGCAAGGCTTCTCATTCGATACTAAGCTGGTAATACCTCGGTTATCATAATTATCATATGAATGGGTTTTTGTTTTTTACAAGTCTATGGCGTTCTCTTTCAAGTTTAGGACAATGCTGCCTCTTGTTGGTTGGGTTCCTGGGGGGGGGTAGAGGGATAGCATCAGCTTAGGAATAGCCAGCCGCATGTACTGGTGTGTGGGTGGGAGTACCCTAGCTACCCTCCGGTATATTATTATAATTTATGCCACTTTTAGGATTACACTGTGGACTTTAGGGTGGATTATTTTTGTGGTTATTTCATGTTTAGTGAATTATAATGTGTACGGATCAGTCAACTCTTGTTACATAAGTTTAGATGTGACTATGGGGGTAGTGATATTAGGGTGCATGAGGGATCTCTACTTATCAAGGGCAATGTGGCATACCAGTGGATTTTGAAGTCTGGTAGAGAGTTAACTGTAAATAGTTGTAAGTGGGCATGGTTTATGGGGGAGGTTAATCAATAACTATGGTTTTCCTCAATCCTTTAAATTTAGTGTTTGGCGTATTCAATACACTGCAAATGTCTACCGGTTTGTGTTAATGTTATGTGCTTGTTGGGTCTGGGTGAACACTAGAACTAATTTTTTGAGGGAATACTTTTATAGAGGGGAGTCTGTGGTGCATTTATACTATATAAGAAACTGGCCATATAAGAAGGTTCATAGAGCTAATGGCTAGTGGCATTAAAAAATGTATAACTAGGAATATTAGAGGGGCTCGCGAACTTAACAAAAGATTCCAGATTCTCAAACACTTATCAGTATTGCATGCTAACATCTCTTTCATCCAAGCTGATAGCTTGCATAGGCAGGAGGTTGGGCAAGTCTATGCATCTGGCATGTCGACAGCTAGCGGGGGAACTGCCATCCTAATTCACCGCTCTGTAGCCTTTCAGCCAAAAACGACAATTATAGACCCTCAAGGGAGATATGTGCTGGTCCATGGCCTACTAGATCACACTGAATTAGTCCTAGGGAGTGTGTATGGGCCAGAGGGGGGGAATCCTGAATTTTTCCTAGACCTGCTGAGTAAACTACAAACATTCTCATCTCTCCCATTAATACTTGGTTGGGGCTGGAACCTACCACCACCCAGGATTTAGACCGTTCCAGTTCCCCACTCAAGCTCCTCTCCATTGCCCAGAAAGCGCTTTCTGAATTTCTTGACTCTGCTGGGTTGCACGACCCATGGAGAATAAAAAATCCTACAGCCCACTTTTTCTCCTTTCAATCCATGGTGCACTCCTCTTGGTCCTGGCTGGACTATATTTTACTCAGCCGTTCACTTATACATTGCTTAAATGATTCTGCCATAGAACCAATAGTTATATCGGACCATGCTGTTGCCTGGGTTACTGTTTTGTTAGACCATAATTTCCAAAGAGACCCAGTATGGCACCTAAATACGCAACTTTTAAAGGAAGATTATGTTTTTACCAGAATCTCTGATTTGATTCAATCATTTGTTGCTAATAACCAAGGTTCTGTCGAGAGAACAGACCACGAATGGTGCACCTTGAAGTGCTTTTTGATAGGAGAGTTTATTAGGCTTGCCTCCACCCATAAACAGATAAGAGAGGCTACCATCACGTCGCTTTTGGCTCAGATTCACTCACTTGAACAATCCCTTTCCTCATCTCCCTCTCCTGATTTATTGAAAACATTATTGCATTTAAGGAACCAATACTCTTTCCTATTACAAGAAAAAGTGGAATTTGCCATATTAAGAACTCAGGCAAAACATATAGAGCAAGGGGAGAAAGCGAGTCACCTTCTAGCTCTGCGTCTGAGGAAACTGGAGGCGTCAAGGTTCATTTCTTCCATTAATGCCCCTGTTGGGATCATTAAAACACATCCTAGAGACATTGCTTCCATTTTTAAGCAGTTTTACTCTTCCCTCTATAATAAACGTTCTCTACCCGTGTCACAAAGTGAGCTATTAGAATGTTTGAATGCCTCATCACTACCAACTCTCTCTCTTACACATCAGTCCTTTTTATCCACTCCTATTTCCCTTCAAGAAGTAATATCAGCTATTAATAATCTAGCTATGGACAAGGCCCCAGGCCCAGATGGCCTACCTTCACATTTTTACAAAGTCTTTGCTAAAGACCTTGCACCTAGATTGTTATGCCTGTATCAATATATACTTTCCGGGCAAATTCAGGACCCACCCCTATTAGAAGCCTCAATTATTCTTCTCCTTAAGCCAGACAAACCATCCCACTCTCCAGCGAGTTACCATCCAATCTCCCTGTTAAATTGTGATATGAAAATTCTTGCCAAGATACTCACCAGTAGAATCGAACAAGACTGGACTCACCTTCTCAGTCCAGAACAAATAGGATTTGTGTCCGGTAGAACCCCAGCAGATCACCTCCGTAAACTTTGGTATCTTATTCAGTTGGCAAAACTTCCCCTATCCCAATGGCATTAATTTCTTTAGATGCAGAAAAGGCTTTTGACAGGGTGGACTGGAATTTCTTGTTGGCAACATCACAGGTAATGGGCTTCCCCAGTGACTTTATTAAATGGATTCAAGCTTTATATTCCCCCCCCCGGGCTAGGATACACTGTAATGGTGTACTCTCAGACGCTTTCCCTCTTTTCTCAGGTACGCGGCAAGGGTGTCCGCTCTCTCCCTTCCTCTTCAACTTATATCTTGAACCCTTTATCAGATGATTGAAATTCTCTCCTTTAATCATCGGCATACCTGTAGGTAACAGAGCCCCTTTGCTTTTGGCCTATGCAGATGATATATTGCTTCATCTCTCGGATCCAGCCTCTTCTTTAAAAGAAGCACTGGATATCATTTACACTTTTGGGAAACTCTCGAACTATAAACTCAATATTAGTAGAACCAAAATTTTTCCCCTTAGTCACTTCACTTATAGCTTGGCCTTTAGCAAATTTGGTATGAAATTGACCCCCCGGTCTATTAAATATTTGGGTATCTATATTACCTCGGACCTATCGTTATCGCAGAAGCTCAATTTGGAGGACTTATGGCACAACATTCAGCAGTACCTAATAAGATGGAAAAATCTCCCACTTTCGTTATGGGGCAGAATTAATACTGTCAAGATGAATGTCCTGCCCAGACTGTTTTACCTGTTAAATATGTTGGACATATGGTTACCTGTATCCTTCTTTCAACATAGTCATTCAGATGTTAATTCATTTATTTGGCAGGACAAGGCAATTAGAAGATCTTATCTCAAATTGTCCCAACCTAAGGAGCTAGTATGGTTGTGTCTTCCTAATTTCCTACATTATTACTGGGTCTGCCACCTGTATAAATGTGGGAAATGGCTGTCCTTACCTGAACTTCTTACTCACCATGACTATGTCCCAATATGGTTGCAAATTGAATCGGACGTGTTTGCTTCTCACAAATTAGCCCCAACCTCACTCTTTTATATGCCAATGAAGGACATACCAAAAGCCTTGCAGTCTCTTCTGATTGGTATCTCATTAAAAGTTCTTTCTCAATTGTTCAGTCATTGTAAGGTATCTCCGACCTCTGATTTTTCTCAACTAATCTGTGCTAACTTGAACCTCAAAATAGGAGGTGCTCCCATAACTGGAAGCTGGTTACCAATTTTTTCTGAACATACTGTTGCCGATTTCTACTCACAGGATTCTATTTGACCACAGAAGAGATTTTAGCCAAATTTGGCTTATCGTCACTGGCAACCTTTAAAATTCTTCAGCTTAAGCATCTTCTAATTAAAATATTTGGGAAAGAACCCAAACCCTCCTATATTGGTGCTTTTCTTCAGCAAATTACCATTTCAGCAAGCCAACCACATGGCATTTCTACTCTGTATAAATTGCTTCTTACATACCCGCAACCCCCATCGGCAGCCGGTTCTAAGATCTGGCAAGTTTTTTTCTCTGATGAAGATATTAATTGGCAACGACTATGGAAAGATTTATACATATACTACGCTCAAGACAGTTATAGGGTAACTCAATATTGTATCTTAAATAATATGTATTATACTCCCATTAAACTGGCTCAAATGAAACGCCTCCTTTCCAGCATGTGTTCTAGATGCAATAAAGAGAAAGATTCACTCCTGCATATATTGTGGTCATGTGAAAAAATATATCCCTTGTGGAAACAAATTGAATCAACTTTAGAGCCACTGCTGGGACTGCAGGGCCTTTTCTCCCCTGCCATATGTATTCTGGGAGATTATTCCAGAATCTCGGTGAAGGAGAAAAGATTCCACATGGCTCTAATTTCAATGGTGGTCAAAAAACTAGTGCTCAGACACTGGATGGATCAAGCCCCTATTTATTATACAGAATGGCTGCATGAAATATCCTTTGCACTCCGAGCTGAGTACTTAATTGCGAACGTGCACCACCCCAATCATCTTTTAATAAATAATGGGGGAAATTATATGCCCTCTACTTGACTTGACATGGTGGCTTGGGTGGTTCACGAGCCTCTCATTCCCTTTCTTCTTGCTTTCCTTTTTTCTTTTTGGAATCCCCTTTTGTTTTCATTCAGCCACTCCTAGTTTCTCTTATTTTACATAATTGTTAATAATTCTAGTCTTCATTTAGCATTGCAATAATAGGCTAGTGATAAGTGCACCATGGAGTAGGTTGGGGGGGACTGTTAAAGTAAGTATTAATTATTATGTTCTCCGAATGTCTTATTCTCCTTGTTAACATTTGCCTTTCAGTATAAGGTCACTTATAGGTTTTTGTTTATGCCTTGTTCTGTCATCGTGTGTTATTTGTTATAATAAATAAAGTATGTTCAATTAAAAAAAAGATCTTGGTGACAATGAATTAGAACTGTTACTTGGGCTATGATATTGTAAGTTTGGGGACTGTTGTTTGTCAGGGTTAATTAGAGGGAAATTTAAATGTGTTGTTTGCCTGGTGTTAGGGGGAGGGGACATTAGCTGCAATTACCTTGTCTTTAAACAGGAATTACCCTGGCCTCCATTGTTTACTTGGGAACTCTAGCAGCAGGCTGGGAGAACAGAGGTCTGGGGATATATTCTGTTTTAACTGAAATATTTGAATAGTTTGTAAGTGAAATTAGCTCTATGCGTTAAAAATTATTGCCTTGAATTAGAACTGTTACTTGGGCTGTGATATTGTAAGTTTGGGACTGTTGTTTGTCAGGGTTAATTAGAGGGAAATTTAAAACTGTTGTTTGCCTGGTGTTAGGGGAAGGGGACATTAGCTGCAATTACCTTGTCTTTAAACAGGAATTACCCTGGCCTCCATTGTTCACTTGGGAACTCTAGCAGCAGGCTGGGAGAACAGAGGTCTGGGGATATATTCTGTTTTAACTGAAATATTTGAATAGTTTGTAAGTGAAATTAGCTCTATGCGTTAAAAATTATTACCTTGAATTAGAACTGTTACTTGGGCTGTGATATTGTAAGTTTGGGGACTGTTGTTTGTCAGGGTTAATTAGGAGGAAATTTAAATGTGTTGTTTGCCTCGTGTTAGGGAGGGGACATTAGCTGCAATTATTTTGTCTTAAACAGGAATTACCCTGGCCTCCATTGTTCACTTGGGAACTCTAGCAGCAGGCTGGGAGAACAGAGGTCTGGGGATATATTCTGTTTTAACTGAAATATTTGAATAGTTTGTAAGTGAAATTAGCTCTATGCATTAAAAATTATTACCTTGAATTAGAACTGTTACTTGGGCTGTGATATTGTAAGTTTTGGGACTGTTGTTTGTCAGGGTTAATTAGAGGGAAATTTAAATGTGTTGTTTGCCTGGTGTTAGGGGAAGGGGACATTAGCTGCAATTACCTTGTCTTTAAACAGGAATTACCCTGGCCTCCATTGTTCACTTGGGAACTCTAGCAGCAGGCTGGGAGAACAGAGGTCTGGGGATATATTCTGTTTTAACTGAAATATTTGAATAGTTTTTAAGTGAAATTAGCTCTCATGTTAAAAATTATTACTTGAATTAGAACTGTTACTGGGCTGTGATATTGTAAGTTTGGGGACTGTTGTTTGTCAGGGTTAATTAGAGGGAAATTTAAATGTGTTGTTTGCCTGGTGTTAGGGGAAGGGGACATTAGCTGCAATTAACTTGTCTTTAAACAGGAATTACCCTGGCCTCCATTGTTCACTTGGGAACTCTAGCAGCAGGCTGGGAGAACAGAGGTCTGGGGATATATTCTGTTTTAACTGAAATATTTGAATAGTTTGTAAGTGAAATTAGCTCTATGCGTTAAAAATTATTACCTTGAATTAGAACTGTTACTTGGGCTGTGATATTGTAAGTTTTTGGACTGTTGTTTGTCAGGGTTAATTAGAGGGAAATTTAAATGTGTTGTTTGCCTGGTGTTAGGGGAAGGGGACATTAGCTGCAATTACCTTGTCTTTAAACAGGAATTACCCTGGCCTCCATTGTTCACTTGGGAACTCTAGCAGCAGGTCAGAGAACAGAAGTCTGGGATATATTCTGTTTTAACTGAAATATTTGAATAGTTTGTAAGTGAAATTAGCTCTATGTGCTTAAAATTATTACTCTGAATTAGAACTGTTACTTGGGCTGTGATATTGTAAGTTTTGGGACTGTTGTTTGTCAGGGTTAATTAGAGGGAAATTTAAATGTGTTGTTTGCCTGGTGTTAGGGGGAGGGGACATTAGCTGCAATTACCTTGTCTTTAAACAGGAAATTACCCTGCCTCCATTGTTCACTTGGGAACTCTAGCAGCAGGCTGGGAGAACAGAGGTCTGGGGATATATTCTGTTTTAACTGAAATATTTGAATAGTTTGTAAGTGAAATTAGCTATGCATGTTAAAATTATTACCTTGAATTAGAACTGTTACTTGGGCTGTGATATTGTAAGTTTGGGGACTGTTGTTTGTCAGGGTTATTTAGAGGAAATTAAATGTGTTGTTTGCCTGGTGTTAGGGAGGGACATTAGCTGCAATTACCTTGTCTTTGAAACAGGATTACCTACGCCATCATGTTACTTGGGAATCTCTAGCAGCAGGCTAGAGAACAGATGTCTGTGGGATATATTCTGTTTTAACTTGAAATATTTGAATAGTTTGTATGGAATTAGCTCTATCGTTAAAAATTATTACCTTGAATTAGAAACTGTTCTTGGCTGTGATATTGTAGTTTGGGGACTGTTGTTTGTCAGGTTAATTAGAGGAAATTTAAATGTGTTGTTTGCCTGGTGTTAGGGGGAGGGGACATTAGCTGCAATTACCTGGTCTTTAAACAGGAATTCCATTGTTCACTTGGGAACTCTAGCAGCAGGCTGGGAGAACAGAGGTCTGGGGATATATTCTGTTTTAACTGAAATATTTGAATAGTTTGTAAGTGAAATTAGCTCTATGCATTAAAAATTTTTTCCTTGCATTAGAACTGTTACTTGGGCTGTGATATTGTAAGTTTGGGGACTGCTGTTTGTCAGGGTTAATTAGAGGGAAATTTAAATGTGTTGTTTGCCTGGTGTTAGGGGGAGGGACATTAGGCTGCAATTACCTTGTCTTTAAACAGAATTGGCCCTCCATTGTTCACTTGGGAACTCTAGCAGGCTGGGAGAACAGAGGTCTGGGGATATATTCTGTTTTAACTGAAATATTTGAAATGGTTTGTAAGTGAAATTAGCTCATGTTAAAAATTATTACCTTGAATTAGAACTGTTACTTGGGCTGTGATATTGTAAGTTTGGGGACTGTTGTTTGTCAGGGTTAATTAGGGGAAATTTTAAGTGTTGTTTGCCTGGTGTTAGGGAGGGACATTAGCTGCAATTACCTTGTCTTTAAACAGAATTACCCTGGCCTCCATTGTTCACTTGAAACTCTAGCAGCAGGCTGGGAGAACAGAGGTCTGTGGATATATTTGTTTTAACTGAAATATTTAATAGTTTGTAAGTGAAATTAGTTCATGCTAAAAATTATACTTTGAATTAGAACTGTTACTTGGGCTGTGATATTGTAAGTTTGGGGACTGTTGTTTGTCAGGGTTAATTAGAGGAAATTTAAATGTGTTGTTTGCCTGGTGTTAGGGAGGGTCACAGCTGCAATTACCTTGTCTTTAAACAGGAATTACCTTGTTCCATTGTTCACTTGGAACTCTAGCAGCAGGCTGGGAGAACAGAGGTCTGGGGATATTCTGTTTTAACTGGAAATATTTCAATAGTTGTAAGTGAAATTAGCCTCTATGCATTAAGAATTATTACCTGCATTAGAACTGTTACTTGGGCTGTGATATTGTAAGTTTTGGGACTGTTGTTTGTCAGGTTAATTAGAGGGAAATTTAAATGTGTTGTTTGCCTGGTGTTAGGGAGGGACATTATCGCAATTAACTTGTCTTTAAACAGGAATTACCCTGCCTCCATTGTTCACTTGGGAACTCTAGTAGCAGGCTGGGAGAACAGAGGTCTTGGGATATTCTGTTTTAACTGAAATATTTGAATAGTTTGTAAGTGAATTAGCTCATGTTAAAAATTATTACCTTGAATTAGAACTGTTACTTGGGCTGTGATATTAAAGTTTGGGGACTGTTGTTTGTCAGGGTTAATTAGAGGAAATTTAAATGTGTTGTTTGCCTGGTGTTAGGGGAGGGACATTAGCTGCAATTACCTTGTCTTTAAACAGGAATTACCCTGGCCCATTGTTCACTTGGGAACTCTAGCAGCAGGCTGGGAGAACAGAGGTCTGTGGGATATTTTGCTTTAACTGAAATATTTGAATAGTTTGTAAGTGAAATTAGTCTTATGTTAGTTAAAAATTATTACCTTGAATTAGAACTGTTACTTGGGCTGTGATATTGTAAGTTTGGGGACTGTTGTTTGTCAGGTTAATTAGGAGGGCAATTTAAATGTGTTGTTTGCCTGAGTGTTTAGAAGAGCCTCCCACCTCCCTGTTTTGTAGGCTTTTAATACTGAAAGCCACTGGGGGTGGGGATTGAAGGTTGAGTATTTCTGTTTTGGGACTGAAATTTGAAGGCAACAGAGCTGGTGGCCTGTGACATCATACGGTACCTGATGTCTGCTTACACACTGTTAGTGGGACCGAATACACACTGGACAGTAAGGGTATTTGTGAGACCCAGAACTTTTATTGGAGGGTTGAAATTGGTTTGTAAATAACTACAGTCAGTATAGAGAGAAACTGTATTCCGAGGAAAGGGACTATAGAAAAGGGGAAAAGCAATAAACAGAGGGGATAAACAGGGGAGGGCTGTATTCACCATGGCAGGCACTGGAAGGGTTTTAGCTGCCAATGTGGGATGCACACCTAAATTGGGCCTTGAGTGAGGGAGGCTGCCCACTTGTGACAGCTATCTTGTATCAGGAGTGAAGTATATTGGCTATGAGGAGCTGGGGTGTCCAAGGATAAGGTGGATATGGGCAGCAGAAGGGTAGGCTGAGGGGGAGGTTGGGCAACGCCTGAAATTACAGGACGCTATGTTGCGAGCAGGAGGGGGGATATTAGGACAGAGGACCTTAGATAGGGAAGTTGATGCTAGGGAATGCGACTGGGTGAACATTCTGAATACAAAGAGAGTGGAGGGGAAGAGTCAGGAGGGGCTACGTGGTAGTCTCTAAACAGCAGACTGTGGGAAGGGAGCTCCCTAGTGAACAGAGCAAGAGGGAAGAAGAGGGCAGCTTAGAGGTCAGCCAGGGGAAACTCGTTACTTGATGAGGCTGACATAGAGGCCACAATTTGAGCTACAAACGAGAGGGGAGAAGGGCCAGGAAATGAGGAAACTTGTTGGTGAGGCCGGGAGGGAGTCGGATACCCATAGGGCATCACAGTCACCGCAATGGAAAGGATAGGAATAGTCCCAGAGGGAGAAGGGGAAACTATATGTTAAGCAAATGGGGAGATGCATATTCCTAGACATGAGGGAGGAGGCATGATTGGAGAGAACTGGAGTCAAGGAGGTGGAGAGAGCCCCCTTCAGCAGGAGTGGGCTGCAGCAAGGATGGGGCCCCTAGCTAAAGGGGACCTACAGAGAGCCTCTGGAGGCAGGGGTACTATTACAAGGGGTAGGATGGTGGTGGGGAAGGGAAGCCATCAGGGCCAGGATAAATGGTTCTGATAAGAGAGGGTTAAAGGGACACCTATTCAGAGGGGGTTTGAGTTATGGCAAAATAGCAAGGAGGTAGAAAGGGAGGTTGACAAGGGTCCTAATAAGGCAGTAGACTTCATGAAATTGAGATCGAATAAAGGGGGCTGAGAGGCATAGTGGAGGTAACCATAAGGATGATGGCTGCAGGTTTGTTATTGGAGACTCTGATTAGGGCACCAGTGAGGACAGGGTGATGCCATAGCCAGGTGAAGGTAGTGAGTATTTGGCGACAGTGCACAGAGCAGTACATGGTGGTGAAATGGTTAGATTGTGGGGAACTGATTTCCTGGCATTTGGGAACTAAGATCTAGAGGAAATAGTATTTTGGAAATCCAAGAGGTCCAAGAACTCCAGAGTCTGTCGATAATGGATGCAACATTTTCGAGATATTGCTGTACCAAAGGCCTCAGTGGAGAAAAACTGAAGCTCAGAGATTACCGACTGGCTCTGTGGAAGTGGGGCAGAAGAGAGTGTTGGGGTGTTAGGGAACTTGGAATGGAGTTTGGGAGGATAAGTACCATATGCTTAGATTTTCTGTTCTCTCCATTTTGGAGGAGCACACTGCACTAAATCCTTAATACCACCCTGGCAAGCAAGCAGAAATGTGGCAGTTTTTGCTGTATGGGGACACAAAATAGGTCCAACTCTGGATGACCCCATTTTATGAATATGTCTTCGGTCACTGCAGTCAGTAGTTCCCATTCATGCGTCCGGGACGGCGACCTGCTTAGCTTTTCTGCTAACATATTTTGGGCACCTGGGAGATGCATGGCTGGTAGCTCCAGGCCACGTTCCAGTGCCTAGTACCAGATTCTCATTGCCTCCTGGCATGGGGAATAGAAATGAGTCCCTCCCTGTTTGTTGATGTAGTAGACTACATTAATATTGTACATCTGGATCAACAGAGGGCCACGTTTTAGACGCTGCTGGAATGCGTGGAGACCATACAGTATAGCAACCATTTCCAGTATATTGATATGCAGACTGGTCTCCTGTTGGCTCCATAAGCCCTGTGTTTCATAGGGCCTCACATGAGCTCCCCACCGGAGCCAGATGCATCCATGGTGAGGATTTGCATTGGTATTTGGGTCACAAATGGGACGCCCTTTAACAGATTGGTGTGATCCATCCACCACAGCAGGGTTTTTGTCAATGAGGACATGACAAGGACCAGCTGATCCAGGTTGTCCACTGACTGGGTCCACTGAACTCTTAGAGAAAGTCCACTGTGAAATGGGCATATGAAGGCATGCCAGAGGTACTGTAACAATGGCCACCGCCATAAGACCCAGGAGACGAGAAAGATCTGTCTGGGACTTTTGTGACTGTTAGAGAAGCTGGGATTGAGCAATAATGCATTCTGCTCCATGTAATGGCAGGAAGGCTTTGCCTCGCAGTGTCTATGACTGCACCCACAGTATGTACTGCAGACAGTGACATGGTGTTAGGCCTGACTTCAGGATATTGACTGTGACTCCCAATTGCTTGAAGAGCTGTCTCATTCGAGACAGGTTCTCCAGAACACTGTCACCTGGAGCCAGCCTTCAGAAGCCAGTCGTCCAGGTATAGGAAAAATATAGGCCTTAACTCTGAAGGTCTGCTGCCACTACAGCTAAGCATTTGGTAAAAACTTGTGATGCAGAGGATAGGCCAAAAGGCAACACTTCAAATTGGTAATGCTCCCCCTCCAGCATAAAGCACAGATATTGTCTGTGATTCTTTCTGATCCTAACATGAAGCGTCCTTCATAACAGGGAGCATAGCCAGTCCCCAGGTTGTAAAAGGGGAAAGAGAGCCTGCAGGAAGACCATAGAAAACGTTTTGTTTTCTATGAAGAAGTTGAGTCCCCTCAGATATAGTACAGGCCTCAGATCTTCTGTGCATTTGGAAACTAGGAAGTACCTAGAATAGAACCCTGTATTCTTCTGAGTTGGAGGAACCAGTTCTATGGCACATTTTTGAATCAGTGATTGTATTTCCTCTTTCAGCAACAATATATGTTCTGGAGGAACACTGGAAAGAGGCAGAGGATGCACTAGAGGAATATGTAAAATCTCCAGTACATGTCTCTTTGCAACTATTTCCAGTATCCATTCATCTGTGGTGATCTGCCCCCCTTTTGGAAAATGAAGGGAGATACGACCCCCTACTGCCACCCCTGGAGGTAAAAGTGGCTAGGGTGTATGACAGATGAAGTCAGACTGAAACAGTGGTGGCAGAGCCACCAGTTCCAATGGTCTTTGGTACTTCTGAGTGGGCACCTGGGGGGGAGGGTGTCTGGCAAGGCACCACCACCTCTGGATCTGAAGGGATGACGGAAGGTGGCATGACTACCTCTGACAGCAGTATCGCAAAAATACCTTCTACCTAAATCTCTTGCAGTTGTGGTACAGAGGGACTTTACTGACCTGAGAGTTATTCTGGATGACTGAAGACTTCTTAAAGTTTCTTCAACACAAATAGTTTCTTGCCATTGAATGGTGCGTTTAACACTGCCTACTGGACATCAGTAGCAAAGCCAGTCACTCATCCGTGAATAGCATCTCATGCAGATGCCAGAAGTAGACACCCTGGCAGAAGCATCCAAGACATCAGAGGCTGAGCGTAGCAGATACTTGCTTACCTCAGCACCAGTATTTAACTGTTAAAGTAATTTAGTTTTAGTAGAACCATCGGGTAAGGCCTTGGTAGCCACCTTGGCATTCTTCCAGATGGCATTTGATATTTACTCATATGGGCTTGATAGTTAGCTGTTCTAAGGCTCAATGAGGCTGAGGCACATGTTCTTTTGCCCATGGCATCAAGTCGCATAAATTCCCTATCAGGTGGCAGGAAACTAAGATGCTTAGGTGTTTTGGATCTGTCAGGAGCAGTCATAACCACCACAGAATCTGTTTCTGGTTGGATAACATAATATGTTTAGCAGTAGGTGCAGGATACTGCTTGTCAGCTTTGCATGGAACTTTTTTTCCCTCAGTTTATGGCACTTCTAAAAACTCCATTAAATTATTTTTAGTAAATCATCTTCCTCCACTGCAAATCCCAGCTCAGTCTGAATTTGCTGCATTAAAGACTGAAAAGAGGGATCCTCAAGAGGAGACCTTGGAGTATATACTACAGAATCTTTGCTACAGGAAAACAAAGGATTACTGGAATGGGGATTGTGTAGTTGTTCCCCATATTCTTCCTCCTCACCATAATCCACCAATCCTCCTCCTCCATCATGAGGTCAGGATTATACTCCACATCATCATCAGTAGGCCTGTCAATGACAGGGATGGGTGACCGGGCCGACAATACTGTCAGTGGTTGTGAGGAAGGAACAGGCAGTAAACTGGAAGCATCAGCTGACGGGTCTGGAATGGTCAGCGGTTCCATCGACTGTAACATGGGCTGCGATGACAAGCCTGGCAAGAGGAGTCGAATCCTCTTCGAGAAAGATGCCAATACTGCCTGTGAGTCAACAGCACCCTGTCCAGAGGCCATGCTCACAATGGTTAATGACCAGACATCAGCATTACACCAGCTCTAGTAGGCCCAGTAGTGCCAAAGACAGACCCTGACCTTGGTGTCTGATCGATGGTCGGGGGGGCTGTAGTCACTGTCACTGAAGCTGATGGAGACAAAGAAGGCATACCTGAAGGCTGCAAAAGCGACCGGGGTCTTTAAGGGGAGGGTGCCCTTTCCTTATCAGTGTGTTTGTGTTTATGAGTCAACAAAGACTTCTGTTTTTCGTGGTCATTCTCCTTCAATGACTGTGAGCTCATGGAAGGAGCAAGTAACGCTGGCTTTTCACCCTAGCTGAGTTTCTCCATGGTGGCCACCAACATTTTCTTAAGCAGAAATGTTTTTAGCTCTTTTCGATGGCATCGCTGTGTGGCGTGGTTAAAGCCCTGGCAAATCTCACAGACGCGGACATTATGTCAGAGGACAAGGCAGCAGACATGCACTTCGTAGGTCTCGTTCCTGAAAATCTTCTCCCCGCACTCAAAGTATCGGAAGAGTGCCGATGGCGGGGAAAAAAAAATTACTTACTATAGTAATATTGTTTCTTCTAATGGAGTCTTGCTGTATTCTGACAAATGCAGCATGACTGACCAGTTCAGCTGCCCCAGAGAACAGAGAGTTAAACTCTATGCAAATGCACAGAATGTTGCGCTCAAGCTCAGTTTTCAAACCACCATCCTCGGTACATTCTGGTAACTGATCAGATTCTTACAAAGCTACTAATAGCAAAATATAGGAAAAACACTTTTAATCGGACCTAAGCACCACCAGGGGCAAACACCACAATTAAACTGGGCATGGAGAAGACTCAAGTCACTGATGCCCAGGAAAAAACACCCTACCCATTGGTGAGTGAAGAAATTTACTGAAAATGCAAAGGACCACCTTTTTCCCCAGGTTCTGGAGGGGAGGCAGGGTGGGAGGTCAGAATACAGCAAGACTCCATTAGAAGAAACAATATTACTATGGTAAATAATTTTTTCTTCGAACATGAAGTCTTGCTGTATTCTGATAAATGCAGACTACAAAAGCAGTGCCCCCTGGAGGTGGGCACAGAACCGACTTGGGAAATGGGCTCTGCAACACTGCTGTGCCAAACCTGGCATCACTCCTGGCCTGGGTATCCAGGCAGTAGTGCTTAGTGAATGTGTGAACAGTTTTCCAGGTGGCTGCTTTACAGATATCCAGCAAGAGGATATCTCTGGCTGCTGCAACTGAGGCAGCAGTACCCCTAGTGGAATGGGCCCTCAGACCTGAAGGGGGATCCTTCCCTAGTTTGCCATAGCAGAACTGACTACAAGCCACAATCCATCTGGCTGTGTTCCTTTTAGTGGCTGGCTTGCCCTTGCCTGCCTCCCCATAGGTAAGGAACAGTTGGGAGCAGTCTTGTCTATGTTCCTTAGTCCTGTCCATGTAATAACTAACGGCTCTTTTTACATCCAGACTGTGCAACCTGCATTCACCTGAATTGAAATGGTCTGTGAAGAACACAGGTGGTGTGATAGACTGATTAAGATGAAAGTCAGAAACCACCTTGGGAAGAAACTTTCTATTGGTCCGGAGAACAATCTTGTCCCTGTGAGGGGCAATGTAGTTGGGCTCCACTGACAGGGCTTGAAGCTCACTGATCCTCCTGGCAGAAGTGATAGCCACTAGAAATATAGTCTTCCAGGTCAGAAACTTGAGATCTTACTTCGAGAGGGTTCCTTCAGTAGGTCATCACATATAGGACTGGCGCCACCTGGCGTCGGGCCGCATGGCAGACTTTTCTAGCAATCCCTGATGTGGGACCGCCCTCCCGACATCACGTGACTGACGTCAGCGAGACTGTATATAGTGAGCGGTCCCCACGCCCACCCTCCAGTTCTTTCCCACCGTCGCCTCGTGTCAGTCGCTCCGCAGACCTCCATTTGCGATCGTCGAGAAAGTTCATCACGTCGGTAATCCCTCGCTACTTTATTCTCCAAACTCTGTACTTTTTTATGTCTTCTCCTAAGAAGAAGTGCTCATCGTGTGGCACCCAGATCCCGCACAAAGAAGGACATCCGAAGTGCGTCATCTGCCTAGGCCCAGACCATCCAGTCTCCTCTTGCCCCGAGTGCCAGTCCTTCAACCAAGCCACGAAAAAATGGAGACAGCAGTTTTTGGAGGCCCACCTGCTCAAAGCCCGCTTAGTTTCTCTAGAGAAAAAGACGGATCGGCTTAGGGATTTGTCTGAAAAATCTTCCCCTGCTAAAAAAACACAAGGAGAAGTCTAGGGAGCGGGCTCGGTATGCGGACGACGTCAGGCCCTCGATGAGTAAAGCCCAGCTGCCGCCCAGGAAACCGGACGGTAAGTCTGACAAAACTCCGGCGGATAAGTCGATTGTCGGCTCCTCTGGCGACCATGCCGCCTGAGCCAGTAAGTCGGCCCTGCTCCTCGGAGACCGTGGCTGCTCGGTAAGTCGGCTCCCCGCTGGGGCAGCCGCCTGCCCGTCGTAAGTCGCCAGGGTTCCACCCCTGACCGCCCGACTCCACCGGCTAAGTCGGCCGCCTCCGGCGACCGCACGGGCTCAGTTCCCCATCGGGCCTAACGTGCCACACCCGACGTCCGCGGGACCAGAGGGAGAAAACCCCTCTCCCTCCTCCCTCCTTCTTCTCCCGTGTCCTCGCATTCTCCCGCGGACACATCTGACGGCGGCGACGGAGACGCCCCTGAAACTGTTGATATGTTGGGTTCCTCTCGCGCTCCCTGCCCGGGTCCAGGTCTGGAGGCCCTCCTGGCCAGATGGCATTTCGTTGAGGCTCCTCCGCAGCCTGACGGCGGACTGCCGCCCCACTCAGACGCCCAATCCCGATGACAGTCCTCTGTCGGAATCGCTGTCCGCCTCTACTTGGCCCCGATGCCGGACCCAACCTCGACATCAAAGCCCCTTTGTCCGGTGCCGACACCGCCCTCTGAAGCCGGATCCCTTCCGTGCCGGATCGGTAGCGCGGTGCTGGACGCCGGGTTCCTCTGACATGGACTGTCCCGACGCCGAACCCTCCTCTGATTTATACTACGGCGGGTCCGATGTGGGTTCCCCTGACATCAGGGCTGATGACGGGGATTTAGACCCGACCACGAACTGTCCCCCATTACCCATACGGGTATCCTGGGGATCCCTACCCGGGGTTTCCACTCCCAACTGGAATCATCTGGGACAGTTCTAGCTGGGATTTAACCACTATTCCCACTACATGGGAAGCCAGGGTTACTATCCCCCACCAGTCGTCCTTCCTCCTCCTCCCCCCCAGCCTCAGCCAGCTCCACCCCCCCCCATTGTTCCAGATTTCAAGACCCTAATACAGTCTTGGTGGCAGGGGGCTAGGTCAGAGCTGGTTTTGGACCTGGAAACTAGACTCCCTCAACCGCAGCTTCCTAGGTCCCCTTCCTGGAGCAGCTCGCTCCCAGACTGTCCACATCTCGGGGGAGACTCAGCAGGACGTTTCCCTTCCGGATTTTTCTCATCGTCCTGTTGAGGAGGCGGATGATGACAGCTCAGACCGGAGGGAAGATTCATCAGAGGAGGAGATCCTGGAGGACCTCAAGGAACCGAAAGGCAAGGCCTCGCCGAAATCACTGCCGAAGGACCCTTCCTTCTCGGACCACTTGAGGGCCTTGAGAGACTACTTCTACTGGGAGTTGGAGGAACAGGACCCGATGAGACAGAGACTCACGGAACACCTGGACTTGGAGTCTCTGTCTCCTATCCCAGTTCCTCCGTGGAAGGGCCCCCATCAAGACCTCACCGCGACCATCTGGCAGATGCCTCAGTCTATTCCGGCTGTTTCCAGCTGTAGACAGACTCTACCGGACGCCGAAGGATGCACCTCTCCTAAAGTTTCATCCTAAGGCTAACTCTGTAGTCATTTCAGCGGCTCATGATCGCTCCTCTGCTCCTAAGCACATAAGCACTACTCCTCCGGACAAGGAGTCGAGGCAGATGGACCAGTTCGGGAAAAAGGTCTACTCCTCGGCCACGTGTGCCCTTCGCTCCCTCAGTTACATGGCCCACATGGTGTCCTACCAAAAAGCGACTATGGCCAGGTTGGAGACAAAGGTCCAATCCATGGATCATTCACCTCTCAGGGAGGAACTTGTCAAGGATCTCCGTCTGTCCAAGATCTCCTGCTGGCATGCTCTGTGGGCCACTTACGATTCTGTCGATGCTGTAGCCCGTACTCGGCAACTGCCGCTGCCCTTAGATGGCACTTCTCGCTTCGCCTTTTGGGCCTCGCTAACGAGGTCCAGTCGGCGATTCAAGATGACCCTTCCGGGGTTCTGTCCTTTTTGGAGGGGACACCAAAGATATCATAATGGACCTATAGGACATACAGGTTACTCACCTGTAACAGGAGTTCTAGGAATGGTATATGTTGTTCATCCACACTTAGTGGCACGTTCCTTGCTGCTTTAAATCTTGCCGGAAGGTCTTCAAGCTGGCTCCTCCCACCCACCCGGGTGATAAAACTCTCGGCCCGCCCCCATGACGCCAGATTCAGCCCGCCAGCCAGGTTACAGCGTCGGGTTGAGAGGTTATGGTTGTGGGATGAACAACATACACCATTCCTAGAACCCTGTTGCAGGTGAGTTACCTGTATTTCTAGGACATGGATATGTTATTCAATCCACACTTACTGGAAGACTCCTAGCAGTTCTCCGGAGGAGGAGGCTATCAACTCCCCTACTTGGGAAATAAGGACTGAGAATCAAGTCCCAAAACCAGCATCCCGCGTGACTCAAGGCCGATGTGGTAGTGGGTAATGAAGGTGTGTGCTCACTTCCAGGTAGCAGCCCTGCAGATTTCCTGGATAGGGACGTCCCTGGAAGCAGCCACCGATGCAGCGTATGGCAGGTAGAATGAGCTCTTATCCCTTTGGGAGGCTCCATGCCCGCCAACCTATAGCAGAGATCTATGCAGGAGGTGACCCACTGGCCTATCGTCCACTTCGCTGCAGGTCTGCCAGGTGCGGCTTCAGCATAGGTGAAAAACAGCTGGCGAATCTCTCCCCGAACTTCAGCCGTCCGCTTCTTATAGTAAGAGAGCACTCTTCTAGGGTCCAAAGTATGGAGCCTATATTTGGCCTCTGTGGTGTGACAGAGGTAGAACACCGGTAGAGTCAACACCTGGTTAAGGTGAAACTCCGACACCACCTTCGGAAGGAATTTCGGGTGGGGGCGCAGGACAACCTTGTCCCTGTGGAAGACCAGATAGGAAGACTCAATGGAAAGTGCCTGGAGCTCTCCCATCTTTCTGGCTGACGTGATAGCCACCAAGAAGGCGCTCTCCCACGACAGGTGAGAGATGTCACACCTGTGCATCGGTTCAATGGCTTGCCCATGAGCTTAGACAATACCAGCAGTAGATCCCACGGAGGTGGAGGTTCTTGCACCGAGGGATATGTGATCAAGCCTTTGAAAAAGCCGCCAACCACCTCTCCTGCGCCACTCGACTGCTTCCTGCCCGCGCCTGCAAGGAGAGATGCTGCCAGGTGCACCTTAAGGATCGTCGCCCGAAGCCCTAGCTGAGAAAGGGACCACAGGTAGTCCAGAATGCTGGCCAAGGAACAGGAGGAAGGGTCCAACCCCTTACCCTGACACTAAATGAAGAATCTCTTCCATTTGAAGGAATAGCATTTCCTGGTTGACTCCTTACGGGATGCCTCAACAACGCTGAGGACCTCATCGGAAAGACCCAAGGCCTGGAACTCTAGCCACTCAGGAACCAGGCCATCAGGTGCAGGGATTGAAGGTCCGGGTGGAGAACCTTCCCTGGTTGACTGAGATCAGGTCCGGTGGGCTGTGAGCCGCCTCGGGAGCTTGGAGCTGAGGCTGAGGAGATCTGGATACCAGAACTGGCGGGGCCAGTCTGGGGCTACCAGAATCACCTGAGTGTGCCCCAGTGGGAGAACAGATCATGTACTACTCCGCAGGAGAGACCACTCATGAGATGCAGCACCTATCCGGCTTAGGGCATCGGCCAGAGTGTTGGAGGCTCCTGTCACATGGATGGCTAGGAGATCCACCTCCAGTCTGCTCACGAGGGACCAAGTGCAGAGAGCTTCCTTGCACATTGGCAAGGAGCGCATCTCGCCACCTGGCGGTTTAGGTAGTACATGGTCGTGGTATTGTCCGTCTGGACCTGGACCACTTGATCCCATACAAATGGAGCGAAGGCAGTGAGGGCTAGTCAGACCGCTCAAAGCTCCAGCAGGTTGATGTGGCATCGAGACTCCTGAGGGGACCAGAGGCCATGCACTCTGAGCTCCCCCAGATGGGCACCCCAACCCATCAGAGAGGCGTCGGTCGTTAGAGTGACCGTCGGCTCAGGGCGGACAAATGGGATACCCTCCTGCAGATGAGCTGGAACGAGCCACCACTGGAGAGCGTTCCACATCTCCTGGGTCACTGTCACTGGCTGGTCCAGACGGCCGGAGAGCTGTGACCATTGGCGGGCCAGTCTCCACTGTAGGGGATGCATGTGCCAACGGGCCCAACGGATCACGCTGGTGTAGGCCACCATGAGGCCCAGGAGGTGCAGGAAGTCCCGGGCAGGGCGCAATTGCCCAACCAGAAATGACTGGGCAAAGGAGGAAAGAACCTCAGCCCTGTCCGCCGGGAGCCGTGCTCTGGCTCGAAGAGAGTCGAGCTCTGTCCCAATGAATTGAATCACCTGCGTTGGCACGAGTTCCACTTGGCCCTCGCTGTGAGGAGGCCAATCTGAAAGCAGACCTGAGGCCAGATCCTGGACTGCTCCACCTCCAGTCTGGAGGGGCTGCAATCAGCCAGTCGTCCAGGCACGGGTACTACACCTGGACCCTTCGGGCTGTAGGAATGCTGTCACCACTGCCATGCATTTGGTGAAGACCCTGGGAGCTGGAGAGAGGCTGAAGGGCATGGCCCGAACTCTGAAGGGACTCTCCACCCTGAAGCGGAGGAATCACTGGTCGGACGGATAGGGGATGTGAAAGAACGCGTCCTGAAGGTCCAGAGAACAGAACCACACGCCTCGTTCCAAGGATGGAATGATCTGTGCCAGAGTGACCATCCTGAAGGTTCAAGACCTTAGGAACTTGTTCAGGTCATGTAGGTCTAGGATGGGGCACCAGCCCCCTGTCCGTTTTGGGACCAGGAAATACCTGGACACAAACCCTGGGTCTGGTGGAGGATCCGCCACCTCCTGATCACCTCCTTCTGGAGGAGCAGGGCAGTCAGCTTGACGGTCGACAGAGAGGCTGTGATCTCGTAGCCCCTGCAGGCGACGGCTCGATAGGGTGGGGCCTGCTCGAATTCCAGAGGCAGACTTTTCCTACCACTTCCAGCACCCAGTGGTCCATGGTGATAGTGGACTAGGTGGAAAGGAAGTGGCGGAGCTATCTCACGGGTGAACCCAGGGAGGAGGACGAGGTTGGGGGCGACACCCCTCAACCCGTCACTGGGCAGGCTTGGAGGAAGGACCGGCCGAGGGGCCTCCTGGGCCTTTCCCTCCCAGCTTCCTGCTGGAGGAAGCTGCAGGCTTGGCTTTGGGTTGCCAAGTGCGAGCCTGCTGGCCCTGATGCTGGTGTTGCTGGGCCGGATGTGCCACGGGGCAGAAGGCTGAAAGGGCTTACGCTGCTGCTGGCGGCCTTTGTCCTTCTGGGCAGACGTGACAGAGTCCAAGGTGGCATTGGACTTCTCGATCCTCTGCAGATGACCCTCCACCCTGGGACCGAACAAGTCGGTGCCCAGGAAGGGAACGTCTGCCAGCTTGTGCTGCGTATCCACCGTGAAAGTGGAGATCCGCAGCCAAGCTCTGCAGCGCATGGCCACTGCGGCCGCTACTGACCGGGCACAACAGCCTCCAATGTCTAAAGCAGTTTGGAGCTGTTGCTTTGCCACCGCCCTTCCCTGATCCCACACCTGCTTGACTGTAGTCTGGAGGTCAGCCGGGAGATGAGGAATCACCTCATCCAGGGATCCCAAAAGGGCGTGGGAAAAGTGTGCCATCAGAACAGCTGAACTGGCCTGACGAAGGCCTAAGGAGGACGCAGCACAGACTTTACACCCAGAGTAGTCCAGTTTCTTGGACTCTTTATCGGGTGGTTTGTTCACGTCCCTAGCGTCTACGGAGCGCCGGAAAACACTGTCAGTCACCAGCCCTCCGCAGAGGGGTGCTCCAAGAATCAAGAGTGAACCGTGGAACAGCATACTTGGCCATCCCGGCCGAAGGTGCTGGACAAGAAGCCGCCGCGCATAGCTCCAGAGCCAGGCCAACAATGGCTTCGGCCACAGGAAAGGCCTGTAGGGAATCCTCAGTACAGTATCTCCATGAGGGATACTTGGCCCATGGAAACGGGTTCGAGCTTCATCCCAGTAGATTCCGAGATGAGCCAAGCATTCCCAGGAACAAGGATGGGCTCTCGTCCACCGATTGACCCCCAGTGGACTCCAGGTCGAGGGGCCTGGAGAACAGTGAGGAATCATCGTCCGGCTCCGGGGAGTCTGCAAACAGCTGCCGGGGGCCTGAGCCACCCTCCACTTGCCGAGGCCAATCGGGAGTGAGGGTGACCGACAACCGATGGGGCAACCCCTGACCCGACCGAGAAGCCTTGGTTGGTGCCCCAGTTTTAGGTTGTGGAGGCGGGGGTTCCACCACAATGGGTGGTGCAGCTGGTTTTAGTCTAACCGCGCCGGCTTCGGCTCGATGACAACAGGGGTTGTTTGCCGCTTCTTGGTGACAGCCACTTAACGGGCCGGGAAGGCGGCGGAGTCGGCTTGTTCCCAGTCAAAAGGAGCTGCTGCCACATCAGATCCTCGTAGCGCCGACGCAATCTGTGCCGGCCTATCCTCCCAAGAGGATGAAGACAAGGATGAGCTGCACCGCCTGCCTCGATGCCGAGACCGCCGATGTTAGTGGATCGCTGGACCGCAGAAGAGGTCCGAGACCGAGACCTTCGTGTTGCCGAGGGTGGGTCTGGGAGGAAGCGGGAAACCCGCCTCCATCGGGTTTGGGGACCTTAACCGGGACTCCGCACAGGAGGCACAGGCAAGTCCTCAGTTTCCACCAGGGGAACCGGTGAAGAAGGGTTGTCTGCTTCTTCAGTCGACAGCCCGTCCGACGGGTCGAGAAAAATCTCGACTGCGTCGACGGGTGTCTCTGCTGGCGGACCTGACGGGGACATCATGAAGTCAGCAGCCTTAGCCGCAACCTTGACCGAAGTCGAGTGTCAACTATCCGGGGAAGGGGACCTCTCCCGCTCCCACGAACGTCGACGGTGGGACTTACCCTTAGAGTCCTTCTTCTTGGACCGAGAGGAATGTCCCGAAGGCCCCTCTCCCTTAGTGGAGAGGGACTGACAAAGCTCCTTGAATAAAGCTGTGTAGGAGGAGCCCAGAGAGAGCGGGATAAATGCCGTGACCAAGGAAGAAGAAGATGCGGCCTGGGCCGCCTCCTCCTCGAGGGCGATCATTTGTTCAAGCTGTTCAGCCGAGCCTGCAATGGGTCTCCTTCGACTTTACCAGAGGAACACGCCTCTCGGGGCGCCCAAGTTGTAGTCTGGCAGAGCGATCCTCAAGAACATAGGCCAAGAAGGACTTGCACAATTCGCAGGCCTGCGGATCGTGATCGCTTCAAGGCAGTAAACGTGACGTGGAGTGTGGATCGGTCCGGTGACATCTTTCTGCCCACAAGGGCACCGCACCAATCCGGGAGTTGACTTGTCCATCGCAGCCACAAAGGAAGAAAAAAGATCGAAGTCTAGTAAATTTTAAAATAAGTTTCAGTTTAACCGATGAGTTGGGATCCAGGCCTAAAACGCAGAGTGCAAAGGAGGGAACCTGAGCTTCCAAGCGGTAAGGAAGATCTAACGTCATGGGGCGGGGCCGAGAGTTTTGTCACCCGGGTGGGTGGGAGGAGCCAGCTTGAAGACCTTCTGGCAAGATTTAAAACTGCAAGGAACCTGCCAGTAAGTGTGGATTGAACAACATATCCATGTCCCTAGAAAAAGGAGTTGCTCTTAGGTCTGTTAGGTCTATGTACCGATGGGGTGCTCAACAACAGCAGCAGCAGCAGCCCTTTGGGAAAAAGACCTGGAGGCAGAGGAAGAATGCTCAGGTGCACCACCAGGGGAAGCGTAAGGCCACGGGTACAGCCACCTCTCCTGCCTCCAAGAATCAGAGACGTTCAGAAGGCCCTCCCCCTGAACATCCCGCCACTTCTTGACTCCTATGCCCCACTGCCTCCTCAGTCTTGTGACGGGGAGCAGGTGGGGGGAAGATGCACCAGCCACACACAGTAGTGGAGGGTGATTACCTCCGACAAGTGGATCCTGCAACTAGTGTCCATCAGGCACACCATAGAGCTCCTGGAGATTCTCCCGGAAAATCCTCCGCGGAAGTCCCTCATACTCTCGGACCAGGCACTTCGCTCATGAGGAGGCACCCGCTCTTGCTCAAAAGAAGCGATTGAGTGCGCCCCCTCAGGGCAAAGCGTGATTCTACTCCCATTTTTTCTGGTTCCAAAAAGACCGGGACTTCCACCCATACCGATCTGAGTCAGCTCAACCAGTTTGTCGAGTACAAAAAATTTCGATTGCTGACTCTACAGAGCCTACTTCCTCTCCTTATGGAGAACCACTGGCTCTGCATCCTGGATATGCAGGATGCCCATCTACATATCCCTCATTTTCCCCAGCCACCGCCAATTCCTAAGGCTTTCAGTTTCCAAGGGAACACTTCCAGTTCGGCTCCCTTGGTCTGTCTTCGCACCACGGGTTTTTACCAAGTGCCTAGCGGTGGTTGCGGCATTCCTGCGCCATCGGGGTATTGCGGTATTCCCTTACCTGGACGACTGGCTGATTGCAGCCCTGTCCAGGGTTTCTTTGCTGGAGGCTCTTTCCTTTACACTGGACTTGCTCAGTCGGTTAGGGATCACGGTCAACGTGTCCAAGTCATCCCTTATCGCTGCCCAGAAACTCCAGTTTATTGGGGCAGTCCTGGATACGGTCCAGTGCAGAGCCTTCCTCCCTCCAGACAGGGTGGAGACCCTTATCCATCAGGCCTCCAAAGTGGCTTCCAATAGGACTATCCTGGCCTGGAAAGTCCCCCGCCTTTTGGACCTGATGGCGGCCTCCATCACTACTGTTCCCCTAGCAAGGCTCCACATGAGAATCACTCAGTGGTCTTTGCGGGTGCAGTGGGACCAGCTCCTGGACAATCTGAACCATCCGGCCCTGATCTCCTCAGTGGTTCAGAAGGATTTGCAATGGTGGATGGATTCTCGCAATCTTTCCTTGGGACTCCCTTTTCGGAACCCTGCACCAGCAGCTACCCTCACCACGGATACCTCGAACATGGGGTGGGGCGCTCACCTGGGGGAACATCAAGCCCAGGGACTTTGGTCCGGCTTGGAGATTTCTCTCCACATCAATGTTCTGGAGCTCATGCACACATTACAGGCCTTTCAGACCCTCCTTCCGAAGGGAACACTGCTTATCCAAACAAACAATATGTCAGTGGTTTGGTACATCAACAAACAAGGAGGAACCCGGTCGTGCCCTCTTTGCAGGGAGGCGATCATGGTGTGGAACTGGGCAGTCCAGCACCATCTGGCCCTGGTGGCCGTGCATGTGCCGGGCGTTCTCAACGTCCTGGCAGACAGTCTCAGCAGATCTCAGACCCTAGCTCACGAGTGGGAACTACATCAGGAAGTGGCGGAATCCATCTTCCGAAGTTGGGGGTGTCCGGAAATCGACCTCTTCGCCTCCCAATCCAACGCAAAACTTCCCAAGTTTTGCTCGCTCATTCCAGAGCAAGGTGCTTTTTGGAGCGATGCATTGTCTCTATTATATTGGACAGGGAAATTTTCGTATGCTTTCCCTCCATTTCCCATTCTGCAGAGGGTTCTTCTCAAGCTTCAGGCGGAGAGGGCAAGAATGATCCTCATCACTCCTCTCAGGCCGAGGCAGATCTGGTTCCCGCTGCTACAGCAGCTTTTCAGGGAACCACCGGTTCCACTTCCAGTGACTCACGACCTCCTTACTCAGGATCAAGGGCGTCTGGTTCACCCAGGGCTCAGGACCCTGCATCTTCATGCATGGCTCCTGCAGACATAGCAACATCCCGTTTCGGGGTTTCCTCTCAGGTTGCTCAGGTCCTACCTCAGGCCAGAAAACCTTCTACCCATTCCATTTACACTATGAAGTGGAAGCGGGTTTCATTATGGGCGACCGCAAAGGGCTGGAACCCCTTCTCTTGCTCGGCCCTACAAGTCATGGAATACCTCTTTTACTTGCCAGACTCCTGTCTGTCCTACTCTTCCTTAAAGGTACATATATCAGCTATCTCAGCGTACCATGAGCTAGTGGATGGTAAACCCGTGGCTCAGTTGGATGTCTCTAAAACCTTTCTGAAAGGGATTATCCATCTGAAACCCCCCCATCCACAGCCCAACTCCATCTTGGGACCTGAACTTCGTCCTGGAAAGGCTCACCCTTCCTCCTTTCGAGCCAGCTATGAGTTGCAATCTGCGCCTGTCCTGGAAGGCGCTTTTTTCTGGTGGCTATCACATCAGCCCGGCGATTTCGGAGAGCTGCGACTCTAGCCGTCTGTAAGAAGCCTTACTTGATTTTCCATCGACTGGGCGGTCCTAGAACCCATCCGAGGTTCCTCACATAGGTGGTGTCGGAAGCCACGCTGAACCAATCGGTAGAGCTTCCGGTGTATTACCCATCCCCCTCTAACAGAGGTGAGGCACTCCTTCACACGATGGATGTCCATCGGATTCTCTGGTGTTATACCCACCGGACTAAGGAGCTTTGCTCTTGCGACCAGTTGTTTGTCTCTTTCGCACCGAGATCGAAGGGCAAACTGGTTTGGAAACAGGGCCTTTCCAAATGGTTAGTCAACTGTATTCGATTCTGTTACCAGGAGTACGATAAACCTCTGCCGGGTACCATCAGAGGTCATTCTACTAGGGGCATGTCTGCTTCCGCAGCCTTCCTACGGAACGTTTCGGCAGCTGACATCTGTGCTGCCGCTACATGGAGTTCTGTCCATACATTTACCAAACATTATAGTCTGGACATTGCTTCTAGGCGGAGAGTTGGCTTTGGCCTAGCCTTCCTGCAGGACCTACTGTCCTAGACTGGGCCCTGTCCGGACTCCAGTTCTTTTCCGTTGGAGTTGTTTCTTCCTCCCTAGTTTCTCTCGGTCTCTCCTTGGAGGGACTGCTTGGGACTCAGTCCTACATGTGATGACCTACTGAGGGAACCCTCTCAAAGTTAGATAGTACAGTTACATAAGAACTTACCGTAACAGTAGATCTTCGGGAGAGGTTCCTTCAGTAGGTCATATTTTTCCCTTCCCTCCTTCCCCTCATTTTATGTTTTATAGGGTCTTCAAATCCTGTTCACTTCTGCTGTCAGGCCTCTTCCTGGCTCCGCCGGGAGAACTGGAGGGCAGGCATGGGGACCGCCCACTATATACGGTCACGCTGACGTCAGTCACGTGACATCGGGTGGGCGGTCCCCCATCAGGTGGTGCCAGCCCTATATGTGATGACCTACTGAAGGAACCTCTCTCAAAGATCTACTATTACAGTAAGTTCTTACGTAACTGTACTTTCTGCTGAAGACATGGGTTCATAGGGGGTCTGCATAAGCTGATCTATGCATACATTGAGATCCCAAGCTGCAGTGGGCTCTCTGTGAGGGGGGATGGAGATGTAACAGCCCCTTAAAGAATTTCTTGAAGATGGGATGTGTAGCTAGGGAAGGGCCTTACCTGCTGACAGGCAGGCAGAAATAGCTGCCAAATGCACCTTTAAGGTAGAAGGCTGCAGGCGTAATGACTGTAGGTGTACCAGATAATCCAGCAGCATTAGTAGACCAGCCTGCAGTGGATCTAGACCCTGTTGGGAACACCAAATGAAGAACCTCTTCCACTTAGAGGAATAGGTTTTTCTGGTGGAAGACTTTCTGGACACCCTTAGTATGTCCAGCATACTTTCCGAGAGATGCAGACCTGCATACTCTAGGTCTTCAAGAGCCAGGCCGTAAGGTGGAGGGACTGGAGGTTGGGGTAGAGGATCCTCCCCTGAGAGGATGTCAGCAGGTTGTGCCTCCTGGGGAGGCAAATCGGACTGGCCACTGACAGAGACAGTTGCACTGAATACCATGGTTGTCTGGCCCAATCTGGGGCTATGAGGATCATGGTAGCAGACTGAGACCTCAGCTTGACTAGAACCCTGAGGATCAGGGGAAAGAGAAAAAAAGCACACAGGAACCTGTTTGACCAATCCAGGAGCAGAGCCTCCAGTGGCACTGAGCCCTGAACAGGAAACCTGCAACAATACAGAGGCAACTGGTGATTGTCTGGGGCTGCAAAGAGATCTATCTCTGAAACCCCCCACCTCCTGAATACTGACAGGAGGACTTGTCTGTTCAGGACCCACTTGTGATGGTCCTGGCTGATCCTGCTAAGAGCATCTGCTAGGACATTGTCCTCTCCTGGTAAGTGGACTGCTGACAGGGAGATGTCCGGGGAGTAGGCCAGACTCCAAATACTCATGGACTCTATGCAGAGAAGAGAGGACCTTGCCCCCCGCGCTGTTGATGTAATACATGGTAGAGGTGTTGTCTGTTCTGACTTGCAGCACCTTTCCGTACAACAATCTGGCAAATGCTTGGATTGCTAGGAACACTGCACTGAGTTCCAGAAGGTTGATGTGCAACAGAGACTCCTGAGGAAGCCAAGCCCCATGAGCTGTGTTCTCTCCCAAGTGAGCACCCCAGTCAAGCAGGGAAGCATCTGTTGTCAGCACCAGAGAGGAAGCCTACTGGAGAAAGGGGACTCCCACTCTGAGATTGTCCATATCCTGCCACCACTGGAGAGCTTGCAGAAGGGCGGAAGATACTGGGATAAGTTTGGACAGCGAATCCTTCCTCTGGGACCAAAAGGACCTCAAATGGAACTGAATGTCCCTCATCTGAAACCTGGCTCCTGGGACCACAGCTGTGGTAGAGGCCATGTGTCCCAGGAGCTGCAGGAAGTACCTTGCCGGGTGAGGAACTCAAAGGTAGAAGGACCCTGCCAGCTGAATGAAGGCCTGTGCCCTTCCTGGGGACAGAAAGGCCTTTGCCTGGAGGGTGTCCAGCTCTGCCCCTGTGAAGTCTAGAAGCTGGACAGGTGTCAAGACTGATTTTCTGAAATTCACTAAGAATCCTAGAGACTGGAGTGTTATCTGTGTGAGCTCCAAAGAGTCCTTCACTTCTTGGGAGGACTGGCCTACCAGTAGCCAATCGTCCAGGTAAGGATAAACAGAGACCCCTTGCTTTCTTAGGAATGCCACTACCACTGCTAGGCACTTTGTGAACACCCTTGGTGCAGAGGTCAGCCCGAAGAGCATGGCTCTGAACTGGTAGTGGCCTGAAGGTAGTCGAAATCTGAGGTATTTTCTGTGGGACTGCCCGATGGGTATGTAAAAGTAGGCATCCTTTAGGTCTAGAGATGCCAGCCAGTCCCCTTGTCTGACAGTAGGTAGGATTGTAGCCAAAGCAGTCATTCTGAACTTTGGCTCTGAAAGATGCCTATTCAGGTATCTGAGATCTAGGATGGGCCACCACTCCCCATTTTTCTTTAAGGCAAGGAAGTACCTGGAGTACAACCCCTTTCCCCTGTGCGGAGGTGGCACAGGCTCCACTGCCTTTCAGAGAAGGAGGGTGGAAACCTCTGACTCCAGCAAAGCTGTTTCCGAAAGATTGGCAGGCTTGAAGGGCCTTGCTCCCAATTTTGGGAAAAACTTAAAAGTTGAGAGCCAGACCCTGATCTACTATCTCCAGGACCCATTTGTCTGATGTGATGGATTGCCAGGTCTGGAGATAGGAGACAAGCCTGCCTTCTACAGTGGTAGGGGAGGTGGCCCAAGCAGACTCCTCAGGGTGTCTGCTTAGCAGGAGTAGAGGACTGTGAGGTGGAAGCAGCTCGGCCAGCACTTCTCCTGCCCCTTCCTCTGAAGAACCCCCGAGTTGCTAAAAAAGAAGGGAAAGCCTGGACCTGATTGAAGAGCCTGGGGTAATGTCTACCCTTGCCCCCCTGGCCTGCTGCCTCTGAGGAGTGGCAGGCTTCTCCTTTGCAGAACCACTTTTGTATGCCACTCTGTATTCATGCATTTTCTTCATATATGCTTCTGTCTGTTCCTCAGAGAATTCTGTGTGAGGGGAAAATTCAGAGCATTATTTTGGGTATCCTGGGAGAGGTTGGTATATCTCAGCCAGAAAAACCGTCTAAAGGAAATGGCAGATGCCATAGCCCAAGAAGCTGCATCATTGGTGTCCACAGCCATATGAAACTGGGATTTGGATGCCTGAATTCCCTTGATGGCCATCTCCTGAAGGTCAGTTGCTAGTTCAGGGGAGGCCTTCTAAGCCAACTGCTGGACTAATTCCCACAGGGACTTTTTTTTATATATACTTTATTTTTATTGTTTCAATACTATTTAACATAGTTATTTAGTTTCCTTATCCAACACAAGCCATAGTACAATATGCAGAGGTGGGGACGCAGCCCCCTTAATCACAGGAAAAGATGTATCTTAGATATGCTGATGGCACATTGGGAGGTAAAATCAAAAGTATTTCTAAAGCATTTAACTGAACCTGCTGTTTAACGAGTCCATGAGCAATATGACTGGGTAACTTAATCTAAAAATCCAGAAATCCCAATGTCCAGCATTTGCATTGCCTAGTCTAGGCTAATGGCGTCATACTAAAGCCTGAAAAGAAAAGCAGATATGGATACAGCAGCATAAAATATATATTTTTTGTATATAATAACTCTATAACAATTAGCCCACACTACAATAATGAGAGCTAAAACACTTAAGCTAGTGTAGTTAATCGGTAGACTCAAGGAGAGAACCCATCCCCAGAACTCTTAAAGGGACACTGTTAACCTGTTTTTCATCATATTATTTCTAGTTGAAACCCCACATTTTATGATTGCTTACCCTCTCTAAAATTCATTGATGTTGCTGTTTGTTTTGTCTGTAGCTGTGCTTAGTAGAACTGAAATGCATAGGTAGCAATGTATATTTCTAAACAACCTTGTTTTTGTTTACAATCATGGTTCTGTTCTTACTGCATATATCCTGAGCATTAGAAACGCACACAGACAGTGCAGTCACTCATAATACAGTAGCCTCCTAATCTCCCAATGCATCATGAGGGGCTAGACTGTTTTGTGGGTGTTTCCAAGTCCAGGAAAGATGCATTTGGAGTTGACCAAGGAACGTAAACAAACCTGTTTTGGTGTGATAACACCAGTATGTTGGGCAGTTTGTTTTTTTACTTTTTTAAAGAACATAAGAGTTAGACTCAAGCTACCAGCTACATCAACATTCTTTACAGAATTTTGGTAATCATGAAATATGTTTTTTAAACTAGGGACACTTTGAGACCTAAGGGGGTTGACAGTGTCCCTTTAACCAGGAAAAACAGAAACAGGGGGCAGAAACAGCCCCTTATCCATCCAAGCATAGATTCAAATATTTATTGGTGAGAAAAACCCATTTCAACCCTTACATTGAAATCTCTATAGCGAGAAACATCCAGCTATTTCAATAACACAGTGAGGAAGTCACTTTGAGGGAAAAAGTAACTGTTCAAAGAAAGAGCACATCACCAAATAGCTCACTGGGTCAGACCCCCGCAGTGTTCTCGCTCGCGTTGCTTTCCCTCTCCTCCAAGGAACTCTGCTCGCGGTGTCTCGCTAGGATATGGGAGGCCCACTTTCCGGCTTCGTTGGGGCCTGAAAACAGCCAGACCTTTCCATCATGCATGATACGTAGCCTCGCTGGGTAGATCATTGCATGTGGCACAGAAATCTCCTGCAATTGTCGGCGAACTCCATCAAACTTTTTTCCGCCACATCCGTGTGGCGTAATTAATGTCCAGGAATATAAAAACATTTCTGTCCTCGTATTTTAGAAGTCCTGCTCGACGTGGGCCAACCTCAAAACTTGATCTCTTGTTCCAACTCCGTCGGTCACCACTAGCAGGTTCTTGGGTTAGTCGGATCCTCTCTGTAGCCACGTGGAGTGATCCTGTACGCTTTTTGTAAGGCAAAAGGGGTTAAATGTCCCTCCAGTTCGAGCTTCTCCTGGAGCCAGTCTTGAATGAACATGAGGGGGTGATCCCCTTCGGCACCCTCAGGCAGTCCTATTATTCGGTGATGGGAAGAGTGAGCCTGGTTCTCAAGTGTTTCCAGATGGGCTCGGAAGAAAAAAATTACTCACCATAGTAATGTTGTTTCTTCTAATGGAGTCTTGCTGTATTCTGACATAATGCAGTTAGCCCCAGCACTTGAACTGCCCTGGAGAGGAAAGAGTTAACTCTATGCAGAAGCATAGAACGTTGAGCTCAAGCTCGGTTTTCAAACCTCTGTCTGTGGTACTTCCCAATGTAACCGTCAGATTCTTACGAGCAAACTAACTAAGTACTATACTATGGAAATTGTTCAAAACATATAGCCAAAGGGCAAAAAGTGTGGGTCCAAAAAGACTCAAGTCAAGAACCCAAGAAGGAAAGGTAGTGACAATATATAACTATAAAAACACAAGAAAAGTAACAATAACAGCTACCCCACCCTAGAGGAAGGGTACAAGGTACACCCCTGAGGTGCAACACTGTACCTGCCAGCCCACTTCCCAAAAACTAGGTTCTGAGAGGGGAAGAAGGGGGGAGGTCAGAATACAGCAAGACTCCATTAGAAGAAACAACATTAATATGGTATTTTTTTCTTCAAACAACATGAAGTCTTGCTGTATTCTGACATAATCCTGAACTACCAAGCAGTTCCCTGTGGAGGAGGGAATGCAGAACCTACTTGGGGAACAGGCTCTGCAGTACCGCTGTGCCAAAACTAGCATCACTCCTAGCCTGGATGTCCAGGGAGTAATGCTTGGTGAATGTATGTACTGTTTTCCAGGTGGCTGTTTTACAGATCTCTAACAAGGGTATATCTCTGGCTGCAGCTAGAGTAGCAGCTGTACCCCTAGTCGAGTGAGCCCTCAGGCCTGAAGAGGGTGTTCTACCCAATTTATAATAGCAGAATTGTATACAAGAAACAATCCACCTGGCAATAGTTCTTTTAGTGGCAGGCTTACCTTTCCCCACTTCACCATAAGTGAGAAACAATTGAAGACAGTCATTTTTGTGTGCCTTAGTATGCTCTATGTAGTAGCTAAGAGCCCTTTTAACATCCAAACTGTGTAATCTTCTTTCCCCTGAAGAAGAATGGTCAGTGAAAAACACAGGGAGAGATATAGATTGGTTCAGATGAAAATCCGATACCACTTTGGGCAAAAACCTCCTATTGGTTCTTAGGACCACTTTATCCCATGGAAGGATATGAAGTCAGGTTCAACTGACAGGGCCTGTAATTCACTAATCCGCCTGGCAGAAGTAATAGCTACCAGGAGCACAGTTTTCCAGGTCAAGTACTTCAACTCAGCTGAAGCCAGAGGTTCAAAGGGTGGCTGCATAAGCTGAGCAATGCAGACATTAAGATCCCAAGGCGGAGTAGGCTGTCTAAAGGGAGGGTTAATGTGAACCAGACCTTTGAAAAACTTCCTGAAAACAGGACGAGATGCCAGAGAAGAGCCCTTCCCTGCTGAAAGGAATGCAGAAACAGCTGCTAGATGAACCTTCAGAGTGGCAGGCCTAAGGCCTAGACTATTCAGATGAACTAGATAATCTAAAGCTGTGGAAATGTCTGCAGAATCAGGCACAATGTATTTCTGAGAACACCAAATAGTGAACCTCTTCCATTTGGAATTGTAAGTTTTTCTAGTGGAAGGTTTCCTGGAGACCTTCAGAATATCCAGAACTCCCTGAGAGAGATGTAGTGATGCATATTCTAACTCTTCAAGAGCCAGGCCTTGAGGTTGAGAGATTGGAGATTGGGGTACCAGATCCACCCCTGGGAGGAGGACAGGAGATTGTATTTCTTGGGAAGAGACAGGGGATGTGACACTGTGAAGGACAGCAGTAGAGGATACCAAGGCTGTCTGGCCCAATCTGGAGCCACTAGTATCACTGTGCAGGGTTGAGTTCTGATCTTGATCAGAACTCTGAACAGCAGAGGGAAGGGAGGGAAGGCATAGAGAAACCTGCCCTTCCAGTCCAAAATGAGAGCATCCAGGGGTGCCGCCCCCAGGACTGGAAGTCTGCAACAAAACAGAGGAAGTTGATGACTCTCCGGTGCTGCAAAGAGATCTATCTCTGGAGTGCCCCACCTGGAGAAGATGACCTTCAGGATGTGAGGATCCAGGGACCATTCGAGATGTCCCTGTGAAATTCTGCTCAGGGCATCCACTAGTACATTGTCCTTCCCTGGAAGGTGAACTGCTACCAAGGAAGTCTGAAGAGAATAGGCCAGAGACCACAGCTTCATGGCTTCTGTGCACAAGGCCGTGGACCGAGTGCCTCCCTGCTTGTTGATGTACCACATTGTGGTGGTGTTGTCTGTCCTGACTTGGATCACCTTGCCCTTGACTGAATCTGAGAAGCTCTGAAGGGCCATGAAAACTGCCCTGAGTTCCAGGACATTGATATGAAAGAGAGACTCCTGTGGAGACCAGACTCCTTGAGCTGTCAGGCCTCCCAGGTGGGCTCCCCAACCTAGGAGAGAAGCATCCGTAGTTAGAACTACTGATGGGACTTGAGGGAGAAATGGAACCCACTGTCTGAGGCTGTCCTGGTCCAGCCACCACTGGAGAGCTTGGACCAGAGTCTGAGTCACTGGAATCAGTTTGGTGAGAGAGTCCTTTCTCTGTGACCAAAAGGACCTTAGGTGGAACTGAATGTCCCTCATCTGAAATCTGGCTCCCTGTACCATTGCAGTGGAGGCTGTCATGTGGCCCAGGAGGTGGAGGAACTGTCACGCTGGACGAGAAACCTGAGGTCGAAAAGGGGAAGCAAGATCTACTTGGGCCTTCATCCTTGCCAGGGGAAGGAAAGCTTTTGCTTTGATAATATCCAATTCTATCCCTATGAAGGTGAGAAGTTGTACTGGCTCGAGGACAGATTTTGGAAAACTGAGAAGAAACCCCAGAGAACTGAGCAACTCCTGGGTGGTTTGCAGAGCTGACCTGACCTGGTCTGATGACTGACCTAAGATTAGCCAGTTGTCCAGATGTGGAAAAATGTTGATACCCTGTCTTCTGAGGTAAGCCACCACTACTGCAAGGCACTTTGTGAACACCCTTGGGGCTGATATTAGGCCAAATGGCATGGCCCTGAACTGATAATGGCCTGTAGGCAACTCAAACCGGAGGTATTTTCTGTGGGAGCACCTGATAGGGATATGGAAGTAGGCATCCTTGAGGTCCAGGGATGCTAGGATTATTCCCAGAGTTACCATTTTGAATTTGGGTTTTGAAATGTGTTTGTTCAAATACCTTAGGTCCAGGACGGGGTCGCCACTCCCCCATTTTCTTTGCGGTAAGAAAACACCTGGAGTACAGGCCCTTTCCCCTTGTGTTGAGTAGGAACCTTCTCTACGGCTCTGAGAGCCAGGAGAGAGGAAACCTCTGCCTCTAGGGCAAGGGTTTCTGATATTGATGCAGGTGGAAAAGACCTGGCCCTCCTTTTTGGGAACCTTTTGAAGCTGAGGGGCCGTCCCTGGCTTACTACTTCCAGGACCCATTTGTCTGAGGTCACAGACTTCCAGGCCTGAAAGCAGTAAGACAACCTGCCTTCTACTGGGACTGGGGAGTCGACCCGGGCTGACACCTCAGGGTGTCTGCTTGGCAGGAGCCTTAGACTGGGAGGAGGAAGCAGCCCTGCTCATCCCCCCTCCTGCCCCTCCCTCGGAAAAAAAACCCTCTGTGGGAAAGGAGAGGAGGCCTGTGCTTGGTAAAAAGGCCTGTGAAATGGCCTGCCCTTGCCCCCTGGACTGCTGCTTTTGTGGAGTGGCTTGCCTTTCCTTGGCTTGTGCACTCCTGTATGTGGTCCTGTATTCATCCATTTTTTTCATGTAAGCCTCTGTCTGCTCCCCAAACAGAGAGTTACCAACTACAGGAAAATCCATAGCCTTAGTCTGGGTATCCTGTGATAGGCTAGTACATCTGAGTCAAGCATGTCTTCTGAGAGACACAGATGTAGCCATGACTCTTGATGCCACTTCATTGGAGTCCACAGCAGCATGAAATTGTACTTTAGATGCCTCAATTCCATCTGCAGCCACCTCCTCCAGCTCCCTGGCTAGCTGGGGGGGAGGCCTGTTTAGCCAGTTCCAGAACAGTATCCCACCTGGACTTCTGGTACCTGGCTGTGTAGGTCATATAGTTTGCCTGCCTGAGTCCCAAAGAGGATGCCAAATATTGTTTTTTGGCCATGGCATCAATTTTCCTGGAGTCCTTGTCCGGAGTGTGTTAAGCCAAAGGAATGTTAGCACTGTCATAGGCTGCAGCCTGCACTACCCCAACATGGCTGCTATGAGTATAAAGGAACTCCGCACCTGAGCCTGATAACATATACCTCCTGTCCATTCTTTTATACACAGGAGGTACTGAGTTAGGAGTTTGTAAAATCTTTGGTGTCTGTTTCCCCAAGGACTTATGAAGAGGTACTCTGGGATGTCCATCATTTCCATGAAATCAGGCTCTTCTTCCTCCTCCTCAGCAGCTTCAACCATAGGGAGCTGGAGGGTTTCGGGCACCTTCTTGTAGAACAAAAAGTGTGAAGGGGACTCAGAAAGCCTGGGAGGGGAGACATTAGAGGGCCTGCCTGGGGAGATGTCGGTTCAATGGGCACATCCAGACTCCCCAGGTTATCATCTTCGTCTTCATCATCGGGATAGTCTTTGTCTCCCTCCCACTCCTCATAAAAAGCATCTGGATCATAATCTGAAGGAGACGGAGCCGACCAAACCAACCGCCTAACCAGCGGTACCAGTTCGGACAGAACCGGGCAAAGCGATTGAACAATGCTAATCGCTTTGGCTATCTCGTCCGCGGTTGGAGTATGCAATACTGGATCAGAACCGGCAGACTTTCATTTCCTTTTGGCGAACCGGCCCCTCAGAGTCAGCTCTCCTTTTTGCCCTAGGGTATCGCGCCTGGTCAGTAGGCACCTCCTCAGTTTTGGCATACCGAACCGGGCTGGCCATCCGATCTACGGACTTCTCGGCCTCCTTTCCTTCAGCCTACTCAATCTTTTTCTAGAGTGGCTTTGGGAACGTTTTTGAAAATTTGGCAGTCTGACTTGAGGCGGTCAAACCCCAGACAAACACAGATGAGGTGGGTGTCGGCTCTGGCAAAGGCCTCCCCACACTCAGTACAGTGTTGAAACCCAGTGGGACCAGTTTTCTTCTTGGGTTTCTCAGACATGGCCAACCTACTAAATTACCCTATAGCAGCTTACAAGCCAGGTAATAAATAACTGATCGGTTACAAACTGTGTCATGGGTTTTGAAAAAGAACCAGAAAAGGCCCAGTTCTTTTGAAACCGATCGGTACCAGAACACCACTCAAATCCCAGAAAAATTCAAATTTTAAACAAAGTCGAAATAAGGTCAGTTCCTTACCGAACCGACCGATAAAAAACCGAAGAAAAGAACAATTTCCAAACTTTTACCACAATAAAACACAGTCACTACCTATCTACTACACTACCTGTACCATAGACAGAGGCTGGAAATCCGAAAAAAATAACAAATAGAACGGTTTAAACCGAACGCTTTTTTAAACTTTACGGAACCGAGCAGAGGAATCTCCGGAGCGACTTCACTGTTAGGTGAAGTTAAGAATCTGATGGTTACACTGGGAAGTACCACAGACTTAGGTTTGAAAACCGAGCTCGAGCTCAACGTTCTTGGCTTCTGCACAGAGATAACTCTTTCCTCTCTGGGGCAGTTCAAGTGTTGGGGCTAACTGCATTACGTCAGAATACAGCAAGACTTCATGTTGTTTGCAGTGTGCATTTTCTTCAATTAGCGTTGCCGTGTCCGCTGATGATGTTTCTACCTGGCGCTTTACATCCCCTGCCTCTTATTTTTATTTGGTCAACCGAGGATTCCACCATTGTCAGGTGAGTGCCAAAAGAGTCTATTTTGTTGTTTAAATCAGATACAACCGTGATTAATCTCTGTATTTTAATTCCAATGGACAACATAGTCTCTTCGGATTCGGCGACTGTAGCCTGCGTAGTTGATTCAGGTTTCCCCAGGTGAGACGAACCAGTTGATTTACCTCTCGTTCCTGCTCCCTTTTCTTTACGTGGGTTGCCCATTTTATGCTTCTTAGGATGCTCTTTCTGAATCTGTCAAAATTTCTCCGAAATTTTAAATCTGGTAGGTCAAAAATCTCTCTTTTTTAGGCTATTTGTCAAGAGCTTTATTCTTCAGCTGCCACTCAGCTCGGGCTCAACAGCGCCCCCCCTCCCACAGGGACTTCTGATATCAAGAGGCACAGGCCATGTAAGAGGTCTGCCTGATACCCATGGAGGAGGCAAAGTAAGTTTTCTTGGCCAGAGAGTCAGTCTTCCTGGAGTCCTTATCAGGAGGATGGGAAGCCAGGGGAACGCCAGCCTTTTCACAGGCTGCAGTCTGAACAATACCCACATGGCTGCAACAACTGGATAGAAACTCAGTACCATTGCCAGCCAGGACATACTTTCTGTCCATCTTTTTATCCAGAGGAGGAAGAGAAAAGGGGGTCTGAAGAAACTTTAGGGTCTGTCTCTGCAGGGATTTATGAATGGGAATGGAAAGTTCCTGGGAAACAGGGAGCTCCATCATCTCTCTGTAGTCTTCCTCCTCCTCCTCCTCCTCCTCCTGCCTGGCCTTCTGGACAGACAGCTGCAGGGTCTCTGCCACCTGCCCTATAAAAGAGAAATGGGCGGTAGCCTCTGAAGAGACACGAGGAGGGGATTCATACTGTGGATGAGCGGGGAGACCTCAGGCTCAGCGAGTTCTCCTTCATCCTCATCTTCATCATCATATTCATATTCAGACTCATAGTACTCCTCAGGGTCTAAGGGACCAGAAGGGAGTGGAACCGGCAGACACCTGAAACGGTGGCTGCCCAACCAGTCGCTGAGTCAGTTCACCGAAACCGGGCTGCAGAGAGTGCACAATGCAAATAGCCCTTGCCATTTCTTCACCAGTTGGAACCACAACCGTTTGCTTGCGCAGTTCCGAACCGGACATTTTATAGACTTTTTAGACAGTGCAGAATCTGGGGTTGACTCCGACCGTCTCCTACCTGACGAAGGCTCACCTTGGTCGGCAGGGTCAGTAACCAGATCGTCCGGTTCAGTTGAACCGGACCCAACGTCCTGAAAGGATTTCTCCATTCTCTCCTTCAATTTACTCAGCCTTCTATTGAGGGTAGATTGGGGAAAGTTGTTGCAAATTTCACAGTCTGCTTGCAAGTGGTCGAGACCCAAGCAGTACAGACAGACCAAGTGTGGGTCGGCTTTGGCAAATTGCTCACCGCACTCGGTGCAACGCTGAAACCCAGTGGGACCATTTTTTTCTCTTGGGTTTCTGTGACATAACCCTTCAAAGCTGAAGCTTAACCCAACGGCTTAGTTAGGCCAGTTAAGCAATGCCCAAATTGAAATTTTATCCGCAAATGGCTTAGTCAGGCCCGAATAAAAGATTACATTTTTAAAAATATTTACCCCTGGTTGCTTAGTTAGGCCAGGTAAGAAGAGAGAAGACAAAGTCCTGACAACCAATGGTTCAGCGCTGGAAACAAAAACCAAGAAAACTCGGTTTCAGTCAGAACTTTGCACCGGTACTCAAAACTAAAGAAAACACACTAAATTACCTGACTCTATGGAAGAAATAAAGATTCGGTCTTCTCATAGTCCACGGAACCGACTGGAAATCGAAAAACTTACCCAACCGAGAAAACTACGCTATACCGAGACAGAGGTTTGAAATAAACACTAAAAGTAATAAACAGATGGTTGAAAAACCAACAAATTTAAACATGAACTGAAGCAGAAGAGGAGCAATCTCCGAGGCGTCTTCACTGGTGATCGGAGTAAAGATTCTGATCAGTTCCTAGCATGTACCAAGGATGGTGGTTTGAAAACCGAGTTCGAGCTCAATGTTCTATGCATTTGCATAGAGTTTAACTCTTTGTTCTCCAAGCAGCTGAACCAGTTGGTAATACTGCATTTGTCAGAATACAGCAAGACTTCATGTTGTCTGAAGTCATGCAGAGGCGACAAGAAGAAACATTTCTATATTAAAAAAATGCTATATCAATAGCGTTTCCCCAACAGGTCAGATGAGGCTAATCAATAGCTGGAAAAGAACTGAGGAGAGGTAGAGCCACCCACAACTATATATGTGCTGACGTGTGACATCGACATGGGTGGCCCCAGTTTGGCGAAAGTTTCCATGTTGTCCTAATGCCCGACAGCTGTTGCTTCAAAGGTGTGGCTTAGGGGAGGAGATGTCCTTGAAGTAAGATAATCTTTGATAAAGTCTTGATCAGCTGTGGCAGAGTAAGTCATGGAGGCGAAACACTGGGCTCCCAGGGACAGAGGGAGGTTTTTTTTTCCGCTGGTTGACCTTGGACTGGCATCAGCATCAGTTACTGAAGGCAGTGGTGCATCCTCTGTCCCTGCCATAGGAAGTGGGCAGCCATGGTGGCCCCAGTGCTAAGTGGAGGACAGGAGGAATGTCAAAGATGAACAAAAAAACTCCAAAATAAACCAGTCCACTAGTTCATGATGTGCAAAGTTGTCAGCCTCAAGCCCCCAAAATTTCAGTCCACCAATCAAAATGACAACCTGTAAAATCAGCTTGTTGTAAAATAATGGCGACTCAGACAGATGTCACCAGTCCAGGCAGGTCTTGATTAGCTGTTACTCAGTCCCAACAGGGACAGATAAATGTCATGGGTCAGAGGCAGCCAGTATCAAACCGATACAGCAGATTTTCACACCTGGTTGTAATGAACACTTCAAGTTACCCTGTATATCTATAGTATACAATTTACTCTGTCACTGCTGTCTCATACTGTAGAGGTGATATAGTTATTTTCCATGGACATCAAAATACAATGGCTTTAAGAAATATCTTCAGTGGTTAGAAGCATTATAAAAGCAGACATCCAATTTTGTTAAGCGTTAACATGCAACTGAGATACAAGTCCCTCTGTAGGCCATTAAATACAGAGGCCTCTGAGCTTTTTCAGTTAAAAGTACAAAGAACACATCAGGCTCTGATCTGTGTCTCTACAAGTCACATTTGTTTTCCATGTTACTTTTTGCTCTAGTGTCTGTACTCAGTCTATCCTTTCTTGGGTCAGTGCTCCCGTGACCACCCAGCTCCCTGAGTCACTCATTCTGCCATCAGAGCTAGTGTATGGTGGGGAGCCTGGGTGCACTAGGGTCTGGCATTCTGACAGCAGTGGGCTTCAGGTTTTTACCCTTTTTGTCCCTTAAAACCTTCCCTACACCCTAGCAATGGTCGCAAGACCTGTGACAGACGAGTCTGCTCACACATATATATCTGCCCCCAGATGGAGGAGCAATGGACCTGGCTCACCATTGGGGGTCACTGCAGCAGCATTATAACGCATCAAGAGTCCTTCTCAGCAGGCAAGTGCTGATGTGGCTAACGCTCCTCAAAGCTTTGGCTGCTCAAGAACCAGCCTCTTGAATTTGTTCCTTAACCTGGTCAACGACATGGCAGCACAACGCACTTGCAGCTGGGCTATCAGGCAGGCTCTTACAGTCACATTTTAATGTTCCCTACCTCATCCCATTGTGGTATACATGACTAAACTTGCTATGTGATTTGCATAACAGTTTCCAAACACTGTCTGAAGTCTTCCTGTGGCTTCAGGGTGTGAAATATTCTCCATCAGAGACATATTACAGGACATCAAGTGGCACAAAAATGCGGGTTCTTTTTATTATACTCATACTCTTAAGGAAAACTGTTATAATTTCAAATCCCCCCCCCCCCCCAAGCCTTACCCTCCAGTTTATGCTTTAGCAATGTAAACATGTTTGTTTATGAATTCTAACTACGTCATTTTATTGTTGCAAAGTCTGGGGGTCGGTAACATGGCAGATGCTGCCTGGTTTCATTCAGGTGAAACTGCGGTACGCCGCACTTCTCTTGCTAATGAAGTGTATTGAAACGAGCAGCAGCACCACACTTTCACCGGAAATCAAACCACGAAGGCCCGCCATGTTAAGCACCCCTCGACTTTGCAACAATAAAGTAAAGTAAGTAAGAACTCATAAAAACATGTTTACACTGCAAAAAGCCTAATCGAGGAACTGGAGGGCACGACTTTGGGAGATTTGAAACTATGATAGTTTTCCTTTAAGCACAAATAGGTGCTTTTTTATCCATCTCTTTTCTAGTCCTCTTTTAAATACTATGTGATATTACTTTCTACCGTTTTAATGCCCATCTAATCATGTCAGTGTGCATACAACAGCTATGCACAGGTGCTAGAGATAAAGTCATGATCAGCTGTTATCAGCAAGAATGGACAGGTGGTGATCAGCAGTCACCAGTCTGGATATGTGGTGATCATCTGTCCCCAGCTCAAATGGACAGCTAGTGATCAAATGTCAACAGTCTAGATGGGTAGTGATCACAGATGGGTAGTGATCATCTGTCCCCAGCTCAAATGGACAGCTAGTGATCAAATGTCAACAGTCTAGATGGGTAGTGATCACAGATGGGTAGTGATCATCTTTCACCAGTTCAAATGGACAGCTAGTGATCAAATGTCAACAGTCTAGATCGGTAGTGATCATCTTTCACCAGCTCAAATGGACAGCTAGTGATCAAATGTCAACAGTCTAGATGGGTAGTGATCACAGATGGGTAGTGATCATCTTTCACCAGCTCAAATGGACAGCTAGTGATCAAGCGTCAGCAGGCTAAATGGGGAGCGATTAGCTCTTACTAGTCCAGAAGGGTAGTGATTGACGGTCACCTGTCCAACTGGGCAGCTACTGACTGGATGTCACCAGCTGTGGTTGGAAATATTTCTTTTCCAAGTCTCCTATTCATTGGACTTCAATTCAGCAGAAAAAAAATAATTACCACTGTCTCCAAGGAGGTCATCCAGGACATCGTCTATGGAGCCTAGGCATAAAAGAATGGGCACAGGTCAGGAAAGATACAAGAGCTAAAACAGACCAAAAACTGCAAAACACAAAGCTTCACATTTCATTTTATGTGCAAACACAATAATTAGACTACAGTATGAATGTGATGTAACTGAAGTCATTCTGATCTTCACTTATATACCATGTTTAACAAGGATAAACAGTTGGGTGTGTAGGCTTTATTTACAAAGGTAGGGCCATGGCAAATGACAACCATCAACATAATCTTCTGCAGAACAAGACAGTGAATAGCTATTCCACAGCAATGGCCCAGTTCTATGGCTAGTCCTATCACGAACACTTAGAAATAATAAACAGTATAGTTTTTCAAATACCTTTTATTTGACTAACCAAAAGATTCTTTATACTGTACATACGCTTTCAGGGTCACATGCAGATATAATCAGAAGTAAAAGCTGGCCTGGTGGCACTTGAGGGTTGAGGCACTGGACACCACACTGGCAACCAGGGTTCGGGAACAGACTCCGGCTGCCAGGGGTTGGCAGGGGAAGGAGAGGATTAAGCGTCCGGAGGACTGCTCTCCTCTCCTGGGGTAGGTTTGCAGAATGCCTCGCTCTTCGGTGACACCCGATGGAGACCGGGAGGTACTGCAAGGAGCGTGCAGTTTTAGGGGAGATGCTGGCGCACATCCATGAGGGCAAGGCTCTCGCAAGGACGTCACTGCACATCCGGTGTCTCAGGACAACACAAGGTGGAAAACCCTGGTTGGTGGGGAGGAGATGGCGGACGCTCTAAGGCCGCTCCTACACGCTCAAGTGCTGGGTCTGACCCCTGACTTGACTCTCCATGGTCCTCGCTGTAAGAGGTCCGCGCGGGGGGTGGGGGGAGACCCAGCACTCGATTCCTCGGTCGGGGGAAAGAGTTCAGGCAGTAGAGGAGCGGCTGAGCAGGCCCTGCCTGAGATGCCCACCGGCGACTGGAGTGAAAAAGACTACCAAAAAAATAAATAATGAGAAGTAAAATGGAAAAATGAAAAAAAAACTAAAAAAACCACAACAGACTGAGCCATGTGGTGTGCAACAACAACTGACATGGAAAAAAAGCACAGTACTGGCAATCAGAATTGCAGTTAATACAATAATAATTACAAAAAATAAAAACAGAGAACACTAGCCCACATCCAGAGGGACACGGACCAGCTAAAAATGACTCCAACATTTCGCACAATGGTTTCCTTGGGGGCAGTGCTTGTTTCCTTCTCAGTAATGAGAACAACCAGAATCCCAGAGTATGTACTCATGAGCTCTGTTAATCAAAACCTGTTTAATATAAACAAAACACTTAAATATCTTTTATTATGGGAGTAATCTTTTATTATGGAGTTGTATGTTTTGTGATTCCAAAAGCAGGAGTATTAAAAAATGTGGTTGACCTGAAAATTAGTATTAATGAAAAACTACCTTCTGGATTTGACTCAACTGAGCACCACAGAACTGCAAATTAGAAATAATATAAAAAGACAGTGGAGCCATGGACTTATTAAAATATCATTAATATGCATTTTGAGTATTTATAAACAAAGTTCTCTTTATTTAAAAATAATGTTGGCGTGTGCCATGAATTGTGTTTTTATTACTGCTCACTTTGGCCTGAGCTCTGATTCACAACTTTCTGAGGGAAACAGTATGACGTAATTTTAGTCAGAGCAGAATTTTCCTCCTGTAAAACGGTTATATTGAACACCTTGGTACAAAAAAGTAATCCTGTTACTATAAATTTTGTTATTGCTTTTAAAATGACAAACTTTTTTCATACAGGACTAGAGCAGATATATTAAGAGACTACAGACTAGCAACAACATCACCAAAATATGAACCTGAGCGGCCAGGGAAGCACCAATAGTGGAAAAAGCACAGTGGCACAACCTCATGGTAAATCCGAAGAGAAAGGACAAGAAGAAAAGGTTTTCTTGGAAAATCATCCCAGTAGTGCAGACACACCCACTGATTTCATCACTGAAGCACTGAAATACATACTTACATGCAATGCCTTCGAATTTGAAGGTAAATGTTACCCATAGGGGCAACTGTGGCCCTCAGCTATGTGAACCTTTTCCTGGGACTATGGGAAACAACTCAGATTAAGAACCCAGAATTATTTTATGGGAATATAAGGCATTGGTACTGTTTTATAAATGATATAACCTGCATTTGGGAAGGAACAGATATACCTAAATTCATAAACTGGCTACATCACAACAGTCTTGATCCGAGATTTACCCATATATATAGCAAGCACTCAGAGCTTAGACTGTTTGGATGTTTCTGTCTCTATTAACCAAACAAGTGAAATTCAGTCTAAGTGTTTCAGAAGGATCACTGCCACCAACTCTGTACTAAATGCAGACAGTGCCCACCCACCAACCCTTAAGCAATCTGTTCCCTACAGTCAGTTACTGAGGCTGCAAAGAAACTGCAGCTCACATGAGATGTTTGAGATACAGGCTTCAGAACTCGAGAATAGATTCAAACAGAAGGGATATGCCAAAGAACTGTTGGTTCATTCTAAACAGAACGCAAGATCACTACACAGTGGTAACCTCCTTGTAGATAATGCCAGTCATCGGACATCACAGAATGAGTTTGGTCTCATCACCTTAGTAACAGAATATAATGACTGGCTGGCAGATTGGTTCATAATCCATCGAAACTGGACTATTTTGCTTAGGGATGCAGAGTTAGGCCAAACAGTGGGCAGCAGACCACACGTCATGTTCAGTGGGGCTAGCAACCCAAAGACAGGCTAGTCCACAGCCGGTGGTGAGGCAGAGAGTACTCCAAGGGTGGACACAGGTTCCCACCTAGACCCAAAGGATTTTACAAGGGTAACCAGGCAATATTCAAACACCCACGTAGACAGTGCTGTTACAGCTGACGTACATGAATGCATAACTTGTGACACCATATTTGTAGTGTACGCTCTCTGGTGCCCCATAACAGGGTTCCTATAGGGAGGCCTATAAGGACCCTGAAAATAAGGATGCAAGAACATATCCAATTGATCACAAACAGTAAAACAGATACACCAGTGGGGTGTCACTTCACTGAGGCACATGCCTCGAGCCCTGAGGGGCTCAGTTTCATAGGTCTGGAATGGATGCCACGACCTAAAAATGGGGGAGATCAGCTTAACGCACTTCTAAGAAAGGGGAGTAAATGGATATTCTGGGTACAGAGAATAAAGCTGATGGGATTAAATGATCAGTGGGATCTGAAGCCTTTCCTCTGATCACTTGTATGCAGTCAGAGACATATGTATAATCACCCCCCCAAAAAAAAAACTCCACTTAATTCAGCAGCCAAGGTTGTTAGAGAATGGTCAATTAGCAAATTGTGCTTTACATAGTTAAAGAAGCACATTTTGGTGCAAATCTACTTTGCTAACATGTATCTCTTTTCTTATTTCCAGACTTCATCTGTCAAATTCTCTCCAGATTTAACTGGAAGCTAAAAACCATCTGATCCCCATGAACACAGGAAGCCTCCTAGCAACTAGTTTGGGTGATCACGGGGCATGCCAGATTTTCTATCTTATCTGAGCAATTCTGTCTTCTGAGTAGGAAATGGACTTTATTTGACACAGTCTGGTAATGAATTTAACTGTACTCATGAACACTTATCTCAGCAACAAACAGTAAAATGATGTGAGGTAATGGATATGCACTTATTGCATTGCTAGCACCAATATTTAGGCAGAGAGCAGGAACAATTGTAAGTTGTGGAGTGAAAAATACTATGCAACCATGGTCACTTTTACGGACATCTGTGCCAAGAGTCCTCTTACCTAATCTTTTTAACTAATTTATCAATGTTTGGGGTTTTAATGTATACACTGCACTTTTGATATACTATGAATATTCATACAATGATGTATTTAAGCTGATACTGTTTCTCCTGTAGCCATGCCCCCCTGAGGAAGACTGAGCCAGATGAAGTGCCGGGGCGAGTGGCAAGGCAGCTTGTTTGCACCCGCTCCAATTTGTGAGCACTAGCACCTAATCAACTTTTAGAGAATCCGCACTCTTGGACTCTTCACCCAAGTATACCAGCAGCACCTGGATATTCATGTCAAACCTGAATACTTGTCTCAATACCGCATGTATTCATATTGGGCTCTATGCACTATACAGTGTAAAGCCTATGCACCACATCCTACACTGTATAGCGCGAGGGTCTCGCAGACCACCACGGCATTCACAAATGGGCACACATGACTTCCGCACTGGATCCCCTGTCTATCTGCACAGCTACATGTGTGAACAGACTAGGGGAGTGGCCCGGGGCGTTGCCACACTCTGTGCCATTCATTAAGGGACAAGCTGCTGGGAAGGGTGCTGACTGCACACCATGAACGGTGCTCGCTAGCCACTATGGGGCAGCAACCCCACCCGCCATGCTGCCCCGACCCTCCAGTCAGGCAAAAGGGCTGGGGCAGCCACTGGGGCACTCGCCAGCATTAACCGAAATCCCAGGACATGCAGCGTTTCATAATCCCCTGCTTCACACGGAGCAGGGGAACAGCTCTGGGACCAGAACAGGAATCTGACTGGATGCCCACCTGTGTCTGCGGACAGTCGGCCTGTGGCAGACGGCATTTTGTGAATAATAATAATAAATTTATTTATTATGGTGCCTTTCAAATGCCAAGGTGCGACAATTTAAAATAAAAAACAGATCTTAATAAACAATCATAAAATCAAACATCATCGTATCATCATTAATCAAATAATCATTCACTGTATGCCTGGTGCCACAGAAAAGTCTTTAGGGCTAGCTTAAAACCTTCCACAGTTGTGCACTCCCGTAACCGACGAGGTAGAGAATTCTAAAGTGTAGGGGCCACAAACATAAATGCTCTGGCCCCAGAAGATGTTGGGGTGTATTAGTAGGGGTATCACAAGTAGGAAGAGGGAGGTAATAATCCCTCTTTAAAAGACACTGGTTAGGCCCCAACTGGAGTACAATCCACCTGGCAATAGTTCTTTTGGTGGCAGGTTTGCCCTTGCCCACTTCTCCATAGGTGAGAAACAACTGGAGGGAGTCAAACCTGTGACCCTTGGTACGCTCTATGTAGTAGCTAAGGGCTCTTTTAACATCCAAACTGTGTAGCCTCCTCTCTCCCGAGGAAGAATGGTCAGTGAAGAAGACAGGAAGAGACACAGACTGATTCAAATGGAAGTCCGAAACCACTTTTGGGTAAGAACCTTCTATTGGTTCCAAGGACCACTTTATCCCTGTGAAAGGAGACAAAATCAGGTTCCACTGACAGGGCTTGCAACTCACTGATACGCCTGGCAGAGGTAATGGCTACCAAAACACAGTTTTCCAAGTCAAGTACTTAAGCCTGCTGAGGACACAGGCTCAAAGGAAGTTGCATAAGTTGAGCAATGCAAACATTCAAATCCCAGACAGGGCAGGGTATCTAAAGGAGGATTGATGTGAAGCAATCCTTTAAAAAAATTACAAAACACAGGGTGAGAAGATAGTGAGAAAGACTTCCACTGACAGAAAAGCAGAAACAGCTGACAAGTGTACCTTGAGAGTAACTGATCTGAGGCCTAGGCCATTAAGATGGACCATATAATCCAGAACCGTAGGCAATTCAGCAGTATGTGGAGAAATATGCTTCTTGGAACACCAAATGCTGAATCTCTTCCATTTGGAGTTGTAAGTCTTTCTGGTGAAGGGCTTTCCAGAAGCTTTGAGAATATCAAGAACCCCCTGAGAAAGATGCAAATCTGCAAACTCTAACTCCTCAAGAGCCATGCCTTGAGATGGAGAGACTGAAGATTGGGATACCAAATTCTCCCCTGAGAGGAGGTTATAAGGTTGTAATTCCTGGGAAGAGACAGGGGAAGATGGACTGCTAGGGACAACAACAGGGGGTACCAAGGCTGTCTGCCCAATCTGGAGCAATCAGAATCACTTTGCAAGGTTGTGACCTTATCTTGACTAAAATTTTGAACAGAAGTGGAAGGCATACAGAAATTTCCTTCCCAGTTCAGAGTCAGAGCATCCAGGGGACTGATCCTAAGACTGGGGGTCTGAAACAAAAAAGAGGAAGTTGGTGATTGTCTGGGGCTGCAAAAAGATCTATCTCTGGAGTGCCCCACCATGAAAAAAATCACCTTCAAAACCTGAGGGTCCAGGGACCATTCGTGATGGCCCTGAGAGATCCTGCTCAGTGCATCTGCTAGCATATTGTCCTTCCCTGGAAGGTGAACTGCTATCAGAGAGGTTTGCAGGGACTAGGCCAGGGACCACAACTTCATGGCTTCTGTGCACAAGGCCGTGGACCGAGTGCCTCCCTGTTTGTTGATGTACCACATGGTGGTGGTGTTGTCTGTTCTGACCTGAACCACCTTGTTCTGCACTGATTGAGAGAAAGTTTTCAGGGCCAGAAAAACTGCCCTGAGTTCTAGTACATTGATGTGGAGAAGGGATTTCCTGGGGGGACCACAGTCCCTGGGCAGTGAGGGCCCCCAGATGGGCTCCCCAGCCCAAGAGGGAAGCATCCGTAGCAAGGATCACCGAATGTGACTGAGTGACAAATGGGACCCCTTGTTTTAAATTGTCCTGATCCTGGCACCATTGAAGGGCTTGGATCAGAGTCCAAGTCACTGGAATCAGCTTGGTAAGAGGATCCTTCCTTTGGGACCAAAAGACCCTCGGATGGAACGGAATGTCCCTCATCTGGAATCTTGCCCCTTGGACCACTGCTGTAGAAGCTGCCATGTGGCCCAAGAGCTGAAGGAAATGTCTTGCTAGTCAGGATACCTGAAGGCTGAAGGAAGAAGCCGGTTCTATAATAACTCTTGCTTTTCCAGGGGAAGAAAGGCTCTTGCTTTGACAGTATTCAGCGCTGCCCCTATAAAAGGTAAGGAGCTGCACTGGCTCGAGAACTGACTTGGGGAGGTTAAGAAGAAATCCTAGAGAAGTGAGCACTTTCTGGGTCACTTGCAGGTCTGACTTGACTTGGTCCGGAGACTGACCCACTATGAGCCAGTCGTCCAGATATGAAAAGATGGAAATCTTTTGCCTTCTTAGAAAGGCAACGACTACTGCCAGGCACTATGTGAAACCCTTGGGGCTGATGTTAGACCAAAGGGCATTGCTTTGAACTGATAGTGGCCTGAGGGCAACCTGAACCTGGAGGTACTTTCTGTGGAGCACCTGATGGGAATGTGAAAATAGGCATCTTTGAAGTCCAGGGAGGCTAGCCAGTCCCCTGGCCTTAGAGAGGAAGAATTATTCCCAGAGTTACCATCTTAAACCTTGGTTTTAAAAGATGTTTGTAGAGGTATCTTAGATCTAGGATGAGTTGCCACTCCCCTGTCTTTTTTGGGGTAAGGAAGTACCTGGAGTACAGACCTTTGCCCCAGTGTAGGGTAGGAACTCTCTCTATGGCTCTTAAGGCCAGAAGAGATGAAACCTCTGCCTCTAGGGCAAGGGTTTCTGAGACCTGCAGGGAAAAGATCTGGCTCTCATCTTCGGAAATTTTTTGAAGCTGAGAACCAGTCCCTGGCTTACTACTTCCAGGACCCACTTGTCTGAGGTAACAGACATCCAGTCTTGGACAAAGTAAGCCAGCCTGCCCCCTACTGGAATAGAAGAGTCGACCCGGGCAGACCCATCAGGGTGTCTGCTTGGCAGGGGCCTTAGACTGAGGAGTGGATGCAGCTCTGCTCATCCCCCTTCTGCCTCTCCCTCTGAAGAACCCCCTCTGTGAAAAGGGAGAAGAGGCCTGTGCTTGGTAAAAAGGCCTATGAAAAGGCCTGCCCCTGCCCCTAGACTGCTGCCTTTGAGGAGCTGCCTGCCTTTCCTTGGCCTGAGCACTCCTAAAAGCGGTCCTGTACTCGTTCATTTTCTTCATGTAATTCTCTGTCTGCTCCCCAAACAGAGAATTACCCAATACAGGAAAATCCATAGCCTTAGCCTGGGTGTCCTGTGAGAGGCTAGTAAATCTGAGCCAAGCCATTCTCCGAAGAGCCACAGATGTAGCCATGACTCTTGATGACACATCATTGGAGTCCACAGTAGCATGAAATTGTACTTTTGATGCCTCGATCCCATCAGCAGCCACCTCCTCTAGCTCCCTGGCTAGCTGGGGGGAGGCCTGTTTAGCCAGTGCCAGTACAGTGTCCCACCTAGACTTCTGGTACCTGGCTGTACAGGCCATATAGTTCATCTTCCTGAGTCCCAAGGAAGATGCCATGTACTGCTTTTTTGCCATGGCATCAATCTTCCTGGAGTCTTTGTCTGGGGGGGGGTGAAGCCAAGGAATACTTGTTTTGTCAGAGGCAGCAGCCTGCACTACCCCCAACATGGCTGCACTGTTGGTATAAAAACTCTGTATCTGAGCCTGATAGTGTACCTCTTGTCCATCCTTCTGTCAACAGGAGGTACAGTATTGGGAGACTTTAGGATTTTGAGTGTCTGCTTCCCAAAGGATTTGTGGAGGGGAATAGACAGTCTCCTGGACCCTGGAATGTCCATCATTTCCAAATAATCAGGCTCCTCTTGATCCTTCATGGCCTCCTCCATAGGAAGCTGGAGGGTTTCAGCCACCTTTCTGTAAAACAGAAAGTGGGGAGGGGACTCGGAAAGCCTAGGAGGGGAAACACCAGAAGGTCTATCTGGGGAGATGTCCAGTTCCACAGGCACATCCAGACTTTCACCCTCGTCACCATCATCTTCGAACTCCCCATCCTCCTCAAACTCCGGTTCATAAAAATCTTCAGGGGTATAATTTTAAACCAGGGAACCAACCGAACCGAACCCTTGCCAAGTGGTGCCAGATCGGTCGGAACCGGGCGAAGCGATTCCACAATCCAAATCGCTCTGGGTATTTCTTCGGCGGTCGGAACATGCACCTCTGGATCCAAACCGGTCGATTTCTCTTTGCATTTCCTTTTTTTAGGAACCGACCCCTCAGGATCAGCTCTCCTCTCCTCTTGCCCGAAGAAGTATTGCTCTGGTCAGAGGGCACTCCTTCTGGTTTGGTCGGAACCGAACCGGGCTGGCCATCCGGGTCAGCGGATTCTCTGCCTCCTTTTCCCTCACTCTACCTAATCTCTTCTAGGGTAGATAGGAAAATTTTACAAATTTGGCAGTCTGTATCGAGGTGTTCAAACCCCAGACAGTAAACACAGGTGGTGGGGTCGGCCTTAGCAAAGACCCGCCACACTCACTGCAGTGTTGAAACCCACTGGGCCCGGTTTTCTTTTTGGGTTTCTCAGACATGGCCAACCTAACCAAACTTACCCTTTTTATGGCAACCACCAGGCAAGACTCCCTTATCAGTTCCTAACCGTGTCATGGGTGTGGGAAAAAAACGCTCAAGCACGCTTTTTAGAAACCGAAGGACCAGTAACTACACTCTAAGCAAAATAACAGAAATTCACTAAAAGTGATCGGTTCGGCAAACATGGTACCGTAGACAGAGGCTGAACCAACTACGTGAACAAATTCAGTTTAAACCGACCACTTTTTTCAACACTTTACCGACTTTCGAACCGAGGCTAAAGGAGAAATCTCGAAGCGACTGTTCAGTGAGCCGAGTAAAGAATCTGACGGTTGGATTTCAAAGGGCTACAGACAGAGACCTCAACCGAGCTTCAGCTCAGCATTCTATGCACTGCATAGAAAGTTAACCCTTTGTTCTCCGGGGCAGTTTAAAGGCTGGAGCTAACTGCAGTTAGTCAGAATACAGCAAGACTTCATGTTGTTTGAAGAGCCAGTCCCTACTGCTTCATGTGAACGAGAATAATCCAGCAGACGGAAATGGTTCTCCTTGGTTATTAGTGATGTCACAGTCAGTGTGGTCTCAGTGTTGATGATGCAGCAGAAGGAACAGAACTGACTTTTTTAGTCCCAAACAAGAGAAGTGCTGTGACACATCACCCCAGTACTGCCAGGCAGAAAAATCTTCTAATTAGCAACAGAAAAGAAAAAAACTTAGATATAAAAAGTGATAGCTGACTACATCTGAAAATTACTATTAATTCCAGGCAGTACACTAGCTCTTTAATGTGACATTTATTGAGGTCAAGCAATATTATATTAAATATTTAAAAAACTACCATGAACAAGCCCATTTCCAGGGCACCTGTGTGAGAGACACTCTACAGAATGAATGTCCCGCCTGCATGGGAAAGGATCACTCCCAACGATCGGAAGCTCACCTTCAATCTATAATAGCAAACAGAAATGTGCAGGTTTTACCCTGGAGCTACGAACACAAGCTTCCTTCTACTGCATAGGAATTAGGAAGATTGTGGGAAGGGGGATTGGACAGAGGAGCTGGGGATAGGGAGGACACCTCAGGAGCAGGGAATGCCAGAGCCAAGGGAGCCAGAGGAGAAAGAAGGGGGAAATCGAAGGTGGTAGGGGCTGGAGGCAGAGGAAGGAAGGAAAGAGTCAGGTCAGGGAGGAAGGATGGGGAGCAGAGAAAGGTAGCTGAAGGCATGGCAGATGGGGAGCAAAAACACAAACAGGTTTACAGTTCAGCAGGTGCTGGAGAACCAAGGGGGAGTTCAGGAAGCAGGGGGATACAGAGGTGGAACCGAGTGAGGAGATCAGGGGAAAAGGGAGGGTCAGTGGACAGGAAGGGGAAAAGGATGGGGCAGGTGAAGCAGGGGAGGGAGGTCTAGGACAAGCATGGGCGGGAGGCAGGGAAAACAAATGCATGGGCGGGAAAGGGTATCTCTAATAAGGAAGACCATGGGGGGGGACACCAGACCAAGGGGGAGACCAAGCAAGGGTACTCATGGGAAGGGAATGCACATATCAGGAAAAAGGTGGTGCAATGGGGTAGATATAGTAGAAGGAAATATGAGAAGAGGAACAGTGAAGAAAGCACAACGATAATCTGGATAAAGAAAGACGGAAGGCAGTGGTAATAATAGGGGACTCTATTCTAAAGGGATTAAGATAGGGAAAAAAGCATGGAGGGAAAAGCAACAGAAGGGTTGACTGCACACCAGACATGACGGCAGGGAGGGTGGGAGCAATCACTCCAAAATGAGTGGGGCACGGGAAACCGCACATTGTGGTTCATTTGGGCACCAGTGATCTGGTGGGCTGCAAGGTGAAAGTGGTGCAGAACAGATTCGCAGAGATAGGTAAAGTCTGCAAAGGGGTGGGACAAACGGTAGCTTTTTCAGAGCTACTACCAGTCCCAAGGGCCCGCACTGTAAGGAAGGGAAGGATCAAGGAGTTCAACTCATGGCTGGGGTGATGGTGTAAAACAAATGGATACAGGCTGGTGGGGGAGTGGGGTAGGACAAGGGACAAGAAAGAACTGTATGCACCTGACAGGCTGCATCTAAGCAGGAGGCACAAAGTCTTAAAAAGTAAGCTGAAAGGTATATGTACATTTAAACTGAACGGGGGGATAGCACAAGGGTGTGAACTCAGCAACTGGAAAGGGAGATCCCAGGGCCCACCCAGATGGAAGTAAAAGGCAGGGAGAAAGCGGGATGGGATAGAAGGGACTTGGGAGGAGGGATGTGCAAAAGAACAGGGCAATGAAGGCCCGGGATGCACTGGAAGGTGGTGTCCTTGAATGCTAGAAGCCTGGCCGACAAGGCAGCAAACCTGCAGGCGATGATGGCAGAGGGGGGGCGCGTAGACATTGCTGCCATCATAGAGACATGGGCTACCCAGTACCATGAATGGGACTTGTTGATCCCTGAATACCAACTGCACAGCAAGGACAGAGCAAAGGGGGGGGTGGCACTGTACATAAGGGAAGGGATTATGTGCAGCAGAGAGGAGGGAGAGGAGGGCAGTGCCGAAGCCATATGCGTGGTACTCCAGAACTCCACTGGGAGAAAGGTCAGAGTGAGGGTGGTGTACAGACCACCTTCACAGGAAACAGAGCTGGAGAGGGAGTTGGGTGATCAAATAAGGAGGGTAGGAGGGAGAGCACTGCAATACTAGGGGTCTTCAATCTACCTGAGTAAACTGGAGCACCCCAGCTACTTCCTGCAGTAGGGAACAAGTCATCCTGGATGCTATTCAGGACTGTTCTCCCGATACAGGGTGTTATGGAACCAGCTAGGGGGGATGCCATATTAGACCTAGTCCTATTGGATGGAGAGAGCATCTGGGATGTGGATGTGAAGGAACCCCTAACAGGCAGCGACCACCACACAGTGTGGTTCTTCATCTACATGGGGAAGGAAGCAGCCATGTCTAAAATGAAAGTGGGGGACTTTAGGAAGGCAGACTTTGGTAGGATGGGGAGCATAGTACGGGAGCACCTGGCAATGCTTGGTCCATAGTTGGATGCGGACCAGAAATGGACCATCATCAAGAGAGGCATAACTGAGGCCACAGACACCTGTACAAGGGCTCATAGGAAGAACGCCAGAACCAAGAAACCAAGCTGGTATAACAGGAAGGTAGCTGAAAAGATAAGGGAAAAGAGGGCAGCCTTCCTGAAGTACAAGCGAACCTCAAGGGAGGAGGACAGGGAGGCATATGCGGCAAAATTGCAAGCAGGATGCAGAGAGGTCAGGGCAGCCAAGGCTGAGAAAGAACTAAGGCTGGGCCATGGGATTAAGTAAGGGGAGAAGGACTTCTTCTGATACATCAAGGAGAGGTAAAGCACAAAGGATGAGACAGTTAAAATAAGGAGGGCGGGAGGGCAGAAGAAGGGGAGGAGCAAACAGAAGCACTGAAGGAGTACTTTTGCTCAGTCTTCACCAAGGGAGTGGACAGGCCTAAGCCACAGGGTAAAACTGGGGGGATCCTGGGGAAGGGGAAGAAGTATGAGGAGGAGATCGAGGTAGATAGGGTTCTAAGAGGGCTCAGGGAACTGAGGGTGGACAGGGCACCAAGCCCAGATGAGATACACCTAAGGGTCCTGAAAGAACTGGCAGGGGTACTGGCAGTGCCACTGACAGACCTATTTAACATCTCACTGGGGACAGGGTGTGTGCCACAAGATTGGAGGATAGCTCATGTGGTGCCCTCCATAATAGTGGACCGAAGCATGAGCCAGGCAACTACAGGCCAGTCAGCCTAACCTCCATAGTGGGTAAGCTAATGGAGACCATTCTAAAGGAAAGGCTTGTGTCATTCCTTGAAGACAATGATCTCCAGGATGACAGGCAGCATGGGTTTGTCAGTGGGAAGTCCTGTCAGACCAACATGATTGGCTTCTTCGACTAGGTGACGAGGGCTCTCAACTGGGGCAGCCAATAGATGCACTGTACCCAGACTTCAGCAAGGCATTCGACTCCATGCCCCATGGTAGGCTAATCAGTAAACTGAGGAACCTGGGTTTAGGAGACAAAATTCTGGAGTGAGTCAGGAGCTGGCTAAGGGGCAAGAGCCAGAGGGTGGTGGAAAGGGGGGGGGGGGAGACTGTCCAAACCAAGGCCTGTTACCAGTGGGGTACCACAGGTCTCAGTACTCAGTCCTATACTGTTCAACATATTCATTGGGGACATTGCTAAAGGGGTTAGTAGCAAGATCAGCCTTTTTGCAGATGATACTAAGCTCTGTGGGAGGGTGGACATGGAAGAGGAGAGACTGGTGCTAAAGGAGGACCTGGCTAAGCTGGAGAAATGGTCAGGCATCTGGCAGTTGGGCTTAATGCCAATAAATGTAAAGTAATGCAAATGGAGTTAAAACCCAAAGCCCAGTTATTGGCTTTGGGGGAGAATTCAGGTGAATGTATCAGAGGAGGAAAAGGACCTGGGAAACATGGTCAGGGTGATGTGAAACACACACACAGTGCTGTAAAGCAGCAGGCAAGGCAAACAGAATGCTGGGCTGGATTGCCAGGGGAATCACCTCTAGCAGGGAGGAAGTTATACTGCCACTGTACAGGTCACTGGTGAGACCACACCTGCAATGCTGTATTTGGTGCTCGTGCCCGTACCTAAAGAAGGATATCAGACTACTGGGGGGGTCCAGAGGAGGGCAACCAAAATGATTAAGGGTATGGGGACAGAGGACATGAGGAGAGGCTGAGGTTCTGAACATGCACTCCCAGGTGGACAGGAAGTGAGAGGGGGCATGACTGAAACCTTCAAATACCTTGGAAGCGTAAACAGGGTTGGTACAGAGGGCATCTTCAGCTTAAGAAAGGAGGGGACAACATAGGGCATAGCCTGAAGTTGGTGGTGGGTAGATTCAAGAAAGAACTGAAGAGGCACTTTTTCACTGAAAGGGTGGTGAAGGGTGAAATGAGTTGCCAGAAGAGGTGGTAGCAGCAAAGACAGTCGTCAGCTTCAAGGGTGAGTGGGATAGGGGGAAGAGGAGGATTAGGACCATAGAGAACACTACTGGGAGATGGACAGAGGAAGAGAAGGGGATGAGGGAGGCTGACTTCAGGAGAATTTGGGGAGGGGGCAGCTCCAATGAATTAGCTGAGCTGCACATTTGAGCAGACTACATAGGCCATTATGGCCTGTTTCTGCTGGCGAGTTCGTATGTTCATATGTTCGTATAATATAACATTAAGTCCTCGAAAAGGTCACTGACTAAAACTCAAGCTCCTTCTCTGTAACTCACATCCTCACCCTTAAATGCCTTAGATCAAACCAACAAGAGCTAGTAGCCAGGTGAGGTCAGGTGGGCTAGTGTAACTGTTGGAAGGAATATCAGTACTAAAATAAGTTACAGATGAGTAGCTTTGTCTTAGTGTAGTCGCACTTGTGCAGACTACCAGCCATGCCCAGGCTGAAAGGGATCTCAGCTTAATTAAGACTGACTTTGGGATGTAGCACCCAAACATAGACCTATTTAACATCTCACCGTGAACCTGGAGGTCTAGGCTACAATGGGTCATGAAAGCATGTGCAGATAACTAGATGGCAGCTTGGAAAACATCACTGATCGTGATACCCAGGAAACAGCAGATGCGGTCATATGCTAGACGGAATGGGGCACAGCTGCCCACAGGTGGCATACATTTGGCCAACAGGTAACAACTTTCAATATATGAAATGATCCATCGAAAGCAATGGTCTGCTTGGCAGCAGGATGGCCTCAAGACTTTGCAGCACAGACCCTAACAACTGAGAACTGATGCCCCAGAATTCCTCAGTTCTCTGACACAGGAAAGGACAACACACTTGACATCCTGATGATGAAGTTGTTCTTCATCAATGCTAACATGTGGCCTGGGAAAATAAACAGGTACGGCAAATGACAAGGCAAGGCAAATTGTATTTTTATAGCACTCTATCCAAGGGCTCAAAGTGCTTTAGATAGATAGAGAGATAGAGAGATAGATATTTTATTTTCATAGCGCTCCTTCCCGGAGGCTCAAAGCACTTCACAATTCATAAAAACATCACAAGTAAGAACAATAGCAATCAACTTGCAGAAAAAAAAATAAATCAAAACAAACAATTAAAATGAGATAGCTCTAAAACAGAAAACTTCTATCATCAGGACAGTCATAAAAACATATAATTATACCGTTAATTATACAGCTCAAATGCATGGCCAAATAAGAATGTTTCAGGCCCTTCTGAAGGTTTCTACCGAGGGTGCCTCCCTCAGATGACTAGGCAGTAAGTTCCATGGACTGGCACGGCAATTGAAAAAGCCCAGTCACCTGTCTGCCACAGCCTAGCCCTGGGAACCACTAGGAGGTAGTTCTCGGAGGAAGGGAGAGAGCAGGTCAGGCAGTGAGGAACCAGAAGGTCTTGCAGGTAGTCCAGTCCCTGGTCATATAGGGCTTTGTAGGTCAGTAACCCATCCTTGAAGACAATCCTCCACCTTATCGGCAGCCAGTGCAGTCTGCGGAGAATAGATGTAATATGATCCAACCCTGCTGCACCAGTCAGCAGCCTGGCCTCTGTATTCTGCACCAGCTGCAGACGGTGGACACTGCCTCCAGATAGCTCTAGGTAGAGAGCACTGCAGTAGTCCAAACTTGACGTGACAAAGGCATGCACTAAAGTGGCGCGGTCCTCAGCCGGTAACAGGGCTCGGATCTAGGCATTGTTCCTCAGATGACAGAAACCACTTTGGACGACAGCCAACACCTGAACTTCAAGTGCCATACCATCATCACGGAAAACGCCAAGATCTCTAACCCGATTTGAGGGGATCAAAGGGATGCTCCCTAGCCTCAAGCCAGGATCATTCCCCAAACCTCCCTCATCCCGTCGCCAACCAGGATCCACCATCAGTACCTCCATCTTGTCTGGGTTGAGTTGTAGCCAGTTACGAGTCCACCAGTTCTGGATCTCAGCCAGGCAGGTGGTTAATACAGAGGCCGCCATCTGGTTTCCAGGTGCACAGGACAGGTATGGCTGGATATCATCAGCATAATAATGAAAACCCAAACCATACCGCCTGACAACATCCCCTAATGGCAGCATATACACCATGAACAACAGCTGTGCCAGGAACGAACTCTGCAGAACTCCACAGTGCACAGGCATCGGGTTAGACGAGGATAACCCAATCTTCACCCTTTGCACTCTGTCTGTGAGGTAGGATATAAACAAGCTGATGATGGTGCCAGTTAATCCACACCAGTTCCGCAGGCAGTCCAATAGCACCTCAGGATCCATGGTATCAAACACCGCAGAGAGATCCAGGAGAACAAGAATGGTGCGCTTCCCCCATCTCTCGCTATTAGGATATCATTAAGCACCTTCACCAGGGCAGTCTCCGTACTATGCCCAGGCCTAAATCCAGACTGCAAGCACTCAAAAGTGGCCATGGAGGCAAGAAAGGCTTCAAGCTGAACAGCCACCACTTTTCTAAAACCTTCCCTAAGAATGGGAGGTTTGAGACCTGTCTGTATTTGGTGAGACAGTTCTGATCCAATGAGGGTTTCTTCAAAAGGGTTCTTACCAATGCCTCTTTCAAGGCCACTAGGAAGATCCCACTCCTCAAAGAACACCGGACGATCCCAGCAACCACAGATCCAATCAGGTCCACACAACCGACCAAAAGTTGGGTTGGACCTGGGTCTAGATCGCAATTAGTTGGTCGCACCCTGTAGACCAACTCGGTCATCTCCTCCATGAAAACTGGATCAAAATCATCCCAGACAGGAGGGGTGCCCCAACACATCCCCGGTCCAACCCTGCAAGATCCATGAGCAGCACTGGAGGAGATCTCAGTCCTGATAGAGGGCACTTTTTCTGCAAAGAATAGAGCAACCTCATCGCACCATGTGCTTAAACTAGCTCTCCCAGTACGAAGACAGTCTGGGTGCAACAGGCTGTCCACCGTACGGAAGAGCTGAGCTGATCTATTCCTTGCCACAGCAATCTCCTCTGACAGAAAATCCACCTTCTTCTGGGAGACTGCCCTCTGATAGCATAACGTGACTTCAGAGCCAATTTGTCCTCAATCAGTCCTGATCTCCTCCAGCATCGCTCCAACCTCCGTCCCTTCATCTTTAACTACCTGAGCTCCCCATCAAACCAAGGGGGCCTCCAACAAGTAGATAAAGGAAGGACACGGACAGGCATGATAGAGTGAAAGGCCTCAATAACAGCTCCTGCTATAGGCTGCCACCACCTCCTCTGCTCCCACCACGCAAGCAGCTTCCACACCCAATAGGTCCAGCACCGCCTGGAGTCTTGTTGGGGACAATCCCCATAAAGGGCGGTACCGGACCATCTCCACAGAGGACAGATCCTCCGGGGACCCCCAAACATGAACCCTAATGGTGCTATGATCTGACCAAATGACTGGATCAATCCTGAGGTTGTCGACCTCAAGACCCAGTGTGGACACCAGGTCCAATGTGTATACGTGCAAGTGAGTCACTGCGGTGACAACCTGCAACAAGCCCAGCGCTTCCATACTCTGGAGGAGGTCATGCCCAAAAGGTGAGTGTCTGTCATCAATCCAAGTGCTGAAACTCTAGAACTAACCATCTGGGATTCCAACATCAGGCTGGCAACAACTCCCCAACCTCCTGCAGAAACTCCCTCTCCCCGCCAGGAGGATTGTAAATAAGAACGATTCTGTAGCCTGCTCTATGACCCCTCACACAGCAACATTCTCAAAAGACATGGTAGAACCAAACAGTAGCATCACAAGGCCCAGGCTGGCTTTAAAACACATGGCCACTCCCCCAACTCTGTGATCCTTCCTTGGAGTATATACCACAGAGTACCCAGCCGGAATTGCTGCCTCCAAAATTGGCACAGGATTATCATCCAGCCAGGTCTCTGTTATTTACAACAAGAACAAAAAAAAACCAAGGATAAAAATCAACAATTAAATAAGGCTAAACGCTTTTTCAAACAGAAATGTTTTAAAAGAGGCTTTAAAAGCTTTCACCGAGCTGGCTACACATATGTAATGCGGCAAAGAGTTCCAGAGCACTGGTGCAGAAACTCCAAAGGCTCTGTCGGCGCCAATCTCCTGAGGCGTGAAGAAGGCACCACAAGCAGGTCAGCCTCAGCAGAGCGTAGGGGGCAGAGAGGCCTATAGGGCACCAGGAGCTCTTTAAGGTAGTCAGGTCCCAAATCACATAGGGCCTTGTATGTCAACAAGCAGATCGAAGGTGATGTACGAATTCACAGGTAACCAGAGCAGAGCATGCAGAACAGGAGTGATATGATCCCTCAGAGAGACACCTGTCAACATCCTGGCTGCAGCATTCTGAACTAGCTGCAGTCGACACATCAATCCTCCAGACAGCCCTAGGTATAGAGCATTGCAGAAATCAAGTCTGCTGGCGACAAAAACATAGATGACCGTAGCCAGGTCCTCAGGTATCAAGAACGATACTGGCGATATTCCTGAGATGAAAGAAACCGTATAGAACAACCGACAACACCTGTTGTTCAAGGGTCAGTTGGTCATCCAGAAAAATGCCAAAATCCCTAACCGCATTCACCACTGACAGGGGCTGCTCGCCAACAACTGGGGCGAGCAACCTCCCGTCTTTGGGTTTGGAAACACCACCACGGCCGGGCTCAATCACCATAACCTCTGTCTTGCTGGGGTTGAGACATAGCCAGTTTGCAGACATCTAGTCATTTATCTTAGCCAAACACTGGCTCAGCATAACTGAGGCGGAGGGGTCACCTGGGGCACAGGACAGGTACAACTGGATATCATCCGCACAGCAGTGAAACACCATACTGTACCGCCTAATGATCTCCCCCAGTGGCAGTATATACATGCAGCCAAAATAAAACCCTGCAGAACACCACAAGGCAGTGCAAAAGTCCAGAGGAAAATTCTCAGGACTTACGCGCCATGCATCTCCCAATTAAATATGAGCTGAACCAACACAAAACTCATGCCGGGTGGTGCGCACATAGTTCTGCAAGCAATCCAGCAGCACCCTGTGATCTACCATGTCAAAAGCTGAAGATAGGTTCAAGAGTACCAAGATGGTACATTGCCGTTGGTCCTTTACCATGAAGAGATCATGTGCCACCCTGACCAAAGCAATCTCAGTGCTGTGCCGGGACCAAAACCCAACTGGAGAGGTTCAAAGATGGACAAACTCTCCAAATGTTCAACCAGCTGGTTAACCACCACCTTCTTGATAACCTTCCCCAAAAAGGAAGACTAGAGATAAGCCTGTAATTCAATAGAACATCAGGGTCTAAGGAAGGATTCTTTAGAGTGGTCTCACCACAGCCTATTTCAAGGCTGCAGGAAAAGAACCCTCACTTAAAGACCCATTTACGATCTCAATGAATACTGGACCCAGGAAATCCACACAGCTGATGACAAACCATGTTGGACCTGGGTCCAGAACAGTTCGTGGAATGCAAGCTGGTGACCACACGGAGGACCTCAGCTGCTGAAACCAGCCCAAACTTACTCCATCTCGGCAGAAGATATCCACCAACAGACCAATCCCATCCAGCACAAACTGGACCAGAGGAGGCAATACTCACCCTGATAGAGGACACCCTGTCTGCAAAGAAGCCCAAACTCCTTGCACTTTTCTGTGGAAAAAGCTGTCCCAGACTACAGACAGTAGGGATTCGCCAACCGCCTACAGAAAGGGAAGAGCATGGATAGATGATTCCTTGCTGCAGCAATTGACTGAGACAAAAATTCCATCTTTTTAGATCAATTACCTGCTGATACTCCAAATAATGGAGCTCCAGCACTGCCTTGTCCTCCTCAGAGCAAGACCTCCTCCAGGCATGTTCCAACCTATGCCCCTTGGTCTTCAACCAACGGAGCTCAACACAGTACCATGGTGAGCGATGACAGGAGGTCATGGGGCAAACATGGAAAGGTGCAATCAGGTTCACGGCATCAGTCAGGGTCATATAATAGGCCTCCACACCAGCCTCTGAACCCTGAGCACAGGTTAGCAGCAAGTTGGAGACATCCAGTGACTCCTGAAGCTGGCGAGGTTCCAGTTTATTTTTCGGATGACACCAGATGGTCTCCATAGTAGGGGTTATTTGATAGGGGGCCCCGCACAGGAACTCAACTGCATGATGATCCAACCAGCAGATCGGATCAACCTTGACCTCCGTACTGTCAAGTCCAAGTGAGAAGACTAGGTCCAGAATGTGGCCATGTATGCGCGTCTTGGAGGTAACCACCTGAAACAATCCCAGCGAATTCATCAGCTGGAGGAGCTCTTGCCCAAAATGACAGGATTCATTGTTGATCCAGGCATTAAAGTAACCCAGAACCAGACTCCTAGGGGACGCCAACATCTGCTCGGCGATGAAATCTGCCAGCTCCCGCAGGAAAAGACGCCACCCCCCCAAAGAGTCCGGCAGATGAAGACTATCCTACCACTGACTCCCAAGGTACGCTTGGCAACCACACATTCAAAGGACTCCGGTGTTCTCACTGTGAATGCAGTGAGACCCAGGCATACCTCTCAACTGTCACACATTACGAGGTACATCACTGATTTTATTCCTCAGAAACCCTCTTTCCCACACTGAGAAGGTGACATTCCACACTGACCATTGAGACTTTTAAGCAGAAATGTATTATAATCTAAGATGCTAGGCTATCAGGAAACAGTATAAACATTGGTGCATTTATTTCCACAATATTCTGAGCTGGCAATGTCATGTTTGATGATGTGTCACACATTTTGTCCAGTTGTCCACACATCTTGTCACACATTGGGTGATAAAGGTTGAGAGGTATGGACCCAGGGGCGGATCTAAAACACATAGCAACCCCACACCTCTACGGTCTCTCCTCAGGCAATGCAATATCGAATAACCAGGGGAAATAGACGCCATCAGCACAGGGCCAGCCGCCACCCACCCAAGTCTCAGTAATGTAAACAAGGTCAGCTGAAGAGCCGATAATGAAAGACTCCATCACCGCGAGTTTTGTTCCTCACTGACCTTCAGCATAAAGAATGACTCAAGGGGTCGAGCCATGCAGGCCAGATGGACCACCTGTTGCCCAGAGACATTTGGCAGAGCCCAAGGGAAGGGTACACGGTATGATGGTCCTCTATGGAAAAACAAAACCAGTCACGCTCATGAAATTTGAGGGGACTGCAATGAAGGACAGCCAGCCCAGCAATGAACACAAAGATGAGTAGACTGTACTCCAAAGCAGACTCCAAGGCAGTTTAAAATAAAGACTTCTTTATTGTGGCAGCAGCTTCAAAGTAGATGACTAGAGTCCTTGCCCTGGCGCTTCAACCTTATCCGGGTCTTTGTCAGGGGCAGATCTGCTGGACCATATCACACCAGTCCTACCCTCTCCATCACCAAACTGAGGACCTCACTGTGGTGAGTACCCCCCTCAAAACTCCTAGCAGCAGCTGAGCACCCCTGCCAGCAGAGACAAAGGAAGCCCCAGGAAAGGGTGAAATGACCGCAGGAAGTCCACCGAGTAGGCGAGCCTCAAAACCTCAGCACCTCTACATATAGTACAAAGATGCAAGACAATAAAATAATAAAATAACATAAGACACAAAATAAGACACACACACTAAACACAGACACAGACACGCACGCACACACACCCCAGCACAAATAACAGGTCTAAAATTAAGAAAAAAAATACCCTAACCCCACAAAACAATGCAAAGCTATAAATTTACAAATCTGACTGGTGAATATAGATGAAAACTAGAATGTCCTTAATACAGCCAGGAAAACCAGCAATACAAAAGTTCATAGAATCAGGACAGTTTTTAAATATGTGGAGAAAAACAGGCTCACACCCCAAGCTGAAAAGTTTGTAGGGCCACAGGAGCTCTCACCTCCCCAAGCTCAAGCAGTGTCCAAAAACTCTAGACCCATGGTTCTTTCACCGCACTCAAGAAACTAGATTACCATAGACTATGAAAAACCAACAGTCAAACTAGCTTTGATATTCTCTGCTATGGCACTCTCTCTACCAATAGTCCTTAAAGTTTATCCAGGTGTAGAAAGCAGCCAAATAAGCCAACACAAGAAGAGATCCAGCTTCAGTAGTGATAACTTTGTCTGCTGCAAGAGTTAGCAAATGTAATTCCTATCAGAATTGAATGTTTCCCAACCAGAGAAAGAGCAACTGGCGACAGTGTTTTCAAATGAAATGAGCCAGCAAACGGAAAACCAGCGGGACAATGTCAGAACCTTTGACTTAAGACTCGGCATAGCAGGGTTACGCCAGGCAAGCTAACGCAGCTCAAGAAATTCCGCAACAGCAGGAACTCCGAAATGCTGGAAAGATGAAAAAGCTCAACCCTGCAGGCTTGCAACAGGAACTCTGGAAATATTCAAATGCTGGAAGGATGGAAAAACACAACCCTGCAAGCTCGCAGGTTCACAACTCCGTGGCAAGGCAAGAATCCACAGCAGCAGTCCAAAATGGAAGCCAAAGGCAGCAAAACAGCGATGAGTGACACAGAGGTGAGCCAAGCAGTGGGCATAAAATAAACACATAAAACACCCTATCTGAAAATAAAAATAAATAAATAAACTCCTAGCTCTAACTTACTGTTTTACTCTTGCTAGCACTACCCAGCCAGCCCTGCACCTAAAAAGATTAAAAATCTTCTAAAATCTTTAATCTAAAATTTTTGATTATTTGATTCTCCTCTCCCCTACAGACGTGCTGCCCAGCGTGGCCGCCATCTTGATTACACACGGTCCAAGAATTGTTATAAATGAAATTCCTAAATCACCCTAAGCACAAATTTCTTTCTGCAACGCAACCTCGTCCTGAGGGGAAAATCAAACAGGGTACTACGACTAAGACTCTTGCAATTCACTGACCCATCTGTCTGAGGTGACAGCAGCCAGATAAGCAATTTTCCAGGAATGGAAACCAAGGTGACATACGAACATACAAACATACAAAATTTGCCAGCAGATAAAGGCCTAGAGGTCTATCAAGTCTGCTCGAATGTGCAGCTAGCACCCCTTATTCTGCAGCTGCCCCTCCCTTCCACCCTTCCCCTTCATTAACCCCCCCCCTTGTCCTGTCCCATCCTCGTTTGAAGCAGTCCACTGTTCTACTGCATACCACTTCAGGAGGTAACGATTCCACCCAGCCACCACCCTCTCTGTAAAAAGTGTCTCCTCATCTCCCTCCTGAACCTTCCTCGCCTCCAGTCTCATATCATGGCCCTGGTGGCCCTCCCTCCCTTACTTTGAACAGCCCCTGTACTTGTCTTGTTTATTCCTTTCATGTATTTAAAGGTTTCAATCATGTCACCCTGTCTCTCTCCAGTGAGTACATGTTCAGCTCCTTCAACCTCCTCTCGTATGATAAGTCCCCAGCCCTTGATCATCTTTGTCGCCTGCACTGCACCCTCCAGTAACTTAATGTCCCTCTTCAGATACGGACGCCAGTACTGCATGCAGTACCCCAGGTGTGGTCTAACTAATGACCTATACAGTGGCAGAATCACCTCCCCTCCTCGAGGATATATACCCTTGCAATACAACCCAGCATTTTGTTGGCCTTTGCAGCTGCCTTCCTACATTGTGCCGAGTTGTTCATTGACCCTGTAATGAGCAATACCCAGATCCTTCTCCTCCTCTGTCTGGGCTAGCTGCACTCCCCCAGCTGGTGACTCCTCCTGGGTTCTTCATCCCAAAATGCAGCACCTTGCACTCTTTTGGCATTAAAGCCCAGTTGCCAGGTGTCTGACCAGGTTTCAAGCTTTGCCAGATCATCCTGCAACCCCTGCCATCCCCCTAGGTCATCCACCACTGCGCCTACCTTGGTATCATCAGCAAACAGACTGATCTTGCTCTTGATGTCCCAACATGTTGCCAGAGGGCTCAAAGGGTTTCTCCGTGAGCATGGCCAGAACTAGGTTTTTAATCTCATGCAGTAGGAGGCTCGTGAAGAAGTTTGAACATATTGTCATGGCCTTTGAAAAAGCACCCAATCACCTGCTCTGACATTAAGGAGAGTAACCATGCATTTCCTCAGTATGCCACTACAGCAGTCAAATGCACATTTAATGAAGCTGTTCAGAAGTTCATGGCAGACAAAGTCAAAAGACAGTCAAGTACTGAAACAAAAATCTTCCAAAATCTTTAATCTAAAATCTTTGATTATTTGATTCTCCTCTCCCCTACAGACGTGCTGCCCAGCGTGGCCGCCATCTTGATTACACACGCTTCAAGAATTGTTATAAATGAAATTCCTAAACCATTCTAAGCACAAATTTGCAGTATATCACAGTGGGTTAAGGCTCTGAGCTGCAGATCTGGAGACCTGAGTTCAAATTCCCACAACCACCTAGGTACATACTGTGTGAACCTGAGCAAGTCAGTTAACTTCCTTGTGCTCCCAGGTCGCATCTGGAAACAAGCTCCGGCTTAGTGTGTCTCTCTTGACTAAACAGTGTTCCCAACTGTGCACTTCATGGGCACAAGCCATTCTCCTGGCATCATATCAAGAACCTCTTCCACTTAAAAGCACAGGTCAACTGGAGTGTACAACTTATGAGACATCGCCACCCAATGAGAACCTCCCGAGTGGCCAAGAGATGCAAACTCTAGCCTCTCAGAAACCAGGCTATCAGGTGCAAGATTCTAGGCTTGTATACAGAATCCTCCTCAAAAGAGATGGACAAGCCTGAGTGAGAACCTGATCAAACTCAGGTAATTGAGGCAAAGAAGACCTTGATTCCAGAATCTGTGAAGCCACTGCCGGTTATGAGAATCAAAGCAGCCCTTTGAAGCATGCCATCGGCAAAACTTTGTACACCGGGAAAACTTGCAGGTATATTTCAGAGCAAAATCCTCATGCTGAACTGTGCTGTGAAGCAGGCATCAGACATACAAGTGTGACAGCTTACTGTTCTCCCAGGATGCAAAAAGGCCAATGCATGGAGTCCTCCAGTGTTGAAAAAAGATTACACACAGCTTCTTGGCGTAAAGACTTAACAGTCTGCCAGGGAAATGAACACCATAGAGTTGACAGCAGTTTCCGCCATGTCCTAAGGCTTACAGCAAGCCATGTCTGTGCAAATGATGAGGGAATGGTCAGCCACCATCAAAGAGAATGCTGCAATACCAGACAGATGGCTCTCAATTTGCATACACTGATGTTTAACTGTTGCTCCTGACAAGCCCACAGTCCATGTGCCTGCGACTCCCTCTGATGTGCTCCCCAACCCAAGAGGGAGGCATCTGTGGTCAGGAATATTATCGGCTTTGGCTGGATAAAGGGTACACCCTTTGACAGGTGCTCCAGAGGCAACAACCATGAGATAGCCTTGGTTGTGGAATGAGTAACCACAACCAGCTGGGACAGGGGCACTGATTCCAGGACCACTGCACTTTGAGCTCCCACTAGAGACACAGCATTTAAAGTCAAGACTCACTGGATGTTAAAGGTCATTGATGCCATCAGACTGAGAAGACAGAGGAAATTCTTGAGATGGGTGCTTGTCCCAAAGATGGAAGAGGTGGGCACACCCAATCAGTTCTAGAGTCGGTAGCAGAGCTCAGGCCTCCCTGGAGTCTAGCTGTATCCAGACAATTTCCACACACTGCAACAGGTTTAGCAGTGCCTTTTATGGGTTCAGAATGTACCCTAGAATGGATGTCTTCATGGCCACCTGTATCTCCAAGTGTAACAAGTCCAAAACCATTTGACCCGAGCTAACCAGGTCCGTCTTGTAATGAGCTTGCTCAACAATGTTCAACTGGATAAATAAAGATTTTGATTGATTGATTGACTGATTGAAAACAATCGTCCAGATAGTGGAATACTGTATGTGGCTTTGGCATCGACAAAGTACAAGGCCACTAACCAGGATGAAGCACTCTGAAAATAAATGTTAAGTTTCCTGCATGACAAATGTGAGTAATTGCCATTGGATTATACTGGTCCTGCAGTATTCTACACACAATTACTGGCTAAAACTGTGATACTGTGCTTCATCCTGGGAGAGGTAGGGGTGGCACTGTAGGTTGCCGCCAATTTCAGAACCTTGGTAAAGACCCGTGGTGCTGTAGAGAGGTCAAGCAGCATTGCTCTGAACTGGAACAGACTGTTCTCCTGACAGAATCGCAGGGATAGGCAATGGGAATGCCATACCAGGATGAGAAAATATGCATCATTCAGGTCCAAGGTACAGAGGCAGTCCCCCCTTTCCACTGAGGGAATCATCTTACCCTTTATACTGAGCTCTTGACATCCGATATGGCAATTTAGTCCATGTAGCTCTATGATAGGACACCAGCCACTCATCCCCTCTGAGACCAGGAAATACCTGTAAAAGTACTCCTGTTGAGCAAAAAGGGCATGCTATACTCAACGACATGCTCTCAAGAAACGAAAGATACATCCTTTAGGAGCACCCAAAAGTGGTCCAGTGAGTGCACCCTGTACAGGTGACACAGACACAAAGTCTAGTGAGAGACCCCAGTCTACAATTTCCAAGACCAATCAGTCAGTTGTTATCCACGACCACTGAGGCAGAAGTATATCAGATGGCCTCTGACCAGGAGGTCAAGGAAGGACTGGCGGGCAGGAAAGTATTGGAGCCCCCGTCCCAGTTCATACTACAAAGTAAAAGAGTTTGCTGGTGTCTTTCCCACTGCTGGAGACCTCTTGTTCATCGGCACTGAATCGGCCACATCTGATGTCACAGAGCTTTTGTCTGCCTACATGCTCGAGTTTAGTTTAAAAAGGAAGGTGGGGGGGGGTGCTGTGCAGCAGCTAGGAGGTCAGATTCTCTTCTTGGGAGCTCCAGGTTTCAACAGCAATAATTTGTTTTTATGTTATATACTTTCATATCAAACTCAGGTCCCTAGTAAGGAATCATTGCTGCATGTGTTGTACTACAAAAGGCACAAAAAAGATCAAAACATGCTGCTCAGGCGTAGCACATACTTCTTGTCCACCATGTCTACCACTACCAGACTGAAAGGGCGCTCAAGTGGGCACATTCCAGTGGCACAGATAATGGCCATGCTCCAACGGATACAGGCAACTAACAACAAAATGAATAAGATTTGTAGCAGTGGAAGCAAGGCTTGGTGATTTTGATGGTCCCATTTCTAAACATAAGATCTGGTCACAACCAATATGGCTATGGAGAGCTTTTAGGAGTGGCAAGAGCGTGAAAAAGAATATGCGGTGCTTTTGCTGCAGCCGTGGGAGTATGCTGCCAGATTACAGTACTCATGCGAATGTGTGATACTTGCACATGTGCAGTTTTCCTGTAGTCAGCCCTGCTCAACATGGTGGTAAGGATATAACTGTGCATGCGATAGTCATGCATGCACAGTTTAAGTCAATGTCACTATGTTGCACTGGTGGCCGACTCTGCTGCAGTTAGCGAACAGAAATGTAGTCGCCAGGAAGTGGGTGGTATGTTTACGTGGGCTCCATGGAGGGAAGGTCTGTCATAAACAGAATCACTGGAAACTATGTCAGAGAATTGTGGCAGCACAGACAGCAGTCTGGTTACGTGCTTCCACACTGATCTTATACAAATCTGATGATGGCATAACATCCATGGAGCTTGGCCCATGCAGCTGCACATGTCAGACTCAGGAGGAGTCTATTAACAAACTAGAGATCTGGTCTGGGACTTGCTTGTCATTACAGTCACTTTCTCATTCTTTTCTAAGCAGTAATTTCTGGCAAATGTGCCTTAACCATATTGAGCTCCGTGCTGGTAGACTACTTCTGGCTTTGCCGATTGTAGTATGCGGGGGTAGTAGCAGTCTTGAAGTGGTAGCAGCCGGTGGTGGCATGCTCTGGAAAAAAGTGGTCCCCATGCTCATCTGCACAGTTTAGAAATGATGCCTTTCCTTGATTTTGCTGTACGAAACTGACCCTTTAACACAGAAACAAGGAGTCAGCTATGGCCTCTAAAACCCCGCCCCCCCCTTCACTTCAAGTGAGGAACATGATTATGGGTTTGCATCAGATGTACAGTGGCAGCCATAGATGCATACTGTTGTTAAACAGTAATCAACTGTATGTAAAAGCTCTACTGTTGTCAGTACCACTCCACCCGTTTATACTCTGCCCCTGGATTTCTGTACTCCAAGTGCATTATTTTACATTTTTGTGTTCAGGACAAAAATGGCTTTCAAATGAGGGTAGTCACTAATCTAAATTCTTTACAGTTTTTTATGTTTCCTTACGTGTGCGCAAGAGACATCTTGTGGTAGAACGACATTTCAGAGGTGTGTCAGGGACGAGTCCAATGCACAGCACTGTACAGTGGGCTTGCCTCTGACAGACCAATAAGCATGCAACCCGACTGTGACACCAGTCACAGTTTCACAGCTGGAAGCCATTCTCTAGTTGAAAGAAATGAAGCACTCCAATGAGAGCGCTTCATTCCTTTCATTCATCCCCTTACTGATCTTACCATTCATCTGCCTGCCCACCCTGCAGATGTCCAGGTACCCAGTCATATACTGCATCCCCTCTCTGTGTGCCATAAACAGTAAACAGTCCTAGCAGTAAAGACCAAATAAATATAATTTATCCTTCCCCTGACAAACGTCTGTGTCTGTGTGAGAGCGTGTTCTTGTCCTCTGCTCCCCTCTCCGTGCTTCATCTGTGCCACAATGGCTAGCCTGAGCATTGCTCTCTGTGATGGTACCCGCTGACCCACCCCATGGATCGGAGTGAGAGTGCTGAGAAGTGAGGCAGTATTGTCTGCAGAGCTGTAGCTTAACCATGGACTGTGGGAAGAGAGACATGGGTTGCAGGGGCAAACACTGAGAAGGAAAGGCAGCAGCACCCCCCCCCAAAAAAAAAAAAAGAGCACAGGATTGAAAGAGGTGGTGAGTGGCACCAGTGTCAGGGACAGAGCAGAGAAAGAGTTTCAAAAAGTGACAGCAACATGCTGAGATGTGACAGTAAGCGGAATGAGAGTGATCACCAGGTGACAGGCTGTCACTACTGCAGCACCACCTTGGCAGTGTGAAATTGGGGGCAGTGCAATGTAGTGACCATAACCACGATGACCAGTGGCTCCCAGACCTGCAACTGAACAAATGTTCATTTCAATGAGTGGCCCTCCCCATAGCAGTGTCTACTCCCTCCCCCAACCCGAGGCAGACACCACAACAGAGAGAGCGAGAGTGTAGCATATATGTGCAGGTCCAATCCGTTCCAGTCAGAGATGGTGTCAACCACCCCTTAAAACAGAGAAGTGGAGTACAGTGTGCAGCTGAGCTCAGTTTATTTATCTCTTTATTGAATTTTCATGACCGGGTAGGCCCACTGAGCCCCGAAGATCCCTTTTTCAGGGGTAACCCGGGATACAGTACAGTATCAGACAGTCAGTTACAGCAGGTTACAGAGAGAAAACATTTGATAGCTGGGTTACAATTTGAACAATATTTCAAGATTCAGGTACAATTAGGCATACAGATAATAGCAGGGTTACAAAATAAGCAGTTATTCAAAATTCTGGTAAATTTAGGCATAAGTACAATGGTTGGATGAGTCAAGCCATGACCTATGGGTCTATATGGGTGAGAGAGGGAGATGGTTGGTGTAGTTAGTTGGGCAAGGGAAGACTATCCTATACCCTGACAGTGACAAGAGCTGGAGTCTAGCAAGTAGGTTTTGAGCCTTATGCGAAAGTTTTGAAGAGACACGGCTTCCTGTACTGAAAGTGGGAGACTGTCAAGTGGGGAGCGGTATAAGAGAAGGATTTACCGCCCGCGTTTGTCCTGACTCTAGGAATTGCAAGTAGAGTCCGACCTGAGGTCCTAAGCGTACGGAGGTTGAGCTTAGGAGTAATAGTCCCTTTTAGGCTGGGAGGGGCAGCCGGGCACTGTAATTTGTATGCAAGGCAGAGCAGGGGATACTGAAGACGGGACGCAAAAGACGGCCACTGCAGCTGGGCAAGCGTATTGCAGGGGTGGCTTCTTGGGGGACTCTGGGTAGCAAACCGTGCAACCTTGTTGTACAGAACCTGAAGCCGGTTGCTCTCTTGCTTAGACATTCCCTGAATAACAGGGGCAGCGTATATTAGAGTTGGGAGAAGGACACTGGAGGCTATGGCTAGCCTGGCCTCTGGGATAAGCTGGTCTTTGAGCCGGTATAGAGTGCCAAGTTTAGCCATCCATTTTATTACCACTCACTCTTCCAGCACCTTGCTGTCAGCTGGACTCTCTGTTTGTCTTTCTGAAGCCCAGTGGAAGCAGACAGCATATAGAGAAGCAGAGATGGCAGCGAAAGTGCGTGACGGGGCCTTGAGAGCAGTGCTGCAGGTTTCCTCACTAGCGTGGGGGAGCAGAGGTCAGAGAGAGAGAGGAGGCCAGGAGACACAGTGAAACAAACTTGGTGCATCTATTCCACCATTGCACAACAGAAGCACCCAAACAGAGACAGATATGTGGGTCACATATCTGCCTCTTCACATTGTCTAGCACAGTGTAGGTGGAAACTGGATGACCACCCCTGGGCAGCTGCAGCCCCCTACACGTCCAGCTCACATTAGCACATATGGAACAATCTGCAGTAGCCACAGACTGACGTAGGTTACTCATCTTCCCCTCCACACCCATCCCACTCCACACAGGTTGGCACAGTGACAAGATGTCCTCCAGGTGGGCAGCCCAAGGCAAATAGTGGACTGTGGCCTGGCAGAAGTTGGTGATTGGTGCCCCCTCCACAACCGTCTCACCACTGCACATTGACTGCCCCAGCCAGAGAGAGAAATGTAAGTTGCACATCTGCCACACCACACCTGTTTCTATCTAGCCTGGTGGGCTCTAGGTGAGTGGAAATGGGGCTGCGGTCCAGATCCACTGAATGGCCCAAGGCCATTGGCACCCAACACACCATTCCACATCTCTGTACATGTGAAGCATTTTCTCCTTCCATTCCAGCTCCTGAACATGAGGAGCACTCTGCAAGAGCCAATGACAGACATGATTCACACATCTGTCCATCTTCACCCATCTGAGTTCCATGAAAGCTGGCACTGGCATTGGGTGGGCTTCAGGCAGGTGGTTCTGGGAGAATGATGCCCCATCCCCCCACCTCCACACAAGGGTAGCACCATGCAGCAGCCATGGATAGAGATGCAAGTTGCACATCTGCCCTTCATATCAGGTCACATAGACCAGGGCTAGCATGAAGGTTGAGAGTGGGTTTGTGTGATGGCACTTCTCTTCCCTATGCCACACCTCTACACTTGCAGAACACTGCTTCAGCCAGAGGCTCTCCCACCTAACGTGCTCTGCCCATGGAGAGCACTCTGAGGTACTGAGATATTAAAATGTGGATCCTGACCTGCCCTTTCACAACTGTTCCCACTCTGCTGGGTGGGTGGGAGGCAAGATACACTGGGTGCTCCTGCATGACTAATGCCCCTCTTGCACCCGCATCTATCAACCCAATACTTGACAGCAGCCAGAGAAGGATGTGGGCTGCACATCTGCACCATCATAAACTGTCCCCATTTCAAACAGTTTCACCCACAGGCTGAAGTGGAGGTCTATGATGGTAGTCCCTAAGTGACTGTTCCCCATCCCACTTCCATACATAGAGCACTCCTCCCCTCCATTACACATTTGCACATAGAGAACCTCCTCCCCCATGCCTTCTTTGCATATGAGAACAATTCTCCTTCTCCAGCCCTCTGCCACATAGTGGACATAGTGTGTTCGTAATCATATTTGGTCTCAATCCTTGTTAGAATTCAATATTGTACATGTTCTGCGAAGCCTCCTTGGAGTTCCAGGGTTAGCTTGTGGCATTCTGGGGACAGGCGTTATCAGTGGTTGCCCTACCCTGTGGAACTCCTTTCCTGTCTATTTCAGGAGGCTCCCTCAGTAGAAACCTGTAAGAAGTGCCTAAAGCGTACCTGTTCCAGCAAGGTTTTACTGATTGTCTGATGTTAGTGGGATAGATAGATGCATTTTAAATCTGCTCCTAGCTGCATTTTACATACATTTTTGGCGTATGATTTTATATTGTTGTTTGCTGTTTGTATTGTACAGCGCCCAGAGTCCCAGGAAATGGGCACTTTCATAAATCAATATCGTATCTTATCCATCGTATATACTAATGTAAAGAAAATTGTTTTATTTTAATTTATATTACGTCCTTACTTTCTGTATCTCACACCATGTATTGTCTTTTATCATTGCTAGTACAAGGGACCTCTTCACAAATGAGCTTCCTCAATGAATTTTATCCCTTCACAATAAACTAGAACATGGAGAGCATTCTTCCCTCCATTCCACCTCCACACGTAGGTATCACTGCTCCACCTCCATACATTGTGAGCACTGATCCCCTGACCCCCCCCCCAAGTGCTTCTCCCACTACATTTCACCTCCCCCACATGGAGAGCACTTCTCCCACTGCATCCCACCTCGGGACACAGGGGAGCACTACTCCCCTCCATTCAACCTCCACACATGAGAGCTTTCTTCCCACTTATATCAGCTCTGTACATGGGGAGCAATCCACCCTCATCCCACTGCCCCTACATGGGAGCATTGCTCCTATCCATCCCACTCCTACACATGGCGACACCTCCACACATTTGCATCACTCCTCCTCTACCACCATCGCACCTCTGCATATAGAGAGTACTCCTAACCCCATTCCACCTTCGCACACGCGAGAACTCTGCGACAGCTAGAGACAAAGATGTCAGTTAGGCATCTGCCTTTCCACACCTATTCCCACTCCACATGATAAGCTCCAAGCTGGGCAGAACATCAGTGGGGTTGAGATGTAATGTGTGGGTTGCCCTGGGAGATGGTGCCAATCCCCTCACCACCTCTCTTAATGAGAGAAGTCCCCCCCCAATCAATCTTTATTCTTTTCTCACTCACCACTTTTCTGCTGATTAGCCTCCTGTTGCTTGCCTTAACAGTCACCCCTCCCAACACAGGACTACAGGCCACTAGGCCAGGGCAGATTTTTCCTCGACCTCTCCTGTCTTCTCTTGGACCACACCCCAGTCCAGCAGTCAAGAAGGCACACAGCGTGTTACTCGCAGCTCGGACCCAGGCAGGTCTGTTTTTCTGTGATAAATCATATTTCAAGTTCTCCCACAGTTAAACTGAGGATAGAGAAGAGCAGCACACAGTCCTACTCTACCACCACGACAGTCAACGGGACACCATAACTTACTCGCCGCTGTACAGACGCAGCAGCATGCTCACTAGTCTGTTTCACCAGGCTTCTCCCGCTCTCTCTGTTGATGATGTATCTATCTCCTCTAGCCATCAACGGTCCCATGCATGCCCACTGTGTTGCAGCTAGCTTCAGACGCTATGGAGACTGCTGAGACATTGAGTGTTTTAGCAGCTGAGCTTGAGCCAACCTGAAAATAAAATACAGGAATTTGAAAATTTCTGAGATAATTTCCGGGGGAGGGGTTGAACACCTTGAGTACCCCCCTGCCACACCCATGCAATCTACAACAGTTCAGACACATGCAATCCTTACACTTAAAGGCACTCCTCCCTGCCTAGCTAGCCCCCCTGCCTGCACCGGCACTTAAATGAACACCAACTGCTACCCCTCCCACCTCCTTTGCAAGCAGCGAGGATCCCTCACTCTCAAGCGGGTCAGTCCTATACAAGTAGCAGTGTTGGGAGTCTGGGGCTACAGTCGGACCTGTTGCTGTAATGGAGCTCGAGCTTGCCTGAATACAACAGGGCAGCGAAACTGAGTCCCCTTAATCCCTACAGATGGAGGGCTGTTGCACAGATGATTGCTACAGTCACTCAGGCACAAAATGGATTTAAAACAAGAGCCCGACTATGGCAGGCAGCCTCCTATCTGCCTCCTCTTCCTACTACATTGCTTGCAGCATTTGCCCAGCTCCTCCTCTGCTACCAGTGCCCACCAGTGGTCAGTAGTGTCAGTGGGTAGCCCTCGTTGGAGTGGTCAAGTGAGCTCCTTGACTTGTTACTAGTCCCCTCAACCAATACTCTCTTTTAACTTCCTTCCATGTCTGGTTGCATTTGCCTGTTTCAAACACCCAGTAAACTTTTTCCTAGTGTCTTAGATACAGAATATTAAATATATCAAAATAAAATATAATTAGCGGCCCAGTGGCATTGAGGACAGGCGCTGATGCAGCACCTCGCACCACGCCAGCGACCCAGGTTAGGAGCGGCTGGGTGGCTGGGGACTAACAGGGGAGGAGAGGGATTAAGTGTCCGAGGACTGCTCTCCCCTCTCCGGGAGGGGTCCATGACGGTCGGTGCCCGGCCAAACCCTGGCGGAGGCTGGGAGGTGGGAGCACCGCCGTATTAGGGAGGAGTCGGGGGCAGATGCCTGGATGTGGGCGCGTGTGGATGCCCGTGCTCACGACCACTAGCGTCATTGCATGCCCACCAACTCGAGGACTCCTGGAACAAGGAAAAAGTGGTGCCTTCTCCGGTGATGGCGTCCGCGGTGTTCATCGGTGCTGGCACCGAGCTGGATCCGTTCGTTAGGGAGTTGGGGGCTCCCTGCCACTCCGCTGTGGGCAGGGGTAAGCCGCAGGGGCTACAGTGGTGCCAGCGGTCCTGGGCGAGGAGCGGACGGCGGCCAGATCCCAGTTGACGGGATGCAAGAAGAACAGCTGGGGTATACAGCGGCGGCCACAGGAGGATAAATAAGTATATAAAAAAATAAATAAATAAAATATAATTGCTTTGAAGAAGATATAAGCCTTTATTATGGCTTAGCTTTAATGTATGGTTGGAGAACACTGAAATCTTACCTTGATTGTTTTACTTCCTTATTGCTATTTTGTATTTTCAGGTTAAATCAAATAATACAATACAATTGTTTTTTTGAAAAGATAGAAGCTTTTATAATGGCTCTTTTTGGTTTGATCTACACACACTGAAGCACTGAAGCAGTGAGACCACCACGATTTTGGCAACCTTGCACCATTCCTCTGATCCTAAAAATATGTATCACAATGGTTGTATAATTGTAGGTCTATATTCAAATGTCTTTAATTCATTATAATTACACACCAAGAAGAATGGTCTTAATGAGTGCATTTAAGGTTTCATAAGTTGACCTTTTGCAATTTTTAATGACCTACCAATCCTGGAGTCATCAATTTGTTTTCTCAAACATTTCTTTGCTGAGTTCATCAATAGTCCAATAAGATATAGAATAAAAGTACTTTAGAACAAAATTGTATAAACTTTGGGTTTGATTTTGCACAACTATTAACTTCCCTCCGGGTTGAAAATGCACAGGAGATTAGTTGTATATACACTTTTGTATTTCTCCACACTTTTACTTCGGAAATTTGTAAAAAAAAAATATGAAACAATAACACTCAACAGTCCAATAAGATTTAGAATAAAATAACTTTAGAACAAAACTGTATAAACTTTGGGTTTGATTTTGCACAAATATTAATTTCTCTCATAGTTGAAAAAGCATAGGAGATTAGTTGTATATTCTTTTGTATTTTTCCAAACTTTTACTTTGGAAATTGGTTAAAAATATGAAAAAAATAGCCCTTGACCTTTTGCACAGGTCTTGACCTCCCGTAAAGGGAATGGCTTAAAACTTATTTAGGAGTCATTGAAGAGTTAACCCAATGTCAAGATTTTGTAAATACAGGTTACTCACCTGTAACAGGAGTTCTAGGAATGGTATATGTTGTTCATCCACACTGTCTGGCAGGTTCCTTGCCGCTTTAAATCTTGCTGGAAGGTTTTCAAGCTGGCTCCTCCCACCCACCCGGATGGTAAAACTCTCAGCTCTGCCCCATAATGCCAGATCTAGCCCGCTGGAAGCCAGGTTGTGCGTCGAAGCCGGGGAGGCGGGTGGGTCGTGTGGATGAACAACATATACCATTCCTAGAACTCCTGTTACAGGTGAGTAACCTGTATTTCTAAGGGACATGGATATGTTGTTCATCCACACTGTCTGGCAGACTCCTAGCAGTTCTCCGGAGGAGGGAGGCAAGGCGCACACCTCATTTGGGAATAATGACTGGAGAACCGAGGCCCAAAACCAGAATCCGGCGTGACTCAAGGTCGATGTGGTAGTGGGTAATAAAGGTGTGTGCTGACTTCCAGGTAGCATCCCTGCAGATTTCCTGGATAGGGACGTCCCTGGAAGCAGCCACCGATGCAGCGGTATGCCGGGTAGAATGAGCTCTTATCCATCTGGGAGGCTCCATGCCCGCCAACCTATAGCAGAGATCTATGCAGGAGGTGACCCACCTGCCTATCGTCCGCTTGGCTGCAGGTCTGCCAGGTGCAGCTTCAGCGTAGGTGACAAACAGCTGGCGAACCTCTCCCCGAACTTTAGCCATCCGCTCCTTGTAATAAGCAAGCGCTCTTCTAGGGTCCAAAGTATGGAGCCTATATTCGGCCTCCGAGGTGTGATTGGGGTAGAACACCGGCAGAGTCAACACCTGGTTAAGGTGAAACTCCGACACCACCTTCGGAAGGAATTTCGGGTGGGGGCGCAGGACAACCTTGTCCCTGTGGAAGACCAGATAAGGAGACTAGATGGAAAGTGCCTAGAGCTCTCCCATCCTTCTGGCTGACGTGATAGCCACCAAGAAGGCAGTCTTCCATGACAGGTGAGAGATGTCACATCTGTGCATCGGTTCAAATGCCTTGCCCATGAGCTTAGCCAATACCAGCAGTAGATCCCACGGAGGTGGAGGTTCTCGCCCGGGAGGATATGTGATCAAGGCCTTTGAAAAAGCGCCCGACCACCTTCTCCTGTGCCACCGACTGCTTCCCGGCCCACGCCCGGTAAGCAGAGATGGCTGCCAGGTGCACCTTAAGGGTCGTCGACCGAAGCCCTTGCTGAGAAAGGGACCACAGGTAGTCCAGAATGCTTGCCAAGGAGCAGGAGGAAGGGTCCAGGCCCTTGCCCTGACACCAAATGGAGAATCTCCTCCATTTAAAGGCGTAGCATTTTCTGGTCGACTCCTTACGGGACGCCTCAAGCACGTTGAGGACCTCGTCGGAAAGACCCAAGGCCTGGAACTCTAGCCACTCAGGAACCAGGCCGTCAGGTGCAGGGACTGAAGGTCCGGATGGAATACCTTCCCCTGATTGACTGAGATCAGGTCTGGGTGGGCTGGAAGCCGCCTCGGGAGCCTGGAGCTGAGACTGAGGAGATCTGGATACCAGAACTGATGGTCCAGTCTGGGGCTACCAGAATCACCTGCGCCTTGTCCCTCCTCGTCCTGAGGAGCACCTTGTGGATCAAGGGAAATGGGGGAAAGGCATAGAAGAGGCCTGGGGTCCACGGCCTCGAGAAGGCATCCCCCTGCAGCGAGCCCTGCTGAGGGGGGCGGGCATGAAACAGTCTCAGCTTCGCATTCTCCCTGGAGGCAAACAGGTCCACCTGAGGCATGCCCCAGTGGGAGAACAGATCTTGTGCTACCTCCGGCAGGAGAGACCACTCATGGGACACAGCCCCTATCCGGCTTAGGGCATTGGCCAGAATGTCGGAGGCTCCTGACACATGGATGGCAAGGAGATCCGCCTCAGGCTGCCCACGAGGACAAATGCGGAGAGCTTCCTGCACAGAGGCATGGGCGCGTCTCACCCTGGCAGTTTAGGCACTATGGTCATGGTATTGTCCATCTGGACTTGGACCACTTGACCCGGTACAAAGCAGGCGGCGGTGAGAGCTAGATGAACCGCTCGAGCTCCAGCAGATGATGTGGCATCGGGACTCGAGGGACCAGAGGCCATGCGCTCTGTGCTCCCCCAGATGGGCACCCCAACCCATCAGAGAGGCACTGGTCAATAGAGAGAGACCGTCGGCTCAGGGCGGACAAACGGGATGCCCTCCTGCAGATGAGCTGGAACAGTCCGCCACTGGAGAGCGTTCCACATCTCCTGGGTCACTGTCACTAGCTGATCCAAAGGATCGGAACGCTGTGACCATTGGCTGGCTAGTCCCCATTGTAGGGGACGCATGTACCAACGGGCCCAATGGACCACGCTGGTGCAGGCCGCCATGAGGCCCAGGAGGCGCAGGAAGTCCCGGGCAGGGAGCAATTGCCCAACTTGAAATGACTGGGCAAAGGAGGAAAGAACCTCGGCCCTGTCCGCCGGGAGCCGTGTTCTGCTCTCGCAGAGAGTCGAGCTCTGCCTCGATGAATTGTATCACCTGCTTTACATTACTCTTCAACTTGGCCTCATTGATAAGGAGGCCAACTTGAGAAACAAACCTGGAGGCCAGATCCTGGACCGCTCCACCTCAATCTGGAGAGAGCCACAATCAGCCAGTCGTCCAGGTGAGGTACACCCGGACCTTTGGCGCAGAGAGAATGCTGTCACCACTGCCATGCATTTGGTGAAGACCCTGGGAGCTAGAGAAGGCCGAAGGGCATGGCCGGAACTCGTGGAGGACCCCATGCCCTGAAGCCGAGGAATCTCTAGTGGGACGGGCGGATTGGGATGTTAAAGAACGCATCCTGGAGGTCCAGAGAACAGAACCACATGCCTCGTTCCAAGGATGGAATGATCTGAGCCAGAGTGACCATCCTGAAGGTTCAAGACCTTAGGAACCTGTTCAGCTCGTGTAGGTCTAGAATGGGGCGCCAGCCCCCCATCCGTTTCGGGACCAGGAAGTACCTTTACACAAACCCCGGGTCTGGTGGAGGATCCACCACCTTCCTGATCACCTCCTTTTCGAGGAGCAGGGCAATGTCGGCTCAACGAGCCGACAGGGAGGCTGCAGACCCCGTAGCCCCTGCGGGGCGATGGCTCGGAAGGGTGGGGCCTGCTCGAACTCCAGAGGCAAGCCCTTTCCTACCACCTCCAACACCCAGCAGTCCGTGGTGATAGCGAACCAGGCGGAAAGGAAGTGGCGGAGCCGTCCCCACACGGGTGGAACCCAGGGGGGAGCGACGAGGCTGGGGGCGACACCCCTCAATCCGTCACTGGGCAGGCTTGGAGGAAGGACCGGCTGAGGGACCTCCTGGGCCTTTTCCTCCCTGCTTCCTGTTAGAGCAAGCCGCAGGCTTGGCTTTGGGGTGCCAAGTGCGAGCATGCTGGCCCTGATGCTGGTGTTGCTGGGCCGGATGTGCCGCAGGAGCAGAAGGGTGAAAGGACTTATGTTGCTGACAACGGCCCTTGTCCTTCTGGGAGGAGGTGACACAGTCAAGGGTAGCATTGGACTTTTCAATCCTCTGGAGGTGGCCTTCCACTCCAGGGCCGAACAGGTCAGTCCCCAAGAAGGGGACGTCCGCCAATTTGTGCTGGGTATCCGCAGTGAAGGTGGATATCCTCAGCCATGCTCTGCGGCGCATGGCCACTGCGGCCGCTACTGATCGGGCACAGGAGTCTTCAATGTCTAGAGCCATTTGGAGCTGCTGTTTCACCACTGCCCTTCCCTGATCCCGCACCTGCTTGACCGTAGTCTGCAGGTCGGCCGGGAGATGAGGGATCACCTCATCCAGGGAGCCCATGAGGGCGTGGGAGAAGTGTGCCATAAGCATGGCTGAGCTGGCCTGACAGAGGCCAAGGGAGGACTGAGCGTGACACCTTGCACCCGCATAGTCCAGCTTTTGGACTCCTTTGTCGGGGGCTTATCCACATCCCTAGTGTTCCCGGCGCCGGAAAATGCTATCGGTGACCAACCCCTCAGCAGAGGGTGCTCAAACGGACAAGAGCGGTAGGGACTGCATACTTCCTGGCCATCCTGGCCGAGGGCGCAGGACAGGAAGCTGGCCGCTGCCAAAGCTCCAAGGCTGGGCCAACAATGGCTTCAGCCACCGAAAAGGCCTCCGTGGGAGAATCCCCTCGGTCCAGTATCTCCGTGAGGGGATACTTGGCCCACTTGTATACGGGCTTGAGCTGCATCCCAGTGGACTCCGAGATGACCCAAAGCAGACCCATGAACGACGATGGGCTCTCGTTCATCGACTGCCCCCCGGAGGACTCCAGGTCAAGGGGCCTGGAAAACAGGGAGGAGTCGTCGTCAGCCTCCGAGGAGTCTGCGAAGAGCTGCCTGGGGCCTGAGCCACCCTCCACCTGCCGAGGACAGTCAGGAGTGAGGGTGACCGACAACTGGTGGGGCAGACCCTGACCCGACCAAGTCCTTGGTGGCACCCCGATTCGAGTTGTGGAGGTGGAGGTTCCACCACAATCGGTGGGGCAACTGGTTCGGCCGAACAACGGCCTAGGCTTGGGCACCTGGAGCTACTGCGAGGGTTGTTTGACCTTTGGGTAACCCAGCCACTTAATGGCCTGGGGGCGGCGGCCAGCTTGTTCTCGACAAAAGGAGCTGCCGCCACATTGTCTCCGTAGCGTCACTTAATTTGCGCTCAAGCCTCTCCTCTTCCGAGGAGGAAGACGAGGATGAGCGGCCACGCTTCCTCGGGTGCCGAGACCGAGACCACCGATGTTGGCGGGATTGGCTGGACTAAAACGAGGTCCGAGACCGAGACCTCGTGTTTCAAGGGTGGGTCTGGGAGGGGCGGGGGACACCGGCTCCTCCCTCGGCTCGAGGCCTTGACGGGGACTCCAGCACAGGGCGCAGGCAAGTCCTCAGTTTCCACGGGGAACCAGTGATGAAGGGTTGTTGGCTTCACCAGTCGACAGCCCGTCCGACGGGTCAAGAAAAATCTCGACCGCGTCAACAGGTGTCTCGGCCGGCTGATCTGACGGGGACACCGTGAAGCCAGCAGCTTTAGCCGCAACCTCGACTGAAGTAGACTGTCCAGGGAAGGGGACCTCTCTCGCTCCTACGAACGTCGACGGTGGGACTTACCCTTCGAGTCCTTCTTTCTTGACCGAGAAGAGTGTCCCGATGGCCCCTCTCTCTTCGTGCAAAGGATTGGCAAAGCTCCTTAAAAGAAGCCGTGTAGGAGGATCCCAGAGAGAGCGGGATAAATGCTGCGACCGAGGAGGATGAGGATGCGGCCTGGGCCGCCTCCTCCTCAAGGGCGATCATCTGCTCCAGTTGCTCAGCCAAGCCAGCACGCCCGGACACCGTAACAGGCCTCATAGACTTCACGGTGAGTGGCAGCTGCCGGGGTGCCCAAGTTGTAACGGGCAGCGTGGTCTTCAAGGCGTTAGCCGAGAAGGTCTACACAACTCGCGAGCCTGGGGTGTGATCAAGGCCGAGGCAGTAGGCGCCGCGTGGGTGCGGGTCCATCCTGGACATCTTCTGGCCGCTTGAGCACCGCCGAAAACCAGGAGTCGATTTGTCCATCGCTGCTGCGAGGGAAGAATTTGACCGAAGTCTTGAGAATTTTAAAACTATTTTCGGGCGAACCGAAGAATTATGATCCAGTCTATACGCAGAGCATTAAGGAGGGAACCTGAGCTTCCAAGCGGTAAGGAAGATCTGGCATCATGGGGCGGAGTCGAGAGTTTTACCACCTGGGTGGGTGGGAGGAGCCAGCCTGAAGACCTTCCGGCAAGATTTAAAGCGGCAAGGAACCTGCCAGACAGTGTGGATGAATAACATATCCATGTCCCTAGAAACTATACATTTAACGCGTTTTAACAGAAGCTGCCGAAGAGGACATAATAAAAGAAAAAATTTGTGGTGCAGCATATATGCATAAAAGGTATCAAACCATTTGCTTCTGAAAGTTTCACAGACAGCCAAATCTTCTTTATGTGTGTGAGCATTGTTTTCTTCTGTGTCTTCCTTCTTCCCCCCATCTGGTCAGTGTCAGCTTCACATATAGATATTGCTGGCTAAGAATTACTAAAATGAATCTGCTGCTTTTTTCTTGAAAAGATTTAACATGATCCCATCCTGAAAAGATCTATTGTGCCCCCAATAAGCAGATCATTTTGTTTCAAGCTTTTTTTTCCTCATATTAAGAACTAAAGAATTCCATAGACATGTTCTACATTCCTAGAATAACTTCAGGATCTGCTATTAAATTTGGCATGACAAGGTATAAACCATATGTTCTGGTCTCAGCGTAGTGGTTTCAGAAATCAGGCTGTCAGACATTCAATAGGAGTTATCCTAAACAAATATAAATATCTCTAAGGTATAGGAGTTACTCATAACCCATCAGTATGAAAGTTGTTCAGGACAAAAATAGCTTTCAAATGAGCCTATTCATTACTCTGCACTAATTATGTTTTTTAAACTATGGTCATCTGATTACCTGAATTTTCATTTTTCCTCACAATTTTCACCTTTCGGATGGCTATATTTAAAAAAAATCTAATGAATTCAGATTAGTGACTACCCTCACTTGAAAGCTCATTTTGTCCTGAACAACTTTCATGTTGGTTGTATATTGCTAACTTGTATACTTTCCGAGATATTTACATTTGTTTGGCATGACTCCTACTGTGTTCGCTCAAAGAGAAAAAAATGAGGTTGTTTGGAAGACCATGTTTTACAAAATATAAAGAATTCAGATTAGTGACAACCCTCATGTGAAAGCTCTTTCTGCCCTTAACTTTCACACTAGTTGTTTTTGTGCACCTTGAATAGTTTTAAATATATTTAGATTTGTTTGGAAGGTGTGCACATTTGCACTCACAGAAAAACAGCTTTGGGTTCTGTGACCATTATTCTAAACAGAAAGAAAGAGTATTTTTTAACTGCCATAGGGATTTGCAGTGTTATGGAGAGATACACTGAAAACTACTAAAAAAATGTGTTCCACGGAAACCCCTTTTCAAGCCAACGCGATATGGCTGTAGGCTCCACCCAAAGCCATAATAAGGCTGCTATATCAGACTTGGAAGGTGGGGCAGAGAAGCAAGCCACAGTGAATGTGACATTAATTAGAAGACACTTCTTTTCTCTGCTCCAAAGTGGAATGTTGGATAACAGATAGTGTCAAAGCAATATTCAGGTGGTAGGTTTTCTACCACGATTTGCCAGCCTTCTAGAGCTGATTCCATCATTGGAGGGACTTATTTTTACTGATCTGTACCTCTTACCCTCAGATGCTGTGTCTGGATCATGAAAACCTTCACTATACACCAGTTTGTTCCAGGCCTCGGGAAGGGACATTACAATGACCGTTGAAGGCCACTGTCACATTCTCCAGTTTTAAGGGCAGAATTATGTTGCTGCACAAGGCAAGGGCCAGGGAGACATTGTCTTGAAGAGAAGTTGGTATTGTTTCCCAATATCTCCTCCAAGACTCAGGACCACAAGCACCAATTACAGGCAGTAAAAAAAAAAATAATTTTTCAGAGAGGCTTTGTGGCATAACTGCTTTTTCCCCATTCAGCTCTAGATACAATTTCAGAATATGACATACATTTACATGGATCTGACATCTGCCATGGCCTCTGCTGAAAAGCACCAGGCTAAAGACACTACAGCTGAGCAGAAGACAGAGTGGGAAAATGACTGAGTACTGGAAAACACTAGTGTGCTTTACACTGCCTTTCAGGTCTGCTGATCCCAAGGAGGCTGTCTGTTTGACTCTATATTGATATTCTGCACATATTTTATTTTTAATGTTATGTTCGATTTGCAGTTGTGAAACACTTTACTAATTTATGTGCTGCAGTTCTGTATGCCTACGTAATTTCCTAGTTTGCCTATTAAGTAATATTATATTATTGATTTGGCTGCGTGTGCACCCTTTCAGTTTGCGACTGCCCTAATTATATTCCTTCCCTTTGCACAGAATTCTATTGACTTACCTGAATGTGTCATTATCAGTATCAGGGCTCAGTTAGCAGCACACGCACACCTCTGGGGCCAGAATATCAGAAGGCTTTGGGTTCTATCCCACACCTGGTACTTGGGGTAATACCCTTAACTGACACTGTAGTGAAGCACGAGGTGGTGCTGCAATGGTGAGGGGTCCTCCTTCAGATGAGACGTTAAACCAAGGTCCTTCTGCCCCAACTCTGGTCACCATTCAGGTGGAAGTGAAAGATGCCATGGTACTTATAAGAAGAGCAGGGAGTTTCCCCACAGTCATGACCAAAATTCACATCAACAAAACAGGCACGTGCAACCAACCCCCCAGGATGCACTTGGAAACAAGCTACAGGGCTGCCTTCCTATAGTAAAAATCCTATAATGAAAACTCAGGTATAACGAATGCCTCTTGAGGTTCCCGATATTTCTGGCATTCTCAAGTAAAATATTTGGCTGTACTCCTGATCCAGGTTTTGGCAAGCACTCACTTGCTCAGATTATGAATGAAGTAGCTGTTGATCAAGTGATTTTGCAAGTCAAGCGGTTATTTTTTTCTTTTAAACAGTGGCTCCCGATGTTTCTGCTGTTTGTGGGTGTGTGTTTTGGTTTTTTTTGTTAACAGGCAAGACGCACAGAACCAATACGGATAGGGAGGGCAAATCTGCTCAGAGCTGCCACCAGAGAAGAAGAGAAGAGGTTGTAAGTCAGAAGGATTCAGGATCAGACTAATGCCTCACTGCTCAATAGTTAAATGCATGGGGAAGGGGGCAGAAAGACACAGCTCCAGTAGGTAGAGGGAGGGCTAATCAGCAGAGAGCACTACCAGAGAAGAAGAAAAGGGGTCATAACTTGGAAGCAGTCAGGAAAAAAATAGTGCCTCACATCTCACCATATAATCTATCTTTAGCCATGGGGTGGACCAAAAGGGTTCAGGAAGTTAGATACAGCCAATAGAGGACAATGGTGCTTATGCATCACTATAAGTTGGGTTTGCACAATAGGCACATATCTGGCCTGCACACGTCCATACCTGCGGGCAGGTACACAGGGCATGGCATTCATGACCGCCAGCCACTACAGACAACCTATCCATGGCCTCGCCCCTTCCCCCCCCCACCAGCACACTGGTGCATGAGGGAGGGCAGTCCAGGGGACACAGGTGAGCATCCAATCAGATGCCCTGTCCTGGCCCCAGAGTGGATCCCCTGCTCTGCGCAGAACAGGGCATTGTTGGACACCGCACATCCCGAATGTTACAATATTTTGGGCAAGTACCCCAATGGCTGCCCCAGCCCACTCTGCCTGACCAGAGGGTTGGGGCACATGGCAGGCAGTGGTTGGTAGTCCCACCGCGACCAGCAGGTGCTGTTCGTGGGAACCATGCAGCGGCTATGGCAAGGTCCCTGCTCATGTAGCCTTCGCCCCCCTCACCCAGCACTCCACGCCTTACTGAATGGTGTGGAATATTTATTTATTTAGATAATTTAGTTTTTGTTGAACGGGAAAGAAGGGGTAGGCAAGTCTGCCTATTTTCAACCTCATCCAGGAGGAGGGGAGAGATACAAATGGTAACCAACTGAAACAGAACCAGATTAAGCCGTTGATGGTATTAGTGAATGGGGGAAATTTAGCCGGTATACCAGGGCAATTCCCCTACTCTTTCCGAGAAGTACCATGGGATCTTTAATGTCCACTGGAACAACCACCAGAACAGGCATACAGGACCTCAGTTTAAAGTCTCATTCGAAAGACTGCACCTCAGGAGTGTAGCACCCCCTCATGCTGCACTACAGTGTCAGTATTGGGATTCTGTTTCAAGTGCCTGGTGTGGGGCTTGAACCCACAACCTTCTGATCTTCTGGCATCAGAGGTGACTGTGCAACCTGCTGACCCACTGACACTAGTATGGGAATACCTGGCACACCCCTGGTCCGCTAACGAGGACAGGAGATTGGGTGCGGAAGAGGAGTGCACCCTTCAGTGAATGCTGCCGAGGCCCTCAGGACCCTTTGAGTGTGGCTACCTAATGTAGGAAAGTTTACGCACCTTATGTGCACAGGGCCCAATATGCCCAAATCCCACCAACCATTAAGCATTTAGCAACATTCACATCAGTTTAACAGTTTAAGTTCAGTCGGGACTGGAGGAAAATCTCTGTAGTGTGGGCATGCAGGAGGCTCAGTGGCAGAGCAGATGCAGGCAAATATAAAGTTTCATACAGCACTAAAATATTACTCTTCTACAATATGGCTTACACAATTGATATGAAGCAGTGTTTTTTTTGGGGGGGTGGATGGAGGCACGCTGGTGAATACTGTTCTGCTTTACTGAACTATGTGCCCTGGTTGTTTTCAGCCCCTCTATGTAATGAACAGGGTGCTATAATGAACACTTGTTATGGCTCTAATTCGGTTTGTTATGGTGAGGGATCAATATATAATAAAATTAGTGTGCCTTTCCTGGTCAAAAATTACAAATAAAGGCCCAGTGGAGGAGCAGTAGCATTTCCACTCTCCATGCCAGCGACCCGAGTTCAGGAACGGCCGGGTGAGGGAGAATCAAGCGTCCAACGGCAGCTCTCCTTCCCCAGGGAGGGAGGACACCAGGTCCCACTGCAGAGACTGCCACCTGGTGGAGGATAGGCAGCAGTGCCGCAGAAGAGCACAAGGGAAAGGGCTGTAGCACAATGTGCTCGACACACATGTCCTGATGCTAAAACCCAGAGGGTGAAAATGAAGGAAAAAGATGCCGGGCTGCCCGTGGCCAGCACCCCTTGCATGCTCAACACAGTGGGACACCCACCCATTGCGGTTCTGAGCAAGTGTTGGATAACCGTTAAGTCCGTGAGAAGGTCGGTGGCAGGGCTGGGGGAGGTGCCATCGAGCAGACCGGTGGAGCAAGAAACAAATGACTGAAAAAAAAAATGACAAATAAATATATGTGCTAGATATACTGCAACTTAACACAGCCTAAGCTATCTGTTAGTAATCCTGTATTGGTCTCTTAGGCGTTCAGCTCTCCACACTTACTTTTATCATGTAAGGAGCTGGGAAGACCAGCAAATAGACTTTTGGTTCTTTCATTTGTGGTGAGAGTGACTTATTCTATGGCTTCATCTTGCTGGACATATAATCCTTATATTTAAGTGTGGTCCCAGTCAGTTGACTATTATCCGTTAATGATCAACATTTTTTTCTTATTATTTATTGACTTTAATGCAAAGTACATTAAATCATCATTCGGATACACTGTATTGCAAAATGTAACGTAACCATTACAATAATTAGATCTTTCGATTCAGGCATCAAGTGGTACAAGATTAGGGGTCCATCACATTAATATCCCAGAAATTGTGTTCAATTGGTCAATTACAGCTAACCACTATAATTATACTTTCATTAACTTGAGAAAGAAATAATGATATCCGCCCTAAATCCTTTATATAGTGATATTTAATTAGAAGTTCCAACTCATCTCACGCTCCTTGAAGTACAATATAAAGTACATAGGTCAATTAGACGTAATCGTGCATCAGCACTTTAAACCCAGCCAAAGCAGTGAAGGGAAGGAAAAAAAAACTCTGGGTGTGCTACGCTCAAGTCCGCACACATAGCTAGGTGCTTCCACCAAGAGGACGGCTCCCCTTCCCTTAGTATATCCCTAGCTTGCTGCAGATCTTCCCCAGAGTAAACCTATCACAGGCACTAACAATGTATGCTAGCACCCTTCCAAATAACCCCTCAGCTAGATGCTCTGTGCAGCAGGTTCAACAGTTCTGCCTTAAACTAAAATGGGACAGAGGCAGTGACTTAAAACTGTAAAACCCAGGCCAATAGGGCCCCTTAATTAATGCTTCACTAGGTGAAACTTGCAGAAACAATATGCGGAACCCCAACTAAAATACCTCTATCGGCATTGTAACAGATGTAACACCCAGGGCATTTTTTCTTTAATTTTACTATTTTCTTTGTAAAATATTATAGTTAAAAGTGGGATGTAGGGGGGAATTGGAAATTGCCTTCTATTGCACTTTCAGGTTTTTGTGTCAGCATTCCAATGTTCTCACACAAGTTGGGTGTGGACAGCAAAAGTTCCTGCCATCTAAAGGCTTTTGTTTTGTGATAACAGAGTGCCTTTCTTCAAAAAGCCTTGTGTTTTGATTGTAAACAGTGGCCGAGCAAAGTAAGATACTACCTGCTGGAAAGTACGGGCATGATAACAATAGGAGACAGCCTGAATACTTACAACCAATTTGGAACAGTTCTGGTGTAGAGGAGGCCCCACCGTTCAAAGAAATGTCCAGGGTGTGAGGTTAGATAGGCAGGGCCGATGATGCAAGTGAGTGGGCTGACCTGCCAGGAATACTCTAACCATGTTTCTCTGATGAAAGTCAGTTGTGTTGGGACACTGGACCCTTAACATCACGTGTTTGAATCTGCCACAACTCACAAGATCACATGGGGGGGGTAAGCTCCTACTGCTTAGAAATTGTTAATTTTTTAGTTTTTTTGAAGCTTGCAAAGTTTATTAATCATAAATAACTGGTTTATGCAGAGAGTACAATTCCAACTGATTCTATACAAGCCTTCTGAATTCAATTAAAGAACAGTAACTACATACATACTATGTTCAAAGCTTGTACTGGAGGCCTAATAACCATAATATGACTTCTATACGTAAGTACTAACAATCGTTCACCCAGACCACTCTCGTTGTGTCTTTACCCAATTCACCCCATCCATCTGGGACTAAAGTAGAACCCTTACATCCCTGCGCTTGGTTCCACCTGTGATACTCAAAGGAACTGCACCATCTAAAAACAACAGCAACAGTATATAACCAATGTACAAGGATGAAAACAATTCACGCAAATGTGTAACACATTATTTCCAAATATTTGTTATAAAGAAAATAGATGATGACAAAAGAGGCGCATAATGTTTCGGCTTCATAGGCATGGTAGACTTCAACTAGCCGAGGAGCTGTTCTAATACTTGTTCCCAGAAAATATGACGGTGTGTACCCCTTCCCCCACATCCTCTCCAGCAATAATCTGTGGACCTAGCATCAAGGTGCTGAAACATCACCAGGGTAATTAAAAAAAAAAAAAATCGAGCACATACTTTCCATCTAAAGTCGTACCATGCCATGGAGGTGGTAGTTTTATGTACCCCAGTCCAAACTTTAATCTAGTCCTCCGAGGTGAGGTGGAAAGTCGCCTCTCCTTCCCAACATTTGGACTGAAGATTTGCTATGGCCTGTTTACCCTCGTCTCCCTTCGATAGGGTAAATAACTAGGAGGTGAGACCCCTGTGCTCCAGCACCTGAGCCCCTGAACACAGAAGCTCCACCTCTGTGGAGGAAGCTGTCGATTCCCTCCACAGTAGGGCCTCTTAATATGAAGTCTCTACAATGTAGATACTGAAGGAGGACCCTGGGTAGGAGTGCAAATTCTGCTTGTAACTGCTAGAAGTGTTTGATAACATTCCCCTCCATCACAAACAGTGTCAGGGTTAACAGTCCCCTCCTGGCCCATAAACAGAAACTGTGGTCACATCTAGCTGGTGGGAACTGAGGGAGCCTAGAGACAGGGATTTTCAACCAAATGGGATCATTTGCCCCCCCCCACAAAAAAAATGTGTTTCACCCTCAGTCATTCCTGCATGGTATGTTTTGTCCTGCAGTTCATAATGCTGCAGAGCTCCTGAGCTGTGGTTGTCCATGGAAGCCATTTCAGTGGAACATGAACGTGGGCACTGAGCTCCATAGTCACCCAACTGGCATCTTCGAACCCCCTTAACATTTCTATAATACGAATGAATTGAGCAGCAGTATAAAAAGTTGAAAGTGAGGTATACCCCTTCCCCCCATTAAATGTACTTTCTGTTAAATCGACCAGCATATACTAGGTTTTCTCCCTCCCCAAATAAAATTGGAGAGCTTTTTTTGAGCTCTTTCCAATCTTTTCGTGGTACTGGAATTGGCAATATAGAGCAAAGGAACAGGTACCTCAGCAGTAGATTCACTTTGACTGTTTCCAGTCAGTCAGCAAAAGACAGGGGCAGGTTACTCCACCTATTTAGATCTTCCCTTACCTGTTGGTTAAGGGCTTTGTAATCCACTGTGTATAAGTTGTGTAGATTAGTGGTATCTGGATACCTAAATAACAATCTTTTCCTTTAACTCATTTAAAGGGATGATGTGCTGCAGGTCGGATAGCCCTGTTCCATTAATCACCACAATTTCACTTTTATCAATGTTCACTTTGAATCCTGAGGCTATGCCGAACTACCATAACACAGAAACCTAGAATGTGATGGCAGATAAGGGCCACTGGGCCCACCCAGTTTACCCACTGTATTTTTTTATTTATTTTTTTTAATTAATGCTGCAGACCTCACCTGATCAACGGCACCATCTCTACCCCTCCCCTTCCCCTTCATTTCTCACCCCTGTGGTTCCACTCTTCCTTGCCCCTATAATTCCTCTGTGTCTGTTCCAGGCATTTTTGAACCACTCCACTGGTTTCGATTCCACTACATCCACTGGAAGCCTGTTCCAGGGGTCCACTACCCTTTCCATAAAGAAGTACTTCCTCACAGCCCTCCTGAACTTACCCCCCTCCAGCTTCACAGCATGCCCCCTTGTTCTAGATCACCTTTTGCTTTGAAAAATACTCTCCTCCTGTACTTTATTTAACCTCGTTAGGTATTTAAAGGTCTCTATCATATCCAACCCCCTCCTCTCCTCAAGTGTGTACATGTTTAGCTCCCTTAGCCTCTCCTTGTAGGGCTTATGATGCAGACCCTGCACCATTTTGGTGGCTCTCTGCTGGACTGCCTCCCACTCTATCTCCATCCTGAGGTGTGGTCTCTAGAACTGGACACAGTACTCAAGGTACAGTCTCACCAGTGATCTATACAGGAGCAGCACCACCTCCTCTTCCTACTAGTGCTATCCTTCCTATGCAGCCCAGCATCCTACTTGCCTTACCGATTGCCTTGTCACACTGCCTGGCCACTTTTAGGTCATCTGATATGATTACCCCAGATCTCTTTCCTGCTTTGTCTTTGCCAGTAATGTTCCACCCATCCCATTTTGTACTCTGTTCCTGGGTTACTATTACCCAAGTGCATTATCTTGCTCTTTTTACTGAAGCCCAGCTGCCATACCACTGCCCTCCTCCAGTCTTTTCAGATCCCTCCATCCCTTTCCATCCCCACGGAGTGTCCACTCTTGCTGCAGATCTTGGTGTCATCAGCAAAGAGACAGACCTTTCCTTCTGGTTCCTCTGCTATGTCACTTATGCAGACATTGAAGAGACCAGACCCAGCAATGATCCCTGAGGTACCCTGCTGGTCACTCTACCTTCCTCAAAGCGAACTCCATTTACCATTACCCTTGTGTCCTGTCCATTAACCAGTTTTTACCCAGGTTACTACGTTATTACCCATCACTAAGCCCTCCAACTGCTTATCAATCTCCTGTGTGGAACAATGTCAAAGCCTTGCTGAAGTCCAGGTAGGCCACGTCCACTGCCCCACCCTGATCCAACTCCTTGGTCACCCAGACAAAGAAATCTATCAGATTTGTTTGGCATGACTTTCCTCCATGAATCCATGCTGCCTTGATCCGGTCATCTATTTAATACAAGATATTACACTATTCTTTCTTTGAGAAGTGTTTCCATCAACTTGTCCACCACGACATCAGACTGGACAGGCCTATAGTTGCCCACCTCCTCCTCACTGCCGCTTTTGTGAACTGGGACTATCTCTGTCCTTCTCCAGTCCCTGGGACTACACGGTCTCAGTGATCTGTTAAGCAGGTCTGTCAGAGGTGCAGTCAGCACCTCCTCAACACCTGATGCCCCCCTTCTGGCCCCATGTTCTACCTTCAAATTAGCCAGTGCCTTTCGGACTTCCTCCTTAGAAAACAGGCTGGTGTCCACCTCTCCCCAAAGTCCCTGGTGCTTTTTGAGGTTCCTCCCCTCCACTTCTACTATGAATACTGAGCAGAAGTATATATTATTTATTTTATTTATTAAATTTGGTGACGGGTAGGCCCACTGAGCCCTGAAGGTCCCTTTTTCAGGGGCGAACCAGGATAACAATATTTACTTAAGATGCCTGTCTTTTCTTGACCCCCATCTGTACAATCACCCCATTCCCTCTTTAACCACACAATCCCTCCTTTGTCTTCCTTTTTCTCACGTACCTGAAATTGTCTTGTCCCTTTTCCTATTCCCTGAGCTATTCTTTCCTCAGTCCCCTTTGTGCTCTTCTGGCTTTGCCTGCCTCCTTTGTTTTAGCAGATGCACCTTCACATCCTCCTCCCTCTGGGTCCCCTTATACCTTCTGAATGCTATTCTTTGAGCTTTTACTTTTTCAGTCACTCTTTGGAGAACCACAGTGGTCTTCTCTTTCTTTTATGTTTGCTTACCTGCTTGATGCACGTGGGTTTGTTGCCCTCATTATCCCCTCTTTTAGTTTGACCCACTTTTCTTCCACCTCGTCCAGGTCCTCACCCCCTGCTACACTATTTCTGAGGCATTCCCCCATTTTCAAGAAATCTGCCCTTCTGAAGTCCAGGACTCTCACCACCATGCAGCTGGATTCCACAGCAGTTCTTATGTGGAACCACACTGTACGATGATCACTGGTCGCCAGATGGCTTGAGCTCCTCAATCCTATCCCCATTTGTAAGCACCAGATTCAGTACTGTCCCATTGTGAGTGGGTTCACTTACTAGCTACCTGAGAGAGGGAGAGAAAGGTGTTTTCTTTTTGACCTGCTTAAATAGACTATTTGGTGAAGTAAGAAAAGATTTACTACCATTGGAAAATAAAGATATTTCAGGAGTAATGGTCCCCCACAAGTACTTAGTATCTGTGGAAGAAATGTTTGTTTGTAAAAGTTTATTCCTGAAAAGAAAGAACTTCCAAGGAATAGGACTGCCCAGTTGAGCAAAAATGCTCATTTACAATGGGGTCCCACAGCAAAAGAATTAAAAAAGATTAAGATAAATAAGGCTGTAGGCCCTGATGCTATTCCAAATTGGGTACAGAAGGAAGGTGCTGATTTGCTTGCACCATGGGTGTATCATATTTTTAATAGATCAATGCTGAGCGGTGAAATTCCTTTATAGTGGAAGCAGACAAAGGTTGTTCCCCTTCCTAAAATTGTGACACCTAAAAATATGTCAACAGATTTTAGACCAATTGCTTTAAAATGTACGGTTTTGAAAGTACGTGAAATGTTTATTTGTATGTAACCCCCTCGTTACCCAGGGTTACTAGAATCCTAGTAAGACCTAGTGGTAGGCAGGGAAGGCAGCTTGTGAAACTCCAGTTAAATGAATTTCACACTGTCTCACTCTGTTCTCAGTCTCAGCTGAGACTGAGGGATGACATCATTTTAGAACTGTCGCAGCTGCATAAGCCACACTGGAATGTTGCAGTTGGAGGTTAGAGTAGAACGCTGGGGAATTTGAAGCCAGTCTGTGTGCAGTCTTAGAGAGAGACTGTAGTGCAGCAGAGTGTGTGCAGGCTCTCAGAGCTTTAAGCTCTGTTTCAGAGCTACTTTTGTGTAAGGTGTGTGTTTCACATGAAGAGGAACACAGGAACTGGTAATTGAAGTGGTGGAGACCGCTTTCAATGGTTCAGTAGCCCCATCCTTGAGGGGATGGGGGGGGGAAGGTGTTTGCCTGTTTTCCGGGGGCAACCCCCTCTGGGTCCGGCTAAGGGAAAGAAGCTGCCTGTTCAAGTTGTGCTGAGGCACCAGAAGCTCTGAGAGGAAGATTCCTTGTGGAGGAAATGCCTGTGGGGCACCTGCAACCAAGGGGGGAGTTCGCTCTGAAAAAGGGCCAAATGTTTTCACCTGAACAGAAGGAAACTAAAGGGACTGTTATTGTGGGGTCAGGAAAAGACAGCCAAGTACAGTTGGAAGATGTGGGGATTGGACTGCTTAACTCAGTGGGGGGTCTGGAGTAATGGACAATGCCACTTATAAGTATGTTCAAGTCCAGCACAAAGGGAAAGAAAGAAAGTGGGGACTGGATTGCTTAACTTTGTGGGGGGTCTAGAGTAATGGACAAAGCCACGTGATAAGTATGTTCAAGTCCAGTACAAATGGGAAGCAATGCAAGTAGATGGAATGTGAAATACATTTAGCAAGAATCTACACAGCAAAGTGCTAAAGGATGAGGTGTTTTCTGTCCAGAGAAATGGCCGGGTATGAATTGTGGAAGCGAGAGGTGGGAGACCCCCCATCAGTAGTAACCAAATTCACCTCTACGGATTTGCTCTGAGACACCTTTTGCTTTCTCTCAGGTACTTGGCCAGTGCCTGATGAAAGCACCCAGACGTGGGATTGAAAGGAAGATTCCCTGATGGAGGCGTAGTGCTCTTAGGTGGTTTAGGGAGCCACCAGAAAATGTTTCCATGAAGTATGGAAGGTGTCCAAGTGGCTGGCAAGGGAGCTGAGCCAGGAACCCAGAACAGTGTACAGGTTTGGACTGTGTAACCCAAAGCAGCGTACAAGTCCAAGCTGTGTGCCCAGTGTGTGGTAGAGCCTGAGAGCTAAAGTGATGAGGATGTGTTCTGGTCTCTTTTAATCTGCATTACCAGGAGTGTAGCCCCGTGGGGGTCCATCTATGCTTTGTTTATTCTGTTTGGATGTGAATAAAAGCCACACTTAAGAATCCCACTTCTGGTATTGGACATTACAGTTATTGCTTCCTGTGTTCGGAGTTACCTGGGTGCCCCTGTGCAGAGTAGCCAAACCTAGCCTTTGTGCCGAGTGACCTATTCCTCCCCGAACCCAGTCCCCACCTGGTATTGCTGTCAGATACAAACGGCAAACCGGGCTGGGGTTATATGTAGATGGATTATGGAGGTTATGGAGGGTTTGGACAAAATCGGTTTGTTTCCTTGAGGGGTTGCTCAACTATTGATGCCGCTTTAAAATTTTGGAACCAAGTAGGAAAGCTTAGGATAAAGGAAATAATGTAGGGGCTGTTTTGGTAGATTATGAAAAAGCTTTTGATCTTATTGATCATGGGACGGCAATACAAAAATTGCAAAGTTTACACGTGCCAGAGTGTATATGTAAATTGGGTGGCCAGTTTTTGCAGGAAGATCACAATGGATTGAGATGGAAGGCATGAAATCTGAGGTTGTGGGTATGTGTGGTGGGTCCTCAGTGAACTAGATTTGGGCTGTTATTATTTTTGATTATGATAAATGATCTAGACACAAAGGGCCCATGTATAAAGTACATAGATGATACTACAGTATTGGATATTTGGGAAACGTTGAAGATAGCACTATGCAAAGTGATTTCAGATTCAGTGGACGAGCCAGGTTTGGGAGCCAGGGGGTGGGGTGCCATTCAGTCAATCATGGGCTCCACAATGGGCGCTAAACAGTGAATAAAGATGGTGGTGGGCACCACTACTCACACTGGGGCAGCCAGGAGGCGACCGCCCCGCCCCCAGCCCTCCATTGTTTAGATTACAGAAATGTGGTCTGAAAATAATTTTATGCAAATCACCCCTGCAAAAACAAAGACAGACGCTTTTGGTAAGCAGAATAAATGGACTAAGATAAAAGGATCGTCTTCCGGGGGTGATGAGGCAGAAGTAGTAAGAAAAGTGAAATATTTGGGATTTATTTTTCAGAATGATTTTTCTTGGGCAGAGCAGGTTTTAAGCGTGGTAAAGAAAGCAAACAGTAGGTTATACTTTTTAACTGTTATGAGACGTGCAGGTTTGAATGAATCAGATTTGGTTTATTTTACTACAGCGGTTAGACCGGTGGTTGAATACGGAGCTGCTGTGTAGCACAGTGGTCTCACCAAAAGTGAATCTGAAGATCTGGAAAGAGTACAAAAAAGGGCACTAAGAGTAATTGTTGGGTGGGATGCGAGTTATAGGGAAGCCTTGATTACATGTGGGCTTGATAGGTTAGATACTTCAAGAGAAAAAATGACTAAGGAGGTTATTAAAAAAAAATGTGAGCCTGACCATAAATTGCTTTGTTTACTTATATCGAGGAATGTGTCTGGGGTATAATTTGCAAAGTAAGGAGAAGTGGGGAAAAACCTGTGGTAAGAACTCAAACTTACAGAAAATCTTTGTGCAATATTTGACTGTGGGGAAATGATTTTTTTTTTTTTTTTATTCTTTTCTTGTTTTAAAATTGTATAATGTTCTGTTTTGGATCTGCTATATGTAAATGTTTATCTTTTTATGCTGCATAGAACTTCAACCTGTACTGTTGTGCCTGGTTGCAATATTAAGTAATAAAGTATTAACTAACTAACTAAGGAATGCCCCTTGCGGGGATTCCAGGATGTCTCTGCCCCTAGCTGAAGCTGCTGCAGGAAGGCTCCAATCTACGTCTGGCATCCTGAAGTCCCCAACCAGCAACACCCCTCCCTTGTTAGCATCTTGCTAACTGCTTCTAACATATTTCTATCTAGGTCCTCCCCCTGTGCTGGATACCTGTAGATCACCTCTGTCTGAACAGTGAGACCGTTACCCGACTCAAGGGTAAATCACAGCATCTCTGCCTTCCTCTGAATCCCCTGTATTTCTGTCACTTTTATGCTATCTTTCACATAAAGCA